>OX246755.1:119071794-124071794 GCA_945910035.1 Brachypalpus laphriformis
TCAACTACTGGACTATCTTGTGAAACATGAATTTTCAACAATTCAAATCGAACAGCTTAATATTTTAAAACATGAAATCATAAAAAAAAAATTAAGCAAACCAAAATGTCTCATTTCTTTAAACAACTTTAAACTTAATTTTTTTTTCGCCAGACAGAATTCATTCCTTAATTCTTTCTTTCTTATTTCGAGAAATAAATGCATTTTACTAAGTAAAACTGCTTTACACTGCTTTTTCATTCGAAATATTGACTTCGAAAAAAGTATCCAGTAATTCGAAAACCTCCGTGGTTCGAATTAGGGTGTGTCTCTAATAGTTCGAATTACCGAGGTAGTACTGTATATGAAATGAATTTCATAGCCCAAATTCATCTCATAGCGTTTTTATTGTAAAGAAAGTGCTGACCTAGTTTCTCTTTTTGGAACCGTTACATTTTTCCTTTTCTATACTCAAAGATATGTTCAACTGGCATTTTTGCAGTGTTTCATTTTGAAATAGGTAGAACTCGTTCAGGTCACACTGTTTTCCGAAAACATTGACTTGAGTTTTCCGAATGTGCAAAAAACTTTGCTTCTAGTTCCTATTTCGGCGAGGATTGCATACCTCCCATTTCACTGCATTTCTATTGGTTCGCTTATAGTGTTCGTTTGTTTAACCTCAGGAAGTATCGGCATTCCTCCAGATTAGGCCGCACGAGCGTGGTTGTAAAACCTGTACGCGATCGAATTCGAAAAAAACAACCCCTTCGAAAACATAAAATTATGTTGCATGAGCTGGATATATCCACCAGATCTATGTTAAGGTTCATTTGGGGTGATCTCAACATGAAAGTATTTCATTGGTCAACAGGACATCTATTGACGCCTAATTTAAAGCAGATAAGTCAATAATAATAATAATAAGCTTGCCATGCAAGCTACTCTTGCTCTGGCACGCGTACAATAGTCACGAAAATATCATTTTTACGGGTGAACAGATCTACACCGTCGAAGGGGTTTTTAATAAACAAAACGATAAAATGTATGTATGGATCGCCTCAAAAGTGCTTTGACCACAGAAGATTTTCCCATACACCTGGAAATCGTGCGTGCCGCTGTAGCCCAGTGGCCACGCCATTTTAAAGCAAAATGCGGTCACTTTGAATAAACCGGCCAATGATGTTGAGTCAGTTCTGAAACTATTTATTTCATTTACTGGAAATCTTTATCTAGTTGTTGCTTAGTCACTGATTTCGATTTCGCCCAACGCTTCAGGAAAACAGTGTTCAAGTCCAGTAATTTTAGCCCTCTGTAGGATCTGCTTTAAGAATTTTTTGTTCACAAGAGATGTTTTAACAATTTACCAGAAGTTTTCATATGTGCAGTGCTTTGCAAAAGTATAACTGCACCCTATAAAAGGCCTTTTACAGGAAACTCTAAACAGATGCACACCCCTTTTATTTTTTTATTTTATGGCATCAATTAACAAGTAATTAGAGCAAAAAAGAAATTCTGGATATTTTCTTTTGGTATTTTCAGCAATAAAAAGCCTGTTTTGCCTAGCTTGCATAAGTATAACCGCATTACATTTTTCTCAATTTTTTTTTATTTTTGCTAATTGTTTTTACAGTAATTAGTATGGGACTTTATTAGCCCTTTTTTCAATAATACTAAAAATTCTATTTGGAATACTCTTGATTAATTCTTTTATTATGCAATCCTCTAACGAGTTCCATGCATCCATAATTGATTCTCGGAGCTCGGCAAGGTTCGCGAATTGCCGATTATGGGCATAAACTCGGCGTGTAATAATGCCCCAAAGATTTTCTATCGGCCGGCCGGCTCCATCAATCTGATGTTTTGCGCTTGAAACCATTCCAAACTTCGATGACTGTCGTGAATCGCTGCATTGTCTTGCTGAAAAACATGAGGAAAGGAAAGTTTTCTTCGAGCAGCTGGGTGTATGCTACACTATCCATTTTTGTGGATGTAAAAGCAAGTGAAACCTTACCACAAACGCAGAAAGCCCCCCATTCCATACAACTTCCACCGCCGAAGTTTTTCTTCGGAAAAAACCTTGGTTCTTTCCGTAAATCGTGCCAATATCCATTAAACCCATCTGGTCCATCAAGATTAAACTTCTTTTCGTCACTAAACATAATCTACAAAAATATTGTATTAGATTAAGACAATTCAAATTGAAAAACAAGAGTAAATTAACACAATGTTACTCAAGGTTTTCCAATTACGATCCATGTTATTTCGAGCAAATTCCACTCTCTTTTCCTTGTGGGCTGCTGTGAGATTTGGAGCAGAAACCATTTTGTTTTACACAATTATTCCGCTCCGTTTTATAGTACGCGAAACCGTAGAAACCGAAACATCTAAATCTAATTCATTCCGCATTTCCGACAAAGAACGCACCGAATTGGACGAAGCGTTTATTATTCGCCTTTGATCACGACTTGTAAGCTTCTGCGGACATTCAGGTCGTATTATTGTGCCATAAGACTCCGGATCTTGTAAAAAATTTCGAATGACACGGTCTGATCTTGATATTTTCTTCGCGATTGCTCTAAATCCCAAACCAGCCTCGCGAAAAGCCAGAATTTTTCCGTTTTCAACTTCCGTTAAATGAGTACCACGCGGCATTGTCAAAATCACAAAAAGACTGAATGAAACTGAAGAGAAGTTGCAGTATTTATATGCTGCGGTTATACTTATGCAAGATAGGCAAAACAGGTTTTTATTGCTGAAAATCCCAAAAGAAAATATCCGTAATTTTTTGTTTGCTCTAATTACTTGTTAATTGATGCCATAAAATAAAAAAAATATTAAGGGGCGTGTATCTGTTTAGAGTTTCCTGTAAAAGGCCTTTTATAGGGTGCGGTTATACTTTTGCAAAGCACTGTATGATCCGCCGCAACTTCCAATTTTGTACGTATGCCTGAACTCTAACTCTTGAACAGGTCTGTCGTACATGTTTAGTACAACCCAAAATAGCTTTCAAACAGAGCCTTGGTAGTTTTAGCTCTCGACGTCGTTGTTGATGGTGTAGATGCAGCACCAAAAATACATACAAATTAAATTTAATTTTATTAAACAAATAACAAACCGGTTTTAATCTATTTTTTTTTTTTCAGTTCCTCATCAACCTCCAACCATGCACACAATACAGCAAATCACTTCAACTGCAGGCAGCTCAAGTGCAAATAATCCTGGGAATCCAGCTCTTCTGGCGCCCGGTCTTGTACCAATGGTAACATCTACAATAACTTCACATATTAGTCAAAAGCAGCAATCCCATCAACAGCAGCAGCAGCAGCAACACCAACATCAACAGCAACAGCAATTGCAACAGCAACAACAACAGCTTATACAGCTATCTATTCAACAGGCAGCTCAGCACCAACAGGCTGAACATCGACAGCAACAACAGCAACAGCAGCAACAACAGCATCAGCAACAACAACAAAACCATCAACAACACCAACAGCAGCAGCAACAACAAGCTCAGCAACAATCACAACAGCAATCACAGCATCAACAGCCACAACCGCCATCAGTGCCGATAGCTCTAATTGGAGCGGATCCCTCAGCGATAGCACGTGCTGCTATGCAGCTACAACATTTGCCAACGAACGTCGAACAACATCCAGTAGTGTACTAGAAGGAGAGAATAGATTGAGACAGAACGAGCGAAGAATGGAAACGGAAAAGGGAAGTTACATTATTATTACATTTATTTACTACGTTATATATTAATTTAGCCAATAAGACAACAATTAGAATGGTTTGTTTGTTTCCAAAACTAAGGCTGGGCCTACATATAGTTGCAGAACAGAAAGCTCAAAACTTCACTTAAGGAAGCAAACCGAAAACACAAACTTTTTTTTTCTTACTTTAATATTTAAATACATAAATATTTTCATTTGTTTTTTTAACAAACTGTATTCTTTAACAATTTGCTGCTAAAAAAAAAGAAAATAAAACAAAAAATGAAACGCTTTGTGCAATAATCTCCACGAGAATGCAAATAGAAGATTCCCTAGGAATTACAACAGAAGTTATGAAGAACATTTCTATTTCTTTTTTTTTTTTTTACTTTCACCCCTCCCATTCACTGGAAAACAATGAAATGTTGAGTCTAAAGTTAAGTTATAATTCAGAGTTGTAAAAGAAATCATTCATTTCGAAATCCATTCTTTGAATTCATGCAATAGAAATCGTGACAAGTATTGTACGTAAAATTGAATTGAAATTGAAATTCTATTCACTGACTCCTAATCGAATGGTGACTTGAAAAGTTACTATTCATTTTCACGCCACTGAAATGAAACTGAAATCATTTTCTCCAATCAAAATGACTAAAGTCAAAAGAGTGCAATCTATTTGAATTCATTGTATTCGTTTGAAGTTATTTTCATTCATTTGAAATCGTTTTCATTCATTTGAAGTCATTTGAAGGCTTAAAGTTTTTGAAATCATTTGAAATCAATATATGAATACTGTTTTGCTAATTAAACAGAAAAAAAAAGAAAAAATACAAATAAAATGTGAATTGGCTCCAATGAAGTAGGAAAACTTTTTTTTTTTTTGAAAGGAAATGGATTCAAATGACTTCAAAGACTTCTAAAGATTTTAAGACGTAAAATGACTTCAAATACAAATTGACTTTTCATTGAATTGAAATGCTGCATCCATGTGATTTCGAGACTTCAAATGACTCCAGTGAATGTGAATTTCTGCATAAAAATGTCACTGTCTCCAAATTAACTATTTCAGTAATGCAAATCGACTTCAAAAACTTCAAAGATTTCAGGCTTCCCAAACGACTTCAATAATAACTTTCCAGTGAGATATTTCAAAACTTCAAATGACTGCAAATGAATAAAAATCTCCAATGAATGTAATGAATTTTGACTTCAGTCTTTTAATGGGAGAAAATGATTGCTCCAATCAAGGACCTCAAAATTGATGAAAGAATTCATTTTTAGATCGAGTCAATTAATTTAATTATTGTATTCTGACATGAATGCATTCTTCTACAACTCTGTAATAGTTTGTAGAAATAAAATACAAAACAAAATCTCATAAGTTCACTTATCTATCGTTAGAAGAAGACCGACTCAAGCACATGTCGTCTCCTCTATATTTAAATTTTAAATCTTAAGCACACCCCTCTACCCCCCTTAAACAAAACAAATACATACAACACCAACACAAAACACATCATCTAACTAAAAAAGAAAAACCTATTTCACAATTGAAAACATAAAATATTCTTCGTATAGATTTACTTATGTATTATTTGCATTTCAGTTTAAGTTAATAAATCATATAAAAAAAAATTAAAAAACACGTTGATTTCGAAAAAAGCCAACAACAGTTTTCGAAACACAAATACACATCTAGCAATCGAGAATATGTTTTTGAAAAATATATTTTCAAACGTTTTACAAAACAAAAAAAAATACGAAAAAAAAAAGAAAACTAAATATATCTACACATATATATATATATTATAAATTTATTGAAGCTTTTTAAAGGCGTTTTAGGAATACATTATACATATATATATATATATATATATTCTAATATACTTTACACATATGAAACACACATATATATATATACATAAAAAAGGAAACTTATAATGTATACTCTAGGCATTAGAATGCATAAGATGTGCATGCAATGCTACTATTATTAAAAAATAAATTAAAAAGAAAGTAATGTTTTAAAAAGAAACTTTTTTTTTTGTATACACCCTATATTATAAAAAAATATTGTAATTATCTGTTTTTGGATTATTTTTTTTTTTTTTTTTTGTTTTTGATTATATACATTATTATACATAATTTGAGTCGTGTGTGTTTTTGCGGATTTCTGTATTGTTATTCAAAGCAATTATTTTTTTTTGTTTTATTAGTAATAATGACAAAACAAATTTCTCTGGTATTATAGTTTTATGGAAAATTTAAATTGGGAATGTTTGACGTGATATATAGCGTGAAGTGCGGTTTGTAAAGTGTAGTAAAGGTGGTTTATTTTCTTTTATTTTTGAAGAATTGTATATACATATATATATTGTTATTACTTACATGGGATGTATTCAATTTTAATATGCACTAGGATTCGTTCTATGCAGGGATACACAGCATAACCCGCTTATGGGGTTTTGTTAAATGCGGAACACTTTTATTGTACATTTGTTAGGCTGCTCGGACTTTGGATCAGAATTTATACGATCAAAACTCTTGCGAAGTGTGGCAAACACAAATCAGAAAATTTGTACTGCACATTTTTGGTGTTATGTATTAATAAAACTGATTTTGCTTAAATATGAAGCAATTGCTAGAAAATGTAACCATTTGTAGTAATTGCTTACTTTCGTGCGAAAGAAAACTAACTCAAGTTCGAAAATGTGGTTTCCTCAAATTGGTAAAGGCATTTGCTATGAATACCAAGTCTGCTATTTGGCTGACTATAATAGTTTGCTACGTACTTTTGACTGATTTCACTTTAAATGATTTCGATGCACTTGGCGATGTGGATGCTGTTGCCGTATCGTCGCAGTCTGATTGAGCTAAAACATATAACAAAACATACCCACTAAACCACAAAAAGTGAGATATTCCACTTCTGCTTTGGGTGATTCCATTTCATTTTTTTTTTTAAATACGCGTACGAAACAAACGGTTTTTGACATGCCGTTTGATGTCAAATGCCATGCAGTAAAGTAAAGACTTAATCGAGCAATTATTTTACGCATTAACTTTCCTACGAGACTTGTCTTTGAGCAATTGCAAATTTTTATTAACACCACCCTTAGTATCAGAAATCATGCAAAGTTAGTGTATATTCGAACTCGCTGTAGTAAAGCAAAGTCTTATTCATTTACTTTGCTTTTCTGTGAGTAATTGCTAAATTTTATTAATATCACCCTTTGTATCAGAAATCATGAGAAGTCAGTTTTAAATATAATTTTGCAAATGTAGATATTCAAAGTCAGACCTTTACTTAAAAAGTCGTATGAACCCAAGACTTCAGTGAAGGGATTTCTAAGTCTGCCTTACGACTTGCAATAACCTTATTCATACCTGGGATGCACATTGTTGGAAAAAGGAAAGTTTTTTTTTTTGCTAAAAGGACCTCGTTAAAATGCCGATGTGTTTCAGCTCCAACCAGCTCTTTCCCAGTTGCCGAGATTACTTTTTGACTGTTCTACGCCACGTAATACGAGGACTTCCCTGTATTCTCCTTTGTAGTGTTAGCGGATTCCATTGCATGGGCTGTCAGGCAATACAACTTTCGTCCTTACGTAGGGTGTGACCAATCCACTGTCACTTTCGCTTTTGTATAATCACATCTATACGTTCTTCGCCCGTTCTCTCATAAAGTTGTTGGTTTGATTGTACGATTTGGCCAGAACACTCGTAATATGTTTCTTAGACAGCGATTATAAAGCGAAATAAAAGTTTGCAGCTTTTTTGTGACATTGAGGGTCATTTTCCAGGTACTTTAGCCATATACCATATTGTCGAATTTACGGCTTACGAACAGACGTAGTGATGTTGTTTCTTGTCAGGAAACTACTAAAAAATGTTTTCTGCCTTCTACTGTACAGATCTATTGATTGTGGTGTGGAAATTATGGGATGTATGTTTGTTTGTTTCGCCAGTATCCGGACACCCGTACAGCTGAGCCTCCTTGGTCCTTTCAAACATCATTAGGGTACCGTGACATCGTACATTTTGTTCCCTAACCATCTACGGGTAATCTTGTTCAATGTTTACTGCCCATTTGTTATACGCAATTACAATGGTATAATGGTACTTGTACTAAAGCAGCACATACACAATTCAATTGGATTGTAAACTGAGTTGTCAACTGAATTGATACTTGGCCACACACTACATCAACTGATTTGAAAGATTTTGCTTCAACTGTCAAAAATATTATTATTTTTTTGGAAGTGGTACACGACGAGCGCATGTGCAGACGATTTGACAATGAATATCTACTGCAAATCCTTAAATTTGACAGCTAGTCAAATGACGTGCCCACCCACAGTTCAATTGAGTTAAAAGACTTGCCAGTCAACTTCCAAAATTCAAAATCTTATTTTTCTTCAACCAACTCGCCAACCATCAAACTGATCAATTGACAAAGCCACACACGGGTTGATTTCACTGTGATTTGACTGAGTTGATGATTGAATTGAATCGTGTATGGTCTGTATAAGAAAGACAAAAACGACGACTTAAAAATGTAAGAGAACGAATAAGAGAACTTTTCCACTTTTCGAATACGAAGAGAACACACGTTCAGTGTGGATGATGTCTAATTGAGAACATATTTTGTATTTAGTGTATGTTGACAAAAGCATGTGGTTTCAAAGAAAATAACTCAACCCTTAGTCAGGGGAAACAAAATTATTTATTTGACATTTCTTTAATGCACAATGTACTTAATATGTTGTCCAGTCTCCTCCATTCCCAATTATCGTCTCACACCTTTGTCGACAACTTAGAGTCAATTTTTCTGCATAGTCCTGCGGTGTCGCCAAATTCTTTTTAAAAGCAGTTTACGCAGTTTATTGTCCCTACATCGTTTCCTTTAATCCTCTGCTTCATAGGTCCCCAGTAACTTTTAATCGGATTGGCATCTGGCGACTGAGATGACCAATCTAAAACATTGACGTCATTTTCCTCTTTGGCTCTGGTAGGAGCCAATCCCGGTTTCCATGTCCGATCAACATTTCAGCGGATACCAACAATCATTTTTTGTGCAGTTGTATCATTCTTTAAGTATCGATATTCCCAGTGAAGGTAACCAATTTTCCGAATCCCGGAGCACAGAAACAGCCATAAACATGCACTTTTGCCGGATGTTTCACTGTTCATTGGACGACAGTTTCACCACGTACAGTCCACACAGGTCTTAATGAAAAATAAAGCATCGTCAATGAAAATAATTTCATTAAATCCATCAACACAGACCGATCTCATCCGCTCTGTCCAACCACCACACCAAAAGCGATAAACTCCATTTTCGTCAGACTTCCGTTCGGCCACACAGCAGTTACGCGCCAACATCTTCTCAGGAAAGAAAATCCACCAATATGTCAAATCTGTAAAGTCAAGATAGATATCAACCACTTTCTAGGCATAGGAGTATCTGGAACCTGCACATCAAATATACATATATTATCTAAAATAGAATGCCGGTAATAACCACTCGTAGCTGTAGCAACAGATAGTACGTTGTCGTATCGAACATAGACATATTGACGAACGCCAAGTTGTTGTAGAGTTAATAGAGTAATGCCGACACAAAGTACATTACATCAACACATTGGAACGCTTCTTCACATCTCGCAGCAGCGACGGAAATGTATTCTCCTTGCAATAGATTCGGGTGGTAACGATCAGTTTCAACACCTCCGTCAGAAGTACCACAGTCGCGGAGATGTAGCTGTACGAATCGATCGATTCTTGCGATGCGGTCACCAAAATAGCTTGGCTTATGAACAGTGACATGTAAAATACGAAAATCACACATGTCAGCTTGGAATTGCTACTGGTTTGAAATTTTAAATAAATTAGTCCAGACTGGAGAGTAACGCTTAGCGAAACAAATTTAATTAAGAAGAAAACACCCCGTGGAAAATTGTTTTTTTTTTCTTAGTAAAGCGATAAGGTTCTGTGCCGAATCGTTGTCATTGTAGATGTGTGTTTTTCATAGCGAAATGTTCATGTAAAATATGGCGCACGAGTTCTGTTTTGATATCTTTATGATGTGAACTATCTCACTCACGTTAACTTTTTGATCATTCAAAACAATCGATGTACTTTTTAAATATTTTCTTCAGTAACTGCCTCATTTAAACCTGAACGTTCAGCATAATCGGTGTATGTACGACCATGTTTAAGTTCGGCATATCACTTCTTTACTGTTGTATACGACGGAGAAGATGTGGCATAACATTTATAAAGCCGTTCCTTGGCTTCGCCATTTTTTTTTTTTTTTTTTAAGCAATGAATCGATTTTTTCTCAAACGGCAAAAGTAGCGTCACTCTAATGACTGTAACTCGTAAACTTTGCGCCCCATGTTGTATGTATTGTTTTTATGAAAAAAATGTTCGATCGCAAGATTTTTATTCTTCCTATTTCGGTGAGGCTATGATCCGAAAACAAGGGATCATAACCCTACCACTTCACAACTTTTCTACTGATCCGCCTGTAGGGTTCGCCTATTTGATCTCAGAAAATCGCGAAATTTGTACTATAATTGGAAATACTTAGTATGTTTACATGACTACATTGAAAGATCGAGTTGAAACAGAATTGTAATCAAATTGAGGGACCGTGCTAGAAATTAATCGAAGGAGGATTGTGTTTTTTCATTGCTTCGTGTTATAGAAAAACATGTGTGCGTGGTTGAGGTTTACTTACTACTGACTTAATTCTCAACATACTGTTTCATACTGTGTTTGTGTTCTTACGAATACATTTAAAATATGCTTATTCTATGACACTTCGCCTCTAAGTCAAGAATTGTATATATTTTCAAACGATAAGGCCTCGATTTAATTGGTAGTTAAATGACTGGGCTTAGTATATCATCTAATCGTGGTTACTTGTATTCTATAACATGCACCAAAGAGCACATACGTTGTGTACCGAATATATCTTGGTTGCCCTTCTGTTCTGGCTAATTGAGTAAGCGGATTCCATTGCATGGCGGCTAGGTGTGACCAATTCCATTCCATTTTCTTCGTCGTATGGTGACGTCAATATGTTCCTGGCCCGTTCGCATATGATGCGGTTAGGTCAGAAAATCATAAGGATGTTGCGTAGGCATCTATTGACGAAAGACTGCAGCTTACAATTGACAGTGGAGCATATCTTCCATGTACTACTATAAAGTAGTACCGACTCCACATTTGAGCGAAACAGTACAGCCTGGTTTTGGTGCTTTGCTTCTCCAGATTTTAGATAGCATTCCAAACACATCAAGTTCGGTGCCATATTTGGCCTAGATAAAGAAAATGGCCAACTTGCTCGGCCTGCTGCTCGCACATACATACATACATACATATTTGTCGCAACAACACTTGGAGGGCCTAGACTGAGCTTCTCTCAACCTTCTGTTTAGCGGTGTTTAATTGAACGGTGGTATCTGTAAGGCTGAGAGTTTTTGGTTTGGTCGTATTTGTTTTCAGCCCCACTTTGTTTGCCTTAGTTTTTTAGACTGTGGACCTTTTGATGTATGAAGGTACAGTATTCTGTGTGAAAGCAAGGAAATGTCGTCAACGTAGTCTAAGTCCTTAGACGATATATCATTGTCCAATGTATGGCACCGTTATTTGACGTTAGGGTCACTTATCAACTTACATAGGTACTCGAATATTAATACAATTATTACGTTTGCCAAATATCAATTCGATAATTGACAATTATCAAATAATTTGTTAAATCGGTGTTTTCGTGATCTATTATCAACATTTTTGATCATCTGTGAAATTGTATTGAATTTGTAATGAATTTTACATCCATTGTGAATACTTCTTTTGATAAACTTGGTATTATCGTTGTCAAAAATGTTGATATCTTTCAAATTTTCAGTCAATCTCGTTGACAAATAAGTCTCATTCGTTGTTTTCACTCGAAAAGAAGCACTTTAAAACGAAATGTCCACAATAGAACCGTGGAAATATTTATTAAGAAATACTGAAATTTATTTAATTCAAAATACATTAGGCAAAATTTAAACGAAAAAAGAAAACAAACAAAAAAAGAAAACCTACAAAAAGAATACAAAAACTCAAATGTCAAATCAGATACCCATTTCACAAATGCATTTTATTCACAATAGAAGAACGATTTATCAATTGACAATCGTAATACCAAACTTTCGATCGATTGATAAATTTATTTTTAATCAATTATTGATCTTTGACAACCGTAATAAGAGTATAAATCAGTCAGAATTGTGTAAGCTCTACAATTGGCGTAGTTGAGTCGGTAATTAAAATCTTGTTGAACGGTCAGGTGTTCACCATCATAGAATATCGAAAATTTTAAACGAAATTAAGGAATATGGAATTTTAAATAACGAACGCGTACATAAAATCGTGCCTTTACATTTTTACTAACAACGTATGCCGCTATGTTAAGTGCATACTCCCATTCGAATGTTGATAAATGCTTTATGTTGCATTTACTTAACATAATCACATAACATCGTTGCCTAGAGAAACATCTCGAAATCCTACTCAGGATCCCACAAACAAAGCTTTATTAGAAACCTTTAAAAGCAATACATTTTTCTAGAACAAATAAATCAATTTACAAAGACAAAACGATCGTAAAAAAGAAGTTAATAAATCACTGAAAACTTCCCAATAGCAAAATTGTGATAGATGTCTAAAAAAAAATTATTTTTATAAAATTTTCTTATATACTTACTTATTTCGTTTATTGCATTTTACATTTATATTTTGATTGTTCATAAAAATCACAAATTTTCAAAATTAACCTACGATGCAGGGAACAATTAAAAATTGAGCGCGTTCTTGAAAAAGTAAAGCATTAAAATAAAAATTCAAAATTATAAAAAAAAAAAATAATAATTAGTTTGTAAGTTGATCATTATTAATAATTAAAAAAAAAAAACAATCCTTGTGTGTATTTGCAGTTATTGTCTAATTCTTAAGTTAAATATTAAAAATATTATACATACATAAATATCATATATATCATTTTACAATCGCTACTTACAAATTTGTTTTATTTATTTTTTTTTGTTAGCTCAAAGTTCATTCAATTGTCTGTTTGTTTTTGTGTGCATAAATTTATAATTCACAGCCACATTATGTACACACACAACACACAAAAAAAACTACAACAATACACCAATCAACGAAACATGTATTTATTTTGTTTTGTTTTTCACTTTGCATCTTAATTTGGATTGGAGTGTATAATAAAAAGAAATATATAAATTATACATTTTATCGAAACTCTTAGGCCAAAATAAAAACAAACAAAACAAGCGCAAACTTAAAGGAAAAAAAACAAGAAGCAAAGCAGCGAGAATGTCCGAAACCAATCTCAACATTGATTCCTAAAATCTGGAAAGAAATGGATATATTTTTGCATATACATATAGAAAGAAAATATATATATTATATATACATAAACACCAAGTAAAACAAGTTTGAATGTCACATAGTACATTGTGTTACATAAAAAAAAAAAAATAAAAAATAAAAAATGTGAACAAATTATACATAGTATATCAATATATATATATATACGATACGATAAACAATAACACTAGAACGGAAGGGATGAACAATTATATAACCGTTATACATAGCGTTGATGTAATAAAAAGAAAGAAAACTATTAAACTAATTAGTAGTAGTAGTAGTAGCAAACAAGTGAACTATCATTAAAATGAAACGAAAACAAAAGCAAATGCAGTGGTTTATTATTATTAAAATGCGAAACAAAAAGCAAAACACATTAAAGTAAAATGCATTAAACAATAAAGAAAAAAATATTATATATATACATATATAAATAAAAGTAATGTAATATCGTAGACTAACAATAAATGAAGAAAAATGATGAAAAACTAAATAATTATACATATATGCATTTTTATATATATCCATATATGCACATATGTATGAATATATATATTTATGTTTATACATGGGAAATTAACAGAAAAAAAAACTAAACAAAACAAACTTTGAGTATTGTAGAAATTGATTAAAATAAGATTTTAGAAAATTGTAATAATTCGTTGTTTTATTTTTGAAATGAAGCTTTTTTAGCGAGACTAATGAATCAGAATGACATACATTCATTCATTCATTCATTTTCAATGACCCGCTAATCCTTAATGAGGGTCGCGGGGGTAGGATGCTCAGGTGGACTCTCCATCCTTCTCGATCCTCTGCCATTGACTCCAATTCATCAGGAGGAATCCTTAAGCGGCTCCAGGAGAGATGTCGGAGTTGATCCAACCATCTATTTCTAGGCCTTCCGCGAAGTCGCCTACCTGATGGCACGGCAACCATGGCGCGTCTTGGAAGCCGGTCTGGGGGCATACGCATTACGTGACCAAACCATCGAAGCATAGATCGGAATGACATCGACGCAAAAACCAAACATGAAACGATCAACCACGCTCGTCCGATCACCGAAACATTTTATGGAAAATTGTGATATTTTTATTATTATTATAATTATTATTATTATTATAATTATTATTATTATTATTATTATTATTATTATTTACCAGTCATCGACTAACCTCCGAGCCGATAAGATCGCTATCCGTATCGTGTCAAACGCTCTTGTTTTTCTGTCGGTGAAATCCCGCTACTTCGATAGCAACCAACCTTTTTGTTTTTCCTTTCTCCTTACTCCGTTAGTAAGTAAAAAAAAAAAAAAAAGTGAAAATCACTCCATTTGCCATGGCCCCCGGGCCACGAGTGCTAACGGGCAATCGTTTTAGCGGATTAAATGCAGATCCGCTTGCGGAGCCCAATAACAAAAAAGAAAAAAACCCAAATATAGTCCCTGCGAATTAGATAATGTTTTACCAACCACCCTAAACACAAAAAATCCAAGATTCATCACCATTGCCCCGACCAACCCAGATAAACCCCTTTCCTCATTTAGTCACCCTTATCGTGGAATCCGTCGGAATTGAGTTTCACTTCACCTATTCGATTCCCTTTCACTTTCTACTGCTATCGTGGAATACGCCGAGAACGTCTCCTTATCGACAGGCATTGGGGAAAGGTAGTTTCACTGTCAAACAGCTGTCTTTTATTTGTCAATAAAAATTTGTGTAGCTACATTCATTTCGTAAAAGTAAAATTTCTTTAAGAAGTGATTGAAAAAAAAAATAAAGCACACAAATGGAGACGGTAGCTCTGTTTTTGGAAGCAGAAGAGGAAGAAGATGAGCGGTCTTACCAGAGAAGAGTACGACAGAGATTAAGAGCAACAGTGGATGATTTCATGGAACTTCCAGATCAAATGTGTGTCTCTAGAAACTTTTTTTTTATTTATTTCTAATTTTAATAAAGTTCAATTGCATAGGTTTATCAAAAATGTTCGGCTTAGTGAAGCAGTTGTAGTTTTTTTTCTGTAATTTATATGTAAACAAAAATTGTTTGTTCTTTTAATTTCACTTACATTTTTGCAAACAAAGAAGACGACGTGCCAAGGCAGAAATCCGCAATGATTTTGATGCGGATGAGAAATGTGGGAAAAATCCGATTCGAACGTTTTTCACGATATAGTGGAACTGATTCATATTACCCACACGGGGAACTGTTCACTTTGCGGATTTGACGATGCCGAAATATTTTTTTCGGTGAATAATTCCCCCCGTCGGATTCCACGATAAGGGTGAGTGTTTTCCTCCTCAAAAAAGCAATAGACAGCATAAGCACTGGTTACGTGTACATTACTCAACTTCGTGACGGAAACCTATTAATCCTCGTAAAAAGTCATAAAATTGCTGAATGCTTCCTCTCGAAAAAAGTTCTCTCTAACCTCTGTCCTATATCCGTGAAACTGCACGAACACTTAAATTCATCGAAAGGTACAGTCTATGCGCCATGCCTCATCAACGTTCCCGAAAGTGAGATTCTCGAAGAAATGAAATCTCAAGGAGTTACTGATGTTTTTAAATTTAAAAAATTGGAAGACGGAAATCAGCGTCCCACAGGTCTTGTGTTATTCACCTTCGATCTTTTCCGGCCTCCCAGCACAGTCAACGTTGGATGGTATAACCTCAAAGTTGAGGAATACTTCCCAAATCCCATGCGGTGTCGCAATTGTCAGTTGTTGGGCCACACAGCCAAGCGATGTAAGGGCAATGCGTCCTGTGATACATGCAACCTACCACCCCATTCCCCAAGTGAGTGTACTCGAGTTTCTTGTGCCAATTGTGCCGAACAGCATTCATCTTCTTCCAAAAATTGCAAGCGCTACTTACAAGCTAAAGAAATTTTAAAAATTAAAACGATAAAGAAGTGCAGTATGGCTGAAGCGAGATCGATTTGCAGAGAGGAAAATCCAATTTCCAACTCTACTCCAGCATACTCTGCTGTAACAAAACTTTCAACTCAGTCTGCATCAAATACAGCAGTCACCGATAACAAAGCACCCCATAACAACTCTCCCGATTCCAATAGCAACTCATGCCTAAACCCACCTTCACAACAATTAATTTCATTAGTCTCCACAGCAAACAAGAGTCAAAACCCAATTCTCCTTTCCTCCAACGAACACAAAAATAAAAATTCAACTCCTAAACCAGTCAGTAACAATACGAATCAAACAACAAATCCCAAGTCCGACAACAACAACACATCTACGTCAAATTCGCCCAAATCTCAGTCAGTATCTGAAGAAGGTGGCGACCCTGCCACCCGGACTTCAAATCATTCAGGCTCCACGTGGTTCAACGTCCAGATGGCGGGGTCGCAACTTTCACGCCCGCAACCTACCGCACTCAGACTTTTTACAGCATAACCCAGCTTATACTGTACAAAGGTCAGATTCTTCTAATAAAAGAGTACTTAAGGTTCTTCAATGGAATCTTTACTACTTTAACAACTTACATGAACTTCAAGTTCTTTTAGCTGAGCTTAATCCCTCAATCATCTCCCTCCAAGAAACCCATCTTGTTCACCCATACTTGTTCATAAATCAATACCCCACAAACTTATAAGTGTTACTTCCCCAATCTCAATTGTAGCAATAGAAATCTTAACTCCAATTAAAATGACTATCATATCTCTATACATCCATCCACAGCAAAACTTCACCGCTAAAGACATACATGATATTGTCAATTCCGTTCATACCCCAGTCCTCTTGACGGGTGACTTTAACTCTTGGAACCCCATGTGGGGCTCACCATGTACGAATAGTAGGGGTAAGATAATAGAAAACTTTCTGCTCAATTCCAATTTAATTATTTTGAATGACGGGAAACCCACCCATTCCTCCACCCACAAAACTCTCACGCATGTTGATCTAACATTTGTATCACCCCAACTTGGGGCCAATACAACATGGGCTGTACTCCCGGATCTTCACGGGAGTGACCATTTCCCCATTATGACCACCATTTCCCTCGGCACGTTCTTTCAGAACAGAAAATTATTACCCAAATATCAAACTGATAGAGCCGACTGGAACTCATTTGAAACCAACATAACACATTTTTTAACACAAAGAAGAAGCTCGGAAAACATCAACAAAAAAGCAGCAACTATTTGCAGAGCGATTCACTTTGGGGCCAACTTATCTATACCGCAAACACAAAATTCACTTAAAAAACGGATTGTTCCCTGGTGGAGCAAAGAGCTACATCTCTTGCGGCAAAATAAACAAAATAGTTGGAAAAGATTTAAAAAATATCCCGTCGAAGCTAATTTTATCGTATATCGTAAAGCCAATACTCTTTTCCGGAAAGCGGCGAAAGCAGCTAAAAAGGAATGTTTTGAGAAGTTCACTTCAAATACTAATCCAAATTCTTCGTCTAAAAAACTATGGGCAGATGTAAATTCACTCACTGGAGCTTTCAGACCACCTCCGATAAGTATTATCAACAATGATCGAATCATATCCGACCCGGTACAAATTGTCAAACTCTTTGCCAAGACTTGGTCCGATTATTCAGCAGACACAAACTTTTCTCCTGAGTTTATACATCGAAAATCGATAGTGGGAACAGTCCACCCTCCTTACCTAAATCTCCAACCTGCCTCTATCTTTGTTGACCGCCAAATCACAGCAACTGAATTTGAACATCAACTCAAGACTTCCAAAGGGAAAACGCCTGGTTATGACAGAGTCTCCTATATTATGCTGAAAAACAGCCCGAACATTTTGAAAAGCCGCCTTCTGGCTTTATACAACCAATCCTTTACTCAAGGAATCATGCCCCAAACCTGGAAAACATCCACCGTAGTTCCTATACAAGTGCCCCTCCAACATCAGCGGGTACCGCCCTATGTCTCTCCTTCCTTGTGTTAGCAAAATTCTGGAGAAAATCATAGCAAAAAGACTTATCTGGTTCCTAGAAAAGAATAAGCTGTTGGATTTGAGTCAAGTGGTCTTCCTACCTGGACGTTGCACTTTAGATGTTCTACTACATCTCGATAACTATACATCAACAGCGCTATCCACTAAAAACCACATTTCAATCTTATCTATAGATTTTTTTTGGGGTGGCAATGGTGTAGTGGTAACGTCGTCAATTGCCACGCTAATGGTTCATGGTTCAAATCCTGATGTCAGCAAGCATTTATTTATTTCTCATGAAATATATAAAGTCAGTTCGATCATTTGCAAAAAGCTTCTGTGAACACTACTGCGAAGGCATAACACTGGCAGTAGCTTGGTCATGTGGCTGGAAAAATTGTTCGCTCTGTTGATGATGATTTGCCCTTGACATAGATTATCGGGAAAAAAGTACTGTGAATCAGAAGCAATAACAATAATAATAAAAAATCTCCCCAGTCATCTGGACGCCACCCCCCGAGAATAGTTGAAGTATAAACAACTGAGCTTCAAGAACCACTACACCAAAAATCTTTCTCTCTCTCTCTATCCATCCTTTCCAATGCCCGCACTGTGTGTAAACATGTTAAAGGTATTCATAACCCTTTGAGTGCGCGCAAATTATAAAAAAAAAAAAAAAATTTGAAAAAGCTTTTGACAGAATTGGAACGTATGCCAGTTTAAAAAAAGCTTGCTAAATGGAACATCGGCCCCAAAATGTTCAACTTCATAAAGTCTTTTCTCACCAATAGAAAATTCCGGGTAATGTTTAACGGCTCTCTCTCGTCTATCCATCCCCTTCACAACGGCACACCCCAAGGATCACCGCTCTCTGTCATTCTTTTTACTATTGCTTTCAATGATATCAGCAAAATCCTTTCCAAATACAAAAGTATTAACCACACCCTCTATGCAGACGACCTTATCGCGTTTACTAAATGCAAAGACATCGGTGAAGTATCCTCAATATTCTCCCAAATCCTTACGGATCTTGACACCTGGGGCAAGTCTTCAGGAGCTAAGATATCAATTTCAACCATATTAGTATAAGCAATGTACATAATCTAAGTATACTTGGTGTTATTTTTGACAAAGGGTTTACTTTTAAGAATCATTGTGTTAGTCTTAAAAGAAAGTTATCTACCAGGGTCAATATTATTAAGTACCTTAGCTCTAAAAATAGTTTTTGCCATACAAATAGTTTGATAAGTATAACCCGGGCTATAATCCTATCCAAAATCGACTACGGATTATGTATCTATGGAAAGTGTTCAACATCCTCATTAAGACTCATCGAACCGGTATACAACGCTGCGATACGAACAAGCCTAAAAGCTTTCAGATCAACTCCCATCATAAATATGCTTACCGAAACCGGTCTTCCATCAATAAAGCAAAGAGTTAATACACTTATTCCACTAGTTGTGTTACAGTTAAACCAGCCAAACGACAGTTTAATCAAGAGAGATGCTAAAAGTTTACTGCTAAGCAACAGGTGCTTGAAGATATCGTCGGCCTTAAACAACACCCTAAATTTGGCAAAAAATATGGAAGTGCCATTATGTATCCAATGCAGCAGTATAGGAACTTCTCCACTTTGGGCACTTAAGGGCGAGACTGTGAACCTCTCTCTAAACACCCTCATTAAAGCCTCAACTCCCAACGAAGTTTACCAACAAATGTTTTTGGAAACGTCGACGGTCCAAAAAGAACACAATTGGAAATTCGTCTTTACTGATGGTTCTAAGTCCGAATTCGGCACTGCATTTGCCGTGGTCGATGAAAATGGAGATACCCTATCCAAAGGGTTATTACCACATCTCGCATCAGTGTTTTCGGCTGAGGCCACAGCCATTCTTCAGGCCACGGCGCTGGCAGATAGATTTAAGATTGTCATTTGTACGGACAGCCTTTCTACCCTCATGGCTGGCAATCACCAACATCAACAATAACACCTCAATTATTGTAGCCATCCGCGACAAACTGATAAAGTACCAAAAGAAATTAAAGCTCTTATGGATTCCAGGACACGTAGGAATAAAAGGCAACGAAAACGCGGATGCGACAGCGAAGGCTGCGGTTCAAGAACCATTGATAACCCACTTCATCTTCAATAAAAAGGACATCAAGAACCAGATCCATCGCTTTTGGAGTGGAAAACAAAAAGAAGAGTGGAATGCCTATACCCACTTCTACAAAACCATAAATCCTGATGCCATAGCTTCCACCTATCCAAAGAACTGTCCGAAAAATATGATCAAGGCTTTTATTCGACTCCGGCTTGGCCACACATTGCTTACACATGGACACCTCATCATTAGGAGCAGCCCCCCCGTATGTCACCTCTGTAATTCCAATCAGATACTTTCTACACACCATCTTATCTACGAATGCAACACTATCCAAGATAAAATGCGTAGTCTTTTCCCCAACTCCAACCTTCCTAACCTACTCTCTTTCCCTTCTGAAACAAATGTTAAGAAAGTATACATTCTCTTGTCATCTGTAAATCTTGAAAGTAATATATAAAACCTCCTACTTAATTTAAAAACTAGCCGAAAGCCCTGGTAGCTAGTGCTAAGTTTTTTGTACTATTAATATTATAATTTATTATATGTTAATAAAGTTAAACAATAATAATAATATTGTAATATTCTTGCTGGGGTTCGTTTAAATAAAACCGTCTTTTGTGTATTTTAATCGTTTATTTATTATCAAACACTAACTTTACTTCAACTCAGTATTTAATCACTTTACTCTTTATTTATTTTAATTGTCGCTACAGATTTACTTTCAATACATCACTTGTTTTCACCACTGGTCGAATCTCCCTCTTGTAATCGCTGTATGCACTTATAACCAACTGTATCCACGGTGGTTGTGGTATGGGTATTTATAGGAAATTGTAAGGGGTTCTAGAACATGCTAGATGTTTCTCCGGGTGAATCGAGGATCCTGGAATATTGGGATATTGTGTGGAACAATTGTGGAACGTAAGCACACCAGGTTGGAACGTAAGCACATCAGGTTGGAATATTTACTACCAGTAGGCAATAGATGTCGTTGCACAGTTTGAGATACAGTGTTTTAGTTTTTGGTACACAAACCATCCTGTAGTCAATGCTGCACTGCCCCCCTCTTAAACTTGTTCGTCCCGACCAAGATAATCTGGATTACTGCCATGGTAACGATGAAGACGATCCAGGTGGACAATTTTCATCTTGCCTCTTACTCCACGCTGGATCCGGAAGACAACGTCATTGATGCGTGTGACCACTCTATAAGGGCCCTCCCAGTCTTGCTGCAGCTTGGGTGACCTCCCCTTTTGCCGGTGTGGGTTATACAGCCATACTAGGTCTCCCTCGTGGAAGCTGGACGTTGTTGCCTTTGTGTCGTACCTCGTTTTCATGCGGTCACTCACTACCCTTATCCTCGTCCTGGTCCTCTGATGTATGTCTCGGATCCTTTCCCTGAGGTCTGCCACATAGTCCTCTTCACATTTGGGCTCATCGTTAGGGGATCCAAACTTCACCTCACTAGGTAGCCGAACTGCTCGACCAAACAAGACTTCGGATGGAGTATGTCCAGTAGTACTGTGCACTGCATTTCGGTAGGCCATCAAGAAAAGAGGAATTTGTCGATCCCAATCGCGCTGGTGGTCTTCTACGACCTTGGAGAGATGTTCGTTTAAGGTTCTGTTGAAGCGCTCTACCATCCCGTCGGATTGTGGATGAAGCGGGGTAGTTCTCGTCTTTTTGATTCCTAGTTGTTGGCATACCTCTTGGAATATCTTCGATTCAAACTTTCGTCCCTGGTCAGAATGCAGTTCCATGGGCACGCCAAACCCGCTCACCCAGTTGTTAACGATCTGTTCCACGATGGTCTTCGCTTCCTGGTTAGGGATGGCGAACGCTTCCGGCCATTTGCTGAAGTAGTCCATGACGACTAGGATGTAACGGTTACCATTGTCGGTTTCTGGAAATGGACCAGCGATGTCAGCGGCAATCCGTTCAAAGGGTGCGCCCACGTTGTACTGGTGCATCTTGCCTCGCGTTTTCGATCTGGGTCCCTTGCTGGCGGCACACACGACGCATTTTCGGCACCAACTCTCTACGTCTACCCTTGTGCTGAGCCAATAGAAACGTTCTCGCACCTTCTCCAGCGTCTTGTTTGCACCCAAATGATCTCCGGATGCTCCATCATGCATCTCCCGTAGCACCTCGTGTACTTTCGATCGCGGTAAGACAAGCTGCATTATGAAATCTTTCCCGTCCGGCCTTTCCCATTTCCTTTCCAGTACACCATCTTGCACATGAAGGGAGTCCCACTGAGCCCAGTATGCCTTGAGAGTGGGGCTCCTGTCCGAGATATCTTGTCCATTTGGCTTTTCCATAAACTCCTTCCATGCTATAATCGGCTCGATGTCTGGGTCTTCTTTCTGAGCGTTGCGGATTTCTTCTGTACTCCAACCAGCGATAGGCTCAGCTCTTACCCTTTGGATGGAAAGAAGGTTCTTCTCTTCCTGCCGCACACAATGCTTGCAGTCGCTCTTACATGGTCGCCGAGACAAGGCATCCGCATTAGAATGAAGTTTCCCTTTACGATGCTGTATTTCATAGTCGTATATCTGCAGCCGTTCAATCCATCTTGCGACCTGGCCCTCCGGATTCTTGAACTGCAGCAGCCATTTTAGAGCCGCGTGGTCTGTGCGCAAAAGGAACTTTTGGCCGTAGAGGTATTTATGGAAGTGTTTTGTCGCCAGAAGCAGTGCCAAAAGTTCTCGCCTGGTCACGCAGTAGTTCCTTTCGGGCTTGGAGAGCACTTTGCTGAAGTATGCTACTACCTTCTCTTGGCCATTGTGTACTTGCGAAAGAACCGCTCCGACGCCGACGTTACTTGCATCTGCATCCACGATGAACATTTCTCCGGGAATGGGATATGCTAGTGTTGGTGCTTCGCATAGTTGTTGCTTAAGGTTCTTGAAGCTATTGTCGCACTCACCTGACCACTTGAATTGCCTTCCTTTTTCCGTCAGCTGGTGCAAGCTCTTCGCGATTCCGGCAAAGTCCTTTACGAATCGTCGGTAGTACGTGGCGAGGCCCAAAAAGCTCCTGAGTTCGTGTTTGTCTTGTGGAACTGGCCAGTTTTTCACAGCTTCCACCTTGTCTGGATCGGTTCGCACTCCTTCTGACGAGATAACGTGGCCCAGGTACTTGACTTCGGATCTGAAGAGGTCACATTTCTTTGGGTTCAGCTTCAGGTGAGCGCTTCGTAGCCGTTCTAGCACATTCTTCAGGTTGTCGCGATGTTCCTCGAATGTTTTTCCTATCACGATCACATCGTCCAGATACACCAAGCAAGTTTTCCAGGTTAATCCACGTAGGACGTGTTCCATTAGGCGCTCAAAAGTTGCCGGAGCGTTGCACAATCCAAATGGCATTACTGTAAACTGCCACAGCCCATTTCCTGCAGTGAACGCAGTTTTCTCTCGGTCCTTTGGATCGATCTGTACTTGCCAGTAACCGCTCTTTAAGTCAAGGGTAGAAAACCATCGAGCTCCTGAGAGTGTGTCCAATATGTCATCGATCCGTGGCAGAGGGTAGCTATCCTTTTTCGTGACATCATTAAGCCTGCGATAGTCCACGCAGAATCGTGTGCTGCCGTCTTTCTTCTTAACCAGTACAACAGGTGAGGCCCACGGACTCTTAGAACTTTCGATGAGCCCTTCCTTCTCCATCGTTGACACCATATCCGCAACCTCCGTCTGCTTTGCCAGTGGTAGTCGTCTAGCAGGCTGGCGAATTGGTCTGGCATCCCCAGTGTCTATGCGATGATGCACCAGATGTGTTCGGCCATACTCTCCATCCTGTGAGGCAAATATATCAGCGTACTCACCGATTAGCTTTTCTGCCATGGCTTGCTGATCCTGATCCAGTTCGCAGTGCTTGAGGATCATGTCCCTTACTTCGGCCAACCTGGCTGATGAAACTGGCTTCGCAGATTCCTTTTCGATTATTGTTGAAATTGAACATACCGGCGCACATTTACCAATAACCTCCCCTTGTTTTAGTTTGACGCTATGGCTCTTTAAGTTCATCAGCCTTACTGGGACCAGGCTGTTCTTTGGCTCCACTAAAACTTTTCCCAGGATGTAGTTTGGGGAATTCCTTCCTAAATCTGGCTCCAATAGGTAGAATCGGTGGCTCCCAGGATCACCCTCTAGTTTTGTCCAAATGATAGTCTCGGAAGATGGTGGTAAGACTTCGTCCTTGCTGAGTATTGTCCTTAAATGTGCTGCGTTCTCGTTCCCGTACACCATTGGGATCTCTACGTTCCGGTACCGCACAACTTGCATCCCGATGTCGATGATTACGTCATGTTCTTTCATAAAGTCCACTCCGATGATGCATTCATCACATATGTCGGCCACCAGGAACGCATGAGAAAAGGCCAACCCTGTTAGTTGTAACGTGAGGCGAACTTCTCCGTATACTTTCGCCGCTCCCCTGTCGCAGTCCTAAGGCAGTAGCAGCTAGTGTTGTGTAGCCAAGACTTCCGGACGAGATCTTTTCTTACAATGGAAGCCGTGGCGCCGGTATCGATAGTAGCCACGCACTTATTTTTGCCGATGAATGCTTCCACTGTTAGACTCTTGTTGCATCGTTTGGTTTGGGAGACCTGGATGGTGGTCTTGGGGGCGTCGATTCCAATAGCCAACTTTTGCCCCGCGAAGCTGGCTCTTAGGCGTTTCCCGACTCCTGGTTTCGCGGAGCCTGGCCAATAGGATGGATGTTGTCCCTGTAGGATGGTTCTTCGTTGCGTCGCCTATTCGCACAATGTGGACAGTTTCCGCGTCTGGGTGGATTTCTGCATTGCCGTTGTAGGTGTCCTATTTTGTTGCAGTTCCAGCAACGAATTTGTCCTCCGCGAGCGTTGTTTCGGTCTTCGACGTCCATCCTCTGGCAAGAGCATTCGATGGCGGCTTCTTCCCTCACACGGTGGATTCCCTGACAGGCCTGGTCTGCGGGCTCCATTGTCAGAGCAAACGCCAAAGCTTCGGCGAGCGTTTTCTTTCCAGCCATTCTTACTGCCATTTGTAGTTTCGCATCAGCTATGGCATGGGTGAACGCTTCGGTTGTCATCTCGTTAATGATCTCCTCGCCGGCGTTTGGATAGGACAAATGTGCCAGCCGCTCGATGTCCGCTTGTAACTGCTGGAGCGTCTCACCCTTCATCTGGGACCTTCTGCGCAACTGGACCCTATATACTTGCTGCATGTGGTCGTCCCCAAATCGCATCTCAATGGCTTTCACCAGACTGTCGTAGTTGCGTCGTTTGTCCTCGGGAATAGTTTGTAGCAGCTCTGCAGCTGATCCTCTAAGCGCAAGCGTGAGGGCAATGGACTTCTCTTCGTCGTCCCAGTTGTTCGTCATTGCCGCAGCTTCGAACTGTCTCTTATATATCGCCCATGATATCTGTCCGTCGAAGACGGGAGGCTGCATCTCTTTCCTTCTCGGGCAGTCAGTTGAATACTCCCGAACTTTCTGTTTCTTCACGTATTCGAGTTCCTTTGCCAAATTCTCGAATCTTCCTTCAACAGTCTCGATTTTTGTTTGAACATTCTTGAATTTTGTTTCAAATGTTTCAATTTTGGTCTCTACATTTCCAATTTTCTCGTCGATTGTCCCGAATCTTGTTTCCAAACTTCTATTTTGTTCATCAAATTTGCTTTCGAGAACACTCCTTTGATCGAGTAGCTGTTGCGCTAGAGAATTCTTTTGTTTATCGAGCTTGGCATCTAGAGAATTCTCAAATTGTTTAATCAAAGAATTATCCAGCTTCTCGAATTTTTCATTTTGGTCATTTTCCATCTTCTCGAACTTTTCGGAAAGCAGTTTCATTAAGGCCGACATATCATTCGTCGTACTTACTTGTTCTTCTTCGACGTCAAACAAAGCTGTTTCAGGATCTGTACCCTCGTCCGTCATTATTTTCCGCAACTTAATAATCAATTCTCTTTTCGTACCAGTCGTAGGTTGCTCCCGCTGGCTCAGTACTTCCTTTAGTTGTACTAATGACAAATCTTCTAGCAGTTTCCGAACCATTTTTATTTTTCACTTACACAAAAAAACAATACACAAAATTTGTTTTATTCCACTTTTCTGACACCAATGTAATATTCTTGCTAGGGTTCGGTTAAATAAAACCGTCTTTTGTGTATTTTAATCGTTTATTTATTTATCAAACACCAACTTTACTTTAACACAACATTCAATCACTTTATTCTTATTTATTTCAAATTAAATTGTCGCTACAGATTTACTTTCACAATATCGCTTGTTTTCACCACTAGTCGAATATCTCTTGTAATCGCTGTATTCACCTTATTACAACTGTGTCGACGTTGGTTGTGGTACGGGTATTTATAGGAAATTGTAAGGGGTTCTAGAACATGCTAGATGTTTCTCCGGGTGAATTGAGGATCATGGAATATTGGGATATTGTGTGGAACAATTGTGGAACGTAAGCACACCAGGTTGGAACGTAAGCACATCATGTTGGAATATTTACTACTAGTAGGCAAAAGATGTCGTTGCACAGTTTGAGATACAGTGTTTTAGTTTTTGGTACACAAACCATCCTGTAGTCAATGCTGCAATATAAACATATACTTAACTAGTATAATAAAGCAGTTTGTAGCGTGCAGCTGCAGCGTTAAAAAAGCACTAAAATATTTTTCTATGCACTAAAAAAACGCCCAAGCACCAAATCGACCTTTTCGGCACTAAAATTAAATTTTGAGCACTGAAAATAACGCTTAAAGCAATGATTTGGCAACGCTGTTGAGAGTGTGTAACTGGTGTGTTTATGCTTGGGCTACGTGGTGGAATGTTTGGTGTTCTCTCTGGGTGAGTATGTGAATTAAATGGACGTTTTTACTATTTAGGAATTGGAGCAGGATTTTGCTCGCTAAAAATTTGTTTGCCTTCTGCTATGGAACATCTTTTTAAGGTTTTTATTTTTAGTATCTCCATAGCTTTTAAGTACCTTTTGCACAATTAAGATGAAGATGGGTTCTCCTCAAGACAGTTAGCGCAGGAAGTGCGTGTGCACTCGTCAGGGATGTGGGGCGATAGGTTGCACTATTCGCAAGAAGGGTTTCCTTTGTATCTTTTAGCCGTGTGCCCTCGCAAGTGGCAGTTGCGACAGCGTATAGGATTAGGGAAATATTGCTCAACTTTAACGCTGTACTAGCCTATATTTAGTGCAGTCGGTGGACGGAAGAGGTCAAAAGTGAACAGGACCAAACCTGTCGCGCGAAGGTTGTCGTCAGCCAATTTTTTAAACTGGAAAACTTCGGTAACTCCTTTGATGAGGCATGGGGCGTACGCCATATCTTTCGATGAGTTGAGGTTAGTGTGAATCGTCACGGTGATCGGGCAGAGGTTTGAGAGATCTTTTTTTGCTAAGAAATATCGCTGAGCTATTTATTTGCGACTTAACCAAGATAAGTAGGTTACTTTCGCGTAGCTGAGTAATATAATCGTATGAAGTACTTATACTGTCGATGGCTTTTTTAAGCAAAAAGACGCTGAATGAGAAGATGGGTTTGTCTTCGGAGGCTGAGGCAAAGTTAATAAATGTAGGATTGTTTGAAGACATGTGTATTGGGAGCGTGTTATTTAGATCAATTTGGGATAAATTAGGGTCTACTTCGAGACCGTTAAACCGATTGCCGGAAGGAGCACGTGGTCATAAAAAAAAATATTTGGCGCAACAGCTCTTTAAGTGGCAGGGCCTAGCTTCTTGCAACCACTCATGTCGTGTGCGTTATATTTTTCACACGAATGGAAGGGACCTACAGTTTAGTACCGTATCCGAAGTGCAATTAGTTTTGAGAAGCTTTTTCGAGACAACAATACTCTCGGATGTTTGTCAGGCGCTCGCGGGAGGTGGAACCGTGAAAAAATTCTTTGGTGTTTTCTGGGATTCGAACTTGGAACCTCATGCGCTGTGATGCGACACACTAACCAGTTACGCCACGGCTGCAAAAATATCAAAAACCAAGTGATAAGGGATGTGAACAGATATATGGAAAAACGCATTACCGAGAAGAAGGCGGCAAATATGTAGCGAACATCCCATTCAACGAAGAGGCGATGAAGTCGTCAGGATTAGAAGAGTTCAAGAAACAGACCGTTGCAAAATTTCGTCAGCTTGAAACCCAACAACAGGCATCTGCAGCTGAAAATGGAATATACAAAAGCTTTTAATGAATTCTTGGAGCTAGGACACATGGTACAGGCAACAACGGAGGCATAAATATGTTTTTACTTCTGGCATAGAAAAAATGTATTGCCAAATTAAGCTAAATGATGATCAGTGGGCGCCGTGGCGTAAGTGGTTAGTGTGTCGGATCACTAGGCGTGAGGTTCCAAGTTCGAACCCCAGAAAATACCAAAATGTTTTTTCACGGTCCCACCTCTCGCGAGCGTCTGACAAACATCCGAGAGTATTGTTGTCATGATAAAGCATCTCAAATCGCCGTTCGGATTCGGCATTAAACTGTAGGTCCCTTCCATTCGTGTGAAAAAATATAACGCACACAACATGAGTGGTTGCGAGAAGCTGGGCCCTGGCACTTTAAAGAGCTGTTGCGCCAAATATTTGTATTTGTTTTTTTGATGATCATCAGGATTATCAGCGAATTTTATGGCGTAGCTCCACCGACCAACCTATAAAAGAGTATAAACATACTAGATTAACAAGAAAAGTATTCAGTTGCACCAGAGATTTTGAAACACGATTTTCATGTTGATGATATGATGGCCGGGTGCGATACAATAACCGAATGCAGAGAAGCACAAAATCAACTAACTACTATGCTAAAAGGAGCAGGGTTTCATCTTCGAAAATAGGCTGCCAATGATGCAAGGCTACTTAAGGGTATTCTACCCGAGTTGAGGAGTCAGAGTGACATTAACATCATGAAAGAAGAAACAACTAAAACATTTGGGAATCCAATGAAGCTCTATGAGTGACACGTCCCAGTTTAAAGTTCGCATCGATCCAACTACAAAACAAAAAGAAACACTCACAAAGCGGAAAACTCTCTCGGTAATAGCTTAGTTCTATGACCCACTAGGATGGCTGCCACCGATGACTGTAAGCGCAAACATTTTAATGCAGCAAATCTGGAAATCAGAGGTTGACTGGGATGAACCACTTACAATTGTACTGGAAAATCAATGGAACCGACTGAGAGATAATCTTATGGAAGTCGAAGACATCAGAATTGCGAGATGAATGGAAATTACTTACTTACTTACTTAGGTGGCACTACAGTTCGGGGTGAACCTGGGCCTCAACCAACAACCCTCTCCATTTAGCTCGGTCTTTAGCTAATTGCCTCCAGTTGCGCACTCCAAGTTGGTCGAGGTCCCCTTGAACTTGTGCGCGCCACCTAGCCGCCCTCTACTGCGTCGTGCCTCGGGATTAGATTCGAAGAGTCTGCGGGCCGGAGCGTTGGTGTCCATTCGCTCTACATGTCCTAGCCATCTTAGACGTCCAATACGCAGTTTTTTGACTAGGTCGATGTCGCTGTACAGCTCGTATAGTGATTGAATCTTCTCCTCCAAAGCCCAAAAAAACAGCGATTGGCAAGAGTTATTCTTCGCTTGATTTCTGCGCTGATGTTGTTTGTAGAATTTATAGCAGAGCCAAGGTAGACAAAGTCCCTTACTACCTCGAAGTTATAGCTGCCCACTGTGACGTTTTGTCCAATTCGTCGTCCAGCACATACTTGGTTTTGCCCTCGTTTATCGCTAAACCCATTTTGGCCGCTTCCGTCTCAATGCTTGCAAACGCACCGGTGACATCCCGCTGAGTTCTTCCGATAATGTCTATATCGTCGGCGTATGCAAGCAGTTGTACAGACTTGTAATAGATTGTGCCTCCGGTGTTGGCTTGTGAGTTCCGCACAATCCGTTCAAGTACAATATTGAAGAAGTCACATGACAGCGCGTCACCTTGTCTAAAGCCTTTTTTGACATCAAAGGTCTCGGTGAGGTCATTACCGACCTTGATGGAGCAGCAAGCGTTCTCCATCGTCAGCCTGCACATACGGACAAGTTTGGTAGGGATGTCTGCAACTAGACATGGCTCTATAAAGCTCTTCTCTACAGATGCTCTCATAGGCGGCCTTGAAATCGATAAAGAGGTGGTGAGTATCGATTTGGTATTCTTGGGTTTTCTCCAGGATCTGCCGAAGTGTGAAGATTTGATCGAAGGTGGACTTTCCTGGCCTGAAACCGCACTGATAGGGTCCAATTAGGTGTTCATAAAAGGTTTCAGGCATTCACACAATATCGCAGAAAAGATCTTGTATGCGATGTTGAGGAGACTGATGCCTCTATAATTGGCGCAGTTGAGGGGGTCTCCTTTCTTGTGGATGGGGCAAACGATGCTGAGATTCCATTCATCAGGCATACACTCGTCTGACCAAATCTTAGAAATGAGTTGGTATATGCACTTTACCAATTCATCCCCAGCTGCCTTGAAAAGTTCGGCCGGTAAGCCGTCAGGTCCAGCAGCCTTGTTCGATTTTAGCTTGGACATTGCTATCCTCACTTAGTTTTGGTCAGGTGGACGGAAATTTTGATTATCATTGTCTATGTTGAATGGTTTATTTTGCCTGACAGCGGGATGTTGGTCTTCGTCGCCGTTATACAGTCTGCAGAAGTAGTTTTTCCATATTCTCAGCACCGATTGTGATTCTACTACGAGGTTTCCATTTTCATCTCTACAGGTTTCTGTACGGGTATTGCTTCTCTGACACGTTCTTTTTACCTTTTGGTAAAACTTCCGTACATTGTTCCTGGAGTATAAACTCTCGATATTCTCAAACGCGCTCTTTCTTCTTCTTTTGGAGAAGCCGATGTTCTTCCCGTCTCTTTTGCTCGTAGAGTTCACGAGCATGCACTCGCTGGCATTCTTCGTCAAACCAGGGTTTTCGCGGTGGTGGGCGAGCGAGACCCAGCACATCAGTCGCGGCATTTCTGATGGCAGCGTTGCCACTGGTCTTCGGTACTTGATGCTGGCGGCAAAGGGGTGATTGAGAGATTTCGGGATACGCGTTCAGCGAAGAGTTTGGCGGTCTCTGCGATTGTAGCTTTTCGACGTTAAATTTTCTCACAGTAATTCTTCTTTGTTGCTCAGATTGGGATATCCGCATTCGTATCTTGGCTACAACAAGGTAATGATCCGAGTCTATGTTGGCCGCTCGGAAGGTCCGGACATCCAGAATACTGGAGACATGCCTTGCGTCGATCGCAATATGATCAATTTGGTTGATCGTGACATGATCATTAGACCGCCATGTCTGCTTATGAATATCGAGATGAGGAAAACATGTGCTTGCTATGGTGGCATTTCGCTCCACACGAAATCAATTAGCCTTAGTCCGTTATCAGACGTGGTGTCGTGTAGGCTGTGCTTACCGACTGCCCTACCAAAGACGTCCTCCTTTCCTATTTTGGCGTTAAAATCGCCCAATACGATTTTAACGTCGTATTTAGGACATTGCTCGTATGTTTTGTCGAGGAGCTCGTAGAAACACTCTTTGGTGGCAGGGTCCTTTTCTTCCGTGGGGGTATGAACACATATTAGGCTTATGTTAGCGAATTTAGCCTTGATCCGGATAGTCATAATACGCTCTGCCGTGTATGACAAATCCGCATCCGAATAAGGGTTGCCTGTTGCCTCTGTAGCAATCACCGTAGTAGATTTCACAGTTTTTCATCCTCTTTTTGCCCGGCCCATCCCATCGCACTTCCTGGATGGCGGTAATATCTGCTTTATAGCAGTCTAAGGCCTCTGCTAGTTGTTCGGCAGCACGTGGTCTGTAAAGGGACAGAACATTCCACGTACAGATCCGAAGGTCGTTGTCCTTATTACGTTTGCTGGGGTCGTCCTTAGTTGAGTCATCCTTATCCGAGGCTTTTGGTTGTTTCGGAACCATCGATTTTTTTACGTGGTAGGGAAGTTACCCCGACGGCACAACCCCCAACCTGGAGGGCCGATGGAATTATGAAATGTCAAAAGTTTGAGCTTCATGGATTCTGTGATGCCTCAAAAGCTGCATACGCAGCAGTGGTGTATTCCAGAGTGGCTTTGCAGGACGTATCGTATGTAACAACGATTTTGACAGCAAAAACAAAAGTGGCGCCAATTCGCAAGAAGCTTCTTTTTCTTAAACTGGAGCTTTGTGGAGCTGATTTACTGTCAAAGATTTTGTCAGAAAATATGAGGACATGCGGCCCCCGAGTAGGCAATGCATTCGCCTGGACAGATCCCACAATCACATTGGGCTGGATCCAAAAATGTCCATTAACCTGGAAGACATTTGTCGCAAACAGAGTATCGGAGATACAGGTACAGATACAGCGACGAAGCCAAGTTCCTGGAGGCACGGAAGCTCATCAGATAATCCCGCTGACTCTGCTTCCAGGGGTTGCTTAACAGGGCAAATTAAAAATAATTCATCATTCATTAGCTACAACACGATTCAACATATTGGCCGCCGCAAGGAATAAATTCAGCAAAGGTTCCCGAAGTTAAAGAAGTACTGGCAATATCAGTGTCCGAACCTTACGACATTGCCGAAAGAGTCTCTTGTTAAATAAATAAATAAATAAATATTTGGCGCAACAGCTATTTAAGTGCCAGGGCCTAGCTTCTCGCAACCACTCATGTTGTGTACGTTATATTTTTCACACGAATGGAAGGGACCTACAGTTTAATACCGAATCCGAACGGCGATTTGAGAAGCTTTTTCGTGACAACAATACTCTCGGATGTTTGTCAGACGCGTCAAATTCAAGAAAAAAAGAGAACTAACAGTGAGCAAAATAGAAGACACCCGCAAGTCTATTATAGGAACTATTCAAGAAAATGTGTTGTCCGAAGCAGTGTCGCTTCTTGAATTTGTAGATTGTAGATTGTAGATTGTTGAAGAGGTGGGATTAGGGCAACTTATCACTGCGCCCACATTGGACCTATTGTGATTTCCTCTGATCTTAAAGCACACTCAATATACCCGATTTGGTGATGAACTCTACTATGCTTTTGAGTAAGCTTGTAGATAGGTCTTCTGCTTTAAGTCAGAATTTACCTAAATAACGATGACGTGTTCTGATTAGACAGTAACAGTAACAGTGACATAAGATGTGTTCTGCTGATTTTCCATGTTCATTGCAAATTCTGCAGATGCTGTCTTGTACTATTCCCATAGCCATGAGATGTTTTTTCACTCGACATTGCCCTGTAAGGAAACCTCTGGCTATTCGAATCTGACTCCTAATTAATTATAGGAGTTGTTCCGTTCTTTTGAGGGAAGTATTTGGCAGAAAGATCTTGGTTTGTCTGTTACCTTCAGTTTCCATCCAGTAATTATGAGCTTTTTCTTTTAGCCAATTTTTGATACAGCTTTTTGCCGTACTCACTGGTAATCCACAGAATGGTATTGGCATCATAAAGTTTGACGCAGCTCCTGTTCTGGCTAGCAGGTCAGGTTTTGTATTTCCTTCATATCCGCTGTGTCCTGGCACCCAAATGAGATGAACTCTGTTTATGCTGGATAGTGATATAACTAGTTTAAGTCTCCAAACTAGTATGGATGCTATTTTATAAGCCTTAATTGTCAGTAGAAGCCTTGCTATGTTCTCTGATGCATAGTTCTATAGCGAATACTTCGGCTTCGAATACGGAGTTACATTCTTCCACACACGAGTGGATGCAGGTTTTCGTAGTAGCGCCGTATACTCCAGCTCTAACTCTTTTGTCTGTCTTGGATCCGCCTGTGTACCGCACATAAGAGTTTTTGGCAAATGTAGGCTTGTTTTGTTCCCAGGTATTGCGATCTGGGAATGTAACCTTGAAGTTGTGACTGAACTTGAATCTTGACAGACATTTGTCCGTAATTGTTATTCCTAGTAGTTCATTGTTGTTGAGTTCATGCGCAATATCCGAGTGAACTAGTTTGGAATTTGAGTTATCTTCTGCGATGAGCATAAAAGCGTAAACCATAGCTTCTTTCTTTATATGAAGATGTAGAGGTGGTAGGCATAGAATAATCTCCAGTGCTGCAGTAGGAGCAGTTTTCATTGCACCTGTTGTGCATACACAGGCTAGTCTTTGTTTATTGGGCCTGTCCTGTGTAAACCTTTGCTTTGTTTTTGCCACCATACTGGTGCTGCATTTGTCGCAATTGGGCTTACTATTGCCGTGTAAAGCCATAGCATCATTTTGGGGTTTATACCCCAATTCCTACCAATAAGACTTTTGTTGGCCCTTATGAGATCCTGGCTTTGTCTATGGCTTTTCTTAAGTGAGAATTCCAAGTCAATTTATCATCAAGTGCCACGCTAAGTTATTTGACTTCCTTAGAGAACTCTATTGTTTCACCAAAGAGAATGGTGTTTTTAATCGTTCTCGCTTTCTTCTTTTGGTGAATACAACTATCGTGCTCTTTTCTGGATTGACGTTTAGGCCGACTTTCTGGCACCAGTCAGTAACTATATTCAAGGCACTCTGAAGAAGATCCGAGATTGTTTCTTCTAATTTTCCTCTGATTAATATCGCAATATCATCAGCGTAGCCTTGGACATAAAAGCCTTTTTTTGCTGAGTATTTTCAGTAGTTCATTTACTACGATAGACCACAATAAGGGGGAGGGAACTCCTCCCTGGAGTCATCCTTTCGCAGCAGTGACCCTGAGTTTATTGCTGCCTAGTGAGATGTTAATTTTTCTGTCTTCTAGCATGCATTTTATCCAGTTACATGTTGTATTATCTACTCCTATGTGCTGAATGCATCTGTATATGTGGGCGTATTCGGTGTTATCAAAAGCTTCTTCGATCTCAAGGAAGCAGCCTAGCGCAAGGTCTTTGTCTCTAAACGATTTTTCAGTCCTAGTTGTGAGTTCCTGAAGAGCATGGGTCGTGATTTTCCTAGTTGATAGGCATATTGGTTTTTATGTAGAGGATTAATAGCGAGGGCTCTGTCCCTGATATGACTATCAAGTATTTTCTCAATAGTTTTCAAGAAGAAAGAGGTAAAGTAAGGTATAGGTCGGTACGATTTCGGTAGTTCTGTTGGTCTACGGCCCGCTTTAGGCATGAACTTAACCGTAAATTCTTTCCAACTATTTGATATATAGCCCCATGCAAAACTTGTTCTAAATAAGTTAATAAGTATCGGTGTCTTATGTGAGGTGCCTTTTTGAAGGAGAGCAGGGAATATTGCCTTCTTCTTCTCTTGGGGTTTTAAAAGGAAGAAAAGAGTTTATGGCCCATATTATTTTTCCTTCGTGGAAGATTTCCTTTGATCTCTGGCAGTCCTCTCTGGTTAGTCTTACGATCCTGCTCTGAAGTGTGTTTACGCTAGGAGCTGTAACGTCTGCAGACCCTTTTCCGCATAGGTGCCATCTGGATGGGGCACCTACTTTCACTGTTCAATTTTAATGAACGAATGTTATTCAAGTGTAAAATCACCCCTCTCTTTTATTTCGCTTTTCGGTAATTTTTTACCTTTTCTTCGTTTTTTCACAACATTTTTTTTGGGGGGGGGGGGGCTCCGGAAGCGGGGGCCCCTGGCGGTGGGGGCCCTGAGGCAATTGCCTCACTCGCTTCCAGGTAAAAGCGGCCATGGTCCGAAGAGTTGTCATGCTTAAGAGCTGGGAAAAACTTAACAGAAAAAGCAATCATATTATTAAACCCATACTTAGATAATCACAGTCTTCTGGTAGTGGGAGAACCGTCTTAAACCTACAACTCAAATACTTGCATAGGCTTGTAAAAGATTGTACCTCCGGCGTTGTCTTGCGAGTTATGTACAATTCTTTCAAGTATCTTAAAAGTTTTCACGATAGCGTGTCACCTTGTCTAACACCTTTTTTTACATTTATTGGTTCGGTGGTGCTCTTACCGACATTGATGGAACAGCGAGAGTTCTATATCATCATTCTGCACAAACAGACGAGCTGGACGGGATGCCAAGACTAGACTATATGTTGAGAAAACTTATGCCGCTGTAGTTGGTGCAGTTCAGAGAGTCTCCTATCTTCAGGATCGGGGAAATGATGCTGAGGTTCCAATTATCGGGCATACTTTCGTCCGAAGAGATTCTACAGATGAGCTGGTGGATGCTTCTTACCAGCTCATCTCTTCCTTCATTTTGTCCAAATTTCCTCGATCGAGCGCTTCTCATGCTCCGTTTTCCTCTTTCTGAGAAGTCGATGCTCCTCTTTTCTCCTCCGCTCGTAAAGGTCACGAGCAGCTCTAAACCTTCTGCGTAGCGCCGCTTTCATGGCTTTTGTGTTCCTGCATGTGCTTGCCGGCATAGACTGACTGTCCCTTGTGATTGTAGCTGTCCGACATCAAACTTCCTCACAGCACTTGCACCAGCCCAGCGATGACTATCGTGGTGCTTGGGCTTAAGTAGGGCCGAAGGTTTTCTGCGGAGATGTGTTGGCGAATGCTGGTAACTCCTGGACTCCCTGAGGTCAAAAAACCATCGGCAGCTAGCACGGATAAGGACATCTCTATGGAGATAGAGGAGCGGCTATTAGCACATCCATCTGAGAGTCCCCGGAAACCAAAGAGGGGGAAGAAGGTCTCTCCAGGTCAGATGAGACGCTGGTGGTCGCGTAGAGCGACGCATGTTAAGTCGATGCTGGACGCAAAAGACCCCTCTTTCCTCTCCGAAAGGGAACAAAACTCCGTGGCCTGGGCTATTGATACAATAGAAAAGGACGCTCTGACGAGGCCTGTGCCTAAACAGAGCGTTGTTGAAACATAGGCCAGCCGTAGATCGTTACACCTAAGGCAAAGCTCTACGGGAAAGGAGCAGCCATCAAGACTGAAGCCACCAGCAAGATGGCTGCCGCTAAGGCAGGTCTTGCTGTTGATCAGCCAGAAACCTCGAGGGCCGCTGAACATCATCGTAGGATGGCCGAGACCAGGGAGGGATTTTGTACCAAAGAGGCTTAGGTCTTCGGAGGACACAAAAAATTTCCCCAAAAGGTCGAAGGCTGATACGGGGATGCACTTCAGCGGGGCGATTCGTAGGCCACTGCAGCTAGTTGTGGTGGACTTCGGAAAACCTAGTGGCCAGTATTCCCGAGAATTTTTTTTTTCCGAGGGTAGGTGAAAATGTTCAACAAGACACTATGAGGATCGACAGCGCATGCTCATAGTAGTGTGGGTTTCTTACCCACTAAAAACCCTCCCTTCAAAACAGACTTATTTTTATTTTTACTACAACTAAGTATTCGACTTATCAAGTAATTTTCATTTCACGAAATAAGGACGTTTTGCAGGTACCTTCCCATTAGTAGTTCCTGCTAAAGGTTTGGTTCTTTGTAGACGGCGTAGTAAATTTCCTTCATCCAAAACTTGGAGGACTGCAATATTTACGTGACTTTCTCGTCGACTTTTTTGCTTTCTCGCGTAGTTTTTGATTCCGTCTTCTATAGTTTTAATGCCAAAATCTCTATGGATATCGCTATTTCTAATATACCATGGCGCATAAACAATACCTCTTAGCACTTTGTGGAACTGCACCCACATTCGGGAGAGCGAAGTGGCATCGTGAGGTCATTATGATAGACTGCAAGGATCAGTCATCGCTTGACTTCGCGAAGGCCACGGTTCGCGGTTTTAAACTCTGGGAGGGGCTGCACTGAGAGCGGTACTCCCAGAGGAGATACCCACCATGCCCAAGGAAGGCTCTGACTGTGGTGTGGATAAAACAGAGATCCTCGGCTTCCTAAAAGCCTAGATCCGTTCTACTGATATGAAGAGCTGGGAGCTCGTCGGGCAGGAGGAAGCGAAGAATGTGACCAAGGGGTTCAAAATCCTTATGAATTAACCCCCGGCTTCACTTCTGGCAGATAAGCAGTTGAGGTTGTGCTTTGGAGCGGGAGAGGTAACTCTAAAGCTCCTAAGGCGGACTCAACGTCCGGAGAACGATGGGGCGACTGACGCTATGGAAGCTGAGATTGCGACAAGCGATGCAGGTAGTACAAATCAACCTTCATCATAGTGCAGCCGTCTGTGGAAACTTGAAGCTGCTCCTCCATGAGTAGGCTGAAGGAAAATGGCTTCAACGTGACGGCCTATGCGGACGATGTCGTTATCCTAGTTTCGGGAAAATTTCCTCCAGTCTTAAGTGAAAGGTTCAACTTCGTACTTCAACTAGTGGGTAACTGGGTCAGCAGCAAAGGGCTGGGAGTGAACCCTTCAAAGATGGAGGTAGTTCTTTTCACTAAGAAGAGATCAAGATATCGGTGGCATTGAACTAAGTATCTCCAGTTCAGCTCGATATCTGAGCGTAATTCTAGATTCCAAACTAAACTGGAAGGAAAATATTGGCAAACGCTTCAAAAAAGTAAGCGTAGCTTTGAACTCCTGCAAAAAGACATTCAGTAATACGTGGGGCTTCAAACCAGCTGTGGTGTACTGGATATATACGCCGGTTGTAAAACCCATTCTCACATATGGCTCAGTAGTATGGTGGACGGTACCTGCGACGCAATACCAGCTTCTAAACCTCACTAAAATCCAGAGAGCGGCGTCCATCGGAGTCATGGAATCAACGAGAACAACACCAACAGTGGCAATGGAAAACCTGCTTAGTTTCATTCCACTTGACATAAACTGCAGCAGTCTGGCGACTAAAACCACTATAAGACTGAGAGAAGGCCGATTATGGACATCGAGCCTTTCTGTCCCGATGGAGGACTTCCAGTGGATTGACGGAAACTGATCACATGAACCCGATGTTAGAATTTGAAAGAAGATTCACCACAAGAATTCCTGACAGAATATACCGGAAGAATTCGTTGTTGGATGTGGTGTCATGCTCTTCTTTTCCTTGCTTGCATTCAAATCACTCAGAACAGTTGTAACGTCGTGACTAGGACATTGTTCATACGTCTTGTGTAAGAGATAGTATAAGTCATGCTTCATCGCCGCGTCGTCCATCTTCTAGTGACCGCATATTAGGCTAGAGTTGGCGAATTTAGCACTGATACGGATAGACATGAGGCGCTCGTTCACATGCCAGAAACTTAAGACTTCTTACCTAAATCTGATTCTTATAATAAATTCGCTCCCGAATAGGCGCTGTCCTTGTTGTCTGTAGCAATCTCCATAGTAGAAGTCACAGTTTTTCATCATCATTTTGCCCGGCCTATGACATCGTACCTCTTTGATGGCTGTAGTGTCTGATTGCAGCAGTCTAGGGCTTCCGCAAATTTTTCGGTTGCACGTGGCTTGCAGAGGGACCTAACATTCGCACAGACACGATGTGCGTACTTCTTTTTACTTTTACAAGGGTCGCCAACAGTAAAATTATCTGTATCCGATGCTGTTAGTTGCTTCGTAACTATTACTTTTTTACGTGGTAGGAAGTTAACCCGACGGCACAGCCCCACACTTGTAGGGCCAGTTCCTTATGACGTGGGGTCGAACACACATGTGTCAGTAGTTCACTACAGGAGGCTGCCGTTGGCGTAATAAAGGCTCCTCCGCCACCATCTTTATTCAACGGTCTTGACTATCCTTGGAAATTTCTTACCGATCTGCAATCCGAATATATCGAAGCAGCTCGTGCACGGTGTTCACTAAGTTCAACTTAACTGGAACTTTAGACGCAATCGTTGACTTCATTTAGGGAATTCGGCACTAGAGAAGTGCTCTAGTGAGAAAGCACTCTTCCTCCTCTCTCTTGTGTTTCCTTTTAAAGGAATCAACAATTATTGTTGTTATCCAAAAGTAAGAAAAAAAGTTAGATACACTTTCTGTTGAGGACTGTTTGATTATTTAGGCTGAACACACACCGGAGCGGACAAAACGTTTTTTGATTCACAGACAAGAAAACGTATTTTATTTCAACACTCACCAACCGAAACACAATGTAACAAAAAAATCATTTCCCTTTTCTTCGTTTGGTGTGTGTTGAGATAAAACAAAACGGAGTGTGCGATGAAGTTGTGCCAATTTTATTTAACATTAGTTATTTTATTTAAGCACAAAATAGAGAGTGGTGGGTTAATTCTTACATACAATCATAAATGAGATGCAGAGGACACCTTTAAAAACCTGAAATACTCCCAAATATGTAAATAAAACGCCAGTACAAAATAATCAACATCAACGAAATTTTGTTTCTGAAAAACAACGATCCAGCTATCGACAACGCAGCACGTTTTTCTGTTTCGCCTTTGTTTTTTAGTTTTGCCGTATGCGGTCTATGTTGCGCCATAAGCAAGTGTGCAATAATGGACAACGACGCTCCCTTGAAACGGTTTTGTTTCATTCGGTGTGTGTTGGCCGTATGCAAAGCCATGTATTTTCGGCAACCACTCACGTGCGCTTCGAATCAAAAACATGATTCTTGTTTGGCCTTCTTTGGTGTGTGTTGGCTCATAAGAAGCAATGTATTGTTGTTTGGTAAGGCAAAAGAAAACGTTTTGTCTGATCCGGTGTGTGTTCAGCCTTATGGTGACGTCATCCCACAAAATAAAAGATACAAGTACATGGAAACAAATTAATATCACTACTGCATTACGATTGTATCTAAATATTATTTATTACAATTCAACACGTCTCTCAATAAGTATTTATACTAATTCACTACTAATTGGGTACATGCGCCATATGGATGCGCACGTACAATAGGAACGTAATAAATTCCTGGGTTTTTATAAATCTTAGGAAAACCCATGTTTACATGACTGTATGACTGTCCACACTTGTTTTCTTGAGCTTCTTCATAACTGGTACAATTGACAGCACAAAAGTTATCCTTCTGAAGAGCAATGACATAGTACTTATAAGAAAAGGAATGACTACAGTCGAATCCACCAAGACCAAAACATGGAGTCTGATATATCCCACCATCTGGATAGAAAGTCGACATACCAAGTGGTTCATTAAAACCCAGTCGTTCGTCCCCCCCCCCATTAGTCTGAATGCTTTGAACATAATTTGCATCAGTAGAACACAGTCTCTTGTCACATTCGCTGAAATTGAAGCCTGGACCGGCAGGATCCAATCCAATGATAACATCTATCTTTCCTTTCTTCACATTCTTGCCAGCGTGGCCAGCTACATGAGCACCAAGACCATAACCAATCAGAGTCAAATTGTCAAACGGCATATTCTTCCTTTCCTTGACGAAATTGATAAACCGTGCGACGTACTTACCAACTACTTCTACGTAGCCAACAACAGTATCATAACGGTTGGCAGTGTAATAGCTCCAACCGACACAAAAGATATTGTATTCTCCTTTGAGGAGTTCTGTACGAACTGCAGTGACAAAGTCTGAATTGCAGGTCATATCCCAGTCATAAATGAGGAAACTACAAAAATATGGATTCATTAGATGCATGTAAACTGCAAACATTGAGTATACTCTTACACAGTTGCAATTTTTGGATTGAATTTAGATTTGGACAAGGTAACCTGGTCGCCATAGCGCTGTTCTTCGGAAACTACTCTGTTTCCATTGTAATAATACAATATATAAGTCGTTAAATCGGGAACGGCATTGAAACCGGTACCGTTACCCCCAGCGGAATCGGTATCAGCTAGTGGTTGTATGATCGCCTGCCGTACAATATCCATATCTTCCTTGGACATCCAGTAAAAACTACCATCTACATTTGGCATGAACCATCCAGAATTATTTCTGGGATCCAGCTCTAAGGCAAAAAAACAAAGTTAAACCAGGAAATCTGTTTTGATTCAATACTTCACTACCGTGGTCCGCATATGACTTATATTCTCCATAGTCCGGAGGGGGACCATATTCGAAGGGAACAGTATATTCTAAGAGAAACAACGACTTACATTTGAAAACCAAGTTTTGAATGGATATTTTACTACCTTCGTCATTCGCATTTGGTGCAAGCCTCCAATATTCGGTATCACTGTACTCTGGGAGCAAATAATCTTCTGCACCGGCTTCACTTTCTGCTGCAACAACTGAAACTATAGTTAGCAAGGAAGTCAACCTGTTTCTTTGGAAAGAAGTCTTTTTACAAACCGGCTCCAAGAAAACCCACAAATAACAGTGAGGACACCTTCATTGCTCTAAGAATAATGAAAAACTTTCGACAACCCAGTAAGTTATATAGTAATCTCAAGAATTGCATGCTCTAGAAATTTGAATAGGGTGTCCGTAACTAATGCAAGTAATTAAATATTAGTTACTAACATTAACAACTAACGATATCTAATATGCATTAAGTGCACATGTCAGAGATCTTTTAATAGCCATATAAAATTTTAGTTAATCGGAAATAGGCTATCAGGACAGCTAGAAGGAGGGTAGAGGGGTGGTGTGTTCCGCCAGGTAGGCTTAGGGATGCCAGGTATGTTTCACGATGAATCGAGAGATTGTAACAAAACACTGAGAGTTTGTTCGAATATAGGGGGAAAACATGCTTTTAAGTTCCTTTAAGTTTACGAATGGAATTATGTATAGTTTTGAACTTTAAAATATGCAAAAACGAGTGTGCTATGTTTGAGGTTAAATATGTTTGTTAGAGCAAGACTAAATTCAGCAAAAGTATAACAGAATGTATTTTCTCAAAATTGAAATAAATAAAGCAACCAAAATAAGAAAATTTATATAAATTTACAAAACTTAAACATTGCAAATTCATAATTTATTTTTTTGTTTATATATTGGGCGCTGCAGTTCATTAAGTGCCTAGACCTAGCTTCTCACAACCACTCGTAATGATTTAGATTTTTTTTTAGATGAGATTAGATAGATTTCATTTACGTACTTCAGATTCGTTACAAAAAAGTTTACAAAAATCAATTTTCATGGCATTGCCGTCTGCCTGATTGACATATAATATATTATTTTTAAACTCCAATAAAATAACTATGCAATAGCAAAATGAGGTGGACTACCATTTATTAAAAATTCCCGCTCAGTATTCTCTCCCGATATTGAAGTGTAATTTGCAATACTGAAACAAACTGGGAACATTTACATCGTTAAGGAGTGCTATGATTCTCCGCCAGGACATCGCTTCTAAAAACGTGTCTTCTTGTTTCCCGCAAAACTGGACATTTTCCCATAAAATGCAGAGTATCTTCCCTCTCTGTTAAATTGCAAAAACTACGTAGCAGAGGTAAATCTTCTCTGTGAGGTACATAATTGAGTTTTAAGAGTTCGCCCCGCAGTCTCAAGATCATCGATATTTCATCAATGCTATGTTCATCCCGAAAATAATTTTCTGCAACATGTTGTGGTTCAAACGGCTGTATGTCGATCTATGTAACGATCCCGCAGCTTCCTCTAAATACCTTTCTATAGCCTGTGCATCGACTCCCTTGATGAGCTGATAAAGCTGGTTCTTTAGACACGTTAAATCCTCGTGATTAATTTCAATGCCACAGCCACGAGCTAAATCCATCCACTCTTTAAACTATTCTGTTCTTCTTTCTATAGCTTATACAGCTGCTATTTTAGGAAGACGGTAATTCGGCATGTAAGGGACCTTCAGAATATAATCCACGTGGAGTTTCAGCGTTTTTGTGAAAAGCTGTGCCAATCCTGTTTCCAGCATAAGCATATAGTTTGGCGTATTTGGAGGAAGATGAAATACTCTTTTGAGGTAGTTTCTTAATAGTTTCTCAACGGCTTCGTATCTTTTACCTCCCCATACTTGTGCTGCGTAAAATAGAATGGATTCCGATACCGCCTCAAAAACTCTATATTTAGCACTGTGGGCAATATATTTTTTGTTAAAGCATCCGCCCCAAGCTAGATTGATGGTTGTTTTTGATTTTGCTAATTTTTCCTCGAGATGAATATTCATATTAAGATTTTTTGTAAGGCACACTCCAAGGTACTTACATTTCTTCACAACTTCAATTATTTCCCCATTGTAATTCCATTTCTCGTTCGCACAGTATCTACCTCCCCGTTTTTTGAACACCATAAATTTAGACTTATCCAAATTGACAATCAGGTTCCATAACTTGCAGTAATCACTAAGTCGGTTGATCATTAGCTGAAGCTGTTCTGGAGAATACGCAAGTCAGACTACGTCGTCTTTGAATAGCAGTGCTTTGATCAAGACTCCTGGATATTCATATTCATATTCCTCCTGGCAGGAACTCAATTATGTCTTCAATGAAGAGTGCAAAAAGACTTGGGCTTAGAGAAAAACCTTATCTTACTCCTGAACACGAATAGAACCATTCCGACAGTCCGTCCCCGTTCCACACAGCTGCTCTGGTATCACTATAAACGTGTTGGATAACCAGTCCAATTTTTTTTTTTTACCCAAGTTGTAGAGCTTATAAAATAAAGAGTTATGGCTCATTGTATCGAAGGCTGCTTTAAAGTCCGTTCACTCATAATGTGGATGTTTGTCAGACGTTCGCGAGATTTGGAACTGTGAAAAAACTTCCTGGTGCTTTCTGGCAATCGAATATCGAGCCTCACGCGAGTTACGTATCATCCAGCACCTGACAAATACGACGAGTTCATCAAAAGTATAACAACATCAGCTAAATAAGCAATTTCATTAATTCAGGTCATTTCATGCAAAATGCAATTATGCTGACCTAAAGTCTGCAACAATCATATGATTGATTCCCAAAATTTCATGACGTCAAACGTATGGAAAAAATCCTAGACAAATGGGGCAAGGCCCAATATTTCTCAACTATCACCAAATTTGAATAAAAAAGGCAGACAAATACAAAACTGCATTTGTTACGCCACATGATCTCTATGAGTTCTTAAGAATGCCGTTCGGTTTAAAAAACGCCCCAGCAACTTTCCAACGCCCTATGAATCATATAATAATAGACTACATAAATAAAACTTGCGTCGTATATCTGGAAGATATACTAATTTTTAACACGTCACTAAGAGAACATGTTAGAGCAATAAAAGACATCTTTCAAGTATTAGAATCTAAAAATCTAAAGATACAAATAGATAAGTGAAACTTTATGAAAAGGAAACGGAAATTTAATAACTGAAGGAAGTTTAAAGCCAAATCCTAATAAGATTGAAGCCATTAACAATAAAAGCATTCCAAAAACTCAGGGCGAAATTTAGAGTTCCTTAAGTTTCAGTGGTTACTACTAAAAAATTGTCAAAGACTACGCAAAAGTAGCCCAACCTATGACAAAATACCTTAAAATAAAATTGTAAGGTAAATAGTAACGATCCGAATTATATTGCACCATTCGAGAAATTAAAGAATCTTATTGTAATATTCTTGCTGGGGTTCGTTTAAATAAAACTGCCTTTTATGTATTCCACTGTTTTTTTATTGTCAACTACTAACTTTACTTCAACACAGTATTCAATCACTTTATTCTTTATTTATTTCAAATTAAACTGTCGCTACAGATTTACTTCAATACGTCGCTTGTTTTCACCACTGGTCTAATCTCCCTCTTGTAATCGCTGTATGCACTTATAAACACGACGGTGGTTGTGGTATGGGTATTTATATAAAATACAAGTCCTTCTAGAGTATACTAGATGTCGCCAGGGATGAATTGAGGATCCTGGAATAATTGGGATATTGTGTGGACCAATTGTGGAACGTAAGCTCATCAGGTGGGAATATTTACTGCTAGCAGGCAGTAGATGTCGTTGTACGCAGTACCTGGCGATGTACTTGATACTACACTGCCCCCCTCTTAAACTTGTTCGTCCCGAACAAGATCATCTGAATTACTACCATGATAACGATGAAGACGATCCAGGTGGACAATTTTCATCTTGCCTCTTACTCCACGCTGGATCCGGAAGACGACGTCATTGATGCGTGTGACCCTTCCAGTCTTGCTGCAGCTTGGGTGACCTCCCCTTTTGTCGGTGTGGGTTGTACAGCCATACTAGGTCTCCCTCGTGGAAGCTGGACGTTGTTGCCTTTGTGTCGTACCTCGTTTTCATGCGCTCACTCGCTATCCTTATCCTCGTCCTGGTCCTCTGATATATGTCTCGGATCCTTTCCCAGAGGTCTGCCACGTAGTCCTCTTCACATTTGGGCTCATCGTTAGGGGATCCAAACTTCACCTCACTAGGCAGCCGGACTGCTCGACCAAACAAGACTTCAGATGGAGTATGCCCAGTAGTACTGTGCACTGCATTTCGGTAGGCCATCAAGACAAGAGGAATTTGTCGATCCCAATCCCGCTGGTGGTCTTCTACGACCTTGGAGAGATGATCGTTTAAGGTTCTGTTGAAGCGCTCTACCATCCCGTCGGATTGCGGATGAAGCGGAGTCGTCCTCGTCTTTTTAATTCCTAGTTGTTGGCATGCCTCTTGGAATATCTTTGATTCGAAGTTTCGTCCCTGGTCAGAATGCAGTTCCATAGGCACGCCGAATCTGCTCACCTAGTTGTTGACGATCTGTTCCACGATGGTTTTCGTTTCCTGGTTAGGGATGGCGAATGCTTCCGGCCATTTGCTGAAGTCGTCCATGACGACTAGGATGTAACGGTTGCCATTGTCGGTTTCCGGAAATGGACCAGCGATGTCAGCGGCGATCCGTTCAAAGGGTGCGCCCACGTTGTACTGGTGCATCTTGCCTCGCGTTTTCGTTCTGGGCCCCTTGCTGGCTGCACACACAATGCATTTTCGGCCCCAACTCTCTACGTCTTCCCTTGCGCTGAGCCAATAGAAATATTCTCGCACCTTCTACAGTGTCTTGTTTGCACCCAAATGATCTCCGGATGCTCCATCATGCATCTCCCGTAGCACTTCGTGTACTTTTGATCGCGGCAAGACAACCTGCATTATGAAATCTTTCCCGTCCGGCCTCTCCCAGTTCCTTCTTAGCACACCATCTTGCACATGAAGGGAGTCCCACAGGCGACAGGCTCAGCTCTTACCCTTTGGATGGACAGAAGGTTCTTCTCTTCCTGCCGCACAAAATGCTTGCAGTCGCTTTTACATGGTCGGCGGGATAAGGCATCCGCATTGAACTGAAGTTTCCCTTTACGATGCTGTATTTCATAATCGTACATCTGCAGTCGTTCAATCCATTTTGCGACCTGGCACTCCGGATTCTTGAACTGCAGCAGTCATTTTAGAGCCGCGTGGTCTGTGCGCAAAAGGAACTTTTGGCCGTAGAGGTATTTATGGAAGTGTTTTGTCGCCAGAAGCAGCGCCAGAAGTTTTCGCTGGTCACGCAGTAGTTCCTTTCCGGCTTGGAGAGCACTTTGCTGAAGTATTCGGCTACCTTCTCTTGGCCGTTGTGTACCTGCGAAAGAACCGCTCCGACACCTACGTTACTTGCATCTGCATCAACGACGAACATTTCTTCGATAATGGGATATGCTAGTGTTGGTGCTTCGCATAGTTGTTGCTTAAGGTTCTTGAAGCTTTTGTCGCACTCACCTGACCACTTGAATTGCCTTCCTTTTTCTGTCAGTTGGTGCAGGCTCTTCGCGATTCCGGCAAAGTCCTTTACGAATCGTCGGTAGTACGTGGCGAGATCCAAAAAACTCCTGAGTTGGTGTTTGTCTTTTGGAACTGGCCAGTTTTTCACAGCTTCCACCTTGTCTGGATCTGTTTGCACTCCTTCTGATGAGATAACGTGGCCCAGGTACTTGACTTCGGATCTGAAGAGGTCACATTTCTTTGGGTTCAGCTTCAGGTGAGCGCTTCGAAGCCGTTCTAGCACATTCTTCAGGTTGTCGCGATATTCCTCGAATGTTTTTCCTATCACGATCACATCGTCCAGATACACCAAGCAAGTTTTCCAGGTCAATCCACGCAGGACGTGTTCCATTAGGCGCTCAAAAGTTGCCGGAGCGTTGCACAATCCAAATGGCATTACTGTAAACTGCCACAGCCCATTTCTTGCAGTGAACGCAGTTTTCTCTCAGTCCTTTGGATTGATCTGTACCTGTCAGTAACCGCTCTTTAAATCAAGGGTAGAAAACCATCGAGCTTCTGAGAGTGTGTCTAATATGTCATCGATCCGTGGCAGAGGGTAGCTATCCTTTTTGGTGACGTCATTAAGTCTCCGATAGTCCACACAGAATCGAGTGCTGCCGTCTTTCTTCTTGACCAGCACAACAAGCGAGGCCCAAGGACTCTTAGAACTTTCGATGAGTCCTTCCTTCTCCATCGTTGACACCATATCCGCAACCTCCGTCTGCCTTGCCAATGGTAGTCGTCTGGCAGGCTGGTGAATTGGTCTGGCATCCCCAGTGTCTATGCGATGATGCACCAGATGTGTTCGGCCATACTCTCCATCCTGTGAGGCAAATATATCAGCGTACTCACCGATTAGCTTTTCTGCCATGGCTCGCTGATCCTGATCCAGTTCGCAGTGCTTGAGGATCATGTCCCTTACTTCGGCCAACCTGGCTGATGAAACTGGCTTCGCAGATTCCTTTTCGGTTATTGTTGAAATTGAACATACCGGCGCACATTTACCAATAACCTCCCCTTGTTTTAGTTTGACGCTGTGGCTCTTTAAGTTCATGAGCCTTACTGAAACCAGGCTATTCATTGGCTCCACTAAAACTTTCCCACGATGTAGTTTGGGGAATTCCTTCCTAAATCTGGCTCCAATAGTCTCGGAAGATGATGGTAAGACTTCGTCCTTGCTGAGTATTGTCCTTAAATGTGCTGCATTCTCGTTCCCGTACACCATTGGAATCACTACGTTCCGGTACCGCAGAATTTGCATCCCGATGTCGATGATTACGTCATGTTCTTTCATGAAGTCAACTCCGATGATGCATTCATCACATATGTCGGCCACCAGAAACGCATGGGAAAAGGTCAACCCTGCTAGTTGTAACGTGAGGCGAACTTCTCCGTATGGTATACTTTCGCCGCTTCCCCTGTCGCAGTCCTAAGGCAGTAGCAGCTGGTGTTGTGCAGTCAAGACTTCCGGACGAGATCTCTTCTTACAATGGAAGCCGTGGCGCCGGTGTCGATGGTAGCCACGCACTTATTTTTGCCGATGAATGTTTCCACTGTTAGACTTTTGTTGCATCGTTTGGTTTGGGAGACCTGGATGGTGGTCTTGGGGGCGTCGATTCCATTAGCCAACTTCTGCCCCGCGAAGCTGGCTCTTAGGCGTTTCCCGACTCCTGGTTTCGAGGAGCCTGGCCAACAGGATGGATGTTGTCCCTGTAGGATGGTTCTTTTTTGCGTCGCCTATTCGCACAATGTGGACAGTTTCCACGTCTGGGTGGATTTTTGCATTGTCGTTGTAGGTGTCTTATTTTGTTGCAGTTCCAGCAACGAATTTGTCCTCCACGAGCGTTGTTTCGGTCTTCGACGTCCATCCTCTGGCAAGAGCATTCGATGGCGGCTACTTCCCTCACACGGTGGATTCCATGACAGGCCTGGTCTGCGGCCTCCATTGTCAGAGCAAACGCCAAAGCTTCGGCGAGCGTTTTCTTTCCAGCCATTCTTAACGCCATTTGTAGTTTCGCATCAGCTATGGCATGGGTGAACGCTTAGGTTGCCATCTCGTTAATGATCTCCTCGCCGGCGTTTGGATAGGACAAATGGGCCAGCCGCTCGATGTCTGCTTGTAACTGCTGGGGCGTCTCACCCTTCATCTGGGACCTTCTGCTTCTCTATACTTGCTGCATGTGGTCGTCCCTAAATCGCATCTCAATGGCTTTCACCAGACTGTCGTAGTTGCGTTGTTTGTCCTCGGGAATAGTTTGTAGTAACTCTGCAGCTGATCCTCTAAGCGCAAGCGTGAGGGCAATGGACCTCTCTTCATCGTTCTAGTTTTTCGTCATTGCCGCAGCTTCGAACTGCCTCTTATATATCGGCCATGATGTCTGTCCATCGAAAACGGGAGGCTGTATCTCTTTCCTTCTCGGGCAGTCGGTTGAATACTCCCGAACTTTCTGTTTCTTCACGCATTTGAGTTCCTCTGCCAAATTCTCGAATCTTCCTTCAACAGCCTCGAATTTTGTTTCAGTACTCTCGAATCTTCCTTCAATTGGTGTTTCGAATGTCTCAATTTTAGCCTCAACGTTTTCAAACTTCTCATCAATTGTTCCAAATCTTGTTTCCAAACTTTTATTTTGTTCATCGAATTTGCTTTCGAGAACACTCCTTTGATCGAATAGCTGATGTTCCAGAGAGTTCTTTTGTTCGTCGAGCTTAGCATCAGAGAATTCTTTTGCTCATCGAGCTTAGCTTCTAGAGAATTCTCAAATAATTTGTTCTGTTCATCGAGCTTGGCGTCTATTGAATTCTTTTGTTGAGTCAAGGAATTTTCTAGCTTCTCGAATTTTTTATTTTGAGAATTCTTTTGTTCGTCGAATTTCTCAGATAGCAATTTCATTAAAGCCGACATGTCACTCGTCGTACTTACTTGTTCTTCTTCGACGTTAAATAAAGCTGTTTCAGGATCTGCACCCTCGTCCGTCACTATTTTCCGCAACGTAATAATCAATTCTCTTTTCGTACCAGTCGTAGGTTGCTCCCGCTGGCTCAGTACTTCCTTTAGTTGTGGAAATGGCAAATCTTCTAGCAAATTTCCGAACCATTTTTTTTTTTAATTTTTTTTTTCCTTGCATAATAAGCAATACACTAAATTTGTTTTATTCCACTTTTCTGACACCAATGTAATATTATTGCTGGGGTTCGCTTAAATAAAACTGTCTTTTATGTATTCCACTGTTTTTTTATTGTCAACTACTAACCTTACTTCAACACAGTATTCAATCACTTTATTCTTTATTTATTTCAAATTAAACTGTCGCTACAGATTTACTTTCAATACGTCGCTTGTTTTCACCACTGGTCTAATCTCCCTCTTGTAATCGCTGTATGCACTTATAAACAACTGTGTCCACGATGGTTGTGGTATGGGTATTTATATAAAATACAAGTCCTTCTAGAGTATACTAGATGTCGCCAGGGATTAATTGAGGATCCTGGAATAATTGGGATATTGTGTGGAACAATTGTGGAACGTAAGCTCAACAGGTGGGAATATTTACTGCTAGCAGGCAATAGATGTCGTTGTATGCAGTACCTGGCGATGTACTTGATACTACATTACTACCAGTCATCTAATATAACGTTTCTCAAATTTTGAGAAAACGTTCACGTTAACAACTGATGCCTCAAACTATGCGATATGCGCTGTTGTTTCAGAAGAAGGTCACCCTGTTTGCTTCGCATCTAGAAATAAACAACCATGAGCGCAATCATTTCGCAACAAACCAGGCATTTTTAGCTTTTATGTGGTCTGTAAAATATTTCAGGCTATATCTATATGGATATAAGCTTATGACTCTGACGGACCAGACCACCAACCCATAAAATACCTTCAAACCAAATATCGAGGGACCAAGACACAAATGTTGCTTACTCAGATTGGGAAAATACCAATTCGTAATTGAATGCCTAAAAGGTAGATAATAAAGTGTCAGCTTTTCTAAGCTGAACAAAAATAAATGAGGACCTTACATCTGAGGAAGAAGAGAAATTGAAGACCCCTAACATAGAACATTTTTCGCCAATTTCTAACAAAAGTGACACAGAATCAGATGTTATATTTAACATAAAGGACGACATTACGATAGCAACCATACACTCAGGAGAGGAAGAATTACATGATCATATTATTAAAATACAGATTATTTTAACAAATAATAACACTCAAGAAATTACATTTATAAATGGAAAAAGGATAATTTACGTAGCAGACTTCGACAAGGTATGGCACCCCTAAATATTCAGTGCAGATTAAGCCTAGAGCTCTCCTCCGATCACTCACCGGTAATAATTACTAGGACCCGGAAACAGCAGGAAACAGCTCCACCATATAGACTTCGCAACAAGAATACCGACTAGCATATTTACAATAGCATAATAACATCAACGCTTAGCATAAGACGTCGGCTAAAAACCGACATCAGGCTGCATGGAATTTAACAACATGGCCCGAATATTCTCACAAAAAATACAAATATCCTCAAAAATAAGGGCTAAACTCGCAGAAAAACGTAAAGCTAGAAAACGCTGGCAGCAAACTAGACATCCCTCAGATAAAGCTCGTCTAAATATACTTATAAAAGAGCTAAAAACAATGCTCTACGATGATCGAAATCTTTGCACAAAACCGTATATCCATAAATTGGACCACATCGCTTCAATCGATTATTCCCTCTGGAAAGCCACGAAAAGAATCAAACGTCCAATTGTATCTCATCCGCCCATAAGAAAACATGACAGCACTTGGGCCAGGAGTAGGGATTTCAATCCCGAAGCTAATTTTCAATCCCGGGATTCCGGGATTTGGAAAAATGAATCCCGGGATCCCGGGGTATCCCGGGATTGGACATAATCCGATACACGGGTCAAAAAATTGATGTCATGTTTTTCATTCATTCATTCATTCATTTTCAATGGCCCGCTAATCCTTCATGAGGGTCGCGGGGGTAGGATGCTCAGGTGGACTCTCCATCCTTCTCGATCCCCCGCCATTGACTCCAATTCATCAGGGAGAATCCCTAAGCGGCTCCAAGAGAGATGTCGGACTTGATCCAACCATCTATTTCTGGGCCTTCCGCGAAGTCGTCTACAATGGCGCGTCTTGGAAGCCGGTTTGGGGGCATACGCACTACGTGACCAAACCATCGAAGCATAGATCGTTCCGTTCGGAGAAGTAGCTGCTCAACGTTGAGCGCCTCGCGTACTCTGGTGTTGCGCACTCGATCCCTACGAGTTATTCCAACAACACCGCGAAGGAACCTCATTTCGGCAGCTTGTATCCGCGATCTTATTCTTTCGGTCACTACCCAAATTTCATGACCATAGGTGAGAGTTGGAACATACACAGAGTTAAAAACCGATAGCTTAGCTTGAACACTAAGCTCGGTCTTCCTTATAACAGATTGGCCAAGCTCTCTCAAAATTGATCCAGCCTGACCAATTCTACAGGATAACTCGGCATTGCTCCTCCCATCACTCGTGAATAAAACCCCGAGGTACTTAAACTTCTCCACCTGCTTCAGTGGGACTCCACTAACATGCAGAGTGCACTGAATGGGTTTTTTGGAAACGACCATTACTTCCGATTGGTTCACGTTGATCTTCATTCCAGCAACATCACAAACGGCTACAAACCTTTCGAGTGCGCGCTGAAGTTCGGTTTGAGAGGACCCAAGGATGACCAAATCATCCGCAAAGAGCAGATGACTAATCCTTAGGTCTCCCACTTTGAAACATTCCCCGCCACGGCTGCGCTGCAACATCCAATCCATATATACAATGAACAGGAGAGGTGACAAAACGCACCCCTGGCGGAGTCCAACGCCCACAATGAAAGGTATTGACTTAACACCGTTTATCCGAACACAGCTTTTACAGTTTGTATATAAAGACTGAATCGCCCTTAACAGGGAACCATCAATCCCATACTCCTGCAGAACACTCCAGAGTTTGCCTCGAGGAACTCTATCATATGCTTTTTCCAAATCCACAAAACAAGTGTAGACAGGTTTGGCATATTCCCAGGCCTTCTCAGGAACCATTCTGAGAGTGAACAACTGGTCGGTTGTGCTTCTACCGGGACGAAAACCGCACTGCTCATCCCCCAAACTGTCCTCAACCACAGCTCTGGAACGCTTTTCTAGCACCTTAGCGAAGACTTTTCCAGGGAGACTTAAAAGAGATATACCCCTGTAGTTGGCGCAATCTCTTTTGTCCCCTTTTTTAAAAAGAGGAACTATCACCCCCATTTGCCAATCACCAGGTGTTTCACCGCATTCCCAGGCCACTTTAATGACACGCGAGAGCCATTGCACTCCCTCTTTACCTAAAGCCTTGAGCATTTCTGGCCGAATTTCGTCCACACCAGCAGATTTGCCAACTTTTAGCGCTTTGATCGCCAAAGTTACTTCCTCTACCGTAGGACTAGTTTCCGCCCAACTCTCGACCATAGGTCTGTCATCTTCGGTGCCCTGTTCGGGATTGAGCAATTCTGAAAAGTGCTCGCTCTGCGTAAGATGTCCTCCTCATTGGAAAGAAGTCTACCGTCTTTGGATTTGACTCCTTCAACGATATTCAACTTTTTTCCTCTGAGTCGGCGGATGGTCTGCCAGAACATCTTATTTGCAGATCTGTGGTCACGTTCCAATTTCTCGCCAAACTCCTTCCAAGACTGTTCTTTCGCTGTTTTCACAGCTAATTTGCAAGTTCTTCGCGCCTCAGTGTACCGATTTCGAGAATCGGAGTTCCCCAAGTGAATCCACACCTTAAAGGCTCTCTTCTTCTCTCTGATGGCTTCTTGAACTCCGGGCGTTTTAAACCAAGCAGTTCTTTTCTCATCACCAGCCGCCACACCAAGCCGCTTCACTCCACAAACATCTCCCGCAGAGGCAATAACCGCTGTTGAAAACAGTTGCCATTCTTCCTCTACATTTGATGGAACAGTTGGAATTCATTCAAACCTTTCAGATATTTGCCGTGCAAATGTCTCCCGTATCTCATCGTCCTGTAACCTCTCCCATCGTATGCGTGTAACCATCCTTGGTTTACGCTTTGGTAGGGGAGGCACTCTCTCGCTAAGATACAATTTGCACAGCACTAAGTGATGATCAGTTGACAGTTCGGCCCCTCTCAATACGCGAACATCACAAACCATTCTCTTCAGACACGATGGTACCACAAAGAAATCGATCAGCGACTTCTGCTGAAGACTCTGACGGTACCATGTGTATTTGTGAATGTCTTTGTGTGGAAAGATAGTGTTCGTGATGGATAAGCCATTTTCACAACAAAAATCCAACAACCTCTCTCCGTTCGCGTTTTGATCAGGATCACCGTTCCTCCCAATCACACTCCCCCATGTCATAACATCTACACCCACATGAGCATTGAAGTCACCCATCAGGACAAAAGAATCCATATCTGCAACCTTTTCAAGGGCAACATCAACTTCATCTAAGAAAGCTGCGTACTCTGACAGAAGGTTCGGTGCATACACCTGCACCAATGCCAGAGTTGATCTTTCAAGCTTGAGCTTTAAGATCGCAACTCTCCCTCCTAATGGTATCCACTCCAATACTCTGTCTGTCAACCTGGGACTTGTGAGTATCCCCACTCCCGCCCGAGCAGACATTGAGGGTGCGACTCCTGACAGGAAGAGTTTCCACCCACCCGAAAGGTCCACAGTTTTAGAACCTCTCTGCTTTGTTGAAGAGACGCCAACTATATCTAGTCGACTTTTAACAGCCTCCCCAACAAGCTCAAGATCCTTCCCTGTGAGCGATGAGACGTTCCATGTGCCTATCCTAAGTCGATGCCGTTGTCGAATCTCAGAAAGTCCATCTGTGCCCCTATCGGTGCACAGCGCGTTCACCCCTTGACCCCCGTAATGGTTCGCGAGACCATTGACAGGAAGCTCGTAGCCATTTCGGGTTTGACCCGGCCGGCTACCGAGCGGGACAAGCCGACCACCAGACGCTCGCATCCTGACACCCTTCAGGCCTACAACGACATCTATTGCCTGCTAGCAGTAAATATTCCCACCTGTTGAGCTTACGTTCCACAATTGTTCCACACAATATCCCAATTATTCCAGGATCATCAATTCATCCCGAGCGGCATCTAGTATTTTCTAGAAGGACTTGTATTTCTTATAAACACCCATACCACAACCATCGTGGACACAGTTGTTTATAAGTGCATACAGCGATTACAAGAGGGAGATTAGACCAGTGGTGAAAACAAGCGACGTATTGAAAGTAAATCTGTAGCGACAGTTGAATTTGAAGTAAATAAAGAATAAAGTGATTGAATATTGTGTTGAAGTAAAGTTAGTAGTTGACAATAAATAAACAGTGAAATACACAAAAGACGGTTTTATTTAAACGAACCCCAGCAAGAATATTACACTATTATGCTCTGCATTTTTTTTGTTATTATTAAAATGAATCAAAAGGAATATAATCATCCATTTTCCGGCTGATGGCTAATCAGCCATGCCGTATCATGATCTGTAAACTCTTTCCTTTCTTTGTATCAAAAAAAATGGAATTTAATAAAATTCATAATAATAATAATAATAATAAATAATCAGCCATTTTCCGTTTAGCCGGTGGTCCTGCTGTTTGCTTATCTCTTGATTGTCGACTATTCGAAGCAATACTCAGTTCACCTCCCACTTTGGATTTATGGATGGCTAATAAGTGCGTGTGTAAGCCTTTAGTTGAACCTCCCAAAGTCTTCAGGACAGCCTTACATTTTTTACACTGTGCAGTTTTTCCATCTTTTGATGTGTAAAAATGATGCCAAACTGATGGTGATGGGTCAGATTCACAATCTTTTTAATGCTTTGTAAAATGAGTTTCACTTGACATTTTTGAAATCACACAATAATTATAGGGACTAGTACTTTATTTAAAACGCGTGCGAGAACACCGCAAACACAATGGAAACTAAACCATAACTACACTTGTTTCTCGTACATTATTTTTTGACGCACTTGCAACATCGCTCACTCTTGTTCGAAAATACTTGTTTCTCTTTCTCCTTTAAACAGGTAACAAGCACTAAAGAAACCATAATACAAATAAAATAGATGAACGCATACCTTGATTTGCGCTTCAACGGCGCCAGATCTGTCAAGCACTACCGTAATCTAACCTATTCTAGATATGTTTCTTTTCTAAATTAATAATCTACATTTTAAAAATCAAAAATTACTTAGGTATTTGCTTCAGAGACAGAGAGTATCAAATAAAATCAGCTTTCAATCCCAAAAATCCCGGGATTGGCAGTCACCCATCGTTCAAGAGCAAAAAACGTCCGGGATCCCGGGATTGATTTGCCTAGCCAGCAGTGGTGTGGAAAAAGCTGAAATTTTTGCTAAACACCTTTGCGAAGTATTTACGCCAAATGTAGTTGAAGGTCCAAAGTCGATAGAAGAAATGGTGAGCACAGTTTTAAATGAAACATACTCGTACCAGCTGAACGTGCCGATAAAAAAGTTCTCCTTCAACGAAACAAGAGCAGCAATTCATAACTTGAAACCATGGAAGGCTCCGGGATATGACATTATTACCGCCAAAAGCCTAAAGGAGCTACCAGAAGTTGGGATCAGATTTTTAACTCAAATGTTTAACGCTGTACTCTGGATAGGCTTCTTACCTCCACAATGGAAAGTAGCTCAGATCACCATGATCCCACAACCGGAAAAAAACTCGAAGAAGTAAAATCTTATCGCCCAATCAGTCTCCTTCCAATCGTGTCAAATGTGCTCGAAAGCTTGTTTCTCTTCTCAAAAGATTGGCTCCCATAATAGAGAGAAGGCACATCATCCCTGACCACCAGTTCGGATTCAGACGAAATCATAGTACGATTGAACAAGTACATCGTTTAGTGGACCGCATAAACCGAGCATTTGACGAGAAAAGCTACTGCACAGCTGCCTTTCTAGATATTTCGCAAGCATTTGACAAGGTATAGCATACAGGACTGCTTTGTAAAATAAAGAATCTTGTTCCCATCAACTTCTATGTCTTTGCTAAGTCCTACCTCGAGGAACGTTTCTTTTATGTGAAACAAGGTGGAGCAATGACGGATCTACATCCGGCAAAAGCTGGAGTTCCCCTGGGCAATGTGCTTGGCCCAATTTTATATTTAATTAGCAACCCGACCCGACTTCGTCCGGGTGCAATTCAATTTTTACAGCGATATACTAATAAAGAAATTGGGAAAAGACATACTCGTAATAATATTATATACACCCTATGTCAGAAGGGCTCTTTTCTTTTAAGCAGCTGACAGCCGCACATGCGCGAATAATGATGAAATCAGTTGTCACATGAAATTTGTTAAGGAAGTGATTCAACGAGTGTTTCCAAATCGGGATGCCGAATTTTGAGGTCAAATAGGCGAACCCCACAGCTGGATCAGTAGAAATGCGGTGTAGTGGGAGTGTTATGGTCTCTTGTTTTCGGATCATAACCTCGGCGAAATAGGAAGAAGAAGAAGTGATATTTTGTGATAATACTTTTTTATGTTATTTTGGACTGTTTTAAAGCTTTATAAATTTTTTTGTTTAAGTGTAAACAAAATATTTTCTTATTCTTTATATGTGTAATAAATTAAAAATTAATTTCAATAAACATGTAAAAATTAAGGGTTGGGTTTAATTGATTTTTATTTTTGCTGTTCTGTATTTTGATTTAAAAAATATGGTCACCGTAATTATAGGCACCATTCAAGAAAATGTGTTGTCCGAAGAACTGTCATGCTTAAGGGGTGGAAAAAACTTAACAGAAAAAGCAAACTTATATTATTAAACCCATACTTAGATAATCACAGTCTTCTGGTAGTGGGAGAACCGTCTTAAACCTACAACTCAAATAGTTGCATAGGCTTGTAAAAGATTGTACCTCCGGCGTTGTCTTGCGAGTTATGTACAATTCTTTCAAGTATCTTAAAGAGATTTCACGATAGCGCGTCAGCTTGTCTAACACCTTTCCTGACATCTATGGGTTCGATGGTGCTCTTACCGACATTGATGGAACAACGAGAGTTCTACATCATCATTCTGCACAAACAGACGAGCTGGACGGGATGCCAAGACTAGACTATATGTTGAGAAAACTTATGCCGCTGTAGTTGGTGCAGCTCAGAGGGTCTCCTATTTTCAGGATCGGGGAAATGATGCTGAGGTTCCAATCATCGGGCATACTTTCGTCCGAAGAGATTCTACAGATGAGCTGGTGGATGCTTCTTACCAGCTCATCTCTTCCTTCATTTTCTCCAAATTTCCTCGATCGAGCGCTTCTCATGCTCCCTTTTCCTCTTTCTGAGAAGTCGATGCTCCTCTTTTCTCCTCCGTGTAGCGCCGCTTTGTATGGCTCTTGTTTTCCGGCATGTGCTTGCCGGCATAGACTGAGATTAAAAGATCCTCGATCGGTAAAGGCCCTGGCTGTCTCTTGTGACTGTAGCTGTCCGACATCAAACTTCCTCACAGTACTTCGTTGATTTCGGCCCGTTCTGGATTACCGCTTCCGTACATTGGCTACGACTACCGCAGCGATGACTATCCACCTTGTCGCGATGCTGGTGCTTAAGTAGGCACCAAGGTTTTCTGCGGAGATGTGTCGGCGAATGCTGGTAACTCCTGGACTCTCTGAGGTCAAAAAACCATCGGCAGCTAGCACGGATAAGGAGATCTCTATGGAGATAGAGGAGCGGCTTTTAGCACATCCATACGAGAGTCCCCGGAAACCGAAGAGGGGGAAGAAGGTCTCTCCAGGTCAGATGAGACGCTGGTGGTTGCGTAGAGCGACGCATGTTAAGTCGATGCTGGACGCAAAAGGCCCCTCTTTCCTCTCCGAAAGGGAACAAAACTTCCTGGACTGGGCTATTGATACAATAGCAAAGGACGCTCTGACGAGGCCTTTGCCTGAACAGAGCGTAGCTGAACTATAGGCCAGCCGTAAGGTCGTTACACCTAAGGCAAAGCTCAACGGGAAAGGAGCAGTCATCAAGACTGAAGCCACCAGCAAGACCGCTGCCGCTAAGGCAGGTCTTGCGGTTGATCAGCCAGACACCTTGAGGGCCGCTGAACATCATCGTAGGATGGCCGAGACCAGTGGGGGATTTTGTACCAAAGAGGCTTAGGTCTTCGGAGGACACGAAAAATCTCCCCAAAAGGTCGAAGGCTGATACGGGGATGCACTTCAGCGGGGCGATTCGCAGGCCACTGCAGCTAGATGTGGTGGACTTCGGAAAACCTAGTGGCCAGTATTCCCAAGAATGCGGTCAGATGATTGAGAAGGGCTTAGCTGCAGCAATCTTCGACCGTATTCAAAAGAATGCTGGTAGAACTGCACCCACATTCGGGAGAGCGAAGTGGCATCGTGAGGTCATTATGATAGACTGCAAGGATCAGTTGTCGCTTGACTTCGCGAAGGCCACGGTTCGTGGTTTTAAACTCTGGGAGGTGGCTGCACTGAGAGCGGTACTCCTAGAGGAGATACCCACCATGCCCAAGGGAAGGCTCTGTGTTCCTGACTGTGGTGTGGATAAAACAGAGATCCTCGGCTTCCTAAAAGCCTAGATCCGTTGTACTGATATGAATAGCTGGGAGCTCGTCGGGGAGGAGGAAGCGAAGGGACCAAGGGGCTCAAAATTCTTATGAATTAATCCCCGGCCTCACTTCTGGCAGATAAGAAGTTGAGGTTGTGCTTTGGAGCGGAAAAGGTAACTCTAAAGCTCCAAAAGCGGATTGAACGTCCGGAAAACGATGGGGCGTATCTTCACACCCCCAAATATCAAGGGCATTGAATTAAGTCTCTCCAGTTCAGCTCAATATCTGGGCGTAATTTTAGATTCCAAACTAAACTGGAAGGAAAATATTGGCAGACGCTTCAAAAAAGCAAGCGTAGCTTTCCACTCCGGCAAAAAGACATTCAGTAATACGTGGGGCTTCAAACCAGCTGTGGTGTACTGGATATACACGCCGGTTGTAAAACCCATTCTCACATATGGTGAGTATGGTGGACGGTACCTGCGATGCAATACCAGCTTCTAAACCTCACTAAAATCCAGAGAGCGGCATCCATCGGAGTCATGGGATCAATGAGAACAACACCAACAGTGGCAATGGAAACCCTGTTTAGTTTCATTCCACTTGACATAAACTGCAGCAGTCTGGCGACTAAAGCCACTATAAGACTGAGAGAAGGCCGATTATGGACATCGAGCCTTTCTGTCCCGATGGAGGACTTCCAGTGGATTGACGGAAACTGATCACATGAACCCGATGTTAGAATTTGAAAGAAGATTCACCACAAGAATTCCTGACAGAATATACCGGAAGAATTCGTTGTTGGATGTGGTGTCATGCTCCTCTTTTCCTTGCTTGCATTCAAATCACTCAGAACAGTTGTAACGTCGTGACTGGGACATTGTTCATACGTCTTGTGTAAGAGATGGTATAAGTCATGCTTCATCGCCGCGTCGTCCATCTTCTAGTGACCGCATATTAGGCTAGAGTTGGCGAATTTAGCACTGATACGGATAGACATGAGGCGCTCGTTCACATGCCAGAAACTCAAGACTTCTTACTTATGTCCTGTATCCCCTTGTGGGTCCTAGGGCCTCTACTACGCCTACGCGCCATCGTGTACGGTTTCTGGCAATGTGTCTGAGTTCTCCCCAACTTTTCCCTAACTGCCGTGCCTCCTTCTCGACTGTTCTGCGCCATGTTTTCCGCGGACCGCCAGGTCTTCTGCCATCCTGAGTTAGAGGGTTCCATTGCATAGCATGGTTCGCTATGGAGCTGTCACCCTTTCGGAACGTGTGACCAATCCACTGCCACTTCCGCCGTTGGATAGTTGTGCCTATTGGTTCCTGACCCGTTCTCTAGTAAAGGTGTTCGTTAGAGATACGATTGGGCCAGAAAATCCTTAAGATATTGCGCAGACACCTATTAACGAACGTTTGCAGCTTTCTGGTGATAGTAGTGGTCACTCTCCACGTGCTGCAACCATATAGCAGCACGGATTCAACGTTGGAGCGGAACAGTCTTATTTTGGTGCTCAAACTGATTGCATTGCTTCGCCATATTTTGGACAACATTCCGAACGCGGACTTTGCTTTGGCGATCCTGTTGGCTATATCCAGTTCGGTTCCACCATCGGTCGAGACAATACTCCCAAGATACTGGAAATCCTCTACTCTCTCTACCGGTTGTCCAGCAATGCATATTTGAGCCGATGAGTTAGTTCCAAGGCTGATGATTTTAGTTTTTGTCGTATTAATTTTCAGCCCGACGACACCTGCCTCCCTCTCCACATCTGCTGTCATTTGGTGGAGGTCCATAATTCTGTGGGAGAGTAAGCATACATCGTCTGCGTAGTCAAGATGCTTCAGTTGAGATGTAAGAGTCCATCGAATTCCTCCGTTTCCCGTCGACAAAGCTGCATGAAGCACATCGCTAATCACCAATAGGAATAATATTGGTGAAAGGATACAGCCTTGTCTTACCCCACTTTGGATCTCAAATTCCTCAGACAACCTTCCCCTGTGCAGAACGTGACATTTGGAGCCTTCATATGTAGCTTTGATAATAGCAATTAGTTTATCGGGAATGCCTCTCCTGCGTAAGGCACGCCAAATAAACTCCCTGTTGACACTATCGAACGCCTTGTCAAAATCGATGAACAGCAGGTGCAGTGGCGATCGATATTCAACACACTGTTCGATGATAATCCGCAGGGTGTTGATGTGGTCGGCACAGGAGGATCCAGAGCGGAAACCTGCTTGTTCGGCATCGAGTGTGTCTTCGAGATGTTGTTTGATTCGCTCAAGGATGATTTTAGCTATTATCTTAGCTACAGCAGGCAGCACGCAGATACCCCTCCAGTTTCCGCACTCCATTAAATTTCCTTTCTTAGGAAGCTTGACGATCATTCCCTTTTTCCACTCGTTAGGAAAGCTCTCAGCTTCCCAAGCTCTATCTATAAGTGGAAGCAGAAGCTCAGCCGATGTTGTTGGCGTTGCTCGTAAGAGCTCTGCTGGAATACCGTCAAGTCCTACCGCCTTGTTGGTTTTGAGTGCCTTGATCGCGGTAATGATCTCATCTTTACTGGGAGTCGTGGTGCGTATTCGGGAACTTCTCACCTCGGGCATCTCAGTCTGATTTGGGAGCATATCGCTAGCGAATACACGGTTCAAAACCGTAGCAAAATGCTCTTTCCATCTCTTGAGCTGGTCCTCATCCGAAATGAGCAAGGAGCCGTCTAGGCTTTTCACTAGGTATTGGCTGGAGCTGCGACCACCTGTCAGCTCTTTCGTGATTCTGTAGACAGTCCTGCTGTCGCACCTCCGTGCAGCTTCTTCTGCTTCTGTAGCCAGCGCGTTGATGTAGTTGCGCTTGTCACGTCGTACGCTACGCTGAACTTCTCTCATCTTCATGCGATATAGGGACTCTAGCTCGCTTCTCCCTGCTGCTGGGGTAGCTGCAACGCGAGCTTTTAGCTGTTTTCGTTCGTCAATCCGTCTCCAGGTATCCTCGGAAAGCCACGCCCTATGTCTTCCCTGCGATCGACCGACAATTCTTTCAGCACTAGATGTAAAAACATTTTTCACAGCACACCAATGGTCTTGGATGGTTGCGGGCATTGAGCTGCTGATTGCTTCCACACCTTGCGAAAAGTGCTCCCTTAATTGTTGGCGCACTGAGGGATCACTAAGTCTATCGATGTTGAACCTGGGCATTCTTGTGTTGTCGTGGGATCTTCGAACTGCAGCAGTGCGTAGTTGGAGAGTAGCTATCATAAGATGGTGATCACGTACTATCCCCACATCTGCCCCTCGTCTGTTTCGGACGTCCAGGAGACTGCTTCTAAAGCGGCGGCTGATAGCAAAATGGTCAATTTGGTTGGAGGTTGCTTGCCTGTCATTGGAAACCCAGCTGACTTTGTGGCAGGTCTTGTGCTCAAACATGGTGCCACCTGTCACAAGGCGGTTGGCATTGCAGAAATCCACAAACCTTTCGCCGTTGTCATTGCGGTTGCCTAGTCCATGCTTCCCGATTACATGCTTGAGCCCTTCGTTGTCGCTGCCTACCTTGGCATTCAAATCCCCCATCACTATGACAATGTCTCCATTTGGTGTTGTGTTGAAGACGGCGCTTAAGAGATTGTAGAAGCTCTCCTTTTCGTCCTCAGACGAACTATTCGTTGGGGCGTAACACTGTATGATGGTGACGCGTCGTACTCTAGTCCGGAATCTGGCCGTCAAAATCCTATCACCATGAGGCTGCCAGGAAATCAGGCCCTTGCGTGCTGTTGTTGTTAGCAGTAGTCCGACTCCATATTCCCGCGGACTTCCGGATGGTCTTCCAGAATAGAGTAGTACAGTGTTACGCGTTGGAGACTGGTACTCGCCCGCTTCTAACCATCTTACTTCACTTACCCCCAAAATGTCCAGTTTATATCGCATGAATTCCTTTTCCAGTTGGAGGAATCTGGCATTGTAAGGACCTTCTCTTCCCGAGTCGAGGAGCGTCTTTACATTCCAGAAACCTATCTTTGTCCGGGTACAATAGCCAAAAGTCGTCAACATGTGATCAGTCCTTATCCGAGGCATAGTGTCGGTTTCAGTAGCGAGCTGGTTTCAGTAACGCAGGTTGCTGGCCCACGTTACCTAGCCTAGAATCAAGGCCCTAGACAACCCGCACTTACAATTTTGGCCTATACGTATAAGGGTTTATACGTATAGTTGCCCGGGGACCACCACTAGGAGGTAAAGTAAGCACTTCATCACGAACTTGATTGTTGCGCTACTGGCCCAAGCCAAGTTTTGGGCAGTCAGTAGTTTCCCGATCAATCGCAATGCAGGTCCCCAAAGACTTCTTACCTAAGTCTGATTCTTATAATAAATCAATCTCCATAGTAGAAGTCACAGTTCATTTTGCCCGGCCTATGACATCGTACCTCTTTGATAGCTGTAGTTGTCTGATTGCAGCAGTCTAGGGCTTCCGCAAATTTTTCGATTGCACGTGGTTTGTAGAGGCATCTAACATTCGTGCAGACACGATGTGCGTACTTCTTTTTACTTTTACAAGGGTCGCCAACAGTAAAATTATCTGTATCCGATGCTGTTAGTTGCTTCGTAACTATTACTTTTTTACGTGGTAGGAAGTTAACCCGACGGCGCAACCCGACACCTGTAGGGCCAGTTCCTTATGTTAAACCCCTATGACGTGGGGTCGAACACACATGTGTCAGTAGTTCACTACAGGAGGCTGCAGTTGGCGCAATAAAGGCTCCTCCGCCACCATCTTTATTCAACGGTCTTGACTATCCTTGGAAATTTCTTGCCGATCTGTAATCCGAATATATCGAAGCAGCTCGTGCACGGTGTTCACTAAGTTCAACTTAACTGGAACTTTAGACGCAATCGTTGACTTCATTTAGGGAATTCGGCACTAGATAAGTGCTCTAGTGAGAAAGCACTCTTCCCCCTCTCTCTCGTGTTTTCCTTTTAAAGGAATCAACAATTATTGTTGTTATCCAAAAGTAAGAAAAAAGTTAGATACACTCTCTGTTGAGGACTGTTTGATTACTTATGCTGACGTCATCCCACAAAATAAAAGATACAAGTAGACTCCGTCTCACTTTATTACGAACAGGCATTTTTTTGTTTACATTTTATGGTATTTTTCAAACCCTTCGCTAATCTGGGAAAAACCAATTGCACAAGGAATAAAAGACATATTATTTTTATTTGGAAAAAAAAATGGGATTAAGTTAATAAATGCAGCTTTTATGGCGCTTTTCCTAAAAAGGTCATCAAATTTTCCTGTTTTTTTGGTCTCACTTGATTACTAACAGTAGCTAAATCTACCTGCTTAAAAGGTAAAAAAACAATACAAAATTTGTTTGTATAAATAAATGTTGGTTTTATTCAAAGAGAAGCAATAGGTTTTAGTAATGGGTACTACCTTCTGATCGCTGAATCACTTCAAGTAACCTACTGTGTAGAGATTCATAGAATGCTGTCAAATAATCTAGCGGCATTTCGGACCAGGCTCGTTTTATGGCTTCAATAATCTCTTCCGTTTCATTATATTGCCTTCCTCCTTCGTAGACTTTTCTTGAAAGCCAACCCCACACGTTTTTCATGATGTTCAGGTTGGGTGAATATGGCGGCCATGCAAGTAGGTTTACATTTTGGTTCTGAATCCAGGCTTTTGTTGTCCGTGCGGTATGTATCGGTGCATTGGCTTATTGGAAAGTCCATCGCTGTCCACCAAACATCTCCGAAAACTGCGCAAAAGCTCTTTCCATTATCGGTTTGTAGGTTTTTTTTTTTTTTTTTTTTTTCGAGGGTAGGTGAAAAATCTTCCATAGACACTATGAGAATAGCAAGCGTGTGCTCATAGTAGTGTCAGATTCTTACTGACTAAAAAAACACCACCCTTCGATAGAAATTTGTTAGATATCGCAACTAAGTATTAACTTATCAAGCAATTTTTCCATCATGAAATAAAAACGTTTGGCAGGTTTCTTTCCACTGAAAGATCCTGCATATTCCGCAATCTAGACGCGGTTAATCATTATCTCGCCAAGTCGAAAGGTTTCGTCCTTTGTAGTCGGCGCAATAAATTGCTCTCATCCAAAATTTGTAGGACTGTATTGTTGACATGTCCGATTAGTCGGTTTCTATGCTTTCTCGCGAAGCTTCTAGTTTCAGCTTCGATTGTCGGAATTCCGAGATCCCTGTGGATGTCGTCGTTTCTACTATACCACGGTGCTTGGACAATTTCTCTAAGCACTTTATTTTGAAAAGCTTGTAAAATATTTGCATTTGTTTTCTTGGTACAACCCCAAAGTTGTATACCGTAGGTCCACACCGGCTTTAGCACTTGCTTGTATAAAAGCAGTTTGTTCTCAGTACTGAGCTGGGAATGTTTTCCGAGTAACCAGTACATTTCTCTATATTTGATTTCGAGTTCTTTTCGTTTCATTTTCACGTGCGAATTCCATTTCAGTCTTGCGTCGAGTGTCATTCCCAGGTATTTGGCCTCGTTTGCAAAAGGTATTCGGGCCGAGTTTAAGAAAATTGGCAAGACATTAGTTTTCTTGTAAGTGAAATTTACGTGAACAGATTTAGATTCGTTGAGGGCGATCCGCCAGTCCCTCGTCCATTCATTTACATTATTCAGTGCGTTTTGCAATTTTACAGTCGTTTCTTCGATTGTTTTACCTACTGCTAGGATAGCGGTGTCATCGGCGTAGCAAGGATAAAGCCATCTTCGTTCGGTATATCACGAGTATATAGCAAATAGAGAAGCGGCCCAACAACGCTTCCTTGCGGTACGCCGGCCGAAATTTCTTTGAGCTCGGAGTATTCGATTCCATGTCTAACACGAAAGATTCTATTCCCGAGATATGATTCTAGAATATCGAATAAGCATAAAGGGAGAACTTGTCGTAGTTTGAATTTCAAGCCATCATGCCACACCTTACTAAAGGCTTGCGAGACGTCAAGAAATACGCTTGAGCAAATCTTTTTTTTCTTCAAATGCTTTCTCGATTACGTCAGTAATTCTATGCACCTAGTCAATCGTCGAATGCTTGCTTCTGAACCCAAACTGGTGGTCAGGGATAAGATTATTTTCTTCTATAACCGGTTGGAGACGCCTTAATAATATCCTCTCGAAAATTTTCGATATGATTGGAAGAAGCGAAATTGGTCTATACGATTTTACCTCATTTGGCGGTTTTCCTGGTTTTAAAACTATTATGACTTCCGCAACTTTCCATTGGCTCGGCACGTGTTTTAATCTAAGTGCAGCATTTACAATATGGAGAAGCTTAATCAATGCTTTTCTAGGTAAAACTTTGAGAATTTCCCCGGTAATCAAATCATAACCAGGAGATTTCTTAGGTTTTAGATTCTCGATCTCATGTTTGAGTTCCCTTAGCGTTGCATTTGTGAGCGTCAAACCACTTGACTATCGTACGGTTTAAAGGTTTCTTCCAGCTGGGCCGCAAAGACATCCGCTTTTTCTTTATCTTCCCTCGCTCATTCATTTTGATTTAATTTGATTGGCGGCGCGGGGACTTTGGGCCTTTTGGTGCCTTTTACAACTTGCCAAAGCGAATAATTCGAATCTTTTTTCGCTGTTAAACTTTCAAGGTAAGAGGCTATTGCACGATTCTTAAAATCCTTAATAGTCTTCTTCAACAAATTGCACAGACGATTCAAGTGTGCTTCAAGTGATTTGTAAGTGATTGCCGTCATTTTGGAGCTTTGGAAATCCAGCTCCACAGTTCCGTAATAGCTTTATTGCTCCCCATACCATTACACCACCTCCTTTGCTGTGCCGCCTTTGAAGATGCATTTCTTCTTTTCTCAAATCATGGAAATAACAGCTGTATCCATCAGGTCCGTCCAAATTAAATTTTTTTCATCAGATAAGACGACGGTATGCCACTCTCGATTCCACCTGATGTGACTTGTTGCAAATCAAGCCGCTGGATTTTACGTGCCGCATTCAATGGTGGTTTCCTCTTCATTTTTTCATGGCGAATATGGCTGGCCTTCTGTATCACGCGATGAACAGTCGATCTGCTAGCTGTAACTCCAGTTTCTCCCTTAATTTTACTTACGGACAGCCTTGAATTTGAAGCAGCTCTCAGTATCGCCCGCCTTTCCTGACATGTTGTTGCTTTGCTGACTCTTCCTTTGCGGTTTTTTCCATACTTCTCCGGATCCTTAATAAAGCTGTGTACAACAGTGGCGCCTCTTCCAATCTTGCTGGCTATGAAACGGATGGATTTTCTTTGTTCCCGATAAGCTCGAATTTGGCCTATTTCCTCCTTGGTTAATGTCTTTCCTTTACCCATAGTTGTGGATTGTATGAAGTTATTTCTTGAACTAAGCTCCCTAATACTCGAAGTATCCTTTTATTTGATTTAAAACATGGTAACAGGTTGATTTAGCTACTGTTCGTAATAAAGTGAGACAAAACAAACAGGCAAATTTGATGACCTTTTTAGGAAAAGCGTCATAAAAGTTGCATTTATCAACTTAATCCCATTTTTTTTTTCAAATAAAAATAATATGTCTTTTATTCCTTGTGCAATTGGTTTTTCCCAGATTAGCGAGGGGTTTGAAAAATATCATAAAATGAAAACAAAAAAATGCATGTTCGTAATCAAGTGAGACGGAGTGTATATGGAAACGAATTAATATCACTACTATGCATTACGATTGTATCTAAATATTATTTATTACAATTCAACACGTCTCTCAATAAGTATTTATACTAATTCACGCCTAATTGGATACATCCGTCATATGGATACGCACGTACAATAGGAACGTAATAAACTCCTGGGGATTGATAAATCTTAGGAAAACCCATGTTTACGTAACTATATGCCCGTCCACAGTTGCTTTTTTGAGCGTCTCTATAACTGGTACAATTGACAGCGCAGAAGTTATCCTTCTCAAGAGCAATGGCATAGTACTTGTAAGAAAAGGAATGACTGCAGTCAAATCCACCAAGACCAAAACATGGAGTCTGATATATCCCACCATCTGGATAGAAAGTCGACATACCAAGTGGTTCATTAAAACCCAGTCGTTCGTCCCCCCCCCCATTAGTCTGAATGCTTTGAACATAATTTGCATCAGTAGAACACAGTCTCTTGTCACATTCGCTGAAATTGAAGCCTGGACCGGCAGGATCCAATCCAATGATAACATCTATCTCTCCTTTCTTCACATTCTTGCCAGCGTGGCCAGCTACATGAGCACCAAGACCATAACCAATCAGAGTCAAATCTTTAAACGTCATACTCTTCCTTTCTTTGACGAAATCGATAAACCGTGCGACGTACTTACCAACTACTTCTACGTAGCCAACAACAGTATCATAACGGTTGGCAGTGTAATAGCTCCAACCGACACAAAAGATGTTGTATTCTCCTTTGAAAAGTACTGTACGAATTGTAATGACAAACTCTGAATTGCAGTTCATATCCCAGTCATAAATGAGGAAACTACAAAAATATGGATTCATTAGATGCATGTAAACTGCAAACATTGAGTATACTCTTACACAGTTGCAATTTTTGGATTGAATTTAGATTTGGACAAGGTAACCTGGTCGCCATAGCGCTGTTCTTCGGAAACTACTCCGTTTCCATTGTAATAATACAATATATAAGTCGTTAAATCGGGAACGGCATTGGGACCGGTACCGTTACCCCCAGCGGCATCGGTATCAGCTAGTGGTTGTATGATCGCCTGCCGTACAATATCCATATCTTCCTTGGACATCCAGTAAAAACTACCATCTACATTTGGCATGAACCATCCAGAATTATTTCTGGGATCCAGCTCTAAGGCAAAAAAAACAAAGTTTAACCAGGAAATCTTTTTTGATTCAATACTTTGCTACCGTCGTCCGCATATGACTTATATTTTCCATAGCCCGGAGGGGGACCATATTCGAAGGGAACAGCATATTCTAAGAGAAACAACGACTTACATTTGAAAACCAAGTTTTGAATGGATATTTTACTACCTTCGTCATCCGCATTTGGTGCAAGCCTCCAATATTCGGTATCACTGTACTCTGGGAGCAAATAATCTTCTGCACCGGCTTCACTTTCTGCTGCAACAACTGAAACTATAGTTAGCAAGGAAGTCAACCTGTTTCTTTGGAAAGAAGTCTTTTTACAAACCGGCTCCAAGAAAACCCACAAATAACAGTGAGGACACCTTCATTGCTCTAAGAATAATGAAAAACTTTCGACAACCCAGTAAGTTATATAGTAATCTCAAGAATTGCATGCTCTAGAAATTTGAATAGGTTGTCCGTAACTAATGCACCTAATTAAATATTAGTTACTAACATTAACGACTAACGATATCTAATATGCATTAAGTGCACATGTCACAGATCTTTTAATAGCCATATAAAATTTTACTTAATCGGAAATAGGCTATCAGGACAGCTAGACGGAGGGTAGAGGGGAGGTGTGTTCCGCCAGGTGGGCTTAGGGATGCCAGGTTTGTTTCACGATGAATCGAGAGATTGCAAAAAACACTGAGAGTTTGTTCGCATATAGGGGGAAAACATGCTTTTAAGTTCCTTTATAATAAGCCTAATATGTGTTCATGCCCCCACAGAAGAAAAAGACCCTGCCACCAAAGAGTGTTTCTACGAGCTCCTCGACAAAACATACGAGCAATGTCCTAAATACGACGTTAAAATCGTATTGGGCGATTTTAACGCCAAAATAGGAAAGGAGGACGTCTTCGGTAGAGCAGTCGGTAAGCATAGCCTACACGACTCCACGTCTGATGACGGACTAAGGCTAATTGATTTCGCTGTGGAGCGAAATGTCACCATAGCAAGCACATGTTTTCCTCATCTCGATATTCATAAGCAGACATGGCGGTCCAATGATCATGTCACGATCAACCAAATTGATCATACTGCGATCGACGCAAGGCATGCCTCCAGTATTCTGGATGTCCGGACCTTCCGAGCGGCCGACATAGACTGGGATCATTACCTTGTTGTAGCCAAGGTACGGATGGGGATATCCCAATCTGAGCAACAAAGAAGAATTACTGTGAGAAAATTTAACGTCGAAAAGCTACAATCGCAAGAGACCGCCAGACTCTTCGCTGAATGCGTATCCCGAAATCTCTCAATAACCCCTTTGCCGCCAGCATCAAGTACCGAAGACCAGTGGCAACGCTGCCAACATGCCATCAGAAACGTTGCGACTGATGTGCTGGGTCTCGCTCGCCCACCACCGCGAAACCCCTCGTTTGACGAAGAATGCCGGCGAGTGTATGCAGGAAAACAAGAGGCATACAAAGCGGCGCTGCAGCGGAAGACGAGAGCTGCTCGTGAGCTCTTCGAGCAAAAGAGACGGGAAGAACATCGGCTTCTCCAAAAGAAAAAGAAAGAGCATGAGAAGCGCGCGTTTGAGAATATCGAGAGTCTATACTCCAGGAACAATGTACGGAAGTTTTACCAAAAGGTAAAAAGAACGTGTCAGAGAAGTAATACCCGTACAGAAACCTGTAGAGATGAAAATGGAAACCTCCTAGTAGAATCACAGTCGGTGCTGAGAATATGGAAAAACTACTTCTGCAGACTGTATAACGGCGACGAAGACCAACATCCCGCTGTCAGGCAGAATGAACCATTCAACATAGACGATGATAGTCAAAATTTCCGTCCACCTGACCAAAACGAAGTGAGGATAGCAATATCCAAGCTAAAATTGAACAAGGCTGCTGGACCTGACGGCTTACCGGCCGAAGTTTTCAAGGCAGCTAGAGATGAATTGGTAGAGTGCATACACCAACTCATCTCTAAGATTTGGTCAGACGAGTGTATGCCTGATGAATGGAATCTCAGCATCGTTTGCCCGATCCACAAGAAAGGAGACCCCCTCAACTGCGCCAATTATAGAGGCATCAGTCTCCTCAACATCGCATACAAGATCTTTTCTGCGATATTGTGTGAACGCCTGAAACCTTTTATCAACAGCCTGATTGGACCCTATCAGTGCGGTTTCAGGCCAGGAAAGTCCACCATCGATCAAATCTTCACACTTCGGCAGATCCTGGAGAAAACCCAAGAATTCCAAATCGATACTCACCACCTCTTTATCGATTTCAACGCCGCCTATGACAGCATCTATAGAGAAGAGCTTTATAGAGCCATGTCTAGTTGCAGATATCCCTGCCAAACTTGTCCGTCTGTGCAGGCTGACGATGGAGAACGCTCACTGCTCCATCAAGGTCGGTAATGACCACACGGAGACCTTTGATGTCAAGAAAGGCTTTAGACAAGGTGACGCGCTGTCATGTGACTTCTTCAATATTGTACTTGAACGGATTGTGCGGAACTCACAAGCCAACACCGGAGGCACAATCTATTACAAGTCTGTACAACTGCTTGCATACGCCGACGATATCGACATTATTGGAAGATCTCAGCGGGCTGTCACCGGTGCTTTTGCAAGCATTGAGGCGGAAGCGGCCAAAATGGGTTTGGCGATAAACGAGGGCAAAACCAAGTATATGCTGTCAACTAGAAGGGACCAACACCGACGAATTGGACAAAACGTCACCGTGGCCAGCTATAACTTCGAGGTAGTAAGGGACTTTGTCTACCTTGGCTCTGCTATAAATTCTCCTAACAAAATCAGTGCAGAAATCAATCGAAGAATAACTCTTGCCAATCGCTGTTTTTTTGGGCTTATAAGGCAATTCAACAGTAAAGCCCTATCTCGAACAACTAAGGAGACTCTATATAAGACCTTGGTCATCCCAGTCCTGCTTTACGGCGCTGAAACATGGACTTTATTATAAGAGGATGAAGATATCCTTGGTCGCTTCGAGAGAAAAATTCTTCGTAAGATTTTCGGTCCCGTTTGCGTTGACGGGTTTTGGAGGAGAAGATTCAATCACGAACTATACGAGCTGTACAGCGATATCGACCTAGTCAAAAAACTGCGTATTGGACGTCTGAGATGGCTAGGACATGTAGAGCGAATGGACACCAACGCTCCGGCCCGCAGAGTCTTGGAATCTAATCCCGAGGGACGACGCAGTAGAGGGAATCATCGCCGTAGGTGGCGCGCACAAGTTCAATGGGACCTCGACCAACTTGGAGTGCGCAACTGGAGGCAATTAGCTAAAGGTTTGTTGGTTGAGGCCCAGGTTCACCCCGAACTGTAGCGCCACCTAAGTAAGTAAGTAAGTAAGATAGATTTCATTTACGTACTTCAGATTCGTTACAAAAAAGTTTACAAAAATCAATTTGCATGGCATTGCCGTCTGCCTGATTGACATATAATATATTATTTTTAAACTCCAATAAAATAACTATGCAATAGCAAAATGAGGTGGACTGCCATTTATTAAAAATTCTCCCGATATTGAAGTGTAATTTTGCAATACTGAAACAAACTGGGAACATTTACATCGTTAAAGAGGGCTATGACTTGATTGTCCGCCAGGACATCGCTTCTAAAAGTGTGTCTTCTTGTTTCCCGCAAAACTGGACATTTTCACATAAAATGCAGAGTATCTTCCCTCTTTGTTAAATTGCACAAACTAGGTAGCAGAGGTAAATCTTCCCGCAGCCCCAAGATCATCGATATTTTTTTTTTTTCCCGAGGGTAGGTGAAAATCTTCAACAAGACACTATGAGGATCGACAGCGCGTGCTCATAGTAGTGTGGGTTTCTTACCCACTAAAAAACCTCCCTTCAAAACAGACTTGTTTTCATTTTTACTACAACTAAGTATTCGACTTATCAAGTAGTTTTCATTTCACGTAATAAGGACGTTTTGCAGGGATCTTCCCATTAGAAGTTCCTGCCAGCTCCGCAGTTTAGACGCGGTTACTTATCGCGCTAAGTCTAAAGGTTTGGTTCTTTGTAGACGGCGCAGTAAATTTCTTTCTTCCAAAACTTGGAGGACTGTAATATTTACGTGACTTTCTAGTCGACTTGTATGCTTTCTCGCGTAGGTTTGAATTTCGTCTTCTATAGTTTTAATGCCAAGATCTCTATGGATATCGCTATTTCTGATATACCATGGCGCATTAACAATACCTCCTAGCACTTTCTTTTCAAAAGTTTGTTAAATTTTAATATTAGTTATTTTGGTACAACCCCAGAGTTGTATACCATATGTCCATACGGGCTTTAGCACTTGCTTATATAAAAGCAGTTTGTTATATATATTAAGCTTGGAATATTTTCCAAGTAACCAATACATTTCTCTATATTCATTATCTAGTTCTTTGCGTTTTTTCTTAACGTCCGTTTTCCATTTCAGCCTCGTTTGCAAACGAAATTTTCACCGAGTTTGAAAAGATCGGCAAATTATTTATTTTTTTATAAGTAAAATTTACATGAACAGATTTGGTCTCGTTAAGTGCGATTCGCCAAACCTTTGTCCATTCATTTACTCTATCCAAATTTTCTTGCAGTTTTTCTGCAGTATCCTCGACCGTTTTACCTACTGTCAAGATAGCAGTGTCGTCGGCAAATGTAGCTAGCTCAGTGCCTTCTACTTGCGGTATATCACGGGTGTATAATAGATATAAGACTGTACCAAGAACGCTTCCTTGCGGCACCCCAACCATTATTTCCTTAAAATCTGAATATCCATTTCCACATTTGACGCGGAATAGTCTATTCGTAAGGTAGTTCTTCAAAATATTATATAGGTGCTCTGGCAGAACTTGTCGTAATTTAAACTTTAAGCCTTCGTGCCAGACCTTGTCAAAGGCTTGAGAGACGTCAAGGAATACGCTTGCACAAATCTTTTTTTCTTCAAGTGATTTTTCGATTACATGTGTTATTCTATGCACTTGATCAACTGTGGAATGCTTACTTCTGAATCCGAATTGATGATTCGGAATGAGATGCCTTTCATCTATTACCGGCTGTATTCGCCTAATCAATATTCTCTCGAACACCTTGGATATGATTGGAAGAAGCGGGCTTAAGGACCATTATGATTTCGGTGACTTTCCATTGACTGGGAACATATTCTAGTCTAAGTGCAGCGTTTATAATGAACAGAAGCTTAATTAGAGCTTTCTTGGTAGTGCTTTAAGAACCTCACCCTTAATTAGGTCGTATCCAGCAGCCTTCTTAGGTCTAAGTTTCTTTATTTCTACCTTAAGTTCGGTAAGTGTTGCATTTCTTATTACGCTATTGGCTATATTAGACGTATTTATATTTTCAATTAGAGCTTGTCCATCAAACGGTTTGAAAGTTTCTTCCAGGTGGGTGGCAAAAACTTGTGCTTTCTCTTTATCATGCCTGGCCCATTCGCCTTGATTTTTCCTAATTGGTGCGGCTAGAATTTGAGGTTTTTTAATACCTTTTATAGCCTTCCAAAGCGAGTAATTAGAATCTTTTTCTGCCGTTAAGCTTTCTAGGTAAGTTTGCATTTCATTATTCTTAAGGTTTTTAATAGAACTTTTTAGTGAGTTGCACAAACGGTTAAGATGTGCTTTATGTTGCGGAGCCCGAGTTTGTTGCCATTTTTTGCTTGCTTTTCTCTTCTCCTTAATCATCTCTTTTATTTCCTGCGGATAAGTTTGAATGTAGCTTGCCGGCGTTTTTTGGTTTGGGAGTATTCTTCCACGCGGCATTCTGTAGGGTTTCGACGAAGCGATCAACTTCAACTTCAAGTTCATATGGCGTTTTAAGTGATACGCTCAGCTCAGTATTTGCTTCAATATCTTTTTTAAAGCCATCCCAATTAGTTTTCGAGCTGGTTAATCTGACCGGTCCTACTTTTTTAATCAGAGCATCGCTTATCGTCATAATGATTGGACAATGATCAGAAGAGAGATCAAAGCTTTCTTCAACTTGTATACAGTTGCCAGATATTCCTTTAACAACAAAGAAATCGATCGGATCTGGTATCTTATTTCTATCAGTCGGCCAATATGTTGGTTTACCCGTCGAGTGAAAATCACAACTGTATTGCATACCCGCATTATAAAGCTTTCTACCTTTCTGTGAGGCGTACCTTGAACCCCAGAAGGGGTGTTTCGCGTTGAAGTCGCCACCAATAATAAAATTTGGTTTAAGGAAGTTGAAGATGTTTGTGAAATCACTTTCTTGAAGTTTACATCGCAGTGGACAATATATAGACGAAATGTTGAAAGCAAAATGTCTATTTCTAACGCGTACCGTGCTTACTTGCATTGCTTCTAATTCAATCTTTACTTCCGCTGAGTGTTCGATACATTCGTTTATAAACAAGGATGATCCGCCTCTGGCTCTTTCCGATGGATGGAAGGCGTGATACACGCTATATCCTCTTATCTCAACGTTCGTTTGTTTTGTCATATGAGTTTCACAGACCAAGCATATATCAATATCTTTTTCTCGTATAAATATTTCTAACTCGCCGAGTCTTCGTATGAGCCCGTTAGCGTTCCATGTAAGAACTTTAAGCATTTCTTTCATATTCGGGTTGAAGTGCGCCTGTTATGATCATCGATATTTCATCAATGCTATGTTCATCCCGAAAATAATTTTCTGCAACATGTTGTGGTTCAAACGGCTGTATGTCGATCTATGTAACGATCCCGCAGCTTCCTCTAAATACCTTTCTATAGCCTGTGCATCGACTCCCTTGATGAGCTGATAAAGCTGGTTCTTTAGACACGTTAAATCCTCGTGATTAATTTCAATGCCACAGCCACGAGCTAAATCCATCCACTCTTTAAACTATCCTGTTCTTCTTTGTATAGCTTATACAGCTGCTATTTTAGGAAGACGGTAATTTGGCATGTAAGGGGCCTTCAGAATATAATCCACTTGGAGTTTCAGCGTTTTTGTGAAAAGCTGTGCCAATCCTGTTTCCAGCATAAGCATATAGTTTGGCGTATTTGGAGGAAGATGAAATACTCTTTTGAGGTAGTTTCTTAATAGTTTCTCAACGGCTTCATATCTTTTACCTCTCCATACTTGTGCTGCGTAAAATAGAATGGATTCCGATACCGCCTCAAAAACTCTATATTTAGCACTGTGGGCAATATATTTTTTGTTGAAAAAAGCTGTTTTTGATTTTGCAAATTCTTCCTCGAGATGAATATTCATATTAAGATTTTTTGTAAGGCACACTCCAAGGTACTTACATTTCTTCACAACTTCAATTATTTCCCCATTGTAATTCCATTTCTCGTTCGCACAGTATCTACCTCCCCGTTTTTTGAACACCATAAATTTAGACTTATCCAAATTGACAATCAGGTTCCATAACTTGCAGTAATCACTAAGTCGGTTGATCATAAGCTGAAGCTGTTCTGGAGAATACGCCAGTAAGACTACGTCGTCTGTGAATAGCAGTGCTTTGATCCTGGATATTCATATTCATATTCCTCCTGGCAGGAACTCAATTATGTCTTCAATGAAGAGTGCAAAAAGACTTGGGCTTAGAGAACAACCTTATCTTACTCCTGAACACGAATAGAACCATTCCGACAGTCCGTCCCCGTTCCACACAGCTGCTCTGGTATCACTATAAACGTGTTGGATAACCCGTCGAAATTTTTTTTTTTACCCAAGTTGTAGAGCTTATAAAATAATGAGTTACGGTTCATTGTGTCGAAGGCTGCTTTAAAGTCCGTTCACTCATAATGTGGATGTTTGTCAGACGTTCGCGAGATTTGGAACTGTGAAAAAACTTCCTGGTGTTTTCTGGCACTCGAATATCGAGCCTCACGCGAGTTACGTATCATCCAGCACCTGACAAATACGATGAGTTCATCAAAAGTATAACAACATCAGCTAAGTAAGCAATTTCATTAATTCAGGTCATACGAATTCATTTCATTTGATGCAAAATGCAATTATGCTGACCTAAAGTCTGCAACAATCATACGATTGATTCCCAAAATTTAATGACGTCAAACGTATGGAAAAAATCCTAGACAAATGGGGCAAGGCCCAATATTTCTCAACTATCACCAAATTTGAATAAAAAAGGCAGACAAATACAAAACTGCATTTGTTACGCCACATGATCTCTATGAGTTCTTAAGAATGCCGTTCGGTTTAAAAAACGCCCCAGCAACTTTCCAACGCCCTATGAATCATATAATAATAGACTACATAAATAAAACTTGCGTCGTATATCTGGAAGATATACTAATTTTTAACACGTCACTAAGAGAACATGTTAGAGCAATAAAAGACATCTTTCAAGTATTAGAATCTAAAAATCTAAAGATACAAATAGATAAGTGAAACTTTATGAAAAGGAAACGGAAATTTAATAACTGAAGGAAGTTTAAAGCCAAATCCTAATAAGATTGAAGCCATTAACAATAAAAGCATTCCAAAAACTCAGGGCGAAATTTAGAGTTCCTTAAGTTTCAGTGGTTACTACTAAAAAATTGTCAAAGACTACGCAAAAGTAGCCCAACCTATGACAAAATACCTAAAAAAAAATTGTAAGGTAAATAGTAACGATCCGAATTATATTAAACCATTCGAGAAATTAAAGAATCTTATTACCAGTCATCTAATATTACGTTTCTCAAATTTTGAGAAAACGTTCACGTTAACAACTGATGCCTCAAACTATGCGATATGCGCTGTTGTTTCAGAAGAAGGTCACCCTGTTTGCTTCGCATCTAGAAACAAACAACCATGAGCGCAATCATTTCGCAACAAACCAGGCATTTTTAGCTATTATGTGGTCTGCCAAATATTTCAGGCTATATCTATATGGATATAAGCTTATGACTCTGACGGACCAGACCACCAACCCATAAAATACCTTCAAACCAAATATCGAGGGACCAAGACACAAATGTTGCTTACTCAAATTGGGAAAATACCAATTCGTAATTGAATGCCTAAAAGGTAGATAATAAAGTGTCAGCTTTTCTAAGCTGAACAAAAATAAATGAGAACGTTACATCTGAGGAAGAAGAGAAATTGAAGACCCCTAACATAGAACAATTTTCGCCAATTTCTAACAAAAGTGACACAGAATCAGATGTTATATTTAACATAAAGGACGACATTACGATAGCAACCATACACTCAGGAGAGGAAGAATTACATGATCATATCATTAAAATACAGATTATTTTAACAAATAATAACACTCAAGAGATTACATTTATAAATGGAAAAAGGATAATTTACGTAGCAGACTACGACAAGGTATGGCAACCCTAAATATTCAGTGCAGATCAAGCCTAGAGCTCTCCTCCGACCACTCACCGGTAATAATTACTAGGACCCGGAAACTGCAGGAAACAGCTCCACCATGTAGACTTCGCAACAAGAATACCGACTAGCATATTTACAATAGCATAATAACATCAACGCTTAGCATAAGCCGTCCGCTAAAAACCGACATCAGGCTGCATGGAATTTAACAACATGGCCCGAATATTCTCACAAAAAATACAAATATCCTCAAAATATAAGGGCTAAACTCGCAGAAAAACGTAAAGCTAGAAAACGCTGGCAGCAAACTAGACATCCCTCAGATAAAGCTCGTCTAAATATACTTATAAAAGAGCTAAAAACAATGCTCTACGATGATCGAAATCCATGCACAAAACCGTATATCCATAATTTGGACCACACCGCTTCAATCGATTATTCCCTCTGGAAAGGGACATTTATTTATTATTAGCTTAATACAAGCTCAAAAAAGAAAACTTAAACAATCTAAACTTACAACTAGCGGCAAAAAAACTTAGAAACTAAAACTTAAACTAACAGCATTTTGGAGAGAAGGGAGGAGGTAGAGGGCGTGAAGAGGGGTAGGTGAAACGCAAATAATTGTTTTTATTTTTTATTTTTTTTTTAACTAATCTCTTAAAAACTATCATAAATGCTAGGGAGGAAGAAGGTCATGAGGTCATGAGGTGTGGAGGGATTTTCTAAGGGAGGATAGACTGCAATGAAAGTCTAGGGTGTTCTGTGCGTTGTTGGCAAGACGTAACATTCTGGTGATTGGTTCGAAGTGGCCGTAGTTGGTGCGGTGGTAAGGAAGACGAAAGAGTTGTACAGTCCTAAGGTTACGAGGGTTTGTGCGAAGGGAAATCATTTCTAGTAGAGCGGGGGAATCGATCGATCCAGTTAATAATTGGTGCACGAAGAGTATGTCGGCAACCTCACGACGTTTTGTAAGGGTTTGCAGGTTAATCAATTTTAGCCGATTTTCGTAGGGGGGTAAGATATAGTTTTCGGCCCATGGGAGACCGCGTAAGGCAAAGCGGATAAACCTACGCTGCACAGCTTCGATTCTAAGGGAGTGGGTGTCGTGATAAGGTGACCAAACTTGGCTGGCATATTCGAGGTGGGGTCTGACAAAGGTGATATAAAGGGATTTAGTTACGTAAGGGTTCGAGAATTCTTTAGACCAGCGTTTTATGAAACCGAGAGAAGAATTGGCCTTGTGTATAATTTGATCAAAGTGGGAACGGAAGTTTAGTTCCTTATCACAAATAATACCCAAATCGCGTATACAGGAGACTGATGGAACGGGCTTATTATTAAAGTTATATCTTCTAAGGGGAGGGGGGAGGCGTTTACGGGGAATGTTATGGATTGACATTTGGCGACATTAAGTTCTAAGAAGTTTTTTACGCACCATGTGTGGAATGAATTTAGATCGTTTTGAAGTAACAGTGAGTCGTTGGGGGTAGATATAACCTTGATGATTTTCATGTCATCCGCGTAAATAGACAGATCTGAGTCTTTTAATATGTGACCAACATCATTTATAGTTAAGACAAAGATCAGCGGACCAAGATGACTGCCTTGAGGAACCCCGGAAGTGGCGTCAATGGGATCGGAGATTGAAAAACGGAAGAGAACCCTGTATTGGCGATTCTCGAGGTACGATCTCAGCCATGAAATGAAAGAGCGTGGGAAACCGAGGGCATTAAGTTTAAGGTAAATAGTACGGTGACAGATTTTATCAAAGGCTTTGCTGAAGTCGGTGGTAATAACATCCACTTCATTGCCTTCCTCTAATGCTTGCAGTGTTTTGGAAACAAATTCGGTTAGGTTAGTCGTAGTGGACCTACCCTTTAAAAAACCGTGCTGTTGTGGGGTAAAAATGGATTTGCAGTGGAAATACAGTGAGTCGTATACAATGCTTTCGAAGAGCTTGGGGATAGAAGAGAGTTTGGCTATGAGTCGATAGTTCGATATGTCACTTTTACAGCCTTTTTTATGGATGGGAAAAATGAAGGAGTCCTTCCATAATTTAGGGAAAACGGCTTGAGAGAGTGAGAGTCGAAAAAGAGTTGTAAGGGGCTGGCACAGGACGTTGACACATTTTTTTATGAAAATGGCAGGTAGACCATCGGGACCGGGGGAAAAGTCATCCTTGAGTCTGTTAATATTTTCTCGCACCATATCAGACCTAATGTCAATTGAGACTAGGGAGGTTTGTGGGCAGTTACTCAGGTAGGAGAAATAGTCAAGGTCCGGATCGTGTACATGGTCACTGTACGAAAGGGTGAAAAAGGTCGCAAAGAGGTTGGCGATTTCTTTAGGGTCAACAGAAGATGTATTAAGTAACTTTAGAGTGGAAGGGAAACCATCGGACTTCCTTTTGACATTAATAAATTGGTAAAAGCGCCTAGGATCTGTGATTAGACTTAATTGCATTCTATCAAGGTATTCGCGGTAAAGGGATTCGCAGAGGTTGGAAAAACGGTAGTAAGCTTGTTGGTAGTATGAGAAATCTGAGGCAGATCTGGATTTCAAGAAAGTTTTCCATAATTTGTTTCTAACATTACGAAGAGAACGCAATTCATTATTATACCAGGGAGGGGATGACGAGCAGTTTTTTCGAGGCACATAAGGGACAGATTGGAGAAGACAGTCAAAGATTGCTGTGTAGCAATCGGCCTGCTGGTATGCTTGGGCCACGAAAAGAATCAAACGTCCAATTGTATCTCATCCGCCCATAAGAAAACAAGACAGCACTTGGGCCAGGAGTGATGTGGAAAAAGCTGAAATTTTTGCTAAACACCTTTGCGAAGTATTTACGCCAAATGTAGTTGAAGGTCCAAAGTCGATAGAAGAAATGGTGAACAAAGTTTTAAATGAAACATACTCGTACCAGCTGGACGTGCCGATAAAAAAGTTCTCCTTCAACGAAACAAGAGCAGCAATTCATAACTTGAAACCATGGAAGGCTCCGGGATATGACATTATTACCGCCAAAAGCCTAAAGGAGCTACCAGAAGTTGGGATCAGATTTTTAACTCAACTGTTTAACGCTGTACTCTGGATAAGCTTTTTTCCTCCACAATGGAAAGTAGCTCAGATCACCATGATCCCACAACCGGGAAAAAAACGCGATGAAGTAAAATCTTATCGCCCATCAATCAGTCTCCTTCCCATCGTTTCAAATGTGTTCGAAAGCTTGTTTCTCATCTCAAAAGATTGGCTCCCATAATAGAGAGAAGGCACATCATCCCTGACCACCAGTTCGGATTCAGACGAAATCATAGTACGATTGAACAAGTACATCGTTTAGTGGACCGCATAAACCGAGCATTTGACGAGAAAAGCTACTGCACAGCTGCCTTTCTAGATATTTCGCAAGCATTTGACAAGGTATGGCATGCAGGACTGCTTTGTAAAATAAAGTATCCTGTTCCCATCAACTTCTATGTCTTTGCTAAGTCCTACCTCGAGGAACGTTTTTTCTATGTGAAACGAGGTGAAGCAATGACGGATCTACATCCGGCAAAAGCTGGAGTTCCCCTGGGCAATGTGCTTGGCCCAATTTTATATTTAATTAGCAACCCGAACCGACTTCGTCCGGGTGCAATTCAATTTTTACAGCGATATAATAATAAAGAAATTGGGAAAAGACATACTCGTAATAATATTATATATGTCACTAAATTAGTGCATACCTTTTTTATTGCTTTATGAATTGCCCCTTTTATTGTATAGCATGATATGCAGATTATCATCACGACTGCGTATTACAATATCCCGCCTGTCAAATTGTTGGTCGGCTATGGTAACTGCTACCTCAGTCGTAGAAGGAGCATTATAGCGACCACGATGTTCGCCTTTTGATTTGTCTTCCCATTTTAGGGCAGAGCAATGTGGACAGACAATGGTCACACTATTCAAAATAACTGCAGAGTCATTTTTATAGTTTACTAGCTGGTTGTACCCACTTCGTCTTTTAATAAGCGATTTTAAGTACACTTATTTAGAGAAGTCTCAGTTTTGTCACTGAAATAGTTTATCCACTAATCCTTTATGAGGGTCGCGGTGCACTCTCCATCATTCTCGATCCTCCTTAAATTAATTTCCAAACTAGGGCCAGCAATAGGTACAGAAACCCTAAGAGAACAGACTGGGGTAGGTATACAGAGTTAGTTAGGAGACATCTTACGGATGGGCCTATTCGCAACGGTGATCCTTAGGATGTAGATACAGCGGTAGACAACTTATTTAAAGTAATGAACATGGCATTCGAAAGGGCCTGTCTACTAAGAAAGAAGTCCAAGAGGTCTCAACCTCCCTGGTGGAGCAGGGAAATTAACTCCAAGAAAAAACAATTTAGGCATTTCTACAACAGGGCCAAAGAAATAGAGGACGGTACTACATGGGATGAGTATATAGACCGCAAGAGGGAGTTTAAGTACTTAATCAGGCAATCAAAAAAAAAGTCGTGCAAGGAATTCTGTGAGTCCATTGCGGATACTAGTGAAGCCTCCAGACTTCGCAAGATGCTAGTTAAGGACACTTCTGTCCCAAGTTTCATCAAAAAATCTGACGGCTCGTGGGCAGAGAGTAGCAAAGAAGTTTTAGAAACGTTAATTAAAGCTCACTTTCCATGAAGTAGATCACCAATGGATTCTACTAATAATAGCTACTCGTATACTGGTAGGTCAATAGGGGACGATGTAGAGACTCTCATTACATGGAAGAATCTGCGATGGTCTATTATGTCATTCGCACCATTCAAGGCACCAGGCCCTGATGGAATTTTGCCAGCTATGCTGCAAAAAGCTCCAGCCAAGGTCAGAAGCAGGCTTAGGACAATTTTTAAACATTGTTTAAGGTCATGTTACGTACCAGTGGCAAGGAGGGAAGTGCGGGTTATATTCATACCTAAAGCAGGTAAGCCAAGCCACACTTCAGCGAAAGACTACAGACCCATAAGTCTCTCGTCATTCCTCCTCTAGACACTTGAAAGACTTCTTGATATTCACATCAGAAGTATGTGTTGCAACGGCATTCTATGCAAAGCTCAGCATGCATATTTTAAGGGGAAATCGGTGTAAACAGCTTTACACGACGTAGTAGGGAAGATAGAAACTAGCCTTCACCATAAGGAATTTGCACTAGCAGCCTTCCTCGATATAGAAGGTGCGTTCAATAACGTAGAAGGAAGGGTCATCAAACAGGCCCTAGAAACTATGAATGTCGAGTATAGCATTACCAATTGGCTCTGCACTAGAAACATTAACTCCACTATCGGAAACAGTTCAATAAGAAAATCCATTACCAGGGGGACTCCCCAGGGAGGCGTTATCTCACCACTCACCTGGGTTCTAGTCATCGATGGGATACTTAAAGAACTAAGCGTTGAGTTGATTTTCGAATTTATTATCGAACATAATCTTTTAGTAGCCAATAGGGGTTCTGAACCCACTTTCGTAGTTAGAAACAGGCAGGCGGTTATTGACATTACACTAGCAAGTAACTCAAATACCCTCTCTATAGACAATTGGAATACTTTGGGGATAGAATCCTATTCCGATTACAGATTTATTGAATTTAATCTTAATGATAGATGCGACTTTCCCAAACCCCATAGAAACCCAAGGAAGACCGACTGGACTACCTTCAGTTACGAGGTGCGGAGGAACGCGAATCTACTACAAGAATGTTACTTACATGAGCCCGCGGACATTGACCGAAAAGCCGAGGAAATCACTGCTGTCTTCAAAGAGGCTTTCCAGAAGGCATGTCCCGTATCTAAACCTAAGACAAAAGTCTCACCCCCATGGTGGACCAAAGAACTAGCCAGAATAAGAAAAGAAACAAGGAAACTCTTGAACCTGGCGAAATCAACGGGAGCTGACTCGGACTGGGAGCTATACAAAGCCGGTCAGAGGAACTTCAAGAGCGCAACGCAAAAAGCCAAAAGACAGTCGTGGCAACGCTTTTGCGACGATATTAAGGGTACAACAGAAACGGCCAGATTGAGGAAAATCCTCTCCAGAGAATCGGAAACGCTAGGTTCCCTAAAGAACACTGAAGGAAACTGGACCGAGTCTTGTTTGGAGTCCCTTGAATTGCTTATTAAAACGCACTTCACGGGGTGTACTACCGTACCATGTGGCAGTACTAATAACAACAATCACAGCGAATCGGAACCCCCTGCGGATTTGGTAACAGAGGACAGAATAGAGTGGGCAATATGATCGTTCTCCCCCTTTAAATCCCCAGGACTTGATGGGATTATACCGATCATGCTGCAAAAAACTGCACCAATCATCATCCCAGCCCTCAAAAGGTTATTTGCTAGTAGTCTTAAACAATGTCACATACCAAGAACATGGAGGGAGGTAAAGGTGGTTTTTATACCCAAGGCGGGCAAGGCTAGTCACACCACCGCGAAGGACTTCAGACCAATAAGCCTTACCTCTTTCATCCAACGACATATAACCACCGAACTTAAGGGTTCAAAGCTCGAAGCATACGCCTCGAGGGGTACCCCTTAAGGCGGGGTAATCTCCCCACTGCTCTGGGTCATTGTTCTTAATGAGATACAGTGGGGTCAGAGCTACAGCGTACGCGGTTGACGTCGTGCTGCTTGCAACAGGTAAATTCCTGCCTACCCTTAGCGAGCAACTTGACGGAGCCCTAAATATTCTTAGCATATGGCCCAGGAGCTGCGGTGTAAAGGTTAATCCCAAAAAAACCGAACTCGTACTTTTTACGAATAAGAGGAAAATACCGGAGTTTAGTACACCTTCTGTTGATGGTATCCCACTCAGATTGTCCGATAGCGCCTTGTACTTGACAAAGAGCTCAATTGGAGATTAAATATAGAGGAAAGAATTAAGAAAGCAACAATAGCCTTTTACTCGTGTAGTAGAATTTTTGGTAGAACCTGGGGACCCTCCCCCAAAATCACACTATGGATGTATACGGCTATAGTAAGACCCATACTGACTTACGGCAATCTAGTATGGTGGCCAGCTGTCAACAAATCCACCAACTTAAAGGCAATCACCTAAGTTCAAAGACTAGCGTGCATTGGCATCACCAGTGCAATGAGGACAACCCCAACCGCAGGACTCGAGGCTATCCTCAACCTGCTACCGCTAGACATCTTTATACGAACATCAGCAGCCATTAATGCTATGAGAATAAGTCAGTCAGCGAACTGGAAACCAAGCAGAACAGGTCACTCGATGATCCTACTCGATTACTTTGGCCTCATGCCCGTAACGGATTACATGACGCCATATTTAGACTTTACAAGGCCTTTCTCTACCGCCTACCCTAGCAGGGAAGATTGGAAAAGCGGTCATATACCTAATGCCGAATCTATAGCCATCTACACAGATGGTTCAAAAATGAGCACTGGTGTAGGATCACGTATCTTCTCCGACCCTTTAGGTGTATCAAAATCCATACGACTTCCAGACCACAGCAGTGTTTTCCAAGCAGAGGTCTTAGCAGTGGCAACAGCCGCACGTGAGTCTGCGGTAAGGGCAATACCGCCAGAAGGTATCACCTTCTTTATCGACAGCCAGGCAGCTATAAAAGCGATTACTGCCATAGAAATTAAATCGAAGCTTTTGAGGTGTTGTCGAGAAGAGCTCAGGGTTCTTGGAACACAGCACAAGGTATCGCTCTGTTGGGTCCCTGGACACGAGGGTATCCCAGGCGGTTGGGTGTCAAATCGCCCAAAAATTTTGGGCGATATGACACTATGACACATCGCCCAAAAATTACAAAATGAAAAAACGCCCAAGAAATTGGGCATTTTGTCAGAATTCATTAATAGCCTTGCTTCCGATCGCCCAAAACCAAATCACCCAAAATGCGAAAAAATGCAGAAAAATGTCAAATCGCCCAAAAATCGTTTTCGATTTAACATTTTCAATTTTGGGCTATTTAGCATAATGTCAAATCACCCAAAAATATAACATATTTTGGGCGGATTGACATTTTCGTTTAATTGGGTTTAAGACTGTATTCAAAACGAATTGTAACAATTACATTAGCGGTCACAGTGCTTTCACGTCGCGTCCGCGCGAGTAACATATGCAAGTGCAACGCCACAACCCACGGTCAGTCCCCGCAAACCTCCACGAATTGGGTCACCAACAGCAAGCACCATTTCCCTTACATCAGCGGAAGACACCAAAACCAATCTGGCTGAGTCAACAATAATAACATATAAAAGGGGAGAATCAATCAATACCAATAGACCAGTATTTCGATTATAGCCATTGTTGACTGCAGCGACGCTTAGGACGGCGGGTCAACGTAGGTTAAGTACTCAGTTATAAGAGAATACAATAAAAAGGTCCCCGTTGACCAATAAGCGAAATTAAAAAGATGTTTTTTTTTATCTCGCGGTGCAACGTAAAACGTAACTGGCGCAGTCGGTATTCCTCTATTCGGCGGAAAAAGAGGAAAATGAAACGAGTAATAGACTTTTTTTTGCGTTTAAGAACGAAACAAAAGTGCAATAAAAACACAAAAAAAAGCGGGAGCACAATAAGTGAATAAGTGACAATCACAGTGCAATAAGTAGAGCTCAAGTGGAGCCAAGTGAAAAAAATGTTCACATTGTTCATAAAGGCGGTAAACAAAGTGTAGTGAGGCAAAATTTAACAATTGCACGAAGAAACAAGCCAAAGAACAGTAATATAATGGCTCAACAACAAGAATCGATAGAGCAATGTCTCTTGACATTAACAGAACTATTAGCAAGACAAAACCCTCATTCGAGTTGGAGGGCAATAGTTGAAAAAGAAATAAAATATGTCCGACCGTTCAGTGGTGAATCAAAAAATTTACCTTCGTTTATTGAAACAATTGACCAAGTATTAGAAGAGTTCGGTGAATAAGCCCCTCTGGTGTTTAGAGTAATTTATAATGAAAAAATTACGGGTGCAGCAAAAAATTATCTGGCAAATAATGTACCGACAACCTGGGAGGAGTGTAAGGCGAAACTAAAAATCCATTACAAATCAACAAAGGATCAATCCACCATTATCAAGGATATCAATAATATTAAGGTATTTACTATTAGTCAATTATTAGATGTAATACAAGACATTGTAAATAATATCATAGAATGTGCAGCGTTTAGTGATGAAGGTCTAGAAATAGCCACCTGCCTTAGTAGCGCACTTATCCTTAAAATTAAAGAAGTAACAGCAGGCGCTTTAGCCGCTGAAATTTACAATAAATATTCACTCTCAAGTATTAGGACAATACTACATAAATACATAGGTCAGGATAAATATAATCTAAACATAGAAAAGGTACACAAAACACACCACCAACATAAGACACAAAACTTTAAAAAACAAAATTTCCAGACACAAAATAACCCTAACTACCACTACAATGGCAACAGGCCTTAACAATCAGGACAAGTTAGACAAAATGAATTAAGGCAAATAAGACAAAATAGTAATCATAATAATCAGTCAAATCAGTTTAAATTCCAAAATAACAACTATAGGAACTCTGGGCAATACAGATCAGGACAACGTAGGATAGAGCCTATGGATGTAGATGCACTCAGTAAAAAGGAAGAGGTTAATCAGATAGAAAATGAGTTTTTTATCAACTAGCCTCGGATAACAAAAAAATAATTACCCAAATAACCATAGAAAGCAACGATTTTGTAGGCTTGATTGATACAGGGTCTACAATCAGCCTTCTAAACTCTAACCGAGTTCCACATGAATTATACAAAAAGATCACAGAAAATTCCATAAAAATTAACACCATTCAAGGTTTAGTGAACGAAAAAACAGAACAAGTTAGAACTAAATGTCCAGAACAATTCAAAATGTCCGACAATGCTAGAATGAGATGGACAAAAATAGGATTGAACAAACCATACAACTTTCTTATCGGAATGGATTGGATTGGATAAAATGCTAAATCAATAGATTTGCAGAACCAGGAAATTGTATTAATGAATGATGTGCGTCTTCCATTTTTAAGTAAATTACTGGACGAAGTAAATGTGCTAGAAGCAAGTGAAGTTAGCCACATTCAAACAAATCACCTAAATGAACTCGAAAAGCAATCTATTGAGGCACTCCTAAACAAGTATAAAAAACTTATATTTAAAGAAGGAGATCAATTGACAAACACAAACACAGTGGTTCATGAAATAAAAACCACAACAGACCAACAAATTAACTCAAAACTATATAGGTACCCACCAAAACATGAGGCAGAGGTACGCAAACAAATGGATGAAATGGAAATACAGGGAATTATTAGGAAAAGCAATAGTCGATATAGTTCACCTATTATAGTTATTCCAAAAAAGAAAGATAATTCAGGAGTACAAAAATATAGGATTGTAGTTGACTATAGAAAATTGAATCAGGTTACAGTAGATGACAAGTACCCCCTTCCGAATATAGATAGTATTTTAGACAAATTAGGCAAAGCTCAATATTTCAGCACCTTAGATTTAGCTAAGGGCTACCATCAAATCCTGGTAGCAGAACAGGATATTCAAAAAACTGCTTTCGTAACACCATCGGGCCTATATGAATACGTCAGGATGCCGTTTGGACTAAAGAACGCACCTGCTACGTTTCAAAGACTGATGAATAATATCCTCCGAGAATATATAAACAAAATCTGTGTTGTCTACTTAGACGACATACTGATATTTTCCACAAGTCTAGAAGAGCACATAGCGTCACTAGATAAAATATTTAAGAAATTACAAGATCATAATTTAAAAATCCAAACTGACAAATGTAGTTTTATGAAACATGACACCGAGTTTTTAGGACACATCTTAACAAAAGAAGGGATAAAACCAAATCCCAACAAAATAAAAGATATTGATAATGTATGCCTACCAAAAACTGAAAAACAACTCAAGGGATTCTTAGGTATGACAGGTTACTACCGTAAATTCATAAAAGATTACGCTAAGGTAGCATACCACATGATAAAATACCTAAAGAAAGATGAAAAAATAAACATAAATGACCCACAATACATATCTGCATTTGAAAACCTGAAAGCGTTAATTACTGCACACCCCATCCTTAAATTTCCAGAATACGACAAACAATTTGTCTTAACAAGGGATGCAAGCAATCACGCCATTGGTGCCGTACTATCACAAAACGGACACCCAGTTTGCTTTGTGTCAAGGACACTCAACAACCACGAAAAGAATTATAGCGTTACAGACAAAGAGTTTTTGGCAATCGTATATTCAGTTAATTATTTCCGTCCATATCTTTATGGAAACAGATTTAAAATTGTAACTGATCACGCACCTATTAAGTATTTACATAGCAAATACAAAGGTAAGGAATTTTCGCAGCGAAACCAGAGAGGGTTATTAAAACTACAAGAATATAATTTCGAAATAGAATATCTTAAGGGAAAAGAGAATAAGGTAGCAGACTTCCTGAGTAGATTAGAAAATACACCCAAGATTGAGGACACCAAATAAGATATCGTTAACAAGTACAAAACACAACTTATACTAACATACAACGTTAACAAAGAAATTAAGATATTGCATAAAAGAAGAATCATATCCCTGAACCCACTGAAGGAATAAATAAAATCAGAGATGTATTAGTAAGGTTCATAAAGAAAGGAATGACTGGATTATTTTCAGAAGTTGAAGACCATCACTACAATATAGTCCAACAAGTTATAATACAACTATTCTCACATGATAGAAGTATCAGATTCATCAGGTGTTCACAGAGGGCTGCCGAAATCCAAACCGAGGAGGAGGCACACAAACAAATCGCTATTTACCACACAATAGAATCACTGCACAGTGGCATTAATGAAACATACTACACACTTAAAGACAAAATATATTTTCCCAAGCTTCACGAACAAATACAGTTAATTATAAATAATTGCAAAATATGTCAGGAGATAAAATATGACAGGAAACCGATAAAACCTAAGTTTCATATCACTGAGACTCCAACTCACAAAAACGAAATCATACACTTAGACATCTTTCATATACAAAAGAAAACCTTTGTAACAATTATTGACAAACTAACCAAATTTGCAGTAGCTTATACGATTACCGATAGAAATTGGAGAAGTAAGAAAGAAATATTAATCGAACACTTTTCTAAATTTGGAAAACGCAACAGGATTATCACAGACAATGAGTTTAAGTCAGAACAACTTCTACAGTTTTTGAAAATAACATCGAAGTTCATTGGACTAAACCAAATAGTCATACAGGCAATTCAGACGTGGAAAGGCTACACTCCACAATATTAGAGAAAATTACAGGCATAGAAGAAAAAGATCTCTCAATTGAAATGAAAATACAATTAGTGTTAGATAACTATAATAATCGATTTCATTCTACAATTAGGACAACACCCAGAAAAGCTAAAGAAGAAGTTGACAAACAGATATTGAATAACAGAATACACGAAACTAAAATCCAAAAAATAAGAAAACCTAACGTTAAACGGGAAGATTGCCTTGAAGAAAGACAGGAAGGACCCTTAACAAATTATAAACATGTTAGCCATAAAGATGAAACTAGATATAAAATTAAGAAATTAAACAATATACACTTAACAAACATTAAAAGACAACATAAATTTGCAGGTTCTACTCCTAACAATAATACTTTTACTACCAACAGTACACGGAACACTACAAATAACACCAATCAATGAACAGTCAGGATATTTAAAGATGAAGGTTGAATCAATTCAAATCACCAACCAAACTAATACAGGGTGTCCGCCGGGAAGGTATACTACTTTGTTTGTTTATAATTTTTGATTTAATGAAAGAGAATGGATCTTATATTGATAAATGTTTTATTTAATGTCGGCAATTATGTATGGAATACAATATCAGGTAAATGTCCGCCTCTGCTAGTCTCACAAATGCGAGCCCTTTTGAGCACATTTTTCATTACATTCTCACACATTTCACGCGGTATTTCATTAATTTCATCACGAATATTTTGTTTGAGTTGCTCAAGCGTTTTTGGTTTGTTTGCATAAACCTTGCTTTTCAGATATCCCCACAAAAAGAAGTCAGGAGCAGTTAAATCAGGCGACCGTGGAGGCCAATCAACATCACCATTTTTTGAAATAACTTGTTGTGGAAAGAGGTCTCGCAGTAATTCCATTGTAATCCTGGCTGCATGCGATGTGGCACCGTCTTGTTGATACCACATGTTAATCAAGCCCAAAGCATGCAGTTGTGGCGTTAAAAAGCTTTCAATCATATCACGATATCGCTTCCAATTCACAGTTACCGTAACGCCGTTTTCATTTTCAAAGAAGTAAGGTCCAATGATTCCTCCTGACCAAATTGCACCCAGACTGTTACTTTTAATGGATGCAAAGGCGACTTTGTGGCCCATGCTTGGGCCTATCACCTACAGACCCTCTTTCTTCGAAATCATTCACTACACGATAAATAGTGCGTTTTGTTGGCACGTTGTTTCTCCCAAAAATTTCACGTAACTTTCTCATCGTCACAGTAATCGATGATTGATTTTGATAAAATGTTTTAACGATTAAAACACGTTGGTTTATCGAATATTTTTCCATAATAAATTTGCCACGTGTCTACTTCACGACTGCCACATATGAACTGTCAAGACTAATGTTTACCAAAATGGCAGCAAAACAAAGTAGTATACGTTCCCGGCGGACACCCTGTATTATTCTACATCTTATTAACCCAGAAGAAATTCTACAAACAATAATTCTTCTTAGAACAAACCTAAAACATATACAAATAGAAAACAAAGAGGTAGTTCATCAGAGGATAGAAGCATTGATAGCTAAAGTTAATTCAATAATGCCTAGAAAAGCAGAAAGACAGAAACGAGGGCTGTTGAATATAGTAGGAAGTGTAGAAAAATGGTTTTTCGGAACCATGGATGATAGTGACAGGCAGACCATTTTTAACCATTTAGAATCTCTAGAAGAAAATACACACAACTCAATCAACACCATAAACGACCAAGTCAAAATTAACCAACATTTTAATGAAACTATACATTCCTTACAAACCGTCATAATCAACGACAGGCAAAAAATCCTGGAGGCTTACAATAAAGTAGATAGCGTTATAAATAACATTTTAAAACAACAATTATTTTTAGACCAGATCACTAAATTAAGTTTTATAGAAAATAAAATAAACCAAATACAGGATAACATTGTATCAGCAAAACATAATATTGTTCACCCAAGTATCCTTACGATGGATGAAATTAACGAGTATGCAATTGATTTCTATAAATTAAAATTGTTAAAAGTAGGCGTTACTGAATATCGAAACAATTTCATTGTAATTGCAATAAAAGTTCCAAGAAATTATGTATCAGTCGAAAAAAAGACTAATAACACCATTACCAAATACAGAACATTTTGAAATAGATAGTAAGGATGAATATATCGTAGAAATAGAAAATAAAACTTATACTTTTCAACCCGATGTAACTATAAAGGAATTCAAATTAAGTAAACACTGTATTATAACCAAAAATTGTAAACTAATATACAATAATGAGACCCAAATATTTCCTATAGATGATACTACGATTTTAATAAAAAAATGTTAACAAAAATATGCTTAAGCAAAACTGTGACGAACGAAAAATTGTACTAAATAAAAATTACTTAATTAATTTTTCCAATTGTCAAATAATGTTGTTAAATGACTCATTCGAAAATAAACAAAAAACTTTCCAAGATATATACTTTTATCCCGATAGAAGCATTAACACCACCTTTGCCAAGGCGATTACATTTGATGATATAATCTCTAGTAATTTTGAAAATGTTCACAAAATAAAAGAATTAAAACTACACAAAAATATATCGTACGGCTTAAGTCTTAGCATTGTAATAAGTTTAATTATTGTAGCATCTATTTTTACGCATTGTTGTACTAAATCATATAAAGCAAAAAGAACTGAAAATAAAATTCTGGAGAATTTTCACTCAAACCGAGGAGGAGTAACATATGCAAGTGCAACACCACAACCCACGGTCAGTCCCCGCAAACCTCCACGAATTGGGTCACCAACAGCAAGCACCATTTCCCTTACAACAGCGGAAGACACCAAAACCAATCTGGCTGAGTCAACAATAATAATATATAAAAGGGGAGAATCAATCAATACCAATAGACCAGTATTTCGATTATAGCCATTGTTGACTGCAGCGACGCTTAGGACGGCGGGTCAACATAGGTTAAGTACTCAGTTATAAGAGAATACAATAAAAAGGTCCCCGTTGACCAATAAGCGAAATTAAAAAGATGTTTTTTTTTATCTCGCGGTGCAACGTAAAACGTAACTCGCGCGAACAACGGCCGGACGCTGCGCTATGCGGCGCGGTTACCGTTTCGCGTCGCGTTGCGCCACCCAACCGCGCGCGGACCACCCTCTCCCCCACCGAGCGATTTTGTTTCCCAGTAACTGTAAGTGTGAGCCTGACAAAGCAATCAGCGCGACTGACGTCGTAAGTAAAGCTCAATGCAGTTTACGTTTTTTTTTGTAATACATCCATTTCTTCAATCCTTCATTTCCGATTATTAATGAATATAATATGAGCGCCGGGACATATGTATGTCAAGATTTTTTTTTGTCAAAGATGACGTATACATAAGTCCAAAATGCATAAACAGTGCAATGTGTATGGGGGGGGGGGGGGGGCATGCTGCCCCCCTGCAACCCCCTGCTTGGGGTCACTGTTGGATTTTTATTTTTATTTTTTTTTTTTTTTTCGTGGGTAGGTGAAAATCTTCATGAGACACTATGAGACCGTGTACTCATAGTAGTGTCAGATTTCTACTGACTAAAAACACCCTTCCCTTCGTTTTGTTTACTACGACTAAGTAAGACCTTAACAAGTAGTTTAAGCTTCAGATTTATATTCGCGTGAGGCAGGTAGATTTTCAATAAAAGCACCTGCTGAAACCGTCATGACATGCGGCTTTTTGTCTCATTGCGCTAATTCGAACGGTTTCGTTCTTTGAAGTCGGCGCGTAAGATTTGTCACATCCAAAGTTTGGAGTATGGCACTGTTGCAATGGCCATGAAGACGAATACGAAGCTTGCGAGCGAAGTTTTTTATTTCGTCCTCCACGGTAGCTATCCCTAAGTCTCTGTGGATATCATTGTTTCTGATATACCAGGGAGCGTTCACGATTATTCTTATAATTTTATTTTGGAGTGATTGTATGAGATTCATATTGCTTGGTTTGGTACAACCCCAGAGTTGTATACCGTACGTCCACACGGGTTTAAGCACTTGCTTATACAGAAGCAGTTTGTTATATACGCTTAGTTTGGAATATCTTCCAATTAGCCAATACATTTCTCTAAGTCGATTTTCGACTTCGTCACGTTTCTTTTTAACGTGAAGTTTCCATTTAAGTTTCGCGTCTAGTGTCATTCCCAGATATTTAGCTTCGCGTGCATGCGGTATTTGTACCGAGTTAATGAAAACGGGAGGGTTGATTATTTTCTTGTAAGTGAAGTTAACATGCGTCGATTTGGCCTCGTTAAGAACAATGCGCTAAGTTTTTGTCCACTCACAGATTTTATCCAAGGCTCGTTGGAGTTTTATGGTTGCTGACTCGATTGAACTTTCCGTTGCCAGAATAGCCGTATCGTCCGCGAACGTAGCTACAATAGTGCCTTCAGTTTGTGGTATGTCCCGAGTGTACAGCAAGAATAAGATAGGCCCAAGGACACTTCCTTGCGGAACTCCGGCGGCGATTTCTTTAAAATCAGAATATTCAGTTCCGTGCTTGACACGAAAAAGTCTGTTTTTAAGGTATGATTCTAAGATCTTATGAAGTTGCTCCGGAAGAATTCGTCTTAGCTTATAATTCAATCCATCCTGCCAAACCCTGTCGAAGGCTTGAGATACGTCAAGAAAAGCGCTAGAACAAATCTTTTTCTCCTCAAGTGCTTTTTCAATTTCGTCGGTTATTCTATAAACCTGGTCAATTGTGGAATGCTTGATTCTGAACCCGAATTGGTGGTCAGGTATTAGGCGTCTCTCTTCAATGACCGGAAGAATCCGTTTCAGAAGGAGTTTTTCAAATACCTTCGATATTATTGGTAGTAGCGATATCGGTCTGTACGATTTTTTGTCATTTGGAGATTTCCCCGGTTTCGGAACCATTATGACCTCTGCGACTTTCCATTGATTTGGAACGTATAATAATCTAATAGAAGCATTAGTTAAATAAAGCCATTTTAATAGTGCCTTTTTTGGTAATTCCTTGAGGATTTGTTCGGTTATTAAATCATAGCCAGGAGCTTTATTATTTTTCAGGTTTTTTATTGCATGGCAAAGTTCTATAAGTGACACTCTTTTTATTATAAGGTTGTCAGATGTCGTAGTCGTACCGGTAAAATCGTCTACCAATGTTTCTCCATCAAATGGCTTAAAAGTCTCTTCTAAGTGCTCGGCAAATAGATCCGCTTTTTCTTTGTCACCTTTTGCCCATTCGTTGTTGTTTTTTCTTATCGGTGGCGAATGTATTTGGGGTTTTTTAATTCTTTTGACAGCTTTCCAGAGCGAGTAATTAGTGGTTTTTTCGGCGGTTAAACCTTCAAGATAAGCTGAAGTCTCTCGGTCTTTTAGGTCTTGGATCGCTTTTTTAAGCATAGTGCATAGGAAATTCGAGTGGGTTTTATGCTGGGGAGCGCGAGTTTGTTGCCATATTTTGCGTGCTCTCCTCTTTTCTCGAATAAGTTCTTTTATTTTCGGCGGATAATTAGCTTCATTGTATGGGACTTCTTTCCTCCTTAAAGGTGTATTTTTTCACGCGGCATTCTGTATTGATTCAATAATCCAATGTTGGATTTGAGGTGGGTGCGAGAATGCGTGCATGCAAAGTTTCTTTATATCAATGTTTCGCACCCAACCTCGCACCCGCCTCAAATCCAACAGTGGCCCCAAACAGGGGGGTCGCAGGGGGGCAGCATGCCCCCCCATACACATTGCGCTTTTTATGTATTGTGGACTTATGTATGCCCCATCTTATTTGGCCGTTGTTTTCCTTGAGAGGTTTGTAGGTGGGACATAATTGTATGTTGGGACTTACGTCCCGATGCGGTGGGACTTATGCCCCGGGGATTAATGTCCCTGCACCCAAAATTGTGGAAAAAAAGTGTTTTCAACTTTTTTTGACCTTCCTATGTGTTGGTATTTTCAAATTGTGATAAAATGCCCATTTCTGCTTTGGGTGATTTGACATTTCATTTCTTGGTCAATCTGTCATAGTGTTAAATCGCCCAAAAATGTTGGGCGATGTGACATTTTCCAGTTTTGGGCGAATTGGTGTTGGGCGATATGACACAGATCCGTCTTAAAATAGCCCAAACACAAAATTGCCTAAAATCATTTTTTTGGGTGTTTTGACATCATGTCAAATCGTCCAAAAAATAGAAATGTTAAATCGCCCAATCTTTTTTTTTTGGGTGATTTGACATTTTTTTAGTTTTTTGCATTTTGGGCGATTTGGTTTTGGGCGATTTGACACCCAACCATCCCAGGCACTGAGAAAGCCGACGAGCTGGCGAGAATCGGCTCAGCAGCCCCAACAGAACAAGTTGTCCCCCTGTGTGTATCCCGGCTTGCACACTCAAGCTCGCTGCAGGGAATAAAGCCACTGAGGAGGCGAACACAAGATGGAACTCCATGGAAACTTGCGCCATCACTAGGAAGCTATAGCCATCTTTAGACAAAGCAAAGACCGAGAGAATCATCCGTAAAGATAGGAAATCCCTTTCCACCCTCGTGGGCATCATCACGGGGCACAACACTCTGCGGTACCACTTGAAGAAACTACGCCTGACGGAAGAGGAACTCTGCAGAGGCTGTGGTGACGAGGACGTTTTTGAGGACACAACCCACTTCCTGTGCCACTGTCCGAGTCATCAACACTCCAGGAAAAAGTTCCTTGGTAAATATTTCTTCCAGGATCTCGAGGAACTCTCCGGCGTTTCAACAGAAAAGATGTTGAACTTCATTAAATCATCAGGGTGGTTTGTATGCAGAAATGAAGTAAGTGACTAAGTTAGTAGTTTTTAGTTTCATTGGGTAAGGGATTACTTTTTCCCCTATGGGTACCACAATGGGTCAACGCTGACCTGAGTGTGGCAGAGAGCGACCCTCCCTGCCAGCCCACATACCTAACCTAACCTAAAGGTCTTGCCCCACCGACCACCAAAGATCTTCATACGCAAAGATCTCTATACCTACATATACATATACCATATTTTGCTCCATCAAATTTATCACTATCACCAAACCACTACGTCAATGCGACACTCATTATCATCATCATCATAATTATCAGCATTATCAACGAAAAACTGCAGCATTATTTGTCATCAAATTGGAAGAAAAAGAAGCTGAAATACTGATACCCCACGAAGATCAACGACCACCTACAACAGAAGCATAGCAATTCAGTTTTAATTGCTTAGTGGGTGCGTGCATAGCTTTAAGATCAGTGCAGTATATTATTACTGCAAGTGAGTTGGTAAATGCAAAGTTTAGTGTCTTAGAAAGTAATTACTACGTACGAGTATACATATACGGGTTTGCCGTGCAAGTGCCTAACCAAATTCACTTGGGGTGAGTCTTCAAGTTTTTCACTATCGAAATGAGTGAGTTAGACGATTTTATTATCGCCACCGATCAGTTGATCGATTTTTATACAAATTTCCAAGAAACTCCTATAGTTGATCAAACTTCAAGTTCATTAGAAGCACTAAAAATCGAAGTAAAAGATCTGTGGCGTAATATTAAAAAGTGCTACTCTCTTTGCTTACGTGCGGATGACCGCCCCGATGATTTAGATGCAATTAAATCCAAATGTCGGTTATCTTCTAACACGTACATTAATTGCTCAAGCGAAATTATTGACAGTGCGAAGAAATTAAACTCTATTCAACTGGATAATGTTCAGAACCATTCAGGTGGCGTTTCTTACCATGCTCCGCCAAAATCTGTCACAAAGAAAGAGTCACACATTATTCGGAATAGTTAGGCTGAAACTTCTACCCCTCTGGAACAACCAAAGGGCTCAATGCATACATTAGATACTGCTCAGACCATTTTGGCTGAAATTTGTAGTTCTGCTTCATGTATAAAGGTTCCACCATGTGACACGGACATTTTTTATTAAGTTAGCATGGAAAGCATTGGCAGATCAAAACGAGAACAAGAGGATTTTAATAAATAATCAACTGAAAAAATCTTTTTAGCTTACCGTCTATTACGTTTGAGTCCGGGAAAAATATTAAAGAGCTCCAAAGTGAGGTAAATGACTGCTTATCTATTCTAAAGGCCCATAATGTGGATACAAGCACTTGGGATCCTATACTTGTTTATTTGTGTTCCAATCGTTTACCCGAACGGACTCTCTCTTTATGGCAGCAATCAATCAAAAGCCCCCGCGATATTCCATCATGGACAGAAATGGATCTGTTCTTAACCAACAGATACAGAGTGCTAGAGACTGTGTCTCATATAAGATATTCTTCCAGACCAAAGGGTCAATCACCCAAGAATCAAGTTCACAGCTCTAAAAGAGAAAACCAACATAGAGCTTTCTATACCAAAACCAGTAACTTTAGTTGTAAACTTTGCAAAAGTTACCACCCTCTTCGACTTTGTCCAAAATTTTCCCAACTGTCTGTCTGCTTTTTCGAAGGTGACGTCTTTAAAATATTGCTCGAATTGCTTATCTTCTACTCACTTAGCGTCAGATTGCCAAAGTAACCACACGTGCATGCAATGTAAACAGAGACACCATACGCTGTTACATATGTCTAATAGTCCTGAAACTCACAACGCTCCCTATCTTCCGAAGCAAAACGGTTCTCAATTCATTTCAAACGTACATTTTCAGATCGATCAAAATATACAGTCTACTGAAAATCGAGATCCTCTTCAAGTTCAATTATATTTTTCTCGACAAATTAGCTACGGCTTTGATAGATATTCATCACCAAGGAAATACTTTTACGTTGCGAGCCTTATTAGACCCTAGATCGGAAATTACCTTCATTTCGGAAGTTTTGCAAAGAAAGTTGAATCTTCCTGTGAAGCCTACGAGTATACATGCTCATATATCTGGTATGAGTTCGGTAGTAACAGCAACATCCTCAAAACAATGTACTCTTCGCCTAGGCTTTAAATATATTCCAACATTTTCCATTTTAGCTAACGCAATTGTTTTAAAGCACCTTACTAATGATTTACCCTCATGTACTATACGTCGGGAAGAAATTTCTAAACCTATAGATTTTCAGCTTGCCGATCCCCATTTTCATGAAAACTCAAAAATAGATCTTGTTATCGGTTCAGATTTATACCCCTCGATTATTAAGGAAAGAGTCAAATCTAAGGTCTTTGGTACACTTGTGGCTCAGAATAAGGTATTCGGCTGGGTACTATCCGGTCCTCTGCCACAAGAAAGTATTAGCTCCTTTTCCACAGTCTTGTCGTACTTCAGCGAGACATCATTGGATCAACAAATTGCTAAATTTTGGGAAAATGAGGAGATTTTAGATCCCAAGCAGGTTTCGCATGAAGATAGAATATGTGAAGAGCTTTACCAGAAAACCACATCACGAGACTCCAATGGTCGCTATGTTGTATGTCTTCCATTTAAAAACCCTATGCCCACACTGGGTTATTCAAGGGAAATACCACTCAAGCAATTAGGTCGCTTAGAAAGACCTTTACAAAGAGATCCTAAATTACATTCAAAGTACAATCAAGTACTTGATAAATATTCTCTCCTTGGCCACATGGAGGAAGGCTCACCTCAGGAATTAATCCGAAATGAAAGGATATGTTCCTACTATCTACCTCACCATGGGGTCACAAAGCCTGAGAGTATCACAACCAAAACCCGAGTGGTTTTCAATGCGTCTAATCAATCAAGCAATGGAGTCAGTCTCAATGACGTTCTATACACAGGTCCTGATCTACAAACTGACCTAACGACTCTGATTTTAAAATAGCGTTTTTATCGATTCGTTTTTAACGCTGATATCGAAAAAATGTATCGTCAAATCTTGGTTCATACCGAGCATGTACCCTATCAAAGAATACTAATTCGTAAACTCGCAAACAGTGATTGTCAAGACTTTGAACTAAAGACAGTTACGTTTGGCGTCAATTATGCACCATATCTGGCTATACGTAGCCTATTGAAATTAGCCGATGATGTGCAACACACCCTTCCACTCGCTTTCGCAATATTAAGAAACGACTTCTACGTCGATGATGTCCTTTCTGGAGCCCACGATCTGAAAACGGCATTAAAGGCACAACAGGAACTGAATGACGCCTTAAGTTCAGCCAGGTTTTGAGAAAGTGGACATCAAATTGCTTTGATCTCTTACTTACTTACTTAGGTGGCGCTACAGTTCGGGGTGAACCTGGGCCTCAACCAACAAGCCTCTCCATTTAGCTCGGTCTTTAGCTAATTGCCTCCAGTTGCGCACTCCAAGTTGGTCGAGGTCCCCTTGAACTTGTGCGCGCCACCTACGGCGATGATTCCCTCTACTGCGTCGTCCCTCGGGGTTAGATTCGAAGACTCTGCGGGCCGGAGCGTTGGTGTCCATTCGCTCTACATGTCCTAGCCATCTCAGACGTCCAATACGCAGTTTTTTGACTAGGTCGATGTCGCTGTACAGCTCGTATAGTTCGTGATTGAATCTTCTCCTACAAAACCCGTCAACGCAAACGGGACCGAAAATCTTACGAAGAATTTTTCTCTCGAAGCGACCAAGGATATTTTCATCCTCTTTTAATAAAGTCCATGTTTCAGCGCCGTAAAGCAGGACTGGGATGATCAAGGTCTTATATAGAGTCTCCTTAGTTGTTCGAGATAGGGCTTTACTGTTGAATTGCCTTATAAGCCCAAAAAACAGCGATTGGCAAGAGTTACTCTTCGATTGATTTCTGCGCTGATTTGGTTTGTTGAATTTATAGCAGAGCCAAGGTAGACAAAGTCCCTTACTACCTCAAAGTTATAGCTGCCCACGGTGACGTTTTGTCCAATTCGTCGGTGTTGGTTTTCCCTTCTTGTTGACAGCACATACTTAGTTTTGCCTTCGTTTATCGCTAAACCCATTTTGGCCGCTTCCGCCTCAATGCTTGCAAACGCACCGGTGACAGCCCGCTGAGTTCTTCCAATAATGTCTATATCGTCGGCGTATGCAAGTAGTTGTACAGACTTGTAATAGATTGTGCCTCCGGTGTTGGTTTGTGAGTTCCGCACATTCCATTCAAGTACAATGTTAAAGAAGTCACATGACAGCGCGTCACCTTGTCTAAAACCTTTTTTGACATCAAAGGTCTCGGTGAGGTCATTACCGACCTTGATGGAGCAGCGAGCGTTCTCCATCGTCAGCCTGCACAGACGGACAAGTTTGGCAGGGATGTCTGCAACTAGACATGGCTCTATAAAGCTCTTCTCTACAGATGCTCTCATAGGCGGCCTTGAAATCGATAAAGAGGTGGTGAGTATCGATTTGGTATTCTTGGGTTTTCTCCAGGATCTGCCGAAGTGTGAAGATTTGATCGAAGGTGGACTTTCCTGGCCTGAAACCGCACTGATAGGGTCCAATCAGGCTGTTGATAAAAGGTTTCAGGCGTTCCCACAATATCGCAGAAAAGATCTTATATGCGATGTTGAGGAGACTGATGCCTCTATAATTGGCGCAGTTGAGGGGGTCTCCTTTCTTGTGGATCGGGCAAACGATGCTGAGATTCCATTCATCAGGCATACACTCGTCTGACCAAATATTAGAAATGAGTTGGTGTATGCACTGTACCAATTCATCCCCAGCTGCCTTGAAAAGTTCGGCTGGTAAGCCATCAGGTCCAGCAGCCTTGTTGGATTTTAGCTTGGATATTGCTATCCTCACTTCGTTTTGGTCAGGTGGACGGAAATTTTGACTATCATCGTCTATGTTGAATGGTTCATTCTGCCTGACAGCGGGATGTTGGTCTTCGTCGCCGTTATACAGTCTGCAGAAGTAGTTTTTCCATATTCTCAGCACCGACTGTGATTCAACTACGAGGTTTCCGTTTTCATCTCTACAGGTTTCTGTACGGGTATTACTTCTCTGACACGTTCTTTTTACCTTTTGGTAAAACTTCCGTACATTGTTCCTGGAGTATAGACTCTCGATATTCTCAAACGCGCGCTTCTCATGCTCTTTCTTCTTCTTTTGGAGAAGCCGATGTTCTTCCCGTCTCTTTTGCTCGTAGAGCTCACGAGCAGCTCTCGTCTTCCTTTGCAGCGCCGCTTTGTATGCCTCTTGTTTTGCTGCATGCACTCGTCGGCATTCTTCGTCAAACGAGGGGTTTCGCGGTGGTGGGCGGGCGAGACCCAGCACATCAGTCGCGGCGTTTCTGATGGCAGCGTTGACACTGGTCTTCGGTACTTGATGCTGGCGGCAAAGGGGTGATTGAGAGATTTCGGGATACGCGTTCAGCGAAGAGTCTGGCGGTCTCTTGCGATTGTAGCTTTTCGACGTTAAATTTGTTCACAGTAATTCTTATTTTTTGTTCAGATTGGGATATCCGCATTCGTACCTTGGCTACAACAAGGTAAAGATCCGAGTCTATGTTGGCCGCTCGGAAGGTCCGGACATCCAGAATACTGGAGGCATGCCTTGCGTCGATCGCAATATGATCAATTTGGTTGATCGTGACATGATCATTGGACCGCCATGTCTGCTTATGAATATGGAGATGAGGAAACCATGTGCTTGCTATGGTGACATTTCGCTCCACAGCGAAATCAATTAGCCTTAGTCCGTTATCAGACGTGGTGTCATGTAGGCTGTGCTTACCGACTGCCCTACCAAAGACGTCCTCCTTTCCTATTTTGGCGTTAAAATCGACCAATACGATTTTAACGTCGTATTTAGGACATTGCTCGTATGTTTTGTCGAGAAGCTCGTAGAAACACTCTTTGGTGGCAGGGTCCTTATCTTCAGTGGGCGCATGAACACATATTAGGCTTATGTTAGCGAATTTAGCCTTGACCCGGATAGTCATAATACGCTCGCTCACGTGTCGGAAGCTTAAGACTTCTTGCCTAAGTCTGCCGCGTATGACAAATCCGCATCCGAATAAGCGTTGCCTGTTGCCTCTGTAGCAATCACCGTAGTAGATGTCACAGTTTTTCATCCTCTTTTTGCCCGGCCCATCCCATCGCACTTCCTGGATGGCGGTAATATCTGCTTTATAGCAGTCTAGGGCCTCTGCTAGTTGTTCGGCTGCACGTGGTCTGTAAAGGGACAGAACGTTACAGATCCGAAGGTCGTTGTCCTTATTTCGTTTCCTGGGGTCGTCATTAGTTGAGTCATCCTTATCCGAGGCTTTTGGTTGTTTCGGAACCATCGATTTTTTTACGTGGTAGGGAAGTTATCCCGACGGCACAACCCCCAACCTGGAGGGCCAGTTCCTTCATTATTCCCCTAGGACGAGGGGGCGGTTACACCGGTGCCAGTAGTCCACTACGGGAGTATGAGCGCTGCCGTTGGCCCATTAAGGGCTCCTCCGCCACTATCTCTATTCCAATGTCCTGACCAACATTGGAAATTCCTTACCGACCTGTGATCCGAATACGTCGAAGCAGCTCGCGCAAGGTATTCACTAAGTTCAACCTAACTGGAACTATAGACGCCACCGTTGACTCCGTCTAGGGAATTCGTCCGCTGCCGCCTGGAACAGGAAGAAGTGCTCTAGTGAGAAAAGCACTCTTCCCCCCCTCTCTCATAAAGTCATCACACAGCTCCCATGTTCGAACCAAGATCTCTTTCTTTGGACTGATAGTTCCATAGTTTTGGCTTGGTTAGACAAACAGCCAGGCACATGGAAGACTTTCGTAGGAAATTGCGTTTCTAAGATACAGACCAATGTACCCAATTCGAAGAGGAAGCATGTTCGATCCCCAGACAACCCAGCCGATTTAGCCACAAGGCGTCTGCCGCCTATAGATTTTCAATCAAACCGGTTGTGGTGAAATGGTCCGCCTCGGCTTTGTCAAGCTGAATCGGCATGGCCGCAAACATTTTTACACCAATATGATGAAACTGACCTAGAACAGAGACCTATTAAAGCGACTCATACCACAGTAACTCCCAATATTGAGACAGTAATAGACATTTTCGTCATGGTCGAAAACGTTACATGTAATACCATATGTTACAGAATGCGTTTTTTCCGCAGAACACATCCACGTCTTAGAAATCAATTTTCTCATTCATCTCATCTCTTAACTCAAAGAAGTATCTGACACTAAACTGTTAATTATTCGTTTGACTCAATCTCTGCATTTCTCGAATGAATATCTACTCCTCTCCAAAAAGGAGCCTCTCCCAAAAAGAGCTCTTTGGTGGATTTCGATCAAATCATTCGTTCTAATGGAAGCCTTACATCTTCTACTCTTTCATTTACCGAAAAGTATCCAATAATACTGCCATATTGAGCTTACATATCTACTCTTTTATTCAAGTTCGCACATGATGTTACACTTCATGGTGGGAACCAATTGGTAATCCGTTTGATTCGGTGCGAGTTTTGGATAACTAAAGTGAAAATTTTAGTGAAGAAATGTGTTCGCTTGTGCTAGAGATGCATAATATATACAAAAAGAAAGTACAAACTCAACTTATGGCAGCTCTGCTCCTAGAACGAACTTTTATTTCTTCACCGTTCTCTAACACAGGTCTAGACTTCGCGGATCCATTTGTCATAAGAAGTTTTTCCGGACGAAATTGTCGAATCTCAAAAGGATAAGTATGTCTTTTGTATGTTTTGCCATACGAGCGATCCACTTAGAGGCTATAAATGACTTAACAACCCAATCTTTTTTAGCTGCCTTAAGCAGATTTATTTCACAAAGAGGTATGCCTAGAAAACGGTTTTGTGATAACGGGACTAATTTGGTAGGCGCTAGTAAGGTAATAACAAAGGATTTTCAGCACTTTCTTAGAACTTTATCCACTGATGTATCTGAGAGACACAAAGACCATAACCTGGAATGGAAGTTGATTCCACCTGGCGCACCTCATATGGGTGGATTATGGGAAGCTGGGGTGAAGATTCTTAAACAGCATTTCCGGAAAGTGGCAGGCAGTAATAAATTTACCTTCGAAGAGTTTTCCACTCATCTCTCCAAAATTGAAGCTTGTCTAAATTCCCGGCCGATTTCCCCCATTTGTCCCCAGGTCATTTCCTCAGAGGTGGACCTTTGCTTGCACCACTAGAACCAGCCGTTGATGAAAAATCCATAAGTTGCGTTAATAGATGGGAAAGGATCAAGCTTTTACATCACCAATTTTGTCGCCGATGGAAAGAGGAGTATCTGAAGGAGTTAAACAAACGATACAAAGGGAAATACCATATCCCCAGAGAGATATTGCGCTTGACGATTTAGTAGTCGTTGTTCACGATTTGAAAAACAAAAACTTTAAAATCGTCGATGCAGTAAATTTAATTAAACGGGAAAAACAAAAATTGGAAGGCGAGGAAACGACGGTAAAGCGCGGGCTTCCTCTTTTTATGCTAACTTTTGATAAAGCTGAGAGTTTGGATAAGATTTACGAAATAAGAACAATTCTGAATGTCGTAGTCAAAATCGAACCCATGCGCAAGAATACAAGATTGATACCTCAGTGCAAACGATGCCAAGGATTCAATCATACGCAAACGTATTGTCGAAAAGAACCACGATGTGTGAAATACGCCGGAAATCACCTCTCCCAAGTTTGTGGAGTAAACAAACAAACCTCGGCAACATGTGTTAATTGTAAGGGAAAGCACCCGGCAAATTATAGAGGCTGTGAAGTAGCTAAGGAGTTGCAAAAACGGAGAGATGCGTTCCTTAAGCCACTAAATATAAAATCAAAATTGCAAACTAAACCAAAGCTTAAGATCGCGCCGGAGAAAGTAGGCAAACTAAAACTACCGGGTTCAGAGCGCAAAAAGGTGAGGGAAAGATTGACAACAGAAAAGCCCTCGACCTCTGCTCTTAAAAGAAACGGTACTGAAAAGCTAAGATTAGAAAAGCCACCGGGTAATGACCCTCGGATAGCAGCAATGCAGTCTTATGCTCAGGCCGTGGCTTCCGAAAAACCAAAAAACCTTGAAATTTCGACCGACCCCTTTTCTCATGTTTTCTCAGTTATTCTCGCGAAACTTGAAGAACAAGGCAAAATAAATAAAATTATTCTCGATAGGCTGGTTAAGCTTGAAAATAATTCACAGAAAACGCGCACTGCAACTAGAATATGAATGACAAACGAATGTTGAAAATATGTACTTGGAATGCAAACGGACTTTTGCAAAAACTTGACGAATTGGAAATATTTATGCGCCAAAAAGATATTGATATTTGCTTGATTTCTGAAACCCACATCAAAAAGGAATCGCATTTAAAAATAAAAGGCTATAATGATTACCACGCTTGTCACCCTTCGGGAAAAGCCAGAGGCGGATCTTCCTTGCTTATTAAAGACTGTATCGAGCAATCGGAAGACCTAAAGATAGAGCTTGAAACTTTGCAACTGTGCACGATTCGAGTTAAAAATAGTCAGCGTACTCTTAAAATTTCGTCTATCTACTGTCCACCGCGTTCCGCGCTTGAAAAAAGGGATTTTAGTAACATGTTTGAATTGCTTAAACCTAATTTCATTATTGGCGGCGATTTTAATGCGAAACACACGTTTTGGGGCTCAAGATACAGTTCGAAAAAAGGTAGAATGCTCTATGGGGCAGGTATGGAGTACAATTGCGATTTCCATTCGACGGGTAAACCGACTTACTGGCCAACTGATACTTCAAAAATACCTGATCTGATAGATTTTTTCGTTGTGAAAGGAATATCTACCAACCACATAAAAGTCAAAGAGAGTTTTGATCTGTCGTCTGATCATTCCCCAATTATTTTGACATTGAGCGAAAAACTAGTCTATAACCTAGAGCCAGCGAGATTAACTGGTAGAACAACTAACTGGGAAGGTTTTAGGAACGAAATTGAAGATAATGTTGAACTGAGCGCTCCACTTACGACACCCTATGAACTTGAGGTTGAAGTTGATCGCTTCGTCGAGATCGTACAGCTCGCCTCTTGGAATAATACTCCCATTCCAAGGAAAACGCCGGACAAATACGGCTTACGATATCCTCCGGATATAAAGGAATTGGTCAAGGAAAAACGAAAAGCGCATAAAAAATGGCAACAGAGTCGTGCTCCGCAGCATAAAACACACTTGAATCGTCTGTGCAATTCGTTGAAGGAAACTATTAAGGATTTTAAGAATCGTGCAATAGGCTCTTACCTTGAAAGTTTAACAGCGAAAAAAGATTCCAATTATTCACTTTGGAGAGCCATAAAAGGCATCAAAAGGCCCAAAGTCCCCGCGCCGCCAATTAAATTGAATCAAAATGAATGGGCGAGGGAAGATAAAGAAAAAGCGGACGTCTTTGCGGCCCACCTGGAAGAAACCTTTAACCATACGATAGTCAAGTGGTTTACGAAAACGTCAATAGGCCGGATTTACCATATGGCAATTTAACACTCACAAGTGCAACGCTTAGGGAACTCAAAAATGAGATCGAGATTCTAAAACCTAAGAAATCTCCTGGTTTTGATTTAATCACCGGAGAAATTCTCAAAGTTTTACCTAGAAAAGCTTTGATTAAGCTTCTCTATATTGTAAATGCTGCGCTCAGATTAAAACACGTTCCGAGCCAATGGAAAGTTGCGGAAGTAATAATGGTCTTAAAACCAGGAAAACCGCCAAATGAGGTAAAATCGTATAGACCAATTTCGCTTCTTCCAGTCATATCCAAAATTTTCGAGAGGATATTACTAAGGCGTCTCCAACCGGTTATAGACGAAAATAATCTTATCCCTGACCACCACTTTGGGTTCAGAAGTAAGCATTCGACGATTGACCAGGTGCATAGAATTACTGACGTAATCGAGAAAGCACTTGAAGAAAAAAAGATTTGCTCAAGCGTATTTCTTGACGTCTCGCAAGCCTTTGATAAGGTGTGGCATGATGGCTTGAAATCCAAACTACGACAAGTTCTCCCTGTGTGCTTATACGATATTCTAGTATCATATCTGGGGAAAAGACTCTTCCGTGTTAGACATGGAAACGAATACTCGCAGCTCAAAGAAATTTCGGCCGGCGTACCACAAGGAAGCGTTCTTGGGCCGCTTCTCTATCTGTTGTATACTCGAGATATACCGAAAGAAGATGGCACTATCCTTGCTACGTTTGCCGATGACACCGCTATCCTAGCAGTAGGTAAAAATATCGAAGAAACGACTGAAAAACTGCAAAACGCACTAAATAAAGTAAATGTATGGACGAGGGACTGGCGGATTGCCCTCAACGAATTCAAATCTGTTCACGTGAATTTCACTTACAAGAAAATTAATAACTTGCCAATTTTCCTAAACTCGGCCCGAATACCTTTTGCAAACGAGGCCAAATACCTGGGAATGACACTCAACGCAAGACTGAAATGGAATTTGCACGTGAAAATGAAACGAAAAGAACTCGAAATCAAATATGGCGAAATGTACTGGTTACTCGGAAAACATTCCCAGCTCAGTACTGAGAACAAACTGCTTTTATACAAGCAAGTGCTAAAGCCGGTGTGGACCTACGGTATACAACTTTGGGGTTGTACCAAGAAAACTAATGCCAATATTTTACAAACTTTTCAAAATAAAGTGCTAAGAGAGATTGTCCAAGCACCGTGGTATATTAGAAACGACGATATCCACAGGGATCTCGGAATTCCGACAATCGAAGCTGAAACTAGAAGCTTCGCGAGAAAGCATAGAAACCGACTAATCGGACATGTCAACAATACAGTCCTACAAATATTGGATGAGAGCAATTTATTGCGCCGACTACAAAGGACGAAACCCTTCGACTTGGCGAGATAATGAAAAACCGCGTTTAGATTGCGGAGCATGCAGGATCTTTCAGTGGAAAGTAACCTGCCAAACGTTTTTATTTCGTGAAAGAAAAATTGCTTGATAAGTTATTACTTAGTCGCGATATCTAACAAATTTATATCGAAGGGTGGTGTTTTTTTAGTCAGTAAGAATCTGACACTACTATGAGCACGCGCTTGCTATTCTCATAGTGTCTATGAAAGATTTTTCACCAACCCTCGGAAAAAAAAAAAAAAAAAAAAAAGATTTAGTAGTCACAAAGGAGGAAAATCTCCCCCCAAAATCTGTTCTGGTATTGATAACAGAGTTCGCGTCGTAGATATTAAGATACAAAATGGTGTCATAACGCGACCAATAGTTAAACTTTGCGTACTATCTCACAGTTAAATTTGTAGCCTTCATTTCCGATAATTCTTTTACCTTTCTTTAAGTACTAAGCCTATACGTATGTACATATAACTAATATCCATTTATTGCACTGTTCTTTAAAGTAATGCTCGCTTATTATTTAAGTATCAATTGTATTGTATTTTTTAAGATTTGAATTGTTAAAGAATTATAAGAGCTGAGTGGCGTTTCCGTAATCAAGTTGCTTAACCTGAATTGTATGTAAAGTATCTGAATAGTAGATTTGTATCTTCTTACAGCCAATGCTGTAAGGCGTTCAGCAATGTCTAGGTGTAAATAAAGTATAATATTTAGTTGCTATTTTCTAGCAGTTATTTCAATATCGAGAATCTAGAGGTCTCTTCTGTACCTATTTTTGATGAAGCGGAACCCACTCAGCCATTTTGCTAACTAACAGAGTCCTTCTTGAATCAACCTTCAACGAGGTAAGACGTTGTCTAAGAGCGAAAATAAAGAACAGTTATCCACTCACGAAAATATATCTTTTATTTCGAGGCATTATCGAGCTACCAGCAGGGGTCCTCTCCTACACCCCATCACAAGGGTCGTCAAAAGTAAAATCATCTGTATCCGATGCTGTTGGTTGCTTCGTAACTATTATCGAATATATCGAAGCAGCTCGTGCACGGTGTTCACTAAGTTCAACCTAACTGGAACCTTAGACGCAATCGTTGACTTTATTTAGGGAATTCGTCCTTTACCGTCTGGAACGAGAAGTGCCCTAGTGAGAAAGCATTCTTCCCCTCTCTCTTGTGTTTTCCTTTTAAAGGAATTAAAAATTATTGCTGTTATAAAGTTAAATATACATTCTGTCGAGGACTGTTTGATTATGGTGACGTCATCGCACAAAATGAAAGATTCAATTACATGGAAACAAATTAATATCACTACTTTGCATTACGATTGTATCTAAATATTATTTATTACAATTCAACACGTCTCTCAATAAGTATTTATACTAATTCATTGCTAATTCGCTACATTGGTCATATGGAAAAACACGTGCAATAGGAACGTAATAAACTCCTGGGGATTGATAAATCTTAGGAAAACCCATGTTTACATAGCTGTATGCCCGTCCACAGTTGCGTTCTTGAGCCTCTTGATAACTGGTACAATTGACAGCGCAGAAGTTATCCTTCTCAAGAGCAATGGCATAGTACTTGTAAGAAAAGGAATGACTACAGTCGAATCCACCAAGACCAAAACATGGAGTCTGATATATCCCACCATCTGGATAGAAAGTCGACACACCAAGTGGTTCATTAAAACCCAGTTGTCGGTAGCCCCCCCCATTAGTCTGAATGCTTTGAACATAATTTGCATCAGTAGAACACAGTCTCTTGTCACATTCGCTGATATTGAAGCCTGGACCGGCAGGATCCAATCCAATGATAACATCTATCTTTCCTTTCTCCACATTCTTGCCAGCGTGGCCAGCTACATGAGCACCAAGACCATAACCAATCAGAGTCAAATCTTCAAGCTTCATACTCTTCCTTTCGCGGACGAAATCGATAAACCGTGCGACGTACTTACCAACTACTTCTACGAAGCCAACAACAGTAACATAACGGTTGGCAGCGTAATAACTCCAACCGACACAAAAGATGTTGTATTCTCCTTTGAAAAGTACTGTACGAATTGTAATGACAAACTCTGAATTGCAGTTCATATCCCAGTCATAAATGAGGAAACTACAAAAATATGGATTCATTAGATGCATGTAAACTGCAAACATTGAGTATACTCTTACACAGTTCCAATTTTTGGATTGAAATTAGATTCGGACAAGGTAATCTGGTCGTCATAGCGGTGTATTTCAGAAGTTACTGTGTTTCCACTGTAATTATACAATATATATGTTGTTAAATCGGGAACGGCAGCGGGATCGGGAACGGCATCGGTACCGTTACCCCCAGCCGAACCGGGATTAGCTAGTGGTTGTATGATCGCCTGCCGTACAATATCCATTTCTTCCTTGGACATCCAGTAAAAACTACCATCTACATCTGGCATGAACCATCCAGAATTATTTCTGGGATCTAGCTCTAAGGCAAAAAAACAAAGTTAAATCAGGAAATCTTTTTTGATTCAATACTTTGCTACCGTCGTCCGCATATGACTTAAATTCTCCATAGTCCGGAGGGGGGCCATATTCGAAGGGAACAGTATATTCTAAGAGAAACAACGACTTACATTTGAAAACCAAGTTTTGAATGGATATTTCACTACCTTCGCCATCCGCATTTGATGCAAGCCTCCAATATTCGGTATCACCGTACTCTGGGAGCAAATAATCTTCCGCACCGGCTTCACTTTCTGCTGCAACAGCTGAAACTATGGTTAGCAAAGAAATCAACCTGTTTCTTTAAAAATGAATCTCTTTACAAACCGGCTCCAAGAAAACCCACAAAAAACAGTGAGGACACCTTCATTGCTCTGAGAATAATGAAAAACTTCCGGCAACCCAGTAAGTTTTATAGTAATCTCAAGAACTGCATGCTCTAGAAATTTGAATAGGGTGCCCGTAACTAATGCACCTAATTAAATATTAGTTACTAACATTAACGACTAACGATATCTAATATGCATTAAGTGCACATGTCACATAATGAATGCAGTTATTTTAATAGCCATATAAAATCTTAGTTAATTGGAAATAGGCTATCAGGACAGCTAGAAGGAGGGTAGAAGGGGGCGTGTTCCGCCAGGTAGGCTTAGGGATGCCAGGTTTGTTTCACGATGCATCGGGAGATTGCAACAAAACACTAAGAGTTTTTTCGCATATAGAGGGGACACATGCTTTTAAGTTCATTTAAGTTTACGGATGGAATTATGTATAGTTTTTAACCTTAAATGCAGAAACGGGTGTGCTATGTTTGAGGTTAAATATGTTTATTAGAGTGAAACTAAATTCAGCAGAAGTATAACAGAATGTATTTTCTCAAAATTTATATAAATAAAGCAACCAAAATAAGAAAAATTATATAAATTTAGAAAACCTAAACATGTCAAAACTGATAATATAATTCAATTTTTTTTTTTTGGTTATATACATTTTTATATATTTGGCGCTGCAGTTCATTAAGTGCCTAGACCTAGCTTCTCATAACCACTTGTAATGCACGCGCTGTATTTTTTTTCTCAAGCCCCTTCCAGGCCTACAGTTTTGTGCTGTATTCGAAGGGCAACTTTTGTTTTTGAGAAGCTTTTTCATGCAACAATACTGTCGGATGTTTGTCAGACGTTCGCGAGAGTTGGAACTGTGAAAAAACTTCTTGGTGTTTTCTGCGATTCAAATATCGAGCCTCACGCGAGTTACCTATCATCCAGCGCCTGACAAATACGACGAGTTAGTTAATATCAGCTAAGTAAGCAATTTCATTAATCAGGTCCTACGAATTCATTTCATTTCATGCAAAATGCAATTATACTGAGCTAAAGTCTGCAACGATCATACGATCGATTTCCATAATTTCATATCGCTAAACGTATGGAAAATATGTAATATTATAAATGCAGGTAGCAAAAGTTGGATGGTACATAGTTCGCTCTCCCGCCCCGTCTTGAATCGTGTAATGCTATAAGAAATTGAATGTGAAGTAGACAAATTGTGCGTTCTTGAATTTAATAAGGTTTTTTTTTCTCCACTTGTAACTGAACACATTTTTGACGCGGTAGGATAATCCTAAAACGGGCTATCTAGTGATTTCGAATAAATACGAAAAAGAAAAAGAAAAAAGCTTACAATTAAGAAAATAAGTGCACAAATCAAATCCTTTATGATTAGTGTACAGTGAAAATTATTGCAAAGTTCAAATACAAACCGGGTCTCGGTGGACATAATAAAGTGTTTAAGTGAGAAAAAGAAAAACTATACTAAATTCAACAAACGACGGAGAACAACCAAAACATTGAAGAGCTAATTGCAGAGCTCCAACGAAGAGACCAGCAACCGGAAGCATTAAGAAAAGCATATCAGGCCCTCTAAAACTGAGAGTGGGACGTCGGACGAGACCAAATCGTCAACAATGTAAAACACATCCCTACTTTTACTGAACATGTGGATATTACGATAAATTCGTTTATCCGTGATGTGGATTACTACTCGGATGAGGTTAGAAACGAAAAACAAGACGAGCATTTGTATTAGCGATTTACCACGAGAAAATCTAGGGAGAGTCGAAGAACGCGGTGATAAATGTACCACAACCAGACAATTGGGATGTCATTAAAGCAACACTGAAATTGCGCTACAAGCCGGAGCCCTTTCAACTGTACCGAAGAATAAGTAGCCCCAAAGTAAATAGCGTAAGTGAATTAGCGATAGAAATACAACAATTGAACTATAACGCTTATGAATTAATTATATATCACGAAAGTGATAATTTTATAAATCTTAGTAATATAAGTGGAATTTTAGTAAATACTATTAAAGAAATGATACAGGCAACACTCGTAGAAAGAATACATATACGTATGAGGAAAATGTGTTAGAGAATATTCTACAATATTAATAACACTGGTCAACAATGGTTTTGTTGCCTTTGATATGAAAGTGGTTTCGAATAACTGTATGCCTACAATTTATGAAACTATGAATGATTATGGAAGATTGGCTCTAGTTTTTTTTAAATCCTCGTTTTCTTATTCATTACAAAAAAAAACTGAATGAAATAACTAGTATATTCTTTAATATAAAACTTTTATTAAAATATATTACTAATTGTTTTATTTTAGTATTTAGTTAATATGCATAGAAGTAAAAAGAGAGAACAATATCTAAAACTTATGTTACACTTTAAAGAAACACCTTTTATAAGCTTTTCTTCAAAAAATTTTTTGGGGGCAATTTGTTCTTAAAAACTGCAGTAATCTGCCATCATGTGACGGTCCCATCTACTCCAATACCTTTGTACCGTAATTATCTACATTTAAAAACCAATCAATTAAATTGGTTGAAATTTACGGGCGGTAGAGGGACACATACGCATTTTGCCACTTAGTTTTATATATAAGAGTAGCGGGCACCCGGCGTGTTTTGCTGGGCCTAAAAAAGACCAAACAACTGTTAGCCATGCAACTGGGGCAACAACTGTCCGGCAGGCGCCTGGTGCTAAGTCTGTTAGAGAACAGTTTTGTACCGGGCAATAGTGGGTAAGTGGTCCAACCTTAAATATGTATATTCATTTTTTTTGTACTTAAGTAGAATAGTAGTGGGTAGACTGCTGGACCATGGATAGATGGATGGCAAACGACTAACAAAGGCCTCGTAGGGGCAGCATCTCCCGATAGATGCTGGTCCGCTTAGTAAGGAGAAGGAGCCACTGCAGCCGAAAACCTAGCAGCTCTGTTAGTAAGCCCTACTCCCACCCCCTCGTGGTGTCATCTGGGAATTTATTCGGAAATTGCTAACGGGAGAGGACGAATGGCGAGCTTCCTGCGCCAAAAAACAGGATACGTGTCGGTTGGTCTGTGGCCAAGCGAGCCGCAACCGTAAAACAAACTATTGCTCCGAAACGGAAACTATCGCCTCGGATAAGGACGGATACTTTGTTGACGACCTTTGGCTATCGGACACGGACAACGATCGGATTCTGGAACGTTAAGGCCCTCCTGGACTCACTCAAGGAAGGGCCTAATAACGCACGATTCCTCTAATTGGAGCGCGAATTCGCACGGTATAAAATCGACATCTTAGAGCTGAGCGAGATAAGTTGGTACGATGCTGGGGAATTCATTTCCCCAACAAAAAGCACTGTGATGCTCTACTCTGGTAAACCAGCTGGAAGTGCACGGAGTTCTGCCGTAGGACTCATGCTAACTCCAGCAGCACGTAGTAGCCTCATATCCTGGAAACCCCATAGTGACCGGATATTGACGGCTAGGTTCCAGAGTAGAGTTAGAAAAATTACCATCATACAGTGTTATGCTCCGACTCTAGACGCGACTGAGGATGAAAAGGATGATTTTTATAGCCACTTAGGCGCCGCCTACAACCAAACGTCTAATGGGGACATCGTAATGGTAATGGGAGATCTCAATGCCAAGGTGAGTAGCGGCAACACCATGCTTAAGCACGTGATGGGAGTTCACGGCGTGGGAGACCGTAATGACAATGCTGAGCCGCTTGTGGACTTCTGCAATACCAATCGCCTAGTCATTGGAGGTACGCTGTTTAAGCATAACACCTGTCATAAGATCAGTTGGGTCTCTACTGATAGGCAACGAACATCCAACCAGATCGACCACATTGCGATCAGTTCGCCGCTTTAGAAATTGTCTCCTGGACGTCCGAAACAGACGTGGAGCTGACGTCGGACTTAAACGAGATCACCGTCTTATGGTAGCTCATTTACGCCTTCGTACTATATCCGTCAACAGCAACCGCTCAAACCTACTTAACATCACCAGGTTTAATATCGACAGGCTCAACGTTCCCCAAGTGCGCCAACAGTTCAGACAGTAGGACTGTTTACAACATCACTGAGGAGCTCATTGGTGGTCGAAGCTCCAAACAACATCCAGTGAAGAGTCTAGACCAGGGGTCGGCAAGTAATTTCAAGTGGGGTCCAGATACGGTTGAAAACTTTTATCGAGGTCCAGAAAAAAAACTCATAATGTTTTGTATTTTTATTTTTATTTTGCTTCATTTAAGTAACTGTAGAAAACACAATAGGTAAAATTAATGAGAGAAATTACAACGACGGTCTTGAGCCAGTTTTTAAAATTTGGCTCACGTGGGGAAAAGCAAATGCGAAGAGTGTCGTCAAGGTGGACGCCTGATAATACTTACTTACTTACTTAGGTGGCGCTACAGTTCGGGGTGAACCTGGGCCTCAACCAACAAGCCTCTCGTCTGATAATTTCGAACGATATTTGTTCTTCAAAAAATTAATTTTTGAGAAAGACGATTCGCATATATACACAGCTGGTCAAAGAAATAGGTCTGAACTTAATTTTTTTTTCAAAATTAATTTGTACCAAATGTTTTAAATAGTTTTAATGTTTTTCGGGTTTAAATTAATTTAAATAAAATAAACAAATGATTTATATACATAACAAATCTAAAATTAAGAAATTAATAGATAAAATGAAAAAAATTGTTGAATTTCATGATTTTTTCGTGGCCAATGAAATAGGTGTGTTGAGCTAAAACAATGAAATTTATCATTTTTACCAACATATTTTCGAAAATTCTAACGTTTTTCGTTTCCTTACCTTATTAGCCTGAATATCCTCCATCATTTGCTAAAACTTTTTCATTCTTCGTAGCATTGAATTGATTAGTTTTCAACATGTTGCCAAGGGTATAGAATACCGCTATCCTTGTACCGCTTCCCATAACTGATCCGCTAATATCCGCTTGAGCTCATTTCACAAGTTCTCAATAGGATTGTGATCAGGGGACTGACTGGGCCACGGGATTACAGACACTTTATTATCTCTAAACCAATTCTTTACAAGGCTCGATGTGTGTTTCGAGTCATTATCTTGCTGGTAGTGCCATCGAAGGGGTATGTTTTCTTTGGCATATGGAAGCATAATGTTCTCTAAAATGTTCTTGTATTCGAACTAGGTCATGGTACTATTTATTCGAAATATGGGACCAATACCATGCCACGTAAAGCAACCGCACACCATGATATTGCACCCTCCGTGCCTTACCGTTTTTCTTGTGTAGCGCGCTTCAAACTCCCTACCTTTTGGTCTTCGCGCGTTACGTCCAGAGTCCGAGCAAAACAAATTTATTTTTGTTTCGTCACTCCAAAGGATGTTATGCCAATTTATCCATCCTTCAGGTCTGGTCCACTCTTTGTGGCTTAAAGTGAATTCTTTGCGAAACTTTAAGTTCTGACCTCTTAAAAGTGGAACTTTCCTGGCGATTCTTCTTGGCAAATTGGCATCTTGGAGTCTTCGGAGAACTGTGCGCGCACTCACTACATTTCCAATTTGTGCACAAATGGTCCTTGAACACGCAAAAGGGTCAGATTTGGACAGTAACATAATGCGATGGTCAATAGTCGGTGAAGTTTTTTTCTGCTTTCCCCAATTTTCCGTGACTTTTAAAGGCTTGAGGGCATTATTTACAAAGTTTTCAGAGCACCCTAGTGCCTCAGTTATAAACTTGTACGTTTTGCCGGCCTTCTTACCAAATTTCGCTCTTTTAGGGTGCAGTGAGCTTTTCGTCCCATATCTTAAAGCTTTTTTTAAAAATAACTATTAGCTAGAAGTACCATATAATCTAAAGAAATTTACTGTTATATAATTAGCATTAAACCAATAAAATAATGTTCCGAACTTCGATTTGGATTCATATCAACTGCATTGTTTGGTGCAGGTATAGGTGTTGAATGTATGAATAGTCGGCTAGTTATAAAAAATATATGTAATTGAATTGAATAGGTAGTCGGTATATTTAAAAATATTTGAAGGTCCAAGGTTTAACCTTCCGCGGTCCGGAAACGGACCGCGGTCCGCCTGTTGCTGACCACTGGTCTAGACGGTAACCTTTTGATTTCGAATGAGGATCAGCTCACTAGATGGAGAGAACATTTTGCTACAGTGCTAAATCACTTAGACGACGGCGGTATGATCTCGAATTCGAATCAGCAGTTCGAAGCAACAAATTCCCGAATTCGCACCGTACCTCCCAGCAAAACTGAAATAATAACAGCAATCAAGTCCCTCAAGAAGAACAAAGCGGTGGGTATTGATGGCTTCCCTGCCGAGCTATTTCAAGCGGCGCCAAATACATCGGCAGAATTGCTGCATCCGCTAATACGGAGAGCTTGGGATAGTGAACAATTTCCACAGGAGTGGAAAAGGGGGATGATCATTAAGCTTCCAAAGAAGGGTAACTTGATGGAGTGCGGTAACTGGAGAGGTATATGTGTTCTTCCAGTCGTAGCCAAAATAATAGCTAGAATAATTCTAGAACGAATTAAAGAACATTTAGATTCAACTCTCGATGTCAAACAGGCAGGCTTTCGCGCTGGATCCTCCTGCATCGACCACATAAACCCCTTACGGATCATAATCGAACAATGCGTTGAGTATAGGTATCCGCTACATTTACTCTTTATCGACTTCGAGAAGGCTTTCGACAGCTTGAATCGAGATGCTATCTGGTTGGCCTTGCGCAGGAGAGGCATCCCAGAAAAGCTTATAGCTATTATCAAGGCTACATATGAGGGCGGCAAGTGTCATGTCGCGCACAATGGTAAGGTGTCGGAGGACTTTGAAGTCCAAAGTGGAGTACGTCAAGGGTGCATACTGTCCCCACTATTGTTCTTGGTGGTTATCAGCGATGTACTCCGTGCAGCATTGACGGAAGCTAATTATGGAATTCGTTGGACGATGACATCTTACCTTAAACACCTAGATTACGCTGACGATGTTTGTCTACTTTCACATCGGATAATGGATCTACATTTGATGGCCCAAAATCTAGAAGCTGAGGCAAGCAAAGTGGGGCTAAAAATAAACACAGCCAAAACAAAAGCCCTGAGTACTTCCAATACCCGCGCTCAACTTAACACTGCCGGAAAGCAAGTCGAGGAAGTTGATAACTTTCTATATTTAGGAAGTGTCGTCTCGGCTAATCGCGGTGGCACCGAACTGGATGTGTGCAGCAGAATCGGGAAGGCTAAAGCTGCGTTCGAAATGCTGTCCAAAATCTGGAGAAGCAATGTTATTAGCTTAAGAAACAAGCTACGACTGTTCCGCTCCAACTTAGAATCAGTGCTGCTTTATGGGTGCAGTACCTGGAAGGTGGACACCATTAACACACGCAAGGTGTAAGTCTTCGTAAACAGGTGCTTAAGAATCATCTTGAGGATTTTTTGGCCGAACCGCATCTCCAACGAACAACTTTATCTAAGAACGGGCCAAGAACCTATAAGCATTACTGTACGAAGAAGAAAGTGGCAATGGATTGGACACACCCTACGGCGCGAAGACAGGCAGGTAGAATAGCGGGACGCCCTAGGCAAACGTGGCGCAGAACAGTTGAGGAGGAATCCAGCTCTTTAGGAATGAGTTGGAGGCAGCTGAAACGCGTTGCAGAACTCCGAACACGATGGCGCGCAGGCGTGGTTGACGCCCTATGCCCCCGAGGGGTTAGGATATAAGAAGAAGAAGAAGACTGCTGGACCAAGCGTACCCGGCGGCGTGCGTTGCTGCACCTAACAAAGAGAAAAAAAAAGTTTAGTACTAAAGTACTTTACTACTAAATTACTACTAAAGTAGTGGGCCGATTTCGACCAAGCAGAAACAAGAACATTTTCGCGATAATACCGAAGTTTGCCTGAAAATTTGAGCTCAATCGGTTCAGTAGTTTCCAAATCCATAACATACAAACAAACAAACAAACCACAAAGGTATCGCACACAAAAATGTTAATTTTTTTTTTCAATATTTTCGTAATTTGAATTTTTTACCTATCACCAAAAATTATAAAAACTAAAGCCAATTCAGTACTTTCATAAATATATTCCCAAACTGGGTACTTGAAAATATAGAAATCCGCAGAGATATCCAGGGCAACAAAAAATGAATAAATATTTTTTATAAGACTAGTATTTGCAAAATATAAAGACAGTAAAGACCAACACCGAATAATTTTAGACAACAAAATAGAGATAGTTACGATCTACAATATCGTTCAGGAAATAATCACCACAATAATCAGTTTCCAAGTAATTACTACCCTAACAATTCAAACCCAAACAATACATAACCGATCAGGGCAAAATAGGAAATATTATCAAGAGTCAGGCAATAATAGGAACTCTGGGCAGTACCGCCAGAAATATTTCAAAAGGCGACCCGAGCCCATGGATGTTTCCAATATTCAAAAAGGGCAAGTTAATGCTATAGAAAGACAAGTCATATAATCAGGAAACCTTAGATCATATTCGGGCCTAAATCGCAGCGAATAGAATGCGACTGGGTAGGGATTAGAAACGTCTTTAAGCAATATTGATCAAGTTAATCAGGTCGAATTTGATAACGCCGAGTTTTTTATCAACTACTCGTAGTTTCGGAAGAATTACCAACCATCGAAATCACAATAAACAAACAAAAATATTTAGCCTTAATTGATTTAGGATCCTCACGTAGGATTATAGATGACAAGATTAGTATTTTAAAAAAAGTAAAAGTTAAACCAATACCATTTTATATAATTAACGGTAAAGGATCTTTTAATTTTGAAGAACATACTACTGCAGCCGATGAATTAAAAGCACCAGCAGGAGCTGTTATTCGTTGGAAAGCAAAAAGTTTACCCGAACGAAAATATCAGTTAATAATAGGCACAGTGTTACTAAACAAATTAAACACATCAATACACCTAGAAGCAGGTATAATACAACTTAACGAAAAGACCATTAAATTGCAATATAGGCCAATCTCTTTTGGTGAAATTCATACACTGGAATATGTTAACGATAACATTAAACATTTGAAGCTCAACCCCGAGGAATATCCAGAAATTGAAAAAAAAATTTTAGAAACTTTAAGTCGCTGTTTTTTAAAGAGGGCGATAAGCTCACAAGTACCCCCGATATACTGCATAACATAAAAACAACTACTGACCAGCAGATCAATGCAAATCTATACCGTTACCCAACCAAGCACGAAGAGGAATTCAGGAGAAAAATACAGAAAATGAAAGAGCAAGGCATTATACAACAGTTGTCCGCAAAAAACAAGTCACAAGTACCTCCGATATACTGCATAACATAACAACAACTACTGACCAGCAGATCAATGCAAATTGAAGAGGAATTCAGGAGAAAAATACAGAAAATGAAAGAGCAAGGCATTATACAACAGTTGTCCGCAAGAAAATGGACAATTGAGGGAATAAAAGTACCGCATCGTTATAGATTATAGGAAGCTAAATGACGTAACAGTTGACGATAAGTTTCCGTTACCAAAAATTTACTCAATCCTAGACAAATGGGGGAAGGCCCAATATTTCTCAACTATCACAAAATTTTAATAAAAAACTGCATTTGCTACGCCACGTGGTCTCTATGGGTTTATGAGAATACTGTTCGGTTTAAAAAACGCCCGGCAACTTTCCAAAAAAATAAAACTTGCATCGTATACCTGGACGATGCATGTACTTATTTTTAACACGTCACTAAAAGAACCTGTTAGAGCAATAAAAGACATATTGTAAGTATTAGAATCTAAAAATCTAAAGATACAAATAGATAAGTGCAACTTTATGAAAAAGTTAACAGAATTGACCTAACATTTAATAACTAAAGAAAGTTTAAAGCCAAATCCTAATAAGATTGAAGCCATTACCAATATAGGCATTCCAAAAATTGTTGAAATTTAGAGTTTCTTAGGTCTCAGTGGTTACTACCGAAAATTTGTCAAAGACTACGCAATAGTAATAGTAGTACTCCTGCATGACTACACACCTCGCCGTGGTGTAGGGGCCTAGTAATGGTCAAGGATTCTCGGGTATTTCCCCAGATGAGACACGAAGCCAAGTTGTAGTCGTCCTAATCCTCCCCTTCATATCCCTTCCTTTCCTCTCTCCTCTCCGGTGGGCCGGATCAAGGTGTAATACGACCCGTGCCGAGGATCAGCCTGGCTGGGGGCCCACTTTAAATAATAGTCCAGTCGCAAACGGAGTATCCGGATACCTGCGACCTCCGGATTAGCCTGCCTTGCCTGCACAATGCGGATCTCTGTGCAGGTCGACCTCCCATTCTCCGCCACTCGTGGGTCCAAATTAAATGAACAAAAATAAATACCAAAAAATACAAAAAATATAAAAAAAAGTAGAAAAAGAGGACGGTCCTCTTAAAAAACCGTCTTCCAGCCTCCTGGGAAGCATACCCGGTAGCTCTGCTGTGACACTCCCGTCTAGCGAATTGGCTTTGATGCCTAGCACTAGCGTTGCGAGCAGTTGTAAGCAGGTGGTCGCCTCCAAGATTGCTGAACGCGCATATGGTACACTGGCGGATAGGACAGTGGTGTCAACACCTGGTCCCATCGTAAAGCCAGACCATGAAACGCGAGGGGGCAAACCCCTTATCATCTCTGCCCCTTCAGGGACAGCTAACTGTTCGGCCTCGAGCTTACAGCATGCTGTGCTGCGCCCTTTCAAGGGCGACGGACGGCTCGGCTTCGAGGTTGCCGAATGTCGCCCCCCCGAAGATCTCCTACCAAGATCGCCGGCTAGCTTATAAGCTAATTCGCCGCATCCAGGAAATTCCTGAGCAGGATAGAACCCAGAAGCATAAGACTTCTATAAGCTGGGCACTCAAACGTGTCCAGCTCCCCCCCGACTCTTCCAGCAAGGACTTATCGTCCAAACGCCAGAGGTCTCAGGATGAGTCTCCCCCCCTTGCTAAAAAGACCAAGGTAGTACCTTCCATCGCTACTACCAAGCCCTTCAACCAAGTGCTTAAGGCACACTTGGTGATCGCGGTCGTTGACCATAGCGATCCGGATGGCAGCATTACGGCGGATAAGTGGAGGAAGGTGGAGATTAAACTCGCCACCAATTGTCTCCAAATCCTACGTGACCATCCCGGCCCTGATGTTTCCTGCAGGGATGGTGGCTGGCATCAAGGGCATGTCAAACTTATTGCCTGCGCTGACCAAAGATCGAAGGATCTCTACAAACTTGCTGTCTCCAGATTAGGACAGGTTTGGCCAGGTGCACAGTTGGAGGTCGTCGAAAAGGACCAGATTCCAAACCGACCAAGAACACGTGCTACCATTCCGGCTGAACCCTCTGATCCTAATATTATTCTGGATATTCTGAAGGCTAATAACAGCTCCCTTCGAGAGGAGGAGGAGTCGAGAGGAGACACCAGAAGTGTGATCATTGTTATCAATGAAGAGTCTCTGGCCCCCTTGGCATCTTCTAAAGGGGTAGTAAATTATGGATTCAGCTCCATCACATTGAAAGTCTATAAATGTGACGAGAAGGAGCTCGAGAAAGTACCTCCCAAGCAGGTTGCAGTCCCTTCTGCACCAGCTAAGAACACCTCTCCTTCCGAGCCCCTTCCCTCGCTCCCTTGCGCCGATCCATCTTTTTCGGGGGTTGTCTCCTCGTCGACAGACACGGAGACGCTGACGCTCTCTTGAAATTGGACTTTTCTGGTCCTCCCTCTCCCTCACCATCACTTCTGGACAGTGACCCTAGTGGCCTCTCTCTCGAGGATGACCTTCTGTCATCAGATTCAGAGGAAGCCAACAATACCGTGATAATGGTATCTGAAGCGAGAAGTAGCCCCAATGCTGCGGATCCTTCAGATTAACCTGCATCACTCCATCACGGCTTCGGTCTCCCTTATTCTCCGGCTCAGTAAACACGGGGAATACTTAGTCTTGATCCAGGAACCATGGGTTGTTGGAAACCGGGTTTGTGGACTCAAGACTCCAAACTACAAATTAATCTACGCAAGAAAGGAAGGTAAACCGAGATCCTGTATCCTTGCGAAGATCCATCTTAACATCCTTTTACTCTCTAATTTCAGCAATCAAGACATAGTCGCTACCAACCTGGAGCTGCGATCAAGAAATTACTGGTTGGTATAGGCTTATCTAGGTCACGATCTTGCGGGCCCACTCCCCCCGGACATCTTGGGGAGCTTGATTGCTAAAGCAGAGAGCCAAAACACTGGTCTCATCATTGGCTGTGATGCGAACGCCCATCACTCAATATGGGGCAGTTCCGACATAAATGAAAGAGGTGAGCAACTTTTTGACTTTATTCTTAGTACTAACCTCCTAATCTGTAACAGGGGGTCCAAACCGACCTTCATTACTCGCAACCGACAAGAAGTCCTGGACATCACTCTTGTCTCCGATCACTTATATAACTCGGTTAAGGACTGGGGAGTCTCTGATGAGCACTCCTTTTCAGACCACCGTTACCTCCAATTTAGTCTTGATGACTATTTGCCTGATCAGAAGGTTTTTAGAAATTATAGGAAAACCAACTGGTCCCTTTATAGGAAACGTTTATTAACGCTTATTCCCTCCCACCTGCCTACTGAACCTTCCTGCACTGAAGACCTTGACAATCTAGTCAACACCCTAACATCGGCACTAAATGGTGCCATGGCCGAGGCCTGCCCACTCCGCAAACCTCGAGGTAAAATGAAACCTCCCTGGTGGAATGCAAATCTCAGTACTCTTAGGAAAGACAGTAGGCTCCTTTTTAATATTGCTAAAAGCTCCCGTGAGACGGCCGATTGGGACTCCTATAAACTGTCTCGCAGAAAATACAAAATCTCACTGAGGAAGGAGCAACGTCGTTCCTGGAGACTCTTCTGCGAAAGCATTGAAGAGTCCTCGGAAGCTTCGAGGTTGCGGAAAATCCTCTCTAAAAGCCCTTCTATACCCAGTTTCCTTTTGCATCCGGATGGTCACTGGACCTCCTCTGCTGAGGAATCCATTGACATCTTACTGGATGAGTATACTACTGCTACTTTCCTGGTAGCTCCCCTGTTGCTGTTTCGCAAGTGGGAAATCCCCCCCCTCAACCTTGCAGCAACTCTTTAGTCTTGATAACTACAGAAAAGATCCGATGGGCCATGCGCAGCTTTAAACCCTTCAAGTCCCCAGGACCTGACGGTGTTATTCCAGCTGAAATTCAGCAATGCGAGGACATTGTGCTTCCATGGCTCAAAGTCATCTTGTCGGGCTGTCTAAATCTGGTCTATATTCCCAAACTTTGGACCGAGGTTGAAGTCATATTCATACCTAAGGCAGGAAAGAGCTCGCACGTGGAACCAAAGGATCTCCGACCTATCAGTCTATCGTCCTTTCTGCTTAAAACGTTAGAAAGGTTAATTGATATCCATCTTCGGCAAAGTATTAGCCCAGCTCTGCTCTCGCCGACCCAACATGCGTACTGCAAAGGCAAATCGGTTGAGACAGCCTTACATTCGCTTGTGCGCACCATCGAAAAATCCTTGAGCATCAAAGAATACACCATGGTGGCTTTCCTTGACATTGAGGGAGCTTTTAACAATGTCAAACCAAAGGCGATTACGGACGCACTTGTAAATCTGAAAGTGGATGTTCCGCTCGGAGTGTTGATCAATCAATTGCTTACATGCAGGATTATTAACACACAGCTGGGCGGAGCATCGGCCAGAAGAATTGCTCGCTGCGGTACACCTCAAGGTGGAGTCTTGTCACCTCTTCTGTGGAACCTGGTAGTCAATGAACTACTGATGGACCTGGATACGTCAGGTTGTAGAGTGATCGCCTATGCTGATGACATTGCTATTGCTTCCTCCGGTAAACACCCGGACACTCTCAGGGATATCCTCCAATACGCTCTCCTTCGGCTCACCAAATGGGCCTCCAATTGTGGACTGGGGGTTAACCCCCATAAAACGGAACTCGTTCTCTTCACGAGGAAATATAAAGTTCCCCTAATAGACATAGGTAGGAGCTGGGGTATTAAACCTCAAATCACCCATCGGCTATACGTGTCCGTTATCAGGCCTATACTACTATATGGCGTGATCGTATGGTGGCCTGCTCTTGAAAGGGCTGTCCACCTCACTCAACTAGCCAAGGTGCAAAGATCTGCATGTATCTGCATCAGTGGTGCACTTAGAACTACTCCATCGCGGCACTGGACATCTTGTTCAACCTGCTACCCTTAGATATTTTCGGCAAACAGTTGGCTGCCTGTGCGGCCATCCGCTTGAAAGCCTCCTCTCAGTGGTCTAGCTATCGCTTTGGCCACTCCTCGATCCTTGATCTTCTCAACTTCAAATACGAAAACACGGACTACATCCCGCCGAAACTGAGATTTGACCGTAACTTCCGTACGAGCATCCCTAACCGGGATGTATGGGACACTTCCCCCCCTGTCGATGGCAGTTCGGTTCACTTCTTTAGAGATGGATCTAAGACGGAGGGTGGGGTGGGTTGTGGTGTTTTCTCCGAACAGCTCAATCTGAGCATCTCTTTCAGCCTCCCTGATCATTGTAGCGTTTTCCAGGCGGAAATCATGGCGATTAAAGAAGCCCTGTCCTGGCTGAAATGTAATGTATTATCTGTCAGGGATATTAGCATTTTCACTGACAGCCAAGCGGCTATCAAGTCCTTGGAATCGTTCTCCTTCATTTCAAAGGCTGCCTTAAACTGTCGTCTATCTCTTATGGAGATGACAGAGCAGTTCAACATTCACCTATGCTGGGTGCCGGGCCATAGAGACATTCCAGGTAACTGCAGGGCTGACGACCTCGCCAGACAGGGTACCACTCTAAGGATTTTGCCTGAAAGGCAAGCCCTGGGTATGCCCCTCGCTACATGTAAGTATCTACTAAAGCTGAACGCTATTAGCACGACCAACCTCAGATGGGGAAACGGCTCAACGTGTCACATTTCGAGACAGATCTGGCCTAAGATGGTTCAAAAACGTAGTGCCGATCTGACCATGTTAAAGCGTACACAAATCAGCTGCGTTGTCGGTGTTCTCACTGGACACTGTCTTATAGGCCAACACGCCAAAAGACTTGGCCTCTTCTCCAACGACTTCTGCAGAAGCTGTAGGGACGAGGAGGAGGAGGAAACCATCCTTCACCTCCTATGCACATGTCCGGCCCTGTCGCATAAAAGAATGCTCCATCTAGGGTCCCCCTTCCTTGACGACCTCTGCGATCTGGCGTCCTTGGACGTCATGACCATCCATCGCTTTGTCAAAAGCTCCGGTTGGTTTTGTTAGTCCCTGAGTGGCCTAATGGTTTGATCCATGGTATCACAAAAGACCTTCACTGGTCTAAGTGTGTCTGCACTCTCGTGTGGACAGCCAACCTAACCTAACCTAACCTACGCAATAATAGCCCAACATATGACATAATACCTAAAAAAAAATTGATAGGTAATTAGTAACGATCCGAATTATATTGAACCATTCGAGAAATTAAAGAATCTTATTGACAGTCATCTAATATTACGTTTCCCAAATTTTGAGAAAACGTTCATGTTAACCCTTCAGTGGGCGCATGCTTGATGGGACGTAAGTAGGCGCGTGGTCTACAATCGTAGACCAATTTAATTTTGCTGTCGAACACGCAGTGTTGATATTTTATTTGTCAATATTTATGCAGTTACCATGGTGAACTTTTGTCAATCATATCTACTCGTTGCAAAATAGATATATTTATCTATTTTTAAATGAAAATCAAAAGCAATGTAATCTCAATTTTTTAGGGTTTATTGACAAGAGTTCATAACTTTAGAAACAACAAATATTTAAGTGACTTAAAAACAATTTATATATTTATTTATAAAAAAGCATGAACACAATTCATACATAAAATTCAAAAACCAAAAATTAAGTAAACAATCAATAAATTATTAGAGCTTGAAAAACATATTTTTAGTTGCATAAGCAAATGTTCCACATGTGATCTTTACAAGCCCATCTTCACCAGAATCGTCTTCATCATCTTGGCCAAGTAAGCCTTGTTCAGATTCTGTGTTATGTTAACTTTGTTAGGCAACATATACATCCATACTCACATTCTTCAATTCATCCTCATCTTCTTCGTGAATTGGACTTTCTTCCCCACTTGATAACTCGTGAAATCATCGTTCCCACACTTCAGAGCACATACTGCTATGCGAACGTTTTTCAGACATTTTCTTGTCTAAACTGTACCATTTTTAAATAACATTTTCTTAAAAATTATTTTATATTACCTACCTAAACTTAACAAAATAATAAAAAAAAAATTCTAGGTGCAAGCAAAAATTGTTACGTAGTTGGACGCGTGGTTTAGTTTAGTTTATTCAATTTATTTGGCTAAGTAGCCATTTCTTAAAAAATACATACATTTTAGCAACTTTTTACATTTGGATATTCACATTTAAAGTTCAGTTAATGAGATAATTTAAACTGTTAAGTGACATTATTTTTAGAATATTCATAAATAGTTCTTTTAAAAGTATTCAGATTGCTTATGTTTCTTATAATTTCAGGAAGCATGTTGAAAGTTTGTAGTCCATTATACAGAATACTTCTCTGTGCTCGTACTGTCCTTGTCCTCTGTATGTTGAATTCAGTTGAGTTTCGTAGATCGTAGTTTATTGTTCTACTTTGGGGTAGGTTAGACGTCAGATATTGTGGACACAAATTGTTTTTGATTTTAAAGACTAGGATCATAGTCATAGCGTAAAGTCTTTGGTTTATGTTAAGCCAGTTCAAGGAATTTATTAATGACGATATTGGGGTGTATCTATCACATTTTAGTATGGTTCGCATAGCTCTGTTTTGGAGTCTTTGGAGTCTAGTTTTTTGAGTGGCATTACATAAGAACAACAGACTGGCGCAATATTCAAAATGGGGCTTCACGATTACATTATACACTTTTATTGCACTTGTTTTGGAAATATTTTTTCTCATTTTTCTTAAGACATGTAATTTTTTGGACACTTTCTTACAAACATGGTCTATGTGGGATTCAAAAGTTAGTTTGTTATCAAGCACGACACCAAGGTATTTTATGTACGACACTGGTTCAATAGGTTTAACACTTATCTTTATAGTGATAGGTCTTTGTATTATAGGGCTGTTTAAAAGCATGTATTTAGTTTTGTCAGTATTTATTATAAGTTTGTTCATTTTTAGCCACGAGTCTATTTCTTTTAAATCACTATTAATTTTGTTTTCACAATCTACTAAGTTTTTTCCGGTGATGTAGAGTAGTCCATCATCTGCGAAAAGTATTAGCTTAGAGTTTTTTAACACTTTTTCCATATCATTTATGTATATAATAAATAGCAGAACACCTAAAATTGTACCTTTAGGGACACCTTTCTCAACTCTTATTGCACTAGAAGTTTTGTTATTTACTATTGTTCTTTGTGTTCTCCCGGTAATAAATGATTTAAACCAATTCGATTCCGTATTTCGAACACCGTATTTATTTAGTTTCATCAGCAATATTCTGTGATCCACTGTTTCAAATGCACGTTTAAGGTCTATAAAAACCGCTAAGATACTGTTTTTGCTATCAATTTCTTTCCTCCAATCACTGACGACATAATTAACACACGTTTCACATGAATGTTTGGATCGGAATCCTGATTGATTCACACTAATCACATTTTGTCTCTCGAGGTGTTCCTGGAGTTGTAGCATCACAATTTTTTCAATAATTTTTTCGTACAAGGGTACCATATTTATAGGATGAAAATCATTACACTTAATTGAATTTAGGACTTTTTTCTTGGGAAGGATCAACGATTCTTTCCAAGTTTGAGGGAAGACGCCTGAGCACAATGATATGTTTATGACACGTAACAGCACTGGACCAATGACACTGATAGAATCTTTAAACATTCTCGCATTCAGAAAACTAAAGTCACTCTTTTGGTTTATTGCACTTATTGCACCTAGAATATCTTCTATGTTCGTCATGTGAAACTTAAAGTCTATATTGCACTCCTCCACTATACTAACATATTCACTATATATCACAGATTGGTTCAGTTCATAGATACTTTGGACAAAATACTTATTCATTTTTTCACAGAGTATTGCGCTATCGCTTTCTTTATCACAGTTTCCAAATTGCACTTCCAATATATCTTCTTTATGCGTTTTTAAAACATATTTTTTTAGCTGTCTCCACATGTCTTTTTGTGTATTGGCCCTGTCTATTTTGCCCGAAATAAATGTAGATTTTGTATTATTTATTGCACTTTTATAATAGTTTCTATACTGTTTATATATTCGCCAGTCGTTTTCGTTATTTGTGATTACAGCTCTTTTATAAAGATTTATTTTATAAATTTTCATTTGCTTTGTAAGCCACTCAGCGTTGAGATATGGGACCGACTTCGTTACAACCATTGAGTTAACGACAGACTTTAATTCGGATGAGAATTTTTCACTTATCACATTTAAATTATATGGCTCTTCAGAATTGAAGTTTCGAAATAAAGATTTCGACGATAGCATGGTAACGAACTGTTCACTGTCATATCTACAAAACTTTATAGTTTTTTTTATGAATTTTTGTTTCTTTGCTGCACTTTATTTGTATTTCAATAGTTTCGTGGTCACTAATTTTAAAATTTGGGTTTGTTTTTGCTTTGACAGGGTATTTGTTGTTCGTTATAACATAGTCTAGTAGAGTTCTAGTATTTTCTGTAATTCGCGTGGGTTCACTGATAATCATTTCAAGGTTATTGTCGTTAATTATTTGTGTCATTCGTCGTGTATATGTGTCATTGTTGTCCAGCCAGTTTATATTAATATCACCGAGCAGAAGAAAGTGTTTATTGCACTGTTGTAGGTATTCAATCCATTGATCGAAGTCGACACAAAATTCATTTTTAGACGACATATGGGACCTGTATATTGCACATATATATATCACAGATGTATTGTCAAATTGCACTTTTATTATTAAACACCAATATTTCATTGCGACTATAAACTTTTTAACATAAGAACATTTAAATATCTTTTTAACATAGACTGCAACACCCCCTGTATGTGACGATTCACTATTACAGTTAAAAAAATAGTATCCATCGATTGTAACTTCACTTATGTCATGGTCTTTTGTTACGTGCGTTTCAGTTGTGACAATAATGTCCAGGTTTTGCTGATTTATTAACGCTTCGAGATGTATGTGATTATTAGATAAGCCTTGTATGTTAAGGTAGGCACATTTAATTATCCCTAGTTGCTAATATTTAATTTGTTCCTCTGCTATCTTCTTCTTTCGAATGAAAATAGGACAGGAGGGATCATTTGCGGCATGGTTAACGTTTAATTGTAAATTTAAACGGTCATTGGATTCACTACAATTAACACATTTTAGGCTTTCACTTTTACAGTTACCGGAACACTTTAAACATGTTTGTTGTTTTCTGCAATACTTTGACACATGATTATATCCACAACATTGAAAACATTTAACTACACTTATATATTGATATACACGACATCTGTTCCAGCCAATATTTAATTTTTCAGTTTCAAGAATTTTGGAGTTGGTCACACTGTCGACTTCGATTATTGCACTATATAAATGAGTTTTTTTGTTTTGATATAATTTAACGCATGATATATCTTTGTCACTCAATTGGTTTTGACGTTTGATAGATTGTATCAAGTCAGCTGGTGTTATTTGTTCTCTTATTCCCACAATGTGCAATTGCGGTTTTTTTGTTCTTGCACTTTCACTTCATAATCACTCATTTTTTCCTTAACTTCACTTTCTATTGTTTTGACTGAGTTTTCATCACATTTAATGAGTATTGCACCATTCTGAATGTTTTTTATTTCGTTGATTTTTAAAGACATATTTTTTGGGTTTATCACATTTTTTTTCTCATTAATTTGTGTTTCTTTGGGTTTGATGAGGATCACTTCGTTTTTTTCTTTCACAGCTTGGGCATAGGTGGCTTTTTGTAGATTATTTTGTTTCGCATTTGTATTTGTTGTTGATTTTGTAATGGTATCCATATACACTTTTATATTTTCACTGATTTTGGCCAGGTCCATTATTTTTTCACTTAAAACTTTAATTATGGACGGACATTCTGGGCACATGAATTTTATATTTGGGTTTTTTTGTAAAAGATCAACATCAAATTGACTCAGCCGAGCGCATTTGATGTGATATTTTCTCCCACACATTCCGTTACAGGTTACTGTTTCCTCATTTCTTTGAATTTTTTTCTTAACACAGTTGCTCTCACAACACTCGTTCACCATTTTCACTCAAGTTTACAATAAGATATATATATGTATATACATATATGTATATCATATATATATATTGTTAAGCGTCTGTTTTCGCAAATTTAAATCAAAATTTTATGAAATTTTAGTGTTTTACACGACGATCCGAGTTATAGAACTGATCTTACAATAAAGTGATACTTCTAAACTTGGTTTACGCGCAAAATTTCATAAAATAGCCACTGTTTTTGTTTTTCTTCAGGAGCAAAGTTTAAACGTCTACACCGTTTGAAGTATTACGCTAAGTCTACAATCGTAGACCAGCCCTGCTGGAGCAGTTATAATACCCACGTTCGCCTTCAAAAACTACTGAACATACACTAATTAGGTTATGCAAACAATAACCAACAGCTACTGAGACGCACGCATAAAAAATAAATGTTTCTAAGAACTACCGCCATTTTAAGAAATGTGGTCTACGATCGTAGACCGCGCGCCCACTGAAGGGTTAACGACTGATGCCTCAAACTATGCGATAGGCGCTGTTCCTTCACAAGAAGGGCACCCTGTTTGCTTCGCATTTAGAACATTAAACAACCATGAGCGCAATCATTTCGCAACGGACCAGGCATTTTTAGCTACTATCCCTCTACCAAGCAAAGTTAAAATAATGACGGAAGGTAAAGCAAAATTTTCATTTAGATAAGATAGAATTGGTCTAAGAAGCACTATCGCAATAAACTTTTTCAATGGCATAGTTATTCTCAATGGATGGAAAGCATTTTTCCCCACTAGCTTTGTCGTCAACGGTAGTTGTAAATTGGATGTTGCTATTTTCGGCATGAGCAGCTGGATTTGATTCTTTAGAAATCATATTACTAATCTTATGCTAACAAAATATTTAAAAATCTAAATTGTAGTTTTGCGATTTTTAATTGAAGGGGAGAGTTTACTGTTTTCTCGAATTGCCACCTCGTTTACGTGTAATTGCATTTTTTCACCACGTAATTTTCCAAAAATCCTTAGAATGCTTGCTGATAGCATGCAATGCTGAAAATATGAGAAAATTGTTGTAAGTACTGTACATAGATTCGATAAAAATTGTTAAAAGAAAAAAAAATAAAAAATTAATAACATACCGGACCCAATAAAACCAAGAGCAGATGGTATGATAATTGGGCCAGTATTTTGTAGTGGTTCTACCTATGCTATGAGCGGAGGGGTTTGGTATTTAAGCGTATCACGCTATATTGATAGGCGATTACTCGCCGCAACTTTGAGACCTCAATAGAAACAAGGCATTACTGCCGATTTGAATTTCAAGATAGATCTGGGGTCGAATCGCGTCCTCCATCAACGAGTAACTTATGAACGGAATGTATGCATTTGGGATCGCGACTGCCATGAACGTATGCACGTAAACGTAATTTGGCATCACCACTTCTGTTAACGAGTGTGTGAACATGCTCGTTCAATCAAAGTGTCATTCGATTGATCGCCACCAAACGTAATTTGTGCCAAAGAATAAATAAGTAAATTTGCGGATTAAACAATCAAAAGAATGTAAGTTAAAACATTATAAATAAATATAAATTATTATAAAATTTAAATTATGAACATACCTACTACAAACAAACAAACAATTTAGGACTAACGTAAACAAAATAAACGCAGCGCAAAAACTTATTAGATTATATGAGTGAGCACCCGAGTTTAGCAAAAAATTTGCTTCCAAACACCTGCCAAGGAAAAGCGACATCCATAAAGATGTGGGATTGTTTATCAAAAAAGCTTAACATTGCTGGACCGCCCATTAAGGACGCGAAATTGTGGAAAAAGGTATGAAGTATATTTTGTTATATAAGTTTCATATAACATACATATGTGGACTCTCTTATAGGTTTTCGCAGACCAAAAATTTCAGGCGAAAAAGAAGTTATCGTTCAACAAAGCTTCAAAAAACAAAACTGGGGGGGGGGGGGTTGGTCCTCATGAGGAAAAGACACTTTCGGGAGAGGAGTTGCTTATAATAGAAGCAACTGGGCTGGAAGCAGCAGTTGAGGGGCTTCCAAATGTAAAGACGTTTGGAAGTTCCCAGAATTTGTTTGAACCGGAAGACAGCAGTTCATTATAGCACAGAAATCTTGCTCCTGATGATTTGGTGGAAGGATCACTACGTGCACTTCTGGAAAGTGATTCCACTGATAGTGAGGAGGAGGATAATAAAGAAAACAAAGCGAGTTCCTCAAAGATGGTGAAAAAGGGGAGGAAAAGTAATGATTCCAAACTGGCACTCCTTCAAGAAAATATCAAGGTCGGGACGCAATTCAACAAAAATATTGAAGCTAAGCTCGATAGATTGCTCGACATTCAGGAAAGAGCACTTAGTATAAAGGAAGCAAAGCTTAAAAGCTTCATGGCGTTACAACAAATTGAGCTGCAAATTAAAACTCTTCAATTAGAAATGCTGAAAGATAACTGAAAACTAGAGAGCCAAAAAGACAAAACACATAGTATGTAGCCAGGTATATAAAACAATGTGATACATATCTATAAAAATAAGTATAAGTTATCAAAATGAAATGTGATCTTTATTTTTAAGAATCGTTTTTTTTTCCCCCCGTACTTTAATGTTTCGTGTAACACTACATATTATGTACAAAAAAAGCAGTGTTTATATTTACGTTTTTTTTCTGAAGTGTTATGTTTTTGTTTTGTTTCTTTTTCTTTCTTTAAATACATAAATAAATGAAGTCTGAATAAAAAATATGGAATTCTAGTTATTTAAAAGTGAATATTTAATGTGATTTCTTATTGTTTGCCCAGCTCTAGTATGCGGTGTTTCTTCTCCAAGCTCAATTTGTGTTGGTTCAGGTTTCATAATTTGATTTGGATGAAAAGGAATATTAAATTGTATGCAAATATTATGAAGGGCAGCGCACACGTTTATAAATTTGGCAATTTTTTCCGGACCATATCTGCCTCTTTTATAATATCCTAAGATTCTCCAGCGCCCTTTAAGGATTCCAATAGCTCTCTCGCCAGTAGAGCGAGCCTTTGAGTGAACCGCATTGAACTTAGCTTCGTCTGAATCATCCAACGGATTTCTGTACGGTGTAATACACCACGGTTCCAAAGGATAACCAGAATCACCTATTAGCCATAGGACCAACAAATAATTTCGCATGTTGCCATTAATAATCCATTTTTGTCTTACCCAAGAGCCAACCATTTTCATTCCTATTCAAAAGAAATCTATCCTCCAATACTTTTCGCTGGTCGGAATGCTTCCAGATAAACGAATCATGCGCTGCTCCTCCATATAGTGCATTTACCGCATTAACTACATATTTGTGATCGCAGATCTATCAAAAGTTAATAAAAAATTATGATATGGATACGTAAAGATGTTTGCATTTGAGTTATATGTTTTGTATGTATATACTTACAATCATTGCATTTAAACTATGAAACCCCTTTCGATTAACAAACATGTGCTCATTTCTAATGGGTCGCTGCAGCCCAACGTGCGTTCCATCAATACATCCAATGACTGAAATATATTGCTATTAGATATTATACATATGTTGTACATATATCTGTAGGTAAATATTAACTATGGAAGATAAAATAATATTACCTCCTGGTATTTTAAACTTTTCAAAAAGTATTCTTTGCATTCGGATGAATTCGCTGCCATAAACAATATATGCAGAGGACATAATTTGTCTTCCATTTCTTGAAGCACGTTTGAAGTTAGTTTCGAAACGCTGCTTTGACACATCATAAGGTAGTCACTGCCGATGGAGTGTTGATACCCTCCACTTGCTAAAAGTGAAAGAGTCGCTGCTAATTGCAACACACGAGGTACTGCAGTCGGCAGTCGGGCACTGAAGGTGAGTTTTGAATAAACGTATTGGAAAGCTTCCTTATTTAATCGAAACCTTTTGATAAATCTGTAAAGAAAAATGCTATGTACACACTGAGTTCTAAAAAGTAATTTGTTTTTTCTTACGCTTTGTGTGGTAAGGAAAGTGGACAGCTTGTATCCCGTAATTGTCGTCGGACAATTTTTTCACCATTTTCACTCTCATCTGATGAACTTAGACAAAATAACAACACGGGATCCATCTCTTTTAGATGAAAATTATTTTATTTTACCGAATTTCACTTCCAAATGGGATGTGTTTGAAGTTTAAGCTATTACAATTTCAACACTCAATCTGTTACAACCGGCATGTCAAATTGGAAATTACGTTCCGTCTGCCTTGGTAGGACATAATTCCAATACATTCATTCGTATGAGGTTTGACGGAATTTTTCTTCGTACAATTAACGATCCGTTCATGGAGGACGCGATTCGACCCCTGATTTTATTCTTGACATTTCATATCTTAAATACTATTAACATAACTGTTATACTTATCTTCTATCTTACTTCTACTTACACTAGCGATTATGGATACCTTATTCTAGATTCTTATTGGCTGTACACTATTCGATATGATCTTATTACTATTGAGTGACGTTCGGTGCAATTGAGTGCATGACACACCAAGAATGTGTGACACAAGAGGAATGAACTCGATTGCACTTCACATGCTTCGTCACTTTGTTATTGTTTATGTTTTGGGCAGTGGCGTCAGTTTCTGCTATCTATTAATTGGCTTATAGGCTTTCAGTAGATTATTATGTACTTCTTTATGCAATCCGTTCTGGTTTATGGTATAATTGAATTAACTTCTTTTCTATCTAATGTCTTGAATGGACCGATATATGGTGCTTGATGTTTTTTTCTATTTTCTACTTTGAGTAATACTAAATCGTCTACATCTAAATCTAACTTGTTGTTGTGTTTTTGGTTTTCATTAATGTTCTTTTTTCTTTTATTTTCATTGTCATTTCTTTCGCTTTAGCGAGTGCGTATTGTAACCTGATTCGTAGCTCGTGAGCATAATTATCATAGTCATCAATTTTTGTTTTGTTACTTATGGTGTCGGAAGGTAAGCATGGTAATTTGCCATAAACGAGTTCATATGGCGAATACCCGGTATCTATACGTGGTGTCGTGTTATAAGCAAATGTGAAGTATGGGACCCATTTATCCCATTCATTCTCATTGGCAAATGATAGCAAAAATTCGTTAAGTGCCCTGTGATTTCGTTCAAGTGCGCATATCGTTTGATGGTGGTATGGAGAAGATAATGTTTGCTTGATCTTTAATAGTGAACATATATTTGTTATCAGTTCGTTATTGAATTCTGTCCCTCTGTCTGATTTTAGAATTTTAAAATGTCCATATTTAAGAATAAATTCCTGCACCAAAGTTTTAGATATTGTCGTTGCATCATTTGATGTCATAGGATACACAACAACGAATTTCGTTAGCTCGCACTGCATTGTGAGAATGTATCTTTTTTCATTCGATAATCTTAATGGTCCGACAGTGTCAATTAACACCACTTCAAAACTGTTGTTGGGAGTGTCTGTTATTGTTTGTGGTTCTTTCATATGTCTTATTTGTTTATTTCTTGCGCATGAGTCGCAGTTTGTTATGAATTTCTTTACCATTTGGCTCATCTTTCGCCAGATGTATCTTTGTTTTAGTTTTGTTAGAGTTTTTCGTATACCCAAATGTTCTCCGTGTACTGAGTTGTGGAATTCATCGATGAGTTTGTATTTGGTAATATCATCAAGTATTTGTTTGGCAGCGTTATATATTATGATTTTCAGCTTAGGATTCTGGCCATTTATTTTTATATTTGCGTACGCTTCTTTTAATTTTTCTTTTTCAAACTGCTTAAATATTTCATCATCTTTCGTTATAGCTAGCTCATTTATATTTTCTTTCTTCATTCTGGATGCTAATTTCTTTAGTGTGGACTCTAGTGTCGCTGAGTTATCATTAGATCCTGTATACATAGTATTTGTTTCTACGTCTGATGTATGCTTCCTCAAATTCGAATCTGGATTCGTTGATTTATCGCTACATCGCACGTGCACAAGATTGTTATCAATCGTAATTTTTGAATTCCTAGCACTTTTATCAATATTTAATTTTAATTTCTTCGTGTTTTTGACGTCATTAATGGATATACTTTCCCAAATCTGAAGTTTAACAGGCTTCTGCTGAGTTGCATTTCTCCTTATTATCGTCCGTTTTCGTATTTTTGGACATGCTCCTTGTGATGATTAGTGTTCTTTTTGAGTTTTCATCGATTTCTAGTGGTATTCGATATCTTGTATACGTTTAGTTTTGGCTTTCTGGAGTACTCACGTATTCCGAGCCGCGCTCGTTTCCCTCGTACTGGTCGGTATTTGATGTCCGTACTTGATGTGTCATATTTCTATATTCGCCTCGATTGTTGTTGTTGTTTTGTGGTCGGAAGTCGTTGGAGGTGTTGTTTGTATTGTTGTAATAGTTTCGGTTATTGTTCCAATTATTATTGGGTCGGTGCGGGTTTCGGTTATTGTTCCAGTTATTGTTATTATGTGGGCCATTTCGATTTTGGTTGTTATTATGGTGTTGTGGATTTCGTCCGTAATGCATCAACGAGTATCGAATGTATAAATCGACGACTACATTCCCTGTGAATGTTGTTATGGCTTTCATAGCCACTCCTAGGTCAAAATCTGCCATGTTGCTTTCCTGTTCTTCTTTTCCCTTAAGTAAAATATTTATTTGGCTTGCTACCTATATCCCTAAAATATGGTTTTGCTTCTTCTAGTTCTTCGGTTTCCATTTCTTCTAGTAGTCTGTCCCGAATCTGCGATATTTCTAATTGTCTTTTTTGTATGTATTCACTACTTTATACTCTATTTGGACCTTTTTTTTTTTTTTTAATTGTGTAAGATTGCTAACAATAATTTTAATTGGTGCATATTATTTTTTTTTTTTTTAGACATTGCTTATTGTGTTTCTAATTTTTTGCATGCGTATATGCTTCTTATAGTAAGTATTTATTTTTAAATATTTATCATCATTGATAGTGATTCGCACAAAAAACAAATATTTGGCGCAACAGCTCTTTAAAGTGCCAGGGCCTAGCTTCTCGCAACCACTCATGTTGTGTTCGTTATATTTTTCACACGAATGGAAGGGACCTACCGTTTAATGCCGAATCCGAAAGGCGATTTGAGAAGCTTTTCGTGACAACAATACTCTCGGATGTTTGTCAGACGCTCGCGAGAGGTGGGACCGTGAAAAAACTTTTCGGTATTTTCTGGGATTCGAACTTGGAACCTCATGCGTAGTGATCCGACACACTAACCACTTACGCCACGGCGCCCACAGGTTGGGTATGATTCCCTGGTGTAATCCTGTGTGGGCTGTGTTGGGGTATCGTAACTGGTTGAGCCGTCTGCCATTGCTGGACTGTTTGAATACTCTTCTGGCATCTGGAATTTGCTTTGGATAGACTACTCGTCTAATATCTTGGAAACCAAGAGATATCATAATAGCTCTATAAAAGTATGCGTAGGGAATATTAAGCATTGGACCGCTAAATCCAATCCAATCAATCAAATTTACGATTTCATTTTCGGTCAAAGTGAAGTTACTACGTCGTCTTTGATAAAGAGGAAGATTGTTTTGAAGGAAAAATAGAACCTAGACCGTAAGGTTGTGGCCCTCTTCTTCGCTTCTTATTTCCTTGTGCGAAGATAGCAGGATCGACGTTTGCAGGATCGCCATGTAGTGGTTCTACCTATGCTATGATCGGAGGGGTTTGGTATTGAAGCGTACCACGCTATATTGATAGGCGATTACTCGCCGCAACTTTGAGACCTCAATAGAAACAAGGCATTACTGCCGATTTGAATTCCAAGATAGATCTGATTTTATTCTTGACATTTCATACCTTAAATACTATTAACATAACTGTTATACTTATCTTCTATCTTACTTCTACTTACGCTAGCGATTATGGATACCTTATTCTAGATTCTTATTGGCTGTACACTATTCGATATGATCTTATTACTATTGAGTGACGTTCGGTGCAATTGAGTGCATGACACACCAAGAATGTGTGACACAAGAGGAATGAACTCGATTGCACTTTACATGCTTCGTCACTTTGTTATTGTTTATGTTTTGGGCAGTGGCGTCAGTCAGTGGATGCACTACAATTTTCGACAACGGGTAATGGTGATCGTTTTCTTTTATTTTTTGTGGCTGGATAATGAATGCATTTGATGGTTGTATTATTCTCCCTGCCTCTTGTTATTGTTTCTGTTGCCACGTTTGCTATCTTTTTTGCTGTTGCTTCAGAGGTTTCAATCGATGCTTTTACAGGTGCGATTGTGAAAGTCGCTCTGCTGTAGTCGGCGGCCGATTATATAGAACAGACAAATAGCTCGTAAGAGAACATCACTTGTTTCTGCAGAGTTCATTTCACCTGTACATCTTATCTTTAAATACTATAAAAGCAAAATCGATTTTTCCTTGTTAACACCGTTTCTCGAAAACTACTAGACGTAGGTACTTGAAATTTTGTACAGTTATTCATTATTTTGCCTATATGCCTGGAGATTTTCCAAAATTCAAGGTCTAAGTGGCATAAATGGGGTTGATATCGAATTTTCCATCTGTAAATATTAATTCCACAGCCGTAGCTCAGTACTGGCTCTCCGGATTAAAAAAATAGGTGAATTTAGTAAATTCGATTTATTTAAGGTATAAAACATACTTCTGCATTGTCCTGAAGCTGAGCAATGCTAAAAACAATTAATCAAATCATCGCCCACAATTTTCCTTCAGTGGAGACCACGGCCAGCAGTCATGCAGCAGTGGCTATCGTTGCAATAGTATGTGTGTGTGAGTATATGGGCGCGCTATCCCATGATTATGTTTTGATCTTCAGTGTGCGATCTCTTCTAAAGTTAGAGTTAAAATTGACAAAAAAACATTATCAGTGCCAAATCTAAGATATTGTAAATTTTATTCATTAGATATCCATGTGCTGTCAAAACTTCATGCAATTAAGAGACTTGATACGCGTAGGTACATACCATATACATGTACATGGTATGTACATGCATATGCATGTGTAGACATAGAACTATTGCAATATTTTTCCATTTTTTTAGATGAGATGTTGTTGATCGTTGGATTTGCCCATATTTTAGAATGTCTTAATAAATTTAAAATAAATTATTAACAGGGTGGCGTAGGCAGTATATTGAAAGTTTAATACTCATACTTTGGGTCTATTTTCCTATGTTTTAGACAACAAATGGAAAAAGTTAAACTGTTGAAGATTCCGCAGTACGGAAAAGCATTAAACCGCAAAGGTGGTGTACCAATGAAAACTAATTCGAAACGCAAGTAAAAAATATCAAAGTTGATTTGACAAATGTAGTTTTTTATTGCGCTTTCTGTTAAATTGTACCAACAGAAATAGTTGGGGTACAAATTGTCGATGATTGCATTATTGGCAAATGTTTTTTTGAATATTATTCATTAAGAAATAATTTCGGTTATAATGCGATCTAACTTAAATTAAATCAACATAAACAATAATTCAAAGAATTCAAGTGAGTTAAAATAAGTTATCGTACATTGTGAAATTTTTCAAGTGAATTATGAAATGCGAACCCGGTATTTTGGTTTCTTATTTCTGAATTTATTGTTAAAAGCATTAATAATAAAGTAGCGTTTAAGTTATAAATCAGGGCCAAGGGAAAGGTAAAAATAATCTGTGTTGTACTTTAAGTAAATTTAGGAGCGATAGGAAAGTAAATAAGAAGTTTGACTTCAAACGCGTAAAAGTTACATGCACGTTTGTTTCTATTTCCTTTCCATACTAATATATTTGTTAAGGACAGGTAGATATTTTCACATATACATATGTATGTACTTATGCATGTACACTAATAAAAACGAGGTAAGTGTGAAAAACTGTTTTTCTCCTGTTACTACTTGACAAAAGAATTCTTATGCAGTGTATGATTTTGATGAAAAATAATTATGGACGTGAATCAAAAAATATTATTGATTGATGGTGAGAAGGTACTTCACCATGTGGTGGTTATAAGGGGGAATGGCGACTGCCTCTTTTCTTCCATATCTTACGGTGTATATGGAACGGAAGTGATGGCACTCGAGGTGCGTCACTAAGTTGTTGATTACGTCTCAGTCAACTGGAATATGTTCGCAATTTTAACGGCAATGTCGAACGGCAACAATTATTCGACAAATGAAGAGTATATTGCGGACATGGGCTTATATGGGACATTTGGCACAACTTGTGAGTTAGTGGCAGCGGGAGAAAATTTCCCTTATGAGTTCTAGATTTTTAGGAGTGGCATTATGTTTGCGCAGTTTGGAGAGCCTGTAGAAGGTTACGTGAGACTTCTGTTTTCTGGAAAACTGTTTGGGGGACATTGCGATATTTTAATTTCAGCCGAACTGCTAAGCACCACCTGCACGTCAAAGCATATATGTAGCTTCTCTGCAAACCATACCAATATCTTTACCCTCAAAACGGAATAGAGTAAGGTTTAATGACGCCATACGCAGGACAAGAATTAGACAATCCACGGCCATATATAATAAAATAATTGGTCAAGTAAATAAGAAAAGCGCATAAGAAATGGCAACAGAGTCGTGCTCCGTAACATAAAGCACACTTAAATCGTCTGTGCAATTTGTTGAAGAAGACTATTAAGGATTTTAAGAATCGTGCATTAGGCTCTTACCTTGAAAGTTTTACAGCGAAAAAAGATTCCAAATATTCAGTCGTAAAAGGTACCAACCGGCCCAAAGTCCCCGCGCCGCCAATTAAATTTAATTAAAATGAATGGGCAGGGGAAGATAAAGAAAAAGCGGACGTCTTTGCGGCCCACCTGGAAGAAATCTCTAAACCGTACGATGGTTAAGTGGTTTACGACAACATCAATAGGCTGGATTTACCACCTGACGATTTAACACTCACAAGTGCAACGCTAAGAGAAAATAAACATGAATTCGAGAATCTGAAACCTAAGAAAGCTCCTGGTTATGATTTGATCTTCGGAGAAATTCTCAAAGTTTTACCTAGAAAAGCATTGATTAAGCTTCTCTATATTGTAAATGCTGTACTCAGATTAAAACACGTGCCGAGCCAATGGAAAGTTGCGGAAGTCATAATGGTTTTAAAACCAAGAAAACCGCCAAATGAATTAAATTTTTATAGACCAATTTCGGTCCTTAGAGTCATATCCAAAATTTTCGAGAGAATATTACTAAGGCGTCTCCAACCGGTTATAGGAGAAAATAATCTTACCCATGACCACCAGTTTGGGTTCAGAAGTAAGCATTCGACGATTGACCAGATGCATAGAATTACTCACGTAATCGAGAAAGCACTTGAAGAAAAAAATATTTGCTGGCATGATGGCTTGAAATGCAAGCTATGACAAGTTCTCCCTGTATGCTTATACAATATTTTAGAATCATATCTCGGGAATAGGCTCTTTCGTGTTAGACATGGAATTGAATACTCCGAGCTCAAAGAAATTTCGGCAAGGATGCGTTCTTGGGCCCCTTCTCTATTTGTTATATACTCGTGATATACCGAATGAAGATGGCACTATTCTTGCTAAATTTGCCGATGAAACCGCTATCTTAGCAGTAGGCAAAACAATTGAAAAAACTACTGCAAAACTGCAAAACGCGCTGATTAATATAAATGAATGGACGAGGGACTGGCGGATCGCCCTCAACGAATCTAAATCTATTCATGTGAATTTCACTTATAAGAAAACTAATGACTTGGCAATTTGCTAAACACGGCCCGAATACCTTTTGCAAACAAGGCCAAATACCTGTGAATGACACTCGACGCAAGGCTGAAATGGAATTCGCACGTGAAAATGAAACGTAAAGAACTCGAAATCAAATATAGAGAATTTTTTATTTTTTTTTCGATGGTAGGTGAAAATCTTCAACAAGACACTATGAGGATCGACAGCGCGTGCTCATAGTAGTGCCTGATTCTTACCCACTAAAAAACCTCCCTTCAAAACAGACTTGTTTTTTTTACTTTTACTGCAACTAAGTGTTCGACTTATCAAGTAGTTTTCGTTTCACGAAATAATGACGTTTTTCAGGTACCTTCCCAGTAGAAGTTCCTGCTAGCTTCGCAGTTTAGACGCGGTTACTTATCGCGCTAAGTCTAAAGGTTTGATTCTTTGTAGATGGCGTAGTAAATTTCTTTCATCCAAAACTTGGGGGACTGTTATTTTAACGTGACTTTCTAGTCGACTTTTATGCTTTCTCGCGTAGTTTTTGATTTCGTCTTCGATTGTTTTAATGCCAAGATCTCTGTGGATATCGATATTTCTGATATACCTTGGCGCATTAACAATACCTCTTAACACTTTGTTCTCAAAAAATTGTAAAATTTTAGTGTTACTTATTTTGGTACAACCCCAGGGTTGTATACCATATGTCCATACAGGCTTTAGCACTTGCTTATATATAAGCAGTTTGTTCTCCATATTAAGCTTGGAATATTTTCCAAGTAATCAATACATTTCTCTATATTTATTATCTTGTTCTTTGCGTTTTTTCTTTACGTGCGTTTTCCATTTCAGCTTTGTATCAAGTGTCATTCCAAGATACTTAGCCTCGTTTGCAAACGGGATTTGAACCGAATTTGAAAAGATCGGCAAATTATTTATTTTCTTATAAGTAAAATTTACATGAACAGATTTGGTCTCGTTGAGTGCGATTCGTCATTCATTTACTTTATCCAAAGCTTCTTGCAGTTTTTCTGTAGTATCTTCGACCGTTTTACCTACTGTCAAGATAGCAGTGTCGTCGGCAAATGTAGCTAGCTCAGTGCCTTCTACTTGCGGTATATCACGAGTGTATAATAGATATAAGACTGGACCAAGAACGCTTCCTTGCGGCACCCCAACCATTATTAAAAATCCTTAAAATCCGAATATTCGTTCCCACATTTGACGCGGAATAGTCGTTTCGTAAGGTAGTACTTCAAAATATTATATAGGTGCTCTGGCAGAACTTGTCGTAATTTAAACTTTAAGCCTTCGTGTCAGACCTTGTCAAAGCCTTGAGAGACGTCAAGGAATACGCTTAAACAAACCTTTTTTTTGTTCAAGTGACTTTTCGATTACATGTGTTATTCGATGTACTTGTTCAACTGTGGAATGCTTACTTCTGAATCCGAATTGATGATCCGGAATGAGATGCCCTTCTTCTATTACCGGCTGTATTCACCTAATCAATATTGTCTCGAATACTTTGGATATAATTGGAAGAAACGAAATCGGTCTATAAGACGTTTTTTCATTCGGCGGTTTTCCGGGCTTAAGGACCATTACGACTTCGGCGAATTTCCATTGACTTGGAACATATTTTCGTCTAAGCACGGCATTTATAATGAACAGAAGCTTAATTAGAGCTTTTCTTGGTAGAGATTTAAGAACTTCTCCCGTAATTAGGTCATATTCAGGAGCTTTCTTAGGTTTAAGTTTCTTTATTTCTTCCTTAAGTTTGGTAAGTGTTGCATTTCTTATTACGCTATTGGCTATATACGACGTATTTATATTTTGAATAAGAGCTTGTCGATCAAACGGTTTGAAAGTTTCTTCCTAATTGGTGCGGCTTGAATTTGAGGTTTTTTAATACCTTTTATAGCCTTCCAAAGCGAATAGTTAGAATCTTTTTCTGCCGTTAAGCTTTCTAGGTAAGTTTGTATTTCATTATTCTTAAGGTCTTTAATAGATCTTTTTAGTGAGTTGCACAAACGGTTAAGATGTGCTTTATGTTGCGGAGCCCGAATTTGTTGCCATCTTTTACGCGCTCTTCTCTTCTCCTTAATCATCTCTTTTATTTTCTGCTGATAAGTTTGAATGTAACTGGCCGGGGTTCTCTTTGGCTTGGGAGTATTCTTCCACGCGGCATCCTGTAAGATTTCGACGAACCGATCTACTTCAACTTCAAGTTCATATGGCGTTTTAAGTGATACGCTCAGCTCAATATTTGCTTCAATATCTTTTTTAAAGCCATCCCAATTAGTTTTCGCGCCGGTTAATCTGGCCGGTCCTACTTTTATAATCAGAGCTTCGCTTATCGTCATAATGATTGGAGAATGATCAGAGGAGAGATCAAAGTTTTCTTCAACTTTTATACAGTTGCCAGATATTCCTTTAACAACAAAGAAATCGATCAGATCTGGTATCTTATTTCTATCAGTCGGCCAATATGTTGGTTTACCCGTCGAGTAAAAATCACACCTGAATTGCATACCCGCATTATAAAGCTTTCTACCTTTCTGAGAGGCGTACCTTGAGCCCCAGAAGCGGTGTTTCGCGTTGAAGTCGCCACCAATAATAAAATTTGGCTTAAGGAAGTTGAAGATGTTTGTGAAATCACTTACTTCAAGTTTACATCGCAGCAAAGCAAAATGTCTATTTCTAACGCGTATCGTGCTTACTTGCATTGCTTCTTATTCAATCTTTATTTTTGCTGAGTGTTCGATAGATTCTTTTATAAACAAAGATGATCCGCCTCTGGCTCTTTCCGATGGATGAAAGGCGTGATACACGCTATATCCCCTTATCTTAATATTCGATTGCTTTGTCAGATGAGTTTCACAGACTAAACATATATCAATATCTTTTTCTCGTATAAATATTTCTAACTCGTCGAGTCTTCGTATGAGCCTGTTAGCGTTCCATGTAAGAATTTTAAGCGTTTCTTTTATATTCTGGTTGAAGTGCGCGTGTTATGAATGTTGTTTTCTAGTGCAACTAGTCTCTCGAAAATAAGTTTATTTGTTTTGCATTGCTCTTCAAGTTTCGCAAGAATTAGGGAAAACACATTAGATACATGGTCTTCTGAACTCTATCACTGTTTTTCAATGTTGCAACTTGAGCAGGAGTCTTCACATTAAAGTTTGGACGGTTTCTTGCTTTGATCTCCCGTGAGTTGTCGGTCGTGTATGTACCCTTAACTGACTTCGCCGCTTGAGCATAAGACTGCACGCCAATATTCGAAGATTTTGCTTCTGTCACCTTATCTCTACTACTTTTGTATTTTTTTTCATTAACCGATCTGAAGTCAGTATTAACGGATTTTCTATCTTTCGCTGCTTTTGTCGTAGCTATTTTGGGTCTGTTCTTGGTTGGTTTCATATTCGGGCGCGTGGAATTTTTTAGCGTATCGCGCCGTTTTTGAAGATCTTTCGCCACTTCGCAACCTCTATAGTTCGCAGGATGTTTTCCTTTGCAGTTTGTACAGGTAGCTGGTGTTTACTTATTTAGGTGACACTCTTCCGAGAGATGTTTACCTTCTAGCAGTAAGTCTGCGTATGATTGAAGCCTTGACAGCGCTTACACTGCGGGATTGATCTGGAGCTCTTACGCATAGGTTCTATTTTTACCACGATGTTTAGAATAGTCTTGATATCATATATAATATCTTTATTTTCGTCTTTATCAAAACTAAGTATGAATAGTGGAAGTCCGCGCTTTACCAACTTTTCCTGATCTCCCTCCGACTGTTGCTTCTCCTTCTTGCTAATATTGAAGGCATCAAGAATTTTAAAGCCTTTGTCTTGAAGATCATATATTACATCATCTTTAGTGCACGAGGGGTGGAGTCCCATTGCTACAATACGCAGTGGTCTTTCTAACCAGAAATGTACTGTTTACTCGGAAAATATTCCCAGCTCAGTACTGAGCAAACTGCTTTTATACAAGCAAGTGATAAAGGCGGTGTTTACTTGCGGTATACAACTTTGGGGTTGTACCAAGAAAACGAATGCCAATATTTTACAAACTTTTCAAAATAATGTGTAAGTAAGAGAAATTGTATAGTAGAAACGACGATATCTACAGGGATCTCGGAATTTCGACAATCGAAGCTGAAACTAGAAGCTTCGCGAGAAAGCATAGAAACCGACTAACCAGTCAACAATACAGTCCTACAAATTTTGGATGAGAGCAATTAATTGCACCGACTACAAAGGGCGAAACCTCTCGACTTGGTGAGATAAGGATTAACCCCGTCTACATTGCGGAACATGCAGGATCTTTCAGTGGAATGTAACCTGCCAAACGTTTTTAATTCGTGATAAGGAAATTGCTTGATAAGTTATTACTTAGTTGCGATATCTGACAAATTTATATCGAAGGGTGGTGTTTTTTTAGTCAGTACGAATCTGACACTACTATGAGCACGCGCTTGCTATTCTCATAGTGTCTATGGAAGATTTTTCACCTACCCTCGAAAAAAACAAAAAAAAAAAAAATACGCAGGACAAGAATTTGACAATCCACGGCAAAATATCACAAAAAATGACCGAATTCTTAAAATCCACTCCTCAAGTTCACAATCCAATAGATTCTAACGCCATTGAAATCAGGCAGTGGGAACAGAAATCACTTTCAGCCTTTAATTATAGTGTTTTTGTTGACTATTTCGGTGATAAAAGTGTAAACTTGGGACCACGATATATGCACGAATGTAAGCAGGATGCGGTGACATACGTTCGGCATTATGGAAAGCCAGACTTTTTCATAACATTTACGTGCAATCCCAAATGGATTGAAATAACAGAAAACCTACATAAACATCAAAAGGCTAATCACCGTCATGACTTGATAGCCCGTGTTTTCCATTTAAAAGTGAAAAAGATGATACATCTTCTTACAAAAGGTGCTATTTTGGAGTGGCGAGGTGTTACATGTTTTCTGTTGAATGGCAGAAACGGGGTCTACCACATGTTCACATCTTACTTTGGTTAAAGGATAAACTTAAGCGCAATCAAATTGATGACATTATAGGAGCAGATCCCCATAAAGATCCTGCGCTCTACGATATAGTCAGAAGGTCCTTGTGGGACCTTTAATGCTAATTCGCCCTGCATGTTGAAAGGTTCTTGCTGCAAGCGATTTCCCCGACCATTGATTAAAAATACACAGACTGGTGATGATGGCTACCCCCAACACAGAAGGCGGTCTCCCGAAGATGGTGGGTTTACAGTGCATATAAATGGCACAGATCTTGATAATCGATGGGTGGTTCCTTACAACCCCGTTCTTTCTCGTGCTTTTTTGGCTCTTATTAATGTTGAGTTTCGCAATTCAGTAAAATCGATTAGATATATTATGCAAGTGTATTAATAAAGCAAGTGATGTTGAAAAAAATTATGATGATGTAACACTATATGAGACTGGGCGGTACATCAGCAGTTCAGAAGCCGTTTGGCGTATCCTTTGCTTTCCCATACGCTTCCCATCAGTTATGCATCTAAGTGTTCATTTGGAAAATGGCCAAAGAGTGTATTTTTCTACAGACAACGTTATGGAAAGAATCAACAATCCTCCAAAGACAACTAAGTACTCGTAGGGGTTTATACTGTCTCCTGCTTCACAAAGTTAGAGGGCCTATATCCTTCTCAGATCTAAGAACAGTAGCTGGTCAGGTTCATCTTACATTCCACTCAGCTTGTAGGGCTCTGGGACTATTGGAAGACGATATGTATTGGGGCCAGACATTAGAAGAATTTTCTGCCTCCGATTTACCCCATAACATAGGGGATCTATTCGCCATTATGCTGGTTTTCTGTCAGCTATTCGATCGACTTCGCCTCTGGAAGAAGTACAGAGAGAGTTTGGCTGAAGATCTTAAAAAACAAAAAACGTTTGGATGTGGTCTATAACAAATGCTTGATATTGCTCGAGAACTTAGTAATTGGGGTGAGAGGCCAACATCTTAAGCACTATGGTTTACCACAGCCCTTATTATCATCTGAAACTTTTGACAACCGTGATTACTTAAGAGAAATGTCATACGATATCGACGACCTATACAAGAGAATTTTGGAAAACCAGCCACTACTCAATTGCGATCAGAAGCAAAACTTATGATGAAATCATTGGAAGCTTTTAAACAGCAGATGGTAACATTATTTCTTAGACGCTCCAGGTGAGACGGGAAAAACTTTTCTCATTAACCTGTTACTTGCTAACGTTAGAGAGAATCGAAAAATCGCCATTGCTGTCGCTTCTTCTCGAATAGCTGCAACACTGTTCGAGGGAGGCAGGACTCCGCATTCAGCATTCAAGTTACCTCTTTATTTAAACACTTTAGAAACTCTTCTTTGTAATATATTTGAGAAAATAATATGGCTTAGGTCCTTCTAGAATGTAAGCTCATAGTTTGGGATGAGTGCACTATGCCACACAAGGGAGCCATCGAAGCATAAGATAGAACGCTGAAGGAATTGCGAAGTAGTACTATGTTGATGGGTGGAGTCACCGTACTTCTTGCCGGTGACTTTAGACAAACGCTGCTGGGTGTTCCAAGGGGAACTCGTGTTGACGTGATAAGGGCCTGCCTAAAATCATCCTATTTGTGGCCAAAAACGAAGCAGAGACACCTCAAAAAAAAATAAAAGTATGAGAGTACCTTTGGGACACTTACTTACTTATGTCGTGTATCCCCTTGTGGGTCCTAGGGCCTCTACTACGCCTACGCGCCATCGTGTACGGTTTCTGGCAATGTGTCTGAGTTCTCCCCAACTTTTCCCTAACTGCCGTGCCTCCTTCTCGACTGTTCTGCGCCATGTTTTCCGCGGACCGCCAGGTCTTCTGCCATCCTGAGTTAGAGGGTTCCATTGCATAGCATGGTTCGCTATGGAGCTGTCACCCTTTCGGAACGTGTGACCAATCCACTGCCACTTCCGCCGTTGGATAGTTGTGCCTATTGGTTCCTGACCCGTTCTCTCGTAAAGGTGTTCGTTAGAGATACGATTGGGCCAGAAAATCCGTAAGATATTGCGCAGACACCTATTAACGAACGTTTGCAGCTTTCTGGTGATAGTAGTGGTCACTCTCCACGTGCTGCAACCATATAGCAGCACGGATTCAACGTTGGAGCGGAACAGTCTTATTTTGGTGCTCAAACTGATTGCATTGCTTCGCCATATTTTGGACAACATCCCGAACGCGGACTTTGCTTTGGCGATCCTGTTGGTTATATCCAGTTCGGTTCCACCATCGGTCGAGACAATACTCCCAAGATACTGAAAATCCTCTACTCTCTCTACCGGTTGTCCAGCAATGCATATTTGAGCCGATGAGTTAGTTCCAAGGCTGATGATTTTAGTTTTTGTCGTATTGATTTTCAGCCCGACGACACCTGCCTCCCTCTCCACATCTGCTGTCATTTGGTGGAGGTCCATAATTCTGTGGGAGAGTAAGCATACATCGTCTGCGTAGTCAAGATGTTTTAGTTGAGATGTAAGAGTCCATCGAATTCCTCCGTTTCCCGTCGACAAAGCTGCATAAAGCACATCGCTAATCACCAATAGGAATAATATTGGTGAAAGGATACAGCCTTGTCTTACCCCACTTTGGATCTCAAATTCCTCAGACAACCTCCCCCTGTGCAGAACGTGACATTTGGAGCCTTCATATGTAGCTTTGATAATAGCAATTAGTTTATCGGGAATGCCTCTCCTGCGTAAGGCACGCCAAATAAACTCCCTGTTGACACTATCGAACGCCTTCTCAAAATCGATGAACAGCAGGTGCAGTGGCGATCGATATTCAACACACTGTTCGATGATAATCCGCAGGGTGTTGATGTGGTCGGCACAGGAGGATCCAGAGCGGAAACCTGCTTGTTCGGCATCGAGTGTGTCTTCGAGATGTTGTTTGATTCGCTCAAGGATGATTTTAGCTATTATCTTAGCTACAGCAGGCAGCACGCAGATACCCCTCCAGTTTCCGCACTCCAATAAATTTCCTTTCTTAGGAAGCTTGACGATCATTCCCTTTTTCCACTCGTTAGGAAAGCTCTCAGCTTCCCAAGCTCTATCTATAAGTGGAAGCAGAAGCTCAGCCGATGTTGTTGGCGCTGCTCGTAAGAGCTCTGCTGGAATACCGTCAAGTCCTACCGCCTTGTTGGTTTTGAGTGCCTTGATCGCGGTAATGATCTCATCTTTACTGGGAGTCGTGGTGCGTATTCGGGAACTTCTCACCTCGGGCATCTCAGTCTGATTTGGGAGCATATCGCTAGCGAATACACGGTTCAAAACCGTAGCAAAATGCTCTTTCCATCTCTTGAGCTGGTCCTCATCCGAAATGAGCAAGGAGCCGTCTAGGCTTTTCACTGGGTATTGGCTGGAGCTGCGACCACCTGTCAGCTCTTTCGTGATTCTGTAGACAGTCCTGCTGTCGCACCTCCGTGCAGCTTCTTCTGCTTCTGTAGCCAGCGCGTTGATGTAGTTGCGCTTGTCACGTCGTACGCTACGCTGAACTTCTCTCATCTTCATGCGATATAGGGACTCTAGCTCGCTTCTCCCTGCTGCTGGGGTAGCTGCAACGCGAGCTTTTAGCTGTTTTCGTTCGTCAATCCTTCTCCAGGTATCCTCGGAAAGCCACGCCCTATGTCTTCCCTGCGATCGACCGACAATTCTTTCAGCACCAGATGTAAAAACATTTTTCACAGCACACCAATGGTCTTGGATGGTTGCGGGCATTGAGCTGCTGATTGCTACCACACCTTGCGAAAAGTGCTCCCCTAATTGTTGGCGCACTGAGGGATCACTAAGTCTACCTTTGGGACACGACTTGTGTGGAAAAGAGTTTGCGCAACGACTTCTAAAGATAGCCGACGGAAGTATAGAAGAGAAGGATGGAAGAATAGATATTCCCAATAGTTTGTGCCGCATCGTAAGCAACATAAATGCACTTACTGAAAATGTCTATCCCGATTTCGAAAACATCAGCAGCAAACCAATTACATGGCTTAAGGAACGAGCTATATTAACACCAAAAAATGATGCAGCTTATGAATGCTTGTCTTTTACCTAAGTTTGATGCTCTTAACATGGAATACAAATCTATAGATTCAGTAGTACATATGGAAGAATTAGTGCATCACCCGCTGGAATTCCTACACACTCTCAATCCCCCAGGCAGTCCTTCACATAAGCAAACATTAAGAGTCGGCGCACCTGTTATGCTCTTAAGGAATTGAAACCCTCCCAAAATGTGCAACGGTACTAGATGATCAAGGTCTTATATGGAGTCTCCTTAGTTTTTCGAGATAGGGCTTTACTGTTGAATTGCCTTATAAGCCCAAAAAAGCAGCGATTGGCAAGAGTTATTCTTCGATCGATTTCTGCGCTGATCTTGTTTGTAGAATTTATAGCAGAGCCAAGGTAGACAAAGTCCCTCACTACCTCGAAGTTATAGCTGCCCACTGTGACGCTTTGTCCAATTCGTCGGTGTTGGCTTTCCATTCTTGTTGACAGCATATACTTGGTTTTGCCCTCGTTTATCGCTAATCTCATCTTGGCCGCTTCCGCCTCAATGCTTGCAAACGCACCGGTGACAGCCCGCTGAGTTCTTCCGATAATGTCTATATCGTCGGCGTATGCAAGCAGTTGTACAGACTTGTAATAGATTGTGCCTCCGGTGTTGGCTTGTGAGTTCCGCACAATCCATTCAAGTACAATATTAAAGAAGTCATATGACAGCGCGTCACCTTGTCTAAAACCGTTTTTGACATCAAAGGTATCGGTGAGGTCATTACCGACCTTGATGGAGCAGCGAGCGTTCTCCGTCATCATCCTGCACAGACGGACAAGTTTGGCAGGGATGTCAAAACTAGAGATGGCTCTATAAAGCTCTTCTCTACAGATGCTGTCATAGGCGGCCTTGAAATCGATAAAGAGGTGGTGAGTATCGATTTAGAATTCTTGGGTTTTCTCCAGGATCTGCCGAAGTGTGAAGATTTGATCGATGGTGGACTTTCCTGGCCTGAAACCGCACTGATAGGGTCCAATCAGGCTGTTGATAAAAGGTTTCAGGCGTTCAGACAATATCACAGAAAAGATCTTATATGCGGTGTTGAGGAGACTGCCTCTATAATTGACGCAGTTGAGGGGGTCTTCTTTCTTGTGGATCGGGCAAACGATGCTGAGATTCCATTCATCAGGCATACACTCGTCTGACCAAATCTTAGAGATGAGTTGGTGTATGCACTCTACCAATTCATCCCCAGTTGCCTTGAAAAGTTCGGCCGGTAAGCCGTCAGGTCCAGGTGAACCTGGACGTAACTAAATAGTTAGGTACACAGTTTATAAAATTGATAGTTTGGCCGAATATACACAAAAAAAAAAAACGAGTTGAGCTCTTAGTATCAGCTGAAACACCAGTCAACTGCAACTAAAAATCGGCGATCTATTTTGGAAAACTTATACTTCGCTATATCACACAAGGGAGAAACGAGGCAATAGATTTAATCAGAAGCCACAACGTTTAAGGACCTACGAATGAGATATCGACTGATTTTTAAATTAATTTACAAGGAACTGACAAGTTTTCTGGAAAATTATTTATTCATTCATTAATTTTCAATGGCCCGCTAATCCTTCATGAGGGTCGCGGGGGTAGGATGCTCAGGTGGACTCTCCATCATTTTCGATCCTCCGCCATTGATTCAAATTCATCAGGGGGAATCCCTAAGCGGCTCCAGGAGAGATGTCGGACTTGATCCAACCATCTATTTCTAGGCCTTCCGCGAAGTCGCCTACCTGATGGCACGGCAACCATGGCGCGTCTTGGAAGCCGGTCTGGGGGCATACGTACTACGTGACCAAACCATCGAAGTATAGATCGTTCCGTTCGGAGAAGTAGCTGCTCAACGTTGAGCGCCTCGCGTACTCTGGTGCTGCGCACTCGATCCCTACGAGTTATTCCAACAACACCGCGAAGGAACCTCATTTCGGCAGCTTGTATCCGCGATCTTATTCTTTCGGTAACTACCCAAATTTCATGACCATAGGTGAGAGTTGGAACATACACAGAGTTAAAAACCGATAGCTTAGCTTGAACACTAAGTTCGGCCTTCCTTATAACAGATTGGCCAAGCTCTCTCAAAATTGATCCAGCCTGACCAATTCTACAGGATAACTCGGCATTGCTCCTCCCATCACTTGTAAATAAAACCCCGAGGTACTTAAACTTCTCCACCTGCTTCAGTGGAAATCCACTGAATAATCTTCATTCCAGCATCATCACAAACGGCTACAAACCTTTCGAGTGCGCGCTGAAGTTCGGTTTGAGAGGACCCAAGGATGACCAAATCATCCGCAAAGAGCAGATGACTAATCCTTAGGTCTCCCACTTTGAAACGTTCCCCGCCATGGCTGCGCTATAGCATCCAATCCATATAAACAATGAAGAGGAGACTTGACAAAACGCACCCCTGGCGGAGTCCAACGACCACAGTGAAAGGTATTGATTTAACACCGTTTATCCGAACACAGCTTCTACAGTTTGTATATAAAGACTGAATCGCCCTTAACAGGGAACCAGCAATCCCATACTCCTGCAGAACACTCCAGAGTTTGCCTCGAGGAACCCTATCATATGCTTTTTCCAAATCCACAAAACAAATGTAGACATGTTTGGCATATTCCCAGGCCTTCTCAAGAACCATTCTGAGAGTGAACAACTGGTCGGTTGTGCTTCTACCGGGACGAAAACTGCACTGCTCATCCCCCAAACTGTCCTCAACCACAGCTCCGGAACGCTTTTCTAGCACCTTAGCAAAGACTTTTCCAGGGAGACTTAAAAGAGATACATATACCCCTATAGTTGGCGCAATCTCTTTTGTCCTCTTTTTTAAAAAGAGGAACTATCACCCCCATTTGCCAATCACCATGTGTTTTACCGATGATGACACGCGAGAGCCATTGAACTCCCTCTTTACCTAAAGCCTTGAGCATTTCTGGCCGAATTTCATCCACACCGGCAAATTTGCCAACTTTTAGCGCTTTGATCGCCAAAGTTACTTCCTCTACCGTAGGACTACTTTCCGCCCAACTCTCGACCATAGGGCTGTCATCTTCGGTGCCCTGTTCGGGATTGAGCAATTCTGAAAAGTGCTCGCTCCATCTGCGTAAGATGTCTGTATGCTAAATTGTATGCTAAAATTCTTAATAAACTTCCTGTAATAACCTATCATTCCTAAAAAGCTTTTAATTTCCTTAGGAATCTTAGGTTCCTGTAACATGTCAATAGCCTTTACCTTTTCTGTTATGTTAGGAAGTAACCCATTTCTAGTAATTAAATGGCCTAGACATTCCACCTCGTCCTTCATGAATTCAGATTTGTCTATCTGAATTTTCAAATTCGCTTCTTTGAAATACATTTGCAAGCCTTTCGTTGTGTTCTCGTAGATCTTTGCCATAAACCACTATATCATCGATATAGACAAAACATTGATTTCCTTGTAAATTAGCTATAACATTATTCATCATTCGTTGGAAGCATGATGGAGCGTTTTTTAGACCAAAAGGCATTCGTGTATACTCGAAATGCCCGTAAGGTGTAGAAAAAGCCGTCTTTTCTATACTCTCCTTACTTAATGGTCTTTGGTGAAATCCAGATTTGAAGTCGCGACGCGACTGAGGATGAAAGGATGATTTTTATAGCCACTTAGGCGCCGCCTACAACCAAACGCCTAATGGGGACATCGTAATGGTAATGGGAGATCTCAATGCCAAGGTGGGTAGCGGCAACACCATGCTTAAGCACGTGATGGGAGTTCACGGCGTGGGAGACCGTAATGACAATGGTGAGCGGTTTGTGGACTTCTGCAATACCAACCGCCTAGTCATCGGAGGTACGCTGTTTAAGCATAACACCTGCCATAAGATTAGTTGGGTCTCTACTGATAGGCAACGAACATCCAACCAGATCGACCACATTGCGATCAGTCGCCGCTTTAGAAATTGTCTCCTGGACGTCCGAAACAGACGTGGAGCTGACGTCGGACTAGAACGAGATCACCATCTTATGCTAGCTCGTTTATGCCTTCGTACTGTATCCGTCAACAGCAACCGCTCAAACCTACTTAACATCACCAGGTTTAATATCGACAGGCTCAAGGTTCCCCAAGTGCGCCAACATTTCGGACCATCTTGCCTTAGAAGCAGAAGCAATCAGCAGCATACTGGAAGAGAACATGGATGACCACTGGAGTGCTGTGAAAAATGTTTTTGCGACTGGGGCACGCACTTATGTCGGTAAAAAGCAGAAACACCACCGCACATGGCTTTCTACAGATACCTGGAGACGGATCGATGAGCGTACAGCAATCAAGGCTCGGATTGCAGCGGCCTCAGCAGTAGAGAGAACCGAGCTTGAAGCCCAATACCGTGCGAAGAAGAAAGAAGTGCAGCGTAGTGTGAGACGTGACAAACGTCAATATGTCAACTCACTGGCCTCAAGGGCTGAAGAAGCAGCGAGTAGGTGCGACAGTAGGACTGTTTACAACATCACTAAGGAGCTCATTGGTGGTCGAAACTCCAAACAACATCCAGTGAAGAGTCTAGACGGTAATCTTCTGATTTCGAACGAGGATCAGCTCACTAGATGGAGAGAACATTTTGCTACAGTGCTAAATCACTTAGACGACGGCGGTATGATCTTGAATTCGAATCAGCAATTCGAAGCAACAAATTCCCGAATTCGCACCGTACCTCCCAGTAAAACTGAAATAATAACAGCAATCAAGTCCCTCAAGAAGAACAAAGCGGTGGGTATTGATGGCTTCCCTGCCGAGCTATTTCAAGCGGCGCCAAATACATCGGCAGATTTGCTGCATCCGCTAATACGGAGAGCTTGGGATAGTGAACAATTTCCACAGGAGTGGAAAAGGGGGATGATCATTAAGCTTCCAAAGAAGGGTAACTTGATGGAGTGCGGTAACTGGAGAGGTATATGTGTTCTTCCAGCCGTAGCCAAAATAATAGCTAGAATAATTCTAGAACGAATTAAAGAACATTTAAATTCAACTCTCGATGTCGAACAGGCAGGCTTTCGCGCTGGATCCTCTTGCATCGACCACATAAACCACTTTCGGATCATAATCGAACAATGCGTTGAGTATAGGTCTCCGCTATATTTACTGTTTATCGACTTCGAGAAGGCTTTTGACAGCTCGAATCGAGATGCTATCTGGTTGGCCTTGCGCAGGAGAGGCATTCCAGAAAAACTTATAGCTATTATCAAGGCTACATACGAGGGCGGCAAGTGTCACGTCGCGCACAATGGTAAAGTGTCGGAGGACTTTGAAGTCCAAAGTGGAGTACGTCAAGGGTGCATACTGTCCCCACTATTGTTCTTGGTGGTTATTAGCGATGTACTCCGTGCAGCATTGACGGAAGCTAATTATGGAATTCGTTGGACTATGACATCTTACCTTAAACACCTAGATTACGCTGACGATGTTTGTCTACTTTCACATCGGATAACGGATCTTCATCTGATGGCCCAAAATCTAGAAGCTGAGGCAAACAAAGTGGGGCTAAAAATAAACACAGCCAAAACAAAAGCCCTGAGCACTTCTTCTAACAACCGCGCTCAACTTTACATTGCCGGACAGGAAGTCGAGAAAGTTGATAACTTTCTTTATTTAGGAAGCGTGGTCTCGGCTAATCGCGCTGGCACCGAACTGGATGTGTGCAGCAGAATCGGGAAGGCTAAAGCTGCATTCAGAATGCTATCTAAAATCTGGAGAAGTAATGTTATCAGCTTATGAACCAAGCTGCGACTGTTCCGCTCCAACGTAGAATCAGTGCTGCTTTGGTGCAGTAGTTGGAAGGTGGACACCATTAACACACGCAAGCTGCAAGACTTTGTAAGCAAATGCTTAAGAATCATCTTGAGGATTTTTTGGCCGAACCGCATCTCTAACGAAGAACTTTATCTGAGAACGGGCCAAGAACATATAAGCATTACTATACGAAGAAGAAAGTGACAATGGATTGGACACACCCTACGGCGCGAAGACAACTCCATTGCGAAATACGCCATGCAGTGGAATCCGCTCACCCAGGCAGGTAGAATAGCGGGACGCCCTAGGCAAACGTGGCGCAGAACAGTTGAGGAGGAATCGGACTCTTTAGGAATGAGTTGGAGGCAGCTCAAACGCGTTGCAGAACTCCGAACACGATGGCGCGCAGGTGTGGTTGACGCCCTATGCCCCCCGAGGGGTTAAAGGATATAAGTAAGTAAGACTTCAAATCTGGATTTCACCAAATACCATTAAGTAAGGAGAGTATAGAAAAGACGGCTTTTTCTACACCTTACGGTCATTTCCAGTATACACGAATGCCTTTTGGTCTTAAAAACGCTCCATCATGCTTCCAACGAAGGACGAATAATGTTATAGCTAATTTACAAGGAAATCAATGTTTTGTCTATATCGATGATATAGTGGTTTATGGCAAAGAGCTACGAGAACACAACGAAAGGCTTGCAAATGTATTTCAAAGAAGCGAATTTGAAAATTCAGATAGACAAATCTGAATTCATGAAGGACGAGGTCGAATGTCTAGGCCATTTAATTACTAGAAATGGGTTACTTCCTAACATTACAGAAAAGGTAAAGGCTATTGACAGGTTACAGGAACCTAAGAATCCTGAGAAAATTAACCTTTTTAGGAATGATAGGTTATTACAGGAAGTTTATTAAGAGTTTTAGCATACAATAATTTTCCAGAAAACTTGTCAGTTCCTTGTAAATTAATTTAAAAGTCAGTCGATATCTCATTCGTAGATCCTTAAACGTTGTATCTGCTAATTAAATCTATTGCCTCGTTTCTCCCTTGTGAAATATAGCGAAGTATAAGTTTTCCAAAATAGATCGCCGATTTTTAGTTGCAGTTGACTGGTGTTTCAGCTGATACTAAGAGCTCAACTCGTTTTTTTTTTTTTTGTGTATATTCGGCCAAACTATTATTTTTATAAACTGTGTACCTAACTATTTAGTTACGTCAAGGTTCACCTGGATCTGACGGCTTAGCGGCCGAACTTTTCAAGGCAACTGGGGATGAATTGGTAGAGTGCATACACCAACTCATCTCTAAGATTTGGTTAGACGAGTGTATGGTATGCCTGATGAATGCAATCTCAGCATCGTTTGCCCGATTCACAAGAAAGAAGACCCCCTCAACTGCGTTAATTATAGAGGCAGTCTCCTCAACACCGCATACAAGATCTTTTCTGTGATATTTTCTGAACGCCTGAAACCTTTTATAAACAGCCTGATTGGACCCTATCAGTGCGGTTTCAGGCCAGGAAAGTCCACCATCGATCAAATCTTCACACTTCGGCAGATCCTGGAGAAAACCCAAGAATTCCAAATCGATACTCACCACCTCTTTATCGATTTCAAGGCCGCCTATGACAGCATCTATAGAGAAGAGCTTTATAGAGCCATGTCTAGTTGCAGACATCCCTGCCAAACTTGTCCGTCTGTGCAGGATGACGACGGAGAACGCTCGCTGCTCCATCAAGGTCGGTAATGACCTCACCGATACCTTTGATGTCAAAAAAGGTTTTAGGCAAGGTGACGCGCTGTCATATGACTTCTTTAATATTGTACTTGAATGGATTGTGCGGAACTCACAAGCCAACACCGGAGGCACAATCTATTACAAGTCTGTACAACTGCTTGCATACGCCGACGATATAGACATTATCGGAAGAACTCAGCGGGCTGTCACCGGTGCGTTTGCAAGCATTGAGGCGGAAGCGGCCGAGATGGGATGAGCGATGAACGAGGGCAAAACCAAGTATATGCTGTCAACAAGAATGGAAAGCCAACACCGACGAATTGGACAAAACGTCACCGTGGGCAGCTATAACTTCGAGGTAGTAAGGGACTTTGTCTTCCTTGGCTCTGCTATAAATTCTACAAACAAGATCAGCGCAGAAATCGATCGAAGAATAACTCTTGCCAATCGCTGCTTTTTTGGGCTTATAAGGCAATTCAACAGTAAAGCCCTATCTCGAAAAACTAAGGAGACTCCATATAAGACCTTGATCATCTAGTAACGTTGCACATTTTGGGAGGGTTTCAATTCCTTAAGAGCATAACAGGGGCGCGCGACTCTTAATGTTTGCTTATGTGAAGGAATGCCTGGGGGATTGAGAGTGTGTAGGAATTCCAGCGGGTGATGCACTAATTCTTCCATATGTACTACTGAATCTATAGATTTGCATTCCATGTTAAGAGCATCAAACTTAGGTAAAAGACAAGCATTCATAAGCTGCATCATTTTTTGGTGTTAATATAGCTCGTTCCTTTAGCCACGTAATTGGTTTGCTACTGATGTTTTCGAAATCGGGATAGACATTTTCAGTAAGTGCATTTATGTTGCTTACGATGCGGCACCAACTATTGGGAATATCTATTCTTCCATCCTTCTCTTCTATACTTCCGTCGGCTATCTTTAGAAGTCGTTGCGCAAACTCTTCTCCACACAAGTCGTGTCCCAAAGGTACTCTCATATTTATTTATTTTTTTGAGGTGTCTCTGCTTCGTTTTTGGCCACAAATAGGATGATTTTAGGCAGGCCCTTATCACGTCAACACGAGTTCCCCTTGGAACAGCCGGCAGCGTTTGTCTGAAGTTTCGAAAGTGTTTAAATAAAGAGGTAACTTGAATGCTGAATGCGCAGTCCTGCCTCCCTCGAACAGTGTTGCAGCTATTCGAGAAGAAGCGACAGCAATGGCGATTTTTCGATTCTCTCTAACGTTAGCAAGTAACAGGTTAATGAGAAAAGTTTTTCCCGTCTCACCTGGAGCGTCTAAGAAATAATGTTACCATCTGCTGTTTAAAAGCTTCCAATGATTTCATCATAAGTTTTGCTTCTGATCGCAATTGAGTAGTGGCTGGTTTTCCAAAATTCTCTTGTATAGGTCGTCGATATCGTATGACATTTCTCTTAAGTAATCACGGTTGTCAAAAGTTTCAGATGATAATAAGGGCTGTGGTAAACCATAGTGCTTAAGATGTTGGCCTCCCACCCCAATTACTAAGTTCTCGAGCAATATCAAGCATTTGTTATAGACCACATCCATACGTTTTTTGTTTTTTAAGATCTTCAGCCAAACTCTCTCTGTACTTCTTCCAGAGGCGAAGTGGATCTAATAGCTGACAGAAAACCAGCATAATGGCGAATAGATCCCCTATCTTATGGGGTAAATCGGAGGCAGAAAATTCTTCTAGTGTCTGGTCCCAATACCTATCGTCTTCCAATAGTCCCAGAGCCCTACAAGCTGAGTGAAATGTAAGATGAACCTGACCAGCTACTGTTCTTAGATCTGAGAAGGATATAGGCCCTCTAACTTTGTGAAGCAGGAGACAGTATAAACCCCTTCGAGTACTTAGTTGTCTTTGGAGGATTGTTGATTCTTTCCATAACGTTGTCTGTAGAAAAGTACACTCTTTGGGGATTTTCCAAATGAACACTTAGATGCATAACTGGTGGGAAGCGTATGGTAAAGCAAAGGATACGCCAAACGGCTTTTGAACTGCTGATGTACCGCCCAGTCTCATATAGTGTTACCTCACCATTATTTTGTTCAACATCACTTGCTTTATTAATATACTTGCATAATATATTTAATCGATATTACTGAATTGCGAAACTCAAAATTAATAAGAGCCAAAAAAGCACGAGAAAAAACGGGGTTGTAAGGAAACACCCATCGATTATCAAGATCTGTGCCATTTATATGCACTGTAAACCCACCATCTTCGGGAGACCGCCTTCTGTACTGGGGGTAGCCATCATCACCAGTCTGTGTATTTTTAATCAATGGTCGGGGAAATCGCTTACAGCAAGAACCTTTCAACATGCAGGGCGAATTAGCATTAAAGGTCCCACAAGGACCTTTTGACTATATCGTAGAGCGCAGGATCTTTATGGGGATCTGCTCCTATAATGTCATCAATTTGATTGGGTTTAAGTTTATCCTTTAACCAAAGTAAGATGTGAACATGTGGTAGACCCCGTTTCTGCCATTCAACAGAATACATGTAACACCTCGCCACTCCAAAAATAGCACCTTTTGTAAGAAGATGTATCATCTTTTTCACTTTTAAATGGAAAACACGGGCTATCAAGTCATGACGGTGATTAGCCTTTTGATGTTTATGTAGGTTTTCTGTTATTTCAATCCATTTGGGATTGCACGTAAATGTTATGAAAAAGTCTGGCTTTCCATAATGCCGAACGTATGTCACCGCATCCTGCTTACATTCGTGCATATATCGTGGTCCCAAGTTTACACTTTTATCACCGAAATAGTCAACAAAAACACTATAATTAAAGGCTGAAAGTGATTTCTGTTCCCACTGCCTGATTTCAATGGCGTTAGAATCTATTGGATTGTGAACTTGAGGAGTGGATTTTAAGAATTCGGTCATTTTTTGTGATATTTTGCCGTGGATTGTCAAATTCTTGTCCTGCGTATTTTTTTCGGGGGTAGGTGAAAAATCTTCAATAGACACTATGAGAATGGCAAGCGCGTGCTCATAGTAGTGTCAGATTCGTACTGACTAAAAAAACACCACCCTTCGATATAAATTTGTCAGATATCGCAACTAAGTAATAACTTATCAAGCAATTTCCTTATCACGAATTAAAAACGTTTGGCAGGTTACATTCCACTGAAAGATCCTGCATGTTCCGCAATGTAGACGGGGTTAATCCTTATCTCACCAAGTCGAGAGGTTTCGTTCTTTGTAGTCGGTGCAATTAATTGCTCTCATCCAAAATTTGTAGGACTGTATTGTTGACTGGTTAGTCGGTTTCTATGCTTTCTCGCGAAGCTTCTAGTTTCAGCTTCGATTGTCGAAATTCCGAGAAAGTAAGTAAGTAAGCTAAGAAGCTGAAAACGGTTTAACGAGTAGGTAGAGAGAAACTTTCTCCTATGATCTACGCGGTATCACAATGGGCCTATTGTTGGTCTAAGATTTTTGGGCATTCTTAGTTCGCAGCTACTTCAACCTAACGTAACCTAAGGAGTTCAACTTAAATCCCTACATTTTTACAAACGTGCTCCAAGAAAACCCATAAATAACAGTAAGGACACCTTTATTACTCTGAGAATAATGAAACACTTTTGACAACCCAGTAAGAAAGCTAAACTGGGGCACATTCATCATCGGGGCACATTCGGCATTGCAGATTTTACTAAGATCGCCGATGTCTAAACCAATCATTTACACGCGGAAGGCATCTCCGGCTAACATATGGAATGCTATGTAGTTTGGCAACTCTAGTTAGTTGGGAAAAAAAGTTACGACTGGTTATTTATTTGTTTGCTCCTGCTTGTAATTTCTCACTTCAGGTAAGTAAGCAATTTATGTTGTTTTTGTGTAAATATAAGTGAAATCTTGTAAATAGTGTTATCGAACATTGAAGTTTGGTGAGTGAAATGTAAGACACTGGGGTACATTCGGTCTTTGTTGAAGGGGCACATTCGTCAAATGCTAAATGAAACCCTAAGTCTATAAATAAGACGTAGCTTACCTACATACACCGCCTTCAACCACTTGACGTTGCAGCATTTGGCCCTTTCAAGAAATTCTGCCGAACATCTTTCAATTATTTCTTATATGCCAATAAAGGGAAACAACTATAATACTTATGATGTGGCCAAACTGACTAATCTGCCATTCCAGAAGTCGTTTTCATTGCGAAATATATGTGTCGGGTTTAGAACAACTGGAATACATCACATTGATTCGCAGGTACTTCAAGAAAAAGAATTTGCATTGGAATTGGTAACAGAAAATGATTTAAAAGTTCAGGTCAATGCAAATGTACCGCATTAGAGCCTTTGAAACCAGAACAAATGCAGCCAATGCCGCTGACAAGCATCCAAGCAAATATAACGCCTGAAATAATTCGCCCAATTCATCGCTTACATGCTGCCAAGACAACAGCAAGCAGCGGATCTTCTCGAATCTTAACAAGAGGTTTAACGAAACCGAAACAAGTATTAAATAAAAAAAGCGAGCCCTTGAAATGAGTTGTAAATTTTCCAACAAATCAAAAGAAAAAAATGTGTAATAGCTGCATCTTCTTCTTCCTTTTATCAGCGAGGCTATGATCCGAAAACAAGGGATCACAACCCTCCCACTTCACCGCATTTCTACTGATCCGCCTGTGGGGTTCGCCTATTTGACCTCAGAAAATATCGGCAGGCCTGCCGATTTTGGATCACTCGGTTACTGAAGCCAATGAAATGCCGATGTCGTCGCATTTGTCTGATCCAGGCGTTTATAGGCCTGCCCTTCCTACATCGCGATGTCTTTGGAACGTGCATTGATATTGCCTTTTTAACAGGGTTCAAATGATCTCTTCTTTGAACGTGGCAATACCAACTGAGCCGGTCACGCTCTATTTTTTGTACGATGGTTTCCTTGATGTGAAAGCTTCCACGGATCCACGGTGTAATAGCTGCATCATCTGACGAAAGTGATAGCGATGGTGATTCAGATCAGTCAGACGGTGCATTTGCCGAAGACGAAAATTGTGAGACAGAAAAGTCGGAAGTTTCTCAAATTATTTTGACTAACTATTCTTTCGAAGTGGGAGAATACGTTCTTGTAAAGTTAAGTGGTAATTTAAAAAAAAAAAAAACAAAATTGTTATGTTGGGGAAATAATTGACATATTTAGCGATTCCACCTGCATCATAAGCTTTCTTCGAAGAGCTAATACTTCAACTTGCGTGTTTTTTAAACCCCTAATTGAAGACATATCTGTAACACTGAAAAATGAAATAGAACCTACGAACCTGGTATCTACACCTCGATGACGGACAAAATATTGTTTTAACATTAAAGTTAAATATTTTTGTGCATGTACGATCTTTTATTTTTATGAATTGCCATTTTTTTTTTATCTATTATTTTTATGAATTGTAATTTTTTTTTCTATGTGATACAAATTTAATTATTTATGAATTATTTTGTTATGTTTTTTTATAAGTTTTGTTTTTGGAAAAAAAAGAAAGTACTTAAATAACGTTGATTCTTGCTTCTATGCCGAAAGTGCCCGGGTATTGACGAATGTGCCCCGTAACGGGGCGCATTCGGCGAAACGACTTTTTCTTAGTTAAAAAAATGAAGGGTTTTATAAGTGCTATGGTAAAAATGTGTAATTTATTTGAAAGATAAAATAACAACGTTTCGTACAGCATTTCAAGTTTCTAAATATGTTGACTAAATTCGGTAATACTAAGCTTTGCATTTTTTGTGCCAAATGTGCGCCAGTTTACCATATTATAATATTGTCAAGAATTGCATGCTCTAGAAATTTGAATAAACTGCTCGTAGCTAATTAACTAATTAAATATTTGTTACTAACATTAACGTGACTAACGTTATATATCTAATATGCATTACGTGCACATGTCACACAATGAATTCAGTTCTTTTAATAGCTATATAAAATCTTAGTTAATTGAAAATATGCTGTCAGGACAGCTAGGGGGAGGGTAGAAGGGAGGTGTGTTCCGCCAGGTAGGTTTAGGGATGCCAGGTGTGTTTCACTATGAATAAAGAGTATCGGCTACGAGGGACGTGGCATGCTTGCTATATGTACAACTTAATTCGCCGAAATTGGGGTGGTTCTTACTCCCGCAGCACGACCAAACCTAATATAAAAAACATAAATCATGCCAAAATGTTACTTACTTTTTTTTCCATATAACGGACAAACGTTCACCACATTGAGGGCACTGCAGATGTTATGGCAGTGTTAGTCTTTGCCCTCCCGACCATGAAGTCCGGCGGTCATTAAAATTGGACTCCCAAGGGACTGCTGTTGCTGTTAGGTCACTCAAGTTTTGCTAAAATGGCCTTTAGTCACCGCACCGCCATTAATAATAAATAATAAATCAATAAAAAGTAATAAAAAAACACATAGGCGCAAAATTATAGTCGTCTAAAGTACACTTTAAAAGGATTTTAGCACGTAATAAACTCAATATTAGTGTTTTCCTATTTATAGTCGACATAAAACCCACTTTATAATTATCACCTAGCGCTAACTTTAAAACCATCAAAAGCACTTTTTAACTTTTAAAGTGGGCTTTTAACCATCTGTCATCCGCCATTCTTTTTCACTTTTTTAAATTGAAATTACAGCCAACCAACGGCTGAAATTGGTATACGACATTGTTCCTTAAACTGTGTTTTTGTTCTCAAACTTTAAATGTTTGGGTTTGGGTCGATACTAGTTGTAGGTAGGTTAAAAATTGTTTATAATTCAATTCAAAGTTAAGTACCGGCTTTAAAGTTAAAGAGATGATAGTTAGTGGCTACTAACATTCTTTAAAATCTGATGACTATAATTTTACGCCATACACTTTATAACAAAAACATTCACAATTCTATTTATTTTTCTTCATAGGCAAAAACAAATTAGACAAATTTTGAGAAAAAAACGTGACAGCTAACATAAACAAAAAAAAAAACTAAACTTAGTTCCTCACACCTCGAAATATACCTAAGGTTTGTTTCACAAGTATTTGAACTCGTTTTACCCTTTGGTACAGGAGTTGTTCTGATATCAATCTAGGGGTTCTATAAAAAAAATACAATTACAAATGTTGTTATGAGAACTATTAGCAACATTGGCGCAAAATTATAGTCGCAAAAAGTACACTTTAAAAGGATTTTAGCACGTAACAAAGTCAATATCAGTGTTTTCCTATTTATAGTCGACATAAAACCAACTTTATAGTTATCACCTCGCGCTAACTTTAAAACCACCAAAAGCACCTTTTACTTTTAGAGTGGGCTTTTAACCATCTGTCATCCGCCATTCTTTTCCAGTTTTTCAAATTCAAATTTCAGCCAACCAACGGCTGAAATTCATATACGACATTGTTCTCTAAACTGTGTTTTTGTTCTCAAACTTTAAATGTTTGGGTTTGAGTCGATACTAGTTGTAGGTAGGTTAACAATTGTTTATAGTTCAATTCAAAGTTAAGTACTGGCTTTAACGTTAAAGAGATGATAGTTAGTGGCTACTAACATTCTTTAAAATCAGATGACTATAATTTTGCGCAATTAATCCTTGAGTGGATATGATCGGACTTCGATCTGTAAGGATTCCAACAAGTTTATGCTGTCAAATTTTAATTGGTCACTGAGAAACTCAAAATGCAGTGTAATCTCATATTTGTCGATCGTGTATGACTTCAAGTATGTCTGAATCAAGTGTGGTGGGTTTTTGTATACTTTACCAACTATAGTTGTGTTGCTCTCAAAATTCACTAGGTAGACTCCGTTTAATATTTCGTCATCCACGTTGTGTTCTCCAAATAGAAGGATTGCACCATCTTTGATTATTTCTAAGCTTAGGGTTTTCTCTTTAATTTTGTTGAAAAATGGTTTTTTGATTATTAAGTACCTAGTTAAGATAAACCCCATTATGCAAGTGTGTCGGATTACTGCGCGTGAGGTTCCACGTTTGAATCCCAGAGAACACCAAGAAGTTTTTTTTACGGTTCTACCTCTCGCAAGAGTTGTCATGAAAACGTTTCTCAAATCGGGCTTCGGATACGGTCGCTACAATTTGTGTGTAGAAATAAAACGCACACAACACGAGTGGTTGCAAGAAGCTAGGCCCAGGCACTTGAAGAGCTGTTGCCCAAATATTTTTTTTTTTTTTAGTTCAGACACACATGTCTAATTCTTGCTAATTTCACAAAATGTATATTTTAGTTTCTTCTTACAATTTTTTACATTAATGAAATTACTGTTACATTTGATGATTTCCTTGCTTAAAATTAATTTCCCATCTTCCTGGCCCTACTTTCGAATAATTTATATTTTTCATAAATGATGGGGCATTTAATATAAACTACAACGATTCCATCTTTTTGTAAAATCTTAGAATTCGAAATATCAATTAAGTCACTTAGGGTGAAGGTTTCAGTTAGCTAATTTTTTTTAAATTTTATTAATATCATTGATATCTAAAATGGCTGGATTTAAAATTCTTAGTTTTGCTAAGGTTAAAGTGTTGGTAATATTTTTTCCTTTGCCGAGAGCAGGTGAAAAATCTTCTAAAGACACCATAAGGCTCGACCGCGCGTGCTTATGGTAGTCTGAGATTTGTACTCACTAAAAAGAAACACCTCTTTTGAAAATCAATGCTAAAACTATGCCAACGCTTATCCAGCAGTTTTATTTTCACTTACGAGACTCGTGATTTTTGGAAAAAAAAGATGTTAGTTTGTAGTTAAAAAGAAATGTAGTACTTTAGGCAGGTTAAATTCCGATGAAAGTTCCTGCCCTTTTCACGACCGGCATATACTATGACGTGACGTCAAAATGTTTTGTCCTTTGCAGACGACGAATTGAAGTATTCGCATCAATTAGTTGAATGACGGTATGGTTACAATGGCCGTGAACACGATCTTTGTGTTTACACGGAAATTTTGTTATCTCTTCGACGACGCTGGGAATTCCCATAGTGCGTTAAGGATCGTTCTAAGAACTTTATTTTCAAAAGTTTGTATGATGTTTCTATTGCGTTTCTTGGTGCAACCCCATAGTTGTATACCATACGTCCATACTGGCTTTAGCAATTGCTTATAGATAAGCAGTTTGTTATGTAGGCTCAACTTCGAATGTTTTCCGAGTAGCCAGTACATTTGTTGGTATTTGTTTTCGAGATCGTCGCGTTTATTTTTTACTTGCGGTTTCCATTTAAGCTTAACATCTAGAGTCATTCCTAAATATTTTGCTTCGCGAATGGTATTTGAGCCGAGTTTAGATATACAGGCAATCTATCCACTTTTTTGTAGGTAAAGTTGACGTGAGTAGATCTGCTTTTGTTAAGCACAATACGCCAAGAATTCATCCAAGCGTGGACTTTATGAATAGCATGTTGAAGCTTTCTAGTTGCTGTTTCAATAGTATCACCCGTTGTATCATCCGCAAACATGGCGACGACGCAGTTTCTTTCCCGCGGGATATCACGCGTGTAGAGTATATATAGAAGTGGGCCAAGGACACTTCCTTGCGGGACTCCGGCTGCAATCTCCTTGAAGTCAGAGTAATCATTTCCGTGCTTAACACGAAATAGTCTCTCGGTGAGGCACGCTCGTAAGATTAGAAGGAGTTGCTGTGGCAGTAGTCGTTGCAATTTTTACTCCAAGCCTTCGTGCCAAACTTTATCGAACGCTTGTGAGACTTCAAGAAATACACCACAATAAATCTTTTTTTCTTCCAGAGCTTTCTCAATCGCGTCAGTTATTTTGTGGACTTGGTCGATTGTAGAATGTTTCATTCTAAATCCAAACCGATGGTCAGGAATGGGACGTCTTTCGTCGATTACGGGTTGTAGACGTTTGGAAAGTAGTATTTCAAATATTTTTGAGATAACCGGCAATAGGGATATAGGCCTATATGATTTCTTCTCATTTCGCGGTTTGCCTGGTTTTGAGACCGTTATAATTTCGGCGACTTTCCATCGTCTTGGAACGTAGAGCAATCTGAACAAAGTGTTGATCAACTAGAGCAATTTGATAAGAGCTTTATTCGATAATTCTTTGACTACCTGTGCCGTTATCAAGTCGTAACCCGGACCTTTTTTCGTCTTAAAATTTTTAATCACTTTCCTCAGTTCAATCAATGCAACTTTTTTTACTTTAAAGTTATCAGATGTCATGACTGGGGAGTCGGACGTTAACAAAGGGGTATCAAACGGCTTAAACGTTTCTCCTAAGTGCAGAGCAAAAGGGACTGCCTTTTCTTTGTCGCTCTTGGCCCAGTACTCATCGTTTTTCCGAATTGGTGGCTCTTGCATTTAAGGTTTCCGGATGCCTTTTAGCGCTTTCCAAAGCGAATAATTTGATTCTCTTTCACCGGAGAGATGTTCAAGGTAGGTGGCTGTCTTTTTGCCTTTAAATTCCTGAATACTATCTCTAAAACGATTGCATAGTCGGTTAAGGACTGTTTTATGCTGCGGTGCACGAGTGATTTGCCATTTATGTCGTGCTTTTCGTTTCTTCCTCACCAGTTCAATTATTTCTCTGGGATACTTTTCGTTGTGGTTGATCTTATAGCTAGAAAGAGTATTTCTCCATGCCGCTCTTCTACGAAACGATCAACTTCGTCCTCTAGTTCACAAGGTGTTTTAAGTGATGCATTTAAGGCTATATTGGTTTCGCAATCTTTTCTAAGGCCCTCTTAGTTTGTTCTATTGCTAGTAAGTCCTGGAGGTCCTCTTTTTTCTCGATCAAAGCTCCTCCAAGTAATAAAAATACCGGCGAGTGGTCAGAAGAGAGATCAAAACATTTATTTACTAAAACAAACTCTAAAAACATATCAAAATAATAACTTAAAAAACTACCTAATAAACCTGACACCTACTTCAGAAACAAATTACTCACTATGGAAAGCAGTTAAAAAAATAAAGAACCAAATACTTCATTACCCCCCATTAAAAAAGACGAACGAAAATTGGGCCAGAGAAAACTATGACAAGGCTAATACTTTAGCACAACACTTTTGGAATACCTTCTCTAATGAAGACGACAGCGTCCGTACCTCACAGCCACATTTCAATAGGACCATGAATATCTCTATAAAAAAAGTAACAATAAACGAAATAAAACAATTGATTAGACACAGAGTGGACCACAAAAAAGCCCCGGGATATGATCTTCTAACAGGAGAATTACTTGATAAACTCCCAAGAAAAGCTCTCCAGTATCTCAGAAATATTTTTAACGCAATGATTCGACTACAGCACTTTCCAAAAGTATGGAAAGTTGCTGAAATAATACCTATACCAAAACCCGCAAAAGACGCAACCATACCTACATCATATAGGCCAATAAGCTTACTCCCAGTTCTGTCTAAAGTCTTTGAGCGACTATTATGTGACCGCATGGCTCCAATCCTCTCAGCACTAAATGTAATACCGGACCACCAGTTTGGCTTTCGCAAGCAACACTCGACGATACAGCAGATCCATAGAGTGACCAATAAAATCTCAACAGACCTGGAAGAAAAGAGATTCTGCGTTGGAGTATTTCTTGACGTTGCCAAAGCATTTGACACCGTGTGGCATCCAGGACTACTTCAAAAACTTGAAAGCTTTCTTCCTACTGACTATTACTTAATAATCAAAAGTTACCTAACGAATCGACACTTCTATGTAAAGTATAAAGACGCATCATCAAAGCTATACGCAATACGAGCTGGAGTACCGCAAGGCAGCGTGCTTGAACCACTTCTCGATAATATTTACACCAGAGATATTCCTCTACCTACTCAGACAACATCTATGATCGCTACATTCGCTGACGACACCATACTGCTCTACTCAAACAAATGCCTACACACAGCGACCGTCCAACTCCAAAAAATATTAGACGATACAATGAAATGGTTTAAGGAGTGGCACATAAAAGTAAACGATGAAAAAACGGTGCAGGTTATATTCACAACAAAGATAAATTACACACCCGAACCACTAAAAATAAATGACAGAAGTATCTCTATTGACAAAGTAGCGAAGTACTTAGGAATGTATTTAGATAGCAAGCTTATATGGAAGCACCATATACAGCAAAAGAGGAATCAAATGAAGAACAAAACCAGACATCTTTACTGGCTAATAAGTAAGGACTCTCAATTATCAACCTACAACAAAATTTTGCTTTATAAAACTATAATAAAACCAATATGGACGTACGGATCTCAAATCTGGGGCACAGCTAAAAAGTCAAACATAAACATTATTCAGAGACAACAATCAAAAATTCTGCGAACAATAGTAAATGCTGACTGGTACGTCACAAACTTCGACATACACAATGACCTCAAAATTCCTATGGTTGAGGAAGAAATAACCAATATAAGCAAACGGCACCTGACGAGGCTTATTTCTCATACCAACTATGATATCTCGACCCTTCCAGACCAAGAAATTCTAAATAGACGGCGGCTAAAACGAAGAAGACCCATTGATCTCAGTAACCAGTAAAAAAAAAAAAATGTTAAGTGTTAATGTATATATCTGTATTATTCATTGTACATGTAAGATGAATCTTTTAAATTTACTCAAGTTACATGGTATTAAAAAAAAAAAAAAAAAATTCTACTCAGGAGTTATAAAAATCCATTATATAAAAAAAAACACAAAAATTGTTAAACAAATGGTATTAGTGGCATTGGTCACATACCCTATTTAACCCACTTTCATCACTTATAAAATATGTACTAAGTGTCTACCAGACAGATGTATAAATTAAACTTGGGAAATAAAAAAAAAAAAAAAAAAAAAAACATTTATTGACTGTAATAAACATCTCGTAAATGCCTTTTGTAACGAAAAAAATTGATAAGATCGGGAATTTTTTCGGAGTCGGTTGGCCAATAAGTCGGTTTTCCTGTCGAATAAAAACGACAATCGAATTCATTTGTCACTTCATAGAGAATTTTTCCTTTAGAAGATGTAAATCTTGAGCCCCAGAAGGGGTTAAAATCTCCACCAATAAGGAAATTTGAACCAAGGACATTGACGACACGAAAGTAGTCGTCTTTTTCTAGTGAGCATCGCGGCGGGCAGCAAACAGATGCTATATTGTAACTCAGGTGTTTATTTTTAACCCTTACCGCGCACAACTGAAGTTTTTCCAGCTCTATGCTTATATCGACCGAGTGTTCGATGTTAGTTTCAATGAATAAGGACGAACCGCCCCGCGCTCTATGAGAAGGATGACATGCATCATCATAAAAGATGGCGTCAACGAGATAGACAAGTTTAGTTCGTGCTCTGTCCTAATTTTCCTAATAAATAAAACTCTTTCCAAATATTTTTCAAAGTACTGTTTATTTATCAATTACATAGTTTTACGCCGCAATTTTTGCATAATTAATCGTGTAAATTCCCTTTTTCTATCCCTCCGAAAATATGGCACATAATACCCCCGTCGCAACGCACCTAAGACAAAATAAAGGCAATTCGCACCAAATTTCTCCTGCCGGATCACTAAATGAAAGAATCCTTAAAACTATTAAGCAAGAAATTCAAAAGCGGTCAGATGATATTATTGCTCATATTAACATTCAAATGTAAAATATGAACAAAACCATTAATGATAAACTTAACAGTTTCATTAATGAAATAAATGCTCGATTCAGTGAGGTGAATAATGCTATGTCCGTACTTGGTGCTCGAGTTGACGCTCTAGAGAGTTCATCTAACGTTAACAATCAACTGAAAACCGATCTATTAATTCTCCGCAATAAAACAGATTTCCTTGAGCGGAAAAGCATCTCCGCCGATGCTGTCTTGCTTGGAGTTCCAAAAAGAGATGGAGAAGATCTTCACGAGATTTTCAACTTGCTATGCCGGCCTGTCAAGTGCAATCCACCTGCACCGCAAAAAAATGTTCGTACAAAACCCCGGGGAGCTTCACAAGGCAGCGCAATCATTGCTAAATTTCAATCGCCAACGGATAAAATCAACGTACTACGATCAACAAGCCAGCATTGTAAGAATCTTAAACGAACATTATGCTTGAAAGATATTGGATTGAAGACCGATAGCCGAATCGACTTCAACGAAAGCCTTAGGTTAGGTTAGGTTAGGTAAAGGTGGCTGACCTGACAGGGTCAGGACACACTTAGACCACATGGGTCCATTGTGATACCACATGAGTAATGACCGGTCGGGTCACCGGTAACCAGGGGAACCTTAACCTTTCTCATGAGGGTTTTGGCTGAGAATGCTGACTGAAAAGGGTAGAGAGGGTGACTGACTCAGTCAACCCTGAAGTCAAGGTGTACCGAGAAGGTAGAGTGTGCAGCAAGTGATGGGGGGTGATTGATTCAATCGAACCCCCTATACTGTGTGTGCAAGTTATATTGGCAGGTCCCATAAACCGTGTAGGCGTAGAGGTGCATACGCATAGTAGAGTGACTGATTCAGTCTAACTCTAATTACTGTTATGTATGGTATTGACTAGGTGGGGTGACTGATTCAGTCAAACCCTTCATACCTAGGTGGACCGTGTAGGTGTGGAGGAGCATAAGCGTACATAGAGTGACTGATTCAATCGAGCTCTAAGTACTGCTATGTATAAAGTGTGAACTAGGTAGGGTGATTGTTTCAATCGAACCCGTACCTAGGTGGACCGTGGAAATAGTGGGGAATGCAAAGTAGAGCGAGATGACTGATGCAGTCAATCTTGCACTAGTATGCAGTCGAAGTTTAGGGGATGGTTTGGCTAGGTAGGGTGACTGCTGCAGTCAAACCCTTAATACCTAGTTCACCGTGTAGGTAGTGTGCATGTGAGTAATAGGGGGATTGATTGACTCAATCAATCTCTGTTACCTCTATGCAGTAATGTTATTTACAGGCACTGGTCTAGTGATATGGGAGGGTTAGCTATCGATCTTGGGAGGTGTCTGTTGCAGTACCTCTTGGGGATTGATAGTAACCAATAACGAGGGAGGAGGGGTGGTGGTGATGTGGAGGGGGGGCATTTCAGCTAAACCAGTTGGATTTACCTATGTATCTATTTAAGTTTCTAATGTCTATGTTACACAGGTCACTTAGGAACGAATGCCTTACTACCCACAATCATATCATTCACCGTAAAGCTCTCCAATGTAAACAACGCAAGCAGCTGACATCTGTTTTCACCAGAGAAGGGCGTGTGTATGTAAAAACAACAACTCAACTTCAACTTTAAATGTCTAAATAAGTCTTACATTTTCGCAGTAATTTAAAGCTGTTAATTATGTTTATTTTTCTTTCTTTAGTATAAATGCTATACATTTCAAATAGTATTTCATTGGTATTTATTAACAGTCTAATGTTTAAATTTATTCACCACTTCTGTTTACATGGTCTTCTACGCTGTAGGGTAAGGCTTGCCTTTTTATTTCAAACACATGACCACGGGAAATGCAAATAGTTCTATGGGCGGTGGCATTAATGGAAACTTGCGTTTAATGTTAAATATTTTATGTCAGCAGCGGATTTAATGTATGTCACATTAACGCACAAAGCTTGAATCCGAAAGTTGACGAATTTCGTGGATTGTTTGTTGGTTCTAATGTGGACATCGTCTGTGTCTCCGAAACTTGGTTTCATGAAGATAATGATGATGTTCATTATAGCCTAAAGGGATACGACATGTCTCGTGCGGATAGGAGCAATAGAAGTGGTGGCGGTGTTGCACTATATGTTCGTGATGGTATTAATAGTAGCCCACTCGAATATTGCTTTATTGCTATAGCCAACTGTCTGATTGGTGTGGTTTATAGGCCGAATTCCCATACAGATCTATCACCTCTCTATACTGTGCTTGAAAATGTCTCTTCCTCCTTCAGCAATGTAATCGTCTGTGGTGATTTCAATTGCAATCTTTTAAATAGTGAAATGTCTAAGCCATTCTTAGATAATATAAAAACCTTAAGCCTTCACCCAGATAATACAACAGTACCGACTCATTTCAGCGGTAGCACCAGTACGTTGTTGGATTTATTCTTTGTGAGTAATTACCAAGATGTTCTATTCTATGATCAGTTATCCGCCCCGGGTTTTTGGCGACATGATTTCATTTTTGCTACTTTCAATATTGCTTCTTGTCCTCCACTTTCATATGAATATAGGGATTACAAACATGTTAATGCCGAACTACTTGAGCAAGACATCTTACGGGTAGATTGGCAACGGATATACTCTATGTCGTCATCTGAATTAAAAGTAGAATTTTTAGAAAATAGCATCCTAAGTTTGTTTAACACCCACGTACCACTAAAAACAAAATTTGTCAGGCATCGTGTAAACGAATGGTGCACTAGTGATATCATCCAACTGATGAACAAGCATGATGTTGAGTACAAGAGATGGAAACGGTTTAGATTACCCGATATATATACCACCTTTCGTAACCTGCGCAACCAGGTCATTTCCAAAGTAAGACAAGCCAAGAGGTCTTACTTCTCTGCTCATCTGAATAGTAATCTTGATTCTAAAAAGTTATGGAAAAATTTGAAAGCCATAGGCGTTGGTCGTAATAGGAAGCAGGATCTTGGAAATATTGACCCTGACCAATTAAACAAAGAATTTGTCAAGACGCAGGCGGCAGTCCCAAATATTTTGCATTCAGACCAAGATAACATAACGCAAACTAATAATTCAGAGCCACCTAACCAATTTCAGTTTTTTTGTGTTGACCAGGTCGATGTCCTCAGAGAAATCCTTCGTATAAAATCTAAATCCGCTGGCATTGATGAGATACATCCCTTATTTGTGAAGGCCATACTACCCCATCTGTTCCCTGTGCTGACACATGTACTTAAATCTGTTATTTTTACATCAACTTTTCCCAATAAGTGGAAAACAGCGAAAGTAATTCCGATTTTGAAAAAAAAAGGGAACGAAGCTTTCTCCACCGGAATATTTCTATTTCATTTCTATTCTTCCATATCTATCAAAAGTTTTGGAGAAAATAATACATCAGCAGTTGTCAGATTACCTTCATAGAATAAATTTTCTTTGCAGCACTCAATCCGGCTTCAGGCAAAAACATAGCTGTGTAACAGCCCTATTGAAGGTGACTGATGACATTCGCGAGGCTATGGACAACGACAACTTAACTATTTTAACCCTTCTTGATTTCTCCAAAGCTTTTGATACAGTCAACCATAAAATACTACTCCATAAGCTCAAACAGGCTGCCATTTATCTTCTTCTGCACTAAAGTTAATTGGTACCTACCTCTCCGAAAGACAGCAATCTGTTGTCGTGCAGGATAAGAAATCAGGACTCATTAAAACTGTGGCAGGAGTACCACAAGGTTCTATTTTGGGCCCATTGCTTTTCAGTATTTTTATTAATGATCTGCCACACTCAGTCACAAATTCATCCGTGCACTTGTATGCTGACGATGTGCAAATATATATCAGCAGTAAAATAGAAATGATTGAGGACAGTGTGAGCCGGTTAAACGACGACCTGGTCCGAAAAAAACTGCCTACGACCCAAGTAAGTCCCACTGCATTGCTATCTACAAAACCAAGCTTGATCCTAGCTATTTCCCTCCTATCTATCTTGGTAGTACAGTGCTTCAGTACACTGATAAAGCTAAAAACCTTGGCATTTATTTTAATCGAACTTTGGGATGGGACGATCATATTCAATCAGTCATTGGAAAGGTGTACGGGTGTCTTCGAAATCTATCCATGTCTAAGCATTACACTCCTTTGAACACTAAACTTATGTTAGTTAAGTCCCTCGTCCTGCCTATAATTGCGTACGGTTGGCAAATTTTTATTGGATGTAGCGCTGAGAGTAAAAGAAAGCTAACCACCGTCTTCAATAACACGGCACGTTATGTTTATGACCTAAGGCGATATGACCATGTATCTCATTATGTCAAAAAGATACTAGGATGCACGTTACATACGTATCTCAATTATCTTTCCCTAATGTTTTTACACCAAATTATGACAACCAAACAACCCACTTATTTATCGGACAAGCGTTTATTCAACCGCGTTTTACCTGCCTTGCAACCGAACGGCAGTTTTTCGTTTTTGCTGCTCGCCCCTGGAACTCCCTTCCCCTAAGCATTAGAAGACTCTGTGGTTCAAGCACATTTGGTGACATCCTGTTTAGACATTTGGCTGAAGACTGAAATACTTTTTGAATAACTATCTTAATCGCTTTCTTACTTTTTCTTATTTACTTGTACTTATATTACATAATTTAAATTTCATGTTTTTGAAATTCTTTTTACACTAACTTGTCTCACTTCTCTTTGCTTACATTTAATCTTTCTTTATTTACATTGTTTCTTTTCCTTATAACTTTTACTAACAAAGATTGTTACAATCTGTTGTAAACGATTTTTTATGAACTAATAAATTATGAAATTATGAAATTATGCTGCCCAGCGGATCAGTTTCGGAGATCAAACATATGTCGATATTTTCTCTTATTAGGAACATTTCTAATTCGTTAGATTTTTGTAAGAGACCGTTTGCATTCCATGTTACTATTCCAAACAACGGGTCCATATTTACTTGGATTTAGATGTATGGTTAGCCATACAAAAGCTTTTGAGGTTACTGAGACGTTCGAGAATCCGTTTGTTAATTTCACATTGTTCCTCGAACTTAGCATAGATGCAGCTCAGAATTTCATTTAACGGATCAGAGGGTGCCCCGTTGTTTCGTTTGGTTGCTTTGACTGCAGCCCGAGAATACGTACGACATACGGGGTTCGCTGGCTTATCCGATGTTATTTTCGTTCAGCCGTGGACGACTTTGACGAACGTTTAATCGCCTCACAAGGCTGATTGACTATTTCAAGAGCCTGCACTGCTGATTCAAGCGTTCTTTCAGTCGGCTCAGGAGTCTGAATAACTGGCTTACTCAGTCTGCTTAGCAATACGTTCTACCGACTTATGAGCCCGATCGACTGATTTCGTTCCCCGTACAATCAGCATTGTAGATTTTTTTCTGTCGCATCTCTAATTCCTTTGCGATCTAGCAACCGCGATAATTTGCTGGGTGACTTCCTTTGCAGTTAACGCAAGTTGCTTTTTCATTTTTGCCCAAACTGCAATTTTCCGAAGTGTTTTCCAGCGCACTTAACGCAGCGCGGCTCTTTGCGACAGTATGCCTGTCTATGGTTAAACTCTTGGCAACGCTTATATTGAGGGATTGTCTTCGTATTGACATGTAGCGGCTCGATTTTAACTACCATACTCATGATTGTACGAATATCGCATATCTTTTCCTGGCTTTCCGTTCAAGCGGAAGTTTGAAGTGTTGGTAATGTTTGCCTAATTTCTTATAAATTTGCGATAGTAGCCGATCATTCCTAAGAAACTTCTGAGTTGACTTAAAGTGGTAGTCTCAGGATATTCCTTGATCGTCACCACTTTATCTCCATCACTTGATTATCTACCATGTCGCGGTGTGATGGCTTATACTACAGCTCAAGACGCTTGGAATCGACATCGGGGACGTATCACGTCCCAAGCGGTATCGCCGCAACGATGAGCGATTCACTTGAAGAGGCTCGAAGTAAAACTTAAAGATAATCATCCTACCTAGTCTCTCTTATCCTTCTTCCCCACCCCTCCCCCAACTCTTCCCCCTGGGCTGGATCAAGGTGTCAACCGTACCGTGCCGAGGATCAGCCTGGCTGAGGGCCCAGGACAACCAAAAATAGCTCAGTCGCAAACGATGTATCCAGAGACAGCAAGCACGCTCTGGTATCAACTGCCTTATCTGCATAATGCGGGGCTCTGTGCAGACTGACCACCCTTTCCCTAGCTACTGGTGGGACCAACATTTCAGACAAAAACAAAAAAACCAGACCTTGAGGCCGGACCTCAACAAAAAAACCCGGAAACAGCCTACATCGTCGGCAGCTCTAAAAGCATTACACATGTGGAAGACCATCTGCAGAATCTCTGCATTAATGATTCCGTCAGCGAGTGCTCCGTGCTGTCGGACGAACTGAATATCGCTACACCCAAGTGCAGTTAAGCTCCTCCATCTCTTCCCAAGCACACTGACCAAGAGAGGAAATCGATAAGTCGTGAGACTAAAGCGGCTTTCCGCATCCTTGACCGACTAGCCAAAAAGGCGGAAAAGGAGTGGAGTCAGCAAGAGCGGGAAGCCCAAGTCTGGGCAACTGACATTGCCAGAGTGTTCAGCGAGCTAATGAAGCTAAAGCCTCTACGGCACTTCGCTACCCGTGGGCAACGTCACCCAACCATCCGTGGTACACGCCACCCTTCCACCCGTGGCTCACGCCAGTCCTCCACCCGGGGCACTCGCCAACCCACGAATCGAAGAGTAAATCCCTCTCCTCGAAAGTATCGCTCCCACGCTAACGACACACCGAGCCGATCTGGTTTACCATATCAAGCTGGGGGCCAGTCCGTAGTCGCGATAGACTCTGCGCCCAAGAGACGCAGGTCCGTAGACGAGGAGTCCAACGCCTCGAAGAAGACAAAGAGCTCAGTGAGCTCCAAACTCTTCTCCGAGACGGTCAAGGACAGCCTCGTCGTCGCGATAGTGGACCTGTCTGACGAAGAGGGGAGGATCTCCTACGATAAGTGGAGGCTCATTGAAGGCAGAGTGATGAACTACCTTTACGAGCATATACTAACTCATCCCAACTCTCCACCCACCTTTCAAGACACTGGCTGGCATCAAGGCTTTGTTAAGCTGATCGCATGCGACGATCAGAACTCGGCCGACTTCATCGCCGCTGCATATGTGAAATCTGGCCAGGAGCCAAGCTCAAGGGGGTGGAACGGAGCCAAATCCCCCACAGGCCGAAAGCGAGGATCTGGGTTCCACTCGAACCGCCCGAGCCAGCAAAAGTCCTTAGCCTGATTGCCTATCAAAATCCGAACCTACCAGTCAAAGACTGGTAGGCATTTGAGGAGCCACCGAGCTCTAAAAAAACGGATAACGACACCAAGAGATCTGGCCGCTCACTAGTCATCTCTCTAACTGCCGAATCATTACCTCTACTCCGCGCGAAGGAGTTTAAGATCCGTTGTGGTCTGAAGGTAATTGATGTAAGGCTTTTCACGGCGGACCGTAATAGCATCGCAGGTCCCTCTAACTTGGTGACTCCCACCCTACCCCGCGTTGTAATCCCTGATGATGAACCATCATCCCCCGATGACTTAAACGCTACTGTCGTGGAGAGGTCCGTATCAGCTCATAATGATGCTAAAACTGATACAGATTAATCTCCACCATTCTTCTTTAGCATCCGCTAACCTGTTACTTCGCCTCAGTGAACGAGGCTTTGACATCGCCCTGATCGAAGAACCTTGGATAAGAGATGACACCGTCATAGGATTGAGGGCCCCAGGATATACTCTATACCACGCGACGAATGTAGGTAGAACCCGAGCTTGCATTCTTGCTAAAACCTCCTTAAACTTAACTTTCTTCCCCACCATATCACAAGAGACCTAGCAGTAACACCGCTTAAATCAAAAAACACCACCATCTGGCTGGCATCAGGCTACCTACCCTATGAAGACCCCGACTCTGCTCCATTCAAGGAAGTGGAAGAAGTGGTAGATGAAGCAAGGAGGAGAAGAGAAGCCATCTTATTGGGTTGCGACACCAACGCGCGCCATGATCTATGGGGAAGTACCTACACTAACCCTCGAGGTAGGTCTATTTTCGAGTATTTAGTAGGCACCGACCTAGTAGTTTGTAACAGAGGAAATAGTCCTACTTTTATTACCAAGACCTGGCAAGAGGTGCTTGACGCCACCTTTGCTTCCCAAAGTATCTATCCTGCAATTTCCAACTGGACTGTATCTGACAGTCATTCGTTTTCCGATCACCGCTATCTGGAGTACAAACTGGAAATCTGTCACAGTACCGCACCCTTGGTCTTCCGCAATCGACGGAAAACCGACTGGTGCTTACACAATAAATCCCTCTCTGCTAAACTATCCAATCAAGTGTACACTACACCAACTACACAGTTGGAATTAGACAAGCTAAACACCGTTCTAACTTCTGCACTTAATACAGCTTTCATCGAATCCTGTCCGATCACAAGAAGAAAGTTGGGCAATCGTCCCCCATGGTGGAATGCAGAACTTAACAGCCTTCGCTGAGCAGGAAACAAGCAGGAAACAATTCAATAAAGCCAAACGAACAAGGCTACCACTGGAGTGGGAGATCTACAAAGAAAGTCTGAAGAACTTCAAAGTAGAGGTTCGGAAAGCTAGACGCAGATCCTGGCGCGGTTTTTGTCAGAGTATTGACAAGACGTCTCAATCCTCTAGACTGCGAAAAGTCCTCTACAAAACACCAACCATACCTAGTGTCCTTATGAATCCCAATGGATCCTTGGCGGAATCGGACGAAGCATTGCTCAACCTGCTCATGAACACTCACTTCCCGGCTGCACGCCTACCCCCAACGATGATCGCGCCCTGGTAAATGTTGCACGCCCACAGGCACCTCCTCATCTTATCAGGGAAGATAAGCTGAAATGGGCAGTAAACAGTTTCGAACTATTCAAATCCGGATCCGGATGGTGTTTTTCCGGCCCAGATTCAGACGGCCTTCAATTTAGTATGGCAGTATCTTTCCTGCATTCTGAAGGCTTGTCTTGAGCTCGGAACAACACCAACTGCCTGGACCGAGGTAAGAGTGGTCTTTATACCCAAAGCAGGCAAGACATCGCACACCCACCCAAAGGACCTTAGACCTATTAGTCTAACGTCCTTCCTTCTCAAGATTCTGGAAAGAATCCTGGACCTACACATCAAGGCCACTATTGATCGCACCCTACTATCCACATCACAGCACGCCTACCAAAAAGGTAAGTCTGTCGAAACGGCTTTGCACTCCATCATCCACCCTATCGAAAAATCACTCTCAACCAAAGAGTTCACCCTAGTGTCATTTCTAGACATAGAGGGAGCCTTCAACAACGTTGAAACAAATTCGATTACCACTGCCTTACGTAGGCTCAACATCTGTGAACCCATCTGTTGTTTCGTAGAACACATTCTAAAGAACAGGGTAATAACAGCATCCTTCGGAAGTAGTACTGTCAAGCGACATGCACATCGAGGCACCCCTCAAGGGGGTGCACTGTCTCCACTATTGTGGAATTTGGTGCTCAACGAGGCCCTTCTAAAGACCGAAAAAACTGGATGCAATGTTATTGCCTATGCAGATGATGTCGCCATTCTAACAACCGGCAAATACCCGCAGACGCTGGCCGATGTCATGCAGTCTGCTCTTAATGAACTGCTCAGATGGACCGATAAATGCGGCCTCTCCGTTAACTCGACGAAGACCGAGCTAGTTCTATTCACAAGAAAACACAAGCTACCTGACTTCACTCCGCCCAAGATAAGGGGATCCACCCTCAAGCTTTCAAATAGTGCTAGCTATTTAGGCCTAAAGCTTGACCGCAAGCTAATTTGGAAGGAGAATGTCGTCGAATGGGCCAGGAAATCGCTGGCCGCTCTATACATCTGCAAGAAAGCAGTAGGCTCCACCTGGGGCCTTAAACCAAGCATCATGCACTGGCTATACACGTCGGTCATTAAACCGATTCTCATGTATGGAGTATTGGTATGGTGGCCCGCCTTGGAGAAGAAATCCAACCTATCCATAATGGAAAAAACTCAGCGAGTTGCATGTCTCAGTATTACCGGTGCACTGAGAACTTCTCCCACAGCGGCGCTCTAAACCATGCTCCACCAGCTTCCGATTGACATCGTCAGTAAGCAATTAGCTATCAGCTCGGCAATAAGACTGAGAGGCTCCAAGCAGTGGAAGGAGCAACACACGGGACATGCCAATATACTTTCGATGCACCGTCATCTTCCCAATTCCACTGACCATCTGCCCACTGAATATGATTTTGACAAGGGCTACACGCACTCGATACCGGACAGAAGTGAGTGGACGCAACGCAATGTCCTTTACAACGAATCGCTGTCAATCTTCACGGACGGGTCCAAAACCAAGGACGGAATCGGTGCCGGAATTTTCTCGGAAGATCTGGACATACACCTCTCCCTTAACCTTCCAGACTACTGCAGCGTTTTTCAAGCCGAAATCACCGCAGTTCGCAAAGCTGCTGACTGGCTGGCGGCTAGCACACTATCAACAAATGATATTGTTATTTATGTCGACAGTCAGGCAGCCATCAAATCCATCGCATCCAGAACTACGAGATCTAAGGCAGTGAAAGACTGTGCATATCTCTTAACAAGATAGCTGGTCAGTACAACCTCACCCTTTGCTGGGTACCAGGTCACTGTGACATACCGGGGAATTGTGCAGCCGACGAACTAGCGTGACAAGGCTCCTCTGGTACAGATAGCATAAGCATTATCGACATCGAAGCGCCAGCGTCTTATGTTAAGTACCTTATTCAAATTGATGCCGAGAAAGTAGCCAATCATCGATGGCAACATCTAGACCAATGTCATACCACCAGACAGCTTTGGCCGATACTCAATAAATCCAGGTCCATCGGACTCTTGAAGCACAAGAGAGGAACCCTCTCAAAAATAACAAATGTCCTCACCGGACACTGCGTCATAGGAAGACATGCCCAGAGATTAGGTATCCCTCATAACTTCTGCAGAAGCTGCAGAGATGAGGAGTAAGAGGAGACCATCAGTCATCTCCTGTGCGCCTGTCCTGCGCTCGCCAACATCAGGAAGGCCACTCTGGATGAATACTTCTACAATGAGCTTAATGATCTCGGCAACGAATGCACGGCTAAGATTCTCGACTTCATTCAACGAAGCAAATGGTTCCAAGAGTAAGAGGGTGATCCACCCGCCTTACACATCGGCAGTACAATGGACCTACTTTCTGGTCTAAGTACATCCTCATCGAGGGCCGATCCTAACCTAACCTCACCTAATTACTTACTTAGGTGGCGCTCCAGTTCGGGGTAAACCTGAGCATCAACCACCATTTAGCTCGGTCTTTAGCTAATTGCCTCCAGTTACGCACTCCAAGTTGGTCAAGGTCCCCTTGAGCTTGTGCGCGCCACCTACGGCGATGATTCCCTCTACTGCGTCGTCCCTCGGGGTTCGATTCGAAGACTCTGCGGGCCGGAGCGTTGGTGTTCATTCGCTCTACATGTCCTAGCCATCTCAAACGTCCAATACGCAGTTTTTTGACTAGGTCGATATCGCTATAAAGCTCGTATAGTTCGTGATTGAATCTTCTCCTCCAAAACCCGTCAACGTAAACGGGACCGAAAATCTTACGAGGACTTTTTCTCTCGAAGCGACCAAGGATATCTTCATCCTCTTGTAATAAAGTCCATGTTTCAGCGCCATAAAGCAGGACTGGGATGATCAGGGTCTTATATAGAGTCTCCTTAGTTGTTCGAGATAGGGCTTTAATGTTGAATTGCCTTATAAGCCCAAAAAAACAGCGATTGGCAAGAGTTACCATATTCTTCGATTGATTTCTGTGCTGATGTTGTTCTCAGAGTTTATAGCAGAGCCAAGGTAGACAAAGTCCTTTACTACCTCGAAGTTATAGCTGTCCACTGCCGCGTTTTGTCCAATTCTTCGGTGTTGGTATTCCCTTCTTGTTGACAGCATATACTTGGTTTTGCCATCGTTTACCGTTAAACCCATTTTGGGCGCTTCCGCTTCAATGCTTGCAAACGCACCGGTGACAGCCCGCTGAGTTCTTCCGATAATGTCTATATAGTCGGCGTATGCAAGCAGTTATACGGACTTGTAATAGATTGTGCCTCCGGTGTTGGCTTGTGTGTCACATGACAGCGCGTCACCTTGTTTAAAACCTCTTTTGACATCAATGGTCTCGGTGAGATCATTACCGACCTTGATGGAGCAGCGAGCGTTCTCCATCCTCATCCTGCACAGAAGGACAAGTTTGGCAGGGATGATAGACATGGCTCTATAAAATTCTTCTCTATAGATGCTGTCATAGGCGGCCTTGAAATCGATTAAGAGGTGGTGAGTATCGATTTGGAATTCTTGGGTTTTCTCCAGGATCTGCCGAAGTGTGAAGATTTGATCGACGGTGGACTTTCCTGGCCTGAAACCGCACTGATAGAGTCCAATCAGGCTGTTGATAAAAGGTTTCAGGCGTTCACACAATATCACAGAAAAGATCTTGTAAGCGATGTTGAGGAGACTGATGCCTCTATAGTTGGCGCAGTTGAGGGGGTCTCCTTTCTTGTGGATCGGGCAAACGATGCTGAGTTTCCATTCAAATGACCAAATCTTAGAGATGAGCTGGTGTATACAGCCTACCAATTCATCCCCAGCTGGCTTGAAAAGTTCGGCTGGTAAGCCATCAGGTCCAGCAGCCTTGTTGGATTTTAGCTTGGGCGCCGTGGCGTAAGTGGTTAGTGTGTCGGATCACTACGCATGAGGTTCCAAGTTCGAATCCCAGAAAATACCGAAAAGTTTTTCCACGGTCCCATTTTTCGCGAGCCTCTGACAAACATCCGAGAGTATTGTTGTCACGAAAAAGCTTCTCAAATCGCCGTTCGGATTCGGCATTAAACGGTAGGTCCCTTCCATTCGTGTGAAAAATATAACGCACACAACATGAGTGGTTGCGAGAAGCTAGGCCCTGGCACTTTAAAGAGCTGTTGCGCCAAATATTTGTGTTTTTTTATTGCTATCCTCACTTCGTTTTGGTCAGGTGGACGGACATTTTGACTATCATCGTCCATGTTGAATGGTTTATTCTGCCTGACAGCGGAATGTTGGTCTTCGTCGCCGTTATACAGTCTGCAGAAGTAGTTTTTCCATATTCTCAACACCGACTGTGATTCTACTACGAGGTTTCCATTTTCATCTCTACAGATTTCTGTACGGGTATTGCTTCTCTGACACGTTCTTTTTACCTTTTGGTAAAACTTCCGTACATTGTTCCTGGAGTATAAACTCTCGATATTTTCGAACGCCCGCTTCTCATGCTCTTTCTTCTTCTTTTGGAGAAGCCGATGTTCTTCTCATCTCTTTTGCTCGTAGAGCTCACGAGCAGCTCTCGTCTTCCTTTGCAGCGCCGCTTTGTACATATGTCTCTTGTTTTGCTGCATGCACTCTTCGTCAAACCAGGGATTTCGTGGTGGTGGGCAAGCGAGACCCAGCACATCAGTCGCGGCGTTTCTGATGGCATGTTGGCAGCGTTGCCACTGCTCCTCGGCACTTGATGCTGGCGGCATAGGGGTGATTGAGAGATTTCGGAATACGCGTTCAGCGAAGAGTCTGGCGGTCTCTTGCGATTGTAGCTTTTCGACGTTCAATTTTCTCACAGTGATTCTTCTTTGTTGCTCCGTATGAAAACCAGGTACGACAAAAAGGCAACAACGTTCAGCCTTCATGAGGGAGATCTAGTATGCTTGTACAATCCACACCGACAAAAGGGGACGTCACCTAAGCTGCAGCAAAACTGGGAGGGCCCTTATAAAGTGGTCATACGCGTCAATGACGTTGTCTATCGGATCCAGCGTGGAGTAAGAGGCAAGATGAAAATTGTTCACCTGGATCGTCTTCATCGTATCATGGCAATAACCGAGATGATCTTGTTCGGGACGAACGAATTTAAGAGGGGGGCAGTCTAGCATCGACAAAAAGTAGCACCGCACTGCATGGTTTGTGTACCGAACCAACTGAAACAACGCCCACAAAACCAAGGAACTCGACTCCTTTCCGGAAAAACGTTGTTTTGTTTGGTGACGCACGCATGTTTGCTGTTTCCATTTTTTTCAAGATTTCTTCGACATGTTCCAAATGGGTTTTCTCATCTTTTGAGAAAATAATTACATCATCTACATATACAAGGTGACCAGATAAGAGCAGTAGGAAAACCAAATTGGAATAAAACAACAACGGTGTGAGATATAAAACTGATTTTCGCTTTACTTTGAAGCTACATTCATGCACATCATTCAAATGGCCGCCTCGGCTTCGCTGGCAGTGCTTCAAAGGGTCCGGTCGGTCCAATGCATACGGCGTTTTTCTGGCAATAGCGTTTCGAACGTTGGCCTCGAGCTCATCCAAAGTTGTTGGCTTGTTAGCGTAGACTAAGAACTTGACGTAGCCCCAGAGAAAATAATCAAGTGGTGTCAAGTCGCATGAACGCAGCGGCCAATTGATGAACGGTCGCTGTGAGATGACCCAGTCGCCGTCTTGTTGGAACGACAGCTCGGATATATCGATGTACCCAAATCCAATCGCAAAATAAATCGGGTTGGCTCTCTAGCGATGCCCAATTCAGCTGATCGGCGCCGAATCAACATTTCTGGGTCTTCTTCGATACTGGCCGCTACGGCGCCTATGCTTTCTTCAATTCGCACAAATATCTGTCTGGTTGGCGGTTTAAGGTCCAAAAGTGTACTCAGGCTGAAACTTTTCCACGGTGCGACGAATTGGCTGCACACTGAAGCCATGATGACGACCGACCTTACGACGAAGTTCACGTTGCGTATTTACAACTCAACTGGAATTTCGATAATATTTTTTAATAATTTCCGCCCGTTCGGCAAGCGTACAACGATGCATCATGAAATGGCAAACCTTACTGAATATTTTGACACCTGCTGAAACATAACAATTCGAAAAGTATTATATCATTGCTATCTGGTCACCTTTTACATGACACCTGCGACCAATGTCTTCGCGTAAAATGTCATCTATAGCCCACTGAAAGATGCATTGATCTTTTTTAAGACCAAATGGTAGACGACAGTACTCGTACTTTCCGTTATTAACCGAAATGCTGTAGTTTCTCTGTCCTTGGGACCAATAGTATATGATGGAAACCAGATTTTTCATCAACTGTTGCGAAAAAATGGGATCGTCCCAGATTGCCTAAGATTACAGACCTATCTGGAATCGGATTTCTACCACTAATAGGTTCCAAATTAAGTTTTATAAAGTCTATTAAGGTGCGTCCAGACCAAAGAAACATTTCAGAAACATTGTTTCTGAAATGTTTCTGAAATGTTTCCCGATTGTTTCCCATTTGCTTCAGAAACATTTCAGAAACATTTCAGAAATGTTTCTAAAATGTTTCTTTTGGTGTCGACGTCAAATGAAACATTTCTGAAATGTTTCTGAAATGTTTCTTTTTATCCATTTTTGCTCTTGAAGATGATGGGCTCAAAAGAGGTAGTATTAATAGCGTCGTGCTTCATCATCATGAAAAAAATAGAAAACGATAAGAAGAAGAAAAAAAAACAGTGGCAAAGATATTTTTTTAAAAATAGAGAAAATTCTTTTTTTGTAATTTTCGTTTTGGGGATCCCATAAAACTCTTTTAGTTTCATACAATTTAATTAAAGAAATTGTATCCTCATTACTCCACGCCTTTCTTGACATTTTTTTTATTTTTATTTTCACAAAAAAACATTCACTTTCTGCACGTGGAGCTTGAGAAACAAAAATAATTTTCCGTCGCGAATGGGAAACAGAGAAACATTTCAGAAATGTTTCATCGGCGTCCACACCAAAGAAACATTTCAGAAACATTTCGGAAACATTTCAGAAACATTTCGGAAACATTTCAGAAACATTTCAGAAATGTTTCTGAAATGTTTCTGAAATGTTTCTGAAATATTTCTGAAATGTTTCTTTGGTCTGGACGCACCTTTACTAAACGATGTTTCTTATTCTCGTCCTCGTTACAAAATTTCTTATCAACTATCCAAATAGGACTATTATATGGAATTTTTGACTCTTGGGTGATAATATCTTTAAGCAGAGATTAAATTTCATTGTTGACAGAATCATTCATTGCCATGATGTACGCTTATCAGTTCTAGTTCTGATAGTGGCTACAGATTGTGTGTTGAAAGGCAAACTTTGATTAGGATCTGCAAAATCTTTACACGGATGGTGCTCACATTTCTTTCAACTTCATTTGTACGTCAATACTCTTGTCTAAGTACATAACTTTGCTTTAATTTTCTTAAGAAAGTCAAACCCTCATCAAATGCTTCAAGCGCAGGAAAAATGAAAGTACATCCGTGTCTCCGAAAATATTCTGAAATCTCTAACCCCGCGAATTCTGATTCGTATGTGGATTTTGGTTGAATCCACTACCTCGGTTCAAATGTCGAAATCTTTGCGACTGCAATTGCTGATTACCATGTGAGTTTGGATCGTTTCTCCTAAACCTTGACGTGGAGGGATCGACCTCCATGCTTATCGGTTGATTAGAATTATATTGGTTTTTTGAAGGACTGACAACCTGAAACTGAGGCCCGTTGTAAGAATATGAGCCTGTTCCAAATTCGGAAAGAACAAAGCGAATGTATATCTTTGGTGGTTGCAATAGCAAGCGCAGAGGGGAGATCGCTTGAATTATTGGCAAATAAAATATCACAAATAAAATAACAGTGGCTTTCGTAATTCAGACATGAAAACAGTGAGAGCGTTGCGTCTATATTTTTGTTTGAAACCTGTCTGCAAATCAGTATTACCCGAACAAGTTTTAGCTATTTTATTAGTTACTTGCTGAACCCGTGCTCGCCGTGCGTCGCCCTCTAAAGGCTTCCTCATGCGAACAAATATGTAATTTCAGAGCGAGTGAAGAAACATCAAAGTATTTGTCTAAGTCCATAAAATTGTTCTGTACAACAAATTTTGTGGGTTAATTGCATTTTATCAATGTCGTTCCAATGGGTAACTTTCAGCCCCTAAGTGCAGATTTCATAGTTCTCAAAAACCAACATTCTCTAAAATGTTATCAAACGTAATAAAATTACAATTCTATAAATAATGGACAATTTTTTTTTAAGGTTCTTTGTAAACAATGTTTGAAGTTGCGTTGCCTGGAGCATAAACAAATACATTTTTACTACCGCTGACACGGGAAAGACACGCGTATAATTGGCCGTGTGAGAAGCAGCTGGTGGTGAGGTCCACCCCCGCGGTACACAGTGTTGGTCCCTGCGCCTTATTTATCGTCATCGCGAAGCAGATGCCGATGGGAAATTGCACACCCTTAAATTTGAACAGAAAATTATTTGGTATGATCGGAATTCGAGGGATGAGTACATGTTCACCGGCACCGCAGCCCGTCAACACTTTCGCTTCTACCAGATTTCGTTGCAGAGTTGTAACTCTAAGTCGGGTACCTTTACACAACTTAAGCGGGTTCAAGTTTCGTAGGAGAATAATAGGTACACCCACTTTTAGTTTTAATTTATGTGATGGAAGCCCGGGAGCAGAAAGCGAATTTAAAAATTCGACGGCATAGTTGGTCGTTTCTTCTTGGTCCATAACCTGGTTGATTGAAGTGTATTTTACACTTTGACACTTTCTGTTTGTATGATTCTGTGCTTCTTGTATAAGTTCGCTAAAATAAGACAAATTGGTTATATGAAAAATGTTATCGTAGTTTTCGTATATCGCTTTGTTGCCTTGTTCAATAAGTACATAATTTTCTGGAGTGTAATCAATTATTTCTGTGGACACTATGCTCATTAACGTAAAAATAAATATCCGGTTCATTTTCCTGAAATGATAAAATTCTATGTTTTAATATTTCTCTATGAACTATAATATCTTTTTGATGAATTCGAAATTTGTTTGGAACTTTTAGTTTTAATTCGTGTGATGGAAGCCCGGGAGCAGAAAGCGATTTTTTTTTTTTTAAATACGCGCGCGCCGAAGGGATTATTAATACCCTTATACTGATGCTCAGGGTACGGGGGGAGAGGAACGAAGGAGATGCCGGCTTGCGTTGGCTTTAAATGATTGAAGGTTGTAATGATTTGGAAATACAGAGGCTGGTAGTTCGTTCCACAAACGTGTTGTTCGGCTTATAAACGAATCCCTATATTTGACAGTACGGCCGAAGTTGGGCTTGAGGGTGAACTGATGTGCATTCGAAGCATGACGCGTATTGCGGGTGAAGTTTTGAAGCAGAGGAATGCAACTGGCTATTTCGCTGGAGCATTTTTTATAAAAATAACGATAAATAAGGAAAGACATGAGACATTTCTACGATGTTTAAGTGAGACTATGGAGTTCACAATGTCTCTATCACCTCAAGTTTCAAGTTTTTCCAGCTTTGGGCGAATGAATGTCTTATAGATGGAGGCCAGATCAGACGGGGTAAAATATGTTTTGAACCGCTTAGGGAATCCTATACATTTTGCAGCATTTTTGGCGACCTCGAATATGTGATCGTCCCATCGAAGATGGTTATTAGTGTAGATACCGAGAATGGCAAGTCTTTCGGATTCAGCGATGCAAGTACCATTCATGGATAATTAGTTGGTTGGGTGTTTTAGTTTCGCTTGAGTGACAGAAGACAGCATTGTGTTTTGGATGCATTAAATACCACTCTATTGGTTGAACCCCATTTGATTATGCTGTCCACGTCGGATTTTAATGTGTTTGACATACGTTGACGTTCCTCTTCTACGACCGAAGAGCAGGGACGTGAATTACGGAACGAATATGAAAAACTGAGAGTACTGTCATCAGCGAAGGAATGGATTGGATTAGAAGTAGCAGACAAGAAGTCATTTATAAAAATGAGAAAGAGAGTCGGAAACGGAACCCTGGGGAACACCAGCATTTATATGGTGAATTGCAGACTTGAAACCATCCAAGACAACTTGTATTGAACGGTCCGAAAGGTAATATCTAATCCATTGAAGAAGAGACTCATCGATGCCATATGCACGCATTTTCGACAAAAGAGCCGGATGCCAAACTCTGTCAAATGCCTTAGAAATATCGAGCACAACCATCTTTGTTTCAGCGAAGTGATGGGGAGATTGGTTCCACTTCTCGGTGACATATGCCATCAGATCATCAGTGGACCTGTTGCTACGAAAACCATACTGCCGGTCATTGAGGAGTTTTCGTGAATCAAGATATTTCATAAGCTGACGATTTATCAGCGTTTCCATGACCTTGGAAAGAAAGGACGTAAGTGCAATGGGTCGGTAATTGGACGGGGAGGAAGATTCTCCTTTTTTAGGGACGGGCTGGACAAATGTTGTTTTCCGTCTACTCGGAAAAAGCCCCGAAGAGTAGGATAGACAGAAAAGCTTAGGCCGAAGTTTTGACAGCGTGGAAGAACACCTCTTCAGAACTATGTGGGGATACCATCTGGACCAGCGAGCAGATTGGCCTTGTCTAAGGAGCTGACAGGTGGAATGTCATTGCATATGAGCGTTGGGATGGCAGACGAGGCAGAATTTTAATATTTTTGACGAATGACCAAAAATGTTTGCTACCTTTGGGACAGTTTTTTCCTCAATTTTTGGTCATGTAAGAATTTTACACGTCGAATGTGGACATTGCAGTCATTTCTGGCTTGTTTAAACTTCTTTCGGTTTTCCTCAGAATTGTTAGCTTTACAAGACCGAAAACTTACCTCTTTTAACCTGATAGCCTCTTTGCAGCTCTGATCAAACCACGAGTTTACCTTAGGTTTAATGCTCTTTATTCTGTTAGGAATATAGTCATTCATACCTAAGAAAATGGTGTCAGTAATCATATCAGCGGCGGCATCCACGTCACTATCGAGGAAGCATAGCGACCAGTTAAATCTCCTAAAGAAACTATTTAGGCCGTCCCAGTTGGCTTTCTCGTAACGCCAAACTTTTCTTTTAGGAGTTTTTTCTTTAACTGTGTGGTCGGAGTACGAGGATTTAGCTTATACGATATTGTGGTCGGACCGGCCTAGAGGCGCTAAAACATCAATGATGTATTTATCCAGTGTGTTGGCGGAATGACTTACAATGTTCGGTATGCGTGTAGGCTCATTTTCAAGCAGAGTCAAATTGTTTATCTCAGCGAAAAGTTCAACATACCTTTCTTCGGGTGTTGCCTGGCCAGAATATCGAAGCCACTCCGAATTGTGTATATTGAAATCGCCCGCAATGACGATTTCAGTATGAGGATACAGGGAGACAATTCGTGTGATGGAATCGGACAGCGCATCAAACTCGTTAAAGGTTGAGTTGCTATCCGTACTAGGGCTTCTGTAAAGAAAGCAGTAGTGAATTATTTGCTTACGGACGGTGAATTTTAGCCATTTGTAGTTAAATTCCGTATTGGAACAGTGGCCATACTGTGGTGGAACATGGTAAGCTATATCACTACGGACATAAATGGCAAGGCCGGGGTGGGGAAGGAATAATGCACTAAGTTATATCCAGCAGCTTCAAATCAGATGATTCTTCAACTACCTGTGTTTCACTAAGTGCCAAAAGTGCCAAGCTCGTTTATAGGAATTAGCGTGGGCGTACAAGTCGAAGAAATTCGTTCGAAGCCCACGAATGTTGGTAAAATCAACCCTAAATTGCCTCATCATTACAACATGAAAACACAAAAAGACACAACGCTGACGATACTAAGCGAAGCCATGAAGTGTAGATCCAAATGTTATTTTTCCAAACCAAACTATCGCTGGTGTGATGCCCAAACGACAGTCAGCTGAGGTCCGCTTTTCGGATTAATACTCACGTCACGGTCCGCTATGCATCAGATGTTACGTTCTCTCAATCAGCGCAACTGGAAGTATGTAAGGAACATGCTACAATTGCGATGACGAAGAAGCACAACAGCTAGTGAGTGGGGGTGGGAGAGATGGGATCCCGGCGGATTGAACTCAAATGAACTTGTTTGAACTCAAATGAACTTGGTTGAACTCAAATGAACTTGGTTGCACTCAAATGCACTTGGTTGAACTCAAATGAACTTATGCTGACCAGTTTATTGGTATAGTGTGGTTGGTGTCGGTTTGCGTTGACGGTAAGGTCGACGTAACCCGCGTGATTTAGGTTTATTGTGGGATTTATTTATTTATTTATTTTTTATTTTATTATTATTTTTTTTTTTTGAGCAGGTTTAGTTTTTTATTGTTTGTTTTTTTTTACTTTATTTCTTTTTAAATTAAATTAGTTTGGGGGGTAGACTATTCTATTTTTTTTCTCTATTTTGGTGCAGATCGGTGATCCCGTGTGCACACGACGCAGACAACATGGCACTCAGATTTTCATTAAACTTGACGAAAATAATTTTTACTCACACTAAATGGAGTGTTTCTTCCAAAAAACTGGGGAAACACTTGCACTCAATTTGTGTTTACACCACCACACGTGCAGGTATTAGCCTCACATTCGCATACAATTTTTACTCACACTAAATGGAGTGCTTCTTCTAAAAAACTGGAAATACACTTGCACTCAATTTGTATTTACACCACTACACGTGCGCACACTTCTCTTTTGTTCCAATCCAACAGAGAAAACGACACACAGTATTTGTTGAAGTGGATGTCCTTTCGATGTGCGCCCACCACCCCAAAGCAGAAGAACGATCAAGAACAATCGCTGCTATTTTTTTTTAGATTTGAGAAAGTTCAGAAATTTAATTTAATCATGTTAGATTTTGGTCTGTAGCTCAGCTCCTAGATGAAGCAGAAAGCTGTTGGATAGCTTAAAAAATTAGGGGAAGTGTTGACCCTGATTATGAATTACCCGAGTAATAGGAGGTTAAAGGCAGTAAAGTCAGTAAAAACAAATAAAAATTGCAAAAACGCTCCCAAAAAGTAGGCTGGGCAAAAAACGACATGGCCTATGTCCTTCCCAGAGTCTTAAGACACATTTCAAAAAAAGTTTCATCCAAATCTGCCCAGCGGTTCTCACGCCATTAGGTAACATAAAAAAAACCGTACAGTTTTATTAAATGTACAGATAAGCGTTAAATGCCATTCCAAACCATCATAGAATTCTACTACTGGCAATTTGCCTTTCCGAAGCATTGACATTTCGTACTCCAGGAAATTGAGAGGTTGCTCCTCCGCTTACGTGGCATCCAATCGAGACAATATTGCATCTAGATTGAGCACTGTATCGTAACTTGACAACACTGCGTCTGCCGCAGCCGTAATTTTGTTTCTAATAATAACTAATGCTTGATAGTACTTCGACAAACCCATGGTGGATATGTATTAGTCTAACCGGAATATTCAGGCAGAGATTTAATTAAATCTAAACTTTCGCTACACTCTATTGTAGGATCAATAGTCTAAGAAACATAGGTTTTTATATTTGGTTTCTCAAAGGCATAGAGTTTTTCATTAATCACTTCGATTTTTTTGTTAATCGCTTCTAGAGTTTGCCGATTTGTGACTTCAATTAAAGCCGCAGTGGCTGCACCGAATTGTTCATGATTCATTACGGATATATCGAAATTTAATAATAATAAAAAAAAAATTCACGACACGATATTTACTGCTACAGCGAATTGTGTTTCTACTAATAATAATATGAAAATCATCAGATTTTTTTATGCATACGTTGCAAGTATTAGTTTTCCTCCTGCAATCCTTCTTTATGAGTTGATGGATCTCTGGTTATTCTCCCTTTATGAAGCAGCTACTGGTTCCCTTATTGTGTCTGGTTGCTCTCTTATGACCAGGATTTTTATTCCATTGAGGTCGTTAGTGCTGCCTTCCTGTGTCCGATTTTTTTTCCTTTTATAAAGATTCCTTAAATGATCCTTTCCTCCTTTGATAGGATTTTCTAGAACAACTTTTTAAAACACACAACACAATAGAGCACAAATAGTTGGGGGATAATTAAGGAACACGTCTTGCCTGTTTGATGATACACTTTTTTCTGCAAAAAACAAAAATCTCGAAATTGAAAGCAACACACTACGTGTTGCTATGTTTCAAAAAAAAAAAAAAAAAACTCAAACACAATGGAACTTGTGGGAGAACTACAGAGAGGTTGTAGCCGAGGTTTTACTCTGCAGACTGAGTTATGCTGCTTGTTGTGTCTGTTGGGTTGGATGTACGCTGATGTTCTGACTCGGATTTCTGTTGGAAAGCTACCTTGCTGACCGCGTGTATTTTGCTTGCTGCTGACTCGAATTTCTGTTGAACACAGTTAACATTTACTGGGGAAGCCACGAGTTCGGTACATCGGTCTATCTACAATCGATTGAACCATCACCCACATATAAGAAATTATTTTAAAGATGTTTATGAAGTAGAGAAGATATCGATGATGCTAAATCTATGAGCAGAACTCTAAAATTGAACTAAGTCCCTCATAGGGAGGATTTATCAATACTCTGCAGCATTTACAATCTCGACGAAAGAGAAGACGTACTTCATTTGAAGAAACAACCTTGGAAGCGATTTTCTGACAGAAGAAGCAGTAATGGACTTACTCAATGAATTAAGCGTTGAGAAAATATTCCAATATTGTAAGCTAGCACTTGCTTATCGTAGAGAATAATGGATGAAAATTTTCAAAGATTATCGTCTGGGAAAAAAATCATTTAATAAATAATCTGTACATTTTAATTGTCAATCAGGCAGTCGGCAATGCCATGCATTTATTGATTGTATCTTTAATACACTGTTGTAATTCATACATATGTATGAGCAACGTAAATAAAATCAAATCTAAATCTAAAAAAATTAAATCTATGTATTTCCACAAAATCTAACTAAATTGATTTATTGTTAATAAAATAATAATAAAAAAAATAAAAAATACTAAGGAAAATCCATTCCATACTGGTCGCATGCTCCATATGGTTCTTCACGATGAATGGGTACGTAATAAACACCTGGTCTGTTATACTTCTTAGGAAAACCCATATTTACAAGACTGTATCCAATACCACAATCCCTATTTTGAGCCTGATCATAATTTTCACACTCGCTAGCGCAGAAAATATCCATCTCAAGAGCACGGGCATAGTATTTGTAAGACATAGAATGACTGCAGCCAAATTCACCAGGACCAACACATGGAGTCTGAAATATTCCACCATCCGGATAAAAAGTCTGCGTACTAAGGGGTTCATTAAAACCCCGTTGACAACTGTCTCCACCATTAGTCTGAATGCTTTGAACATAATTGGCATCAGTCGAATATAGTCTGTTTTTAAAATTATAGAAATCAAAGCCTGGACCAGCAGGATCCAATCCAATGATAATATCTATCTTTCCTTTCTCCACATTCTTGCCAGCGTGGCCAGCTACATGAGCACCAAGACCATAACCGACCAGAGTCAAATCGTTGAATGACATACTAGTCTCTGAGTTGACGAAATCGATAAACCGTGCGACGTACTTACCAACAACTTCTACGTAGCCAGCAGCAACATGATATCTTTTGGTAGAGTAATAACTCCAACCGACACAAAAGACGTTGTATTGGTACATTCCTTCAAAGAGTGCTGTACGAACTTCAGTGACAAAGTCTGAGTTGCAGGTCATAGACCAGTCATAAATGAGGAACCTACAAAAATATAGATTCATTAGATGTCTTTAAGCTGAGCTGACTTTGAGTATACACGCATGGCATTTCTACAACGAATTTAGAGGTGGACAAGGCATCGGTGTCGTTCCAGCGCAGTATTTCCGAAGTTGTTCTGTTTCCATCATAATAATATAATATATAAGTCATTAAATCGTCATCGGCATTGCCACCGGGCTTGATATCGGCAGAGGGGTGTTCCTCTTCTGGTAGCTGTAAGATCGCCTGGCGTTCAATATTAAATTCTTCCTTGGACATCCAGTAAAAACCATCATTTGCATCTGGTATGAACCATCCAGAATTATATCTGGGTTCAAGTTCTAAGGTAATATAAAGTTAAACCCGGAAATCGTTTTTGATTCGATACTTCACTACCATCGTCCGCATATGATTTAGATTCTCCATAGTCCGGAGGAGCACAATATTCAGAGGGAACAGCATATTCTAAGAGAAACAAGGATTTACATTTGGAAAATAAGTTTTGATTGGATATTTTACTACCTTCGCCATCTGCATCACTATACTCTGGGGACCAGTCATCTTCTGCGCCGGCTTCACTTTCTGTTGCAATAGCTGAAGTTAGCAAGGAAATTAACCTGTTTCTTTAAAAATGAATCTCTTTACAAACCGGCTCCAAGAAAACCCACAAAAAACAGTGAGGACACCTTCATTGCTCTGAGAATAATGAAGAACTTCCGGCAACCCAGTAAGTTTTATAGTAATCTCAAGAACTGCATGCTCTAGAAATTTGAATAGGGTGCCCGTAACTAATGCACCTAATTAAATATTAGTTACTAACATTAACGACTAACGATATCTAATATGCAGTAAGTGCACATGTCACATAATGAATGCAGTTATTTTAATAGCCATATAAAATCTTAGTTAATTGGAAATAGGCTATCAGGACAGCTAGAAGGAGGGTAGAAGGGGGCGTGTTCCGCCAGGTAGGCTTAGGGATGCCAGGTTTGTTTCACGATGTATCGGGAGATTGCAACAAAACACTGAGAGTTTTTTCGCATATTAGGGGGACACATGCTTTTAAGTTCATTTAAGTTTACGAATGGAATTATGTATAGTTTTTAACCTTAAATGCAGAAACGGGTGTACTATGTTTGAGGTTAAATATGTTTATTAGAGCGAAACTTAATTCAGCAGAAGTATAACAGAATCAATTTTCTCAAAATTTATATAAATAAACCAACCAAAATAAGAAACGTTATATAAATTTACAAAACCTAAACATTTCAAATTCATAATTTAATAATTTTTTTTTTTGGTTACATACCTACATGTTTTTATATTTGGCGCTGCAGTTCTTTAAGTGCCTAGACCTAGCTTCTCATAACCACTTGTAATGTACGCGCTTTATTTTTATTCGCAAGCCCCTTCCAGGCTGTGCTGTATTTGAAGGGCAACTTTTGTTTTTGAGAAGCTTTTTCATGCAACAATACTGTCGGATGTTTGACAGACATTCGTGAGACTTGGAACTGTGAAAAAACTTCTTGGTGTTTTCTGCGATTCAAATATCGAGCCTCACGCGAGTTACCTATCATCCAGCACCTGACAAATACGACGAGTTCATCAAAAGTGTAATAATATCAGCTAAGTAAGCAATTTCATTAATTCAGGTCCTACGAATTCATTTCATTTCATGCAAAATACAATTATGCTGAGCTAAAGTCTGCAACGATCATACTGTAATATTCTTTCTGGGGTTCGTTTAAATAAAACCGTCTTTTGTGTATTTTAATCGTTAATTTATTATCAAACACCAACTTTACTTCAACACAATATTCAATCACTTTATTCTTTATTTATTTCAAATTAAACTGTCGCTACAATGTCTAATCTCCCTCTTGTAATCGCTGTATGCACTTATCAACAACTGTGTCCATGGTGGTTGTGGTATGGGTATTTATAGGAAATTGCAAGGGGTTCTAGAACATGCTAGATGTTTCTCCGGGTGAATCGAGGATCCTGGAATATTGGGATATTGTGTGGAACAATTGTGGAACGTAAGCACATCAGGTTGGAACGTAAGCACATTAGGTTGGAATATTTACTACTAGTAGGCAATAGATGTCGTTGCACAAAGTACCTGATGATGTACTTGATACTACAATACGATCGATTCCCATAATTTCATATCGCTAAACGTATGGAAAAAATATAATATTGTAGCATTGACTGCAGGATGGTTTGTGTACCAAAAACTAAAACACTGTATCTCAAACTGTGCAACGACATCTATTGCCTACTAGCAGTAAATATTCCAACCTGATGTGCTTACGTTCCAACCTGGTGTGCTTACGTTCCACAATTGTTCCACACAATATCCCACTATTCCATGATCCTCAATTCACCCGGAGAAACATCTAGCATGTCCTAGAACCCCTTGCAATTTCCTATAAATACCCATACCACAACCAACGTCGACACAGTTGTTTATAAGTGCATACAGCGATTACAAGAGGGAGATTAGACATTGTAGCGACAGTTTAATTTGAAGTAAATAAAGAATAAAGTGATTGAATATTGTGTTAAAGTAAAGTTGGTGTTTGATAATAAATAAACGATTAAAATACACAAAGGACCGTTTTATTTAAACGAACCCAAGCAAGAATATTACAATATTATAAATGCAGGTAGCAAAAGTTGGATGGTACGTAGTTCGCTCTCCCGCCCCGTCTTCAATCGTGTAATGCTATAAGAAATTGAATTTGTAGTAGCAAAGACCATATTATACCAAGATAGTGCAACTGGCACTTCAAATTGATGAAAAGTAAAAAGCTCTTCCCGGCACGGGCAGTCGGCAAGAAGAGGTGATTATATTCAGATAGAGGAAAGCTTTTTCCATTTTTTTCAGATTGTGTGTATATCGCCAACCGAAGCATATGGAACAATTTTTTCGTTGCTGCAGCAGCCACTTCAACCTACATGTGTATGATGAGTGGCCGGAGTAGGGATGAATAAATGTAAATAGCACACGATTTTCTTTATTTTTCTGGCTTCTGGTTTGTGGATCTTTATTTTACGATACACTTTAATTCATGATTTCTTTATTTATATATTATATATATATATATATATATATATATTTAAATTTTGTGTTTACTAACAGTCCTGAAATAGTTGGCATAAAGGCAATAACTATCGCAAAATGCAAGGAAAGTACACCTGATTGGTTTGGTTCTGATAGTTCATCCCTTGAGCATAAAATACATATTACAGAATTTCTTATTTTAGTTCTACTTCGAAAGCATTGCTCTTGGGCGGTTGAAAAAAATGAACGCAAGTCCAGTAAAAAGGTTAAAATTTTAACCGGCTAGACTGAAAATACAGACATATATGTACATATAATGTATATAAGAATGGATCGATACAATTTCAACCTGTATTAAGAAAAACAAATGATACTGCAAGTTCACAGGAAATTAAATCCCATAAGATAATGCATATATGGATATGTACCTATGTACATACATACATACGCAAACAAGAAAATACAAAAACAAAAAAACAATAACAAAACAAGATACTGCAAGTTCACAGAAAATTAAATCCCATAAGATAATGCATATATGGATATGTACCTATGTACATACATGCATACATACCGCACACAAGAAAATACAAAAACAAAAAAACTAACAAAACGAGTTTTTGCCGATCTTTTTTCCTTTCCATCACTAAATATTTTAAAGCTCTGAGAGCGAATGAACTTTTGCGAGCGAAAATATTGTGAAAAGCTTGGGGGTCGTGTTAAACGACCCCCCCCATACAAAAATTTCAGAACATTTTTTTTTGTATGATGTGCACTATATTGTTGTTATATGGTCTTTGGTAGTAGGCAAATTGTGCGTTTTTGAATTTAATATGACGGTTTTACACTAAAATAAAACCGATATTATTTGCCGACAGAAAACACAGCGTCGCTGTTGAAGAAGCCATTGCGTATTCGCCTTCAAGTCTTACGTATTCACCCTAGACTCCACTAGAAACCAATCGAACTGAAACCCAGAGGGAGTGTGCGTAGCTGTCAAACACCGCAAGCGCCTACCAGGCGTTAGTTTCGTCATAGCGCCTTCACCAGTAAGGAACTTACTGCGACGCTGTGTTTTCTGTCGGCAAATAATATCGGTTTTATTTTAGTGTAAAACCGTCATATTATCTGCCTCGCGAAAACACAGCGTCGCTGTTGAAGACGTGTTTGCTATCTGCTGGTGTTTGAACACAACGCTATGATGATGAAAAAATACTGAATATCTATTCTAAACCTGTGTATTAAAGTCAAAAGTATTGGAAAATTAAATAAATCATTTATAATTCAGTATTCATAAATTCTAGGTAAAAAAAATACAATAAATTCATGAAATTATATTGGCTTAAAATTCTTAAAAAGTCAGTTTTCTTTAACAGAACTATTGGAATCTACCTTTTTGCAGTAGTGTCTTTTAAAAGTCTTTTCCGCTTTCCAATTTCCTCTTGAGAGAATCTCATCAACAGGCTGATTCTGTAGCCAGCATAAGAATGCAACCGCTGCTCGAATACTGCCAGGCGTCGCATCTATTCCAGCCTCTCGTAACACTGAGCGTATCCAACCACCGATTATCGTTCTTGATGCTGGTCTCACTGGTCCATTTACACTTATAAATAGATTGTCAAGATTATTTACCTGAGCTCTTCTATTCTGAGACAGCTTAACTAGACGCCTTATCCAAAATACTGGGCATATACTTTTATCTGAATGTTTGATTAATTGCCAACTCGATTGTCTATGCGTTGATGAGTCTGTCTTGGAACCGAATGTTGGATGCAAAATAATTTCCCCCTCACCTTCTATTAAGCAGTCATTAGAAACTTTCAGCAACGTTAAATCGTGAACTCTTCGTCCAGATGCAAGAAGCAAGATAATCGCTGTCCTTCTGGAAGTTTCAAACAAGGTTTCCTTGCTCTCTGCAGATGATAGCCAATCTATTACTATCCGTGGGTCCCAAGTCTGTAGTCTTCTGGTAGCGGGTCTTGCTAATGATACTGCCTTCAAAATCTGTTTAACTAAAAAGTGTGAAGAAAGGTTCTCGCCTATATTCAGGCCACAAAAAGTTGAAATCGCAGATTTGTGGACAAGAATCGTGCTTGGCGAATAATTCTCTTTCAAAAATAAATGAGCCAAATACTTCGCTACAGTCGAACCCGTTGGAAAATTACAAATAAAATTGTTTACTTTGCACCAAGCTATCCAGGCCCTGATAGCAGGCAGGTACGTCTTTAAAGTAGAATTTCTCCATCCCTTCTTTAACAACTGCTTCTCTTCACTGGACCACCCTTCTACTTGACTACCCCACCCCCAACTTTCCAAACATTCAGGCTCAAATGTTCTACTTGTGGAGGTGGTCGCCCTGTTGTCATATCCACTAGCACCTTCCGCAGGTTGTTGATTGTTTGTGGAGGTTCTAGTGCTCGATCTTTTAGGTCGGCTATCCAAAATACCTGCGTCCATTGGGGGGCCACAATGAGATAGTGTCCCCGCGAACGGTTTAGATGAGCCAACACTCTCGGTATAAGGTTTGGTGGCGGAAATACCCAGCCCAGATGATAATTCCAATCGTGACTGAATGCGTCGAAGAAATCTGCTGCACGATCTCTGCAATCTATGGAAACATATCTCTGGACAACAGCTGTTCTTCTTGAGGCGAAAAGATCTATGTTGGGTATTCCCCACCTGTCGAAGATGAGGGCCCGTGCTGCCGGTAGAATGTGCCATTCGGGTATTGGTCGCCCCCTTGAAAGTCGGTCTGCTATACCATTGTACCTTCCCGGAACGTAGAAGGCAGATATGGCTATGTTGAACTGATCGACCAGTTGAAGAATTTGATAAGTCAGATCTAATAGCCCAATGGACCTGGTTCCACCTTCCTTGCGAATGTAAGACACAAGAGTGCGGTTGTCTGTCTGAAGCAAGATGTGCGATCCCCTTAGATGATCTGTTCGGGCACTTATAGCTCTGTATACCGCATACATCTCCTTCATGTTGGAGTGCTATCTTAACTGCTTCCCTGTCCACTGACCTGACATAGCTAGCTCGTTTAACTGAGCCCCCCATCCCGAGGCTGCCGCATCTGTGACTAAGAAATTTGTTACTGCCGCTTTGTGTATTGGCGTGACCATGTCTGTGGCTCCGAGCCACCAATTGATCTCCTCCAAAGCCCTCCGAGGGATGGGAAGTGTTTGCCTTGCGCGTTTGCTGAACTTTCGGATAAAGATCTGAAGGTAACGACAGTTCAATCTTCCTCTTGGGATAACGAAGCTTGCAATATTCAACTGTCCCAAAACCGTGTGGAGCTGTCGCATGTTGCAACTCTGTTTCTGCGCCAGCGCGCGAAGAGAAACTCCGATTTTCTCCTTCTTTGGCTCTGGAATACTCATAATATTCTCTTTTGAATCCCACTGAATACCCAGAAACGCTATTACCTGCTTCGGTGATAAGACGGATTTTTTGAAATTTACTATCCACCCAAGGGGCTGTAAAAGTTCTACGGTCTCCGCAACCTGAACCATAAGTTGCGAGATCTCCTGGGCCACTAAAAGAAAGTTGTCCAGGTAAACTAAAACTCTTATGCCCCTGTTTCGAAGGATCTCCGCAATCCAACATGTTATGGCTGAAAATAATCTGGGGGCGGAAGAGAGACCAAATGGGAGGCATGTTAGCTGTAAGAGTTCGCCTCTGTATACCACTCTCAGAAAAGTTCGGTGGCTCTCCGATATTGGCACATGAAAGTAAGCATGTGATATATCTATCTTTACCATCTAATCGCTGGGTTGTACAAAATCTGGTACCGAGGCGTGAGAGATTAGTCTGAAGGATCTTTCTATTACATAGTTGTTCAATGCTCTGAGGTCGAAAATAGGACGAACACCTCCGTTTGTTTATGAGAAACATCCTTGAAATAAAACTGGGCTGAATTGTGGGGGGGGGGGGGGGGGGGGCCTCCAGAACCCCTAGTTCCTTGATCTCCTTCAACTGAATATCCATCTTTTGAGATGGTCTTGTTGCAAATTTTTGCAAAATGTCCGCTGTGGGGCAAACTAGAGGTGGTCTGCAACGAAAGGGTATCCTTGCTCCAGTAATACCTTTTAAAATGAAGGAGTTGGCACCCAGACTCTGCCACCTGTCTCTGAAAAACTTTAGCTGTCCCCCCCTGAAGAGCTGAGAGTCATTTGGCGTTCTCTTTGGAACGAAAGGAAGGCATGACTCGTTTGTCCTGCTTCCTCTTCGCTTGTCTTTCTTTGTAACTGTTCCTGTGTGCAGATCTTCTATAATTATACCTAGACTCACTCTTCTGCTTCCTTTCATTGTTATATAAAGGGCGATGACTTTGAAAGGATCTCCTCTCCCTAGAAACAGAGGGAGTACTAAGCCAGGCCTGGGCCCCACCAAGTGACTGCATCAATGCCTGAAGTGCATGTTTATCGAACAGATGCTCTGAACTTGGATGAATGCTTCGAAGTGCTGTCTTGACGTTCTTATTGGAAATCTCAGAAATTAATCGCTCACGCCTCACCTCAATACATTCCGCCCTCTTGCCGCATATGACTTGCAGAGCTAGTTCTGTGTTCTTATACGAATCAGAGGACGATCCGAATAAACTGGTAAATTTGTCAAACAGAGAATTCGGGTTTAAGCCATCCGGTGACTTAAACGCCCAGTCAATTATCGACTGTAGTCCCGATCTCAACAATGCCTTCTGTTCCAACAAGGAATTAGATAAGGCTGCCATAACCTGCTCTGTGGAAACTAAGTAATCTTTTGTTTTACTGAGCATGCAAAGCTCGTCATTTACCTGTAACTCAACAAAACCTGGAGTCGCAGCCAACATCTTCATTGCCTTTGAATACCGCACAATCTTCCAAGTTGGTAACCCAAAATGTTGCAATCTGATGAGCGATTCCAGATGTTCTCTATTTGCTGGTTCGACGGCCTTCGCATCACTCTCAGTCTGTAACTGACCCAGATTAAGCGTTCTTCTAGAACATTCCGGGTGATCGAGAAAACTTTCAGGCAATTGTATCGGCCTTCCCTGGAACTGGGACGCTTCGTCTTCCTGCGGAATAAACATGCCCATACACTGGGACAAAAACTTAACCTGATCTGTTAATTCACCGAGCCGCTGATTTATAGATGTCTGTTCCCCCGACCTGGACTCTGCCTTCCGCTTATTAGGTGGTGGTGAAGCCATCTGTTCGTTTTCGGATGATGAAATACTCGACGACGATGAACTCATTTTTGAACGTAGAGAGCTGTCGTCCCTCTTCTTCGATTTATTAGGTGATGAAATCATCTTAAAGTTATCAAATTAGTACACTGCTGATATTGTGACTGTTATTCACTACAAAAAATATCAAGCCAGTCGCTTGTTCTACATTAATTTTTTACTTAAACGTGATTGTTCTTGAATTGCGACCTAATGGCGACGAAATACACAACGCTATGAAGAAATTAAGGCCTGGTAGGCGCTTGCAGTGTTTGACAGCTACGCACACTCCCTCTGGGTTTCAGTTCGATTGGTTTCTAGTGGAGTTTAGGGTGAATACGTAAGACTTGAAGGCGAATACGCAATGGCTTCTTCAACAGCGACGCTGTGTTTTCGCCAGGCAGATAATAAAGTTTTTCTTTTTTTTCTCCGCTTGTAACTGAACACATTTTTGGCGCGGTAGGATAATCCTAAGGGTTATCTAGTGATTTCGAATAAATACGAAAAAGAAAAAGAAAAAAGCTTACAATTAAGAAAATAAGTGAACAAATCAAATCCTTTATGATTAGTGTTATCATTATTATTGCAAAGTTCAAATACAAACCGGGTCTCGGTGGACATAATAAAGTGTTTAAGTGAGAAAAAGAAAAACTATACTAAATTCAACAAATGACGGAGAACAACCAACACATTGAAGAGCTAATTGCAGAGCTCCAACGAAGAGACCAGCAACCGGAAGCATTAAGAAAAGCATATCAGGCCCTCCAAAACTGAGAGTGAGACGTCGGACGAGACCAAATCATCAACAATGTAAAACGCATGCCTACTTTTACTGAACATATTTTTTTTTGTTTTTATGAAGGTGAAAATCTCGAAAGACACAGTGGGGTTAGAAACCCAAAGTAGTGTGGGACTCTAACCGCACTAAAAACACCTCCTTGATCATGACCAATCAACTAGTGATCGACAAAGATTTTATTTTCAACGTTAAGTCGGGTTTGAGAAGGTATTATAATTTAAATACCGGCTCTCGTAATTGTCAAAAAAGTTGATGGGGCTTGGTTCTTCTTAACCTACGAATATTATTTCGTACATTTAAGACATCGTCTATCTCAGGATTGATATGCATCTGCAAACGCTCGTTGTGACGCATTGCGTACTTTTTAATTGTATCTGCTACGAGGTCGATCTGCAAATCTCGATGCAAGTCACTATTTCTAATGCACCATGGGGCATTCACTGTTTGCAACATTTGAACATTTGTTTTCTTTGTGCAACCCCATAATTGGATACCATATGTCCAAACGGGTTTTAATATCTGATTGTATAATAGGATTTTATTCTCAATGGACAGTTCTGAGTTATATCCTAACAACCAATAAAGTTTTCTATATCTAATATTTAGGTCTTCTACTTTCTTTTTCACATGTTCCTTCCATTTCAGTTTAGCATCCAGATTCATACCGAGATACTTAGCTGTGTTAGAGTAAGGAACTACTTGATTATTAATAACCACGGGAAGATTCGTTATTTTTTTTTTTGTAAAATTGATATGGATGGACTTTGACTCATTAAGTTTAATTCGCCATCGCTGCGTCCAATCACATATCTCGTTAATTGAATTTTGTAGTTTTTCTGTAGCTTTAGCCACACACCCATCTGTTGATAGAAGAACAGTGTCGTCTGCAATTGTGGCTATCATGGTATCACTCGCATGAAGTATATCACTCGTATATAATAAATACAGGGTGGGCCCTAGAACACTTCCCTGTGGAACACCTGCTTGTATTTCCTTAAGTTCAGAATACGTTGAGCCATAACGAACTCTAAAGAATCTATTACCTATGTAAGATTTAAGGATCTCATAGTACTGTCTAGGTAGATCCCTATGAAGTTTATACTCTAAACCATTATGCCAAACTTTATCAAAAGCCTGTGCAACGTCTAAGAATATTGCGGAACAAATTTGTTTTTCTTCCAGTGCCTTTTCTATAACATTAGTTATACGATGCACTTGGTCTATCGTCGAGTGTTTATTCCTAAACCCGAATTGATGGGTAGGGATAAGCTTTCTTTGCTCTATAATTGGGTCTAACATTTTAAGAATGAGTTTCTCGAAAAGTTTTGAAAATAACGGTAAAAGTGAGATTGGCCTATATGAGGTAACCTCTGATAAAGGCTTACCTTGTTTAGGAATAACAATAATTTCTGCTATCTTCCAGTGATGTGGGACATACCTTTGTTTAAAGCAAGCATTAATTATAAGCTTGAGTTTCAACAATGCAGTTGAAGGAAGTTCCTTCAAGATTTGAGCAGTTATAAGATCATAACCTGGCGATTTTCTATTATTTAGTTTATGAATACATGTCTCGATCTCTCTTAACGAAACATAAGGAATTTCCTTTTCGTCTACTCTGTTATAGAAATCAAGATCTTCATTTGCTACCCTAGGTGGAAACGGTTTGAAAACATTTAAAAGGTGCTGAGAAAAGAGTTTAACCTTTTCCTTTGGATCGCCGATCCATTTCCCATTAGATGTTTTCAACGGGGGATCTTGCGCTTGAGGTTTCTTTAAACGTTTAGCAGCCTTCCAAAGGGAGTAGTCTGTGACTTTATCAGCCGTGAGATTACAAAGGTATTTAGCTAGAGAATCATTTTTGAATTCAGTAATAGTTTTTTTAAGCCTATTATTGAGTCTATTCAAAATGGTTTTATCGCCAGGATATCTTATCGCTTGCCATTTTCTACGAGCTCTTATCTTTCCAAGTATAAGTTGCTTGATTTCTGTGGGGTATTTCACCGAAGCCTGTTTTTTTTTTTTGATAAGTCGGTGTACTATCTTCTGCTGCCTGTTGCACATCGGCAATGAATTGTTCTGTTTCAACGTCAATATGTTTTGTTGTGACTAGTGGGGACCTAAGGTTAATGAAATCTTCGAGAAGTTCTCTGAATTTACACCAGTTCGTTCTTTTGTTTGTTAGTCGTGGGTTTTTTATCTGTTCTATCGATAAACCATTGACTGTTAGAATTACAGGTGTATGATCCGATGACAGATCATCACTGCTTTTAATTTTAATTTCTTTTCTATTAATACCTTTCGTTATGAAGAAGTCGATAACGTCTGGTATTTTCGTTGGGTCAGATGGCCAATAAGTTGGTGATCCTGTCGAAATAAATTCACAGTTAAAATTTCGTCCTGATTTGTAGAGCTTCCTGCCTTTTGTTGTTATTACTCTTGACCCCCAATATGTATGTTTTGCATTAAAATCACCACCGATGATGAAGTTGTTACCTAACATTTGGAAGGGATCAATTAGGTCTTCTTCTGTAGGCGAGTGCTTGGGAGGGCAGTATATCGCAGCTACTTTAAATTCCTTGCCTTTAGTTTCTATGTTTATTGTCGCTACTTGCATTGTTTGTTTTGCTATTTTTGGCAATTCGTAGTGATCCAAGGTACTTTTCACAATCACAGCACTCCCTCCCCTGGCACTGTCAGCTGGATGAGGAGAGTGAAAACAAAGATACCCAGGAATTCTAATCTTTGTTCCCTGTTTGAAATGAGTTTCAGAAATCAGGCAAACATCAATATCTTCGTAACATAGAAAAACCTGAAATTCAGGGATGTGTTGGAGTAAACCATTTGCATTCCACGTTGCGACATTTAGATTATTTTTAATCATTAGTATTTTGTTGTTTTTTTCCTGCTACTTTGCTTGGCAGTTTAATAATTTTATCCTGATTATCCAATCTTTGGATAATAGTAATAAGCATTTCCTTTACCGATATTTCCTCTTCCTTTCGTGTATTTTTTTAGAATGTGGGAATACGATTTACTTTCTACAGTTGGTATGTTCGTTTTAGCAGCAATTGGCACTTTGTCTAGTTTCTTGTTTTCAGCGTTTACTTGTTGCTTGCTTTTATTATTGGATGCATTTCGTTGGTTGATTTTAGTAGCTTTACTTTTCCTTTCTTGGTATTCTTCTGCCATCGGACAACCCCTATAATTTGCTGGGTGATCACCATGACAGTTGATGCATTTTGCTTTCTCGTCCTTCTTAAGAGGACAATTATTTGTGGGATGTTTTCCTTCGCATTTAACGCAAGCAAAATCTCTTTTACAATAACTTTGCGTATGCCCGAAAGCTTGGCATCGTTTGCATTGGGTTATTGAGTTTGAATTTGTTCGAAGTGGCTCGATCTTAACAACAATACCCATTATTGATTTTATGTTATATATCTTTTCGACTTCTTCTTGATTATGAAAAGAGAGCATAAGAAGAGATAATTTTCTGTTTCTTGTCATTGGTTGCCCATCGCTACCTTGTGTGCTTTCTTTTTTAATTAGGTTTTTGGCTTCCAAAATCGTAATTTTTTTATTACTCAAGTCTTCGACGATATCGTGTTCATCACACGAGAAGTGAAGACCTCTGGCTACTACTCTAACTGGTCTAGTAGCTTTATTTTCATATGAGTGCCACTGGAACTTTCTTTTTGTCAATTCTTCAGTGATTTCTCTACATGTGTCACTGTCATCGACATTTATTTTCATTTATATTTCAGTTATTGTTATTATAGGATGTGAATTTACAAGCCTTTTTCGTTTTTTCTTCTATTACTTTTTTTAACTCACCAAATCTGTCCACTCCCGAGATCATTATTGGTGGTGGTAATGGCTGTTTTTTCAAACCAGTGGTTAACTTTCCAAGCCTTTTATCACTTGTCTTACCTTGTAAATTTACTGAACATTACTACTCGGATCTTGATGAACGATAGTAAACAAATTCAGAACGCAAATTATATTAAAAGAAACAAAAATTAAAGAAATTAAGGTAGCAAATAGAAACAGAACAATTTATATATCAAGGGAGGGTATAGAAACGTGGGGGTTTACCGACATACATATTTCGAAGATTCATAAAGAGAGGAATAACAGGAATATTTACTGAACTAGGTGACCATTAGTACAACCAGGTACAGCAAAAATTAATTGAATTATTTTCAAACGATAGTAATATAAAATTTAAAATATGTACACATCTTTTGGGGAGAATAGAGAAGTGAAGAGGAAGTAATTAGATATATTAAAAACGTACAGGAAAAAGAATCTAATCATAGAGGAATGAATGAAAATTAAGAATATCTGAAATGCAAAGTATATATAATTTTTATTTTTTTTTCCGGGGGTAGGTGAAAAATCTTCCTAGACACTATGAGAATAGCAAGCGCGTGCTCATAGTAGTGTCAGATTCTTACTGACTAAAAAAACACCACCCTTCGATATAAATTTGCTAGATATCGCAACTAAGTAATAACTTATCGAGCAATTTTTCTATCACGAATAAAAATGTTTGGCAGGTTACATTCCACTGAAAGATCCTGCATGTTCCGCAATCTAGACGCGGTTAATCCTTATCTCGTCAAGTCGAAAGGTTTCGTCCTTTGTAGTCGGCGCAATAAATTGATCTCATCCAAAATTTGTAGGACTGTATTGTTCACATGTCCGATTAGTCGGTTTCCATGCTTCCTCGCGAAGCTTCTAGTTTCAGCTTCGATTGTTGGAATTCCGAGATCCCTGTGGATATCGTTGTTTCTAATATACCACGGTGCTTGGACAATTTCTCTTAGCACTTAATTTTGAAAAGCTTGTAAAATATTTGCATCTGTTTTCTTGGTACAACCCCAAAGTTGTATACCGTAGGTCCACACCGGCTTTAGCACTTGCTTGTATAATAGCAGTTTGTTCTTAGTACTGAGATAGGAATGTTTTCCGAGTAACCAGTAAATTTCTCTATATTTGATTTCGAGTTCTTTACGTTTCATTTTCACGTGAGAATTCCATTTCAGCCTTGCTTCAAGAGTCATTCCCAGGTATTTGGCCTAGTTTGCAAAAGGTATTCGGGCCGAGTTTAGGAAAATTGGCACTTTTTTCTTCAAGCGCTTTCTCGATTACATCAGTAATTCTATGCACCTGGTCTATTGTCGAATGCTTGCTTCTGAACCCAAACTGGTGGTCAGGGATAGGATTATTTTCGTCTACAACCGGTTGGAGACTCCTTAATAGTATCCTCTCGAAAATTTTCGCTATGATTGGAAGAAGCGAAATTTGGCGGTTTTCCTGGTTTTAAAACCACTATGACTTCCGCAACTTTCCATTGGCTTGGCAGCATTTACAATATGGAGAAGCTTAATCAATGCTTTTCTTACTAAAACTTTGAGAATTTCTCCGGTAATCAAAGCATAACCAGGAGATTTCTTAGGTTTTAGATTATCGATTTCATGCTTGAGTTCCCTTAGCGTTGCATTTGTGAGCGTCAAATCGCCAGATGGTAAATCCGGCCTATTGCGGTTGTCGTAAACCACTTGACTATCGTACGGTTTAAAGGTTTCTTCCAGCTGGGCCGCAAAGACGTCCGCTTTTTCTTTATCTTCCCTCGCTCATTCATTTTAATATAATTTGATCGGCCGCGCGGGGACTTTGGGCCGTTTGGTGCCTTTAACAACTTTCCAAAGTGAATAAATGTAATCTTTTTTCGCTGTTGAACCTTCAAGGTAAGAGCCTATTGCGCGATTCTTAAAATCCTTAATAGTCTTCTTCAATAAATCGCACAGACGATTCAAGTGTGCTTTATGCTGGGGAGCACGACTCTGTTGTCATTTTTTACGAGCTTTTCTTTTTTCCTTGACCAATTCTTTTATTTTCGGAGGATATCGTAAACCGTATCAGTCCGGCGTTTTCCTTGGATTGGGCGTATTATTTCAAGAGGCGAGCTGTACGATCAACGAAGCGATCAACTTCAACCTCAAGTTCATAGGGTGTCGTACGTGGAACGCTCAGATCAACATTATCTTCAATTTCGTTCCTAAAGCCTTCCCCGTTAGTTGTTCGACCACTTAATCTTGCTGGCTCTAGGTTATAGACTAGTTTTTCGCTGATTGTTAAAATGACCGGGGAGTGATCAGACGACAGATCAAAGCTGTCTTCGACTTTTATGTGGTTGGTAGATATTCCTTTCACAACGAAACAATCTATCAGGTCAGGTATTTTCGAAGTATCAGTTGGCCAGTAAGAAGGTTTACCTGTCGAATGGAAATCACAACTGTACTGCATACCTGCCCCATAGAGCATTCTACTCTTTTTTGGAACTGTATCTTGAGCCCCAGAAAGTATGCTTCGCATTAAAATCGCCGCCAATAATGAAATTAGGTTTAAGCGATTCAAACAAGTTAGTAAAATCAGATTTTTCAAGCGTGGAACGCGGTGGACAGTAGATAGATGAGATTTTAAGAGTGCGCTGACTATTTTTAACTCGAATCGTGCACAGTTGTAAAGTTTCAACCTCTATTTAGGTCTTCGGATTGTTCGACGCAGTCTCTAATAAACAAGGATGATTCGCCTCTCGCTTTTCCCGAAGGGTGGCAAGCGTGGTAATCATTATAGCCTTTTATTTTTAAATGCGCTTCTTCTCTTAAGTGGGTTTCAGAAATCAACCAAATATCAATATCGTTTTCGCGCATGAATATTTCCAATTCGTCGAGGTTTTGATTTATTTTGCTTTGCTCTTCAAATTTCTCGAGAATAACCGACAAAACATGAGAGATAGGGTCCGTCGAAATTTCAACGTTTTTTTTGTTTTTCGGATGCCGCGGCCTGAGCGTAAGTCTGCACACCTGCTGTCCGAGGGTCATTACCCGCCGGCTTTTTCGATGTTAACTTTTCAGTACCGTTTCTTTTAAGAACAGAGGTCGAGGGCTTTGCTGTTGTCACTCTTTCCCTCACCTTTTTGTGCTCTGAACACGGTAGTTTTAGTTTGGCTAGTTTCTCCTGTGCATTCTTAAGCTTTAGCTTAGTTTGCAGTTTAGACTTCGCAAGGGGCTTAAGGAGCACATCTCTCCGTTTTTGCAACTCCTTAGCTACTTCACAGCCTCTATAATTTGCCGGGTGCTTTCCTTTACAATTAGCACATGTTGCAGATGTTTGTTTATTTACTTCACAGACTTGGGAGAGGTGATTTCCGGCGCATTTCACACATCGCGGTTCTTTTTTTGCAGTACATTTGCGTATGGTTAAATCCTTGGCAACGTTTGCACTGCGGAATCATCCTTGAATTTCTGCTATTAACGGCATCAAGAATTCTAATGCATTTGGCTTGAAGATCAGTCATAACCTCTTCTTTGGTGCATAAGGGTGGGAGTCCCCTTGCAACAACACGATGTGACCTTTCTGAATTGATTTCGAAAGCAAACCACTGAATCTTTTCGGTATTTAGCTTTTGGGATAAAGCTAGGTAGTCATTGTATTCATCGACGCTAATTTTCCACGCATTATCCCTCAAAGATGTAACCTTATACTTTGATGTTATTATTCTTTTAAGGAGGCTTTGCAACTTATTGTATTCCGTTATCCCGACGATGTTTATTGGTGGGGTGGACGAAATTGTGCTCGAAGTTGCTTTTCTTGTGGTTCCTTGTGATTTTCTTCTTTCACGGGCTCGACTTCAGGCGATGAACCGGCTCTCCGTTTCTTACGGAGGTCTTTTCTTTGGGACCCGATACGTTTCGCGTGCTAGCTCTTCTTCGTCGGTCTGATATTCCAGACTAGCTAAGCGTGCTGGAGTACATTTGCGTTCTCTCTGGATATGCGTGTTCTTTAGGACCTTGTTTATTAGTTGCAATAACTGGCTCTCCCCAGAATCCGTAGAGCCGACCTCCGAAGAGGATGGATTTTGCAGTGAACCTGGGCTGCCACCTGGGGTAATCAATCGTTTTGTTTTGTTCATTACTTACTTACTTAGGTGGCGCTACAGATCGGGGTGAACCTGGGCCTCAACCAACAAGCCTCTCCATTTAGCTCGGTCTTTAGCTAATTGCCTCCAGTTGCGCACTCCAAGTTGGTCGAGGTCCCCTTGAACTTGTGCGCGCCACCTACGGCGATAATTCCCTCTACTGCGTCGTCCCTCGGGGTTAGATTCGAAGACTCTGCGGGCCGGAGCGTTGGTGTCCATTCGCTCTACATGTCCTAGCCATCTCAGACGTCCAATACGCAGTTTTTTGACTAGGTCGATGTCGCTGTACAGCTCGTATAGTTCGTGATTGAATCTTCTCCTCCAAAACCCGTCAACGCAAACGGGACCGAAAATCTTACGAAGAATTTTTCTCTCGAAGCGACCAAGGATATCTTCATCCTCTTGTAATAAAGTCTATGTTTCAGCGCCGTAAAGCAGGACTGGGATGATCAAGGTCTTATATAGAGTCTTCTTAGTTGTTCGAGAAAGGGCTTTACTGTTGAATTGCCTTATAAGCCCAAAAAAACAGCGATTGGCAAGAGTTATTCTTCGATTGATTTCTGCACTGATTTTGTTTGCTGAATTTATAGCAGAGCCAAGGTAGACAAAGTCCCTTACTACCTCGAAGTTATAGCTGCCCACGGTGACGTTTTGTCCAATTCGTCGATGTTGGTTTTCCCTTCTAGTTGACAGTATATACTTGGTTTTGCCCTCGTTTATCGCCAAACCCATTTTGGCCGCTTCCTCCTCAATGCTTGCAAAAGCACCGGTGTCAGCCCGCTGAGATCTTCCGATAATGTCTATATCGTCGGCGTATGCAAGCAGTTGTACAGACTTGTAATAGATTGTGCCTCCGGTGTTGGCTTGTGAGTTCCGCACAATCCGTTCAAGTACAATATTGAAGAAGTCACATGACAGCGCGTCACCTTGTCTAAAGCCTTTTTTGACATCAAAGGTCTCGGTGAGGTCATTACCGACCTTGATGGAGCAGCGAGCGTTCTCCATCGTCAGCCTGCACAGGCGGACAAGTTTGGCAGGGATGTCAAAACTAGGCATGGCTCTATAAAGCTCTTCTCTATAGATGCTGTCATAGGCGGCCTTGAAATCGATAAAGAGGTGGTGAGTATCGATTTGGAATTCTTGGTTTTCTCCAGGATCTGCCGAAGTGTGAAGATTTGATCGATGGTGGACTTTCCTGGCCTGAAACCGCACTGATAGGGTCCAATCAGGCTGTTGATAAAAGGTTTCAGGCGTTCACACAATATCGCAGAAAAGATCTTATACGCGATGTTGAGGAGACTGTTGCCTCTATAATTGGCGCAGTTGAGGGGGTCTCCTTTCTTGTGGATCGGGCAAACGATGCTGAGATTCCATTCATCAGGCATACACTCCTCTGACCAAATATTAGAAATGAGTTGGTGTATGCACTCTACCAATTCATCCCCAGCTGCCTTGAAAAGTTCGGCCGGTAAGCCGTCAGGTCCAGCAGCCTTGTTCGGTTTTAGCTTGGATATTGCTATCCTCACTTCGTTTTGGTCAGGTGGACGGAAATTTTGACTATCATCGTCTATGCTGAATGGTTCATTCTGCCTGACAGCGGGATGTTGGTCTTCGTCGCCGTTATACAGTCTGCAGAAGTAGTTTTTCCATATTCTCAGCACCGACTGTGATTCTACTACGAGGTTTCCATTCTCATCTCTACAGGTTTCTGTACGGGTATTACTTCTCTGACACGTTCTTTTTAGCTTTTGGTAAAACTTCCGTACATTGTTCCTGGAGTATAGACTCTCGATATTCTCAAACGCGCGCTTCTCATGCTCTTTCTTCTTCTTTTGGAGAAGCCGATGTTCTTCCCGTCTCTTTTGCTCGTAGAGCTCACGAGCAGCTCTCGTCTTCCTTTGCAGCGCCGCTTTGTATGCCTCTTGTTTTGCTGCATGCACTCGTCGGCATTCTTCGTCAAACGAGGGGTTTCGCGGTGGTGGGCGGGCAAGACCCAGCACATCAGTCGCGGCGTTTCTGATGGCAGCGTTGCCACTGGTCTTCGGTACTTGATGCTGGCGGCAAAGGGGTGATTGAGAGATTTCGGGATACGCGTTCAGCGAAGAGTCTGGCGGTCTCTTGCGATTGTAGCTTTTCGACGTTAAATTTTCTCACAGTAATTCTTGGCTACAACAAGGTAATGATCCGAGTCTATGTTGGCCGCTCGGAAGGTCCGGACATCCAGAATACTGGAGGCAATCCTTGCGTCGATTGCAGTATGATCAATTTGGTTGATCGTGACATGATCATTGGACCGCCATGTCTGCTTATGAATATCGAGATGAGGAAACCATGTGCTTGCTATGGTGACATTTCGCTCCACAGCGAAATCAATTAGCCTTAGTCCGTCATCAGACGTGGAGTCGTGTAGGCTATGCTTACCGACTGCTCTACCGAAGACGTCCTCCTTTCCTGTTTTGGCGTTAAAATCGCCCAATACGATTTTAACGTCGTATTTAGGACATTGCTCGTATGTTTTGTCGAGGTGCTCGTAGAAACACTCTTTGGAGGCAGGGTCCTTTTCTTCTGTGGGGGCATGAACACATATTAGGCTTATGTTAGCGAATTTAGCCTTGATCCGGATAGTCATAATACGCTCGCTCACATGTCGGAAGCTTAAGACTTCTTGCCTAAGTCTGCCGCGTATGACAAATCCGCATCCGAATAAGCGTTGCCTGTTGCCTCTGTAGCAATCACCGTAGTAGATGTCACAGTTTTTCATCCTCTTTTTGCCCGGCCCATCCCATCGCACTTCCTGGATGGCGGTAATATCTGCTTTATAGCAGTCTAGGGCCTCTGCTAGTTGTTCGGCTGCACGTGGTCTGTAAAGGGACAGAACATTCCCCGTACAGATCCGAAGGTCGTTGTCCTTATTTCGTTTGTTGGGGTCGTCATTAGTTGGGTCATCCTTATCCGAGGCTTTTGGTTGTTTCGGAACCATCGATTTTTTACGTGGTAGGGAAGTTACCCCGACGGCACAACCCCCAACCTAGAGGGCCAGTTCCTTAATTATTCCCCTAGGACGAGGGGCCGGGTACACCGGTGCCAGTAGTCCACTACGGGAGTATGAGCGCTGCCGTTGGCCCATTAAGGGCTCCTTCGCCACCAGCTCTATTCCAATGTCCTGACCAACATTGGAAATTCCTTACCGACCTGTGATCCGAATACGTCGAAGCAGCTCGCGCAAGGTATTCACTAAGTTCAACCTAACCGGAACTATAGACGCCACCGTTGACTCCGTCTAGGGAATTCGTCCGCTGCCGCCTGGAACAGGAAGAAGTGCTCTAGTGAGAAAAGCACTCTTCCCCCCCCCCCTCCGCCAAACGGGGTTGGTTACCCATTTCTTGGATTAAGGTACTAGGCACCCGGCTGTCACCGCGTGGAGGTTGAGAGTAGGAGTTGGTAGGCCTCAGCTGAGTGAAAACGCTTGTGTTTTCATATGATCGCATGCACTACCGTTTGACTAGCCACCTAAAGATACCTATGGTTTCAAGGCCAATATATAGCGTGTTAATAAATAAAAGAATCACTTTGTGGAATCAATGACTTACTCGTAATGTGCCACCGGAGGAGAGGAATGCATCTGGCTATTTCGCTGGAGTATTTTTTTTTTTATAAAAAGCGATAAAATAGGGAAAGACATGAGACATTTCTGCTATGTTCGAGTAAGACTATGGAGTTTATAATGTCTCTATCACCTATAAGTTTTATCTCGCGATTCTCTAACCTATCTAGAATGTGCAGAACGATCTTGGGTGCACCAGAGCAGATGTGGGCATTATATTCCAGCTTTGGGCGGATGAATACCTTACAGATGGAGGCCAGATCAGACGGGGTAAAATATTTGTTCCACGGCTTAAGGAATCCATTTTTGGACAGCATTTTTGTCGACTTCGAATATGTGATCATTCCATCGAAGATGGTTATTATACCGAGAATGGCAAGCCTTTCGGATTCAGCGATACAAGTGCCACCCATGGATAATGGTTGAGGGTCTTGGTTTCGCTTGGGAGACAGAAGACAGCATTGAAATTTGGATGCATCAAATTCCACTCGATTGATTGAACCCCATTTGGTAATGCTGTCCAGGTCGGAATTTAATGTGTTTAACATACGTTGTCGTTCCTCTTCTACGGCCGAAGAGCAGGGACGTGAGTTACGGAACGAATATCATCAGCGAAGGAGTGGATTGGATTAGAAGTAGCAGACAAGAGGTTATTTATAAAAATGAGAAAGAGCATCGGAGCCCTGGGGAACACCAGTATTTATATGGTGAATTGCTAGATGCACCTACTCAAGTACCAAGCCGAAGTGTTGCTACTGGAATAGAGACACATAATAAATTTAGCCAATTTCCAGACAACCTAAATAGATTTTTAATACAAACAAAGCTAAAAAAGACTTTTAAAAGTGTTGATGTGTTGTTAGTTACAATATTCGCAGAATTGCAAGACATTTTTGTGTTTGATGTTTCTGAAATCGAAAGTTTCAGAACAGCAATTGCAGCCACAGTTGAAGGATAATCAACTTCTACAACGAACTGAGCCAGTCCAACTGCATCCGAAACCTGTAGTTGATTAACCTGTAGATGGTCAATAGATTGATGTTCAACTAAAAGAACAATCAGTACAAGATCCTCATCAGCCGCATCTTCAACCTCAACGACCTAAAAAATTTCAACAAATTATCACCAGAACCTTACGTTCTAATAAAAAAGGTGATTTTGCCTATTACAACCGTAACTCCTACTACCCCCTTAATCACTTGATGCGGCATGCAATTGTGCAGTTAGCTCAGCTTTAGCACTTTAGGGGTTGGTCCACCCTCCTTTGTTGTGTTCTTGTCTCGTTTAGAATACGGAACTAAGCCGACGGATATAATGAATTATTTGTCAAATAAAGGCATTGACACTAATAATATCAGGTTCCATAGTTTAACACCAGCCAATCTAACTGGACGATTATCAGTGTCGTTTAAAATAATTGCTCCTTCTTCGGTTGGGAATATAATTGTAAATCCAAGTTTTTGGCCCATTAATCTTCTTCTTCCTTTTATCAGCGAGGTTATGATCCGAAAATAAGGGATCATAACCCTCCCACTTCACTGCATTTCTACTGATCCGCCTGTGGGGTTAGGATATTTGACATCAGAAAATATCGGCAAGCCTGCCGATTTTGGATCACTCGGTTACTGAGGCCAATGCAATGCCGATCTCGTCGCATTTGTGTGATCCAGGCGTTTATAGGCCTGCCTTTCCTACATCGCGATGTCTTTGGAACGTGCATTGACATTGCCTTTTTAACGGGGTTCAAATGACCTCTTCTTTGAACGTGGCAATACCAACTGAGCCGGTCGCGCTCTATTTTTTGTACGATGGTTTCCTTGATGTGAAAGCGTCCACGGATCTTCGAACTTCTTATTCGATCAAGCTTTGTCACTCCTAAAAACAAAAAACAAATATTTGGCGCAACAGCTCTTTAAAGTGCCAGGGCCTAGCTTCTCGCAACCACTCATGTTGTGTGCGTTATATTTTTCACACGAATGGAAGGGACCTACAGTTTAAAGGTCCATTCACAGCTCGGCGAATTGCGAATGCCCAAACTGCGAACAAACAGTTTTTAGCACATTTATAGGCACGCCCTTGGCAATTTTATTATTCCAAAAGAACGGACCTTAATTTATCTATCGATTAATATATAAAAAGTTGAATTGTAATTAGTTTCTGCGAAGAAATTAACAATTCGCCGATTTCTCCGCGAATAAGCGAATGATTTTTGCGAACTGTCAACTTTTATTCACATTCCACACATGTAGGACGCAATCCACATTCCCGCGACCAAAACATTCGCGAGAGTTTAACCTCACACTTCTTTTGTATTGTTCTTGGTGGGTAAGATGGTGGTTGAATTTTTTGAACGAATGTAAGATATTACCTTCTGAATAAAAGCTGTGCTATGTATTTATGCATTTTTCACGTTTAGGCGATTAGTTACAAAATGAATGACAACTGAAATTCGCGGATTGGCGCGACCAGATAAAAAAGTAGATGTGAAAGAAATGTCAAAATTTGCGAATATTCGCTTATTCGCATTCGCAGATCGCTGAGCTGTGAATCGACCTTAATGCCGAATCCGAACGGCGATTTGAGAAGCTTTTTCGTGACAACAATACTCTCGGATGTTTGTCAGACGCTCGCGAGAGGTGGGACCGTGAAAAAACTTTTTGGTATTTTCTGGGAATCGAACTTGAAACCTCATGCGTAGTGATCCGACACACTAACCACTTACGCCACGACGCCCATACTCCTGTCACTCCTGCTGTCATGCGAAGCATCTTCATCTCAGCTGCCGTTAAATTACTCTCATACGTTTTGTACATCGTGCAGCATTGTGAACCGGATGTGAGCGCTGGACGCACAAGTGCGGTGTATAGCCTTCCTTTCAACTTAGGTGGCATTCTTCTGTCACAGAAGATAGCGGAATTTTTTCGCCACTTCATCCACCCTACGCTTACGCGATGATTGATGTTGTCATCACAAGTTGCTTTGCTATTGATCATAGATCCTAGATATTTGAACTTTTCGCACTTGGGAAGCACTGTTCCATTCAAATAAATGTCTGGAATAGGCCTGAGTGGATCAGAGAACGGGCAGCACAAGTACTCTGTCTTTTTTTAACTAATGCGATACCACTTTCCCTCCAAAACATCCACCCACACACCAAGTGCTCATTGCAGGGATGTAGGATCCTCACTTATGATGGCTCCATCGTCAGCAAAGAATAACTGATGTATTTTGGGGTCCATTACTTCACCTTCAAGCATATAATCAAGGACGGTAATAAAGAGCAAAGGACTTGAAACACTTCCCTGGTGCACCCCGATTTTGATTGGGAACTCTTCGGTTAATACAGTGGGGCATCTTACTCTTGTCTTTGCTCCTTCGTACATGTCCATGATCATCCATGATCATCTGTACACCCATATCGGATCTCGTGGTTGCCTGTCGAATGCATTTTCAAAGTCAACCAATACAATATGTAAATCCCTTAAGGAATCACGATGTTTTTCCATTATGATCCTTATACTTTGGATTGCATCTGTGGTTGATTTACCCGAGACAAACCCGCACTGATCATCAGATAGCCATATTATTTTTCGCAGTCGGCCACCTAATATCCGCCCAACGATCTTCATGATGTGTTACATCAGCTTGATCGAACGGTAGTTATCACAGTTTCGCGTATCACCCTTCCCTTTGTATACAGGGAGAAGGTAACCTTCCCTCCATTGATTCGACATTGGATCACCTCTCACACATTTGGAGATGAGAATTCTGAGCCATCTGAACCCGACGTCTCCCATCTTTTTCCAGAACTCAGATGGCATCTCGTCTGGCCCAACCGCTTTTCGTTTCTTGGAGTATTTGACCGCCTCACTAACTTCTTCGACTGTAATGTCGGGTATTTCTTCACAGTTAGGGGTGGCTCTTGGAAAGTACAGCCGGGGAAACTGTTCATTTAAAGGTTCTTCAAAATACTGCCGCCACCTTTGCAGAATTTCGTCGTCATCCACACGATGCTGGCCATGAGCATTGTTAATTAACTTTGGCGAATGAATCTCCTAAGCATTCCTCCTTCTTTGGGCGGCTATTTTGAAGATGGTTGTGCTCTTGCTCATATTGTGTCTTTGCAGCTCCCGGATAGCCTGGTTTGCATCAGCAACCGGGGAAGATATTTTCTCCAGCTCCCGATACTGGCCCTCCGTACTCTCTGCTTGAAGCTGGGCGCACTTCTTCTTCGCTTTTTTCTTGCAACATCTGAATTCCATTCCGAGGCGAACTTTTTCGTCACTGTTATTAGAGTGGCACTTTGACCAAGCTTTGAAAGCCGCTTTCTTCTCATTTATCACCATCAAAGCTTCATCACTCCACCACCATGTTTCTTTGGCGTGTTGATGGTGGCCTTTTGAAGCTACTAGCAGTGATTTGGCCTTCTTTAAGCAAGTTCGCTGTAGGGAATCCCACATATTTTGTGCTCTGCACTCTTCATCCTCAGCTCCGTTGATGGTGTGAGAGAGGTAATTTTTCGTTACGAAAACAAAAGCCTCGCCTTTTTCTTTGTCCAGATTGTACCACTTCATTTTCTCAGAGACCCTTGTTTGTTTGCTATTCTTTGGTATTTTCATAAAAATTTCTGTTAGCAGTAGACGGTGTTGCCGAGCGATTGCCTCTCCCAGGACCACTTTGCAATATTTTACCCAAGGGTTCATGAAACTGGCTACCAAATGGTAGTCAATCTGAGTTTCATCTCCACCACTACTGTAATTGATCAGGTGTCGGCTTTGTTTGATGAACATGGTATTTAACACAATAAGACCGTGTGATTTGCACATGCTTAGGATATCTTCACCAGGAAGGTTCCTGGTGTCATATCCTAGTCCTCCATGGCAGTCTTCATAGTCTTCGTTTGACTTCCCGACATTTCCATTCAAATCTCCTCCAACAAACAGAAACTCTTCCTTTGGGATCTTCTTAAGGAGATTGTGGAAATCTACCCAAAATGCATCTTTATCTCCCTGATTGCACCCATTTTGGGGAGCATATGCACTGACAATATTCCACACCTCTCCTTGTATTACTACAATAGTTTGAGAGACATCAAACGGTCGCTGGACTTCGAAATGCTCAAGATGTTACCTTTACCTTTAGCCTTTTCCGTTTCGTAGTAGAACATCTTGTAAACTTTTGTCCTAACGTCCCAGAAACGCTCCCGATTTCCGGTGTTTTTCCATTTCGTCTCTTGGACACACAAGATATCTACCCGCCTTCTATTCATCATCTCTTCCAGCTCGTAACTTCGACCGGTCATGCTTCCAACGTCCCAACTCGCGACCCTCAAATTGCATCCAAACTGTTTCATTATTTTGCTAGACCCCGGAATCCGTATAGCTCTGACCCGAACATTTCTGCTCGGTCCAGGATCAGTACCATGCGCAGCAGTGGTAGTGCCTGGCGGGGTAGTGCCTTTCCTTTTTGCAAGTATTACCATAATGATACAGTTTTGCAATATTACCATATTGCGATGGTGTTTGTTGTTTGACACGTGCATGCTCCTGTTTTAGTATTGTTTGATCTTTCTGACACGGGTGATCTCCAGTCGTGTCAACCCGCGGACTCGCATGCACATTTGTGGGACGGTTTTTAAGGTAGTATATGTGTCGCTAGGCTCACTTTGGTGTTATATTGCCTAGATCTGATTAGTCCCCTTAGTCGCCTTTTACGACAAGCGCTAGTTGTTGGAGGGCGCTGCAGTGATATTCTTAACCCGACCCTGTACGAGGACCCATTAATATGATAGTTAAAGAATTCACTAACCGTCCAAGCTCTAAAGCAATAAGCCAAAAAACTTAATGAAATAGCCTTCTATTACCAGAATATTAGAGGGCTAAGAATTAAATGTACTCAGTTTTTATTAAACATGTTTTGCTCTTCTTCAGACATAATTATACTCACTGAAACGGGCTTCGATGACTCTTTTACTGATGCCGTTATTTTTCCCCCAAATTTCAATGTTGATCGTTGCGATAGGTAACCAGATAATAGTGTTTACAAAAGATTTGGTGGTGTTCTTATAACAATCAAAAATGCCTTTCCGTCTTTTGAATTGAACTCAATATTTTTTCAGATATTGAAATTTGTTGCAGTAAAATTGTCTTGTCAACTTCGGCTAACATTTGAACAAACTGTTTGATCTTTTGAACGCAAAACATCATTCCGCCTCAATGCTCAATGTAAATGAGGAATATCATACAACGCGTGGACGGAATTTGATTTATGCACAAAATTGGGCCTACTCTTTGTGTAAGTGACATAAGGCCAAATGTTAAAATTTGGTCTTATGTCGCTTCCGAAAGCGTCAAATTTTAAAATTTGGCCTTATGTCACGGCAGTGCCCACATCTGGTCTGGTACACCCAAGACCGTTCTGCATATTCTATACAGGTTAGAGAATCGCGCATTAAAACTTATAGGTGATAGAGATATTATAAACTCCATAGTCTCACTTGAACATCGTAGAAATGTCTCATGTCTTTCCCTATTTTATCGGTTTTTTTTTTTTAAATGCTCCACCGAAATAGCCAGCTGCATTCCTCTCCTCCAAAACTTCACAATACGCGTCATGCTTCGAATGCACATCAGCCCAACTTCGGACGTACTGTCAAATATAGCGATTCGTTTATAAGCCGAACAAGACGTTTGTGGAACGATCTATCAGGCTCTGTATTTCCTAATCATTACAATTTTCAAACATTCTCCGCCTTTTCCCATCAGCCCGTGACCTGAGCATCAGTGGTATTAATAATTCCTTCGGCGCGCGCGATTTATAAAAAAAAGAAAAAAAAACAAACGACATGAGAAAAATAAATTTGGCAATTCCTTTGGTGTGGTGGGGTGAGAATGAAAGTTAAAGGAAAACGAGTGAATAAAAAAGCTTATCTGATCCCGCTTTAAGCAAACGCTTTCTGTCGGTTAATTATTGTCGGTTGGTATAGAAAGTTAGCTCACATTTTTGTATGGGAACGCGACATCTGTATGCTTATTATCTGTGATACTATGGTAAGGGTTTTAAATTGTCAAAACGATGGTCTTAAGATCTGTCACATGAACGCTCAAAGTATAATACCCAAAATTGACGAATTTCGTGACCTGTATGAGGACTCTAAAGTTCATGTAATATGTGTTTTCGAAACGTGGTTGGCATAAGGCTTAACGGACAAGTTGTGTTGTTTGAGGGGATACAGAATTTTCCGTTCTGATAGAAGAGGTCGTGGGGGCAGCGGTGTTGCAATACATACGTAAGGGAAGATATCAAATGTAAGTTGAAGTGCCTGTCCCAAAGTTACAGCGAGATTGAGTATGTTTTTGTTGAACTTGCTAGTGACGAGAGTAAGCTACTTGTACTGTTTACAGGCCAAACAGTAATATCGACATATCCTCTTTTATAACACTAATGGAAGAAATTTCTTTAGGTATTTCTAATATGATAGTGTATGGGGATTTTAATTCTAATATTCTAAGAGATCATTCCCTTATTGATGCTATGAGTGCGTTCAACTTACGAACGGAACTCGCTTCGGAACAAAGCAGTTTTACTGCAACCGATTTAACTCATCCTTGAGCGAATGGCAGCTGTGGAACAATCTACGCCAAATGGGAATTGCCACAAGCAAAACCAACTGTGTAGATAATATCGACTGCAATTATTCGAAAATTTGTTTTATTACCAGCAGCCCCCGTACCGAACAATAGCTCAACAGAAGCTTCTACTAGCAATCCTCATAGATTGCTCTCTAGTACTAGCTTCACCTTCAGAACGGTAGACAGTGCAGATGTCGTTGCCAGTTTACTCGCGATTAAGTCAAACGAGGTTGGATTCGATGAGATGCACCCAACGTTTTTGAAATTGATTCTCCCTGTCCTACTTCCTTCTTAACATATACTTTCAACACCATTATACGGCGTTTGTAAAAGTCGTGCAACGACAAATGTCTGTTTACCTTGGTAGTTCGAATTTGCTTACATCAAAGCAATCTGGTTTTCGGAAAAATCACAGTTGTATTACAGCTCTTGTAAGTGTCACCGAAGATCTACGGCAAGCAATGGACGGGGATAAAGTAACATTTTTAATCCTTCTCGACTTTATGTGACAAGCTTCACCATTCGTTTAATTTTGCACCATGCGCTGTTAAGCTTCTATACAACAAAATATCAATTTTCTTACTAACAACGCGTGGTGTCCCCCAGGGCTCCATTTTGGGCCCTTTTTTATTCTCGCTGTCCCTGAATGAACTGCCGTCGGTTGCGAAACACTGCTCAATGGGTACACATCTACGCCGAAGATGTCCAAATGTATTTGAGCTACCGACTTGGTCTACTCGATCATTGCGTACACTGTGTCAATGAGGATATGGAAAACATCGCACGTTGGTCTCAGCAAAGCGGCTTTTTATTGAACCCTCAGAAGTATATGTCTCTGTTGTCGACCTCCCGTCATTTTAAATAACGCTCCAATAACATATGTCGATACAGACAAAAATCTCGGCATGGATTTTAACTGTACACTTGCTTGGAATAAGCACATAAACATCGTTTAGGAACGATAGCATAGTATCTTTCGGACTATGTGGGTAACTTAATCTTACACTCCAATAAGAACACGCACGATGTTGGCGAAAACGATATTTATACCCACTCTGATCTATGGATGCGAAATTTATTCAAATTGTGATTCCGTATGTAAACGAAGGCTCAATGTCGCATTTAATAGCCTAATATGATACATCTTTGGCTTACGAAGATATGATAGGATATCCAATCTTTCTAGTAGCCTTCTAGGGATGAATTTTGACAGTCACGTAAATATTACAGTTCCCCAAGTTTTGAATGAAAGAAATTTACTACGCCGTCTACAAAGAACCAAACCTTTAGACTTCGCGCAATAAGTAACCGCGTCCAAACTGCGGAGCTAGCAGCAACTTCTAATGGGAAAGCACCTGCAAAACGTCATTATTTCGTGAAATGAAAACTACCTGATAAGTCGAATACTTAGTTGTAGTAAAAATAAAAACAAGTCTGTTTTGAAGGGAGGTTTTTTAGCGGGTAAGAATCCCACACTACTATGAGCACGCGCTGTCGATCCTCATAGTGTCTTGTTGAAGAATTTCACCTACCCTCGGGAAAAAAAAATAAACATTTTTTCTTCGGTTCCGCACACTAATTCTTTTCTCAAACATTTTGCTTAACCACCAACCTCCCTATCTCTATGAGGAATTAAGTATGGCGTCTTCAAACAGGTCGCGAATGTCAATTTTTGTTCATGCCACGCGCTTGTGGAATTCTCTAACGCGCCCTTTAAGAGAAATATATGATGCTACGACATTTAAAAGCAAAATAAAGATACATTTTACCCAATCCCCTCTTCTTTCTACTAAAGTTTAGCCACTTTATCATATATCACTAAGTTAATTTAAAACATTTTCTGTTCTTTTTTTTTCGAACAATGAATTATACTAAATAATGTAAATGGAATGAATATGAAAACAATGTATTATAAATGATCTATCTCAACTTTCATATAATATTTATTAATAGCTTATAACCAGTTATAAGATACTACATCTTAATGTGTATAAGCTGTTCAAGTAAATAAATAAAATAAGTCGATTTAAGTCGTTCAAAACCATAAAAGAAGCTTTGATCTCTTTGAGCTACCTCCAAATAAAATATTGTTTTTCGTTTTAAGTTAAAAAAGCCATACTTTCAGAAAGCCGTGACGCACCAAAGGAATAATATGTTCTAAAATTCCCATACATTTTTGGACCAGTCTGATGTACATGTACATATGCATAAATATGTACTCGTGTAGGAATTACGGACTCAGACAAAATAACCGAACAGGTGTACCTTTATGACTCCATTGCGAGTTTGCATTAGCAGTTTACATTAGTAATTTATATTCACAGTAAATAAGATATAGGATTCACAGTTATAACTGCGAATGCAAATTCGTTACTGCAGTTGTTTAAGTATGTTGTACTTGTGCAGAAAAGTAATCAAATTGGAATGTTTGGCATGAAAAACAGGAGAGTGCAAGAGAAGAGAAAAATGGAACATGTAGAAGTAAAACATATGAGTAAGAAAACGAGAGCGTGCTGCTGCCGACGAATGTGTTAATGTGTGTTTGCTGTGGATATGTTTATTTTATACTACTTCTAGAGTAAATAGTTGGCTGAGTTATGAATTTGCTTACGGATTCGATTCGAATGCAGCACTTGAGTTAGTGTGTTAATAAGTATCAGAACCGAATACTTATTTTCAGTAGTATTCGATCCCGATACTCATTTCAAGTGGCGAATACTAAAAATCGGATACTCACTTTTTGCACATCTTATCACCCCCGGATTTTTCTGAAACTTAGTATCTGAGATTCGAACCATTACACCAATCGTTTTCTCTCAGTGTATCATTTCTACCGCCCACACTGAATGTAAAGCATTTTAATGGTATTCAGAACTCCTTGAATGCGCGTAAATTGTAAAAACAAATTATAAGAAAGAAGGATTTGTAATAGATTTCATTTACTTTTCCTAAGTCGCTTGTATTTTCCTCTTGAAAAAGCAAAAATTATTGATACTATCCAAAAGTAAGAAAAAAGTTAGGTACGCTCTCTGTTGAGGACTGCTTGATTACGGTGACGCTATCCCACAAAATAAAAGATGCGAAAACATAGAAAAAAAAAATAATATCACTACTTTACATTACGATGGTATTTAAATATTATTTATTACAATTCAACGCGTCTCTGAATAAGTATTTGTAATATTACCATACTAGAACAATTGCTCACATCCTCCATGTGGTTTTTTACGTAAAATAGGTACATAATAAATTCCTGGGCGGTTATATGCCTTAGGAAAGCCCATCTTTACTCTACTATATACCCGTCCACAACCATTTTTTTGAGCATCGTCATAACTATCACACTCGACAGCGCAGAAATTATTCATCTCAAGAGCAATGGCATAATACTTCCAAGAAAAAGAATGACTACAGTCAAATTCACCTACACCAAAACATGGAAGCTGATGTTCTCCACCATCCGGATAGAAAGTCATCATACCAAGTGGTTCATTAAAACCCAGTTGAAACATGTCGCCTCCATTAGTCTGAATGCTTTGAACATACCTGGCATCAGTAGAACACAGTCTCTCGCTACAATTGTTGAAGTAAAAGCCTGGACGAACAGGATCCAATCCAATGATAATATCTATCCTTTCGCTTTTCACATTCTTGCCAGCGTGGCCAGCTACATGAGCACCAAGACCATAACCAACCAGAGTCAAATCATAAAACGACATTCCAGCCTCTGACGACATGTAATCGATAAACCGTGCGAGGTACTTACCAACTTCTTCTACGAAGCCTATAGCAACATCATAAGGATGTCCAGCATAATAACTCCAAGCGACACAAAAGACGTTGTATTTTTCTGACCTTTGGAGTACTATAAGAACTTCCTGGACAAAGTTACACCTGCAGTGCATATCCCAGTCATAAATGAGGAAGCTACAAAAAAAAGATTCATTAGATGCCTTTAAACTTCAAACATTGAGTATACAGAGTTGGATTTGTTTTATTGAATCTAGAGTTGTTCACGGTAATATCTTCCTCCCAGCGCAGCACGTCATAATCAAATTCATTGTAATACAAATAATATGCCGTAAAATCGTGTTTGACGTCTGAATACATTTCTTTTACTGCCGCCTTCCTGTCAATACTCATTTGATCCTCAAACATCCAGATAAAACTACAATCTACAGTTGAAGCAAAAAAAAATAAAAGTTAAATCCGGAAATCTTTTTTGATTAGATACTTCGCTACCGTCGTCCGTTCCATAGTCCGGAGCAGTATCATATGCAAACTCTCCATATCCCAGTCCAATACCGTCCGCATACGGTGCTAATCCCCCATAGTTCGTATCATCACCATATTCGAAGGGAATAGCATATTCTAAGAGAAACAAGGACTTACATACATTTGGAAATCCAGTTCTGAATTGATATTTTAATACCTTCGCCATGCGCATTTGGTACAGGCCCCCAATATTCCGTATCACTATATTCTGGGGACAAATCATCTTCTGCGCCGGCTTCATTTTCTGTTGCAACAGCTAACACTATAGTAAGTAAAGAATTAAACTTAAATTCCTACCTATTCCTTAAGAAAAGATCCTCTTACAAACCTGCTCCAATATAACCCACAAATAACAATGAGGACACCTTCATTGCTCTGAGAATAATTAAAATCTTTCGGCAATCTAGTAAGTTTTATAGTATTCTCAAGAATTATATGCTCCAGAAATTTGAATAGGGTGCTCGTAACTAATGCACCTAATTAAATATTAGTTACTAACATTAACGGCCAACGATATCTAATATGCATTAAGTGCACATGTCACATAATGAATGCAGTTTTTTTAATAGCCATATAAAATCTTAGTTAATTGGAAATAGACTGTCAGAACAGCTAGGAGGAGGGAAGAAGGAAGGTGTGTTTCACCAGGTAGGCTTAGTGATATCAGGTTTGTTTCACGATGAATCGAGAGATTGGAATAAAAACTGAGAGTTTGTTCGCATATACTGCGTCGTCCCTCTGGGTAATATTCGAAGACGTTGCAGGCGATAGCATTGGGGTCCGTCAGTTTTTTGGCCAGCTCGATGTTGCTGTACAGCTCGTATAGTTCGTCGTTGAATATTCTCCTCCAAAATCCGTCAACGCAAACTAGACCGAAGTATTTTTTCCTCGAAGTGACTTCATTCGCTTTCAATAAAGTTCATGTTTCAGCGCCGCAAGCAGGCCCGGGACGATCATGGTCTTATACAGAGTCTCCTTAGTTGTCCGAGATAGGGCTTTAATATTGAATTGCCTCATTAGCTCAATAAATAAAATAAAAAAAACGGCAACTGGCAAGGGTTATTCGCTTGCTTTCTGCGCTGGTATCACTGTCGGAGTAATAGTAGAGCCAAGGTAGACAAGGTCCCTTACTATCTCGAAGTGGTAGCTCTCCACTGTGACGTTCTGCCCAATTCGTCGGTGTTGATTGTCCTTTCTTGTTGACAGCATATACTTGGTTTTGCCTTCGTTTATCGCTAAACCCATTTTGAATGATTCTGCTTCAATGCTTTCAAACGCGCCGGTGAGAGTCCGCTGAGTTTTTCCAATAATAATATTAATATTGTCGGTGTATGCAAGCAGTTGTACGGACTTTTGATAGATTGTGCCTCTGGTGTTGGATTGTGAGTTCCGCATAATTCGTTCAAGTACAATATTAAGGAAGTCACATGACACCGGTCACCTTGTCTAAAACCTTTTTAGACATTAAAGGTCTCGGTGAGGTCATTACCGATCTTGATGGAGCAACGAGCGTTCTCCATTCTTGGGATGGAAACGGTGTAGTGGTGTTATAACAAGCTACACCACTACAACAATACAAACAACCCACAAGCCTATCAACCTATACTCAAACAGCATGAAGCGACGCCATGTAGTCGTAGCAACAAACGTCCCTTCGGTATATGTGTATATTGACACCGGATGTATGCAATAAAATAACCACTTACAGTAGGTTGCCAAATTAATAGGGACATTGTAAATTTTCATCAATTTTCATGTTTAAGTGTTCTTTTCAGCTTTTGTTTTGGTTCTAAGTGTACGTGGTGATTTTTATTTCACAGCCTACTTGTTTAACGGTTATTTTTAGCTGTCAGCGGATATTCAATATGGTTTTATTCGGGGAAAACCCGAATTCTTAAAGGTGCTTGTTTTGAAAATTGTTTGTGGATATTGTGTGAATTTTAAAAGTGTTTTTTTTTTTGAAAATTGTGGATATTGTTTGAACTTCTTTTAATTAAAACGTAAGTAATGTTCTTTATTTTGTTTGAAATAAAGCTTTTAAGAAAAAGAAAAAAAAATTTTAATGGTTTTAGGCGATACAAAATGGGTCGAGGAATGGATATCACTCCAAGAAAAAAAATGGAAATAAGAACTTTATTAGTTCATTCGAGTCATTCCCAAAAACAAATAGCGGGTATTTTGGGTGTTTCAAAATCTGATGTTAACAGAATAAAATTCAATTTGGACCAAAATATTCCAAATACTTCCAACAAAACCGGTAAATGTGGAAGAAAGCGAGTAACAACACCCCGCACGTATAGGAAAATCAGAGACATCTGCGTTCAGAATCGAAAGAAAAGTGCATCAGTTCTTACGAACATGATCCAAGACTCGGGAATAATGGTTTCCAAAAGAACTGTACAGCGACGGTTGGCAGAGGAAGGACTATCGGGTCGTCGTCCTGCTAAGAAACCACGTCTCACAGAGGCAATGATAAAAAAACGTTTGTCTTGGGCTCGGGATCATCGTCACATGACTGTTGATGAGTGGAGTAAGGTAGGTTACAAATGCAATTGTATTCTAAAGAAATTAACAGTTATTGAAAATGTGATTTTTTTATTTTTAATGTTATTTCCTTTTATTACAGGTGTGCTTCTCCGATGAGTCGTCATTTGAAATTTTGGCTGACAAGTGCAGTTTCGTGCGGCGGCGTCCCAATGAGAAGTACCGTCCTGACTGCATCGTAGAAAAGGTAAAACATCCTGTAATAGTAATGGTGTGGTCGGTCATCAGCACAAGAGGAGTTGGACGTCTCCAAATTGTCCAGGGAACCATGAGACAGGATCAATATAAGGACATTCTGCAAACTCGTCTCGTACCCCAGCTAAGAGAATGGTTCCCTAACAATGAACCATATCATTTCATGCATGACTCAGCCCTTGCCATAAAGCTAAGAGTGTGACGAAGTACCTGGATGACCAAACCATACCAGTTTTAACCTGGCCAGGCAATTCCCCTGACATGAACCCCATAGAAAACCTATGGGAGATCACTAAAAGGGAAATTGCCAAAGAAGTTATCACAACGAAAGTAAGACTTATAGAAAAGCTAATAGAGATCTGGCACCACTGCCCTGCAATTAAAGAATGCGCTAAAAAGTGCATTGAAAGCATGCCGAGACGTATTCAAGCAGTTATTGAGGCAAAAGGAAACGTAACAAAATACTGATTTTTTGTATTTTTTTTAGTTCCTTTTGATTAAGAGCTTTTTCGAAAGATTATTAGTTAAAAAAATATTATTTAACTACTTATTTTGATGTATTAATAAACAATCTTAATAAAAAATATTTATTTATCAATATACACATAAGATTTTCATTAATTTGATACGGAAACATACAATTTTCTCAAAATCCATGACTGTCCCTATTAATTTGGCAACCCACTGTAGATCACTCAGGTATATTTATAGATAAGAAACTATCGACGCGTTGTGTGTATGACCAAACCATGCTATGATATTATGTTCCCAACTAAGAAAGTCTATTTATACTTACGATTGATGAAATATAGAACTACAAATTGAGCTCTGAGTCTTTTACTGCTAGAACGCATATCAAGTTTAGGAAAAGAAATCTGTTCCACTCTCGTGCTACATTATTGGGAATCAATCAATCAATTCCAATCAATGAAGTAGTTATAGTGTTGCCAAATCTGGCAGCACATAAATTTAACGATCTCATTAATTGGCGGCAGCACCAGGAAGTTTGGTATTAGCCGGAAAAAAGGGCCCGCCATAATTGTGCAACTACAGGTAACCTTACTTTCGATCGACACCACCAGGCGAAGAGTTATTGTAAGACAAATCTGTAAACTTAGAAGGATAGAAAGCTGAAAGAGAGTACAAAAAACTAATTGTAAGATTTAAACTATTGTTTTATATAGAGCCTACATATAATATTATTTTATTTTCAAAATATTTAGGAAATAAAGTCCTCAGTTAAAAGGAAAACCAAAGACGGATAGCTTTTCACTTGCGAGGGCTATAAGATTCCAGCGATTTAAATCCTTTCCAACATATGGTATAGCTTTACTAAAAAATTCTATGTAATAATTTGTATTATTATTCAGTTTAGCACTGGCGCATTTGGTACGATACCGACAAAAATCCTTACAACTTTAAGCGATTAACAAAGTAAAACATTCGAAGTTAAAGTACGCGTAAAGTACTAACTGAATTTTTTCTTTTGTGAAAAGTGAAATTTAGTAGTCATTGACTAATAAAGGACATAAAAAGTATCCTGTAAATAACAACCTACGAAACTGCGCATACGTAGACAAACATTTCATAAAGCATTAAAAATTTGTGAAGTGAACTTTTTTTTTCGAGAAGTACAGTACTTCAAAGCTAACGCATATAGCCAATAGTACAAACGTCCATAATGGTCGTGCTATTCAACTAAATCAAGGACGAATGAGAAGTGAAAGGAAAGGGCACGATCGAGATGCCCCAACGAGAAGAAACCGTCTAAATCTAGAAACTTAGAAGACAACAATACACGATCAACATTACGAATCTACAACTTGGAAATTCAGAGCAGCAGCCAGGCAAGCAGCAAATAATGCTAAAAATTTAAGTAGCTTAGAAATAAATCCATTATAATATTTAGAAAAAGTACAGTCATACGAGTATGATGGTAGAAAAGAAGACCTTCCAATTTTCTTAAGTAACGTTGACGACATTATTCATACACTAAATCAATATAACGGTTAGGCACAAGGAATGTTCATTAACATAATAAAAAGTAAATTGACCGAATTGAATTCATGGTCACTTGAGTAGGGGCAGTGATCAGAGAAATGTTAACTTTCAGCGGTTTTAAATCCTCGTGGTGATGTTTTTAATTTTTATAACTACATACAACGGACATTGATAGCATTGAATTAAAAATGTACACAAAAACGACAACTAGACGAATTACCTGGAGACATAAAAGTAAGTCTAAGAACATTTAAAGAAAAATTACCTCCGCATATGAGAACAATTCTAAATGCTCTTAAGTCTGCCACTATAGGATTTTTATCCCATTAATAGCCACTGTACACAAGCAGGTACAGAAAAACAGTGACATTCAAGAAGCCGTTGTATCAATTAAAAAAACAATTTTGCAAAGTTCTTTTTACGTTAGGTAAGGTCAGGTTAGGTTAGGTATGGTTATGAGGTTATCATAAAACACTAAGCACCAAAGTGGGCCCATCGCGATCCCTAGGGAACCTTCACGGCAGAAGACCTAAGCCCATTCTCCCAAGCAATTAATGTTCCCTACAAAATCTGAAAAGATCCTTGTTATGGTTTAGGGACCTCACCTCTTCAAGGTTATCGAAGAAGTATCCACCAAGGTGCTTTAGCCTTGTCCTGGCAATTCCTTGACATTCACAGAGTATATGAGTTATATCCTCTGAGACATGTAGGTCGTCGCAGTACCTACAAACATCCGTATCGGATAACCCTAGCCTCATGGCATGCCTCCTTAGGAGACAGTGACCAGAGAGTATTCCTATCACTGTTCTTAGCCTCGATCTATATAACTTGATTATCTCCCCAGATTTTCTGCTATCTAGCACAGGCCACAAGGCCTTGGACACCCTGTGACCATCTAAGTTTGACCATCTTAGATTAGCCGTGTCAATGATTTTATCCCGAATAATTCCCTTAGCCACGCACCCTGGTGGCTTAATACTACCAATTATATCGCTACGTGGGAGCCTCGCTCCTCTTTTAGCCAGCGCGTCGGCTTGCTCGTTGCCTTCAATATCGCAGTGTCCAGGTACCCAACATAATCTGACTCGGTTCTGCGTACATAATGCCCTAAGCATTGTTTCTTTTTACGTTTCAATCACACACACTGTACTGAACAGCTGCATGTAAATAAAGAAGCGAACACAAATAACGGTTGTTGTTATCTTGTTTTTTTTTTATACGTCTTCGGCAATTTCACGCGTTTTTAGTAGTTTAGCGATGATTTGGCTGCTTAGAAAGTGTGTTGCATCATAATTAGAAATTTCTTTTGTTGATTTGGGAAGAAAAAGGGTTGTGTGTTCACATTGTTGACAAGTTGAATAAAAAAAAAAATATTTTGATAACATTTGGTAAGTTGGAAAAGTAGTGTACTCGCTTGAGTACAATGGCTAATAAGGTAAGCATTTCTTTTAGACAATTATTCGCATCGAAATGGAATTTGGAAGCATCAAACCATCAAGCTTTTATGGCCGAAGATTTCAAAACTTGGGTAGCGCTTTGGATTTCGTGGAAAATTTATCAAATCATGGAAGGAAAGTTGCCACTTGAAGTGTTCGAAACTTTATTTGACAAAGAAGTGGTAAATTTGATTGTTGACCAAACTTGCTTCTATGCGTCACAGGCTAATGCGCACAATTTTTCATTCAGCGAACACGATTTGAAAACGTTTTTGAGTATTCTACTATATACTGGCTTCCACTCCAAATTCGAGGAAATCTTCCACGGATCAAATTCAAGGAAATCAAAAAATACCTCCACCTTGCTGACAATAATAATTTGATGGCTACCGACAAAATGGCTAAGGTTAGGCCTTTAGGAAAATTTGTATCCAAGAAATTCTGCCAATTCGGATACATGCATGAAAAACTTTCAATTGACGAGTCAATGGTACGATACTTTGGCAGCCACTCTTCAAAGCAGTTCATTAGAAGCAAACCTGTAAGATTTGGTTTTAAAAATTGGATGCTGACCAGCAGCAGCGGCTACTTGTACCAGTTTGACACCTATTGTGGAGCCAAAGGCGTCAGTGCGGGAAAACAACAAATGCCACTTGGATCCAGAGTCGTTGGTGATTTTTTGGACAAAGTGCCCAATCCTTCTGACCACATTGGTTTCTTTGACAATTTTTTTACGTCATATGATCTGCTGGTTACGCTAAAACAAAAAGGATTTCGAGCTATTGGAACTGTACGCGAATCAAGAACAAAGAAATGTCCGTTGAAGTCAAACGCAGTATCCAAAAAAGAGAAAAGAGGATTCTATGATCACAGATACGACACGGTCAATAAATTACCTTTTGTGAAGTGGAATGACAACAGCGCCGTAACCGTTGGATCAAATTTGAAAGTATTGAGCTGATGCCTTCCGTCAATCGATGGTGTTCGACAGGAAAAGCAAAAATAAGTGTCAAACAACCAAACTAATCGTCGGGTACAACTCGGGAATGGGAGGCGTTGGCCTTCACGACCAAGCACTTAATAATTATAGAATAAAAATTCGTGGAATAAAAAAAGTGGTGGTGGCCGCTTTTCACAGGAATGATGACTTCTATTATGGTCAGCGCTTGAAAATTGTATAAAACAGCCAACAATTCTAGTATAGACTTACTGGAATTCCATCGTACCATTGTCCGCCACTACCTACGAAATTACACACAGACTTCGTCGTTATCCAAGCGATCAGCTGTTTCTTCTTTAGCATCTACTGATGGAAATCATTTTCCAAAGAGAATTGAAAAACCATTGCGCTGTCGTCAATGCCACAATCGAATAAGATGGATTTGCGAGCAATGCGGCATAGCACTCTGTGTAGAAAAAGACGGCTTCAAGATGTTCCATACAACAAAACTGTCATCAAAAGTCCCGAGTCCAGTTGCCGAACGTAACGAACCTGGCAATTGTAAGTTTATTCTCTGCGTATAAGATTAAATTAACATTCATTTACAACTACATATGTATATAAATTGATTTACTTCTTGGCAACAAACTGATACGCATCTGACTCGGGAAACTACCAATGACAGAATGATTTTAACAAATGAAACTAGCCGAAGCATAAAAATGGCGGAATGTCAAACTCAACGAATTTTGAAGATCTGTTCGTTTCCGAGTACGATGCGAACCACTTAATTGCCAAGTTACATCGTTGTTTAAGTAAATATTTCGACACCCCACCCCCCGTGAGGCGCCCGAGCTCTATTCGGAAGTCTCACCAACCTGCAGCACTGCAAGTTTTACAGCTGGCCTTCGGATGAGACCCGTAACGGTCTTTACCTCTGCTGAGCGGACTTGACCATCTGGCCCCGGAAACACGTTCGACACTCTTCCTCTTATCCATTGACTTCTCGGGCCGTTGACGTCGCATACGTGGACTAGATTTCCAATCTTAAGTGGGGTGACCTTTTGGAACCATTTGCACCTCTTGGTTAGAACAGGGAGATACTCCCTCATCCATCTTCTCCAGAACCGATCTTTGAGCTGTTGACTTATTCGCCATTATTTCCGAAGACACAGCGCTCTCTCCTCGATTTCCCCGGGGATTTGAGTTGCGTTAACAACTAGCGTTGTTTCGCTGTGATCCTTTGGCAATATGATTGGACGCCTGGTGGAAAATGGTATCGTCGACGCAGCATCGATCCGACCTAGAATACGGAGGAGCCCTGAATCGTCAAGATAGGGTGTAACTTTGAAAATCGGGCTATGTTTTCCTACTGATGAATTTTGACGCAGCTTGGCTATCTCATCGCCAAAGGCATCTCTCTGCACTTGACGACATATTACACTTTCGGCATTGTTGAGCTCGGAAACGCTTAGTTCACCTTGATCTTCCGCCTTTCGTCGACATTTGGAAGTGAAACGCAGTACCCATGCCACTGTCCTCTGCAGTCTTAAGTAGGTAGAGAAGCTCGATGCATCAAAGACTATATCCTCTTTTAAGCTAGATCTTAGTACGTGCTTTGGACGCAACTCGGCTCCACATTCGTAATTGGCGATATCGTCTGGCAGCTGGGGCCACTCCACCTCTGGCAGCTTGAGAAAAAGAGGCCCATTTATCCATTTGTTGTTGGCTTGGAACTGTGGTGGATAACGCGCTCGGGTAGCTTCGTCTGCTGGATTCAACTTCGAAGGAATCCAACGCCACTGGTTGATTCGGCTGCTGTCCAAAATCTCCGCGATCCTAAAGCCCACAAACTCTTTATGTCGACGAGGATCAGATCTTAGCCAGTGTAGAACAGTTTTCGAATCGCTCCAAAATACGCGGTTGGTGAATGAGAAGTCATGATGTTCAGCAACAGTACTGCAAAGTCTGGTCCCAAGAACGGCGGCTGATAACTCGAGGCGCGGTATCGACATGAGTTTCTTTGGACAAGCTCTCGTCTTTCCACAGACGAATGACACACAAATTTTCCCGTTGAACTCGAACCGAAGGTAGGTTACAGCACTGAATGCTTCTTCGCTGGCGTCAACAAAGGTATGAAGGTCTACCTGGCCGGCACTTACTAAGTAGCAGAGCTGTAAAAGAATTAAATCTTTGGAGAATGTAATTCAATAGGATTCATAAATTCTGATTTTGAATTCATGACTTCACTTTTAGACTTGAACTTCAAAAATTTAATCACCATTCATTTTGAGAAGTCTTTGATTGCGGCAATCATTTGAACCAATCAAAGATTTGAAGTCTCTGGAATGAAATCTTTGTGACTGCACCGCATTCTCTGAAGTCATATTGAAGTCATTTGCATTCACTTGAAGTCATCGGCATTCAATTGAAGTCTTTAAGACTTCACTATTTCTTTAAGACTTCACACTAATTTCATTGAAGTCTTTAAGACTTCATACTAATTTCATTGAAGTGTTTAAGACTTCACATTAATTTTATTGAAGTCTTTGAGACTTCACACTAATTCATTGAAGTCTTTGAGGCTTCACTACATTTTGTGAAGTAAAAACTGACTATGAAAAATTTAATATGTACATATGTATAACAAAATGTAAATTTTCTTTTATTATTTTTGAATCACAAATAACAGAAATTAAATAAAATATTTCATTAGAAGACTTTTCGCTTTCGTTTTCATGGTTTTCAATGTATGTATTCCAAATACCTGAAAATGTTAAATCATATCACATAATAGCAGTAAGTATATGAGTTCACTGGATCTCACCTTTTTCCCCAAAAATTATTAAACCAAATCATATTGAATTTTCCACTGCCAGTTTTGACTTCAACAAATGTAGTGACTTCTCAAAGACTTCAATAAAATTAATGTGAAGTCTTAAAGACTTCAATGAAATTAGTGTGAAGTCTTAAAGACTTCAATTGAATGCCGATGACTTCAAGTGAATGCAAATTACTTCAATGTGACTTCAGAGAATGCGGTGCAGTCACAAAGATTTCATTCCAGAGACTTCAAATCTTTGATTGGTTCAAATGATTGCCGCAATCAAAGACTTCTCAAAATGAATGGTGATTTAATTTTTGAAGTTCCAGTCTAAAAGTGAAGTCAATTGAATGCATTCTAAAACGTGAAGTACTTGGTGTGAATTCACGGAATGCATTACTAAAAGATTGCATTCTTTTATAACTCTGCTAAGTAGCAGCTGTGGCATCGAGGAACCCTCAATCGGGTCAAATTCGGCAGTTCTGACTTCCATTGCTTTCACTGAACGAAAACATCGTCGGGGATCGCTTCATCCCATCCGGTGCCTCGACGCCATATTAATCGTAACATCAATTTAAGCTGAAGTGCAAAATTTGCTAGCATTCCGAACGGATCGTAAATGGACATCGTGAAGCTGAGAAATTCCCTCTTCGTTGGGCACTCATCACGCAACATGACAGCTTGGCTTACACGAGGAAACTTGAGATGAAAGACGAATTCATCAGCGGCGGTGTCCCAACACATCCCGAGGACTTTTTCCGTTGCTGAATCGATATTCATGTCTACTCTCTGGTTTAAGAGTTCTTCCTGTGTCGAGTTAGCTATACTGCGGAGCACCTCCTCTGAATTCGATGCGAAGTTACGCAGCTCAAATCCACCGGTACTATGGATAGAAATGACGGCTTTGGTCACCTGGATTGCCTCCGATACGTTCTCGAAGCTGTCCACGTAGTCGTCTACGTAATGGTGTTTGATTATGGCTTGAACGGCTCTAGGATAGTCGCCAGAGAATCTCGCAGCGTTGAGGTTTTTTACGTAGTTAGCGGAACAAGGCGAACAGCTAGCTCCGAAGGTCATTGCCTCTATCACGTAAATATCGATTGGCTTGTCTCTATCTTGTCTCCAGAGGAAGCGCTGAGAGTCCCTGGTCTTCTTGCTGTATTAGGACTTGGTGGAACATCTCCTTGATGTCACCCCTCACTGCAACGGCCCGCATCCGAAAGTTGAATAATACGGCGACTAATGGTGTATAGTCGTCAGGTCCCTTCAGTAGAAAGGAATTTAATGAAAGGCCGCCTACCTTTGCTGCTGCATCGAAGACCAATCGAATCTTCCCTGGTTTTCTAGGGTTTTCGACTCCGAAGTGTGGGAGGTACCATGTCTTGGATGTATTGACTTCTACCTCAGCCCGTGTCAGCTTCCTGGCATATCTTTTGTGGATATAACTGGCTATGATCTCTTTGTATGATGATGCGAACTCGGGATCTCTCTCCAACCTAGACTCAAGACTGAGAAGTCGTTTCTTGGCCAGTTTATAGCTGTCCGGCAATTTGAAACTATCACTACGCTACAGCAGGCCCGTGCGGTACCGATTGTTAAGTCTTACGGTTGTATTTGACAAGATCATCAGTGCCCTCTTTTCAATATCGGAAACCAATTTCACCTTTGGCTTTCGAACTCCGAAGTTCTCCACGTCGAAGTAGTCGTTAATAATATGATCTAGACACAGATCCTGCTCCTGAGACTGGCTGCTACAGAGGACGACTCCATTTAGTGTTTCGGCAGTCGATGTTGCTCTGCCGTACACCACCCAACCAAGCTTCGTTAGTGATGCAATCGGACCCTCTTTTGCTATTTTAACTGCTCTTGTCGGCGCTCCTAGGTGGCTGTTGTCGAGTCCAATAAGTATCTCTGGCTTGGCATCGTTATATTGTACCAGGGGAACCATACCGTGCCAAAAACTTGGTGTCTCCAATTTCGAGGTAACGAGCGTCTGGGTTGGTAGGCACAAATCCCCGACAGTCTGCACACCACACATCGCAAATTTTTCGGCTTCTTCCTGGTCTGCACTTATCTTAACATTGACGCTAAGCGATTTCTTCGTCAACGTTTCCCGTCCAAACCACCGCAGGTTTAAGTCCTTCGCTCTCCCATTTAGTTTTAGGCGCTTAGCTAAATCGGAACTCATCATGGTGACTGAGGAACCCTCGTCGAACAAGGAGAAAGTTCGCTCCATCGCATCATCGTTGTACACTCTAACTGGCAGCACTCGGAAAAGAATCTGAGCAGTCTCATCACTACTACAGTTGAGCACAGGTTTCTGGACTTCTGCTATCCTATCCTTGCTGCTTGTTGGGACTATTGCCTTTCTCGAGTCTCCTTCATGTAACTGGTGATGATGGATCTTAGCACAGCCATCAATCCCACACGTTCTCTTAAACCTGCACGTTTTTAATGCATGACAATACTTCAGGCATCCAAAGCAAAGCTTGTTACCTTTGACGAATTCCCATTTGGCTTACGGTTCCAGCTTTGCGAAACTACTGCATTCAGCGACAGGGTGTTGTCGTTCTTTGCAGTGACGACACTTGCTGCTCGTTGAGTTAACAGATGATGAACTCCCACTGACGTGTAGAATGCTTCCTGTTCTCGGCTATCGACTAACTCCACTTGGATTTGCATCGGGCAGAGAAGTCGTTGTCACAACGCATATCAACCGCGACAGGCGGCTCAACCAGTCACTAAGATGTTTGATAGTAGCGTATGGTTCAATTTGCATACTGTACTGCGCCCATTCCAACGTCTTGCTCATGGGCAGCTTGACAACTAATTCGTCGAGTAGCGTAGGGTTGGCTAAATGCTGGTACATACCGCTCGCTTCCAGAAAGACCGCCAGATTCTGCACCTTCGTCGCGAACGACACAATAAGCTCCATCTTGTTCTCCGAAATGTGTCCGATCTCCCTTACCTTTCTTAATTGGCTCTGCACCAGGCATTCCGGATGTCCAAAGCGGGATTCCAGGGTGGACATAACTTGGTCCACATTGTTTGGATGTATCAGAAGCGATTCGACGACCTCCCTTGCTTTTCCTTTGATGCTCTTCTGAAGACGGAACATGTTTTCCAATCGACTGTAATTAAACATGTTGGTGGACTCTAAAAAGGCCGTACAGAACATTGGCCACTTCTCGGCCTTTCCTCTAAATTCGGGCAGATCGTGCAGCTTTCGATGACTTCCGTAACCGTGCAAAGGCGAAGATGGTTGCTGATTTATTTGGGTTGACGGAAATACCGGCTGCGGCCCATAACACTGCTGTTCAGAGGCTAGCGCAGCGTTAAGGGGCGGTAAAAACGTTGGAATCGTTCTGGTATTCACGGAGTTTTGTGAAATCGTATGAGCTGCACTCGAATGCAACACCTGACTTGAAAGCATCGATGGAGGGAAAGCTGGAGGCCACGAATACGGTCTGTACGATGTGTGTGCAATCTGATGAGACGGTGTGGCTCTGGAGTACGTGTGAAGGCTGTTGAGATCGGACGCAGTAGTACTGAAGACGGTAGTTGGAACAACGGTTGCCGGCACTGTGGCAACAGTTTCGACTATAGGCGGTACAGTACTCGTAGATACGCGTGTAGCAGTTCCAGTTATAGTTGAAGCACTCTTCGAGGCTGCACTTGTGTAAACATTTGTGACAGTTGGAACAAAATTGGGAGCAATATTCGTTGTGGTATTTGTAGAAGTTGGCGTCTCCCCTGACAGCTGTGCACTAAGCAGTAACTCGAGGCGTTGACGTTCCTGTCTATCTATGGCGGCAGATGCTGTGATAGTCTCCAACTGTGCACGCAGTTCCTGTAACTGCTGCTGCATAGTGACTACTATTGACTGGTTCCGTTATCGTCCGCTCGGCTTCATTTTGAGAATGTCTTTCTTCCGAAGAATCGGACATTTCGAAAACCTCCGGACGCTTAGCTGTTCCCCTAGTTACCCTTTGTTGCGGAGACCTCTGCATTAGTGCAGATTTTATAAGTGGACGCTGGGCGCGATTAAGTTCCCCAGATATAAATAAAAACTTTGCCTGTCCGCGATGGAACAGCGATGAAGGTCTAAGCTGGTTTGCGATGACAGTTGACGCAAGTGGTGAATAGCTTTGTGTGCCACTAGCTGAAATAAAATGGCAAAAGATAAATTCGCTGTGCCCTGTAAGTCAACTTTATTTGTTAAAATTGTGAATAGCAGCGCTGGCTGCGATGGCAAAAGGCAAATCGGATGATTGCCCCGTAAGTCGGCTGGCTGCTGACGCAAAGGCAATTTGCTGGCTGCTAGCGGCAAAGAAATCCGTTGGTTGCCCCGTAAGTCAGCTGGCTGCTGACACGAAGGCAATTTGCTGGCTGCTAACGGCAAAGAAAAACCGAAGATTCCCTTTAAGTCAGCTGGCTGCTGACGAGAAGGCAATTTGCTGACTGCTAGGGGCAAAGAAAATCCGTTGATTGCCCTTAAGTCAGCTGGCTGCTGACGCGAAGGCAATTTGCTGGCTGCTAACGGCATAGAAAATCGATGATTCGCCTTAAGTCAGCTGGCTGCTGACACGAAGGCAATTTGCTGGCTGCTAGCGGCATAGAAATCCGTTGGTTGCCCCGTAAGTTAGCTGGCTGCTGACGCGAAGCAATTTGCTGGCTGCTAGCGGCAAAGAAATCCGTTGGTTGCCCCGTAAGTCAGCTGGCTGCTGACGCAAAGGCAATTTGCTGGCTGCTAGCGGCAAAGAAATCCGTTGGTTGCCCCGTAAGTCAGCTGGCTGCTGACGCAAAGCAATTTGCTGGCTGCTAACGGCAAAGAAATCCCGAAGATTCCCCTTAAGTCAGCTGGCTGCTGACGCGAAGGCAATTTGCTGGCTGCTAGCGGCAAAGAATTCCGTTGGTTGCCCCGTAAGTCAGCTGGCTGCTGACGCGAAGGCAATTTGCTGGCTGCTAACGGCAAAGAAAATCCGTTGATTGCCTTGAGTCGGCTGGCTGCTCCCGTAAGGCAATTCACTGGCTGCTAACGGCTTGCGCTATATTCGCTGGCTGCGACGGCAAAAGGCCGTTCTTCTTGTGGTAGCAAGAAAGAATAAAGATGTCATCAAAAGTCCCGAGTCCAGTTGCCGAACGTAACGAACCTGGCAATTGTAAGTTTATTCTCTGCGTATAAGATTAAATTAACATTCATTTACAACTACATATGTATATAAATTGACTTACTTCTTGGCAACAAACTGGTACGCATCTGACTCGGGAAACTACCAATGACGGAATGATTTTAACAGATGAAACTAGCCGAAGCATAAAAATGGCGGAATGTCAAACTCAACGAATTTTGAAGATCTGTTCGTTTCCGAGTACGATGCGAACCACTTAATTGCCAAGTTACATCGCTGTTTAAGTAAATATTTCGACAAAAACATTGAGCTCATATGAGTCACATATTGTGCCATTGTACCCGCTTGGGTACAGTCCCAAAAACCTACTGAATAACTTTCTTTTTTCATTTTAGCATATTTTTTAAATTTCTTATTTTCCTTTTATTCAAATAAAATAAATGGATCTCAAACATTTTGATTTTAAACACTCTTGGCTTTCAATGGGTTAAACGGAAAAAATACAGGCCAACCGGTAGAACAAAACCCACAAAGACAGAACTTTCAAAGTCGACAACCTAATCAATATGATCATAGAAATAATAGACAACAAAATTGGTAACCTAGAGTATAGATAATGTACATCATAATAATTTTAATTAACATAGATATCTAAATAATTAAGGACAAAATAACTTCCACAATAGAAACTATCAAAATAATCAAAATCAAATTCCTAGAATAGAAACATCGATTTCAAACACCGCAGGCTTCACGCCCAGAACCAATGGAAGTCAACACTTCCGCGCAAACTCCAAGAGAACAAGCAAATTTCACCGAACAGGAGACTAAACAAGAAATACGAGTATAGCTTGAACCAAATCACTTGAAATACCCCAACGTGCGCAGAGAGGAATTTCCCAAAATAATAAAGGGGATAAAATCTCTCTTAATTCTTCTAAGAATGGTCAATGATTTTCTCCACTTAACTTTATATGATGTTCTTTTTACAGTTTGGTAAAACTTCTTTGAGTTTTTATAAAGCGGAAAGCGATAGTGATGAGCAAGTAAGTAGATGTAATTAAAGTGGTATGTTTTACTACGTATTAATTTATTTATTTATTGTATTAGTAAATTAAGTACGTATTGTTATATTCCGTTTAGCCCAAATAAATTTATTTCTTTAATTTCAAACAATGCATGTTTTTATTTAAAAAGCAAATAAGGTCGACATACAAAATAACAACTGAAATAATTCCCTTCAATTGATATGCATCGTTAAAGCAAGTAAATCTGAGAAGCTGAAATTTATTCCCTCTGGTCCTTTACTCAAATTAGGTATACCCATCACGCGACTTGATTCTGATTCGTCAGTAATCCCGCGATGAACAACATCAAAGTACGGGTATGGGGCCTGTTTTCCTTTTGCTCCTCCTCTTTTTCTTTCTTTCTCTCGAATTTTAGTTTTTTTTAGCTGTAGTTGTTCTTGCTTTTATCTCCTAGGCAGCGTTCCCACTTAATTTTTTTCAAATTGTAGTGATTAGCTCCAAAAATCGTAGTGCTTCACAGTAAAGTGAAGTGATAAGCGAAAATATTTCTTTTCAAAATATATTTTTATAAAGTACATTTATATATTACATTTTTTTTTGTGGCATTTGACTTGTATTACTATTACATCAATTAGATAAGTATTACAGTATCAATTTAATACTTGCTGTGTCTTTTTGTTAACGAATTTGCCATCAATAAATCGGTATTGGCTTACAAATGATATTAATTTTGATGGTGGGTCAAACGTACTTTTATTTTCCAAAAGTAAACCTTTGGAGAAAAGTAGGTTGTTTACTGTTTTTACATTTAAATTGTTTCTTAATTTAGTCTTTATGTTGTTAACAGTCGAAAAATATCTCTCGGATGCTGCACTGCTATGCAGTAATATTACTTAATTTAGCATATATGTTGATAAGTTCGTAAACATATACTCCCCTAAGCCGTTCTTTTGAGACTTTAAATCCGACCAGAATTTAACAATGTCGTCCTGAAAATCTGCAATTACATCTCAGTTATAATTAATAAAGAGCCTCCACTCTGCACTTAATTCACGAACACATACACTGTAATATGTAAATGCGTCAATAATGCATGTTATACATGTATCTTGAAGGCCAGCATCATTTTGTATTTCTTTTGGATTCATATATTTTAAAAATTCTAATTTGCCTTGACTTGAAAAGTCAAAACGTTTTTTTATTTGTCTAAGTAAGCTAATATAATAGTTTCTGAAACAAGTTCTAACCAAAATCAATTCATTGTCAGAAAACGAGTTTTGACTCACGTGTTGAATAAATTCTTCACCAAAAAAACATGGACTCCAGCGGACGATGACAACGGGCCTCTTCAAAATCGCATTCTATTATTACTAAATTAGGTCGAACAAAGTAACCCATAATGCACAAAAAGTGGCTTTTTAAAATTGGCGAAAGTAGGTGGATGACTGTTTTTTCCGATTGAAATATTTTATTCATTTTGTTTATTTACAGAAGCATGTGTGACAGAAAATACAAATAACATTTATTGTTATTACTAAAATCATTGCAGATGCTTTCCAGCTTGTTACTTTTGTCTTCACTTAAAAGAAAAAGGAAGTAGTAGCGCAATGGAACCCATTGTTCCAGTAACCTGTCTATAGCTGAAAGTAGTGAAAGCCATCGTATCGTGCATACATTAAAAATTTTATGCTCTGGATTTTGGAAATATTTTTGAAACTACTTAGACTCTGCCTGCCACTTTGAACTATGTGCAAAAAAACAATAAATATTCCTAACGAGCTGTTCTATACCAGATGGAATTTCCTTTGCAGCGGCTGATGCACATAAGTGCAATGAATGGCACGTACATCCCAGATAAAATAAATTAGGAACAAGTTGTTGAAGTTGGGATCGAACCCCATTTAACTCTCCTCGCATGACAGATGCATTATCCGTGACTAAACCAATGAAGTTAGTAAGCGGAATTTGGTTCTTATCCAGACATTCCTTAACAACTTTGGAGATTGAACTGGCAGAGCAGTTTTCCAGTTCGATCAAACCAAAAAAGGTGTCTGTAACTCTACTAAATTTAAAATATCTGGCTACAATAACGAGACGCTTTTTGGTGGATATATCTGTCGTTTCATCCAAGATGAGAGAAAATTTATTAGTTTTTAAGTCATTCGATATATCTTATTCAGCAAACAATGAAATTAGTTCAACTAATTCCGTTGATTTTGTAGATTTTTATTTCATTTTTAAATCTTTTGGACACAGTGAACGGAGAGATCAGGTAAATGATCCATCGTCGTCAAAGGCAAGTTATGGGAAACGCAAAACACGACTGTGTAAATTTCGTTTTTTAACTGTTCTTTCATAATTAATGCCGAACTATTTTTGAAGGAAACATCTATCTTCGATTGTGTTTTTTTGAAATTCAGAGTTGGACTGATGTCGATTTGAGCAAGTGTGTCTACCTTAATTGGATATATTATCGCTTAAGAACTTTTTACACCACGTGCAATAAGATTTTCCTTCTACTACTGAAAGCCATGGCCTACCAGATCTCCACTTTTCAACAAACTTTTATTCGAATATATTTCTCTTTGGTTTGTGATCATTATCGTTTTCTTCACTAACTGCGTTTTCTTCTTGAACTAACCTGTTACTTTTGGCAGGGGAAAGATCGCTTGATATCTCGCTATTGTTTTCATCTACACTTTCTGAATACTCATATATAGTAGAAGAATTCAAAATTGCAGTTCTAGGACAATGAAGACTTGGATAAATACGTATAATAAATAACAGAATTTCAAGTGATTTGGAGCGGACTATGGTATATTATTCCATTGAACTAGTTATCGAGATATACAAAGTCAAAATAGCAACAATGCACATAAACATTATTATTATAGGCGTTTTTCTTTTTTCGTTCGGAGCTGCGCCTGAGCTGTCAAAACAAAATTCGTGTTTCTTATTTAGCTCAGACACATCAGAGCTCTGAATTCGTTTTTCTTTTTTCGTTCAGAGTATGCTCAGAGCGCACTCTATGAGCTCAGAATAAATTAAGTGAGCGTTCAGAGCAAAATCCTGAGCACTGCCATATTTCATATTTGACAGGAGAGGACAAAAAAAAAAATTGAAATGGCGGACGAAATTTGTTGTTCTGATGCAGAAGGTAAATATAACATTAAAAATAACCATCAGCGCTCTGCTCTGAACGAAAAAAGAAAAACCCATTCTATTCATGCATAAACTTTGTTTTAGGGTTTAAATTGACCAAAAACATGACACTGCATTTAATGCTCAAATGTCTTGCAAGGCAGGGTCGGTTAAATACATGCTATCACTTTCCAATAGTAGCCAGATCCATAAAAATCAGCTAGGTATACACTCTAGCTAACTAAACTAATACATATTCTAAACTCTTATTGATAGCCGACTTGAAGGAAGCGAAAGCACGCATTTAAAGTTCTTTCAAGTCAAAGTATAGGTACTCGTATTATACAATTTAGACACATACACATTCAAAACATAATTTCTATTGTAAATTGATGTATGTAAAAGATGTTAAAGCTTAACAGCTGTTTTAAACCGAGGCTAGTTCTTAGGATGATAGAAATCTATTCGACACTCTTCAACAGTTCATGGAAAAGAAAGCGTCCAATAAAATTATAACGTAGTGTTAAATTGAGTTTCTTTATTTATTTTGGTTTTCCAAATTTTAAATTATTTTCGGCTTGGCCTTAGTCCGAAACATTAGTTTCTAGTCTCTTAGTCCCTACTCATTATATGGATAATGGATAGTATATGTACTCTGATTCGGAGTAAGTCTTTTTCAATCCATATGGACTGTAGGCGTATTGCATAATTTTATTTTCGATTTACGTTGTTTCGATTTACATCGCATTTTCTCGGTCCCGAAAACGACGTAAATCGAGGGGTTCGCCTATTTGACCTCAGAAAATATCGATTTTGGATCACTCGGTTACTGAGGCCAATGAAATGCCGATGTCATCGAATTTGTGTGATTCAGGCGTTTATAGGCCTGCCTTTCCTACATCGCGATGTCTTTGGAACGTGCATTGAAATTGCCTTTTAACAGGGTTCAAATGATCTCTTCTTTGAACGTGGCAATACCAGCTGAGCCGGTCGCGCTCTATTTTTTGTATGATGGTTTCCTTGATGTGAAAGCTTCCACGGATCGTCGAATTTTCTTATTCGACCAAGCTTTGTCACTCCTGCTGTCATGCGAAGCATCTTCATCTCAGCTGCCGTTAATTTACTCTCATTCTTTTTGTACATCGTCCAACATTGTGAACCGGATGTGAGCGCTGGACGCACAACTGCGGTGTATAGCCTTCCTTTCAACTTAGGGGGCATTTCTCTGTCACAGAAAATAGCGGAATTTTCTCGCCACTTCATCCACCCTACGTTTACGCGATGATTGATGTCGTCATCACAGGTTACTTGGCTATTGATCATAGATCCCAGATATTTGAACTTTTCGCACTTGGGAAGCACTGTTCTATTCAAATAAATGTCTAGAATAGGCCTGAATGGGTCAGAGAACGGGCAGCACAAGTACTCTGTCTTTTTTGAACTTTTGAACCTTAAGGAATCACGATGTTTTTCCATTATGATCCTTATACTTTGGATTGCATCTGTGGTTGATTTACCCGAGAAAAACCCGCACTGATCATCAGATAGCCGTATTATTTTTCGCAGTTGGCCACCTAATCCCCGCTCAACGATCTTCATGGTGTGTTACATCAGCTTGTTCGAACGGTAGTTATCACAGTTTCGCGTATCACCCTTCCCTTTGTATACAGGGAGAAGGTAACTTTCCCTCCATTGATTCGGCATTGGATCATCTCTCATAAATTTGGAGATGAGAATTCTGAGCCATCTGCACCCGACGTCTACCATCTTTTTCCACAATTCAAAAGTTCTTTACAATACTGCCGCCACCTCTGCAGAATTTTGTCGTCATCCACAAGAAGCTGGCCATGAGCATTGTTAATGAACTTTGGCGAACGAATCTCCTGAGCATTCCTCCTTCTTTGGGCGGCTATTTTGAAGATGGTGGCGCTCTTGTTCATATTGTGTCTTCGCAGCTCCTGGATAGCCTGGTTTGCATCAGCAACCGGGAAAAATATTTTCTCCAGCTCCCGATACAGGCCCTCCGTACTCTCTGCTTGAAGCTGGGCGCACTTCTTCTTCGCTTTTTTCTTGCAACATCTGTATTCCGCTTCGAGGCGAGCTTTTTCGTCTCTATTAGAGGGGCACTTTGACCAAGCTTTGAGAGCCGCTTTCTTCTCATTTATCACCTTCTTAGCTTCATTATTCTACCACTATGTTTCTTTGGCGTGTTTATGGTGGCCTTTTAAAGCTCCTAGCAGTGATTTGGCCTTCTTTAAGTAAGTTCGCTGTAGGGAATCCCATATCTTTTGTCCTCTGTATTCTTCATCCTCAGCTCCGTTGATGGTGTGAGAGAGGTAATTTTTCATCACGAAAACAAAAGCCTCGCCTTTTTCTTTGTCCAGATTGTACCACTTGATTTTCTCAGAGACGCTTGTTCTTTTGCTTTTCTTTTATGTTTTCATAAAAAATTTCTGTTAGCAGGAGACGGTGTTGACGAGCGACTGCCTCTCCCAGGATCACTTTGAGACGTTTACCCGAGGCTTCATGAAACTGGTTGTGGGCGCCGTGGCGTAAGTGGTTAGTGTGTCGGATCACTGCGCGTGGGGTTCCAAGTTCGAATGCCTGAAAACGCAAAAAAAAATAGGTTTTTTCGCGGTCCCACCACTCGCGAGCGTCTGACAAACATCCGAGAGTATTGGTGCCACGAAAAAGCTTATCAAGTCGCCGTTCAGATACGGCACTAAACTGTAGGTCCGTTCCATTCGTGTGAAAAATGTAACGCACACAACATGAGTGGTTGCGAGAAGTTAGGTCGTGGAACTTAAAGAGCAGTTGCGCCAAATAAAAAAAAACAACAAAAGGAAGCTGGCTACCAAATGGTAGTCAATCAGGGTTTCATTTCCACCACTGCTGAAAGTGATCAGGTGTCGGCTTTGTTTGATGAACATGGTATTTAACACAATAAGACCGTGTGATTTGCAAATCCTTAGGATGTCTTCACCAGGAAGGTTCCTGGTGCCATATCCTAGTCCTCCATGGCAGTCTTCATAGTTTTCGTTCCACTTCCCGACATATCCATTCAAATCTCATCCATCAAACAGAAACTCTTCCTTTGGGATGTTGTTAAGGAACATGAAAATTTAGCCAAAATGCATTTTTATCCCTCTGATCGCATCCATTTTGGGGCGCATATACAATGTCAATATTCCACACCACTCATTGTATTACTAGTTTGAGAGACATCAAACGGTCGCTGGACTTCGAAATGCTCAAGATGTTATCAAGTAGCTCTGCCACAAGGATGATACCGATTCCCTTCTTAGCCTTTTCCGTTTTGTAGTAGAACATCTTGTAATCTTTTGTCCTAACGTCCCAGAAACGCGCCCGATTTCCGGTGTTTTTCCATTTCGTCTCTTGGACACACAAGATATCCACCCGCCTTCTATTCATCATCTCTTCCAGCTCGTAACTTCGTCCGGTCATGCTTCCAACGTCCCAACTCGTGACCCTCAAATTTCTTCCAAACTGTTTCATTATTTTGCTAGCCCCCGGAATCCGTATAGCTCTGACCCGAACATTTCTGCTCGGTACAGGATCAGTACCATGCGCAGCAGTGGTAGTGCCTGGCGGGGTAGTGCCTTTCCTTTTTGCAAGTATTGCCATAATGATACAGTTTTGCAATATTACCATATTGCGATGGTGTTTGTTGTTTGACACGTGCATGCTCCTGTTTTAGTATTGTTTGATCTTTCTTCTATGACACCGGTGATCTCCAGTCGTGTCAACCCGCGGACTCGCATGCACACTTGTGGGAGGGTTTTTAAGGTAGTACATATATGTGTCGCTAGGCTCACTTGGGTGTTATATTGCCTAGATCTGATTTGTCCCCTTAGTCGCCTTTTACGACAAGCGCTAGTTGTTGGAGGGCGCTGCAGTGATATTCTTAACCCGTCCCTGCACGGGGACCCAGTAATATGATAGTTAAAGAATTCACTAACCGTCCAAGCTCTAAAAGCAGTAAGCCAAAAAACTTAATGAAATAGCCTTCTATTACCAGAATGTTAGAGGGCTAAGAATTAAATGTACTCAGTTTTTATTAAACATGTTTTGCTCTTCTTCAGACATAATTATACTCACTGAAACGGGCTTCGATGACTCTTTCACTAATGCCGTTATTTGTCCCCCAAATTTCAATGTTAATCGTTGCGATAGGTCACCAGATAATAGTGTTAACAAAAGATTTGGTGGTGTTCTTATAACAACCAAAAATGCCTTTCCGTCTTTGAAGTAGAACTCAATGCTTTTTCAGATATTGAAATTTGTTGAAGTAAAATTGTCTTGTCAACTTCGGCTAACATTTGAACAAACTGTTTGATTTTTTGAACGCAAAACATCATTTCGCCTCAATGCTCAATGCAAATGAGGAATATCATACAACGCGTGGACGGAATTTGATTTATGCACAAAATTGGGCCTACTCTTTGTGTAAGCGACATAAGGCCAAATGTTAATGTCACGGCACCGCCCACATCTGGTCTGGTACACCCAAGACCGTTCTGCACATTCCATATAGGTTAGAGAATCGCGCGTTAAAACTTATAGGTGATAGAGATATTATAAACTCCATAGTCTCACTTGAACATCGTAGAAATGTCTCATGTCTTTCCCTATTTTATCGCGTTTTTTTTTTAAATGCTCCAGCGAAATAGCTGGATTTTTTTTTTCGTGGGTATGTGAAAATCTTTATGAGACACTATGAGACCGTGTACTCATAGTAGTGTCAGATTTCTACTGACTAAAAACACCCTTCCCTTCGTTTTGTTTACTACGACTAAGTTAGATCTTATCAAGTAGTTTAAGCTTCAGAAGAGAATATTCGCGTGAGGCAGGTAGATTTTCAATAAAAGCACCTGCTGAAACCGTCATGACATGCGGCTTTTTGTCTTATTGCGCTAATTCGAACGGTTTCGTTCTTTGAAGTCGGCGTGTAAGATTTGTCACATCCAAAGTTTGGAGTATGGCACAGTTGCAATGGCCATGAAGACGAATACGAAGCTTGCGAGCGAAGTTTTTTATTTATTTTATTTTTATTTATTTATATATTATACTAAATAATTTAACTAGATACTATAAGATATCTTATCTTTAATTAAGTATCTAAAATTGATATTGATAAATTAATTAAATATAAAATTTAATTAGAAAAAAAAGAAGGTGAAAAATAAAAATTAATGAAAATTTACGCTGTACAAACATAGCAAATTATGCGGTTGTTAGCTCTGATTTGACAATGCTAAAAATAATTTCCTGCGAAATGTGACTGATGATGTAGTGCTTTGCAATTCCTGTGGAAGGTTATTCCACAGTCGAATTGCTTGGACAAAGTAGGACCGCTCTCCAATAGTGTGTTCAAAACGGGGTATTATTAACTTCAACCCTCTGCGCGACTGAGCAAAAAGTAGCATTTCACACAAAAATTCAGGACATTTACCATGAATAATGTTAAAAATCTTCAAAATATTTCTAAAGTGATGGTATATATCTAATTTTAAACCTAACAGTGACCCGTTTAGATGCGAAATACTTCTATGCCTTGGAATATTATGAATAAACCGAATACAGTCGTTAAAAGCTACATTCATTTTATGCTTACAATCATAATCAAGACAAGGGTACACAGAACAATTATACGTGAAAAAGGGAAGTAACAAGCTTTTAACTAAGCGACACTTGATTGTTATAGGCAGTGAATACGATGAAGACCTCAGCCCACGTAGACCAAAATATATCCTTTTTACAGTATCCGAAACGGCATCACAGCAGGTTAAGGTGCTACTGATTTGATAGCCTAGATACCTGACTTTGTCTACATATTGAATAATGTTGCCATTTAGAACAAGGGCGGGATAATCAGAGGAGTCAATTTTCTGCCGTGAGCAAATCATTCCTAAAGTCTTTAAAAGATTGAGTCTAAGATTATTAACATCTGACCACCGTTGTATATTTACGAAGTCCTCATTTATACGGGCTACACAATCTTCTATTAAGCCAACGGTCTGACATAGATGGATAAGGACATCGTTCGCGTACATATGCACTTGACAATTTACAATTGAGTCTGGAAGATCATTTATAAACATAGAGAATAAAAAAGGGCCCAACACAGATCCTTGCGGAACACCTGAGTTAACGGAAATAGGACTTGATGTTCCTTGGTTCGTCTTAAGTACCTGTACACGATTGTTTAGATATTGTGCAGGAAGTCTAAGTGACGCACTGTGAAAACCAAAATAATTTTTCAGCTTAGAAATTTCAATTGAATGGTCAATATAGTCAAAGGCTTTGGAATAGTCAAGTAGAACCATAATCCCGATTTTGTTTAAGTCAAGTGCTATACGCAAATCTGTAGTTACTTTGATAACTGCAGATTCGCATCTATGCTTATGACGAAACCCCGATTGCCACTTGGATAGGTGATTACCAGCGTCTAAAAACCTTTTTATTTGGTTAGCCATAATCTTTTCAAAAACTTTAGCTGGAAAACAAAGTAAACTGATTGGCCTAAAATCGGACGGAGCTGACGGGTTAGATTTTTTTGGGATCGGAACAATTGTAGCTTCTTTCCATTTCTCGGGAAATCGACTGCTATAAAAACAAAAATCGAAGACATGCAACATATATGGAAGTATTAGGGGCAAGACTAACTTTAAAAACTTAGGCGACACACAGTCAGTACCAGTAGAATTCGATTTAATACTACGAATCGCGTCATGAACATCAATTGACTGGACACATTCAAAATTAAAACCTTCACTTAAGTCCTCTAAACTAGCTGGAAGTATTGATGGAGCTGTAGAGAGAGAAGTAAAAACAGAGCTCATTGTATTGGGGCTAAAAAAACATTCAGCTACATTCTTCTCGGCAGCCACTCCAAGGTTTTTCAAACTCTTCCATAACTCCTTAGAACCTTGTTTAGGGTCAAGTTTTCGAACGATATATGTCCGTTTATGGAAGCGAATCGTGGCAACTGTCTTATTCCGAGCAACGTTATATTGTCGTCTATTGTAGTCCGACAAATTTCTTTTAAAAATCTTAAAAAAGCGTTCTCTTTCCCGAATCTGCTGTTTAACAAAATTGTTATACCATGGACAGGGCTTGGGCTTAACTATCTTAGTCACTCTTGGTACACAAACGTCATAAAGTTCATTTAATAGATTATTAAAAATACTAATTTTATTATCTATGTCAGGTGTAAAATAGATAGAGTTCCAAATATGAGAGTCGCAGTTTCTTTGTACGTCAGTGAAATTAAAATGTTGGTAGGATCTATAATTAATTATTTTGTCATTACTTAGGACAGTATGGTTATATTTAATACAACAAAACAGAAAATCGTGAATAAACTGTGATGTAGGTCTAACCTGATCGTGTCCCAATACAGTGCATCGTGAATTTGTCAAAAACATATCGATTAAGGACGGGTTACTACTAGACTTAAAACAGGTGGGCCAACGAGAATTGACAACATGAAGACTAGTTTTATCACAGAAATATTTAAATTGTTCAGTCTTGTTGTTGCTGACTAGATAGTTTACATTAAAATCGCCACCAATTAAGATGCTATTATATCTGGGGCTTAACCTCGTTAAAGTTTCTTCAAGCTCGTGTAAGTTTTCTTCCTTAAAGCTTTTAGGTGGACAATACACTATAACTAACAAATGTTTTTCTACGCGATCATTCAACTCAACACACAGAAACTGAATAACAGACATGGATGATACATAAACACATTTTGTGAAGATGTGTTCTTTAACATACATACATACACCACAACCGATCCTGTTGACTCGATCGTTTCTAAGTAATTTGTAATTCGGAATATTCACTAGTTGAGGTAAAATATTGCAACTAAGCCAAGATTCTGATATCATATAACATCTAGCTTTGAAGTGCTAAGTATTTGGTAGAGGACTGTAAACTTAGGACGAATGCTTCCTGCGTTCAGATGACACACATTCAACCCATTATGGGCGCCACACAACACTGACTGACTATATCAGGATCGGAATGATTCATCATTAATCATAAAACAAACTTTTAAAAACATCACCACACATTCCGCAGAAAAGAAATGTGTATAAATCAGAGCTAATGGCTCCGCAAGGCCATATAGATGGTGTTCAAATTTAAAAATAAAGTTAAAAAGAAAAAAGAAATAACAATAATAATAATAAAAAGAAAAAATTACAAATGAAAACAAAAATCCATAAAAACCATAAATTGGCAACACTAACAATATTTGAAAACATAATGTAAAGAAAATAAAAGAAACAAAAAGTATGACAAAAAAGAGATTAGTTGAAGTCAGCATCATAACGGCAACGGCAGATTCATTGAAGACATCAGACATATTGCATTCACCATCAGAGCGAAAAGAATCCAGTGAGAGCATGTCAACAATGCAAATTGGTGGCTTATCAGCTGCTTCCTTGACGTAGACTCTCCCGCTTCTCGCGAAAACAGAATGTAAACATTTGTTTCGTCGCAATTCGTTCGCTCTTCGAGAAAGAGCATGATTGAGTTTAGTCAGACTCTCATAGGCACGTACAAACCGGGTACTGTTGAACCCAAGATCGTTTAGGGTAACTGACTTAGAGTTGTTTTTGTAATACTCAGCGGCTTTCCTTAATATGTGAGTTTTCATTTGTGCATGTGGTAGTTTAACAATGACGGCACTGCTCGTAGAATTTCTCAACGGCTTTGTGCGTAAAATAAAGTTCGGTGTTGCTGAATTCACGTTAATTGCTGCACAAAATTTCGTAAATATTTCGGAGAGATTCTCATCAGCAGTCATTAGAATGCCATGCAGAACAAGATCTCCCGATAAGTTTTTTCTAGCCAGAGCATCAATTTGCTTAATTTTATTAAGCTGTAAGCTTTTACTTAAGCTGTGAGCTGTCGCTTTTAAGCTGTTGTGCTCTTACCACGGAAATTTCATTTTGCAGTGCATCGATATGAGTGCATTGACTTTCCACAGTGTCAATACTTCTTTGGCAGTTTAAAACCATGGTGTTGAAAGAGGTGCATCTCTCACTTTCCATCGCAGACATACGCTCCAAAACGGTAGTGAACATTGAGTTGAATTCTGTTTTCAGTTGAGAAACTACTGATGCTGTTATAGTTTTTGTAAGCTCCTCAAAACGGCTTTCAATTTTACTCCAGAGTTTGGCTGACGACAGCGCCGTTGCTGGAGACTCAGAGCGCAGAGCAAGAGAGATGGAACTTTTTTCGGCCGATCTCAGTTTTCTTTGTTGTTCATTTGTGTTGGTGTTAGACATGATTGTTTGCTATATGTATGTACTCACGAATTATAATTTGAAAAATAAAATTTGTATTTTATGGAAAATAAGGAGGACTTTGTGTCTTTTTGTTGAAACAATTTGGGGTTTTTTAAGTTAAATAATCAGTAGAGACAATGTGCAGCCCAGTACAACACTTTATTTAACAAATAAAACTAAAACTTTGTAGAGCTAAAACTTTTGCAACCTTCAATCGTCTTCAATTGTTCAAAGTGGCGTCCTCCACGGTAGCTATCCCTAAGTCTCTGTGGATATCATTGTTTCTGATATACCAGGGAGCGTTCACGATTATTCTTATAATTTTATTTTGGAATGATTGTATGAGATTCCTATTGCTTGGTTTGGTACAACCCCAGAGTTGTATACCGTACATCCACACGGGTTTAAGCACTTGCTTATACAGAAGCAGTTTGTTATATACGCTTAGTTTGGAATATCTTGCAATTAGCCAATACATTTCTCTAAGTCGATTTTCGACTTCGTCACGTTTCTTTTTAACGTGAAGTTTCCATTTAAGTTTCGCGTCTAGTGTCATTCCCAGATATTTAGCTTCGTTTGCATGCGGTATTTGTACCGAGTTAATGAAAACGGGAAGGTTGATTATTTTCTTGTAAGTGAAGTTAACATGCGTCGGTTTGGTCTCGTTAAGAACAATGCGCCAAGTTTTTGTCCACTTACAGATTTTATCCAAGGCTCGTTGGAGTTTTATGGTTGCTGACTCGATTGAACTTCCCGTTGCCAGAATAGCCGTATCGTCCGCGAACGTAGCTACAATAGTGCCTTCAGTTTGTGGTATGTCCCGAGTGTACAGCAAGAATAAGATAGGCCCAAGGACACTTCCCTGCGGAACTCCGGCGGCGATTTCTTTAAAATCAGAATATTCAGTTCCGTGCTTGACACGAAAAAGTCTGTTTTTAAGTTATAATTCTAAGATCTTATGAAGTTGCTCCGGAAGGATTCGTCTTAGCTTAAAATTCAATCCATCCTGCCAAACCATGTCGAAGGCTTGAGATACGTCAAGAAAAGCGCTAGAACAAATCTTTTTCTCCTCAAGTGCTTTTTCAATTTCGTCGGTTATTCTATAAACCTGGTCAATTGTGGAATGCTTGATTCTGAACCCGAATTGGTGGTCAGGTATTAGGCGTCTCTCTTCAATGACCGGAAGAATCCGTTTCAGTAGGAGTTTTTCAAATACCTTCGATATTATTGGTAGTAGCGATATCGGTCTGTACGATTTTTTGTCATTTGGAGATTTCCCTGGTTTCGGAACCATTATGACTTCTGTGACTTTCCATTGATTTGAACGTATAATAATCTAATAGAAGCATTTATTAAATAAAGCAATTTTAATAGTGCCTTTTTTGGTAATTCCTTGAGGATTTGTCCGGTTATTAAATCATAGCCAGGGGCTTTATTATTTTTCAGGTTTTTTATTGCCTGGCAAAGTTCTATAAATGACACACTTTTTATTCTAAGGTTGTCAGATGTCGTAGTCGTACCGGTAAAATCGTCTACCAATGTTTCTCCATCAAATGGCTTAAAAGTCTCTTCTAAGTGCTCGGCAAATAGATCCGCTTTTTCTTTGTCACCTTTTGCCCATTCGTTGTTGTTTTTTCTTATCGGTGGCGAATGTATTTGGGGGTTTTTAATTCTTTTGACAGCTTTCCAGAGCGAGTAATTAGTGGTTTTTTCGGCGGTTAAACCTTCAAGATAAGCTGAAGTCTCTCGGTTTTATAGGTCTTGGATCGCTTTTTTAAGCATATTGCATACGAAATTCGAGTGGGTTTTATGCTGGGGAGCGCGAGTTTGTTGCCATATTTTCTCGAACAAGTTCTTTTATTTCCGGCGGATAATTAGCTTCATTGTATGGGACTTCTTTCCTCCTTAAAGGTGTATTTTTCCACGCGGCATTCTGTATTGGTTCAATAAATTTGCCGAGTTCATCTTCTATTTCGAAGGGTGTTTTGAGCGATACATTGAAGATAATATTTTCTTCGCAATCAGTTCTAAAGTCGCGCCAGTTAGTTTTTTTGTTAGTTAATCTAGGCACACCTTCTACTGTCATTAGTCAGTCAATTATTGCCAAGATTACCGGCGAGTGATCTGAGGAGAGATCAACGCTTTCCTCTACTTTCGCAAAATTTGAAGATACTCCTTTTGCTACGAAGAAGTCTATTAGGTCCGGTGTTTTTGCTGTATCAGAGAGCCAAAACGTCGGTTTCCCCGTCGAAAAGAAATTAACCCCGAATTGCATACCGGCTTCGTACAGAAGTCTGTCTTTCCGTGAATTGGATCTGGAACCCCAAAAGGTGTGTTTTGCGTTGAAATCGCCACCTATAATGAAATTCGGTCCAAGTGAGTCAAGGAGACGTACAAAGTCGTTACTTCTAAACGTGCATCGCGGAGGACAATAAATGGACGCGATGTTGAAATACGAGTGCCTATTCTTAACTCGAACTGAACTTGTTTGCATTGTATCGATTTCAATCGTCGTATTTATGGAGTGCTCAATGCAGTCTTTAATGAATAAGGAGGATCCGCCTCTAGCTCTTCCGGAAGGGTGGTATGCGCGATAAGCACGATACCCTCTTATTTTTACTCCGGATTCCTGTGTCAAATGAGTTTCAGAGATCAAGCAAATGTCAATGTTGTCATTCCGTAAGAATACTTCTAATTCGGCGTTTTTTTGTAGAAGGCCGTTTGCGTTCCATGTTAAAATTTTTAGTAACTGATTCATATTCATATGGGAGTTCTTTTTTGGCGAGGTTTTAACTCGAGCTTGCTCAATTTATCAAATATGACCTTGTTGGCCTTCGTTTGCTCCTCAAGTTTCGCAAGAATTATAGAGAAGACTTGGGAGCCTGGGTCTACCGTAACACCGCTTTGCTTGTTTTCTAGCGACGCAGCTTGAGCATATGTTAGCGTCTCTGGAGATTGTGGCTTTTCCTTTGATTTTGCCGAAGGAACTTTACTTTGCTCGACTCTCGTCTTAACTTTGACGTGTTTATTGACGGTCGTTACCCTTGGCTTAGCAATTTCACGACTATTTTTAACCGGTTCTGCGTTCTGGCGTTGAATATTTTTAAATGTGTCTCGCCTTTTTTGAAGCTCTTTTGCCACTTCGCAACCTCGATGGTTTGCTGGGTGCTTTCCTTTGCAGTTAATGCAGGTAGCCGGGGCCTGCTTATTTAGGTCACACTTTTCTGAGAGATGGTTACCAGCACATTTTACGCATCTCGGCTCTTTTTGACAATACGACTGTGTGTGATTAAGCCTTGACAGCGTTTACACTGAGGTATCGATCTCGTACTCGTACGTATAGGCTCAATCTTGACTACGATATTCAGAATAGTTTTAACGTTATAAATATCGTCTACATTTTCGCTCCTGTTAAAGGTAAGGATAAAGAGCGGAAGTCCACGCTTGACCATGATTTCCTGGCCTTGTTCCGTTTGTTGCTTCACCTTTTTGAGAATATTGACGGCATTAAGAATTTTTAAACCTTTAGCTTTGAGGTCGTTCATTACGTCGTCTTTTGTGCACGAGGGGTGGAGCCCCCTTGCTATAACACGCAGTGGTCTTTCTGACTTATTTTCATAAGTATACCACTGGATCTTTTCCGTGTTTAATTTTTGTGATACTGCTCGGTAGCCATCGGAGTCATCAACGTTAATTTTCCACGCATTGTTCCTGAGTGACGTTACCTTGAATTGCGATGTCGTCGTTCCTTTAAGAAGGCAATGTAGCTAACTGTAGTCCGTTATGCCAACGACGTTTATTGCAGGCGGAGGACGTGCTTTAGCTTGAGTTTGTTTTGGCTTCGACTCATTTTGCTTGTCTTCTTTTCGCGGCTCAATTTCGGACGAAGAGCCGGCTCTGCGTTTTTTGCTACGTCTTTTCTTTAAAACGCAATTCGTTTCGCGTGCAAGCTCTTCTTCGTCCGTGTGATATTTGGGATTAGCTGCGCGGGGAGGGGAATCATCGCGTTCTTTTTGTAAAAGCGAGTTCTTTAGAAGCTTGTTTTCCTCTCTCAGCATGTCTACCTCTTTTTTGAGCTCTTGGTAGAGCCGATCCATTTCATCAAGCCTATTGCGAAGTTCGTTATTTTCCTTCTCAAAGCTTTTACATTTGTCTGAGTCCTGTTTCTTGTGCGCTTGCACTTCCGGTGGACATTTTTTCCCGGAGACATTCGGTCTTGATGGTGGAGACCGAGGTCCCCTTGAACTTTTTATAAAGGGGTTTATTAATTGCAATAATTGGCTCTCCCCAGAATCCGTAGAGCCTACCTCCGAAGAGGGTGGATTTTCCAGTGAACCTGGACTGCCACCTGGGGTATTAAATCTTCGTTTTACTCATTGCATTTTTTTGTATACACTTTAAGCCCGGTATACGAAATAGCCAGCTGCATTCCTCTCCTCAAAAACTTTACCTGTAATACGCGTCATGCTTCGAATGCACATCAGTTTACCCTCAAGCCCAACTTCGGACGTACTGTCAAATATAGGGATTCGTTTATAAGCCTAACAAGACGTTTGTGGAACGATCTACCAGGCTCTGTATTTCCTGATCATTACAATAATACAAACATTCTCCGCCTTTTCCTATCAGCCCGTGACCTGAGCATCAGTGGTATTAATAATCCCTTCGGCGCGCGCGAATTATAAAAAAAAAAAAAAAACAAACGACATGAGAAAAATAAATTTCCGTTCCTTTGGCAATTCCCTTGGTGGGGTGAGAATGAAAGTTAAAGGAAAACGAAGTGAATAAAAAAGCTTATCTGATCCCGCTTTAAGCAAAAGCTTTTTGTCGGTTAGTATAGAAAATTAACTCACATTTTTGTATGGGAACGCGACATCTGTATGCTTATTATCTGTGATACTATGGTAAGGGTTTTAAACTGTCAAAACGATGGTCTTAAGATCTGTCACATGAACGCTCAAAGTATAATACCCAAAATTGACGAATTTCGTGACCTGTATGAGGACTCTAAAGTTCATGTAATATGTGTTTTCGAAACGTGGTTGGCATAAGGCTTAACGGACAAGTTGTGTTGTTTGAGGGGATACAGAATTTTCCGTTCTGATAGAAGAGGTCGTGGGGGCAGCGGTGTTGCGATATACATACGTAAGGGAAGATATCAAATGCAAGTTGAAGTGCCTGTGCCAAAGTTACAGCGAGATTGAGTACGTTTTTGTTGAACTTGCTAGTGACGAGATTAAGCTACTTGTAGGTACTGTTTACAGGTCAAACAGTAATATCGACATCTCCTCTTTTATAACACTAATGGAAGAAATTTCTTTAGGTATTTCTAATATTATAGTGTGTGGGGATTTTAATTCTAATATTCTAAGAGATCATTCCCTTATTGATGCTATGAGTGCATTCAACTTACGAACGGAACTCGCTTCGGAACAAAGTTATTATGGCGATTCGTACTGCAAAATCGCAGTTTTACTGCAACCGATTTATCTCATCCTTGAGCGAATGGCAGTTGTGGAACAATCTACGCCAAATGGGAATTGCCAAAAGCAAAACCAACTGTGTAGATAATATCGACTGCAATGACCTTATTCAAAAATTTGTTTCACTACCAGCAGCCCCCGTACCGAACAATAGTTCAACAGAAGCTTCTACTAGCAATCCTCATAGATTGCTCTCTAGTACTAGCTTCACCTTCAGAACGGTAGACAGTGCAGATGTCGTTGCCAGTTTACTCGCGATTAAGTCAAACCAGGTTGGATTCGTTGAGATGCACCCAACGTTTTTGAAATTGATTCTCCCTATCCTACTTTCCTTCTCAACATATACTTTAAACACCATTATACGGCGTTTGTAAAAGTCGTGCAACGACAAATGTCTGTTTACCTTGGTAGTTCGAATTTGCTTACATCAAAGCAATCTGGTTTTCAGAAAAATCACAGTTGTATTACAGCTCTCGTAAGTGTCACCGAAGATCTACGGCAAGCAATGGACGGGGATAAAGTAACATTTTTAATCCTTCTCGACTTTTCGAAAGCATTCGATACGGTGGACCATTCCATTTTATGTGACAAGCTTCGCCATTCGTTTAATTTTGCAGCATGCGCTGTTAAGCTTCTATACAACAAAATATCAATTTTCTTACTAACAACGCGTGGCGTCCCCCAGGGCTCCATTTTGGGCCCTTTTTGTTATTCCCGCTGTACCTGAATGAACTGCCGTCGGTTGCGAAACACTGCTCAATGGGTACACATGTACGCCGAAGATGTCCAAATGTATTTGAGCTGCCGACTTGGTCTACTCGATCATTGCGTACACTGTGTCAATGAGGATATGGAAAACATCGCACGTTGGTCTCAGCAAAGCGGCTTTTTATTGAACCCTCAGAAGTATATGTCTCTGTTGTCGACCTCCCGTCATTTTAAATAACGCTCCAATAACATATGTCAATACAGACAAAAATCTCGGCATGGATTTTAACTGTACACTTGCTTGGAATAAGGACATAAACATCGTTTAGGAACGATAGCATAGCATCTTTCGGACTAGGTGGGTAACTTAATCTTACACTCCAATAAGGACACGCATGATGTTGGCGAAAACGATAATCATACCCACTCTGATCTATGGATGCGAAATTTATTCAAATTGTGATTCCGTATGTAAACGAAGGCTCAATGTCGCATTTAATAGCCTAATATGATACATCTTTGGCTTACGAAGATATGATATGATGTCCAATCTTTCTAGTAGCCTTTCCAAGCTTTCGATGAAAGAAATTTACTACGTCGTCTACAAAGAACCAAACCTTTAGACTTCGCGCGATAAGTAACCGCGTCCAAACTGCGGAGCTAGCACGAACTTCTAATGGGAAGGCAGCTGCAAAACGTCATTATTTCGTTATATGAAAACTACTTGATAAGTCGAATACTTAGTTGTAGTAAAAATAAAAACAAATCTGTTTTGAAGGGAAGTTTTTTAGCGGGTAAGAATCCCACACTGCTATGAGCACGCGCTGTCGATCTTCATAGTGTCTTGTTGAAGATTTTCACCTACCCTCGGAAAAAAAAAATAAAATTTTTTTCTTCGGTTCCGCACACTAATTCTGCTCTCAAACATTTTGCTTAACCACCAACCTCCCTATCTCTATGAGGAATTAAGTATGGCGTCTTCAAACAGGTCGCGAATGTCAATTTTTGTTCATGCCACGCGCTTGTGGAATTCTCTACCGCGCCCTTTAAGAGAAATATATGATGCTACGACATTTAAAAGCAAAATGAAGATACATTTCACCCAATCCCCTCTTCTTTCTACTAAAGTTTAGCCACTTTATCATATATCACTAAGTTAATTTAAAACATTTTCCGTTCTTTTTTTTTTCGAACAATGAATTATACTAAATAATGTAAATGGAATGAATATGAAAACAATGTATTATAAATGATCTATCTCAACTTTCATATAATATTTATTAATAGCTTATAACCAGTTTTAAGATTCATTCATTCATTCATTTTCAATGGCGCGCTAATCCTTCATGAGGGTCGCGGGGGTAGGATGCTCAGGTGGACTCTCCATCCTTCTCGATCCTCCGCCATCTATTTCTAGGCCTTCCGCGAAGTCGCCTACCTGATGGCACGGCAACCATGGCGCGTCTTGGAAGCCGGTCTGGGGGCATACTATATCTTAATGTGTATAAGCTGTTCAAGTAAATAAATAAAATAAGTCGATTTAAGTCGTTCAAAACCATAAAAGAAGCTTTGATCTCTTTGAGCTACCTCCAAATAAAATATTGTTTTTCGTTTTAAGTTTAAAAAGCCATTCTTTCAGAAAGTCGTGGCGCACCAAAGGAATAATATGTTCTAAAATTCCCATACATTTTTGGACCAGTCTAATGTACATGTACATATGCATAAATATGTACTCATGTAGGAATTACGGAGTTGTAAAATAATTTGGGACCCTTGTATCATCAAATTAAAATTCGTTTTTGAAAGAAAATTTTATTTTGTTTGACTCAGACAAAATAGCCGAACAGGTGTACCTTTATGACTCCATTGCGAGTTTGCATTAGCAGTTTACATTAGTAATTTATATTCACAGTAAATAAGATATAGGATTCACAGTTATAACTGCGAATGCAAATTCACGACTTAGCCCATCTCTATTGATTACTACCCGAAGATCATAACATTCGAGTCCTGGCCGTTGTTTAAGTATGTTGTACTTGTGCAGAAAAGTAATCAAATTGGAACGTTTGGCATGAAAAACAGGAGAGTGCAAGAGAAGAGAAAAATGGAACATGTAGAAGTAAAACATATGAGTAAGAAAACGAGAGCGTGCTGCTGCCGACGAATGTGTTAATGTGTGTTTGCTGTGTATATGTTTATTTTATATTACTTCTAGAGTAAATGGTTGGCTGAGTTATGAATTTGCTTACGTATTTGATTCAAATGCAGCACTTGAGTTAGTGTGTTAATAAGTATCAGAACCGAATACTTATTTTCAGTAGTATTCGATCCCGATACTCATTTCAAGTGACGAATACTAAAAACCGGATACTCACTTTTTGCACATCTTATCACCCCCGGATTTTTCTGAAACTTAGTATCTGAGATTCGAACCATTACACCAATCGTTTTCTCTCAGTGTATCATTTCTACCGCCCACACTGAATGTAAAGCATTTTAATGGTATTCAGAACTCTTTGAATGCGCGTAAATTGTAAAAACAAATTATAGGAAAGAAGGATTTGTAATAGATTTCATTTACTTTTCCTAAGTGGCTTGTATTTTCCTCTTGAAAAAGCAAAAATTATTGATACTATCCAAAAGTAAGAAAAAAGTTAGGTACGCTCTCTGTTGAGGACTGCTTGATTACGGTGACGCTATCCCACAAAATAAAAGATGCGAAAACATAGAAAAAAAAAATAATATCACTACTTTACATTACGATGGTATTTAAATATTATTTATTACAATTCAACGCGTCTCTGAATAAGTATTTGTAATATTAGCATACTAAAACAATTGCTCACATCCTCCATATGGTTTTTTACGTAAAAGAGGTACATAATAAATTCCTGGGCGGTTATATGCCTTAGGAAAGCCCATCTTTACTCTACTATATACCCGTCCACAAACATTTTTTTGAGCATCGTCATAACTATCACACTCGACAGCGCAGAAATTATTCATCTCAAGAGCAATGGCATAATACTTCCAAGAAAAAGAATGACTACAGTCAAATTCACCTACACCAAAACATGGAAGCTGATGTTCTCCACCATCCGGATAGAAAGTCGTCATACCAAGTGGTTCGTTAAAACCCAGTTGAAACATGTCGCCTCCATTAGTCTGAATGCTTTGAACATACCTGGCATCAGTAGAACACAGTCTCTCGCTACAATTGTTGAAGTAAAAGCCTGGACCAGCAGGATCCAATCCAATGATAATATCTATCCTTTCGCTTTTCACATTCTTGCCAGCGTGGCCAGCTACATGAGCACCAAGACCATAACCAACCAGAGTCAAATCATAAAACGACATTCCAGCCTTTGACGACATGTAATCGATAAACCGTGCGAGGTACTTACCAACTTCTTCTACGAAGCCTATAGCAATATCATAAGGATGTCCAGCATAATAACTCCAAGCGACACAAAAGACGTTGTATTTTTCTGACCTTTGGAGTACTATAAGAACTTCCTGGACAAAGTTACACCTGCATTGCATATCCCAGTCATAAATGAGGAAGCTACAAAAAAAAGATTCATTAGATGCCTTAAAATTTCAAACATTGAGTATACAGAGTTGGATTTGCTTTATTGAATCTAGAGTTGTTCACGGTAACGCCTTGGTTCCAGCGCAGCACGTCATAATCAGATTCATCGTAATACAAATAATATGTCGTTAAATCGTATTCGCCATCTGCATACATTTGTTTTATTGCCTCCTTCCTCTCAATACTCATTTGATCCTCAAACATCCAGATAAAACTACCATCTACAGTTGAAGCAAAAAAAACAAAAGTTAAATCTGGAAATCTTTTTTGATTAGATACTTCGCTACCGTCGTCCGTTCCATTGTCCGGAGCAGTATCATATGCAAACTCTCCATATCCCAGTCCAATACCGTCCGCATGCGTTGCTAATCCCCCATAGTTCGTATCATCACCATATTCGAAGGGAATAGCATATTCTAAGAGAAACAAGGACTTACATACATTTGAAAATCCAGTTCTGAATTGATATTTTACTACCTTCGCCATCCGCATTTGGTGCAGGCCCCCAATATTCCGTATCACTATATTCTGGGAACAAATCATCTTCTGCGCCGGCTTCATTTTCTGTTGCAACAGCTAAAACTATAGTAAGCAAAGAATTAAACTTAAATTCCTACCTATTCCTTAAAAAAAGATCCTCTTACAAACCTGCTCCAATATAACCCACAAATAACAATGAGGACACCTTCATTGCTCTGAGAATAATTAAAATCTTTCGGCAATCTAGTAAGTTTTATAGTATTCTCAAGAATTATATGCTCCAGAAATTTGAATAGGGTGCTCGTAACTAATGCACCTAATTAAATATTAGTTACTAACATTAACGGCCAACGATATCTAATATGCATTAAGTGCACATGTCACATAATGAATGCAGTTTTTTTAATAGCCATATAAAATCTTAGTTAATTGGAAATAGACTGTCAGGACAGCTAGAAGGAGGGAAGAAGGAAGGTGTGTTTCACCAGGTAGGCTTAGTGATATCAGGTTTGTTTCACGATGAATCGAGAGATTGGAATAAAAACTGAGAGTTTGTTCGCATATACTGCGTCGTCCCTCTGGGTAATATTCGAAGACGTTGCAGGCGATAGCATTGGGGTCCGTCAGTTTTTTGGCCAGGTCGATGTTGCTGTACAGCTCGTATAGTTCGTCGTTGAATATTCTCCTCCAAAATCCGTCAACGCAAACTAGACCGAAGTATTTTTTCCTCGAAGTGACTTCATTCGCTTTCAATAAAGTTCATGTTTCAGCGCCGCAAGCAGGCCCGGGACGATCATGGTCTTATACAGAGTCTCCTTAGTTGTCCGAGATAGGGCTTTAATATTGAATTGCCTCATTAGCTCAATAAATAAAATAAAAAAAACAGCGACTGGCAAAGGTTATTCGCTTTCTTTCTGCGCTGGTATCACTGTCATAGTTATAGTAGAGCCAAGGTAGACAAAGCCCCTTACTATCTCGAAGTTGTAGCTCTCCACTGTGACGTTCTGCCCAATTCGTCGGTGTTGATTATCCTTTCTTGTTGACAGCATATACTTGGTTCTGCCTTCGTTTATCGCTAAACCCATTTTGACTGATTCTGCTTCAATGCTCTCAAACGCGCCGGTGAGAGTCCGCTGAGTTCTTCCAATAATAATATTAATATTGTCGGTGTATGCAAGCAGCTGTACGGACTTTTGATAGATTGTGCCTCTGGTGTTGGATTGTGAGTTCCGCACAATTCGTTCAAGTACAATATTAAGGAAGTCACATGACACCGGTCACCTTGTCTAAAACCTTTTTTGACATTAAAGGTCTCGGTGAGGTCATTGCCGATCTTGATGGAGCAACGAGCGTTCTCCATTCTCGGGATGGAAACGGTGTATTGGTGTTATAACAAGCTACACCACTACAACAATACAAACAACCCACAAGCCTATCAACCTATACTCAAACAGCATGAAGCGACGCCATGTGGTCGTAGCAACATACGTCCCTTCGGTATATGTGTATATTGACACCGGATGTATGCAATAAAATAACTACTTAGATCACTCAGGTATATTTATAGATAAGAAACTATCAACGCGTTGTGTGTATGACCAAACCATGCTATGATATTATGTTCTCAACTAAGGAAGTCTATTTATACTTACGATTGATGAAATATAGAACTACAAATTGAGCTCTGAGTCTTTTACTGCTAGAACGCATATCAAGTTTAGGAAAAGAAATCTGTTCCACTCTCGTGCTACATTATTGGGAATCAAGCAATCAATTCCAATCAATGAAGTAATTATAGTGTTGCCAAACCTGGCAGCACTTAAATTAAACGATCTCATTAATTGGCGGCAGCACCAGGAAGTTTGGTATTAGCCGGAAAAAAGGGCCCGCCATAATTGTGCAACTACAGGTACCCTCACTTTCGATCGACACCACCAGGCGAAGAGTTATTGTAAGACAAATCTGTTAAGTTAGAAGGATAGAAAGCTGAAAGAGATTAAAAAAAAACTAATTGTAAAATTTAAACTATTGTTTTATATAAAGCATACATATAATATTATTTTATTTTAAAAATATTTAGGAAATAAATTCCTCAGTTATACCGACAAAAATCCTTACAACTTTAAGCGATTAACAAAGTAAAACATTCGAAGTTAAAGTACGCGTAAAGTACTAACTGAATTTTTTCTTTTGTGAAAAGTGAAATTTAGTTGTCATTGACTAATAAAGGACATAAAAAGTATCCTGTAAATAACAACCTACGTAACTGCGCATACGTAGACAAACATTTCATAAAGCATTAAAAATTTGTGAAGTGAACTTTTTTTTTCGAGAAGTACAGTACTTCAAAGCTAACGCATATAGCCAATAGTACAAACGTCCATAATGGGCGTGCTATTCAACCAAATCAAGGGCAAATGAGAAGTGAAAAGAAAGGGCACGATCGAGATGCCCCAACGAGAAGAAACCGTCTAAATCTAGAAACTTAGAAGACAACAATATACGATCAACATTACGAATCTACAACTTGGAAATGCAGGGCAGCAGCCGGGCAAGCAGCAAATAATGCTAAAAATTTAAGTAGCTTAGAAATAAATCCATTATAATATTTAGAAAAAGTACAGTCAGACGAGTATGATGGTAGAAAAGAAGACCTTCCAATTTTCTTAAGTAACGTTGACGACATTATTCCTACACTAAATCAATATAACGATTAGGCACAAGGAATGTTCATTAACATAATAAAAAGTAAATTGACCGAATTCAATTCATGGTCACTTGAGTAGGGGCAGTGATCAGAGAAATGTTAACTTTCAGCGGTTTTAAATCCTCGTGGTGATGTTTTTAATTTTTATAACTACATACAATGGACATTGATAGCATTGAATTAAAAATGTACACAAAAAGGACGACTCGACGAATTACCTGGAGACATAAAAGTAAGTCTAAGAACATTTAAAGAAAAATTACCTCCGCATATGAGAACAATTCTAAATGCTCTTAAGTCTGCCACTATAGGATTTTTAAACGGAAAAAATACAGGCCAACCGGTAGAACAAAACCCACAAAGACAGAACTTTCAAAGTCGACAACCTAATCGAAATGATCATAGAAATAATAGACAACAAAATTGGTAACCTAGAGTATACATAATGTACCTCATAATAATTTTAATCAACATAGATATCTAAATAATTAAGGACAGAATAACTTCCACAATAGAAACTATCAAAATAATCAAAATCAAAATTCCTAGAATAGAAACCTCGATTTCAAGCTCCGCAGGCTCCACGCCCAGAACCAATGGAAGTCGACGCTTCCGCGCAAACTCGAAGAGAACAAGCAAATTTCACCGAACAGGAGACTAAACAAGAAATACGAGTATAGCTTGAACCAAATCACTTGAAATACCCCAACGTGCGCAGAGAGGAATTTCCCAAAATAATAAAGGGGATATAATCTCTCTTAATTCTTCTAAGAATGGTCAATGATTTTCTCTACTTAACTTTATATGATGTTCTTTTTATAGTTTGGTAAAACTTCTTTGGGTTTTTATAAAGCGGAAAGCGATAGTGATGAGCAAGTTAGTAGATGTAATTAAAGTGGTATGTTTTACTAAAACGAAGAGATATGCTCCTTAAGCCCCTTGCAAAATCTAAACTGCAAACTAAGCCAAAGCGTAAGAATGCACAGGAGAAAGTAAGTAAACTAAAACTACCGGGTTCAGAGCACAAAAAGGTGAGGGAAAGAGTGACAACAGAAAAGTCCTCGACCTCTGTTCTTAAAAGAAACGGTACTGAAAAGTTAACGTCGAAAAAGCCACCGTGTAATGACCCTCGGACAGCAGGAGTGCAGACCTACGCTCAGGCCGCGGCATCCGAAAAACCAAAAAACCTTGAAATTTCGACGGACCCTGCCTCTCATGTTTTGTCGGTTATTCTCGAGAAATTCGAAGAACAAAGCAAAACAAATAAAATTATTCTCGAAAGGCTGGTTAAGCTTGAAAATAATTCTCAGAAAACGCGTACTTCAACTAAAATATGAATGACAAACGAATGTTAAAAATATGTACTTGGAATGCAAACGAACTTTTGCAAAAACTCGACGAATTGGAAATATTCGTGCGTGAAAAAGATATTGATATTTGCTTGATTTCTGAAACCCACGTAAAAAAGGAATCGCATTTAAAAATAAAAGGCTATAATGATTACCACGCTTGTCACCCTTCGGGAAAAGCGAGAGGCGGATCATCGTTATTTATAAAAGACTGTATCGAACAATCCGAAGACCTAAAGATAGAACTTGAAACTTTGCAACTGTGCACTATTCGAGTTAAAAATAGTCAGCGTACTCATAAAATCTCATCTATGTATCTACTGTCCACCGCGTTCCGCGCTTGAAAAATCCGATTTTACTAACTTGTTTGAATCGCTGAAACCTAATTTTATCATCGGCGGCGACTTTAACGCTAAACATACGTTCTGGGGCTCAAGATACAGCTCGAAAAAATGTAGAATGTTTTATGGGACAGGTATGGAGTACAGTTGTGATTTCCATTCGACGGGTAAACCGACTTACTGGCCAACTGATACTTCGAAAATACCTGACCTGATAGATTTTTTCGTTGTGAAAGGAATATCTACCAACCACATAAAAGTCGAAGACAGCTTTGATCTGTCGTCTGATCATTCCCCGGTTATTTTAACAATTAGCGAAAAACTAATCCATAACCTAGAGCCAGTGAGATTAACTGGTCGAACAACTAACTGGGAAGGCTTTAGGAACGAAGTTGTAGATAATGTTGAACTGAGCGTTCCACTTACGACACCCTATGAACTTGAGGTTGAAGTTGATCGCTTCGTTGAGATCGTACAGCTCGCCTCTTGGAATAATACGCCCAATCCTAAGAAAACGCCGGACAGATACGGTTTACGATATCCTCCGGAAATAAAAGAATTGGTCAAGGAAAAAAGAAAGGCGCGTAAAAAATGGCAACAGAGTCGTGCTCCGCAGCATAAAGCACACTTGAATCGTCTGTGCAATTTGTTGAAGAAGACTATTAAGGATTTTAGGAATCGTGCAATAGGCTCTTACCCTGAAAGTTTAACAGCGAAAACAGATTCCAATTATTCACTTTGGAAAGCTGCAAAAGGCACCAAACGGCCCAAAGTCCTCGCGCCGCCAATCAAATTAAATCAAAATGAATGGGCGAGGGAAGATAAAGAAAAAGCGGACGTCTTTGCGGCGCACTTGGAAGAAACCTTTAAACCGTACGATGGTCAAGTGGTTTACGACAACCGCAATAGGCTGGATTTACCATCTGACGATTTGACGTTTACAAGTGCAACGCTAAGGGAACTCAAACGTGAGATTGAGAATCTAAAACCTAAGAAATCTCCTGGTTATGATTTGATTACCGGAGAAATTCTCAAAGTTTTACCTAGAAAAGCATTGATTAAGCTTCTCCATATTGTAAATGCTGCGCTCAGATTAAAACACGTGCCGAGTCAATGGAAAGTTGCTGAAGTCATAATGGTTTTAAAACCAGGAAAACCGCCAAATGAGGTAAAATCGTATAGACCAATTTCGCTTCTTCCAATCATATCGAAAATTTTCGAGAGGATATTATTAAGGCGTCTCCAACCGGTTATAGAAGAAAATAATCTTATCCCTGACCATCAGTTTGGGTTCAGAAGCAAGCATTCGACGATTGACCAGGTGCATAGAATTACTGACGTAATCGAGAAAGCACTTGAAGAGAAAAAGATTTGCTCAAGCGTATTTCTCGACGTCTCGCAAGCCTTTGATAAGGTGTGGCATGATGGCTTGAAATCCAAACTATGACAAGTTCTCCCTGTATGCTTATACGATATTCTAGAATCATATCTCGGGAATAGACTCTTTCGTGTTAGACATGGAATCGAATACTCCGAGCTTAAGGAAATTTCGGCCGGCGTACCGCAAGGAACCGTTCTTGGGCCGCTTCTCTATTTGCTATATACTCGTGATATACCGAAAGAAGATCGCACTATCCTTGCTACGTTTGCCGATGACACCGCTATCCTAGCAGTAGGTAAAACCATCGAAGAAACGACTGCAAAACTGCAAAGCGCACTGAATAATGTAAATGAATGGACGAGGGACTGGCGGATCGCCCTCAACGAATCTAAATCTGTTCACGTGAATTTCACTTACAAGAAAATTAATGACTTGCCAATTTTCCTAAACTCGGCCCGAATACCTTTTGCAAACGAGGCCAATTACCTGGGAATGACACTCGACGCAAGACTGAAATGGAATTCGCACGTGAAAATGAAACGAAAAGAACTCGAAATCAAATATAAAGAAATGTACTGGTTACTCGGAAAACATTCCCAGCTCAGTACTGAGAACAAACTGCTTTTATACAAGCAAGTGCTAAAGCCGGTGTGGGCCTACGGTATACAACTTTGGGGTTGTACCAAGAAAACAAATGCCAATATTTTACAAGCTTTTCAAAATAAAGTTCTAAGAGAAATTGTCCAAGCACCGGGGTATAGTAGAAACGACGATATCCACAGGGATCTCGGAATTCCGACAATCGAACCTGAAACTAGTAGCTTCGCGAGAAAGCATAAAAACCGACTAATCGGACATGTCAACAATACAGTCCTACAAATATTGGATGAGAGCAATTTATTGCGCCGACTACAAAGGACGAAACCTTTCGACTTGGCGAGATAATGATAAACCGCGTCTAGATTACGGAACATGCAGGATCTTTCAGTGGAAAGTAACCTGCCAAACGTTTTTATTTCGTGATAGAAAAATTGCTTGATAAGTTTATACTTAGTTGCGATATCTAACAAATTTATATCGATGGGTGGTGTTTTTTTAGTCAGTAAGAATCTGACACTACTATGAGCACAAAATGTTTTACTACGTATTCATTTATTTATTTGTATTAGTTAATTAAGTATGTGTTGTTATATTCCGTTTAGTCCAAATAAATTTATTTCTTTAATTTTCCAAAAAATACAACAAAAACAATGCATGCTTTTATTTAAAAAGCAAATAAGGTCGTCATACAAAATAACAACTGAAATAATTCCCTTCAATTGATATGCATCGTTAAAGCTCCAAAAATCGTAGTGCTTCACAGTAAATTGAAGTGATAAGCGAAAATATTTCTTTTCAAAATTTATTTTTATAATATATTATTATATTTTATTTATATATTACATTTTTTTTGTGGCATTTGACTTGTATTACTATTACATCAATTAGATAAGTATTACAGTATCAATTTAATACTTGCTGTGTCTTTTTGTTAACGAATTTGCCATCAATAAATCGGTATTGGCTTACAAAGGATATTGGTGGGCAAAAATCCTCTTCTCTAGTCCTCCCCTGGGCGCCCACTGGAAATGGATAATCCTAGTTCACTAGGTTAATGTCAGCTAAGACTAACACGCACGCATCAATCGTGCGCAGTGGTCATCGGTAATGAGGTAACAACAGATACCTAACTCCCTGGTGGTGTGAGCTTTAGAACCGTACCGAGGGGTGGAAGACTGGGGGTTAAACCAGTCCTAACGAGCTCCTGTGAGCGCCCTGGCAGGGCTCACAGTAAGTTGCGCCTTGTCTTAGCATGCCGGTAAACAAAGATCGACCAGTTGTTCCGTGCCTACTCGTGGCAACCAAATGGAGAAAAACTTAAACAAAAAAACAAATACAAAACTACAAAAAATACAAAAAATACAAAAAAATAATTGCATACCTGGGGAAGTACTCTCTGAGCAGACAAGGATGGAACTGGGGGTCGATGACGTAGTGTCATCCCCACAGTCTTCCACGTCTGGGCTAGAGAAGGAGCTTGAGGACGTGTTACTGGCCAGCGACAGCGAGGATGCGGACAGCACACTCACTGACGTTGGCGCAGTGGGAAGTGAGCAGGCTAGTACTCTCACTTCCGTAACTAAGGGCGATAGTGGGTTGGCGGGTACTCCCATTTTATTAGAGCAGGGCAGATGTGAGTTGGCTGGTACTCTCACAGTAGTTAAAAAGGGTAAAAGTGAGTTGGCTGGCACTCTCACTAAATGTGAAAAGGGAATAGTGACCAAAGCGCAGTTGGCGAGAACTCTGCTGCTCCTAGTTTCTCTGAGGTCGTGCGGAAGGGTAGCAGGAAAAACGCACACCAACTGGAGAAGATGCTTGTGCGCAATGCTCGACGAAAGGTCGAGAGTGCTAAGCGCAAAGTTGAACAGTTTGGGGGGTGGGACGTTGACTCCTTAAGTGCTTGGGATAGGTTGCAGCTTGATCGGGCTAAGGTAGTCTTACCCGATGAGGCTGCCAGGAAGATAGCGGCCGCACAGGCAGGTGAGGCTTGAAGTAGGGAGGAGTTGGCATCTACGAGTGGAGTGGAGCCTCCCAGCAATATTGTGGGCACAGTCAGGGAGGGGGGAGACTTCAGCTGCGGGGGCTAGTAAGGTGGCGTTCCAAAGCAAAAGGAGCAGATCTGACGATGTCGTGGAACCGAGGATTCCGATAGGGAATCGCTGCCATTCCTTGAAAAGACCAAAGGGATGGTGCGACATAGTATGGGGAAGGTCATGCTAAAGCTCATGACCAAGGGTATGGAGCAGGAGGAGGAGCCCAAAGATGATGGAAGTGATGCAAATAAACCTGCACCACAGTAAGGCTGCGACGGCATGCTTGATCAACTATATTATCGAGCATGACGTCTCGGCCATACTGGTACAAGAGCCATGGAGCAACGACAACAACCAGATCCAAGGGCTCAAAAATAGGAATTATACGTTGTTCTAGAAAGCGAACGAAGGTAAAATCAGGGCTTGTATACTTTTAAAAAACAATATAAGGGCATTTCTTTTGAATAATTTCAGTGACGGCGATCTAGTAGCAGTCTCCTGCGAAAGTGAGGGAAGAAAACCGCTGTGCCTGCCTATCTCCCGTATGAGCCTATCTCCCGTATGAGCTGACGGAGATTCCATCTGGTAAAATGAAGCAGTTGGTAAGGAAGGACAACTGTCTCTTCATCGTGGGCTGTGATGCAAATGCGCATCACTCGCAACGGGGTAGCAGCGATACCAATACAAGAGGTGAGTGTCTTTTCGATTTCATTCTTTCGACCAAGCTCACCATATGTAATAAGGGATCTACGCCAACTTTTGTAGTTAGGAACAGACAGAGCTAGTAAGGAAACATCTTAAGGCTGGGCCTATTCGCAGCGTCGACCCTCAAGATATAGATAAAGCGGTAGACAACTTAGGCAAAGTAATGAACATTGCATTTGAAAGGGCCTGTCCACTAAGAAAGAAGTCCAAGAGGTCCCAACTTCTTTGGTGGAGCAAGGAAATCAACTCCAAGAAAAAACAGGTTACGCATTTCTACAACAGGGCCAAAGAAATAGGGGACGGTACTACATGGGATGAATATCTTTATTTTATTTTTATTTATTTATATATTATACTAAATAATTTAACTGGATACTACAAGATATCTTATCTTTAATTAAGTATCTAAAATTGAGATTACAAATATAAAATTTAATTAGAAAAAAAAGAAGGTGAAAAATAAAAATTAATGAAAATTTACGTTTTACAAACATAGCAAATTATGCGGTTGTAAGCTCTGATTTGACAATGCTAAAAATAATTTCTGTGGATTATTAACTTCAACCCTCTGCGCGACTGAGCAAAAAGTAGCATTTCACACAAAAATTCAGGACATTTACCATGAATAATGTTAAAAAGCTTCAAAATATTTCTGAAGTGATGGTATATATCTAATTTTAAACCTAACAGTGACCCGTTTAGATGCGAAACACTCCTATGCCTTGGAATATTATGAATAAACCGAACACAGTCGTTAAAAGCTACATTCATTTTACGCTTACAATCATAATCAAGACAAGGGTACACAGAACAATTATACGTGAAAAAGGGGAGTAACAAGCTTTTAACTAAACGGCATTTGATTGTTATAGGCAGTGAATACGATGAAGACCTCAGCCCACGTAGACCAAAATATACCCTTTTTACAGTATCCGAAACGGCATCACAGCAGGTTAAGGTGCTATTGATTTGATATCCTAGATACCTGACTTTGTCTACATATTGAAGAATGTTGCCATTTAGAACAAGGGCGGGATAATCAGAGGAGTCAATTTTCTGCTGTGAGCAAATCATTCCTAACGTCTTTAAAAGATTAAGTCTAAGATTATTAAAATCTGACCACCGTTGTTTATTTACGAGGTCCTCATTTATACGGGCTACACAATCTTCTATTAAGCCAACAGACTGACATAGATAGATAAGGACATCGTCCGCGTACATATGCACTTGACAATTTACAATTGAGTCTGGAAGATCGTTTATAAACGTAGAGAATAGTAAAGGGCCCAACACAGATTCTTGCGGAACACCTGAGTTAACGCAAATAGGACTTGATGTTCCCTGGTTCGTCTTAACTACCTGTACACGATTGTTTAGATATTGTGCAGGAAGTCTAAGTGACGCACTGTGAAAACCAAAATAATTGTTCAGCTTAGAAATTAGAATTGAATGGTCAATATAGTCAAAGGCTTTGGAATAGTCAAGTATATATTCGAAAGTCATGGAAGGAATTTTGTCAGTCCATTGCGGATACCAGTAAAGCTTCCAGACTTCGCAAGATGCTAGCTAAAGACACTTCTGTCCCAAGCTTCATCAAAAAATCGGACGGCTCGTGGGCAGAAAGTAGCGAAGAAGTTTTAGAAACGTTAATTGAAGCTCACTTCCCAGGTAGTAGATCGCCAATGGACTCTACTACTCATGGTTACTCGTATAATGGTAGGTCAATAGGGGACGACGTAGAAAATCTCATTACATGGAAGAATCTGCGGTGGGCTATTATGTCATTCGCACCATTCAAGGCACCAGGCCCTGATGGAATTTTGCGAGCTATGTTGCAAAAAGCTCCAGCCAAGGTCAGAAACAGGCTTAGGGAAATTTTTAAACATTGTTTAAGGTCATGCTACGTACCAGTGGCATGGAGGGAAGTGCGGGTTATATTTATTTGTTATTAGCTTAACACAAGCTCAAAAAAAAAAACTTAAACAATCTAAACTTACAACTAGCGACAAAAAAACTTAGAAACTAAAACTTAAACTAACAGCATTTTGGTGAGAAGGGAGGAGGTAGAGGGCGTGAAAAGGGGTAGATAAAACGCAAATTATTATTATTTTTTTTTTAGTTAACCTCTTAAAAACTATCTTAAATGCTAGGGAGGAAGAAGGTCATGAGGTCATGAGGTGTGGAGTGATTTTCTAAGGGAGGATAGACTGCAATGAAATTCTAGGGTGTTCTGTGCGTTGTTGGCAAGACGTAACATTCTGGTGATTGGTTCGAAGTGGCCGTAGTTGGTGCGGTGGTGAGGAAGACGAAGGAGGGGTACAGTCCTAAGGTTACGAGGGTTTGTGCGAAGGGAAATCATTTCTAGTAGAGCGGGGGAATCGATCGAACCAGTTAATAATTGGTGCACGAAGAGTATGTCGGCAACTTCACGACGTTTTGTAAGGGTTTGCAGGTTAATCAATTTTAGCCGATTTTCGTAGGGGGGTTAGATATTGTTTTCGCCCCATGGGAGACCGCGTAAAGCAAAGCGGATAAACCTACGCTGCACAGCTTCGATTCTAAGGGAGTGGGTGTCATGATAAGGTGACCAAACTTGGCTAGCATATTCAAGGTGGGGTCTGACAAAGGTGATATAAAGGGATTTGGTTACGTAAGGGTTCGAGAATTCTTTAAACCAGCGTTTTATGAAACCGAGAGAAGAATTGGCCTTGTGTATAATTTGATCAAAGTGGGAACGGATGTTTAGTTCCTTATCACAAATAATACCCAAATCACGTATACAGGAGACTGAGGGAAAGGGCTTATTATTAAAGTTATAGCTTCTAAAGGGAGGGGGGAGGCGTTTACGGGAGAATGTTATGGATTGACATTTGGCGACATTAAGTTCTAAGAAGTTTTTTACGCACCATGTGTGGAATGAATTAAGATCGTTTTGAAGTAACAGTGAGACGTTGGGGGTAGATATAACCTTGATGATTTTCATGTCATCCGCGTAAATAGACAGATCTGAGTCTTTTAATATGTGACCAACATCGATTATAGTTAAGACAAAGATCAGCTGACCAAGATGACTGCCTTGAGGAACTCCGGAAGTGGCGTCAATGGGATCGGAGATTGAAAAACGGAAGAGAACCCTGTATTGGCGATTCTCGAGGTACGATCTCAGCCATGAAATGAAAGAGGGCGGAAACCGAGGGCATTAAGTTTAAGGTAAATAGTTCCGTGACAGATTTTATCAAACGCTTTGCTGAAGTCGGTGGTAATAACATCCACTTCATTGCCTTCCTCTAATGCTTGCAGTGTTTTGGAAACAAATTCGGTTAGGTTAGTCGTAGTAGACCTACCCTTTAAAAAACCGTGCTGTTGTGGGGTAAAAATGGATTTGCAGTGGTAATACAGTGAGTCGTATACAATGCTTTCGAAGAGCTTGGGGATAGAGGAGAGTTTGGTCAAGAGTTGATAGTTCGATATGTCACTTTTACTGCCTTTTTTTATGGATGGGGAAAATGAAGGAGTCCTTCCATAATTTAGGGAAAACGGCTTGAGAGAGTGAGAGTCGAAATAGAGTTGTAAGGGGCTGGCACAGGACGTTGACACATTTTTTTATGAAAATGGCAGGTAGACCATCGAGACCGGGGGAGAGGTCATCCCTGAGTCTATTAATATTTTCTCGCACCATATCAGACCTAATGTCAATTGAGACTAGGAAGGTTTGTGGGCAGTTACTCAGGTAGGAGAAATAGTCAAGGTCCGGATCGTGTACATAGTCACTGTACGAAAGGGTGAAAAAGGTCGCAAAGAGGTTGGCGATTTCTTTAGGGTCAGCAGAAGATGTATTAAGTAACTTTAGAGTGGAAGGGAAACCATCGGACTTCCTTTTGACGTTAATAAATTGGTAAAACCGCCTAGGATCTCTCAAGGTATTCGCGATAAAGGGATTCGCAGAGGTTGGAAAAACGGTAGTAAGCTTGTTGGTAGTATGAGAAATCTGAGGCAGAACTGGATTTCAAGAAAGTTTTCCATAATTTGTTTCTAACATTTCGAAGAGAACGCAATTCACTATTATGCCAGGGAGGGGATGAGGAGCAGTTTTTTCGAGGCACACAGATTGGAGAAAACAGTCAAAGATTGCTGTGTAAAAGAATGCAAGAGCGATATCAATGGGGGTGTTGACGTTTAGAAAGAGGCTGAAATCTATGTTATTGACTAGGCTATTAAGTTTAACGAAGTCAGCTTTACGAAAGTTTTCGAGGGCATTGTTCAAAGAGTCACAGTTATTGGATAATATTTTCAATGTTTTTTCGATATTATGAGAGCAGCTCCGATTTCAGCTCAGCGACCGAGTCCGTAAGGGTACATAATTGTTCGTTATTGCATTTAATCGCAAGCATTATGTGTGCCAAAGAGATTGTTTTGCATTCGTCGCAGAAGAAACAGAAAAGGTTGTTGTACTCCAGCAGATGAGCTTTGGCATTCCTCGTCAGGCCAATGCAGATAGGGTGGAAGAGTTTATTGCAGATACCTTTGCAGGCTATCATGTCAGCGGAGTTCGAGATGGTGCAGTTATTGGATCCAAATGACGACATGGTGAAATTCAAGGGTGAATGTACGCGACACAGTAACACAAATATGATGAGGTGACGAAAAGAAAAATGATATTGCACGAACGCGAAAAAAGGTTCACGATTGTAAAGAAAAGAGAAACAAAGATATTGGTCAGCGAGCACGGTTGTTTATAAAAAAAAAGCAGTGACACAGAAATAGTGGAGTAGCCAAGAAAAAAAGAAACGATAACACAACTCAGTCAGGGGTCAATAGGGAAAAAAATGCGCGATTAGGCAAAATTAGACAAAAACCGCAAGCAAGGGTGAATGAAAGAGTCGGGCAATGGAGGAGACTAAAAAACTTGACCTCATTCACTGGAGGTTCGAACTGAACTATATATTTATACCTAAGGCAGGTAAACCAAGGGTTCTTGATATTCATATCAGAAGCAAGTGTTGCAACGGCATTCTATGCAAAGCTCAACATGCATATTTGAAGGGTAAATCGGTGGAAACAGCTTTACACGACGTAGTAGGGAAGATAGAAGCTAGCCTTCACTATAAGGAATTTGCACTAGCAGCCTTCATAGACATAGAAGGTGCTTTCAATAATGTAGGAGGTAGGGCCATCAAACAGGCCCTGGAATCTATGAATGTCGAGCATAGCATTACCAATTGGCTCTGCAATATGCTCGGCACTAGAAACATTAACTCCGCTATCGGAAACAGTTCAATAAGAAAATCCGTTACCAGGGGGACTCCCCAGGGAGGCGTTATCTCACCCCTCCTCTGGGTTCTAGCCATCGATGGGATACTTAAAGAACTAAGCAATACAGGTATAACCGTCACTGCTTACGCGGATGACGTGGTGATTTTAGTTCAGGGTAAGTTCCTTGATACATTAAGTGAAATGATGGAATCAGATCTTAATAGTTTCGAAAAATGGGCTAGAGGGTGTGGACTACACGTCAACCCGGATAAAACTGAATTGGTACTCTTCAGTAGAAAATACAAGATACCACCCTTCAAACTGCCTAAGCTAGCAGGGGTGGAGCTTTCCCTTTCGGATCGCGCCATATATCTTGGTATAATGCTGGATAGGAAACTAAATTGGAAACTTATCATACAGGAACGAGTCCGCAAAGCATATAATGCTCTCTTCATCTGTAAGCGGACCGCGGGGAAAAAGTGGGGCCTGAAGCCCGCAATGATGCACTGGCTATACATCATGGTAGTCAGACCCATACTCACGTATGGGGCTCGTGTATGGTGGAAGGCAACGAATACGAAAAACACACGGGATATGTTGGCCATGGTACAAAGATCAGCCTGCATTGCCATCATATGTCGGTGCTCTACCCACAACATCTACGGCTGCAGTCGAGATCTTCCTGTATCTCTTACCCTTAGATCTAAAAATCAAATTTCAAGCGGGCAACAGTGCGCTTCGGCTCACTAACGTTGGTCTCTACAGGACCAATAACATAGGACACAGCTCCATTCTCAAGGAATCTTTTCCTGGAATCCCTGACTAATCGGACGATATACTTGGCACCTTAGACTTCGACACACCATACGAAGTACTGTATCTTATTAGAGAGGACTGGCAAAGGAAGACAGTCTCTGTCCACAACGAGATTGCAAAATACGCAGATGGTTCTAAGACCAGTGAGGGCACGGGGTCAGGTATTTACTCGAGAGATACGAACCTACAGGTGGCCCTGAGACTTCCGGACACATGCAGTGTGTTCCAAGCAGAGGTTCTAGCTGTACTTAAAGCTGCGGAATTACTTGAGATGGGATCAATATCCGATAAGAATACCGCCATCTACATTGACAGTCAGGCTGCGCTAAAGGCGCTAGAGTCTTACTTCACCAAATCTGAGTTAATCAGGAATTGCCGCACAATGCTTAGGGCATTATGTACGCAGAACCGAGTCAGATTATGCTGGGTACCTGGACACTGCGATATCGAAGGCAACGAGCAAGCCGACGCGCTGGCTAAAATAGGAGCGGCGCTCCAACGTAGCGATATAATTGGCAGTATTAAACCACCAGGGTGCGTGGCTACGGGAATTATTCGGGATAAAATCATTGACATGGCTAATCTAAGATGGTCAAACTTAGATGGTCACAGGGTGTCTAAGGCCTTGTGGCCTGTGTTAGATCGCAGAAAATCTGGGGAGATAATTAACTTAGATAGATCGAGGATAAGAACAGCGCTAGGAATACTCTCTGGCCACTGTCTCCTAAGGAGACATGCCATGAGACTAGGGTTATCCGATACGGTTGTTTGTAGGTACTGCGATGACCTACATGTCTCAGAGGATATAACTCATATACTCGGTGAATGTCAAGGAATTGCCAGGATAAGGCTAAAGTACCTGGGTAGATACTTCTTCGATAACTTGGAGGAGGTGAGATCCTTGAACCATAACAAGGATCTCCTCAGATTTTGTAGGGAGATTAATTGCTTGGAGGATTGGGTTTATGTCTTTTGCCGTGAAGGTTTCCTAGGGATCGCGATGGGCCCACTTTGGTGCCTAGTGTTTTATGACCCTACCTAACCTAACCTAACCTATCTTCAGAATTGAGATCATATCTCAATTCATATTAATGGTTCATTTTAACGACTTCTTATCTTTAGAATTGAAATCATATCTCAATTCATATTAATGGTTTATTTTTTTACGACTTCTTTTCTTTCCATTGAAACCTTATCTCAATGGACAAAGGCGATCGCATGAACAATGATGAGCTCTCATATTTCACCCTATTTTGTTACCGCAAGGGAGCAAGTGTTCGCTGCATTAGATTCATAAGTTTTAGTTTAAGTTCAGAACTCAATAAAGAGACATGCACTAAAAAGTCTATTTATTTCTATTTTATCCAAACGGCACGCATAACACGTGGAGCATCGGGAAGGTCCTCCACTATGTATCGATCGAAATCCAGCACCTTGGTAACGACATACGGCCCTTTATATACCGGATCAAGTTTGCGCGTTTAACGTGTTACGCCAGGTACATAGCTACAGCATACTTATGTAGGCGCTGATGCTTTGCGTCGTACCGGAGTTTCCACTTGCACCTCTCTTCGATAATATTCTCTGCGGCCTGTTATTGCTTGTCGTCATCAGCCGTGTGATCCTGTGATGACGGCTCATCATGAATTGCTTGGATTATTCTGTTATGACTTACATCTCTAGGATTAAAGCTGAAAATCAGCTCATTCGGACAAAACTTTCTCGTTGCATTTCGTTGCGAGTTGATGCACCATTGGATGTGAGGTAGTGTTGTGTCCCAATCTTTATCTTCGCATACAGAACATTTGATGGACGTTAAAGCGGTTCTGTTGACCCGCTCCGCCTGTCCGTTTGTTTGCAAATTCCTTTAAAGTGAAACCTGTTACTCTATCTGTCGTTATTCTCAACGGTTCTCCGAATAGCGCCATAACATCCTGCAGCATAGCCATTACTGTACCCGTTTTGGTATTTCTCAGTGCTTTTAAAATCGTATATTTACTAAACGAACACACTAACACGATGATATACGAATTTCCCCGTTTGCTTCTGGGGAATAGAGTTGAATTCCTACAACTTCAGCCACCAACGTGATATGCGTGCGGTAGAGGTGATGTAGCTTTTGTTGTGACGATGGCATTGCAGTCAGTTATAACCCGGAAATGAGTGCCTTACAGGCATATCAGGAATCTTTCCAACGCCTCCACTATGGAAAGGACCTCCAGTTCATGGCTCGCATATTTCTTTTCAGCTTCGCCACACTGTCTGCTATAGAAAAATACAGGTTTCATGCACTCCGCCTCCGCTTTTAGTAACACAGCTGATAATCCAACCGAGCTGGCGTCGGTGTGTACCTCATGTTCTTTGTTGGCGTCGAACAACACTAACACAGGCTTGTTCACCATTGCAGTCTTCAGCATCCCCAAAGGCATCTTCTTGTTCTTCCTCCCAACGGGAAGGTGTGTCCTTCTTCAAGAGTCCACGGCAGTGCCAGGCGACAGTATCCCTCCACAAATTTCCTAAAGAAATCGGTAACTCCGAGGAATTGCCTAACCTCTGTGGCGCTGGATGGTCGTGGAAACTCTACAATTGACTTCGTTTTGGCGCTTCCCGGTCGTATGCCTTCGGCACTTATTACGTGCCCCAAGAAATTTACCGTGCTCGCCAAAAAAACACATTTTGATGGTCGCAAAGTCAGCCCCGCTTGTTTCACTGCTTCCAAGCATTCACGAAACACCAGTGGTCCTCTCTCCACATTTTCCGTAGCAATGATTACCTCATCGACATAGCTGATTATATTCTGACGATTCTTCAATATTCGAATAATGTTCGTGATCATATCTTGAAAGTACATCGGTGCGTTGATTAGTCCAAATGACATGACATTATGCAGAAACAGTTCATCATGAGTTAAAAAGGCCGTGTACTTCTTGCTCTCTTCTTCTAGTGGAATTTGATAATATCCGGATTGTCATATCCATGGTTGTGAAGTACCTGCTACCAGACAGTTGCGACAATTGTTCCTCTACTACGGGCATTGGGAATTGTTTCTTAACTGTGACCGCATTCAAAGCTCGGTAGTCGATGCACATTCGACTTTCCCCATTCGATTTGTCTACCAACACCACTGATGACGCATGTGGTGACGTACTCGGGCGGATAATACCATTACACAATAGATCATTTGTTATAGCTGACAATTTTCCTCGTTGAGCAAAGGGTACCTGGTAACGTTTACCGACGATTGGCTTATCTGATACTACTTCTATTTTCATTGACGTTGACTGCACGAAGTAGAGAATGATCACTTCCAGTATCAACAAATGCCTGATAGCTCTGTCCCGCAAGGGCAATCTCTTTAAGCACTGGTGGAACTCCGTTGATTCGATTTACATCGCTGTCGATAGACGCTACTGTGCCTTTCGGTGCACCTCGACAATCCTTTGCCTCATGACCCATCTTTGAACACTTCTCGCAGCGTGGTTTACGTTGAGGACGAGGACTGAAGTGTCATATGTGGCCAGTTTCGTTGCAGTTATAGCATTTTGGGCCCCGTCGCTCATTTGTGACTTGTCCTGCTTCGTTTCTGTGCTCGTTTGTTCCAGTTGGGATTGGTGTTGACAATCGTGGTGGTGTATCTACCGTTGATGCCAAATTCTGCAATGAACTTAGAAGCTCGTTGCACGTTTGTGGATTAAGGGCCAGTAACGAGCGCGTCAGATTGGACTCATTTAGTCCATTTATGATGTATGAATTTATTGATGCATCATCTAACGAGCCTCGCCGTCCGATCGTTAGTATTGCATAATAGTATTCCACGAGGGGATCATTTGGTTTGCGTTTGTACTTTATCAATTCCCTGTAGATATCAGCAGCATTAACTGTAAATGGAAAGTCATTGCAAAGCATACTCACAAATTCGTACCATGACTGGAACACGGGTTGCGCGTCCAGCCAATTCTTCGCGACTCGTTTCATCTTGTGTTGTACAGCAAATAAAACCATCTCCTCGCTCCAGGAATACGCAGACTGTAGTAGTTCCACTTTGTCCATAAACTGCTGAGACGATATCGATTTCTTCAATGGATCGAAGTCTGAAAGTATTCCGATAATATCCTGGGGAGGAAGTGAACGTCGTGGCGGTGTTGTTGACCGACTCCCTAATGACTCGTTGAGGTCCGCGGTAACTGGCTGTGGAGTCGTTGATCACTCCTCTTGTTGTACGCCCAATCTCATTTCTCCCACCGTATGTGCCAAACTTGTCATCATGTCCTTCAACTCCTCCAATTATGTCTGTCAATATTTCGTTTTCGCCATTTCGTTCAACTCCTCTGCGTCCACTTCGTCTTCACCAATCGCTTCCCTTAAAGCAGCAACTTTCTGCTCTTTATTTCCAACAATTGGTAAATCATATTTTCCCAAAAGCTGATTTAACTTTTGTACCGTCAGCGTATTTTCCTTTATCCTCGATCTGATTTCGTGTGTCTCTTACTGCGAACCAATCCTTACTTCTATTCCCGTATTTTTTTTTTTGTGTTTTTCACAAAATTCACCCCTATGGGCCATTACACACTGGTGCAATTTTACCCCGGGGTAACACTGGGGTAACACCGGGGTATCTTTTACTTCAATTGCACACTGGCTGAATAACGCCGGGGTAAAATTGTGTATACATGAACCGATTTTCATTGTAGTGGTGTGAAATACTCATTTTTTCGCATCTCGAAATTGAGAAGTTATGTGTGTATTGGTTTACCCCGATGTTAAACCGCCTAATATCTGGTTGAAGATTTTGCTCTGTTTCATTCCATTTCATTTCATTTCTTACTGTACACTTCACCTCCCTCTCCCATAAACGTGGTTTAACCCCGGGGTAATTCCCCCAGTGTGTAATGGCCCTATGCGGTCTGCGTGTGTGTGTCGTTGCCCAGTTCACCACCGATCGTTGCTGGTTTTTCCCTTCCTTTTGCACGTAACAGATTTTCTGTTTGAGGTTTCAGTCGTTGTTGCTGTACTTCGTGGAATTTCGTCAAGTCTCGTGGCTAGTGGATTGTTTTACAAAATCCTTTAGTCGCCTCTTTGGCGGCTGTCGTTGGAATTTATCGTTGTCCCGTTGCCTCTCGTTTCGTTGTTTGCCGTTGTTGATGGAATTCGTCGCACTGCGTTGAGATATAGGTACTATACGAGTATTCCTTTTCTCTTTTTTTGGTTTTCTTTGCTATTCCCGATGATTTGTGATGTATCCCACTTCTGAACTGACAAGATGCCTTGAGCATTATCTCTTAAAAAGATTTATTGTTCTTTGAATGATATATAAATATAGAACTACAAAATATGTTTAAAGAAATAAAAAAAAACAAATAAAATATGAGTATATCCGTATACATCCGTACGATGTGCCGTTCACACTCAGACTGCCTTGAGGATCGCTGGCGGTACCTTCATAGACGTAGCGATTCCAGCAACCAGAAACATCAGCCGCACATACCTATAACGAAAAACGCAGAAGATCCGCGGATTTAGCAGTCGAAATCAAACGGAATCGGAACCTTCAAGAAGTAAGGATAATACCGATCATCATAAGTGTGGAAGGGGTAGTACAAAACAACTACAAAAGGACATAAGAGAATTAAATCTAAGGCTTGATGTCATAGACGCGATCTAAAAGGCTGTGATCATCGATACCTGTAATATAACACGAAACTTCATCAATATTTTGTTAAACACTACAGTATTTAAAGTATATTTTGTAATGGACTAAGGTCTCCAAAATATATTGTTATTACCCATTAAGGATAAAATAAAGACAATAGTACAATAATAATAATAACCAGAAACTTTCGATATCACTAATGTCGGGCATTTGTCATCATTTGTCGTTGCGTTGTGAGTCCTCAAGTTTCTGTAGAATGCTTTCTCCTTGGTACTAAAAGCTTTGTTGTTTTCGCGTCTGCTCACAGACTTTTTATGTTTTCTTTGTTTTGATATTTGTACAGTTAATTTCTGTATGAGGGTGTCTAGAACGGGGGACACAACGTCATTGTTAGATTCATACCTAGAGTGAATGCGGTGATTAGCGCATACCACTCTAATTTTGTTCCATAGACCTCTTGATTCGTTACCTGCTAGGTAGGCTTTTATCCTCTCCATTGATCTACGCAAATCACTGATCTTATTTTTAATTCTTTAAAGGAATATTTCATAAGAGGGCTTCTGTCTCCATCTGTTGATCCGAGGTGTTATTTTTTGACCATACATTCTTCCCACGCAGTAGGTATATGATAATGTGGTAGCTACTTAAGTCTGATATTTCAGCCATGGTCTCAATTAACACGGAGTTATTCATAATGCTAATAATTTGACTAACTCGATTTGATGTATTAATTTTCGGTATGTTTGGCCGGTTGAGCGGATCCGTTCCACTAAAAAGCACAAAATCGAATTTCTTGTTCGAGCTGAGAGATTTGGATCTCTCTATCTCCTCGATTGATTTCTTGTTCTGAATCTCCTTCCATACTATTGCTTTCGATGTTATTGTGTTGAGCAGTATCAGCTGGATGATCGATCCTCTCTAGTTTAGATAGATATTTATTTCGTACAATAATTTACATTAAGGTTTGTTACCGCACATTTTACAATACAGGGATTTGATCATCTTATCTTTCCACTGAAATATTATTTATAAAATCATATAAATTACATAAACAAAAGAGAATAGTTAGAAGGAAAATACGACAAAAACCTCCCATAAAGCAAAAAAAAAAAAATAATAGTAATAAAATAATAATAAATAAATAAATAAATAATAATAATTAAATAAAATAAAAATATTAATAAAATAAAATAATTTGTTAGTAAATATATAACTATATAAGGTTTAGAGTAAATTAATAAATAAATATATAAATAAATAAATAAATTAATGAACAAATAAATAAATACATAATTAAAATAAACAACTAATAAATAATTTAAGCAAATAATATATAAACATATATGTAAATAAATAAATACAAAAATTATTAATAAATAAAAAAAAATAAATAAATAAATACATTAAGAAATGAATAAATAAATAATCAATTAAATAAATATATAAATATATAAATAAGTAACATATAACAAAAGATAAATAAATAACACAAATTATATAAATATAGATAAATAAATACATGGAAATAGTGAACACTTAATTTTTAACTGTTTGGTTAAATTTAATTGGTACATAATTCGTTTATGAGTGGATTTTCAGCAAAACTACACCGATCGACAAATTTAGATTTAAGCCTTTGAATTCTTTGATAAATCAGTTCAACATTCGCTTTATATGTAGGTCTAAGGTAGAGTGATGCCACGGTAGATTAAGCATCATTTTTAAGATTTTATTTTGGCATATCTGTATTTTCTTTATGTGGCATTTTGCACAATCGCCCCAGACTTGGCATCCATATAAAAGAATTGCCTGAAAAATAACTTTATAAATGATGACTTTGTTCTCAGTTGATAGCAACGAATTTCTGTTGATGAATGGCTACAACATTTTTATAGCAATTCCAACTTTCTTAACCGTTCTATTAATATGGTAATTAAATACTAATTTAGAGTCCAGATGAACTCCTAGGTATCTAACGCAGGGCTCCCAAGCGATGCTTAATCCATTTATCTAGAAAGCAACGCTTTCTTTTTCTAGTGAAAAAAATAGCTTGCATTTTATCTTTGTTTAGTTTAATTTTCCACTTTGAATAATATTGTTACAATTTTAACTAATCTTTATTTAAAATAACTAGAATTACAAAGTTGAGAAGCAATCCTAATTCGCGCCAACTCGCCTGACAGCACACCGAAGAACGTGGTTTTTTGGCGCGCTCCGTTGCCAGCAGTCGTTGACAGCTGTCATCTGTTTTCACAATCGTTAGGGTTGTTCGATAACTTGTGTGACGTCACATTACCCCCCTCTTTATGCTTGAGACTCCGGATCAAGTTGGTGGAACTTCTTCAGACGATTGAAATGAACTATTTTTTCTATTCTTCCTTTCTGTATACGATAAACAACGTCAGAAATCTTCTGCTGTATGACATACGGCCCAACCCAATCCGACTGCAACTTTGGGCTTTTACCCTTTTTCCTCGTTGGATTGTGCAGCAAAACTAAGGTCCCTGGATCAAAGACCTCCCTAGTGCTCCTCAGATCATAACGATGCTTCATTCTGCGACTGCTACATTCAAGTTTATGTCGCACCAGCTTATGCACTTCAGCCATTCTATCCCGAAGCCTTTGTAGAAATTCGTTACAGTCCGTAGCGTCTTGTCGATCCGTCGCCAAAAGGTTTTCTGCTGGAAGGCGTAACTCGCGCCCATACATTAACATGGCCGGTGTTTCACCCGTGACATCATGTACAACTGTCCGGTACGCCATCATTAAGAGTGGTAAGTGCTGATCCCAATCCCGCTGGTGGTGGTCGGAGAATTTCGCTAAGTAATCGAGGATAGTGCGGTTAAACCGCTCCACCATGCCGTCCGATTGTGGGTGCATGGCCGTAGTCCTCGTCTTTTCGATCCCCAGCCGGTCCATCGTTTTGGTGAATACTTCCGATTCGAAGTTACGCCCTTGATCACTGTGGATCTGCATTGGAACCCCGTGACGCGCAAACACTTCAGTAAGTAGACGATCCGCAATAGTTTCACTTGTTTGGTCCGGGATCGCGAAACATTCAGGCCACTTTGAAAAATAGTCCATGCAGCAGAGAATGAAACGATTTCCTGCATCAGTTCGTGGAAGTGGACCCAAAATGTCCACCGCGATGCGTTCAAATGGAGAGCCGATGTTGTAGACTTGTAATGGTGCTATCCGACGAGGACAAGGCTTTTTCCTGGCTTGACAGACTTTACAGCACTTACACCATATCCGCACATCTTCGGTAGACCCGATCCAATAGAAGGACCTCTGCAGTTTCTTTAACGTTTCTCCTTCGCCAAAGTGACCTCCTGACGGGCTATCGTGAACCATGGAGAGAACGTGTTGGTGTAGCTGCTTTGGTACGACGGTTTGGTAGACCACATCATTACGCTGAAATAACTTCCTGCATAGAACATTGTTCCGAATGCATAGCGTATCCCAGATGGCCCAGTATGACTTTAAGATTGGGTCTGATTGGCGCAGAGTATCAAATTCGGGCCGGGAGTTCTGTAACACCCAACCTTTTACTTGATGCAGTTGCTCGTCCGCATCTTGGCAGCTTGCTATGTCGTTCAATACTGTAGTATACGCATTAAACTGTGTTGAATATAGTGAATTCTGTCTTTCGTTGGTCGGAACACCTTGCAACGAAATGTCTACATTCGCCATTCGAAGAATGTTGGATTCGAAGTCGATTACACATTTGTGAGTTGCGAAGAAGTCGATTCCAAGGATACAATCCTGGTGTATATCGGCGACGATCACGTTCATCTCTACTGTAAAGGTCGCGATAGTGAGATCGATGTTGATTGTTCCTTGGATGGGCGTGCGGTGCCCTGAGACTCTTTTTATAAAAGCGAAAGACGGACGTAGTTTGGAACGCAGAGCAGGACAGAGAGTTTTTGAGTGGATTACTGTATGTGTAGCGCCAGTATCCATCACCAGATTGCATTTGAAAGATCCGATGCCTCCCTGTATGTAACAGACATTGCGTCCCAAGCCGACGGAAATAATAATGGGGACTACATTATTGGCTGACTCGCGTCCCTCTGAGCCAGCCTTTCCGAGTTTAAAGTACAAGACCGCACGTGAGGGCTTTGTTGTTGCTTCGCCCTCTGTTGGATAGCTCCCTTTTGGCCATTGTGCTTGGTTATGTTCATAGCCTGAAAGTTGGGAAAGGCAGTAACAACTTCAAACTCGAGAAGGTCACCCACCTGAATATCCGGCGCTCCGGCAGCAGCAGTTTGTATTTTGCGCGCGTGAAAGTATAATTTCTTCTCCAGATCAGGACAATCAATGAAACCAAATTTTTTCGCGTGGTTATACCATTTGACCGTCCCAGAGTATCGAGTGGAATGGGGATGGGAATATGTTTTTTCGGAGTTAGATTTGTCGACCGAGCGGTTTTCAACATTTAGGGCCAAACTTTTTTTTCCGTCAGCATCGACCCTTCTACGCTGACGGGTTCCCATTTCCCGAGCATCCTGTGTCTTCCACTTGACTGACTGAGATGTTTGCAGTTCGACGCGCCGCTCGAGTAGCTATTCGACTCGATTCCATTTTCAGAGCAATTTCCAGGGCCTCGTGAAGTGTTGAAGGCTCCCGTTCTCGTACTCTACATTGTACGTCTGCATCAGCTATTTCATCGAAGAATTGCTGAACGCACAAACTGTCTAGAATGTCACTTTGCCACTTCGGATATGCTAAACGCGCCAATCGCTGTACTTCGTTTGCAAATTCCACCAGTTTTTCGCCGTGTCGTTGCAGTCTAAATCGGAAGAGACCATACGCGTTTCCAGACAACATTGCAACGCCGAAACGTCGCCGAAGTGCACCCACTAGAGAGAGGTAATCGTCAAGAACTGACTTTTCCAGTGCACCTATATAGGACAATGCTGGCCCGCGGAGACTTGAGGCTAAGAATGTAGCTGACTCTACTGATGACCAACCGTTTGCCCGAGACACCATAGAAAGATGTATCTCGTAATCTTCCCATGACGATTTGCCGTCAAAATCCATCAGATGTATGACTGGCCGTCGTGGCGTACCACTTGGTACGCAGGTCATCAAATTTGCTGGGGGTTCGTGGAGAGGATTACCTCCATTCGCATGCGCATGCCCATTGGGCGAACTCGCAAGAGTTTCGATCCGTTGCGTAGAACTTCGGTTGGGAAAAATCGTGGAATTAATGCCACTGTCCGTTTCCAGAACGGCTACTCGTTGGTTAATGGTGCTGGACATCTCTTCCATGCGGTTTCCCAGGTCTCGCACTGCCCGCAGAATCGTGGCGATGTCGGCGTTATTTTCAGAAGGTGGGTCTCTCATTTTCGTGAGATATGTGAACCCCACATCTGACACCAAATGTTACAATTTTAACTAATCTTTATTTAAAATAACTAGAATTACAAAGTTGAGAAGCAATCCTAATTCGCGCCAACTCGCCTGACAGCACACCGAAGAACGTGGTTTTTTGGCGCGCTCCGTTGCCAGCAGTCGTTGACAGCTGTCATCTGTTTTCGCAATCGTTAGGGTTGTTCGATAACTTGTGTGACGTCACAATATCTTTGCAATACTTCCATCGCATTTTTCAGATCGCTCTCAATATTGGAAGCGAATTCATGTGATGAAAATATGGCAGTGTCATCAGCAAAAATAGCTGCATCACAATTTCGCAAATCGGGGAAATCGGATATATAAATATTATATAAAATAGGACCTAGGACAGACCCTTGGGGGACACCTGAAAAGAAAGATATTAAGTCTGAGACGCCACTATTGGCATGAACTTTAAAACGACGACTAGCTAGAAAACTTTAGACTATTTTACAAATATAGGACGGAAAATTTAGTTTTATCATTTTGAAAATAAGGCCGTTGTGCCAAACAGTATCGAATGCTTTTTCGATGTCTAATAGTACCATTTCAGTCGATTTACCTACGGAGCGACTAATTTTCACGTGGCTACAAATCCTAAGCACTTGATGCGAAGTATTATGATATTGCCTGAAGCCAAATTGCTCGTTAGGATACATATTATTATCACAGATATGTTCGAGGATTTGTCCCTTTAGAACTTTTTCATATATTTTGCTGAGGCTACTCAGCAAACTTATCGGCCTATAACTTTCAGGACTTTCAGGTGGCTTGCCAGCTTTAAGCACAGGAACAACTTTGGCTAATTTCCAAGCATCAGGAAAATACTCTATTTTCAGGCAGGCATTGATAAGAAATGTTAAATATTTAACTCCAGAATTCGGCAAATGCTTGATGTATATGTTTCGAATAGAATCAATACCACCCGTTTTTCTTATTTTTAAGTCATTAACTATATATTGGACATCTTCGTCTGAAACAAAATTAATTGGGGCTGTTTGGTAAACACTATTCGAGAAAAACGTTTGGACTGTAGTATTTACAATATTTTCAGTTTCTGTATCACCTAGGTTATTTGAAACATTGTGATTTTTCGCAAAGTTTATAGCAAGTGCGTTTGCTTTGTCAACATCCGAAAAGTATGTGCTAACAGAATCTTTTAAGAAAGGTAGCTGTCTTGTTTTATTTCTGATTACCTTCACAATGTTCTAAAAGGGTTTAGCGTTCTTATCTAGGGCCCTAAGTTTTTTATTCCAATTTCTGTTGCGTAATTGTGATATATTTTGTGAAATAAGTTTATTGAGATTCAATACCTCATATCTGTAAAAGGGGTCCTGATATCTCTGCCAATATTTTCTCAAAACGTTTCTTATTTTTATAAGCTCCAAAATAAAAGGCGGCAGTTTAATGTAGACTTCATTTTTAGGTTTTTTGGGGATACTGTTTTCAACAGCATTTAATATTTTAGATAAAAATTGATTTAAGATGGAGTCGAAATTTTCCTTACTAGAAACTCCTTCTAAGTTTACTGATGTACCTCGCAGCATAAAGTTAATTTCTGATCGAAAACGCGACCAGTTTGCATTTTTCCTCTCTAGTTGGTATAAGTTTTCGCCTTGATTGTTCGCCATCTGGTTCTTAACATCAGTTTTAATCGCATTCCGCCTTTTCTCTGGTACAATATTATTTCGGTGAATTGCACATACTTGATCAAATAATCGTTGCTCAGTAACGTTAAATTCAGGATATTGAGAAATAAACAGAGAACGTAACTCAGATCTGTTACATGTCATATTAGTTTCACTTTTTCTAGCTATGTAATAAATGCGCAATAAGGTTTCATTAACACTTGTGGTCCATTTTCTGCGCTGTCGATTATTCCCATGCGTGAGAGCTGCACTTGCATCTGCCTGCTGATCACCTCGTTTCAGGGAGTTGATAATATTATTGGGTATGTGCTGTGGCTCATTTATCACACTTGGTCCAGGTACCGAGCCTAGTACTCGGGAGTTAGTATGCGATCCCAACGCGGTGGGGTTATCTGAAGTCCCCGCGTTCATTTCATTATTTGACTATCCATATTTAAATGTTTTCCATTTTAAACCTTCTGGCAGGTTCAACCTTTTTGGCCGCTTCTTACCAGAAGAACAGACACGCTGTATGGCTGTGAGTCTAGGAAGTATGATTTTGTTGTTGTTGTATGGTCCGCGAGTGGTATTGTTTTCCCCACCTACCCAGTATATCTACCAAGAGTTCCTCTATCCGCCACCTGAGGACGCGATCGCATACTAACTCCCGCGCACTAGGCTTGGTACCTGGGCCAAGAGTGGTAAATGAGCGACAGCACATACCCAATAATAATACCAACTCCCTGCAAAGATGTGATCAGCAGGCACATGCAAGTGCAAGGGGTGGTTACACAATCTCCAATCAAAGTAGAAGGCACCCAGCGATCACCAACGTGGAGGTTGAGAGTATGAGTTCGTAGGCCCAGGCTAAGTGAAAACGCTTGCGTTTTCATGTAATCGAATTCACTACCGTTTGACCACCACTCAAGTATCTGGATACCAGCCCCGGATTTTTCTGAAGCTTAATATCTGAGTTTCAATCCATTACACCAATCATTCTTTCTCTCGGTTTATCATTTTCAACGTCCGCACTGTATATAAAACATTTAAAGGCTATTAAGAACTTAAGTGCGCGCAAATCACAAAGAAAAAGTTATAAGAAAGATGGATTTTTAAAAAGTCATTAATATATCTCCTTTTATTCTATTAAGTGGTTTGTTTTATCCTTTTAAGCGAATCAGAAATTATTGCTGCTATCTTAAAGTAAGAAAACAAGTTAGATACACTTTCTGTTGAGGACTGTTTGATTATGGTACCGTCATCCCACAAAATAAAAGATACAAGTACATGGAAACAAAATAATATCACTACCTTGCATTACGATTATATCTAAATATTATTTATTACAATTAAACACGTCTCTCAATAAGTATTTATACTAACTCACTTCTAATTGACTGCATCCGTCATATGGATACGCACGTACAATAGGAACATAGTAAACTCCTGGGCTGCTATAAATCTTAGGAAAACCCATATTTACACCACTGTATGCCCGTCCACAATTCTTTTTTTGAGCTTCTTGATAATTGGTACAATTGACAGCGCAAAAGTTATCCTTCCCAAGAGCAATGGCATAGTACTTGTAAGAAATGGAATGACTACATTCAAATCCACCAGGACCAAAACATGGAGTTTGATATGTCCCACCATCTGGATAGAAAGTCGACGTACCAAGTGGTTCATTAAAACCCAGTCGTCGGCCATCCCCCCCATTAGTCTGAATGCTTTCAACATAATTTGCATCAGTAGAACACAGTCTCTCGCTACAATTGTTGAAGTAAAAGCCTGGACGAACAGGATCCAATCCAATGATAATATCTATCCTTCCCTTTTTCACATTCTTGCCAGCGTGGCCAGCAACATGAGCACCAATACCATAACCAACCAGAGTCAAATCATCAAACGACATTTTAGCCTCTGACGACATGTAATCGATAAACCGTGCGAGGTACTTACCAACTTCTTTTACGAAGCCTATAGCAATATCATAAGGATGTCCAGCATAATAACTCCAAGCGACACAAAAGACGTTGTATTTTTCTGACCTTTGGAGTACTATACGAACTTCCTGGACAAAGTTACACCTGCATTGCATATCCCAGTCATAAATGAGGAAGCTACAAAAAAAAAGATTCATTAGATGCCTTTAAACTTCAAACATTGAGTATACAGAGTTGGATTTGTTTTATTGAATCTAGAGTTGCTCACGGTAACATCTTTGTTCCAGCGCAGCACGTCATAATCAGATTCATTGTAATACAAATAATATGCCGTTAAATCGTATTCGCCATCTGAATACATTTGTTTTACTGCCTCCTTCCTCTCAATACTCATTTGATCCTCAAACATCCAGATAAAACTACCATCTACAGTTGAAGCAAAAAAAAAAAAAAGGAGTTAAATCCGGAAATCTTTTCTGATTAGATATTTCGCTACCGTCGTCCGTTCCATATTCCGGAGCAGTATCATATGCAAACTCTCCATATCCCAGTCCAATACCGTCCGCATGCGGTGCTATTCCCCCATAGTTCGTATCATCACCATATTCAAAGGGAACAGCATATTCTAAGAGAAACAAGGACTTACATATTTTTAAAAATCAAGTTTTGAATTGATATTTTACTACCTTCGCCATCCGCATTTGGTGCAGGCCCCCAATATTCCGTATCACTATATTCTGGGAACAAATCATCTGCGCCGGCTTCATTTTCTGTTGCAACAGCTAAAACTATAGTAAGCAAAGAGTTTAACTTAAATTCCTACCTATTCTTTAAAAAAGATCCGCTTACAAACCTGCTCCAATAAAACCCACAAACAACAATGAGGACACGTTCATTGCTCTGAGAATGATTAAAAACTTTCGGCAATCTAGTAAGTTTTATAGTATTCTCAAGAATTCTATGCTTCAGAAATTTGAATAGGGTGCTCGTAACTAATGCACCTAATTAAATATTAGTTACTAACATTAACGACCAACGATATCTAATATGCATTAAGTGCACATGTCACATAATGAATGCAGTTTTTTAATAGCCATATAAAATCTTAGTTAATTGGAAATAGACTGTCAGGACAGCTAGGAGGAGGGAAGAAGGAATGTGTGTTTCACCAGGTAGGCTTAGTGATGTCCGATTTGTTTCACGATGAATCAAGAGATTGTAAGAAAAACTGAGAGTTTGTTCGTTTATATGGGAAGAACATGCTTCTAAGTTCCTTTAAGTTTGCAAATGGATTTCTCTATAGTTTTGAACTTTAAAATAAGCAAAAGCGGGTGTGTTATATTTGAGCTTAACTATGTATATTATTTATTAGAGCAAAACAAGATTCAGCAAAAAGAATAAGATTTAGGTTCAGGTTTATATTGATTTCATTTTAGTACTCATTATTATAGTAACATTAGTTAATTAGAAAAATTAGTAAGCATGGGCTTGCCGTCTGCAATTTCTAATTCATTCAAAGTAGGTAATTCAATGATCTTATCTATACATAAGTTTAACAAATACGAATATTGTTTCTTGGTTTTAAAGCTTTCATTCATTATGCTCCTACTTTAATCTTAGTAGAACTACAAATAGAAGTTTGCTTCAATTTGACCTACTCTCATTTAATTAATATTTTTTTGTAATACATACATACATATACATATATCTATACAAATATTTATACTAGATATGTACATAATTTATAAAACCTGTAAGAGATCAACTCCGTAGATAAATAAATAAATAAATAAAAATCACTGTTAGTCACTGTAGAAGATACATCCTCAAGGAAATGGAAAATATCCTCCCTCTCCTGTAGAATGCATAGGCTAGGCTGCAATATAGGGTTAAATCATTCGTATGCGGTATGAATTTAAGCTTAATAAGTTCTCCCCGAAGCTTCAGCACCATTGATATTTCGTCGACACTGTATTCATCACGGAAATAATTAAACTGCAAGTTGTGGTTTAAACGGCTGTAGATAGCCCTTTGGAGCGAACCGAATGCTTTCTCTAAGAACTTAAACCATTCTTGTTCATTGACCTTGGACATAAGCTGCTGCAGTTCGGATTTCTAACTCCTGCTGCCATTGAAAGCCAATTCGACTTCACAGCCATGCGCCAGTTCCAGTTTGAAGGTTTTTATGAATAGTGGAGATATACCAGTTTCAACTATGATCATATAATTTGGTGACTTGGGTGGCAAATGAAATGACATCTTAACACAATACCACAGGAGCTTTTTCACGGTGTCATATTTCCTGCATCCCCAAACTTGCGCCGCGTAAAGCATAATCGATTCGGAGACTGCTTCAAATACCTTGTATTCACTGCTATGGGCAATATTCCTGTTGTTGAAGCATCTCCTCCAAGCCATATTTATTGCAGCTTTAGATTAAGTTAATTTTTCCTTCATACTTATGTGTCTTTCCATGTTAAGGTTCTTAGTAAAATTACATTCCAAGATACTTATACTCGTTAACTACCTCAATCACCTTTCTATTGTAGTGCCATTTCCCATTTAGACAATTCCTACCACCACCTTTTTTTAAAGATCATGATCATGATCATGATGTATCCAAATTATCGATTAATTTCCACAGCTGACAGTATTCATGAAGTCGATTTATCATTAACTGCAAGATTTCGGAAGAGTAAGCAAACAAGACTTTATAACCAGCACAACTGTATACATTATGCCTCCTGGTAGAAAATCGACCAAATCCTCTATGTAGAGAGCAGAGAGGCTTGGGCTTAAAGCATATTCCTGCCGAACTCCTAATCCGGCCTTGAACCATTCAGACTTTGCTTTTCCATTCCACACTTCGCTTTTTCATCGACATGCAGTCTTTTTTTATCGATAGTAGTCAAATTAAATTTGTTTCTTTTGGGGAACCAAATGTTCCAATTGTGTGACAATTGGCGTAATTATTCTGAAATTGTATGTAGAGCTATACAGCCATTGTCCCCTTATTAATTCAAATTCTTCTCAATACCTCTATTAAATTACTTTCAAAACTTATGTGACTAATATTCTGTACATTTTTATGTACGATTTTATGGACAATTTTTTCCTTGGCATTCGTATACAGGGCAGTCGGTAAGCATAGCCTATACGGCACCACGTCTGATAACGGACCAAGGCTAATTGATTTCGCTGTGGAGAGAAATGTCACCCTGGCAAGCACATGGTTTTCTCAATATTTATAAGCAGACATGGCGGTCTCATGATCATATAACAATCAACCAAGTTGATCATATTGCGATCGATCTAAGACATGCCCCCAGTAATCTGGATGTCCGGAACTTCCGAGCGGCCAACATAGACTCGGATCATTATCTTGTTGTAGCCAAGGTATGAATGCGGATATCCCGAACTGAGCAACAACGAAGATTCACTGTGAGAAAATTTAACGTCGAAAAACTACAATCGCAAGAGACTGCCAGGGTCTTCGCTAAACGCGTATCCCGAAATCTTTCAAAAATGCCAACATGCCATCAGAAACGCCGCGACTGATGTGTTGGGTCTCGCTCGCTCAAAAGCGTGCGATCAAATTGGAATTTGTTATTTAACTTTCTACAATAAGTACTATTTCTAGGGCAGACGGTATAACAATAAAAAACTTTAGTTATATAGTTATAAAACTTTATTTTCTCTAAAGGCTAAATTACAAAAATTCAGTGTACTAAGATAAATAATAAAAGAACAAAACTGAACTGGAGAAAATTAAGTGACATTTCATATTTCTTGTGTAAAAATAGAATTAAATGCCACATTACTGGCTTAAATTACAATAAATAAATTCAGTGGATGGGGTGACTCTTTAAAGTTAAGTTTATATATAATACATTTATAATTCAATACAAGAATTCATTTAAACTGAGGAAAATATAACACAATAAGTATTTAAAAAAACGAAAACGAAAAAAAAATTCAAATTTATGATTAAAATACATTTTATGGAAGAACAAAACACTAAAATATCAGGAGCTATGTACGAGAACTAACAATAGATTCCAAACTTTTAAAATCCTGGGCTTAGAGCCAATGTCTTACGAGATTCATAAATCTATTAATGGGACTAAGAGTTCTAGGCCAAAAAGGAAAGTTTATTAAAGAGACGGCACGATGCTGAAAGCTAGATGCAACTGATTGCTACGTATATTACGGCTTTCCAGAACTCTAGTATTTACGTTACCAGATATATAAAAAAAAAAGACTTTAGGACTGTATTGCTACAACTGGCGGACAGGAAGAATTTGAAGTTCGCATTATAATGATAAACTCGGATGTAAGCGATTTTTCCCGCATATATTTTTTAAAATATATTTTTGCAAAACAAGAAGTGGTTGAATTTTGTTGAAATAGGCTCCTCCCTAACAAGTTATGCCATATTAGAGCTTGGAGTGCAAAATTTCATTATAGAATTTTTTAAAAAGCTTTGTTGAGCAGACCCTTCTCAAATAAAAGAAACTCTTAAGCGTTGCACGAAAATATTGCCTCAAGTTGTCTATGTGATTATAAAAATACATTCTGGAGTTAATAATAAGCTCCAGGTATTTAAACTCATTGACGCTCTCAATTGGAAAACACTTTTTACTGCAGCTAAGATTGCTACAAAATGTTTTTGAGGAAGAGCTGGAACTGCAGAAGCAGCTCAACAGCTTTAACCTTTCGAACTCGGAGGCATGAAAAGAACTTCAGCGTCAAAGAAGTTTTGCGCCGACAGACTTACTTACCTACTTAGATCCTTTAACCCCTCGGGGGGCATAGGGCGTCAACCACGCCTGCGCGCCATCGTGTTCGAAGTTCTGCAACGCGTTTGAGCTGCCTCCAACTCATTCCTAAAGAGCTCGATTCCTCCTCAACTGTTCTGCGCCACGTTTGCCTAGGGCGTCCCGCTATTCTGCCTGCCTGGGTGAGCGGATTCCACTGCATGGCGTATTTCGCAATGGAGTTGTCTTCGCGCCGTAGGGTGTGTCCAATCCATTGCCACTTTCTTCTTCGTATAATAATGCTTATAGGTTCTTGGCCTGTTCTCAGATAAAGCTGTTCGTTAGAGATGCGGTTCGGCCAAAAAATCCTCAAGATGATTCTTAAGCATTTGTTTACAAAGACTTGCAGCTTCCGTGTGTTAATGGTGTCCACCTTCCAAGTACTGCACCCATAAAGCAGCACTGATTCTACGTTGGAGCGGAACAGTCGCAGCTTGGTTCTTAAGCTGATAACATTGCTTCTCCAGATTTTAGATAGCATTCCGAACGCAGCTTTAGCCTTCCCGATTCTGCTGCACACATCCAGTTCGGTTCCACCGCGATTAGCCGAGACCACACTTCCTAAATAAAGAAAGTTATCAACTTTCTCGACTTCCTGTCCGGCAATGTTAAGTTGAGCGCGGTTGTTAGAAGAAGTGCTCAGGGCTTTTGTTTTGGCTGTGTTTACTTTTGGCCCCACTTTGTTTGCCTCAGCTTCTAGATTTTGGGCCATTAAATGAAGATCCATTATCCGATGTGAAAGTAGACAAACATCGTCAGCGTAATCTAGGTGTTTAAGGTAAGATGTCATAGTCCAACGAATTCCATAATTAGCTTCCGTCAATGCTGCACGGAGTACATCGCTAATAACCACCAAGAACAATAGTGGGGACAGTATGCACCCTTGACGTACTCCACTTTGGACTTCAAAGTCCTCCGACACTTTACCATTGTGCGCGACGTGACACTTGCCGCCCTCGTATGTAGCCTTGATAATAGCTATAAGTTTTTCTGGAATGCCTCTCCTGCGCAAGGCCAACCAGATAGCATCTCGATTCAAGCTGTCAAAAGCCTTCTCGAAGTCGATAAACAGTAAATATAGCGGAGACCTATACTCAACGCATTGTTCGATTATGATCCGAAAGTGGTTTATGTGGTCGATGCAAGAGGATCCAGCGCGAAAGCCTGCCTGTTCGACATCGAGAGTTGAATTTAAATGTTCTTTAATTCGTTCTAGAATTATTCTAGCTATTATTTTGGCTACGGCTGGAAGAACACATATACCTCTCCAGTTACCGCACTCCATCAAGTTTCCCTTCTTTGGAAGTTTAATGATCATCCCCCTTTTCCACTCCTGTGAAAATTATTCGCTATCCCGAGCTCTCCGTATTAGGGGATGCAGCAAATCTTCCGATGTATTTGGCGCCGCTTGAAATGCCTGCAATACCCACCGCCTTGCTCTTCTTGAGGGACTTGATTGCTGTTATTATCTGGGTTCTACTTGGAGGTACGGTGCGAATTCGGGAATTTGTTGCTTCGAACTGCTCATTTGAATTCGAGATCATACCGCCGTCGTCTAAGTGATTTAGCACTGTAGCAAAATGTTCTCTCCATCTAGTGAGCTGATCCTCATCCGAAATCAGAAGGTTACCGTCTAGACTCTTCACTGGATGTTGTTTGGAGTTTCGACCACCGATGAGCTCCTTAGTGATGCTATACACAGTCCTACTGTCGCACCTACTCGCTGCTTCTTCAGCCCTTGAGACCAGTGAGTTGATATATTGACGTTTGTCACGTCTCACACTACGCTGCACCTCTTTCTTCTTCGCACGGTATTGGGTTTCAAGCTCGGTTCTCTCTACTGCTGAGGCCGCTGCAATCCGAGCCTTGATTGCTGTACGCTCATCGATCCGTCTCCAGGTGTCTGTAGAAAGCCATGTGCGGTGGTGTTTCTGCTTTTTACCGACATACGTGCGTGCCCCAGTCGCAAAAGCATTTTTCACAGCACTCCAGTGGTCATCCATGTTCTCTATGCTGCTGATTGCTTCTGCTTCTAAGGCAAGATGGTCCCTGAACTGTTGGCGCACTTGGGGAACCTTGAGCCTGTCGATATTAAACCTGGTGATGTTAAGTAGGTTTGAGCGGTTGCTGTTGACGGATGCAGTACGAAGGCGTAAATGAGCTACCATAAGATGGTGATCTCGTTCTAGTCCGACGTCAGCTCCACGTCTGTTTCGGACGTCCAGGAAACAATTTCTAAAGCGGCGACTGATCGCAATGTGGTCGATCTGGTTGGATGTTCGTTGCCTATCAGTAGAGACCCAACTGATTTTGTGGCAGGTGTTATGCTTAAACAGCGTACCTCCGATGACTACGCGGTTGGTATTGCAGAAGTCCACAAACCGCTCACCGTTATCATTACGGTCTCCCACGCCGTGAACTCCCATCACGTGCTTAAGCATGGTGTTGTCGCTACCCACCTTGGCATTGAAATCTCCCATCACCATTACGATGTCCCCATTAGGCGTTTGGTTGTAGGCGGCGCCTAAGTGGCCATAAAAATCATCCTTTTCGTCCTCAGTCGCGTCTAGAGTCGGAGCATAACACTGTATGATGGTAATTTTTCTAACTCTACTCTGGAACCTAGCCGTCAATATCCGGTCATTATGGGGTTTCCAGGATATGAGGCTACTACGTGCTGCTGGAGTTAGCATGAGTCCTACTCCGGAACTCCGTGCACTTCCAGCTGGTTTCCCAGAGTAGAGCATGACAGTGTTTTTGGTTGGGGAGATGAATTCCCCAGCATCGAACCATCTTATCTCGCTCAGCCCTAAGATGTCTATTTTATACCTTGCGAATTCGCGTTCTAATTGGGGGAATCTGGCGTTATAAGGCCCTTCCTTGAGTGAGTCCAGGAGGGTCTTAACGTTCCAGAATCCGATCGTTGTCCGTGTCCAAAGGTCGTCATCAAATTATCCGTCCGTATCCGAGGCGTTGGTTTTCGTTTCGGAGCAGTAAAAGTTTTTACGGTTGCCGCTCGCTGGGCCACAGACCAACCGACACTTATCCTGTTTTTTGGCGCAGGAAGCTCGCCATTCGTCCTCTCCCGTTAGCAATTTCCGAAGAAATCCCCAGATGGCACCACGAGGAGGTGGGAGTAGGGCTTACTAACAGAGCTGCTAGGTTTTCGGCTGCAGTGGCTCTTTCTCGTTACTTAGCGGACCAACACCTATCGGGAGATGCTGCCCCTACGAGGCCTTTGTTAGTCGTTTGCCATCCTATAATCAGTTTGTGAACAGCGAACCATGTCCTTAACAGTTTCAAATTTGGATTGATATCAGCAATTAAGTTGAGAGGGTTTACCGAACCGTAGGTTAAACCTATATCATCCGCAAAAGCAGTTAGACGACTTCTGAAATCTAACCCAAATAATAAATAAGTGTAGATCAGGAAGAGATTCGGTCCCGAAAATGAACCTTGAGGCACGTCTACATTCATAACTTTAATTTCACTTCTTATTGTATCAATTTTTACTTTTCGTGATCTATTTTTAAGATATGGTTTAAACCAATTGAGTATAAAACCTGGAAAACCAGCATTTTGTATCTTCTGCAGCAAAGTGATATGGTTAACAATTTCAAAGGCTTTGGTTATATCGACGAATATACCTCCTGTGAACATTTTGCCATCTAAGTTTTTGAAAATTTGCGAACAAAAATTAAACAGTGCATCTTCTGTACTTTTACCTTTTTGAAATCCAAATTGGAATGAACTCCAAAACCATGTTTTCTTCAGAAAGCTAACAACCCTATTTTTTAATACTTTTTCAAAAACTTTGCTTATTAATGGAAGAAGCGAAATAGGCCTATAGTTGGTCGAATCATTAGCAGAACCTCTTTTGCAAAGAGGACTACATCTGCACATTTAAGAGATTCGGGAAATACACCAGATGAAAGACTTTTATTAAAAATATGCACCAGGATATCAACACCAAAGCATGCAATGCTCTTTAGCATCCGATTAGAGATGCCATCTATGCCACAGGAATTCGAAGTTTTTAAAGTACCTATAGTTTTTAATAACTCTAAGCCTGTAATGGGCGAAAAAAAGGTACGGTTCTGACCAGGTTCGTAAGGAGTACACAAGGAACTGGAATTGTGGCAAAACGATATACCAAAATTCGGAAGAATAATGTTGGCAATGTGACAATGATATCATTAAGATATCATTAAACGAATATACCTCCTGCGAACATTTTGCTATCTAAGTTTTTGAAAATTTGCGAAAAAAAATTAATTTTATTTATTTATTTTATTTATTTATTATATATTATATAATCGCTGTACATGTAAGAGTACACTTAAAATGAGTACAGGTAGGAAAAGGCAAACTTTTATGTATACAAAATGAAATAGTGTGTTAAAAATACAATATGAAAATGATACATTTAAAAAAAGAAAGAAATGCAATAATAAAATAGAACATTAAAAACAGGAAAAAAAAGTTAAATTAAACAGTAAATAGTTGCAACCATGTAGACTAAGAAGATTAAATTGGAGAAATACGAAAAACATGCCGATTGAAACTGTCTGTATTCGACTTTAGACTTCACCTGGTACGGCAGGTGGTTCCAAAGATTTTCAGCATGAACGAAGAACTGTCTACGTGATGTCAAGCAAGTATATGTAGACGGCCTTAATGTTATATAGCGACTAGACCGAGATAGGACAAGCTTATTGTACAGATATGCGGGTTGCTTCTTGTGAATAACTTTGAAGAGTAGAATGCATGATCCATATTTTAAAAAATGTTCCAAATCGCAACCAATAAGTTTGCGGCGTTCCGTTGAAACATGGTCGTACCTACGAAGATTAAACACATACCTAGCAGCCGAATTTAGCGCTCTTATTCATTTTCGAAAAGAAGTGCTGTCACAGTCAGCGGAAAGCTCGCACCCGTAAGTAATAATTGGCATGATAAGTGCCTTTACAAGTTTTAACTTAATCTCAATAGGTAATATGGATCTACTAATTGAAAGACCTCTGAGGGATGCATATACTTTAGATACTATATTGGTTATGTGGTCGTTCCAAGTAAGCTCACTATCAAAAATAATCCCAAGGTTCTTTACAAGCGTGACATATTCAATACACGTAGAGAGAAGTTCTACTTTAGGAAAATCAAGAAGGTTGGGTTTATGTTTTAAGAAAGGGATAACTTTGGTTTTGTCTGGATTAATCATGAGGTCATTCTGAGTGGACCAACTAATCACAGAACGGAGATCCTCATTCAATCTTTCGACTGAGTCTTCCACCATTCCAATTGGGAAGCTTAAATAGAGCTGAACATCGATCGCGTATATATGAAAATTACAATGGCACAACACAGCTGGAAGGTCGTTGATGAACATAGAAAACAGTAATGGACCAAGGATGGAGCCCTGCGGGACACCACTATTAACAGGACGAAAACTAGACAGTTGGGAATTATGCGAAACAGCTTGGACACGATTAGTGAGATACGACAATATTAGCTTGTTAGTGGGACTAGAGAAATTAAATTGTGTTAACAGTTTATTACAAAGAATTGACGGATTTACACAGTCGAATGCCTTAGAGAAGTCAAGTAATGCCAACAATGTCGTTTTATTTTCATCAAAAGCTTGGCGAATGTCATCAGATACTTTTAATACTGCTGTTATACAGCTATGTCCTGATCGGAAACCCGATTGCATTAGGGTTAGTAGCTTTTTATTTTCGACATATTCCTTTATTTCACGACTTAATAAAAATTCGAAGACTTTAGACAAGAAGTGAAGAATAGCAATGGGTCTGTATTCCGGAGTATTAGCTTTTTTAGGAATAGGAATAATTTTTGCTTTTTCCAGATATTTGGATAGGCGGATGTCATAAGGATGGTATTGACAATGTGGGTAATATGAGGCAATATAATTGGAGGTAAATTTTTTATAAAATCTGGGTGGATATTATCAAGGCCAACAGATTTTCGTTTGATAGCAAGTATCGCCAATCCGACCGAATAAACATCAAATCTATTGACTGCAAAAGCTTCTTCACTATCATTTTGTGTCAATGACAAAGGAGAGCCAATGGCTACTGGAGGAAAAGTACTGACAAATTGGTTGTTTAATTCATCTACGTTGATGTTTTCATCATTAGCCTTACGACTTTTTTTGCACAGTCCAATTTCTCGTACTTGGTTCCACAGAAATTTAGACGATCGATCGGAATTAAATTTGGCATTATAATAATTAAATTTTGCAGTTTTTATCATACATACAACAAGGTTTCGACTGACTTTATATTCCATATGCATTTCTGTGCAGCGAAATCGTTTCCACCGTCGGTATAAAGTGTCCCTTCGCTTAATGGCGTTTAATATTTCATTAGACAACCAAGGACAAGCTTTGCTTTTCAGCACACGTGTTTTACATGGAACATGTCTATTAAAAAGATACTCAAGACTAACATTTAGGAACTCTACTTGTTTGTTAACGTCAGACGACATATATATACTACTCCACTCAATATTGCTACAATCACAAAACAGATTTTGAACATTAATACTACGGAAATCACGATATTGAACGGGTTGTGAATAATTTCTACTTACATTTAGACTGAAGGTGGCAAATACAAGATCATGATATAGGAAAACAGGCACAGATAGTTGACTGTAACATTTCACAGTACTTTTATCACTTGTCAAAATAACATCTAACAATGATGGTGCACATTTAGGTTTAAAGTGAGTTGGCTCTGTTGTATTTAGAAAAAATAGACTCAGAGATCTTATGGTGCTTTTTAATGAAGAGCTAGATGACATGCTAAGGAGATTCATGTTGAAATCCCCACAAAGAATAAGTTTTGGTGTCATGCAAGAAATTCCTTCAATAATATCGCACACAATACTGGGATGCGTTACATGCGGTGCCATGTAAATAGTACCAATAGCACATTTGTCCTCACCGTTCAGAATTTCAACCAAATAAAATTGGCTTGAATGTTTATCATTAGAGCAACAAAGATGTTTTGATTTAATGGTATTTTTTACGTATATAGCAGCACCTCCACCTATTCTACCATAACGATCAGCACGGTAAAGTTTAAATCCCTTAAGCGAGAAAGCTTCGTTATTTACGTTAGGGTCAAACCATGTTTCGGAAACGCATATGATATCGATCTGACTGTTCTCAAAAATCAACCTGAACTCATCTATTTTATTCACAAGACTCTGTGGATTTATATGGCAAACATGCAGGCCATCGTAGCTCTTGCACATGGTATTTAATAAAAAATTAATCTTTTCATTCATGCTGTTAAAACTACCATCATTGATGTTTGGCATGATAAGGGATGGTAAAAAAGAGAAGAGTCGAACACAGAAAATATTTCGTCGACATTAAGGCTAAAATTATAAAACTGAAAACTGAAATCACTCTTACAATATAAAACAAAACAAAAAAAAAAATGATGAAAAACAAAGAGACATGGTGCAAAGAGAAATAAAAAATAAGAGATGTAGCAAAAAAAAATACAAAGAGAAAAGGAGTTAAAAAAAAAATTATCTTATGTGTTGCTTGCATTGTGATCGTCTATGTTCGGTCCGATGGCATTCCTAACATTTTCCATATGGTTTAGTAGGATGGGTGGTTGACTCAAAGAATGGCGTATGTAAATTTGCCCATCAATTGTATACACCGAGGTCAGGAGAGATCTTCGTTTGAGTTTTAAAGCTTCTCGCTGCAGCTGGTAGTTTCTCTTAGTCAAGCTGTCGTTGATGAAGAAGGCATTTGAAGAGTTGAAACCAACGTCGCTTAGTTTAAGAGAGGCTTTTTGACTTTTGCGATAACGGGTGATCGCTCTCATCAAACTTTGCTTCTCCCGCTTATCAGATAGTTTGAGTATGATGCTGGCATCAGTGACGTGCGCTTGATTAGAAGAGCGCCGCTTCGCACGGAAGATTTCATTTAAACGGGGAGGCTGAATATTTACGGTAGAGCAGATTTTGTGAAAGATGCTCGCCAGATTTTCATCAGCAGATTCTGGTATACCAAAAATTACAGCATCTGAGTTAAGTCTTTCTCGTTGACTTTCGTCTACCATGAGCTCCAACCTCTTAATGTCTTGGCAGTTTTTTTGAATTTGGTGTTCGATAGCCGTTTTCATGTCGTTGACCTGTGATTTGAGACGATCTTCCAGCGCAGACAGCTTAGCATCCAACAGATGAGAGAAATTCTCTGCCCACTTTTCAAGTTTCTCCTCGATTCGGCTCCACAGTCGCATCTTCTGTACTTCTACCTTTTTAAAATCCAAATTGGAATGAACTCCAAAACCATGTTTTCTTCAGAAAGCTAACAACCCTATTTTTTAATACTTTTTCAAAAACTTTGCTTATTGATGGAAGAAGCGAAATAGGCCTATAGTTGGTCACATCATTAGCAGCACCTTTTTTGTAAAGAGGCACTACATCTGCACATTTAAGAGATTCGGGAAATACACCAGATAAAACACTTTTATTAAAAATATGCACCAGGATATCAACACTAAAGCATGCAATGCTCTTTAGCATCCGATTAGAGATGCCATCTATGCCACAGGAATTCGAAGTTTTTAAAGTGCCTATAGTTTTTAATAACTCTAAGCCTGTAATGGGCGAGAAAAAGGTACGGTTCTGACCAGGTTCGTAAGGAGTACACAAGGAACTGGAATTGTGGCAAAACGATATACCAAAATTCGGAAGAATAATGTTGGCAATGTGACAATGATATCATTAAAGAGAATCGATGTAGGCCTTTTAGAGGAAGGACGCTTATTAAGAATGTTATTTACTAATTGTCATTCTCCTCTAAGATTCCCTCTAGATGAGCTTAATTGGTGTTTGTAATATGTATCACGACATTTTGAAACTTTATGCTTTACTTCCAGACATAGCTTTTTGTATTTCTTTTTCAGGCTGATATTACTGGGGTTCCTAGTACATTTTAGTCCGAGTTTATTTTTTTTTATTAATTAAGTACACAAGATCCGAAGTAATCCACGGTTTGAGTCTTTTGGATGATTTTTTAGTTCTTGTCGTAAAACTACCATTTTGTATGTATATATTTATTGGTTGGGAGCGACAACGGAGAAGAAATCAAACGAGAGCGAAGCAGAAATAAAACGACCGTATTCTTTAAGTGGCAATGAACAACTAACTCAAATTTATTTATCAAAAATCAAAGTGGTGTTTATCTTATACAGACATAATTCTTAGAACGGGAGTGCATGCAGCTGCAAATGATCAAATGATGCAAAGCTGCATTTTTGCAGTGACATGCATCCAGTGCATGGCGTAATCTTATCTTAAGACATGCATCCAGTGCATGGAGTAATCTTAGCTTAAGGCATGCATTTAGTGCATGGCGTAATATTATCTTAAGATACTTTTATTAGGATAATGAAATTGTCCTAAGAAGAGGAGAAGATTTAATTATTGGAATAGTTCCTCAAATAAGGTATTCCAGGAATAATTTATACATACGTAACAATATGATTGTTAAGGCATTTTTAAATAGATCATATGCCTTAGATGCATCTGGTTCTGTAAAACCATCTTGCCATGCCTCAACGCAAAGACATGACTTCAATTTAGTAAAGTTAGTTTTATTAGCTTCATTTGGAGACCTTGACTCATGGTCTCTAAATGATTCTCCAAATGATGTGTGCGAACTACACCGCCAGTTTGAGAAGCATTGTTAGTATCATCAGTCACTATCAGTTTTTTCTTCGCCTTTCAGTGTCACTTGGCAGACATAGCACAATTTTGAATATTTTTCAAATCTACCACATCTGCAACGGAATGCAAAAATTCGACCACGTTTTTAAATTGTGTACTCCCCATATTGAATTAATTAAACTCAGGTCCCTTGGAAAATATGTATGTACATGTACAAGTATATATATAAGTTAAGAAAATACACGCACAAATTATGAAAAAAAAAATATTTTTTTCAGGCACGTTCCAGGCCTGTTCCTTTACTTTACTGAGACTGAGGACTCTCTATATTACACCACATGCTTTTATTAAAATAATTATGTTATGTCGGCAAAAGTGATCCAATGAATATCATGTGATGCGTTGCAAGTATTTTCCAGAACTTTGTCTGGACGGAAATTAGGTCGAGTGAATGCACTGGCTGGTGCATTTTGCAACTTAATCTATTTCGCGTTAGATCTTCCCACTTTCAATGCGACGGTCCTCAATCGCTTAGAAGTAGGGAAGGTCATAGAAATTTGTTCGCGGGAGTGGGTCATCTACTTTTTGTATGTTATTAATGTGCTCAATGTCTCTCGCCTCTGGTTGCTGGATAACTATTTTTGCATCTTCTCGTCTGGTCGAAATTTTATTGATTGTAAGAGGGATGCATATGAAAGCGATTGTCCCGTAGCTGATGATTGCTTGCGATTCACATTCAAGTTGGAGTAGCTGAATCTCTTTTGTGTTGTTGATGTGGAGCTCACCCATCATCTCGGGGGACAGTAGTCTGTGGAATTTATTCTCTTTGGGGGTTTGTTGCAAAATTGCCGGAAGAATGGTATAAGTAGATGCTTCTTGTGCAATGATTATCTTGTTGTTTTTTTATATTTGACGAGAAACGTACCAGTAAGATTCTGATGTGTGGCTTCAGCTTCGAAGGTTTCGTTGAAGTCATTCAATAATATTATTCCAGGTGATATTTTATCGATCGAGGGAATGTGCTGACTATTCATTAGATTGCATGTTGCTATTTTACTTTTTAATATATTGGGAATGCATGTGGAGTTTACAGGGCTTACAAAGTCTTTTTTAATACAAATTGAGATAAAATTGATCGACTGACATTGTTTAATTACTCAAAAAAATTCTTCTTCATTTCTTACAATTTCTTTATACGTAATTTCTATTGCTATTCCCGTCCTTTTGACAGATTTAAGTTGGATTTTTCATAAATGTTAGAATCAGTTATCGGGATATTAACAACATATAAAATTGAAATAATTGTTATTTTAATTTCGGTAAAGTTTAGCGCTTCTTCTACAGTGGAAAAAGGAATATGTTCTTATTTAATGTGTGTTAATGGCTAAGATAATTTCTTCATTCGATAAAATGAGTTAATTGATAATTCCTAGTTTTGTCCAATGAATAGCTAAGTTAATATTTTGTAATTCTTCTTTTACAATCTTAAAATTTACACTGAATTTCGGATACGATTTCTTTATTGATATATTTGTTCTCTTTTAACATTACTTCAATTTCATTTCTGATTTTAGTTAGGTTACAGTATTTTACGGATATAAGAAAGTCTGATATAAGAAAAAGCCTTTTAAAAGAAACACAATCGTGATCACCGTGTCTTTTCTCTTAACTTCTGTATCAAATTAAACGGTTAGAAGAAAATCGGGTAAAAGAAAACCACGGATAGAAGAAACTTGTTTTCATACATTAACATCTATTTTTACTTCGCATTTGCCTTGACATTTAATCTGTGATGTTGTTCCAATCTCGATCTTGTCCATCTTTGCAATCATCCACAGTTTTAAATTAAAAATGTTTAAAAAAAGAAATACTTTGTCACTTAAAATTAAAATACAGAAGTTGAAAAATATTTCAAATTTCAAAAAGCACTTTATGCAAAATAATAAAACATTCAGACGAAATCGAACCTAAGAAGTTTTGCTGCAAAAAACATAAATCAAATCATATTCTAACCCCTACCCCTTCGGATAGATTACCCCAGGTGGCAGCCGAGGTTCACTGGAAAATCCCCCCTTTTCGGAGGTCGGCTCTACGGATTCTGGGGAGAGCCAGTTATTGCAACTAATCAATCCCTTCTTAAAAAGTACAAGGGTATCTCGATCTCCTCCATTAAGATTGAATAACTCCGGGAAAAGAAGTCAACCGGGAGCGCCAACGCGCGAAATTCAGGACTTAGCGAAATACAAAAGTCTTGAGGAAGAAAATAAAATACTCCGGATCAAGCTTAACGAAATGGATCTACTCTATCAAGATCTTAAGAAAGAGATAGACTTATTAAAACAAGAAAATAAGATCCTAAGGAACATGCATATCCAGAAGGAACGCGAATGTACTCCAGCACGCACAGACGAAGAAGAGCTAGCACGCGAAACGTATCGGGTCCCAAAGAAAAGACCTAGTAAGAAACGGAGACCCAGTTCATCGCCTGAAGTCGAGCCCGTGAAAGAAGAAAATCACAAAGAACCACAAGAAAAGCAACTTCGAGCGCAATTTCGTCCACCCCGACCAATAAACATCGTCGGGATAACGGAATACAATAAAGGAATCAAAGGATGAGGTTACATCTTTGAGGGATAATGCGTGGAAAATTAACGTCGATGACTACCGAGCTGTGTCCCAAAAGTTAAATACCGAAAAGATTCAGTGGTATACTTTCGAAATCAAGCCAGAAAGGTCACATCGTGTTGTTGCAAGGGGACTCCACCCCTCATGCACCAATGAAGAGGTTATGACTGATCTTCAAGCCAAAGGCTTTAAAATTTTTGATGCCGTTAATATCATCAAGAAGGAGAAGCAACAAACGGAAATAGATAAAGACATCTTGGTAAAGCGTGGACTTTCGCTTTTTATGCTTACCTTCGATAAGTCTGATAATATCGACGATATCTACCGAATTAGAACTATACTAAATATCGTGGTCAAAATCGAGCCCATGCGTAGAAATTTAAGGATGATTCCGCATTGCAAACGTTGCCACAGATTTAACCATACGCAAATGTACTGCAAAAAGGAACCCCGATGCTCCTTAAGCCCCTAAATGCAAAATCTAAACTGCAAACTAAGCCAAAGCGTAAGATCGCACAGGAAAAAGTAGGCAAACTAAAACTACCGGGTTCAGAGCGTAAAACGGTAAGGGAAAGAGTGACAACAGAAAAGTCCTCGACCTCTGTTCTTAAAAAAAATGGTACTGAAAAGTTAACACCGAAAAAACCACCGGGCAACGACCCTCGGGCAGTAGGAGTGCAGACTTACGCTCAGGCAGCGGCATTCGAAAAATCAAAGAAACCTTGAAATTTTGACGGACCCTGTCTCTTATGTTTTGTCGGTTATTCTCGAGAAATTTGAAGAACAAAGCAAAATAAATAAGATTATTCTCGATAGGCTGGTTAAGCTTGAAAATAATTCTCAGAAAACGCGTACTTCAACTAGAATATGAATGACAAACGAATGTTCAAAATATGTACTTCGAATGCAAACGGACTTTTTTAAAAACCCCTACGAATTCGAAATATTCATACGTGAAAAAGATATTGATATTTTCTTGCTTTCTGAAACCCACGTAAAAAAGAAATCGCATTTAAAAATAAAAGGCTATAATGATTACCACGCTTGTCACCCTTCGGGAAAGGCGAGAGGCGGATCATCCTTGTTTATTTAAGATGGCATCGAGCTTGAAATTTTGCAACTGTGCACGATTCGAGTTAAAAACAGTCAGCGTACTCTTAAAATCTCATCTATCTACTGTCCACCGCGTTCCGCGCTTGAAAAATCTCATTTTACTAACTTGTTTGAATCGCTGAAACCTAATTTTATCATCGGCGGCGATTTTAATGCGAAACATACGTTCTGAGGCTCAAGATACAGCTCGAAAAAAAGGTAGAATGCTCTATGGGGCAGGTAAATCGTTGAAATCGTACAGCTCGCCTCTTGGAAAAATACGCCCAATCCAAGGAAAACGCCGGACAGATACGGTTTACGATACCGAAAAATAAAAGAATTGGTCAAGGAAAAAAGAAAAGCTTGTAAAAAATGGCAACAGAGTCGTGCTCCGCAGCATAAAGCTCGCTTGAATCGTCTGTGCAATTTGTTGAAGAAGACTATTAAGGATTTTAAGAATCGTGCGATAGGCTCTTACTTTGAAAATTTAACAGCGAAAAAAGATTCCAATTACTCACTTTGGAAAGCTGTAAAAGGCACCAAAAGGACCAAAGTCCCCGCACCGCCAATTAAATTAAATCAAAATAATTGGGCGAGGGAAGATAAAGAAAAAGCGGACGTCTTTGCGGCCCACCCGGAAGAAACCTTTAAACCGTACGATTGCCAAGTGGTTTACGATAACCGCAATAGGCTGGATTAACCATCTGAAGATTTGACGCTCACAAGTGCAAGGCTAAGGGAACTCAAACAAGAAATCGAGAATCTAAAACCTAAGAAATCTCCTGGTTATGATTTGATCACCGGAGAAATTCTCAAAGTTTTACCTAGAAAAGCATTGATTAAGCTTCTCCACATTGTAAACGCTGCGCTCAGATTAAAACACGTGCCGAGCCAATGGAAAGTTGCGGAAGTCATAATGGTTTTAAATCCAGGAAAACCGTCAAATGAGGTAAAATCGTATAGACCAATTTCGCTTCTTCCAATCATATCGAAAATTTTCGAGAGGATATTATTAAGGCGTCTCTAACCGGTTATAGAAGAAAATAATCTTATCCCTGACCACCAGAAGTAAGCATTCGACGATTGACCAGGTGCATAGAATTACTGATGTAATCAAAAAAGCACTTGAAGAAAAAAAGATTTGCTCAAGCGTATTTCTTGACGTCTCGCAAGCCTTTGATAAGGTGTGGCATGATGGCTTGAAATGCAAACTACGACAAGTTTGCTTATACGATATTCTAGAATCATATGTCGGGAATAGGCTCTTTCGTGTTAGACATGGAGTCGAATACTTTGAGCTCAAAGAAATTTCGGCCGGCGTACCGCAAGGAAGCGTTCTTGGGCCGCTTTTCTATTTGCTATATACTCGTGATATACCGAACGAAGATCGCACTATCCGTGCTACGTTTGCCGATGACACCGCTATCCTAGCAGTAGGTAAACCAATCGAAGAAACGATCGCAAAACTGCAGAACGCACTGAATAATGTAAATGAATGGACGAGGGACTGGCGGATCGCCCTCAACGAATCTAAATCTGTTCATGTGAATTTCACTTACAAGAAAACTAATGACTTGCCAATTTGTCTAAACTCGGCCCGAATACCTTTTGCAAACGAGGCCAATTACCTGGGAATGACACTCGACGCAAGGCTGAAATGGAATTCGCACGTGAAAATGAAACGTAAAGAACTCGAAATCAAATATAGAGAAATGTACTGGTTATTCGGAAAACATTCCCAGCTCAGTACCAAGTGCTAAAGCCGGTGTGGACCTACGGTATACAACTTTGGGGTTGTACCAAGAAAACAAATGCAAATATTTTACAAGATTTTCAAAATAAAGTGCTAAGAGAAATTGTCCAAGCACCTTGGTATATTAGAAACGACGATATCCACAGGGATCTCGGAATTCCAACAATCGAAGCTGAAACTAGAAGCTTCGCGAGAAAGCATGGGAACCGACTAATCGGACATTTCAACAATACAGTCCTACAAATTTTGGATGAGAGCAATTTATTGCGCCGACTACAAAGAACGAAACCTTTCGACTTGGCGAGAAAAAGATTAACCGCGTCTAGATTGTGGAACATGCAGGATCTTTCAGTGGAAAGTAACCGGCCAAACGTTTTTACTTCATGATAGAAAAATTGCTTGATAAGTTAATACTTAGTTGCGATATCTAACAAATTTATATCGAAGGGTGGTGTTTTTTTAGTCAGTAAGAATCTGACACTACTATGAGCACGCGCTAGTTATTCTCATAGTGTCTATAAAAAAGAGAAGGGACAGAAAGCCAAAACACGAAATTTTAAACAAAACTATTTTTATGAGTAAATGGTTTGAACATATGTCCGAGAAAAATGCAAAACTAACCGGGCCGATATTACGAGTACTCGAGAAGGCTCAACAATTTGCGAACGAATTGGAAATTACAGATTTTGAAGCCAATCAAGGGTGGATGGAAGAGAAACGAAAATATTCGTTTCAAGAAGCTCCATGGCTAATCATGTTCTGCTAATGTGGAAGCAGCAGAGAACTTTAAACAATTTGTTATTCCAGATTTACTGCACAATATGCCTTTGAAGAAGTATTTAATGCAGACGAAACTGGCTTGTATTGCAAGGCACTACCTGATGAAACATACTCATATGTTACAGGAAATCAAAAGGTGAGTGGCTGAAAAATATCAAAAGAGAGAATAACAATACTTTTGATTTGCAACGCAACTGGATCAGACAAGTATGTGCTTTCAATTGGTAGGTTCAAGCAGCCTCGTTGTTTCCGAAAACAGGTTCCAGTACCTTGTAAGTGGAATAAAAAGTCTTGGATGACAAGCACACTCTGGGCCGAGATCATAAAGGAGATGGATGATAATATGTCCAAGAAAAATAAGAAAATTGCGCTGTTGGTAGACAATGCTTCCTGTCACAAGCTTAATTTTACACCAAATAATATAAAAATCGTTTTTCTACCAGCAAACATTACCAGTCTCATACAACTTCTTGATCAGGGTAAATTTTAAAATTTATTTTATCACTGAGATTTAACATAAAATCTTCTAGTTTAGGGATCAATCAGTCACTTAAGGCACCTTACAGAAAGAAATTGATAATAAAACAAGTTCTTGCTATTGAAGCCAACTGCATAGAAACATTTTTGAAGGAAATGACAGTGCTAAAGGCGTTGCATATGGTAAAGAGATTATGGTGGCTGGTTAAACCACATACCATAGGAATAGAGGAATGTGCCTTGAACGACTGCGTTGAAAACTTCTTATATCTTGACGGTCATGAAAATGAAGACAGTTTCGGGGAGATAGGTGAAAGGCATCTTGTAAGTGAAGTGCTGAAAGATGAAGAGGAAGCGTCAGAAGGCCAGTCTCCTAAGGAGCATATGTGCTAGAGTAAGACCCCTTAACCCCTTAAGGAACTATGGGTAAGAGTGAGATATAAGATTTGGGGTCAGACTTTTTCCCCTTCGAGGTGTCATATTTAACGTTTGTTTATTTTAGCTTTTTAGATTGAGATCTGAATTTGGGAGTGAGGTGTCATATTTCACATTTGTTTATTTTTTTTCTGCCCTTGACTGAGATCTAAATTTGGGAACGAGGAAATGTGTTTGTGATTTGTTTGGCTGGGGAAATTGGCAAATTCCATAGATGGGTTATGATTGGTTAGAGGTTATTTTTTTATTTCTATTGATCTGCGTGTGTGTGTGTGTTGCGTCAAGGATGTGTAGCCTTCATAGATACTAAATGCACGATTCGCAAACCTGGGTTATCAATTCCAGGAATACGCCTACGTACTAAACACACACCCTACACACTTCAACCACTCTCCCCGCGGGACTGCCGTTAGGTATTACTTCGCGGGGCTGGTTAGCAATTTATGCTGTACTTTCTGCTTCTCGACGTATTCTTTCTTGAATTCGAAGCTGCATTTGCACGTGCGTAATAAACGCGCAAATTTCCATCCATTTTTCCTCAGATTGTACCATATGATCTATGAGGAATGGAGGACTGGGAAGTTCGTTTCTCCAGTTTTCAAATCGGCTACAGTAGAAGACCGCACGCTCCGTATCTTCCTCCTGGTCTGGACATTCTGGCCACAACGGAGAGCTATCGTGTCCAAACCGGTAAAGATATTTGCGATAACCTCCATGGCCAGACAGGAACTACGTGAGGTGGTAGGTGCAGTTCCCATGTGCTCGGTTTATCCAAATGTCGATGGTGGTGATTAATATATAGGTCCATCTGCCTTTAACCGCATTATCCCATCGATCTTGCCACACATCTCTTGAAGCTGCTTTTTCTTCTTCTATAACCCTTCTTCTTTCGCTAGCCTCTTGATTGCTCGAGCCTCTCCGATTGTAGATTCTCTGCATCTCGCTCGCGAAGATGTCGATCGGAACCATTCCTGCTATGACAAAGGCTGCTTCGTCAGAGATAGTTCTGAAACCACTGATGGTCCTTATAGCGCAGATTCTGTAGGCGGATGTAAGTTTCCTCCTTGTTTCTTTGGTCGCGAGAGCCCCCGCCCAAACTGGAGCCGCATAAAGAAGGACTGAGCTGACAACTCTGCATAGTAGGATCCTCCTAGCGTATCCAGGTCCTCCAATGCTGGGCATTATCCTTGAGAGTGCTGCCTGAAGTCGTGACGCTTTTTTGCTCGAATAATCAACATGCTGTTTAAACTGCAGTCTGTTGTCGAGCATTACTCCTAAGTATTTGATTGCTTCTTTGGATCTGATGATTTTGGTTCCAACCTGGACATTCGTATATTCCACAGATTTCCGACTGGTTATTAGAACAGCTTCAGTTTTGTGGTCGGCTTATTCTAGACCATCTGATCCTAGCCAGCTTTTGATTTGACTTATTGCCACGTTTGTAGCTGATTCTACTTCACTGATTTGTTTTGCTACTGTAACAACAGCGATGTCGTCAGCAAATCCAATTATATTCACTTTATGTGGCAGTGGTAGTCGTAAAACTCCGTCGTACATTATATTCCATAGTAATGGGCCCAGCACCGATCCTTGCGGGGCCCCAGCTATAATATCGTAGTACTTCACTCCTTCGTCGGCATCATACCTCAGTTTCCTGTTGATAAAGTAGCTCGCCATTATCTGCAACAAGTAAGATGGTGTATCTATCCTAGCAAGAGATCTTCTTATAGTGGGCCAGTCTGCCGAATTAAATGCGTTTTTGACATCTAGCGTCACTACTGCGCAGTATTCCTTGGTGCCGTATCGACATCTTTCACCTTCAATTGCTTCCGCTGCTATATTAACTACAGCTTTAATGACGTCAATTGTTGAGCGAGACTTTCGGAATCCGAATTGGTGGTTGGACAAAGCCCCTTTCTCCTCCGCTATTGTGAGCAATCTGTTGTAAATGATTCGCTCCAGGATCTTTCCCATTGTGTCCAGTAGGCATATCGGGTAATACGACGATGGATCTCCTGGGGGTTTGTTTCCTTTTGGCAATAAAACGTTGCAGTTTCCATTGATTAAGGAAAATTCCTGCTTCTAGGCACTTTTGCATTGTTGCAATAAAGATGTCTGGCATTTTTTGAACAGCGGGTTTCACTGCTTTGTTAGGGATGCCGTAAGGCCCGGCGTTTTGTTGTCGCCTATCTTTCTGGATGCGATTGTCAATTCCTCTATTGTTATCACTGGAATTACTTCTGTAAAGTTTTCTCTGGTGATTGCGCACATAGTAGATGCTCTCCTTGGAAAAAGATGTTCTACTATTGACTTCAGCATTATCGGGCATGTTATATGCGGGGAGTTGCCACCCTTAAGCTTTGTCATCACCATCCTATACGCCGTGCCCCAAGGGTCTACGTTAGCTTCATCGCAGAGCTGTCTGAAACATCGTGCTTTGCTCTCCTTGATAACTCTGTTTAAATGTTTTTGCGCCAGCTTAAATGACGATAGGTACTCCTGAAAGTTGGGTGTGTTTCGCGATCTTTGTACTTTGCGTCTTGCCCGTAGATACTCTGCTATAAGGACCCTGATCTCGTCGTTCCACCAGTAGCAAGGCAGGCGTCTTCTACTTGGGGCCCTCATGGGCATTGATGCATCGCACGCCATGTTGATGGACTGGGTGAGGTGGCGAGCTGAATTTTCTGCCGATCCTTGGACCAGCGTGAAGGTGTCAACCACATCCGCGAATGTATCTTTGTCGAAGAGCTTATCCTGCCATTTCGGACCAGTCGATCTCGGGCGGTGAGTGCTTCTGGCATTACCGATGTCAATTATAACAGCTTGGTGGTCACTGTGGGTTTTTTCTGGAGTTCTTTCCCGAGCATCGGCTACGAGTTTATCTAGGTTATCTAGCATCTCCTGATATTCAATTATAGTCCAGCTGGGCCGAGCATAGCAACTATAGAAGTGTATACCGTTGATTTTGGCCCGAACGAACATGCAGGATGGTTCCTCGCTGCAATCTCTCGCGATATGTCCCTCTTTACCGCATCTCCTACAGAGTTTGGAGCGGTGTTCGTCGCTCTTACAATGCTTGGCTAGATGTCCGAATGCGAGACACTTAAAACATTTCTGTAGCAGCGTCCGGTCACGAATGCGACAGACTACCCAGCCAATTTTGATGCGTCCTGCTTCCAATAGTTTCTTCGCGCTTTCTGCAGGGAGATAAATTATTGCCGTTTGGGTTTCACCGTACGCTTTCCGCAAAGAAATGATGTCAGTAGTCGGGACCCTGCCCAAATCGAATTGTGCTCTGATCGCCACGCATACGTCCTCTTTGGCAGTGACCTCGTCGATGTCTCTCACCTCGACCGTGGTACGATGAGTGAGCGTTCTGACTTCAGCCTGTTCTCCTAGGGCTTCACCATTGACGTTTTTGAATCCGTCATTTTGTCGCCTGCCTTGGCACAACACACACACACACGCAGATCAATAGAAATAAAAAAATAACCTCTAACCAATCATAACCCATCTATGGAATTTGCCAATTTTCCCCAGGCAAACAAATCACACACACATTTCCTCGTTCCCAAATTTAGATCTCAGTCCAAAGACAAAAAAATAAGCAAACGCGAAATATGACACCTCGCTCCGATGATGATTCCCCCAGCCAAACACTAACAAATATGAAATTTGATCCCTCGCTCCCAAATTTAGATCTCAGTCAAGGGCAGAAAAAAAATAAACAAATGTGAAATATGACACCTCACTCCCAAATTCAGATCTCAATCTAAAAAGCTAAAATAAACAAACGTTAAATATGACACCTCGAAGGGGAAAAAGTCTGACCCCAAATCTTATATCTCACTCTTACCCATAGTTCCTTAAGGGGTTAAGGGGTCTTACTCTAGCACATATGCTCCTTAGGAGACTGGCCTTCTGACGCTTCCTCTTCATCTTTCAGCATTTCACTTACAAGATGCCTTTCATCTATCTCCCCGAAACTGTCTTCATTTTCATGACCGTCAAGATATAAGAAGTTTTCATCGCAGTCGTTCAAGGCACATTCCTCTATTCCTATGGTATGTGGTTTAACCAGCCACCATAATCTCTTTACCATATGCAACGCCTTTAGCACTGTCATTTCCTTCAAAAATGTTTCTATGCAGTTAGCTTCAATAGCAAGAACTTGTTTTATTATCAATTTCTTTCTGTAAGGTGCCTTAAGTGACTGATTGATCCCTAAACTAGAAGATTTTATGTTAAATCTCAGTGATAAAATAAATTTTAAAATTTACCCTGATCAAGAAGTTGTATGAGACTGGTAATGTTTGCTGGTAGAAAAACGATTTTTATATTATTTGGTGTAAAATTAAGCTTGTGACAGGAAGCATTGTCTACCAACAGCGCAATTTTCTTATTTTTCTTGGACATATTATCATCCATCTCCTTTATGATCTCGGCCCAGAGTGTGCTTGTCATCCAAGACTTTTTATTCCACTTACAAGGTACTGGAACCTGTTTTCGGAAACAACGAGGCTGCTTGAACCTACCAATTGAAAGCACATACTTGTCTGATCCAGTTGCGTTGCAAATCAAAAGTATTGTTATTCTCTCTTTTGATATTTTTCAGCCACTCACCTTTTGATTTCCTGTAACATATGAGTATGTTTCATCAGGTAGTGCCTTGCAATACAAGCCAGTTTCGTCTGCATTAAATACTTCTTCAAAGGCATATTGTGCAGTAAATCTGGAATAACAAATTGTTTAAAGTTCTCTGCTGCTTCCACATTAGCAGAACATGATTCGCCATGGAGCTTCTTGAAACGAATATTTTCGTTTCTCTTCCATCCACCTTTGATTGGCTTCAAAATCTGTAATTTCCAATTCGTTCGCAAATTGTTGAGCCTTCTCGAGTACTCGTAATATCGGCCCGGTTAGTTTTGCATTTTTCTCGGACATATGTTCAAACCATTTACTCATAAAAATAGTTTTGTTTAAAATTTCGTGTTTTGGCTTTCTTTCCCTTTCTTTTTTTTATAGACACTATGAGAATAACTAGCGCGTGCTCATAGTAGTGTCAGATTCTTACTGACTAACTTATCAAGCAATTTTTCTATCATGAAGTAAAAACGTTTGGCCGGTTACTTTCCACTGAAAGATCCTGCATGTTCCACAATCTAGACGCGGTTAATCTTTTTCTCGCCAAGTCGAAAGGTTTCGTTCTTTGTAGTCGGCGCAATAAATTGCTCTCATCCAAAATTTGTAGGACTGTATTGTTGAAATGTCCGATTAGTCGGTTCCCATGCTTTCTCGCGAAGCTTCTAGTTTCAGCTTCGATTGTTGGAATTCCGAGATCCCTGTGGATATCGTCGTTTCTAATATACCAAGGTGCTTGGACAATTTCTCTTAGCACTTTATTTTGAAAATCTTGTAAAATATTTGCATTTGTTTTCTTGGTACAACCCCAAAGTTGTATACCGTAGGTCCACACCGGCTTTAGCACTTGCTTGTATAAAAGCAGTTTGTTCTCAGTACTGAGCTGGGAATGTTTTCCGAGTAACCAGTACATTTCTTTATATTTGATTTCGAGTTCTTTTCGTTTCATTTTCACGTGCGAATTCCATTTCAGTCTTGCGTCGAGTGTCATTCCCAGGTAATTGGCCTCGTTTGCAAAAGGTATTCGGGCCGAGTTTAGGAAAATTGGCAAGTCATTAATTTTCTTGTAAATGAAATTCACGTGAACAGATTTAGATTCGTTGAGGGCGATCCGCCAGTCCCTCGTCCATTCATTTACATTATTCAGTGTGTTCTGCAGTTTTGCGATCGTTTCTTCGATTGGTTTACCTACTGCTAGGATAGCGGTGTCATCGGCAAACGTAGCACGGATAGTGCGATCTTCGTTCGGTATATCACGAGTATATAGCAAATAGAAAAGCGGCCCAAGAACGCTTCCTTGCGGTACGCCGGCCGAAATTTCTTTGAGCTCAAAGTATTCGACTCCATGTCTAACACGAAAGAGCCTATTCCCGACATATGATTCTAGAATATCGTATAAGCAAACTTGTCGTAGTTTGCATTTCAAGCCATCATGCCACACCTTATCAAAGGCTTGCGAGACGTCAAGAAATACGCTTGAGCAAATCTTTTTTTCTTCAAGTGCTTTTTTGATTACATCAGTAATTCTATGCACCTGGTCAATCGTCGAATGCTTACTTCTGGTGGTCAGGGATAAGATTATTTTCTTCTATAACCGGTTAGAGACGCCTTAATAATATCCTCTCGAAAATTTTCGATATGATTCTAAGAAGCGAAATTGGTCTATACGATTTTACCTCATTTGGCGGTTTTCCTGGATTTAAAACCATTATGACTTCCGCAACTTTCCATTGGCTCGGCACGTGTTTTAATCTGAGCGCAGCGTTTACAATGTGGAGAAGCTTAATCAATGCTTTTCTAGGTAAAACTTTGAGAATTTCTCCGGTGATCAAATCATAACCAGGAGATTTCTTAGGTTTTAGATTCTCGATTTCTTGTTTGAGTTCCCTTAGCCTTGCACTTATGAGCGTCAAATCTTCAGATGGTTAATCCAGCCTATTGCGGTTATCGTAAACCACTTGGCAATCGTATGGTTTAAAGGTTTCTTCCATGTGGGCCGCAAAGACGTCCGCTTTTTCTTTACCTTCCCTCGCCCAATTATTTTGATTTAATTTAATTGGCGGCGCGGGGACTTTGGTCCTTTTGGTGCCTTTTACAGCTTTCCAAAGTGAGTAATTGGAATCTTTTTTCGCTGTTAAATTTTCAAAGTAAGAGCCTATCGCACGATTCTTAAAATCCTTAATAGTCTTCTTCAACAAATTGCACAGACGATTCAAGCTAGCTTTATGCTGCGGAGCACGACTCTGTTGCCATTTTTTACAAGCTTTTCTTTTTTCCTTGACCAATTCTTTTATTTTTCGGTATCGTAAACCGTATCTGTCCGGCGTTTTCCTTGGATTGGGCGTATTTTTCCAAGAGGCGAGCTGTACGATTTCAACGATTTACCTGCCCCATAGAGCATTCTACCTTTTTTTCGAGCTGTATCTTGAGCCTCAGAACGTATGTTTCGCATTAAAATCGCCGCCGATGATAAAATTAGGTTTCAGCGATTCAAACAAGTTAGTAAAATGAGATTTTTCAAGCGCGGAACGCGGTGGACAGTAGATAGATGAGATTTTAAGAGTACGCTGACTGTTTTTAACTCGAATCGTGCACAGTTGCAAAATTTCAAGCTCGATGCCATCTTAAATAAACAAGGATGATCCGCCTCTCGCCTTTCCCGAAGGGTGACAAGCGTGGTAATCATTATAGCCTTTTATTTTTAAATGCGATTTCTTTTTTACGTGGGTTTCAGAAAGCAAGAAAATATCAATATCTTTTTCACGTATGAATATTTCGAATTCGTAGGGGTTTTTAAAAAAGTCCGTTTGCATTCGAAGTACATATTTTGAACATTCGTTTGTCATTCATATTCTAGTTGAAGTACGCGTTTTCTGAGAATTATTTTCAAGCTTAACCAGCCTATCGAGAATAATCTTATTTATTTTGCTTTGTTCTTCAAATTTCTCGAGAATAACCGACAAAACATAAGAGACAGGGTCCGTCAAAATTTCAAGGTTTCTTTGATTTTTCGAATGCCGCTGCCTGAGCGTAAGTCTGCACTCCTACTGCCCGAGGGTCGTTGCCCGGTGGTTTTTTCGGTGTTAACTTTTCAGTACCATTTTTTTTAAGAACAGAGGTCGAGGACTTTTCTGTTGTCACTCTTTCCCTTACCGTTTTACGCTCTGAACCCGGTAGTTTTAGTTTGCCTACTTTTTCCTGTGCGATCTTACGCTTTGGCTTAGTTTGCAGTTTAGATTTTGCATTTAGGGGCTTAAGGAGCATCGGGGTTCCTTTTTGCAGTACATTTGCGTATGGTTAAATCTGTGGCAACGTTTGCAATGCGGAATCATCCTTAAATTTCTACGCATGGGCTCGATTTTGACCACGATATTTAGTATAGTTCTAATTCGGTAGATATCGTCGATATTATCAGACTTATCGAAGGTAAGCATAAAAAGCGAAAGTCCACGACTTACCAAGATGTCTTTACCTATTTCCGTTTGTTGCTTCTCCTTCTTGATGATATTAACGGCATCAAGAATTTTAAAGCCTTTGGCTTGAAGATCAGTCATAACCTCTTCATTGGTGCATGAGGGGTGGAGTCCCCTTGCAACAACACGATGTGACCTTTCTGACTTGATTTCGAAAGTATACCACTGAATCTCTTCGGTATTTAACTTTTGGGACACAGCTCGGTAGTCATCGACGTTAATTTTCCACGCATTATCCCTCAAAGATGTAACCTTATACTTTGATTTTATTGTTCCTTTATTGTATTCCGTTATCCCGACGATGTTTATTGGTCGAGGTGGACGAAATTGCGCTCGAAGTTGCTTTTCTTGTGGTTCTTTGTGATTTTCTTCTTTCACGGGCTCGACTTCAGGCGATGAACTGGGTCTCCGTTTCTTACTAGGTCTTTTCTTTGGGACCCGATACGTTTCGCGTGCTAGCTCTTCTTCGTCTGTGCGTGCTGGAGTACATTCGCGTTCCTTCTGGATATGCATGTTCCTTAGGATCTTATTTTCTTGTTTTAATAAGTCTATCTCTTTCTTAAGATCTTGATAGAGTAGATCCATTTCGTTAAGCTTGATCCGGAGTATTTTATTTTCTTCCTCAAGACTTTTGTATTTCGCTAAGTCCTGAATTTCGCGCGTTGGCGCTCCCGGTTGACTTCTTTTCCCGGAGTTATTCAATCTTAATGGAGGAGATCGAGATACCCTTGTACTTTTTAAGAAGGGATTGATTAGTTGCAATAACTGGCTCTCCCCAGAATCCGTAGAGCCGACCTCCGAAAAGGGGGGATTTTCCAGTGAACCTCGGCTGCCACCTGGGGTAATCTATCCGAAGGGGTAGGGGTTAGAATATGATTTGATTTATGTTTTTTGCAGCAAAACTTCTTAGGTTCGATTTCGTCTGAATGTTTTATTATTTTGCATAAAGTGCTTTTTGAAATTTGAAATATTTTTCAACTTCTGTATTTTAATTTTAAGTGACAAAGTATTTCTTTTTTTAAACATTTTTAATTTAAAACTGTGGATGATTGCAAAGATGGACAAGATCGAGATTGGAACAACATCACAGATTAAATGTCAAGGCAAATGCGAAGTAAAAATAGATGTTAATGTATGAAAACAAGTTTCTTCTATCCGTGGTTTTCTTTTACCCGATTTTCTTCTAACCGTTTAATTTGATACAGAAGTTAAGAGAAAAGACACGGTGATCACGATTGTGTTTCTTTTAAAAGGCTTTTTCTTATATCAGACTTTCTTATATCCGTAAAATACTGTAACCTAACTAAAATCAGAAATGAAATTGAAGCAATGTTAAAAGAGAACAAATATATCAATAAAGAAATCGTATCCGAAATTCAGTGTAAATTTTAAGATTGTAAAAGAAGAATTACAAAATATTAACTTAGCTATTCATTGGACAAAACTAGGAATTATCAATTAACTCATTTTATCGAATGAAGAAATTATCTTAGCCATTAACACACATTAAATAAGAACATATTCCTTTTTCCACTGTAGAAGAAGCGCTAAACTTTACCGAAATTAAAATAACAATTATTTCAATTTTATATGTTGTTAATATCCCGATAACTGATTCTAACATTTATGAAAAATCCAACTTAAATCTGTCAAAAGGACGGGAATAGCAATAGAAATTACGTATAAAGAAATTGTAAGAAATGAAGAAGAATTTTTTTGAGTAATTAAACAATGTCAGTCGATCAATTTTATCTCAATTTGTATTAAAAAAGACTTTGTAAGCCCTGTAAACTCCACATGCATTCCCCATATATTAAAAAGTAAAATAGCAACATGCAATCTAATGAATAGTCAGCACATTCCCTCGATCGATAAAATATCACCTGGAATAATATTATTGAATGACTTCAACGAAACCTTCGAAGCTGAAGCCACACATCAGAATCTTACTGGTACGTTTCTCGTCAAATATAAAAAAACCAACATCACTATCAACAACAAGATAATCATTGCACAAGAAGCATCTGCTTATACCATTCTTCCGGCAATTTTGCAACAAACCCCCAAAGAGAATAAATTCCACAGAGTACTGTCCCCTGAGATGATGGGTGAGCTCCACATCAACAACACAAAAGAGATTCAGCTACTCCAACTTGAATGTGAATCGCAAGCAATCATTAGCTACGGGACAATCGCTTTCATATGCATCCCTCTTACAATCAATAAAATTTCGACCAGACGAGAAGATGCAAAAATAGTTATCCAGCAACCAGAGGCGAGAGACATTGAGCACATTAATAACATACAAAAAGTAGATGACCCACTCCCGCGAACAAATTTCTATGACCTTCCCTACTTCTAAGCGATTGAGGACCGTCGCATTGAAAGTGGGAAGATCTAACGCGAAATAGATTAAGTTGCAAAATGCACCAGCCAGTGCATTCACTCGACCTAATTTCCGTCCAGACAAAGTTCTGGAAAATACTTGCAACGCATCACATGATATTCATTGGATCACTTTTGCCGACATAACATAATTATTTTAATAAAAGCATGTGGTGTAATATAGAGAGTCCTCAGTCTCAGTAAAGTAAAGGAACAGGCCTGGAACGTGCCTGAAAAAAATATTTTTTTTTTCATAATTTGTGCGTGTATTTTCTTAACTTATATATATACTTGTACATGTACATACATATTTTCCAAGGGACCCGAGTTTAATTATTAGATTCAATATGGGGAGGACACAATTTAAAAACGTGGTCGAATTTTTGCATTCCGTTGCAGATGTGGTAGATTTGAAAAATATTCAAAATTGTGCTATGTCTGCCAAGTGACACTGAAAGGCGAAGAAAAAACTGATAGTGACTGATGATACTAACAATGCTTCTCACACTGGCGGTGTAGTTCGCACACATCATTTGGAGAATCAAGCCAATAAAACTAAGTTTACTAAATTGAAGTCATGTATTTGCGTTGAATCATGGCAAGATGTTTTTACAGAACCAGATGCATCTAAGTCATATGATCTATTTAAAAATGTCTTAACAATCATATACAAAATGGTAGTTTTACGACAAGAATTAAAAAATCATCCAAAAGACTCAAACCGTGGATTAATTCGGATCTTGTGTACTTAATTAATAAGAAAAATAAACTCGGACTAAAATGTACTAGGAACCCCAGTAATATCAGCCTGAAAAAGAAATACAAAAAGCTATGTCTGGAAGTAAAGCATAAAGTTGCAAAATGTCGTGATACATATTACAAACACCAATTTAGCTCATCTAGAGGGAATCTTAGAGGAGAATGACAATTAGTAAATAACATTCTTAATAAGCGTCCTTCCTCTAAAAGGCCTACATCGATTCTCTTTAATAGAAGAATAACTCTTGCCAATCGCTGTTTTTTTGGGCTTATAAGGCAATTCAACAGTAAAGCCCTTTCTCGAACAACTAAGGAGACTCTATATAAGACCTTGATCATCCCAGTCCTGCTTTACGGCGCTGAAACATGGACTTTATTAAAAGAGGATGAAGATATCCTTGGTCGCTTCGAGAGAAAAATTCTTTCGTAAGATTTTCGGTCCCGTTTGCGTTGACGGGTTTTGGAGGAGAAGATTCAATCACGAACTATACGAGCTGTACAGCGACATCGACCTAGTCAAAAAACTGCGTATTGGACGTCTGAGATGGCTAGGACATGTAGAGCGAATGGACACCAACGCTCCGGCCCGCAGAGTCTTCGAATCTAACCCCGAGGGACGACGCAGTAGAGGGAATCATCGCCGTAGGTGGCGCGCACAAGTTCAAGGGGACCTCGACCAACTTGGAGTGCGCAACTGGAGGCAATTGGCTAAAGACCGAGCTAAATGGAGAGGCTTGTTGGTTGAGGCCCAGGTTTACCCCGAACTGTAGCGCCACCTAAGTAAGTAAGTAAGATTCTCTTTAATGATATCATTGTCACATTGCCAACATTATTCTTCCGAATTTTGGTATATCGTTTTGCTACAATTCCAGTTCCTTGTGTACTCCTTACGAACCTGGTCAGAACCGTACCTTTTTCTCGCCCATTACAGGCTTAGAGTTATTAAAAACTATAGGTACTTTAAAAACTTCGAATTCCTGTGGCATAGAGCATTGCATGCTTTGGTGTTGATATCCTGGTGCATATTTTTAATAAAAGTGTTTCATCTGGTGTATTTCCCGAATCTCTTAAATGTGCAGATGTAGTGCCTCTTTGCAAAAGAGGTTCTGCTAATGATGTGACCAACTATAGGCCTATTTCGCTTTTTCCATTAATAAGCAAAGTTTTTGAAAAAGTAGTAAAAATAGGGTTGTTAGCTTTCTGAAGAAAACATGGTTTTGGAGTTCATTCCAATTTGGATTTCAAAAAGGTAAAAGTACAGAAGATGGACTGTTTAATTTTCGTTCGCAAATTTTCAAAAACTTAGATGGCAAAATGTTCACAGGAGGTATATTCGTCGATATAACCAAAGCCTTTGATATTGTTAAATATATCACTTTGCTGCGGAAGATACCAAATGCTGGTTTTCGAGGTTTTATAATCAATTGGTTTAAACCATATCTTAAAAATAGATCACGAAAAGTAAAAATTGATACAATAAGAAGTTAAAGTTATGAATGTAGATGTGCCTCAAGGTTCATTTTCGGGACAGATTTTCTTCCTGATCTACATTAATTCATTATTTGGGTTAGCATTCAGAGGGCGTCTAACTACTTTTGCCGATGATATAGGTTCGGTAAGCCTACGGTTCGGTAAGCCCTCTCAATTTAATTGCTGATATCAATTCAAATTTGAAACTGTTAAGGGTATGGTTCGCTGTTCACAAACTGATTATCAGTTCCAAAATGAAAGTAATGTTTTTCAGACTGTCGGCACAAAACTTCTTTGACGCTGAAGTTCTTTTCATGCCTCCGAGTGCCAAAGGTTTAAGCTGTTGAGCTGCTTCTGCAGTTACAGCTCTTAGTTAGTTAGAGATGCGGTTCGGCCAAAAAATCCTCAAGATGATCCTTAAGCATTTGTTTACAAAAACTTGCAGCTTGCGTGTGTTAATGGTGTCCACCTTCCAAGTACTACACCCATAAAGCAGCACTGATTCTACGTTGGAGCGGAACAGTCGCAGCTTGGTTCTTAGGCTGATAACATTACTTCTCCAGATTTTAGATAGCATTCCGAACGCAGCTTTAGCTTTCCCGATTTTGCTGCACACATCCAGTTCGGTGCCACAGCGATTAGCTGAGACAACACTTGCTTAATAAAGAAAGTTATGAGCTTTCTCGACTTCCTGTCCGGCAATGTAAAGTTGAGCGCGGTTGTTAGAAGAAGTGCTTTTGTTTTGGCTGTTTTTATTTTTAGCCCCACTTTGTTTGCCTCAGCTTCTAGATTTTGGGCCATCAGATAAAGATCCATTATCCGATGCGAAAGTAGATAAACATCGTCAGCGTAATCTAGGTGTTTAAGGTAAGATGTCATAGTCCAACGAATTCCATAGTTGCCTTCCGTCAATGCTGCACGGACTACATCGCTGATAACCACCAAGAACAATACTACTGACAGCATGCACCCTTGACGTACTCCACTTTGGACTTCAAAATCATCCGACACCTTACCATTGTGCACGACGTGACACTTACCGCCCTCGTATGTAGCCTTGATAATAGCTATAAGTTTTTCTGGGATGCCTCTACTGCCCAAGGCCAACTAGATAGCATCTCGATTCAAGCTGTCGAAAGCCTTCTCGAAGTCGATAAACATTAAATGTAGCGGAGACCTATACTCAACGCATTGCTCGATAATGATCCGTAAGGTGTTTATGTGTGGTCGATGCAGGAGGATCCAGCGCGAAAGCCTGCCTGTTCGATATCGAGAGTTGAATCTAAATGTTCTTTAATTCGTTCTAGAATTATTTTAGCTATTATTTTAGCCACGGCTGGAAGAACGCATACACCTCTCCAGTTACCGCAATCCATCAAGTTTCCCTTCTTCGGAAGTTTAATGATCATCCCCCTTTTCCACTCCTGTGGAAATTGTTCACTATCCCAAGCTCTCCGTATTAGGGGATGCAGCAAATCTGCCGATGTATTTGGCGCCGCTTGAAATAGCTCGGCAGGGATGCCATCAATACCCACCGTTTTGTTCTTCTTAAAGGACTTGATTGCTGTTATTATTTCAGTTTTACTGGGAGGTACGGTGCGAATTCGGGAATTTGTTGCTCGAACTCGAATTCAAGATCATACCGCCATCGTCTAAGTGATTTAGCACTGTAGCAAAATGTTCTCTCCATCTAGTGAGCTGATCCTCATCCGAAATCAGAAGGTTACCGTCTAGACTCTTCACTGGATGTTCTTTGGAGTTTCGACCACCGATGAACTCATTAGTGATGCCATAAACAGTCCTACTGTCGCACCTACTCGCTGCTTCTTCAGCCCTTGAGGCCAGTGAGTTGATATATTGACGTTTGTCACGTCTCACACTACGCTGCACTTCTTTCTTCTTCTCACGGTATTGGGTTTCAAGCTCGGTTCACTCTACTGCTGAGGCCGCTGCAATCCGAGCCTTGATTGCTGTACGCTCATCGATCCGTCTCCAGGTATCTGTAGAAAGCCATGTGCGGTGGTGTTTCTGCTTTTTACCGACATAAGTGTGTGTCCCAGTCGCAAAAGCATTTTTCACAGCCCTCCAGTGGTCATCCATGTTCTCTATGCTGCTGATTGCTTCTGCTTCTAAGGCAAGATGGTCCCTGAACTGCTGGCGCACTTGGGGACCTTGAGCCTGTCGATATTAAACCTGGTGATGTTAAGTAGGTTTGAGCGGTTGCTGTTGACGGATGCAGTACGAACGCGTAAATGAGCTACCATAAGATGGTGATCTCGTTCTAGTCCGACGTCAGCTCCACGTCTGTTTCGGACATCCAGGAGACAATTTCTAAAGCGGCGACTGATCGCAATGTGGTCGATCTGGTTAGGTGTTCGTTGCCTATCAGTAGAGACCCAACTGATCTTATGGCAGGAGTTATGCTTAAACAGCGTACCTCCGATGACTAGGCGGTTGGTATTGCAGAAGTCCACAAACCGCTCACCGTTATCATTACGGTCTCCCACGCCATGAACTCCCATCACGTGCTTAAGCAAGGTGTTGTCGCTACCCACCTTGGCATTGAGATCTCCCATCACCATTACAATGTCCCCATTAGGCGTTTGGTTGTAGGCGGTGCCTAAGTGGCTATAAAAATCATCCTTTTCATCCTCAGTCGCGTCTAGAGTCGGAGCATAACACTGTATGATGACAATTTTTCTAACTCTACTCTGGAACCTAGCCGTCAATATCCGGTCACTATGGGGTTTCCAGGATATGAGGCTACTACGTGCTGCTGGAGTTAGCATGAGTCCTACTCCGGAACTCCGTGCACTCCCAGCTGGTTTACCAGAGTAGAGCATGACAGTGCTTTTTGTTGGGGAGATGAATTCCCCAGCATCGAACCATCTTATCTCGCTCAGCCGTAAGATGTCTATTTTATACCGTGCGAATTCGCGTTCGAATTGGAGGAATCTGGCGTTATAACGCCCTTCCTTGAGTGAGTCCAGGAGGGTCTTAACGTTCCAGAATCCGATCGTTGTCCGTGTTCGATAGCCAAAGGTCGTCATCAAATTATCCGTCCGTATCCGAGGCGTTGGTTTCCGTTTCGGAGCAAGATTTGTTTTTACGGTTGCGGGTCGCTGGGCCACAGACCAACCGACACTTATCCTGTTTTTTTGGCGCAGGAAGCTCGCCATCCGTCCTCTCCCGTTAGCAATTTCCGAAGAAATCCCCAGATGGCACCACGAGGAGGTGGGAGTAGGGCTTCCTAACAGAGCTGCTAGGTTTTCGGCTGCAGTGGCTCTTTCTCGTTACTTAGCGGACCAACACCTATCGGGAAATGCTGCCCCTACTAGGCCTTTGTTAGTCGTTTGCCAGACTGCCATGTCTGCTTATAAATATTGAGAAAACCATGTGCTTGCTAAGGTGACATTTCTCTCCACAGCGAAATCAATTAGCCTTGGTCCACGTCTGATCGTGGTGCCGTATAAGCTATGCTTACCGACTGCCCTACCAAGGCAAACGCTGCTGACGGATTATCTAGATTACCAAATTGAGAATTTAATAATAACGAAAGAGACGAGGACAACGACACAAATTTAGCTACGAATCACAGGGCTGCAGAAGATAGTTTAAATTATTTACATATTACCGAAAGACCTATAAATTTGTACAAAAATCAGATTTATTTATATACGAATGCCAAGGAAAAGATTGTCCATAAAATCGTACATAAAAAAGTACAGAATATTATTCACATAAGCTTTGAAAGTAATTTAAGAGAGGTAATAGGTAATGAGAAGAATTTGAATTAATAAGGGGACAATGGCTGTATAGCTCTACATACAATTTCAGAATAATTACGCCAATTGTCACACATCACCCTCGCATAAAAGAAAAAATCACAGGGGTATTAATGAATTAAAGGGATCTTATTTCTATCCCAATATGCAAAGCAGTATACAAAAAATCATTAATAATTGCATTGTTTGCAACATTGCCAAATTCTACAAACACCCGATTGAATCAGAAGCAAACTAACCAAATGTTCCTCAAAGGAAACAAATTTAATTTGACTACTATCGATAAAAAAAGGCTACATGTCGATGGAAAAGCGAAGTGTGGAATGGAAAAGCAAAGTCTGAATGGTTCCAAGCCGGATTAGGAGTTCGACAGGAATATGCTTTAAGCCCAAGCATCTCTGCTCTCTACATAGAGGATTTGGTCGATTTTCTACCAGGAGGCATAATGTATACAATTGTGCTGGTTATAAAGTCTTGTTTCCTTACTCTTCCGAAATCTTGCAGCTAATGATCAATCGACTTCATGAATACTGTCAGCTGTGGAAATTAATCGTTAATTTGGATACATAATGATCATGGACATGATCTTTAAAAAAAGGTGGTGGTAGGAATTGTCTAAATGGGAAATGGCACTACAATAGAAAGGTGATTGATGTAGTTAACGAGTATTAGTATCTTGGAATGTAATTTGACTAAGAACCTTAACATGGAAAGACATATGAGTATGAAGGAAAAATTAACTTAATCCAAAGCTGCAATAAATATGGCTCGGGGAAGATGCTTCAACAACAGGAATATTGCCCATAGCAGTGAATACAAGGTATTTGAGGCAGTCTCCAAATCGATTATGTTTGACTGTGAAGTCGAACTGGCTTTCAATGGCAGCAGGAGTTGGAAATCCGAACTGTATCAGCTTATCTCCAAGGTCAATGAACAAGAATGGTTTAAGTTCTTAGAGGAAGCATTCGGTTCGCTCCAAAGGGCTATCTACAGCCGTTTAAACCACAACTTGCAGTTTAATTATTTCCGTGATGAGTACAGTGTCGACGAAATATCAAAGGTGCTGAAGATTCGGGGAGAACTTATTAAGCTTAAATTCATACCGCATACGAATGATTTAATCCTATATTGCAGCCTAGCCTATGCATTCTACAGGAGGGGGAGGATATTTTTCAATGTATCTTCTACAGTGACTAACAGTGACATTTATTTATATATTTATTTATCTACGGAGTTGATCTCTTACAGGCTTTATAAATTATGTACATATCTAGTATAAATATTTGTATAGATATATGTATATGTATGTATGTATTACAAAAAAATATTAATTAAATGAGAGTAGGTCAAATTGAAGCAAACTTCTATTTGTAGTTCTACTAAGATTAAAGTAGGAGCATAATGAATGAAAGCTTTTAAAACCAAGAAACAATATTCGTATTTGTTAAGCTTATGTATATACTTCGAATGAATTAGAAATTGCAGACGGCAAGCCCATGCTTACTGATTTTTGTAATTAACTAATGTAATTATAATAATGAGTACTAAAATGAAATCAATATAAATCTGAACCTTAATCTTATTCTTTTTGCTGAATCTTGTTTTGCTCTAATAAATAATATGCATAGTTAAGCTCAAATATAACACACCCGCTTTTGCTTATTTTAAAGTTCAAAACTATAGAGAAATCCATTTGTAAACTTAAAGGAACTTAGAAGCATGTTCTTCTCCATATATACGAACAAACTCTCAGTTTTTCTTACAATCTCTTGATTCATCGTGAAACAAACCTGGCATCCCTAAACCTACCTGGCGGAACACACAATCTCTTCTAGTCTCCTCCTAACTGTCCTGACAGCCTATTTCCAATTAACAAAGATTGGATATGGCTATTGAAAGAACAGCTGCGTTAATTTTGTGACATATACAGTTAATCACAAAAGTAAGTACACAAGCGCAAACTGTGAAAGTAATCTTAAAAAATATAGCTTACTTGCATTAATATAGTATTCTAAAAAAAAAACTGCACACTGCTCCTTACTGAACATCTGCGAATTGGTGAATATGAAAAAAAGTTCCTTTAGCTCAGCGTAGTGTGACCATGCCGCATAAGTTTATAGTTATGTGCAAGTTCATATCAGAAAAGTAAGAACACAGACGCCGCAGTCTGACTGGAAATTTTGAGCTGGTAAGACGTTCGGGGAAAATTGTATAATTTTGTTTTGAATTTGTTTTTCTGAATTTAAAGCTGTAATAATTCTTCCTGGTTAAGACAATTTCCCGTTGAGTTCAGGCAATTCTTTCATGATGGCACCGCGAGGAAAGAAACTCTCTCAAGAGATTAAGGATTTAATCTTGAAATATTACAAAGAAAAAAAAAGCGTACGGAAAATCGCTAAGATTATAGACAAAAGTCCGTTTACTGTCCAAAGTAAAGAAGTAAAAAAGTGTGAAACATCAGGGACGACGGAAAATAAGGCCCGAATTGGACGTCCACGCATCTTCAATGTGCAAGAAACTCGCCTTATCATTCGCAGAATAAAGGAAGATCCAAAGTTAAGTGCTCCCAAAATACAAAAGGAAATATCAATCGAAATCGGTAGAGAATGCAACCCTCAGACAATTCGCCGTGTGCTATACAGCGGTGGTTACCACGCTCGAGCCATCCGAAAAAAGCCATATATAAGCAAAGTCAATCGCCAAAAAAGACTGCCATTTGCAAAAAATCACCTAAAGTGCGATTTAGCTTTCTGGAATACCATTATTTTTACGGACGAAAGCAAATTTAACATCCATGGCTCGGATGGACGTAGTAAAGTTTGCAGGAAACCAAATGGGGAGCTAGATCCGAAAAACATGGTTGATACTGTAAAGCACGGCGGATGTTCTGTTATGGTGTGTTATGCAAGTGTCCATTGATCAAACAATGGATTGATACATGTACCTAAATATTCTGAAGAGCAACCTGCATCAGAGTGCTTACAATTTAGGCTCAGAAAGGTCATTTATTTTCCAGCAGGATAATGACCCTAAGCATACTTCGCTCGTCGTAAAAGAATGATTGCTCTATAATGCTCGAAAACGGCTTCGGGACCCACCACAGTCACCAGATTTGAATGCTATTGAGCATTTGTGAGAATATCTGGAGCGACAAATTAGAAAGCATGACATTAAGTCAAAACATGATCTCAAATGTGCTTGCAGGAAGAGTGGTCAAAAATTGGTCTAGATGTTACCGAAAATTTAGTTAATTCGATACCATCCAGGATGAGTGCCGTCATTAAAGCCAAAAGGTACCCCACCAAGTACTAATTTTGATAATTTTCGGTGACAATTATTCAAAAACTTTTTTGTGTACTTACTTTTGTGACATAGATTTCGAACTTTTTTTAATTAATGCTGAATTGCATAATTAATTTTCCTTATTTTGATACATTATATTTTTAATACGAAGATCTTGAATTACTTTAAGAAAATATATTTTAATTATATAATAATAATATTTCAACGAAATCTAGTTGGAATTGTTTTTTTTTTTTTGCTCATTACACAGAAAATTATGGGCTGTGTACTTACTTTTGTTACTCACTGTTACGTGTACATGCACATTATATATCTAACGTTAATCATGGTAACGTTAGTAAGGAATATTCAATTAGTTACACTAGTTACGAGCAGCTTATTCAATTTTCAAGAGCATGCAATTCTTGACAATATTATTTATAATATTTACTGCGAGGCTGAACGTTTTTCCTTATTCTCAGAACAATGAAGGTGCCCTCATTGTTATTTGTGAGTTTTCTTGAAGCAGGTTTGTAAAATTATTTTTTTTAAGAAATAGGTAAGAATTTAAGTTGGACTCCTTGCTTACTATAGTTTCAGCTGTTGGAACAGAAAATGAAGCCGGCGCAGATGATTTGTTGCCAGAATATAGTGATACGGAATATTGGGGGCCTGCACCAAATGCGGATGGCGAAGGTAGTAAAATATCAATTCAAAACTTCATTTTTAAAAATATGTAAGCCCTTGTTTCTCTTAGAATATGCTGTTCCCTTCGAATATGGTGATGATACGAACTATGGGGCATTAGCACCGCATGCGGACGGTATTGAACTGGGATATGGAGAGTTTGCATATAATACTGCTTCGAACTATGGAGCGGACGACGGTAGCGAAGTATCTAATCAAAAAAGATTTCCGGATTTAACTTATATTTTTTTTGCTTCAACTGTAGATGGTAGTCTTAACTGGATGTTTGAGGACCAATTGAGTATTAAGGGGAAGGCGGCAGTAAAACAAATGTATTCAGATGACGAATACGATTTAACGGCATATTATTTGTATTATAGTGAATATGATTATGACGTGCTGCGCTGGAACAAAGATGTTACCGTGAGCAACTCTAGATTCAATAAAACAAATCCAACTTTGTATGCTCAATGTTTGACGTTTAAAGGCATCTAATGAATCCATATTTTTGTAGCTTCCTCATTTATGACTGGAATATGCAATGCAGGTGTAACTTTGTCCAGGAAATTCGTAGAGTACTCCAAAGGTCAGAAAAATACAACGTCTTTTGTGTCGGTTGGAGTAATTATACTGCACAACCTTATAATAGTGCTGTTAACTTCGTAGAAGAAGTTGGAAAGTACCTCGCACGGTTTATCGATTACATGTCGTCAGAGGCTAAAATGTCGTTTGCTGATTTGACTCTGGTTGGTTATGGTCTCGGTGCTCATGTAGCTGGCCACGCTGGCAAGAATGTAAAAAAGGGAAGGATAGATATTATCATTGGATTGGATCCTGTTCGTCCAGGCTTTTACTTCAACAATTGTAGCGACAGACTGTGTTCTACTGATGCAAATTATGTTGAAAGCATTCAGACTAATGGGGGGGACGACCGACGACTGGGTTTTAATGAACCACTTGGTATGATGACTTTCTATCCGGATGGTGGGACATATCAAACTCCATGTTTTGGTCCTGGTGGATTTGAATGTAGTCATTCCATTTCTTACAAGTACTATGTCATTGCTCTTGAGAAGGATAACTTTTGCGCTGTCAATTGTACCAATTACAAAGAAGCTCAAAAAAAGAATTGTGGACGGGCATACAGTGGTGTAAACATGGGTTTTCCTAAGATTTATAACAGCCCAGGAGTTTACTATGTTCCTATTGTACGTGCGTATCCATATGACGGATGCAGCCAATTAGAAGTGAGTTAGTATAAATACTTATTGAGAGACGTGTTTAATTGCAATAAATAATATTTAGATATAATCGTAATGCAAAGTAGTGATATTAATTTGCTTCCATGTACTTGTATATTTTATTTTGTGGAATGACGGTACCATAATCAAACAGTCCTCAACAGAAAGTGTATCTAACTTGTTTTCTTACTTTAAGATAGCAGCAATAATTTCTGATTCGCTTAAAAGGATAAAACAAACCACTTAATAGAATAAAAGGAGATATATTAATGACTTTTTAAAAATCCATCTTTCTTATAACTTTTTCTTTGTGATTTGCGCGCCCTCAAGTTCTTAATACCCTTTAAATGTTTTATATACAGTGCGGACGTTGAAAATGATAAACCAAGAGAAAGAATGATTGGTGTAATGGACTGAAACTCAGATATTAAGCTTCAGAAAAATCCGGGGGTGGTATCCAGATAACTGAGTTGTGGTCAAACGGTAGTGAATTCGATTACATGAAAACACAAGCGCTTTCACTTAGCCTGGGCCTACGAACTCATACTCTCAACCTCCACGTTGGTGACCGCTGGGTGCCTTCTACTTTGATTGGAGATTATGTAACCACCCCTTGCACTTGCATGTGCCAGCTGATCACATCTTTGCAGGGAGTTAGTAATATTATTGGGTATGTGCTGTCGCTCATTTACCACTCTTGGCCCAGGTACCAAGCCTAGTGCGCGGGAGTTAGTATGCGATCGCGTCCTTAGGTGGCGGATAGAGGTACTCTTGGTAGATATACTGGGTAGGTGGGGAAAAAATACCACTCGCGGACCATACAACAACAACAAAATCATACTTCCTAGATTCACAGCCATACAGGATGTCTGTTCTTCAGGTAAGAAGCGGCCAAAAAGGTTGAACCTGCCAGAAGGTTTAAAATGGAAAACATTTAAATATGGATAGTCAAATAATGAAATGAACGCGGGGACTTCAGATAACCCCACCGCGTTGGGATCGCATACTAACTCCCGAGTACTAGGCTTGGTACCTGGGCCAAGTGTGATAAATGAGCCACAGCACATACTTACTTACTTTTTTTAGTAAGGCAGATGCAAGTGCAGCTCTCACGCATGGGAATAATCGACAGCGCAGAAAATGGACCACAAGTGTTAATGAAACCTTATTGCGCATTTATTACATAGCTAGAAAAAGTGAAACTAATATGACATGTAACAGATCTGAGTTACGTTCTCTGTTTATTTCTCAATATCCTGAATTTAACGTTACTGAGCAACGATTATTTGATCAAGTATGTGCAATTCACCGAAATAATCTTGTACCAGAGATAAGGCGGAATGCAATTAAAACTGATGTTAAGTATCAGATGGCGAAAAATCAAGGCGAAAACTTATACCAACTAGAGAGGATCTTTCATCCAGCTAATATTGCTCAACACAATTACATCGAAAGCAATTGTATGGAAGGAGATTCAGAACAAGAAATCAATCGAGGAGATAGAGAGATGCAAATCTCTCAGCTCGAACAAGAAATTCGATTTTGTGCTTTTTAGTGGAACGGATCCGCTTAACCGGCCAAACATACCGAAAATGAATACAACAAATGGATTTTAAGTGAATACCCTTAATGTTATCTCAATTTTTCAGGTAATATTGACAAGAGTTCATAACTTAGGTAAACAATTAATAAATTAATAGAGCTTGAAAAATTAGATTTTTAGTTGCATTAGCAAATGTTCCACATCTGATCTTTACAAGCACATCTTCACCAGAATCGCCTTCAGACAGCATTTCATCATCTTGGTCGGGTAAGCCTTGTTCAGATTCTGTGTCGTGTTCATTTTGTTGAGCAACATCTACATCCATACTCACATTCTCCAATTCATTCTCATCTTCTTCGTCAATTGGACTTTCTTCCTCACTTGATAACTCGTGAAACCATCGTTCCCATACTTCAGAGCTCCTACTGCTATGCGAACGTCTTTCAAACATTTTCTTGTCGAAATTGTACCTTTTCAAATAACATTTTCTAAAAAACTATTATATATTACCTACCTAAATTTAACAAAACAATAAAAATAAAGTTCTAGGTGCAAGCAAAAATTGTTACGTAGTTGGACGCGTGGACCAGTCCAGATGCAGCAGTTATGATACTCACGTTCGCCTTCAAAAACTACTGAACATACACTAATTAATCAAATGATCAAAAGAGGAAATAAATTTATTATTTGACTTTGAATATTTGTTACTGTATTGCGTTAACCTTCTTACTGAAGGAAATCACTAAAAACGATGCTTAACTTACCGTTAAAGAATCCCTTAGGAGCACAATCTTTCACAGAACATTCCTCATTAGTTAGTTTATTGAAAAATTCTACCCGTAAGAGATAATTCATCTAATCTATCCCACGAGCTTACATAATCATAAGGAAAGAAATCCCATCTTTTGATAAGGTCCATGCTTTGATCATTGCAAAAAATGAGACCTTTTACTCCTTAACAACCCTTAAATCACGTTCCACTTCACCTGTTTGTTTAAATTTTTTAGCTCTGCTCTGATAGAACATTAACTATTGTACGTCACCTCTTTATTTATTTATCTCCTTTAAACAGCTAACCTACTTCAATACTGTACATCTCACATTAAAATTACTAACTCAAGGCCGGCGTTAAAGAATAAACAATCAGGTTGACTCACATAGTCCAGATTTTTTATTCCTCCCTTATATCATCCTCTTTACTCATATCATACATTTATTTCTTTGATTTTTTCTCTACCGAACAGCAAACAAATCAATTTGATTCACAGAGTCCAGATTTTTCTCTTTTTTTCTGTTATGTCATCCTCTTTACTCATAACAATAATAACAATATTTGGCGCAACAGCTCTTTAAGTGCAACCACTCATGTCGTATGCGTTATATTATCCGGACGGCGGTTTGAGAAGCTTTTTCGTGACAACAATACCCTCGGATGTTTGTCAGACGCTCGCGAGAGGTGGGACCGTGAAAAAACTTTTTTGTGTTTTCTGGGATTCGAACTTATAACCTCATGCGTAGTGATCGGACATACTAACCACTTACGCCACGGCGCCCACCTCTTTACTCATATCATCCTTTTTTTCTTTATGGAACAGCAACAGATAAACATTTGTAGTGCACACTTGCACAGCATTTGCTATGGGATAAACATTTACGAATTCAGGGTCAGCATTCAAGAATAAACACAGATCTTTAAATCTGCCTGACTCGTAGCCCAGAACACTTCTCAAATCCTTATACGTGTTCATAATTCCTCTACAGAATCCGAAACACAATTCCTGGAATCAGCCAAAGCCCCCTCTTCCCTCTCCCTCTCTTCTTTCGTAAACGAAAAGAGCCACACACTGATCAATAGAAATACAAAAATAACATCTAAGCAATCATAACCAATCTATGGAATTTGTCAATTTCCCCAATCGATCCAATCTAAACTCCACCCCCGATGACGTCACACCCAGAGAATAAAATCCAAATACCTTGCTCTCAACATCAAATATAATCACACACACACACACATACTAAATGCCTCACTCCCTGACCCTAATCTTACATCTCAACCAAATTCCTATAATCGTACGATACCCCCAGTCAGAACGAACAAATATGAAATATGACACCGCGCTCCCAAATTCAGATCTTACGTCTCAATCCAACGCTAATAACTAGCGATGGAGATCTAGACCACAGCCCAAAAGCAAAAATAAACAAACGTGAAATATGACACCTCGCTCCCTGCCCCCAGATCGTTCATCTAAAGAAAAATGAACATCCAATTCCTAGAACTAGTCTCGTAATATCTTCCATCTAGTCTCGGGCATATCTTCCCTCTCGCTCTGGCCCAGAATACCCAGGCTCAACTGTCGCCACTCAGGAAATCATTGTGAAATTCCAAATCGAACATCTGGCTTTTCATAGACATGATTGAACGTTTCCACGATTCCTCTCTCTCTCTCTATAGAATCAACCGATTCTCCCCAGTCAAACCAATCACACACACACACACACACAGGGAGGAGGGCTTGGCTGAAAAGGTCAAAGGAACCCCTATGCTTTTTCTGCGACAAGACGAATAGGCACCGTCTTCCATATAGGTGCTCCCCACCCCTCACAAGGTGGCTACGAGGGATACAGTAAGGAGAAAATGGCGAGATCCGGACGTACCCGCCACAACGCGAAAGGCGCAGATTCTTACCTCGGAAAGATGGCTGCATTTATATGTACTCTACAATATACCATATTATAGTACGTACTACTATAATTAAATATCTAAAATATGATGACTTCGTCATCAGTACCCAAAAACATTAGGACCGAGCCCGGTAAGGTCTTAATTATGGCATACTGGAAAACGAATTGGAATGACAGCTATGAGGGCTGACGATTGTGGTATTCTGTTACCTGAGTAAGCTGGAGTGAAATCCGGTCGAAATGGCTTTCAGGTTAATTCTACAAGCGCCTGCGTCCCGTTAAAACTTTGGAAGGACTCAAAGTACGTTCAATGTTTCGTCACGATTAAGTTGGTGGTGTAGGTACAGATGTAATATTCCTGTTTAGCACCGATCTGGCTCTGACATAAGACCCCATAAGGGCTTATGCCAACCCTCGCATGGCCTCACTGCTTGCATAGATAACCATGGGATCCTTGGGTGACTACACATTCGAGCATTGATAGCAGCTTTGAGTGGGGACCCAACCGAAATGATTACAAACAAAACAAATAAAAACACAGGATAAAAAATTGAGGAGAACGAGGAGAACCCCTTCAAGGGGGGCTCAAGGATGCTGAGGTCACCAGTTGGCCAAGTAGCAGCACAACAAAGATGCACGGAACGACGCGAGCCACCCGCAGTAGGAAGGGTGACCGGCGAACCAACCGACCAGAAATCTGATTTTCTCAAGCTAGGGGAACAGATTAGAGGGCTGGTAGAAATGCTAGAAGACGGCAAAAGGCGTTCGATTCACCAAGCGATGCGAGATGCCATTGAAAGCATCAGGGTTCTCTATGAGCTTTTGGCGATTCAACTGCACGATGAGAAAGCGAAGGAGGTTATTCTTCGGAAGAACTCCTCGCAAACTTCACCCTGGCTAAAGCCAACAATAGAACCCAAGAGAAGGCACGTTGCAGACACCAAACCTCCGGAGCCAAAGCGGAAGCAGAAACATCCATCAAATGGTGTTGCTGTGAGTCATTTCCCGGAGATAAAGCAGAAGGAGGAACATCCATCAAATGATGCTAAAGCAGTAAACGCCCGGAAAAAAAGCGGAAGATGAAACATCAATATCTGGCAAACACCAAGGAGAAAGATGTGGCAATTGGCGCTGAGACCCCAGCAAGAGCCCAGCGAACAAGTGCAACCACAAACAAAAAGCAAGCGACAGGAGAAGGCGAATGGTTAAATGCCAGCAGGAAGAAGGACGCCAAAAAAAAAGCAGCAGGGGTCATAAGAACGAAACCTGACGCTATTGTCATCAAAGCTATGGGAGCCCTTTTTTACGCGGATATACTACGCAAAGTAAAGGCAGACCCCAAACTGGAAGCAGTTGGAAAAGCGGTTTCTAAAATTAGGAGGACACAGAAGGGAGACCTCCTAATACAACTCAAGGAGACGGGAATAAAGACCACCGAGTTTAAAGGCGTAATCAGCGAAGCCTTAGCGGAGCAAGCGAGTGTAAGAACACTTACGCACCGCACTAGCCTCGAGGTCAAATACATCGATGAAGCCACTACAATGGTTGACATAATCGATGCAATTAGAATTAAGTTTGGAGTAAACGTTTTACCGGCAGACATCTTATCCCTGCGAAAGGCATACGGAGCGACTTAAACAGCAACCATCAGTCTTCCAGGAGAAGACGTAAGAAAACTGTTAGAAGCCGGGAAAATTAAGATTGGGTGGGTAGTCTGCCGAATTCGTGAAAAGACACTGCTGAAAACGTGCTTCAAGTGCCTAGAGTATGGTCATCTAGCCCCACAATGCAGAAGCGAAGAAGATCGCTCGAAGCTATGTAGGAAATGTGGTGAAGGGGGCCACATAGCGAAAAATTGCGATAAGCAACCATCCTGCACGTTCTGCAAGAAAAACCACACAGACCACGCGCATCATATAGCTGGTAGCAGCAGATGCCCGGTCTTCAGGAGAGCTATTACAAGCAAAATACCATGAAGATATTACAGATAAATCTTAATCACTGTACAATAGCCCAGGACATCCTGGCACAAACGGCCAAGGATGAAAGAGCCGACGTTGTTATGATCAGCGAGCCCTATAAATGTCCCGAACAGAACAATAACTGGATCTGCGATAAAGCAAAAGAGGTGGCAATGTGGATATGTGGACCCCATGCCTTCCAAGAAACAAACGACCAAACAGAAGGCTTCGTGCGTGCGAAAATAAATGGAATCCAATTCTATAGCTGCTATGCAAGACCCAGCTTGACGACCAGCGAATATCAACTAATCATGGAAGACGCAGCATTTGATCCTACTGCCAAAAGGAAAGAAGCCTCCAGGAGAACCATCATCCTATCGTCCAATATGCCTATTGGACACAATGGGAAACATCCTCGAGAAGATAATCTATAATAGATTACTCGCAGTAGCAGAAGAGAAAGGAGCCCTCTCAGATCACCAATTTGGCTTCAGAAGAGCACGATCTACTGTTGATGCCACAATTCACTATCCGTAGAATTTGCCAACTGTCAGGTTGATAACCAAACCATCAGTTCGAAAGAGATGGTTAAATACCTTGGAGTAATGCTGGACAACAAGTTAAGGTTTAAAACGCATGTTGATTTTGTTACCAAAAAAGTATCGCAAATGCAGGGAGCTCTCTCGCATATCATGCCTAACATCGGTGGACCTGGATACGCTAGAAGGATTCTACTCTCTAGAGTTAGCACCTCAGTTCTGTTATATGCCGCCCCAGTCTGGGCGGAGGCACTGAGGACGAAGGAGATCAAAAGGAGACTATCGTCATCATACAGACTCTGTGCGCTACGGACAATCAGCGGCTTTCGAACCATCTCTGAAGAAGCTGCATTTGTCAAAGCTGGAATGGTCCCCATCGATATTCTGGCAGATGAAATGCTGACGATATATAACAGAAGAGCATTGAGTCATCACGACGCCACTAGTATCAAGGCGATAAAAATTGAAGAAAGGGCAGTGTCAGCAGCTATGTGGCAAGTTCGTTGGGCTAATACAACAAAAGGCAGATGGACATATAAACTTATACCGACAATCCAAGACTGGATAAGTCGAAAGCATGGAGACTGCAACTACCATCTAATGCAGTTCCTGTCTGGCCACGGTGGCTACCGCAAATATCTACACCGATTTGGACACGACAACTCACCATCCTGCCCGGAATGCCCAGGTGAATATGAAGATACGGAGCACGCAGTGTTTTACTGCACACGTTGCACGGCATGGAGAATTACTCTGCCAAGTCCGTCATTACTCCTCGACCATATGTTACGGTCGAAAGAGAATTGGATGGCAATATGTTCCTTCGTAACAACTCTACAAAAAGAGCTGCGGAGAATAGAAAAGCTAAGAAGAGCAGCTGAAGCAACGGAAGGAGCTGACACAAGAAGCATAGCATAAATTGCTAACCAGCCCCGCGAAGTAATACCTAATGGCAATCCCGCGGGGAGAGCGGTTGAAGTGTGTAGGGTGTGTGTTTAGTACGTAGGCGTATTCCTGGCATCGATTACTCTGGTTTATTATCTATGGGCTATTAGTATCTATGAAGATTACACATCCCTGGTGCAATCCAAAAAAAAACACACAAACTCTTCGACAAAGACACCTTCGAGAAAATGATGAGCACCGATACCATAACTCGCAGCGGAACAGCGGAGACTCTCTCGCTCCTGCTCACCCACACTATCACAGCAGCCTGCGATGCAGCAATGCCCAGACGAACAGTTAGTAGAAGAGGTGCACCATGCTACTTGTGGACCGAGGAGATAAAAACGCTTAGGGCAAAGTGTCTACAAGCCCGACGCAGAGTCCAAAGATCGAGGGGAAGAGTCGATTTTCAGGAGCGTCTAGACACATTTAAACTGGCGAGACGCGACTTAAAAAAGGCGATCAAGGAGAGTAAAACAGTATGTTTTAAACGACTTTGTAACGAAGCAGACATAAACCCTTGGGGTGTGGCGTACCGGGGCGGATGGTGATGACAATGCTGAAAGGTCACAGGTCCCCACAAGTAACTTGCCCATTTATGTTAAGATCCATAGTAGAGCACCTATTCCCCCATAGACCATCTAGTCTGTGTGATATAATCAACTATTCGAAGCATACAGGAAGATAGGAAGCAACAAAGCACCTGGACCAGATGGCATCTGCAATAAAGCAGTGAAAGTGGCGGCCCAAAAGAGGCCGGACATTTTTATAGCCACTATGCAAAAGTGTATGGAAGAACGAGTTTTTCCTGGGCCGTGGAAGCTTCAACATCTAGTACTGCTACCAAGAGGAAACAAACCACCTGGAGAACCATCGTCATATCGCCCAATATGTTTACTCTACACTTCGGAAAAGATACTTGAACGAATAATATACAACAGACTGCTCGTGGTAGCAGAAGAGAAGGGAGCACTATCAGACCATCAGTTCGGATTTAGAAAATCGCGTTCTACCCTTGATGCCATAAAAGCGGTAGTAAACGCGATAGTTCGCCTGATACTGAGGACAAGCAATTGTCCTCAGCAAACAAATTTCGGTCTCCCATGGATCGTAATAGTGTCAAAGTGAAGGACTCCAGAACAAATTATTGGAGTCCTCTGCAATGTTTGCCAGATAGCGACAATGACGACATGGATGAAGTAATATCACTAAACGATAGTGAAAAGAAGGTGTATGTAACTCCGATAAAACTGCTTTAGAAAGACAGTGACTTTGTGCATAATTTAATGCTAAAATTAAATATTAATGACTATTTTGTAAAAAAAAATTCAATTGGAATCAAAATTGTTTGCGGTTCAATTAATTCTTTCAACGCCGTGATAAGCAAATTTAAAGAAGAGAATTGCCAGTTTTTCTCACACGACAATAAAAGTGAAAAAGCTTTAGTATTATATGGTTTGGGAGGAATGGACTCCGATTTACTAAAAACTGAACTTATCAGACTTGGGTTAAAGTGCAGTGATATAAAGAAAATCGTTAAGAAATATGATCACTACACGGACCATATATATCTCGTTTCCCTGGAGAGTGCATCAATTCAAATCGGCGATTTAAAAAAACATTATCGCTCCATATTGCACACGCAAGTAACTTGGAGCTTGCAAAGAAAAATTAAAAATAGACTGACACAGTGTTTTAACTGCCAAATGTTTGGTCACGGTGAACGAAATTGTCACATTAAAACTTATTGTGCTAACTGTGCTGGCTTACACAAAACATCCGAATGCACCAATTCGACTTTAATAAAATGTGCGAACTGCAGTCAGAACCACAAATCAACAGATCCTTCATGTGTTAGTCGAAATAAATTTCTGGAACTGAGGGAAAAAATTGTCAACAAAACTTTTTGCACTCAACCGAAAGTTCAACGTGCTTTTTCGAATGCTACTGACCTTCGTCAACATAAAACAGTTTTACTAAGCTCGTTGACAGACTTTCCTTCTTTGCCGTCACATTCGCAACGCCGTTACACTGGTCAACGCTCTGAGAGCAGAGCACCTCAAGTAGGGAATGCGTGGGAGAACATCGCCCAACCACCTGATGATACGAGTGCGGGAATCGCCACCCAGAACATTCCTAGCAGCAGCTACAACAACAATTTATTTTCCATTGAAGAACTAATTGCACTGACAATGGAGATGATAACAAAATTAAATTCATGTAAAACTAAGGTTGAACAATTCAATGTTATCGCACATTTAGCGACTAAGTTTTTATACTCAAATGGTAAGTAATTATGATAGATAGAAACATAAGAATTGTAAATTTGAATGCCAGAGGTATTCGGAATAAACATAAATATAATAAATAAATTGAATTTGTCCACTTCGGAGTTCAAATGCTATCGTGTAGATAGAATCGGTAGAACAGGTGGATGCGTTGCAATTCTATGAGGTGAAACTAAGTAACCAAAAACTGATAAAAATTGTCTGCGTATATTATCCGGGTGGTACTAGCCCGGCAAGTAAACGACGAAGTTTAGCAAGTGACTTACGGAAAATGTTAAGGCTAAGCGGAGATCTCCTTATTGCTGGGGATTTAAACTGTAGACATAGGGATTGGGGGTGCTTACGAGCAAATTCTAGCGGCAACTTACTTGCAAATTTACTGTAACGTATCCAGTTTCTGTTTTGTATCCGCCTAGTCCTACATACGTCCCTGTGAATAACCGTGGTAGTCCTTCCGTCTTAGATATATTTTTTACTAATGTCTCCTCTGTTATAACACAGCCAATTTCAATAAATGCTCTTAGCTCAGACCACAACCCGGTTCTGTGTGAAATTCTCTGTTCGGGATTAACCAATTTTGAAAACTTCATTGATCTGAAAAATACAAATTGGGAACGTTTTCGTACATTGCTGAAAAGTAAATTAAGGAACTTTCCAACTACCTTAGAAAACGTTACTAATAAACAAAATGTCGATCACATCGTTCAAGAGTTTTCCAATACCATATTGAATTCCATTGAAACATCCACTCCAAGGAAAGCGAAAAAGGATTACTATGTAAAACTTCCGTCTTTCATCCTAAAGCTTATTAAAATTAGGAATTCAGAAAGGAGAAATTGGCAAAGGTATCGGCTGCCGATATATAAGGAGCAATTTTTATTCCTCAATAGGTTAATTGCCCACCATATACAGTGTCATCGAAATTTGACCTGGAATCGGAAGTTAAATGGTCTTGACAAAGGTGCTAAACCGTTCTGGAACATAGTAAGAATAACTTAAAACAAAAATAGACAAATCCCTGCTATCCAAAGCTCCGGTTCGTTGCACCTCACTGACTAAGGCAAATGCACTTGCAACCGGTTTTCTTGAAAATCATGTAGTGTCCCAAAACCTTGGTGTTGCATCTACAAATCTTCTTGTTGACAATACTGTTGTTAACTTTGATAATTTATCAACCGACTCACCAGTAAGTGAATTTGTCACGGTGGATGACATACATTTTTTGTCACTAACTTAAAATTAAAGAAAGTAGGAGGTATTGATGGTATCAAAAATGTATACATTAAAGAACTACCCAAAATATGGTAGGTTTAAAGTGTATGGCATTTATGTTTAATGCATGCTTTAAATTGCAGTATTTTCCGAATGCTTGGAAGACTGCAAAGGTTGTTCCAATATTAAAAGCTGGTAAGCCTCCTGAAAATGCTAAGAGCTACAGACCAATTAGCCTACTTAGCAACCTAAGCAAAATATTTGAACAAATTATTAAGGAAAAAATTTTAAAAATTGTCACTGACCGGAAAATATTTCCCAACGAGCAGTTTGGATTAAGGCGATACCACTCCACATCTCACCAAGTAGCTAGGATTTGTAAGCATATAAAGCTAAATCGCACACTAGGCAAATCAACGGGCATGGTGCTTCTAGACATAGAAAAGGCGTTTAATACAGTGTGGCACAATGGCTTGATTTGTAAAATGCTTAAGTTCAAAATTCCTGTTTATTTATGTAAAGTGGTTCAAAGTTTCTTGTCTGGTCGTTGTTTCAGAGTTTTTGTCAATAAAGCGTGTTCTGAGATGTCATATTTCTATTCCGGTGTCCCACAAGGTTCTGTCCTCAGTCCTATTTTGTATAATATGTACACGTCAGACTTGCCATTCATTCCGGAGTGTAAAGCAGCTATTTATGCTGATGATACCGCTGTATTTTCATGGCATGAATTTGCTCTCAACATCGAGACAAATTAAAACAATGGGATGGAAATACTTCTGCAATATTTCCACAAATGGAAAATAAAATTGAATGAGGATAAAATGCAAGCAATTTTTTTCACGCGAAAAAGAAAACCTTGCTTTCTCCCTAGTGGAAAAATTCGGGTAAATGGCACTGAGCTAGACTGGGCACCTTCTGTTAAATAATTGGGTATAAATCTCGACACAAGATTGACATTCAATGAACACGTCACTAAAACTATCAAGAAATTAAATTTAGCAATTAAAATGTTGTACCCTTTTATAAACCGGAAATCCTTGTTATGTAATGACAACAAAATCATAATATATAAAGTTATTTTCCATATTATTTATTTATTATTTATTATTTATTCTTTATTATTTATTACTTATTATTTATTATTTATCATTTATTATTTATTATTTATTATTTATTATTTATTATTTATTATTTATTATTTATTATTTATTATTTATTATTTATTATTTATTATTTATTATTTATTATTTATTATTTATTATTTATTATTTATTATTTATTATTTATTATTTATTATTTATTATTTATTATTTATTATTTATTATTTATTATTTATTATTTATTATTTATTATTTATTATTTATTATTTATTATTTATTATTTATTATTTATTATTTATTATTTATTATTTATTATTTATTATTTATTATTTATTATTTATTATTTATTATTTATTATTTATTATTTATCATTTATTATTTATTATTTATTATTTATTATTTATTATTTATTTATATATAATTTATTTGTTATATGTTATTTACTATTTATTAGTAAATGTTTATATTTATTTAATCGTTTTATTTAATATTTGTCTATATTTTTATTTTTTATTTATTATTTATTATTTATTTATTTATATATATTTTTTATATTTTTTTCTATTAAATTGAAGGTTTTGTGGTATTTTTCTTCAAATTGAAATTATTAGTATATAATTCATTGTGTAAAATAGAATTTCAGTTGAAAGATATAATAAACACGCTATATCGAATCTCTGTACTGTAAAATGTGCGATAACAAATCCAAATGTAAACATTCTAACCAAATAAATTATCTATGTATCTATAAAAGTGGTAGTTGAAACAGCAACTGGAGCGATCCAAGGAGAAAGATGGCGAGGGGCAACAAAGAAATACTGTGACGTAGTGACTCTGGACATGAAAAACGCCTTTAACTCGGCAAATTGAACATTCATAAGGAGATCGCTAGCTAGAATGGATACTCCATACTACCTATTAAGGATAGTTACAAGCTACTTCACCAACAGGAAGTTGAGGTAGCAAACCGACAATGGGGTAAAGTACTACAACGTCACGGCAGGAGTCCCACAAAGATCGGTACTAGGCCCTCTCTTATGGAATATCATGTACGACGGAGTCCTGCGACTAGCACTTCCACAAGGAGTTAAGATAATCGGGTTCGCTGACGACATCGACGTGGTCACCATGGCTAAACACATCCACGAAATAGAATCAGCGACAAACGAAGCAATCGGAAAAATTAAAGACTGGCTCCGATCCGCCGGCTTAGAATTAGCAGACCACAAAACTGAAGCTGTTCTTATAACAAGTCGAAAAGCTGTTGAATGTGCGAATATTCAAGTCGGAACTCAGACTATAAGAACCAAGGAAGCAGTTAAATACTTAGGAGCAATGCTCGACAACAGGTTATGTTTTAAAACACACAAGGAATACTCGAGCTAGAATGCTTCACTACTGCAGGCAGCCCTTTCTCGAATACTGCCAAACATCGGTGGCCCTGGATATGCTAAACGGATTCTACTATCCAGAGTGGTTAGCTCGGTTCTCCTATGCGCTGCACCGGTTTGGGCGTTAGGGACGATAGAAACACGGAGAAAACTATCGTCAACATACAGGCTATGTGCGATAAGACCAATCAGCGGTTTCCGAACAATATCGGACGAAACAGCCTGTGTCATAGCCGGAATGATCCCCATCGACATCCTCGCAAATGAGATGGTAAGTATCTACGAAAGGAGAACCTCGAGTCATCAAGAGGTATTGTCAGCAGATATCGTCAAGAGGATAAAGGCGGAGGAGAAGGCAACATCACTAGCTATGTGGCAAGTCAGGTAGGATAACAGTACAAAAGTAGATGGACCTACAAGCTGATCCCCACCATTGGGGTCTGGACGAAACGAGTGTTTGGGGACTGCAACTATCACCTTACGCAGTTCTTATCGGGTCATGGTGGCTATCTGTTGAAAAAGTTAACGATGGCAACACAGACCATTCATTTCCCTTTCCAATATCCAGTGCTTTGTCCTTTATTTACTTGCTAATGTATTATGTTTTTGTCGCTTACTCCTCACATCCACAAACACACACATAACTTGTATCTTGTACTGATTTACTGAATAAAGAAACTCATTCTGTTCTGAACCTCCAACAGGTTATGTGCCCAGATTCGAACTGCGGATATAAAGTTGTGAAATAATTTTGTTGAATAATTTTATTGTTTTCAAGCAATATGAGTGGGGCTAGTTTCCAAATAGAAAAGCTTGAAGAAGGGAATTATGATTCCTGGAGCGTGCAAATGAAGAGCGTTCTTGTGTGTTGGGAGTTGTGGCCAGTAGTAAGCGGTAAATCAGTGAAGGCTGAAGGCGCCAGCGTGGAGACTGCTGCGGCGTGGGACTCCAAAGATGAGAAGGCATTAGCTTCAATTATGCTCTGCATAAAACCATCACAAATCAACCACATCAAGCATTGCAAAACGTCGGCAGAGGCGTGGAAAAAGTTAACCGAAATTTATAAACCACAACGTCCAGCAAGGAAGGTCTCGTTGTTCAAGCAACTATTAGGCTTAAAGATGTCGGGAAGTGAAAGCACCAACCAACACCTACATTCGTATATGGACATCGTTGAAAAAATCAATGAAGTTGGCGTTGAACTTACAGATGAATTGTTGGTAATTATTCTGCTATCAAGTTTGCCAGGTTCGTATGAAAATTTTATAATTGCAATTGAAACTCGTGACGAGTTGCCTACCTTAAGTAGCTTAAAACTTAAGATTATTGAAGAAGGGGAACGTAGAGTAGACAGAAGTAGCGTTAGTTTTTCAACGGACGGACAGGCATACTTAGCTAAAACAAAAGGGCAAAAAACGAAGGAAAGAAATACGAGATAGAAAAACAACGGTAAATGTTTCAATTGTGGACGCATATTTTTTATCTATCATAGCGGCACCGAACACAAATACACTCACACGCAATACATGGTGTATCGACAGCGCATATGTGTCGTGATCGTAGTATGTTTTCGTGGTTGAAAGAGCACAAAGAAGAAATACAAGTAGCTGGTGGCGAGACAGTGGTGGCATATGGTCGTGGTGAAATAAATATAAACACAAAAGATTTCGTTGTGACATTGAGGGATGTACTTTACGTGCCCGTTTTGCAAGGGAATTTTGTATCGGTGAGCAAAGCAGTAAGCAACGGACATATAGTTTCATTTGACAGTAATTTTGCATACATAAAAAATAAAACCGGTAGAGTTGTTATAAAAGCAAAAAAATTAGACAACTTATTTTTGTTTGAAAATGTGAATAATAATTCTTGCTTCGTGACACAAAATAGGGCAAATGAATCTATAAAGTGGCACAATAGATACGGTCATTTGAATTTTGGAAGTCTAAATGAAATTGTGCGTAAAAATATGGCAGAAGGCATAAAAATCGGCAATTTGCTTAACGCTAAGGATGTTAACTGTATTACTTGCTTAAATGGTAAAATCTGTGTGAAGCCATTTCCCAAAATGTCCGAAAACCGCTCAAAATGTATATTAGAGCTTATTCACACGGATGTGTGTGGTCCTATGAATGTGCATTCAAATGGTAGCTCTAGATACTTCGTCACATTTGTCGACGATAACTCGAGGTATATTTTCGTATATTTTGCAAAAAACAAAGATGAAATCTTTGGAATCTTTAAACGTTTAAAGCAGAAGTAGAGCGTCAAACTGGTGAAATAATTAAGGCAGTCAGAAGCGATAATGGTACCGAGTATGTCAACAAGGCGTTTAGTAGTTATTTGGCCGAGCATGGTATTAAAAGACAGTTGACTGTGCCATATAAACCACAGCAGAACGGTGTAGCTGAACGTGTCAATAGGACATTAGTCGAGATGGCCAGGAGTATGCTGTTGCATGCGGGTTTAGAAGAAAGATTTTGGCCTGAAGCCATAAGCACAGCTGTCTACTTGAGGAACCGCTCGCCAACCAAAGCTTTAGTTGATAAGACTCCATTCGAGATGTGGACAGGGAGTAAGCCAAATGTAGCACATTTGAAAGTGTTTGATTCAAAAGGAATTGCACTTGATAAAACACAAAGAAGAAATTTCGTGCTAGGGGCAGAAATATGTTAATGATGGGATACTCTGAAACATCTAAAGCATATCGATTATATGATGTCGACACAGGAAACATTATCGTAAACCGAGACGTAGTGTTTATCGAAAATAGTAATATTAACGAAGAAAAAGTGTTTTCAAATTTTGTTATTCCCGATGCGATTGGCGCAGAAACCATTATTGATGCGAACTCATCAGAAGGTATCGATGAAGGAGGAGTCTCTAAAAAGGTATCCACCTCTGATGAGAATAGTTTAGCAGAGACCGATGATGAGTCTATTACCCAAAATGAAGCAATCGAAGAAGATGCTCCCAAGAAAGGACCGGTAAGCCAGGGCGACCAAAGAAACAGTTTAATGTCATAAACTTAATAGATAGTACACTGAAGCTGTCAGAGTACCACAAAATGTGTATGAGGCCGTTAATAATATACAACACAGTATGTGGATTAAAGCAATGAGTAACGAGTTTGATTCTCTTATAGCAAATAAGACATGGACATTATGCGAACTGCCGCCGAACAAAAGGGCCATAAATTGTAAATGGGTTTACAATTTAAAGCTGAATAAAGACGACGGCATTGATCGATTTAAAGCAAGACTAGTTGCGAAGGGTTGTAGTCAGCAGTACGGTATAAACTATGATGAAACATTTACTCCCGTTGTAAGGTATGCTACTATCAGGATGGTTATTGCATTAGCTGCTGAGTATCAATTATACGTACATCAGATGGATGTTTCAACTGCTTACTTAAATAGTGAGTTACATGACGAAATTTATATGAGACAGCCTGAAATGTTTGTTGATGAAAAGCACCCATATATGGTTTTAAAATTAAACAAAGCGATTTATGGTTTAAAACAGTCAGGGCGTGTGTGGAACACGCGACTGGATGAAGCTTTTAAGAAAATTGGTTTTACTCAATGTGAAAGTGAGTCCTGTGTGTATATTATGAACACCAAAAATGAGTACAATATAATAGCGGTCTACGTAGATGACATAATCATAGCTAGTTCGAACAAAAACACCATCGATAAGATAAAGGTAAACATTTCTAATGAATTTGAAGTTGTAGACAAGGGTCCGCTACAGTATTTTTTGGGCATGGAAGTGGGGCGTGACGGGGAGACTAGTGCAATAACATTGAGCCAAAGACAGTATATCAAAGAACTGCTAAAACAACAAGATATGGAAGATTGCCGACAAGTATGAACACCTTTAGATCCAGGTTTTCAAGTACGGTGTCATTCTAATAATTGCAGAAAAGTGGAAGAACGAGCATATCAAAGCTTGATTGGTTCGTTGATGTATCTAGCAATATCGACTCGTCCAGATATATTGCATTCTGTGTGCAAGCTGTCGCAGAGAAATAAGGATCCACGTGCGGAACACGTAGCAGGTGCTAAACATATTCTGCGATATTTAAGTAAAACAATGGACTTGAAACTAAGTTATTGTAAGACTGGGAGGCCGATAGAATGCTTTGTAGATGCTGACTGGGGCGCAGACATAGGTGATAGAAAATCATATACTGGTTACATTTTCTTCTTTGCAGGCTGTGTTTTCTCATGGGAGTCAAAGAAACAAAATTGTGTGGCGTTGAGCAGCACTGAAGCTGAGTACATGGCTCTATGTACTGCAACGAAGGAAGCTGTTTACATTCAAAAACTATTGAACGAGATTGGTATTCATCGCGATTCAACACCGATGGTCATCAATGGTGATAACCTGAGCGCCCAACAACTTGTACGTAATCCAGTGTATCACTCGAGGAGTAAACACATAGATATCAAGTACCACTATGTCCGTGAGGTTTTCCAGCAGAAGAAGATCGATTTGAAATACGTTTGCACGAACAACATGATTGCTGATGTTTTAACTAAAAATCTTCCTAAATTGAAACATTGTAACTTTGCGCAAGTTTTTGCCGCCCACCTGGAAGAAACTTTCAAACCGTTTGATGGACAAGCTCTTATTGAAAATATAAATATGTCGTATATAGACAATAGCGTAATAAGAAATGCAACGCTTACCGAACTTAAGGAAGAAATAAAGAAACTTAAACCTAAGAAAGCTCCTGGATACGACCTAATTAGGGGAGAGGTTCTTAAAGCAGTACCAAGAAAAGCTTTAATTAAGCTTCTGTTCATTATAAACGCCGCGATTAGACTAGAATATGTTCCCAGTCAATGGAAAGTCGCCGAAGTTATAATGGTCCTTAAGCCTGGAAAACCGCCCAATGAAAAAACGTCTTATAGACTGATTTCGCTCCTTCCAATTATATCCAAAGTGTTCGAGAGAATATTGGTTAGGCGAATACAGCCGGTATAAGAGGAAGGGCATCTCATCCCTGATCATCAATTCGGATTCAGAAGTAAGCATTCTACAGTTGAACAAGTACATCGAATAACACATGTAATCGAAAAATCACTTGAAGAAAAAAAGATTTGTTCAAGCGTATTCCTTGACATTTCTCAAGCCTTTGATAAGGTCTGGCACGAAGGCTTAAAGATTAAATTACGACAAGTTCTGCCAGAGCACCTACATAATGTTTTGAAGAACTACCTTACGAATAGGCTTTTCCGCGTCAAATGTGGAAACGAATATTCAGATTTTAAGGAAATAATGGCTGGGGTGCCGCAAGGAAGCGTTCTTGGTCCAGTCTTATATCTATTATACACTCGTGATATACCGCAAGTAGAAGGCACTGAGCTAGCTACATTTGCCGACGACACTGCTTTCTTGACAGTAGGTAAAACGGTCGAAGATACTACAGAAAAACTGCAAGAAGCTTTGAATAGAGTAAATGAATGGACAACAATTTGGCGAATCGCACTCAACGAGACCAAATCTGTTCATATAAATTTTACTTATAAAAAAATAAATAATTTGCCGATCTTTTCAAACTCGGTTCAAATCCCGTTTGCAAACGAGGCTAAGTATCTTGGAATGACACTTGATACAAAGCTGAAATGGAAAACGCACGTTAAGAAAAAACGCAAAGAACTAGATAACAAATATCGAGAAATGTATTGGTTACTTGGAAAATATTCCAAGCTTAATATATATAACAAACTGCTTTTATATAAGCAAGTGCTAAAGCCTGTATGGACATATGGCATACAACTCTGGGGTTGTACCAAAATAAGTAATATTAAAATTTTACAAACTTTTGAAAACAAAGTGCTAAGAGGTATTGTAAATGCGCCATGGTATATCAGAAACAGCGATATCCACAGAGACCTTGGCATTAAAACAATCGAAGACGAAATTCAAACCTACGCGAGAAAGCATAGAAGTCGACTAGAAAGTCACGTAAATATTACAGTCCTCCAACTTTTGGAAGAAAGAAATTTACTGCGCCGTCTACAAAGAACCAAACCTTTAGACCTAGCGCGATAAGTAACCGCGTCTAAACTGCGGAGCTGGCAAGAACTTCTAATGGGAAGGTACCTGCAAAACGTCATTATTTCGCGAAATCGCGAAACGAAAACTACTTGATAAGTCGAATACTTAGTTGTAGTAAAAACAAAAACAAGTCTGCTTTGAAGGGAGGTTTTTTAGTGGGTAAGAATCCCACACTACTATGAGCACGCGCTGTCGATCCTCATAGTGTCTTGTTGAAGATTTTCACCTACCCTCGGAAAAAAAAAAAAAAAAAAAAATTTTAACTTTGCAACTTTAATGGGATTGAATTAATGTATAAATAATGCAGTTTTTTTTTTTGTAAATCTTTGTTTCCCAAATTAGAATAAGTGTTTTGTTGAACTGTTAATGAATAATGTGTTGAGGAGGAGTGTTGAAAAAGTTAACGATGGCAACACAGACCATTCATTTCTCTTTCCAATATCTAGTGCTTTGTCCTTTATTTACTTGCTAATGTATTATGTTTTTGTCGCTTACTCCTCATATCCACAAACGCATACATAACTTGTATCTTGTACTGATTTACTGAATAAAGAAACTCATTCTGTTCTGAATCTCCAACACTATCGCAAATATTTACACATTTGGATGGCAAACGACTAACAAAGGCCTCGTAGGGGCAGCATCTCCCGATAGGTGTTGGTCCCCTAAGTAACGAGAAAGAGCCACTGCAGCCGAAAACCTAGCAGCTCTGTTAGTAAGCCCTACTCCCACCTCCTCGTAGGGCCATCTGGGGATTTCTTCGGAAATTGCTAACGGGAGAGGACAAATGGCGAGCTTCCTGCGCCAAAAAACAGGATAAGTGTCGGTTGGTCTGTGGCCCAGCGAGCCGCAACCGTAAAAACAAATCTTGCTCCGAAACGGAAACCAACGCCTCCAATACGGACGGATAATTTGATGATGACCTTTGGCTATCGAACACGGACAACGATCGGATTCTGGAACGTTAAGACCCTCCTGGACTCACTCAAGGAAGGGCCTTATAACGCCAGATTCCTCCAATTAGAATGCGAATTCGCACGGTATGAAATAGACATCTTAGGGCTGAGCGAGATAAGATGGTTCGATGCTGGGGAATTCATCTCCCCAACAAAAAGCACTGTCATGCTCTACTCTGGTAAACTTGCTGGAAGTGCACGGAGTTCCGGAGTAGGACTCATGCTAACTCCAGCAGCAAGTAGTAGCCTCATATCCTGGAAATGGATGAAAAGGATGATTTTTATAGCCACTTAGGCGCCGCCTACAACCAAACGCCTAATGGGGACATCGTAATGGTGATGGGAGATCTCAATTCCAAGGTGGGTAGCGAAAACACCATGCTTAAGCACGTGATGGGAGTTCATGGCGTGGGAGACTGTAATGATAACGGTGAGCGGTTTGTGGACTTCTGCAATACCAACCGCCTAGTCATCGGAGGTACGCTGTTTAAGCATAACACCTGCCACAAAATCAGTTGGGTCTCTACTGATAGGCAACGAACATCCAACTAGATCGACCACATTGCGATCAGTCGCCGCTTTAGAAATTGTCTCCTGGACGTCCGAAACAGACGTGGAGTTGACGTCGGACTAGAACGAGATCACCATCCTATGGTAGCTCATTTACGCCTTCGTACTGCATCCGTCAACAGCAACCGCTCAAACCTACTTAACATCACCAGGTTTAATATCGACAGGCTGAAGGTTCCCCAAGTGCACCAACAGTTCAGGGACCATCTTGCCTTAGAAGCAGAAGCAATCAGCAGCATACTGGAAGAGAACATGGATGACCACTGGAGTGCTGTGAAAAATGTTTTTGCGAATGGGGCACGCACTTATGTCGGTAAAAAGCAGAAACACCACCGCACATGGCTTTCTACAGACACCTGGAGACGGATCGATGAACGTACAGCAATCAAGGCTCGGATTGCAACGGCCTCAGCAGTAGAGAGAACCGAGCTTGAAACCCAATACCGTGCGAAGAAGAAAGAAGTGCAGCGCAGTGTGAGACGTGACAAACGTCAATATAGGACTGTTTATAGCATCACTAAGGAGCTCATCGGTGGTCGAAACTCCAAAGAACATCCAGTGAAGAGTCTAGACGGTAACCTTCTGATTTCGGATGAGGATCAGCTCACTAGATGGAGAGAACATTTTGCTACAGTGCTAAATCACTTAGACGACGGCGGTATGATCTCGAATTCAAATGAGCAGTTCGAAGCAACAAATTCCCGAATTCGCACCGTACCTGTAAGTAGAACCCAGATAATAACAGCAATCAAGTCCCTCAAGAAGAGCAAGGCGGTGGGTATTGCAGGCATCGCTGGCGAGCTATTTCAAGCGGCGCCAAATACATCGGAAGATTTGCTGCATCCCCTAATACGGAGAGCTTGGGATAGCGAATAATTTTCACAGGAGTGGAAAAGGGGGATGATCATTAAACTTCCGAAGAAGGGAAACTTAATGGATTGCGGTAACTGGAGAGGTATATGCGTTCTTCCAGCCGTGGCCAAAATAATAGCTTAAATAATTCTAGAAGGAATTAAAGAACATTTAGATTCAACTCTCGATGTCGAACAGGCAGGCTTTCGCGCTGGATCCTCCTGCATCGACCACATAAACACCTTACGGATCATTATCGAGCAATGCGTTGAGTATAGGTCTCCGCTACATTTAATGTTTATCGACTTCGAGAAGGCTTTCGACAGATTGAATCGAGATGCTATCTGGTTGGCCTTGCGCAGGAGAGGCATCCCAGAAAAACTTATAGCTATTATCAAGGCTACATACAAGGGCGGTAAGTGTCACGTCGTGCACAATGGTAAAGTGTCGGAGGATTTTGAAGTCCAAAGTGGAGTACGTCAAGGGTGCAAGTGCTGTCAACACTATTGTTCTTGGTGGTTATCAGCGATGTGCTCCGTGCAGCATTGACGGAAGGCAACTATGGAATTCGTTGGACTATGACATCTTACCTTAAACACCTAGAATACGCTGACGATATTTGTCTACTTTCACATCGGATAACGGATCTTCATCTGATGGCCCAAAATCTAGAAGCTGAGGCAAACAAAGTGGGGCTAAAAATAAACACAGCCAAAACAAAAGCCCTGAGCACTTCTTCTAACAACCGCGCTCAACTTTACATTGCCGGACAGGAAGTCGAGAAAGTTCATAACTTTCTTTATTTAGGAAATGTGGTCTCGGCTAATCGTGGTGGCACCGAACTGGATGTGTGCAGCAGAATCGGGAAGGCTAAAGCTGCGTTCGGCGTGCTATCTAAAATCTGGAGAAGTAATGTTATCAGCTTAAGATCCAAGCTTTGACTGTTCCGCTCCAACGTAGAATCAGTGCTGCTTTATGGGTGCAGTACTTGGAAGGTGGACACCATTAACACACACAAGCTGCAAGTCTTTGTAAACAAATGCTTAAGAATCATCTTGAGGATTTTTTGGCCGAACCGCATCTCTAACGAACAACTTTATCTGAGAACGGGCCAAGAACCTATAAGCATTACTATACGAAGAAGAAAGTGGCAATGGATTGGACACACCCTACGACGCGAAGACAACTCCATTGCGAAATACGCCACGCAGTGGAATCCGCTCACCCAGGCAGGCAGAATAGCGGGACGCCCTAGGCAAACGTGGCGCAGAACAGTTGAGGAGGAATGGAGCTCTTTAATAATGAGTTGGAGGCAGCTCAAACGCGTTGCAGAACTTTGAACAAGATGGCGCGCAGGCGTGGCTGACGCCCTATGCCCCCCGAGGGGTTAAAGCATCTAAGTAAGTAAGTAAGTAATTCCACCATTACTTATAGACCAAATGCTGCGGTCAGAGGAGAATTGGCTGGAAATTTGTGCCCTTATAACGAATGTGCAAAAGGAGCTCCGAAGAATTGAGAGAGCAAGGAGAGCTGAAGCAGCAATACAAGAAGCATAGCATTAATTGCTAACCAGCCCCGCGAAGTAATACCTTACGGCAGTCCCGCGGGGAGAGTGGTAGATGTGTGCAGGGTGTGGATTAGAACGTAGGCGCATTCCTGGCATCGATTATTCGGGCTTGCGAATCGTCCATGGTAGTAGCCCGGGCTACTAGTATCTTTCGAAGATTACCACATAGCAAGAAGCCGCCCGGACAACCATCATCGTATCGCCCAATATGCCTGCTCGATATGCTGGGAAAGATCCTAGAGCGTATCATCTATGACAGACTGCTTGCGGTGGCGGAGAAAACGGAGCTGTCAGTACGGCTTCAGAAAATCACGCTCTACCACCGATGCCATAAAGGCGGTAGTAGATTTAGCAACTGAAGCAGGACAAGGGAAAAGGTGGAAATGGGCGACAAAGAAATACTGCTCAGTAGTAACGCTCGACATCAAAAATGCGTTCAACTCGGCAAGCTGGTCATTGTTTAGGAGATCCCTGGCCAGGATGGATACACCATACTACCTGCTGAGGATAGTCACGGACTACTTCAGCAATAGGAAGCTAAGATACCATACTGACGATCTTCATAGATACTGTTGCGTATTCGCGGATTTTAGGGTGCTCCTTTCGTTGAGCTAAAGAAAATTAAAGATTAAGAAATTGAACACGAGGCTTAACTTTGGGTATGACTTCATTGGCTGATGACAAAATAGAGAATGACACCCGTCATGACATCTGTGTAAGTGCAAGGTAGTTATCTTCCGGCAAACTTTAGCTGGACTTCCGGAGTGCGTTCACCCGTGCGTAACACTCCGCCCTTCTTGAACTGTGGCCTCTTCGGCCAAAAGCTTTTTCTCGGAAGGCCAGGAGTTAAAGTTGTTGCCTCGGTATCAGGTGACCCGATCAATGTGCACAATCTTAAACCTCGATCGCGGCGTCTTCTGGATCTTGATGGTTACATCGCTTATGATTTCCATGACCCGGTATGGTCCATCCCAATCCGATTGAAGTTTTGGGCAGACTCGCACTCTCCTTCTGGGGTTGTGGAACCACACAAAGCTTCCAACCTGGAATTTAGGGAAATTAGCTTTTAAATCATACCTACTCTTCATTTTTTGGGCCGAGCGCCGTCGTTCAATTCTTGCTCGGTCATTCATCTCTCGAAGCTGGTCCTGGAGCTGCTGGGCAAATCCCCGGTACGTCTTGGGATCCAAATCTGGCGAAGTGCCGAAGAGTAAATCCTGAGGTAGTCGCATATCGCGACCATACATCATTGCAAAAGGTGTTTCTTTGGTTGACTCATGAGTCGACGAACGGTAAGTCATTGCAAAGAGGGGAAAAAGGTCGTCCCAGTCATCCTGCTTATCGTTGACGAATTTTGCGAGATAGTGGAGTATCGTCCGATTCATCCGCTCCACAAGACCATCGCACTGAGGGTGAAGCGGCGTTGTTCGGGTCTTGCGTATGCCCATAATTTCCATGACATTTTGGAAAACTTCAGACTCAAAGTTCCGCCCCTGATCCGAATGCAGTTCTGTTGGAACGCCATAACGGCAAAAGACTTCATGGACTAAGGTTTTGGCCACAGAATCTGCCGTTTGGTCAACGAGGGGAAATACCTCAAGCCATTTAGAAAAGTAGTCCATCATCACCAACACATATTTATTTCCTCGCTTTGTTTCATTTTCATTTTCATTTTCATTTTCATTTTCATTTTCATTTCATTTTATTCATCAATCAGAGTACATATATCTCTTATAGACTATAAGTATAATTAAAATGATAATACAACTAAATATGTACAATAACTATTTTAATTAATATAAACAAAAGCTTGCTATCAGTAAAGAATAAAACAAAAAATAAATACGTATAAAAAGTTAATGAAATATAGCTTATACTGTTTGATTGGCAAGCAAACAAAGAATTCTAGATTTGAAAGTGTCACGCGTACAATTACCGAAAAAGTCTACTTCAGAACAAATTGAATTAGCTTCTCTGATGCAACGCGATAATGGTTCATTACGACTATAGCTAGAGCGATGAAGCTGTTCGTAGAATAATAACTGTTCACGCAACATTCTAGATGGAGAATGCAAATTAATAAGTTGAAGTAACGGAGGGCATTTAATATGATAGGTTCAAAGATCACGGATAAACAAAATGGAAAAGTATTTACGTCTTTTCTCAAGAGACACTAGTCCAATTAATAAAAACCTAGCATTATAGGCAGGCATCTCCATAGGCCAGTTGAATTTATAAATAGCATATCTATTGAACTTTCTTTGAATCCTTTCTATCCTTTCTGATGCAACAATATAGTATGGGCACCAAACAGAGCTACAGTACTCCAGAACAGATCTGACCAGAGAAATAAACAGCGATTTCAATTAGTAGGGATCAAAAAACTCACTTGCATTTCTTTTGATGAAGCCAAGCATAGAATTTGCTTTGCTTATTACATAATCGATGTGGAGTGAGAACGTAAGCTTTGTATCTGAAATTACACCAAGATATTTTTTACGATCTACTCTGTCAAGGTATATATTGTGAATGCTATAGTTAAATATAACAGGATTTAAATGTCTGTAACAAGAGAATGATTCGCATTTTGCTATGTTCAGATGCAGAAAGTTAATATTGCACCATTCAACTAGTCTCGTTAAGTCCTCATTAAGAAGTACACAATCGCGTACGAAGCTACCAAACGATACAGCTTTAAGTCATCAGCAAATAGTAGGCAGCATGAATGTTTAAAAATTAGAGGGATATCATTGATAACAAGTAGAAAAAGTAAAGGTCCTAAATGACTGCCTTGGGGAACGCCAGATGTAACAGTAATAAGAGTCGACAGGCACTGATCGATTTTCACATATTGCGTTCTGTTAGTCAGGTAAGACCTAATCCATTTCAAAATATTAGAATGAAAACCCATACAAGATAACTTATGCAACAAGACCGTATGGTTCACCCTATCAAAGGCCTTGGCAAAGTCCGTAAAGATAATATCGGTTTGCAACCTTTTTTCGAAACCTGTAACTATGAAGTTTGTCAGAATAGACAAGTTTGTAGTCGTGGATTTACCGGAGACAAACCCATGTTGATAAACGGAAATGTATTCACTAACAAGGAAATAAAGTTTATTATAAATATTTTTTTCGAATAACTTAGGAATAGTTGAAATTTTACAGACAGGTCTATAATTTGTAACATCTTGTTTGGAGCCAGATTTGAAAATTGGTGATATAAAGGATACCTTCCACCCGTTTAAAAAGTCGCCATCAGAGAGAGACACATTGAAAATGTGAGTTAACGTCTTAGCTATTGCGCTAGCACAACTCTTAAGCAGTAAGGGTGGAATACCATCCGGTCCCTCTTTTTTATTGCAGTCTAATAAAGATAACGCCTTCTCCACCTCCATGACATCAACATTAAGTGAACCTAAATCAAAGATTTCAGACACATTCGGTAAGTCTTCGGAAGAGGGAGAAACAGAAGAATAAACAGATTTAAAGTGAGTGGCAAACATATTACAGATTGTGGATACATAACTAGTAGTTGCGCCTGAGTAGCTCATAGAATTTGGATATTCATTAGTCTTACGCTTGCTATCTATATAGCTCCAAAAATATTTGCTGTCGCTTTTCAATCTTGATTCGGCTAACAAAACGTAATCACGATATAAGAATTTATTGAGCGAATCAAATTCGCGCTGACGAGCTAAATAACAATCGCGAAACTCTAAATTCTCCCTGTTACTCCTATAAAGTTTATAAGCTTTATTTTTTTATTCTTTAGATTAGATAGCCTTTTATTGAACCATATAGGATTGGAATTACATCTAATACTCCATTTAGGTACAAATTGACTGAACGCGCAATTTAAAAAGGAAAGAAAGGATTCATAAACGTTATTTAAACAAGAGGAGCCCAAAATGGTATCCCATGGCACAGAAGACAAGTATTCACACATTGCATCAAAGTTAGCATTTTTGTAATTATAAATAGTACAATTTTTCGACATTTTCTGTTTTAAGTAACTAAAGAAACTAATTTTAGCATCTAAAGCAAGATGGTGAAGAGTTTTTAATGATAGGGAAATTAGATAGATCGACACTAATATTAAATTCCCTATCAACGAACACTAGTTCAAGTAAACGATTGAGGTTATTGTGATGATTATTGACTTGAATAAGATCATAGTGACTGAAAAAATCAATTACAGATGCTTCAACTTGAGAATGTCGATGGCTACCCGTTAAAATGGTTCACCTGTCAAATAAATTTGCAACTTTCCTTGCGTTCTTTTCTGAGGGCCACGCTTTGCCGCGCAAATATCGCATGCTGTGCATAACGTTCTACATCTTTTCTTGCTCCAACCCAATAGAACCGGCATCTTAACTTTGCGAAAGTCTTGTTGGATCCGAAATGTCCTCCAGCTACGGTATCGTGGTACAGCTTAATAATTTCTTTAAACAGTGATCTAGGAATAATCGGAAGCAAACGCTCAGGCTGTTGTCTTTTTGTTGGTATCCACTTCTTTGACAAAATGCCGTTCTGTAGTGTAAGACTGGCGAACTGTACCCAATACACTTTAAGCACATGACACTCGTTTGAGATATCATTCCATATAGGACGATTTCCGGCTTTTACCCAGTTTATTGCCTGAGAAAGGATTGAGTCCATTGCTTGTGCGCGCTGAAGCTTCTCGAAATCGAAGTCACTGTCAACCAATCGAATGGCGTGAACTGAAAGGTTATCCGCTAACTTTAGTCGTTTTTCCTTCACGTCACAGTGATGGCAAAGTCTATCCGCACATGGTCGCCATGAGAGCGCATCGGCATTAAGGTGTCTTTTTCCCGCTCGATGTTGAACTCGAAAGTTGTATTGCTGGAGGCGCTCCATCCACCGGGCAAGTTGACCTTCAAGGTTCTTAAATGACAACAACAAATTCAATGCGGCATGGTCCGTTCGGGCTAAAAATTCTCGACCGTGCAGATAAACATGAAAGTGTTCTATAGCTTTGACCAGTGCCAGCAGTTCCTTCCGGGTCGTGCAATAATTACGCTCTGACTTGTTCAAAGCCCGACTGAAATAAGCAATAACTCTCTCTGTTCCATCCTGCTGTTGAGACAGCACAGCTCCTAAGCCGAATTCACATGCATCAGTATCAAGTACAAGTTCTCCTTCGGCCTGGAAATGTCCCAGCACGGGAAACGAAGTTAAGGCCTCCTTTAGATCATTAAACGCACTCGTACACTGATCGGTCCATTTAAAGGCCACGTTTTTCTCGGTAAGCTGATGGAGGGGTCAAGCAATTGCGGCGAATCGGGGTACAAATTGGCGGTAATATGTGCAAAGTCCCACAAAGCTACGTAGATCTGTCAAATTCGCCGGGGTTGGCCAGCCACGAACCGCTTCAATTTTTGCAGGGTCTGGCGAGACGCCTTTACTGCTCAACAGATGACCCAAGAACTCGACTTCATTGCGGAATAGATTGCATTTCGACGCATTTAATTTTAAACCAGAGTCCCTTAAACTGCTGAAAACAGAACGCATGCTAATTAGCATTTGTTCGAAAGTCTTACCATGAACGAGGATGTCGTCCAAATAAGGAAGGCAAACTTCTAATGGTAGTCCCCTTAGCACGTTAGACATCAGGCGCTCGAAGGTGGCGGGCGCATTCGTCAAACCAAAGCTCATCACTACAAACTGTCGCAATCCGTCCCTAGTTACAAAGGCAGTCTTCTCTCGGTCATCAGGGTGAACTTCTAGCTGCCAGTATCCGGATTGGCAATCAAGGATGCTGAACCACACTGAGCCTGATACCGAATCTAGAGTGTCGTCTATTCTCGGCAAAGGAAATGAGTCTTTAATCGTAGCTAAGTTCAGATGGGGATAATCAACACAGAACTTTGTTGACCCATCCTTCTTTTTGACCATCACGATGGGAGATGCCCAGGGGCTGGAACTTTCCTCGATGATACCTCGTCGCAGCATGTCATCAATTATTTTTCTGGATTCCTCCTGTTTAGCGAAGGGAAGTCGACGCGGCGGTTGCTTGATTGGTTTAGCTGACCCTACATCGATTCGGTGTTGAACGACTTTGGTTCGTCCCCAATCATCTGGGTCCATTGAAAAGATGTCTCTGAATTCCCACAAAAGGTCTTTAACTGCTACCTGTTGCATTGGCTCGAGATGTTCTAGCGACCGTGCAAGGAGTTCTGACAGATATTCCGGCAAAGCTGTCTCGTTAGACGAGACCAAATTTAAACACTCAACATCTTCAAATAGTTCCACGGGGGTATCACCCGGTAAAACCACAGAATGAACCGCTACATTTGCGACTTGGACGAACACAACTCCATCGCAGTTTTTGCTTAGGGATTTACCAATCAGCAGCCCTTTTGGAAGCTGATGTCCTATTGGAGAGACGACGCCTTCTGGGAAGTTATCGATGGAAACAGCGGTAGAGATCATCGCTTCTGTTTGGGGAGGAATAACAAGGTCAGCAACAACTCGCAAGCATGCCGTTCGCTCCGTTTCTTCCGGTGGTGCTTCACCAGCAAGATCCCTTGCGTTGTCATCAGTCTCACAGGTCAACGAAATTCGGCGTCCGCCGACTACCAGTTGATACGAGGAAAAGTCCAACATTCCCTTGGTAAGTTGAAGAACATCAACACCTAGGATGCCGTGGCAGCCAGTGGGAAGAGAGAAATCAACCACTAGCAATTTAACACGACGTTTAAATCGACCAAGTGTAATTTGTGTACGCCAACAATGAGAACTTTGAACTGAGTTGCCGCATAATGTCTGCAGGCTCACGTTGCCGGAGAGGAGACGGGTATTGGGAGGAATGACAGATCGACTCACCAAGGTCACTGATGATCCGGTATCCACCAGCATTCGACAAGACACGTTGCCGACTACCATTGGAACAGTAAAACCACTGTGAAGTTTCTGCGAATAAATGTTGAAAATATGGGGTCGAATAGATGGAATCAGCGTTGACCCCCTGTCGCTGACTGCTGGTCGTTTCCCGACATGTCTACTGTTTCATCGTGACCGCGACTTCTTTTGGTGGGTTGCCTACGATTGTGTCTGGCTGGCGGGATATGCTCGTTGCCGACTTCAATTGATCGAGCCTGATAGATTGTCTGTGTTGCAAGGCGAGCAGCTTCTACAGTGATGGCCCTTGACACCGCTACGGCAAATGTTTTTGGATCTGAAAGCCTCACATTTTCCTGAATACTACGATCGTAGATTCCGTCGATAAATTGAATAATGGCAATGCGCTCTTGCGCGCTTAAAGGGCAATCACCAAAAACAATCCGTGTAAGTCGCTGTATATCGCTTGCGAACGCACCAAGATCTTCATATAACCGCTGCCGCCTAGAACGAAAGGTTGAATGAGAAACATGTTTTTCTTGGTTGACAAACCTGAGCTGTAGGGCTGAAACCACTTTATCGTAATCAATACGATCAGCAGAATCCAAGTTTGCAAGTACCGCTACGCTTTCTCCACGGAGTAGCGTAGCTAGTGTCCGAGCTTTTTGTTGAGAGGTCCATCCATTGGCTTCGGCAATGATTTCAAATTGTAATTGATAATCTCCCCAACGTGTTGTGCTGCTATCAAATGGTGGTGGAAAGAGATCACACACGTTTGGAGATAAACTGCGGGTACAATTTTGCTGGCAATCTTGTGGTGTATTCTCTTTTTGAATTTTTGTTTGGTCTGTTGAGACGCGATTTTCGGGAGTGGAGCAATCAAAGACTTTATTTGCGAAAGTTGTTCCAGTCATTGTTTTTAGCTCCTCTGATTGTCGTTGCTGCTCTTGTGCTAGCTGCGTTATAGCAGCACTCTGCTGCTCTATATCAGCACACAAGAGGTTAAGTTTCGCGAACACCTTTTCTAAATTTTCAGTTAATTGCTCTGCCATATCGAGTTGGGCATCCCACTTCTGACACCAGTGTTGCGTATTCGCGGATTTTAGGGTGCTCAACGAAAGGATGGCTAAAGAAAATTAAAGATTAAGAAATTGAACACGAGGCTTAACTTTGGGTATGACTTTATTGGCTGATGACAAACTAGAGAATGACACCCGTCATGACATCTGTGTAAGTGCAAGGTAGTTATCTTCCGTCAAACTTCAGCTGGACTTCCGGAGTGCGTTCACCCGTGCGTAACAATACTAATAGCTCGAGTGGTACTAGCAAGCACGATTCGCAAACCTGAGTAATCGATTCCAGGAATACGCCTACGTACTAAACACACACCCTACACACTTCAACCACTCTCCCCGCGGGACTGCCATTAGGTATTACTTCACGGGGCTGGTTAGCAATTTATGCTGTCCTTTCTCCTTCTCGACGTATTCTTTCTTGAATTCGAAGCTGCATTTGCACGTGCTTAATAAATGCGCAAATTTTCATCCATTTTTCCTCAGATTGTACCATATGATCTATGAGGAATGGAGGACTGGGAATTTCGTTACAGTAGAAAACCGCACGCTCCGTATCTTCCTCCTGGTCTGGACATTCTGGTCACAACGGAGAGCTATCGTGTCCAAACCAGTAGAGATATTTACGATAACCTCCATGGCCAGACAGGAACTGCGTGAGGTGGTAGGTGCAGTTCCCATGTGCTCGGTTTATCCAAATGTCGATGGTGGGGATTAATTTATAGGTCCATCTGCCTTTAACCGCATTATCCCATCGATCTTGCCACACAGCTCTTAAAGCTGCTTTTTCTTCTTCTATAACCCTTCTTCTTTCGCTAGCCTCTTGATTGCTCGAGCCTCTCCGATTGTAGATTCTCTGCATCTCGCTCGCGAGGATGTCGATCGGGACCATTCCTGCTATGACAAAGGCTGCTTCGTCAGAGATAGTTCTAAAACCACTGATGGTCCTTATAGCGCAGAGCTATAGGCTGATGTAAGTTTCCTCCTTGTTTCTTCGGTCGCGAGAGCCCCCGCCCAAACCAGAGCCGCATAAAGAAGGACTGAGCTGACAACTCTGGATAGTAGGATCCTCTTAGCGTATCCAGATCCTCCAATGTTGGGCATTCAAACGGTAGGGCTGGTCAAACGGTAGTGCATGCGATCATGTGAAAACACAAGCGTTTTCACTCAGCTGAGGCCTACCAACTCGTACTCTCAACCTCCACGCGGTGACAGCCTTAAGCCAAGAAATGGGTAACCAACCCCGTTTGGCGGATTCTTGGTGGCAGCAGATAAGAGAGGGGGGGAAGAGCGCCTTTCTCACTAGAGCACTTCTTCCTGTTCCAGGCGGCAGCGGACGAATTCCCTAGACGGAGTCAACGGTGGCGTCTATAGTTCCAGTTAGGTTGAACTTAGTGAATACCTTGCGCGAGCTGCTTCGACGTATTCGGATCACAGGTCGGTAAGGAATTTCCAATGTTGGTCAGGACATTGGAATAGAGATGGTGGCGGAGGAGCCCTTAATGGGCCAACGGCAGCGCTCATACTCCCGTAGTGGACTACTGGCACCGGTGTACCCGCTCCCTCGTCCTGGGGGAATAATTAAGGAACTGGCCCTCCAGGTTGGAGGTTGTGCCGTCGGGGTAACTTCCGTACCACGTAAAAAACTCATGGTTCCGAAACAACCAAAAGCCTCGGATAAGAATGACTCAACTAATGACGCCCCCAGCAAACGAAATAAGGACAACGACCTTCGGATCTGTACGTGGAATGTTCTGTCCCTTTACAGCCCACGTGCAGCCGAACAACTAGCAGAAGCCCTAGACTGCTATAAAGCAGATATTACCGCCATCCAGGAAGTACGATGGGATGGGCAGGGCAAAAAGAGGATGAAAAACTGCGATATCTACTACGGTGATTGCTACAGAGACAACAGGCAACGCTTATTCGGATGCAGATTTGTCATACGCGGCAGTCTTAGGCAAGAAGTCTTAAGCTTCCGACACGTAAGCGAGCGTATTATGACTATCCGGATCAAGGCTAAATTCGCTAACATAAGCCTAATGTGTGTTCATGCCTCCACAGAAGAAAAGGACCCTGCCTCCAAAGAGTGTTTCCACGAGCTCCTCGACAAAACATACGAGCAATGTCCTAAATACGACGTTAAAATCGTATTGGGCGATTTTAAATCCAAAATAAGAAAGGAGGACGTCTTTGGTAGGGCAGTCGGTAAGCATAGCCTACACGACACCACGTCTGATAACGGACTAAGGCTAATTGATTTTGCTGTGGAGCGAAATGTCACCATAGCAAGCACATGGTTTCCTCATCTCGATATTCATAAGCAGACATGGCGGTCATATGATCATGTAACGATCAACCAAATCGATCATATTGCGATCGACGCAAGGCATGCCTCCAGTATTCTGGATGGCCGAACCTTCCGAGCGGCCAATATAGACTCGGATCATTACCTTGTTGTAGCCAAGGTACGAATGCGGATATCCCAATCTGAGCAACAAAGAAGAATTACTGTGAGAAAATTTAACGTCGAAAAGCTACAATCGCAAGAGACCGCCAGACTCTTCGCTGAACGCGTATCCCGAAATCTCTCAATCACCCATTTGCCGCCAGCATCAAGTGCCGAAGACCAGTGGCAACGCTGCCAACATGCCATCAGAAACGCCGCGACTGATGTGCTGGGTCTCGCTCGCCCACCACCGCGAAACCCCTGGTTTGACGAAGAATGCCGGCGAGTACATGCAGCAAAACAAGAGGCATACAAAGCGGCGCTGCAAAGGAAGACGAGAGCTGCTCGTGAGCTCTACGAGCAAAAGAGACGGGAAGAACATCGGCTTCTCCAAAAGAAGAAGAAAGAGCATGAGAAGCGAGCGTTTGAGAATATCGAGAGTCTATACTCCAGGAACAATCTACGGAAGTTTTACCAAAAGGTAAAAAGAACGTGTCAGAGAAGTAATACCCGTACAGAAACCTGTAGAGATGAAAATGGAAACCTCGTAGTTGAATCACAGTCGATGCTGAGAATATGGAAAAACTACTTCTGCAGAATGTGTAATGGTGACGAAGATCAACATCCCGCTGTCAGGCAGAATGAACCATACAACATAGACGATGATAGTCAAAATTTCCATCCACCTGACCAAAACGAAGTGAGGATAGCAATATCCAAGCTAAAATCGAACAAGGCTGCTGGACCTGACGGCTTGCCGGCCGAACTTTTCAAGGCAGCAGGGGATTAATTGGTGGAGTGCATACACCAACTCATTTCTAATATTTGGTCAGACGAGTGTATGCCTGATGAATGGAATCTCAGCATCGTTTGCCCGATCCACAAGAAAGGAGACCCCCTCAACTGCGCCAATTATAGAGGCATCAGTCTCCTCAACATCGCATACAAGAACTTTTCTGCGATATTGTGTGAACGCCTGAAACCTTTTATCAACAGCCTGATTGGAGCCTATCAGTGCGGTTTCAGGCCAGGAAAGTTCACCATCGATCAAATCTTCACACTTCGGCAGATCCTGGAGAAAATCCAAGAATTCCAAATCGATACTCACCACCTCTTTATCGATTTCAACGCCGCCTATGACAGCATCTATAGAGAAGAGCTTTATAGAGCCATGTCTAGTTTTGACATCCCTGCCAAACTTGTCCGTCTGTGCAGGCTGACGATGGAGAACGCTCGCTGCTCCATCAAGGTCGGTAATGACCTCACCGAGACCTTTGATGTCAAAAAAGATAGGTGACAAGGTGACGCGCTGTCATGTGACTTCTTTAATATTGTACTTGAACGCATTGTGCGGAACTCACAAGCCAACACTGGAGGCACAATCTATTACAAGTCTGTACAACTGCTTGCATACGCCGACGATATAGACATTATCGGAAGAACTCAGCGGGCTGTCACCGGTGCGTTTGCAAGCATTGAGGCGGAAGCGGCCAAAATGGGTTTAGCGATAAACGAGGGCAAAACCAAGTATATGCTGTCAACAAGGAGGGAAAACCAACACCGACGAATTGGACAAAACGTCACCGTGGGCAGCTATAACTTCGAGGTAGTAAGGGACTTTGTCTACCTTGGCTCTGTTATAAATTCAGCAAACAAAATCAGTGCAGAAATCAATCGAAGAATAACTCTTGCCAATCACTGCTTTTTTTTGGGCTTATAAGGCAATTCAACAGTAAAGCCCTATCTCGAACAACTAAGGAGACTCTATATAAGACCTTGATCATTCCAGTCCTGCTTTATGGCGCTGAAACATAGACTTTATTACAAGAGGATGAAGATATCCTTGGTCGCTTCGAGAGAAAAATTCTTCGTAAGATTTTCGGCCCCGTTTGCGTTGAAGGATTTTGGAGGAGAAGATTCAATCACGAACTATACGAGCTGTACAGCGACATCGACCTAGTCAAAAAACTGCGTATTGGACGTCTGAGATGGCTAGGACATGTAGAGCGAATGGACACCAACGCTCCGGCCCGCAGAGTCTTCGAATCTAATCCCGAGGGACGACGCAGTAGAGGGAATCATCGCCGTAGGTGGCGCGCACAAGTTCAAGGGGACCTCGACCAACTTGGAGTGCGCAACTGGAGGCAATTAGCTAAAGACCGAGGTAAATGGAGAGGCTTGTTGGTTGAGGCCCAGGTTCACCCCGAACTGTAGCGCCACCTAAGTAAGTAAGTAAAGCGAATAATTTGATTCTCTTTCACCGGAGAGACTTTCAAGGTAGGTCGTTGTCTTTTTGCTTTTACATTCCCGAATACTAGATATGTATCTCTAAGGCGATTGCATAGTCGGTTAAGGACCGTTTTATGCTGTGGTTCACGAGTGATTTGCCATTTTTTTCGTGCTTTTCATTTCTCCCTCACCAGATCAATAATTTTTCTGGAATACTTTTCATTGCGGTTGATTTTATAGCTTCTAGAAGGAGTGTTTCTTCATGCCGCTCTTTGGATTAGTTCACAAGGTGTTTTGAAAGAAATTTAGTATTTTCAATTGACAACAAGCTTCTCATATACAACTCTGGGCAAAACACCTACACTCTCTCATAAGCGCACACCGATGGTTCTGAGAAAATTGTCCGCTCATGAGAAAATAAACAAAATTAAAAACCTTTAAAAAACGCATTAGCCATACGTCTTTTTATGTTGTTTTATTTATTAAATTAGTTTCTGACGATTACAAAAGATAAACATAAACAAAGGGATGCAAATTCTTTGTTAGCAAGTGAAATCAATGTCCACAATAACATCCATAAAAAATTATAAAACAAAATAAATTTGTTTGTCCATAAAAATCGGATATTTTTGTTTGGCGCACGTTTTATTACTTGCTGCCATATTTTCAAAATGAATCTGTGCATTTCTTTACATCTCAAATGTTTTAAAGTCGTAAGATTTTATTGGGTCATATATGTACCTTTAAATCGTTGTTGTTTCATCATCCGAATCAATTTCGTGGATTTCAGCATCATCCAGACTTTCAATGTCAAAGCTCTCCAGATTTTCATCCTCGTTAATTATGCTGTCATCCATGCTAACATATTCTTGAAAACTTACATTAGCGTCTACAATAGAGGCATTATGTTTAACGTTCCGGAGATAATGGACAATGGCGATTCGTACTTCGCCAACCAATCGTCATCGTCACGTTGGACATTACTTACTTACTTAGGTGGCGATATAGTTCGGGGTGCACCTGGGCCTCAACCAACAAGCCTCTCCATTTAGCTCGGTCTTTAGCTAATTGCCTCCAGTTGCGCACTCCAAGTTGGTCGAGGTCCCCTTGAACTTGTGCGCGCCACCTACGGCGATGATTCCCTCTACTGCGTCGTCCCTCGGGATTAGATTCGAAGACTCTGCGGGCCGGAGCGTTGGTGTCCATTCGCTCTACATGTCCTAGCCATCTCAGACGTCCAATACGCAGTTTTTTGACTAGGTCGATGTCGCTGTACAGCTCGTATAGTTCGTGATTGAATCTTCTCCTCCAAAACCCGTCAATGCAAACGGGACCGAAAATCTTACGAAGAATTTTTCTCTCGAAGCGACCAAGGATATCTACATCTCCTTTTAATAAAGTCCATGCTTCAGCGCCGTAAAGCAGGACTGGGATGATCAGGGTCTTATACAGAGTTTCCGAAGTTTTCGAGATAGGGCTTTACTGTTGAATTGCCTTATTAGCCCAAAAAAAAAAAAACAGCGATTGGCAAGAGTTATTCTTCGAATGATTTCTGCGCTGATGTCGTTCTCAGAGTTTATAACAGAGCCAAGGTAGACAAAGTCCCTTACTACTCCGAAGTTATAGCTGCCCACGGTGACGTTTTGTGCAATTCGTCGGTGTTGGTTGTCCCTCCTTGTTGACAGCATATACTTGGTTTTGCCCTCGTTTATCGCTAAAGCCGTTATGGCCGCTTCCGCCTCAATGCTTGCAAACGCACCGGTGACAGCCCGCTGAGTTCTTCCGATAATGTCTATATCGTCGGCGTATGCAAGCAGTTGTACAGACTTGTAATAGATTGTGCCTCCAGTGTTGGCTTGTGAGTTCCGCACAATGCGTTCAAGTACAATATTAAAGAAGTTACATGACAGCGCGTCACCTTGTCACCTATCTTTTTTGACATCAAAGGTCTCGGTGAGGTCATTACCGACCTTGATGGAGCAGCGAGCGTTCTCCATCGTCAGCTTGCACAGACGGACAAGTTTGGCAGGGATGTCAAAACTAGACATGGCTCTATAAAGCTCTTCTCTATAGATGCTGTCATAGGCGGCCTTGAAATCGATAAAGAGGTGGTGAGTATCGATTTGGAATTCTTGGGTTTTCTCCAGGATCTGCCGGAGTATGAAGATTTGATCGATGGTGGATTTTCCTGGCCTGAAACACTGATAGGGTCCAATCGGGCTGTTGATAAAAGGTTTCAGGAGTTCACACAATATCGCAGAAAAGATCTTATATGCGATGTTGTGGAGACTGATGCCTCTATAATTGGCGCAGTTGAGGGGGTCTCCTTTTTTGTGGATCGGGCAAACGATGCTGAGGTTCCATTCATCAGGCAAACACTCGTCTGACCAAATCTTAGAGATGAGTTGGTGTATGCCCTCTACCAATTCATCTCCAGCTGCCTTGAAAAGTTCGGCTGGTAAGCCGTCAGGTCCAGCAACCTTGTTGGATTTTAGCTTGCATATTGCTATCCTCACTTCATTTTTGTCAGGTGGATGGAAATTATGACTATCATCGTCCATGTTGTATGGTTCATTCTGCCTGACAGCGGGATGTTGGTCTTCGTCACCGTTAAACAGTCTGCAGAAGTAGTTTTTCCATATTCTCAACACCGACTGTGATTTTACTACGAGGTTTCCATTTTCATTTCAACAGGTTTCTGTACGGGTATTGCTTCTCTGACACGTTCTTTTTACCTTTTGGTAAAATTTCGGTACATTGTTCCTAATACGATTTTAACGTCGTATTTAGGACATTGCTCGTATGTTTTGTCGAGGAGCTCGTAGAAACACTCTTTCGTGGCAGGGTCCTTTTCTTCCGTGGGGGCATGAACATATATTAGGCTTATGTTAGCGAATTTAGCCTTAATCCGGATAGTCATAATACGTTCGCTCAAGTGCTGGAAGCTTAAGACTTCTTGCCTAAGTCTGCCGCGTATGACATATCTGCATCTGAATAAGCGTTGCCTGTTGTCTCTGTAGCAATCACCGTAGTAGATGTCACAGTTTTTCATCCTCTTTTTGCCCTGCCCATCCCATCGCACTTCCTGGATGGCGGTAATATCTGCTTTATAGCAGTCTAGGGCCTCTGCTAGTTGTTCGGCTGTACGTGGTCTGTAAAGGGACAAAACATTCCACGTACAGATCCGAAGGTCGTTGTCCTTATTTCGTTTGCTAGGGTCGTCATTGGTTGAGTCATCCTTATCCGAGGCTTTTGGTTGTTTCGGAACCATGAGTTTTTTACGTGGTAGGGAAGTTACCCCGACGGCACAACCTCCAACCTGGAGGGCCAGTTCCTTAATTATTCCCCTAGGACGAGGGGGCGGGTACACCGGTGCCAGTAGTCCACTACGGGAGTATGAGCGCTGCCGTTGGCCCATTAAGGGCTCCTCCGCCACCATCTCTATTCCAATGTCCTGACCAACATTGGAAATTCCTTACCGACCTGTGATCCGAATACGTCGAAGCAGCTCGCGCAAGGTATTCACTAAGTTCAACCTAACTGGAACTATAGACGCCACCGTTGACTCCGTCTAGGGAATTCGTCCGCTGCCGCCTGGAACAGGAAGAAGTGCTCTAGTGAGAAAGGCACTCTTCCCCCTTCTCTCATCTGCTGCCACCAAGAATCCGCCAAACGGGGTTGGTTACCCATTTCTTGGATTAAGGTACTAAGCACCCGGCTGTCACCGCGTGGAGGTTGAGAGTAGGATTTGGTAGGCTTGGATCGCATGCACTACCGTTTGACCACCATATTGGACATTGCTGTGTCTAAATCCAGTCTTTCGAAAACAGTTTTGTGTGGTAGCTTTTTCTAAAAAACAAATCACATACAACAAATTTATTGATTTCTTTAAATTTGTGGACTAGGAAGCAGAATCCATCATTAGCAAAATATGTTTTAGCATTATGGATCGATAATTCAGAATTCATTCACCCCCTTCGGGTAGGGGTTAGAATATACCCGAGGTAGGAATGCATGTCGTAAGAGGCGACTAAAATCCACCCTTCGTATACCGAGTATGGCATATATAAAGTATGCAATGAACGAAACAAAAATATAAATACCCCAGGTGGCAGTCCAGGTACACTGGAAAATCCACCCTCTTCGGAGGTCGGCTCTACGGATTCTGGGGAGAGCCATTTATTGCGTTCATCTGACCCTTTTAAAAAAGGTACCAGGGTGGTTAGATCTCCACCGTCAGTATCTACCATAAAAACGTGCGGAATTAGAAGTCCGGCGACATCGATAGTGTTGGCGCACGAACAACGGACTTCAGGGGAAATTCAAAGCCTTACGGACGAAAATATGGAACTCCGGACCAGGCTTAGTAAAATGGAACTTCTCTGCGAAGAACTAAGACAAGAATTAAATGAACTTAAAGCAGAAAATAAAGCATTTAAGGATATGAAGAAACCTCGTAATGAGTCTGCTGCGAGTTCAAACGTCCCCGATAACACTGATTATGAAACGGATTAAGACGAACTAAGTCGCGAAACCAACAGGATCCTAAAAAAACGACCAGTTAAGAAACGAAAAGCTGGCTTTTCGCCCGAAATGGTAACGAGGCAAGAAAACACGCAAAATAAGCGAGAAGATAATGAACAGGGTGACAAAAGGAAAATCCACGAACTAAGGTACGATCACCGCCACCAATAAACCTAATCGGAATTGCAGACTATAATAAACTGCATTCTATTCTTAAACCTCTGTTTCTATACGATTTTGAAGTCACATGGCTCAACAAACACAAATGGAAAGTAAAGGACTCAGACAGTTACCGCTTAGTATCTAGTAAACTGAATACTGAGAAAATTCAGTAGTATACTTACGAAAATAAATCTGAAAGACCGATACGAGCCGTAGCTAGATGACTTCATGCCTCATGCTTAAAGGAAGATGTTGTTCACGATTTGAAGAGCAAGAACTTTAAAATCGTCGATGCAGTAAATTTAATTAAACGGGAAAAACAAAAACTGGAAGGCGAGGAAACGACGGTAAAGCGCGGGCTTCCTCTTTTTATGCCTACTTCTGATAAAGCTGAGAGTTTAGATCAGATCTACGAAATAAGAACAATTCTGAATGTCGTAGTCAAAATCGAACCCATGCGCAAGAATACAAGATTGATACCTCAGTGCAAACGATGCCAAGGATTCAATCATACGCAAACCTATTGCCAAAAAGAACCACGATGTGTGAAATGCGCCGGAAATCACCTCTCCCAAGTTTGTGGAACAAACAAACAAACTTCTGCAACATGTGCTAATTGTAAGGGAAAGCACCCGGCTGTGAGGCTGTGAAGTAGCTAAGGAGTTGCAAAAACGGAGAGATGCGCTCTTTAAGCCACTAAATACAAAATCAAAATTGCAAACTAAGCCAAAGCGTAAGATCGCGCCGGAGAAAGTAGGCAAACTAAAACTACCGGGTTCAGAGCACAAAAAGGTGAGGGAAAGAGTGACAGCAGAAAAGTCCTCGACCTCTGCTCTTAAAGGAAACGGTACTGAAAAGTTAAGATTGGAAAAGCCACCGGGTAATGACCCTCGGATAGCAGCAATGCAGTCTTACGCTCAGGCCGCGGCTTACGAAAAACAAAAAAACCTTGAAATCTCGACGGACCCTGTCTCTCATGCTTTCTTAGTTATTCTCGAGAAATTCAAAGAACAAAGCAAAATAAATAAAATTATTCTCGATAGGCTGGTTCAGCTTGAAAATAATTCACAGAAAACACTTCAACTAGAATATGAATGACAAACGAATGTTAAAAATATGTACTTGGAATGCAAACGGACTTTTGCAAAAACTTCACGAATTGGAAATATCTATGCGTGAAAAAGATATTGGTATTTACCTGATTTCTTAAACCCACGTAAAAAATGAATCACATTTAAAAATAAAATGCTATAATGATTAACACGCTAGTCACCTTTGGGAAAAGCGAGAGGCGGATCATCCTTGTTTATTAAAGACTGTATCGAGCAATCCGAAGATCTAAACAAAGAGCTTGAAACTTTGCAACTTTGCACGATTCGAGTTAAAAATAGTCAGCATACTCTTAAAATTTCGTCTATCTACTATCCACCGCGTTCCGCGCTTGAAAAAAGTGATTTTACAAACTTGTTTGAATCGCTTAAGCCTAATTTTATTATTGGCGGCGAATTTAGCGCAAAACACACGTTCTGGGGCTCAAGATACAGTTCGAAAAAAGGTAGACTGCTCTATGGGCAGGTATGGAGTACAGTTGTGAATGGAATGCTTAGGGACGAAATTGAAGATAATGTTGACCGGAGCGTTCCACTTACGACATCCTATGTTTTTTTTTTTTTTTTTGTCGGGATAGGAAACACTCGACTGGAGCACTCAGACAAGCCTGGTCCATTGTACTGCCAGAGAGCAAACCCTGATTTACCCATTTTATTCGAATTTCCTTGTCTTTCTAAGAAAGCCAAGCAAGCACTTCAGTGGTGAGGAGCTTACAGTACCAGCACTCACCACATCCGCACCGAGGATCTGCCACCTGATACGAGCAAAGGCCGGACACTCACAGAGATAATGTTCCGCGGTGTCGTCGCTCTCTCCACAAGCGTCGCAGATTGTAGTGTCACTTAAGCCTAACACGTTAAGGTGCTTGGCAAAAGCGAAGTGGCGTGTCAAGACGCCGATAAGTTGTCTACAGTCTTTTCTGCTGAGAGACAGCAAGAATGCCGCTGATTTCTTACAGACGTCCGGGAGCATGCGTTTAGTCAACCTGCAACCTGGAGAGTCATGCCACAGACAATTGTGCTCGTGAGAGACTCAATCGTCAATGGAAGCCCTAACCGATGACGCTGGAAGACCCAACGCGGGTTCGGGACCTGAGAAACCCTCCTCTGAGCCTTGTCTAGCAATCTCATCGGAGATCTCGTTCCCCAAGATCTCAGTGTGACCTGGGACCCAGATAAGAGACAGAGAATTCAGCCTTGCGACCGAGTTCAAAGATTTTTTAGTTTCACGAACTATTTTGGAAGTGGTTAAAGGGTTAAGCAAGGCCTTAAGCGCATCCTGACTGTCACTACAGACACAAATGCTACGTCCCTTCCACCTGTTCTTCACAACATAGTTCATGGCCATTAGGATTGCATAAGTTTCCGCTTGGAAAACAGACGCATATTTGCCTAACGAGAAGTGAAGTCTAATGTTGTCGACTTCCACGAAGACCCCAGCGCCAGACCCTTGACTGGTTTTGGAACCATCCGCAAAAATACGACTACATTCCATTCCCGGCTCAGACTCTGACCGAAGCCAGTCCTGGACACAAGGAAAGTCGACTCTGAATTTGCGCATCAGCTGGAGTTCTGGTGTCATTGCATCAGACGGAATATCCATAAGACAGGAGTCGTAAGATAAGTGTCGCGCAAGTTCATCAAAGTTTCAGTGTGGAGTATACCAAAAACCGCGCCGCCTAAGTCGATGGATGGCTTTGATAGTGCAACCCATGATATAAGTATTAAGGGGAGGTAAGTTCAGCAAAGTATCTAGAGCAGAGCCAGGCGTACTCGGGAAAGCTCCCGAGCAGCCGAGACAAGCCGTTCTTTGGAGTTTCGTGCAAAAAGCAACCACAGAGCAACCGCGAGAGCCCTTTCCACCAAACAACCGACGCATATGCGAGGAATGGTCTTATCATAGCCGTGTAGATCCAGAGGACTTTATTCGGTGATAAGCCCCAAGCCTTGTCAAAAGCACCCTTACACTGCCAAAAGACTGAGAGCGCCTTAGATGTTTTCGACTCGACGTGTTTAGACCAATGAAGTTTCTTATCTAAAATCACTCCCAGATATTTGGCTTCATTGGAAATGCGAATGGTGACGCCTTTTAGTACTGGCTGAGTCAGACCGGTCAAAATCCTCCTTCTCGTAAAAAGAACAACCTAAGTTTTAAGAGGATTCACCGAAAGCCCACTCCTAGTACACCATTCATCGATCATGTCCAGCGTCGCCTGCGCGTTAGCACAGACCGTCGCCAGGCATGGCCCGACAGAAAGTACGGCGACATCATCCGCATATGCCTGAGCGTAGACGTTAGAACTATTTAGAGTGTTCAACAGAGAGTCGACCACCATGCACCATAACAATGGAGACAGAACGCCACCTTGCGGACAACCCCTGTTTACCTCTGTCATAACATATTGGCCACAATCCGCATCCACTACCAAAGTTCTATTCATTAGCATTGCTTTAATCCACAGCACGAATGTTTCATCTACCCCGTGTTGTCTGGCAGAGTAGCACATGCAGTCAAAAGTCGCATTGTCAAAAGCACCCTCAATGTCGATGAAGATATCCATCGCGTATTCTCTCCTATCAAGCGCGCATTCAATTCTGGCCACTAGATTTTGAAGTGCGTTGTCACAGGATTTCCCACGCTGATAGGCATGCTGCATCTCCGATAGTGGATGCAGTTTCAAAGCAACTTTGCGCACGTGAAATTGTACCAGTCTCTCCATACTTTTCAGTAAGAAGGATGTGAAACTTCCTCGGATTCCTCCTCTCCTGCAAAGTTAAAGCTTCGCATTCGATTTGGAAAACGATGTATCTATGATCTGATAAGGACACTTCCGGCAGTACCCTCCAGTTAGTAATCGACTTGAAGTACCTATTAGATAAAGTCAAGACAATTACCTCCTACCTCCTTGCCGTAACAAAAGTTGGTTGGGAGCCAACACTGTTTATTGCCATACCAGATGATAGTATAAAGTCTAGGAGATGGTTTCCTCGTATGTTGCATTTGCTGCTGCCCCAGACTGTATTCTGAGCATTAGCATCGCAGCATATGACTAGTCCCGTCTCCCGAGTGTCACAATACTTTATGAGTTCGGCAACCGCCTTCGGTGGTGGAGGCATTAACGAATCATAAGGGAAATAAGCCGACGCAACGACGAAGGTTTTCCAACTTCCGTTTGTTTCGTAGCTTACAGCTGCGGCAACCAAGTCCTGACCACAAAATTGTCCAAGCTTGCTTACTGAAAGGAAATTCGGCACAATTAGACAAGCTCTCGGTCTTTCAGATCGCTCGTCACATAGCACCGTTACTCCACGAACACCCCCAAATCTTCATATGAGCTTGTGTTTCCTGGATAGATGTTATGTGGGGTTTTGTACGCACCACGGAAAGTCTGCTACTTAAGAGAGCGGTAGCAGTCTTGGAGTGATGCAGGTTAATCTGCGAAAATATCATATATATAGTCGGTAGTTTTCGCCCATTACTTGCACTCATTTGGAAATTAAGCGGAAATGAATCCTTCCAAGATGCAGGTAAGGACGCATGTCATACCTAGACTTCAAGACCTCCACAGAGCCAAGATCTAAACCCACAACAAGCGAAAAGCCTTCCACATTTTCCCGATTCTTGCACTTGCCGTGAGAGTAGACGAGCCATTCGCTCGTGTCGAGGCCAGGATTCTGGGTACGGAGACGCGTCAGCACATCCGCCGTTTTCCTGAGTTTCCCCGGGATAAAGCAAATGGCGTGCGTTCTCTTAATAGGCATGAGAACCACAAAGCAAGTGGTCCCCAAGGGTGGTATTTTCGGCACCGCATTGCTTAGCCATTCAAGGGCTTGCTGCGAGGAGCACTTCACCATGAAGGTTCCGCTCTTTAACGCACAGCCCTCCACTTGAATGCAGGCAATTGCTACCGAAGCCAGCTCCCACAGACGATCTTCGCAGTGTTTGCGCGTCGGTCATCTTGTGATCATTGCCAGCTCTTGCGATTCGTTCCGTAAGAGCGAGGAAGCAGTTTCACTATACAGAATCTGCTCCCTTCGCTCCTTCAGTCCGGATTGCTTCTTACCGAGGGTCTTATCCGCGTCAGCCAATTTCTGTCCGCAGGTGCTAGAGCTTTTAGAAGTTCCAGCACGCGCATCACCCAGATTTTGTGGGCGGGTAATACCTCCGGTTTGAGGCTTCTTGGTAGAAGGGCGAGCACCTGATGCACCCACGCTTCCGCCGAGACGAGCGCCCTTACCCGTGGCTTTGCTGCGTCTGCCATTTTCTGTCCGCTAGTGCTGGGACCTTTAGGGGTAACAACACCAGCATCACTCAGATTTTGTGCGCAGATAACGCTACCGGTAAGAGTGTGTCCAGCAGATGGGGCGCGCATCAGATGCGCACACGCTTCCACCGATGAAAGTAGGCGAAACTTGCTTCGTCCGCTTTGACCTGTTCGAGCCAACCGAAGAGAAGCCGGCGTTGGGTCCGAGGGATAGATCGACTCCAGTTGGAGTACTTTCTGCCGACCTAGGCCTCTTCCCGCCGCCATTGAGGGATGACTGCTACCAGCGCTTGCGCCTTCAGCTGACTCTGCAGCCTCTTTGCACTGCGCCATCGCCGCCTTCCTTCTTCTCCTCTTCAACTGACTCTTAGTCAGGAGCTTATCGGAGTGCGCCGTTTCAGGAGCTCGTTCACCTTTCTTGGTATCCCGAGTCAAACCATCACCAATACAACTTCGACCAGCTGCCCGACTATTAAAACAGAGATTAGACGTTCCAGCCGAAGCCTTTCCGCCACTTTCTCCGTCATTCCAGCCCAGTCTACCAAACGAGTCGGAGACAGAGCTGCAGGATTCTTCAGAAGCAAGCATCGCTACTACTTCCGGGTCAACGCCAGAGGCGGGGGGTTTGAGTATGCTGGTTGGGACCTCCAGAATCCTTGTCCCGGCCGGGGTCGAAAACACCACGGGTGAATTGTCACTTGCGCGAATACCACCTGGAAAGAATACCGTAAATGTTTCTTCCATCATACTTTCAACAGGTTTTGTGTCACAGTCAAGACGTCTTCAGCCTTTAGTTCGATGTCTCACCTGGGATCCTTTCGGACCCTTAGGGTCATTGACTCTTAAGCCTGACTCATCCTATGTACTTAAGGTTGAAGTTGATCGCTTCGTTGAGATGATACAGCTCGACTCTTGGAATAGTACTCCCATTCCAAGGAAAACGCCGGCCAAATACGGCTTACGATATCCTCCGGAGATAAAAGAATTGGTCAAGGAAAAACAAAAAGCGCGTAAAAAATGGCAACAGAGTCGTGCTCCGCAGCATAAAGCACACTTGAATCGTCTGTGCAATTCGTTGAAGAAGACTTTTAAAGATTTTAATAAACGTGCGATAGGTTCTTACCTTGAAAGTTTAACAGCGAAAAAAGATTCTAATTATTCACTTTGGAAAGCTGTAAAAGGCACCAAAAGGCCCAAGTCCCCGTGGCGCCAATTAAATTAAATCAAAATGAATGGGCAAGGGAAAATAAAGAAAAAGCGGACGTCTTTGCGGCCCACCTGGAAGAAACTTTTAAGCCGTACGATAGTCAAGTGGTTTACGATAACATCAATAGGCCGGATTTACCTTCTGACAATTTAACACTCACAAGTGCAACGCTAAGGGAACTCAAAAATGATATCGAGAATCTAAAACCTAAGAAATCTCCTCGTTATGATTTGATTACCGGAGAAATTCTCAAAGTTTTACCTAGAAAAGCATTGATTAAGCTTCTCAGATTAAAACACGTACCGAGCCAACGGAAAGTTGCCGAAGAAATAATGATTTTAAAAGCAGGAAAACCGCCAAATGAGGTAAAATCGTATAGACCAATTTCGCTTCTTCCAGTCGTATCCAAAATTTTCGAGAGGATATTACTAAGGCGTCTCCAACCGGTTATAGACGAATATAATCTTATCCCTGACCACCAGTTTGGGTTCAGAAGTAAGCATTCGACGATTGACCAGGTGCATAGAATTATTGGCGTAATCGAGAAAGCATTTGAAGAAAAAAAGATTTGCTCAAGCGTATTTCTTGACGTCTCGCAAGCCTTTGATAAGGTGTGGCATGATGGCTTGAAATGCAAACTACGACAAGTTCTCCCTGTATGCTTATACAATATTCTAGTATCATATCTCGGGAATAGACTCTTCCGACATCGAAACGAATACTCCGAGCTCAACGAAATTTCGGCCGGCGTACTGCAATATACTCGTTATATACTCGTGATATACCGAAAGAAGATGGCACTTTGTTACGTTTGCCGATGACACCGCTATCCTAGCAGTAGGTAAAACAATCGAAGAAACGACTGAAAAATTGCAAAACGCGCTAAATAAACTGAATGAATGGACGATGGACTGGCGGATTGCCCTCAACGAATCTAAATCTGTTCACGTGAATTTCACTTACAAGAAAACTAGTAACTTGCCAATTTTCCCAAACTCGGCCCGAATACCTTTTGCAAACGAGGCCAAGTACCTGGAAATGACACTCGACGCAAGGCTGAAATGGAATTCGCACGTGAAAATGAAACGAAAAGAACTCGAAATCAATTATAGAGAAATGTACTGGTTACTCGGAAAACATTCCCAGCTCAGTACTGAGAACAAACTGCTTTTATACAAGCAAGTGCTAAAGCCGGTGTGACCTACAGTATACAACTTTGGGATTGTACCAAGAAAACAAATGCCAATATTTTACAAACTTTTCAAAATAAAGTGCTAAGAAAGATTGTCCAAGCACCGTGGTATATTAGAAACGACGATATCCACAGGGATCTCGGAATTCTGACAATCGAATCTGAAACTAGAAGCCTCGCGATAAAGTATACAAATCGACTAATCGGACATGTTAACAATACAGTCCTACAAATTTTTGATGAGAGCACTTTATTGGGCCGACTACAAAGGACAAAACCTTTCGACTTGGAGAGATAATGATTAACCGGGTCTAGATTGTGGAACATGCAGGATCTTTCAGTGGAAAGTAACTGGCCAAACGTTTTTATTTCATAATAGAAAAATTGCTTGATAAGTTATTACTTAGTTGCGATATCTAACAAATTTATATCGAAGGGTGGTGTTTTTTTAGTCAGTAAAAATCTGACACTACTATGAGCACGCGCTTGCTATTCTCCTTGTGTCTATTTAGATTTTTCACCTACCTTGGAAAAAAAAATAAATTTTCTTTTTGTTTAAAAAAAAAAAAAAAAACTGCTCCAGTTCTATTTTGTCCGCCAAAGAGAAAGCGAAACTCTATTGCTGTTATAAAATTAGGTGTCCGCGTCCGGTTATAAAAGAGTCCGCTTATGAAAGATTTATTACTATGAAAAACCATATATTTTTCTCCGTTCTTTGAAATCTGTCCGGTTATGACGGGTTTCCGTATGGAGAGAGTACACTGTAGTATTGACATCATCCAAAGGCTTCAAAATAAAAATCTATGCACAATAGTAAATGCATCCTCGTACGTACCAAACAAGAATGTACACAAAGATCTCAACAGTAATCGAAGAAATCCAAAATTCTAGTCAAAAACACCAATTCGCCATCTTAACCATGAAAACTAGGAAATGAACTCTCTTCCCGCCCAAGTATACGTGCATACCATATACCAAAGCTGAAAGGAATAAAACCATCCGACTTTCTAAAAAGGATATGAAAGAAAAAGTTATGTGTTTAAATGCATTGTAGCATGGACTAACCGTACTAGAAGGTTTGTGTACCAAACTAAAACACTGTGTTCCAAACTGTAGCAACGCCAAATATTCTAGCAGCAAATATTCCCACCTAACCGGATGTGCTAATGTTCCACAATTGTTCCACGATCATTAATTCACCCCGAGCAACATCCAGCATGTTCTAGAACCTCTTGCAATTTTGTATAAATACACCGACCACAACCACTGTTGGTACAGTTGTTAATAAGGTAATACAGCGATTACAAGAGAGACTCGACTAATGGTAAAAAGAAGCGACATTGTGAAAGTAAATCTGCAGCGACAGTTTAATTTAACTTACTTACTTAGATGGCGCTACAGTCCGGGGTGAAGCTGGGCCTCAACCAACAATCCTCCCAAGCCAGCACGGTTACGAGCCAGCTGCCTCCAGTTGCGCACGCCAAGTTGGTTGAGGTCCCCCTCCACTTGTTTGCGCCACCTACCCCGAGGTCGTCCTCTACTGCGCCGTCCGTCCGGGGTGGATTCGAAGACTTTCTTAGCGGGAAGGTTGGGCTCCATCCGCTCTAAATGACCCAGCCATCTTAGTCGCTGTATGTGAACTCTTCTGGCTAAGTCGATGTCCTTGTACAGGCCGTATAGTTCGGCATTGTACATTCTCCTCCACTCACCGTCTATGCAGTTGGGACCAAAGATCGCTCGAAGAACTTTTCTCTCGAAATAACCAAGGGCATCCTCATCCGGTTTTGTCAAAGCCCATGCCTCTGCGCCATACAGCAGGACTGGGATGATTAATGTTAGCAGTTCGAGATATGGCTTTACTACTCAATTGCCGTTTTAGCCAATAGAAATAACGATTGGCAAGAGTAATTCTTCGTGCGATCTCCCTACTGATGTCGTTTGCGGAACTGACCATATGGTAGAGACTAGGTAGACAAAATCCTTTACTACCTCAAAATTGTATCTGTCTATTGTGGCGTTCTGTCCAAGACGCCGATGTTGGCTGTCCTTTTTTGTAGACAGCATATATTTCGTTTGGCTTTCATTGACCGCTAGACCCATCTTTGCTGCCTCGATCTCAATACTCGTAGATACCCCATTGACTGCCCGCTGAGTTCTTCCGATTATGTCAATGTCATCGGCATAAGCGAGTAGTTGTACAGACTTGAAGAAGATTGTACCTCCGGGGTTGGCTTGTGAGTTTCGTACAATTCTCTCAAGTACTATGTTAAAGGGATCGCATGATAGCGCGTCACCTTGTCTAAGACCTTTCCCGACATCGAACGGTTCGGTGATGTTCTTACCGACTTTGATGGAGCACCGAGAGTTCTCCATCGTCATTCTGCAAAAACGGACGAGCTTGTCAGGCCTGCCAAGACTAGACATGGCTCTGCATAACTCGTCTCTATACACGCTATCATAGGCAACTTTGAAATCGACGAAGAGGTGGTGCGTATCGATTTTATATTCATGGGTTTTTTCCAAGATGTGCCGTAGTGTGAATATTTGGTCAATGGTGGACTTTCCCGGCCTGAAACCGCACTGATAATCGTTGTTGACGATCGGTTTTAGGCGTTCACATAATACGGCAGACGGGATCTTATATGCGATATTTAACAGACTTATAGCTCTGTAGTTGGCGCAGTTCAGAGGGTCTCCTTTCTTCAGGATCGGGCAAACGATGCTGAAGTTCCATTCATCGGGCATACTTTCGTCCGACCAGATTTGACAGATGAGCTGGTGCAAGCTCCCTACCAGCCCATCTCCTCCTGCCTTGAAAAGTTCAGCGGCAAGGCCATCGGCTCCAGCAGCTTTGTTGGATTTAAGTTTAGATATCGCTATCCTCACTTCATTCTGATCGGGTTGACGGGAATCTTGACTGTCATCGTCACTGCTGAATGGCTCATTCTGCCCGACAGCGGAATATTGGTCATCATCGCCGTTCAACAGTCTGCAGACGTGTACCTTCCATATCCTCAGCATGTCCTCCTTCTGAGGCGCTCTTGCTAGACTTCTGAGACGAATATTTCAGCCAAGCAGGTCAACAAGAGATGCCTCGTCTGGTTAGACATATGTGCGCTGAAGTTCACCCAGATGTGCTTACGCAGGTCTGTGTGTTCAGCTACACATATATCGTCAGACTCAGCATACGCTCATCGTTTGTTCACTATCAGATAGCTATCCAGCGGGCACCGCGAGCAGGTGATGATGCGATTTTACCGACCAAAAAAATAAATAATAAAGTGATTGAATATTGTGTTAAAGTAAAGTTGGTGATTGATAATAATTAAACGGTTAAAATACACAGAAGACAATTTTATTTAAACGAACCCCAGCAAGAATATTACATTGGTGTTAGAAAAGTGGAATAAGACAGATGTTATGTATTGCGTAAGTGCAAAAAAAAAAAACTGGTTCGGAAATTACTAGCAGATTTGTCATTGCCGCAACTAAAGGAAGTACTGAGCCAGCGGGAGCAACCTACGACTGGTGCGAAAAGAGAATTGATTATTAAGTTGCGGAAAATAGTGACGGACGAGGGTGCAGATCCTCAAACAGCTTTGTTTGACGTCGTAGAAGAATAAGTAAGTACGAAGAGTGACATATCGGCTTTAATGAAATTGCTATCTGAAAAATTCGACGACCAGAATAGAAAACGGTAGTGCATGCGATGATATGAAAACACAAGCGTTTTCACTCAGCTGAGGCCTACCAACTCCTACTCTCAACCTCCACGCGGTGACAGCCGGGTGCCTAGTACCTTAATCCAAGAAGTGGGTAACCAACCCCGTTTGGCGGATTCTTGGTGGCAGCAGATGAGAGAGGGGGGGAAGAGTGCTTTTCTCACTAGAGCACTTCTTCCTGTTCCAGGCGGCAGCGGACGAATTCCCTAGACGGAGTCAACGGTGGCGTCTATAGTTCCAGTTAGGTTGAACTTAGTGAATACCTTGCGCGAGCTGCTTCGACATATTCGGATCACAGGTCGGTAAGGAATTTCCAATGTTTGTCAGGACATTGGAATAGAGATGGTGGCGGAGGAGCCCTTAATGGGCCAACGGCAGCGCTCATACTCCCGTAGTGGACTACTGGCACCGGTGTACCCGGCCCCTCGTCATAGGGGAATAATTAAGGAACTGGCCCTCCAGGTTGGGGGTTGTGCCGTCGGGGTAACTTCCCTACCACGTAAAAATCGCATGGTTCCGAAACAACCAAAAGCCTCGGATAAGGATGACTCAACTAATGACGCCCCCAGCAAACGAAATAAGGACAACGACCTTCGGATCTGTACATGGAATGTTTTGTCCTTTTACAGACCACATGCAGCCGAACAACTAGCAGAAGCCCTAGACTGCTATAAAGCAGATATTACCGCCATCCAGGAAGTACGATGGGATGGGCCGGGCAAAAAGAGGATGAAAAACTGTGACATCTACTACGGTGATTGCTACAGAGGCAACAGGCAATGCTTATTCGGGTGCGGATTTGTCACACGCGGCAGACTTAGGCAAGAAGTCTTAAGCTTCCGACACGTGAGCGAACGTATTATGACTATCCAGATCAAGGTTAAATTCGCTAACATGAGCCTAATATGTGTTCATACCCCCACAGAAGAAAAGGACCCTGCCACCAAAGAGTGTTTCTACGAGCTCCTCGACAAAACATACGAGCAATGTCTTAAATACGACGTTAAAATCGTATTGGGGGATTTTAACGCCAAAATAGGAATGGAGGACGTCTTTGGTAGGGCAGTCGGTAAGCATAGCCTACACGACAACACGTCTGATAACGGACTAAGGCTAATTGATTTCGCTTTGAGCGAAATGTCACCATAGCAAGCACATGGTTTCCTCATCCTCTGAGCAACAAAGAAGAATTACTGTGAGAAAATTTAACGTCGAAAAGCTACAATCGCAAGAGACCGCCAGACTCTTCGCTGAACGCGTATCCCGAAATCTCTCAATCACCCCTTTGCCGCCAGCATCAAGTACCGAAGACCAGTGGCAACGCTGCCAACATGCCATCAGAAACGCCGCGACTGATGTGCTGGGTCTCGCTCGCCCACCACCGCGAAACCCCTGGTTTGACGAAGAATGCCGGCGAGTACATGCAGCAAAACAAGAGGCATACAAAGCGGCGCTGCAAAGGAAGACGAGAGCTGCTCGTGAGCTCTACGAGCAAAAGAGACGGGAAGAACATCGGCTTCTCCAAAAGAAGAAGAAAGAGCATGAGAAGCGAGCGTTTGAGAATATCGAGAGTCTATACTCCAGGAACAATGTACGGAAGTTTTACCAAAAGGTAAAAAGAACGTGTCAGAGAAGTAATACCCGTACAGAAACCTGTAGAGATGAAAATGGAAACCTCGTAGTAGAATCACAGTCGGTGCTGAGAATATGGAAAAACTACTTCTGCAGAATGTATAATGGTGACGAAGACCAACATCCCGCTGTCAGGCAGAATGAACCATACAACATAGACGATGATAGTCAAAATTTCCATCCACCTGACCAAAACGAAGTGAGGATAGCAATATCCAAGCTAAAATCGAACAAGGCTGCTGGACCTGACGGCTTGCCGGCCGAACTTTTCAAGGCAGCAGGGGATGAATTGGTGGAGTGCATACACCAACTCATTTCTAATATTTGGTCAGACGAGTGTATGCCTGATGAATGGAATCTCAGCATCGTTTGCCCGATCCACAAGAAAGGGGACCCCCTCAACTGCGCCAATTATAGAGGCATCAGTCTCCTCAACATCGCATATAAGATCTTTTCTGCGATATTGTGTGAACGCCTGAAACCCTTTATCAACAGCCTGATTGGACCCTATCAGTGCGGTTTCAGGCCAGGAAAGTCCACCATCGATCAAATCTTCACACTTCGGCAGATCCTGGAGAAAACCCAAGAATTCCAAATCGATACTCACCACCTCTTTATCGATTTCAAGGCCGCCTATGACAGCATCTATAGAGAAGAGCTTTATAGAGCCATGCCTAGTTTTGACATCCCTACCAAACTTGTCCGTCTGTGCAGGCTGACGATGGAGAACGCTCGCTGCTCCATCAAGGTCGGTAATGACCTCACCGAGACCTTTGATGTCAAAAAAGATAGGTGACAAGGTGACGCGCTGTCATGTGACTTCTTCAATATTGTACTTGAACGGATTGTGCGGAACTCACAAGCCAACACCGGAGGCACAATCTATTACAAGTCTGTACAACTGCTTGCATACGCCGACGATATAGACAGTATCGGAAGATCTCAGCGGGCTGTCACCGGTGCTTTAGCAAGCATTGAGGCGGAAGCGGCCAAAATGGGTCTGGCGATAAACGAGGGCAAAACCAAGTATATGCTGTCAACTAGAGGGGAAAACCAACACCGACAAATTGGACAAAGCGTCACAGTGGACAGCTATAACTTCGAGGTAGTAAGGGACTTTGTCTACCTTGGCTCTGCTATAAATTCTACTAACAAAATCAGTGCAGAAATCAATCGAAGAATAACTCTTGCCAATACCTGTTTTTTTGGGGCTTATAAGGCAATTCAACAGTAAAACCCTATCTCGAACAACTAAGGAGACTCTATATAAGACCTTGATCATCCCAGTCCTGCTTTACGGCGCTGAAACATGGACTTTATTCGTCGTTCGAGAGAAAAATTCTTCGTAAGATTTTCGGTCCCGTTTGCGTTGACGGGTTTTGGAGGAGAAGATTCAATCACGAACTATACGAGCTGTACAGCGACATCGACCTAGTCAAAAAACTGCGTATTGGACGTCTGAGATGGCTAGGACATGTAGAGCGAATGGACACCAACGCTCCGGCCCGCAGAGTCTTCGAATCTAACCCCGAGGGACGACGCAGTAGAGGGAATCATCGCCATAGGTGGCGCGCACAAGTTCAAGGGGACCTCGACCAACTTGGAGTGCGCAACTGGAGGCAATTAGCTAAAGACCGAGCTAAATGGAGAGGCATGTTGGTTGAGGCCCAGGTTCACCCCGAACTGTAGCGCCGCCTAAGTAAGTAAGTAAGTAAGAATAGAAAATTCGAGAAGCTGGACAATTCCTTGGATGAGCAAAATAAAAAGCTGGATGAACAAAAGAATTCATCTGGAAGCTAAGATTGATGAACAAAAGAATTCTCTCTATGCCATGCTGGATGTGCAAAATAAGAAGTTCGAGCCACTAGAGAATTCCTTAGCTGAGCAGAGGAATTCTCTAGATGCTAAGTGCGACGAGCAAAAGAATTCTCTAGAGCAATAGCTATTCGATCAAAGGAGTGTTCTCAAAAGCAAATTCGATGAACAAAATAGAAGTTTGGAAACAAGATTTGGAACAATTGCTGAGAAAATTAAAAATGTAGAGGCCAAAACTGAGACATTCGAAACAGCCATTGAAGGAAAATTCGAGAATGTTGAAACAAAATACGAGACTGTTGAAGGAAAATTCGAGAATTTGGCAAAGCAACTCGAACGCGCGAAGAAACAGAAAGTTCGGGAGTATTCAACCCACTGCCCGAGAAAGAAAGAGATGCAGCCTCCCGTCTTCGATGGTCGAACATCATGGCCGATATTTAAGAGGCAGTACGAAGCTGCGACAACGACGAACAACTGGAACGACGAAGAGAAGCCCATCGCCCTCACGCTTGCGCTTAGGGGATCAGCTGCAGAGCTACTACAAACTATTCCCGAGGACAAACAACGCTACTACGACAGCCTGGTGAAAGCCATTGAGATGCGATTTGGGGACAACCACATGCAGTAAGTATATGGGCTCCAGTTGCGCAGAAGGTCCCGTATAAAGGGTGAGACGCTCCAGCAGTTACAAGCAGACATCGAGGGGCTGGCACATTTGTCCTATCCAAATGCCGGTGAGGAGATCATTAACAAGATGGCAACAGAAGCATTTACCCATGCCACAGCCGATGCAAAATTGCAAATGGCTGTAAGAATGGCTGGAAAGAAAACGCTCGCTGAAGCTTTTGCGTTTGCTCTGACAATGGAGGCCGCAGACCAGGCCTGTCCGGGAATCCACCGCTCTTGCCAGAGGATGGACGGCGAAGACCGAAACAACGCCCGCGGAGGACAAATTCGTTGCTGGAACTGCAACAAATTAGGACACCTACAACGGCAATGCAGAAATCCACCCAGACGTGGAAACTGTCCACATTGTGCGAATAGGCGACGCAACGAAAAACCATACAACATGGACAACATCCATCGTGTTGGCTAGGCTCCTCGAAACCAGGAGTCGGGAAACGCCTAAGAGGTCTCCCAAACCAAACGATGCAACAAGAGTCTAACAGTGGAAGCACTCATCGGCAAAAACAATTGCGTGGCTACTATCGATACCGGCGCTACGGCTTCCATTATAAGAGGAGATCTCGCCCGGAAGTTTTGGCTGCACAACACCAGCTGCTACTGCCTTAGGACTGCGACAGGGGAATCGCCGAAAGTATATGGAGAAGTTCGCCTCACGTTGCAACTAGCAGGGTTGGCGTTTCCCCATGAGTTCCTGGTGGCCAACAAATGTAATGAATGCATCATCGGAGTAAACTTCATGAAAGAACATGACGTAATCATCGACATCGGGACGCAAGCTCTACGGTACCGGAATGTACAGGTTCCATTGGTATACGGGAATGAGTATGCAGCACACATAAGGACAATACTCAGCAAGGACGAAGTCTTACCACCATCTTCCGGATTATCATATGGACAAAACTAGAAGGTGATCCTGGGAGCCACCGATTCTACCTATTGGAGTCAGATTTAGGAAGGAATTCCCCAAACTACATTGTGGGAAAAGTTTTAGTGGAGGCAAAGAGCGGCCTGGTCCCAGTAGGGCTCATGAACTTAAAGAGCCACAGCGTCAAACTAAAACAAGGGGAGGTTATTGGTAAATGTGCGCCAATATTTTCAATTTCAGTAATAACCGAAAAGGAATCTGCGAAGCACTGCGAACTGGATCAGGCTCAGCGAGCCGTGGCAGAAAGTCTAATCGGTGAGAACGCTGATATATTTGCCGCACAGACTTAATGACGTAAGGATAGCTTCCCTCTGCCACGGATAGATGACACATTAGACACACTCCCAGGAGCTCGATGGTTTTCAACAATTGATTTAAAGAGCGTTTACTGGCAGGTACAGATCGATTCAAAGGACCGAGAATAAACTACGTTCACTGCAAGAAATGGGCTGTGGCAGTTAACAGTAATGTCGTTTGGATTGTGCAACGCTCCGGCAACTTTTGAGCACCTAATGGAACACGTCCTGCGTGGATTGACCTGGAAAAGTTACTTGCTTGCGTTGGATTGACCTGGACGATGTGATCGTGATAGGAAAAGCATACGAGAAACATCGCGACAACCTGAAGAATGTACTAGAATGGCTTCGAAGCGCTCACCTGAAGCTAAACGCAAAGAAATGTGACCTTTTCAGATCCGAAGTCAAGTACCTGGGCCACGTTATCTCGTCAAAAGGAGTACGAACCGATCCGGGCAAGGTGGAAGCTGTGAAAAACTGTTCCAAAAGACAAACACCAACTCAGGAGTTTTTCGGGTCTCGCCATGTACTACCGACGATTCGTAAAGGACTTTGCCGGAATCGCGAAGAGCCTGCACCAATTGACAGAAAAAGGAAGGCAATTCAAGTGGTCAGGTGAGTGCGACAAAAGCTTCAAGAACCTTAAGCAACAACTATGCGAAGCACCAACACTAGCATATCCCATTCCCGGAGAAATGTTCATCGTGGATGCAGATGCAAGTAACGTCGGTGTCGGAGCGGTCCTTTTGCAGGTACACAACAGCCAAGAGAAGGCAGAAGCATACTCCAGCAAAGTGCTTTCCAAGCCCGAGAGGAACTACTGCGTGACCAGGCGAGAACTTCTGGCGCTGCTTCTGGCGACAAAACACTTCCATAAATACCTCTACGGCCAAAAGTTCCTTTTGCGTCCAGACCACGCGGCTCTAAAATAGCTACTGCAGTTCAAGAATCCGGAGGCCAAGGTTGCAAGATGGATTGAACGACTGCAGATGTACGATTATGAAGGACAGCATCGTAAAGGGAAACTTTATTCTAAAGCGGATGCCTTATCCCGGCGACCACGTAAGACCGACTGCAAGCATTGTGTGCGATAGGAAGAGAGGAACCTTCTTTCCATCCAAAGGGTAAGAGCTGAGCCTATCGCCGGTTGGAGTGCAGAGGAAATCCGCAACGCTCAAAAAGAAGACCCGGACATCGAGCCGATATTAGCGTGCAAGGAGCTTATGGAAAAGCCAAACGGACAGGATATCTCGGACAGGAGCCCCACTCTCAAGGCATACTGGGCTCAGTGGGACTCCCTTTATATGCAAGATGGTGTGCTGAAAACGGCGCACCTTTTGAATGGATTGCCGCTGACATGCTGGTCCATTTCCAGAAGCCGAGAATGGCAACCGTTACATCCTAGTCGTCATAGACTACTTCAGCAAATGACCGGAAGCGTTCGCCATCCCTAACCAAGAAGCGAAGACCATCGTGGAACAGATCGTCAACAACTAGGTGACCAGATTCGGCGTGCCTATGGAACTGCATTCTGACCATGGACGAAACTTCGAATCAAAGATATTCCAAGAGGTATGCCAACAACTAGTAATTAAAAAGACGAGGACGATTCCGCTTCATCCACAATCCGACGGGATGGTAGAGCACTTCAACAGAACCTTAAACGAACATCTCTCCAAGTCATAGAAGACCACCAGCGTGATAGGGATCGACAAATTCCTCTCTTCTTGATGGCCTACCGAAATGCATTGCACAGTACTACTGGGCATACTCCACCCAAAGTCTTGTTTGGTCGAGCAGTCCGGCTACCTAGTGAGGTGAAGTTTGGATCCCCTAACGATGAGTCCAAATGTGAAGAGGACTACGTGGCAGACCTCAGGGAAAGAATTCGAGACATACATCAGAGGACCAGGACGAAGATAAGGATAGCAAGTGACCGCATGAAAACCAGTGGGCGCCGTGGCGTAAGTGGTTAGTGTGTCGGATCACTGCGCATGAGGTTCCAAGTTCGAATCTCAGAAAATACCAAAAAGTTTTTTCACGGTCCCACCTCTCGCGAGCGTCTGACAAACATCCGAGAGTATTGTTGTCACGAAAAAGCTTTTCAAATCGCCGTTCGGATTCGGCATTAAACTGTAGGTCCCTTCCATTCGTGTGAAAAATATAACGCACACAGCATGAGTGGTTGCGAGAAGCTAGGCCCTGGCACTTTAAAGAGCTGTTGCGCCAAATATTTGTATTTGTATTTGCATGAAAACCAGGTACGAAACAAAGGCAACAACGTTCAGCTTCCACGAGGGAGATCTAGTATGTTTGTACAACCCACACCGGCAAAAGGGGAGGTCACCTAAGCTGCAGCAAGACTGAGAGGGCCCTTATAAAGTGGTCACACGCATCAATGACGCCGTCTTCCGGATCCAGCTGGAGTATCATGGCAGTAATCCAGATGATCTTGTTCGGGACGAACAAGTTTAAGAGGGGGGGCAGTGTGGCATGGACTCACCGTACTGCATGGTTTGTGTACCAAACTAAAAACACTGTGTTCCAAACTGTAGCAACGCCAAACCTTCTAGCAGCAAATATTCCCACCTAACCTGATGTGTTACACTTTTAATGGATTTCTTGTATTCCTTCAGACAATCCTTATAAGGTTGCCAGAACTTGTGTTTAAAGCAGACATTGAATATCTCTCTAGTTATCTTTCTCAGATTAAATAAATCTTCGTTCCACCAAGGGGGGAATTTTTTTCTTGCTATATTTAATAGGACACGAAACCTTAAAAGCCGCATCCATGGCTGTTTCGAAGGTTCTGATTTTGGCGTCTAGTTCCTCGACTGATTCAATTTTCAAGTCGGGTATTCTATGAAATTTTGATTTAATAACCTGACCAAACTTCTTCCAGTCAATTCTCTTAGGGTTTCTAAATGGCTTGGGAGCCTCAACCTCGAGGCACACATTGTAGAGAATCCATCTGTGGTCGGAGAAGGACAATTGATCGGATACTCGCCAGTTAACTACTCTAAGGATATTATTGTTGGTTTTGAGAGTGATGTCTAAAGCTTCCTCCCACCCTCTGAAATTTTCCGTACTCGTTCATTGATTTCGGAGCTGCCCCATAATGTATGCCTGGCATTTGCGTCGTAGCCCAGAAGCAGATTGTCCTTTTTTGCTGTTGTCATTGATGTTAAGTGGCGTACCTCCTCTGGTGGTGATGACCTATCACGATCCATGTAAACTGAGGATATAAAAAGAGTGTTATTTGCAACCTCCAATTTAACTACCTTTAAATCGGCAGAGCTAAAATCAGGACATAGAAATAGATTCAAATGTTTTTTAGCTAGGATGCAAGTCCTAGGTTTGTTACTAACCTGGTTTGTGGTCTTGTAGAAGATGTTGTAACGGTTGTCCTTGAGCCCTTTTATGGATGAACCCTTCACCCAGGGTTCCTGTATAATGCCTATGTCTATATCCTCCTCGCTGAGGAAGACAATCAAATTATCTGACGCACTCTTCGAGTGGTGTAGATTAATCTGTACGATGTTCAGCATTGGTGGTAGGTGGAATAATGGCATCCCCCATGTCCTCCGACATCCTGTCGGAACCGTCGATTTCACCTAAATCTTCATCAGGACCAGAGGGGTGGAAAATCTTAAGTTTAGCATGCCTTATGCCGAAACGCAGCTTGTGATCAGATTTTTCGAGAGCCACCAGGCTAGCCTCGTTGATCAGCAGCAGGAAAGAGGAGCTATTCTTCTGAGGTTCCTCCGCCTTGATGACTGCCCAGTCATCCATCGGAACCGCCGGATTGTGCAGTTTCAGACATTGGAGAAGCCTTCCCCCGTCAATCTGCATATTGGGCAGCCAGTTGCGGGCCCTTGGTCTCCTGGGGATATCATTAGCGGGGATAAGCTTGAGCTTCAAGCCCTCCCAGGCGTCACTAACCTTAGTGACACACTCGTAAGGAAATCCTTGGAGAACTGGTCCTCGCATCTGATGAACCGATAACCTCTGACTATTTCGGCTGAATCGAAGCACGGCAGAGGTCCCCCAGGATTTCCCAACAGGTAGTCCATGACCATGCCCGATAGTCTGGCCTCTATGCTACTCCACGCTTCACTGACCGTCTTGCCATCTGAGGAGCGCTCGTCCACGAGGGCGACCTGCTAATGGTCTCTTACTACTTCAGAGAAGTGTCGCGTTGTCTGAGTAGGACAGGCCGAGGATGTACCTGGTAGATTTTGTGTAGTAGTCGGCGTCTTGACAACCTTGGTCTTTTTTGCTTCGCAATTGGTCTCATCCGAAGACCTGTTTCGCTTGCTTGCCTTGGTTTCATACTTCTTCTGTTGTGGATGTTGCTGTTGTTTCTCCAGATGTGCGATGTACTCATCGACCACAGCTTGGTATTTGGGCTTATCCGTAGCGTCCCTCTCATGAACGGTACCAGCTGCTTCGTTTTTGGCAACCTTGTCAAGAACGAATCGAGCCATCTTGTACCTGCTCTTCATGATGGCGTCCGGGGTTAAAATACACAAAAGACAGTTTTATTTAAACGAACCCCAGCAAGAATATACAGTATCTACCTTCATACATCTAAGTTTTACCAATTCATGTTAACTCTTTAATTTTTAAACTCTGTCCTACCCGTGTAGTTTTTATGTACATTATGTAAATTAAAAAGTTTAAGGCCGTTTAATTATAAAAGAAACTTTTATTTGTTTAAAATACTAGTGTACACTTAAAAAAAACTGTTTCGAGGATTCCGACGTACACATATGAACGTCAGCGTAGCAACGAGTGTAGCAAAAAATAACATAGGGGCCTTGGTGGCTTCCTCTTTTAATCGTGTATTCGTTTTCGATGCGAATTTGCATGGTGTCATCGCAGCTGTGTTTGCTCGCGATAATAAAGTTGCTTGTTTTCGATGCATATTTGTATCGTATCATCGCAGCTGTGTTTGTTCGCGATAATGAAGTTGGTGAAAAACGTCCTTCGTTTGTTAGCAGGAACACATTCCCTCGGATTTTGTGTTTAAGTAACACAATGTTGCTTTATTTGTCAGATAAGATGTCGTTCTTAAGTGGTCGTAATTGATACAGTTTATTTATTTGCCTGCTAGAGGAACCAAGCAATGGCCTTATAACTACTGTGATCATCATTGTAAAAACAATTACTTAATGTCCAGTGAAAAAATCTAAATTTATTGCTACTATCAGAAAGTAAAAAAACAAATAAGGTACACTTTCTTTTGGGGATTGTATAATTATGGTGACATCATCCCGCAAAATAAAACATACAAAAAAATGGAAACAAATGAAATGTCACTACTTTACATTAATATTCTATTTAAATAACTATTTATTACAATTCAATACGTCTCTCAATAATTATTTATTCTTATCCACTACAATTTTTGTTTTCTTTTTAAAACGTTTTTTATTTATTCATTTCAGTATTACTTACGTGCTAACAGAAGCGCTTAAAAATATCTGTTGAATAAACCCGATTGACTTAAAAATTAAAGGCTCCTTTAGCAAGAAAAATGAGAACTTTATTAACGTTATTAGCCGCGTACAAGATTGGGTTCTGACACTCTTTAAATATAAAATGCAACTAACTTGGGTGTATCGGAACATTAAAAATGTAAGTTCAGTTAAAGAAATGTAAATGTATGTAAATATACATGTGTATGAATGTAAATACTATATCTGTTTCGCTCTAATTTTCAACACCCTCCGCCGGGCCGAGTTCCAAAGGGTAGAGTAATTGAATTGGTCTTCGGAATACTGCCCCATCTCCACATTTGATTTCACAAGATCGCGCACGCCCATCTCTTCCAGGAAATGCTTTCTCGATTATGGCCGACTTCCAGGGAACTCGAGGTTTCGCATTGTCAAACAGCAGAACAACGTCTCCTTGTTTCAAAGTAGCAGATGATTTCGTAGTATTCGCGTGCAATAGCCGCAATGTCTGCAAATACTCCACTCGCCCACTCGCCACCACGTGATTGGTCGATCGTTGACGATTGCTTCAGCTTCAGCGAGGAAGGTTCTTAGCTAGTCAAAATTCAGATTCGCTTTCCCAATTACTGCCTTTAGGGTATTTTTGGTCGTTCGAATTAACTTTTCCCAAAAACCACCCCACCATAGCGCCCTTTCGACAATAAACTGCCACTTTATTCGTTTTTGAGAGAGAAATTCGTGCAACGCACCGTCATCTATCAAGGCTTCAACCTCGTTCAACTCCAACGCAGCTCGACGGAAAGTTTTGGCGTTGTCCGACAAAGTAGATGATGGAACGCCTCGCCGAGCAATAAAGCAAATAAAGAAAAAATACTTGCTAAGAGGAGAGCTACTAATGTCGTTTTCCTATGGTTTCACTCCCGATTTCACTCTTTTTTGATTCCAATGGAACATGTGAAATCGCCTTCTGCTTACTTTTGTGTGTGTTGGTGAATGTCTAATTTTTGTTTACATTTTTCACAGAAAAATAAAGCAAAAAATGGCTTCTATTTGCCAAATGGAAAACAGCATTAGCAATTCTATCATGTTTTTATTAATATATTATTAATTTTTTTTAATATTTCTATGTAAAATTTGTTTCTACTAACTTGCCCCAACTGAAAAAATAAAATAAACAAAAGAATGCGTATTGTACCATATGACTTTGACAAGTAGTCCGATGTAAGGGTTTATATGTGTGAGTGCCTTTTGAAAGCACTCCCAAATGAAATTCGGAAGAGAAAAACACTCCCGGAACAGCACTCCAAACAGCCAATGGAACATGATAGGGAGTGCTTTTTCTGTGCGGAACACAAAAAGAGTACTCCTTTTTGCCCAATGGAAAACGACATAAGAAAGACGACCTCCAGGAGTGCTGAGAATGACATTGACATTGTGTTGTGTTCACAATAGTTTGTACAAATTCAAAATAGCAAGCGCTTAAATGTTTGTGTTCAAAGGCATTCATTCTAAAAAAGCAACAAACATCCTTCGGTAGACATGTTGGATACTAGTAAGTATTTAGACTGCCGCCGTCAATTACAACTCGAAGCAACATTACAACTCTCTATCCTTTTGTCCTTCTCCTATGCAACGGGTAGTCTTTAAGAAAATATTGGCATATGCACTTTGGGAATTGCAAATGAAATTCGATGTCACACTTTCAGTTTTCTCTTTCACTCGTTCGCTGTCGCACATTGCTGTAATATGGTTTCCCTTGCACTTGTTACATTTGATCCACCTGGCACTTCTGCATTTTTTGGGCCAATGTCCCTTTTGGGCACATCTGAAGCACCGGCCATTCTTAGCTAGAATGTCTCTTTTCTGCACCAGGGTCAACTTGGAGTCACAGTGTTTCGTGTAATGGGAAGAAGAGTGGCAAAATATACATTTATCATTGCCATTTAAAGCAACTAAGCTCGCCGTGGTAGAAGTGGTGACTGTTTTTGCATGGCCTTGTGTGATGGAGATAGCTAGTTTACTCCTTTCCATTGCTTCAATCTCTGTTCTTAGAAACACCATTGTTACCGAACTTGGCAGCACACATCTAAATGGGGTAAGTGGCAGCACAGTGGTATATGGGCAGTGGCAGCACTGTGGAACATGGGCAATGGCAGCACAATGGTAGATCGGCCCTTTCCGGGGTTGATTTTGTCTGGCGGCCATTCGAGAGTACGAACCACGGAGAAGAGTACGTGCCATCAAGGAGAGGACCCACACGAACAAAGGAAGAAGGAAGAAAATAGAAAAAGCGTATGTAGAGTAAGAATTTATATAAGTAGGTATAACATTGTCCTTAATGTATAATATTGTCAATAGGTTTTTAAGTTTCTTTATTTCCCGTTTGTGGCAAATAAATTGAGTTACTAAAGGAGCGACGTTTTCTTTTTCCTTCTGGCGCCAACATTCTTAAATACGACTTTGATATTGCATCATACGTCGTCGCCGTGGGACGAACATTCCTTGGCGCCATAAGCTGTCGCTTGAAGCGACCAACGTGGGACGTTCAGTCCTTGGCGCCATAAGCTGTCGCTTGAAGCGACCAACGTGGGACGTTCATTCCTTGGCGCTATAAGCCGTCGCTCGAAGCGACCAACGTGGGACGTTCAGTCCTTGGTGCCTTAAGTCGTCGCTACTAGACGTCGCCTGAAGTGACCAACGTGACGAGACAACAATCCGTTCACATCATACGCCATCGCCTGAAGCGACCATCATTACCAGTTGTAGTCTACACTATACGTGAACACCAGCCATATACGCTGCCACTGTCTGCACCTCACTGCCTATCGGAGCCCAGGTAAGTGAAAATGTCACATAAATCAAATATAAGCCCTCCGCTGTCTGCCCTTTTTAATTGTGCTCAATGCCCCGAGTCCGATGCAATCGACAATTTGGTAGCATGCGATATTTGCGACAAATGGTACCATTGCAGTTGCGCGAAGGTCGATGAAAGCATCAAGACCTGTGATAGTTGGAGATGTGGAGCATGCCAACTAAAAGAACACAGGGAAGTGGTTCAAGCCACTCCGGTTTCGCGATTGAATCCGAACCCAAGCCTTATTCCCCCACCCATGCAGCACCAGTCGCCTTCAAATTTGATATATGAAGAGTTCCCCAGAAAGGAAGTGGAGCAAGCCACTTCGAGTTCGAGACCGAATCCAAACTCGAGCCATGCCCCACCCCCGCAGCAGCAGTCGTCTTCAAATTTGATATCTGAAGAGTTCCCCAGAAAGGAAGTGGAGCAAGCCCCTTCGAGTTTGAGACTGAATCCAAACTCGGGCCGTGTGCCCCCACCTCCACCACGGCAGTCGCCTCTAAAGTTGATAGCCTCTAGCCATTCCTCCCTGAAATCTGCAGTAAAACCAGTCCATGGCCATTTCTCCTTAAAATCTGCAACGAAATCTGGCTCTAGGTCAGCCCATAAGTACGCAAATCTGCTAATGCAAAAATTGGAGGAAGAAGTAAAACTTCGAGAGCAACGCGAGCAGGATTATCTAACAAGGACATATGAGATCCTGGAGCAGGTTATCACTGACGATGAGGTTGACTCGGAGAGTGCAGTCCCAGTAGAAAGCAATCGCGTGAAAGACTGGGTAAATAGCACAATACCCCTCTGTCGGAAAGTTCGCTGTAGAGAGGTACCTAAGGTGAATATCAATCCTGAGCTTCCACATGGGCATCCTTCTCCACATTCATGCACACAACCCTCCAAGCCCTCTGCAGTTTCCCTAGAGGTCTCACCCGACTCTCCAGCTATAACGATTTGTGGATTTGTCATACGCGGCAGACTTAGGCAAGAAGTCTTAAGCTTCCGACACGTGAGCGAGCGTATTATGACTATCCGGATCAAGGCTAAATTCGCTAACATAAGCCTAATATGTGTTCATGCCCCCACAGAAGAAAAGGACCCTGCCTCCAAAGAGTGTTTCTACGAGCTCCTCGACAAAACATACGAGCAATGTCCTAAATACGACGTTAAGATCGTATTGGGCGATTTTAACGCCAAAATAGGAAAGGAGGACGTCTTCGGTAGAGCAGTCGGTAAGCATAGCCTACACGACACCACGTCTGATAACGGACTAAGGCTAATTGATTTCGCTGTGGAGCGAAATGTCACCATAGCAAGCACATGGTTTCCTCATCTCGACATTCATAAGCAGACATGGCGGTCCAATGATCATGTCACGATCAACCAAATTGATCATATTGCGATCGACGCAAGGCATGCCTCCAGTATTCTGGATGTCCGGACCTTCCGAGCGGCCAACATAGACTCGGATCATTACCTCGTTGTAGCCAAGGTACGAATGCGGATATCCCAATCTGAGCAACAAAGAAGAATCACTGTGAGAAAATTTAACGTCGAAAAGCTACAATCGCAAGAGACCGCCAGACTCTTCGCTGAACGCGTATCCCGAAATCTCTCAATCACCCCTTTGCCGCCAGCATCAAGTACCGAAGACCAGTGGCAACGCTGCCAACATGCCATCAGAAACGCCGCGACTGATGTGCTGGGTTTCGCTCGACCACCACCGCGAAACCCCTGGTTTGACGAAGAATGCCGGCGAGTGCATGCAGCAAAACAAGAGGCATACAAAGCGGCGCTGCAAAGGAAGACGAGAGCTGCTCGTGAGCTCTATGAGCAAAAGAGACGGGAAGAACATCGGCTTCTCCAAAAGAAGAAGAAAGAGCATGAGAAGCGCGCGTTTGAGAATATCGAGAGTCTATACTCCAGGAACAATGTACGGAAGTTTTACCAAAAGGTAAAGAGAACGTGTCAGAGAAGTAATACCCGTACAGAAACCTGTAGAGATGAGAATGGAAACCTCGTAGTAGAATCACAGTCGGTGCTGAGAATATGGAAAAACTACTTCTGCAGACTGTATAACGGCGACGAAGACCAACATCCCGCTGTCAGGCAGAATGAACCATTCAACATGGACGATGATAGTCAAAATTTCCGTCCACCTGACCAAAACGAAGTGAGGATAGCAATATCCAAGCTAAAATCGAACAAGGCTGCTGGACCTGACGGTTTACCGGCCGAACTTTTCAAGGCAGCTGGGGATGAATTGGTAGAGTGCATACACCAACTCATTTCTAATATTTGGTCAGAGGAGTGTATGCCTGATGAATGGAATCTCAGCATCGTTTGCCCGATCCACAAGAAAGGAGACCCCCTCAACTGCGCCAATTATAGAGGCATCAGTCTCCTCAACATCGCGTACAAGATCTTTTCTGCGATATTGTGTGAACGCCTGAAACCTTTTATCAACAGCCTGATTGGACCCTATCAGTGCGGTTTCAGGCCAGGAAAGTCCACCATCGATCAAATCTTCACACTTCGGCAGATCCTGGAGAAAACCCAAGAATTCCAAATCGATACTCACCACCTCTTTATCGATTTCAAGGCCGCCTATGACAGCATCTATAGAGAAGAGCTTTATAGAGCCATGCCTAGTTTTGACATCCCTACCAAACTTGTCCGTCTGTGCAGGCTGACGATGGAGAACGCTCGCTGCTCCATCAAGGTCGGTAATGACCTCACCGAGACCTTTGATGTCAAAAAAGATAGGTGACAAGGTGACGCGCCTTCATGTGACTTCTTCAATATTGTACTTGAACGGATTGTGCGGAACTCACAAGCCAACACCGGAGGCACAATCTATTACAAGTCTGTACAACTGCTTGCATACGCCGACGATATAGACATTGTCGGAAGATCTCAGCGGGCTGTCACCGGTGCTTTAGCAAGCATTGAGGCGGAAGCGGCCAAAATGGGTTTGGCGATAAACGAGGGCAAAACCAAGTATATGCTGTCAACTAGAGGGGAAAACCAACACCGACAAATTGGACAAAGCGTCACAGTGGACAGCTATAACTTCGAGGTAGTAAGGGACTTTGTCTACCTTGGCTCTGCTATAAATTCTACTAACAAAATCAGTGCAGAAATCAATCGAAGAATAACTCTTGCCAATACCTGTTTTTTTGGGGCTTATAAGGCAATTCAACAGTAAAACCCTATCTCGAACAACTAAGGAGACTCTATATAAGACCTTGATTATCCCAGTCCTGCTTTACGGCGCTGAAACATGGACTTTATTCGTCGTTCGAGAGAAAAATTCTTCGTAAGATTTTCGGTCCCGTTTGCGTTGACGGGTTTTGGAGGAGAAGATTCAATCACGAACTATACGAGCTGTACAGCGACATCGACCTAGTCAAAAAACTGCGTATTGGACGTCTGAGATGGCTAGGACATGTAGAGCGAATGGACACCAACGCTCCGGCCCGCAGAGTCTTCGAATCGAACCCCGAGGGACGACGCAGTAGAGGGAATTATCGCCGTAGGTGGCGCGCACAAGTTCAAGGGGACCTCGACCAACTTGGAGTGCGCAACTGGAGGCAATTAGCTAAAGACCGAGCTAAATGGAGAGGCTTGTTGGTTGAGGCCCAGGTTCACCCCGAACTGTAGCGCCACCTAAGTAAGTAAGTAAGCTATAACGAAGTTAAATAAAAATCAATTAGCTGCGAGAGAAATAATGTCAAAGGAGTACATAAAGTTTTCAGGTCGGCCAGAAGAATGGCCACTCTTTATTAGCTGGTTCGAGAACTCCACGAAGATGTGCGCATACAGTAATTTTGAAACTCTCCATCGACTGCAGCGCTGCCTTACAGGAGAGGCGCTCGAAAAGGTTCGTTTTCGATTGATGCACCCGGATCAAATTGATAATGTTATTTCAACTTTGCGAATGTTATACGGCCGTCCAGAGGTGATAATTCAGACATTGTTAGGGAAGCTCCGAAATGAACAGCCGCCCAAAGCCGATAAGCTTGCAACCCTTATTAACTTTGCCATATCCGTAGCTAATGTGTGTGGTACCATAAAGTCGGCGGGACTTATCTCACACTTGAATAACCCCTGTCTGTTGCAAGAGCTTGTTGATAGGCTGCCTACGCAATTAAGGTTAGACTGGGGTATTTTAAGCAGGGACTTAGCAGTACTAATTTAAACACATTTAACGACTGGCTTTCGAAAATAGCCAATGCTGCTGCTGAAGTTACAAATGCTGCCCCACTTTGGGATCATTCAGAACGTAAGGCAGTGAAAAAGCCAAGAGGATTTATTAACGTTCATGAGAAAAAGGAAAGATGTGCTACAGGTAAAGAAGGTCGAAGATGTTCCGTCTGTGATACCATACCTGTGCGGTATGCGAAAAATTCTTGAACATGAGTCTGCAAGAGAGATGGATGGTTGTAAATCGGCGTTTTATCTGCCGCACGTGTTTACGAAACCATGGAAAAAACAGGTGTTCGTCAACGCAGGTTTACGGTGTTGATGGGTGCACGTACAGGCACCACAAGCTGTTGCATAGGCATACCCAAACAACCACTACTCAGCGGACCATTGCAAACAGCGACGATAATGCAACAAACGGAAAGCATCTCAGCTGCACCATGAACCGCCAGAGAAAAGGTTCACTTCTTTTTAAGATCCCTCCAGTGTCCTTGTATTTTAGAGGAAATAAGGTGGAGACGTATACGTTTCTAGATGACGGGTCGTCAGTAACATTAATTGATGAGGAGCTTGCACAACTGCTGAATGCTGATGGTGAAATCGAGCCGCTATGCCTCAAGTAGACGGGAAACACTCACCGGAGTGAGGACGATTCGAGAAGGATTAATTTGGAAGTTTCTGCTTCGGGTGCTAAGAAAAGCTTCCCACTGCCGAATGTCCACACAGTGAAGGCACTAGAACTCCCTAAACAGTCAGTCAACGCAAAGAAACTTGTAGCCAGATATGAGCATCTGAAGAATGTGCCTCTAGTATCCTACGAAAACGCTAGACCGCGTATATTACTAGGGCTTCAGCATTGGACCTTAGGTATTCCCCTTAAGTCGGTAGAAGGAGGCGAAAACAAACCCGTTGCAATAAAAACGAGACTAGGTTGGACTGTTTTTGGATCGATGCATAGTGGTAGCATCAAATCAGCACCGGAAGGTGATCACCACTTTCACATGTGTGAGTGTCAGAGCAGCATAGACACGAAGATGGACAACCTGATGAAAGAATACTTCGCGATTGATACAGCAGGTGTAACGAATTTTCGGAAACCAATCTCGGTCGTCGATAGCAGGGCGATTCAGATGCTTGAAGCAAAAACAATATTCGACGGAGAAAGGTATGCAGTTCCACTACTATGGAAGTATAATGAAATAGTTCTGCCAAAAAGCAAGCAGATGGCCGTTAAGAGATTAATGTGCCTCGAAAAGAGACTGTCCCGGGAACCAGAATTGTTATCTAAGGTTGATCAGCAAATAAAGGAGTATGTTAAAAAGGGTTATGCGGCAAAGTTGAACGTGAAAGAGGCCTCTAACGACAGCAGGCAAACCTGGTATTTGCCAATATTTCCAGTTTGTAATCCAAACAAACCTGACAAGGTTCGTATTGTTTGGGACGCAGCGGCGAAGGTAGAAGGGCTATCGCTCAATTCGGTTCTGCTAACAAGTCCCGATGAAGTACCAGCGCGTATAGCAATACTTTTTCGGTTCAGGGAAAGGAAGGTGACTCTTGCAGCGGATATCCGGGAGATGTTCCACCAAGTGGGAATTGTTGAAGAAGATCAAGATGCACAAAGATTCCTGTGGCGCAACGGTATTACAAACGAAGTCGAGGAGTTCAAGATGAAGGTCATGACATTTGGTGCAACCTGCTCTCCCTACTGTGCGCAGTATATAAAAAAACAAGAACGCCAGAAGATTTGCTGCAGAGTTTCCCAGGGCAGCTGAAGCTATTATCGGGAACCATTATGTGGATGACTATCTCGACAGCGTCGACGGAGAGGAAGAGGCTATAAAGCTTGCAAAAGAAGTGAAGTACATTCACAAACAGGGCGGATTTGAAATGCTGAATTTTCTTTCCAACTCTCAAAAGGTGTTAGACGCTCTCGAAGAAAGGTCACCAAGCCGAAATAAACATTTCACGAGGTTAAGCCTCGCAGACAACGCGGAAAAGTTACACGGCCTGTGGTGGTCGCCCGCCGCGGATAAGTTTCTGTTTAAACTTAAACCGACTAAAATAAAAGAAGACATTATAACTGGGCACATTATTCCCACCAAGAGAGAGGTGTTAAAAACCTTGATGAGTATCTTTGATCCGCTAGGCTTAATAGCACATTTCACAGTTATTTTAAAGATACTTCTTCAGGATATATGGCGTTCATCGGTTGAGTGGGACCGAAAGATAACCAGATCGCACTTCGAAAGATGGAAAGAATGGCTTGCTCTAGTTCCAATAGTACGAGAGACAAGCATAGGAAGACCGTACCTCTCACAATTGACATTCATTAGCGGGACTCGCGTACAATTGCACGTTTTTGTTGATGCTGGGGAATCCGCCTATGCCGCTGTAGCATACTTCCGAGTTTCATTCGGAACTTCAATAGAATGCGCCCTTATTGGTGCGAGAACAAGGGTCGGTCCCCTAATAAGTATACCGATACCACGTATGGAGTTGGAGGCAGCTGTTTTGGGCACAAGATTCGCAAAAACTATAGTCGGCAGTCATTCAATCACCATTAACGATACATTCTTTTGGACAGATTCCAGGATTGTCTTGTGTTGGATAAAATCCCCACATCGAAAATATAAGCAGTTCGTAGCATATAGAATTGGTGAAATTCTTGAGTGCACCAACGAAAAAGAGTGGAGGTGGGTCCCCACCAAAGACAACGTTGCTGACGATGCCACCAAGCAAAAGAATATTGGTGAGTTCCATTCGGATAGTAGGTGGTTCAATGCTCCTGGATTTCTCTACCAGCCTGAAGAGAACTGGCCGCAACCTAATTCAGAGACATGCCAACAACCTGTAGAAGACCATAAGGTAAAAGTATGCTGCGTTCTGCAAGGGGCATGCGACATCAATTCGATGATTGACTATAAACAGGGAGCTAAACAAGTCAAGTGTATTATATAAGTTATCCCCCTACATGGATGAGAATGCAGTTATACGCATGAGAGGACGTATAGACGCCGCGCCGAACACACCTCAACAAGCTAGACGACCCGTCATCCTTCCGAAATCCCACTACATAACTAATCTCATCGTACGTTATTTTCACGTTCGCTTCTACCATGCGAATAATGAAACAGTCGTTAATGAGATAAGGCAGATATACATATTATATCCCGAACTTAAGAGCCGTGTTAAAAAATCATCAGTGCGGCTGCAAATACCGCGAGAAAAAACGGATAGCTCCAAGACCACCGATCATGGCTCCACTCCCGGCAGCAAGGCTCATGTCGTACACACGGGTCTTCTCATATGTCGATGTTGATTACTTCGGCCCACTCTACGTAAAGGTGGGTAAGCGCCAGGAAAAGAGATGGGGAATGTTGATCACTTGCCTAACAGTTCGTGCAGTTCACATTGAGATCGCACATAGTCTTACAAGTGACTCGTGTATTCTGGGTATTAAGCGTTTCATCGCAAGAAGAGGTATGCCGAAAGAAATATTTTCCGATAATGGTACGAACTTTCGAGGGGCCTGCGAAGAGCTGAAAGAGGCGATGAAGGGGTTGGATATGAATGTGTTGGCAGAGGAGTTCGAGAAGCAGCTCAAGTGGAACTTTATACCACCGCAATCTCCCCACATGGTCGGAAGTTGGGAGCGGCTGATTCGCTCTGTTAAGAAGACGCTCGGAGATATTTCACTGACTAGAAATCCGGGGGATGAACTCCTGCTCAGTATGATGGCAGAGGTGGAAAACATAGTAAATTCACGACCACTCACCTATGTTCCAATTGAAAACGAGGGTGATGAGGCGCTCACCCCAAATCACTTCTTATTCGGCTCATCAAGCGGATTTAAAATAAGGGGCGAGATGTTTAGCGACGGTGCGACGTTGAAGAAGAACTGGCTCATGAGTGAAAAGTACGCAAACTCCTTTTGGATTCGATGGGTCCGCGAATACTTACCAGACTTGACGCGCCGAAGTAAGTGGTTCAGTTCACCACCACCAATAAAGGAAGGCGACATCGTAATTATAGTCGACCCGAACAATTCACGGAGCACCTGGCCGATAGGAAGGGTTCTCAAGACCATAAGGAGTGGTGATGGGGCTATACGAAGTGCTATTGTGCAAACGCCGTCTGGAATATACACTCGGCCGGCAGTAAAGCTGGCGGTGTTGGATCTGCAACAGTTCGAAATTGACGGTGACCAGGGCTTGGGGCGAGCTCACCGGGGGGGAGTGTTACCGAACTTGGCAGCACACATCTAAATGGGGTAAGTGGCAGCACAGTGGTATATGGGCAGTGGCAGCACTGTGGAACATGGGCAATGGCAGCACAATGGTAGATCGGCCCTTTCCGGGGTTGATTTTGTCTAGCGGCCATTCGAGAGTACGAACCACGGACAAGAGTACGTGCCATCAAGGAGAGGACCCACACGAACAAAGGAAGAAGGAAGAAAATAGAAAAAGCGTATGTAGAGTAAGAATTTATATAAGTAGGTATAACATTGTCCTTAATGTATAATATTGTCAATAGGTATTTAAGTTTCTTTATTTCCCGTTTGTGGCAAATAAATTGAGTTACTAAAGGAGCGACGTTTTCTTTTTCCTTCTGGCGCCAACAACCATGATTTTGTGTATATGTCCATTGATTGAGATTGTGGAGGAGTCTGAGAGAGAAGTTCCCTCTCCGCTGCCTTCTTCTTGCTTTTCGCTGCAGTGAATTTCTTCTCGTTCTTTTATTCGATGGTAACTAATTCGAAGTTCAGCTGGCAAGCACCGTAGAAGAATTGATTTCAGCATGACGTCATATTGATTTGCTCTTAGATTTAAAGCTGTTAACGTTCTTCTGCATGTGGTAACGGAATTGTACAGATTTCGAAGACTGTATACGTCAGAACACGAGTGTACTGGTCGAAGCGAGACAAGTTGTTGAATGTGACTGTCAATGAGCCGTTCAACGTCTCCGTACTGTTTCTGAAGTAATGAAATAGCGGCGTCGTAACAATTTTCGGAGGCAGTAAATCCCATCACAACTTTCTTTGCAGCGCCTAACAGACCAGTCTCTAAGTAAATAATTGAACTTTTCGGTGCCCGAAAGGGACGTATTTTCATGAACTGATAGGCGAAATTGTTCCCAAAAGGGCAACCAGCCTTTCACATTGCCATCAAATTTTTTCAAAGTGAGTTTGGGAGGACTTACGTGGCTTTGAGTGGACTTCGGGTGTGGCGTTGTCTATGTAATTATAGCCGGTGCTGCCTTTCGGTTATTCTTTTTAGCCGGCTCTCCAAACCTGCCAGCGCTGCAATTGCAGAATCTTCGTACTAAGCGGTTTTTTTCGTTTCCTGTTCAAAATCTACTTTGACGAGGTCCTTTTCGATGATTCTTGTATTGACCGTGTTTAGACTATCGTTTACCGCCCTCAGCCATTGTAAATACATCGTCAATTCCTCTTCAATAGCGTCGAAAGCTGCATCGTTATCCAATTGCGACTCTGCGGAACTTAAATACTCAGATGCCGCCTTTACAATCTTGGTTAACTGGCCTCTGTAGGCTGCACGTATTGCGAATTCCATAGCGGGAAAATCAATCCGAACGCGTCTTAAAGTACTCAAATTTTCTTTCGATACTCTCGATAATCTTTCCCGATAAGCCTTCCCGGGTTTCGGCACCAAATGTTGAATAAACCCGATTGACTTAAAAATGAAAGGATCCTTTAGCAAGAAAAATGAGAACTTTATTAACGTTATTAGCCGCGTACAAGATTGGGTTCCGACACTCTTTAAATATAAAATGCAACTAACTTGGGAGTATCGGGACATAAGAAATGTAAGTTCAGTTAAAGAAATGTAAATGTATGTAAATATATATGTGTATGAATGTAAATACTTTATCTGTTTCGCTCTAATTTTCAACAATATCTAACGCAAACTTACTGGCCCCGTGCGGGCATTCTGAGCTATTCCTAACACTGTATCTATGTCTTTCAACCTAATCTAGTTAAACTTATTTATTGTAACATAAATAATTGGAAAAAACTAAGGCTTCAAATCTGATATATATATATATAGGTCACATGCTCCATATGGGTAATTTCGGTGAATAGGTACGTAAAAAACTCCTGAAGTGTTATACTTCTTAGGAAAATCCATGTTTACACGATAATATCCAACCTCACAATCCTTTTGGTGAGCCTTTGTATAATCTTCACACTTCGAAGCGCAGAAATCCTTCGTCTTAAGAGCAATGGCATAGTACTTGTAAGACATATAATGACTACAGTCAGTTCCACCAATACCAATACATGGATTCTGATATATTCCACCATCCGGATAGAAAGTTGCCTACCAAGTGGTTTGTCAAAGCCGAGTGAAAGCTCCTCCACTCCATTAGTCTGAATACTTTCAACATAATTGGCATCGGTATCACACAGTCTCTTTGTGCAATCGTCGAAATCAAAGTCTGGGCCAGAAGGATCCAATGCAATGATAATATCTATTTTCCCATTTTCCACATTCTTGCCAGCGTGGCCAGCTACATGAGCACCTAGACCGTAACCAACCAGAGTCAAATTATCAAACGGCACACGAGTCACTTTGTTGACGAAATCAATAAACCGTCCGACGTATTTACCAACGTATTCTACGTCCAAAATAGCTTTAAAATAAGGTTTGGCAGTGTAATACTCCCAACCGACGCAAAAGACGTTATATTCGTATTCATTTTCAAAGAGTGCTTTGCGAACCATAGTGACAAATTCTGAGTTGCAGTTTAAACTCCAGTCACAAATGAGGAACCTACAAAAATATGGATTCATTAAATGCCTTTAAACTGCAAACATTGAATATACAGAGGCGGAAAATCCTTATCGAATCTAAAATTTTTCAAGGCTTCCTTCTCGCCATAGCGCAGTTTTTCAGAATGTATTTCTCCTGCTTCCTTTGTATACAATGAATATGACGTTAAATCGGGATCGACATCGGCATTATTATACTCGTACATTAGGCCTGCGAGCGCCTGCCGTTCAATATTCAATTGTTCCCTGTGCATCCAGTAAAAACTACCATCTGCGGCTGGCATGAACCATCCAGGATTAATTCTGGGTTCAAATTCTGAGGCAAAAAATAAAAAATAAAAAAATTAAATTAGACATTTTTTACTACGATACTTCAGTACCGTCATCCGAAGGGAAAATCATATTCTAAGAGAAACAAGGACTTACAATTGAAAATCAAATTTTGAATTAATATTTTCCTACCTTCGCCATCCGTATCAATATACTCAATCATCTTCTGCACCGGCTTCAATTTCTGCTGCAACAGCTGAAACTGTAGTAAGCAAGGAGTTCAGCAACCAACCTACTTGTGAAAAGAAAAAAAAAAAATTTTAAAAACCTGCTCCAAGAAAACCCACAAATAACAGTGAGGACACTTTCATTGCTCTGACAATAATGAAAAACTTTCGACAAGTAAGTATTATAATATTGTCAAGAATTTCATGCTCTAGAAATTTGAATAAGGTGCCCGTAACTAATGCTACTAATTGAATATTAGTTACTAACATTAATGTGACTAGCGTTAGATATCTAATATGCATTACGTGCACATGTTACATAATGAATGCATTTGTTCTTTTAATTCTTCTTCTTCCCTTTATCAGCGAGGTTATGATCCGAAAACAAGGGATCACAACCCTCCCACTTCACCGCATTTCTACTGATCCGCCTGTGGGGTTCGCCATCTGTTCTTTTAATAGCCATGTCAAATCTTAGTTAATTGGAAATAGGCTGTCAGGGCAGCTAGGAGGAGGTTAGAAGGGAGGTGTGTTCCACCAGGTAGGTTTAGGGATGCCAGGTTTGTTTCACGATGAATCGAGAGATTGCAACAAAAACAATAAAAAAAGAAAAAATAGAAACTGAGAAGTACTGATAAGGGTATTTTTATTTTATAGTTTTGCACAAGTGTTGTGCCACTTCTAATCAATAATGCTGTTTTTATAATTAAATAGACCATATTTGAATAAGTATTGCTCATCTAATTGATTACCTTTTAATTTTAAACATTACTTACTTACTTAGATGGCGCTACAGTCCGGGTTGGACCTGGGCCTCAACCAACAAACCTCTCCAGCCAGCACGGTTACGAGCCAGCTGCCTCCAGTTGCGCACGCCAAGTTGGTTGAGGTCCGCCTCCACTTGTTTGCGCCACCTACCGCGAGGTCGTCCTCTACTGCGCCGTCCGTCCGGGGTGGATTCGAAGACTTTCTTAGCGGGAAGGTTGGGCTCCATCCGCTCTAAATGACCCAGCCATCTTAGTCGCTGTATGTGAACTCTTCTGGCTAAGTCGATGTCCTTGTACAGGCCGTATAGTTCGGCATTGTACCTTCTCCTCCACTCACCGTCTATGCAGACGGGACCAAAGATCGCTCGAAGAACTTTTCTCTCGAAATAACCAAGGGCATCCTCATCCAGTTTTTTCAAAGCCCATGCCTCTGCGCCATACAGCAGGACTGGGATGATTAATGTTAGTAGTTCGAGATATGGCTTTACTACTCAATTGCCGTTTTAGCCCATAGAAACAACGATTGGCAAGAGTAATTCTCCGTGTGATCTCTCCACTGATGTCATTTGCGGAGCTGACCATAGAGCCTAGGTAGACAAAATCTTTTACTACCTCAAAATTGTATCTGTCTATTGTGGCGTTCTGTCCAAGACGCCGATGTTGGGTGTCGTTTTTTGTAGACAGCATATATTTTGTTTTGCATTCATTGACCGCTAGACCCATCTTTGCTGCCTCGTTCTCAATACTCGTAAATGCCCTATTGACTGCCCGCTGAGTTCTTCCGATTATGTCAATGTCATCGGCATAAGCGAGTAGTTGTACAGACTTGAAGAAGGTTGTACCTGCGGGGTTGGCTTGTGAGTTTCGTACAATTCTCTCAAGTACTATGTTAAAGAGATCGCATGATAGCGCGCCGCCTTGTCTAAGACCTTTCCTGACATCGAACGGTTCGGTGATGTTCTTACCGACTTTGATGGAGCACCGAGAGTTCTCCATCCTCATTCTGCACAAACGGACGAGCTTGGCAGGGATGCCAAGACTAGACATGGCTCTGTATAACTCGTCTCTATACACGCTATCATAGGCAACTTTGAAATCGATGAAAAGGTGGTGCGTATCGATTTTATATTCATGGGTTTTTTCCAAGATCTGCCTTAGTGTGAATATTTGGTCAATGGTGGACTTTCCAGGCCTGAAACCGCACTGATAAGGACCTACCAGGTTGTTGACGATCGGTTTTAGGCGTTCACACAGTACGGCAGACAGGATCTTATATGCGATATTTAGGAGACTTATACCTCTGTAGTTGGCGCAGTTCAGAGGGTCTCCTTTCTTCAGGATCGGGCAAACGATGCTAAGGTTCCATTCATCGGGCATACTTTCGTCCGACCAGATTTTACAGATGAGCTGGTGCATGCTCCTTACCAACTCATCTCCTCCTGCCTTGAAAAGTTCAGCGGCAAGGCCGTCGGCTCCAGCAGCTTTGTTGGATTTGAGTTTAGATATCGCTATCCTCACTTCATTTTGATCGGGTTGACGGGAGTCTTGACTGCCATCGTCACTGTTGAATGGCTCAGTCTGCCTGACAGCGGAATATTGATCATCATCGCCGTTTAACAGTCTGCAGAAGTGTTCCTTCCATATCCTCAGCACCGACTGCGATTCTACTACTATGTTGCCATTCTCGTCCCTGCAGGCTTCTGTTCTGGCTTTGGAACCCTGGCATGTTCGTTTTACCCTTTGGTAAAATTTTCGAACATTATTCCTGCAATAAAGTCTCTCAATCTCCTCGATCGAGCGTTTCTCATGCTCTTTTTTCTTCTTTCTGAAAAGTCGATGTTCCTCGTTTCTCGTGCGCACGTAGAGCTCGTAAGCTAGCTCTAGTCCTTCTATGCAGCGCTGGTTTGTACGCCTCTTGTTTTGCTGCATGTTCTTGCCGGCATTCCTCATCAAACCAGGGGTTTCGCTGTGGTGGGCGAGAGAAACCCAGTACATCAGAGGCGGCATCTCTGATGGCTTTTTGGCAATGCTGCCACTGGTCTTCCGCATTTGCTGCTGGCGGCATAGGACTAAGATTGAGATTAGAAGAAACACGATCGGCAAAGGTTCTGGCGGTCTCTTGCGATTGTAGCTTTTCGACGTCAAATTTCCTCAAACAGCATTTCGTTGATTTCGTTCCGTTGTGGATATCCGCATCTGTACCTTGGCTACAACTAGGTAGTGATCCGAGTCCACGTTGGCTCCTCGGAAAGTCCGGACACCCAGAATACTGGAAGAGTGCCTTGCGTCGATCGCAATGTGAGAGCCATGTTCCTTTGTGAATATCGAGACGTAGGAACCGCGTACTAGCTACAACAAAGTTTCGCCCCGCCGCAAAGTCGATTAGCCTGAGTCCGTTGCCGGAAGTGTTGTCGTGCAGGCTGTGCTTTCCGACCACGCTACTAAAGACTTCCTCTCTTCCTAGCTTTGCGTTAAAGTCGCCTAGGATAATTTTAACGTCGTGGCTAGGGCATTGCTCATACGTCTTGTCCAAGAGCTGGTAGAAGTCATCCTTTGTCGCGTCGTCCTTCTCCTCGTGAGGGGCGTGAACGCATATTAGGCTAATGTTGGCTCGTTCACATGCCGGAAACTCAAGACTTCTTGCCTAAGTCTGTCTCCAATGACAAATCCGCACCCGAATAGACGCTGTCCTTTTTGTCTGTAGCAATCGCCGTAGTAGATGTCGCAGTTTTTCATACTCCTTTTGCCCGGCCCATCCCATCGCACTTCTTGGATGGCGGTAATGTCTGCTTTGAGACACTCTAGGGCCTCCGCAAGTTGTTCGGCTGCACGTGGTTTGCAGAGGGACCTAACATTCCATGTGCAGACACGAAGATCGTTGTCCATTTTACGTTTGCATGGGTCGTCAACAGTAAGATCATCCGTATCCGAGGCTGTTGGTTGCTTCGTAACCAAAGGTTTTTTACGTGGTAGGGAAGTTAACCCGACGGCACAACTCCCAACCTGGAGGGCCAGATCCTTTTTTTTGTAACCCTAGGACAAGAGGCCGGATACACCGATGTCAGTAACCCACTTCGGGGATATGAGCGCTGCCGTTGGCCCATTAAGGGTTCATCCGCCACCATCTCTTTTTCAATACCCTGACGTAGTATTGAAAATCCTCACAGACCTCAACTCCAAATATGTTGAAGTAGCTCCGGTAAGGTATCCGCTGGTCTGTAGACGTCACCGTTGATTCCATCGAGAGAATTCGTCCGCCGCACGTCCTCCTTCTGAGGACCTTTTGCTAGACTTCTGAGACGCATATTTCAGCCGATCAGGTCAACAAGAGATGCCTCGTCTGGTTAGACATATGCGCGCTGAAGTTCATCCAGATGTGCTTACGCAGGTCTGAGTGTTCAGCTGCACATATATCGTTTTAAACATTAGTTTTTTTGAATAATAATCCAAAATCAGTTTGGCCTGACATGCCTAGGACAAACTAGTTTGGCCTGAAATCGGGTTTGGCCGGTAACATATATAATATGTAGGTACCTGCATAATGCATTTAGATACATACAAAAATTAAAAAAAAATCAGTTTAATAAAGGATGTTTAGCACAACACATCTGTGCATATATTTTACCAAATGTGCTATTGGTAAAAGCTCTAACAGCACCAATTTAAATTCACCACACAGAGCAGCATCACTCTCTAAGTTCTGAAGCAATCGAACTACCACTGATTATTCATTGCATTTTACAAGGAAAAGAAAAACCTGTTTCTTACCAAGCAATAGACTTATTATTGCTGGTGCTCAGGTAGAGTGGAAGTCGAATGTCAAATATTTTGGGGTCCACCTCGATAAAGCATTAACATATAACGTTCATATCCAGGAAATTATAAATAAAGTAAACATCACGATTAAAATTCTTTATTCGTTTATCAACCGCAAAGCAAAATTGAGCAACGAAAACAAGCTTATCATTTTCAAAGTTATATTCCAAGCTATAATATTTTACGGGTCTCCTGTCTGGGGTATATGTGCAAAAATGCACATTAGGAGACTACAAATAACGCAAAATAAGTTGCTGAAATTAATATTAAATTTACCGTGGTACTTTTCTACCGAAGAATTGCACCAAATTGCTAATGTGGATAAAGTTCCGGTCAAAATTACAAAATTACGCGACCGTTATATTGTGTCTTGCATGTCATCTGAGAACAATCTGATTTCAAATTTAGTTGGTTAAATTATCGCAGAATCTATTTATTCAAGTATGTGTATTTATTTATTTATTTATTATTTATTATTTATTATTTATTATTTATTATTTATTATTTATTATTTATTATTTATTATTTATTATTTATTATTTATTATTTATTATTTATTATTTATTATTTATTATTTATTATTTATTATTTATTATTTATTATTTATTATTTATTATTTATTATTTATTATTTATTATTTATTATTTATTATTTATTATTTATTATTTATTATTTATTATTTATTATTTATTATTTATTATTTATTATTTATTATTTATTATTTATTATTTATTATTTATTATTTATTATTTATTATTTATTATTTATTATTTATTATTTATTATTTATTATTTATTATTTATTATTTATTATTTATTATTTATTATTTATTATTTATTATTTATTATTTATTATTTATTATTTATTATTTATTATTTATTATTTATTATTTATTTTTTATTATTTATTATTTATTATTTATTATTTATTATTTATTATTTATTATTTATTATTTATTATTTATTATTTATTATTTATTGTTTATTATTTATTATTTATTATTTATTATTTATTATTTATTGTTTATTATTTATTATTTATTATTTATTATTTATTATTTATTATTTATTATTTATTATTTATTATTTATTATTTATTATTTATTATTTATTATTTATTATTTATTATTTATTATTTATTATTTACTTGTTATATGTTATTTAATATCTACTTGTTATTTATTGATTATTTGTTCATTTATTCATTGTATAGTTTATTTATCTTCTCGTTAATGTCATCTATTTATTACTTTACTTATATCTTTAATCAACGAAATTTGAATAAATTTAGTGCATCAGTTTTCCCATCTCCCCCTCTCTCGTCTCAAAATCGAAATACACAATTATGTATTATACATATATATAGAAACTTAGTATGTACCTTAATTGAATGAAGGTTTTTCATGTAGCTTTTCCTTCGAAAAAATTGTGAATGAATCTGTGATATAATTGTAGAAGTTGTTAATGAATTTTTCAGTAGTAAGGCAGCAATTAAGCCAAATCTCTATAAAATGTGCAATTTGGTCTATAAGAAATGTATTATTCTGGCTAAAATAAAGATATCTATCTATCTATCTTCACGGTGACCCCGACATGATCTTTAACGTGAACACGTAAATTGTTCATCACAATTTTGGTAGATTTTCACATAAATATACTTCTTAAATACACACATACACACATTATATATAAGAATTTATTACACCAGGAATGGTGAGATTATCTAAAACGAAAAAAACATAACATAAAACATAAGCTGAGTGAAATAGTGAAAAATTATACATACACAAAAGACACAGGCTATCGGGTGTTCGATATCGGTACAATTCTCCTCACATTAGCGGGACATTTTCGACATCGGTTAACGGATAGGCCCGTTTAGTCTCATCCACTGAACATTTTCTATGAAACAGTTTCTAGATTTAATGAGCCACTCTATTAAATTTCTTAAATCGTGCAAATCAAAATAATTTTAAGAATTTCTAGGGCGGTAAACGATTATGGACAATGTCGGAACAAAAAATATCAAAGGCTAAGGCAATGCGCTCGGTTTTACTAGGGCAAATCATGCGCGTGAAAACCTTTGTAGAAGCAAAATTACCCACGGTCACTGCAGCTGAATTAGAAGGACGACTTAATTCTCCAGAAGGCTACTTCGATCTTTCGATGCTACGCAACAACTTATCGAACAACTAGATGTAGATGAATTTAAAAATACTGATAGAGCAACATTCGAGGAACTTTATTTTGAATTGAAGCCATTCATTTTAGTAGCCTTGAATAAACTGAAACTACCCTCAGTTAGTCTAGATGCTTCTCTACAGACCGGAATCGATACGTCTTCTACGAATTTTGTGCTTCCTAAGCAGCACTTGCCTTCGTTCTCAGGAAGCTATCTACAATGGACATCATTGTATGAAATATTTTTGAACCTAGTCCACAAAAACAGTACGTTATATAACATAACTCGATTTCATTACCTTCGGTCCGCGTTAAGCAATAGCGCTTTGAAACTAATCGAATCCCTCGAAATATCATCACCCTATTACGAAGTGGGCACCGTGGCGTAAGTGGTAAGTGTGTCGGATCACTACGCATGAGGTTCCAAGTTCGAATCCCAGAAAACACCAAAGAGTTTTTTCACGGTCGCACCTCTCGCGAGCGTGTTTCCTAAAGGGTCACAGATTCAAGCAAACCAACACCTGCTTCCGCCCAAACCAATGGATGTCTATTACTCTCCAAAACCAAAATAAGCCTCGCAATCAACGGTTTGCCCAAAAACGTCAACATTCGCAGCAAGTTCACCAACCGCAGAAGATACAGTGAGTCTACCGTACCGAAGAATTGAACTCAGAGGAGCAGGAGTTAGAGGAGTATGAAACCACGATAAACCAGGTAGAAGACAGGAGAACAAACATTCGCGGAATATAACACTGACCCAGACTAAGACCACTACCTTGACCAACCACAACAACTAGACGACATTTATTTTTAGGATAAAGCGCTCTTTGGTCCCGTACTTTGAGCATGTTGCGAAGAGCGGACAGACGCTCAAATTCCTCATAGATACATGTTCGAGCAAGAATTACATTCAACCTCGTCACATCCGAAATCCCCTCCTGAATGAGAAAAAACTTTTACGCTAACTCAGTCAAAGGGAATATTAAAATTACACACCATTGTTTTATTCAACTCTTTGGCCCCAACATAAAAACATTACAATTCTTTATTCTCCCTAGCCTTACTTCTTTTGACGGCATAATTGGTAAGGGCATGTTAAAAAAATTAAACGGTGTCATTCACACTAAGGAAAATTATATCACAATTCAACATAGAACAAAAATTGTAATATGTAAGCATTAGAATCCATTAGAACAATTCTGAAACAGCTTTGTTTGACGTCGAAGAAGAACAAGTAAGTACGACGAGTGACATGTCGGCCTTAATGAGATTGCTATCTGAAACATGGGGCGCCTTGGCGTAAGTGGTTAGTGTGTAGGATCACTACGCATGTGGTTCCAAGTTCGAATCCCAGAAAACACCAAAAAGTTTTATTCACGGTCCCACCTCTCGCGAGCGTCTGACAAACATCCGACCTTCTCAAATCGCTGTTCGGAGTCGGCATTAAACTGTAGGTCCCTGCCATTCGTGTGAAAAATATAACGCACACAACATGAGTGGTTGCGAGAAGCTAGGCCCTGGCACTTTAAACAGCTGTTGTGCCAAATATTTCTATTTGTTTTTTGAAAGCATTTATCGGCAAAATCAAGTGCGTGGCTACTATCGATACCGGCTTCCATTGTAAGAAGAGATCTCGTCCGGAAGTCATGGCTACAGAACACCAGCTGCTACTGTCTTAGGACTGCGACAGGGGAATCGGCAAAAGTATATGGAGAAGTTCGCCTCACGTTACAACTAGCAGGATTGGGCTTTTCCCATGGGTTCCTGGTGGCCGACATATGTGATGAATGCATCATCGGAGTGGACTTCATGGAACAACATAACGTAATCATCGATATCGGGATACAAGATCTGTGGTACCGGAATGTAGAGATTCCAATGGTGTACGGGAACGAGAATGCAGCACATGCAAGGACGAAGTCTTACCATCATCTTCCGAGACTATCATTTGGACAAAACTAGAGGGTGATCCTGGGACCCACCGATTCTACATATTGGAGCCGGATTTAGAAAGGGATTCCCCAAACTACATCGTGCGAAAAGTTTTAGTGGAGCCAAAGAACAGCCTGGTTCCAGTAAGGCTCATGAACTTAAAGAACTACAGCATCAAACTAAAACAAGGGGAGGCTATTGGTAAATGCGTTCCGATATGTTCCGTTTCAACAATAACCGAAAAGGAATCTGCGAGGCCTGTTTCATCAGCCAGGTTGGCGGAAGTAAGGGATATGATCCTCAAGCACTGCGAACTGGATCAGGACCAGCGAGCCATGGCAGAAAATCTAATCGGTGAGAACGCTGATATATTTGCCACACAGGATGGAGAGTACGGCCGAACATATCTGGTGCAACATTGCATAGAGACTGGAGATGCCAGACCAATTCGGCAACCTGCCAGACGACTACCATTGGCAAAGCAGACGAAGGTTGCGGAGATGGTGTCAACAAAGGAGAAGGAAGGGCTCATCGAAAATTCTAAGAGTCAAGAAGAAAGACAGCAGCACTCGATTCTGCATGGCCTACCGGAGACTTAATGACGTCACCAAAAAGTATGGCTACCCTCTGCCACGGATCGATGACACATTAGACACACTCTCAGGAGCTCGATGGTTTTCCACCCTTGATTTGAAGAGTGGTTAACGGCAGGTACAGATCGATCCAAAGGACCGAGAGAAAACACAGTTTACAGTAATGCCATTTGGATTGTGCAACGCTCTGGCAACTTTTGAGCGCCTAACCGATCACGTCCTGCGTGGATTGACCTGTAAAACTTACCTGGTGTGTCTGGGCGACATGATCGTGATAGGAAAAACATTTGAGGAACTTCGCGACAACCTGAAGAATGTAAGAATGTCCTAGAATGACATCGAAGTGCTCACTTGTATGTATGTATTTATTTATTCGTCATAAAATTGTTCACATAGGTTGTCGCCCAATTTATATTTATTGTATAGTACAGAGATTTGATAACTTCCTTATATCTTTCTACTGAAACATTATCTTATATTCTGCTCTGATGTGAACCGTATTTCAGTGAGGGCGTTCTCCATCGACCGGAACAAATGGTGGTCAGAAGGGGCAAGGTCTGGGCTATAAGGCGGGTGGGGTAAAACTTCCCATCCACTGTTTTCCAAATAGTTCTTAACCGGAATAGCAACGTGGGGCCGAGCGTTGTCATGATGGAAAATTATTGCCCCGTGTCTGGTCGAATATTCCGGGCGTTTTTCGGCTACTGTTCTCTTCAAACGGATTAATTGTGTTCGGTAGCGTTGTTCATTGATGGTTTCACCCGGTTTTAGCAGCTCATAATACAGCACACCCTTCTGATCCCACCAAATACAGAGCATTACCTTCGCGCCATGGATATTTGGCTTTGCCGTTGATTTGGCTGGTTGGCCGGGTTTCACATATAATTTTTTGCGCTTGGGGTTGTCGTAATGGATTCATTTTTCATCACCAGTAACAATCCGATGCAAAAATGACTTCCTTTTGTGGCGTTCCAGCAGCATTTCGGACATGCAAAACCGCCTTTCGACGTCTCTCGGCTTGAGTTCATGTGGAACCCAATTTCCTTGCTTTTGAATATATCCAGCTGCTTTTAAACGTTTTGAAATGGCTGCTTGAGTGACACCCAAAGATTTTGCGAGCTCTTCTTGTGTTTGGCAACAATCTTCATAGAGTAATGCTTCCAGTTCTTCATCTTCAAACTTTTTTGGCTGCCCAGGACGTTCACCGTCTTCCAAACCAAAATCACCACTTTTAAATCGTGCAAACCACTTTTGGCACGTTCGCTCAGCTAGCGCATGTTCACCATAAACTTCCACCAAACTACGATGACTTTCGGCAGCAGTTTTCTTCATATTAATGTAATGAAGAAGAACTCCCCGCAAAAACACTTTTTCAGGCACAAAGTTCGACATATTTGAGTGAAAAAAAATTATTGTTGTTTACGCTTCAAATGAATGACATATACTGAAATGACGTACAATGACAGTAGCTTTCCAACGCATGTTCCAATGGAATAATAACAATGGAATAATACAAGTTACGCCATCTCTTAGCAAACCGCACGAATTAAGTTATAGACCCAATATAGTACAGAGATTTGGTAACTTCCTTATATCTTTCTACTGAAACATTATCTTTTATACATGAGTTGCTGAATGATTATATAAATCAATATATTTAAAGGGAAAAATAACTGAAAAAAACCTTTATGTAAAAAAATAAAAATAATAATAATAGATATTTATATACCTAAATTAAAAATATAAAGATAAAAATAATAGTAACAAAATAAAAAAAGAAATACTACTCATTTATTAAATAAATAAATAAAAACAATTTTTGATATACTGTGTCCAACATAAATTGGCAGTACACGTCTTATGGGGAAGCTTTTTCAAAATCAGTAGCACCATACTAAATTGAAAGAAACCCCCCATAAAAAGTGTTTACCCGCCAGTGAATTTCCAATTGGATAAGAATGGATAAAGAATGCAGCAATAAGTGGGCTAATGATTTGTGCTGTTTCGTTAGAAAAATGAAAACAACTTTAGTTTTAACAAGTTTTCAGGAGAAGGGACTGTTGCTGATATTATAGTGGCAGATAATTATAAAAGGAATATTCTGCCAAATATTTTTCAAAACTTTGGTGCAGAGGATGTTTATAACGCAAACGAGGCAGCACTTTTTCTTTAAAGCTTTGCCAAAGGGAACGTTAGCTGCAAGTGGAGACACTGTTATTGGTGGAAAATCATGTAAGGACTGTGTTACCCTGCTCTTTTTAAGCTATATGTTGGGAAGTGACAATCAAGTTTATGCTATTGGGCGATCAGCACGGCCACATTGTTTCCGAGTTCAGAACGTCCCGTTCCCATATTTTTCTAATTCTAAGGCGTGGATGACTAGAATTATTTGGACTTAAATAATTTCCAACTTTAATAAAGATATGCTTCGCCAAAAAAACAAGCGTTGCGCTGTTTGTAGACAATGCTGCATGTCATGTGCTGAACGAAGACATTTTCCTAAGCAATCTAAAAATGGTATTTCTTCCTCCTCATACAATGTCGATAATGCAACCCCTCGACCAAGGGATCATTCATGCGTTGAAGCCTATTATCGCCAGCAATTAGTACGCAAACAGCTATTAAGCCTCGAAAGTGGAAAAACTCTATTGGAATTTACGAAAGAAATGAACCTATGGCCGGCTATTAAAATGATAGAAAGGTTATGAAGCCTTGTTACGGGAACTACAATTGGATATTGTTTTAGAAAAGCCGGGTTTCTTATTGTACAGCAATGTTCTGAGGAACAGCTAAATGATAGTGTACAGGTTCAGGAGTTCATTACCTTGCCTCTGTCGGAAGAGGAATTTACGTTCGTTAATTGTGATTTGATGAAGTTATCTCTGGAGAAAATCAAGAATGTGAATTGGATGAAGATGATACTGGATCCCAGTTAACCGCATTTTCAATAAAGCCAACTATTAAAGAAGCCATTACCAGTTTCTTCAAATTAAAAGCATACATGGAGTGTAATAATGCAGATCTTAAAACTATTGAAGATTTGGAAATTCAATTTTTTACTTTAAGTGGTGTTGACGCCGTAAGTGGTTAGTGTGTTGGATCACTACGCATGAGATTCCAAGTTCGAGTCCCAGAAAATACCAAAAAGTTTTTCCACGGTCCCACCTCTCGCGAGCGTCTGACAAACATCCGAGATTATTGTTGTCACGAAAAAGCTTCTCAAATCGCCGTTCGGATTCGGTATTAAACTGTAGGTGCCTTCCATTCGTGTGAAAAATATAACGCATACGACATGAGTGGTTGCGAGAAGCTAGGCCCTGGCACTTTAAAGAGCTGTTGCGCCAAATATTTGTTTGTTTTTTTTTTTTTTTTTTTGATATTTTTAAGTTCCTTTAAAATAAGCATAAACAGGTGTGCTGTAATTGATGTTAAATGTACTTATTAGGGCGACACAAAATTTAACAAAAGTGTAACAGAATGCATTTTGTCAAAAATTTAAATAACTAAAGCAACCAAAATAACAAAAATTTCATAAATTTACAAAACTTAAACATTTCAAATAATAGTTCAAACTTCGCGCGAATTTTTAACTACTTTTTTATAAAATTCTGAATGACATCCAAAAGTTTTTACTTTAAAGCATTTTAGAAAATAATAGTTATTAATGGAACAGCCGACATCTTTTACTATAAGGATTTTTAGAAAATAGTAGTTCAAAATTCGAGGGAGCTTCTATGTATTATTTATTTATTATACTTTATCAAAGTAAAATAAGACCAAATTTTGAAATTTTTTCGAAAGCGAGATAAGGCCAATTTTTAAAGTTGTAGTTCTAAAACCACTGATAGTCCTTACAGCGCAGACTCTGAAGGCGGATGTCAGTTTCCTTCTTGTTTCTTTCATCGTGAGAGCCCCCACCCAATTCGAGCCACATAAAGAAGAACTGAGTTGACATTTCTGCATAGTAGGATCCTCCAATGTTTGGGATTATCCTTGAGAATGCTACCTGAAGTCTTGCCACTTTTTTGCTCGAATAATTAACATGTTCTTTAAACTGCAGTCTGTTGTCGAGCATTACTCCTAGCTATTTGACGGCTTCTTTGGATCTAATGATTTGGGTTCCGACTCGGACATTCATATATACGTATTCCACAAATTTTCGCCTGAAAATTAGAACAGCTTCAGTTTGTGGTCAGCTAATTCTAGACCGGCGGATACTAGCCATGGCCGTTAAATGATCATGTGACGATCAACCAAGTTGATCATATTGCGATCGACGAAAGACATGCCACCAGTAATCTGGATGCCCGGACCTTTCGAGCAAGAGACCGCCAGACTCTTCGCTAAACGCGTATCCCGAAATCACTCTATCACCCCTATGCCCCCAGCATCAAGTGCTGAAGACCAGTGGCAACGCTGTCAACATGCCATCAGAAATGGTTCTGTAAAGAATGCCGGCGAATGCATGCAGCAAAACAAGAGGCATACAAAGCGGCGCTGCAAAGGAAGACGTTACAGGAGACGAGAAGAAAATCGGCTTCTCCAAAAGAGGAAGAAAGAGCATGAGAAGCGCGCGTTTGAGAATATCGAGAGTTTATACTCCATGAAAAATGTATGGAAGTTTTACCAAAAGGTAAAAGGAACGTGTCAGATACGCAATACCCAAACAGAAACCTGTAGATATCAAAATTGAAACCCATAGCTATATAGAGCTATGTCTCGTTTTGACATCCCTATTGGTACAATTTAACAGAAAGCAACAGTAAAAAAAACTACAATTGTCAAATCAGCTTTGATATTTTATACTTGCGTTTAGAATTAGTTTTCATAGGTGCACCACTTTTACTGTTTAATACGTTTCCGTATTAGTGTTCGTCTGCGTAATCTTCAACATTTTAACTTTTTCCATTTGTTGTCTAAAACATAGGAAAATATACCCAAAGTATGAGTATTCAACTTTCAATATGCTGCCTATGCCACCCTGTTAATATTTTATTTCAAATTTATTAATACATTCTTGGTGGGCTAAATCGCATCATCACCTCCTCGCGGTGCCCGCTGGATAGCTATCTGATAGTGAACTAACGATGAGCGTATGCTGAGTCTGACGATATACTCGTATGTGTAGCTGAACACTCAGACCGAGGTAAGCAAATCTGGGTGAACTTCAGCGCGTATATGTCTAACCGGACGAGGCATCTCTTGTTGACCTGTTTGGCTGAAATATCTCAGAAGTCTAGCAAGGACTCTTCAGAAGAAGGGCGTGCGGCGGATGAATTCTCTCGATGGAATCAACGGTGACGTCTACAGACCTACCAGGTCTGTAAGGATTTTCAATACTACGTCAGGGAATTGAAAAAGAGATGGTGGCGGATGAACCCTTAATGGGCCAATGGCAGCGCTCATATCCCCGAAGTGGGTTACTGGCATCGGTGTATCCGGCCTCTTGCCCTAGGGACGAAAATGGCATTATAGTAGTAGAATCGCAGTCAGTGCTGAGGATATGGAAGGAACACTTCTGCAGACTGTTAAAAGGCGATGATGACCAATATTCCGCTGTCGGGCAGAATGAGCCATTCAACAGCGACGATGACAGTCAAGATTCCCGTCAACCCGATCACAATGAAGTGAGGATAGCGATATCTAAACTCAAACCCAACAAAGCTGCTGGATCAGACGGCCTTGCCGCTGAACTTTTCAAGGCAGGATGAGATGAGTTGGTAAGGAGCATGCACCAGCTCATTTGTAAAATCTGGTCGGACGAAAGTATGCCCGATTAATGGAACCTCAGCATCGTTTGCCCGATCCTGAAGAAAGGAGACCCTCTGAACTGCACCAACTACAGAGGTATAGGTCTCCTAAATATCGCATATAAGATCTTGTCTGCCGTACTGTGTGAACGTCTAAAACCGATCGTCAACAACCTGATAGGTCCTTATCAGTACGATTTCAGGCCATGAACGTCCACCATTGACCAAATATTCACACTACGGCAAATCTTGGAAAAAACCGATGAATATAAAATCGATACGCACCACCACTTCATCGATTTCAAAGTTGCTTATGATAGCGTGTATAGAGACGAGTTATACAGAGCCATGTCTAGTCTTGGCTTCCCTGCCAAGCTCGTCCGTTTGTGCAGAATGACGATGGAGAACTCTCGCTGCTCTATCAAAGTCGCTAAGAACATCACCGAACCGTTCAATGTCAGGAAAGGTCTTAGACAAGGTGACGCGCTATCATGCGATCTCTTTAACATAGTACTTGAGAGAATTGTGCGAAACTCACAAGCCAACACCGGAGCTACAATCTTTTACAAGTCTGTACAACTACTCGCTTATGCCGATGACATTGACATAATCGGAAGAACTCAGCGGGCAGTCAATGGGGCATTTACGAGTATTGAGATCGAGGCAGCAAAGATGGTCTAGCGGTCAATGAAAGCAAAACAAAATATATGCTGTCTACAAAAATGGACACCCAACATCGGCGTCTTGAACAGAACGCCACAGCATTTAGAAATCAATTGTATCTTTCAGTAGTACAGTATCAATAACCATATCTCTGTGCAAGCTATGCTAAATCATCAAAAATTAATGTAAATGTTTAACTATAAAAAGAAAATAAATATCTATCTATCTGATTGTGGTAATGTTTCTGTGAAGTATGTTAACTGCTTCAGAAGTAAAGCACTTCTTCATCTACCAAATATAGATGTTGATCATGACACAAGAAACGAAAATTGTCCGGTACTTAAACGAAAATTACAATTTGAAAAACAACAAATTTTATACTAGCAACTACGGAAATGTAAGTGTCTATTTTTGAATATAGAAGGACTAATAAATAATTTTAATGAAATTGAAAATATAATAAGTACGGAAAATTATGAGGTTGTTTGTTTAATTGAAACGCATCTAACATCAAAAATCGAGGACAATGAAATTAGTGTAGAGGCTACAAACTAGTAAGATGCGACTCAATCTCATCACATACAGGAGGTGTTATCTTTTATGTACGCGAACACTGGAGAATTGAACTCTTGGAGAATATTCCCCTAGGCATGGAAAGTTGGTGGTTAGTTATCAGGCTGATATATAGCGAACATGTCCTAGTATTAGGCGGCCTATACAGATCACCAAGCTCATCCGAAACAAATTTATGCATTAATTTTAGAGAATATTTAGGTAAATTGCCATTAAATGAAAATAAAATTATAGTAATGGGTGTCGTAAATACTGACTGGTTGAAATGTGATACGTATACATTAAGAATTAAGCAAATATTGAGGGATAATGCTTTTAAACAAATTGTGGAAGAACCAACCAAAATTACTCCTAACTCGCGAACTATTATTGACTATGTAATTACAAATAATGATAATGTGAAGGCAAATGTTGTAGACTGTTTGAAAATCAGTGATCACAAAAGTATCGAAATAAGCATACAAATGAACATAAATTTAAAAAGTTGGAAACATCTACCCTTCGGGTAGGGGTTAGAATATACCCGAGGTAGGCATGCCTGTCGTAAGAGGCGACTAAAATCCACCCTCCGTATACCGAGTATGGCGTATACAAAAAACATGCAATGAACAAAACAAAAGATTTTAATACCCCAGGTGGCAGTCCAAGTACACTGGAAAATCCACCCTCTTCGGAGGTCGGCTCTACGGATTCTGGGGAGAGCCATTTCTCAAAAAGTACAAGGGTATCTCGATCTCCACCAACAAGATCGAACGTCTCCGAAAAAAGAAGTCCGCCGAAAGCGCAAGCGCGTGAAAAACGGGACTCAGCGGAATCAAAAAGCATTCAGGAGGAAAACGACGTACTCCGTACCAAGCTTACCGAAATGGAGCTACTCTATCGTGAGCTTAAGAAAGAAGTAGATTTACTGAGGCAAGAAAATAATGCCCTAAAACACACGTATCTACAAAAAGAAAATACAGCTAGCCCACATCGCTCACCTAGTCAAGAATACCAGACGGACAAAGAAGAGCTAACACGTGAAACGAATTGGATCGAAAAGAAACTACCTAGCAAAAAACGCAAAGCTGGCTCGTCACCGGAAGTCGAGCCACAAAGAGATGAAAAGAGCAAGGAGTTGCAAGAAAAGCAACAACAACAAAAAATACGTCCTCCGCCACCGATAAACGTCGTTGGAATTACGGAGTATAATAAGTTGCATTGCCTCCTTAAAGGAACTCTGCCATCGAAGTTTAAGGTGACATCTCTGCGAAACAATACGCTGAAAATCAATGTCGATGATGCCGACGGTTACCGATCAGTATCTAAAAAATTTAATACCGAAAAGATTCAGTGGTATACTTATGAAAATAAGTTAGAAAGACCACTGCGTGTTGTAGCAAGGGGACTCCACCCCTCGTGTACTAAAGAAGATGTAATGCAGTACCTTCAAGACAAAGGCTTTAAAATTGTTGATGCCGTCAATATTATCAAGAAGGAGAAGCAACAGTCGGAGTGAGATCATGAAAAATTGCTAAAGCGTGGACTTCCACTATTCATGCTTAGTTTCGATAAAGATGAAAATAAAGATATTATATAAGGTATTAAGACTATTCTAAACATCGTGGTCAAAATCGAACCTATGCGTAAGAGCTCCAGATCGATCCCGCAGTGTAAACGCTGTCAAGGTTTCAATCATACGCAGACTTACTGCCAGAAAGAACCGCGATGCGTTAAATGCGCAGGTAAACATCTCTCGGAAGAGTGTCACCTAAATAAGCAAGCCCCAGCCACTTGTATAAACTGCAAAGGAAAACATCCTGCCAACAATCGAGGTTACGAAGTTGCGAATCGAGCTACGTAAAAAGCAGCGAAAGATAGGAAATCCGTCAATATTGACTTAAGATCGAATAATGAAGAAAAACCCAAACGTAGTAGAGGTGACAGAATCAAAATCTTCGAATATTGACGCACAGTCTTATGCTCAAGCAGCGATGGCAGCTAATGGCAAGTATATGACCGACAACCCACGGGAGATCAAGGCAAAAAACCGACCAAACTTTAACGTAAAGACTCCTGCTCAAGTTGCGTCATTGGAAAACGGTGATAGAGGTAGCTCACAAAATCCTGTATCCAATGTTTTCTCCTTAATACTTGCGAAATTTGAAGAGCAATGCAAAACAAACAAACTTAATTTCGAGAGACTAGTTGCACTACAAAACAACATTCATAACACGCGCACTTCAACCAGAATATGAAAGAAACGCTTAAAATTCTTACTTGGAACGCTAACGGGCTCATACAAAGACTCGACGGGTTAGAAATATTTATACGAGAAAAAGATATTGATATATGCTTAGTCTGTGAAACTCATCTGACAAAGCAATCGAATATTAAGATAAGGGGATATAGCGTGTATCACGTCTTTCACCCATCGGAAAGAGCCAGAGGCGGATCATCCCTGTTTATAAAAGAATGTATCGAACACTCAGCGGAAGTAAAGATTGAATTAGAAGCAATGCAAGTAAGCACGGTACGCGTTAGAAATAGACATTTTGCTTTCAACATTTCGTCTATTTATTGTCCACTGCGATGTAAACTTGAAGAAAGTGCTTTCACAAACATCTTCAACTTCCTTAAGCCAAATTTTATTATTGGTGGCGACTTCAACGCGAAACACCTCTTCTGGGGCTCAAGGTACGCCTCTCAGAAAGGTAGAAAGCTTTATAATGCGGGTATGCAATTCAGGTGTGATTTTTACTCGGCGGGTAAACCAACATATTGGCCGACTGATAGAAATAAGATACCAGATCTGATCGATTTCTTTGTTGTTAAAGGAATATCTGGCAACTGTATAAAAGTTGAAGAAAACTTTGATCTCTCCTCTGATCATTCTCCAATCATTATGACGATAAGCGAAGCTCTGATTAAAAAAGTAGGATCGGCCAGATGACGCCATATGAACTTGAAGTTGAAGTAAATCGGTTCGTCGAAATCTTACAGGATGCCGCGTGGAAGAATACTCCCAAGCCAAAGAGAACCCCGGCCAGTTACATTCAAACTTATCCGCAGGAAATAGAAGAGATGATTAAGGAGAAGACAAAAGCGCGTTAAAGATGGCAACAAACTCGGGCTCCGCAACATAAAGCACATCTTAACCGTTTGTGCAACTCACTAAAAAGATCTATTAAAGACCTTAAGAATAATGAAATGCAAACTTACCTAGAAAGCTTAACGGCAGAAAAAGGATCTAACTATTCGCTTTGGAAGGCTATAAAAGGTATTAAAAAACCTCAAATTCAAGCCGCACCAATTAGGAAAAATCAAGACGAATGGGCCAGGCATGATAAAGATAAAGCGCAAGTTTTTGCCGCCCACCTGGAAGAAACTTTCAAACCGTTTGATGAGGTATTAAAAAACCTCAAATTCAAGCCGCACCAATTAGGAAAAATCAAGACGAATGGGCCAGGCATGATAAAGAGAAAGCGCAAGTTTTTGCCGCCCGCCTGGAAGAAACTTTCAAACCGTTTGATCGACAAGCTCTTATTCAAAATATAAATACGTCGTATATAGCCAATAGCGTAATAAGAAATGCAACACTTACCAAACTTAAGGAAGAAATAAAGAAACTTAAACCTAAGAAAGCTCCTGGATTTGACCTAATTACGGGAGAAGTTCTTAAATCTCTACCAAGAAAAGCTCTAATTAAGCTTCTGTTCATTATAAACGCCGCACTTACACTAGAATATGTTCCCAGTCAATAGAAAGTCGCCGAAGTCATAATGGTCCTTAAGCCCGGAAAACCGCCTAATGAAAAAACGTCTTATAGACCGATTTCGCTTCTTTCAATCATGTCCAAAGTGTTCGAGAGAATTTTGATTAGGCAAATACAGCCGGTTATAGAAGAAGGGCATCTCATTGCGGATCATCAATTCGGATTCAGAAGTAAGCATTCTACAGTTGAACAAGTACATCGAATAACACATGTAATCGAAAAGTCACTTGAAGAAAAAAAGATTTGTTCAAGCGTATTCCTTGACGTCTCTCAAGCCTTTGACAAGGTCTGGCATGAAGGCTTAAAGTTTAAATTACGACAAGTTCTGCCAGAGCACCAATATAATATTTTGAAGAACTACCTTACGAATAGACTATTCCGCGTCAAATGTGGAAACGAATATTCAGGTTTTAAGGAAATAATGGCTGGGGTGCCGCAAGGAAGCGTTCTTGGTCCAGTCTTGTATTTATTAGAAGGCACTGAGCTAGCTACATTTACCGACGACACTGCTATCTTGGCAGTAGGTAAAACGGTCGAAGATACTACAGAAAAACTGCAAGAAGCTTTGGATAGAGTAAATGAATGGGCAAAGATTTGGCGAATCGCACTCAACGAGACCAAATCTGTTCATGTAAAGTAAGTAAGTAAGTAAGATCTTTTCAAAGTCGGTTCAAATCCCGTTTGCAAACGATGCAAAGCTGAAATCGAAAACGCACGTAAAGAAAAAACGCTAAGAACTAGATAATAGGTTAGGTTATGTTAGATTGGCTGTCTGCACCACGATGCAGACACACTTAGACCAGTAAAGGTCCATTGTGATGCCAAGTATCTACCATTAGACCACTCAGTGACTAATAAAACCAACCGGAACTTTTGATGAAGGGATGGATGTTCATGACGTCTAAGGACGCCAAATCGCTGAGGTCGTGAAAGAAGGGAGCTCCTAGATGGAGCATTCTTTTGCGTGATAGAGCAGGACATGCACATAAGAAGTGAAGAATTGTTTCCTCCAGCTCCTGCAGAAGTCATTGGAATATCGCTGGCAGATAATACATTAAATTTCAGCTAAGACAGGGCTTCCTTAATCGCCATGATTTCCGTCTGAAAAACGCTACAATGATTAGGGAGGCGGAACGAGATGCTCAGGTTGAGCTCATCGGGGAAAACACCACAGCCCACCCCACCTTCGGTTTTAGAGCCATCTGTGTAGAAGTGCACCGAATTTCCATCATCAGGGGGAGAGCCATTCCACTCATTCCGTTCAGGGATACTCGTACGGTTTAGTCCGTGTTTTCATGTGTGAAGTTGAGAAGATCAAGGATCGAGGAGTGGCAAATGTGATAACTAAACCACTGAGAGGAGGCTTTAAGACGATTAGGCGCACTGGCAGCAGTCTGTCTGCCGAGGATATCCAGGGGTAACAGGTTGAACATAATGTTCAGTGCCGCAGAGGGGGTAGTTCTTAGTGCACCACTGATGCACATGCAAGCGGATCTTTGCACTTCAGCTACCTGAGAGAGGTGAACAGCCCTGTCAAGAACAGGCCACCAAACGATCACGCCATAGAGTAGTATAGACCTGACAATAGACACGTAAAGCCAGCGAGTGATTTCAGGTTTCATACCCCAGCTCCTACCTATAGCCTTTTTACAGGAATAGAGAGGTACATTGGCTTTCCTTACGCGTTCTAGTAGATTGGCTTTCCAATTCAGTTTGGGGTGTTCCGCAACAGGCAAGTCTTCTTGCCGATGCTCCACCCAGCTGTGTGTTGATAAACCTGCGTGTTAGCAATTCATTGATCAACACTCCGACCAAAGTATCCACTTTCAGATTTGCAAGTGCGTCTGTGATTGCCTTTGGTTTGACATTGTTAACAGCTCCCTCAATGTCAAGGAAAGCCATCATGGTATATTCTTTAATGCTCAGAGATTTTTCAATGATGCGCACAAGTGAGTGTAAGGCTGTGTCAACGGATTTGCCTTTGCAGTACGCATGTTGGGACGGCGAGAGTAAAGACGGGCTAATGCTCTGACGGAGGTGAATATCAATCAGCCTTTCCAGCGTTTTCAGTAGAAAGGACGATAGACTAATAGGTCGGAGAGCCTTTGGTTCCACATGCGAGCTCTTACCTGCCTTAGGATTGAAGACAACTTCAACCTCGGTCTACGTCTTGGGGATGTAGACCAGATTAAGACAGCTGGATAATATGACCTTGAGCCATGGAAGCACAATGTCCTCAGATTTTTGAAATTCAGCAGGAATAATGCCGTCAGGTCCTGGGGACTTGAAGGGCTTGAAGCTGCCGTATCCGATGGGCAATTTGTTTTGAGAAGCTTTTTCGAGACAACAATACTCTCGGATGTTTGTCAGATGCTCGCGAGAGGTGGGACTGCGAAAAAACTTTTTGGTGTTTTCTGGGATTCGAACTTGGAACCTCACGCGCAGTGATCCGATACACTAACCACTTACGCGACGGCGCCCAGGTGGTAGCTAGGTGTTGAAGGGTTTTTTGAGAGGATTTTCCGCAACCTAAAGGCTTCCGAGGATTCTTCAATGCTGTCGCAGAAAAGTCTCCAGGAGCGTCGTTGCTCTTTCCTCAGTGAGGTTTTATATTTCCTGAGAGACAGTTTGTAGGTGTCGCAAGAGGAGTCTGCTGTCTTCCCTAAGAGTACTAAGATCTGCATTCCACCAAGGTGGTTTCTTCTTACCTCGAGGAGTGCGGTTAGGGCACGCCACAGACAAGGCACCGTTAAGTGCCGATGTTAAGGTGTAGATCTGTCAAGATCATCCGTACAAGTAGGTTCAGTAGGCAATGTTTTATGTATATTAAAAGCAACGTCTTACATAGTACTGACTTTATTAATTCAATGTCTTTTATAGTTTTGCCATGTAGGCATTTTACAATAATATATGTATACATATATTAAGAGTTGCCAGAAGGATAATCTCAAATAGTATTGTATAATACTTCATATAATATAACATCTCCCTTTTGAATAACTTTAGTTTTGTAGTTTGCTCGAACAAAATATGTTTGGTTTCTTTACTTCTCTTCCGTAGCGTGTAATATAACCGGATCGATTTGTTGAACTCGTATTTGGTGGTTTTATAGTTTCCTTGATTTCTGGAGTGTTATTTGTATGATCAGGATTGATGCTATTTTTATTTGAAATCGTCTCTGACCGATCTGGTATAATAGGGGGCGAGGTCCGATCGTGAATTTGTGGAGGATGGTATGACCTTCTAAGGTGCTCGGTATTTCTACGAATTTGCTTTCCATTTTCATTCTCTATAATATATGAGCGCGGAGAGAAATGTTTGTCTACAATTTTTGCATGTTCTCATGTAATTCCATTTTTAAAGACTACATTATCACCTCTTTTAAAGCAAACTTCACTTCGTTTCCTTCCCTTATCATGAATCTGAGAGTACCTCATTTGATGTTCATTTACTTTTTTATAAATGTTCGGAACTAATTTAGGTTGTAATGCTTCAACGCTTATAGGAAGTTTTATGCTCAGAGTCCTACTCATTAAAATTTCAGATGGAGAATAATCTAAACTTGAAAGAGGAGTAGACCTGTACTCTAAAAGAGCAGTGCCAATATCAGTACACTGTTCATTTGCCTTCCGAAGAATCTGCTTTGCAATATGAACTCCCTTTTCCGTTAACCCATTCGAACGTGCATAACGAGGACTCGAGTAACTGAAATTGAAATTCCAACTTTTTGCAAAATTTTTCATTTCGAATGAATTAAACGGTTGGTTATAAGAAACCACAGTTTCTGAAATTCCATGAGTGGTAAAAACTGTTTTTAGGGCAATAATGACACTGGTTGCGGTTTTATTTAATAAAGGCTTAATTTCCAACCATTTGGATAAGTAATCTACTATTATCAAATATGATTTACCACCATAGTCTAGTAAATCACGAACAATTTTTTGAAATGAATAAGATGGTATCGGATGTGGAATTAGAATATGATGACGATTATTTGCTCTGAATTTTTCACATATTCGGCATTTGAAAATCACATTCTCGATATCGCGATTCATCATAGGCCAATAAAACATCATCTTTGCTCGGGCTTTTGTTTTGCATATACCGAAGTGTGATTCGTGTAAAACACCAAGCATTTCATGCACTAAGCTTTGAGGAACGAAAATTCGGTCATCGTAAAATAGCAATCCATCTTCTACATATAAATGGTCTTTAATATACCAATAAAATTGTAACTCAGGCGGAAGTGAATGTTTTGATGTTGGTCATCCATTTATGAAATTGTGTATAATAGATTGAGTAATATAATCATTTTTAACAGCTTCTTGAAATAAAGCTTTTTTGGATTCACTCAAGTTAACAGAGTGCACTACATCTGTTAACGAATTGTCGGTGTTAATACTTTTGTCTTCTAGAGAGTTTCTGGATAGGAGGTCAGCTACGTGAAGTAACTTACCAGGTACATACTGCACATCTAAATCATATTTTCGCAGTTTTATTTTCATTTTCTGAAGCCAAATTGAATGAATTTGACTCAACTCCTTTTTCATGATGGCTACTAAAGGCTAATGATCAGGATGTACTGTGATCCTCCTACCATAGATATATGAGTGGAAGTTTTCGCAAGCATATACGATACCCAAGAATTCTTTTTCGATCTGCGCATAATTAATTTAATACCAAAAAGTTTTTTCACGGTCCCACCTCTCGCGAGCGTCTGACAAACATCCGAGAGTATTGATGTCACGAAAAAGCTTCTCAAATCGCCGTTCGGATTCGGCATTAAACTGTAGGTCCCTTCTAGGCCCTGGCACTTTAAAGAGCTGTTGCGCCAAAATTTTAATTTTTTTTTTTTCATAAATAATTTCGGCAGCAGATAAACTTTTCGACGTGAAACAAACTGGCTTATTATTTTGGAGTAAGCAGCACCTTAGACCGCTTTTAGACGCATCCGTCTTTGCCAATTTCTCTTTAATATCTTTCAGAATCTCAGAATTTCTCTCGGCCCAAACAAATTCAACATTTTTGCGTAACAATTCTCTTAAGGGTGCATTTATTTCTGCAAAATTTGGAATAAAAGATCTTAAGAAATTTAAAGTTCCAAAGATTTTTGTAAATCTTTTTTTATTCTCGGGGACTTTAATCCCTTGAATCGCTTTTATTCGTTCCGGATCGGGTGCTAAGCCTTAGAAAAGACATGCTCCAAATACTTAACCTGCTCTACTTTGTACTGCAGTTTACTTGGGTTAAATTTAACGTTTATTTCCCTAGCTCGTTATAATACTTTTTCTAAATTGTCATCGTGTTCCTTTTCTGTTCGACCGCCCACTAAAATATCATCGATTTATACAAAACATCTTGGCAGATTTTTTGATTTTACATCTAAAATCTTCGACCTTGGGAATAAGAAAATGCTCACGTTTTATATTGACATTTAATTCTTTTGGATCTAAACAGATACGTAAGGTACGATTAGGTTTTTTAACAATGACAAGGTTATGTGACCACTCTGAAGGTGTGTCTTTCTTCGTAATAATATTTTTCCTCTCCATTGCTTTTAGGGTTTCCATTAATCTACCTGTAAGGCTGATTGGAATACATCGAGGGGGGCGAGGGCATGGAAATGTGCCTGCCTTTACTTCGATTGTACACTTATCTGGAAAACGACCTAATCCACTGAAAACATCTAAGTTACGCTTTATTATATCTTGTTTTTCAGAAGCTAACACGTTTAGTGCACTAACTCTATTTATTAAGTTGAAATCTATACACGATTTAAGACCCAGAATTGGTTTAGAGTTTACATTGGCTACCACAAATCTAGTGTCCAAACACTTCTCTCTATACGTTGTAGGTATAACAATTTCACCTATCGTGTTAAGCTTAAACCCACCATATGCTTCCAGATTGGTTTTAGTTGGTTTCAAATTTATATTAATTTTATTAAACATGCATAAAGGTAGCACATTAACATCTGCTCTACTATCCAATTTAAAATCAACACAATTATTACCAACCTTCAACGTTTCCACACAAACCGATTCGGTGCTATTGATTTCTTTTACTGTATCAATATAAAATTCTTCATATGAGTCCATCACCTTGGAATCACTTTCAGTAAGAGCAAACGTGTTAAACAGCTGTATTGCTTCTTCTCCCGCACAGCTTAAGAATCGGGCAACCTGAATCTCCTCCACGTCAATAAGCGCTTCCTGTATAGAGACCAATTAGTTTTTTTTATAATTTCTACAAACTTTCTGATGAGTCAGATGGTCCTCAAGACTGAATTCGAGGTAGCGATGGTCTGAGAAAGAGTGCTCTTCAGAGACTCTCCAGTCCTTTACCAGGTTATATATGTATATGATCAGAGACAAGGCTAATGTCCAGGACTTCTTGTCGGTTACGAGTAATAAAGGTCAGTTTAGACCCTCGGTTACAAATTAGGAGATTAGTACTGAGGATAAAATCAAAAAGTTGCTCACCTCTTTCATATATATGTTTGTTTATTTGTAGCAGAAATGTTTACATAGATATATATTTAAATAAAAGTACATAGATGGGTAGTTATTTACCTTTCTTATGAAAAACATATAGAATGAATGCAAGCAAAATAAATAGATAGATAAATAGTTGAAGGAAAAAGCTACTTAAAACCTTCATTCAAAAAATATCACAGTGGTTGAGTGTTGTATGTTGAACATACAAAGAAATTAAATTAGTTATAATAAATACAAATAAGTACATGAATAATACAAAAGTGAACAAATAACAAAGAATAATTAACATGTATAATATATTAACAAAAAAAAATAATAATAAATAAGTAAATAAATAAATAAGTAAATACATAAATAAATAACTAAATAAATAAATAAATATATAAATAAATAAGTGTATAAATAAATAAATAAATAATTAGATAGATAAAAGATAAATGAATTAATATATAAATAAATAAATAAATAAATAGATAAATAAATAATAAATAAATAAATAAGGATATTGATATATACATAAGTAAATAAATAAAAACAAATAAATAAACAGTAAAGTAAACGTAGGTTTATGTATGTGATTAAACTAATGTGAATAACAACATTAATTATAAATACGTTAATCGTGTACAAGACTCACAATTAAGTTGTTGTCTGCAAACTCGCATGATATATGAAATTTAGTTTTTAAGTTAGTAATGCGATTTGAAACGAGTTCTATATTTGATATGTCGTGGAGAAGGCTGGTGGGAAAATGCCATGGCAGATTGAAGATCATTTTTAATAATTTATTTTGCACTCTTTGTAATTTTAAAATATGACTTTTTCCGCAACTTCCCCAAGCTGGGGCTGCATAAAACATTATAGCTTGAAAAACAACTTTGTATATGATAATTTTGTTCTCGTTACTTAACCTTGACTTTCGGTTTATAAAAGGGTACAGGATTTTAATCGTTTTATTCATTTTTTCGATTATATACTGAATGTGAGAGCCAAAAGTGAGTCTTCTATCTATGATCACCCCAAGATATTTAACTGAATTGCTCCATTCAATACGAAGCCCATCTATATCTAAGTTGCGGCTCGGTAAAAAGCAAGCTTTTCTTTTCCTTGTGAAAAAGATAGCCTGTGATTTCTGAGCGTTAATTTTTATTTTCCATTTAATGAAATACTCTTTAAGCGTGTTTAAGGCGGATTGCAAATTGGTTTCAATCGCAAAACCAAAAGCATCGGACGAATAAACACATGTGTCATCCGCAAATATTGCAGAGTGACAGTTTGTTAAATGCGGGAAGTCAGATGTGTAAATATTATACAGGATGGGACCCAAAACCGATCCTTGGGGAACACCTGCAGGGATGCCATACTTGGTGGAGAGACTCATATTTAAATTGACTTGAAATGTTCTACGATCCAGAAAAGAGTCAATAATTTTTATGAGATACACGGGAAAGTCGTATTGTATCAACTAAAAGATCAATCCTTTATGCCAGACTGAATCGAAGGCCTTTTCGACATCCAAGAATACCATACCTGTACTTTGACCTACACTAAAGCGTTGTTTAATATGCTGCTTTATTCGCAAGACCTGGTGCGTTGTACTGTGATAGGAACGAAAACCAAATTGTTCAGCAGGAAAGATGCTGTGCTCCTCAACATGCAGTAAGAGTTTGTATCTAATAGCCTTTTCAAAACACTTATTTAAACCATTTAAGAGGCTTATAGGTCTGTAGCTAAGGGGTCACTGGGAGCTTTACCCGGCTTTAAAATTGGAATAATTTTTGCATGCTTCCATGATATTGGAAAATATCCGATTTGCATGCATTTGTTGAAAATAAATTGAATAAATTTAATTCCGGATTTGGGAAGATTTTTCAGCTAAATATTCATTATTTTATCGGGTCCTACTGATTTGCGGTTGTTAAGGTTAGATATAATATCTCTTACATCTTCAATTGACACAAATTGAGTATTGGGCGAATGTCAGCACTTGGGGTAACGCACTTGAATACAGTAATACTTAATTGAAATTAATTGCAAAACCGGGCGACACTTGAGGTAATGCACTAAATATTTAGTTGGCGAAAATGCGATTTAGAGTGATTTGGCGGAAATATTGACTTGCGAAGCAGGAGAAAATGAAAACCTAATTCTAGGTCAAGTACAAAACCAGGTAGGAGGGATTTTAAGCCAGAACCGACTGTAAGACATGTTAGGGAAAGTAAGGTACTTAGCGATTTATGTAACTCAGAAAGCCCTTATGTCAACCTGATAATAAATGAGGATGTTAGGAAGTTTATCGTCGATACTGGAGCCGAGGTCTCTAAGATATCTGCAAAGTGCATCTTCCATCGCGAAGTGGACTCAGGAAACACGATTAAATTCAAAGGGTTAGGTGGAAAACCGCATGAGACTTTAGGAAAGGTAAAGATAAATACAGTAGAATTTCAGGTTATAGAAAATGACCTCCTAGGTGATTATGATGGAATATTAGGCAGGCGATTTTTAAAAGAAGGAGGCTATTCGATTGATTATACAGAGGGAGTGTTGAAAAATAAAGCTGAGGAAATTACCTTAAAATATTTAAGTCAAGAGCAAGTGCTGAAAGGTAGAACCGAGGTAATCCGATTGCTCTCTGTAGAAAATTGGATTAGTCTAGACGAATACATCGTTATTCCTAAACAGGAATTGGCGGAAGGAATAATCATTCCAGAGTGTTTAACGAAAAACAGGGATAGTTGTTGTGTGGCCACTGTGGTCAACACTACAGAGAATAATTTTGACTTGAGTCAGGTTAGAATCGTTGCAGAGAATTTAAGAGAATTCGAGATAAAGGATAAAAGATAAGTTAAGGTCTATGGGAATGTTAGAGCTGACCGTATGAATCAGGTGGAAAAAGAAAGTCGATTAGCCATAATAAAAAAATACAGTGACGAAACAAAGCTCCGGGTGAAGACGGGGTCTCATATGAGTTTTTTCAATATGCCTCATCATCCTTTTTGGAAAAATTATTGATATCCTTTAATCGTACGTACAACGCAGGAAAAGTACCGAGTGCATTTCAGAGATCAATTGTATTCCCTATTTTTAAAAAAGGCGATCCAAATGTAGCGGAAAACTATAGGGGAATATCTTTTATGAATGCAGTTACAAAAATCTTCACTGGCATGCTAACAGCAAGACTATCAAAATGGGTAAATGAGAACGGAAAACTATCTCAGTTCCAAGCGGGGTTTAGAAAGGGTTTCTCAACAGTCGACCAAATTTTCAACCTGACCACCATAGCTCAACAATACCTAGACAGAGGAAAGAAACTTTATGCATTCTTTATTGATTTCAAAGCGGCATTCGATAAGATAAATAGAAACTATCTGTTCTATAAGCTAGCCAACATTGGCTTATCATTAAAGTTTGTAAATATACTACAGGAGTTGTACAAAAATAATAAGTCAGCGATATGGGACGGTCAAAAATTGTCGGAATGGTTTGAAGTGGAAATGGGAGTTAAGCAGGGTTGTCTTCTAAGCCCGCTTCTTTTCGCACTTTTTGTGGATGATATATTAGACATACTACCAGCAGGCATATGTGTAGATCAGCTATTAGTAAGGGCACTGCTTTATACAGACGACATTGTAATTCTTGCAGAATCACCAAGTTCGTTGCAACTTATGATCAACAAAACTGAAAGATATTGCCATGCCAACTGCCTGGAAATAAATACTTCTAAAAGCAAGGTATTAGTATTTCGTAAAGGTACAGGCCGCCTCTCGAGAAACGAACGATGGACCTACGGTGGAGAAAATTTAGAAGTAGTGAGGTCCTACAAGTACTTGGGTATAACTCTAAGCCATAACCTTTCGATGAAACATCACTTTGAACTCAAGCTTGTAGAAGCGAAGAAAGCTTTGAATTCAACGTGGAGGGATCTTATTTCTAACCCCAAAGTTTACATACTACCAAAGGTGAAAATATTTGAAGCTGTAGTGCTTTCAGTAATGGCCTATGGAGCGCAAGTCTGGGGATACAGGCTGTATGATGAAGTTGAAAAATTGCTTAGATTTTTCCTGAAGAAGCTACTACATTTACCGTCGAACACACCTAACTACATACTGCATATAGAGAGTGGAATATCACCATTGTTTATATTCACGCTGAAGCTAAACATGAAATATATATTAAATGTTTTGAGCGGAGATGACGATAGACGACTCAATAAGATTCTTGCGAAGAAAGTTCTAAGAACCAAGTCACAATTTTATAAAGAGTGGGAGAATACTGCTTTCAAGCATAATATTAATTTAAGAATGAGCGAATCTAGTTCCCCAGAATGGACAAGTGCTCTTTATAAATTTGTTTCTGATGTCGACTTAGCCATGAAACGCGACTCCATTAATTCAGCCAAAAATTCAAGCTCGCGTCTAATATATAGAAATCTAGCACATAACCAGATTAACTACATGAACTCCAACCTTAATATCCACCAAATTTCATTAATTCTGCGAACAAGAGGAGAACTTCTAAAGTTGAATTATATGCCACATCGAAGTGGCATTTCTGAAAGACATCAGACGAACACTTTTGGGTGCAGAACGTTTAGAAACTAGCGAAGTAACGAATCTTTTAAATGGTAGTGACTGGTATGCCCTAATAGCATACTGTTCCACTGCATATAATTATAGAAAAAGAATCATTGAAGAAAATTTTTGATCTTAAAAAAAAAAAAAATTGATACATAAATTGATGTTTTATTTTTTTATATACTTTTTGATTATTTTTATAATTGATATCTTTTGTTTGTAAATGTATTCACGAATTAAGTTGTTGTCAATCTACGGCAAACGGCAAAGCCATTGCTTAAATTGTACTATTTTGTATTCAAACTTATATTTTTTGAAATAAAGTACCATTACATTACTACTTACTACTACAGTGACGTATTTAGTATTAAAAATGAAAAACTGACTTGTACTAATGCAATGAAACATGAGATTCGAACAGTCGAAGGGGCGCAGCCGGTATTTACAAAAACATACCGGTACCCCAAAATACATGATGAGGAAGTTAGAAGTCAGGTAGAGAAGTAAAAAAAAGACGGAATCATTAAAACCAGTAGTTCTCCATGGAGCTCTCCTCTTTGGATCGTTCCAAAGAAGGCAGATGCAAGTGGCAAGAAAACATTCCTTCTCTGTTGTACTATAATTTCGTTCTGCTTTGTTTAGCGTCCTACTTACAAACTGAATCGGAAGATCTCCATTGATTTCCTGGCTAAGAACTGCTCCTATTCCGGTATTCGATGCGTCAGTTGTTATTAAAAAGGTCTTAGAATAATCTGGGTATTGTAAAAGTTCGTGATTGCATTCTTTAGCTTCTCGAAAGCTGCTTGTTGCTCAGTACCCCAATGAAACTCTACGTCTTTCTTTAAAAGTTTACTTAACGGGTCTGCTATTTTGCTAAAATTCTGTACAAATTTTATATAGTACCCTATCATACCTAGAAAGGATTTGATTCCTTTCGCCTTAATTGGTGCCTGCATTTCGACTATGCTTTTTATCTTATTCGGGTCCGGCTTAACGCCTTTTTTCGGTAATAATGTGCCCTAAATATTGAACTTCTTTTCGTAGAAATTCGCATTTATCAGGCTGCAATTTAAGGTTTGCAGCCCTTATTTGCTCTAGAACCTCGAATAATTTTTGATTGTGCTCCTGTAAATCCTGGCCATACACAAAAATGTCGCCAAGATATACAAAACACTTGATACCTTGCAATCCGGACAACACGTTGTTCATAAGCCTTTGAAAACACGCCGGGGCATTTTTCAATCCAAATGGCATCCTAGTGTATTCGAAGTGCCCGTATGGCGTGCTGAACGCCGTTTTCTCCATGTCTTTTTCATGCACGGGAATCTGATGAAAGCCCGATGTTAGGTCAAGGGTTGTAAAGTACCTTGCCTTCCCTAGCTGATCAAGTGTTTCGTTTATGTTTGCTAGAGGATAGTTATCAGCTATCGCCAACTCGTTGAGCTTCCGATAGTCTATAACCATCCTCCATTTTTTCTTGCCACTTGCATCTGCCTTCTTTGGAACGATCCAAAGAGGAGAGCTCCATGGAGAACTACTGGTTTTAATGATTCCGTCTTTTTTTTACTTCTCTACCTGACTTCTAACTTCCTCATCATGTATTTTGGGGTACCGGTATGTTTTTGTAAATACCGGCTGCGCCCCTTCGACTGTTCGAATCTCATGTTTCATTGCATTAGTACAAGTCAGTTTTTCATTTTTAATACTAAATACGTCACTGTAGTAGTAAGTAGTAATGTAATGGTACTTTATTTCAAAAAATATAAGTTTGAATACAAAATAGTACAATTTAAGCAATGGCTTTGCCGTTTGCCGTAGATTGACAACAACTTAATTCGTGAATACATTTACAAACAAAAGATATCAATTATAAAAATAATCAAAAAGTATATAAAAAAATAAAACATCAATTTATGTATCAATTTTTTTTTTTTTTAAGATCAAAAATTTTCTTCAATGATTCTTTTTCTATAATTATATGCAGTGGAACAGTATGCTATTAGGGCATACCAGTCACTACCATTTAAAAGATTCGTTACTTCGCTAGTTTCTAAACGTTCTGCACCCAAAAGTGTTCGTCTGATGTCTTTCAGAAATGCCACTTCGATGTGGCATATAATTCAACTTTAGAAGTTCTCCTCTTGTTCGCAGAATTAATGAAATTTGGTGGATATTAAGGTTGGAGTTCATGTAGTTAATCTGGTTATGTGCTAGATTTCTACATATTAGACGCGAGCTTGAATTTTTGGCTGAATTAATGGAGTCGCGTTTCATGGCTAAGTCGACATCAGAAACAAATTTATAAAGAGCACTTGTCCATTCTGGGGAACTAGATTCGCTCATTCTTAAATTAATATTATGCTTGAAAGCAGTATTCTCCCACTCTTTATAAAATTGTGACTTGGTTCTTAGAACTTTCTTCGCAAGAATCTTATTGAGTCGTCTATCGTCATCTCCGCTCAAAACATTTAATATATATTTCATGTTTAGCTTCAGCGTGAATATAAACAATGGTGATATTCCACTCTCTATATGCAGTATGTAGTTAGGTGTGTTCGACGGTAAATGTAGTAGCTTCTTCAGGAAAAATCTAAGCAATTTTTCAACTTCATCATACAGCCTGTATCCCCAGACTTGCGCTCCATAGGCCATTACTGAAAGCACTACAGCTTCAAATATTTTCACCTTTGGTAGTATGTAAACTTTGGGGTTAGAAATAAGATCCCTCCACGTTGAATTCAAAGCTTTCTTCGCTTCTACAAGCTTGAGTTCAAAGTGATGTTTCATCGAAAGGTTATGGCTTAGAGTTATACCCAAGTACTTGTAGGACCTCACTACTTCTAAATTTTCTCCACCGTAGGTCCATCGTTCGTTTCTCGAGAGGCGGCCTGTACCTTTACGAAATACTAATACCTTGCTTTTAGAAGTATTTATTTCCAGGCAGTTGGCATGGCAATATCTTTCAGTTTTGTTGATCATAAGTTGCAACGAACTTGGTGATTCTGCAAGAATTACAATGTCGTCTGTATAAAGCAGTGCCCTTACTAATAGCTGATCTACACATATGCCTGCTGGTAGTATGTCTAATATATCATCCACAAAAAGTGCGAAAAGAAGCGGGCTTAGAAGACAACCCTGCTTAACTCCCATTTCCACTTCAAACCATTCCGACAATTTTTGACCGTCCCATATCGCTGACTTATTATTTTTGTACAACTCCTGTAGTATATTTACAAACTTTAATGATAAGCCAATGTTGGCTAGCTTATAGAACAGATAGTTTCTATTTATCTTATCGAATGCCGCTTTGAAATCAATAAAGAATGCATAAAGTTTCTTTCCTCTGTCTAGGTATTGTTGAGCTATGGTGGTCAGGTTGAAAATTTGGTCGACTGTTGAGAAACCCTTTCTAAACCCCGCTTGGAACTGAGATAGTTTTCCGTTCTCATTTACCCATTTTGATAGTCTTGCTGTTAGCATGCCAGTGAAGATTTTTGTAACTGCATTCATAAAAGATATTCCCCTATAGTTTTCCGCTACATTTGGATCGCCTTTTTTAAAAATAGGGAATACAATTGATCTCTGAAATGCACTCGGTACTTTTCCTGCGTTGTACGTACGATTAAAGGATATCAATAATTTTTCCAAAAAGGATGATGAGGCATATTGAAAAAACTCATATGAGACCCCGTCTTCACCCGGAGCTTTGTTTCGTCACCGTATTTTTTTATTATGGCTAATCGACTTTCTTTTTCCACCTGATTCATACGGTCAGCTCTAACATTCCCATAGACCTTAACTTATCTTTTATCCTTTATCTCGAATTCTCTTAAATTCTCTGCAACGATTCTAACCTGACTCAAGTCAAAATTATTCTCTGTAGTGTTGACCACAGTGGCCACACAACAACTATCCCTGTTTTTCGTTAAACACTCTGGAATGATTATTCCTTCCGCCAATTCCTGTTTAGGAATAACGATGTATTCGTCTAGACTAATCCAATTTTCTACAGAGAGCAATCGGATTACCTCGGTTCTACCTTTCAGCACTTGCTCTTGACTTAAATATTTTAAGGTAATTTCCTCAGCTTTATTTTTCAACACTCCCTCTGTATAATCAATCGAATAGCCTCCTTCTTTTAAAAATCGCCTGCCTAATATTCCATCATAATCACCTAGGAGGTCATTTTCTATAACCTGAAATTCTACTGTATTTATCTTTACCTTTCCTAAAGTCTCATGCGGTTTTCCACCTAACCCTTTGAATTTAATCGTGTTTCCTGAGTCCACTTCGCGATGGAAGATGCACTTTGCAGATATCTTAGAGACCTCGGCTCCAGTATCGACGATAAACTTCCTAACATCCTCATTTATTATCAGGTTGACATAAGGGCTTTCTGAGTTACATAAATCGCTAAGTACCTTACTTTCCCTAACATGTCTTACAGTCGGTTCTGGCTTAAAATCCCTCCTACCTGGTTTTGTACTTGACCTAGAATTAGGTTTTCATTTTCTCCTGCTTCGCAAGTCAATATTTCCGCCAAATCACTCTAAATCGCATTTTCGCCAACTAAATATTTAGTGCATTACCTCAAGTGTCGCCCGGTTTTGCAATTAATTTCAATTAAGTATTACTGTATTCAAGTGCGTTACCCCAAGTGCTGACATTCGCCCCACTTTCATCTGACTTTGATAAAAGTGTTCCCATTAAATTTTTGCATAGATCTGCAGTAATTATCGTGCTCTGTGTCACTGTGCCACCAATTCCATTCACCCCATTTTCGCTTACGCGCTTGTTCACCCTATAATTCGCCATGTCTTGCGGTATTATCAACTGCCCAATCACTGACAATAATGCTGATTGGGTTTCTTGTAAAGGAATCTGCGGAAAACCTTTCCATGCCATATGTGTCGGTCTTAACAAAAGAAATACGGTATATGTAAAAGCACTTTCTGACAACCTCCTTTTCTTTTGTGATGAGTGCAAGAATATCTCACTCTCGCACGTTCTCCTTGTGATAAAGTGCCTTAGTGACTCAAATGACTCCCATCAAAAAAACCTCTCTAAGAAGATTATGGGTAAACTCTCCAACTTAGATAGCAGTGTTAGATGTGTTGACGATTTAGGCAACTCGGTTCAGAACTCAACCGAGCATATTAAATCCAAACTCTGTAACATTGAAAAAAAAATTGCTGGTCTGACGGAGCTGTTTCTTGCCAGTCCCACGAAGGAAGAATCCACCATGCACCATCTCAACAAAGTGCTTTGTGATCTCAAAGCTAATTATACGTCGCAGATCAGTTCTTACGATAAATTGCGCGAAAGTGTTAACTCCCTACGGGAAGACTTTGACATCCTCTTCCAATCTTCAAGCAAGCACTCATCTCCTAGGCAACCTGATCCAATGCTCGACGTAATTTTCGATCGAATCAATGGTGTCGGCGACGAAGTCACTGCAACGCGCTCAACCATTGTGAATGGAATTAAATCGGTATGCCACAAAATCGACGACCTACCTATCCATACCCAACATAACCCAAACATCCATTACAACACATCAATTTTGGATGAATTACTGGATGCAGATGTCGACTCACGCTCAACTCCACCTTCTTTTTTACTGCCGACGGACGAATCATCAATATCTCTCGCTGCTCCTACTGTCCAAGAGTCCGAAACTCCCCCCCGGAAACTCATCAAGCATTTTGGAACAACCTGGACACCTCTGGTTACCACTTTCCTCATCAAAGGTAGCCCTCGTTATGCTGATGTCTCGTGGATTACGAATTTGTTTTTAAAGAAATACGGTATCACCATCTCCCGATGCGAACTGATCCTGCCTTCTCACCACAGAAGTCTTCGCAACTTTAAATTCGACCTCCCGGCTAGATACGAATGGCTATTCCAAAAACCTGCTAGTTTAAATTTCAACCTCGGAAAGATGCGTATCCGCAAATGGACGGACAAGCCTACAAACATAGTTAAGTTAATTAATGATAGACTTAGTAATAACCTCACCCATAGAGATAAGTTAATTAATAATAAGTTGTACCCACTCTCTGTCCACTCTTCGCATAACAAATCCACCATTTTAAACAATGGACCTACCACCCACCAAAAATCCAGCAGTACTCATCTCCCGTCTTTTAACAAGTCTAAACCCGACTCAAATTGGTCTTTCAAAATGGGCATCTTCCCTAACTTCAACTTTAAAACGGCAGCCGTACTGTATAAGTCTGCTACCAATTTGCCGAATATCAAGCGAGTTTCTTTCGATGTCCCGCCGGTCCCCTCTCCCTCTCCAAACACCAAGGCCACTCCCTCAGTGAACTACCCCAATAGAATTTCAAGTAACCGCGTCTCCTTCAATCTGTCACCTGATTCCTGTCCTCCTCCAAGCCTTAGCACTTCTTCTAATAACACTCCCGCCACCGTTAATTACCCGAATTTCACCCACTCCCACACTCTCAATCCTTCCTCGTTAACCACCCCCAGTTGCACCTCTGCCCATACTTCGTCCTCGGTCTCTCTTAACAATTCCATCTCGGCCAATTTGCCATCTACTGCATCTCCCCCCACTTTCGATCCAATGCTTCCTCCCACCGTCAAACTCACGTCTAAATTATTAGACCCAACGTCAACAATCAATGACCTCGATGGCCGCTACATTATGTCAAGATTGCGCGATAACCGGCTCTTTGACAATGTTCGCCTTTACCTAGCCTATTTACATGATAAGCCTGACTCCGTCTGCATCGACGGAAAAACAAAGACTAATGTCATGGTCTTGATCCAAAAAGAAGGCCTCCCAACTGACCCTATAGCCCTGAAGAATATCTACACACGTTTTCATGAGAGTTTGAATATCTCCTCTTCCACTGTGGCTAAAGACCTATCAACCTATGGCTCTCATATTGGTTCCAAACGTCTCTCGTATCTCCAAAAAACTCGCAGCAATCATAATAAATATTTTCGTCCCTAAATCCATCACAGTCGATCCATCTCACTCCATTGAAATTGCCCCAAGGCTCCTTTCCCTCTACTATCAGAATGTCAGAGGACTTCGCACCAAAACCTCAATGGTGCACCTGAAATCACAATCACTTCCCTACGACATTTTTGCCCTAACTGAAACCAACCTTTGTCCCAATGTTCTTAACTGTGAATTATTCACTTCTGATTTCGTAGTCTTTCGCGCTGACGGCCAGAAGCATGAAGACCTCTCCTTCGGCCGCGGTGTTCTTTTAGCAATACATAATCGTCTTGATGCAACCCTCGTCAAATTCTCAAATTCCACTTCTTTTGAATTGGTATCAGCTAAAGTATCTGTATCCAAACGGAGCGTATATATTGTGTGCTGTTATATTCGCCCTTCTCAACCTGTCCAAGCATACCAGCTGGCCGTTGACACAGTTGACTCTCTGTTAGATATCGCTGATCCTGATGATGATTTTATAATTGTTGGCGACTTCAGCCTTCCCCTTTTACAATGGTCTCCATCGGAGGACGAATCATCATTTGTTCCTACTAACTCCTCCTCAGAAAAGGAAATCCTCCTTACTGATCGTCTTTTTGACTCCGGCCTTTTTCAGACCAGTGGCATTACCAACAACTTAGGTAGGCAGCTAGATCTGATTTTCTCATCCGATCCCCATAATTCCTTGGTTACCGCGAGTAACCATCTTCTCTGCACCCTAGACCAATATCACCCCCCTCTAGCTCTTGCCTTTTCGTATGAAAACGTCAACATTACCGTTGATTCTGAGAACTCTCTCTCTTTCAACTTCCGCAAAGCCGACTTCGTTAAACTTAACAACCCACTCAATAGCATAAATTTCAGCTTTTTTTTTTTCGAAAAAACTGCTCATCATCACCTCCTTGGTATAATAAGGAATTGCGTACTCTTCGCAACGTCAGAAACAAATTATGGAAAACTTACCTGGTATCCAAATCTGCCTCAGATTACGCATATTACCAGCAAGCTTACTCCCGCTTTTCCATCCTCTGCGAATCCCTCTACCTCGAATACCTCGACAGAATGCAATTAAGTCTAATCACTGATCCTAGGCGCTTTTACCAATTTATCAACGTCAAAAGAAAGTCCGACGGCTTTCCTTCCACTCTAAAATTACTTAATACTTCTTCTGCAGACCCTAAAGTAATCTCCAACCTCTTTGCAACCTTTTTCAGCCAATCGTATAGTGACCATGTACATGAACCGGACCTAGATTTTTCCTCCTACCTGAATAACTGTCCTCAAACCTCTCTAGCTTCAGTCGACATTAGGTCTGATATTGTGCGAGAAAAAATTAATAGGCTCAAAGATGACTTCTCCCCTGGTCCCGATGGTCTGCCCGCCATCTTACTAAAGCATTGTGTAGATGTCCTGTGTCAGCCCCTTACAACTCTATTTCGTCTCTCACTCTCTCAAGCCGTTTTCCCAAAATTATGGAAGGACTCTTTTATTTTCCCTATCCATAAAAAAGGCAGTAAAAACGACATTTCTAACTATAGACCCATAGCCAAACTTTCCTCTATCCCTAAGCTTTTCGAAAGCATTGTCTACGACTCACTGTATTTCCACTGCAAATCTATTTTCTCCCCACAACAGCACGGTTTCTTAAAAAGTAGGTCCACTACGACTAACCTGACCGAATTCGTTTCCAAAACACTACAAGCATTAGATAAAGGAAATGAAGTGGATGTCATTACCACCGACTTCAGCAAGGCCTTTGACAAAATCTGTCACTTAACAATTTACCTTAAACTTAAAGCCCTCGGTTTCCCACCCTCTTTCATTTCATGGCTGAGATCGTACCTAGAAAAACGCCAGTACAGGGTTCTCTTCAGATTTTCAGTCTCTGACCCCATTAACGCCACTTCAGGGGTTTCTCAAGGCAGTCATCTTGGTCCGCTGATCTTTGTCTTAACTATAAACGATGTTGGTCACGTCATAAAAGACTCTGAGCTGTCTATTTACGCGGATGATATGAAAATCACTAAGGTAATATCTACCCCCACCGATTCTCTCTTACTTCAAATCGATCTAAATTCATTCCACGCATGGTGCGACAAAAACTTTCTAGAACTTAACGTCGCCAAATGTCAATCCATAACATTCTCTCGTAAACGCCTACCCCCATCCCTCAGAACCTATTACTTTCTTAGCGAGCCCGTTCCCTCAGTCTCCTCTATATGCGATTTGGGTATTATTTGTGACAGGGAGCTAAACTTCCGTTCCCACATTGATCATATTGTACACAAGGCCAATTCTTCTCTCGGTTTCATAAAACACTGGTCTAAAGAATTTTCAAACCCTTACGTTTCTAAATCCCTTTATATCACCTTTGTCAGACCACTCCTGGAATACGCCAGCCAAGTTTGGTCACCTTATCACAACATACACTCCCTTAGATTCGAAGCTGTGCATCGTAGGTTTATCTGGTTTGCCTTACGCGGTCTCCCATGGACCGACAACTATATCTTACCTCCCTATGAAGACCGGCTTAAATTGATTAACCTGCAAACCAAACGTCCCGAAGTCGCTGACATACTTTTCGTGCACCAATTATTAACCGGTATGATCGACTCCACCGCACTACTGGAAATGATTTCCCTTCGCACTAACCCTCGAAACCTCAGGTCCGTACCGCTCTTTCTTCTCCCTCACCACCGCACCAACTACGGAAATTTCGAACCAATTTCCAGAATGTTACGCCTGGCAAATAACTCACAGAACACCCTAGACTTTCATTCGAGTCTATCCGCCCTTAGAAAGTCCCTCTACACCTCTTCATGAACCAACCAGTCCCAGTTCCCTCTCTAGTTTTTAAGATAGTTTTTAAGACCTAGTTTAATAAAAAATGTGTGGGCCCCCAGGGGCCCAACAAACAAAAAAAAAAATAAATAAAAATACAAAAAAAAAATTAAAAAAAAAAAAAAAAAATAAAAAAAAAATAAAAAAAAAAAAATGTTAAGCTTAGAGTTAAGGCCCCTCGCTGTTAGTTTTTAAGTTTAGATTTAAGCTTGCTTGTATTAAGCTAAATAAATAAATAAATAAATAAATAAATAAATATAGGTTCTAGAGATCTTTGCGTATATCCTTCCTGTCGTTTAGGTAATCGGCAATTCCTGGCGATGTGACCGATTTTCCCACAATTAAAGCACTTTGTCCCTGCAATATTTATTTTAGCTAGGTTCTTATTTGTGTAATCCTTATTTGTATTAGTTTTGAAAAGATTTAACCGCTGTTCCTCTTCCTTGGCACAACGACTTGCCTCGGCTAAGTCTTTTGGCCACTGAGTAACGACGTAAGATGATAACCTTTCTAGCAATCCGTTAATGAAAACAGTAAGTGTTTCATTTTTAATATGGTATATTCGATTTGCTCTTGCTGATGTTCTCTTTCACATCGTGCAATTTAGCCTGCAATAAACGTCTTTCTAGGGTTTCTATTCTCTGTGTGTACAAAGAAACTTATTCATTCCTACCCTGATGTATGCTTATTAGTTCTCTATGCAATTGTAAACTACTATGGGGTTCCCTAAATATGTTGCTTAATTCTGTTTTCAATGTTTTCCAATCCTTTATGTCTTTATTCATAAGAATCGTAGTTGCATTGCCTCCAATTCTAGTTTTAATAAACTTGAAAAGGATATCTTTCTGAGCTGAACTAGCCAAGCATATTGCATCATTACATGCATCTATGCAGCTAAACACATCTTCACTACTGCTATTGAAAACCGGAATGAAAGATGTCAAAACTGTTATTGGTACTTCGGCCATTACTTCTTGATCTAAACTGTTCCTAGTTTCAGAAGTATTTTCTGGAATGATTTGTTCGCTACTTTCTTCGCTTTCCCTATCACTTCCACTACCTGACTTATAGGCTCTTCTAGTTATCCAACTAGACAGAAAAATCTTATAATTGCCTTTGTTATTTTCTACCCACTCTAAACTCTTTAATTCAATTTCACCTGAGGGAAATTGCACCTTATACATGTACTATGGGGATTTCAAATATTCTACTAGGAGATTCTCTTATTTTATCACCGTATTACAAAAAAAAAAAGTAATATGTTAACTTAAATTAACTTGCAATAAGAATAGAACTGCGATGATCATCCTTCTCGATCGATGGGGAACTTGGTCCACAATTATTTAAAACTTCACAATTTGCACAGTTCTTCTCAGTTATTTTCCTTTTTTTTTGACTTAATGCACGTCGCATCGTTCTTTATTATGTTTCGCTTTATTTTTTTTCCTTACTATTCTTTTATTTGTGTTTTTTTTCTAGTTTTTGGGGATATCTCGGTATCCCACCGCTGCCACCAAAAATTTAATGTTACGCCTTGGGCGTTTATAACAATAAAAAAAATTATAATTGTACTCCCGGTCGCGGATAACGTCAGGCTGGCTTTTCGACGGGATTTCGTCACCAGTATTACCGTCCGAAAGAAGACCGTGCCGAAAGAAGAAAAAAAAACAACCAACAAAATAAAGTAGTTTGCCAACGATGGTGAAGAATAACACAAAACGTTTTTAATAGAAAAATAAAAGTGAACTTTATTTAATGACCGACAGAACAAAAGTGACTTAAAAAATAATGTCTTACTTCTAGCTTAACAATATGCTGCACACGTAGCCGAATATTGCGTACTCAGCAATACTTGCACACGCAGCTCACACTGCACGCGCCGCCCAATACTATACACGTAGCCCAATACTGCACACGAGAGAGCGTGGACTTTGTTGTTAGGTGCTATATGGGGTGCATCCGTAACAATATATCTATTTTTTTTCTATTACCTCTGGTGTTCTAGCCCCAGGTGCGCTTTAAAATTTAAAAAAATGGTAGTTGAGATCTACCTCAGTATCTCATTTTTTGTGTTGGTTGGTAGTCAGGTCCCTCTTTGTATGGGATCCCACCGCTGCTACCAAATGTTACGATATTGTACCTTGCTTTCCCGTATTCGGGAGAAGAGTACGAATCGGAGTATAGTTTTAAAATAAAACAATTAGTTTATATGACAATATGTTTATTTACTCTAGGGCCCGCTGTCTCAATGCTTGGCTGCGATCGTTCAAGTTAAAATCAAGAACTTATCCTTTTAAATTCTAAATCTATACTGACTTATTCCTACCTATTCTCTGCCTTATATAGTATCGATTCCATCCATATCATCCACATAAGACATTTTATACATTCGGTACCACCTTTGATCTTTGCGCACCTGATCATAAAACGTAGAAACCATTTTCTGTGATCAGGTACCGTCGGTGATCCGTTCTTATGTTTATTGCTTTAAGCAAAACCCAGATTAGTCGCATTTAATGTGTAATGAAAAAGCAACTTAAGCGATTACGCTTAAGAGTTGCTATGCGATAGTTAGGGATGGAATCGATATAGGTACATATATTGTTATTATAATATTGTGGGACGCATGTAGTGACCATGCATGGCAAATCTGGATTATGATTTCCGCAGGCCCATGAATCATCTGCGTAGTTACGACTTCATACAATTCCAGGTCGTCTTCTTGATCAGGTATTTCTGGTCTGGACTTGGTCTGGTCGGATTTTCTCAATCAACCAAAGCAGAATGTGGGCATGTGGCAATCCTCGCTTCTGCCATTCGAACGAGTACATCCAGCAACGTGGTTGTCCAAAAACATTGTACTTAACGATGAAGTCTATGATTGTTTTGAGTTTTTGTTTGAAAACTCGTGCAGTGATGTCGTGGCGGTCGTTCGAAGTTTGCCCGGGAAGTAAGAGCCGCGTAATTTCTGACCATTTCGGATTGTAGGTAAACGTGATGAATAAGTCGGGGCATCCGTAATGCCGCACTTATGTCATTGCGTCCTGCGCATATTCGTGCATATGTCTCAGGCTTCCAACATATTTCGCTGGGAGAATTATCAACCGGCCGATGTTTGCTGCTGCTCCATCTCCATCCAAATTGATGGCATCTCTCAAGTGGATGTACTCTTCCGAAGGCAATTTAGATTGATCGGATGAAATTGAGGCGTTCTGTTTCTATCTTGACGTACATGTCGACGCAATACTGTTGAAACAATCGGCGATATCTTAACAGATACATTTCAATACCCTGGCGAACCATCGAGCGATATGCATAGAAGTTCATGCTGCTTATTTGTTCCATGGCCTGAAAGATAATCTTATTGTTAGTTGGTGATAAAGATATTTTAGAAAACTCAGCAATTAACCATCGCCTTCCCAAAACATATGAAGATATTGTAATGCGTCGTATGACCGGTGGGTCCCCATAATGCATTGAAGCAATTGCTGTGGTGGCGGTACCAAAATGGGTAATTTGCCTTTTCCTCCTGCACTACACAACCCAGGCGTTTCTGTTGAGAACTTCAATGCATTGCAATGCTGACAGACATTGTGTTTTTACCTGGTTCATTACGAATCCAACAAAAAAAATCCCATGCAAATCGGATGATGTTCAGCCGAGTTATGCGCGTACTAACCGACACCAATTAATTTTTATATATAAAGATGACAAAACAAAAAAAAAATATTAATTTGAAATGTTCAAGTTTTGTAAATTTATGTAATTTTGGTTGTTTTAGTTATTTAAATTTTACGAAAATACATTCTGTTGCATTTTCTGCTGAATTTTGTTTTGCTCTAATAAATATATTTAACCTCAAATATATCTCTGCGATTTTTGTTTATTTGAAAGCTCCGATCTAAACAGAAATTCATTCGTAAACTTAAATGAACTTAAAAGCACGTTTTCGTCCTACATGTGATATATGCGAACAGACTCTCAGTTTTTTGTTGCGATCTCTTGATTCATCGTGAAACAAACCTGGCATCCCTAAACCTACCTGTCGGCGGCATACACCTCCCCTCTGCCCTCCTCCTAGTTGTTCTGGCAGTCTAATTCTAATTAACTAAAATTTGATATGGCTTTAAAAAGAACGACTGCATTCATTATGTGACATGTGCATGTAATGCACACAGGATACTTAGAGCTAGTTACGCTAACGATAGTAAGAAATATTTAATTAGTTGCGTTAGTTACGAGCAGCTTATCAAAATTTCTAGAGCATGTAATTGTTGACAATACTATAATACTCACTGACTTGCCGAACGTTTTTCATTATTCTAAGAGCAATGAAGATATCCTCAGTGTTATTTGTGGGTTTTCTTGGAGCAGGTTTGTAAAAAGATTTTTGTTTTTTTTACATGGGTGGGAATTTAAGTTTAGTTTCAGCTGCTGCATCAGAAAGTGAAGCCGGTGTAGAATGTGATTGGTTCCCACATTATAGTGATACGGAATATAGGGGGCTTGCATCAAATGCGGATGGCGAAGGTTGTGAAATATCAATTCAAAACATGATTTTGAAATGTAAAACCTTGTTTCTTTTAGAATATGCTGTTCCCTTCGAATATGGTGCTGATACGGTGTCTGGAGGATTAGCACCGAATGTGGACGGAATTGGACTGGGATATGAAGAATTTGCATATGATACTGCTCCGGACTACGGAGATTTTGAATCATATGCGGACGTAGGTATTGAAGTATCAAATCAAAAAAGATTTCCGAGTTTAACTTTCTTTTTTTTTTGCCTTAGAACTTGAACCCAGAAATAATTCTGGATGGTTCATGCCAGCTGAAGATGGCAGTTTTTACTGGATGTCCAAGGAACAATTAAATATTGAACGACAGGGTATCCTACAAGAAATGTGTACCAATAGCACTTATATGGATCCCGATTTTACGCAATATATATTGTTTCTTAACGATGAAATATTAGATGACCAAAGTCTGACCTATAACGACAAAGATGCATTGAAAAATTCTAGAATCGATACGACAATTCCATCTCTGTATACTTAACGTTTGCAGTTTAAAGGCATCTAATGAATACATATTTTTGTAGGTTCTTCATTTATGACTGGAATTTATCCTGCAGATCAGACTTTATCACTGAAGTTCGTACTGCACTCTTTAACCTAAACAGGTCAGACTCGTACAACATCTTTTGTGTCGGGTGGAGTTATTACGCTATTAACCGTTATTCTGCTGCCAGATCCTACGTAGAATTAGTTGGTAAGTTCGTCGCACGGTTTATTGATTTCGTCAACATAGAGAGATATGTGGAGTTCGAAAATTAAACTCTGGTTGGTTATGGTCTTGGTGCGCATGTAGCTGCCCACGCTGGCAAGAATGTGAAAAAAGGTAAGATAGACATTACCATTGGATTGGATCCTTCTAGTCCAGGCTTTGATTTCGACAATTGCGCCGGGAGACTGTGTTCTACTGATGCCAATTATGTTGAAAGCATTCAGACTAATGGCGGGGACGATCTTCGACGGGGTTTTAACGAACCACTTGGTAGGTCGACTTTCTATCCAAATGGTGGAATATATCAGATTCCATGTTTTGGTACTGGTGGATTTGACTGTAGTCATTATTATTCTTACAAGTACTATGCCATTGCTCTTGAGATGGATATCTTCTGCGCTGCCAGGTGTACAAATTATATACAGGCTCAATCTAAGGATTGCGATATTATATATAGTCGTGTAAATATGGGTTTTCCTAAGAAGTATAAAAGTGGAGGAATGTATTACGTACCTATTCTAAAAAAGAACTACATGGAGGATGTAGCCAATTACATAGCAATAGATAGATATATAAATAGATAGATAGATAAGATTATATTTGCGAACAAAAGTATTCGTTATATTGTATATTACAAAAAAAAAATCGATTGACGTGGCTTTGCCGTTTGCCTGGTTGACAACTAACTTTAAATTCATCTAGATAATTGTTTACGTATATTTAATTCAAAAGTAAATAAAATAAATAAGAACAGAGTAAATTTGTTTAACCCTTCGGTCAATGGATGTTTTAAAACCTTCCCATCAATGGAATAGGTCTGGCTGGACCTTCATACAATTTGTATGAAAATTGATGGAACTCAATGAAATAATTGGAGTTTTTTTGTCACTTTGGACATGTTATTATTTTTATTTTCAATTTAAATTTTTTTTTTACATAACATTAATATTACGAAGTATTTTCTTGATTTACACATTTATGGCATTTATGTAGCTGAATACTGAGTTGTAAACAGACAGGCTCTTCGCAGGCAGTGCATGCAAATCTGGTTTTCCTTTGTATTTTATCGTTTATCCTGCAAGTTCTACACGACTTTTTCTGGCCTGTTGATGTCTGGCTCCTGCTGGGCTGTGGAATCCTAATTTGCAATGGTGAACGGAAGAAAGATTCGATACCATTTCGAACGGAAAACACCCCTATTATCCTTGGATCGTTCATCCTTGCTTCGATATGAGGGGTAACTAACTGCTCAATCAAAGAATGCAAAAGTTGTCGACGCAAATTGGTTTTGTTCGATGCACTCATATCATTTACTTTTTTGTAAATTATGAAAGATGCTAATGCTGCGACATCCAACATGTTGTAGAAAAAATCCAATGGCCATTGCTTGGTCTGTCGTTTACATGTATATTTTCCCAACATTTGATCCATGACGTCGACGCCAACTTTATGTTTATTGTAAAACAGAATTGCTTCACTCTCATATATACCCACAAACTGAACAAAAATAACAAACTGTAAAATTCACTAATGACCTAATTATCTGGAAGCCATAGGCAATAAACGATTTACAATCAAATACGGAATGTTCAAGTGACCCAATGGCCTGCATACGTCATAAATATAAGTAATTAGTGGAAAACTACAGGCAGTTGCATATTTTTGCAAAATACCGTAATAAATTATTTTTTTTATATGTAATGCACTAAATAAAACTAATAATTACTTGACGGACTTAGGTAAAAAGAGTTTTTTTTGGATGAAATGTTAAATAAATACGTTTTTCCATACAATATGTAGCAAGGTCTGGCCAGACCTATTCCATTGATTCTACGGGTTGTTGTAGAAAAACTTTTTTTTTTCTCACCCACTTAGATTTACAATTTATTGTCCACACTAAAGCATTAAAAATATGTACGCTGACAAAGTCAGGAAATTTGGTAAAGATAGCTACACAATCAATTAGGAAAAAATGGTTTCGAAAATGGAAAAGGTCTGGCCAGACATACTCATTGACAGAAGGATTAAATACTAAAAATTTCCATTCAGAATCCTTTCTCGGTATAGTAACGCAACCTTGCAATATCTAATTTTGGTAAGTTGATTAAGAACTCTTCTGACTTTAATTTCTTTATTTTCCGATAGGACATCCTTATCTCCCTGAGTATTGGATACCTGCCAACAATGTGCAAAACGTCTTCCCTCTCTGCCATGTTGCACAAGCTGCAAAGTATTGGTAGGTCATCCCTGTGTGTCATATAATTCATTTTGAAAAGCTTTTCTCATAGTTTTAGCACCATCGCTATTCCCTCAATACTATGCTCATCACGAAAATAATTATTGCATTTTTCTGCAAGTTGTGGCATAGTTGGCTGTAGATCATCCTATGCTGCGACCTGACGCTTCTACTACAAATCCTGCGCTGGCTTTTTCATCCACGCCTACTATGAGCTGCTAGAGTTCGAGCTTCCAGCTTACAGTATTTTCGAGATTTAGCTCCACCCCACATCCAGTAACCTTATACCATCCCATTTTTGGCCGTTTTGTGTGTAGAGCTGCTTTTTTTAGTGCACGATAATCTGTCGTATTTACAACTTTACGCATGTAATCAACCAGGAATTTTAACGTTTTCACACATGAGCATATAATTTAGCTTGTCAGGTGGAAGATGAAATGCTCTCTTAAGATAGTACCGAAATAGTTCCTCCACTGTCTCACATTGCCTGTATCCCCAAAACTTGTGTGTCGTATAAAAGAGTTGATTCCGACACAGCTTCAAATACTTTATATTTGCTAGTATGAGCAATATTTTTGTTCATGAAGCATTTCCTGCAGAGCGCATTGATGGTTGTTTTGACCTCATTGTCGTTAAAATGTCTCCCCATATTATGATTACTGGTCATGTACACTCCGGGGTTCTTATACTCCTATACCACTGTAATAGTTTCTCCATTAAAGTGCCATTTCTCATTTGAATAGGTTCTCCCTCCCCCGCTTTTGAATATTATTATTTGCGACTTATCCAAATTAACCACCAGATTCAACATTTTGCAGTTGTCATAGAGACGATTGAAGATAGGCTGCATCGATTCGGGCGAGTAGGCCAGCAAAAGTATATCGTCAGCAAACATAAGGGCTTTAATCAGCAGACTCGCATACTATACACCTTCAGGCAGAAAATCTACTATATCTTCAATGAAGAGAGCAAATAAACTCGGTCCTTAAGCACATCCTTGCCTTATTCCAGACGGCGATTGGAACCATGTGGATAAGTCCTCGCCATTCCATACAACAGCTTTGTTATCAGCATACAAGTTTTGTAGAGCCCGAGCAAATTTATGTGACATACCCATACTTGTAGAGCAATGCGTTCTAGTCCACTACATATAGTTTTCTTTTCTTCAGCAAAAGTGACTCTATAACCCTCCTTAGGACCAACACATGATCAATAGTGGAATAACCCGATCTGAAACCCACCTGGTATTCTCTCAATAGTTAATGTACGAATATCCATGCTGTAAGTCGACTGTGCAATACCGCCGTAAAGATTTTGTACGATGCACTCAGAATTGAAATACCTCAGTAGTTTGCTAAGTCCATCTTACAACCTGCTTTATAGATTGGAAAGGTAAGCGCTTTCTTAAGCCGGTGTGGTACTGTTCCATTATCCACGATGTTGTTGAACAGGTAGGTCAGTTTGATGTTAAGCTCGTTGGAGCCATACTTGTAAGATTTGGAAGGGATCCCATCCGATCATGCTGGTTTTCCATCTTTCATTCCTCTTAGTGCTTCAACAACTTCTTGAGGAGTTATATGTTTGTCCAAAATATCATTCCGCAACTTATTGGACAATGGGTCCCATAACATATAATAACGTACTTGGTGTATGTCCGGACGCAGCTCTCTGTGCATGATGTATCTTCTACATTTAGTATCCTGACCAATTTCTGAAGAGTTACTACATTATGCTGATCTTCGAGCCTCTAGTTCAGATTTCCTTCTTCCTCTGCAAACTGTCTTAAACTCCCTATTAGTTTTAAGATATAATACATATTTTTGATTTCACCTTGGTTGAAGATTCGGAATAGTTTTAACCAAGCGAAGGACAGCTGTCTCGCCTTATTACGATCCATATCAAATCACGATTCTTTAAATTTGTTTTCAACTGTCCTCTTGGGTTACTGGTTTGGTTCAAATATTTAATTATGCTTTCAATTGTACAGAAGTCATCTGTCTGTACTGCTTGCAGTTGCTCATCTAGTTTTTTTTCTAAACAAACCACCTTTAGAGTTATTCCAGATTGGCTTTGTTGAGTGCAGCCGTTTCTTTGACATCAAAATTAGCAGATACCGTATGCTTGAATGTGACAATAATTGGGAGGTGGTCAGAATATGGGACTGGCTTTACTTACAATTCAGTTATGCAGACACTGCACTCCCTTCCTGTGAGACAGTAGTCAATGACCGATGTACTCTCAGTACAGTCCCTAAACGGGACCGAATATATTGTAAAGAGTATGTCTCTTGAAGCGACTAAGGATATCTTCATCGGCCTTCAATAATCATGTTTCAGCGACGTAAAGAAGGACTGCAATGATCAGAGTCTTATGCAGATTCTCCTCAGTTGTTCGAGAGAGGACTTTACTGTTTAATTGCCTTAAAAGCAAAAAACAGCGATTAGCAAGAGTTATTCTTCGCTTGATTTGTGTGCTGATCTTATTTTTCGAGTTTATAGCAAAGCCAAGGTAGACAACGTCCCTTACTACCTCGAAGTTATAGCTGCCTACTGTGACGTTCTGTCCAATTCTCCGGTGTTGGCTGTCCCTTCTTGTTGACAGCATATACTTGGTTTTAGTACTTCTTCCTATTTCGGCGAGGTTATGATCCGAAAACAAGGGATCATAACCCTGCAACTTCACCGCATTTCTACTGATCCGCCTGTTTGACCTCAGAAAATATAGGCAGGCCTCCCGATTTGAACGTGGCAGCTGAGCCGGTCACGCTCTATTTTTTGTACGATGGTTTCCTTGATGTGAAAACTTCCACGGATCTTCGAACTTCTTATTCGATCAAGCTTTGTCACTCCTGCTGTCATGTGAAGCATCTTCATCTCAGCTGCCGTTAATTTACTCTCATACGTTTTGTACATCGTCCAACATTGTGAACCGCATGTGAGCGCTGAACGGGCAAATGCGGTGTAGAGCCTTCCTTCAACTTAGGGGGCATTTTTCTGTCGCAGAAGATAGCGGAATTTTTTCGCCACTTCATCCACCCTACGCTTACGCGATGATTGATGTCGTCATCACAAGTTGCCTTGCTATTGATCATAGGTCCCAGATATTTGAACTTTTCGCACTTGGAAGCACTGCTCCACTCAAATGAATGTCTGGAATAGGCGTGAGTGGATCAGAGAACAGGCAGCACAAGTACTCTGTCTTTTTTTAACTAATGCGATACCCATTTCCCTCCAAAACGTTCACCCATACATCAAGTGCTCGTTGCAGGGATGTAGGATGCTCACGTATGATGGATCCATCGTCAGCAAAGAATAACTGATGTACTTTGGGGTCCATCACTTTACCTTCAAGCAGATAATCAAGGACTGTAATAAAGAGCAAAGGACTTAAAACGCTTCCCTGGTGCACCACGACTTTGATTGCGAACTCTTCGGTTACTCCAGCGGTGCATCTTACTCTTGTCTTTGCTCCTTCGTACATGTCCATGATCATCTTGACATAGGTTTCTGGAACTCCTTGACGTCTTAGCGCCTTCCATATCAGATCTCGTGGTTGTCTGTCGAATCCATTTTCAAAGCCAACCAATACAATATGCAAATCCCTTAAGGAATCACAATGTTTTTCCATTATGGTCCTTATACTTTGGATTGCATCTGCGGTTGATTTACCCGAGACAAACCCGCACTGATCATCAGATAGCCGTATTATTTTTCGCAGTCGGCCACCTAATACCCGCTCAACGATATTCAAGGTGTGACATCAGCTTGATCCCTTTGCATACAGGGAGAACTTTCCCTCCATTGATTCGGCATTGGATCACCTCTTACAAATTTGGAGATGAGAATTCTGAGCCATCTGAACCAGACGTCTTCCATCTTTTTCCAGAACTCAGAAGGCATCTCGTCTGGCCCAACCGCTTTTCGTTTTTTTGGAGTATCTGACCGCCTCACTAACTTCTTCGACTGTAATCTGGGGTATTTCTTCACAGTTAGGGGTGGTTCTTGGAAAGTATAGCCGGGAAAACTGTTCATGTAAAAGTTCTTCACAATACTGCCGCCACCTCTGCAGAATTTTGTCGTCATCCACAAGAAGCTGGCTTTGAGCATTGTTAATGAACTTTGGCGAACGAATCTCCTGAGCATTCCTTCTTCTTTGGGCGGCTATTTTGAAGATAGTTGCGCTCTTGTTCATATTGTGCGCCTATTCGGAAACGCAAACTTTGCGCAAATTATGCAAAGTACGTCATTCGGAAATGCATATACGATAAAGCAAACAATTCTAAAACGCAGTAGCGCAAATATGTGCAAAATTAAGCAAATGTCAAAGTCGTGTTGCTTTTTTCATTTGTCGACTTTGCGGACGGTGTTTGATTCGGAGAAAAAAATGTGCGAAGAAGAAGAAAGGCAAAAGTTAGAACAAACGAAAAAAAATCGAATTAATTTAATTTCTGTAATTTAAGAAATGCTAGATCTTGGACGCATCAGGAGATAAAACTTCTTATTTCAATTCGATTGAAATTTGAAACGCATCTTATCTCGGGAAGAAAAAAAAATTGACGCTATGGGGAGAAGTACGCGAAGAAGCTCTTCAAATCAATCTGGAGTTCCGATATAAAAAAAAGATGAAATTTTTCCTAAATCGAACAATCTGCTATTGACGTACAAGCGAATTAAAGAAAGGAATTCAAAAACGGGACGGGATGCAACAAGGAGGGAATATTTCGAGGTTTTCCATGAAGCTTACGGGAAAAAAACCACACATAGATCCACCTGGAAGTTTGTTGATTTAGACTTTGGAAGATAGGTGCAACCATTAGCTATTTTCCATAACGTAATGTAGAGCGCTGAACACAAATTTAGTCCGGGCCTTCCAGCTTGTGTCTTTCAAAAAGGCTCTAAAATAAACTCAAGTTCCTAGAAATCGATTACGGAAAAATTTAAAGGTAAAAAAACCAAGGATATACACGTTATCCCTACCTGAAAGGTTGTTATTTTCATTCTGAAATGGCTATAAAAGATGTCATCCGGAAATCTGTTTATAATCTCAAAAAAGGCCAGATTTTTAGGTATACGCCGTTGCAAATTTATATAAACAAGGAATAGTTTTCTTGAAACCCATTTTTTCCTTTTTTTAATATTATTATTAATAGTGGGCACCGTGGCGTAGGTGGTTAGTGTGTCGGATCACTACGCATGAGGTTCCAAGTTCAAATCCCAGGAAATACCAAAAAGTTTTTTCACGGTCCCACCTCTCGCGAGCGTCTGACAAACATCCGAGAGTATTGTTGTCACGAAAAAGCTTCTCAAATCGCCGTTCGGATTCGGCATTAAACTGTAGGTCCCTTCCATTCGTGTAAAAAATGTAACGCACACAACATGAGTGGTTGCGAGAAGCTAGGCCCTGGCACTTTAAAGAGCTGTTGCGCCAAATATTTGTATTTGTTTTTGTAATATTATTATTGGAACCATCCAATAAAGCGTTAAGAGTTACATTCAAAATGTTCATTGTTATTTTTTAAAGCAAAAAAGCAAATAATTTGTTCGTAAACGTCAAAAGTATGCTTTTGACGTTTCAACTGCTTTGTTGCTCTTGCTTTGCAAAACATTTGGTTTGGAAAGCTTGGGTTTCCAAATAGGCCCTGTGTCTTCGCAGCTGCTGGATAGCCTGGTTTGCATCAGCAGCCGGGGAAGATATTTTCTCCAGCCCCTGATACAGGCACTCCGTACTCTCTGCTTGAAGCTAGGCGCACTTCTTCTTCGCTTTTTTCTTGCAACATCTGTATTCCATTTCGAGGCGAGCTTTTTCGTCACTTTTATTAGAGGTGCACTTTGACCAAGCTTTGAAAGCCGCTATCTTCTCATTTATTACTTCCTTAGCTTCATCACTCCACCACCATGTTTCTTTGGCATGTTGATGGTGGCCTTTTGAAGCTCTTAGCAGCGATTTGGTCTTCTTTAAGCAAGTTCGCTGTAGGGAATCCCACATATTTTGTGCTCTGCACTCTTCATGCTCAGCTCCGTTGATGGTGTGAGAGAGGTAATTTTTCATTACGAATCTGCTGATCATTCACTGCTAATGAAAATTCGCATTCGCAACCTGTTAACAATTTATTTATTTATTTATTTATTTGTCTAAGGGGCAGTGGAAAACGCTACTGCTCACGAGAAACAGACCCGCTCTGTTTCAAGTAGTGTGGGACTTTCTACTCATTAAAAAAAACACCTTAAACCCCTTTTCAACTTGACACCATCCACTCTGGAACCGCCTTTTCATTACTTCAGAGTGGGATCGTTTTCTTTCACCTTTCGGGGCCGACCTTTTCATATTTGTCTCTTGCTTGCGGGTTAATTCTTTCTTGCCAGTAAGGCTTAAATCAGGCTTACATAAATCTTATGAGGGCGATTATTATGTCTTCCTCTCTCTTTTTAGTTTTAAGCCATTTTTCTATAAAGAAACAAAAACAATCTTTAAATACTATAAAAGCAAAGTCGATTTTCTTTGTGAACACCGTTTCTCGAAAACTACTAGACGTAAGTACTTGAAATTTTGCACAGTTATTCCTTATTTTGACAGATGCAAGATAAGAAGGGATTTTCCGAAATTCAAGGTCTAAGTGGCATAAAGGGGGTTGAGATCGAATCTTCCATCTGTAAATATTGATTCCATAGCCGTAGCACAGTACTGGCTCTCCGGCTTAAAAAAATAAAAATAGGTGATTCATTTAAGGTATAAAACATCCTTCTGCGCTGTCCTGAAGCTGAGCAATGGTAAAAACAATTAATCAAATCTTCGCACACAATTTTCCTTCAGTGGAGACCACGTCCAGCAGTCATGCAGCAGTGGCTATCTTTGCAATAGTACGAGTATGTGTGTGTGAGCATATGGGCGAACTATCCCATGATTATGTTTTGATCTTCAGTGGGCGTTCTCTTCTAGGCTTAAAATTAAAAAAAAAAAAACATTATCAGTGCCAAATCTAAGATATTTTAAATTTTATTAATTAAGATATCCATGTGCTGTCAAAACTTCATGCAATTAAGAGACTTGGGAATATGCTCGTACGCGTAGGTACATATGCACATGCATATGCATATGTAGACATAAGACTAATGCAATATTTTTCCATTTTGTTAGATGAGATATTGTTGATCGTTGGAGTTGTCCATATTTTAGAATGTTTTAATTAATCTTAAATACTATAAAAGCAAGGACTTGTGACCTTGCGAACACGGTTTCTCCAAACCTTTTGGACGTAGGTGCTTGAAATTTTGCACAGTTAATCCTTTTACCTAGATGCGAGATAAGAAGAGAAATCCGAAATTCGAGGTCTAAGTAAGGGGGTTGAGAGCGAATTTTTCACTACACTAAAAGGGATTATACAGCCCTAGCTCAGTAATGGCTCATCGAATTAAAACAATAGAAAACAGGTTAATTTAGTAAATCCGCCGCTGATTCATTTAAGGTATAAATCATCCTTCTGCATTATCCCGAAGCTGAGCAATGCTAAAAACAATTAATCATATCATCACCCACAATTTTCCTTGGGTGCAGTCCACTGCCAGCATTCATGCAATGGCTATCGTTTGTGTGTGAGTATATGAACGCACTATTACAAGATTATGTTTTGAACTTTAGTGTGTGATCTTTTCTAGAGTAAAAATGAAAAAAAATAATCATTATCAGTGCCAAATCTAAGCCATTTAAAATTTTATTAATTAGGATATCCATGTACTATCAAAACTTCGTGCAATTAAGAGATTTGGCAATATGTACATACATATGCATGTACAGACATATAAACCGACCATAGAAAGTGACAACTGCGGACTCAGTTGCGAAATAACTATTTCCAAAGAAATTGCGGAATTGGAGGAGTTTGTCCAATTGCACGCCTACAATTACAGTAGAACGCGTTGGACTCGCTTCTCCAGACAGTTGACGAGAGCACTCTCCTCGAACTTGCTCGACTTACCGTCTAACGCTGTGTCCAGCGTAAGCACGGGCAATGCGGTGCGTGCGTTGCGGTGCGATTAATGCGGGCAGATTTCAAAATCAAACTGATGTTGGGATATGTAGATGTCCAACGTAAGCACGATATTGCGGCCAACACGTGCGTTGCGACCTCCCCGCATCGCACGCATTGTTTGAAAATCAAACTGGTTTGATTTTGCCCGCAGTATCGTGCGGAAATTAAAGGATGGAGGTGATGATAACAAGTATCATGTATGATTTTTAAAACATAGTCGAATGTTTTTATCCGCATTTTCGTATACAGGCGAAATGCACTTTCACCCGCTCGCAATTCCGGGTACAGGTGATAAAACTCGCCATAAATTAATCTGTTTTTATATGTATTATGATTTTTTAATTTATCGCGTTTCTTTTTAAGACTTCTTAATATTTTTTATTTTTAACGAACTATTTTCCAGTAATAGAATCTTACGTGCCGGAATTTAAGCCATCTCACACTGAACTAAAAAAAGATATTAACGCAACCCGCGTGAATGCATTTATCGTGTTGTAATTGGACACTTCCGCATTCCCGCAAATAAATGCGATGCGTACGGGGACCGTATCGCACGCAAAACTCGTGCCCGTGTTTACGCTGGACACAGCGTAATAGGAATCTGTCAAACAAGGAGATTGATAGAAATCTAAAGCAAATTGACGAGACAATCAAACGAACAATGGACAGTACGATACCTCGGTATCAACACACTGACAACGTGGACATATACCGCAATGCAACGATTGACGCACTGCACGAGCATAAAAGTAGACTGCAGTCGAGATTAAAAGCCTTGTACAGACAGTTTACTGACAAACAGAATTCGGAGGAGGTCAGGACGCTGAAGTCGTTGATTAGAAACCTCTCGAAATTAGTTAAAGAAAATTATAGACTTTCCGTAAATTTGCACTGGGACAGGACAATTCGGGTTGTAAAATCCAACAACCCGAGTAGGTTCCCGAAAATAAACAAGATCTTTCTGTGGAATAATCAAAACGATCTTCCGCGTCTTAAAATCCCCCGAACTACGATCAATGTACAAATACTAGTGTCAGCAGGTATAGATCCATATAACGCAGCTGAAGATGACAATTTCTTTGTGATCGAAGACCCACAGGAGAATGTAGAGGCTATAGGAGCGAATTTCCAGGACGTGTATAAGGTGAATGATAGTGTTTGCCCTAACCACGACCTGGAAAATCAGGTCCTTGTGCACAACTTCTGCCTTCGAAATGACATGGATCATTAACGATCTGAGAACACAGGTTTCACCGTGTTCAATGAAAAATACATGGCAAACAATACCGTCGCCGATGAAAGGGTACATCCCCCGTTCATTTCGAAGGCAGAACTCCAAGCGATCTTCGAATTACTGAGGAAAAAGAAAAGCGTGGGAATCGATGGTGTACCCAACATTGTACCTAGACATCTTCCTCCAGAAGCGGTGAACATTTACACCATCCTGTTTAATAATGCAATGAATAATGCCCATTATCCAGTGCATTGGAAAACAGCGGTGGTGTAGCCTATTCCGAAAAAAATGAAGATAGTTCCAATCCGGGGAATCTCCGGTCAATAAGTCTACTTCCGAACATCAGACAGGTATTCGAAAAAGTGATCCATAGAGCCCTGACTAGCTGGGTTGAGGACATGCACATAATTCCGGATAATTAATTCGGTTTCAATGCAGGGCATGATACCATATATGCCGCATCTAAACTGGTATCGAATATCCAATGGAACAAAAACCAGAAGCAATGCACGGGTTTGGATTGGAGAAGGCCTTCGATACCGTATGGTTAGAGGGACTCTTCTACAAGTTGAGCAGGCTGGGCATAAGTAAACCACTGCTGTACATACTTTATGACATGCTCACTAGTAAGAACGTGACGTCTGCTGGATCTTTTGAAGTAAAAAATGGTCTGCAACAGGGCGCGGTTAATTCGCCGATCCTTTTCAATATTTACACGAACGATCTCATAGGTTCACTTCACAATTGCTATAGCGTACGCAAACGATTGGTCGCGTATAGATCAGGGCCTAAGATTGAGGTAATTGCAATACTCTTGCAGCGTGACTTCGATAAGATCAAGAGATACTGCGACGACTGGAAGTTGAAGATTAACTTTCAGAAGTCGGAGACCATCCTATTCTATTGTGGGACAGCATGGACAGCCACTTGCGAGTCGAAGTGAAGTCAGATACCTTGGGGTCTTGCTAGATCAATATCTACATTTTAACAAACATATAGATGCTGCTCTGGCCAGAGCCAAAGTTGCTTTCGCCCTTACAAAGAGACTGTTTTATATCAGCTAACTCGATGCAAGGGTGAAGGTAATCTGCTAGATGGCCCTCATTCGGCCTATGCTCACATATGGATGACCCGTGTGGTTCAACGTGGGGCCAAGCTGTCTCCTGCTTCCATGAACAAAAAAAAAAGATGAAGTGTTATTCTGTCTCCTGCTTCCAGAAGTTCAACATAATTGATAATTCTATATTTCACGCAGCTTGTCAGAATCGGGACCTATTGGAAAACATTAAGGCCAGACAATGGAAGAAATTTTTGTTTCTGATTTACATCATCATTTTGCTTCTATGCTTTTTTTTTTGTTGCAAAGTTTTGCATCCAATACGTCTCTCGGAGTATCACAGAGAGTAGAACAGATATAGCTTGACCGAATAAACACAAAAAAAAAGAGTATCAGCTGAAATATCTGTCAACCACAACTACTTCAGAGAAACGTCATATTACTTCGGGGATCTATTTTGAAAAATAATCGGCTTTTCAAATTTGATCTATAGCTCAGCTGGTTCGAGAAAGCAAACTTATACAGCACTACGAGTATATCACACAAAAGAGCAATCAAGAGTATACAAAAAATGTTCCTTTAAACAAATGTTTTTTTTTTTTTTTTATTCCATTCTCTTAGTTGGGTTTTTAGGAAAATATATTATAGAGATCTGATAAAATAAGTTAGTGGTACGTACGATTAAAATACTTCAAAAATATAAATGCACATATCTAAGAATTTGGAACGAAAATAATTTATGACCATGAGCGAATCCGGGTGCGTTAGCTAGTTAATAAATAAACTGCTATTGCTAATAATAATTTATCTGGCTTCTATTCACGAGTCACAATTTCATCTTTCATACATTACACACAAATGTGTGTTTATCACATACGAAAAACTTGAAGAAGAAGTATAATAAAAGTATAAAACTAAACTACCCTTTTTGTACGTTATCTGCTGAACGTCTGCATCGAATTTTCTTTTCGAACTGTGCCATTGTGTGTGCGAAGCTTTTTATGATACGCCAACAAGCACTAAACCAACTCAAAAGGTTGCATATCGCAGTCGTTACTGGTTCGAGAGTTTGGTTGGTCGGTACATAGCAACACAGGTCAGTGATGACGTTTGCCAATTTTTTAGTGAAGTGTTTTGAGGAAAAAATAGAAGTGTTTTGCAGGAAAGTGAGGTGTCATTATAAAAGTTGAGTTTCTTATATTAAACGACTATTTATGGAAAAAAAAACATAATTTTTTTTAAATTAGGGAGCTTTAATCTAAGCTTTGTTGTATCTTAATACAACATCTTTTGGCGATACCCAGTTCTTGAAACCGTTCTTAGAAACAATTCCTTTCACAAGCATCAGTGAATTAACAGTGCTAACTTTTAAGTTGTCTCGGCCTAAACTCTTAATCAATTTAGTTTAGGAAAACACCCTATCAGTAATGCACTACTATTAGGAAGACACAACAAGGCTCCTATAAACTCTTTTAAATGAGGGTACATAATCTGCCCCAAAGCATTTTTGAGGTAGAACACAGAATGCCAAAAGACTTAAAGACTTTTTTCTTTGGGTAGAATTGTAGACTTGTACGAGTAGTTATCGAATGGATGTGTTCGCGTATACGATTTTTGGCTACTTTGTGGAAGAGCTCATTAATGATAAATATATGCAATTTCCCAATTAAGAGGGAAAATATAAAGTCTACAAAAAGTGAAGTATTTTTGCGATAGAGGAAGTGTCGAAGTGTTGTCTATGAAAACGAAGTAAAATACTTCGATTGAAGTATAAACGGCAACGCTGACACAGGTTATACTTGCGTTGCTACTGCTGCTGTCGCAGTCGGAGCCTGTTTGCGGGTTTGGTTGATTGCTAAATAGCAGCACAGGGGTTGACTTGTTATGTTGATATTGCTGCTATCGCAGTCGCAGCTGGTTTGTAAGTTTGCTTGATTAATATATAGCAGCACAGGGGTTATACTTAAGGTGACCATCATTTTTTTCTCTCAAAGCGGGACACCTGTACATTTCTTTCGGCAAAACACATAATATTTTTTTTCAATTATTTTATTTTTTAAATAAATTATTCAAAATATGGGAAGTAATGTTAATGTATATTTCACATGAATTAGATAAAAAATGAAAGTATTTTTTTTTGCACTCGAAAGTCAAAGTATTGTATAATGAGTACAATTTTAGTACACGTTCTGCCTTTCGGTGGAGTCTACTCCATTGAATTCCTATTCTTTTTACTCATTGCATGTCGCAACCATCTTTCATCAAATACTTCAACCAACTGGTTTTTTCGCTAAAATATTTGTTATTAAATACTCCAACCGTTTCTCTTCGAATCTTCTTGTGGAAATATATTCTACTTAATCATGAGTGACACTGAATGCTATGTATGCAAAAAAGGATCAAATGATGTCAAATTATCTTGTGCAATATGCCTTGAGACTGTGCATGCTAGATGCATTAATATTAAAGGAAAAGACATTGATAAAATAGTATCAACCCCTGGGCTCTGCTTCTACTGTGAGAAACATCGCAGCATATCGACAGACGTACTGCATTGAAAGGTTATAAAGTTGCAAAAAACCTTTCATAATCTATCTGCTTTATTTGCGGAAATTCGGGAGGTGCTTGTTTTTGAAACTACTAATAAACAACAACTTTTGGAGGGTTTCAATAACATTGATCATCTCCTACAAGAACATCAATCTACCAGCGAACACCAGCTCACCATTCTGGTACAGCAGAATCAGCTAATTGAGCAACAGAGTCAACTACATACCATCCAACAGCATCTACTTGAATATCAACAACAACAACAACAACAACAACAGCAACAACAACAACAACAACAACAACAACAACAACAACAACAACAACAACAACAACAACAACAACAACAACAACAACAACAACAACAACAACAACAACAACAACAACAACAACAACAACAACAACAACGACAACAACAACAACAACAACAACAACAACAACAACAACAACAACAACAACAACAACAACAACAACAACAACAACTACTACTACTACTACTTCGAAAGCAACAACAGCAACGAGAAAGACAACATCAACAACAGCAAAAGCAGCCACCACAACAGCAACAACAACACAACCATCACCACCACCACCACCACCACCACCACCAACAACAACAACAACAACAACAACAACAACAACAACAACAACAACAACAACAACAACAACAACAACAACAACAACAACAACAACAACAACAACAACAACAACAACAACAACAACAACATCAACAACAACAACAACTACAGCAACACCAACGTCAACAACTTGAACTTCTACAACAAGAACAAAAACTGCACAAACAACTTAAACAGAAACAACATAAGCAAAAGAAAATGGAGTTAATACCGCTTCAGCAACATCCATCGAATACTTCTGCCACATCTATTCAGGAGTCGTCCTTGTCAACACCTAAACAAGATAAAACAGATCCGACATGCTCAACAAGCTCTCACTTCCTGTTGCAATTTAAACTTCCACAGCAGAAAAGAGTTCTGCGTTCAAACACGATTCCACTGGGGGACCTTCCTGCTAATGACGTGTCAAGCGACAAATCTCCAATTGATGACTCGTCCTCGTTTATTCCTCCATTTAGTTGCAACGGCAGGAATCGTTGCTTCTAACATCTTCTTCTGTCAACCTAGTGGTTGTGAAAAAGCCTCCTCGTAGAACTATCTTCATTTCAAGACTCTCTTCTGCTACCTCAGTCAACGATATTATGAATTACATCAGCAGCAAAATGTCGGTGCATTCATCCCTTAAATGCATCAAGTATAATTTTAAGGAACCTCGCGAAATAGCATCTTTTAAACTGCTGACTCCTGACTCTCACTTCGAACTGCTACTATCGAGAGAATTCTGGCCTGATGGGACTTTAGTCCATGAATATGTTTCTCGGACTAAGAACACGTCTTCCACACAGACTTCAGTACCTGCACCAGTAACGTCGCATCCAAAAAACGATTAGGTGTTCATTTAGACATTCCTTATTTGTCTGTAACTCCCCCTGAGTGTCTTTGTGTATATTACCAAAACGTCCGAGGGCTGCGAACTAAGACATCCTCTGTATACCTTAATTCCCAAAAGCTCCCTTATGACATTTTCGCCCTAAACGAAACTAATCTTACTCAAGATTTTAACAGCAATGAATTGTTTACGTCCGATTTTAACGTTTTTCGAGATGATGGTCTAGGGAAAGAGGATGATTCTTCGGGTCGAGGTGTTCTTCTGGCAGTTCATAATCGCCTTGACTCGACACTAGTTAAAACCTTGCTCACATCTAATTTTGAGTACATTTGTGTCAAAATAACAATTTTAAACCACAGCATTTTTATCCTTTGCTGCTACATTCGACCTTGTCAGCCCATGCAGAGCTACCAGCTTGCCATAGACGCGTTCGATTCGTTGTTTGATATTGTTGAACCTCGCGATACCGTCTTAATTCTGGGGGATTTTAATTTTCCCGACCTCCAATGGGCTCCATCTGACGATCAGTCCCATTATACTGCAATAAACCCCTCTTCAGAAAAGGAAGTCCTTTTCATTGACTGTCTCTCAGATTCCAGCTTATATCAGTTAAGTGGTGTCACTAATAACCTAGGCAGACAACTTGATCTCGTTTTCTCGTCAGATGCCGAAAACTGCCTCGTTTCAGCGAGCAAGCATCTCTTATCCAAATTGGATCATTACCACCCTCCTCTAGCTCTTACATTGTCTTATAATAATAATAAAAATGCCGTACAATCAGAGTACTCGTACAGCTTTAATTTTCGCAAGGCAGACTTCACAAAACTTAATAACCTTTTAAGCGCTATTAATTTCAACAGTATTTTTAACAGTACACATATTTCTGTCGATAATGTTCTTGGATTGTTTTACTCTGAAATGTTCAGCTGTTTTATGCAATCCGTCCCATATATGCCACAGAAGAGTTTCTCGTCCTCTCCACCTTGCTATACTAAAGAATTACGTTCACTTCGTAACAGAAGAAATAAGCTCTGGCGCATCTACCTCGAATGTCGCTCTGATTTCAACGTCTCCAATTACTTTCTTGTACATACGCATTTTTCCGAACTCTGTGATTTCCTTTATAACGCATATATTGACCGTATGCAATCTGACATTATCGCTAACCCCAAACGATTTTTTCATTTTATTAATACCAAAAAAAAGTCAGACAGCTACCCTTCGACTCTGACATTCTCCAATACATCGTCGAGCGATCCTAAAATAATAGCAAATTTATTCGCTCACTTCTTTAGTCAATCGTTCTCCAACCACACATCAGAGCCCGACTATTCTTACTTCTCTTACATGAGAGATTGTCCCCAGACCTCTTTAACTTCAATTGACATAACAGTGGCTCTCGTGATAGAAAAGATCGAAAGACTTAAATGCGATTACTCCACTGGTCCGGACGGTATACCTGCCGCAGTTTTAAAAAAAATATGTAAACTCCTTAGCTCTACCCCTAACGACTCTGTTCCAACTGTCTCTCTCTCAAAGCGTCTTTCCCAAGCTTTGGAAAAGCTCTTATATTATTCCCCTTCATAAAAAAGGTCCAAAAAACGAAATCTCGAACTATCGTCCTATAGCTAAACTCTCCTGCAACGATGCAATGTTTTTCCATTGTAAATCTATATTTTCCCCTCACCAACATGGTTTCTAAAGGGAAGGTCTACAACCACAAACCTAACCCAATTCGTATCCAGCAGCCTGTGCGCATTGGAAGATGGCAAGGAAGTTGATGTCGTTGCTACCGATTTCAGCAAAGCCTTCGATAAAATTTCGCACGCAATTGTATTTTTTAAACTCAAAGCTCTCGGCTTTCCGCCTGGGTATATCGCGTGGATCAAATCCTACCTTCATGAACGCAAATATGAAGTCCTTTTTAGATCATTTGTATCCGATTCATTTATGCCCCCTCTGGAGTCCCCCAAGGTAGCCATCTTGGTCCCCTGATTTTCATTTTGTCAATTAATGATGTTGATGGCATAATTAAATATTCCCGCCTATCAGTTTATGCGGACGACATGAAAATTTTAACACACATCTCCACACCCACTGACTCCCGTGCTCTTCAAACTGACTTGAATAGCTTTTTTACTTGGTGTAATAAAAGCTGTCTTGAGTTGAATGTCAACAAATGCCAAGCTATTACTTATTCCCGGAAGCGTCTTCCGACAGACCTCAGAACGTATGCGATTTGCGACGAGCCTGTTCCCACTGTCACTTTTCTCCGTGATTTGGGCGTCATATGCGACAGTGAGCTTAATTTTCGTAGCCATATTGACAATATTATTAGCAGGGCTAATTCTGCGCTAGGTTATGTGAAACGTTGGTCCAAGGAATTCTCAAATCCTTACGTCACGCAATCGCTGTACTTCACATTTGTAAGACCAATTCTTGAATATGCCAGTCAAGTCTGGTCTCCCTATCACGATACACATTCACATCGAATTGAGTGTGTCCAACGGAGGTTCATCCGTTTTGCTCTACGCGGACTCCCGTGGCCTGACAGTTTCAACCTACCTCCTTATGAGCATCGGTTAAACTTGTTGAACATGCAGTCGCTTGAAAAGCGTAGAAAAGTTGCCGATATACTATTTGTACATCAACTATTAACAGGCAATATTGATTGTCCTATGCTGCTCCAAACCATTTCACTCAGCACCAACCCACGTTTTCTGAGATCAGTACCTCTCTTCTGCCTCAAGTTTCACCGTACAAACTACGGCTGTAATGAGCCTATGTCTCGAATGCTTCGTTCTGCTAATGACTGTCAGAACCTTTTTGATTTCCAGTGCAGTAAAAACACCCTTAGAAACTCCCTTTACTCCCCTTCCTCACTCAGGTCTTGATATTTGTAAATTTTAACTAGCTTTTAAGTACGCATTGTAAATTAGATTTAAGTTCTTTACAGCTATATTAAGCTAATTAAATTAAAATTAAATTAAATTAAATTAAATTAAATTATTTTTTTTTGCCTAGGGGGTAGTGGAAAAATGTTAATGCGCACGAAACTTCTACTCACTAAAAACCCACATTTAACCCCTTTTCAACATGACACCATCCATTCCGGAACCGGATGCATTGCTTCAGAGTGGTGTCGTTTTTTCACATCTATTTCACATTTTTCTCCTGGTGCGGGTTTATAGGTAATATCTTGCCGGTAAGGCTTTCATCAATTTGGTAATATTTACTTCCTTCTCTCTCTTTTTCGATCTGAGTACCGTCTTGGATCGAAAAGAAACGCAAAAAACGCAAAGCTGACTCCTCACCGGACGTTGAGCCATAAAAAGATGGAAAGCGCAAAGAGTTGCAAGAAAAGCAACAACAAATAAAATTACGTCCTCCGCCACCGATAAACGTCGTTGGAATTACGGGCTTTAATAAGTTGCATTGCCTCCTTAAAGGAACTCTGGCATCGAAGTTTAAGGTGACATCTCTCTGAAACAATACGTGGAAAATCAATATCGATGATGCCGACGGTTACCGAGCAGTGTCTCAAATATAATGCCGAGAAGATTCAGTGGTATTCTTATAAAATAAGAGGGGGACTCCACACCTCGTGTACTAAAGAAGATGTCATAAACGACCTTCAAGACAAAGGCTTTAAAATTCTTGATGCCGTCAATATTATCAAGAAGGAGAAGAACAGTCGGAGGGAGATCAGGAAAAATTGGTAAGGCGTGGACTTCCACTATTCATGCTAAGTTTTGATAAAGACGAAAATAAAGATGTAATATATGGTATTAAGACTATTCTAAACATCGTGGTTAAAATCGAACCTATGCGTAAGAGCTCCAGATCGATCCCGCAGTGTAAGCGCTATCAAGGCTTCAATCATACGCAGACTTACTGCCAGAAAAACCCCGATGCGTGAAATGCGCAAGTAAACATCTCTTCGAAGAGTGTCACCTAAATATGCAAATCCAGCCACTTGTATATACTGCAAAGGAAAACATCCTGCGAACTATCGAGGTTGCGAAGTAGCGAAAGAGCTCAAAAAAAGGCACGAATTAGAAACCAAATAAAAATAGACTCAAAATAGCTACGAAAAAAGCAGCGAAAGATAGAAAAACCGTCAATATTAACTTAAGATCGGATAATGAAGAAAAACCCAAACCTTATAGAGAAAAGGTGACAGAAGCAAAATCTTCGAATATTGGCGTGCAAGTCTTATGCTCAAGCGGCGATGACAGTCAACGGCAAGTACATGACTGACAACTCACGGGAGATCAAAACAAGAAACCATCCAAACTTTAACGTAAAGATTTTGCTCAAGTTGCGACATTGGGAAACGGTGATAGAGGTAGCTCACAAGATCCTGTCTCCCATGGTTTTCCCCTAATTCTTGCGAAACTTGAAGAGCAATGCAAAACAAACCAACTAATGTTCGAAAGAATAGTTGCACTAGAAAACAACATTCATAACACGCGCACTTTAACCAGAATATGAAAGAAACGCTTAAAATTCTTACATGGAACCCTAACGGGCTCATACAAAAACTCGACGGGCTAGAAATATTTATACGAGAAAAAGATATTAACACGTTGGCCGCCAGTGAAAATGAGCGCAAAAAAGGGGGAAATTTATGTTTTAAACAAAAAAATAAAAATAAAATATCTCAGCCTCCAATTCATCCTAACATACATATATATTTCTGCTTGGAAACTAGGGAAAGATTTTTGTTGTGATTACCGGTGACACACAAACAAAACAAAACAATCCAATGGTAAAATAAGGGGATATAGCGTGTATTACGCCTTCCACCCATCGGAGAGACCCAGAGGCGGATCATTCTTGTTTATAAAAGAATGTATCGAACACTCAGCGGAAGTTAAGATTGAATTTGAAGCAAGTAGGTACTGTACGCGTTAGAAACAGACATTTTGCTTTCAACATTTCGTCTATATATTGTCCACTGCGATGTAAACTTGAACAAAGTGAATTCACAAACATATTCAACTTCCTTAAGCCAAATTTTAGTATTGGTGGCGACTTCAACGCGAAACACCCCTTCTGGCGTTCAAGGTACGCCTCTCAGAAAGTTAGAAAGCTTTATAGTGCAGGTATGCAATACAGTTGCGATTTTCACTCGACAGGTAAACCAACATATTGGCCGACTGATAGAAATAAGATACCAGATCTGATTGATTTCTTTATTGTTAAAGGAATATCTGGCAACTGTATAAAAAATGAAGAAAGCTTTGATCTCTCCTCTGATCATTCTCCAATCATCATGACGATAAGTAAGGCTCTGATTGATAAAGTAGAACCGGCCAGATTAACCAGCGCGAAAACTAATTGGGATGGCTTTAGAAAAAATATTGAAGCAAATATTGAGCCAAGCGTAGCACTTAAAATGCCCTATGAACTCTCTCAAACCGAATCCAGCCGTTTCAGTTTTAAAACGATCAAAGTATGCTTCGTTCGTTCATCATCTTTCTCATTCTCAAACAAACGATACGTTATAGATACATAGTAGATACAGACACGGTACACGGAGCGACAGAGCACAAAGTACCTATTAACTACCCAGTTATGTATTTCAGTTTCAAGTCTGTTTTTTTACTGTTTTTTGTTTTTGGTTTTTCTTTTTTTGTGCTGTATCTGTGAGCAAAATTATTTTTAATATATACATTTACTGAAAATGAGTTTAATGAACGAAACATGCATCCATATGGGGTGGCCTTTTTCCAAAGCGGGACATTGTGCGTTCTTTGGGGACAGCGGGACACAAAGCTCGAAAGCGGGACTGTCCCGGGGAAAGCGGGACGTATGGTCACCTTAGTTATACTTGCTATGTTGGTATTGCTGCTATTGCTGCTATCGCAGTCGCAGCTAGTTTGTAAGTTTGGTTGATTGCTATATAGCAGCACATGGGTAATAGTTACTTGCTATGTTGGTATTGCTGCTATCGCAGTCGCAACTCGTTTGTTAGTTTGGTTGATTACTATATAGCAGCGCAGGAGTTAACTTGCTATGTTGGTATTGCTGCTATTGACAGCTGGAGGCAAATTTCTGGCGTGAAAAAAAAGAAGCTTAGTCCAGACAACGTATCTGCCAAACTGGAAAAAATACTCGCGTTTTTTAAGAGGTAAGTCTATTTGTTTTTATTATCACTATAATTGTTACTAATATTACTTTTAAATTGCAGAAATACTACAATAGAAGTGCCCCAAGTCTTTCCCCCCAGTCATCGGTCATCGACGGCGACACAGTTCCAGCCAATTCAACAATTTCCAGAGCACCTTCGCTACGCACTCAAAACATTTTTTGAGAATTAAAACCAAAATACGCATTATAGACAAATTTCTTCAAAAAATTAAAACTAATATCACAGATAATAAACTTACCCAGATGTCGCATCTCCATACAAAAAATTGTTGATCTTTTTTGCGATGAGCAAACGACGATGGGCAAACAAAAAGCTTTCTGCTTCGCAAAGAAAAAAAAACGGAAAATACATTTTGTGTGCGAAAAGCTTTTTCTTTTGCTACTCTTTGTACCGTCTGCGACCTGAAACTGCGAGACACAATTTGATTTATACATACATATCTATGCACATATATTCATTTTGCTATATTGACCGAAGTTTCGATCTGTGTAGATCTGTGGTGTGGTAAAAAATATCTAAATTGTATTTTTTCGAAGTGAAAAAAGATATTTTACTGTTGGACACACAAAATTTGAAGAGTTAATCTAGGAAAGGTAAAATATATTATTTAAGTTTATTTCAAGTTAATAAGGTACCTTGGTACTTACAAATACAAAAAAGTTGCGAAAAAAAATCGACTTAGAGGAAATGTCGTGGCGAATAAAGTGCGCTATTGTATGTTGCAATGCAACAACTGCCCAATTTCCAGAAAGGAAATTGCTTAGGTTTTCTAAAAAGGGAACTAAGAAATATAATGACTGGATAGCACAGGCAGAAGAATCCCGTGATAATGTTGAAAATCATAAACGGCCATACATTTGTAGTAAACATTTCGATTTGAAATTTTTTGGGAAATACAAATTAAAACACGACGCTGTTCCTACACTTTTTATGAAAAGGAGTGAAATATTTTTGGAATCTAATGACAATGAACTTGCTTTTGATCCTAAGAAAGCCAAAATAAACTACTCTAATCACAAAAGATTAAAAGTGCAAACGAGTACCGATATATCCATTGAAGAATTAAATGAAGTTTCAGCACTTATAGACTGCAACAGAACTATAGATTCCATAGAATCTGTATGCAAGAAATGCGGAGCGAAGACAAAAAAAGCAATTTTTTTATATTCAATAAATAAGTAGACTGAAAAAAATTAACAAAATCCTCAAGGAGAAAGCTAAAAAAAGTCTAAAATTCAGAAATATCCTGGCAATTAAAGTCCACAGGCTAAAAAAAGATAAAGCACAGCTTAGAGAATATCAAAAGCAAACAATAGAAGAGATATAAGTAAATAAAAATTCGAAAACATTTTGCAAACTCATTTTATCACAAGGCAAACGACAATTTACCCAAGAAGAAAGGTGGATTTGCCAATGTATATTTTTCCCCTCGTCGTATGGATATAATTTTCTTCGCGATCAGCTGCAATTGCACTGGACACACCCAGCTTTATGGATAAAACTTAAAAGTTTATTTTCTGGTCTAAACGAAAATGTTTTTGAGGAAATACAAAAAAATGTTTTAACATTGGAACCAAAAGACAAAGAAGTCGTTCAGCCTGATTGTCGTTGGCGTTTGTCGCTTTTCGACGGTTGTCGTTTTATTCTTCAGATGTAGCACGAATCCATTTTCATAACCTTTACAACGTGAAAGAGTTGTAATAGTATTCTACACGACAAACAAACTACTTAGTATTGTTTAACGGTTAGCAGGTCGTAGCTATGAACAATACGAGAATCGTCGAAAAACGACAAACGCCAACGACAATCAGGGTGATTTTAATATGCGATGAGATGAGTATCTAGGCGAATTTAACATACAACAAATGTAAAGACATAATCGAGGGCTTCGTTGATTATGGAGAAAGTCAAAGATTAGATTTGTGTGCGAAATCATGATTCGTGGTATATGTGGTAAATATAAACAAGTGCTTTATCATGTGACCTGTAGAAGCAATATACCAACAAAGCAGCTCGAAATGGAAGTATACAACTGTATTGACATATGTATAGATCTGGGACTAAACGTAAGAGGCATTTGCTGTGACCAAGGCTCTACGAATCGAAGCCTTTTCAATAAATTAAAGCTGGATGAGGACAACAGTTCCTTTCTTTATAAAGAAAAAAAGTGTATGGAATGTATGATGTGCCACATTTAATCAAAAGTGTTAGAAACAATATTTTAAGATCAGACTTACAAACTTTGGATGGAGTTGTAAGCTGGAAAATAATTGAGCATATCTATAATACAGAAAGAAATAATACCACAAAAATGTGTCCAAAACTATGCTCATATAGATCCCACAGAATTTCAAAAAATGAATGTGAAACTAGCGGCACAAGTACCTAGCAGATCCGTGGCTTGCGCAATTAATGCATTACAGCCCTCGAATAAGTTTCCAGAGATTGCACAGTTTGCGCAACCAACAGTAGAATTTATAAATAAAATCAATAAAATATTTGATTTATTGAATGGAAGACTTATTCGAAATGACGCAAATTTTGGATATTTAAAAGAAATGCAATCATATTTAAAAGAAATTCAGCCAATCAATGCAAAATGTAAACCCTTCTGCTTTAAGGGGCTGATTATGACAATTGAAAGTATTTTAATGATAAAAAAGGAATTATTCAATAATTACTGTGAGTTAGATTATATATATTGTAGCATTGACTACAGGATGGTTTGTGTACCAAAAACTAAAACACTGTATCTCAAACTGTGCAACGACATCTATTGCCTACTAGTAGTAAATATTCCAACCTGATGTGCTTACGTTCCACAATTGTTCCACACAATATCCCAATATTCCATGATCCTCAATTTTTGCCTCTACGTTTTCAAACTTCTCATCAATTGTTCCAAATCTTGTTTCCAAACTTTTATTTTGTTCATCGGATTTGCTTTCGAGAACATTTCTTTGATCGAATAGCTGTTGCTCTAGAGAATTCTTTTGTTCATCGAGCTTGGCATCTAAAGAATTCTCAAATTGTTTATTCTGTTCCTCGAGCTTGGCGTCTAGAAAATTCTTTTGCTCGTCAAAAGAATTATCTAGCGTCGAATTTTTCAGATAACAATTTCATTAAAGCCGACATTTTCTTTTCACTTACACAATAAGCAATACACAAAATTTGTTTTATTCCACTTTTCTGACACCAATGTAATAGTCTTGCTGGGGTTCGTTTAAATAAAACCGTCTTTTCAAATACCAACTTTACTTTAACACAATAGTCAATCACTTTATTCTTTATTTATTCCAAAATAAACGGTCGCTACAGATTTATTTTCACAATGTCGCTTGCTTTCACCACTGGTCGAATATCTCTTGTAACCGCTGTATTCACTTATAAACAACTGTGTCGACGTTGGTTGTGGTATGGGTATTTATAGGAAATTGCAAGGGGTTCTAGAACATGCTAGATGTTTCTCCGGGTGAATTGAGGATCATGGAATATTGGGATATTGTGTGGAACAATTGTGGAACGTAAGCACACCAGGTTGGAACGTAAGCACATCAGGTTGGAATATTTACTACTAGTAGGCAATAGATGTCGTTGCACAGTTTGAGATACAGTGTTTTAGTTTTTGGTACACAAACCATCCTGTAGTCAATGCTACAATATGTTAACAAGTTCAATCAGGACCCACTTGAAAACCTTTTTGGAAAAATAAGAGCAAGAAATTTTAATAAAAATAATCCGAACGCGTCTGAATTTGGCTCATTACTTGCCAAAATTATGGCTATAAAAATTTAGTTTAAGTCAAAATTTTCCAATTGTGAAAAAGAAGATTCAGAATATTTACAGTTAGATTGGAATGCTGTGTTGGATACTGATTGTCCTAACACAGGAGCAAGAGAAAAATGAAAACATATTCGATCTAGCCAAATATTGTGAATCCGAACTTCAAGCGATAGAATTACCAGATGAAGGCACGATTTCAATAAAAATGACAGAAATGAATGACATAGCCACAAGGTATTTTGCAGGTTACTGTTTTCTTAAAGCACGTAAAAAAATGAATGCAGTTTGTGAGAACTGTGTCAAAGAAATGACAAAGGACAACAACAATTTCGATCCCACGGAAATATTGATCAAATTGAAAGAATATGAACACTCGAATGAAAATCCAATACTTGTCTGGCCATCAGACAAGTACTTCAAAATATGTCAACTTCATATACAAGTATTTACCACTTGCTTTCAGAATTGTCCATTTGCATCTAATCTTAGAGAAAATATAGTAAATCAATGTATCCCAAATACAAATTTTCACTATCCAGATTGGTTTGAAATGACAAATAAATGTTATTCGCACAAAATTGATACAGTCAATTTCCTTGTGGTAGTTCTGATTTGGAAAAATTATAAGTGGCTTATTGACAAAAGCATAAACAAGAAAAGGAATCCATAACAAAAGACAAAAAAGTTGCAAAATTTAATGAATATGTAAACTAAAATAAATATTTACATATGGTATGTATATAATGTTTGAATATTTAAAAAAAAACTAAGGCTGTGGTGAGGTAAGGGAAGTGGTGGGGGTCAATATTCTGCCACGTCCTCGTTCGTGTCCCCTGGAAACCACTTTGGTTAAGGCACTGTGAATAGCTAAAAATCATACTTCTAATATGTATTATGTAAATGTTTAAAGACACAAATATCTTGCAAATGCATTTTCACATAAATGCATTTAACTAAAGTGGGCTATGAGCAGAGTTGATTTTGTTTCCTATTGTTTAACGTGTATGAACAAAAAAATAATAAAAGAGTGGCTATGACTACTTATCAGACCTCTTCTTTTATGTAAAATGTAAGGACCAAACATCAAAAATACTGTAAATGAGAGTAGGAGTACCACTAGGATTTGTAAAAGACAGATGTAGTCAAACAATTAGGAAATAAATAAACATAATTATTTGTCTCAACCTCAATTTTATAATACGTACATACCTACATACATATGAACAAAGTAAAGTAAAATAAAGTTAGCCTACAATACCTGCAGTACCTACTATTTAAATTTTTTGTACCGTACCTACAAATTCTTAACATCATCACAGATCGCATTAAAATTATTCCTGATCTTAACCTACCCTAATTTAATGTACATATGTAGGTATACATACATGTGTAGGTATACATACATGTGTAGGTATACATATGTACATATATAGGTATACATATGTACATATGTAGGTATATTTCTGCTCTGTCTGTTCCTCACCGTGCCCAAGTCGCAGGCCAGGACAAAAAATACGAAAATACGAGTATGTCACAAACTCTACGCTGGTGGTGAAAGCATTTCGCACAGAAAACTTATTTTTTGGGAAGCAGAAAAGCTTTTTGTTTGCCCATCGTTGTTTGCTTATCGCAAAAAAGATCAAAATTTTTTTGTATAGTGATGCGACATCTGGGTAAGTTTATTATCTGTGCTAATATGTTACCAACCCACGAAGATGTCATCAAGAACCTCAAGCCAAAAATATTGTAGTATCAAGTACATCGTCAGGTACTTTGTGCAACGACATCTATTGCCTACTAGTAGTAAATATTCCAACCTGATGTGCTTACGTTCCAACCTGGTGTGCTTACGTTCCACAATTGTTCCAATATCCCAATATTCCAGGATCCTCGATTCACCCGGAGAAACATCTAGCATGTTCTAGAACCCCTTACAATTTCCTATAAATACCCATACCACAACCACCGTGGGTACAGTTGTAATAAGGTGAATACAGCGATTACAAGAGATATTCGACTAGTGGTGAAAACAAGCGACATTGTGAAAGTAAATCTGTAGCGACAATTTAATTTGAAATAAATAAGAATAAAGAGATTGAATGTTGTGTTAAAGTAAAGTTGGTGTTTGATAAATAAATAAACGATTAAAATACACAAAAGACGGTTTTATTTAACCGAACCCTAGCAAGAATATTACAATATTATATCTAAAACAGTTCAAGCTGTTATTGGAGTGTGGAAAACTTCGTGTATTCCCATCGTTACTGAAACAAGGGTGAGTCAGCTGATTATATTGTATTACAGTCAGTACAGGTAGTAATTAAGGAATTATAACAGAAAACCAAGAAGACAGTTATATTCCGATGAGAAAAGAAGCTTCATAGACATATCTTCTCTTCTTTTTGACATTGCTGCGTGCAATGGCAAAGATTTTGCTAAAGGAAAATGTGGGAAGCTCAAGGCGATTCCGGTCAATCAACGCTGTTTTCTTGAAGACCAAAGAACACTAAGACGTATCATGATTGGATCGGTTGATATAAAATCCACTAAAATACTTGAGGCGAAAATGAAACAATCGCAAAAGCAACAAAAATCCAATGACTTCCGGAACTGCTTCTATTATGACATCGGATTCTGAAGGTGAAAAGTCATCGGGAAATGAAGAATGCTGTGAAACAAAGCTTGCAATAAAACCAAGGAAAAGGATAATTCCTCGACAGATTTGAGAAAAACTAGCTGAAATATGTGATCGTTTCGGAATATCTTATAGAGCTGGTGCTGCGATCGCATCCGCAACACTGAGTGATGTCAGAGAGAAAGACACAATTTCTCCTCCTTTAATAATTGACCAAAGAAAATTGAGACAAGAGAGAGCTAAGCAAAGACAAATCCTAGTACAAAACTAAGAAATGGATTGTTGAGAGGCTTTATTTTTTGGTGGAAGAAAAGATCAAAAACTTTATAACGTTAAAGATGGAAATAAGATGTATCGGCGTGTAAGAGTCGAAGAACACATGACGATTATACAAGAACCGGGATCTGTGTATATTAGACACGTGACTCCATTTTCGGGAAGATCCAAAGCTGTAGAAGAAGCTATGATTTTGTATTGGACAGAAAAACAAAAAAAGCTTAAATTCTTTGGTTGCGGTTCGATGTGACGGAACAAATGTTAACACTGGACAGAAAAATGGAGTCATGGTAGCATTGGAGAAGCGGCTTTCGAGGCCACTACAGTGGCTTGTCTGTCAACTACACGCAAATAAACTACCATTGCGTCATTTAGCTCCATATTTAGATAGACAAACCACCGGACCAAAGTCTTCTTCAGAGCCGATCGGTAAAATGCTGGTAACCTCTCAAAAAACAAGCAGATAAACCTATTTAAACCTATTTATTTGGAGCTTTCTAAACATTCAAATGTAAAATTAAGTACAGATCAACAGTATTTGTACGATATTTGTCTACCTGCGTCCACTGGAGTCGTAAGTCCTGACTTGGCAAAATGAAGTCCTGGCAAAATATCACACGCCCGATGGCTTATAATTGCCAATAGAATACTACGGCTTTACGTTTCAACAGAACAGCCAACAAATGAACTGGTTTTACTGGCAAATTATGCTTGTAAAACTTATAGCTCCTCCTGGTTTCAAATTAAAATCAACAGCCCTTACAAAGATGGTGCCAGAAATGTGTGGTTTCTCATTGAGAACTCAAGATACTTACCTGAAAATTCACAACAACATTAAGGGGAATGAGCGGGTTGATGAACTCGCGCGGCAAGGATCTGCCCTTGATGCTTCCCTAGCAAAGGAGGTGAACGTCCCGAAGTCTTTGAAGTCTTTGAAGTCTTTGAAGTCATCTGAAGTCATTCCATTCTTCCATCTCGCCCTCTTACCTCCCCTTCCGCTGCTGAACTTGGTTATTGTGAGTGCCGTAGGATTTTTTTTTTTTTCATGCGTGCACCCACAATAACTGGGTAAAGCATCGTCTGGTGGATAGCGGGTTATGTGTGCAGGTCTTTGTTGGTGGACCAAACCTAATTGTCGCATGGGCATAACACCTGCGATAATCTGTTTTGGGAAACTAACGTTGGATCTGCACTTCATAACTCGGCTTAGTTAACGTCGGAATTGCGTTTTTTATGTCTGTTTTTTATAATGGTAAGGAATTTTAGAGTAGATCTGAGCAACATTCGTGGGCTCAGATCGAATTTTTTTTCTGTGTACGTCCACGCCGCCAAATATAGACCAGCTGTTTTGGCTCTTTGTGAAACACAGGTGGGTCAAAATTCCGATCCTTCGGAATTCGATCTGCCTGGATACAGCATTGAGCCATTATTCTTCCACCATCACGGTCTCGTCGTATATATACGTAGTGATGTAGCCTACCAAATTCTCCCACAATACGGCCAATGTTCCAATTCGGAATTTAATTTCTTGTGGCTGAAACTCCATGTCCGTAGGCAGTTAATTCACTACTGTTTCATTTATAGAAGTCCAAATATTGACAGCAATTCAACTTATAATGAGTTTGATGCGCTGTCAGATTCCATCCTAAGAATTGTATCCTTGCACCCACATTCTGAAATCGTCATTGCGGGCGATTTCAATGTTCACAATTCTAATTGGCTTCGCCACTCTGGACAGACAACACCCGAAGGAAGGTATGTTGAGATTTTTTCTGAGGTAAATAACCTAACCCAGCTTGTGAATGAGCCAACTCGTGTTCCGGACATAACTGGTCATACAACACAACACTCTGGACTTGTTCCTTAGTTCCGACCCTAATAAATACACGGTAAATGTATTATCGCCTCTAGGTTCGTCAGACCACTGTGTCATATCGGCCAATTTCTCGTACTCCAACCACAAAGCTAAAGAACAAACTCCAAAAAGAACAGTTTGGCTATACGAGAAAGCCAATTGGAATGAACTAATTAAGTTCTTTAGGAATTTTAACTGGTCGCTATGCTTCCTCGATAGCGATGTGGACGCCGCGGCTGATATGATTACTAATACAATTCTCCTAGGTATGAGAACTTACACCCCCCACAGGATAAAAGCTATTAGACCCAAGGAAAACGCGTGGTATGACTCGAGCTGTAAAGAAGCTATTAAGTTAAAGGAACTAAGTTTTCGGTCTTACAAGGCCAACCCAACTGAGGAAAACCGAAAAAAGTTTAAACGAGCCAGAAATGACTGCAATGCCCTCATTAACCGAGTTAAATTCTCCCACGACCAAAAGTTGAGGCAAAAAATACTACATTGTCCCAAGGGTAGTAAAAACTTTTGGTCGTTCGTAAAAAACATTAAGAATTCGGCCTCGTCATCTATACCGACGCTCATTCATAATGACGTACCAACTGTCAGCTCCTTAGACAAAGCTAATCTGTTTGCTGCTCACTTTGCAGCAAACTCCACACTGCCAGATAGTGCTTTGTCTCCACCTGTACTTGAGGTCGTAGACTTTTCCATGGGACAAGTCCACTTTCGAACTCGTACAGTTGCAGGAGTACTCAAAGGTCTTAACATACACAAATCCGCTGGCCCAGATGGTATACCTCCTATTGTTCTGAAGAGGTGTTCTTCTTCGCTGGCAAAACCACTGCGTAAGCTTTTCCACCGATCCTACTCCTCAGGTCTCTTTCCGAGTAAGTGGAAAACAGCATTTGTCCAGCCCGTACCTAAGAAAGGCGATTCTTCTTCTCTCTCCAACTACCGCCCCATTGCACTAACGTCCCTTCTTTCCAAGGTCATGGAAACGCTGATAAACCGTCGGCTAATGAAATATCTTGAATCACGAAAGCTCCTCAATGACCGACAGTATGGCTTTCGTGGCAACAGGTGATTTGATGTCATATCTCACCGATAAGTGGAACGAATCTCTGCACCACTCCGGTGAAAGTAAGATTATTGCGCTTGATATTTCAAAAGCATTCGACAGAGTTTGGTATCAAGCTCTTTTGTCGAAAATGCGTGCATTTGGGATCGATGATACTCTTCTTCTTTGGATTAGAAACTACCTTTCGGACCGTTCAATTCAAGTTGTTTTGGACGGATTCAAGTCTGCAATTCACCATATAAATGCTGGTGTTCCCCAGGGCTCCGTTTTGTCTCCGACTCTCTTTCTCATTTTTATAAATGACCTCTTGTCTGCTACTTCTAATCCAATCCATTCCTTCGCTGATGACAGTACCCTCAGTTTTTCATATTCGTTCCCTAGCTCACGTCCCTGCTCTTCGGCCGTAGAAGAGGAACGACATCGTATGTTAAACGCATTAAATTCCGACCTGGACAGCATAACCAAATGCGGTTCAATCAATAGAGTGGAATTAAATGTATCCAAAACTCAATGCTGTCTTCTGTCATTAAAGCGAAACCCTACTCATCAGCCATTATCCATGAATGGCACTTGCATTGTAGAAACCGAAAAACTTTCCATGCTCGGTATGTGTGTCAACAACAAACTCTGTTGGAACGACCATGTATTCGAAATCGCCAAGAATGCAGCGAAATGTTTAGGTTTCCTAAAGCGGTGTAAGAAATATTTCACCCCTTCTGATTTGGCTACAATTTATAAGGCGTACATTCGCCCTAAGTTAGAGTATAACGCTCACATCTGGTCTGGTGCGCCAAAAACCATATTGCACTTGCTAGATATGATTCAAAAACGCGCGATAAGACTCATCGGAGACACGAATATTACAAGCAATTTTGCTTCGCTCGAACACCGTCGTAATGTCTCCTGCCTATCCCTGTTTTATCGATATTTCCACAGAAAATGCTCAGTTGAAATAGCCAATAGCATTCCTCCCCTTCTTCGTTTTAACCGCAATACTCGCCATGCCTCGAATGCTCATCAGTTTACCCTTAAGCCTATCTTCGGACGTACCGTGAAATATAGAGATTCTTTTATGAGCCGCACAACACGTCTGTGGAATGCTCTCCCCGAGTCTGCTTTTCCTCTCCATTATAACCTACAGACATTTAAGACCAATGTGCATCGGTGCCTCGTTTCCCCCTAACCCCTCTTCCTTAACGCTCACGCTATGTATAATGCATAAAAAGGGTAGTCATAACCCCTTTAGCGCGAGTAAATTATAAAAAAAAAAAAAAAAAATTGAAGTCTTTTAAATCAATGAAGTCATCTGAAGTCATTGAAGTCTTTTAAATCATTGAAGTCATCTGAAGTCATTGAACTCTTTTAATTCATTGAAGTCATCTGAAGTCATTGCAGTCTTTTAGTTCATGGAAGTCATTGAAGTCACTCAAGTTATTGAATCTGTTTTTTGGTGTCGTCTATCAGAAGAATAAATAATTTTATTATTGGTTTTACACGAAAATGTAGAGGCATTATGTTATCATTTTTGATATTATTTATTTTCTTTTTTAATTTATGTATTAGTACTGATTAGTAATTTCTTTATTTCTATTAATTTATTCTCCCGGCAGGTTAGGTTAGGTTAGGTTATGTTGGCTGTCCACACGAGAGTGTAGACACACTTAGACCAGCGAAGGTCCTTTGTGATACCAGGATCAAACCATTAGGCCACTCAGGGACTAACAAAACCAACCGGAGCTTTTGACAAAGCGATGGATGCTCATGACGTCCAAGGACGCCAGATCGCAGAGGTCGTCAAGGAAGGGGGACCCTAGATGGAGCATTCTTTTATGCGACAGGGCTGGACATGTGCATAGGAGGTGAAGGATGGTTTCCTCCTCCTCCTCGTCCCTACAGCTTCTGCAGAAGTCATTGGAGAAGAGGCCAAGTCTTTTGGCGTGCTGGCCTATAAGACAGTGTCCAGTGAGAACACCGACAACGCAGCTGATTTGTGTACGCTTTAACTTGATCAGATCGGCACTACGTTTTTGATCCAGCTTAGGCCAGATCTGTCTCGAAATGTGACACGTTGAGCCGTTTCCCCATTTGAGGTTGGTCGAGCTAATAGCGTTCAGCTTTAGTAGATACTTACATGTAGCGAGGGGCATACCCGGCAGACGATACTAAAAAACAGATTCAATAACTTGAATGACTTCAAGGAATTAAAAGACTTCAATGACTTCAATGAATTAAAGGACTTCAATGACTTCAGATGACTTCAATGAATTAAAAGACTTCAATGAATTAAAAGACTTCAATGACTTCAGATGACTTCAATGATTTAAAATACTTCAATGAATTCAGATGACTTCAAAGACTTCAAAGACTTCAATGACTTCAAGTGAATGCAATGAATGCTAGTGACTTCAAGGTGACTTCAATGAGTGCAGAGCATTCAAAATGAATGCATTCGTTTTGTCTTCAAAATTATGATTGCAAAAAATGATTGCTAAATCATGACTTCAAAATGAATGGTGATTTATTTTTTCTAAGTTGAAGTCATTATTGGAGTCATTGAATTGAAGTAAATCCACGTGAAGTCAAATGAGTTAAATGACGAAATGATTGCATTCTTTTACAGCTCTGAACGACATGATTGACTGGCGAGACAAAAAACTTCTGGTAACAGAGCCACCATTATAACAATTCTTGGAAACTACTGAGCTTGAAAGAATAGTCAACGATGGAAATGTAAAGATGTTTGACTTCACCAAGTTTCCATGTCACACACAATCAGTCGAAAGGCGTGTGAAACAGACGACCGAAGCGGCTTTTTCTGTAGCAGGGAATAAAACCTGTTGCCAAACCTGGTAACACCGTCGATAACATCGCCAGCAAAACGTAGAAGAATGTGGGAGTATGGCAACGCCGATGATTTGACAGCGCGGCCGATTTTTTCGAGCAGGACAAAAGGCGCAAATTGCCACGACGACAGCGACCTACTCGTAGCACATAAACGAGAATTTTAGTTTTTTTCTTTCCTTCTGTTTTCATTAAATTAGTATAACTGTACATTGCATTATGTATTTTAAGAGTTAATAATAAATTATATGAAGTCTAACTAAAACTCGGAATTTATAAGTCGTGGCAACATCCTAAAATTCTCTTTCTGCTGTGAGTTCAACTACCGGCGTACATACCACGCGGGAATATCTGGAATTCAAGCCGAAACTGCGAAAAGCGACCATCGGCCGAAACCTCGTAAAATTTGGAAACGAGTCACCTTACAATACACCTTGTCGGACAACTGCGACATACTGCGAAGTACCACATCACGTGCCGTAAGAAAAGTGAGGTTATACTACCTCAAGACTTCATCTCCAACAAATCGCCCGGAACTTCATTACATCCTTGCCTGCTGTGTGGAAGAAAATCAACTTTAAGAAAACCAACCACAGCGATTGACGTCAGTACACATCTGAAAATAATCCAGGTTATCAGTTCATATAGGTTAACGATCCCACATCCACGCCGTCACTGACAAGTAAGTAATGCCTCTAGAAAATTTATTCGATAAATCTAGTAGAATAGTACACTCACCTCCGCCTCCGACACACAAAAATAGAAATAAAAGACAAACTACCAGGCATGATCAAATATATCTAAATCCAAAAGAGCATAATTGTAAGTCATGTAGTAATCCGGATACAATTGTAATGGTATCCTGCGATGCATGTGAGGATTGGTACCATTTTCAGTGTGTGAACGTAACCTCCAACATTAAGGACCAAGATTGGTTGTGCCAAAGGTGCCTCGCAAAACCGCCTGCTAGTGGCACTGCTGCTGATCCATAAGCTTCCGTGGGACCATCTACAGTCAATTTAACTGCGTCCGGTGAAACTGCGGCTGGTCCACCAGCTGCTGCTGCATCTACTTCTGGTGAACTTGCTCCGAGCTTATCGGTTGCTGGCACATCTACTGGTACTCACCAAACGGCAGTTCAGCGTAATTGCAGTCAACCTTCTGTTGACCCACGGCGAGCGATCAGATCTCAGTCACCCAGCTTATCGAAAGCAGGATCTAACAGAAAGGCAAAGTTGACGGGTAGTACAAAATCAGTTAAGTTGAATCTACAAAGGCTGGAGGAAGAGAGGCTTCTTAAAGAAAAAAGGGACCATGAGTATCTTAATGCAAAGTACGACATTCTAGCACAGATGTCACATGACGAAAGCGAGATAGAATCTACATCGTCAAGGGATCGTCTAGAATATTGGGTCAAGGAGCAATGCACACATGACGAGAAGCAGCTAAAGCACATTGTCAAGTCGAAACCTCATGCGCATTCAAGTGTTCATCCAAACTTTCAACACACCGACTATAACGTCAAATTGAATCCAAATCTAAATGAAACGTGGGTAGGTGCCAAGTTCCCACCACAGCCAATTTCAGTAGAACATAACGCATCGGCCAACCGAAAGAACTCATTCCACCCTGCAGAAGATACCCACACGCTCAACGACAACATCTATTGCGAACAAAACCTGCATAGAGGTGAAGTACCATACCTGAGTAGTAGACAGTTAGCAACGAGGCATATAGTGCCTACTGAACTGCCGACTTTCTCTGGGGATCCTGAAGAGTGGCCGCTCTTCATAAGTTGTTTTGAAAACACGACGCGGTCCTGTGGAATTTCTAACGATGAAAATTTAATTCGTTTAAAAAAATGTCTCAAGAAAAATGCAAAATTGGTAGTTCAGTATAAATTTAGGGATCCTAGTCAGGTTCCATCAATCATATCCACGTTGCGTACGCTTTATGGCCGCCCAGAAACCATTATCAACAACTTAATTGCGAAAATAAAGAGTGAGCCGCCACCTAAGGCGGACCGATTAGATTCATTGGTGACTTTCGCACTGTCGGTGCAGAATATTGTTGATGCGATGGAGTCCGCTGGGTTGACGTCTCATCTACAGAACCCCTGTTTACTAAAACAGCTGTCTGAAATGCTGCCATCTCAAACCCGTCGAATGTCGAACTACAAGACGGCGAAAGCAAAAGAATTTGGTATTTACCCATTTTTCCCGTGGTAAATGCAAATAAACCATCGAAGATACGCATTGTGTGGGATGCAGCAGATCGGGTATGTGGAGTTTCTCTAAATTCAGTCCTGTTAACCGGTCCAGATGAATTACAGCCACTGCCTGAAGTATTGTTTCGTTTTCGGCAAAGGAGGATAGCCATATGCGGAGACATTCGTGAAATGTTTCACCAGGTAATGGTAAATAAGTCTGATCAGAGTGCACAAAGATTTCTCTGGAGAAATGCAAAAACAGGAATCGTAGAAGACTATGTGATGCAAGTATTAACGTTTGGATCCACATGTTCACCGTGTTCTGCAGAATATATTAAAAACAAGAACGCGCTTGAATATGCTTCGGAGTTTGCCAGGGCCGTAGAAGCCATAACAAAAAATCACTATGTCGACGACTTTCTGGACAGCCTAGATACCGAAGAAGAAACGCTGCGTTTAGCGAAGGAGGTGATATATATACATCAGCAGGGTGGCTTCGAAATTAGGAATTTTATCAGTAACTCTCCTACAGTGACTAAAGGACTAGGGCAGAGAGCAGCTAACTGCGAAAAGGTATTCACGAATCACTCGGGCCTGTACAAGTCTCAAAAGGTTTTAGGAATGTGGTGGTCTCCTCAAACTGATGAATTTTCGTTCCTACATAACTCAGGAATCCTAAGTGAAGAGGTACTAAATGGAGAGTTACCTCCAACAAAAAGACAAGTTCTGAGGATTCTCATGAGTATATTCGATCCGTTAGGGCTTATAGCGCATTTTCTGGTGTTGCTAAAAATTGTTTTGCAAGAAATTTGGCGGGAACGTACTGAGTGGGATGAACGAATACACGCTGTTCAATTTGAGTTGTGGCGTGAATGGTTGAGACTGTTGCCAAAAGCGAAGGCAATCATAATCAGAAGGCCGTATCTAAGAATATTAAATTTCGAAAATGGCTGCTCCGTAGAACTTCACGTTTTCGTAGACGCTAGTATGTCAGCGTACGCTGCAGTAGCTTACTTGCGTGTACAAAAGGGTTCTTGTGTCGAATGCGCATTAGTATGCGCTAGAACGAAGGTTGGTCCTCTTAAGCAAATATCGGTGCCCCGCATGGAACTGGAAGCGGCTGTGTTAGGCGTCAGAATGGCGAAAACTGTGATAAAAGGACACTCCATCAAGATCGGTCGACAATATTTCTGGTCTGATTCACAATCAGTGCTGTGTTGGATCAAAAATAACACTAAGAAAGTCAAACAATTTGTGATGTTCAGAGTGGGTGAGATATTAGAGAGCTCAAATGAAGCCGAATGGAGGTGGATACCCAGTGAAGAGAATGTGGCCGATGACGCTACGAAGTGGAATCCAAAGATAGACTTATCGCCGATGAGCCGGTGGTATCGGGGGCCGAAATTCCTGCATCAAACCAAAGATATGTGGCCATCAAGTGCACCAACACCTCATGTTACAAGGAACGAATTTGAAGTACTCACTCATACTGCGAGTCAAGTCACAAAATTAATAGACTACTCGAAATTTTCGACCTGGAAAGAATTGCGTGGAACCATGGCGTGGGTTTATCGTTCTTACGATATATTTAGCAAAAGAGAGCGAAGGAAACTAGGAAGCATTTCGTCTTTAGAAGAAGTAAGCAGGGCTCAGAACTACCTTTACAGGCTATGCCAATATGAAGCCTATCCAGAAGAAGTAAGTCTCTTAAAACAAGCTTCAGAAGACATTTCAGGAGTTTCAGTACTTAAGTCTAGTCCATTGTGGAAACTGAGTCCATACCTAGATCCGAATGGTATAATGCGCGTAAAAGGGCGTATCGATGCCACTATAAACGTATCCTTCGATTGCAAAAGGCCTATCATTCTACCAAGATCCCATTATATCACCCAATTGATAGTCGACGACTTTCACCGAAAATACATGCATCTCTATTCTGAAACGGTAGTGAACGAAGTTCGCCAAGTTTATTTCATCCCACACCTACGAATGGTTTTAAAACAAGTCCAAAAAACATGCCAGGAGTGCAAAAATAGAAGAGCTGTGCCGATACCTCCGTTGATGGCTGATCTGCCTGCAGCTCATCTGATGTCGTTCACTAGGTCGTTCTCTTTCGTGGGGATAGATTACTTCGGTCCAATCTTAGTAGTAGTTGGGAGACACACGGAAAAAAGATGGGGAGTACTCTTCACATGCTTAACAGTCAGAGTGATTCACATCGAAATTGCACATAGCCTATCCAGTGATGCGTGTATTATGACGGTTCAGCGATTCGTTGCGAAAAGAGGTACACCGATCGAAATGTGGAGCGATAATGGTACGAATTTTAAAGGCGCAAGTCAAGAGCTTAAAGCCAGCATAGCGCAGTTAAATGGAGATAAAATGTCGGAGAGGTTTGTGGCAAAAGGTATAAAGTGGCATTTCATTCCTCCAGCGTCACCCCATATGGGCGGGAGCTGGGAACGACTTATTCGTTCCGTAAAGGAAACCCTAGCTCAAATGCATATGCGTAGAAATCCGAAAGACGAGGTTTTGCTGACAATGATGGCGGAGGTTGAGTCTATTATTAATTCGAGGCCATTGACCTACGTGCCTTTAGAGGAGGTCAGTGACGAAGCGTTAACGCCGAACCATTTTTTGATGGGTTCATCGAATGGCGTGAGGCTTACCGGCCAACTTTACGATGATGGGTTAGCCCTCCGAAAGAACTGGATAACCTGTGAACAATTTGGTGACATGTTTTGGCGGCGATGGGTACATGAATACCTGCCTTCACTCACAAGGAGGGCAAAATGGTTTCACCCGGTGAAGCCGATATCTGAGGGAGATATCGTCATCATAGTAGACCCGAACGGCCCAAGGAGCACCTGGCCAAAGGGAAGGGTCCTACAAGTTCATATTAGCAACGACGGGCAAGTAAGGGCTGTTGTACAAACTGCGACGGGAGTCTATACCCGACCCGCTACAAAACTGGCGGTTCTTGAAGTACACCGGTTTGGACGTGATGGTAACCCGGACAGAGTAGCCAGATTACCAGGGGAGAGTGTTGCCAAACCTGGTAACACCGTCGATAACATCGCCAGCAAAACGTAGAAGAATGAGGGAGTATGGCAACGCCGATGATTTGACAGCGCGGCAGATTTTTTCGAGCAGGACAAAAGGCGCAAATTGCCACGACGACAGCGACCTACTCGTAGCACATAAACGAGAATTTTAGTTTTTTTCTTTCCTTCTGTTTTCATTAAATTAGTATAACTTTACATTGCATTATGTATTTTAAGAGTTAATAATAAATTATATGAAGTCTAACTAAAACTCCGAATTTATAAGTCGTGGCAACAAAACCCAAGAAGGTTTTATTGCTGCCAAACTGAGTTCTAGTAAACTATGCCCAAATTTAGTTCAAAAAAGATTTTAAGTAACTTTTTTGTATTCAAAAAATTGGGTAAAATTAAAAATGTTAAATATTTCGTATTTGTTTTTTTCAATAAAAAGATATGTAATTTTGTACATATATGTTTTTAATTTTATTTAATTCTACACATTATGTTTATTTTTATTTTTTTTATTTTTCGAGGGTAGGTGAAAAATCTTCCATAGACACTATGAGAATAGCAGCGTGCCCATAATAGTGTCAGATTCTTACTGACTAAAAAAACATCCCCCCTTCGATATAAATTTGTTAGATATCGCAACTAAGTATTAACTTATCAAGCAATTTTTCTATCATGAAATAAAAACGTTTGGCAGGTTACTTTCCACTGAAAGATCCTGCATATTCCGCAATTTGGACGCGGTTAATCATTATCTCGCCAAGTCGAAAGGTTTCGTCCTTTGTAGTCGGCGCAATAAATTGCTTTCTTCCAAAATTTGTAGGACTGTATTATTGGCACATCCGATTAGTCGGTTTCTATGCTTTCTCGCGAAGCTACTAGTTTCAGTTTCGATTGTCAGAATTCCGAGATCCCTGTGTATATATTCGTTTCTACTATACCACGGTGCTTGGACAATTTCTCTTAGCAGTTTATTTTGGAAAGCTTGTAAAATATTTGCATTTGTTTTCATGGTACAACCCTAAAGGTGTATGCCGTAGGTCCACACCGGCTTTAGCACTAGGTTGTATAAAAGCAGTTTGTTCTCAGTACTGAGCTGGGAATGTTTTCCGAATAACCAGTACATTTCTCTATATTTGATTTCGAGTTCTTTGCGCTTCATTTTCACGTGCGAATTCCGTTTCAGCCTTGCGTCGAGTGTCATTCGCAGGTATTTGGCCTCGTTTGCAAAAGGTATTCGGGCCGAGTTTAGGAAAATTTGCAAGTTATTAGTTTTCTTGTAAGTGAAATTCACGTGAACAGATTTAGATTCGTTGAGGGCAATCCGCCAGTCCTTCGTCTATTCATTTACATTATTTAGCGCGTTTTGCAGTTTTCCTGTCGTTTCTTCGAGTGTTTTACCTACTGCTAGGATAGCGGTGTCATCGGCAAACGTAGCAAGGATAGTGCCATCTTCGTTCGGTATATCACGAGTATATAACAAATAGAGAAGTAGCCTAAGAACGGTTGCTTGGGGTACGCCGGCCGAAATTAATTTGAGCTCGGAGTATTCGACTCCATGTCTAACACGAAGGAGTCTATTTCCGAGATATGATTCTAGAATATCGTATAAGCATACAGGGAGAACTTGTCGTAATTTGCATTTCAAGCCATCATGCCACACCTTATCAAAGGCATGCGAGACGTCAATAAATACGCTTGAGCAAATCTTTTTTTCTCCAAGTGGTTTCTCGATTACGTCAGTAATTCTATGCACCTAGTCAATCGTTGAATGCTTACGTCTGAACCCAAACTGGTGGTCAGGGATAAGATTATTCTCTTCTACAACCGGTTGGAGACGCCTTTGTAATATCCTCTCGAAAATTTTCGATATGATTGGAAGAAGCGAAATTGGTCTATACGATTTTACTTCGTTTTAAAACCACTATGACTTCCGCAACTTTCCATTGGCTTGGCACGTGTTTTAATCTGAGCGCAGCATTTACAATATGGAGAAGCTTAATCAATGCTTTTCTAGGTACAACTTTGAGAATTTCACCGGTAATCAAATCATAACCTGGAGATTTCCTAGGTTTTTTTTTTCTCGATCTCATATTTGAGTTCCCTTAGCGTTGCACTTGTAAGCGTTTAATCTTCAGATGGTAAATCCAGCCTATTGAGGTTGTCGTAAACCACTTGACCATCGTACGGTTTAAAAGTTTCTTCCAGGTGGGCCGCAAAGACGTCCGATTTTTCTTTATCTTCCCTCGCCCATTCATTTTGATTTAATTTGATTGGCGGCGCGGGATAATTGGAATCTTTTTTTACTGTTGAACTTTCAAGGTAAGAGCCTATCGCACGATCCTTAAAATACTTAATAGTCTTCTTCAACAAATTGCACAGACGATTCAACTGTTCTTTATGCTGCAGAGCGATCTCACGCTTTGGCATAGATTGCAGTTTTGATTTTGCATTTAGTGGCTTAAGGAGCGCATCTCTTCGTTTTTGCAACTCTTTAGCTACCCCACAGCCTCTATAATTTGCCGCGTGCTTTCCCTTGCAAGTAGCACACGTTGCAGACTTATGCTTATTTACTCCACAAACTTGGGAGAGGTGATTTCCGGCGCATTTCACACATCGCGGTTCTTTTTGTAGTACATATGCGTATGGTTAAATCCTTTTCAACGTTTTTACTGCGGAATCATCCTTAAATTTCTACGCATGGGCTCGCTTTTGACCACGATATTTAGTATAGCTCTAATTCGGTGGATATCGTCGATATTATCAGACTTATCCAAGGTAGGCATAAAAAGCGGAAGTCCACGCCTTACCAAGACGTCTTTATCTATTTCCGTTTGTCGCTTCTCCTTCTTGATAATATTAACGGCACCAAGAATTTTAAAGCCTTTGGCTTGAAGATCAGTCATAACCTCTTCTTGGGTGCATGAGGGGTGGGGTCCCCTTGCAACAACACGATGTGACCTTTCTGACTTGATTTCGAAAGTATACCACTGAATTTTTTCGGTATTTAGCTTTTGGGACAGAGCTCGGTAGTCATTGTATTCATCGAAGTTAATTTTGCACGCGTTATCGCTCAAAGATGTAACCTTATTGTATTCTGTTATCCCGACGATGTTTATTGGTGGGAGTGGACGAAATTGCTCTCGAAGTTACTTTTCTTGCGGCTCTTTGTGATTTTCTTCTTTTAGGGTCTCGACTTCGGGCGATGAACCGGCTCTCCATTTTTTATAAGGTCCTTTCTTTGGGACCCGATACGTTTCGCGTGCTAGCTCTTCTTCGTCGGTGTGGTGTTCCCGACTAGCTAAGCGTGCTGGAGTACGTTCACGTCCTTTCTGGATATGTACGTTCTTTACTGACTTATTTTCTTCTTTTAATAAGCCTGTCTCTTTCTTTAAATCTTGATAGAGTAGATCCATTTCGTTCGTTAAACCTGATTCGGAGTGTTTTATTTTCTTCCTTAAGACTTTTATATTTCGCTGAGTCCCGTTTTCCATGCGCTTGCCGGAAGCGCAAATATTTCGTACTTGTTTTTTCAATGAAAAGATATGTAATTTTTTATATGTTTTTAATTTTATTTAATACTACACATTATGTTTAATGAGCTAAAGAAATTTGTTTTACAAAAATTAACATTAAACAATATTTGGACAATGAACGAACATGACACTAAGAAACGTATTTTCCGATACTTCAGCTAGTTTGAGGAACCCAAAAGTGCATTAAATATGCAATTTTTTTTTCACATTATCTGACATCCATTATCTCAATGCAACTTTTGACAGCTATTAGATGAAAAAATTACGACCTTTTTTTTTGCCGTATTAAAGTCACACATATACATACACACATACACGAGAATATAGCATTTGCAAATTTATTTAACCTAACACCAAATTAGTTTAACCCAAACACAAATATATTCAGCCCTTTAGCAATTAACTTTAACCCAAAAGCAAATATGTTTAACCTTTTAGCAAATAGGTTTAACCTTTTAGCAAATATTGTCAACGATGAAAAATCATGTAAAGGTACATGAAACGAACGACAGCGTTATTCAAGCAAAGCAATCTCTTTATCAGGAGATGCGCTTAAACACCTTCCTATCTGGTCTTAAAGAGCCATTAAGGTCAACGATTCGATCAATGAGACCCAACAAATTAGCTGACGCATTAAATTTTTGTCTTCAGGAACAGAACTGTCATTATTTTCAGAACCCTCAGCACTTGCAACAGGCCCATTTTAACAGGAAAAATCTAAATAGATTGACCAATCCTCAAACAAATTTTAGAAATTCTCAGCAGTTTCAAAGACAGCCTTACTTTAACAGCCAATATCCTGCACAGTCCACATCATTTCGACAAACCCATAATAACTGGCAACACTTTCCAGTGCAGAATCCTAGCCCACAACATTGTCCCGTTCAGTATAACAATAACATAAGGCCAGAGTTTAGAAAACGCCCTCCACCAGAACCTATGGAAACTTCGACAACATATACCAGCAGGAATATTGATAGTTCACAAAGGTTCAAGGGCAATCAATTGCACAATATCGAGGGTACTTATTCCAATAATTTTAGACAAAATAGAGCGATTAAGACTGTTAGATCGAAGGATCGAAACCCTATTACATACAAGAGCCCCAAAATTATGTACAGAATCTCGACCTACCAGGCCCTTCAAACCAAATATTTCAACCAGTAATAGATGACGAAAATTTTTATATGCAAGCCTCGGGAAATCAGTAGATTATTTAGATATAAATAACTATAATTCGTATCTACTACCATATATTACTGTTCGAAGCCTTAATAGAAAGGATTTGAAATTCCTCATAGACACAGGAAGTAACAAATCCTTTATTAATCCCGGCGTATTTAATACTACCGCAGTACAATCCATAGAGCCTGTAGAGATAAATGGTTTAAAGGAATTGAACACTAATAAGAGATTATCATTTATAGTTTTTAAATTTCATAACTATTTTGATGGTCTGATAGGTACCGATATGATAAAAGATATCGGCATAAGAATAGATCTTAAAAAATCAGTCCTAGAAGTAGAAGGAACCAAAATTACTTTAAGGTATAAACCAAATTTTATGTCTAAAAAATACACAGCTCCAGGCCTTTGCAAGATAATTAGCTACCTTCCAGTTGATATACAATTTGGTAGCATTTTTATTAAACCAATCATAATTCAGAATAATTTAATAATACCTGAAGGAATTTACAAAGCCCGTAATTGGTATGCATTTGTGGAAGTAATCAATACTTCTGATTCACCACAAACTTTCGTAATCGAGCAGCCACTAAAGGTACAAACGCTCGGTCGAAGGCATATATATGGAGGTCCATAATCTCTCAATAAAAAGCACTGGAACTTTAGGCACTAGTATATACGATTTGCTTCGCATTTCCCATTTAAATTCTGAAGAAGAATATGTAATTAAGAATTTATGTAGGAAATACGAAAATATTTTTTTTAAAGAAGGACAAAACTTATCGTTTTCGAATAATATCAAACATGAAATTAAAACTAAAGATAGATAGATAGATAGATAGATTTTATTTATGTACTTCACTATTAATACAAAGTTTTAACAAAAAATCAATAAACATGGCGTTGCCGTCTGCCTGATTGACAACATTAAATAAATTCAAAATTAAAAATTGACTAAAATATGTATGTATATTTGTGTATTTCTTTTATTTTAAGCGATTTTAGAAATCTTCATTAATGATCCTTTCACGATAATTTAAAGCAATTTTGCAGTACTGGGTTAGCTTAAATACGTTTGGTTCGTTCAGAAGCATAGAAACTTGATCCACCGACAGAACATTACTTCCAAAGATATGTCTCCTAATTTCGCTTAAAACTGGACACTTCCCAACAAAATGTATGACATCTTCTCTTTCTGCCAAGTTGCACAAGTTGCATAGCACTGGTAGGTCTGCTCTGTGTGGAATATAATTAAGCTTTAGAAGCTCTCCCCGTAATTTAAACACAGTCGCTATTTCCGTATTACTGTATTCATCGCGGAAGTAGTTATTTCCCTGCAGGTTATGACTTAAGCGGCTGTAGATCATTCTATGCAGTGATCCCGAAGCTTGCTCTAAATGCCTGAACCAAGCCTTTTCGTCCATACTTGCGATGAGTTGATAAAGTTGGGGTGTCCAGTCTCCGCTATTACCCAGATCCAAATGTATCCCACAGTCCTCAGCAAGTTCCAACCACTCCCTGTACCATCCTGTCCTGGATTGTATTGCTTGCAGAGCAGCTTTTTGCGGCAGTCTGGTATCCGGCATATTCAAAACCTTTAGAATGTAGTCCACATGCAATTTAAAAGTTTTGATGTACAATGGGGGCAAGCCTGTTTCCAGCATTAGCATATAATTGGGAGTGTTGGGTGGAAGGTGAAATGCTCTCTTAACGTAGTACCGCAGTAATTTCTCAACAGCCTCATACTTCCTGGGGAGTACTTGCGCAGCATAGAACATGATGGACTCTGACACCGCTACAAAAACCTTATATTTACTGCTGTGGGCAATGAATCTATTACTGAGACATTTCTTCCATACAACATTGATGGCCATTTTAGACTTTGCTAGTTTTTCATTTAGATGTCTCTCCATATCTAAACTTTTTGTAAAGTAGACCCCAAGATACTTATATTCCTTAACGACTTCAATACTTTCTCCGTTGTAGTACCATTTCTCGTTTCTGCCGTCCTTTCCGCCCCCTCTCTTAAATTTCATAACCTTTGACTTGCTAAGATTTACGATTAAGTTCCATAGCTTACAGTAGTCATACAGCCTGTTGATCATTAGTTGTAAGGATTCAGGTGATTGCGCCATTAGTACTATATCATCAGCGAACAGAAGTGCTTTGACCAATAGTCCTGCGTACTCAACACCTCCAGGCAGAATATCTACGATGTCCTCGATGTATAGCGCAAATAAGCTTGGACTCAGCGAACAACCTTGTCTTACTCCGGACAATGACTGGAACCATCCCGACAACTCCTCACCACTCCACACTGCTGATTTGGTATTTGCATACAAATTTTGGATGACGCGTCCGAACTTCCTCGACATGCCCATGCAGTAAAGCTTATAAAATAGAGCATTTCGGTCTACCGTGTCAAATGCCGACTTAAAGTCTACAAAAAACGCATACAGTTTTTTACCCCTTCCAATGTAAGACTCCACAATGCTCCTCAAAACAAACACGTGGTCGATAGTAGAGTATCCTGGCCTGAAACCCGCTTGATGTTCTTTAAGTAGATTATTTTCCTTTATCCATGTAGATAGTCGGTCCTGCAAGATTGCTGTGAATATCTTATATGAGGCATTTAAAAAGGAAATGCCTCTATAATTCGCTGGATCTGATGTACTGCCTTTTTTATGTATGGGGAAAATTAAGGCTTCTCTAAAACGGTTTGGAACTACTCCACTATTCAAGATATTATCAAACATCGTAGTAAGCTTGTTGTGCAACTCGTTAGTACCATATTTATAGAACTCGGAAGGTATCCCATCCGATCCTGCAGCTTTACCATCTTTTAATGCACTTAGAGCTCCGATAACTTCCTCATAGCTAATCGATCTGTCTAAGGTATGATTTTGAAATCCCGGAACGGCATAGTTGAAGACTAATTCACTAGGGGGTGGGTTCAGTAGTGCATTAAAATGTACTAGGAGGACACTGGGGCTTAAATTCGTATTTATGACGAAGTTACCACCATTAAGTTTTCTAGCCGCTTTCCAAAAATCCGCCGAATTATTACCACATGCCAAGCTTCGAGCAAGGGATTCATAGTGACTTCTTCGCTTTTGCCTCAATAGGGCCTTGAACTCTCTATTTGCTTTTAAGTAGATCCACTTCATCGCACCTTCGTTGTGTTGCCGAAACATCCTGAGCCAGGCAAACGATAATTGCCTTGCTTTATAGCACTCTTTGTCAAACCACGGTTCTTTATACTCCTTCTTTCTGATAGTGCTTGGTGTTATACGCAGATATACATCTTTTATAATTGTTTCGATCTTTCTAAGGTCTGTATCCTGTTGCATTTGTAGTTGCTCCGCCAGTAGGCTTCCATACAAATGTGCTTTATGTTTATTCCAAATCAGCTTAGGCAGAATATTCATATCCCTTCTATCGTTTTCCGTTATTTGATGACCAAAGCTAGCCACAATCGGTAAGTGGTCAGAATATGGTAGTTGCTTAACCTCCATATTCGTCACGTAAGCGTTCCAATCCCCTCCTATTAAGCAGTAGTCAATAACGGACACTCCTTGTTCTCCAACAAATGTGAGCTCGCCATTTCTGTCACTGTCCCTCGTTTCATTTAGTATTCTCAGCCCAAAAGAATCGCAAAATTCCAAAAATTGTTTACCTCTTGCATTAAATGTAGTATCCTTTGACTGCCTCCTTATTCCAGCTTCTCTATTTACTGTCCCCTCTTCTTTCCCTGTCCTCGCATTTACGTCGCCGATAACCATCATATTCGGGTTATCACAGCTCAGTACTACCTCCTGAAGTTTTTCAAAATCTCTTTCCCAGTGATTGCAGTTTATATATGAAGGAATAATACAAAAGGTCTTCTTATCAAATACTAGACTTAAGTACGTGCTCTTTTCGAAATTTTTGAATTCGCAGATGATGTCCTTAAGGTCGCGTTTGTATCCAAAGTAGCATCCTCCGCTTGCTCGTCCCTTCTCGTGTACCCTTATTGCTGGATTCCACTTGAACGAGTAGTTTAAAAATTTTCTTTCGAACTGGCAATAATTTTTTTCCATAACAAATGTTTCATACAAAAAAATAAATTCAAATTGATTGACGAAATTATAAAATTCATTACATAAAGACTTATTGCTTAATCCAGACACATTATATGATAAAATTTTAAAACAACTAATATTATAAATCTTAATACTATCGCAGACGGCATTACAACTAAAAATTCTGTTTTGGCACAGCTAAAACTGGCGAAGAAGTTTGAGAACCATTGTAACCTCCATTTGTGTCTCCACCATAATGGATTCTTACTCCACCACCTGTCTTTGTCGTTGATGCTGTCACTAGTGAGCTGTCACTGATCATTTGTTGTAGTACTTACTTACTTACTTAGGTGGCGCTACAGTTCGGGGTGAACCTGGGCCTCAACCAACAAGCCTCTCCATTTAGCTCGGTCTTTAGCTAATTGCCTCCAGTTGCGCACTCCAAGTTGGCCGAGGTCCCCTTGAACTTGTGCGCGCCACCTACGGCGATAATTCCCTCTACTGCGTCGTCCCTCGGGGTTAGATTCGAAGACTCTGCGGGCCGGAGCGTTGGTGTCCATTCGCTCTACATATCCTAGCCATCTCAGACGTCCAATACGCAGTTTTTTGACTAGGTCGATGTCGCTGTACAGCTCGTATAGTTCGTGATTGAATCTTCTCCTCCAAAACCCGTCAACGCAAACGGGACCGAAAATCTTACGAAGAATTTTTCTCTCGAAGCGACCAAGGATATCTTCATCCTCTTTTAATAAAGTCCATGTTTCAGCGCCGTAAAGCAGGACTGGGATGATCAGGGTCTTATATAGAGTCTCCTTAGTTGTTCGAGAGAGGGCTTTACTGTTGAATTGCCTTATAAGCCCAAAAAAACAGCGATTGGCAAGAGTTATTCTTCGATTGATTTCTGCGCTGATTTTGTTTGCTGAATTTATAGCAGAGCCAAGGTAGACAAAGTCCCTTACTACCTCGAAGTTATAGCTGCCCACGGTGACGTTTTGTCCAATTCGTCGATGTTGGTTTTCCCTTCTAGTTGACAGCATATACTTGGTTTTGCCCTCGTTTATCGCCAAACCCATTTTGGCCGCTTCCGCCTCAATGCTTGCAAAAGCACCGGTGACAGCCCGCTGAGATCTTCCGATAATGTCTATATCGTCGGCGTATGCAAGCAGCTGTACAGACTTGTAATAGATTGTGCCTCCGGTGTTGGCTTGTGAGTTCCGCACAATCCGTTCAAGTACAATATTGAAGAAGTCACATGACAGCGCGTCACCTTGTCTAAAGCCTTTTTTGACATCAAAGGTCTCGGTGAGGTCATTACCGACCTTGATGGAGCAGCGAGCGTTCTCCATCGTCAGCCTGCACAGGCGGACAAGTTTGGCAGGGATGTCAAAACTAGACATGGCTCTATAAAGCTCTTCTCTATAGATGCTGTCATAGGCGGCCTTGAAATCGATAAAGAGGTGGTGAGTATCGATTTGGAATTCTTGGGTTTTCTCCAGGATCTGCCGAAGTGTGAAGATTTGATCGATGGTGGACTTTCCTGGCCTGAAACCGCACTGATAGGGTCCAATCAGGCTGTTGATAAAAGGTTTCAGGCGCTCACACAATATCGCAGAAAAGATCTTGTACGCGATGTTGAGGAGACTGATGCCTCTATAATTGGCGCAGTTGAGGGGGTCTCCTTTCTTGTGGATCGGGCAAACGATGCTGAGATTCCATTCATCAGGCATACACTCCTCTGACCAAATATTAGAAATGAGTTGGTGTATGCACTCTACCAATTCATCCCCAGCTGCCTTGAAAAGTTCGGCCGGTAAACCGTCAGGTCCAGCAGCCTTGTTCGATTTTAGCTTGGATATTGCTATCCTCACTTCGTTTTGGTCAGGTGGACGGAAATTTTGACTATCATCGTCCATGTTGAATGGTTCATTCTGCCTGACAGCGGGATGTTGGTCTTCGTCGCCGTTATACAGTCTGCAGAAGTAGTTTTTCCATATTCTCAGCACCGACTGTGATTCTACTACGGGGTTTCCATTTTCATCTCTACAGGTTTCTGTACGGGCTCTGACACGTTCTTGGGCCCATATCGTGGCCCCCCGGTGAAGCTCGATGGTAATATAACCATTTTACCAAGATTAGTCACTTGAGCATCAGTTTTCTTCATGGCATCCCGCAGAAGTATGTATCTTAATTTTGTTTGGTTGTGCCTTATAAAATTTAGTCTCTTAGTTTCTATTTTGGCATACATATCATAACCAAGAATTGGTTGAAAAGGTTGCGAAAATAAAGGAGATGATTGTATTGTCCTTCTCGCTTCATAATGCGGTACGAATACAAATTAACAACTGATATAGTTTTCTTAAGAAGTGCTTTTGTTGTTGGGTCTCACATAGGTTTATTTATAGGGTAGCCGTCTTCATCATGGCAAAATATTAGACGATACTGAAGAGCGTCGTAGGCACGATGTGTCTCACAGATTCTTGATAGCTTGTTGTCTCTGCTTTGAAGAACGATGCCCATTTTCTTGAAAGCCTGTCCAACAATTATAATGGCTACCTCGTTGGTTGTAGGTGCGTTGAATCGACCTTTGTGTGCTTTTGCTGGTTTCTTATCAGCATGTATCACAACCTTGAAATCAGTTCCTTCGGGAGCACTGTCTATTTCTGTTTTGAAATCCTTCACCTATGTATTGTTATTGTGGAGCATTTTTTGCAGTTGGAAAACCAGACCAGGCCTAACATCTGGGAAATAGCTGCACATAATATCCTTTTGTTTTTCGTCCTCACTAACGAAATAAATCTGGAAATATTTAGCTTTATGTTGTAATGCAGGTAAAAGGCTCCCTATTCGATGGTAGACCTGCCCCTCAACTTTAAATTTTGGCATGAAGTTACCCTCTTTAACTACCTTTCTGTACGGTATTACTTCTCTGACACGTTATTTTTACCTTTTGGTAAAACTTCCGTACATTGTTCCTGGAGTATAGACTCTCGATATTCTCAAACGCGCGCTTCTCATGCTCTTTCTTCTTCTTTTGGAGAAGCCGATGTTCTTCCCGTCTCTTTTGCTCGTAGAGCTCACGAGCAGCTCTCGTCTTCCTTTGCAGCGCCGCTTTGTATGCCTCTTGTTTTGCTGCATGCACTCGCCGGCATTCTTCGTCAAACCAGGGGTTTCGCGGTGGTGGGCGAGCGAGACCCAGCACATCAGTCGCGGCGTTTCTGATGGCATGTTGGCAGCGTTGCCACTGGTCATCGGCACTTGATGCTGGCGGTATAGGGGTGATTGAAAGATTTCGGGATACGCGTTCAGCGAAGAGTCTGGCGGTCTCTTGCGATTGTAGCTTTTCGACGTTGAATTTTCTCACAGTAATTCTTCTTTGTTGCTCAGATTGGGATATCCGCATTCGTACCTTGGCTACAACAAGGTAATGATCCGAGTCTATGTTGGCCGCTCGGAAGGTCCGGACATCCAGAATACTGGAGGCATGCCTTGCGTCGATCGCAATATGATCAATTTGGTTGATCGTGACATGATCATTGGACCGCCATGTCTGCTTATGAATATCGAGATGAGGAAACCATGTGCTTGCTATGGTGACATTTCGCTCCACAGCGAAATCAATTAGCCTTAGTCCGTTATCAGACGTGGTGTCGTGTAGGCTATGCTTACCGACTGCTCTACCGAAGACGTCCTCCTTTCCTATTTTGGCGTTAAAATCGCCCAATACGATCTTAACGTCGTATTTAGGACATTGCTCGTATGTTTTGTCGAGGAGCTCGTAGAAACACTCTTTGGAGGCAGGGTCCTTTTCTTCTGTGGGGGCATGAACACATATTAGGCTTATGTTAGCGAATTTAGCCTTGATCCGGATAGTCATAATACGCTCGCTCACGTGTCGGGAGCTTAAGACTTCTTGCCTAAGTCTGCCGCGTATGACAAATCCGCATCCGAATAAGCGTTGCCTGTTGCCTCTGTAGCAATCACCGTAGTAGATGTCACAGTTTTTCATCCTCTTTCTGCCCGGCCCATCCCATCGCACTTCCTGGATGGCGGTAATATCTGCTTTATAGCAGTCTAGGGCCTCTGCTAGTTGTTCGGCTGCACGTGGTCTGTAAAGGGACAGAACATTCCACGTACAGATCCGAAGGTCGTTGTCCTTATTTCGTTTGCTGGGGTCGTCATTAGTTGGGTCATCCTTATCCGAGGCTTTTGGTTGTTTCGGAACCATGCGTTTTTTACGTGGTAGGGAAGTTACCCCGACGGCACAACCCCCAACCTGGAGGGCCAGTCCCTTAATTATTCCCCTAGGACGAGGGGCCGGGTACACCGTTGTTGTAGAACTGTCATTCCGCATTCGGTCTCACCTTCACATCGCAAATTGTTGTTTTCGTAGTAGAAGACCTTATTTCCTAAGAATAGTTTCTGTCCTCGCACCTCCACCCTCATATCTTTGCTTTTCTGTGTAATGTCGTCTTTTAGTTTTAACAGGTTCCTCCTTCTTTCCCGTGATGCTTCCGTATAGTCTTTGTGTATAGAAACCCCCGTGCCGCAAAGTTTCGATGTCGCATCCAGAATGCGCCCCACATCGCTTTTGTTTTGGAGCCGGACGATGACGTTTGCGATGTTGTTTTTCGGTTTCATTGCCCGTGTATCTGTCACCAAAGAGGAATCCGTCGATTTCAGAAGTTCTAAACATAATTTTGTCGCTTTGTCAACCTCTTCCACCCCCTTCTGCACTGGCATATGTACAACGATGTTGTTTTCGATGGCCTTTCTTTCCAAAGACTCGACTTTTCGCTCTGGCGTGTTGCATCGGGCTTCCATTTGAATCAATTGCTCTCGCAGTGCCGTGTTGTTGTTTTTTAGCGCATGCAATTCAGTAGCAATCCCTTCTATGTCTGCTTTAGTCGGCATATTCTTTAATCGGTCATCCAAAATAGAAGCCATTGAATGCGTGATAAGCTCCTTAAGGTCAAGGATGGACATGTTTCCAACTGCATTTTGGTTGCCGCTGACCGAGACAAATTCTGGCGAAGTCTCAATTATTCGTCTCTTGGATACCGGTGCAGATGTTGGCGCATTGTTGTTGTGTTTTACTGGTGGTGTTCTTTGCATTTTAGAGCCGTTGGTCGGAGCCATTGATGTAGACTTTTTGAAAGTAATCAAAGAAGGAGTTTGACTCACCAGATTTTTTTATAGTACGATGTTAGCTAGTATGTTTACAGTTATTTATGCAGGTTTTTGCCAATTAAACCTCGATAATACCACTAGGAAACACTTAAAATTTGGGAGCTATTTCAAAGGCGTGTAAACTTCGGAGAAACCGCGTTGCCAATCTAAAGATAATAGCCCGATATATACAAAGTCCTATCGATACCCACATATACACAAAGAATAAATTCAGAAACAAATCAGTGACATGCTCCATCAGGGTATTATTCGTCCCAACTTTTCACCATGGTCGTCTCCAATTTGGTTAGTACCAAAGAAAAAGGATCCAAATGGGAAAGAAAAGTGGAGGTTAGTCATAGACTACCGAAAACTGAACGAAAAAACTATAGAGGATAGATACCCCATTCCCAACATCGCGGAAATTTTAGACAAATTAGGGAAATGTATGTACTTTAGCACACTAGACCTCGCATCCGGTTTCCACCAAATTGAAGTTAAAACTGTAGACATTCCCAAAACAGCATTTTCGGTCGATAACGGACATTATGAATTCGTTAGAATGCCTTTCGGCCTTAAGAATGCTCCATCGACATTCCAACGCGTCATGGATAATGTTTTGCGAGAACTTCAAGGTAGAGTTTGCTTAGTGTAGATGGATGATATTATCGTCTTTTCTACATCCCTCCAGGAGCATACTGAGAACTTGGATGCAGTCTTCAAAAAATTAAAAGAAGCAAATTTAAAAATTCAGTTGGAGAAGTCTGAATTTCTTCGGAAAGAGGTATCGTTTTTGGGTCATCTGGTTACAAGTGATGGTGTGAAACCTAACCCAGATAAAATAAGTGCTATAAAACAATATCCTACCGACTGCGCCAGTTAAAGTTTTCACTTGTGATTTCAAAAAACTAAGAAAAGAAAACCAATCTTTTTTTTTTCTTATGAGCGCTTTAATCAACGTCTCAAGCTAGACTAACTTAATAACTACTTAGCCAAGCGAAAGATAACAAAAGCAAAAAAGATAAGTTCATTATACAAAATAAGAAGGATAGACTTAGCAACTACGATAATACAATAGAGACGATGCAGCAACTTGATGATGGTGATAAGGGCAGCATGATGACAACCGCTTAACAAACGGAGTAGCAGACCTTTTAATTGAATAGACGCATAATATGTTGACATAGCTTCGCATTGATTGTGTTGCTATGCTAGGCTGGTATTAATGGTGTTGTTTACTGCCTTCGTTCTACTGCTGAGATGTTTATGGCAGACTGTACACTATCAAAAAGTATGTTTTGTCGAGTTGTTGTTGACACAGGTTCGAAGTAGCTTTTTGCTAGGCTATTGCGGGTGATGACGAATGTAGGGATTATTTCCAGTGTTGCCCAGTTGTGTATATAACTCGCGCATAATGATTAACCGGACGAGGAATCTCTGTCGACCTGATTGGCTGAAATATGCGTCTCAGAAGTCTAGCAAGAGCTCCTAAGAAGGAGGACGTGCGGCCGGCGGATGGATTCTCTCGATGGAATCAACGGTGACGTCTACAGAGCAGCGGATACCTTACCGAAGCTACTTCAACATATTTGAAGCTGAGGTCTGTAAGGATTTTTAATACTACATCGGGGTATTGAAACACAGATAGTGCCGGATGAACCCTTAATGGGCCAACGGCAGCGCTCATATCCCCGAAGTGGGTTACTGGCTTCGGTGTATCCGGCCCCTCGTCCTAGGGGTTGCAACAAAAGGAATCTGGTCTTCCAGGTTGGGGATTGTGCCGTCGGGTTAACTTCCCTACCACGTAAAAAACCTTGGGTTACGAAGCAACCAACAGCCTCGGATACGAATGATTCTACTGTTGACGACCGAAGCAAACGTAGAAAGGACAACGATTTTCGTGTAGGCACGTGGATTATTAGGTCCCTCTACAAACCACGTGCAGCCGAACAACTTGCGGAGGCCCTAGAGTGTCTCAAACCAAAGGGCCGGGCAAAAGGAATATGAAAAACTGCGACATCTAATACGGCGATTGCTACAGACAACAAGGTAGCGTCTATTCGGGTGCGGATTTGTCATTGGAGGCAGACTTAGGCAAGAAGTCTTGAGTTTCCGGCATGTGAACGAGCGCCTCATGACTATCCATATCAAGGCTAAATTTGCCAACATTATCCTAATATGCCTTCACGACCATCACGAGAAGAAGGACGACGCGACAAAGGATGACTTCTACCAGCTCCTGGACAAGACGTATGAGCAATGCCCTAGCCACGACGTTAAAATTATGCTAGGTGATTTTAACGCAAAGCTAGGAAGAGAGGACGTCTTTAGTAGCGTGGTCGGAAAGCACAGCCTGCACGACATCACATCCGACAACGGACTCAGGCTAATCGACTTTGCAACGGGGCGAAACTTTGTCGTAGCTAGTACGCGGTTCCCACGTCTCGACATTCACAAAGGAACATGGCTCTCCTTTGATCGAAAAACTGTCAACCAAATCGATCACATTGCGATCGACGCAAGGCACTCTTCCAGTATTCTGGGTGTCCGGACTTTCCGAGGAGCCAACGTGGACTCTGATCACTAACTAGTTGTAGCCAAGATACGGATGCGGATATCCAGAACGGTGCAAAATCAACGAAATACTGTGAGGAAATTTGATGTCGAAAAGCTACAATCGGAAGAGACCGCCAGAACCTTTCCCGATCGAGTTTCTTCTAATCTTAATCTTATTCCTATGCCACCAGGAGCAAATGTGGAAGACCAGTGGCAGCGTTGCCAACAAGCCATCAGAGATGCCGCCTCTGATGTACTGGGTTTCTATCGGCCACAACAACGAAACCCCTGGTTCGATGACGAATGCCGGCAAGCACATGCAGCAAAACAAGAGGCGTACAAAGTGGCGCTGCATAGAAGGACTAGAGCTGCTCGCGAGCTGCATGTGCTTGCCGGCATTCCTCATCAAACCAGGTTTCGTTGTGGTGGGCGAGAGAAACCCAGTACATCAGAGGCGGCATCTCTGATGGCTTTTTGGCAACGCTGCCACTGGTCTTCCGCATTTGCTGCTGGCGGCATAGGAATAAGATTAAGATTAGAAGAAACTCGATCAGGAAAGGTTCTGGCGGTCTCTTCCGATTGTAGCTTTTCGACATCAAATTTCCTCACAGTATTTCGTTGATTTTGCACCGTTCTGGATATCCGCATCCGTATCTTGGCTACAACTAGTTAGTGATCAGAGTCCACGTTGGCTCCTCGGAAAGTCCGGACACCCAGAATACTGGAAGAGTGCCTTGCGTCGATCGCAATGTGATCAAAGGAGAGCCATGTTCCTTTGTGAATATCGAGACGTGGGAACCGCGTACTAGCTACAACAAAGTTTCGCCCCGCCGCAAAGTCGATTAGCCTGAGTCCGTTGCCGGAAGTGTTGTCGTGCAGGCTGTGCTTTCCGGCCACGCTACTAAAGACTTCCTCTCTTCCTAGCTTTGCGTTAAAGTCGCCTAGGATAATTTTAACGTCGTGGCTAGGGCATTGCTCATACGTCTTGTCCAAGAGCTGGTAGAAGTCATCCTTTGTCGCGTCGTCCTTCTCCTCGTGAGGGGCGTGAACGCATATTAGGCTAATGTTGGCTCGTTCACATGCCGGAAACTCAAGACTTCTTGCCTAAGTCTGTCTCCAATGACAAATCCGCACCCGAATAGACGCTGTCCTTTTTGTCTGTAGCAATCGCCGTATTAGATGTCGCAGTTTTTCATACTCCTTTTGCCCGGCCCATCCCATCGCACTTCTTGGATGGCGGTAATGTCTGCTTTGAGACACTCTAGGGCCTCCGCAAGTTGTTCGGCTGCACGTGGTTTGTAGAGGGACCTAACATTCCATGTGCAGACACGAAGATCGTTGTCCCTTTTACGTTTGCATGGGTCGTCAACAGTAAGATCATCCGTATCCGAGGCTGTTGGTTGCTTCGTAACCAAAGGTTTTCTACGCGGTAGGGAAGTTAACCCAACGGCACAACCCCCAACCTGGAGGGCCAGATCCTTTTTTTTTTGTACCCCTAGGACAAGAGGCCGGATACACCGATGTCAGTAACCCACTTCGGGGATATGAGCGCTGCCGTTGGCCCATTAAGGGTTCATCCGCCACCATCTCTTTTTCAATACCCTGACGTAGTATTGAAAATCCTTACAGACCTCAGCTCCAAATATGTTGAAGTAGCTCCAGTAAGGTATCCGCTGGTCTGTAGACGTCACCGTTGATTCCATCGAGAGAATTCGTCCGCCGCACGTCCTCCTTCTGAGGACCTCTTGCTAGACTTCTGAGACGCATATTTCAGCCGATCAGGTCAACAAGAGATGCCTCGTCCGGTTAGACATATGCGCGCTGAAGTTCACCCAGATGTGCTTATGCAGGTCTGAGTGTTCAGCTGCACATATATCGTCAGACTCAGCATACGCTCATCGTTAGTTCACTATCAGATAGCTATCCAGCGGGCACCGCGTGGAGGTGATGATGCGATTTTGCCCACCCACATACTGCAACCATATAACAGCACGGATTCAACATTGGAGCGGAAGAGTTTTATCTTGGTGTTCAAACTGATTGCATTGCTTCGCCATATTTTGGACAACATCCCGAACGAGAACTTTGTTTTGGCGATCCTGTTGGCTTTATCCCGTTCGGTTCCACCATCGGTCGAGACAATACTCCCAAGATGCTGGAAATCCTCTACTCTCTCTACCGGATGTCCAGCAATGCATTTTCGAGCCGATTAGTTTTTTCCAATGCTGATAATTTTAGTTCTTGTCACTTTAATTTTCAGCCCAACGACGCATTCCTTCCTCTCCACATCTGCTGTTATTTGGTGGAGGTCCATAATTCTGTGGGAGAGTTAACATACATCGTCAGCGTAGTCAAGATGTTTCAGTTGAGATGCAAGAGTCCTTCGAATTCCTCCGGAGGGGAAAAGAGGAACTTCGACTTCTCAGAAAGAAGGAAAAGGAGCATGAGAAGCGCCAGATCGAGGAGATTGAGAGACTTTATTGCAGGAATGATGTTCAAAAATTTTACCAAAAGGTAAAAAGAACATGTCAAGGTTTCATAGCCAGAACAGAAGCCTGCAGAGACGCAAACGGTAATATAGTGGCAGAATCGCAGTTTGTGCTGAGGATATGGAAGGAACACTTCTGCAGACTGTTAAACGGCGATGATGACCAATAAATTCTGCTGTCAGGTAGAACAGTGACTCCCGTCAACTCGATCAGAATGAAGTGAGGATAGCGATATCTAAATTTATATCCAACAAACCGGCTGGAGCCGACGAACTTGCCGCTGAACTTTTCAAGGCAGGAGGAGATGAGCTGGTAAGGAGCATGCACCAGCTCATCTGTTAAATCTGGTCGGACTAAAGTATGCCCGACGAAAGTATTGCCCGATCCTAAAGAAAGGAGACCCTCTGAACTGCGCCAATTACAGAGGTATATGTCTCCTCAACATCGCAGAACCTGTATGCCGTATTATGTGAATGCCTAAAACCGATCGTCAATATCCTGATAGGTCCTTATCAGTGCGGTTTCAGGCCGTGAAAGTCCACCATTGACCAAATATTCACACTACGGCAGATCTTGGAAAAAACCCATGAATACAAAATCGATACGCACCACCTCTTCATCGATTTCAAAGTTGCCTATGATAGCGTGTATAGAGACGAGTTATACAGAGCGATGTCTAGTCTTGGCATCCCTGCCAAGCTCGTCCATTTGTGCAGAATGACGATTGAGAACTCTCGCTGCTCCATCAACGTCGGTAAGAACATCACCAAACCGTTCGATGTCAGGAAAGGTCTTAGACAAGGTGACGCGCTATCATGCGATCACTTTAACATAGTACTTGGGCAATTGTATGAAACTCACAAGCCAACACCGGATTTACACTCTCTTACAAGTCTGTACAACTACTCGCTCAAGCCGATGACATTAACCTAATCGGAAGAACTCAGCGGGCAGTCAATGGGGCGAGGCGGCAAAGATGGGCTTAGCGCTCACTGAAAGCAAAACAAAATATATGCTGTCTACAAAAAAGGACAACCTCGAAACTCGGCGTCTTAGACAGAACGCCACAATAGGCAGATACAGTTTTGAGGTAGTAAAGGAATTTGTCTACCAAGGCTGTATGGTGAACTCCGCAAATGACATCAGTAGGGACATCACACGAACAATTACTTTTGCCAATCGTTGTTTCTATGGGCTAAGACGGCAATTGAGTAGCAAAGCCTTGTCTCGAACTACTAAGGTAACTCTTTATACAACACTAATCGTCCCAGTCCTGCTGTATGGCGCAGAGGCATGGGCTTTGACAAAACCGGATGAGGATGCCCTTGCTTATTTTGAGAGAAAAGTTCTTCGAGCGATTTTTGGTCCCGCTTGCATAGACGATGAGTGGAGGAGAAGGTACAGTATAAGGAAGGTATATATAAGGAAGACTTAGCCAGAAGAGTTCACATACAGGGACTAAGATGACTGGGTCGTGTAGAGCGAATGGAGCCCAACGTTCCAGCCAAGAAGGTCTTCGAATCCAACACAGATGGACGGCGCAGTAGAGGACGACCTCGCGGTAGGTGGCGCAAACAAGTGGAGAGGGAACTCAACCAACTGCGCAACTGGAGGCAGCCGGCTCGTAACCGTGCTGGCTGAAGAGGTTTGTTGGTTGAAGCCCAGGTCTACCCGGACTGTAGCGCCACCTAAGTAAGTACGTCATTTTTCAGAAATTTGCTGGATGAGTGCAGTGAATCTGATGCAGCCGACTACAGTGATGGTTCGGATGATAGTTATATTCCATCTTACCATGAAGCACATGATGCTGAGTAGTCGGACATAGATGGCATCGACAATAATGAGATGACTATGCAAGCTGAGAATTTTGATTGCAACGATGCTGAAAATAGTGATGAGATTGACGAGGCCAACGAGGCTGACCAAACAGTGGCTGAGATAAGCGTTATGTTGCCAGGAACCCTGATAGGCAGACAAAAAAAATATGAAAATCGGACCATATGGCTTGCAAATCCGCAAAATCAAACAACCAGAGTGCTAGGCCATAACATTGTTCGAGTCAGAACTGGGCCTTTTCAATCGTCTGAATTGTTGTCGAAATCAGAACTGTTCCGTTTATATTTTACCATCGATATGTGCAATATTATAGTTCGTAAAACTAATCGCAAAATTATGAGCATTTATGCTGCCATGAACTCATATAATCCTACGCAAGAGCCGAAAGTTTGGAGGCCACTTACATTGCAGGAGCTCAACGGCTGTCCTGGAATATTGATAACGGCCGGTGCTCATCATTCCACTAATGAACATTCAGTAGAGCTCTGGAAGGCAACAGCCTTGCCGTTATATCGCGCTGCCATGAGCATCAATAAGTTTTGGGCCATAATTCGATTAAACCGATTTGATAACTACGTGACTCGAATGCATCGATTGATAGACGACAAGGCTGCCCCAATTCGAGATTTGTGGCATATGATGAATTTTAGTCTCAAAAAGAACTATAGGCGGTCCTGTACCCTGATTCGACTCAGCTGAGGTAGTTAGAGGGTATAGGGTAATCAAATGCGAGGACAGGTTCTCGAATGATTTCCTTGGTGAGTGTGTCGCTAAGATAAGGACGCATGGAGCGGCTTGAAGATCAAGTTTATCCCAGCCAGAGATATCCCTCGAATACCGAAGGCTCGCATCTGGTTGCCTACTATGCCAATAGACAGTGAACAGCTGATTCAGGATCATAAGCGCCAAAATCCTGCGGTCCCAATGGATGATTGGGCAGTTATTAAGACGGAGCAGCCGCAGAAAAACAGCATGACTTTTCTGCTCCTCATAAACGAGGATAGTTTGGAGGTGCTCGAGAAGTTGGACTACCGTCTAAGGTTTGGCATAAGAAATGCCAAACTTAAAATATACATTTCTTCAGGCCCGGACGAAGACACAGACGATGTCAACGACGCCAACACTCTGTTGGAGGGCATGAAGATCGTCCCAGATACCCCAAATGCTCCCGTTGAAGATGATTCAGATTAATCTGCGGCACTCGCAGTATGCCACAAATAATCTGCGTGTCTTTATCAATGAAGAAAACATCGATATCGGCATCATCCAGGATCCCTGGGTAAGAGGATCTACCATCAGGGGACTTCAGTACAATCACTACAAACTCTACTACAACCACAATAACTGCAACGGTAAGCCTAGAACTTGCATTTTAGCTAAGAAGCATATAAAAGCTTTTCTATGTCCTAACCTTAGCTCTGCCGATTTAACGGTGGTTAAACTGGAAACTGGAAACGGTGAGGGCTTTTTCGTTGCATCTGTTTACATGGACCGGGATCGGCAAGCCCCGCCGGAGGACGTCCAATATCTAATATCAACCATTAACACCAGTAAGGCTAACCTCTTGATGGGCTGCGACGCCAATGCCAGACATACGCTTTGGGGTAGCGTGGAGACAAATGAAAGGTGTTGAGTCTGTTTTCGATTTCATCATTACCAATAACTTATCAATTTGCAATACTGGAAATTCTCCAACTTCTGTTTTTCCGAGTACGGATAACTTCAATGGGTGGGAGGCGATTATTGACATTACTCTAGTATCTAACAACGAAACCATCAGGGTTGAAAACTGGAGAGTGTCCGATTTACAATCTTTTTCTGATCATAACTGGATAATCTTCAACGTCTGTCTCGAGATTGAGACCCCTAAACCGTATAGAAACCCAAAACGCATAAACTGGACAAAGCTTAATCGTATAGTTAAGTCAAAACTGGATAGCACATCAACGTATAAAATCGACTCGACCACGGAACTGGATTCAAAAGTTGAAAACTTTAAGAAAGCAATTAACGTTGCCTTTAAAGTCTCGTGTCCAATCAGTTTTCGTAAAAAGAAAGTGGTGGAATGAAGATCTATCAAAGCTTAGGAAGATGACCAGAGCGATCTTCAATATCTGCTACAATCACAACTTCTGGCAGCCCTACAAGAACTGCGTAAAAATGTATAAGGAGTCCATCAGAATGGCCAAAACACAGGGCTGGAAAGATTACTGCCAGTCTATCGAGTCCCTCAAAGAATCCGCAAGGCTCAGCAAAATTTTGTTCAAAGGGCATAGCAACCTGTCTTTTCTTAAAAAGACGGATGGAAGCCGGACGGATTCTTCTGCGGCATTTCTGGAACTCATAATGAGTACTTACTTCCTGCACTGAGATTAGAGTAGTACAAGCTAGTTGCACCTGTACGCCACTGGCAGCTTCGGATAGCATCACAAACATTATTACGTAGAATAAAGTCTCCTGGGCTATAAATAGCATCTCTCCCTATAAGTCACCTGGCCCTGACAGCATCATGCCTATTATGCTGCAGAAATTGCAAGACATAGCAATTCCCTGGCTATTACCGATTTATAGGAGTTGCTTAAACCTAAACCATGTTCCCCAAACCTGGAGACATGTCAAAGTGGTTTTCATCCCCTAGGGGGGCCGGCGAGGACATGAATCCGCGAAGGATTTTAGACCCATAAGCCTGTCCTCCTTTCTTTTGAAAACTTTAAAGCGTATCCTAGACTTCCATATCCGCGATAACCTGAGTCCTCCACTGTCGAAATCCCAGCATGCGTATCGCAAAGGGCGGTCCACAGAAACTGCTCTTCATGAGGTCGTGCGTACAGTGGAAAAAAACTCTTCGCAACAAAGAATATACTATCGCCACATTTCTTGATATAGAAGGAGCCTTCAACAACATTTTCACTGAATCTATTCAGGAATCTCTCACCGAGTTAGGTGTAGAAGGCTTTATTAGCCAATGGATAGTTTCTATGCTCAGTACTCGTATAATCCATGCAACACTAGGCAACAGTAGTACAACTAAGACGGTAAACAGAGGAACTCCACAAGGTGGAGTCATCTCCCCACTGCTCTGGTTAATGGCGATTAATAAAATCTTGGTGCGACTTGATAGGGAGGGTTTAAAGGTGGGTGCGTACGCGGATGATGTGGTTGTACTAGTATCAGGAAAGTTCCTCCCCACGATAAGTCAACTCATGGAGAGGGCTCTGGATAAGGTACACTCATGGGTTACGAGCTGTGGCCTCGGAGTAAATCCGGAGAAGACAATGAAATGATGCTGTTTACCACTAAAACCAAGGTACCGGCATTCCCCCCGGAATCTTGCGATTCGAGAAGCCTGCCGCCTTCTAAACAATCTTCCAACATCTAGCCACAATATCGCTATTTTTTTCGGATAGCCAGGCTGCCATCAAGGCCATTGATGCGGTTTGCATTTCTTCAAAACTGGTAGAGCAATGCCGGTTCGAATTGAATCAACAAAGCACTCACTTGAGAATCACTCTCATCTGGGTCCCAGGGCACAGCAATCATGAGGGTAATGAGTGTGCTGATGAGCTGGCCAGGCGAGGGTCGGCCCTTAACGGCTCTCTAGTAGAAAGAGTTGACATTCCGCTTGGTGCCGTTAAGGGCTATATTCACCTTCACTTCCTCCTGCTATCCAATTGCGGGTGGAACAGCCTTACAAGCTGTATCATATCTAGAAACACGTGACCCAGTTTGAACAAACCCAGGTCAAAAGAGTTACTAGGCAAACTAAAATCAGTTATTGCCAAAATCGTAGCTATCATCACAAGTCACTGGCCAGCTGGAGACCATGCGGTCAAGCTTGGTATCCCCCACAACACCATTTGTAGGAGCTGCAAGGATATTAATGAGAAAGAATCTCTATGTCACTTCCTTTGCAGATGTCCGGCGCTGGCGAGGATAAGACAACAAACTTTTGGCAAACCCTTGTTCGAGGATCTGAGAGAGATAGCGGACAAGAGGATTGGAGAACTAATCTTCTTCCTGAACTTCTAGGACTGGGTTTAAACTTAACATCCCTTTTTTAACTAACCACTACAATAGGTATACACGAGTCCGTGGTAACAAAACGGGGCATCCTAAGCGCTAATTGGGTTCTTTTCGACCGCCACTTTACCTACCTACCTAAGAACTATAGACCATCAGAAAACATAACAATCGATAAGCAGCTTTTTCCATACAGAGGTAGAACAATTCACACAACACATACCATCGCAACCAGCCAAATATGGTATGAAGGTGTGGTGGGCTAGTCATTTAAAAACCTTCTATGCTCTAAAAGGAGAAATATACACCGGGAAACCGGTTTATGGCCCACGTGAAATGCAAGTGGGGGAAAAGGTAGTTAAGCGGTTGGTTCGTCATTACGAAGGATCCGGCCGTAATATTACAATGGACAACTTTTTCACTCCTCTGGATCTCGCTGATTATCTTCTCAGCAAAAATCTAACGTTGGTTGGAACGTCACGTGCTAATAAAGCTTGCATCACAAAAGAAACGCTGAGAAATAGATCACTTACAGTTCAGTCGCCTCTATTTGGGTTCATGGGAAATAAGATCATCGTTTCCTACGTTCCGAAAAAAGATAAGGCCCTTATACTTTTATCCACAATGTTCCACGACATGATCGCAGTAAACCAGACATCATAAAATATTAGAACAGTTCAAAAGGCGGTGCGGATGTAATGGATAAAATGGTTAGTAATTTTACTATTATACAAAACGAGCTACTAAGCGATGTCCAGTTGCCATGTTTTATAATATACTCGATGTTTCTGGATTGGCAGCCTACGTTTTTTATGCTGAGTAAAACAAGGAAGCCGCAATGAGAAAGGATAACCGCCGAAAATTCCAGCAAGAGTTAGGAAAGCAGTGTGCATGTCGAAATTCAGGAAAAATCCCATGTATGTCGCAACTTCAACACAAAAAATGGCATTGAAGCTATGTTTGGTCAAAACATACATAACTACATGCAAGCACACATCTGTATCACATGAGCCATCACCAGCACGGATAGCACCAGGTGGGCCGCTGGACGGCTCAAAATTCAAGGATTATTCCATGTCTGCTCAGCAGCTCAGCAACGTAAGCCCAGGCGAAAAACTAGAAAATGCTGCAGCTTTATGAAAAGCCTATTTGCGACCACCATAGTACAACTATCAATAAATGTCGTTCTTGCTCAAAAAATACATGAAAATGCTGTACAGTGTATAAATTAAACATTCATTTTCAATATAAAGCTTCTGAACTGAGTTGAATTTAATATTGACTATTTTTCCATTACTTTATCTTCATAATTCTTCCTCCTTTTGTCGCAGCTCATACAAAATGTAGGGGGGTACCCGGGTGCCCGTTGCGCTGACCAACCGCGTATTACTTTCGTATTGACACGAGGGTTAGAAAAAAGTCACATGACAGCGCGTTGCGTTGTCTAAAATCTTTTTCGACATCAATGGTCTCGGTGAGGTCATTACCGACCTTGACGGTATAGCGAGCGTTCTTCATCGTCATGCTGCACAGAAGAACAATTTTGGCAGAGATGTCAAAACTAGACATATCTCTATATAGCTCTTTTCGGCGGCCTCCAAATCGATAAAGAGATGGTAAGTATCGATTTGGACTTTTTGGGTTTTCTCCAGGACCTGCCGAAGTGTGCAAATTTGATCGATGGTGGACTATCTCAAACTGCACTGATATGGGCCAATCAGGCTACTGATAAAAGGTTTCAAGCATTCACACAATATCGCAGAAAAGATCTTGTATGCGATGTTGAGGAGACTGATGCAGCTATAATTGGCGCAGTTGAGCGGGACTCCTTTCTTGTGGATCGGGCAAACGACGTCAAGATTCCATTCATTAGGCATACATTCTCTACCAATCCATCACCAGCTGCCTTGAAAAGTTCGACCGGTAAGCCGTTAGGTCCAGCAGCCTTGTTGGATTTTAGCTTGGATATTGCTACCCTATGTGGGCAAAATCGCATCATCACCTCCCCGTCGTGCCCGCTGGATAGCTACCTGATAGTGAACTAACGATGAGCGTATGCTGAGTCTGACGATATATGGGTAGCTGATCACTCGGACCTGCGTAAGCACATCTGGGTGAACTTCAGCGCGCATATGTTTAACTGGACGAGGAATCTCTTGTTGACCTGATCGGCTGAAATATGCGTCTCATAAATCTACCAAGAGGTCCTCAGAAGGAGGACGTGTGGCGGATGAATTCTCTCGATGGAATCAACGGTGACGTCTACAGGCCAGCGGAAACCTTACCGGAGCTACTTCGACATATTTGAAGCTGAGGTCTGTAAGGATTTTCAATACTACGTCAGGGTATTGAAAAAGAGATGGTGGCGGATGAACCCTTAATGGGCCAACGGCAGCGCTCATATCCCCGAAGTGGGTTACTGACATCGGTGTATCCGGCCCCTCGTCCTAGGGGTTGCTAAAAAAGGATCTGGTCCTCCAGGTTGGGGGTTGTGCCGTCGGGTTAACTTCCCTACCACGTAAAAAACCTTTGGTTATGAAGCAACCAACAGCCTCGGATACGGATGATCTTACTGTTGACGACCCATGCAAACGTAAAAAGGACAACGATCTTCGTGTCTGCACATGGAATGTTAGGTCCCTCTACAAACCACGTGCAGCCGAACAACTTGCGGAGGCCCTAGAGTGTCTCAAAGCAGACATTACCGCCATCCAAGAAGTGCGATGGGATGGGCCGGGCAAAAGGAGTATGAAAAACTGCGACATCTACTACGGCGATTGCTACAGACAAACGGACAGCGTCTATTCGGGTGCGGATTTGTCATTGGAGGCAGACTTAGGCAAGAAGTCTTGAGTTTCCGGTATGTGAACGAGCGCCTCATGACTATCCGTATCAAGGCTAAATTTGCCAACATTAGCCTAATATGCGTTGACGCCCCTCACGAGGAGAAGGACGACGCGACAAAGGATGACTTCTACCAGCTCCTGGACAAGACGTATGAGCAATGCCCTAGCCACGACGTTAAAATTATGCTAGGTGATTTTAACGCAAAGCTAGGAAGAGAGGACGTCTTTAGTAGCGTGGTCGGAAAGCACAGCCTGCACGACATCACATCCGACAACGGACTCAGGCTAATCGACTTTGCAACGGGGCGAAACTTTGTCGTAGCTAGTACGCGGGTCTCACGTCTCGACATTCACAAAGGAACATGGCTCTCCTTTGATCGAAAAACTGTTAACCAAATCGATCACATTGCGATCAACGCAAGGCACTCTTCCAGTATTCTGGGTGTCCGTACTTTCCGAGGAGCCAACGTGGACTCGGATCACTACCTAGTTGTAGCCAAATTACGGATGCGGGTATCCACAACGGTGCGAAATCAACGAAATACTGTGAGAAAATTTGATGTCGAAAAGTTACAATCGGAAGAGACCGCCAGAACCTTTGCCGATCGTGTTTCTTCTAATCTCAATCTAAGTCCAATGCCGCCAGGAGCAAATGTGGAAGACCAGTGGCAGCGTTGCCAACAAGCCATCAGAGATGCCGCCTCTGATGTCCTGGGTTTCTCTCGGCCAGCACAACGAAACCCCTGGTTTGATGAGGAATGCCGGCAAGCACATGCAGCAAAACAAGAGGCGTACAAAGCGGCGCTGCATAGAAGGACTAGAGCTGCTTGCGAGCGAAAAGAGGAACATCGACTTCTCAGAAAGAAGAAAAAGGAGCATGAGAAGCCCTCGATCGAGGACATTGAGAAGAGACTTTATTGCAGGAAAAATGTTCGAAAATTTTACCAAAGGGTAAAAAGAACATGCCAGGGTTTCAAAGCCAGAACAGAAGCCTGGAGGGACGAGAATGGCAACGTAGTAGTAGAATCGCAGTCGGTGCTGAGAATATGGAAGGAACACTCCTGCAGACTGTTAAACGGCGATGATGATCAATATTCCGCTGTCAGGCAGAATGAGCCATTCAGCAGTGACGATGGCAGTCAAGATTCCCATCAACCCGATCAGAATGAAGTGAGGATAGCGATATCTAAACTCAAATCCAACAAAGCTGCTGGAGCCGATGGCATTGCCGCTGAACTTTTCAAGGCAGGAGGAGATGAGTTGGTAAGGAGCATGCACCAGCTCATTTGGAAAATCTGGTCGTACGAAAGTATGCCCGATGAATGGAACCTCAGTATTGTTTGCCCGATCCTGAACAAAAGAGACCCTCTGAACTGCGCCAATTACAGAGGTATAAGTCTCCTCAACATCGCATATAAAATTCTGTCTGCCGTATTATGTGAACGCCTAAAACCGATCTACAACAACCTGATAGGTCCTTATCAGTGCGGTTTCAGGCCATGAAAGTCCACCATTGACCAAATATTCACAGTACGGCAGATCTTGGAAAAAACCCATGAATACAAAATCGATACGCACCACCTCTTTATCGATTTCAAAGTTGCCTATGATAGCGTGTATAGAGACGAGTTATACAGAGTCCGTTTGTGCAGAATGACGATGGAAAACTCTCGCTGCTCCATCAAAGTCGGTAAAAACATCACCGAACCGTTCGATGTCAGGAAAGGTCTTAGACAAGGTGACGCGCTATCATGCGATCTCTTTAACATAGTACTTGAGAGAATTGTACGAAACTCACAAGCCAACACCGGAGGTACAACTACTCGCTTATGCCGATGACATTGACATAATCGAAAGAACTCAGCGGGCAGTCAATGGGGCATTTACGAGTATTGACATCGAGGCAGCAAAGATGGGTCTAGCGGTCAATGAAAGCAAAACAAAATATATGCTGTCTACAAAAAAGGACAGCCAACATCGGCGTCTTAGACAGAACGCCACAATAGACAGATATAATTTTGAGGTAGTAAAGGAATTTGTCTACCAAGGCTGTATGGTGAACTCCGCAAATGACATCAGTAGGGAGATCACACGAAGAATTACTCTTGCCAATCGTTGTTTCTATGGGCTAAAACGGCAATTGAGTAGCGAAGCCCTATCTCGAACTACTAAGGTAACTCTTTATAAGACAGAGATCCCAGTCCTGCTGTATGGCGCAGAGGCATGGGCTTTGAAAAAACCGGATGAGGATGCCCTTGGTTATTTCGAGAGAAAAGTTCTTCGAGCGATCTTTGGTCCCGTCTGCATAGACAGTGAGTGGAGGAGAAGGTACAATGCCGAGCTATGCGGCCGGTACAAGGACATCGACTTAGCCAAAAGAGTTCACATACAGCGACCAAGATCATTTAGAGCGGATGGAGCCCAACGTTCCCGCTAAGAAAGTTTTCGAATCCACCCCGGATGGACGACGCAGTAGAGGACGACCTCGCGGTAGGTGGCGCAAACAAGTGGAGGGGGACCTCAACCAACTTGGCGTGCGCAACTGGAGGCAGCTGGCTCGTAATCGTGCTAGCTGGAGACGTTTGTTGGTTGAAGCCCAGGTCCACCCCGGACCGTAGCGCCATCTAAGTAAGTAAGTATTGCTACCCTCACTTCGTTTTGGTCTGGCGGATGGAAATTTTGACTATCATCGTCTGTTCAATGGTTCATTCTGCCTGACAGCGGGATGTTGCTCTTCCTCGCCATTATACAGTCTGCAGAAGTAGTTTTTCCATATTCTCAGCACGGACTGTGATTCTACTACGGGGTTTCCATTTTCATCTCTACAGGTTTCTGTACGGGCTCTGACACGTTCTTGGGCCCATATCGTGGCCCCCCGGTGAAGCTCGATGGTAATATAACCATTTTACCAAGATTAGTCACTTGAGCATCAGTTTTCTTCATGGCATCCCGCAGAAGTATGTATCTTAATTTTGTTTGGTTGTGCCTTATAAAATTTAGTCTCTTAGTTTCTATTTTGGCATACATATCATAACCAAGAATTGGTTGAAAAGGTTGCGAAAATAAAGGAGATGATTGTATTGTCCTTCTCGCTTCATAATGCGGTACGAATACAAATTAACAACTGATATAGTTTTCTTAAGAAGTGCTTTTGTTGTTGGGTCTCACATAGGTTTATTTATAGGGTAGCCGTCTTCATCATGGCAAAATATTAGACGATACTGAAGAGCGTCGTATGCACGATGTGTCTCACAGATTCTTGATAGCTTGTTGTCTCTGCTTTGAAGAACGATGCCCATTTTCTTGAAAGCCTGTCCAACAATTATAATGGCTACCTCGTTGGTTGTAGGTGCGTTGAATCGACCTTTGTGTGCTTTTGCTGGTTTCTTATCAGCATGTATCACAACCTTGAAATCAGTTCCTTCGGGAGCACTGTCTATTTCTGTTTTGAAATCCTTCACCTATGTATTGTTATTGTGGAGCATTTTTTGCAGTTGGAAAACCAGACCAGGCCTAACATCTGGGAAATAGCTGCACATAATATCCTTTTGTTTTTCGTCCTCACTAACGAAATAAATCTGGAAATATTTAGCTTTATGTTGTAATGCAGGTAAAAGGCTCCCTATTCGATGGTAGACCTGCCCCTCAACTTTAAATTTTGGCATGAAGTTACCCTCTTTAACTACCTTTCTGTACGGTATTACTTCTCTGACACGTTATTTTTACCTTTTGGTAAAACTTCCGTACATTGTTCCTGGAGTATAGACTCTCGATATTCTCAAACGCGCGCTTCTCATGCTCTTTCTTCTTCTTTTGGAGAAGCCGATGTTCTTCCCGTCTCTTTTGCTCGTAGAGCTTACGAGCAGCTCTCGTCTTCCTTTGCAGCGCCGCTTTGTATGCCTCTTGTTTTGCTGCATGCACTCGCCGGCATTCTTCGTCAAACCAGGGGTTTCATTCCTAAAGAGCTCGATTCCTCCTCAACTGTTCTGCGCCACGTTTGCCTAGGGCGTCCCGCTATTCTGCCTGCCTGGGTGAGTGGATTCCACTGCATGGCGTATTTCGCAATGGAGTTGTCTTCGCGCCGTAGGGTGTGTCCAATCCATTGCCACTTTCTTCTTCGTACAGTAATGCTTATAGGTTCTTGGCCCGTTCTCAGATAAAGTTGTTCGTTGGAGATGCGGTTCGGCCAAAAAATCCTCAAGATGGTTCTTAAGCATTTGTTTACGAAGACTTGCAGCTTGCGTGTGTTAATGGTGTCCACCTTCCAGGTACTGCACCCATAAAGCAGCACTGATTCTACGTTGGAGCGGAATAGTCGTAGCTTGGTTCTTAAGCTAATAACATTGCTTCTTCAGATTTTGGACAGCATTTCGAACGCAGCTTTAGCATTCCCGATTCTGCAGCACACATCCAGTTCGGTGCCACCGCGACTAGCCGAGACGACACTTCCTAGATATAGAAAGTTATCAACTTTCTCGACTTGCTTTCCGGCAATGTTAAGTTGAGCGCGGGTATTGGAAGTACTTAGCTACTCAGGCTTTTTTTTTGGCTGTGTTTATTTTTAGCCCCACTTTGTTTGCCTCAGCTTCTAGATTTTGGGCCATCAAATGAAGATCCATTATCCGATGTGAAAGTAGACAAACATCGTCAGCGTAATCTAGGTGTTTAAGGTAAGATGTCATAGTCCAACGAATTCCAGAATTAGCTTCCGTCAATGCTGCACGGAGTACATCGCTGATAACCACCAAGAACAATAGTGGGGATAGTATGCACCCTTGACGTACTCCACTTTGGACTTCAAAATCGTCCGATACCTTACCATTGTGCACGACGTTACACTTACCGCCCTCATATGTAGCCTTGATAATAGCTATAAGCTTTTCTGGAATGCCTCTCCTGCGCAAGGCCAACCAGATAGCATCTCGATTCAAGCTGTCGAAAGCCTTCTCGAAGTCGATAAACAGTAAATGTAGCGGAGACCTATACTCAACGCATTGTTCGATTATGATCCGTAAGGTGTTTATGTGGTCGATGCAGGAGGATCCAGCGCGAAAGCCCACCTATTTGACATCGAGAGTTGAATCTAAATGTTCTTTAATTCGTTCTAGAATTATTCTAGCTATTATTTTGGCTACAGCTGGAAGAACACATATACCTCTCCAGTTACCGCACTTCATCAAGTTACCATTCTTTGGAAGCTTAGTGATCATCCCCCTTTTCCACTCCTGTGGAAATTGTTCACTATCCCAAGCTCTCCGTATTAGCGGATGCAGCAAATCTGCCGATGTATTTGGCGCTGCTTGAAATAGCTCGGCAGAGATGCCATCAATACCCACCGCTTTGTTTTTCTTGAGGGACTTGATTGCTGTTATTATCTCGGTTTTACTGGGAGGTGCGGTGCGAATTCGGGAATTTGTTGCTTCGAACTGCTCATTCGAATTCGAGATCATATTGCCATCGTCTATGTGATTTAGCACTGTAGCAAAATGTTCTCTCCATCTAGTGAGCTGATCCTCATCCGAAATCAGAAGGTTACCGTCTAGACTCTTCACTGGATGTTGTTTGGAGTTTCGACCACCGATGAGCTCCTTAGTGATGCTATACACAGTCTTACTGTCGCACCTACTCGCTGCTTCTTCAGCCCTTGAGGCCAGTGAGTTGATATATTGACGTTTGTCACGTCTCACACTACGCTGCACTTCTTTCTTCTTCGCACGGTATTGGGCTTCAAGCTCGGTTCTCTCTACTGCTGAGGCCGCTGCAATCCGAGCCTTGATTGCTGTACGCTCATCGATCCGTCTCCAGGTGTCTGTAGAAAGCCATGTGCGGTGTTGCTTCTGCTTTTTACCGACATACGTGCGTGCCCCAGTCGCAAAAGCATTTTTCACAGCACTCCAGTGGTCATCCATGTTCTCTATGCTGCTGATTGCTTCTGCTTCTAAGGCAAGATGGTCCCTGAACTGTTGGCGCACTTGGGGAACCTTGAGCCTGTCGATATTAAACCTGGTGATGTTAAGTAGGTTTGAGCGGTTGCTGTTGACGGATGCAGTACGAAGGCGTAAATGAGCTACCATAAGATGGTGATCTTGTTCTAGTCCGACGTCAGCTCCACGTCTGTTTCGGACATCCAGGAAACAATTTCTAAAGCGGCGACTGATCGCAATGTGGTCGATCTGGTTGGATGTTCGTTGCCTATCAGTAGAGACCCAACTGATTTTTTCCACCATCGGTCGAGACAATATTCCCAAGATACTGGAAATCCTCTACTCTCTCTACCGGTTGCCCAGCAGTGCATATTTGAGCCGATGAGTTAGTTCCAAGGCTGATAATTTTAGTTTTTTGCCGTATTAATTTTCAGCCCGACGACGCCTGCCTCCCTCTCCACATCTGCTGTCATTTGGTGGAGGTCCATAAATCTGTGGGAAAGTAAGTATACATCGTCAGCGTAGTCAATATGTTTTAGTTGAGTTGTAAGAGTCCATCGAATTCCTCCGTTTCCCGTCGACAAAGCTGCATGAAGCACATCGCTAGTCACCAATAGGAATAATATTGGTGAAAGGATACAGCCTTGTCTTACCCCAGTTTGGATTTCAAATTCCTCAGACAACCTTCCTCTGTGCAGAACGTGACATTTGGGGCCTTCATATGTAGCTTTGATAATAGCAATTAGTTTATCGGGAATACCTCTCCTGCGTAAGGCACGCCAAATAAACTCCCTGTTGACACTATCGAACGCCTTCTCAAAATCGATGAACAGCAGGTGCAGTGGCGATCGATATTCAACACACTGTTCGATGATAATCCACAGGGTGTTGATGTGGTCGGCACGGGAGGATGGGAGTCTTCAGAGTCTTCCCGTTTTCTTATGTTCAGGACTGTCTTCGTCTGCCAGAGTCTGAGCAATGAATGGAATGTAGTCATATTTTTACGGAAGGTTCCAAAATCAGTCAAGGCTCTGGTGCAGATGTCTTCGTGGAAGTCGACAACACTAGGCCAATATGCATCTGTTTTCCAAGCGTAAACTTATGCAATCCTTATGGCCATGAACTGTGTTGTAAAGAGCAGGTGGAAGGGCCGTAGTATTTGTGTCTGTAGTGAGAGTCAGGCTGCTTAACGCTTTAACCACTTCCAAAATAGTTAGTGAAACCAAAAACCCTTTGAACTCGATCGCAAGACTGAATTCTCTGTCTCTTATCTGGGTCACAGGTCATACTGAGATCTTGGCAAACGAAGGAAATTTCTCGGGTCCCAAACCAGTGTTGGGTCTCCCTGTGTTCTCGGTTAGGGCTTCCATTGACGATTGGGTCTCTTGCGAACACAATTGTGTATGACATGACTCTCTCGGATGCAAGTTGTTAAACGTATGCTCCTGGACGTCTGTAAGAAATCAGCGGTATTCTCGCTGTCTCTAAGCAGAAAAGGCTGTAGACAAGTTATTGGCATCTTGACAGGCCACTTTGCTTTCTCTAAGCACCTTTACGTGCTCGGCTTGAGTGACACTACAATTTGCGACACTTGTGAACAAAGCGACGACACCGAGGAATATTATATCTGTGAGTGTCCGGCCTTTGCTCGTCTCAGGTGGCAGATCCTCGGTACTGATGTGGTGAGTGCTGGTACTGTAAGCTCCTCATCACCTAAATGCTTGCCTTGATTTCTTAGAAAGACAAGAAAATTCCAATAAAATGGGTAAATCCGGGTTTGCTCTCTGGTAGTACAATGGACCAGTCGCATCTGACTACTCCAGTCGAGCATTGCCTATCCCGACAAGAAAAAAAGAAAGAAGGCAATTGTTAGCCTAGCCACTAGCAAGTGGCTTACAATCTTAACGGGCTAATGCTTTTTTTTTTGTTTTTATTACTCCAAGCAGTCCTTGAAAATTGATAGGTATCAAAAAAGAAAAAAAAAGAAGAAAAATTAGTCAATCGCCGAGTTCTGTTGTAGGCACTAGCACTAAGCAGTTGCTGTGATTTGAAATAATAAGTGAACCGAAAATAATAAATTAATTCACGAATTTCGGGAGAATGAATATACATACCCGCTGGCTCATTTTTATTTTATAACAATAAACCAATCCATTCTATTTCAATGAGAAACGAAGAACCCGATGACGTCCCCGGCGGTGGTGCGCCCGGCGGAGGCGTGCTCGGTGGACGCGGCGGGGGCAACCCCAGTGGGCTTGTCTCCGCAGCCCCCACCGGGCTCGCTAATGCCGGGCGCCCCATCGCTAGGCGTGTCCCGCCGGGCTTGCCCCCACCGAGAGTATCGCCGGCAGAGCTGTATGTAAACTGTGTGTAATGCCGATAATTATGAAATTATTCGAAGTGAGTTTTTTTAAATCTAGTATCATTTTGATCTACTCCTAACTTATTCTAGGGTAGACCGTGCAACTTACGAAAAAAATAAGGAGTTGAAAATACATTAACGGACCGAAAGCTGTAAAAATTTAAATTTTCCATTGCAATTCTGTAATACCCGTATTCAACAACGCCAACGAAGTTGTTTTTAATTTTGAAAACTTATCAGAGTCAAATCAAAGAATATTTTAAAATACCAAATATGTATCTATTTTGAAATGTAGAATCTGTATATTTATAGCAGGTTGGACTCGATTATTAAACCAATAGAGCAATATTTTTACGTTTAAATGTGAAAAAACCTTTCATTTCTCTTGCGTGTTACAACTCTCTAAGTTGAAAAAGCCTAATGATTTTATCAACTTGCAATCCTATGCCTGAACACCAGGAAAATGCGCGGAATCCAATTCTCAAGTCTCTTTAATTTTCCTATCTAAATACATGCAATCTCGTGTTATCATTGGATGTAAATTTCCATCGTAGGAACATTTTCAGATTTCATAAATAATTAACGAACAAATTTGCACATTGAAGGCCAAACTTCTGATTTTTTTGATTTATTTTTTTAGTGTCAGAAGTAGACCTAAATGAGAGAAATTCTTTTAAATGTAAGGGCGCAAACTTTTAGCAAAGTCATAAACAAAAACGCTAATGCGCACGAGAAACAGTCCCGCCCTGTTTCAAGTAGTGTGAGACTCCCACTCACTAAGAACCTAACACCATTCGCTCTGGAACCGCTTTAGCATTACTTCAGAGTGATATCGTTTTCTTTCCCCTTTGGGGACCGGCTTTTTCACATTTTTCTCCTGGTACGGGTTTATAATATTTTAGTATCAAGTACATCGTTATACTCTGTCCACCATAAATTGGCAGTACAGGGAAGATAGGGATGTTTGTCTCTCATTCGCACTCTTTTGTTTTCCGTAAGGTGCTATTCTAACAAAAGGTTTCCGTAGTAAGCATTTCAAATTAGCAAAAATCTGAAAGAATATTATGTAGGGTTACCGTCCTTTTTTTTAGATTGAAATTTTCATTTAATTTGTTTTATTTATAAAAAATTAAACAAATTTATCTTTTTCCACACCACCAAGAAGTATGATAAAAGGCGCACAAAACGGAAAAAAAATCCACCTTTTAAAAACACAATTTACATAAAAACACTTAACTTCACATTAGTATCACAATACAAATTAAGAAAAATACACTTAACATACAAAAACTCACCGCGCGCTACGAAAACCTACGCAAATAAACTTTTTCCTTAAAGAAAACAGCTTACAATTTTGTAACTGCATTTTAACGTATTTTCCACACCTTAAAAGAAATGCAAGAGATCAAAACAAGATCTCCACGATAACACTTATCATTAAGAACATTTTTCAAAGATCTAAAACCAAAAGCTCCTCAACAGAAACCCAAGGAAAAAAAACTGAACGAGTTACCGAACGGACACTGGTAACTCTGAATGTACATCAATTTAATGGGGGTTGAATAGCAGTAGCCACAGGCCAAAGCCAATCAGTGCACACTCAGATGTGCGCTGAATAAGATGTGTTTAATTTACGTCAGATGCAATTGGAAATTTACTGGCGGGTAAACACTTGTTATGGAGGGTTTCTTTCAATTTAGTATGGTGCAAAAATATGGCACACTACTGATTTTGGAAAAGCTTCCCCATAAGACGTGTACTGCCAATTTATGTTGGACAGAGTATAGGTACTGCGTGGTTTGTGTACCTGAACTGTAAGCAACGACAACCTGCTAGCAGTAAATATTACCACCTGATGTGCTAACGTTCCACAATTGTTCCACACAAGATTGTGAATCTGCCGCGACAGTTTAATTGGAAATAAATAAAGAATTCACTTTATTGAATATTGTGTTGGAGTAAAGTTAGCAGTTGACAATAAATAAACAGTTGAAATACACCGTTTTATTTAAACGAACCCCAGCAAGAATATTAGATTGGTGTCAGAATGGTGGAATAAAACAAATTTTGTGTAATGCTTATTGTGTAAGTGAAAAAATAAAAAATAAATAAAAAAATGGTTCGGAAATTGCTAGAAGATTTGGAAGTACTGAGTCAGCGGGAGCAACCTACGACTGGTACGAAATGAGAACTGATTATTAAGTTGCGGAAAATAGTGACGGACGAGGGTGCAGATCCTGAAACAGCTTTGTTTGACGTCGAAGAAAAACAAGTAGGTACGACGAGTGACATGTCAGCTTTAATGAAATTGCTATCTGAAGAATTCGACGATCAGAAAAGAAAATTCGAGAAGCTAGACAATTCTTTAGACGAGCAAAAGAAAAAGTTCGAAATGCTAGAAAATTCTTTGGGTGCTCAAAAGAATTTTCCAGACGCCAAGCTCGATGAACAGAATAAATTATTTGAGAATTCTCTAGATGCTAAGCTTGATGTGCAAAACAAGAAGTTCGAGATACTAGAAAATTCCTTGGCTGAACAGAGGAATTCTCTGGACGCTAAATTCGGAACAATTGAAGGATAATTCGAAAACGTACAGGCTAAGATCGAGAATGTTGAAACAAAATTCGAGAATGTTCAAACAAAAATCGAGGCTGTTGAAGAAAGATTCGAGAATTTGGCAAAGGAACTCGAACACGTAAATAAACAGAAAGTTCGGGAGTATTCAACCGACTGCCCGAGAAGAAAAGAGATGCAGCCTCCCGTCTTCAATGGGCAGCCATCATGGCCGATATATAAGAGACAGTTCGAAGCTGCGGCAATAACGAACAACTGGGACGACGAAGATAAGTACATTGCAATGGAGGCAGCAGACCAGGCCTGTCAGGGAATCCACCGCGTGATGGAACTAGCCGCCATCGAATGCTCTTGCCAGAGGACGGACATCGAAGACCGAAACAACGCTCGCGGAGGACAAATTCGTTGCTGGAACTGCAATAAGATAGGACACCTACAACGGCAATGTAGAAATCCACCGAGACGCGGAAACTGTCCACATTATGCGAAAAGGCAACGCAACGAAGAAGGCTATTGGAATCGACGCCCCCAAGACCACCATCCAGGTCTCCCAAACCAAACGATGCAACAAGAGTCTAACAGTGGAAGCATTCATCGGCAAAAACAAGTGCGTGGCTACTATCGATACTGGCGCCACGGCTTCCATTGTAAGAAGAGATCTCGTCCGGGAGTCATGGCTGCACAACACCAGCTGCTACTGTTTCTTAGGACTGCGACAGGGGAAGCGGCGAAAGTATACGGAGAAGTTCGCCTCACGTTACAACTAGCAGAGTTGGCCTTTTCTCATGCGTTCCTGGTGGCCGACATATGTAATAAATGCATCATCGGAGTGGACTTTATGAAAGAACATGTCGTAATCATCGACATCGGGATACAAGTTCTGTGGTACCGGAAAGTAGAGATTGCAATGGTGTACGGGAACGAGAATGCAGCATATTTGAGGACAATACTCAGCAAGGACGAAATCTTACCACCATTTTCCGAGACTATCATTTGGACAAACTAGAGGGTGATTCTGGGAGCCACCGGTTCTACCTATTGGAGCCAGATTTAGGAAGGAATTCCCCGAACTACATCGTGGGAAAAGTTTTAGTGGCGCCAAAGAACAGCCTGGTACCAGTAAGGCTCATGTACTTAGAGAGCCACAGCGTCAAACTAAAACAAGGGGAAGTTATTAGTAAATGTGCGCCGATATGTTCAGTTTCAACAATAACCGAAAAGGAATCTGTGAGGCCCGTTTTATCAGCCAGGTTGGCGGAAGTAAGGGACATAATCCTCAAGCACTGTGAACCAGATCAGAGAAAACTGCGTTCACTGCAGGAAATGGGCTGTGACAGTTTACAGTAATGTCATTTGGTTTGTGCAACGCTCCGGAAACTTTTGAGCCCCTAATGAAACACGTCCTGCTTGGATTTACATTGAAAACTTGCTTGGTGTATCTGGACGGTGTGATCGTGATAGGAAAAACATTCGAGGAACATCGCGACAACCTGAGGAATGTACTAGAATGGCTTCGAAGCGCTCATCTGAAGCTGAACCCAAGGAAATGTGACCTCTTCAGCTCCGAAGTCAAGTACCTGGGCCACGTTATCTCGTCAGAAGGAGTGCGAACAGATCCAGACAAGGTGGAAGCTGTGAAAAACTGGCCAGTTCCAAAAGACAAAAACCAGCTCAGGAGCTTTTAGGGCCTCTCCACGTACTACCGACGATTCGTAAAGGACTTTCCCGGAATCGCGAAGAGCTTGCACCAGCTGACGGAAAAAGGAAGGCAATTCAAGTGGTCAGGTGAGTGTGACAAAAGCTTCAAGAACCTTAAGCAACAACTATGCGAAGCACCAACACTAGCATATCCCATTCCCAGAGAAATTTTTATCGTGGATGCAGGTGCAAGTAACGTCGGTGTCGGAGCGGTTCTTTCGCAGGTCCACAACGGCCAAGAGAAGGTAGTAGCATGCTTCAGCAAAGTGCTCTCCAAGCCCGAAAGGAACTACTGCGTGACCAGGCGAGAACTTCTGGCGCTGCTTCTAGTGACAAAACACTTCCATAAATATCTCTACGGCCAAAAGTTCCTTTTGCGCACAGATCACGCGGCTCTAAAATGGCTGCTGCAGTTCAAGAATCCGGAGGGCCAGGTCGCAAGATGGATTGAACGACTGCAGATGCACGATTACGAAATACAGCATCGTAAAGGGAAACTTCACTCTAATGCGAATGCCTTATCCCGGCGACCATGTAAGCGCGACTGCAAGCATTGTTAGTGGCAGGAAGAGAAGAACCTTCTTTCCATCCAAAGGGTAAGAGCTGAGCCTATCGCCGGTTGGAGTGCAGAGGAAATCCGAAATGCTCAAAAAAAGAGACCCAGACATCGAGCCTATGTTGGCGTGGAAGGAGTTTATGGAAAAGCGAACGGACAAGATATCTCGGTTGGGAGCCCCAATCTCAAGGCATACTGGGCTCAGTGGGACTCCCTTCATGTGCAAGATGGTGTACTGAAAAGGAAATGGGAAAGGCCGGACGGGAAAGATTTCATAATGCAGCTTGTCTTGCCGCGATCAAAAGTACACGAGGTGCTACGGGAGATGCATGATGGAGCATCCGGAGGTCATTTGGGTGCAAACAAGACGCTGGAGAAGGTGCGGAAACGTTTCTATTGGCGCAGCGCAAGGGAAGACGTAGAGAGTTGGTGCCGAAAATGCATCGTGTGTGCAGCCAGCAAGGGGCCCAGAACGAAAACGCGGGGCAAGATGCACCAGTACAACGTGGCGCGCCCTTTGAACGGATTGCCGCTGACATCGCTGGTCCATTTCCGGAAACCGACAGTGGCAACCGTTACATCCTAGTCGTCATGGACTACTTCAGCAAATGGCTGGAAGCGTTCGCAATCCCTAACCAGGAAGCGAAGACCATCGTGGAACAGATCGTCAACAACTGGGTGAGCAGATTCGGCGTGCCCATGGAACTGCATTCTGACCAGGGACGAAACTTCGAATCAAAGATATTCCAAGAGATATGCCAACAACTAGGAATTAAAAAGACGAGGACGACTCCGCTTCATTCGCAATCCGACGGGATGGTAGAGCGCTTCAACAGAACCTTAAACGAACATATCTCCAAGGTCGTAGAAGACCACCAGCGCGATTGGGATCGACAATTTCCTATCTTCTTGATGGCCTACCGAAATGCAGTGCATAGTACTACTGGACATACTCCATCCGAAGTCTTGTTTGGTCGAGCAGTTCGGCTACCTAGTGAGATGAAGTTTGGATCCCCTAACGATGAGCCCAAATGTGAAGAGGACTTCGTGGCAGACCTCAGGGAAAGGATCCGAGACATACATCAGAGGACGAGGACGAGGATAAAGATAGCGAGTGACTGCATGAAAACCAGGTACGACACAAAGGCAACAACGTCCAGCTTCCACGAGAGAGACCTGGTATAGTTGTAAAACCCACACCGGCAAAAGGGGAGGTCACATAAGCTGCAGCAAGACTGGGAGAGCTCATATATAGTGGTCACACGCATCAATGACGTCGTCTTCCGGATCCAGCGTGGAGTAAGAGGCAAGATGAAAATTGTCCACCTGAATCTTCTTCATCGTTATCATGGTAGTAATCCAGATTATCTCGTTCGGGACGAACAAGTTTAAGAGGGGGGCAGTGTAGTATCAAGTACATCGTTAGGTACTGCGTGGTTTGTGTACCTGTACTGTAAGCAACGACATCTATTGCCAAAACCTGCTAGCAGTAAATATTCCCACCTGATATGCCCACGTTCCACAATTGTTCCACACAATATCCCAATTATTCCAGGATCATCAATTCCTCCCGAGCGACATCTAGCATGGCGCGCGCCGTGGCGTAAGTGGTTAGTGTGTCGGATCACTACGCATGAGGTTCCAAGTTCGAATCCCAGAAAATACCAAAAACTTTTTTCACGGTACCACCTCTCGCGAGCGTTTGACAAACATTCGAGAGTATTGTTATCACGAAAAAGCTTCTCGAATCGCCGTTCGGATTCGGCATTAAACTGTAGGTCCCTTCCATTCGAGTGAAAAATATAACGCACACAACATGAGTGGTTGCGAGAAGCTAGGCCCTGGCACTTTAAAGAGCTGTTGCGCCAAATATTTGTTTTTGTTTTTTTTTTTTTGCATCTAGCATATTCTAGAAGGACTTGTATTTTATATAAATACCCATACCACAACCATCGTCGACACAGTTGTTTATAAGTTAATTCAGCGATTACAAGAGAGACTCGACCAAGTCGCGAAAATAATCGATATTGTGATTGTGAATCTACAGCTACAGTTTAATTGGAAATAAATAAAGAATAAAGTGATTTAAATATTGTGTTGGAGTGAAGTTAGCAGTTGACAATAAATAAACAGTTGAATTACACAAAAGACCGTTTTATTTAAACCAACCGCAGCAAGAATATTACAATATCTAAGGCTTTCAACAAATTTGGTAAACTTACTAAGGGTATATTTACTTCCTCCTCTCTCTTTTTCGAAATTTATTTACTTACTTTTTTCTTCTTGCTTGTATGACATAGTTATTTTAACCGAGACTTGGTTAACTGATAATCAATTAACCACTGAATTGTTTAATGCTAATAACTACACTGTGTTTAAGAAAGATGGGGGCGCCGTGGCGTAAGTGGTTAGTGTGTCGGATCACTACGCATGAGGTTCCAAGTTCGAATCCCAGAAAACACCAAAAAGTTTTTTCACGGTCCCACCTCTCGCGAGCGTCTGACAAATATCCGAGAGTATTGTTGTCACGAAAAAGCTTTTCAAATCGCCGTTCGGAGTCGGCATTAAACTGTAGGTCCCTTCCATTCGTGTGAAAAATATAACGCACACAACATGAGTGGTTGCGAGAAGCTAGACCCTGGCACTTTAAAGAGCTGTTGCGCCAAATATTTGTATTTTTTTTTTGTTTAGGAAAGATCGTAACCTACCTTTGTCAGGTAAAGATACTGGTGGTGGAGTGTTGATTGCAATTCGTTCTTCCTTATCATGCAGACTGATCGAATTGAAATCAGACTCTTCATCTTCAGTTTCTGATCTAGATGTTGATCAATTATTAGTCAGTATAAAGTTAGATGGTGAATTAGAATTAATTTTAATAGTAAGATACATTCCACTTAAGAGCTCACTTCAACTTTATGATTTACATTTAATCAACTGTGGTTAGATAACCTTAATTGCTCTCAGCATGTCTTACCATATGTATGGGTGACTTTAATTTAGGTGACATCAATTGGATTTATGATTCAGACGATAAATGCCTAATTCCTTTTAATGTTACCACTCAAGTTGAATCATCTGTAATTGATTTCTTCAGTCACTATGATCTTATTCAAGTACCATCGCAATAACCATCGCAATAACCTCAATCGTTTACTTGAACTAGTGTTCGTTGATAGGGAATTTAATATTAGTGTCGATCTATCTAATTTCCCTATCATTAAAAACTCTCTTCACCATCTTGCTTTAGATGCTAAAATTAGTTTTTTTAGTTACGTAAAACAGTAAATGTCGAAAAATTGTACTATTTATAATTACAAAAATGCTAACTTTGATGCAATGTGTGAATACTTGTCTTCTGTGCCATGGGATACCATTTTGGGCTCCTCTTGTTTAAATAACGTTTATGAATCCTTTCTTTCCTTTTTAAATTGCGCGATCAGTCAATTTGTACCTAAAAGGAGTATTAGATGTAACTCCAATCCTATATGGTTCAACAAAAGGCTATCTAATCTAAAGAATAAAAAAAATAAAGCTTATAAACTTTATAGGCGTAATAGGGAGAATTTAGAGTTTCGCGATTGTTATTTAGCTCGTCAGCGCGAATTTGATTCGCTCAATAAATTCTTATATCGTGACTACGTTTTGTCAGCCGAATCAAGATTGAAAAGCGACAGCAAATATTTTTGGAGCTATATAAATAGCAAGCGTAAGACTAATGGATATCCAAATTGTATGAGCTACTCAGGAGCAACTACTAGTGATGTATCCACAATCTGTAATATGATTGCCACTCACTTTAAATCTGTTTATTCATCCGTTACTCGCTCTTCCGAAGACTTATCGAATGTGTCTGAAATCTTTGATTTAGGTTCACTCAATGTTGATGTCTTAATGCTGAGTCTGACGATATATGTGCAGCTGAACACTCAGACCTGCGTAAGCACATCTGGGTGAACTTCAGCGCGCATATGTCTAACCGGACGAGGCATCTCTTGTTGACCTGATTGGCTGAAATATGCGTCTCAGAAGTCTAGCAAGAACTGCTTAGAAGGACGGCGTGCGGCGGATGAATTCTCTCGATGGAATCAACGGTGACGTCTACAGACCAGCGGATACCTTACCGGAGCTACTTCAACATATTTGGAGCTGTGGTCTGTAAGGATTTTCAATCCTACGTCAGGGTATTGAAAAAGAGATGGTGGCGGATGAACCCTTAATGGGCCAACGGCAGCGCTCATATCCCTGAGGTCGGTTACTGGCATCGGTGTATCCGGCCTCTTGTCCTAGGGGAAAAAAAAAAAAGGATCTGGCCCTCCAGGCTGGGGGTTGTGCCGACGGATTAACTTCCCTACCACCTAAAAAACCTTTGGTTACGAAGCAACCAACAGCTTCGGATACGGATGATTTTACTGTTGACGACCCAAGCAAAAGTAAAAAGGACAACGATCTTCGTGTCTGCACATGGAATGTTAGGTCCCTCTACAAACCACGTGCAGCCGAACAACTTGCGGAGGCTCTAGAGTGTTTCAAAGCAGACATTACCGCCATCCAAGAAGTGCGATGGTATGGGCCGGGCAAAAGGAGTATGAAAAACTGCGGCATCTACTACGGCGACTGCTACAGACAACAAGGACAGCGTCTATTCGGGTGCGGATTTGTCATTGGAGGCAGACTTAGGTAAGAAGTCTTGAGTTTCCGGCATGTGAATGAGCGCCTTATGAATATCCGTATCAAGCCTAAATTTGCCAACATTAGCCTAATATGCGTTCACGCCCCTCATGAGGAGAAGGACGACGCGACAAAGGGCGACTTCTACCAACTCTTGGACAAGACGTATGAGCCACGACCTTAAAGTTATCCTAGGCGATTTTAACGCAAAGCTAGGAAGAGAGGGCATCTTTAGTAGCATGGTCGGAAAGCACAGCCTGCACGACATCACATCCGACAACGGACTAGGCTAATCGACTTTGCAGCGGGGCGAAACTTTGTCGTAGCTAGTACGCGGTTCCCACGTCTCGACATTCACAAAGGAACATGGCTCTCCTTTGATCGAAAAACCGTCAACCAAATCGATCACATTGCGATCGACGCAAGGCACTCTTCTAGTATTCTGTGTGTCCGGACTTTCCGAGGAGCCAACGTGGACTCGGATCACTACCTAGTTGTAAACAAGGTAGGGATGCGGATATCCACAACGGAGCGAAATCAACGAAATGCTGTGAGGAAATTTGACGTCGAAAAGCTACAATCGCAAGAGACCGCCAGAACCTTTGCCGATCGTGTTTCTTCTAATCTTAATCTAAGTCATATGCCGCCACCAGCAAGTGCGGAAGACCAGTGGCAGCGTTGCCAACAAGCCATCAGAGATGCCGCCTCTGATGTACTGGGTTTCTCTCGCCCACCACAACGAAACCCCTGGTTTGATGAGGAATGCTGGCAAGCACATGCAGCAAAACCAGACGGGTGCAAAGCGGCGCTGCATAGAAGGACTAGAGCTGCTTACGAGCTCTACGTGAGCAGGAGAAAAGAGGAACATCGACTTCTCAGAAAGAAGAAAGAGGAGCATGAGAAGCGCTCGATCGAGGAGATTGAAAGACTTTATTGCAGGAATAATGTTCGAAAATTTTGCCAAAGGGTAAAAAGAATATGCCAGGGTTTCAAAGCCAGAACAAGCAGGGACGAAAATGGCAACATAGTAGTAGAATCGCAGTCGGTGCTGAGAATATGGAAGGAACACGTCAGCAGATTGTTAAACGGCAATAATGATTAATATTCCGCTGCCATGCAGAATGAGCCATTCAACAGTGACGATGGCAGTCAAGATTCCCGTCAACCCCATCAGAATGAAGTGAGGACAGCGATATCTAAACTCAAATCCAACAAAGCTGCTGGAGCCGATGGCCTTGCCGCTGAACTTTTCAAGGCAGGAGGAGATGAGTTGGTAAGGAGCAGGCACCAGCTCATCTGTAAAATCTGGTCGGACGAAAGTATGAATGGAACCTCAGCATCGTTTGCCCGATCCTGAAGAAAGGAGACCCTCTGAGCTGCGCCAACCACAAAGGTATAAGTCTCTTAAATATCGCATATAAGATCCTGTCTGCCGTACTATGTGAACGCCTAAAACCGATCGTCAACAACCTGATAGGTCCTTATCAGTACGATTTCAGGCCTGGAAGTCCACCATTGGCCAAATATTCACACTACGGCAGATCTTGGAAAAAACCCATGAATATAAAATCGATGCGCACCACCTTTTCATCGATTTCAAAGTTGCCTATGATAGCGTGCTATACAGAGCCATGTCTAGTCTTGACATCCCTGCCAAGCTTGACCGTTTGTGCAGAATGACGGTGGAGAACTCTCGCTGCTCCATCAAAGTCGGTAAGATCATCATCGAACCGTTCGGTGTCAGGAAAGGTCTTAGACAAGGCGACGCACTATCACGCGTTCTCTTTAACATAGTACTTGAGAGAATTGTACGAAACTCACAAGCCAACACCGGAGGAACAATCTTCTTGAAGTCTGTACAACTACTCGTTTATGCCGATGACATTGACATAATCGGAAGAATTCAGCGGGCCGTCAATGGGGCATTTACGAGTATTGAGAACGAGGCAGCAAAGATGGGTCTAGCGGTCAATGAAAGCAAAACAAAATATGTGCTGTCTACAAAAAACTGTTTCAATATAAACAAACCAATCATTTTATAAAAAAATAACGCCAAAAAGTCGAGAAAGTATTTTCAACACAAACTAAACCAAAGAATTTCAATGGAAATCGTCCAAGAAGGATAAACCTTAGAAGTAAACAAAAGATGTGTTTCTAATTATTTGGCGACAAAATGGACACAATAATACATTTTTACGAGCTTTCTTCGAGCTATTGCTTCTTCGTTCAGCTTCGCAAAACAGCTACTACACATCTTACAATGGTTACAAGGCTGAAGTAGAATGATCTGAGGATTCTCGAAACAAATGCCGCATGTTATGGTTTCGTTATTTGGGCCTATAAACGCCTGGATCACACAAGTGCGACGACATCGGCATTTCGATGTCCTCAGTAACCGAGTGATCCAAAATCGGCGGGCCTGCCGATATTTTCTGAGGTCAAGGAGGCGAACCCCACAGGCGGATCAGTAGAGAACGGTAGAAGTGGGAGGGTTGTGATCCCTTATTTTCGGATCATGGCCTCGCTGATAAAAGGAAGAAGAAGAAGAAATCAACCTTAAAGCATGTTTTCCCCCTACATGCGAACAAACACTCAGTTTTTTGTTGCAATCTCACGATTCATTGTGAAACAAACCTGGCATCCCTAAACCTACCTGGCGGAACTCACCTCCCTTCTACCCTCCTCCTAGCTGTCCTGACAACGTATTTCCAATTAACAAGGTTTTGATATGGCTATTAAAAGAACAGCTGCATTCATTATGTGACATGTACACGTAATGCATATTAGATACGAGTATTTAACGTTATTCACGTTAACGTTGGTAACTTATATTCAATTAGTTCCATTCGTTACGAGCAGCTTATTCAAATTTCTAGAGCATGCAATTTGAATTTAATTAAAAACAAGTTTTTTGTTTTACGTTTACATCCTTAATATAATTTAATAAAATCTGCTCTGGAAGTCAGAGACTAGAAAAAAAAAATAGGAAAATAAGAGAGAAGATATGCATAAGGCAGATCTATATATGTACATCCAAAAAATGATGCTGCTCATGCATGCCAACATTTGAAAATATAAAAGAAAGGAAAAATGACATCATTCAGAGATTTAGCAAACATCCTCGCCGCCTTGAATGATCGCAGGATCTTCAACCTTCGGTAAAGGACAAAGCCTAGTCACAGCCCTTGTGGTGAAGCCTTTTTCCGTTTGCAGTATTGCTACTCGAACAGTTCCATCAGCTGATTTGTGAAGTTCAGCTACTCGGGCAAATTTCCACCTTAGTGGAGACAAGTTGTCATCCTTCAGCATTACAACGTCGTTTATATCAAGTCCTTTACTCGATTTTCGCCACTTGTACCTCGTTGGAGATTATGAAGATACTCATTTCTCCACCTATCCCAAAACTGTTGAATCAGCCATTGAACTCGTTGTCATCGACTGAGATATGTAATATTCTCGTCAGTGATGGATGGATCCGGTATGCTCTGTAAATGACGACCGACTAAAAATGCCCAGGTGTCAATAGTTGGAAATCAGAAGGATCTTCGGAAAGAGGGGAGAGGGGACGGGAATTAAGGATGGCCTCGATTTGGACAATAAGAGTATTTAACTCCTCATTTGTTAGCGAGCGACATGTACATCGAGGCACCCCTCAAGGGGGTGTACTGTCTCCACTATTGTGGAATTTGGTGCTCAACGAGGCCCTTCTAAAGATCGAAAAAACTGGATGCAATGTTATTGCCTATGCAGATGATGTCCCCATTCTAACAACAGGCAAATACCCGCAGACGCTGGCCGATGTCATGCAGTCTGCTCTCAATGAACTGCTCAGATGGACCGATAAATGCGGCCTCTCCGTTAACTCGACGAAGACCGAGCTAGTTCTATTCACAAGAAAACACAAGCTACCTGACTTCACTCCGCCCAAGATAAGGGGATCCACCCTCAAGCTTTCAAATAGTGCCAGCTATTTAGGCCTAAAGCTTGGCCGCAAGCTAATTTGTAAGGAGAATGTCGTCGAACGGGCCAGGAAATCGCTGGCCGCTCTATACATCTGCGAGAAAGCAGTAGGCTCCACCTGGGGCCTTAAACCAAGCATCATGCACTGGCTATACACGTCGGTCATTAAACCGATTCTCATGTATGGAGTATTGGTATGGTGGCCCGCCTTGGAGAAGAAATCCAACCTATCCATAATAGAAAAAACTCAGCGAGTTGCATGTCTCAGTATTACCGGTGCACTGAGAACTTCTCCCACAGCGGCGCTCCAAACCATGCTCCATCTGCTTCCGATTGACATCGTCAGTAAGCAATTGGCTGTCAGCTCGGCAATAAGACTGAGAGGCTCCAGGCAGTGGAAGGAGCAACACACGGGACATGCCAATATACTTTCGATGCACCGTCATCTTCCCAATTCCACTGACCATCTGCCCACTGAATATGATTTTGACAAGGGCTACACGCACTCGATACCGGACAGAAGTGAGTGGACGCAACGCAATGTCCTTTACAACGAATCGCTGTCAATCTTCACGGACGGGTCCAAAACCAAGGACGGAGTCGGTGCCGGAATTTTCTCCGAAGATCTGGACATACACCTCTCCTTTAACCTTCCAGACTACTGCAGCGTTTTTCAAGCCGAAATCACCGCAGTTCGCAAAGCTGCTGACTGGCTGGGGGCTAGCACACTATCAACACCTGATATTGTTATTTATGTGGACAGTCAGGCAGCCATCAAATCCCTCGCATCCAGCGCTACGAGATCTAAGGCAGTGAAAGACTGTCGCATATCTCTTAACGAGATAGCTGGTCAGTACAACCTCACCCTTTGCTGGGTACCAGGTCACTGTGACATACCGGGGAATTGTGCAGCCGACGAACTAGCACGACAAGGCTCCTCTGGTACAGATAGCATAAGCATCACCGATATCGAAGCGCCAGCGTCTTATGTTAAGTACCTTATTCAAATTGATGCCGAGAAAGTAGACAATCATCGATGGCAACATCTAGACCAATGTCATACCGCCAGACAGCTCTGGCCGATGCTCAATAAATCCAGGTCCATCGGACTCTTGAAGGACAAGAGAGGAACCCTCTCAAAAATAACAAATGTCCTCACCGGACACTGAGTCATAGGAAGACATGCCCAGAGATTAGGTATCCCTCACAACGACTTCTGCAGAAGCTGCAGAGATGAAGAGGAAGAAGAGACCATCAGTCATCTCCTGTGCGCCTGTCCTGCGCTCGCCAACATCAGGAAGGCCACTCTGGGTGAATACTTTTACAATGATCTTAATGATCTCGGCAACGCCTGCACGGCTAAAATTCTAGACTTCATTCAACGAAGCAAATGGTTCCAAGAGTAAGAGGGTACAATGGACCTACTTTTTGGTCTAAGTACATCCTCACCGAGGGCCGATCCTAACTTAACTTAACCTAACCTACATTTAGTGTGAATTGAATATGTAAATGTGATTTAGCAACAAAAATCCAAAGGCAGCCTCAGGGCGGCCTTGCGTTTAAAAATTTGCTGTTAATAGGCGGTTTGTGAACAAATTATATTTCTACATTTTTTGTAGAAATGGGGAAAAATCATTGATAAAAAAAAAATGAATATATCCAAAATGTCTGATAGAGATTCAAGATTTCATGGATTCGGTTCAAATAGATTCAGACGAAGATGATTTTAGTGATGATGAAATCGAGGACCCAGATTACATTCCAGAGGAAATGTCACCTGAAGAAGACCAAAGAGAAGTCTAATCCCGAATCATCAGTTCGGATTTAAAAACTAACATTCCACGATAGACCAAGTCCATCGAATTACGGATGTGGTGGAAAAGCACTGTAAGAAGAACTAGTTTGTTTGGCACTATTTTTAGATATTGCTCAAGCCCTTGACAGGGCTTGGCATAAAGGCCTTGAGTATTAACTGCATAGGGATTTATCAGTACAGTATTACGAAGTACTGAAATCCGGTACTTCAGATCGACTTTTTCGAATTCAATACGAACAAAAATATTCGGAACTAAAGAAAATTGAAGCAGGTGTTCCACAAGGAAGTGTCCTAAGACCAACCCGGTATGTGTTACATACTATGGATATTCTGGTCGACAACAATGCATGATGACTAGTTTTGCAAATGACACTGCATTATTAGTACCTGATAAATGCACTGTGAAAGCAGCAGAGAAACTGCAGAATGCAGTCAATAGAGTAGATAGATAGATAATTATTTGTGAGGTGCACGTGCACTGCGACTTTAAGCAGATCTAGTGTGCCCCTCAAACTAAGGCTCTAGTCGATGATATGCTCGGTCTAGCGCATTTCCTCCAGTCCAATTGCTGCTATGAACCAGAGTATCTTGAGTAGATCCAGCGAAGGTAGATCCAATTCTGATAGGATGTATGCACCTCAGTGATTTCGTCTTTTGTGGATCAATTCTTCGCTAAGCTTAATTGCTTACTCAGCCACCGACTTCAGCAGAAGCGCCTTCCACAATCGCACCTGTAAAATCACCGATTGAAACCTCTGAAATAATAACAAAAAAGATAGCAAATGTGGCAACAGGAAATAATACAACCATCAAATGCATTCATTATCGGCGCAAGGACATTAGTCCCAATTTTTTTATTTTTTTGAGCTATGCCCCACTTAGGTGGGACATAGCTCCCGAATCGAAGTTGGGACTTATGTTCTACCGTATCGGGACATAAGCCGCAATTTTTTTTTTTACGAAAATGGGACAGAAGTCCCAAATCTTCGGAGAAATCTTGAATATCTATTCAAAACGAACCTTATGGATTTCCATTAGGCATCGAAACCCCCTTTTGCCACTATACATACAATCGTCCTTTATATTGTAAGAGAAATAAGCAAACAATTGATAGATTACAATAATATTTATTTATTATTTCATATAAGATGAACCAAATTAACAAAATATTTCAATACAAACAAAACAATCATTTTATAAAAGAATAACGCCAAAAAGTCGAGAAAGTATTTTCAACACAAACTAAACCAAAGAATTTCAATGGAAATCGTCCAAGAAGGATAAACTTTAGAAGTAAACAAAAGATGTGTTTTTAATTATTTGGCGACAAAATGGACACAATAATACATTTTTACGAGCTTTCTTCGAGCTATTGCTTCTTCGTTCAGCTTCGCAAAACAGCTACTACACATCTTACAATGGTTACAAGGCTGAAGTAGAATGATCTGAGGATTCTCGAAACAAATGCCGCATGTTATGGTTTCGTTATTTGGGCCTATAAACGCCTGGATCACACAAGTGCGACGACATCGACAGTGACCGAGTGATCCAAAATCGGCGGGCCTGCCGATATTTTCTGAGGTCAAAGAGGCGAACCCCACAGGCGGATCAGTAGAGAACGGTAGAAGTGGGAGGGTTGTGATCCCTTATTTTCGGATCATGGCCTCGCTGATAAAAGGAAGAAGAAGAAGAAATTAACCTTAAAGCATGTTTTCCCCCTACATGCGAACAAACACTCAGTTTTTTGTTGCAATCTCACGATTCATTGTGAAACAAACCTGGCATCCCTAAACCTACCTGGCGGAACTCACCTCCCTTCTACCCTCCTCCTAGCTGTCCTGACAACGTATTTCCAATTAACAAGGTTTTGATATGGCTATTAAAAGAACAGCTGCATTCATTATGTGACATGTACACGTAATGCATATTAGATACGAGTATTTAACGTTATTCACGTAAACGTTGGTAAGTTATATTCAATTAGTTCCATTCGTTACGAGCAGCTTATTAAAATTTCTAGAGCATGCAATTTGAATTTAATTAAAAACAAGTTTTTTGTTTTACCTTTACTTCCTTAATATAATTTAATAAAATCTGCTCTGGAAGTCAGAGACTAGAAAAAAAAAATAGGAAAATAAGAGAGAAGATATGCATAAGGCAGATCTATATATGTACATCCAAAAAATGATGCTGCTCATGCATGCCAACATTTGAAAATATAAAAGAAAGGAAAAATGACATCATTCAGAGATTTAGCAAACATCCTCGCCGCCTTGAATGATCGCAGGATCTTCAACCTTCGGTAAAGGACAAAGCCTAGTCACAGCCCTTGTAGTGAAGCCTTTCTCCGTTTGCAGTGTTGCTACTCGAACAGTTCCATCACCTGATTTGTGAAGTTCAGCTACTCGGGCAAATTTCCACCTTAGTGGAGACAAGTTGTCATCCTTCAGCATTACAACGTCGTTTATATCAAGTCCTTTACTCGATTTTCGCCACTTGTACCTCGTTGGAGATTATGAAGATACTCATTTCTCCACCTATCCCAAAACTGTTGAATCAGCCATTGAACTCGTTGTCATCGACTGAGATATGTAATATTCTCGTCAGTGATGGATGGATCCGGTATGCTCTGTAAATGACGACCGACTAAAAATGCCCAGGTGTCAATAGTTGGAAATCAGAAGGATCTTCGGAAAGAGGGGAGAGGGGACGGGAATTAAGGATGGCCTCGATTTGGACAATAAGAGTATTTAACTCCTCATTTGTTAGCGAAGCGACATGTACATCGAGGCACCCCTCAAGGGGGTGTACTGTCTCCACTATTGTGGAATTTGGTGCTCAACGAGGCCCTTCTAAAGATCGAAAAAACTGGATGCAATGTTATTGCCTATGCAGATGATGTCGCCATTCTAACAACAGGCAAATACCCGCAGACGCTGGCCGATGTCATGCAGTCTGCTCTCAATGAACTGCTCAGATGGACCGATAAATGCGGCCTCTCCGTTAACTCGACGAAGACCGAGCTAGTTCTATTCACAAGAAAACACAAGCTACCTGACTTCACTCCGCCCAAGATAAGGGGATCCACCCTCAAGCTTTCAAATAGTGCCAGCTATTTAGGCCTAAAGCTTGGCCGCAAGCTAATTTGTAAGGAGAATGTCGTCGAACGGGCCAGGAAATCGCTGGCCGCTCTATACATCTGCGAGAAAGCAGTAGGCTCCACCTGGGGCCTTAAACCAAGCATCATGCACTGGCTATACACGTCGGTCATTAAACCGATTCTCATGTATGGAGTATTGGTATGGTGGCCCGCCTTGGAGAAGAAATCCAACCTATCCATAATAGAAAAAACTCAGCGAGTTGCATGTCTCAGTATTACCGGTGCACTGAGAACTTCTCCCACAGCGGCGCTCCAAACCATGCTCCATCTGCTTCCGATTGACATCGTCAGTAAGCAATTGGCTGTCAGCTCGGCAATAAGACTGAGAGGCTCCAGGCAGTGGAAGGAGCAACACACGGGACATGCCAATATACTTTCGATGCACCGTCATCTTCCCAATTCCACTGACCATCTGCCCACTGAATATGATTTTGACAAGGGCTACACGCACTCGATACCGGACAGAAGTGAGTGGACGCAACGCAATGTCCTTTACAACGAATCGCTGTCAATCTTCACGGACGGGTCCAAAACCAAGGACGGAGTCGGTGCCGGAATTTTCTCCGAAGATCTGGACATACACCTCTCCTTTAACCTTCCAGACTACTGCAGCGTTTTTCAAGCCGAAATCACCGCAGTTCGCAAAGCTGCTGACTGGCTGGGGGCTAGCACACTATCAACACCTGATATTGTTATTTATGTGGACAGTCAGGCAGCCATCAAATCCATCGCATCCAGCGCTACGAGATCTAAGGCAGTGAAAGACTGTCGCATATCTCTTAACGAGATAGCTGGTCAGTACAACCTCACCCTTTGCTGGGTACCAGGTCACTGTGACATACCGGGGAATTGTGCAGCAGACGAACTAGCACGACAAGGCTCCTCTGGTACAGATAGCATAAGCATCACCGATATCGAAGCGCCAGCGTCTTATGTTAAGTACCTTATTCAAATTGATGCCGAGAAAGTAGACAATCATCGATGGCAACATCTAGACCAATGTCATACCGCCAGACAGCTCTGGCCGATGCTCAATAAATCCAGGTCCATCGGACTCTTGAAGGACAAGAGAGGAACCCTCTCAAAAATAACAAATGTCCTCACCGGACACTGAGTCATAGGAAGACATGCCCAGAGATTAGGTATCCCTCACAACGACTTCTGCAGAAGCTGCAGAGATGAAGAGGAAGAAGAGACCATCAGTCATCTCCTGTGCGCCTGTCCTGCGCTCGCCAACATCAGGAAGGCCACTCTGGGTGAATACTTTTACAATGATCTTAATGATCTCGGCAACGCCTGCACGGCTAAAATTCTAGACTTCATTCAACGAAGCAAATGGTTCCAAGAGTAAGAGGGTACAATGGACCTACTTTTTGGTCTAAGTACATCCTCACCGAGGGCCGATCCTAACTTAACTTAACCTAACCTACATTTAGTGTGAATTGAATATGTAAATGTGATTTAGCAACAAAAATCCAAAGGCAGCCTCAGGGCGGCCTTGCGTTTAAAAATTTGCTGTTAATAGGCGGTTTGTGAACAAATTATATTTCTACATTTTTTGTAGAAATGGGGAAAAATCATTGATAAAAAAAAAATGAATATATCCAAAATGTCTGATAGAGATTCAAGATTTCATGGATTCGGTTCAAATAGATTCAGACGAAGATGATTTTAGTGATGATGAAATCGAGGACCCAGATTACATTCCAGAGGAAATGTCACCTGAAGAAGACCAAAGAGAAGTCTAATCCCGAATCATCAGTTCGGATTTAAAAACTAACATTCCACGATAGACCAAGTCCATCGAATTACGGATGTGGTGGAAAAGCACTGTAAGAAGAACTAGTTTGTTTGGCACTATTTTTAGATATTGCTCAAGCCCTTGACAGGGCTTGGCATAAAGGCCTTGAGTATTAACTGCATAGGGATTTATCAGTACAGTATTACGAAGTACTGAAATCCGGTACTTCAGATCGACTTTTTCGAATTCAATACGAACAAAAATATTCGGAACTAAAGAAAATTGAAGCAGGTGTTCCACAAGGAAGTGTCCTAAGACCAACCCGGTATGTGTTACATACTATGGATATTCTGGTCGACAACAATGCATGATGACTAGTTTTGCAAATGACACTGCAATATTAGTACCTGATAAATGCACTGTGAAAGCAGCAGAGAAACTGCAGAATGCAGTCAATAGAGTAGATAGATAGATAATTATTTGTGAGGTGCACGTGCACTGCGACTTTAAGCAGATCTAGTGTGCCCCTCAAACTAAGGCTCTAGTCGATGATATGCTCGGTCTAGCGCATTTCCTCCAGTCCAATTGCTGCTATGAACCAGAGTATCTTAAGTAGATCCAGCGAAGGTAGATCCAATTCTGATAGGATGTATGCACCTCAGTGATTTCGTCTTTTGTGGATCAATTCTTCGCTAAGCTTAATTGCTTACTCAGCCACCGACTTCAGCAGAAGCGCCTTCCACAATCGCACCTGTAAAATCACCGATTGAAACCTCTGAAATAATAACAAAAAAGATAGCAAATGTGGCAACAGGAAATAATACAACCATCAAATGCATTCATTATCGGCGCAAGGACATTAGTCCCAATTTTTTTTATTTTTTTGAGCTATGCCCCACTTAGGTGGGACATAGCTCCCGAATCGAAGTTGGGACTTATGTTCTACCGTATCGGGACATAAGCCGCAATTTTTTTTTTTTTACGAAAATGGGACAGAAGTCCCAAATCTTCGGAGAAATCTTGAATATCTATTCAAAACGAACCTTATGGATTTCCATTAGGCATCGAAACCCCCTTTTGCCACTATACATACAATCGTCCTTTATATTGTAAGAGAAATAAGCAAACAATTGATAGATTACAATAATATTTATTTATTATTTCATATAAGATGAACCAAATTAACAAAATATTTCAATACAAACAAAACAATCATTTTATAAAAGAATAACGCCAAAAAGTCGAGAAAGTATTTTCAACACAAACTAAACCAAAGAATTTCAATGGAAATCGTCCAAGAAGGATAAACTTTAGAAGTAAACAAAAGATGTGTTTTTAATTATTTGGCGACAAAATGGACACAATAATACATTTTTACGAGCTTTCTTCGAGCTATTGCTTCTTCGTTCAGCTTCGCAAAACAGCTACTACACATCTTACAATGGTTACAAGGCTGAAGTAGAATGATCTGAGGATTCTCGAAACAAATGCCGCATGTTATGGTTTCGTTATTTGGGCCTATAAACGCCTGGATCACACAAGTGCGACGACATCGACAGTGACCGAGTGATCCAAAATCGGCGGGCCTGCCGATATTTTCTGAGGTCAAAGAGGCGAACCCCACAGGCGGATCAGTAGAGAACGGTAGAAGTGGGAGGGTTGTGATCCCTTATTTTCGGATCATGGCCTCGCTGATAAAAGGAAGAAGAAGAAGAAATTAACCTTAAAGCATGTTTTCCCCCTACATGCGAACAAACACTCAGTTTTTTGTTGCAATCTCACGATTCATTGTGAAACAAACCTGGCATCCCTAAACCTACCTGGCGGAACTCACCTCCCTTCTACCCTCCTCCTAGCTGTCCTGACAACGTATTTCCAATTAACAAGGTTTTGATATGGCTATTAAAAGAACAGCTGCATTCATTATGTGACATGTACACGTAATGCATATTAGATACGAGTATTTAACGTTATTCACGTAAACGTTGGTAAGTTATATTCAATTAGTTCCATTCGTTACGAGCAGCTTATTCAAATTTCTAGAGCATGCAATTTGAATTTAATTAAAAACAAGTTTTTTGTTTTACCTTTACTTCCTTAATATAATTTAATAAAATCTGCTCTGGAAGTCAGAGACTAGAAAAAAAAAATAGGAAAATAAGAGAGAAGATATGCATAAGGCAGATCTATATATGTACATCCAAAAAATGATGCTGCTCATGCATGCCAACATTTGAAAATATAAAAGAAAGGAAAAATGACATCATTCAGAGATTTAGCAAACATCCTCGCCGCCTTGAATGATCGCAGGATCTTCAACCTTCGGTAAAGGACAAAGCCTAGTCACAGCCCTTGTAGTGAAGCCTTTCTCCGTTTGCAGTGTTGCTACTCGAACAGTTCCATCACCTGATTTGTGAAGTTCAGCTACTCGGGCAAATTTCCACCTTAGTGGAGACAAGTTGTCATCCTTCAGCATTACAACGTCGTTTATATCAAGTCCTTTACTCGATTTTCGCCACTTGTACCTTGTTCGAAAACCCAGTGGAGAGTCCAAAAAGAGAGAAAATGCACTTATTTTATGTGATTGCTTAACTATAAATTATTTATTGGGAAGAATGAATATAAAAAACAACAATCTTGCGCTGCTCGCTGGTGAATTCACTTTCCTTGGTCGCTGCTCTAAAGGGAATGGCAAAAGACGATTGTGAGTGGTCTGTATATAAAGGGGTAGCTGTTACTGCCGCTATCCCGCACACACGCAGGAAGTAAATGCCCACGTGACGATCTTCTGCTCTAGGGTCGCTGTTATGTGTGTGGTGTCTGCGTCCCGTTGCCTGCACTGGCGGCTGCTCTGGTTCTATGTACGTGTGTTATATATGTGTTGCTCGAGTAGATTTGGTCGCAGTCCTGTGCTGCGACAATATGTACTGTGTTTCTGCACATCGAATGATTTGGCTCTATTTACTAACACCGGTTGCCTGCGCTCTGCTACGACAAAATGCTCTATGTGTGTTATGTGATGTTGTTGATGTTGGATGTTTCTATTGTGTTCTGGAGCTGCCGCTATATACTTTTATATGGTGCCATCTGGCATCGGATGATTTTCCCGCTATATGGCATGATAAGGTTGGCGCCATGCGGTGTGTCGGTAGATCCGGAACTTCCCCCCCCCCCCCCCCCCCCCCCCCCCCCCCCCCCCCCCCCCAATTGAAGAGTAGTCTTCAATTGCCGTTGCTGACTTCTTCTTTTGGGAGAATGCACAATTTCTGAATCGGACGCACTAATGTCGTATGCTCCATCCGCACATCTGCACTCCGCACAAGCCCATCTCTACCCTTATGAACGGCGGTGATTCGTCCTAGGGGCCACACCGTGGGTGGCATATTTTCTTGTTTCACTAGCACTAAGCTACCTATTTCCACGTTATTGCGCTGCTGCCTCCACTTCGGACGCTGTTGTAAGTTATGGATATACTCGTCGCTCCATCTCTTCCAGAAGTGCTGCTGCATGTGCTGTATCCTGTTCCATAGTTTGAGTCTGCCTAGTGGAACCTCGCTGACGTCGGCTCTGAGTGGCTGCACTAGCTGCTCTCCGATTAAAAAGTGCCCATGTGTGAGCGCGCCCGTATCGCCTGGATCGTCGGACAATGCACTCAGTGGCCTTGAGTTAAGGCAAGCTTTGATGAACACTAGCGTTGTTGAAAGAGTCTCGAAGGTGAATATTTGTTTGCCCATAACTCTGCGCAAATGGTGTTTTAATGACTTTACACCGGCTTCCCAAATTCCACCGGTATGTGGTGCACCTGGCACAATAAATCTCCATTCTGTGCCCATCGCTCTGATTTGTTGGATTGGGAGCCTCTGTCCCTAGGCTCTTGCGGTTCTGCGAAGCTCTCTGTCGGCACCGACGAAGGTTGTGGCGTTGTCGCTCCACAACACTGAACAGGCACCACGTCTGCCGGTGAATCGCTGAAAGGCGGCCAAGAAGGCCTCCGTGGTTTGGTTGCTCACGAGCTCCAGGTGAATTGCTCTGGTCACCATGCACACAAAGACTGCGATGTAACCTTTTTCTATTATCTTTGTTCGGCTCGCCCTGGCCTTGATCTGAATTGGTCCAGCGTAGTCTACACCGCTATGTTGAAACGCTCTCGTTGGTTGCACCCGGTCTCTCGGAAGACTGCCCATCAACTGCTCTGCTACCCGCTGCCTTTGCCGGAAACACACCTTGCATCTCGCAATGGATGCTTTTAGTGCACGTCTAAGGGTTGGTATCCAGAATCGTTGCCTTATATACTGCATGCACAGCTGCGTTCCACCGTGTAGTGTCCTAAGGTGGGCCTCCCTGAACAAGAGCACACTCAGACTGCTCCTTGCTGGAATGATGACAGGGTGCATGTGTGTATATGATAGCGACGACTCCTGTAGGCGTCCACCAACTCTCAGTACTCCGTTCGAGTCGGTGAAGGGATTCAGCGAAGATATACTGCTCGCACTGTCTATGGGTCGTTTGTTCTCCAGCTGTCGCAGCTCTTGCGAATACGCCTCATGTTGTACCACCTTTGCCCAATAAGTTAACGCGTCCTCGCGCTCCAATGATGTTGTATGACCCGTTATCCTTTCTTATCGAGTAGCTCTGCAATTTCGCACGAATCTGAGAACGAATGCTGTGATGCTCAGAATGTTCCGCAATGTTGACTTGCGCTCTAGTAGGCGGACGTCGTCTATGTCGAGTCCTGCTGGTCTCAAAAATGTCAATGCTCCAACGGTGGCTGTCTTCATTGCTGATGCTGCTCCTGCTTTTTGTTGCGCGCTCAAAGATGGCTGCTCACTTGGCCAATTCTGCTCAGGGCCCTTGAGCCAGTGCGGTCCCTCCCACCACAAGGATAGGTCACCGAGTTGTGATGCTGGTATTCCTCTGGACCCGAAATCCGCCGGGTTATCTCCTGATGCCACATGTCTCCAACGCTGACATCCAGTCATCTCTTGAATGGAGCTGACTCTGTTTGCGATGAAGGTCTTTAGCTCACAGGGCATCTTGCTGATCCAGTGGATCACCACCATCGAATCGGTCCAAAAGGTTCTTGGCACTTGATGGAACCCAGCCGCCTTCACGATCTGTGACATCACTTTGCAGAGTAGGTTCGCTGCGCACAGCTCCAACCTAGGTATAGTAAGCGTCTTGAGAGGTGCCACCCTTGTTTTTGAGGCTATCATCACGCACCTTGTTTCGCCGTTGCTCTTCGTTGATCTCAAATAGACGACCGCTGCATAAGCTCTCGCAGATGCGTCTGCGAATCCATGCAGCTGTAGGTCGACGGTGTCTGCACTGCCCAACCAACGGGGAACTCTTATCGCCTTCAAGTGCACCAGCTCTTGGTAATAGTTCTGCCATACGGGGACCATAGCTGCAGGTATGGTTTCATCCCACTGCACCCCTGAACGCCACAGGTCCTGTATGAAAATTTTTGCAATAATAATCACAGGAGCCAAATATCCGTTCGGGTCGTATAACTTCGCAATCGCACTGATTACCGCTCTTTTCGTTAACTTGAGCTCGCCTTCAAGCTGCACCTTGAACATAATCTCGTCGCTTGTGGAGTCCCAAACCAGTCCCAATATTGATGTCTCGTGCTCCTTTGAGAGGGTTAACTCCGTCATGCTGCTCTTCTCGGTAGAAAGGTTCGCCAGCACCTGTTGACTCGAGGACATGAATTTGTCCAGTTCGAAGCCGCCGGATCTGAGTGAAAGAATAATTTCATCGCACAGTGTTGTTGCACCTTCCTCGTTCTCTGCTCCTGTTAACATGTCATCGACATAGAAGTTGTCGTTTATGGCCATGTATGCTCTTGGATACTGCTCTTTGTTGTCAAATGCGCATTGACGCATAGCTCTTACCGCGTTGAAGCCACTGGATGTCATCCCATAGGTCACTACGGTAAGCCAAAATTCCCGCAACTGCTCATCTGGGCTCTCTCTCCAGAAAATTCTTTGCAGGTCCCATTGCTCGGGATTAACTCGCACCTGGCGGAACATTTTCTTCACGTCCGCTGTTACCGCTACCTTGAAGCATCTGAATCGGGTGATGATGGCCGCCAAATCGTCTTGTAGCTTATCGCCTGGAAACTGCACGTCGTTGAGCGATAAACCACTATCGGTTTTGCACGAGGCGTCGAAAACCACTCGGAACTTCTTGGTGACGCAGTGGTGTGGTATGTAGTACACCATGTCGTTGTCCCGAGGCTCATTTGTAACCGGGGTCATGTGGTTTAATCTCCGGTACTCGCGCATGAACGCCACGTAACTGTTTTTTAGCTCCTGATCTCTCAGAAGTTTCTTCTCGAGTTGAAAAAATCTCCTTAAGGCTGCTGCCTTCGAACTGCCCAAGCTCTGTGCCCTTTCGCTTAAGGGGATGGTTACCACGTATCGCCCATCCGAGTCGCGGTAATGCGTGCTCATGAAATTGTCCTCGACCCATTGCTCTTGGTCTGTCCTTGTGACTGCTCTGTCCGGCTCTTCTGTCTCCCAGAATTTCCTTAGGAGGTTGCTCAAATCGTCTGTGGGTAGTTCTTGAACTACAATCATCGCACTTGCTCGTTGCCCTTGCTGCTTGTTGTCTGGTGTTAGCAGCTGCCCGAAAACGATCCATCCTAAGTGAGTGTCCTGCGCTGTTAAACCAGAGGCATATCTTCTCACGTTGCTCCTTATTATCGCTGCCCATACTTCTGCTCCCAGGAGGATATCGATACTGGAGGCTTTGTTGAAGCCGGCATCGGCTAACCTCAATTCTCTCGTGTCTTCTATGTGGTTCGACGGTAGATCCTTGTCTGGTATTTCTGATGAAATCTTTGGAATCGCATACATCATACAGCGCAATGTAAAAGAAGGCTCAGTTTGCGATTGTATAGTGATGCATACAACTCCTGACGGCCGCACATTGGCCTTGGAACCAATTCCAGATACTCGGAGGAAGGATTTGCGCTTCTTGATACCGATTTTTTGCACAAACTGCTCTGAGATAGCGTTGATTTGGCTACCGCTGTCCAAAAGTGCTCTCGCCACCACCGTGTGCCCTGCTCCGCTTGTTATGTTAACACATGCTGTAGCCAGTAATGCGCACTCCGCTACTGCATTGTCAACCTCCTCTCCGCAATGTGAGGAGCTGGGATGATTGGTACTTTCGGACTTAGATCTCGGCTGGGGTGTTAGTTGCTATAAGCTCGGTTGTCCCTTCACTTCTGTGGAATGAGTAGAAGATCCGGGCTCTGACGCCGCCACCGCAGCAAGACTTAACTTAGTCATGGTTTTTTGCTCTGGACATAATACACTATTATGTTTCTTGTTGCACCTGCGGCAGGCACCTGAAGGGCAGTTCTGTGCCATATGGCCGCTCCTCAAACAGTTGGCACACAGCTTCCAGGATCGAACCTTCTCGAATCTCATCCTAGTTGACAGCGCCAAAAAATCTTCGCAACGGTATAGTTGATGTTGCGATCTGCACAATGGACAGGTCGATACTGTCGCTGCTCTGCGGTCGACGATTGCTCCCTGGCTGCTCTTGCATTGTCGATGATCAGGTTCCGTGTGCTTGCTACCGTCTCTCTCCTGCGCGTCGAAGAATGCTGAGTCCAATGCACTTGCTCGCTTCTCCAGGAACTTTAAGAATTCTTCCAGTGTAGCGATCTTCCGGACATCTTCTCTTGCCATTTGCCATGCGTGGTTGGTTTCTGCATCTAGTCTCGCTCTGAGCATGTTGACAACGAAGGGGTCCCAGGAAGTAGTGTCCAAGCCGAGGGCCGTTAGTGAAGTTAAATGAGCGTTGGTCTCGTTCACTAGCTCACGGATATCGCGTGCCTTTGAAAATCCCTTGCCGATGCTCGGGATGGCGTGCAGCGCGTTTAAGTGAGCATCCACGATGTTTTGAGTGTTATCGTAGACCTCGTTCAATTTTGCCCACGCTATGGCATAGTTGGCCTCAGTGACCTGCCACCTGCCCACTAGCCTAGCCGGAGCTTCGCCTAGCAGTTGTTTAAGCTCGCGCATTTTGGTGACAGTCGCCATTGCCGCGTTGTTATGCACTTCAGTAACGAACTGGTCTCGAAATTCACGCCATTTTGTGTAGTCGCCCTCGAAACGCACGATTTTGCTGATACGCTCCTGATGAAGCTGTATGATACCGGTCTGTGGTGCCGTTGTGCTCATTGTAACGTTCGCCGCTGCACTCTCCTCCAGCTCGGAGATGCGTGCATGCATCCTTGCAACTGCTTTATGATGGACGAGCTCAACAGCCGCAAGGTATGTATCATGCGCTCTAAGTTCTTCGGAATTGGCCGCCTTTTCCACCAGAGACATGTGCTCTGTAAGCAGCCTCTCAAAAGCGCTCTCAGCGGCTGATAGCTTGGTTTTTACCATCGCTCGGTCTGCTTGCTCGAAGTCGTCTTCCTCGACGAATCTCACAGCCCGCATTATCGACGATCGAAATGCGTCTCTACGCGCAACGTCGCCCATAGTCGCACAGTTTTTCTTTCTTCTTATGCCCCTAAGACCACCGACGGCTTGCAGTAACTCAGGTCGACCCTTCGAAAATCACTGCGATCGTGAATGGAATAGAAGACAAGAAATGCACATACAATGCTCTATTATTCTGTTGCACTGCACAATCGTATTCGCACTGAGCAATTGCCCTCACTGCACTATGAAATAGTTTATTGCACTTGCACTTCGCTGTGATGAATTTTATTTCACTGTGTTTTGATCGAACCGCAGTGAGATATTTTTTCTTTAATGTTTGCTGCACTTTGACAAAAAATAACGGAGATGAAATTTTGTTGCACCGTAATAAAAATATCTCTCCCTTATTTACCACACTTCTTGCACGATCGCACTGCGCTAAAAAATGTACATCTGTTTATTTTTGCACTATGCTCGAATGTTTTTTTTTTTTTCACGCACTGTTTGCACTTATGTCTTTTTTTTCTCGCTGGATAATCCGGCTCGAAGGACCAAATGTTCGAAAACCCAGTGGAGAGTCCAAAAAGAGAGAAAATGCACTTATTTTATGTGATTGCTTAACTATAAATTATTTATTGGGAAGAATGAATATAAAAAACAACAATCTTGCGCTGCTCGCTGGTGAATTCACTTTCCTTGGTCGCTGCTCTAAAGGGAATGGCAAAAGACGATTGTGAGTGGACTGTATATAAAGGGGTAGCTGTTACTGCCGCTATCCCGCACACACGCAGGAAGTAAATGCCCACGTGACGATCTTCTGCTCTAGGGTCGCTGTTATGTGTGTGGTGTCTGCGTCCCGTTGCCTGCACTGGCGGCTGCTCTGGTTCTATGTACGTGTGTTATATATGTGTTGCTCGAGTAGATTTGGTCGCAGTCCTGTGCTGCGACAATATGTACTGTGTTTCTGCACATCGAATGATTTGGCTCTATTTACTAACACCGGTTGCCTGCGCTCTGCTACGACAAAATGCTCTATGTGTGTTATGTGATGTTGTTGATGTTGGATGTTTCTATTGTGTTCTGGAGCTGCCGCTATATACTTTTATATGGTGCCATCTGGCATCGGATGATTTTCCCGCTATATGGCATGATAAGGTTGGCGCCATGCGGTGTGTCGGTAGATCCGGAACATACCTCGTTGGAGATTATGAAGATACTCATTTCTCCACCTATCCCAAAACTGTTGAATCAGCCATTGAACTCGTTGTCATCGACTGAGATATGTGATATTCTCGTCAGTGATGGATGGATCCGGTATGCTCTGTAAATGACGACCGACTAAAAATGCCCAGGTGTCAATAGTTGGAAATCAGAAGGATCTTCGGAAAGAGGGGAGATGGGACGGGAATTAAGGATGGCCTCGCTTGGACAATAAGAGTATTTAACTCCTCATTTGTTAGCGAAGCTAAATGTAGAACGTGCTTCATGTGATGCTTGGCAGCCTTGACTGCCGCCTCCCATATGCCCCCAAAGTGCGGTGACCTCGAAGGTATCGTACGCCATTCAACGCCTTCTTGTGTCAACGTGTTCATTATGGGGGGGATTTCAACATGAATCTCCTTAGCATGTCATCTAGCTCCTCATTAAAAAGCACCATAAGATCTCTGAGTCTATTTTTTCTAAATACAACAGAGCCAACTCACTTTAAACCTAATTGTGCACCATCATTGTTAGATGTTATTTTGGCAAGTGATAAAAGTATTGTGAAATGTTACAGTCAACTATCTGTGCCTGTCTTCCTATATCATGATCTTGTATTCGCCACCTTCAGTCTAAATGTAAGTAGAAGTTATTCACAACCCGTTCAATATCGTGATTTCCGTAGTATTAATGTTCAAAATCTGTTTTGTGATTGTACCAATATTGAGTGGAGTAGTATAGTTACGTCGGACACTTCACTTCCGATTGGACATAGCGGCATTTCCCTTTTCCCCGCCCCCCGTTATTTCGCCTAGTCGACATTTTGTTACGCTAACGGCATTTCCCTTTCCCCGCCCCATACCATTGGCATGTGGCTAACGGATACACGCGCCATTTTATTTTTGCAACCGTAAGCATAAAATTTTCTATTTCATTGCACGCGCATCGCGAATGCACACAACATAATATTCATATTTCATTGCACGGGCATGAAATATGAATATTTCATAAACAAGCGCATTCCTTTACCACGGGAAGTAATGCGGCTTTCCAACCTGTAGAATAATTCAATTTAAGTTAGTTCAATTTTGTAACTCGAAAAGTTAAGCCGGTTTTCTGAATAAAGAAATAAAGAAAAAAAATAATAAAAAGTTTTTTTTATTTAAACGGCGATAGCAAAACCTAACTGGCGCAGTCGGTAGTGCTCGAATACGCGAATATATTCAGATAGTATCGCGGTTAATTTCTATTATTTAATTCGAGCGAACTCAAAATTCCGATCAAGGAATCACTTGTTTCGAAAAAGAAACTCAAGCCAACGTGTGTAAAAAGTGTGTGAACGTTGTTTCGACAAAGAAACTCGGCAAACGTGTGTAAAAAGTGTGTGAACGCTTGTTTCGATTAAGAAACCTAAACCAATAACTTCGTGCAAGAAGAACGTTGAAAAAAATAGACTCAAAATTAATAGACAACGTAATCAGTGTTTCGATCAACAAAGATTCGACAGAATGGCCCACAATAACATCGAGCAATGCCTCATTGCACTGACCCAACTTTTAGTGCAAAATAACCAAGCATCCAGCCCGAGATCGAGAAAAGAAAAAGAAATCCGATACCTCGCAATATACCAAGGTGATCCGGGAACACTGCCCTCGTTCGCAAACTCCGTCAATAAAATACTAGAAAACTACAGAGAGGAAGACAGACCACAGGTTTATGAAATCATCTATGATACAAAAATCCAAGGACCAGCGAAGAATCTTCTAAACACAAATCCACCCGCGGATTGGGACGCATGCTTAGGAAAACTGAAAAAACACTTCAGACCCTCCAGAGATGAGATGACCATAACTAAGGACATCGGGGGATTAACTACACTACTGACTCTAATTTTATTAACAACAACGGTAACAAACGGACAAAAACTAGACGTACAAAACCTTAACGCAGGACATGGGTACATTACGATTAGGGACGAAAAGATTCCAGTAATAGTAAGCTATACGAAAATACTTCACAGTATAAACTTAACCTCATGGATAAATAACCTAGACATTATAGAACATAATATAAACAAACTAAATCACCAAAACGAATACCCTGCAATAATGCATAATTTTAAACTTTTATCGGAAGAAGTAGAAAATTTATTAGAAAACCATCATAAACAAAGAAGAGGACTAGTTAACATCGTCGGTAAAGGACTTAAGTACTTGGCAGGAACGATGGACTCTGACGACGAACAGGAAATTAGAAACAGTTTAGAGACGAACGAAAAAAATAACCGAAACTTGATCGACGGACTTAATGACCAAATTAGGATAAATCAACACTTTAACGAAGCCATTGACAATATTACGAAACACATTAACGAACAACAACTAGAAATAAAGGCCCAATTACTAAATGTAGGTAACGCAATAAATAGAGAATCTTCAGAAATATATAATATGCAGCAGGCATTTCAAATTCAATACGATATAAATTTATTAAGAGAACAAGTTAGAAAGGTAAAGGAAAATCTACTGCTTAGCAGACTAGGAGTTTTAGGGAAAGATATTCTATCACCAAAAGAAATAACAAACTTTAACATAACAATTAATAAATTAAGCAACATCAAAAGCACTGTTATTGTACACGATGACCAAATAATATTCATATTATTAATCCCTAATTACTCAGATGTAAATTTTTATAAAATTTTAATAGAACCAATTCCTAATAATAACAACTTAGAATTAGTAAGTCCGTATAATCAGTTTATAAGAGATGATAATCTTAGTTATGAATATATTAATGGAACAGTTAAGTTCAAAGACTTAAAAATGATAAATGATAACTGTATATCTAACATTTTTAAACTAAGTCCTAAATGTAATTTTAAAGAAAATAAAAATATAGAAATCAAACAAATCCATAATAATATTGTTGTAACGAAAAACATTCCGTATACCCAAATTTTGCATAACTGTAATAATTTCACGTTAAATGTTATGGGTAACAACTTATTAAGATTCGAAAATTGTAAACTAAATATAAATAACATAAAATATGAAAATTTTGTAACATACGATAATTTTATCATACCTAGCCTTAATAATGTAACTATAAATAAGATTGTAATGAACTATTCTACAGAAGAAATACACCTGAAAAATATCGCAAATCGTAATTTAATAGAAGAAATTAAATTAAAAACTACCGCGCATGAATACATAAATCTTGGAGTAATTTCAGCTACCATAATTATCTTAATAATAGTTTTTATCTTCAGTTTCATTTCAAAAAATAACAACGGTACAAAAATTAAAGTCAATGTAAAAAATGCGGATTCTTGGGAGCAGAATCTTAAGGGGGGAGGAGTTACGTCGGACACTTCACTTCCTCTTGGACATAGCGGCATTTCCCTTTTCCCCGCCCCCGTTATTTCACCTAGTCGACATTTTGTTACGCTAACGGCATTTCCCTTTCCCCGCCCCATACCATTGGCATGTGGCTAACGGATACACGCGCCATTTTATTTTTGCAACCGTAAGCATAAAATTTTCTATTTCATTGCACGCGCATCGCGAATGCACACAACATAATATTCATATTTCATTGCACGGGCATGAAATATGAATATTTCATAAACAAGCGCATTCCTTTCCCACGGGAAGTAATGCGGCTTTCCAACCTGTAGAATAATTCAATTTAAGTTAGTTCAATTTTGTAACTCGAAAAGTTAAGCCGGTTTTCTGAATAAAGAAATAAAGAAAAAAAAATAATAAAAAGTTTTTTTATTTAAACGGCGATAGCAAAACCTAACTGTATATATATGTCGTCTGACGTTAACAAACAAGTAGAGTTCCTAAATGTTAGTCTTGAGTATCTTTTTAATAGACATGTTCCATGTAAAACACGTGTGCTGAAAAGCAAAGCTTGTCCTTGGTTGTCTAATGAAATATTAAACGCCATTAAGCGAAGGGACACTTTATACCGACGGTGGAAACGATTTCGCTGCACAGAAATGCATATGGAATATAAAGTCAGTCGAAACCTTGTTGTATGTATGATAAAAACTGCAAAATTTAATTATTATAATGCCAAATTTAATTCCGATCGATCGTCTAAATTTCTGTGGAACCAAGTACGAGAAATTGGACTATGCAAAAAAAGTCGTAAGGCTAATGATGAAAACATCAACGTAGATGAATTAAACAACCAATTTGTCAGTACTTTTCCTCCAGTAGCCATTGGCTCTCCTTTGTCATTGACACAAAGTGATAGTGAAGAAGCTTTTGCAGTCAATAGATTTGATGTTTATTCGGTCGGATTGGCGATACTTGCTATCAAACGAAAATCTGTTGGCCTTGATAATATCCACCCAGATTTTATAAAAAATTTACTTCCAATAACATTGCCTCATATTACCCACATTTTCAATACCATCCTTATGACATCCGCCTATCCAAATATCTGGAAAAAAGCAGAAATTATTCCTATTCCTAAAAAAGCTAATGCTCCGGAATACAGACCCATTGCTATTCTTCCCTTCTTGTCTAAAGTCTTCGAATTTTTATTAAGTCGTGAAATAAAGGAATATGTCGAAAATAAAAAGCTACTAACCCCTATGCAATCGGGTTTCCGATCAGGACATAGCTGTATAACAGCAGTATTAAAAGTATCCGATGACATTCGCCAAGCTTTTGATGAAAATAAAACGACATTGTTGGCATTACTTGACTTCTCTAAGGCATTCGACTGTGTAAATCCGTCAATTCTTTGTAATAAACTGTTAACACAATTTAATTTCTCTAGTCCCACTAACAAGCTAAGATTGTCGTATCTCACTAATCGTGTCCAAGCTGTTTCGCATAATTCCCAACTCTCTAGTTTTCGTCCTGTTAATAGTGGTGTCCCGCAGGGCTCCATCCTTGGTCCATTACTGTTTTCTATGTTCATCAACGACCTTCCAACTGTGTTGTGCCATTGTAATTTTCATATATACGCGGACGATGTTCAGCTCTATTTAAGCTTCCCAATTGGAATGGTGGAAGACTCAGTCGAAAGATTGAATGAGGATCTCCGTTCTGTGATTAGTTGGTCCACTCAGAATGACCTCATGATTAATCCAGACAAAACCAAAGTTATCCCTTTCTTAAAGCATAAACCCAACCTTCTTGATTTTCCTAAAGTAGAACTTCTCCCTACGTGTATTCAATATGTCACGCTTGTAAAGAACCTTGGGATTATTTTTGATAGTGAGCTTACTTGGAACGACCACATAACCAATATAGTATCTAAAGTATATGCATCCCTCAGAGGTCTTTCAATTAGTAGATCCATATTACCTATTGAGATTAAGTTAAAACTTGTAAAGGCACTTATCATGCAAATTATTACTTACGGGTGTGAGCTTTTCGCTGACTGTGACAGCACTTGTTTTCGAAAATTAATAAGAGCGCTAAATTCGGCTGCTAGGTATGTGTTTAATCTTCGTAGGTACGACCATGTTTCAACGGAACGCCGCAAACTTATTGGTTGCGATTTGGAACATTTTTTAAAATATCGATCCTGCATTCTACTCTTCAAAGTTATTCACAAGAAGCAACCCGCATATCTGTACAATAAGCTTGTCCTATCTCGGTCTAGTCGCTATATAACATTAAGGCCGTCTACATATACATGCTTGACATCACGTAGACAGTTCTTCGTTCATGCTGTAAATCTTTGGAACCACCTGCCATACCAGGTGAAGTCTAAAGTCGAATACAGACAGTTTCAATCGGCATGTTTTTCGTATTTCTCCAATTTAAACTGAAATTACTCGTATTTGTTATATTAATCTTCTTAGTCTACATGGCTGCAACTATTTACTGTTTAATTTAACTTTTTTTTCCTGTTTTTAATGTTATATTTTATTATTGTATTTCTTTCTTTTTTTTAAATGTATCATTTTCATATTGTATGTGTGTTAAAAACACTATTTCATTTTGTATACATAAAAGTTTGCCTTTTCCTACCTGTACTCATTTTAAGTGTACTCTTAAATGTACAGCGATTATATAATATATAATAAATAAATAAAATAAATAAAAATTATAACCCTTTGGTAATCCGGAGATGCCAGGTGAGAGTATAGTTCCTTTAATTCATTTCGTGCACGTACATATGTAGTTTGTGGCATTCTTACTATAAAATATTTTGCTCAAACCCCTCCTTCCAAAGAATCGCCGTAGAGCTCCAAGAATTACGCGATGTCGCGGTAAGTCTATCATGAGAGGATGTACTGATTTGGGATTAGCGTTGAAACATTTAACACATCGTCGAATTGTTTTCTTCGCCAACACCCTTCCATGCACAGGCCAATAATAATTTTGCCTAACAAGAGCCAATAATGCCTGTGCTCCTAAATGGTGATTTTGTTGATGAAAATGTCGCATCACGGCGTCTGTGAAATAGTTTTTATTAGTTAAAAGTATTGGGTATTTATGGTCGAAAGCGATTTCAGCATGCCTAAGGCGTCCTCCAACTCGAAGAAGTTCGTTTAAAAGCGGGTTCAATGATGCTATGTGCGACTTCATCTTCACTTGCTGACCACTCCGAAGCAAAGCAATTTCGCCATGATAATGTACAATCCTGATTATCTTATTGATGGCGGATTTGAACTCGCAAACTGTAATTTCTCCTGTTAACCGCTTATTATTTTTTCCTTTTAATAAAGCATCTGTGCCAAACCGTACAATAAAGGCAATCGTATTGACAAATCGTCTGTAGTTATTTTTAAGTTTAATGCGTTAGAAAATTTCAATCACTTCTCTAGCTAGAAATATACTCCCGGGCTTGGGTTTCCTTCGCTCTGACTGTTCGCCGGTGATAGCGGTGCTTCTTTTCTCATTTGGTCAGTTCTTTTCTTCTTCACGTAGGAATGGTGGGCCAGCTCTATAAGCTCTAAGGATATTGAACATCTCGATAAGATGTCCGCTGGGTTATAATTGCTGCGGATGTGATGCTACTGGTGAAGTTCAGAAAATCGTTGGATGGTAGTAACGCGATTAGCTATATAAGTTGGCCATTGATATGTCAAAACGATGTTTGAATCGGTCCAATAATAATATTTGCCAAACCTTTCTGTAGTAGTAGCATGGACTTATCCACAAGTTGTACCATTAGGGGGTGGCAATGGTGTAGTGGTAACACCGTCAATTGCCACGCTAATGGTTCATGGTTCAAACCCTGATGTCAGCAAGCATGTATTTATTTCTCATGATCTCAGTCCGATCATTTTCAAAAGCTTCTGTGAACACTACTGCGAAGGCATAACACTGGCAGTAGCTTGGTCATCTGGCTGGAAAAATTGTTCGCTCTGTCCATGATGATTTGCCCTTGACATCGATTATCGGGGAAAAAGTACTGTGAATTAGAAGCAATGACAATAATAACAAAAATCTCCCCAGTTATCTGGACGCCACCCCCGGAGAAAAGCTGAAGCATAAACAACTGAACTTCAAGAACCACTACACCAAAATCTTTCTCTCTCTCTCTATCCATCTTTTCCAACGCTGCACTGTGTGTAAACATGTTAAAGGTATTCATAACCCTTTGAGTGCGCACAAATTATAAAAAAAAAGAAAAAAAAAAAAAAAAAAAAATTACGGTGGCACACAATTTAAGTCGCGTTGCTTATCAACAGCTGCTAGTTTTGATTTTGCACGCACGCCTTTACTTAACGTACATATGTATAAACAAGCACCATAGGCTTTCTCGGAGCTGTCGGAGAACGCATGCAACTCTGCGTGACCAAGTGAATCTTCTAAAACGAGCCGTCTGACTGCTATTTTCTCCAATTCTGCCAATTCTCCCCTAAAAGATATCCAAGATTGATGAAGATCTCGGGACAACGCTTCATCCCAATGCAGCTTGCTTTTCCAAAGTCTTTGCATAAAAAGTTTCGCCCTCACAATCACTGGATTGTTTAATCCCAATGGGTCATAGAGTCTCGCAACGTCGGAAAGAATCGATCTTTTGGTAATCTCACCAATTTCCTGTAGATTAATCTTTATTTGAAATGTGTCATTAACCGGCTCTCAAATAAATCCAAGTGTTTCGATAACGTTATCTTGCCTTAGTTGGAAAAGCTGCTCTCAATCCTGTACTGGTATATCCTTTATTATTTCTTCCGAATAAGCACACCATTTCCATAAACGAAACCCATCTCGTTTAAAAATCAATTGCAGTTCAACCTTCAATCTTAAAACTTCCTCCAATGTACTGGCTCCCGCAAGTACATCATCAACATAAAAATTATTTTTTGAATTAAAGAAAGTTTAATTCCTGCAGTTCTCCTCTTAGTCTAAAGATGGTTCCTATTATAGTGCAGGTGTAGTCGTTCTTGAAATAATTCAGATCCTTAAGATTATAATTGACCTTCGAATAGAAATTCCTCTCCGTAGAAGATCTGGCTCTTTCAATAAAAGAGTATCTCTAATTCTCATCTGTTGTCCTGATTATTTCATACAATGAGCTTCTCCACTCTGCATGACCCTTCCCAGATAGATCAAGAGATTTCCATTATCTGTACTAGTTAATCCGCATTCATATTTAATGTAGATATGTGTAGGGATGATAGTCCTGTTTCGAGATTGTACATGTATGTTGGAGTATTTTTCGGAAGACAGAATACTTTCCTTAGGAAAAGTCGCAGTAGATTTTCCCCTACCTCATATCCGCCAATTACCCATATTTGTGCTCCATAAAAGAGGATCGCTCGCGGCGTTGCCTTGAAGACATTATATTTGGCGTTAACCGATACATGCTTACTGCTGAAAATTCTTTTCCAATTAGCACAAATTGCAGTTTTGGCTTTATCAACTTTAACTTGGGGGTGCTTATTCATATTAAGGTTGTAAGTCACATCGATTCCTAGGTATGTATACTTTTTCACTACTTCCAAGTCCTTTCCCTCGAAACTCCATGCCGCGCCTCGAGCTTTTCTTCCTGTGCCATTTTTAAAGATGAGTACTTTTGACTTATTGGTGTTTACCTCCAAGCTCCACAGTTATATTAATATTCGGAAAGCCTGTTAATCATTAGGCGTAAGGAAGCTGAGGACTCAGCCAAAATAACTATATCATCTGCATACATAATCGTTTTTACTCTTAAACGCCACACCTTTACTCCACCAGGAAGCCAATCCACCAGATCATCTAAGAAAAGAGCAAACAGTAACGGGCTGAGATTGCACCCCTTTCTTACTCCGCGGTTTATTTCCAGTCTGCTTGAGATTTCTCATTTGCATTTGCTGTTGTGTGCTGATAAAGTTTCTCCAACGCTCTGCCAAAGTTATGGGACACTCCCAAGTTGTATAGTTTATAGAACAAGGTCTGTCTGTCTATAGTGTCAAATGCAGCTTTGAAGTCGACGAAAAAGGTGTACAGTTTTTTTTCGAGTCAGCAGCTTTGTGGAGTACCCAGCTTTATACTCTCCCAGTTTGCTATTTGCCAGTCTCTTATAAAGCGAGGAGGTGTATATTTTTAAGGCAGAGTTTAAAAAAGATATCCCTCTGTAGGTTTTTGGATCGCTGGGATTGCCTTTTTTAAGGATGGGCCATTTTAGCGCTTCATAAATATGATCCGGAGGGATTCCAAATTTAAAAATTACGTTTAACGCAGTAGTAAATTAAGTTTTGAAGGCCAACGTATTGTATGTACTTAAAAAATTCTGCTGGTATGCCATCTGTTCCTGCCGCCTTCCCATCTTTTAAGGACTCCAAAACCATATCAACCGCCTCTAGCAATATTTCCGAATCTAGATTCGCATCTCGCTGATAAGGCCTCGCAAAATTCCAAACTAAATGGTTCGTAGTAGAATTCAGCAACGTCGCAAAGTGTGACCGCAAAGCATTCACCTCAATACCGGTTACTCGGTTTGTTCTCCCATTACCATTTATTTTCCTTGTCAATGCCTAAAACTCTGCTGAATCCCTACCTTGACTAAGAGACTTAACCAAACCTTCCTCGTACCTCGCCTTTTTATCCATGCAAAAGCGCTTATATTGTTTGTTTGCTTCTGCATACTGTGCTTTAATGCTTCTTGTTTCGGACCCTCGTACAAGCTTTAATAATGCTAGCGATTTCTTTCTTAGCTTTTCACACGCAAAGTCACACCAATCGTTCTTTTTTCGCAAACTGGATGAAGTGCTCAATTGGCCCGCTGCATCGCGTATTAAGCATTCCAAATCATGCAGTGGTAAGAGATGTATTTTAACAGAGACTTCCTTTTCTACAAGCTGCTTATCTATTCTAGCCTGGAACAGTGCAGTCGAAGTCACAATCACTACATCCGTTTAGAATACTAAGTCTAAAATCATTAGTTTAGTGTGGAAAGTACGCTTATGTTGGTGTTGTGCAGGAGCTTGAGCGAGTTTATTCTTTTGCACCTGAATCGTATTCGACTCCTTAAGATTTGAGACTGACTCTAGTATCTGATACTGGTTTGTCAAAAACAAATCCATTTCTGACCATTTGGGTAGGTCACGCCGTTTTTTAAATGATTGTGCCCACAATGAAAGCACTTTTTCCGGGAGACGAATTGAACACAGAAACACTAGGATTGGATCCCACGATTTGGCTTCCATGTTATATGATTTTAGAATTGACTGGCAATCGTTAATATCACTTTGAAGCTTTTTAATGGGTTTTCCCGATTCAGTAGTAATTGCAGGTAAATTGAAAAGAGGTTTTAATTGGCTATTGACTAAGACTCGTTTGTTTTCGTATTGGTCGGACAGAGCCTGCAAAGCAAGATCAAAATTATCGGCCGTAAGCGGGAATTTACTGACAATATTGTGGGCTTCTCCTTTAGTTTTAGAACGGAGATGAAATAATTTTTGTACTGGACACAATTTTGGATTATTGATGTAAATAGCGGTACATAAATCCCTGAAAGATGGCCAGGAGAAATAATCTCCATAAAAGACTTCTGTGTCACATGGAGGGCAACAGCCTTGAATCCGGATGATCTTACTGTTGACGACCCATGCAAACGTAAAAAGGACAACGATCTTCGTGTCTGCACATGGAATGTTAGGTCCCTCTACAAACCACGTGCAGCCGAACAACTTGCGGAGGCCCTAGAGTGTCTCAAAGCAGACATTACCGCCATCCAAGAAGTGCGATGGGATGGGCCGGCAAAAGGAGTATGAAAAACTGCGACATCTACTACGGCGTTTGCTACAGACAAAAAGGATAGCGGATTTGTCATTGGAGGCAGACTTAGGCAAGAAGTCTTGAGTTTCCGGCATGTGAACGAGCGCCTCATGACTATCCGTATCAAGGCTAAATTTGCCAACATTAGCCTAATATGCGTTCACGCCCCTCATGAGGAGAAGGACGACGCGACAAAGGACGACTTCTACCAACTCTTGGACAAGACGTATGAGCAATGCCCTAGCCACGACCTTAAAGTTATCCTAGGCGATTTTAACGCAAAGCTAGGAAGAGAGGACATCTTTAGTAGCATGGTCGGAAAGCACAGCCTGCACGACATCACATCCGACAACGGACTAGGCTAATCGACTTTGCAGCGGGGCGAAACTTTGTCGTAGCTAGTACGCGGTTCCCACGTCTCGACATTCACAAAGGAACATGGCTCTCCTTTGATCAAAAAACCGTCAACCAAATCGATCACATTGCGATCGACGCAAGGCACTCTTCCAGTATTCTGTGTGTCCGGACTTTCCGAGGAGCCAACGTGGACTCGGATCACTACCTAGTTGTAAACAAGGTAGGGATGCGGATATCCACAGCGGAGCGAAATCAACGAAATGCTGTGAGGAAATTTGACGTCGAAAAGCTACAATCGCAAGAGACCGCCAGAACCTTTGCCGATCGTGTTTCTTCTAATCTTAATCTAAGTCATATGCCGCCACCAGCAAGTGCGGAAGACCAGTGGCAGCGTTGCCAACAAGCCATCAGAGATGCCGCCTCTGATGTACTGGGTTTCTCTCGCCCACCACAACGAAACCCCTGGTTTGATGAGGAATGCTGGCAAGCACATGCAGCAAAACCAGACGGGTGCAAAGCGGCACTGCATAGAAGGACTAGAGCTGCTTACGAGCTCTATGTGAGCAGGAGAAAAGAGGAACATCGACTTCTCAGAATGAAGAAGGAGGAGCATGAGAAGCGCTCGATCGAGGAGATTGAAAGACTTTATTGCAGGAATAATGTTCGAAAATGTTGCCAAAGGGTAAAAAGAATATGCCAGGGTTTCAAAGCCAGAACAAGCAGGGACGAAAATGGCAACATAGTAGTAGAATCGCAGTCGGTGCTGAGAATATGGAAGGAACACGTCAGCAGATTGTTAAACGGCGATAATGATCAATATTCCGCTGCCAGGCAGAATGAGCCATTCAACAGTGACGATGGCAGTCAAGATTCCCGTCAACCCGATCAGAATGAAGTGAGGACAGCGATATCTAAACTCAAATCCAACAAAGCTGCTGGAGCCAAGGGCCTTGCCGCTGAACTTTTCAAGGCAGGAGGAGATGAGTTGGTAAGGAGCAGGCACCAGCTCATCTGTAAAATCTGGTCGGACGAAAGTATGAATGGAACCTCAGCATCGTTTGCCCAATGCTGAAGAAAGGAGACCCTCTGAGCTGCGCCAACCACAAAGGTATAAGTCTCTTAAATATCGCATATAAGATCCTGTCTGCCGTACTATGTGAACGCCTAAAACCGATCGTCAACAACCTGATAGGTCCTTATCAGTACGATTTCAGGCCTGGAAGTCCACCATTGGCCAAATATTCACACTACGGCAGATCTTGGAAAAAACCCATGAATATAAAATCGATGCGCACCACCTTTTCATCGATTTCAAAGTTGCCTATGATAGCGTGTATAGACGAGCTATACAGAGCCATGTCTAGTCTTGACATCCCTGCCAAGCTTGACCGTTTGTGCAGAATGACGGTGGAGAACTCTCGCTGCTCCATCAAAGTCGGTAAGATCATCATCGAACCGTTCGGTGTCAGGAAAGGTCTTAGACAAGGCGACGCACTATCATGCGATCTCTTTAACATAGTACTTGAGAGAATTGTACGAAACTCACAAGCCAACACCGGAGGAACAATCTTCTTGAAGTCTGTACAACTACTCGTTTATGCCGATGACATTGACATAATCGGAAGAACTCAGCGGGCCGTCAATGGGGCATTTACGAGTATTGAGAACGAGGCAGCAAAGATGGGTCTAGCGGTCAATGAAAGCAAAACAAAATATGTGCTGTCTACAAAAAAGGACATCCAACATCGGCGTCTGGGACAGAACACCACAATAGACAGATACAATTTTGAGGTAGTAAAGGATTTTGTCTACCTAGGCTCTATGGTCAGCTCCGCAAATGACATCAGTAGGGAGATCACACGGAGAATTGCTCTTGCCAATCGTTGTTTCTATGGGCTAAAACGGCAATTCAGTAGCGAAGCCCTATCTCGAACTACTAAGGTAACTCTTTATAAGACATTAATCATCCCAGTCCTGCTGTATGGCGCATAATCGGAAGAACTCAGCGGGCCGTCAATGGGGCATTTACGAGTATTGAGAACGAGGCAGCAAAGATGGGTCTAGCGGTCAATGAAAGCAAAACAAAATATGTGCTGTCTACAAAAAAGGACATCCAACATCGGCGTCTTGGACAGAACGCCACAATAGACAGATACAATTTTGAGGTAGTAAAGGATTTTGTCTACCTAGACTCTATGGTCAGCTCCGCAAATGACATCAGTAGGGAGATCACACGGAGAATTGCTCTTGCCAATCGTTGTTTCTATGGGCTAAAACGGCAATTCAGTAGCGAAGCCCTATCTCGAACTACTAAGGTAACTCTTTATAAGACATTAATCATCCCAGTCCTGCTGTATGGCGCAGAGGCATGGGCTTTGACAAAACCGGATGAGGATGCCCTTGGTTATTTCGAGAGAAAAGTTCTTCGAGCGATCTTTGGTCCCGTCTGCATAGACGGTGAGTGGAGGAGAAGGTACAATGCCGAACTATACGGCCTGTACAAGGACATCGACTTAGCCAGAAGAGTTCACATAGAGCGACTAAGATGGCTGGGTCATTTAGAGTGGATGGAGCCCAACGTTCCCGCTAAGAAAGTCTTCGAATCCACCCCGGACGGACGGCGCTGTAGAGGACGTCCTCGCGGTAGGTGGCGCAAACAAGTGGAGGGGGACGTCAACCAACTTGGCGTGCGCAACTGGAGGCAGCTGGCTCGTAACCGTGCTGGCTGGAGAGGTTTGTTAGTTGAGGCCAGGTCCACCCCGGACTGTAGCGCCATCCAAGTAAGTAAGTAAGTAAGTCACATGGAGTGACTTTCATGCAAGACGCAGAATCTGCGTTTTGGACACTGATAGAATTGGATTGGTTGGTGGATGTACCATTAGTTTCTGATTGAATTAATTCAAGTTTCGAAATTAAATTAATTATCTCACACAAATTTGTAATGTATGTGGCTGACGAAGAAAGATATTTACCTTTACTGGCCTGTACATCTTGTTCTGATGCCGATTCATTAGCTTTTAAGCAGAAGGAAAACGATTTCTTAATTTCACACCACAATTCTTTTAGCTCTATTGTGGTGGCTTCTAAGTTTATAGGGGTTTGATCTAGAGATGGGAACTGTGCATCTTTTGAATGAGGCGGCTCACCGGATCTCTCTCTTTTCAAAGATCTGGATCTTTAAACCGGCTCAAAAGATCTATACTCTGTCCAACATAAATTGGCAGTATGCACTGATTGGCTGCGGCCACCATTAAATTGATGTGCATTCAGAGTTACCAGTGTCCATTTGGTAACTCGTTCAGTTTTTTTTCCTTGGGTTTCTGCTGAGGAGCTTTTGGTTTTAGATCTTTGAAAAAAGTTCTTAATGATAAGTGTTATCGTGGAGATCTTGTTTTGATCTTTTGCATTTCTTTTATTGTGTGGAAAATACGTTAAAATGCAGTTACAAAATTGTAAGCTGTTTTCTTTAAGGAAAAAGTTTATTTGCGTAGGTTTTCGTAGCGCGCGATCAGTTTTTTGATGTCACGTGTTTTTGTCTAAATTTGGATTGTGATGTAATTATCGGTGTATAGTTGGGTGTGACAGGGTCGTCACGTAATCTGAGTATCTGGAATTGGGGGAATTGGGGGTTTCCTAATTTTGCTGTACAAAGCGCTGCACGCTACAAAAGGAGGCGATGTCGCCGCAATCGATCCAAACAAATGATATGCTAAGACTAAATTTTATTTACAAATTATCGACTATTTATACAATTATTCCACTTAAAAATTATGCTTACTCTATCTTAATTCTAATAACAATTGAATGAATGAGTCAATTACTACACGAAAATATGTGTGAAGAAAGAATCTGAATAGTGACAATAACATTTTGGGTAATGACACCGGTGACACATTAATGTCGCTGCATGTCATTTGATGCTTGCAAAAGGTGATTGAAACTGATTGGATTACGTTTGCATGGTTGCCCCGTTGTATTATTATGTCATCTAGACCAATGTGCATGCTTGCAAAAATTAGTGAAGTTTAATTGTTTTGCATCGTTGTCCCATGTCATTATTACATCACAGTGATACTAATGTGAAGTTAAGTATTTTTATGTAATTGTATTTTTAAGAGGTGTATTTTTTTTAGAGTTTTGCGCAATTTGTGTTTTTAAGTCGCGTATTTTGTGCTTAATCTTAGTAGTTAGAAATGGCTTCAAAATCATCCAAAGACTTAAGTGGCGTAAAAAACAAGAAATTGTTGACGCGACAAAAAAAAAATCATAAAAATTTCAATCTAAAAAAGGACGGTAACCCAACATAATATTCTTTCCGATTTTTGCTAATTTGAAATACTTACTACGGAAACGCTGTAAGAGCTGTTGTTAGAATAGCACCTTACGGAAAACAAAAGAGTGCGAATGAGAGACAAACATCCTCTCACTGGCGATTTATGTTGGACAGAGTCCAGATCGATCTTTTGTTCTGTAAGCTCTAAACATATCCGAGATGCATATCAATCCATTGGTACATAGTGCCCACGCAACACAAAAGCAAAAAAGGCTTAGCAAACATACACGCACAATTGATGCAGCGTACACTTTGATGATTGCTGACTATGTACTATATACAAAAGAATATACTACTGAATAAGGGACGAACACAGTATAGTGTATTTTTGCTTTAGCGATGTGTGTACATACATCCATGCAATTGAGCCAGCGCACGTCTACAAGCAATTGTGTTGTTCTTGTGTTCTGTTGTGGCAGTTGCACTGTATGTATCACTGTATCGATATGGATCACTGATCTGTTGAGAGCTTACAGAACATCAGAACATAAGATCCATCTGCATCTTTTGAACATGTAGGAGTCGGTTCAATAGATCCAATACGCTGTTGTAGACAACACATGTACATTCGCGAGCTTTTGTTATGTCAATTTATACACAAAATCTAATACACAAACACATGCAATCTCGCGCGCAATACACGGTATTACAACATATACGATGTTTTGTTTGCAGGTAAAGAATCGTAAAGAAGAAGCTCTTTCAAATCGCACTCTTTTCGGCTCATAGCGTATCAACGTATCACTGATCTGTGACAGCGCTGCCACTTTTACTACAAAGCTAGCAGATCTACTAGGTTTTCAGCTTGCCTACTAGCTTTGTCCAAAAATCTACTAGCTTTTTACCTCATCTTCAAACTTCAATTTCATTAAATATTGAATTTACAATTCAATTGCTCGTTCATATATGGAGGTTTCTTTAAAACATTTTGAGTTATTTGGCACTACTTATAGGTGCCGGTTTATTATTGGTCGGGTGGCTCCATTTTCCATATTTTTCGCTAATCTCAAATGTCAAAAAATCTTGAGTTTTGTCTTTTTTTGCACTGCATAGTTATTAGTTTTTAGTTCATTGATTTGCATCAAGAAGATTGCTTTAAAGAAAATTAAGAATGAGGTCGAGGATTTTGTATTTTTTGAACTAGCGTCGCTTATGTTTAACCTTTATTGCCTTCCGCACTACAGCGCTCCAGGTGTGTGAAAATGTTCAAATTTGAACATAATTAAAATCAATTTAACAAATAGTATTGGTACAAAAACTGCTGAAAATATTTTCCTTTGTAAAGAACTTTTAAAAGGCAATCCAATTTTCCAATCCAATCCAAACCATAGGATGAATTTGTTAATTTTGCTAAAAGATTTCAGCTTATTAAAGGAAAACTCCACAAAGCACAATTTATTTATTTTTGGCTATTGTTTCTGTAGTGTCGTCACAAAGCCTTTTTCTTCTTCTTATTTCGGCGAGGTTATGATCTGAAAACAAGAGATCGTCACTCCCCCACTTCACTGCATTTCTTGTGGGGTTCGCCTCTTTGACATCAGAAAATATCGGCAGGACTCCCGATTTTGGATCACGTGGTTACTGAGGCCAATCAAATGCTCGTGTCGTTGCATTTGAGCAATCCAGGTGTTTATAGGCCTGGCTCTTCTGCCTCGCGATGTCTTTGGAACGTTCATTGATATTGCCTTTTTAACAGCGTTCAAATGATCTCTTCTTTGAACGTGGGAATACCAACTGAGCCGGTCGCGCTCTATTTTTCGTAAGATGGTCCTTTGATGGGAACTCTTCGGTTACTCCAGCGGGACATCCTACTATTGTCTTTGCTCCCTCGTACATATCCATTATCATCTCTACATAGTGTCGTCGCAAAGCCTAATTTATTTATTTTTGTTCTTTGATTATTTTTATTAATGGAGAGTTTAAAAGTCCAATTTATTTATTTTTGTTTTTTGTTGTTCATTACTTTTATTTTATTATGGTTCATTGGTTCATAGTTCAAATCCTTATGTCAGCAAGCATTTATTTATTTCTTATGAAATATATAAAAAGTCAGTCCGATCAATTGCGAAGGCTTGGTCATATGGCTGGAAAAATTGTTCGCTCTGTTGATGATCATTTGCTATGACATCGGTTATCGGGACAAAAATACTGTGAATCAGAAGCAAAAGACAAAAAATAATAAAAATCTCCTCAGTTATCTGGGCGCCGCCCCCGGAGTTTCTCTGAAGCATAAACAACTGAGCTTCAAAAACCGCCACTGCAAAATCTTTCTCTCTCTCTCTATCTATGCTTTCCAATGCCCACAATGTGTGTAAACATGTTAAGGGTATTCATAACACCTTGATATTCTCTGATTCCCTCAATATTTCCATGTCTTACCGGCTTCCTGATTCGTGCTGTGTCATCCAGGCGGAAGTTTTTGCTATACGTAAGGCCTGCCGCCTACTTAAGCAAACCTCTTACTTACTTACTTACTTAGATGGCGCTACAGTCCGGGGTGGACCTTGGCCTCAACCAACAAACCTCTCCAGCCTGCATGGTTACGAGCCAGCTGCCTCCAATTGCGCACGCCAAGTTGGTTGAGGTCCCCCTCCACTTGTTTGCGCCACCTACCGCGAGGTCGTATTCTACTGCGCCGTCCATCCGGGGTGGATTCGAAGACTTTCTTAGCGGGAAGGTTAGGCTCCATCCACTCTAAATGACCCAGCCATCTTAGTCGCTGTATGTGAACTCTTCTGGCTAAGTCGATGTCCTTGTACAGGCCGTATAGTTCGGCATTGTACCTTCTCCTCCACTCACCGTCTATGCAGACAGGACCAAAGATCGCTCGAAGAACTTTTCTCTCGAAATAACCAAGGGCATCCTCATCCGGTTTTGTCAAAGCCCATGCCTCTGCGCAATACAGCAGGACTGGGATGATTAATGTCTTATAAAGAGTTACCTTAGTAGTTCGAGATAGGGCTTCGCTACTGAATTGCCGTTTTAGCCCATAGAAACAACGATTGGCAAGAGTAATTCTCCGTGTGATCTCTCCACTGATGTCATTTGCGGATATCTCTATGGAAAGCCTTGAAGTCCATAAGGAAACCTGTAATGCACTCACCGCCAATTAGGAAAGCTAACGGGGAGTGGGCAAAAGAATACAAAGAGAAAGCAGAATTATTTGCCGATCACTTAGAGGAAACGTTCAAGCCGTTCGATGGACAACCGTTGATCGAAGATCCGAATGATAATATGCCACCCGACAACTTTAGAGTAAAAACCGTATCCCTGTCCGAACTTCGAATGACAATAAAAAAATTGAAAAATAACAATGCCCCGGGATATGATTTAATCACTGGCAAAATTTTGAAAGAACTACCGAAAAAAGTGCTGGTTAAGTTGCTCTACATTATAAATGCTTCCTTAAGACTATTATATGTTCCAAGGCAATGGAAAGTCGCCGAAGTTATTATGGTTCCGAAACCGGGGAAATGTGCAAATGACAAGAAATCATATAGACCCATTTCACTTCTGCCAATAATATCTAAGGTCTTCGAGAAACTTCTGCTGAAACGATTGCAACCAGTAATTGAAGAAAGACACTTGATCCCGGATCATCAATTCGGGTTTCGGGTCAAACATTCCACAATCGATCAGGTGTATCGAATAACGAACGAGATTGAAAAAGCTCTAGAAGGGAAAAAAATATGCTCTAGCGCTTTTCTCGACGTATCGCAAGCCTTGGACAAGGTATGGCTCGAAAGCCTAAGGTATAAGCTAAGGGTAATCTTATCGGGAAAGGTGTACAGAATATTGGAATCTTATCTTGAAAACAGACTTTTCCGTGTTAGACACGGGAGTGAATATTCGGATTTCAAAGAAATCTACGCCGGTATTCCACAAGGAAGTGTTCTCGGTCCAATCCTGTTCCTGCTATACACAAGAGATATACCATAAGATAAAGGGACCGTTGTAGCAACGTTCGCAGACGACACGGCTATCCTCGTAACGGATGAGTCAGTCGAATCATCAACGGGAAAACTCCAACGAGCTTTGAACAATGTATGCGAATGGACTCAATGAGACAAAATCAACGCATGTCAATTTTACGTTAAGAAAGATAAACAACTTACCTATATTATATGTATATCCAATAACTCGGTACAAATACCTTACGCAAACGAAGCAAAATATTTAGGAATGACCCTAGATGCAAAACTTAAGTGGAAACCACACGTTAAAAAGAAGCGCGAAGAGCTCGAAATCAGATTTAGAGAAATGTATTGGCTACTCGGAAGTTACTCGAAGTTAAGCGTATACAACAAACTGCTTCTGTATAAGCAAGTGCTAAAACCGTCTTGGACATATGGTATACAACTTTGGGGTTGTACCAAACCAAGCAATAAGGCTCTACTGCAAGCATTTCAAAATAAAATGCTAAGAGCAATCGTGAATGCTCCTTGGTATATAAGGAATAGTGATATTCACAGAGATCTAGGAATTGCTACCGTGAGGGACGAAGTAACAAACTTTGCTCGCAAACTTCGTACCCGTCTTCATGTTCATTGCAATAATGAAATAATTCGTACTATGGACGTGACAAACCTTGAGCGCCGACTACAAAGAACAAGACCTTTCGACCTAGCGCCGTAAGGAAAAACCGCATGTAATGACGGTATTAGTAGGTGCCTTCACTGGAAAGCTACCTACCTAACGCGATTAACACTACAGAAGCGTAAACTACTCGTTAAGGCAACTTAGTCGTAGTCATCACAAAAAATGAAAAAATGAGAGGAACGAATTTCCTACTACTATGAGTACGCGCAGCCGGTTCTCATAGTGCCTCTCTGAGGGGGTGAGGTTTAGCCCGTAGGCATATACTGACTAGCACTGATGGCATTGTCAGATATATGAATCGGGCATAACCAATGGTACGGACCATTGGTATCTTTTGAAGATTCCTGCACCTCCAGGCGCAACCAAAAAAAAAAAAAAATAAAAAATTTGCGGAGCTGACCATAGAGCCTAGGTAGACCGTTGCTGGAAGTGCTGTCGTGCAGGCTGTGCTTTCCGACCACGCTACTAAAGACTTCCTCTCTTCCTAGCTTTGCGTTAAAGTCACCTAGGATAATTTTAACGTCGTGGCTAGGGCATTGCTCATACGTCTTGTCCAAGAGCTGGTAGAAGTCGTCCTTTGTCGCATCATCCTTCTCCTCGTGAGTGGCGTGAACGCATATTAGGCTAATGTTGGCAAATTTAGCCTTGATACGGATAGTCATGAGGCGCTCGTTTACATGCCGGAAACTCAAGACTTCTTGCCTAAGTCTGCCTCCAATGACAAATCCGCAACCGAATAGATGCTGTCCTTTTTGTCTGTAGCAATCGCCGTAGTAGATGTCGCAGTTTTTCATACTCCTTTTGCCCGGCCCATCCCATCGCACTTCTTGGATGGAGGTAATGTCTGCTTTGAGACACTCTAGGGCTTCCGCAAGTTGTTCGGCGGCACGTGGTTTGTAGAGGGACCTAACATTCCATGTAAAGACACGAAGATCGTTGTCCTTTTTACGTTTGCATGGGTCGTCAACAGTAAGATCATCCGTATCCGAGGCTGTTGGTTGCTTCATAACCAAAGGTTTTTTACGTGGTAGGGAAGTTAACCCGACGGCACAACCCCCAACCTGGAGGGCCAGATCCTTTTTTTTGTACCCCTAGGACAAGAGGCCAGATACACCGATGTCAGTAACCCACTTCGGGGATATGAGCGCTGCCGTTGGCCCATTAAGGGGTCATCCGCCACCATCTCTTTTTCAATACCCTGACGTAGTATTGAAAATCCTTACAGAGCTCAGCTCCAAATATGTTGAAGTAGCTCCGGTAAGGTATCCGCTGGTCTGTAGACGTCACCGTTGATTCCATCGAGAGAATTCATCCGCCGCACGTCCTCCTTCTGAGGAGCTCTTGCTAGAATTCTGAGACGCATATTTCAGCCGATCAGGTCGACAAGAGATGCCTCGTCCGGTTAGACATGTGCGCGCTGAAGTTCACCCAGATGTGCTTATGCAAGTCTGAGTGTTCAGCTGCACATATATCGTCGGGCTGAGCATACGCACATCGTTAGTTCACTATCAGATAGCTATCCAGCGGGCACCGCGTGGAGGTGATGATGCGATTTTGCCCACCTAGCAAACCTCTACACCCCTAAATACCATTGCCATCCTCATTGACAGCCAGGCGGCTTCAAGGCTATAGTATCTGCCACTACATCCTCAAGCTTAGTAGAACAGTGCAAAGAAGAACTCGCCTCGCTTGGTCACCGGCTAAGGATCTATCTCCTTTGGGTTCCAGGTCACAGCAACATTGAGGGGAAGGAGGGAGCTGATGAACTCGCGCGGCAAGGATCTGCCTTGATGCAGCTGCAATACTGCTGACGAGATAGAAACAATCTTACACTTCCTCTGCAAGTGTCCGGCTTTAGGCAAGGCCAGACAGCGCACCTTAGGTAAACTCTTTTTCGACAACGTTAAAGAGCTAGCGGAGATTAGCATTGGGTATATTATCAGCTTCCTCAATGTAACGGGGTGGCTTTGAATAATCCTTACTCTTTTTCCCTTTCCCTACAAGTTAACGCCCTTTTTACATCCGATCGGTCACTTGAGTTGTGGTGTTAAAACGGCGCTTGTGCGCTAATTAAGTGTCGGCATGGTTTGCTGACACAACCACTTCTACCTACCTACCTACCTACCCCCTTGAGTGCTCGCAAATTATAAAAAAAAAAGTGCAAATTTTAATAAATAAATGAATGAAGCTGTTGTGCTGCCTTCTGGTTGAATCTACTAGCTTTTGCTTAGGGATCTGCTACAATACGCTATGCGTCTAGTGGCAGCACTGATCTGTGATCCGTAAAGATCCGTGAAGAAGATCGGCTTCATTGGATCTTTTTAAAGAGCCGGATCATTGAGCCGGTTCAGATCTGAGTTACTCATCTGTAGTTTGATCCACAATTGGGACTTCTTTAAACTGATTATGAAATTCGGTCAAATGGTCGGAGGCTATGCCAAATTCATCTAACCCGATCATTTTGAGAAATCACTGAGAGGACTGTACGTACTCGTAAAATGCGAAATAAAAAAAAACTGAGAGGAACTCACCCCGAGCAAATAGCATGAGACACGAATCACAGACTGATAGAAATCTCTACTTAACTTAATGTGGTGTCTCCACGAGCCATGAGTCATGCTTGGGCATATGTCTTGTCTTTAAAATGTCTCATGGACCGCATTATGTCTTCATGGACCGCATTATGTCTTCATGTTTGCATGCCCTGACATGTATGTTAAGATTTATCGCTTGCCATCCATGCCTGCCATGGAGTTGGGCATGAGCAGTCACTTTGAACAAAATTCAGCCACAACCGCGTGGAAAACGTAAGGATTTACTCAGAATCGACGTTTTCTTTGTTTTTGCTCTTTTTCTTGTTTATTTTGCAGTTGCTCCAAAGCTTTGAGTGCAAAAATGACCACCACCTTCAGTGAAATATTGAGACATGAACTGCCCACCTGTTAAAATATGGCAGCTCTCTGACCATCGTCTGACAGATGTCGGACATATGCCCAAGCATGACTCGTGGCTCGTGGAGACACCGTGTTAATACGGTGAACTTTGAAATTTTTATTATTTATCATATGTATATATTTATGATTATCATTAACACCTTGTTTATGCACAAAATTTAATACACGATAAAATATTACAATTGCATTGATCAATAAAAATAGTTCACGTACCTGTTGCACACTGATCTCGACTGCAACTGGATTCAGCGCCTTGATGTGTGGTGATGACTGTACTCAATTCTGCGTGTGGTAAATTTTGGTCATCTTCTGCTGATCGAATGGATTATTATTATTAATTAATTGATTAGAGATGTATACATTGATGAATGATTTCGGTGTGAGCAAGATATAGGGATCTTGCATGTGCTGTTGGACGATCGTTTGATGATAAGATCGTGGATTTTTTATCTTGGGTGGATGATCTCGGTGCGGGCAAGATGTAGGGGTGGATGATCGTGGATGGGTATTGTAGTGTGATGGTCGTAGACTTCACCAATCCGTGTAAGAAATAGGGATCTTACTGTGATTAATCGAATTATTTAATTGATAATTGGGTGCTTATCAAAAAATATCCGGTTCGATTGGACCGAATGTTAGGGTGCATGAGGATTGGACCCTATTTTGCTGGTTGGAAATCCTCGTGGAGGAGTTGGGACGAAAGGTAATACGGAGAAAAAAGTGGGTTAAACTTCAGTCCTTTATTAAGAGCAAGTTGTTCTTACCTCGTTGAGGGTTATTACAAGAAGAAAGTATTAGGTTAGTAGAAAAAGGGAAGTCGGTGGATTCGATATAATAAAAGTACAAATTATGAGGGCGACCTCTTACTTCAAACAAGTGAAAGGAATCAAACTTCGATAAAGTAGCAAATATACATTTACACGTGAACAGTGTCTGAGTTTTCCCCAACTTTCCCCTAACTGCCATACCTCCCTCTCAACTGTTCTATGCCATGTTCTCCTCGGGCCGCCAGGTCTTCTGCCATCCTGAGCTAAGGGGTTCCATTGCATACCATGGTTCGCTATGGAACTGTTACACTTTCGGAACATGTGACCAATCCACTACCACTTTCGTCGTTGGATGGTTGTGCCTATTGGTTCCTGACCCGTTCTCTCGTTAAGGTTTTCGTCAGAGATACGATTGGGCCAGAAAATTCTTAAGATATTGCGCAGGCACCTATTAATGACCGTTTGCCACTTTCTAGTGATAGTAGTGGTCACTCTCCACGTGCTGCAACCATATAACAGCTCGGATTCAATATTAGACCGGAACAGTCTTATCTTGGTGTTCAAACTGATTGCATTACTTCGCCATATTATAGACAACATACCGAACGCGGACTTGGCTTTGACGATCCTGTTAGCTATATCCAGTTCGGCTCCATTAACGGTCGAGACAATAGTCCTAAGATACTGGAAATCCGCTACTCTCTCTATCGGTTTTCCAGCAATGCATATTTGAGCCGATGAGTTTGTTCTAAGGGTGATCATTTTAGTTTTTGCCATATTAATTTTGAGCCCGACGACGCCTGCCTCCTTCTCCACATCTGCTGTCATTTGGCGGAGGTCCATAATTCTGTGGGAGAGTAAGCACACATGGTCAGCGTAGTCAAGATGTTTTAGTTGAGATGTGAGAGTCCATCAAATTCCTCCGTTTCCCGTCGACAAAGCCACACGAAGCACATCGCTAATCATCAATAAACATAGCGGAAGCATACAGCCTTGTCTTACCCCACTTTGGATCTTAAATTGGTCAGACAAACTTCCTTTGTGCAGAACGTGAAATTTGGAGCCTTCATATGTATCGGGAATACCTCTCCTGCATAAGGCACGCCAAATAAACTCCCTGTTGACACTGTCGAACGCCTTCTTAAAATCTATGAACAGCAGGTGGAGTGGCGATCGATATTCAATGCACTGTTCGATGATAATCCGCAGGGTGCTGCTGTTCTCGGCACAGGAGGATCCAGAGCAGAATTCTGCTTCTCGGCATCGAGTGTGTCTTCGAGATGTTGTTTGATTCGCTCCAGGATGATTTTAGCTATTATCTTAGCTACAGCAGGCAGCACGTAGATACCCCTCTAGTTTACTTTACTTACTTAGATGGCGCTACAGTCCGGGTTGGACCTGGGCGTCAACCAACAAACCTCTCCAGCCTGCACGGTTACGAGCCAGCTGCCTCCAGTTGCACACGCCAAGTTGGTTGAGCTCCCCCTCCACTTATTTGCGCCACCTACCGCGAGGCCGTCCTCTACAGCGCCGTCCGTCCGAGGTGGATTCGACGACTTTCTTAGCGGGAAGGTTGGGCTCCAATGACCCAGCCATCTTAGTCGCTGTATGTGAACTCTTCTGGCTAAGTCGATGTCCTTGTACAGGCCGTATAGTCCGGCATTGTACCTTCTCCTCCACTCACCGTCTATGCAGACGGGACCAAAGATCGCTCGAAGAACTTTTCTCTCGAAATACCCAAGGGAATCCTCATCCGGTTTTGTCAAAGTCCATGCCTCTGTGCCATACAGCAGGACTAGGATGATTAAAGTCTTACGAGGGCAAGGTGAAAAGTTCTCGGCCTGACAATGAAAGACTGCGATTTTCAGTTAAAAAAAGTTTTTATTTTTCTACATAATCTCCCTTGACTTCAACACACTTAGTCCAGCGTTTCTCTAACATCAGTATTCCTTCTCGAAAGTGAGAGTCTGGAAGGCTGTGTAAATATTCATCTACGGCCATCTCAACTTCTGCATTGGATGCGAAGCGCTTCCCAGAAACAAATTTCTTCAAGTTTGGGAACAGAGGGAAGTCTGAGGATGCCAAACCAGGTGAATAGGGGGATGGCCGAGCATATCGTACCCCAAATCCCGCAGTTTTCCCATCGCCAACGCACACTTGTGTACAGGTGCATTGTCGTGGGGAAAGATGAATTTTTTTCTTCTTCAAGCCAGGCCTCTTCTCTCGAATTTTTGGCATCCAGCTGGTCAAGAAAGTTAGAGTAATATTCGCCTGTAATTGTTATGCCTTTCTCAAGGTAATCAATTAACAGTATCCCTTTCGCATCCCAAAATGCATTGGCCATGACCTTTCCGGTAGATGCGATCGACTTCGCTTTCTTTGGCGCTGAACCACCGGCTTCCACCGACTGCTTCGACTACTGTTTCGTTTCTGGCGTGTAGTGGTGGACCCATGTCTCATCCATGGTGACAAATCGCCGCACAAAATCGGTCGGATCCCTATTGAATCGGTCCAAAGATTGCCGCTATCTCTGCGCCAGGCCGAGAAGTTTTCACCTTGCCCTCGTATAAAGAGTTACCTTAGTAGTTCGAGATAGGGCTTTGGTACTCAATTGCCGTTTTAGTCCATAGAAACAACGATTGGCAAGAGTAATTCTTCGTGTGATCTCCCTACTGTTGTCATTTGCGGAGCTGACCATAGATCAGGTAGACAAAATGCTTTACTACCTCAAAATTATATCTGTCTATTGTGGCGTTCTGTCCAAGATGCCGATGTTGGGTGTCCTTTTTTGTAGACAGCATATATTTTGTTTTGCTTTCATTGACCGCTAGACCCATCTTTGCTTCCTCGATCTCAATACTCGTAAATGCCCCATTGACGGCCCGCTGAGTTCTTCCGATTATGTCAATGTCATCGGCATAAGCGAGTAGTTGTACTGACTTGAAGAAGATTGTACCTCCGGGGTTGGCTTGTGAGTTTCGTATAATTTTCTCAAGTACTATGTTAAAGAGATCGCATGATAGTGCGTCACCTTGTCTAAGACCTTTCCTGACGTCGAACGGTTCGGTGATGATCTTACCGACTTTGATGGAGCAGCGAGAGTTCTCCATCGTCATTCTGCGCAAACGGATGAGCTTGGCAGGGATGTTAAGACTAGATATGGCTCTGTATAACTCGTCTCTATACACGCTATCATAGGCAACTTTGAAATCGATGTAAAGGTGGTGCGTATCGATGTTATATTCATGGGTTTTTTCCAAGATCTGCCGTAGTGTGAATATTTGGTCAATGGTGGACTTTGCAGGCCTGAAACCGCACTGATAAGGACCTATCAGGTTGTTGACGATCGGTTTTAGGCGTTCACATAGTACGGCAGACAGGATCTTATATGCGATATTTAGGAGACTTATACCTCTGTAGTTGGCGCAGTTCAGAGGGTCTTCTTTCTTCAGGATCGGGCAAACGATGCTGAGGTTCCATTCATCGGGCATACTTTCGTCCGACCAGATTTTACAGATGAGCTGGTGCACGCTCTTTACCAACTCATCTCCTCATGCCTTGATAAGTTCATCGGCAAGGCCGTCGACTCCAGCAGCTTTGTTGGATTTGAGTTTAGATATCGCTATCCCCACTTCATTCTGATCGGGTTGACGGGAATCTTGACTGTCATCGTCACTGTTGGTGGGCAAAATCGCATCATCACCTTCTCGCAGTGCCTGCTGGATAGCTATCTGATAGTAAACTAACGATGAGCGTATACTTAGCCTGACGATATATGTGTAGCTGAACACTCAGACCTGCGTAAGCACATCTGGGTGAACTTCAGCGCGCATATGTCTAACCGGACGAGGCATCTCTTGTTGACCTGATTGGCTGAAATATGCGTCTCAGAAGTCTAGCAAGAGCTCCTCAGAAGGGGCACGTGCGGCCGATGAATTCTGCAGACCAACGGATACCTTACCGGAGCTACTTCAACATATTTGGAGCTGAGCTCTGTAAGGATTTTCAATACTACGTCAGGGTATTGAAAAAGAAATGGTGGCGAATGACCCCTTAATGGGCCAACGGCAGCGCTCATATCCCCGAAGTGGGCTACTGGCATCGGTGTATCCGGTCTCTTGTCCTAGGGGTACAAAAAAAAAGGATCTGGGCCTCCAGGTTGGGGGTTGTGCCGTCGGGTTAACTTTCCTACCGCGTAAAAAACCTTTGGTTACGAAGCAACCAACAGCCTCGGATACGGATGATTTTACTGTTGACGACCCAAGCAAAAGTAAAAAGGACTACGATCTTCATGTCTGCACGTGGAATGTTAGGTCCCTCTACAAACCACGTGCCGCCGAACAACTTGCGGAAGCCCTAGAGTGTTTCAAAGCAGACATTACCGCCATCCAAGAAGTGCGATGGGATGGGCCGGGCAAAAGGAGTATGAAAAACTGCGACATCTACTACGGCGACTGCTAGAGACAACAAGGACACCGTCTATTCGGGTGCGGATTTGTCATTGGAGGCAGACTTAGGCAAGAAGTCTTGAGTTTCCGGCATGTAAACGAGCGCCTCATGACTATCCGTATCAAGGCTAAATTTGCCAACATTAGCCTAATATGCGTTCACGCCCCTCACGAGGAGAAGGATGACGCGACAAAGGACGACTTCTACCAGCTCTTGGACAAGACGTATGAGTAATGCCCTAGCCACGACGTTAAAATTATACTAGGCGACTTTAACGCAAAGCTAGGAAGAGAGGAAGTCTTTAGTAGCGTCATCGGAAAGCACAGCCTGCACGACAACACTTCCAGCAACGGACTCAGGCTAATCGACTTTGCGGCGGGCCGAAACTTTGTCGTAGCTACTACGCGGTTCCCACGTCTCGATATTCACAAAGGAACATGGCTCTCCTTTGATCGAAAAATCGTCAACCAAATCGATCACATTGCGATCGACGCAAGGCACTCTTCCAATCATCTGTGTGTCCGGACTTTCCGAGGAGCCAACGTGGACTCGGATTACTACCTAGTTGTAGCCAAGGTACGGATGTGGATATCTACAACGGAGCGAAATCAACGAAATACTGTGAGGAAATTTGACGTCGAAAAGCTACAATCGCAAGAGACTGCCAGAACCTTTGCCGATCGAGTTTCTTCTAATCTTAATCTAAGTCGTATGCCGCCAGCAGCGAATGCGGAAGACCAGTGGCAGCGTTGCCAACAAGCCATCAGAGATGCCGCCTCTGATGTACTCGGTTTTTCTCGGCCACCACAACGAAACCCCTGGTTTGATGGGGAATGGCGGCAAGCACATGCAGCTAAACAAGAGGCGTACAAAGTGGCGCTGCATAGAAGGACTAGAGCTAGAGCTGCTACGTGAGCAGGAGAAAAGAGGAACATCGACTTCTCAGAAAGAAGAAAAAGGAGCATGAGAAGCGCTCGATCGAGGAGATTGAGAGACTTTATTGCAGGAATGATGTTCGAAAATTTTACCAAAATATACAAAGAACATGCCAGGGTTTCAAAGCCAGAACAGAAGCCTGCAGGGACGAAAATGGCAATATGGTAGTAGAATCGCAGTCGGTGCTGAGGATATGGAAGGAACACTTCTGCAGACTGTTAAACGGCGATGATGATCAATATTCCACTGTCAGGCAGATTGAGCCACCCCTCTAGTTTCCGCATTCCACTAAATTTCCTTTCTTAGGATGCTTGACGATCATTCCCTTTTTCCACTCGTTAGGAAAGCTCTCAGCTTTCCAAGCTCTGTCTATAAGTGGAAGCAGAAGCTCAGCCGATGTTGTTGGCGCTGCTCGTAAGAGCTCTGCTGGAATACCGTAAAGTCCTAGCGCCTTGTTGGTTTTTAGTGCCTTGATCGTGGTAGCGATCTCATCTTTACTGACGGTTGTGACGCGTATTCGGGAACTTCTCACCTCGGACTTCTCAGTCTGATTTGGGAGGATGTCGCTAGCGAATACGCGGTTCAAAACCGCAGCAAAATGCTCTTTTTATCTCTTGAGCTGCTCCTCATCCGAAATGAATAAGGAAACGTCTAGGCTTTTCACGGGGTGTTGGCTAGAGCTGCGACCACCTGTCAGCTCTTTCGTGATTCTGTAGACGGTCTTGCTGTCGAACCTCCGTGCAGCTTCTTCTGCTTCTACAGCCAGCGCGTTGATGCAGTTGTGCTTACCACTTCGCACGCTACGCTGAACTTCTCTCATCTTCATGCGATATAGGGACTCTAGTTGACTTCTCCCTGCTGCTGGAGTAGCTGCAACGCGAGCTTTCAGCTGTTTTCGTTCGGTGATTGCTACAGAGGCAACTGGCAACGCTTATTCGGATGCATATTTGTCATACGCGGCAGACTTAGGCAGAAGTCTTACGCTTTGGACACGTGAGGGGTTATTATGACTATCCGGATCAAGGCTAAATTCACTAACTTAAGCCTAATATGTGTTCATGCCCCCACGGAAGAAAAGGACCCTGCCAACAAAGAGTGTTTCTACGAGCTCCTCGACAAAACATACGAGCAATGTCCTAAATACGACGTTAAGATCGTATTGGGCGATTTTAATGCAAAAATAGGAAAGGAGGACGACTTTGGTAGGACAGTCGGTGAGCATAGCCTACACGACACCACGTCTGATAACGGACTAAGGCTAATTGATTACGCTCTGGAGCAAAATGTCACCATAGCAAGCACATGGTCTCCTCATCTCGATATTCATAAGCAGACATGGCGATCCACGAATGAACATGTAACGATCAACCAAGTTGATTATCTTGCTATCGACGCAAGACATGAACATGCCTCCAGTATTCAGGATGTCCGGACCTTCCGAGTGGCCAACATAGACTCGGATCATTACCTTGTTGCAGCCAAGGTACGAATGCGGATATCCCAATCTGAGCAACAAAGAAGAATCACTGTGAGAAAATTTAACGTCGAAAAAATACAATCGCAAGAGACCGCCAGACTCTTCGCTGAACGCGTATCCCGAAATCTCTCAATCACCCCTATGCCGCCAGCATCAAGTGCCGAAGACCAGTGGCAACGCTGCCAACATGCTATCAGAAACGCCGCGACTGATGTGCTGGGTCTCGCTCGCCCACCAGCGCGAAACCCCTGGTTTGACGAGGACTGCCGGTGAGTGCATGCAGAAAAACAAGAGGCAAACAAAGCGGCGCTGCAAAGGAAAACGAGAGCTGCTCGTGAGCTCTACGAGCAAAAGAGACGGAAAGAACATCGGCTTCTCCAAAAGAAGTGGAAAGAGCATGAGAAGCGCGCGTTTGAGAATATCGAGAGTTTATACTCCAGGAGCAATGTACGGAAGTTTTACCAAAAGGTAAAAAGAACGTGTCAGAGAAGCAATACGCGTACCGAAACCTGTAGAGATGAAAATGGAAACCTCGTATTAAAAACCCATTCGGTTTGAGAATATTGAAAAACTTCTTCAGTAGTCTGTATAACGGCGACGAAGACCAACATCCCGCTGTCAGGCTGAATGAACCATTCAACATAGTCGATGGTAGTCAGTATTTCCGTCCAACTGACCAAAATGGAGTAAGGACAGCAATATCCAAGCTGAAATCCAACAAGGCTGCTGGACCTGGTGGCTTACCGGCCGAACTCTTTAAGGCAGCTGCTGATGAATTTGTAGAGTACATACACCAACTAAAATTTGGTCAGACGAGTGTATGCGTGATGAATGGAATCTCACCATCGTTTGCCCGATCCAAAAGAAAGGAGACCCCCTCAACTTCGCCAACTAAAGAGGCATATACGATCTTTTTTCCGATATTGTGTGAACGCCTGAAACCTTTTATGAACAGCCTGATTGGACCTATCAGTGCGGTTTCAGGCCAGGAAAGTCCACCATCGATCAAATCTTCACACTTCGGCAGAACCCGGAAAAAACTCACGATCTCGTTATCGATTTCAAGGCCGCCTATGACAACAACTATAGAGAAGAGCTTTATAGAGCCATGTCTAGTTTTAACATCCCTGCCAAACTTGTTCGTCTGTGCATTATGACGATGGAGGGGTAGGTAGGTAGAAGTGGTTGTGTCAGCAAAACCATGCCGAAACTTAATTAGCGCAGAAGCGCCGTTTTAATACCATAACTCAAGTGACCTATCGGGTGTAAAAATGACGTTAACTGTTAGGGAAAAAGGAAAAGAAAAAGGAGTGAGGATTATTCAAATCCACCCCGTTATATTGCGGAACCTGATAATATCCCCAATGCTAATCTCCGCTAGCTCTATTAGGTTATCGAAAAAAGGTTTACCTAAGTTGCGCTGTCTGACCTTGCCTAAAGCCGGACACTTGCAGAGGAATTGTAAGATCGTTTCGAACTCGTCAGCAGAATTGCAGCTGCAACAGTGTGCATTAAATGTAATGCCTGTTCTGTCCGCATGGAGCCCGATGGGCCAGTGGCCAGTGGCCAGTAGCCAGTACAAACTGCCAGAACTCTTGCGATATCTGCACGGTTTCTGTTTAGTAGATCTTGCGTTCTTTTCCGGGAGTATTTGGTCCACATCTGCCTGGAGATGACAAAGTTCCGCACCCCCTGCCATCTGTTATCAGCCTTTAGCAGATAGTGCGTGAAGATGCCTCCCTTAAGGACCCCCAACGGGACGTTCACCTCCTTTGCTAGGGAAGTATCAAGGGCAGATCCTTGCCTCGCGAGCTCATCAGCTCGCTCATTCCCCTCAATGTTGCTGTGGCCCGGTACCAAGCGACGACCAAGCGAGGCGAGTTCTTTTTTGCACTGTTCTACTAGCCTTGAGGATGACGTGGCAGATAGCCGGCTGAATGTCAATGAGGATGGCAATGTTATTTAGGGGTGTAGAGGTTTCCTTAAGTAGTAGGCCGGCCTCATGTAGAGGAAAAACTTCCGCCTGGAAGACACTGCACGAATCAGGAAGCCGGTACGACCTGGAAATATTGACGGAATCAGAGAATATCCTCGCCCCTACCCCGCAGTTCATTTTTAAACCGTCGGTGCAGACGTCAGTTTCCCATTCCGCCCTGGTAGGGAATCCGACCGTGACGTAATTTCTAAAGTTCACTGTGGGAGTTATATAGTCGGTCAGCTTTGCTACCAGATCCTGTGGTAGCAGATTCAGGATACTGTTGTGACCATACGGACTGGTGCACCAGTATCCTATTCCCTTTAGCCTAACCGCAGTACATGATGATAGGTGTATAATATTGTAATATTATTGCTAAGGTTCGTTTAAATAAAACCGTCTTTTGTGTATTTTAATCGTTTATTTATTATCAAACACCAACTTTACTTCAACACAATATTCAATCACTTTATTTTTTATTTATTTCAAATTAAACTGTCGCTATAATGTCTAATCTCCCTCTTGTAATCGCTGTATGCACTTATAAACAACTGTATCCACGGTGGTTGTGGTATGGGTATTTATATGAAATTGCAAGGGGTACTAGAACATGGTAGATGTTTCTCCGGGTGAATATAGGATCCTGGAATATTGGGATATTTTGTGGAACAATTGTGGAACGTAAGCACACCAGGTTGGAACGTAAGCACATCAGGTTGGAATATTTACTACTAGTAGGCAATAGATGTCGTTGCACAGTTTGAGATACAGTGTTTTAGTTTTTGGTACACAAACCATCCTGTAGTCAATGCTACAATATGTTAACAAGTTCAATCAGGACCCACTTGAAAACCTTTTTGGAAAAATAAGAGCAAGAAATTTTAATAAAAATAATCCGAACGCGTCTGAATTTGGCTCATTACTTGCCAAAATTATGGCTATAAAAATTTTGTTTAATTCAAAATTTTCCAATTGTGAAAAAGAAGATTCAGAATATTTACAGTTAGATTGGAATGCTGTGTTGGATACTGATTGTCCTAACACAGGAGCAAGAGAAAAATGAAAACATATTCGATCTAGCCAAATATTGTGAATCCGAACTTCAAGCGATAGAATTACCAGATGAAGCCACGATTTCAATAAAAATGACAGAAATGAATGACATAGCCACAAGGTATTTTGCAGGTTACTGTTTTCTTAAAGCACGTAAAAAAATGAATGCTGTTTGTGAGAACTGTGTCAAAGAAATGACAAAGGACAACAACAATTTCGATCCCTCGGAAATATTGATCAAATTGAAAGAATATGAACACTCGAATGAAAATCAAATACTTGTCTGGCCATCAGACAAGTACTTCAAAATATGTCAACTTCATATACAAGTATTTACCACTTGCTTTCAGAACTGTCCATTTGCATCTAATCTTAGAGAAAATATAGTAAATCAATGTATCCCAAATACAAATTTTCACTATCCAGATTGGTTTGAAACGACAAATAAATGTTATTCGCACAAAATTGATACAGTCAATTTCCTTGCGGTAGTTCTGATTTGGAAAAATTATAAGTGGCTTATTGACAAAAGCATAAACAAGAAAAGGAATCCATAACAAAAGACAAAAAAGTTGCAAAATTTAATGAATATGTAAACTAAAATAAATATTTACATATGGTATGTATATAATGTTTGAATATTTGAAAAAAAAACTAAGGCTGTGGTGAGGTAAGGGAAGTGGTGGGGGTCAATATTCTGCCACGTCCTCGTTCGTGTCCCCTGGAAACCACTTTGGTTAAGGCACTGTGAATAGCTAAAAATCATACTTCTAATATGTATTATGTAAATGTTTAAAGACACAAATATCTTGCAAATGCATTTTCACATAAATGCATTTAACTAAAGTGGGCTATGAGCAGAGTTGATTTTGTTTCCTATTGTTTAACGTGTATGAACAAAAAAATAATAAAAGAGTGGCTATGACTACTTATCAGACCTCTTCTTTTATGTAAAATGTAAGGACCAAACATCAAAAATACTGTAAATGAGAGTAGGAGTACCACTAGGATTTGTAAAAGACAGATTTTATTAAATTATATTAAGGAAGTAAAGGTAAAACAAAAGACTTGTTTTTAATTAAATTCAAATTGCATGCTCTAGAAATTTGAATAAGCTGCTCGTAACGAATGGAACTAATTGAATATAAGTTACCAACGTTTACGTGAATAGCGTTAAATACTCGTATCTAATATGCATTACGTGTCACATAATGAATGCAGCTGTTCTTTTAATAGCCATATCAAAACCTTGTTAATTGGAAATACGTTGTCAGGATAGCTAGGAGGAGGGTAGAAGGGAGGTGAGTTCCGCCAGGTAGGTTTAGGGATGCCAGGTTTGTTTCACAATGAATCGTGAGATTGCAACAAAAAACTGAGTGTTTGTTCGCATGTAGGGGGAAAACATGCTTTAAGGTTAATTTCTTCTTCTTCTTCCTTTTATCAGCGAGGCCATGATCCGAAAATAAGGGATCACAACCCTCCCACTTCTACCGTTCTCTACTGATCCGCCTGTGGGGTTCGCCTCTTTGACCTCAGAAAATATCGGCAGGCCCGCCGATTTTGGATCACTCGGTTACTGAGGACATCGAAATGCCGATGTCGTCGCACTTGTGTGATCCAGGCGTTTATAGGCCCAAATAACGAAACCATAACATGCGGCATTTGTTTCGAGAATCCTCAGATCATTCTACTTCAGCCTTGTAACCATTGTAAAATGTGTAGTAGCTGTTTTGCGAAGCTGAACGAAGAAGCAATAGCTCGTAAAAATTTATTATTGTGTCCATTTTGTCGCCAAATAATTAAAAACACATCTTTTGTTTACTTCTAAGGTTTATCCTTCTTGGACGAATTCCATTGAAATTCTTTGGTTTAGTTTGTGTTGAAAATACTTTCTCGACTTTTTGGCGTTATTTTTTTATAAAATGATTGTTTTGTTTATATTGAAATATTTTGTTAATTTGGTTCTTCTTATATGAAATAATAAATAAATATTATTGTAATCTATCAATTGTTTGCTTATTTCTTTTACATTATAAAGGACGATTGTATGTATAGTGGCAAAAGGGGGTTTCGATGCCTAATGGAAATTCATAAGGTTCGTTTTGAATAGATATTCAAGATTTCTCCGAAGATTTGGGACTTCTGTCCCATTTTCGTAAAAAAAAATTGCGGCTTATGTCCCGATACGGTAGAACATAAGTCCCAACTTCGATTCGGGAGCTATGTCCCACCTAAGTGGGGCATAACTCAAAAAAATAAAAAAATTGGGACTAATGTCCTTGCGCCGATAATGAATGCATTTGATGGTTGTATTATTTCCTGTTGCCACATTTGCTATCTTTTTTGTTGTTGTTTCACAGGTTTCAATCGGTGATTTTACAGGTGCGATTGTGGAAGGCGCTTCTGCTGAAGTCGGTGGCTGAGTAAGCAATTAAGCTTAGCGAAGAATTGATCCACAAAAGACGAAATCACTGAGGTGCATACATCCTATCAGAATTGGATCTACCTTCGCTGGATCTACTCAAGATACTCTGGTTCATAGCAGCAATTGGACCGGAGGAAATGCGCTAGACTGAGCATATCATCGACCTAGAGCCTTAGTTTGAGGGGCACAATAGATCTGCTTAAAGTCGCAGTGCACGTGCACCTCACAAATAATTATCTATCTATCTACTCTATTGACTGCATTCTGCAGTTTCTCTGCTGCTTTCACAGTGCATTTATCAGGTACTAATATTGCAGTGTCATTTGCAAAACTAGTCATCATGCATTGCTGTCGACCAGAATATCCATAGTATGTAACACATACCGGGTTGGTCTTAGGACACTTCCTTGTGGAACACCTGCTTCAATTTTCTTTAGTTCCGAATATTTTTGTTCGTATTGAATTCGAAAAAGTCGATCTGAAATATCGGATTTAAGTACTTCGTAATACTGTACTGATAAATCCCTATGCAGTTAATACTCAAGGCCTTTATGCCAAACCCTGTCAAGGGCTTGAGCAATATCTAAAAATAGTGCCAAACACACTTGTTCTTCTTACAGTGCTTTTCCACCACATCCGTAATTCGATGGACTTGGTCTATCGTGGAATGTTAGTTTTTAAATCCGAACTGATGATTCGGGATTAGACTTCTCTTTGGTCTTCTTCAGGTGACATTTCCTCTGGAATGTAATCTGGGTCCTCGATTTCATCATCACTAAAATCATCTTCGTCTGAATCTATTTGAACCGAATCTATGAAATCTTGAATCTCTATCAGACATTTTGGATATATTCATTTTTATTTTATCAATGATTTTTCCCCATTTCTACAAAAAATGTAGAAATATAATTTGTTCACAAATCGCCTATTAACAGCAAATTTTTAAACGCAAGGCCGCCCTGAGGCTGCCTTTGGATTTTTGTTGCTAAGTCACATTTACATATTCAATTCACACTAAATGTAAATAATGCACTAAAATATATATGCTTAATCCTTGGAAAATTTTTTTTTACTAAAGTCTGACAGTTAGAAGAATATTTTATTAAATTTTTAATTTTACACCAAATGATCAATAATAGGTCGATTCGCTTACACCATCTAAAGCGCTTAAAGGTGCTTTAAGGTGCACTAAAGTGTTCGAAGTGTATTCGCGTACTGAGCGAATGCGACAAATAAAGAGAAAAGTTACGAGTAACGAGTATTTCCCCCTGTGCCTAAATGTGCTCGAAGAAATTCTGCCGGCACGAACGTAAAAACTGCCAAATGATTATCAAATGAGTCAAAAAGTTTTTGATTCCATTTCAAAAAGTCAATAGATATAAAAAATAGATGCAAAGTATCTTGAAGGAAATGCTGTGATGTGTGAATGTTCTCCCAAAACATTTCTTTTTAACTTAATTTAAATTTGTTAGTTTTCAGAAGGGTTTAATTTGTCCATTATAATTTTTTTTAATGACTGTTGGCTCGACTTGACTCGAAATGGCTCGCTTTTCATTCGCGTATTTTTGCTTAGATTTTCTGCTCTCTGGAAGTTTTTACTCTCATCATGTCATATTTGACAATTTTTTAGTTTTTGGTTCGGAAAGTACGCGAACGGACCTAATTTGTTTCTCTTCAGTGACTGACTTGTCACACAGAATGTAGTCACAGAATGTCACAAAAGCATAAGAATAAAACTTTCAGACCAGTCAAATTTTGAAACTACATATTTTCCAAAAGGCTGTAAATATTGATTGAGCCTGACATGTTTCACGATTCGAATTTAATGAAGTTTATGTAATAGCTGCCTAAGGGCAGCCTTACCCGTTAGAGGGTTAAGATAAATTTGGTACTTTTATTGTTTTTGTAATGAATCTAAACTAAATGGAATTAATAAAATCTAATCTAATCTATCTAAAAAAATCTATAGTAAACAAGGAGTTCAACATAAATTCCTACCTACTTATATTTCTTAAAAAAAAAAATCTTTTCACAAACATGCTCCAAGAAAACCCACAAATATCCCACAAACCCACATTGCTCTGAGAATAATGAAACAGGTTCGGCAACCCAGTAAGCATTATAGTATATATTGTCAAGAATTGTGTTTGCGAATAATAGGCTAAATCTCTGAATGATGCCATTTTTCCTTTCTTTTATATTTTCAAATGTTGGCATGCATGAGCAGCATAATTTTTTGGATGTACATATATAGATCTGCCTTATGCATATCTTCTCTCTTATTTTCCTGTTTTTTTTTTCTAGTCTCTGACTTCCAGAGCAGATTTTATTAAATTATATTAAGGAAGTAAAGGTAAAACAAAAGACTTGTTTTTAATTAAATTCAAATTGCATGCTCTAGAAATTTGAATAAGCTGCTCGTAACAAATGGAACTAATTGAATATAAGTTACCAACGTTTACGTGAATAACGTTAAATACTCGTATCTAATATGCATTACGTGTACCTACATGTCACATAATGAATGCAGCTGTTCTTTTAATAGCCATATCAAAACCTTGTTAATTGGAAATACGTTGTCAGGACAGCTAGGAGGAGGGTAGAAGGGAGGTGAGTTCCGCCAGGTAGGTTTAGGGATGCCAGGTTTGTTTCACAATGAATCGTGAGATTGCAACCAAAAACTGAGTGTTTGTTCGCATGTAGGGGGAAAAGATGCTTTAAGTTTAATTTCTTCTTCTTCTTCCTTTTATCAGCGAGGCCATGATCCGAAAATAAGGGATCACAACCCTCCCACTTCTACCGTTCTCTACTGATCCACCTGTGGGGTTCGCCTCTTTGACCTCAGAAAATATCGGCAGGCCCGCCGATTTTGGATCACTCGGTTACTGAGGACATCGAAATGCCGATGTCGTCGCACTTGTGTGATCCAGGCGTTCATAGGCCCAAATAACGAAACCATAACATGCGGCATTTGTTTCGAGAATCCTCGGATCATTCTACTTCAGCCTTGTAACCATTGTAAGATGTGTAGTAGCTGTTTTGCGAAGCTGAACGAAGAAGCAATAGCTCGTAAAAATTTATTATTGTGTCCATTTTGTCGCCAAATAATTAAAAACACATCTTTTGTTTACTTCTAAGGTTTATCCTTTTTGGACGAATTCCATTGAAATTCTTTGGTTTAGTTTGTGTTGAAAATACTTTCTCGACTTTTTGGCGTTATTTTTTTATAAAATGATTGTTTTGTTTATATTGAAATATTTTGTTAATTTGGTTCTTCTTATATGAAATAATAAATAAATATTATTGTAATCTATCAATTGTTTGCTTATTTCTCTTACATTATAAAGGACGATTGTATGTATAGTGGCAAAAGGGGGGTTCGTTTTGAATAGATATTCAAGATTTCTCCGAAGATTTGGGACTTCTGTCCCATTTTCGTAAAAAAAAAAAATTGCGGCTTATGTCCCGATACGGTAGAACATAAGTCCCAACTTCGATTCGGGAGCTATGTCCCACCTAAGTGGGGTATAACTAAAAAAAAGGACTAATGTCCCTGCGCCGATAATGAATGCATTTGATGGTTGTATTATTTCCTGTTGCCACGTTTGCTATCTTTTTTGTTGTTGTTTCACAGGTTTCAATCGGTGATTTTACAGGTGCGATTGTGGAAGTCGCTTCTGCTGAAGTCGGTGGCTGAGTAAGCAATTAAGCTTAGCGAAGAATTGATCCACAAAAGACGAAATCACTGAGGTGCATACATTCTATCAGAATTGGATCTACCTTCGCTGGATCTACTCAAGATACTCTGGTTCATAGCAGCAATTGGACTGGAGGAAATGCGCTAGACTGAGCATATCATCGACTAGAGCCTTAGTTTGAGGGGCACAATAGATCTGCTTAAAGTCGCAGTGCACGTGCACTTCACAAATAATTATCTATCTATCTACTCTATTGACTGCATTCTGCAGTTTCTCTGCTGCTTTCACAGTGCATTTATCAGGTACTAATATTGCAGTGTCATTTGCAAAACTAGTCATCATGCATTGCTGTCGACCAGAATATCCATAGTATGTAACACATACCGGGTTGGTCTTAGGACACTTCCTTGTGGAACACCTGCTTCAATTTTCTTTAGTTCCGAATATTTTTGTTCGTATTGAATTCGAAAAAGTCGATCTGAAATATCGGATTTAAGTACTTCGTAATACTGTACTGATAAATCCCTATGCAGTTAATACTCAAAGCCTTTATGCCAATCCCTGTCAAGGGCTTGAGCAATATCTAAAAATAGTGCCAAACACACTTGTTCTTCTTACAGTGCTTTTCCACCACATCCGTAATTCGTGGACTTGGTCTATCGTGGAATGTTAGTTTTTAAACCCGAACTGATGATTCGGGATTAGACTTCTCTTTGGTCTTCTTCAGGTGACATTTCCTCTGGAATGTAATCTGGGTCCTCGATTTCATCATCACTAAAATCATCTTCGTCTGAATCTATTTGAACCGAATCCATGAAATCTTGAATCTCTATCAGACATTTTGGATATATTCATTTTTTTTTTGTCAATGATTTTTCCCCATTTCTACAAAAAATGTAGAAACATAATTTGTTCACAAATCGCCTATTAACAGCAAATTTTTAAACGCAAGGCCGCCCTGAGGCTACCTTTGGATTTTTGTTGCTAAGTCACATTTACATATTCAATTCACACTAAATGTAAGTAGTGCACTAAAATATATATATGTTTAATCCTTGGAAAAATTTTTTTTAATAAAATCTGACAATTAGAAGAATGTTTTATTAAACTTTTAATTTTACACCAAATGATCAATAATAGGTCGATTCGCTTACACCATCTAAAGCGCTTAAAGGTGCTTTAAGGTGCACTAAAGTGTTCGAAGTGTATTCGCGTACTGAGCGAATGCGACAAATAAAGAGAAAAGTTACGAGTAACGAGTGTTTCCCCCTGTGCCTAAATGTGCTCGAAGAAATTCTGCCGGCACGAACGTAAAAACTGCCAAATGATTATCAAATGAGTCAAAAAGTTTTTGATTCCATTTCAAAAAGTCAATAGATATAAAAAATAGATGCAAAGTATCTTGAAGGAAATGCTGTGATGTGTGAATGTTCTCCCAAAACATTTCTTTTTAACTTAATTTAAATTTGTTAGTTTTCAGAAGGGTTTAATTTGTCCATTATAATTTTTTTTTAGTGACTGTTGGCCCGACTTGACTCGAAATGGCTCGCTTTTCATTCGCGTATTTTTGCTTAGATTTTCTGCTCTCTGGAAGTTTTTACTCTCATCATGTCATATTTGACAATTTTTTAGTTTTTGGCTCGGAAAGTACGCGAACGGATCTAATTTTTTTCCCTTCAGTGACTGACTTGTTACACAGAATGTAGTCACAGAATGTCACAATAGCATAAGTATAAAACTTTCAGACCAGTCAAATTTTGAAACTACATATTTTCCAAAAGGCTGTAAATATTGATTGAGCCTGACATGTTTCACGATTCGAATTTAATGAAGTTTATGTAATAGCTACCTAAGGGCAGCCTTACCCGTTAGAGGGTTAAGACAAATTTGGTACTTTTATTGTTTTTGTAATGAATCTAAACTAAATGGAATTAATAAAATCTAATCTAATCTATCTAAAAAAAATCTATAGTAAACAAGGAGTTCAACATAAATTCCTACCTACTTATATTTCTTTAAAAAAAATCTTTTCACAAACATGCTCCAAGAAAACCCACAAATATCCCACAAACCCACATTGCTCTGAGAATAATGAAACAGGTTCGGCAACCCAGTAAGCATTATAGTATATATTGTCAAGAATTGTGTTTGCGAATAATAGGCTAAATCTCTGAATGATGCCATTTTTTTTTTTTTTATATTTTCAAATGTTGGCATGCATGAGCAGCATCATTTTTTGGATGTACATATATAGATCTGCCTTATACATATCTTCTCTCTTATTTTCCTGTTTTTTTTTCTAGTCTCTGACTTCCAGAGCAGATTTTATTAAATTATATTAAGGAAGTAAAGGTAAAACAAAAGACTTGTTTTTAATTAAATTCAAATTGCATGCTCTAGAAATTTGAATAAGCTGCTCGTAACAAATGGAACTAATTGAATATAAGTTACCAACGTTTACGTGAATAACGTTAAATACTCGTATCTAATATGCATTACGTGTACCTACATGTCACATAATGAATGCAGCTGTTCTTTTAATAGCCATATCAAAACATTGTTAATTGGAAATACGTTGTCAGGGCAGCTAGGAGGAGGGTAGAAGCAAGGTGAGTTCCGCCAGGTACTTTTCCGGGCCGGAAAAACACCATCCGGTCCCGGGGATTTGAATGGTTCGAAACTGTTTACTGCCCATTTCAGCTTATCTTCGCTGATAAGATGAGGAGGTGCCTGTGGGCGTGCAGCATTTACCAGGGCGCGATCATCGTTGGGGGTAGGCGTGCAGCCGGGGAAGTGAGTGTCCACGAGCAGGTTGACCGATGCTTCGTCCGATTCAGCCCAGGATCCATTGGGATTCATGAGGACACTAGGTATAGTTGTTGTTTTGGAGAGGACTTTTCGCAGTCTAGAGGATTGAGACGTGTTGTCAATACTCTGACAAAAACCGCGCCAGGATCTGCGTCTAGCTTTCCGAACCTCTATTTTGAAGTTCTTCAGACTTTCTTTGTAGATCTCCCAGTCCAGTGGTAGCCTTGTTCGTTTGGCTTTATTGAATTGCTTCCTGCTTGTGCAGCGAAGGCTGTTAAGTTTTGCATTCCACCATTGGGGACGATTGCCCACTTTTCTTCTTGTGGTCGGACAGGATTCGATGAAAGCTGTATTAAGTGCAGAAGTTAGAACGGTGTTTAGCTTGTCTAATTCCAATTGTGTAGTTGGTGTAGTGTACACTTGATTGGATAGTTTAGCAGAGAGGGATTTATTGTGTAAGCACCAGTCGGTTTTCCATAGATTGCGGAAGACCAAGGGTGCGGTACTGTGACAGATTTCCAGTTTGTACTCCAGATAGCGGTGATCGGAAAACGAATGACTGTCAGATACAGTCCAGCTGAAAAATGCAGGATAGATACTTTGGAAAGCAAATGTGACGTCAAGCACCTCTTGCCGGGTCTTGGTAATAAAAGTAGGACTATTTCCTCTGTTACAAACTACTAGGTCGGTGCCTACTAAATACTCGAAAATAGACCTACCTCGAGGGTTAGTGTCGGTACTTCCCCATAGATCATGGTGCGCGTTGATGTCGCACCCCAATAAGATGGCTTCTCTTCTCCTCCTTGCTTCATCTACCACTTCTTCCACATCCTTGGATGGAGCAGACTCGGGGTCTTCATAGGGTAGGTATCCTGACGCCAGCCAGATGGTGGTGTTTTTTGATTTAAGCAGCGTTACTGCTAGGTCTCTTGTGCTATTTTTGAAAATTTGTAAAATATATGTTTTCTTGGTACAACCCCAAAGTTGTATACCGTATGTTCACATCGGCTTTAACAGTTGGTTGTATTAAAGCAGTTTGTTCTCAGTACTGAGCTGGGAATGTTTTCCGAGTAACCAGTACATTTCTCTATATTTGATTTCGAGTTTTTTACGTTCCATTTTCACGTGCGAATTCCATTTCAGCCTTGCGTCGAGTGTCGTTCCCTGGTATTTGGTCTTGTTTGCAAAAGGTCTTCGGGCCAAGTTTAGAAAAATTGGTAAGTCATTAGTTTTCTTATAAGTGAAATACACGTGAATAGATTTCGCTTCACTGACGCCGATCCGCCAGTCCCTCGTCCATTTATTTACTTTATTTAATGCGTTTTGCAGTTTTGCAAAGCTACCTACTGCTAGGGTAGCGGTGTCAACGGCAAACGAAGCAAGGATAGTGCCATCTTCTTTCGGTATATCACGAGTATATAACAAATAGAGAAGCGGCTCACGGTAGGTAGAATTGCCGGTTCTGTAAAACAGAGACCCAATTAGCAGAGTTGTGCCGTGTTGATACCACGACTCACATGACCTTGGATGTTGATGTGTGTTGGTGAGGATAGTCTAGAGCCAACCTGTGGAGTTTAAGAATAGGATTAGCTCATTTATGTTTTTACCCGAGATTTCCTCAAGTGAATTAAAGAAGGGTTTGCCTAATGCTTGATGTCTAGCCCTGGCTAGTGCCGGACAAGTGCACATCTAGTGAATGATTGTTTCCTTTTCGGGGGCTATGTTTCAACTGCGGTAGTGTGTATTATATGGGATACCTAGTTTGGCTGCGTGCTCTCCTACCGGCCAGTGTCCCGTGATTATCGCGATTATTCTGCCAATGTCTTTGCGCGTTCTGCTCAATAGGGCAGTGGTTTTTGTCTTGTTGTAGTTGGGCCATATCCTTCTGGAAATGACGCAGTTCGTTAACCTAGACCATTTAAGGTTAGCTTTTCTAAGAAAGATTGAGGAGATGTTTGCCTTAATTGCTCCGAGCGGGGTGTTAACAAGTTTCGCAAGTGAGCAGTGGAGGGCTGAGCCTCGCCTGGCCAATTCATCAGCATGTTCGTTGCCATCAACGTTGTTGTGACCCGGAACCCATACTAGGGTTACCATACATTGACCATCTAGCGAGTCCAGCTCCTATCGGCATTCGAGTACTAGTTTCGAGAAAATGGTTTCCGAGGCAATGGCTTTGATAGCAGCTTTTTTATCAATTAAAATAGAGATTTTTTGCCTTGGTAGTATATTTGTGTGTGACTTGATTTGGCGACAGGCATCGTGAATGGCGAGTAATTCCGCTTGGAAGACGGTGGCAGCGTCCGGGAGTCTATGCGATCTTGCGATGTTCACGGACTCTGGAAAAACACCCACACCAACCCCAGAGTTCATTTTTGATTTGTTAGATCAAAACCACTGGCCGTCTGTCCATCTTGCCAATCTTTTCTTGTAGGGAATTCTACATCGAAGCGCTTTGTGTAGTTCAATGTGGGGCTGTTGTAGTCTGTTGGAGTCGATACAAGTTCTCCTGGTAGAGAATCTAGAATATTTCTGTGTGTATGGGGTTTCGCAGTCCAACACTTGGACTCTCTGAGTTTGATTGCGCTGTGCGCTGAGATGTTTGTGATATGTAGATCTAGGGGTAAAATGTGCAGCAGGACTGTTAGAGCGTCTGACGGAGTTGACCGTAGGGCGCCTGTGGAGCCTATGCACGCTGCTCTTTGGACCTTACTTAGTTTGGTTATATTAAAGGCTTTTTAAGGGCCGGCCTCCATACTATCGACCCATAGGTGAGGAATGGGCGTACTACGGCTGTGTACATCCACAGGGTCAATTTTGGTTGCAGGCCCCAACTTCTGCCAAAGGTTCTGTTGCAGGCATAGAAGGCTATACATGCTTTCTTTACTCGTTCGCCTATGCTTGGTTTCCAGTTAAGTTTAGGATCTAGAATAACTCCTAGGTACTTAGCTCTGCAAAATAAGGAGAGTATCTGACCGTTTAGTAGAGGAAGCGTGAATTCGGGTATTTTGGTTTTTGTGGTGAAAAGCATCAGTTAAGTTTTTATTTAGTTTAGTTTATTTAACCTACAATTTCCGCAATCAACAGGTTTTTCAAAAATTAATACAATTCATTTAATTCAATTACATAAATACATACATACATACATACATACATACATTTTTAATGGCCCGCTAATCCTTCATGAGGGTCGTGGGGGTAGGATGCTCAGGTGGACCCTCCATCCTTCTCGATCCTCCGCCATTGACTCCAACTCATCAGGAGGAATCCCTAGACGGCCCCAGGAGAGATGGCGGACTTGGTCCAACCATCTCTTTCTAGGCCTTCCGCGGGGTCACCTACCTGATGCCACGGCCACCATGGCGCGTCTTGAAAGCGGGTCTGGGTGCATACGCACTACGTGACCAAACCATCGAAACATAGATCGTTCCGTTCGGAGAAGTAGCTGGTCAACATTGAGCGCCTCGCGTACTCTGGTGTTGCGCACTCGATCCCTAGGAGTTCTTCCAACAACACCGCGAAGGAACCTCATTTCGGCAGCTTGTATCCGCGATCTTATTCTTTTGGTCACTACCCAAATTTCATGACCATAGGTGAGAGTTGGAACATACACCGAGTTAAAAACCGATAGCTTACCTTCAACACTAAGTTCAGCCTTCCTTACAAGAGATTGGCCAAGCTCTCTCAAAATTGATCCAGCCTGACCAATTCTACAGGATAAGTCGGCATTGCTCTTCCCATCACTCGTGAATAAGACCCTGAGGTACTTAAACTTATCCACCTGCTTCAGTTGGACTCCACTAACATGCAAAGTGCACTGAATATTTTTTTTTTTTTTTTTGAAACGACCATTACAACTGACTTGTTCACGTTGATCTTCATTCTACCATTATCACAAACGGCTACAAACCTTTCGAGTGCGCGCTGAAATTCGGTTTGAGAGGACCCAAGGATGACCAAATCATCTGCAAAGAGCAGATGACTAATCCTTAGGTCTCCCACTTTGAAATATTCCCCGCCACGGCTGCGCTGCAATATCCAATCCATATATACAATGAAGAGGAGAGGTGATAAAACGCACCCCTGGCGGAGTCCAACGCCCACAGTGAAAGGTATTGATTTAACACCGTTTATCCGAACACAGCTTCTACAGTTTGTATATAAAGACTGAATCGCCATTAACAGAGAACTGTCAATCCCATACTCCCGCGGAACACTCCAGAGTTTGCCTCGAGAAACCCTATCATATGCTTTTTCCAAATCTACAAAACAAGTGTAGACAGGTTTGGCAAGAACCATTCTGAGAGTGAACAACTGGTCGGTTGTGCTTCTACCGGGACGAAAACCGCAGTGCTCATCCCCCAAACTATCCTCAACCACAGCTCTGGAACGCTTTTCTAGCACCTTAACGAAGACTTTTCCAGGGAGACTTAAAAGAGATATACCCCTATAGTTGGCGCAATCTCTTTTGTCCCCTTTTTTAAAAAGAGGAACTATCACCCCCATTTGCCAATCACCAGGTGTTTCACCGCATTCCCAGGCCACTTTAATAACATGCGAGAGCCATTGCACTCCCTCTTTACCTAAAGCCTTGAGCATTTCTGGCCGAATTTCAGTCACACAAGCAGATTTGGTAACATTTAGCGCTTTGATCGCCAAAGTTACTTCCTCTACCGTAGGACTACTTTCCGCCGTACTCTCGACCATAGGTGTGTCATTTTCGGTGTCTTGTTTGGGATTGAGCAATTCTGAAAAGTGCTCGCTCCATTTGCGTAAGATGTCCTCCTCATTGGAAAGAAGTGTACCGTCTTTGGATTTAACTCCTTCAACGATATTCGACTTTTTTCCTCTGAGTCAATTGCAGATCTGCGTTCACGTTCCAATTTTTAGCCAAACTCCTTTCAAGACTGTTCTATCACTGTTTCCACAGCTAACTTGGAAGTTCTTCGCGCCACAGTGTACCGATTTCGAGAAGCGGAGTTCCCCAAGTGAATCCACACCTTAAAGGGTCTCTCTGATGGCTCCTTGAACTCCGGGCGTTTTAAACCAAGCAGTCCTTTTCTCACCACCACCCGCCACACCAAGCCGCTTCACTCCACAAACATCTCCCGCAGAGGCAATGACCGCTGTTGAAAACAGTTGCCATTCTTCCTCTACATTTGATGGAACAGTTGGAATTCGTTCAAACCTTTCAGATATTTACCGCGCAAATGTCTCCGGTATCTCATCATCCTGTAACCTCTCCCATCGTATGCGTGTAACCATCCTTGGTTTACGCTTTGGTAGGGGAGGCACTCTCTCGCTAATATACAATTTGCACAGCACTAAGTGATGATCAGTTGACAACTTCTCTCCGTTCGCGTTTTGATCAGGATCACCGTTCCTCGTAATCAAACACCCCCATGTCATAACATCTACACCCACCTGAGCATTGAAGTCACCCATCGGGACAAAAGAATCCATATCTGCAACCTTTTCAAGGGCAACATCAACTTCATCTAAGAAAGCTGCATACTCTGACTGAAGATTCGGTGCCTACACCTGCACCAATGCCAGAGTTGATCTTTCAAGCTTGAGCTTTAAGATCGCAACTCTCCCTCCTAATGGTATTCACTCCAATACTCTGTCTGTCAACCTGGGTCTTGTGAGTATCCCCACTCCCGCCTGAGCAGACATTGAGGATGCGACTCCAGACAGGAATAGCTTTCACCCACCCGAAAGGTCCACAGTTTTAGAATATCTCTGCTTTGTTGAAGAGACGTCAACTATATCTAGTCGACTTTTAATTGCCTCCTCAACAAGCTCAAGGTCCTTCCCTGTGAGCGATGAGACGTTCCATGTGGCTATCCTAAGTCGATGCCGTTGTCGAAATTCAGAGAGTCCATCGGTGCCCCTATCGGTGCACAGCGCGCTCACCCCTTGACCCCCGTAATAGTTCGCGAGACTATTGACATGAAGCTCGTAGCCATTTCGGGTTTGACCCGGCCGGATGCCGAGCGAGACAGGCCGACCACCAGACGCTTGCATACTGACACCCTTCAGGCTTGGCTCCAAAGGATGCCCTGGCTTACCAGACTTGGCAATATCCGAGGCCGGTCGTTTTCTTCTTGTCATCATGGGGTGTGCGCTTTGTTAGCCGTAACTGGATTGTATGGATGGGAATAACTATTTAAGTTACCTCATCTGCTCATCCCAGTCACGTTGCCCGCCCCCCACCACGAGGAGGTCAGCTGCCAGCGGGGCTTACATAAATTCAAATAAAGTTAATTATTGACCTAAGACTAACAATAGAGAGGTTTTGAAAGAGTTATTCGGGTTGACTCCAAGTCCACACTTTCTGGCACACGCGGTGACTTTACTTAGAGCACTCTCCATGATCTCACTTACCACGGAGGAAAAAAGTCCCGACACTAAAATCACCATGTCGTCCGCATACCCAACTACTTTAATTCTTTCTCTGTCTGAGCATAAAAGGATTTTATTCATGACTATCAGTCATAGTAGAGGTGAGATGACCCCACCTTGGGGCGTTCCTCTACTGGCAAATTTGGTTATGGTACTGTTTCCTATAGATGCCTGAATAATTCTAGTGCTGAGCACAGAGAGTATCCATTGGCTTAGATAGTATTCTATACCCAGCTCCTTGAGGGAGTCTAGAATTACTTCAGTATGTACATTGTCAACAGCTCCTTCTATGCCTAGAAAAGTAGCTAAAGTGTATTCCTTATACTGTATGGATTTTTCTATTGTTCGCACTACTTCATGAAGAGCTGTTTCCGTAGATTTTCCTTTAAGGTATGCGTGCTGGGATTTGGAGAGAGATGACTCGATTTTATCTCGCAGATGGTTGTCTAAAACGCGCTCGAGGGTGGTCAGACTGATTGGTCTGAAATCTTTCGCATTCTCATGTCCGCGCCTCCTCACCTTCGAAATGAAAACCACTCTCAATCGTCTCCATGAGTGGGGTACGTGGTTATTTAAGTTGCAGTTCCTGAAAATCGGTACGAGCCATGGGATTGCTACCTCTTGCATTTTTTTAAGCATAATGGACAGAATGCCATCTAGGCCTGGCGATTTATAAGGGACAAAGCTGCGATTGTCCAGGAGATTTTTTCTTCAGTAATAATGGGTATTATGTGTTCCCAGGATTGCAGGCATTGCAAACTGTTAGGCTCTGTGCAGTTGTCTTTATATCAGGGAAAGTGAGTGTGTATTAAGATCTCTAAGGACTCTGCAGTTGACTCCGTCCAATTAGCATCCAAACTTTTCAGGAGACATGTATTGGAAAGATCTTTCGATAGAATCTTGCTGAGTCTAGCGGAGTCTTTGAGGGTATCAATTAATTGCCAATATTCTATCCAGGACTGTTTCTCGGCCACTCTGATAGCTTTTTTGTATATTTTAAGGCTGTCTTTGTTAGGCTGCCAGTATTTGCACTTGTAGCAGATATTGAAGGTCTCTCTAATCAGTTTCCTGAGGTTAGAGAGTTCTTCGTTCCAACACGGAGGAAAGGTTGTTTGCTGTATTTGACCGGACACGCAACTTTAAATGCATTGTTGAAGGATTTTTCGAAAGTCTTTACTTTTGTGTCTAGTTCTGCAGTAGAGGTTAATATAGGGCTTGGAGTTCTATGTAGCTTGGATCTAACGATTTGACTAAACTTTGTCCAATCGGTTCTTTTCGGTTTTCGGTAGGGTTTGGGAGTCTCGATCTCGAGATCTACATTGAAGAGGATCCAATTATGGTCTGAAAAAGTCTTCAGATTGGATGGTCTCCAGTTTTCGACTTTCATACTACTAATGTTATTAGAGAGTGTAACGTCTATAACATCTTCCCACCCGTTGAAATTATCCGTACTTGAAAAAATTGTACGTAAAAGTGTTGCCTTTGTTACATATCGAGAGGTTATTTGCAAGGATATATTTGAATATAAACTCATCTCGCTCATTGCTTTCGGAACTGTCCCATAGCACGTGCCTGGCATTTGCGTCGCAACCTATAAGCAGCTTGGTCTTTGTTGTGGAGATAGCCGTCACCATATCCTGAAACTCTTCAGCCGGTGTTTGACGGTCGTGTGCCATGTAAACAAAGGAGATGTATAGGACTGCACTACCGGCGTTCTCTATTTTAACCGTTGTTAAATCGGACGAGCTAAAATTTGGACATATGTATATTTTTTAGCTAGAATGCAGTTTCTTGGCTTACCATGATTGATTGTCTTTGAGGCTCTTAATGTTAGGGCCGTTGACCCAGGGTTTTTGGACAATGCTGATGTCAATGTTTTTCTCCTTGAGAAAATCACCAGATTATCTGTAGCACTAATCGAATGGTGCAGATTAATCCGAATAACTTTCAGTATTGGTATTATCGCTGTTATTTGTGGTTTGGGCTGTGGTTTCAATCCCCATGTGCTCCAACAATTTGTTGGCATCGTCGACTTCGTCTAAGTCGTCAGTGAGACCAGAGGATCGGAATATTCTAAGTTTGGTATGTCTGATGTCGAAGCGAAGTTTGCATCCGTTCTTCGCAATGGAGACCGCACCGTCCTCATTAATTAAAAGAAAGAGGAAAAGGGTATTGTTGTGAGGTTCCTCAACATTGATAACTTTCCAGTCATCCATGGGAACCGTAGGGTTATGCAGCTTCAGACAATTTAGCAGTAGCTTGTCGTTAATGGCCATGTTTGGGAGCCAAATGCGGATTCTCGGTCTCCTCGAAATCTCTCTGACCAGGATCAGCCTGAGTCTCAAGCCGTCCCATGCGTCACGAATCTTGTAAACGCAGCCATCTAGGAATTCCTTACAGAAGGCGTTCTCACATTTGATGACGCTGTACCCTTGTATGAGCTCAGCTGAGTCAAAGAAGGGCAGCGGTCCTCCTTGGTTGTTAATTAGGTCGTCTCTGACAAGCTCGCTGACAGTTCGAGTCGCTGGGAAGGAGGTAGAAGGGTCGTTGGGGTTGGGTATTGACAGCTTAGGGACTTTGATGCTTTGGGGATCGGACTTGATTTCCTCTTGTGATCGGTTACGCTTTGTCGAATAGAAACTTGAGAGAGTATTGTGGAAGTTGTTATACCTACTCATCGAAAACCTTCTGATATTTGATTTTATCGGCCTGGTCCCGTTCGGAAGCCCTCTTAGAAGAAGGAAGATGGCACGCTGGTACGCGCTTTTCCTACGGTTGCTTGCCGACTTGTGAGAGTTGGGTGCTTCACGCTTATGGGCACTAAGTCGAGTGTCCAACGCCGCATTGTAGTGGCTGTTAGTGCTTTGGGGAGCGTCTCGCTCTCCGTTCTCTTTTCCTGACTGGAAGTGAGCAGTTCATCTTCCGATGAAGTGCCCGGAAATTTTTTATTTTTTATTTTGTTTTTTGTCATATCGTCGCCCATATGCCAGAAACATGAATGTGTTTCTTAGTTTGTTTGATAAGTTTTTCTGTATTCTATGTTGTGTTAGAACTGAGAATGTACAATGTGGAAACAACAATTTCGGACTATGTCAGTTGGCTTAATGTTGAATTCATTCTTAGGTATTTAGTAGAGCCAGAGGCAAAATTGTGGTCATTCCCCAAAAGTTTAAAATTTGCACATTCATGCTTCTGGCATTTGAGGGACGATATTTTTATTCTCATTTTTTCTTCATTTTAAATTAAAAAAAACGACCAGTTAAGAAACGAAAAGCTGGCTCTTCGCCCGAAATGGTAAGACACGCAAAATAAGCGAGAAGATAAAGAACAGCGTGACAACATAAAAAAATCCACGAAGGTGTACGACCACCGCCACCAATAAACGTAATCGGAATTGCAGACTATAATAAACTGCATTCTATTCTTAAACCACTGTTGCTATCCGATTTTGATGTAACATCGCTCAACAACAACAAATGGAAAGTAAACGTGAACAACTCAGACAGTTACCGCTTAGCATCTAACAAACTGAATACTGAAAAACTTCAGTGTATACTTACGAAAATAAATCTAAAAGACCGATACAAGTCGTAGCTAGAGGACTTCATGACTCATGCTTAATGTGACCAACCGCTCCGAAAAAATCGGAATCATTCCGAAATTTAAAGGCAAGTTCCAGTGTTGAACACCGAAACTAACCACTCTTTTCCGAAATATACCTAAATTTCTCAGATCAACTAAAAATAGTAATTAAGATAGAATAACTTTACTCACTCGAGAAATCATGCAACGAATGCCATCTTACGATACCTCACTACGACGAGTACGAATAGAATTGGGAAGAGAATTTTACTACGGTCGATCAACGTTGGTTGAAAATCTTCGAACATTTCTAAAAAAAAGAAGAAAATTCCTGTTTACCAGGGACTTCTGTGACCGTTGAGAGAGTGTTCGCGATCATTAAAAAAAATGGTGGACCCTTGAGAAGACACCTTTGCAAATCAATACGTTGAAAAATATATTTTGAGCTGATTTGTTTTCCAATTTTCACAAAAACGAATATAATTCAATTTCACAATTCAACTTACTTAGGTTCGTCAAATACAACTTGCAAGTTTCATGCTTAGAATTCTTTAAATTGCTGAAATCAAGCCACAAATTACTTTCAGAAATTGCAGCGGCAGATACACCTTCAAAATGAAAAAGAAGACCGATGCCAATGCTCGTGCTAGTACTTCTTCTTCAGCTTTGGATTTGTAGAAAATGAATGGATTTTAATGTTCGATATGTACTCGCATATTGCCGTTCTTTTCATCTATAGGTACTAAAACCACAAAAAATTGACGAATAAAAATACTTGTCATCATTTCGAGACTTTAATCAAGATTCCGGAATCCATTCCTAAATTTCACCAATGGTAAGTTGGTCGGATTACTCATGCTTAAAGGAAGATGTTGGCCATGATTTGAAGAACAAAAACTTTAAAATCGTTGACGCAGTAAATTTAATTAAACGGGAAAAACAAAAATTGGAATGGGAGGAAACGACGGTAAAGCGCGGGATTCCTCTTTTTATACTAACCTTTAATAAAGTTGAGAGTATAGATAAGAATTAAGGAATAAGAACAATTCTGAATGTCGTAGTCAAAATCGAACCCATGCGCAAGAATACAAGGTTGATACTTCAGTGCAAACGATGCCAAGGATTCAATCATACGCAAAGAATCGCGATGTGTGAAATGCGCCGGAAATCACCCCTCCCAAGTTTGCGGAGTAAACAAACAAACCTCTGCAACATGTGCTAATTGTAAGGGAAAGCACCCTGCAAATTATAGAGGCTGTGCAGTAGCTAAAGAATTGCAAAAACGGAGAGATGCGCTCCTTAAGCCCCTAAATACAGAAGTGTAACGAAGTGACATGTTTCCCTACCTTCAATTACCAACCGAGAAAGAAAACAGGGTATACAGCCAGGTGTTTTGGCAGAGAACGACCCATGCCACCAAAAGGGTTGCATACTTTGGGGTACCTCTACAAAGACGACCAACTCATAAGGAAGTATGGTATACCCTAAGGCACGCCAATATAAAATAAAGCCGAAAAGTCAACGAGTCGCAAACAACAACAAAACACGAAGGAGTTTTAAAAAGTCACACTTCGTTCTTGCAAGGATATTCCACAAGTAAGAGAACGTAAGTGGCAATTGGCAGAGTCTGCTCAGTGGTGATAAGTGTACCAATCCAGCGTACCTGGAACAGACTCTCCCTCGAATTCGGTCACCAACATTTTTGGTTTTGGTTTTCGTGCCTTCATCCCAGTGAGTGTGTATTCAGCTAAGGGTGCGTTTTGACCACAGCCGGCCCGTCCCTTGATAAGTGTCCCCATTCCCCCCCCCAGACCGGCATTTAGCGGAGTGTTACCGCCAGCCTTTCCCGCTCCAAGCTTACGCTTGGCTTCCCTTACTGAGAAGCAGCCCGGACCCTGTCCGGACTCGCCAGTCAGCCCGTGCCTTGCACGGACTGATAGCCGGCCCGTGCCTTGCACGGACACCCAGCCAGCCCGTGCCCTGCACGGACATAGCCAGTCAGCCCGTGCCCTGCACGGACCAGCCAGGGGGCCCGTGCCTTGCACGGACACCCAGCCAGCCCGTGCCCTGCACGGACATAGCCAGTCAGCCCGTGCCCTGCACTGACTGATAGCCGGCCCGTGCCTAGCACGGACCAGCAGCCGGCCCGAGCCTTGCTCGGACCCGCCAGGGGGCCCGTGCCTTGCACGGACACCCAGCCAGCCCGTGCCCTGCACGGACCAGAAGTATAGGAGTTGTTAGTAACAGAATATTGCATTGTTAAAGGGAACACTGTAACACTAGTCTCATAGTTTTAATAAAGTACCTCTTTCCCAAAGTTTTAGGGTATTTCTTTGGGGCTGACCCTGGAGCCGGCGAGCTCACCTCAGCCTTCGACAAAAAAAGACCTTTACAGAAGTAAACTGCAAACTAAGCCAAAGCGTAAGATCGCGCAAGAGAAAGTAGGCAAACTGAAACTACCGGGTTCAGAGCCGAAAAAGGTGAGGAAAATGTGACAACAGAGAAGTTCTCGAACTCTGTTCTTAAAAGGAAAGGTACTGAAAAGTTAACATTGGAAAAGCCACCGGGTAATGACCCTCGGACAGCAGGAGTGTAGACTTACGCCCAGGCCGCGGCATCCAAAAAACAAAAAAAAACGTTGAAATTTCGACGGACCCAGTCTCTCATAGTTTCTCAGTTATTCTCGAGAAATTTGAAGAACAATTCAACTCAATTCAATTCAATTCAATTTTTATTTTCAATGTACAAGTAAGACCGAGTCTTTTATAGTACTAACAATGCTTAAATATAATTATATCTTAAATACGAAAATACAAAAAAGAGAATAAAGAGAAGAGTTTAATAGATACTAGAGATAGGTACTCGTAGAAGGATACATATATATAGATGGAAATAAATAGGAAGATAGTAAGGTAGAAAAAAAAGAAAAGGGGGAAATGAAGTATAAATACTCTTTAATATCGTACTAACGCTGTTCAGATAAAAACTTGAATATTTAATTTTTAAATAAATTAGAACTACTTATTCGCTTAATATCAGTTAGCAGATCATTCCAAAGCTTAATGGTGCATACAAAGAATAGACGTGATGAGTTCAGGTATTGACAATTTGAAACAATAAAGTTTGAAGTTCTTTGAGATTGCGCAAACTGCAGTTTTTCAAATAGATATGCAGGTTTTTTGTAAATATTATATTATGCAGAAAAATTAATTTTCTTGCGTTTAAAAACTGCGTTAATGAGCAGCTTAAGGCACACGTAAGTTATATTGCGTAATATGATCATATCTACGAAGACCATATACATATCGAACCGAATTATTAAATGCAACTTGGAGTTTATTTTGCGACGCCGAATCCAGCTTACAATACACAGTTTCAGCATAACATATGAGTGGAATTATAAGCGTGGGCAAAATCGCATCATCACCTCCACGCGGTGCCCGCTGGATAGCTATCTGATAGTGAACTAACGATGAGCATATGCTGAGTCTGACGATATATGTGCAGCTGAACACTCAGACCTGCGTAAGCACATCTGGGTGAACTTCAGCGCGCATATGTCTAACCGGACGAGGCATCTCTTGTTGACCTGATCGGCTGAAATATGCGTCTCAGAAGTCTAGCAAGAGGTCCTCAGAAGGAGGACGTGCGGCGGACGAATTCTCTCGATGGAATCAACGGTGACGTCTACAGACCAGCGGATACCTCACTGGAGCTACTTCAACATATTTGGAGCTGAGGTCTGTAAGGATTTTCAATACTACGTCAGGGTATTGAAAAAGAGATGGTGGCGGATGAACCCTTAATGGGCCGACGGCAGCGCTCATATCCCCGAAGTGGGTTACTGACATCGGTGTATCCGGCCTCTTGTCCTAAGGGTACAAAAAAAAGGATCTGGCCCTCCAGGTTGGGGGTTGTGCCGTCGGGTTAACTTCCCTACCACGTAAAAAACCTTTGGTTACGAAGCAACCATGACCCATGCAAACGTAAAAAGGACAACGATCTTCGTCTCTGCACATGGAATGTTAGGTCCCTCTACAAACCACGTGCAGCCGAACAACTTGCGGAAGCCCTAGAGTGTCTCAAAGCAGACATTACCGCCATCCAAGAAGTGCGATGGGATGGGCCGGGCAAAAGGAGTATGAAAAACTGCGACATCTACTACGGCGATTGCTACAGACAAAAAGGACAGCGTCTATTCGGGTGCGGATTTGTCATTGGAGACAGACTTAGGCAAGAAGTCTTGAGTTTCCGGCATGCGAACAAGCGCCTCATGACTCTCCGTATCAAGGCTAAATTTGCCAACATTAGCCTAATATGCGTTCACGCCCCTCACGAGGAGAAGGACGACGCGACAAAGGATGACTTCTACCAGCTCTTGGACAAGACGTATGAGCAATGCCCTAGCCACGACGTTAAAATTATCCTAGGCGACTTTAACGCAAAGCTAGGAAGAGAGGAAGTCTTTAGTAGCGTGATCGGAAAGTACAGCCTGCACGACAACACTTCCGGCAACGGGGACTCAGGCTAATCGACTTTGCGGCGGGGCGAAACTTTGTTGTAGCTAGTACGCGGTTCCCACGTCTCGATATTCACAAAGGAACATGGCTCTCCTTTAATCGAAAAATCGTCAACCAAATCGATCACATTGCGATCGACGCAAGGCACTCTTCCAGTATTCTGGGTGTCCGGACTTTCCGAGGAGCCAACGTGGACTCGGATCACTACCTAGTTGTAGCCAAGGTACGGATGCGGGTATCCAGAACGGAGCGAAATCTACGAAATGCTGTGAGGAAATTTGACGTCGAAAAGCTACAATCGCAAAAGACCGCCAGAACCTTTGCCGATCGTGTTTCTTCTAATCTCAATCTTAGTCCTATGCCGCCAGCAGCAAATGCGGAAGACCAGTGGCAGCGTTGCCAAAAAGCCATCAGAGATGCCGCCTCTGATGTACTGGGTTTCTCTCGCCCACCACAACGAAACCCCTGGTTTGATGAGGAATGCCGGCAAGCACATGCAGCAAAACAAGAGGCGTACAAAGCGGCGCTGCATAGAAGGACTAGAGCTGCTTACGAGCTCTGCGTGAGCAGGAGAAAAGAGGAACATCGACTTCTCAGAAAGAAGAAAAAAGAGCATGAGAAGCGCTCGATCGAGGAGATTGAAAGACTTTATTGCAGGAATAATGTTCGAAAATTTTACCAAAGGGTAAAAAGAACATGCCAGGGTTTCAAAGCCAGAACAGAAGCCTGCAGGGACGAAAATGGCAACATAGTAGTAGAATCGCAGTCGGTGCTGAGAATATGGAAGGAGCACTTCTGCAGACTGTTAAACGGCGATGATGATCAATATTCCGCTGTCAGGCAGAATGAGCCATTCAACAGTGACGATGGCAGTCAAAATTCCCGTCAACCCGATCATAATGAAGTGAGGATAGCGATATCTAAACTCAAATCCAACAAAGCTGCTGGAGCCGACGGCCGTGCCGCTGAACTTTTCAAGGCAGGAGGAGATGAGTTGGTAAGGAGCATGCATCAGCTCATCTGTAAAATCTGGTCGGACGAAAGTATGCCCGATGAATGGAACCTCAGCATCGTTTGCCCGATCCTGAAGAAAGGAGACCCTCTGAACTGCGCCAACTACAGAGGTATAAGTCTCCTAAATATCGCATAAAAATCCTGTCTGCCGTACTATGTGAACGCCTAAAACCGATCGTCAACAACCTGATAGGTCCTTATCAGTGCGGTTTCAGGCCTGGAAAGTCCACCATTGACCAAATATTCACACTACGGCAGATCTTGGAAAAAACCCATGAATATAAAATTGATACACACCTTCTTTTCATCGATTTCAAAGTTGCCTATGATAGCGTGTATAGAGACGAGTTATACAGAGCCATGTCTAGTCTTGGCATCCCTGCCAAGCTCGTCCGTTTGTGCAGAATGACGATGGAGAATTCTCGCTGCTCCATCAAAGTCGGTAAGAACATCACCGAACCGTTCGATGTCTGGAAAGGTCTTAGACAAGGCGACGCGCTATCATGCGATCTCTTTAACATAGTACTTGAGAGAATTGTACGAAACTCACAAGCCAACCCCGGAGGTACAATCTTCTTCAAGTCTGTACAACTACTCGCTTATGCCGATGACATTGACATAATCGGAAGAACTCAGCGGGCCGTCAATGGGGCATTTACGAGTATTGAGATCGAGGCAGCAAAGATGGGTCTAGCGGTCAATGAAAGCAAAACAAAATATATGCTGTCTACAAAAAAGAACACCCAACATCGGCGTCTTTGACAGAACGCCACAATAGACAGATACAATTTTGAGGTAGTAAAGGATTTTGTCTACCTAGGGTCTATGGTCAGCTCCGCAAATGACATCAGTAGGGAGATCACACGGAGAATTACTCTTGCCAATCGTTGTTTCTATGGGCTAAAACGGCAATTGAGTAGCAAAGCCCTATCTCGAACTACTAAGGTAACTCTTTATAAGACATTAATCATCCCAGTCCTGCTGTATGGCGCAGAGGCATGGGCTTTGACAAAACCGGATGAGGATGCCCTTGGTTATTTCGAGAGAAAAGTTCTTCGAGCGATCTTTGGTCCCGTCTGCATAGACGGTGAGTGGAGGAGAAGGTACAATGCCGAACTATACGGCCTGTACAAGGACATCGACTTAGCCAGAAGAGTTTACATAGAGCGACTAAGATGGCTGGGTCATTTAGAGTGGATGGAGCCCAACGTTCCCGCTAAGAAAGTCTTCGAATCCACCCCGGACGGACGGCGCAGTAGAGGACGACCTCGCGATAGGTGGCGCAAACAAGTGGAGGGGGACCTCAACCAACTTGGCGTGCGCAACTGGAGGCAGCTGGCTCGTAACCGTGCTGGCTGGAGAGGTTTGTTGGTTGAGGCCCAGGTCCACCCCGGACTGTAGCGCCATCTAAGTAAGTAAGTAAGTAAGTAAGCGTTTTAAATAGCTTCAATATAGTTCCTTGAGGAGTAAATGTCGCCGACTGCCATAATTTGCGAAGACCACCATAGATTCGGCCAACAATGTAATTTATGTGGTTACTGCAGGATAATTTACGATTTAACTTAAAGCCAAGATTGGTGATATTATTTACAAATAATAGCCTGTTGTTTGATAAGAAAATCGGAGGTATGGTTTCGGTATCAAAGCTGCTACTAGAGATTGCTATTAGTTGAGTTTTGGTTGCATTTAATATAAGTCTATTAGCAATGGACCAGTCATATATAGCACTAGATCCTCAATAAGACCAGGTGACCGCGACAAATGAAACTGTACGTCATCAGCATATAAATGAATAGAAACATTCGTGCATATTTTTGGCAGATCATTAACATACATGCAAAAAAGTATGGGGCCCAAAATAGATCCTTACGGTACGCCCGATCGGACATCTTTAAGACATGATTGATTACTCAAGTAATCTTTTATTAGATTAACAGCTCTCTGGCTGAAGCCGAAATAATATCGCAGTTTGCAATAAAGAATGTTTTTTTTTTTTTTTTTTCCGAGGGTTGGTGAAAAATCTTCCATAGACAAAATGAGAATAGCAAGCGCGTGCTCATAGTAGTGTCAGATTCTTACTGACTAAAAAAACACCACCCTTCGATATAAATTTGTTAGATATCGCAACTAAGTATTAACTTATCAAGCAATTTTTCTTTCACGAAATAAAAACGTTTGGCAGGTTACTTTCCACTGAAAGATCCTGCATGTACCGCAATCTAAACGGGTATTCGTTTCCATGTCTAACACGGAAGAGTCTATTCCCCAGATATGATACTAGAATATCGCATAAGCATACAGGGAGAACTTGTCGTAGTTTGGATTTCAAGCCATCATGCCACACCTTATCAAAGGCCTGCGAGACGTCAAGAAATACGCTTGAGCAAATCTTTTTTTCTTCAAATGCTTTCTCGATTACGTCAGTAATTCTATGCACCTGGTCAATCGTCGAATGCTGACTTCTGAACCCAGACTGGTGGTCAGGGATAATAACCGGTTGGAGACGCCTTAGTAATATCCTCTCGAAAATTTTGGATATGACTGGAAGAAGCGAAATTGGTCTATACGATTTTACCTCATTTGGCGGTTTTGTGACGGTCAACTCTATCAAAAGCCTTTGAGAAGTCTAGCAAACAAAGCAAAGTCAAATCCCCCTTGTCAAAATTGAGCCTAACATCGTCCATAATCTTTACCATAGCCGTAGAACAGCTGTGATTTGTACGAAAACCGGACTGGAGCGGATACAGAAGGTTTGTTTATTTATTATTTTAAAAAAAACGAAGTGACAAACCATCCTCGCCGATAGCATTTGACTTTGAAGTGCAAATAATTCTCCCAATGTAACTGTCATTAACTGTTTCAAAGTCAAACTCAAAGACATTAAAGAGTTCTGGATTAGGATGAAAATTTACGTTAGTCCCATCGTCTGGAGTGAAACAGATATTAAGAACATTAGGCTCTATCGTAAAATTGAAATTATTTGCCTTGCCTATCCCAATTTTGCGTAAGTTATTCCACAAGTGCTTGAAACCAAGTCGCGGATTAAGCTTAGACAAATAATAGTCTTTCTTAGCTCTTCTTGTAGCCCAAGTAGCAAAATGCGGGCTTGAGAATATATTTTCCAATTTCTGTCACTACGCAGCCGTTTCCATATTACATATTTTCCTTCGAGATTTAATTGCATCAATGACTTCCGTTGTATACCAAGGGTCTTTCTCATTACGCACTCGAACAGTTTTCAGAGGAACATGTTTATTAAAAAGATCAAGCATTAACGATTGCACGAAATTTAACTTTTCATTAGCAGAGGATAAGTACCTACAATGGTCCCAACTAGCCATACTTGCTTCAAGAGCAAGGGCAGGAATATTAATTGAATTGTAAGCTCTGTATTGAAAACTAAATGGGCTACAAATACGAGAAAATTCAACATTGTAAGTGCAAAAAATTAAATCATGGTCTTTTTTTACAAAGCAAAATAAATAAAATTATTCTCGATAGGCTGGTTAAGCTTGAAAATAATTCACGGAAAACGCGTACTTCAACTAGAATATGAATGACAAACGAATGTTAAAAATATGTACTTGGAGCGCTAACGGACTTTTGCATAAACTTGACGAACTGGAAATATTCATGCTTCTGAAACCCACGTAAAAAACGAATCGCATTTAAATATAAATGGCTATAATGATTACCACGCTTGTCACCCATCGGGAAAAGCGAGAGGCGGATCATCCTTGTTTATTTAAAACTGCATCGAACAATCCGAAGACTTAAAGATAGAACTTGAAACTTTGCAACTGTGCACGATTCGAGTTAAAGATAGTCTGCGTACTCTTAAAATCTCATCTGTCTACTAACCACCGCATTCCGCGGTTGAGAAAAGTGATTTTACTAACTTATTTGAATCGCTGAAACCTAATTTTATTATTGGCGGCGATTTTAGTGCGAAACACACGTTCTGGGGCTTAAGATACAGCTCGAAAAAAGGTAGAATGCTCTATTGGGCAGGTATGGACTACAATTGTGATTTCCATTCGACAGGTAAACCGACTTACTGGCCAACTGATAGTTCGACAATACCTGACCTGATAGATTTTTTCGTTGTGAACGGAATATCTACCAACCACATGCAAGTTAAAGAGAGCTTTGATCTGTCATCTGATCATTCCCCAGTTATTTTGACATTGAGAGAAAAACTAGTCTATACCCTAGATCCAGCGAGATTAACTGGTAGAACAACTAATTGGGAAGGCTTTAGGAACGAAATTGATGAGTTGAACTGACCGTTCCACTTACGACACCCTATGAACTTGAGGTTGAAGTTGATCGCTTCGATGAGATCGTACAGCCGGATAGATACGGTTTACGATATCCTCCGGAAATAAAAGAATTGGTCAAGGAAAAAAGAAAGCGCACAAGAAATGACAACAGAGTCGTGCTCCGCAACATAAGACACACTTGAATCGTCTGTGCAATTCGTTGAAGAAGACTATTAAGGATTTAACGAATCGTACGATAGGCTCTTACCTTGAAAGTTTAACAACGGGAAAAGATTCCAATTATTCACTTTGGAAAGCAGCAAAAGGCACCAAAAGGCCCAAAGTCCCCGCGCCACCAATTAAATTAAATCAAAACTAGCTGGTTGTACCCTCTCGCTGGGTCTTTTAATCAGCGATTTCGAGTACACTTCTTTAAAGCACTCTCAGCTTTGTCATTGAAATAGTTTAACCGCTAATCCCTTATGAGGGTCGCGGGGGTAGGATGATTAGGTGCACTATCCATCATTCTTGATCCTCCGCCGTCGACTTCAACTCAGCAGGAGGAATCTCTGGACGGCTCCAGGAGAGATGTCGAACTTGATCCAACCATCTATTTCTAGGCCTACCAAGGTGTCGCTAACTTGATGGCAGGGCAATCATGACACGTCTTGGAAGCCAGTTTGGGGACATACGCACTACGTGACTAACCAAGCATAACTACTTCCGTTCGAAGAAGTATCTGCTAAGCAATGAGTGCCTCGCGTACTCTGATGTTGCGCAGTCGATCACAACGAATTATTCCAGCAATACCGCGAACAACAACACTCTTTCAGCTGCTTTTATCCACGACTATAGGTGAGAGTTGGAATATATACCGAGTTAAAAACCGATAATTTAGCTTGAACCTGCTTCAGTGGCACTCCAGAAATATGCAGATTCTACTGAATAGGTGTTCTGGAAACAACCATTACTTCCGATTTGTTCAAATTAGTTTCATTCCAGCATCATTACAAACGGCTACAAACCTTTAGGGTGTGCCCTAAAGTTTGGTTTAAAAGGACCCAAGGATGACCAAATCAACCGCATAGAGAGGACGACTAAGCCTTAAGTCCCCCACCTTGCAACATTCTCTGCCACGGCTGCGCTGCAACATCTAGTCCATATATACAATGAAGAGGCGAGGTGACAAAACGCACCCTTGGCGGAGTCCAACCCCACAGTGAGAGGTATTGATTTACTGCTTCTATATAAATACTGAATCGCTCTTAATTGGGAACGATCAAATCCATACTCTTGCAGAACACTCTAAAGTTGTCTCGAGGAACCCTAACACATGTTTTCGACACATACACAAAACATGTGTAAACAGGTTTACCATACTCCCAGGTCTTCTCAAGAATCATTCTGAGAGTGAATAATTGGTCGGTCCTGCTTCTATCGGGACGAAAACCCCATTGCTCATCCCCCAAACTATGCTTAACCACAGTTTTAGCACGCGTCTTCAACACATTACCAAAGACTTTTCCAGGGATACATTAAAGGGATACACCCCGTTGTATAAAAAGATGGACAATCACTCCCATTTGCCAATCACCAGGTGTTTCACCGCATTGCCAGGCCACTTTAATGATACGTGAGAGCCATTGCACTCACTCTTCACCAAAAGCCTTTAGCATTTCTGGCCGGATTTTGTCCACACCGGTAAATTCGCCAACTTTTAGTGATTTGATCGCTAAAGTCTCGACAATAGGCCTGGCATCTTCCTGATGACATGGCTTGTTCGGGATTGAGCAATTCTGAAAAGTGCTCGCCTCATCTCCATCCCTTTCACGATATTCGACTTCATTATTCCTCTGATTCATCGGACGACCTGCCAGAACATTTTATTTACAGATATGCAGTCACGTTTTAATGAAATAGAATAGTTTATTACATTTGAAAAACACGTATAATTGCCTGAGGTATAATATTTCTCGGTCTTATTTTGCTCAGCGTTTTTTCACGGAATTCCTTCTAAAAGGTAGGAAAATTGACTTAAAGTATGAGTATTGAACTTGGAATATACTGCCTACGCCATCCTGTTAATAATTTATTTTAAATCTATTAAAACATTCTAAAATGTGGACAAATCCAATGACCAACAAAATCTCATCTAAAAATGTGGAAAAATATTGCAATGTTTTTATGTCTGTACAGTGTACATATGTATGTACGCATATATTGATATTGAAGTTTTGATAGCACATGCATATCCTTATTAATATAATTGAAAATCCCTTAGATTTGGCACTGATAATGATCACACACTTAAGTTCAAAACATATAGGTATAATCATGTTATAGCGCTAACTCACACGCACACTATTGCAACGATAGCCACTGCTGCATGACTGCTGGCCGTGGTATCCACTGAAGGAAAATTGTGGGCGAGGATTTGATTAATTGTTTTTAGCATTGCTCAGCTTCAGAACAACGCAGAAGGATTTTTTGGTAATTAATTGTTATTAGCATTGCTCAGCTTCAGGACAACGCAGAAGGATGTTTTATACCTTAAATGAATCAGCGGCGAATTTACTTTTATTTTTTATTTGTTTAATCTGGAGAACCAGTGTTGAGCTACGGCTATGGAATCAAAATTTACAGATGGAAAATTCGATCTCAACCCCCTTTATGCCACTTAGACATTGAATTTCGAAAAATCCCTTCTTATCTCATATCTAGGTAAAATAAGGAATAACTGTGCAAAATTTCAAGTACCTACGCTTAGTAGTTTTCGAGAAACGGTGTTCACAAGGAAAATCGATTTTGCTTTAGTAGTATCATTGTATATACAAGTATATGTGCAAGAGTGCAAATGGTTGGTTACTTTACATCTCGCTAGAGGTGGTAGGGTCGATTTCCTCAAGTGATACTACTATTAGTTATACCATATATACAATGGTAGTATTTAAGATAAGATGAATGGGCAAGGGAAGATAAAGAAAAAGCGGACGTCTTTGCGGCCCACCTGGAAGAAACCTTTAAACCGTACGATGGTCAAGTGGTTTACGATAACATCAATAGGCCGGATTTACCATCTGCCGATTAAACACTCACAAGTGCAACGCTAAGGAGAAAGCTCCTGGTTATGATTTGATTACCGGAGAAATTCTCAAAGTTTTACCTAGAAAAGCAATGATTAAGCTTCTCCATATTGTAAATGCTGCACGCAAGTTAAAACACGTGCCGAGCCAATGGAAAGTTGCGGACGTAATTATGGTTTTAAAACCAGGAAAACCGCCAAATGAGGTAAAATCGTATAGACCAATTTCGCATCTTCCAGTCATATCGAAAATTTTCGAGAGAATATTACTAAGGCGTCTCCAACCGGTTATAGAAGAAAACAATCTTATCACTGACCACCAGTTTGGGTTCAGAAGCAAGCATTCGCATTAGCATTGATTGACCAGGTGCATAGAATTACTGACGTAATCGAGAAAGCACTTGAAGAAAAAAAGATTTGCTCAAGCGTATTTCTTGACGTCTCGCAAGCCTTTGATAAGGTGTGGCATGATGGCCTGAAATGCAAACTAACTACGACCAGTTCTCCCTTTATGCTTATACGATATTCTAGAATCATATCTCGGGAATAAACTCTTTCGAGTTAGACATGGAATCGAATTCTCCGAGCTCAAAGAAATTTCGGCCGGCGTACCACAAGGAAGCGTTCTTGGGCCACTTCTCTATTTATTATATACTTGTGATATACCGAACGAAGATGGCACTATCCTTGCTACATTTGCCGATGACACGCTATCCTAGCGGTAGACAAAACAATCGAAGGAATGACTGCAAAACTGCAAAACGCACTTAATAATGTAAATGAATGGACGAGGGATTGGCGGATTGTCCTCAACGAATCTAAATCTGTTCACGTGAATTTCACTTACAAGAAAACTAATAACTTGCCAATTTTTCTAAACACGGCCGGAATACCTTTTGCAAACGAGGCGAAATACGAGTACCTGGGAATGACACTCGACGCAAGGCTGAAATGGAATTCACACGTGAAAATGAAACGTAAACAACTCGAAATCAAATATAGTGAAATGTACTGGTTACTCCGAAAACATTCCCAGCTCAGTACTGGGAACAAACTACTTTAATACAACCAAGTGTTAAAGCCGATGTGGACCTACGGTAGACAACTTTGGGGCTGTACCAAGAAAACAAATGCGAATATTTTACAAATTTTTCAGAATAAAGTGCTAAGAGAAATTGTCCAAGCACCGTGATACGTTAGGTTAGGTTAGGTTAGGTTAGGATCGGCCCTCGATGAGGATGTACTTAGACCAGAAAGTAGGTCCATTGTACTGCCGATGTGTAAGGCGGGTGGGTCACCCTCTTACTCTTGGAACCATCTGCTTCGTTGAATGAAGTCTAGAATTTTAGCCGTGCAGGCGTTGCCGAGATCATTAAGATCATTGTAGCAGTATTCACCCAGAGTGGCCTTCCTGATGTTGGCGAGCGCAGGACAGGCGCACAGGAGATGACTGATGGTCCCTTCTTCCTCTTCATCTCTGCAGCTCCTGCAGAAGTCGTTATGAGGGATACCTAATCTCTGGGCATGTCTTCCTATGACGCAGCGTCCAGTGAGGACATTTGTTATTTTTGAGAGGTCTCCTCTCTCGTGCTCCAAGATTCCGATGGACCTGGATTTATTGAGCATCGGCCAGAGCTGTCTGGCGGTATGACATTGATCTAGATGTTGCCATCGATGATTGGCTACTTTCTCGGCATCAATTTGAATGAGGTACTTAACATAAGACGCTGGCGCTTCGATATCGGTGATGCTTATGCTATCTGTACCAGAGGAGCCTTGTCGTGACACTACGAAACGGAATCCTACCGGGTTTCAAAAACACTTTCGAAATTTCCCTACACAGAACGCACTTTAAAAAAACTTCTGAAACACACAGAAAAATCAGATACAAAAACTTATCTGTTCTTTTGTCCTCCTTGTCCTATTTTCTTCCTGTTAAATGCCTCGATCTGGCCACTACTCTGCTATCAGTAATCCTTCCAGCCTCTTCGTGTAACCCTTGTCCTAGTCACTTCCTTTTCTTCCTTTTTCTCCAAATTGTTTTTCACTCACTATTACAACGAAATCAACTTTGTTGATTCTCACTTTTGCTCCTTTCAAAAAAACTTCCAAATTATTCGATGGTCAACCAAGAAGTGGTCTCCCGCTGAATACAAGGCCTAGTCGAGCTTCGAGCCTTTTACTCACACATATGTGAATCCCCGCTATTGAATTCAAGAGCAGCTTGCTGTGCATTACTCCGCTCATTTGCGTAAGTATGCAACCGCTCTTGAACCGCCGCTATTCCGCTCTCAATAATCACCCACATTCCGCTGGCTCGAATTCGCCCGACTTCGGCTTTTCCTCACAATCCGCTCTGTTTGTTTAAACAATTTAGGAGAATCAACAAAGTGAAAAAAAATATCATTAATTAAAAATTACTAAAGTGGGTTTCCTCCCACCAATAGAAAAAGAAGAAAAGAAGTGACCTGACTAGTTACAGGACGGGCCCTAAAACGCCATTCTGCGCTCAACAAAATTAAACTACCGGAAGAAAATAGATCAAGGAGTAAAATTTAAATTACGCGTTAAACTAATCTACCCGGTAGAATTCCGCCCAGATTTGGGGACTAGGGACGAGCCCTTAACGTGCCATTCGATACATAGAGTCGAAGGTTAGGGTGGGCTCTCGGCCATTGATGGGTTCCAACCGAACCATTTCTTATTCGTGGGCTGCCGCTTGTCTTGTTTGTGCTTGGTGGTGTTTGATGTCGATGTCTTCGTGTGTTTAGTTGTGTTTGTGATGTTGAATATGTTTGTATGATGTAGTGGTTGCGTTGTTTCTGGGACGTCGTGTCCCCTCGCGATGTACTAAGTGTTTCTCGTTGCTCTTAGGTTCTGGGACACCTCGTCCCCGCTCATGGCTTGTCTTGTGACGTTGGTTACGTCGATCTGGAACAGACTCTCTGTCCCATCTGTTCACGCGTTGATTTTTGTACTGCGTTGTAGTTAGTGTTGTTAGTGTTTGGTGTGTCCGTTGTTAAGGTGGACAGCTTGTAGTGGCGAACACACCGTCTCTGCCGTCGCTGGTTTCACCCCCGCCGCTCGTCTCATTATCAAAATTGTTTTGGAAACCACTCGTTTCTCCTCCTCTTCAGGGTTCGAACATGTCTTGGTAGTTGGAGGAACCGCCCGTTCCTCCACTTCTTCAGGGTAAAATGTCGATAAAGGGAATCCTATATTGGTTGTCTCTGCAAGATGCTGGGGAAGTGGACCTATGGCTGATGGGACCATGGCTGCCCTCCACTTTCCCAGAATTTTGCAGAAACAAAGGGAGAAAAGAGGGAGAGAAGGAAAGATGCATAGAGTAGGCCTTGTTGTGGTAAATTTTACCGCAACAAATCCCACCCTTACCTCCAAGGAAATGTGCTTACGTTTCGAAGAACCGTAAACCATTTCCTAAGGTTGCTGGGTCCACGACACAACAAAGGGGTAAAGCCCATCATGGCCAACATGCCAGTCTATTCAAAAAAAATCAAAAGAAAGAAAAAAAACAAAAGAAAAACAAACTACTCTATAGTGGGACTTCAGACTTTACATATCGGGTGTCTCACAACATGGCTTCAGGTCCATGACGTGCCATGTTCCGCGCTCTTTACCGCTTTCATCCTCTATGATATATGTCCAAGGCGACACCCGCTTTTTAATCAGGAAAGGACCAACAAATTTAGGAGCCAACTTGGCTGCATAATAGTTAGCGGCATCTGATAAGACGAAATTCCTTCGCCATACCAAATCCTTCGGAAGGTATTTCACATCCCTCCGTCGAAGATTGTAGACCGTCGCAGACTTCTTCGTCGCCGCTACTAACTTTTTGCCTATATCTTCCCTAAGTCTCCTAAATTGTTCTGCTATCCTATCTAAGTCTTGGTCCCTACTCCTATCATGGTCACTTACCGACGGTACCTCACTGCCGTAAGTTACCATGTCCCTACCAAAATTCGCATAATACGACTACAGACTACAGAGGACGAAGCCTTTCGACTTGGCGAGATAAGGATTAACCGCGTCTAGATTTTTTTTTTTTTTTTTTATAATTTGCGCGTGCCAAAGGGATTATTAATACCCTTATACTGGTTCTCAGGGCACGGGCGGTTGGGAAAAGGGGGGAAAGAGACAGAGGAGATGCCGGTTTGCGTTGGCTTTAAATGTTTGTAGGTTGTAATGTTGAGGAAACACAGAGGCTAGTAGATCGTTCCACAAAAGTGTTGTTCGGCTTATAAATGAATCCCTATATTTGACAGTACGTCCGAAGTGGGGCTTGAGGGTGAACTGATGTGCATTCGAAGCATGACGCGTATTGCGGGGAGGAATGCAGCTGGCTATTTCGCTGGAGCATTTTTTTTAAACGAAGCGATAAAAAGGGAAAGACATGAGACATTTCTACGATGTTCAAGTGAGACTATTGAGTTCACAATGTCTCTATCACCTATTTGTTTTAACGCGCGGTTCTGTACCCTATCTAGAATGTGCTGAACGGTCTTGGGTGCACCAGACCAGATGTGGGCGTTATATTCCAGCTTTGGGCGGATGAATGCCTTATAGATGGAGGCCAGATCAGACGGTGTAAAATATTTTTTGCACCGCTTAAGGAATCCTAGACATTTTGCAGCATTTTTGGCGATTTCGCATATGTGATCGTTCCATCGAAGACGGTTATTGATGCACATACCGAGAATGGCAAGTCTTTCAGATTCAGCGATACAAGTACCATTCATGGATAATGGTTGAGGGTTTTGGTTTTGCTTGAGAGACAGAAGACAGCATTGAGTTTTGGATACATTAAATTCCACTCTATTGATTGAACCTCATTTTGTTATGCTGTTCAGGTCGGAATTTAACGTGTTTAACATACGTTGTCGTTCCTCTTCTACGGCCGAAGAGCAGGGACGTGAGTTAGGGAACGAATATGAAAAACTGAGGGTACTGTCATCAGCGAAGGAATGAATTGGATTAGAAGTAGCAGGCAAGAGGTCATTTATAAATGCAGGTTCTTTTAGTGGAAAGTAACCTGCCAAACGTTTTTAATTCGTGATAAAGAAATTGCTTGATAGTTGCGATATCTAACAAATTTATATCAAAGGGTGGTGTTTTTTTAGTGAGTAAGAATCCGACACTACTATAAGCACGCGCTTGCTATTCACATAGTGTCTATGAAAGATTTTTCACCAACCCTCGGAAAAAAAAAGGTTAATTTTCGGATTTTGGACCCACGAGTAATACGGAATTGCGGTCAGTTCCGACAGCGCCGTAGTATCGGGACAAAATACGACGGACCCCGGTATTGAGAAGCTAAGAATTCTCTACAATGCCTCTTGGTCTTGGCTAACGCCATCTTGACATCGTACAAGATTGCTGTGGTGGTTATTTCCGGCCGGCATTCACGAGGAAGGTTAGGATGAGGATTTTTGCCAGAGAAACGGCACAAGGACGCTTCCTTGTGGTACGCTGGCCGAAATTTCTTCGAGCTCCGAGTTTTCATTTCCATGTCTAACACGGAAGAGTCTATTCCCGTCTATTCATTCTGCACCTTATCAAAGACTTGCGAGACGTCAAGAGATACGCTTAAGCATATCTTTTTTATTTAAGTGCATTCTCAATTACGTCAGTAATTATATGCGCCTGGTAAGTCGTCGAATGCTTGCTTCTGAACCCAAACTGGTTGTCAGGGATAGAATTATTTTCTTCTATAACCGGTTGGAAACGCCTTAGTAATATCTTCTGGAATATTTTAGATTTTACCTCATTTGTCGGTTTTCCAGATTACAACCAGACATTTTATTCAGGCATTTTACACATACACGCCATTTAATTTTCATAAAAGCTCTGCGAACATACGATATCGGTATAACCGTCGGTTGTGTGGATACACACGATACAATTATCATATAAAACAACAAAGCTGTCAAACCTTTGGTACAATAGTTGTATCGTGTATTTACCGCTTAAGAGTAAGCAATGAGAAATTCTTGCCTTGACACCGAGTCTCCACAAGACATTTATTTCAGACTTAATGTCAGGCACCAAGCAGCCATAGTTTCTTCGTAGTAAAGCTCAAATTGAGAGTCCCTGTCAAATTTATTTCAGGGTTTATGTCCACAGAGATTGCAAAAAATAAAAGCATACATAGATTGATTTCATGAAATTAATTATTTTAAGAAATTTGCCGTCTTCATTGAAAATATCAATTGCTTGACATATTTCTTGCAATGAGTTATTGCCAGTGGAGACCAAGGGTTGTGGGTGTTAAGGTCCATTCACAGCTCAGCGACCTGCGAATACCCGAACTGCGAACAAACCATTTTAAGCATATTTATATCCCCGCCATTGGCAATTCTACTGTTCCAAAAGAACAAAGCTTAATTTATCTATCGATTAATATAAAAAAAGTTGAATTGTAATTAGTTTCTGCAATTCGCCGATTTTTCCGCGAATAAGTGAACGCTTTTTGCGAACTGTCAACTTTTATTTACATTCCACACATGTAGGACGCAATCCAGATTCCCGCGTTCAAAACATTCGCGAGAGTTTAACCTCACAATTCTGTTGTGCTGGTGCTGGTGGGTAGATCGTTATTGAATTTATCGAAAGAAGGTAAGCTATTACCTTCTCAATGAAAGTCGCGCTATGCATTTATGCATTTGTCACGTTTAGGCAATTAATTAGATTCGATTAAAACATTTTATTATCCTTTTTTAAATATCACATACACAGGTTAACAAATCTTTCGACAGCATGGCAAAAGCCGTCTGCCAGTGGCAATTAATTATAATATGAATGACAACTGAAATTCGCGGATTGCCGCGACGAGATAAAAAAAAGTAGCTGTGAAAGAAATGTCAAAATTTGTGAATATTCGCTTGTTCGCATTCACAGGTCGCTAAGCTGTGAAAAGATCTTTAAATCTTCAGATGGTAAATCCGGCCTATTGCTGTTTGATCGAGATTACATATATGTATATAGAAAAAAAAAAAAACAAAACTATAGTCTCGTCAAGACAATAATTACCGCGAGCAAAGATGTTATCTCAGTGACGGTTGCTTTCAAAAAGGGAAGAGTAACCGATTTGCCATCGGCTCACTGCCAAACATCGCAAGTTTTGTGCAAACTAAAGTCCCTCTTTGATCCGCTAACTTTTGCACTGCAATATGCACAGTGCGTGGGCTATGGAAAATTGTACGAGTGAATGTACAAGTGTACATACATAATGTAGGTATATCATAGAAAAGAATTAACTGAACATCTCTGCTCTTTTTAACCAATACAGGAAAGCTATATAAGGTAGCTTACCTACAATGTTTTTGGATACGCAAATAAAGTTCGACAAATTCAAGAAGGTAAAGTTAAATTATCAATTGCAAGATTCAGTTACGTTAAAATTAATTTACAAATTCATTTCTGATGTTGTAAGCCACCTGACCATGGTACGGTTTAAAGCTTTCTTCTAGGTGAGCCGCAAAGACGTCTGCTTTTTTTTTTATCTTCCCTTGCCCAATTATTTTGATTTAATTTAATTGGCAGCGAAGGGACCTTGGCCCTTTTGCTTTCCAAAGTGAATAATTGGAATCTTTTTTTGCTGTTAAACTTTCAAGGTCGGAGCTTATCGCACGATTGTTAAAATCCCTAACAGTCTTCTTCAGCGAAGTGAACAGACGATTCAAGTGTGCTTTATGTTGCCGATTTTTTACGCGCTTTTCTTTTTACCTAGACCAATTCTTTTATTTCCAGAGGATATCGTAAGTCGTATTTGTCCGGTATTTTCCTTATTTACTTACTTAGGTAGCGCTTACATATCGGGTGAACTTGGGCGTCAACCAACAAGCCTCTCCATTTAGCTCGGTCCTTAGCTGTTTGCCTCCAGTTGCACACTCCAAAATGGTCGAGGTCCCTTGAACTTGCGAGCGCCATCTACGGCGAGGATTCCCTCTACTACGTCGTCCCTCCGGATTAGATTTGAAGACTCTGTGGGCTGGAGCGTTGGTGTCTATTCGCTCTACTTGTCCCAGCCATCTCAAACGTCCAAAATCGTATAGTTTGTGATTAAATCTTCTCCAAAAGCTGTCAACACAAACGGGACCGAATATTCAGTTCAGTTCTGGTTATTGTCAGTGACACACGTTACTTGATTTATTTTTAATCGTTGCTCAATTTAATCTTCTGCAATTTTTTGTAATGAACTCGAAGTGCACAGAATGTTTAAATTCAATCACCGACATTGATTTTTTCTCATGTATATTCATAACAAATGTATCGATGTTCAGAAGAATTTTATTAAGATAATAAATTCTCACGACAACATTTTCGTAAAGTCTGATAACTGCAAGTCAAACTCATAGCTGCCATGTATACAAAATGTAAAATATAGTCTAGTTTGTCAATTGCAAGAGAGTTGATTATTTTATTTATTTATTGTTTATTAATCATACATCTTAGGCTGGCTTTACACTTTCGTTCTTTCTTCGGTGCACGTTGTTCGTTATTCATTTCTCAAAGAACGTACATCGCACAACGAACAACGAAGAAGCATTCACATTATTCGGTTTTTTGATTCAGTTCGCTCGTTGTATCAAAATGGGTTGTAATAGGACTGAGGGAGGTTATGGGGGTTTGGGATTTGAAAAAGGACAGGAAACTAGGATGTGGATGGGACTTAAGGATGGGATGGGACGGAAAAGGAATAGAGTGTCGGCTGCGAGGGACGTGGCATGCTCGCTATGCACAGCTTAGCTCGCCGGAAATGGCGTGGTTCTTGCCCCCGCAGCACGACCAAACCTACTACAAACACATAAATCATGCCAAATTCTACTTACTTGTTGTTTTCATCGTAAACCGGACGGACGTTCACCACACTGAGGGCGCTGCAGATGGTGTGGCAGCGTTGGCCTTTGCCCTCCCGACCATGAAATCCGGCGGCCATTAAGATTGGACTTCCCAAGGACTAATGCTGCTGCCAGGTCAATCCACCATCGCTGAAAGGGCTTTAGTCGCCCTACCGCACCCCCTGAAAATTTCACACTAACAAGCCATCAAGCTTTCACGAGCTTGACAAAAAAAATCACACACTTCATAGCCAAAAGTCTTCACAATTTATTTTTGTAAGAAGAATAAACAAAATTAAGGCAGATTCCAAACAAACAAGTGAGGGATAACATTAATAACAAAAAACACTAAACTTAGTTTCACCCACCGCGAACCCTGTATGTACTTCAGGTATTCCTTTTGATACCTTAATCTAATTTTAGCTTAATCGGTTTTCCTACCTAGACAGAGCTCTATTCAGGTATCTTTATATGGGCACTTAAACCACTAATCGCGACAAACAAACGAATGGGGAAACGAAATCTTCACACTTTAAACTAGTATTATACTTTAAAAGAAGTCACCTCACTTAAAGGTAGATAAGAGGGTATTGAATAAATAAAAAATAAAAAAAAAGGTATTAAACAAATTGAAAGACATTAAATTACCGGTAGACTTGAAGGTACGTTACTTTAACAATTATTTTATGAATATTGAATATGCACTTGCAGATATATATGTATGTAAGTATATTTTTGGCGCGATATACTTAGGAATATTTGAAAATCCTTTTATTTTGTTTTTTTTAAAAAGGAAAAATGAATTTTGGCGGCCAAGACTTGGGCTCCGAAGAGTCTGTGACCGCCTTGCTGGTTCAAGTATTGTATTACAGAGCCTATTTGTTAAAATATTATAAAAAAAATTCACGAAATGATCACTCATCACTCACCCTTATAATAAAGTTGTTTAATAAAACAAATTTTTTTCACCTCCTCCTTAAAGTTCTGTTAACACACACTTTTTCTTATCTTATAATGTACATTTGTATATGCTATACACTGCCTTCTCTACCGAAGGTCTTTATATTTAAACTGCACTGTACTAACTTCTAGTCCATGAACCAAATGTGCTCACAAGCACCACTGAAAGAGGAATGACCCTCGGCTATGGTTCTATACCAGTTCCGCAATGCCAGCCGAGAATCCCTCTAGCCCTACGGATTCTTCATGGTCTGATTTTAAACTTAGCCGCTACTAGAAAAGGCAAAACAAAATAAAAAAAACTACCAACATCCCTTTCATACCCCTTGTTGAATAGTTGGTTTGTGCCTAGGATTTATAGCAGTTGAAACTGGTCTAAATGTAGTTTTGTCTGACAGTGTGGAGTGGCTGATGACAACTGTCAACGTCAAACAAAAAAAAATTAAACAAAACACGAAGTAATTTCTTTCGGGGTAAGTACGATTTTTATTTCCTATTTTCTTGTTTTTATTCCTTGCTAATTGCATTTCATTTTTCTACCCGTTCCTCGAATGGCTCGAGGCTACTCATTTCCATTCGCTTGCGAGTGCTAATCCTCATCGGGACTGTGCTGCAGTGCGCGGAAACTAATGGACTCTGCGATCCAGTAGGATTTCTTGGCGTTTTGGCTGAACGACAGGGAGGAGTACGCACTCCACCATACAGGCTCATGCGCCTGTATAACCAGGAAGCATCCGCATCAATATGCCCAGGATACGTGGTCCTAGGACTGGGCTAAATGCACCGGAGCAAATCGAGGACAACACCTCAAGCAAGGGTCAATGACCGCAGCGGCACAGCTGATCCACAAACAACAACAGTCGCGGCTAGGGAGAGTAACAAAAAGTATTGTAGGTAATGTCATGAGTTTATTTTTCTTTTCTGTAAATTAAGTAACGTCTTTTTTTTCTTTTCCAGGGTAGCTGTAACAAAGCTCCGAGCTTGGAAGTACACCTAAACGACAAGGGTGGAGACAGCAGATACCTAAAACCTCAACGTGGGGAAGAATCCCACTGTATGAAGCCGGGCACTAAACAGGTAAACAACGCAATTTATTATGTAAATGCAGCGTTATGCAGCAATATGTGTATATATGTACATGCACGCACTAACTTAAGCTATCTTTATGCAAAGCAATTTCTATTGTATGGATAGATACTTTGCGTTCATGATTTCATGCATTTATATGTATACATATAAAACCTCACAATATGTTTTACAAAAAAATTACTTTTTTTTTTGTTTTCCTTCACCGCAGGAAATGGACTCAATGCGGATGCAAAGAGACTTTGGTGGTAGCAGATAGAAATGCAGGGAGCAGTGAAGCTGACTGATTTAATTTCCTGGTGAGTTACACGCTCATTTACTTTTCTTTTTAAGGACTGTGATATAGCTATGTATATATGTATACAATCTAAATGCATGCTGAAAGATACATACATATGTGAATACTTAGTTAGGTATATATAGAGAAATAAATAAATACATAAAAGAGATATCACTAGGTAGTCACTATAAGTATAGGGACAGGCATAATAAATAAGTTAACAAATAAATCTATAAATGAATAAGTAAATAAATCTATCTATAACAAACAAATAAATAATTCTATAAATAAATAAATAAATCTGTAATAAATAAAGCTATAAATAAATAAATAAATAAATAAATATATCTATGAATAAATAAATAAATAAATAAATCAGTCTAAAATCAATAACTAAATCTAATAAATAGATAAATCTATAAATAAATAAATAAATATAACTATATAATAAATAAATAAATAAGTGCACAGTACACACAAATAAGTAAATAAATAAATAAATCTATAAATGAACAAACATAATAAATACATAAGTAGGAACATAGAAAGATAGGTTTATTTATATAAGCTTATTGTACACATATTGGTGGATTTAAATAAATCAAAAAAAATACTTATTTGAAAATACACACGCTGCTTATTGTTTAATGTCCTTTGCATGGAAGATCCCTATTTTCTTTCCAGCCAAATTTTCCAGTTCGTACATGTTATTTCCGATCGGTTTCACAATTCGGCATTTGACGTATTTCGGACAAAGTTTTGATGCGAGGTATTTAGAGGTGTCACTTAGGACAAAGTTTCTTCTAAATACCTCTTGTCCGGGAAGGAAACGTACCTTACGCGTTCGTACGTTGTAGTTTCGTGCACTTCTTTCATTCGCCTTGAGTATATTTTCTTTTACCCTTTCTCGTACGCATTGCAACCGGTTTTCTCGGGGGAGAGCCAATAGTTCGCTGTCGTCCGCTGCATTCAGTCTCTTGGCTAGCGCATAGCAACTACCGTGTGTCATCATATTAGTGCCGAACAGGGCATAATATGGCGACACACCAGTGGAAGCATGGACTGAACTCCTCAATGCACATGCAATGTCGTCGAGGTGGATGTCCCAGTCACGTTGGTCATCCTTAAGATAGGAGCGTATGGCAGCTAACAGCGTTCTATTGACTCTCTCCGAGGCGTTGGATTGCGGAGAATAGTTAGCCGTTTTTAAGTGACGTATTCCGTACTTCCGTAATACAGCTTGAAAGTCTTTTGCAAGAAATTGCTTTCCATTGTCGGAGTGGATTATTTCTGGCACACCGAACATTTTGAATACATCACTTAACAGAAACTTAACGACACTTCCGGTATTAGCGTTTTTTAACGGCTTGAAAAGGACAGATTTAGACAGGTGATCAAGTACAACGAAAACGTACGCATTGCCAGATTTTGACCTTGGGTACGGGCCCAAGAAATCTACATATAGTTTTTGGAACGGACGGTCGGTACAAAAACTGGTACATATAGGTACGATTTACACTGTTTACAGATTGCACACTTAGAGATAAACTGCCGGATTTGGACTGTCATGTTTGGCCAGTAGAAATACTGCCTAATCCTTTGTAGGGTCTTCGCTATTCCACCATGGGCTGCCTGAGGAGGAATATGCGCTCGCGAGATAAGGTCCTCGGTTAAGGCTAGAGGAACCCATAGTCGCCATGCATGCTCATGCATAGGCTCATCTCCGGCATGTGGTAGGAAGCGCTTATATACAAAGTTGTCTATTATTTTAAGATCCGGCAGCTCTTTTTGGTGGTCCTGAATAGTGGCAATTAGACTTTTATATTCCTCTGACTGAAACTCTTCGGAGTTTAGGTCAATCAGGGGTGCAACATCTTCTATTTCTAGGCTATCGACGTAAACGCGAGAAAGAGTGTCTGGTACTACATTCAATGAGCCTTTACGGTGTTCTATGTCGAAGGTAAAGGCTTGCAACTTCAAGCTCCACCGCGCCAGTCTCCCACTGAGGTCCTTCAGGGTCATCAGCCAACGTAGGCTGGAGTGGTCGGTGATGATCGTGAAGTCCATACCTTCGACATATGGTCTAAATTTCTGGACTGCCATGACAGCAGCCAGACACTCTTTTTCCGTAACACTATAGTTCCTTTGACTAGAGTTCAACTTCTGGGAGAAGTAAGATAGTGGCGACTCTTCGTTGTTTTCGTTCTTCTGGAAGAGCACCGCACCTATTCCGGACTCAGAGGCATCACACTGAATGTAGAAGCGCCTCGAGAAGTCCGGATGAGTAAGTACGGGGGCGGATGTTAATGCCTCTTTTAGCTTTTCGAATGCTGCAATTGCTTCTGCAGTCATGGAAAACTTATCGTGTTTTTTCTTCAGCGTATCCGTTATGGGGGCAGTCAAGCTCGAGAAATCCTTAATGAATCTCCTATACCACCCTGCGAGACCAAGCAGCCTGCGAACCTGCCTCGGGTTTTTTGGCAAAGGGAAGTTTACTATGGCTTCCACCTTAGCAGGATCAGTCTTTAGCATCCCACCACCAACTATGAACCCCAGATACTTCAATTCCTTGAAGCAGAATTTGGATTTGTTCAAGTTGATGGTGAGATTCGCTTAACGCAAGCAATCAGCGACTTCTTCAAGCAGGGTCACATGGGTTTGGAAGTCCGGCGCTATGATGAGCAGGTCATCTAAATACACGAAGACCCGGTCCTTTAGCCGTGATGGGATAACCTTGTCCATTAAACGGCACATCCTTTGGGCTGCATTACACAACCCGAAGGGCATGACCGTAAACTGGTACAAGGGTCTCCCCGGTACAGTGAATGCAGTCTTCTCTCTACTTTGCTTCTCCAGCGGTATTTGCCAAAATGCGTCCTTGAGATCTACACTACTGATATAGTAGGTATCTTGAAGCCGACTGAGAAGCCCGTCGATATGGGGGAGAGGATAAGCGTCCTTTTTGGTCACGGCGTTTACTTTACGTGAATCCAGGCAAAGTCGATTTTCGCCTGGTTTCCGTATAAGGACCACAGGTGAACACCAAGGACTCTCACTCTCCTCGATAACGCCTAGGCTTATCATTCGGTCGATCTCTTCATACAAGAGGGCTTGTATCGCTGGGGAAACAGGGTAGTGACGCTGCTTCACAGGGGCCGCATCTCCTGTATCGATGACATGCTCCTCCAACGCCGTCCTGCCAAGCCCATGCTGAGTATAGCAGATGAATCCACGCTTGACTGCCTCCAACCTGGACTGCTGTTCGAAAGAAAGATGATGGGTGAAGCTATTTGCAGCATCCGAGACTGCTAATGCACTAACGACATTCGGTGCTATCTGAAAAGCTCTCCAGAAGTCTACTCCCAGGTAAAGTTCTTGGTCAAGGTTAGGAACTAAGTAAAAGGTAATTAGTTTTTGACTGCCGTGGTAAGTCACAGGGACTTGGACTTTACCAACTATGGATTGGCTCTTACCATCGGCAGTTTTTACGTCGGAGCGAAATGGGAGGGTACTTAGTGCCAACGACTTAACGAAATTTACACAATTTTTACCCAAGATACTAACACTGGCCCCGCTATCTAACAGACCAAGGACCTCTTTATTTTCTATTAATACCTTGGCGTAAGGTCTTGGGTCAGTGCCAGTATCTATGACGGTAGCAGCTATGTTTTTTCTTATTTTTTTCCTATTCTGATATCTTTTTCTCGCGTTAAGAATCCTTTTTGATACGGGACTATAACCACCGTTAAAAATTCTATCGCGAGCTAAATAATATTTCTTAATTCTAATATGTAACGGTACAATTTCGACCTTATTTTCCTTATTACCTAAATCTATTTGACTATCCCTAACTAATAATCGAATTTTGCCATCACCCTTAAGTGGATGATGACAAATTTCTTCTTTTTCTGTTGGTGACCCGACCTCCTTTTTCATTATTAATGCGGGGTCTGAGTCGAACGCGACTCCCCCGTGGCGATCGCATTCATCTTCCGGTTTTCCGGGTTACACCGGCGACATTTTGGAGTTATTACTCCTTCCTGGCCACATCTAAAGCAGAAAATGTTCCTTATGGAAGATGGGCAATCCATGAAGGAGTGGCCCTCGACTCTGCAATTCCAGCATGTGAAAGATTTTGTATCCGGAGGCTTCCGAGGGACTGTAGGCCGTGCTGCGGTGTACTGGAGAGCAGAAAGCCTTTCTTCCTGTGGGTACCTGGAGTTCTCGTCGTACTCTATTTCGTTGGCTAGATACTTCGCAGGGGGTCGGTGGTGTTTGGCAGAGTCCCAGTTCGGAAAAACGCTCTCCGCATCCCTGCATGCGTACCTCAGCTGGTCCAAAGTGTATATCGCCATGGGATATACCAGCTTTCCAATTTTCTCTGTCAGATTCCGCTTCAGAATTCTCACCAGCTCCGCTTCAGGAATCTGCACCTTGAGCTGAGACTTTAACTTTGAAATCGAAGCGAAAAACTCGTCGCTACTCTCCCAGATGCCTTGCCTACGATCCATGATATCGCGCATGATCTCAAAATCGAATTTTGAATTGTGGAATTGGCGCATTAATGCGTCGCGTAGCATTGGCCAATCCGGACGATAGCTTGTGCGCTGGAATTGCCAATACCATTCGTAGGCGGCACCTGAGAGAAGTAGGTGGAAATCTCTTAGGATCTCAGCCCAAGCGCAGTCGTATTGGCTCTGAAGCGTTTCCAGGCGGAATATGAAATCCTCCACGGTAAGTTGCTCTGGGTTCCCTTCAAAACTAATACCCCATTTGTCTATTTTTATAGGTCCGCGAATTCCCGAATGGAAGCCGGCATTTGAAGAATGCGGCTGAGGGCTATGGTACATACCGGGAGGATGCCACATCTGCTGGTGAGATGTCTGACCGTAGGGATGTGCCTGTGGCGGGTTAGGTATCTGACCCTGAGGATGAACATTTGGCTGATACATCCCATGTCGAGTGTTGGGGTAATTTGGCCTTGGATGTTGGTTGCCTATTGGAACATACAACTTGGCGTCAGGATCCAGCTGAGTACCTACGTGAGGGACGGATTGCTGTTGCGGAGCCTGTTTTCGGAAGTTATTGGAGCCTTTCGATGTTTTTGGCATGCGTTGCTCTAAAGGAGGAGTCGGATGGGTAACCTGATTTATCTCCTTCATAAATTCTAAAAAGTTGTTTCTGATTTCTACTTTAATATTCTCCGAAATATCTTCCCTTACTGAGTTCTGGTAATACGTAAAGGCATTCGCAACAGCCAGGTTAATGTATGTCTTCATGCTTGGAGGTATTAAATCCTGCTCGGTTTTGCTATTCCTGCTACCTGGTTTAGAAATATTTGGACTTTTATTCTCCATCTGGTCCACGATGGTTCGGACACTATCGTTCTGCGCAGCGATCGATGCTGCACCAAACTGACTCAGACTGCTGTACGATGGGGCATGTAAGGACTCAGTAGAACTAGTAGAGCGGCTAACAGAGAATGGAACACCGGAGGTGTTGGGAAGCTCGTACGACATTGCGGCTGGTTCAACAGGCCTTTTCTTTGGAGGAGGAGTATGACCTACGAGAGACATTTTACTTGTATTTGTCTCAAACTGTTTCGTACGGGAGCGAGTGAGTACCCTATTTTCTAGTATTTGGATATTTTCTGCTCTAATTTTATCACTTATCGTATCCTTTTCAGACACCGACATACTACACGCAGATAAAATTATAGGAACACGATTGGACTATCTAGAGGTATATTATAAATTGAGACTAATGTGATTGTAAGGGGGGGTGGGGTATAATATAAATAATGATATACCGTATGAATGTATATGAAATTTGAATAACTAACTAGTTTGTATGTATATATTTATAAATAGATTAAGTAATAAATAAATAGATAATTATAGTATGTAACAAACAAAGCAAACAAAACGTGATAAATAAATAAATAAATATATGTGTAACAAAAAAAAAACAAAAGGTAATAAATATTGTACAACAAAAAAACGATTAATGTAAGAAAAAGAAACAAAATGTAATAAATAAATAAATAATATATATGTAACAAAAGAAAAACAAAAGGTAATAAATAAATAAATGAATAAATAGTATAATAAAAAAACAAGCAAAAAAAAGGTAATATGTATAAGGAAAATTATATGTACGAAAGCAAAATGTAATAAATAAATAAATAAATAAAGTATTGAACCAAACGACTAAATGTAACAAAAAAAACAAGTATGTAAATATATAATGTGTATAGGTATAACTATATGTATAAGAGAGAAACGAATTTTTGTTCAGAAAACAATGTATTTATTTGCACATAAAGTATCGACAAGGCATAATCGTATAATAAATTGTGAAAATTTTAAGCAAATTTTATTTATTTGTGTCTGTAAATTCAATGTCATTCGGGGGTGTTTCGGGTAACTGTCTTCAGCGGCTTGTTGTTAGCGTTAGCACGATGGAATGACCTTCCAGCAGCATCTTTTTTTGTATCTATAGACTGCAGACGGACGATTTTAAACATCCCTCGGTGTGGTGAAATTAGCTAAAACTAAAAGAACAAGGACTCACAAACATATAAAAGAGAGTTAAATCTAAATGATGAAGTAGTGCAAGATAGTTGAACTACTTCATGTTGACTAAACACAAGACAATGGAAGAAGAAAAGTGAAATTAAGATAGAAAAGTAAAAAAAATTAACAAAGGATAAAGGTAAGACGAACTTTAACATATTTTTAATTGTTTTCGTTGCCAACATCGAAGATTCTCGTCGCAATTCACCACGGCATGTTAAAAAAAACTATCCGGGTGAAGACTTACGAGACTTCAATGTTGGGAACAAGAACAATTAAGTACAACACCAGACATAAAGGGTTTCGATTGTTGTCGTTGTCAGCATTAAAACTGCTCGTCGCAAATTACGATGGCATTTCTATGGACTATCCACGTAACGACTTACGAGCTTTTCAATGCTGGCAACAAGAACAATCAAGGACTATTACGACAAAAAGTTTCCAATTGCTGTCGCTGTCAATATCGAAGGCACTCGTCGCAATTCACCTCGGCATGTTAATGAACTATCCGGGTGAAGACTTACGAGGACTTCGATGTTGACAGCAAGAACGATTGTGGACAAACACAACATAGGACAGAGGACAAGGACTAACAAACGCTGGGCGCCATTTTGTAATAGGACTGAGGGAGGTTATGGGGGTTTGGGATTTGAAAAAGGACAGGAAACTAGGATGTGGATGGGACTTAAGGATGGGATGGGACGGAAAAGGAATAGAGTGTCGGCTGCGAGGGACGTGGCATGCTCGCTATGCACAGCTTAGCTCGCCGGAAATGGCGTGGTTCTTGCCCCCGCAGCACGACCAAACCTACTACAAACACATAAATCATGCCAAATTCTACTTACTTGTTGTTTTCATCGTAAACCGGACGGACGTTCACCACACTGAGGGCGCTGCAGATGGTGTGGCAGCGTTGGCCTTTGCCCTCCCGACCATGAAATCCGGCGGCCATTAAGATTGGACTTCCCAAGGACTAATGCTGCTGCCAGGTCAATCCACCATCGCTGAAAGGGCTTTAGTCGCCCTACCGCACCCCCTGAAAATTTCACACTAACAAGCCATCAAGCTTTCACGAGCTTGACAAAAAAAATCACACACTTCATAGCCAAAAGTCTTCACAATTTATTTTTGTAAGAAGAATAAACAAAATTAAGGCAGATTCCAAACAAACAAGTGAGGGATAACATTAATAACAAAAAAACTAAACTTAGTTTCACCCGCCGCGAACCCTGTATGTACTTCAGGTATTCCTTTTGATACCTTAATCTAATTTTAGCTTAATCGGTTTTCCTACCTAGACAGAGCTCTATTCAGGTATCTTTATATGGGCACTTAAACCACTAATCGCGACAAACAAACGAATGGGGAAACGAAATCTTCACACTTTAAACTAGTATTATACTTTAAAAGAAGTCACCTCACTTAAAGGTAGATAAGAGGGTATTGAATAAATAAAAAATAAAAAAAAAGGTATTAAACAAATTGAAAGACATTAAATTACCGGTAGACTTGAAGGTACGTTACTTTAACAATTATTTTATGAATATTGAATATGCACTTGCAGATATATATGTATGTAAGTATATTTTTGGCGCGATATACTTAGGAATATTTGAAAATCCTTTTATTTTGTTTTTTTTAAAAAGGAAAAATGAATTTTGGCGGCCAAGACTTGGGCTCCGAAGAGTCTGTGACCGCCTTGCTGGTTCAAGTATTGTATTACAGAGCCTATTTGTTAAAATATTATAAAAAAAATTCACGAAATGATCACTCATCACTCACCCTTATAATAAAGTTGTTTAATAAAACAAATTTTTTTCACCTCCTCCTTAAAGTTCTGTTAACACACACTTTTTCTTATCTTATAATGTACATTTGTATATGCTATACACTGCCTTCTCTACCGAAGGTCTTTATATTTAAACTGCACTGTACTAACTTCTAGTCCATGAACCAAATGTGCTCACAAGCACCACTGAAAGAGGAATGACCCTCGGCTATGGTTCTATACCAGTTCCGCAATGCCAGCCGAGAATCCCTCTAGCCCTACGGATTCTTCATGGTCTGATTTTAAACTTAGCCGCTACTAGAAAAGGCAAAACAAAATAAAAAAAACTACCAACATCCCTTTCATACCCCATGTTGAATAGTTGGTTTGTGCCTAGGATTTATAGCAGTTGAAACTGGTCTAAATGTAGTTTTGTCTGACAGTGTGGAGTGGCTGATGACAACTGTCAACGTCAAACAAAAAAAAATTAAACAAAACACGAAGTAATTTCTTTCGGGGTAAGTACGATTTTTATTTCCTATTTTCTTGTTTTTATTCCTTGCTAATTGCATTTCATTTTTCTACCCGTTCCTCGAGTGGCTCGAGGCTACTCATTTCCATTCGCTTGCGAGTGCTAATCCTCATCGGGACTGTGCTGCAGTGCGCGGAAACTAATGGACTCTGCGATCCAGTAGGATTTCTTGGCGTTTTGGCTGAACGACAGGGAGGAGTACGCACTCCACCATACAGGCTCATGCGCCTGTATAACCAGGAAGCATCCGCATCAATATGCCCAGGATACGTGGTCCTAGGACTGGGCTAAATGCACCGGAGCAAATCGAGGACAACACCTCAAGCAAGGGTCAATGACCGCAGCGGCACAGCTGATCCACAAACAACAACAGTCGCGGCTAGGGAGAGTAACAAAAAGTATTGTAGGTAATGTCATAAGTTTATTTTTCTTTTCTGTAAATTAAGTAACGTCTTTTTTTTCTTTTCCAGGGTAGCTGTAACAGGGTACATCTCCAAAAAAATTAAACCGTTTATCCCTTTACTACCAAAATGTAAGGGGACTCCGCACAAAAACGAGAAAGTTATTATTGGCATCTCATGCATCGATCCATGATGTGATTGCACTGACAGAAACTTGGCTTAATTTTACCTTTCTGAACACGGAGTTATTCTCCTCAGACTTCGAGGTATATCGTAGAGATAGATACTTAGATATTGAACATCTAAGGGGTGGTGGAGTCCTAATTGCTGTTCCAAATTCTTTGCAAAGTTGTATTTTTCCAATTCCTAATACAGACTCGCTGGACGTTATTTGTGTGAAATTAAATCTAGGATATAAGTTCATTATAATTATTAACATTTATATTCCTCCTGAATGCTCGATCGAGGTATATAAGCACGCTACTGATGCCATAAATTATGTGTCGGAGAATTGTAATCCTCTCGACGACATTTTATTGGTGGGTGATTTTAATCTACCCAACTTAAAGTGGACCCTTTCTGACGACGAACTTAGTTTTGTGGTAGCTCATGCGTCTTTACCTCAAGAAACAATTTTGGTGAACAATGTAATGTATTGTGGATTACTGCAACTAAGCAGTATATCCCCGTGCAGGGACGGGTTAAGAATATCACTGCAGCGCCCCCCAACAACCAGCGCTTGTCGTAAAAGGCGACAAAGGGGACAAATCAGATCTAGGCAATATAACACCCAAGTGAGCCTAGCGACACATATACTACCTTAAAAACCCTCCCACAAGTGTGCATGTGAGTCCGTGGGTTGACACGACTGGAGATCACCGGTGTCATAGAAGAAAGATTAAATAATACTAAAACAGGAGCATGCACGTGTCAAACAACAAACACCATCGCAATATGGTAATATTGCAAAACTGTATCATTATGGTAATAATTGCAAGGAAAGGCACTACCCCTCCAGGCACTACCACTGCCGTGCATGGTACTGATCCTGGACCGAGCAGAAATGTTCGGGTCAGAGCTATACGGATTCCGGCGGCTAGCAAAATAATGAAACAGTTTGGACGCAATTTGAGGGTCGCGAGTTGGAACGTTGGAAGCATGACCGGTCGAAGTTACGAGCTGGAGGAGATGATGAATAGAAGGCGGGTGGACATCTTGTGTGTCCAAGAGACGAAATGGAAAAACACCGGAAATTGGGCGCGTTTCTTCGACGATAGAACAAAAGATTACAAGATGTTCTACTACGGAACGGAAAAGGCTAAGAACGGAATCGGTATCATCCGTGCGGCAGAGCTACTTGGAAACGTCTTGAGCATTTCAAAGTCCAGCGACCGTTTGATGTCTCTCAAACTAGTAATACAAGGAGAGGTTAGAATATTGTCAGTGCATATGCTCCTCAAGATGGGTGCAATCAGAGAGATAAAGATGCATTTTGGCTAGATTTCCACAATCTCCTTAAGAAGATCCCAAAGGAAGAGTTTCTGTTTGTTGGAGGAGATTTGAATGGACATGTCGGGAAATCAAACGAAGACTATGAAGACTGCCATTGAGGACTAGGATATGGCACCAGGAACCTTCCTGGTGAAGACATCCTAAGCATGTGCAAATCACACGGTCTTATCGTGTTAAATACCATGTTCATCCAAAAAAACCGACACCTGATCACTTACAGCAGCGGTGGAGATGAAACTCAGATTGACTACCATTTGGTAGCCAGTTTCATGAAGCCTTGGGTAAAAGATTGCAAAGTGATCCTGGGAGAGGCAATCGTTCGGCAACACCGTCTCCTGCTAACAGAAATTTTTATGAAAACACCGAAGAAAAGCAAACAAACAAGGGTCTCTGAGAAAATCAAGTGGTACAATCTGGACAAAGAAAAAGGCGAAGCTTTTGTTTTCGTAATGAAAAACTACCTCTCTCACACCATCAACGGAGCTGAGGATGAAGAGTGCAGAGCACAAAATATGTGGGATTCCCTACAGCGAACTTGCTTAAAGAAGGCCAAATCACTGCTAGGAGCTTCAATAGACCACCATCAACACGCCAAAGAAACATGGTGGTGGAGTGATGAAGCTAAGAAAGTGATAAATGAGAAGAAAGCGGCTTTCAAAGCTTGGTCAAAGTGCCCCTCTAATAATAATGACGAAAAAGTTCGCCTCGAAATGGAATACAGATGCTGCAAGAAAAAAGCGAAGAAGAAGTGCGCCCAGCTTCAAGCAGAGATTACGGAGGGCCTGTATCGGGAGCTGGAGAAAATATCTTCCCCGGTTGCTGATGCAAACCAGGCTATCCAGGAGCTGCGAAGACACAATATGAACAAGACCGCCACTAACTTCAAAATAGCCGCCCAAAGAAGGAGGAATGCTCAGGAGATTCGTTCGCCAAAGTTCATTAACAATGCTCATGGCCAGCTTCTTGTGGATGACGACAAAATTCTGCAGAGGTGGCGGCAGTATTGTGAAGAACTTTTAAATGAACAGTTTCTCCGGCTATACTTTCCAAGAACCACCCCTAACTGTGAAGAAATACCCGACATTACAGTCGAAGAAGTTAGTGAGGTGGTCAAATACTCCAAAAAACGAAAAGCAGTTGGGCCAGACGAAATACCCTCTGAGTTCTGGAAAAAGATGGGAGACATCAGGTTCAGATGGCTCAGAATTCTCATCTCCAAATCCGTGAGAGGTGATCCAATGCCGAATCAATGGAGGGAAAGTTACCTCCTCCCTGTATACAAAGGGAAGGGTGATACGCGAAACTGTGATAACTATCGTTCGATCAAGCTGATGTCACACACCATGAAGATCGTTGAGCGGGTATTAGGTGGCCGACTGCGGAAAATAATACGGCTATCTGATGATCAGTGCGGGTTTGTCTCGAGTAAATCAACCACAGATGCAATCCAAAGTATAAGGATCATAATGGAAAAACATCGTGATTCCTTAAGGGATTTGCATATTGTATTGGTTGACTTTGAAAAGGCATTCGACAGACAACCACGAGATTTGATATGGGTGGCGCTAAGACATCGAGGGGTATCAGAAACCTATGTACAGATGATAATGGACATGTACGAAGGAGCAAAGACAAGAGTAAGATGCCCCACTGGAGTAACCGAAGAGTTCCCAATCAAAGCCGGGGTACACCAGGGAAGCGTTTTAAGTCATTTACTCTTTATAACAGTCCTTGATTATCTTCTTGAAGGTAAAGTGATGGACCCCAAGGTACATCAGTTATTCTTTGCTGACGATAGAGCCATCATAAGTGATGATCCTACATCCCTGCAACGAGCACTTGATGTGTGGGGGGACGTTCTGGAGGGAAATGGGTATCGCATTAGTTCAAAAAAGACAGAGTACTTATGCTGCCCGTTCTCTGATCCACTCAGGCCTATTCCAGACATTTATTTGAATGGAACAGTGCTTCCCAAGTGCGAAAAGTTCAAATATCTGGGATCTATGATCAATAGCAAAGCATCTTTTGATGGCGACATCAATCATCGTGTAAGCGTAGGGTGGATGAAGTGGCGAGAAAATTCCGCTATCTTCTGTAACCGAAAAATGTCCCCTAAGTTGAAAGGAAGGCTCTACACCGCAGTTGTGCATCCAGCGCTCACATACGGTTCACAATGTTGGACGATGTACAAAAAGTATGAGAGTAAATTAACGGCAGCTGAGATGAAGATGCTTCGCATGACAGCAGGAGTGACAAAGCTTGATCGAATAAGAAGTTCGAAGATCCGTGGAAGCTTTCACATCAAGGAAACCATCGTACAAAAATTAGAGCGCGACCGGCTCAGCTGGTATTGCCACCTTCAAAGAAGAGATCATTTGAACCCTGTTAAAAAGGCAATATCTATGCACGTTCCAAAGACATCGCGATGTAGGAAAGGCAGGCCTATAAACGCCTGGATCAGACAAATGCGACGACATCGGCATTTCATTGGCCTCAGTAACCGAGTGATCCAAAGTCGGCATGCCTGCCGATATTTTCTAAGGTCAAATAGGCGAACCCCACAGGCGGATCAGTAGAAATGCGGTAAAGTGGGAGGGTTGTGATCCCTTGTTTTCGGATCATGGCCTCGCTGATAAAGGGAAGAAGACTGTAACTAAGCAGTATAAAAAACTTTCTTGACAGACAACTTGACCTGGTTTTTTATACAAATTCGAGCAGTTGTATTGTGGAACCTAGTTCCACCACGATGAGTACTATTGACGCGTATCATCCTCCACTTCACGTTATTCTTTCTCATGACGACGTGGTTCATAATACTTTTGAAAATTTTACTCTTGAATTTGATTTTTAGAAATCAGAATTTATTTACTAAACGAACTAATATCTAGCACTGACTTTGTTAGGAATTTTCAACAGCAATAGTAATATTGAACAAATGACTGAACATTTTTACATATATATATGTATTTAACTGTTTTATCTCGTTGGTACCTGTAAGAAACACACTTAGGGATTTGTCTACAACTGCTCCTTGGTACAATAACCAATTACGGAGTCTGCGAAATAAAAGAAATAAAGCGTGGAAAAATTATTTAAAGACAAACAAAACAAGCGATTATAACTAGTTCGCTATCCTCTATAGAGACTTCCAAATCTTATCGAAAAATCTATATGATAATTACATTAAAAAAAGGCGTGGCTCACTTCTTTACGATCCCAAAGTTTTGTGGAAATTTGTAAATAGTAAAACAAAAACGGATGGTTACAGCAGCAGCCCTCTTGTAATCTGCAATATGTTCTCTTCATTCTTTGGCCTATCTTTCTGTTCCAACAACCTTTCACCCACCCAAAGTAATTTTGCCCACCTTGAAGGTTTCTCTAGCAGCTCAATGGGCCAAATTTCAATAATTGATGAAGATGTGAGATACTATTGTGGCCCTGATGGAATTCCTCCGATTGTTCTAAATAATGTTGCAATACCTTGGCAACACCCTTAGCCGTGTTATTTCGGGCATCATTAAAGCAGAGCATTTTTCCTAAAATTTGGAAAGACTTTTTTATTATTCCAATACACAAAAAGGGAAATCGAGGTGAAATTTCTAATTATAGACCTATTGCCAAGCTATCGTGTGTGCCTAAACTGTTCGAGGCTATAGTTTGTAAGTTTTTTTATTTTGCTTGTAAACCATTTCTATCAACCAAGCAGCATGGGTTCATGAATAGAAGATCCACTGTTACCAACCTGTTGGAATTTACTTCTTTTACAAACAAAGTTGTCGAAGAGGGTGGTCAAGTCGACTGTATTTATACAGATTTTAGCAAGTTCTTTGACAAACTTTCTCACAGCTTAATTCTGTTTAAAATTACCTCTTTGGGCTTACCAAATCATTTCGTTCGATGGATATGTTCTCAAGGTGAAGAACGAACTTATCAAGTTTTATTTCGGGGAATAACATCCGATGCATTCCTCGCTACATCCGGTGTACCCCAAGGAAGTCACTTATGCCCTCTTTTATTTATCATTGCGATCAATGACGTAGTAGCAATACTTAAGAGTACAAGAATCTTAATCTATGCTGACGACATAAAAATCTTTAGACTTGTACGCAGTCAGTCTGATTGTATAGCTATGCAGAATGATTTAGATACGTTCGCTGAATGGTGCTGTAATAACAATTTATTTTTGAATGTATCTAAATGCCAGTCGACGATCTTTTCAAGAAAGCGTAATTTAATAACTTATGATTACAATCTCAATGAATCTGTATAATGCCTTTATTCGTCCGCAGTTAGAGTATGCGTCTGATTTTATTGAGTCGCCGGATCTTTTAAACGAAGTCGGTTTAAACGTAAGATGCTACAACTCCAGAAATACCGAGATTTTCCGCGTAAATTTCCACCGAACGAACTACGGTTCTAATGAACCTCTTACGCATATGGCGAAGGAAGTAAATAGTAACCGCGACAAATTTGATTACAACCATAGTAAATTAAATCTAAAACATAAATTATACCAACGATAGTAACTTCTTTGTTGTAAGTCTCTAGTGTAATGTTTGACTTATGCTTAGCATATTCATTTTTAGTTCATACTTTTGTTTAGTATGTAATCTGCTTTTTGTTTACTTCTTCAGTCTTTCTGTGTAAGGTGTTAGGCTTTATAAATATTCTCAATACTAACAACTTACACCACGCTAAATGATGACTGTGACAAGCTGGATATTACTTAGTAGCTGATTTTAGTTTTTCTCTTTCAGTTCAAAGTAATATTCGTCACAAAATGCTTGCCCTGAAGCAGTAATGATAGCGTAAAAAAAAAAAACAACGCATTGTTGGCAGTGGCGGCGCCTTAAGCTTCTCAGAAAAAAGAAAAAAATAAGAGATCCTGTTGGACCAAAAGCTGGTTGTTAAAAAGAACCCTCCATCCTTCTCGATCCTCCGCCATTGACTCCAACTCATCAGGAGGAATCCCTGGACGGACTAGGTCCAACCATCTATTTCTAGGCCTACCGCGGATTCGCCTATCTGATGACATGGCAACCATGACATATCTTGAAAGTGGGTCTGGAGGCATACGCACTACGTGACCAAACCATCGAAGCATAGATCGTTCCGTTCGGAAACGTAGCTAGTCAACAATGAGCGCCTCGCGTACTCTGGTGTTGCGCACTCGATCCCTACGAGGTATTCCAGCAATATCGCGAAGGAACCTCATTTCGGCAGCTTGAGCACTAAGTTCGGCCTTCCTTATAACAGATTGGCCAAGCTCTCTCAAAATTGATCCAGCCTGACCAATTTTACAGGATAACTCGGCATTGCTCTTCCCATCACTCGTGAATAAGACCCCGAGGTACTTAAACTTATCCACCTGCTTCAGTGCGACTCCACTAACATGCAGAATGCACTGAATGGGTTTTTTGGAAACGACCATTACTTCTGACTTGTTCACATTGATCTGCATTCCAGCATCATCTCAAACGGCTATAAACCTTTCGAGTGCGCGCTAAAGCTCAGTTTGAGAGGACCCTTACTTACTTACTTACTTAGGTGGCGCTACAGTTCGGGGTGAACCTGGGCCTCAACCAACAAGCCTCTCCATTTAGCTCGGTCTTTAGCTAATTGCCTCCAGTTGCGCACTCCAAGTTGGTCGAGGTCCCCTTGAACTTGTGCGCGCCACCTACGGCGATAATTCCCTCTACTGCGTCGTCCCTCGGGGTTAGATTCGAAGACTCTGCGGGCCGGAGCGTTGGTGTCCATTCGCTCTACATGTCCTAGCCATCTCAGACGTCCAATACGCAGTTTTTTGACTAGGTCGATGTCGCTGTACAGCTCGTATAGTTCGTGATTGAATCTTCTCCTCCAAAACCCGTCAACGCAAACGGGACCGAAAATCTTACGAAGAATTTTTCTCTCGAAGCGACCAAGGATATCTTCATCCTCTTTTAATAAAGTCCATGTTTCAGCGCCGTAAAGTAGGACTGGGATGATCAAGGTCTTATATAGAGTCTCCTTAGTTGCTCGAGAGAGGGCTTTACTGTTGAATTGCCTTATAAGCCCAAAAAAACAGCGATTGGCAAGAGTTATTCTTCGATTGATTTCTGCGCTGATTTTGTTTGCTGAATTTATAGCAGAGCCAAGGTAGACAAAGTCCCTTACTACCTCGAAGTTATAGCTGCCCACGGTGACGTTTTGTCCAATTCGCCGATGTTGGTTATCCCTTCTAGTTGACAGCATATACTTGGTTTTGCCCTCGTTTATCGCTAAACCCATTTTGGCCGCTTCCGCCTCAATGCTTGCAAAAGCACCGGTGACAGCCCGCTGAGATCTTCCGATAATGTCTATATCGTCGGCGTATGCAAGCAGTTGTACAGACTTGTAATAGATTGTGCCTCCGGTGTTGGCTTGTGAGTTCCGCACAATCCGTTCAAGTACAATATTGAAGAAGTCACATGACAGCGCGTCACCTTGTCTAAAGCCTTTTTTGACATCAAAGGTCTCGGTGAGGTCATTACCGACCTTGATGGAGCAGCGAGCGTTCTCCATCGTCAGCCTGCACAGACGGACAAGTTTGGCAGGGATGTCAAAACTAGACATGGCTTTATAAAGCTCTTCTCTATAGATGCTGTCATAGGCGGCCTTGAAATCGATAAAGAGGTGGTGAGTATCGATTTGGAATTCTTGGGTTTTCTCCAGGATCTGCCGAAGTGTGAAGATTTGATCGATGGTGGACTTTCCTGGCCTGAAACCGCACTGATAGGGTCCAATCAGGCTGTTGATAAAAGGTTTCAGGCGTTCACACAATATCGCAGAAAAGATCTTGTACGCGATGTTGAGGAGACTGATGCCTCTGTAATTGGCGCAGTTGAGGGGGTCTCCTTTCTTGTGGATCGGGCAAACGATGCTGAGATTCCATTCATCAGGCATACACTCCTCTGACCAAATATTAGAAATGAGTTGGTGTATGCACTCTACCAATTCATCCCCAGCTGCCTTGAAAAGTTCGGCCGGTAAACCGTCAGGTCCAGCAGCCTTGTTCGATTTTAGCTTGGATATTGCTATCCTCACTTCGTTTTGGTCAGGTGGACGGAAATTTTGACTATCATCGTCCATGTTGAATGGTTCATTCTGCCTGACAGCGGGATGTTGGTCTTCGTCGCCGTTATACAGTCTGCAGAAGTAGTTTTTCCATATTCTCAGCACCGACTGTGATTCTACTACGAGGTTTCCATTCTCATCTCTACAGGTTTCTGTACGGGTATTACTTCTCTGACACGTTCTTTTTACCTTTTGGTAAAACTTCCGTACATTGTTCCTGGAGTATAGACTCTCGATATTCTCAAACGCGCGCTTCTCATGCTCTTTCTTCTTCTTTTGGAGAAGCCGATGTTCTTCCCGTCTCTTTTGCTCATAGTGCTCACGAGCAGCTCTCGTCTTCCTTTGCAGCGCCGCTTTGTATGCCTCTTGTTTTGCTGCATGCACTCGCCGGCATTCTTCGTCAAACCAGGGGTTTCGCGGTGGTGGTCGAACGAAACCCAGCACATCAGTCGCGGCGTTTCTGATGGCATGTTGGCAGCGTTGCCACTGGTCTTCGGTACTTGATGCTGGCGGCAAAGGGGTGATTGAGAGATTTCGGGATACGCGTTCAGCGAAGAGTCTGGCGGTCTCTTGCGATTGTAGCTTTTCGACGTTAAATTTTCTCACAGTGATTCTTCTTTGTTGCTCAGATTGGGATATCCGCATTCGTACCTTGGCTACAACGAGGTAATGATCCGAGTCTATGTTGGCCGCTCGGAAGGTCCGGACATCCAGAATACTGGAGGCATGCCTTGCGTCGATCGCAATATGATCAATTTGGTTGATCGTGACATGATCATTGGACCGCCATGTCTGCTTATGAATGTCGAGATGAGGAAACCATGTGCTTGCTATGGTGACATTTCGCTCCACAGCGAAATCAATTAGCCTTAGTCCGTTATCAGACGTGGTGTCGTGTAGGCTATGCTTACCGACTGCTCTACCGAAGACGTCCTCCTTTCCTATTTTGGCGTTAAAATCACCCAATACGATCTTAACGTCGTATTTAGGACATTGCTCGTATGTTTTGTCGAGGAGCTCGTAGAAACACTCTTTGGAGGCAGGGTCCTTTTCTTCTGTGGGGGCATGAACACATATTAGGCTTATGTTAGCGAATTTAGCCTTGATCCGGATAGTCATAATACGCTCGCTCACGTGTCGGAAGCTTAAGACTTCTTGCCTAAGTCTGCCGCGTATGACAAATCCGCATCCGAATAAGCGTTGCCTGTTGCCTCTGTAGCAATCACCGTAGTAGATGTCACAGTTTTTCATCTTCTTTTTGCCTGGCCCATCCCATCGCACTTCCTGGATGGCGGTAATATCTGCTTTATAGCAGTCTAGGGCCTCTGCTAGTTGTTCGGCTGCACGTGGTCTGTAAAGGGACAGAACGTTCCACGTACAGATCCGAAGGTCGTTGTCCTTATTTCGTTTGCTGGGGTCGTCATTAGTTGGGTCATCCTTATCCGAGGCTTTTGGTTGTTTCGGAACCATGCGTTTTTTACGTGGTAGGGAAGTTACCCCGACGGCACAACCCCCAACCTGGAGGCCAAGGATGACCAAATCATCCGCAAAGAGCAGATGGCTAATTCTTAGGTCTCCCACATTGAAACATTCCCCACCACGGCTGCGCTGCAACATCCAATCCATATATATAATGAAGAGGACAAAATGCACCTCGACTATCGTCATTTACACACTCGTTGTTCGGTGTTTGAATAAAACCGTACACCGAAAACTGAAACCAACTTTGAATTTGTTTTGTACGTGTTCGTTGTTCATTCGTCCTACGTTCTTTGTTTTTCACTAACACTCTCGTTGTTCCGCGTACGTTCAACAACGAACAACGAACACCGGGTAAAAGAACGAAAGTGTAAATCCACACTTAGGAGATTACAGCGGGAGCTACCTAGACTTTCTGCTGAGACACAAATACATGCATTTTTTTTTTTAATAAATATGATATACATACATACTTGAGTTGGGCTGAGTCGTGAATTTATGTTCACAGCTATAACTGTGAACGTGATTTCTTATTAACTGTGAAGATAACCTGTGAATCCGAATGTATGGGAATAATTTTTTTTTTACGAATAAAAATTCTTCGCTTACTATGACAATAAAGTACAATTTACATCTTTTTCTGTTATCTTCAATAAATTATTATATCATTGACTTCGTGTATCGTAAAATGTACTCATAGGTAATTCGTTAAGATGCATTTGTGGATATATGCATATACTATCCCTATTAGTACTAATACCGTAAAAAATATTTCGACCCAATAATTCAGAAAATAAACGTATCCCACTTGATTTGCTTATGCCTGGTACAAATTACATTTTGCGAAACTCTCATCTAATTCTAATTTTTTTTTATGCACGCGCACTTGTACACACCAAACACAAAAATCAGTAAATTTGTGCTTTGAATATAACTACATAGAAGAAAAATATATATTGCTCTTATATGTGGTATAACCCAGCGAATAATATATATTTCATATACCTGCATGTTGTTTGCGCACCCAAGGCATTTCTCTCACCACGTTTTGTTTGGTTCTATCCTTTGCTGCTTGCCACTTCAGTATACATAGATGCGATGTAAAAAAGAATTCCTCCCTTATGCCCATTAGGTATACACATTTTCCTTCATCGTTAAATTCTCTACACTGAGCACTGCCAGCTCTGAACGGTCTATGTTCGTTATGCGCTCGTCGCTCTTCATTGAGCAGTAGCCACTCTGAATGGTTTGATGTGTACGTGTTCGTTATCCGCTCGTCGCTTTTCATTGAGCATAAGCCGCTCTGAATGGTTTGATGTGTACGTGTTCGTTATCCGCCCGCCGCTCTTCATTGAGCAGTAGCCGCTCTGAACGGTTTGATGTGTACCTGTTCGTTATTCGCTCGTCGCTCTTTTTTTTTTAGGTTGCGCCAAGGATGTATAATCTTCATAGATACTAGTAGCCCGAGTGCTACTAGCATGCACGATTCGCAAACCTGAGTAATCGATTCCAGGAATACGCCTACGTACTAAACACACACCCTACACACTTCAACCACTCTCCCCGCGGTACTGCCGTTAGGTATTTCTTCGAGGGGCTGATTAGCAATTATGCTCTAGTCTCCGAGGCCGCCTCTTGGGCTCTTCGCAGCGCATTCAGCACACACACTATGAATGAGCAGATCTCCATCCACTCGCCCTCTGATCGTGTCATATGACTAACAATATTTTCTGGACTTGGCAGGTTTGCTCTGTCTTCTGCAAAGCGTCTGCAGTAGAACACTGCATGCTCCGCGTCCTCCTCTTCGTTTGGGCATATTAGACACAGGGGCGAACTATCGTGTCCAAATCTATGGAGGTATTTCCGGTAGCCACCGTGTCCGGACAGGAACTGTGTGAGGTACGGTTTGATTTGTACATTTTTGTTCGTCGCTCGTCGTTTTTGCTGTGTATCTGTATCTTTTATTGCTGTGTTGGGACGAATGTGTTTTGTGTAAAAGTGTATCGAAAATTAATTTTAAGGTTGGGTAAATGTGTAATGATTGTAGAAGCAATAAATTCAATGGATGTAGTTTTGTTAAATTAATTTGTGTATAGGTAGTATAAATGTCTTGTGTATAAAGGTTTACCAATGCGTCCACACTCGGTAATTGTTTAAATCGAAAAAAAACCAAACTAATGTACAAAGGTACATTAAGCAAATTTTCTGCGGAGACGTGTCGGCGAGTGCCGGACTCCTAGACTACCTGAGGTCCAAAAAACCAAGAGATAGTCTCCCTTATTCTACCGGTGGTGTGAGCGTTTTTAAAACCGTGCCGAAAGATGAAAGGTTGGGGGGATACACAAAACCAACCACTAACGAGCTCTCACAGATGCCCTGCCGAGGTCTGTGTATAGCGAATGCCTTACCCCGGCATGGCGGCTCTGGCGGGGCGAACTACAATTTCCGGCCATACTCGTAGGAACAAAAATGAACCAAAACAAAACCAAAAAAAACAACAACAACAACAACAACAACAGATGACACCAGTCCGGAAGCTGACACGCTACCCGTGGGCGTACCGGTACTGGCCGAGCTGCAGCCGCCATCGGTAGCTAGCTCGGATGAGGAGATCTCTATGGAGATGGAGGAGCGGCTTTTAGCAGACCCATCCGGAGGTCCCCGGAAACCGAACGGAGGGAAGAAGGTCTCTCCAGGCCAGATGAGACGGCGGTTGTTCCATAGAGCGACGCATGTCAAGTCGGTGCTGGACGCAAAAAAATCCCTCTTCCCTCTCCGAGAAGGAAAAGAACTCTCTGGCCTGGGCTATTGATACAATAGCAAAGCACGCTCTGACGAGGCCTGCGCCTAAACAGAGCGTTGCTGAAACCAAGGCCAGCCGTAAGGTCGCTGCCCCTAAGGCATGCCTTGGTGGAAAAGGAGCAACCGCAAAGATGAAAACTAGCAAGACAGCTGCCGCTAGGGCAGGTCCTGCTGGGGCTCAGCCAGAAACCTCGAGGGCCGCTGAACATCGTCGTAAGATGGCCGAGACCAGGCGGGAGGAGTTTGTGTCAAAGAGGCTTAGGTCTTCGGAGGACACAAAAAATCCCCCCAAAAGGTCGAAGACTGATACGGGGATGCTATTCAGCGGGGCGATTCGAAGTTCACTGCAGCTAGCTGTGGTGGATTTCGGAAAACCTAGTGGCCAGTATTCCCAAGAATGCGGTCAGATGATTGAGAAGGCCTTAGCTGGAGCAATCTTCGACCGTATTCGAAAGAATGCCGGCGGAACTGCACCCACATTCGGGAGAGCGAAGTGGCGCCGTGGGGTCATTATGATAGACTGCAAGGATCAGTTATCGCTTGACTTCGTGAAGGCCACGGTTCGCGGTTTTAAACTCTGGGAGGGGGGGGGGGGGGGGGGGAGATAGTAATGTTATCTCATTTCAGCTCCGGCGACTTGATAGTGGTAAACGTGAGAGGGGTGAATGGAAACTGCACGGTGACGTCTGCGTACCTACCCTACGATGACGGCATCAATGTCCCCTCGGAAAATCTGAGGTCGCTCATATCAGCGTCTCAAAAAGGTGAAAAAAACTTAGTCTTGGGATGTGATGGCAACGCCCACCATACTCTGTGGGGTAGCACCGACATCAATGCTAGAGGCGAAGTTTTGTTTAATTATATTCTTGAAACCAATCTTATTATTTGTAATAGAGGCAATGACCTCACCTTTGTAACGTCTAATAGAAGGGAAGTCTTGGATATAACTTTTATTTCTGACCAGAGCTCTGTTGAAGTTGTTAACTGGAGAGTCTCCAACAAGGCGTCACTGTCTGACCACTGTTGGATACTCTTCAAGCTACAACTTACTACTCATGGGAATGGGACCTTCAGAAATGCGCGTAGGGCCAACTGGTCAAAATTCAAGAGAGAACTGAGGAAATCAGTGTATCACCTCACTGAGGACCTCAACTCGACTGAAGCAGTTGACAATGCAGTCGATGCACTGACTGGTTCCCTTACGCGATCCTTCGAGAAGTCCTGTCCGGTTAGTAGGCTTAGCGGTAAAAGGCGTTCACCATGGTGGAACGATAAAATAGCGGAACTCATTCGTATTTCAAGAGTAGGGTGGAACCTCGCTAAGGAGGGGGTCGTCGAGTGGTCCACCTATAAAGAAAGCTATAAGCTCCTCAAGAAAGAGATTAGGTTCGCAAAGAAGAACTCTTGGAGGTCCTTTTGCGTATCTATATAATCAACAAACGAAGCATCCCGCCTAAGGAAGGTCCTGGCCAAGACACCAACGCCGGAATCCAATATCAGGAAAAGCGATGGCACCTGGGCAGAATCACACGAGGAAACGCTGGATATGCTACTAAGTACTCACTTTCCTGGATGTACATCCATTCCAGAGACGACATCGGGAATAAGTGCGGAAGAGGTGGGTTATATAATAGATGATGACAAGATAGCGTATGCAATTAAATCATTTGCTCCATATAAGGCACCAGGAATGGATAACATTCGACCTGTGATGCTGCAAGAGTCAGTGGATATTCCTATTCCATGGCTCAAACGTATGTTCACAGGATGCCTTAAGCTAGGCTATGTTCCTAAAGCATGGCGGGAGGTGAGCGTTGTTTTCATTCCCAAAGCAGGGAAAGCGAGCCATACAAACGCAAAAGACCTGAGACCTATCAGTCTATCGTCCTTTTTGCTGAAAACTTTGGAACGTTTGATAGATGTATATATAAGAGGTGTGATCGGCGATGATTACCTATCTAAATCACAACATGCATACATCTGCGGCAGATCGGTAGACACGGCCCTCCACCGGGTCGTATTGAGCATAGATAGATCCCTCCACTTCAAGGAGTTCACTCTTGGGGCGTTCCTGGACATTGAAGGAGCGTTCAACAACGTAAGCTCACGCAATCCTGAGCAGTCTGCACAGAGCACATTTCAGCACCGGCCTCTGCAACTGGATTGCGCAGATACTTCAATCAAGGATAATATCTTCAACGCAAGGAGATGTAACCATCCGAAGAAGGGTCTGCAGAGGAACACCCCAAGGTGGAGTCTTGTCCCCGCTAATATGGCTCCTTGTGGTGGAAAAGATCTTGGTAATACTGAAGGAAAACGGCTTCAACGTGACGGCCTATGCGGACAATGTCGTTATACTGGTTTCGGGAAAATTTCCTCCAGTCTTAAGTGAAAGGCTCAATTTCGCGCTACAACTAGTGGACAACTGGGTCAACAGCAAAGGGCTGGGAGTGAATAGTTCAAAGAAGGAGGTAGTTCTCTTCACTAAGAGGAGATCAATCCCTACCTTCAGACCCCCAAATATTGGTGGCACTGAACTAAGTATCTCAAGTTCAGCTCGATATTTGGGCGTAGTTCTAGATTCCAAACTTAACTGGAAGGAAAATATTGACGAACGCGTTAAAAAAGCAAGCGTAGCTTTCTACTCCTGCAAAAAGGCTTTCAGTAATACGTGGGGCTTCAAACCGGCTGTGGTGTACTGGATATACACGGCATACATACATACATACATTCTCACATATGGTTCACTAGTATGGTGGACGGCACTTGAGAGGCAATACCTGCTTTCAAACCTCACCAAAATCCAGAGGGCGGCGTGCATCGGACTCATGGGATCAATAAGAACAACACCAACGGCGGCAATGGAAACCATGCTTAGTTTCATTCCGCTTGACATATACTGCAGCAGTCTGGCGGCTAAAACCGCCGTAAGACTGAGGGAAGGCCGGTTGTGGTCATCAAGCCTTTACGGCCATGCCTCCATTCTGTCCCGATGGGGGATCACAAGCGGATTGACGGGAACTGATCACATGAATCCAACGCTTGCATTCGAAAGGAGATTCACTACAAGAATTCCCGGTAGAATATACTGGAAGAATCGTAGAACCATGAAGGAAAAGGAGTTGGCTCTCTATACCGACGGTTCTAAGATGGACGTTGGCACGGGAGCCGGAGTTTATTGTGAGGCCCTAGGAATAAACCGCTCCTTTAGAATAAACGACGACTGCAGCGTCGTTCAGGCCGAGGTCGCAGACATTATACAGGCTGCTGAAATTATACGCGAGAGTTATATCGTTGGCAAAACGATCACTGTCTATATAGACAGCCAGGCAGCCGTTAAGGCTCTGGACTCTGTCGTAGTTAGGTCGAGGCTCGTGAGAAGCTGTAAATCACTCTTAAACGAGATATCCAGAGCCAATGCGGTGACCCTCTGCTGGGTACCAGGGCATATGGATATCGAAGGTAACGAAAGGGCTGACGAGCTTGCTAGGAAAGGGTCGGCGCTGCACTTATCGCGGGCCCTCCCCTCTGTAGCAATCCCAATCAGCTCCTTGCGAAAAAAATAGAGGATGAAGCCACCGGTCGAGCAAACAGACGCTGGGCTCATCTGGAAACATGCGCTACGGCCAGGGCGCTATGGCCGGCCTACAGCAAGAAGAGATCAACCTCTCTGGTAAAACTTAGTCGTTATAACGCACGGGTCATTTCTGGCATAATTACCGGACATTGTGCCATTGGCGTTCACGCGGAACGACTCGGTGTGCTGCATAACTATTGCAGAAGTTGCAGGGACGAAGAAGAAATTGAATCTGTTCGTCACCTGTTGTGTGACTGTCCTGCCCTATCCGTCAGAAGAATGAGGACTCTTGGTAGTTACTTCTTCTCGGAGCTGGAGGACTTGGGTAGTGTTGAGCTAGCGGACCTCCTGAGATCCATATCACTTTCTGGGTGGTTCTAACGGCGGATTTTCTTTAAAGCGTTTCCAGGGTTAAATGATTGGGCACAATGGACCCGTACTGTTGGTTTGAGTAAGCAGTGACTCCTTGTCACAAGGCACCCATCCACCTAACCTAACCTAACGTACATTCGGATTAACTTAAAGAGAGAACAGCAGGAATGAAATTTAAAATAGAGAAGTGGACAGTTATCAAAATTAAGGTTTTGCAAATAATGTGCTATGCACTTACCCCTATTTTTTTGCCTAACTTCACCGGGCTATTATATACATTTTTAATACTTAGTTTTGAGGGAACTTTAAGAATATTTAAAAGGTTATCTCTAAAAATTTCAATACAAATGTTTTTAATTTTGTGGTAATAATAAGTTATGTGTTTAATTGTTAATGTAGTATTTGTAGGGCAAAAGTGGCAGGTTGGAGGAGGTTCTTTGCTGAAAAGATGGTTGCTGTGTGTCAATCGTGTGTGTCCCAGACGTAGACGGATGAAGCATCTAATCATTCTTGTTGTAGTGTTCGTTGGGTATAATTGTGGAGACGCAATTGGATTAATTGCAGAATTGTGATGTATGATATATTCATTCCATGTTTCAAGTTCTTTCTGATCCCATTATGTTAATTTTCCCAAATCATTTTTGCTGGGTCGGTGTGCAGATATTTCAACATAGGAGCCCATAGAAACTGGTTTAGCTGCAAGGTCTGCTGATTCGTTACCTTCAATACCAATGTGAGCTAGACTCCATATGATTTTGATTTTTAGACCAAGTGAGATTATTTTATCTCGGATTTGAGCGATTACAGGTGAATGCTGTTTGACGTTGTTTATAGCCCAAATAATAGAGAGGCTATCTGTGAAGATGACTGTTTTCTTGTTTTGTTGTGCAGCAATTTGAGTTGCCTTAAGAATTATTAAGACTTCTACCGAGAAGATAGAAAAATGAATTGAGAGCTTTTCTGCAGATAATGTTACACCATTTTTGTTGAGGATGGCCATACCAGTACTCTGGTCGTTTTGGAACCATCTGTATATAAAACATTCCAGTTGTTGGTAGGGAAGGTATTTACCATCTCCCGAAAGGGTTGAGTAAAAACTTCATTGGGTGTCGAGTCCTTACTGTATTTGGATAAGCTGATGTTTATTGCTTATTTTGGTAATAACCAAGGCGGATATTTTGAAACAAGTGCGCTCTTTACATTTGGGGCAAATCCAAGTTCACTAGCAAAAGATAAAGCTTTAAGCAAGGTTGGTGGAATCCTTGGGACCTATTAACGTTTCAAGATTTGTGTAGCATCTGACACAATTGGAGAGCAGATGGATTCGTAGATTTTGGGGATGAGTCGAGCTGTTAAGATGTTAATCCGATCAATTATGCTTAAGAATGTTCCTTCTGTCAGCATGTTTTTTACTGGGGTTGCCATAAATGCTTTAAAAGATGTTCGTATCTTAACGTGGTAAGAGGAGTGAAGTGGCTTTGGGTTAGATTACGAAGTTTTGCCATATATGACCAGCGAATAATCAATCTTTGATAAAATGATTGACATTTAGTTTGAAAACTAGATTCTTTTTTTTTGTTCTAAAGAATGGTTTTTGAAACTAAATTAACAGTCAAAAATTACGCCTTATGTGTATATTTAAGCTATTTACCCTTAGTATATTTATGTTACTTAAACTTACATCAAATACGGAGTAGTTTAATTTTCGTCATATGTGCAGATGCTTATTTTTATCTGAGGAGATGGTTGCCCCTGATTCGGTCACTAATCTATAATATGGGTAAATACATGGTTAAATAAATAGGCACTTCGATTGGTCTTGTTATCGTTAAATATAGACCATCTGCATAGAGAGAATGCTCTACGCTTTTGAATTTAAAAATTATTTCACCGAAAGGGGCGATCCTTGGGGTATGCCGTTTTTCAGGTCATGCATATTTGAAAATGTGTTGTTTACTTTAGATTTGAACTTTCTATATGCCAAAAATGCTTTTATCTTGTTAAATACTATGGCGCAAAATTATAGTCGCTAAAAGTACATTTTAAAAGGATTTTAGCATGTAACAAAGTCAATATTAGTGTTTTCCTATTTATAGTCGACATAAAACCCACTTTATACGTATCACCTCGCGTTAACTTTAAAACCACCTAAAGCACCTTTTAACTTTTAGAAAGGGCTTTTAACCCTCTGTCATCCGCCATTCTTTTTCACTTTTTCAAATCCAAATTTCAGCCAACCAACGGCTGAAATTCATATACGACATTGGTCACTGAACTGTGTTTTCGTTCTCAAACTTAAAGTTTTTTTTGGGTTTGGGTCCGTACTAGTTGTGGGTAGGTTAACATTTTTTTATAATTCAATTCAAATTTAAAGAGACGATAATTAGTGGCTACTAACATTCTTTAAAATCAGATGACTATAATTTTGCGCCTATAAAAGCAAAGTCGATTTTCCTTGTGAATACCGCTTCTCGAAAACTACTAGACGTAGGTACTTGAAATTTTGCACAGTTATTCCTTATTTTACCTAGACGCGAGATAAGAAGGGATTTTCAGAAATTCAAGGTCTAAGTGGCATAAAGGGGGTTGAGATCGAATTTTCCATCTATAAATATTGATTCCATAGCCGTAGCTCAGTACTGGTTCTCCGGATTAAAAAAATAATAAATATGTAAATTTAGTAAATTCGCCGCTGATTTATTTAAGGTATAAAAAATCCTTCTGCGTTGTCCTGAAGCTGAGCAATGCTCAAAACAATTAATCAAATCATCGCCCACAATGTTCCTTCAGTGGAGACCACAGCCGGCAGTCATGCAAATTAAATTACTTTGCGCAATTTTATTTTAGAAAAAAACTTTATTTATTCATCAAACCGATTGGCAACGATTCTGCCTACAAAAAAGTGTGAATAACAACTGAACTGTAATTACTTAAAATCTAATGCTTAAATACTACTTAATGCTATTTGAGTAGATCATCCAGCGACAGCATGCTCCCACAGTTACTCTTCCGTACGTGACGGAATGCGGGTTCAGCGATGACGACGAATCATGTTCGGTACAGCATAGACGCACAGTCAGCGGTATTCATGCCAGACTCATGGGAAGCGAATGTTGAGCTTCGGGTTTCTCCATGCGCGGCAGACTCATGGGAAGCGATGTTGAGCTTCGGGTTTCTACATGCGCGGTGAACGTATTTGGTGTTAACTCCTCCCCTCTTAAACGCAGACGTCCCCGTTTGCCAGAAGATATTAAAAAAATGGTATTTGGCTTACAAGTTGAGTCGGTTTTACAGGGTGTTCCAATTGTGCAGATGTTGTAGCACTTGTTTCCGCTTCTGGACTGCTCTGTGTTGTTATTGGTGTTGTTGTTCTTGTAACTGGGAATTTAATTCTTCTTCTGAGTTTGTAAATGGTAAAGAGGGCTAATACGACCAGTAGGATTGATGTACCGAAAACTGCCATTGTATTTAACTTGTTCCGAGTTTCCAATAATTCGATGTACTGCGTATTGTTAATGTGGAGTTCTTTCATCATTTGCAGCGACAATAACTCTTCAGCCCTTTCTGGGTCGGAGGCTGGTTGCAGGATGGCCGGCAAGGGTTTGCATGTGGTTATTTCAGATGACTTAAAAACCTGGTCTCGAATTCTTATTGATGTGTTGTGGAAATGGACAAGGAAGGTGCCGTCTAGCTGTATTGTATCTTCATCTATCTCGATGGGTCCTTTAAATTTGTTAAGGAACAAGATACCTGGTGTTACTTCTGCAAACGCTGGAACATGTTGGTTATTTATCGTTGTACAGTTGGGAGCACGACTCTTTAGTAGGTTGGGTATACAGGAAGAATTGCTTATATCTATTATACTATTGTGATGACATGTGGGCAATTTATCAAATGTTTTACAAGGGGATTTTACCCCATAAATTTTACTTTTACATTCAAGAATATTTTCGTAATTAATTTTATTAATAATTTTACCTTTCTTAACAGGTTTAATTACAATTGACCGACAAGATTCTAAAGTGGTAGTTGGTAGGCTAAGTATATACAGGATTAAGGAGTTATTTGTGGCAATTTTTATTTGTGCAAATTATAGTGCTTCTATAATATTAACATAGGGCATTTGTTCCCTATTCAACATTTCTTCAACTTTACTTATTTCTAAATTGGAAAGAATATATGTATGTGTTAACAATATTGGCTTTCGTCCAATGCAATGCATATTCTATATTAATTATTTCTTCTTTAATTCCTAATTGTAACTTAATTTTGAATGCTAATTCTTCTTTATACTTTTCACTAAATTTTATATGTTTGCTTAAACTGTTTGTAACATTCGTCATTTCCTTTATTTTTTCAATTAACATTTTTTTTATTACAACTTGATTGTTGTTATTACTCAAAACGTTGTTTATTTTTTCTTTAATTATTTCGAAATCATGTCGATCAGGGCTTCCCGCAATAAATTTCCAGGTGGTACCCAAAAAAACTAATGACCGTTTAGTTCGGTTTGTTGGTAAAAGTCTATTAAGGTGGGATCGGATTTGGGAAATTTCAGTTATTAGGAAAGGAAAGATGGGATTGCCTGAGTTGACGTTTTCCGTAAGCCTTTCTTCGATTTTATCTACTATTTCTTGATACTGTTCCAGGTCGATGACATGAATAATTAGAGAATGTTCCTGACTGTATTCTTGCATTTCCTTTATTGATGGTAACCAGCTGCGAATTAGAGTAGTCTAGGATTCGGACGTCGGCAGCGCAAGCTGCGATAAAAAATCTGAAAATAAGGGTTTTAATTTTTTATATGCGATTTATGAACAGTTTTGCCTGATTGGGTTATAATGGTAGTTGTTTGGTTTTTGGCTACGATTTCCTTTTGGTATCTCGAAGAGAGCTTAGAGCCTATTTTTTTATTTTTACTAACGTAGACGATGTCTCCTAGTGCATATTCTTAGATCGGTTGCCTATTTTTATTATGAGTCGTGAGATCGAGGGCTTGTTTAGCTTTGATTTTGTCAATGTTTTCTTGACGGGCTTTCTCTGTCAAGGCAGGGATTAGAGCTTACTATTCTGCCAAAGAAAACTTCTACTGGTTTTTTCCCTGTAACCGAATGTACAGAGTAGTTGTATTCGATTACTGCTTTTTCTAAAAGTTCCGTGAAGGATCGGTGTGTCTTATTGGTTCGTAGTCATCTCATTATTTCTATAAGTGTGGAATGAAAACGTTCCACCTGTCCATTAACTGAACTAGTATACGGTGGTGTTTTAAACATTTTGATTCTGAGTTCGTCTTCGATCATGAAGCTTATGGATGCTGAACTGAAAGATTTTTCGTTGTCGACGACTATTGTTTATGGAATACCGAATGAAAGGAGGATTTCTCTAAGGGGCTGTTTTACTTCTTCCGAGGCTCTAGATTTGAGAATTTTGACTTGAGCATACCTAGAAAATTTGTCGAGAGCCGTCAGAACTGTTTTGCCTTCTGTTAGGAAAATATCGAGATGGACGATGTGTCCTGGGTATTGTGGAATTGGTGTCGCCTGTATCTCAGGTTTATTAGGATGACGATCGTACTTATTTTCTTTGCAGACAGTACATGATCTGATAATCCTTTTAATCTTGCTTCTCATTGCTGGAAAGTAATATTTGTCGAGTATCTGGATTCTGTTTTCTTTTTCATTTCTATGTGCTCGCCGGTGAGTTTGGATGATGATATTCTCCTGTTCTTGCTCATTAATCACATCTGTTACTTGCATCTGTGTAAACCTTATTTTGTAAATACTGAAATTATCTTGATATATTTCCTGTATCATACCCATGACATGTTCTTCAGTTTTTATGGCGTTAATGACGGAAGGGTTAAGGAATTTTTTAAAGATTTCCTTAAGTTTCACTGAATTGTAATCAGGTTCGATTACCGTATGTCGATGGTATGTAGGGAATACTATTTCGAATTTGTGGTCAGAGACTGTACCAATCTGGAGAAGTATTTGGTTTTTGAAAGCATTGATGGGTACTTCAATGCTTGAGATAAGATTTTGTGACGAGCTTTCGTCACTATGGATTATAGGTGTTAGGGAATTTATTTTTGACGTTTGAGGAGGTCGAGAAAGTGCATCCGCAACGATGTTGCTTTTGCCGGGATTATACTGCAATTCATAGTTATGTTCCTCTAGAATTGCCTTCCACCGCTTCATCTTACTATTATTATTCTTACTACTAAGTGCATAAGTGAGAGGCTGGTGGTCAGTGTAAATCTTAACGTGCGCGGAACCGTACAGGTAATTACGCAATGAGCTCAGAGCCCATATAATAGCTAGCATTTCCTTCTCGTTCGTCGCGTAGTTCTCCTCAGTTGAACTAAGCGTTCTTGAAATGAAAGTGATTGGCTTCCCTTCTTGCGACAGAACAGCACCAATGGCGAAGTTGGATGCGTCTATGGTCAGCTCGAATGGTTTACTAAAATTCGGGTATGATAACATTAGGTCTTTAGAGATGAGAGAAGCTTTTAATTTATTGAAAGAGTCTATTGCGGTGGAATCGAGAAAAATTAGTTTTTTAGCGGATTGGATTTTGGACATACGTCCTTCCTCCCCTCTTAAAAGGGCTGTTAGGGGCTTCGCAAGCTTTGCATAATCCTTGACAAAGCGGTGATAGTAGCCTGACAGCCCAAGAAAAGAACGTAGGTCTCTCAGAGTTTGTGGTAATGGAAATTTCTGGATTGTCTCGATTTTTGTGGGGTTGGTTTTTATTCCATCAGATGAAATGATAAAACCCAAGAATTCTACTTCCTGACATTTATCAAGCTGCGCTTTCATATTGGAATCAGAAAGTTTTCTGAAAATGTCTTCTATGTGCTGGGCATGTTCTTCCTCACTCTTGCTAAATATAACTATATCGTCGATATAGACGTAGCAAGTTTTACCTATATGGTCTCGAAGGATGTCATCGAGTGCCCTTTGGAAAATTGATGGCGCGTTCTTAAGGCCAAACGGAAGTCTTGTAAATTCATACTTTCCATTGTTTATAGAAAAGCCGTTTTCTCGACATCAGATTCTTTTAAGGGAATCTGATGGAAACCACTTTTTAAATCAAGGACAGTAAAATACTTGTTTCTACCAAGCTGCGCAAGCACTTCATTGATTTCCGGAATGGGATATCGATCGGCTATAGTAACACTATTTAGCTTCCTATAATCGATCACCATCCGATACTGTTTTGTACCTGTAGAGTCCGGTTTCTTTGGTACAATCCACACCGGTGAATTGTAGGGCGATCTTGAGGGCCTAATGATTCCGTCCTCTAACAGCTTTTGAATCTGTTTCTCAACTTCTGATTTGAGAGACATAGGGAATGGGTAATATTTACTATAAACAGGTGAGTCAGTCGAGGTCCGGATTTCTCCTTCGACTTTCGTCGTGAAGGTAAGCTTCTCATCAGGTTCGGAGAATAAATTTTGGAAACGATTAACGGCTGAGCTTAGGAGATTTTGTTGTGCTATTGTCATTTTGTTAGTTTTAATGTTGAGTGCGTTTACCGACGGAGAGCTTAGCTGTCTGATTTGATTTTTGATGGAATTCAGAATTGTCATAGAACTATCCTTAGTGTGTATGACAGCCGATAGTTCTCTAAGACTATTGTTGCCAAGGATACCGTGAAAGGTCTTCAAAGTCGGCAAAAGAAAGAATTTAAGGCTTATGTTTTCGAGATTAAAGAGATTAATCAATGTATGCTGGGTTATTTCGATATCTCCCGCTATAGATTTAGCGAAGAAACGTTGTTTATTCTGCAAAGGATGTTCGACAAGATATGGCTGAATGTAATTTTTAGAGGAACCTGTATCAATCAGAAATTTTAACATATCGCACTCGAAATAGGGCAAGGAAGGGTCGTTTAGCCTAAAAAATTAATGTCACAATGTTCTAGCTCTGAGCCGATGGGTTCAGTAGAACAAGAGGGCTCATCCGTACTACCAAGGTAATCATAAAATTCTTGTTCGGGTTGCTCTTCCTCGAGGCTTAAATTTTGGTAGTATGTGCTCAGCTCGTCCTCAGTTGAATCAATGTGGAAATTAGGTTATTGTCTTTGGGAACTTTGATGTACAGGTGCCCTGTTTCTTCCGAAGGCGGTATTGAACCTTCGACGATTTTGGTTGTGAACGTCCCTAGCCTGAATACTGGGTGCTTGAGTAATGGGTTCCCTCTTTATTGGTGGACCTGGCTGCGAAAATCGTACGTTATTGGGGTTTTGATTAAAGGCCTGACGTTGAGAGTAATTTGGGTTGTTTCCCGATTCCTGATTCGACTGTAGTTGGGGTGGTCGGAAAGGTTGTTGGGAATACATAGATCTGTTAAAATGAGGTTGTGTTGGTGGCATGTTGTGCCTCTGAGGGGTGAACGATGAATACCGATGATGCGGTTTCTTTAACGTTCCCTGATTGCTATAGGCGTGATTGGCCCTGAAATTTTGGTTTTCTAATTTCAGGCAGAGGTGCAACGCCTGAGGGAGGTCTACCGGTTCTTTTATTCCCAGAAGCCTAGGCAAGTCACCTTTAAGTCCTCGGATAAACGTATCCAAAGCTTTTTCTCTGTAGGTTTGGGTTAGTAAGCTCATGGATTCAGAACCAATGTCCATGCATGAGAGCTTGTTGAGGATTAATGAAAGATGTGAGTATATTACTTGGTAATACTCCTGGATGCTTTTATTGCCTTGGACAAGAGACGTCATTTGGCATTCCAATGTTGTCACGTCGCGTTTGTCCGCGAAATGCGTGGCTAAACACCGTGAGATATTATGCCAGTTTAGTGGAGTGTTGTAGGACTCCAAAGCAGCATCTGCTTGGCCGATAATCTTATTGCGTATGAAACCGAGTATGCCAAAATATTTCGGTGTACCCCTAATCGGTTCATAGAGTTGTAAGACGCGATCAACGCTCTTTTTCCAAGAGAAAAATTCTGCTGGATCGCCTGAAAAGTTTCTTAGACAACGGACTATATCCGGTATTTTATCCATATCACCTAATTTATTCATAAACTCGGGTGATATGGTTTGGTCGGAGCCCTTAAACTGCTCCGCGTAAGGATTAAGTACGCTCTCAATTATGCTGCGACCTTGTTTTTCGAGTATTCTTTGAACGATTGATGAAACAACTGTATCCAATGCTGGAGTTGACCTTACTTCATTAGTTGCGTCAACATGAGAAGAAGTGGATTGGTATGAGGCATTATGGTCGGATGGAATTTGAGCTAAGGGAGTTGGATTAGGGTTATGAATAATTGAGGAACTAGGATTTACTTCACTTGGAGCAGGCTGACTGCCACTGGCTCCCTGGTTCCCTGATCGAGTAGTAGGCATTGTAAATGAATGCTTTGTATTTACTAGTAGAAATTATGAAATTTACGTATATAATATTAAAATGATTTGTGACAACTCTTATAACTAAAATTCTATAGTAATATATAAATTTTTCTTTTTGTAATGTGCTTTTGGGATTTCAATAGCATTTTCCCAATATACTTCTTATTCGCTAGTCTTCTTTATTTTCAATTTATATATTTTTTTTCTTCAACATTTTTTATATTTACTTTTTCAAATTTTTCTTAAAATTTGTTTGATCTTTATTTTATATCTTTTCCTTTTAATTCACTTATTTTTCTTCAAATTTGTATGATATCAATTTTCAATTTATATTTTCTTATTTGATAACTTTTTTCTTAAAACTTGTTTAACCTTTTTTTTTAATTCACAAATTCAAATTCACAAAATTCCTTTTTGTCCGCTGTTTCTTTGCGGTGACTCGGGCTCCCTCATTGACTCCTAATGCGGGTTCACTAGAGGAAATTCTTACAACCTGCTGGCGATGATGGTGAACGTCTTTAAATACACTATTATTCACTTCTTATGGTTTCACTGTTCAATTTTTATTCCATATAAATGCACTGTTATTTTTTCCAACTTAAATGCACTGTTATTTTTGGTAACTTCACTATTTTTGTTTTATTTTTTTTTTTTTTGAAACCGGTATTTATCGAAGGTTTGCAAAGTTCGGCGAACGCACGGGAGCTACTTGAGGTCACTGGCATAAATTCGCGAGAGCACGGGAGCTACTTAAGGTCACTGGCTCTTTAAAGTTTCTTTGCGAGGCGGCACTCGAACTACTTGAGGTCACTGGCACAACCATTCTGACGACAAATACCGGTCCCTGCTCGGGCGCCAATTAAGTTACTTTACGCAATTTTATTTTAAAAAAAAACTTTATTTATTCATCAAACCGATTGGCAACGATTCTGCCTACAAAAAAATGTGAATAACAACTGAACTGTAATTACTTAAAATCGAATGCTTAAATACTACTTAATGCTATTTGAGTAGATCATCCAGCGACAGCATGCTCCCACAGTTACTCTTCCGTACGTGACGGAATGCGGGTTCAGCGATGACGACGAATCATGTTCGGTACAGCATAGACGCACAGTCAGCGGTATCCATGCCAGACTCATGGGAAGCGAATGTTGAGCTTCGGGTTTCTCCATGCGCGGCAGACTCATGGGAAGCGATGTTGAGCTTCGGGTTTCTACATGCGCGGTGAACGTATTCGGTGTTAACTTGCAGCAGTGGCTATCGTTGCAATAGTGTGCGTGTGAGTTTATGGGCGACCTGTAACATGATTATGCCTACATATATGTTTCGAACTTAAGTGTGATCATTATCAGTGCCATATCTAAGGGATTTAAAATTTTATTAATAAGGATATGCATGTGCTATCAAAACTTCAATATCAAAATACGCGTACATATGTACACTGTACAGACATAGAAACATTGCAATATTTTTCCACATTATAAGATGAGATTTTGTTGATCGTCGGATTTGTCCACATTTTAGAATGTTTTAATAGATTTAAAATAAATTATTAACAAGGTGGCGTAGGTAGCATATTCCAAGTTGAATACTCATACTTTAAGCCTATTTTCCTACCTTTTAGAATGTGTTTTTCGAGAAATACTTCAGGTAATTACGTGTTTTTCAAATGTAATAAACTATGCACAATATTTCATTGAAACGTGACTACACATCTTTAAATAAAATGTTCTGGCAGAATATCGTGAAAGGAGTCAAAACCAAAGATGGCACACTGCTTTCCAATGAGCGATGTAGATGGAGCCAGTACTTTTCAGATTTGCTCAATCCCGAACAAGCCATGTCATCAGGAGGATGACAGATCTATGGTCGAGACTTTGGCGATCAAATCGCTAGGAGTTGGCGAATCTACCGGTGTGAATGAAATCCGGCCAGAAATGCTAAAGGCTTTTGTTAAAGATAAGTGCAATGGCTCTCACGTGTCATTAAAATGCCTGGGAATGTGGTGAAACACCTGCTGATTGGCAAATGGGAGTGATTGTCCCACTTTTCATACAGACAAAAAGATTGCGCCAACTGCAGGGGTATATTTATTTTAAGTCTCTCTGCAAAAGTCTTTGCTAAGATGTTAGAGACGCGTGCCAAAGCTCAAGTTGGGGATAGTTTGGAGGATGAGCAATGCGGTTTTCGTCCCTGTAGAAGATGGAACGACCAGTTATTCACTCTCAAAATGATTCTTGAGGAGTTATGCACCTGTTTTGTGTATTTGGCGAAAACATGTGTTAAGGTTCCTCGAGGCAAACTCTGGAGTGATCTGCAAAAGTATGGGATTGATCGTTCCCTATTAAGAGCTATTCAGTATTTTTATACAAACTATAGAAGCTATGTTCGGGTAAACAGCGGTAAATCAATACCCTTCACTGTGCGGGTTGCAAAGCGGGGGACTGAAGGATTAGTCATCTTCTTTTTGCGGATGATTTGGTCTTCCTTGGGCCCTCTTAAACAGGATTGTTTGTAGCCGTTTGTGATGATGCTGGAATGAAAGTAAACGTGAGCAAATCGGAAGTAATGGTTGTTTTCAGAACGCTTATTCAGTACACTCTACATGTTAGTGGAGTCCCATTGAAGCAGATGGAAAGATCAATGCCGAGTTATTCTGTAGAATTGGTCAGGCTGAATAGATTTTGAGAGAGCTTGGTCAATCTATTATAAGGATCTGTTGGCGTTCAAGCTCAACTATTGGTTGGCAGAATAACTCATAGGGATCCAGTGCACCTCACCAGAGTACGCGAGGTGCTCAATGTTGGGCAACTGCTTCTCCGAACGGAAGAAATTATGCTTTGACGGGTTGGCCATGTAGTGCGTATGTCCCCAAACTGGCTTCTAAGCCGTCTCATGATTGCCATGCCGTCAAATTAGCGACCCCTCGGTAGGCTTACAAATAGATGGCTGGATCAAGTCCAACATCTCTTCTGGAGCCGTCTAGGGATTCCTCCTGATGAGTTGGAGTTGACGTAGAGAATCAAGAATGATGGAGAGTGCACTTAATAATCCTACCTCCATGACCCTCATAAGGGATTAGCGGGTAAACTATTTCAATGGCAAACTGCGAGTGCTCTAGAGAAGTGTACTTGAAATCGCTCATTAAAAGATCCAGCGAAGCGGGCACAACCAGCTAGTATTTTTCATAAAATGTAAACATAGTTAGAACATATGGTATTTCATTTAATTGAATAGTTTTCCTTGTTATGAACGAATAGTTTTTGCACACTAGAATGTGTGGCGGTGGTGGTGATGGGGGGGTATACCAATGACAATGTTATATCAAATCTACCACCCTTTTCAAAATTCAAGTGACAACACTGGTCGACACAGGAGGATCCAGAGCGAAAACCAGTTTTTTCGGCATCGATTGTATCTTGGAGATGTTGCTTGATTCGCTCCGGAATGATTCCAACTATTACCTTAGTTACAACAGGCAGCACGCAGATACCCTTCCAGTTTTCGCACTTGATTAAATTCGTTCATCTGTCGATCGTCGATTGCAGATTTTGGAATTGTGTATTGTGATTGTGATTGATATTTGTCGATTTGACAGTCGCTTGTATTCGATCACAAATTTCTGGTCGATGCGTTCTGTTGGAGAAAAGAAAGAGTTTTGTGCGTATGTAAGTAACTTTAATAAAAATAATGTATTTGTGTTAAAAAAAAAACATAATAATGAATACAAATATAGGGCGAAGCAGGTTACAAATAAAAAACGATTGGAGCTTCTGGTTTCATTTATGGAAAGAAATTTGATATCGCGAAGGGAGTTTGTGTAACAAAAAAGGTGATGGGAAAAGATAAGCACATAGCTAGCTATGGACCTCCCGTACGTTCATGGGAGACATTTTTTTATTTTACTTTTAGATTTGGACTGACTTCAAATTTAAAAAAAAAAAAGTCTCAAAACAAATTGGAAAGCAACAGGTGGCGGACCAAATACCAATTACTTCAAATACAAATACACAATTGCGAAAACATTAGCCAAACAACTGTCAAAGTATGATGCATTCACAATATTTACTTCCTTTTTTATTCTCTATCGATCGAGTTACACCATGCCATAGCTCAAATTAATCGACGCAATCGACAATTGTCGTGACGATCGCTGATCGACATTCACAATAAGGGCCTTAGAGAGTGAAGTAAAGTAAAGTAAAAATCTGAATTTTTCATTTTTCTTATTCGATCTTCGCTTTTAATTGTGTTTCCACAAGGGGCACTGTGCGTATTCGGACCTCACATCAGCCACCTCCGTCTGATTTCGGAGCATATCGCTAGTGAATTCACGGTTCAAATCCGTAGAAAAATACTCCGTCCATCTCTCGATTTGGTCCTTATCCGAAATTAGCAAAGAACCGCCTAGATTACTCACTAGCTGTTGACTGTAGCTTCGACCCGCTGTTAGCTCTATGGTGATTCTGTAAACGGTCCCACTTGCAGATTCTTCTGCTTATGCACCCAGCACATTGATGTAGTTGCGCTTATCAGTTCTTTCGCTACGCTAAGCTTCTCTCATCTTCATGCGATATAGAGACTCTAGCTCACTCCTCTCTTCTGTTGGAGTAGCTGCAATGCGAGCTTTCAGCTGTTCGTCAATACGTGTCAAGGTATCCTCGAAAGCCACGCCCTATGCCTTCCCTGCGATCGACCGACAATTATTTCACCACCAGATGTAAAAACTTTTTTCACAGCACATGCATTCTTGGATGATTGCTGGAACTGGGCTGCTGATTGACTCCACACCTTGCGAAAGGTGGTCTTCCAAGGTTTAGCAGCTTTTTGGGTGAATTGAAGTATGCACACAACATGTGTGGTTGCGAAAAGCTAGGCATAGGCACTTGATGAGCTGTAGCGCCAATGTATATGACAACAAATTATGAATTTGAAATGTTTAGGTTTTGTTTATTTATAAAATTTTTGTTATTTTGGTTGTTGTAATTATTTAAATTTTGAGAAAATACATTCTGTTATACTCTTTGCTGAATTTTGTTTTGCTCCAATAAATATATTTAACCTCAAATGTAACACACCAGTTTTTGCTTTTTTTAAAGTTCAAAATTACACAGAAATGTTTTCATGTCAAGTAGGATGTTAAAAGCATATTTTCCCCCTTAAATGCGAACAAACCTGGCATCCCTAAACCAACCTGGCGAAATACACCTCCCTTCTACCCTCCTCCTAGCTGTCCTGACAGTTTATTTCCAATTAACTAAGATTTGAAATGGCTATTAAAAGAACAGATGGATTCATTATGTAACATGTACATTCTACACGTTATGCATATTAGATATCTAACGTTAGTCACGTTAACGTTAGTAACTAATATTCAATTAGTTGCATTAGTTACGGGCAGCTATTCAAATTTCTAGAGCATGCAATTCTTGACAATGCTATAATACTTACTGGGTTGCCGAAAGTTTTTACATTATTCTCAGAGCAATGAAGGTGTTCTCACTATTATTTCTGGGTTTTCTTGGAACAGGTTTGTAAAATATACATATATATTTTTTAAGAAATAGTTAGGAATTTAAGTTTGGTTTCAGCTGTTGCAGAAGAAAATGGTTTGTGTATAGTGTTAGAGTATAGAGCTACGGAATATTCCGAAGGTAGTAAAATATCAATTCAAAACTTAATTTTCAAATGTAGGACCTTGTTTGTCTTAGAATATACGCCGTATGCCGACGGTATTGGACCGGGATATGAAGAGTTGGAATCATACGCGGACGAGGGTAATGAAGTATAGAATCAAAAAAGAATTCCAGGTTTAATGTTTCTTTTTGGCTTAGAATTTGTACCCACAACTGCTTCTGGATGGTTTATGCCAGGTGTAAATGGTAGTTTTTACTGGATGTCCAAGGATGAACTGAATAAAGAACGGCAGGCGTTTGAAGATCGAGATTGTCCCGTAACCGATACCGATTCAATGGAATATTTATTATATTCTTATAATGGAGAAATATCTTACGAAATACTGCGCTCTTTCGATAAACGTGCCGTGCAAAACTCTAAATTCAATGTGTCATTGGAAAATTTGTATACTCAATGTTTGCAGTTTAACGGCATCTAATAAATACATATTTTTGTAGGTTCCTCATTGATGGCTTTAATTCGAACTGCGACTCAGACTTTATCAAAGAAGCTACTAAAGAACTCTTTGCGCAAAAATATAATGGCGTGCAGAACATCTTTTGTGTCGATTGGAGTGCCTACAATGGCGGCCCTTATTATTTTGCGGCGATCCAAGTAGAAGAAGCTGGTAAGTACGTCGCACGGTTTATCGATTTTCTCAACTCAGAGAGGGGTACAACGTTCTCTAATTTGGTTGGTCATGGTCTTGGTGCTCACGTAGCTAGCTACGCTGGCAAGAATGTGAAATCGCAACCGATAGATAGTATCATTGGATTAGATCCTTCTAGTGCAGGCTTTGATTACGAAAATTGTTCACAGAGGTTGTGTAATAATGATGCCATTTATGTTCAAAGTATTCAGACAAGTGGGGGCCCCTTGTTTCCACATGGTTTTGACAAACCACTTGCCTGTCAGACTTTCTATCCGGATGGTGGAATATATCAGACTCCATGTTATGGTAGTGCTCTAATTGAATGTAGTCATCAAATGGCTTGGAAGTACTATGTCAGTGCTCTTAAGAACGATATTTTCTGCAGTATCAAGTGTAACGACTATAAAGCGGCTCAAAATATGGACTGTTCATTTTCAAATAGTAGAAACAATATGTTTTTTCCTAAGACGTACACGCAAGCAGGATATTATTACGCACCTATTGATTCTGACTACCCGTATGGAGGATGTAACAGATTCGAAAAGCCTACTTAAAAGTATTGTCGAATTGTAATAAATAATATTTCGATACAATCGTAATGCTAAGTTTGTTTTTTTTTCCTTTTTTTAAAGTAAGGTGGAAAGCCGGATTGTGGGACTTTAACCCTAACTAAAACCACCTCTGCTTCTAAACCCATTTCCTGACAATGCTGCCAAGACAATAAAGTCTTCCGGTGGACGTTTTCAGGCATGCATTGCTAGTGTGGGAAAATATCCCGAACAGAAAACACCTTCTATTTTTACAACTGAGAGGAAGTCTCATTAAACAATTTCTCTCTAATATATCATTGACGTAAATGGCGACCAAAATGCCAACCCACCATAAAATTGAGGCTGCAAAGGAGCAGGGCATTAGACCGATGTGGGAGGAAATGGCATGTGAGAGTCCAATCGCGAAAGCATACTGGACTCAGTGGCGGAGTCTTCAATTGCGAGATGGATGTCTGTATCGTGTGTGGGAAAGCGAAGGCGGCGAAACATCTCGCAACTTGATTGTGGTCCCCAAGGTGTGAATGAGTGAAATTCTGAAGGAATATCACAACGGTGCGAGCGGAGGACATCTGGGCGCCTCGAAGACCGTTGACAAGATCAAACAGAGGTTCTACTGGGTGGGATGCCAGGAGTCAGTAGCAGATTGGATCCAGTCGTGTGAGGAATGTACAAGAGCGAAGGGACCGAAGTCGAGAAGCCATGGGAAGATGCGGCAATATAATGTTGGAGCACCATTCGAGCGAATCGCAATGGATGTTGCAGGGCCATTTCCAACCAGTGACCATGGTAACAAATACGTCCTAGTTGTAATCGATTACTTCAGCAAGTGGCCGGAACTCTACGCCCTGCCGAATCTAGAAGCCAAAACTTGTGCGGACGCCTTTTTAAGCAATTGGGTGTCTCGGTTTGGTGTTCCATTGGAGTTGCACTCGGACCAGGGGAGAAATTTCGAGTCAGCAATCTTTAAGGAGTTATGCCAGACATTGGGGACCTGCATTGCGATTGATCGGGAAACTACTGACTGCCCAAAACTTGGCTTGGGCCAGTAGCGCAACAATCAAGTTCGTGATGAAGTGCTTACTTTACCTCCTAGTGGTGGTCCCCGGGCAACTATACGTATAAACCCTTATACGTATAGGCCAAAATTGTAAGTGCGGGTTGTCTAGGGCCTTGATTCTAGGCTAGGTAACGTGGGCCAGCAACCTGCGTTACTGAAACCAGCTCGCTACTGAAACCGACACTATGCCTCGGATAAGGACTGATCACATGTTGACGACTTTTGGCTATTGTACCCGGACAAAGATAGGTTTCTGGAATGTAAAGACGCTCCTCGACTCGGGAAGAGAAGGTCCTTACAATGCCAGATTCCTCCAACTGGAAAAGGAATTCATGCGATATAAACTGGACATTTTGGGGGTAAGTGAAGTAAGATGGTTAGAAGCGGGCGAGTACCAGTCTCCAACGCGTAACACTGTACTACTCTGTTCTGGAAGACCATCCGGAAGTCCGCGGGAATATGGAGTCGGACTACTGCTAACAACAACAGCACGCAAGGGCCTGATTTCCTGGCCAGATTCCGGACTAGAGTACGACGCGTCACCATCATACAGTGTTACGCCCCAACGAATAGTTCGTCTGAGGACGAAAAGGAGAGCTTCTACAATCTCTTAAGCGCCGTCTTCAACACAACACCAAATGGAGACATTGTCATAGTGATGGGGGATTTGAATGCCAAGGTAGGCAGCGACAACGAAGGGCTCAAGCATGTAATCGGGAAGCATGGACTAGGCAACCGCAATGACAACGGCGAAAGGTTTGTGGATTTCTGCTATGCCAACCGCCTTGTGATAGGTGGCACCATGTTTGAGCACAAGACCTGCCACAAAGTCAGCTGGGTTTCCAATGACAGGCAAGCAACCTCCAACCAAATTGACCATTTTGCTATCAGCCGCCGCTTTAGAAGCAGTCTCCTGGACGTCCGAAACAGACGAGGGGCAGATGTGGGGATAGTACGTGATCACCATCTTATGATAGCTACTCTCCAACTACGCACTGCTGCAGTTCGAAGATCCCACGACAACACAAGAATGCCCATGTTCAACATCGATAGACTTAGTGATCCCTCAGTGCGCCAACAATTAAGGGAGCACTTTTCGCAAGGTGTGGAAGCAATCAGCAGCTCAATGCCCGCAACCATCCAAGACCATTGGTGTGCTGTGAAAAATGTTTTTACATCTGGTGCTGAAAGAATTGTCGGTCGATCGCAGGGAAGACATAGGGCGTGGCTTTCCGAGGATACCTGGAGACGGATTGACGAACGAAAACAGCTAAAAGCTCGCGTTGCAGCTACCCCAGCAGCAGGGAGAAGCGAGCTAGAGTCCCTATATCGCATGAAGATGAGAGAAGTTCAGCGTAGCGTACGACGTGACAAGCGCAACTACATCAACGCGCTGGCTACAGAAGCAGAAGAAGCTGCACGGAGGTGCGACAGCAGGACTGTCTACAGAATCACGAAAGAGCTGACAGGTGGTCGCAGCTCCAGCCAATACCTAGTGAAAAGCCTAGACGGCTCCTTGCTCATTTCGGATGAGGACCAGCTCAAGAGATGGAAAGAGCATTTTGCTACGGTTTTGAACGGTGTATTCGCTAGCGATATGCTCCCAAATCAGACTGAGATGCCCGAGGTGAGAAGTTCCCGAATACGCACCACGACTCCCAGTAAAGATGAGATCATTACCGCGATCAAGGCACTCAAAACCAACAAGGCGGTAGGACTTGACGGTATTCCAGCAGAGCTCTTACGAGCAACGCCAACAACATCGGCTGAGCTTCTGCTTCCACTTATAGATAGAGCTTGGGAAGCTGAGAGCTTTCCTAACGAGTGGAAAAAGGGAATGATCGTTAAGCTTCCTAAGAAAGGAAATTTAATGGAGTGCGGAAACTGGAGGGGTATCTGCGTGCTGCCTGCTGTAGCTAAGATAATAGCTAAAATCATCCTTGAGCGAATCAAACAACATCTCGAAGACACACTCGATGCCGAACAAGCAGGTTTCCGCTCTGGATCCTCCTGTGCCGACCACATCAACACCCTGCGGATTATCATCGAACAGTGTGTTGAATATCGATCGCCACTGCACCTGCTGTTCGTCGATTTTGAGAAGGCGTTCGATAGTGTCAACAGGGAGTTTATTTGGCGTGCCTTACGCAGGAGAGGCATTCCCGATAAACTAATTGCTATTATCAAAGCTACATATGAAGGCTCCAAATGTCACGTTCTGCACAGGGGAAGGTTGTCTGAGGAATTTGAGATCCAAAGTGGGGTAAGACAAGGCTGTATCCTTTCCCCAATATTATTCCTATTGGTGATTAGCTATGTGCTTCATGCAGCTTTGTCGACGGGAAACGGAGGAATTCGATGGACTCTTACATCTCAACTGAAGCATCTTGACTACGCAGACGATGTATGCTTACTCTCCCACAGAATTATGGACCTTCACCAAATGACAGCAGATGTGGAGAGGGAGGCAGGTGTCGTCGGGCTGAAAATTAATACGACAAAAACTAAAATCATCAGCCTTGGAACTAACTCATCGGCTCAAATATGCATTGCTGGACAACCGGTAGAGAGAGTAGAGGATTTCCACTATCTTGGGAGTATTGTCTCGACCGATGGTGGAACCGAACTGGATATAGCCAACAGGATCGCCAAAGCAAAGTCCGCGTTCGGGATGTTGTCCAAAATATGGCGAAGCAATGCAATCAGTTTGAGCACCAAAATAAAACTTTTTTTTTTTTTTTTTTTTTTTTTTTTTTTTTTTTTTTTTTTTTTTCCGAGGGTAGGTGAAAATCTTCAACAAGACACTATGAGGATCGACAGCGCGTGCTCATAGTAGTGTGGGATTCTTACCCACTAAAAAACCTCCCTTCAAAACAGACTTGTTTTTTATTTTTACTACAACTAAGTATTCGACTTATCAAGTAGTTTTCGTTTCGCGAAATAATGACGTTTTGCAGGTACCTTCCCATTAGAAGTTCCTGCCAGCTCCGCAGTTTAGACGCGGTTACTTATTGCGCTAGGTCTAAAGGTTTGGTTCTTTGTAGACGGCGCAGTAAATTTCTTTCTTCCAAAAGTTGGAGGACTGTAATATTTACGTGATTTTCTAGTCGACTTCTATGCTTTCTCGCGTAGGTTTGAATTTCGTCTTCGATTGTTTTAATGCCAAGGTCTCTGTGGATATCGCGATTTCTGATATACCATGGCGCATTTACAATACCTCTTAGCACTTTGTTTTCAAAAGTTTGTAAAATTTTAATATTACTTATTTTGGTACAACCCCAGAGTTGTATACCATATGTCCATACAGGCTTTAGCACTTGCTTATATAAAAGCAGTTTGTTATATATATTAAGCTTGGAATATTTTCCAAGTAACCAATACATTTCTCGATATTTGTTATCTAGTTCTTTGCGTTTTTTCTTAACGTGCGTTTTCCATTTCAGCTTTGTATCAAGTGTCATTCCAAGATACTTAGCCTCGTTTGCAAACGGGATTTGAACCGAGTTTGAAAAGATTGGCAAATTATTTATTTTTTTATAAGTAAAATTTACATGAACAGATTTGATCTCGTTGAGTGAGATTCGCCAAATCTTTCTCCATTCATTTACTCTATTCAAAGCTTCTTGCAGTTTTTCTGTAGTATCTTCGACCGTTTTACCTACTGTCAAGATAGCAGTGTCGTCGGCAAATGTAGCTAGCTCAGTGCCTTCTACTTGCGGTATATCACGAGTGTATAATAGATATAAGACTGGACCAAGAACGCTTCCTTGCGGCACCCCAGCCATTATTTCCTTAAAATCTGAATATTCGTTTCCACATTTGACGCGGAATAGCCTATTCGTAAGGTAGTTCTTCAAAATATTATATAGGTGCTCTGGCAGAACTTGTCGTAATTTAAACTTTAAGCCTTCGTGCCAGACCTTGTCAAAGGCTTGAGAAACGTCAAGGAATACGCTTGAACAAATCTTTTTTTCTTCAAGTGATTTTTCGATTACATGTGTTATTCGATGTACTTGTTCAACTGTAGAATGCTTACTTCTAAATCCGAATTGATGAACAGGGATGAGATGCCCTTCTTCTATAACCGACTGTATTCGCCTAACCAATATTCTCTCGAACACTTTGGATATAATTGGAAGAAGCGAAATCGGTCTATAAGAGGTTTTTTCATTCGGCGGTTTTCCAGGCTTAAGGACCATTATAACTTCGGCGACTTTCCATTGACTGGGAACATATTCTAGTCTAATCGCGGCGTTTATAATGAACAGAAGCTTAATTAGAGCTTTTCTTGGTAGTGCTTTAAGAACCTCTCCCGTAATTAGGTCGTATCCAGGAGCTTTCTTAGGTTTAAGTTTCTTTATTTCTTCCTTAAGTTCGGTAAGCGTTGCATTTCTTATTACGCTATTGTCTATATACGACGTATTTATATTTTCAATAAGTGCTTGTCCATCAAACGGTTGGAAAGTTTCTTCCAGGTGGGTGGCGAAAACTTGCGCTTTCTCTTTATCATGCCTGGCCCATTCGTCTTGATTTTTCCTAATTGGCGCGGCTTGAATTTGAGGTTTTTTAATACCTTTTATAGCCTTCCAAAGCGAATAGTTAAAATCTTTTTCTGCCGTTAAGCTTTCTAGGTAAGTTTGTATTTCATTATTCTTAAGGTCTTTAATAGATCGTTTTAGTGAGTTGCACAAACGGTTAAGATGTGCTTTATGTTGCGGAGCCCGAGTTTGTTGCCATCTTTTACGCGCTTTTCTCTTCTCCTTAATCATCTCTTTTATTTCCTGCGGATAAATTTTAATGTAACTGGCCGGGGTTCTCTTTAGTTTGGGAGTATTCTTCCACGCGGCATCCTGTAAGATTTCGACGAAGCGATCTACTTCAACTTCAAGTTCATAGGGCGTTTTAAGTGATACGCTCAGCTCAATATTTGCTTCAATATCTTTTTTAAAGCCGTCCCAATTAGTTTTCGCCCCAGTTAATCTGGCCGAACCTACTTTTTTAACCAAAGCTTCGCTTATCGTCATAATGATTGGAGAATGATCAGAGGAGAGATCAAAGCTTTCTTCAACTTTTATACAGTTGCTAGATATTCCTTTAACAACAAAGAAATCAATCAGATCTGGTATCTTATTTCTATCAGTTGGCCAATATGTTGGTTTACCCGTCGAGTAAAAATCACAACTGAATTGCATACCCGCATTATAAAGCTTTCTACCTTTCTGAGAGGCGTATCTTGAGCCCCAGAAGGGGTGTTTCGCGTTGAAGTCACCACCAACAATATAATTTGGTTTAAGGAAGTTGAAGATGTTTGTGAAATCACTTTCTTCAAGTTTACATCGCAGTGGACAATATATAGACGAAATGTTGAAAGCAAAATGTCTATTTTTAACGCGTACCGTGCTTACTTGCATTGCTTCTAATTCAATTTTTATTTCCGCTGAGTGTTCGATATTTTCTTTTATAAACAAAGATGATCCGCCTCTGGCTCTTTCCGATGGGTGAAAGGCGTGATATCCGCTATATCCGCTTATCTTAATATTCGATTGCTTTTTCAGATGAGTTTCACAGACCAAGCATATATCAATATCTTTCTCTCGCATAAATATTTCTAACTCGTCGAGTCGTTGTATGAGCCCGTTAGCGTTCCAAGTAAGAATTTTAAGCGTTTCTTTCATATTCTGGTTGAAGTGCGCGTGTTATGAATGTTGTTTTCTAGTGCAACTAGTCTCTCGAAAATTAGTTTATTTGTTTTGCATTGCTCTTCGAGTTTCGCAAGAATTAGGGAAAAAACATTGGATACATGATCTTCTGAACTACCTCTATCACTATTTTTCAATGTCGCAACTTGAGAAGGAGTTTTTACATTAAAGTTTGGATGGTTTCTTGCTTTGATCTCCCGTGAGTTGTCGGTCGTGTACGTACCCTTAACTGTCTTCGCCGCTTGAGCATAAGACTGCTCGCCAATATTCGGAGATTTTGCTTCTGTTACCTTATCTCTATTACTTTCGGATTTTTTATCATTAACCGATCTTAAGTTAATATTGACGGACTTTCTATCTTTCGCTGCTTTTTTCGTAGCTATTTTGGGTCTGTTCTTGATTGGTTTCATATTCGGACGCATCGAATTTTTTAGCGTATCGCGGCGTTTTTGAAGCTCTTTCGCCACTTCGCAACCTCGATAGTTCGCAGGATGTTTTCCTTTGCAATTTATACAAGTGGCTGGGGTTTGCTTGTTTAGGTGACACTCTTCCGAGAGATGTTTACCTGCGCAAAATAAGACTGTTCCGCTCCAACGTTGAATCCGTGCTGCTATATGGTTGCAGCACGTGGAGAGAAAGCTGCAAACGTTCGTTAATAGGTGTCTGCGCAATATCTTAAGGATTTTCTGGCCCAATCGTATCTCTAACGAACACCTTTACGAGAGAACGGGTCAGGAACCAATAGGCACAACTATCCAACGGCGGAAGTGGCAGTGGATTGGTCACACGTTCCGAAAGGGTGACAGCTCCATAGCGAACCATGCTATGCAATGGAACCCTCTAACTCAGGATGGCAGAAGACCTGGCGGTCCGCGGAAAACATGGCGCAGAACAGTCGAGAAGGAGGCACGGCAGTTAGGGAAAAGTTGGGGAGAACTCAAACACATTGCCAGAAACCGTACACGATGGCGCGTAGGCGTAGTAGAGGCCCTAGGACCCACAAGGGGATACAGGACATAAGTAAGTAAGTACATACCAACTTTCCTAATGGCGTACCGATCTGCGATCCACGATACTACTTCTACGACACCAGCAAAAGCAGTCTTTGGATCAGAAATACGACTTCCAGCCGATCTGAAGTTTGGAGCGTCTCCGGGGGAAGGAGAAACTTTCGACTATGTCTCCAAGTTAAAAGATAAACTCGAGCGGGTACATCAAAACATAAGGTGGCGCATACAAATGAAGAGTGACAAGATGAAGGCCAGATATGACCTCAAGGCGAATTCGGGTGGTTTTCTAGAAGGTCAGCTGGTGTTGCTTCATAATCCACAGCGGAAGAAGGGCCTATCACCAAAGCTGCAGACACACTGGGAAGGACCGTACAGGGTAGTTAAGCGGACAAACGATGTGGTCTACCAGATACAGTGGAACGCCAGCAACAGAGCGAAGATGAAGGTAGTCCATTTGGACCGACTGGCTTCCTACCAGGAGAGGAGCATGGGATTTGTTCGGGACGAACAACTTTAAGTAGTGGGTAATGTAACGACAGCGACATCTAAATCGATAATGCAGCAAATATGTAGCGGATCGACGGCGCTCTGAACGCCGCCATCTAAGCAGCGACATCTAGTCCTGAGTTATAGAAAATATTCCAGCGAAATGATTGGGAAATCAGTTATCAAAAAGTTCGAGAAGAAGCTGCTCAGTCGAGAAAAACAAGAACGAGGAGCGGTTGATTTTTATGAAGAAAACAAGCTGCCGATAAACACAGGGATAAATAAAATTACAACGTTTTAATTGTTAAGCTTTTCGTCTTTTCATTTGGGCTATTTTCGTCGCAATCCAGTGATCGAATTAAGAGGCCGAATTTCGTAACAATATTCTGGTCAATTTGATAGATTTTAAAAAAGCTTTTGATACCCTATCTTCTTCTTCCTTTTATCAGCGAGGTTATGATCCGAATATAAGGGATCATAACCCTCCCACTTCACCGCATTTCTACTGATCCGCCTGTGGGGTTCGCCTTTTGATACCCTATCACATGACAGAATAATTGAGAGATTAAAAAATGTTGGAGTTCGAGGACCAATTTTGGAGTGGTTTAGAATCTATTTAAGAAATCGTGGACTTAAAGTTAAAGTCCTAAATAACTGCAGTCAACAAGAACCAATAACATACGAAGCGCCTCAAAGCTCAATTTTAAGACCGCTGTTATTGATAATATACGTTAACGATCTGTTAACAGTTCTGTGAAAAAGTGTGGGATTTTCTTATGCGGATGATACGGCAATCGTAGTAAGCCACAAAGATTAAGCAATAGCAACTAAAACTATGCAGTCGAAGTTCGACTTGTTAGTCCGCTCGTGCCACGATTTTCGGCCTGTCACCAATGCAAAAAAAAAAAACAAGTTAATGCATATCAGACCTTCGAGCGTACTCAGAACCAAAATTCAAATTAAATTTCACCATGTACAATGTCTGCACCACTACGCACAACAAGAACATCTGAACCCGAGTGATGCTTGCACAGACATCATCGAAAATGTAAGAAGTTACAAATACCTTGAGGTAGGTAGGTATTGTAACTTCTTACATTTTCGAAGATGTCTGTGCAAGCATCACTCGGGTTCAGATGTTCTTGTTGTGCGTAGTGGTGCAGACATTGTACATGGTGAAATTTAATTTGAATTTTGGTTCTGAGTACGCTCGAAGGTCTGATATGCATTAACTTGTTTTTTTTTTTTTGCATTGGTGACAGGCCGAAAATCGTGGCACGAGCGGACTAACAAGTCGAACTTCGACTGCATAGTTTTAGTTGCTATTGCTTAATCTTTGTGGCTTACTACGATTGCCGTATCATCCGCATAAGAAAATCCCACACTTTTTCACAGAACTGTTAACACGTATATTACGTATATTATCAATAACAGCCGTCTTAAAATTGAGCTTTGAGGCGCTTCGTATGTTATTGGTTCTTGTTGACTGCAGTTATTTAGGACTTTAACTTTAAGTCCACGATTTCTTAAATAGATTCTAAACCACTCCAAAATTGGTCCTCGAACTCCAACATTTTTTAATCTCTCAATTATTCTGTCATGTGATAGGGTATCAAAAGGCGAACCCCACAGGCGGATCAGTAGAAATGCGGTGAAGTGGGAGGGTTATGATCCCTTATATTCGGATCATAACCTCGCTGATAAAAGGAAGAAGAAGATAGGGTATCAAAAGCTTTTTTAAAATCTATCAAATTGACCAGAATATTGTTACGAAATTCGGCCTCTTAATTCGATCACTGGATTGCGACGAAAATAGCCCAAATGAAAAGACGAAAAGCTTAACAATTAAAACGTTGTAATTTTATTTATCCCTGTGTTTATCGGCAGCTTGTTTTCTTCATAAAAATCAACCGCTCCTCGTTCTTGTTTTTCTCGACTGAGCAGCTTCTTCTCGAACTTTTTGATAACTGATTTCCCAATCATTTCGCTGGAATATTTTCTATAACTCAGGACTAGATGTCGCTGCTTAGATGGCGGCGTTCAGAGCGCCGTCGATCCGCTACATATTTGCTGCATTATCGATTTAGATGTCGCTGTCGTTACATTACCCACTACTTAAAGTTGTTCGTCCCGAACAAATCCCATGCTCCTCTCCTGGTAGGAAGCCAGTCGGTCCAAATGGACTACCTTCATCTTCGCTCTGTTGCTGGCGTTCCACTGTATCTGGTAGACCACATCGTTTGTCCGCTTAACTACCCTGTACGGTCCTTCCCAGTGTGTCTGCAGCTTTGGTGATAGGCCCTTCTTCCGCTGTGGATTATGAAGCAACACCAGCTGACCTTCTAGAAAACCACCCGAATTCGCCTTGAGGTCATATCTGGCCTTCATCTTGTCACTCTTCATTTGTATGCGCCACCTTATGTTTTGATGTACCCGCTCGAGTTTATCTTTTAACTTGGAGACATAGTCGAAAGTTTCTCCTTCCCCCGGAGACGCTCCAAACTTCAGATCGGCTGGAAGTCGTATTTCTGATCCAAAGACTGCTTTTGCTGGTGTCGTAGAAGTAGTATCGTGGATCGCAGATCGGTACGCCATTAGGAAAGTTGGTATGTACTTACTTACTTATGTCCTGTATCCCCTTGTGGGTCCTAGGGCCTCTACTACGCCTACGCGCCATCGTGTACGGTTTCTGGCAATGTGTTTGAGTTCTCCCCAACTTTTCCCTAACTGCCGTGCCTCCTTCTCGACTGTTCTGCGCCATGTTTTCCGCGGACCGCCAGGTCTTCTGCCATCCTGAGTTAGAGGGTTCCATTGCATAGCATGGTTCGCTATGGAGCTGTCACCCTTTCGGAACGTGTGACCAATCCACTGCCACTTCCGCCGTTGGATAGTTGTGCCTATTGGTTCCTGACCCGTTCTCTCGTAAAGGTGTTCGTTAGAGATACGATTGGGCCAGAAAATCCTTAAGATATTGCGCAGACACCTATTAACGAACGTTTGCAGCTTTCTCTCCACGTGCTGCAACCATATAGCAGCACGGATTCAACGTTGGAGCGGAACAGTCTTATTTTGGTGCTCAAACTGATTGCATTGCTTCGCCATATTTTGGACAACATCCCGAACGCGGACTTTGCTTTGGCGATCCTGTTGGCTATATCCAGTTCGGTTCCACCATCGGTCGAGACAATACTCCCAAGATAGTGGAAATCCTCTACTCTCTCTACCGGTTGTCCAGCAATGCATATTTGAGCCGATGAGTTTGTTCCAAGGCTGATGATTTTAGTTTTTGTCGTATTAATTTTCAGCCCGACGACACCTGCCTCCCTCTCCACATCTGCTGTCATTTGGTGGAGGTCCATAATTCTGTGGGAGAGTAAGCATACATCGTCTGCGTAGTCAAGATGCTTCAGTTGAGATGTAAGAGTCCATCGAATTCCTCCGTTTCCCGTCGACAAAGCTGCATGAAGCACATCGCTAATCACCAATAGGAATAATATTGGTGAAAGGATACAGCCTTGTCTTACCCCACTTTGGATCTCAAATTCCTCAGACAACCTTCCCCTGTGCAGAACGTGACATTTGGAGCCTTCATATGTAGCTTTGATAATAGCAATTAGTTTATCGGGAATGCCTCTCCTGCGTAAGGCACGCCAAATAAACTCCCTGTTGACACTATCGAACGCCTTCTCAAAATCGATGAACAGCAGGTGCAGTGGCGATCGATATTCAACACACTGTTCGATGATAATCCGCAGGGTGTTGATGTGGTCGGCACAGGAGGATCCAGAGCGGAAACCTGCTTGTTCGGCATCGAGTGTGTCTTCGAGATGTTGTTTGATTCGCTCAAGGATGATTTTAGCTATTATCTTAGCTACAGCAGGCAGCACGCAGATACCCCTCCAGTTTCCGCACTCCATTAAATTTCCTTTCTTAGGAAGCTTAACGATCATTCCCTTTTTCCACTCGTTAGGAAAGCTCTCAGCTTCCCAAGCTCTATCTATAAGTGGAAGCAGAAGCTCAGCCGATGTTGTTGGCGTTGCTCGTAAGAGCTCTGCTGGAATACCGTCAAGTCCTACCGCCTTGTTGGTTTTGAGTGCCTTGATCGCGGTAACGATCTCATCTTTACTGGGAGTCGTGGTGCGTATTCGGGAACTTCTCACCTCGGGCATCTCAGTCTGATTTGGGAGCATATCGCTAGCGAATACACCGTTCAAAACCGTAGCAAAATGCTCTTTCCATCTCTTGAGCTGGTCCTCATCCGAAATGAGCAAGGAGCCGTCTAGGCTTTTCACTAGGTATTGGCTGGAGCTGCGACCACCTGTCAGCTCTTTCGTGATTCTGTAGACAGTCCTGCTGTCGCACCTCCGTGCAGCTTCTTCTGCTTCTGTAGCCAGCGCGTTGATGTAGTTGCGCTTGTCACGTCGTACGCTACGCTGAACTTCTCTCATCTTCATGCGATATAGGGACTCTAGCTCGCTTCTCCCTGCTGCTGGGGTAGCTGCAACGCGAGCTTTTAGCTGTTTTCGTTCGTCAATCCGTCTCCAGGTATCCTCGGAAAGCCACGCCCTATGTCTTCCCTGCGATCGACCGACAATTCTTTCAGCACCAGATGTAAAAACATTTTTCACAGCACACCAATGGTCTTGGATGGTTGCGGGCATTGAGCTGCTGATTGCTTCCACACCTTGCGAAAAGTGCTCCCTTAATTGTTGGCGCACTGAGGGATCACTAAGTCTATCGATGTTGAACATGGGCATTCTTGTGTTGTCGTGGGATCTTCGAACTGCAGCAGTGCGTAGTTGGAGAGTAGCTATCATAAGATGGTGATCACGTACTATCCCCACATCTGCCCCTCGTCTGTTTCGGACGTCCAGGAGACTGCTTCTAAAGCGGCGGCTGATAGCAAAATGGTCAATTTGGTTGGAGGTTGCTTGCCTGTCATTGGAAACCCAGCTGACTTTGTGGCAGGTCTTGTGCTCAAACATGGTGCCACCTATCACAAGGCGGTTGGCATAGCAGAAATCCACAAACCTTTCGCCGTTGTCATTGCGGTTGCCTAGTCCATGCTTCCCGATTACATGCTTGAGCCCTTCGTTGTCGCTGCCTACCTTGGCATTCAAATCCCCCATCACTATGACAATGTCTCCATTTGGTGTTGTGTTGAAGACGGCGCTTAAGAGATTGTAGAAGCTCTCCTTTTCGTCCTCAGACGAACTATTCGTTGGGGCGTAACACTGTATGATGGTGACGCGTCGTACTCTAGTCCGGAATCTGGCCGTCAAAATCCTATCACCATGAGGCTGCCAGGAAATCAGGCCCTTGCGTGCTGTTGTTGTTAGCAGTAGTCCGACTCCATATTCCCGCGGACTTCCGGATGGTCTTCCAGAATAGAGTAGTACAGTGTTACGCGTTGGAGACTGGTACTCGCCCGCTTCTAACCATCTTACTTCACTTACCCCCAAAATGTCCAGTTTATATCGCATGAATTCCTTTTCCAGTTGGAGGAATCTGGCATTGTAAGGACCTTCTCTTCCCGAGTCGAGGAGCGTCTTTACATTCCAGAAACCTATCTTTGTCCGGGTACAATAGCCAAAAGTCGTCAACATGTGATCAGTCCTTATCCGAGGCATAGTGTCGGTTTCAGTAGCGAGCTGGTTTCAGTAACGCAGGTTGCTGGCCCACGTTACCTAGCCTAGAATCAAGGCCCTAGACAACCCGCACTTACAATTTTGGCCTATACGTATAAGGGTTTATACGTATAGTTGCCCGGGGACCACCACTAGGAGGTAAAGTAAGCACTTCATCACGAACTTGATTGTTGCGCTACTGGCCCAAGCCAAGTTTTGGGCAGTCAGTAGTTTCCCGATCAATCGCAATGCAGGTCCCCAATGTCTGGCATAACTCCTTAAAGATTGCTGACTCGAAATTTCTCCCCTGGTCCGAGTGCAACTCCAATGGAACACCAAACCGAGACACCCAATTGCTTAAAAAGGCGTCCGCACAAGTTTTGGCTTCTAGATTCGGCAGGGCGTAGAGTTCCGGCCACTTGCTGAAGTAATCGATTACAACTAGGACGTATTTGTTACCATGGTCACTGGTTGGAAATGGCCCTGCAACATCCATTGCGATTCGCTCGAATGGTGCTCCAACATTATATTGCCGCATCTTCCCATGGCTTCTCGACTTCGGTCCCTTCGCTCTTGTACATTCCTCACACGACTGGATCCAATCTGCTACTGACTCCTGGCATCCCACCCAGTAGAACCTCTGTTTGATCTTGTCAACGGTCTTCGAGGCGCCCAGATGTCCTCCGCTCGCACCGTTGTGATATTCCTTCAGAATTTCACTCATTCACACCTTGGGGACCACAATCAAGTTGCGAGATGTTTCGCCGCCTTCGCTTTACCACACACGATACAGACATCCATCTCGCAATTGAAGACTCCGCCACTGAGTCCAGTATGCTTTCGCGATTGGACTCTCACATGCCATTTCCTCCCACATCGGTCTAATGCCCTGCTCCTTTGCAGCCCTTACCTTAACTATATCTGGATCATCATTCTGCTCTCTTTGGATTCGCCCCGATAATCACTCCTCCTCCGACAAGATGCTTAGCAACCGCACATCGACGATGTTCTCTTTTCCTTCCGCCCTTGTACAATGTTTGCACTCTACCTTATATGGGCGCCGCGATAATGTATCCGCGTTCCCGTGCTGACCTCCTTTTTGGGTGTTCGATAATGAAATGATAACTCTGCAGTCTTTCGATCCAACGAGCGAGCTGTCCTTCCGGATCTTTGAAACGAAGTAGCCAACGTAGCGCTGCGTGATCCGTTCTCAGGTAAAATTGCTGTCCGTATAGGTACTTATGGAAGTGTTTCACACTCTCCACAACTGCCAAAAGCTCTCTCCTTGTAACGCAATAATTCCGTTCTAGCTTCGATAAAACTTTGCTGTAATAAGCTATCACCTTTTCCTGGCCGTCGATATTCTGACTGAGAACGCCACCTATCCCGTAGCCGCTTGCATCCGTATCCAATATGAATGTTTTGCCGGGTACTGGATACGCAAGAACCGGTGCTGTGCAAAGTGATTCCTTCAATTTCTCGAAAGCTTGCTCCTGCGACTCCTTCCATTCAAAAGCTTGATTCTTCCTTGTCAACTCATGCAGACTATGGGCCACGTTTGCAAAACCAGGAACAAATCGTCGGTAGTACGTGCATAATCCCAGAAAACTTCTTAGTTCATGCAAATTCGTTGGTTTCGGCCAGTCCCTGAGCGCTGCTGTTTTTTCGTCATCGGTGCATATACCTTCTCTAGTTACCCTATGTCCTAGGTACTTGACTTCCCTCTTGAACAGCGTACATTTTTTCGAGTTAAGCTTGAGTCCCGCTCCTGCCAGTCGTTGAAATACTTCTTCCAAGTTCTTTAGGTGTTCGCTGAAGTCCTTCCCCATTACTATGATGTCGTCAAGGTATACTAAGCAGGTCTTCCAATGTAATCCCTTGAGTACGTGCTCCATAAGCCTTTCGAATGTCGCTGAAGCATTACAAAGCCCGAATGGCATTACCAAGAATTGCCATAAACCATCTCCCACACTGAAAGCTGTCTTTTCCCGATCGTCCTGGTCCATCTCCACTTGCCAATAGCCGCTTTTGAGGTCCAACGTAGAGAACCATTTCGCTCCCGATAACGTGTCCAGGGTATCATCTATCCTTGGTAGTGGATAGCTGTCCTTCTTCGTCGCGTCGTTCAGCCTCCTGTAGTCTACGCAGAAGCGCGCGCTGCCATCCTTCTTTTTGATCAACACCACTGGCGAACTCCATGGACTCGACGACGGTTCGATGATGTTGTTTTGTCGCATGTCTTTTACTAAGTCGCTTACCTCATCGCTTTTTGCAAGTGGTACCCTTCTTGGTGCTTGACGAATCGGTCTTGCATCCCCGGTGTCAATTTGATGCTTGACTATGGCTGTCCGGCCCCCACTCTGACTGTTGGATGCAAATATAGAGTGATACTCATGCAACAAATCTTGTACTTCCCGCGCTTGAAACGTCGTTAATCCCTTCTTACATTCGGATATGAGCTTTTCCATGCTGTTATCCTTTGTCGACTTTTCAATTTGCATTGGATGAAATTCGCAGTTCAATATGGCTAACACTTCTTGGCATTGTCCTATAGCTTCCCCCTTCTTGATTGTCTTGCCAAATTAAGAATTCTTACCGGCACCATTTTGTTACCTTTGGCTTCCACGAGGGTCTTTCCAACGATCAAACCACTTGTTGGTGTTTTGTTTCCGGCTTCTTCTATCCATACTTACTTACTTACTTACTTAGATGGCGCTACAGTCCGGGGTGGACCTGGGCCTCAACCAACAAACCTCTCCAGTCAGCACGGTTATGAGCCAGCTGCCTCCAGTTGCGCACGCCAAGTTGGTTGAGGTCCCCTTCCACTTGTTTGCGCCACCTACCGCGAGGTCGTCCTCTACTGCGCCGTCCGTCCTATCATAGGCAACTTTGAAATCGATGAAAAGAAGGTGTGTATCAATTTTATATTCATGGGTTTTTTCCAAGATCTGCCGTAGTGTGAATATTTGGTCAATGGTGGACTTTCCAGGCCTGAAACCGCACTGATAAGGACCTATCAGGTTGTTGACGATCGGTTTTAGGCGTTCACATAGTACGGCAGACAGGATCTTATATGCGATATTTAAGAGACTTATACCTCTGTAGTTGGCGCAGTTCAGAGGGTCTCCTTTCTTCAGGATCGGGCAAACGATGCTGAGGTTCCATTCATCGGGCATACTTTCGTCCGACCAGATTTTACAGGTGAGCTGGTGCATGCTCCTTACCAACTCATCTCCTCCTGCCTTGAAAAGTTCAGCGGCAAGGCCGTCGGCTCCAGCAGCTTTGTTGGATTTAAGTTTAGATATCGCTATCCTCACTTCATTATGATCGGGTTGACGGGAATTTTGACTGCCATCGTCACTGTTGAATGGCTCATTCTTCCTGACAGCGGAATATTGATCATCATCGCCGTTTAACATTTTCGTCCCTGCAGGCTTCTGTTCTGGCTTTGAAACCCTGGCATGTTCTTTTTACCCTTTGGTAAAATTTTCGAACATTATTCCTGCAATAAAGTCTCTCAATCTCCTCGATCGAGCGCTTCTCATGCTCTTTTTTCTTCTTTCTGAGAAATCGATGTTCCTCTTTTCTCCTGCGCACGTAGAGCTCGTAAGCAGCTCTAGTCCTTCTATGCAGCGCCGATTTGTACGCCTCTTGTTTTGCTGCATGTGCTTGCCGGCATTCCTCATCAAACCAGGGGTTTCATTGTGGTGGGCGAGAGAAACCCAGAACATCAGAGGCGGCATCTCTGATGGCTTGTTGGCAACGCTGCCACTGGTCTTCCGAATTTGCTGCTGGCGGCATAGGACTAAGATTGAGATTAGAAGAAACACGATCGGCAAAGGTTCTGGCGGTCTCTTGCGATTGTAGCTTTTCGACGTCAAATTTCCTCACAGCATTTCGTTGATTTCGCTCCGTTGTGGATATCCGCATCCGTACCTTGGCTACAACTAGGTAGTGATCCGAGTCCACGTTGGCTCCTCGGAAAGTCTGGACACCCAGAATACTGGAAGAGTGCCTTGCGTCGATCGCAATGTGATCGATTTGGTTGACGATTTTTCGATCAAAGGAGAGCCATGTTCCTTTGTGAATATCGAGACGTGGGAACCGCGTACTAGCTACAACAAAGTTTCGCCCCGCCGCAAAGTCGATTAGCCTGAGTCCGTTGCCGGAAGTGTTGTCGTGCAGGCTGTGCTTTCCGACCACGCTACTAAAGACTTCCTCTCTTCCTAGCTTTGCGTTAAAGTCGCCTAGGATAATTTTAACGTCGTGGCTAGGGCATTGCTCATACGTCTTGTCCAAGAGCTGGTAGAAGTCATCCTTTGTCGCGTCGTCCTTCTCCTCGTGAGTGGCGTGAACGCATATTAGGCTAATGTTGGCAAATTTAGCCTTGATACGGATAGTCATAAGGCGCTCGTTCACATGCCGGAAACTCAAGACTTCTTGCCTAAGTCTGTCTCCAATGACAAATCCGCACCCGAATAGACGCTGTCCTTTTTGTCTGTAGCAATCGCCGTAGTAGATGTCGCAGTTTTTCATACTCCTTTTGCCCGGCCCATCCCATCGCACTTCTTGGATGGCGGTAATGTCTGCTTTGAGACACTCTAGGGCCTCCGCAAGTTGTTCGGCTGCACGTGGTTTGTAGAGGGACCTAACATTCCATGTGCAGACACGAAGATCGTTGTCCTTTTTACGTTTTCATGGGTCGTCGACAGTAAGATCATCCGTATCCGAGGCTGTTGGTTGCTTCGTAACCAAAGGCTTTTTACGTGGTAGGGAAGTTAACCCGACGGCACAACCCCCAACCTGGAGGGCCAGATCCTTTTTTTTGTACCCCTAGGACAAGAGGCCGGATACACCGATGTCAGTAACCCACTTCGGGGATATGAGCGCTGCCGTTGGCCCATTAAGGGTTCATCCGCCACCATCTCTTTTTCAATACCCTGACGTAGTATTGAAAATCCTTACAGACCTCAGCTCCAAATATGTTGAAGTAGCTCCAGTAAGGTATCCGCTGGTCTGTAGACGTCACCGTTGATTCCATCGAGAGAATTCGTCCGCCGCACGTCCTCCTTCTGAGGACCTCTTGCTAGACTTCTGAGACGTATATTTCAGCCGATCAGGTCAACAAGAGATGCCTCGTCCGGTTAGACATATGCGCGCTGAAGTTCACCCAGATGTGCTTATGCAGGTCTGAGTGTTCAGCTGCACATATATCGTCAGACTCAGCATACGCTCATCGTTAGTTCACTATCAGATAGCTATCCAGCGGGCACCGCGTGGAGGTGATGATGCGATTTTGCCCACTATCCATAACGTGTTTATTTCACAATCTCCATCGATCTTTGCCCATACCACGGCTTCTGAGTTCGGCAAGATCTTTATATTTTCCTCCATTAAGACTTTCTGAACTCTCAGCAGCTTTCCTTCGCCGATATTTAATGGAACTTCCGAATTTCTATACCTTAGTATTCGCTGTTTCAAATCCAATGTGATACCATTCGTTACCATGAAATCAATACCCAGGATTAGCTTGTCCACTATCTCCGCCACTATAAACTGGTGCTCAGCTGTCGTGGTTCCAATCGTTATATTCTCGGTAACTTTTCCAAAAATCGGTGCCTCCTCTCCTGTAGCCGTCTGCAGCCGCACACCCCACAGCGGCTCCATCTTTTCCACCAAGTTACTCCTTATAACTGAGTGCGATGATCCCGTGTCTAAAGTCACCTTAAATAATTTGCCCCCAATGATACCACTGACAGTGAGGTTGTTTGCTTTCCGTCCCAGTTGCGAAATGAAGACTCTGGGGCAATCCATTGTGGGAGCCAGTTCATGCCCCTCAAAACTGACTCCATTTAGTTTGTCGACGGCTGAGTGCCGCCCTCCTCTCTCCTCGGTTGTGGTTGTCTTCCTCTAAAGGCTCTCGAAGGAGATTGGGACCTTGGACGCTTTCTACGTTCCCCGCAGTCGCGTGCCATATGTCCCACATTTTCGCAAATGAAGCATCGGCCCTTAAACCCGTCGTTCGGCCTGAACTCAGAATTTGAAGTTACCTCAAGTCGACGAGCCCTTGGATACAGTCCACACGCCAAACCCGCTGCTTCGTGTGTTAGGGCGCTTGCGACCGTTTCCTGGAATGCCGCCTTTTGAGTTGACAGTGTGGCACGTTTGGTTTCCTGGTCCCGGTTGCCATCGATGAATGCATCAGTCTTAGCAACCTCAATCAACTCCCTTATTGAACCCGCATATGCCAGATGTGCTAACCGCTCGATCTCCGCTGCATACTCCTGAAGCGTCTCACCATTCATCTGCTTTCGGCTCTTCAGCTCCATTTTGTACACTTGCTTATGATGTTCGCTTCCATATTTGCACTGTAGAGAATTCATTAGTGCCTCATAATCACCTTGCTCAGCTTCTGGAATTGTCTGAAGCACATCTGCAGCACCACCCTTTAATGCCATTATTAGAGCTGCAGCCTCATCTTCTTTGCTCAGGCAGGTCCTCTTCATGGACGTCTCAAACTGCAGTTTAAAGATGTTAAAGGCTCTCGTTCCATCGTACGTTGGTGGTTTGAACTTGTTGAAACCATCCCCTTGCACCACCGGTTCCCTTAGCCTTAAGGCATACACGTCCCTTTCTAGTTTCTGGAGTTTTGCGTCCACATCACCCACGGAAGTTTCCAGTTCGCGCACCTTCTCGTTCACACTGCTGAAGTGATCTTTTGCTTCTTTGACTACGCCCTCCACTTCGAGAAGTTTCTGCTCCATACGATCTTGCAGTTCTTGTTGACGTTTCTGCTGCTCCTCTACGGCTTCCTTCTTTTTTTTTCTGCTCGGACAAGCATTCCTGGAAGCCAGCCTCCATACCAAGCTTTTGCTCCTCCAAAGAGTGTTTTGTCGTCTGCTCCAATGACGCAAAGAGATTCTGCATAGTGGCCATTATCTGCCCAAGGTCAATCAAAGCTGTCGGCGCTACGATTCCAATGGGTTTTTCTTCTTTCTTCGATGCTGACGCAATTTCGGCAACGAATTCATGCCTTTCAGAATCGATTCCATCTTCCTCCAATGCCTCGCGCAGTCGCTGTTGTAATTCAGCCTTTCCACCAATCGTCGAAAGGCTCCTCTGCGCCAGCTCCTTCTTGAGCTGTTCCATCTTTAGTTGTGCAAATTTCACAATTTCGTCACAATCCCACTTCTGACACCAATTGTTACGAAATTCGGCCTCTTAATTCGACCACTGGATTGCGACGAAAATAGCCCAAATGAAAAGACGAAAAGCTTAACAACTAAAACGTTGTAATTTTATTTATCCCTGTGTTTATCGGCAGCTTGTTTTCTTCATAAAAACCAACCGCTTCTCGAACTTTTTGATAATTGATTTCCCAATCATTTCGCTGGAATATTTTCTATAACTCAGGACTAGATGTCGCTGCTTAGATGGCGGCGTTCAGAGCGCCGTCGATCCGCTACATATTTGCTGCATTATCGATTTAGATGTCGCTGTCGTTACAATATTATGGTTTTTATTAAGACTGGTATTGATTAAATTATCAAATTCCATTAGAAGTTTATTCGTGTTTTTGTTTTTTGTGAATCCAAATTGGTTTTTGTTAATGATCCTATAGCGATGAATATAATCCTTTAGTTTATCTTCCATAACTTCTTCCAATAATTTGTCGATAGCTGGAAGGATGGAAATAGGTCTATAATTAACTACGTCCGTTTTTGATCCTGCTTTATATATTGGGCGAACTAATGAAACCTTTAGCTTATCAGGTATGCAAGATTGGTTTAAACTCAGGTTAACGAGATGTGATGTTACAGGTGCCAGTATTTGAGCATTTTGTTTCAAGTCTTTTGCACGTATGTTATCTATTCCAGGTGATTTATTTGTTTTAAGATTAAGTAATAGGTTCGGTTAGGTAGATAGGTGCCTTGTGACAAAGAGTCACTGCTCACTCAGTCCAACAGTTCGGGTACATTGTGCCCAATCATTTAACCCTGGAAACGCTGTAAAGAACATCCGAAATGAATCTCAGGAGGTCCGCTAGCTCAACACTACCCAAGTCCTCCAGCTCCGAGAAGAAGTAACTACCAAGAGTCCTCATTCTTCTGACGGATAGGGCAGGACAGTCACACAACAGGTGACGAACAGATTCCATGTCTTCTTCGTCCCTGCAACTTCTGCAATAGTTGTTATGCAGCACACTGAGTCGTTCCGCGTGAACGCCAATGGCACAATGTCCGGTAATTATGCCAGAAATGACCCGTGCGTTATAACGACTAAGTTTTACCAGAGAGGTTGATCTTCTTGCTGTAGGCCGGCCATAGCGCCCTGGTCGTTGCGCATGTTACCAGATGAGCCCAGCGTCTGTTTGCTCGACCGGTGGCTTCATCCTCTATTTTTTTCGCAAGGAACTGATTGGGGTTGCTACAGAGGGGAGGGCCCGCGATAAGTGCAGCGCCGACTCTTTCCCAGCAAGGTCGTCAGCCCTTTCGTTACCTTCGATATCCATATGCCCTGGTACCCAGCAGAGGGTCACCGCATTGGCTCTGGATATCTCGTTTAAGAGTGATTTACAGCTTCTCATGAGCTTCGACCTAACTATGATAGAGTCCAGAGCCTTAACGGCTGCCTGGCTGTCTATATAGACAGTGATCGTTTTGCCAACGATATTACTCTCGCGTATAATTTCAGCAACCTGTATAACGGCTGCGACCTCGGCCTGGAAGACGCTGCAGTCGTCGTTTATTTTAAAGGAGCGGTTTATTCCTAGGGCCTCACAATAAACTCCGGCTCCCGTGCCAACGTCCATCTTAGAACCGTCGGTATAGAGAGCCAACTCCTTTTTCTTCATGGTTCTACGATTCTTCCATTATATTCTATCGGGAATTCTTGTAGTGAATCTCTTTTCGAATGCAAGCGTTGGATTCATGTGATCAGTTCCCGTCAATCCGCTGGTGATCCCCCATCGGGACAGAATGGAGGCATGGCCGTAAAGGCTTGATGACCACAACCGGCCTTCCCTCAGTCTTACGGCGGTTTTAGCCGCCAGACTATTGCCGCCGTTGGTGTTGTTCTCATTGATCTCATGACTCCGATGCACGCCGCCCTCTGGATTTTGGTGAGGTTTGAAAGCAAGTATTGCTTCTCAAGTGCCGTCCATCATACTAATGAACCATATGTGAGAATGGGTCTTACAACGGCCGTGTATATCCAGTACACCACAGCCGGTTTGAAGCCCCACGTATTACTGAAAGCCCTTTTGCAGGAGTAGAAAGCTAGGCTTGCTTTTTTAACGCGTTCGGCAATACTTTCCTTCCAGTTAAGTTTGGAATCTAGAACTACGACCAGATACCTAGCTGAACTTGAGACACTTAGTTCAGTGCCACCAATATTTGGGGGTCTGAAGGTAGGGATTGATCTCCTCTTAGTGAAGAGAACTACGTCCGTTTTTGAAGGATTCACTCTACACACTGACGTTTAATATGGTTTAAAAATGGCGGAAATAAGCAATTGAAATGAGAAAAGTGCTGAATATTTTTATATTTGCTTAATACAAATACAAAAACAAATATTTGGCGCAACAGCTCTTTAAAGTGCCAGGGCCTAGCTTCTCGCAACCACTCATGTTGTGTGCGTTATATTTTTCACACGAATGGAAGGGACCTACAGTTTAATGCCGAATCCGAACGGCGATTTGAGAAGCTTTTTCGAGAAAACAATACTCTCGGATGTTTGTCAAACGCTCGCGAGAGGTGGGACCGTGAAAAAACTTTTTGGTATTTTCTTGGATTCGAACTTGGAACGTCATGCGTAGTGATCTGGCACACTAACCATTTACGCCACGGCGCCCATGGAGTAGAAAGCTACGCTTGCTTTTTTAACGCGTTCGGCAAAACTTTCCTTCCAGTTAAGTTTGGAATCTGGAACTACGCCCAGATACCGAGCTGAACTTGAGATACTTAGTTCAGTGCCACCAATATGTGGGGGTCTGAAGGTAGGGATTGATCTCCTCTTAGTTTTTTTTTTTTTTTTTTTTTTCTGTTTGTTTATTTATCCACGTTTACACTATTACATATTATATTGCTTAAATAAACCCAAAAACTACAGCAACTTAAAGTATCTGACCTTAAGGGTTCTCAATACTTACAATATGATTTTTATATACTTGGTATATATTCATTATTTTTTATTTTATTTTATTTACTTTTTAATGCTATTTTTATATTTTGTTTTAAGGAGAAATGTGGAAAATCCTTATACAAACGTTTATTATTTTTATTCAACAAATAAAACTAACTTATTCTAGGTTAAACCTAACTTAACCTAACTTAACCTACGACAGAACTTGGCCCTGATATGCAAACTCCAGCCCGTCTACACAAAGGATCAGCGAAAGACAAATGTCATTCCCCTTTTAACCGGCGAACCAAAAATCACATACCAGGGCCCAGTCCTACTTAACCTAAACATTAGCTTCAACCCAGTCGAGCCACCAGTATTTCTCCCGATTAAACTAGTCGGTGTTGATTATATCCCTTTCGGGTATGCTTACGCAGGATCTTAGGACGGCATTTCGATCACCCGAGTCAATAGGCCTATTGCGAATACGTTTATCTGTTGCCCTTCTAGCAAAGTGATAGATAATTGGTACGTTCGTTGAGTCCGATAAATAACCGTGTGCATCCAGATGCAAGAATGCCTCAGGTGGTATATACCCACTCTCCATAGTATTTCCGAAATACCCAGTGTTAGGGTAAAATAGACCTGACACAAGTTCGTTCTCTGTAACGTTTGCTGACCGTGCAAAATGATTCCTCACAAGATCCAGAATGAAATTGTCGATTCTGGATACATCGGAAGCATCGAGTAGCCTCTTATTGGAGACATAATGTCGAAAGTCGGAACGTGCGCTTCTGTACATCCGCATACATGCTCGAATACATTTTCTCTCAAATAATCGGAGCTTTTCCATATACGATGGACTTATGTTCCACCATACTGGACTCGCATAAGTCAGGATTGGACGAACGAAAGCTTGGTAACATATGACCTTCACATCGGATCTCAGATAGTTGGAGTTAAAAATGCGTTTGAGGGACATAAATGCTGCCCTTGCCTTTTTTAACTGTGTATTTATATGTTCATTATAGTATAAAAATTTGTTCAAATGGACACCTAGATATTTCACACCAATCTTTGATTCGATGCGAAGACCATCTCAAATCTGAATTACCGCGTCTTACAGGGGTGCGGAACAGTATAGTTTCACATTTCGCGTGGTTGATATTAAGCTTCCATTCGGAGCAAAATGTTTGGAGTTTATCAAAATTATTTTGAAGTTCACCTTGAATGCCTTGTATTTTTGAGCCACTTGCATACAGAATAACGTCGTCAGCAAACGCTAGGGAATCATCCAAACCCTGTAGCATTTCGGAAACATATATGTTGAACAGAAGCGGTGCTGTAACTGTGCCTTGTGGGAGCCCATTGGTGACATTAAAAACCTTAGTCGTCGTGTATTGTCCATCTGTTACCACGAATTTCTTCTCATACACCATAGATGTAATCATCTTTATAAGATGATGCGGAAATTCATATCTGATAAGTTTATATAAAAGCCCGTCGATCCAAACCGTGTCGAAGGCTTTTTCGATATCCACCAGAGAGGCAGCTGTACTTCTTTTTGCGTTAAGATTCCAACCAACGTCAGAAATCAATTTTGTAACAGCGTGCACCGCCGAATGGTCTCTCTTGAACCCAAATTGGTTCCGCGGTATAATCTCCTTTCTTTCGCACACGAACAAAATGGACTTACTAATAACAACTTCATAAACCTTCCCGATATTAGGCAGGAGACTTATTGGCCTATAATTGGAAGGATCAGAAGGATCCTTCTTCTTTTTGATTACTGGAAAAACCTTCGATGTTTTCCAATAACTCGGGAAGTGGCAGTTGATACCTTACCGGAGCTACTTCAACATATTTGGAGCTGAGGTCTGTAAGGATTTTCAATATTACGTCAGGGTATTGAAAAAGAGATGGTGGCGGATGAACCCTTAATGGGCCAACGGCAGCGCTCATATCCCCGAAGTGGGTTACTGACATCGGTGTATCCGGCCTCTTGTCGTAGGGGTACAAAAAAAAAGGATCTGACCCTCCAGGTTGGGGGTTGTGCCGTCGAGTTAACTTCCCTACTACGTAAAAAACCTTTGGTTACGAAGCAACCAACAACCTCGGATACGGATGATCTTACTGTTGACGACCCATGCAAACGTAAAAAGGACAACGATCTTCGTGTCTGCACATGGAATGTTAGGTCCCTCTACAAACCACGTGCAGCCGACCAATTTGCGGAAGCCCTAGAGTGTCTCAAAGCAGACATTACCGCCATCCAAGAAGTGCGATGGGATGGGCCGGGCAAAAGGAGTATGAAAAACTGCGACATCTACTACGGCGATTCCTACAGACAAAAAGGACAGCGTCTATTCGGGTGCGGATTTGTCATTGGAGGCAGACTTAGGCAAGAAGTCTTGAGTTTCCGGCATGTGAACGAGCGCCTTATGACTATCCGTATCAAGGCTAAATTTGCCAACATTAGCCTAATATGCGTTCACGCCCCTCATGAGGAGAAGGACGACGCGACAAAGGACGACTTCTACCACCTCTTGGACAAGACGTATGAGCAATGCCCTAGCCACGACCTTAAAATTATCCTAGGTGATTTTAACGCAAAGCTAGGAAGAGAGGAAGTCTTTAGTAGCGTGGTCGGAAAGCACAGCCTGCACGACATCACATCCGACAATGGACTCAGGCTAATCGACTTTGCAGCGGGGCGAAACTTTGTCGTAGCTAGTACGCGGTTCCCACGTCTCGACATTCACAAAGGAACATGGCTCTCCTTTGATCAAAAAACTGCTAACCAAATCGATCACATTGCGATCGATGCAAGGCACTCTTCCAGTATTCTGGGTGTCCGGACTTTCCGAGATGCCAACGTGGACTCGGATCAGTACCTAGTTGTAGCCAAGGTACGGATGCGGATATCCACAACGGAGCGAAATCAACGAAATGCTGTGAGGAAATTTGACGTCGAAAAGCTACAATCGCAAGAGACCGCCAGAACCTTTGCCGATCGTGTTTCTTCTAATCTCAATCTAAGTCCTATGCCGCCAGCAGCAAATTCGGAAGACCAGTGGCAGCGTTGCCAACAAGCCATCAGAGATGCCGCCTCAGATGTACTGGGTTTCTCTCGCCCACCACAACGACACCCCTGGTTTGATGAGGACTGCCGGCAAGCACATGCAGCAAAACAAGAGGCGTACAAAGCGGCGCTGCATAGAAGAACTAGAGCTGCTTACGAGCTCTACGTGCGCAGGAGAAAAGAGGAACATCGACTTCTCAGAAAGAAGAAAAAAGAGCATGAGAAGCGCTCGATCGAGGAGATTGAGAGACTTTATTGCAGGAATAATGTTCGAAAATTTTACCAAAAGTTAAAAAGGACATGCCAGGGTTTCAAAGCCAGAACAGAAGCCTGCAGGGACGAAAATGGCAACATAATAGTAGAATCGCAGTCGGTGCTGAGGATATGGAAGGAACACTTCTGCAGACTGTTAAACGGCGATGATGATCAATATTCCGCTGTCAGGCAGAATGAGCCATTCAACAGTGACCATGGCAGTCAAGATTCCCATCAACCCGATCATAATGAAGTGAGGATAGCGATATCTAAACTTAATCCAACAAAGCTGCTGGAGCCGACGGCCTTGCCGCTGAACTTTTCAAGGCAGGAGGAGATGAGTTGGTAAGGAGCATGCATCAGCTCATCTGTAAAATCTGGTCGGACGAAAGTATGCCCGATGAATGGAACCTCAGCATCGTTTGCCCAATCCTGAAGAAAGGAGACCCTCTGAACTGCGCCAACTACAGAGGTATAAGTCTCCTAAATATCGCATATAAGATCCTGTCTGCCGTACTTTGTGAACGCCTAAAACCGATCGTCAACAACCTGATAGGTCCTTATCAGTGCGGTTTCAGGCCGGAAAAGTCCACCATTGACCAAATATTCACACTACGGCAGATCTTGGAAAAAACCCATGAATATAAAATTGATACACACCTTCTTTTCATCGATTTCAAAGCTGCCTATGAAAGCGTGTATAGAGACGAGTTATACAGAGCCATGTCTAGTCTTGGCATCCCTGCCACGCTCGTCCGTTTGTGCAGAATGACGATGGAGAACTCTCGCTGCTCCATCAAAGTTGGTAAGAACATCACCGAACCGTTCGATGTCAGGAAAGGTCTTACGCAAGGCGCCGCGCTATCATGCGATCTCTTTAACATAGTACTTGAGAGAATTGTACGAAACTCACAAGCCAACCCTGGAGGTACAATCTTCTTCAAGTCTGTACAACTACACGCTTATGCCAATGACATTGACATAATCGGAAGAACTCAGCGGGCAGTCAATGGGGCATTTACGAGTATTGAGAACGAGGCAGCAAAGATGGGTCTATCGGTCAATGAAAGCAAAACAAAATATATGCTGTCTACAAAAAAGGACACCCAACATCAGCGTCTTGGACAGAACGCCACAATAGACAGATATAATTTTGAGGTAGTAAAGGATTTCGTATACCTAGGCTCTATGGTCAGCTCCGCAAATGACATCAGTAGGGAGATCACACGGAGAATTACTCTTGTCAATTGTTGTTTCTATGGGCTAAAACGGCAATTGAGTAGCAAAGCCCTATCTCGAACTACTAAGGTAACTCTTTATAAGACATTAATCATCCCAGTCCTGCTGTATGGCGCAGAGGCATGGGCTTTGACAAAACCGGATGAGGATGCCCTTGGTTATTTCGAGAGAAAAGTTCTTCGAGCGATCTTTGGTCCCGTCTGCATAGACGGTGAGTGGAGGAGAAGGTACAATGCCGAACTATACGGCCTCTACAAGGACATCGACTTAGCCAGAAGAGTTCACATACACCGACTAAGATGGCTGGGTCATTTAGTGCGGATGGAGCCCAACCTTCCCGCTAAGAAAGTCTTCGAATCCACCCCGGACGGACGGCGCAGTAGAGGACGACCTCGTGGTAGGTGGCGCAAACAAGTGGAGGGGGACCTCAACCAACTTGACGTGCGCAACTGGAGGCAGCTGGCTCATAACCGTGTTGGCTGGAGAGGTTTGTTTGTTGAGGCCCAGGTCCACCCCGGACTGTAGCGCCATCTAAGTAAGTAAGTAAGTAGTTTGTACTTTAAATCCTCATTTTTGTTTATTTTATCTATTGCCATTATTCTAAGATGTTCGTTTAAGGTCCCGTGTAATCTTTCAATATCTGAATTACCCGTATTATTATGTGCGGTTGTCCTGTGTATAATAATGTTATTTTCCTTCAAAAATAGTTCCACGGCATTATGAAACATACATCTTTCATTATCAAATATTATTTTATCCATTTTTTCCCAGAAAACGTATTCTTTCTTTTAATGCAATAAATATAGACACCCAGGTAATATCGTTGAGCTTGTGTACTGTTGCATATTTCGAAAATGTATCTATTGTTGTAAGATACATTACATTTTTACACAGGAACCAAATATCCATATGGACAATTTCGTTAAATTTTGAAGCGGTATCACTGATCTTGTATGGGATATTAACATGACAAACTTCACAGTTATTTATGAATTTCGTTATTAGCTTTAACAAATTTGGATAAAAGTATTGCTGCTAAGTTATTATTTTGAAAATACTTTACATAATCTTCTTGAAATTTAAGAAATAGTGCATCATCTTCACAGTATAGACACATTAGCCGCGTTTTGTTTTCCCCGTGAACTGGTTCAGGTCATATTTTTACACAGTATGCAAAAACAACAATTGAACCAGCACTTGAGCTGGTTCAATTTTTGTGAACCAGAATTTCTATCCCATACCTCACCACTAGATGGCTTTTTGGAAAAAAATATATATATATAAAGCTTGGCAGCTCTGCTGAATGGCAGACGTAAATCGTAGTTATTTGTTGTATCCTCACTTTCTGACATAAGCATCTAAAAACACTTAATTATTAAGCAAATATAAAAATAATAAGCACTTTTCTCATTTCAATTCCTTATTTCCGCCATTTTTAATTCATATTAAACGTCAGTGTGTAGCTGCTGCTACCAACTTGGGAAAATTAAATTTCTTGGTGAACCAGGGGCGTTTTTTTATTTTGAGATGAACCAGTTCAGTTCACGGGGATAACAAAACGCGGCTATTATTCCCTTATTTATTATTATTCGTTTCATTATTTCTAACAAGTTTGATTTGTTTTCAAGTGTAATATGGTTGTGGCATTTTTTTTTTAATTTTTGTGATGACTCTCTTTTTCGCCATACTTTATGTATATTTGGTTTTTGTAGATATTAATACATTTTTTCTGTAATACCTATGTAACCTGAGGAATTTTCAATTCCGCTGTGAATTGTGTTAATAGTAGATACGACTTCTACGTCCATGCTATTATTATCATCGTCACTACATAAGATTTCTTTGATACAATGATCATTAGCTTCGGGGTGAGCGCTAATATGGTATATCTACTAAGTCCATCTGCTATGATATTGTCTTTGCCTTTTAAGAAATTTATTTCAAAATCGTACTCATTCAGCATTAGCTTCCATCTTTGGAGCTTCATATTTGGTTCCTTTAAATAGTGTAGCCATACCAGTGGTTTATGGTCTGTACGTATTAAGAACTTCCTGCCATAAAAATCAGTGCGAAAATATTTAGTGGACCAAACTATCGCGAGCAACTCTTTTTCGATAGTGGAATATTTTTTTCGTGATCATTAAGGGTACGCGATGCGTAGCAAACAGGATGATTGTTCTGGCTCAAAACTGCTCCAATGGCATATTTTGAAGCATCGGTAGTAAGAACAAAAGTTTTAGTGAAATCCGGCGATTTCAAAATTGGATCACTAGTAAGTAATTTTTTTTTTTCTTTTTTTTTATTATAATTTGCGCGTCCCAAAGGGATTATTAATACCCTTATACTGGTTCTCAGGGCACGGGCGGGGTTTAAGTTTTTTGAAAGCGGCAATATACGAGTATTCTTCATCCTTTAAATTGACTTTCATATTTCTTTTCAAATACTTGATCATAGGATAAACTGCTTTTGCGTAGTCTTTAACGAATTTTCTATAATACCCGCTAATGCCTAGGAATTGATTAATTCCCTTACTGTTGTTGGGATTTTCATTTCACTTATTGCTTTTATTTTTTTGTCATCTGGCCTGATTCCATTATTTGTTATAATATGTCCTAAAAATGTTGTCCAAAACTCAGCAAAGGTACATTTCTCGGGTTGAATTTTTAAATTGCATGCTCTAAGTCTATTCAGAACTTTCTTTACCGAAAGTATATGTTCTTCAAAACTAGTTGAGGATATAGAGATGCCATCTATGTAGAGACCACGTATTTTAATAATAAAATCTTTGAGTACTTCATTTATTAGCCTCTGAAAAGTGGCTGGGGCATTTTTGAGTCCAAAGGGCATCCTTGTGAACTCATAATGCCCATGTCTAGTAGAAAATGCGGTTTTGTCTTGATCTCTCGGGTCGACCTCAATTTGGTGAAACCCCTTTGCCAAATCTAGAGTAGTGAAATAATTACATTTACCCAATTTATCGAAAAGTTCCTCCATGTTACGTGACTGCACACCTCGTCGTGGTGTAAGGGCCTAGTAGAGGTCAAAGACTCTTGGGATTTTCTTCCTAGATGAGATTCGGAACCAAGATGCAGTCAGCCCTAATCCCTCCTTTCCCCTCTCCCCCCCGGTGGGCTGGATCATGGTGTTATACGACCCGTGCCGGTGATCAACCTGGCTAGGAACCCATCCCAAAAATAGCTCAGTCGCGAACGGAGTATTCGGATACCTGGCGACCTCCGGATTAGCTAGCCTTATCTATGTAATGCAGATCTCTGCACAGACGGACATTCCTTTCTCCGATACTCGTGGGAACACAAAATGAACAATAACAAAAAAACAAAATTAACAAAACAAAACAAAATTAAGACCGGTTCTCCTTTTAAAGCGGACAGAAGTACGGCGCTTAAGCTGTCTACCTGTAAAGCTCCTGAAGTGCTGGTTAGTAGGAAGACTGTGGCTATTCATGGTCATACTGCTACCAATAACCGCGTGGAGCTTCAAGATACTAGTACCCCCCACGTTCCACTAGGGACTCTTCGGGAACAATGCGCACCCTTTCCCCTGCAAAACAGGCATACAAAGATCGCCGCACAGCTTGCCGGATTCTGGAGCACTTTGGCAGTATACCGGAGTGCAAAAGAACAGAGAAGGTGAACGCCCGTGTAGAATGGGCGAAAAAGATCGTCGGCGTAGATAAAGCTGCGATTAGCGGCGACTCCACGTCAAAGCGTAATCGATCGTTGGAGGAATCCTTGCCGGATCGAAAAAGAGCGATGTCCTTAAGGACAAATTAGTGCTGGCGGTCATCGATAAAAGTGATGCGGACGGATCAATCGCCGCTGAAAAATGAAAATTGGTTCCTTCACGGATACTTTCCGTGTTCCTGGATATTATGAAGGAGAATCCAGGTCCTCCTCCTAGATGCTGCGATGTCGGATGGCACCAGGGCCATGTCAAACTAGTCGCTTGCAAGGATCAAAGGTCATACGACCTCTACAAGCTAGCCATAAGCAAATAAGGGGAGGTATGGCCAGGTGCTAAGCTCGAGGTTGTTGCGAGGGAAGATATCCCGAGTGGACCAAGAACTCGTACCTCGAACCGAACCGAACCCTCCAACCTGGATACGATCCTTCGTATCCTTCAAGTGAGCAATCCCGAACTTCCGACGCACAATTGGAAAGTCGCTACGCTGGACGAGCCAAGAGGTCTATACAGATGTGCACTTATTGTCATCAATAAAGAATTCTTTGCTCCTTGCCCCAATTTTTGAAAGTTGTCTAGACTTGGTATATATCCCAAAGATATGGAGAGAAGTTAAAGTTGTCTTCATACCCAAAGCGGGTAAATGCCCTCACATAAATCCAAAAGATTTCAGACCTATAAGTCTATCATCATTCCTCTTAAAAACATTAGAACGACTGACTGATATCCATTTATGCAACAGTATTGATAAGAAACTACTGTCGGCGGCCCAACATGCATATTGCAAAGGAACATCAGTGGAGACGGCATTGCACTCATAGAAATATAATATTCCCTGTTTCTTAAGGAGTATATAATGGTTTCTTTTATGGATATAGAAGGCGCTTTCAACAATGTCAATGTATCAGCGATAGCAGATGCACTATCAGACCTGAAGGGCGACAGCTCACTTTTCGAACTGATTAATGTACTGCTTAATGGTCGGATTATCAACTCTAAGCTGGGTGGGACGTCTACCAGAAGGTCTGTCAGTAGAGGGACTCCGCAAGGTGGTGTTCTATCCCCCCTTTTGTGGAATCTGGTGATCAATGAGGTATTGATAGTCATAGAAGGCGAGGGTTGCACGGCGATCGCTTATGCAGGTGATGTTGCTTTGACTGTCTCAGGAAAGCACTTAAATACTCTAAAGGAACTTCTACAAAACGCTTTAAACAAACTCACTGGATGGGCAGTTCGGTGAGGTTTGGTTGTAAACCCCCACAAAACTGAACTTGTATTCTTCTCCAGGAAATATAAAATTCCGTCAGTCGACCCTCCTTCTCTCAATGATATCTGCTTAACTTTCTCTGACACTGCAAAGTATTTGCGTCTAATCCTGGATAAGAAATTAAGTTAAAATAAATAAATAAATTTAATAATAATATAATAATAAAGAAAATAAGTTGGAAACCTAATATTCAAGAAAGAGTAAATAGATGGGGTTTACAGCCCCGAATCACTCACTGGCTCTACATCTCGGTCATTAGACCGACACTCACATACGGGGTAATTGTCTGGTGGACGGCCTTAGAAAAAGCTATAAATCGCAATTATCTCAGTAAGGTCCAGCGCACAGCTTGCCTGTGCATAGGCGGAGCACTATGTACAACTCCCTCTGCGGCACTGGACATTTTGTTTCATCTGGTACCCCTCGATATATTTAAATTCAAATTCTCTTCCGAAAACACGGACTACACCATCCCACGTCTGAACTTTGACAAGAACTTCCTCGTCACCATCCCCTCCAGATCACTCTGGAATGATGATGCATTTTAAGGAGGTGGGTCAACCCACTTCTTCACTGATGGCTCAAAATCCAAGGACGTAGTTGGTGGAGGTGTTTTCTCTGACAGACTTAATCTTAAGCTCTCATTCCGTCTTCCAAATCATTGTAGCGTATTCCAGGCGGAAATTTTGGCGATTAAAGAAGTCTTATCTTGGCTTAAGAAAAACGTGATATCTGCTAGAAATATCCGCATCTTTTCAGACAGCCAAGCAGCAATCAAATCGTTGGAATCGACCTCTATAAATTCCTTAGTAGCTCTAGACTGCCGATCGTCTCTCGTGGATCAATATTCATTCAGTTCAATATTCACCTGTGTTGGGTGCCGGGGCATAGGGGCATTCCAGGGAATTGTAAGGCCGGTGATCTCGCCAGAATAGGAACAACTATACCCATCCTGCCGGATAAAGGCTCCTTAGGTATAGCAATCGCTATTTGCAAACTCAAATTTAAGCTGGATCCCATCGAGGGTACGAATCTTAGGTGGACAAGTGGACCCACATGTCTAGCGACAAAAAAAATTTGGGTGAAGCTGGATCTAAAACGTTCTAAGAATTTAATTTCTCTCAACAGATTGCATATCGGCGGTATAATAGGTGTCATCACTGGACACTGTCTAATAGGCAAGCATGCAAGGCTAGGCGTTTTTGCGAACGGAGAAAGGAGAAGAGGAAGAAACTATTCCTCACCTTCTTTGTTTCTGCCCAGCTCTCTCCCGTAGAAGAAAGCTTCCCCTAGGAGCCCCCTATTACAACGACATAGGCGACCTGAAAAACATCGATATTAAAAGCCTCCTACGCTACATAAGAAGCTCAAAATGGTTTAACGAGTAGGTAGGAGAAACTTTCTCCCATGATCCATGTGGTATCACAATGGACCTATTTTTGGTCTAAGTGTGTTGGTGATTCTCTGCTGGCAGCCACTTAAACCTAACCTAACCTAACCTAGGTAAAGGAAATTTGTCACCCATTGTTTGTTCGTTTAGTTTGCGATAATCCACCAAAAATAGCGTTTAGTCTTTTTTTATTGCCGTTATCGCTTTTCTTCGGCACAATCCAAATCGATTAATTAAATGGACTACTACTGCGGACAATTATTCCTTGTTGTAGCATTTCCTGTACTTGCTTGTCTACCTCTTCAGGAAATGCATCGGGATATCTACACAATTTGCTATAGATTGGGCTGTCATTTTTAAGAATAATTCGGTGTTTGACTTCGTTTGTACACGTTAAATTATCAACGTCTTTGTGAAACAAATCTTTGTATGAATTCACCAGATTTTTTAGATTTGAGATGTCTTTACTACTAAGGTGAGTTGCGAAATTGTTAGTGAAGTTTTTGCATTCTTCATTGCTGAGTGTACATAAAACCTCATTTTCCGCGCAGTTTTCTGAATACGATTCTTCGTTTTCATTTGGGAACAGTGGGATGTTAGCTTCTTTTGTAACCAAACATCTATTTTCGTAATCTATAACAGGATTTAAATTGATTAGAATGTTATTTCCTATGATTCCATCGAAAAATCTGTGAAAATTGTATTCTAGAAAATTAAGAAAATAATTTTCTTATTTAAACTCGTTGAACAACGGAAACCTATATGGTACATTCGTTTAAATATTTCGATTTAAAACTTTTAAGTGTATGTTTTCTCGTTTTCTTTCCACTTTGGATTGCAAACATTAGGACTTATGTACATATAATGCCGAATTCGGCGCCTGAGTCTATAATAAATCTAAGTTTTCTCACAGGGGTTTTAATGACTATGTAGGGTAGTTGTGTTGGCCTGATACGTGAAAATTTGGTTGCTTATTTCCTTCGTTTACTGATATATCCATGGGCTCATGACAAGAGTTATTTATATTTTGAAAGTTACCTGAATTGTGGCTTCTGGGTGGCATGTTTCGTGAAATTCCTGAGCTATTATAGGTCTGGTTATGTTACCTATTTCTATAAATTCTTGAATTATTAGAATATTGATTAAGCTGCCTATAGTTATAAAGACTTATAAAGTTTTGATTAAATCTACCAGATTTATTCTGATTTTGATTCTGTTCTACGGTTGCATCGCATCGACAAGCTCTTATTCTATCTATGAGTTCGTCGGTGCATTCTCTTTGCCCATGACTTTTAATCAAAATTTCTTTTAACTCCTCCCAAGTAGTTAAATTACTATTAATTAATAAAGTTTTACGCGCATTGCCAATAATTTTGTCCTTAATTATACCCTTTAGTAATAATTTGTAAGTATTATCAAACGTCTCGAAAGTTGGTAACCATACTTCTACTTGGGTTATGAAATTAGTGAGGCCGTCTTTATCGCCGTCATACGGTGTCATGCGACTTAGTGTAGTTCTAACTAACTTAAAACTTTCGTTAATATCTAACCTGTCAATTATAGTAAGTAATAATAAGGAAAATAACCTATCTTTGTAATAAATAGTTGAATTTTCCTCCTGTTGTTATGCTGGTGTTCCTCAATGGTAAATATGAAATCCACCGTGTCGTCGTTGTCTATGGTGTTTATGAGATTTTTCCTTACGATGTCCTCTGTGTTTCTGCGTTCTTCCTTGGTCCTCTTTTCCATTCAATTGACTTTGGCTATTTTTCCCGTAAATTTTTACCGTTACTTTGTTGTTCACCAACTGTTCTACCGTAACTTTTTACTATAACTTTTATTTTTTAACCGACTGTTTTAATATTACACTTGTTTGTTTACCGACTGTTTTATCGCAACTTTTTACGGCTACACTTGTTTGTTTATCGGCTGTTTTATCGGAACTTTTTTTTATCGTTACATTTATTTGTTTATCGGCTGTTTTACCGTAACTTTTTACCTTTGTTTACCGCCTGCTCTACCGTAACTTTTTTTACCGTTACGTTTGCTTGTTTACCGACTGCGCCAATAATAATTAAAACCACGGGTTTTATTAGTTAAACTATTATTACTTTATTAGTTATAATAAGCGGGAAGTTTGCCTTCTAAAACCGAAACAGAGAAGACTGACTTCATTTCTAAAATGCCAAGAGCTTAAATAATAATCCGCGATGGGAGTCTGCGATGAGAATCTACGATTGGACACATTCGTTGAGATGCACCTGCGATTCTCCGTACTATTTGCTGGGTGATTCTTAGGATCTGCAAGTGCAGGTTGTAAAGGTCTTTTTTGTCGAAGGCTGAGGTGAGCTCGCTGACTCCAGGGTCAGCCGAAAGAAGTACCCTAAAACTTTGGGAAAGAGGTACTTTATTAGAAGAGTAGAACTATTATTACAGTGTTTCTTTTAACAATGCAAGCGTGTTCTAATAACAAATTTTATACTTAACAATATGTCGATAAACTTAATACTAAACTAAAATACTCGGATAATACTTAACCCCGAGCTCAGGCACGGACTGGCCTCATTGGCGGGTCTCTGGGGTTGCGGCGTCTCGGGAACGGCTTGACAGGGCGTGCGGTCCACACGCGGTAATAGTTCGGGCTTGTCCGTGCAGGGCACGGGTCCCATGGCTGGTCCGGGCAAGACCCGTGCCGGCTGCTGATCCGTGCAAAGCACGGGCCGGCTATCATTCCGTGCAAGGCACGAGCTGACTGGCGAGTCCGGACAGGGTCCGGGCTGCTTCTCAGAAAGGGGAGTCAAGCGTAAGCTTGGAGCGGGAAAGGCTGCTAACTGCTCTGCTAACTGCCACTTACGTTCTCTTATTTATGTGATGTTCTTGTAAGAACGAAATATGACTTTTTTAAAATCCTTCGTGTTTTGTTGTTGTTTGCGTCTGGTTAACTTTCTTTATTTTGTATTGGCTTACCTTAGGGTATACAATACTCCCTTATGAGTTGGTCGTCTTCGGTTTTCGTAGAGGTACCCGAAAGTATGCAACCTTTTTGTTGGCATGAGTCGTCCTCTGCTAAAACGCCTGGCTGTATACCCCGTTTTATTTCTCGGTTGGTAATTAGAGGTAGGGAAACATGTCACTTCGTTACAAGGTGTTCGGTGAGGAAGATAACGTGTGAAGTATTATTATATTACTGTGTGACAATAGGTCCGTTCGCATACTTTCCGAGCCGAAAACTTATTAATTGTCAAATATGACATGATGAGAAAAAAACTCTCAGAAAGCTGAAAATCTAAGCAAAAGTAAGCGAATGAAAAGCGAGCCGTTTTCTAGCCATATCGAGCCAACTGTCATTAATATAAATTAGAACAAATAAACTCGTGAAAAAAACAAAAGATTCATATTTCTGCCTTAAGTTAAGACATTTTTCATCCATTTTTTATGTCTGTTGATATGAATAATTAAAGAATTAAAAACTATCGCCTCCATATTCAATCAACTGATTGCACTTGACAGTTTGTACATTCCTGCCGGCAGAAATTCTTCGAGCACATTCAAGCACAGAGGGGAAATACTCGTTACTCGTTCGTTACATATCAATCTTTCTCTTTATCTGTCATGTTCGCTCAGTACGCGAATACACTTCGAGCACTTTAGAGCACCTTAAAGCACCTGAAAGCGCTTAAGAGTGCGTACGCGAATGGACCTAATATGTTTCTACACTACATGTGTGTACAAATTTTTTTTTTAGTTATGAAACTTATAGCAAATTTATTGATGAGCGTGTGAACATTCATTTGTTTGCCGAAATCTTTGCAAATTATTTCGTCCAAGCTGCTTGTATTTCTGCCAAGTATATTATTAATTAATCTCCAAGTATTTTTTCGATTTTTTTTCTAAATTCCTGGAATTTGGTTCGATAAATTTCGGATTTTGATTTTTGAATTTTTTTCTTAACCAGATTCCGAAAATTTGTATACTCAGTCTCGTATCCGATACATCTATTATTATTATTCCATCGTTTATACAGAATATCTCTTTGTTTTCAAATAGCGCAAATTTCATTATTAATCCATGGGCTTATACTGTTTCTCTTCTTTTTTGTTGCTTTGAAGGTTGATTTTTCGCAAGCTTCTTTATATATGCGCAAGAGTTCGTCATAGAAATCGTTAACGTCTGTTTTTTTAGAAAAATTTCATCCCAGCTTACCATTTGAAGATGTGTACTTACAAGAGTACAAATTATCTTAATGAGTATATCATCACTTTGTGTACCGTTAGTAGTGTTGTTTGTTAGACCACAGAATAGCGAATAGTGGTCTGAGATACTGAGATCAATAACTGCAGCTACATATAACCTTTTCATCTTTCAAACGTTCTAGACAGTGATCAATTCTGCTGCTACTTCCACTAGCTAAATCAACTCTGGCATTAGCATGGATTATATTTTCTAAGCCTCTTCAAGCTATCATAGTTAAATAATTATTTAGAGTAGTGCTATTATTCTCATTTACATTTATATTCATATCGCTTATTAAGACGAGTTTCCTTCTTTTATCAATGCTATCAATTTGTTTTTGTAGTTCCACTATAAGGTTTGGTACACTTAGTTTAGGTGGGCGGTGGACAGCGATTAAATCTAATTCGCCCGAGCTTATCTTCAGTTTTAGTTACATATATATTTTCATAGAAAAACGTATTAAAATTAATCTTCTCCAATAAGATTCCTTTTTTTAAGAAAAATAGCAACACCACCTCCTCTTCTAGTTTTCCTGTTTAAAAATGTTGTTTGAAATCCATCGATTTTGTACATATTTGTTTTTTCGTCCTTAAAATTTATTTCTACCAGAACAATAAATTTCAATTCATCAATAATATCTTTTGAATTAGCCAGAAAAAAGTCCCATTGTTTCTTTAATGATCTGATATTAAGATACACTCAGGAAAAATTTAACGCTTTTACAATAATTTAAAATGTTTGTGGCACTTATATCATCTATTACCCTGCGATCAATATCTAAAAGTTGGTCTTGTACATTATATTGATTTGTGTTATTACTATTTATTTGCAGTGTCATTTCTTACTTACTTAGGTGGCGCTACAGTTCGGGGTGAACCTGGGCCTCAACCAAGAAGCCTCTCCATTTAGCTCGGTCTTTAGCTAATTGCCTCCAGTTGCGCACTCCAAGTCGAGGTCCCCTTGAACTTGTTCGCGCCACCTAAAGCGATGATTGCCTCTACTGCGTCGTCCCTCCGGGTTAGATTCGAAGACTCTGCGGGCCGGAGCATTGGTGTCCATTCGCTCTACATGTCCTAGCCATCTCAGACGTCCAATACGCAGTTTTTCGACTAGGTCGATGTCGGTGTACAGCTCGTATAGTTCGTGATTGAACCCTCTCCTCCAAAACGCGTCAACGCAAACAGGACCGAAAATCTTACGAAGAATTTTTCTCTCGAAGCGACCAAGGATATTTTCAGCCTCTTTTAATAAAGTCCATGTTTCAGCGCCGTAAAGCAGGACTGGGATGATACAGAGTCTCCTTAGTTGTTCGAGATAGGGCTTTACTGTTGAATTGCCTTATAAACCCAAAAAAACAGCGATTGGCAAGAGTTGTTCTTCGATTGATTTCTGCGCTGATCTTGTTTGTAGGATTTATAGCAGAGCCAAGGTAGATAAAGTCCCTTACTACCTCGAAGTTATAGCTGCCCACTGTGACGTTCTGTCTAATTCATCGGTGTTGGCTTTCCCTTCTTGTTGACAGCATATACTTGGGTTTGCCCTCGATTATCGCTAAACCCATTTTGGCCGCTTCCGCCTCAATGCTTGCAAAAGCACCGGTGACAGCCCGCTGAGATCTTCCGATAATGTCTATATCGTCGGCGTATGCAAGCAGTTGTACAGACTTGTAATAGAATGTACCTCCGGTGTTGGCTTGTGAGTTCCGCACAATCCGTTCAAGTACAATATTGAAGAAGTCACATGACAGCGCGTCACCTTGTCTAAAGCCTTTTTTGACATCAAAGGTCTCGGTGAGGTCATTACCGACCTTGATGGAGCAGCGAGCGTTCTCCATCGTCAGCCTGCACAGACGGACAAGTGTGGCAGGGATGTCAAAACTAGACATGGCTCTATAAAGCTCTTCTCTATAGATGCTGTCATAAATAAATAAAAATAAATATTTGGCGCAACAGCTCTTTAAGTGCCAGGGCCTAGCTTCTCGCAACCACTCATGTTGTGTGCGTTATATTTTTCACACGAATGGAAGGGACCTACAGTTTAGTGCCGTATCCGAACGGCGATTTTGAGAAGCTTTTTCGAGACAACAATACTCTCGGATGTTTGTCAGACGCTCGCGAGAGGTGGGACCGTGAAAAAACTTTTTGGTGTTTTGTAGGATTCGAACTTGGAACCTCATGCGTAGTGATCCAACACACTAACCACTTACGCCACGGCGCCCACCAGATGCTGTCATAGGCGGCCTTGAAATCGATAAAGAGGTGGCGAGTATCGATTTGGAATTCTTGGGTTTTCTCCAGGATCTGCCGAAGTGTGAAGATTTGATCGATGGTGGACTTTCCCGACCTGAAACCGCACTGGTAGGGTCCAATCAGGCTGTTGATAAAAGGTTTCAGCCGCTTACACAATATCGCAGAAAAGATCTTGTATGCGATGTTGAGGAGACTGATGCCTCTATAATTGGCGCAGTTGAGGGGGTCTCCTTTCTTGTGGATCGGACAAACGATGCTGAGATTCTATTCATCAAGCATACACTCGTCTGACCAAATATTAGAAATGAGTTGGTGTATGCACTCTACCAATTCATCCCCAGCTGTCTTGAAAAGTTGGGCCGGTAAGCCGTCAGGTCCAGAAGCCTTGTTGGATTTTAGCTTGGATATTGCTATCCTCACTTCGTTTTGGCCAGGTGACCGGAAATTTTGACTATCATCGTCTATGTTGAATGGTTCATTCTGCCTGACAGCGAGGTGTTGGTCTTCGTCGCCGTTATACAGTCTGCAGAAGTAGTTTTTCCATATTCTCAGCACCGACTGTGATTCTACTACGAGGTTTCCATTTCCATCTCTACAGGTTTCTGTACGGGTATTACTTCTCTGACACGTTCTTTTTACCTTTTAGTAAAACTTCTGAACATTGTTCCTGGAGTATAAACTCTCGATATTCTCAAACGCGCGCTTCTCATGCTCTTTCTTCTTCTTTTGGAGAAGCCGATGTTCTTCCCGTCTCTTTTGCTCGTAGAGCTCACGAGCAGCTCTCGTCCTCCTTTGCAGCGCCGCTTTGTATGCCTCTTGTTTTGCTGCCTGCACTCGCCGGCATTCTTCGTCAAACGAGGGGTTTCGCGGTGGTGGTTGAGCGAGACCCAGCACATCAGTCGCGGCGTTTCTGATGGCATGTTGGCAGCGTTGCCACTGGTCTTCGGCACTTGATGCTGGCGGCATAGGGGTGATTGAGGGATTTCGGGATACGCGTTCAGCGAAGAGTCTGACGGTCTCTTGCGATTGTAGCTTTTCGACGTTAAATTTTCTCACAGTAATTCTTCTTTGTTGCTCAAATTGGGGTATCCGCATTCATACCTTGGCTACAACAAGGTAATGATCCGAGTCTATGTTGGCCGCTCGGAAGGTCCGGAAATCCAGAATACTGGAGGCATGCCTTGCGTCGATAGCAATATGATCAATTTGGTTGATCGTTACATGATCATTGGACCGCCATGTCTGCTTATGAATATCGAGATGAGGAAACCATGTGCTTGCTATGGTGACATTTCGCTCCACAGCGAAATCAATTAGCCTTAGTCCGTTATCAGACGTGGTGTCGTGTAGGCTATGCTTACCGACTGCCCTACCAAAGACGTCCTCCTTTCCTATTTTGGCGTTAAAATCGCCCAATACGATTTTAACGTCGTATTTAGGACATTGCTCATATGTCTTGTCGAGGAGCTCGTAGAAACACTCTTTGGTGCCAGGGTCCTTTTCTTCCGTGGGGGCATGAACACATATTAGGCTTCCGTTAGCGAATTTAGCCTTGATCCGGATAGTCATAATACGCTCGCTTACGTGTCGGAAGCTTAAGACTTCTTGCCTAAGTCTGCCGCGTATGACAAATCCGTATCCGAATAAGCGTTGCCTGTTGCCTCTGTAGCAATCACCGTAGTAGATGTCACAGTTTTTCATCCTCCTTTTGCCCGGCCCATCCCATCTCACTTCCTGGATGGCGGTAATATCTGCTTTATAGCAGTCTAGGGCCTCTGCTAGTTATTCGGCTGCACGTGGTCTGTAAAGGGACAGAACATTCCACGTACAGATCCGAAGGTCGTTGTCCTTATTTCGTTTGCTGGGGTCGTCATTAGTTGAGTCATCCTTATCCGAGGCTTTTGGTTGTTTCGGAACCATAGATTTTTTACGTGGTAGGGAAGTTACCCTGACGGCATAACCCCCAACCTGGAGGGCCAGTTCCTTAATTATTCCCCTAGGACGAGTGGCCGGGTACACCGGTGCCAGTAGTCCACTACGGGAGTATCAGCGCTGCCGTTGGCCCATTGAGAGCTCCCCCGCCACCATCTCTATTCCAATGTCCTGACCAACATTGGAAATTCCTTACCGACCTGTGATCCGAATACGTCGAAGCAGCTCGAGCAAGGTATTCACTAAGTTCAACCGTTGACTCCGTCTAGGGAATTCGTCCGCTTCCGCCTGGAACAGGAAGAAGTGCTTTCATCGATTTGCTGACAATATTTCTCAGTCGTGATGGCTTCGCCAGAATTCAGAAAGCTGTGATGGATCAAACCAGCTGCCGACCACCAAACAGTCACCATTGTTTTCTTTTGGTGCAATGCCGGCTTTTGGAAGTGTCGTGGTGCTTCATCTTGATCCAACCATTGAGCTGAGCGACGCCGGTTGTCGTACAGGATCCATTTTTCATCGCACGTCACAATCCGATCGAGAAAAGGATCATTGTTGTTGCGCAAAGTGAGCGAAGACGCAACTTCAAAACGACGATTTTTTTTGGGTCTCGTTCAATTCGTGCGGAACCCACTTGTCGATCTTCTTTGATTTCCCAATTTCTCGCAGGTGGATAGAAACCGTTCCAATTGCCACGCCTAGTTCTCCTGCAAGTTTTTGTTTACTGTTGTACGTGGATTTGCCTCCACCAGAACCTTTCCTTTCAAAACAACCACAAATAAATGAGTATCATAAAAACCGACATTATTTTTTGAACATCCTAATATATTCTCAGCACACTCAGGATGGGAGAAGAGCGATTACTCAGAAAGGTTGCTAAATACGCAATACATACTCGAAGTCAGTGGTATAAAGAGTTTATAAATTTGGCGGAAAATTACCAGTACCATTTGGAATTGGACTGCAATGCGCGAAGCACATGGGAGTGTAACCTCTATGATTTCCTGTCGCATTTAGATACATAAATTCGGCAAAAATATATCGAGCAAGTGAGTGTGTCAATCCATAGTGAGATCTGCAAAGAACTACAGCTGAACCTGGGCTTCCTAAACTACTTTAATGACACGAATAAAATTAGATGCATCTCTATAATCTTTCGTGCAAGGGGGAGCTACTTCCACTGCACTTTATACCGCGTAGAGAAGACCTTCCGGTTTTATGTTCATTGTGCAATATGTCATTATGCATTTCATACGGATTTGTCCAATTTTCCGCGATTTTAGGAGGTTCCACGTTGGAAAAGCCAGCTTGATATCTAAAGACGTCCAGGCATTACTAAACGGGTCCAATTGGAGAGCTCTTACATCATACTGCGAAACAAGTTTAACTTACTTACTTACTTCGATGGTGCTACAGTCCGGGGTGGACCTGGGCCTCAACCAACAAACCTCTGCAACGAGCACGGTTACGAGCCAGCTGCCTCCAGTTGCGCACGCTAAGTTGGTTGAGGTCCCCCTCCACTTGTTTGCGCCACCTACCGCGAGGTCGTCCTCTACTGCGCCGTCCGTCCGGGGTGGATTCGAAGACTTTCTTAGCGGGAAGGTTGGGCTCCATCCGCTCTAAATGACCCAGCCATCTTAGTCGCTGTATGTGAACTCATCTGGCTAGGTCGATGTCCTTGTACAGGCCGTATAGTTCGGCATTGTACCTTCTCCTCCACTCACCGTCTATGCAGACGGGACCAAAGATCGCTCGAAGAGCTTTTCTCTCGAAATAACCAAGGGCATCCTCATCCGGTTTTGTCAAAGCCCATGTCTCTGCGCCATACAGCAGGACTGGGATGATTAATGTCTTATAAAGAGTTACCTTAGTTACCTTAATATGTCCACCACCGACCTACATATGCTAATTGTTAACTCAATGGCACCATTATTGGACGAAAAACTGAAAGACATGCCTACAAGGTCTGATTTGGAAGGGATCGGCGCGGAAGTCTACACACTGAAGCAGACAAATTTAGCCCTACAAAGTCAACTGGTTAAAATGGAGGCTCGTTGTGTTTCCTTGGAGCGCCAGGTAGAGTGGCTGGCAAAGAAGGCAAACGAGAAAAATATAATTATGCACCTCCCAGCACAAATTGGAGTAACTGCTGTTGATAAAGCCAAAGCAGTGTGCTTAGACTTGCTCCAAACCCAAAATCCATCTGCACTTGCATCAATCAGAACAATCCGATCGAGAAATGTCAGTGTCGAGAATGTTATTGTGGAGGTCCAAAACAAACACGATGTGCGTCGCATTCTTGAATCGGCAAGGAAGCTTAGAGGCATGGGCATATCGATGCACAGGGACTATCCGGCCGCGGCACGTGAAAAGAGAAGACGTCTGATGAAGTTGAAGAACGATATTTACGCGAAAAATCAAAGCATTAATTTGCAAATTCGGGGAGAAACGCTGAAAGTCGGTGAAAAAACATTTTACTTTGATGCTGCGAACAATCTGACATGTAGTGAAGAAGGTGGGATGACGTTTCTGCGACAACTGACAGATGAAGGTCCTAACAGTAGCCATCAAACTGTGCAAAACTGCGTTCAGGAAAATAGCTTTTAATAATAATGCCGTCAGCCTTTTAAGCAAATTTGTTAAGTCTAGTTTAAGTAACATTCCTTTCAAAATAATCTCTTATAACGTAGCAGGGTTAAATAATAAATTAATTTTTCCTGAATTTTTCGACTTCATAAATAACCACGATATCTTCCTGCTTTTTGAAACTTTCCTCGACAAAAACATAGAAAAATTCGAAGTTTATTTCTGCAACTACACGCTTCACTGGGTCCCAGCAACACGGTTATCTACCGATGGAAGAGCGAGCGGAGGGTGCTTATATGGCATTAAAAAGCAGATCAGCGAATATACCCAATGTCGATTCATAAACCAACTCAATGGAATTTTAATTGAAATAGACACCGCGGATTCTAAAATGTATGTAATTCCAGTCTACATCAATTGTAACAATTGGATGGATGACTTTATGTGCCTATATAAATTCTTATTAGAATTCGGGAAAGAAAACTTAATGGTAATTGGAGACTGTAATGCAAGAATAGGTAATACATAGCTGCTAGAAGTGGACCCGGGGTTTTTAACTGAATCAATTTACGAGGATAGATGTGCAGAAGATCAAAAATTGATAGTAATGGAAAAAAGTCATTGAGATGTGTGAGTCGATTGGACTTACGGTAGTAAATGGTCGAACTAAAAGTGATAGTCAAGGTCACCTGACATTTTTCAGAGGAACTGCATGCTCAACTATTGATTACGGCCTTGTATGTGGAAAATGGCTTGAGTGTGTGACGGATTTTCACGTTAATGAAGTAACCCATTCTGACCACCTGCCTCTAACTGTTTCGATAAACCTAGCGATAAACCCACATCCACACGCAGCACATACAAGGTTATTACCAAAGATTTCCTGGAGGCAGAGCTTCGCTGAGAGTTATAAAACCATGCTAAACCGGAAAGTCAACACTATACATGATAATGAAGTCAACTCCATACGTGGTGTGGACGTTCTTGTTTCCTGCATATCGGACGCAGCAAAGTCCTTTCAAGCTAGAAGAAGAGGTAAAAGAAAACAACTGTGGTATGACTGGGAATGCGCGGCAGCTAGGACAAAATCGTTCGCCTACTTGCGATTAATAAGAGAAACAGGCAGCAGTTTTGCAAAAATTATGTACCAGCAGATCAATAAAACATACAAAACCATGTGCAGGGAGAAGCAAAAAAGGTACTCTCAACACCTGACTACGGAGCTTGCAGGAATTAAGGACAGTCGCTCGTTTTGGAAACTCGCCCGAACCGTCAATGGCTCACTCTTCGCACGGAGTATTCAAACCGAAGCAACTATTCTGGCTGATCATTTTGAACAATTGCTGAACCCACCTTGTAGCACGAGCGAACTGCACTATGCGCTTCCCTTTCAGAGAGTCGATGTATTGGACCGTACCATACTATTTCAAGATGTTTGTAGAGTTGTACATCGATGCAATTTAAATAAAGCCCCAGGAGAAGATCGTATCCCCTACGAATTTTTCAAATATGCGACCAACGAGTTCCTGGTAAAGCTAACAAAGGTCTACAATTTCATTTTTGATGTGGGTGATGTACCGACCAGCTTCAGAAAAAATATAATTTTTCCTTTGTATAAAAAAGGAGATCCCAAAGATCCTAGTAATTACAGAGGAATATCCTTTCTGAACACAGTAATGAAGATTTTTACGGGGATCATTCTAGAACGTCTAACAGAATGGGTACAGGCAAATGACCTACTTAGCGAGTTCCAAGCTGGGTTCAGGAAAAACTATTCTACGGTGGACAATATTTTTACACTGAAAAGTATTGCTAGGACATACCTGGACAAGGGCAAAAAACTGTATGCGTTCTTCGTAGATTTTAAGGCAGCTTTTGACTCTGTTGACAGAAGGGCGCTCTTTTACAAACTAGGCAATCTGGGAGTCTCTACAAAGTTGCTCAAAGTTATACAAAGCCATTACAAAAATAATACAACTGCAGTATGGGATGGAGTCAACATGTCAGACTGGTTTCAGTCAAAAATAGGTGTCAAGCAAGGCTGTCTTATGAGTCCTCTTCTGTTTTCGCTGTTCCTGGATGATTTGCCAACGTTCTTGCCCGGTGGAATCGAGTTCGCTGGAATTAAGATAAAGCTGCTCCTATACGCTGATGACATTGTCATTCTGTCGGAAACACCAACGATGATGCAAATCATGATTAACAGATTAGAGCAATATTGCAGTTTGTGGAACCTAAAAGTCAACACCGCCAAGTCCAAAATAATGGTTTTCCGAAATGGTTCTGGTCGTTACGCAAGGGATGAAAAATGGACATGGCAAGGCGAAGAACTAGAGAAAGTAAAAGAGTATAAATATCTTGGAGTCATGATAACACCTCGGCTAACTTTTAACAATCACCTGCAAGGAAAAGTAAAAGAAGCCAAAAGGGCGATAAATTGCAACTGGAAAGGCATACTTTGTAAAAAGAACATTGCATTAAGCACAAAGTACAAAGTCTATGAAGCAGTAGTAAGGTCTATTATGTGCTATGCGGCCCAAGTATGGGGTATTTTACAGTATGAAGAAGTAGAAAAACTGCTGAGATATTTTATCAAAAAAATCTTCAGATTACCTGAAAATACGCCAAACTATATGCTTCACTTGGAAACCGGTTTGCCGCCACTGTATGTTTATACAATAAGGCTAAACTTCCTCTATATTTTAAAAGTAATGTCACTCCCGAGTCAGCGTCTTCCGCATATAGTTGCAATGCACTTACTACGAGGGAAATTACAATTTTTCAGTGAATGGTTTAGGTTGTGCAGCGAACACGATATTCACCTGATAGACTTTAATGCAGCATCGTGGAAAGAATCTCTTCAGGAGCTGTTGATAAAGATCGAGCTATCTACCCGTATCACTTTTAGAGAAAGAGCGCAGGAAAGCCTTACCCGAAACACGTACCGAACTCTTGAATATGACCTCGGGGAAAAAAATTATTTCCACGATCAAAACAGCATATGTACAATCTCTTCAATTTTCAAGGCTAGAGGTGAGCTTCTCAGACTAAATTATATGCCATATAGGACTGAAGGAAACCCGGAATGCAGTCTGTGCAATCTACGAGCGAAGGAAGACATTTATCACTTCGTTGGAATATGTCCCATATTGAACGTGATCAGGAGAAATCACTGGGGAAAAAGCAGCCTGTCGTCAAACGAAGTTATTTCAATCCTGAACGCCCAAAATTGGAGTGGGCTGGCGAGTTATATAAAAACTGCTTTAAACTACCGGAAGCAAATACAAGAGGAAGCATTTTAAATATTAATTATTTAGATAGGATAGAATAAAATAGTTACATTATATAAAAATAATCAATTCTAATAATCACACGTTTTTAGACTATAAATCTCTCTTTTCGGGCTGACGGCAAATGCCAGTGCTATACTTTGTGAATTTATATCTATGGATTCTTTCTTTATTGTACAATAAAATCACATATTTAATCTAATCTAAAAAAAATCTAATCTAAAGAGTTACCTTAGTAGTTCGAGATAGGGCTTTGCTACTCAATTGCCGTTTTGGCTCATAGAAACAACGATTGGCAATAGTAATTCTCCGTGTGATCTCTCCACTGATGTCATTTGCGGAGCTGACTATAGAGCCTAGGTAGACAAAATTCTTTACTACCTCAAAATTGTATCTGTCTATTGTGGCGTTCTATCCAAGACGCCGATGTTGGGTGCCCTTTTTTGTAGACAGCATATATTTTGTTTTGCTTTCATTGACCGCACAAGTTTAGCTTACCGAAAAAAAATTATGGAGGAGAATTTTTAAATTTTAAAGTGAGTCAAATGTAAAATTAGTGTGCTAGTCTTTGGCAGACGGCTTTTAGCCATGTCACTTAAGATAGATTTATTACTTTTATTGTTTTTGTAATGAATCTATACTAAATGGAACTATTAAAATCAAATCTTATCTATCTAAAAGATCTATAGTAAACAAGGAGTTAAACTTAAATCCCTACCTACTTATTTTTCTTAAAAAAAAAATTTTCACAGACTTGCTCCAAGAAAACCCACAAATGTCCCACAAACCCACATTGCTCTGAGAATAATGAAACAGGTTCGGCAACCCAGTAAGCATTATAGTATATATTGTCAAGAATTGCATGCGCTAAAAATTCTAATAAGCTACTCGTAACGAATGGAACTAATTGAATATTAGTTACCAACGATAACGTGAATAGCGTTAAATATCTAATATGCATTACGTGTACATGTAACATAATGTATGCAGCTGTTCTTTTAATAGCCATATCAAAACTTAGTTAATTGGAAATACGTTGTCAGGACAGCTAGATGGAGGGTAGAAGGGAGGTGAGTTCCGCCAGGTAGGTTAAGGGATGCCAGGTTTGTTTCACAATAAATCGTGAGATTGCAACCAAAAACTGAGAGTTTGTTCGCATGTAGGGGGAAAACATGCTTTAAGATTCCTTTAAATATACGTATACATTTCTGTATAGTTTTGAACTTTAACCCTTTCGCCCCTACTGGGACAATACGTCCCAGCAAACTTTGAGACTGTATATAACATTTATTTTCAACGAAAATTCTAATTTAAAAAAATTCTAATAAAAGTTTGAAGGTTTTTCTATGGTTTGATTATCGTATCTCGTTATGTTTTGAAAAAAATGTACCGTCTAGCGGGAGTTTTGTACCAATGTGTCGTAAAATTTCATCAGTTGCCCATCACATTTTGGCACATTGAGTCGATTTTGCTGTGTTTTTTGTTGATTATTTGCTATTTATATAATATTTATATGGCAACTCTGCCAAGTTATAAGACTGTGTTTTAAACCAGTACTAGATCAAACTTAATTTTTCTCACTATAAATTTATACCAAAATTACAGAGCATATACCAAACACATAACGTTTGGTTCGCCCATCGCTGGATACTTAAGTTCTCATCCAGTGGTTGCTGATCTTGAAGTAAATAGGTAAATTATCAAACTCCAACAATACCATATTCTTCAGTGACAGCTGATTTGGTGCAAAGCTCTTTGTGGAGGTCTGGAACCTAAACACCGAAATATCAGTACTTCTCAGTACTAAAAGCTGGACAAGCTTAAGGGTTTGGATTTACGCTAGGCATAGCAAAAAATCTCTAAAAAAGCTTACAAAAGATACACTTATCCAATTGCATACTCCTATGCTTGTACTGCAAATTAGATGAGTTTTGTACGATCGCCCCAAACGGGGCGCGATCTTAACGCATTTCCAGATCTCCATGTCCATAATAACTTCATCACAGTGATGACTTCAACAACCACATCTACTAGCGTCATAACAACACTTTCCTCAGCAAGTACTACATCAACTATGACAACACATATAGGAAAAACAAAAACAACACCCTTCATAACAACTTCGATGAATGAAACACAAAAACCATGCAACAGCAACAACGGAACATCAATCAACCGTGCAAGTACTGGAACTCCAAAATCAAAGACCCCTACTTCTACCCATATGGACCGCAAAATACAAATCATTCACAAAACCAAACAATTCCCAAACCCATTGTCGCCACTTATACCATGACAAATATCGACAAACACAATCCTACAAGTCAAAAAAGAGACAGATCATCCCCAATTAAAATAACAGACAAAAACAACAACCAAAAGAAACTTAAAACAAAAAACCAACCAACTTTGAACTACTGGTTAAGCAAACCCAAGGACTTAAGCTCGTCAAATCGTTTCGACATCCTCAGCGTGGATGAAGACGTCGAGTACAATAACACAAAAAACGAAACAACCGATAAAATTAACCAACCTAGCAAAACGCAATTTAAGAGACCCAGCAAACCACCTCCGATTAAAGTGCAAAGTGTTGAATGCATTAAAATTCTAAACAACGCGCTTAACGAAGTTGCAAAAGACAATTTTAAATTAAAAGTATTAAAGAACAATGAAATCCGAATGCAACCCTCTGACTCGACTCACTAAATAGCCGTGTATATTATAAAAATGCTACGAAAAAATCACACAAAATACTTCACATTTAGACCAAAAGAAGAAAGAGGATTTAAAGTCGTACTAAGAAACATGCACCACTCCACTGACACAGAAGACATCAAGAATGAGCTAGAAGAAAAAGGACATAAAGTCATGAATATACATAACACTCTACAGCGAAATACAAAAAAAACCATTGCCACTTTTCAATGTTGAGGTAGCCATGGGTGACAATAACAAAAACATATATGTATGACATTACACATTTACTCCAATGCAAGGTTTTCCTTCGAACCACCACACTACAAAGGAACTATATCCCAGTGCACAAATTGGTATGGACATACTAAAAATTACTGCACAAAGGACCCAGTGTGCGTTAAATGCGCGGGATCACACAAGACCCTGGACTGCCAAATGTCATCAGTAAAATGTGCTTTATGTAATGATAGCTACACGGCAAACTACAAGGGATGCGAAATCTATAAAGCTTTAAAAATAGAGCGGTTCCCCCCAATGCGTAAAAAGTATCTCCCGACAGCTAGAGAAAAGACAGTTGAAACCCTCACCAACATCAGACCAGATACAACCTACGCCCAAGCAGCTGCATGCAAAAGACCCCACTATATCAATCCCCGAGGTTGCGGCAAGACAAATGAAAGCGTCAGTGCAACCAATGACACACTAGGTATTCCTGTAGTAGAAGCTAGACAAATTTCCCCACAAACTACCAGCAACAACAACAAAGAGGACTTCGCTGAACTAAAAGAAATGATGAAGAACCTTATTCAACAAATGACGAATATGCTACAAATATTGACCATCCTAACGACGAAACTTAATGGACCATATCCATAAAGAACTTAATATCATCATCTGGAACGCGAATGGCTTTAACCAACATGCACTAGAACTAAAGCAATTTCTAAAAGACAATCACGTTGACGTTTTAATGATAGCAGAAGCACACTTTACTGCTAAAAGCTTCTTCAAAATACCAGGATATAGCATCTACAACACAAATCACCCTGACGGAATCGCACACGGTGGCACAGCTATTATAATTAACAACAAATTCAGCTGCATTGAATTAGAACATCATAACTACGAACACATTCAATCGACTACAATCCAAATAGAAGACAAAGACGGACCATTAGTACTTTCAGCCCTATACTGCCCACCTAAGCATATTATTACAACTCTACACTACGAAGACTACATCAAATCACTAGGGTGCAGATTTATAGCAGCTGGAGACCTCAATGCAAAACACATCGACTGGGGTTCGAGGGTATGCAACACTAAAGGCAAAAACCTTCTAAAAGCAATCCTTAAAAATAACTGTAGATATCTAAGCACCGGCGAACCTACCTAGTGGCCTTCTGATCCAAATAAAACACCGGACTTAATCGACTTTTGCATCATTAGAAACATCCAGCTAAAGGCACTAAGCATTAAATCTAGATTTGAACTTTCATCGGACCACTCACCTATCCAACTCAAATACTCGTCTAAAATAACCCCCATAACTAATTCTTCCCAACTATACAACAAAAAAACCGATTGGGACTCTTTTCGGGAATATATAGGACGACATCTACTACCTAATGTACCACTACAACCGCAAAATGACGTCGAACGAGCTGTAGTTCACATTAATGGCATAGTAACTGCTGCAGTATCTAAAACAACCCTAATCAATATACCAAAAACACACAACAATATTACACCAACTATAATTCGACAACAGATAGATGAAAAGAGAAAACTCAGAAAACGATGGCAAATCACAAGGCTACCCCAAGACAAATCAAAATACAACAAGGCAACCAAAGATCTCAAAGCAAAACTTAAGGCAATCCAAAACAATCAATTTAGTGACTACTTAAAAATCGGACCCCAACTTTTGAGACCAACTATTCGCTTTGGAAAGCTACCAAAAAGTTCAAGAACAAAATAGTATATCAAACTCCTCTACAGAAACCAGACGGATCTTGGGCCAGAACCAATCAAGACAAAGCAAATATTCTGGCTAAGCACTTCGAAGAAGTATTCACAAACGACAAGGGCAATACGGCTGTCCCACCTTCACGTCCAAACACACTCATCACCAATGTAAAAATAAAAAAAGTTACAATAAATGAAATTGAACACTGCATCAAAAAAAGGATTGACCACAAGAAGGCTCCAGGATATGACTCTTTAACGGAAAGATATTAACCCAACTACCCAGACAAGCCATGATATACTTACGAAATCTCTATAATGTATTAATTCGACTTAAATATTTTCCAAAAACTTGGAAAGCTGCGCAGATAATTGCAATACTTAAACCTGGTAAAGACGCAAAGACTACTTCATCCTACAGACCAATAAGTTTACTCCCCATATTAGGGAAAATATTCGAAAAATTAATCTATGATCGACTACAGCCAATACTGACCAATAATAAAATGATACCAGACCATCAATTCGGCTTTCGCAGACAACACTCGACTATCCAACAAATTCACAGGGTAGTTACCAAAATCACAACGGACCTGGAGGAAAAAAGATACTGCATAAGGGTGTTTCTTGACATAGCAAAAGCTTTCGACAAACTACTACTACTACTACTATACAAACCTCAGAACTTACTTCCACGAGACTTCTACCAAATCATTGAAAGTTATCTAAGCGCACGCCACTTCTTCGTTAAATATAACAATCCATCCATCCAACAATCCATAATACTACAGACAAGAGCTGGAGTACCGCAAGGATCTGTATTGGGACCACTACTATATGTCCTCTACACTGCTGACATCCCACTACCGAGTGGAGCTACAACCATGATGGCAACCTTTGCTGACGATACTATTCTGCTGATATCCGATGAAAACCTGGGCACTGTAACTACTCGAGCCCAACGACTTCTGGATAAGACAATGCAATGGTTTGACGAATGGAGCATACAAATTAACGAAGACAAAACCCAACAAGTAATATTTACCACTAAATTAAACTACTCGCCAATCCCAATAAAAATAAAAGACAAAACTATTCCAATCGACAATGTGGCCAAATATCTTGGTATGTACTTGGACTACAAACTTAACTGGAAATACCGCATACAAAAAAAAGGGACCAAATTAAATTAAAATATAATCACCTTTACTGGCTCTTCTTCTTCCCCCTTATCAGCGAGGCCATGATCCGAAAACAAGGGATCACAACCCTCCCACTTCACCGCATTTCTACTGATCCGCCTGTGGGGTTCGCCTATTTGACATCAGAAAATATCGGCAGGCCTGCCGATTTTGGATCACTCGGTTACTGAGGCCAATGAAATGTCGATGTCGTCGCATTTGTCTGATCCAGGCGTTTATACGCCTGCCTTTCCTACATCGCGATGCATCACCTTCACTGGCTCCTGCGTAAAAATTCTGAACTTTCGACAACCAATAAATTACGACTATATAAATCCATTATCAAACCTATCTGGATATACGGGATACAACTCTGGGGAACGTCAAAGAAAACAAACATCGCCATAATCCAAAGACAGCAATCAAAAATATTACGAACCATCGACATCCATCGCGACCTCAAAATACCAACAGTGGAAGAAGAGATAGTAAACATAAGCAGAAGACATCATAATTAGTAGTTCACCCTAACATCGAAGTCAATTCATTACCAATGAAGGAATTCTTCGGAAGACTACGACTAAAGAGAAATAGACCCAGTGACTTGATAAGAGGGACCACAAGGTCAACATACTAAAACATCCTAAATATAAAAAAATTAAATTTCTAACGTATTATAACTACTTTACTCGTTTCATAATTGTTTAAACTGTTTAATTGTTTTTGTTTAATTGTTAAACTGTTGTTAATTTTAAATTCCTAGAAAATGGCTAAGAACACTTAGTCCAAATTAAATCCCAAAATTCAAATTGTAAAAACAAATATTAGATGTCTTTTTCTAAGACAGATGTATTTACTGCATTAGGAAATAAAAAAAATAAATAAATATAATATTTAGGCGCCAAAAAATACTATTTTGTGTAAATTTCAAATAAATTGAAGCCGAAGCGGTTAGTTTTTCCTTGCTCTGGGACTTATTTATATGTCTTTTCTTCAATTTTTTTTTTTTGCCGTAAAAATTCTTATTGGGACACATACGTCCCACCTTAAAGCATTATTTTTTTTTTTTTATTTATTATTTATATATTATACTAAATCATTTAACTGGATACTACAAGATATCTTATCTTTAAATAAGTATCTAAAAATGAGATTACAAATATGAAATTTAATCAGAAAAAAAAGAAAGTGAAAAAAAAGTTAATGAAAATTTACGCTTTACAAACATAGCATTTATGCGGTTGTTAGCTCTGATTTGACAATGGTAAAAATAATTTTCTGCTAATTGTGGCTGGTGATGTAGTGCTTTGCAATTCCTGTGGAAAGTTATTCCACAGTCGAATTGCTTGGACAAAGTAGGACCGCTCTCCAATAGTGTGTTTTTTGTCATATATGTATGTATCCCAATATATAAAAATCATGTGTCACTGTCACGTTAATCTCCGAAACCACTCAACCGATTTCAATGAAATTTTGTGCATGTGTATGGCTCGTTCCAACTTGGAAGATAGGATAGTTTTGAAGCCGATAGGGGGCGCTGTTGTCGACTACTATTTTTTCTGAAACACCAAATATTCAGTGAGTTAATTTAGTATTTTATTTCTATACGTATACTTATCACTAATAATACTTCTACATTACAGGAACTCAAAACAGCTGCAGAATTTTTCCAAGTTTTTATCCCCATCTCACCATAGAAAATCTTCTCTGCAGCTAAAAGTGGACTTCAGGATGAGGATGTTTAATTTTTTTTAACATGTTCTTGTTTTTCTTGTAACTTGAAATTCGAAATAAAATCACTTCAGACATTTTTTTTTGGTCCTTAAAAGAACCAATTGTGTAAAAAAAAATAAATAACTTTTCTTTAACCTCCGCAACCATAAAGAGTGCGTCCTTGCCTCTTTAATGCATATACAACAACCATTGTTGGTGTTGGTAACAGCATCATGAACATCATTTTCCAAGATCACTTTCAGCACACCACGGGTTTCTTCGTATATCACTGATAGTTATTCCGGGGACAGCAGGAGCTGCATCTAGTTCAGCCTGGTTGATTGGATGAGTTTGATGTTAGTTTGGCGGTGTCGACTACGACGACGGTGGGGGATGAGAACTTGGAGCTTTTTTTCTTCGTATGTTATTTTCCTGTAATTAAAAACTATATTAGTAACAATAACACATGCAGTAGTAATGCAATAAACATAATCACTCACTATCTTTTCGTCCGGGCAAATTATTTGGATTCGTCCTCGAAGTTTCAAGGGATGAAGCTTTTTTGGCGCCTACGACGACAATTGATGTGGAAAATCCTTTGAAATGTTGTCGCTGTTTTGTAGTATATCTGTAATTAAAGATAATATTAGTAACAATTAGTTATATACTTACTTAAACACTGTTTATTCGATATTCCGAGGAATACATTTTATTTTATCCTGTGCGTAGCGAAGGTGCTCTGGAAACTGTTGAATTGGCTAGAACTGTGTCGCCGTCGATGATCGATCACTGGGAGTTGAGACTTGGAGCACTTCTATTGTTGTATTTCTGCAATCTAAAAGAAATATTAGTTACAATTATAGTGATAATAAAAACGCGAGTATTTTTTCCAGTTTGACGGATCGTTGTCTGGACTAAGCTTTTGTTTTTCACGCCGGAGATTTGCCTCCAGTTGTCAATTGAGCACAAATCTTTGCAAATTTATTTCATGGGAGGAGCGGATGATGTCGCTCATGCTCAACAGCGAAAAAGACTCAATCCAGACGCCAAACATCGGATAATCTCCGAACTGCAAAATTTGTTTCACGACCACAATGAATTGGTTTGATTGATTGATTGCACTGCAATATCCGGTAGCCTTATGGCAAGATGAACATCTCTTCAACATCAAACAGTCAATCAATCTATCAGTTACTGAAATAACTATAACCACTCTTCAAACTTAATTATTTTTTTCATTTCGATTCGATTACAAATAATGAAAAAATCATTTTTCTTTCTACGCCGTGGATACTAGATGAAGAGAAAATAAACGAAAAAAGAGTGTATTTCAACCAAGCTTTAATATTAACACAATAATATTTCGCAGGAAATGACAATCAGCACTGCAATGGCATTTTTCACACCGCAAGTGTGTAATCTCAACAGAGGAACATATGTACAAAGAAATATATCTATTTCATTTCATTAAATGGCGTTGCAGGGCACGCGGGGCATCTGCTAGTACATACTCGTACGTATATGTATTTGGCACTACAGGTCGTCAAGTGCGTAGGCCTAGCTTCTCGCAACCACTCGTGCTATGGGCGTTATACTTATTCGCACGAATGGAAAGGTGTCGTATCCGAAATGCAATTTTGGTTTTTGAGAAGCTTTTCGTGGCAACAATACTTTCGGAAGCCTGTCAGACGTTTTCGAGAAGCGAGACCGTGAAAAAACGTGTTGGTGTTTTCTGGAATTCTGAAGAATGCCGGCGAGTGCATGCAGCAAAACAAGAAGCATACAAAGCGGCGCTGCAAGGGAAGACGAGAGCTGCTCGTGAGCTCTACGAGGAAAGGAGACGGGAAGAACATCGGCTTCTCCAAAAGAAGAAGAAAGAGCATGAGAAGCGCGCGTTTGAGAATATCGAGAGTTTATACACCAGGAACAATGTACGGAAGTTTTACCGAAAGGTAAAAAGAACGTAACAGAGAAGCGATACCCGTACAGAAACCTGTAGAGATGAAAATGAAAACCTCAAAATTTCTGTCCGCCTGACCCAAACGAAGTGAGGATAGCAATATCCAAGCTAAAATCGAACAAGGCTGTTGGATCTGACGGCTTATCGGCCGAACTTTTCAAGGCAGCTGGGGATGAATTGGTAGAGTGCATGCTAAGATTTGGAGAGACGAGTGTATGCCTGATGAATGGAATCTCAGCATCGTTTGCCCGATCCACAAGAAAGGAGACCCCCTCAACTGCGGCAATTATAGAAGCATCAGTCTCCTCAACATCGCATACAAAATCTTTTCTGCGATATTGTGTGAACGCCTGAAACCTTTTATCAACAGCCTGATTGGACCCCATCGGTGCGGTTTCAGGCAAAGAAAGTCGAACATCGATCGAATTCCAAATCGATACTCACCACCTCTTTATCGATTTCAAGGCCGCCTATGACAGCATCTATAGAGAAGAGCTTTATAGAGCCATGTCTAGTTTTGACATCCCTGCCAAACTTGTCCGTCTGTGCAGGCTGACGATGGAGAACGCTCGCTGCTCCATCAAGGTCGGTAATGACCTCACAGAGACCTTTGATGTCAAAAAAGGTTTTAGACAAGGTGACGCGCTGTCATGTGACTTCTTTAATATTGTACTTGAACGGATTGTGCGGAACTCACAAGCCAAAACCGGAGGCACAATCTATTACAAGTCTGTACAACTGCTTGCATATGCCGACGATATAGACATTATCGGCAGAACTCAGTGGGCTGTCACCGGTGCGTATTTTATTTATTTTGGAGATTTTTGTACTATGGAAGACTGGTAAGTTAGGATCGGCCCTCTATGAAGATACACTTAGACCAGAAGTAGGTCCATTGTTCTGCCGATATGTAAGGTGGATGGGCCACTCTCTTAGTCTGGGAATCATTTGCTATGTTGTATGATACCTTTAATTCTAGTCGTGCAGGCATTGCTGAGATCACTAAGATCATGGAAAAAGTATTCTTCTATTGTGGCCTTCCTAATGTTGACGAGCGCAGGACAAAAGCAGCTACAGCTTCTGCAAAAATCGTTGCATGTACTATGGATTATAGACGGTGCGTTTCTCGAAGGCTGGGGTGGATTCCAGCAGTCACGAAAGATGCTCCTAAAATTTGGAAGAAGAAAAGTATTCATATTTATTCTTTTACAATGGTTTTTTTTTTAAATTCAAATTTTCGGTTGCTCTTCTTAACGGTAGCCATTTTTGTATATCTTAATCTACCGCTTTAGGAGTAGTCTCCTTGACTTCCGAAACAGGTAAGAAGCAGATTTGGGGATAGTAGGGGATACGATCAGATGAAAGCTACTTTCCAACTATGTATTTCTACAGTTCGAAGATCCTACGACAACACAAGAATACCCAGGCTCAACATCATTGGACTAAATGATCCCTGAGTGCGCCAACAACTGAGGACCACCTTTCGCAAGGTGTGGAGGCAATCAGCAGCTCACTTCCCACAATCATCCAAGAATACGCGTGCTGTGAAAAATGTATTTCCATTTAGTTCTTTTTTTTTTTTTTTTTTTTTTTTTATTGGGAGGGGTAATCTTCAAAAGACGAAACTCAGTACGTCCTGAGTAACAGTGTGGGTCTCTTACCCACTAAACTCCCCTCCTACGACCGCCCCATTCCCCGCGGTACTGCAGTCAAGCATTTCATCGCGGGGGGGGGGGGTTTAGTCTGATGTATTCGACTAGTGCATGTTTGCATTATCCTGCTCAGCATTGATTGTTCTTAGAATCTTCATTATGCGCATTGTGCTCCCAGCGACTGCGTCCCATGCCTCCTGGCTTTTGAGCATTTCGCCAACGATGTTTTCTGGCGTCAGTGGGTGGCCGAGTTCACTCCTTAGTGCATTCCTTTCGTCGAGGAATCTTGGGCATTCAAAAAATATATGTTCTGCGTTTTCTACGCAGTCAGCGCAATGCGGACAGTAAGGGGTATTGTCGTGTTTATACTTATGTAAGTACGAACGAAAGCATCCATGGCCCGTTAGGAACTGCGTTAAGTAGAACTCAAGCTCTCCATGTTGCCTGTCGAACCATGGCTGGATTTGGTGTATGAACCTATGGGTCCACCTGCCTTTCTCAGAAGCATTCCAGCATTCTTGCCATTCTCTTAGGCTTTCTGCTCTATAGATCCGGTTTTCGCTGGCCTCGTTTCTTTCTCTTCTTGCGCAGTACTGACGTTGCTGTTCTACTGCCATGATATCTATTGGGAGCATTCTCGCTACCACGCAAGCTGCATCGCTAGAAGTAGTGCGAAATGCGCAGCTAGCTCTCAATGCACATATTCGATACACAGATGTGATATGTGATCTGTATGTTTTGATTGTCATGGCCCCGGCCCAAATTGGTGCGGCGTATAAGATTATAGACGTAACCACTCTAGCCAGCAGTAACCTACGGCTATGTCTTGGTCCTCCTATGTTGGGCATGATACGCGCGAGTGCGGCACTTGCTATTGCACCTTTTCGGCCTACATACTTAAGGTGATCTCTAAATGAAAGTCTCGTATCTATCATGACACCTAGGTATTTTATATGCGGTTTAGATATTATTTCATGGCCGCCGACTATAATGGTGAGAGTTTCTACCTTCTTTCTACTACTTATCAGGACTGCTTCAGTTTTATGCTCCGCCAGTGTTAGATAAACTGAGGTGAGCCATTTTCGTATTATCCTTATTGTCGCATTGCTTATCTGTTCCACCTCCTCCAACAGTTTAGCAGTGACAATAATGGCGATATCATCAGCAAATCCCACTATTTTTGTTTCTGCGGGTATAGGAAGTCGCAGTATACCGTCATACATAATATTCCAGAGCAAAGGGCCAAGGACTGAGCCCTGTGGTACTCCGCCTGTGATCTTATATTCCTTGGGGCCGCGGTCTGTATTGTATACCAAGATTCTGCACCTGAAGTAGTCAACAATAACGTCTATGAGGTATTGTGGAACTCTCATCCTTCTGAGCGCTTGTAAGATGTGACTCCAATTTGCCGTATTGAAGGCGTTTTTTATGTCAAGAGTTATAACCAAGCAGTACTTTTTGGAACCGCCTCTCCATCTTCTTCCCTGTATAGCCTCTTGTGCCGTTTTAACTACCACATTGATTGCATCTGTTGTTGAGCGCGCTTTTCGAAAACCGTATTGGTGTTCTGAAAGACCTCCAGATTCTTGAATTGCTGCCTCTACCCTGTTACAGATGATTCGGTCTAATATTTTGCCAGCCGTATCTAACATACAGAGTGGGCGGTATGATGATGGTTCATTTGGTGGTTTCTTACCTTTGGGAAGAAGTACTAGGTTTTGCCGTTTCCACTGATCCGGGAAGACTCCTTCCTTCAGGCACGAGTTGTAAATGTTAATAAACATTTCTGGGCTTACTTTTATATTACTATTATTTCTTCTTTGGTTACCTCTCGGATTGTTGGTGCCTCTACTATTGGGTCATCCGAGAATACGTTCTCTTGTTGCTGAGGAAATAGTCCGACCACGATGTTGTGTAAGAACTCTGGGCAGGTGGAAATCTGTGGCTGGCACCTTTTCAATTTTTTCATGACGATTTGGTAGGCTTTGCCCCAAGGATTTTCGTCAGCTTCATCACACAGCTCGGCGAAACACTTCCGTTTGCTCTTTAGTATAGCTGTTTTTAGTTCCTTTCGAGCCACCCTGTAGTCTTCTTGCAGTTCACTGGAGACGGCCCTCGCTCTAGATCGCGTATACGCCCTTCTCGCTCGATGACACTTGGTACGTAGATGCGCGATTTCTTCATTCCACCAGTAAACTGGGGGACGATGTTCCATAGCCTTTCTTCTCCTCATTGTGGCGTCACATGCCCGTGTAACCTCATTTATGGCCTGCATTGTTTTACTGCCCGCACGACCCGTCCATTTGGTTCTGAAAGAATTATCGGTAGGTCGCATGGTAGATATAGGACGTAGCTTTTCGAGTATACCTGGAGAAGTATTGACGAACAGCTGAACAGCAACTTCAGCAGTAGTGAAGAGCGACTTAGAGTCTGTGTTTTGCAAAAGGAAGAGGGAAGACATGTTAAGCACAACTGTATCAACACGTTGGCTACAAAAGCAGAAGAAGCTGCAAGATGCTGTAGATGTGGGACTGTTTACAGAATCACCAGGTGGTCGCAGCTCCAGGCAAAACTCAGTGAAAAGCCGGCTAGTTGCTTATTTCGGATGACAACCAGCTCAAGAGATGGAGAGAGCATTTTGCTATGGCTTTGATAAACTAGCGATATGCTCCTAAATCGGACAGAGTTGCCTGCGGTGAGAAATGCTCGAATACGAACCACGATCCCCAGTAAGGGTGATATCACTGCCGCGATCAAAGCACTGAAAACCAACAAGCGGAGTTTCTGCTTATAAAGAAGGCCTGAAAAGCTAAGAAATTTCCTTACAGGTGGAAGTAGGGAATGACTGTCAAGCTAGAAAGAGAATTAGATCAAGCGCGAAAACTGGAAGGGTATCTGCGAAGATAATAGCTGAAATCATCCTAAAGCAAATCAAGCAACATCTCAAAGATACACTCTTCTCCTTCTTCCTTTTATCAGCGAGGTTATGATCCGAAAATAAGGGATCACAACCCTCCCACTTCACCGAATTTCTAGTGATCCGACTGTAGTGTTCGCCTATTTGGCCTCAGAAAATATCGGCAGGCCTGCTGATTTGGATCACTCGGTTACTGAGGCCAATGAAATGCCGATGCCGTCGCATTTGTTTGATCTAGGCGTTTATAGGCCTGCCTTTCCTACACCGCGATGTCTTTGGAACGTGCATTGATATTGTCTCAAACTAACTTTAACTTTTTATCTCAAAGATACACTTCCGCTTTGGATCGTCCTGTGTCGACCACATCTTAAGGATTATCATCGAGCAGTGCGTTAAATACCGACCACCTCACCTGCTATTCACTGATTTTGAGATGGCAGTCGATATTGTCAATAGAGAGTTTACTTGAAGTACCTTACTCAGGAGAAGTACGATTATTCCCGATAAATGACTTGCTATTATCAAGACTACATACATATGGTAGGTCCAAATATCACGTTCTGAAAGGAGTTTTATCTGAGGAATTCGAGATCCAAAGTAAGTGTTAAAAATTATATACTAATACATACTCATGATCTCTCCTTATAATTTCTCTTTTTATCATCTACTTGTAATTTAACGTAGAGTAGCATACTGTTATAGTCAGTCAGTCACAATTCATCTTTTGTAGAGAGAGGTACTCAATAAAGATTTGCAATACCTTTTTAACCTTGTCTTGGTCTTTCTATTTTAACGTTTCGCCGGGTTTGATAAGGGGCTAAAGAACACAACCCCCCTTTTTTCCACATGGTGCCGAAACCCGGGAGAAGGGCGAACAAAGACATATAAAAAACAATTGCAAAATAGGTACATTCTCTAATCCGTGGCTCTAAAGATTCGTGCTCGCGAGTGCAAAAAAAGGTAAAAGGTGCCGATGGAACTCTCTGCACGGTCAGCCTATAGAGGGCAAGTTACTAAAATAGTGAAAGCGGCGTCGGAGTTTCTAAAGGCGGAGGAATCCCAATTAAACGACCCAGCTAAGTACGATGATATAGAAGAGGAGCTTATTTCTTACATTCAACGATTAACCGCAGCACATGAGAGCCTAATGACAACGAATCAGGAGGTGCTTGCCAAAAATCTCATCAAGGCGGATGGCGCTGATCTTGACAAAGAACTGGAAAAAATTACGGACTATCAAGATTCCGCCATAGGGATGCTTGCAAAATTAAACTCTCGTGTGACTAAAATACAAAGAAAGCAAGCTCCAGCTGCTGACCAGTTTCAATCTAATACACCATCAGCCTCGGTCGCAAACTGTTCGTTAAAGCTCCCCAAATTGCAGTTGAAAAAATTTGATGGTAACTTCCAAGACTGGCTGCCCTTTTGGGAACAGTTTCGTACCGCCGTGCATGAAAACAACCGTTTAACAACATCCGATAAATTCAGCTATCTTGAGTCGGTGTTAGTAGGTAATGCAAAAAAGGTAATTGCGGGTTTTACGGCTTCAGAGATGTGCTACGATGCAGCTGTCTCACTTCTGCAAGAGCAATTTGGAGATACTGAACGTCTAATAGATAGACACATGCAGCAGTTGATCTCTCTCCGCCCTATACATTTGAAGACAGACGTCGTAGGCTTACGTAATTTATATAATTGTATTACAGCTTGCAGTCGCACTCTAACTGCATTGCAGATTCCCTCGCACCAATACTACGTAATGCTGAAGTCCATATTGCTACGGTGCTTGCCAGTGGATCTTCGTGTTGATTATCACCGGCTGGCAGAACGAGACAACGATGTTGGAGATATTAAAGGTTCGGACTCAGGAAGCACTTCCACCCTTTCGCACATCGGCGACAAGCAAGTTCAAGGTCTCATGCGGTTTCTAAAACGAGAAGTAGAGTCGCTTGAAAGAAGTCGAGTTTTCTCTGTCGCGACAACTGCCAAACCATCTACTTCATTTTCAACCACCAACACTGCAGCTAGCTTGGTTTCATTCAGTGATAAGGACGAATGCTTATTTTGTTCTTCAGACAGACATGCAACAAAAGAGTGCGATAGTGAGCTGTCCCTCGCGGAAAAAAGAGATATATTGCGTAAAGAGAATCGGTGTTTTCGTTGTGCTAGACGCGGTCACTCCTCAAGAAAATGTCGAAATTCAAAGTTTATTTCGTGTAAAAAATGCAAAGGCAAACACTTTACATCCATGTGCGATCCATCCTTTGTAAAAACAAATGCTTTAACTGTACCAGCGGTCGCAACAACAGTAGACAATGAAATGGAGAATGTGTTAAACTTGTGTGCGTGTAATTCAATTCCACAAAATTCAATGGTCTTTTTAAAGACAGCTCGGGGCATTGTCGTAGCTCCGGGCAAGAAAAAAAAATTATTAATTCGCTTTATTATCGACGGCGGCAGTCAACATTCCTTCGTTCGCGAAAGCCTGGTTCGTAAATTAAATCTCGTTCCCATCGGTGTGGTAAACATTTCGATCATCCCCTTCGGATCCAAAAAGAAATTTCCATGCCAAAGCCTACAAAAGGTAAAAATCGTAATAAACAGCCAGTACAACAGCAAACGTGTGGAGATTGAAGCAGTTGTTGTTCCGGAAATCTGTATTGACGTGTTGCAAGTGCCTGACATTTCATGCCCATCGGTCGAAGGCCTACGTCTTGCAGATTGTAATCATTCTTCAATCGAAGCAGAAGATGGGCTGAGCGTTCTCGTTGGCTCGGACTACTATTGGGCGGCAGTAACTGGTAAACAACGCCGCATTACCCCAACGTTAAGAGCTGTTGAAACCATCTTTGGCTGGACACTACAGGGAAAACATGCCTCTGTCGGTAAGATTCTTGATTCGAACGTTCACTTATGCTCTTCTTCTATATGTAGCGCCAATTTTCTTCTGCCTGTCTTGAACGACAATGATCTAACATCATTTTGGTCATTGGAAGCCATCGGAATTCAAAGTGAGGATGCTGAAAACCACCTTCTAGCTGAAAATCTAATCGCCAAATGCATCAGCAAGAACGGTTCCCGCTATGAAGCAGCACTACCGTGGAAGAACCCGGCCGTTCAAGGGTTTTTGTCCACTAAGCGCGTTAAGTGGAAGTTTATAGTGGAACGAGCTCCATGGCGAGGCGGATTCTGGGAACGCCTCATACGCACAATCAAAAACGTTCTCAAGATGGTCATAGGTAAGGCGAAACTTACTTTCGAGCAACTTCGAACTGTAATCGTCGAAGCTGAAGGTTTGGTAAACGCTCGGCCACTTACATACATGAGCAGTAATCCATTAGATTCCACTCCCTTGACTCCTGCTCATTTTTTGATGGGTTATTGTGGATCATCCGTTCGTGAAGTTGTTTCTAATTCACACGAAATACAACATCTTTGGAAGCAGCGGATGAAGTATATTAGTATGCTGGAGAAGCGATGGCGTACTGAGTATCTGCAGCTACTACGATCGTTTCACCACAACAAATGCAGTTCATCAGTACAACTTAAAAAAAATGATGTTGTTCTCGTTTTCGATGCTGGTAAGCCAAGGATTAACTGGAGGTTGGCTGTCATAGAAAACACTTTTGCTGGTCGTGATGGTAAGGTTAGAGCGTGCGAGATACGCTATGCAGATAGAAGTCGAACCCGAAGGCCAGTCCAATTATTGTACCCGCTGGAGCTTACTTCATCTTCGCCGGCCGGAGGATGTTAAAAATTATATACTAATACATACTCATGATCTCTCCTTATAATTTCTCTTTTTATCATCTACTTGTAATTTAACGTAGAGTAGCATACTGTTATAGTCAGTCAGTCACAATTCATCTTTTGTAGAGAGAGGTACTCAATAAAGATTTGCAATACCTTTTTAACCTTGTCTTGGTCTTTCTATTTTAACGTTTCGCCGGGTTTGATAAGGGGCTAAAGAACACAACCCCCCTTTTTTCCACAGTAAGTAAAGCTGCGTTCTTCCACCTATTCTATTCCTATTGATGATTAACTGTACTTCGTGAACCTACACCAAATAATAGCAGGCGTGTCGCATCGTAGGGCTGAAAATTAATACGGAATACAGGAACCAATATGCACAACCACCCAACGACGGAAGTGACAGTGGATTGGTCGCACGTTTCGAAAAGGTGTCAGTTGCATAGCTAACCATGCTTTCCAATGGAGCCCTTTAATCCAGGATGCCGAACCCTGGCGGTCCGAGGAGAATATGGCACAGAACAGGCGAAAAGGAGGCACGCCAGTTGGGGAAAGTTGGGGAGAGGAGCTGAGGCGCATTGACAGAAACAGTACGATGGTTCCGGACAAGAGGATACAAGACGTAAGAAGAAGAACTATTGACTACTGTCTTATTGGCGGAGACTGGCTTACAAATTATTGCAGGAAAAAGAAAACGGTTTATAGCAAAAATGTTCCGGTTGTATGATCTCGAGTGAATTATGTTATATGAGCAGCATCAGGTTGTGTTCAATATTAAAAACGCAAGCTCAATCTTGAATACATATATTGTGGAGAAAAGAACATTCATTTAAAGGAAAACGAGAGAAAAACTAACTATTTACATTCGCCGAACCTTCTGGAACAAAGGACAATTTGCAAAGGCCAAGTCATAGCTCGAAAAGTAGTGCTGCCATCTCGCCAACCCCAATTCAGTTGCTGCCATTGCCATATTGTGCTGTCTGTGAATGGAATCCTGTTTTAAACATCCTGCTCGGTCGAGCCACCATGCTCGAAACAAGCTGCCTCCAAAGTCGACACAATGTTCGGAATGCCCTGGTGCACGTCCCGATGCCGTCCTAAGTGTTGCGTGCCGTGCTAGTCCTTCACTGCCGGGTGAGCCTCGATGATGCGAACCAATAGCCAGTGAGTGGGCGGTAAGTTCTCCCGCCGAACAATGACAATGTTAGCATGTCTAATGTAGTCCTGGCGCCTTTGCCACTTATTCTGAGTCGGAAGCGTTGTCAGGTACTCCTCGCTCCACCGTTGCTAAAAATGTTGGTGCAGCTGTCGCAACCATTGCCATTGTTTAACTCGATTTATCGGGATATCAGTGACATTCAGCGCTCTGGTACTCTGATAATTGGGGCTCCGATAAGAAAGTCTCCCGGCGTTAGTGCAAACATGACGTTCGGATCGTTGTGCAAAGGAGTGAGAGGACGAGAATTAAGGCACGTCTCGATTCGTTTTGCCGAAGTATGAAGTTGATGATACCACATGGTTTGTCCACCAACCAAACGAACTAAATGATGCTTTGCAGACTTCACCGCAGCCTCCCACAGGTCAATCTGATGTGGAGCACTGAGTGTGATGAAATGCCGTACTGGACAAGGATTGTTGATTGTGTTCGCTATGCCAAGGCACCAAGTCACCTTGCAGCATCCGGTTAGCTCCGATAAACGCTGTGCCGTTGTCACCATACAAATCTCAACAAGGCCCACGCCTGCCAATGATCCATATAAAAGCATCCAGGACAGCACGGCCTTCGTAACCATATATATGAATATAGCCATAATTGCCAAATGGCAATTAACTTCTTTTCTCCATACAAGAAACCTGGCCTGGATGGTATCTTCCCCATGATGCTACAAGGAAGTAGCCCTGCACGAAGTGGTAGCAAGAATCGAGCAATCACTCTACCACAAAGAATTCATTTTAGCGGCCTTTTTAGACGTGGAAGGAACCCTTAACAATGTGAAAACCGAATCAATAAGATTATCACTGGACCGACTAAGAGTAGATTCCACACTCTCCGACTGGATTGAATGTATGCTTAAGACAAAACACATCAACTCGGAGCTGGGTGACAGCCAAGTAAACGCACTGGCCTGTAGGGGAACCCCGCAAGGAGGGGTCCTATCTGCTCTACTATGGATTCTAGTCGCAAATGAGATCGTTTTAAAATTAGGACGCAGCGGAGTAAAAGCTGTTGCTTATGTAAACGACATCGTCCTACTTATGTCCGGCAAATTTCTCGACACTATCACCGAACTTCTGCTGTAGTGTAATGAAACGAGTGGTTAGGTCGACGTCTGGAATAACACTGGCTGTTTATTGTCTACATCATAAATGTGTAGTGTGTTAGTATTACATAATGCAAATAGTTGTGTATTAATGTGTTAGAGTTTTTATGTTTATGTATATTACAAGACATCTCCCTTTTTTTTTTTTTTAATTTTCGTACATTTTCAATTCACTTAGGTTCTAATTCATTAACATTAAGATTCATTAATTCAACTGTATGTTACAAAATTCTAATACAAAATTTTATATTTCACATTTTAATTTAAGTTAAAAAACTTTATCGTTTGTCGTAGTCCGATGAGGTGAATCTTTGTGGCCGTTTTATTATGCGGCCGCTCCTGGTGGTTTCATGCTTCACTTCTGGTTGACGTGGATCTTTACGAGTTGAACTGCTATCATTTTCTGGTGTGTTCTCAACCTCTTGTATCCGGGAACTCTGTGACGTAAGCGCCTGGTTGCTTTGGCTGGTTTCACTAGTCTCTTCGAGGGCGCCTTCTCCGGTCGTAGTGTTTGTTGCATCGTTATACGTAGGACTTCGGATTGTAGCTTTGGTGTGATGTAGGTGGTAATTATTTCGTCGGTACCAGGTGCCATCAGATGTTTCTACAATAACAGATCGTGGATATTTAGTATTTTCAATTACCTTTGCTCCCTTCCATTGACGATGTCCCACTTGCATACGAACTTTATCACCGATTTTTAAGGGCTTGCTTGTTTTGCAGTGTTGATCGGCGTGTTGTTTCTGTTGCAAACGTGCCCTTTCCAATTCTTGTGATACATCAGCTATGACTCTTGGCTTTAGCTCATCGACTACTGTTGGTAACATTGTTCGTGTCATTCTGCTAAACAAACGCTGATTTGGGGATTTAAGAGCGTCGCTTCTTGGTGTATTACGCATCAACAGCAGGGCCTTGTAAATATCACTGTTGTCCAGTTCACATCGTTTAATAATGTTTTTGATGCTTTGTACATTTCGTTCGGCAAACCCATTAGACTGCGGATAATAGGGTGATGACAACACGTGATTGAAGTTCCACTCGGCTGCGAATTCGACGAAATTCTTGGAGGTGTACTGTGGGCCACCATCTGATTCAAAAGTTTCTGGTACGCCGTGCACCGAGAACCACTGCTTTAACAATAGGATTACTTCGGCTGACGTAGCTGCTTTTAGTTTACGAAAGTCAACAAATCCGGAGTAATGATCAGCAATAAGCAAAAAGTCTTTCCCAAATACTTTGAAGATATCGGAGGATACTATTTGAAATGGATATTCTGGAATCGACTTGAGCATAATAGGCTCCCGTTTGTTGCTGCTTTGGGTTTGCTGACATGTGGCTCATCTTTCGACGTAGTCTTTTATGTCTGTTGTTTGACCATACCAATATAGCGATTGCCGTGCTCGAGCCAGGGTTTTGACAATACCTGGATGTCCAGCATGTAGTTGCTTAATCATGTTTGAGATTTCCGATTCCGGGACAATAACCTTCCTTCCTTTAAGTAGCAATCCATCTACAAACGTGATTTCTTCCTTAAAATTCGAGTATTTTTTAATCGATTTCGGTACTGCCTGCTCATTCTCCGGCCATCCGTGTAAAATAGTTTTTCTTAATAAGCTCAATTCATGGACGTTTGTTGTGGCTGTTACCAACCTCTGTTTTGCCTTATCTGTTAACGATAGTATGGAACTAACCCGGTACTGTTCTTCACTTTCGATCACATTCGGCTCGCAGTTGGCTGTTACCAACCTCTGTTTTGCCTTATCTGTTAACGATAGTATGGAACTAACCCGGTACTGTTCTTCACTTTCGATCACATTCGGCTCGCAGTCTCTACTAAGAGCATCAGCTATTGGAATTTGAGTGCCTTTGATATATTTAACTATCGGAGAATACTGCAGCACGTCCCACAAAATTTTTTGCAATCTTAGAGGTGCTTTTTCCATAGGCTTTTTGAAGATAGTTTCCAAAGGCTTGTGGTCCGTCTCTATGTGCAACTCCTTGCCGTATACATATTCATGGAATTTCTTACAAGCAAATCTAATCGCCATAGCTTCTTTTTCGATCTGTGGATAGTTTTCTTGTGTCGCTGAGAACGCGCGGGAGGCATATGCAACCGGTTGGTCATCCTGAAGCAAACATGCACCCATGGCTTTTGATGATGCGTCGACTGAGAGCTTGACAGGCTTATTTACATTATAGTACCTGAGCACAGGTGTAGTTGATAATGCACGCTTAATTTTATTGAATGCTTCTTCTTGTTCAATGTCCCAATACCAATCAACATCTTTGTGAAGTAGTGCTCGCAATGGTTCTGTTAAATTCGAAAGATTAGCAATAAATTTTCCTACATAGTTTACCATTCCGAGCAACCTTTGGAGTTCCTTTACATTGGATGGCGACTTTAGCCGTCTGATTGCTTCGATTTTGTCCGTGTCAGCTTCATACCCCTCCGGTATGAAAATGTGTCCCAAAAATTTTATTCTCGTCTTTTCGTATTCACACTTACTTTGATTTAGTGTAAACCCCGCTGCATCTAATCGATCGACTACTGTTTTTGTTATTGCCTGTAGTGCACTCCTACTTTCAGAATAGGTGAAAATATCGTCCATTGCCACTTCACAGTTTTCAATGCCACTGAGCGTTCTATTCATGACTTCTGAAAATATTTCGGGTGCGGAGCAAATTCCAAATGGTAAGCGAAGATAACAGTAACGACCCCACGGTGTTGCAAACGTTAAATATTTTGAAATTTTTCTACCGACTCTTAACTGCCAAAACCCCGTTTGGCAATCCAACTTAGTAAACCATCTTGCTGACTTCACCTTGGCTGCAATTTCTTCTACGGTTTTTAACGGATAGTGTCTACGTTTTATATTCTTATTAAGCTCTGTTGGATCCATACAAATTCTTATTTTTTCGCCCTTTTGAACAATAATCATTGGACTGACCGCTGGTGTCGGCTCTGTAATTTTTTTTATGACACCCAATTTTTCCATTTTGTTAAGTTCTTTTTTAGTTTTGTCTCGCAGAGCATATGGAATTCTACGCGGTGGAATAATTTTAAACTTTGGATCGTCGATGAAGTCTATATCACTTAAATGAATGACAGCAACCCAATTTTTCGTCGTCGTTTTTTGTTTGTTTTCCGTTGTCGACGCGATGAACGCGAACTATGAAACCTAGCTTTTCACACATTTCTCTTCCTAAAATAGGCTGTAATTCCTGCTCTACGATCTTAAATAAAATAGTTGCCGGCTGTTTGTTTTTCGTCTGGCACCTTATTCGCGCTTCACCAATAACCCTAATACTATCATTATTGTAAGTTATAACGCGCTTTGTTGCTGATTTTGTGATTTTAGCACTAATTTTATTAGCCATTTTTTCTGACAAAACATTGCATTCAGCCCCGGTGTCTAAATTAAGGACTAACTTTTTTTTACCAACACTCACAATCTCTGTCCATTTGTCTTGACCTGATAGAACATCTGTCTTACAGATAATTGAATTAATTATGTATTCCTTCTCCGAATCATCGCTGCAATGTTTTTGCAAGCAAATCGAACTAACTTTGTAGCGCATTGGTTCCGATTGTGAGTCCGAGTCAGTTTCACGGGATTCGCTTGAGTCACTAGAGTCTGCGTTTATTTTGTTAACTTTTTTCGACTTGCCGTTTCGTTTGTCTTTCCCAAAATTCCGTTTTTCCTTGATATATTTGCTCTTTAATTTCGATCTACACATGATCTTAAAGTGACCTTTGTACCCGCACTTTTCACAAGTTTTATTAAAAGCTGGACAGTTTCTAGACCCATGTGTTTTGCCACACCGCTTGCAATCGAACCATTCACTTGAAACCGCATTGACATTAGCTGCGTAACCCTCCAATTCTTTAATTTGCTTTTCGGCCCTTTCCGCTGCCCTGCACATCTTTTTGCCGTTTCCAGTTTCAATTCTTCGGTAGTCCAAAGTTTTTGCTTTAAATCGTGGTCCGCTATGCCCAATACAATTTGATCTAACGTGAACTCATCGATTAGAGTCGATTGATACGCACACTTCTTTATTTGAGCTTGGATCCGTTGCAAAAAATCTTCGAAGCTTTCCCCCCTCTGCTGCCTCGTTTCGTGAAATAGATATCGCTCATATGTTTTATTTTTTGTAGGCGAAAATTATGCGGTTAACAATTGTATAAAAGTTGCTGGATCTTTTTTATCATTGGCCGTAGCACTCGTGTTGTTGAGAACTTTAAGTGCGTCACGTCCTAATACTGTTAACAGATTTGCCGCTCGAATTTCTATTGTTTTTGCTGCTAGCTCAGTGGCTGTTGCGTAATTTTCGTACATCTCAAGCCAGTCTGTCCATTCTTGCGGCATATCAATTTCACTACTTACCATCAAGGGTTTGGGAGGTTTAAGGGACATGATATATATTTTTATTTATTTTTTTTTTTAATTAAAACTTTGCGTTTCTACAAATACCCATCATCTGACACCATGTAGTGTAATGAAACGAGTGGTTAGGTCGACGTCTGGAATAACACTGGCTGTTTATTGTCTACTTCATAAATGTGTAGTGTGTTAGTATTACATAATGCAAATAGTTGTGTATTAATGTGTTAGAGTTTTTATGTTTATGTATACTACATGACACTGCAATCGGATCCAGAGAAAATAGAAGTGGTCCTCTTCACCAACAAAAGAATAATCCCAACTTTCGGACCCCTACGATTCGGTGACACTTCACTCCAAGTCTCTGGTAAAGCACGGTATCTTGGGTGTATACTTGACCGCAAACTGAACTGGAGAGATAACACAAATGAAAGAATAAAGAAAGCGTACATTGTGTTCCATGCTCGCAGCAGAATTTTGGTAAAAAATGGGGACCCAAACCTCCCATCATCCATTGGATGTACACAGCCATAGTCAGACCCATTCTAACATATGGGTACATTGTCTGGTGGCCAATAGCAGAGAAAAACACGCATCTCAAAGAGTTCACTAAATTCCAGAGACTTGCCTGCAAGCACCCACAGGCGCCATTAGAACTACCCCGAGCGCAGCACTTGAAACAATTCTCGCACGGTATCTTGTGTGTATACTTGACCGCAAACTGAACTGGAGAGATAACACAAATGAAAGAATAAAGAAAGCGTACATTGTGTTCCATGCTTGCAGCAGAATTTTGGTAAAAAATGGGGACCCAAACCTACCATCATCCATTGGATGTACACAGCCATAGTCAGACCCATTCTTACATATGGGTACATTGTCTGGTGGCCAATAGCAGAGAAAAACACGCATGTCAAAGAGTTCACTAAAATCCAGAGACTTGCCTGCAAGCACCCACAGGCGCCATTAGAACTACCCCGAGCGCAGCACTTGAAACAATTCTCGCACTGATTCCACTAAACTTATTTGTTAAGAAATCAGCCGCGATGAGTGCCCTACGCCTAAAAGAATCCAACCTATGGAGAAAGGGCCACACGGGCCACCGAATCATCTCAAGATGGGCTCACCAAGACACCACTACAGACTATCTGCCGCCATCCCCCGACTTCAGTCTATACGTCAAAACGGTCATCCCGTCAAGGGAATACTGGGAAGACGGTGGGGCCATTAACCCGCATAGTATTTCGGTCTTCACTGACGGGTCCAAAACAAACGAAAGAGTGGGTTCGGTTATCTACTCAGTGGAACCTGATATTACTATATCACTAAGGCTTCCGAACCACAGTAGTGTGTTCCAGGCAGAAGTCCTGGCGATAGCAGAGGCGGCACGAGTACTATCCACGAAACTTGTTACTAGGAAAGAGATTGATATTTACATAGATAGTGAAGTTGCTATAAAGGCCATCTCATCCGCGGTTATAAAATCAAGGCAAGTAAAACTCTGCCGCGAGAAGCTTAACATGCTTATCCAGGGACACCATGTAACACTCTGGTGGGTCCCAGGACACAGAGGAATTCCAGGGAACGAGATGGCGGACGAACTGGTAAGAAAGGGATCAGAACAAGACCTGTCAATGGTCCAAAGCTCAGTCCTACCTCCCCTAATACTTGTTAAATCAAATATAGCGCTTGACTTCAAATGACAAGCAGAAGAAAGATGGACAGCGCTCCCTTCAAGCCGTGTCTCCAGAAGCATCTGGACAAAACATAACAAGATGAAAACCAAGCTCATCCTTCCTCAAAATAGACAAAACTTGGCACTTTTCGTAGGTATCATTACCGGCCACAAGCTATTGGCGGCCCACCGGAAGAGGATGAGGCTAAGTACAGATGAACTCTGCAGAGGATGCGGCAATACAGACGTAGAGGAGGACTCGTAACACTTCCTCTGCAAATGCCCTAGTCTTTGCAATACCAGGAGACGGCCCTTGGAGTGTATTTCTTCAATCATCTGGGCGACCTGTCTGAAAAGCCACCAACCACCATCATGAAATTTATAACTTTTTCAGGGTAGTTCACGCTGACATAGAAATCTAGCTATTTTGCTTCTTTCCTTTCTTTGCAGTTCTTCAACCAGGAAACTCCACGTCAGGGGAGCACAATGGATCCGTTTGTGATCCGAATGCAGCCTGCAGATAAGCCAGATAAGTTTTGATTGTAGTGCGCGACCGCTTTGTGCCTGTGCGCAGTATAAACGGGCCGCAGTAGTCCACGCCTGATGACAGGAAAGGTCGGGCCACGTTGACCCTCTGCCTAGGTAATGATGCCATCTGTTGAGTTAACGTTTCGCCTCGATAACGTCGACATACGACACAGTTGAGCAGGTCAGGAAAGTCCGTACAGATTGGAGAGCGTTCAATATCCAAATGTTCAATAGCGACTTCAAAGAGTTTGTAACATCAGATGTGTGCCGCCAAGAAGTGTGCTGTGATGAGCTTGTTGAATGAGCAACCAAACAAGTCCACCAGTCTTCGGAAAGATAATCGGGAAGCGATATTCATGGGAGACAGAAGCTTTGTCGATCCGACCACCAAGTCTCAGGATGCCGCCATTATCGAGGCAGAGGTTCAATAAAATCAGTCTGCTGGAATTTGATATACTGGATCCAGTCTGCAGTTGATGAATCTCTGAAGTGAAGTTATTGTGTTGCTCCATACAGATGAGTTCTACTAGTGCGTCATCCAGTTCACTAGCAGCGACAATAGACTCCCAATGATGCCCTCGTGTCGGCGACCAGAGAAACATTCTTGCCACAGTACGAAGAAGTGCCTGGAGTAAGCTAAAGCGTTCAGTGAGTGGAATGACTAACCCATCACATCGTCGTGTTGTAAGCGTAGCTCCTACTGTGGCCACCGTCAATACTACGAACAACTTCTCCTCATTTCGTACAGCACTCAACTCAACCTGGTCAAGTCCTTCCTCACGTCCCGAGAGCGAGGTCACTGGATCCTGCATGAGCCACTCTGGACCGTGCCACCATAACCGGTGTTCCAATATCTCCGCTGTTCCTATGCCTCGACTTGCGCAATCTGCTGGGTTCTGAGCAGACCGAACGTGATTCTGATTGTCAGGCGATGTTAGCTCTTGAATCTGACAAACTCGATTAGACACATAAGGCTTGAGTATCATAGACTGCTTGCTTAACCAACAGAGCACAATGCGAGAGTCCGACCATAAAAAGAAACGTGTGTTCGTCAGTCCCAATGCCTCACGAACATTCTCCAGCATAACAGTTAATAGGTGCGCTGCGTAGAGCTCCAAGCGAGGGATTGTAGGACCTTTCGGCGGTGCCACCTTGGTACGAGCAGTAAGTAGGCATAGGTTAGGTTAAGTAGATTGGTGCCTTGTGACAAAGCGTCACTGCTCACTCAGACGAGTCCATTGTGCGCAATCATTTAATCCTGGAAACGCTTTAAAGAGAGTCCACTGTCAGAACCACCCAGAAAATGATATGAATCTCAGGAGGTCCATCAGCTCAATACTACTTAAGCCCTCCAGCTTCGAGAAGAAGTAACTACCAAGAGTCCTTATTCTTCTGACAGATAGGGCAAGACAATCACACAACACAGGTGACGAACAGATTCAATTTCTTCTTCGTTCCTACAGCTTCTGCAATAGTCGTTATGCAGCACATCGAGTCGCTCCGCTTGAACGCCAATGGCACAATGTCCAATAATTATGCCAGAAATGACCCGTGCGTTATAACAACTAAGTTTTACCAGAGTCGTTGATCTCTTCTTGCTGTAGGCCGGCCATAGCGCCCTGGCCGTTGCACATGTTTCCAGATGAACCCAGCGTCTGCTTGCTCGACCGGTGGCTTCATCCTCTATTTTCTTCCGCCGGACTGCTGCAGTATATGTTAAGCGGAATAAAACTAAGCATGGTTCCCATTGCCGCTGTTGATGTTATTCTCATTGATCCTATGATCCCCATGCACGCCGCCCTCTGGATTTTGGTGAGGTTTGAAAGTGGGTATTGCTTCTCAAGTACCGTCCACCATACTAGTAAATCATATGTGAGAATGGATGTAACAACCGCCGTATATATCCAGCACGCCACAGCTGGTTTGAAGCCCCATTTATTACTGGATGCCTTTTTACAGGAATAGAAAGCTACGCTTGCTTTTTTGATGCGTTCGGCAATATTTTACTTCCAGTTCAGTTTGGAATCTAGAATTACGCCCAGATGTCGAGCCACCGATATTTGGGGGTCTGAAGGTAGGAGGTAATCTCTTCTTAATGAAAAGAACTACCTCCGTCTTTGAGGAATTCGTTCCCAGCCCTTTGCTGCTGACCGAGTTATTCGCTAGTTGTAGTACGAAATTGAGCCTTTCACTTAGGACTGGAGGAGATTTTCCCGAAACCAGGACAACGACATCGTCCGCATAGGCCGTCACATTAAAACCGTTTTCCTTCAGTATTACCAAGACCTCATCCACCACAAGCAGCCATTTTAGCGGGGACATAACTCCACCTTGGGGTGTTCCTCTGCGGACCCTTCTCCGGTTGGTTACATCTCCTTTTTTATATAATTTGCGCGAGTTACATTGTAACACGAGCCAACCTTATGATCAACATATCATAACAGCATGTTACCAACGGACCACCGAACATCATGCAGCATGTACCTAACATCAGCCACACTCATGATCAAAACACGTTACATTGTAACACGAGCCAGACTCATGATCATAACATCTCCAACCGGCTAGCATCTCATCTTGTGTCAACATAGAGCATGCAAAATCCAACGCTCTTGTTACTATGCAAAGCTTACTTATTCTATTTTTTTGATTGATCTTTTGCTTGTTTGCTGAAGCATCGCTAGCAGTCTGTTTGCAAAGTTAGAGGTGGCAAGTGCTTTAATGAAAAAGAACTATTGCGCAGAGAAAAACCCATATTGTGCTAAAAAAACTATGAATTTTGTAAAATTTGTTAAAGCTCAATTTAAACTTTCAATTAAATAATAAAAGAATATATAGTATAAATCTAAAGTTACTATAATTGGCGGAGTCGAATAAGGAAACCTTCTCCAGTCTATTCAAAGATTAGAATAGCAATGGTAAATCATGTGAAGGTGCATGAAAGAAATTTAACTGTTGTGCAGCAAAGCGTAGCTTGCACCAAGAAATGTGTCTTAAATCATTTTTGTCTGGACTAAAAGAACCTCTAGGGTCGACAATTAGGCCCATGCGGCCAACTACATTAACGGACGCATTTGCCTTTTGTCAACAAGAGCAAAATGTCAACTACTCTCAGAGCCCACAGTACAGACAATATAATACCCCACCTATAGGCAACCATAATAGGCGGCCCTCTAACAGCCAATCTAATAATCCACATTTTTCCGCACAAGTCACATCGCAGACGCAGTTTCAGCAAAAGCCTTCCAGACAGTTTTATAATTCAAGATACGTTAATGCTCCTAGAGAAAGCAACAGCTTTAGGAAAAATGGCTATAGACAGAACACCGATTTCAAACAAGATAATTATTTAAGGCAAGACAACAATTCTAAACAAACCAGAAACTTTAGACAAAACAACAATTTTAGACAAAATAACCAATTCAGACAAAACAATACCTCCGGACAGAACTATAATTTTGACACTCGGTATCCACCTCCTGAGCCTATGGATACATATAGTGGCAACACAAATAGGAGCTATTCTAACAATAGACAGGAGCAACTATATAACGTAGAGGGTACTAGAATTAGGAGTCGTTATCAAAGCGCGGATACCCCTAATACTTTAAATGCAGAGAATTTAACTGATGTAGATGATAGACATTTTCTTACACACGCCTCGGACAACCAATAGGTTATTTGGATGAGAACAATCACAACTCTTATCCTCTGCCATATATTAACATACAGAGTATAACCAATAAAAATCTAAAATTTTTAATAGACACCGGTAGTAATAAATCATTTATTAATCCGGATATTATAAGAGATGAGAACATTGAAAATATAGAACCCATAAAAATGAAAACTGTATTTGATACGCGGTTTGTTGACAAACAGGTAAACATTAAAGTTAACGAATCCGCACTCGCGGATAACAAAAAAAAGCGGAGGACAGACTAGCCGCAAATTAAAAAGGCATATCTTTATTACTTGAACTTTATTATAATCCCGATTCCTAATTTACTAATAACAATACCATATTTAAAATGACCGCCGTCCAAAGACTGACTGCCTGATCCATTCCGTTCATCCGCATTGCCTTCCATAATTCCATTATCTGCTGACACAGCTTTCTCACCTGTTGAATGTGCAGCGAGCACAGGTATCCGATCGGATGCGCGTGTGCTGAGTCAGTTTCGGTTCCCATGTATTCACCGAGCGCGTGTGCTGAGTCAGCTTAGGTTTCCATGCATTGGCTGATGCAATGTACTGTCAAGGCCAATGCAGATCATATATCTTCATGTAGCCGCCAGTTGGAACGTGATAACTCCTCCCCCTCCAAAAATCTACGTCCCGTAGATCAGTGACGTCATATCTCGACGGGTAAGCTCTTTTCAATTTCTAGCTGCAGTCGGTGTGTCCTGAGGGAGTCCTACAGTCGGAAGACCCAGCTTGCCACTAATTTTGCGCCATATGATGTATGCAAGGGAGATCAGCAGTATGAAGATAATGGCGTCCGAAATCGAAGAGATTTTCATTCTATTGGTCAGGTTACTAAGTCGTTCAATGTTTCGCAAACTGAGGCTGTGGACGAATTGCAGATCTATTTTATGTCCTTGGGTGGTGATGTTCGCCATGACAGGTGGTAGGACCTGAAGGGTCGTGACGGTTGAACTCGTGAATGTCCTGTTCTTCAACTGGACCGTTTCATTGTTCATCCTAATAATAAAGGTTCCCGTTAAGGTTTGTGTCGAGTTTTTCGATATAAGCTGGCCATTAAAGTTGGTCACGAAGATGGTGTCCTCCCTGACTAGCTCAATGACTTCGTTGGTGTTTGTGTGGTATGTACAGGCTGCGTGACCCCCTTTCAACAGTCTAACCGTGCAGTGATCCTCTGGAATCTTTACTAGCGCTTCTTCCTTGCAGATTGTAGAGTTGTTTATAAAAAGGCAGTTCCTGTTTACGCCGTAGGTTTCTTCTTGGTTGATCAAGACCTTCTCGAACTCGATGCTGACCTGTCTGGCCTCAATGATTGATGGTTTGAGCAGAAGTAGGTTGTAGTCCTCTTCTCTCACCTTTGGCATTGATAAAATGTACAGCAACGTTGATTCATTAGAGTAGATTGATGGTACTCCAAACTCGATTGACTCGATTCCATTCTCGTAGGGTAGTGTCTCCAATTCATTTACCAGCATGTTGATTTCGTCATGATCGAGAAGGTTCGTGTTGATGATTCCGCTTTTCGCCATCTGGCAGGCTCGCACCATTTCCTTGACTTTCTCTTTTATCAGCAAGATCTGGTCTAAGATGTCTTGTCTAAACCTTTGAATATCTGCCACCCCTATGTTGTCCTTCGATTTATCGATGACCCAGTTGATTTTCGCCGTCATGTCTTCAATCACTCCAAAGAGTTTCTCGTTGATTTTGTATTGGTGATTGTTGTTCTCTACTATTCCTTGCTGGCTTTCAAGGACCTTGTCCCAGTCCGCTGCATCCGGATTCCCGGCTACCTATTTCCCTGCGGATCCACTCCATTTAATAGATCTCTCTCCAGGTGGCCAGGTGGATATTAATCAGCTGTTTTCCGTCTCGGTCTTTGATATTCTTCTCTACGGAATTAGTGACTCCTGCTAGTTGATGCTCGAAACCGTTCAAATCGATCACATGGACGAGGTTAAAGTTGCCATTCACTACCCACGCTCTGCTTTCTTTGATGGAAACAACTGGAGCCGTGTACTTGAATATCTGGAACCCCTCGGCCGCTGTTAGATAGATCAGGCAGACTAGTCTGTAAAAAGTGACTCCGCGTGTTGTGGCGGGCAGTATGATTTTAATAGGAATATGTATTGTAGTGTTACATAAATTCTTAAAAATATCTAAAGCTAAGGTACAAATGTTCAGAAAGAGGGAAGACTAACTTGAGGATCTTAATACAAAATATAGTGTTAAAATGTTTAAATGTTTACAATGAACACGTTCATAAAAAAAATGATCATAAAAAATTATCAAAAATTTCCATTCTAACAAATAATAATTTTTGAAATTATGAGTTCATTAAAAATACTATATTATCCTAAAAAGTCACCATACAAGTATTAATTTACCCGGAAGGACCATAATTCTAATCATATAGTAACATAGGTATATATGAGTGTGCATAAATTGTGCTAATTTATCATTCACTTTTTATAGATTTTTAATATGAGTTTTATGAACTCTTCTACCATTTGAAGTGATCACCGTCACTTTATTGTTCTTTGCTACCACCTCCTTTCGGAAAAACGGCTTGTTTTTTGCTTTGATACCTTCAGAGGCTGTATAAATTACATCCCCCTTCGTGTAAGCCTTTGGCTTCGAATTACATCGAAGTTTTTCCAACCACTGCACCAAAGAAAGGTTCCTGCCTGGTAGTACAATGGACCGGAGAATCTGAGTGCTCTGGGATTTGGGTTTCCTTTTTAAAAAAAAAAAAAAAAAAAAAATGCCTTTGGCTGGCTTCGTTTCTTATTTCTATAGAGATTATTTTCTCTTAGTATTCTTCTAATTTCTCCCCTTAATTCCCTGTTGACCCTGGTGCGGAAATCGACTAAATTTTGGTAGTTAAATCTCTGGGACCTGTCGAAAAATATATCGCTAGGCTTTCGCTTTGTGACGGAGTGGATTGTGTTAATATATCTGTCAACTACAATGTTCAGTAGCTCCTTTAATCGCAGATCTTTATGTTCGGCTCTGAGGCATCGGAAAATCTTTAGGATGGTTGAATGAAACCTCTCGACTTGCCCATTTACCTCAGAGCGATGTACAGGGGTGCGGTAAAGTTTTATCCCCAATTGTTCTATAAAATTTACTATGATTGGGCTAAGAAAGCTGCTCTCGTTGTCAGTAACCAACATTTTCGGAGCTGTGAAGTAATGAAGGATCTTAATGATTTTGTCCCTTAGGTGAAAGACAGATTTGTTCTTGAGCTTTCCGAATTTTGAAAATTTATCCACGCAACTAATAAATTTTTCATTCTGAATTTCAACTATAGTATATCCAAATGGACGATTTCGCGTGGATAGGAGGGTACAGGGTTGGTTGAAAATCAGGATGAATAGGGTGCCTATCGTATTTGTTAGTATTGCAGATTTCACAGGATTTAGTGTACTTCTTTACCAAACAGCTCATTTGCGGGAAGTAGTAATTTTCAAGTAGCTGTTCCTTATTTTCCCGAGCATTTCTGTGTGCCCTTCTATGTTCATTCATGATTAACTGACATATTCGGTTTTCTTGCTTTACGTCTTCGACGATTCTTTGGGTGATTCTGATTTTGTAACCGGTAAAGTTCTCTAAATAGACTTCCTGTAGCATTGCCAAGCAATTCTCTGGTATCTGAATACCATTTATTACGTTTGGATTCAATTTCTCTTTTAATAGCTTTACTAGGCTTTCTTTTCTCGGGTCTAAAATTGCAACATGGTGGCAAAGGTAACCTGGATGAGGCTCTTCATGTGCTTCGAGACCTTTACCCACCATAACAATTATTTGGTTGCGAAAGACGTTAAGAGGGGTTACCACATGTGGGATCAAGTCTGTGCTATCCTGGCCAGCACTATGCACCGTGGAACTTGACGAACGACCTTCTTCAGCGGTTTTGGTAGCTCTGCTTCTCTCAGACTCACTTGCGTCCATGGTGACTGCGTTGCTATTGCAGTCTTCACTGGTGGTATCAGTACTAACGTCTCCAGTCAATTCCCCACTTTGTGCCGTTTCAGTGCGTTCTGAGTCGGACAAGTGGTTGACTTCGGTTTTTAGTCTGGAAAGAGCATCCGCGACCAAGTTACATTTTCCCGGTTTATATATTAACTTGCAATTATATTCCTCTATTCGGGCCTTCCAGCGCCTTAGTTTGGCGTTATTGTTTCTGTTACCCAGCGCAAACGTTAAAGGCTGATGGTCCGTATATATGCGAATTTTCGTGGCACCGGAAAAGTATGAGCGGAGATTATCGAGAGCCCAAACTATGGCCAACATTTCCTTTTCATTGGTAGCGTAGTTCTCTTCCGCCCTATTGAGGGATCTCGAAATATAGGCTATTGGATGGTCTTTACCCCATTCCCCCTGCGACAGGACAGCGCCTATCGCAAATTCGAGGCATCAGTTGTAAGGTTGAAAGCCTTATCAAAATCTGGGAAGGCCAGAACCTCAGATGACGTGAGTAAAGTTTTCAGGTCACCAAACGCCTGCAAAGCCTCATCGTTCAATCGGACTGGAACGTGTTTGGATTTATTGGCTCGAATTTGAGCATTTTCCGCTCTTGTTAAGGCAGTAAGTGGTTTCGCAACCTTCGCATAGTCGCGTATAAACTTTCTGTAGTACGACGTGAGTCCCAGGAACCTTTTCTGGTCCTTAAGGGTCTCGGGAGGCGAGATTTGCTGTATGCCCAATACCTTTTTAGGGTCTGGTTGTATACCCCGTAAAGTAATTATATAGCCAAGGAATTCTACGTCCGTCTTCATAAATTGCGTTTTCTCCAGGTTTACCTTCAAACCTACTTCCAAGAGTCTGGAAAAAATGATATCAACATTCCTAAGATGTTCCTCCTCAGTCCGACTGAAGACAATTATGTCATCGATGTAGACATAACAGATTTTGCCTATATACTCTTTAAAAACGTCGTCTATCATACTTTGGAAGATTGCCGGCGCGTTTTTTAACCCAAACGGCAACCTTAAAAATTCGTATTTGCCATTCATGGTGGAAAATGCGGTTTTGGGCACATCAGAGGGTTTCATCGGGATCTGGTGGAACTCCGAAGTCAGATCTAGCGTGGTAAAGTACGTGGCTTCACCAAGACTCGCCAAGGTGGAGTTTATATTCGGAATCGGGTAAGTGTCGGGTATAGTTACACTGTTCAGACGCTTATAATCTATTACGACCCGATATTGTTTTTCGCCTGATGGCAGTGGCGACGTGAAGTGAATAAAAAGTGTAGGCGTTCAGTTCAAATTACGAATAGTTTCTTTATTAACACTTTATTTTTGTTCCACAGTTCGTCAAGTTCGGCAGCAAGGGAGTCGATTTTTCTATTGCTATTATTGCAGATTCTGGGGAATTGCATTTCGAAAACGGTTTGCTAATTAGTTTTTCAATTATGCAATCACAACTATCTTTATTTATAACTTTTTCACTACCAGATGCTATTCTTTAAGTTATAGATAGTCGCAAAGTACAAAAAAACAGCTTTTCCACTATAATTATAACCAACTTTGAGATGATTTTCGTTTTCACATCTCCACTCAAATAAAAGACTCAAAGTAAACTCAATTTATCAAATATCCTATATAAATTTCCCATTTCGTTCATATTCTTCCACCACGAGTAGAAAGTAAAAGCAACATAATTACTCAAAGTTTTGTTTTTACTACACCCAACACACAACGACCACACATACTCCTACCTCCAACAAGACCTACACGTGCCCTATACCTATAAATTTTCCATATCCGCATGTAAGGTTGACTTGAGCAAAACTCACCCCTTTTGCTTGACTTCGTTCACAGCTAAGATGAACGAATTGGTTGGTACGATGTGCGTTTTTTTTTTGCATCTACTTTTGATGGATACATTTCGTTTCCAACTCAACTGAACGAGTCGAATTCGAATGAATGGAAAGCATTTCTTTCGCAGGTTAGTATGTATTTTGTTCTGCTAGGAATTGTAATGTGGCTCAAGTGCACGATAGGCTGGCACGAGTTGGGAAATACATTGAGAAATTGACTGAAGTTAGGACTTAGGGGACAAGTGGAAACGCATTTTGTAGGTGGCTGCTGTCAGTTAAGAGAATTATAGAAACAAAAATATTGTTCTCTGAAAGTTAGGCGTTCATGAACGAAATGAACAATAGGACGCGTCGCCACTGCCTGATGGTTTGGGTTTTTTCGGCACTACCCACAGTGGAGAGTTATAAGGGCTTTTAAATGGGCGGATAATGCCCTCTTCGAGCAGATCCTTTATTTCTTTATCGACGACTTCTCTCATACACGCAGGGTAAGGGTAACTCTTAGCATAAATGGGTTCGTCTGTACTAGTTCTGATTTCCGCTTTCACGGCTGTCTTGACGATTTCTCTCGTGTCGATTAGACCAAACACTGGTTCGTATTTACCAATCATCTCACGTAGTTTGGCTTTGACATGCTCTGGAAATGATTCATCTAGCACTGAGTTAATTTGTACAGATGTTCTTGCCAAGAGAGGAATGGTAATGCCTGGTTTAAGAGTAAGAATGTTCTCCTTGCGATCTATCACCGCTTCCAATTCCCTAAGGGTGTTGCCGCCGATGATTCCATCGACCGATGTTAAACCTGGGAGAATATAAAACGTGAGGGTTGAATTGTTGCCCGTCTTTTCAAAAAATTTGCCAGACACCTTCTCATTGATTATTATACTGCCGGCGGCGCAACGTACGACAAACGGTTTATTTAAACGTGTAGTTTTTTCTGCTATGGAAGGTCTGATAAAATTTCTGTTAGCGCCGGTGTCGATAAGAAAATTAAGTTTGGTACCCTCTCGCGTCACATATTCTATATATGGAACGCTGGAGAGGAGCCTGTCATAAAATTTACTGTATCCTCAACATTGTCCTCGACTTCCTGATTATATTCTTCTAAATCCCCTTCGTATATCATTTCCGTGTTATACAGCCTTTGCTGCTTACCGTAATTGGGACGGTGACCTTCAGACCTGGCACCCCTCTTGAATGGATTACTACCCTGAGGGCGATTCATGTTGTCCACTTGGCGCGTCTGCACAGACCCTAGCTCCATCTTTTCGTGCGGTTTCGGAGCAGTTGGCCTGGGTGGTGCATTATCACTACGGAAGTAATGGGATGAGCCGGAAGGGCGGAAAAATTTCTTTGGTGGTAAGGAAGGTCTCCCTTCGCCTGCCTTACTGTTATTGGCCTAAATGATTGATTAACGGGGGCAGTCACCGTATTAGATGAATTGGGAGCATGGATCGTGTTATTCCTGTAATTCGGGTTTTGAATTTCTAAGCAGGCCGTATAAGCCTCGGGAAGTGTCCTTGGTTTTTGGACAATCAACATTCGGGACAGATCACCATTTAAGCCACGTATAAACACGTCCAGTGCGCGGTTGCGATATGTCTCGACCAGAGCGTTCACGATCTCCTGAGAGTATGTCTCGGTCTTGATCTTATTGATCAGCAGAGAAAATTGATGGTTCACCGTGGCGTAGAACTCATCTAGTTTAGATCCCTTCTGGGCCAGCTGATTCAGCTGATGCTCGAAGGTTCTAATGTCCCTCTTATCTGCGTAATGAAGGGAATGACATTTTTTCATCGCCTCCCAGTCGTCGTCGAAGATATTGTACGAAATAAGCGCGGTTTCCGCGTTCCCTCGTATCTTTTGCCTAATATGCTGTAAAATTGCACTATAAATTGGCTTACCCCTCACATTCCTGAAGTCCTGTAGGATGCCCTCGACGGTATGTATCCATGATACGTATTGCATCGGGTTCCCGTCGAACACCTGTAATTCTTTTACACAATCTGGGAGTCGACTTATGTCCATAAGATCTGACTCCGTTGGATGTCACTTTAACACTCGCGCCTTCGAGTGAAGCGATTCGGCCCTCAAAACCCTTTAATTGTTCCAAAATTAGATTTACCGCACCGGTCAATTCAGTAATCGATTTTTTCATTTCTTCCATTTTTTATTTTTTCTCTATATTTATTCTTATTTCTTTTTTGTATTATTTCCCTTCTTATTGGGATTTCAACAAACTTATTTTTCTCTCCTCAACACTTTTTTCTTTTTAATTTTTTCCCTTGTTATTGGGATTACAACAAACTTATTTTTCTTTCCTTAACGCCTTTTTTCGTGATTCTATCAATTTGAATTTTTCCTACTTATCGGAATTTCAAACTTATTTTCCTTTCCTTAACACCTTTTTTCGTGATTCTATCTATTTGAATTTTTCCTACTTATCGGAATTTCGACAAACTTATTTTTCTTTTTTTTTTTTTTTTAACACTTCTTTCAATTTGTTCTTCACTTTTCACTATTCTATTGGTTTAATTTAGTTGTATTCAAGTTAATTTTTAATCACAAGTCAATTGACATTTTTTATATTTTCCGTTTTTATTTTTTACTTCGTTTAGCGAAACGTCCTTTAAAAAAAAAGAAGAAGAACAAACAAAAAAAGGATAAGTCAACCGGATTCATCGTATTCCTTGTCGGAACCGGCAAAAGGAAGTGTTGTGTTGTTCCCTTTTAGTTGCAACGTTTATAATTGTTGCAACCTACTCGCGGCACGAACAATCTTCACTACCATGACCCTTAGCCTTCTAGGACATCCGCATGTTCTCATGGGTATGCGGAAAATTAGTGCTCAGGATCCAGAATGGTTAACTGTGTTCTCATGGGTACAGCAATGTTCACTCCATAGGGCGTACTGGTTCTGGTTCAGCACTGATCCACAGGCAAAAGGGATATGGTATTTTGCCGGTCCCTGCTCGGGCGCCAGTTAACGAATCCGCACTCGCGGATAACAAAAAAAAAGCGGAGGACAGACTAGCCGCAAATTAAAAAGGCATATCTTTATTACTTGAACTTTATTATAATCCCGATTCATAGTTTACTAATAACAATATTTAAAGTGAATTCGCTCCAATGACCACCCTCCAAAGACTGACTGCCTGATCCATTCCGTTCATCCGCATCGCCTTCCATAAATCCATTATCTGCTGACACAGCTTTCTCACCTGTTGAATGTGCAACGAGCACAGGTATCCAATCGGATGCGCGTGTGCTGAGTCAGTTACGGTTCCCATGCATTCGCCGAGCGCGTGTGCTGAGTCAGCTAAGGTTTCCATGCATTGGCTGATGCAATGTACGGTCAAGGCCATTGCAGATCATATATCTTCATGTAGCCGCCAGTTGGAACGTGATAACTTTAAGGGCTTATTGGAATTCAAAACAAATAAAGCCTTATCATTTATACTATTTAAATTCCATGATTATTTTGACGGGTTAATTGGAGCCGATATAATGAAACAGCTTTCAATGAAAATAGACATAAACATTATTTTTTGAAAGCTGAAAACGTTAAAATTCCATTAAATTATAAGCCCAATTTAATGTCTAAGGTATATATAGTACCTGGACTAAGTAAGATTATTAGCTGTGTCACTGTAGATGTAGAATTTGGTAGTATTTATATAACGCCTAAAACTATACAGAACAAATTAACTATATCTGAAAGGTGGGCGCCGTGGCGTAAGTGATTAGTGTGTCGGATCACTACGCATGAGGTTCCAAGTTCGAATCCCAGAAAATACCAAAAAGTTTTTTCACGGTCCCACCTCTCGCGAGCGTCTGACAAACATCCGAGAGTATTGTTGTCACGAAAAAGCTTCTCAAATCGCCGTTCGGATTCGGCATTAAACTGTAGGTCCCTTCCATTCGTGTGAAAAATATAACGCACACAACATGAGTAGTTGCGAGAAGCTAGGCCCTGGCACTTTAAAGACCTGTTGCGCCAAATATTTGTATTTTTGAAGGGTTATATAGAGCCCAACATTGGTATGCACTTGTGGAAGTTGTTAATACTTCCGATTCTCCTCAGACTTTTTTCATAGAACAACAGATCAAGGTGCAATCCATTACTCCAGACGAATACATCGAAATTCATAGCCTTTCCATCAATAATAGAAAAACTTTGGAAAATTCTAGTATCTACGATCTAATAACAAACAGTCATTTAAATTGCGAAGAATTAAAAGCTTTATACAAATTGTGTAAAAGTTATGAAGATATTTACCACTAAACAAATCAAGTCGTTCCTTGGACTTCTCATCTACTACCGAAAGTTCATTCGGGATTGCGCAAAATTAACAAAACCGATGACTGAATGCCTTCGGAAGAACAACGGCGTTAAAGTGGATGAAAGATATATGAAGTGTTTCGAAGCTTGCAAAACACTCCTATGCAATGATCCAATACTTCAGTATCCAGACCTTTCTAAGCCTTTCAACCTTACAACGGACGCCAGTAACGTTGCCTTAGGTGCAGTACTGTCGCAAGGTCCCATTGGTTCGGATAAACCGATTTGCTTTGCAAGTCGTACATTATCCAAGAGCGATGAAGGCTACAGCACTATCGAGAAGGAACTTTGGGCTACCAAATATTTCCGCCCCTATCTCTTTGGTAAAAAATTTCAAATAGTTACTGACCACAAGCCACTTACTTGGCTTTTCTCTTGAAAGAACCTAACTCTAAACTTATCCGGTGGAGACTTCAGCTAGAGGAATTTGACTACCATGTTACATATAAGAAAGGGAAACAAAACTCAAACGCTGATGCCTTATCTAGGGTAGAAATAAATAATAATGACGCAGAAGTTGTAGAAAATGTAAATTCGATTTCATTGGAAAACAGCGTCGATGAGCAGGATATTATATCTACTGTACATTCCGCATTAGAAAATATAAACGATGGGATACCCATTGCGACACCTGTCAAAAATATAAATACGATCGGAAGAAAGGGAAACTGAAATTTGAAATTACGGAAACACCTTCCAAGCCTTTGGACATTATTCGCATTGATATATATTCCACCCAAAAAGAAAACTTTTTCGCCATTGTTGATAAATTCACAAAATTCGCAAGTGTTTATTTATTATCCGCTAGGAATAGTACAAATCTCCTTAGGTCATTAAAACATTTCTTCTCTTATCACCGAGTACCTAAACTCATAATATCCGATAATGGCAGCGAATTTTTGTCTTCAATTTTCAGAGATTCTTTAGCAATCTATCATATTCAAAGCCACATAATATGTGCAAAAAGTTCTAATGGTAATTCTCCTGTTGAACGATTTCATTCCACCCTAGCTGAACTAATAAGAATTATAAAGTCTCAAAATAAACCTATCAGTGAAATCGTCGATAAAGCTGTCATCACTTATAACAATAGTATCCATTCTGCAACCAAACTATCACCTTTCGAATTACTTACAGTGCACATAAATAAACCTAGCCCCTTAGGTACATATTACGGGAGCCCCAAAATCAGGGCAGGATTATTTACTTAATCACATTAAAGATTACTCAATTTTATCAAAATTGCCTCACGAACTTAGTTTGAGTTATAAGTAAAGGATTATTAACAAACGCAATGAGAAACGTACAGACCCGCCGGATTACACACCAGACGAAATAATCTATGACTTAGACGATAGAAGAAACAAGCTGGCCCCCAGATTCAAGGAACATAAGGTAGCTAGGAATTATAAAATTACAGTCGATACCATTAAAAGAAAGGTACATAAACAGAAGATTAGAAAAAAACATATAGATATATGAAACGTAATAGTGAGTTATGAATTTGGTTACTTTTCATTCCAGTTTAACTAGAAATTGTTAAGTTTTAAATCACTGAATTGCTTATAGATTCAAAATCAGTAGATCATGTATGATGCGCTTATCTTCAGATTTAAATCTTTCCTATCATTATTTAATAATAATAATTTATAATAATAATCCCAATGCAAAGAGCTTGTATTTATCGAGTTTAAGTACCTAATTCCAATTTCTCCAACCCTCCACCTCTCCCAATCTATCCTATCACAAAATCAATGGGGATAGCGATCAAGTTATTGGCAAGCCCTCATACCACAATCAACATGACGACTTTTGGCAAATGGCAAATTCATCTATATTACATTGCATTCAGTATCCACATATGAACTTCAATCATTCCAGTCCTTCAGTTCATACTTGAACGGGAGGAGTTACATTGTAACACGAGCCAACCTCATGATCAAAACAAGTTACATTGTAACACGAGCCAGACTCATGATCATAACATCTGCAACCGGCTAGCATCTTATCTTGTGTCAACATAGAGCATGCAAAATCCAACGCTCTTGTTACTATGCAAAGCTTACTTATTCAATTTTTTTAATTGATCTTTTTGTTTATTTGCTGAAGCGTCACTAGCAGTCTGTTTGCAGAGTAAGAGCTGACAAGTGCTTTAATGAAAAAGAACTATTGCGAAGAGAAAACCCCAAATTGTGTTAAAAAAATATAAATTCTGTTAAATTTGTTAAAGCTCAATTTAAACTTTAAATTAAATAAATAAAAGAAAATATAGTATAAATCTAAAGCTACTATAATTCGCGCACTCAAAGAGTTATGAATACCCTTAACATGTCTACACACAGTGCGGGCGTTGGAAAGGATGGATAGAGAGAGAGAGAAAGATTTTGTTGTAGTAGTTCTTGAAGCTCAGTTGTTTATGCTTTAGAGATCCTCCGGGGTGGCGTCCAGATAACAGACAACTGCTTCTGATCCACAGTACTTTTTTTCCCGATAACCGATGTCAAGGGCAAATCATCATCAACAGAGCGAACCATTTTTCCAGCCACATGACCAAGCTATTGCCAGTGTTATGCCTTCGCAGTAGTGTTCACACAAGCTTTCGTAATTGATCGGACTGTCTTATATATTTCATGAGTAATAAATAAATGCTTGCTGACAACAGGATTTGAACCATGAACCATAAGCGTGGCAATTGACGACGTTACCACTACACCATTGCCACTCCAAATCTCCTTGCGTTGAAGAAATAATTATTGATTGAAGCGTCAGTGCAATCCAGTTGCAGAGGCCCTTCTTTTTATTTAGTGTGGCTCGCTTTCCCTGCTTTGGGAATAAATACAACACGCAGCTTCCACCATGCTTTAAGAAAATAACCTAGCTTAAGGTAGCCTGTGAAGATACGCTTGAGCCATGGGATAGCAATATCCACTGACTCTTGCAGTATCGCAGATCGAATGTTATCCATTCCTGGTGCCTTACATGGAGCAAATTATTTAATTGGATAAGTGATCTTGCTATCATTTTTTATTTATTTTTCCCACCTCTCCCGTGCTTATTCCCGATGTCGTCTCTGGAATGGGTAGATCATCTCTGGAGATTGATGTACATCCGGGAAAGTGAGTACTGAGTAGCATGTCCAGCGTTTCCTCATGTGATTCTGCCCAGGTGGCATCAGTTTTCCTGATATTGGATTCCGGCGTGGGCGTCTTAGCCAGGACTTTCCTTAGGCGGACCGCTTCATTTGTTGATTCTATAGATACTCTCTTCCTTGAGGAGCTTCACGCTTTCTTTATAGGTGGACCACTCGACGACCCCCTTTTTGGCGAGGTTCCACCCTACTCTTGAAATGTTAATGAGTGCCGCTACTTTATCGCTGCATGAGTGACCTCAGATTTTCCGAGGGGACGTTGATGGCGTCATCGTATGGTAGGTACGCAGACACCACGGTGCAGTTTCCATTCACCCCTCTCACATTCACCACTGTCAAGTCGCCGAAGCTGAAATGAGATAGCATTAGTATGCTAAGACCCTTTTCAGTCACGATACAAGTTCTAACCTTGCCAGTCAGTAGGCATACACGAGACTTTTTCTTTGAGCCAGTCTGTGTGTAAATAACAGCAGTGAAAGCACGCGAACTAGCGTCACAGAACCCGTGAATCGCAGTAACTTCTCCATCCTCCATTCCCAACCATCGTGGTACCCGAATACGGCTGAGCGCGTCGAGTTAATCACGAAATCCAAGCCATGTTTCTTGCAGTTTCTCTGGCAGAGGAGCATCCCAAGTGCTGCCGGTTGACCAAAGCGTCTGTATGAAGATCTTCCCGGTGCTACGATACCGGTAGACTCGAAAAGTTGAGCGACTTCACTTAGCACTCGGCGTTTTGTTAAAGAGATTGCTATGTGGCTCGAGTTTCACCTTGAAAAGCAACTGGATCCCACCGTAAACCATAAGTACAGAAACTGTAGGTGAATCAATAATAAGCTATACAGTAGACGAATTATCACCTGTTACATGCACTGGTCAACAATGGTCTGGTTACCCTCGATATGAAACTGGTTTCGAATAATTGTATGCCTACAATTTATGAAACTATGAATGATTTTGGAATATTGGCTCTGGCTTTTTTTTAAATCCTCATTTTCTTATTACCATACAAAAAACAGAATAAAATAACTGGCATAATATATTCTTCAATATTACATTTTTATTGAAAAATATTACTAATTGTACTCCTTTAGTGTTTAATTAATGTACATAGATGTAAAAAGAGAGAAAAATGTGTAAGACTAATATAACTTTAGAGAAACACCTTTTATAAGCTTTTCTTCTGTAATTTGTTTGGGGCAATCTCTTCTTAAAGACAAGCAGTAATCTGCCATCATGTGACGGTCCTATCTACCACGATAACATCACTTTTAGGTCCTGATGGAAGCGCTTTCCCTCTTCCTCACTACAATTTCCCAGATTATCAGGAAAACTATCTAGGTGACTGTGGAGAAAGTGTAACTTTATGCTCGTATTCGCTTCTAAGATCTTGAAGCTTTCCATCATTTGTTGCACAATTTCTATATAAATTGGTGCTTTATACTTACCTAAAAAATGTTCTACCACCAACACAAAACCCCCCTTTTGGTGTATCCACTTTGCTGACAAAGAAAAAAGTTAACCGTTTTCAAATCAACACAAACCGGCCATTGATGTTCATAGTAATTAATTTTTTGCAGAACCGATCTAATATTCTGATATTCTTCTTAAACCCGACGAGAGTGTGGTGACAAAATGTAACATAGAGTATGTGGCTGGGTATGACATTCCCACATACAAAATTACCTGTAAATATTGTTATAAAAAATATTAACATTTAAAAAATGGTATTTTATTATAAAGGGTACATAATAATTAGCAAGTGAAACACACAGTTATGTAAATGACAGGGTGGGTATGTTATACCCAGCCACACTCTCGCCGGGTTAAGTTTTGTTGAGTGGGCAATAGGGATCGATGCAAATCGATTTCCATTGTGCAATAAAACATATTTTAAACTCTTTTTGCAGCTATTAATGAAAAGCCGCCAATCAGTAGATTTGTATTCCTTTAAACCTATGTCTTGAAGTAACTCAGCGATATTATTACAGTAGACAAGCTCTTAATTTTTACTAAAATATGGTAATACATATCTCACTTTTCCTTATTCTGTGTGCTGTAATTGTTATATTTGTTGCTAATTAATTCTTTTTTTTTAGTCTTGAAGCTAGCAGTTCCGATGCTTGTTCTCGTATTAAATCGCTGAGCTCATTTTGAGAAAACAGCTGTGGTGCCGATGGTTTACCTTCATATTCACTTCCACTTTTAGATTGTATTGAATGCTACGAGTTTGGTGACACCATCGTGTCTGACGGCAAACAAACTACTTTCGTAGCATAAATAGATCGAGGAAGGTCTTTATTGTGCAAGAAAGGACATTTTGTAGGCTGTAAATCTGGATAGATCCATGTTTTATTTCGATTGAAACTTTAACGTCTATTACGCAAAAGAAGCAATCATTGAAATAATTTTTAGATTCCATCCAGATCATAGGGATACCGACAATTGCACAATTGTGCAGCAGATGTCTTACCCGTGGCGTTCTCCTTTTTTCCACAAACGTAAAGACCCAACACAGGATTTACAAACCTTATGACGAACCCATGACTTACCTTGTTTTTCAATATGTAGTCCGAAATAATGGGTATAAACCTCCTTGACAAAGTCTGTGATATTTCATGCCTGTTTTGTTGTTATATAAACACCACAAGTATAACAAAATACATCAGGGCTATATTTCCATTTTCTTCGCGATGTATGTATGCGCGAAATAAATGCACAGTAAGCTAATTTCATCAAAAAAGCAAACACTATTAATAAGTATTCTGAAGAGCCGACTGTTATATTTTTAATATAAGATACGCCTTAATCGTAAAAAGCAGAGTCAATTCAGTACTTTCATGAATATATTCGTAAACTGGGTACTTAAACATATAAAAATCCGCAGAGATATCTAGGTCAACAAAAAAAAATATTGTTTTCGTTGAGCTGTGAATTGATCACCTGTGTGTTATTGGAGTTCCATTTCCGTAGCTTAAAATGTCCACCTGAGAGAACTACGTCCACATCTATAGCTAAGAGCACGGCTTTTTCGATACTGTTGCCGCTAGTCAGGAAGTCATCGACATAAAATGACGTCAGTATCGTATCCCGCGCAATAACTACCCGATTAGGTTGTGCCACTCGATTACAATTCAATTCAATTTAGTTTTATTAGTAGCATAATAGATATTTTTACAATTAATACAGTGTCTTTTAATATTTAAGAGTTTAGGCAATTTAAGACCTTCACATCTATAATACTTTGTATGTATATAATATATTAAAGAAAACAAAAAGAAATAGAATTTATAAAGGGAAATACTACTACAAAAAACCCTTATATGAAGCTTAAACTCTAATAATGCACAATCCCAAAAAACGCAAACATGCAAAAAAAAAAAGCAGCGAACATACATACATATGTATATAGCATTGATAAGAAAATTTATGTAATATTTCGATTTGTAAGCTACAAATACAATGAATGTACAATGAGTTCGTTTTCAGAAAGTGGACATTTTGAGAGAAAGGTTTCTTGTGATCTATTAACAAGATGTAAAATAGTATTGACGTTGCCCATATCATGAAGCCTATTTATTGAATAATGCCATGGCAGTTTTAGTATCATTTTAAAGATTTTATTTTGGCAAATTTGTAATTTTTTTATGTGCGACTTAGCACAATCGAACCATGCCGAAGCACCATAATGCAGAATGGCTTGGAAAATTGTTTTAAAAATTAACATCTTATTATGCATGCTCAGACTTGACTTTCTGTTAATAAGCGGATACAGAACCCTAGTGGTGATGTTAATCTTGTGTATGGTATAGACTATGTGTTTTTGAAAACTTAATTTCTTGTTTAAGATAATACCAAGATATTAACATTCGTCTGACCATTCGATATCATGAGAGCAAAGTTGAAGTTTAACATTAGAAAAAAACAGGGCTTCTTACGGTGGGTAAACCCTATTGCTTGAGATTTTCTAGCATTTATCTTAATTTTCCTCTTCAGAAAGTACTGATCATTTATTGAATTTTGCAGCGATATTAGAGCATCTTGAGCAAGTATACTAGAAGAAATGAGAGCCGTATCGTCAGCAAACATAGCAAGCTGGGTGTTGTTATCAAGCTGAGGAGTATCCGACACATAAATATTGAGAAGGATTGGGCCAAGAACTGATCCTTCTGGGACATCAGAGGGCACACTATACAAGCAAGACTTACTGTTACCCAGATGGACTGCAAACTTTCTATCCTTCCAAAAATTTTATATTATCTTGACAACAACATATGAAAGTTGAATTTTAAATGTTTATAAATTAAGCCATCGTGCCAAACCGCATCGAAAGCTTTTTCAATATCCAGTAAGACCAGCCCAGTCGATTTTTTCACTGCTAGTTTATCGAGAATATGATGTTTTATTCTTACTATTTGGTGGGTAGTAGTATGTCCTGGTCTGAAACCAAATTGATAAGCAGGATATATATTGTATTCATCAATATGGCATTAGATTTTTTTTTCCAAGAGCTTACTCAAGCAACTTAACAGACTCATAGGCCTATAGCTAAGTGGATTATCTCTTTGTTTACTTGGCTTAGCAATTGGAGTTACTTTGGCTATTTTCCAAGTGCTTGTAATTAAAGCAAGCAATTAAAAATGAAAGTTAGGTAATTAACAGTTTTTAAGGTATAGCTTTCAATAACATGTTATTAATATAATCAATACCAGTTGATTTTTTGTTCTTGGTACCCTGTATTAATTCCTTAGTCTTAACGGTGTTGACAAAATAGCTATCACTCAAAGTAATTTGCCTGTCAGACAGTTCTTGTAAGGTATCCTGAATTTCATTTTCAGTAGGAACATCACTGAGATGCGCCGCTATATTATGGTTATTACTAAAAGTTCCAGAAAAAATATTTGCTTTTTCCTTTTGTGTAAGATACAAATTATTTTGCACCTTTAAAGGAGGAATATTTGAAGCTTTTTTCTTGATGACCTTGGTTACTTTCCAGAAAGGGTTATCACCTTTGTGAAATGAAGAAAGTAACCTGTTCCAATGTTTATTCTTTAATTCAGAGATTTTATACTTAATTTCACGATTAAGGAATTTAACATTCTCAAAGAAGGATAGGTGTCTGTATTTAAGCCATTTACGTCTTTTTGAACTTCGTAAATAAATTAGGTTTAAAATATGTATCGGCAGAGACAATTGAAACACAGTCGAAGAAGACTTTTTAGGTACGGAAATATCAGTCGCACAATTAATTTTACTTACAAGTTCGCCTAATAAGCAATCAATTTGCTGAGAAGACGTCACACCAGCAAGAAATAAATTAGTTGTGTTCAGGTTCCGAGACAAGAAGGTCTGGTATCTATTCCAATTCGCGGCTTTGTAGTTATAGTAGGTTCTGGCGTTGTTTCTAGAAGAAGAAGAAGATGGTCAGAACCTAAATGGTGCAATGTGTTTGGATGTGATAAAAAATGATCAGTATTAGTTAAAAAAAATATCCAGCGTAGAAGGCCTAAAAGAGGGATTTGTTGGAATATATGTTGGTTCAGTCGGTAACAGCAGAGAAATATATATTCTGGATGCAACAATATCATGAAGGATATTACCCCAACAATTTGCTCGAAGACATCCCCACGCTTGATGACTACAATTTAAGTCACCTCCAATAACAAACTTATTATTGAGTCTTAGAAGTTTCAACAGATCACTTTTGAATTGAGCTTTTCTTTCGGTTCCGCTATTTGGTCCGGGGAAATAGGTAGAAATAATGCTCCGATCTGAAGTATCGTTAAAAGTTATTTTTATTCCAAGCGCTTCGATAACATTAAGCCGAAAAGAAGGTAATACAGCATGTTTGATATCTTTTTTAACTATTATAGCAACGCCTCCTCCATGTGATTGTCTATCAAGCCTGTAGCATACATAATTTGGGTGAGAAAATGTTTTGTCGGGCTTAAGCAAAGTCTTTGTGATGAGCGCAACGTCAATTCTATTTCTATACAAAAAGTTAAATAACTCTACTGCTTAATGTTGAATGCCTCTTGCAAGTTAAGATTTTTAAATTATTAATCTGCATGATTATATACATATTTAATAGCCAAAGAGGTTATAATATTAAATTGATCAGCTTTTGATCGACAGGAACTAAGTTTAGCCATGACTTCAGTCAAGAGAGAATTAATTTCCTCGAAAGAGAATAAGTTTCTTCTCTCTTCGGGAGGATTATTTAAAATAAGCGCGTCTGAACATTGGAAGGTTTTGAGAACAAGCGAAGGCGGCGAATGTTTCTGCTGCTCTACTGTTGTGTTGCTGTTACAACATATTTTTTAGTTTGATGGCGAATGTTTGACCTCTGTAACTGGGGGAAGTCATCAACAGAGAGATGGTTAAACTGACGAGTTGGTGCTGTGGGATGATTTTCTCTTGGCTTGGAAGTTCGATTTCGCGATGCAACTCTATGACGAATTTCAATATACTGATTCCGACTTATACACTGGGGATCTGTGGATTTATGCGGCCCATTGCAATTGGCACATTTGATGACGTCGGACGAAGTACAATCCCCTGCTTTGTGGTTAGATGAGCAGGTTGCACAAAGGCTTTTAACTTGGCAATGCATGGAACCGTGACATTGCGTGACATTGTTGGGCTGATGTTTCTTATAGTCCCATCTGATAATAGTTTTAAATACACTTTTGTAATTTTGGTGAAGTTCGCTCATTTTTATGGAACCACGTTCAATATATACAACATATAAATAGTGAATATTGTTTGATTTATAATTAGTTTTAGGTTTTAATGAAATCGTTTTTATGAGTTCAGATTTAACTTGCGAATTTGTATACAAGTCTAGTCCAGATAAGGTCACCTTGAAAGGTCTGCTACCTTTCTTTTCATAGCTGAAGAATTTACAAGACTTACTTTTTAGTTCATTGGCAATTTTTTCATAAGAGTCAAATGAGAAGCATATAATTTTGTGACCCAAGGAAATATTTTTTAACAAGTAATTAGCAATTTTGATATCACCAATTACCTTTCGCAGAAAATTACTTTTAGATTTAAGAACTATGATAGGTGGAATTACTTCTTTAATAGGGTTTTTGCTATCTTCATTATGCTGAAGTTCAATATTATCTTCTCTCCAACTTTGTAGAGGTTGATAGTAATTATTATTGTTAATTTTGTTATCCGTTTTGGATTTTGATAAGTTTGTAAGGTACACAACTTTTTTGTTTGCTAGTTTTTTACTGGGGAGGATGTATTCCTCATCTTCCCCCAAATCATTTCTATCGCGCTTCAGAGAAATTTTTACTAACCGATTTTACGCTTGCCGATTTCAAAGACGTGCACACTGTCGAAACGAGTATGACCGAATGACACTCGATTACAGTTGACGTACGCACGTTGATGTAGTGTACGTATTGCGTTGTATGGACTGCTGGCCACTCCATATGTAACTATTGTCAAACGATAAGCTCCAATATCCGTTGTGGGAGTTTCTCGCCAGAAAATACGTTGAAAGTCCTTGTGTTCCGGAGTCACAACACTTGCCAGAAAATTTTCTCGATGTCCGCCGTCAGTGCGATGCGATAACGACGAAATCGAAAGAGGATATTAACCAAAGAATCCTGAATAGTTGGGGTCCCTAATGGGAGATCGTTCAGGGAAACACCGCTGACCGTCCGCGCGGATGCGTTGAAAACGACATGAAACTTGCCTTGAACAGCATGGTGAGGAATGTAATAGCATTCGTTTGATCGCCAGGTTGATCGACGTATTCCATATACCCAAGCTTAGCGTATTCTCACATAAATGTAGTGTACCTCTCCCTTAGTTCATCGTCGCAAGCCAGACGCCGTTCCAAACAATGAAATTGTCGCAGCGCGTTCGAATATAAGTCTGCCAATTGCGGTATATCGCCATGGAATAGAATGTGCACGATATATCGCCCATCTAGTGCTCGAGAGTGAGTCGCTGCAAATATACCACCGCACTCGTCATCCCCAACGTCTGTCGTAGCAACTTTTTCCAGCTTCCAGAAATTGCTGGCAAGGTCTACCAGCCGTGTGTTTTCCTCACGTACCTGAGCGTTGAGTATATGCAGGCGTTGCCGCCGAGGCTGGTCCGAATACAACCCATCCTAGTCGAGTGGACTAAGCGTGTGGTTCGTCAGATCCCCCGTTGATGACCTCACCTTGCACGATGAGAGTATCAGCTCCGATGAGCACATCAATGGACCCAGGTGTACAAAAATGTGCATCGGCCAACTCTATGCCTACCAAATGTTTCCACTGACCCACGTGGACGGGCACCGCTGGGGTAAACGACGTGATCGAGGGAATGACCAAAACGTTCATCTTCAAGGTAAAGTCCGAATGCGTTGACGGAATTGAATTGAATGGGAAAATCCACCAATTCCCTCCACCATTACTTCATACTTGCTTTTGCGGAGATATAAATGGCTAGCTAAGTTATCGGATACGAAACTTACTTGAGATCCAGAAACGCAGAGAACACGAGCCAAGCGCTGCTGTTCTGCGGTGTCCCCATGTGCATGTGCGCGCGCTGTTGCAAGCAAAACAATAATGCCGTTTTCCATTGGTTTCACTCCCGATTTCACTCCTTTTTGATTCCAATGGAACATGTGATATCGTCCTCTGCTTACTTCTGCGTGTTTTGGTGAATGTCTCATTTTTTGTTTACATTTTTTTACAGACAAACACAGCAAAAAATGGCTTCTTTTGCCCAATGGAAAAGGATATTAGCAATCGCATCATGTTTTTATTATCATATTATCAATTTGTTATTTATATCCATGTAAAATTTGTTTCTATTAACTTGCCCCAACTGAGAAAATAAAATAAACAAAGGAATGCATCTTGTACCATATGACTTTGACAAGTAGTCCGATGTAAGGGTTTATACCAGTGTGAGTGCATTTTGAAAGCACTCCAAAATGAAATCCGGAACAGAAAAACACTCCCAGAACAGCACTCCAAACAGCCAATGGAACATGATTGGGAGTGCTTTTTCTGTGCAGAACACAAAAAGAGTACTCCTTTTGGCCCAATGGAAAACGACATAAGATTCTTCTGTGTGAGACAACTGATAACCGGGTCGGTTAGTCACAAAGCTGATTTTGTCACCAATGACGCAACAGCATGTTCAGAATTACTGGTCGACTTCTCCGTTCATTGCCCAGCTGCTATTAACATTTTTGATGCCCGACAGAACATGGCGTGATGTTTATGACCAAACTGCCGACATCTACCTGAAGGGCACAGCTTCGAAGTATGCACATGCTTCAGACAATTATAGCACAAACCAGAATTTCATATAGACTTCATGAGTGTTTGACATTTCGTCACTCGATGAGGACCCTGACAATGCGAGCATCTTTCTTCTTCTGCTGCAGCCACGTATGCCTTCACTGGCTGCTGGTTACGGTGTTGTGAACGCGCAGTTGAGAGTTCGGAGCGACTAGGCGCTGTCAGAAGCTCCGTTGCAAGACTGTGATTTCTTCTCTAAAAACACTGGCGCTGTGTTGATAGAGGCAGCTTCGGAACAACTTGGTTTCAGTTTTACGGGGGATTACACCCAAACCACACCGAACCGCCCATCTAGTGAGCTTGTTTAAAACGTTTTGTAGAAGTTCTTTTAGAGTATTTACGAGTAAGTGCTTCCCGAGACGGCAACCCTCGCCTTCCATGATTATCAATAGTTCATTGATCACCAAATTACACCTTGCGGGGTGCCTCTACTGACAGACCTTCTAGTAGACGTCCCACCCAGCTTAGAGTTGATAATCCGACCATTAAGCAGTACATTAATCAGTTCGCAAAGTGAGCTGTCGATCTTCAGGTCTGATAGTGCATGTGCTATCGCTGATGCGTTGACGTTGTTGAGAGCGCCTTCTATATCCAGAAAAGCAATCATTGTATACTCGTTATGAAACAGGGAATATTCAATTTTATGCACCAGTGAGTGTAATGCCGTCTCAGGATTATGTCCGATGACTTCTGGAACTCGACAGGTAATATGCCATCTGGTCCCGCGGACTCAAATGGTTTGAAGCTATGTAGTGCCCACTGGAGTTTGTTCTGTGTAGTAAATTTTGAGGTCTGCTGAAAACCATGTTGCTAACAACTTGGGAACTGCCTGGGAAATGAGGTTCAAGCAGTAAATTTAGAAGTCGTCCTAGACCCATCAGTTTTCTTAAGGGTGCTATTGGATTTGAAGCGAGAATTTTCATCAGCCTAGATGCTCAGAGGCTTCTCCTATTTTACCACAGAAAAGTCTCCAAGAATTACGTTTGGCTTTCCTTAATTCTTTTTTATATATGTTTAAGGATGCCTTGTACAAGTCCCAATCTAGCGCGTCTCTCGTACATTGGGCATTATAGAAATGCCTTTCTAGTATACCACGGTGCTTGGACAATTTCTCTTAGCACTTTATTTTGAAAATTTGTAAAATATATGTTTTCTTGGTACAACCCCAAAGTTGTACGCCGTATGTTCACATCGGCTTTAACAGTTGGTTGTATTAAAGCAGTTTGTTCTCAGTACTGAGCTGGGAATGTTTTACGAGTAACCAGTACATTTCTCTATATTTGATTTCGAGTTTTTTACGTTCCATTTTCACGTGCGAATTCCATTTCAGCCTTGCGTCGAGTGTCGTTCCCAGGTATTTGGTCTTGTTTGCAAAAGGTCTTCGGGCCAAGTTTAGAAAAATTGGTAAGTCATTAGTTTTCTTATAAGTGAAATACACGTGAATAGATTTCGCTTCATTGACGCCGATCCGCCAGTCCCTCGTCCATTTATTTACTTTATTTTATGCGGTTTGCAGTTTTGCAAAGCTACCTACTGCTAGGGTAGCGGTGTCAACGGCAAACGAAGCAAGGATAGTGCCATCTTCTTTCGGTATATCACGAGTATATAACAAATAGAGAAGCGGCTCACGGTAGGTAGAAGTGCCGGTTCTGTAAAACAGAGACCCAATTAGCAGAGTTGTGCCGTGTTGATACCACGACTCACATGACCTTGGATGTTAATGTGTGTTGGTGAGGATAGTCTAGAGCCAACCTGTGGAGTTTAAGAATAGGATTAGCTCATTTATGTTTTTACCCGAGATTTCCTCAAGTGAATTAAAGAAGGGTTTGCCTAATGCTTGATGTCTAGCCCTGGCTGGTGCCGGACAAGTGCACATCTAGTGAATGATTGTTTCCTTTTCGGGGGCTATGTTTCAACTGCGGTAGTGTGTATTATATGGGATACCTAGTTTGGCTGCGTGCTCTCCTACCGGCCAGTGTCCCGTGATTATCGCGATTATTCTGCCAATGTCTTTGCGCGTTCTGTTCAATGGGGCAGTGGTTTTTGTCTTGTTGTAGTTGGGCCATATCCTTCTGGAAATGACGCAGTTCGTTAACCTAGACCATTTAAGGTTAGCTTTTCTAAGAAAGATTGAGGAGATGTTTGCCTTAATTGCTCCGAGCGGGGTGTTAACAAGTTTCGCAAGTGAGCAGTGGAGGGCTGAGCCTCGCCTGGCCAATTCATCAGCATGTTCGTTGCCATCAACGTTGTTGTGACCTGGAACCCATACTAGGGTTACCATACATTGACCATCTAGCGAGTCCAGCTCCTATCGGCATTCGAGTACTAGTTTCGAGAAAATGGTTTCCGAGGCAATGGCTTTGATAGCAGCTTTTTTATCAATTAAAATAGAGATTTTTTGCCTTGGTAGTATATTTGTGTGTGACTTGATTTGGCGACAGGCATCGTGAATGGCGAGTAATTCCGCTTGGAAGACGGTGGCAGCGTCCGGGAGTCTATGCGATCTTGCGATGTTCACGGACTCTGGAAAAACACCCACACCAACCCCAGAGTTCATTTTTGATTTGTTAGATCAAAACCACTGGCCGTCTGTCCATCTTGCCAATCTTTTCTTGTAGGGAATTCTACATCGAAGCGCTTTGTGTAGTTCAATGTGGGGCTGTTGTAGTCTGTTGGAGTCGATACAAGTTCTCCTGGTAGAGAATCTAGAATATTTCTGTGTGCATGGGGTTTCGCAGTCCAACACTTGGACTCTCTGAGTTTGATTGCGCTGTGCGCTGAGATGTTTGTGATATGTAGATCTAGGGGTAAAATGTGCAGCAGGACTGTTAGAGCGTCTGACGGAGTTGACCGTAGGGCGCCTGTGGAGCCTATGCACGCTGCTCTTTGGACCTTACTTAGTTTGGTTATATTAAAGGCTTTTTAAGGGCAGGCCTCAATACTATCGACCCATAGGTGAGGAATGGGCGTACTACGGCTGTGTACATCCACAGGGTCAATTTTGGTTGCAGGCCCCAACTTCTGCCAAAGGTTCTGTTGCAGGCATAGAAGGCTATACATGCTTTCTTTACTCGTTCGCCTATGCTTGGTTTCCAGTTAAGTTTAGGATCTAGAATAACTCCTAGGTACTTAGCTCTGCAAAATAAGGAGAGTATCTGACCGTTTAGTAGAGGAAGCGTGAATTCGGGTATTTTGGTTTTTGTGGTGAAAAGCATCAGTTAAGTTTCAGTTTTTTTTTTAGTTTATTTAACCTACAATTTCCGCAATCAAGAGGTTTTTCAAAAATTAATACAATTCATTTAATTCAATTACATAAATACATACATACATACATACATACATTTTTAATGGCCCACTAATCCTTCATGAGGGTCGTGGGGGTAGGATGCTCAGGTGGACCCTCCATCCTTCTCGATCCTCCGCCATTGACTCCAACTCATCAGGAGGAATCCCTAGACGGTCCCAGGAGAGATGGCGGACTTGGTCCAACCATCTCTTTCTAGGCCTTCCGCGGGGTCACCTACCTGATGCCACGGCCACCATGGCGCGTCTTGGAAGCGGGTCTGGGTGCATACGCACTACGTGACCAAACCATCGAAACATAGATCGTTCCGTTCGGAGAAGTAGCTGGTCAACATTGAGCGCCTCGCGTACTCTGGTGTTGCGCACTCGATCCCTAGGAGTTATTCCAACAACACCGCGAAGGAACCTCATTTCGGCAGCTTGTATCCGCGATCTTATTCTTTTGGTCACTACCCAAATTTCATGACCATAGGTGAGAGTTGGAACATACACCGAGTTAAAAACCGATAGCTTACCTTCAACACTAAGTTCAGCCTTCCTTACAAGAGATTGGCCAAGCTGTCTCAAAATTGATCCAGCCTGACCAATTCTACAGGATAAGTCGGCATTGCTCTTCCCATCACTCGTGAATAAGACCCTGATGTACTTAAACTTATCCACCTGCTTCAGTTGGACTCCACTAACATGCAAAGTGCACTGAATGTTTTTTTTTTTTTTTTGAAACGACCATTACTACTGACTTGTTCACGTTGATCTTCATTCTACCATTATCACAAACGGCTACAAACCTTTCGAGTGCGCGCTGAAATTCGGTTTGAGAGGACCCAAGGATGACCAAATCATCTGCAAAGAGCAGATGACTAATCCTTAGGTCTCCCACTTTGAAATATTCCCCGCCACGGCTGCGCTGCAATATCCAATCCATATATACAATGAAGAGGAGAGGTGATAAAACGCACCCCTGGCGGAGTCCAACGCCCACAGTGAAAGGTATTGATTTAACACCGTTTATCCGAACACAGCTTCTACAGTTTGTATATAAAGACTGAATCGCCATTAACAGAGAACTGTCAATCCCATACTCCCGCGGAACACTCCAGAGTTTGCCTCGAGAAACCCTATCATATGCTTTTTCCAAATCTACAAAACAAGTGTAGACAGGTTTGGCAAGAACCATTCTGAGAGTTAATAACTGGTCGGTTGTGCTCTACCGGGATGAAACTCGCATTGCTCATCTCACAAACTGTCCTCAACCACAGCTCTGGAACGCGTTTCTAGCACCTTAGCGAAGACTTTTTCAGGGAGACTTAAAAGAGATATACCCCTATAGTTAGCGCAATCTCTTTTGTCCCCTTTTGTTAAATAGATATATATATATATATAGAATAGGTGTGTCATTTTCGGTGTCCTGTTTGGGATTGAGCAATTCTGAAAAGTGCTCGCTCCATTTGCGTAAGATGTCCTCCTCATTGGAAAGAAGTGTACCGTCTTTGGATTTAACTCCTTCAACGATATTCGACTTTTTTCCTCACGTTTCAATTTTTAGCCAAACTCCTTTCAAGACTGTTCTATCACTATTTTCACAGCTAACTTGGAAGTTCTTCGCGCCTCAGTGTACCGATTTCGAGAAGCGGAGTTCCCCAAGTGAATCCACACCTTAAAGGCTCTCTTCTTCTCTCTGATGGCTCCTTGAACGCCGGGCGTTTTAAACCAAGCAGTCCTTTTCTCACCAGCCGCCACACCAAGCCGCTTCACTCCACAAACATCTCCCGCAGAGCCAAAAACGCTGTTGAAAACAGTTGCCATTCTTCCTCTACATTTGATGGAACAGTTGGAATTCGTTTAAACCTTTCAGATATTTGCCGCGCAAATGTCTCCGGTATCTCATCATCCTGTAACCTCTCCCATCGTATGCGTGTAACCATCCTTGGTTTACGCTTTGGTACGGGAGGCACTCTCTCGCTAATATACAATTTGCACAGCACTAAGTGATGATCAGTTGACAACTTCTCCCCGTTCGCGTTTTGATCAGGATCACCGTTCCTCGTAATCAAACACCCCCATGTCATAACATCTACACCCACCTGAGCATTGAAGTCACCCATCGGGACAAAAGAATCCATATCTGCAACCTTTTCAAGGGCAACATCAACTTCATCTAAGAAAGCTGCATACTCTGACTGAAGATTCGGTGCCTACACCTGCACCAATGCCAGAGTTGATCTTTCAAGCTTGAGCTTTAAGATCGCAACTCTCCCTCCTAATGTTATCCACTCCAATACTCTGTCTGTCAACCTGGGACTTGTGAGTATCCCCACTCCCGCCTGAGCAGACATTGAGGATGCGACTCCAGACAGGAAGAGCTTCCACCCACCCGAAAGGTCCACAGTTTTAGAACCTCTCTGCTTTGTTGAAGAGATGTCAACTATATCTAGTCGACTTTTAATTGCCTCCTCAACAAGCTCAAGGTCCTTCCCTGTGAGCGATGAGACGTTCCATGTGGCTATCCTAAGTCGATGCCGTTGTCGAAATTCAGAGAGTCCATCGGTGCCCCTATCGGTGCACAGCGCGCTCACCCCTTGACCCCCGTAATGGTTCGCGAGACTATTGACAGGAAGCTCGTAGCCATTTCGGGTTTGACCCGGCCGGATGCCGAGCGAGACAGGCCGACCACCAGACGCTTGCATACTGACACCCTTCAGGCTTAGCTCCAAAGGATGCCCTGGCTTACCAGGCTTGGCAATATCCGAGGCCGGTCGTTTTCTTCTTGTCATCATGGGGTGTGCGCTTTGTTAGCCGTAACTGGATTGTATGGATGGGAATAACTATTTAAGTTACTTCATCTGCTCATCCCAGTCACGTTGCCCGCCCCCCACCACGAGGAGGTCAGCTGCCAGCGGGGTTTACATAAATTCAAATAAAGTTAATTATTGACCTAAGACTAACAATAGAGAGGTTTTGAAAGAGTTATTAGGGTTGACTCCAAGTCCACACTTTCTGGCACACGCGGTGACTTTACTTAGAACACTCTCCATGATCTCACTTTCCACGGAGGAAAAAAGTCCCGACACTAAAATCATCATGTCGTCCGCATACCCAATATCATGTCATAGTAGAGGTGAGATGACCCCACCTTGGGGCGTTCCTCTACTGGCAAATTTGGTTATGGTACTGTCTCCTATAGATGCCTGAATAATTCTAGTGCTGAGCACAGAGAGTATCCATTGGCTTAGATAGTATTCTATACCCAGCTCCTTGAGGGAGTCTAGAATTACTTCAGTATGTACATTGTCAAAAGCTCCTTCTATGCCTAGAAACGTAGCTAAAGTGTATTCCTTATACTGTATGGATTTTTCTATTGTTCGCACTACTTCATGAAGAGCTGTTTCCGTAGATTTTCCTTTGAGGTATGCGTGCTGGGATTTGGAGAGAGATGACTCGATTTTATCTCGCAGATGGTTGTCTAAAACGCGCTCGAGGGTGGTCAGACTGATTGGTCTGAGATCTTTCGCATTCTCATGTCCGCGCCTCCTCACCTTCGAAATGAAAACCACTCTCAATCGTCTCCATGAGTGGGGTACGTGGTTATTTAAGTTGCAGTTCCTGAAAATCGGTACGAGCCATGGGATTGCTACCTCTTGCATTTTTTTAAGCATAATGGACAGAATGCCATCTAGGCCTGGCGATTTATATACGGGACAAAGCTGCGATTGTCCAGGAGATTTTTTCTTCGGTAATAATGGGTATTATGTGTTCCCAGGATTGCAGGCATTGCAAACTGTTAGGCTCTGTGCAGTTGTCTTTATATCAGGGAAAGTGAGTGTGTATTAAGATCTCTAAGGACTCTGCAGTTGACTCCGTCCAATTAGCATCCAAACTTTTCAGGAGACATGTATTGGAAAGATCTTTCGATAGAATCTTGCTGAGTCTAGCGGAGTCTTTGAGGGTATCAATTAATTGCCAATATTTTATCCAGGACTGTTTCTCGGCCACTCTGATAACTTGTTTGTATATTTTAAGGCACGCAACTTTAAATGCATTGTTGAAGGCTTTTTCGAAAGCCTTAACTTTTGTGTCTAGTTCTGCAGTAGAAGTTAATATAAGGTTTGGAGTTCTACGTAGCTTGGATCTAACGATTTGATTAAACTTTGTCCAATCGGTTCTTTTCGGTTTTCGGTAGGGTTTGGGAGTCTCGATCTCGAGATCTACATTGAAGAGGATCCAATTATGGTCTGAAAAAGTTTTCAGATTGGATGGTCCCCAGTTTTCGACTTTCATACTACTACTGTTATTAGAGAGTGTAACGTCTATAACATCTTCCCAGCCGTTGAAGTTATCAGTTTTGAAAAAATTAAGGTTGGAGTGTTGCCTTTGTTACATATCGAGAGGTTATTTGCAAGGATATATTTGAACATAAACTCATCTCGCTCATTGCTTTCGGAACTGTCCCATAGCACGTGCCTGGCATTTGCGTCGCAACCTATAAGCAGCTTGGTCTTTGTGGTGGAGATAGCCGTCACCATATCCTGAAACTCTTCCGCCGGTGTTTGACGGTCGTGTGCCATGTAAACAAAGGAGATGTATAGGACTGCACTACCGGCGTTCTCTATTTTAACCTTAACAACGGTTAATCGGACGAGCTAAAATTTGGACATATGTATGTTTTTTTAGCTAGAATGCAGGTTCTTGGCTTACCATGATTGATGTTATTCCGGTTGTAAAAATGGTTGTATTGGTTGTCTTTGAGGCCCTTAATGTTAGATCCGTTGACCCAGGGTTTTTGTCAATGCTGATGTCAATGTTTTTCTCCTTGAGAAAACCACCAGATTACCTGTAGCACTAATCGAATGGTGCAGATTAATCTGAATGACTTTCAGTATTGGTATTATCGCTGTTATTTGTGGTTTGGGCTGTGGTTTCAATCCTCATGTCATCCAACAATTTGTTGGCATCGTCGACTTCGTCTAAGTCGTCAGTGAGACCAGAGGATCGGAATATTCTTAGTTTGGTATGTCTGATGTCGAAGCGAAGTTTGCATCCGTTCTTCGCAATGGAGACCGCACTGTCCTCATTAATAAAAAGAAAGAAGGAAAGGGTATTGTTGTGAGGTTCCTCAACATTGATAACTCTCCAGTCATCCATGGGAACCGTAGGGTTATGCAGCTTCAGACAATTTAGCAGTAGGTTGTCGTTAATGGCCATGTTTGGGAGCCAAATTTGATATTTGATTTTATCGGCCTGGTCCCGTTCGGAAGCCCTCTTAGGAGAAGGAAGATGGCACGCTGGTACGCGCTTTTCCTACGGTTGCTGGCCGACTTGTGAGAGTTGGGTGCTTCACGCTTATGGGCACTAAGTCGAGTGTCCAACGCCGCATTGTAGTGGCTGTTAGTAGTTTGGGGAGCGTCTCGGTCTCCGTTCTCTTTTCCTGACTGGAAGCGAGCAGTTCATCTTCCGATGAAGTGCCCGGAAATTTTTTATTTTTTATTTTGTTTTTTGTCATATCGTCGCCCATATGCCAGAAACATGAATGTGTTTCTTAGTTTGTTTGATAAGTTTTTCTGTATTCTATGTTGTGTTAGAACTGAGAATGTACAGTGTGGAAACAACAATTTCGGACTATGTCAGTTGGTTTAATGTTGAATTCATTCTTAGGTATTTAGTAGAGCCAGAGGCAAAATTGTGGTCATTCCCCAAAAGTTTAAAATTTGCACATTCATGCTTCTGGCATTTGAGGGACGATATTTTTATTCTCATTTTTTTATTTTTCATTCCTTTTAAATTTAAAAAAACGACCAGTTAAGAAACGAAAAGCTGGCTCTTCGCCCGAAATGGTAAGATACGCAAAATAAGCGAGAAGATAAAGAACAGCGTGACAACATAAAAAAATCCACGAAGGTGTACGACCACCGCCACCAACAAACGTAATCGGAATTGCAGACTATAATAAACTGCATTCTATTCTTAAACCACTGTTGCTATCCGATTTTGATGTAACATCGCTCAACAACAACAAATGGAAAGTAAACGTGAACAACTCAGACAGTTACCGCTTAGTATCTAACAAACTGAATACTGAAAAACTTCAGTGTATACTTACGAAAATAAATCTAAAAGACCGATACAAGTCGTAGCTAGAGGACTTCATGACTCATGCTTAATGTGACCAACCGCTCCGAAGAAATCGGAATCATTCCGAAATTTAAAGGCAAGTTCCAGTGTTCAACACCGAAACTATCCACTCTTTTCCGAAATATACCTAAATTTCTCAGATCAACTAAAAATAGTAATTAAGTTAGAATAACTTTACTCACTCGAGAAATCATGCAACGAATGCCATCTTACGATACCTCACTACGACGAGTACGAATAGAATTGGGAAGAGAATTTTACTACGGTCGATCAACGTTGGTTGAAAATCTTCGAACATTTCTAAAAAAAAGAAGAAAATTCCTGTTTACCAGGGACTTCTGTGACCGTTGAAAGAGTGTTCGCGATCATTAAAAAAAATGGTGGACCCTTGAGAAGACACCTTTGCAAATCAATACGTTGAAAAATATATTTTGAGCTGATTTGTTTTCCAATTTTCACAAAAACGAATATAATTCAATTTCACAATTCAACTTACTTAGGTTCGTCAAATACAACTTGCAAATTTCATGCTTAGAATTCTTTAAATTGCTGAAATCAAGCCACAAATTACTTTCAGAAATTGCAGCGTCAGATACACCTTCAAAATGAAAAAGAAGACCGATGCCAATGCTCGTGCTAGTACTTCTTCTTCAGCTTTGGATTTGTAGAAAATGAATGGATTTTAATGTTCGATATGTACTCGCATATTGCCGTTCTTTTCATCTATAGGTACTAAAACCACAAAAAATTGACGAATAAAAATACTTGTCATCATTTGGAAACTTTAATCAAGATTCCGGAATCCATTCCTAAATTTCACCAATGGTGAGATGGTCGGATTACTTATGCTTAAAGGAAGATGTTGGTCATGATTTGAAGAACAAAAACTTTAAAATCGTTGACGCGGTAAATTTAATTAAACGGGAAAAATAAAAATTGGAATGGGAGGAAACGACGGTAAAGCGCGGGATTCCTCTTTTTATACTAACCTTTGATAAAGTTGAGAGTAAAGATAAGAATTAGAATTATGCGCAAGAATACAAGGTTGATACCTCAGTGCAAACGATGCCAAGGATTCAATCATACGCAAACCTATTGCCGAAAAGAACCGCGATGTGTGAAATGCGCCGGAAATCACCCCTCCCAAGTTTGCGAAGTAAACAAACAAACCTCTGCAACATGTGCTAATTGTAAGGGAAAGCACCCTGCAAATTATAGAGGCTGTAAAGTAGCCATAGAATTGCAAAAACGGAGAGATGCGCTCCTTAAGCCCCTAAATACAGAAGTAAACTGCAAACTAAGCCAAACCGTAAGATCGCGCGGAGAAAGTAGGCAAACTGAAACTAGCGGGTTCAGAGTCGAAAAAGGTGAGCAAAATGTGACAACAGAGAAGTTCTCGAGCTCTGTTCTTGAAAGAAAGGTACTGAAAAGTTAACATTGGAAAAGACACCGGGTAATGACCCTCGGACAACAGGAGTGCAGACTTACGCTCAGGCCGCGGCATCCGAAAAACAAAAAAACCTTGAAATTTCGACGGACCCTGTCTCTCATGGTTTCTCAGTTATTCTCAAGAAATTTGAAGAACAAAGCAAAATAAATAAAATTATTCTCGATAGGCTGGTTAAGCTTGAAAATAATTCACGGTAAACCCGTACTTCAACTAGAACATGAATAACAAACGAATGTTAAAAATATGTACTTGGAACGCTAACGGACTTTTGCAAAAACTTGACGAACTGGAAATATTCATGCGAGAAAAAGATACTGATATCTGCTTAATTTCTGAAACCCACTTAAAAAACGAATCGCATTTAAATATAAATGGCTATAATGATTACCACGCTTGTCACCCATCGGGAAAAGCGAGAGGCGGATCATCCTTGTTTATTAAAAACTGCATCGAACAATCCGAAGACTTAAAGATAGAACTTGAAACTTTGCAACTGTGCACGATTCGAGTTAAAGATAGTCTGCGTACTCTTAAAATCTCATCTGTCTACTAACCACCGCGTTCCGCGCTTGAAAAAAGTGATTTTACTAACTTATTTGAATCGGTGAAACCTAATTTTATTATTGGCGGCGATTTTAATGCGAAATACACGTTTTGGGGCTCAAGATACAGCTCGAAAAAAGGTAGAATGCTCTATGGGGCAGGTATGGAGTACAATTGTCGACTTACTGGCAAACTGATACTTCGAAAATACCTGACCTGATCGATTTTTTCGATGTGAACGGAATATCTACCAACCACATGCAAGTTGAGGAGAGCTTTGATCTGTCGTCTGATCATTCCCCAGTTATTTTGGCATTGAGAGAAAAAATGGTCTATACTCTAGAGCCAGCGAGATTAACTGGTAGAACAACTAATTGGGAAGGCTTTAGGAACGAAATTGATGAGTTGAACTGAGCGTTCCACTTACTACACCCTATGAACTTGAGGTTGAAGTTTATCGCTTCGATGAGATCGTACAGCTCGCCTCTTGGAATAATACTTCCAATAAAAGGGAAACGCCAGATAGGTACGGTTTACGATATCCTCCGGAAATAAAAGAATTGGTTAAGGAAAAATGAAAAGCGCGTAAGAAATGGCAGCAGAGTCGTGCTCCGCAACATAAAGCACACTTGAATCGTCTGTCCAATTCGTTGAAGAAGACTATTAAGGATTTAAAGAATCGTACGATAGACTCTTACCTTGAAAATTTAACAACGGGAAATGATTCCAATTATTCACTTTGGCAAGCCGTCAAAGGCACCAAAAGCCCCAAAGTCCCCGCGCCACCAATTAAATTAAATCAAAACTAGCTTGGTTGTACCCGCTTCGCTGGGTCTTTTAATCAGCGATTTCGAGTACACTTCTTTAAAGCACTCTCAGCTTTGTCATTGAAATAGTTTAACCGCTAATCCCTTATGAGGGTCGCGGGGGTAGGATGATTAGGTGCACTATCCATCATTCTTGATCCTCCGCCGTCGACTTCAACTCAGCAGGAGGAAACTCTGGACGGCTCCAGGAGAGATGTCGAACTTGATCCAACCATCTATTTCTAGGCCTACCAAGGTGTCGCTAACTTGATGGCAGGGCAATCATGACACGTCTTGGAAGCCAGTTTAGGGACATACGCACTACGTGACTAACCACGCATAACTACTTCCGTTCGAAGAAGTATCTGCTAAGCAATGAGTGCCTCGCGTACTCTGATGTTGCGCAGTCGATCATAATGAATTATTCCAGCAACACCGCGAACAACAACACTCTTTCAGCTGCTTGTATCCACGACTATAGGTGAGAGTTGGAATATATACCGAGTTAAAAACCGATAATTTAGCTCCAACACTGAGTTCGGCCTTACTTATAACAGATTGACCAAGCTCTCTCAAAATCTATCCAGCCTGATCAATTCTATTAATAACTCGGCATTACTCTTCTCATCACTCGTGAATAAGACCCCGATATGCTTAAACTTATCCACCTGCTTCAGTGGCACTCCAGAAACATTCAGATTGTACTGAATAGGTGTTCTGGAAACAACCGTTACTTCCGATTTGTTCAAATTACTTTCATTCCAGCATCATCAAAAACGGCTACAAACCTTTAGGGTGCGCCCTAAAGTTTGGTTTAAAAGGACCCAAGGATGACCGCATAGAGAGGACGACTAACATTTAAGTCCCCCACTTTGCAACATTCTCTGCCACGGCTGCGCTGCAACATCTAGTCCATATATACAATGAAGAGGCGAGGTGACAAAACGCACCCTTGGCGGAGTCCAACCCCACAGTGAAAGGTATTGATTTACTGCTTGTATATAAATACTGGGCTGGCCAAACGGTAGTGCATGCGATCATATGAAAACACAAGCGTTTTCACTCAGCTGAGGCCTACCAACTCCTACTCTCAACCTCCACGCGGTGACAGCCGGGTGCCTAGTACCTTAATCCAAGAAATGGGTACCCAACCCCGTTTGGAGGATTCTTGGCGGCAGCAGATGAGAGAGGGGGGGAAGAGTGTTTTCTCACTAGAGCACTTTTTCCAGTTCCAGGCAGCAGTGGACGAATTCCCTAGACGGAGTCAACGGTGGCGTCTATAGTTCCAGTTAGGTTGAACTTAGTGAATACCTTGCGCGAGCTGCTTCGACGTATTCGGATCACAGGTCGGTAAGGAATTTCCAATGTTGGTTAGGACATTGGAATAGAGATGGTGGCGGAGAAGCCCTTAATGGGCCAACGGCAGCGCTCATACTCCCGTAGTGGATTACTGGCACCGGTGTATCCGGCCCCTCGTCCTAGGGGAATAATTAAGGAACTGCCCCTCCAGGTTGGGGGTTGTGCCGTCGGGGTAACTTCCCTACCACGTAAAAAACTCATGGTTCCGAAACAACTAAATGCCTCGGATAAGGATGACTCAACTAATGACGACTCCAGCAAACGAAATAAGGACAACGACCTTCGGATCTGTAAGTGGAATGTTCTGTCCCTTTACAGACCACGTGCAGCCGAACAACTAGCAGAGGCCCTAGACTGCTATAAAGCAGATATTACCGCCATCCACGGAAGTGCGATGGGATGGGCCGGGCAAAAAGAGGATGAAAAACTGTGACATCTACTACGGTGATTGCTACAGAGGCAACAGGCAACGCTTATTCGGATGCGGATTTGTCATACGCGGCAGACTTAGGCAAGAAGTCTTAAGCTTCCGACACGTAAGCGAGCGTATTATGACTATCCGGATCAAGGCTAAATTCGCTAATATAAGCCTAATATGCGTTCATGCCCCCACGGAAGAAAAGGACCCTGCCACCAAAGAGTGTTTCTATGAGCTCCTCGACAAAACATACGAGCAATGTCCTAAATACTACGTTAAAATCGTAGAGCAGTCGGTAAGCATAGCCTACACGACACCACGTCTGATAACGGACTAAGGCTAATTGATTTCGCTGTGGAGCGAAATGTCACCATAGCAAGCACATGGTTTCCTCATCTCGATATTCATAAGCAGACATGGCGGTCCAATGATCATGTAACGATCAACCAAATTGATCATATTGCGATCGACGCAAGGCATGCCTCCAGTATTCTGGATGTCCGGACCTTCCGAGCGGCCAACATAGACTCGGATCATTACCTTGTTGTAGCCAGGGTACGAATGCGGATATCCCAATCTGAGCAACAAAGAAGAATCACTGTGAGAAAATTTAATGTCGAAAAGCTACAATCGCAAGAGACCGTCAGACTCTTCGCTGAACGCGTATCCCGAAATCTCTCAATCACCCCTTTGCCGCCAGCATCAAGTACCGAAGACCAGTGGCAACGCTGCCAACATGCCATCAGAAACGCCGTGACTGATGTGTTGGGTCTCGCTCGACCACCACCGCGAAACCCCTGGTTTGACGAAGAATGCCGGCGAGTGCATGCAGCAAAACAAGAGGCATACAAAGCGGCGCTGCAAAGGAAGACGAGAGCTGCTCGTGAGCTCTACGAGCAAAAGAGACGGGAAGAACATCGGCTTCTCCAAAAGAAGAAGAAAGAGCATGAGAAGCGCGCGTTTTGAGAGTCTATACTCCAGGAACAATGTACGGAAGTTTTACCAAAAGGTAAAAAGAACGTGTCAGAGAAGTAATACCCGTACAGAAACCTGTAGAGATGAAAATGGAAACCTCGTAGTAGAATCACAGTCGGTGCTGAAAATATGGAAAAACTACTTCTCCAGTCTGTATAACGGCGACGAAGACCAACATCCCGCTGTCAGGCAGAATGAACCATTCAACATAGACGATGATAGTCAAAATTTCCGTCCACCTGACCAAAACGAAGTGAGGATAGCAATATCCAAGCTAAAATCGAACAAGGCTGCTGGACCTGACGGCTTACCGGCCAAACTTTTCAAGGCAGCTGGGGATGAATTGGTAGAGTGCATACACCAACTCATTTCTAATATTTGGTCAGACGAGTGTATGCCTGATGAATGGAATCTCAGCATCGTTTGCCCGATCCACAAGAAAGGAGACCCCCTCAACTGCGCCAATTATAGAGGCATCAGTCTCCTCAACATCGCATACAAGATCTTTTCTGCGATATTGTGTGAACGCCTGAAACGCTTTATCAACAGCCTGATTGGACCCTATCAGTGTGGTTTCAGGTCAGGAAAGTCCACCATCGATCAAATCTTCACACTTCGGCAGATCCTGGAGAAAACCCAAGAATTTCAAATCGATACTCACCACCTCTTTATCGATTTCAAGGCCGAAACGCTTTGTAGAGCCATGTCTAGTTTTGACATCCCTGCCAAACTTGTCCGTCTGTGCAGGCTGACGATGGAGAACGCTCGCTGCTCCATCAAGGTCGGTAATGACCTCACCGAGACCTTTGATGTCAAAAAAGGCTTTAGACAAGGTGACGCGCTGTCATGTGACTTCCTCAATATTGTACTTGAACGGATTGTGCGGAACTCACAAGCCAACACCGGAGGCACAATCTATTACAAGTCTGTACAACTGCTTGCATACGCCGACGATATAGACATTATCGGAAGATCTCAGCGGGCTGTCACCGGTGCTTTTGCAAGCATTGAGGCGGAAGCGGCCAAAATGGGTTTAGCGATAAACGAGGGCAAAACCAAGTATATGCTGTCAACTAGGAGAGAAAACCAACACCGAGGAATTGGACAAAACGTCACCGTGGGCAGCTATAACTTCCAGGTAGTAAGGGACTTTGTCTACCTTGGCTCTGCTATAAATCCTTCTAACAAAATCAGCGTAGAAATCAATCGAAGAATAACTCTTGCCAATCGCTGTTTTTTTGGGCTTATAAGGCAATTCAACAGTAAAGCCCTATCTCGAACAACTAAGGAGACTCTATATAAGACCTTGATCATCCCAGTCCTGCTTTACGGCGCTGAAACATGGACTTTATTAAAAGAGGATGAAGATATCCTTGGTCGCTTCGAGAGAAAAATTCTTCGTAAGATTTTCGGTCCCGTTTGCGTTGACGGGTTTTGGAGGAGAAGATTCAATCACGAACTATACGAGCTGTACAGCGACATCGACCTAGTTAAAAAACTGCGTATTGGACGTCTGAGATGGCTAGGACATGTAGAGCGAATGGACACCAACGCTCCGGCCCGCAGAGTCTTCGAATCTAATCCCGAGGGACGACGCAGTAGAGGCGCGCACAAGTTCAAGGAACCTCGACCAACTTGGAGTGCGCAACTGGAGGCAATTAGCTAAAGACCGAGCTAAATGGAAAGGTTTGTTGGTTGAAGCCCAGGTTCACCCCGAACTGTAGCGCCACCCAAGTAAGTAAGTAAGTAAATACTGAATCGGTCTTAATTGGGAACGATCAAATCCATACTCTTGCAGAACACTCCAAAGTTTGTCTCGAGGAACCCTAACACATGTTTTCGACACATACACAAAACATGTGTAAACAGGTTTACCATACTCCCAGGTCTTCTCAAGAATCATTCTGAGAGCGAATAATTGGTCGGTCCTGCTTCTATCGGGACGAAAACCGCATTGCTCATCCCCCAAACTATGCTTAACAGCAGTTTTAGCACGCGTCTCCAACACCTTACCAAAGACTTTTCCAGTGATACATTTAAGGGATACACCCCTTTAGTTGACACAATCTCCCGACCTCCGTTGTATAAAAAGAGGGACAATCACTCCCATTTGCCAATCAGCAGGTGTTTCACCGCATTCCCATGCCACTTTAATGACACGTGAGAGCCATTGCACTCACTCTTCACCAAAAGCATTTAGCATTTCTGGCCGGATTTTATCCACACCGGTAAATTCGCCAACTTTTAGTGATTTGATCGCCAAAGTCTCGACAATAGGTCTGGCATCTTCCTGATGACATGGTTTGTTCGGGATTGAGCAATTCTGAAAAGTACTCGCTCCATCTCCATCGCTCATTGGAAAGCAGTGTACCGTCTTTGGTTTTGACTCCTTTCACGATATTCAAATTCTTTCCTCTGATTCGGCGGACGACTTGCCAGAACATTTTATTTACAGATATGCAGTCACGTTTCAATGAAATATAATATTTATTTATTTATTTTTTTTATTTATTTATTTAACATCAATCAGAGAATACAAAAAACATATATTATCTTATAGACTACAGAAAAAAAAAATAAATATAAAAAATTATCAAATGAACATTAGAAATAGTTAGACATCAGACGGATGAACTCAAAATGAATATAACATGTCTTTTGAAAGCATTGCGACTGTGGTGATTATAAAAGTCAATATGATCACAAATCGAATTGGCTTCTCTAATGCAACGTGTAAAAGGTTCATTAAGACCATAGTTTACTCTATGTAGTGATTCGTAAAAAATAGTTCGTACGCGCAGATTTCGTGTGGTAGCATAAATATTAATTAAAGATAACAGAAGGGGACAATTGATTCGAGACGTTAATATATCCCTAATAAAAATAATGGCGAAAAACTTACGTCGTAATTCAAGAGGTTGAATGCAAATTAGTTGGCATCTGACGCTATAAGAAGGCAGTCTTATATTCTAATTTAGCTTATAAATAAAACGTCTTGTAAAACGTTTTTGAATTTTTTCGATCCTAATGGAATGAGTATTATAAAACGGACTCCAGATTAAGCAGCAATATTCAAGGGATGATCTAACAAAAGCGAAAAAAAGAGATCTTAGGGTGAACGGATCTCTAAATTCTTTGGAGTTCCGCAAAACAAATCCCATCATACAATTAGCTTTGGCCACAATAAAATCAATATGTGATGTGAAGCAGAGCTTAGAATCAAATACCACTCCAAGATCTTTTTTTTCAGTAACTCTATGAAGGGGCATGTTATCTATTTCATAAATAAATTCGATAGGTGAGAGATTACGACTGAAAGATAAAGATTGGCATTTAGCTATATTTAGAAACAATTGGTTATTTGCACACCATTCATGTAGATTGAACAGATCCTCTTGCAGTAAGAAACAATCAGCTGAGGTCTTTATACACCGGCAAATTTTAATATCATCTGCAAACATTAGGCTGGTTGAATGCTTTATGGAATCAGGAATATCATTAACCAGCAGCAGAAAGAGGAGAGGTCCCAAATGACTGCCTTGTGGTACTCCGGAGGTAACAGGTATTGGAGTTGATAAAATATTATATATTCGTACAAATTGGATACGATTTTTTAGATAAGATTCAAGCCATTTTAAGATATTGGAATGGAAACCAAGTATTTAACTTTACTTAGAAGTATTTGATGGTCAACCCTATCGAACGCTTTAGAAAAATCAGTGTAAATAACATCGCATTGGTATCCGTTTTCAAGACATTTTGTCACATAATTACAAAAAATCACTAAGTAAAAAGTCACCTACCAATTACGAAACCATGTTGTGACTGTGAAATCGTTTCTTTAAGAATAGACGACAATTTGTTATAAACAATTTTTTCAAAAGTTTTTGGAATAGTTGATAATTTACTGATGGGACGATAGTTAGTAACTAGTTGCTTAGGTCCGGATTTATGTATGGGAACAATATAAGAAATTTTCCAATCGTTCAAAAAAATACCCTTTTCAAGAGACACATTAAATAACAGTGTTAATGGTCTCGAAAGAGCTGCAGCGCAGGATTTTAATACAATTGGAGGAATGCCATCTGGCCCAGCGATGCTATCAAGATTTAAATTTCCCAGGGCAATTTCAACATCTGAGTTGCTTAAGCATAAGCTACCGATGTTGATTGAATTAATTGAAGGATTTTGAACGGTGCTACGCGAGACATTAGAAGGTGTGTACACGGATTGAAAGAAATTTGCAAAAAAAAATGCAAACAGTGGGAAGGTCATTAGAAGTTTCCTGCAAATATTGCATACAATTAGGAATTCCATTGGATCTTTTTAAACTATTTATGTACTTCCAAAATGATTTGCCATTATTTTTCAAATTGGATTCCGCACGAAGCAGATATTCTTTATATAAAAATTTGTTCAGGGTATCGAATTCTTTTTGAATACGTTTGTAATTCTTTAGTAAAACTAAATTATTGTTGGACTTCCGAAATACTTTGTAAGCTTTGTTTTTCTTGTTTTTGAGATTAGTTAATACTCTATTATACCAAGGTGTCTTACCATTAGAAACGGGAACTATAGGAATGAATAAATCAATTGCTTCCTTTAATCTATCCAGTAAAATAGTATAAGATACCGTCAAATCATAATTAGAGAAAATATAATCCCAGGAAACCACATTAATAAAGTTATTCATTTCACTAAAGTTACCTTTCTTGTAATCATATTTAGTGGGCTTATCATAAAATGGTTTAAAATATTCATAAATACTAAATTGAATACACAGAGCAGTATGAAAAATTGAATTGTCATATATAGGAAAAAAGCTTTTTTTAACATTAGTACAAAGTTCTCTATCGACAAAAATAAGGTTTAGAATATTATCAAAAGCGTTAGAATAATTATTTATTTGAATAAGATCATGTTCAGCAAAAGAATCACATACTTCACAATCAATATCAGTATTTACATTAAAAGGAAACAGACATTTTTCATCAGCATCAAACACCCAGTTAATATTAGGTAAATTAAAATCCCATAGTATAATTATATGCTGGTTACTTTTCAATTGATTAAGAAAATAACTACAATTTGATATATGCAATTTATACAAATCTAGTGGACTACCTGGTGGTATATAGCTTAATAAGATAAAAATATCACATAATTTGAACGATAATCGTACTGCAAGCTGATCAACATCGAAGTCAGAAGAAGAAGGGGAAGAAGAAGACGGCAAATCCAGTTGATAGCAACAAAGTGAAGAGCGCACTAAGATCAGCACACATCCACCAGTGGTTTTTTTTGTTTTAAAAAAATCACTGTCTGCGAAAAACAGAGAATTTGTTTATGTCACAAAATTCAGCATTATATCTGTCGCCCGAGAGCCAGGTTTCCGTCAAAGTTAAGACATCATATTGGGAAGAAGAAGTATGAAGATGCAGTTGATTTAATCTTCCACGAATGCTACCAGTGTTTTGGTAATAGATCAGAAAGTTCGATGACTCTTTAGAATTAGACGAAGAGGCAACTGGAATAAACGGTTTTAGGTTAACTCTGTTGGTGTTGTTGTCACTTCGTTTTTTCCTGAGAGACAAATTTCTTAATTCGCGCAGAGAGAGGCCACACTGCTGGATCCATTGCTGCACTTAATTTATTAGCTGGTACGCTTATTTTGAAATTAACAAACTTTAGATCAGAATGGATAGCATTTCGTTTAATAAGTTTAAAGCACTTTATTTGATTTATTGGTATGTCCGTTTTGTGGGTGATGTTATTAATTAAATGCTCAGGGTTAGTGTCTACGCGGAATTTGGAAACATGAAACCATTTATAGTTGATAACTGTGGCAGCATTTAATGATGAAGAAGAATCAGTTCCATATTTTTTTATTTGTGATTTGTTAGAATTTGAATTATTTGGTTTGTTTACATTTACATTTAGAATGCGGGCAGATTTACGCTTATTGCAGTTGCTTATTACAGTGGAGAAACTTTCATCACATGACGATTCGGAGTGTTGACTGTTTACAGGTAGCGTTAGGTTACCAGAAGGGGATTCCGTCAAACACAAGATAGGCGCAGTGGGAAGACTATGCTCGCATATCGATAAAGCATTTTCACTACCAGATGCGATTTCGTTTATTACATTTGAAAAACACGTATAATTGCCTGAGGTATAATATTTCTCGATCTTTTTGCTCAGCGTTATTTCACGGCACCCCTTCTAAAGGGTAGGAAAATTGACTTAAAGTATGAGTATTGAACTTGGAATATACTGCCTACGCCATTCTGTTAATAATTTATTTTAAATCTATTAAAACATTCTAAAATGTGGACAAATCCAATGACCAACAAAATCTTATCTAAAAATGTGGAAAAATATTGCAATGTTTTTATGTCTGTACAGTGTACATATGTATGTACGCGTATATTGATATTGAAGTTTTGATAGCACATGCATATCCTTATTAATAAAAATTAAAATCCCTTAGATTTGGCACTGATAATGATCACACACTTAAGCTCAAAACATATAGGTATAATCATGTTATAGCGCTAACTCACACGCACACTATTGCAACGATAGCCACTGCTGCATGACTGCTGGCCGTGGTCTCCACTGAAGGAAAATTGTGGGCGAGGATTTGATTAATTGTTTTTAGCATTGCTCAGCTTCAGGACAACGCAGAAGGATGTTTTATACCTTAAATGAATCAGCGGCGAATTTACTTTTATTTTTTATTTGTTTAATCTGGAGAACCAGTGTTGAGCTACGGCTATGGAATCAAAATTTACAGATGGAAAATTCGATCTCAACCGGCTTTATGCATCATTGTATATACAAGTATATGTGCAAGAGTGCAAATGGTTGGTTACTTGACATCTCGCTAGAGGCGGTAGGGTCGATTTCCTCAAGTGATACTACTATTAGTTATACCATATATACAATGGTAGTATTTAAGATAAGAAAAAGATAAAGAAAAAGCTGACGTCTTTGCGGCCCACCTGGAAGAAACCTTTAAACCGTACGATGGTCAAGTGGTTTACGATAACATCAATAGGCCGGATTTACCATCTGCCGATTAAACACTCACAAGTGCAACGCTAAGGGAACTTAAACATGAAATCGAAAATCTAAAACCTAAGAAAGCTCCTGGTTATGATTTGATTACCGGAGAAATTCTCAAAGTTTTACCTAGAAAAGCAATGATTAAGCTTCTCCATATTGTAAATGCTGCACTCAGATTAAAACACATGCCGAGCCAATGGAAAGTTACGGACGTAATTATGGTTTTAAAACCAGGAAAACCGCCAAATGAGGTAAAGTCGTATAGACCAATTTCGCTTCTTTCAGTCATAACTAAAATTTTCGAGAGTATATTACTAAGGCGTCTCCAACCGGTTATAGAAGAAAACAATCTTATCACTGACCACCAGTTTGTGTTCAAAAGCAAGCATTCGACGATTGACCAGGTGCATAGAATTGCTGATGTAATCGAGAAAGCATTTGAAGAAAAAAAGATTTGCTCAAGCGTATCTCTTGACGTCTCGCAAGCCTTTGATAAGGTGTGGCATGATGGCTTGAAATTCAAACTACGACGAGTTCTCCCTGTATGCTTACTCGATATTCTAGAATCATATCTTGGGAATAGAATCTATCGTGTTAGATATGGAGTCGAATACTCCGAGCTCAAAGGAAGCGTACCGCAAGGCAGCGTTCTTGGGCCGCTTCTCTATTTGCTATATACTCGTGATATACCGAACGATGATGGCACTATCCTTGCTGCGTTTGCCGATGACACTGCTATCCTAGCAGTAGGTAAAACAATCGAAGAAACGAAACGAAGAAAATTGCAAAACGCACTAAATAATGTAAATGAATGGACGAGGGACTGGCGGATCGCCCTCAACGAATCTAAATCTGTTCACGTAAATTTCACTTACAAGAAAACTAATGACTTGCAAATTTTCCTAAACTCGGCCCGAATACCCTTTGCAAACGAGGCCAAATACCTGGGAATGACACTCGACGCAAGACTGAAATGGAATTCGCACGTGAAAATTAAACGTAAAGAACTCGAAATAAAATATAGAGAAATGTACTGGTTACTCGGAAAACATTCCCAGCTCAGTACTGAGAACAAACTGCTTTTATACAAGCAAGTGCTAAAGCCGATGTGGACCTACGGTATACAACTTTGGGGTTGTACCAAGAAAACAAATGCAAATATTTTACAAGCTTTTCAAAATAAAGTGCTAAGAGAAATTGTCCAAGCACCGTGGTATAGTAGAAACGACGATATCCACAGGGATCTCGGAATTCCGACAATCGAAGCTGAAACTAGAAGCTTCGCGAGAAAGCATAGAAACCGACTAATCGGACATGTCAACAATACAGACTTGGCGAGATAATGATTAACCGCGTCTAGATTGCGGAATATGCAGGATTTTTCAGTGGAAAGAAACCTGCCAAACGTTTTTATTTCATGATAGAAAAATTCCTTGATAAGTTAATACTTAGTTGCGATATCTAACAAATTTATATCGAAGGGTGGTGTTTTTTTAGTCAGTAAGAATCTGACACTACTATGAGCACGCGCTTGCTATTCTCATAGTGTCTATGAAAGATTTTTCACCAACCCTCGGAAAAAAAAAGTTTAATTTTCGGATTTTGGACCCACGAGAATTACGGTCAGTCTCGACAGCGCCGTAGTATCAGGACAAAATACGACGGACCGCGCCCATGCGTGCGAAGGAGCTCATTAGAGACCCCCAGCCTTGCATTCTTGGGCACGGTTTCGTGCATTAAGCGCTCGCTCCACCACTGAAATCAGGTACCTCTATCCGATGACAAAAAGGCAGAAATAAAGTATTACGCTATTGAGAAGCTAAGAATTCTCTACAATGCCTCTTGGTCTTGGCTAACGCCATCTTGACATCGTACAAGATTGCTGTGGTGGTTATTTCCGGCTGGCATTCACGAGGCAGGTTACGAAGAGGATTTTTGCCAGAAAAACGGCACAAGGACGCTTCCTTGTGGTACGCCGGCCGAAATTTCTTCGAGCTCCGAGTTTTCATTTCCATGTCTAACACGGAAGAGTCTATTCCCGTCTATTCATTCTGCACCTTATCAAAGACTTGCGAGACGTCAAGAGATACGCTTAAGCATATCTTTTTTATTTAAGTGCGTTCTCAATTACGTCAGTAATTATATGCACCTGGTAAGTCGTCGAATGCTTGCTTCTGAACCCAAACTGGTTGTCAGGGATAGAATTATTTTCTTCTATAACCGGTTGGAAACACCTTAGTAATATCTTCTGGAAAATTTTAGATATGATTGGAAGAAACGAAATTGGTCCATAAGATTTTACTTCATTTGGCGGTTTTCCAGATTACAACCAGACATTTTATTCAGGCATTTTACACATACACACCATTTAATTTTCATAAAAGCTCTGCGACCATACGATATCGGTATAATCGTCGGTTGTGTGGATACACACGATAGAATTATCGTATAGAACAACAAAGCTGTCAAACTTACTTACTTTCTTACTTAGGTGGCGCTACAGTTTGGGGTGAACCTGGGCCTCAACCAACAAGCCTCTCCATTTAGCTCGGTCTTTAGCTAATTGCCTCCAGTTGCGCACTCCAAGTTGGTCGAGGTCCCCTTGAACTTGTGCGCGCCACCTACGGCGATGATTCCCTCTACTGCGTCGTCCCTCCGGGTTAGATTCGAAGACTCTGCGGGCCGGAGCGTTGGTGTCCATTCGCTCTACATGTCCTAGCCATCTCAGACGTCCAATACGCAGTTTTTTGACTAGGTCGATGTCGCTGTACAGCTCGTATAGTTCGTGATTGAATCTTCTCCTCCAAAACCCGTCAACACAAACGGGACCGAAAATCTTACGAAGAATTTTTCTCTCGAAGCGACCAAGGATATCTTCATCCTCTTTTAATAAAGTCCATGTTTCAGCGCCGTAAAGCAGGACTGGGATGATCAAGGTCTTATATAGAGTCTCCTTAGTTGTTCGAGATAGGGCTTTACTGTTGAATTGCCTTATAAGCCCAAAAAAACAGCGATTGGCAAGAGTTATTCTTCGATTGATTTCTACGCTGATTTTGTTAGAAGGATTTATAGCAGAGCCAAGGTAGACAAAGTCCCTTACTACCTGGAAGTTATAGCTGCCCACGGTGACGTTTTGTCCAATTCCTCGGTGTTGGTTTTCTCTCCTAGTTGACAGCATATACTTGGTTTTGCCCTCGTTTATCGCTAAACCCATTTTGGCCGCTTCCGCCTCAATGCTTGCAAAAGCACCGGTGACAGCCCGCTGAGATCTTCCGATAATGTCTATATCGTCGGCGTATGCAAGCAGTTGTACAGACTTGTAATAGATTGTGCCTCCGGTGTTGGCTTGTGAGTTCCGCACAATCCGTTCAAGTACAATATTGAGGAAGTCACATGACAGCGCGTCACCTTGTCTAAAGCCTTTTTTGACATCAAAGGTCTCGGTGAGGTCATTACCGACCTTGATGGAGCAGCGAGCGTTCTCCATCGTCAGCCTGCACAGACGGACAAGTTTGGCAGGGATGTCAAAACTAGACATGGCTCTACAAAGCGTTTCGGCCTTGAAATCGATAAAGAGGTGGTGAGTATCGATTTGAAATTCTTGGGTTTTCTCCAGGATCTGCCGAAGTGTGAAGATTTGATCGATGGTGGACTTTCCTGACCTGAAACCACACTGATAGGGTCCAATCAGGCTGTTGATAAAGCGTTTCAGGCGTTCACACAATATCGCAGAAAAGATCTTGTATGCGATGTTGAGGAGACTGATGCCTCTATAATTGGCGCAGTTGAGGGGGTCTCCTTTCTTGTGGATCGGGCAAACGATGCTGAGATTCCATTCATCAGGCATACACTCGTCTGACCAAATATTAGAAATGAGTTGGTGTATGCACTCTACCAATTCATCCCCAGCTGCCTTGAAAAGTTTGGCCGGTAAGCCGTCAGGTCCAGCAGCCTTGTTCGATTTTAGCTTGGATATTGCTATCCTCACTTCGTTTTGGTCAGGTGGACGGAAATTTTGACTATCATCGTCTATGTTGAATGGTTCATTCTGCCTGACAGCGGGATGTTGGTCTTCGTCGCCGTTATACAGACTGGAGAAGTAGTTTTTCCATATTTTCAGCACCGACTGTGATTCTACTACGAGGTTTCCATTTTCATCTCTACAGGTTTCTGTACGGGTATTACTTCTCTGACACGTTCTTTTTACCTTTTGGTAAAACTTCCGTACATTGTTCCTGGAGTATAGACTCTCGATATTCTCAAACGCGCGCTTCTCATGCTCTTTCTTCTTCTTTTGGAGAAGCCGATGTTCTTCCCGTCTCTTTTGCTCGTAGAGCTCACGAGCAGCTCTCGTCTTCCTTTGCAGCGCCGCTTTGTATGCCTCTTGTTTTGCTGCATGCACTCGCCGGCATTCTTCGTCAAACCAGGGGTTTCGCGGTGGTGGTCGAGCGAGACCCAACACATCAGTCACGGCGTTTCTGATGGCATGTTGGCAGCGTTGCCACTGGTCTTCGGTACTTGATGCTGGCGGCAAAGGGGTGATTGAGAGATTTCGGGATACGCGTTCAGCGAAGAGTCTGACGGTCTCTTGCGATTGTAGCTTTTCGACATTAAATTTTCTCACAGTGATTCTTCTTTGTTGCTCAGATTGGGATATCCGCATTCGTACCCTGGCTACAACAAGGTAATGATCCGAGTCTATGTTGGCCGCTCGGAAGGTCCGGACATCCAGAATACTGGAGGCATGCCTTGAGTCGATCGCAATATGATCAATTTGGTTGATCGTTACATGATCATTGGACCGCCATGTCTGCTTATGAATATCGAGATGAGGAAACCATGTGCTTGCTATGGTGACATTTCGCTCCACAGCGAAATCAATTAGCCTTAGTCCGTTATCAGACGTGGTGTCGTGTAGGCTATGCTTACCGACTGCCCTACCAAAGACGTCCTCCTTTCCTATTTTGGCGTTAAAATCGCCCAATACGATTTTAACGTAGTATTTAGGACATTGTTCGTATGTTTTGTCGAGGAGCTCGTAGAAACGCTCTTTGGTGGCAGGGTCCTTTTCTTCTGTGGGGGCATGTTAGCGAATTTAGCCTTGATCCGGATAGTCATAATACGCTCGCTTACGTGTCGGAAGCTTAAGACTTCTTGCCTAAGTCTGCCGCGTATGACAAATCCGCATCCGAATAAGCGTTGCATGTTGCCTCTGTAACAATCACCGTAGTACATAGATGTCACAGTTTTTCATCCCCTTTGTGCCCGGCCCATCCCATCGCACTTACTGGATGGCGGTAATATCTGCTTTATAGCAGTCTAGGGCCTCTGCTAGTTGTTCGGCTGCACGTGGTCTGTAAAGGGACAGAACATTCCACGTACAGATCCGAAGGTCGTTGTCCTTATTTCGTTTGCTGGGGTCGTCATTAGTTGAGTCATCCTTATCCGAGGCTTTTGGTTGTTTCGGAACCATGAGATTTTTTTACGTGGTAGGGAAGTTACCCCGACGGCACAACCCCCAACCTGGAGGGCCAGTTCCTTAATTATTCCCCTAGGACGAGCGGCCGGGTACACCGGTGCCAGTAGTCCACTACGGGAGTATGAGCGCTGCCGTTGGCCCATTAAGGGCTCCTCCACCACCATCTCTATTCCGATGTCCTGACCAACATTGGAAATTCCTTACCGACCTGTGATCCGAATACGTCGAAGCAGCTCGCGCAAGGTATTCACTAAGTTCAACCTAACTGGAACTATAGACGCCACCGTTGACTCCGTCTAGGGAATTCGTCCGCTGCCGCCTGGAACAGGAAGAAGTGCTCTAGTGAGAAAAGCACTCTTCCCCCCCCCCCCTCTCCCATCTGCTGCCACCAATAATCCGCCAAACGGGGTTGGTTACCCATTTCTTGGATTAAGGTACTAGGCACCCGGCTGTCACTGCGTGGAGGTTGAGAGTAGGAGTTGGTAGGCCTCAGCTGAGTGAAAACGCTTGTGTTTTCATATGATCGCATGTACTACCGTTTGACCAGCCAAACCTGTCAAACCGTTGGTTCAATAGTTGTATCGTGTATTTACCGCTTAAGAGTAAGCAGTGAGAAATTCTTGCCTTGACACCGAGTCTCCACAAGATATATTTATTTTAGACTTAATGTCAGGCACCAAGCAGCCATAGTTTCCTCGTAGTAAAGCTCAAATTGAGAGTCCCTGTCAAATTTATTTCAGGGTTTATGTCCACAGAGATTGCAAAAAATAAAAGCATAGATTGATTTCATGAAATTGATTAGTTTAAGAAATTTGCGGTCTTCATTGAAAATATCAATTGCTTGACATATTTCTTGCAATGAAGTATTGCCAGTGGAGACTGAGGGTTGTGGGTGTTAAGGTCCATTCACAGCTCAGCGACCTGCGAATGCCCGAACTGCAAACAAACAGCACATTTATATGCTCACCATTGCCAATTTTACTGTTCCAAAAGAACAAAGCTTAATTTATCTATCGATTAATATAAAAAAAGTTGAATTGTAATAAGTTTCTGCAAAGAAATTAACAATTCGCCGATTTTTCCGCGAATAAGTGAATGCTTTTTGCGAACTGTCAACTTTTATTTACATTCCACACATGTAAGACGCAATCCAGATTCCCGCGTTCAAAACATTCGCGAGAGTTTAACCTCACAATTCTGTTGTGCTGGTGCTGGTGGGTAGATCGTTGTTGAATTTATCGAAAGAAGGTAAGCTATTACCTTCTCAATGAAAGTCGCGCTATGTATTTATGCATTTGTCACGTTTAGGCAATTAATTAGATTCGATTAAAACATTTTACTATCCTTTTTTTTATATAACATACACAGGTTAACAAATCTTTCTACAGCATGGCAAAAGCCGTCAGTGGCAATTAATTATAATATGAATGACAACTGAAATTCGCGGATTGCCGCGACGAGATAAAAAAAAAAAAAGTAGCTGTGAAAGAAATGTCAAAATTTGTGAATATTCACTTGTTCGCATTCACAGGTCGCTAAGCTGTGAAAAGACCTGTAAATCTTCAGATGGTAAATCCGGCCTATTGATGTTTGATCGAGATTATATGTATATAAAAAAAACAAAACTATAGTCTCGTCAAGACAATGATTACCGCGAGCAAAGATGTTATCTCAGTGACGGTTGCTGTCAAAAAGGGAAGAGTAACCGATTTGCCATCGGCTCACTGCCAAACATCGCAAGTTTTGTGCAAACTAAAGTCCCTCTTTGATCCGCTAACTTTTGCACTGCAATATGCACAGTGCGTGGGCTAACAAAGGCCTCGTAGGGGCAGCATCTCCCGATAGGTGCTGGTCCGCTAAGTAACGAGTAGGAGCCACTGCAGCCGAAAACCTAGCAGCTCTGTTAGTAAGCCCTACTCCCACCTCCTCGTGGTGCCATCTGGGAATTTCTTCGGAAATTGCTAACGGGAGAGGACGAATGGCGAGCTTCCTGCGCCAAAAAAACAGGATAAGTGTCGGTTGGTCTGTGGCCCAGCGAGCCGCAACCATAAAAAAAATCATTGCTCCGAAACGGAAACATACGCCTCGGATACGGACTGATCATTTGTTGACGACCTTTGGCTATCGGACACGGACAACGATCGGATTCTGGAACGTTAACACCCTCCTGGACTCACTCAAGGAAGGGCCTTATAACGCCAGATTCCTCCAATTGGAGCGCGAATTCGCACGGTATAAAATCGACATCTTAGGGCTGAGCGAGATAAGATGGTACGATGCTGGGGAATACATCTCCCCAACAAAAATCACCGTGATGCTCTACTCTGGTAAACCAGCTGGAAGTGCACGGAGTTCTGGCGTAGGACTCATGCTAACTCCAGCAGCACGTAGTAGCCTCATATCCTGGAAACCCCATAGTGACCGGATATTGACGGCTAGGTTCCAGAGTAGAGTTAGAAAAATTACCATCATACAGTGTTATGCTCCGACTCTACACGCGACTGAAGATGAAAAGGATAATTTTTATAGCCACTTAGGTGCCGCCTACAACCAAACGCCTAATGGGGACATCGTAATGGTAATGGGAGATCTCAATGCCAAGGTGGGTAGCGACAACACCATGCTTAAGCACGTGATGGGAGTTCACGGCGTGGGAGACCGTAATGACAATGGTGAGCGGTTTGTGGACTTCTGCAATACCAACCGCCTAGTCATCGGAGGTATGCTGTTTAAGCATAACACCTGCCATAAGATCAGTTGGGTCTCTACTGATAGGCAACGAACATCCAACCAGATCGACCACATTGCGATCAGTCGCCGCTTTAGAAATTGTCTCCTGGACGTCCGAAACAGACGTGGAGCTGACGTCGGACAAGAACGAGATCACCATCTTATGGTAACTCATTCACGCCCTCGTACTGCACCCGTAGACAGCAACCGCTCAAACCTACTTAATATCACCAGGTTTAATATCGACAGGCTCAAGGTTCCCCAAGTGCGCCAACAGTTCAGGGACCATCTTGCCTTAGAAGCAGAAGCAATCAGCAGCATAGAGAACATGGATGAGCACTGGATTGCTGTGAAAAATGCTTTTGCGATTGGGGCACGCACGTATGTCGGTAAAAAGCAGAAACACCACCGCACATGGCTTTCTACAGACACCTGGAGACGGATCGATGAGCGTACAGCAATCAAGGCTCGGATTGCAGCGGCCTCAGTAGTAGAGAGAACCGAGCTTGAAGCCCAATACCGTGCGAAGAAGAAAGAAGTGCAGCGTAGTGTGAGACGTGACAAACGTCAATATGTCAACTCACTGGCCTCAAGGGCTGAAGAAGCAGCGAGTAGGTGCGACAGTAGGACTGTTTACAACATCACTAAGGAGCTCATTAGTGGTCGTAACTCCAAACAACATCCAGTGAAGAGTCTAGACGGTAACCTTCTGATCTCGGATGAGGATCAGCTCACTAGATGGAGAGAACATTTTGCTACAGTGCTAAATCACTTAGGCGACGGCGATATGATCTTGAATTCGAATGAGCAGTTCGAAGCAACAAATTCCCGAATTCGCACCGTACCTCCCAGTAAAACTGAAATAATAACAGCAATCAAGTCCCTCAAGAAAAACAAAGCGGTGGGTATTGATGGCATCCCTGCCGAGCTATTTCAATCGGCGCCAAATACATCGGCAGATTTGCTGCATCCGCTAATACGGAGAGCTTGGGATAGTGAACAATTTCCACAGGAGTGGAAAAGGGGGATGATCATTAAGCTTCCAAAGAAGGGTAACTAGATGGAGTGCGGTAACTGGAGAGGTATATGTGTTCTTCCAGCTGTAGCCAAAATAATAGCTAGAATAATTCTAGAACGAATCAAAGAACATTTAGATTCAACTCTCGATGCCGAACAGGCAGGCTTTCGCGCTGGATCCTCCTGCATCGACCACATAAACACCTTACGGATCATAATCGAACAATGCGTTGAGTATAGGTCTCCGCTTCATTTACTGTTTATCGACTTCGAGAAGGCTTTCGACAGCTTGAATCGAGATGCTATCTGGTTGGCCTTGCGCAGGAGAGGCATTCCAGAAAAGCTTATAGCTATTATCAAGGCTACATATAAGGGCGGCAAGTGTCACGTCGTGCACAATGGTAAGGTGTCGGACGAGTTTGAAGTCCAAAGTGGAGTACGTCAAGGGTGCATACTGTCCCCACTATTGTTCTTGGTGGTTATCAGCGATGTACTCCGTGCAGCATTGACGGAAGCTAATTCTGGAATTCGTTGGACTATGACATCTTACCTTAAACACCTAGATTACGCTAACGATGTTTGTCTACTTTCACATCGGATCTTCATTTGATGGCCCAAAATCTAGAAGCTGAGGCAAACAAAGTGGGGCTAAAAATAAACACAGCCAAAACAAAAGCCTGAGTAGCTGAGTACTTCCAATACCCGCGTTCAACTTAACATTGCCGGAAAGCAAGTCGAGAAAGTTGATAACTTTCTATATCTAGGAAGTGTTGTCTCGGCTAGTCGCGGTGGCACCGAACTGGATGTGTGCAGCAGAATCGGGAAGGCTAAAGCTGCGTTCGGAATGCTGTCTAAAATCTGGAGAAGCAATGTTATTAGCTTAAGAACCAAGCTACGACTGTTCCGCTCCAACGTAGAATCAGTGCTGCTTTATGGGTGCAGTACCTGGAAGGTGGACACCATTAACACACGCAAGCTGCAAGTCTTCGTAAACAAATGCTTAAGAATTATCTTGAGGATTTTTTGGCCGAACCGCATCTCCAACGAACAACTTTATCTGAGAACGGGCCAAGAACCTATAAGCATTACTATACGAAGAAGAAAGTGGCAACGGATTGGACACACCCTACGGCGCAAAGACAACTCCATTGCGAAATACGCCATGCAGTGGGATCCGCTCACACAGGCAGGCAGAATAGCGGGACGCCCTAGGCAAACGTGGCGCAGAACAGTTGAAGAGGAATCGAGCTCTTTAGGAATGAGTTGGAGGCAGCTCAAACGCGTTGCAGAACTCCGAATACGATGGCGCGCAGGCGTGGTTGACGCCCTATGCCCCCCGAGGGGTTAAAGGATATAAGTAAGTAAGTAAGTGGGCTATGGGAAATTGTACGAGTGAATGTACAAGTGTACATACATAATGTAGGTATATCATGGAAAAGAATTAACTGAACATCACTGCTCTTTTTAACCAATACAGGAAAGCTATATAAGGTAGCTAACCTACAATGTTTTTGGATACGCAAATAAAGCTAGACAAATTCAAGTAAGTAAAGATAAATTATCAATTGCAAGATTCAGTTACGTTAAATGGTATTAATTTACAAATTCATTTCTGTTGTTGTAAGCCACCTGACCATGGTACGGTTTAAAGCTTTCTTCTAGGTGAGCCGCAAAAACGTCTGCTTTTTTTTTTATCTTCCCTTGCCCAATTATTTTGATTTAATTTAATTGGCAGCGGGGGGACTTTGGGCCTTTTGCTTTCCATAGTGAATAATTGGAATCTTTTTTTGCTGTTAAACTTTCAAGGTCGGAGCTTATCGCACGATTATTAAAATCCCTAACAGTCTTCTTCAGCGAAGTGAACAGACTATTCAAGTGTGCTTTATGTTGCGGATTTTGTACGCGCTTTTCTTTTTTCCTAGACCAATTCTTTTATTTCCAGAGGATATCGTAAGTCGTATTTGTCCGGTATTTTCCTTATTTACTTACTTAGATAGCGCTTACAGGTCGGGTGAACTTGGGCGTCAACCAACAAGCCTCTCCATTTAGCTCGGTCCTTAGCTGTTTGCCTCCAGTTGCACACTCCAAAATGGTCGAGGTCCCTTAAACTTGCGCGCGCCATCTTCGGCGAGGATTTCCTCTACTACGTTGTCCCTCCGGATTAGATTTGAAGGCTCTGTGGGCTGGAGCGTTGGTGTCTATTCGCTCTACATGTCCCAGCCATCTCAAACGTCTAAAATCGTATAGTTTGTGATTAAATCTTCTCCAAAAGCTGTCAACACAAACGGGACCGAATATTCAGTTCAGTTCTGGTTATTGTCAGTGACACACGTTACTTGATTTATTTTTAATCGTTGCTTAATTTAATCTTCTGCAATTTTTGGTAATGAATTCGAAGTGCACAGAATGTTTAAATTCAATCACCGAAATTGATTTTTTCTCATGTATATTAATAACAAATGTATCGATGTTCAGAAGAATTTTATTAAGATAATAAATTCTCACGACAACATTTTCGTAAAGTCTGATAACTGCAAGTCAAACTCATAGCTGCCATGTATACAAAATGTAAAATATAGTCTAGTTTGTCAATTGCAAGAGAGTTGATTATTTTATTTATTTATTGTTTATTAATCATACATCTTAGGCTGGCTTTACACTTTCGTTCTTTCTTCGGTGCACGTTGTTCGTTATTCATTTCTCAAAGAACGTACATCGCACAACGAACAACGAAGAAGCATTCACATTATTCGGTTTTTTGATTCAGTTCATCTCTAAAAAAATTAAACCGTTTATCCCTTTACTACCAAATGCACTGACATAAACTTGGCTTAATTTTACCTTTCTGAACACGGCATTATTCTCCTCAGACTTCGAGGTATATCGTAAAGATAGATACTTAGATATTGAACATCTAAGGGGTGGTGGAGTCCTAATTACTGTTCGAAATTCTTTGCAGAGTTGTATTTTTCCAATTCCTAATACAGACTCGCTGGACGTTATTTGTGTGAAATTAAATCTAGGATATAAGTTCATTATAATTATTAACATTTATATTCCTCCTGAATGCTCGATCGAGGTATATAAGCACGCTACTGATGCCATAAATTATGTGTCGGAGAATTGTAATCCTCTCGACGACATTTTATTAGTGGGTGATTTTAATCTACCCAACTTAAAGTGGACCCTTTCTGACGACGAACTTAGTTTTGTGGTAGCTCATGCGTCTTTACCTCAAGAAACAATTTTGTTGAACAATGTAATGTCTTGTGGATTACTGCAACTAAGCAGTATAAAAAACTTTCTTGACAGACAACTTGACCTGGTTTTTTATACAAATTCGAGCAGTTGTATTGTGGAACCCAGTTCCACCACGATGAGTACTATTGACGTGGTTCATGAAACTTTTGAAAATTTTACTCTTGAATATGATTTTTAGAAATCAGACTTTAATTCCCTAAACGAACTAATATCTAGCATTGACTTTGTTAGGAATTTTCAACAGCAATAGTAATATTGAACAAATATTATCTCGTCCGTACCTGTAAGAAACACACTTAGGGATTTGTCTACAACTGCTCCTTGGTACAATAACCAATTACGGAGTCTGCGAAATAAAAGAAATAAAGCGTGGAAAAATTATTTAAAGACAAACAGAACAAGCGATTATAACCAGTTCGCTATCCTCTATAGAGACTTTCAAATCTTATCGAAAAATCTATATGATAATTATATTAAAAAAGGGCGTGGCTCACTTCTTTACGATCCCAAAGTTTTGTGGAAATTTGTAAATAGTAAGAAAAAAAAAACGGATGGTTACGCTGCTAATATGTCTTACTTAAGCGAATCAAACAGCAGCCCTCTTGTAATCTGCAATATGTTCTCTTCATTCTTTGGCCTATCTTTCTGTTCCGACAACTTTTCACCCACCCAAAGTAACTTTGCCCACCTTGAAGGTTTCTCTAGCAGCTCAATGGGCCAGATTTCAATAATTGATGAAGATGTGAGATATTATTGTGCCGCTGATGGAATTCCTCCGATTGTGCTAAAATATTGTTGCAATACCTTGGCAACACCCTTAGCCGTGCTATTTCGGGCATCATTAAAGCAGAACATTTTTCCTTAAATTTGGAAAAACTCTTTTATTATTCCAACACACAAAAAGGGAAATCTAGGTGAAATTTCTAATTATAGTCCTATTGCCAAGCTATCGTGTGTGCCAAAACTGTTCGAGGCTATAGTTTGTAAGGGTTTTTATTTTGCTTGCAAACCATTTCTATCAACCAAGCAGCATGGGTTCATGAATAGAAGATCCACTGTTACCAACCTGTTGGAATTTACTTCTTTTACAAACAAAGTTGTCGAAGAGGGTGGTCAAGTCGACTGTATTTAAACAGATTTTAGCAAGTCCTTTGACAAACTTTTTCACGGCTTAATGCTGTTTAAAATTACCTCTTTGGGCTTTCTAAATCATTTCGTTCGATCGATATGTTCTTAAGTTGAAGAACGAACTTATCAATTTTTATTTCGGGGAATAACATCCGATGCAATCCTCGCTACATCCGGTGTACCTCAAGGAAGTCACTTTGGCCGTCTTTTATTTATCATTGCGATCAATGACGTAGTGGCAATACTTAAGAGTACAAGAATCTTAATCTATGCTGACGATATAAAAATCTTTAGACTTTTACGCAGTCAGTCTGATTGTATAGCTATGCAGAATGATTTAGATACGTTCGCTAAATGGTGCTGTAATAACAATTTATTTTTGAATGTATCTAAATGCCAGTCGATGATCTTTTCAAGAAAGTGTAATTTAATAAGTTATGATTACAATCCCAATGAATCTGTATAATACCTTTGTTCGTCCGCAGTTAGAGTATGCGTCTAACATTTGGTCTCCAATGTATGCAGTACACATTAACCGTATTGAATCGGTACAGCGTAAGTTTGTCTGCTTTGCACTTCACCATTTAAACTGGAAGTGGGCGCCGTGGCGTAAGTGGTTAGTGTGTCGGATCACTACGCATGAGGTTACAAGTTCGAATCCCAGAAAACACCAAAAAGTTTTTTCACGGTTCCACCTCTCACGAACGTCTGACAAACATCCGAGAGTATTATTGTCACGAAAAGGCTTCTCAAATCGCCGTTCGGATTCGGCATTAAACTGTAACTCCCTTCCATTCGTGTGAAAAATATAACGCACACAACATGAGTGGTTGCGAGAAGCTAGGCCCTGGCACTTTAAAGAGCTGTTGCGCCAAATATTTGTTTTTTTTTTATTTAAACTGGAATGACCCCACACGTCTTCCACCATATTGCGACCGCCTTCTTCTCTTAAATCGTCATTCTTTGGAGAAACGTAGGGAAGTATGTGATGTAGTATTTTCACACCAGCTGGTATATGATTTTATTGACTCGCCGGATCTTTTAAATGAAGTCGGTTTAAACGTAAGATGCTACAGCTCCAGAAATACCGAGATTTTCCGCGTAAATTGTCACCGAGGAAACTACGGTTCTAACGAACCTCTTATGCGTATGGCGAAGGAAGTAAATAGTAACCGCGACAAATTTGATTACAACCATAGTAAATTAAATCTAAAACATAAATTATACCAACGATAGTAACTTCTTTGTTGTAAGTCTCTAGTGTAATGTTTGACTTATGCTTAGCATATTCATTTTTAGTTAATACTTTTGTTTAGTATGTAATCTGCTTTTTGTTGACTTCTTCAGTCTTTCTGTGTAAGGTGTTAGACTTTATAAACATTCACAATACTAAAAACTAACACCACGCTAAATGATGACTGTGACAAGCTGGATACTACTTAGTAGCTGATTTTAGTTTTTCTCCTTCAGTTCAAAGTAATATTCGTCACAAAGTGCTTGCCCTTAAGCAGTAATGATAGCGTAAAAAAAAACACTACACATTGTTGGCAGTGGCGGCGCCTTTAGCTTTTCAGAAAAACGAAAAAAATAAGAGATCCTTTTGGACCAAAAGCTGGTTGTTAAAAAAAAGCACTTACCAGATATAAATGTGCTCAGTGAATTGAGACTGCACCCAGATGATTTCCGGAATTATTTAAGGATGTCAGAAGAAATACATATTGAACTTCTTGATTTGGTCACATCATTCATTCATTTTCAATGTCCCGCTAAACCTTCATGAAGGTCGAGGGGGTAGGATGCTCAGGTGGGCCCTCCATCCTTCTCGATCCTCCGCCATTGACTCCAACTCATCAGGAGGAAGCCCTAGACGGACTAGGTCCAACCATCTATTTCTAGGCCTACGGCAGAGTCGCCTACCTGATGACATGGTAACCATGACACATCTTGAAAGTGGGTCTGGGGGCATACGCACTACGTGACCAAACCATCGAAGCATAGATCGTTCCATTCGGAAAAGTAGCTGGTCAACATTGTGCGCCTCGCGTACTCTGGTGTTGCGCACTCGATCCCTACGAGTTATTCCAACAACATCGCGAAGGAACCTCATTTCGGCAGCTTGAACACTAAGTTCGGCCTTCCTTATAATAAATTGGCCAATCTCTCTCAAAATTGATCCAGCCTGACCAATTTTACAGGATAACTCGGCATTGCTCTTCCCATCACTCGTGAATAAGACCCCGACGTACTTAAACTTATCCACCTGCTTCAGTGGGTTTTCACAAATATGCAGAATGCACTGAATGGGTTTTTTGGAAACGACCATTACTTCTGACTTGTTCACATTGATCTGCATTCCAGGATCATCTCAAACGGCTACAAACCTTTCGAGTGCGCGCTGAAGTTCAGTTTAAGAGCACCCAAGGATGACCAAATCATCCGCAAAGAGCAGATGGCTAATTCTTAAGTCTCCCACTTCGAAACATTCCCCACCACGGTTGCGCTGCAACATCCAATCCATATATACAATGAAGAGGATAAAATGCACTCCGACTATCGTCATTTACACACTCGTTGTTCGGCGTTTGAATAAAACCGTACACCGAAAACTGAAACCAACTTTGAATTTGTTTTGTACGTGTTCGTTGTTCATTCGTTCTACGTTCGTTGTTCAGTTTTGTCACTTACACTCTCGTTGTTCCGCGTACGTTCAACAACGAACAACGAACACCGGGTAAAAGAACGAAAGTGTAAATCCACACTTAGGAGATTACAGCGGAAGCTACCTAGACTTTCTGCTGAGACACAAATACATGCATTTTTTTTATAAATATGATATACATACATACTTGAGTTGGGCTGAGCCGTAAATTTATGTTCACAGCTATAACTGTGAACGTGATTTTTTATTCACTGTGAATATAACCTGTGAATCCGAATGTATGGGAATCATTTTTTTTACGAATAAAAATTCTTCGCTTACTATGACAATAAAGTACAATTTACATCTTTTTCTGTTATCTTCAATAAATTATTATATCATTGACTTCGTGTATTGTAAAATGTACTCGTAGGTAATTCGTTAAGATGCATATGTGGATATATGCATATATTATCCCTATTAGTACTAATACCGTAAAAAATATTTCGACCCAATAATTCAGAAAATAAACGTATCCCACTTGATTTGCTTATGCCTGGTACAAATTACATTTTGCGGAACTCTCATCTAATTCTACTTCTTTTTTATGTACGCGCACTTGTACACACCAAATAACTACATAGAAGAGCAATATATATTGCTCTTATATGTGGTATAACCCAGCGAATAATATATATTTCATATACCTGCATGTTGTTTGCGCACCCAAGGCATTTCTCTCACCACGTTTTGTTTTGTTCTATCCTTTGCTGCTTGCCACTTCAGTATACATAGATGCGATGTAAAAAAGAATTCCTCCCTTATGCACATTAGGTATACACATTTTCCTTCATCGTTAAATTCTCTACACTGAGCACTGCCAGCTCTGAACGGTCTATGTTCGTTATGCGCTCGTCGCTCTTCATTGAGCAGTAGCCGCTTTTTATCATTCATTTTTAATGCATTTTATTTGTTCAATTCATTATAACTTACAAGCTAACAAAAACGCTTAAGACTAGCTTAATTAACTTAATATCTTATTCTAAATTACTGGCTCCATGCGGGCGCTAAACTTAAACTTAAATCTTAACCTGCGTCTTTCGACGTAACTTAACTAAATTTATTTATTATTACTTAACTAATTAACAAATTAGCACGTCTTTGTAGCCGTCGTGGTGATAGGAAGTGTTTAGTAGAAGCGGCGTTAAGTAACTCGCCATCGAGGCTTATCACGATAATACTACGCATAAAATCAAGATTATACTATGGAAAAGGAAGAGTACACGTCGGATGATGGAAAACGAAAGAGAGACGAACCGATTCCGATAGAAATTTTCAAAAAAAGCAAAAAAATGTTAAGATCCCCTGTGAAAGAAAGCAAAGATGTTAAAATGGATCGGCTAACGGAGATGATGGAAGAATTATTAAGAGACACAAAGGAGATTAAGAAAGAGCAAAAGAGGTATCAAGAAGAGCTGAATAGAATAAAAGAAGAGAACGAGATTCTACGCAAAGATAATTTCGAGATTAAAAGAGAAATGGAAATTATGAAGAGAAGAGTAGAAAGAATGGAGTAAGAAAACATAAAAAATAATGTGGTGATGACGGGTATGGACATTGATATGAAGCATCGCGAAGACATGATAAGTGTTATGCAAAACTTTTTCCAGAAAGAGTTGAACATACAAATTAATGTCAAAGATGTCATCAAGTTGGGCCACAAAGCGTACAAAATAGAAACAGAACACATTAAGGAAAAGCATCAGATAATGGAAAATAAACACAAACTAAAAAACCTCAGAGAAAGAGTATATATTAATAATGAGTTAACGAAAGGCGAACTAGAAATACAACAGAAATTAAGAACATTGCGGAAGAAGAAAAGAGAAATGGGAAGAAAGTAAGAATCGCACACATGAGACTGTTTATTGATGGTGCTGAATGGAGCTGGAACAGAAAAGAGAATCGATTGCAAAACACAGAGAACATTGATATGAGCCGCCGCCGTAGCCAATATGGCAATAACAACTATCAAAACACAACTCAAGAAAATAATGCAGCAAAAAACTAGAACAAGGGGGGAAAGGAAAGCTAGTAAAGAAGGAGGAGAGATTAGTTAAGCAAGTCATAAATGAAAATAAAAGCTTATATGTAAAATCGAGAGCATGGAAAATAGGAACATGGAATGTAAGAGGAATTAAGGGTAAGGAATTAGAAATTTTGGATTGTTTTACAAACTCGAAAATGGATATATTAGCTCTGACGGAAACGAAGAAAAAAGGTAAAGGCAGCGTTCTGATGGAAAATGGAGATTTGATGATCTACATAGGAGTGAATGAAAACAAACAAGCAAAAGCAGGGGTGGCCTGCAAAATTAAAAATTAAGTAGTAAGTGAAATAAATGAGTGGAAAGCAGTAAATGAAAGACTGCTAGTGATAGAAATTGGAAAAGAAGAAGGTAAGAGAACTATCATGGTGGCGTATGGCCCAAATGAAGACGAAAGAAGTGGAGAGAAAATAAGGTTTTGGGAAAGCCAACAGGAAGCTAGTGATAAAAGAAAGGTAAATTGATTATAGCCGGCGACATTAATGCCAGAGTTGGAAATGATAAAGAAAATTGGAACGGAGTAATAGGAAGCCATGGAGAAAGCAGGATCAGTCCAAATGGAAAAAGATTGCTAGACTTTTGTATCATTAATGATTTAGTAGTTGCCAACACGCTCTTTGCACATAAAGATATACATAAGTACACAAGAGAAGTAGCAAGTAGAGAAGAAAAATCAATTATAGATTACGTAATAGTAGAGCAAGCACACAAAAGAGAGGTTATAAATGCCAGAGTTAAAAGAGGATATGAGATCGGAACCGATCATTTTCTTCTGAAAGTAACAATGAAAGAAGTAAAAAAGAGTTCAACAAGGGCAGATGAAGCACCAGAAACGAGGGAAAAGTGGCGAATTAAGTCACATAATTTAAGAAAGGACGAAATCAAAGAAAAATATGTGAGGGGGTTGGAAGAAGAGATAAACAAATATGAAAACATAGGAAACGAAGATTTAAACAAAATATGGAATCGCTTTAAAGAAACGTTGCTTAAAGTTGCGAAAAAAGTATGCGGACAAGTTAGACTAACATATAATAGGAAAGGAACATCGTGGTGGACACAAGAACTAAGGACGGAAATTAAATTGAAGAAAAAACTTTGGAAAGACTACATACAAAATAAGAGTATCATGAAGTACAAAGAATATAAAAAAACCGAGGGAGATAGTCAAGCAAAAAGTTCTCAGAGCTAAAATAAAATCGTGGGAGGAGTTTGGAAAAGCCATTGAAAAGAATAGTAAAGAAAACTCAAAAATGTTCTATCGATTACTAAAAACCCTCAAAAATAAAAAGGACTTTAAACTGCAAAACATAAAAGCGGGAGATGGAAAAATATTAACTGGAGAAAAAGAGATTTCAAAAAGGTGAAAAGATTACTTCGAAGAACTGCTGAACGGGGAAGAGTCTAATGCATATATTGTGGCACAAGGAACAATAAATCACCATGTAGAAAATGAACAAGAAGAAGGAAACCCGATTACTAAGGAAGAGCTTATAGCCGGCTTGAAGAAAGTTAAGTTTGCGAAACCCCCAGGCATAGATGAAATGGCCCCAGAACTACTTAAAAACATTGGCGAAAAGGGAGTAGTAGAATTTTTAGCAATATTAAATCTAGCTTGGAGGAAAAAAGAAATACCAAAAGAATGGAAGTACGGAATTATTCTACCTATCTACAAAAAAGGAGACACTAAAGATTGTAGTAATTATAGAGGAATTACTCTGCTACCCATTGCGCTCAAGGTATACGAGACGATACTAGAACAAAGAGTAAGATTAATCGTAGAGGAAAAACTTCTTGATCTACAAAGTGGATTCAGACCAGCCCACAGCATCCAGGATCACACTTTTACAGTACAGCAAATTATTGAAAAAAATCTGGCGAAAAATAAAGAAATATACTGCTGCTTCATAGACATGAAAAAAGCATTCGCAATGATAAACAGGCGGACGATATGGGAAAGTCTTCGTAGCAAAGGAGTCGGAGATGATCTCATTGGTGTGATCAAAAGCATTTACAAAGAGACATACAACCAAATTAGAACATGTAACAGCTTATCAGAGGAGTTCGAAACTAAAGAAGGAGTGAGACAGGGGAGCGTATTAAGCCATTTGCTTTTCATATGTGCAATGGATGAAGCAATTAGGGAAGGTAAAAATAATATGAAACGCTTTTTAGTGGTATACAAACAACTGCAACCCATATAATTATATGCTTGTGCTTTTACACAAAATTTACAACTCAATACAGAGAAAACGAAAGTAATAGTAATCGGTAGAAAAGAAAAAATCATTGAGGTGGCAGTTGATGGAGTAAATTTAGAACAAGTTTCAAACTACAAATATTTGGGTAGCATTTTCAATAGCAACGGTGATATAGAAATGGAACTAAGGGCGAGAATCAAAATGGCAAACCGAATTTTCGCAGTCCTGCAGAAGCACAAAAATTTCAATCTACAAAAAAATGTATCTTCCCATCTTATTACACGGAGCAGAAAACTGGGTTCTTACAGAAAGGCAAACTTCAAGCATCCAAGCAATGGAAATGAAATATCTAAGAAGAGTTTTAGGTGTGAGAAGAATAGACAGAAGAAGAAACGAAGATATCCGAAATGAGTTAAAAATAGAATCAGCCAGAAGGATAGTGGAGAACAAAAAATTAAGATGGTTTGGCCACCTCGTAAGAATGAAAGAAGACAGACAAGTGAAAAGAATTTGGGAGGCGAGAGCAGCAGGGAAAAACAGGAGAGGAAGACCCAAAACATCGTGGAACAGGACGCTGGAAACTATTTTAGAAGCAGCGGGACAAAAGTGGAACTCGGGCAAGACGATAGCAAGAGACAGACCCAACTGGAAGAAATTTGTGAACGAGAGGAAGACAGAAGACAGGAGAAACCTCGACACCCTAGGGTAAAAGAGGAACGGATTATGTATGTATGTATGTAATTAACAAATTAAACTAAGAAAAAAAAGTTTATTACATTATATAAAAAACTTAGTAAATGGACTTATTTCTTTTAAACTATAAGATAAAACTTATAAACTACCTTAAAATAAACTTAAACTAACTTAACTACGAAGTGTGATTAAATACACTCTTTTTTTTTAAGCCAAGTGCTGTGCTTGATTTTTTTTTTGTATTTTTTTTTTTTTTGTTTTATATATGTACCTTACCTACCTACCTTAAAACTATGTAAGCCGGCCATGGCTATTATATGCAATTCAATAGACGACCCGCTCTGCCTGCCTTACAGGCTAACCCGGATTAGGGGGAAACGACGATGGCGTTCCCTCTTCTTCTCTAAGCCACCAAAATTGGTCATGCTGCCTACTAACATCTTTAATGTCGCGGTTGGAAACTGCCCTACTGTACCGGAGACGGTCTACACTACTCTGTGCGACGTCTCGGTCGTAGTTGAGTCGCATATCCACAGCTGTTCTGGCGACGTGGGAGATTAGCGGCACCGCTAACTTATCCTGGATCAGACCTCTTTGATCGATATAGAGGAAGGCTTCTGGACGGATAAAGCCGTTAAGGCGCACACTCTCGTGATAGAGATTGTTGGGGTAATAAGCCCCGAAGATCAGGATATTCATTGAAGTCATTGCTCTTGCAATGTGCCTTCGAATCAACTTGATCAAGAAATTATCCACTCTGATCAGATTCGCCCTGTTGTACAGGACCTCATTAGGATAGAATTTGGTGTTTTGTACAAACGAAGGCAAGCCCTCTCAAACACCCGCATCTTTTCCAATAAGCTTGGCCCCACGTTGAACCACACGGGACATCTCAATGCGAGCATAGGCCGAATGAGGGCCATGTAGCAGATTACCTACACCCTTGCATCGAGTTGGCTGCTATAAAACAGTCTCTTCGTAAGGGCGAAAGCAACTTTGGCTCTGGCCAGAGCAGCATCTATATGTTTGTTAAAATATAGATAATGATCTAGCCAGACCCCAAGGTATCTGACTACACTTCGACTCGCAAGTGGCTGTCCGTGCTGTCCCACGATAGAGAACTTTCGCCAATTCTTTCTGGTGTCCCTAGAGGCCCCAGACAACGGCGTTCTGAACAGGATGGTCTCCGACTTCTGAAAGTTAATTTTCAACTTCCAGTCGTCGCAGTATCTCTTGATCTTATCGAAGTCACGCTGCAAGAGTATTGCAATTACCTCAATCTTAGGCTCTGATATGTACGCGACCAAATCGTCTGCGTACGCTATGACATGGTGAAGTGAACCTATGAGATCGCTCGTGTAAATATTGAAAAGGATCGGCGAACTAACCGCGCCCTGGTGCAGACCATTATTTACTTCAAAAGTTCCAGCAGACGTCACATTGCCATTCTTCACAATAAACTTCTTATCGGTGAGCATGTCATAAAGTATGTACAGCAGTGGTTTACTTATGTCTAGCCTGCTCAACTTGTAGAAAAGTCCCTCTAACCGTACGGTATCGAAGGCCTTCTCCAAGTCAACCAGCAGGTACCCGTGCATTGCTTTTTGCTTTTGTTCCATTGGATATCCGATACCAGTTTAGACGCGGCATGTATGGTATCATGCCCCGCCTTGAAACCGAATTGATTACCCGGAATTATGTGCATGTGCTCAACCCACTTAGTTAGGGCTCTATGGATCACTTTTTCGAATACCTTCCTGATGATCGGAAGTAGACTTATCGACCGAAGATTCCCCGGATTGGAACTATCTTTATTCCTTTTGGGAATGGGCTGCACCACCGCTGTTTTCCCACGCGCTAGATAATGGGCATTATTCATTACATTATTGAACAGGATGGTGTAAATGTTCACCGCTTCTGGAGGAAGATGTCTAAGTACAATGTTGGGTATACCGTCGATTCCCACGGATTTCTTTTTCCTCAGTGATTCGAAGATCACTTGGAGCTCTGCCTTCGAAATAAACGGGGGATGTACCCTTTCATCGGCGACGGCATTGTTTGCCATATATCTTTCATTGAACACGGTGAAACCAGTGTTCTCAGATCGCCAGTGCTCCATGTCATTTCGAAGGTGGAAGTTGTGCACACATCCTGAAAGGTCGCCCCTCCTGATCTTCGATCACAAAGAAATTGTCATCCTCATCTGCGTTATCCGGATCTATACCTCCTGTCACTAGTATTTGTACATTGTTCGTAGTTCGGGGGATTTTAAGACGCGGAAGATCGTTTTGATTATTCCTCCGAAAGATCTTGTTTATTTTCGGGAACATACTCGGGTTATTGGATTTTACAGCCCGAATTTTCCTGTCCCAGTGCAAATTTACAGAAAGTCTGTAATTTTCTTTAATTACTTGCGAGAGGTTTTTAATCAACGACTTCAGCCTCCCAGCCTCCTAACCTCCTCCGAGTTCTGTCTGTCAGTAAACTGTCTGTACAAGGTTTTTAATCTCGACAGTAGTCTACTTTTATGTTCGTGCAGTGCGTCAATCGTTGCATTTCGGTATATGTCCACGTTGTCAGTGTGTTGATACCGAGGTATCGTACTGTCCATCGTTCGTTTTATTGTCTCGTCCATTTGTTTTAGATATCTATCAATCTCCTCGTTTTACAGATTCTTATTAGATGGTAGGTTGAGCAAGTTCGAGGAGAGTGCTCTCGTTAGCTGTATGGAGAAACGAGTCCAAAGCGTTCTACTGTAATTGTAGGCGTGCAATTGGACAAACTCCTCCAATTCCGCAATTTCGTTGGGAATCGTTATTTCGGCACTGAGCCCGCAATGGTCACTGTCATACACAAAAGTGTGTAAGCAGTTTATCGTTTGTCGGTCCATGTCGGTCAGTTGTAACCGTACGTCGAACAGCATTAGATCCAGATAAGATCCGCTTCTAGGATACGACGGACTATCCGTCGCTTTTAAATCTAGTCGATACTCAACACTGTACCGACCCCACCAATTGAATAATAGGTTCCCTCTAGAATTTGGTGTGTTATTTCCCCAATCTCTATGTTTGGCGTTTAAATCACAGGCTAAATGTAAAAGTTCTCTTCCGACTCCAGCCTAAGTATTCGAAAAAGTGTCTCGAGCTCTGAAATAAAACAAGTGGAAGTGAGTTCGAGCGGCAGTAGCCTCTCTGAACGGTTTGATGTGTACAAGTTAACACAGAATAAGTTCAACCCGAAGCCCAATATCGCTTCCCGTGAGTCTCTCGTGAACTTCGCTGACAGTACGTCTGTGCTGTATGCAACATGATCCGTTGACATCGCTGGACCCACATTCCATCACGTACGGTGTGTAATGCTCGAGTACCTGTGGGAACACGTCGCCGCTGGATGGTTTCGCCTCCGATAACATTAAGATATGTAGTATTTAAGCCATAGATTTTAAATTATGAATGTTCAGTTCAGTCTTTGTTCACCTTTTGTAGGCAAAATCGCTGCCAATCGGTTATTTGATTTAATAATGTTTTTTGTTTAAATAAATTCTGCGTAAAATAAATTAACTTATATGTTCGTTATCCGCTCGTCGCTCTTCATTGAGCAGTAGCCGCTCTGAATTGTTTGATGTGTACGTGTTCGTTATCCGCCCGTCGCTTTTCATTGAGCAGTAGCCGCTCTGAACGGTTTGATGTGTACCTGTTCGTAATTCGCTCGTCGCTCTGTACTGAGTAGTACCAGCTCTGTACGGTTTGATTTGTACATTTTTGTTCGTCGCTCGTCGTTTTTGCTGTGTATCTGTATCTTTTATTGATGTGTTGGGACGAATGTGTTTTGTGTATAAGTGTATCGAAAATGAATTTTAAGGTTGGGTAAATGTGTAATGATTGTACAAGCAATAAATTCAATGGCTGTAGTTTGGTTAAATTAATTTGTGTATAGGTAGTATAAATGTCTTGTGTATAAAGGTTTACTAATGCGTCCACACTCGGTAATTGTTTAAATCGAAAAAAAACCAAACTAATGTACAAAGGTACATTAAGCAATAAAGAATATGAATGTAAAAAGAAACTATGGAAAGTCTAACGTACATTCGGATTAACTCAAAGAGAGAATAGCAGGAATGAAATTTAAAATTGAGAAATGGACAGTTATCAAAATTAAGGTTTCGCAAATAATGTGCTATGCACTTACCCCTATTTTTTCGCCTAACTTCACCGGGCTATTATATACATTTTTAATACTTAGTTTTGAGGGAACTTTAAGAATATTTAAAAGGTTATCTCTAAAAATTTGAATACAAATGTTTTTTATTTTTTGGCAATCATAAGTTATGTGTTTAATTGTTAATGTAGTATTTGTACGGCAAAAATGGCAGGTTGGAGGAGGTTCTTTGCTGAAAAGATGGTTGCTGTGTGTCCCAGACGTAGACGGATGAAGTATCTAATCATTCTTGTTGTAGTGTTCGTTCGGTATAGTTGTGGAGACGCATTTGGATTAATTGCAGAATAGTGATATATGATATATTCATTCCATGTTTCAAGTTCTTTTTGATCCCATTATGTTAATTTTCCCAAATCATTTTTGCTGGGTCGGTGTGCAGATATTTCAACATAGGAGCCCATAGAAACTGGTTTAGCTGCAAGGTCTGCTGATTCGTTACCTTCAATACCAATGTGAGCTAGACTCCATATGATTTTGATTTTTAGACCAAGTGAGATTATTTTATCTCGGATTTGAGCGATTACAGGTGAATGCTGTTTGACGTTGTTTATAGCCCAAATAATAGAGAGGCTATCTGTGAAGATGACTGTTTTCTTGTTTTGTTGTGCAGCAATTTGAGTTGCCTTAAGAATTATTAAGACTTCTACCGAGAAGATAGAAAAATGAATTGGGAGCTTTTCTGCAGATAATGTTACACCATTTTTGTTGAGGATGGCCATACCAGTACTCTGGTCGTTTTGGAACCATCTGTGTATAAAACATTCCAGTTGTTGGTAGGGAAGGTATTTACCATCTCCCGAAAGGGTTGAGTAAAAACTTCATTGGCTGTCGAGTCCTTACTGTATTTGGATAAGCTGATGTTTATTGCTTATTTTGAAACAAGTGCGCTCTTTACATTTGGGGCAAATCCAAGTTCACTAGCAAAAGATAAAGCTTTAAGCAAGGTTGGTGGAATCCTTGGGACCTATTAACGTTTCAAGATTTGTGTAGCATCTGACACAATTGGAGAGCAGATGGATTGGTAGATTTTGGGGATGAGTCGAGTTGTTAAGATGTTGATCCGATCAATTATGATTAAGAATAAAAAAAAAAAAAAAAATGCTTTAAAAGATGTTCGTACCGCAACGTGGTAAGAGGAGTGAAGTGGCTTTGGGTTAGATTGCGAAGTTTTGCCATATATGATCAGCGAATAATCAATCTTTGATAAAATGATTGCTTTATTTACTTGAATTAGTGGGTTTAGGTAAATATAACTATTTTTTGAAGAAAAATATCTTGTGACATTTAGTTTGGAAACTAGATATTTTTTTTTTGTTCTAAAGAATGGTTTTTGAAACTAAATTTACAATCAAAAATTACGCTTTATGTGTATATTTAAGCTATTTACCCCTGGTATATTTATGTTACTTAAACTTAAATCAAATACGGAGTAGTTTAATTTTCGTCATATGTGCAGATGCTTATTTTTATCTGAGGAAATGGTTGCCCCTGATTCGGTCACTAATCTCTCTCTTTTTTTTTCGAGGGTAGGTGAAAAATCTTCCACAGACGCTATGAGAATAGCAAGCGCGTGCTCACAGTAGTGTTAGATTCTTACTGACTAAAAAAATACCACCCTTCGATATAAATTTGTTAGATATCGCAACTAAGTATTAACTTATCAAGGAATTTTTCTATCATGAAATAAAAACGTTTGGCAGGTTACTTTCCATTGAAAGATCCTGCATATTCCGCAACCTAGACGCGGTTAATCATTATCTCGCCAAGTCGAAAGGTTTCGCCCTTTGTAGTCGGCGCAATAAATTGCTCTCATCCAAAATTTGTAGGACTGTATTGTTGACATGTCCGATTAGTCGGTTTCTATGCTTTCTCTTAGCACTTTATTTTGAAAAGCTTGTAAAATATTTGCATTTGTTTTCTTGGTACAACCCTAAAGTTGTATACCGTAGGTCCACACCGGCTTTAGCACTTGCTTGTATAAAAGCAGTTTGTTCTCAGTACCGAGCTGAGAATGTTTTCCGAGTAACCAGTACATTTCTCTATATTTGATTTCAAGTTCTTTTCGTATCATTTTCACGTGCGAATTCCATTTCAGTCTTGCGTCGAGTGTCATTCCCAGGTATGTGGCCTCGTTTGCAAAGGGTATTCGGGCCGAGTTTAGGAAAATTGGCAAGTTATTAGTTTTCTTGTAAGTGAAATTCACGTGAACATATTTAGATTCGTTGAGGGCGATCCGCTAGTCCCTCGTCCATTCATTTACATTATTCAGTGCGTTTTGCAGTTTTCTTCGTTTCGTTTCTTCGATTGTTTTACCTACTGCTAGGATAGCGGTGTCATTGGAAAACGTAGCAAGGATAGTGCCATCTTCGTTCGGTATATCACGAGTATATAGCAAATAGAGAGGCGGCCCAAGAACGCTTTCTTGCGGTACGCCGGCCGAAATTTCTTTGAGCTCGGAGTATTCGACTCCATGTCTAACACGAAAGATTCTATTCCCGAGATATGATTCTAGAATATCGAATAAGCATACAGGGAGAACTCGTCGTAGGTTGAATTTCAAGCCATCATGCCACACCTTATCAAAGCTTGCGAGACGTCAAGAGATACGCTTGAGCAAACCTTTTTTTCTTCAAATGCTTTCTCGATTACGTCAGTAATTCTATGCACCTGGTCAATCGTCGAATGCTTACTTCTGAACCCAAACTGCTGGTCAGGGATAAGATTATTTTCTTCTATAACCGGTTGGCGACGCCTTAATAATATCCTCTCGAAAATTTTCGATACGATTGGAAGAAGCGAAATTGGTCTATACGATTTTACCTCATTTCGCGGTTTTCCTGGTTTTAAAACCATTATGACTTCCGCAACTTTCCATTGGATCGGCACGTGTTTTAATCTGAGTGCAGCATTTACAATATGGAGAAGCTTAATCAATCCTTTTCTAGGTAAAACTTTGAGAATTTCTCCGGTAATCAAATCATAACCAGGAGATTTCTTAGGTTTTAGATTCTCGATCTCATGTTTGAGTTCCCTTAGCGTTGCACTTGTGAGCGTCAAATCGTCAGATGGTAAATCCAGCCTATTGCGGTTATCGTAAACCACTTGACCATCGTACGGTTTAAATGTTTCTTCCATGTGGGCCGCAAAGACATCCGCTTTTTCTTTATCTTCCCTCGCCCATTCATTTTGATTTAATTTGATTGGGGGCACGGGGACTTTGGGCCTTTTGGTGACTTTTACAGCTTTCCAAAGTGAATAATTCGAACCTTTTTTCGCTGTTAAACTTTCAAGGTAAGAGGCTATTGCACGATTCTTAAAATCCTTAATAGTCTTCTTCAACAAATTGCACAGTCGATTCAAGTCTGCTTTATGTTGCGGAGCACGACTCTGTTGCCATTTTTTACGCGTTTTTCTTTTTTCCTTGACCAATTCTTTTATTTCCAGAGGATATCGCAAACCGTATCTGTCCGGCGTTTTGCTTGGATTGGGCGTATTATTCCATGAGGCGAGCTGTACGATCTCAACGAAGCGATCAACTTCAACCTCAAGTTCATAGGGTGTCGTAAGTGGAACGCTTAGTTCAACATTATCTTCAATTTCGTTCCTAAAGCCTTCCCAGTTAGTTGTTCGACCAGTTAATCTCGCTGGCTCTAGGTTATAGACTAGTTTTTCGCTGATTGTTAAAATAACCGGGGAATGATCAGACAACAGATCAAAGCTGTCTTAGACTTTTATGTGGTTGGTTGATATTCCTTTCACAACGAAAAAATCTATCAGGTCAGGTATTTTCGAAGTATCAGTTGGCCAGTAAGTTGGTTTACCCGTCCAATGGAAATCACAACTGTACTCCACACCTGCTCCATAGAGCATTCTACCTTTTTTCGAGCTGTATCTTGAGCCCCAGAAGCCTTTTATTGAGCCTTTTATTTTTAAATGCGATTCCTTTTTTACATGGGTTTCAGAAGTCAAGTAAATATGAATATCTTTTTCACGCATGAATATTTCCAATTCGTCGAGTTTTTTTTGCATTCCAAGTACATATTTTTAACATTCATATTCTAGTTGAAGTACGCGTTTTCTGAGAATTATTTTCAAGTTTAACCAGCCTATCGAGAATAATTTTATTTATTTTGCTCTGTTCTTCAAATTTCTCGAGAATAACCGACAAAACATGACAGACAGGGTCCGTTGAAATTTCAAGGTTTCTTGGTTTTTCGGATGCCGCGGGCTGAGCGTAGGTCTGCACTCCCGCTGTCCGAGGGTTATTACCTGCCGGCTTTTTCGACGTTAACTTTTCAGTACCGTTTCTTTTAAGAACAGAATTCGAGGACTTTTCTGTTATCACTCTTTCCCTCACCTTTTTGCGCTCTGAACCCGGTAGTTTTAGTTTGCCTACTTTTCCTGTGCATTCTTACGCTTTGGCTTAGTTTGCAGTTTAGATTTTGCAAGGGGCTTAAGGAGCATATCTCTCCGTTTTTGCAACTCCTTAGCTACTTCACAGCCTCTATAATTTGCCGGGTGCTTTCCCTTACAGTTAGCCCATGTTGCAGAGGTTTGTTTATTTACTCCACCGACTTGGGAGAGGTGATTTCCGGCGCATTTCACACATCGCGGTTTTTTTTTGCAGTACATTTGCGTATGGTTAAATCCTTGGCAACGTTTGCACTGCGGAATCATCCTTAAATTTCCACGCATGGGCTCGATTTTGACCACGATATTTAGTATAGCTCTAATTCGGTAGATATCGTCGATATTATCAGACTTATCGAAGGTAAGCATAAAAAGAGGAAGTCCACGCCTTACCAAGACGTCTTTATCTATTTCCGTTTGTTGCTTCTCCTTCTTGATGATATTAACGGCATCAAGAATTTTAAAGCCTTTGGCTTGAAGGTCAGTCATAACCTCTTCTTTGGTGCATGAGGGGTGGAGTTCCCTTGCAACGACACGATGTGGCTTTTCTGACTTGATTTCGAAAGTATACCACTGAATTTTTTTGGTATTTAGCTTTTGGGACACAGCTCGGTAGTCAAGGTAGTCATCGACGTTGACTTTCCACGCATTATCCCTCAAAGACGTATCCTTATACTTTGATGTTATTATTCCTTTAAGGAGGCTCTGCAACTTATTGTATTCCGTTATCCCAAAGATGTTTATTGGTGGGGGTGGACGAAATTGCACCCGAAGTTGCTTTTCTTGCGGTTCTTTGTGATTTTCTTCTTTCACGGGCTCGACTTCGGGCGATGAACCGGTTCTCCATTTTTTACTAGGTCTTTTCTTTGGAACCCGATACGTTTCGCGTGCTAGCTCTTCTTCGTCTGTGTGATATTCCAGACTAGCTAAGCGTGCTGGAGTACATTCGCGTTCTCTCTCCAAATGCGTGTTTTTTAGGACCTTATTTTCTTCTTTTAATAAGTCTATCTCTTTCTTAAGATCTAATGGATCTTGAGTAGATCCATTTCGTTAAGCTTGATTCGGAGTGTTTTATTTTCTTCCTCAAGGCTTTTGTATTTCGCTGAGTCCTGAATTTCGCGCGCTGGCGCTCCCGGTGGACTTCTTTTCCCGGAGTTATTCGATCTTGGTGGAGGAGATCGACATACCCTTGCACTTTTTAAGAAGGGATTTATTAGCTGCAATAACTGGCTCTCCCCAGAATCCGTAGAGCCGACCTCCGAAGAGGGTGTATTTTCCAGTGAACCTGGGCTGCCACCTGGGGTAATTAATCGTTTTGTTTTGTTCATTGCATTTTGTGTATACACTACGCTCGGTATACGGAGGGTGAATTTTAGTCGCCTCTTACGACAGGCATGCCTACCTCGGGTGTATTCTAACCCCTACCCGAAGATGTAAATACATGGTTAAATAAATAGGCACTTCGATTGGTGTTGTTATCGTTAAATATAGATCATCTGCATAGAGAGAATGCTCTACGCATTTGAATTTACAAATTATTTCACCGAAAGTGGCGATCTTTGGGGTATGTCGTTTTTCAGGTCATGCGTATTTGAAAATGTGTTGTTTACTTTAGATTTGAACTTTCTATATGACAAAAATGCTTTTATCTTGTTAAATACTATAAAAGCAAAGTCGATTTTCCTTGCGAATACCGCTTCTCGAAAACTACTAGACGTAGGTACTTGAAATTTTGCACAGTTATTCCTTATTTTGCCTAGACGCGAGATAAGAAGGGATTTTTCGAAATTCAAGGTCTAAGTGGCATAAGGGGGGTGGAGATCGAATTTTCCATCTGTAAATATTGATTCCACAGCCGTAGCTCAGAATTGGTTCTCCGGACTAAAAAAATAATAAATATGTGAATTTAATAGATTCGCCGCTGATTTATTTAAGGTATAAAAAATCATTCTGCGTTGTTCTGAAGCTGAGCAATGCTAAAAACAATTAATCAAATCATCGCCCACTATTTTCCTTCAGTGGAGACCACAGCCGGCAGTCATGCAGCAGTGGCTATCGTTGCAATAGTGTGCGTGTGAGGTTATGGGCGACCTGTAACATGATTATACCTACATATATGTTTCGAACTTAAGTGTGTGATCATTATCAGTGCCATATCTAAGGGATTTAAAATTTTATTAATAAGGATATGCATGTGCTATCAAAACTTCAATATCAATTTACGCGTACATATGTACACTGTACAGACATAGAAACATTGCAATATTTTTCCACATTATAAGATGAGATTTTGTTGATCGTCGGATTTGTCCACATTTTAGAATGTTTTATTAGATTTAAAATAAATTATTAACAGAATGGCGTAGGTAGCATATTCCAAGTTGAATACTTATACTTTAAGCCTATTTTCCTACCTTTTAGAATGTGTTTTCCGAGAAATACTTCAGGTAATTACGTGTTTTTCAAATGTAATAAACTATGTATTTCATTGAAACGTGACTACACATCGTTAAATAAAATGTTCTGGCAGAATATCGTGAAAGGAGTCAAAACCAAAGACGGCACATTGCTTTCTAATGAGCGATGTAGATGGAGCGAGTACTTTTCAGAATTGCTCAATCCCGAACAATCCATGTCATCAGGAGGATGACAGATCTATGGTCGAGACTTTGGCGATCAAATCGCTAAGAGTTGGCGAATCTACCGGTGTGAATGAAATCCGGCCAGAAAAGCTAAAGGCTTTTGTTAAAGATAAGTGCAATGGCTCTCACGTGTCATTAAAATGCCTGGGAATGTGGTGAAACACCTGGTTATTGGCAAATGGGACTGATTGTCCCACTTTTTATACAGACAAAACAGATTGCGCCAACTGCAGGGGTATATTTATTTTAAGTCTCTCTGCAAAAGTCTTTGCTAAGATATTAGAGACGCGTGCCAAAGCTCAAGTTGGGTATAGTTTGGGGGATGAGCAATGCGGTTTTCGTCCCGGTAGAAGATGGAACGACCAGTTATTCACTCTCAAAATGATTCTTGAGGAGGTATACACCTGTTTTGTGTATTTGGCGAAAACATGCGTTAAGGTTCCTCGAGGCAAACTCTGGAGTGATCTGCAAAAGTATGGGGTTGATCGTTTCCTATTAAGAGCGATTCAGTATTTATATACAAACTATAGAAGCTGTGTTCGGGTAAACAGCGGTAAATCAATACCCTTCACTGTGGGGGTTGCAAAGCGGGGGACTGAAGGATTAGTCATCTTCTTTTTGCGGAGGATTTGGTCTTCCTTGGCGCCTCTTAAACAGAAATGTTTGTAGCTGTTGTGATGATGCTGGAATGAAAATAAACGTGAGCAAATCGGAAGTAATGGTTGTTTCCAGAACGCTTATTCAGTACACTCTACATGTTAATGGAGTCCCATTGAAGCAGTCCCGGATACATGCTGCCGAAAGAGGTTACTTCTCGTTGTTGGCAGAATAACTCGTAGGGATCCAGTGCACTTCACCAGAGTACGCGAGGTGCTCAACGTTGGGCAACTGCTTTTCCGAACGGAAGAATTTATGCTTTGACGGGTTTTTTTTTTTTGTCGGGATAGGAAACACTCGACTGGAGCACTCAGACGCAACTGGTCCATTGTACTGCCAGAGAGCAAACCCTGATTTACCCATTTTATTGGAATTTCCTTGACTTTCGAAGAAAGCCAAGCAAGCACTTCAGTGATGAGGAGCTTACAGTACCAGCACTCACCACATCCGCACCGAAGATCTGCCACCTGATACGAGCAAAGGCCGGACACTCACAGAGATAATGTTCCGCGGTGTCGTCGCTCTCTCCACAAGCGTCGCAGATTGTCGTAGATTGCTTTGACGGGTTGGTCATGTAGTGCGTATGTCCCCAAACTTCATTAAAAGACTCAGCGAAGCGGTCACAACCAGCTAGTATTTTTCATAAAATGTAAACATAGTTAGAACATATGGTATTTCATTTAATTGAATAGTTTTCCTTGTTATGAACGGGGGGTATACCAATGACAATGTTATATCAAATCTACCACCCTTTTCAAAATTCAAGTGACAACACTGGTCGACACAGGAGCATCCAGAGCGAAAACCAGTTTTTTCGGCATCGATTGTATCTTGGAGATGTTGCTTGATTCGGTCCGGAATGATTCCAACTATTACCTTAGTTACGACAGGCAGCACGCAGATACCCTTCCAGTTTTCGCACTTGATTAAATTCGTTCACCTGTCGATCGTCGATTGCAGATTTTGGTATTGTGTATTGTGATTGTGATTGATATTTGTCGATTTGACAGTCGCTTGTATTCGATCACAAATTTCTGGTCGATGCGTTCTGTTGGAGAAAAGAAAGAGTTTTGTGCGTATGTAAGTAACTTTAATAAAAATAATGTATTTATGTTTAAAAAAAACATAATAATGAATACAAATATAGGGCGAAGCAGGTTACAAATAAAAAACGATTGGAGCTTCTGGTTTCATTTATGGAAAGAAATTTGATATCGCGAAGGGAGTTTGTGTAACAAAAAAGGTGATGGGAAAAGATAAGCACATAGCTAGCTATGGACCTCCCGTACGTTCATGGGAGAAATTTTTTTATTTTACTTTTAGATTTGGACTGACTTCAAATTTAAAAAAGAAAAAGTCTCAAAACAAATTGGAAAGCAACAGGTGGCGGACCAAATACCAATTACTTCAAATACAAATACACAATTGCGAAAACATTAGCCAAACAACTGTCAAAGTATGATGCATTCACAATATTTACTTCCTTTTTTATTCTCTAGATTAGATTTTAGATTTAGATTTAGATTTTATTAATTCACAATTTAATTACAATTCTTTACAAACATCGAAAAATCATCATCTATCGATCGAGTTACACCATGCCATAGCTCAAATTAATCGACGCAATCGACAATTGTCGTGACGATCGCTGATCGACAATCACAATAAGGGCCTTAGAGAGTGAAGTAAAGTAAAGTAAAAATCTGAATTTTTCATTTTTCTTATTCGATCTTCGCTTTTAATTGTGTTTCCACAAGGGGCACTGTGCGTATTCGGACCTCACATCAGCCACCTCCGTATGATTTCGGAGCATATCGCTAGTGAATTTACGGTTCAAATCCGTAGAAAAATACTCCGTCCATCTCTCGATTTGGTCCTTATCCGAAATTAGCAAAGAACCGCCTAGATTATTCACTAGCTGTTGACTGTAGCTTCGACCCGCTGTTAGCTCTTTGGTGATTCTGTAAACGGTCCTGCTTGCAGATTCTTCTGTTTCTGCACCCAGCGCATTAATGTAGTTGCGCTTATCATTTCTTTCGCTACGTTAAGCTTCTCTCATCTTCATGCGATATAGAGACTCTAGCTCGCTCCTCTCATCTGTTGGAGTAGCTGCAATGCGAGCTTTCAGCTGTTCGTCAATACGTTTCAACGTATCCTCGAAAGCCATGCCCTATGCCTTCCCTGTGATTGACCGACAACTATTTCACCACCAGATGTAAAAACTTTTTTCACAACACATGCATTGTTGGGTGATTGCTGGAAGTGGGCTGCTGATTGACTCCACACCTTGCGAAAGGTGGTCTTTTAAGGTTTAGCAGCTTCTTGGGTGAATTGTTGCCACGAAAAAGCTTCTCAAAAAAGAAAAATTTCCTTCAAATACGGCACAAACCTGCAGGACCCTTCCATTCGTGCGAACAAAGTATGCACACAACATGTGTGGTTGCGTAAAGCTAGGCCTGGGCACTTGATGAGCTGTAGCACCAATGTAGATGACAAAAAATTATTAATTTTAAATGTTTAGGTTTTGTTTATTTATGAAATTTTTGTTATTTTGATTGTTGTAATTATTTAAATTTTGAGAAAATACATTCTGTTATACTCTTTGCTGAATTTTGTTTTGCTCCAATAAATATATTTAACTTCAAATGTAACACACCAGTTTTTGTTTTTTTTAAAGCTCAAAATTACACAGAAATGTTTTCATGTCAGGTAGGATGTTAAAAGCATATAACCCCTTAAATGCGAACAAACCTGGCATCCCTAAACCTACCTGGCGAAATACACCTCCCTTCTACCCTCTTCCTAGCTGTCCTGACAGTTTATTTCCAATTAACTAAGATTTGATATGGCTATTAAAAGAACAGATGGATTCATTATGTAACATGTACATTCTACACCTTATGCATATTAGATATCTAACGTTAGTCACGTTAACGTTAGTAACTAATATTCAATTAGTTGCATTAGTTACGGGCAGCTATTCAAATTTCTAGAGCATGCAATTCGTGACAATGCTATAATACTTACTGGGTTGCCGAAAGTTTTTACATTATTCTCAGAGCAATGAAGGTGTTCTCACTATTATTTCTGGGTTTTCTTGGAACAGGTTTGTAAAATATACATATATATTTTTTAAGAAATAGTTAGGAATTTAAGTTTGGTTTCAGCTGTTGGAGCAGAAAATGGTTTGTGTATAGTGTCAGAGTATAGAGCTACGGAATATTCCGAAGGTAGTAAAATATCAATTCAAAACTTAATTTTCAAATGTAGGACCTTGTTTGTTTTAGAATATACAGCGTATGCGGACGGTTTTGGACCGGGATATGAAGAGTTGGAATCATACGCGGACGAGGGTAATGAAGTATAGAATCAAAAAAGAATTCCAGGTTTAATGTTTCTTTTTGGCTTAGAATTTGTACCCACAACTGCTTCTGGATGGTTTATGCCAGGTGTAAATGGTAGTTTTTACTGGATGTCCAAGGAAGAACTGAACAATGAACGACCGGCGGTCGAAGATGGAAACTGTAGCGAAAGCCAGAAAGATTTAATGAAATATTTATTATATTCTGATAATGATTATTATATACTGCGCTCTTTCGATCAAATTGCCTTGGCAAACTCTAAATTCAGTGGGACATTGGAAAATTTGTATACTCAATGTTTGCAGTTTAAAGGCATCTAATTAATACATATTTTTGTAGGTTCCTCATTGGTGACTTAAATTCGAATTGCGACTCAGACTTTATCAAAGAAGCTACTAAAGAACTCTTTGCGCAAAAATATAATGACGTGCAGAACATCTTTTGTGTCGATTGGAGTGCCTACAATGCCGGCCCTTATTATTATGCGACGATCCAAGTAGAAGAAACTGGTAAGTACGTCGCACGGTTTATCGATTTTCTCAGCTCAGAGAAGGGTGCAGCGTCCTTTAGTTTGGTTGGTCATGGTCTTGGTGCTCACGTAGCTGGCTACGCTGGCAAGAATGTGAAATCGCAACTGATAGAAATTATCATTGGATTAGATCCTTCTAGTCCAGGCTTTGATTACGAAAATTGTTCAAAGAGGTTGTGTAATAATGATGCCATTTATGTTCAAAGTATTCAGACAAATGGGGGCCCCTTGTTGCCACATGGTTTTGACAAACCACTTGCCTGCCAGACTTTCTATCCGGATGGTGGAATATATCAGACTCCATGTTATGGTAGTGCTCTAAATGAATGTAGTCATCAAATTGCTTGGAAGTACTATGTCAGTGCTCTTAAGAACGATATTTTCTGCAGTATCAAGTGTAACGACTATACAGAGGCTCAAAATAAGGCTTGTAAATATGGAAATAGTGAAACAAATATGTTTTTTCCTAAGACGTACCCGACCCAAGGATATTTTTACGCACCTATTAAGCATGTCTATCCGTATGGAGGATGTTAAATGTCTTAAAGCATACTTAAAAGCATTGTCGAATTGTAATAAATAATATTTAATAATATAATGGCAAGTTTGTTTTTTCTTCTTTTTTTTTTAAAGTAAGGTGGAAAGCCGGATTGTGGGACTTTAACCCTAACTAAAACCACCTCTGCTTCTAAACCCATTTCCTGACAATGCTGCGAAGACAATAAAGTCTTCCGGTGGGCGTTTTTGGGCGTGCATTGCTAGTGTGGGAAAAAATATCCCCAACAGAAAACACCTCCTATTTTTACAACTGAGAAGAAGTCTCATTAATCAATTTCTCTCTAATATATCATTGACGTTTTGGAGGGATGAAGCTTTGTTCCTAAATGTACTCAAAACGTTATTTCTAGGTTACAGATACATGTGTATGCATATATAATATGGTTATCCCTTATAATATAAAAGAAAGTTAATATTTCTTTGCAATTTATATAATTTGTTTTGTTGATTAGGTTTTAATAAGGAGCAGGTTCGTCCGTACAAAAATATTTGATTTTGATTTTAGAAGACAAAGAAGTTCAATAATTAGACATTTCCTTCTATTTCAATGAAACTAAGTTCAGTTTTTAGAGCTCTAAAATATGCATCTTTAAATCATATTTCTACGTACTCTAAAAGCTGAGCACCTGTCGTAAAAGGCGACCAAAATGCCAACCCACCATCTCTCTTTAGATTATGGTAATAAAATTGAATGCAATGAACAAAACTAACGGTATTAATACCCCAGGTGGCAGCCCAGTTCAACTGCAAAATCCACCGTCGCAAGAGGCATGCTCTACGGATTCTGGGGAGCGCTATTGGCTATATCAAATCTAATTAACCCATTTAGGAAAAGCTCAAGGCTACAAAGATCTCCGCCTCAAAAGACTTCACCTAAAGCGCAAAATAAAAGTCTCGCGAACCCGGATGTGTTAATTCGGGAAACGGAAGCCTTGGAAGGGAGTACTTTGAAAAAGGAAAACGCCTTGCTCCGTAAGAAGCTCGACGAAATGGAGCTGTTGTGTCGGGAGCTCAAAAACAAAGTTGAGAAACTTGAATCAGAGAATAAAGTATCTTTGCTTCAAAACGAGTCTTTAAAAACGCAGGCGGTTACTCACCTTGAGCCTTCTCCGGGTAGCCATCACTACAGTACGGACTAAGAAGAACTCGCTCGAGAAACGGATTGGATACTTAAACGAAGACCATCTCAAAAACGTAAGGCCGGTTCATCATCCGAGGTTGTTCCACAACACGAACCTAATCGCAAAGCGCAGCCAAAATCTAAAAAGCAAATTGAAAGCAAAGGTGCACCTCCACCAATAAATATAACAGGCGTTGCAGATTATAATTCCTTGAGCAAAATGCTAAAAACGACGATCGCTACTGAATTTAAAGTAACTTCCTTGCGAAACGATGCATGGTAAATCAAGGTTAGTACCTCAATAGCTTGACAATGAAAAAAATTGAGTGCCATACTTACGAAGATAAGTTTAAGAGACCCTTGAGGGTCGTAGCTAGAGGACTTCATCCATCATGCGCTAAAGAAGACGTTATAGCTGATTTACGCGATAGAGGTTATAACATTCTCGACGCCGTGAACCTTTAAAAAAAAAGAGAAAACGTCCCGACCGTGGTGAAGAAGCTATAGTGAAACGTAAACTTCCGCTTTTTGTGCTATCATTCGATAAAACGGAAAGCCAGGAAAAGATATACAATATTCGTACAATAATGAGTATGGTTCTTAAAATCGAGCCGATACGTGTGAACACAAAGACAATACCTCAATGCAAGCGATGCCAAGAGTTTAAACTTACACAGGCGTACTGTCGAAAAGAGCCGCGCTACGTTAAGTGCGCTGGAAAATTCCAGTTTGAGCAAAAATGAAAAGGCAACTGGCGTTAATTGCAAAGGAAGGTTAGGTTAGCTTAGGTTAGGTTAGATTGGCTGTCCACACGAGAGTGGACCATGGGTCAAGCCATTAGGCCCCTCAGGTCACTAACAAAACCAACCGGGGCTTTTGACAAAGCGATGGATGGTCATGACGTCTAAGGACGCCAGATCGCCGAGGTCGTCAAAGAAGGGGGATCCTAGATGGAGCATTCTTTTATGCGACAGGGCTGGTCATGTGCATAGGAGGTGAAGGATGGTTTCCTCCTCCTCCTCGTCCCTACAGCTTCTACAGAAGTCATTGGAGAAGAGACCAAGTCTTTTAGCGTGTTGGCCTATAAGATAGTGTCCAGTGAGAACACCGACAACGCAGCTGATTTGTGTACGCTTTAACTTGACCAGATCGGCGCTACGTTTTTAAACCAGCTTAGGCCAGATCTGTCTCGAAATGTGGCACGTAGAGCCGTTTACTCATCTGAGGTTGGTCGTGCTAATAGCGTTCAGCTTTAGTAGATACTTACAAGCAGCGAGGGGCATACCCTGGGCTTGCCTGTCAGGCAGAATCCTTAGAGTGGTACCCTGTCTGGCGAGGTAGTCAGCCCTGCAGTTTCCTGGAATGTCCCTGTGGCCCGGCACCCAGCATAGGTGAACGTTGAACTGCTCCGTCATCTCCATAAGAGATAAACGACAGTTTAAGGCGGCCTTTGAAGTGAAGGAGAACGATTCCAGAGACTTGATTGCCGCTTGGCTGTCAGTGAAAATGCTAATATCCCTGACAGATAATACATTAAATTTCAGCCAGGACAGGGCTTCCTTAATCGCCATGATTTCCGCCATCTGTAAAGAAGTGAACCGAACTACCATCGACAAGGGGGGGAAGTGTCCCATACATCCCGGTTAGGGATGCTCGTACGGAAGTTACGGTCAAATCTCAGTATCGGCGGGGTGTAGTCCGTGCTTTCGTGTTTGAAGTTGAGAAGATCAAGAATTGAGGAGTGGCCAAGCGATAGCTAGATCACTGAGAGGAGGCTTTTAGGTAGATGGCCGCACAGGCAGCCATCTGTTTGCCGAAAATATCTAAAGGTAGCAGATTAAACAAGATGTCCAGTGCCGCGGACGGAGTAGTTCTCAGTGCACCACTGATGTAAATGCATGCGAATCTTTGCACCTTAGCTAGTTGAGTGAGGTGGATCACCCTGTCAAGAGCAGGCCACCATACGATCACGTCATAGAGTAGTATAGGCCTGATAACGGACACGTACAGCCAATGAATGATTTGAGGTCTAATACGCCAGCTCCATCGTATAGGCTTTTATAGGAATAGAGAGCTACATTAGCTTTCTTGACGCGCTCTAGTAGATTGGCCTTCCAGTTTTATTTCCTATCCAAAATAAGATCCAGGTATTTTGCGTTTCACAGAAGGTGAGACTGGTGCCATTTATCATATGAGGGTCTATGAGGGGAACTTTATATTTCCTCGTGAAGAGAACGAGTTCGGTTTTATGGGGATTAACCCCCAATCCACATTTGGAGGACCATTTGGTGAGCCGAAGGAGAGCATAGTGGAGGATTTCCCATTTCCCATGCTCCGCGCAGCTGTGTGTTAATAATCCTGCAAGTAAGCAATTGATTGATCAACACTCCGAGCGAAGTATCCACTTTCAGATTTGCAAGTGCGTCGGTAATCGCCTTTGATTTGACATTGTTAATAGCTCCCTCAATGTCAAGGAAAGCCACCATGGTGTATTCTTTGATGCTCAAGGATTTTTCGATGATGCGCACAAGCGAATGTAAAGCTGTCTCAACCGATTTGCCTTTGCAGTACGCATGTTGGGACGGCGATAGCAAAGCTGGGCTAATAATACGCCGAAGATGGATATCAATTAACCTTTCTAAAGTGTTAAGCAGAAAGGACGATAGACTGATATGTCGGAGATCCTTTGGTTCCACGTGCGAGCTCGTTCCTGCCTTAGGTATGAATATGACTTCAACCTCGGTCCAAAGTTTGGGAATATAGACCAGATTTAGACAGCCCGACAAGATGACTTTGAACCATGGAAGCACAATGTTCTCGCATTGCTGAATTTCAGCAGGAATAATACCGTCAGGTCCTGGGGATCCCCCTGTAGGTTAGGGGTCAGAATATACCCACGGTAGGCATGCCTGTCGTAAAAGGCGACTAAAATGCCAACCCGCCGTCTTTCTTTAGATTACGGTACTAAAATTTTATGCAATGAACACAACAAACGGTATTAATACCCCAGGTGGCAGCCCAGTTTAACTGGAAAATCCACCCTCGCAAGAGGCATGCTCTACGGATTCTGAGAGAGCTATTTATTGCACCAAAATTTAATAAACCCATTTAGGAAAAGCTCAAGGCTACAAAGATCTCCGCCTCAAAAGACTTCTCCTCAAGCGCAAAATGAAAGTCTCGCAAACCCGGATGTGTTAATTCGGGAAACGCAAACCTTGGAAGAGAGTACCCTGAAAAAGAAAAACGCCGTGCTCCGTAAGAAGCTCGACGAAATGGAGCTGTTGTGTCGGGAGCTCAAAAGCAAAATTGAGAAACTTGAATCAGAGAGTAAAGTTTCCTTGCTTCAAAACGAACCTTTAAAAACTCATACGGTTACTCATAGTGAGCCTTCTCCAGGTAGCCATCACTACAGTACGGACGAAGAAGAACTCGCTCGAGAAACGGATTGGATACTTAAACGAAGACCATCTAAAAAACGCAAGGCCGGCTCATCGCCCGAGATTGTTCCACAACACGAACCTAATCGGAAAGCGCAGCCAAAATCTGATAAGAAAATTGAAAGCAAACGCGCACCTCCACAAATAAATATTACAGGCATTGCGGACTACAATTCTTTGAGGAAAATTTTAAAAACAACGATCGCTACTGAAATTAAAATAACTTCCTTGCGAAACGATGCATGGAAAATCAAGGTTAATGACGCTGAGGACTATCGGGCTGTATGTCAAAAGCTTAACAACGAAAAAATTCAATGGCATACTTACGAAAACAAGTCTGAGAGACCCTTGAGGGTCGTAGCTAGAGGACTTCATCCATCATGCGCTAAAGAAGACGTTATAGGTGATTTACGCGATAGAGGTTATAACATTCTCGACGCCGTGAACCTTTTAAAAAAGGAGAGAAAACGACCCGAGCGTGGAGAAGAACCTATAGTGAAACGTAAACTTCCGCTTTTTGTGCTGTTATTCGATAAAACGGAAAGCCAGGAAAAGATATATAACATTCGTACAATCATGAGTATGGTCGTTAAAATCGAGCCGCTACGTGCCAACACGAAGACCATCCCTCAATGTAAGCGTTGCCAAGAGTTTAACCATACACAGGCGTACTGTCGGAAAGAGCGAAAGAGGGAAACACTCTTCGGAAAATTGCAGTTTGAGCAAAGATGAAAAAGCAACTTGTGTTAACTGCAAAGGAAGGCACCCAGCAAATTATCGCGGTTGCGAAGTCGCTAAGGAACTACAGATACGACGGAAAAATCTACAACGCTGAATGTACGGGGAACAAAATCAGTCGATCGGGCTCCTAAGTCGATAGAACGTATTGCTAAGCAGACTGAGCGGGCTCGTAAACCAATTGTTCAAACTACTAAGCCGACTGAAAGGACGCTTGAATCAGCAGCGCAGACTCTTACAATAGTCAACCACCCTTCTGAGCCGATTAAACGTACGTCAAAGTCGTCCACTAAAAAGGCTGAACGAAAAATAACCTCGGATAAGCCAGCGAACCCCGTACGTCTGACGTATTCTCAGGCTGCAGTCAAAGTAACCAAACGAAACGACGGCCCACCCTCTGATCCGTTGAATGAAATTCTGAACTGCATCTACGCTAAGTTCGAGGAACAATGTGAAGTTAACAAACGAATTCTCGAACGTCTTAGTAACGTCGAAAGCTTTTGTATGGCTAACCTTATATCTAAATCTAAGTAAATATGGACGCTTTGCTTAAAATAGTAACATGGAATGCAAATGGACTCTTACAAAAATCTAACGAATTGGAAATGTTTCTAATAAGAGAAAATATCGACATATGTTTGATCGCCGAAACCCATCTAACAAGGGAGTCGGAAATATAGATAAGAGGCTACGCTGGTTATCACGCCTATCATCCTTCTGATAGAGCGCGGGGCGGTTCGTCCTTATTCATTAAAACTAACATCGAACATTCAGCCGATATAAGCATAGAGCTGGAAAAACTGCAGTTGTGCGCGGTAAGGGTTAAAAATAAACACCTGAGCTACAATATAGCATCTGTTTACTGTCCGCCGCGATGCTTACTAGAAAAAGATGACTACTTTCGTGTCTTCAATGACCTTGGTTCAAATTTCCTTATTGGTGGAGATTTCAACGCGAAGCACACCTTCTGGGGTTCAAGATGTACATCTTCTAAAGGAACAATTCTCTACGAAGTGGCATATGAATTCGGTTGTTGTTTTTGACTGACTCTGACGCACAAAAAATTCCCGATCTTATCGATTTTTTTGTTACAAAAGGCATTTACGAGAAGTTTATTACAGTCAAAGAATGTTTTGATCTCTCTTCTGACCACTCGCCGGTAATTTTATTACTTGGAGAAGCGCTGATCAAGAAAAATGGACCTCCAAGACTCACTAGCAATAGAACAAACTGGGAGGGCTTTAGAAATGATTGCGAAGCAAATATCGCCTTAAATGTATCACTTAGAACACCTTGTGAACTAGAGGACGAAATTGATCGTTTCGTGGAAGCAATTCAAAGAGCGGCATGGAGAAATACTCCTTCTAGAAGCTATAAGATCAACCGCAACGAAAAGTATCCCAGAGAAATCACTGAACTGGTGAGGGAAAAACGAAAAGCACGAAAGAAATGGCAAATCACTCGTGAACCGCAGTATAAAACGGTCATTAACCGACTATGCAATCGGCTTAGAGATAGTATTCCCGAATTTAAAAGCAAAAAGATAGCGACTTACCTTGAAAATCTCTCCGGTGAAAGAGAATCAAATTATTCGCTTTGGAAGCGCTAAAAGGCATCCGGAAACCTAAAATGCAAGCCCCACCAATTAGGAAAAACGATGGAAACTGGGCCAAGAGCGACAAAGAAAAGGCAGAACTTTTCGCTTTGCACTTAGAAGAAACGTTTAAGCCGTTCGATGGCCCTTCGTTAACGCCCGACTCCCCAGTCACGACATCTGACAACTTTAAAGTAAAAAAAGTTGCATTGATTGAACTGAGGGAAGTGATTAAAAATTTAAAGACAAAAAAAGCTCCGGGTTACGACTTGATAACGGCGCAGGTAGTCAAGGAATTGCCGAATAAAGCTATTATCAAACTGCTCTATTTGATCAATGCTTCGTTCAGATTGCTTTATGTTCCGAGGCAATGGAAAGTCGCCGAGATTATAATAGTCCCGAAACCAGGTAAACCGCTAAATGAGAAGAAATCATATCGGCCCATTTCCCTATTGCCGGTTATCTCAAAAATATTTGAAACACTTCTTTCCAAACGTCTACAACCCGTAATCGACGAAAGACGTCTCATTCCTGACCATCAGTTTGGATTTAGAATTAAACATTCTACAATTGACCAAGTTCACAAAATAACTGACAGAATTGAGAAAGCTCTGGAAAAAAAAAGATTTGTTGTGGTGTATTTCTTGACGTCTCACAAGCTTTCGATATGGTTTGGCACGAAGGCTTGGAGTATAAATTGCAACGACTACTGCCACGGCAACTCTTTCTAATCCTACTATCGTATCTCAACGAGAGACTCTTTCGTGTTAAGCACGGAAATGATTACTCTGACTTCAAGGAGATTGCGGCCGGGGTTCCACAAGGAAGTGTCCTTGGCCCGCTTCTATATGTAGTCTACACGCGTGATATCCCGCAGGAAAGAAACTGCGTCGTCGCCACGTTTGCGGACGATACGGCGATATTGACCACGGGCGAAACTATTAAGGCAGCAACTGGAAAGCTACAACATGCTATTAATGAAGTCCACGCTTGGACGAATTCTTGGCGTATTGTGCTGAACGAAAGCAAATCTACTCACGTCAACTTTACCTATAAAAAAGTGGATAGATTACCTCTATATCTTAACTCGGCTCAAATACCGTACGCGAACGAAGCAAAATATCTAGGAATGACTCTAGATGTCAAGCTTAAAGGGAAATCACACGTAAAAAAGAAACGCGAAGAGCTAGAAAACAAATACCGACAAATGTACTGGCTACTCGGAAAACATTCGAAGTTGAGCCTACATAACAAACTGCTTATCTATAAGCAAGTGCTAAAGCCTGTGTGGACGTATGGTATACAACTATGGGGTTGTACCAAGAAAAGCAATAGAAACATCATACAAACTTTTGAAAATAAAGTTCTTAGAACGATCGTCAACGCACCGTGGAATGTACGTAACGAAGGTATACATCGAGATCTGGGAATTCCCAGCGTCGTCGAAGAGATAACAAAATTTGCGCATAAACACAAAGATCGTGTTCACGGCCATTGTAACCGTACCGTCATTCAACTACTTGACGCGAATAATTCAATTCGTCGTCTGCAAAGGATAAAACCTTTTGACCTCGCGTCATAGTATATGCCGGTCGCGAAAAAGGCAGGAACTATCATTGGAATTTAACCTGCCTAAAGTTCTACATTTCTTTTTTAGGTCCTGGGGACTTGAAGGGTTTGAAACTGCGCATGGCCCATCGGATCTTTTCTGTAGTTACCGGGACTGAGGAGTTGCTGCAAGGTTGAGGGGGGGAATTTTCCACTTGCGATACAGCAACGGGGGAGCTACCAGGAAAGTGAGTATCCAATAAGATGTCAATGGATTCCTCAGCAGAGGAGGTCCAGTAACCATCCAGATGCAAAAGATAGCTGGGTATAGAAGGGCTTTTAGAGAGAATTTTCCGCAACCTGGAAGCTTCCGAGGAATTTTCGATGCTGTCACAGAAGGGTCTCCAGAATTGTCGTTGCACTTGTCGTCGCTCACGGGAGCTTTTAGCAATGTTAAAAAGGAGCCTACTGTCTTTCCTAAGAGTACTGATATTTGCATTCCACCAAGGTGGTTTCTTTTTACCTCGAGGTTTGCGGAGTGGGCAGGCCTCGGACATGGCACCATTGAGTGCTGATGTTAGGGTGTTGTCCAGATTGTCAAGGTCCTCAGTGCAAGAAGGTTCAGTAGGCAGGTGGAAGGGAATAAGCGTTAATAAACGTTTCCTATAAAGAGACCAGTTGGTTTTCCCATAATTGCTAAAAACCTTCTGATCAGGCAGATAGTCCCCCGGTTACAGATTAGGAGATTAGTACAAAGGATGAAATCAAAAAGTTGCTCACCTGTTTCATTTATGTCGGAACTGCCCCAGATTCAGTGATGGGCATTTGCATCACAACCAATGATGAGACTAGTATTTAGGCTCTCCGCTTCAGCAATCAAGCTCCCTAAGATGCCCGGGGGAGTGGGCCCACATTATCGTGACCAAAATATGCCGATACCAGCCAGTAATTTCTTGACCGCAATTCCAGGTTGGTAGCGACTATGTCTTGATTGCTGAAATTAGAGAGTAAAATGATGTTTAGATGGGTCTTCGCAAGGATACAGGATCTCGGTTAACCTTCCATCCTTGCGTAGATTAATTTGAAGTTAGGAGTCTTGAGTCCACAAACCCGGTTTCCAACAACCCATGGTTCCTGGATCAAGACTAAGTCTTCCCCATTTTTATTGAGCCGGAGAATAAGGGAGGCCGAAGCCGTGATGGAGTGATGCAGGTCAATCTGAAGGATCCACAGTATTGGAGATACTTCTCGCTACAGATACCATTATCGCGGTATTGTTGACTTCCTCTGAATCTGATGACAGAAGGTTATCCTCGAGAAAGAGGCCACTAGGGTCACTGTCCAGGATGGTGAGGGAGAAGGAGGACCAGAAAAGTCCAGTTTTATTAGGGCGTCAACTATTTCGGTGTCTATCGACGAGGAGTCAACCCCTGAAAGAGATAGATCGGCGCAAGGGAGCGAGGGAGGGGATCGGAAGGAGATATGTTCTCAGCTGGTGCAGAAGGGACTGCAACTTACTTGGGAAGTACTTTCTCGAGCTCCTTCTCGTCACATTTGTATACTTTCAAAGTGATCTAGCTAAAACCATAATTGACTACCCCTTTAGAAGTTGCCAAGGGGGCCAGAGACTCCTCATTGATAACAATGATGACACTTCTGACGTCTCCTGTCGGCTCGTCCACTTGGACAATCTTCCAATTATGGGTAGGAAGGGAGCTGTTGTTGGCCTTTAGAATAACCAGGGTTCAGCCGGAATGGTAGCACGAGTCCTTTTCCACGAACTCCAACTGTGCACCTAGCCAAACCTGTCCTAATCTGGAGACAGCAAGTTTATAGAGATCCTTCGATCTCTGGTCAGCAGAGGCAGTTAGTTTGACATGCCCTTGATGCCAGTCACCATCTCTGCAGGAAACATCAGGGCCGGGATGGTGGGTTGGTGGCGAGTTTAATCTCCACCTTCCTCCACTTACCCGCCGTAATACTGCCATCCGGATCTCTATGGTCAATGACCGCGATCTCCAAGTTTGCCTTAAGCACTCGGTTGAAGGGTTCTGTAATAGCGATGGAAGGTACTACCTTGGTCTTTTTAGCAAGGGTGGGAGACTCATCCTGAGACCTCTGGCGTTTGGACGATAAGTCCTTGCTGGATGAGTCGGGGAGGAGCTGGACACGTTTGAGTGCCCAGCTTACAGAAGTCTTATGCTTCTGGGTTCTATCCTGCTCTGGAATTTCCTGGATGCGGCGAATTAGCTTATAAGCTAGCCGGCGATCTTGGTAGGAGATCTTGGGGGGAGCGACATTTGGCAAGCTCGAAGCCGAGCCGTCCGTCGCCCCTGAAAGGGATTTGAGAAGGGGATGTGGATCCTTCGACGTGAAGAGCGAGGCCGAACAGTTAGCTGTCCATGGAGGTGCAGAAATATTATGGGGGTTGACCCCTCGCGTTTCATGGTCTGGCTTTACGTTGGGACCAGGTGTTGAAACCACTGTTCTATCCGCCAGCGCACCAGTCACGCATTTAGCAACCATGGGGGCGTCCACCTGCTCACAACTGCTCGCAAGGCTAGTGCTCGGCCTCAAGGTCAATGCGCTAGATAGGATTGCCTTAGCAGAGCTTGCGGGTTTACTTCCCAGGAGGCTGGAGGACGGTTTTTTAAGAGGACCGTGCTCTTTTTCTACTTTTTTTTTTATATTTTTTTGGTTTTTATTGTTGTTTTTCATCATATTTGGACCCACGTGGCGGAGAATGGGAGGTCGACCTGCACAAAGATCCGCATTGTGCATGCCAGGCAGGCTAATCCGGACGTCGCCAGGTATCCGGATACTCCGTTAGCGACTAGACTATTATTTAAAGCGGGCCACCAGCCAGGCTGATCATCGGCACGGGTCGTATTACACCTCGATCCGGCCCACCGGAGAGGGGAGAGAAAAGGATAGGATATGAAGGGGAGGGATTAGGACGACTACATCTTGGCTTCGTGTCTCATCTGGGGAAATACCCGAGAATCCTTGACATTACTAGGCCCCTACACCACGGCGAGGTGTGTAGTCATGTAGGAGAATTGCAAAGGAAAGCACCCAGCAAATTATCGCGGTTGCGAGGTCCCAAAGAAATTACAGATGCGACTGAGAAAATCTACAACGCCGATTGGGAACGAAATCAGTCGATCGGACTCCTTAGTCGGTAGAACGTATTGCTAAGCAGACTGAGCGGGCTCGTAAGCCAGTTGTTCCGACTCCTAAACCGACTGAAAAGACGCTTGAACCAGACAGATTCTTGAAACAATCAATCAGCACACTGAGCCGATTAAATATCATCGGATAAGCCAGCGAACCCGGTATGTAGGACGTATTCTCAGGCTGCAGTCAAACCAACCAAACGAAACGACGGGCCACCATCTGAAACATTAAATAAAATTCTGAACTGCATCTACGCTAAGTTCGAGGAACAATGTGAAATTAACAAACGGATTCTCGAACGTCTCAGTAACGTCGAAAGCTTTTGTATGGCTAACCTTATATCTTCAATTCAATTCTTCAGTTCTTTAATTGATAAATCTGCGAAGCCCTAAGAAGCTTTGCTGTAGAAGGTTGTCTTTTAAAAAGTGTATTACAATGTATTCTTGGCAAAACAAAGTAAATAAATAAATAAAAAAATTTAAAATATACAACTTCAAAAGATAAGTTTTATAAAATATTAATTTTAGTGATTATTGATATAAAGCAAGTTTCATTGGAGATTTAATAGAACGCAGTGGATATCATATATTCAATAGATGTTCTTTTATAAGTTTTTTTCTAAGGCCCTCTGGTGAAATGTTGTGTAATTACCTGGGTAGTCTGTTGAAAACGTTAGGAATTATAACTGATAATTGTTGTCTACCATATGAAGTGTTGTATCTTGGTGTTTGCATGAAATCTCGGCTCGACGTCTGGTGTTAACATCACGTTCGATAGGCCGCTTATACTGTTGATCATAGTAATATTCCTCAATAACTGTGAATTCAAACAATTGCTTAAGACTTAAAAGTCCTAGCTCTGAGCTTAGCGTTCGGGTACTTCTTCGTCACTGTGGTCCACATTTCGTGCGCATTAAAATTTTTAAAATCTGGTTCTGCGGTCGTTGTACATCCATCAAGTAACCCAAAGTCGTATTGGGCCCTGCTAGTATACCATATCTTTGTGCAGACTCCACTAGTGAAAAGTACACTTGCTTCAGGACAGTGTAGTTGCTTAGGTGATGCATGGCGAAGTCGAAGTCGTTTGCACAATTTTGCCAAGTGTAGATCCCATTTGAAGAAACAGCCCAGTTCTACCTCAAGGTATTTGTAACTTCTTACATTTTCGATGATGTCTGTGCAAGCATCACTCGGGTTCAGATGTTCTTGTTGTGCGTAGAGGTGCAGACATTGTACGTGGTGAAATTTAATTTGAATTTTGGTTCTGAGTACGCTCGAAGGTCTGATAGCATTAACTTGTTTTTTTTTTTTGCATTGATAACAAGTCCAAAATCGTGGCACGAGCGGACTAACAAGTCGAACTTCGACTGCATAGTTTTAGTTGCTATTGCTTAATCTTTGTGGCTTACTACGATTGCCGTATCATCCGCATAAGAAAATCCCACACTTTTTCACAGAACTGTTAACACGTATATTACGTATATTATCAATAACAGCCGTCTTAAAATTGAGCTTTGAGGCGCTTCGTATGTTATTGGTTCTTGTTGACTGCAGTTATTTAGGACTTTAACTTTAAGTCCACGATTTCTTAAATAGATTCTAAACCACTCCAAAATTGGTCCTCGAACTCCAACGTTTTTTAATCTCTCAATTATTCTGTCATGTGATAGGGTATCAAAAGGCGAACCCCACAGGCGGATCAGTAGAAATGCGGTGAAGTGGGAGGGTTATGCTCCCTTATTTTCGGATCATAACCTCGCTGATAAAAGGAAGAAAAAGATAGGGTATCAAAAGCTTTTATAAAATCTATCAAATTGACCAGACTATTATGGTTTTTATTAAGACTGGTATTGATTAAATTATCAAATTCCATTAGAAGTTTATTCGTGTTTTTGTTTTGTGTGAATCCAAATTGGTTTTTGTTAATGATCCTGTAGCGATGAATATAATCCTTTAGTTTATTTGCCATAACTTCTTACAATAATTTGTCGATAGCTGGAAGGATGGAAATAGGTCTATAATTAAGGACGTTCGTTTTTGATCCTGCTTTATATATTGGGCGAACTACTGAAACCTTTAGCTTATCAGGTATGCAAGATTGGTTTAAACTCAGGTTAACGAGATGTGATATTACAGGTGCCAGTATTTGAGCATTTTGTTTCAAGTCTTTTGCACGTATGTTATCTATTCCAGGTGATTTATTTGTTTTAAGATTAAGTAATAGGTTCGGTTAGGTAGATAGGTGCCTTGTGACAAAGAGTCACTGCTCACTCAGTCCAACAGTACGGGTACATTGTGCCCAATCATTTAACCCTGGAAACGCTGTAAAGAAAATTCGCCGTTAGTACCACCCAGAAAGTGATATGAATCTCAGAAGGTCCGCTAGCTCAACACTACCCAAGTCCTCCAGCTCCGAGAAGAAGTAACTACCAAGAGTCCTCATTCTTCTGACAGGATAGGGCAGGACAGTCACACAACGGGTGACGAACAGATTCCATGTCTTCTTCGTCCCTGCAACTTCTGCAATAGTCGTTATGCAGCACACCGAGTCGTTCCGCGTGAACGCCAATGGCACAATGTCCGGTAATTATGCCAGAAATGACCGGTGCGTTATAACGACTAAGTTTTACCAGAGAGGTTGATCTTCTTGCTGTAGGCCGGCCATAGCGCCCTGGTCGTTGCGCATGTTTCCAGATGAGCCCAGCGTCTGTTTGCTCGACCGGTGGCTTCATCCTCTATTTTTTTTCGCAAGGAACTGATTGGGGTTGCTACAGAAGGGAGGGCCCGCGATAAGTGCAGCGTCGACCCTTTCCCAGCAAGCTCGTCAGCCCTTTCGTTACCTTAGATATCCATATGCCCTGGTACCCAGCAGAGGGTCACCCCATTGGCTCTATATATCTCGTTTAAAAGTGATTTATAGCTTCTCACGAGCCTCGACCTAACTACGGCAATTCCAGAGCCTTAACGGCTGTCTGGATGTCTATATAGACAGTGATCGTTTTACCAACGATATTACTCTCGCGTATAATTTCAGCAGCCTGTATAATGGCTGCGACCTCGGCTTGGAAGACGCTGCCAACGTCCATCTTAGAACCGTCGGTATAGAAAGCTAACTACTTTTTCTTCATGGTTCCTCGATTCTTCCAGTATATTCTATCGGGAATTCTTGTAATGAATCTCCTTTCGAAAGCATCGGGTTCATGTGATCAGTTCCCGTCAATCCGCTGGTGATCCCCCATCGGAACAGAATGAAGGCATGGCCGTAAAGGCTTAATGACCACAACTGGCCTTCTCTCAGTCTTACAGCGGTTTTAGCCGCCAGACTGCTGCAGTATATGTCAAGCGGAATGAAACTAAGCATGGTTTCCATTGCCGCTGTTGGTGTTGTTCTCATTGATCTCATGACTCCGATGCACGCCGCCCTCTGGATTTTGGTGAGGTTTAAAAGCAGGTATTGCTTCTCAAGTGCCGTCCACCATACTAGTGAACCATATGTAAGAATGGGTCTTACAACCGCCGTGTATATCCAGTACACCACAGCCGGTTTGAAGCACCACGTATTACTGAAAGCCTTTTTGCAGGAGTAGAAAGCTACCCTTGCTTTTTTAACGCGTTCGGCAATACTTTTCTTCCATTTAAGTTTGGAATCTAGAACTACGACCAGATACCGAGCTGAACTTGAGATACTTAGTTCAGTGCCACCAATATTTGGGGGTCTGAAGGTAGGGATTGTTCTCCTCTAAGTGAAGAGAACTACCTCCGTTTTTGAAGGATTCACTCCCAGCCCTTTGCTGTTGACCCAGTTATCCACTAGTTGTAGCGCGAAGTTGAGCCTTTCACTTAGGACTGTAGGAAATTTTCCCCAAACCAGGATAACGACATCGTCCGCATAGGCCGTTACGTTGAAGCCGTTTTCCTTCCACCACAAGGAGCCATATTAGCGGGAAGAAAGATTAAGTAATAACTTCAGGATTTCTTCATTAGATACATTTCCAACAAACATCGATAGAGCCGAAGGTTATGTTGTAGTATGATATATGGTAATAATAATTAAAACCACGGGTTTTATTAGTTAAACTATTATTACTTTATTAGTTATAATAAGCGGGAAGTTTGGCTCCCAAAATCAAAACAGAGAAAACTGACTTCATTTCTAAAATGCCAAGAGCTTAAATAATAATCCGCGATGGGAATCTGCGATCGGAATCTACGATGGGACACATTCGTTGAGATGCACCTGCGATTCTCCGTATCGCAAGTGTGCATGAGAACGATTGATCAGCGGTATGCGTGAGAACGAATGCTCAGCATTTCTTCGTGAGAAAGATACTATTTGCTGGATGATTCTTATGATCTGCAAGTGCAGGTGTCCATTGAGGAAGATAACGTGTGAAGTATTATTATATTACTGTGTGACATCTCCATCCTCTTAAAAGTTTGCAGTCCCTGCAAATCACCATCCAAACTCTTGACATGTACATAACTTTCGTTTAACTTATTAACATGCTTAATGTTATGCTATTTACTTATACTATGCAGATTCTTCTTTTTTTTAGTGTTTACTTTTATTCTATATTTTGATTATCAGAACGAAGAAATGGGCCTGCTAGATTTGGTAATTGGATATTAGTTGTTACAGTTTCGTTTCTTCCTTTTAGCTTAAAGAAAACCATGCATGAAAGAATAATGATTATAATTATTATAGTACAACTATAAAGTCCTGTAACTATTTTACTTTGAAATTTGATGTACTCAATTTGATCTCTATTTTCAATATTTTCTACTTCGACCTTCTCCAAATATATTGGGTTCACAATTTTTTACGTAAAATTTGCATGTATAATTGGAGTATTAATGTTGTTTGTAAAATTTCGCTCTTTGTTTTTAAAAGTTAACTCCTTTATTTTTATGGTACAATCCGCAAATTTGATTATGTCATTATTTTTTATAAACATTTTTGCTTGATAACAATCTTGAATTATCTCAGTAAAATCTAAATTTTTTGTTTTAATAAGACTTTCTGAGATTTCTTCTATTAGAATCATTTTGTTTATCTTTATTTACATATATTGCTTTCTTTAAAAGCATTTCGAATACATTCACTTTTGTGTTCTTTTAGCTTTTTCTTTAACATTGGTTTCATAGACTTTACTTTCTTGTAGGATTATTTCTTCTATAGGATAATCTAATTCTTCTAATTTTTCATTTGGAAAAGGTATAATTAAGGCATTTTGATAAATCTCGGGTGATAATAGGATAATCTATAGGATAATCTAATTCTTCTAATTGTTCATTTGGAAAAGGTACAATTAAGGCATTTTGATAAATCTCGGGTGATAATTATTAATGTTTCCGTGCTGTATAAAATACTAGTTTTCATATACGACAGATGTTCTAATGAAAGATTATAAGCATTCTTTTCCTGTTCGGTTAAAATATCATGGGGTAAGGGTGAAGCCTGCTGGCAAGCAACACATCTGAAATTTTCTCTAATTGCCTATTAATTAAGCTTATATCTCCATATAACTGAAAAATCATTTGAAACTTTTCTGCAAAAGTTAGAATTTTGTTTTTCGCTTCTGTTATTTGATTAAGGTAGTTTCTCAATTGTGATTGTTGCTGTTTTACATGATCTACGACATGATTTAGATCCTTAATTAGATCACTGTTGATTTTAACTTGTTTATTTGACTGTTCTACAATTTGTTTATTATTTTGGTCCAAATTCCTTAAATGAGCGTATATTTCGTCAGCGTTGTCACTATCCATATTACGAAAAAGATACTTAAAAACTTTGCCCCCTTAATAAACGAGCCCGCGTTTCATTCTTTTCTCCTTATATATTGTTGGTATAATTGTATTGAGACTGTTTTCAGCTAATGTGATTTCTTTATATAAGAAGTCAAAGTCTTTGCTATCATACTTGTTCAACTTATTCAGATTTAATTCTAAGCTTCCAAGGATATCCTTGTATTCCGTTAGATTGCAAATATGTAAGATCATTGTATAATAATCTACTATCGATTTGGTGAAACCATATACGGTGTTGATCGATGTTACATAAATCCTTTGTGATAGCGCCTGTTGGATCCAGATGGTAACTACTATATTATCGCAAGCCACATTCTGGAAGTACAGAGTTTTCGTTTTGATAATTAAATTTGCGTTTTAATTGATTATGTGAATATTTTGTATTCCTGTTATTATTGGTGTCAATAATGTAGTCATCTTTTACCTTAAAGCTACTTAATTTTTTATACTTAGGCTTCTTCGCAATTTTCCTGTTCTTTACCACATTGTTAGTTAACTGATAGTTTCTATGTCTATTTTGTTTAATTTTCCTAATTGTATCAATTTTATCCTGCCTAATTTTTTCAGTTAAGCTTTCAATGTCTTTGCGGTCATAATTTTTAATAATGAAAGAGTGTATTGTACTATTGTAAATTGTTATAGTATTATGTATTTTTTACTTTAAATCTTCATTTTTGTTTATTTTATCTATTGCCATTATTCTAAGATGTTCGTTTAAGGTCCCGTGTAATCTTTCAATATCTGAATTACCCGTATTATTATATGCGGTTGTCCTGTGTATAATAATGTTATTTTCCTTAAAAAATAGTTCCACCGCATTATGAAACATACATCTTTCATTACCAAATATTATTTTATCCATTTTTTCCAGAAAAAGTATTCTTTCTTAGATAGACACCCAGGTCCTATCGTTGAGCTTGTGTACTGTTGCATATTTCGAAAATTTATCGATTGTTGTAAGATACATTACATTTCTACACAGGAACCAAATATCGATATGGACATTTTCGTTAAATTTTGAAGCGGTATCACTGATCTTGTATGGGATATTAACACGACATACTTCACAGTTATTTATGAATTTCGTTACTAGCTTTAACAAATTTGGATAAAAGTATTGCTGCTTTAATTCACAAACCACTTCGTTTATACCACGATGGTTTTTGCTTAAATGTTCATTTTTATCTGTTATATAAACTAATTTTAAGTTCGATTTAATTAAAGCTAAGTTATTATTTTGAAAATACTTTACATAATCTTCTTGAAATTTAAGAAATAGTGCATGATCTTCACAGTATAGACACAATAGCCGCGTTTTATTTTCCCCGTTAACTGGTTCAGTTCATATTTTTACACAGCATGCAAAAACAACAATTAAACCAGCACTTGAGCTGGTTCAATTTTCGTGAACCAGAATTTCTATCTAATACCTCACGACTAGATGGCTTTTTGCAAAAAAAAATATATATATAAAGCTTGGCAGCTCTGCTGAATGGCAGACGTAAATCATAGTTATTTGTTGTATCCTCACTTTCTGACATAAGCATCTAAAAACACTTAATTATTAAGCAAAGGGCGTCGTCTCTTCTTTCTTCTTATATCCTGTATCCCCTTGTGGGTCATATGGCCTCCACTACGCCTACGCGCCATCGTATACGGTTTCTGGCAATGTGTCTGAGTTCTCCCCAACTTTTCCCTAACTGTCGTTCCTCCTTCTCGACTATTCTGCGCCATGTTCTCCTCGGACCGCCAGGTCTTCTGCCATCCTGAGTTAGAGGGTTCCATTGCATAGCCATGGTTCGCTTTGGAGCTGTCACCCTTTCGGAACGTGTGACCAATCCACTGCCACTTCCGCCGTTGGATAGTTGTGCCTATTGGTTCCTGACCCGTTCTCTCGTAAAGGTGTTCGTTAGAGATACGATTGGGCCAGAAAATCCTTAAGATATTGCGCAGACACCTATTAACGAACGTTTGCAGCTTTCTGGTGATAGTAATCGTCACTCTCCACGTGCTGCAACCATATAGCAGCACGGATTCAACGTTGGAGCGGAACAGTCTTATTTTGGTGCTCAAACTGATTGCATTGCTTCGCCATATTTTGAACAACATCCCGAACGCGGTTTTTGCGTTGGCGATCCTGTTGGCTATATCCAGTTCGGTTCCACCATCGGTCGAGACAATACTCCCAAGATACTGGAAATCCTCTACTCTCTCTACCGGTTGTCCAGCAATGCATATTTGAGCCGATGAGTTTGTTCCAAGGCTGATAATTTTAGTTTTTGCCGTATTCATTTTCAGCCCGACGACACATGCCTCCCTCTCCACATCTGCTGTCATTTGGTGGAGGTCCATAATTCTGTGGGAGAGTAAGCATACATCGTCTGCGTAGTCAAGATGCTTCAGTTGAGATGTAAGAGTCCATCGAATTCCTCCGTTTCCCGTCGACAAAGCTGCTGCACATCGCTAATCACCAATAGGAATAATATTGGTGAAAGGATACAGCCTTGTCTTACCCCACTTTGGATCTCAAATTCCTCAGACAACCTTCCCCTGTGCAGAACGCGACATTTGGAGCCTTCATATGTAGCTTTGATAATAGCAATTAGTTTATCGGGAATGCCTTTCCTGCGTAAGGCACGCCAAATAAACTCCCTGTTGACACTATCGAACGCCTTCTCAAAATCGATGAACAGCAGGTGCAGTGGCGATCGATATTCAACACACTGTTCGATGATAATCCGCAGGGTGTTGATGTGGTCGGCACAGGAGGATCCAGAGCGCAAACCTGCTTGTTCGACATCGAGTGTGTCTTCGAGATGTTGTTTGATTCGCTCAAGGATGATTTTAGCTATTACCTTAGCTACAGCAGGCAGCATGCAGATACCCCTCCAGTTTCCGCACTCCATTAAATTTCCTTTCATAGGAAGCTTGACGATCATTCCCTTTTTCCACTCATTAGGAAAGCTCTCAGCTTCCCAAGCTCTATCTATAAGTGGAAGCAGAAGCTCAGCCGATGTTGTTGGCGTTGCTCGTAAGAGCTCTGCTGGAATACCGTCAAGTCCTACCGCCTGTTAAGTAAATATGTTAAGTAAAAAAGACAGTACAACCTATTCTCTCTGTAGGCTATCACCGACTCGCGAACCAAAAACCAAGCGGAGGACAATGTCGGTGTCAGATGCGAAAGCAGGTACATACACATCGTGGGAAAACTAGAATTTCCATGATGTGATTTATGCAAGTTGTGCAAATTATACATTTGCATCTGTCGCCTGCGTGCATCGTGCTCAGTCGGGGTCTCGTTACTTAGACCCAGACAGAAAACGATAGCACCTCGACATTTTACACCACATTTCCTCCCCCTTTTTCGGAAAGCTCGTAGGCTTATTTTATTAAACAATTTTACCTTTTTTACTATTTACAAAATGTTCAACAAAATTAGAATGGTTATTACAAATTATTATTAGCTTAACATTACTTCTACGCATGATTATGTTTATTTATATAAGTTTACATTCTATATATTGTATTACCTATATAGTCTTAATTATTTATTGTCGAGTACGTTTACACTTGTATACCATATATATGAAAGAAATACATTTGAATTAAGTCTTATTTGTAAGATAATATAATTTTTTTTTTAAAAACAAATGAAATAAGAAATAATATTGGCATACAATTATGCTAACAATCTTAATACGTTTGAATACATTTTAATTATTTGAATTAAAAAAAGAACATGACAGACATTCTGCTGTAATAATATAGTAAATAACGTTAGACATATTACCTTTACATGTGTTTTTTTTTCATAATTTGTATTTAATTCTAGGTTACATTTTTTTTTTTTTACTATCGTATAATGTTACTACCTTAGTGTTTATTACTATTATTTAATAAGAACCAACCGAAGTATTATGCCATAATATGTAGTTTTTTTTTTTTTTTTTATTTATTTTTGCTTCCCTTCTTATTTTTAACAATGTTTACACTTCTTGCTATCAGGATTGGTGGTTTAGATGGTGAACCTTTTTTAAAAGAGATATTTGACATACTTTCTTTTGGGACGATGGTTGACATTTGGAAGTTGGTGTCTGTACTGGCTTCGTCTTGTACGGAGTAAAGGGAGGTTGCTGTGTTTTTGGAATCATTCCTAGGTCTTCGTGAAGAGTTCCTTTTTGCCTTTAGTACTTTATAAATTTTTATACCAAAATATAAGAGCAAACTACAAGTTAGGAAGAATAACACTGATCCGAATGACCATGTTACTGTTTCATTTTTGAGATATATTTCTTTTTCCGTTTGTAGCTGCTTCAATTCCTCAAGATCTTTACTTAGCATTGTTAGCTGATTTGTAGAGTCGGACGACTTCACTACTTGAAATGCAAAAGAATGCTTAGCAACTTTAAGTGAACCACGAGTCTTAAAATCGAGGTGGTGAGTACCATTTTTTACGAGGGCTGACTGAAATCAGAAACAAATAGAAATTGAGACTCTAATTCGATATCATTAACCTGAGTTACTTGTATTAATTCTTTTCATAATACGGCTTCAGTCTATTGTTATGAACCTTCTCTAGTTTATTCCCACGTAGAATGGTGGTATTTACGCTATTGTTATATGTTTGACTTCAAAAGGACCAGTGAAAAGTGAGGAGAGTTTATTTTTCCGGGCCATATCTTGTAGAAAAACTTTGTCGCCTACTTTAAAAGTGTGTGGGTTGCTTTTCTTATCATAATACTCTTTTGACTTAATTTTGCTATTATCTATGTTAGTTCTAGCTATTTGATAAGCTTTTTGTAGCTTGTGCCTAAGTTCATAAAAATAATTTTCGTGGTCATAAATTGGTGTGGCTGGTCTTCTTATACTTGTAGGAATTTCCGACGTAAAGCCAAACAAAACGTCCATAGGGGTTAATTTTGTACTCGAGTGCGGAGTATTGTTGTGTACAAACATGGCTTGTCGCAGCCAGTCATCCCAGTCAGCTGGGTAATTCTTTGAGAAGGACCGCAGATATTCAACCAACGGACCGTGATTTCGTTCCAAAGCCCCGTTGGTTTGTGGGTGATAAGCGGTGGTTCCAATTTATTTTTATGTGCAAGAACTTACATACTTTTTTGAAGAGATCACTACAGAAATTGGATCCACGATCCGTTAGTAATTGGCTTGGTATTCTATATCTACTAATGATTTCTTCGTAGAATACCTTAGCGACAGTGCCCGATTCCGTATTTGGGAGTGGGTAGCAATCCATAAACCGTGTTAAGTCATCCTCGAAGGTAAGTATAAATTTGTTTCCTCGGGTAGTTGTGGGTAAGGGTCCTACGATATCCATGAATACTTTCTCAAAGTGTTTTTTTATAGGTGAGGGAAACCATCATAGGCATTAAAGTCCGTTTGGACTTTTTGTTGATTTGGCATAGTTTGCATTCTTTAATGAAACGTTTTATATCCGCAAACATATTTTTCCATTTGAAATTGCGCCTTAAGCGCAAGTAAGTCTTTAGAATACCTTGATGTCCACCAAAAGGGGTACTGTGATAATTTTTCATAACTTGATTTATCTCCTCGCTCTCAGTAAGAGTGATTGCCTTACTACGACTTTCCTTCTGAGTGACGTTTTTTCTATTCAAAAAGTCGTCATCGCTTTCAACTTCGCAATCGGAGTTAATTTCGTGGCTGCCATTCAACTGACCGTCAACTCTCGACTGGATTTTTCTTTTCGTTTGCTTATTGTTCAGAAGATTTTCTTCGCTCTTAGCGTGAGCATTCATAGCCTGAGCTCTTGTGACTGCAAGAATATTGCTTTTGTTTGAAAGTCTTTTTACTTCGGGAATGCGACTTAAAGCATCCGCCACCACATTTTGCTTCCCTGGCTTGTATTTAATGTCGAAATCAAATTCTGACAGCTTGTATTTAAAGTTTGCCAACCTGTTTGATTCCTGGGATATCTTGAAAAAGTGCACTAGCGGCTGATGATCTGTATATAATGTAAATTTTCTACCAAGCAAGTAACATCTAAAATTACGAACGGCCCATACTATTGCCAATCCTTCTCTTTCAATCGTGGAATAGCGACGTTCAGTAGAACTGAGTATTCGACTTGCAAATGCAATGGGCAGATCTGAACTATCCCTGAATTGAGAAAGGACTGCTCCTAAAGTTGTTCCACTGGCGTCCGTTGTAAGGAAAAAGTGTTCATTGAAATCGGGATAAATAAGTATCGGTGGGTTGGTGAGAATTGATTTAAGCATATTAAAAGCTGCTTCGCAATCAGTGTTCCAACAAAATTGGCTATCTTTATGATTTATGTCCCGTAGAGGTTTTTCGAAAGTCGAAAAACTAGGCACACTACGCCTGTAGAAGTTTGCCATTCCGAGGAAAGATTGTACTTCTTTAGAAGTTTTGGGTCGTGGTATTTCTAAAATGCATTTAACTTTCCCTCTGTCGGGAAGTACTCCATTTTGGGTTATATTGTATCCTAAGTAAATAATTTCCCGTCGAAGAAAGTTACACTTTCGTGGTTGCAGACGAAGGTTAAACTGTCTAATTCTTTCAAGAATACATGTAAGTTTCTCCGTATGGTCTTGAAGGTTTTTTCCATACACTACAATATCATCGAGGTATACGAAGCACTTAGTGCATGCAATCCAGTAAGTATATGATTCATTAGGCGTTGAAAGGTAGCCGGAGCCCCTTTCGAACCAAATGGCATACGAAGAAATTCATAATGTCCTGTATCAGTGCTGAATGCAGTTTTCTCTCTATCATTTTTGTTGATGAGCACTTGATGATACCCACTGGCTAAATCCAACGTTGTGAAATATCGACTGTTTCCTAGTTGGTAGAGAATATCCTCAATTCGAGGCAAAGGGAAAGCATCACCTACAGTAAGATCATTAAGTTTTCGAAAATCTACAACAACTCTATACGCCTTTTTACCATACTGATCTACTTTTTTAGGTACTACTAAAAGCGGGCTATTCCAAGGACTTTTACTATTTCTGATAATATTGTCCTTGTACATTTGCTGCACTTGTTCATTTATTACTTGTTTCTGTGATTCTGGGAGCCGATATTGTTTCGTGTTAATGGGTCCCTTGTTGGAATCGGTGGGAATATTGTGGTATATAGCTTTTGTATATGATAATTTTTCACCTTCTAAATGAAAAATGTCGGAAAACTTAGTACAGATTGTTTCTATTGATAGTCTTTCTTCAGGATTGAGATCGTTCTGTAAGCTAAGTTCGTTGAATAGTTTAGTCAGTCTATAATTGTTCCCACCTATGTTATCTCCAGTTCTTGCATTAAATGTAAATGTAGATATGTTGTTCGTTTGGTTTGTTAAACTAATTATTTTATAATCTGTTAAAAAATTTAGTTTTATTGGTGCATTTTTGAGACTAACTTCATTTACGTTAGTGTTCACCGTGCTTAATACTACTGCTTTATTTTTTACTTTTCCTATTGATGAGGCTACAAAAACTTTTGGAACAATTTCAGCTGATAAACATAAAAGCTCGGAGCCGTTCTTGCAATTAACTGGGCATTCTACAATTAACTCACATCTTGATGGGATTGTGACAGAAATCTTACTAATAATTGGTTCAGGTACTATCTCTTCTGCCTATTACTATTACTATGCTCTTCTACTGCCATACGTCTAAGATGGCTTTTTAAGCGATTGGATTGAACGCCCCGCCACATCACATGACGTACCATCGTGCAAAGATGGTAGTTGTCCAGAATTTATAATTGGGAGTATATTTGCGGATAATAAATCTGATGAATGATTTCCCGTATTATTTATTAAGTTTTTGTGATCTGAACTGTTTCCTTTTGAGTGTAGAAACTTTAGTAATCTGTTCGGCCCCTCAATGTTTGTATAAGTATATAGAACATCCTGTCCGAGAATACCATCGCACGGTAGAGAAGGAATTTTTTCTATGACATGTAGCTTACACTTTATGTGTGGATCTAACAAAATATTACATTCTATAGAGCCAAGTGTAGTGCCTTTAGAGTAAACCCCTTCAATATCCATGGTATCAGCTAGATTAAGATTTGCAATTGTATTCAAAACGTCGTGATTTATGAGACTCACGTCTGCCCCTGTGTCTACCAAAAAGTTTAAGTATTTAGTTTTGCCTAGGTCTACTGGAATTTTTACTATACCGTCTTTTGTTAAAGTAGAATTTTTTGCGAATTGTTTGTTGAGCGAGGAAACGGTATTTTCTTCCTGCACCCAACAGCTACCTAGTTTTTTTGCTCACTTAAAAGAATATTGTTATGAACGGTTCCATTTTTTTCATCCCATCGTTTCTTTGTATAGCACTCAGATATATCATGTCCCGATCTTAAACAGAAATCGCACTTTGGTTGATGATTTCGGTGGACTTTCATTTGGCGATTTTGTTTGTGGTTATTGTTTATTGTCATAACTGAAGAAGAAGGGTTCTGTTGCCTTCTGCTACAGGTCGCAACATTGTACCCATATACTTTACAATTAGGGCAATAAGGCGTGGCTTTTCTTATTCTGCACTCATCGTAGGTATGATAATTCTTATTGCAGAAGCCACACCTTATCGTCAGAGTACTGTTTCTATTTTGTGTAGTGTTAGGACTGAACTGATTGGGAAAAGAGACATTTGGATTATTAGCAGGCATTATAGTATTTGGGTACTGAAACATTTGATCCGTCCCATAGGGATTTAAATTTCCAAATAGTGTCATCCCTGTGAGCTGGTCATGAGGTTGTTGGTATTGCTGAAGAAGAGGGTTGATTTGCGGCATTACATTGACTGAATTTTGATTTCCAATGTACGCCATGCCAGGCAAATGGGGATCTACTAACTCTCTTTTCAGGGCCTTTTGGATCATTTCTTCTAAACTTGTGTCGTCAAGGCTTAAAACGTACTGCTTTAATGTCGCATTAGCTAAGCCTATCTTGAAGGAATCTATTGCTGCCATTTCAAGATCTTTTAAAATGGACTTTGACTCTCCTCCGTAGTCCGCTTTTGCTTTTTCTTTACAGATCCCCAATAGTTGCATGACCCTGAAACCGAATTGGTTTAAGCTTTCCATAGGGTATTGTCGACATTGTCGTAGCTCATTCGTTACCTGTATATAGGTTTTCCGAGGCAGGAAATTTTGATTAAGAGTTTTTTCTAAATCTTCTATACAGGTTATCGGGTGCATTGAGGCTAGCACAAAGGCATTGTCTCTCAGTCTTGTGATTAAGAAGTTGTTGTAAATTACCTTCTCTTCTTCGTTAAGGCATTGCAAAACTTGTTTGCAACACCCAAGAAAAGTATGCAATTCTAAAGCCAATCCTGGATGATAGGCACCAGAAAAAGTGGGGACAAGAGTAGAAACTAAACGAGCTACCTTTTCGTAGTCCATTACTGTATCAATTTTTAAATTTGTTATGGCTTTCTCGACTTGCGATATGGAGGGTGATAGCGATAATACTTTGGTTGGAATATTATTTACAGTTGTGTTTTTACTTAACGGGGTGTTTTTGAATTTTTTCTATTTCTAACTTAAATAATTCGTTTATTTTCTTAAATTCTAACCTTTTATTTGTCTGTTGTTCCTCTACCGCTTCTATACGCTGTTCCAGTTATTCTGTTGTTTGTGGTGGTTGTTGTTGTTGTTATTGGTTTGTGGTGCTTCTCCTAAAATGTACGCCTGACCTCGTTCTTCCTCCCTCCAGCGATCTGCTCCTTCGTCTCATGTGTTATTGCACGTGTTATTTGTATGTAAGTTTTTTGTTTCTTAACCGCGATGAAATGTAGAAATTATTTCAATAGTTTCTTTTGTTTTTCGGCTTTTATTAAACACTTTCGTTTTTAAGCTCTTTTTTTTTTAACTTTTCAAAACACTTATAGATTTTAACTTTTCAAAACACTTATAGATTTTAACTTTTCAAAACACTTATAGATTTTAACTTTTCAAAACACTTATAGATTTCGCACTAACTGCACTGTGACACTGTTTATTTTTTTAATATAGGTTTATATTCTCTTTTCTAATGGTGAGAAAAAAAGATAAAGATTCGAATTTTCGCGGGTGAAACTAGGTTTTCACGTTAATATTACTTTTAATCGTATCTACACTTATTTATTAATTAATTTATTTTTTCGATCTGTCTTCGTGTGGAACGTTTTAATTTTGTTTCCCGGCTGCGCCAAAATATGTTAAGTAAAAAACACAGTACAACCTATTCTCTCTGTAGGCTATCACCGACTCGCCAACCAAAAACCAAGCGGAGGACAATATCGGTGTCAGATGCGAAAGCAGGTACATACACATCGTGGGAAAACTAGAATTCCCATGATGTGATTTATGCAAGTTGTGCAAATTATACATTTGCATCTGTCGCCTGCGTGCATCATGCTCAGTCGGGGTCTCGTTACTTAGACCCAGACAGAAAACGATAGCACCTCGACATTTTACACCACACGCCTTGTTGGTTTTGAGTGCCTTGATCGCGGTAATGATATCATCTTTACTGGGAGTCGTGGTGCGTATTCGGGTACTTCTCACCTCGGGCATCTCAGTCTGATTTGGGAGCATATCGCTAGCGAATACACGGTTCAAAACCGTAGCAAAAAGCTCTTTCCATCTCTTGAGCTGGTCCTCATCCGAAATGAGCAAGGAGCCGTCTAGGCTTTTCACTGGGTGTTGGCTGGAGCTGCGACCACCTGTCAGCTCTTTCGTGATTCTGTAGACAGTTCTGCTGTCGCATCTCCGTGCAGCTTCTTCTGCTTCTGTAGCCAGCGCGTTGATGTAGTTGCGCTTGTCACGTCGTACGCTACGCAGAACTTCTCTCATCTTCATGGGATATAAGGACTCTAGCTCGCTTCTCCCTGTTGCTGGGGTAGCTGCAACGTGAGCTTTCAGCTGTTTTCGTTCATCAATCCGTCTCCAGGTATCCTCGGAAAGCCACGCCCTATGTCTTCCCTGCGATCCACCGACAATTCTTTCAGCACCAGATGTAAAAACATTTTTCACAGCACACCAATGATCTTGGATGGTTGCGGGCATTGAGCTGCTGATTGCTTCCACACCTTGCGAAAAGTGATCCCTTAATTGCTGGGGCACTGAGGGATCACTAAGTCTATCGATGTTGAACCTGGGCATTCTTGTGTTGTCGTGGGATCTTCGAACTGCAGCAGTGCGTAGTTGGAGAGTAGCTATCATAAGATGGTGATCACGTACTATCCCCACATCTGCCCCTCGCCTGTTTCGGACGTCCAGGAGACTGCTTCTAAAGCGGCGGCTGATAGCAAAATGGTCAATTTGGTTGGAGGTTGCTTGCCTGTCATTAGAAACCCAGCTGACTTTGTGGCAGGTCTTGTCTTGGCTCAAACATGGTGCCACCTATCACAAGGCGGTTGGCATTGCAGAAATCCACAAACCTTTCGCCGTTGTCATTGCGGTTGCCTAGTCCATGCTTCCCGATTACATGCTTGAGCCCTTCGTTGTCGCTGCCTACCTTGGCATTCAAATCCCCCATCACTATGACAATGTCTTCATTTGGTGTTGTGTTGAAGACGGCGCTTAAGAGATTGTAGAAGCTCTCCTTTTCGTCCTCAGACGAACTATTCGTTGGGGCGTAACACTGTGCGATGGTGACGCGTCGACTCTAGTCCGGAATCTGGCCGTCAAAATCCTATCACCATGAGGCTGCCAGGAAATTAGGCCCTTGTGTGGTGTTGTTGTTAGCAGTAGTCCGACTCCATATTCCCGCGGACCACCGGATGGTCTTCCAGAATAGAGTAGTACAGTGTTACGCGTTGGAGACTGGTACTCGCCCGCTTCTAACCATCTTATTTTACTTACCCCCAAAATGTCCAGTTTATATCGCATGAATTGATTTTCCAATTGGAGGAATATGGCATTGTAAGGATCTTCTCTTCCCGAGTCGAGGAGCGTCTTTGCATTCCAGAAACCTATCTTTGTCCGGGTACAATAGCCAAAAGTCGTCAACATGTGAACATTCCTTATCCGAGGCATAGTGTCGGTTTCCGGCGCCGTGGCATAAGTGGTTAGTGTGTCGGATCACTACGCATGAGGTTCCAGGTTCGAATCCCAGAAAACATCAAAAAGTTTTTTCACGGTCCCACCTCTCGCGAGCGTCTGACAAACATCCGAGAGTATTGTTGTCACGAAAAAGCTTCTCAAATCACCGTTCGGAGTCGGCATTAAACTGTAGGTCCCTTCCATTCGTGTGAAAAATATAACGCGCACAACATGAGTGGTTGCGAGAAGCTAGGCCCTGGCACTTTAAAGAGCTGTTGCGCCAAATATTTGTATTTGTATTTGTATTAAGCAAATATAAAAATATTAAGCACTTTTTTCATTTCAATTGCTTTTTTCCGCCATTTTTAAGCCATATTAAACGTCAGGTTGTAGCTGCTGCTACCAACTTGTGAAAATGAAGTTTCTTGGTGAACCAGGGGCGTTTTTTATTTTGGGGTGAAGGTTTCTGGCAACTCTGTGCAAGTGACAAGAAGTCTTCATATCGTGTTAAAATAAATTTAAAATTCTGAAAGCTATCCACCTGAAAAAACAACCAATATACATCGCTGGAAAGAGCTTTCTCTCCTACCCGGCGGCGGCGGTTTGAAGTTTACGCTATGCCTATATTGGAAATCTAAGGTGATTGTTTTCTTTTTACTCTTTTATTAAACACAAAACATACATAATACAAACATTCAACAAAAGCTGCTGAGTCTTCTTCCGCGCGCAAATATTGTGGAACCAAAGCAGAAGCTTAAAACTCAAAGTGGTAAAGAGCTTTTAACTGGAAGTCGTAAAGCTCTTTTTTATTTATTTTCTGCACGAACCACTCGCAGTCTTTCCTAATTCAACGCGCCTAAAAATACACTACATAAAGTGTTAACTAGACTAGATGAGTGTCATAAGGTCACCCCCACCGGGGCTAAATAACACTTTATCCTTACTAGGAAACGCAAACATCGTAGTCTCTTCATTCGCAACAACATGCAAAACTTGGTCCTCTGCAATAACCAGTGTAGCGACAATTAATGTCACCTCTACAGTTTCTGTAACCAGCACACTCTCAACACCGATTCTCGCGACACAATCTTACTCAAACAACTTAGCAATCAGTAGTGGCTCTGGCACACAGACAACATCTAAAAAGCAACAGAGTACTCCCTTAAACAAACAAGACAAAACAACTGCACAAAAAAGAATCAGAACACCTCCTTATAAAAATATCGAAAACACCAGCACAAATAAAAAAATTAAAACGAAAAACTAAACAAAATGAAATGAAATCCAATAACAGATTCCAATTACTATCTACAGACGAAGATACAGTCAACAAAGAACAAACAGAGAATGCGAAAAATAACAACAATGAAATAGAATCCCGTAAAGCTAACAAACCTCCACCAATCTATGTCCAAGGCGTATAATGCATAAAGACACTGAATATCGCCCTAAATGCAATTGCTAAAAACAGTTTCGAACTAAAAGTACTAAGCAATAACGAAATTAGAATTCAACCGACCGACTCTACAATATACATATCGATTGTTAAAATGCTTCGGCAACGGAATACGAAGTACTATACCTTCAAGCCAAAGGAAGAACGAGGTTTCAAAGTAGTACTTTGCAACATGCACCACTCAGCAGACCAAGACGAAATCAAAAGCGAGCTCGAAGGGCTAGGTCACAAAGTTCTTAATATATATAACATCCAACATAGAGTAACAAAAAAACCTCTATCACTATTTTTCGTAGAGCTAGCAAATTGCGAAAATAATAAGAACGTATATAGCATTTCAACACTTCTAAACTACAAAATCTCATTTGAGACCCCTCACCCGAAGAGAATCATCTCACAATGCAGCAACTGTCAACAATATGGATATACAAAGAACTACTGCACGAGGGATCCAATATGCGTCAAATGTCCTGGTAAACATAAAACAATAGACTGCCAATTGACAACAAAGGACGACAATATTAAATGTGCGCTATGTGGAGGAAACCACACAGCAAACTAACTAAACGGACTTAAATTACGCCGGTGATCTCAAAGTCCCTGAGCGCATACCCCAAACCCAACAAAATAAAAAAACTGAAGAGGCAACTTCTGCTCCCAAAACTCGAACCCCAAATAATCAAGACCAAACCAACGATATTACAGAGCTTAAACAAATGATGAAACAACTAATAACCCAAATGACTAATATATTAAATATTCTTACCATGTTAATTACAAAACTTAGTGGACCCCAAACATAATTTTCTTAAAATCGCATTTTGGAACGCAAACGGACTAAGCAGACACCATCTTAAACTTAAACAATTTATCAACGACAATAATGTAGACATAATAATTATATCAGAGACGCACTTTACTGAAAAAAGCTATCTAAAAATCCCGGGATATAACATCTACCTTACTACTCACCCTGATGGAACAGCACATGGAGGTACATCAATCGTTATAAAAAACAAAATAAAATGCGTAGAACTCCAACAATATAAAACGGAACATATTCAATCCACAACGTTACAAATTGAAGATAATAACGGACCACTACTTATTTCTGCCCTCTACTGCCCACCCAAAAACATAATTTCAACAAAACAATATAATAGCTATGTACATAGAAACACTAGGACAAAGATTCATAGCTGCAGGAGATTTTAATACAAGCACACGGACTGGGGAACAAGACCTACAAACTTACCGGACAACACCAGAAATGGAGCAAAAAATATACGAGAATTATACACCAGACTTCATAAGAAAACAAATCAAAGCAAAAAGGAAACTCAGGAAAAGGTTGCAAGTGACAAGATCACCAGCAGATAAGCAAAAACTCAACAAAGCAATAACAGACTTAAAAGAAACACTAAAACAACAACAGAATAATAACATCAAAAAATACCTAAGAACGCTGACTCCAACCTCTGAAACGAACTATTCACTTTGGAAAACAACCAAACATCTAAAAAACAAAATTACTTTCTATCCACCATCCAAAAAACAGACGGAAGCTGGGCCAGGGAAAATAAAGATAAGGCCAATACTCTGGCTAAACATTTTTGGAATACTTTCTCCAACGACGGCAGCAATTCTCATACCCCACAAGTGAACAGAAATATTAAACCCAATACACCAATCAGAAAAATGACAATAAACGAAATTAAAAATTGTATTAAAAAAAGAGTGAACCACAAAAAAGCTCCTGGATATGACCTTATGACGGGAGAACTACTTGTCAAACTGCCCAAAAAAGCACTTGAATATCTACGAAACGTATATAATGCGATGATAAGACTTCACCACTTTCCTAAGGTATGGAAAGTTGCTGAAGTTATAGCGATACCCAAGCCAGGAAAAGATGCAACGAAAACGACATCTGACAGACCCATAAGCTTACTGCCTGTGCTATCAAACCTTTTTGAAAAACTACTACGTGACCGCGTGGAACCTATTCTGACAAGCATTAATGCAATTCCTGACCACCAGTTTGGATTCAGACGACAACATTCGACGATTCAGCAAATTCACAGAGTGATCAATAAAATTGCAACTGACCTATAAGAGAAAAGATTCTGCATTGGTGTATTTCTCGACGTCGCTAAAGCTTTTGACTCCGTATGGCATGCCGGACTATTAAAAAAACTAGAGCAAATTCTTCCAATTGACTACTACTTATTGATTAAAAGCTATGTAACGGACCGATATTTCTACGTGAAGTGCAAAGAGGAATGCTCAGATCTCTATACAACTCGAGCTGGAATTCCACAAGGTAGTGTATGGGGCCGATATTATACAACCTATTTACCAGCGATATTCCCCTTCCGACTCAAACAACATCAATGATCGCTACTTTTGCTGACGACAGCGAGCACCGAACTTCCAAAAATTCTAGACAAAACCATTAAAGGGTTTGATGATTGGCGAATAAAAGTAAACGATGAAAAAACAGTACAGGTAATATTCACGACAAGAACTAACTACACCGCTGAGCCACTAAAAATTAACAACAAAAATATTTGCATAGACACAGTAGCGAAATACTTGGGGATGTATCTTGACAGCAAGCTTATATGGAAACACCACATACCGCAAAAACGTAACCAAATAAAGAACAAATTCAGACAACTATACTGGCTACTATGCAAAGACTCGTCATTGTCAGTTAATAACAAAATTCTACTCTATAAAGCTGTCATAAAACCAATATGGATCTACGGAGTACAACTTTGGGGTACAGCGAAAAAATCTAACACAAAAATAATACAAAGACAACAATCAAAAATCTTAAGAACGATAGTCAAAGCCGAATGGTACATACCTAACTCTGACACACACAGTGATCTTCAAATTCCTACGGTTGAAGAAGAAATAACAAAAACGAGCAATACCATATGCACTTGACAAGAATCAGTACACACTCCAATAATGACATCAATACCCTGCCAAATCAAGAAATTGTCAACAGACGCAGATTAAAAAGAACAAGACCTACAGATTTAACCAATTTAAATGTTAACTATTAACAGAAACTGTAACAACTATGTAAATTATGATTATTTGTACATTTATGTTAATTCTTCTGTGTATTTGACCACATACTATATTAATACTGCAAAACGTTCTTAACTTAATTTCAAATGAAAATGGATGCGTTGCATTGTAACTTTATTATAGAAAATATACCTAGCGTCGTCTAGACAGATGTATGTATATAAATCTTGGGATGTTAAATAAAAAAAAAAAAAAAAAGAGACGCACTAGTTCAGTTCACGGGGAAAACAAAACGCGGCTATTATTCCCTTATTTATTATTATTCGTTTCATTATTTCTAACAAGTTTGATTTGTTTTCAAGTGTAATATGGTTGTGACATTTTTTTTTTAATTTTTGTGATGACTCTCTTTTTCGCCATACTTTATGTATATTTGGTTTTTGTAGATATTAATACATTTTTTCTGTAATACCTATGTAACCTGAGGAATTTTCAATTCCGCTGTGAATTGTGTTAATAGTAGATACGACTTCTACGTCCATGCTATTATTATCATCGTCACTACATAAGATTTCTTTGATACAATGATCATTAGCTTCGGGGTGAGCGCTAATATGGTATATCTACTAAGTCCATCTGCTATGATATTGTCTTTGCCTTTTAAGAAATTTATTTCAAAATCGTACTCATTCAGCATTAGCTTCCATCTTTGGAGCTTCATATTTGGTTCCTTTAAATAGTGTAGCCATACCAGTGGTTTATGGTCTGTACGTATTAAGAACTTCCTGCCATAAAAATCAGTGCGAAAATATTTAGTGGACCAAACTATCGCGAGCAACTCTTTTTCGATAGTGGAATATTTTTTTCGTGATCATTAAGGGTACGCGATGCGTAGCAAACAGGATGATTGTTCTGGCTCAAAACTGCTCCAATGGCATATTTTGAAGCATCGGTAGTAAGAACAAAAGTTTTAGTGAAATCCGGCGATTTCAAAATTGGATCACTAGTAAGTAATTTTTTTTTTTCTTTTTTTTTATTATAATTTGCGCGTCCCAAAGGGATTATTAATACCCTTATACTGGTTCTCAGGGCACGGGCGGGGTTTAAGTTTTTTGAAAGCGGCAATATACGAGTATTCTTCATCCTTTAAATTGACTTTCATATTTCTTTTCAAATACTTGATCATAGGATAAACTGCTTTTGCGTAGTCTTTAACGAATTTTCTATAATACCCGCTAATGCCTAGGAATTGATTAATTCCCTTACTGTTGTTGGGATTTTCATTTCACTTATTGCTTTTATTTTTTTGTCATCTGGCCTGATTCCATTATTTGTTATAATATGTCCTAAAAATGTTGTCCAAAACTCAGCAAAGGTACATTTCTCGGGTTGAATTTTTAAACTGCATGCTCTAAGTCTATTCAGAACTTTCTTTACCGAAAGTATATGTTCCTCAAAACTAGTTGAGGATATTGAGATATCATCCACGTAGACAACACATATTTTAATAATAAAATCTTTGAGGATTTCATTTATTAACCTCTGAAAAGTGGCTCGGGCATTTCTGAGTCCAAATGGCATCCTTGTGAACTCATAATGCCCACATCTAGTAGAAAATGCGGTTTTTGCTTAATCTCTCGGGTCGACCTCAATTTGATGAAACCCCTTTGCCAATTCTAGAGTGAAATAACCTAGTGAAATAATTAAATTTACCCAATTTAACGAAAAGTTCCTCCATGTTACGTGACTGCACACCTCGTTGTGGTGTAAGGGCCTTGTAAAGGTCAAAGACTCTTGGAATTTTCTCCCTAGATGAGATTCGAAAACAAGGTGCAGTCGACCCTAATCCCTCCTCTCCCCTCTGGTGGGCTGGATGAAGGTGTTATACAACCCGTGCCGGGGATCAACCTGGCTGGGAGCCCATCCCAAAAATATCTCAGTCGCGAATCGAGTATTCGGATACCTGGCGACCTCCGGATTAGCTTGCCCTACCTGTGTAATGCGGATCTCTGCACAGACGGACATTCCTTTCTCCGCTACTCAAAATGAGCAATAACAAAAAACCAAAATTAACAAAACAAAACAAAATTAAGACCGGTTCTCCTTTTAAACCGGGCGGTAGTACGGCACTTAAGCTGTCTACCGGTAAGGCTCCTGAAGTGCTGGTTAGTAGGAAGACTGTGGCTATTCATGGTCCTACTGCTACCAATAGCCGTATGGAGCCTCAAGATACTAGTACCCCCCCACGTTCCACTAGGGACTCTTCGGGAACGAGGCGCACCGTTGCCCTGCAAAACAGGCATACAAAGATCGGCGCACAGCTTGCCCGATTCTGGAGCACTTTGGCAGTACACCGGAGTGCAAAAGAACAGAGAAGGTGAACGCCCGTGTAGAATGGGTGAAAAAGATCGTCAGCGTAGATTAAGCTGGGACTAGCGGCGACTCCACGTTAAAGCGTAATCGATCGCTGGAGGAATCCGTGCCGGGTCCAAAAAGAGCCAAGGTACATAACACCAATACCTCTTCCAGGCCATCCGACGTCACATCGAAGTCCTACAGGACAAATTAGTGCTGGCGGCCATCGATAAAAGTGATGCGGACGGATCAGTCGCCGCTGAAAAATGGAAATTGGTTCCTTCACGGATACTTTCCGTGTTCCTGGATATTATGAAGGAGAATCCAGGTCTTCCTCCTAGTTGCTAAGCTCGAGGTTGTTGCGAGGGAAGATATCCCGAGTAGACCAAGAACTCGTACCTGGATCCCAGCCGAAACCTCCAACCCGGATACGATCCTTCGTATCCTTCAAGTCAGCAATCCCGAACTTCCGACGCACAATTGGAAAGTCGTTAAGCTGGACGAGCCAAGAGGTCTATACAGATGTGCACTTATTGTCATCAATAAAGAATCCCTTGCTCCTTTGGCGATGACTGGAGGTGTGGTCTACTACGGCTTTGACCCTATTACTCTCAAGGTCTATAAAAAAGATGAAGAGTCTGATTTGGGTAAACTGCCCCCCCCATCCTGCGGACCCCACTCCTGCTATCAAAGAAACCGGGTCATCTATCACATTTCCTTCTCTCGATAGTGATGCTGACGACTCTCAAGCGTTACTCCATAACAATCCGTCTTTTGTCGATGAAGACAAAGTGTCTGACATGGAGACGGATGATAATTTTGACAAACTTCATCCACTGCTTTTGAGTGAGGACGAACAGTTAGTTCAGATTAACCCCCACCACGCATATCTTGCGATGTCAAGCGAACCATCTTTCTCGGATAACAGGTATCTCCAATTCTCTCTATACGTAGATTCTATTAGCCCGCCAGTTTTTAGGAACTACCGCAAAACTGATTGGCTCAAGTACAGGTCAACTTTAAGCTATTTAGTTACCTCAAATCACCTTAATCCCCCTGCAACCCCCAAGAACTTGAGCACGTTGTTGAGGACTTAGCTTCAGCCTTAAGCATAGCAATGAATTCTTCCTGCCCCTTGATTCAACCCAGGGGCAAAAAGAAGCCACATTGGTGGATTGCAGGGTTAGGTCCTTTAAGAAATAATTGTAGAAAACTTTTCAATAATGCCAAAAGTACTAGAGACGACTTAGACTGGGACTTGTACAAGGCATCCCTAAACATATACAAAAAAGAATTAGGGAAAGCCAAACGTGATTCTTAGAGACTCTTCTGGGGCAAATAGAAGAAGCCTCTGAGGCCTCTAGGCTGAGGAAAATTCTCTCTTCAAATCCAATAACACCCAGTTACCTTAAGAAAACGGATGGGTCTTGGACGACTTCAAGCGAAGATTCGCTAAATTTACTGATTGACACTCATTTCCCAGGCAGTTCCCAAGTTGTTAGCAATATGGTTTTCAGCAAACCATCTGCACAGAAAACAAACTCTGCACTGCATAGCTTCAAACCATATAAATCCGCGGGACCAGACGGCATAATACCTGCCGAGTTGCAGAAGTCATCGGACATAATCCTGCCGATGCTTGAGACAATTTTTAAAAGTTGTCTAGACTTGGTATATATCCCAAAGATATGGAGAGAAGTTAAAGTTGTCTTCATACCTAAAGCGGGTAAATGCTCTTACATAAATCCAAAAGATTTCAGACCTATAAGTCTATCATCATTCCTCTTAAAAACATTAGAACGACTGATTGATATCCATTTATGCAACAGTATTGATAAGAAACTACTCTCGGCGCCCCAACATGCATATTGCAAAGGAAAATCAGTGGAGACGGCACTATACTCATAGAAATACCATATAATATTCCCGGTTTCATAAGGAGTATACAATGGTTGCTTTTCTGGATATAGAAGGCGCTTTCAACAATGTCAATGTATCAGCGATAGCAGATGCACTATCAGACCTGAAGGTCGACAGCTCACTTTGCGAACTGATTAATGTAGTGCTTAATGGTCGGATTATCAACTCTAAGCTGGGTGGGCGGTCTACCAGAAGGTCTGTCAGTAGAGGGACTCCGCAAGGTGGTGTCATATCCCCCCTTTTGTGGAATCTGGTGATCAATGAGCTATTGATAATCATGGAAGGCGAGGGTTGCACGGCGATCGCTTATGCAGATGATGTTGCTTTGGCTGTCTCAGGAAAGCACTTAAATACTCTAAAGGAACTTCTACAAAACGCTTTAAACAAACTCACTGGATGGGCAGCTCGGTGTGGTTTGGGTGTAAGCCCCCACAAAACTGAACGTGTACTCTTCTCCAGGAAATATAAAATTCCGTCAGTCGACCCTCCTTCTCTCAATGATATCTGTTTAACTTTCTCTGACACTGCAAAATATTTGGGTCTCATCCTGGATAAGAAATTAAGTTGGAAACCTAATATTCAAGAAAAAGTAAAAAAAGCTACGGTAGCACTTTTCTCTTGCAAAAAAGGTATTGGAAATAGATGGGGTTTACAACCCCGAATCACTCACTGGCTCTACATCTCGGTCATTAGACCGATACTCACATACGGAGTGATTGTCTGGTGGACGGCCTTAGAAAAAGCTATAAATCGCGATTATCTAAGTGAGGTCCAGCGCACAGCTTGCCTGTGCATAGGCGGAGCACTACGTACAACTCCCTCTGCGGCACTAAACATTTTGTTTCATCTGATACCCCTCGATATATTTAGTAAGCAAATGGCAGCGAATTCACCCGTTCGCCTCGAAGCTACCCAACAGTGGTCAAGAAAAGAATTTGGCCACGCCTCCATTTTGAATAAATTCAAATTCTCTCCCGAAAACACGGACTACACCATCCCACGTCTGAACTTTGACAAGAACTTCCTCGTCTTCATCCCCTCCAGATCACTCTGGAATGATGATGCATTTTAAGGAGATGGGTCAACCCACTTCTACAGTGATGTCTCAAAATCCAAGGACGGAGTTGGTGGAGGTGTTTTCTCTGACAGACTTAATCTTAAGCTCTCATTCCGTCTTCCAAATCATTCTAGCGTGTTCCAGGCGGAAATTTTGGTGATTAAAGAAGTCTTATCTTGGCTTAAGAAAAACGTGATATCTGCTAGAAATATCCGCATCTTTTCAGACAGCCAAGCAGCAATTAAATCGTTGCAATCGACCTCTATAAATTCCTTAGTAGCTCTAGACTGCCGAGCGTCTCTCGTGGAGATGTCTGAGCAGTTCAATATTCACATATGTTGGGTGCCGGGGCATAGGGACATTCCAGGGAATTGTAAGGCCGATGAACTCGCCAGAATAGGAACAACTATACCGATCCTGCCGGATAAAGGCTCCTTAGGTATACCAATTGCTACTTGCAAACTCAAATTTAAGCTGGATGCTATCGAGAGTACGAACCTTAGGTGGACAAATGGACCCACATGTCTAGCGACAAAAAAAAATTGGCCGAAGCTGGATCTAAAATGTTACAAAAAATACAAATATTTGGCGCGACAGCTCTTTAAAGTGCCAGGGCCTATCTTTTCGCAACCACTCATGTTGTGTGCGTTATATTTTTCACACGAATGAAAGGGACCTACAGTTTAATGTCGAATCCGAACGGCGATGTGAGAAGCTTTTTCGTGACAACAATACTCTCGGATGTTTGTCAGACGCTCGCGAGAGGTGGGACCGTGAAAAAACTTTTTGGTACTTTCTGGGATTCGAACTTGGAACCTCATGCGTAGTGATCCGACACACTAACCACTTACGCCACGGCGCCCACTAAATCGTTCTAAGAATCTAAAACGTTCTAAGAATTTAATTTCTCTCAACAGATTGCATATCGGCGCTATAATAGGTGTCATCACTGGACGCTGTCTAATAGGCAAGCATGCAAGGCTAAGCGTTTTTGCGAACGACTTTTGTAGAAGCTGCATGGACGAAGAAGAAGAAGAAACTATTCCTCACCTTCTTTGTTTCTGCCCATCTCTCTCCCGTAGAAGAAAGCTTCACCTAGGAGCCCCCTATTACAACGACATAGGCGACCTGAAAAACATCGATATTAAGAGCCTCCTACGCTACATAAGAAGCTCAAAATGGTTTAACGAGTAGGTAGGAGAAACTTTCTCCCATGATCCATGTGGGATCACAATGGACCTATTTTTGGTCTAAGTGTGTTGGTGGTTCTCTGCTGGCAGCCACTTCAAGCTAACCTAACCTAACCTAGGTAAAGGAAATTTGTCATCCATTGTTTGTTCGTTTAGTTTGCGATAATCCACCAAAAATAGCATTTAGTCATTTGTTATTGCCCTTATCGCTTTTCTTCGGCACAACCCAAATCGAAGAGTTAAATGGACTACTACTGCGGATAATTATTATTCCTTGTTGTAGCATTTTCTGTACTTGCTTGTCTACCTCTTCACGAAATGCCTCCGGGTATCTACACAATTTGCTATAGATTGGGCTGTCATTTTTAAGAATAATTCGGTGTTTGACTTCGTTTGTACACGTTAAATTATCACCGTCTTTGTAAAACAAATCTTTGTATGAATTCACCAGATTTTTTTAGATTTGAGATGTCTTTACTACTAAGGTGAGATGCAAAATTGTTAGTGAAGTTGTTGCATTCTTCATTGCTGAGTTTACCTAAAGCCTCATTTTTCGCGCAGTTTTCCGAATACGATTCTTCGTTTTCATTTAGGAACAGTGGAATGTTAGCTTCTTTTGTAACCAAAGATCTATTTTCGTAATCTATAACAGGATTTAAATTGATTAGAATGTTATTTCCTATGATTCCATCGAAAAATGTGTGAAAATTGTATTCTAGAAAATTAAGAAAATAATTTTCTTATTTAAACTCGTTGAACAACGGAAACCTATATGGTACATTCGTTTAAATATTTCGATTTAAAACTTTTAAGTGTATGTTTTCTCGTTTTCTTTCCACTTTGGATTGCAAACATTAGGACTTATAATGCTGAATTCGGCGCCTGAGTCTATAATAAATCTTATTTTTCTCACAGGGGTTTTAATGACTATATAGGGTAGTTGTGTTGGCTTGATACGTGAAAATTTGGTTGCTTATTTCCTTCGTTTACTGATATATCCATGGGCTTGTGACAAGAGTTATTCATGTTTTGAAAGTTACCTGAATTGTGGCTTCTGGGTGGCATGTTTCGTGAGATTCCTGAGCTATTATGGGTCTGGTTATGTTCTCTATTTCTATAAATTGAATTATTAGAATTATTAGAATTTTGATTAAGCTGCCTTTAGTTTCCTGAGGTACTTGGATTTTGGTTGTATTGCCTGCTTGGATTCTCAAAACTTATAAAGACTTGATTAAATCTACCAGATTTATTCTGATTTTGATTCTGTTGCCCTATTTGATTTTTCCTATGAGTGTAATTCAGATAACCATTTGTCCTTATAATTTCGTAAGCATCATGCATTGTGCTAGGGTTTCTACTTATTATGACGCTACTAACAGGTTCCGGTAACCCGTATTTAAAGGCATGTAAAGGAATTCTTTGATTGCTACTAGCTTCGTTTGTTAAATTCGTATTTAACAAATACGCACTGTTTAGTCTAAACAGCAATTTATTAAGCTTTTGGTAAAAATGTTCTAGAGTTGCATCGCATCGACAAGCTCTTATTCTATTTATGAGTTCGTCGGTGGATTCTCTTTCCCCATGACTTTTAAGCAAAATTTCTTTTAACTCCTTCCAAGTATTTAAATTACTATTAAATAATAAAGTTTTACGCGCATTGCCAATAATTTTGTCCTTAATTATACCTATTAATAATAATTTGTAAGTATTATCAAAGGTCTCGAGAGTTGGTAACCATACTTCTACTTGGGTTATGAAATTAGTGAGGCCGTCTTTATCGCCGTCATATGGTGTCTTGCGACTTAGTGTACTTCTAACTAACTTTAAACTTTCGTTAATATCTAACCTGTCCATTAGAGTAAGTAATAATAAGGAAAATAACTTATCTTTGTTGTTATGTTGGTGTTCCTCAATGGTAAATATGAAATCCACGGTGTCGCCGTTGTCTATGGTATTTATGAGATTTTTCCTTACGATGTCCTCTGTGTTTCTGCGTTCTTCTTTGGTCCTCATTTCCCGTCAATTTTTACCGTTACTTTTGTTGTTCACCAACTGTTCTACCGTAACTTTTTACTGTTACTTTTATTTTTTAACCGACTGTTTTAATATTACACTTGTTTGTTTACCGACTGTTTTATCGTAACTTTTTACGGCTACACTTGTTTGTTTATCGGCTGTTTTATCGTAACTTTTTTTTTCTGCAAGTGCAGGTTGTAAAGGTCTTTTTTGTCGAAGGCTGAGGTGAGCTCGCTGACTCCAGGGCAGGGCTGCCGAAATGACTACTAAGGGAGTACTCGTACTCCCCTCTCATGCATTGTACTCCCGTACTCCTCTCATCGTAATTTTACTCCCTTTACAATATTTAGATTTTTTCAAACAGATATGGTATGTTCTAATTTGAGTATTTTGTTTTGACGATTTTATTTTGAATAGTCCACTATTCCGCCACCTGTCAAAAAAATGTGCTGTCATTTTCGGACAGATAACAAGTTAAATAATTAATACAAATAGAATGAACACTTCAATAACGCATTGAAATTCTTAAAATTCACTACAAACATTAACTGAAACGATTTGAAAAGTTAGAAGGACAGAATGCCACAGCAGACAGATATAATTTTGAGGTAGTAAAGGACTTTGCCTACCTAGGCTCTATGAAGGGGTCAGAAGGCAATTGAGTAACAAAGCCCTATCTCCAACTAGTAATGCAACTCTTTGTAAGATACTAATCATCCCAGTCCTGCTGTATGGCGCAGAGGCATGGGCTTTGTCAAAATCGGTTGAAGAAGCCCTTGGTTATCGAGTGATGTTTGGTCCTGTCTGCTTAGACGGGGAATGGAGGAGAAGGCCCAATACCGAACTGTACGGTCTATACAAGGACATCGATTTAGCCAGAAAAGTTCACATACAGCGACTAAGATGGCTGGGTCATGTAGAGCGGGTAGAGCCCAGCGTTCCAGCCAAGAAAGTGTTCGAATACACCTCGGATGTACGGCGCAGTATAGGACGACTTCGCAGTAGGTGGCGCAAACAAGTAGAGAGGGACCTCAACCAAATTGTCGTGCGCAACTGGAGGCAGCTGGCTCATAACTGGGCTGGCTGGAGAGGTTTGTTTTTGTACTCCCCTCGGACAAAAAATACTCCCCTGTGAATTTCTAAAATACTCCCATTAATAAATTTAAAATGGTAGCCCTGCTCCAGGGTCAGCCCAAAGAAATACCCTAAAACTTTGGGAACGAGGTACTTTATTAGAAGAGTAGGACTATTATTACAGTGTTTCTTTTAACAATGCAAGCGTGTTCTAATAACAAATTTTATACTTAACAATATGTCGATAACCTTAATACTAAACTAAAATACTAGGATAATACTTAACCCCGAGCTCAGGCTCGGACTGGCCTCCTTGGAGAGTCTCTGGGGTTGCGGCGTCTCGGGAACGGCTTGACAGGGCGTGCGGTCCACACGCGGCAATAGTTCGGGCTTGTTCGTGCAGGGCACGGGCAGGCTGGGTGTCCGTGCAAGGCACGGCCCCCCTGGCTGGTCCGTGCAAAGCACGGGCCGGCTATCAGTCCGTGCAAGGCACGAGCTGACTGGCGAGTCCGGACAGGGTCCGGCCTGCTTCTCAGAAAGAGGAGTCAAGCGTAAGATTGGGGCGGCAAAAGCTGGCGGCAAAACTCCGCTAAATGCCGGTCTGGAAGAATTGTACCAAAGGGAGGGGGACACTTATCAGAGGACGGGCCGGCTGTGGTCAAAACGGACCCGTATCAGGATGCCCACTCACTGGTGTGAAGGGACGAAAGTAAAATCAAAACGATTCTTTGGAGACCGAATTCGGGGGGAGTCTGTTCCAGATACACTTGATTGGTACGCTATCACCACCGAGCAGACTCTGCTAACTGCCACTTACATTCTCTTACTTATGTGATGTTCTTGTAAGAACGAAATATGACTTTTTAAAAATCCTTCGTGTTTTGTTGTTGTTTGTGTCTCGTTAACTGTCTGGCTTTATTTTGTGTTGGCGTGCCTTAGGGTATACAATACTCCCTTATGAGTTGGTCGTCTTCGGTTTTCGTAGAGGTACCCGAAAGTATGCAACCTTTTTGTTGGCATGGGTCGTCCTCTGCCAAAACGCCTGGCTGTATACCTCGTTTTATTTCTCGGTTGGTAATTTCCGTTCGCATACTTTCCCCCCTTCGGGTAGGGGTTAGAATATACCCGTGGTAGGCATGCCTGTCGTAAGAGGCGACTAAAATCCACCCTCCGTATACCGAGTATGGCGTATACAAAGTATGCAATGAACAAAACAAAAGATATAAATACCCCAGGTGGCAGTTCAGGTACACTGGAAAATCCACCCTCTTCGGAGGTGGCTCTACGGATTCTGGGGAGACCCATTTATTGCGTTCATCTGACCCTTTTAAAAAATGTACCAGGGTAGTTAGATCTCCACCATCAAGATCTACAATAATAACGTGCGGAACTAGAAGTCCGGCGACATCGATAGTGTCGGCGCACGAACAACGGACTTCAACGAAAATTCAAAGCCTTACGGACGAAAATATGGAACTCCGGACCAGGCTAAGTAAAATGGAACTTCTCTGCGAAGAACTAAGACAAGAATTAAATGTACTTAAAGCAGAAAATAAAGCATTTAAGGATATAAAGAAACCTCGTAATGAGTCTGCTGCGAGTTCAAACGTCCTCGATAACACTGATTATCAAACGGATGAAGAGGAACTAGCTCGGGAAACTAACTGGATCCTAAAAAAACGACCAATTAAGAAACGAAAAGCTGGTTCTTCACCCGAAATGGTAACGAGGCAAGAAACACGCCAAATGAGCGAAAAGATAACGAACAGCGTGACTAAATAAACACATGTCTCGAAGAAAATCCACGAAATAAGGTACGATCACCGCCGCCAATAAACGTAATCGGAATTGCAGACTACAATCAACTGCATTCTATTCTTAAACCTCTGTTGCTATCCGATTTTGAAGTAACATTGCTCAACAACAACAAATGGAAAGTAAACGTAAAGGACTCAGACAGCTACCGGTTAGTATCTAATAAACTGAATACTGAAAAAATTCAGTGGTATACTTACGAAAATAAATCTGAAAGACCGATACGAGTCGTAGCTAGAGGACTTTATGCCTCATGCTTAAAGGAAGATTTTGTTCACGATTTGAAAAACAAAAACTTTAAAATCGGCGATGCAGTAAATTTAATTAAACGGAAAAACAAAAATTGGAGGGCGAGGAAACAACGGTAAGGCGCGGGCTTCCTCTTTTTATGGTAACCTTTGATAAAGCTGAGAGTTTGGATAAGATTTACGAAATAAGAACAATTCTGAATGTCGTAGTCAAAATTGAACCCATGCTCAAGAATACAAGCTTGATACCTCAGTGCAAACGATGCCAAGGATTCAATCATACGCAAACGTATTGTCGAAAAGAGATGTGTGAAATGCGCCGGAAATCACCTCTCCCAAGTCTGTGGAGTAAACAAACAAACCTCTGCAACATGTGTTAATTGTAAGGGAAAGCACCCGACAAATTATAGAGGCTGTGAAGTAGCTAAGGAGTTGCAAAAACGGAGAGATGCGTTCCTTAAGCCACTAAATATAAAATCAAAATTGCAAACTAAACCAAAGCGTAAGATCGCACCGGAGGAAGTAGGCAAACTAAAACTGCCGGGTTCAGAGCACAAAAAGGTGAGGGAAAGATTGACAACAGAAAAGCCCTCGACCTCTGCTCTTAAAAGAAACGGTACTGAAAAGCTAAGATTAGAAAAGCCACCGGGTAATGACCCTCGGACAGCAGCAATGCAGTCTTATGCTCAGGCCGTGGCTTCCGAAAAACCAAAAAACGTTGAAATTTCGACCGACCCCTTTTCTCATGTTTTCTCAGTTATTCTCGCGAAACTTGAAGAACAAGGCAAAATAAATAAAATTATTCTCGATAGGCTTGTTAAGCTTGAAAATAATTCACAGAAAACGCGCACTTCAACTAGAACATGAATGACAAAGGAATGTTAAAAATATGTACTTGGAATGCAAACGGACTTTTGCAAAAACTTGACGAATTAGAAATATTTATGCGCCAAAAAGATATTGATATTTGCTTGATTTCTGAAACCCACATCAAAAAGGAATCGCATTTAAAAATAAAAGGCTATAATGATTACCACGCTTGTCACCCTTCGGGAAAAGCGAGAGGCGGATCTTCCTTGCTTATTAAAGACTGTATCGAGCAATCGGAAGACCTAAAGATAGAGCTTGAAACTTTGCAACTTTGCACGATTCGAGTTAAAAATAGTCAGCGTACTCTTAAAATTTCGTCTATCTACTGTCCACCACGTTCCGCGCTTGAAAAAAGTGATTTTACTAACATGTTTGAATCGCTTAAACCTAATTTCATTATTGGCGGCGATTTTAATGCAAAACACACGTTCTGGGGCTCAAGATACAGTTCGAAAAAAGGTAGAATGCTCTATGGGGCAGGTATGGAGTACAATTGCGATTTCCATTCGACGGGTAAACCGACTTACTGGCCAACTGATACTTCGAAAATAAATGACCTGATAGACTTTTTCGTTGTGAAAGGAATATCTACCAACCACATAAAAGTCAAAGAGAGTTTTGGTCTGTCGTCTGATCATTCCCCAATTATTTTGAATTTGAGCGAAAAACTAGTCTATAACCTAGAGCTAGCGAGATTAACTGGTCGAACAACTAACTGGGAAGGCTTTAGGAACGAAATTGAAGATATTGTTGAACTGAGCGTTCCACTTACGACACCCTATGAACTTGAGGTTGAAGTTGATCGCTTCGTCGAGATCGTGCAGCTCGCCTCTTGGAATAATACTCCCATTCCAAGGAAAACGCCGAACAAAGACGGCTTACGTACGATATCCTCCAGAAATAAAGGAATTGGTCAAGGAAAAAAGAAAAGCGCGTAAAAAATGGCAACAGAGTCGTGCTCCGCAGCATAAAGCACACTTGAATCGTCTGTGCAATTCGTTGAAGAAAACTATTAAGGATTTTAAGAATCGTGCAATAGCCTCTTACCTTGAAAGTTTAACAGCGAAAAAAGATTCCAATTATTCACTTTGGAAAGCTGTAAAAGGCACCAAAAGGCCCAAAGTCCCCGCGCCGCCAATCAAATTGAATCAAAATGAATGGGCAAGGGAAGATAAAGAAAAAGCGGACGTCTTTGCCGCCCACCTGGAAGAAACCTTTAAACCGTACGATAGTCAAGTGATTTACGATAACATCAATAGGCCGGATTTACCATCCGGCAATTTAACACTCACAAGTGCAACGCTTAGGGAACTCAAAAATGAGATCGAGATTCTAAAACCTAAGAAAGCTCCTGGTTATGATTTAATCACCGGAGAAATTCTCAAAGTTTTACCTAGAAAAGCTTTGATTAAGCTTCTTTATATTGTGAATGCTGCGCTCAGATTAAAACACGTTCCGATCCAATGGAAAGTTGCGGAAGTAATAATGGTCTTAAAACCAGGAAAACCGCCAAATGAGGTAAAATCGTATAGACCAATTTCGCTTCTTTCAGTCATATCTAAAATTTTCGAGAGGATATTACTAAGGCGTCTCCAACCGGTTATAGACGAAAATAATCTTATCCCTGACCACCAGTTTGGGCTCAGAAGTAAGCATTCGACGATTGACCAGGTGCATAGAATTACTGACGTAATCGAGAAAGCACTTGAAGAAAAAAGATTTGCTCAAGCGTATTTCTTGACGTCTCACAGGCCTTTGATAATGTGTGGCATGATGGCTTGAAATTCAAACTACAACAAGTTCTCCCTGTGTGCTTATACGATATTCTAGTATCATATCTGGGGAATAGACTCTTCCGTGTTAGACATGGAAACGAATACTCGCAGCTCAAAGAAATTTCGGCCGGCGTACCACAAGGAAGCGTTCTTGGGCCGCTTCTCTATCTGTTATATACTCGAGATATACCGAAAGAAGATGGCACTATCCTTGCTACGTTTGCCGATGACACTGCAAAACTGCAAAACGCACTGAATAATGTAAATGAATGGACGAGGGATTGGCGGGTTGCCCTCAACGAATCTAAATCTGTTCACGTGAATTTCACTTACAAGAAAACTAATAACTTGCCAATTTTCCTAAACTCGGCCCGAATACCTTTTGCAAATGAGGCCAAATACCTGGGAATGACACTCGACGCAAGACTGAAATGGAAATCGCACGTGAAAATGAAACGTAAAGAACTCGAAATCAAATATAGAGTTAATGGTTACTCGGAAAACATTCCCAGCTCAGTACTGAGAACAAACTGCTTTTATACAAGCAAGTGCTAAAGCCGGTGTGGACCTACGGTATAGAACTTTAGGGTTGTACCAAGAAAACAAATGCCAATATTTTACAAACTTTTCAAAATAAAGTGCTAAGAGAGATTGTCCAAGCAACGTGGTATATTAGAAACGACGATATCCACAGGCATCTCGGAATTCCGACAATCGAAGCTGAAACTAGAAGCTTCGCTAGAAAGCATAGAAACCGACTAATCGGACATGTCAACAATACAGTCCTACAAATATTGGATGAGAGCAATTTATTTCGCCGACTACAAAGGACGAATCCCTTCAACTTCGGAACATGCAGGATCTTTCATTGGAAAGTAACCTGACAAACGTTTTTATTTCGTGATAGAAAAATTGCTTGATAAGTTATTACTTAGGTGCGATATCTAAGAAATTTATATCGAAGGGTGGTGTTTTTTTAGTCTGTAATAATCTGACACTACTATGAGCACGCGCTTGCTATTCTCATAGTGTCTATGGAAGATTTTTCACCAACCCTCGGAAAAAAAAAAAAAAAATACTTTCAGAGCCGAAAACTTATCAGAAAGCTGAAAATCTAAGCAAAAGTAAGCGAATGAAAAGCGAGCCATATCGAGTCAACTGTCATTAATATAAATTAGAACAAATAGACTCGTGAAAAAAAAGATTCATATTTCTGCCTTAAGTTAAGACATTTTTCATCCATTTTTTAGGTCTGTTGATATGAATAATTAAAGAATTAAAAACTATCGCCTCCTTTTTCAATCAACTGATTGCACAGTTTGTGCATTCCTGCCGGCAGGAATTCTTCGAGCACATTCAAGCACAGAGGGGAAATACTCGTTACTCGTTCGTTACTTATCAATCTTTCTCTTTATCTGTCATGTTCGCTCAGTACGCGAATACACTTCGAGCACTTTAGAGCATCTTAAAGCACCTGAAAGCGCTTAAGAGTGCGTACGCGAATGGACCTAATATGTTTCTACACTACATGTGTGTACAAATTTATTTTTTTTTTCAGTTATGAAACTTATAGCAAATTTATTGCTGAGCGTGTGAACATTTATTTGTTTGCCGAAATTTTTGCAAATTATTTCGTCCAAGCTGCTTGTATTTCTGCCAAGTGTATCAATAATTAATCTCCAAGTATTTTTTCGATTTTCTTTTCTAAATTCCTGGAATTTGGTTCGATAAATTTCGGATTTTGATTCTTGAATTTGTTTCTTATCCAGATTCCGAAAATTTGTATACTCAGTCTCATATCCGATACATCTATTATTATTATTCCATCGTTTATACAAATAGCGCAAATTTCATTATTAATCCATGGGCTTATACTGTTTCTCTTCTTTTTTGTTGCTTTGAAGGTTGATTTTTCGCAAGCTTCTTTAAATATGCGCAAGAGTTCGTCATAGAAATCGTTAACGTCTGTTTTTTTTAGAAAAATTTCATCCCAGCTTACCATTTGAAGATGTGTACTTACAAGAGTACCAATTATCTTAATGAGTATATCATCACTTTGTGTACCGTTAGTAGTGTTGTTTGTTAGACCACAGAATAGCGAATAGTGGTCTGAGATACTGAGATCAATAACTGCAGATACATATAACCTTTTCATCTTTCAAACGTTCTAGACAGTGATCAATTCTGCTGCTACTTCCACTAGCTAAATCAACTCTGGCATTAGCATGGATTATATTTTCTAAGCCTCTTCAAGCTATCATAGTTAAATAATTATTTAGAGTAGTGCTATTATTCTCATTTACATTTATATTCATATCGCTTATTAAGACGAGTTTCCTTCTTTTATCAATGCTATCAATTTGTTTTTGTAGTTCCACTATAAGGTTTGGTACACTTAGTTTAGGTGGGCGGTGGACAGCGATTAAATCTAATTCGCCCGAGCTTATCTTCAGTTTTAGTTACATATATATTTTCATAGAAAAACGTATTAAAATTAATCTTCTCCAATAAGATTCCTTTTTTTAAGAAAAATAGCAACACCACCTCCTCTTCTAGTTTTCCTGTTTAAAAATGTTGTTTGAAATCCATCGATTTTGTACATATTTGTTTTTTCGTCCTTAAAATTTATTTCTACCAGAACAATAAATTTCAATTCATCAATAATATCTTTTGAATTAGCCAGAAAAAAGTCCCATTGTTTCTTTAATGATCTGATATTAAGATACACTCAGGAAAAATTTAACGCTTTTACAATAATTTAAAATGTTTGTGGCACTTATATCATCTATTACCCTGCGATCAATATCTAAAAGTTGGTCTTGTACATTATATTGATTTGTGTTATTACTATTTATTTGCAGTGTCATTTCTTACTTACTTACTTAGGTGGCGCTACAGTTCGGGGTGAACCTGGGCCTCAACCAACAAGCCTCTCCATTTAGCTCGGTCTTTAGCTAATTGCCTCCAGTTGCGCACTCCAAGTCTAGGTCCCCTTGAACTTGTGCGCGCCACCTACGGCGATGATTGCCTCTACTGCGTCGTCCCTCGGGATTAGATTCGAAGACTCTGCGGGCCGGAGCATTGGTGTCCATTCGCTCTACATGTCCTAGCCATCTCAGACGTCCAATACGCAGTTTTTTGACTAGGTCGATGTCGCTGTACAGCTCGTATAGTTCGCGATTGAATCTTCTCCTCCAAAACCCGTCAACGCAAATGGGACCGAAAATCTTACGAAGAATTTTTCTCTCAAAGCGACCAAGGATATCTTCATCCTCTTTTAATAAAGTCCATGTTTCAACGCTGCAAAGCAGGACTGGGATGATCAGGATTTTATATAGAGTCTCGTTAGTTGTTCGAGATAGGGCTTTACTGTTGAATTGCCTTATAAGCCCAAAAAAACAGCGATTGGAAGGAGTTATTCTTCGACTGATTTCTGCTCTGATCTTGTTTGTAGGTAGACAAAGTCCCTTACTACCTCGAAGTTATAGCTGTCCACTGTGACGTTTTGTCTAATTTGTCGGTGTTGGCTTTCCCTTCTTGTTGACAGCATATACTTGGTTTTGCCCTCGATTACCGCTAAACCCATTTGGTTGCTTCCGCCTCAATGCTTGCAAACGCACCGGTGACAGCTCACTGAGTTCTTCCGATAATGTCTATATCGTCGGCGTATGCAAGCAGTTGTACAGACTTGTGATAGATTGTGCCTCCGGTGTTAGCTTGTAAGTTCCACACAATCTATTCAAGTACAATATTAAAGAAGTCAGATGACAGCGCGTCACCTTGTCTAAAACCTTTTTTTCACATCAAAGGTCCCGGTGAGGTCATTACCGACCTTGATGGAGCAGCGAGCGTTCTCCATCATTAGAATGTTTAGCAGGGATTTCAAAACTAGAAATGGCTCTATAAAGCTCTTCTCTATAGATGCTGTCATAGGCGGCCTTGAAATCGATACAAAGGTGGTGAGTATCGATTTGAAATTCTTGGGTTTTCTCCAGGATCTGCCGAAGTGTGAAGATTTGATCGATGGTGGACTTTCCCGACCTGAATCCGCACTGATAGGGTCCAATCAGGCTGTTGATAAAAGGTTTCAGGCGCTTACACAATATCGCAGAAAAGATCTTGTATGCGATGTTGAGGAGACTGATGCCTCTATAATTGGCGCAGTTGAGGGGGTCTCCTTTCTTGTGGATCGGGCAAACGATGCTGAGGTTCCATTCATTAGGCATACACTCGTCTGACCAAATCTTAGAGATGAGTTGGTGTATGCACTCTACCAATTCATCCAAAGCTGCACTCGAAAAGTTCGGCCGGTAAGCCGTCAGGTCCAGCAGCCTTGTTGGATTTTAGCTTGGATATTGCTATCCTCACTTCGTTTTGGTCAGGTGGACGGAAATTTTGATTATCATCATCTATGTTGAATGGTTCATTCTGCCTGACAGCGGGATGTTGGTCTTCGTCGCCGTTATACAGTCTGCAGAAGTAGTTTTTCCATATTCTCAGCACCGACTGTGATTCTACCGCGAGGTTTCCATTTTCAGCTCTACAGGTTTCTGTACGCCTATTGCTCCTCTGACACGTTCTTTTTACCTTTTGGTAAAACTTCCGTACATTGTTTCTGGAGTATAAACTCTCGATATTCTCAAACGCGCGCTTCTCATGCTCTTTCTTCTTCTTTTGGAGAAGCCGATGTTCTTCCCGTCTCTTTTGCTCGTAGAGCTCACGAGCAGCTCTCGTTTTCCTTTGCAGTGCCGCTTTGTATGCCTCTTGTTTTGCTGCATGCACTCGCCGGCATTCTTCGTCAAACCAGGGGTTTCGCGGTGGTGGGCGAGCGAGACCCAGCACATCAGTCGCGGCGTTTCTGATGGCATGTTGGCAGCGTTGCCACTGGTCTTCGGCACTTGATGCTGGCGGCATAGGGGTGATTGAGAGATTTCGGGATACGCGTTCAGCGAAGAGTCTGGCGGTCTCTTGCGATTGTAGCTTTTCGACGTTAAATTTTCTCACAGTGATTCTTCATTCATTCGTACCTTGGCTACAACAAGGTAATGATCCGAGTCTATGTTGGCTGCTCGGAAGGTCCGGACATCCAGAATACTGGAGGCATGTCTTGCGTCGATGGCAATATGATCAATTTGGTTGATCGTTACATGATCATTGGACCGCCATGTCTGCTTACGAATATCGAGATGAGGAAACCACGTGCTTGCTATGGTGACATTTCGCTCTACAGCGAAATCAATTAGCCTTAGTTCGTTATCAGACGTGGTGTCGTGTAGGCTATGTTTACCGTCTGCCCTAGCAAAGACGTCGTCCTTTCCTATTTTGGCGTTAAAATCGCCCAATACGATTTTAACATCGTATTTAGGACATTGCTCGTATGTTTTGTCAAGCAGCTCATAGAAACACTCTTCGGTGGCAGGGTCCTTTTCTTCCGTGGGGGCATGAACACATATTAAGCTTATGTCAGCGAATTTAGCCTTGATCCGGATAGTCATAATACGCTCGCTTACGTGTCGGAAGCTTAGAACTTCTTGCCTAAGTCTGCCGCGTATGACAAATCCGCATCCGAATAAGCGTTGCCTGTTGCCTCTGTAGCAATCACCGTAGTAGATGTCACAGTTTTTCATCCTCTTTTTGCCCGGCCCATCCCATCGCACTTCATGGATGGCAGTATTATCTGCTTTATAGCAGTCTAGGGCCTCTGCTAGTTGTTCGGCTGCACGTGGTCTGTAAAGGGACAGAACATTCCACGTACAGATCCGAAGGTCGTTGTCCTTATTTCGTTTGCTGGGGTCGTCATTAGTTGAGTTATCCTTATCCGAGGCTTTTGGTTGTTTCGGAACCATGAGTTTTTTACGTGGTAGGGAAGTTACTCCGACGGCACAACCCCCAACCTGGAGGGCCAGTTCCTTAATTATTCCCCTAGGACGAGGGGCCGGATACACCGGTGCCAGTAATCCACTACGGGAGTATGAGCGCTGCCGTTGGCCCATTAAGGGCTCCTCCACCACCATCTCTATTCCGATGTCCTGACCAACATTGGAAATTCCTTACCGACCTGTGATCCGAATATGTCGAAGCAGCTCGCTCACGGTATTCACTAAGTTCAACCTAACTGGAACTATAGACGCCACCGTTGACTCCGTCTAGGGAACAGGAAGAAGTGCTGCAGCTGAGTGAAAACTCTGGTGTTTTCATATGATCGCATGCCTACAATATAGCATTGTACACCTAACCTACAATATAGCATCTGCTTACTGTCCGCCGCGATGCCCACTAGAAAAAGACGACTACTTTCATGTCTTCAATGCCCTTGGTTCAAAATTCCTTATTGGCGGAGATTTCAAAGCGAAGCACACCTTCTGGGGCTCAAGATGTACATATTCTAAAGGAATAATTCTCTATGAAGTGGCAAATTAATTCGGTTGTTGTTTTTATTCGACAGGAAAACCGACCCATTGACCTACCGACAAAGAAAAAATTTCCGATCTTATCGATTTTTGCATTACAAAAGGCATTAAAGAGAAGTTTATTACAGTCGAAGAAGGTTTTGATCTCTCTTCTGACCACTCTCCGGTAATTTTATTACTTGGAGAAGCGCTGCTCAAGAAAAAAGGACCTCCAAGACTTACTAGCAGTAGAACAAACTGCGAAACAAATATCGCCTTGAATGTACCACTCAAAACACCTTCTGAACTAGAGGACGAAGTTGATCGTTACGTGGAAGCAATTCAAAGAGCGGCATGGATAAATACTCCTTCTAGAAGCTATAATATCAACCGCAACGAAAAGTGTCCCAGAGAAATCATTGCACTGGTGAAGGAGAAAAGACAGAAATGCAAGTCACACGTGCACCTTAGCATAAAACGGTCCTTAACCGACTATGCAATCGCCTTAGAGATGGTATTTATTCGGTAATTTAAAAGCAAGAAGATACCGACCTACCTCGAAAATCTTTTCGGTGAAAGAGAATCAAATTATTCGGTTCGGAAAACGCTAAAAGGCATCCGGAAAGCTCAAATGCAGGCTCTACCAATTCGGAAAAACGATGGAAACTGGGCCAAGAGCGACAAAGAAAAGGCAGAACTTTTTGCTCTGCACTTAGAAGAAACCTTTAAGCCGTTCGACGGCCCTTCGTTAACGCCCAACTTCCCAGTCAAGACATCTGACAACTTTAAAGTAAAAAAAGTTGCAAATATTGAACTGAGGGAAGTGGTCAACAATTTAAAGACGAAAAAGGCACCGGATTACCTACAACTTGATAACGGCGCAGGTGTTCAAGGAATTGCCGAATAAAGCTTTTATCAAACTGCTCTATTTGATCAACGCTTTGTTCAGATTGCTCTACGTTACAAGTAAACGGTCGAAAAACCAGGCAAACCTCTGTATGATAAGAAATCATATCGGCCTATTTCCCTATTGTCGGTTATCTCAAAAATATTTGAAAAACTACTTTCCAAATGTCTACAACCCGTAATCGACGAAAGACGTCTTATTCCTGACCATCAGTTTGGATTTAGAATCAAACATTCTACAATCGATTTCTTGACGTCTCACAAGCTTTCGATAAGGTTTGGCACGAAGGCTTGTAGTATAACTTGCAACTATCTACTATTGCCACGGCAACTCTTTCTAATCTTACGATCGCACATCCCCGAGGGCTTCTTTCGTGTTAAGCGCGGAAATGATTACTCTGACTTCAAGGACATTGCGGCCGGAGTCCCAGAAGGAAGTGCCCTTGGCCCACTTCTATAGTAGCCTTCCCACAGGCAAGGAACTCTGTCGTAGTCACGTTTGCGGACCATAAGGCGATACTCACCACGGGCGAAACTATTGAAGCAGCGACTGGAAAGCTGAAACATGCTTTTAGTAAAGTCCACGCTTAGACGAATTCTTGGCGTATTGTGCTGAACGAAAGCAAATTTACTCACGTCAAGTTTACCTACAAAAGAAGTGGATAGATTACCTGTTTATCTAAGCCCGGCTCAAATACCGTTCACGAACGAAGCAAAATATCTAGGAAATGACTCTAGATGTCAAGCTTAAATGGAAATCGCATGTAAAAAAGAAACGCGATGAACTCGAAAACAAATACCGGCAAATGTACTGGCTACTCGAAAAACATTCGAAGTTGAGCCTACATAACAAACTGTTTAGATATAAGCAAGTGCTAAATCCTGTGTGGACGTGTGGTATACAACTATGGGGTTGTACCAAGAAAAGCAATAGAAACATAATACAAACTTTTGAAAATAAAGTTCTTAGAGCGATCGTTAACGCACCGTGGTATGTATGTACGTTTTGAAGATATTCATCGAGATCTGGGAATTCCCAGCGTCGTCGAAGAGATAACAATATTTGCGCGTAAGCACAAAGATCGTGTTGATGCCCATTGTAACCGTACCGTCATTCAACTACTTGACGCAAATAGTTCAATTCGTCGTCTGCAAAGGACAAAACCTTTTGACATCGCGTCATAGTAAATGCCGGTTGTGAAAAACGCAGGAAATTTAATTGGACTTTAACCTGTCTAAAGTGCTGTATTTCTTTTTAACTACACCCGAACATCTTTTTTCCAAAAATCACGTGTCTCGTAAGCGAAAATAAAACTGCTGGATAAACGTCGGATTAGTTGTACATAGTATTAATTTTGAAGAGAAGTGTTTTTTTAGTACCTAAGTAAAAATCTCATACTACCATACGTACGCGAGTTATGTTATTACTTTTTATGGAAAGAAAACACCGAGTTATGTTATTACTTTTAATGTCTTTATTTATTCGGAGCTCAACAACGACTGATTTTTTCTCCACCTTAAATTCATATTAGAGTATCTAATCCAATAAAGGTCAACGCATTCCGTTTCCGATGGCCTTCGGACACCACAAAGTTCCCATCGACACCAGAATGCTATATTGACACGTTATTGTTTATTGCGGAGTAGCACAAACGTGCCGTCAGCAAGTTTGCTGACTTGCACCTGTGTAACATCACCCCCCTTTAATTCAGAATTTTTCTGAATTCCATGTTCTTTTGATGTTTTTACTTTTTTTTTTGTATTATAAAAATTACAACTCCTACTACACCTATGGTTATGCATACAATAAAACCTATAGTCGAGCTTAGAATGTAGTTATTTTTCTTATCATATTTTAGTTCATTAATATGTTTCAAGTTTTCAATTTGATACATTTGCAACAGGCTTTCGAAATTAAGTTTCTCTTTAAAGCAACATTTTTGTCTTCTTCATAAGAAAATTTATGTACGAATTCTAAATAAAAGTTAGATATTGAAATTTTTCTTAAATTTAGTATGCAATTATTGATATTAATTACAAAGTTTCCGCTTAATACTAAATCCCGGTCGTCACAACCATTTATTACATTTTCTTGTCTTAGGTTTTTACATATAATTAGATTTTCTTCAATATTTATAATTTCGGTCTTATTATTTATTTTAAAATTACATATGCCGTCCATTAAACAATTATCCATTTTCTCTAAATCCTTAATTTGAGTGTAAGCTTTCGATAGCACACGACGTGTTCTGCTCGCAGTCTTCTTAGATTCCCTTGTGTTTCTCGTATTGTTTTTTTTTTTTTTTTCATAATTCCTAAGCGCGCTAGATTGCCCACTGCCTCTGGGGGCAACCAATTGTCCTCTGAAAATAAATCTAAAACGACTAACATGAGTCCCCTACAGACTTTGCCTGATAGTGACAACGAAGACAATGAAGCTATGGATGAAATCGTTTCACCGACGTCTCCGAAAGTGAAAATACCTCCCATTAAACTCTTACAAAAATCGTGCGAATATGTTCACAAGTTGTTACAGGAAATGAACGTTTCCGACCACTCAATTAAAAGAATGTCTATCGGCATCAAAATTATGTGCGAGTCTCTAAAATCATACGAAAATGTTATTCTTAAATTAAAAGAAGAAAAGTGTCAATTTTTTTCACACGACTTGAAAGTTGCAAAAGGTTTCAAAGCAGTTCTCTATGGGTTAGGAGCGGTTGATGCGAACTTGTTAAAATGTGAACTTATCCAGGGAGGTCTTCAATGTATTGATATTAGGCCAATAACCAAAACACACGAACACTATACAGATACATTCTACATGATCTCATTTGAAAGTGGTTCGGTTAAGATAATTGACTTGAGAAAAAATATTCGTTCAATTATGCACACACAAATAAAGTGGAGCTTTCAACGCAAGCAAAAAAACTAGCTAACTTAATGCCGTAATTGTCAAATGTTCGGCCATGGAGAGAAAAACTGCAACATAAAAACTTATTGCTCCTATTGTGCTAGTCCACATAAGACTGAAACATGCAACGAAAAGCAACATTTTAAATGCGCCAACTGTAGTGGAAATCACAAGTCCACCGATACTGTCTGCGAAAGCAGAAATAAATATGTGGAGACGCGAGTGAAAACAGCACACAAGAACACGACAGTGCATCTTGCACATTCCCACTCTCACAACAACAACAACCCTCTCACTCTCCAACCAATCAGTGATTTTCCAGCGTTACCTCAGCGCACAATTCCTAATCGCCCGATTGTCAACAACTCTTCTTCATCGAATGCATGGAAGAAATCGATGCTTGATGATGCAGACAAGCAACCCATCATTTACAGCTCTACCAACAACAATGAGCTTTTCACGGAGGAAGAGCTCATTTCTCTGGTTATGGATATGGTTAATAAGTTAAGTACTTGTAAAACAAAATTTGAACAATTTAATATTATAGCCCAATTAGCTACTAAGTTTTTGTACAATAATGTTAGTTAATATGGTAGATAGTCCCATAAGTATTGTAACCTGGTATGCCAGAGGTATTCAAAGCAAATACATAGAATTCCTAAATTTTTTAAATAATAAACAAGTTGATATTGCATTGATCACTGAAACTTGGTTAAAAGCAGATAAAAAGCTCTCCAACTCTGAGTCCAAGTGCTATCGTGTGGATAGAACTGCTCAAAGGGGTGGAGGAGTTGCAATCATGATTAAGAAATCAATCCAACATAAACTGTTGCCTGTAATTCATACTTACTTACTTACTTACTTAGATGGCGCTACAGACCGGGGTGGACCTGGGCCTCAACCAACAAACCTCTCCAGCCAGCACGGTTACGAGCCAGCTGCCTCCAGTTGCGCACGCCAAGTTGGTTGAGGTCCCCCTCCACTTGTTTGCGCCACCTACCGCGAGGTCGTCCTCTACTGCGCCGTCCGTCCGAAGTGGATTCGTAGACTTTCTTGGCGGAGGCGTTGGGCACCATCCGCTCTAAATGACCCAACCATCTTAGTCGCTGTATGTGAACTCTTCTGGCTAAGTCGATTCCTTGTACAGGCCGTATAGTTCGGCATTGTACCTTCTCCTCCACTCACCGTCTATGCAGACGGGACCAAAGATCGCTCGAAGAACTTTCTCTCAAAATAACCAAGGGCATCCTCATCCGGTTTTGTCAAAGCCCATGCCTCTGCGCCATACAGCAGGACTGGGATGATAAGAGTCTTATAAAGAGTTACCTTAGTATTTCGAGATAGGGCTTTGCTACTCAATTGCCGTTTTAGCCCATAGAAAAACGATTGGCAAGAGTAATTCTCCGTGTGATCTCCCTACTGATGTCATTTGCGGAGCTCACCATAGAGCCCAGGTAGACAAAATCCTTTACTACCTCAAAATTGTATCTGCCTATTGTGGCGTTCTGTCCAAGACGCCGATGTTGGGTGTCCTTTTTTGTAGACAGCATACATATATTTTGTTTTGCTTTCATTGACCGCTAGACCCATCTTTGCTGCCTCGTTCTCAATATACTCGTAAATGCCCCATTGACTGCCCGCTGAGTTCTTCCGATTATCTCAATGTCATCGGCATAAGCGAGTAGTTGTACAGACTTGAGGAAGAATGTACCTCCGGGGTTGGCTTGTAAGTTTCGTACAATTCTCTCAAGTACTAAGTTAAAGAGATCGCATGATAGCGCGTCGCCTTGTCTCCATCCTCTTTTTGCACAAACGGACGAGCTTGGCAGGGATGCCAAGACTAGACATGGGTCTGTATAACTCATCTCTATTCACGCTATCATAGGCAACTTTGAAATCGATGAAAGGGTAGTGCGTATCGATTCATATTCATGGGTTTTTTCCAAGATCTGCCGTAGTGTGAATATTTGGTCAATGGTGGACTTTCCCGGCCTGAAACCGCACTGATAAGGACCTATCAGGTTGTTGACGATCGGTTTTAGGCGTTCACATAGTTCGGCAGACAGGATCTTATATGCGATATTTAGGAGACTTATACCTCTGTAGTTGGCGCAGTTCAGAGGGTCTCCTTTCTTCAGGATCGGGCAAACGATGCTGAGGTTCCATTCATCGGGCATACTTTCGCCCGAACAGATTTTACAGATGAGCTGGTGCATGCTCCTTACCAACTCATCTCCTCCTGCCTTGAAAAGTTCAGCGGCAAGGCCGTCGACTCCAGCAGCTTTGTTGGATTTGAGTTTAGATATCGCTATCCTCACTTCATTATGATCGGGTTGACGGGAATCTTGACTGTCACCGTCACTGTTGAATGGCTCATTCTGCCTGACAGCGGAATATTGATCATCATCGCCGTTTAACAGTCTGCAGAAGTGTTCCTTCCATATCGTCAGCACCGACTGGGATTCTACTACTATATTGCCATTTTCGTCCCTGGAGGCTTCTTATCCTGGCTTTGAAACCCTGGCACGTTCGTTTTACCTTTTGGTAAAATTTTCGAACATCATTCCTGCAATAAAGTCTCTCAATCTCTTCGATCGAGGACTTCTCATGCTCCTTTTTCTTCTTTCTGAGAAGTCGATGTTCCTCCTTTCTTCTGCTCACGTAAAGCTCGTAAGCAGCTCTAGTCCTTCTATGCAGCGCCGCTTTGTACGCCTCTTGTTTAGCTGCATGTGCTTCCCGGCATTCCTCATCAAACCAGGGGTTTCGTTGTGGTGGCCGAGAAAAACCCAGTACATCAGAGGCGGCATCTCTGATGGCTTGTTGGCAACGCTGCCACTGGTCTTCCGCATTTGCTGCTGGCGGCATAGGACTTAGATTAAGATTAGAAGAAACTCGATCGGCAAAGATTCTGGCGGTCTCTTGCGATTGCAGCCGCCCGAAGTCAAATTTACAAATACAAATATTTGGCGCAACAGCTCTTGAAAGTGCCAGGGCCTAGCTTCTCGCAACCACTCATGTTGTGTGCGTTATATTTTTCACACGAATGGAAGGGACCTACAGTTTAATGCCGAATCCGAACGGCGATTTGAGAAGATTTTTCGTGACAACAATACTCTCGGATGTTTGTCAGACGCTCGCGAGAGGTGGGACCGTGAAAAAACTTTTTGGTATTTTCTGGGATTCGAACTTGGAACCTCATGCGTAGTGATCCGACACACTAACCACTTACGCCACGGCGCCCACGTCAAATTTGCTCACAGTATTTCGTTGATTTCGCTCCGTTCTGGATATCCGCATCCGTACCTTGGCTACAACTAGGTAGTGATCCGAGTCCACGTTGGCTCCTCGGAAAGTCCGGACACCCAGAATACTGGAAGAGTGCCTTGCATCGATCGCAATGTGATCGATTCTGTTGACAGTTTTTCAATCAAAGGAGAGCCATGTTCCCTTGTGAATGTCGAGACGTGGGAACCGCGTCCTAGCTACGACAAAGTTTCGCCCCACCGCAAAGTCGATTAGCCTGAGTCCGTTGTCGGATGTGATGTCGTGCAGGCTGTGCTTTTCGACCACGCTACTAACGACTTCCTCTCTTCCTAGCTTTGCGTCGCCTAGGATAATTTTAACGTCGTGGCTAGGGCATTGCTCATACGTCTTGTCCAAGAGCTGGTAGAAGTCATCCTTTGACGCATCGTCCTTCTCCTCGTGAGGGGCGTGAACGCATATGTTGGCAAATATAGCCTTGATACGAATAGTCATGAGACGCTCGTTCAAATGCCAGAAACTCAAGACTTCTTGCCCAAGTCTGCCTCCAATGACAAATCCGCTACCGAATAATCGCTGCCCTTGTTGTCTGTAGCAATCGCCGTAGTAGATGTCGCAGTTTTTCATACTCCTTTTGCCCGGCCCATCCCATCGCACTTCTTGGATGGCGGTAATGTCTGCTTTGAGACACGCTAGGGCCTCCGCAAGTTGTTCGGCTGCACGTGGTTTGTAGAGGGGCCTAACATTCCACGTGCAGACACGAAGATCGTTGTCCTTTTTACGTTTGCTTGGGTCGTCAACAGTAAAACCATCCGTATCCAAGGCTGTTGGTTGCTTCGTAACCGAAAGTTTTTTACGTGGTAGGGAAGTTAACCCGACGGCACAACCCCCAACTTGGAGGACCAGATCCTTTTTTTGCAACCCCTAGGACGAGGGGTCGGATACACCGATGTCAGTAACCCACTTCGGGGATATGAGCGCTGACGTTGGTCTATTAAGGGTTCATCCATCGTCAGACTCAGCATACGCTCATCGTTAGTTCACTATCAGATAGCTATCCAGCGGGCACCACGGGGAGGTGATGATGCGATTTTGCCACGCCATAATTCATACTAGTCTAATAGAAAATGTTGGAGTAGAGATTAGATTCCCAATCAAAGATCAATCTGTGTTTATTGTGTATACTTCCCTAGTAAAAACTCAACCGCGATAAGAAGAAATGCAAATGATTTAAGAAAGCTTTTCCCGAGAAATGAAGACTACATTTTTGATTGTAACGAAGTGACATGTTTCTCTCTACCAGCCGAGACGAAAGTAAAAGTAAAGCTAGTATACAGTCAGGCATCCTGCGTAGGCCGACCCACGGCGATAAAAAGAGTTCCATGCCTTCCGTCACTTGTGCAAGTCTCGGCCGGACTGCCGCGAGCCTATACAGCGTGTGGACCGCACGCGCGTCAACCCGACCCCGAGACGAATACCAGAAACCAGCCAAGAAGTGCCAGCCCGAGCCTGAACTCAATGTTAAGCATCGTCAAGCCGTATCCAGCATCGCAACATTAAGTATTGTAAAGCAGTATTGAGCATTATTTAAAGATTGTTAGGTATAAAAAGTATTAGTGAGAAACACCTTGCATTGTTTAAAATAACACTGTAAATGTTTGAGACGAGATGGCAATGCTGCAAAGTGGAAAACTGTAGAAGTCTAAAACAATTTCCAAAATACTTTCCCTTTATTTACTGTCAAACATTGTACATAAAGTCACTCCAATACATATGTATATAATGTTATCAACAGAAAAAAATTCCATTCGCTATTTTATAACGCGCCGTGGCGTAAGTGGTTAGTGTGTCGGATCACTATGCATGAGGTTCCAAGTTCGAATCCCAGAAAAAAAACAAAAAGTTTTTTCACGGTCCTACCTCTCGCGAGCATCTGACAAACATCCAAGAGTATTGTTGTCATGAAAAAGCTTCTCAAATCGCCGTTCGGATTCGGCATTAAACTGTAGGTCCCTTCCATTCGTGTGAAAAATATAACGCACACAACATGAGTGGTTGCGAGAAGCTAGGCCCTGGCACTTTAAAGAGCTTTTTTTTTCTTTTTTTTTTTTTTTTTTTTCCGAGGGTAGGCGAAAATCGTCAACAAGACACTATGAGGATCGACAGCGCGTGCTCATAGTAGTGTGGGATTCTTACCCACTAAAAAACCTCCCTTCAAAACAGACTTGTTTTTATTTTTACTACAACTAAGTATTCGACTTATCAAGTAGTTTTCGTTTCGCGAAATAATGACGTTTTGCAGGTACCTTCCCATTAGAAGTTCCTGCCAGCTCCGCAGTTTAGACGCGGTTACTTATCGCGCTAGGTCTAAAGGTTTAGTTCTTTGTAGACGGCGCAGTAAATTTCTTTCTTCCAAAAGTTGGAGGACTGTAATATTTACGTGACTTTCTAGTCGACTTCTATGCTTTCTCGCGTAGGTTTGAATTTCGTCTTCGATTGTTTTAATGCCAAGGTCTCTGTGGATATCGCTATTTCTGATATACCATGGCGCATTTACAATACCTCTTAGCACTTTGTTTTCAAAAGTTTGTAAAATTTTAATATTACTTATTTTGGTACAACCCCAGAGTTGTATACCATATGTCCATACAGGCTTTAGCACTTGCTTATATAAAAGCAGTTTGTTATATATATTAAGCTTGGAATATTTTCCAAGTAACCAATACATTTCTCGATATTTGTTATCTAGTTCTTTGCGTTTTTTCTTAACGTGCGTTTTCCATTTCAGCTTTGTATCAAGTGTCATTCCAAGATACTTAGCCTCGTTTGCAAACGGGATTTGAACCGAGTTTGAAAAGATCGGCAAATTATTTATTTTTTTATAAGTAAAATTTACATGAACAGATTTGGTCTCGTTGAGTGCGATTCGCCAAATCTTTGTCCATTCATTTACTCTATTCAAAGCTTCTTGCAGTTTTTCTGTAGTATCTTCGACCGTTTTACCTACTGTCAAGATAGCAGTGTCGTCGGCAAATGTAGCTAGCTCAGTGCCTTCTACTTGCGGTATATCACGAGTGTATAATAGATATAAGACTGGACCAAGAACGCTTCCTTGCGGCACCCCAGCCATTATTTCCTTAAAATCTGAATATTCGTTTCCACATTTGACGCGGAATAGCCTATTCGTAAGGTAGTTCTTCGAAATATTATATAGGTGCTCTGCCAGAACTTGTCGTAATTTAAACTTTAAGCCTTCGTGCCAGACCTTGTCAAAGGCTTGAGAAACGTCAAGGAATACGCTTGAACAAATCTTTTTTTCTTCAAGTGATTTTTCGATTACATGTGTTATTCGATGTACTTCTTCAACTGTAGAGTGCTTACTTCTAAATCCGAATTGATGATCAGGGATGAGATGCCCTTCTTCTATAACCGGCTGTATTCGCCTAACCAATATTCTCTCGAACACTTTGGATATAATTGGAAGAAGCGAAATCGGTCTATAAGAGGTTTTTTCATTCGGCGGTTTTCCAGGCTTAAGGACCATTATAACTTCGGCGACTTTCCATTGACTGGGAACATATTCTAGTCTAATCGCGGCGTTTATAATGAACAGAAGCTTAATCAGAGCTTTTCTTGGTAGTGCTTTAAGAACCTCTCCCGTAATTAGGTCGTATCCAGGAGCTTTCTTAGGTTTAAGTTTCTTTATTTCTTCCTTAAGTTCGGTAAGCGTTGCATTTCTTATTACGCTATTGTCTATATACGACGTATTTATATTTTCAATAAGAGCTTGTCCATCAAACGGTTTGAAAGTTTCTTCCAGGTGGGCGGCGAAAACTTGCGCTTTCTCTTTATCATGCCTGGCCTATTCGTCTTGATTTTTCCTAATTGGCGCGGTTTGAATTTGAGGTTTTTTAATACCTTTTATAGCCTTCCAAAGCGAGTAATTAGAATCTTTTTCTGCCGTTAAGCTTTCTAGGTAAGTTTGTATTTCATTATTCTTAAGGTCTTTAATAGATCGTTTTAGTGAGTTGCACAAACGGTTAAGATGTGCTTTATGTTGCGGAGGCCGAGTTTGTTGCCATCTTTTACGCGCTTTTCTCTTCTCCTTAATCATCTCTTTATTTCCTGCGGATAAATTTTAATGTAACTGGCCGGGGTTCTCTTTAGTTTGGGAGTATTCTTCCACGCGGCATCCTGTAAGATTTCGACGAAGCGATCTACTTCAACTTCAAGTTCATAGGGCGTTTTAAGTGATACGCTCAGCTCAATATTTGCTTCAATATCTTTTTTAAAGCCGTCCCAATTAGTTTTCGCGCCAGTTAATCTGGCCGGTCCTACTTTTTTAATCAAAGCTTCGCTTATCTTCATAATAATTGGTGAATGATCAGAGGAGAGATCAAAGCTTTCTTCAACTTTTATACAGTTGCTAGATATTCCTTTAACAACAAAGAAATCAATCAGATCTGGTATCTTATTTCTATCAGTTGGCCAATATGTTGGTTTACCCGTCGAGTAAAAATCACAACTGAATTGCATACCCGCATTATAAAGCTTTCTACCTTTCTGAGAGGCGTATCTTGAGCCCCAGAAGGGGTGTTTCGCGTTGAAGTCACCACCAATAATAAAATTTGGTTTAAGGAAGTTGAAGATGTTTGTGAAATCACTTTCTTCAAGTTTACATCGCAGTGGACAATATATAGACGAAATGTTGAAAGCAAAATGTCTATTTCTAACGCGTACCGTGCTTACTTGCATTGCTTCTAATTCAATTTTTATTTCCGCTGAGTGTTCGATATTTTCTTTTATAAACAAAGATGATCCGCCTCTGGCTCTTTCCGATGGGTGAAAGGCGTGATATCCGCTATATCCCCTTATCTTAATATTCGATTGCTTTTTGAGATGAGTTTCACAGACCAAGCATATATCAATATCTTTCTCTCGCATAAATATTTCTAACTCGTCGAGTCTTTGTATGAGCCCGTTAGCGTTCCAAGTAAGAATTTTAAGCGTTTCTTTCATATTCTGGTTGAAGTGCGCGTGTTATGAATGTTGTCCTCTAGTGCAACCAGTCTCTCGAAAATTAGTTTATTTGTTTTGCATTGCTCTTCAAGTTTCGCAAGAATTAGGGAAAAAACATTGGATACATGATCTTCTGAACTACCTCTATCACTATTTTTCAATGTCGCAACTTGAGAAGGAGTTTTTACATTAAAGTTTGGACGGTTTCTTGCTTTGATCTCCCGTGAGTTGTCGGTCGTGTACGTACCCTTAACTGTCTTCGCCGCTTGAGCATAAGACTGCACGCCCATATTCGGAGATTTTGCTTCTGTTACCTTATCTCTATTACTTTCGGATTTTTTATCATTAACCGATCTTAAGTTAATATTGACGGACTTTCTATCTTTCGCTGCTTTTTTCGTATCTATTTTGGGTCTGTTCTTGATTGGTTTCATTTTCGGACGCATCGAATTTTTTAGCGTATCGCGGCGTTTTTGAAGCTCTTTCGCCACTTCGCAACCTCGATAGTTCGCAGGATGTTTTCCTTTGCAATTTATACAAGTGGCTGGGGTTTGCTTGTTTAGGTGACACTCTTCCGAGAGATGTTTACCTGCGCATTTGACGCATCGCGGCTCTTTCTGGCAGTAACTCTGCGTGTGATTGAAGCCTTGACAGCGTTTACACTGCGGGATCGATCTGGAGGTCTTACGCATGGGTTCGATTTTGACCACGATGTTTAGAATAGTCTTGATACCATATATAATATCTTTATTTTCGTCTTTATCAAAACTAAGCATGAATAGTGGAAGACCGCGCTTTACCAATTTTTCATGATCTCCCTCCGACTGTTGCTTCTCCTTCTTGATAATATTGACGGCATCAAGAATTTTAAAGCCTTTGTCTTGAAGGTCGTGCATTACATCTTCTTTAGTGCACGAGGGGTGGAGTCCCCTTGCTACAACACGCAGTGGTCTTTCTAACTTATTTTCATAAGTATACGACTGAATCTTTTCGGCATTCAATTTTTTAGATACTGATCGGTAACCGTCGGCATCATCGACATTGATTTTCCACGTATTGTTTCGCAGAGATGTCACCTTAAACTTCGAAGCCAGAGTTCCTTTAAGGAGGCAATGCAACTTATTATAGTCCGTAATTCCAACGACGTTTATCGGTGGCGGAGGACGTAATTTTGGTTGTTGTTGCTTTTCTTGCATCTCCTTGCGCTTTTCATCTTTTTGTGGCTCGACTTCCGGTGAGGAACCAGCTTTTCGTTTTTTGCTAGGTCGTTTCTTTTCGACCCAATTCGTTTCGCGTGTTAGCTCTTCTTCATCCGTCTGGTATTCGCGACTAGGTGAGCGATGTGAGCTAACTGTATTTTCTTTTTGTAGGTACGTGTTTTTTAGGCCATTATTTTCTAGCCTGAGTAAATCTACCTCTTTCTTGAGCTCACGATAGAGTAGCTCCATTTCGCTAAGCTTGGTACGGAGTACGTCGTTTTCCTCCTCAATGCTTTTAGATTTCGCTGAGTCCCGTTTTTCACGCGTTTGCGCTTCCGGCGGACTTCTTTTTCCGGAGACGTTCGATCTTGTTGGTGGAGATCGAGATACCCTTGTACTTTTTGAGAAGGGATTTATAAGGTGCAATAAATGGCTCTCCCCAGAATCCGTAGAGCCGACCTCCGAAGAGGGTGGATTTTCCAGTTTCCCTGGACTGCCACCTGGGGTATTTAAATCTTTTGTTTTGTTCATTGCATGTTTTTTGTATACGCCATACTCGGTATACGGAGGGTGGATTTTAGTCGCCTCTTACGACAGGCATGCCTACCTCGGGTATATTCTAACCCCTACCCGAAGGGGGTTAAAGAGCTGTTGCGCCAAATATTTGTATATTTTTTTTTGCTATTTTATAACGCAGCACAAAGTTAGAGTTTTATTTCTTCTGTTAAGAAAATTCTGCCCGTTTTAACAGGGAATTTTACAGTGAGTGAACAAAACAAAGAACATTTTTGGTCCTATCGAGCCAACGAGAACAAAGTGCGGAAAAAGAAAGAAAACAATAGACACTCTGCAAAAAAAAAAAAATAATTTACAAAAAAAAATTTTTTTCATTTTCAAATAATTTTATTAACAACACAGTGCTTATTCAAACATTGTTTTTGTTTTTTTTTTACAAAAGTGTGTGTGTGTGCGCGCGGTTTTTAATGAAAAAAAGATTAAATTAAAAACCATAATCCATTTTTGAGATCTGCCATCAGAAGACCCGTCGGAGACTGCAGTGGACAGCGGCAATAGCAGACGTCAGTGGACAATGGCAACAGAAGACTCCAGTGCACAACAGGAGAAGCTTTCAACACATTCCAGGCGGTTGGCGAATAATTCGCAGTGAGTCGATTACTTTTCGTTCTTTTTTTGTATTTTATTGGGTTTATAGAATTACTGTGGGTAAATGTTTGGAAAGCTTCAAAAGAATCTCCTTCTACGTATAAAGAAGGACCACGAAAGTTTTGGTAAGGCAGATGCACAACGGTTAAAAAGGGAGAATTACCTGAGAACTCGACTGAACATGTTGGAGGATTTGTTTTCGTCGTCCAACAAATACAACGAGGAGATCATCGGCGCTGGAAAGGTTGAACCCGAGCTGACAGAGGAAGACTTCGCGGAGGTCCATCTTAAAATTTTAGAAATCTATATTGAATATAGGGCAGATATTTTAGATGCGATTGATAAGCTTCCAAAAAAGATTACCTCAACTGGAGCGGCAAATAAGGATGCGAAACCGTCACTCTCAAAAGAAGACCATGGGAAGGACCATGGCCACATTGAGCTGGGGTTGCCAAAAATAAATCTCCCAAACTTCGCTGGTGGTTACGAAACCTCAAGGTCCTTCCACGATCTGTTCGTGTCCCTTATCCACACGAATGCCTCATTGCCGGACGTGCAGAAACTTCACTATTTGAAGTCCATTGTGAGTGGTGAGGCAGAACGGTTACGGGAAATTATAAGCGAGCGTGGACAATTTTGATGGAGCGCTACGATCATACCAGGGTTTTAGTAAACACACAGTTTAGGTTGTTATTTGGGCAAGTCACAATTACCAAGGATTCAGCCGAAAGCGTAAAGCGTCTGCTAGACACTTCTAGGGAGATTATCCACTCGTTAGAAAATTTAGGTCTTCCAACAGCACATTGGGATGCAATTCTCACCTACATTATCGTCCAGAAGCTATCCTCGACAACACAGCAGCTATGGGAATGTCGATTTCGCTCACTTGAGGTGCTGGATCAGCAATCGAGTATCAGCAGCAAGTCAGGTCAGAGTAGGTCAGGGTCGCAACAGGTGTTTCACGCACAGCAAGCACACAAGGGTAAAATAAGTTGTAGAGTTTGTGAAAAGGGACAACATTCACTGAGGGACTGCAAAAGGTTCTTGCAGATGGATGCAACTCGCAGGCGTCAAGCAGTGTACGACGCCAAGGTGTGTGAAAACTGCCTAGCTTACAGCCATTTTAAGCACAGGTGTCCCAGCTCTAAGTGCTGCTACTTTTGTAAGCAGCGCCACCACACATTACTGCATGATGTTCCACACAATCCCGAGCATACTCATCCATCCACTCTTAGTACTCCTTATGCACCAACAACACATAGGTCCAACACTGTTTCACAAAACCAACAGCAACACATTAACAACACAGGGCATCCACAGACACACACTTACCAAATATCCGCTACAAATCCTAATGCGCCAGAGTTCCAACCGCAAGTCCAGCACCATCCATCAACAAGCTCCCATCTCAATAACTACCACGTCCACACCAACACTCAGGTATTGCTGGCCACAGCTTTAGTTACCATGAAGACAGCAGCGGGAGGTAATTTGACATTGAGGGCTCTGGTGGATCCAGGATCGGAGACGTCCTTCATTACCGAAGCAGCGGTTCAGCGGCTAAATCTGAAGACAAAGAGAACATTTGTCGAAGTTAGTGGGCTGGGAAAGGTCAACAGTGGAGCAACCCATAAGGTAGTGGACCTTACCTTCGAGTCACTGACCTCGAATTTAGTAGGTAGGTCTTCAATTCCCTGACTGGGCTTCTCCCGGCCCAGAAAATTAATTCCGGCAAATGGCAACATTTGGAGGGCTTACCATTGGCAGATCCAACCTTCAATCTACCCGCTAAGATAGATTTGCTGCTGGGCAGTGACATTTACTCTGAAATCATCCTTGGAGATGTCATCAGGTCGAACGAACTTTCAGGTCCAGTGCCACAAAAAACTTATTTAGGATGGATCCTGCTGGGAAAGGTTCCCTGTGAAGCCCAAAGGCCACTACATAGCTTTCTGAGCCAGGTAGGTCTCGACACAACACTTCGAAGGTTCTGGGAGGTTGAAGAAAAACCATATGAGAAATACGAAACTGAAGACGATAAGGTTTGTGAGCAACATTTCTTAGCAAACACATGGCGCTTACCCAATGGCCGTTATGAAGTCCGGTTGCCATTTAAGGATGGAAAATACCCACATATGGGTCCGTCTAAGCAAGGTGCAGTTCGGCGTTTTCTACAATTGGAGAAGAGGCTCCAAAGTAACCCAACACTACACAAGGAATATTCCAAATGTATTTCAGAGTATCTCGAGCTCGGACAGATGAGTCTAGTCGATGAGAATTACAGGGTACTAAATACACCTTTCCACTACTACCTACCCCATCATGCAGTCATTTAGGAATCCAGTACCACCACGAAGTTGCGGGTGGTTTTCGACGCAACCGACAAATTGATGGTGGGACCTAAGATTCTAAGGAATATAATAGACGTGATCATGAGGTGGCGGAAATATCGGTATACCTTCACTGGCGACGTAGAGAAGATGTACTGTCAGATTCGTATCAACGTTCCAGATGCTGACTACCAACTGATCCTATGGAGAGACGATCCGAACCAAGACCTGAAGACCTTCCGGCTACAAACAGTTACGTTTGGGACTGCATCGGCGCGTACTTAGCGATAAGAGTGCTGCTGAAGCTCGCGGATGATGAAGCGTTGCGGTTTCCCTTAGCCACTTGCATCATCAAGGAAGAAACCTATGTCAATGAAGTCATCACAGGTGCAGATGGCAGGGGAAGCTCAAAAAGCTGAAGGCAGTCAGCGGTTTGTTGAACAGCAGCAGGTACGTCAGCAACTGCGAGCAGGTATTGGAACAGGTTCCGACAGATCAACGGGAAGTAAACTTTTCTGTCCCATCTGAATCTTCCAATGTCAAGACCCTTGGAATAAGGTGGCTACCGATCCCCGACATCTTTTCCTTTCAGGTAGCATAATTCAACGATGGTGAAGTTACGAAAAGGTCGATATTGTCATCCATAGCAAGGCTGTATGATCCGATGGGCTGGGTTTCACCTTGCATTATCAAGGCAAAACTGATGATGCAACAGCTATGGTGGAGAGGCCTGGATTGGGATCAACCCCTCCCATCAGAGGTCAAACAAGAATAGCAAGTCTTCCGCGACGACCTTCCATCCGCTGAAAGGGTCCGAATTCCGAGGTGGATCAACACTACGCAGAAGGTCAAGAAGATGGAAATACACGGCTTCAGCGATGCTTCTGAGAAGGTTTACCTGATGGTTCTCGACGAAAACGATAAAGTCCACATACAGTTGCTGATCTCCAAAACAAGGGTAGCTCCATTAGCAACAGTAACATTACCCAGGTTGGAGCTATGTGGAGCAGTGCTGTTGCCAAAACTTCTGCATGAGACTTCTCGAGTCTTAGGGTTAGAGATGGCTACGATCTGTGCATGGACGATTCCGTGATCACGTTGTGCTGGATACGCGCACCTCCGTCGAGATGGAAAACTTTCATTGGCAATAGAGTGTCACAGATTCAAAAACCGACGAGCTGCAAAATCTGGAGGCATATACCATCAGAGCTGAACCCTGCAGATCTAGCCTCACGTGGAATCAACTCGTCGATGATAGTCAACAATACATTATGGTGGCAGAGCCCGGAGTTTCTGAAGCAGAGCTGGGGCAATCCCTTCCCAGAGCTACCTTCCTGCCTAGACACTCAACAAGAAGCTCGTGCAACAGTTGTTCATCTACTACATTGTCAGGAGAAAAATTGGATAACGGAGTTTATTGAAAAGTACTCAACGCCATCTAGAGCAATACTAGCGTACTGTTTGCGAGTCTTACCAAGTTCAAAAAGGACCGATGGAGGACATCCTAGAGACTTACTGTCGCCACATGAACTGGAGAGTGCGCTAATGCGGATTGTTCGGGCAACACAAGAGGAGATGTTCAGGGAGGAAGTAGCTGGAGAGAGAAAGAAGGAAGTTGTTACGGGATATAAGTCTTTAAACCTATTTAGGGATACAGAGGGTATCATGTGGGGGGGACGCTACAGAATGCAGATCTACCATACTACACAAGGCATCCAGTAGTTCTCAAACCCAATCATCCACTCTCAAAATTATTAATTAAAGAAGCGCATGAGAAAACGCTTCATGGTGGGACCCAAAAGGTCCCAAAAGGTTTGGCGTACTTACGCCAAAGGCTCTGGATATTTGGTATAAAAAACGCGGTGGAAAAACATGTACATGATTGCACCATCTGCTTCAGATTCAGAGCAAAGCCGATGGCACAACTGATGGGCAATCTACCGGCAGCCAGAACAGAAATATCCAGGCCGTTTACGTACGCGGGTCCCATAGACGTGAAAACGTGGAAGGGGCGCAATGCGAAGCTGTTAAAGGGATACTTCGCCGTAATCGTCTGTATGGCTACCAAGGCGGTACACATAGAGCTGGTAAGCGATATGACCACACAAGCGTTTTTAGCAGCTTTCCCGACGAGGACTGTGCCAAGAGCTGTTCAGTGATTGCGGGACGAATCTCTTCGGTGGCGACAGGGAGTTGAAGAAACTACTCTAAGAGGCGAAGGTGGACTGGAAGAATGTGGCAGAGGTACTGGCGAACAACGGCACCAAATGGAATTTCATTCCACCTGCTTCCCCACACTTTGGTGGTCTATGGGAAGCGGGTGTGAAATCAATTAAATTTCACCTAAAAAGAGTCGCCGGAAACCAGGTGATGACGTATGAGGAGCTCACCATACTTCTATCGCAAGTAGAAGCGTGTCTGAACTCGCGACCACTATGCCAGCAGTCAGACGACATCGAGGACCTGCAACCGATAACACTTGGCCATTTTCTGATTGGAGGGCCACTGATAGCACCACCGCAACCAGATTACCAGCTGGGAAAAATCGCGCACTTGGAGAGATGGAAAAGAGTGCAGACGCTTACTCAGTCGTTCTGGAAGGAATGGAGCAACGAGTATCTCTCACGACTACAACAGCGGCCGAAGTGGACCCAAGTCAAAGGCAGTCAGGTTAAGGAAGGTGACTTGGTTTTAGTAAAGGACGAACGACTTCCTCCACTGAAGTGGAGCCTAGCGCGAGTCATCAAGCTACACCCGTGTCCACATAACTTGGTTCGAGTAGTCACTCTAAAAACTGAGTCTTCAGAGCTGAAACGCCCTATAACGAAGATCTGCCCCCTACCCAGTAACACAACTATCTCAGATACGACTCACGCGTGAAACCACTCAACACATTAATAATACCCAATAAAAACAATTCAGGAACAATACAACACAATACCTTTATTTAAAAAAAAAAACAATAGCATCCTTTTACATAGCCAATTATGTCCAACCAACACATCTACACTCTGCCCTTTACAACTAATTTCGTTTCACTCAACACAACACAACATAACACTTTCAATCGATTTCATTTCAAAACAACACAACACAACACTTTACACTAATTTCATTTCTTAATCAACATTCACAACACAACACTTTTAATTAATTTCACTAATTCAACACTACACAAAACAACAACACCACAATAGTCCACTAATTCACATTTTAATTCACCTGCTACACAATAGCGAAAACAATAACCAAATAACTACACATCTCTTTAGTATTCACTAACACTCAACACTTCACTAACTCAACAAAAATAAAATCACTCGTTTCAAAATAAAACTACTCGTTTTAAAATAAACTCACTCATTCGCGATAGTTTCACATCTCTAGCAACTGCACATCCCTATTAAACACACACACAACACTTATAATGCCGCGAATTCATGAATGGGATCGAAGCCCATATATACGCACACATATATATACACATGTTCACAAAATATATAAATATATAATATATAAAGATTAAAGTAAAATCAAACCACTTTTTTGATTAAAATTCAAAATATTATATTAAAAAAATGTTTCTGACTTCATTCTTAATACATAGTTAAAAACAAACAAACCAAAATATTTAATTCATAAAAATAGGGAAGCTAACAAATAATAACTTTAATAAAACGTAACACAAAATTATTCGCACAAAACAAAACTGAAACAGAAGATAACAAAATTCAGAGCGTGGGGAGCATATTAATAGGGTGTTGTGCCACCGCTAGCTTAAATAACGCCTCGCAAACGTCTTGGCATACTATTCACAAGTTCCTTAGTGAAGTCTGGGCTTATAAGCTCCCATTCCTGCTTGAGGGCTTCTTTAAGAGAAGCTTTGCTGGTGATAGGCCGATTTCTAATATTTTTCTCAAGCTGAGCCCAAAGATGTTCGATGGGATTAATGTCGGGTGACTGTGGGGGTGTTTTTAGTTGCGAGGGAGTATTAAAAAGTAACCACATTTTAACGTTATGGGCAGTATGTTTTGGGTCATTGTCCTGTTGGAAGATGTACTCTGACCCTAGACCCAATTTTGTGGCGCTGGGGAGATTTCTTTTCAGGATGTTCATGTATCCATATTGATAAATCTTATAATCAATAAACTCATGACGTTACCACCACCGTGTTTCACGGTTGCTTGGAGATTAGCTTGTTTTAGCTCAGTATTTTCTTGTCGCCAAACCGTTTGCTTGCCATCATTGCCAAACAAATTAAACTTACTCTCGTCCTTAAAAATGACCGACTTCCAAAACTCTGAGCTCTTGTTAACATACTGTTTGGCGAAATTAAGTCTTTTTGTCTTATTGGTTTCAGAAATGAAAGGTTTGCGACGTGCAATTCTGCCATGAAAACAGTGCGATCCGTCAAACTGTTTCAGTAGAGATTGGTTTATTAATTATTTGAGACATCTCCGCGGTAAGTAATTTTACAGGTGTCTTCGGATTTTTCTTTATTTTCTTGTTGATGTGCCGCTCATTTGCTGCTGACAATATTTTCTTTCGCCCCCTACCTGGCTTATTCTCCAAATTTCCTTCATTTCTAAACTTGTGGACAATATCCCTAACCACGGTGTTAGATTGATTGAAGTTGCCTCGATCAAGTCATTTAACAGAATGAGTGCAGCTTACAGAACATCCCTTGTGCTTGTGCGAATAATTTTGTGTCTGCTTTTTCCATATAAAATTAAAAAAACAGTGGGCACACTACCGTTAGTTTAGATTTAAAAAAAATAAGTTTTTTGTGTTGAAAACCAAGAAAAACGACGCATATTTCGCTAAAAAGTATTTGTGCGAATAATTTTGTGAATGAGTGTATATACAAACACAAAATGGAATATAAATATAATATATATAATAACAAAACACTTACCTGAATTCAACGCAGCACACTAATAACACAAAACATAAAACAATATAACATTAGGTACATACAATACAAAAAACACAATCAGCCGCCACGATCATTCATCATTTACATGAATCGGAAACTACGATGCAATAACAACAACACCAGCGCGAAACTGGAAATGGAGTACGAATTACAAGAGCAGCATCGATACACTACTCACGAGCAGCATGGACAGCGATATCTTATCTCTGTTTTGCGTCGTCCATTGTTTACTTTGTCGTCATAGAATTTCTATGTTCCATATTGTGTCTGTACACTAATATCATTTCTCTTTCCATGTGACACGAAGAGAATTATATTACCAGGGTCGACATGAGGAAACATTCCGATTCATCGATGAAGCAGTTCTTCCTACCGAGATATCGTCTATCGTCAAGAGGCTCACTGGTCTGCGACAAGAGGCTAAGAACTCAGTTCACCGAGGGGAGAATGTTTGAGATGATATTGCAATGCTGCAAAGTGGAAAACTGTAGAAGTCTAAAACAATTTCCAAAATAATTTCCCTTTATTTGCTGTCAAACATTGTACATGAAGTCACTCCAATACATATATAATGCTATCAACAGAATAAAATTCCATTCGCTATTTTATAATGCAACACAGAGTTAGAGTTTTATTTCTTCTGTTAAGAAAATTCTGCCCGTTTTAACAGGGAATTTTACAGTAAGTCGACAACACAAAGAACAGTAACAATATCTTAAACATTCACTAATAAAGTACCTCTTTCGCAAAGTTTTAGGGTATTTCTATGGGTTGACCCTGGAGCCGGCGAGCTTCACCTCAGCCGTCGACAAAAAAGACCTTTACATGGTGGTGATCTTAACTGCAGGCACAGGAACTGGGGGTGCAATAGGGCAAATGTTTGGGAAAACATTCTTTCAAACTTCACAGAGTTTTTTTCCGTTCCTTGTCGTATTTCCGTCAAGTCCTTCCTATTTTCCATGTGAGTCCCGTGGTAGTCCGTCTGTCCTAGATTTATTTTTAACAAACAAAGCAAATTTGCTTACGCATCCGGAGGCGTTAGCACAACTTAGCTCTGATCATAACCCTGTCTGCTGTAAAATCTTGCATTCTTGTAAAAGAAGAGAATTGTTGGTTTTTGAAAATTTGGGGTCGTTTCAAATTTCAGTTAAATAAAAAATTAAGCAACGTTTCATGTAATTTGGAAAACACAATATCTGTTGAAAACATTAATGCGAATATAGACAAGTTTACTGAAAATGTCTTAAGTTCGGTTAAGTCAAGCATACCTAAAGTGCCAAAGCAAATAAATAATGCATTTATGAAAATTCCGGATTACATCCTCAATTACATTCGCATTAGGAATTCGCATAGACGGCAATGGCAGAGATATCGCCAACCTATGCATCGTGCTTTTAGGAAATATTTTAATAGAATCATAGCCACTGAAATTCAATATCATCGCAACAGGGAGTGGAATTAAACACTAAACACCTTAGATAAAAATGCAAAACCTTTTTGGAATATAGACAAATTGCCAGCCTTCGTGTTTCTGACCAGATCTTTCACACAGACAATGGAAAAGCAGATGCATTCGCCTCATCATTTGCGAAAAACCACGTAGTTTCTCAAAACCTAGGTGACGTGGTTACCAATTGCTTAGTGTGTGAATCAACATCAAGATTTATGCATGAGGAGCCTGTGACGTCAATGGCAGAATTCATATCTCAACAAGAAGTAGAAGACATTGTAATATTCTTGCTGGGGTTCGTTTAAATAAAACCGTCTTTTGTGTATTTTAATCTTTTAGATAGATAGATAGATAGATATTTATTTCGTTTCAAAGTTACAAAGGTTTGCCACACAATTTACATACAGAGATATGATATATATGTATATGTATATCTTTCAACTGAACAAAATTTTAAATTATTTAAAATTTTCTTACGATAAATTTATTATTTGAGGGGAAACAACGTGAAAAACCCTCATTTGATTGAAAAAAAAAGTTGAGTAGATAAAATGAATAAATTGCATCATTAAGGCAATAATAAGTTTATAAGGAATAGCCACTTAACGCAAATATAATATATAAATGTTTGCTGCTAAATTAAATTAAATTAAGTTAATTAATTAAGAATTAAATAAGTCTAAAGTAAATGAATGAATTTGAATATAAAGTAAATGATTTAATTAACAAAATTAACAAATAAATAAATTAACAAATAAATAATTAACAAATAAATGAATTAACGAATAAATAAATTAACAAATAAATAAATTAACAAATAAATATATTAACAAATAAATAAATTAACAAATAAATAAATTAACCAACAAAATAATTGACAAATAAATGAATTAGCGAATAAATTAATTAACAAATAAATAAATTAACAAAAAAATAATTGACAAATAAATGAATTAAAAATTAAATTGACAAATAAATAAATTAACAAATAAATAAATTAACAAATAAAAAAATTAACAAATGAATAAATTAACAAATAAATATATGAAAAAGTAAGTAAACAAACAAAAAATAAATTAATAAATAAATAAACTTACAACTAAATAAATAAATATATAAATATGAAATAAACAACAAGATAAATATATTAACATATCTGTGGCCACAAGCCATAACCGCTTAAGTCGAGTTATGACAAAATTGAGTTATTGTCATAATCGTGTTCAGAATATCAAGATCTATAACCATTATTTTTTGTACGTCTGTATCTTTTTTCAAATGGATGTTATTAGTAAAAAACATAACAACCTAAGTCCCTTTTTTAAAATTATAATTTGCCAAAACAACTTAACTCAAAAAAAATATAATTTGTTATAACGTCGGTCTCATAACTTAAGTTAAGTGCTTTAAGTATATTTAGTTTGTTTTGCCATACAAACCTATCTTAAGATAGGTTAAGACTATGCTGCATTTGTTTAAAAAATGAATCAAGAATAGAAACATAAGTCAAGTTAAGAAATCTATAGTCTGCCCATAATTAAAAACTTTTTAATTTTTCTTAAATCGACATAGGCTGTTATTCCAAAAAATATAACAAATATTTAATTCTCTTAACTTGAGTTAGGCTGTTATGGAAAATCACCGCTCTACTGGTTGATAAATTTTACTTGACTTAAGTTCTTTTGGGAAACCAGACTATGGTTCTTTGAAAATCATAAATCAAGTTAGGCCGTTATTCCGTCATAAGTTGATTTAGGTTGTTGTGACTAGTCGTATCGGCAGTGAAGAGTTAGTGGAAGTGTATCTTCAAAGTGAAAAGTTTGATTACAAAAGTGTGTATACAATGTCTAACAGAGCAATACAAATGGTGCAATTAGCGACAATGCTTGCAAAACGTGCTGAAGCCAAAGGTGGGTGTACTATATATAAAAATATATTCAACTTTTTAAATATGTACATATGTACATTTTGAAATTAGCAGTTAAAATATTCAATGATTTATTACTTATAACAGAATTATCGAAATGGCTGCAGGCAGAAAATAATTTTTTTTTCATTTTTATAAAAAAAATAGTCGTTATTATTACAATTTGCTTTAGAAAACGTTCGGGGTTTTAATAATGGAAGAAGTGAGGGCGAAAATGTTGATGAAAATGCTGATAAGAATGTTGACATAGGTAAGAAAGCTGTCAAGAAATCACAAATGATATTCATTCTTAACACTTAGAAACGAAACGGAAACTCATGGATCAACGACTTCAAACCAGAGTAATCAAACATCATGTAAACAATGGTCAAGTAATGAAGGGTTTATTATCGATCTACAGCCAAATTTTGAACCAAGAGTACTAAACGAAACACAGTCATCAATGAATGACCAATTTTTTGATATTGATTTGATCCAAAGTAAGCAAAATGATAAGTTACTCTTATTAAAGTGCATAATCAGAAAAATAAATTTTACTTAAGAAAATACCTTCTTGGGGTTATATTAGGGGCCAGTTATAGCTATCATTCAAATGCATCATTGAAAATTTTGATTTCCTATTTTAAGACGGTTAAGCAAACAAAATTGGCTTTAATTGGTATCAAAATAAAGCTAATCACTTCAAGAATTGTTAAAAAAAAATACTTAATTCTGGTAAAAACTTTTCTATATACATACATTAAAAATAAAAATAAATAAATATTAGGCCATAAGCAGCGCATAGAGGGCCAAGGGCTAGCTTCTCACAACTGTACATGTTGTGCGTAGTATACTTTTTTGCATGTACAGAAGGGACCTACAGTTTTATGCCGTATCCGAAGGGCAGGGGGATTTTGTTTTGAGAAGTATTATACATACATTACTATTATATAACTGGCCCCTTAGGATATACGTATCAATCATTATCCTGAATTGAATTGAAAATGAATCATTATTTTTATTCAGGCGAACTAAAACTCACTGAAATCGTTGAAAAAGATTCTAAATTTGATGCTGATGGCAATTTACTTGAAGAACCAGAATGGATGAACTCAGATGATTCTGTGAACGATCCGGATTTTAACTTATCTAGTTTAAACTCTGAGATTGATGATGAAATGATTACTCTGGGAGTTCAAGTAGAAGAAGCTTTAGCAACAGCGAAATGCAGGAATAAGAAAAAACTTCGAAGTAAAAAGTCATATTTCAAAGTTTCCAGCGTATGAAAGCCACTACAGTCGAAGGGACACATGCAAAAAATATTTACCAGCCAGTCTTGATCTTTCATTAATGCACCGCCTCTATAAATCAGAATCCTCAAATCCGGTAAGTCTATCAAAATACGCAAACATTTTCAAAACTATGGGCCTTAAATTTAAGGCACCGAAAGTAGACACATGTTCTACTTGTGATACGTATGTTTCGAAGATCAATGTTGCCAAATCCGAGTAAGAAAAGTTCATATTGATTGAACAAAAAAAGGACCATTTGAATAAGGCCGAAATGGCGTATGAAGCAAAGCGCAAGGATAAAATGGAGGCAATAGAATCTTAGTACCTAAAAACATTCGCCTTTGACCTTCAACAATGCTTGCCAACTCCATTTTTAAGAAATTCCATTAGCTTTTATAAAAGACAACTTTGGACATTTAATTTAACAGTCCACGATTTAAAGTCCAATAACGCAAAATGTTTCATGTGGCATGAAGCTATGGCCCGTCGTGGTGGAAACGAAATTTCATCTTGCATTTACAAGTTATTGAAAACTTTACCGGAAGAGACGAAAAGCATAACATTCTACAGCGATTCATGTTCTGGGCAGAATAAAAACTCGTTTGTTGCTGCAATGTTTATTGCATTTATATCCAACTCAAAAAACATTGATCGCATTGATCACAAATTCCTCGAACCAGGACATACACACGTGGAGTGCGACAGCGACCATGCGCTAATTGAGCGTAGAAAAAAAAAAACAAATGTCCGAATTGAAACGCCGAGGGATTGGTATCAATTCGTTAACACCGTTGGAACTAAGATTGAAGCAGTTGAGATGAGGAACGACGATTTTTATGATTTTTGCAAATTTTCTAAATCTAAATTTTCCTGGAAACGAGTTGATGAAGATGGATTTACTTGGAATGAAGTTCGGTGGCTGCGATACGCAAAAACTGCAATCAAGTGGCATACAAAAATTCATTGAACACAGATGAGTCCTTTAAAATTTTAAAAGTAGGAAAGAGGGGAACTTCTATAAATATCAAAGAAATTTCAAACATAATGGACTTACCGAGCATTTCACGAGAGAAAAAAAGAGATCCTATGGCGTTAAAACAATTCATCAGTCCTGATTTTTATTTTTTTTATGATAGTCTTGCATCAAAGTACGAGCCAAATACCCATCCCGATTTGACAGAGTCTGACAACGCAGAAGATGTTTTAACAATAATGTTGGTCGAAAAATTGAATTAATGTATGTACTTAAGTACCTAATAAAAAAATACTACAATATTAAAATACTAACAAAATTTTCTTAATTTTCTTTTTTGTTCAATGTAATGATACTAAGTAATTAATAAATTTAAGAAAAGCTACTTGAAATAAACTTAAAATAGTAAAATTCATGATTTTTATTGGTATGGAATAGGACTTAACTCAACATAGGAAATTTTTTATCACATTTTCACACAAAGAATAACGACCTAAATCGACAAAAGAAATTTTGATTGTTCTTTCTAAATATGCCATAACAGCCTAACTCTACCTAAGCTTTTTATTTCTTTCTTCCTAAATACGTCATAAAGGCCTAACTCTACATAAGCTTTTTAGATTTTTAACGTTCAATAAGCCATAACAGCTTAAGTGTTTTTTTCTTAAACTACTACTTAATTATCTGATATTAAAAAATTTGCTTCTAGTATATAAAAAAGGGGTATATTTTCTTCATTTTTGCTTTTCAAGAATTTGAAAATCACCATTACAATTTTCTCCAAGACTATCCAAAACTTTAAACTGCTCTCCTGAAAAGTATGGAAAGTGGACTTAAGCGGTTATGGCTTGTGACCCCTGATATAACATACAACAATAAACATATTATCAAAATATTAATAAATAAAATAAATAATTTAACAAATATATATGGTAAACAAACAGAATTAATAAATTAACATACCTATATATCAAATAAAGAACTTAAAACTATAGGTATGCAAAAACATGTGGAATTTTTACAATGTTATTCCAACCTGCGGTAACTGACATTTAATTCGTTTATTAGAGGATTATCAGGTAGGTCAAATCTGATCGGAAATGTGTTGATAAGCTTTTGTATTCTATCGGAGATCAGATCAACATTAGCTACGCTATGTAGATTGGAAGTGGAGTGATGCCAAGGAAGATTCAGCATCATTTTCAAAAGTTTGTTTTGTTGTATTTGTAATTTTTTAACATGACACCTAGCACATCTACCCCATACTTGACAACCGTAGAGTAAGAGTGATTGAAATATAACTTCATGTATGATTATTTTATTTTCATCGGATAATGAGGACTTTCTGTTTATAAAAGGATATAGCATCCTAGTGGCAATACTTATTTTATGCAATGTTCTCCTTATGTGTTCTGGAAAGGTTGATTTCTTATCTAGATATATACCTAGATATTTTGCTGTTGACTCCCAAGCTATCTGATGTCCATTAACAATTAATTGGTTGGGTGGAAGAAAACAATGCTTTCTTTTTCCGCTAAAAAAGATGGCTTGTATCTTGTATCCGAATTCAATTTAATTTTCCATTTTTTATAATACTCTCTTAGTTTTCCAGTGGCATTTTTAAGATTCATCTCGATGTTGAGACCGAACTCATGCGAAGAAAGTATCGCAGTATCATCAGCATATACTGCAAATTCGCATCCTGGTAAGTTTGGAAAATCGGATGTTTATACGTTGTATATACCAGCGGGGACACTTAATCAGGGTTATCGCGAATAAATTTCACCCTCGGAATTTTTCCCCCGAACAAAAATTAAGTATCTTCAAAAGCAGGGAAAAAATTCATCGGGGAAAAATTAAGTATCGCGATTGCGTTGAAAATGCTCCTGAATTGCAATTCATGATACCTATTTATTTTCCGCGGATTTATTTCCTCTATTTTTAAGGTGCCTAATTTTTGTTCGGGGGAAAAATTCCGAGGGAAAATTTATTCACGATAACCCTGAATAAGCTAGACGGACTGTTATTGACATACACTTTACAACAACGATTTGACAAAAAACTTTGGACAATTTTGCAGAGAAAAGCAGGAATATTAAAACTTAGCATTTTGTATAGAAGTCCGTTAAGCCAGACGGAATCAAATGCTTTCTCTATGTCGAGGAGTATCATGCCCGTCGATTTTCCTATAGTACGATTAATCTTGATACTGTTGCATATTCTAAGTACATGATGGCATGCACTATACTTACTTATGTCCTGTATCCCCTTGTGGGTCCTAGGGCCTCTACTACGCCTACGCACCATCGTGTACGGTTTCTGGCAATGTGTCTGAGTTCTCCCCAACTTTTCCCTAACTGCCGTGCCTCCTTCTCGACTGTTCTGCGCCATGTTTTCCGCGGACCGCCAGGTCTTCTGCCATCCTGAGTTAGAGGGTTCCATTGCATAGCATGGTTCGCTATGGAGCTGTCACCCTTTCGGAACGTGTGACCAATCCACTGCCACTTCCGCCGTTGGATAGTTGTGCCTATTGGTTCCTGACCCGTTCTCTCGTAAAGGTGTTTGTTAGAGATACGATTGGGCCAGAAAATCCTTAAGATATTGCGCAGACACCTATTAACGAACGTTTGCAGCTTTCTGGTGATAGTAGTGGTCACTCTCCACGTGCTGCAACCATATAGCAGCACGGATTCAACGTTGGAGCGGAACAGTCTTATTTTGGTGCTCAAACTGATTGCATTGCTTCGCCATATTTTGGACAACATCCCGAACGCGGACTTTGCTTTGGCGATCCTGTTGGCTATATCCAGTTCGGTTCCACCATCGGTCGAGACAATACTCCCAAGATACTGGAAATCCTCTACTCTCTCTACCGGTTGTCCAGCAATGCATATTTGAGCCGATGAGTTAGTTCCAAGGCTGATGATTTTAGTTTTTGTCGTATTAATTTTCAGCCCGACGACACCTGCCTCCCTCTCCACATCTGCTGTCATTTGGTGGAGGTCCATAATTCGGTGGGAGAGTAAGCATACATCGTCTGCGTAGTCAAGATGCTTCAGTTGAGATGTAAGAGTCCATCGAATTCCTCCGTTTCCCGTCGACAAAGCTGCATGAAGCACATCGCTAATCACCAATAGGAATAATATTGGTGAAAGGATACAGCCTTGTCTTACCCCACTTTGGATCTCAAATTCCTCAGACAACCTTCCCCTGTGCAGAACGTGACATTTGGAGCCTTCATATGTAGCTTTGATAATAGCAATTAGTTTATCGGGAATGCCTCTCCTGCGTAAGGCACGCCAAATAAACTCCCTGTTGACACTATCGAACGCCTTCTCAAAATCGATGAACAGCAGGTGCAGTGGCGATCGATATTCAACACACTGTTCGATGATAATCCGCAGGGTGTTGATGTGGTCGGCACAGGAGGATCCAGAGCGGAAACCTGCTTGTTCGGCATCGAGTGTGTCTTCGAGATGTTGTTTGATTCGCTCAAGGATGATTTTAGCTATTATCTTAGCTACAGCAGGCAGCACGCAGATACCCCTCCAGTTTCCGCACTCCATTAAATTTCCTTTCTTAGGAAGCTTGACGATCATTCCCTTTTTCCACTCGTTAGGAAAGCTCTCAGCTTCCCAAGCTCTATCTATAAGTGGAAGCAGAAGCTCAGCCGATGTTGTTGGCGTTGCTCGTAAGAGCTCTGCTGGAATACCGTCAAGTCCTACCGCCTTGTTGGTTTTGAGTGCCTTGATCGCGGTAATGATCTCATCTTTACTGGGAGTCGTGGTGCGTATTCGGGAACTTCTCACCTCGGGCATCTCAGTCTGATTTGGGAGCATATCGCTAGCGAATACACGGTTCAACACCGTAGCAAAATGCTCTTTCCATCTCTTGAGCTGGTCCTCATCTGAAATGAGCAAGGAGCCGTCTAGGCTTTTCACTAGGTATTGGCTGGAGCTGCGACCACCTGTCAGCTCTTTCGTGATTCTGTAGACAGTCCTGCTGTCGCACCTCCGTGCAGCTTCTTCTGCTTCTGTAGCCAGCGCGTTGATGCAGTTGCGCTTGTCACGTCGTACGCTACGCTGAACTTCTCTCATCTTCATGCGATATAGGGACTCTAGCTCGCTTCTCCCTGCTGCTGGGGTAGCTGCAACGCGAGCTTTTAGCTGTTTTCGTTCGTCAATCCGTCTCCAGGTATCCTCGGAAAGCCACGCCCTATGTCTTCCCTGCGATCGACCGACAATTCTTTCAGCACCAGATGTAAAAACATTTTTCACAGCACACCAATGGTCTTGGATGGTTGCGGGCATTGAGCTGCATGCACTATGATAACGCCTGAAACCGAACTGTTCATTAGGTTATATTTCCTGTTCATCAATTATCCTTAATAATTTTTCCTTAAACACCCTTTCAAAAATTTTACTCAAGCTACTAAGTAAACTGATCGGCCTATAGCTGTCCGGTCTATCAGCAGGTTTGCCTGCTTTCGGAATAGGCACTATTTTTGCTACTTTCCAAGCAGTTGGAAAGTATTGCATCTTGAGGCAAGCGTTTATTATGAATGCTAAATATTTATTACCAATCTTGGGTAATTTCTTTCGATAAATATTTCTTATACCGTCCAGCCCACTTGTTTTTCTAATCACTAAGTTATCTATGAAATGCTGTATTTCTGACTCGGTAATAAATGCACTCGACGGAGTTTCAACTTCACCCGTGTTGAAAGCCTCTAAGAAGTTGTGTACGATACATTGCTAAGAAGCGTTTGGAGAGAACGGACGTGTTTACTCTAAGTTTCGTGGGGCGTAAACTTACAGTTTTTGTTTTACTTTTTAATTCTTTGCATATAAATAAAAAAAATGGATTGTATAATTTGTAATAAAAAAATAGATCGCGGTTGTGAGACCAAAATCACCTGCGTCGACTGCAATGTGTATTTCCATTGTTTGTGTGTTAAACTAAATCCGTCGGATATAGAATATATGAACACTCACAATGTTCCATATCGTTGCGACAATTGTAACGCTCTTCGCCGTAAATCTTTGCAACATCAAAGTGCATCGATACCATCATCGGCAGGAACTACATCTACAACGAAACAGAGGACAAAGCGGAATCAGCAAACAGTCGCTAAGTTACAAAGCGTCACTAAGTCGACGGTCCAACAACCTGCAACAGCACTGCGTGTGCATGATCTACCACAACAGTTCGATGATGGCACAGTTACATTGCAAATGCTCTATAAAGAGATTATTTGTCTGAAGAAAATGCATTGTGACTTTATCAGCACAGTTAATCAGCTGAAAGAAGAGAATGAAAAGCTAACATCTAAAGTTTCATCACTGGAGAGCAGGCTGAATTGGAGAGAGCAGAAGAATTTTGAGACAGTCATCGAGATTGCTGGTGTACCTGGTGTCAACAATAACAATGCAGGGAAATGTGTTGAAACAATTTTCAACAACGCGTTGGATGTCTCCGTGTCATCCACAGATATTCAAAAATGTTACGTCAAACGTGTATTAAAGAAAAACAACAATAATGATGTAATTCGCGTACACTTCTCTTGATTAGAGGTAAAAGAAAAAATAATGAAAGCCAAGAAAACTGCAATGAAGAAATTAAATTCTGCATTATTTATCGCGGGCACAAAGGACAATATTTTTATAAATGATTGTTTAACAAACTATACCAGAGCTTTATTTATGGAAGCAATAAAATTAAAAGCGGAAAAAAACTATAAGCACAGGGTGTCCGCCGGGAACGTATACTACTTTGTTTTGCGCCAATTTGGTAAACATTAGTCTTGACAGTTCATATTTGGCAGTCGTGAAGTAGACACGTGGCAAATTTATTATGGAAAAATATTCGATAAACCAACGTGTTTTAATCGTTAAAACATTTTATCAAAATCAATCATCGATTACTGTGACGATGAGAAAGTTACGTGAAATTTTTGGGAGAAACAACGTGCCAACAAAACGCACTTTTTATCGTGTAGTGAATGATTTCGAAGAAAGAGGGTCTGTAGGTGATAGGCCCAAGCATGGGCCACAACGTACTGCAAGATCGGCTGAAAACATTACTGCTGTTCAAGGAAGTGTTCAAAACAATCCATCAACCTCAATTCGACGCCGTGCTCAGGAGCTTGGTCTTCAAAGAACAACTTTGGCAACAATTTTGCACAAGGATTTGCATTTGTTTCCATTTAAGATTCAGTTGACACAAGAGCTTCTTCAAGAAGACCATTTACGCCGCCGTACATATGCCAATACGATGTTACAGCTAGCCCATGATAACCCCGATTTTCATGAAAAAATCATAATGAGTGACGAGGCACATTTTCATTTGAATGGATATGTGAATAAACAGAATAGTCGGTTCTGGGCAATGGAAAACCCTCAAATTATTCATCAGTCACCTTTGCATCCATTAAAAGTAACAGTCTGGTGTGCAATTTGGTCAGGAGAAATCATTGGACCATACTTCTTTGAAAATGAAAACGGCGTAACGGTAACTGTGAATGGGGAGCGATATCGTGATATGATTGAAAACTTTTTAACGCCACAACTGCATGCTTTGGGCTTAATTAACATGTGGTATCAACAAGACGGTGTTACATCGCATACAGTCAGGATTACAATGGAACAAGTTATTTCAAAAAATGGTGATGTTGATTGGCCTCCACGGTCGCCTGATTTGACTGCTCCTGACTTCTTTTTGTGGGGATATCTGAAAAGCAAGGTTTATGCAAACAAACCAGAAACGCTTGAGCACCTCAAACAAAATATTCGTGATGAAATTAATGAAATACCGCGTGAAATGTGTGAGAATGTAATGAAAAACGTGCTCAAAAGGGCTCGCATTTGTGAGACTAGCAGAGGCGGACATTTACCTGATATTGTATTCCATACATAATTGCCGACATTAAATAAAACATCTATCAATATAAGATCCATTCTCTTTCATTTAATCAAAAATTATAAACAAACAAAGTAGTATACCTTCCCGGCGGACACCCTGTATATCGTCAGACTCAGCATACGCTCATCAGTTCACTATCCAGCGGGCACCGCGAGGAGGTGATGATGTGATTTGCCCACCATGAGCAATGCTAAAAACAATTAATCAAATCATGGCCCACAATTTTCCTTCAGTGTAGACCACGGCCAGCAGTCATGCAGCAGTGGCTATCGTTGCAATAGTATGTGTGTATGAGTATATGGGTGTGTGATCTCTTCTAGAGTTAAAATTGAAAAAAAAAAACATTATCAGTAACAAATCTAAGATATTTCTGTAAGTTTCTAAGTAAATTTCATTAATTAAGGTATCCATGTGCTGTCAAAACATCATGCAATTAAGAGACTTGGGAATATACGCGTAGGTACATATCTACATGCATATGCACCTGTAGGCATAGAACTATTGCAATATTTTTCCATTTTGTTAAATGAGATGTTCTTAATCTTTGGATTTGTCCACAGCTTAGAATGTTTTAATGAAAATAAAATAAATTGTGTGTTGGAAGCGGGTTTGTGTATGCTTTGTTGGGATTCCCACGGGGGAAGTTATAATTGAGTTTACACATTTTCGGTATTGTATTCAGTTGGCAGTTATATTTCAACAAGTAAGTAACTGTTAACTAAATGAGGGCGAATCAAGGCGAGCACTGGTCAGCTAGTTTTTCCATAAGAAACAAAAACGAACTTACAAAACTCTATTCAATATACATATAACAGATTAATTATACGTATACGTACGAACATATATTTATTGCAAATGGTGATTCGATTATCTATTCTACGCAGTTGTTTGTAGTAATCAGATATTTTCATTTGAACTAAATTAGAAAAAGAAATTCTGACCAATTGCTTTTCAATCTCATCTATGTGATTTGTGTCTTTATTTTTATTTTCAAAATACGCTCTTAATAAAGAAAGTGCAATAATTGCTTCTTTACTAGATAGTTGAGGCTGATTTACAATTGTATCGAACTCTTCTTCATCATCATAACCGTCTGCTTCAGTGACTTTACCAGAAGATTTACTGACTTCCTCCAATATTTCCTTTGCTGAAAGCTCTCTATAACATTCATCATTGGAATAGCAGTCTATGTTACATATAGGTCGCCTAAATTAGGATCGCTTCTTCTGATTCGCAGTGCACTTGACTAGGATTATCAAAACCTGCTTTTATAGAGCAGTTTTTAATTGTTGTGGGTGTTATCCGCCACCAAAGCGCTTCACAATTGTTAAAGCTTCCAAAACATTTACAGCCGTATTAATAAACATGAGTTATCTCTAACTCATGGTTTACGCAGAGGATATGTTCAAATCCTTATTAATAAAAAAAATTCAGACTTAACTGACGTTTGTTAACTTGTGGTTAACTAACTCGCCGATTTCGCGAGTTAAAGAGTTGATAACTTTGCAAAATAGTGCCTATGTGTAAAATTGCTGCAAAGAAGATACAAAAAAAATGCCTTATCATTGAACAATCAAAGACAGGCAGGATAATCAGTGCAGTTCTATGTAAATAGAAAAGATTACTTTTCTATTAACACCCAAGATGCTTGCGACTTCCACTTAAGAAAATATCGCTTTTCTGTTGTTGTTATTGTTGTTGCTCACTGGCGTGGAAGTACCCATGATTCTCGAATTTTCAGAGAGAGAGCAGGATAAAAGATCATTTATAAAGAAGGATTTCAAAGGTCATTATGCATGCACCAACCTTATTTTCACGCTCGTTTTAAATCCCAGAAATCCTGCAGAAGAATGCTACAATATTGCTCATATTGCTACTGCAAATACAGTTGAACGAACCTTTAAAGATCATTTAGATTCAACTCTCGATGTCGAACAGGCAGGCTTTCGCGCTGGATCCTCCTGCATCGACCACATAAACACCTTACGGATCATAATCGAACAATGCGTTGAGTATAGGTCTCCGCTACATTTACTGTTTATCGACTTCGAGAAGGCTTTCGACAGCTTGAATCGAGATGCTATCTGGTTGGCCTTGCGCAGGAGAGGCATTCCAGAAAAGCTTATAGCTATTATCAAGGCTACATATGAGGGCGGCAAGTGTCACGTCGTGCACAATGGTAAGGTGTCGGAGGACTTTGAAGTCCAAAGTGGAGTACGTCAAGGGTGCATACTGTCCCCACTATTGTTCTTGGTGGTTATCAGCGATGTACTCCGTGCAGCATTGACGGAAGCTAATTCTGGAATTCGTTGGACTATGACATCTTACCTTAAACACCTAGATTACGCTGACGATGTTTGTCTACTTTCACATCGGATAATGGATCTTCATTTGATGGCCCAAAATCTAGAAGCTGAGGCAAACAAAGTGGGGCTAAAAATAAACACAGCCAAAACAAAAGCCCTGAGTACTTCCAATACCCCCGCTCAACTTAACATTGCCGGAAAGCAAGTCGAGAAAGTTGATAACTTTCTATATTTAGGAAGTGTCGTCTCGGCTAATCGCGGTGGCACCGAACTGGATGTGTGCAGCAGAATCGGGAAGGCTAAAGCTGCGTTCGGAATGCTGTCCAAAATCTGGAGAAGCAATGTTATTAGCTTAAGAACCAAGCTACGACTGTTCCGCTCCAATGTAGAATCAGTGCTGCTTTATGGGTGCAGTACCTGGAAGGTGGACACCATTAACACACGCAAGCTGCAAGTCTTCGTAAACAAATGCTTAAGAATCATCTTGAGGATTTTTTGGCCGAACCGCATCTCCAACGAACAACTTTATCTGAGAACGGGCCAAGAACCTATAAGCATTACTATACGAAGAAGAAAGTGGCAATGGCTTGGACACACCCTACGGCGCGAAGACAACTCCATTGCGAAATACGCCATGCAGTGGAATCCGCTCACCCAGGCAGGCAGAATAGCGGGACGCCCTAGGCAAACGTGGCGCAGAACAGTTGAGGAGGAATCGAGCTCTTTAGGAATGAGTTGGAGGCAGCTCAACCGCGTTGCAGAACTCCGAACACGATGGCGCGCAGGCGTGGTTGACGCCCTATGCCCCCCGAGGGGTTAAGGGACATAAGTAAGTAAGTAAGAACCTTTGGTGTTTGGAAGGCCGGATATCTTTGGAGAATGCCAAAACTATCATTGTAGCCCTAGGCGTTCTACATAACCTGGCCAATTATTATAACGTTTCAATAGAATGTAGTAGATTTTGCTTTCTCTTTGGTACAATTAAGGACAGTAGTTGCCATTTGCAAACTCTAGATATAATTAAAACGTCAGATAGCTTTTGCATGGAGAAAACATTTTTATTAATAAGAAAATTTAGCTAATGGATAACCTCGCTAACTACGGGTTAGTTAACTCATTGGCTATCGGTGTGTTAGCGATTTTTTATTAATACGGTTGTTACTGTTTTTGATAAGTCACGCAATGACTGTCCTCTTTACAATACCAACAGCATGTCACCTTACTATAATTTGCCTATAATACACTTTGAAACAAAGGATTATACCCTCGTCTAAGGACTGAATGAGGGATGCGGTTTTTTGGTGCTAAAAAATGCAGTGCTTTGACCGCCTTAAAGCATGTGGCAAGCAGCGTTATCAGCGAGAAGAACATTTCGTTTCTCCTTTTGTAACTTTTTGTCCCAGTTAAATTGTATCCCTGATGATCCCAGATTGCACTGGTCATCCAAGACTTGCTATTGGAGAAATATTTAATGGGAATATTCTTTCCTCTACAGGAACGCGGCTGCTTGCACGACCAATCGCAAAAATATTTTTTTCTGAACCAGTCATATTTACTAAAAATAGCAAAGTTATTCTATCTTTCTGTATTTTACCACCAGTAGGATTTTTCTCTTTAAAAGTCATTGTTGAACTGGGTAGGGAAAGATAACATAAACCATTCTCATCACCATTAAACACATTTTAGGACAATAATTTTTAAGTGAGCTTGGTAGTGCGTTCCTGACCCAATCACTCGCCATGAAATTGTCAGCGTCAGGCCTTTCTCCTTGAATAAAAATAAATAAAAAATATGTTATGACTATGTCCTATCGTGTGAGCCATCCGTTACTAGCCTGAAACTGTTCTACGTGAAGCACTTGAGCAAATTTAATTGCTTGTCCTTTAAGCATTGGACCAGTTACTACTGCATTCTTAGTTCTCATTTCCCGGAACCAAATCAAAGACTTATCAACTTCTTCATATACATATTTCTAGCCAAACAATTGTTTAACATTTTGCAATAAGAGCTTAGATTTAAGTTTACATACAAATTAAATACTTTGATTCAAATTAAAAGTTTTTAAAAAAACATTTATTATCCGAACTGTAGAGTTCGGGCTCAAAAGAACAACTGATTTATTAAATTCTAATTTACAAACATATTCTTAAATTCTACGAGGACAAGAGGTGCAATAATATTTTATGTATAAACAAATATCATCGGTTAGTGGTAACATGATATTTGTTTATGGTGGGAACCGAATGGCGTTGTCTGTTCCCACAACTCATATTGATGTTGCAGATCTTTCCGCTGAGTAGGCGATTTTCGCCTTGCAGTATCTGTTTATGTGAGGTGTTAACTTACTTGTCCGCATACGTTGTCTTTGTAATATTTCCATACCTGGGTAGATACTTCTTCGATAACTTGGAGGAGGTGAGGTCCTTGAACCATAACAAGGATCTCTTTAGATTTTGTAGGGAGATTAATTGCTTGGAGGATTGGGTTTAGGTCTTTTGCCGTGGAGGTTTCCTAGGGATCGCGATGGGCCCACTTTGGTGCCTAGTGTTTTATGACAACCACATAACCCTACCTAACCTAACCTAACCTATGATTAAACTCTTGGCATCGCTTGCATTGAGGGATTGTCTTCGTGTTGACACGTAGCGGCTCAATTTTAACGACCATACTCGTGATTGTACGAATATTGAATATCTTTTGCTGGCTCTCCGTTTTATGGAATGATAGCACAAAAAGCGGAAGCTTACGTTTCAATGTAGTTTCTTCACCACGGTCTGGTCGTTTTCTCTCTTTTTTTAAAAGGTTCACGGCGTCCAGAATGTTATAACCTCTAACGCGTAAATCATCTAAAACGTCTTCTTTAGCGCATGATGGATGTAGCCCTCTAGCTACGACCCTCAAGGGTCTCTCAGACTTGTCTTCGTAAGTATGCCATTGAATTTTTTCCTTATTTAGCCTTTGAGATACAACCCGATAGCCTTCAGCGTTATTAACCTTGATTCTCCACGCATCGTTTCGCAAGGAAGTTACTTTAAATTCACCAGCGATCGTTGTTTTTAGAATTTTCCTCAGAGAATTATAGTCGGCAACGCCCGTGATATTTATTGGTGGAGGGGTGCGTTTGCTTTTAATTTGCTTTTCCGGTTTCGGCTGCGCTTTGCGATTAGGTTGCTGTTGTGGAACAACTTCAGGCGATGAACCGGCCTTACGTTTTTTAGATGGTCTTCGTTTGAGTGTCCAATCCGTTTCGCGCGTGAGTTCTTCTTCATCCGTGCTGTAGTGATGGCTACCCGGAGAAGGCTCACAGTGGATAACCGTCTATGCTTTTGAAGACTCGTTTTGAGATTCAAGTTTATCAAGTTTGCTTTTGAGATCTCGACACAACATCTCCATTTCGTCGAGCCTCTTTCGGAGTACGGCGTTCTCCTTTTTCAGAGTACTCTCTTCGAAATCTTGCGTTTTCCGAATTAACATATCCGGATTTGCGAGACTTTTATTTTGCGCTTTAGGTGAAAACTCCTGAGGCGGAGATCTTTGTAGCCTCGAGCTTTTCCTAAATGGGTTGATTAAGTTCTGATGCAATAAATAGCTCTCCCCAGAATCCGTAGAGCATGCCTCTTGCGAGGGTGGATTTTCCAGTTGAACTGGGCTGCCACCTGGGGTATAAACACCATTAGTTTTGCTCATTGCATGATTAATATTACCGTAAGAAAGACGGGGAAGATATTTTCTCCAGCTCCCGATACAGGCCCTCCGTACTCTGCTTGAATCTGGGCGCACTTCTTCTTCGCTTTTTTCTTGCAACATCTGTATTCAGCAAGGCGAGCTTTTTCGTCACTATTATTAGAGGGGCACTTTGACCAGGCTTTGAAAGCCGCTTGATTCTCATTTATCACCTTCTTAGCTTCATCACTCCACCACCAAGTTTCTTTGGCGTGTTGTTAGTGGCCTTTTGAAGCTCCTAGCAGTGATTTGGCTTTCTTTAAGCAAGTTCGCTGTAGGAAATTCCACATACTTTGTGCTCTGCATTCTTCATCCTCAGCTCCGTTGATGGTGTGAGAGAGGTAATTTTTCATTACGAAAACAAAAGCCTCGCCTTTTTAAATTGCTGATTTAATTTAATTATTATAAATATATATTGTTTGTATATATTTTAATGCGTTCTTTCTTTTTATTTTTTGTTGAATTATTATTTATTTATGTTGTTGTTTTGTTTTGTGGAATATAAGCTTTTATGCTAGTTTGTAAGTGTTTCATTTCAGTGGATATGGGATTCTAACCAGAGAACTGCAACAAGTATCTCGTTGAGCCACTCGAAACATTTAGTGCCTTCACATACATCCACGTTAATTCCAAGAAATGATTGGCTACCCTCTCACTTTATTGCCTGGTATACATATGTCCTGAAAATGCTACACTTATTCAATACGAGCTACTTGAATCAATTCGAAGGCTCCTGAATCACTTATACATTTGTGAATACTTTTAGTGCGAGCCTACTAGGTATTCAAATATTCATAAGTGTCGATTCAAACTTGCTTATTATCTTTGTGCGCGAGACTGTTGGCGGCTCGTGTGTTAGCGAATGATTCATAACTATGAATGAGTGAATTCTTGCAGTTCCTTGGTCCTAACGTCGTTACAATTTTTACATTATTTGTTTCTTTTTTTGTAACTTTTCCTTGCTCCGTCACTCTTTTTTTGGGACTTTTTGAAATTTTTCAGCGGCAACCATGGGAAGGGACCTAGAGAGAAGCTTTTTCGTGACAACAATACCCTTGGATGTTTGTCAGTGTTGCGACGCAACATAAATCATGAAATCCTTTTCTCGACATCACACCCACGATGTATTCTCCGTCGGCAAATGACAATGCCAAATAAAAGGCCGACGGCAAATCACAAATGCATCACGCACAAATGATTGGCAAAAATGGGAGATCAGAAAATTGACCCACAACATAGAAAACTAACATTAAGAAAGTGCATATAAAAAATGCGATGTTTTTTTTATCACTTGGCTCCGCCCACTGTTTAACCATCTCGGTGTTTGTAATTTGGTTGCATGTATGTATTGGTAGTGGTCAACGACCTGAAGAAATTGGTCAACGGCATAAAACAATTGGAGCCAAGTAGAGAATCTTGGGCTGGGGCATATCCTATTGGAAGACCTGCAATCCCAACAGGTCAATGGTCTGTGGAACTGGACCAACGGCAGAAAACAGCTGGATTCGGAGGTTTCTTTTGGACATAGAAGAATCATATTAATCATTCCCAATTCGAAGGTACAGAGAATCGGCAATATAATAAATAGATTCAAAAAACCAAAGTTCATTTTTTCTGTTATTGGTCTATAGTAGTAACATAGGCTTTATTGTTTGTCCCTTTAAGAATCCACCCGGCAACATAGAGTTCATTTGAATTAAAGATTGCGGAGTAGTTCGCTATCCTTTTCGCGAGTGTCCTTACGAGACATAGTGGTCCTTCGAGCCGGATTAAAGGATTCTGTACAGGATCAGGACAAAATAATTAAACAACCAAGGGTGTTCGTGTGCGTCGATAAATAGACATTCAGTACGGTCGGACTTCCTGTGAGGATCTGGATCTGAAGAAGGTGGTGCACCGAAGGAGCAACGCTAAAGTACAGGTGTGTGGCATTTTTTGTAATCTTATAATTTATTATATCTAAATATATAATCGTGTGTGGTGTGTTCTGCGGGTTAATTTAATTGCTTGTCTTCATCATGAGTAAACACAAGATTCCCAATTTAGTAGATGCGATTCAAACAATTTCGCAAGGCTTACATGCCGATTATAAGGCATATGCAGGTTTAGAAAAATCAAGGAAATCTGCACACATGAATGAGGCGCGCTTAGCGGATTTAGAAGCATCCTTTGAGGAAGCTAGAGCTCTCCATCAAAAAATTGTTGAGGCCCCTAGTGAAGAGGTAAAAGTGAATTACATGGAAGCTCTAACGTTCCATAAAATAAAGGAGCTTTTCTTTAAATATTCGTGTGAGTTAAGGGAACAGTTAGCAACCACCGAGAGTCAGAGTGTTCTCAACAACTCAGTAGCAGGGTCAAAGACACCGTCGGTCGAATTAAAGCTTCCTCCTATGAAAATCCCTACCTTTGATGGTTCGCTAAAACTGTGGCCAGAATTCAAAGGATTATTCGAAAGTTTAGTGAACAAAAATGCGTCAATATCCGATGCACACAAATTGCAGTATTTAAAGGGTAATTTAACCGGTGAAGCGGTACGTATGCTACGGAATACCGATACGAATGTTGAAGCTGCATGGGCATTACTGGTCAAACGGTTTCAAAATATTCGATTGTTATAGGACAATCAATTCAAATCGCTCTTCGATCAACCGAAGCTTACTGAGGAATCATCCGATGATCTCAAATTACTGCTAGACACAACAAACGAAGCAAGACAATCACTTAAAAACCTTGGAGTGCCTGTGAACGCATGGGAAGATGTTCTTATTTTTCACACAGTGCAGAAACTTCCGTTTATCACTCGAGGACATTGGGAATCCCACATTTCTATGCATGCGGACTATCCGCAATACAGCATCTTAGAAGATTTCATTCTTATGAGATCAAGAGCCTTGGATGTCACTGGACAATCCCCATCAGGTTCCAATCAACCTAGATCTAATTCCAATCAACCTAGGCACAATTCGTGTACACAATTCCACAATTCTGAAGTGATCACTGTATCAGGGTTCACATTTCATTCGCAACTGCTTCAAATTTAAGGAACTAAACATCAGGAAAAGACAGGACATTGTGAAGAAAAGGAAATTGTGTTTCAACTGTTTGTCGAACGCGCATTTTACGCAAAACTGCACAAGCACCTTTACGTGTTCTACATGCCACCAAAAGCACCATTCGTTACTGCACATAAACGAGCCAGTTAACCCAATGCATGCTAACGAACCCGCTTCAACAGCAGCTGGTTCGCTACCCACTCAACCAGGCTCCTCTTCCGTTCAACCTCTTCGATCGGTACCATCAGAGAGCCCAACAACCTCCAACAAAACTGCTTCAGCATACAACGCGTTCATAGCTGATAACGACCATGCACCCGTTCTTCTGGCTCGGCCCTCATCAAGGTTTTGACAACCGTTGGCCAACCGTTGTTGCTGCGAGCGCTATTGGATCCTGGGTCAGAGGCTTCTTTTATTACAGAGTCTGCCGCTCAATTATCAAATTTAGAAAGGGAAAGGAGCTGCGTCAGCATCCTTGGCGTAGGAGAAACCAACACTAGCACCTCCAAGCACAAGGTTTCTCTGACAATTGTCTCATATGTGAACGAGAATTTCAGCTTACAGCTTAATGCTTTGGTCTTGCCCAAACTCACAACTGTGCTTTGAACGCACAATATTCCATATGCTAATTGGAGCCACCTCCAAAATAATGAACTTGCTGATCCGATGTTCAATAAACCAAGTAAAGTCGATATTCTACTTGGCAGCGATGTTTATCCGTTCAGGGACTCAGGGACTCCTATGGCTCAAAGGACAGAATTAGGATGGGTACTTCCGGAGGCATTTCACCCAGCAAGCAGTCAAAAATAACATCCCTCCACACCAAAAGTCGAACCATGGACAGCTTGTTGCTGAAATTTTGGGAACTTGAGGAAGTCCAAAGGAGAAATCTGCTTTCACCGGAAGAAGAGGAATGTGAAACACATTTTTGCAGAACGCATCAACGTCAAACGGATGGCAAATATGTTGTTCAACTTCCATTTAAAGGGGGAGCACGTCCCTTGATAAGTTTGTCTCAAAGATCAGCGCTTCTTAGGTTCAGTCAACTGGAAAGAAAATTCCAAACAAATGCGTCATTCCATGAGGAGTATAAAAGGGTTTTCAATGAATATTAGGAGCTGAAGCATATGACAGAGATAGACCCCAGTGCACTAACCAATTCCCACTACTTCGTTCCCCACCACGCAGTGATAAAAGAATCCAGCTCAACCACAAAGCTACGAATCGTTTTTGACGCGTCCTGCAAATTGTCCGATGGTACGTCACTCAATGATCATCTTCTCGTTGGCCCAAGATTGCAGGATGACATCTTTGATCATATTGCCCGATTTAGGAAACACAAAATCGCATTTGTAGCGGACATCAATAAAATGTATAGACAAATATGGGTTCCTCCGGCCGATTCGTTATACCAACTTATTGTATGGAGAGATGCAGATGTCGAAGAGGTAAAGATATACCGACTTAACACGGTCACATTCAGCACCACCTCCGCACCATATTTAGCGGTTCGTACCCTGCAACAACTTGCATCCGACGAACGAGAGGACTACCCAATTGCATCGAAAATTGCTAAAGAAAACTTTTACGTAGATGACGTAATTCATGGGGCCGACTCAGAAGCAGAAGCCATGGAGATGCAATTACAGCTCAGAACAATGTTGCAGCGAGGAGGTTTCCCACTACGGAAATGGGCAAGTAAGGACAATCCGGCAGACATCGCATCTAGAGGACTGTCTCCAAGAGATCTCCTTAAAAATCATCAATGGTGGCAAGGACCCGAATTTCTGCAAGCGTTTGATGAGCAACTGCATACTCCATATGAAGTTATACCGACGGATCTTGAAACGAAAGCATCAGAGATCTCAAGAACCAAAAACGAGTTTATCGCATCTGGGTACCCTTTAAAAAATATTTTTCAGCTCTGCGTTCACTTCACCGCTTTCGAGGCAAATAAATTCATCAATGGTTTTTCATCTCTACGTCGTCTTCTTAGAGCTACGTCGTACTGGCTTCGGTTTTTTACCAACTTGCGATTCAAGGCCCAAAAATTGTCAACGCGGGTGTCTGGATCACTTTCAGTCGACGAAATCTCTTCAGCTCAATGGCGATTGATTACCATAGTACAGCAAGAGTTTTTCGCCGAAGAAATTTCAAAGGTGATCAAAGGTGAAACAGTCCCCAAAAGAAGCAAATTGGCAAGACTTTCGCCAATTATCGACGAAAAAGGAATGCTGCGACTTGGTGGTCGATTGGAAAATGCTGATTTACCTTACGCACAGCGGCATCCAATAATATTGCCTTCGCAAAATGTTCTAACGTCACTCATTGTTCAAGATGCGCACCTAAGAACTCTGCAGTATGGTCAGCAATTGATGATGGCAACACTTCGATCTGAGTTTTGGATTTTGAATCTGAAATCTAGTGTAAAAAGATGTATTTACAACTGTCTAGAATGTTACAGGTACAAGGCAACAGAAATGCGACAGAAAATGGGTAATTTGCCAGCGTTACGAGTCAACCAGGCGTGACCGTTTCAGACATCCGGAGTGGACTATGCAGGTCCTGTTCAATTAAAAGCATGGAAGGGTGCAGTAAAATTACAAAGGCGTACATAGCGATTTTCATTTGCTTCTGTACTAAGGCAGTACACCTCGAGCTTGTAAGCGACTACACAGCATCCGCATTTCTTGCAGTTTATAAACGCTTCACTGCGCGCCGTGGGATCTGTTCACACCTATATAGCGATTGTGAAACCAACTTCAAGGGAGCGGCAAAAATCCTGGAATCAGAAAAATCCCACATGTCAAGGCAATGGACAGAAGACATTGTCCAGCAGATGCAATCCAACGGCACAACATGGCATTTCAACCCTCCTGCTGCTCCGCATTTCGGCGGGCTGTGGGAAACAGGTGTAAACTCGATGAAATACCGCTTTAGACGGGTTATTGGTCATTACACTCTCACATTCGAAGAGTACGCAACAGTATGAACACAAGTTGAGGCTTGCCTCAATTCGCGTCCACTTTGTCCGGTAACCGAAGACCCAGACGATCTGTCTATTTTGACACCAGGACACTTTTTAATTGGTACATCCCTAAACACCGCACCCGAAAGAGATCTAACCGAAAGCAAACCAAATTACTTGGATAGATGGCAACTCATGCAGAAAATTCAGCAAGACTTCTGGAAAAAATAGAAATCCGAATACCTGGCTCGGCTACAACAGCGTCCAAAATGGCTTACACCAAACTCTCAACTCAAGGTAGGACATTTAGTACTCTTGACTGATGAACAAACTCCGCCCACACGTTGGCGTCTTGGCAGAATTACAGCGACGCATCCTGGAACCGATGGAAAAATTCGGGTGGTCACACTCAAGACTGCAACCACCTCATTGAAGCGTCCTATCGCTAAACCAATGCTTAACGAATAAAGGTTCACACACACACCCAAACACACTAAAATAAATATTTTATATTATATCTCAACTTAACTTAATTATTAATTACAATGAATTTAATAAACCTAATCAAACCTATACCTATAAACTATTATGTATTGCCACACACCATTCACCACCCCCACTTTCTTCTCCCTTTCATGTACCTACCCACAGTTCGAGGAGCTCATGGCCAGCAGAAATCATCCAGGAACATATGTACATCGGTAATCGAAGCAGAAAATCAACCCTGTAAAACAGATGATAAGAAGATGGTAGATCACCTTCAACAGCGTCGATGTATCTCCCTGGGGCCCGGCAGGATTTTGCGACGCAACATGAATCATGAAATCCTTTTCTCGACATCACACCCACGATGTTTTCTCCGTCGGCAAATGACAATGCCAAATAAAAGGCCGACGGCAAATCACAAATGCATCACGCACAAATGATTGGCAAAAATGGGAGATCAGAAAATTGACCCACAACATAGAAAACTAACATTAAGAAAGTGCATATAAAAAATGCGATGTTTTTTTTATCACTTGGCTCCGCCCACTGTTTTACCATCTCGGTGTTTGTAATTTGGTTGCATGTATGTATTGGTAGTGGTCAACGACCTGAAGAAATTGGTCAACGGCATAAAACAATTGGAGCCAAGTAGAGAGTCTTGGGCTGGGGCATAGCCTATTGGAAGACCTGCAATCCCAACAGGTCAATGATCTGTGGAACTAGACCAACGGCAGAAAACAGCTGGATTCGGAGGTTTCTTTTGGACATAGAAGAATCATATTAATCATTCCCAATTTGAAGGTACAGAGAGTCGGCAATATAATAAATAGATTCAAAAAACCAAAGTTCATTTTTTCTGTTATTGGTCTATAGTAGTAACATAGGCTTTATTGTTTGTCCCTTTGAGAATCCACCCGGCAACATAGAGTTCATTTGAATTAAAGATTGCGGAGTAGTTCGCTATCCTTTTCGCGAGTCTCCTTACGAGACAGTCAGACTCTCGCGAGAGGTGGGACCGTGAAAAAACCTTTTTGGTGTTTTCTGGGAATCGAACTCGGAACCTCACGCGAGTAACATATGCAACATCAGCAACTCTAGTCATTCCCCCAAAGCCACCAAGAGCAACAACATTTACTGACTCAATTACATCACCACCAAATGATGACCGAGCAAGTGCAAGCAACCTGGATATAAGCAAACATGCAAATATGGGTCAAGTCATTTCAGCAGTATCAGCAATATCAACGTATAAAACGGCAAGCGGAACCACAGACAATCGTCCAATAATTCGCGGATAGTTTTAATCGCAGCCACGCTCAAGACTGCGGGTTAAAACTAAAAATATTATTGTACACTTTTAATATTAAAATAAATAAAGGCGAAAGGTCCAGTTGAGACCTGGGTCAAGTTAAAAGCAAACATAATTGTGTTTTTTTTAGACCTAGTCGAACTCGACAATATAACTGGCGCAGTCGGTATTCCTCTGTTCCGTCGAATTAGAGGAAAGTGAAACGAAGTTCAAAGTGATAAAATCACACCGTACAAAGTGAAACAAAGTCCGCAATCACACGGTAGTTAGTGAAACAAAGTCGGGAGTGAATAAGTGAAAAACAAAAACTCTAAGTGTTACGAGCATAATTAATAAAACTAAATAAGGTAGCTAACAAAGTGTATTGAAGAACAATTCACCAGTGCACGAAGAAACAAATCGGGAAACAGTGATCAAAATGGCTCAACAAAACAACTTGGAACAATGCCTGCTAGCACTAACGGAAATAGTGGCACGGCAAAATCAACCACAAAATTGGAGAACAATGATAGAGAAGGAAATAAAGTTCATGCAGCCATTTAGCGGTGAACCTGGAACGTTACCTCCTTTCATCGCCACAGTAGACCAAATCCTGATGGAACATGGTGACCAAGCACAGCAAGTCTTCAACCTTATTTACAACGAAAAAATAACGGGAGCAGCGAAGAACTGCTTAGCCACAGAAACACCAACAACATGGGACGAATGTAAGCAGAAACTAAAAATACATTACAGACCAACGAAGGACCCGAACACCATCAACAAGGAGATAAACAACCTCAAGGTATTTTCTATTAATCATTTGTTAGATAAGATTCAAGAAATTGTCAATTATATTATGGAATGTGCAACATTTAATGATAATCGCTTAGACATAGCTTCTTGCCTCAATAGTTCACTAATCTTAAGAATTAAGCAAATCACTGCAGGGACATTAGCAGCTGAAATTCACGGTAAATACAGTTTGTCAAGTACAAGAACAATCTTATATAAATATGTAGGCCAAGACAAATTTAACCTTCATTTGGAAAAAAACACATACTACAACACAATACAGAAACACTCCTAACCATCGTAATAATAATAGGTACACTATTAATAACACAAACCAACATTTAAACTCAGGACAGATTAGACGAAATGATTCAGGTCAATTAAGACAAAATTTTAACCAAGTTTTCAATCAGTCAAATCAAAATAGGATTCAGAATAACAGACACAACAATAACTTTAAAGGTTCTGGACTAAATAGATCAGGTCAGAATAGAGTTGAACCTATGGATGTAGACGCCCTTAGTAAAAGCGAGGAGGTCAATCATATAAAAGACCACGAGTTTTTTTATAAACTAGCCTCGGACAATAGGAAAATGTGTATAGAACTAACTTTCGAAGAAAAAGACTACATAGCGATGATCGATACGGGATCTACTATAAGCCTTTTAAACTCAAACCGAGTACCATCAAGTCTTTATGAAATAATTGAAGGAACTCCGATTCAAATAAATACTATTCAAGGTAGAATTAAATGTAATACTGAACAAGTAAAAACAAAATGCCCAAACCAATTTGGTCAGCCTTGCAACGCAAGAATGAAATGGACCAAAGTAGCAATAAACAAACCATACGATTTTCTTATCGGAATGGATTAGATAGGACGTAATACAAAAACTATAGATTTCAAAAATGAAGAGATTGTTTTATGGAATAAAAAGCATCTTCCATTCTTAGCCAAATCACTGAAAGAAGTAAACGTGCTAGATATAAGCGAAGTTTGTGAGATTCAAACAAATCACCTCAACGAAGTAGAAAAACAATCAATAAAAACACTTCTGAATAAATATAGAAAATTGATATTTAAGGAAGGAGACCAGTTAACAAATACTAATACAGTGGTACACGAAATAAAAACCACCACAGACCAACAGATAAACTCTAAATTATATAGATATCCTCCAAAGCACGAAGCCGAAGTTCGTAGACAAATGGATGAAATGGAAAAACAGGGAATTATTAGAAAAAGTAAGAGTCGTTATAGCTCACCAATAATAGTTATTCCGAAAAAAAGCAACAATTCAGGAAAACAAAAATATAGGATTGTAGTAGACTATAGAAAACGAAACCAGGTTACTATTGATGATAAATATCCACTTCTAAATATTGATAGTATATTGGATAAATTGGGCAAAGCTCAATATTTTAGTACCTTAGATTTAGCCAAAGGCTACCATCAAATCCTTGTAGCAGAAAAGAATATTGAAAAAACAGCTTTCGTTACACCCGCAGGTTTATACGAATACGTAAGGATGCCGTTCGGTTTAAAGAACGCACCCGCCACTTTCCAAAGATTAATTAATAATATCTTACGTGATTATATTAACAAAATCTGTGTTGTCTACCTAGATGACATATTAATTTTTTCCATAACTTTAGGAGAGCATATCGAATCGTTAGATAAAATATTTAGGAAAATACAAGATCACAATCTAAAGATACAAGCAGATAAATGTAGCTTTATGAAAAGAGATACAGAATTCTTAGGGTACATATTAACGAGTGAAGAAATAAAAGCAAACCCAAATAAAATCAAAGATATCGAAAATTTAAGTATACCTGTTATGTATTGGGGAAATGCTCTCACACACACACACTCCCTTTCCATGTTCTTCATTTCACCGTTCGATTTCTGCTGGGTAACATCTTTGCTACGGGGAGTTGGATCGCGACCGTCACTGAAGTAACAAGGGTTTTGATAATAATAATTGTATTAATTAAGTTAAATAAAGTTTGTGTGCATATGTAAAACTGGCGCAGTCGGTGGGATAACCGAATATCCAAAATTAATATATTTTATTACATGTGCACATGAGCTCTAGCAATTACTCTTTTTTGCCTACACTCTTTTTCGATCGGGAAAAAATCTGGTTCTGTTATTGCGAGCAGCTATCTATATAAAGTAAAAAAAAACGTTCTCCACACGTGCGCTGTAAATTGTGTGCTGTTCTGTGCTGAGCTGTGGATGCAATCTCGCACAATTGCATTTTTATTGCAAGCAGGAGACAATACTGCAGTAAATGCCATCGAACCCAGTCCAAGGTGACCCCGACAACACCGAATCGAAGCCATTGGATTCACAACTCATCGCCACCACGAGCACAACTGCACACAGAATGGCGAACGTTGGAAACCTGGAGCCGTTCGATATGACCCACCCAGAGACCTGGACATCATACTACGCGCGATTTGAGCTGTATGTGCTGGCCAATGACGTGCAGGCGGCCGATCTTCGGAAAGCAATTTTTTTGACATTGGCTGGGGGACAACTTTTTGACCTCCTGTCGTCATTGGCATCTCCAAAGCAGGTGAGTGAAATGACTCTCAATGAAATTAAGACCATTTTGACTAATCATTTCTCTCCTCCGCCTTCGGAAATTACGGCATTCTTCAAATTTCACAAACGCGATCAACAACCCAACGAGGGATTTTCGGATTATGTGGCAACTTTGCGGAAATTAGCAGTAGATTGCAACTTTGGCACCGCATTGGAGCGTATGCTGCGTGACCGCTTAGTCTGTGGCCTACGAGACGAAGCACTTCAGTGGAATCTACTTGCTGAAACCGACTTGAAGTTACAAAAGGTGATTGATCGCGCAACCGCAGCTGAATCAGCTTCGAAACACGTGCTCGAAATTCGACATCCGGACCACGTGCACTACATCTCGAAGCATGGTGGTATCAATCAACGCCATCATCGCAACAGTCAACAACACTCTCGAGACCAAACGAAGGTCAAGCCGTGCAACGGACGTGGAGGTCAACATCCTCGAACACAGTGCCCATACTTGGATACGAAATGCTCCTCATGTGGAACCAAGGGGCATCTACATCGTGTATGTCGTTCCTCATCTATACCCAGCTCCTCAACCCAGAAGATGGCACCCAAAGTTACCCGTCGATCCAAGAAATCAAATTCGCAGTCCATCAATCAAATCTCACCGTTCGTCGATTTGAAGAAGTCTACTACCATTGTGATTAATCAACACTCGTGCAAATTCGAAATAGATTCGGGGTCGAATTATACCATAATGTCGTCTCGAACGTTTCATGACGTGTGGCCTACCACAAAGCCGGCAATTCACAAATGTGATTTGCAGCTCATGGATTTTCAACGTAATCACATCCCAATCAAAGGTGTAGTGGACGTGAACATCTGCTACAACGGAAAACAAATTACAGGCCTTCCAATTGTAATTGTGGAAGGTAATCCATCGAACGTTATGGGCTGCAACTGGTTCACACCCCTCGGCATCAGCATCCAAGGTGTCAACTTCGTGACGAAAGCAGCAACGATCCAGAACGTTCTCTAAAAATTCCAGCATTTGTTCTCCGAAGAACTTGGCAGATTCACGGGAAGGCCTGTGTCACTCACAGTTGATCCATCAGTTCAACCGATTCGTTACCCTCCACGTCGTATTCCATTGGCAACCAGGGGACTCGTCGAAGCAGAACTGGATCGACTGTGCACTCAAGGGATTCTCGAGCCAATCGAATACTCTGACTGGGCCACTCTCATCGTACCCGTCCGTAAGAGTGATGGCTCTATTCGAATCTGCGGAGACAACAAATCAACGCTCAACAAGGCACTCAAGCCTCATTGTTTTCCGATACCTGCGATCAGCACACTGCTCTCGTCCCTAGAGGGGGGAAGCCTTTTCGCTAAGGTTAATTTAGCTCAAGCCTACCAGCAATTGTCCGTCGACGAACAGTCCTCATTTCTGCAGACAATCGTAACTCATAAGGGTGCTTTTAGAGTGACTAGATTGCAGTTTGGAATATCATCAGCCCCAAGTATTTTTCAGAATTTTATTGAGACTCTCCTTCGAAATATTCCAGGGGTTTTGCCGTATTTTGATGACATCATCTTAATGAGAAAAACTGAAGAAGAACTTGCTGATCGTCTAAATCAGGTTCTCACCCGTTTTAACAGTTCTGGAATTCGACTCTGGAAAGATAAATGCAAGTTCGGCGTCTCAACAATTGAGTTTCTCGGTTTCAAGCTCGACTCACTTGGAATAAGGCCATCCCCAGGGAAAGTTAGGGCCATTCAGAATGCATCGGCACCTACCGATAAGAAACAGTTGCAGGCTTTCCTTGGCCTGCTAAACTTTTATCATGCGTTTTTGCCTCACAAAGCAACGATAGCTGAGCCGTTGCATCGCCTCCTCGATAAGAATTGTCGGTGGTCTTGGACGACGGAACACCAGCGGGCGTTCGAAAATCTCAAGAAGCTCGTGATTTCCGATCGAATTCTGATGCATTATAATGAGAACACTCCTCTAGTAGTTGTTTGCGATGCCTCACCGTATGGAATTGGTGCCGTCATCAGCCATCGTTCACCCGACGGTGCTGAAAAGCCGATAGCATTTTATTCTAGAACGCTATCTAAAGCAGAGAGGAACTACGCTCAAATTGATAGAAAAGCCGTTGCACTAGTCGCTGGAGTGAACAAATTTCATGATTATTTGTACGGAAGGAAATTCGAGCTAGTGACTGATCACCGCACCGCACAACGAAGCCAGTGCCTGCAGTTATATCCAATCAAATGCTCCGTCGACGTATTTTTCTGAACGCGTACGATTTTGACATTTTACACCGCCCTGGACACAAAATGGGTAATGCAGATTTTTTGAGCCGGTGTCCAATAAATTCTGAATAGTCAACAGAAGTTGAGGACGAAGAGGTTCTAATGATAGAGATGGTCGCCAAGCCAGTCGTCGATACCACACAAATTGCTTCGCAGACGGTAAAAAATCCTGATCTTGCCAATGTGCTCAGCTGGGCGTTAAGGGGCTGGCCAGATAAAGTCGCTCGTTCCGACAAGTTGTACCCATTCTTTTCACGCCGAACCGAAATCACAGCATTAAAAGGTTGCCTCTTGTGGGGGAACCGCACAATTATTCCGCCAGAAGGTCGCCAGATAATCCTCAATGCTTTACATACCGGACATCCTGGATTTGTTAAAATGAAGGCGTTAGCCCGGAGTTATGTTTGGTGGCCCAACATGGATGCGGATATTGAACGCGTAGTTAATCAGTGTTTGCCGTGTCAGGAGACGCGTCACGAAAATCCGCATGCACCGATTCATTTCTGGGAAATGTCAAAATCTCCATGGTCTCGTCTTCACGTCGACTTTGCTGGGCCCTTTCAAGGTAGTTTATTCTTCACCGTCGTCGATTCATTCTCCAAATGGTTAGAAGAGGTCTTCGTAGTCAAGTCTACTTCATCGCAGTGTGCGATCAAGCCACTACGTTCGCTGTTTGCAACACATGGATTACCGGACTCTATCGTGTCCGATAACGGGACCGCATTTACGTCCGAGGAATTCAAATCATTCCTTCAGGACAATCTCATTCGCCACGTCCGCTGTGCTCCGTTTCACCCGTCTTCTAATGGCCAAGCAGAGCGTATGGTGCAAACGACTAAGAACTTCTTAAAAAAGATGCCAGGTAAGATTGATTTGGATTTAAAACTTTCTCGTTTTTTATTCAATCAGCACATCACGCCTCACACCTCAACTGGTCGTTCACCCGCGGAGTTAATGTTCAACCGTCAGCTCAAGACGTATTTCGATAAGATTCACCCACATGAATTGACGGCTAAACAAGATGAACGCTTGGTCACAAGATCCTTTTGTAAAGATGATCTGGTCTGGATTCGCAATTATACGGCTGGCCCCAAATAGATCGAAGCAACCATCGAATCGCAATCAGGACCAGTTTCGTATACAGTGCGATTGAAAGATACGAGAGTCATCAAACGACATTTGGATCAGATTCGAAGTCGTCATGTTTCAAGCGGTCTCGAATTCAGGTCGCCAAAAATGAAGGACAATCAAGATGTACAGTTTCCATCAAACTCCGAAGAGGAGGATGAGCTGGGTTCATTCCCTCAGATATCATTGTCACCACCGCAGCTGTCATCCTCCAGTTCGCCACCAGTCAACCAACCGTCGCCATCGTTTGTTCCTGGCCTGAGTTCTACTCCAGACGAATCGACATCGCGCCGCTCGAAAAGAGTTAGAAGACCTCCAGAGTTGTATACTGCAACTGGGCGTTAAGCGGTGTTATGTATTGGGGAAATGCTCTCACACACACACTCTCCCTTTCCATGTTCTTCATTCCACCGTTCAATTTCTGCTGGATAACATCTTTGCTACGGGAAGTTGGATCGCGACCGTCACTGAAGTAACAAGGGTTTGTGTGCACATGTAAAAATACCTAAAACCGAAAAACAGCTTAAAGGTTTCTTAGGCATGACAGGATACTATCGTAAATTCATCAAGGATTATGCTAAGATTGCTTATCCGATGATATGATACTTAAAGAAAGATGAAAAAATAAATATAAAAGATCCGCAGTTTATATCAGCGTTTAAAAATCTAAAAGCTCTGATTACCGCACATCCAATATTAAAATACCCAGAGTATGACAAACCATTCGATCTAACAACGGATGCAAGCAACCATGCCGTTGGTGCCGTACTATTGCAAAACGGACACCCAGTTTGCTTTGTATCCAGAACTTTAAATAATCACGAACAAAATTACAGTGTCACCGAGAAAGAATTCGTAGCCATTGTTTACGCAGTAAACTATTTTCGTCCATATCTGTATGGAAACAAATTTAAAATTATTACGGGTCATGCCCCAATTAAATATTTAAACAACAAATATAAAGGTAAGGAGTTCTCACAGCGTAACCAAAGATGGATTCTAAAACTCCAAGAATATAATTTTGAAATAGAGTATCTAAAAGGGAAAGAAAATAAGGCAGCAGATTTTCTTAGTAGAATAGAGAATACACCCAAAATTAATGAAGATAATGATAAGGAATCAAATATGGCATTAACAGAAACCGTACATTCAGTAGACGAGCAACAATTAGACCATATATAAAAGAAGAAATTGTTAATAAATACAAAACTCAGTTGATACTAACATATAATGTTAACAGAGAGATAGAAGTCTTAAACGGACGTAGAATCATATATTTAAACCCACTTGAGGGAACAGATAAAATGAAGGATGTATTAATTAGGTTTATGAAGAAAGGAATAGTCGGAATATACTCCGAAATAAATGATCATGACTATAATAAAGTTCAACAAGTTATAATACAATTATTTTCATATGACAAACACATCAAATTTATTAGGTGTTCACAAAGAGTTGCCGAAATCAAAACCGAGGAGGAGGCACACAAACAAATTTCGATTTATCATATTAGGGAATCCATGCATAGTGGAATACATGAAACTTATTATACACTTAAAAATAAAATATTTTTTCCTAAACTCCATGAACAGATACAGTTAGCAATAAATAATTGCAAAAAATGTCAGGAAATAAAATATGATAGGAGACCAATCAAACCCAAATTCCATATAACAGAAACTCCAACACATAAAAATCAAATTATCCATTTGGACATACCTATTTCATATACAAAAGTCTTTTGTAACTATTATAGACAAACTAACTAAATTTGCAGTAGCTTATGTAATAACGGACAGGAATTGGAGAAGTAAAAAGGCAATATTAATAGAACATTTTTCTAACTTTGGGAAACCAAAAATGATTATTACTGATAACGAGTTCAAATCAGAACATATAGTATTATAGACTTTCCTAATGAAAATAATGTCGAAATACATTGGACAAAACCTGACAGCCACACAGGTAATTAAGATATTGAAAGATTGCATTCCACAATTTTAGAAAAAATAACAGGCATCGAAGAAAATGACTTATCAGAAGAAATGAAAATACAAGTAGTATTAAATAACTATAATGACAGGTACCATTCAACTATTAAAACCACACCTAGGAAAGCTAAGGAAGAAATAGATGCAGAAATCTTAAACGAAGTAGTTCAACAGACCAAAGATAGGAAAATTAACAAGCTAAATGAAAAAAGGGAAGATTACATAGAAAATAGACAGGAAGGACTCATCAAGAACTATAAACATGTTAGGCATAAGGAAGAAACTAGATACAAAATTAGGAAACTCGAAAAGGTACATCCAAGTAACACTAAAAGACCGTATAAATTCACACGTAAAATTTCTCATAACACTACTATTGATACTAACAATACACGGAGCACTCCATGCAACACCAATTAATGAACAAACAGGATATTTAAAAATCAAAGTTAAAGAGGTACAAATAACTAATCAAACAAACACTATTTTACACTTAATTAATCCAGAAGAAATATTAGATACTATTTCATTTATACAAGTTAATATAAAACACTTACAAGTTGAAAATGAAGATATAATCAATAACGAAATAGGAACTTTAAGAGCGAAAATTAGATCAATAATGACAAATCCAATTAGAAGACAAAAACGAGGATTAGTAAATATAGTAGGAAACATAGAGAAATGGCTCTTCGGAACCATGGATAATAATGATAGGGACAAAATTTTGAACCATTTAGACATTACGGAAAAAAATAGTCATACTGCAATACAAACAATCAATGAACAGATAAAAATAAACAAACACTTTAACGAATCAATGGAATCACTTAAGACAATTGTAAGAAATGATAGAAGAATAATATTAGATAATTTTCATAGAATAGAAAGTACTATAAAAAACATATTAAAACAACAAATGTTTCTAGATCAAATAACAAAATTAAGATTTATAGATAATAAAGTTAACCAAATACAAGACAATATAGTATCAGCAAAACACAATATAATACACCCCAGCATTCTTACATCCAAGAAAATAAATAAATATGAGATTGATTTTTATAAACTAAAGCTATTAAAGATGGGTGTTCTTGAATATAAAAATAAATTCATTGTCATTGCCGGTAAAATTCCAAAAAATTATATTACAGTAGAACAAACATTAATTATACTTTTACCAAATAAAGAATATCTTGAAATAGATAATGAAGATGAATCTATCATAGAAATTAATAACCAAACTTATATATACCAACCAGATGTAACATTTAAAGAATTAAAACAAAGTAAACATTGTGTAATAACTAATAGTTGTAGATTAAGGTATAATAATAAAACCCAGATACACTTAAGAACATTCAGTTTCGTACGAAGAGAATTTTTGCAAATTGTTCGTTATTTTGAAAAAAATATAAACTTTTTTCTAGCTTTAATGTTATTTTTTATTGAAGCGTAATATAAATACCAGGAATTATCAAAAATAAAATCGTAATTCAATAAAATAGAGAAAAATTAGGAATTAGTTCACATAAAGTAGAGATTTTAGGGTACATTCAGTTTCGTACGAATTCTTAAAGTTAAGATTTTTTACGTCAAAAAACAAAAATTTTTAAAAATAATAGGAAGTTTGATTTCCATTGTGCTTTAAAATAGTTGCATGTCTATTTGGAATTGATGTAAACAGCTTTTTTGTAACATCGGATGGAATTTTATTCCACTCTTTCGAAATTAGCGCTTTAAGTTCCTTTTTGTTTCTAACGGCATTTGTTTTCCTAATTTGTTTTTCCAAGTGCTCCCTCAGATGCTCTATTAGATTGATATCTGGGCTCTTGGGGGTATTTCAATGCATTTTGGGCAGTTATAAAGGAGCCAAAGACGAACGTCCAAAGCCATGTGCTTTGGGTCTTTGCTTGGTACAAGTGAAATGAGTTCTTAATGCCTAATTTCTTAGATGAAGGTTGTAGATTCTCTTTAAGAATATTAAGATAAATTATTTTTTTCATATTCCCTTGAATAAAATTTAAAATTTCCAACACCTCCATATCCCATAGCACCCCAAACCATTACGCTTTGTACACCGTGTTTTACAGTCACCGATAAGTTTTTCAAAAGATAAGCCTCGTTACGCCTACTTAGGTGGCGCTACAGTTCGGGGTGAACCTGGGCCTCAACCAACAAGCCTCTCCATTTAGCTCGGTCTTTAGCTAATTGCCTCCAGTTGCGCACTCCAAGTTGGTCGAGGTCCCCTTGAACTTGTGCGCGCCACCTACGGCGATAATTCCCTCTACTGCGTCGTCCCTCGGGGTTAGATTCGAAGACTCTGCGGGCCGGAGCGTTGGTGTCCATTCGCTCTACATGTCCTAGCCATCTCAGACGTCCAATACGCAGTTTTTTGACTAGGTCGATGTCGCTGTACAGCTCGTATAGTTCGTGATTGAATCTTCTCCTCCAAAACCCGTCAACGCAAACGGGACCGAAAATCTTACGAAGAATTTTTCTCTCGAAGCGACCAAGGATATCTTCATCCTCTTTTAATAAAGTCCATGTTTCAGCGCCGTAAAGCAGGACTGGGATGATCAAGGTCTTATATAGAGTCTCCTTAGTTGTTCGAGATAGGGCTTTACTGTTGAATTGCCTTATAAGCCCAAAAAAACAGCGATTGGCAAGAGTTATTCTTCGATTGATTTCTGCGCTGATTTTGTTTGCTGAATTTATAGCAGAGCCAAGGTAGACAAAGTCCCTTACTACCTCGAAGTTATAGCTGCCCACGGTGACGTTTTGTCCAATTCGTCGATGTTGGTTTTCCCTTCTAGTTGACAGCATATACTTGGTTTTGCCCTCGTTTATCGCCAAACCCATTTTGGCCGCTTCCGCCTCAATGCTTGCAAAAGCACCGGTGACAGCCCGCTGAGATCTTCCGATAATGTCTATATCGTCGGCGTATGCAAGCAGTTGTACAGACTTGTAATAGATTGTGCCTCCGGTGTTGGCTTGTGAGTTCCGCACAATCCGTTCAAGTACAATATTGAAGAAGTCACATGACAGCGCGTCACCTTGTCTAAAGCCGTTTTTGACATCAAAGGTCTCGGTGAGGTCATTACCGACCTTGATGGAGCAGCGAGCGTTCTCCATCGTCAGCCTGCACAGGCGGACAAGTTTGGCAGGGATGTCAAAACTAGACATGGCTCTGTAAAGCTCTTCTCTATAGATGCTGTCATAGGCGGCCTTGAAATCGATAAAGAGGTGGTGAGTATCGATTTGGAATTCTTGGGTTTTCTCCAGGATCTGCCGAAGTGTGAAGATTTGATCGATGGTGGACTTTCCTGGCCTGAATCCGCACTGATAGGGTCCAATCAGGCTGTTGATAAAAGGTTTCAGGCGTTCACACAATATCGCAGAAAAGATCTTGTACGCGATGTTGAGGAGACTGATGCCTCTATAATTGGCGCAGTTGAGGGGATCTCCTTTCTTGTGGATCGGGCAAACGATGCTGAGATTCCATTCATCAGGCATACACTCCTCTGACCAAATATTAGAAATGAGTTGGTGTATGCACTCTACCAATTCATCCCCAGCTGCCTTGAAAAGTTCGGCCGGTAAACCGTCAGGTCCAGCAGCCTTGTTCGATTTTAGCTTGGATATTGCTATCCTCACTTCGTTTTGGTCAGGTGGACGGAAATTTTGACTATCATCGTCCATGTTGAATGGTTCATTCTGCCTGACAGCGGGATGTTGGTCTTCGTCGCCGTTATACAGTCTGCAGAAGTAGTTTTTCCATATTCTCAGCACCGACTGTGATTCTACTACGAGGTTTCCATTCTCATCTCTACAGGTTTCTGTACGGGTATTACTTCTCTGACACGTTCTTTTTACCTTTTGGTAAAACTTCCGTACATTGTTCCTGGAGTATAAACTCTCGATATTCTCAAACGCGCGCTTCTCATGCTCTTTCTTCTTCTTTTGGAGAAGCCGATGTTCTTCCCGTCTCTTTTGCTCGTAGAGCTCACGAGCAGCTCTCGTCTTCCTTTGCAGCGCCGCTTTGTATGCCTCTTGTTTTGCTGCATGCACTCGCCGGCATTCTTCGTCAAACCAGGGGTTTCGCGGTGGTGGGCGAGCGAGAACCAGCACATCAGTCGCGGCGTTTCTGATGGCATGTTGGCAGCGTTGCCACTGGTCTCCGGTACTTGATGCTGGCGGCAAAGGGGTGATTGAGAGATTTCGGGATACGCGTTCAGCGAAGGGTCTGACGGTCTCTTGCGATTGTAGCTTTTCGACGTAAAATTTTTCTCACAGTGATTCTTCTTTGTTGCTCAGATTGGGATATCCGCATTCGTACCTTGGCTACAACAAGGTAATGATCCGTGTCTATGTTGGCCGCTCGGAAGGTCCGGACATCCAGAATACTGGAGGCATGCCTTGCGTCGATCGCAATATGATCAATTTGGTTGATCGTTACATGATCATTGGACCGCCATGTCTGCTTATGAATATCGAGATGAGGAAACCATGTGCTTGCTATGGTGACATTTCGCTCCACAGCGAAATCAATTAGCCTTAGTCCGTTATCAGACGTGGTGTCGTGTAGGCTATGCTTACCGACTGCTCTACGATTTTAACGTAGTATTTAGGACATTGCTCGTATGTTTTGTCGAGGAGCTCATAGAAACACTCTTTGGTGGCAGGGTCCTTTTCTTCCGTGGGGGCATGAACGCATATTAGGCTTATATTATCGAATTTAGCCTTGATCCGGATAGTCATAATACGCTCGCTTACGTGTCGGAAGCTTAAGACTTCTTGCCTAAGTCTGCCGCGTATGACAAATCCGCATCCGAATAAGCGTTGCCTGTTGCCTCTGTAGCAATCACCGTAGTAGATGTCACAGTTTTTCATCCTCTTTTTGCCCGGCCCATCCCATCGCACTTCCGTGGATGGCGGTAATATCTGCTTTATAGCAGTCTAGGGCCTCTGCTAGTTGTTCGGCTGCACGTGGTCTGTAAAGGGACAGAACATTCCACTTACAGATCCGAAGGTCGTTGTCCTTATTTCGTTTGCTGGGGTCGTCATTAGTTGAGTCATCCTTATCCGAGGCATTTAGTTGTTTCGGAACCATGAGTTTTTTACGTGGTAGGGAAGTTACCCCGACGGCACAACCCCCAACCTGGAGGGGCAGTTCCTTAATTATTCCCCTAGGACGAGGGGCCGGATACACCGGTGCCAGTAATCCACTACGGGAGTATGAGCGCTGCCGTTGGCCCATTAAGGGCTTCTCCGCCACCATCTCTATTCCAATGTCCTAACCAACATTGGAAATTCCTTACCGACCTGTGATCCGAATACGTCGAAGCAGCTCGCGCAAGGTATTCACTAAGTTCAACCGTTACGCCTGCGGTATACTTTTTCTTGTTTTTTGTCGTTTCGGAAGAGTAAGAATTTACTTTCATCAACGAATATAACATTTTTCTAATAATCTAGCGACTTATCTTTGTATGCTTTGGCGAAATTAAGCCTTTTTGTTTTAACTTCGCTGACCAAAGGTTTTCTGCGCCATACTCATGAAAATTAACCATTCTTTTTAAGCGTAGGTCCAATGCTGATTGGCTGTACATCAGTTCCGTTAAAATCAGCAAGCATTTTACATGATTCGACTGAAGACAACTTTAGATTTCTCTTTATTTCACGCAAAATAAATTTTTCAGAAGACATAGTCATTCTTCTGGGACCTTTGTTACTACACACTTTCTCAATTCTTCCTTCCTCAAGGTAACGCTTATAAATATATTGTATCGTAGACTTATGTATGTAGCTGTAGCATTTTAGCTTTTACGCCCAAAGATCTTTTGATGAAAAATTACCAAAGATAGTATATCACCCATTCAAAAAAATTAAATAATTTCACAAAAAAAACACATCCTGAACAGAAAAGTGCCTCAAATTCTTAGCAAAATAGTATATTTTAAATAAAACAAACAATTTCAGTCCTAAAATGTTAACACTCCGAACTGAACAGGAGCTTAATTGCTTCGTACGAAACTGAATGTTTGCTCTGCATTCGAAGGATCTCACATATCACAGACAAAATTTACAGTTAGATTTCTTTTTTAATTTTTTGTCTTCATTACTGTAAAGAATACAACAAATAACATGATTTTAAGAACATCTATGAACGCAATTGAAATTCGTTTGTCCTGAATTAAGTGTATTTTAGTAAAAACACGCTCCGTACGAAACTGAATGTTTCTAAGTGTACATGTTATAGATGACGAAGCTATTATAATCAAAAACGCCCATCAAGAAGAACTTATACAAAATTGTGACAACAGAAAAATTGTAGTAAACAAAAACTATTTTATTAACTTCTTTGATTGTCAAATACATTTGTTAAAAGAAACTTTTTATAATCAACAGAAAATTATCCAAGAAACATTTTTTTATCCCAATGATAATATGAATTCTTCATTTGGAAGAATTATTTCTTTTGACGAAATTGTTAATAGTAATTTTGAGAACATTAAAGAAATAAGAGAATTAAAATTGCATAAAAACATTTCATATACCATAAACTTAAGCAGAGGAATAATAATAATATGTATAGCAATACTAGCAACATACATTTGTAACAAAAAACCAATAGAATTCAGGGGAATTCTTATCTAAACCGAGGAGGAGTAACATATGCAACACCAGCAACTCTGGTCATTCCCCCAAAGCCACCAAGAGCAACAACATTTTTTGACCCAATTACATCACCACCAAATAATGACAGAGCAAGTGCAAGCAACCTGGATATAAACAAACATGCAAATATGGGTCAAGCCATTTCAGCAATATCAGCAATATCAACGTATAAAACGGCAAGCGGAAACACAGACAATCGTCCAATAATTCGCCGATAGTTTTAATCGCAGCCACGCTCAAGACAGCGGGTTAAAACTAAAAATATTATTGTACACTTTTAATATTAAAATAAATAAAGGCGAAAGGTCCAGTTGAGACCTGGGTCAAGTTAAAAGCAAACATAATTGTGTTTTTTTTAGACCTAGTCGAATTCGACAATATAGCTCGCGCAGTGACCCGACACACTAACCACTTACCCCACAACACTTGGATTGCTTTTGTTAATATTCCGCGCTTTGATTTTTCCAAATAAGGTTTCTAACAGATCTTGATAAAATTTATTTATATACATGCAAAATACATCGTTATGATCTATAAATAATTATTCGATGCTCAGTTGGAGAGTCTAAATAATCTAATAATAATAATAATTTAATATATGAATATTTATTGCTTTCTAATAGTGGACTGTAAATTAAACGTATAGCACGATGCACAAAGTAAAAGCACAGATAATAAACTTACCCAGATGTCGCATATCCATACAAAAAAATGTTGATCTTTTTTGCGATGAGCAAACAACATTGGGCAAACAAAAAGCTTTTCTGCTTCGCAAAGAAAAAAAACGGAAAATAAATTTTCTCCTCAAAAAGCTTTTTCTTTTGCTTTGCGAAAAGCTTTCACCACCAGCGTAGAGTTTGTGACATTTTTTTTTTTTTTTTTTTTTTTTTTTTTTTTGTCGGGATAGGAAACACTCGACTGGAGCACTCAGACACAACTGGTCCATTGTACTGCCAGAGAGCAAACCCTGATTTACCCATTTTGTTGGAATTTCCTTGACTTTCGAAGAAAGCCAAGCAAGCACTTCAGTGATGAGGAGCTTACAGTACCAGCACTCACCACATCCGCACCGAAGATCTGCCACCTGACACGAGCAAAGGCCGGACACTCACAGAGATAATGTTCCGCGGTGTCGTCACTTTCTCCACAAGCGTCGCAAGTTGTAGTGTCACTTAAGCCTAACACGTTAAGGTGCTTGGCAAAAGCGAAGTGGCCTGTCAAGACGCCGATAAGTTGTCTACAGTCTTTTCTGCTGAGAGACAGCAAGAATGCCGCTGATTTCTTACAGACGTCCGGGAGCATGCGTTTAGTCAACCTGCAACCTGGAGAGTCATGCCACACACAATTGTGCTCGTGAGAGACCCAATCGTCAATGGAAGCCCTAACCGAGGACGCTGGAAGACCCAACACGGGTTCGGGACCGGAGAAAGCCTCCTCTGAGCCTTGTCTAGCAATCTCATCGGAGATCTCGTTCCCCAAGATCCCAGTGTGACCTGGGACCCAGATAAGAGACAGAGAATTCAGCCTTGCGACCGAGTTCAAAGAGTTTTTGGTTTCACGAACTATTTTGGAAGTGGTTAAAGGGTTAAGCAAGGCCTTAAGCGCAGCCTGACTGTCACTACAGACACAAATCCTACGTCCCTTCCACCTGTTCTTCACAACATAGTTCATGGCCATTAGGATTGCATAAGTTTCCGCTTGGAAAACAGACGCATATTTGCCTAACGAGAAGTGAAGTCTAATGTTGTCGACTTCCACGAAGACCCCAGCGCCAGACCCTTGACTGGTTTTGGAACCATCCGTGAAAATACGACTACATTCCATTCCCGGCTCAGATTCTGACCGAAGCCAGTCCTGGACACAAGGAAAGTCGACTCTGAATTTGCGCATCAGCTGGAGTTCTGGTGTCATTGCATCAGACGGCATATCCATAAGACAGGAGTCGTAAGATAAGTGTCGCGCAAGTTCATCAAAGTTCCAGTGTGGAGTATACCAAAAACCGCCCCGCCTAAGACGATGGATGGCTTTGATAGTGCAACCCATGATATAAGTATCAAGGGGAGGTAAGTTCAGCAAAGCGTCTAGAGCAGAGCCAGGCGTACTCGGGAAAGCTCCTGAGCAGCTGAGACAAGCCGTTCTTTGGAGTTTCGAGCAAAAAGCAACCACATATTTACGCGAGAGCCCCTTCCACCAAACAACCGACGCATATGCGAGGAATGGTCTTATCATAGCCGTGTAGATCCAGAGAACCTTATTCGGTGATAAGCCCCAAGTCTTGCCAAAAGCACCCTTACACTGCCAGAAGACTGAGAGCGCCTTGGATGTTTTCGACTCGACGTGTTTAGACCAATGAAGTTTCTTATCTAGAATCACTCCCAGATATTTGGCTTCATTGGAAATGCGAATGGTGACGCCTTTTAGTACTGGCTGAGTCAGACCGGTCAAAATCCTCCTTCTCGTAAAAAGAACAACCTCAGTCTTAAGAGGATTCACCGAAAGCCCACTCCTAGTACACCATTCATCGATCATGTCCAGCGCCGCCTGTGCGTTAGCACAGACCGTCGCCAGGCATGGCCCGACAGAAAGTACGGCGACATCATCCGCTTATGCCTGAGCGTAGACGTTAGAACTATTTAGAGTGTTCAACAGAGAGTCGACCACCATGCACCATAACAATGGAGACAGAACGCCACCTTGCGGACAGCCCCTGTTTACCCCTGTCATAACATATTGGCCACAATCCGCATCCACTACCAAAGTTCTATTCATTAGCATTGCTTTAATCCACAACACTAATGTTTCATCTACCCCGTGTTGTCTGTCAGAGTCGCACATGCAGTCAAAAGTTGCATTGTCAAAAGCACCCTCAATGTCGATGAAGATACCCATCGCGTATTCTCTCCTATCAAGCGCGCATTCAATTCTGGACACTAGATTTTGAAGTGCGGTCTCACAGGATTTCCCACGCTGGTAAGCATGCTGCATCTCCGATAGTGGATGCAGTTTCAAAGCAACTTTGCGCACGTGAAATTCTACCAGTCTCTCCATACTTTTCAGTAAGAAGGATGTCAAACTTATAGGTCTGAAACTCTTGGGGAGCAAATAGTCTTCCTTACCAATTTTCGGTATGAAAGCTACTCTGACAGTCCGCCAAGGTGTAGGAATATATGTCAGCGCCAAGCCAGCGGTGAAAATTCTTTTCAGAGTTGGCAATAGCTGATCTATACCCTGTTGCAGCATAGCTGGATATATTCCATCGGTGCCAGGCGATTTGAAACCATCAAAAGATGCCACAGCATATTTGATGGCCTCATCTATTACCACGGCTGATGCAATATACCAACTGCGCCGAGTTTTCTGACTTAGATCAAGCTCAGCCTGGGTAAGCGGGCCAAGCTGCGACCTAGTGATTATCCGAGTCTCAGTAAACCTGCCATCAGACCGTCTGAGGGACTCCGGTTTGGTCGGCTTACCTCTTTTGAGGACTTTAACCAACCTACTGGTTTCACCGAGTGTCTCGATCTTTTCACAAAAATCTCTATAAGAAGCACTTTTCTACAAACGAATTAACTTCTTATAGTCTTTTTGCTTCGATCTAAAGAGATCCCAGTCACCTTCTAAATTTGTCTTAAGAGACCTATTCAGAAGTTTTCTGGATTCTTTCTTAAGCCGCTGCAGTTCCGGGCTCCACCAGGGAACCGGCGTTCTGCAGGAGTTTTTTGTCATTGGACACGCCAGTTCAAAACAGTTGGTAAGGACACTGGTCAGGTTTTGAACAGCATCCTCAACCTTTCGTTTCGTTCTGAGTTTAGCTGGAGTTTTGACAGATCTGTCTAGCTCTTTCCTAAACCGCACCCAGTTGGTTTTCCTCGGATTCCTCCTCTCCTGCAAAGTTAAAGCTTCGCATTCGATTTGGAAAACGATGTATCTATGATCTGATAAGGACACTTCCGGCAGTACCCTCCAGTTAGTAATCGACTTGAAGTACCTATTAGATAAAGTCAAGTCAATTACCTCCTGCCTCCTTGCCGTAACAAAAGTTGGCTGGGAGCCAACATTGTTTATTGTCATACCAGATGATAGTTTAAAGTCTAGGAGATGGTTTCCTCGCATGTTGCATTTGCTGCTGCCCCAGACTGTATTCTGAGCATTAGCATCGCAGCATATGACTAGTCCCGTCTCCCGAGTGTCACAATACTTTATGAGTTCGGCAACCGCCTTCGGTGGTGGAGGCATTACCGAATCATAAGGGAAATAAGCCGACGCAACGACGAAAGTTTTCCAACTTCCATTTGTTTCGTAGCTTACAGCTGCAGCAACCAAGTCCTGACCACAAAATTGTCCAAGCTTGCTTACCGAGAGGAAATTCGGCACAATTAGACAAGCTCTCGGTCTTTCAGATCGCTCGTCACATAGCACCGTTACTCCACGAACACCACCAAATCCACATATGCGCTTGTTCCGCACATATGGTTCCTGGATAGATGTTATGTGGGGTTTTGTACGCACCACGGAAAGTCTACTACTTAAGAGAGCGGGAGCAGCCTTGGAGTGATGCAGGTTAATCTGCGAAAATATCATAGATATAGTCGGTGGTTTTCGCCCATTACTTGCACTCATTTGGAAATTAAGCGGAAATGAATCCTTCCAAGATGCAGGTAAGGACGCATGTCATACCTAGACTTCAGGACCTCCACAGAGCCAAGATCTAAACCCACAACAAGCGAAGAACCTTCCACATTTTCCCGATTCTTGCACTTGCCGTGAGAGTAGACGAACCATTCGCTCGTGTCGAGGCCAGGATTCTGGGTACGGAGACGCGTCAGCACATCCGCCGTTTTCCTGAGTTTCCCTGGGATAAAGCAAATGGCGCGCGTTCTCTTGATGGGCATGGGAACCACAAAAGAAGTGGTCCTCAAGGGTGGTATTTTCGGCACCGCATTGCTTAGCCATTCAAGGGTTTGCTGCGAGGAGCACTTCACCACGAAGGTTCCGCTCTATAACGCACAGCCCTCCACTTGAATGCAGGCATTTGCTGCCGAAGCCAACTCCCACAGACGATCTTCGCAGTGTTTGCACTCCGCGTCGGTCATCTTGTGATCATTGCCAGCTCTTGCGATTCGTAGCGTAAGAGCGGAGGAAGCAGTTTCACTATACAGAATCTGCTCCCTTCGCTCCTTCGATCCGGATTGCTTCTTACCGAGGGTCTTATCCACGTCAGCCAATTTCTGTCCGCAGGTGCTAGAGCTTTTAGAAGTTCCAGCACGCGCATCACCCAGATTTTGTGCGCGGGTAATACCTCCGGTTCGAGGCTTCTTGGTAGAAGGGCGAGCACCTGATGCACCCACGCTTCCGCCGAGACGAGCACCCTTACCCGTGGCTTTGCTGCGTCTGCCATTTTCTGTCCGCTAGTGCTGGGACCTTTAGGGATAGCAACACCAGCATCACTCAGATTTTGTGCGCAGATAACGCCACCGGTAAGAGTGTGTCCAGCAGAGGGGCGCGCATCAGATGCGCACACGCTTCCACCGATGAAAGTAGGCGAAACTTGCTTCGTCCGCTTTGACCTGTTCGAGCCAACTGAAGGGGAGCCGGCGTTGGGTCCGAGGGATAGACCGACTCCAGTAGCCTCTTTGCACCGCGCCATCGCCGCCTTCCTTCTTCTCCTCTTCAACTGACTCTTAGTCAGGAGCTTTTCGGAGTGCGCCGTTTCAGGAGCTCGTTCACCTTTTTCGGTATCCCGAGTCAAACCGTCTTCAACACAACTTCGACCAGGTGCCCGACTATTAAAACAGAGATTAGACGTTCCAGCCGAAGCCTTTCCGCCACTTTCTCCGTCATTCCAGCCCAGTCTACCAAACGAGTCGGAGACAGAGCCGCAGGATTCTTCAGAAGCAAGCATCGCTACTACTTCCGGGTCAACGCCAGAGGCGGGGGGTTTGAGTATGTTGGTTGGGACCTCCAGAATCCTATCCCAATCTGGATAGTGCAAATTTGTTTTTGAGATACATTGATTTACTATATTTTCTCTAAGATTAGATGCAAATGGACATTTCTGAAAGCAAGTGGTAAATACTTGTATATGAAGTTGACATATACTGAAGTTGGCGGTAAGGTCTCCAGGCAAAGGGGCCAGAGGGTTAGGAATAAGTTGTTTCTCTTCCCTAAGACCGTCCATACGTGGTGAAGAGCCACACCCTACACGAGGTGCCGCTGTTGTTAACGGAATATGGCGAATTTAAAGAGGAAAACTTGAAAAAACCCGGAATCCCAGGTGTAAACTACCGTGCCTATGGGATGAATGGCACCACGTTACGGTGTCTTCTAACGGTGAACTCTGGATACCTTGGGGTTCTCCACTTTCAATTAATTCCCCTTACCTGTATACAGGGGGTCAGTACAGGCGGACATCTTCTTCCCCCTTATTCGTGGGACCCTACATGTCAAATCTTAAAAACAATACTATAACTCAAAAAGCGAAGAGTGTAAACCGGTCGGGCACTCCTAGCTCTATAAAAACCGACCGGACGATAGGAGATACGGAGCTCTGCTTCGTACTTCGGATGAAGAAAGCGTTAGAGCAATCGACTTGAACCTTGAAAGGCTCTTTCTAGATGACGCTTGCTCCAGCGCTAGCTCATCCCTCTCTAATGCATCAACTAGCTCCCGACGAGCAAAAAACTGCAAGTTGACGGTCAAGAGACTAGGGACTAAGAGGTGGGAAGAGCTCTCAGAGCCAGATAGGAAGAGACTCCACAACGCACGGGCCTACCTGCAGGAGTTGGCCTTATCAGAGCGCTCGTCAGTGACGGGCTCACCGATGGGGAAGACCCCTGCAGCTATCTCGAGCGTGAGAGAACCGATGGGACCGCCAAAGTCCACGATAAGCCGCAGCCAGTCTAGACCTGAGGCGATCACATTGGCAATCTCGGAGCAGCCTCCAATTGCAGCAGAGCCACAGAAACCATCCGAGGGCAGCAATTTAGATGTCGGGGTGGCGAAGACGGACGATCCGAACGGGGCAAGCCGCAGCCAGCCTCGTGAGGAAAATCGGTCAGCGCCCATGCCGGATGGTGAATGTAGCCCTGCTGACAATGGAAACTCTACTACCTGTAGTTTCGCGACAGTAGTCAGCGCGGGTGGACTTGGCCTGGGACTAGCCCGACCATCATCCACGTCCGAAAAGACTAGGGAGGTTAGGGCACAGAAGACGACAACAACGCTCAGAAATAGGAAGCGTAATGCCATTAGGCTAATTCGGCGGCTTAAAAAGCGTGATCCGAAGTCCTTCACGGACAAGGAAAGGGAGGCTCTGGACAGGGCCAACAACACGCTCAAGCTCGCAGGGTCGACTAGGTGCACTGATCAGCAGGACCGGAAGGTAAGAAGATCGCTTACGGTGGGAGCGGGAAGCCGTCAGCTCCCCATCTCGATCGTAGCTGGTCTTCGGTCAGCAACCGACCCTAACCCATCTGTGGCAGGGCCGGCTGCAGACTGCTCCAAGAAGGCAACCTGCAGAAAGGACGACGACACAGCACTATGAACGGGCAAGGGTCAGATTGCGTTGAGGGGAGAATGCCGTTTGCCACCCTCCTCTGCTGCAAACAAACCTACGCCGCTCTCGACTGTTCGGGGTAAAGGGATACAACCCGCCCCCATCGTGAGAAGTTCTAGGGCATAGGCAGACGCTAGAGAACGCAGTGCAGGGCAGAATAGGGGAACGGACGGAGGCCTACTCGCGAGAGGGAAGGTAAGCCTCTTGCCAACCTCCCCGATCACGGACAGGCTGAGGTCCTTGTCAACCGAGCCGGAGTCAGTCGTTAAGACCTCATCCGAGCCGATTGCGAGCAGTTCCAAACGAGGTAGACATGACGACACGATCTCGCCGCCTACGAACAGTACCAGCAAGAAGGCCAGGCTGGCCGCATCTGCTAGTGCTGGTCTACAGGTGGCGATTGTAGACCATAACAGCCCAGAGAAAAGACTCAGCAAAGATCAGTGGAGGCTCATCGAGTTGCGCATACCCGAAGCCATCAATTCCACCATTGCCGAGAAGGAGGGACAATCCCCTTTCTTTGAGCAACTGACCACCTTCAGAGGTTTTAAGCTCCTTTCATGCGACAATGAGTTCACGCTTAAGTGGCTCCAAACTTTCGTGGCTAGCACGCAGGCTCCATGGGCTAATGCCGACATTCGACTCGTCGAAAAGAAGGACCTGCTAGAATTTACTAGGCCAAAAGGGCGTATCCTGATACCTGGCCCTCATATTCCCAAGGAGCGTATTGAAAGGAACCTACGGCACCTTAACCCGGAGCTCCTTAGCGACGACTGGGAGGTGCTTGAAATGGGCGAGCACTCAGAAAAGGGCAGAGAGATCGTGGTCCTGCTCAACCATAGATCAATGCCTATGCTAAGAAGGTTCAACAATAAAGTTCGCACTGGTATCACCCGGTGTAAAGTCCGACCCTTTACGGATAGGACAGAGAGGAAGCAAAGGGGGGTGGGTGACAAGGTAAGAAGAACATGAAATTCATTCAAATAAACCTGCACCACAGCATATCTGCTAGCGCCAATCTTATATATCTTCTAGGCGAAAGGAACATAGACATAGCTCTCGTACAAGAGCCATGGATCTCCCGTGGCAAAATTAGTGGGCTAAATCATAAAGATTTAGCACTGAACAGCAGCGAACCGCCAAACGCGGACCGTAAGAACAGAACTTGTATCGTAGCTAGGAAACACATTAACTTATTTCTTCTATCTACCTACAGCAATTCAGACCAGACGGTAGTAAGGCTTGACCGGAGGGGGCTCCCCCCACTGATTATCTCAGCCGTGTACATGCCTTACGACGGAAATGGTGGACCGCCACCCGAACTCACCCGCGCCTTAACCAGGAAAGCGGAAATCGAGAGATGGGACCTACTACTAGGCTGCGATGCGAACGCACACCACGCGCAATGGGGCAGTGGTGAAACAAACCCACGCGGTGAGTTGATTTTCGAATTTATTATCGAACATAATCTTTTAGTAGCCAATAGGGGTTCTGAACCCACTTTCGTAGTTAGAAACAGGCAGGAGGTTATTGACATTACGCTAGCGAGTAACTCAAATACCCTCTCTATAGACAATTGGAATACTTTGGAGATAGAATCCTATTCCGATCACAGATTTATTGAATTTAATCTCATTGATAGATGCGACTTTCCCAAACCCCATAGAAACCCAAGGAAGACCGACTGGACTACCTTCAGTTACGAGGTGCGGAGGAAGGCGAATCTACTACAAGAATGTTACCTACATGAGCCAGCGGACATTGACCGAAAAGCCGAGGAAATCACTTCTGTCTTCAAAGAGGCTTTCCAGAAGGCATGTCCCGTATCTAGACCTAAGACAAAAGTCTCCCCCCATGGTTGACCAAAGAACTAGCCAGAATAAGGAGAGAAACAAGGAAACTCTTGAACCTGGCGAAATCAACGGGAGCTGACTCTGACTGGGAGCTATACAAAGCCAGTCAGAGGAACTTCAAGAGCGCAACGCAAAAAGCCAGAAGACAGTAGTGGCAACGCTTCTGCGACGAGATTAAGAGTACAACAGAAACGGCCAGATTGAGGAAAATCCTCTCCAGAGAATCGAAGACTCTAGGTTCCCTAAAGAACACTGAAGGAAACTGGACCGAGTCCTGTTCGGAATCCCTTGAATTGCTTATTAAAACGCACTTCCCGGGGTGTACTACCGTACCATGTAGCAGTACTAATAACAATCACAGCGAATCGGAACCCCCTGCGGATCTGGTAACAGAGGACAGAATAGAGTGGGCAATAAGATCGTTCTCCCCCTTTGAATCCCCAGGACTTGATGGGATTATACCGATCATGCTGCAAAAAACTGCACTAATCATTACCCCAATTCTCAAAAAGCTATTTGCCAGTAGTCTTAAACAATGTTACATACCAAGAACATGGAGGGAGGTAAAGGTGGTTTTTATACCCAAGGCGGGCAAGGCTAGTCACACCACCGCGAAGGACTTCAGACCAATTAGCCTTACCTCTTTCATCCTGAAAACTTTTGAAAGATTGCTCGACATCTACATACGTAGCAGAATACCCCCGGGGGACTTATCCCCAGCCCAACACGCATACACGTAGGGTAAATGTGTGGAAACTGCCCGACATCATGTTGTCGGCTCTATCGAAAAATCACTTAAGGATAAAGAGTTCACACTAGCTGCTTTTTTGGACATTGAAGGAGCCTTCAATAATGTAAATACCGAAGCGGTTAAAAGAACCCTAAGAAACCTAGACATCGACATTAGTCTAATTAACTGGATTGTTAGGATGCTCGAGGAACGACATATAACCACCGAACTTAAGGGTTCAAAGCTCGAAGCATACGCCTCGAGGGGTACCCCTCAAGGCGGGGTAATCTCCCCACTGCTCTGGGTCATTGTTCTTAATGAGGTACTACAACAACTAAGGTACAGCGGGGTCAGAGCTACAGCGTACGCGGATGACGTCGTGCTGCTTGCTACAGGTATATTCCTGCCTACCCTCAGCGAACAACTTGACGGAGCCCTTAATACTCTTAGCATATGGGCCAGGAGCTGCGGTCTAAATGTTAATCCCCAAAAAACCGAACTCGTACTTTTTACGAACAAGAGGAAAATACCGGAGTTCAATACACCTTCTGTTGATGGTATCCCACTCAGATTGTCCGATAGCGCAAAATACCTGGGCCTTGTACTTGACAAAAAGCTCAACTGGAGATTAAATATAGAGGAAAGAATCAAGAAAGCAACAATAGCCTTTTACTCATGTAGTAGAATTTTTGGTAGAACTATGGATGTATACGGCTATAGTTAGACCCATACTGACTTACGGCAATCTAGTATGGTGGCCAGCTGTCAACAAATGCACCAACTTAAAGGCAATCACCAAAGTTCAAAGACTAGCGTGCATTGGCATCACCAGTGCAATGAGGACAACCCCAACCGCAGGACTCGAGGCTATCCTCAACCTGCTGCCGCTAGACATCTTTACACGAATGGCTGCTGATCCATTAATGCTATGAGAATAAGTCAGTCAGCGAACTGGAAACCAAGCAGAACAGGTCACTCGATGATCCTACTCGATTACTTTGGCCTCATGCCCGAAACGGATTACATGACGCCATATTTAGACTTTACAAGGTCTTTCTCTACCGCCTACCCTAGCAAGGAAGATTGGAAAAGCGGTCATATACCTAATGCCGAATCTATAGCCATCTACACGGATGGTTCAAAAATGAGCACTGGTGTAGGATCAGGTATCTTCTCCGACCCTCTAGGTGTATCAATATCCATACGACTTCCAGACCACAGCAGTGTTTTCCAAGCAGAGGTCTTAGCAGTGGCAACAGCCGCCCGTGAGTCTGCGATAAGGGCAATACCGCCAGAAGGTATCACCATCTTTATCGACAGCCAGGCAGCTATAAAAGCGATTACTGCCATAGAAATTAAATCGAAGCTTGTGGAGTGTTGTCGAGAAGAGCTCAGGGTTCTTGGAACACAGCACAAGGTATCGCTCTGTTGGGTCCCTGGACACGAGGATATCCCAGGCAATGAGAAAGCCGACGAGCTGGCGAGAATCGGCTCAGCAGCCCCAACAGAACAAGTTGACCCCGCTGTGTGTATCCCGCCTTGCACACTCAAGCGCTCGCTGCAGGGAATAAAGCCACTGAGGAGGCGCACACAAGATGGAACTCCATGGAAACTTGCGCCATCACTAGGAAGCTATGACCATCTTTCGACAAAGCAAAGACCGAGAGAATCATCCGTAAAGACAGGAAATCCCTTTCCACCCTCGTGGGTATCATCACGGGACACAACACTCTGCGGTACCACTTGAAGAAACTACGCCTGACGGAGGAGGAACTCTGCAGAGGCTGTGGTGACGGGGAAGTTTTTGAGGACACAACCCACTTCCTGTGCCACTGCCCGAGTCTTCAACATTCCAGGAAAAAGTTCCTTGGTAAATTCTTCTTCGAGGATCTCGAGGAACTCTCCGGCGTTTCAACGGAAAAGATGTTGAACTTCATCAAATCATCAGGGTGGTTTGTATGCAGAAATGAAGTAAGTGACTGAGTAGTTTTTAGTTTCATTGGGTAAGGGATCACTTTTCCCCCATGGGTACCACAATGGGTCATCGCTGACCTGACTGTGGCAGAGAGCGTCGCTCCCTGCCAGCCCACATACCTAACCTATACTGAAGTACTTGTCTGATGGCCAGACAAGTATTGGATTTTCATTCGAGTGCTCATATTCTTTCAATTTGATCAATATTTCCGTGAGATCGAACTTCTTTTTGTCCTTTGTAATTTCTTTGACACAGTTCTCACAAACTGCATTCATTTTTTACGTGTTTTAAAAAAACAGTAACCTCCAAAATACCTTGTGGCTATGTCATTCATTTCTGCCATTTCTATTGAAATCGTGTCTTCATCTGGTAATTCTATCGCTAGAAGTTCGGATTCACAATATTTGGCTAGATCGAATATGTTTTCATTTTCCTCTTGCTCCTGTGTTAGGACAATCTTTGTTTTATTTTCAGTATCCAACACAGCATTCCAATCTAACAGTAAATATTCAGAATCTTTTTCTTCACAATTGGAAAATTTTAACTTAAACAAAAATTTTAGAGCCATCATTTTGGCCAGTAATGATCCAAGTTCAGACGAGTTTGGATTATTTTTATTAAAATTTCTTGCTCTTATTTTTCCTAAAAGGTTTTCAAGTGGGTCCTGATTGAACTTGTTAACATACATATATATAATGTAAGTCACAGTAATCATTGAATAATTCTTTTTTTATCATTAAAATACTTTCAATTGTCATAATCAGCCCCTTAAAGCAGAAGGGTTTACATTTTGCATTGATTGGCTGAATTTGTTTTAAATATGAATGCATTTCTTTTAAAAATCCAATATTTGCGTCATTTCGAAAAAGTGCAGGTCTTCCATTCAATAAATTAAATATTTTATTCATTTTATTTATAAATTCCGCTGTTGGTTGCGCAAACTGTGCAATTTTCTCTGGAAATTTATTCAAGCGCTGTAATGCATTAATTGCGCAAGCCACGGATCTGCTAAGTACTTGTGACGCTAGTTTCACATTCATTTTTTGAAATTTTGTGGGATCTATGTATATGAGCATCTTTTAGTTTTGAACACATTTTTGTGGTATTATTTCTTTCTGTATTGTAGAAATACTCAATTATTTTCCAGCTTACAACTCCATCCAGAGTTTGTAATCTGATCTTAAAAGATTGTTTCTTACACTTTTGATTAAATGTGGCACATCACACATTCCATACACTTTATTTTCTTTATAAAGAAAGGAACTGTTGCCCTCATCCAGTTTTAATTTATTGAAAGGCTTCGATTCGTAGGGCCTTGGTCACAGCAAATGCCTATTACGTTTAGTCCCAGATTTCTTCATATGTCAATACAGTTGCAAACTTCAATTTCGAGCTGCTTTGTTGGTATATTGCTTGGACAGGTCACATGATAAAGCACTTGTTTATATTTACCACATATACCACGAATCATGAACACGCAAACTGATTTCGCACACAAATCTAATCTTTGATTTTCTCCATAATCAACGAAGCCCTCGATTATGTCTTTACATTTGTTGTATGTTAAATTCGCCTGGATACTCATCTCATCGAATATTAAAATGACTTCTTTGTCTTTTGGTTCCAATGTTAAAACATTTTTTTGTATTTCCTCAAAAACATTTTCGTTTAGACCAGGAGATAAACTGTTAAGTTTTATCCATCTATGCAATGAAGCTGGGTGTGGCAAGTGCAATTGCAGCTGATCGCGAAGAAAATTATACCCAGACGACGAGCGGAAAAATATACATTGGCAAATCCACCTTTCTTCTTGGATAAATTGTCGTTTGCCTCGTGATAAAATGAGTTTGCAAAATGTTTTCGAATTTTTATTTACTTATATCTCTTCTATTGTTTGCTTTTGATATTCTCTAAGCTGTGCTTTATCTTTTTTAGCCTGCGAACTTTAATTGCCAGGATATTTCTGAATTTTAGACTTTTTTTAGCTCTCTCTTTGAAGATTTTTTAATTTTTTTCAGTCTACTTATTTCTTGAATATAAAAAAATTGCTTTTTGTGTTCACTTCGCATTTCTTGCATACAGATTCTATGGAATCTATAGATCTGTTGCAGTCTATAAGTGCTGAAATTTAATTTAGTTCATCAATGGATATATCGGTACTCGTTTGCACTTTTAACCTTTTGTGATTAGAGTAGTTTATTTTTGCTTTCTTAGGATCAAAAGCAAGTTCATTGTCATTAGATTCCAAAAACACTCCTTTTCATAAAAAGTGTAGGAACAGCGTCGAGTTTTAATTTTTTTTTCCCAAAAAATTTCAAATCGAAATGTTTACTACAAATGTATGGCCGTTTATGATTTTCAACATTATCACGGGATTCTTCTGCCTGTGCTAGCCAGTCATTATGTTCCTAAGTTCCCTTTTTAGGAAATCTAAGCATTTTCCTTTCTGGAAATTGGGCAGTTGTTGCATTGCAAAAAAAAAAAATAAAAATAAATAAATAAACTAATCAACCTGAAATAAACTTAAATAATATATTTTATCTTTCCTAGATTAACTCTTCAAAATGTTTACTGACACACACAGTAAAATATCAGTTTTCACTTCGAAAAAATACAATTTAGATATTTTTTACCACACCACAGATCTACACAGATCGAAACTTCGGTCAATATAGCAAAATGAAAAGGGAAAGTACGTACCTACATATGAATATAAATTAAATTACTTTACGCAATTTTATTTAAAAAAAAAAACTTTATTTATTTATCAAACCGATTGGCAGCGATTCTGCCTACAAAAAATGTGAATAACAACTGAACTGAATTACTTAAAATCGAATGCTTAAATACTACTTAATGCTATTTGAGTAGATCATCCAGCGACAGCATGCTCCCACATGTACTCTTCCGTACGTGACGGAATGCGGGTTCAGCGATGACGACGAATCATGTTCGGTACAGCATAGACGCACAGTCAGCGGTATCCATGCCAGACTCATGGGAAACGAATGTTGAGCTTCGGGTTTCTCCATGCGCGGCAGACTCATGGAAAGCGATGTTGAGCTTCGGGTTTCTACATGCGCGGTGAACGTATTCGGTGTTAACTTATATGTACATACATATGTATGTATAAATGAAATTGTGTCTCGCAGTCGCAGGTTGCAGACGGTACATAGAGTAGCAAAAGAAAAAGCTTTTCGCACAGAAAATTTATTTTCCGTTTTTTTTCTTTGCGTAGCAGAAAAGCTTTTTGTTTGCCCATCGTTGTTTGCTCATCGCAAAAAAGATCAACATTTTTTTGTATGGGGATGTGACATCTGGGTAAGTTTATTATCTGTGGTGAAAGGGTGAACAAGTAAAAAATGATAACTGCACGGTGTCGATGGTCGCTGATTACCGACGATTGACTGCCAAAACCAAAACCAAGGATGAAAGAAGAAAACTGACTGGCGTCGTTGGTCGTCGCGATACCCTTTGTTCTCTGGCTGCTGTTATAACTGTTGCTTGGGTGATGATGGTGCCGCTATGCATTGATGGAATTTTTCATTCTTGGTTGTCGGTGCGTGGCGTAAGTGGTTAGTGTGTCGGATCACTGCGCATGAGGTTCCAAGTTCGAATCCCAGAAAACAAAAAAAAAAAAGTTTTTCACGGTCCCACCTCTCGCGAGCGTCTGACAAACATCCGAGAGTATTGTTGTCACGAAAAAGCTTCTCAAATAGCCGTTCGGATTCGGCATTAAACTGTAGGTCCCTTCCATTCGTGTGAAAAATATAACGCACACAACATGAGTGGTTGCGAGAAGCTAGGCCCTGGCACTTTAAAAAGCTGCTGATTCCGCTTGAACCGTTGTTGCAAAGTGTGGATGTACTCTGCACTCCATCTGCTCCAAAAATGCTGCTGCATCTGATGAGTGATACCCCACAGGTTGAGTCGATTGTGTGGCACGTCGCTAACGTCGGCGGCTAATGGCTGCACGATTGGTTCCCCATGCAGGAAATGGCCCGGCGTAAGCGCGCACAAATCATCTGACAAGGCGCTAAGTGGTCTCGAGTTGAGACATGCTTCAATAAGCACCAACGTGGTTGCCAATATTTCAAACGTAAAGATCTGTTTGCCCATTATCCTGCGTAGGTGGTGCTTCACCGACTTCACGCCGGCCTCCCAGATGCCACCAGTGTATGGAGCCCCTGGCACGATGAATTTCCAATCTGTGCCCATGGCGTTGATCTGCTCGATTGGAAGCCTGTGTCGCCATGCGCTTGCAGTTCGGCGAAGCTCCCACGAAAGTTGCACCAACGAAAGTTGTGGCATTATCGCTCCAAATTCACCACGTCGTCCAGTGAATCGCTGAAATGCGGCCAGGAAGGCTTCTGTGGTTTGACTGCTCACCAGCTGCAAATGAATTGCCCTAGTTACCATGCACACAAAAACTGCAATGTAGCCCTTCTCGACTACTCTCGAACGGCCGGCTCTGGCCTTGATCTGCACTGTTCCAGCGTAGTCTAATCCGCTATGCCTAAACGCTCTGGCTGGGTGCACTCGATCGCTCGGAAGGCTGCCTATAAGTTGCTCTGCTACTGTCTGTTTCTGACGAAAACACGCTATGCACCGTCCAATATGAGACCTCAATGCGCGTCTTAGTGTTGGAATACAGTACTTCTGCCTGACGTACTGCATACATAACTGAACGCCAAGGTGAAGTGTACTAAGGTGCGCCCCCCTCAGCAAGAGCTCGGCCAGCTTACTCCTTGCCAGCAGAATTACTGGATGGATGTTCTGGTACGGCAACGATGAGCCTTGTAGGCGTCCTCCTACTCTGAGAATTCCACTGCCGTCTACGAAAAGACTCAGTGTTATGAGGCTACTCGTTTTGCTTATTCCGTGTTTCTTGTCTTTGAATAGAGCTGACCCTGTTGGCGACGAATGTTTTCAGCTCACACGGCGTTTTGCTAATCCAGTAAAGCACTACCATCGAATCACTCCAGAAAGTTTTTCGGACGCTATCAAGGGCGCACGCCTTAACTACCTGAACCATCAGTTTAGATAAAAGTTCTGCTACACACAGCTCCAGTTTCGGTATGCTAACCGTCTTAAGTGGCGCTACCCTGGTCTTCGACACCACTAGAGTCCACCTAGCCTCCCCATTGCTTGAAGTTGATAGCAGATATACGACTGCTGTGTACGCTCTCGCGGATGCGTCTGCAAATCCGTGGAGTTCTATCCTGCTCGCCTGCTCACTGCCCAGCCATCTTGGAACCCGGATCGATGCTAAATGTGGTAATTGGCTACAAAACCTTCCCCATACCGGCACCTGAACTGGGGGTATTTGCTCATCCTATTGCACGTTAGATCGCCACAAGTCCTCTATGAGGATTTTTGCACTTATAACCACTGGCCCGAGGTATCCGTTTGGGTCATACAGCTTCGCTATTGCACTGACGACCATCCGTTTGGTCGGGTGGTGGCTGCTCTTGTCTAGATACATCTTGAATAGAATTTCGTCAGTTGAGGAGTCCCAGACCAAACCCAAGATTGAAGTCCCGTAATCCTCAGAAGAACCAATTCCGTGTGACTGCTCCTTGCGCTGCAAAGCGCTGACAGTACCTGCTCGCTCGATGACATGAATTTGTCCAATTCAAAACCGCCAGCTCCCAGCGGCGAAGCTACATGTCTGCATAACTTTATTGCTCCTCTTTCGGTGTCTGCTCCAGTTAACATGTCGTCCATGTAGACGTTCTCAGTTACGACCTTGTATGCTACCGGGTATGATCTCTCGTTATCAGCCGCCCATTGTTGCATTGCTCTTACTGCGTTGAAACTGCTGGATGCCATGCCATAGGTCACCACAGTTAGACAGTATTCCTGCAACTGCTCGTCAGGGTTCTCTCTCCAAAATATCCTTTGAAGATCCCATTGGTCGGGATTGACTCGCACTTGTCGGAACATCCTTTTTACGTCCGCAGTTATCGCCTCTTTGAAGCATCGAAAGCGTGTGATAATTGCTGCGAGATCGTCTTGAAGTTTCGCTCCTGAAACTGCACGTCGTTGAGTGATATACCACTGTCACTTTTGCACGATGCGTCGAAGACCACACTGAACTTTCTCGTGACGCAATGATGTGGTATATAATACGTATGCCCAATTGCTCGTGGCTCGCTCGTTGCCGCTGTCATGTGCCCAAGCTCCTGATATTCGCGCATGAAGTTGAGACATTTCTTCTTAAGCTCTGGATTTGCACATAATCTTTTCTCAAGTTGGAGAAATCGCTTCAGGGCTATTGCCCTTGAACTACCCAAAAGGTCTGCGCGTGGAGTTATGGGGATGGTTACCACGTATCGCCCGGCTGAGTCACGGTAGTGTGTGCTTCTAAACTTCTGCCCAACCCATTCATCGTCCGCTGACACTGTAACTGCTCTACTCGGCTCCTCGATTTCCCAGAATCTTCTAAGAAGTTCGCTGAGTTGCACATCTATTGACTCTGCTGTAACCATCGCTGCAGTCACCTGCCCTTGTTTGGTTTGAAGTTGCCCGAACATAATCCAGCCCAGATGTGTATCCTGCGCTGTCAAACCGGAATCGAACCTCCTGATGTGGTCTTTGATGATTTTTGCCCATACTTGTGCCCCAAGTTACATCTCTACTTTTGAAGGTTTGTTGAATCCCGAGTCTGCCAATCTCAATTCGCTCGTATCCGCCATCTGCTCTTCCGATAGGTCTTTAGGAGAAGGCTAGTTCGGTTCCAGAATGTATGTCGATATGTACAGCACCGGTTGGCCGCACGTTGACCTTGGAACCAATTCCATGCACTTGGATATCACATCGGCGTTTCGCTATGCCGATTCTTTGTGTGCACTGCTCCGTGATGAGGTTGATTTGACTTCCGCTGTCTTGTAGTGCTCTTGCTTCCATGATTTGCCCTGCACCGCACCTTACTTTAATACGCGCCGTTACCAATAACATACATTCGACTTCTGCCTCGCTCTGCCCTTTGTCTCTAGATTTGTCGTTGCCCCCTCGAATGTCAGCGACTTGCAACGGCATGACATGGCCAACTTCCGACGGCCTTGCGGGGGTTCCACAAATTGATTGCTATGCGTCTGGTTGGTTCTTCACAGCTCGTGAAGTGGCTTTGCTCTCGTGCCACCATTACCGCCAAGCTAGCTCTGGGTATGTTCTGCTCCTAATAAAGTACACTGTTGTGCTTCTTGTTGCACCTGCCACATTCCCCTGCATTACAGCTTGATGCAAAATGTCCGCTCTTTAAACAATTAGCACATAATTTTCAGCTTCGGACCTTGTCATTTCTGCCTTGATTCGGCAGCGCCAAAAAGTCCCCACAGCGATATAAGGGGTGTTGTGACTTGCACAAAGGACACCTTGGGATTACTCCCGGTTTGCCTGCACCAGGCGCACTACTGTTAATCTTCTCCTTCCGTTGCTCACTGTTTTTGGGGTTTTCGTTACCCATCTCCTGATAGTCGAAGAAGGCTGAGTCTAGCGCACTCGCTCGTCGCTCCAGGAATTGTAGAAACTCTTTGAGTGCAGCAATTTCCCGCACGTCCTCTCTGGCCATTTGCCACGCATGGTTTGTCTCGGAGACTAGCCTCGCTCTAAGCATGTTTACAATGATTGGGTCCCAGGATGATGTATCCAAACCTAACACGCACAATGAGCTTAGGTGGACATTCGCCTCGTTCACTAGGTCGCGGATCGCACGTGATCTTGACGACTCCCTGCTCACCTTAGGAATGGCATGCAACGCATTCAAATGCGCATCCACGATGTTTTGTTTGTTGTCGAATACACAGTTTCCATTTGTACCTGCCACCTGCTTATCAATCTCGCTGGAGCGCCTTCCAACGCCTGCTTTAGCTCGCGCATTTTGGTAACATTCGCCATCGCTGGATTATCGTGTACCTCCGTGATGAATTGACCGCGAAACTCGCGCCACTTGGTGTAGTCGCCCTTGAATACAATTAACTTCGTGAGCCGCTCCTGCCGCACTTGTATTACGCTGGTTTGCGGGGTTGATGACCTGTCTCCAGTTGCATTGCCCGCATCCTGACTCCCAAAGCTGACAGCAGCTTTTCGTACGCACTCTCGGCTGCGGCCAGCTTAGTCTTGAGCAGTGCCTGGCCTGCCTTATCAATATCTTCTTCCTGGGTCCTTTTGGTGATTCGCATGAGTGATGAGCGAAACACATCTCTACGTGCCAGGTCGCCCATTGCTCTTACTTGCACTACGTACAATATCGTTCGATAATTTCCTACTCGCTCTCCCCGTAAGAGCAAATGTGATCGTCAGCATCAGCATCATTGGAGATTCACTGCATACCGAAAGGAAACACATCAGTTCATTGTTGTTGTTCTTTTATTCGATCATCGTTGGAGATTTACTACATACCGAAGGGAAACACCAGCGTCCACTACGCAGACGTCAGCTAGCCTAGCGGTATCTTTTGAGTTCCTGTTTTTTTTATGTGTAAGCTAAACAGAGGCATAACACATTTTCTGGTGGGCGCGGTGGGATACATCAAAAGAAGAACGTGAAGAAACCATCGATGGAGCAACGCGTAATAATAATATTCTTGTGAGTAGCTAAATTAGTATTGTAAAGTTATTGTTTCATACGGTGCATATAAATCATATTTTAAAACTAAGAAATATTAAGAACTAAGAATTCATGTTTTCAAAATTTCGAGCATAAATAAGCGGTCTAAATATTAGTGCGGAAAACGAAGGAGAAAATAGTTTAGAAAACAGTGATTGTTCAGAAGATAATACTGAGTACAAGAATAGTTTAAATAATAGTGAAAGCAATATCAACAGTGATAGTACGGTTGCAACTATGCGTGAAATCGCGATTAACGTCTTAATTTCCTTCATCCACACATTTAATGGTACAAGTGACGAAGTTTTCACTTTTATCGACGCGTGTAATGATGCCATCAAATTGGCATCTGCGGCTCAATATATAATTCTTTAAGTATATTAAAACTAAAATTCGTGGCAATGCCACTACTATTCTCATGAATAGAGAAATAGCGGACTGGGAGACTTTGAAAAAAGAACTAACATTAATATTCAGAGAGCCTCATAGTGCACTCCAATTACATAGGGAATACATTTCCATTGGGCAGAATAGAGAAGAAACGGTTGTGCATTATTTACAACGAGTTGAAATGCTACAAAGGCGTCCGCTTCAATGTAAACTCAGAGATGTTAAAAAAAGAGCACAAAGAAGGTCAACTACAGTACATTCAGAACGAAACCTTAACGGTTTTTATCAATGGTCTCCACGAAAGGCTTTCCACTTATGTCAATACACAACGTCCTAAGGATCTTGCGGAATCAAGTAGATTCGCATGTGAAGAAGAACAAAGGACTAATCTTTTTAGAACAAATACCCAAAAAGATTATACGAACAAAAATCTCGCTATGATTAACTACCAGGAAAAGCGTTGTTACAATTGTGGCAAACCAGGACATCTTCTTCTTCTTCCTTTTATCAGCGAGGTTATGATCCGAAAACAAGGGATCACAACCCTCCCACTTCACCGCATTTCTACTGATCCGCCTGTGGGGTTCGCCTATTTGACCTCAGAAAATATCGGCAGGCCTGTCGATTTTGGATCACTCGGTTACTGAGGCCAATGAAATGACGATGTCGTCGCATTTGTCTGATCCAGGCGTTTATAGGCCTGCCTTTCCTACATCGCGATGTCTTTGGAACGCGCATAGATATTGCCTTTTTAACAGGGTTCAAATGATCTCTTCTTTGAACGTGGCAATACCAACTGAGCCGGTCGCGCTCTATTTTTGTACAATAGTTTCCTTAACGTGAAAGCTTCCACGGATCTTCGAACTTCTTATTCGATCAAGCTTTGTCACTCCTGCTGTCATGCGAAGCATCTTCATCTCAGCTGCCGTTAATTTACTCTCATACTTTTTGTACATCGTCCAACATTGTGAACCGTACGCGAGCGCTGGGCGTACAACTGCGGTGTAGAGCCTTCCTTTCAACTTAGGGGGCATTTTTCTGCCACAGAAGATAGCGGAATTTTCGCGCCACCTCATCCACCCTACGCTTACGAGATGATTGATGTCGTCATCACAAGTTGCTTTGCTATTGATCATAGATCCCAGATATTTGAACCTTTCGCACTTGGGAAGCACTATTCGATTCAAATAAATGTCTGGAATAGGCCTGAGTGGATCAGAGAACGGGCAGCATAAGTACTCTGTCTTTTTTGAACTAATGCGATACCCATTTCCCTCCAAAACGTCCACCCACACATCAAGTGCTCGTTGCAGGGATGTAGGATCCTCACTTATGATGGCTCCATCGTCTGCAAAGAATAACTGATGTACCTTGGGGTCCATCACTTTACCTTCAAGAAGATAATCAAGGACTGTAATAAAGAGCAAGGGACTTAAAACGCTTCCCTAGTGCACCCCGACTTTGATTGGGAACTCTTCGGTTACTCCAGCGGGGTATCTTACTCTTGTCTTTGCCCTTTCGTACATGTCCATGATCATCTGTACATAGGTTTCTGGAACCCCTCGATGTCTTAGCGCCACCCATATCAGATCTCGTGGTTGTCTATCGAATGCCTTTTCAAAGTCAACCAATACAATATGCAAATCCCTTAAGGAATCACGATGTTTTTCCATTATGATCCTTATACTTTGGATTGCATCTGTGGTTGATTTACCCGAGACAAACCCGCACTGATCATCAGATAGCCGTATTATTTTTCGCAGTCGGCCACCTAATACCCGCTCAACGATCTTCATGGTGTGTGACATCAGCTTGATCGAACGGTAGTTATCACAGTTTCGCGTATCACCCATCCCTTTGTATACAGGAAGAAGGTATCTTTCCCTCCATTGATTCGGCATTGGATCACCTCTCACGAATTTGGAGATGAGAATTCTGAGCCATCTGAACCCGACGTCTCCCATCTTTTTCCAGAACTCAGAGGGCATCTCATCTGGCCCAACCGCTTTTCGTTTTTTGGAGTATTTGACCACCTCACTAACTTCTTCGACTATAATGTCGGGTATTTCTTCACAGTTAGGGGTGGCTCTTGGAAAGTATAGCCGGGGAAACTGTTCGTTTAAAAGCTCTTCACAATACTGCCGCCACCTCTGCAGAATTTTGTCGTCATCCACAAGAAGCTGGCCATGAGCATTGTTAATGAACTTTGGCGAACGAATCTCCTGAGCATTCCTCCTTCTTTGGGCGGCTATTTTGAAGATAGTGGCGCTCTTGCTCATATTGTGTCGCAGCTCCTAGATAGCCTGATTTGCATCAGCAACCGGGGAAGATATTTTCTCCAGCTCCCGATACAGGCACTCCGTACTCTCTGCTTGAAGCTGAGCGCACTTCTTTTTCGCTTTTTTCTTGCAGAATCTGTATTCCATTTCAAGGCGAACTTTTTCGTCATTATTATTAGAGGGGCACTTTGACCAAGCCTTGAAAGCCGCTTTCTTCTCATTTATCAATTTCTTAGCTTCATCACTCCACCACCATATTTCTTTGGCGTGTTGATGGTGGCCTTTTGAAGCTCCACATATTTTGTGCTCTGCACTCTTCATCCTCAGCTCCGTTGATGGTGTGAGAAAGGTAATTTTTCATTACGAAAACAAAAGCCTCACCTTTTTCTTTGTCCAGATTGTACCACTTGATTTTCTCAGAGACCCTTGTTTGTTTGCTTTTCTTCGGTGTTTCCATAAAAATTTCTGTTAGCAGGAGACGGTGTTGCCGAATGATTGCCTCTCCCAGGATCACTTTACAATCTTTTACCCGAGGCTTCATGAAACTGGATACCAAATGGTAGTCAATCTGAGTTTCATCTCCACCACTGCTGTAAGTGATTAGGTGTCGGCTTTGTTTGATGAAAATGGTATTTAACACGATAAGACCGTGTGATTTGCACATGCTTAGGATGTCTTCACCAGGAAGGTTCCATATCCTAGTCCTCCATGGCAGTCTTCATAGTCTTCGTTTGATTTCCCGACATGTCCATTCAAATCTCCTCCAACAAACAGAAACTCTTCCTTTGGTATGTTCTTAAGGAGATTGTGGAAATCTAGCCAAAATGCATCTTTATCTCTCTGATTGCACCCATTTTGGGGAGCATATGCACTGACAATACTCCACACCTCTCCTTGTATTACTAGTTTGAGAGACATCAAACGGTCGCTGGACTTCGAAATGCTCAAGACGTTTCCAAGTAGCTCTGCCCCAAGGATGATACCGATTCCGTTCTTAGCCTTTTCCGTTCCGTAGTAGAACATCTTGTAATCTTTTTGTTCTAACGTCCAAGAAACGCGCCCGATTTCCGGGGTTTTTCCATTTCGTCTCTTGGACACACAAGATGTCCACCCGCCTTCTATTCATCATCTCTACCAGCTCGTAACTTCGGCCGGTCATGCTGCCAACGTTCCAACTCGCGACGCTCAATTTGCATCCAAACTGTTTCATTATTTTGCTAGCCCCCGGAATCCGTATAGCTCTGACCCGAACATTTCTGCTCGGTCCAGGATCAGTACCAAGCACAGCAGTGGTAGTGCCTTTCCTTGCAAGTATTACCATAATGATACAGTTTTGCAATATTACCATATTGCGATGGTGTTTGTTGTTTGACACGTGCATGATCCTAGTTAGTATTGTTTGATCTCTCTTCTATGACACCGGTGATCTCCAGTCGTGTCAACCCACGGACTCGCATGCACACTTGTGGGAGGGTTTTTAAGGTAGTATATGTGTCGCTAGGCTCACTTGGGTGTTATATTGCCTAGATCTGATTTGTCCCCTTAGTCGCCTTTTACGACAAGCGCTGGTTGTTGGGGGGCGCTGCAGTGATATTCTTAACCCGTCCCTGCACGGGGAGCAAACCAGGACATATTGCTAGGTTTTTTAGGTTACCGAAGAAAGATAGAAATGAGATAGGTAATCCTGAGAATGGGAATCAAGCTGGGCCGAGTACCAGTAGTAATAACTGTAATTATGATAACAAGAGTTTTAAGCAGAAAAATCGGTAGGACACGTAACACTCTAGGTGAAACGGAAGTCCACATTAGATTTGTTCCCTTAGCCGGAAAATCTAAAGCTATCAGCTTCCAAGTAATAGAAAATGACTTGCTAGGAGAATATGACGGGTTAATTGGAAATCATTTCCTTCGAGAGGGTGGTTTCACAATTAACTACGAAGAAAACGTCATTAGCGGAAAATTTGGAGAGATACCATTATTGTATCTTAATGAAGAAAATTTTATAAGGGCAAGATCAGAAATTTTTAGAGTAGTAGAGGTTAATGGAAATCTAAATAAGCAAGTTGTAATACATCAACAGGAAATCAGTGAAGGTATTGTCATACCGAATTGCGTTACGCTTAATGATAAAGGAAAGTGTCGAATTTCAATAATTAATACGAAGCAAGAGATAGGCCATTCAATCTGAAAAATATAAGAATCATAGGTACCAATTTAAGTGAATTTGAAATAGCAGAAAAGAAGCGAAGTCAAACAGTATCTGGTAATATTAGGACATATCACTTAAACGATGAAGAAAGAGAGGCTCACTAGAAGTAGTGAAGGAATATAGCGATATATTCAGCGTGAAAAATGAAAAGTTAAGACGTCGGTAACAAAACATAAAATACGTACAGATCCCAGGTGCGAGCCTACATTCACCAAAAACTATAGGTATCCGAAGGTCCACGAGGGGGAAGTCCGTAAACAAGTCAGTAAATTAAAGAAAGATGGTATTATCCGCGACAGTAGTTCTTCCTGAAGTACACCTTTATGGATCGTTCCCAAAAAGGCGGGTGCCAGTGGCAAGAGAAAATGGCGTATGGTAATTAATTACCGTAAGTTAAATGAGCTAACGATTACGTACAATTACCCTTTGCCAAATATTGCGGAGATACTTGACCAGCTAGGAAAAGCTAAGTATTTTTCCACCCTGGACTTAACGTCCGGTTTTCATCAGATACCGATGGCAGAAGAAGATGTGGAGAAAACAGCCTTCAGTACTCCCTACGGTCATTTTGAATATACCAGAATGCCGTTTGGACTGAAGAATGCTCCAGCTTGCTTCCAGAGACTGATGAACACAGTATAAGCTGGACTATAAGGAATCAAATGCTTCGTTTACCTAGACGACATTGTCGTATATGGCAAAAACCTTCAAGAACACAATGATAAACTGGTGGAAGTATTCGAACAGCTCAGAAAGGCTAACTTGAAACTTCAGCCAGATAAATGCGGATTTCTGAGGAAGGAAGTGTCGTACCTAGGGCATATTATTACCGACAAGGGGGTAAAACCCGACCCGAGAAAAATAGAATGCATAGTGCAAATGGATGCGCTAAAAAATCCAAAGGGCATAAAATCATTCCTTGGAATGATAGGCTGTTACAGAAAATTCGTGGAGAATTTCAGCCAAATTGCGGAACCATTAAATCGCCTTCTTAAAAAAGACGCTAAGTTCATATGGAATACCGACCAGCAACAAAGTTTCGAAAAATCTTGCAATACCCTGATTTCAGCAAGACATTCATCATAGCAATAGATGCTTCCAACCGAGGAATTGGTGCGGTGCTCAGCCAAGAACACGATGGGAAAGACTTGCCTATACATTTCGCAAGTCGCACGTTAAACAAAGCCGAGGTAAATTACAGTACCAGCGAAAAGAGTGCTTGGCAATTGTATGGGCCACTAAGCAATTCAGGCCATACATCTATGGCACTAAATTTATAGTACAAACGGACCACAGACCGTTAACCTGGTTTTATCACGTAAAGGATCCCGGTAGCCGATTGGTAAGGTGGCGACTCAAACTTGAGGAGTTTGATTATGTCATAACTTATAAAAAAGGAAAAGAAAATGTCGTCGCTGACGAACTTAGCAGAAATATAAGAATAACAGAGAAAGAAAGGGAAGAAACTTGGCAGGATTTATTGAGTCTGATAGAAGAAGAAGCAATTGAAATCAGTAATGAAACTAGGGAAGGCAGAGAATCGAGAGATGAGGATATAGAAACAAATATGGGGAATAGTAACAACGAAATCTCCACAGAAACTGTAGAGAACATTCTTGAAGAAGATCCAGCCGTAGCGAGGAGGTGACAAGAGATAAGGAATTGGTTACTGATATAGAGATAAGAAAGGCCATAATAAGGGAATGTTACGAAGGTTTAATAGGTGGACACACAGGCCAAAAAGCCACATATGCGAAAATAAGATAAGAAAATAAATATGCGAAAATAAGAAAAAAATGTCAGTGGAAGGGTATGCATAAACAGATCGAAGATTTCGCGAGAAATTGCCCTCAGTGTCAAACAGAGAAGGTCAACAGAGCGCCTACTAGAAACCCTATGAAAATCATTACATCAGCTGACAAAGCTATGGAAAAGATCATGATAGACGTAATTGGATCCCTTGAAGAAACTGAAGAAGGTTACAAGTTCGGATTGACTATTCAAGATGATCTATCAAAATTCATCAAGTTCATACCGGTAAAGACTAAAGATATGCAAACGATAGCGCGAGCTGTTATGGAAGATTGGATTATGAATTTTTGGATGCCAAAGTTAATCTTATCTGACAACGGTTCAGAATTTTGCAATACGTTGTTTGAGGAGTTTTGTAAACTCCTAAATATAAAACACATTACCACTAGTGTAGCTTATCCACAGGCCAATGGTAGTGTTGAAAGGGCTCACTGCAGACTCCTAGAGCATCTTAAATCTACAGGACGCGAATTAAATCAACTTAAAGACTGGTATAAGAGAATGTCTTATGCAGGATTCTGTTACAATGGAACTAAGCATACTACTACAGGTTACACTCCTTACGAATTGGTATTTGGCTTTGAAGTTAATAGGCCTAGTGGAGTAGACCCGAATGATGAAAAATCAGTTTTCGCTTATGTAGACGAACTTCGAGCCAATCTCTTAGAAAAGCCGGAAAATGCCAAGGAAAACACAAGGAAATGTAGGGAAAAGTCTGAAATCAGATATGACAAGAAGTTAGGAAGAACTATAGAATACAAATTTGGTCAAAAGGCCTTAGTTAGGAATGAACGAAAAGGAAAATTAAGAAGTCAGTATAAAGGGCCATTTAAAATATTAGAAGTTAATGAAAATAATTTAGTCATACAAATGAATAATAAGAAACAAAAGTTTAACAAAGCTAATGTTAAGCCATATATTTCAGATCCCTGTTCAACGGGCGGGTCATCGCCGAAGCAAAGTTATGGGTGTAAGATCTGCAAAATAATACCGGGATATATTTTAATCATGTAGAAGCAAGCAAGAGAATTTAATAATTACATAGCATTAGTGATAGAATTAGACATAAATGGATTAGAACATGCGAGTGGGAATATAAGAAACATGATTAACACGATGGATGTCGTTTGCTTAGATTCGAAAATCGAATGTAAAGAATTTCAGAAAATAGCGAAAAAATAAATTGTAAAGATTGACAATAGAATAAGGATTATTTTAGGAATTATGGGTAGTTCGAAAAGACAAAAACGCGGGCTAGTTAACATGAAAGGTTCAGGATTCAAAGTCCTTTTTGGCACAATGGACAATGAAGACGCAGAATACTATTATTATGTTATCCAAAATATAATAAAAAATTAACAACAAATTAAAGATGGCATGGAAGATAATGTAAAGATACTTAGTCTGTTAAATAAAGAAGTAATAGAAAGCATCCAGAACACTAACGTAACTTTTACCAAAATCAATGAACTAGTAGATGAAATTAACAAAGTTAGTACTGTAGAAAATAATTTAAATAGAACCATTTCGATCGAATCATACTATGAGGAAATATTTAATAAAATAAACTCTAAAACGTTACAGTTAGAAATGGAGATAGAAAAAATAATAGATAGCCTTTTATTTATACAAGCAGGAATATTACATCCACGAATCATTAAACCTATAGATTTACTAAACGAACTTCGAGATTTGAAAAATAACAAAACATTCGCAATAGAACCGAGCATGGAGAATTATTCCGAAATTTTGAATACATTGAAATTAAAAGCCTTTACTAAGGATCAAAAAATTATTGTGATTGTTAATATTCCAACGGTAACTAAGGAAAATCTCGAAATGAAACAATTGATTCCAAAGACAGTTAAGAATGGAGTTGTATTTTTAGATGTAAGAGATAAATTTATGATGATAAATAAAAACAAAGAAGACTATGCTTTAATAAATGATTTAGAAGATTGTAATAAAATTAATAAAAGCTTAATTTGTAAACCACAGCTTCTTAGAAGTACAATAAGCGATGATAATTGTGAAATAAATTTATTTATGAGAAATAGAGCAATGGTGGGCAATAATCGCATCATCACCTCCTCGCGGTGCCCGCTGGATAGCTATCTGATAGTGAACTAACGATGAGCGTATGCTGAGTCTGACGATATATGTGTAGCCGAATACTCAGACCTGCATAAGCACATCTGGGTGAACTTCAGCGCGCATATGTCTAACCGGTCGAGGCATCTCTTGTTGACCTGATTCGCTGAAATATTCGTCTCAGAAGTCTAGCAAGAGGTCCTCAGAAGGAGGACGTGCGGCGGATGAATTCTCTCGATGGAATTAACGGTGACGTCTACAGACCAGCGGATACCTTACCGGAGCTACTTCGACATACTACGTCAGGGTATTGAAAAAGAGATGGTGGCGGATGAACCCTTAATGGGCCAACGGCAGCGCTCATATCCCCGAAGTGGGTTACTGACATCGGTGTATCCGGCCTCTTGTCCTAGGGGTACAAAAAAAAAGGATCTGGCCCTCCAGGTTGGGGGTTGTGCCGTCGGGTTAACTTCCCTACCACGCAAAAAACTCTTGGTTACGAAGCAACCAACAGCCTCGGATACGGATGACCTTACTGTTGACGACCCATGCAAACGTAAAAAGAACAACGATCTTCGTGTCTGCACATGGAATGTTAGGTCCCTCTACAAACCACGTGGAGCCGAACAATTTGCGGAGGCCCTAGAATGTCTCAAAGCAGGCATTACTGCCATCCAAGAAGTGCGATGGGATGGGCCGGGCAAAAGGAGTATGAAAAACTGCGACATCTACTACGGCGATTGCTACAGACAAAAAGGACAGCATCTATTCGGGTGCGGATTTGTCATTGGAGGCAGACTTAGGCAAGAAGTCTTGAGTTTCCGGCATGTGAACGAGCGCCTTATGACTATCCGTATCAAGGCTAAATTTGCCAACATTAGCCCAATATGCGTTCACGCCCCTCATGAGGAGAAGGACGACGCGACAAAGGACGACTTCTACCAGCTCTTGGACAAGACGTATGAGCAATGCCCTAGCCCCGACGTTAAAATTATCCTAGGTGATTTTAACGCAAAGCTAGGAAGTGAGGTCGTTTTTAGTAGCGTGGTCGGAAAGCACAGCCTGCACGACATCACATCCGACAACGGATTCAGGCTAATCGACTTGCGGTGGGGCGAAACTTTGTCGTAGCTAAGACGCGGTTCCCACGTCTCGACATTCACAAGGGAACATGGCTCTCCTTTGATCGAAAAATTGTCAACCAAATCGATCACATTGCGATCGACGCAAGGCACTCTTCCAGTATTCTGGGTGTTCGGACTTTCCGAGGAGCCAACGTGGACTCGGATCACTACCTAGTTGTAGCCAAGGTATGGATGCGGATATCCACAACGGAGCGAAATCAACGAAATGCTGTGAGGAAATTTGACGTCGAAAAGCTACAATCGCAAGAGACTGCCAGAACCTTTGCCGATCGTGTTTCTTCTAATCTCAATCTAAGTCCTATGCCGCCGGCAGCAAATGCGGAAGACCAGTGGTAGCGTTGCCAACAAGCCATCAGAGATGCCGCCTCTGATGTACTGGGTTTTTCTCGCCCCCCACAACGAAACCCCTGGTTTGATGAGGAATGCCGGCAAGCACATGCAGCAAAACAAGAGGCGTACAAAGCGGCGCTGCATAGAAGGACTAGAGCTGCTAACGAGCTCTACGTGCGCAGGAGAAAAGAGGAACATCGACTTCTCAGAAAGAAGAAAAAAGAGCATGAGAAGCGCTCGATCGAGGAGATTAAGAGACTTTATTGCAGGAATAACGTTCGAAAATTTTACCAAAGGGTGAAAAGAACATACCAGGGTTTCGAAGCCAGAACAGAAGCCTGCAGGGACGAAAATGGCAACATAGTAGTAGAATCGCAGTCGGTGCTGAGAATATTGAAGGAACACTTCTGCAGACTGTTAAACGGCGATGATGATCAATATTCCGCTGTCAGGCAGAATGAGCCATTCAACAGTGACGATGACAGTCAAGATTCCCGTCAAACCGATCAGATTGAAGTGAGGATAGCGATATCTAAACTCAAATCCAACAAAGCTGCTGGAGCCGACGGCCTTGCCGCTGTACTTTTCAGGGCAGGAGGAGATGAGTTGGTAAGGAGCATGCATCAGCTCATCTGTAAAATCTGGTCGGACGAAAGTATGCCCGATGAATGGAACCTCAGCATCGTTTGCCCGATCCTGAAGAAAGGAGACCCTCTGAACTGCGCCAACTACAGAGGTATAAGTCTCCTAAATATCGCATATAAGATCTTGTCTGCCGTACTATGTGAACGCCTAAAACCGATCGTCAACAACCTGATAGGTCCTTATCAGTGCGGTTTCAGGCCTGGAAGTCCACCATTGACCAAATATTCACACTACGGCAGATCTTGGAAAAAACCCATGAATATAAAATCGATACGCACCATCTTTTGTGAGGCTAATCGACTTTGCAGCGGGGCGAAACTTTGTCGTAGCTATTACGCGGTTCCCACGTCTCGACATTCACAAAGGAACATGGCTCTCCTTTGATCGAAAAATTGTCAACCAAATCGATCACATTGCGATCGACGCAAGGCACTCTTCCAGTATTCTGGGTGTCCGGACTTTCCGAGGAGCCAACGTGGACTCGGATCACTACCTAGTTGTAGCCAAGGTACGGATGCGGATATCCACAACGGAGCGAAATCAACGAAATGCTGTGAGGAAATTTGACGTCGAAAAGCTACAATCGCAAGAGACTGCCAGAACCTTTGCCGATCGTGTTTCTTCTAATCTCAATCTAAGTCCTATGCCGCCGGCAGCAAATGCGGAAGACCAGTGGTAGCGTTGCCAACAAGCCATCAGAGATGCCGCCACTGATGTACTGGGTTTTTCTCGCCCCCCACAACGAAACCCCTGGTTTGATGAGGAATGCCGGCAAGCACATGCAGCAAAACAAGAGGCATACAAAGAGATGCTGCATAGAAGGACTAGAGCTGCTAACGAGCTCTACGTGCGCAGGAGAAAAGAGGAACATCGACTTCTCAGAAAGAAGAAAAAAAAGCATGAGAAGCGCTCGATCGAGGAGATTAAGAGACTTTATTGCAGGAATAACGTTCGAAAATTTTACCAAAGGGTGAAAAGAACATACCAGGGTTTCGAAGCCAGAACAGAAGCCTGCAGGGACGAAAATGGCAACATAGTAGTAGAATCGCAGTCGGTGCTGAGAATATTGAAGGAACACTTCTGCAGACTGTTAAACGGCGATGATGATCAATATTCCGCTGTCAGGCAGAATGAGCCATTCAACAGTGACGATGACAGTCAAGATTCCCGTCAACCCGATCAGAATGAAGTGAGGATAGCGATATCTAAACTCAAATCCAACAAAGCTGCTGGAGCCGACGGCCTTGCCGCTGAACTTTTCAGGGCAGGAGGAGATGAGTTGGTAAGGAGCATGCATCAGCTCATCTGTAAAATCTGGTCGGACGAAAGTATGCCCGATGAATGGAACCTCAGTATCGTTTGCCCGATCCTGAAGAAAGGAGACCCTCTGAACTGCGCCAACTACAGAGGTATAAGTCTCCTAAATATCGCATATAAGATCTTGTCTGCCGTACTATGTGAACGCCTAAAACCGATCGTCAACAACTTGATAGGTCCTTATCAGTGCGGTTTCAGGCCTGGAAAGTCCACCATTGACCAAATATTCACACTACGGCAGATCTTGGAAAAAACCCATGAATATAAAAACGACACGCACCATCTTTTCATCGATTTCAAAGTTGCCTATGATAGCGTGTATAGAGACGAGTTATACAGAGCCATGTCTAGTCTTGGCATCCCTGCCAAGCTCGTCCATTTGTGCAGAATGACGATGGAGATGGAGACGCTGCTCCATTAAAGTAGGTAAAAACATCGCCGAATCGTTCGATGTCAGGAAATTTCTTAGACAAGGCGACGCGCTATCATGCGATTTCTTTAATATAGTACTTGAGAGAATTGTACGAAACTCACAAGCCAACCCCGGAGGTACAATCTTCCTCAAGTCTGTACAACTACTCGCTTATGCCGATGACATTGACATAATCGGAAGAACTCAGCGGGCATTTACGAGTATTGAGAACGAGGCAGCAAAGATGGGTCTAGCGGTCAATGAAAGCAAAACAAAATATATGCTGTCTACAAAAAAGGACACCCAACATCGGCGTCTTGGACAGAACGCCACAATAGACAGATATAATTTTGAGATAGTAAAGGATTTTGTCTACCTAGGCTCTATGGTCAGCTCCGCAAATGACATCAGTAGGGAGATCACACGGAGAACTACTCTTGCCAATCGTTGTTTCTATGGGCAAAACGGCAATTGAGTAGCAAAGCCCTATCTCGAACTACTAAGGTAACTCTTTATAAGACTCTAATTATCCCAGTTCTGCTGTATGGCGCAGAGGCATGGGCTTTGACAAAACCGGATGAGGATGCCCTTGGTTATTTCGAGAGAAAAGTTCTTCGAGCGATCTTTGGTCCCATCTGCATAGACGGTGAGTGGAGGAGAAGGTACAATGCCGAGCTACACGGCCTGTACAAGGACATCGACTAGCCAGAAGAGTTCACATACAGCGACTAAGATAGCTGGGTCATTTAGAGCGGATGCAGCCCAACCTTCCCGCTAAGAAAGTCTTCGAATCCACCCCGGATGGACGGCGCAGTAGAGGACGAACTCGCGGTGGGTGGCGCAAACAAGTGGAGGGGACCTCAACCAACTTGGCGTGCGCAACTGGAAGCAGCTGGCTCGTAACCGTGCTGGCTGGAGAGGTTTGTTGGTTGAGGCCCAGGTCCACCCCGGACTGTAGCGCCATCTAAGTAAGTAAGTAAGTGAGAAATAGATCTGGTAAATGTAAAGCAAAAATCATCAATTCTCATGTAGAAATATTTCATAAGCTAAAAGATAATTTATATTTGTATAGTATTTCTGAACAAACTCAATACAAATATAAATGTAACAATAAAACAGAAATAGGTAAACTTGTTGGCACCGGTATACTTCAAATAAATAATGATTGCATCCTCGAAACTTACGACATGACGATAAAGACGGTCGGTACTGGATCAGAAATTGCGGTTAGAGATAAACACTCATACAGCGAACTAGAAGACTGCTGCTTAAATGCCAAATTGAAGGATATTGTGATTAACCAAGAACCATTGTCGAAGATCGCTGCCAAAGATATCCACGAGCTGCAGGATCTGTCAACTCAGATTCAAAATCATAAAAACTTTTGGTCAAGAACATTGGGAAAAATACCAGAACGATCACAGGGGATAATAATTTCAATATTTGGAATCCTTAGGTTAGGTTAGGTTAGGTTGGCTGTCCAAACGAGAGTGCAGACACACTTAGACCAGTGAAGGTCCTTTGTGATACCTTGGATCAAACCATTAGCCCACTCAGGGGCTAACAAACCAACCGGAGCTTTTGACAAAGCGATGGATGCTCATGACGTCCAGGGACGCCAGATCGCCGAGGTCGTCAAGGAAGGGGGACTCTAGATGGAGCATTCTTTTATGCGACAGGGCCGGACATGTGTATAGGAGGTGAAGGATGGTTTCCTCCTCCTCCTCGTCCCTACAGCTCCTGCAGAAGTCGTTGGAGAAGAGACCAAGTCTTCTGGGGTGTTGGCCTATAAGACAGTGTCCAGTGAGAACACCGACAACCCAGCTGATTTCTGTACGCTTTAGCTTGATCAGATCGGCACTACGATTTTGATCCAGCTTAGGCCAGATCTGTCTCGAAATGTGACACATTGAGCCGTTTCCCCATCTGAGGTTGGTCGTGCTAATAGCGTTCAGCTTTAGTAGATACTTACATGTAGCGGGGGGCATACCCAGGGCTTGCCTTTCAGGCAAAATCCTTAGAGTGTCTCTATAGCCCGGCACCCAGCAAAAGTGAATGTTGAACTGCTCTGTCATCTCCATAAAGATAGTTTAAGGCAGCCTTTGAAGTGAAGCAGAACGATTCCAGGGACTTGATTGCCGCTTGGCTGTCAGTGAAAATGCTAATATCCCTGACAGATAATACATTACATTTCAGCCAGGACAAAGCTTCCTTAATCGCCATGATTTCCGCCTGGAAAACGCTACAATAATCAGGGAGGCGGAAAGAGATGCTCAGATTGAGCTGTTCGGAGAAAACACCACAACCCGACCCACCCTCCGTCTTAGATCCATCTGTAAAGAAGTGAACCGAACTACCATCGACAGAGGGGGAGGTGTCCCATACATCCCGGTTAGGGATGCTCGTACGGAAGTTACGGTCAAATCTCAGTTTCGGCGGGGTATAGTCCGTGTTTTCGTGTTTGAAGTTGAGAAGATCAAGGATCGACGAGTGGCCCAAGCGATAGCAAGACTACTGAGAGGAGGCTTTCAGGCGGATGGCCGCACAGGCAGCCATCTGTTTGCCGAAAATATCTAAAAGTAGTAGGTTGAACAAAATGTCCAGTGCCGCGGAGGGAGTAGTTCTCAGTGCACCACTGATGTAGATGCATGCAGATCTTTGCACCTTAGCTAGTTGAGTAAGGTGGATCACCCTGTCAAGACCAGGCCACCAAACGATCACGCCATATAGTAGTATAGGCCTGATAACGGACACGTAAAGCCCATGAGTGATTTGAGGTTTGATACCCCAGCTCCTACCTATAGCCTTTTTACAGGAATAGAGAGCTAATTTAGCTTTCTTGATGCGCTCTAGTAGATTGGCCTTCCAGTTTAATTTCCTATCCAAAATAAAACCCAGATATTTTGCGTTTTCAGAGTATGTGAGACTGGTGCCATTTATCATAGGAGGGTCTATGAGGGGAACTTTATATTTCCTCGTGAAGAGAACGAGTTCCGTTTTATGGGGGCTAACTCCCAATCCACATTTGGAGGCCCATTTGACGAGCCGAAGGAGAGCATATTGGAGGATATCCCTGAGAGTGTCCGGGTGTTTACCGGAGGCAGCAATAACAATATCATCAGCATAGGCGATCACTCTACAACCTGACGTATCCAGGTCCATCAGTAGTTCATTAACTACCAGGTTCCACAGAAAAGGAGAGAAGACTCCACCTTGAGGTTTACCACAGCGAGCAATTCTTCTGGCCGATGCTCCGCCCAGCTGTGTGTTAATAATCCTGCATGTAAGCAATAGATTGATCAACACTCCGAGCGAAGTATCCACTTTCAGATCTACAAGTGAGTCGGTAATCGCCTTTGGTTTGACATTGTTAAAACCTCCCTCAATGTCAAGGAAAGCCACCATGGTGTATTCTTTGATGCTCAATGATTTTTCGATGGTGCGCACAAGCGAATGTAAGGCAGTCTCAACCGATTTGCCTTTGCAGTACGCATGTTGGGACGGCGAGAGCAGAGCTGGGCTAATACTATGCCGAAGATGGATATCAAATAACCTTTCTAGAGTTTTAAGCAGAAAGGACGATAGACTGATAGGTCGGAAATCCTTTGGTTCCACGAGCGAGTTCTTTCCTGCCTTAGGTATGAATATGACTTCAACCTCGGTCCATAGTTTGGGAAAATAGACTAGCTTTAGACAGCCCAACAAGATGACTTTGAGCCATGGAAGCACAATGTCCTCGCATTGCTGAATTTCAGCTGGAATAACACCGTCAGCTCCTGGCGACTTGAAGGGTTTGAAACTGCGCATGGCCCATCGGATCTTTTCCGTCTTGCGATACAGCAACAGGGGAGCTACCAGGAAAGTGAGTATCCAGTAAGATGTCAATGGATTCCTCAGCAGAGGAGGTCCAGTAACCATCCGGATGCAAAAGATAGCTGGGTATAGAAGTGCTTTTAGAGAAGATTTTCCGCAACCTGGAAGCTTCCGAGGACCCTTCAATGCTGTCGCAGAAAAGTCTCCAGGAACGTCGTTGCTCCTTCCTCAGTGAGATTTTGTATTTTCTGAGAGACAGTCTATAGGAGTCCCAGTCGGCTGTCTCACGGGAGCTTTTAGCAGTATTAAAAAGGAGCCTACTGTCTTTCTTAAGAGTACTGAGATTTGCATTCCACCAGGGGGGTTTCATTTTACCACGAGGTTTGCGGAGTCGGCAGGCCTCGGCCATGGCACCATTTAGTGCCGATGTTAGGGTGTTGACTAGATTGTCAAGGTCTTCAGTGCAAGAAGGTTCAGTAAGCAGGTGGGAGGGAATAAGCGTTAATAAACGTTTCCTATAAAGGGACCAGTTGGTTTTCCTATAATTTGTAAAAATCTTCTGATCAGGCAGATAGTCATCAAGACTAAATTGGATGTAACGGTGGTCTGAAAGAGAGTGCTCATCAGAGACTCTCCAGTCCTTAACCGAGTTATATAAGTGATCAGAGACAAGAGTGATGTCCAGGAATTCTGGTCGGTTGCGAGTAATTAAGGTCGGTTTGGACCCCCTGTTACAGATTAGGAGTTTAGTACTAAGGATAAAGTCAAAAAGTTGCTCACCTCTTTCATTTATGTCAGAACTGCATAGCCAATGATGAGACTAGTGTTTCGGCTCTCTGCTTTACCAATCAATCTCCCGAAGATGTTCGGGGGGAGTGGGCACACAAGATCGTGACCTAGATAAGCCGCTACCAGCCTGTAATTTCTTGATCGCAATTCCAAACCCGGTTTCCAACACCCCATGGTTCCTGGATCAAGACTAAGTCTTCCCCGTATTTGCTGAGCCGGAGAATAAGGAAGGCCGAAGCCGTGATGGAGTGATGCAGGTTAATCTGTAGGATCCGCGGCATTGGGGCTACTTCTCGCTACAGATACCATTCTCACGGTATTAATGGTTTCCTCTGAATCTGATGACAGAAGGTCATCCTCGAGAGAGAGGCCGCATGGGTCACTGCCCAGGAGTGATGGTGAGGGAGAGGGAGGACCAGAAAAGTCCAATTTCAGGAGAGCGTCAACCATTTCGGTGTCTGTCGACGAGGAGTCAACCTCCGAAAAAGATGGATCGGCGCAATGGAGCGAGGGAAGGGTCTCGGAAGGAGAGGTGTTCTTAGCTGGTGCAGAAGGGGCTGCAACCTGCTTGGGAGGTACTTTCTCGAGTTCCTTCTCGTCACATTTGTAGGGTTTCAAGAAGATGGAGCTGAATTCATAATTTACTACCCCTTTAGAAGATGCCAAGGGGTCCAGAGACTCTTCATTGATGACAATGATCACACTTCTGACGTCTCCTCTCGGCTCGTCCACTTTGGCAATCTTCCAATTATGGGTAGGAAGGGAGCTGCTGTTTGCCTTCAGAATATCCAGGATGATTTTAGGATCAGAGGCTTCAGCCGGAATGGTAGCGCGTGTTCTTGGTCGGTTAGGAATCTGGTCCTTTTCCACGACCTCCAACTGTGCACCTAGTCAAACCTGTCCTAATCTGGAGACAGCAAGTTTATAGAGATCCTTCGGTCTTGTTGTATTATGTTATTTATTACTTATTCTTTGTTATTTATTATTTATTATTTATTATTTATTATTTATTATTCATTATTTATTATTTATTATTTATTATTTATTATTTATTATCTATTATTTATTATTTATTATTTATTATTTATTATTTATTATTTATTATTTATTATTTATTATTTTTTATTTATTATTTATTATTTATTATTTATTATTTATTATTTATTATTTATTATTTATTATTTATTATTTATTATTTATTATTTATTATTTATTATTTATTATTTATTATTTATTATTTATTATTTATTATTTATTATTTATTATTTATTATTTATTATTTAGTATTTATTATTTATTATTTATAATTTATAATTTATTATTTATTATTTATTATTTATTATTTATTATTTATTATTTATTATTTATTATTTATTATTTATTATTTATTATTTATTATTTGTTATTTATTATTTATTATTTATTATTTATTATTTATTATTTATTATTTATTATTTATTATTTATTATTTATTATTTATTATTTATTATTTATTATTTGTTACTTGTTGTTTAATGTTAGTATATATTAATGTGTTATGTGTTCTACTTATTAACTATTTTATCACTTGTTGCTTTATTAACCAGTCTTTATTAACAATTACTGATGTTATTTATTTCTAATTTTATTATTCCTAAAATAATTTAACTTTTTTTTTTGTTTGCATAAAGTTTTTCTCGTTGTTTTCCTTTAAAATAAACTTGTATGTCTATTCTGAAAACTTAAAATGTATAAAAGACAATGCTTCAGTAGAAAGATAAAATAAAGATACAGTGGACTCTCCCTAAGTCGAACTCTCCCTAAGTCGAATTTCTCTCTAACTCGAATTTTTTCGCCATATTTAAGCATTCCCCTCAATTTTCCATACAAAAGCATCCTCTAAGTCAAACTCCCTCTAAGTCGAAACTCCCTCTAACTCGAACAGATTATGGTATCCCGTGAAAATTCGACTTAGGGGGAGTCCACTGTATCAAACTCTGTACTATTATTGTAAATTGGGCTATAACCTATGTAAAAATCTTATAACGAATAAATCATTTATCTATCCATCTATCTTCGGTCTTTGATCAACGCAGGCGATGAGTTTGACATGCCCTTGATGCCAGCCACCATCCCTGCAGGATACATCAGGGCCGGGATGGTTACGTAGGATTTGGAGACAGTTGGTGGCGAGTTTAATCTCCACCTTCCTCCACTTATCCGCCGTAATGCTGCCATCCGGATCTCTATGGTCAACGACCGCGATCTCCAAGTGTGCCCTAAGCACTTGGTTGAAGGGCTTGGTAGTAGCGATGGAAGGTACTACCTTGGTCTTCTTGGCAAGGGTGGGAGACTCATCCTGAGACCTCTGGCGTTTGGACGACAAGTCCTTGCTGGATGAGTCGGGGGGGAGCTGGACACGTTTGAGTGCCCAGTTTAAAGAAGTCTTAGGCTTCTGGGTTCTATCCTGCTCAGGAATTTCCTGGATGCGGCGAATTAGCTTATAAGCTAGCCGGCGATCTTGGTAGGAGGTTTTGGGGGGAGCGACATTCGGCAAGCTCGAAGCCGAGCCGTCCGTCGCCCCTGAAAGAGATTTGAGAGGGGGATGTGGATCCTTCCAAGTGGAGGGCACAGCGTGCTGTAAGCTCGAGGCCAAACAGTTAGCTGTCCCTGAAGGTGCAGAGTCACTGTCCTATCCGCCAGTGTACCAGACGCGCGTTCAGCAATCCTGGGGGCGTCCATCTGCTTACAACTGCTTGCAACACTAGTGCTAGGCCTCAAGGCCAATGCGCTAGATGGGATTGTGACAGCAGAGCTTGCGGGTATGCTTCCCAGGAGGCTGGAGGACGGTTTTTTAAGAGGACCGTCCTCTTTCTTTATTTTTTTTATATTTTTTATATGTTTTTGGTTTTGTTATAGTTCATAATTTGGACCCACGAGTGGCGGAGAATGGGAGGTCGACCTGCACAGAGATCCGCATTGTGCAGACAAGGCAGGCTAATCCGGAGGTCGCCAGGTATCCGGATACTCCGTTAGCGACTGGACTATTATTTAAAGTGGGCCCCCAGCCAGGCTGATCCTCGGCGCGAGTCGTATTACACCGTGATCCGGCCCAGCGGAGAGAAGAAAGGGAAGAATAGGATATGAAGGGGAGGGATTAGGACGACTACAACTTGGCTTCATGTCTCATCTGGGGAAATACCCGAGAATCCTTGACCATTACTAGGCCCCTACACCACGGCGAGGTGTGTAGTCATGTAGGAGAATCCTTAGCTTGTTAGCGATAACATTCATCATCTGGAAATGTAGCTGTGGTCGAGGTAAGACAACATTAACCATCTTTAATAAGTGTTTCAACAGAAAACATGGAGTTAACCCGGAAGTATCCTTGAGAATGACCAGTACAGCAAATACCTCAATCGAATCAATAGATGTGGAAAATTCAAAATCCAATCTAAGAATTAAAAATCCTTAGATGTGTCTTAAGGAGGGAGGTGTTACGGATGTGCAAGTAGGTCATGCGACACGGGAGAACAGCAACCAGACGAGAAACCAGACGCCAATACAGCAAGAAAATTGGAATAACAGACTATGGGAATTAGCAAAATGTGGAAAAACGCAAAAATGAAGTGTCAACAATTTTATTCTATTTAGGCAGGTAAAAGTAAAGAATAGGTGGGATTGTTTGGAAATCGAGCGAACTATTAAGACGTGTAAATTTAATCTTAAAATAAATATAGTTAGTAATTGTAAAATATAAACGTGTCCCATTTTATTATCAACATCGGTTCATTTCTTTTATTATTGTCTATTGATTGTTGCCGGTGCATTGCTGTTGTTTTGTGGTCATTAGTTCATTGTTGTTGTTCTATTATTCGATCATCGTTGGAGATTCACTGCATACCGAAGGGAAACACCAGCGTCCAATACCCAGACGTCAGCTGGCCTGTCGGTATCTTTTGAGTTCCTGTTTTTTTTTATGTGTAAGCTAAACTGAGGCATAACAATATACATACATACATATATTCTGACCTGTCCTTTTCCGAAACGCACTGAATGTATATTTGCACTGTATCACCGCACTGGTAATTCGGTTCGATAGGACCAATTGTTCGATGCTCAGTTGGAGAGTCTAAATAATAAGGTAACAGGAAACGCACAAAGTAAATTTAATATACATATGAATATTTATTGCTCTCTAATAGTGGACTGTAAATTAAACGTATAGCACGATGCACAAAGTAAAAGGGTGAACAAGTAAAAAATGATAACTGCACGGTGTCGATAGTCGCTGATTGCCGACGATTGACTGCCAAAACCAAAACCAAGGAGGAAAGAAGAAAACTGCCTGGTGACGTTGGTCGTCACGATACCCTTTGTTCTCTGGCTGCCGTTATAGCTGTTGCTTGGGTGATGATGTTGCCCCTATGCACTGATGGAATTTTCCATTCTTGGTTGTCGGTTATTTTGGTATGACCAACTGTGTCTAATTCTGGACAATAATATTTCCCTTGTTCTTTAAACACTTGCAATAGTTAACGCCAAGCTTTTGAAGCAGAATGATCTATTTCTTGCTTTCAATGGTTCAATGTTTAGTATAAAACTATTGATTTATTGTATGAAGTGCACTTTTTGATCGTTTCGTATGAGTACTGGTTTTTCATTTAGGAGATCAAGAAGCAGATTTATATGGCATGGAAATTTGTTCAGTTTTATCAAGGCTTCAATTCCACAAGCTACAGATCTGTTTAGAACTTGGCAGACAAAATATGAAATGAAGTTGTCAAATTGTATTTTAGTAGGTTGTTCCGAATATTTTTAATGGGATGAGGAATATCGTACATTCCATATATGGATTTCTCTTTGTAAATTAAGCTAAAGTTTTTTTGCGTGAAGATTAAGTTTACTAAATAAACTACGATTTGTTGATCCTTGATCACAGCAAATAGCTCTTACATTCAGTTGTAGCGCTGTGCATATATCAAAGCAATTATATACCTCAATCTCAAGTTGTTTCATAGGTATATTACTTGGAAAAACGACATGATATAAAACTTGCTTCAAATTTCCACATATACTGTGAATCATAAAAACGCACGCAGACTTAGCAGATATATTGGACCTTGGATTTCTCCCATAATCAAAAACTTTCCATTTCGTCCCTGAATTTATTGTAGGTTAGATTCGCTTGAAGTCTCATTTCGTCAAAAATAATAATAACTTCTTTTTCTTTTGTTGAAAATGTTCCGGTTATTTCCTTTATTTCCTTTAAAACATTCCTGTTCAAACCTGGAGGTAGACTTTTAATCTTAATCCAGCTATGTAAAGGAGATGGGTGCGTCAAGTGTAATTCAAGATGACCTCGTAGAAAGTTATACCCGGAAGACGAACAGAAAAAAATGCACCGCGAAACCCACTTCTCTTCTTCCGTGTATTCTCCTGTATTCTGTGATAGAATGAGCTTCGAAAATGACTGTATTTTTATTAAGACCAAGGGTTGAATCAATTTTCTCCTGGATAGTCTCCTTTTCATGCATCTGTGCCTTTTATTCTGGTTTTAAGCGATGAATTTTGTTCAATAGTTTTATTTTTTAATTTCCCATTTTCTTTTATCTTTTTTTTAACCTATCATTTAATTTCTTAAGTTTGTGTTTTCTCTTTATATAAAAAGAATGTTTTCTAAGCTGAGTCTCACAGTTGGGCAATTAAATTCTGTGTTATCATTGAATCTCGTTTTGATAACATTTTTGAAGCTTAGTTTAATTCTTCACTGTGTGAGCCCTATGAGTAACACGCTCCAGTTTTAAGTTCGCATCGATCCAACTACAAAACAATATGAAACACTCACAAAGCGGAAAACTCTCTCGAAAATAGGCAAGTTGTGTGACCCACTATACTCTGTTCAATTTATATTTTCAGTACAGGGAAGATAGGATAGGCCTTTCACCCTTGCTATTATCAATTTCAATAAGCTATCTCCATTTCAAAGCTCTCACATGGTTGCCGTAGTAAGCATTATAAATTGGCATAATTCTCTCACAAATATCGGTAGGGTTACCAACTGACTTCATGATCAGAAACATGTAGACCGTAAGCTAAATCTAAAAAAATTAAACTAAATCTAAATTAAATTAAATCTATCTTTCTCTACACCACCAAGAGGTAAGATAGTAGGCGCGTTTTTTTAAGAGTCCCCGAGAAGGACTAATCGCTTTTAACGTAAAAATAAATCACAGAAAAACAAAAAACCTAAAAAAACGTAAATGTATGTAATGTATGTAAATGTTTATTGCACTGCACTATTTTAAATATTATACACGAAACCCTCTTCTTTTTATTTTTATTTTCATAAACAAAAAAACTATTTGGCACTTCAAAATCAAAATTGCAATTAATTAATGAACCGAACCCCATCGAAAACTTGCTCAAATAGTAATTCTTCCTTAAAACAAATAGCCAACAAATATTGTATAGCTGCATTTTAACCGTTTTTTTCAAGAAAAAAAAAACCAAAAGATGTAAGCAGAAAAACACACAGCGACAACACCTTTTTCCTTAAACTTAAAATATATGCTCCCAAAAGCTCTAAGGAAGCTTCAATTCTGAAATCTCCATAGCAAAAACTAAAGAAAAAGGTATTATAATTTCCATCAACGGACGAATGGTAACTCTGAATCAATGTGTTTTTTTTAATAAACACAATAAGCGAAAGGTAAATTGGCGATCAGTCTCCTCACAGCCGGGGAGCAGACAGGTTATGGTTGAATGTACGTGGGCTTGTGGAATATTACAAAAACAATTTCAATGTAACTCAGAGTTCTGTTTTTAATTTCAGTGGCAATTTCTTAAGTAGAGTGCCATGCAAACACCAGCAGGCACCAGTGTGTTTGAAAAAGCTCTTCCATAAGCAAAATCCAAATATTTGGCGCAACAGCTCTTTAAAGTGCCAGGGCCTAGCTTCTCGCAACCACTCATGTTGTGTGCGTTATATTTTTCACACGAATGGAAGGGACCTACAGTTTAATGCCGAATCCGAACGGCGATTTGGGAAGGTTTTTCGTGACAACAATACTCTCGGATGTTTGTCAGAGGCTCGCGAGAGGTGGGACCGTGAAAAAACTTTTTTTGGTATTTTCTGGGATTCGAACTTGGAACCTCATGCGTAGTGATCCGACACACTAACCACTTACGCCACGGCGCTCCATAAGCCCTGTACTGAAAATATAAATTAAACAGAGTATAGGATGGCTGCCACCGATGACTGTAAGTGTTACGTGCAAATTTCGCACGAAATCTTTGGTCCCCTCCATCCTACCAATTCTCACCCGTCCACCATTTTCGGCCTTTCAATCCAATTTTATTCCGTTGTCTTCTTGAAGCAGTGGTCTCGTTAAGCGTTCCTGGATGGTTCCACCATTCAGTGCTTATACTTTTCCATACGCTTCAAGGGGGCAACAAAAGCAGGTACTCCGGGAGACAGAGCCCAACGGTCGGTTGGCAACCCTCTGATGCGGATGGACCGTCCGCCAACGATGTACATTAATCCGCGACGAGTGAGACAAGCGGCCGACGATGAAGAAGAGGGTGGACTGCCCCAATATCTTGCCCACACCACCAGGGCATATGTATCTACAGCATAAGGGACAAGTGCACAACAAGATACATCATGAACATCACACACTTGCCCAAACATCCCAAACATACCAACACATACACATAATCAACACAACTTGTACGACCATGAGCAGCGGTCAACGGACTGGAGGAGGTTCAGTCCAAATTCAGCGATGGCCGAGAGCCCGACGTTTACACTTAATTATTTGTATGGGGTGGCACATCATCGGCTAGTCCCTTTTCCCCAAATCTGCGTGAGATTCCACCGGGATAGCTAGCTTACGCGGACTTAACGTAATAACAGGAATACGAGTGGGTACTCAGGAGTGTCCAACGCAAGGCGTTGTTTGACACATTTACATTTTAGAGTCAATAACCTCTTTTCTTCCATGCTAGGTCCAACGCCAACCGTTGTTTGACAAATTTTCTTTTTCGTCTCATATTCCTTCGCTTTTATATTTTTCGCGATATTGTTTCGAATATTTAATTTTGCGTTCACTAACCCCTCAATTGCTAACGTTTGCTGTGAACGAGGCACCAAGGTAAAGAGCGAACCCCGGGAACGCGTAACCCGACCCTCTGAACTGCCAGTTGTTGGGGGCGATTTCAGAGAGAGAGAGAACCATTGGAAAAATGGAGAGAGCTGCTAGATAGCGGCGTTTAAGGAACGGTTGCATGCTTCAGCAAAAGAGCGGAGTACTGCACATAAAGCCGTCCTTGAACTTGTAATGGCTGAATAAGCGGTAGGCCAATTTGCAGAGAGAGGCTCTCGGTCGGGTAAGCAAAGTGCTTAGGCGAGTTCAGCACTTCTTGGTTGACCACGAGAGTGTGCGGAAGAGCGCTGAAGTGATTGAAGAGTTTTTTTTTAGCAGTGAGCAAGTTTTGTTAACAAGCGGAAAAGTCCAGAAGGGGACTAAAGCCAAAATGTAGAAGGGAAGGAGAAGGAGCAAATACTAGCATTTGAGGAAGATTCGAGGGGGAACCCTTTCGAGGCGAGGAGAAAGAGGCAGATTACCCACTCAGGAAAAATACAGATAAGTTGTTTCAATTCTATTTTGAATTCTCTTTGTGCGGTTAGTGTAGGATTTTGTTTTGTTCAACCCCGGTAGAATTTCATTTCGGTAATTTCCCGGTAAAAGCGGGACGCGCGACCTAATTCCGTTTTAACGTTAGAAGTTTTGGGACCGGCCATAGCGGGCCACCCCAACGCCTTTATATACGTAAATACGATTAAACACAACCTTTATTCTTTGTTTTACGTTTTGCCATCCCCTTCTTGTGGAAAAGACTATTTCGAAAATTATGAATAAATTAGCCGTACTCGTAAAGAGTTTTATAACGCACGTTCGTTGTTTTTTTTTTTCATTGGCACAATTTCAGGATTCCCAGCCCATTCATTTTCCCAAGGTTTCCCGAACCCTTTCAAAGATCTGGTGGCGCCCATTTTCCATATCGTGTGTAAACACCCAATTTCGCTAATCGAAGTGAACCCACCCCAGCTGAGCTACGGGGAGAGCAGCATCCTACAGGCTGCTGTTGTTGCACCTTCCCGATCCTCTTGGTATTATCTGTGGCTATCTGTCACTCTCGTTTTCTTTTTCCTCGCGTGCGCGGTCGACTTTCACCTTAGTTTTTGTGTTTGTTTTTTTTTTTTTAAATTAAATTTTCGGGAAGAATTCTTTGCAACTTAAGCGCAAACATTTTACGAGCGCAAAGTGAAAAGTCCTCGGCCTGACAATGAAAGACTGCGAATTTCAGTTAAAAAATGATTTTATTTTTCTACATTATCTCCCTTGACTTCAACACACTTAGTACAGCGTTTCTCCAACATGAATATTCCTTTTCTTCTACAAGCCAGGCCTCTGCTCGCGAATTTTGACATCCAGCTGGTCAAGAAGGTTGGAGTAATATTCGCCTGTAATTGTTCTGCCTTTCTCAAGGTAATCAATTAACAGGATCCCTTTCGCATCCCAAAATACACTGGCCATGACCTTTCCGGCAGATGCGATCGACTTCGCTTTCTTTGGCGCTGAACCACCGGCTTTCACCCACTGCTTCGACTGCTGTTTCTTTTCTGGCGTGTAGTGGTGGACCCATGTCTCATCCATGGTAAAAAATCGCCGCAAAAAATCGGATCCCTATTGAATCGGTCCAAAGATTGCCGCGAAAATCGTTTGCGCATTTGCTTTTGATCGGCATTTAGCAAATGCGGCACCATCTTGCGCAGAGTTTTCGCATCCCTAAGTTTTTCTGCAAGATGTTTCGCACCCTCTCTTTCAAAATATACACATCGTCTCAGCTATCTCACTCACCTTCACTCGCCTATCGGCTAACACGATATCATGCACTTTTTCGATGGTTTTGGGTGTGGTTGCGGTTTTCGGCCGTCCTTCACGTGGGTCATCTTCGAGGGACGTGCGGCCACGTTTAAATTCAGCTGCCAACTTTTTAACGGTTGACATGGAAGAAGCAGAGTCCCCGTAAAATTTTGTCAACATTGGATGAATTTCCTAAGGGATTAACCAATCCAAAACGAAGAATTTTATGACCGCACGATATTCAAGTTTATCCATTTTAACGAAAAACACACAAGACGTCTATTGCAAAAATTCGTGTAAACAAACTACTTCACTACTAGCTTCTTTTTTTTAAACTACTTCAGAGAACAAGTTGAAACTTGTCATACGAACTAATGAGAAGTGCACCCAGGCAGGAAACATAAATTTTTCCTGATTGGAACGCTATCTCTGCGTCAGCCCGAGAACTTTGCCCTCGAAATGCAGCAAGTCTGAAAATCATTAAACCATTAAATCATTAATGGAACCGACTGAGAGATAATTATCAGAATTCCGAGATAAATGGAAATTACGAAATGCCAAAAGTTTGAGCTTCATGGATTCTGTGATGCCTCAAAAGCTGCGTACGCAGCAGTGGTGCCCTCCAGAGTGGCTTTGCAGGACGTATCCTATGTAACAACGATTTTGACAGCAAAAACAAAAGTGCCACCAATTCGCAGATAATCCCGCTGACTCTGCTTCCAGGGGTTGCTTAACAGGGCAAATCAAAAATAATTCATCATTCATTGGCTACAACACGATTCAACATATTGGTCGCCGCAAGGAATAAGTTCAACAAAAGTGTTATGCGTAGTGGAAAAATAAAATAGTCTAGTTCATTAAGAATAAAGTTGGTCTTTATTATTCGAGGATTGAGTATATACTGAAATTTTGTATGGTCGACGTTATGCACATTATACATTTCTCTACCCACATTCGTTTTGCGTTTTGCAGCGCAATCACCAGCAGATATCCGTTGGTAATATAAACAAATCGATCATATTACGATCGCCCTTTGCTTTGCCACACGCATCCGGTCAACAGATCAACAAATTGCTTGTGTGCAATTTTATCTCTTTGTTGTCAGAGAAACGATGATGGATAAAAATGCATGCATATGCATAACAAAAGTTCCCGAAGTTAAAGAAGTACGGGCAATATCGGTGTCCGAACTTTACGATATTGCCGAAAGATTCTCTTGTTATAGCAGACTAATAAGAGTAGTTGATTACTGTCGAAGATTTATAGCAAATTGTAGAACTCCAAATTCAAGAAAAAAAGAGAACTAACAGTGAGAAAAATAGGGCCAACGGCAGCGCTCATACTCCCGTAGTGGACTACTGCCACCGGTGTACCCGGCCCCTCGTCCTAGGGGAATAATTAAGGAACTGGCCCTCCAGGTTGGGGGTTGTGCCGTCGGGGTAACTTCCCTACCACGTAAAAAACGCATGGTTCCGAAACAACCAAAAGCCTCGGATAAGGATGACCCAACTAATGTCGACCCCAGCAAACGAAATAAGGACAACGACCTTCGGATCTGTACGTGGAATGTTCTGTCCCTTTACAGACCACGTGCAGCCGAACAACTAGCAGAGGCCCTAGACTGCTATAAAGCAGATATTACCGCCATCCAGGAAGTGCGATGGGATGGGCCAGGCAAAAAGAGGATGAAAAACTTTGACATCTACTACGGTGATTGCTACAGAGGCAACAGGCAACGCTTATTCGGATGCGGATTTGTCATACGCGGCAGACTTAGGCAAGAAGTCTTAAGCTTCCGACACGTGAGCGAGCGTATTATGACTATCCGGATCAAGGCTAAATTCGCTAACATAAGCCTAATATGTGTTCATGCCCCCACAGAAGAAAAGGACCCTGCCTCCAAAGAGTGTTTCTACGAGCTCCTCGACAAAACATACGAGCAATGTCCTAAATACGACGTTAAGATCGTATTGGGCGATTTTAACGCCAAAATAGGAAAGGAGGACGTCTTCGGTAGAGCAATCGGTAAGCATAGCCTACACGACACCACGTCTGATAACGGACTAAGGCTAATTGATTTCGCTGTGGAGCGAAATGTCACCATAGCAAGCACATGGTTTCCTCAACTCGATATTCATAAGCAGACATGGCGGTCCAATGATCATGTCACGATCAACCAAATTGATCATATTGCGATCGACGCAAGGCATGCCTCCAGTATTCTGGATGTCCGGACCTTCCGAGCGGCCAACATAGACTCGGATCATTACCTTGTTGTAGCCAAGGTACGAATGCGGATATCCCAATCTGAGCAACAAAGAAGAATTACTGTGAGAAAATTTAACGTCGAAAAGCTACAATCGCAAGAGACCGCCAGACTCTTCGCTGAACGCGTATCCCGAAATCTCTCAATCACCCCTATACCGCCAGCATCAAGTGCCGAAGACCAGTGGCAACGCTGCCAACATGCCATCAGAAACGCCGCGACTGATGTGCTGGGTCTCGCTCGCCCACCACCGCGAAACCCCTGGTTTGACGAAGAATGCCGGCGAGTGCATGCAGCAAAACAAGAGGCATACAAAGCGGCGCTGCAAAGGAAGACGAGAGCTGCTCGTGAGCTCTACGAGCAAAAGAGACGGGAAGAACATCGGCTTCTCCAAAAGAAGAAGAAAGAGCATGAGAAGCGCGCGTTTGAGAATATCGAGAGTCTATACTCCAGGAACAATGTACGGAAGTTTTACCAAAAGGTAAAAAGAACGTGTCAGAGAAGTAATACCCGTACAGAAACCTGTAGAGATGAGAATGGAAACCTCGTAGTAGAATCACAGTCGGTGCTGAGAATATGGAAAAACTACTTCTGCAGACTGTATAACGGCGACGAAGACCAACATCCCGCTGTCAGGCAGAATGAACCATTCAACATGGACGATGATAGTCAAAATTTCCGTCCACCTGACCAAAACGAAGTGAGGATAGCAATATCCAAGCTAAAATCGAACAAGGCTGCTGGACCTGACGGTTTACCGGCCGAACTTTTCAAGGCAGCTGGGGATGAATTGGTAGAGTGCACACACCAACTCATTTCTAATATTTGGTCAGACGAGTGTATGCCTGATGAATGGAATCTCAGCATCGTTTGCCCGATCCACAAGAAAAGAGACCCCCTCAACTGCGCCAATTATAGAGGCATCAGTCTCCTCAACATCGCGTACAAGATCTTTTCTGCGATATTGTGTGAACGCCTGAAACCTTTTATCAACAGCCTGATTGGACCCTATCAGTGCGGTTTCAGGCCAGGAAAGACCACCATCGATCAAATCTTCACACTTCGGCAGATCCTGGAGAAAACCCAAGAATTCCAAATCGATACTCACCACCTCTTTATCGATTTCAAGGCCGCCTATGACAGCATCTATAGAGAAGAGCTTTATAGAGCCATGTCTAGTTTTGACATACCTGCCAAACTTGTCCGCCTGTGCAGGCTGACGATGGAGAACGCTCGCTGCTCCATCAAGGTCGGTAATGACCTCACCGAGACCTTTGATGTCAAAAAAGGCTTTAGACAAGGTGACGCGCTGTCATGTGACTTCTTCAATATTGTACTTGAACGGATTGTGCGGAACTCACAAGCCAACACCGGAGGCACGATCTATTACAAGTCTGTACAACTGCTTGCATACGCCGACGATATAGACATTATCGGAAGATCTCAGCGGGCTGTCACCGGTGCTTTTGCAAGCATTGAGGCGGAAGCGGCCAAAATGGGTTTGGCGATAAACGAGGGCAAAACCAAGTATATGCTGTCAACTAGAAGGGAAAACCAACACCGACGAATTGGACAAAACGTCACCGTGGGCAGCTATAACTTCGAGGTAGTTAGGGACTTTGTCTACCTTGGCTGTGCTTTAAACTCGAAAAACAAAATCAGTGCAGAAATCAATCGAAGAATAACTCTTGCCAATCGCTGTTTTTTTGGGCTTATAAGGCAATTTAACAGTAAAGCCCTATCTCGAACAACTAAGGAGACTCTATATAAGACCTTGATCATCCCAGTCCTGCTTTACGGCGCTGAAACATGGACTTTATTAAAATAGGATGAAGATATCCTTGGTCGCTTCGAGAGAAAAATTCTTCGTAAGATATTCGGTCCCGTTTGCGTTGACGGGTTTTGGAGGAGAAGATTCAATCACGAACTATACGAGCTGTACAGCGACATCGACCTAGTCAAAAAACTGCGTATTGGACGTCTGAGATGGCTAGGACATGTAGAGCGAATGGACACCAACGCTCCGGCCCGCAGAGTCTTCGAATCTAACCCCGAGGGGCGACGCAGTAGAGGGAATCATCGCCGTAGGTGGCGCGCACAAGTTCAAGGGGACCTCGACCAACTTGGAGTGCGCAACTGGAGGCAATTAGCTAAAGACCGAGCTAAATGGAGAGGCTTGTTGGTTGAGGCCCAGGTTCACCCCGAACTGTAGCGCCACCTAAGTAAGTAAGTAGGTGAGAAAAATAGAAGACACGCGGGAGTCTGGCTGAGTTCCAAAACGTCAAAAAAATGCGCATCGTGAACGCATCACTGCCATTGTTATGCGTTGTTACGATGCTTTCAGTTTGCAATGCATCACTATGCTTTGCAATTTTTGACGTTTTGAAACGGCTTAAGCAAACAATAAAAATGTCTAAAAAATTAGCGGCCGTGATATTTTTAAACGTTAGATTTATATGATGGCAGTATATATAAGCATGTTTTCGGCGCAAAAAAGAAGCAATTAAACTGTCAAATGTCGCTGATTTCTTCATTCGTAAATAAAAGAAGATATATTCCGTTCGGTTGATCCTCAAAATCGATTGCCGCACTTGCTTCCAAATCACTGTTTTCTTCCTCTTTTTTGATCTGAACTCCTGCTCAAAATCAAGTCTCGTTTTTATTAATGTTTTTATGTACTCATATGTCCATTTTTTTCTGCAAAATTCCATCGCATCACAATAATTCATGATGCGTGTTTGGCTTTTATTTGCGCAGCAGTCTATTTCACGATGCATTTTAGAACGCGATACATCGCATCACTGCTATATACCATATTTGCGTTTTGGAACGCTTGACGTTGCAATACTGCGGTAGTACTGCGATTTGGAACTCAGCCTCTATTATAGGAATCATTCAAGAAAATGTATTGTCCGAAGAGTTGGCATGCTTAAGGGATGGAAATGCCTTAACAGAAAAGCAAACTTATATTATTAAACCCATACTTAGATAAACACAGTCTTCTGGTAGTGGGAGAACCGTCTTAAACCTACTACTCAACTACAGCCTTGTAAAAGATTATACCTCCAGTGTTGGCTTGTGAGTTACGTACAATTCTTTCAATTCAATTCAATTCAGTTTTCTTTATTCACATGTATGCAGAAAAAGTTTACAATTCAATATAAAATTTGTAAGCATTTAATACATATAGAATAGTTAGTGACATCTTTATTTAAAAAAAAATAGAAGTGATGCTACATTTTAATAAATTTTACTTTGTGTGGGGTGTACAAAGGTAGATAAACAGAAATTACATTTTTTAAATTCCAGTAAGTGAGGAAGAGTAAAAATTGATCTTAAACAAATAAAAAAGTGATGCAATCAAAAACTAATTATAAATGGCAGAAATAGCTACGTACTTAGTTAAGCAAATGAGCAAATCATTTTATTTTTTATCTTTTTAAACTGAAAAACGCAACAGGGTTTCGATTTCGTGGTGATTAAAACCAAGAAGCCATGATTTAATTACTTTTGTAAACCGGGATAAATTTCTTATGGACCGAATTTCCAAGGGCAGAGTGTTAAATAATTTGCATGAAACAGTAGAGTAAACAGTACAGTAACTTGTAGTGCAAAAAGCAGGAACATTTACAGCAAAGTTTGAATGGCTACGTAAGCTGTGTAAGTCAGAAATTGGACTTTCCAAATACCCGCCTCTAATAAAAAAGACCTTCAAAACCTTAAAATAAAATAAATGACACAAAGGAAGAATTTTCAAGGTCCTGAATACGTCCATTGTGTGTGCTGAACGGTGAGAATTACAAACATTTCGAATTGCAGATTTTTGATAGACCGTTAATTGCTGTAGTTTGCTAAGGTAAGCGCCACCCCAAAACACTTTTGAGATTGAAGGCAACCGAGAGATAGGTCTATAATTTGATTTGTCTGTCGTGATACAGCGCATTTAAGTGCAGAGGGAAAAGTATCAGACATAATGCTTAAATTAAAAAGGCAAGACAAAATATCTACTAAATTGGGCCCAATGTTCTTTAGAACCAAATTCGAAATTTCATCATATCAACGAGAATTGGAATTAGGAAGAGAATTAATGGTTTTTAGTAATTCAAATCCAGCAATGGGCTCAAAAACGAAGCTGTTTCTATAATCATTGCCTTCAGTACCAGACTTAGTGCCACAGATACAAGAAGTTTGTGTACTACCTGAAAAATAAGTTTGTCCAATGGAAGCAAAGTAATTACTGAATTCGTTGGCTATATCCAAAGGAATTGAAATCTTAATACTTCCATTTTTAAATATGATGGGATCTGTGATAGAACAGACTTTTCGACTAACAATGCTGTTAACGACTTTGCCACTCTTTCTTAAGATTCCCACTTGCCGCTTGTATTTTGAAATGATAATAGCTTTCCCGAGCGTTTTTAACTTCCTTATTTAATTTTTGCAAAAGCTTGTTAAAATGACTTTCTAAGTTATTATTCAGTGGATGTTTCAACATTTTTTTTCTTAATTTGTGCTTTAGATTTATTTGTTTAATAACGGTACGAGTTATCCAAGGTTTAAGGCGATACTCCGTTTTTTTTTTTGTATTAAAGTGAAAGTGGATAAACTTAAATAATGTTTTAAAATGCTAAGAAAAATATCATATGCTAAGGAAACATTCTGTTCAACATACACACTGTCCCAATATTCATAGCGTAGCCTATCGTTCAATTCGTGAAAGTTAATTTTATCAAAAAAGGCATGTGATGATACGAAAGGGTTCCTACATTTCATGTTTTCAAAAAAGATTCCCGTCATACAATGATCGGTTATACGAAGGTCCAAGTTAATACCAGCAAGGAGATCTACAGCAGTATTCTCAAGGCGAGCAAAAACATGGTCAAGGTAGGTGCCTGAAATTGGTCTGGTAGGTTCAACAACAAAGGATACAAATCCATGTTCAGCCATGAGCGCTTGGTAAGAATCCGAAACGGAATTAGATTCTAAAATATTGTTGCGCAGGTAAGAAGTTAAAACCGCACAATAAAACTGAAGCCGAGCACAATCGCGAAAGCCCTAGAAGCTGTCAACTCGAACATTGTAGAACTTGCCAGACTTTCTACAAATAAAGTTCCAGCGGTGAACTGGAAAATTTCGCATTTGCCTCGAAATCCAGAGTCGCATATAAAAGGAGGTTGACAGAAGTCCAAGGATGAGTTCTTTGTTGGCAGCAGTGTCAGCGATCAACTAATTATACTAGATTTTATTTTTGCGAAATTGAATTCTCTTGTACAATCACTTATTTCACTAAAGAAAAAGTTCACCCTCTCGAGAACCACAGTAATAGCGTTTTCCTTCAGCTTCCGTCCAAACCTTAGAAGTTCTCGGCGTAATTGGCGATTTTTGCAAAAAAATACAAAATTAGGCATAATTCTCACCACGAATATAGACATGAACGCCGACGAACATAGAACTATACTCCAGGAGTACACCCTGAACCAAACCCAGTTCTGGGAAAGGAAAATGGCAGGATGGCAGAGCGAAATGAATGATCGCCAAACCAATCTTCAAAGGAAATTCGAGGAGCTAGAGAAAACCGTGAACAACGCGGCTTTCGCTTCGGCGGTACCTTCACACTCATCACCCCGAGCAATGTTAGCGGAAAACCAGGCTTCAGCTCAACGCGTTTCTACTCAGAGTGACAGAAACTCTGAGAATCAGCCCGAACCCTCGGCTCCCGTCTCACAAGTGAGAACCTTTGACACGCATGCTACCGAAGAGAACAGTGGCCCACGAAAGGACCTTAGACACCGGATGCCTAATGCTTCGGCCGTGCCCAGCAGCAACGTCAGCGTCTGGAGAAACGCGGATAGGGAGACAGATGGAAGAACGGGACCCCGCCCAGCTAAGTAGAGAAGAGAGTTTTCAACCGAAGCCCGATCAACTGGTTAACAGGGTGCAACACGAATCACCAATTCGGCAAGTTACGGGAAACGATCATCAACAAAACCAGATAAGCAGCTACGTCGGCCAAGGCGCAACATCTCTATCGCCCTCGGAAAACCGTTACCAAGTGGAAGAGCTGGATTATCGTCAGCGAAGTCAGGTAGAGGTTCGCCCGGTAGTGACCAACCCGGTTGCTTATTTGCTACCGCAAGAAACACCACCAGCTACGCGGAGAACAGGATTAGACGACGGTCAGCAGGCCCGGGCAGATTACGTTCTCACCTTAGGCACAAATAGCTACAAAGGCGAACGCCCACCGATAACTGTACGTCAAAACCCAGCTCCCCAACCCCTGCCGTTACCAGAGCTACTTTCGACAGCAGTCCCATCCAGAAGCTTTAACCCCGGCGTGGTCCAACCGTACGATGGGACCGCCTCCTGGACGGATTACGAGACGAAGTTCGAGCTAATAGTCAGTTTTCGCAGATGGACCGAGACAGAAAAGGCACACGGACTAGCCATGCAGCTACGAGGAGGGGCATTATCGGTACTGAGCGCCATGCCTTGAGGAATGCCTCTTGCCTATGAAGTGCTGCAAGGGTTAATTCGACAAAGGTATAGCTTAGACGACCACGCCAGTTACACCCTACTCCCCGTAGCCGTCTTCAGGGCCCTAAGGAATCTTTGGCAGAGTTTGCAATTCAGTTGCAACGATTAGCGATGGCGGCGTTTGCAGAAGGCGCGGAGAAAGTAGTGGAAGAGATCGTGCTTAGCCAATTCATTGACGGAATGAAGGATGAGCAAATTCAGAATCTGGTCGCTGTCAGACGTCCGCGCGACCTCCAAGAAGCGCTGCGCATTGCTCAGGATATGACATCCAGATTGGAGCGCAGAGGCCATCGCAATGTGTTTTCGGTCTCATTCTGTATTTTCGTTGCATTATTACGATCAATTTTGTCTTTGCAAATCGGACAGTTCATTTTAAAAGAGTTAACTGACTATGTGGAAGATTAAAAAGAAGTTAAAGGTTCACACCCTACGACACTTTAAGAAACATGTCCGTTCTTGACCACAGTCGAACTCGATCTGAAGTACATATTATCTTAAAGAGATTTCACGATAGCGCTTCACTTTGTCTAACACCTTTCCTGACATCTATCGATTCGGTCCTACTGTTGATCAGCCAGAAACCTCGAGGGACGCTGAACATCGTCGTAGGATGGCCGAGACGAGGTGGGAGGATTTTGTGCCAAAGAGGCTTAGGTCTTCGGAGGACACAAAAAATTTCCCCAAAAGCTTGAAGGCTGATACGGGGATGCACTTCAGCGGGGCGATTTGTAGGCCACTGCAGCTAGCTGCATATCTCTCCCATATTTGGGAGAGCGAAGTGGTATCGTGGGGTCATTATGATAGACTGCAAGGATCAGTTATCGCTTGACTTCGCGAAGGCCACGGTTCGCGAGAGAGGGCTGCACTGCGAGCAGTACTCCCAAAAGAGATACCCACCATGCCCCAGGGAAGACTCTGTTTCCCTGACTGGGGTGTGGATGAAACAGAGATCCTCGGCTTCCTAAAAGCCCAGATCCCTTCTACTGATATGAAGAGCTGGGAGATCGTCGGTGTGGAAGAAGCGAAGAATGTTACCAACGGGTTCATCATTCTTATGAATTAACCCCCGGCCTCACTTCTGGCAGCTTAGCAGTTGAGGTTGTGCTATGGAGCGGGAGAGCTAATTCTAAAGCTCCTAAAGCGGACTCAACGTCCGGAGAACGATGGGGCGACTGACGCTATGGAAGTTGAGATAGCGACAAGCGATGCAGGTAGTACAAATAAACCTTCATCATAGTGCAGCCGCCTTCGGAAACTTGAAGCTGCTCCTCCATGAGTAGGCTGAAGGAAAATGGCTTCAACGCAACGGCCTATTCGGACGATGTCATTATCCTGGTTTCGGGAAAATTTTCTCCAGCCCTAAGTGAAGGGCTCAACTTCGCACTACAACTAGTGGATAACTGGGTCAGCAGCAAAGGGTTGGGAGTGACCCCTTCAAAGACAGATGTAGTTCTTTTCACTAAGAAGAGATCAATTCCTACCTTCACACCCCCAAATATCGGTGGCATTGAACTAAGTATCTCAAGTTCAGCTCAATATCTAGGCGTAATTCTAGATTCCAAACTTGACTGGAAGAAAAATATTGCTAAATGCTTCAAAAAAGCAAGCGTAGCTTTCTACTCCTGCAAAAATACATTGAGTAATACGTGGGGCTTCAAACCAGCTGTGGTGTACTGGATATACACGCCGGTTGTAAGACACATTCTCACATTTGGTTCACTACGATGGTAGACGGTACCTGCGAGGCAATACCAGCTTCTAAGCCTCACTAAAATCCAGAGGGCGGCGTCCATCGGAGCTATGCGATCAATTAGAACAACACCAACAGTGGCAATGGAAACCATGCTTAGTTTCATTCCGCTTGACTTATACTGCAGCAGTCTGGCGACTAAAACCGCTATAAGACTGAGAGAAGGCCAATTGTGTTCATCGAGTCTTTCTGTTCCGATGGGGGACTACCACTGGATTGACGGAAACTGATCACATGAACCCGATGTTAGCTCCTCTTTTCTTTGCTTTGCGTTCAAATCACTGAGAACAGTTGTAACGTCGTGACAAGGACATTGTTCATCGTCTTGTCTAAGAGACGGTAGAAGTCATGCTTCATCACCGCGTCGTTCATCCTCTCGTGAGCGCATATTAGGCTAGAGTTGGCGAATTTAGGCTTGATAGGGATAGCCATGAGGCGCTCGTTCACATACCAGAAACTCAAGACTTTTTACCTAAGTCTGATTCTTATAATAAATTCGCTCCCGAATAGGCGCTGTCCTTGTTGTCTATAGCAATCTCCATAGTAGATGTCACAGTTTTTCATCATCATTTTGCCCGGCCTATGACATCGCACCTCTTGGATGGCTTTAGTTTCTGATTGCCGCAACCTAGAGCCTCCGCAAATTTTTCGGTTGCACGTGGGTTTTAGAGGGACCTAACATTTGTGCTGGCTGGTCAAACGGTAGTGCAAGCGATCATATGAAAACACAAGCGTTTTCACTCAGCTGAGGCCTACCAACTCCTACTCTCAACCTACACGCGGTGACAGCCGGGTGCCTAGTACCTTAATCCAAGAAATGGGTAACCAACCCCGTTTGGGGGATTCTCGGCGGCAGCAGATGAGAGAGGGGGGAAGAGTGTTTTCTCACTAGAGCACTTCTTCCTGTTCCAGGCGGCAGCGGACGAATTCCCTAGACGAAGTCAACGGTGGCGTCTACAGTTCCAGTTAGGTTGAACTTAGTGAATACCTTGCGCGAGCTGCTTCGACGTATTCGGATCACAGGTCGGTAAGGAATTTCCAATGTTGGTCAGGACATTGGAATAGAGATGGTGGCGGAGGAGCCCTAAATGGGTCAACGGCAGCGCTCATACTCCGGTAGTGGACTACTGCCACCGGTGTACCCGGCCCCTCGTCCTAGGGGAATAATTAAGGAACTAGCCCTCCAGGCTGGGGGTTGTGACGTCGGGGTAACTTCCCTACGACGTAAAAAATCGATGGTTCCGAAACAACCAAAAGCCTCGGATAAGGATGACTCAACTAATGACGACCACAGCAAACGAAATAAGGACAACAACCTTCGGATCGGTACGTGGAATGTTCTGTCCCTTTACAGACCACGTGCAGCCGAACAACTAGCAGAGGCCCTAGACTGCTATAAAGCAGATATTACCGCTATCCAGGAAGTGCGATGGGATGGGCCGGGCAAAAAGAGTATGAAAAACTGTGACATAAACTACGGTGACTGCTACAGAGGCAACAGGCAACGCTTATTCGGATGCGGATTTGTCATACGCGGCAGACTTAGGCAAGAAGTCTTAAGCTTCCAACACGTAAGCGAGTGTATTATGACTATCCGGATCAAAGCTAAATTCGCTAACATAAGCCTAATATGTGTTCATGCCCCCACGGAAGAAAAGGACCCTGCCACCAAAGAGTGTTTCTACGAGCTCGTCGACAAGACATACGAGCAATGTCCTAAATACGACGTTAAAATCGTATTGGGCGATTTTAACGCCAAAATAGGAAAGGAGGACGTCTTTGGTAGGGCAGTTGGTAAGCACAGCCTACACGACACCACATCTGATAACGGACTAAGGCTAATTGCTTTTGCTGTTTAGCGAAATGTCACCATGGCACATGGCTTCCTCATCTCGATATTCATAAGCAGACATGGCGGTCCAATGATCATGTAACGATCAACCAAGTTGATCATATTGCGATCGACGCAAGGCATGCCTCCAGTATTCTGGATGTCCGGACCTTCCGAGCGGCCAACATAGACTCGGATCATTACCTTGTTGTAGCCAAGGTACGAATGCGGATATCCCAATCTGAGCAACAAAGAAGAATCACTGTGAGAAAATTTAACGTCGAAAAGCTACAATCGCAAGAGACCGCCAGACTCTTCGCTGAACGCATATCCCGAAATCTCTCAATCACCCCTATGCCGCCAGCATCAAGTGCCGAAGACCAGTGGCAACGCTGCCAACATGCCATCAGAAACGCCGCGACTGATGTGCTGGGTCTCGCTCGCCCACCACCGCGAAACCCCTGGTTTGACGAAGAATGCCGGCGAATGCATGCAGCAAAACAAGAGGCATACAAAGCGGCACTGCAAAGGAAAACGAGAGCTGCTCGTGAGCTCTACGAGCAAAAGAGACGGGAAGAACATCGGCTTCTCCAAAAGAAGAAGAAAGAGCATGAGAATCGCGCGTTTGAGAATATCGAGAGTTTATACTCCAGAAACAATGTACGGAAGTTTTACCAAAAGGTAAAAAGAACGTGTCAGAGGAGCAATAGGCGTACAGAAACATGTAGAGATGAAAATGGAAACCTGGCAGTAGAATCACAGTCGGTGCTGAGAATATGGAAAAACTACTTCTGCAGACTGTATAACGGCGACGAAGACCAACATCCCGCTGTCAGGCAGAATGAACCATTCAACATAGATGATGATAATCAAAATTTCCGTCCACCTGACCAAAACGAAGTGAGGATAGCAATATCCAAGCTAAAATCCAACAAGGCTGCTGGACCTGACGGCTTACCGGCTGAACTTTTCGAGTGCAGCTGGGGATGAATTGGTAGAGTGCATACACCAAATCATCTCTAAGATTTGGTCAGACGAGTGTATGCCTGATGAATGGAATCTCAGCATCGTTTGCCCGATCCACAAGAAAAGAGACCCCCTCAACTGCGCCAATTATAGAGGCATCAGTCTCCTCAACATCGCATACAAGATCTTTTCTGCGATATTGTGTAAGCGCCTGAAACCTTTTATCAACAGCCTGATTGGACCCTATCAGTGCGGATTCAGGTCGGGAAAGTCCACCATCGATCAAATCTTCACACTTCGGCAGATCCTGGAGAAAACCCAAGAATTTCAAATCGATACTCACCACCTTTGTATCGATTTCAAGGCCGCCTGTGACAGCATCTATAGAGAAGAGCTTTATAGAGCCATTTCTAGTTTTGAAATCCCTGCTAAACATTCTAATGATGGAGAACGCTCGCTGCTCCATCAAGGTCGGTAATGACCTCACCGGGACCTTTGATGTGAAAAAAAGGTTTTAGACAAGGTGACGCGCTGTCATCTGACTTCTTTAATATTGTACTTGAATAGATTGTGTGGAACTTACAAGCTAACACCGGAGGCACAATCTATCACAAGTCTGTACAACTGCTTGCATACGCCGACGATATAGACATTATCGGAAGAACTCAGTGAGCTGTCACCGGTGCGTTTGCAAGCATTGAGGCGGAAGCAACCAAATGGGTTTAGCGGTAATCGAGGGCAAAACCAAGTATATGCTGTCAACTAGAAGGGAAAGCCAACACCGACAAATTAGACAAAACGTCACAGTGGACAGCTATAACTTCGAGGTAGTAAGGGACTTTGTCTACCTACAAACAAGATCAGAGCAGAAATCAGTCGAAGAATAACTCCTTCCAATCGCTGTTTTTTTGGGCTTATAAGGCAATTCAATAGTAAAGCCCTATCTCGAACAACTAAGGAGACTCTATATAAAATCCTGATCATCCCAGTCCTGCTTTGCGGCGTTGAAACATGGACTTTATTAAAAGAGGATGAAGATATCCTTGGTCGCTTTGAGAGAAAAATTCTTCGTAAGATTTTCGGTCCCATTTGCGTTGACGGGTTTTGGAGGAGAAGATTCAATCGCGAACTATACGAGCTGTACAGCGACATCGACCTAGTCAAAAAACTGCGTATTGGACGTCTGAGATGGCTAGGACATGTAGAGCGAATGGACACCAATGCTCCGGCCCGCAGAGTCTTCGAATCTAATCCCGAGGGACGACGCAGTAGAGGCAATCATCGCCGTAGGTGGCGCGCACAAGTTCAAGGGGACCTAGACTTGGAGTGCGCAACTGGAGGCAATTAGCTAAAGACCGAGCTAAATAGAGAGGCTTGTTGGTTGAGGCCCAGGTTCACCCCGAACTGTAGCGCCACCTAAGTAAGTAAGTTACATTAATGCAGACACGATGTTCGTACTTCTTTTGACTTTTGCAAGGGTTGTCAACAGTAAAATCATCCGTATTGGATGCTGTTAGTCGCTTCATAACCATTACTTTTTTTTACATGATAGAAAGTTAACCCGACGGCACAACCCCCCACCTGGAGGGCCAGTTCCTTATGTTAAGCCCCTATGACGTGGGGCCGGACACACATGTGCCAGTAGTCCATTACGGGAGGCTGCTCTCTTGTGTTTTCATTTTAAAGGAATCAAAAATTATTGCTGTTATCCAAAAGTAAGAAAAAAAGTTAGATACACTTTCTGTTGAGGACTGTTTGATTATGGTGACGTCATCCCACAAAATAAAAGATTCAAGTACATGGAAGCAAATTAATATCATTACTTTGCATTACGATTGTATCTAAATATTATTTATTACAATTCAACGCGTCTTTCAATAAGCATTTATACTAATCCACTCCTAATTCGCTACATCCGCCATATGGATACTGACGTAAAATAGGAACATAGTAAACTCCTGGGCTGTCATACTTCTTAGGAAAACCCATGTTTACACGACTGTATGCCTGTCCACACTTGCGTTCTTGAGCCTGTTGATAACTAGTACAATTGACGGCGCAGAAGTTATCCTTCTCAAGAGCAATGGAATAGTACTTGTAAGAAAAGGAATGACTACAGTCAAATCCACCAGGACCAAAACATGGAATCTGATATATCCCACCATTTGGATAGAAAGTGGACATACCAAGTGGTTCATTAAAACCCAGTCGTCGGTCATCTCCCCCATTAGTCTGAATGCTTTGAACATAATTTGCATCAGTAGAACACAGTCTCTGGCTACATTTCCATAAATTGAAGCCTGGGCCGGCAGGATCCAATCCAATGATAATATCTATCCTTCCTTTTTTCAGGTTCTTGCCAGCGTGGCCAGCTACATGAGCACCAAGACCATAACCAACCAGAGTCAAATCGCGAAACGTCATACTATTCCTTTCCTTGACGAAATCGATAAACCGTGCGACGTACTTACCAACTACTTCTACGTATCCAACAACTTTATAATAAAGGTGTGCAGTGTAATAACTCCAACCGACACAAAGGATGTTATTTTCTCCTTTCAAGAGTACTGTACGAAGTGTAATGACAAAATCTGAATTGCAGTTCATATCCCAGTCATAAATGAGGAACCTACAAAAATATGGATTCATTAGATGCCTGTAAACTGCAAACATTGAGTATACTCTTACACAGATGGAATTTTTGGATTAAATTTAGATTTGGCCAAGGCAACCTGGTCGTTATAGAGCAGTTCATCTGAACTTACTTTGTTTCCATTGTAATAATACAATATATAACTCGTTAAATCGGGAACGGACTCTAAGGCAAAGAAATAAAGTTAAACCAGGAAATCTTTTTTGATGCAATACTTCACTACTGTCATCCGCATATGATTTAAATTCTCCATAGTCCAGATGGGGATCATATTCGAAGGGAACAGCATATTCTAAGAGAAACAATGACTAATATTTGAAAACCAAGTTTTGAATGGATATTTTACTACCGTCGCCATACACATTTGGTGCAAGCTCCCAATTTTCGATATCGCTGTACTCTGATGACAAATCATCTTCTGCACCGGCTTCACTTTCTCCTGCAACAACTGACATTATAGTTAGCAAAGAAATCAACCTGTTTCTTTAAAAATGAATCTTTTTACAAACCTGCTCCAAGAAAACCCACAAATAACAGTGAGGACACCTTCATTGCTCTGAGAATAATTGAAAACATTCCGCAACCCAGTGAGTTTTATAGTATTATCAAGAATTGCATGCTTTAGAAATTTTAATAAGCTGCTCGTAACTAATGCACCTAATTTAATATTAATTACAAACATTAATGGCTAACGTTATCTAATATGCATTACGTGCACATGTTACATAATGAATGCAGTTCTTTACATAGGCATATAAAATCTTAGTTAATTGGAAATAGGCTATCAGGACAGCTAGAAGGAGGTTAGAAGGGAGGTGTGTTCCGCCAGGTAGGTTAAGGGATGCCAGGTTTGTTTCACGATGAATCGAGAGATTGCAACAAAACACTGAGTTTGTTCGCATATAGAAGGAAAACGTGCTTTTAAGTTCATTTAAGGTTTCGGATGGAATTACGTATAGTTTTGAACTTTAAAATACGCAAAAACGGCTGTGCTAGGTTTAAGGTTAAATATGTTTATTAGAGCAAAACTAAATTCAGCAAAAGTATAACAGAATGTATAATTTACAAATTATATAAATTTAAAATATATAATTTGTATAAATATTAAATTAAATAAATTTACAAGACTTAAATATTTCAAATTCATAATTTTTTATTTTTTTTTTGTTATATACATGTTTATGTAACTTAACACCAGCAGACGGTGCAAACAACACCTGCACACGCGAACACCGAGGAACGAAAGTGCTGACCAAGCGTCTGGTGCAATCGATGTGCATCGAATCGTTCCCACCACAGCAAAAAACAGCAGAAGCCGAATTAGGGAAAATTAGGTAATAAATATAAGTGATTGAATATTTTTCAGTACAGGTTTTAAGTATCTGCAAAGCAATAAAGGTCTAGCCAATCTGCCTTGTGATTTTTTTAGTAAATCGTGTGGTACTTTAATTAACTGGCGCCCAACGTGTGGCTGCATTCTGTGACACTGTTAAAATTCCGATTAACACAAGCCTCGAGTGAACTCAAGCGATAACCAAGCTTAGAATCAGTGAAAGTTTTGTGAATAAAAATAGTGGACAACCAAGCCACCAAACAGTGAAATAAATAAAAGCAGTGGACAACCACGCCACCAAATAGTGAAATAAATAAAAAAAAAAGGATAACCAGACCACCAAGGCGATAGTGTAGTGATAGGGAACACAAAGGTTCCCGAGTAGTTCTACTAACCAAAGGAACAAAACTTACTTACTTCTTACTTAGATGGTGCTACAGTCCGAGGTGGACCTGGGCCTCAACCAACAAACCTCTCTAGCCAGCACGATTACGAGCCAGCTGCCTCCAGTTGCGCACGCCAAGTTGGTTGAGGTCCCCCTCCAGTTGTTTGCGCCACCTACCTCGAGGTCTTCCTCTACTGCGTCGTCCATCCGGGGTAGATTCGAAAACTTTCTTAGCGGGAACGTTGGGCTCCATCCGCTCTAAATGACCCAACCATCTTAGTCGCTGTATGTGAACTCTTCTGGCTAAGTCGATGTCCTTGTACAGGCCGTATAGCTCGGCATTGTACCTTCTCCTCCACTCACCGTCCATGCAGATGGGACCAAAGATCGCTCGAAGAACTTTTCTCTCGAAATAACCAAGGGCATCCTCATTCGGTTTTGTCAAAGCCCATGCCTCTGCGCCATACAGCAGAACTGGGATAATTAGAGTCTTATAAAGAGTTACCTTAGTAGTTCGAGATAGGGCTTTGCTACTCAATTGCCGTTTTTGCCCATAGAAACAACGATTGGCAAGAGTAATTCTTCGTGTGATCTCCCTACTGATGTCATTTGCGGAGTTCACCATAGAGCCTAGCTAGACAAAATACTTTACTACCTCAAAATTATATCTGTCTATTGTGGCGATCTGTCCAAGACGCCGATGTTGGGTGTCCTTTTTTGTAGACAGCATATATTTAGTTTTGCTTTCATTGACCGCTAGATCCATCTTTGCTACCTCGATCTCAATACTCGTACATGTCCCATTGACGGCCCGCTGAGTTCTTCCGATTATGTCAATTTCATCGGCATAAGCGAGTAGTTGTACAGACTTGTAAAAGATTGTACCTCCGGTGTTGGCTTGTGAGTTTCGTACAATTCTCTCAAGTACTACGTTAAAGAGATCACATGATAGCGCGTCGCCTTGTCTAAGACCTTTCCTGATATCGAACGGTTCAGTGATGTTCTTACCGACATTGATGGAGCAGTGAGAGTTTTCCATCGTCATTCTGCACAAACGGACGAGCTTGGCAGGGATGCCAAGACTAGACATGGCTCTGTATAACTCGTCTCTATACACGCTATCATAGGCAACTTTGAAATCGATGAAGAGGTGGTGCGTATCGAATTTATATTCATGGGTTTTTTCCAAGATCTGCCGTAGTGTGAATATTTGGTCAATGGTCGACTTTCCCGGCCTGAAACCGCACTGATAAGGACCTATCAGGCTGTTGACGATCGGTTTTAGGCGTCCACATAATACGGCAGACACGATCTTATATGCGATGTTGAGGAGACTTATACCTCTGTAATTGGCGCAGTTCAGAGGGTCTCCTTTACTCAGGATCGGGAAAACGATGCTGAGGTTGCATTCATCGGGCATACTTTCGTCCGACCAGATTTTACAGTTGAGCTGGTGCATGCTCCTTACCAACTCATCTCCTCTTGCCTTGAAAAGTTCAGCGGCAAGGCCGTCGGCTCCAGCAGCTTTGTTGGATTTGAGTTTAGATATCGCTATCCTCACTTCATTCTGATCGGGTTGACGGGAATCTTCATCACTGTTGAATGGCTCATTCTGCCTGACAGCGGAATATTGATCATCATAGCCGTTTAACAGTCTGCAGAAGTGTTCCTTCCATATTCTCAGCACCGACTGCGATTCTACTACTATGTTGCCATTTTCGTCCCTGCAGGCTTCTGTTCTGGCTTTGAAACCCTGGCATGTTCTTTTTACCTTTTGGTAAAATTTTCGAACATTACCATATTCCTGCAATAAAGTCTCTCAATCTCCTCGATCGAGCGCTTCTCATGCTTTTTTTTCTTCTTTCTGAGAAGTCGATGTTCCTCTTTTCTCCTGCGCACGTAGAGCTCGTAAGCAGCTCTCTAGGGCCTCCGCAAGTTGTTCAGCTGCACGTGGTTTGTAGAGGGACCTAATATTCCACGTGCAGACACGAAGATCGTTGTCCTTTTTACGTTTGCTTGTGTCGTAAACAGTAAATTCATCCGTATCCGAGGCTGTTGGTTGCTTCGTAACGGAAGGTTTTTTACTTGATAGGGAAGTTAACCCGACGGCACAACCCCCAACCTAGAGGACCAGATCCTTTTTTAGCAACCCATAGGAAGAGGGGCCGGATACACCGATGTCAGTAACCCACTTCGGGGATATGAGCGCTGCCGTTGGCCCATTAAAGGTTCATCCGCCACCATCTCTTTTTCAATGCCCTGACGTAGTATTGAAAATCCTTACAGACCTCAGCTTCAAATATGTCGAAGTAGCTCCGGTAAGGTATCCACTTGTCTGTAGACGTCACCTTTGATTCCATCGGGAGAATTCATCCGCCGCACGTCCTCCTTCTGAGGAGCTCTTGCTAGACTTCTGAGACGCATATTTCAGCCAATCAGGTCAACAAGAGATGCCTCGTCCGGTTAAACATATGCGCGCTGAAGTTCACCTAGATGTGCTTACGCAGGTCTGAGTGTTCAGCTACACATATATCGTCAGACTCAGCATACGCTCATCGTTAGTTCACGATCAGATAGCTATCCAGCGGGCACCACGGGGAGGTGATGATGCGATTTTGTCCACCAGGAACAAGGAACAAAAGGAACAAAGGAACAAAAAGAAGTCAGAAAACTCATCTGACAGCTGCCCTAACCAACAGAAGCAGCCAGAACCTGCTCTCAAAACAAAAACGTTAAGAAGAAATGCTACAACAATTAATTACTATATTACTGTAAGTCAATAGTAATCAACTTAGTAACAACAAAAATACATATCTTAAATACTATAAAAGCAAAATTGATTTTCCTTGTGGACACCGTTTCTCGAAAACTACTAGACGTAGGTACTTGAAATTCTGCACAGTTATTCCTTATTTTGCCTAGATGCGAGATAAGAAGGGATTTTCCGAAATTCAAGGTCTAAGTGGCATGAAGGGGGAGGAGATCGAATTTTCCATCTGTAAATATTGATTCCAGAGCCGTCGCTCAGTACTGGCTCTCCGGATTTAAAAAATAAAAAATAGGTGAATCTAGTAAATTCGCCGCTGATTCATTTAAGGTATAAAACATCCTTCTACGTTGTCCTGATGCTGAGCAATGCTAAAAACAATTAATGGAATCATCGCCCACAATTATCCTTCAGTGGAGACCACGGCCAGCAGTCATGCAGCAGTGGCTATGGCTATCGTTGCAATAGTACATATGTGTGTGAGTATATGGGTGCGCTATCGCATGATTATGTTTTGATTTTCAGAAGTGCAATCTCTTCTAGAGTTAAAATCAAAAAAAAAAAAAAAAACATTATCAGTGCCAAATCTAAGATATTTTAAATTTTATTAATTAAGATATCCATGTGCTGTCAAAACTTTATGCAATTAAGAGACTTGGGAATATACACGTATGTAGGTACATATGTATGTACATGCATATGCATGTGCAGACATAGAACTATTACAATATTTTTCCATTTTGTTAGATGCGATATTGTTGATCGTTGGATTTGTCCATATTTTAGAATGTATTAATAAATTTAAATAGAAGAAATAGCCGACATTACAGTCGAAGTAGTTAGTGAGGCGGTCAAATACTCAAAAAAACGAAAAGCGGTTGGGCCAGACGAAATACCCTCTGAGTTCTGTAAAAAGATGGGAGACATCGGGTTCAGATGGCTCAGAATTCTCATCTCCAAATTCGTGAGAGGTGATCCAATGCCGAATCAATGGAGGGAAAGTTACCTTCTCCCTGTATACAAAGGGAAGGGTGATACGCGAAACTGTGATAACTACCGTTCGATCAAGCTGATGTCACACACCATGAAGATCGTTGAGCGGCCGACTGCGAAAAATAATACGGCTATCTGATGATCAGTGCGGGTTTGTCTCGGGTAAATCAACCACAGATGCAATCCAAAGTATAAGGATCATAATGGAAAAACATCGTGATTCCTTAAGCGATTTGCATATTGTATTGGTTGACTTTGAAAAGGCATTCGATAGACAACCACGAGATCTGATATGGGTGGCGCTAAGACATCGAGGGGTTCCAGAAACCTATGTACAGATGATCACGGACATGTACGAAAGAGCAAAGACAAGAGTAAGATGCCCCGCTGGAGTAACCGAAGAGTTCCCAATCAAAGTCGGGGTGCACCAGGGAAGCGTTTTAAGTCCTTTGCTCTTTATTACAGTCCTTGATTATCTGTTTGAAGGTAAAGTGATGGACCCCAAGGTACATCAGTTATTCTTTGCTGACGATGGAGCCATCATAAATGAGGATCCTACATTCCTGCAACGAGCACTTGATGTGTGGGTGGACGTTTTGGAGGGAAATGGGCATCGCATTAGTTCCAAAAAGACAGAGTGCTTGTGCTGCCCGTTCTCTGATCCACTCAGGCCTATTCCAGACATTTATTTGAATGGAACAGTGCTTCCCAAGTGCGAAAAGTTCAAATATCTGGGATCTATGATCAATAGCAAAGCAACTTGTGATGACGACATCAATCATCGTGTAAGCGTAGGGTGGATGAAGTGGCGAGAAAATTCCGCTATCTTCTGTGACAGAAAAATGCCCCCTAAGTTGAAAGGAAGGCTCTACACCGCAGTTGTACGTCCAGCGCTCACATACGGAAATGCAGTGAAGTGGGAGGGCTGTGATCCCTTGTTTTCGGATCATAGCCTCGCTGATAAAAGGAAGAAGAAGTATTAATAAATTTAAAATAAATTATTAACAGGGTGGCGTAGGCAGTAGGTATATTGAAAGCTGAAAACTCATAATTTGAGTCTATTTTCCTGTTTTAGACAACAAATGGAAAAAGTTAAATGTTGAAGAAGAACACTAATACGGAAAAGTATTAAACCGCAAAAGTGGTGGACCTATTAAAACTAATTCGAAACGCAAGTAAAAAATATCAAAGTTGATTTGAGAAATGTAGCTTTTTACTGTTGCTTTCTGTTAAATTTTGCCAACAGAAATATTTGGTGTACGAGAACAAATTGTCGATGATTGCACTATTGGCAAGTGTTTTTTGGAATGTTATTCAGACGTTTTCTGCGTACAATTTTTCATTAAGGAATAATTTCGGTTATATTGCGTTTAATCCTTATAAAACTTAAATTAAATCAACATAAACAATAATTCAAAGAATTCAAGTGAGTTAAAATAAGTTATCGTATATTGTGAAATTTTGCAAGTGAAGCTTCTTAGCTACGTGTAATATTTTATCGAGCGTTACGAAAAAAAGTGAATTATGAAATGTGAACCCGGTATCTTGGTTTTTTTAAAGTAATGTCTTATGTTATAAATCAGGGCCAAGGGAAAGTAAAAGCAATCAGTGTTGTCGTTTAAGTAAATTTAGGAGCGATAGTAAAGTAAATAAGAAGTTTCACTTCCAACGCGTAAAACTTTCATACAGGTTTGTTTTTATTTCCTTTCCATACTAATATATTTGTTTAGGACAGGTAGATATTTGCACATATTCATATGTATGTACTTATGCATGTACACTAATAAAAACGAGGTAAGTGTGAAAAAATGTTTTTCTCCTGTTACTACTAGAGAAAAGAATGCAGTGTATGATTTTGATAATTATGGACGTGAATCAAGAAATTTTATTGATTGATGTGGTGCTTATAAGAGGGAATGGCGACTACCTCTTTTCTTCCATATTTTACGGTATATATGGAATGGAGGTGATGGCACTCGAGGTGCGTCAGGAAGTTGTTGATTACGTCTCAGCCAACTGGAATAGTTTCGCAATTTTAACAGCAATGTCGAACGGCAACAACTATTCGACAAAAGAAGAGTATATTACGGACATGGGCTTATTTAGGACATTTGGCACAACTTGTGAGTTAGTGGCAGCGGAAGAAATTTTCCCTTATGTGTTCCAGATTTTTAGGAGTGGCGTTATGTTTACGCAGTTTGGAGAGCCTGTAAAAGGTTACGTTAGACTCGGTTTTCTGAAGAATTGTTTGGGGGACATTTCGATATTTTAGTTCTAGCTGAAGAGCAAAGCACTACTTGCACGTCAAAGCATATAGCTTCTCTGCAAACCTTACCATACCAACCAACATCCTTACCATCAAAACGGAATAGAGTAAGGGTAAGTGACGCCATATGCAAGACAAGAATTAAACAATCCACGGCCATGTACCTCAAAAAAAATGACCGAATTCTTAGAATCCACTCCTCAAGTTCGCAATCCAACAGATTCTAACGCCAATGAAATAAGGCAGTGAGAACAGAAATCACTTTCAGCTTTTAATTATAGTGTTTCTGTTACTATCTCGGTGATAAAAGTGTAAACTTGGGAAAATTGTCCAACATTTGTAGATGGTGCAGGACAAAAACGTGGAAAGATGAAAGTGTAGGAATGTGCTGTAACAGCGGCAAGGTACAGCTGCTCCAATTCCAGATGCCGCTTGAACCTCTTCAAAGTCTCATCACTGATTATCATCTCCAGTCAGAGCATTGTCTTATGTCGTTTTCCATTGGGCAAAAAGAAGCCTTCTTTTTGTCTTCCGAAGAGAAAAAACACTGCGGCACATGTTCCATTAGCTCTTCGGAATCGTATTCTGGGAGAGTTTTTCGCTTCCCGATTTCATTTCGGAAGACACTCAAAATTAACACACACATATAAAGTCTTACATCGGATTACCTGTCAAAGTCATATGGAAAAGGAAGCATTGTTTTGTTTATTCGCAATTCAGTGAAGTCCGTCGAAAAAAAGTCTAATATGTGTAAATATAACATACTTGAATAATGTTCAATTATCACTTTCCCCGTCGATCTGCAGTATTTCTCCATCATCTCGACGAAATATTCGTCAGCCAAATTTATTTCTTCATCCATCTTTATCTCTGTTTTGTGAAAAATGTAAACAAGAAATGTGACATTTCACCCACACACACACAATTGAGCGGAAGATGAATCGTATGTTCCATTGGAATCCAGAAGAAGCCAATTCTTGAGTGAAACCAATGGAAAACGACATTAATATGGCTAGAAAGTATAATGGTTGCTTTCAAATGACTTCTTTTGGAGCTAAGGTCGTTAGAGAGCGTAATTTCATGCCAAGATTTAAAGTTCAGGGGCAGGTCTACCACCGAATACGGAGCTTACTACGTGCATCACAACATCAAGCTAAATATCTCCAGATTTATTTCGTTAGTGATGACGATAAACAAAAGGGTATTAGGTGCAGCTATTTCTCAGATGTTAGGCCTGGTCTGGTTTCCCAGCTACAAAAAATGCTCCACAATAACAATACATACGTGAAGGACTTCAAAACAGCAATAGACTGTGTTCCCGAAGGAACCGATTTCAAGGATGTGATACATGCTGATAAGAGACCAGCAAATGCACACCAAGGTCGATTCAACGCACCTACAACCAATAAGATAGCCATTGTTATTGTTGGAAAGGCTTTCGAGAAAAAGGACATCGTTCTTCAAAGCAGAGATAACAAGCTATCACGAATCTGTGAGACTGATCGTGCCTACGACGCCCTCCAGTATCCTCTTATACCATATTTCGCCATGGTGAAGACGGTTACGCTATAAATAAACCTATGTGCGACCCAACAACAAAAGCACTTCTTAAGAAAACTATATCAACTGTGAATTTTTATTCTAACCGCATTATGGAGCGAGATGGACAATACAATTATCTCCTTCATTTTCGCAGCCTTTTCAACCAATTGTTGGTTGATATGTATTCGAAAATAGAAACTGAGAGACTAAATTTCATTTGGCAAAACCAAACAAAATTAAGAGTAGAGAACTACATACTTCTGTGGAATGCCATGAAGAAAACTGCGGCTGATGTGACTAATCTTGTAAAATGGTTATACTACCATCGAGCTTCACTGGGGGACCACGATATATGCACGAACGTACGCAGGATGAGTTCAGATACGTTCGGCATTATGGAAAACCAGACCCTTTCATAACAGCCACGTGCAATCGCAAATGGATTGAAATAACAGAAAACCTACATAAACATCAAAAGGCTAATAACTGTCATGACTTGATAGCCCGTGTTTTCCATTTAAAAGTGAATAAGATGATACATCTTCTTACAAAAGGTGCTATTTTCGGAGCGGCGAAGTGTTACATGTACTCCGTTGAATGGCAGAAACGGGGTCTACCACATGTTCACATCTTACTTTGGTTAATGAATAAACTTAAGCCAAATCAAATTTATGAAGTCAAAAGGGCCGAAATCCAAGATCCCCGTAAAAACCCTGAACTCTACTATATAGTCAAAAGTAATATGGTAAACGGTTCTTGTGGGACCTTTAATGCTAATTCGCCCTGCATGTTGAAAGGTTCTTGCTGCCAGCGATTTCCCCGACCATTGATTAAAAATACACAGACTTGTGATGAGGGCTACCCCCAGTACAGAAAGCGGTCTCCCGAACATGGTGGGTTTACAGTGCATATAAATGGCGCAGATCTCGATAATCGATGGGTGGTTCCCTACAACCCCGTTCTTTCTCGTGCTTTTTTGGCTCATATTAATGTTAAGTTTTGCAATTCAGTAAAATCGATCAAATACGTATGCAAGTATATTAATAAAGAAAGTGACCAAGCTGCATTTGCTGTTGAAAAAAATAATGATGAGGTAACACCATATGAGACTGGGTGGTACATCAGCTGTTCAGAAGCCGTTTGGCGTATCCTTTTCTTTCCCATACATAAACGCTTCCCATCAGCTATGCATCTAAGTGTTTATTTGGAAAATGGCCAAAGAGTGTACTTTTCTACAGACAACGTTATGGAAAGAATCAACAATCCTCCAAAGACAACTTGGATAGCATTTTTCGAGTTATGCAAAAACGATAACTACGCTAAACAACTGTACTGTCACTGTACTTCCTGCCGATGACTTTAGGCAAACGTTGCCGCTTGTTCCAAGGGGAACTCGTGCTGACGAGATAAGGCCTTGCCTAAAATCATCCTACTAGTGGCCAAAAATGAAACAGAAACATCCAAAAAATATGAGAGTACATTTGGGACACGACTTGTGTGGAGAAGAGTTTGCGCAACTACTTTTAGAGATAGGCGAGGGAAGTATAGAAGAGAAGGATGGAAAAACAGAAATTCCCAATAGTTTGTGCCGCATCGTTAGCGACATAAAGGCACTTACTGAAAATATTTATCCCGATTTAAAAAACAACAGTAGCAAACCAACTACATGGCTAAAGGGGCGAGATATACGTATTAACACCAAAAGATTATGCAGCTAATGAAATCAGTGCTTGCCTTTTACTTAAGTCTAATGCTCTTGACATGGAATACAAATCCATAGGTTCAGTAGTACATATGGAAGAAGTAGTGCATTACCCGCTGGAATTCCTTCCTCGCACCCCGCTTATTCCATCCGATTATCCGTTTTATTTCAAACGACTGCAATTCCCAGTGAAGGTGTGTTTTGCCATGACGATAAATAAGACTCAAGGTCAGTCCTTAAAAAAGGCTGGGGTTGATTTAAGGGCAGATTGCTTCTCACGTGGCCAACTATATGTGGCATGCTCGAGAGTTTGCTCACCCCGCAGTCTGTCCATTCTACAGCCTGAAGGAAAAATGACAAACATAGCTTACAGAGAGGTGTTGAAGAAATAAGGTTACCCAACGGCAGTTCTAAGATTTCTAAAACACTTTGAATTAATTCGACAGCTCCATTAGTATTCATATAAATACCGGGACCTAGAAAAGCACCTGCCAAGTGTGCGGAATGCTACGCAGACTTTACCTCCTCGTAGTGCATTCTGGTTATCCCAGAAAATACCAAACAGTTTTTTCACGGTCCCACCTCTCGCGAGCGTCTGACAAACAACCGAGAGTATTGCTGTTACGAAAAAGCTTCTCAAATCACCGTTCGGATTCGGCATTAAACTGTAGGTCCCTTCCATTCGTGTGAAAAATATAACGCACACAACATGAGTGGTTGCGAGAAGTTAGGCCCTGCTACTTTAAAGAGCTGTTGCGCCAAATATTTGTATTTGTATACTTCTAATATGTATTATGTAAATGTCTAAAGACAAAAATATTTTGCAAATGCATTTTCACATAAATGACTTTAACTAAAGTGGGCTAAGAGCAGAGTTGATTTTGTTTCCTATTCTTTAACGTGCATGAACAAAAAAGACAATAATAGAGTGGCTATGGCTACCCAAGGCCGTAACTAGGGGGGGGATCACAGGGGTTTGATCCCCCCCCCGAAATTCTTAACAAGTGCACTTTTTTTTAAACAAAAAAACAGAGCAATAAGTAGGTAACACGATTTTGTGCCAAGAACTTCTAGCAAAATGCCAATCCAAACAAAAATGCGCCAATTCGGCAACAGTGCAGTAATTTCCCATTTACCTAAAATCAAAAAGATTCAAATCAAATCAAGATATTGACTTTTTTCAATGTCAATGTCATCGGCATAAGCGAGTAGTTGTACAGACTTGTAAAAGATTGTACCTCCGGTGTTGGCTTGTGAGTTTCGTACAATTCTCTCAAGTACTATGTTAAAGAGATCACATGATAGTGCGTCACCTTATCTAATACCTTTCCCGACATCGAACGGTTCGGTGATGTTCTTACCGACTTTGATGGAGCAGCGAGAGTTCTCCATCGTCATTCTGCACAAACGGACGAGCTTGGCAGGGATGCCAAGACTAGACATGGCTCTGTATAACTCGTCTCTATACACGCTATCATAGGCAACTTTGAAATCGATAAAGAGGTGGTGCGTATCGATTTTGTATTCGTGGGTTTTTTCCAAGATCTGCCGTAGTGTGAATATTTGGTCAATAGTGGACTTTCCCGGCCTGAAACCGCACTGATAAGGACCTATCAGGTAGTTGACGATCGGTTTTAGGCGTTCACATAATACGGCAGACAGGATTTTATATGCGATGTTGAGGAGACTTATACCTCTGTAATTGACGTAGTTTAGAGGGTCTCCTTTACTCAGGATCGGGAAAACGATGCTGAGGTTGCATTCATCGGGCATACTTTCGTCCGACCAGATTTTACAAATGAGCTGGTGCATGCTCCTTACCAACTCATCTCCTCCTGCCCTGAAAAGTTCAGCGGCAAGATCGTCAGCTCCAGCAGCTTTGTTGGATTTAAGTTCAGATATCGCTATCCTCACTTCATTCTGATCGGATTGACGAGAATCTTGACTGCCATCATCACTGTTGAATGGCTCATTCTGCCTGAAAGTGGAATATTGGTCATCATAGCCGTTTAACAGTCTGCAGAAGTGTTCCTTCCATATCCTCAGCACCGACTGCGATTCTACTACTATGTTGCCATTTTCGTCCCTGGAGGCTTCTGTTCTGGCTTCGAAACTCTGGCATGTTCTTTTTACCTTTTTGGTAAAATTTTCGAACATCATTCCTGCAATAAAGTCTCTTAATTTCCTCGATCGAGCGCTTCTCATGCTCCTTTTTCTTCTTTCTGAAAAGTCGATGTTCCTTTTTTCTCCTGCGCACGTAGAGCTCGTAAGCAGCTCTGGTCCTTCTATGCAGCGCCTCTTTGTACGCCTCTTGTTTAGCTGCATGTGCTTGCCGGCATTCCTCATCAAACCAGGGGTTTCGTTGTGGTGGCCGAGAGAAACCCAGTACATTAGAGGCGGCATCTCTGATGGCTTTTTGGCAACGCTGCCACTGGTCTTCCGCATTTGCTGTTGGCGGCATAGGACTTAGAAGAGATTAAGAGAAACTCGATCGGCAAAGGTTCTGGCAGTCTCTTGCGATTGTAGCCGCCCGACGTCAAATTTCCTCACAGTATTTCGTTGATTTCGCTCCATTGTATATATCCGCATCCGTACCTTGGCTACAACTAGATAGTGATCCGAGTCCACGTTGGCTCCTCGGAAAGTCTGGACACCCAGAATACTGGAAGACTGCCTTGCGTCGATGGCAATGTGATCGATTTGGTTGACAGTTTTTCGATCAAAGGAGAGCCATGTTCCTTTGTGAATGCCGAGACGTGGGAACCGCATACTAGCTACGACAAAGTTTCGCCCAGCCGCAAAGTCGATTAGCCTGAGTCCGTTGTCGGATGTGATGTCGTGCAGGCTGTGCTTTCCGACAACGCTACTAAAGACGTCCTCTCTTCCTAGCTTTGCGTTAAAATCACCTAGGCTCATTATAACGTCGTGGCTAGGGCATTGCTCATACGGCTTGTCCAAGAGCTGGTAGAAGTCATCCTTTGTCACGTCGTCCTTCTCCTCGTGAGGGATGTGAACGCATATTAGGCTAATGTTGGAAAATTTAGCCTTGATACGGATAGTCATAAGGCACTCGTTCACATGCCGGAAACTCAAGACTTCTTGCCTAAGTCTGCCTCCAATGACAAATCCACACCCGAATAGACGCTGTCGTTTTTGTCTGTAGCAATCGCCGTAGTAGATGTCACAGTTTTTCATATTCCTTTTGCCGGCTCATCCCATCGCACTTCTTGGATGGCAGTAATGTCTGCTTTGAGACACTCTAGGGCCTCCGCAAGTTGTTCGGCTGCACGTGATTTGTAGAGGGACCTAACGTTCCATGTGCAGACACGAAGATCGTTGTTCTTTTTACGTTTGCTTGGGTCGTCAACAGTTAATTCAACTGTATCCGAGGCTGTTGGTTGCTTCGTAACCGAAGGTTTTTTTCGTGGCAGGGAAGTTAACCCGTCGGCACAACCCTCAACCTGGAGGACCAGATCCTTTTTTAGCAACCCCTAGGACGAGGGGCCGGATACACCGATGTCAGTCACCCAATTCGGGGATATGAGCGCTGCCGTTGGCCCATTAAGGGTTCATCCGCCACCATCTCTTTTTCAATACCCTGACGTAGTATTGAAAATTCTTACAGACCTCAGCTCCAAATATGTCGAAGTAGCTCCGGTAAGGTATCCGCTGGTCTGTAGAGGTCACTGTTGATTCCATCGGGAGAATTCATCCGCCGCACGTCCTCCTTCTGAAGACCTCTTGTTAGACTTCTGAGGCGCATATTTCAGCCAATCAGGTCAACAAGAGATGCCTCGTCTGGTTAAACATATGCGCGCTGAAGTTCACCCAGATGTGCTTACGCAGGTCTGAGTATTCGGCTACACATATATCGTCAGACTCAGCATACGCTCATCGTTAGTTCACTATCAGATAGCTATCCAGCGGGCACCACGGGGAGGTGATGATGCGATTTTGCTACGCCTTCAAATATCATATCCCCCCGAAATATTTGTCTGGCTACGGCCTTGTGGCTACCTATCAGACTTCTTCTTCTATGTAAAATGTAAGGACCAAACATCAAACATACTGTAAATGAGAGTAGGAGTACCACAAGGATTTGTAAAAGACAGATGTATTCAAACAATTAGGAAATAAATAAACATAATTGTTTGTCTCAGCCTCAATCTTATAATACGTACATACCTACATACATATGAATAAAGTAAAGTAAAATAAAGTTAGCCTACAATACCTACCTACAGTACCTACTATTTAAATTTTTTGTACCGTACTTACAAATTCTTAACATCATCGCAGATCGCATTAAAATTATTCCTGATCTTAACCTACCCTAATTTAATGTACATATGTAGGTATACATACATATGTAGGTATATTTCTGCTCTGTCTATTTCTCACCGTGCCAAAGTCGCAGGCCAGGACAAAAAATACGAGAATACAAAACAAAACAAAAAATATATTTCGCTGTGGGTATGTCACAAACTCTACGCTGGTGGTGAAAGCTTTTCGCAAAGCAAAAGAAAAAGCTTTTTGAGGAGAAAATTTATTTTCCGTTTTTTTTTCTTTGCGAAGCAGAAAAGCTTTTTGTTTGCCCATCGTTGTTTGCTCATCGCAAAAAAGATCAAAATTTTTTTGTATGGGGATGCGACATCTGGGTAAGTTTATTATCTGTGCTACAACTAAAAATCGGCGATCTGTTTTGGAAAAATTATAGGTACATACTTCGCTATATCACACAAGGGACAAACGAGGCAATAGATTTAACCAGCAGATACAACCTTTAAGGATCTATGAATGAGACATCGACCGATGTTTTAATTAGTTTACAAGATACTGACAAATTTTCTGCAAAATTATTGTAGAAGCCTTCATTTGTTACAGTTTCAAGAGTATACAAAAAAAAGTATTTTTTTAAAGAAATTTTGTTTTCCAATTTGTATTCCCTTAATTGGATTTTTCCGAAAACGTATTGTAGAGATTCAATAAAATAAATTAATGGTACGTACGATTAAAATATTTAAAAAAAATTAAATGTACATATCTAATACTTTGCAATTAAAATAGTTTATTGCCATGAGCGAAGCCGGGTGGGTCAGCTAGTTTTATAATATTTATATGAAAACCATATCCATAAACCACATGCTATCTATTTGAATAAAAGTAAAATACTTGACTACCTTAACGATTGTGAAAATACTGAATAGTGAATTTAAATTCTAAATTATAGACTTAATACATTTTTTTTTTTTCCTAAATTATTGCTCTGGAAGTAAGTACGTTAACTAAAACATCCATTATCATTACTTGAACGAGTTATATAACTGATTCCTTTATTTAACAAAACAAATATCTTTTGGCAAACCCTAACAATTTAATACGAATCTAGAATTGCCTGCAGATAACATTGCAGCTCCTCAACCTCCTGCTCCCGTTCCTCCCTGCTCCTAATGCAATTAACGACGACATGATTAGGATGATTTCACAACTAGTGGCAGAAAACCTTCAAACACAGGGACGGCAACTTTTTAATTCCATCATGAACACCGCGTCCGATATTAACAACGACATAAATCAGCCCATAAACTTGGGTAACGATAGGAATTTGTCCGACATGGACAAAATACCTTATGTGGTGAAAAGATTCAGAGAATTCTCCGGCCAACCACACGAATTTAACTCATGGAAAAAGAGTGTCGATATGATACTTAAAATCTATAAACATTTGAAAGGTACCCCCAAGTATTATGGGATCCTATCGGTTACCCGAAATCAAATTACGGGCTGGAATCATATAACACCCCATTACACCTTACATTATGCAGACAAGAGGGATTTAGGAACCCTCAAGTACCAAATGACAACCGTCTACCACCACTTGTCGCTTATCTTAAATAAGTTAGGATCAATGGATATGAGTCAAGAATCCATGAATAACATGACCAAATGTTACAGTGACAAAGCACTTGATACCATCGTCAGACGGTTGAAAGGCGACCTGCTTAGGTTACTCACTATCCGCGACCCCGCTGACCTACCGCAAGCTTTGCACCTTTGCTTAAAATTTCAAAATGTCGATTTCCGGGTGCAGCATGCAAACAATTCACAATCAAACACCCGGAAAACATTCCACCAAACACCGCCTTCAGTTCCGCCTAGAAGGAACAGTTTTTCACATTCCCGCATCGAGGCGCAAATTTCATCCCGAGTTACTTCATAACCCTCAAAATGCTCGGCTACCCCAGTTTTAAGGAAACCACAGTACCAGCCGAAACACCAATATCCATAGCAACGACCACCGGCAAATCAATGCCCGCTTCCTCCTAAGCCAATCGACATCGAATATTCCATGTAATCCCAGAAGGTTAATGACCAGAACAGACCTCGTAACCAACAGTTTGTTCCACAGAAGCGCCAACATTCACAACAGCTCGATCAGCCACACAAAGTGTAGAGTGTTCACCACACCGAAGGGGCCGATCCATATGAGCAGACACCGGAAGAATACGAAAGTGAGATAGAACGATAAGACCAAACCTATGACCAGACATTTACGAATTACACTGACTCACAAGATGACCCTGACCTTGACTAAGGTCCTCTTCGCTTTCTTACTTCGAACACATCACAAGAAGCGGAGAGACACCAACATTTTTAGTAGACATAGTATCCAATAAAGACTACATCCAACCCCGGCATATCAGGAATCCGTTCCCGAATGAAATACGTTCCTACGTTAGATCAGTCGGAGAGAGCGTAAAAATTACACACCACTCATTTGTCCAATTATTTGGCCATAATACAGACAAAATAAAATTGCTCATTCTCGCCACTCTTATCTCGTTCGACGATATGATACTTTGAGAAAATTAAACGGGGTCATTTATACAAAAGATAGTTATAAGACTATTTACCCAAACATATCAGTACCAGTCAAACAGCATACTTTACAATGAATTAGTAACATTACTCTAAGAACTTCTCACATGAGCAAGGAACAGTCGGACAAACCCAAGGGTATAATTAACGACTGTCCTAATCTCTTTTCTGATCCTGACAAGAAATTAACTTCCACCACCACCGTTAAAGGGTAAATTCGAACGACATCCAACGATCCCATTTGCTCGAGATCAAACCCATACGCCATGGCACTCAAGGGGGAAGTCGAAAAACAAATAAACAATATACTATTCTTAGGCTTTGTCATCGGTGAAGATGGCATTAAAGCTAATCCCAAGAAATTCCAAGTGATTGTTGACCGACCTGCCCCCAAAACTCTTAGGCCCGTTTGCTGAAACGAAACATAAATCTTGTTCCTAGCTAAGTTCCACAAAAATTTTAAGTAATATATAAATTTATTTAACCCTTAAATACTAACCATTATTTGAAATTACGTTAATACTAACCATTCGTAAATTTTACGAGTTTTTTTTATTGAGAACAAAAATTATATTTTTCATTAAATGTTCTTGCATAGAGGGGTTTAAAACCAAAAAGGAACATAAAGAAACAAAACAATTCATAAATTGAGACCAAATTATTTTTGGTTATCGCACGGTATGCAGCACCGTGCACGGTGCTCTCCACAAAAAGCTTGATTGCAGTGTGTGTAATAAAGTGACGTCATCCTACGCTTTTGAGATGGGCACAAATAACAGGTTGTTCGCTTTTGTACAGCAGTGTTCACTTGTTGATCCTCCATATTTAATTCCAAAATATCGGCGATCATTTGTTTGAGTGGGCGTTGCAAAGTTAGCAACCGAAACCGATGCTCAAGCCAAGGTTTTGTCAATTGTTTATGAAGATTAATTATATATTTCTTTCTGTTAAGCAGCTGCGCACCATTCCTTTGACTGTTATGATTACAAATAATGCAGGAGTTGATGCAAGCAATATTTAGCATATCATAAAAAATGCACATCGGCCATCTACGAGTTTTTCGACCGCAGTTCATGCTGCTGCACAATTTATCAAATGTATTCACGCCGAAGTTGGTGTCGTTATAAAACTGTATAATCGCCGGCTTCTGAGTTCGTGGGCTAATTGAGGCTCCTTCATGCATTGTGGACATTAGAATCACATTTTTATTTTTTTTTTGCTTTATATGAAATGAGCGTTTTTTCCTGATCAAAACAGAAGAGTGAACTACCTACTTCACGGCCTTTGGCCTTAAGCATTTCGCTTGGTATTTCAGGTTTATTTTGGCGTAAAGTTCCAACCAAAGTCAAATTGAGAGGCTTCTCTAAAAGCTTATCAGCCAATCTTACGGACGTAAACCAATTATCCATAGTCCCATTTCTGTTGGTACCATGAATAGTTTTGGTTAAATCTTTAACGTAATGCTCAGCTAACGGTAATCCATTACGGTTCGTATTTTTTCCGAGATAGGGACTTGCATCCAACATATACTTTGTGCCAACATCACAGGGCATAACTATTTTTATTCCATACTTGGCAGGCTTGTTGGGTATGTACATTTTAAACGGACATCGACCTCTAAATGCTAATAATTGTTCGTCAATAGTTATATAGCTGCCGGGTTTATATGATACATTGCTATTTAATATAAGCTCATCCCAAATTTACGTATTGGAGCAAAACGATCGTTTTCGCGTCTCTGAGCCCGAGTCGTTTTATCATCAAATCGTAAACAGTCCAACAGAAACTCAAAACGCCGCGGCTGATAGTTGCCTTATAAATCGATCCAGATAATTTGGAGTCAAACATATCTCGGGTGGATAGATGATTATCTTTTTGTGCTGCTGCAAAAATTAACAATCCAATAAGTGCCTGTAATTCTTTTCTGGTTGTTTTGGAAACTGTGGCTTTTTCAGAAGAATAGTTTTGGGATTTGATAGCTATTTCAGAATTTGTGTGAATCAAAATTTTGGTCATGATCTCCGCGCTTAAGAAACAATTGAAAGCAATTAGTGGCGTACATGCATCACGAGCGAGTCCTATGGAACCTTGTATTATGTGCACGAAATTTCGTTTTGCAGTTCTTTTACGACTGTTAGCGACTGTGCACCAGCGATCACCGTTTTTGCCTCTAAGACTTACATTTTCTCTTTCCTTTTGACGTCGCCAAGATTCTTCCTCCAATACCTCTGGTTGTAATGGTTGGAGTACGCATATATTCGGGCTATTACTCTTTGCAATATTGGTGATGAGTCTTGCTCTTTTCGAAGAAGAAGGTCTTTCAGAGTCAGAACTTTCACCATCGTCAGGAACGTACTCCGAACCGGAATCACTGAAATCATGTCCTATATTGTCTTCAGTTTCTGAGCCACTTCCTTGTATTTCGTCGAGTTCCTCTGCTAGTGTAGCTTCAACCTCCTTCAAATTTAGTGGTCGACTATATTCTCTACGTGTTACCATGATTCTTATAAATTAAAACGTAAAATAAACCACTGAATCTATAGCCCATGATGGTACTCTTGTCGATCTTATCTCAAATACAAATCGAATAAAAACTTACAGTAATACTAACTATTCGTAAAATTTACGAAGTAACCGCAATTTCGCATATACGCGTACCGCTAAGTAACCGAACTCGCACAGGAAACAACCTCTCACCACGAAAAATGAAGCTACACTGACTTTCAATAAGAGTAACGGCGTAAGATGTTGCCAGATTCAAATTCTAATTTTCCATTCGTAGAATTTACGAATGGTTAGTATTTAAGGGTTAAGTTGCACATACAAATTTATGTGGAACTTAGCAGAGAAGTAGTTTTCAAAAAACATCAACTACAACATACACTTCAATCTACGCGAAATATCAAATTTAAAATGCATATTTTCGTCCATTTGAAAATATTTAGAATTGAAACGGTGTTTTGTTGTTATTGACAGCCTTTAATTGTGCTATCGTATTGTTAAAGTGTTTGTTTTTATTTAAATAAATAAAAAGAGAGCTCATCAAACGAGAAAAAATATTCATTTCTCTCGTAAATTTTTCGAGGAATTCCACTTCTAAAATTTCAAGCACTTCCGCGACATCTTCAAACAAATCCAGAGGTTCAAAATCCATTTTTATTTAGTTTTTATATTAATTTTCTTGTAATAAAGAAATAAATATTTGGCGCAACAGCTCTTTAAGTGCCAGGGCCTAGCTTCTCGCAACCACTCATGTTGTGTGCGTTATATTTTTCACACAAATGCCCTTCCTACAGTTTAGTGCCGTAACCGAAGGGCAATTTGGTTTGAGAAGCTTTTTCGAGACAACAATACTCTCGGATGTTTGTCAGACGCTCGCGAGAGGTGGGGCCGTGAAAAAAATGTAATCACACACAAAAATTACTATTTATGAATACGTCAATCATTTATGTCTTACTTAAATATTTTATGAGACACTTTTTCCCCCACATGCGTTATGTTCGACTTAAGGAAATTTAAGTTTCGGTTTGAGTTTGGTGCAAAGCAATATGTGACACTTAAGAGTTTATGTTGGACATATATATTTATGTTACGTTTCAGTAAATGGGCCTTAAAGACCTTCGCTCATTTCTCGGTATGTTAATATCCTGACATATCGCCGCTTCATTAAAGATTATGCAAAACTTGCAAAGCCCCTGACATCCCTCTTAAGAGGAGAAGATGGACGAGTGTCCAAGAACTTTTCATAAAACCAACCCATTCATTTAGACAAAGAAGCCTTAAAAGCATTCAATAAAGTCAAAAATTCAATTATTTCGGCAGAAGTGGTTCTGTCGTATCCTAGCTTCAAAAATGAATTCGATCTGACCACGGATGTCTCGGGTTATGCTATCGGGTAGCCCTCTCTCAAAATCGCACACCAATCACATTCCTCTCTAGAGCTCTAAACAAGACCCAGGAACATTATGCAACAAACGAGAAAGAAATGCTCGCTATTACATGGTCACTAAATTCATCAAGGAACTTCCTCTACGGATCTCGAAAAGTGAAAATTGTTACCGATCACCAGCCTCTCACTTATGCCTTGAGCAATAAAAACACCAATAGTCAAATGGAAAGAGGGAAGTCTATTCTAGAAAAATACAACTACGAACTCAAGTATAAGCCAGGGAAAGCAAACGTAGTGGCTGATTCCCTTTCCAGGCCCACCCAAGTAACCGAAATTCATTCAATGACCCCAACCGAACAATGTGCCGATAGCTCTTCTGACTTTCAAAACCCCAATAAATATACCATATTCCGTAATCAACTAGTACTAAAAAATAGGCGAAGATAACAGTTACCAAATTAAAACTCCGTTCGAAATTTACACAAGACACATTTTTATCAAACCAGAGTACACGGAAGCAGACTTAGTAAACGCTCTTAAGAGATACTTGATACTAATACTATAAATGGACAAACGAAGAAACTATGGGTAAGATACAAGAAATTTACCCGCTCCACTTCAAAGACTACCGTATTAGATTTACCCGAAAATTTGTGCAACAAATACCCAGTGAAACCGAACAAGAAGAAAAACCCTAAAGATACACTGACGCGCTCATCGCAACGCCGAAGAAAACCGAATTCAGTTGTTGGAAAATTTCTGCTTCCTTAAAATGTCTTCAAAAATGAAAGCATTAGTAAACCGTTGCGCAACCTGTAAAGAAAATAAATACGACAGGCATCCGAATAAACCACACTTGAAACCTAGACCCATCCCTGATTATCCTGGGCACACCATTCATATCGATATCTTTTCTACCGAAAAACAGCTTGTCTTAATGGCCGTCGATAAATTCATAAAATTCGCTCAAGCTAAAATTATCTCATCGCACTCAACGAAGACATTAAACCACCATTACGGGATACCATATTCTTCTTCTGCGTACCCGTAATTGTTGTTAAAGATAATGAGAAGGTGCTAGATTCAGCCTCAATTACCTCAACGCTATAAGATGACCTTCAAATCAAAATTGAAATCAATAAAACCCCTCCATATAAAAGTGAAGTGAACGGTCAAGTTGAACGTTTCCACTCCACATTGTCCGAAATCATGAGATGTTTTAAATCTGACGGACCTCCACGGTCTTTTGAAGAACTCCTAGAACGAGCCGTGAATGAATACAATTTCACTATCCACTCAACCAGAGGTAAGAAACCGTCAGAACTCTTTTACGGACGAATACCCAGATTAAACCCCGTACAATTTGAAAAAAAACACGGTTGACTAACGAAAGACTTACAACTCAACAGGAGAAGAACAATAAATACCATAACAAGAAAAGGAAGCCAATGAAAGTCTACCAAATAGGACATGATATTTTTGTTAAAAATAATAAACGGATATGCTCGAAATTAACTGGTAGATACCGACAAGAAATAGTTAAGAAAAATAAGAACTCTACAGTAAGAACTGACTCCGGCAAAGTAGTGTACAAAAGTAATATTAGAAACTAACATTTATCTTTTCAGGTGTGCCTTTTGCACCTGTCAGGCAACTATTCAAATATTAGACTTTTCAAACGCACAAATAGTGACTTTTCACATTGGACAGACGAAGATACAGGACGGAAAATCGTCAAGGAGCTTAACTTACTCTAAAAACTTATCTGGAAGGACAGCAACATCGACCGATATCGCCATAATTTAGACACATACATTAGGAAGCTATCACCTGAATGGATCCTTATCACATCCAATTGTCCTCACAAACCTCGTAAACATTGCCGCCAAGACGAATGATTCAAAGATGAAATTCAAACGAAAGCAAGAGTGGTTTCACAGCGAATGTTATGAGGCTCGAAAAAGATCTTTGACTGCGCTAAATCTGTTTAGAAAAGAGAACTTTGATATGGCGAAAGCTGTATACCTCGACGTAAATGCATACTACAAATCCCTATGTGATAGAAAACGGAAAAGATACCTCAATGAAATTGCTAGCGAGTTGGGTGAGGCTGCAAACAGTAAACAATTTTGGTCCTTAGCAAAAAAAAATAAATCGAAGGAAGTATAAGGTCGGAAACAGAATTGAAGCCTCAGTTTTAGCGCTCCATTTTAACACATTGATCAACGCGCAGGGAACATTGACTACCTTCCAGTACGCAATGCCAAACATCTATTGTGATTCCCTGGATAAGCCGTTTGATGAAAACGAACTTTTCGAGGTACTGAAGGAGGCAAAACGAAACAACGCTCCGAGTGAAGACGGGGTCCCATATAAGTTTTTTCAATATGCTTCATCATCCTTTTTGGAAAAATTGTTGGTATCCTTTAATCGTACCTATAATGCAGGAAAAGTACCGAGTGCATTTCAGAGATCAATTGTATTCCCTATTTTTAAAAGAGGCGACCTAAACGTAGCGGAAAACTATAGGGGAACATATTTTATGAATGCAGTTACAAAAGTCTTCACTGACATGCTAGCAGCAAGACTATACTTACTTTCTTAGGTGGCGCTACAGTTCCGGGTGAACCTGGGCCTCAACCAACAAGCCTCTCCATTTAGCTTGATCTTTAGCTAATTGCTTCCAGTTGCGCACTCCAAGTTGGTCGAGGTCGCCTTGAAATTCTGCGCGCCACCTACGGCGATGATTCCCTCTACTGCGTCGTCCCTTGGGGTTAGATTCAAAGAATCTACGGGTCGGAGCGTTGGTATCCATTCGCTCTACATGTCCTAGCCATCTCAGACGTCCAATACGCAGTTTTTTGACTAGGTCGATGTCGCTGTACAGCTCGTATAGTTCCTGATTGAATCTTCTCCTTCAAAACACGTCAACGCAAACGGGACCGAAAATCTTACGAAGAATTTTTCTCTCGAAGCGACCAAGGATATCTTCATGCTCCTTTAATAAAGCCCTATCGCTCGAAGAACTTTTCTCTCGAAATAACCAAGGGCATCCTCATACGGTTTTTTCAAAGCCCATGCCTCTGCGCCATACAGCAGGACTGGGATGATTAATGTCTTATAAAGAGTTACCTTAGAAGTTCGAGATAGGGCTTTGCTACTCAATTGCCGTTTTAGCCCATAGAAACAACGATTGGCAAGAGTAATTCTTCGTGTGATATCTCCACTCATGTCATTTGCGGAGCTGACCATAGAGCCTAGGTAGACAAAATCCTTTACTACCTCAAAATTGTATCTGTCTATTGTGGCGTTCTGCCCAAGACTCCGATGTTGGGTGTCCTTTTTTGTAGACAGCATATATTTTGTTTTGCTTTCATTGACCGCTAGACCCATCTTTGCTGCCTCGATCTCAATACTCGTAAATGCCCCATTGACCGCCCGCTGAGTTCTTCCGATTATGTCAATGTCATCGGCATAAGCGAGTAGTTGTACAGACTTGAAGAAGATTGTACCTCCGGGGTTGGCTTGTGAGTTTCGTACAATTCTCTCAAGTACTACGTTAAAGAGATCGCATGATAGCGCGTCGCCTTATCTAAGACCTTTCCTGACATCGAACGGTTCGGTGATGTTCTTACCGACTTTGATGCAGCAGCGAGAGTTCTCCATCGTCATTCTGCACAAACGGACGAGCTTGGCAGGGATGCGAAGACTAGACATGGCTCTATATAACTCGTCTCTATACACGCTATCATAGGCAACTTTGAAATCGATGAAAAGGTGGTGCGTATCGATTTTATATTCATGGGTTTTTTCCAAGATCTGCCGTAGTGTGAATATTTGGTCAATGGTGGACTTTCCCGGCCTGAAACCGCACTGATAGGGACCTATCAGGTTGTTGACGATCGGTTTTAGGCGTTCACATAGTACGGCAGACAGGATCTTATATGCGATATTTAGGAGACTTATACCTCTGTAGTTGGCGCAGTTCAGAGGGTCTCCTTTCTCCAGGATCGGGCAAACGATGCTGAGGTTCCATTCATCGGGCATACTTTCGTCCGACCAGATTTTACAGATGAGCTGGTGCATGCTCCTTACCAAATCATCTCCTCCTGCCTTGAAAAGTTCAGCGGCAAGGCCGTCGGCTCCAGCAGCTTTGTTGGATTTGAGTTTAGATATCGCTATCCTCACTTCATTATGATCGGGTTGACGGGAATTTTGACTGCCATCGTCACTGTTGAATGGCTCATTCTGCCTGACAGCGGAATATTGATCATCATCGCCGTTTAACAGTCTGCAGAAGTGTTCCTTCCATATCCTCAGCACCGACTGCGATTCTACTACTATGTTGCCATTTTCGTCCCTGCAGGCTTTTGTTCTGGCTTTGAAACCCTGGCATGTTCTTTTTATCTTTTGGTAAAATTTTCGAACATTATTCCTGCAATAAAGTCTCACAATCTCCTCGATCGAGCGCTTCTCATGCTCTTTTTTCTTCTTTCTGAGAAGTCGATGCTCCTCTTTTCTCCTGCGCACGTAGAGCTCATGAGCAGCTCTAGTCCTTCTGTGCAGCGCCGCTTTGTACGCCTCTTGTTTTGCTGCATGTGCTTGCCGGCATTCCTCATCAAACCAGGGGTTTCGTTGTGGGGGGCGAGAGAAACCCAGTACATCAGAGGCGGCATCTCTGATGGCTTGTTGGCAACGCTACCACTGGTCTTCCGCATTTGCTGCCGGCGGCATAGGACTTAGATTGAGATTAGAAGAAACACGATCGGCAAAGGTTCTGGTAGTCTCTTGCGATTGTAGCTTTTCGACGTCAAATTTCCCCACAGCATTTCGTTGATTTCTCTCCGTTGTGGATATCTGCATTCGTACCTTGGCTACAACTAGGTAGTGATCCGAGTCCACGTTGGCTCCTCGGAAAGTCCGGACACCCAGAATACTGGAAGAGTGCCTTGCGTCGATCGCAATGTGATCGATTTGGTTGACAGTTTTTCGATCAAAGGAGAGCCATGTTCCTTTGTGAATATCGAGACGTGGGAACCGCGTTCTAGCTGCAACAAAGTTTCGCCCCGCCGTAAAGTCGATTAGCCTGAGTCCGTTGCCGGAAGTGTTGTCGTGCAGGCTGTGCTTTTCGACCACGCTACTAAAGACTTCCTCTCTTCCTATCTTTGCGTTAAAGTCGCCTAGGATAATTTTAACGTCGTGGCTAGGGCATTGCTCATACGTCTTGTCCAAGAGCTGGTAGAAGTCATCCTTTGTCGCTTCGTCCTTCTCCTCGTGAGGGGCGTGAACTCCTCCGGATCCGCATCCGAATAGACGCTGTCCTTTTTGTCTGTAGCAATCGCCGTAGTAGATGTCGCAGTTTTTCATACTCCTTTTGCCCGGCCCATCCCATCGCACTTCTTGGATGGCGGTAATGTCTGCTTTGAGACACTCTAGGGCCTCCGCAAGTTGTTCGGCTGCACGTGGTTTGTAGAGGGACCTAACATTCCATATGCAGACACGAAGATCGTTGTCCTTTTTACGTTTGCATGGGTCGTCAACAGTAAGATCATCCGTATCCGAGGCTGTTGGTTGCTTCGTAACCAAGAGTTTTTTTTACGTGGTAGGGAAGTTCACATAACGTGAAAGAAAGTCTTGGGGTCAACACGTACTGTGATCTGTCCGTGAATAGTTTCTCTTTTCTAAGTTAAATCGATTAAAAACAAGTTGAAGTTGAACGTAGGAGCTGTGAGAGTTCAAAATGATCGACCATCTCATCAAGTAACTGATGCTTCGATGCCAGTGTCGCCGCTCCCAACTGCATCTAATGCTGAACGGAACCAGTCACAACAACTACACCAATACGACAATCAACAGCAAAAGCAACTACAACTATACCAATACGACAGTCAACAACAAAAGCAACAACAGGAACACCACCAGCAGTTCCAAGATCCGATTTCTAATCAGCGACAACAACAATTTCAACAATCTACTTCTTATGACAATCAAGTGATAACATTAGAGACAGTGTATAATGAAATTTTTGCTCTCAGATCTGAAAATGCTCTCGCTCTCTCTTTGATAAAAACTTTACAAGAAGAAAAAAATAGTCTCTTGAAAACAGTGAGTGATCTTCAAAGAGAAGTGCATTTTTTACACCAAAAAAGAAAAGAAAATTTTGTTGAAGTTGTGGGTGTGCCGGATGTGAACAATAGCAACGCTCTTAATTGTGCTCTGCAAGTTTTTTCTAAGGGTGTTTGCACTGATATATCTGAAGCTGATATTGACAATTGTTATGTTAAAAAAGCTAAGAAATCCAACAATCCGGTTGCTAATAAATCTAATATTTTGGTAGTTAAATTTGTCTCTAAATTAAAAAAAGATATAATTATGAAGAACAAAGTTAGTGCTAAAAATAATTTAACTTCAAAGATTTTTGGCTGTGATAAGCATAGTAAAATTTATATTAACGATTCGCTAAATTGTGCCACAAATAATCTTTTGAATGCTGTACAGAAAGCTAAGAATGAGAAAATGTATAAGTATGTTTGGGTCAAAAACGAGAGAGTACTAATGCGCAAGAGGGATAATGATAACTACATTGTTATTAACTCTGTTGAAGACCTTTTAACACTTAATTAATATGCAAGATCCTCAAATAAATTTCCTAAATGTTCCCTCCATCAATTGCGTTGACGTTGCATCTCATGATCTCGTTTTTGACCAAAACTACTTACCTAATTTTCTTATTATCCACCAAAACATTAGAAGTATGCGCAAAAATTTTGATAACCTCCTTGTGCATTTAAATGCTTTTTGGAATAAGCCCGATTTTATTTTTTTGTCAGAAACGTGGATTTATGATGAAGAAAAGTCGCTTTTTGCGATTGAGGGGTATGAATTTATCCCTTGCTGCAATAATACATATGCAGCCGGTGGTGTTGCAGCTTTTATTAAAAGTTATTTTTTGAAGGATACGACTGATGTTGATGCTTCCTGTTTAAACTTGTATAGCTGTGATGCTTTAAAAATTAAGATAAAAAGCAGTAAGTTAACTTTATTATGTATTTATAGAACAAATCATCTCAAATCGAACAAATCCAAATGATAAAAGAGAATGATGTCATCATCACCAATTCCAAGGTCATTGCTGATAAATTTAATGATTATTTTACCTCTGTTGGTACTAAAGTTGTGTCAGATAATTGTTCTGGACATTCTAATTGCGACTGCTTAGCTTATGAGGAGTCATCCTCTCAGAGCTTTTTTTTTGTTCCCAGCACGTCTTTTGAACTGTACAAAATAATTAAGTCTCTTAAAAATTCGAATTCTGACACAACTGAGTGCTTTTCAAGTAACTTCGTTAAGAAAATTGCTCTGAACATCTGTGATGTTTTATCTTATTTATATAACAATAGCATTTTAAAGGGTGTTTTTCCTGACAAGTTAAAACAAGCCGAAGTGATACCTCTATTTAAGAAAGGTGATAAAACTTCAATTAATAACTACAGGCCAATTTCTTTACTTCCAGTATTTACAAAAAATTTCGAAAAAGCTGCTATCTATCTGACGATATAGCTTGTGCTTTTCAAAGTTATTCTGCTCTTAATCTTTCCGCTGATATTAATCATGACCTGGAAGTCTTAAGTCATTGGTTTAAAATGCATAAAATGGCTATAAGCGATAAAACCAAGATTATGTTTTTTAGTCCAAGTGGTAAGGAAGCTGACTTTGGACCATTCGTTTTTCACTGTGCAAACTGCTACAAATTTAAACATTCTAAAGATATCTGCTACTCGGAAATAGAGGCACAGACATTTTTTGAGTCACGTTTATGCTCTACCAAATGTTTTAATATTGAGAGTGTTAAATCCTTTAAGTATCTTGGTGTTTTGCTAGACTGGAAGATGAGCTGGTTGGCCCATTCCGATGCCCTTAAGAAGTATCTTATGGCTGTCACTAGGCAGATTTACATTCTAAATTCATATTGCTCTCGCGTTCTTCTTAGGTGTATCTATTATGGCTTAGTTCAATCTAAGCTTGAATATGGCATAGTTTCCTGGGGTGGTGCGTATTACAACAAGTTGTACCCGCTCCTTATTTCTCAAAAGCACGTTATTCGTATAATTTGTAATAAAAGCCGTCATACTAGTAGTTTAATGCTCTTCAGAAGTCTTAAAGTTCTATCTCTGAAACATCTTTATTGTTATAAAGTTTTAAAGTTATTCTTCGTGAGATCAGGCTATCTTTTAAACAGGTGCTCTTCTAGCTATCGTCTCAGAATAAATAATCTAAATCTCGCTTTAGTACCTTCCCACAATCTGCAAATTTTCTTTAATTTCTTTACGGCATCTGCTCCGAGAATTTTTAACAAGTTACCCTATCATATTAGAAGCTTAAGAAATGAATCCACTTTCCTCAAAAAAGTAAAATTATGGCTTTTAGACCTCAACTACAAGGAGATTTGTGATCTACTTGGAGTAATTGTTTAAATTGTTTTATTCTTTTTTTTCTTAAAAACTGGCACTAAATCTTGTTATGACCCCATTACATTCTATACTTAATCTTTTATTGTTATTATAGTGTTGTTATTATTGCTGCTTTCGCCTCTAGTTCCCTTAGAACTATAGATTGCAGCTACTTTATTAATTCTAAGTTAATTCTGTTAAATTTTGTTACATTTAGTTTATTGTTCTGTATTCTGAATTAATATTGAAATAAATTGAAATTGAAATTGAAAAGTTAACCCGACGGCACAACCCCCAACCTGGAGGGCCAGATCCTTTTTTTTTGTACCCCTAGGACAAGAGGCCGGATGCACCGATGTCAGTAACCCACTTCGGGGATATGAGCGCTGCCCATTAAGGGTTCATCCGCCACCATCTCTTTTGCAATACCCTGACGTAGTATTGAAAATCCTTACAGACCTCAGCTCTGAATATGTCGAAGTAGCTCCGGTAAGGTATCCGCTGGTCTGTAGACGTCACAGTTGATTCCATCGAGAGAATTCATCCGCCGCACGTCCTCCTTCTGAGGAGCTCTTGCTAGACTTCTGAGACGCATATTTCAGCCAATCAGGTCAACAAGAGATGCCTCGTCCGGTTAGACATATGCGCGCTGAAGTTCACCCAGATTTGCTTACACAGGTCTGAGTGTTCAGCTGCACATATATCGTCAGACTCAGCATACGCTTATCGTTAGTTCACTATCAGATAGCTATCCAGCGGGCACCGCGTGGTGGTGATGATGCGATTTTGCCCACCAGCAATCGAGCAATCTTTGGTCCCGTCCATATAGACGGTGTGTGGAAGAGAAGGTACAATGCCGAATTATACGGCCTATATAAGGACATCGACTTAGCCAGAAGAGTTCACATACAGCGACTAAGATGGCTGGGTCATTCAGAACGGATGGAGCCCACAGTTCCAGCCAAGAAAGTCTTCGAATCCATCCCGAATGGAGGGCGCGGTAGAGGACGACCTCGTGGTAGATTGCGCAAACAAGTGGAGGGGGACCTCAACGTAACCGTACTAGCTGGAGAGGTTTGTTGGTTGAGGCCCCGGTCCACCCCCGACTGTAGCGCCACCTGAAAAGAAGAAGAAAATCTTTTAACTAGCGTATCTAAAATAGAAAAGTGGTCATTTGCCTCTTCTTGTTGCAAGTAGAGAGTGTTCTCCATACTAGCGTTGTCGACCTCAGGTACTCCCTAATGGATGAACACTCTCTCTCCCTCATTTTAAGTGGTCGTCCCGAGTACATTAATTTCACCGCTGCTTGAATTTATCCGACTTAAGATATGCGCTGCTATGTTTTCTTTTCCTTAGATATATAGTCGATAGTAATGTTGTATTCCCATCACTTGATTATCTACCTTGTCGCGGTGTGATGGCTCATGCTAGAGATCAAGGTGCTTGGAATCGACGTATCACGTCCCAAGCGGTATCGCTGCAACGATGAGCGATTCACTTGAAGAGGCTCGAAGTAAAACTAAAAGATAATCATCCTACCTAGTCTCTCCTATCCTTCTTTCCCACCCCTCCCCCAACTCTTCCCCCTGGGCTGGATCAAGGTGTCAACCGTACCGTGCCGAGGATCAGCCTGGCTGAGGGCCCAGGACAACCAAAAATAGCTCAGTCGCAAACGGTGTATCCAGAGACAGCGGGCACGCTCTGGTATCAACCGCCTTATCTGCATAATGCGGGGCTCTGTGCAGACTGACCACCCTTTCCCTAGCTACTCGTGGGACCAACATTTCAGACAAAAACAAAAAACCAGACCTTGGGGCCGGACCTCAACAACAAAAACCCGGAAACAGTCGACATCGTCGGCAGCTTTAAAAGCACTACACGTGTGGAAGAGCATCTGCAGAATCTCTGCATTGATAATTCCGTCAGCGAGTGCTCCGTGCTGTCGGACGAACTGAATAGCGCTACACCCACGTGCAGTTCAGCTCCTCCATCTCTTCCCAAGCTCACTGACCAAGAGAGGAAATCCGTTCCGATTCTTCAGCTGCCTTGACGTGGCGGAACGGCTTAAGAGTCAATGACCCTAAGGATCCGAAAGGACCCCAGGTGAGACATCGAACTAAAGGCTGAAGACGTCTTGACTGTGACGCAAAACCTGTTAAAAGTATGATGGAAGAAACATTCACGGTATATACTCCAGGTGGTACTCGCGCAAGCGACAATCCACCCGTGGTCTTTTCGACCCCGGCCGGGACAAGGATTCTGGAGGTCCCAACCAGCATACTCAAACCCCCCGCCTCTGGCGTTGACCCGGAAGTAGTAGCGATGCTTGCTTCTGAAGAATCCTGCGGCTCTGTCTCCGACTCGTTTGGTAGACTGGGCTGGAATGACGGAGAAAGTGGCGGAAAGGCTTCGGCTGGAACGTCTAATCTCTGTTTTAATAGTCGGGCAGCTGGTCGAAGTTGTGTTGAAGACGGTTTGACTCGGGATACCGAAAAAGGTGAACGAGCTCCTGAAACGGCGCACTCCGAAAAGCTCCTGACTAAGAGTCAGTTGAAGAGGAGAAGAAGGAAGGCGGCGATGGCGCGGTGCAAAGAGGCTGCAGAGTCAGCTGAAGGCGCAAGCGCTGGTAGTAATCATCCCTCAATGGCGGCGGGAAAGAGGCCTAGGTCGACAGAAAGTACTCCAACTGGAGTCGTTCTATCCCTCGGACCCAACGCTGGCTCCCATTCGGTTGGCTCGAACAGGTCAAAGCGGACGAAGCAAGTTTCGCCTACTTTCATCGGTGGAAGCGTGTGCGCATCTGATGCGCGCCCCTCTGCTGGACACACTCTTACCGGTGGCGTTATCTGCGCACAAAATCTGAGTGATGCTGGTGTTGCTATCCCTAAAGGTCCCAGCACTAGCGGACAGAAAATGGCAGACGCAGGCAAAGCCACGGGTAAGGGTGCTCGTCTCGGCGGAAGCGTGGGTGCATCGGGTGCTCACCCTTCTACCAAGAAGCCTCGCACCGGAGGTATTACCCGCGCACAAAATCTGGGTGATGCACGTGCTGGAACTTCTAAAAGCTTTAGCACCTGCGGACAGAAATTGGCTGACGCGGATAAGACCCTCGGTAAGAAGCAATCCGGATCGAAGGAGCGAAGGGAGCAGATTCTGTATAGTGAAACTGCTTCCTCCGCTCTTACGTTACGAACCGCAAGAGCTGGCAATGATCACAAGATGACCGATGCGGAGTGCAGACACTGCGAAGATCGTCTGTGGGAGCTGGCTTCGGCAGCAAATGCCTGCATTCAAGTGAAGGGCTGTGCGTTAAAGAGCGGAACCTTCGTGGTGAAGTGCTCCTCGCAGCAAACCCTTGAATGGCTAAGCAATGCGGTGCCGAAAATACCACCCTCGGGGACCACTTCTTTTGTGGTTCTCATGCCCATCAAGAGAACGCGCGCCATTTGCTTTATCCCGGGGAAACTCAGGAAAACGGCGGATGTGCTGACGCGTCTCCGTACCCAGAATCCTGGCCTCAACACGAGCGAATGGTTCGTCTACTCTCACGGCAAGTGCAAGAATCGGGAAAATGTGGAAGGTTCTTCGCTTGTTGTGGGTTTAGATCTTGGCTCTGTGGAGGTCTTGAAGTCTAGGTATGACATGCGTCCTTACCTGCATCTTGGAAGGATTCATTTCCGCTTGATTTCCAAATGAGTGCAAGTAATGGGCGAAAACCACCGACTATATCTATGACATTTTCGCAGATTAATCTGCATCACTCCAAGGCTGCTACCGCTCTCTTAAGTAGTAGACTTTCCGTGGTGCGTACAAAACCCCACATAACATCTATCCAGGAACCATATGTGCGGAACAAGCGCATATGTGGATTTGGGGGTGTTCGTGGAGTAACGGTGCTATGCGACGAGCGATCTGAAAGACCGAGAGCTTGTCTAATTGTGCCGAATTTCCTCTCAGTAAGCAAGCTTGGACAATTTTGTGGTCAGGACTTGGTTGCTGCAGCTGTAACCTATGAAACAAACGGAAGTTGGAAAACTTTCGTCGTTGCGTCGGCTTATTTCCCTTATGATTCGGTAATGCCTCCACCACCGAAGGCGGTTGCCGAACTCATGAAGTACTGTGACACTCGGGAGACGGGACTAGTCATATGCTGCGATGCTAATGCTCAGAATACAGTCTGGGGCAGCAGCAAATGCAACATACGAGGAAACCATCTCCTAGACTTTATACTATCATCTGGTATGACAATAAACAATGCTGGCTCCCAGCCAACTTTTGTTACGGCAAGGAGGCAGGAGGTAATTGACTTGACTTTATCTAATAGGTACTTCAAGTCGATTACTAACTGGAGGGTACTGCCGGAAGTGTCCTTATCAGATCATAGATACATCGTTTTTCAAATCGAATGCGAAGCTTTAACTTTGCAGGAGAGGAGGAATCCGAGGAAAACCAACAGGGTGCGGTTTAGGAAAGAGCTAGACAGATCTGTCAAAACTCCAACTAAACTCAGAACGAAACGAAAGGTTGAGGATGCTGTTCAAAACCTGACCAGTGTCCTTACCAATTGTTTTGAACTGGCGTGTCCAATGACAAAAAACTCCTGCAGAACGCCGGTTCCCTGGTGGAGCCCGGAACTGCAGCGACTTAGGGAAGAATCCAGAAAACTTCTGAATAGGTCACTCAAGACAAATTTAGAAGGTGACTGGGATCTCTTTAGATCGAAGCAAAAAGACTGTAAGAAGTTAAATCGCTCGTCGAAAAGTGCTTCTTATAGAGATTTTTGTGAATAGATCGAGACACTCGGTGAAACAAGTAGGTTGGTTAAAGTCCTCAAAAGAGGTAAGCCGACCAAACCGGAATCACTCAGACGGTCTGATGGCAGGTTTACTGAGACAAAAGCGGAAACTTTTAGTCTTCTGCTGGAGACTCACTTTCCCTGCAATCGGATAATCACTAGGTCGCAGCTTGGCCCGCTTACCCAGGCTGAGCTTGATCTAAGTCAGAAAACTCGGCGCAGTTGGTATATTGCATCAGCCGTGGTAACAGATGAGGCCATCAAATATGCTGTGGCATCTTTTGATGGTTTCAAATCGCCTGGCACCGATGGAATATATCCGGCTATGCTGCAACAGGGTATAGATCAGCTATTGCTAACTCTGAAAAGAATTTTCACCGCTGGCTTGGCGCTGGCATATATTCCTACACCTTGGCGGACTGTCAGAGTAGCTTTCATACCGAAAATTGGTAAGGAAGACTATTCGCTCCCCAAGAGTTTCAGACCTATAAGTTTGACATCCTTCTTACTGAAGAGTATGGAGAGACTGGTAGAATTTCACATGCGCAAAGTTGCTTTGAAACTGCATCCACTATCGGAGATGCAGCATGCTTATCAGCGTGGGAAATCCTGTGAGACCGCACTTCAAAATCTAGTGGCCAGAATTGAATGCGCGCTTGATAGGAGAGAATACGCGATGGGTATCTTCATCGACATTGAGGGTGCTTTTGACAATGCGACTTTTGACTGCATGTGCGACTCTGCCAGACAACACGGGGTAGATGAAATATTACTGTTGTGGATTAAAGCAATGCTAATGAATGGAACTTTGGTAGTGGATGCGGATTGTGGCCAATATGTTATGACAGGGGTAAACAGGGGCTGTCCGCAAGGTGGCGTTCCGTCTCCATTGTTATGGTGCATGGTGGTCGACTCTCTGTTGAACACTCTAAATAGTTCTAACGTCTACGCTCAGGCATATGCGGATGATGTCGCGTACTTTCTGTCGGGCCATGCCTGGCGACGGTCTGTGCTAACGCTCAGGCGGCGCTGGACATGATCGATGAATGGTGTACTAGGAGTGGGCTTTCGGTGAATCCTCTTAAAACTGAGGTTGTTCTTTTTACGAGAAGGAGGATTTTGACCGGTCTGACTCAGCCAGTACTAAAAGGCGTCACCATTCGCATTTCCAATGAAGCCAAATATCTGGGAGTGATTTTAGATAAGAAACTTCATTGGTCTAAACACGTCGAGTCGAAAACATCCAAGGCGCTCTCAATCTACTGGCAGTGCAAGGGTGCTTTTGGCAAGACTTGGGGCTTGTCACCGAATAAGGGTCTCTGGATCTACACGGCTATGATAAGACCATTCCTCGCATATGCGTCGGTTGTTTGGTGGAAGGGGCTCTCACGTAAATATGTGGTTGCTTTTTGCTCGAAACTCCAAAGAACGGCTTGTCTCGGCTACTCAGGAGCTTTCCCGAGTACGCCTGGCTCTGCTCTAGACGCTTTGCTGAACTTACCTCCCCTTGATACTTATATCATGGGTTGCACTATCAAAGCCATCCATCGTCTTAGGCGGGGCGGTTTTTGGTATACTCCACACTGGAACTTTGATGAACTTGCGCGACACTTATCTTACGACTCCTGTCTTATGGATATGCCGTCTGATGCAATGACACCAGAACTCCAGCTGATGCGCAAATTCAGAGTCGACTTTCCTTGTGTCCAGGACTGGCTTCGGTCAGAATCTGAGCCGGGAATGGAATGTAGTCGTATTTTCACGGATGGTTCCAAAACCAGTCAAGGGTCTGGCGCTGGGGTCTTCGTGGAAGTCGACAACATTAGACTTCACTTCTCGTTAGGCAAATATGCGTCTGTTTTCCAAGCGGAAACTTATGCAATCCTAATGGCCATGAACTATGTTGTGAAGAACAGGTGGAAGGGACGTAGCATTTGTGTCTGTAGTGACAGCCAGGCTGCGCTTAAGGCCTTGCTTAACCCTTTAACCACTTCCAAAATAGTTCGTGAAACCAAAAACTCTTTGAACTCGGTCGCAAGGCTGAATTCTCTGTCTCTTATCTGGGTCCCAGGTCATACTGGGATCTTGGGGAACGAGATCTCCGATGAGATTGCTAGACAACCGCGGAACATTATCTCTGTGAGTGGTGTCCGGCCTTTGCTCGTATCAGGTGGCAGATCTTCGGTGCGGATGTGGTGAGTGCTGGTACTGTAAGCTCCTCATCACTGAAGTGCTTGCTTGGCTTTCTTAGAAAGTCAAGGAAATTCCAACAAAATGGGTAAATCAGGGTTTGCTCTCTGGTAGTACAATGGACCAGTTGTGTCTGAGTGCTCCAGTCGAGTGTTTCCTATCCTGACAAAAAAACAAAAAAAAAAAAAAAAAGAGAAGAAATCGCTAAGTCCTGAGACTAAAGCGGCTTTCCGCATCCTTGACCGACTAGGCAAAAAGGCGAAAAAGGAGTGGAGTCAGCAAGAGCCGGAATCCCACGTCTGTGAAACTGGCATTGCCAGACAGTTCAGCGAGCTAATGAAGCTAAAGCCTCTGCGGCACTTCGCTACCCGTGGGCAACGCCACCCAACCACCCATGGCACACGCCACCCTTCCACCCATGGCTCACGCCAGTTCTCCACCCGGGGCACTCGCCAACCAACGAATCGAAGAGTGAATCCCTCTCCTTGAAAGAATCGCTCCCACGCTAACGACACACCGAATCGATCTGGTTTACCAAACCAAGCTGGGGACCAGTCCGTAGTCGCGATAGACTCTGCGCCCAAGAGACGCAGGTCCGTAGACGAGGAGTCCAACGCCTCGAAGAAGACAAAGAGCTCAGTGAGCTCCAAACCCTTCTCCGAGCCGGTCAAGGACAGCCCCGTCGTCGCGATAGTGGACCTGTCTGACGAAGAGGGGAGGATCTCCTACGATAAGTGGAGGCTCATTGAAGGCAGAGTGATGAACTGCCTTTACGAGCGTTTTTTGACTCATCCCAACTCTCCACCCACCTTTCAAGACGCTGGCTGGCATCAAGGCTTTGTTAAGCTGATCGCATGCGACGATCAGAACTTGGTCGACTTCATCGCCGCTGCCATTAGCAGCATAAGTGAAATCTGGCCAGGAGCCAAGCTCAAGGCGGTGGAACGGAGTCAAATCCCCCACAGGCCGAAAGCGAGGATCTGGGTTCCACTCGAACCGCCCGAGCCAGCAAAAGTCCTTAGCCTGATTGCCTATCAAAATCCGGACCTACCAGTCAAAGACTGGAAGGCATTTGAGGAGCCATCGAGCTCTAAAAAAACGGATAACGACCGCTCGCTAGTCATCTTTCTAACTGCCGAATCACTACCTCTACTCCGCGCGAAGGAGTTTAAGATCCGTTGTGGTCTGAAGGTAATTGATGTAAGGCTTTTCACGGCGAATCGTAATAGCATCGCAGGTCCCTCTAACTTGGCGACTCCCGCCCTCCCCCGCGTTATAATCCCTGATGATGAACCATCATCCCCCGATGACCTAAACGCTACAGTCGTAGAGAGGTCCATATCAGCTCATAATGATGCTAAAACTGATACAGATTAATCTCCATCGTTCTTCCTTAGCATCCGCTAACCTGTTACTTCGCCTCAGTGAACGAGGCTTTGACATCGCCCTGATCCAAGGACCTCGGATAAGAGATGACACCGTCATAGGATTGAGGGCCCCAGAATATACGCTATACCCCGCGAAGAATGCAGGTAGAACCCGAGCTTGCATTCTTGCTAAAACCTCCTTAAACCTAACTTTTCTTCCCCACCATAGCACAAGAAACCTAGCAGTAACACTGCTTAAATCAAAAAACACCACCATCTGGCTGGCGTCAGGATACCTACCCTATGAAGACCCCGAGTCTGCTCCATCCAAGGAAGTGTAAGAAGTGGTAGATGAAGCAAGGAGGAGAAAAGAAGCCATCTTATTGGGGTGCGACATCAACGCGCACCATGATCTATGGGGAAGTACCGACACTAACCCTCGAGGTAGTAGGAAGTAGTCCTACTTTTATTACCAAGACCCGGCAAGAGGTGCTTGACGTCACCTTTGCTTCCCAAAGTATCTATCCTGCATTTTTCAACTGGACTGTATCTGACAGTCATTCGTTTTCCGATCACCGCTATCTGGAGTACAAACTGGAAATCTGTCACAGTACCGCACCCTTGGTCTTCCGCAATCGATGGAAAACCGACTGGTGCTTACACAATAAATCCCTCTCTGCTAAACTATCCAATCAAGTATACCCTACACCAACTACACAATTGGAATAAGCCAAGCTAAACATCGTTCTAACTTCTGCACTTAATACAGCTTTCATCGAATCCTGTCCGATCACAAGAAGAAAGGTGGGCAATTGTCCCCCATGGTGGAATGCAGAACTTAACAGCCTTCGCTGCACAAGCAGGAAACCATTCAATAAAGCCAAATGAACAAGGCTACCACTGGACTGAAGAACTTCAAAATAGAGGTTCGGAAAGCTAGACGCAGATCCTGGCGCGGTTTTTGTCAGAGTATTGACAACACGCGTCAATCCTCTAGACTGCGAAAAGTCCTCTCCAAAACACCAACTATACCTAGTGTCCTCATGAATTCCAATGGATCCTGGGCTGAATCGGACGAAGCATCGCTCAACCTGCTCATGGACACTCACTTCCCCGGCTGCACGCCTACCCCCAACGATGATCGCGCCCTGGTAAATGTTGCACGCCCACAGGCACCTCCTCATCTTATCTGCGAAGATAAGCTAAAATGGGCAGTAAACAGTTTCGAACCATTCAAATCCCCGGGACCGGATGGTGTTTTTCCGGCCCAGATTCAGACGGCCTTCAATATAGTATGGCAGTATCTTTCCTGCATTCTGAAGGCTTGTCTTGAGCTCGGAACAACAGCAACTGCCTGGACAGAGGTAAGAGTGGTCTTTATACCCAAAGCAGGCAAGACATCGCACACCCTCCCAAAGGACATAAGACCTATTAGTCTAACGTCCTTCCTTCTCAAGATTCTGGAAAGAATCCTGGACCTACACATCAAGGCCACTATTGATAGCACCCTACTATCAATGTCACAGCACGCCTACCAAAAAGGTTAGTCTGTCGAAACGGCTTTGCACTCCATCATCCACCCCATTGAAAAATCACTCTCAACCAAAGAGTTCACCCTAGTGTCATTTCTAGACATAGAGGGAGCTTTCAACAACGTTGAAACAAATTCGATTACCAGTGCCTTACGTAGGCTCAACATCTGCGAACCCATCTGTTGTTTCGTAGAACACATTCTAAAGAACAGGGTAATAACAGCATCCTTCGGAAGTAGTACTGTCAAGCGACATGCACATCGAGGCACCCCTCAAGCGGGTGTACTGTCTCCACTATTGTGGAATTTGGTGCTTAACGAGGACCTTCTAAAGATCGAAAAAACTGGATGCAATGTTATTGCCTATGCAGATGATGTCGCCATTCTAACAACAGGCAAATACCCGCAGACGCTGGCCAATGTCATGCAGTCTGCTCTTAATGAACTGCTCAGATGGACCGATAAATATGGCCTCTCCGTTAACTCGACGAAGACCGAGCTAGTTCTATACACAAGAAAACACAAGCTACCTAACTTCACTCCACCCAAGATTAGGGGATCCACCCTCAAGCTTTCAAATAGTGCTAGCTATTTAGGCCTAAAGCTTCACCGCAAGCTAATTCGGAAGGAGAATGTCGTCGAACGGGCCAAGAAATCGCCGGCCGCTCTATACTTCTTCTTCCTTTTATCAGCGAGGCTATGATCCGAAAACAAGGGATCACAACCCTCCCACTTCACCGCTTTTCTACTGATCCGCCTGTGGGGTTCGCCTATTTGACCTCAGAAAATATCGGCAGGCCTGCCGATTTTGGATCACTCGGTTACTGAGGCCAATGAAATGCCGATGTCGTCGCATTTGTCTGATCCAGGCGTTTATAGGCCTGCCTTTCCTACATCGCGATGTCTTTGGAACGTGCATAGATATTGCCTTTTTAACAGGGTTCAAATGATCTCTTCTTTGAACGAGGCAATACCAACTGAGCCGGTCGCGCTCTATTTTTTGTATGATGGTTTCCTTGATGTGAAAGCTTCCACGGATCTTCGAACTTCTTATTCGATCAAGCTTTGTCAGCTTCTTATTCGCCAGCCGCTCTATACATCTGCAAGAAAGCAGTAGGCCCCACCTGGGGCCTTAAACCAAGCATCATGCACTGGCTATACACGTCGGTCATTAAACCAATTCTCATGTATGGAGTATTGGTATGGTGGCCCGCCTTGGAGAAGAAATCCAACCTATCCATAATGGAAAAAACTCAGCGAGTTGCATGTCTCAGTATTACCGGTGCACTGAGAACTTCTCCCACAGCGGCGCTCCAAACCATGCTCCTGTAGTGGTTCTACCTATACTATGAGCGGAAGGGTTTGGTATTTAAGCTTACCACGCTATATTGATAGGCGATTTCTCGCCACAACTTTGAGACCTCAATAGAAACAAGGCATTACTGCCGATTTGAATTCCAAGATAGATCTAATTTTATTCTTGATATTTCATACCTTAAGTACTATTAACATAACTGTTATACTTATCTTCTATCTTACTTCTACTTACACTAGCGATTATGGATATCTTATTCTAGATTCTTATTGGATGTACACTATTCGATAGGATCTTATCACTATTGAGTGACGTTCAGTGCAATTGAGTGCATGACACACCAAGAATGTGTGACACAAGAGGAATGAACTCGATTGCACTTCACATGCTTCGTCACTTTGTTATTGTTTATGTTTTGGGCAGGCAGTGGCGTCAGTCAGTGGATACACTACACTCCACCTGCTTCCGATTGACATCGTCAGTAAGCAATGGAAGGAGCAACACACGGGACATGCCAATATACTTTCGATGCACCGTCATCTTCCCAATTCCACTGACCATCTGCCCACTGAATATGATTTTGACAAGGGCTACACGCACTCGATACCGGACAGAAGTGAGTGGACGCAACGAAATGTCCTTTACAACGAATCGCTGTGAATTTTTACGGACGGGTCCAAAACCAAGGACGGAGTCGGTGCCGGAATTTTCTCAGAAGATCTGGACATACACCTCTCCTTTAACCTTCCTTCCTCTGGTACAGATAGCATAAGCATCACCAACATCGAAGCGCCAGCGTCTTATGTTAAGTACCTTATTCAAATTGATGCCGAGAAAGTAGCCAATCATCGATGGCAACATCTAGACCAATGTCATACCGGCAGACAGCTCTGGCCGATACTCAATAAATCCAGGTCCATCGGACTCTTGAAGCACAAGAGAGGAACCCTCTCAAAAATAACAAATGTCCTCACCGGACACTGCGTCATAGGAAAACATGCCCAGAGATTAGGTATCCCTCATAACGACTTCTGCAGAAGCTGCAGAGATGAAGAGGAAGAAGAGACCATCCGTCATCTCCTGTGTACCTGTCCTGCACTCGCCAACATCAGGAATGCCACTCTGGATCTTAATAATCTCTGCAACGCCTGCACGGCCAAAATTCTCGACTTCATTCAACGAAGCAAATGGTTCCAAGAGTAAGAGGGTGATCCACTCGCCTTACATATCGGCAGTACAATGGACCTACTTTCTGGTCTAAGTACATCCTCATTGAGGGCCGATCCTAACCTAACCCTAACCTAATGTTGTATTCACCCAGTCTTAGTAGCCACCTTTGCAGCCTTGAGTTAATATTTATTCCTTTGTATTTGGCTTGAAGCCACTTGAAGGGTTGGTGATCCGTCATTAGGTCGAAAGGCCTACCATAACGTATGGCCGGAAGTAATTTTAAGAGATTTTGCCCTAAAAGTCCGTCAAAATCTTTAGCGCAAAATTATAGTCATCCGATTTTAAACAATGTTACTAGCCACTAACTATCATCTCTTTAACTTTAAAGCCGGTACTTAACTTTGAATTGAATTATAAACAATTTTTAACCTACCTGGAACTAGTATCGATCCAAACCAAAAAATTTAAAGTTTGAGAACAAAAACACAGTTTAGGGAACAATATCGTATATGAATTTCAGCCGTTGGTTGGCTGAAATTTGAATTTGAAAAAGTGAAAAAGAATGCCGGATGATAGATGATTAAAAGCCCACTCTAAAAGTTAAAATATGCTTTTGGTAGTTTTAAAGTTAGCGCGATGTGATTACTATAAAGTGGGTTTTATGTAGACTATAAATAGGAAAACACTAACATTGACTTGGTTACGTGCTAAAATCCTTCTTAAAGTGTACTTTTTGGGACTATAATTTTGCACCTTTGTCTTTAAATGTTGTCAGTTTCTAGCTCATATATGCTTTCTCGTTAAATTCTTTAGGTAGTTCGATTAAAATTTCCGCATCCGTATGGGTTTGTCCAGAAAGTGTATTGAATATAAGTTTTTTTCTTACAGGAATATTAGCTTTCAAAAGAGTTATAGCACATTATTGAACGTCTTTCCGTTGATTTTTAATATTTTTTTTTTCATTTAACGTCAATTTTTTACAAAATTGCCCCTCCCGCCTAACCGGGGGGAGATAGACCACCCTCCCATACGATTTTTTTCTTGTCTCGACCCAACTCATCCGTCCTGGGCTTTTGTCGCATCTTATGCAAATCACCCTGTATAAGACCTTGATCATCCCAGTCCTGCTTTACGGCGCTGAAACATGGACTTTATTAAAAGAGGATGAAGATATCCTTGGTCGCTTCGAGAGAAAAATTCTTCGTAAGATTTTCAGTCCCGTTTGCGTTGACGGGTTTTGGAGGAGAGATTCAATCACGAACTATACGAGCTGTATAGCGACATCGACCTAGTCAAAAAACTACGTATTGGAAGTCTGAGATGGCTAGGACATGTAGAGCGAATGGACACCAACGCTCCGTCCTGCAGAGTCTTCGAATCTAACCCCGAGGGACGACGCAGTAGAGGGAATCATCACCGAGGGGGCGCGCACAAGTTCAAGGGGACCTCGACCAACTTGGAGTGCGCAACTGGAGGCAATTAGCTAAAGACCGAGCTAAATGGAGAGGCTTGTTGGTTGAGGCCCAAGTTCACCCCGAACTGTAGCGCCACCTAAGTAAGTTAGTAAGTTATTATACATAAACTGTCCCTGATTGTTATTTCAGAATTTTCCTGAACTTTGCCTAAATTGTCCAGAGTTATTGAATAGAGTTCGTTGTTGTCTAACTTGACCTGAGATATTGTTGTGCCTATATTGCCCTGATGCTGGTTTATTTCTAAATTGCTCTGGGTTGTTCCGGGCTTTATTATTATTAGTCTTTCTATTAGAATTTTCTGTTTTGTAATAGGTTTGTTTATAGTTATTATAAATGTTCCTACCTAGGAGGCCTGATTATTCGAGGACAAAGTATGCTTCTCTGATATTATCTGTTTGTCTGCTTACAATTATACTGCCTAAGTTTTCTTCAATGCCGTTTATAAAAGTTCTTAATATTATATATTTTATCATTATTCTGAGGAGAAAATTCTATTGGTTTTTCACTATCGTATTCATATTTGCAGTTTAACTTATCTTATATGCTTTGAAGCTTGTGAAAATATTCACTTACACTATAATTTCTGGTGGATATTGCTTAATGGTACAGTCTATGGTAATTCTCCTTTACTCCAAAGTTTCTGATGAGTTCCTTCTTTATTTCAATCCATGATGGGCTTTCTTCTTATTGCTCCTAATGTTGAGCCTAGTATTTTGTTGGTCACATTTCTTTTCAGGAAGAAGTTCTCCAGTGAGGTTCCATTGTAGCATGGTTGAAATAGTTTGACATCTTGAATAAATGAGGTAAGCGAGTAATTACTTGTTGCAGTGAACTCTTTTATTTTGGTCGATTCTTTGAAAATGTCACTCACGTAGAGCGATTAGTTAAGCTTGCTCCTGGTTATTATGTTATTACGTATTTGCACTTTTGTTCACTTTATCAATTTCAAACATTTAAGTTTCTGGAAATATTTCTTTAAAAAATTTTTTATTAATAATATTTTGGTCTTATTATTTATATTTTGTTTTTGCTTCTTTAGAATTTTTCTTGCTTGTTTAGAAGTTTCACTTTTGTTAACACTTTTTGAAAGTTTAAGATTAATATCACGTTCCAATATCTTTTGATGTTTGGAACTACCGACTACGCCGGTTAAATAAAAAGACATAAGTTTTAAATTTTTGAAAAACAATAATGAACTTTTTTTTAATACGAGTAAGTGCGACGAGGTTAACAACGGGAGATGTACTGACTACCAATGCTGCTCCTTGAACTTCACGAAGCTTTGCTTTGTGCAGGTATTCTGCCGATATTGCATTTTGCATTTTCTTGACCTGTGACTTTGTTATGTTGTCCAGTCGATGGTTATTGACTTGCTAGCATTTGGAATTAAGTGTGACATCTGTTGTACACGCTGATGTTGGCTTCTGGGTTGTTTTCCGTGGGAATGATGTTTTGGTCGTTTGGACGTTCTCATAATGTCTATGGAGGATTTTTCACCTACCCTCAGGAAAAAAATAATAAAAAATATATATTTTCAGGGTAATGTGAGCGTAGATTTTAAAAATACTGGATGATTTTCGTCAAATCCAACAGAGTTTGATTTTATTGATTTGCAAGTTCTAGAACATCAATTTCATCAACAGCTGTGAAGCTAAAGCTACCTGAAAATGTGTGTCATCACTTTCCTGAAACCGGGAATAAGAGATGTTGTTATTGAAATCTATTAAAGAGAGCGAAGTAAAATTTATATTTAGTTCATCGTAATCAAGATTGATATAATTTCTGTTGATGTGTTAAGCCACACCAATTCCTTTCAGATTTTTCCAAAGCCCATGTCCAGCTAGAGAAGAGTCTAATCTTGTGGCATAAAATCGTCTCTTTAATTCACGTATCTCAAATGTAACCTCTTTTCTCAAAACATGGTAAACGTTAAAGAGTGCATTCAATCTATAATGCTTCCAACTCTTATAAGCTTGATCACGCTTATGGATTAATTCCTTAATATTATTTGTAAATCAGGGTCGATTTTCGGCTCTCACTAACTTAGATTTGAGAGGAACTTGGGCATTAAAGAGATAATTAATGTTGTCCTGAATAAAAGATACTTGGCCATCTACAGAAGGCATTGAATAAACGCGAAACCACTCAATTGACCTAAATCTTTCTCTAACTGACTCGAGTTTACATTTTTAAAATCCCTGAAACTGTAGTTGGTATTTAAATTAACGGGTTTACACTCAAAAGCTATCTGAATAAGATCGTGATGCGAAAAGTAAGAAGCAATGAGTTGGGTATAGTGGAGAACTTTATTCAGGTGACTCACAAAAAATACATCAAGCAGTGTACTTGAATCGTTGGTAAAGTGTGTGGGAGTTGATGTATTTACAGGCCGTAGATTCAGCATTCTCATGTTATCAACAAGGGAATTTTCTAGGAGAATGTTGGTATTGAAATCTCCAGCCAGAATGACAAAAGGCGAGACGAATAAAAGATCATCTAATACAGTAATCAAGAGTGATGCATCAATATGCTTTTTAGGCCTGTATGCACAATTTTGTTTTCCTTGCAAGTGATTTCAACGACTAGATATTCAATCTACTACCAGCCGGAGACTCGCGTATTGGTCTACAATATAAATTAGAGCGGACGTAGATCGCTACACTCCCACCAATATGCCCCACTCTATCACACCTAAATAGATTGTACCCATGCAGACAGTACAAAGCATCAAATCAAATCAGGTGAAAACCATGTTCAGTCACACACACCACGCCAACTTTCGAATCTTCGAAAAGATACTTGAATTTTCGGCCACAAATTCTGAGCGTTAATACAACAGACTTGCAATCCAAGAAGTTGACTACACAATACATTAGCCATTAAACGCGTCATATTATTATTATCATCCACGACTATTGATTCCCTATCGCACTCATTAGGACCAACCATTAATAGATATTAGAAATGATAGACACCCAATATGGTGCATCACACTGCCAGATAGATAAGTTGCACAACCAGTCGAAATGCATTGGGAATAAAAACGATGGTTCATTTTAATATGTAACATCAATTATAGAAAATTATTAATGTAGAAAAAAGAAATTGATATTATAACAGGTTAAATTCAATGTTGGTTTTCTTCTAGTTCGCTCACTCAGTTATCAGCTGGTATTGTTGTCATCTCTGCAGCAGTAATATCAGTTAGCTCTTCAGCATTCTTAATCAAAATTCCATTCTCAGTACGACGTTTTTTAACGTAGACAAGTCCACGCATTGTATACACAGAAAACAGTTTCTTCTCTCGTCTTATTTTAGGTGCATATTGTAAAAGAGAACGATTTTTACCGATTTTTACGATTTTACGATTTAGTTACCGAAACACCACTGTCATCAAAACCAAGATCTCGTAGGTGGATGGTTTGTTTTGTAGTTTTCCGGTTATTAGCAATCGATCGCAGTAAGTTACTCTTATCGAGTGGTGACAAAAATTTAATTAAAATTGGCGGGTGTGAAGAATTGTGACTTCTTTAATATTGTACTTGAACCGATTGTGCGAAACTCACAAGCCAGCACCACAGGCACAATCTATCAAATATCCGTACAACTGCTTTCATACGCCGACAATATTGACATAATTGGAAGAACCCAGCGGGCTGTCACCGATGCGTTTGTAAGCATTGAATCAGAAGCGGCCAAAATGGGTTAAGCGATAAACGAGGGCAAAACCAACTATATACTGCCAATAAGAAGGAACAATAAACACCGACGAATTGGACAGAACGTCACAGTGGGCAGCTATAACTTGTAGTTAATAAGGGACATTGTCGACCTTTGCTCTGCTAGAAACTCTGAGAACGACATCAGGGCAGAAATCAAGCGAAGAATAACTCTTGCCAATCGCTGTTTTTTTGGGCTTATAAGGCAATTCAACAATAAAGCCCTATCTCAAACAACTGAGGAGACTCTGTATAAGACTCTGATCATCCCAGTCCTGCTTTCCGGCGCTAAAACAAGGACTTTATTGAAAGCAGATGAAGATATCCTTGGTCGCTCGAAAGACAAATTCTTCGTAAGATATTCGGTACTGTTTGCCTTGACGGGTTTTGGAGGAGAAGATTCAATCACGAACTATACGAGCTGTACAGCGACATCGACCTAGTCAAAAAAACTGCGTATTGGACGTTTGAGATGGTTAGGACATGTAGAGCGAATGTACACCAACGCTCCGGCTCGCAGAGTTTTTGAAACTAATCAGGAGGGACGACGCAGTAGAGGGAATCCTCGCCGTAGGTGGCGCGCACAAGTTCAAGGGGACCTCAACCAACTTGGAGTGCGAAACTGGAGGCAATTAGCTAAAGACCGAGCTGAATGGAGAGGCTTGTTGATTGAGGCCCAGGTTCACCTTGAACTGTAGCACCACCTAAGTAAGTAAGCAAAATCTAGCGTCATTACTTTCTCCATCAGTCGTTCCTGCTGCTACTTATATCATATCTAAACATGCATCCAGTCCAAAATCATATTTATTGCTATTAACATAGCTATAGGTTATCGGTGTTTATTTCTGTTTCCAATGTTGTAAATTCAAAATTTGAATCCAAATATAGCCATCCTCTTCCTTTCCAAATATAGCATTCATCCCCTATTGCAAAAAGGTCTAACAGATAGAGCCAAGAGTGTGAACAATTTCAATGTTACTAAGTACTTGTAAATACAAAAGAAATGAGGAAAACGATAACAGATATTACGAATAGATCCTAAGTAAAGCAAACATAATGTTTTTAAATCGGTCCCTGGAATAATGAAAATCTATGTGTCTACTTACTTCATTAAAAGACGCAAGAGCTCTTGAGGTTGGCTGATTTCGACCATAGTTTGTTCTATGGTATGTCTCAATTTAAAAAAAAACGTTCCGTGATCTTATACACATTTCGGATGCATAAATAGGCAATCTAGATAAAGCGGCAGGGCTATTTATGTGGAAACACATAACGTCTCTAACTGGCATCGTGCACTATACGAAGGTTCAAAGTTCCAACGCATTTTAAAAAATATGAATTTGGTAAAACGTTTCTATACCCCCTCAATTCGGCCTGAATGGCTTTCATAGATTGGATTCCATACAATACCGTCATATTCGAGTATTGATCTAACCAGGGGTATGAATAGAGACAGAAGAGTATGAGGATCAGTAAAATATCTTGAATTCCTTTTAATAAATTCAACTAGTGAACTAGCTTTGGCGACTACCTATTTAACATGAGAAACAAAGGTAAGTTTGGTGTCAATAATGACACCAATACCCTTGATTTGACTGACTCTTTTCAAACACGACGTTTCAAGACAATAGGCGTGAGAATAATACGTGTGTGATTTTGAAAAAGAAATAGCCATGCATTTTTGTATGTTTAACTTTAAACAATTTTGTATAAACAAGTCATGTAAATTATTAGGTAGGTAGGAGTGGTTGTGTCAGCAAACCATGCCGACGTTTAATTAGCGCAGAAGCGCTGTTTTATTACCACAACTCAAGTGACCTAAACGGATGTAACAAGGACGTTAACTACTAGGGAAAAGAAGAAGAAAAGGGGGTAAGGATTATTCAAATCCACCCCATTACATTGAGGAAGCTGATAATATCCCCATTGCTAATCTCCGCTAGCTCTATAAGGTTGTCCAAAAAGAGTTTATCTAAGGTGCGCTGTCTGGCCTTGCCTAAAGCCGGACACTTGCAGAGGAAGTGTAAGATTGTTTCTATCACATCAGCAGTATTGCAGCTGCGACAGTGTGCCTTAAATGCAATGCCCATTCTAGCCGCATGAACCCCGATGGGCCAGTGGCCAGTACTAACTGCTAGAATTTTTGCGATATCTGTACGGTTTCTGTTTAGTAGATCTTGCGTTCTTCTCCGGCGGTATTTGGGCCACATCTGCCTGGAGATGACTTCCGCCTGGAAGACACGAATTAGGAATCCGAGGCGGCCTGAAAATATTGAGGAAATCAGAGAATATCCCCGCCCCTACCCCGCAGTCCATTTTTGAACCGTCGGTGAAAATTGTTGATTCAAACTCATTTATCAGTACGCCAGTTGCCCATTCCGCCATTCCGTTCACTGTGGGAGTTATATAGTCGGTCAAAATAACTACCAGATCCTGCGGTAATAAATTCAGGATACTGCTGTAACCATACGGATTGGTGCATCAGCATCCTGTTTCTCTTAGCCCGGCCGCACTACATGATGATAACTGCATAATGTGAAGATCGAGTAGTAAAATGTGCAGAATAACGTTCAAGGCATCGGTTGGACATGTCCTAATGGCATTCGTTGCGCCTATAGCCGCAGTTCTTTGTACCCTGTTAATAAGTCTGATGTTATAAGCTTTCCTTAGCGCAGGCCACCAGATTAGCGATCCATAGGAAAGAATGGGACGCACCACGGCAGTGTACATCCATAAGACCATCTTCGGGCGAAGTCCCCACTTCTTGCTGCAGGCATAGAAAGCCACACAGGCCTTCTTTACTCCTTGCTCAATATTAAGCTTCCAGCGTAGTCTTGGATCAAGTACCACACCTAGGTACTTGGCACTGGAGGATAGGGAGAGTAGATGATTATTTAGCCGTAAATGTCGGTATTTAGGCTTTAGTGGTAAAGAACATCAGTTCAGTTTTGCTTGGGTTGACGCTGAGTCCACATCCAGTGGTCCAGGGCACCTTCCATAATCTTAATGATTACGGATGGAAACATCCCCGATACCAGCATTACCACGTCATCCGCATACGCGACAACCTTAACTCTATCCCTATCAAGTCTACACAAAATTTTATTGATGACCATAAGCCATTGAAGAGGAGATAAGACCCCACCTTGAGGACTTCCTCTAACACCAGATATGGAGGAGCTGCTGTTGCCGAGATCCGATTGAATGATTCCAGTTTTTAGCATTATCCATATCCATTTGCTAATAAACTCTTCCACACCCAGTTGGATCAGAGCTTCCTGAATGGATTTCGTACTGACGTTATTCATTCATTCATTCATTCATTTTCAATGGCCCGCTAATCCTTAATGAGGATCGCGGGTGTAGGATGTTCAGGTGGACTCTCCATCCTTCTCGATCCTCCGCCATTGACTCCAATACCTAAGCGGCTCCAGGAGAGATGTCGGACTTGATCCAACCATCTATTTCTAGGCCTTCCGCGAAGTCGCCTACCTGATGGCACGGCAACCATGGCGCGTTTTGGAAGCCGGTCTGGGGGAATACGCACTACGTGACCAATTCATCGAAGCATAGATCGTTCCGTTTGGAGAAGTAGCTGCTCAACGTTGAGCGACTCGCGTACTCTGCTGTTGCGCACTCGATCCCTACGAGTTTTTCTAACAACACCGCGAAGGAACATCATTTCGGCAGCTTGTATACGCGAGAGACCGCCAGACTCTTCGCTGAACGCGTATCCCGAAATCTTTCAATCACCCCTATGCCGCCAGCATCAAGTACCGAAGACCAGTGGCAACGCTGCCAACATGCCATCAGAAACGCCGCGACTGATGTGCTGGGTCTCGCTCGACCACCACCGCGAAACCCCCCTGGTTTGACGAAGAATGCCGGCGAGTGCATGCAGCAAAACAAGAGGCATACAAAGCGGCGCTGCAAAGGAAGACGAGAGCTGCTCGTGAGCTCTACGAGCAAAGGAGACGGGAAGAACATCGGCTTCTCCAAAAGAAGAAGAAAGAGCATGAGAAGCGCGCGTTTGAGAATATCGAGAGTCTATACTCCAGGAACAATGTACGGAAGTTTTACCAAAAGGTAAAAAGAACGTGTCAGAGAAGCAATACCCGTGTAGATACCTGTAGAGATGAAAATGGGAACCTCGTAGTAGAATCACAGTCGGTGCTGAGAATATGGAAAAACTACTTCTGCAGACTGTATAACGGTGACGAAGACCAACATCCCGCTGTCAGGCAGAATGAACCATTCAATATAGACGATGATAATCAAAATTTCCGTCCACCTGACCAAAACGAAGTGAGGATAGCAACATCAAAGCTAAAATCTAACAAGGCTGCTGGACCTGACGGCTTACCGGCCGAACTTTTTAAGGCAGCTGGTGATGCATTGGTAGAGTGCATACACCAACTCATTTCTAATATTTGTCAGACGAGTGTATGCCTGATGAATGGAATCTCAGCATCGTTTGCCCGATCCACAAGAAAAGAGACCCCATCAACTGCGCCAATTATAGAGGCATCAGTCTCCTCAACATCGCATATAAGATATTTTCTGCGATATTGTGTGAATGCCTGAAACCTTTCATCAACAGCCTGATTGGACCCTATCAGTGCGGTTTTAGGCCAGGAAAGTCCACCATCGATCAAATCTTCACACTTCGGCAGATCCTGGAGAAAACCCAAGAATTCCAAATCGATACTCACCACCTCTTTATCGATTTCAAGGCCGCTTATGACAGCATCTATAGAGAAGAGCTTTATAGAGCCATGTCTAGTTTTGACATCCCTGCCAAATTTGTCCGTCTGTGCAGGCTGACGATGGATAACGCTCGCTGCTCCATCAAGGTCGGTAATGACCTCACCGAGACCTTTGATGTCAAAAAAGGCTTTAGACAAGGTGACGCGCTGTCATGTAACTTCTTCAATATTGTACTTGAACGGATTGTGCGGAACTCACAAGCCAACAACGGAGGCACAATCTATTACAAGTCTGTACAACTGCTTGCATACGCCGACGATATAGACATTATCGGAAGATCTCAGCGGGCTGTCACCGGTGCTTTTGCAAGCATTGAGGCGGAAGCGGCCAAAATGGGTTTGGCGATAAACGAGGGCAAAACCAAGTATATACTGTCAACTAGAAGGGAAAACCAACACCGACGAATTGGATAAAACGTCACCGTGGGCAGCTATCACTTCGAGGTAGTTAGGGACTTTGTCTACCTTGGCTCTGCTATAAACTCGAAAAACAAAATCAGTGCAGAAATCAATCGAAGAATAACTCTTGCCAATCGCTGTTTTTTTGGGCTTATAAGGCAATTTAACAGTAAAGCCCTATCTCGAACAACTAAGGAGACTCTATATAAGACCTTGATCATCCCAGTCCTGCTTTACGGCGCTGAAACATGGACTTTATTAAAAGAGGATGAAGATATCCTTGGTCGCTTCGAGAGAAAAATTCTTCGTAAGATTTTCGGTCCCGTTTGCGTTGACGGGTTTTGGAGGAGAAGATTCAATCACGAACTATACGAGCTGTACAGCGACATCGACCTAGTCAAAAAACTGCGTATTGGACGTCTGAGATGGCTAGGACATGTAGAGCGAATGTACACCAACGCTCCGGCCCGCAGAGTCTTCGAATCTAACCCCGAGGGGCGACGCAGTAGAGGGAATCATCGCCGTAGGTGGCGCGCACAAGTTCAAGGGGACCTCGACCAACTTGGAGTGCGCAACTGGAGGCAATTAGCTAAAGACCGAGCTAAATGGAGAGGCTTGTTGGTTGAGGCCCAGGTTCACCCCGAACTGTAGCGCCACCTAAGTAAGTAAGTAAGTATCCGCGATCTTATTCTTTCGGTCACTACCCAAATTTCATGACCATAGGTGAGAGTTGGAACATACACCGAGTTAAAAACCGATAGCTTAGCTTGAACACTAAGTTCGGCCTTCCTTATAACAGATTGGCCAAGCTCTCTCAAAATTGATCCAGCCTGACCAATTCTACAGGATAACTCGGCATTGCTCCTCCCATCACTCGTGTATAAAACTCCGAGGTACTTAAACTTCTCCACCTGCTTCAGTGGGACTCCACTAACATGCAGAGTGCACTGAATGGTTTTTTTGGAAACGACCATTACTTCCGATTTGTTCACGTTGATCTTCATTCCAGCATCATCACAAACGGCTACAAACCTTTCAAGTGCGCACTGAAATTCGGTTTGAGAGGACCCAAGGATGACCAAATCATCCGCAAAGAGCAGATGGCTAATCCTTAGGTCTCCCACTTTGAAACATTCCCCGCCACGGCTGCGCTGTAACATCCAATCCATATATACAATGAAGAGGAGAGGTGACAAAACGCACCCCTGGCGGAGTCCAACGCCCACAGTGAAAGGTATTGATTTAACACCGTTTATCCGAACACAGCTTCTACAGTTTGTATATAAAGACTGAATCGCTCTTAACAGGGAACCAGCAATCCCATACTCCTGCAGAACACTCCAGAGTTTGCCTCGACGAACCCTATCATATGCTTTTTCCAAATCCACAAAACAAGTGTAGACAGGTTTATCGTACTCCCAGGCCTTCTCTAGAACCATTCTGAGAGTGAACAACTGGTTGGTTGTGTTTCTACCGGGACGAAAACCGCACTGCTCATCCCCCAAACTGTCCTCAACCACAGCTCTGGAACGCTTTTCTAGTACCTTAGCGAAGACTTTTCCAGGGAGACTTAAAAGAGATATACCCCTATAGTTGGCGCAATCTCTTTTGTCCCCTTTTTTAAAAAGTACTGACATTATTGAAAGCAAAAAAAAAATACAAATACAAATACAAATACAAATTTGGCGCAACAGCCGTCTGAAATCCTTTGCGGATCCATGACCCCGCTTCCCAGCTTTCGGGATAAACACAACACGAACACGTCTCCAGCTCAGGGGAACGTGGTTTATTAAAATACAGCTTCTGTAGATCGGAACTAGCCACGGGACCACCTGGTCCAATGTTTTTTGCAGCATAATAGGGAGAATGTCGTCAAAGCCGGCCGATTTATAGGGAGAGAAGCTGTTAATAGCCCAGGAGGTATTAACGGCTGTAATTGTTGTCTTAATGTCATTCCAGGAAGAAGATTACACGACCTGAGCTACTGGTGGGAGGGCAATCTCATTACTACATCCTGGAAAGTGTGTTTGCATTAAAAGTTCCAGTGACTCGCTAGAGGAGTCCGTGCAAGTCCCATCCGGCCGTTTAATAAAGGACGCGCTAGAATACTCCTTGGACAGAGTTTTACTTAGTCTGACAGAGTCTTTTATGGTCTCAATGGACTGACAATAGTCTTTTCAAGCAAAAGACTTGGCACTTTTAATGGATTTCTTGTATTCCTTCAGACAACCCTTATATGGTTGCCAGAACTTGTGTTTAAAGCAGACATTGAAGATCTATCTAGTTATCTTCCTCAGATTAGATTAATCTTCGTTCCACTAAGGGGAGAATTTTTTCTTGCTATATTTAATAGGACACGAAACCTTAAAAGCCGCACCCATGGCTGTTTCGCAGGTCCTGATTTTGGCGTCTAGTTCCTCGACTGATTCAATTTTCAAGTCGGGTATTCTATGAAGTTTTGATTTAATAACCTGACCAAACTTCTTCCAGTCAATTCTCTTGGGGTTTCTAAATGGCTTGGGAGCCTCAACCTCGAGGCACACATTTTAGAGAATCCATCTGTGGTCGGAGAAGGACATTCGATCGGATACTCGCCAGTTAACTACCCTAAGGTTATTATTGTTGGTTTTGAGAGTGATGTCTAAAACTTTCTCCCACCCTCTGAAATTTTCAGCACTCGGAAAAACAAAAGTTGCTGTGTTACCTACGTTACAAACAGAAAGGTTGGACATCAATAGAAAATCAAACAAGCACTCACCGCGTTCGTTCATTTCAGAGCTGCCCCATAATGTATGCTTGGCATTTGCGTCGCAACCCAGAAGCAGATTGTCCGTTTTTGCTGTTGTCTTTGATATTAAATGACGTACCTCCTCTGGTGGTGATGGCCTATCACGATCCATGTAAACTAAGGATATAAAAAGAGTGTTATTTCCACCTCCAATTTAACTACCGTTAAATCGGCAGAGCTAAAATCAGGACATAGAAATACATTCAAATGTTTTTTAGCTAGGATGCAAGTCCTAGGTTTATTACTAACCTGGCTTGTGGTCTTGTAGAAGATGTTGTAACGGTTGCCCTTGAGCCCTTTTATGGATGAACCCTTCACCCAGGGTTCCTGTACAATGCCGATGTCTATATCCTCCTCGCCGAGGAAGACAAGCAAATTATCTGACGCACTCTTCGAGTGGTGCAGATTAATATGTATGATGTTCAGCTGGTGGAAGGTGGAATAATGACATCCCCCATGTCCTCCGACATCCTGTCGGAACCGTCGATTTCACCTAAATCTTCATCAGGACCAGAGGGGCGGAAAATCTTAAGTTTAGCATGCCTTATGCCGAAACGCAGCTTGTGATCAGATTTCTCGAGATCCACCAGGCTAGCCTCGTTGATCCTACCTACCTATGTAAATTATAAAGGTTGAGCTGAATCTTCCTACAATCGTCTGCGAGCTTTATCTTCAGGAATAGCTTAAGATCGTCAGCATACAATAAGCATTAGCAGAATTTTATGCACTGAAGACTATCGTCAATAAAAATTATGAAAAGCGTGGGACCCAAATGACTACCTTGCGGGAGTCCAGACACACATGAAATGGTTCTGGAGTAGCTGTTATCCAACCTAACCTTTTGGACCCTACCAACTAAAAATGATGGAATCCACATAACCTTTGCCGAGGGAAAACCAAACTGGTCTAGTTTCTTTAATAAAATGTTATGATTTACGGAATCAAAGGCTTTGCTAAAATCAGTATATATAACATCTACCCGGCATCCACTTCCAACAGAATTTAGAACGTAAGACGTAAAATGAACCAAATTAGATGTCCTCGAGCAGAAACAAAACCATGCTGAAATTCAGATATGTGCTCTTTCACATGGAACTCCAATTTCTTCTTAACAATGCTTTCAAAGAGCTTTAGTGTAGCAGACTATTTACGAATTCCTCGGTAATTTTCAACATCATTCTTTGACCCAGATTTGAAAATAGGAACAAGATATGAAATTTTCTAGTCTTCGAGGTATATTTCAGAAGAAAGTGATACATTAAAAATTGTTTGAAAGGGTTTTCACAATGAATCAATACAATAGCCGGAATACCATCTGATCCAGGTTTAGAATTTGGTTTGATACTGCAAGCTACTGACTGGATATCACTGACTCCTAAAACCGGTAGACCAAAGTCGATTTTCGACTTTGAATTCGCGTTAAAATTTATTCGTGCATTACAATTTTAATAAACGGTTTCAAAAAATCAACTGTCGCAAAAAGTTCAACTGTTCCTTGAGCGTCATTGGAATAAATATTTTTATGCGTCATTGTTTTGGGCAGACCAGTATTACTCCTTTTATGCTTTATAAATGACCAAAAATACTTAGACTCTCGCCTTAATTTATTTTCTGCACTACATACATATTTACTGTGTAGAAATTTACACAAGATATTGAACTAATTACGTAGCCTACAAAACAGTTCTTTATCAGTTTTGTTTCCGGAAATTTGAAAACATTTATACGCTTTAAGTGTAGAAGGCACCCATTATACCATGGAGGTTTGGAAATGTTTTTCTTCAATATACGTGGAACAAACATAGAGAATCCAGACTTCAGAATAGAAATAAAGTGACTGTACATTTCACTGAGACATAGATTTTCAAATTTCCGATCCCAGTTAAACGGATTTAAAAACGAATTCAGACCAGCATAATTGTATTTTAAAAAAACTAAAGGGCCTATCTAAAATCGTGTTCCTCTTATAATAATTATACATTTCAATTTCAATGCAAATTTGTTCATGATAAATAGAGAAAATGGTGGTTCAAATACATTAATTTTAAAGTTGTTTATATTAACAAATACAAGATTTAAAGCTCTATTTTGAGAATTCAGTTTGGTATTAATTTGACATAAATTAAGCGAAAGCAGCAATCAATAATAGCCAATTCATAATCTTTCACCACATTGTGTAGAATAAGCATTTTAACGTCCTCAGACCATGAACAATCATACAAAATTACCAATATTGAAATCACCCAGCATATATAATTTGATTCTGAACAATGATTACTTATAAATTCAATGTTTTCAATGCATTTTTCATAACTTTCAACTTGACTATGTGATGGTATATAATTAACAATAAAGAAAATAGAATTGTTAGTACCTTCAACATTGACAGAAACACATATCTGTTCTTCATCTAGTATCGGCAATTCTATCTGCTTACAAGAAAATGACGATCGACCAGCAATCAACACACCTCCACCACGTTTTTCAACAGATTTGCAGCGATCACGGTGAAAATATCGTACAGCAGGCTGTCGAAGAGTTCTGTTGACAAGATTCCATTATAAAGCCAGGTTTACGTAATTACTATCACATCATAATCTTTGTGACAAGAAGCCGTAAATAAATCCATAGTCTTCGTTCTGCATCCACTAGCATTGTGATAATATGTTATACTTTAATTGAATCAGCATCCTTATTTCGATCTAGGTTAAGTTCGCAGAGTGGCTTACGAGTATCAATAGCAGTAGCACGATTCAGTTTTTTGGGTTATGGATGAAAGATCGAATCTTAACTCCACTGTGCCAAAAACTCCCATTATAAACAGTGCTTGCAAAATTAGCAGGAACATCAATTTTAAAATTTACAAATTTTAGAATTTGACCACTTTGAGTTGGTTTAAATAATTTAAAGCATGAAAAGCCAGCGGGATTTGCATGCATCTTATTGGAGATATATCTAATAATATCGTCCGTGGATGTATTGGGGCAGAAACTCGAGATGTGAAACCATTTCAATTTACGGACGACATGAAGTTCAGCAAAGTTTTCACTGGTACCGAAGATTATTTCCGGCCACGCGTTTTTTTTTAGAAACGTTCTGCTCAATGTTAGTAGCACCAGAACTAACTCCCACAGCTGACGATTCGATAGCAGGAACAATACTCGTGGTATTCAAATTAACAGCTTCCGTAACAGAGGCAGTAACATAAACAGCAACATTACGGCAATCCGCATCAGCAGCAACAAAATGTACCTCTCGACTATTCATAGAGACGGCAACATTGATATCAGATACACAATCAGAAGATCTAGCATCTCCATCAGCATTAGCAGCATCAGAAGTAGCGTCCACCTCCGCAACAACACCGGCATTAGAAACATCATCCACAATAATAACATTTTCCGTAACTGCAGACCCATGGGAAGAGTGTTTGTTTTTGTTTTTGTTTTGACTCGCTAAAATATTGTCTGTGCCAGCAGACGGGGCAGACGAGACAATAACAACATCCACGGGAGCAGTTACAAGTTCATTGGCCGAACAGCTGTAAGCGCATTCTATCTTATTCAACTTCTTACACTGATTAACAGAGAGAGAATTGGTTGCATTTGCTGCTATAACAGCTTTTGACGAGGTCGTCGACCGAGTGTTAATGTTCGATTTTTTATTATTTTTTAAAGTGATTGATATATATATTATCAATATATATTTCTACGCGAAGATGTTATGCGAAGTAAGAGTAAGGGGGAAGCATTTGTTTCTCTTAGAAGCTTACTGGGGTCATTTTTTATAGTCCGCTTGAGACCGAATAACTCTTTGGGAGAGGTTCGGAACAGATGAGACGAAAGAGAAACACTTCTTAAATTCACCTTCGTTACATAGTTTTATCAACTCTTTAACTTTTACTAAGCAGGGTAGCAGTATATTCAAATCACACGAATTACATTTCCAAAATATATTGACATTGGTCTTTATTGAAATAAACTAGCTGACCAGGGCTCGCCTTGCTTCGCCCTTACTTTAATTGAGGGTTATTTACTTGTTAAAATATAGGTTAGGTTAGGTAGATGGGTGCCTTGTGACAAAGAGTCTTTCCTCACTCAGACCAACGATACGGGTCCATCGTGCCCATTCATTTAACCCTGGAAACGCTGTAAAAAAAAATCCGCTGTTAGAACCACCCAGAAAGTGATATGAATCTCAGGAGGTCCGTTAGCTTAACATTACCCAAGTCCTCCAGCTCCGAAGAAGTAACTACCAAGAGCACTCATTCTTCTGAGGGATAGGGCAGGACAGTCACATAACAGGTGACGAACAGATTACATTTCTCCTTCGTCCCTGCTACTTCTGCAATAGTCATTATGCAGCACACCAAGTCGCTCCCCGTGAACGCCAATTGCACAATGTCCAGTAATTATGCCAGAAACTAGCTGACCCATCCGGGTCAAGAGCATTAGACTGATTTCATTAGCTGCATAATTTTTTTGTGTTAATATAGCTCACTCCTTTAGCCATGTAATTGGTTTGCTACAGATGTTTTTCAAATCGGGATAAACATTTTCATTAAGTGCCTTTATGTCGCTTGCGATGCGGCACAAACTGTTGGGAATTTCTATTCTTTCATCCTTCTCTTCTATACTTCTCTCGCCTAACTTTAGAAGTAGTTGCGCAAACTCTTCTCCACACAAGTCGTGTCCTAAACTTACTTACTTACTTAGATGGGGCTACGGCCCGGGGTGGACCTGGGCCTCAACCAACAAACCTCTCCAGCTAGCACGATTACGACCCAGCTGCCTCCAGTTGCGCACGCCAAGTTGGTTGAGGTCCCCCTCCACTTGTTTGCGCCACCTACAGCGAGGTCGTCCTCTACTGTGTCGTCCATCCGGGGTGGATTCGAAAACTTTCTTAGCGGGAACGTTGGGCTCCATCCGCTCTAAATGACCCAGCCATCTTAGTCGCTGTATGTGAACTCTTCTGGCTAAGTCGATGTCCTTGTACATGCCGTATAGCTCGGCATTGTACCTTCTCCTCCGCTCACCGTCTATGCAGACGGGACCAAAGATCGCTCGAAGAACTTTTCTCTCGAAATAACCAAGGGCATCCTCATCCGGTTTTGTCAAAGCCCATGCCTCTGCGCCATACAGCAGAACTGGGATAATTAGAGTCTTATAAAGAGTTACCTTAGTAGTTCGAGATAGGGCTTTGCTACTCAATTGCCGTTTTAGCCCATAGAAACAACGATTGGCAAGAGTAGTTCTCCGTGTGATCTCCCTACTGATGTCATTTGCGGAGCTGACCATAGAGCCTAGGTAGACAAAATCCTTTACTACCTCAAAATTATATATGTCTATTGTGGCGTTCTGTCCAAGACGCCGATGTTGGGTGTCCTTTTTTGTAGACAGCATATATTTTGTTTTGCTTTCATTGACCACTAGACCCATCTTTGCTGCCTCGATCTCAATACTCGTAAATGCCCCATTGACGGCCCGCTGAGTTCTTCCAATTATGTCAATGTCATCGGCATAAGCGAGTAGTTGTACAGACTTGTAAAAGATTGTACCTCTTGTGTTGGCTTGTGAGTTTCGTACAATTCTCTCAAGTACTATATTAAAGAGATCGCATGATAGCGCGTCACCTTGTCTAAGACCTTTCCTGACATCGAACGGTTCGGTGATGTTCTTACCGACTTTGATGGAGCAGCGAGAGTTCTCCATCGTCATTCTGCATAAACGGACGAGCTTGGCAGGGATGCCAAGACTAGACATGGCTCTGTATAACTCGTCTCTATACACGCTATCATAGGCAACTTTGAAATCGATGAAGAGGTGGTGCGTATCGATTTTGTATTCATGGGTTTATTCCAAGATCTGCCGTAGTGTGAATATTTGGTCAATGGTGGACTTTCCCGGCCTGAAACCGCACTGATAAGGACCTATCAGGTTGTTGACGATCGGTTTTAGGCGTTCACATAATACGGCAGACAGGATTTTATATGCGATGTTGAGGAGACTTATACCTCTGTAATTGGCGCAGTTCAGAGGGTCTCCTTTCTTCAGGATCGGGCAAACGATGCTGAGGTTCCATTCATCGGGCATACTTTCGTCCGACCAGATTTTACAGATGAGCTGGTGCATGCTCCTTACCAACTCATCTCCTCCTGCCTTGAAAAGTTCAGCGGCAAGGCCGTCGGCTCCAGCAGCTTTGTTGGATTTGAGTTTAGATATCGCTTTCTGATCGGGTTGACGGGAATCTTGACTGTCATCGTCACTGTTGAATGGCTCATTCTGCCTGACAGCGGAATATTGATCATCATCGCCGTTTAACAGTCTGCAGAAGTGTTCCTTTCATATCCTCAGCTCCGACTGCGATTCTACTACTATGTTGCCATTTTCGTCCCTGCAGGCTTCTGTTCTGGCTTTGAAACCCTGGCATGTTCTTTTTATCTTTTGGTAAAATTTTCGAACATTATTCCTGCAATAGAGTCTCTCAATCTCCTCGATCGAGCGCTTCTCATGCTCCTTTTTCTTCTTTCTGAAAAGTCGATGTTCCTCTTTTCTCCTGCACACGTAGAGCTCGTAGGCAGCTCTAGTCCTTCTATGCAGCGCCGCTTTGTACGTCTCTTGTTTTGCTGCATGTGCTTGCCGGCATTTCTCATCAAACCAGGGGTTTCGTTGTGGTGGGCGAGAGAAACCCAATACATCAGAGGCGGCATCTCTGATGGCTTGTTGGCAACGCTGCCACTGGTCTTCCGCATTTGCTGCTGGCGGCATAGGACTTAGATTGAGATTAGAAGAAACACGATCGGCAAAGGTTCTGGCGGTCTCTTCGTTGATTTCGCTCCGTTGTAGATATCCGCATCCGTACCTTGGCTACAACTAGGTAGTGATCCGAGTCCACGTTGGCTCCTCGGAAAGTCCGGACACCCAGAATACTGGAAGAGTGCCTTGCGTCGATCGCAATGTGATCGATTTAGTTGACGATTTTTCGGTCAAAGGAGAGCCATGTTCCTTTGTGAATGTCGAGACGTGGGAACCGCGTACTAGCTACGACAAAGTTTCGCGCCGCTGCAAAGTCGATTAGCCTGAGTCCGTTGTCGGATGTGTTGTCGTGCAGGCTGTGCTTTCCGACCACGCTACTAAAGACGTCCTCTCTTCCTAGCTTTGCGTTAAAATCACCTAGGATAATTTTAACGTCGTGGCTAGGGCATTGCTCATACGTCTTGTCCAAGAGCTGGTAGAAGTCATCCTTTGTCGCGTCGTCCTTCTCCTCATGAGGGGCGTGAACGCATATTAGGCTAATGTTGGCAAATTTAGCCTTGATACGGATAGTTATAAGAAGCTCGTTCACATGCCTGAAGCTCAAGACTTCTTGCATAAGTCTGCCTCCAATAACAAATCCGCACCCGAATAGACGCTCTCCTCTTTGTCTGTAGCAATCGCGGTAGTAGATGTCGCAGTTTTTCATACTCCTTTTGCCCGGCCCATCCCATCGCACTTCTTGGATGGCGGTAATGTCTGCTTTGAGACACTCTAGGGCCTCCGCAAGTTGTTCGGCTGCACGTGGTTTGTAGAGGGACCTAACATTCCATGTGCAGACACGAAGATCGTTGTCCTTTTTACGTTTGCTTGGGTCGTCAACAGTAAATTCATCCGTATCCGAGGCTGTTGGTTGCTTCGTAACCGAAGGTTTTTTACGTGGTAGGGAAGTTAACCCGACGGCACAACCCCCAACCTGGAGGACCAGATCCTTTTTTAGCAACCCCTAGGACGAGGGGCCGGATACACCGATGTCAGTAACCCACTTCGGGGGTATGAGCGCTGCCGTTGGCCCATTAAGGGTTCATCCGCCACCATCTCCTTTTCAATACCCTGACGTAGTATTGAAAATCCTTACAGACCTCAGCTTCAAATATGTCGAAGTAGCTCCGGTAAGGTTTCCGCTGGCCTGTAGACGTCACCGTTGATTCCATCGGGAGAATTCATCCGCCGCACGTCGTGTCCTAAATGTACCCTCATATTTTTTTGGAGGTGTCTCTGCTTCGTTTTTGGCCACAAGTAGCATTGTTTTAGGCAGGCCCTTATATTGTCAACACGAGTTCCCCTTGGAACAAACAGCAGCGTTTGAATAAAGTCATCGGCAAGAAGTATAGCGGCTCTACACTTCAGCATAGTATTACTTCGCAAATCCTTAACGTTGAATCTAATGCTTCGATGGATCCCTTGTGTGACATAGTGCACTCATCCCAAACTATGAGCTTATATTCTCGATGAACCTGAGCCGTGTTACTTTGCTGAGATACATTGCAAAGAGGAGTTTCGAAAGCGTTTAAATTAAGAGGTAACTTGAATGCTGAATGCGCAGTCCTGCCTCTCTCCAACAGTGTTGCAGCTATTCCAGAAGAAGCGACAGCAATGGCGATTTTTCGATTCTCGCTAACCTTAGCAAGTAATAGGTTAATCAGAAAAGTTTTTCCCGTCCCACGTGGAGCGTCTAAAAAGAAAATATTACCATCTGCTGTTTTAAAGATTTCAATGATTTCATCATAAATTTGCTTCTGATCGCAATTGAGTAGTGGCTGGTTTTCCAAAATCCTCTTGGATAGGTCATGGATATTATATGACATTTCTCTTAAGCAATCGCGGTTGTCAAAAGATTCAGCTGGTACTAAGGGCTGTGATAAACCATATTGCTTAAGATATTGGCCTCCCATCCCAATTACTAAGTTCTCGAGCAATTTTAAGCATTTGCTATAGACCATATCCATGCTATGTTGATCATCCAGGCTCACAAATTCTTTTTGCAACTGTTTTTTAAGATCTTCAGCCAAACTCTCTCTGTACTTCTACAAGAGGCGAAGTGGATCGAATAGCTGACAGAAAACCAGCATAATGGCGAACAGATGCCTTACCTTATGAGGTAAATCGGAGGCTTCTTCTAGCGTCTGGTCCCAATGTCTACCGTCTTCCAATAGTCCTGCAAGCTGAGTGGAATGTAGAATGAACCTTACCAGCTTCTGTCTTTAAGTCTGACGAGGATTAGGCCCTCTAAATTCGTGAAGCAGGAGACGGATGCAATAGCAGTCTGCAGATGTCGTGAGCGTCTGACAAACATCCGAGAGTATTGTTGTCACGAAAAAGCTTCCCAAATTGCCGTTCGGATTCGGCATTAAACTGTAGGTCCCTTCTATTCGTGTCAAAAATATAACGCACACAACATGAGTGGTTGCGAGAAGCTAGTCCCTGGCACTTAAAGAGCTGTTGCGCCAAATATTTATTTATTTTTATTTATTTTTATTATTAGGATGAACCCTTCCGAGTACTTGGTCTTTTTTTACCCCGGAGTGTCCGGGTACTTCTACTCCCTGTTTCCTTCTGCAAAATGTATTATTCCTCCAGACATAATAAAATAGTACCTCGCAATACAGAAGCTGTTTAGCGTAGTTATCGTTTTTGCATAACTCGAAAAATGCCACCAAAGTTGTCTTTGGAGGATTGTTGATACTTCCTATAACGTTGTCTGTAGAAACGTACACTCTTTCGCCATTTTCCAAATGAACACTTAGATGCATAACTGATGGGAAGCGTTCATGTATGGGAAAGCAAAGGATTCACCAAACGGCTTCTGAACTGCTGATGTACCGCTCAGTCTCATATATTGCTAGCTCATCATAATTTTTTTCAACAGCAAATGCAGCTTGGTCACTTCCTTTATTAATATAGTTGCATACATATTTCATCGATTTTACTGAATTGCGAAACTCAACATTAATATGAGCCAAGAATGCACGAGAAAGAACAGGGCTGTAAGGAACCACCCATCGATTATCGAGATCTATGCCATTTATATGCACTGTAAACCCACCATCTTCGAAAGACCATCTTCTGTACTGGGGGTAGACATCATCACCAGTCTGTGTATTTTTAATCAATGATCGGGGAAATCGCTGGCAGTAAGAACCTTTCAACATGCAGGGCGAATTTGCATTAAAGGTCCCACAGGACCGTGTATCATATTGCTTTTGACTATACCGTAGAGTGCAGGGTCTTTATAGGGTTCTGGGATTTCGGCTCTTATGATGTCATCAATTTGATTGGGTTTAAATTTATCCTTTAACCAAAGTAAGATGTGAACATGTGGTAAACCCCGTTTCTGCCATTCAACGGAGTACATGTAACACCTCGCCGCTCCGAAAATAGCACCTTTTGCAAGAGATGTAGTATCATCTTTTTCACTTTCAAATGGAAAACACGGGCTATCAAGTCATGACGGTGATTAGTCGTTTGATGTTTATGTAGGTTTTCTGTTATTTCAATCCATTTGGGATTGCACGTAGCTGTTATGAAAAGGTCTAGTTTTCCATAATACTGAACGTATGTCAACGCATCCTGCGTACGTTCATGCATATATCGTGGTCTCCCAGTGAGGCTCGATGGTAATACAACCATTTTACCAAGATTAGTCACTTGTGCATCAGTTTTTTTTCATGGCTCTCTATTTTTAATTTTATTTGGCTGTGCCTAATAAAATTTAGGCTCTCAGTTGCTATTTTGGCATACATATCAACCACAAATTGGTTGAAAAGGTTGCGAAAATAAAGGAGATGATTGTATTGTCCATCTCGCTCCATAATGCGGTACAAATAAAAATTAACAGATGATACAGTTTTCTTAAGAAGTGCTTTTGTTGTTGGGTCGCACATAGGTTTATTTATAGTGTAGCCGTCTTTACCATGGCAAAATATTAGAGGATACTGGAGGGCGTCGTAGGCATGATGAGTCTCACAGATTCGTGATAGCCTGTTGTCTTTGCTTTGAAGAACTATGTCCCTTTTCTCGAAAGCCTGTCCAACAATAACAATGGCTACCTCGTTGGTTGTAGGTGCATTGAATCGACCTTTGTGTGCATTTGCTGGCTTCTTATCAGCATGTATCACAACTTTGAAATCGGTTTCTTCGGGAACACTGTTGCTGTTTTGAAGTCCTTCACGTATGTATTGTTATTGTGGAGCATTTTTTGCACCTGGGAAACCAGGCCAGACCTAACATCTGAGAAATAGCCGCACCTAATATTCTTTTGTTTTTCGTCATCACTAACGAAATAAATCTGGAGATATTTAGCTTGATGTTGTGATGCAGGTAGTAAGCTCCGTATTCGATGGTAGATGTTGGCATGAAATTACCCTCTCTAACCACCTCAGCTCCAAAGGAAGTCATTTGAAAGCAAGCCATATGCTTTCTAGCCATATTAAGACAATGCTCTGACTGGGTATGATGATCAGTGATAAGGGCAGCTGTACCTTGCCGCTGTTACAGTACATTCCTATACTTTCATCTTTCCACGTTTTGGGCCTGCACCATCTACAAATGCTGAACCGTTTTCCCAAGTATACACTTTTATCACCGAGATAGTCGACAAAAACGCTATAATTATAGGCTGAAAATGATTTCTGTTCCCACTGCCTTATTTCAATGGCGTTAGAATCTGTTGGATTGCGAACTTGACGAGTGGTTTTTAAGAATTCGGTAATTTTTTTGCGGTATATGGATGTGAATTGTCCAATTCTTGTCCTGCGTATGGCGTCATTAACCCTTACTCTATTCCGTTTTGATCATAAGGATGTTGGTATGGTTTGCAGAGAAGCTATATGCTTTGGTGTGCAGGTGGTGCTTAGCTCTTCGGCTGGAACTAAAATATTGAAATGTCCCCCAAACAATTCTCCAGAAAACCGAAGTCTAACGTAACCTTCGATAGGCTCTCCAAACTGCGCAAACATAACACCACTCCTAAAAATCTGGAACTCATAAAGGAAAATTTCTCCCACTGCCGCTAACTCACAAGTTGTGCCAAATGACCCAGATAAGCCCATGTCCGCAATATACTCTTCTTTTGTCGATAATTGTTGCCGTTCGACATTGCTGTTAAAATTGCAAACCTATTCCAGTCGGCTGAGACGTAATCAACAACTTCCTGACGCACCTCGAGTGCCATCACTTCCGTTCCATATACACCGTAAGATATGGAAGAAAAGAGGCGGTCGCCATTTCCTCTCATAAGCACCACATGGTGAAGCAACTTCCCCCCATCAATCAATAAAATTTCTTGATTCACGTCCATAATTATTTTTCATCACAATCATACACTGCATAAGAATTCTTTTGTCAAGTAGTAACAGGAGAAAAACATTTTTCACACTTACCTCGTTTTTATTAGTGTACATGCATAAGTACATACATATGTATATGTGAAAATATCTAGCTGTCCTAAATAAATATATTAGTATTTTTAGATTAAATTTGGATAGATTTTTATTTTTATACTAAAAAAATTTAACAAAACAGTGTATAAACAAAGCCTGGTTGACAAAAAGTTAACAATTATTAATAAATTATTAATTATAGCCTAATAGCACAGAAATTCATTAATTCTTTATTTTTCTTCTTTTTCTTTTTCTTTTTCTTTTTCTTCAGAAGTTTCCATTCAAAACTCTTTCTCTGTATTGTAAAGCAATTTTGCAGTACCCGGTTAGTGTTGTGACGTTATTCTCATTAAGGATTTGCAAGACTTGGTTCTCCGATAAGACATCGTTTCCAAACACAGATTTCCTTGTTTCTCGCAAAATTGGGCACTTGCCAACAAATTGAAAAGTATCCTCCCTCTCAGATAAATTGCACATGCCGCAGACTATCGGTAGCTCATCCCTATGGGGTACATAATTCAGTTTCAACGGCTCTCCATGCAGTTTTAGGACCGTTGCTATTTCTTCTATGCTGTACTCATCCCGGAAGTAATTATTGTGCTGCAAGTTGTGGCATAACCGGCTGCAGACTCCTCTATGGAGTGACCCCGATGCCTCCTCTCGAAATCTTTCCCTGATCTGCTCATCCACACGAGTGATTAATTGGTAAAGTTTAGGCTTCCAACTCCTCGCCTCTTCCACACTAAGCTCTATTCCACATCCACTAGCTAGTTCCAGCCACTCTTTGTACCATCCAGTTTTATTTCTTATAGATTGTAGAGCTGCTTTCTTCGGAAGTCTATAGTCTGGCATGTTTAGTACTCTAAGCACGTAATCGACTTGTAGCTTTAGGGTTTTTACAGAGTGGTGTTAGGCCTGTCTCCAACATGAGCATGTAATTTGGCGTGTTCGGTGGCAGATGAAATGCTCTTTTTATATAGAACCTAAGGAGTTTTTCCACCATTTCAAATTGTTTTCCTCCCCATACTTGAGCAGCGTAGAAGAGAATGGATCGCGAAATTGATTCAAAACTTTATATTCGCTGCTATGAGATATATATTTGTTGTTGAAACATTTACTCCAAGCAATGTTGATGACTATTTTCGATTTTGACAATTTCTCTTTAAGGCGCCTTTCCATATTGAGATTTCTCGTAAAATACACTCCGAGGTACTTATACTCCTTCAGCACTTGGATAGTTTCCCCATTAAAGTGCAATTTTTCATTTGCGCAGTTTCTGCCTCCACCTCTTCTAAAAATTATTATTTGAGACTTACTCAAATTTACCACCAGATTCCACATTTTGCAGTATTCGGAGAGTCGGTTTATTGTAAGCTGTAGAGATTCGGGTGAGTACGACAAAAGCACAACGTCCTCTGTAAAGAGAAGGGCTTTAATCAATACACCTCCATATCTCCATACATATACACGTGATCAACGGTGGAATATCCTGGTCGGAAACCCACTTGATATTCCTTGAGCACTTTGCGATATCGATGTAAAAATTTTATATGAAACATTTAAGAACGAAATGCCTCTGTAGTTCCCTGGGTCCGTCATACAACCTTTTATATGAATCGGAAAGATCAGCGCTTCCTTGAAGCGTTGTGGTATTATCCCATTTTCCAAAATGTTGTTGAACAAGTAGGTAAGATTCGTGATTAGTTCGTTAGTACCATATTTGTAGAATTCGGCTGGTATTCCGTCCGATCCTGCAGCTTTACCATCCTTAAGACTACTAAGTGCCTCAACAACGTCCTGCAATATAATTGGCCTATCTAACATTTCGTTCTGGAAGCCAGGCATTGCATACTGTAATCTAAGCGTACTGCCAGATGGGTGCCTCTCAAAATGAGCTTGAAGGACGGTTAGGTTTAGTGCCCTGTCTATGACATAATTTCCATCATTTAGTTTTTTAGCCAGTTTCCAGAATTCTGAGGGATTATTACACTGCACTAGTCTTCGAGCCTCTGATTCATAATGTATTCTCCTTTTTGCTACGCAAATCTCTTTAAACTCTATATTAGCCTTAATGTATGAATTTTTCATTGCAGATTCATTAAAAATCCGGAGTAATTTCAGCCATCTGAACGACAGTCGCCTCGCCTTACTGCACTCATTATCAAACCAAGGTTCTTTGTATCTTTGTTTTTTTTTTTTGTAATTTTTGTTGGTTGTTGATTGGGAACAAATCCCTTATAATATGTTCAATTCTGTCGAAGTGCACAAAATTCCGGGGTTGTAGCTGCTCCTCCAATTGCTTTCTATATGCCGATGCTTTAGCCTTGTTCCATATTAGCTTCGGGAGAAGATTCATTTTCCTTGTACTCAAGTCACCCGTTTTTTTTTTTTAAACAGGTGTGTGGCCACGCCCAAATGGCGTGTAGGCACTGCGACCAAGGAGATCTATTGTGCCATAGGCCACTTTTAGTTCAGCAGTACTTCTACTCTCCTTATGAAAGCTATAATAACGGCTGCGGAGGAGTTCCTAAGATCTTTTGGAGATATGATCTCTTTAAGGAAAAAGCTTCTCCTAGTGCTACACAGAGCTACACACTCACATAGTATGTGTTCTGCGGTTTCGTCCTCTTCTAGGCAGAGGCGGCAGGTGATATCCTCCGAAATTCTCATTTTGTTAAGGTGGTAGAGAAGTAGGCAGTGACCGGTAAGGAAGCTCACAAGCCTTCTTATGCCATTTCTGCCGTATTTTAGGATATCAACTGCCTGTCTTTGGAAGGGTTGGACAGCTCTTTTAGCCTGCCTGATACCTTGGGAGTTATTCCAGCGGGAGATGCACATGTTGCGTTCCCTAATGTTTAGGGTAAGTTTGAAGGCGGAATCGGGTATCCCGCAGAAGGGTTCAGGTCCAGTGAACAACTCAGAGGAGCCCTTCCTAGCTAGCAGGTCTGCAGTTTCATTGCCGTCCCACTACAATTTTACTTTATTGTGTCGGCACAGATTTTGTAAGCTGTCGAAGCAGCTTAGAACTGATTTTGAACTGATCAAATGGGAGATCAGTGCTTTGAGCGCCGCTTGGCTAGGTTAGGTTAGGTTAGGTAGGGTTATGAGGTTGTCATAAAACACTAGGCACCAAAGTGGGCCCATCGCGATCCCTAGGAAACCTTCACGGCAAAAAAAAAACCTAAACCCAATCCTCCAAGCAATTAATCTCCCTACAAAATCTGAAGAGATCCTTGTTATGGTTCAAGGACCTCACCTCCTCCAAGTTATCGAAGAAGTATCTACCCAGGTACTTAAGCCTTATCCTGGCAATTCCTTGACATTCACAGAGTATATGAGTTATATCCTCTGAGACATGTAGGTCATCGCAGTACCTACAAACATCCGTATCGGATAATCCTAGTCTCATGGCATGCCTCTTTAGGAGACAGTGGCCAGAGAGTATTCCTATCGCTGTTCTTAGCCTCGATCCGCTTGGCTATCGGTGAGTATATGGATAGAGGCACCTTTGATGCCTGAGTGCAGGTTAATGTTAGCACAAATTTCAATGGCGTAAAGCTCGCCCTGGAAAACACTAAGACTCTTTCCGAGTGATTTCGAAATTTTATGGTTGGGTCCATACACACCGGCGCCAACTCCTGAATCCATTTTTGATCCATCGGTGTACCACACTATACCTTTTGGATCAAGCGACGGTCCGCCATTATTCCATATATCACGCCTTGGGATCACAATCTCAAACCTTCTACCAAAGTAGAGTGATTTGGGCGTAAAGTCGGAGACCGTGCTGAGCATGTCTAGCTCGGGGAAGTCGGACATTAGCTCCATGAGATCCACGTGATCCCGTGTACTATTAGCATTTTCTAAGACTATCTGCAATGCGGATTGACACTTTTTTTTATAAATATATGTAACTGAGTAAGTCCGATTATGGCTTCAATGGCTGTTGTGGGACAAGTGTGCATAGTACCTGTGATGTCGAGGCAAGCTAGTCTTTGAAGTTTTGTGAGTTTATTAATGGTTGTGACCTCTTTGGTTTTCGTCCATCAGACTACGGACGCGTATGTCAGAATGGGTCTTACAACCGTGGTGTATTACCAGAAAATGACCTTTGGAGACAGGCCCCAAGTCTTGCCGTACATACGGCGACAGGTCCACAAGGCAGTAGTCGCCTTAGCAATTTTATGCTTAATATGGGAGTTTCATTTAAGTTTCTTATCCAGGACAAATCCTAGATATTTGACCTCATCGGAGAAATTGATTGTTGTGCCGTTTAGAGTCACTGAGCCAATATTCAGCGTTCTTCTTCTTGTAGACGGTACAACGACTGCCTTGCTGGGGTTAATCGATAGGCTCTCCCCAGCACACCAGTCCGAGACTACAAGGAGTGCATTATGCATGAATTGGCACACATTGTCTTCATGTTTGCCTTTAATGATGATCACCAGATCATCTGCATAGCCTATGGTTGCAAAACCTGAACTATTAAGTGTGTTCAATAAGTCATCCACCCCGAGTGACTATAAGAGAGGCGAGAGGACGCCGCCTTGGGGGCAGCCTTTGGCCGTGGAGAGCGTCACAGAGACCTCTCCAGACGAAGATGTTATTATGCGGCTATCGAGCATGTTCCTAATCCATCTGGTAGTAGGTTCGTCTATTCCCCTGCGTCTCATAGCACTAGTGATGGATTCATAATCAGTGTTATCAAAAGCACCTTCTATGTCAAGGAATGCACAAAGGGCGATTTCTTTGGAGTGGTAGGCAACTTTAATCTCTGTGACGAGATAGTGAAGGGCGCTTTCCGTAGATTGACCTTTCCTGTATGCAAATTGACTAGAGTGCAGAGGTATAGTCTTTTGAAGAACGCCTCTAATGTGTAAGTCTAGCAGTCTTTCGTGGTTTTCAAGAAAAACGATGTCAAGCTGATTGGACGGTAGAATTTGGGTAGCTCGCTGGGTTTGTTACCTAGCTCAGGGATAAACACCACATTTACCTCCCGCCAAGTTAGTGGAATGTATCCCAGGTTGAAGCTTGTTCTAAATAGAGCTACCAGAGAGCTGATGATGAGCTGATGATCAGATGGGTTCATTTGACACATGCCAATTGACAACAGAATTGGAAATAAAAGGGCTCGAGATAATGAGATCAAGTACCTCTTCTCGAATAGAATTTATAAAAGTCGGCTTGTTACCTTCATTACACACAGCTTAGTTTCTACTAGTAATATAATCAAGAAGTAACTCACCCCTTTTGTTAATGTCCCTGCTATCCCATGCCACTTGATGGGAGTTGGCATCGCATCCAATGATCAGGTGCCAGTTGCGACGGTGACATAGGTTCACCAAATCCTGCACAGCCACGGGCGGAACAGGCTCCGAATCTCCAGGAAAGTAGGCGGAGGCACACACGATCTCCCGAACTCCTCCTTAAATCTGAATTTCGACCATGCAGGCCACCAAATCTCTGCTGATGAACTCTGGTATGGGAAGAAAATTAATTTTAGAACTGATTACGCAAGCAGCCCTATGCATTAACTCCCCATGGGCATATAACAACTTACATGTCCAACTATGAAGGTCCTTAATTTTGCCTCCAACCACCCAAGGTTCCTGAATGAAACCAAAGGCGATTTTATCCCAGATGAGCCGTTGGCTAAAGATGTCCGAGGCACCTTTAGCATGATGCAGGTTGCCCTGCAGCACTTTGATGTCTTCTTTCATCATTAGTGCATTATTGTTTTTCGTGGGATGGTGCCTTATTACTGGCAGACGTATTAATGCCTGTTTTCTTAAGTTCACCATCCCAACGAGAGTGGTCAGCAAGCCTATCCCTCACAGCAGAAGCTATCTTGTTTAAAAGAGTGGGCACAGGTGCCGCACCCGCCATCTGAGCAGCAGATGGTGTCCGTCGAGACACTAGCATCGCAAGTCACTGAACACTGCAATGTTGCAGCACTAGACTCAAGTTTACTACGTGCAACCTCATTGGAGACTTCTGAGGTGGAAGGTGTAGACACAGATGTACTACGTTCCACAATGTCCAGCGATGCTGCGCCCCTAGGACGGGTGGCATCATCTGTAACTGCTCCTACGGCAGTTTGTGCGAGCTTCTGCTCACCTGGGACCTTGTCTGAGCTCTTCAGGATCAGCCTAACTCTGCCAAAACAATATGCCACATTGCCTTTTAGCAGCTTTAGGCGATCCATCGAGCAGTCCGTGACACCAAGTACCAGATGAACAAGATCACGCTCTACGGTCCTTTGAACCATCCTCCAATTCCTAGCGAACAAATCAGTATTCTGAGCGTCCAAAAGCGTCATAATCTTACTACTGGCAAAGCCGGTACTTTGTGGAAAGAACCCACGGATGATGTGTGGTTTAGGAAATGAATCCTCACCACAAGCATCATGTTCAAACCGCATTTCCCTCTGATTTTATCGAAGTTGACCCTCATCCACTCTGCAGTGGAGGGGTCTGAGCAAATAATAAGGAGCCAGCCTGATTTGTGAAACAAACCATGAAATTGTGGCTTAGCGACCTCGTCTACCAGCTCAATAATGGTGTCCATGATGCTATTTTGGACGCCGGCCATTTGCTCGGCACTAAAGGGACTGCGCGCCAGATCAGCGGGAACCACACCCAGTTTGACAGTACCTACTTTGTCCCTGTACGAGGTCTTGTCGAGTGTGGCAGTCTCGGTCCTGGCTTTTTTCTTCTGCGGAGCAGAAGGGGTAGAGTCCTCGAATCGCATTCGCTTCACCTCGGTACCTTTTTCAGGCTGAGAGGATTTGGCTATCTCCAGAGCACGTTCGCTGGAAGCGCCGTCTTTTAAGGAGCGATTGAAACGCCTCCTTTCAGCCCCAGTTAATCGAACGAATCCGCTGGTGTTTAGGGACAAATTTCTCAACACCAGCTTCAACGGCAGTGCATCCGGAATGAACCGAGTGTTCGTCCGAGAGCATGCTTGAGGACTCTCCGCAGAGAGTGTCAGAGTCCGAGTCAGGAAGGGAGGACAGGTCCGCCTCATCTCGTCTATTATCAGCGACAATGATGAGAGGGTCGGCTCTAGTAGCAGCGACCTCCTCAGAATTTAGGGAAAGCACGGTTGCTGACCCAGAAGTTGATGCAGTAGAGGGTGCATCACCCTGTGCATTTTTTAATCACCCGTAACTATCAGCTCAAAGGTCACAACAATCGGGAAATGATCTGAATATGGAACTTGCATCACTTCGAAGTCTGTTATAAGGGTGCCCCATTTACATCCTGCTAAACAATAATCGTTGACGGATGTCGCTGGTCCTCCCACAAATGTGAATTCTCCCTGTTTGTCACTCAGATTTGTACCATTCAGAACTCGTAGTCCAAACGAATAACAAAATTCCAACAACTACGTACCCTTTGCATTACAAATTTGTTCCTTAGATTGTCGGCTTATTCCAGCTAATCTGTTTCCCAAAACCTTCTTCTTTGCCCACTCTTGCGTTCAGATCTCCTATCACACAAACGTGCCGGTCAAGGCCGTAGCCAGACAAATATTTCCGGGGGGGGATATGATCTTTGAAAAATATCTTTTTATTTTTAAGGTTAGGAGGGATTGAGGAAAATAAAATAATCTTAAATTTCAAATTTCATTTTTTTTATTGACTAGTAGGAATAGGTTAAAAAAAAAAGTAACTATATTCAACATAACAAATTAAAGAATTATTTTATAAAACAAAATTTAATCGCCTGGCCTTCTTTGTTGAAAATACCACACATCAATTACTTCGTCAGTATTATTTCTATCTCCCGATGAGGCTAAGCCAGTAAGTCGATCTTCACCGGTAGAGTTTCTTAAAAAAGTTTTTAAGCGTTTCATCGTCGAAAACGTTCTTCCTGGTGTACATGTCGATACTGGTAAGGTTGCCAACATTTTTAAAAGTCGATGTATGTTGCGAAAAAGATCTTTACTGCAGTCTCCCAAAGCTGTTATGGCGTTCTTTTAACGCTGTGCCTCTGGTTGTTCATGACATTTTGTCTCCGACAGTAGAAACTCAGCCTTCAATGTATCCCGATCCAAAAATCTTTTATAAAATTTTTAGTTTTCTTCGTTAAATTTTGTTTTGCTTTTGCCAAGTATTGACGGAATCAAAATATATAATGATAATAGAACGGTCTTATGGTCCTCGAACCGCGTTTCGAGCTGAGTTATGAAGTCGTCCAAAAGGGGAATCATAAAACCTTTCCTATAAAAGTTTTCAGGATCAGACGCGTTTACATTGGCCCTATGCTGCTGCCTCGATACGGTTCGTGGAATTTTCAAGGTTTCAGTTTCATCCACAATACTTAAAAGGCCTTGCGCAGTCTCAAAAATATCTTCAAATTCTAAACTAACATTTTCTCGAATTTTTAGAAATGTATTTAAAACTAGCTTTACGTGGTCCAGAGCTGACACTAGGTCACAAGAAGCGGATTGCAAAATTTTACACAATGGTAGTGTGTACGAAAATGCATATGCTTTCCATTCCAATAGCGGTACCCTTTTCATTTCATATATTGCATATGGCTTTGGGTTTGGAAGTTCGTGTACATACATACATACATTTTCAATGGCCCGCTAATCCTTCATGAGGGTCGCGGGGGTAGGATCTTCAGGTGCACTCTCCATCCTTCTCGATCCTCCGCCATTAACTCCAATTCATCAGGAGGAATCCCTAAGCGGCTCCAGGAGAGATGTCGGACTTGGTCCAACCATCTATTTCTAGGCCTTCCGCGAAGTCGCCTACCTGATGGCACGGTAACCATGGCGCATCTTGGAAGCCGGTCTGGGGGCATACGCACTACGTGACCAAACCATTGAAGCACAGATCGTTCCGTTCGGAGAAGTAGCTACCTAACATTAAGCGACTCGCGTACTCTGGTGTTGCGCACTCGATCCCTACGAGTTATTCCATCAACACTGCGAAGGAACCTCATTTCGGCAGCTTGTATCCGCGATCTTATTCTTTCGGTCACTACCCAAATTTCATGACCATAGGCGAGAGTTGGAACATACACAGAGTTAAAAACCGATAGCTTAGTTTGAACATTAAGTTCGGCCTTCCTTATAACAGATTGGCCAAGCTCTCTCAAAATTGATCCAGCCTGACCAATTCTTTTTTTTTTTTTTTTTGGTTGCGCCTGGAGGTGCAGGAATCTTCAAAAGATACCAATGGTCCGTACCATTGATTATGCCCGATTCATATATCTGACAATGCCATCAGTGCTAGTCAGTACATGCCTACGGGCTAAACCTCACCCCCTCAGAGAGGCACTATGAGAACCGGCTGCGCATACTCATAGTAGTAGGAAATTCGTCCCTCTCATATTTTCATTTTTTGTGATGACTACGACTAAGTTGCCTTAACGAGTAGTTTACGCTTCTGTAGTGTTAATCGCGTTAGGTAGGTAGCTTTCCAGTGAAGGCACCTACTAATACCGTCATTACATGCGGTTTTTCCTTACGGCGCTAGGTCGAAAGGTCTTGTTCTTTGTAGTCGGCGCTCAAGGTTTGTCACGTCCATAGTACGGATTATTTCATTATTGCAATGAACATGAAGACGGGTACGAAGTTTGCGAGCAAAGTTTGTTACTTCGTCCCTCACGGTAGCAATTCCTAGATCTCTGTGAATATCACTATTCCTTATATACCAAGGAGCATTCACGATTGCTTTTAGCATTTTATTTTGAAATGCTTGCAGTAGAGCCATATTGCTTGGTTTGGTACAACCCCAAAGTTGTATACCATATGTCCAAGACGGTTTTAGCACTTGCTTATACAGAAGCAGTTTGTTGTATACGCTTAACTTCGAGTATCTTCCGAGTAGCCAATACATTTCTCTAAATCTGATTTCGAGCTCTTCGCGCTTCTTTTTAACGTGTGGTTTCCACTTAAGTTTTGCGTCTAGGGTCATTCCTAAATATTTTGCCTCGTTTGCGTAAGGTATTTGTACCGAGTTAATGGATATAGGTACGTTGTTTATCTTTCTTAACGTAAAATTGACATGCGTTGATTTTGTCTCATTGAGGACTATTCGCCAGGCTTTTGTCCATTCGCATACATTGTTCAAAGCTCGTTGGAGTTTTCCCGTTGATGATTCGACTGACTCATCCGTTACGAGGATAGCCGTGTCGTCTGCGAACGTTGCTACAACGGTCCCTTCATCTTGTGGTATATCTCTTGTGTAGAGCAAGAACAGGATTGGACCGAGAACACTTCCTTGTGGAACACCGGCGTAGATATCTTTGAAATCCGAATATTCACTCCCGTGTCTAACACGGAAAAGTCTGTTTTCAAGATAAGATTCCAATATTCTGTACAACTTTTCCGGTAAGATTACCCTTAGCTTATATCTTAGGCCTTCGTGCCATACTTGTCGAAGGCTTGCGATACGTCGAGAAAAGCGCTAGAGCATATTTTTTCCCCTTCTAGAGCTTTTTCAATCTCGTTCGTTATTCGATACACCTGATCGATTGTGGAATGTTTGAACCGAAACCCGAATTGATGATCCGGGATCAAGTGTCTTTCTTCAATTACTGGTTGCAATCGTTTCAGCAGAAGTTTCTCGAAGACCTTAGATATTATTGGCAGAAGTGAAATGGGTCTATATGATTTCTTGTCATTTGCACATTTCCCCGGTTTCTGAACCATAATAACTTCGGCGACTTTCCATTGCCTTGGAACATATAATAGTCTTAAGGAAGCATTTATAATGTAGAGCAACTTAACCAGCACTTTTTTCGGTAGCTCTTTCAAAATTTCGCCAGTGATTAAATCATATCCCGGAGCCTTGTTATTTTTCAATTTTTGTATTGTCATTCGAAGTTCGGACAGGGATACGGTTTTTACTCTAAAGTTGTCGGGTGCCATATTAACATTCGGATCTTCGATCAGCGGTTGTCCATCGAACGGCTTGAACGTTTCCTCTAAGTGATCGGCAAATAATTCTGCTTTCTCTTTATCTTCTTTTGCCCATTCCCCGTTAGCTTTCCTAATTGGCGGCGAGTGCATTACAGGTTTCCTTATGGACTTCAAGGCTTTCCATAGAGAGTAGTTTGAATACTTATCAGCGGTCAGACCCTCGAGGTAAGTAGAAGTCTCGTGATTTTTTAGGTCCTGCAACACTTTTTTAAGCTTGTTACAAAGATGGTTCAGATAAGTTTTATCCGGTGGCGCGCGGGATTGTTGCCATCTCTTGCGCGCTCTCCTCTTTTCTCGTATGAGGTCTTCGATTTCAGGCTGGTATTTGACTTTATTGTTCCGCGCTTCTGTCTTTCGCAAAGGAGTGTTTTTCCACGCTGAGCTCTGAATGGCTTCGACGAGTTTGTCGATTTCTTCTTCTATTTCGAACGGTGTCTTTAGCGGTACATTTAAAGCAACATTTTCCTTGCAGTCTCTTCTGAAAGCGTCCCAGTTAGTTTTGTTACTAGTTAACCTAGGCGGTCCTTCTTTTTTTACTAGACTTCCACCTATTTTCAGAGTGACTGCCGAGTGATCTGAGCATAGATCATAGCATTCTTCAATTTCCGTCAAATTTTTAGTTAACCCTTTTGCGATAAAGAAGTCGACGAGGTCAGGGATTTTATTTTTGTCAGTTGGCCAATAAGTTGGCTTCCCTGTCGAAAAAAAGTTCACCCCACGTTTCATGCTGGCTTTGTACAATAATCTGCCTTTTGTCGAATTGCATTTTGATCCCCAGAAAGTGTGTTTCGCATTAAAGTCACCACCTAAGACCAAATTAGGTCCGAGTGAGTCAAAGAGACGAACGAGGTCGTCTTCTACTAGCTTATATCCCGGAGGGAAGTAACTAGATCCGATGTTGTAGTCTAAGTGGTTTATTTTTACGGAGACTGAGCTTATTTGCATAGAATCAAATTCTATTTCTATGTTTTCGGAGTGCTTAACACAGTCTTTGATGTAAAGAGAGGACCCGCCTCTCGCATTTTCCGAAGGATGATTCGCATGGTAATCGCTGTAGCCTTTTATTTTGGGTCTAAGTCCCTTTTTTAAGTGCGTTTCCGATACCAAACATATGTCAATGTTATTTTTCCGTAGAAACACTTCTAACTCGTCGATTTTTTTCAGAAGGCCGTTTGCGTTCCACGTTAGTATCTTAAGTAGCTGTTTCATATTCATGTTTTTTTGATTGTCTTGCGAGGTTTGAACTCGAGCTTGCTCAATTTGTCAAGTATAATTTTATTAACTTTGGTTTGCTCCTCAAATTTTTCCAATATAATGGTAAATATTTGGCTAACCGGATCTGTTGTAGCTGATCTTAATTTGTTTTCGTTTGACGCGACTTGCGCGTACGATCTCGCGTCAACCTGTGGCGGTTTTTCCGCTGCACTTGGACCAGCGACGTACTCTTGCGCAATTTTTTTATTTCCCTTTATCGGTCGCTTCGTTTTGACTGGCTTAGCGGTCTTGGGCTTATCGGTTTTACGATCTCTTAAGCTTGGGTTCGGGTATATCGGTTTCTTGAGAGTATCGCGCCTTTTTTGAAGCTCCTTTGCTACTTCACAACCTCGATAGTTTGCTGGGTGCTTGCCTTTACAGTTTATGCAGGTCGGCGGAGCCTGCTTATTTAAGTCACACCTTTCTGATAAGTGGTTCCCGGCACATTTTACACATTTCGGTTCTTTTTGGCAATACGACTGGGTGTGATTGAAACCTTGACAGCGTTTGCACTGAGGTATCGATCGTGTATTCGTACGCATAGGCTCGATTTTAACTACGATATTCAAAATACTTTTTACGTTATAAATATCGTCTATATTTTCGCTTCTATCGAAGGTTAGCGTAAAGAGCGGAAGTCCATGCTTGACCAAGATTTCATTGCCTTGTTCCGTTTTCTGCTTTATCTTCTTTAAGATATTAATTGCGTCGATAATTTTCAAGCCTTTTCCTTTAAGGTCATTTATAATGTCATCTTTAGTGCACGAGGGGTGGAGACCCCTTGCTATAACACGGAGTGGTCTTTCTGATTTATTTTCGTAGGTGAACCACTGGATCTTTTCCGCGTTTAGTTTTTTCGATATTGCTCGGTAGCCGTCAGAGTCAACTACATTAATTTTCCAATCATTGTTTCGGAATGACGTTACTTTAAATTCCGATGTCACAGTTCCCTTAAGAAGGCAATGCAATTTATTGTAGTCCGTAAAGCCGACGACGTTTATTGCAGGCGGGGGACGTAATTTGTCGTGAGTTTGTTTCTGTTTCAAGTCTTTTTCTTTGTCTTGTTTTCGTGGCTCGACTTCAGGTGAAGAACCGGCTCTTCGTTTTTTGCTGGGTCTTTTCTTTGAGACCCCATTTGTTTCGCGTGCTAGCTCTTCTTCATCCGTGTGATATTTGGGACTAGCTGCACGGGGTGGGGTAATTTCCCGTTCTCTTTGCAAAAGTGAATTCTTTAACGCCTTGTTTTCCTCTTTTAGTGATTCTACCTCTCTCTTAAGCTCTTGGTAGAGTAGATCCATTTTATTTAGCTTAATACGGAGTTCATTGTTTTCTTCCTCAAAGCTATTACATTTCACTGAGTCCCGTTTCTCTTGCGCTTGCGCTTCCGGCGGACTTCTTTTTCCGGAGACATTCGGTCTTGATGGTGGAGACCGAGTTACCCTGAAATTTCTCAAAAAGGGGTTTATTAAATGCAACAATTGGCTCTCCCCAGAATCCGTAGAGCCTACCTCCGAAGAGGGTGGATTTTCCAGAGAACCTGGACTGCCACCTGGGGTACTATATCTATTTGTTTTACTCATTGCATATTATGTATACATTTTATCCCCGGTATACGAAGGGTGGATTTTAGTCGCCTCTTACGACAGGCATGCCTACCTCGGGTATATTCTGGCCCCTACCCGAAGGGGGTACCAATTCTACGGCATAACTCGGCATTGCTCCTCCCATCACTCGTGAATAAGACCCCGAGGTACTTAAACTTATCCATCTGCTTCAGTGGGACTCCACTAACATGCAGAGTGCACTGAATGAATTTTTTTGGATATGACCATTACTTCCGATTTGTTCACGTTGATCTGCATTCCAGCATCATCACAAACGGCTACAAACCTTTCGAGTGCGCGCTGAAGTTCGGTTTGAGAGGACCCAAGGATGACCAAATTATCCGCAAAAAGCAGATGACTAATCGTTAGGTCTCCCACTTTGAAACATTCCCCGCCACGGCTGCGCTGCAACATCCAATCCATATATACAATGAAGACGAGAGGTGACAAAACGCACCCTTGGCGGAGTCCAACGCCCACAGTGAAAGGTATTGATTTAACACCGTTTATCCGAACACAGCTTCTACAGTTTGTACAATATATAAAGACTGAATCGCCCTTAACAGGGAACCAGCAATCCCATACTCCTGCAGAACACTCCAGAGTTGGCCTCGACGAACCCTATCATATGCCTTTTCCAAATCCACAAAACAAGTGTAGACAGGTTTAGCATACTCCCAGGCCTTCTCTAGAACCATTCTGAGAGTGAACAACTGGTCGGTTGTGTTTCTACCGGGACGAAAACCGCACTGCTCATCCCCCAAACTGTCCTCAACCACAGCTCTGGAATGCGTTTCTAGCACCTTAGCGAAGACTTTTCCAGGGAGACTTAAAAGAGATATACCCCTATAGTTGGCGCAATCTCTTTTGTCCCCTTTTTTAAAAAGAGGAACAATCACCCCCATTTGCCAATCACCAGGTGTTTCACCGCATTCCCAGGCCACTTTAATGACACGCAAGAGCCATTGAACTCCCTCTTTACCTAAAGCCTTGAGCATTTCTGGCCGAATTTCAGTCACAACAGCAGATTTGGCAACCCTTAGCGCTTTGATCGCCAAAGTTACTTCCTCTACCGTAGGACTACTTTCCGCCCTACTCTCGGCCATAGGTGTGTCATCTTCGGTGTTCTGTTCGGGATTGAGCAATTCTGAAAAGTGCTCGCTCCATTTGCGTAAGATGTCCTCCTCATTGGAAAGAAGTGTACCGTTTTTGGATTTAACTCCTTCAACGATATTCGACTTTTTTCCTCTGAGTAGGCGGACGGTCTGCCAGAACATCTTAATTGCAGATCTGTGGTCACGCTCCAATTTTTCGCCAAACTCCTTCCAAGACTGTTCTATCACTGTTTTCACAGCTAACTTGGAAGTTCTTCGCGCCTCAGTGTACCAATTTTGAGAATCGGAGTTCCCCAAGTGAATCCACACCTTAAAGGCTCTCTTCTTCTCTCTGATGGCGCCTTGAACTCCGGGCGTTTTAAACCAAGCAGTCCTTTTCTCACCACCACCCGCCACACCAAGCCGCTTCACTCCACAAACATCTCCCGCAGAGGCAATAACCGCTGTTGAAAACAGTTGCCATTCTTCCATTTGATTTGATGGAACAGTTGGAATTCGTTCAAACCCTTCAGATATTTGCCGCGCAAATGTCTCCCGTATTTCATCATCCTGTAACCTCTCCCATCGTATGCGTGTAACCATCCTTGGTTTACGCTTTGGTAGGGGAGGCACTCTCTCGCTAAGATACAATTTGCACAGCACTAAGTGATGATCAGTTGACAGTTCGGCCCCTCTCAATACGCGAACATCACAAACCATTCTCTTCAGACACGATGGTACCACAAAGAAATCGATCAGCGACTTCTGCTGAAGACTCTGACGGTACCACGTGTATTTGTGAATGTGCGGAAAGATAGTGTTCATGATGGATGAGCCATTTTCACAGCAAAAATTCGACAACATCCCGCCGTTCGCGTTTTGATCAGGATCACTGCTCCTTCCAATAACACTCCCCCATGTCATAACATCTACACCCACATGAGCATTGAAGTCACCCATCAGGACAAAAGAATCCATATCTGCAACCTTTTCAAGGGCAACATTAACTTCATCTTAGAAAGCTGCATACACTGACTGAAGATTCGGTGCATACACCTGCACCAACGCCAGAGTTGATCTTTCAAGCTTGAGCTTTAAGATCGCAACTCTCCCTCCTAATGGTGCCCACTCCAATACTCTGTCTGTCAACCTGGGACTTGTGAGTATCCCCACTCCCGCCAGAGCAGACATTGAGGGTGCGACTTCTGACAGGAAGAGCTTCAACCCATCCGAAAGGTCCATAGTTTTAGAACTTCTCTGCTTTGTTGAAGAGACGCCAACTATATCTAGTCGACTTTTAACAGGCTCCCCAACAAGCTCAAGATCCTTCCCTGTAAGCGATGAGACGTTCCATGTGCCTATCCTAAGTCGATGCCGTTGTCGAAAACTCTGAGAGTCCATCTGTGCCCCTATTGGTGCACAGCGCGCTCAGCCCTTCACCCCCGTAATGGTTCGCGAGACCATTGTCAGGAAGCTCGTAGCCATTTCGGGTTTGACCCGGCCGGCTGCCGAGCGGGACAGGCCGACCACCAGACCTGCCACCCACCTGACACCCTTCAGGCCTGGCTCCGAAGTGTGTGTAAAGTTGCTTATTAACACATAACACTTGTGGCGGTGGGGTGATGTGTATTGTATAATGTGTATTCTGCACACATTTCTTTTGGAGTCCGACCGTAATTTTTTTATTTTTTGTGATATTCTTGTTTCTTATGATATCCTTGTTTGTAATTGAAAAAAGTCTATACTATAGCTTGATTTGATTTAAATATTTTTGCATTTAGGTAAATGGGAAATTACTGCACTGTGGCCTAATTGGCTCATTTTTGTTTGGATTTGCATTTTACTAGAAGTTCTTGGCACAAAATTGTGTTACCTACTTAGTGCACGTAAGAAAGATTCCAGGACTAATTACTGGAGTCCCTTGCAATGTCTACCGGATAATGACAGTGATACAGACGATATGGTCGAAGAAATTGCGCCAAGTGAATCGGCTAAACAAATTTCCGTACCCCCTATAAAGTTATTACATAAAACTAATGACTATGTTCATAATTTAATGAGCGCCTTAAGTGTTTTGGATTATTCCATAAAAAAGTTATCCATTGGAATTAAAATTGCTTGTGACTCTATGGATTCATATAAAAAAGTGATATCTAAACTAAAAGAACAAAACTGCCAATTTTTCAGTAATTCTTCATGGTATGAGTGAAATGGACGTTAATACACTAAAAGATACTCTAAATAATCTTGGACTCAAGTGCATTGAAGTTAAAAAAATTACAAAAAAATACGATCAATATGTTGACTATTTATATTTAATTTGTTTGGAAAGTGGTTCCATAAAATTACACGAGCTACGAAAGAAATTCCGTTCTATTATGCATACGCAAGTTAATTGGAGCTATCAAAGGAAACTGAAAGGTAAACTGACACAATGTCACAATTGCCAAATGTTTGGCCATGGTGAGAGAAATTGTCACATAAAATCATACTGCGCTATCTGTGCTGGTCCACACAAGTCTTCCGAATGCATAAATACTTCCACCAGTAAGTGTGCAAACTGCAGCGGTAATCATAAAGCAACTGACGTCACCTGTGTTAGTAGAGCAAAATATTTAGAAATGAGAGAGAGATCTTCAAATAGGTTCCCCCGCGCTCCACCAAAAGCTGCTTACTTGCACACTCCCAGTCACACAACTAATAAACCGGTATCTTTCGCCTCAATGACTGATTTCCCATCGCTACAGCAAAGGTCCACCGTGAAGTCTCATACGTGTAGCAACACTCAACCAGCGAATGTTTGGGAGAACATCTCTCCAACAAGTTCGAATGCAACCAACTGCAACGCATCCATCAACAACAACAATACACTATTTTCTATGGAAGAACTAAACTCCTTGGTTATGGAAATGATAACAAAATTAAGTTCTTGTAAATCCAAAATTGAACAATTTAATGCTATCGCACATTTAGCTACGAAATTTTTATATTCTAATAATGTAAAGTAATATGGTAGATAGATATATGAAAATAATTACTTGGAATGCAAGAGGTATTCGAAACAAATATATAGAATTCATAGATTTTTTAAATCGTAACGGCATTGATGTTGCTTTAGTTACGGAATCTTGGCTCAATCATGATATTAAACTACCCACTTCCGTCTACAAGTGCTATCGAGTTGATAGAAACGGTAGACGAGGCGGAGGCGTAGCAATTTTTGTAAAAAAATCAATTCAGCATTCGCTTTTACCTAGTGTGCAAACACGCTATGCGGAAAATGTAGGGATAGAGGTGAAACTAAGGAATCAGAGGGTAATTAAAATGTATGCCGTTTACTTTAATGGTAAAGGTTCATCCATAGAAAGAAGAGTAGGATTGAAGAATGACCTTAGAAAATTATTTACGATTAGAGAGGACTTCTTAATAGGTGGAGATCTTAATTGCAGGCATAGGAATTGGGGTTGCAATCGGGCAAATACGTTTGGAAATCTACTTGCAGACCTTTGTATTACGTTACCAATATCTGTTTTGTTTCCTCCTCCTGTTCTTGATCTGTTTTTTACCAATACTTCTAGTCAAATATGTCAGCCAATATCCTTGAATGAGCTCAGCTCTGATCACAATCCTGTGTTCTGCAGGTTTCTTTGGTCAGGGGAGAAAAAAGTGCAATATTTCCTGAATATCAAAAATGCAAACTGGGCGCGTTTCCGCTCGGAAGTAAACAATTATGTTCGGAACATTCATACATATCTGGAAAACATATCTACTGAAGAGGATGTTGACTCCGTCCTTCAGCAATTTACAAACACTATATTAAACCGAAAGTTGAGAAAAAGAATATTGGTACAAGGATTCCCTCGCAAGTCTTAGAACTTATCAGAATCCGGAACGCACATAGACGTAACTGGCAAAGGTATCGACAACCTTTTTTCCGAATTCAAGTTAATAACCTGAATAAGTTGATTTCCAAACTCATTGACCAGCATCGCAGTAAAGAGTGGAATAAAAAACTCAGTATTCTAGATAAAAGTGCTAAGCCCTTCTGGAATATTGTTAGATTAGTAAAAAATAAGTCCAGACAAATTCCTTGTTTAAAATCTTCTAACAATACACTTTTCACAGATCTTGCTAAAGCTAAAGAGCTTGCGTCATCATTTAGTAAGAATCATGCAGTGTCTCAAAATTTGGGGAACTCTATTACAACTAACCTAGTGATGGATACTGTTCGCGTTTTAAACTCGGTCTCAGTTGAATCTCCCTCAAGTGCTTTTGTGCGGGTGAAGGACGTAGGGAACATCATTAGCGGTTTGCGAGTTAAAAAAAACCAGCGGACTTGACAATGTAAGGAATATATACCTAAAAAATCTTCCTAAATCTGGGGTAAAAATGTTAGCTTTCATTTTAAATGCCTGCATCAAGGTGCAGTATTTTCCCCATGCTTGGAAAAAAGCGAAAGTTGTGCCAATTTTAAAAGCAGGAAAAAATGCAGAAAGTCCCGAAAGCTATAGACCAATTAGCTTGTTAAGCTCTATTAGCAAAATATATGAAAAGGTTATTAAGGAACACATGCTCAAAATTATCTGTGATAGGCACATATATCCGGATGAACAATTTGGTTTTAGGCGCTACCATAGCACCTCGCACCAAGTACTTAGGATCTGCAATAGTATTAAAGCCAACAAAGAGTTAGGAAAATCCACGGGAATGCTATTGCTAGATATAGAAAAAGCATTTGACGCCGTTTGGCACAATGGCCTTCTGCACAAATTAGTTAGTTATAATTTCCCCCCATATCCATGTAAAATAATTCAAAGCTTCTTGTCAAACCGTTGTTTCAGTGTCTACGTTAATAATTCCGCGTCCGATTCAGTGTATTTTCAAGCAGGAGTACCACAGGGGTCAGTTCTTGGACCCATCCTATACAATTTATATACAGCCGACTTTCCACAATTACCTCATTGTGAAGTAGCTATTTATGCTGATGATACCGCCATTCTTTCATCACATGAATTTAGTCTTAACATTGAGACGAATCTAAAGAATGCGATGGAAATTTTGGAAAGGTATTACACAAAGTGGAAAATTAAATTGAATACGGCCAAGATGCAAGCTATCTTTTTCACAAGAAAAAGAAAGCTTTGCAACCTTCCCAGCAATCAAATAAGATTTAATGGAGCTGATATAGTATGGGCACCTTCTGTGAAATACTTGGGTATACATTTGGACACTAAGCTAACTTTTCAAGTCCATACCAACCAAACCTTAAAGAAAATCAATATTGCCATCAAAATGTTATACCCATTCATAAACAAAAAATCTTCTTTGTCTAATGATAATAAAATAATAATTCATAAGGTCATTTTTCAAGCCATTCTTTTATATGGTTGCCAAGTTTGGGGAACCTGTGCAAAATGTCACACTAGCAAGCTTCAAATTTGTCAAAATAAATTGCTTAAAATGATGTTAAACCTTCCTTGGCATTACTCCACTTCAGATTTGCACAATAGAGCGAATGTTGAAATGCTTATTGAGAGAATTCAGAAGCTTACAAATACTTTTTCAATTAATTGTAATCTTTCAGATAATCCTCTTGTTAATCAATTAAATGTTTAGATAATTCATTTTATTGCTATTACCTTGTTTCGTTACTTATTCGTTTTTTCAGTAAATTTTTTCATTTATTTATTTAATTTTGTATCTATATATTTATTATTATGTTTCCTTATATGCATGCATGTATTAATTTATTTATTTAAATATTTGTTATTTATTTAGTGATTATTTTATTATTGTGTAAGTTCTGACTAATTTATTTTGTTATTTATTTTATTATTTATTTATATATTTATTATTTTGTATATTTTAATTTATTTATTTATATATATATATACACTTATTTATTTATTTATTTATTTACTTACTCATTGATTTATTTATATATTTATTTAATTACTTATTTATTTATTTATTAATTAATTTATTTATTTATATATTTATTTATTTGTTCATTTAGTTATATATTTATTTATTTATCTATTTATTTATGTTCACATATATTTATTTATTTATTACTAATCAACTTACCGATTTTGTATTTATTTTTTCTGTGATACCCTTAAGTTTTATTTGAAAACAAATATCTCTTTTGAATTATGTTATTAGTACTGGTGTTTTTTTTTTTTTTTTTAATTTTTTTTTTTTTAATTTTTTTTCTTAAATTGGAGGTTTTCTTGCATTTTCCTCCAAAATATTGTATATTTCCTAAATGACTTTCAAAATTGTTAAAATAATGTTTCAGTAGAAAGATAAAAGTATATCATATCTCTGAATTGTATTGTAAAATGTGCGGTAGCGAATGTAAATTATATTGCAGAATAAAGTATATCTATCTATCTATCTACTTATTGCTCTGTTCTCGTTTTAAAAAAAAGCACACTTGTTAAGAATTTCGGGGGGATTAAACCCCAGTTTTGATGTTTCTGTTTTTCGTAGTAATCTCTGTTTTTAATTTTAATAGACGCCTCCTTCTTTCCCGTGCTGCTGTAGTGCAGTCTCTGTGTATAGAGATACCAGCGCTTCGAATTTTTGGTGCTGAATTCAAAATGCGACCCACGTTATCTCTTTTGCGCAGTTTTGAAATGACGTTCTCAATGTTATTATTAGAGCGCAGTGCCCGAGCACCCGTCACTAGAGCGGCATCCGTGCTACGCAGTAACTCCAAACACATTTCCTTGGCTCTCGTCCCTGCATCCACACCAGTTTGTGCCGGCATATACACCACCACATTCCTTTCATTCGCTTTTTTTCCAACAACTCTAGTTTGCGTTCCAAAGTGGTGCAGCGAGTTTCCATTTGTTGTACTTGATTTTGCAGTGTCGAATTACTCCTTTGAAGTGCCTGTATTTCGGGGGTGATTCCTTTTTTTGTCTTATCATCCAGTAAATTTGCCATTGAACCTTCGATTACTGCCTTAAGCTCGTGCACAGACATATTTCCAACAGCAGCGTTGCGATTGGCAATTTTTGTCTGGCTTGAGGGAGATTCCGAGGAGTGGAGTTATCCATAATACGTCTCTTAGATTGCGGAGCGTTGGGGAGCAGGGAGATTGATTCAGTAGTGCTGTTATTTATTTTTTTGTGGTATTCTTTGCATTTTAGTACCGTTACTCATTGCAATTTAGGGTAATTTATTTTTTCCTCAAAAATAAGCAGTCGACTCACCTAATTTTTTTGTTTAGGGATTTCTTGTTGGGTACACTTTGCGAAACTTTTGAAATTTTGTTTGTAATAAAAGTAGTAATTTGTATTTTCCAAGAAAAATGCGAAGCTATTTTAAAGACGTTTGTACGTCAACGATCCACGTTGCCAAAATCCTAAATAAAATATATTCGTATGGAAAAAAAATAAAAACGAACGTGCATGAAAGTTTTACGCGTGGGAAGTGAAACTCCTTATTTACTTTACTTCTTCTTCTTCTTCATTTTATCAGCGAGGCTATGATCCGAAAACAAGGGATCATAACCCTCCCACTTCACCGGATTTCTACTGATCCACCTGTGGGGTTCGCCTATTTGACCTTAGAAAATATCGACAGGCCTGCCGATTTTGGATCACTCGGTTACTGAGGCCAATGAAATGCCGATGTCGTCGCATTTGTCTGATGCAGGCGTTTATAGGCCTGCCCTTCCTACATAGCGATGTCTTTGGAACGTGCATTGAAATTGCCTTTTTAACGGGGTTCAAATGATCTCTTCTTTGAATGTGGCAATACCAACTGAGCCGGTCGCGCTCTATCTTTTGTACGATGGCTTCCTTGATGTGGAAGCTTCCACGGATCTTCGAACTTCTTTTTCGATCAAGCTTTGTCACTTCTGCTGTCATGCGAAGCATCTTCATATCAGCTGCCGTTAATTTACTCTCATACGTTTTGTACATTGTCCAACATTGTGAACCGTATGTGAGCGCTGGACGCACAACTGCGGTGTAGAGCGAAAAGAGGGCATCTCGTCTGGCCCAACCGCTTTTAGTATTTGACCACCTCACTAACTTCTTCGACTATAATGTCGGACATTTCTTCACAGTTAGGGGTGGCTCTTGGAAAGTATAGCCGAGGAAACTGTTCATTTAAAAGTTCTTCACAATACTGCCACCACCTCTGCAGAATTTTGTCGTCATCCACAAGAAGCTGGCTATGAGCATTGTTAATGAACTTTGACGAACGAATCTCCTGAGCATTCCTCCGTCTTTGGACGACTATTTTGAAGATGGTTGCGCTCTTGTTCATATTGTGTCTTCGCAGCTCCTGGATAGCCTGGTTTGCATCAGCAGTCGGGGAATATATTTTCTCCAGCTCCCGATACAGGCACTCCGTACTCTCTGCTTGAAGCTGGGCGCACTTCTTCGCTTTTTTCTTGCAATATCTGTATGCCATTTCGAGGCGAACTTTTTCGTCACTATTGTTAGAGTGACACTTTGACCAAGCTTTGAAAGCCCCTTCATTCTCATTTATCACATTCTTAGCTTCATCACTCCACCACCATGTTTCTTTGGCGTGTTGATGGTGGCCTTTTGAAGCTCCTAGCAGTGATTTGGCCTTCTTTAAGCAAGTTCGCTGTAGGGAATCCCACATATTTTGTGCTCTGCACTCTTCATTCTCAGCTCCGTTGATGTTGTGAGAGAAGTAATTTTTCATTACGAAAACAAAAGCCTCACCTGTTTCTTTGTTCAGATTGTACCACTTGATTTTCTCAGAGACCCTTGTTTGTTTGCTTTTCTTCGGTGTTTTCATAAAAATTTCTGTAAGCCGGAGACAGTGTTGCCGTGCGATTGCCTCTCCCAGGATCACTTTGCAATCTTTTACCCGAGGCTTCATGAAACTGGCTACCAAATAATAGTCAATCTGAGTTTCATCTCCACCACTGCTGTAAGTGATCAGGTGTCGGCTTTGTTTGATGAACATGGTATTTAACACGATAAGACCATGTGATTTGCACATGCTTAGGATGTCTTCACCAAGAAGGTTCCTGGTGCCATATCCTAGTCCTCCATGGCAGTCTTTATAGTCTTCGTTTGACTTCCCGACATGTCCATTCAAATCTCCTCCAACAAACAGAAACTCTTCTTTGGAATCTTCTTAAGGAGATTGTGGTAATTACCCAAAATGCAATCTTTATCTCTCTGATTGTACCCATTGTGGGGAGCATATGCACTGACAATATTCCACACCTCTCCTTATATTACTAGTTTGAGAGACATCAAACGGCCGCTGGACTTCGAAATGCTCAAGACGTTACCAAGCAGCTCTTCCGCAAGGATGATACCGATTCCGTTCTTAGCCTTTTCCGTTCAGCAGTAGAACATCTTGTAATCTTTTGTCCTAACGTCCAAGAAACGCGCCCGATTTCCGGTGTTTTTCCATTTTGTCCCTTGGACACACAAGATATCCACCCGTCTTCTATTCATCATCTGTCCAGCTCGTAACTTCGACCGGTCATGCTTCCAACGTTCCAACTCGCGACCCTCAAATTTCTTATTTACTTTACTATCGCTCCTAAATTTACTTAAACGACAACACTGATTGTTTTTACTTTCCCTTGGCCCTGATTTATAACATAAGACATTACTTTATTATTAATGCTTTAGACAATAAATTCAGAAATAAAAAACCAAAATACCGGGTTGACATTTCATAATTCACTTTTTTCGTAACGCTCGATAAAATATTACTCGTAGCTAAGAAGCTTCACTTGCAAAATTTCACAATATACGATAACTTATTTTAACTCAATTGAATTCTTTGAATTATTGTTTATGTTAATTTAATTTAAGTTTTATAAGGATTAAACGCAATATAACCGAAATTATTTCTTAATTAATAAATCGCACGCAGAAAACGTCTGAATAATATTCCGAAAAATACTAACCAATAACGCAATCATCGACAATTCGTACCCCAACTTTTGTTGGTACAATTTAACAGAAAACAACAGTAAAAAACTACATTTGTCAAATCAGCTTTGATATTTTTTACTTGCGTTTCGAATTAGTTTTCAGAGGTGCACCACCTTTGCGGTTTAATACTTTTCCGTATTAGTATTCTTCTGCGTAATCTTCAACATTTTAACTTCTTCCATTTGTTGTCTAAAACATAGGAAAATACATTCAAAGTATGAGTATTCAACTTTCAATATACTTCCTACGCTACCCTGTTAATGATTTTTTTAAAGTTTATTAAAACATTCTAAAATATGGACAAATCTAACGATCAACAACATCTCATCTAACAAAATAGAAAAATATTACAATAACATAGTTCTATGTCTGCACATGCATATGCATGTACATACATATGTACCTTAGCGTATATTCCCAAGTCTCTTAATTGCATAAAGTATTGACAGCACATGGATATCTTAATGAATACAATTTACAATATCTGAGATTTGGCACTGATAATGTTTTTTTTCAATTTTAACTCTAGAAGAGATCGCACACTGAAGATCAAAACATAATCATGGGATATCGCGCCCTTATACTCACACACACATACTATTGCAACGATAGCCACTGCTGGAAAATTGTGGGCGATGATTTGATAATTGTGTTTAGCATTGCTCAGCTTCAGGACAACGCAGAAGGATGTCTTATACCTTAAATGCATCAGCGGCGAATTTACTAAATTCACCTATTTTCTTACTTTTTTTAATTCGGAGAGCCAGTACCGAGCTACGGCTGTGGAATCAATATTTACAGATGGAAAATTCGACCTCAACCCCCATTATGCCACTTAGACCTTTAATTTGGAAAAATCCCTTCTTCGCATCTAGGCACAACAAGGAATAACTGAGCAAAATTTCAAGTACCTACGTCTAGTAGTTTTCGAGAAAAGTTGTTCACAAGGGAAATCGATTTTGCTTTTGTAGTATTTATAAGATGGTACGTGCGTTATAACGACTAAGTTTTACCAGAGAGGTTGATCTCTTCGTGTTGTAGGCCGGCCATAGCACCCTGGCCGTTGCGCATGTTTCCAGGTGAACCCGGCGTCTGTTTGCTCGACCAGTGGCTTGATCCTCTATTTTTTCCGCAACGAACTGATTGGGGTTGCTACAGAGAGGAGGGCCCGCGATAAGTGCAGCGCCGTCCCTTTCCTAGCAAGCTCGTCAGCCCTTTCGTTATCTTCGATATCCATATGCCCTGGTACCCAGAAGAGGGTCGCCGCATTGGCTCTGGATATCTGGTTTAAGAGTGATTTGCAGCTTCTCACAAGCCTCGACCTAATTACGGAAGAGCCCAGAGCCTTAACGGCTGCCTGGCTGTCTATTTATTTATTTATTTATTTATTTGTTTGTAACAATCTTACACATTAAGAACAATTTTCTTATAAGCTAGTGCAAGTGGTATTAATAATTTAATGTAATTTAATTCAAGTATTGAAAAGTATAGTTAAACTTAGCTAAGGATACTCAAAAAATAAAAAAATAAAAAAAAAACAATTCGTGGAATTAAATTTTTCCTTTTTTGATTTACAATTTAACATAGTTCGATTCAGTGCCCAGGTATTCTAGAAGGGAGGTTTTAAAATGTTTTGCGTTTCTAATTCTTCTCAAATCACGTGGGAGGAAGTTCCAGAGACGAGTGATGTAAACGAAGAATTGTCTTTCAGATGTCAGACAAAAATGTTTTGGTTGAATGTGTACGGATGTCCTTTGAGAGCTCGGAAAGCTCAATTTTTTGAACTATAGCTCATTTGTATGCATTATTTCGTGCATGGATATTAGTAGCAGATATTTTAGATAGTTATCAAGAGAACAACCAAAGATTTTCCTTCAAAATGCGGAGATATGGCCCTACCTTCTTTTATTATATATGTATATAACGAGCAATATTATTAAAAACCACATTAAGCTTCCTGCTGCTATAGTAGTCAACATTACAAAATATTTCACAACCATATAACAAGATCGGTAAAAGCAAAGATTTTGCAAAGATTAATCTGCATTTCATTGGTGTATAAGATTGAGTAATCCATAAATGACGTAGAACACCGTATACCTTTCCGATTGTGGCCTTTATGTGATCAGACCATGTAAGTCTACGATTAAAAGTCAGCCCTAGGTTTCTGGCCGTGTTAACATATTCAATTGAAGAATGTCCAAGATTTATTGAAGGGAAGGAATACGTTTTTATTGGTTTCTTTTATATTATTAACGTCTTAGACTTTGCGGGTTTTAAGCGAAGATTGTTTTCCTGTGACCACAACAAAGTACAATCAAGGTCCTGATTGATATTCGATATGCCATGAGCTGCAATGTGAAGAGGGCAAATAGTAAATAACTGAAAGTCGTCAGCATACATGTGCACTGAACAGTGTCTTACCAGATTCGGAAGTTCATTATCATAAAGAGTGAATAGTATAGGACTGAGGATGGAGCCTTGTGGAACACCATTATTCACAGGAAGAAAACTAGACGCTCGACTGTTTACAACAACAGACTGAGACATTTCTGTCAAGTAGAAATAAATAAGATTCATTGATTGAACGGAAAACTTAAACTCCGTAGAATGGAGTGATTGACGGTGTCAAAGGCTTTGGAGAAATCAGAAGAGCAGAGTTAAGAATGTTACATGTTTTTTTATCTATAGACTTTCTTATTTCATCTACTACATATAATAATGCTGTCCTACAAATACGGTTAGAGCGAAAGACAGACTGCTTAGTATTTAATAGGTTGTTTATTGTTAGGTATTTTTTAATCTGCAAAAATAAAGCTTTCTCAAAAACTTTAGATAAAAATGGGAGGATTGCGTTTGGTCTATATTATGTTGGGTTGCCAGTTCGCTTCTTCGGAATGGGAATAATTTTCGGTTTCTACCATTGGATTGGGAAGGTAGAAGTTGTAAGGATCGTATTGAATATGTGTGTAATGTAAGGTAGTATTACAGGAAGAACCATTTTTACAAACATCGGATGAATTTCATCAGACCCGCTGGCGTTAGAACGTATTGAAAGTATCGCTTCTACAACAACCACATCTAAAAATCTGCTAAAATTAAGTTCATTCTCCTTAGAATTATCGCTATTAAAATCAAAATTGGAGTTTATGGCAGCGGTTGTGCAGTTCGATGTTGCTATAAAGCTATAGTTAATTAGATCTCAGTTTATGTCATCGGCAGGTGTATAGTGCTGTTTTTCTATTCCTAGTTTGCATAGTTTTTTCCACAGATCATTCCCAGAAGCTGATGGGTTTAAGTTTTGATCGAAGAATTTGGCCTTAGCTATTCGCATTTCAAGGACAATTTTCTTCCGAATACGTCGGTAGTTAACACGGTCCTCTTTAATTTTGTAGCCTTTCCAGCGATTGTAGGCAGAATTCGTTTTCTCCATTAGGTTAAGAATGTCGTCATTTAGCCAGCGAGGTGAAGTTTCCTTTATGACTATTGACTTTAATGTAACATGCTTTTCAAAGAGATAGTTTAATTCTTACTGAAAGAAAGCAACTTGTTCATTTACAGAAATCAATTTGTTCCAATCTGAGCTATGCAAATCATGTAACAAGTTCGTATGATTTACATTTTTGAAGTCTCTGTATTGGATGGTTGTTTTTTCAGGACTATTTTCAAAATCAAGAGTCATGTATAAAAGATCGTATTTTGAAAAGCCTGGGGCAGGAAATTGATTATAAAGTTTGACCTTAGTAAGATCGCTTATGAGAAATATATCCAAAAGTTTATTGGAGTCGGTGGAAAAGTGATTTGGTATGGTCGATTTTACTGGAATCAGATTCAAAGCTTTCATACTATTTTTAAAGGTTGCAGATGTGTTTGGATCAAGCATATTGCAGTTATGATCACCACCAAATATAATATTTGGAGTGTAGCAAGTCATCTGCTCAAGAATATTAACGAGGGCAGCTGTGGATAAATGTTTGTTTGGTCTATACGCTATATCTATTAAAATATTTTCATTAGCGCATTGTATGTTAATGAAAATGTATTAGAGTGGACATTCCAGATGCGATTTACATAGGAATTTGCAATTTACCTCTTTGCGGACATAAATGGCAGCGCCACCAAACATGCGATCATTTCTATCCGAACGAAATAACTTAAACCCATCGAGACTATATACCGTGTCACAAATTTCGGGACTAAACCAAGTTTCAGATACGCAAACAACATCAACACTAGAGTAAAAAAAACAAATGGCGAAACTCATCAATTTTTGGTTTCAAGCTTTGAGCACTCATGTGACATACACGTAAACCACTCTGCTGTGAACTTAGTATCCGTATCATTTCAACCAATCTACCATTTACCAACTAAGCCGACGCTTATCCAGCAGTTTTATTTGCTTACGAGACACGTGATTTTTGGAAAAAACGATGTTCGTATCAAGTTAAAAGAAACGTAGCACTTTAGACAGGTTAAATTCCAATGAAAGTTCCTGCCTTTTTCGCGCCCGGCATATACTATGACGCGAGGTCAAAAGGTTTTGTCCTTTGAAGACGACGAATTGAATTGTTCACGTCAAGTATTGTAGTTGAATGACAGTACGGTTACAATGGCCGTGAACACGATCTTTGTGTTTACGGGCAAATTTTGTTATCTCTTCGACAACGCTGGGAATTCCCAGATCCCGATGAATATTTTCGTTACGTACATACCACAGTACGTTAACGATCGTTCTAAGAACTTTATTTTCAAAAGTCTGTATGATGTTTCTATTGCTTTTCTTGGTACAACCCCATAGTTGTATACCATACGTCCACACTGGCTTTAGCACTTGCTTATAGATAAGCAGTTTGTTATGTAGGCTCAATTTCGAATGTTTTCCGAGTAGCCAGTACATTTGTCAGTATTTGTTTTGAAGCTCGTCGCGTTTCTTTTTTACGTGCGATTTCCATTTAAGCTTGACATCCAGAGTCATTCTTAGGTATTTTGCTTCGTTATTTGACATTCAGGTTTAGATATTCAGGCAATCTATCCACTTTTTTGTACGTAAAGCTGACGTGAGTAGATTTGTTTTCGTTGAGCACAATACGCCAAGAATTCGTCCAAGCGTGGTATTGATTAATAGCATGTTGAAGCTTTCCAGTTGCTGCTTCAATGGTATCGCCCGTTGTCAATATCGCCGTATCGTCCGCAAACGTGGCGACGATGCAATTTCTTTCCTGTGGGATGTCACGCGTGTGGAGTACATATAGAAGTGGGCCAAGGACACTTCCTTGCGGGACTCCGGATGCAATCTCCTTGAAGTCAGAGCAATCATTTCCGTGCTTAACACGAAAGAGTCTCTCCGTGAGGTACGTTCGTAAGATTAGAAAGAGTTGCCGTGGCAGTAGTCGTTGCAATTTATACTCCAAGCCTTCGTGCCAAACCTTATCGAAAGCTTGTGAGACGTCAAGAAATACACCACAACAAATCTTTTTTTTCTTTCAGAGCTTTCTCAGTCACGTCAGTTACTTTGTGGACTTCGTCAGTTGTAGTTTCGTCTTTAAATTTTTAATCACTTCCCGCAGTTCAATCAATGCAACTTTTTTTACTTTAAAGTTGTCAGATGTCGTGACTGAGGGGTCGGGTGTTAACGAAGGACCGTCGAACGGCTTAAACGTTTCTCCTAAGTGCAAAGCAAAAAGTTCTGCCTTTTCTTTGTCGCTCTTAGCCCAGTTTGCATCGTTTTTCCGAATTGGTGGCGCTTGCATTTGAGGTTTCCGGATGCCTTTTAGCGCTTTCGAAAGCGAATAATTTGATTCTCTTTCACCGGAGAGATTTTCAGGGTTGGTCGCTATCTTTTTGCTTTTAATTTCGCGAGTACTATCTTAGGCGATTGCATAGCCAGTTAAGGAACGTTTTATGCTGCGGTGCACGAGTGATTTGCCATTTCTTTCGTGCTTTTCGTTTCTCCCTCACCAGTTCAATGGTTTCTCTGGGACACTTTTCGTTGCGATTGATCTTATAGTTTCTGGAAGGAGTGTTTCTCCATGCCGCCCTTTGGATTGTTTCCACGAAACGATCAACTTCGTTCTCTAGTTCACAAGGTGTTTTAAGTGACACACTTAAGGCGATATTTGTTTCGCAATCATTTCTAAAGCCCTCCCAGCTTGTTCTATTGCTAGTACGTCTTGCAGGTCTTTTTTTCTTTATCAGCGCTTCTCCAAGTAATAAAATTACCGGCAAGTGGTCAGAAGAGAGATCAAAACATTTTTTGACTGTAATAAACTTCTCGTAAACAAAAAAATCGATAAGATCGGCAATTTTTCCTAAATCGGTTGGCCAATAGGTCGATTTTACTGTCGAAGAAAAACAACAATCGAATTAATTTGCCACTTCGTAGAGAATTTTTCCTTTAGAAGATGTACATCTTGAACCCCAGAAGGTGTGCTTCGCGTTGAAATCTCCGCCAATAAGGAAATTTGAACCAAGGGCATTAAAGACACGAAAGTAGTCATCTTTTTCTAGTGAACATCGCGGGGGACAGTAAACAGATGCTATAGGTATTGTAGCTCAGGTGTTTATTTTTAACCCTTACCACGCACAACTGAAGTTTTTCCAGCTTTATGCTTATATCGACCGAATGTTCGATGTTAGTTTTAATGAACAAGGACGAACCGCCCCGCGTTCTATCAGAAGGATGATAAGTGTAATAACCAGCGTAGCCTCTTAGCTTTATTTGCGATTCCCTTGTTAGATAGGAAACATTTCTAATTCGTTAGATTTTTGTAATAGTCCATTTGCATTCCATGTTACTATCTTAAGCAAAGAGTTCATATCTTCTTAGATTTAGATATAAGGCCAGCCATACAAACGCTTTGGACGTTACTGAGACGTTCGAGAATCCGTTTGTTAATTTCACATTGTTCCTCGAACTTAAAGTAGATGCAATTCAGAATTTCATTCAACGGATCAGAGGGTGGCCCATCGTTTCGTTTGGTTGCTTTGAATGCAGCCTGAGTATACGTCAGACGTACGGGGTTCGCTGGTTTATCCGAGGTTATTTTTCGTTCAGCCTTTTTAGTGGACGACTTTGACGTACGTTTAATCGGCTCAGAAGGCTAATTAACTGTTTCAAGACTCTGCACTGCTGATGCAGCGTCCTTTCAGTCGGCTTAGGAGTCTGAACAACTGGCTTACGTACCCGCTCAGTCTGCTTAGCAATACGTTCTACCGACTTAGGAGCCCGATCGACTGATTTTGTTCCCCGTACAATCGGCGTTGTAGATTTTTTCCGTCGCATCTGTAATTCCTTAGCGACCTCGCAACCGCGGTAATTTGCTGGGTGCCTTCCTTTGCAGTTAACGCAATTTATTTTTTTATTTTTGCTCAAACTGGAATTTTCCGAAGAGTGTTTTTCAGCGCACTTTACCCAGCGCAGCTCTTTCCGACAGTATGCCTGTGTATGGTTAAACTCTTGGCAACGCTTACATTGAGGGATTGTCTGCGTGCTGATACGTAGCAGCTCGATTTTAACGACCATACTCATGATTGTGCGAATATTATATCTTTTCCTGGCTTTCCGTTTTATCGAATGATAGCACAAAAAGCGGAAGTTTACGTTTCACTATAGCTTCTTCTCCACGCTCGGGTCGTTTTCTCTCTCTTAAAAAGGTTCACGGCGTCGAGAATGTTATAACCTCTATCGCGTAAATCAGCTATAACGTCTTCTTTAGCGCATGATGGATGAAGTCCTCTAGCTACGACCCTCAAGAGTATCTCAGACTTATCTTCGTAAGTATGTCATTGCATTTTTTCGTTGTTAAGCTTTTGAGATACAGCCCGATATCCCTCAGCGTCATTAGCCTTGATTTACCATGCACCGTTCGCAAGGAAGTTTCTTTAAATTCAGTAGCGATCGTTGTTTTTAAAATGTTCCTCAAAGAATTGTAGTCAGCAACGCCTGTAATATTTTTTGGTGGAGGTGCGCGTTTGCTTTCAATTTTCTTATCAGATTTTGGCTGCGTTTTGCGATTAGGTTCGTGTTGTGAAACAACGTCGGGCGATGAACCAGCCTTGCGTTTTTTAGATGGTCTTCGTTTAAGTATCCAATCCGTTTCGCGAGCGAGTTCTTCTTCGTCCGTACTGTCGTGATGGCTACCCGGAGAAGGCTCACATGAGTAACCGTCTACGTTTTTGAAGACTCGTTTTTAGGCAAAGATACTTTATTTTCTGATTCAAGTTTCTCAACTTTGCTTTTGAACTCCCGACACAACAGCTCCATTTCGTCGAGCCTCTTACGGAGCACGGCGTTTTCCTTTATCAGAGTACATACTCTCTTCCAAGGTTTGCATTTCCCGAATTAACACATCCGGGTTCGCGAGAATTTAATTTTGCGCTTTAGCAGAAGTCTTTTGAGGCGGAGATATTTGTTGCCTTGAGCTTTTGCTAAATGGGTTGATTAAATGTTGGTGCAATTAATAGCTCGTAGATCATGCCTCGCGTTCTATATTTGAATTAGAGTCAAACACAAGATTAAAGTTACCATTTTATGAGAAAGTTTCATTGCCTAACTTAAGAGGATAACTCTCTAGTGAGAACATTATGTTACGAGTTTGATAGCTAGCGCTTGTTTTATATGATTTGTTCCTGTATACAGTGTATATATTGAACTAAGTCGGGATGTAAAACTTGTGCGTCGCTTTTGATTTAGATTAAGAGAATAGTAGTTTGTACCTTTTTGTTCAATTCTAGTCATTAATTTTAAGTCGGCCATAAGAGCCAAATTGTTAAATTATGCCGGGAGCAAGCATATACAATTATATCAAAGTAAAATTTATTATTTTTTCATAATTAAAATTAATCTTAATATTTATCTAAACTATAACTTATACTAATTGCTGGGCCCGATAAAACGTATTTAGTCGGCTAATTGAAAATAATTGTAATCCAAAAAAAAAAAAAAAACCTGTAATGTTTGTCTCAATAAAATAAATTGAATTGAAAAAAAAAAAAAAATTGTAGATCATGCCTCTTGCGAAGGTGGATTTTCCAGTTGAACTGGGCTGCCACCTGTGGTTTGAATACCGTTTGTTGTGTTCATTGCATTCAATTTTAGTGCCGTAATCTAAAAAAGACGGCGGGTTGACATTTTGGTCGCCTTTTACGACAGGCATGCCTACCGTGGGTATATTCTGTAAAATATACTATTCTCTGGAGATAGTGCACATAGTAGATGATCTCTTTGGAAAAGATGTTCTACTATTGACTTCAGCATTAACGGGCATGCTATCTGTGAGGAATTGCCGCCCTTAAGCTTTGCCATCACCATTATATACGCCATGACCCAAGGGTCTGCGTTAGCTTCATCGCAGAGCTGTTTGAAACATCTTGCTTTTGTCTCCTTGATAGCTCTGCTTAATTGTTGTCTCGCCAGCTTAAAGGACAATAGGTACTGCTTCGAGATGTTTGAATAAGATCCAGTAAAACTTTTAATTAAGTAGGAATTTAATAGAGTAGGAATTCATTATTTTTTTATTTATTATTATTATTTGATATGTGTAAGTCCAATAAAATAAACTGGGAACAGTACTGGCAATTCTCTTTCTGGCCGCTGACGTTCAGGCAACTCCGATCCTGAAACGACAAAGTTATATAAAAACTCCGTGAGTCACCCAAGGAAGAATAGAGACAATATACAAAAACCAAAAAAAAAAAATGTCTGTAACCACTTCTACCGATTGCGGAACCGGATACACACCATCGTATCTCATATGTTGAGTGAAACCGGCCCTACACCAACACAAAGCAATAAATCTTCAGACCTATAAGTTTGACATCCTTCTTACTGAAAAGTATGGAGAGACTGGTGGAATTTCACGTGCGCAAAATTGCTTTGAGGCTGCATCCACTGTCGGAGATGCAGCATGACTATCAGCGTGGGAAATCCTATGAGACCGCACTTCAAAATTTAGTGGCCAGAATTGAATGCGCGCTTGATAGGAAAGAATACGCGATGGGTATCTTCATCGACATTGAGGGTGCTTTTGACAATGCGACTTTTGACTGCATGTGCGACTCGGCCAGACAACACGGGGTAGATGAAACATTACTGTTGTGGATTAAAGCAATGCTAATGAATAGAACTTTAGTAGTGGATGCGGATTGTGGCCAATATGTTATGACAGGGGTAAACAGGGGCTGTCCACAAGGTGGCGTTCTGTCTCCATTGTTATGGTGCATGGTGGTCGACTCTCTGTTGAACACTCTAAATAGTTCTAACGTCTACGCTCAGGCATATGCGGATTATGTCGCTTACTTTCTGTCGGGCCATGCCTGGCGACGGTCTGTACTAACGCTCAGGCGGCGCTGGACATGATCGATGAATGGTGTACTAGGAGTGGGCTTTCGGTGAATCCTCTTAAAACTGAACTTGTTCTTTTTACAAGAAGGAGGATTTTGACCGGTCTGACTCAGCCAGTGCTAAAAGGCATCAACATTCGCATTTCCAATGAAGCCAAATATCTGGGAGTGATTTTAGATAAGAAACTTCATTGGTCTAAACACGTCGAGTCAAAAACATCCAAGGCGCTCTCAGTCTTCTGGCAGTGTAAGGGTGCTTTTGGCAAGACTTGGGGCTTGTCACCGAATAAGGTTCTCTGGATATACACGGCTATGATAAGACCATTCCTCGCATATGCGTCGGTTGTTTGGTGGAAGGGGCTCTCGCGTAAATATTTGGTTGCCTTTTGCGCGAAACTCAAAAGAACGGCTTGTCTCGGCTGCACGGGAGCTTTCCTGAGTACGCCTGGCTCTGCTCTAGACGCTTTGCTGAACTTACCTCCCCTTGATACTTATGTCATGGGTTGCACTGTCAAAGCCATCCATCGTCTTAGGCGGGGCGGTTTTTGGTATACTCCACACTGAAACTTTGATGAACTTGCGCGACACTTATCTTCCGACTCCTGTCTTATGGATATGCCGTCTGATGCAATGACACCAGATCTCCAGCTGATGCGCAAATTCAGAGTCGACTTTCCTTGTGTCCAGGACTGGCTTCGGTCAGAGTCTGAGCCGGGAATGGAATGTAGTCGTATTTTCACGGATGGTTCCAAAACCAGTCAAGGGTCTGGCGCTGGTGTCTTCGTGGAAGTCAACAACATTAGACTTCACTTTTCGTTAGGCAAATATGCGACTGTTTTCCAAGCGGAAACTTATGCAATCCGAATGGCCATGAACTATGTTGTGAAGAACAGGTGGAAGGGACGTAGCATTTGTGTCTGTAGTGACAGTCAGGCTGCGCTTAAGGCCTTGCTTAACCCTTTAACCACTTCCAAAATAGTTCGTGAAACCAAAAACTCTTTGAACTCGGTCGCAAGGCTGAATTCTCTGTCTCTTATCTGGGTCCCAGGTCATACTGGGATCTTGGGGAACGAGATCTCCGATGAGATTGCTAGACAAGGCTCAGAGGAGGGTTTCTCAGGTCCCGAACGCGCATTGGGTCTCCCTGCGTCCTCGGTTAGGGCTTCCATTGACGATTGGGTCTCTCACGAGCACAATTGTGTGTGGCATGACTCTCCGGGGTGCAGGTTGACTAAACGCATGCTCCCGGACATCTGTAAGAAATCAGCGGCATTCTTGCTGTCTCTCAGCAGAGAAGACTGTAGACAACTTATTGGCGTCTTGACAGGCCACTTTGCTTTTGCCAAGCACCTTAATGTGTTGGGCTTAAGTGACACTACAATCTGCGACGCTTGTGGAGAGAGCGACGACACCGCGGAATATTATCTCTGTGAGTGTCCGGCCTTTGCTCGTGTCAGGTGGCAGATCCTCGGTGCGGATGTGGTGAGTGCTGGTACTGTAAGCTCCACATCACTGAAGTGCTTGCTTGGCTTTCTTAGAAAGTCAAGGAAATTCCAATAAAATGGGTAAATCAGGGTTTGCTCTCTGGCAGTACAATGGACCAGTTGTGTCTGAGAGCTCCAGTCGAGTGTTTCCTATCCCGACAAAAAAAAAGCCTTAAATAAAGCTTATGTTATTTGCTGGGAATGGCTTACACATACATGCATGCATAGCTTCCAATACAATCCCAGAATAAAGAAAATAAAAAGAAACGGAAATATATTATGATCAAAATCACAATATGTAGGTAAACACGTACATATTTTAAAAACCTTCAGGAATAAATGTGACTATAAGCGGAAAGAAAAACCTAATAACTTATGTTTGCGGATTCATTTTCATGTGGCTTTATCCGATTTGTGTTTCTAAGCGATGTGATACTAAAAGCTTTGCTTCAGTACAAATTACGAGGAAAAGGCAAGTGGTTTGGGAATTTTGTGATACAAAGCGATATGTGCCATTAAGCGATGTGATTATATATGTGTTCGACTGTACATACGTATTACCATTGTATATAAGTTAACACAATGTGCTCACAGCTACTGCATACCGTTGTGCGCCGGCAACATAATATCTTGCACGAGCTGCAAGATCAGCATTTCGTTCGGGTGGTGCGACGGATCGTAGGGCTTTAGGTTTAACAATAAATTGTATTAGTTTTTGGTTTATGCCTTTAACTTGAACTGCTCTCAGCCAAAGCTGGTGCAGAGAATAAATTCAAAAAGGTATAAGTGCATTTATCTTTCATTGGCGCCCAACGTGGGGCTTTAATTGTATTTATAAGGAATTAATTGTGTTTTTACTTCGACAACGCCTTAATAACTCACAAAGGCAACCATATAGCAGCACGAGACGACACCGACCTGCGGCAACAACCATCACCAGATTATTTAATAAATAAGATTTCGAATTGAAGAACATGTAAGTGATTGCTCACTAATCATTATTATTGATTGCTCAATATTAAACAAAAATTATTAGAATACATTATGTGGTAAAGAAATTGTGTAACAGCAGGTGTTATCGATTAAAAGCTACTGAATATTTCTGTGTTTTGGTGAATGTTTTTTGCAAACTAGTTACGGTGTCCGTTAGCTGGGGAATTTAAAGATTAATGAGTGATAGTGATAGTGAACTGCGTCGAGTGCTTGACGACTTTAGGAACTTACGTATCAACGAAGGAAATAACGAAGGCAACAAAAATAAGTGATGCAGATTTGCAAGCTCTAGTACAACCCACAGTGCGCGGTGCACTCGAGACGCAAAGAAATTCAATTCAGTAAGAAATTAGATGAGGTAGCTCAAAGGTTTTCAGGCGCAAACTTGAAGGAACCAGAAGTGGAAGTATATTAAGAATCGAAAATAGTTGAGGACGTTAAATGCGATGAACCTCTCGATATAGTTAAATCCTTACCAGAGTTTGACGGAAGGCAGGAAATCTATGTGTCTTGGCGACAGGCGGCACATTCCGCCTACAATTTTTTTTGAGAAATACGACGGTAGTCCAAGACACTACCAGACAATAGCTATAATCAGAAACAAGATTAGGGGCCCGGTTGACGCCGTTTTGGCTTAATGGCCGACAATAGGCCAGTATACTTAATCGAACAGGAATTAAGTACCCTGAGACAGGGTAACTTAACCATCCTACAGTATTACGACGAGGTTAAGAGGAAGCTCACGCTGTTAACTAATATGACTATAATGATAGTCGACAGCGTCTTAGCTACCTCCATTAATGAGAAATACGGAGCAGATGCACTTCGTGTGTACATATCTGGATATAAAAATCACTAAGCGACGTCTTGTTCGCATCCCGTCCGTCCGATTTGCCCGCCGCTCTGGCATTGGCTCAAGAAGTTGAGTCTAACCACGAGAGGTACATGTTCCCAACGAACTATGCAAAAAACTCCGAGGAGAAAGCACAAAGGAATGAGTGTCAGCGATCGTAAAATCGACCGCAAAATATAGGTAGAGTCAATGACAATGATAAAAATAATAGTTATAATAGCCGGACTAGCAATCCAGGCAATCGGGAAAAAATCCCTATTATAGCAGGCCACTAAATACAAGGTAATAGTAATCAGGGCCCTAATAAACGCGAACCGATAGAAAATAGATCCCACATTGTCGCGTTTCCCACAACCGATTTATAATACCTATAACCAGTGGCAAAATATGAATTCTGCCGGCTCCATAGCGGTCGGTCCAGACGGTCTAAAAAATGCGCCCAGTATTTTTCAAAGAGCTATAGTTGATGTCTTCGCGAGCAAATTGGAAAAACTTCCTACGTTTACGTCGATGGCGTAATCATCTTCTCTGAAACTGAAGCGGACTATGTTAAGCACATTGACTGGGTTCTACGAAATTTGTATGAGGACAACATGAGGGTCTCACGGGAAAAGCCCAACTTTTTCAAAGAAAGTGTGGAATACCTCGGTTTCACAGTGTTAAGAGGGGGTATCAGAACGAGTATCAGAAGTAAGATCCTTTTTGGGTCTAGCCAGCTACTACAGATGCTTTATCGAAGATTTCCCATCCATAGCTAAACCTCTGACTGACATCTTGCGCGGGGAAAACGGCAAGGTAAGTGCCCACCAGTCCAGAAAAGTTGGGATCAAATTGAATGGCAAAGAATTACAAGCCTTTAACAAATTGAGGGACATTTTGATATCAGAAGATGTCAAGTTACTATATCCGGACTTCAGAAAGCCCTTCGATTTAACGACAGATGCTTCCTCACATGGGCTGGGAGCGGTTTTGTCCCAAGATGGGAAACCAATAACAAAGATTTCGAGGACACTCAAAGATAGGGAATTGCACTTTGCAACCAATGAAAGGGAACTTTTGGCCATTGTATGGGTCCTAAAAAATCTGCGTAACTTCCTCTATGGCGTAAAAACTCTCAACATTTTTACCGATCACCACCCCTTACATTTGCGGTTTCAGACCGAAACCCAAATGCAAAGATAAAGCGCTGGAAAGCATTTATTGACGAGCACAATGCTCACATATTCTACAAACCAGGAAAAGAAAATCATTTGCTGACGCACTGTCACGACAAAATATTCGCGCTTCAGGACCAAGCAGTTTCTGACGTTGCCACAATTCACAGTGAACTATCCCTGAGCTACGCGATCGAGACAACAGAGAAACCAATAAACTGGTTTAGAAATCAAATACTTTTAGAAGAGGCGCCAGTCGTCTCAACTCGTACTTAACACATAGTCATAATTTTCGGAGAAAAATGCAGACACTTCATATATTTCTCAGATAGGGACGCACTTATAGGCACAGTGAAATTTATGGTAAAGCCAGATGTGGTCAACGTAATTCATAGCGAACTACCGATTTTGGCCCTCATTCAGCACAGGCTTATCGATTTATTCCCAGCAACTAAGTTTTGGTATTCTAAGAAATTCGTGGTACATATTTTCGGCAAAACTGAGCAAAAACAAATTTTAATTGCAGAACATAATCGGGCACACAGAGCTGTCCAAGAAAACGTAAACCAAAGGTCATATTCATTCCGAAAGTGGGAAAAAGAGACACCACTTCACCAAAATCCTTTAAACCCATCAGGTTGACTTCATTCATGTTAAAGACGCTAGAAAAGGTCATAGATTTTCTTCTTTTTTTTTCCAACGGTAGGTGAAAATCTTCAACAAGACACTATGAGGATCGACAGCTCGTGCTCATAGTAGTGTGGGATTCTTACCCACTAAATAACCTCCCTTCAAAACTGACTTGTTTTTTTATTTTTACTACAACTAAGTATTCGACTTATCAAGTAGTTTTCGTTTCACGAAATAATGGCGTTTTACAGGTACCTTCCCATTAGAAGTTCCTGCTAGCTCCGCTGTTTAGATGCGGTTACTTAACGCGCTAAGTCTAAAGGTTTGATTCTTTGTAGACGGCGTAGTAAATTTCTTTCATCCAAAGCTTGGAGGACTGTTATATTAACGTGACTTTCTAGTCGACTTTTATGTTTTCTCGCGTAGTTTTTGATTTCGTCTTCGATTGTTTTAATGCCAAGATCTCTGTGAATATCGCTATTTCGGATATACCATGACGCATTAACAATACCTTTTTAGCACTTTGTTCTCAAAAGTTTGTAAAATGTTAATGTTACAACCCCAGAGTTGTATACCATATGTCCATACACGCTTTCGCATTTGCTTATATAAAAGCAGTTTGTTATATATATTAAGCTTGGAATATTTTCCAAGTAACCAATACATTTCTCTATATTTATTATCTAGTTCTTTGCGTATTTTCTTAACGTGCGTTTTCCATTTCAGCTTTGTATCAAGTGTCATTCCAAGATACTTAGCCTCGTTTGCAAACGGGATTTGAACCGAGTTTGAAAAGATCGGCAAATTATTTATTTTCATATAAGTAAAATTTACGTGAACAGATTTGATCTCGTTGAGAGCGATTTGCCAAATCTTTGTCCATTCATTTACTCTATCCAAAGCTTCTTGCAGCTTTTCTGAAGTATCTTCGACCGTTTTACATACTGTCAAGATAGCAGTGTCGTCGGCAAATGTAACTAGCTCAGTGCCTTCTACTTGCGGTATATCACGAGTGTATAATAGATATAAGACTGGACCAAGAACGCTTCCTTGCGGCACCCCAGCCATTATTTCCTTAAAATCAGAATATTCGTTTCCACATTTGACGCGGAATAGTCTATTGGTAAGATAGTTCTTCAAAATATTATATAGGTGCTCTGGCAGAACTTGTCGTAATTTAACTTTAAGCCTTCGTGCCAGACCTTGTCAAAGGCTTGAGAAACGTCAAGGAATACGCTTGAACAAAACTTTTTTTCTTCAAGTGATTTTTCGATTACATGTGTTATTCGATGTACTTGTTCAACTGTAGAATGCTTACTTCTGAATCCGAATTGATGATCCGGGATGAGATGCCCTTCTTCTATTACCGGCTGTATTCGCCTAATCAATATTCTCTCGAACACTTTGGATATAATTGGAAGAAGTGAAATCGGTCTATAAGACGTTTTTCATTCGGCGGTTTTCCGGGCTTAAGGACCATTATAACTCCGGCGACTTTCCATTGACTGGGAACATATACTAGTCATAGGTCATAGATAATCACCTAAGAATGACTGTGCTGGAAAGAATACCTCTCCACCACAATCAACATGCCTACAGAGCAGAAAGATCCACCGAAACTGCGCTCTACCAGCTGAGAAGTTGAATTCAGGATACACTGGAGAGCAAGGAAACGGCAGTATGCGCATTTCTAGACATCGAAGGAGCTTTCGATAACACCTCCCATGAAGCAATTAGGAGGGGTCTCGAAATAAAAGGAGTAAATCACACTTGGATTTAGTTCTAAGAACTAGGACTTCTGAGATAGAGGTGGGACAAAAAACTATCACAATAAGCACCACTAGAGGCTGTCCACAAGGAGGAGTATTATCACCATTGATGTGGAGCCTAGTAGCAGATGAACTATTACACAAATTGACAGATGCCGGCATTACATGCCAAGGGTACGCCGACGATATAGTCATTGTCGCAAGAGGAAAATTTGAAGAAACGCTATGCGAAATCATTCAAAGAGGTCTACGAATCACACAGAAGTGGTCTAAAGCGGCAAGGCTTAGAGTGAACCCTACCAAAACCACAGTGATACCATTCAGTAAGAAAAGACAGCTAAAGGGGTCAGAGCCAACCCACAGGTCAAGTATTTAGGTCTAACACTGGACAGCAAACTCCTCTGGAGAGAACATGTGTTGTGTATCTTGGACGACAAAAACAAAACTCTTACTCTTGTGTGGGATGAACTAATAATACTGTCTTTATTTGTAAAAATCATAAGAAGAGGAAGATTGAAAAATGAGCTAGAAGGCATGAAAAAATGAGTGGGTGGATAGCATAGAGTGGATTTGTGTTGGGTATGCACAAACGTGGATGATCAGCAGACGTTCACATGATGAAACATATCTACTGAAGAGATAAAGTATTTGCAAAGTATGCAATTTGGTCGTCAAAGTGACTTCCAACAGAGTATGAATTGTGGATATCAAGTATCCAATGAGAGGAAGCTGAGGAGAGAGTTATGGAAACACAAAGAAAAGAATTCCAATGTATGCATGCACATAACACCTCCCTCCTTAGAAAGAAAATTGTAAAATTTTTTTAAGTGGATAGAAATGATGGAGAAGTTACAATTTTCTCTTAACAACTAACTAAATTAAAACAAGAGTTAAAATTAAATTTCAGTATACTTATGAATAATAGTAAGTGTTATAGCCGAAAGCTATAGCATTAGATTTAATATTGCAATTTATTTATATATTAATAAAATTATAATAATTATAATGAAAATTAAGTGTTACAATAATTAGTTTTCTGCAATGAGGACTTATTCGGATGTAGAGAATCCTGGTGGTAAGCTGTCTCGGGAACAGGAAATCGAGCGTCTGGAAGATATGTGAGTAGTACGATACTTTTGAGGTCGTTCACTTAATTGGTAGTTTGATAGAATGTTTTCTGGTTGTTCTCCTATTGGTTGCAGAGTTATTATAGGTTGAGGATGGTTGTTTGAAGATGAAGAATCAAAACATTGATTATAGATATTGACAAGACATCCTGGTGAAGAGTCGTGTCGACTGCGTTTACAACATAGCAATCGAAGTAATGAGTAGAGTCCAATACAGGAGAAAATTTTATGCAAAATGCTGCATATGATAATGAAAGCGATTATCTTAAGTATAATTATGAACCAATTTCTATGTTGAATTATATTATGTTTTCCCAACATATGGCCTATTTGATCGTCGATTACTCGTAGTCGATGTGTTGCATGTTTTAGATCGTCAAGTGTTATATTTGTTAAGTGAATAGGCGAAAGATGAAAGGAAATTGTTTTGTTGGTTGAAGCCTTAGAACAACAATCGTCTTCAAGAATATTGATACTTGGAATAATATTGTGATATTCTGTGATTATTTTGCTGGTAGCGATTAGTTGAACTAGTCTGGAATAAGCACGACAACCTTCTTGAAGTTTAAGTATTCCAGTATGTTGTACGATTTCGTCAAATATTTCTTCATTTGGACAGTCAATGGTAATCCTCTGTGGTTCACTTAGTACATAAATCCATTTATTAAATTTGAGTGGCTGCCAAACTTCGATGACTCCTTTGATGGTGTTTACTTTACATGTTTGAGGTAGTTTATTATTTGCTGCAGTAAGAAGGGATGTTTCGCATATAGGTTTGTCCATCGTGGAATATACAGATGAAGTCTTCTTCGGATATTTTCTTACAATAATCGAAATTATCTAACTGCTTATAGGCCTGATTTCCTGGCAGCCTCATGGTGATAGGATTTTGACGGCCAGATTCCGGACTAGAGTACGACGCGTCACCATCATACAGTGTTGCGCCCCAACGAATAGTTCGTCTGAGGACGAAAAGGAGAGCTTCTACAATATCTTAAGCGCCGTCTTCAACACAACACCAAATGGAGACATTGTCATAGTGATGGGGGATTTGAATGCCAAGGTAGGCAGCGACAACGAAGGGCTCAAGCATGTAATCGGGAAGCATGGACTAGGCAACCGCAATGACAACGGCGAAAGGTTTGTGGATTTCTGCAATGCCAACCGCCTTGTGATAGGTGGCACCATGTTTGAGCACAAGACCTGCCACAAAGTCAGCTGGGTTTCCAATGACAGGCAAGCAACCTCCAACCAAATTGACCATTTTGCTATCAGCCGCCGCTTTAGAAGTAGTCTCCTGGACGTCCGAAACAGACGAGGGGCAGATGTGGGGATAGTACGTGATCACCATCTTATGATAGCTACTCTCCAACTACGCACTGCTGCAGTTCGAAGATCCCACGACAACACAAGAATGCCCAGGTTCAACATCGATAGACTTAGTGATCCCTCAGTGCGCCAACAATTAAGGGAGCACTTTTCGCAAGGTGTGGAAGCAATCAGCAGCTCAATGCCCGCAACCATCCAAGACCATTGGTGTGCTGTGAAAAATGTTTTTACATCTGGTGCTGAAAGAATTGTCGGTCGATCGCAGGGAAGACATAGGGCGTGGCTTTCCGAGGATACCTGGAGACGGATTGACGAACGAAAACAGCTAAAAGCTCGCGTTGCAGCTACCCCAGCAGCAGGGAGAAGCGAGCTAGAGTCCCTATATCGCATGAAGATGAGAGAAGTTCAGCGTAGCGTACGACGTGACAAGCGCAACTACATCAACGCGCTGGCTACAGAAGCAGAAGAAGCTGCACGGAGGTGCGACAGCAGGACTGTCTACAGAATCACGAAAGATCTGACAGGTGGTCGCAGCTCCAGCCAATACCTAGTGAAAAGCCTAGACGGCTCCTTGCTCATTTCGGATGAGGACCAGCTCAAGAGATGGAAAGAGCATTTTGCTACGGTTTTGAACCGTGTATTCGCTAGCGATATGCTCCCAAATCAGACTGAGATGCCCGAGGTGAGAAGTTCCCGAATACGCACCACGACTCCCAGTAAAGATGAGATCATTACCGCGATCAAGGCACTCAAAACCAACAAGGCGGTAGGACTTGACGGTATTCCAGCAGAGCTCTTACGAGCAACGCCAACAACATCGGCTGAGCTTCTGCTTCCACTTATAGATAGAGCTTGGGAAGCTGAGAGCTTTCCTAACGAGTGGAAAAAGGGAATGATCGTCAAGCTTCCTTAGAAAGGAAATTTAATGGAGTGCGGAAACTGGAGGGGTATCTGCGTGCTGCCTGCTGTAGCTAAGATAATAGCTAAAATCATCCTTGAGCGAATCAAACAACATCTCGAAGACACACTCGATGCCGAACAAGCAGGTTTCCGCTCTGGATCCTCCTGTGCCGACCACATCAACACCCTGCGGATTATCATCGAACAGTGTGTTGAATATCGATCGCCACTGCACCTGCTGTTCATCGATTTTGAGAAGGCGTTCGATAGTGTCAACAGGGAGTTTATTTGGCGTGCCTTACGCAGGAGAGGCATTCCCGATAAACTAATTGCTATTATCAAAGCTACATATGAAGGCTCCAAATGTCACGTTCTGCACAGGGGAAGGTTGTCTGAGGAATTTGAGATCCAAAGTGGGGTAAGACAAGGCTGTATCCTTTCACCAATATTATTCCTATTGGTGATTAGCGATGTGCTTCATGCAGCTTTGTCGACGGGAAACGGAGGAATTCGATGGACTCTTACATCTCAACTGAAGCATCTTGACTACGCAGACGATGTATGCTTACTCTCCCACAGAATTATGGACCTCCACCAAATGACAGCAGATGTGGAGAGGGAGGCAGGTGTTGTCGGGCTGAAAATCAATACGACAAAAACTAAAATCATCAGCCTTGGAACTAACTCATCGGCTCAAATATGCATTGCTGGACAACCGGTAGAGAGAGTAGAGGATTTCCAGTATCTTGGGAGTATTGTCTCGACCGATGGTGGAACCGAACTGGATATAACCAACAGGATCGCCAAAGCAAAGTCCGCGTTCGGGATGTTGTCCAAAATATGGCGAAGCAATGCAATCAGTTTGAGCACCAAAATAAGACTGTTCCGCTCCAACGTTGAATCCGTGCTGCTATATGGTTGCAGCACGTGGAGAGTGACCACTACTATCACCAGAATGCTGCAAACGTTCGTTAATAGGTATCTGCGCAATATCTTAAGGATTTTCTGGCCCAATCGTATCTCTAACGAACACCTTTACGAGAGAACGGGTCAGGAACCAATAGGCACAACTATCCAACGGCGGAAGTGGCAGTGGATTGGTCACACGTTCCGAAAGGGTGACAGCCCCATAGCGAACCATGCTATGCAATGGAACCCTCTAACTCAGGATGGCAGAAGACCTGGCGGTCCGCGGAAAACATGGCGCAGAACAGTCGAGAAGGAGGCACGGCAGTTAGGGAAAAGTTGGGGAGAACTCAGACACATTGCCAGAAACCGTACACGATGGCGCGTAGGCGTAGTAGAGGCCCTAGGACCCACAAGGGGATACAGGACATAAGTAAGCAAGTTATAGGCTTGTTTATTATTTGACAATGCAATAAATTTAAATGTTGGTTCTATATAAACATAAGTTGAATTTACTTGAAGAGTTGGTAGTGGAATTAGTTTATAAATATTATAAAATTGACCAGATGTCAAAGGAATTTGAATTACAAATATTAATCGTTCATCGGAATAGAATGCCTTCAGTGTACTTATTTCAAATAGTTTGTAGGCAAAGTTATATTTTAGAGGCAATGGAAACATTTTACCATTTGTTAACATTTTTACATTATTATTAAGTTCGTTTATAAAATTTTTAGGTGATATGATACATGGATGTATAATATTAGCTTTAACAAGTAAGATTGCGTCAATTAAAAGATCAAATTGTTCATCGAGTTCATTAGCAAGATAAGTTAAGTAATTTACATGATCCAATAACATAATAGAGTTTTCTATAGAATTCTTGGTTTCTTCAAAGTTTTCAATAAATTTATTTAATTTTTGGATATTAACATTAAAAGTTTCTTCATGTATTTTTAAAGAATGAATAGAATCGTTAAAATTTGAAATTGTACTTGTAATAACTTCTAATTGTTCTTTCATTAATTTCTGTAAGTTTTGATCATCTTGTTCAAATTGCTTTATTGCGTCGCTATAATATTGTGCGTCATCTGCATCAGGAGTTCCAAAAAGCCAGTTTAATACATAACCACCGCCATTAAATATACCGCATTTCGTTCTTTTATTTTCCGGCGAATGATTCAATAAGTGAGATAGAGTTTCTTATTTTTGGAACAGTTTATGAATTTTCATAGATAAAAGTTTTAGAGTTTGAGAGCAATGGAAAGTGTAAACTTTTGGGAGATCTTTAGGGCATAACAATTGCGTTTGTTGGAATACTTGTTCAGTGTTATTTAATTTTCTTGAATAAAAAGAAATGTTTGTATACACGATTAATTCCCAATTATCCGAGTAGAATTTTGCATGACCTATCTGCTCGTAAAATAAACCACTACTGGTTTTTATAGGTTCAATCTCAAATGATAGGACTTCATTTATTAAAATGATGATAAATCTGGGAAAGAAGATAAAGGTTTTAGTCTGTTGACATGAACACGAACAAATTTATTTTTGATTTTGATTGTAGCATTTTGATTGTCATGGAGTTTTGTTATTTTAAAAGGTCCTTTGAAATTTGGGCTAAGCTTTTTGTTTTTACCGAGTTTGACTTCATTTGATTCTAAGTAAACTTCATCACCTACTTTGTATTGAGGAGAGTGGAGATTTTTATCATAATATTTTTTCGAAGTTGCTTTTGAAGATAGCAAATTTTCTCGAGCTATTTGATGAGTTTTATTTAATCTGTATTTTAGTTGATCGTAGTATGAATCATAGGTATACTTAAACTCTGGTTTTGATGTAATAGAACTAGGAAGAATTGCTTTATGACCAAATACTAATTCATAAGGAGTTAGTTTAGTGGAAGTATGAACACTGGTATTGTATGAGAACATTGCTAGAGCAATAAATTTATTCCAATCTGTCTGATTGCTATTAATAAATTGTTTCAAGTAATCTTTTAGAGTTGAGTGAGAACGTTCTAATGCGCCATTAGTTTGGGGATGATATGCGGTAGCAAATATTTGTTTTATGTGGAGTAATTTCGATACATTTTTCATTAACTCTGAAGTGAAATCTGATCCTTGATCAATAAGAATAGATTTGGGAATACTGAACATTGTTATGAAATTAATAAGATTTTCTGCGACGGTTGACGGCTTCGTGATTAATTAAAGGAATTGCATAGGAGAACTTCGTAAGATCATCTTGCATAGTGAGAATCTATTTAAAACCGTCTTCGCACAATGGCAATGGACCAACAATATCTAAAGCTAGTCTCTCAAATGGTTGGCTACTGGTGCTAGTTATTTCCATTGGAGCCTTACGTTTTTTTCTCATTGTTTTATTAACTTGACAAGAAGTAAAATTTTTTATATATTTTTTGATATCTTTTCTCATATTAGACCATTTATGTATATCTAAAGGAAATTCGTTTTAGCATTTTGTGATAGCCACAATGTCAAGAAAGTGGATTATCATGATTTTCACGCAGAATTGTGGGAATTTGTTTCATAGATGGGTTTACAATTATGTTTTTGTACATTACAATTTTGATTTTAGAATTTCTAAAGACGAATAAAATAATTTGTTTGCATTTCTCGTAATTGAATTAGTTAAAACTATTAACCAGATTAGCAATAGAAATTAAGTTGATACAGTCCTTTTCTAATTGTATTTTTAAGTTTTGCGTTGTATAAAAGAAATCTGAATATGTAGGTTTTTCAAAATACAAATGCTTTATAAAGCAGTGGTAGAAGGATTTTCTGTTTTTATTTTTTTAATTTAGAAATAGTGAATAGTTCATGAGATGAATTGCTTAAGATTTCTGAATTTGTGGACGACGATAGTATTGTTTCAGTATAAGGATTTTCTTTATCGAGAACGATAGCAGTGAAGTATGCTATATGAGTAGAAGATTTTAGAATGTGACCAGAACTTTCTGTGAAATCATATACTGTCGGATTAAGTAACTGATAGTAGAGCTTTACATAATCCTCGAAGGATTCTTTTGTTTCAGTATAAAGTATTGTATTCGAATTATTATGCGTAATGCGTGATAAACAGTCGGCGTTCATATTAATGCGACCTGGTTTATAACAAATTTCATAGTCATATTGCTCAAGTTTAAGTCTCCATCGAATAAGTTTCGATCCAGGGTCCTTGACATTGAATAACCAAACCAATGGCCGATGGTCAGTTACTATTTTAAAATGTCTACCGTACAGATATGGACGAAAGTGATTTACGGACCAGATGATAGCTAAAAGCTCTCGCTCGGTTGTGCTGTAGTTAGATTCTGCTCTATTAAGAGTTATACTAGCGTAAGAAATAGGCAAATCAGAACCCACTTCCCCCTGACTAAGAACGGCACCAATTGCATAATTGGAAGCATCCGTAGTTAATACAAATTCCTTAGCAAAATCTGGATATTGCAATATTGGTTCGAAGGTTAGTTTCAGTTTGAGCGTATCGAATGCTGATTGCTGTTCGGAGCACCATTTAAATGAAGCATCCTTTTTTAAAAGATTAGTTAAAGGTCGAGTTATTTTTGAAAAATTTTCAATGAATCTTCTGTAATAACCGGCAAGTCCTAAAAAAGATTTAATATCTTTTACATTCAGTGGAACTGAAAATTCCGAAATGACTCTAATTTTTTCGGGATTTGGTTTTACTCCGTTATTTGTTATTATGTGGCCTAGATAGACAACCTCTTTTCTCATGAATTCACATTTGTCTAGTTGTAATTTAAGGTTATTTATTCGAAGTCTTTGAAATACATTTCGAAGTTTATCTTCGTGATCTTTTATTGAGGATGCATAAATGACTATATCGTCTAGATAGACGAAACATTGCAATCCTTGTAAGCCAGTAAGTATGTTATTCATTAATCTTTGAAAGACTGAAGGAGCATTTTTTAAACCAAATGGCATTCGAGCAAATTCAAAATGACCATCGGGAGTTGAGAAAGCCGTTTTTGGTTGATCATCAGGCTTAACTTTTATTTGATGAAAGCCAGACGTGAGGTCGAGCGTTGTAAAATAAATGGAGTGACTTAGTTGGTCTAGAATATCAACGATATTCGGAAGCGGATAAGCATCACCGATTGTAACATTGTTTAACTTTCGATAATCTACAACGACTCGCCATTTTTGTTGACCCGAAGCGTCGAGTTTTTTTGGAACTACCCAAAGTGGGGCAGACCAAGGAGATACAGAAGGCTTGATTATTTCTTGTTTAAGCATTTTTGTGATTTGATTATTGACTTCAGCTTTATGCTTTTCGGGGTAACGATAAGTTTTTGCGGCTATAGGGATTGAATTGTTTGTATTGATCTCATGTTGAATGGCTGTTTTAGCCGTAAGGATATCTCCTTCTAAGTGAAATATATCATTGTATTCTTCACATATATTTATAACATTCATTTTTTCTTCATTGTTTAAATGAGTGAGCCTTAAATTGGCTTGTAAATTTTGGAGACGATTTGAGTTATATTCATCTGTCACTGGATGTAGAGACGATAAAGGTTCCAACTGACAGGATAGATTTTGAAGGATTATAGGTTTATCTGTAGTATTAAGAATGGAAGCTAAAGCGTATGATTCACTGTTCACTTTAGCAATGGCTTTGGATAGATACACACCTTCTTGTACAGATAGCTCTGGAATAATACCTTCCTTTAATTCAGGATTTAATATTAAAATTGAAATAAATGTTTCAGTTCGAGGTTCTAGTTTAGTAATGTTTGAATTTGATGAAAGTACGTGATCAGAATTAATTGGAATATTAACCTTTTAAAAAAGAAGACGTTGGGGTTTGTAATCAATGATTGCATCTTGCGATTTTAGAAAATCATTCCCTAGTATTCCATCGAAAGGAATATTCGATATGGTATTCAATACATGAAATTTGTATATAAGTGATTTCTGTGAGAAACTGAGATTTAGATTGGAATAGCCTGAAGTTTGAATAGGATTATTTTTCTGTTTCTGGTTTAAGAGATCGAGCTTTAACTATCGATATATTTGCTCCTGTATCCAATAGGAGTTTGAGATTATGATTTTTTGAATCAGTACATGGAACTAGAACATATGAATTTGTTTCAGAAAACAAAATGTTTTCAATTAATTTTCCGGGGTTACCTCGTTTATGTGTCGAGACTCCAGTTGAGTAACCGAAACTGGAGCCTGTATTAAGTTTTTTGAGCTATTTGCAAGCTGTTTCTTTTCATTATTATATATTCTTTTACGACATTCATCAATAAGATGACCCTGCTTTTTACAGTATTTGCACTGTTTGAATAATTTCGGATTTTAGACATTAGAGTTTGAGTGATTAGAGCTTGTTAAATTTGTATTCGAAGCTTGATACACTTGTTTTGATTGCTTACGATTAAATTTGTTAGATGGGTTTTGGTTTTGATTCATTTCATGATACTCACGAAAATTATTCGTAAAATGCTTTTTTTTGATGGTACATATTTTGCACTTGTTCTTCCGCAACTGCAACAGATATTGCTTCGTTTAATGTTTTTAAATCCCTTATGCGTAAAGCATTTGAAATAGGAGCTAATGTGAAATGTAGAAATCTGTTTAGCGCAATTTCATTTAACATCTCTAATTTACCATTAAGAATTTCTTCAGATTGTCTTGGATTTGAATTTTGTTGGGTTGTGTTGATAGTTCGCTTTAAACAAGTTTCAACGCGATATACGAATTGGGAAACCGTTTCATTCTGATTTTGTTTTAGAGTAGTTAGTTCACACAAGAGCTGCGAATAATGTTTTTTATCTTGATACACAGTTTTAAGAAACGATTTAAGTTCGTCCCAATTTGAGAAGGTTCTGTTGACACAAGCTGCCTTAGCTTTGCCAGAAATTTGAGTTAGTATATAATCAAGCAAGACATATTTTTGATTGAACGTTGCCAATGTAAACACTTTATAACAATCCGAAATAAAAGAACTTAATTCTTCGCGATTTCCATCAAATGGTTTGACGAATTTAATTAAAAATGTAATTGGTAATTCGGAAACTTCTGATACGGATGATGCATTATCAATAATATCTTCATTTATGTTTTCGTTCGACATTTTCGTTAATGAATAGTAGCACAATACAATTAAATATACGATATAAATATAAAGCGAGCAATTTACAATATAATATAATAATAAACACTTACAACTTTATAATGGATCTATGCATACTCGTATAATAATGCTTTGTTTTATTTCACCTTATATTTAAAGAATAATTTTCTTATTCTTCTTTGGAACTACTCGTTTGTTGATTTAGTTTTTCACTGTTCAATTGATTTTACTTCTGATTTAACTTATGATTGACTTCCGATTTTAATTGTAATTTTACTTCTGAATTTGCTCTTAATTTTACTTTTGATTTTACTTCGGATTTTCTTTCGATTTTACTTCTGATTTTCTTTCGATTTTACTTCTGACACCAATTTTGTTGCGTATCTTGGACGACAAAAACAAAACTCTTACTCTTGTGAGGGATGAACTAATACTGTCTTTATTTGTAAAAATCATAAGAAGAGGAAGATTGAAAAATGAGCTAGAATGCATGAAAAAATGAGTGGGTGGATAGCATAGAGTGGATTTGTGTTGAGTATGCACAAACGTGGATGATCAGCAGACGTTCACATGATGGAACATATCTACTGAAGAGATAAAGTATTTGCAAAGTATGCAATTTGGTCGTCAAAGTGACTTCCAACAGAGTATGAGTTGTGGCTATCAAGTATCCAATGGGAGGAAGCTGAGGATAGAGTTATGGAAAAACAAAGAAAAGAATTCCAATGTATGCATGCACATAACACATGTAGAAACTGTGGTAACCAAAGCCACCAGAGCACCTATGATTTGCCCAAAGCGATGACTATCCACCTTGTCGTGGTGCTGGGGCTTAAGTAGGACCAAAGGTTTTCTGCGGAGATGTGTCGGCGAGTGCTGGACACCTAGACTACCTGAGGCCCAAAAAACCAAGAGATAGTCTCCCTAATTCTACCGGTGGTGTGAGCGTTTTAAAACCGTACCGAAAGATGAAAGGTGGGGGGGATACACAAAACTAAAAACTTACGGGCTCTCACAGATGCCCTGGCGTGGTCTGTGTATAGTAAATGCCTTACCCGGAAGGCCTTAGCTGGAGCAATCTATGACCGTATTCGAAAGAATGCTGGCGGAACTGCACCCACATTCGGGAGAGCGAAGTGGCGCCGTGGGGTCATTATGATTGACTGCAAGGATCAGTTATCGCCTGACTTCGTGAAGGCCACGGTTCGCGGTTTTAAACTCTGGGAGGGGCTGCATTGCGAGCGGTACCCCCAGAGGAGATATCCTCCATGTCCAAGGGAAGGCTCTGTGTTCCTGACTGGGGTGTGGACAAAACGGAGATCCTCGGCTTCCTAAAAGCCCAGAACCCTTCTACCGATATGAAGGGCTGGAAGGTCGTCGCGAAGAGTGGGGCCAAGGGATTCATCATTCTTATGAATTAACCCCCGGCCTCACTTCTGGCAGACAAGCAGTTGAGGTTGTGCTATGGAGCGGGAGAGGTAACTCTAAAGCTCCTAAAGCGGACTCAACGTGCGGAGAACGATGGGGCGACTGACGCTATGGAAGTTGAGATTGCGACAACCGATGCAGGTAGTACAAATCAATCCTCATCATAGTGCGGTCGCCTCCGACAACCTGAAGCTGCTCCTCATGGAGGAGCAGCTGGATCTGGCCCTAATCCAAGAACCGTGGATTCATAACAATCGCGTGATGGGATTAGGGTCAAAAAACTATAATGTATATTATAGAAGCGACGCCGGCAAAGTTAGGACGTGTATCGTGGCCAAAAAGAGTTTAAATATATTAATGTTATCTCATTTCAGCTCCGGCGGCTTGACAGTGGTAAACTTGAGAGGGGTGAATGGAAACTGCACGGTGGCGTCTGCGTACCTACTTTACGATGACGGCATCAACGCCCCCTCGGAAAACTTGAGGTCGCTCATATCAGCGTCTCAAAAAGGTGAGAAAAACTTAGTCTTGGGATGTGATGCCAACGCCCACCATACTCTGTGGGGTAGCACCGACATGAATGCCAGAGGCGAAGTTTTGTTTAGTTATATTCTTGAAACCAATCTTATTATTTGTAATAGAGGCAATGACCTCACCTTTGTAACGTCTAATAGAAGGGAAGTCTTGGATATAACTTTTATTTCTGACCAGAGCTCTGTTGAAGTTGTTAACTGGAGAGTCTCCAATAAGGCGTCACTATCTGACCACTGTTGGATACTCTTCAAGCTACAACTTTCTATTGATGGGAGTGGGACCTTTAGAAATCCGCGTAGGGCCAACTGGTCAAAATTCAAGAGAGAACTGAGGAAATCAGTGTATCACCTCACTGAGAACCTCGACTCGATTCGATGCACTGACTGGTTCCCTTACGCGATCCTTCGAGAAGTCCTGCCCGGTTAGTAGGCTTAGCGGTAAAAGGCGTCCGCCATAGTGGAACGATAAAATAGGGGAACTCATTCGTATTTCAAGAGTAGGGTGGAACCTCGCTTAGTAGGGGGTCGTCGAGTGGTCCACCTATAAAGAAAGCGTTAAGCTCCTCAAGAAAGAGATTAGGTTCGCAAAGAGGAACTCTTGGAGGTCCTTTTGCGCATCTATTGAATCAACAAACGAAGCGTCCCGCCTAAGGAAGGTCCTGGTCAAGACACCAACGCCGGAATCCAATATTAGGAAAAGCGATGGCACCTGGGCAGAATCACACGAGGAAACGCTGGATATGCTACTGAGTACTCACTTTCCCGGATGTACATCAATCTCCGGAGACGATCTAACCATTCCAGAGACGACATCGGGAATAAGCGCGGAAGAGGTGGGTTATATAATAGATGATGACAAGATAGCTTATGCAATTAAATCATTTGCTCCGTATAAGGCACCAGGAATGGATAACATTCGACCTGTGATGCTGCAAGAGTCAGTGGATATTGCTATTGAACTGTGAACGTACTTTCACAGGAGGTCTTAAGCTAGGTTATGTTCCTAAAGCATGGCGGGAGGTGCGCGTTGTTTTCATTCCCAAAGCAGGGAAAGCGAGCCATACAAACGCAAAAGACCTGAGATAGGAAAACGGCTTCAACGTGACGGCCTATGCGCGCAAGTCGTTATCCTGGTTTCGGGAAAATTTCCTCCAGTCCTAAGTGAAAGGCTCAATTTCGCGCTACAACTAGTGGATAACTGGGTCAACAGCAAAGGGCTGGGAGTGAATCCTTCAAAGATGGAAGTAGTTCTCTTCTTGTATGCCTGATGAATGGCAACTCAGCATCGTTTGCCCGATCCACAAGAAAGGAGACCCCCTCAACTGCGCCAATTATAGAGGCATCAGTCTCCTCAACATCGCATATAAGATCTTTTCTGCGATATTGTGTGAACACCTGAAACCTTTTATCAACAGCCTGATTGGACCCTATCAGTGCGGTTTCAGGCCAGGAAAGTCCACCATCGACCAAATCTTCACACTTCGGCAGATCCTGGAGAAAACCCAAGAATTCCAAATCGATACTCACCACCTCTTTATCGATTTGAAGGCCGCCTATGACAGCATCTATAGAGAAGAGCTTTATAGAGCCATGTCTAGTTTTGACATCCCTGCCAAACTTGTCCGTCTGTGCAGGCTGACGATGGAGAACGCTCGCTGCTCCATCAAGGTCGGTAATGACCTCACCGAGACCTTTGATGTCAAAAAAGGCTTTAGACAAGGTGACGCGCTGTCATGTGACTTCTTCAATATTTTACTTGAACGGATTGTGCGGAACTCACAAGCCAACACCGGAGGCACAATCTATTACAAGTCTGTACAACTACTTGCATACGCCGACGATATATACATTATCGGAAGAACTCAGCGGGCTGTCACCGGTGCGTTTGCAAGCATTGAGGCGGAAGCGGCCAAAATGGGTTTAGCGATAAACGAGGGCAAAACCAAGTATATGCTGTCAACAAGAAGGGAAAACCAACACCGACGAATTGGACAAAACGTCACCGTGGGCAGCTATAACTTCGAGGTAGTAAGGGACTTTGTCTACCTTGGCTCTGCTATAAATTCTACTAACAAAATCAGTGCAGAAATCAAGCGAAGAATAACTCTTGCCAATCAATGTGGGCGCCGTGGCGTAAGTGGTTAGTGTGTCGGATGACTACGCATGAGGTTCCAAGTTCGAATCCCAGAAAATACCAAAAAGTTTTTTCACGGTCCCACCTCTCGCGAGCGTATGACAAACATCCGAGAGTATTGTTGTCACGAAAAAGGTTCTCAAATCGCCGTTCGGATTCGGCATTAAACTGTAGGTCCCTTCCATTCGTGTGAAAAATATAACGCACACAACATGAGCGAATGGACACCAACGCCCCTGCCCGCAGAGTCTTCGAATCTAACCCCGAGGGACGACGCAGTAGAGGGAATCTTCGCCGTAGGTGGCGCGCACAAGTTCAAGGGGACCTCGACCAACTTGGAGTACGCAACTGTAGGCAATTAGCTAAAGACCGAGCTAAATGGAGAGGCTTGTTGGTTGAGGCCCAGGTTCACCCCGAACTGTAGCGCCACCTAAGTAAGTAAGTAAATAGTTCTCTTCACTAAGAGGAGATCAATCCCTACCTTCAGACCCCCAAATATTGGTGGCACTAAACTAAGTATCTCAAGTTCAGCTCGGTATCTGGGCGTAGTTCTAGATTCCAAACTTAACTGGAAGGAAAATACTGCCGAACGCGTTAAAAAAAACAAGCATAGCTTTCTACTCCTGCAAAAAGGCGTCCAGCAATACGTGGGGCATCAAACCGGCTGTGGTGTACTGGATATACACGGCGGTTGTAAGAACTATTCTCACATATGGTTCACTAGTATGGTGGACGGCACTTGAGAAGCAATCCCTGCTTTCAAATCTCACCAAAATCCAGAGGGCGTGCATCGGAGTCATGGGACTAATAAGAACAACACCAACAGCGGCAATGAAAACCATGCTAGTTTCATTCCGCTTGACATATACTGCAGCAGTCTGACAGCTAAAACCGCTGTAAGACTGAAAGAAGGCCGGTTGTGGTCATCAAGCCTTTACGGCCATGCCTCCATTCTGTTCCGATGGGGGATCACCAGCGGATTGACGGGAACTGATCACATGAACCCGATGCTAGCATTTGAAATGAGATTCACTATAAGAATTCCCGATAGAATATACTGGAAGAATCGAAGAACCATGAAGAGAAAGTAGTTGGCTTTCTATACCGACGGTTCTAAGATGGACGTTGGCATGGGAGCCGAAGTTTATTGTGAGGCCCTGGGAATAAACCGCTCCATTAGAATAAACGACGACTGCAGCGTCTTTCAGGCCGAGGTCGAAGCCATTATACAGGCTGCTGAAATTATACGCAAGAGTAATATCGTTGGTAACACGATCACTGTCTATATAGACAACCAGGAAGCCGTTAAGGCTCTGGACTCTGCCGTAGTTAGGTCGAGGCTCGTGAGAATCTGTAAATCATTCTTAAATGAGATATATAGAGCCAATGCGGTGACCCTCTGCTGGGTACCAGGGCATATGGATATCGAACGTAACGAAAGGGCTGACGAGCTTGCTAGGAAAAAGTCGGCGCTGCATTTATCGCGGGCCCTCCCCTCTGTAGCAACCCCAATCAGTTCCTTGCGGAAAAAAATAGAGGATGAAGCCACCGGTCGAGCAAACAGACGCTGGGCTCATCTGGAAACATGCACAACGGCCAGGGTGCTATGGCCGGCCGACAGCAAGAAGAGATCAACCTCTCTGGTAAAACTTAGTCGTTCTAACGCACGGGTCATTTCTGGCATAATTACCGGACATTGTGCCATTGACGTTCACGCGGAGCGACTCGGTGTGTTGCATAATGACTATTGCAGAAGTTGCAGGGACGAAGAAGAAATTGAATCTGTTCGTCACCTGTTGTGTGACTGTCCTGCCCTATCCGTCAGAAGAATGAGGACTCTTGGTAGTTACTTCTTCTCGGAGCTGGAGGACTTGGGTAGTGTTGAGCTAGCGGACATCCTCAGAGCTGAGCAACAAAAGAGATTGGAGCAGCGAATCCGATAAATACCAATTCAAACAAAACATAATTAAATGGTACACAGGCGGATCGAAAACATCTACTGGCACTGGGGCAGGAGTGTACGGGCCCAGGACTAGATACTCAGAATCACGGGGAATATTCCCCAGTATATTTAAAGCAGAAATTCACGCGTTTGAAAGATTCGCGAAATTCAACTTAGACAGGAAATGTCGCGGGCAGAACATCGCGATACTATCAGACAGCCAAGCCGCTATTAAAGCACTGACCTCGCATGAGATCAGATCCAAACTGGTATGGGAATGTCTCACCAGGATCAACAAACTGGGAGAAACAAACAAAGTAACTCTCTACTGGGTACCAGGACATGTAGGAGTGGAGGGGAACGAAGCAACTGATGAACTAGCAGAAACGGATCAGACACGCCGTTCCTTGGACCAGAACCCTTCTGTGGGATAGGACCCCACAAATTAAGGGAAGACTTAAGGAAAGAGGAAAAGAACAAATGGGCCAAGCATTGGGACGATTTCCCCCAATAAGACAGGCAAAGGAACTTCTGGGGAAATACAACCAGAAAAGAAGCAGAGCCTGCCTAAGAGTTAGTAAGAATCGGCTTTGCATCTTGGCGGGCATGTTAACAGGTCACTGCAGACTTAAGGAGCACCTTAGGAAACTGGGAATAGAGGGTGACGGACGCTACAGATTCTGCAGGGACTTCGCAGAAACACCAGCGCACCTTCTTATGGAATGCGAAGCACTGATCCACTGAAGATACTCCGGTTTGCTGTAGCAGCTGGACTGGAGGAAGTGCTCTAGACCGAGTATATCATCGGCTATATAGAGCCGTAGTATGGGGGGCACAAAAGATCTTTTATAGGTCGCAGTGTACTTGCACCTCACAATAACATACGTCTACATCTACATCTCTAGGCTAGGGTTGGTATTGTTTTCCTTTTTTTTGCTGATGCATATCTAAAGGCGTATTGACTTGAGTTTTTATCAGTCGTGCGAAGAAGTCAAGTAGACATAATACAGGGTGACACGCGTGACGATTCTCGATGCCAACAAAATTTAATTATTTTATTTATTATTAATACGCCTTAGACCAAGAGCCCGCAGTTAATTCTGGACGTGAGAGGTAACCGAACGAATCCTATGTTCATATGTTGGCTTGATGCCCATTATTTGAGATATGCTCGTCTGGCAGCACGTAATGGCAGCTAAAGGAAATAACTGTATATTGAAAATGCCGCAAATTTCAAAACAGGAATAATAAGTGTAACCGCTTGAATGAACTTGTACATTATAGAGTACGACCCCTTCAGCAAGAATACATGTGTGCAAGACGTCTTAAGTGCAGCTAAAGTCCTGCCAGACGCGGTAGAAACGCGTTCAAAATTCCAATTTTGAATAATTTATGCAACCGTACCAATTTTTCTTGAACCATACGATATTACAACACGAATACAATTATGAAGGTCCAAGACGTTTTGAATGTCGCCAAGGGCTTGCCAGACGAAGTCAAAATATTGACAAAATGCCAATTTGGAATAATTGGTGTAACCACTTAATTTTTTTTTTAAACATAGAGCAAGACGCCCTGATTATAAAGATGTAAGTCCAAGACGTTTTACTTGTCGCCAAGTCTTTGCCAGGCGCATTCAGAGGATCGAAATCCGATACGAAATGTCTCATTCATCCACACAAAACATATAGCTGGACCTTAACTATTCGATGTAACCACACGAAATCTCTCTAAAATATAGAACAAAGCACCACGAACATAACTACGTAAGTCCAAGACGTTTTACTTGTCGCCAAGTCCTTGCCAGACGCATCGAAAGGATCGAAGCCCGCTATAAGCATACATGCCATTTAGAGACACAAAGCGATAACGGGACCTTAACTATACTATCTAACCAGGTGAAATCAGTCTAAAATATATAACAAAGTACCATGAACATAACTACATAAGTCCATGACGTTTTACTTGTGCCAAGTCCTTGCCTGATTTTTTTTTTTCTTGATAAGGGATTAGCAGCAATTCTTCACTCTAACCGCTTTTCCCAGAGAGATAAAGGAAAAACAAAAAACTAGAGACGTGGACCTTGGGTGATTTGTCATTGCAACTGGACATTTTGTGATTACGACTGGGTTAAGGCTTGAAGCAGACTTGCCGCCAGCATCTGGAGTTTCTTTGGTTGAGCTTTTTTGTTTGTCGGGGTCTTTGCCGTTTGACTCCGTGGAAACTGTGCGGCCACTGAGGGCTGCAGTAAAAAAAAATCTGCCATCGAATATGGGAGGTATAATTACTTCTCGTGTAGTTTACTCCAAGGATAGGTCGTCCAATGGTTAGCCGAGAGGTGCGCGAAGCAGCATATAGGGCTCTAAGCCAGGATGAATTGCGTGAGGAGCTTAGGAAGCGAGGACTGGAACAAGCTTGGCTAAAAGAGGAGTTGCTTCAACGGCTATTAGAAGCAAAGGATTCGGTGGGAAATTGCAGTAAGGCGTCGGGTAGCGGGGTGACAACGGGGTAACCGAACTCGAAGCACTTCGCGGAGAGATGGCGCGCCTAAAGGTGGAATTAAAGGCAACATGCAAGCTGGGGGTGTTGGCATAAATGGAGTGCCTGCGTCGAAGTGATTGGTGGCAACACGTGCAAATGAAGTGGTGGCTTCGAATATACAGGCAGTGGGCGACAAGGGGGGTGGCAGCGACGACGAGACTCGCTGGAGCTGCGAAGCTATTTAGTGAGGGATCGTTGCACGAATCCGTTGACGAGTTCTTAGAAGACCTTTCATCAAATTTCCCAACCAAGGACGATGCTGTGGAAATCCACAACCTGTTACGGGAAAGGCGATAGAAACCGCAGGAAGAAATAGAGGAATATATCTTCAAAATGAAGAGGATTGCGTCCCGAGGTCGCTTGGAGGAGCAAGCAATCCTCAAATACATGGAGGGGGGTATTCAGGAAGCATGGCGCAATGTTTTGGCTGTCAACAAACGGTGCAATACCGGAGACACTGTCCGTTACCAAGGGCGCAGACGCAGGACGGAGAACGGAGAGGGGCAGTTTCCCGACGAACAGGTGGCCCAACGCAATTGATCGTGAAAGAGGACAGCAGCGAATATGTGAAGATGGCAAGAGTGAGTGGGTACCAGGTTGCAGCTTTCGATGAACTTGGGAGCGATTGCGTAACACTGTGTAAATCGAATGCAGAGGAGGGAAACCTGAAGTACGCTCCGTATAAGACGGGGCTTAATGGATTCGGTGGCGGAGGTTGCTACACAATAGGACGAACGTATGCGGAGGTCTCTGTGGATGATCTGACCTCCTGGTGCGAAGTCCTAGTGGTTCCGGACGATAGCCAGCCATATCCAATGATAATTGGGCGGAAACTCTTAGACCAGCCGCAGCTAAAAGTGGGGAAATCGTTCAAGAAGTTTCCATCAGAGATAGTACGCAGGAGGCAACGCAACAGATGCTACCGGCCGAAAACGTGTGCCCCAAGGTGGAGAAGGGGAGGATTTGCGTTGCGCTCCTCGACGTGGGAGACGTCGGAGAGGCAAATATGCGGAAGCTCCAAGACCTGGTCGACGTTGGGTGAGTCGAAGTTGGGCGGGTGTGAGACTCGGCTCACTACGTCGCAGCCAGTCTGTGTTCAACCTTACGGGCTCCCATTTGCAAAACGGACGGTTGTGAATGAGAAGGTCGAGGAACTGCTGTAGCTGGGAGTTGTTCGTCCATCTACGTCGGACTACTGTTAGCCTATTGTCCTGACCAAGAAGAAAGACGGATTAGACAGGTTCTGCATCAACTTCCGAGCTCTGAACAAGGTCACGGTTAAGCGAAAGTTTCCTATGCCAGTGATCGATGGGGTACTTTTATCAGTATGTCAGTCTTTACCATACTGGACTTGGCGTCAGGTTATCATCAAATCCTAATGGAGGAGCAGAGCAAAAAGTATACCGCCTTCACAACGGATGAGGAGTCTTTTGAATTTAACAGGATGCCTTTTGGCCTCGTAAATGCTCCGGCGCATTTTCGAGCGTGCATGAAAACGATGAAGTCGCTTTTGCGAAAAGACGATGCTGCGGTCTATCTGGATGACACAATCATTGCCAGCAAGACCGTGGAAGAAGGTTTAAAGAAGTTGCGAAGGTTTCTGGAGGCACTCCAGAACTACGGGTTAATACTCAACGTAAGTAAATGCGTTTTTTTAAATCGAATATTGAGTTTCTTGGGTATGAGGTCAACCAGGATGGTCTGAAGCCGACCCGACGAAAGACGACAATGATCATGGAGTTCACGGTGCCACGGAACATCGGTGAAGTACGACCATTTCTTGGACTCACCGGGTTCTTCAGGAAATTTGTCAAGAATTATGCCCAGGTGGCAGTGCCCCTAACGGAGCTGCTGAAAACCGATCAGGAGTACATATGGTCAAACCAACAGGAAGACGCATTCCGGGGACTTAAGGAATGTCTGAGCAGTCCACCGGTGCTGGCCATCTTCGGTCCTGAGTGAAAGGTCCGAGGTGATCCAGATGTACCGTGTCGAATGGCAGTGGCAATCGGTCTGCATTATGCAGCGCCCCCTCCTCGGACCTTTCACTCGAGGAAAAGGAGGGGCCCGATACGTACGGGCTGCAGTCGATAACTTCACGAAGTACGTCGTCCTAAGAGCAGTAAAGACAGTAAACATGGCGTACCGAGACGGATGGTGACTGATCATGGAACCGCATTCACTGCAAGAGCGTTCGAATAGTACTGCGATGACCATGGTGTCCAGCATATCAGAACGGTGCAACCGGACAATTCTAGCAGCCCTGAAGTGTGCCCATTCAGCGGGGAAGGATTGGACCAGTTACCTGAGAACCATTCAATGGGGTCTGAATACGGCAATTAGTTCAACGACAAAGGCAAGCCCCCATGAGCTTTTGTTCATGTACACGCCGAGAGACATCCTGGGGAACAAGTTGCTTCTGGAACTGGGAAAGGCGGAATCGGTAGAACCAGAAGAAATGAGTCGAAGAAGAGAGACAGCGCTGTGGCACATCGAGAGGAGTCAGGCACACCAGAAACAGAGGTACGACCTAAGACATCGCAAGCCATCGCCGTACGAGGTGGACGATCTAGTCCTAGTCGAACATGAAGCAGCCGCGACTGTGGAATCTCGTAGGCTGGAGCTGCACGGAGGCTTAGCACCGTCATGAGTTCGGATAAGCTCAAGCCACGGTGTGAGTTGCCGGATGAAGGGATCGTCGACCCGAATGGTGATCCCGATGACGACGACGCTTCGATGGCCGATGAGGACGTGGATGTCGGTTAAGCTCCTCTAGGCGCTAATCGTAAGGACACGATAATGTGAGGATGGCCGAGCTGTTAACATTAATAGGGAGATTAGTCGCCGCGCCTTTGAAGCGAGCACACATATTGGTTCAATAAAGAGTTAAAGAAGTAAACGATTTTTTTATAATTTAATTTTCTCTTACACATTAATTTTAATTAATTAATTTTCTCTTACACATGTTTCCCCCCTTACATGCCAATAAACTCACTTTTTATTGCAATCTCTCGAGTCATCTTGAAATTAACCTGAAAATTAACCTTAACCTACCTGCCGGAACACACCTCCTTTCTACCCTTCTCCGAGCTGCCTGACAGCCTATTTCAAATTAATTCGATATGGTTATTAAAAGAACAGCTGCATTCACATTATATAAACATGAAATACACATTAGATATCTAACGTTAGTCACGTTAGCTGCATTAGTTTCGAGCAGCTTATTCAAATATATCAAGCATGCAAATTTTAACAATATTAAAAATAAAAAAAAAATAAAAATATTTGGCGCAACAGCTCATTAAGTGCCAGGGCCTAGCTTCTCGCAACCACTCATGTTGTGTGCGTTATATTTTTCGTACGAATGGAAGGGACCTACAGTTTAGTGCCGTATCCGAACGGCGATTTGAGAAGCTTTTTCGAGACAACAATACTCTCGGATGTTTGTCAGACGCTCGCGAGAGGTGGGACCGTGAAAAAACTTTTTTGGTGTTTTGTAGGATTCGAACTTGGAACCTCACGCGTAGTGATCCGACACACTAACCACTTACGCCACGGCGCCCACAATAGACAGATATTAACAATATTATAATTATTAAAAAAACTTCCTTGATGAAATAAAACCAATCCCGTAAAATTCAATATTAATTACAAAAGAGGAGAAGAATAATGTTAATCGTTACAAAAGAGAATCAAAACTAAAATGACAAAGACATTAGTGCGAGGTTATATAGAATTCACATTTTAAATGCATGAAAGAGATAGACAGATTAGTTATAGGATTCAGTTTATAGGAATTACTAATTAATTCTTAACATCCTCGCCCGGGTACAGGTGTAGTTCCAGAGGATAAAGAAGTTAAACTGATCGTCGAAATTGCTTTCCGTCAGGAAGTCTAATTTGGCAAGATCTCACGCTGGTGCACGAGTAGATTGATCAGCGACCAAGACAATATCTCCCTTTTTCAATTGGACCGTGGATTTATTCAGCGAATGATTAAGACGAAGAACCGCAAAAGTTGGAGATACTCCAACTACCATCGCTTTTTCAATTTGGTTGCGTATTTCATTCATTGCTTCCGGGCACTTTGCTTCTCTACATCAGGCTATGTTGATGATAAATCTATAGGTTGACTTCGGGACTCGGGAAGGAAACTTGAATGCGTCAGAAGAGAAAGGTCCATTGGATCTGGTCTTACATAGGTGAGCGGAAGGTTATTCAAAACTCTTCCGGTCTCCAAAATTAAGTTTTGCTTTGCGGATTGTTACCTTCATCAAATTGTTCATGGTTCGAATCAGTCTCTCACAAAACCCAACCCACCACGGTGCGCGTTCCACTATAAAATTCTATTTGATTTTTCTTCATGAAAGGAATCCCTGAATGAGTTCTTTGTCTGAAAGAGAATCAGGACTCAAGCACCTCTCCTAAAGGTGCGGGCTTTGTCGGATTAGATCATATTAGGCACCCCACGCCTGCTAATGAACCGTCTAAGGGTCACCAAAACTCCCGGTTGTCTCCAAATGCACAGCGCGCACTGCTGCTCGTGTGGAAATGACGACGTAAACGAAGCATTTGTCTTGCCATCATAGCAGTAGAGTGGGCTGGCAAAATCAACCCCAACGTTTTCAAATAGCCGAAACAGAGTAGCTCTTTCGATTGGTAGAGGTGCAATGAATTGAGAAACAGGTAATTCCCAAAGCCTTCTGCACACTTCGCATGCCTTTATTCATTTTTGTCCAACTACCGTAGCTGTGCCAGCACAATATTGAGGTGAAACATCCGTAGATGCTAGTCGTCAACAATAACATTGATAATATGTGACTTTACTGAAAGTATAATCGGGTGAAACACTTTAACACGTTGCTTTTCTTACTTACTTACTTAATTACTTAGATGGCGCTACAGTCCGGGGTGGACATGGGCCTCAACCAACAAACCTCTCCAGTCAGCACGGTTACGAGCCAGCTGCCTCCAATTGCGCACGCCAAGTTGGTTGAGGTCCCCCTCCACTTGCTTGCACCACCTACAACTGGCAAGAGTAGTTCTTCGTGTGATCTCCCTACTGATGTCATTTGCGGAGTTGACCATAGAGCCTAGGTAGACAAAATCCTTTACTACGTCAAAATTATATCTGTCTATTGTGGCGATCTGTTCAAGACGCCGATGTTGGGTGTCCTTTTTTGTAGATAGGATATATTTTGTTTTGCTTTTATTGACCGCTAGACCAATCTTAGCTGCCTCGATCTCAATACTCGTAAATGCCCCATTGACGGCCCGCTGAGTTCTTCCAATTATGTCAATGTCATCGGCATAAGCGAGTAGTTGTACAGACTTGTAAAAGATTGTACCTCCGGTGCTGTCTTGTGAGTTTCGTACAATTCTCTCAAGTACTATGTTAAAAAGATCGCATGATAGCTCGTCACCTTGTCTAAGACATTTCCTGACATCGAACGGTTCGGTGATGTTCTTACCGACTTTGATGGAGTAGTGAGGGTTCTCCATCGTCATTCTGCACAAACGGACGAGCTTGGCAGGGATGCCAAGACTAGAAATGGCTCGTCTCTATACACGCTATCATAGGCAACTTTGAAATCGATGAAGAGGTGGTGCGTATCGATTTTATATTCATGGGGTTTTTCCAAGATCTGCCGTCGTGTGAATATTTGGTCAATGGTGGACTTTCCCGGCCTAAAACCGCACTGATAGGGACCTACCAGGTTGTTGACGATCGGTTTTAGGCGTTCACATAATACGGCAGACAGGGTCTTATATGCGATGTTGAGGAGACTTATACCTCTGTAATTGGCGCAGTTCAGAGGGTCTCCATTCTTCAGGTTCGGGCAAACGACGCTAAGGTTCCATTCATCAGGCATGCATTCATCCGACCAGATTTTACAGATGAGCAGGTGCATGCTCCTTACCAACTCATCTCCTCCTGCCCTGAAGCGTTCGGCGGCAAGGCCGTCGGCTCCAGCAGCTTTGTTGGATTTCAGCTTAGATATCGCTGTCCTCACTTCATTCTGATCGGGTTGACGAGAATCTTGACTGTCATCGTCACTCTTGAATGGCTTACGCTGCCTGACAGCGGAATATTGGCCATCATCGCCGTTTAACAGTCTGCACAAGTTTTGTTTCCATATCCTCAGCACCGACTGCGATTCTACTACTATATTCCCATTTTCGCCCCTGCAGGCTTCTGTTCTGGCTTTGAAACCCTGGCATGTTCTTTCTACCTTTCCGGCAATAAAGTCTAAAGTCAATCTCCTCGATCGAGCGCTAATCATGTTATTTTTTCTTCTTTCTTCTTTCGATGTTCCTCTTTTCTCCTGCGCACGTAGAGCTCGTAAACAGCTCTAGTTCTTCTACGGAGCGCAGCTTTGTACGCCACTTGTTTAGCTGCATGTGCTTGCCGGCGCTCCGCATCAAACCAGGGGTTTAGTTGTGGTGGCCGAGAGAAACCCAGTATATTAGAGGCGGCATCGCTGATGGCTAGTTGGCAACGCTGCTACTGGTCTTCCAAATTTGCTGCTGGCGGTATAGGACTTAGATTAAGATTAGAAGAAACTCGATCGGCAAAGGCGCTGGCAGTCTCTTCCGATTGTAGCCGCCCGACGTCAAATTTTCTCACAGTATTTCGTTGATTTTGCTCCGTTCTGGATAGGTAGGTAGTGATCCAAGTCCACGTTGGCTCCTCGGAAAGTCCGGACACCCAGAATACTGGAAGAGTGCCTTGCGTCGATCGCAATGTGATCGATTTGGTTGACAGTTTTTTGGTCAAAGGAGAGCCATGTTCCTTTGTGAATGTCGAGACGTGGGAACCGCGTACTAGCTACGACAAAGTTTCGCCCTGCCGCAAAGTCGATTAGCCTGAGTCCGTTGCCGGATGTGATGTCGTGCAGGCTATGCTTTCCGACCTCTCTTCCTAGCTTTGCGTTAAAGTCCTAGGATAATTTTAACGTCGTGGCTAGGGCATTGCTCATACGTCTTGTCCAAGAGCTGGTAGAAATCATCCTTTGACGCGTCGTCCTTCTCCTCGTGAGGGGCGTGAACGCATATTAGGCTAATGTTGGCAAATTTAGCCTTGATACGGATAGTCATAAGGCGCTCGTTCACATGCCGGAAACTCAAGACTTCTTGCCTAAGTCTACCTCCAATGACAAATCCGCACCCGAATAGACGCTGTCCTTGCTGACTGTAGCAATCGCCGTAGTAGATGTCGCAGTTTTTCATACTCCTTTTGCCCGGCCCATCCCATCGCACTTCTTGGATGGCGGTAATGTCTGCTTTGGGACAATTTAGACCCTCCGCAAGTTGTTCGGCTGCACGTGGTTTGTAGAGGGACCTAACATTCCATGTGCAGATACGAAGATCTTTGTCCCTTTTTCGTTTGCTTGGGTCGTCAACAGTAAAATCATCCGTATCCGAGGCTGTTGGTTGCTTCGCAACCGAAAGTTTTTTACGTGGTAGGGAAATTAACCCGACGGCACAACCCCCAACCTGGAGGAACAGATCCTTTTTTTGCAACCCCTAGGACGAGGGGCCGGATACACCGATATCAGTAACCCACTTCGCGGATATGAGCGCTGCCGTTGGCCCATTAAGGGTTCATCCGACACCATCTCTTTTTCAATACCCTGACGTAGTATTGAAAATCCTTACAGACCTCAGCTCCAAATATGTCGAAGTAGCTGCGGTAAGGTACCCGCTGGTCTGTAGACGTCACCGTTGATTCCATCGAGAGAATTCATCCTCCGAACGTCCTCCTTCTGAGGAGCTGTTGAAGCTCACAAATTATATTTTCGTTGCAATTATATTAGTAAATATATTAACGTAATATTAACGTAATGTAAGCATTAATCTGTTAACTTTAAGGCTCACATTCAAGAAAACCTTACTTCTTAAATAACATTTAATTGTCATATTGTTGTATATTGTACTTACTTGCACTAAATATAAATATAATTGCATTTACACCGAAGTGGAAACAAGCGTTTTATTTGAGTGCGAATTATTTATTTTATTTTTGGAAACATGCATTTTTCAGAGAGTGTGTATGGACAAAACAGGAGCTCTTGCTAGACTTCTGAGACGCATATTTCAGCCGATCAGGTCAACAAGAGATGGCTCGTCCGGTTAAACATATGCGCGCTGAAGTTCACCCAGATGTGCTTACGAAGGTCTGAGTGTTCAGCTACACGTATATCGTCAGACTCAGCATACGCTCATCGTTAGTTCACTATCAGGCAGCTATCCAGCAGGCACCACGGGGAGGTGATGATGCGATTTTGCCACGCCTATCTTAATTTTAATTTATTAGTGTCGTTTCTCTCGAATCTAACTTAAGACTAAATTTACATTCTCTTTATTTCTCTAAATGAAACTTAAAATGAAACTTGAACCTAATAATGGAAATTGCATAGTTGCACAGGTGATTTCAAGAATTGTTTCGAGTGCATGTGCCGGAATCATTCCAGACGCTTACTCTGCACTTTCGCAATTCGTTGAAATTGCCTGTGCACTTGCTGTGCGTTGACCCGTGGTTCGTTCATATTATTTGAACATCTTTTCTGGGTCGCTGACGCTGCAATCTATAACTTCCCCACCGTTAAAATGAGCCTCCGACGAAATATGTAGAATAGGTGTTTTTTTGTATTTCTTTATCTTAAATACTATAAAAGCAAAATCGATTATCCTTGTGAACAACGTTTCTCCAAAACTACTAGACGTACTAGGTACTTGAAATTTTGCACAGTTATTCCTTGTTTTGCTTAGATGCGAGATAAGAAGGGATTTTCGGAAATTCAAGGTCTAAGTGGCATAAAGGGGGTTGAGATCGAAGTTTCCATCTGTAAATATTGATTCCACAGCCGTAGCTCAATACTGACTCTCCGGATTTAAAAAATAAAAAATAGGTGAATCTAGTAAATTCGCCGCTGATTCATTTAAGGTATAAAACATCCTTCTACGTTGTCCTGAAGCTGAGCAATGCTAATAGTAATAAATCAAATCATCGCCCACAATTTCGGTCAGTGGAGACCACGGCCAGCAGTCATGCAGCAGTAGCTATCGTTTTCTCTATATCTATGAAAGAGAACACATTTCTTTCTGTTGATACCTCAACAATATATATGTATATCAATCGATTTTTCGTAAAAAGACTAAGATTTTTCTTAGAAGTAATTTTAGTATCCTGAATCCATTATTGGTCTTTTAACCCCATTTTATATATGTTTTTTACTAACAAAAAAGATTTTCCTATGCTTTACACACACATTACTTCAAAATGGGTTAACCAATTAAATGTTTAGATAATTCATTTTATTGCTATTACCTTGTTTCGTTACTTATTCGTTTTTTCAGTAAATTTTTTCATATATTTATTAAATTTTGTATCTATATATTTATTATTATGTTTCCTTATATACATGCATGTATTAATTTATTTATTTAAATATTTGTTATTTATTTAGTGATTATTTTATTATTGTGTAAGTTCTGACTCTAACACATTACTTCAAAATGGGTTAACCAATTAAATGTTTAGATAATTCATTTTATTGCTATTACCTTGTTTCGTTACTTATTCGTTTTTTCAGTAAATTTTTTCATATATTTATTAAATTTTGTATCTATATATTTATTATTATGTTTCCTTATATACATGCATGTATTAATTTATTTATTTAAATATTTGTTATTTATTTAGTGATTATTTTATTATTGTGTAAGTTCTGACTAATTTATTTTGTTATTTATTTCATTATTTATTTATATATTTATTATTTTGTATATTTTTATTTATTTATTTATATATATATATATATACTTATTTATTTATTTATTTATTTACTTACTCATTGATTTATTTATTTATTTATTTAATTACTTATTTATTTATTTATTAATTAATTTATTTATTTATATATTTATTTATTTGTTCATTTAGTTATATATTTATTTATTTATCTATTTATTTATGTTCACATATATTTATTTATTTATTACTAATCAACTTACCGATTTTGTATTTATTTTTTCTGTGATACCCTTAAGTTTTATTTGAAAACAAATATCTCTTTTGAATTATGTTATTAGTGCAGGTGTTTTTTTTTTTTTTTCTTAAATTGGAGGTGGCACAGCTATTATAATTAACAACAAGATCAGCTACATTGAATTAGAACATCATAACTACGAACACATTCAATCGACTACAATCCAAATAGAAGACAAAGACGGACAATTAGTACTTTCAGCCCTATATTGCCCACCTAAGCATATTATTACAACTCTACAGTACGAAGACTACATCAAATCACTAGGGTGCAGATTTATAGCAGCTGGAGACTTCAATGCAAAACACATCGACTGGGGTTCGAGGATATCCAACACTAAAGGCAAAAACCTCCTAAAAGCAATCCTTAAAAATAACTGTAGATATCTAAGCACCGGCGAACCTACCTACTGGCCTACTGATCCAAATAAAACACCGGACTTAATCGACTTTTGCATCATTAGAAACATCCAACTAAAGACACTAAGCATTAAATCTAGATTTGAAATTTCATCGGACCACTCCCCTATCCAACTCAAATACTCGTCCAAAATAACCCCCATAACTAATTCGTCCCAACTATACAACAAAAAAACCGATTGGTTTGCTTAATGTACCACTACAATCGCAAAATGACGTCGAACGAGCTGTAGTTCACTTTAACGACATATTAACTGCTGCAGTATATAAAACAACCCCAATCAATAGACCAAAAACACACAACAATATAACACCAACTATAATTCGACAACAGATAGATGAAAAGAGAAAACTCAGAAAACGATGGCAAATCACTAGGCTACCCCAAGACAAATCAAAATACAACAAAGTAATCAAAGAACTCAAAGCAAAACTTAAGGCTATCCAAAACAATCAATTTAATGACTACTTAAAAAATCTGACCCCAACTTCTGAGACCAACTATTCGCTTTGGAAAGCTACCAAAAAGTTCAAGAACAAAATAGTACATCAAACTCCTCTACAGAAACCAGACGGATCTTGGGCCAGAACCAATCAAGACAAAGCAAATATTCTGGCTAAGCACTTCGAAGAAGTATTCACAAATGATAAGGGCAATACGGCTGTCCCACCTTCACGTCCAAACACACTCATCACAAATGTAAAAATAAAAAAAGTTACAATAAATGAAATCGAACACTGCATCAAAAAAAGGATTGACCACAAGAAGGCTCCAGGATATGACTCTATTAACGGAAAGATATTAACCCAACTACCCAGACAAGCCATGATATACTTACGAAATCTCTATAATGCATTAATTCGACTTAAATATTTTCCAAAAACTCGAAAAGTTGCGCAGATAATTGCAATACTTAAACCTGCTAAAGACGCAAAGACTACTTCATCCTACAGACCAATAAGTTTATTCCCCATATTAGGGAAAATATTCGAAAAATTAATCTATGATCGACTACAGCCAATACTGACCAATAATAAAATGATACCAGACTATTAATTCGGCTTCGCAGACAACACTCGACTATCCAACAAATTCACAGGGTAGTTACCAAAATCACAACGGACCTAAAGGAAAAAAGATACTGCATATGGGTGTTTCTTGACGTAGCAAAAGCTTTCGACAAAGTTTGGCACAAAGGACTACTATACAAACTTCAGAACTTACTTCCACGAGACTTCTACCAAATCATTGAAAGTTACCTAAGCGAACGCCACTTCTTCGTAAAATATAATGACCAACAATCCAAAATACTACAGACGAGAGCTGGAGTACCGCAAGGATCTGTATTGGGACCACTACTATATGTCCTCTACACTGCTGACATCCCCCTACCGAGTGGAGCTACAACCATGATGGCAACCTTTGCTGACGATACTATTCTGCTGATATCCGACGAAAACCTGGACACTGTAACTACTCGAGCCCAACGACTTCTGGATAAGACAATGCAATGGTCTGACGAATGGAGCATACAAATTAACGAAGACAAAACCCAACAAGTAATATTTACCACTAAATTAAACTACTCTCCAATCCCAATAAAAATAAAAGACAAAACTATTCCAATCGACAATGTGGCCAAATATCTTGGTATGTACTTGGACAACAAACTTAACTGGAAATACCACATACAAAAAAAAGGGACCAAATTAAACTAAAATATAATCAACTGTACTGGCTCCTGCGTAAAAATTCTAAACTTTCGACAACCAATAAATGACTACTATACAAATCCATTATCAAACCTATCTGGACATACGGGATACAACTCTGGGGAACGTCAAAGAAAACAAACATCGCCATAATCCAAAGACAACAATCAAAAATATTACGAACCATAATCAATGCGGACTGGTACATACCTAACATCGACATCCATCGCGACCTAAAAATACCAACAGTGGAAGAAGAGATAGTAAACATAAGCAGAAGACATCATATAAAATTAGTAGTTCATCCTAACATCGAAGTCAATTCATTACCAATAAAGAAATTCTTCGGAAGACGACGACTAACGAGAAATAGACCCAGTGACTTGATAAGAGGGACCACAACGTCAATATACTAAAACATCCTAAACCTTAAAAAAATTAAATTTCTAACATATTATAACTAGTTTACTCGTTTCATAATTGTTTAAACTGTTTAATTGCTTTTGTTTTTTTCTTTGGTTAATTGTTAAACTGTTGTTAAGTTTAAAATTCCTAGAAAAGGGCTAAGAACAATGGTCACTTAGTCCAAATTAAATCCCAAAATTCAAATTGTTAAAACAAATATTAGATGTCTTTTTCTAAGACAGATGTATTTACTGCATTGGGAAATAAAAAAAAAAAAAAAATGAGGTTTTCTTGCATTTTCCTCCAAAATATTGTATATTTCCTAAATGACTTTCAAAATTGTTAAAATAATGTTTCAGTAGAAGGATAAAAGTATATCATATCTCTGAATTGTATTGTAAAATGTGCGGTAGCGAATGTAAATTATATTGCAGAATAAAGTATATCTATCTATCTATTTTCAAATGGGAATTAACGCCATAATCCACCTATGGCCTCATTTCACTTTCAAATGAGAACTAAAGTCATATGGTGTTAGTTCGTTTTAGAAAATGGCCTAAGTTCTCATTTGAATGTGAATTAAAGTCATATGAAGTTATTTCTCACCTATAACAGTGGGGATGAACTTCACTTTCTTATGGGAACTTGGTACACACTCGAAAACATGAAGAAACTAATAATGTATGTTTCTTATTACATACATATGTATGTATATCGACATAGATGCATACATAGTTATATACAGTTTATGGCGTATAAACAGTGAGGTAGGTATGGGGGGGCATGCTGCCCCCCTGCAACCCCCCTGCCTGGGGTCACTGTTGGATTTGAGGTGGGTGCGAGGTTGGGTGAGAAACATGGATATAAAGGAACTTTGCATACACCCATCCTCGCACCTACCTCAAATCAAACAGTGACCACAGGCAGGGGGGTTGCAGGGGGGCAGTATGCCCCCCCATAGCTACCTCACTGTTTATATGCCGTAAAATGTATATACCTATGTATGCATATATGTCAATATAGTTACATATGGTATGTATTAGGAAACATACATTATTAGTTATTGTAGGTTACTTCCCTCTTCATATTTTCGAGTGTGTACCAAGTTTACATTGCACTGTTTATGCATTGTGGACTTATGTATGTATGCGTCATCTTCGACAAAAAAAAAATCTTGACATATATCCCTGCGCTCATATTATATTCATTCAAATACGACGCCTAATGGAAATCCACAGTTTTTTGAATAGATATTAACTCTCCGAAAATTTGGGACTTATGTCCCATTTTCGTCAAAAAAGTAATGGACTTAATGTCTCGATGGGGTAGGACATAAGTCCCAAAAGAAAAATTTGGGGCTTATGTCCCTGCGCCATATAAGTCATAAGAATAGTTTTGAACTTATGACCCACTTCTTCTTTAAGATTGTGGAACTATGGCCCTAAATGTTGTGGACTGTTGGCCCAGGTGGGTCAAAAATTCATTGTGGACTAAACGTGAGCGGATCGTGGGGTGACATTGGACTGATAAAGTTTTATCAAAACTGTTGCATTGCACTGGCTGTGCTTCAGAGCTCAAAAACATTTTATGGCATTAGTTCATATTTGAATGTGAATTAACACCATATGGCGTTAGTTCACATTAAGTGATGACTTTAGTTCTCATTTGAAAGTGAAATAAGGCCATAAGTGGATTATGGTGTTAATTCGTATTTGAAAGTGAATTAACGCCATTATGGCTTTAGTTCATATGGCCTTAGTTCACGGCACCCAGATATGCGTGGGTCATTGCAATCAATGGCCCACCAGTGGAGTGCACGCATATTCATGTTCGTCAAACAAACTACATCGTATAAAAAGAAGTCCCCAAAACGTGAATGAATGGGCTAATCTCGAGAACCACTGAAGGGATTTGGCTATGATCTGCATTTTCCGGGAAGGTTGTATTAAAAATTGTTCTAGCACTTACAGAAACTGAGCATTCGAGGTCTAAGTGGCAGAAAGGGGTTTAAAAACAAAAGAAATCGTTTTTTAGTAAATTCGTCTAATATTTTGAACTTTAGTATGATTATCAATGCCAAATCTAAAGCATTTTAAATCTTTTTAATAAGGATACGCATGTGCTTTCAAAACTTTAATATCAATATACGCGTACATACATTATACAGACATATAAACATTGCAATATTTTTCCATTTTGTTAGATGAGATGTTGTTGATCGTTGGATTTGTCCACATTTTAGAATGTTATAATAGACTTAAAGTAAATTATTAACAGGGTGGAGTAGGCAGTATATTCCAAGTTAAATACTCATACTTTGAGTCAATTTTCCTACCTTTTAGAAGGGGTGCCGTGAAATGACGCCGAGCGAAATAAGACCGAGAGATATTATACCTCAGGCAAGTATACGTGTTTTTCAAATGTAATTAACTATTTCATTGAAACGTGACTGCATATCTGTAAATAAAATGTTCTGACAGGTCGTCCGTCGAATCAGAGGAAAAAAGTTAAATATCGTGTAAGGAGACAAAACCAAAGACTGTACACTGTTTTCCAATGAGGGATGAAGATGGAGCGAGCACTTTTCGGAATTGCTCAATCCCGAACAAACCACGTCATCACTAAGATGTCAGACCTATGGTCGAGACTTTGACGATTAAATCAGAGAAATGCTAGAGGCTTTTCGTGAAGAGTGAGTGCAATGGCTCTCACGTGTCATTAAAGTGGCCTGGGAATGCGGTGAAACACCTCGTGATTGGCAAATGGAAGTGATTGTCCCTCTTTTTAAACAAGGCGACAAATCTGTGGTTAAGCATAGTTTGGAGGATGAGCCATGCGGTTTTCATCCCGATAGAAGCAGGACGGACCAATTATTCACTATCAGAATAATTCTTGAGAATACCTGGGAGTATGGTAAACCTGTTTACACCTGTTTTGTGTATATGTCGAAAACATGTGTTAGGGTTCCTCGAGACAAACTTTGGAGTGTTCTGCAAGAATATGGGTTTGATCGTTCCCAGTTAAGGGCGATGCAGTATTTATATACAAGAGAATGTTGCAAAGTGGGGGACTGAAGAATTCGACGTCATCCCTTTCCGGATGATTTGGTCATCTTTGGGTTCTCTTAAACCGAGCTGCAGGGCGCACTCTAAAGGTTTGTAGGTGTTTGTGATGATGCTGGAATTAAAGTAATCTGAGCAAATCGGAAATAATGGTTGTTTCCAGAACACCTATTCAGTACAATCTGCATGTTTGTGGAGTGCCACTGAAGCAGGTGGATAAGTTTAAGCATATCGGGGTCTTATTCACAAGTGTTGGGAAGAGTAATACCGAGATAATCTGTAGAAATGATCAGGCTGGATAGATTTTGAGAGAGCTTGGTCAATCTGTTATAAGTAAGGCCGAACTCAGTGTTCAAGCTAATTATCGGTTTTTAACTCGGTATATATTCCAACTCTGTTGGGAGTTGGAAAGGGCCACGGAGGTATCTTTGGCGTAGGTGTGGAGGACGGTGGCACGCTCGCGGTTGCTCGGCTTAAGCTCGTCGGACGGGGAGTTAATGTCAACCCCACCATATACCCCCTACTCACCAAACATTTTATATCGTGCCAAAAAAAATAAAAACTTAAGATAGAAAAGAAAGCTATGTTAAATTGACATCTGACGGACAAAAAGGAATAGGATAGAAAGGATGAAAAGAAAATGCCCTTGAACTTATGCCCTTAGTAGGGAGAAAATCGGGAAGAAAGAAAAAAAAACGCGTTACTAAGCCTATACTAAACCTAAACTAAACCTATACTAACCTAACGACTTAAGCTAACCCCAAAGCTAACCCCTTACCACTAACTTAACCTATCTAGCGCAACTCTTCCTTCCCGGAGTCTCTCCCTTCCAAAGGTTCACCAAGAACCCGAGGCATGCCTGATGTTGGTGGCAAAGGTTGGCCTGCCCACCTCTTCATGCTTAAAAGCACGAACCAATGCCATCTCCCTGGCTAGAATCGATGGGAAATGACCCCTCGAAGTACCTTCCAGTCAAAACCACTAAGTGTTCGTAGTAGAGAAGCGTAGGTCAAAGGTCAGGTCATGTCGTCAGCGTTTGTGGTCGTTCTGTCACGTCATCGTTCTTCTAATAGAGGTCGGCTGGTCCATTGTCCACACACCAGTCGCGAAAAGAATCTAAGGGTGCATCTTTACCACCAAAACGCAATTTTAGCACCAAAGATACTTATACATTTAAGCTTTTCCAGCTTTATTATCATAATCTTAACCTAACCAAGTAATTCACAAATTAATGTTTAATTCAAAAATAAAATAAAAATAAAACAAAAGGGATAAGGATATATGTATCTTAAGGATAATAATAAGAAAATACAAAAAAAAGGATGGTTCTGCACTTATTGTGTTTGACCTCTAAGTATACAGAGGTCATAAAGAAAACTGAGTTACTCACGGTTTTTTTTTTGCGATCCTCGTCGTCCTGCCGGAAGCACAAGTAGGATGAACGTCTGATGCACAATTCCACTGTAAACGCGTTATTTATTAGCACTGAGCACTTTAAGGACAGAACCTTTTTTTCTTCTTTTTTTTTAATCTTAACCCTAAGTATCTCACGAGTATTTCAAAAATTTTAAATTCACAAGAAAGAACAAAAATTAAACTTAGTTATATAGCCCGAGCAAATATGTGCTCTTCTTTGGGTTCTGGATCAACTGAATTGCACAAATGTTCGCACAAAAAAAAACACTGCTTCTGTCCCTCAGAGCACCCCCTTTCGGTGGGCGGAAACCAGACAAGGTCACCTTGTTTTTGTATATATATATGTATGTAGGTGTGTGTACGGTGGCACCCTGTCCTGATGTCGGGCTTATCGCGCCAGATGCTTGCGCCAAAGGTGGCTCACTGTTCAAGATGTACATATATGTATGTACATATGTATCTTGTATGAGTCCCTTGCGGCTTCGGGATTCCACTATATATATGTATATATTGGGGTCCCCTCAGAAGTATAGCCTATGATTCTACCTCACGCTCCACGCCTGCCTATGGTACATACGTACATATAAAAAAAAACGGCAGAGGCCTGAACTACCCCCGTAGGGTTACACTCGCGCAGCGCCTCTGTAACGTCGATTTTCTATATTGAATATATTATATATATATGTATGCCTATAGCTGGGGTTGGCTTTATATGTCTCCGCCGAAGTATCAGCCCCAATTAATTAAAATTGGCCCAAATATCGCAAAAAAAAAAACTATCCGCGAAAAAAAAACCGACTCTGCAGTGCATTGACCTACGTCTAGCTTCAGCTCAGCTGTTCACGTAGGTCCGGGTAAGAGTCCCTATGTGGTAGTTAACACAGTCAATTGTGCGGATTCAGCACACGCGCCAATCCAAATACATTGTTCGCTTAGGTTAGATCATTGACCCGTGTGCATGCGCCGGTTCGAATGAATAACTTGTGCAAGCTAAGGTATTGTTTCGGCTGCATGTGTCGCTTTCGGAATTGCACTGTTAGCAATAAGTAGCTATAAGTAGTAGTTAAGAAAAATTTGTATTTAGATTTTAAGTGTGGCATTCAATAAAGAGACATACGTCTCCAGAAAAAATATTTTTTTATTTTTTATCGACATAAAGTCGTTTACTGGCGCCCGAGCAGGGACAGCGCGATAATCTCGTCAAAATAGTTTACCATAAGAAAAGTGAAAGGTAAAACAGCACAAGTGATAGTGTGAATGTACCGCAGTAGGCCGCTACAAAAGAAAACACTTCTACGAAGCCGCCAAAAATGAAAAATACATCCCTTCCAGAGTGCATGACGATAAGGAGCACAAGTGATAGTGTGATAGTACCGCAGTAAGCTGCTACAACAGAGAACACCTCTACGAAACAGCCAAAAAGGAGAAATACATCCCTTCCAGAGTGCATAAGCAGCATCGAAGCGTCCCACAGAGAAATTAATTTACTCATAATCTTCTCATAAGTCCACTACTTAAATCTCATTTTAATCATTAGTCTTAAAATTTCTAAAATAAAATAAAAATAAAAATACACATAATTGTCAGACAAAAACCAGTTGGTAGCATATTAAGAAACTGAAATAAATAACTGTTGAGAAAAGAAACATTTTTTGGTAGAAAATACGTATAAGTACACAGAATATTGTCACACAACCACCACTAAATAGTATATTAAGCAATATAGTAACTGATTATTATTAAGTACACGCAATATTGTCACACAAACACAAACTATTTAAGCTAACTAAATAAACTTATTTAAACTAGAAAAATCTGATAAAAAACATATTCATAACCTAATAAAATTTGGCAAAATGGAAGCGATTCAAACCGCTATTACCCAGCTCACTGGAGCGGTAAACGCCCAGATCGAGAGGATCAAAGATTTAGAGCGGAGGCTAGGATCGCTCGAAAGTGCAACAACCCCTGCTTCCCCGAATTCTTCAACACCGCGAACACCTCAAACAGAGAAAGACCTGAAGGAAATCAGTAAACTACCCGACAGCGTGAGAGACCTGCAAACTTTCGATGGAAATCCGGTACAGTACGTGTCCTGGATCCACAATGTCGAAAACATCTTAAAGGACTACGAGATAGTGAAGGAGAAGCCAATTTACCGCGCTATTCTGCAAAGTATTCGGCAGAAAATAAGAGGCGGAGCTGATTCAGCCCTAATTTCGTACAATATATTTAGCGATGACTGGTTGGCCATTAAGACGTGTCTCTCGCTACACTACGCCGACAAGAGAGATGTGAGAACACTTGAACACCAACTTAGCACCCTTTCGCAAGGAAAAATGAGCATTGACGAATATTATGCTAGTGTTAACCACCAGTTCTCGCTCATAATAAACAAGATCAAAACAGAGGACTACAGTGCGGAAACGGTCAACGCGCTAATCGAGAATTACCGTAATCGAGCTTTGGACATATTTATAAGAGGGTTAAATGGCGAATTATCGAAAATATTAATCATTCAAAAGCCAAAGACACTGCCCGAAGCATATGCGTCGTGCCTAGAAATTCAGAACCTGAATTACAGGAGCATAACAATACATCCAAGGGGAAATTACAGTTTGACCGCACCAATAAATCAGATACCAGTACCGAAGCCGTTGCCAACAACACCACCAAATAAACCGTTGCCCTTGCCGCAAAGAAATACGGCCTATAATATCCAACATAACCAGCATCAGAGGAATCAGTACCAACAACCATGGCCTCAGGAAAATTATCTTCCTCCACCTAGACCTACCGGACCAAAGCCCCCAGTACCAATGTCAGTGGATCAATCTGTTCAATCAAGACAGGTTAACTACATCAACCGTCCAGCTCCTAACCGACCTGGAAAATCCGGACCATACCAGTCCTACAATCAGCATAACCCGTTCAAGGGTCACTCAGACAACCATCCTTTGAAACAACAAAGATTGTTCAACACAGAACCTCAAGAAGAAGAGCAATATTTGGACGAGTACGAACAGGAAGTCGAGGAGTACACCTCTGTTGGCTATGATACGGAAAATCTAGAAGAAGAACCAACAGAAACAGAGCTAAATTTTTATGATAGGAGCCTATCCAGCATTCCTTGCATAAAATACATTACCAGGGATGGCTCCGTCCTTAAATTCCTCATCGACACCGGAGCAAATAAGAATTTCATAAGATCGGATTTGGCGGTCTATGCGAAGCCAGCCCAAAAATCATTTAAAATCCAGTCAGCCGGAGGCGAAATCCAAATAGATAGGAAGGTATCTGGAAAATTTTTTGAAAAGGTAGGAAATGACACCATCCTAGACTTCTTCGTCCTACCAGGCCTAAAAACATTCGACGGTATCATTGGCGATGATACACTAAAACAACTGGAGGCAGTCATAGACAGGAAGAATAACATCTTGTCAATCAATCCAGGCATACAAATTCCCTTGGAAGAAAAAAGGTCAGTCCAGGTAAATAACATCGAAATTAGAGATGACCACTTACCAGAAGAATCCAAAAGGAATCTTCGTTGCATTATCAATAAATATGAGAAGGTTTTTGGTCCAATCAGTGACGACGAACTCATTGACACTAATATAAGAACAGAGATTCGGACCACAACAGAAGAAGCTATCTATACAAAGTCCTATCCATATCCTGTAAATTTAAGGTCAGAAGTGGAAACCCAAATACAGAAGCTTCTGCAGGACCGTATCATAAGACCGTCAGAAAGCCCTTACAATTCTCCATTGTGGATAGTCCCGAAGAAATCGGATACCACAGGAGAGAAGAAGTACAGGATCGTTATCGATTATAAGAGACTTAATGCTGTCACAATATCCGACACATATCCAATACCAGATATCAGTAACACTATAGCTAGCCTAGGCAATGCAGAATTCTTTACAACACTAGATCTCACCTCAGGTTTTCACCAGATACGAATGAAGGAGTCTGACATTGCTAAAACTGCGTTTTCTACCATGAATGGAAAGTACGAGTTTACCAGACTTCCGTTTGGCTTGAAGAATGCACCGACAATTTTTCAAAGGACAATAGATGACGTGTTGAAGACATACATCGGGAAGATATGTTATGTCTATATTGACGACATAATTATATTTGGACAAAATGAGGAGCAACATCTAAAAAATATCGACACCGTACTCCATGCACTCGAAAAGGCAAACCTTAGAGTGAATTTGGACAAAACACAGTTTTTAAAGCGAGAAACGGAATTCTTAGGTTATCTAATAACTAATAAGGGAGTAAGACCTGACAAAAAGAAGGTAGAGGCAATTCGCAAGTTGAAACCACCGGAAAATCTCAAAGAACTAAAAGGATTCCTCGGACTTACTTCCTATTACAGAAGATTTATCAAAGACTTTGCTAAGGTTGCAAAGCCCCTGACAAATCTTACGAGAGGGGAGAGGGCCCAGGTCAGGGCCAATGTTTCAAAAAAGATTCAAATCCAACTTAACACCGAGGAGCTTAAAGCCTTTGAAAACCTGAAAGAACTCCTAACGTCAACAGAAATACTAATTTTTCCATACTTCGAGAAGCCCTTCATCCTAACAACGGATGCTTCCAACACAGCGATAGGAGCAGTGCTCTCGCAGGGCGAAATCGGAAGGATAGACCGATTACTTACATCTCCAGATCCCTCAGCAAGGCAGAAGAGAACTATGCCACGAATGAGAAGGAGATGCTTGCAATAGTCTGGGCTCTCGACAATTTAAGAAATTACCTGTATGGGGCAAAAAAGGTGCGAATTCTAACCGACCATCAACCACTGACTTTTGCGCTAAGCAACCGGAATACAAACGCCAAACTCAAAAGGTGGAAGGCAAGGATCGAGGAGTATAACTATGAGTTGGTCTATAAGCCAGGGAAAACAAATCTCGTAGCAGACGCATTATCTAGACTAAAAACAGAGATCAACAGTTTATCGTCTGATTCACAAACCATGCACAGCGCTGACGAGGACGGTTCAGACTCGATCCCACACTGCGAAGCACCATTGAACGTGTTCAGGAATCAATTAATCTTCTCGGAAGGACGTGAAATGCATGCTTATGAAGAACCCCATCCTACCTTCCATAGACACTATATACGATTTGAGAAAATCACGAAGGAAAACATGACGAAGGCCTTAAAAGAAAAATTAAACCCAAATATACTGAACGGTATCAAAATACCAGAGGCATATCTCTCTCTTCTACAGGATATCTTCAAGGAAAACTTCAGCAGATTTAAAATCCGCATTACGCAAAGGGTAGTGGAAGACGTGCGAAACGAGGAAAATAAGATTAGAATCATCCAGGAAGAACATAGCAGAGCCCACCGTAATCATCGAGAGAATAAAGAACAAGTCCTGGAGCGGTATTACTTCCCAAAGATGGCCAGCCTTATTAAAAAAGTTACGAGAGCATGCGAAGTATGTAAAATCAATAAGTACGACAGACACCCTTCGAAACCTGAACTTCAAGAAACACCTAATCCCACTTATCCCACAGAAATAGTTCATATGGACATATTTGAAATGGATCGGGAGAAATTTATTACCTATGTGGACAAATTCTCGAAGTTTGCGAAGTTTTTCCATATTAAGGAAAAATCGGCTCTTTATCTAAGGAAGAAGATAATTAAAATCCTGCACTATTTCACTGTGCCCAAATCTATTGTAACTGATAATGAAAGTAGTTTCGTAAGTCCAATAATCTCAAATTATATTAAGTCGCTTGGGGTTAAGATCTATTTAACGCCGCCCCAGAAGAGCAAGGTTAACGGAACAGTGGAAAGGGTACATTCGACTATAATAGAAATAACCAAGTGTCTTCGAAAGGAATACCCTGACTTAACACTAAAGGAAGTTATAGATATAGCAGTTGATCGATACAATAATACCATTCACTCCGTTACAAAAAAGAAGCCAAGCGACATATTCTTGGGAAGAAGCCAAAGGATCAACTATCGCAATCTTGTTGATTTCCAATCCAAAGTGAATGAAGATCTCATAGAACTTATCAAAAGAAACCAAAGGAGGAAAATTAGCAGGGAAAACCATAAAAGGAATACGCCGAAGACCTACCAACCCGGTCAGACCATCTACGCGGCAATCAAACGCAGCGACGGTAAGCAAAAACCGCTGTATACGAAAGAAAAGGTGCTGCATGACAATAGGGTTACCGTTATTACGGAAACGGGAAAAAAGATTCACAAATCCCAAATCAAGAACACTCAATAAGATAAATTTCCTTCTGAATTCCAGATTTTGCCACCCATAATTCAACGAAATATAACAGTCAAAAATGTAGAGTTGGACGTAGAATTCCTACACGATTTGCAGTTAGGTAATATTAAAGAATTGGGAAAAATGTGGGTTGCTACTAATATGTCAATAATCTCAGATATATTCATACATATATACACTTATCATTGTAATCTTTTTATTATAACATGTAAAGCTAAGAAACAAGAACAACAAATACAAATACCACAGCTGAATAACTTCCAACCTCCTCGTATTTTCGTTTGACCTGCGGGTCGCAGTTTTAAGGAGGGAGGAGTTAACACAGTCAATTGTGCGGATTCAGCACACGCGCCAATCCAAATACATTGTTCGCTAAGGTTAGATCATTGACCCGTGTGCATGCGCCGGTTCGAATGAATAACTTGTGCAAGCTAAGGTATTGTTTCGGCTGCATGTGTCGCTTTCGGAATTGTACTGTTAGCAATAAGTAGCTATAAGTAGTAGTTAAGAAAAATTTGTATTTAGATTTTAAGTGTGGCATTCAATAAAGAGACATACGTCTCCAGAAAAAATATTTTTTTATTTTTTATCGACATAAAGTCGTTTACTTGGTCGATGCACTTTGCCTTCATTCCCTTTGTTCTCCCAATTCTCGTTCCCCTACGTACTCTTTGTCTCACTCATTTTTCTTTGTTCTGTCTGTAGCTATTTCTCTTCTTATGTGTCGTCCTTTTATTCTCTCTCTCTCTCTCTCTCTCTCTTCTTCTTCTTATGTGTCGTCCTTTTCTAATATTCTCTCTCTCTCTCTCTCTCTCTGGAAAGAGAGTAAAATATCACTCTCTTTTCCATATCTGTACGTCAAGATAAGATTTTTCGGAGTCATGGAAAGAGAGTAGAGTATCTCTCTTCTTTCCAGATCTCTACGTCAATATGAAATCGAAATCGCAGATTAAAAGACCCAGCGAAGCTGGTACAACCAGCTAGTTACGATATAAATTACTATGATTGTGAAAAATAGGGTGGTTATAGATGCATTAATGTAAAATGATGAAACATTATACGTTTTATTGTTTTCGATCTATTCTCTATTCTTCATGTGATCTAAATACAATTCATCTGATTTTATATCTGGTATTAATTTATCTTCTTTAATTTTTGTAATAAAATTCGGTAGCACAATTTTACCATGTATTTGGCTTTCTAAATTTTCATTTGTTTTATTTTGTATTTTACAATTATCGAATCTTATTAAATGGCTTCCTTTTAATTGCATATTAGCCTTATTACAGTGTTGTGTTATTTCTGTTTCTTTAACATTTTTTTTAATATTAGAATTCCAGTCGTAATTTCTTTGATTTCCGTTGCATTTTTTATAATTTGTGTACATGTCGCTTCTTTGAAGCGCATGATATTCTCCATACCGTTGTCAGTTATTGCTTTCAAATTTTCTTAAGATTATCTTTTACTGGGTATTCAAAAGCATTGTTTTCTTCGTCAATCAAAATTTCTTTATTCCTCAAAACGATTGACTTATGTTGGTAGTCCGAGAGTGGTTCTATTAGAAATAAAATATAAATTAAATGATTATGATTTGGTCCTTGTAAAATGTCACTGTTACTTTTATCTCGCTAAAACTCTCTATGTCCGAAATTAATTCTAATTCTTGTCGACCTAGTATATTTCGAGTGAGCACGCCTAATTTGCTAGAAAATAGTACTTGTTCTATGTCGTCCACATGATTTCTGAGAAGTAGAATGTCGTGATTGATTTGGTAAATGTATTGCATAAGTCTTATTTCCCCCTCTAAGGTTGTTGCTCTGCCTACTAGCTCATGGTTATATTTATTGAGGTATATTTCTATGGATTTTTGTTGTTTTCTAATGTGAGCAGTAATATTTTGAATTTGTTGGGAAATATCTGCATTTATTAATACTTGTTTGTTATTTTCTTTGACAAGGTCTCTATTGCTCTCGAACAGCTGACCTAACTTATTTTTAACTTGAATTTCATCATCATGGTCCATTGTGCCTGCTAAATATTTCAGACCTGTTCCTAGAATATTCATTAGTGCTCTCTTTGTTTTGGAATGGGGTTTGATATTTTCTATCTTGGCTTCTAGTACGAGTATCGAGGGTTGTGATCCCTTGTTTTCGGATCATAGCCTCGCTGATAAAAGGAAGAAGAAGAATCCATTGTTGTTGTTGAAGTCATATTGGTCTATTTATTGTGTCATACTTGTCGGTAAAGTCGTTGCTATTACAAAGATTAGAATTATAGGTGAAGTCAACATTCTGAGTATTGTTTCCTCTAATGTAAATTCTGTTGTTTAGTAATGTTCATTTATTTTTGTTTGTTAGCTTTAATTGTTGGTTCGTTTACTCGTATGTTCTGATATTTTTTCCTAGATTTAACGTGTGATATAACAAATATTATAGGACATATTTGTTTTGGTTGTTTATGTCAATTACATGGTCTTCGTCGGTCTTTCTCGTAAAAATTTTCCTATATTTTGAGTGGTTCTTTCCGCCTCTTATTTCTTTGATAAAATTTTGACCATCTTCTATAGGAACATCCTTTCTATTTTGATTGATAATCTATTGTTTTTTCGTGATCATCGTATCGTAAATTTCCTTTAATAAAGTCAATAGGTTTTTTATTAGTTGTAGAATGTATAGTGTTGTTATAAAATGTTATTATTCTGAGGATTTTATCTTCAATTGTACATTGATTGTTAATTTCGTCATGCTTGAGTAGTCTAATGTGTTCGTTAATAGTATTATGTAATCTTTCAATGTCCGCCTTTGAGGTATGGTTGCTATTAGAAGTAAAATGAATTTATATTTGCATATGCATATTTATATTATATCTTGATCTTTTAAGAATTCTTTTTAAGGCAAAGCTTTAAATCCTAGTTCGTTATCAACGACGATTTTCTTTATGTTACCAAATTGACTAAAGTAATACGATAAGGCTCGTTTGAATTCGGTCCAATATCTACCTAGAATTTTGATTGCGCAAGCATGTTTTGAAAATTGATCTATGATTGTTAGGAATAATAATTTTTCTAAACTGTAGAAGACATCCACGTGTATGATTTCTCTCGGATTCATTGGAGTATTGGTTAACTTATACAGGATGATTTGCATAAGATGCGACAAAAGCCTAGGACGGATAGGTTGGGTCGAGACAAGAAAAAAATCGTATGGGAGAGGGGGGGGGGGGGTCTATCTCCCCCCGGTTAGGCGGGAGGACCAATTTTGTAAAAAATTGACTTTAAATGAAAAAAAAATTATTAAAAATCAACGGAAACACATAAAATAATGTGCTATAGCTTTTTTGAAAGCTAATATTCCATTCTTGTATCTGCTTTTTAAATCAAGTTATTTCAGTGAATAGTTTTTGAAAAATTAAATTTCAAAGTTTACATCGGGTTTTCGGTATTTAATTAAGAATTGATAAGAGCATCGAAAAATAAAAATATCAGTGGCAATTAATACCTAAAATTTTGAAAAAAATTAAAAATTTTTTTCATAAATTTTGACTTTGAAATTTAATTTTTCAAAAACTATTCACTGAAACAACTTGATTTAAAAAGCAGATAAAAGAATGAAATATTAGCTTTCAAAAAAGCTGTAGCACATTATTTTACGTGTTTCCGTTGATTTTTAATAATTTTTTTTTCATTTAAAGTCAATTTTTTACAAAATTGCTCCTCCCGCCTAACCGGGGGGAGATAGACCCCCCCCTCCGATACAATTTTTTTCTTGTCTCGACCCAACCTATCCGTCCTAGGCTTTTGTCGCATCTTATGCAAATCACCCTGTATAATGATTTAGGTGGTCTTCTAACATATTTTTCTAGATTGCAAATATCACAATTGTTTATAAATTGTGTAGTTCTTTCTTTGATTTTTGGTTTGAAATAGTTTAACTTTAATTCCTTATAAATTTCTTCTATACCTCGGTGATTGTTCTTTAAATGTTCTTTTTCTATTAGTTCGGCTAATTTCTCTTCGTCTGTTACATCATTCAACAGTGTGAGGCAACGTATTATTTTTAATTTCGCATTGTTCAAAAAATACTTATTGAATGCGTCTCTAATTGTGTTATAGAAATCTCCATTTTCCATTAGGATAGTGTTTAATCCACTGGGATTGGAATGATTCTTTAACAAGGATATAGCAACTTGCTCATCCAATATTTTGGTGTCTATTGTCATTCGGTTTCTATTAAACACTTTTTTTTTTTAATTGTAAGGACCCCTGTTTTATTTGGTTTGTGATAATAATCTGGTTCTTAAAAGCATTGAGCATGATTTGCTTACTGGTATGCTTTCTACTTCTGTTTGGTTTAGATTTATTTCTATATTTGGGATTCTAGAAAGGGCGTGTGTGTTACTATTTTTTGCACCTTTCTTATATTTAATTTCATAATCGAATTCAGACAATTTCAATCTCCACCTAACTAATTTAGAGTTTGGTTCTTTAATAGAAAATAACCACGTCAAAGGTTTATGGTCGATTTCTATGAGGAATTTTCGACTAAATAAATAAGGTCGGAAACATTTTGTTGACCAGACGATGGCCAATAATTCCTTTTCGATCGTACTGTAATTAATTTCGTGTTCGTTTAGTGTACGACTTGCATAGCAGACTGGGTGTCTTGCGAAAGCACAACACCAATAGCGTACTGGCTCGCATCTGTGGTTAGAGTAAATGTTTTCTTAAAATCGGGGTAAACTAAAATAGGTTCACTAATTAAGAGCGTTTTCAGGGTTTGAAAAGATTAATTTTATTCGGGATCAGAAATATTAGTTTTGGTATCCTTTTTTAAGTATTTGGTCATTGGTTTAGAAATTTTTGAATAGTTCTTAATAAATTTCCTGTAGTAGCCCGTCAGGCCCAGGAATTGTTTTATTTGTTTACATGTTTTGGACGCATTCTATCTTTTTTGGGTTTAGTTTAATACCATTCGGAGCTACCACGTGTCCTAAGAACTCGGTTTCTTTCTTAAGAAATTCCGATTTATCAAGTTGCACCTTTAAATTTACCTCTCTTAGTCTCTTAAAAACTTTTTGTAAAGAGTCGATATGCTTTTGAAGGGATGCTGAAAAGATAATGATATCATCCATAGCTATAAACTAGACATATCATTTTTTAGTGATTCTAAGACAGCATTCATAAGACGTTGAAACATCGCAGGAGTTGTCCTAAGACCGAATGACATACGAAGGAATTCGTAATGACCATTCTCGACACTAAAAGCGGTCTTCTGTATGTCTTCCACATGAATTTCAATCTGATGAAATCATTTCGCGGAGTGTTGTAAAGTACTGACATCTTCCGAGTTTGTCAAGAATCTCGTCGATGTTCGGTATTGGGTACTTGTGGTCGGTAGTCACTTCGTTTAGTTTGCGATAATCGACTACAAGTCTCCACTTGGTTTTTCCATTGGCATCTGCCTTCTTAGACACGATCCAAACGGGAGTTACTATGACGTATAATGTTATTATCTGGCATTTCTTGAATTTGGTTTTCCACTTCTCTTTTGTGGATAAACGGATGCCGATAGCTTTTGCTTTGAATAGGAACATCATTGGTTGTCCGTATTCTGTGCTTGATTGCATTAGTAAAGATAAGCTTTGTATCTTCTTCATAGAAGATATCTATATACTTCCTTACTAGATTTAATAATGCATTGCGTTCTTCTGAGTTCAAATGATCTATTCTTATTTGTTCTACAGGTGATCTTCTTTCGCTATTCTCTATTATACTGAAATTTTGTTCATCTACTTTTTCTATTTCTATTGGCTTTGGGCTTAGCAGTTTTTCCTCTACGTCTCCGATTATTTTTAATTTATCGCGTATTTCGTAATTATTTACGTCGTATATTGCTTCCCCTATTAAAAATTTATCATTATAATCTGTTCTCTAATGTAGCCTAATCCTTGTTCTTGCCGGACGGGTAAGTGCATTTCTACAATTTGACAGACGGTGTCTTTTTGATTGAAATATCATTTTATGGTTCCACAATTTGTGACTAAATGTTGATTCTTATAATATATGTTAACTTGTAGCTCCACAAGGATATTATTACCTATTAGACCGTCGAATTCGGTATGGAAGGGAAAGACTAAAACAGACTTTCTCGTTAGTATCACCTAGTTCCATAAATAAGGGTATTCGTACTTTTTCTTTTATTTTCACGTAATGGTTAAGGGTTTTAAGATTAAGGGGTTTGTTTAGTTTTATGCTCCATTTGGGATTGCATATGTTTGGATTTATAATAGAGTGCGTAGCACCTGTGTCTATTATAAATTTTAGGACTCTTGTTTTTGAAGCTACCATTATATACTCGTAGGGTAACTTACATCCGAGGCCTGCGATTGAAAATTTCTGGCCTGTTCAGTACGCGTTTTGTTTTTTCTACGTTGTAGTAAATCGACTTCCATAGGTTCTGGTACGGGTGCATAATTTGTATCATTGTTATTGAATCTTTGATGTGAATTATTAGTATTTGAATTATTGCTGAACGTGTTGCCGTTAGATCTGTTATTCCAATTATAAGTGTTAGAATTATTATATGAAGAATTATTATTATAGGAATGTCGGTTTTGAAAACTGATATTATGGTTCGTGAAGTGTGGGCGAAAATGTTCGAATGGAGGTCTAATAAAATGATTCTAATTTGGTTGAGTCCAAGTTTGACTAGTCGAATTTTGGTGGAATCGATTATTCACTTTAGTTTTATTGCTAGTCTGTTTCCTTGTGTTTTAGATTGTAATGGGTTATAAGCCGCATATCCACTTTCGTAAAGAATATTTATTGCATTTTCTAAGTCTCTTGGATTTCGGCAAGTAATGAGCACATAGGCTCCGGTAATTTATTTTTGAAGATTATTAACGCAGATTTTTTATTAATCTTAATGTTTTCTGCAATTAATGTTTTTCTGCCCCTCATAATTTTTCTTTTATATTTAGGCGTCGTAAAATGTCCTTAATTTCGTTATAAAACTCTACAGTGTTTGTTTTGAATCTTGTCGCCCTAAGTTCGTCAAATAGTTCCTCTAAGCTAAGCCTATCACCGAAGTTATTTATTAGAGTTTTCTTAATATCTAACCAGAATGTAATGTGTGAATTTATCTCTATTATCTCCCTAGCCTTTCCTTTTATTTTTGCCTTGATTGAGCCTGAAAAAATACTCTGCCATAAAGCATCGTATTTTTGCAAGGGCGGATGTATTTTATCAATGAGATCTACAAAATTTTGTAGGTCTCTGTAGTCTCCGTTAAAATCGGGGAGTCTAGAAATATATTTGAGTGGGTCAAGAATTGAGGGTCAACATGGTTTGTCTTTGTTGCTGTACACTTATATTTTTGGTCTTTTTTTTTTTTAATTGTCCGTTTATGATAGACTTTACGTTTAACGACTTTAACTTTTCCTCTTCTTTTTTTTAGGATTATTTTAGCTTGTTCCGTTCTTCACCACGTACGCATATATACATGCACTAATGCACTTTTATTGTTATATCTTTACTTATTTGTTGTCCTCTGTAGTGGACTTTAAATTTTAGATTTTAGATACCCAGTTAATTACTTAATGCAAAACGTATTAATTGTAAACTTGCACAAGGATACATCTGGCATCAGACATCTACCGACTGCGCCACTTTAACACTAATATTGCAGCTGAAAAATAAAAACTTTGCTTTTCTTAATTTTATTTTATTAGTGTCGTTTCTCTCGAATCTAACTTAAGACTAAATTTACATTCTCTTTATTTCTCTAAATGAAACTTAAAATGAAACTTGAACCTAATAATGGAAATTGCATAGTTGCACAGGTGATTTCAAGAATTGTTTCGTGTGCATGTGCCGGAATCATTCTAGACGGTTACTCTGCACTTTCGCAATTCCTTGAAATTACCTGTGCACTTGCGGTTGACCGTGGTTCGTTCATATTATTTGAACATGAACGTTTTCTGGGTCGCTGACGCTGCAATCTATAAATTGAAACCTAATTTCATTATTGGTGGTGATTTAAAGGCGAAACACACGTTCTGGGGCTCAAGATACTGCTCGCAAAAAGGTAAAATGCTCTATGGGGCAGGTATGAAATACAGTTGTGATTTCGATTTGACGGGTAAACCGACTTACTGGGCGACTGACACTTCGAAAATACCTGACTTGATCGATTTTTTCGTTGTTAAAGGAATATCTACCAACCACATAAAAGTTTTAGATATTAACCTTAAATGGAAATCGCACGTAAAAAAGAAACGCGACGGGCTCGAAAACAAATACCCACAAATGTACTGGCTACTCGGAAAATATTCGAAATTAAGCACACATAACAAACTGCTTATTTTTAAGCAAGTGCTAAAGCCAGTGTGGACATATGGTATATAACTATGGGGTTGTACCAGGAAAAGCAATAGAAAAATCATACAAACTTTTGAAAATAAAGTTTTTAGAACGATTGTTAACGCACCGTGGTATGTACGTAACGAAGATATTCATCGGGATCTGGGAATTCCCAGCGTTATCGAAGAGATACTAAAATTTGCCCATAAACACAAAGATCGTGTTCACGACCAATGTAACCGTACCGTCATTCAACTACTAGACGCGAACAATTCAATTCGTCGTCTGCAAAGGGCAAAACTTTTGACCTCGCGTCATGGTATATGCCGGTCATGAAAAGGGCAGGAACTTTCATTGGAATTTAACCTGTCTAAAGTTCTACAAATCACGAGTCTCGTAAGCGAAAATAAAACTGCTATAAATAAATCGCCTTAGTTGTAGTATTCATTTTAAGGAGCGGTGATTTTTTTGTGAGCGAAAATGAGCGCAGTTGGGCCTCATGGTGTCTTTAGAAGATTTTTCACCTGCTTTCGGTACGAAAAAAAAAGAAGCTAAACAGAGCTTTCGCCTGTCGTCTGATCATTCCCCAGTTATTTTGACATTAAGCGAAAAACTAGTCTATAACCTAGAGCCAGCAAGAATAACTTGTAGAACAACTAACTGGGAAGGCTGTAGGAACGAGATGCAAGACAATGTAGAACTGAGCGTTCTGCTTACGACATCCTATGAACTTTAGGTTGAAGTTGATCGTTCCGTTGAGATCGTACAGCCCGGCTCTTGGAATAATACACCCGATCAAAGGAAAACGCCGGATAGATAGAGTTTACGATATCCTCCGGAAATAAAAGAATTGGTCAAGGAAAAAAGAAAAGCGCGTAAAAAATTGCAACAGATTCGTGCTTCGCAACATAAAGAACATTTGAATCGTCTGTACAATTCGTAGAAGAAGACTATTAAGAATTTTAGGAATCCTGCGATAGGCTCTTACCTTGAAAGTTTAACAGCGAAAAAGATTCTAATTATTTACTTTTGAAAGCTGTAAAAGGCACCAAAATGCCCAAAGTCCCCGTGCCGCCAGTTAAATTAAATCAAAATGAATGGCTAAGGGAAGGCAAAGAAAATGCGGATGTCTTTGCGGCCCACCTGGAAGAAACCTTTAAACCGTACGATGGTCAAGGGTTTTACGACAACATTAATAGGCCGGATCTACCATCTGACGATTTAACACTCACAAGTGCAACGGTAAGGGAACTCAAACATAAGATCGAGAATCTAAAACCTAAGAAAGCTACTGGTTATGATTTGATCACCGGAGAAATTCTTAAAGTTTTACGTAGAAAAACATTGATTAAACTTCTCCATATTGCAAATACTGCACTCAGATTAAAACACGTGACAAGCCAATGAAAAGTTGCGGAACCATTATGACGGTTTTTAAACCAGGAAACCGCCAAATGAGGTAAAATCGTATAGACCAATTTCGCTTCTTCCAGTCATATTAAAAATTTTCGAGAAAATATTACAACGGTGTCTCCAACCGGTTATAGAAGAAAATAATCTTATCCTTGTCCACCAGTTTGGGTTCAAAAGTAAGCATTCGACGATTGACCAGGTGGATAGAATTACTGACGTAATCGAGAAAGCACTTAAAGAAAAAAAGATTTGCTCAAGGGTATTTCTTGACGTCGCGCAAGCCTTTGATAATGTGTGGCATGATAGCTTGAAATGCAAATTACGACAAGTTCTCCCTGTATACCTATACGATATTCTGGAATCATATCTCGGGAATAGACTCTGTTAGACATGGAAATGAATACTCGGAGCTCAAAGAATTTTCGGCCGGCGTACCACAAGGAAACGTGCTTGGGCCGGTTCTCTATCTGTTATATACTCGTGATTTACCGAAAAAAGATGGCATTATCCCTGGACTGGCGGATCGCCTTCAACCAATCTAAATCTGTTCACGTGAATTTCACTTTTAAGAAAACTAATGACTTGCCAATTTTTTCTAAACTTGGTCCGAATACCTTTTGCAAACTAAGCCAAATACTTGGGAATGACACTCGAGGCAAGGCTGAAATGCAATTCGCATGTGAAAATGAAACGTAAAGAACTCGAAATCAAATGTAGAGAAATAAACTCTACCATCTCAGTACTGAGAATAAACTGTTTTTATACAAGCAAGTGCTTAAGCCGGTATGGAAATACGGTATAAAACTTTGGGGTTGTACCAAGAAAACAAATTCCAATATTTTATAAACTTTCGAAAATAAAGTGCTAAGAGAAATTGGCCAAGAACCCTGGTATATTAATAACGACGATATCCATGGGAATCTTAGAATTCCGACAATCGAAGCTGAAATTAGAAGCTATGCGAGAAAGCATAGAAACCGACTAACGGACATGTCAACAATACAGTCCTACAAATTTTGGAAGAGAGCAATTTATTGCGCGGACTACAAAGGACGAAACCTTTCGACTTGCGGAACATACGGGATCTTTTAGTGAAAAATAAACTGCCAAACGCTTTTATTTCATGATAGGAAAATTACTTGATAAGTTATTACTTAATTGCAATATCTAACAATTTTATATCGAAGGGTGGCGCTTTTTGGTCAGTACGAATCGGACACTACTATGAGCATGCGCTTGCTATTCTCATAGAGTATATGGAAGATTTTCACCTACAGCCGGAGGAAGAATAAAAAAAAAATTATTTGGAACATACATACATATACTTAGTTTGTTCAAGATGAAAAAACATGGTTCCTTACCCATTTCCTGGATCAAGGCACCCAGCGGATACCGCGTAAAGATTGAGATAAGGGTTTGGTTGGTCTAAGCTAAGTGAAAACCCTTGTGCTTTCATATAATCGCATGCACTACCATTTGGTTGCTTTAGTTATTTAAATTTTCAGAAAATAGATTCTGTTATACCTTTTGCTGAATTTTGCTTTGCTCTAATAAATATATTTAATCTCAAATATAGCACACCCGTTATTACTTATTTTTTGTTCAAAACTATACATGTTTGTTTATGTTTCCCCCCTTACATGCGTACAAACTCACTTTTTTATTGCAATCTTTCGAGCCATCGTGAAACTAATCTGGCATCCCTAAACCTAGTTGCCGGAACACACCTCCCCTTCTACCGTTCTCCTAGCTGCCCTGACAGCCTATTTCAAATTAACTGAAATTCGACATGGTTATTAAAAGAACAGCTGCATTCACATTACATAAACATGAAATGCGCATTAGATATCTAACGTTAGTCACGTTAATGTTACTAATTAATATTCAATTAGTTGCATTAGTTACGAGCAGCTTATTCAAATATCTATAGCATGCAAATTTGAACAATATTATAATTATTAAGAAAAGCCGGTGATGAAATAAAACGCTTCTTTGCGGCACCTTTCCATTATTTCCTTAAAATCTGCATATTCATTTTCACATTTGACGCGGAATAGTCTATTCGTAAGGTAGTTCTTCAAAATATTATATAGGTGCTCTTGGCAGAACTTGCCGTAATTTAAACTGTAAGCCTTCATGTCAGACCTTGTTAAAGGCTTGAGAGACATCAAGGAATACGCTTGAACAAATCCTTTTTTTTTCCAAGAGATTTTTCGATCACATGTGTTATTCTATACACTTGTTCAACTGTAGAATGCTTGCTTCTGAATGCGAATTGATGATCCGGAATGATATGCCTTTCTTCTGTAACCCGCTCTATTCGCCTAATCAATATTTTCTCGAACACTTTGGATATAATTGGAAGAAACGAAATCGGTCTATAAGACGTTTTTTCGTCGATTTTCCGAGCTTAAGGACCTTTATGACTTCGGCTACTTTCCATTGACTGGGAACATATTGTAGTCTAAGGCCGGCGTGTATAATGAACAGAAGCTTAATCAGAGCTTTTCTTTGTAGTGCTTTAAGAACCTCTCCTGTGATTAGGTCGTACCCAGGAGCTTTCTCTGTATCATGCCTGGCCCATTCGTCTTGATCGGTTTTGGAAATGTGGCGACCTCCGAGTCAGAAGATGAGGAAACCCTCAACAAACCCGACAAACAATAAACTGCTTACATATTTTTGGGTATGACAGTGACCATTAAGGACTCAGTGCCGAAATAATTATTCCCAATTCCGCAGGAAGAGTTTGTTCGATTGCACGCCTACAATTACAGTAGAACGCGTTGGACTCGCTTCTCCAGACAGTTGACGAGAACACTCTCCTCGAACTTGCTCGACCTACCGTCCAATGTCAAATGAGGAAATTGAGAGATATCTAAAACAAACGGACAAGACAATAAAATGATCGATGGACGATACGGTTCCTCGGTATTAACACACTGACAACGTGGACATATACCGCAATGCGGCGATTAAGGCACTGCACGAACATAACAGTAGACTGCTGTGTAGGTATATCAAAAACATTGTACAGGAAGTTTACTGACAGACAGAACTCGGAGAAGGTTAGGACGCTGAAGTCGTTGATTAGAAACCTGTCAATGTTAATTTAAAAAAATTACTGACTTTCTGTAAATTTGCACTAGGACAGGAAAATTCGGGCTGTAAAATCCAACAGCCCGAGTATGTTCCCCCAAATAAACAAGATACGAGTATTTCTGAGGAATAATCAGAACGATCTTCTGCGTCTTAAAATCTCCCGACCTACGAACAATGTACAAATACTAGTGACAGCAGGTATAGATCCAGATAAGCAGCTGAGGATGACAATTTCTTTGTGATCGAAGATCCGCAGGGGAAGGTAGAGGCTATAGGAGCGACTTTCAGTGACGTGTATAAGATGAATGATAGTGTTTGCCCGAACCACGACCTGGAAAATCGGGTTCTTGTGCACAACTTCCACCTTTGAAATGGCATGGAGTACTGGCGATCTGACAACACTGGTTTCCCCGTGTTCAATGAAAGAAATATGGCAAACAATGCCGTCGCCGATGAAAGGGTATATCCCCCTTCATTTCGACGGCAGAGCTCCAAGCGATCTTCGAATCACTGAGGAAAAAGAATTCCGTGGGAATCGACGGTATACCCAACATTGTACTTAGACATCTTCCTCCAGAAGCGGTGAACATTTACACCATTCTGTTTAATAATGCAATGGATAATGCCCATTATCCGACGGTGGTGCAGCCCATTCCCGAAAGGGATGAAAATAGTTCCAATCCGGGGAATCTCCGGTCGATAAATTTACTTCCGAACATCAGCAAGGTATTCGAAAAAGTGATCTATAGAGCCCTGGCCAAGTGGGTTGTGGGCATGCACATAATTCCGGATAACCAATTCGATATCAAGGCGAGGCATGATACCATACATGGCACTTCTAAACTGTTATCGGATATCCAATGGAACAAAAGCAAGACGCAATGCTCGGGTGGCTGTCTGGTTGACTTGGAGGAAGCCTTCGATACCGTTTGTTTAGAGGGACTTTTCTACAAGTTGAGCAGACTAGGTAAACCACTGCTGTACATTCTTTTTGACATGCTCACCAGTAAGAAGTTTCGAAGTAAAAAATGGTCTGCAACAGGGCGCGGTTAATTAGCCGAACCTATTCAATATTTACACGGGCGATCTCATAGTTTCACTTCACCATGCCATAGCCTACACAGGCGATTTGGTCGCATACAGGTCAGGGCCTAAGATCAAGGTCATTGTCATACTCTTGACGTGCGACTTCGATAAGATTAAGAGATACTGCGACGAAGTAGCAAGAAGAGCTGAAAATTAACTTCCAGGAGTCGGAGGCCATCCTCTTCAGAACGCCGTTGTCTGAGGCCTCTTGGGTCACCAGAAAGAATTGGCAAAAGTTTTCTATCACAAGTCTGGTACCTTGGGGTCTGGCTACATCAGTATCTATATTTTTACAAACATATAGATGCTACTCTTACCAGAGCTAAAGTTGCTTTCGCCCTTACAAAGAGACTGTTATAGCAGCCAACTCGATGCAAGTGTGAAGGTAATCTGCTACATGGCCCTCATTCTACCTACACTCGCATATGGATGTACAGTGTGGTTCAACGTGGGGCCAAGCTTGTTGGAAAAGATGCGGGTGTTTGATAGGGCTTGCCTTCGTTTGTACAGAACACCTGAGTCAAAGTACATAAAATTCTATCGCAATGAGGTCCTGTACAACAGGGCGAATCTTATCAGAGTGGATAATTTCTTGATCAAGATGATTCGAAGGCACATTGCAAGAGCAACGACATCGATGAATAGCCCGATCCTTGAGGCTTAGGTTAGGTTAGGTTGAAGTGGCTGCCAGCTTACGCCAATACACATAGACCAAGGGAGGTCCGTTGTGGTACCACGAGGATCATGTAATCCCATCCTACTCGTTAACACCAATTAGAGCTTCTGATGGAGCGAAGGAGGCTCCTGATATCTAAATCTATCAGATCGCCTAATTCGTTAAAGTAGAAAGCTCCTAGGTGAAGCTTCCTTTTATGAGAGAGAGCAGGACATGCACAAAGAAGGTGAGTAATGGTTTCTTCCTCTTCTTCGTCCATGCAGCTTCTGCAAAAATCATTTGAAAATACGCCAAGCCTTGTTGCATGCTTGCCTATTAGACAGTGTCCTGTAATTACACCTATAATAGAGCCAATATGCAATCAATTGAGAGAGATAAATATTTTAGAGCGTTTCTGATCCAACTTGTGGCAAATCTGCTTAGTCGTTAGACATGTTGTACCACTTGTACACCTAAAATTTGTTCTTTCAATTCCATCTAGCTTGAATTTAAATTTACAAGTAGCGATTGGTATACCTACTTGTAGATTATCCTTATCTGGAAGGATGGGTACAGTTGTTCCTAATCTGGCGAGTTCGTCAGCCTTACAATTCCCCGGAATATCCCTATGCCCTGGCACCCAATAGAGGTGAATATTAAACTGCTCCGACATCTCCGTAAGAAACGAATGGCAGTCTAGGGCTACTACTGAATTTATAGAGATCGATTCCAAGGATTTGATTGCAGCTTAGCTATCTGAAAAGATGCGGATGCTTTTGGCGGTTATCACGTTTTTCTTTAACCAAGATAAGACCACCTGAATCGCCATTATTTCCGCATGGAACACGCTACAATGATTTGGTAGACGGAAGGAGAGCTTAAGATTAAGCCTGTCAGAGAAAACACCTCCACCAACTCCGTTTTTCCTTTTCGAGACGTCAGTTTAGAAGTGGATCGAGTCGTCTTCTATGAAAGCCTCTTCATTCCAGAGTGATCTGGAAGAAATGGTGACGATGAAGTTCTTCTCAAAGTTTAGACGTGGGATGGTGTAGCCCGTGTTTTCGCTAGAGATTGTGAATTTATTCAGAATGGAGGCGTGGCCAAACTCTTTCCTTGACCGCTGTTGGGTAGGTTCAAGGTGAACGGCTACATTCGCTGCTATTTGTTTTCTAAATATATCAAGGGGTAACAGATGGCGGGTAAAATCGCATCATCACCTCCCCGTGGTGCCCGCTGGATAGCTATCTGATAGTGAACTAACGATGAGCGTATGCTGAGTCTGACGATATATGGGTAGCTGAACACTCGGACCTGCGGAAGCACATCTGGGTGAACTTCAGCGCGCATATGTTTAACCGGACGAGGCATTTCTTGTTGACCTGATCGGCTGAAATATGCGTCTCAGAAGTCTAACAAGAGGTCCTCAGAAGGAGGACGTGCGGCGGATGAATTCTCCCGATGGAATCAACGGTGACGTCTACAGGCCAGCGGAAACCTTACCGGAGCTACTTCGACATATTTGAAGCTGAGGTCTGTAAGGATTTTCAATACTACGTCAGGGTATTGAAAAAGAGATGGTGGCGGATGAACCCTTAATGGGCCAACGGCAGCGCTCATATCCCCGAAGTGGGTTACTGATATCGGTGTATCCGGCCCCTCGTCCTAGGGGTTGCTAAAAAAGGATCTGGTCCTCCAGGTTGGGGGTTGTGCCGTCGGGCTAACTTCCCTACCACGTAAAAAACCTTCGGTTACGAAGCAACCAACAGCCTCGGATACGGATGATTTTACTGTTGACGACCCAAGCAAACGTAAAAAGGACAACGATCTTCGTGTCTGCACGTGGAATGTTAGGTCCCTCTACAAACCACGTGCAGCCGAACAACTTGCGGAGGCCCTAGAGTGTCTCAAAGCAGACATTACCGCCATCCAAGAAGTGCGATGGGATGGGCCGGGCAAAAGGAGTATGAAAAACTGCGACATCTACTACGGCGATTGCTATAGACAAAAAGGACAGCGTCTATTCGGGTGCGGATTTGTCATTGGAGGCAGACTTAGGCAAGAAGTCTTGAGTTTCAGGCATGTGAACGAGCGCCTTATGACTATCCGTATCAAGGCTAAATTTGCCAACATTAGCCTAATATGCGTTCACGCCCCTCATGAGGAGAAAGACGACGCGACAAAGGACGACTTCTACCAGCTCTTGGATAAGACGTATGAGCAATGCCCTAGCCACGACGTTAAAATTATCCTAGGTGATTTTAACGCAAAGCTAGGAAGAGAGGACGTCTTTAGTAGCGTGGTCGGAAAGCACAGCCTGCACGACAACACGTCCGACAACGGACTCGGGCTAATCGACTTTGCAGCGGGGCGAAACTTTGTCGTAGCTAGTACGCGGTTCCCACGTCTCGATATTCACAAAGGAACATGGCTCTCCTTTGATCGAAAAATCGTCAACCAAATCGATCACATTGCGATCGACGCAAGGCACTCTTCCAGTATTCTGGGTGTCCGGACTTTCCGAGGAGCCAACGTGGACTCGGATCACTACCTAGTTGTAGCCAAGGTACGGATGCGGATATCCACAACGGAGCGAAATCAACGAAATACTGTGAGGAAATTTGACGTCGAAAAGCTACAATCGCAAGAGACCGCCAGAACCTTTGCCGATCGTGTTTCTTCTAATCTCAATCTAAGTCCTATGCCGCCAGCAGCAAATGCGGAAGTCCAGTGGCAGCGTTGCCAAAAAGCCATCAGAGATGCCGCCTCTGATGTACTGGGTTTCTCTCGCCCACCACAACGAAACCCCTGGTTTGATGAGGAATGCCGGCAAGCACATGCAGCAAAACAAGAGGCGTACAAAGCGGCGCTGCATAGAAGGACTAGAGCTGCTTACGAGCTCTACGTGCGCAGGAGAAAAGAGGAACATCGACTTCTCAGAAAGAAGAAAAAGGAGCATGAGAAGCGCTCGATCGAGGAGATTGAGAGACTCTATTGCAGGAATAACGTTCGAAAATTTTACCAAAGGGTGAAAAGAACATGCCAGGGTTTTAAAGCCAGAACAGAAGCCTGCAGGGATGAAAATGGCAACGTAGTAGTGGAATCGCAGTCGGTGCTGAGGATATGGAAGGAACACTTCTGCAGACTGCTAAACGGCGATGATGACCAATATTCCGCTGTCAGGTAGAATGAGCCATTCAACAGTGACGATGGCAGTCAAGATTCCCGTCAACCCGATCAGAATGAAGTGAGGATAGCGATATCTAAACTCAAATCCAACAAAGCTGCTGGAGCCGACGGCCTTGCCGCTGAACTTTTCAAGGCAGGAGGAGATGAGTTGGTAAGGAGCATGCACCAGCTCATCTGTAAAATCTGGTCGGACGAAAGTATGCCCGATGAATGGAACCTCAGCATCGTTTGCCCGATCCTGAAGAAAGGAGACCCTCTGAACTGCGCCAATTACAGAGGTATAAGTCTCCTCAACATCGCATATAAAATCCTGTCTGCCGTATTATGTGAACGCCTAAAACCGATCGTCAACAACCTGATAGGTCCTTATCAGTGCGGTTTCAGGCCGGGAAAGTCCACTATTGACCAAATATTCACACTACGGCAGATCTTGGAAAAAACCCACGAATACAAAATCGATACGCACCACCTCTTTATCGATTTCAAAGTTGCCTATGATAGCGTGTATAGAGACGAGTTATACAGAGCCATGTCTAGTCTTGGCATCCCTGCCAAGCTCGTCCGTTTGTGCAGAATGACGATGGAGAACTCTCGCTGCTCCATCAAAGTCGGTAAGAACATCACCGAACCGTTCGATGTCAGGAAAGGTCTTAGACAAGGTGACGCGCTATCACGCGATCTCTTTAATATAGTACTTGAGAGAATTGTACGAAACTCACAAGCCAACACCGGAGGTACAATCTTTTACAAGTCTGTACAACTACTCGCTTATGCCGATGACATTGACATAATCGGAAGAACTCAGCGGGCCGTCAATGGGGCATTTACGAGTATTGAGATCGAGGCAGCAAAGATGGATCTAGCGGTCAATGAAAGCAAAACGAAATATATGCTGTCTTCAAAAAAGGACACCCAACATCGGCGTCTTGGACAGAACGCCACAATAGACAGATATAATTTTGAGGTAGTAAAGGATTTTGTCTACCTAGGCTCTATGGTGAACTCCGCAAATGACATCAGTAGGGAGATCACACGAAAAATTACTCTTGCCAATCGTTGTTTCTATGGGCTAAAACGGCAATTGAGTAGCAAAGCCCTATCTCGAACTACTAAGGTAACTCTTTATAAGACACTAATCATCCCAGTCCTGCTGTATGGCGCAGAGACATGGGCTTTGAGAAAACCGGATGCGGATGCCCTTGGTTATTTCGAGAGAAAAGTTCTTCGAGGGATCTTTCGTCCCGTCTGCATAGACGGTGAGTGGAGGAGAAGGTACAATGCCGAGCTATACGGCATGTACAAGGATATCGACTTAGCCAGAAGAGTTCACATACAGCGACTAAGATGGCTGGGTCATTTAGAGCGGATGGAGCCCAACGTTCCCGCTAAGAAAGTTTTCGAATCCACCCCGGATGGAGGACGCAGTAGAGGACGACCTCGCGGTAAGTGGCGCAAACAAGTGGAGGGGGACCTCAACCAACTTGGCGTGCGCAACTGGAGGCAGCTGGCTCGTAATCGTGCTAGCTGGAGAGGTCTGTTGGTTGAGGCCCAGGTCCACCCCGGACCGTAGCGCCATCTAAGTAAGTAAGTAACAGATGAAACATAATGTCCAGTGCTGCAGAGGGAATTGTACGCAGTGCTCCGCTTACGCACAGACAAGCTATACGCTGGACTTTGCTTAGATAGTCGCGATTTATAGCCTTTTCTAAGGCTGTCCACCGAACAATCACCCCGTATGTGAGTATCGGTCTAATGACCGAGATGTATAGCTAGTAAGTTATTCAAGGCTGTAAACCCCATTTATTTCCAATAGCTTTTTTGCAAGAGAAAAGTGCTACTGTAGCTTTCTTGACTCTTTCTTGAATGTTAGGTTTCCAGCTTAGTTTTTTATCCAAGATAAGACCCAAATATTTCGATTTATCAGAGAACGTTAAGCTGATACCATTAAGAGAAGGAGGATCGATGAACGGAATTTTTTTGATTTACGGAATTCCTGACCCTGTCAGGACAGCAACCTTTACCTTACCTAACCTAACCTAAGGAGTTTTCCTGAGACTGCTATAGCGAGATCATCTGCATAAGCAATCACTGTGCACCCCTCACCCTCCAGTATTGTTAATAGTTCATTAACCACCATTACCTCTTTCTATGAGAAAGAAGAGAGGGAGGTTGCTGCACATTCGGAGGATTATAAAGGAACAAGCGAGAAACGCAAGAGTTGGTGTTGGTGACGATCGGCTGTTCTTCCGAGGAAAGGTGTTCACGTGGAATCCAGAAACAGGGCTGCGATGTGGAGAACAGGATGGTTATATCGTCCTAAACGGTGCACTTGCGGAGGAACGAATTCTCCTACAATTTAATCAAAACAAAGACGAAAAGGGAGCCTTTGCAGTATCAAAGCACTCGGGGAATGTCAATAATGTCATCGCCAGCGCTGTCAATGTCAACAAAGACCAGGTTAATAATGAGGATCCTAAAAGTATGCAACCAAATAAAGCATTAAATCGAAACTAGGAAGTCGCCGTCTGCCATATTTTATATAATAATTATAGTTCGTTAAATTTAAATTTTCATAAATATAAGATTTTAGCATATAATATTTGTGGATTAAGTAATAAGCAATTATTTCCCGACTTTTTCAAATTTATTATTAAAATGGATTTTATATTTCTTTTTGAAACATTTGTAATTGAGAGGAATTTTAAAAAATATGAAAATAAGTTTATAAATTACAAGTTCAAATGGGTACCTGCGATTAAGAACAACAGAATGGGGCGTGCATCAGAAGGCTGTTACCTCGGAGTGAAGAATAGAGCTGCCAATGAACTTCAATGCGATTTCCAAGTAGCGGATAATGGTCTTGTTTATCTGAAACTAAAAATTCTTTCACGGCAGCTAGTAATTGTTCCAACGTACCTTAACTGCAATACCAATAAATGGCAGAGAGAATTCAATCTGTTAGAAGAGTTTTTACTCATCAACCAAAACAACGACTTATTGGTTATTGGAGACTTAAATGGAAGGATTGGCAGTTTAAAAAGCGAATGTAACAATACTGAAGGAATTTTACGAAACACGAAGGATGCAGTGATAAATTCATGTGGAAGAAAAATTATGGGATTGATGTATTCGATGGGGCTTGGAGTTTTAAATGGATGCAGCAAATCAGACAGCAACGGCGAGTATACCTTCATAAAATCGAATTGCTCGTCCATCATCGACTACTGCTTTGTAGGAGGAGACTGGTGCTCCATAGTAAGGGATTTCGAAGTTAAGGCTCTTCCATACTCGGACCATCTCCCTATTATCACCACTTTCGGCCTAGAAATGAGTGCAAGTGATGAGATGCACGAATTGAAACTTCTTCCGAAACTTAAATGGAATAAATCTAATGAAAATTTATACAGGCTTAACCTTAATCGCCACTTGTCAGAGCTACCTGAAAATAGTGAACTCACTTTAAGCGACTTGGAGTCAGTAATAAAGCAATCGATCCCCAGTCAGTTGCAAAGCACTAATGAAAAGAAGAGATTGCTGTATAAAATGCCATGGTTTGATGAAGATTGTTTGAAAAGCAGAAAGCGCACATTCTCCCTTCTGCGAGCATTCAGAAAATTTAACGGACCATTATTCAAGATGGAGAGGTTTGTTGGTTGAGGCCGAACTGTAGCGCCACCTAAGTAAGTAAGTATTATTCAAGATGCTCTACAGTCAAGCTAAGGCTCAGTATAAGCAGATATGTCGAACGAAGAAGGCAGAATTCTTTGTAGCCGAGGCTCGAAAACTTTCCATTTGTAAAAGCTCAGCAGATTTTTGGAAAACAGCTAAAAAATTAAATGGAAATTCTTTAAAAATTAATATCCAACTAACAGCTGATGTCCTTAAAAGACATTTTGAAAGTTTACTAAACCCGATAAGCAACGACCTACCAATACTGTATGCAAAACTATTGTTTGTAAATCAAACTTTAGATTGTGAAATTTCAACTCTCGAAGTGAATGAAGCATTAGCCCGATCCAAGGATTTTAAAGCTCCCGGATTTGATAGAATTCCAGTCGAATTCTATAAATATAGCTCTACCGAATTTGTGGCAACCATTACGTCAGTCTACAACTCCATATTTCAAACTGGAAACGTCCCGGAAAGCTTTAAACAAGCAGTAATATTTCCGATTTTCAAGAAAGGTGACTCGTTAGACCCATCCAACTATAGGGGCATTTCCCTTCTAAATGCATCAGCAAAAATCTTTACAAGTATTCTGCAAGCCCGATTGATGCACTGGATACAGGAGAACTCACTTCTGAAAGAGTTTCAAGCTGGGTTCCGAGCTGGGTACTCTACTACGGATCACATCTTTGTACTGCGAAACATAGCGGGAACATTCGTCGAACGGAAACAGAAGCTTTACACGTTCTTCATCGACTTTAGGGCAGCCTTCGATACCGTAGACCGGCAAAGACTTTTTTACAAATTGTACCAGTACGGATTGTCTTATAAGTTTGGAAATGTACTGGAAAACTTATACAACAATACAAAAGCAGCTGTCTGGAACGGTGATGAATTGTCGAAGTGGTTTTCTACAAAAATAGGAGTTAGACAAGGATGTAATGCAAGCCCGTCAGTATTTGCCCTTTACATAGAAGATATTATTGATTTCCTTCCAGGAGGAGTCACATTCGCAGATACTCTTATTAAGACTCTTCTGTACGCAGATGATATTGTCCTGCTGGCTAGGTCACCAGAGTCCTTGCAGCTTATGATAAATCGGCTGTACGACTACTGCAGACTATGGAATCTAAAACTAAACCTGGACAAATCAAAAATTATGATTTTTAGGAGAGGAAGTGGCAGGCTATGTAGATCAGAAAGATGGACATTTAACGGTGAACCGATTGAAGTAGTTAAAGACTATAAATACTTGGGAGTTGTGCTATCGAGTAACTTGAGTTTAGACACCTATCTAAGTGAAAAATTAGCGCAGTCTAAGAATGCAATAAACTCCACGTGGCGAATCTGTTTCTAGAATCGAAATATACCTCACAGAGCGCAGTCATGGGGTCATAAGTATTATGATTTGGTAGAAAAACTACTGAGGTTTTATCTTCGAAGGTCATTTCAACTCCCAACCACGGCCCCAAACTACATGCTGATGATCGAAACCGGACTTGCCCCATTGTTCATACAGACTCTTAAGCTGAGCGTTGATTATATTCTCAGTATACTCAAGACAGGTGATGAAAGGCTGACGAGGAAATTGGTTATGTTCGCAGTGAATGCGCAAAGTCTGTGGTACAAAGACGTGTTAAATCTGGCGGAGACATATGAATACGACCTTAGCTTAGATTGGAATACTCACACTAATTGGAAGGGGATTCTCTACGACTTCAAATCTCACGTAGATATATGTATGCGTAACAAATATATCGAGGAAGCGGAGGCATCAACACACAGGGAAATCTATAGGACTCTGCGGTTCAACCTAGGTCCTCTTAATTACTTTAAGGATTCGAACAGCGTAAGATGTATCTCTTTGATTTTTCGTGCCAGAGGAGAGATATTGCCACTCAACTTCGTGCCAAACAGGGAGGATCTTCCAGTTCTCTGCTCAATTTGTAACTTAGCTCAAAGAGAGAACTCTATACACTTCTTGGGAATGTGCCCAATATTCCGGCGTATCAGGAGATTTCACTTTGGAAAAGCCATATTATCGAGCGAAGAAGCAGCTGAGTTATTAAATGGTTATAATTGGAAAGCTCTCATATCAGACTGTAAATCAACGCTAGGTTATAGAAGAATGATCATTGAAGAAGATTTTTAAAACTAAAAAGTTAGAAGTAAACATTACTGAAAAATTATTAAAATTGTACCAAAAGGTTGATAGTCTTTGGCAGACGGCTTTGAGCCATGACTTTAAGATTTAAGTATTTTTATTTTACGTAAATTTTGTACAATCTGGAGATTCAATAAATCTACATATCTATCTATCTATCTAACCACCATATTCCAATGGAGAGGAGATAGAACACCAGCTTGCGGAGTGCCGATACTGACAGATCTTCTAGAAGACGTCCCACCTAGGTCAGAGCTCATTATCCGACCATTAAGCAGTAATTTGATCAACTCGCATTGTGGGCTGTCTACCTTCAGGTCTGAGAGTGCATCTGCAATCGCTGATGTATCGACATTGTTATCTTTGGGGCTTAGTACCCCAACAATCTCTGTTGAAGGCAAAAAATATATTAAATCAAAATTAGTAAATAAATTAAAATGAAAACAAAGCATAATTTTGAATTGTATAAATAAAATATTTAACTTTATTATTGTGAATTAACATAAAACTTAGCGAAATGTCATATATACTTATTTTGACACTTAGACCATTTGTTCATGTACAATTTGTATATGATAATCAGTTTTTTTGCAATAAACTTAACCCTCTTATTATAACGTTGCGCTAAAACGGTCGTCTTTTCTTTGTTTAAATTTACTTCTTTCGTGGAATTTATCTTCTTACGGAGTCTTAAGATTACTAGACCAAGAGCCCGCAGTTCATTTTGGACGTGAGAGGTTACCGAATGAATCCTATGTTAATATGTTGCCTTGATGCCCAGTATTTGAGATATGCTCTGGCACCACGTAATGGCAGCTAAAGGAAATAACTGTATATTGAAAATGCCGCAAATTTCAAAACAGGAATAATAGGTGTAACCGCTTGAATTTACTAGTACATTATAGAGCACGACCCCTTCAGTAGGAATACATGTGTCCAAGACGTCTTAAGTGTAGCTAAAGCCCTGCCAGACGCGCTAGAAACGCGTACAAAATTCCAATTTTGAATAATTTATGTAACCGCACCAATTTTTCCTGAACAATAGGATATTACAACGTGAATACAATTATGAAGGTCCAAGACGTTTTGGATGTCGCTAAGGGCTTGCCAGACGAAGCCAAAATATTGCCAGAATGCCAATTTGGAATAATTGGTGTAACCACGTAATATTTTTTTTTAAACATAGAGGAAGATTCCCTGATTAGAAAGATGTAAGTCCAATACGTTTTACTTGTAGCCAAGTCCTTGCAAGACGCATTCAAAGGATCGAAATCCGATACGAAATGTCCCATTCAACCACACAAAATATACAGCTAGACCTTAACTAATGTATGTAACCACACGAAATCTCTCTGAAACATAGAATAAAGCACTACAAACATAACTGAATAAGTCCCAGACGTTTTACTTGTCGCCAAGTCCTCACCAGACGCTTCCAAAGGTTCAAAATCCGCCAAAAGCATACATGACATATAGAGGCACAAAACGCATAACTGGACCTCAACTATACAGCTTAACCAGATAAAATCTCTCTGGAAAATAGAATAAAGCACTAAAAACATAACTACATAAGTCCAATACGTTTTACTTGTCGCCAAGTCCTCACCAGACGCATCCAAAGGATCAAAATCCGATACGAAATGTCCAGTTTATCCACACAAAACATACGTCTGGACCTTAAATAATTTATGTAACCACATGGAATCTCTCTGAAAGATAGAATAAAGTACTAAAAAACATACCTATATTAGTCCAAGACGTTTCGCTTGTCGCCAAGTCCTCACCAGACGCTTCCAAAAGATCAAAATCCGCCAAAAGCATACATGACACATAGAGGCACAAAACGCATAACTGGACCTTAATTACCCAACGTAACCAGATGAAATCTCTTCAAAATACAGAACAAAGTACCATGAACATAACTACATAAGTCCAAGATGTTTTGCTTGTCTCCAAGTCCTCACCAGACGCATCCAAAAGATCAAAATTCGATTCGAAATGTCCTGTTCATCCACACAAAACATAGAGCTGGACCTTAACTAATTTATGTAGCCACATGGAATCGCTCCAAAATATAGAATACAGCACTACAAACATAGCTACATAAGTCCAAGACGTTTTACTTGTCGCCAAGTCCTCTCCAGACGCATCCAAAGGTTCAAAATCCGCCAAAAGCATACATGCCATATAGAGGGACAAAACGCATTACTGGACCTTAATTACCCAACGTAACCAGATGAAATCTCTCCAAAATACAGGACAAAGTACCAAGAGCATAACTACATAAGTCCAAGACGTTTTACTTGCCGCCAAGTCCTCTCCAGACGCATCCAAAGGTTCAAAATCCGCCAAAAGCATACATGCCATATGGAGGCACAAAACGCATTACTGGACCTTAATTACCCAACGTAACCAGATGAAATCTCTCCAAAATACAGGACAAAGTACCAAGAGCATAACTACATAAGTCCAAGATGTTTTACTTGTCACCAAGTCCTCGCCAGACGCACCCAAAGAAAAAGAGTATGCAAAATATGGTATATCATATTTCATTGTACTTAATAAAAAAATATTGGCTTCATTCTCGGACTCATCCGATGAATGAGAACCAAAGGTTTTATATTCACTTTCAGATACATTAATTATGTCTAGTTTAAGAACATCATTTAATCTGCCAGCGATCACTTTGCCCCTGAACCACTTAATTTGAAGCATGTTATCTTCTAATATCCGTGGGCGCTGTGGCTTAAGTGGTTAGTGTGTTGGACCACTGCGCATGAGGTTCCCAGTTCGAGTCCCAGAAAACACCAAAAAAGATTTTTTCACGGTCCCACCTCTCGCGAACGTCTGACAAACATCCGAGAGTATTGTTGTCTCGAGAAAGCTGTGCCTTTCGGATACGGCACAAAACTGTAGGTCCCTTCAGTTCGTGCCAAAAATATAACGCCCACAGCATAAGTGGTTACGAGAAGCTAGGCCCTGGAACTTAATGAGCTGTTGCGCCAAATATTTTTTTTTATCTTTTAATATCCACCAATTCAATTCTGGTGATATTGTTATTGGCTTGTTTGCCACTGCATTCTTCTAGATACAACATATATACTTAACTCTATATATCGCTCTAATAATTCTAGTAATTAATGGCACACTACATGATCAATTTATATAATATAATATATGTATATTGCTTTTTACATATTTGAAAATCTTTTTTCATGTAGGCTTGCAGGATTTATAAAAAATCTCGTACCTAGCTTCATCCACTTGTGTAGATATATTACGCAAACGAAGTCTTCTGTTTTTATAATATCATCTTCAGAAACGTCTCAGTCACATCCAAGTCTTGCAAATATGAACTCTAGGTCTTGTCTGTTTTTTTTTTAAATACTATTCCTCCTAATTTTTCCTTTTTTGAAAAAGTACGAGATGTGATCACATCAAGTAACCACACCTGGTACCGCAGCGTTTTGTGTCTCCAAATGGCATGTAGCTTATAGCGTGCTTCGATCATTTCGATGCGTCTGGCAAGGACTTGGCGACAAATAAAATGCCTTAGATTTATGTGGTTATGTTCATGGTGCTTCGTTTTGTATTTTAGAGAGATTTCATCTGGTTAGATCAATTAGTTAAGGTTGAGTTGTATGTTTTTTGTCGATAAATAGGGCATTTCTGAAAAAAATGTAAATAGATCCTTTGGATGCGTGTGGCAAGGACTTGGCGACAAGTAAAGCATATTGGACTTATGTAGTTATGTTTTTAGTGCTTTATTCTATTTTCCAGAGAGATTTTATCTGGTTAAGCTGTATAGTTGAGGTCCAGTTATGCGTTTTGTGCCTCTATATGTCATGTATGCTTTTGGCGGATTTTGAACCTTTGGAAGCGTCTGGTGAGGACTTGGCGACAAGTAAAACGTCTGGGACTTATTCAGTTATGTTTGTAGTGCTTTATTCTATGTTTCAGAGAGATTTCGTGTGGTTACATACATTATTTAAGGTCTAGCTGTATATTTTGTGTGGTTGAATGGGACATTTCGTATCGGATTTCGATCCTTTGAATGCGTCTTGCAAGGACTTGGCTACAAGTAAAACGTATTGGACTTACATCTTTCTAATCAGGGAATCTTCCTCTATGTTTAAAAAAAAATATTACGTGGTTACACCAATTATTCCAAATTGGCATTCTGGCAATATTTTGGCTTCGTCTGGCAAGCCCTTAGCGGCATCCAAAACGTCTTGGTCCTTCATAATTGTATTCACGTTGTAATATCCTATTGTTCAGGAAAAATTGGTGCGGTTACATAAATTATTCAAAATTGGAATTTTGTACGCGTTTCTAGCGCGTCTGGCAGGGCTTTAGCTACACTTAAGACGTCTTGGACACATGTATTCCTACTGAAGGGGTCGTACTCTATAATGTACGAGTTCATTCAAGCGGTTACACCTATTATTCCTGTTTTGAAATTTGCGGCATTTTCAATATACAGTTATTTCCTTTAGCTGCCATTACGTGGTGCCAGACGAGCATATCTCAAATACTGGGCATCAAGGCAACATATTAACATAGGATTCATTCGGTTACCTCTCACGTCCAAAATTAACTGCGGGCTCTTGGTCTAATAGTAAAGTAAAGTAATTAAAGTAAATTTTATTTTTTAAACTTCATATTCAAATTTTTTTACAATAATGTACAATAAAAGACTTTGGCATAAGTAGTGATTTAGAAAGCTTCGTTCATTATTTGCTGCCGGTATTTTAGGCAGGTAGGTAGGTAATGTGGCGGTCCAAAAAGAACCCAATTAGCGCTTAAAGTGCGCAGTTTTGTTACCACGGACTCGTGTCTACCTGTTTTAGTGGTTAGTTAAAAAGGGATGTTAAGTTTAAACCCAGCCCGTGGAGTTCAAGAAGAGGATTAGTTCTCCAATCCTCTTGTCCGCTATCTCTCTCAGATCCTCGAAGAAGGGTTTGCCAAGAGTTTGTTGTCTGATATTCGCCAGGGCCGGACGTCTGCAAAGGAAATGATTCTTTCTCATTAATATCCCTGCAGCTCCTACAAAAGGTGTTGTGGGGGATACCAAGCTTGGCCGCATGGTCTCCAACTGGCCAGTGACCTGTGATAATAGCTACGATTTTGGCAATAACTGGTCTTGGTTTGCCTAGTAACTCTTTTGACCTGGGTTTGTTGAAACTGGGCCACGTCTTCCTAGATATGACACAGCTTGTGAGGTTGTTCCACCCGCGATTGGCAAGCTGGAGGAAGTGAAGGTGAATATAGCCCTCAACAGCACCGAGCGGAGTGTCAACTCTTTCTGCTTGAGAGCCGTTAAGGGCCGACCCTCGCCTGGCCAGCTCATCAGCACGCTCATTACCATCATGGTTGCTGTGCCTTGGGACCCAGATGAGAGTGATTCTCGAGTGAGTGCTTTGTTGATTCAATTCAAACCGGCATTGCTCTACCAGTTTTGAAGAGATGCAGACCGCATCAATGGCCTTGATGGCAGCCTGGCTATCCGAAAAAATAGCGATATTGTGATTAGAAGTTGGAAGATTGTTTAGCAGGCGGCAGGCTTCTCGAATCGCAAGAAGCTCCGCTTGGAAAACGCTAGCAGAGTCTGGGAGACGGAAGGACCTTGATATATTCAGCTGGTCAGAGAAGATGCCTGCGCCGACTCCGTAGTCCATCTTCGAACCGCCCGTGTATATCCCTATATCATAGTTGCAGGTAACGCTTCCGTTCTTCCATTCTTCTCTGGAAGGGAATTTTGCTAAGAAGAATTTTCTGATGTCGAGTTTGGGTATCGTGTAGTCGGTCGAGGGCGCAATCAGTTCACTTAGTATCGTCTCCAGGACCTTGCCGTGACCATATGGCCTTGTGGTCCAGCATCCATATTCCCTGAGCCGGACTGCGCTGCATATAGCTGTCTATGATGTGTAGTTCGAGAGGGATCAGATGCAAGATCACACTGAGAGCATCTGTTGGACAAGACCTCATTGCTCCTGTGATACCCACGCACGCCGATCTCTGTACTTTTTTTATTCTGTCGATATTGTACTTTTTGCTCAAAGCTGGCCACCAAACGATAGCGCCGTAAGTAAGAATTGGACGCACAACGGCTGTGTACATCCAAAGGGTCATCTTTGGCTGGAGTCCCCATTTCTTACCGAGTGTTACAGGCATAGAAGGCTACGCTTGCCTTCTTAAGTCGCTGTTCTATATTGAGTTTCCAACTAAGTTTCGGGTCTAGAACCGTGCCCAGGTATTTTGCACTGGAGCAAAGCGAGAGAGGCTGACCATCTAATTTGGGGGGGGGGGGGGGGGGGGGTTGAATGCCGGTACCTTGGTTTTAGTGGTAAACAGCATCATTTCAGTCTTCTCCGGATTTACTCCGAGGCCACAGCTCGTAGCCCATGAGTGTACCTTATCCAGAGCCCTCTCCATGAGTTGACTTATCGTGGAGAGGAACTTTCCTGATACTAGTATAACCATATCATCCGCGTACGCAACCACCTTAAAACCCTCCCTATCAAGTCGCACCAAGATTTTATTGATCGCCATTAACCAGAGCAGGAGGGAGATGACTCCGCCTTGTGGAGTTCCTCTATTTACCGTCTTAGTTGTACTACTGTTGCCTAGTGTTGCTTGGATATACGAGCTTGGCTAATAAAGCCTTCTACACCTAACTCGGTGAGAGATTCCTGAATAGATTCAATGAAAATGTTGTTGAAGGCTCCTTCTGTATCAAGAAATGTGGCGAGAGTATATTTTTTGTAGTGAAGAATTTTTTCCACTGTGCGCACGACCTCATGAAGAGCAGTTTCTGTGGACCGCCCTTTGAGATACGCATGCTGGGATTTCGACAGTGGAGCACTCAGGTTATCGCGGATATGGAAGTCTAGGATACGTTCTAAAGTTTTCAAAACAAAGGAGGACAGGCTTATGGGTCTAAAATCCTTCGCTGATTCATGTCCTCGCCGGCCCGCCTTGGGGATGAAAACCACTTTGACACGTCTCCAGGTTTGGGGAACATGGCTTAGGTTTAAGCAACTCCTATAAATGGGTAATAGCCAGGCAATTGCTATGTCTCGCAATTTCTGCATCATAATAGGCATGATGCAGTCAGGGCCAGGTGACTTATAGGGAGAGAAGTTATTTATAGCCCAGGAGACTTTATCCTCCGCAATAATGTTTGTGATGTTACCCCAAGCTGCCAGCGGCGTACAGGTGGAACTAGCTTGTTCTACTCTAATTTCACTGCAGCCTGGGAAGTGAGTACTCATCAGGAGTTCCAGAGATGCCGCAGAAGAATCCGTCCAGCTTCCATCCGTTTTTTTAAGAAAGGACGGGTTGCTATGCCCTTTGGACAAAATTTTGCTGAGCCTTGCGGATTCTTTAAGAGACTCGATAGACTGGCAGTAATCTCTCCAGCCTTTTTTTTGCCATTCTGATGGACTCCTTATATATTTTTAGGCAGTCCTTGTAGGGCTGCCAGAAGTTGTGAATGTAGCAGATATTGAAGATCGCTCTGGTCATCCTCCTAAGCTTTGATAGATCTTCATTCCACCATGTTGGGACTTTCTTTTTACAATAACTGATTGGACACGAGACTTTAAAGGCAACGTTAATTGCTTTCTCAAAGATTTCAACCTTTGAATCCAGTTCCGTGGTCGAGTCGATTTTATACATTGATGTGCTACCCAGTTTTGACTTAACTATACGATTAAACTTTGTCCAGTTTATGCGTTTTGGGTTTCTATATGGTTTAGGGGTCTCAATATCGAGACAGACGTTGAAGAGTATCCAGTTATGATCAGAAAAAGATTGTAAATCGGATACTCTCCAGTTATCGACCCTGATGGTTTCGTTGTTAGATACTAGAGTAATGTCAATAACCGCCCCCACCCATTGAAGTTATCCGTACTCGGAAAAACAAAAGTTGGAGAATTGCCAGTATTGCAAATTTATAGGTTATTGGTAATGATGAAATCGAAAACAGACTCACCTCTGTGATTTGTCTCCGCGCTACCCCAAAGCGTATGTCTGGCATTGGCGTCGCAGCCCATCAAGAGGTTGGCATTACTGGTGTTATTGGTTGATGTTAGGTATTGGACTTCCTCCGGGGGGCTTGCCGATCCCGGTCCATGTAGACAGATGCAACGAAAAAGGCCTCACCGTTTGCAGTTTCCAGTTTAACCACCGTTAAATCGGCAGAGCTAAGGTTAGGACATAGAAAAGCTTTTATATGCTTCTTAGCTAAAATGCAAGTTCTAGGCTTACCTTTGCAGTTATTGTGGTTGTAGTAGAGTTTGTAGTGGTTGTCCTGAAGTCCCCTGATGGTAGATCCCCTTACCCAGGGATCCTGGATGATGCCCATATCGATGTTTTCTTCATTGATGAAGACACGCAGATTGTCTGTGGCACACTGCGAGTGCCGCAGATTAATCTGAATTATCTTCAACGGGGGCATTTGGGGTATCTGGGACAATCTTCATGCCCTCCAACAGAGTGTTGGCGTCGTTGACATCGTCTGTGTCTTCGTCCGGGTCTGAAGAGATGTAAATTTTAAGGTTGGCATTTCTTATGCCAAACCTTAGACGGTAGTCCAACTTCTCGAGCACCTCCAAACTAGTCGCTTATCTTAGCGACACACTCACCAAGGAAATCCTTCGAGAACCTGTCCTCGCATTTGATTACCCTATACCCTCTAACGACCTCAGCTGAGTCGAACCAGGGTACAGGACCGCCTTCTTTTTCCGCCAGGTAGTCAAGCACCATCTGCGAGAGTTTGGCTTCGATCGCCCCCATGCCTTCAGGATGGACTTGCCACTGGTAGAAAGCTCATCTACCAGAGCAACTTGGAGATCGTCCCTGACCACTTCGCTGATGGTGCGTGAGGAAACAACAACAGTGCTGCTTTTCTGTGTGGTGGAGGTGGTGGTTTTTGCCGGTTGTTTGATCTGCCTTTTAGCAACGCTGCTTTCGACTTTGCTGCGTTTGCTGGAGTCAGCCATCTCTTCTTGAGATCGGTTCCTCTTCAAGGCTTCTTGTTGGGTGTTAAAACTCGTCTTGGCGGCCTGGCGCTTGTTTTAGTCTTCAACAACAGCCTGGTACCTCAACTTGTCTGCCTGGTCACGTTCAGTGACAGTGCCTGCCTCTTCATTCTTGGCAATCTTATTTAGAATGTAGACGCCCTTCTCGAAGTAGTGTTTGTGTTGGAGGTTAGTGAATTTTTTTTTTTTGGATTTTGCTTGGGAGTACTCTTGGTAGTATCCTTGGCGACATCCACAGAGGAGGAGGTAGAGGGTTGAGACACTGGTAGAGTACTTTGGCTGGTACTTGCTACACTGCCTTTTGGTTCAGTGGCTTCTTGGCTTGAAGCCAGCAGCTCATCTTCCGATGAGGTGCTAACTGTTTTTTTTTTTTTTGATTTTTTTCCATGTTTTTTAATTTTTTATTTTTATTTTGAGAATTCATATGTGGTCCCACGAGTAGTACCGAAGAGAGATTCGTCCTGGCAGAGCCGATTTACCAGGATAAGGCTATGATACGAGAGACCTCGCCTGTGCATCTGAAGGAGCTCGTTCGCGGCTGGTTTAATCCCCAGCCTTGCATTCTTGGGCACGGTTTCCTGCGTTAAGCGCTCACACCACCACTGAAATCAGGTACCTCGATCCGATGGTCAAGAGGCATATGTAGAGGATAATACTATTGAGGAGTAAGAGCCCGATACAATGCTTCTTGGCCTTGGCTAATCCCATCTTGACAACGTACAGGACTGCTGTGGAGGTTATTTGCCGGTATTTTAATGCAGCTTTAAGATAGCTCGCCAGCACGCTCCAGTCCTCACCATCTAGAGTTCTGATGAATTCAGCAATTGATAACGCCTCTTTACCCCAGTATGCTCGTCTGATCTCTTTCAATATTGGGCAAGCTCCTATAATATGGAAAACGTTTTCCTTTGTTCGAAGGTTGCATTGGCTGCACTCCTCATTCCCGTCGCTTATATGAGCCCTGAAGTTCAGCCGAAGTAGTTTGCATCTAGCTTTAAAAATGTTAGAGATTACATCAACGCTGAACCGATCGTGGAAATAATTTTTCGCAGCCAGATCATGGTTGAGTAAGTTTCAATCTAAACTTCACACGGGTGGACTCTTCAGTATTGGATGTTGGATATGCTCAAGCGTCAAGTGGAGTGTAGGCCATATTTTTCCAAAGATTTAGCCAAATCCTAACGCGACCCAAACCCTGTGCAAAACGGACTCAACATTTGGTTGCTTCGAGACAAATTACCCGATACCCAATGACAGTTTGTGTGTTTTCTGATCTGAAAGAATTTTAAAATAAATTAGATACATTTTTGAACAAAAAAAAAAAGAAAAAAAAAAAAACCCTTATAAATAAAATAAATATTTGGCGCAACAGCTCTTTAAAGTGCCAGGGCCTAGCTTCTCGCAACCACTCATGTTGTGTGCGTTATATTTTTCACACGAATGGAAGGGACCTACAGTTTAATGCCGAATCCGAACGGCGATTTGAGAAGCTTTTTCGTGACAACAATACTGTCGGATGTTTGTCAGACGCTCGCGAGAGGTGGGACCGTGAAAAAACTTTTTGGTGTTTTCTGGGATTCGAACTTGGATCCTCATGCGTAGTGATCCGACACACTAACCACTTACGCCACGGCGCCCACCCTTACTGTACAGTTTGGGAACATTAGTTAGACTAAAAAACATAGATCTAGTACTATAACACAATGTCTAGGCTAAGCATAATGTAGTAATGAATAAAGAAATGATTCTCATCTGGTCCGTCCACGAACGAGCGTGTCCACTTCCTTTGCGGAGACATCACATTGGCGACGAGGATCTTTCTTTTTTTTAGTTGGTTAGACAAGTAATTTTTTTTTTTTTTTTTTGTCTCTTGTTGGTTATCATTGCAACAAAAGTTTTGTTGCCGTAAATAGAAAATAAAGTGGCCATCCTAAATAACAAGTAAAAAAATAAAAAATAAAAAGTAGAACACACGATGCCGGCGGATCAAACCCCACCGTCAAACATCTCCACATGGGATACTTCGTCGTTGGTTAAGATTTCGCATGGTATTGCAGAATTCAACCCACCGAAGGACAATTGGCAGCTATGGAAGGAGCGGCTGGAAATACATTTCGAGGAGGTGGATTGCGAAGAAGAGAAAACAAAAAAAGCGATTCTTCTCAAATCAATTGGCCCAGAGGCGTACGCGGTCATAAGAAGTCTTTGTGACCCAATCAAACCAACTGCAAAAACATACGTGGAGCTGGTAACCTTACTGGAGGAACAGTTCATGCCAACTGTAATTGTGTTCAGGGAACGAAAAGTCTTTTTTAGCGCCCAAAAGGAAGAGTCGGAGTCCGTGGCCGGTTGGTACGCCAGGGTAAAAAAATTGGCTCTCAACTGCAAATTTGGCTCCCACTTGGATGCATTTGTGCTGAACAAGTTCGTCAGCGGCACTACCGGAAGAATCTTTGAGCGCTTGTGCGAAGAAGACGAGAAACTCACCTTGAAGGAGGCATACACAAAGGCTTTAGTGGTGGAGACAAAGTTGGTCACCAAACGGGAGGAGGTCGAGTCAGAGGTGCATTATGTTCAATCAAGGAAGAAGCAATCCATCGTGAGAAGTAAGGAGAAAACACCGTGCGTTCATTGTGGTTGGAAAAACCACCATCCAAAGACATGCAGATTCCAGAAATCCACGTGCCATGCGTGTGGCAAGGTCGGACACTTGGCCTCAGTGTGCAGAAATAAAAAAAAAGATAAGATACATTTTGTAAAAAATTTTGAAAATTCAAACACTAGCTTACATGAGTCAGAGAATGTTATTTCTAATTTTGATTTTAATATTTTTTCAGTAAGCGCTGGGGAGGGAACACCTGTTTACACAGTTAACAGCGACGCACCGTTAAGTTCTCGGATGTACGCGGTAAAAGTTTTAATGGAGGGTATTACCCTGGAGGCGACGTGTGACACCGGTGCTCCCGTTTCATTGCTTCCGATAGGATGGTACGATAAATTTTATCAACGAGATCGTCTGAAACCATGCGAAACTGATTTTAGAGGTTACGCAGGAAATAAAATCAGTATTTTGGGTGAGTTTGATGCAAAAATATATTACAAGGGCCAAGAGCAAGAAATATCCTTCGTAGTGACTAATTCCAATGATCCGCCGTTATTAGGTCGAAATTTTTTACGCAAATTTGGTTTTAAATTAGTTCAAGTGCCTTGTTCGGTTAATACGATCAACTCAGTGAAATCAATTATAGAGAATTTGAAAATAGAGTTTCCGAGTGTTTTTGACAGTAAGCTAGGGACATTTAAATACGGTACTATTCGTTTAGCAGTCAGTAAAGATGCTCAACCGGTATTTTGCAAGCCGAGACCAATTCCGTTAGCTTGGAAGTCCATTATTGAAAATCAATTAAAGGAATTAGTTGAAAGGGATGTGTTGGAACCGGTAGATAACTCGGAGTTCCGATCGTGAAACCATCTGGTGATCTAAGAATTTGTGGAGACTACAAGACCACCTTAAATAGATGGTTAATAGATTTTAAATACCCTCTTCCAAGGATCGAGGAGATTTTCGCGTCCCTATAGGGGGGTCTATTGTTTTCCAAGTTAGACCTTTCCAACGCCTACAACCAGTTAGTGTTGGACGAGGAGTCCCAAAGGCTGTGTCCTTGGAGCACACACATCGGTATTTTTAAAATGAAAAGGCTTCCTTTTGGGGTCAAACCGGCTGCCGCCATTTTTCAAAAAACAATTGAGTCCTTACTCAGAGAAATACCGAACGTGACTTGTTATGTGGACGACATTGTCGTCACCGGAAAAACTAATGAAGAACACGTTATAAACTTAAGACTGGTCTTAGAGAAGTTACAAACTGCGGGACTTAAACTTAATTTAAGTAAATGTGCATTTTTCCAGAAACAAATATCCTATTTAGGTTTTATAATTGATAAAAATGGTCTAAGTAAAAGTAAGGACCGGGTTGAGTCGGTTTTGAAGGCGCCCGTACCTAAAACTGTATCGGAATTAAGAGCCTTTATTGGAATGGTTAACCACTATTCAAAGTTTATTTCTGGGTACGCGCAAAAAATGACACCGTTGTATAAGTTGCTGCAAAAAGAAAATGAGTTTGCTTGGAGTGATGATTGTCAGAATGCATACGAACGTATGAAACAAGAAGTTACTTCAGACCAAGTTTTGGTTCATTTTGACCCCAAGCGCCCGATTGTCCTAACTACTGACGCTAGTCAAAGTGCGGCAGCGGGAGTATTATTTCACGTTTTTCAAAATAAAGTTTTGAGACCGATAGCATTTGTGTCTCGTGCTTTAAACAAAAGTGAAACTAATTATAGCACAATTGAGAAAGAAGCATTAGCTATAATTTTTAGTGTTTCAAAGTTACGTCAGTATCATTTAGGTATACCTTTCGAATTGCATACTGACCATAAACCCCTTTTGGCCATTTTCGGCGAAAGAAAAGGATTGCCAGTAATGGCAGCAGCACGCATGCAGCGATGGGGTTTTTTGCTTTCAGGTTTCCAATACCAAATTAAACACGTAAAAGGGTTTCAAAATCTGGCCGATAGCCTTTCACGTATGCCGCAGTACGAGACAAACGAGGTATCTCAGGGGAGTAGTTACATTAATTACATCGTTTGTGACAGGGGATTGAATTTCAAACGTATTGCAATCGAAACGAGAAAAGACGCGATTTTGTCGAAACTTTTAGAAGCTATCCAGAGAGGTTCAGTCAAAGATCTAAAGGAATCGGGTTTTGAGCCATTTAAAAATAAAAGCAATGAACTGTCGGTAGAATCCGGTTGTGTTTTATGGGGTTACCGCACCGTAATTCCTGAGAAATTACGTGGAACTTTATTGAATGAGATACATAAGTCTCATTTAGGGATTGTGAAAACGAAATCATTGGCTAGATCGTACTTTTGGTGGCCCAAGTTAGATAGCTATATCGAAAACTTAATAAAAATGTGTCATTCGTGTCAAGTGACACAAGCCAGTCCCGAGAAAAGCGCTTTAATTCCTTGGAAAGTAACAGACGCTCCCTGGAAGCGCATACATATTGATTTCGCGGGTCCTAAAAAAGGATATCAGTTGTTCGTTATTGTCGACTCGTTTTCCAAATGGGTGGAGGTATTCAAAACCAAAAATGCAACATCTGCATTTGTAATAAATAAATTGCGTGAAACTTTTTGCCGTTTTGGTCTTGTAGATACAATAGTGAGTGACAATGGCTCACAATTTACGTCATAAGATTTTAAAAATTTCGTAAGGGCCAATGCTATTGGTCACGTTTTAACAGCGCCGGGACACCCAGCATCTAATGGCCAAGCTGAAAACCTTATAAAAACATTAAAAAAGTCAATATATGCAAATCTCAAAGATAAAAACTCGACGGATTTTGACCTTATAATAAATCGGTTTTTAATAGATTATCGTTCAGTTAGACATAGTTCGACTAATGAGTCACCAGCAAGACTATTAATGGGTCGCGAAATCAAAACAAGATTTTCACAAGTAAGACCACCTATTACAAAAGAGGTAATTGAACAAAATCAAATTAAGAACGTACAAAATTTTAAAGGCAAACGCGATACGGAATTTAAAGAGGGTCAAAAGGTATATATCCGGGATTACACTGATGTTAACCAACCAAGCTGGACACCGGCAGTAATACAGAAAAAGCTCGGCCCACGTAATTATTGTTGCATCATTACTCATACTAAACGTTTTATAAAAAGACATCTTAATCAAATACGAAATCAAGTAAATGCCGAGATGGGTAATGTCGACGATAGTGATGGGGGGGGGGGGAGCAGCGGTGCCCGCGGATGATCCTTTTTCGATAGAGTCATGTAAGAATGTCTCTGCAACTACTGTGGAAGCAGGTGCTACCTCTCCTAGGCGCCTACGGCCAAAGAAGCAAATTAGTTATAAATCATAGTAATAAAAACAAAAACAAAGAATGAAGTTAACACTGTACATATTAAACATATAGTATAAAGTTAATCATTATAATTAAAGGAATGAAAGTAAATAAAATGAATTATATAAGTATATCTAACTTGATGAGGGGGATGTACAGTTTGGGAACATTAGTTAGACTAAAAAACATAGATCTAGTACTATAACACAATGTCTAGGCTAAGCATAATGTAGTAATGAATAAAGAAATGATTCGCATCTGGTCCGTCCGCGAACGAGCGTGTTCACTTCCTTTGCGGAGACATCACACTTACCCAAAATAATTAGACAATTTCTTGTGAACTGTTTTGTCTTAATCGGTTTCCCAAGACGCTCAATTACCATCTAGTGCAATAAACCGTGTTCCCGCGCCGTCAAATACTTCTTGTTCTTGAGATGCAAGCTCCTGAGGTATACACGTATTCAAATGTGAGTCAGTTCAGGCATATTAACCCTTATATGTACATATATAAATTTGCCACCTTACTGCCAAATTGGAAAAAAGAGTGCCGCGAAAGAACTTAAGCTGTTAAAAACTGCCTTTCAATCCTGAAAACTAATTATACAAGTTTTTGTTCGACAACGGATACCAAAAAAAGAACGAAAAGCATTGTCAATGGTCGCTTGGCCATTTGAGGAATGAGGATGCAATTTTCTTGGCTGAAAATGTTTATGAAGAGGGAAGGTTACCTTGAAAATAGAGCCGAACTTTAGGATTGCTTGGACAAGCTAGCAGAGCCTACGCCTGCTAGTAAAGACACTCCACGCAGTTCAAATCCGCATGGTATTCGAGTTCCAGAAATGGCTCTTCCAGTGTTTTCTGGACAATGTGAAAAATAAAGGTAACTTAAAAATAAATACGAATCCATGATTCATAATAATTTCACGTTGACAGAAGTCCAGAAAATGCGTTATTTAAAATCCGGTTTATCCAAGGAAGCTGGAGACTTAAAACGAAACGAAAACGCACTACGGCTCAAAAGAATGGTGGATACATCCACAAAATGCCTGCATTCCCTTCAAAATCTTGGAGGGCCTGTAAGGCAGTGGGATAAAATTATAATGTATATTTTGTTGCACAAATTACCACCTTGTACGAAACAGTTGTGGGTGGAAAAGCTCGGAGCAAAAAAGGAGCTGCCGAAATTCGATGAATTTTCCGAGTTCCTAGGTACCGGACTTTGGAAATAATAGACCAGGATAAATCCAAATCAGGAAGAAGTTTCACCGGAGGCCCCACTCATTGTCAGCTTGCAATGAAGAACGCGTTCCACCTACAGCAGAAGCCCAAGGACAAATACAGCTGTAAGGTGTGTAATAAAGCGCAACATTCCTTGCGTAAGTCCGACAAATTTAAAAAAATGAAGCCTTTTGAGCGATGTACTATCGTAAGTAAAATATGTAGGTGTGTGTAGCAACTGCCTTGCTTACAGCCACTCTACTCAGCAATGTCCTAGCTAGGCACGTTGCTACCATTGCCAACAAAAACACCATACTCTGCTACATTCAGTACGAAATCACTCAAATAGTAATTGCACACATAATTCACAGTCACAAACACATACATACTAACCCTTCATTTCACACAAATTCAACACATTTTAATCATAACCCTTCACATACACAAACATATAAAATTTCCACTAATTCGTCTACATTCCAACAACAACCTAGTACAATAACCTTTACATTAGGCCCAAGTACTTCTCAACCAGGCAATGCATGCAACCCAACATCTAGCACGTCAGTAAATAATTACCATATATAACAATGCACAAATTCTCAAATTTTGTTAGCTACTGCAGTTATCAAGGTCATGTCGTCTAGGGGGAAGTATTTCAATCTTAGAGCGTTGATTGATCCAGGGTCGGGAGCAACTTTTATAACCGAGATAGCCGTACAAATACTCAAGCTAAGGACGCGGAATACGTTATGTGTGTGTATATGTGTTGACATAAGCTTTGCGTCTCTACACTCTGCGTTTGAGTGCAGCACGCAGGCCTTTGTATTTAAATCTCTGAGATTCTTGCGGCCAAACAACAGACACTCAACAACTGGAAACACCTCAACGGCTTGGAGTTAGCAGACCCTACGGTTCCGCGGCTACAGTAGATTTGCTACTAGAAAGTGACGTGTTTGCCGATTTCATCCTTCCAAAAATTGTTCGAGACGAAGATGGTATGGCACCAATAGCTCAAAGGACGGAATTTGGCTGGATTTTGCTGAGTTAAGTACCTATACCATAGACACACAAAAGTCTTCAAAAAATTGTTTTCTTCAGGTCTGTGGTATCGACACCCAATTACGGAAGTTTTGGGAATTCGAGGAAGCACCCTATGCCGAAGCAGAAGCCGAGGAAAACACCGCTTGTGAGAAGCATTTTGTAGAGACGACCGCACGTCTACCAGGTGGAAGATACGAAGTGTCTTTGTCTTTTAAGGATGGATGGATACCCGCGCTTGGACCCTTGAAGCAAGGTGCCCTGCGAAGGTTCCATCACTTGGAGAAACAGTTCGAAGCGAACCCAACACTACACAGGGAGTATTCCAAGTGTATTAAAGAATACCTGGAGTTGGGGCAGATGTCCGAAGTCGATGGTCTCAGCGATGATGTTCTCAATACTCCTTGTCATTATTTTATTCCGCATCATGCTGTTCTAAAGGAATCCAGCACGACAACTAAATTGTGAGTGGTCTTTGATGCCGCTGCGAAGACTCTAGATGGTACATCGTTGAAAGAACACTTACTGATAGGACCTAAACAGTATAATTGATATAATGGTAGTATGAAGAACATATAAATTTACATTCACCGCAGACATCGAAAAAATGTTTCGGCAGATAGAACTGAAGAAGACTCGTATTACCAACTTATTCTCTGGCATGACAATCTAGCTCAACCCATACGGATTTATCGCTTGCAGACAGTCACTTTTAGAACTGCCAGTGCACCCTATCCTGCCAACCGCACAATCCCAAGAGCTGTAGACGACGAGGAGCATCGTTATCCAATCGGGTCAAGGGTCATCCGAAAAGGGATATATGTCGATGATGTATTCGCTGGAGCTAACGCTTTGGAAAAGGCACAAAAACTTCGTGATGAGGCAAGACATTTGTTGGTGTGTGCTGGCTTCAACCTACGGAAGTGAACAACAAATAATGACGTGGTTTTGATGGATATTCATATGGATAAAAGAGAATTAGGATTTTCCTTACCCTTCCAAGCTGCTTCTACTCCACAAGTTAAGACGCTAGGTATTAGGTGGTCCCCCGTAGGAGATTTCTTTTCTTTCCAGAATGTCATCGTAGATCCATTGCTTGGTGTACAAGATTCGTTAACAATCTACGAAAACTACCTTATGATCGGGAACTTATGGCGTTATCACCCGAGGAGGTTCAAACAGCTACACTGAAAGCGGTAAAGGTAGTTCAACATTAGATGTTTCCAATGGAAATTGCAGCGATAAGGGATGGTTCAAAGAGTAAAATGTTCAACTCTCTCATTCCTTTTGTAGACAGAGAAGGCGTTCTTCGAGTAGCAGGTAGATTGCAACATTCTGAGTTGTCTTACGATCAGCGGCACCCAATTATACTCAACCCTACACATCAGTTTTCAAAACTTTTATTACGGGATTTGCATGAAAGAACTTTTCACGGCGGAATCCAGCAGATGGTCTCATATCTCCGAAGCAAATATTGGATCTTAAATCTAAAGAATAGCGTGAAGAAATGCATTCACGACTGCACTATTTGTTTTCGCTACAGGGCGAAGCCTATACAGCAGATGATGGGCAACTTACCAGCTCCACGCGTCTGTATCTCGCGTGCATTCAATCACACTGGCATCGACTACGCCGGGCCTATCGACGTAAAAGCCTGAAAGGTAGGGGGTCCAAGACATTTAAATCTTACTTTGCCATCTTCATATGCCTGGCGACTAAGGCAATCCATATCGAGTTGGTCAGTGATATGACCACTCAAACTTTCTTAGCAGCTTTTCGACGATTTACAGCAAGGAGGGGCGTTACTTGGCAAGTTTTCAGCGATTGCGGCAAGAACTTTGTGGGCGCCGAGGCTGAACTCAAGCGATTACTTAAAGCGGCACAACAAGATTTGAAGGAGCTTACAACATTGCTTGCCAACGAGGGCACAAAATGGAACTTTATTCCACCTGCTTCGCTCCACTTTGGAGGATTATGGGAGGCAGGAGTCAAATGCATCAAGTACCACCTTAAGCGAATTATCGGAAATGAAACATTCACCTTTGAAGAGCTTACCACCTGGCTGGCTCAAATAGAGGCGTGTTTAAATTCACGCCCCCTTTGTCCGTTAACCGACAACCCAGGCGACTTCGCAACACTCGCACCAGATCATTTTCTAATTGGTCATCCCCTCAACGGAGTACCTCATCCGGATCAGACCGAAAAGAAAATCAACTGTCTGGAACGGTGGCAACGAATTCAAACTCTCTATCAAGTCTTTTGGAAGCAATGGAGCTCCGAATATATCGCACGACTTCAACATAGACCGAAATGGTTGAAAATTGAGGCACAACCCGAAGTAGGAGATCTAGTGCTCATAAAGGACGAACGACTGCCACCAACGAAATGGAGTTTAGGTCGCATCACGGAGAAACACTTAGAAAAGGACAACCTCACTCGCGTCGTCACATTGAAAATGCAAAATGGAATAGTAAAAGGACCGATAACCAAAATTTGCCCTCTTCCCTCTTACGATACCCATACCGATAAAATGCTTGTATAACGACTCTAAGCCTATATATACCCTTTTAAAATACACATTCCAATCATTGCATACAGTCCACTCGCAAACTCATTCACTCTCTCACTCATTCGCCTTCACACACTCTAGGCGATATCAACAACTCACTCACACAACACTCATTCCTTTGCAAAATCATTGGAACACACACACCCTACACCACACTAAATCCTTAAAAAATCACACATACCCTACACTACACTTACTCCTTAAAAATAAATCACACTCTACACTATACTGAATTCTTAAAAAACACACACTACACAACACTTAATATCTTAAAACACACTCAACACTAAATACTTTAAACTGAAGTCAACCCTAAACCAATAATCTTATTCAGAATTATAATCTCATTAAATAATAAAAATAAAATTATCGAAAAATCGATTACCTACTATATGTGCACATCACTATGGAGAGAAATCAACAGGCACATCTCTAACCCTACACCGAAATTACGAATGAAAATAATCACAATAATAAACACAAAGGAAAATTAATTTTGTTTGCAATAAAAAATCACTTACCTGCATTATCCCGCGTCGGTGTAACCACTGCACATTAAATGGATCCAGTAGAACACCTAAACACAATAGAATAACAAAAAAAAACCACAGTTTTCAACGTTCACTCGCAACACTTACACTCATTCACAAAATTATTCCCACAAATACTTTTTAGCCAAATATGCGTCGTTTTTCTTGGTTTTCAACTCAAAAAAATTTTTTTTTTTATTTTGTACATTTGTTCTGTGTGTTCAACTAGTTGTATTTATGCTGAAAGATAACGAAATCTAAGCTAACGGTAGTTTGCCCACTGTTTTTTTTAATTTTATGTGGAAAAAGCAGACGCAAATTTATTCGCACAAGCACAAGGGATGTTTTGTAAGCTGCACTCATTCTGTTAAATGACTTGATCGAGGCAACAAGCATTGAGTGTAGAATATTTGCGAATAGGTATATACAGTGAGAAAAAACTAAAGAAAAGCGATATGGGAGGAAAAAAATCGGAAACATCTTTTGAAGAACGAAAGCTCATCCTTAAGCTAGTTTGCCAAGAAAAGACATATCGCGAGACTGGTGATCTTGTTGGGAGATCCTACACCGTGGTTAGGGATATTGTCCACAAGTTTAGAAATGAAGGAAATTTGGAGAATAAGCCAGGTAGGGGGCGAAAGAAAATATTGTCAGCAGCAAATGAGCGGCACATCATCAAGAAAATAAAGAAAAATCCGAAGACACCTGTAAAATTACTGACCGCGGATATGTCTCAAATAATTAAAAAAACAATATCTACTGAAACAGTAAGACGGACTTTAAGATCGCACTGTTTTCATGGCAGAATTGCACGTCGCAAACCTTTCATTTCTGAAACCAATAACAAAAAAAAGACTTAATTTCTCCAAACAGTATGTTAACAAGAGCTCAGAGTTTTGGAAGTCCGTCATTTTTAGCGACGAGAATAAGTTTAATTTGTTTGGCAATGATGGCAAGCAAACGGTTTGGCGACAAGCAAATACTGAGTTAAAACAAGCTAATCTCCAAGCAACCGTGAAGCACGCTGGTGGTAACGTCATGATGTGGGGGTATATGTCTGCAAGTGGGGTAGGACAAATGGAGTTTATTGATTATAAGATGGATCAATATGGATACATGAACATCCTGAAAAGAAATCTCCAGCAAAGCGCCACAAAATTGGGTCTAGGGTCAGATTACATCTTCCAACAGGACAATGACCCAGAACATACTGCCCATAACGTTAAAATGTGGTTACTTTTTAATACACCCTCGCAACTAAAAACACCCCCAAAGTCACCCGACATTAATCCCATCGAACATCTTTGGGCTCAGCTTGAGAAAAATATTGGAAATCGGCCTATCACCAGCAAAGCTTCTCTTAAAGAAGCTCTCAAGCAGGAATGGGAGCTTATAAGCCCAGACTTGCTTAAGAAACTTGTGGATACTATGCCAAGACGTTTGCGAGCCGTAATTGGGGCTAACGGTGGCACAACACCCTATTGATATGCTCCCCACACTTTGAATTTTGTTATTTTCTGTTTCAGTTTTGTTTTGTGCTAATAATTTTGTGTTACGTTTTATTAAAGTTATTTTTTGTTAGCTTCCCTATTTTTATGAATTAAATATTTTGTTTTGTTTGTTTTTAACTATGTATTAAGAATGATGTCAGAACAAATTTTTTAATATAATATTTTGAATTTTAATCAAAGAAAATGGTTAAATTTTATTTTAATCTTTATATAAATTAATTTATTTTATGCAGAATTAACGTAAAAAAAAACTTTATTAATTCAAAAACCGATTTGGCAGCGATTCTGCCTACAAAAGGTGAATAACAACTGAACATTCATAACTTAAAATCTATGGCTTAAATACTACTTAATGTTATCGGAGGCGAAACCATCCAGCGGCGACGTGTTCCCACAGGTACTCGAGCATTACACCTTACGTGATGGAATGTGGGTCCAGCGACATCAACGGATCATGTTGCATACAGCACAGACGTACTGTCAGCGAAGTTCACGACAGACTCACGGGAAGCGATGTTGGGCTTCGGGTTTCTCTATGGGAAACTATCTATGAACATATTCTGTGTTAACTTATATGGTCTTGTGCGAATAATTTTGTGAACATGTGTACAATGGACAACAACAGCAGCGTAAGCGCGAACTACGGTTACTGTAGTAAGAAGGCGACCGAGGGTAGAATCTATACCCATATATTGTCTGCAGCTAAACAGAGACAGAAAGGGTTACTTTAATTGTCAATTCTCTGTTGATCGTGTTGTCTTAGGATTATGCATGGATTTGCCCTTTTATTATGTCGTTTTCCATAGACCTTTTCGCGGTTTGACGTCTATGCTGTCTAAATGTTTTGGTGACCAACAGCCGTGCAATTAGTGCCGAAAATTGCGGGAAAAATATTTTTTTTAAATGAAATACTAGTTTAGTGTAAATTTGTTGATCCATTGCTCTTTTTTTTTATAATTTCATGTGAAATATGGAAATTTTTATGTATGCGCAGCAACTTACTGTAGTCAATCGACAGTACTACATGGAGAAAATATGGAAAATTGCGGACAAGGATCCTTTTCTCCTCACATACCAGGATAAGTACCATATTTGCCTTTAAATGTAACATATTTAAAAGTAATCAATTATTTACTCCATTCCAGGAATAGGAGGACGAAGTCTCGTTTTAATTGCACAAAGGGTTTGGAAGGTGAGAAGATGTATGATGGAGGTTGGGTGCAATCCATGGCGGGCTGTCCTTCGAAAAATGAATACTTGGTGATGGCAAAGGTATAAATTTCAATTTATGTGGCTTGTGCCTAAGTAGTTTAGGTTAGGTATATGGGCTGGCAGGGAGGGACGCTCTCTGCCACACTCAGGTCAGCGTTGACCCACTATGGTACCCATGGGGAAAAAAGTAAACCCTTACGCCATGATACTAAAAACGTTGCAGTCGCTTACTTCATTTCTACATACAAACCATCCTGTTGATTTGATGAAGCTCAACATATTTTCTGTTGAAAAGCCGGAAAGTTCCTCGAGATCCTGGAGAAAAATATTTACCAAGGAACTTTTTGCTGGAGTGTTGAAGACTCAGGTAGTGGCACAGGAAGTGGGTTGTGTCCTCAAAAACTTCCTCGTCACCACAGCCTCTACAGAGTTCCTCCTCCGTCAGGCGTAGTTTCTTCAAGTGGTACCGCAGTGTTGTGCCCCGTGATGATGCCCACGAGGGTGGAAATGGATTTCCTATATTTCCGAGTAATTCTCTCGGTCCTTGCTTTGTCGAAGGATGGCCATAACTTCCTGGTGGTGACACAAGTTTCCATGGAGGTCCATTTTGTGTTCGCCTCTTTAATGGCTTTATTCCCTGCAACGAGCTTGAGTGTGCAAGGCGGGATACACAGAGAGGGGTCAACTTGTTCTAGCAGGGCTGCCGATTCTTGCCAGCTCGTCGGCTTTCTCATTGCCTGGGATACCCTCGTGTCCAGGGACGCAACAGAGCTATACCTTGTGCTGTGTTCCAAGAACTCTGAGCTCTTCTCGACAACACTTCACAAGCTTCGATTCAATTTCTATGGCAGTATTCGCTTTTATAGCTGCCTGGCTGTCGATAAAGTTGATGATACCTTCTGGCGGCATTGCTCTTACCGCAGACTCACGGGCGGCTGTTGCCACTGCTAAGACCTCTGCTTGGAAGACGGTGCTGTGGTCGTATTGATTTCAATATACCTAGGGGGTCGGAGAAGATGCCTGATCCTACGCCAGTGCTCATTATTTAACCATCTCTGTAGATGGCTATAGATTCGGCGTTAGGTATGTGACCGCCTTTCCAGTCTTCCCTGCTAGGGTAGGCGGTAGAAAAAAGTCTTACAAAGTCTAAATATGGCGTCATGTAATCCGTTATGGGCACGAGGCCAAAGTAATAAAGTTTGGTAATCGAGTGACCTATTTTATTTAGTTTCCAGTTTGCTGACTGGCTCATTCTTATCCTTGACCACCAGTTTGGGTTCAGAAGCAAGCATTCGACGATTGACCAGGTGCATAGAATTACTGACGTAATCGAGAAAGCATTTGAAGAAAAAAAGATTTGCTCAAGCGTATTTCTTGACGTCTCGCAAGCCTTTGATAAGGTGTGGCATGATGGCTTGAAATTCAAACTACGACAAGTTCTCCCTGTATGCTTATTCGATACTCTAGAGTCATATCTCGGGAATAGAATCTTTCGTGTTAGACATGGAGTCGAATGCTCCGAGCTCAAAGAAATTTCGGCCGGCGTACCGCAAGGAAGCGTTCTTGGGCCGCTTCTCTATTTGCTATATACTCGTGATATACCGAACGAAGATGGCACTATCCTTGCTATGTTTGCCGATGACACCGCTATCTTAGCAGTAGGTAAAACAATCGAAGAAATGACTGCAAAACTGCAAAACGCACTAAATAATGTAAATGAATGGACGAGGGACTGGCGGATCGCCCTCTACGAATCTAAATCTGTTCACGTGAATTTCACTTACAAGAAAACTAATAACTTGCCAATTTTCCTAAACTCGGCCCAAATACCCTTTGCAAACGAGGCCAAATACCTGGGAATGACACTCGACGTAAGACTAAAATGGAATTCGCACGTGAAAATGAAACGAAAAGAACTCGATATCAAATATAGAGGAATGTACTGGTTACTCGGGAAAAATTCCCAGCTCAGTACTGAGAACAAACTGCTTTTATACAAGCAAGTGCTAAAGCCGGTGGGGACCTACGGTATACAACTTTGGGGTTGTACCAAGAAAACAAATGCAAATATTTTACAAGCTTTTCAAAATAAAGTGCTAAAGGAAATTGTCCAAGCACCGTGGTATATTAGAAACGACGATATCCACAGGGATCTCGGAATTCCGACAATCGAAGCTGAAACTAGAAGCTTCGCGAGAAAGCATAGAAACCGACTAATCGGACATGTCAATAATACAGTCCTACAAATTTTGGATGTGAGCAATTTATTGCGCCGACTACAAAGGACGAAACCTTTCGACTTGGCAACATAATGATTAACCGCGTCTAGATTGCGGAATATGCAGGATCTTTCAGTGGAAAGTAACCTGCCAAACGTTTTTATTTCGTGATAGAAAAATTGCTTGATAAGTTAATACTTAGTTGCGATATCTAACAAATTCATATGGAAGGGTGGTGTTTTTTTAGTCAGTAAGAATCTGACACTACTATAAGCACGCGCTTGCTATTCTCATAGTGTCTATGGAAGATTTTTCACCTACCCTCGGAAAAAAAAAAAAAAAATTCGTATAGCATTCATGGCTGTTGACGTGCGTATAAAGATGTCTAGCGGTTGGAGTTGTCCTCATTGCACTGGTAGTAGCAATGCACGCTAGTCTTTGGACTTTGGTGATAGCCCTTAAGTTGATGGTTTTGTTGACAGCTGTCCATCATACTAGATTGCCGTAAGTTAGTATAGGTCTAACTATAGCCATATACATTCATGGTATGATGTTGGGAGAGGGTGCCCAGGTTCTCCCAAAAATTCTACTACACGAGTAAAAGGCTATTGTTGTTTTCTTAATGCTTTCCTCTATATTTAATCTCTTTTTGTCAAGTACAAGGCCCAGATATTTTGCGTTATCGGACAATCTGAGTGGGATACCATCAACACAAGGTGTTCCACTTACATACGTATGATATGTAGTAGTATTTTCCAATTGGCTAAAATTAAAACAATTTTTTAGAAGAAACTTAAATGGCACCCAGTTAGGTGAATAAATATGGTTGGTAATAATCCCGAGAAATGTATGGTAACGTAATGCCTCAAATTGTTATTCCCACAGGTACTTCATTCCCAGTCACTTAACTCTCCGTGTTTGAAAGTGTGGGTAGCAGTGGATATGGAGGGATTCATAAAAACGGCCCATTGCACTTGCGTGGCGGAATTGGGGGAATGCTACAGGCACGTTGGAGCGACATTATTTGCCCTTGAAGCTGCGAATAAAAAGCATCAGGAGTCAAATATGGTGAGTGTTTTCTTAATTTTCTATATGTAAATGATAGATTTCTTATATATGTACATACATGTAGGTATCCGTCACAGACGTTGCTGCATACTGGAGAGTCCCCTCTTGCTAAAATAAACTGCAAGTTGCATCTGCTGATATTCATTGGAGTACGGAGAACGTACGAAGAAGTCAGCCATTAAAGGAAACCAGACAACCAGCCAAGGAAGAAGTGAACAATTTTTTTGAAACCCTTCGAAAGAATGGAGTTGAGGCAGTCGGTGCGACTTCCATCGATACACAAGCGACTTTAACAACGATAGGTATGGATCGTGATGTAGAAGTAGATTTCTTAGTTTATGTATATATGTCTAATTTTTATAAAGTTAAGTATTGTAATCTAAGTAGTCATCATTTAAAAACTATAGCTATGCAAATCGATTTTGAGATGTCCATTAAGTGCTGCGAAATTATTGAAAGGTTGACTAGAGCACAGTCTAAATGCGGATATTGGCATAAACTTCGATTGGGAAGGATTACGGCGTCCATTTTAAAAAGGCATCCAGGACAAATTTGAGTTCAGTATCAATGAGTTTGCTGAACCAAATTTGTTATCCTCGAACCGTTTCGACACCAGCGATAAGATACGGCTGTCGGCATGAGGCAGATGCGATAGATTACATTTTGTCGGCAGAGAAATGTAGACACAAGCAACTGCAAATAAGAAAGTGTGGGCTATTTGTTGATAGCAAAAAGTCATACTATGCTTGTTCTCCCGACGGATTGTGGGTATGTGAGTGTTGTGGATCCTTCCCAGTTGAAGTAAAATGCCCGTTTTGTTTAAAAGATGGTGATATTTCGGCATTCATCTCAAAATCGAACTGCCCCATTCTTAAAGATAACGGAAAGTGGGTTTTAAACAGGCACCACGAATATTACTGGCAGGTACAGATGCAGTGTGGTATTTTAAAATCCGCTTTCTATATTTTTTGTATATATTCCCCAACATTTTAAATTATTATTAAAGTAAATTTTGACATCCCTTTTTTTAATTCTGAAATTTGTAAGACTGATAGATATTTTCACGAAATTGTTATTTATGAACTTCTAGCTCGTTATTTTTCTAATACCTGTAATAAGCCAAGCACGGCTTTATTGTAGCCTGTGATACTAATGTTCCTTCTTTTTTTTTTGAGCTACTATTCTGTTAACCTATTGCATGCCATGAATTGTTCCTTTGTTAAGTTATTTTTTGATATACAGACTTGTATTTAATAATTGTTACTTTGTTTTAATGAAATACTTATTTTAGTTCTTTTTAATACAAACTTTTCTACTTATTGTTACTTTGTTTTAATGAAATACATGTTTTAGTTCCTTTTTAGTACAAACTTTTGTATTTATTGTTACTTTGTTTTAATGAAATACTTGTTTTAGTTCCTTTTTAGTACAAACGTTTGTATTTATTAATTATTACCTTGCTTTAGTCAAATATATATCCGTTAACAAAATAAAACATTGAATTCATTTACAAAACCATTTTTTTTATTTCTTACTGATCGGTGGTTATAATTGAGGGGCAAATATTGACTAAGCCACAGCAAAGTTTTACTATGCAATCGAAATACATTATATATTATGTCATCATGTTTTTTTGGAAATTGCAGTAATTGGCTGCCGATTACTCAATATGAGATACTTTTGTCTTAAGACACCTATCACACGCTCAACGTGTATACGTACTCTTGCCAGTTTTCGTGTCCGTTCCAGGTCCTCTACACCCATTTGGTCTTGTCCACTTCGAAAGGCAGGCATTAAGAGCTTAGCTCCTTTTTCCATAAAAACTTGATTGCTGAGTATTCCGCGGTCGGATAGAATAATGTCCCCACACTTGATATTCTCGAGAAATCCGCAACTCTCAACGACGGTCTTATCACTGCATCTGTCACCATATCCTTTTGAAACGAAAGTATAGCTCCAGCTGGTGATATTGCTATAAGGTACTTCAGAGTGTTGTGATATTTATACGAGGAAAACACCTCTGAGAGTGCCAGGGCAGGACCTGTAAGTATAAACGAGAATAAAGCGTTAGCATATGTCAATGAAAATATCTTTAAAGTATACCTGGATTTTCGATGAATATTTCGAAGCAATCTATGATAGCTGTAAATCTACAGCCAAGAACTTCCTTAAAATAGTCCGATGTATTTCTTTCAAGGGCAACTGCATCAGGCCAGCGGATAAACGAACCAATTTTTATGCTCAATGCTATCAGGTTCTCATGGAAAACTTTTGATACAGTGGATAATGCTATACCATACTTATATGACAAATAAGTGAATGGCAAATCCAATCGCAGTTTCATGAGTACCATAATGAAAGCATCAAACACATTTATACCCCTCGACAAAACATCGCTCAAATCCTCTTTGACAAAATCAAAAAGGTTACTAAGAGCAATGAAATTCGGAAGGCCAGTGAAATATGTGACTTTGGTGTCATCGTCCTTGAAACTATCGGCAGAAAGTTTCCCTTTCTGGAGCTGCTTTCTCAAGCTTTCAATGGTGCCATCTTTCTGCTTTAATTTTCCATCATAACAATTCAACATCTAGGAAAAAGTTATGTGATTTGTTAAATACATGCATTTCATATAAAAACAAACAAAGTTATCCGCCTCCACGTGGTGTTCCCTGGATAACGCAAAATGGATAACAACAAATCGGCAAATCCCAATAAAAAAAACAAAAATAAACAAAACAAAAAGCCGAACTATGAAATCAAATTCAAAAACAAACAAAAAAGTATTTTTCAATGTTACCCGACGAAAGTGAAATGGGGTAGTAGGTTAGGTTAGGTTAGGTTAGCTAGGGTTATGAGGTTGTCATAAAACACTAGGCACCAAAGTGGGCCCATCGCGATCCCTAGGAAACCTTCACGGCAAAAAACCTAAACCCAATCATCCAAGCAATTAATCTCCCTACAAAATCTAAAGAGATCCTTGTTATGGTTCAAGGACCTCACCTCCTCCAAGTTATCGAAGAAGTATCTACCCAGGTACTTTAGCCTTATCCTGGCAATTCCTTGACATTCACAGAGTATATGAGTTATATCCTCTGAGACATGTAGCTCATCGCAGTACCTACAAACATCCGTATCGGATAACCCTAGTCTCATGGCATGCCTCCTTAGGAGACAGTGGCCAGAGATTATTCCTATCGCTGTTCTTAGCCTCGATCTATCTAACTTAATTATCTCCCCAGATTTTCTGCGATCTAACACAGGCCACAGGGCCTTAGACACCCTGGTGACGTAAGACTCTAGCGCCTTTAGCGCAGCCTGACTGTCAATGTAGATGGCGATATTCTTATCGGATATTGATCCCATCTCAAGTAATTTCGCAGCCTTAAGTACAGCTAGAACCTCTGCTTGGAACTCACTGCATGTGTCCGGAAGTCTCAGGGCCACCTGTAGGTTCGTATCTCTCGAGTAAATACCTGACCCCGTGCCTTCACTGGTCTTAGAACCGTCTCTGTATATTGCAATCTCGTTGTGGACAGAGACTGTCTTCCTTCGCCAGTCGTCTCTAATAGGATACAGTACTTCGTATGGTGTGTCGAAGTCTAAGGTGCCAAGTATATCGTCCGATTCTTCAGGGATTCCGGGAAAAGATTCCTTGAGAATGGAGCTGTGTCCTATGTTATTGGTCCCGAAGAGACCAACGTTAGTGAGGCGAAGCGCACTGTTGCCCGCTTGAAATTTGATTTGTAGGTCTAATGGTAAGAGATACAGGAAGATCTCGAGTGCAGCCGTAGGTGTTGTGCGTAGAGCACCTGTGATGGCAATGCAGGCTGATCTTTGTACCATGGCCAACATATCCCGTGTGTTTTTCGTATTCGTTGCCTTCCACCACACAAGAGCCCCATACGTAAGGATGGGTCTGACTACCATGATGTATAGCCAGTGCATCATTGCGGGCTTCAGGCCCCATTTTTTCCCCGCGGTCCGCTTACAGATGAAGAGAGCATTATATGCTTTGCGGACTCGTTCCTGTATGTTAAGTTTCCAATTTAGTTTCTTATCCAGCATTATACCAAGATATCTGGCGCCTTACCTGCCTTAGGTATGAATATAACCCGCACTTCCCTCCATGCCACTGGTACGTAGCATGTCCTTAAACAATGTTTAAAAATTTCCCTAAGCCTGTTTCTGACCTTGGCTGGAGCTTTTTGTCCATGTAATGAGATTTTCTACGTCGTCCCCTATTGACCTACCAATATACGTAGTAGTAGTAGAATCCATTGGCGATCTACTTCCTGGGAAGTGAGCTTCAATTAACGTTTCTAAAACTTCTTCGCTACTTTCTGCCCACGAGCCGTCAGATATTTTGATGAAGCTTGGGACAGAAGTGTCTTTAGCTAGCATCTTGCGAAGTCTGGAAGCTTCACTTGTATCCGCAATGGACTGACAAAATTCCTTCCACGACTTTCTTTTTGATTGCCTAATTAAGTATTTAAACTCCCGCTTGCGGTCCATATATTCATCCCATGTAGTACCGTCCCCTTTTTCTTTGGCCCTGTTGTAGAAATGCCTAACCTGTTTTTTCTTGGAGTTGATTTCCTTGCTCCACCAAGGAGGTTGGGACCTCTTGGACTTCTTTCTTAGTGGACAGGCCCTTTCAAATGCCATGTTCATTACTTTGCCTAAGTTGTCTACCGCCTTATCTATATCTTGAGGATCGCCACTGCGAATAAGCCCATCCTTAAGATGTTTCCTTACTAGCTCTGTGTACATACCCCAGTCTGTACTCCTAGGGTTTCTGTAGCTGTTGCTAGCCCTAGTTTGGAAATTAATATGGAAGCGTACCCATCTGTGATCAGAGAGAGATGCCTCCTCCAAAACCCCCCATTTTTCTACCATTAAGTGATCAGAACGAGAAGCTAGTGTTATATCAATCACTTCTTGTCTGTTCCTAACTAAAAAAAGTTGGCGTAGATCCCTTATTACATATGGTGAGCTTGGTCGAAAGAATGAAATCGAAAAGACACTCACCTCTTGTATTGGTATCACTGCTACCCCATTGCGAGTGATGCGCATTTGCATCACAGCCCACGATGAAGGGCCAGTTGTCCTTCCTTACCAACTGCTTCATTTTACCAGATGGAATCTCCGCCAGCTCATACGGGAGATAGGCAGAGACCAGGCACAGCGGTTTTCTTCCCTCACTTTCACAGGAGACTGCTACTAGATTGCCGTCACTGAAATTATTCAAAAGAAATGCCCTTATATTGTTTTTTAAAAGTATACAAGCCCTGATTTTACCTTCGTTCGCTTTGTAGAACAACGTATAATTCCTATTTTTGAGCCCTTGGATCTGGTTGTTGTCGTTGATCCATGGCTCTTGTACCAGTACGGCCGAGACGTCATGCTTGATAACATAGTTGATCAAGCATGCCGTCGCAGCCTTACTGTGATGCAGGTTTATTTGCATCACTTCCATCATCTTTGGGCTCCTCCTCCTGCTCCATACCCTTGGTCATGAGCTTTAGCATGACCTTCCTCATGCTATGTCGCACCATCCCTTTGGTCTTTTCAAGGAATGGCAGCGATTCCCTATTTAGGGCCAGCAAGAAGTGCTGACCACACTGCTTCCGAGGACCTGTCTTCAGCACCCTCCATGTATCGGCCTTCAACTCCCTGTTCTGCATGTGGAGGAGACCAAGCAGTTTTTCTGCGTAGGTGTAAGGCAGCGGAACCCAGACCCAAGCCTTGGGCGGAGTGTATCTAGCCAACTCCGCCACCGTCACGCACTTGAGCTGGGACCCGCTCCATACTTCCCCAACCTCCGAAATGAACTGTCTGAGGAAGTCAACAGAGGCTTTGTTCCCATAGGCAAAAACCTTCTGGCCCCCTTCCCATCCAGCACCGTTGAATTGAAGGTCACTATCCTCAGTGGAAGACATCTTCTTCCACAGAGCATCCTGAAACTTCTCCTAGACGGTAATCCACTGGCCCATGGTCAGGCGACCGCAGGGCTCCTGCTCGTTGACAATAGCAACAAGGAGCTCGTCTTCCGGGTCGTAGTTCGTAGAGGCCCCCAGCTCCTCCCTACTTCTAGCCTCACCTGCCTGTGCGGCCTCATCGGCTAAGACTACCTTAGCCCGATCAAGCTGCAACCTATCCCAAGCACTTAAGGAGTCAACGTCACACCCCCCCGAAATGTGCTTTGCGCTTAGCACTCTCGACCTTTCGTCTTGCATTGCGCACAAGCATCTTCTCCAGTTGGTGTGCGTTTTTCCTGCTATCCTTCCGCACGACCTCAGAGAAACTAGGAGCAGCAGAGTTCTCGCCAACTGCGCTACCAGTTCCTTTGGTCACTATTCCCTTTCCACATTTAGTGAGAGTGCCAGCCAACTCACTGTTAGCCTTTTTAACTACTGTGAGAGTACCAGCCAACTCACATCTGCCCTGCTCTAATAAAATGGGAGTACCCGCCAACCCACTACCGCCCTTAGTTACGGAAGTGAGAGTACTAGCCTGCTCACTTCCCACTGCGCTATCGTCAGTGAGTGTGCTGTCCGCATCCTCGCTGTCGCTGGCCAGTAACACGTCCTCAAGCTCCTTCTCTAGCCCAGACGTGGAAGACTGTGGGGATGACACTACGTCATCGACCCCCAGTTCCATCCTTGTCTGCTCAAAGAGTACTTCCCCAGGTATGCAATTATTTTTTTGTATTTTTTGTATTTTTTGTAGTTTTGTATTTGTTTTTTTGTTTAAATTTTTCTCCATTTGGTTCCCACGAGTAGGCACGGAACAACTGGTCGATCTTAGTTTACCGGCATGCTAAGACAAGGTGCAACTTACTGTGAGCCCTGCCAGGGCGCCCACAGGAGCTCGTTAGGACTGGTTTAACCCCCAGTCCTCCATCCCTCGGCACGGTTCTGAAGCTCAAACCACCAGGGAGTTAGGTATCTGTTGTTACCTCATTCTCGATGACCACTGCGCACGATTGATGCGTGCGTGTTAGTCTTAGCTGACACTAACCTAGTGACCTAGGATTAGCCATTTCCAGCGGGCACCCACGGGGAGGACTAGAGAAGAGGATTTTTGCCCACCAAAAAAAATGGGGTAGTAACTGGAGTGAAATGGGGTAGTTCCCTTGACACACTTAACGGAACTTACAACGTATATATCAAACCACTAATACTGTGGTAGCGAAGCCCTCAACAGTAAACAAACTGGAAAAGGCACAAAACAAAATCCTACGTATAGTCACAGGAGCAGTAAAAGCTACAAACACAAGCGCGCTGAGGTTGTAATAAAAGAACAGCAAGATTAGCACTGAAATTGAAAAAAGAGCCTGCATCCGACAAACAAAAACATCAACTCTGCCACGAAACTATCATATCTACCTTCTTGCTCATCAGCTCTACAGACTCAAGATAAGGACAACAGCAGAGTGCACTCTATGCGACTCAAACCAGCCGATGGACGAAGATCACCTAATGACATGTAAGGAACTATCAAAACAATAAAGATATTTTTGCTTTATATTGGGAAGCAAGAGGGAAAATGAGCTAGAACTCAACCCCAGCCATTGGAAAAAGAAAGAAAAGATATAAAAACAAAACGCTTACTTTTACATGGTCTTCTTTATATTTAAGTATAAGCAGGTCTCTTTCCGCCAGTTCTTGTCTCAATTTATCTATCTCAGAAATTTCTGAGACAGCTTCGACTGATGTAGGGTAAACTGTCCCACAGTGGCTCACGTCCCACAATGAATCTTTTAAATTTACAGAATCTCTACTTATAAGAGAAAAGCGAAGTAAAGAGAAAATAAACCGCGTTTCGATCCTTTATGAATTTACCTGGCAATTGAAGTAGTGCACTCGTCAGCGTCGGTTGTGCTCAAGGAAATGTGAATTTTCCTGGTAAGTAAATTAGAAATCGTGCTTTTTATTTTTGTTCCATTTAAAAAGGTAATGTGCTTAGTGAGATTTTTGGGATACAGTTTAAAATGTTGATTATCATTATTAATTAAAATTAGTATGTCAATAAAATTTGTGAAATAGATTTTTCTATAAAAATGGTTTTCTCCAAAAAGTCACTATGTCCAACAGTGAACCAGATCATAGTCGTATACAGTGAACCATGGACACAACTATATGCAATATTTTAACAATAAGTTCACAATTCAACGAAAATAAGGCAAGCTGCTAATGAAAAACAAATTCCATACGCAAGATTGAGAAAATATTTTCTCAAAACACAAAATCAAAATATAGCGAGCAGGAATTGGAAGTAATGAGGTTTACTCCAAACTATACCGTAAGCCTTATATTCACAGAGGAACAAGAAGCCACTTTAATAAAGTATCTCAACGACTCAGCATACTTATTTTATGGTTTGACAAATGTGGATTGCCGGAAGTTGGCATATAAAACTGCAAAAATTAACAAATTAAAAATTCCCGAATGCTGGAAGGAGGAGAAAATCGCTGGCGTCGAATGGTTGCGATCGTTTCGCAAAAGACACCCTAGCTTGACTCTGAGAGCTCCAGAAAGCTGAAGCTTGGCTCGAGCAACAGCCTTTAACATCGGAAAACATTTTGACAACTTAGAAATAGTCATTAAGCGCCATCCAAATTTCTTAAATGCCACAAGAATGTATAATCTGGATGAAACGGCAACAACGACGGTGCAAAAACCTCAAAAAATGTTAGCACCTAAAGGCATAAGATGTCTTTCCAAAGTTACCAGTGGTGAGAGAGGGACTTTATCTACAACATGTGCATAATCTGTGCGAGTGGGCAAGCTTTTCCACCTGCCATTGTTTTTCCAAGAAAAAAAATTTAAAAGTTATATGCTTAAAGGTTAGACTTAAGCAAAAACTTATTTTGTCTTCGATAATTAATACGGTGTTTATTATCTTAAAGGTACACCTCCAGGTAGTTTGGGCCTAGCTACACCCAGTGGATGGATAAATTCTGAGTTATTTGCTTAAGTAATGAAGCACTTTATTCAACACACTTCCACATCTATGACAAATCCCTCGCTGCTTATTCTGGTTAATCATGAATCATTATAAAATAATAAATAAACACTATAGGTTCACTGTGAACTACCCGGTGGTTCACTGTGTCCACCCCCTAGTACACAGGGAACCAATTGAGGTGCGTTTTAAAAAAACTCAAAATTTACTATTTTCTATGATCTTTCTAAAGCTGCATGTGGTGAAATACAAAGCTAATAAAGCAAATAATAAGTACCTTCAAACCGTTTAAAGATTAAACCAACAGTTTAAAAACTACATCAAGTCAACCGCAAATTGGTCCACTGTGGGACAGTTTACCCTACTCGGTATATTTGTATCACTTGAGTTGCAATTGCAACTTGCAACTCACGATTCTTCAGCCTTTGATACCTCGTTGTATTCATTGTCCTTGTTTCGTATCCCATATTTTTGTTAGGAACCCAATCTGTTTGTCCTTAGAATGTGCAGGACGTCCTTTAAAAATAAGCACATTACTTAAGATATTGTATGATTACCATTTTATTTTACTAACCTGTGATAAAATGTTCAGAGCAAATACGGGTGTACTTCAAAGAGGACTCCTTCAGATCCACCCTTCTAATAGCATTTATCCAGGCAACTTTCCTTGTATTGGTGATCTCCGCAAGTTCCATAGACTTCTGGTCTCTCCGTACTCTGTTTCCATCCCTATCATGGCGATTGCTACAGCTCACAACACAACACTTTGCCGGCATTTTACACGTAAAGTATTCATTTTTTCGTATGGAAAAATAGTAATGTGATGTGCTATTAATATTTACACGCACCAAATGCAAAAATATTCTTGAAATATTGTGTTTTGGAAGAATTTTCTCACTTTCAAATTATTCCGCGCGCAAAACAACACAAAAAAAAATGTTTGGCTACCAAAAGTGGTTTGTCGCTTAAACGTCATAATTTTGACAAGCAGCCGAAAAGGTCTATTGGTTTCACTCCCGATTTCACTCCTTTTTGATTCCAATGGAACGTGTGAAATCGTCTTCTGCTTACTTTTGTGTGTGTTGGTGAATGTCTGATTTTTGTTTACATTTTTCACAGAAAAATAAAGCAAAAAATGGCTTCTTGTTGCCTAATGGAAAATCACATTAGCAATTCTATCATGTTTTTATCAATCAATCAATCATATTTTTATTAATTTTTTTTTTATGTCTATGTAAAATTTGTTTCTACTAACTTGCCCCAACTCAGAAAATAAAATAAACAAAAGAATGCGTATTGTACCATATGACTTTGACAAGTAGTCCGATGTAAGGGTTTATATGTATGAGTGCAATTTGAAAGCACTCCCAAATGAAATCCGGAAGAGAAAAACACTTCCGAAACAGCACTCCAAACACCCAATGCAACATGATTCGGAGTGCTTTTTCTGCGCGGAACACAAAAAGAGTACTCCTTTTTGCCAAATGGAAAACGACATTAATGCATTTGTTTTCTACTTCATGTGAGAATAAGGACAGGCAAGAAGTGAACCAGATAAGTCGACTACAAGAGATGCGTCCTAAGATAATCACCCAGTTCGGCGAAAAGAAGCTGAAGAACGACTTATTGCAAACATAGTTTACTGGCCGGGAGAATGTTTGGAGCTTTATTAAAAATAACTATTTTTAATACCTTTTAAGAGTTCTTACTAATTTTTTATTGGAGTTCAATTTAAAATCTATTACATTGAACTAAATTTTGCTAATATAAAATAAGGATTATTTTCACATGATGTCAAAAAAACATAGAATCTAATAATGTCATTTCTAATTTGTCAAATATATGAAAAATACAATAAAACACTCCAATTTATAACGTCGACCGGATAAGTTGCCCTTAATTATCCAAAGTTACTAGAAATATCTCATCGCTATATACATAATAGAATACACACTAATAGGGTACATTCAACACAAGTGAGGATAACAGAAAAGAGGACAATTCTGTGGCACATCTCTCCGTGCCGGCTTCACAATTTCAACTGTCGAAGCGCTCACAGATCTGTCTATGGAAGCCTTAACTTAGGTACATTATCCTTAATATGAAACACAAATGAGGGATATAACAAATACGATGTACCACAGTGGCACCACAAACACAGTGGCACACTACTTAACTATTTACAGTGCCTCTTTACGATTAAGTATGCTCTAACACGGCCATCCTGCAATATTCATCGCTCTCGATGAAATGAAACATTCCTTTTCATTTTACTTTGTTTATTACTTCAAAGGTCCAAAACACAACATAAAAAAGATAGAGATAAAATCATTCCATATTTTACCATCCATCGTTTTGCAGCCAGTCACAACACGTTCTGTAATGAATTGAATTTTAACATTACAACATCAGAATTTTATCAGAACTAAATCTGTGCCAACTAAAATTTACGCTACTTCAAAGAAACAAAAACACAACCACAATCAGGTTCATAGGTCAGAGGCAATCTAAGGCCCGGTCATGACTTCGTCAAGAAAACTTCCAACAGGCTCATAGCTCAGAGGCAATCTTAAGCTTGTCTGTGACCTCACAATATTAACTTTAAGCAGGCTCATAGCTCAGAGGCAATCTTAAGCTTGTCTATGACCTCACAATATTAATTTTAAGCAGGCTCAGAGCTCAGAGGCAATTTTAACCTTCTCCATGACCTCGCAAAATTAAACTTAAAACAGGCTCATAGCTCAGAGGTAATCTGAAGCTTGTCTATGACCTCACAAAATTGACCTTTAAAACAGGCTCATAGCTCAGAGGCAATCTTAAGCTTGTCTATGACCTCACAAAACAAAAACATGTAACCCTACCTTATTTTGAGGCAATCACATATATTTTTAGCCGGCACAGTAAATATTGGATAATTTAGTTGCTTGAAAAGCTTCATAGCTAAAGCACAAAATTGTCTAACCACATACCTTTTTAACTGTCGCTATCCACACCTATAGGGCGAATAACTTCCCTTGCCGCAACTATAATGGTTTTTAAGTTCTCCATCTTCAGTTTATACCGGTCATTCGGCAGAATGCCCGCAACCTCGTATGGTCAGCGATAGTGAACGTCCAATTTCGACTTCCGTATTTGATTGCTTTTATAAACACGGGTGCCAATATCCAGTCGGCTCGGCTTGCATTTATCTTTGTCAAAACGTGTCTTCATGCATTTCGCATTCTCCTGTAACCGCTCGTTTGCTACCTCTCGTATCGCCTGAACATCTTCGTACTCAGGTTCTATGCCAAGTTCGGACAAAAGAGCACCTATCTTTGGAGTTCGTCCACTGATCCCAGTCAATACCTTCAGGGGTGATAATCCAGTTGTTTTGTTGGTCGTTGTATTTAGGGCTAGTTGAATCCTGCTAACGTAGCTGGTCCATTCAAGGCTAGTGTCCAGATTAGTTCTCAGTAAATTAGCCACAGTATTTACGTATCTCTCGACTTGCCCGTTTGCCCTACTAGTACCTGGGGCAATCAAGTGATGTTGAATACCAAATGAAACGCACAACTTTCTGAACTCCTCGCTCTTGAAATTTGACCCGCGGTCAGTGACGATCTTATAAGGGACTCCAAACAGCATTACGAAGTTGTGAAACAACTGAACCGTTTCCGACGCTTATAGAGTCTTGCAGGGTAGTAGTATGATAAATTTGGTAAAAGAATCTATAATAGTAAAAATATGACGACAATCTTCCTGGTTATTTTTCCGTAAAAGGGGCCCATATAATCAGCATGAATGGTGTGAAAGGGCACCGGTTTCTTTTCAATCGGATGAAGTTCGCACTGCTTTTTTCCAGAAGGCCTTTTGGCCGCAATACAGATCAAGCAGGATTCAATAAATTTTCTGACGTTCTTTGCCATGGACGGCATCCAGAAATGTTCTCGCATTTTACCCAGTGTCTTTTCCCATCCAACGTGACAGTTATCCTCGTGGAAGCGCCTTATGAGTGACAGACGGCAGTACTGCGGTATATAAAGCTTATCAGTTTCTTGAAGTCTCTTGTATAACAATCCCCCTCTCACTATATATAGGGATTTGGTGTCAGCATCGTCCGCATTGATCTTGTGGATAATTTCAGTCGTATTCGGATCTTGACGCTGCTCAATGTTTAACCAGGTGTCCGTTAAACTGTTTAATCGGCAACAAGTTTTGATGGGTATATTGCGACTCAAATAGTCGGCGTGAAGCATTGTTTTCCCTTTTCTGTATTCGATATCAAAATCGAAATCTTGCAGATACATCCACCAACGTGCGACGCGTGGCAATAAATCCCTTTTTGCTTAGTAGCTTTTAATGCGTTACAGTCGGTGACCACAAGAAATTTTACACCCAAGAGATAAGTGCGAAAGTTCTTAATTGCATTTACTACTGCCAAGGTCTCTAATTCGTAACTATGGTAGTTGCTCTCGTATCCTTTCGTTGCCTGACTGTAGAATGCTACTAAATGCAAACGTCCACCAATACGCTGGAACAAGACGGCTCCATACCCCACAGCACTGGCATCGGTATGTAGTTCCGTCGGTAGGTCTGGATTAAATACCACCAGCACCGGTCGCGTCGTTAGTTGACCTACTACGTAACGTCTTGCCGACTCGCATTCTTTACTCCATTCAAACTTCGCATTGTTTTTAGTCAGCGCGGTAATGCAGCTTGTTTTAGCAGCGAACTCTGGGATGAATTTTCGAAAGTAGTTTGCCAGCCGGTCGCACCATTTTAACATTCGCTGGAGTAGGAGAACGTACCAATGCGTCTATCTTGTTGCTGCTCAGTCTTACACCGTCACAAGATATTTCGCGGCCTAAGTACTCAATTTTAGTTTCAAGGAACTGGCACGTCTCCATATTAAGCGAAAATCCACTACTTGTTAAGGCTTGTAGAACAATGTCGAGCTTTTCAAGTCCCTCTTCTCGGTTTTTGATTTGATCAAAACATCATCTAGGTAGACCAACGCCGTCACGACCTTAAGTGTTTACAGGACCACGTTGATTGCCCGTTGAAATACCGCAGGGGCATTGGCGAGCCCAAACGGCATGCGGAAAAATTCAAAGTGGCCATCTGGGGTGACAAATGCTGTCTTCTCAATGGAATCGTCCACGATGGGAATTTGGTAAAACCCGGAAGCCATATCTAACGAGGTGAAATAAGTATTACCTGAGAGACTATCTAGTTGATCCTCGATCCTAGGCAATGGGTAACGAGCCTTTACAGTTATTTTGTTTAAGGCTCAGAAATCAACACAAAGACGATTCTGGCCATTTTTTTTTCTTACAAGGATGATAGGACTGGCATAGGGAGAACTACTGTCCCTTACTATTCCGTGAGACTTTACTTCCATAATAATTTTAGACGTTATTAATCGCTCTAAGTGCGCCATTCTATAAGGCATATAAAAAATACTACAGTCTTTTGATAAATGGATGTTCAGAGAGCCCGTAGTAACTCTTGCAGTAGGAAAACCATACTCTGAGAATACTTCTCTAAAATATTGTTAAGCTTCATCTTGATCATCGAGGCACATTTTGAATTATTTCAATTTCTGATAATCGTCTGCGTAGAAAAACACTGGACTGGCTCACGTCGTCGAAGGGTTGAGCCGTGTGCATCCAACGCGATCATTAGTGAAGAGTCTTTCAATATGTCTCTACCGATGATCATCTCATTTTTCAAAAAGTCGCGATCAATTACGTGGAAAGTGACTTCAATTGTGATGTCTTCAAATACAACCCGAGTGTCAAGTTTTTCGGTGAGAGTTATAAGAGATTTTCCAATCCCTTGAACTACGAGAAAATGTGCCTCTCTCTTCGTGGGTATTTTTCCAGCAACATCCGACCGTATAAGTGAGCAATCCGATCCTGAGTCTAACAAGCAGTGATATACTTTTCCGTTAATCAACACCACCGTAGTACCTTCAGACTGCATTATATCGTTATTACACAAAAGTACATTCTTCCGTTCAGCCCTCTGCTTTGCCCAACAAGTTTGTTCATCATGGCCCGATTTGCTGCAAAATGAGTTCAGAGTTCTTATCTCGCTACCCGAGGACTTTTCAACAATTCTGTGAAAAGGCTTATTTTCGGCCCCAACTCTCCGTGGACACCTGGCTCTAATGTATCCGACCTGGTCACACAGAAAGCAATGCCTGTCAGGATCTATTCGTGGGCGCTTAGCAACTGGTGACCTATCTTTCAATTTCGCGTAAGGTTTTACAGAAGTAACTTGTTTTAACACATTTTGAGTAGATGAGACGTTGGGTTTTAGGTTAGGTGTTTCGCGAATAGAGGACAAATGATCAATTAAGTTCTGCACAGAATTGGGCATAACAAGCGTTAGCGAGTTCCTGAGGCCGACTTCGGAAATGTTTCCTACCACGATACGGACAATTTTGTCCTCGGAAATTTCAAACGGCAATCTATTAATTTGTGAAATTTTTTCCATGACAAACTCTGTATATGTTGCAAATGCATTGCTCTCCGAATTCGCAACTCCACGTAGTTGTTCTACTATATCAGCCACACTTGAAAAGGTATGAATGATGGATGCCCGCAAATCTTCCCAACTATATTGCCGGTACCCATATTGTTGGTACCAGGTTTTTGCCCTACCTAGCAACGCAGCCTCCACTCGGGGGATGATATCGAAATTTTTCAGTTGATCGCGGTTCACCCTGGCATCAACATCAGCACACCACTTGTGTGCGTTGATACGGGAGTTGTCGGGATCGAAACAAGGGAACCCGACTGCAGCAACCCTTTCACGCTGCTGAACAACGGCACTCAAAATGTGGCTAATGGCGCCTGATGTAATGACGTGTGTCTCTTCCGGCACATCCCCTAAAGAGCGCCTGCTTTGATGATCACGACCAACCACCCCTTCTTGCCGTTCATCCATTGAGCTGGTACCCTTATCCCGATCCTGTTTCTTTTTTTGTGGCATATTATTCAGAGAGACTTACCGCAACTACACTAGATAGTGTCTGCACTCGCACACAGCATCAGAGAGAGAAATTAAACTGTATTTCCGGATTATATCCCTCGGATTGTATACCCTCAAATACGCGCGAGTTATATTTTAGGTTCCGCGTTTAATTAAAAAAAAAAACCTTTTCTTTTGACTCACTTTAATCAACTGAACTGATACTATGACAAGCTAAACACAAGTTTTTTTGGTGGCACTATAGTTTCAAGTTTATTTTAAATTAATTCATTAAACAAAATTCATAAAAGTCCTTTAAATCCGTGTATTAGCTTTGTTTCACTACGTGCGCAGTAAATTTCATTTAAAATCGCTCCTTAAACTTGTTAACTTCACTCCTTTACCTCGCCCACCATTAGCCTTTGTTATTCGTGCCCTATGAACAAAAGAGATTTGAGTCGCATCTTACGCTCCACAGTTAAAATCGGCGCAAATCAACCAATTTCACCTATTATGGCACAAACACAAATACCCGACACAAAACACAATACCAAGTTGTCGTTTGAAAAGATGATGAAAAGGGAGATGAAGGAATTAAGGCAGTGGATTCAGGATGAAATGAAGAAGTTGACCGAGAAACTGGATAAAATTGAAAGCGATTTTAACCAACGTCTCACTGATGACAGCCTAGCCGTAGCAGACCTGACTTTAAGAGTCCAACAGCTGGAAGCAAAAACATCGGAACCCCCCTCCAACAATGCACTACTCATCCAACGCTTAGACGAACTAGAACGCGAAAAATTTTCCACAAACGCAATCATACGTGGTATCCCGAAAAAAGAGAATGAAGATTTGCATGAATTATTCTCAGATTTATGCCATTCCGTCGATTGCACACCAACACCTAACCTGCAAAACATTTATCGCACGAAATCCAAAATCAATGGCGATGACATCAACACCTCTATTGTCATAAAATTTAACACCGTCACCGAAAAGAATAACCTGCTGCGATCTATCCGTCATCGATGGACCGTAAAAAAAGAAAATCTTTGTTTACATGATGTAAAGCTTAACTCTGACAGCCGCATCTACGTAAATGAAAGCTTAACGACGACCAACCACTTGATCTTACGGAAAGCTCTTGTTCTCAAGCGGCGAAAAGTTCTCTCGAGTGTTTTCACCAGAAGCGGGAGAGTTTATGTGCGTGTCACTGGGGCAGAAAAAGAACTTTTAATTACATCAATCGAAAGCTTGGATACAATTATTGCCGACCAAACAACGAACGAGCTGGTGAACGATGATGGAATATCGTAAGCTTCGTACTACGCAAAATTATTATCACTTTTATAATTATCTCTATACTAACTTTGCTTTAATTTGTCTCTTATTTCTAAATTACTTGTTGAATTTCAGCCAAATATCTGAACTTATTTCTCACTTCGCTTATTTCTTATTCTCGGTAGTTTTGTGTCTTGGCGGAGGGTTCCATTTCTCGTTTTTTGAAAACGATTAGCAACAACAATAGCACTGCGCCTGACCGCATAAATAATATGCGCGCTATCCGTAATATTCTATGTAACCAATGCAGTGGGCTTCATGTATGTCATCTTAATGCACAAAGCCTTTACCCAAAAATAGATGAATTTAGGTATGTGTTTGAGGGATCAAATATGGACGTCGTTTGTGTATCTGAGACCTGGTATAATGCCAAATTATCTGATATTCTGTGTAGCTTAAAGGGGTATAATTTGATTCGTGCTGATAGAAATGATCAAAGAGGCGGAGGTGTGGCTATCTACATTCGCAGTTCAATCAATCATAGGTTTGTCCTAAGCTCAGATACTTCTCTCCCTATTGAATATTGTTTTGTCGAAATCTTGAACGGCCGAAACAAATGTTTAGCTGGTGTAGTTTACCGGCCTAACAAAAATGTTGATATTTCTAATCTCTACACAGTACTTGAAAACATTTCTTCTAGCTATTCAGAAATTTTCATATGTGGTGACTTCAACTGCAATTTACTGAATAGTGAGACCTCTAAATCCTTTATTGAGCGGATGAATAGTCTTGGTCTTTACACGACTAACTCTAGTAATCCAACTCATTTCTCTAACGATGGCGCAACATTACTGGATCTATTCTTTAGCAATAATATTGAAAAATGTCTGCATTACGACCAACTATCAGCATCTGCTTTTTCAAAGCACGACCTAGTTCCGCTGATGACCAAGTAACTTTCCTACAAAACTCTATACTTTATTTGTTTAATACTCACGTGAAATTAAAAACCAAGGTAGTCAAAAATCAGCATAATTCGTGGTTCACTCAAGAAATTCTGGAACTGATTAAGCAGCGAGATTTGGCCTACAAACACTGGAAACGTTTCAGGTTACCAGAGTTTCTCAGTTCTTTTCGTGTGGCCCGAAACAAGGTATGCATACAAATTAGGGAATCTAAAATCCAAGAGTACTCAAATCGGCTTAATAAAGATTTACCATCTAAAATGCTTTGGAAAAACATTCGGGAACTTGGCATTGGGCGCATAAAGGAAAAATTCCCTGATAACTTAAACCCAGACGTTCTTAACTCAGACTTTGCAAACGTCCAATCTGGATCTCCTAATCTACAAACTAGCTCAATCGATCCTCCTGTACTTTTAAACAGTCCTCGCCCGAACAGCTGTTTTCAGTTTCAAAGAATTGAAGAAGCCGATGTCGTGATCAACATTTTAAAGATTAAATCGAGAGCTATGTGCTTCGATGAAATGCACCCGATCTTTATAAAAATGATACTGCCGCATATTCTGCCTGTTCTCACCCATATATTCAACACTATAATCATGACATCCTCCTTCCCCAGCATCTGGAAAATTGCCAAAGTTATCCCCGTTGTTAAAAAACCTGCCACACGTCTATCGCCACCGGAATATAGGCCAATATCGATTCTTCCTTTTATCTCGAAGGTTTTCGAAAAGCTTTTGCACTGCCAGATCTCAAGTTTCATAAAAAACAATAATCTCTTATGTGTTAACCAATCGGGCTTTAGACAAAACCACAGTTGCGTATCTGCTGTCCTTAAAGTAACTGAGGAACTCAGATGCGCTATGGATGCAGATTTAGTATCTTTTTTAGGATTACTGGATTTTTCCAAAGCCTTTGATACGGTTAACCATAGTGTCCTCATCTCAAAAATGAAAAATCAGTTCTGGTTTTCTGACTCAGCTGCTAATTTAATGCTTTCCTACCTATCTAGAAGAAGCCAAGCTGTGGCGATAGGTAAACACGTCTCTGGTGTCTTAAAACTTTTTTCTGGAGTACCCCAGGGATCTATACTTGGGCCACTGTTGTTTTCAATGTGTATTAATGACCTTCCATTGCAAGTTCAGAACTCATCGATTGATTTGTATGCCGATGATGCACAGATTCGCCTCAGTTGCAAATTGGGAATGATCGAGAACGGCGTTTATTTACTGAACAATGACCTTGATCGTATCTTACGTTGGTCCGAGGCAAATAACTTGAAGTTGAATCCGACAAAATCAAAATGTTTAGTCATTTACAAAAATGAGCTTGACCTTAGTTATTTTCCTCCTTTACACATTGGAAACCAAGAAAGAGTTTATGTGGAAAAGGCCAAGAACCTGGGTATTTGGTTCAACAATACACTTAGCTGGGACTATCATATACAGCTAGTTATAGGGAGAATTTATGGATGTTTGCGAAGTCTTTCCTTTACAAAGCTCTATACCCCACAAAATATAAGACTCCGTTTGGCAAAAACATTAATTATCCCTTTCATTATATACGGATGTCCGATTTTTAGCAGTCTTAGTTCGGAATCTAGGAGAAATCTTACTGTTGCATTTAACAACATAGTTCGTTACGTCTATAATCTTAAGCGTTTTGATCATGTGTCCAGATACACGAAGAGCGTCTTGGGTTGCACCTTACACGCTTACATAGATTACCACACATTAAAGGCTTTGAATAATATTATAATGAGGAAAGAACCATCGTATCTTTATAATAAAATAGCGTTTCCTAATTCAAGTCGGTCTTTTATATTTATTCAACCTAGATTCACATGCATTCTATCAGAGCGCCAATTCTTTGTTTATGCTGTCAGGCAATGGAACTCTCTACCCTTAGACATTAGAAAACTCCGAGGAACTCAGCTCTTTCAACGCGTTCTCTTCAGGTATTTGGCAGAAAATTCTTAAATCCAATAAATTTTATTTTCTTAATTTTAAAACTTTAAAAATGTAAATCTCTAATCAATTGATTATATAAAATGGCAGAATGAATAATTATACTCATGTAATTCTTTTGATTCACAATCAAGAAAATAAGGCTCCTTAATTGAATTATTTACGTTAAGTTTTAGTTTGTTATATTTACTTTTAATTGTAACTTAACTTTTGCTATAAAAGACTTTAGTCTACTGTAAAAGATATTCTGAAATAATAATAAATGAAAATGAAATGAAAAAACTGATACAAATGTTTTACTTAAAAATCTTACATAGGTATCGATTGCACAAGTGATTCCATAAACTTGGAAAGTTTGGCCAGAATCCTAGCAGACGCTTACTTTGTAAGTTCATGTCACCCGTGCAGTACAATAAGTGAATGATTTTAGATACAAATGATACAAAAACTGCATTTCCGTTGCTGGGTGATGACTTCGCAGTAATGGGATGAAGGATTTCGGTCTTGGCATCTAGGTTGTATAATTTTGATTCCGTAAGGAAATTGTAGTCCTTAAGTTTTTCGAGACTTAAGATTTCCTTTGTAGAGTTGACTTCTATGTTGCTGCTTGGTGGTGGTGGAACATGTATGTCGTCCCAGTAGGTATCATGGCTCTTCTGGTAGGATATTCGATTTACCTCGACGTCGCAGTTTTTAAAGTAGATAAGTGCTGTACCCTCGACTGTTGAAGATCTTGTACTGCAAGTAGAGTTAATTAGCATTTTAGGAATATTGATAAATAGGATAAAATTCGGTTCTGGTTGTGAGATTCCTTCGATTTTTCCAACGTCACTGAAAGGACAATTGGCTGCTTCGTTGGTCATAAGTCTTCCGATGCATTGAGAGCTCTTGATGTCTTCTTCGTAGTTTCGTTTCATGCAGTAGAAAGTTCATTCTATCTTGGGGCAAGGTGCAGTAAAGTGCTGTATGTTGTTTTCATTTATATTTATATATGGTTTTCTTATTATAAGTTTTGTATCATTGATAGGAAGGGGAATTACATTATGGAGAAAATATTTTTGGGATAATAGGTTAGGAATGCGTATGCTAAATATGATATTGGAACCATTATAATATGCTCGTAATCCCAAAAATTCGTATATTTGTTCTATTGATTCGACTTTAATGTCTTGTTTAATAAGTTTATTTTCTATATTTTCTATTTCATTTATATTTAGTAAAAGTGCTGGTATTATGTTTAATTTACTTAGGATCACTGCCTCTGCGATATTAGATAGATGATTGGTTAGTAGGTCAATGTTGAAATTTATCTGATTTAGATATTGTGTTTCGGTTAGTATGTGTCCTTCTCTTTTGACTGCATTAAATGTTTTTTTCTAGAAATTGTTCTATTTTAGCCTGTTCTTTATCAATGTGTGATGTAATATTTTTGAATCTTTCTATTGTTTGAAAATTTATTGCGTGTTGGGTTAGTAAAGTTGTTTATATTTGAATTTATGTGTTCTATTTGAATGTTAATATTATGTGCGTCTTGTGCATCCATATTTCCTGTAATAAATTTAATTGCTGATCCGAGTCCGTTAATAGGACCTCGTTTATTTCTTTTAATAGGGTATAGTGTTGTTAGTTTCTTTTCGAGTTCTTTGAGTTTAAGTTTTGTTATGTGAACAGAGTTAGTTAGTGCTGTTCGTTTTTCAAAAAGATCAAGTGTGTTATTGATTTGTTGGATGTTAGTATTATAGTCTTCTAGGTTAATAATATGAATAAGATTATTTTAGTTATTGATAGTTCTACAGGGTCCTAGCCGAAGAGGAAGTATGCCGCGATTTTTTGGAAGGTTGAATATTTCGATTAGATGGGTAGATATTAGCGGGAGGCTGAAAAGAGGGGTGAAGCTAGTTATAGAGTTGTTGAGTTCAGTGTACTGTTCAATTATTATCAATCTAATTTATAAGGTTAAAATTAGGACAGCCTCGTGATCATATTCAGTGATCATACTATCATGTTTACATTCATATGCCGTGAATGTATGTATATAATATTTGAATATTAATTCTAATTTTTCTTAATGCTAAAAAAAATAATGGGTAGCTTCAATCATATTCAGTGATTATACTTCTTCTTCCTTTTTTTTCAGCGAGGTTGTGATCCGAAAATAAGGGATCACAACCCTCCAACTTCACCGCATTTCTACTGATCCGCCCGTGGGGATATTCAGTGATTATACTACCATGTTTATATTCATATTCCTTGAATATATATAAAAGATTTACTAGTATATGTACATTATATTATATTTGATCTAAGTTTTCTTCGCTTTTCTTCTTAGTTTGGTAAGGATGGTTAATATATCATTTGTTTTTATAATGTGTTTAGAGAATCTGGGTGTTATCTTATTTCGCCTAGCCTCTTTTCTGAAAACAATTTCACTATCTTTGAATTCCTCCGGTTCTTCTCTAGGTGCGTTTAATTTCTGAATTCTAGCGGTGGTTATGTTATCGACTTTTTCTTGGATTTTGGGCTACAGTTTATTAAGGAATTCATTTAATTTTGACAGGTATTCATGTTCATTGGAGAATTTGAAAGATTTGCTAAATTTGTAGGGCCGTCCAAAGAAAAGCTCGTAGGGGGTATGTTTTGTGATTGAGTGAATAGCGTTATTGTAAGTGATGAAGGTTTCGGTTAAGATTTCTTCGTGTTCTGTAGTAAGCTTTTGCTCCTTCCTCTCGGATAAAATAGATTTCTGTCAACGTAGAGTGTAGTCTCTCCACTGGCGAGTTACTACTAGTTTGCTGAAAGGATGTGAAATGAAGGATTATATTGTGTTATTTCCAGAAATCTTGGAATGTATTTGCAATGAACTCGGATCCTTGGTCGCACACAATTTTATTAGGAATGCCGTAAAGGCTTATGTATGTTTTTAAGCATTTTAAAATAGTTATGCTGCTTCTACAGGTCAAATTGTATACGCTGGCGAAACGCGAGAATTTGTCTATCAACGTAAGTATTTGATTTTGGTTTATACCATATATATCTATATGGATTTTCTCCAAAGGCTTTAGAGGAATTTCGGGCTTTGAATAGTGTGGCTTGGGAGGATTTCTATCATATTTTAGAAGCTTACATTTTTCACAGTTATTGAGGGTTTTTGTAATTGTGTTTTTCATGTTTGGGGAGTAAACTTCTCTTTTCAGATGTGATAAAGTTTCATTAATCCCCCTATGATTGGAGCGTTCATGACAGTCTCGAATTAGAGTTTCTTGTTCGTCTTCTTTCCTTATGTCTTTAAGAATTTCTGTACACCTGATAAGACGAAATGTCTTATTCTGTGAAAAGTAGGCAGAGTAGGTGGATTGAACAACACGAAAGATTTCATTAGTTGTATACAGGGCAATTAACTTGTTGGACGGGAAGAATTTTTTGAAAATATCGACCATTGTATTTTCATCGAATGATGGTCTTCGAATTACCTTTCTATGTTTGTTCCTAAATACATTTTCGGTTGCCATTGGGCAACCTCTATCCTTGGCTTCTAAAATAATCTGGATATTGAAATCGTTTAGGGGTTTTTCGGAAATGGGTATTCCGTCATTAAGATCTTCCTGAGCGCTGTGGACAGTATCTACGTCTTTATCGTTGTTGAAGAGATCATGTTCTATCTCGTTCGGATCGGAGATTCTAATGCGACTTAGGGCATCTGCGTTTGTGTTCGACTTCCCCTTTTTATAGACAATTTCATAATTGAATTCCTGTAATATGAGCCTCCATCTTACTAATTTGGAATTTGGCTCCTTAAGGTTCATAATCCATGTGAGGGGTCTGTGGTCCGTAACTATTTTGAATTTTCTCCCAAACAGATACGGTCGGAAATACTTAGTAGCCCAGACTATGGCGAGTAACTCTTTTTCAATTGTTGTGCGACTAGCAAAGCAAATAGGTTTATCGCTTCCTATATTTCCTTGTGACAGGACTGCGCCGAGAGCATAGTTGCTTGCGTCTGTAGTAAGAATAAAGGGTTTCGTGAAGTCAGGGTATTGTAAAATGGGGTCATTTATTAACAGATTCCTACAGGTTTCGAAAGCTTCAGTATAGTCTTTGTTTATTTTAATGGATTCCCCTTTTTTTAGGAAATGGGTAAGGGGTTTAGTGAGTTTAGCTAGATCCTTAATTAACTTACGGTAATAACCAATAAGTCCTAGGAAGGCTTTTGTTTCTGTTCGGCTTTTAGGGACAGGGAAGTTTTTTATGGCGTGTATCTTTGCGGGATTCGGTTTGATACCTTCGGGGGTAATAATATGAACCAAGAAAGCAATTTCTTTCTGGAGAAATTCGCACTTGTCCATTTGAATCTTGAAATTGGCTTCCCGCAACTTATTAAATACTTGCTTAATACTTTCCAAATGTTCCTGGAGTGAGGTGGAATAAATAATGATGTCGTCCAAGTAGACAAGACAAATTTTACCCACTAGCTCCTTGAGAACATTGTCCATCACTCGTTGGAAGGTGGATGGAGCATTCTTTAATCCGAAATGCATTCTGACATATTCGTAGTGCCCTCCTTCGACGGTAAAAGCTGTTTTTTTTACTATGTTTAGGATCCATCTCGATCTGGTGAAAACCGCTCGGCAGATCGAGAGTAGTAAAGTATAGACATTTCCCCAGTTTGTCCAGGATCTCGCTTATGTTAGGCAGTGGATAACGGTCGGATATAGTTTCCTCATTAATTTTCCGGTAGTCTATGACTAGTCTCCACTTTTGTTCTCCGCTGGCATCTTGTTTCTTAGACACAATCCATACCGGGGAGCTCCATGGGGAATAACTATGCCTTATTATGCCTTGATCTAACATTTTAGTAATTTGCTTTTGTACCTCCTGTTTGTGTACAAAAGGGTATCTGTATGATTTTGTGTAGATAGGAAGTTCATCAGTTGTACATATACGATGTTTTATTTGGTTTGCGAAGGTTAGGGGTTCCTCTTCTATGTACATAATATCACTGCATTCCTTGCAGATTTTGAGGATCTTCTTGTGCTCTTCAGGGTTTAAGTGATCCGTACGAATAAATTCGAGGCACTTGTTCACGCATTCCTTCATTGAAATTATTAATTTCAATGAAATTAGTAGATTCGTATTGTTCTGAATTTAAAGGCTCTTCAAGGATAACGGTTTGGTTGGTTTTAAAGTAGTTTGTAAGTTCTACAGTACTATAGCCATTTTCGGTGTTGTACAATCCTTGTGTTACGCAAAGGTTTGGTTTTGATTCCGTTGCGTCGATGAATATACTACCGTTACTTTGCTTAACGGGGAGCTTCCCAAGGATCTTGCTACACGCGGGGATAGTTAGTTTGCTGGAAGAGTAATTGGGCTTGAAATTAATGTCAATGGTGGAATTTCTTGTGCATAAGGTTTTGCTTTCGAAATCTAACTTCGCATTGAGAGCTAAAAGAGAATCCATGCCTAGGAGGCCGTCAACGAAATTATGAAACCTAAAGATAAGGAATTTTAAGAATCCAGTTTGCTTGACGGAAGTAATAAAGAAGCCGAGGCACCTGTATCGAACAGGCATCTTAAAGGTCTGTCAAAAGGTGAAGAAATGTTAATGTAGGGTAATATTATCGGGTGTGTTTCGGGGTCTAGGTATCCCGTTGATTCCTCGAGGCTGCACTGGAAAAATGTTGGGTTTCTATTACATTAGTAGAATCGTTATTGAAAAGGCGGTCTAATTGTTGAAAAGGGTTTATGTTTGAATTTTGTGCCTCTTGTAAATTTAAATTTGAGTTACGTGTTATTTGAGTGTTACTTTGCTTAGGTTTGTGGTATGAGTTTGATTGAGTACGAGTTGTTGCCTCAGATCTGTGGAATTTGCTGTATTGGGTACCATTGCTATTCTTATTTAATGGATTATACGTTTTGGATTCTTGAAATCTTTGCTGGGTAGCGACCTAGGGTTCGTATGATTTTGTCGCCAATTAGCCTGGTTGGGATTGTAGTTTGACTTGGTCTGATTTTGACCAGAATTGTAGGAATTATAGTTATCATACGGGTGAAATCTGGGATATTGGGTGGTTTTCTGGTAATAAATATTTTGTTCCTTTATAGAGCATGTTAATGCTGCAGCTAATGAATCAGGCTGCATAGTTCTTACCCTGGAACCAAGGGATTCATTAAGAGCACTTAAAAATGAGTTAAGTCACATTTCGGAGTACAGATCTTTTTTGGGCTTGATTACATTTGGGTTCACTTCGTGGATCAATATATTATCACAGAGAGTATTTCAATAATTTCACCGTATAATGATTCCACAGTTTTATTAGCTTGTCTAATATTGTGAAGGTCCCTGATAAGTGACGTTTCTGTCCTCTTATCGGAATAATGTAAAATCAAGTTCTTTTTTATCTCATCCCATACAAGCGGTGTCCCATACATATTGAAGACCTCGTTCGCTTGCCCTTCTACTTTGTTTCGTATAGCTTTTAGGAGTATTTGGCCATACGAAGTGTTGTCGGTTCCTCTTATATAGAGGAGTATCTCCTCGACATTGTTAAGGAACTCGTATAGAAGACGAGGGTTCCCATCGTATTTAGGTAGATCCTTGATGGCATCAGGGATCCTTAATGAGTTAAAAATATCGTTGGCATTGATATTTCCAAAAATCGGGGCTTGGGTTGAGTTGCCTGAGTTATTTTGTTCTGTAGGCATATTTATAGAATTGGTGTCAGAGGAAGAGCTATCTAAATCTGAGTCTTCAGGAATTGAGTTAAGGCTTTTAGATAAACGCCTTAGATTATATGGAAAGAAGGTACTTGGTTTTCTAGCGGGTTGTGTAGGCATTCGATAGCAGTATAATCGCGTTTGTTAAGGTGAAGTGCAGATACTAAGACCAATGTTATGAAAATATGTATATTTATGAATGTATATAATATGAATTTTTTTTTATTTTTTTTTTTTTTGATTGGGAGGCGTTATCTTCAAAAGACGAGACTCAGTGCGTCCTGAGTAACAGTGTGGGACTCTTACCCACTAAACCCCCCTCCCACGACCGCCCCATTCCCCGCGGTACTGCCGTCAAGCATTTCATCGCGGGGGGGGGTTTTAGTCTGATGTATTCGACTAGTGCATGTTTGCATTTTCCTGCTCAGCATTTATTGTATTTCGGCGGTCTGATTCTTTCCTTTCTCTTTCTAGGGTTCTTAGAATCTTCATTATGCGCATTGTGCTCCCAGCGACTGCGTCCCATGCCTCCTGGCTTTTAAGCATTTCGCCAACGATGTTTTCTGGCGTCATTGGGTGGCCGAGTTCACTCCTTAGTGCATTCCTTTCGTCGAGGAATCTTGGGCATTAAAAAAATATATGTTCTGCGTTTTCTACGCAGTCAGCGCAATGCGGACAGTAAGGGCTATTGTCGTGTTTATACTTATGTAAGTACGAACGAAAGCATCCATGGCCCGTAAGGAACTGCGTTAAGTAGAACTCAAGTTCTCCATGTTGCCTGTCGAACCATGGCTGGATTTGGTGTATGAGCCTATGGGTCCACCTGCCTTTCTCAGAAGCATTCCAGCGTTCTTGCCATTCTCTTAGGCTTTCCGCTCTATAGAGCCGGTTTTCGCTGGCCTCGTTTCTGTCTCTTCTTGCGCAGTACTGACGTTGCTGTTCTACTGCCAGGATATCTATTGGGAGCATTCTCGCTACCAGGCAAGCTGCATCGCTAGAAGTAGTGCGAAATGCGCAGCTAGCTCTCAATGCACATATTCGATACACAGATGTGATATGTGATCTGGATGTTTTAATTGCCATGGCTCCGGCCCAAATTGGTGCGGCGTATAGGATTATAGACGTAACCACTCTAGCCAGCAGTAACCTACGGCTATGTCTTAGTCCTCCTATGTTGGGCATGATACGCGCGAGTGCAGCACTTGCTATTGCACCTTTTCGGCCTACATACTTAAGGTGATCTCTAAATGAAAGTCTCGTATCTATCATGATACCTAGGTATTTTATATGCGGTTTAGATGTGATTTCATGGCCGCCGACTATAATGGTGAGAGTTTCTACCTTCTTCCTACTACTTATCAGGACTGCTTCAGTTTTATGCTCCGCCAGTGTTAGACCAACTGAAGTGAGCCATTTTCGTATTATCCTTATTGTCGCATTGCTTATCTGTTCCACCTCCTCCAACAGTTTAGCAGTGACAATAATTGCGATATCATCAGCAAATCCCACTATTTTTGTTTCTTCGGGTATAGGAAGTCGCAGTATACCGTCATACATAATATTCCAGAGCAAAGGGCCAAGGACTGAGCCCTGTGGTACTCCGCCTGTGATCTTATATTCCTTGGGGCCGCGGTCTGTATTGTATACCAAGATTCTGCACCTGAAGTAGTCAACAATAACGTCTATGAGGTATTGTGGAACTCTCATCCTTCTGAGCGCTTGTAAGATGTGACTCCAATTTGCCGTATTGAAGGCGTTTTTTATGTCAAGAGTTATAACCAGGCAGTACTTTTTGGAACCGCCTCTCCATCTTCTTCCCTGTATAGCCTCTTGTGCCGTTTTAACTACCACATTGATTGCATCTGTTGTTGAGCGCGCTTTTCGAAAACCGTATTGGTGTTCTGAAAGACCTCCAGATTCTTGAATTACTGCCTCTACCCTGTTACAGATGATTCGCTCCAATATTTTGCCAGCCGTATCTAACATACAGAGCGGGCGGTATGATGATGGTTCATTTGGTGGTTTCTTACCTTTGGGAAGAAGTACTAGGTTTTGCCGTTTCCACTGATCCGGGAAGACTCCTTCCTTCAGGCACGAGTTGTAAATGTTAATAAACATTTCTGGGCTTACTTTTATAGCTGTCTTGAGTGCTATATTTGGGATACCATCTGGTCCAGGTGCTTTTTTATCTCCAATTTTATTGCAAATCTCGATTATTTCTTCTTTGGTTACCTCTCGGATTGTTGGTGACTCTGCTATTGGATCATCCGAGAATGCGTTCTCCTGTTGATGAGGAAATAGTCCGACCACGATGTTGTGTAAGAACTCTGGGCAAGTGGAAATCTGTGGCTGGCACCTTTTCAATTTTTTCATGAAGATTTGGTAGGCTTTGCCCCAAGGATTTTCGTCAGCTTCATCACACAGCTCGGCGAAACACTTCCGTTTGCTCTTTAGTATAGCTGTTTTTAGTTCCTTTCGAGCCACTCTGCAGTCTTCTTGCAGTTCACTGGAGACGGCCCTCTAGATCGCGTATACGCCCTTCTCGCTCGATGACACTTGGTACGTAGATGCGCGATTTCTTCATTCCACCAGTAAACTGGGGGACGATGTTCCATAGCCTTTCTTCTTCTCATTGTGGCGTCACATGCCCGTGTAACCTCATTTATGGCCTGCATTGTTTTACTGCCCGCACGACCCGTCAGTACTGCGTTTCTGTTGAAGATACATGTGAATGCTTCCACGTCGAAAGAGTCTGATTTCTAGCCTTTTTTCTGTGGTAGCCTGGCTAGCGGTGTTTGTCTTCTTGCTTCCGGCAGTACTTCACATATTATCGCCTGGTGGTCGCTATGTGTATAGAGGTCACTGACTTCCCACTTTGTTCTTCCTATTAAGGAGCTACTTACGTACGTGATTTCTATAATAGAAGCGCCGCTTCCTCTGCAAAACGTGGGTTTATTTCCGCTGTTTACTAGTACCACGTCTAGGGCCGTAAAAGCCTCCAGTAGGGATCTTCCTCATCTGTTCGTTTCTTTGCATCCCCATTCAGCGGCCCATGCATTAAAGTCGCCAGCAATGATCGCTGGTTTTCGATCTAAAGCATCGTTTACGAGTTTGTCTAGCAGCTCTTCGAACTCTGCTATCGAGAGGCTTGGTGGTGCATAGCAGCTATAAATATTTATTCCGTCGATTTTTGCCCATATAAAACCATCTCCTGATGTTGGCATTCTCTCTTGGAAGGCGGTTTTCCCACAGGTCCATATGGCCGCTTTTCCCGTAGTGTCCGTTATCCACGCGTTTGCATCGAATTTTTTGTAGGGCTCACTAAGGATTACGACGTCTACTTTTTGTTCGCGCACAGATTGTATGAGGAGATCGTTCGCAGCTTCGCAGTGATTGAGGTTGAGCTGTTTTATCTTCATATAAGGTGTTTCAGGTCTCTCAAGGCTTTTTGGAAGGCTGGGCATTTGCCGCTTCCTGTGACATGGTTGCTATTTGTGTCCTTTTTGTCACAACACAGCAGGCATTTTGGCTCTAGGGCACAAGATTTTGCGGTGTGTCCACTCGCACCACATCTAATACACCGGTCAGAATAATCCACCTCACTTTTGCATGCTCTGGCAGTATATCCGAAGTCCATACATTTGTAGCATTTTGTTGGAGTGATTTTTTCCCGTATTCGGCAGACCACCCAGCCAATGCGCACTTTGCTGGCAGTCATCAGCCTCTCAGCCACTTCCGCTGGCAGGCTCACTGTCGCTATCTGTGTCCCTAAGTAAGCTATTCGCAGAGACTTTATGGCACTTGTTCCGACATGGTACTCTTTGGATCCCTCTAATTGCTTGGTTAGGGCTTCGCAGATCTCCTCCTTTGTTGTGATTCCGTCCAGATCTTTGACTTCTATGAGTACCTCGTGCGTTAGGGTTTTCACTTCCGCTTCTGTTCCCGAGGCCTTTTCCACGGATGCATGAAGCTTGGTCGTTTCCGTTGTTGGGAGGCTCCTTAGTTTTAAGAGTAGGTCTCCTTTGGCCGTCCTCCTGATTTGGTTGACATTTTGGCCGAGCTCTCTCAATTCAGGGTTGTCCCTTACCTTGTGCAGCATTTCTGCATAAGAGAGACCATCCTTAGCTTTAATTACTAAAGCATCTGGGCGCTAATATGATATGGAATGTATTGTATAGTATGTATGTATCTAAATGTATTTAAATATGCGAATATATACATATAGATATGTTCCTTTTTTTCTTTCCCTTCCTTTTCTTCTTTTTTTTAATATGTTATTATATTTATTTATTTTAATGCACGTCTTAATGTATTTAGTATAGTGATTATATTTGCTTTATTGATTATTATTAAAACACGACTTACGCACACATGCACTCAAAGATAGTACTGATGAGCATTGCGGTCTGCAGATTTGAGCTGGTCCAGGTGTTCAGGAGCCGTGATGCCGTTGGTTAAGCAGGATATGTGTGTTGGGAGTTGGTTCGAGTTGAATCGCTAGGATCTTTCTTTAAAGCACTAGGTTCTATAGTGATAAAGGGTTAAGACCCACCGGGATTTAATGTTCAGTGTTTGCTTTATGTCTTTTATATCGTTCGATACGATACCGAGTAGAATCACTAGGTGTTTCTTTAAGCACTATAAGGTTAGCTATTGGCTAGGATTTTTACTCACGACACAATTAAATACTTAGAACAAAAAAAAAACCGTTCACTACTCCGTCGACTGCGCCAGTTATATTTTAGGTTCCGCGTTTAATTAAAATAAAACAACCTTTTCTTTCTACTCACTTTAATCAACTGAACTGATACAAATGTTTTACTTAAAAATCTAACATAGGTATCGATTGCACAAGTGATTCCATAAACTTAGAAAGTTTGACCGGAAGCCTAGCAGACGCTTACTTTGCAAGTTCATGTCACCCGTGCAGTACAATAAGTGAATGATTTTAGATACAAGTGATAATGATTGAACATAATAATAAATAAATGATGAAACTGCATTCCCGTTGCTGGGTGATGACTTCTCGGTAATGGGAACAGGTGAATGTCGGCGCAATGCTGTTGATTTATGGGTAGCGTGGGAGCAGGTGGCTGACGTGACTTGGATTAAGGGGCAGCGGGGGTATAGGTGGCTACCGTAACTCGCGCACACACACTCAAAGGCGTCAGAGAGAGAAATTAAACTGTATTTGCGGATTATATCCCTCGGATTGTATAAGTTAACACAGCATCAGCAGATTCTTCAAATCATTGGGCATCCAACACCTGCCACGAGTATCCGGTCATCATGCACTCATCATCCCACACTTTATTATTGCCATGAACCTTTCTCACACTTTATTAGTGCCATGCACCAGTCGGCACATGATACCTTCTGTTCATCGTCTGCACACGACACCTTCCCATCATAAAAAGTGCATTCCATCACGTACGCGAGGTTCCAGCAATAGATAAGTTAGTGTTAAGGAAAATTATGTTTTAGTTGTAAGTTCAGTTCTTGTTTAACAGTGATGAATAAAGGAGCCAAGCTCCCAAGAAATATTTTTTTTAATTAAAACCGACGTAGTCTAAATTAATTGGCGCCCGGGCAGGGACTCGGTACTAAAGTCCCTACGCGAGTTATAACCGAGATTCGAGAAGTAGTTACGCCACCTAAGCCGACCTAAAACAGCTCGCCGTGTAGTGACGAAGAGTGGAAAACATAGCGCGTTCGCAGAAATATTCTAGTTGCATAAGTCGACCTCAAGAAGCTCGCCGCGTGTGAATAAAAGAAGTGGAAAAAAACTCGCTGAAATACTCCAGTTGCATAAGTCGATCTCAAGAAGCTCGCGGCGTGTGAATGAAAGAAGGGGAAAAAACAATAGTGACTTTGTGCCGGGTCCACCCATAAGGTGACATCACTGGAGATCTTCACATCAAAAGAACCACGTAAGAGTGTAAATGGGATACCTCAGTAGCAGAAGCAAAAAGGAAGACTGCCGAATCTACCGACGTGGGATGTTCGCCGCAACCATAGTTTTGTAAGCATAGAGGTTAAGTTATTTATAAGAAGAAATAAAAGAGAAAAAGAACGATTAAATTAAAATAAAACTTTCAACTAAATTGCAACTAAAATAATTTTAAAAATATATCAAGTTACTTAGAATAAGAAATTAAAAAAAAAAGAAATTAAAATTGAACTAAAATAATTCTTTACACAAAACTAAATTGAAGAGATTTTAAGCAAAGTGAACATAATTTAAATAATAAAAATTGACCTAGTTTAGACATAAGGAGATTAAACTAATTGAAACAAAATATAAGTGTTAAAGTTACCCACAAGAATCTGGTAAAATTAGGTGAAACGTACTTTAAATCGGGTGTGTTAAATTTATCTCAAAATGCCTGATTTACGTTCTGGCTCATCCACTAACCATCCGGATAGCCAATCCACGAATCCCAATCCAAATCCTCCTCCTAGAGTGGCCACTCTGCAAAATCGAAATGTTTCCGAGACCACTACGAAACCTAACCCGAACACTTCGTTCCAATCAACAACGTCTCATGGGGAAGTTGGATCAACCCCCGCATTAGACACACTAATAACAACTATAGTGAATCAAGTTTTAGAGGCCAGAGGCCCCTCTCTGGTCCAGAGTGTTCTGAATCCCGGCGTCGATAATTTCGCTGGCACAGATGCGACAATCGCCCCTGAGCACAGGGATAGGTTGGCGGATATGGATAAAATCCCAGACGTAGTCCGTTGTCTGAGGAATTTTTCTGGTAATCCAGGTGAGTTCAGCTCTTAGAGGAAGAACGTTGAACGTATTCTCGAGATCTACGAACCAGCAAGAGGTACACCTAAGTATTATGGCATCCTTAGCGTGATAAGGAACAAAATCACTGGTAATGCGGACATGGCTCTGGAAGCATATAATACTCCGCTAGATTGGAGGTCAATATCCAGATGCCTGGCGATGCACTATGCCGATAAAAGGGACCTCACTACTTTGGAATACCAAATGGCAGCCCTTGTGCAGGGAAATAAGTCCATACAAGAGTCCTACCAGGCTGTCTACACACATCTCTCTCTGATTCTCAACAGGCTATCCTGTATAGATGCAAGCCCTGACTCAATGCGACTTCTTACACAGACATATAGGGATAAAGCTTTAGATGTATTTATCCGGGGCTTAAAGGGTAATTTACGGAGATTGCTCGGTATGAAGGAACCCCTAGACTTACCGCACGCATTGAACCTCTGTTTGAAATTGGAGAACCAAAACTATAGAACAAATCACGTTTATAGCAGCCAGGGGGCAACAAAGAAATTTCATTCGCCACTTCCTGCGTCTCCTCCACGGAAGCAGGCACCTTTTATTCAGCATTCAACCATTGGGGGACCTTTTCTTCCCCATTTCTCTCAAATTCCTCGTGCTCAGCCTAACATTGGTTATGTGCAGAGGCCAGCACAACCGCAATTCTTTCCCAGACAAAGTCCCGTTAATCAAACGCAGTACCCCAACCAATTCCGAGCAAATGCAACAAACCAGAGTTCTCCGAAACCACATGTGAAAATCGAACCAGCTGGAACGACGTGCCCAAACACGGCCTGGTAACTACCAAAAAGTGTACTCAACCAACCAATTTACAAAGTCCCAACCTACTCATATGACGCAGCAATCTGCGGGAAATAAGATTCAGAGGAATTTCCATATTAATGCAAATGATTATGATGACTACCAAGGATTAATGCAGTCGGATGACGCTGGTTGCGACCAGACGTTTGCCGATTATGCGGAGGAACAGGATCAACCAGAGCGTAAAAGAAATGATAATGAAATCGTAGACTTTACCGGTATAAATTTTTTAGGCTAACAACCTCTTCGTTACCCTACTTTGAAAGTAGAACGAAGAGCGGCGAAATTATTAGGATAATAATAGACACCGGTTCAAACCGTAACTATATACAACCCTCACTCGTTGACAAACCTGTCCCCAATAAAGAGTGCTTCTACGCAAATTCAGTAGGAGGAAGCACCAAGGTTACACACCACATCGAAGCTAACCTCTTCGGTCTTCAGGACCCAAAAATTAAGTTTTTTCCTCTCCCCACACTGAAATCTTTTCACGCCATCCTGGGAAACGATAGTTTGAAAGAACTGTCCGCTATAATATATACTAAACAGAGCTACATGACCATTTTTCATAACTTTAAAATTAAAATCAAACAACTAGCAACTCAATCAAAATTTACTGCATATCTGACACGCAGAGGAAGTTGGTAGAACCAATAATTGGGGATTTTCCCAATCTGTTCTCCGAACCGGACGAGAAATTGACCTTCACAACTAAAGTATTGGGTGAGATACGAACGAGTACGGACTCTCCCATTTTCTCAAAATTCTATCCGTATCCCATGTCCCTTAAGGACGAAGTGGAGAGGCAAATCTCCAAGCTCCTCGAAGACGGCATTATTAGACCATCCCGGTCACCCTATAACTCTCCAGTCTAGATCGTATCCAAAAAACCCGATTCCGCGGGAAACAAGCAATATAGGCTGGTGATCGATTATAGGAAGTTAAACTCCGTTACAATCGCGGATCGGTACCCGATCCCCGAAATAAATGAAGTCCTCTCCCAGCTAGGGAGAAACACATTTTTCACAGTGCTCGACCTCAAAAGCGGGTTTCATCAGATTCCCCTAAAGGAATCTGATATCGAGAAGACTACATTCTCAATAAACAACGGAAAGTTTGAGTTTACCCGTTTGCCGTTTGGTCTCAAGAACGCGCCTTCCATCTTCCAACGCGCTCTCGATGATATTCTCCGCGAACATATCGGAAGGATATGTTACGTGTATATTGATGACATTGTCATTTTCAGTAAAAGCGAGTCAGAGCACACCGAGCATATAAGACAAATATTCCAAACTCTTAGTGAAGCCAATATGAAGGTCCAATTAGACAAGTGTGGTTTCTTCAAACGGGAGGTAGAGTTCCTTGGATTCGTTATATCCAACGATGGAATAAAGACCAACCCCGAGAAGGTAAAGGCAATCCTGGATTTCCCGCATCCAAGAACCTTGAAAGACCTTAGATCTTTTCTTGGCCTATCAGGCTATTATCGGCGTTTCGTAAGAGTTTACGCCAAGCTTGCAAAGCCCCCCCCAGAAATTCAGATTCTGGATTATACCAATTCGCAGGCAATCTCAATTAAAACCGGAACAGCCAAAGTGCAAACCGGAAGCATCAAACTAATCCATGACATCGATTTGGTGGCGTATCGAAAATTAGTCAATGATATAGCGCAGACTGTGAGATACAACATAAGTTTAGAAAATGTTCACCCGAATTCGAAAATAAAGAAATAAAAGGAACGAGCCGATCTTATTTAACAATTTAATTCATTTTAATTCATTTTGTTATACAGTGAATGACAACCGCATTAGACGAATGTAAGTCGACAACTACTCTACTTTGATCTCAAGAAAAGAGACAGAGAAAATTACAATTACATTAAAAGCGTTATGTATGAAGTATTATATAAGTATATAGAAAATCAATAATAAGTTTGTGTAAGTGAGAAAGGTTTTTCAACAATAAGCGACAGCTATCCCACTTATCCCTTCCTATCCCACGAGGTGTCCCAGCCCCAAAATCTCCTGTACAGGCTCAGCCCGAAACGAACGAGAAGGTCATTAAATTTTATAGGAAGTACGTGGAAATGGATTGCTGGAAATCCAGACCACGACGACTTCAATATTAGACAAAAGAAAATTAATAAAATATTGATAAACAATAACAAACAGGTTTTAATTAACAAGGTATCAATAGAGCGAATAAATAAAATAAGTAATATTACAAACGAAATATTTAAAAGACTAAAAAATAAGAACACTATTAAAGATAATCTAGCTTTGAGCACTCAATACAATATAAGATTGTTAAAAGAAGAATTGTTGAATATAGAATATGCCATACATTGGGCAAAGAAAGGAATAGTTAATTCCTACATATTATCTGTAATAGAAATAGATAAAGTAAGAGATATATTGAATGATGAAAATGTTGAACATAAAAAATTTAGACGAAGCACTAGACTTCGCAGAATTAAAAATTGCAATAAACGCAAATACAATAATTTACATTATAAGTATTCCTAGCACAACCACAGAAACATGTAACAATATATTAATAAAACCTATTAATAAGGAAAATGTTGTTAACAAAATTGAATACAATACAATTTTAGAATGTACGACAAAAAATTATGGTGTAAAGTCACCATGCAAAGATTATAATAGTTTAGTAATATGTCATAGTAATAGTTTAGTAGATATTAGTGAAAATCCATGCGTACCGAACCTGCTTAAAAGCCTCCCATCAAATTGCACCAAAGTCAATAGCCAACATCTGCCCGCAGTTGAGGAAATTTCACCAGGTATCATAATCTTGAATCAATATAACGGAAAAGTGTCAGCCAACAACGAGACCGCGCATCTAACAGGCACATTTTTGTTAAGAGTCGACAACGCTACGGTGACTATTGGAAACAAAGCCTACGTTTCCCACATAGCATCTAGATATAAGCCCTTACCCGCAATGGCGCAACCATCATCCGCTGTGAGAAGTTCCTCTCCTTAGAAATGTTGAAGGAACTAAACCTGAACAATACTGAAAACATCAGGCTGTTGGACTATAGAAGCCAACCATACGTATTAACCTGTCTTGGACTATCAGGGGCGGTAATAACCCTCATCCTGGCCACGATTCTGCTAATATCCTGCCGTGCAAAACAAACCCCACAATTGAACATAACAACCGTGCTCTAGAAAAAGACTGAAGAGTTGCCAACAACATCAAATTCATCACCAGGAACGCCCGAAGAACCAATGCAAGAACCTGGTAAAGAAAGACCAATATTCAAACGACGAAGGATAAGCCAAATTCAATTCTTTTGAGATCCAACGAGGACGTTTGGATTTTAGCGGGGAGGAGTTAATACAGCATCAGCAGATTCTTCAAATCATTGGGCATCCAACACCTGCCACGAGTATCCGGTCATCATGCACTCATCATCCCACACTTTATTATTGCCATGCACCTTTCTCACACTTTATTAGTGCCATGCACTAATAATCGTTTGCGCATGACACCTTCCCATCATAAAAAGTGCATTCCATCACGTACGCGAGGTTCCAGCAATAGATAAGTTAGTGTTGAGGAATATTATGTTTTAGTTGTAAGTTCAGTTCTTGTTTAACAGTGATGAATAAAGGAGCCAAGCTCCCAAGAAATATTTTTTTTAATTGAAACCGACGTACAAAAAAAAAAATACAAATATTTGGCGCAACAGCTCTTTGAAGTGCCAGGGCCTAGCTTCTCGCAACCACTCATGTTGTGTGCGTTATATTTTTCACACGAATGGAAGGCACCTACAGTTTAATGCCGAATCCGAACGGCGATTTGAGAAGCTTTTTCATGACAACAATACTCTCGGATGTTTGTCAGACGCTCGCGAGAGGTGGGACCGTGAAAAAACTTTTTGGTATTTTCTGGGATTCGAACTTGGAACCTCATGCATAGTGATCCGACACACTAACCACTTACGCCACGGCGCCCACTGAAACCGACGTAGTCTAAATTAATTTATATCCTCAAACACGCGCGCACACACACTCAAAGGCGTCAGAGAGCAGGTACCCGTTCGCAATATAATGCCCAGGCAGAGGAATCGCGGAACACATACCCCGTTTATATGCAGAATCGGAATGCATATAAACGCCTTTCGAGTCCAAATGGGTTCGACTGGACTCGACTCAGCTAACAGAGCTGGGTCGAGTCCGAAAAATGCATGTATACCTGGGTCGAGTGGTTGAACTGACATGTTGTCTCCGTGTGTGTGAGATCTCTTTCTTGTTCTTTTTTTTTTGTTCGGGGCGGGAAATCGCTTTGTTTGGATTGAGTTCATGGTTAGCTGCGGGTAAGGTTGTCTGTTCAGTTATTTCATACTTATTAAATCCAAAAAATAGAACTAAACAGAACATTAACACAATCAAAACCAGTATGTCTGCTATACTCATCTGTCAGATCGACCAGATTTGGACTTTTGGACCATTCGACTCGGTGTGTAGAAATACTCAGATCGAAATCTGGACTTGAACCTGACTCGACTACTCGACTCTACATATAAACGGGGTAACAGTCGTCCGATTTACAGACGCACTATTTTTCCTGGATTTCTTTTTCCTGTCCCTTTTCAGAACACACAATCCCGAAAACAAACCAAACAAATTCAGGTACCCGTTCGCAATGTATCGAAAAACGCAAATGTAGATTTTCAAATCACGCGATTCCCGAAGTATTTCACAAGGCTGTGGAGGATCCCACTTTTGATAATAGCATTCACATTAATAGGGTACACACAACACAAGTGAGGATAATAGAAAAGATGACAATTGTGTGGCACATCTCTCCGTGCCGGCCTCACAACTTCAACTGTCGAAGCGCTCACAGATCTGTCTATGGAAACCTTAGCTTAGGTACATTATCCTTAATATAAAACACAAAGGAGGGATATAACAAATACGATGTATCACAACCAGAACACAAACAACCGTTAATATACACACAGTGGCACCACAAACACAGTGGCACACTACTTAACTATTTACAGTGCCTCTTTACGATTAAGTATGCTCTTACATACATATGTACATCTCACATATACCTATCCGTCGGTGGAAAAGTGGCAGCAAACCCCACACAACACATATCGACCAAAAACTCCAAATGTACATTTTAGCAACTCGATCCAAACAGATGGAACATATCTACTGAAGTGATAAGTATGCAATTTGATCGTAAGAGTGTTTTATTACAAAGAAGTGTGGGTATTAAGTATCCAATGAAAGCAAGCTGGGGTAGAATTATGAAAGATAATAAAAAAGATGGCACATGTACCACGCACATAACAACACTTCTTCAGGTGGTTTGTAGGGAAACCTAACATCCGTCCCACATCTGTCCCTTTTGCGTTTGCAAAGGTCGTCAACAGTAAAATCATCTGTATCCTAGGCCGTTGGTTGCATCATAACCGAAGGTTTTTAACGTGGTAGAGGAGTTAACCCGACGGCACAACCCCCAACCTGGGGGGCCAGTTCCTGATGTTACACCCCTAGGATGGGAGGCCGGGTACACCGGTGCCAGTAATCCACGTCGGGAGTATGAACGCTGCCGTTGATCCGAAAACAAGGGATCATAACCCTCCCACTTCACCGCACTTCTACTGATCCACCCGTGGGGTTTGCCTATTTGACCTTAGAAAATATTGTCAAGCCTCCCGATTTTGGATCATTGGGTTACTGAGGCCAATTAAATGCCAATGTAGTCGCATTTCTGCGATCCAGGCATTTATAGGCCTGCCATTGAACAGGGTTTAAGTTATCTCTTCTTTGAACGTACCAATACCAGGTGAGATCTTGACTTTCCTTGGAAATTCCTAACCGACCTGTGGTCGGAATATGTTGAAGCAGATCACGCAAAGTGTTCACTGAGTTTAACCTAAACGGAACTGTAGACGCCACCGTTGACTCCATCTAGATAATTCGTCGCTGCCTTCTGGAACAAGAAATGCTCTAGTGAGAATGCACTCTCCCACCTCTCTCGGCTGCTGCCGCCAAGATCTTCCAAAGGGGATGCTTTTCCAATCTCCACTCAATAAAGTTGGTACCTAGCGGTCACCAACGCGAAAGTTGAGAGTAGGAGTTGGTAGACCTACCAACTGCTACTCTCAACAATATACCAATTTTCTGCAAATAAGACAGCGGTTTCACAGGTCAAATATATTGTTGAATTTTTGGGAAGCTGAATAAATAAAATAATAATAATAATATGTAATCGCATGTACTATCGTTTGACCATCCGTCTGACTTCTAAGCCGACTTAAACTAGAGTGACGGGAAATAGCTGTGCTCATCTTTTCCTTTTGAAAATCAAAAATGATAGTTACTATGCAAAAGTTAGAAAAAAGATTTAGGTACACTTTCTGTTGAAGACTGTTTGATTATAAGGACGTCATCCCACAAAATAAGAGATATACAAAAACATGGAAACAAATTAATGTCATTGTTTTACATAACGATTGTATTTTTATATTATTTATTACAATTTAACAGGTTCCATATGGATGTTTAGAATTAATAGGTACGTAATAAACTCCTGGGTACTTATAATTCAAACGATGGCCCATGCGTATAATAGTCGATGTCCATCCACAGTCCCTAGCTTGAGCCTTTATATAATCGGTACAATTTAGAGCGCAGAAGACATCGTCCTTAAGAGAAGTGACATAGTACCTCCAAGCAAAAGTATGACTGCAGTCAAACCCACCATCAAAAGAACATGGAACCTGATGTTGTCCACCATCCGGATAGAAAGTCGTCGTACCAAGTGGAATGCTAAAACCCAATTGAACTCTGTCCGCCCCACTAGTTTGAATGCTTTGAACATATCTGGCATCGGTAGAACACAGTCTGTCTTCACACGCGTTGCCTTCGAAATTTGGGTAAGAAGGATCCAATCCAATAATAGCTTCTATCTTTCCTTTTTTTACATTCTTGCCAGCGTGTCCAGCTATATGAGCACCAAGATCATAACCAACCACAGTCAAATACCCGAATCGCATATGCATTTTTAAGTGGAGTAAATCGATAAACTCTGCGGCGTACCTACCAAGTTCTTTTACGAAGTCCTTAACAATATAATAATAGTAGCCACCGTAATTATGCCAACTGAAACAAAAGACGTTGTGATTTCTTATATCGAACAATCCTTTAATAGCCTCTGCTATAAAATTTGTCGCGCAACTCATATCCCAGCCATAAATGAGGAACCTACAAAAATATAAAGTCATTAGATGCCTTTAAACTGCAAACATTGAGTATACACAGTTGGACGTGTTTTATCGAATTTAGAATATGGAAGCGCATCCGGGTTGCTTAAGTAAAGTCGTTGAAATTTATAGTGATCGTAATATAACTGAAATTCTAATAAGTCAGGATTGATAAATACTGGATAGTTGAGCGGCCGCTGTGAAATATTAAATTCTTTCGTGGACATGCAGCTCAAACTTCCATCTTCAGCTGAGGGTCCAAGTTCTAGGGCAAAAAAAAAAGTTAAATTCTTCCTTAATTACATACTTTACTACCGTTATCCACATATGATTCAAACTTTCCATGGTCCAGATCAGTGGTCCAGGGTGTAAGCCCCCAAAGCTCCGTATAATTATACTTTGGAAACCAATCATCTTCTGCACCTGATTCACTTTCTGCTGCAACAGCTGAAACTATAGTAAGCAAGGAGTTCACCTATTTCTTAAAAAAAAAATCTTTCTACAAACCTGCTCCAAGAAAACCCACAAATAACAGTGAGGACACCTTCATTGCTCTGAGAATAATGAAAAACTTTCGGCAACGAAGTACTTTTTGTAGTATTTTCAAGAACGGAACGAAAATTCAATAAGCTGCTCGTTAGTAACGCAACTAATTGAAAATTAGTTACAGACGTTAACGTAACTAACGTTAGATATCTTATATGCATTACATGTACAAGCCACATAATGAATGTAGCTATTCTTTTAATAGCCATATTAAATCGTATAGGTAATTGAAAACAAACTGTCAGGGCAGCTAGGAGGAGGGTAGTAGGGTGCTGGTGTTTTCTGCCATTTAGGTTTAGGGATGCCAGGTTTGTTTCACAAAACTGAAAGTCGGTTTGCATATAGGGAGAAAGCATGCTTTTAAATGCCTTTAAGCTTCCGAATGCTTTTCTGTACAGTTTTGAACTTTAAAATGAGTAAAACGAGTGTGCTTTATTTGAAGTTAAATAGTTATAAGAGTTATAAGAGCAAAAGAAAATTCGGCAAAAAGTATAGCAGAATGTATTTTCTCAAAACTTAAATAACTAAAGCAAGCAAAATAACAAAAATTGCGTAGCTTGAATATTTCAAATTGATTTTTTTTTTGTTGTCATATACACTGAGTTACAAAAAAATGGCGCAGTCATTCTTTTCATATGTCATTATCATGTTGATAATATGCCGCTATGTTTTTGCAGAGCTTTACTTGTTTTTAGAGGCTTACTGGTTTATTCGTGGGGCTGTTTGCATGGGCCTGTTTGCTGGAAGATGATAATCTACAAAAAACGAAACTGGACCCATACTCAGCAACAATAAGTTCTCGCTTCTTCCCGTGTTCGGTAGGGTACCTCTGTTTTAGCATTTCGCCGCATTGGGGGGAGGAGCCAGCATCCAATTATTTCACCTAGTCGTTAGACCAATCAGCAATTTGTCTTTCATATCTGAAAATCTTTATGATTTCCCATGCAGGGACGAGTTGAGAATATCACTGCAGGGCCCCCCAAAAACTAGTGCTTGTCGTCCTCGTAAAAGGCGACTATGGGCACAAATCAGATCTAGACAATATAACACCCAAGTGAGCCCAGCGACACACACTTACTTACTTACTTAAGTGCCTCTACAGTTCGGTGTGAACCTGGGCCTCAACCAACAAACCTCTCCATTTAGCTCGGTCTTTAAGTTATTGCCTCCAGTTGCGCACTCCAAGTAGGTCGAGGTCGCCTTGAACTCATACGTGCTACCTACTACGGCGAGGAGGTCCTCCACTGCGTCGCCCCTCGGGTTAGATTGGAAGACTTAGCGGATCGGAGCGTTGGTGTCCAATCGCTCTACATATCCTAGCCATCTCAAACGTCCAACACACAGTTTTTTGACCAGGTCGACGTCGCTGTACAGCTCGTATAGCTCGTGGCTAAATCTTCTCCTTCAAAACCCGTCAACGCAAACGGGACCGAATATCTTACGAAGAATTTTTCTCTCGAAGCGACCAAGGATATCTTATTCTCTTTTAATAAAGTCCATGCTTCAGCACCGTAAAGCAGGACTGGGATGACCAGAGTCTTATACAGAGTCTCCTTGGTTGTTCGAGATATGGCTTTACTGTTGAATTGCCTTATAAGCCCCAAAAAAAAAAAAACGATTGGCAGGAGTTATTCTTCGCTTGATTTCTGCGCTGATCTTGTTTTTAAAGTTAATGGCAGAGCCAAGGTAGACAAAGTCCCTTACTACCTCGAAGTTATAGTTGCCCACTGTCGTCCATTCGTCGGTGTTGGTTTTCCCTTCTTATTGACAGCATATACTTGGTTTTGCCCTCGTTTATCACTAAACCCATTTTAGCCTCAATGTTTGCAAACGCAACGGTGACAGCCCGCTGAGTTCTTCTGATAATATCTATGTATATCGTCGGTGTATGCAAGCAGTTGTACAAACTTGTGATAGATTGTGCCTCTGGTGTTGGCTTGTGAGTTCCGCACAATCCGTTCAAGTACAATATCAAAGAAGTCACATGACAGCTCTTCACCTTGTGCAAAACCTTTTTTTAACATCAAAGGTCTCGGTGAGGTCATTACTGATCTTGATGGAATAGCGGGCGTTTTCCATCGTTATCCTGCACAGGCGAACAAGTTTGGCAGGGATGTTAAAACTAGACATGGCTTTATAAAGCTCTTCTCTATATATGCTGTCATAGGCGATCTGGAAATCGATAGAGAGATGATGGTATCGCTTTTTACATTTACATATTACAATTATTCTTTATTAACATCTTTTACAATAAGCTTACAGCCGTTAACAGTAAAAGTTATGAATTACGTTACATTCAGTTAAACAAACTGTTACATTTAAATTTCAGAATGATATATGTAGGTATCTTGGAAAATAGAAATATGTAATTTCTTCTTTCATATATCATTTTTTTAACTTATAAAATACATACGGTATTCAACTTGCATACTTATATAACGGGTGGGCCATCTAGTGATTTCTTTTTAAATCATAGGTTATTTTGACGCTGACAGCTGTTTCCCGCTCGAAATCTTGACAGAAAGTCAGTATCATACCGCGGAACGAAATGAGTCGCTCTACGCTTGAACAACATTGGGAAATATTGAAAACTTATTTCCAAAGTGAGTGCTGTGTAGCCCAAACAGTCCGTTTTTTGAAAAGAAGTTTTGGCCGAAATGAAGCACCCACCGCGCCTGCTGTATGCAAGTTTGTGCAAAAAGTTCGTGAGACTGGTATGCTAGTGGACAACACTCATGGTTCCCGTTGTCGTACAGTGCGCACAGACGATAATGTGGCTGCTGTAGCCGAGAGTGTGAGACTCAATTCACGAACATCAACTCGTCATCGATCTCAACAGCCCAACATTTCACGCACTAGCCTGAGGAGAATTCTGCACAAAGATCTGAGATTATTCGCTTACAGGGTCCAATTGATTCAGCAATTTAAAGCGCACGACCATCCGCTTCGTTATCGCTTCGCAGTTTGGGCCTTAGAGCAGCTTGAATTCGACAACGATTTTGGGCGAAAAATCATCTTTTCTGACGAGGCACATTTTCATCTCGGCGGCTACGTTAACAAACAAAATTGCGCATCTGGGGCTCGGAAACCCCGCACGTTATTGTTGAAAAGTCAATGCATCCACAGAGAGTGACAGTTTGGGGCGGATTGTGGAGTTGTGGCATCATTGGACCATTTTCCTTCGAAAGTGAGGCTGGGAACAACGTTTCGGTCAACGGTGGGCGTTACAGAGTCATGTTAACGTCTTTTTTTTTTTACTGAAATTGAAGACATGGATTCGGACGACCGCTGGTTCATGCAGGATGGCGCGCCATGCCACACAGCCCATGCCACAATCGGTCTTTTGCGCACCAAATTCCCAAATCGTGTTATCAGCCGTCTTGGCGATGTCAATTGGCCGCCTCGGAGCTGTGATTTGACCCCTTTGGACTTTTTTTTGTGGGGAACCGTGAAGGACTGATGTTATGCCAACAATCCGGAAACGATTCAAGCCAGTATCATCGAAGCAATCCGTGAGCTACAGCCCGAAACCATCAACAAAAAAAAACAAATACAAATATTTGGCGCAACAGCTCTTTAAAGTGCGAGGGCCTAGCTTCTCGCAACCACTCATGTTGTGTGCGTTTTATTTTTCACACGAATGGAAGGGACCTACAGTTTAATGCCAAATCCGAACGGCGATTTGAGAAGCTTTTTCGTGACAACAATACTCTCGGATGTTTGTCAGACGCTCGCGAGAGGTGGGACCGTGAAAAAACTTTTGGTGTTTTCTGGGATTCGAGCTTGGAACCTGATGCTTAGTGATAGGACACACTAACCACTTACGACACGGCGCCCACGAACAAGGTCTTGGAAAATTGGAGTGATAGAATGCGCTACTGCGAAGCCAGCCGAGGCAGCCACTTGAACGACGTTGTGTTTCATAATTAATGTGAATGTTTGCTCTTACTAATAAAGCCATAATACATGGAAAAAATTTCATTTTGTTCATTTTATTGCATTTTTAAAATGAAACTTGTAGTTGGCCCACCCTGTACATACACTCAGTTTACATACAGATGTACATATATTTATATTCACAACCATACATTTTCATTATATTCATACACACACTTGTAAGCACTCATATTTTTGTCTATAATAATCACATCATGTAAGAAAACACTTTTTAAATACAAAATTCGAATGTGCTCCACCTATGTAACGTATTCTCTCTATACCAGCGATGCCATATTGTACGATTTATCGTAATTATACGATTTTTAGCCTCCGATAATTGAATACGATTTTTGGCTAAAAATGAGCCACTTTTTACGATTTTTCATTTATTCCATTAAAAATAATTTCTCGCTATTTTGTTTCATAAAGACTATTTTTAACGCAAATAAAACCACCCCATCTAAACAGTCCGTAACATCTTAACATGCAGGAGTGTAAGAAAACGGATCGGTTCATATTGCCTATGCGAATGTCATTTTTCTATTGTGCTCTCTTTCTATAATTTAAAATTGTTCTGATCTACACCAGACGCGCTAACGGTCGACATAGCAGACACAATTTTTTGTATCGAAAACTTCTACTTTCTTTTGGGGAAAAATTGAAAAGAAAATGTTTGTAAAAATGAAACTAGTGTAAAAAAATATTTCATAAACACTTTTTTTTAGCAAAAAATGAAAATGCAGGTGCGCAAGAAAATCTTGCTCAAGATTTGGAATTCGAGTGCGAGCCACATCTAATAAAAGTAGATAGTGGTCGAGTTCTGTAGCACAATTCAATAAATTCATTTTTTTTTTCTCATAATTTTTAGCATAAGCGAAACTGCACTACATTTATACCCTCCTGGAATATTGTTCCGGAGTTCCAACCTTGGTTGCAAGAAGTAAATAACCTCCCCAAATATGTAGCGTTCTGCAGTTTTTGTTCATCACATTTGAATGTATCTTCCGGTAAGAATGACATTATGAAAAAAAACTGCAACTCATATCAAGAATTCTTGTGCGGTGAAAAAACAGCCTTTAATGAAACCCAGTTTGGCTTTTAAGAACAGTATTAGCGCTTTGAGTGCAGTTGCACTCTGCATTGGCTGCAGAGCACAATCTACATATCTTTTAAATTAACAGACCATCTAGGGAACAAATTAATTATAACAATAATTTAATAGGATATGCTGCAGATGAAGCTAATAACATGACGGAAAAACATAATTCGGTCGCAACACTATCAGCTAAAGATTGTAGTAACATAGTAATTTTTAAATGCATATGTCATTCCTTCGCTATTTGCTCGTCATATGCGTGTGAGAAACTACCAAATACTATTGAAACAACGTTGCGAGATATATACAATTATATATCCAACAGTCCAAAACGGACAGATCAATTTGAGAAAATAATAACGTTATTAGAAATTAAGCCAAGGAAACTATTACACCCTTCACAAACGAGGTGGCTATCACTATACCCTGTTGTTGTAAGAGCAATAGAATTATATGAGCCTTTGAAAATATATTTCGGGTTCGCTCTAAATGTAGATCAAATACGATCCCTTTACAAAACTGTATATGTATTTTTTTAAATTTATTTTACCGTACGTTAACAGACTCACAAAGATTTATCAAAGCGAGCATCCTCAGATACATAAGATGTACGAAGATGTGAAGAACTTAGTGCTGACAATTTTAGATTGCTTTCTAAAACCCGTTTTTCTCAAAACGTTTAATATCCGAAATATTAATGATGACTTTAGATCACCGTCGAATATAGTTCATCTTAATTCATTATACTTAGGTGTTGAGGTTCATCAACAATTGGCAGAGCTTAATTTATCTTGTACTGGTATTGAAACATTTAAACAGACTTGTTTGGATTTTTATATTGAACTCATTCACCAAATTTTAAAAAGGTTTGATTTTAAGAATCAATTACTACAAAATGTTGCTCTATTAGATCCAATCAATATTATTAACAGAAATGTTTCCTTGCTTGTTAAATTATTTCAAAGTTTTCCAAACTTAGTTCCGGAAGAGGATATGCAAGACGCGGATGCGGAGTTTAGGGAAATAAGAAACCTAAATTTCGAGCTTCTGTTTAGTCAACCATTGTCATTAACAAATTTAACTGTTTTTTGGACAGAAGATCGGATGGAAATTTTGCGTATCCTTTGATGAAATCATTTGTTTTTAACATCCTATCCTTACCAAATTCATCGGCTAGTGTCGAAAGAATTTTTTCGGCTGTTAACCTCAATAAAACAAAAATAAGGAATCGACTAACCACCGAAACTTTGCAAGGAATACTTCATACACAAGACTTACTGCGTTTTCAGGACGCACAATGCTATGACCTTAATCTTGACAGTAACATTTTAAGCAAATTAAATTCAAGCATGTATAACAGGATTCAGTGCGAGACTAATAGTCGCTACTAAGTCTAGGTTCACTTTAACAATTTTGAAAATAGCTATTACTTTATTTATTTATTATTAATTAATGTGCCCAAGCTTGCAATACTTAAAATATTAATTTTAATGAAACTGAAATGTGATTTTTTTTTGTTAACTTTTCTTTTGTTTTAATAAATTTAACTAAATGCATATTCATCAGTTTGCTTTTTTTTTTTTTTTAAAAAATCGTATTTGTACGATTTGTTAAGCTGAAAAATACGATTTCAGGTCGAAATCATCTGGCATCACTGCTCTATACACACAATTGGTCGAAAGAGAAATAATAAAGAAATAAAAGCTAAGAACCGTTACAATTGTGTGTATAAAAGGGCGACACGATCAGGAGCTCATCGCAGTCTTTCCCAGTCAATTGTACGCAAACAATCGTACATAAATTGGAGCTACATGACTAGTATAGAGCATTGCAGTAGCGTTGCCACTTCTATCCACAGCAATGTAGCATACTGACAATAAAAATGTAGCAATGTAGTTTAAAAAAAAAAATGTAGCATAAGAAAATGTTTTGTTAATTTTCTTTATTTTTGCGTTATTACACATAGCATTCAGTTTAAACATTAAATAACAAATAACATAAGAAAAGCCATTAACATAATGAAATGAACATAAAAGAAAAATAATAAATTCATTTATTAATCACAAATCTATAACACTGAATAAATAATAGTAGGAATTCATTGATAAAATAAAGAAAAATTAAATAAGAAAATAAAAGCTAATTCAATACATATTCAATTGCACAGAGAAGTAGGCATCTCTTATATTAAATAAAAGGAGAATACTAAAAAGAGGAGCAAACATTTTTACTTAATTTGAATGTATTTGCAATCGAGAAATTTTATTTAAACAAAACCTTGCCAACTCCTCAGAAGGATTAAATATTGCCTCACCTTTTAAAGCTTTTTAGCCAGTAAAATTGAGTCCACAGTTTCTGAACTTAGCCGATTTCTCAGATCGTCTTTCATCATGTTTAATTCAGAAAACTTTCGTTCAGCGCAAACACTGCTGCGCGGAAGTTCAACAGAAATTTAGCATATAATTAGCCACTGCAGAGCGAATTTCATTGAAATAACTTAAACCGTCTGTTTCTAGGCGAGATGGCAAAGATTCTCAAAGCATCCACTGGCCTCACCGGATTGGCCGTCTCACAGAATCCTCACCATACCCTTTCGGTGCTGTATGGAAAGATTCAGCGAGCTCTTACCAAGATGCCATCGGATGCCGCCTACCGCAAATACACCGAAAAGATCGTCTCCGAACGTGCCAGCCTAGTTAGCAAAACTAAGGACATTACAGCTCTGGAGAAGGCTATCGGTTGTGGACAGGTCGAAGAGTTGATTGTTCAAGCCGAAAACGAGCTGATACTCGCCCCCAAGATGCTCGGCTGGAAGCCCTGGGAATCACTATTGAAACCAGCACCAGCAAAACAATGGGATTGGCCACCAGCACAGATCAAGGATCCACTAATCTAATTTTATTTCTTCTCCCCTAGCTCCATTGAAACTGAATAAAAGCTCTAACTGTTTGTGTCTTATAGTTTTTTTAAATCAAATCTTTGATGTAGCTGCTTGCATAATTCAAAATAAACTTTTATTGCATTTGACTTTACAATATCTATTAAGTTTGAGTTTATTTTAGATGGTTGTACACATACTTCAAATTGCATACCGGTATAGCAATTTACCGATCGTAAATGATAAAAATTATTTTTAAAATCGATATCTATATTTAAATGTTGAGGCTTAATAAAATTTTTATATATTTCGATTTATAAATTCGTTACTTATTTATTTAATAAATGTATTTGTACCTTTTCTGTTTGAAAAAATTTATTCAAATCGTTAAATTTTTTTAATAAATACGATAAAAACAATAAATAAAGTTTATTCTCCCCATTAATAAAAAAATCGTAAATAAGTTTTTCAATAGTGAAACAAGGAACTCCATTGTTCTAACACTCTATTTATTACGGCTTCCAAAGACAGCCAATGTGTTGTTACTTGCCGCAATAATTTATGCCCCTGACAATTCAAATGTTCTTGAAAGTCTTTGAACTGGCCTTGTCGCTTGGGGCTATGTGCAAAATGGGCACATGTAGCTTTGATGCAATTTACAACATTGGCACCACGTTGATCTGATATGGGTGGCGCTAAGACATCGAGGGGTTCCAGAAAGATGATCCGATCATCATGGACATGTATGAAAGAGCAAAGACAAGAGTAAGATGCCCCGCTTTTAAGTCCTTTGCTCTTTATTACAGTCCTTGACTATCTGCTTGAAAGTAAAGTCTGATGCCTCGCTGGAGTACCCGAAAATTCCCAATCAAAGTCTGAGTGCACCAGGAAGCTCTTTGCTCTTTATTGCAGTCCTTGACTATCTGCTTGAAGGTAAAGTGACAGACCCCAAGGTACATCAATTATTCTTTACTGACGATGGAGCCATCATAAGTAAGGATCCTACATCCCTGCAACGAGCTCTTGATGTGTGGGTTGAGGTTTTGGATGAAAATGGGTATCGCATTAGTTCACAAAAGACAGAGTACTTGTGATGCCCGCTCTCTGATCTACTCAGACCTATTCCAGACATTTATTTGAATGGAACAGTGCTTCCCAAGTGCGAAGAGTTCAAATAGCTGGGATCTATGATCAATAGTAAAGCAACCTGTGATGAAGACATCAAAGGAAGGGTCTACTCTGCAGTTGTGCATCCAGCGCACATACGGTTCACGATGTTGGACGATGTACAAAAAGTATGAGAGTAAATTAACGGTAGCTGAGATGAAGATGCCAGCAGCATCGACTAAGAAGTTCGAAGATCCGTGGAAGCCTTCACGTCAAGGAAGCCATCGATAAAAGATAGAGCGCAACCGGCTCAGCTGGTATTGCCACGTTCAAAGAAGGTATCATTTGAACAATGTTAAAACGGCAATATCAATTAATGTTCCAAAGACATCACGAGACAGGAGAGGGAAGCCTATAAACGGCTGGATCACACAAGTGTGACGATATCGACATTTCATTGGCCTCAGTAACCGAGTGATCCGAAATCGGCAGGCCTGCCGATATTTTCTGATGTCAAATAGGCGAACCCCACAGGCGGATCAGTAGAAATGCGGTGAAGTGAAAGGGTTATGATCCCTTGTTTTCGGACCATAACCTCGCTGAAAAAGGAAGAAGATGAAGAAAAGAACCAAAATCAAAAAACAAATAAAAAATTAGGTAGACACTACAGAAATATGTAGCATAATGAGGGAAAGATGTAACATGTAGCATGGCACTCCAAAATGTAGCAGTTTTGCTACATACATATGTAGCAAACGTCACAGCGCTGATTGCAGAGTGGACAAATTGAACGATTAAATATGGTCGCTTGGCCCTCTGACTCCTCTCTTTTTGGGAAGATTTGTATGTACTGTACATAGTACAATAGTATAGAGTATAAAGAGTAATAAAGAAGCAAACATTTTTTCTACGCTGGAAAATACTTTTTTTTATTTCATCCCGCTTCAATACAATATAAAAATTAAGCGAATTCAAAAATTATGCAATTACAAATTCTCGAAAACTTCTTTCTCAAATTGTTTGGTGCCATGGAGCCTTCTAATACTTAGGGGTAAGGAATTAAAATTTCTAATAGCACAAACAAAACACTGACGTTCAGAGGTAGTACATGAGAACCTTGGTTGAATTAGAACTTGAGAACGCGATGAATAAAAGAACTCAATTTTTTCGTACAAATATGACGGCGTTTTATTCATAATGATTTTGTTCAATGTTTAAAGTGTGCAAAATTTCAAGTAATTATAAAAACTGCATCCTAGTATGTTTTTTATGTAAACGGAAACATGGTCAAACCGTTTTAAATTGTGTGCATATCGGACTATGTTGTTGAAAGCTACGGTAAGTCTTCTTTTTGTTTCCGCACTATGACTACAAAAAATTTCGCATGATCGGCATAATCAAATCTTTGGCTAATTTTAATTTGATAGGCTGAGGTGTAAAATGCTTAGATAATGATACATTACGCAAGCATCCATATATTTCAGTCATTAAGCGATTATGATAGTCCCAGCTGAGCGTGGAGCTGAACCATATACCTAAGTTTTTTCTTTTTCCACGTATTCAATGATATCATTGGATCACTCGGTTACTGAGGCCAATGAAATGCCGATGTCGTCACATTTGTCTGATCCAGGCGTTTATAGGCCTGCCTTTCCTACATCGCGATGTCTTTGGAACGTGCATTGATATTGTCTTTTTAACAGGGTTCAAATGATCTTTTCTTTGAACGTGGCAATACCAACTGAGCCGGTCACGCTCTATTTTTTGTACGATGGTTTCCTTGATGTGAAAGCTTCCACGGATCTTCGAACTTCTTATTCGATCAAGCTTTGTCACTCCTGCTGTCATGCGAAGCATCTTCATCTCAGCTGCCGTTAATTTACTCTCATACTTTTTGTACATCGTCCAACATTGTGAACCGTATGTGAGCGCTGGACGTACAACTGCGGTGTAGAGCCTTCCTTTCAACTTAGGGGGCATTTTTCTGTCACAAAAAATAGCGGAATTTTCTCGCCACTTCATCCACCCTACGCTTACACGATGATTGATGTCGTCATCACAAGTTGCTTTGCTATTGATCATAGATCCCAGATATTTGAACTTTTCGCACTTGGGAAGCACTGTTCCATTCTAATAAATGTGGAATAGGAATAGGCCTGAGTGGATCAGAGAACGGGCAGCACAAGTACTCTGTCTTTTTTGAACTAATGCGATACCCATTTCCCTCCAAAACGTCCACCCACACATCAAGTGCTCGTTGCAGGGATGTAGGATCCTCACTTATGATGGCTCCATCGTCAGCAAAGAATAACTGATGCACCTTGAGGTCCATCACTTTACCTTCAAGCAGATAATCAAGGACTGTAATAAAGAGCAAAGGACTTAAAACGCTTCCCTGGTGTACCCCGACTTTGATTGGGAACTCTTCGGTTACTCCAGCGGGGCATCTTACTTTTGTCTTTGCTCCTTCGTATATGTCCATAATCATCTGTACATAGGTTTCTGGAACCCCTCGATGTCTTAGCGCCACCCATATCAGATCTCGTGGTTGTCTGTCGAATGCCTTTTCAAAGTCAACCAATACAATATGCAAATCCCTTAAGGAATCACGATGTTTTTCCATTATGATCCTTATACTTTGGATTGCATCTGTGGTTGATTTACCCGAGACAAACCCGCACTGATCATCAGATAGCCGTATTATTTTTCGCAGTCGGCCACCTAATACCCGCTCAACGATCTTCATGGTGTGTGACATCAGCTTGATCGAACGGTAGTTATCACAGTTTCGCGTATCACCCTTCCCTTTATATACAGGGAGAAGGTAACTTTCCCTCCATTCATTCGGCATTGGATCACCTCTCACGAATTTGGAGATGAGAATTCTGAGCCATCTGAACCCGATGTCTCCCATCTTTTTCCAGAACTCAGAGGGTATCTCGTCTGGCCCAACCGCTTTTCGTTTTTTGGAGTATTTGACCGCCTCACTAACTTCTTCGACTGTAATGTCGGGTATTTCTTCACAGTTAGGGGTGGCTCTTGGAAAGTATAGCCGGGGAAACTGTTCATTCAAAAGCTCTTCACAATACTGCCGCCACCTCTGCAGAATTTTGTCGTCATCCACAAGAAGCTGGCCATGGGCATTGCTAATGAACTTTGGCGAACGTATCTCCTGAGCATTCTTCCTTCTTTGGGCGGCTATTTTGAAGATAGTGGCACTCTTGTTCATATTGTGTCTTCGCAGCTCCTGGATAGCCTGGTTTGCATCAGCAACCGGGGAAAATATTTTCTCCAGCTCCCGATACAGGCCCTCCGTACTCTCTGCTTGAAGCTGAGCGCACTTCTTCTTCGCTTTTTTCTTGCAGCATCTGAATTCCATTTCGAGGCGAGCTTTTTCGTCACTATTATTAGAGGGGCACTTTGACCAAGCTTTGAAAGCCGCTTTCTTCTCATTTATCACTTTCTTAGCTTCATCACTCCACCACCATGTTTCTTTGGTGTGTTGATGGTGGCCTTTTGAAGCTCCTAGCAGTGATTTGGCCTTCTTTAAGCAAGTTCGCTGTAGGGAATCCCACATATTTTGTGCTCTGCACTCTTCATCCTCAGCTCCGTTGATGGTGTGAGAGAGGTAATTTTTCATTACGAAAACAAAAGCCTCGCCTTTTTCTTTGTCCAGATTGTACCACTTGATTTTCTCAGAGACCCTTGTTTGTTTGGTTTTCTTTGGTGTTTTCATAAAAATTTCTGTTAGCAGGAGACGGTGTTGACGAGCGATTGCCTCTCCCAGGATCACTTTGCAATCTTTTACCCGAGGCACTTTGGCGCAAAATTATAGTCATCTGATTTTAAGGAATGTAAGTAGCCACTAATTATTATCTTATTAACTTTAAAGCCGATACTTAACTTTGAATTGAATTATAAAGAAAAATTAACCTACCTACAACTAGTATCGACCCAAACCCAAAAATTGAAAGTTTGAGAACAAAAACACAGTTTAGGGACCAATGTCGAATATGAATTTCAGCCGTTGGTTGGCTGAAATTTGGATTTGAAAAAGTGAAGAAGAATGGCGGATGACAGATGGTTAAAAGCCCACTCTAAAACTTAAAAGGTGCTTCAGGTGGTTTTAAAGTTAGCGCGAGGTGACACGCATAAAGTGGGTTCTATATATTTTATGACTATAAATAGGAAAACACTAATATTGACTTTGTTACGTGCTAAAATCCTTTTAAAGTGTACTTTTTGCGACTATAATTTTGCGCCTTTAATTTTTTGGGATTGAGACATATGTAGATTATTTTGTTCAGACCATCGTTTAATATTATTAAGGTCACTGTTCAGTTTACAGGCCCCATCCTCTATCATTCCAAGTTTGCAGCTCAAGTAGATGTGAAGATCATCGGCATACATATTAGACATGCGCGAAACAGTTCCAATGATGGAACGGATACGGAACGTTTCTTTTTTTTTTTTAAATAAAAAAAACTATGAGCATGCGCTTGCTATTCTCATAGAGTGTATGGAAGATTTTCACCTACAGCCGGAGGAAGAATAAAAAAATGTTATTTGCAACATACATTGTAAGGGTATCTTTCTTCAAAGGCTGAGGTGGGCTCGCGGGAAAGACTTTGGGAAAGAGGTACTTTATTTTACGGAATTGTTTCACAATAGTTATTTGGAACAATGCTAGTACGGTTTTTTATAGATTTCTTAACAATTTTTATATTTAATAATAGTACTAATACGCTTACAACTATCGTCGTCCTGCTGCTGGTTCTGGTACGGGCCGGGGTTAAGCGTCCTGTTGTCTGGCTCGGTTCGGTGCGTCGTCTCGACGGAGTTTCAGTCCGCACTTAGGGCAGGCTTCGAAGGTCGCAGTCCGCAGTTAGGGCAGGCTTAGGAAGGATCCAGTCCGCACTTAGGGCAGGCTTGGAAAGTAGCCGTCCGCACTTAGGGCAGGCGTGCTGTGACCCAGTCCGCACTTAGGGCAGGCTTAGGAAGTAGCTTAACAAAGGGCGGCAAATCGGCTGTGGTTAACTCGGTTTGTTTCTCTCAGAAGGCGAGAAACCTATCGAACGGGCCGGCTATAGCTAGTAGCAGACCTGTGTGTTATTGCCCAATCACCGAGGAAAAGGCAGAAAAATCGGTGGAAAGTCGTAAGACCAATTCCTGGAGAGGCTGTCAAAAGTACACTGGATTGGTACTATCACGTTTGAGCAGACTCTCTCGACTGACTTTCATCCACTTTCCTTTATGGAAAAATCCTGCAAGACGAGAATGTGAATCTTGAGCCAATGCAAAATTTCCTCCACATTCTCGTCTGCGACCTTTGTATTTACTTTATCTCATATTGTACTATTCTCCCTTTCCTCCGTTTCCTCTTGTTTGACTGAGGATTAGGAGAATACTCGCGGTTTCGCTAACTGCCAACAGATGGCGGCCTCCACATTAGTGAAGTGTGCGTAGAGTGTGGATGATCCCTTCAGTGGTGGTGGATTATGTCACTTCGTTACAACATATACTTAGTTTGCTCAAGATGAAAAACATGGTTCCTTACCCATTTTCTGGATCAAGGCACCCAGCAGTTACCACGTGAAGGTTGAGATTAAGGTTTTGTAGGACTAAGCTAAGTGAAAACCCTTGTGTTGTCATATAATCGCATGCACTACCATTTGGTTGCTTTCGTTATTTAAATTTTCAGAAAATACATTCTGTTATACCTTTTACTGAATTGTGTTTTGCTCTACTTAATAAATATATTTAATCTCAAATATAGCGCACCCGTCATTACTTATTTTTATGTTCAAAACTATACATGTTTGTTTATGTTTTCCCCCTTACATGCGAACAAACTCACTTTTTTATTGCAAATGGGGTGGCAATGGTTTAGTGGTAACATCGTCAATTGCCACGCTAATGGTTCATGGTTTAAATCCTGATGTCAGCAAGTATTTATGGCTGGTCAAACGGTAGTGCATGCGATCATATGAAAACACAAGCGTTTTCACTCAGCTGAGGCCTACCAACTCCGACTCTCAACATCCACGCTGTGACAGCCGGGTGCCTAGTACCTTAATCCAAGAAATGGGTAACCAACCCCTTTTGGAGGATTATTGGTGGCAGCAGATGAGAGAGGGGGAAAGAGTGTTCTCTCACTAGAGCACTTCTTCCTGTTCCAGGCGGCAGCGGACGAATTCCCTAGACGGAGTCAACGGTGGCGTCTATAGTTCCAGTTAGGTTGAACTTAGTGAATACCTTGCGCGAGCGATCACAGGTCGGTAAGGAATTTCCAATGTTGGTCAGGACATTGGAATAGAGATGGTGGCGGAGGAGCCCTGAATGGGCCAACGGCAGCGCTCATACGGCCCCTCGTCCTAGGGGAATAATTAAGGAACTGGCCCTCCAGGTTGGGAGTTGTGCCGTCGGGGTAACTTCCCTACCACGTAAAAAATCTATGGTTCCGAAACAACCAAAAACCTCGGATAAGGATGACTCAACTGATGACGACCCCAGCAAACGAAATAAGGACAACGACCTTCGGATCTGTACGTGGAATGTTCTGTCCCTTTACAGACCACGTGCAGCCGAACAACTAGCAGAGGCCCTAGACTGCTATAAAGCAGATATTACCGCCATCTAGGAAGTGCGATGGGATGGGCCGGGCAAAAAGGGGATGAAAAACTGTGACATCTACTACGGTGATTGCTACAGAGGCAACAGGCAACGCTTATTCGGATGCGGATTTGTCATACGTGGCAGACTTAAGCTTCCGACACGTGAGCGAGCGTATTATGACTATCCGGATCGAGGCTAAATTCGCTAACATAAGCCTAATATGTGTTCATGCCCCCACAGAAGAAAAGGACCCTGCCACCAAAGAGTGTTTCTACGAGCTCCTCGACAAAACATACGAGCAATGTCCTAAATACGACGCCCAATACGATTTTAACGCCAAAATAGGAAAGGAGGACATCTTTGGTAGGGCAGTCGGTAAGCATAGCCCACACGACACCATGTCTGATAACGGACTAAGGCTAATTGACTTCGCTGTGGAGCGAAATGTCACCATAGCAAGCACATGGTTTCCTCATCTCGATATTCATAAGCAGACATGGCAGTCCAATGATCATGTAACGATGAACCAAATTGATCATATTGCGATCGACGCAAGGCATGCCTCCACTATTCTGGATGTCCGAACCTTCCGAGCGGCCAACATAGACACGGATCATTACCTTGTTGTAGCCAAGGTACGAATGCGGATATCCCAATCTGAGCAACAAAGAAGAATCACTGTGAGAAAAATTTTACGTCGAAAAGCTACAATCGCAAGAGACCGCCAGACTCTTCGCTGAACGCGTATCCCGAAATCTCTCAATCACCCCTATGCCGCCAGCATCAAGTGCCGAAGACCAGTGGCAACGCTGCCAACATGCCATCAGAAACGCCGCGACTGATGTGCTGGGTCTCGCTCGCCCACCACCGCGAAACCCCTGGTTTGACGAAGAATATCAGCGAGTGCATGCAGCAAAACAAGAAGCTTACAAAGCGATGCTGCAAAGGAAGACGAGAGCTGCTCGTGAGCTCTACGAGCAAAAGAGACCGGAAGAACATCGGCTTCTCCAAAAGAAGAAGAAAGAGCATGAGAAACACGCGTTTGAGAATATCGAGAGTTTATACTCCAGGAACAATGTACGGAAGTTTTACCAAAAGGTAAAAAGAACGTGTCAGAGAAGCAATACCCGTGTAGATACCTGTAGAGATGAAAATGGGAACCTCGTAGTAGAATCACAGTCGGTGCTGAGAATATGGAAAAACTACTTCTGCAGACTGTATAACGGCGACAAAGACCAACATCCCGCTGTCAGGCAGCATGAACCATTCAACATAGACGACGATAGTCAAAATTTCCGTCCACCTGACCAAAACGAAGTAAGGATAGCAATATCCAAGCTAAAATCAAACAAGGCTGCTGGACCTGACGGCTTACCGGCCGAACTTTTCAAGGAAGCTGGGATGAATTGGTAGAGTGCATACACCAACTCATCTCTAAGACTTGGTCAGACGAGTGTATGCCTGATGAATGGAATCTCAGCATCGTTTGCCCGATCCACAAGAAAGGAGACCCCCTCAACTGCGCCAATTATAGAGGCATCGGTCTCCTCAACATCGCATACAAGATCTTTTCTGCGATATTGTGTGAACGCCTGAAACCTTTTATCAACAGCCTGATTTGACCCTATCAGTGCGGTTTCAGGCCAGGAAAGTCCACCATCGATCAAATCTTCACACTTCGGCAGATCCTGGAGAAAACCGAAGAATTCCAAATCGATACTCACCACCTCTTTATCGATTTTAAGGCCGCCTATGACAGCATCTATAGAGAAGAGCCATGTCTAGTTTTGACATCCCTGCCAAACTTGTCCGTCTGTGCAGGCTGACGATGGAGAACGCTCGCTGCTCCATCAAGGTCGGTAATGACCTCACCGAGACCTTTGATGTCAAAAAAGGTTTTAGACAAGGTGACGCGCTGTCATGTGACTTTTTTAACATTGTACTTGAACGGATTGTGCGGAACTCATAAGCCAACACCGGAGGCACAATCTATTACAAGTCTGTACAACTGCTTGCATACGCCGATGATATAGACATTATCGGAAGAACTCAGCGGGCTGTCACCGGTGCGTTTGCAAGCATTGAGGCGGAAGCGGCCAAAATGGGTTTAGCGATAAACGAGGGCAAAACCAAGTATATGCTGTCAACAAGAAGGGAAAGCCAACACCGATGAATTGGACAAAACGTCACAGTGGGCAGCTATAACTTCGAGGTAGTAAGGGACTTTGTCTACTTTGGCTCTGCTATCAACTCTGAGAACAACATCAGTGCAGAAATCAAGCGAAGAATAACTCTTGCCAATCGCTGTTTTTTTGGGCTTATAAGGCAATTCAACAGTAAAGCCCTATCTCGAACTAATAAGGAGACTCTGTATAAGACCCTGATCATCCCAGTCCTGCTTTATGGCGCTGAAACATGGACTTTATTAAAAGAAGATGAAGATATCCTTGGTCGCTTCGAGAGAAAAATTCTTCGTAAGATTTTCGGTCCCGTTTGCGTTGACGGGTTTTGGAGGAGAAGATTCAATCACGAACTATACGAGCTGTACAGCGACATCGACCTAGTCAAAAAATTGCGTATTGGACGTCTGAGATGGCTAGGACATGTAGAGCGAATGGACACCAACGCTCTGGCCCGCAGAGTCTTCGAATCTAATTCCGAGGGACGACGCAGTAGAGGGAATCATCGCCGTAGGTGGCGCGCACAAGTTCAAGGGGACCTCGACCAACTTGGAGTGGGCAACTGGAGGCAACTAGCTAAAGACCGAGCTAAATGGAGAGGCTTGTTGGTTGAGGCCCAGGTTCACCCCGAACTGTAGCGCCACCTAAGTAAGTAAGTAAGCAAGTATTTATTTATTTCTCATGAAATATATAAAGTCAATCCGATCATTTGCAAAAGCTTCTGTGAAAACTACTGCGAAGGCATAACACTGACAGTAGCTTGGTCATATGGCTGGAAAAATTGTTTGCTCTGTTGATTATGATTTGCCCTTGAGATCGATTATCGGAAAAAAGTTCTGTGAATCAGAAGCAATGACAATAATAACAAAAAACTCCCCAGTTATCTGGACGCCACCCCCGGAGAATAGCTGAAGCATAAACAACTGAGCTTCAAGAATCACTACACCAAAATCAGTCTCTCTCTCTCTATATCCATCCTTTCCAACGCCCCCACTGTGTGCAAACATGTTAAAGGTATTCATAACCCTATGAGTGCGCGCAAATTATAAAAAAAAAAAAAATCTCTCGAGTCATCGGGAAACTAACCTGGCATCCCTAAACCTAGTTGGCGAAACACACCTCCTTTCTACCCTTCTCCAAGCTGCCCTGACAGCCTACCATATTTCAAATTAACTGAGATTCGATATGGTTATTAAAAGAACAGCTGCATTCACATTACATAAACATGAAATGCACATTAGATATCTAACGTTAGTCACGTTAATGTTACTAATTAATATTCAGTTAGTTGCATTAGTTACGAGCCGCTTATTCAAATATCTAAAGCATGCAAATTTGAACAATGTTATAATTATTAAGAAAAGCCGGTGATGAAACAAAACGCTTCCTTGTGGCACGCCGCCCATTATTTCCTTAAAATCCGAATATTCGTTTTCGCATTTGACGCGGAATAATCTATTCGTAAGGTATTACTTCAAAATATTACATAGCTGCTCTGGCAGAACTTGTCGTAATTTAAACTTTAAGCCTTCATGCCAGACCTCGAAAAAGGGTTGAGAGACGTCAAGGAATACGCTTGAACAAATCCTTTTTTTTTCTAAGAGATTTTTCGATTAAATGTGTTATTCTATGCACTTGTTCAACTGTAGAAAGCTTACATCTGAATCCGAATTGATGATCCGGATCTATAACCGGCTCTATTCGCCTAATCAATATTTTCTCGAACACTTGGACATAATTGGAATTATCCGTCTATAAGACGTTTTATCATTCGTCGATTTTCCGAGCTTAAGGATCTTTATGACTTCGGCTACTTTCCATTGACTGGGAACATATTCTAGTCTAAGGACGGCGTTTATAATGAACAGAAGCTTAATCAGAGCTTTTCTTTGTAGTGCTTTAAGAACCTCTCCCGTGATTAGGTCGTACCCAGGAGCCTTCTTATGTTTAAGTTTCTTTATTTCTTCCTTAAATTCTGTTAGTAATATGTAGATTTCTTATTGCACTATTGGCTATATACGGCGTATTTATATTTTGAATAGAGACCTCCGAGTCAGAAGATGAGGAAACCCTCAACAAACCCGACAAACAATAAACTGCTTACATACTTTTGGGTATGACAGTTACCATTAAGGAATCAGTGCCGAAATAACTATTCCCAACGAAATTGCGGAATTGGGGGAGTTTGTCTAATTGCACGCCTACAATTACAGTAGAACGCGTTGGACTCGCTTCTCCAGACAGTTGACGAGAACACTCTCCTCGAACTTGCTCGACCTACCGTCCAATAGGAATCTGTCAAATGAGGAAATTGATAGATATCTAAAACAAACGGACAAGACAATAAAATGATCGATCACCATCCTGTTTAATAATGCAATGGGTAATGCCCATTATCCGGCGGTGGTGCAACCCATTCCCGAAAGGTATAAAAATAGTTCCAATCCGGGCAATCTCCGGTCGATAAATTTACTTCCGAATATCAGCAAGGTCTTTGAAAAAGTGATCCATAGAGCCCTGGCCAAGTGGGTTGTGGGCATGCACATAATTCCGGATAACCAATTCGATTTCAAGGCGAGGCATGATACCATACATGGCACTTCTAAACTGTTATCGGATATCCAATGGAACAAAAGCAAGAAGCAATGCTGGCTGTCTGGTTGACTTGGAGGAAGCCTTCGATACCGTTTGTTTAGAGGGACTTTTCTATAAGTTGAGCAGACTAGGTAAACCACTGCTGTACATTCTTTATGACATGCTCACCATTAAGAAGTTTCGAAGTGAAAAATGGTGTGCAACAGGGCGCGATTAATTAGCCGACCCTATTCAATATTTACACGAGCGATTTCATAGGTTCACTTCACCATGCCATAGCCTACACAGGCGACTTGGTCGCATAAAGGTCAGGGCCTAAGATCGGGGTCATTGTTGTACTCTTGCAGTATGACTTCGATAAGATTAAGAGATACTGCGACGACTGGAAGCTGAAAATTAACTTCCAGAAATCGGAGGCCATCCTGTTCAGAACGCCGTTGTCTGAGGCCTCTTGGGTCAATAGAAAGAATTGGTAAAAGTTCTCTATCGTGGGTGTGGTACTTTGGGGTCTGGCTAGATCAGTATCCTCTTACCAGAGCCAAAGTTGCTTTCGCCCTTACAAAGAGACTGTTATAGCAGCCAACTCGATGCAAGTGTGAAGGTAATCTGCTACATGGCCCTCATTCTGCCTACACTCGCATATGGATGCACAGTGTGGTTCAACGTGGGGCCAAGCTTGTTGGAAAAGATGCGGGTGTTTGATAGGGCTTGCCTTCGTTTGTACAGAACACCTGAGTCAAAGTACATAAAATTCTATCGCAATGTGGTCCTGTGCAACAGGGCGAATCTGATCAGAGTGGATAATTTCTTGATCAAGATGATTCGAAGGCACATTGCAAGAGCAATGACCTCGATGAATAGCCTGATCCTTGAGACTTAGGTTAGGTTAGGTTGAAGTGGCTGCCAGCTTTTACGCCAACACACATAGACCAAGGAAGGTCCGTTGTGGTACCACGAGAATCATGTAATCCCATCCTACTCGTTAACACCAATTAGAGCTTCTGATGGAGCGAAGGAGGCTCCTGATATCCAAATCTATCAGATTGCCTAAATCGTTAAAGTAGAAAGCTCTTAGGTGAAGCTTCCTTCTATGGGAGAGAGCTGAACATCCACAAAGAAGGTGAGTAATGGTTTCTTCCTCTTCTTCGTCTATGCAGCTTCTACAAAAATCATTTGAAAATACGCCAAGCCTTGCAGCATGCTTGCCTATTAGACAGTGTCCTGTAATTACACCTATAATAGAGCCAATATGCAATCGATTGAGAGAGATAAATTTTTTAGAGCGTTTCAGATCCAACTTGTGCCAAATCTGGTTAGTCGCTAGACATGTTGTACCACTTGTCCACCTAAGATTTGTTCTTTCGATTCCATCTAGCTTGAATTTAAATTTACAAGTAGCGATTGGTATACCTACTCGTAGAGTATCCTTATCTGGAAGGATGGGTACAGTTGTTCCTAATCTGGCGAGTTCGGCAGCCTTACAATTCCCCGGAATATCCCTATGCCCCGGCACCCAATAGAACTTGAACTTGAACTTGAATTTTTATTGAGACATAAATACAAAATTTTTTTTTTTTCATAAGTTACAATATTTTCAATATAGCCGACTTAAATTAGTTATATCTGGCTTAAGCTTAATAATTCAAAAAAAGTATTCATTACCTATAACTCGGATGTATGTATGTTAGTATAATATGTTATTATATCTTTAGTTTGTCTAAGCTTGCTCCCGGCATAATTTCACAACATGACTTTTATTGCCAACTTAAAACTAATGACTAGAACTAAAATAAAACAAAACAGATAACTTGGTATCGCAAAATAAAAGTATTGGCTTAATGAATATAAGTCAAATGTATATTAATTGAGCATCATACAATTTGTTCACACATACTTAGTTCATTATAATACGTAAAATATATAGGAACAAGTCAGGCGAAAATCATATGATCTATCATAATGACACTGTTTCTTTTAAAATAACATGAACAAAAATATGAACAAGCCCACGGATGCCAACGCACACTAGCATTGGCAACAGCGAAAACACGCACACATTCCCATCCATGTGAATCAATACCCTTTCGGATTTTGTGGATCTAATTTTATTTAAAAGAAACGGCCATTATTCGGACAAGTGTAAACAAGTAATTTGTTAGATAACTATCCTCTCAAGTTGGGCAGCGAGGCTTTCTCATAAAAAGGTAAAGTGGGGGCACTATTTAATGTAAATTGTAGCGTAGAGCGTGATCTATCGTGCAAAAGATTGAAGGGGGAGAGGTAATAATGATCGTGGACACTTTCGTTTACATTTGCATCCCAGCTATGAGGGGAGTAACTTTGGTTATATTGTGTAATGTTCGATTTGAGTACCATTTTTTATTCGGTTTCCGATATTTACCGCAACAAAATCTTAAAATCTTTCTTTCAAAAGTTCCAAGTTCTTTTGCTGCAGTAGGAGAAATAGTAAACCAAGAACCAAACCCGTATGCAATGATTGGCCTAATAAGGGTTTTATACATAAGAATTTTAGTTTTATATGACAAGTTTTTCGAGGAAAGTAACTGTTTCAGAATGGAAGTAGCTGTTCTTGCTTTAATTAAGATTTTTCTAGTGTGGACGTTAAACATAATTCTATTTTGAAAATATATGCCCAAGTATTTCATTTCCGTTTTTAAGGGTACGGATTCGCCCAGTAATTGTAAAGAAAGTGCTTTACTTTCTTTTACCGCTAAGCGGTGCCTGCTGCTTGCAGGTCGATATCTAAGACTACCGTACATTTTTTTTGCCTCAAATTGTTTACAATCTTATCACCAAGGAATAACAATGCATGCTCCGTTGAATGTCCTCTCCTAAAACCAAACTGGTTATTTGGAATTATACCGAATTCTTCGCAGAAATTGTCTATGCTATCAGCTAACACCCGCTCAAATAGTTTTCCTACATTAGAGAACAGTGAAATTGGCCGGAATTCTTTTATATTCTTTGCGCTTCTTTTCTTAGGTATTGGTAAGATTTTTGATTCTTTCCAGATTTTAGGATAGCCATTATTAATACAATGGTTGAATATGTGCGAAAGAGTAACGTCTAATGAATGGGGGCATTTACGTAAAACAAAGTTTTGGATCTGATCAGGAGCAGATGACCATTTGTTGTTGAGACCAATTCTATGCAAGTTGACTTTTTCTGGTTTAGTGAATGGTGACGCAACGTGACTAGAGATAGTGCTGGACGGTGAAAAGCAAGTGAGATTAGAATTCGATTGTGTGGTATTGAATTCGCTGAACGTTGAAAGGATTTGACTGGTCAAATTTTGGTTGAAATTAGGTATTTTCTCAGCGTAGACGTCGCAGTACAAGGTTTTGAAAGTATTGAGCTTCGTCTCAACATCAACCAATTAATGCCCATTGTAAATTAGAGCGTCTTTGACGATATCAGTTCCGAAATATTTTCTTCCTGTTATTCTGTCTATTTCTTTAAAAGCTTGAGGAGAAGGTCTTATTTTCCTCAAACGTGACCTGAATGCGTTGTCAATATCTAATTTTACCCTTTCTCTAATGATCTTATGTAGGCACTGTATCATGGAATGAAGATCCTGATACTCCCTATTTGTTCTGTTAAGGTTTCGGTTAAAAATTCTTTTCAGTTTCCTAAGCCAAGTACTCCGAATTTTTATAAGACGTTTGGTAAATATCGAGATATCATCATATTTTGAATCTTTTGAATTTCGAATAACTGAGTTGTTTTGAATGCTAGAAATAATTTTCCCGTTGACTTCGCTTATTAGTGCATCTACTTCTGAGTTAGAAATATTTCTTTCCGTTGGAATTCTTACCCTTGAAAGGTTATTATGAAGTTCACTTCTAAAAATATCCCAATTAGTGTTTTTGAAACTTGTATAGCTAATTGGTGGTGTCAAAATGGGGTGAACATTAAAAATGTGTAATGTTATTTCTATTCCGAAGTGATCGGAAGGTGTAGAAAATGTTATACACGGATTACTTCCGGTTTGTGTAGCATTTAGTGAGCATGAAATTAGAAATAGATCCAGGATAGAGGATGACCTAGGGAATGTTGGACTAAAAGGAGATACTAAGTCGAGCTGGATAAAAGGACCATTGTAGAACCAGTTGTTCAATACGTTCCCATTGACATTACTAGTAGTGTCACCACAATTTGGGTGTCGAGCATTAAAATCACCTCCAATTATGATCGCATCGAAAGTATTTGCAATGTTATGGAGTCTATCAAGTTCGCTGGAAAGATTTTGTCCAGCGCCCGATGGTATATAAATACTTCCTAGAAGTATTCGTTTGATAACTCCTGCAGCATTTCGACACGTTAAAGCGCCTAGGCAAACTGAGAATATAGAACTATGAAAAGGAACTTTGGTCAGTTTAAACTTTTGGTCAATAACGATGGCAGTTCCCCTGCCATCGTCGTTTCTTATAATGTTGTAACCCTCGAATGAGGGTCTGTGTCTTTCACTTAACATAGTCTCCGATAAGAAACATATTTGTGGCTTACGACTTTTTAAAACTTCAAATAATGCTAATCTTCTATCATGAGATATTATGGAATTTATATTAATCGAAATTGTTTTTAAAGTCATGGATTGCATCATCATCATGCGAACATCTTTTCTTCTTTCGATTGCAGTTTCTGATAATTAGGCCAGAATTGCCTAATTTTGTAAAGAAGGTCTGTGAGAGATATATTAAATAAGTTCTTTGCTTCATTTAGAAAGTCACTAATGTTGTTGGGCTTAGGATCCAATTCATTAGAACAGGCGTTGGCCGCCTTGTTAATTAGATTTTGGTTGCTTATTGTTTGATTCTGTCGATTAGGGGGGTTCCTTGCTATGTCAGCGAACGAAATATTGGTATTGGTGAATGCATTAATTGACTCCTGCACTTGAGTTCTAGTTCTGTTGGCTAGATATTTTGCTTTTTGGGCCAACATTGCGAGCTTTTCCTTATATTTTTGATATGCAGAGCATCCCTGATAACTAGCAGAATGTCCCTCCGAGTTGCAATTCACACATTTCGGTATGGGAACTTGTTGATTATTCTCCTTAAGAGCTTTAAAGGAATTAATACAAACCTCGGAATCATGAGATTCGCTGCATAGAACACATCGGCTTTCATAAGCACAACATTCTCCTGTATGCCCAAACCTTTGGCACCTATAACAACGTATGACTGTTTTGTTGTGTTTCTTTTTCCAATGAACACGTTGATGCAACAAATATCTTATGTGCGTAAGGCTTTTTGGGGATTCGCCTACTTCTAACTGAACAATAAAAATGTTTAGCTTTAGCCCTGACTCTTTGGTTTTAAGAGTAGTAAAAGGAGATATCTTCACTCAATGCGCGTCTAATTGCCTCTACAGAAGTATCTCCGTCAACCCCCTTCAAAAGGATAGATACACGCTTTGTTTCTTTGGGTGAAAAAGAGAAAGCCCCTATGCCTGTCCCACGTATTTTTTCAATTATTAATTTATGAACACCCGCATGATCCACATAGACTTTAGTTTTTCTGTAACCTAAATTTACAAATTCGTGTCTTAGATTAGAAACCTGACATCCAGAAGCTGCGAGATTTAATACATCATTTATTAAACTACAATTAGCACCGAATATATAAATAGGTGGACAAAAAGATTTCTTGCTTACAATACGATTTGCACTGTCCTGAGTAGTTTGTTGATCTGCGTTTGACAAGTTGTTGTTTAGAGAATCAGTGACACTTCTTTTCGCGCCTTTTTTTGGTTTTTTACTATCGGGTGGGTCCATCTCAGATAATATAGCGAATGGATTATTCGATAGATTTGATTGAGTAGGTGATCCAGTATCATCATTTCGCCTTCTCTTATTTTTGCCATAGTTATTGGCCGCGTGCTTTAGGTTAGTGATCACTGTGGTCCAGTCGCTTTGGTTGACAGCTTCGTTGTTAATCATGCTTTCGTCGGTGTATTTATTATTATTTGATAAATTGGTAATGGTGGGAGGTATATTCCCGCATTTATCTATCGTATTAGTAGACATTTGAACACTTTTGAACAAAATATGATTGTTTTGAGTTTGTATTTCACTTGGGTTAGTAGAAAATTGGGTACTACTTTCTTGCACTGTGTGCTCCAGAATACATTCTGGAGCGCAATTATTTTTTTCACTAATTTCCACCTTTGTTTTGTTTTTATAAGAGTCACTATCTCAACAAAATATTATTTGGGCAGTATAACTGCCCAAAGTTATAGATGGAAATCGATTTTATTTAGGTTGCTGGAATTTGCTGCACACACAGTATGTAGATCACTTGCGTTCGACACGGCGGCTAAGGTCGCACTCCCGGCACCCAATAGAAGTGAATATTAAACTGCTCCGACATCTCCGCAAGAAACGAATGGCAGTCTAGGGCTACTACTGAATTTATAGAGATCGATTCCAAGGATTTGATTGCAGCTTAGCTATCTGAAAAGATGCGGATGTCCTTGGCGGTTATCACGTTTTTCTTTAACCAAGATAAGACCTCCTGAATCGCCATTATTTCCGCATGGAACACGCTACAATGATTTGGTAGACGGCTTAAGATTAAGCTTAAGATTAAGCCTGTCAGAGAAAAGACCTCCACCAACTCCGTCTTTCGTTTGCGAGCCGTCAGTTTAGAAGTGGATCGATTCGTCTTCTATGAAAGCCTCTTCATTCCAGAGTGATCTGAAGGCGATGGTGACGAGGAAGTTCTTGTCAAAGTTTAGACGAGGGATGGTGTAGCCCGTGTTTTCGCTAGAGATTGTGAATTTATTCGGAATGGAGGCGTGGCCAAATTCTTTCCTTGACCACTGTTGGGTAGCTTCGAGGCGAACGGCTGCATTCGCTGCTATTCGTTTGCTAAATATATCAAGGGGTAACAGATGAAACATAATATCCAATGCCGCAGAGGGAGTTGTACGCAGTGCTCCGCTTACGCACAGAAAAGTTGAACGCTGGACTTTGCTTAGATAGTCGCGATTTATAGCTTTTTCTAAGGCTGTCCACCAAACAATCACCCCGTATGTGAGTATCGGTCTAATGACCGAGATGTATAGCCAGTAAGTTATTCAAGGCTGTAAACCCCATTTATTTCCAATAGGTTTTTTGCAAGAGAAAAATGCTACTGTAGCTTTCTTGACTCTTTCTTGAATGTTAGGTTTCCAGCTTAGTTTCCTATTCAAGATAAGACCCAAATATTTCGATTTATCAGAGAACGTTAAGCTGATACCATTAAGAGAGGGAGGATCGATGAACGGAATTTTATATTTCCTTGAGAAAAGTACCAGTTCAGTTTTATGTGGGCTTACACTCAACCCACACCGAGCCGCCCATCTGGTTAACTTGTTTAAAGCGTTTTGTAGCAGTTCTTTTAGAGTATTAAGGTGCTTTCCTTTTACCAGTCACTCTACTTTTATCAGTCACTCTACCATACTTATGCACCTCTACACCTACACGGTTTATGGGACCTGCCAATATAACTTGCACACACAGTATAGGAGGTTCTATTGAATCAATCACCCCACATTACTTGCTGCACACTATACCTTGTCGGTACACTTTGACTTCAGGGTTGACTGAGTCAGTCACCCTCTCTAACCTTTTCAGTCAGCATTCTCAGCCAACACCCTCTTGAGAAAGGTTATGGTTCCCCCGGTAACCGGTGACTTGACTGGTCACTACTCATGTGGTATCACAATGGACCCAAGTGTGTCCTGACCCTGTCACGACAGCCACCTTTACCTTACCTAACCTAACCTAAGGAGCTTTCCTGAGACCGCTATAGCGACATCATCTGCATAAGCAATCACCGTGCATCCCTCACCTTCCAGTATTGTTAATAGTTCATTAACCACCATATTCCAAAGGAGAGGAGATAGAACACCAGCTTGCGGAGTGTCCCTACTGACAGATCTTCTAGAAGACGTCCCACCTAGTTCAGAGTTGATTACACGACCATTAAGCAGTAATTTGATCAATTCGCATAGTGAGCTGTCTACCTTCAGATCTGAGAGTGCATCTGCAATCGCTGATGTATTGACATTGTTATCTTTGAGGCTTAGGACCCCAACAATCTCTGTTGAAGGCGAAAATAATATTAAATAAAAATTAGTAAATAAATTAAAATGAAAACAAAACATAATTTTGAATTGTATAAATAAAATATTTATCTTTATTGTTGTGAATTAACATAAAACTTGGTGAAATGTCATATTTACTTATTTTGACACTTAGACCATTTGTTTATGTACAATTTGTATATGATAATCAGTTTGTTTGCCATAAACTTAACACTCTTATTATAACGTTGCGCCAAAACGGTCGTCTTTTCTTTGTTTAAATTTACTTCTTTTGTGGAATTTATCTTCTTACGCAGTCTTAAGATTACGGACCCAGCAACAAAGAAGTGTACGCTATAGTAAAGTAAAGTAAGTAAAGTAAGTTTTATTTTTTAAACTTCATATTTATCATCATCATTTAGAAAGCTTCGTTCATTACTTGCTGCCGGTATTTTAATGCAGCTTTAAGATAGCTCGCCAGAACGCTCCAGTCCTCACCATCTAGAGTTCTGATGAATTCAGCAATTGATAGCGCCTCTTTACCCCAGTATGCTCGTCTGATATCTTTCAATATTGGGCAAGCTCCAATAATATGGGAAACGTCTTCCTTTGTTCGAAGGTTTCATTGGCTGCACTCCTCATTCCCGTCGCTTATATGAGCCCTGAAGTTCAGCCGAAGTAGTTCGCATCTCGCCTTAAAAATGTTAGAGATTACATCAACGCTGAACCGATCGTGGAAATAATTTTTCGCAGCCAGATCATGGTTGAGTAAGTTTCAATCTAAACTTCACACGGGTGGACTCTTCAATATTGGATGTTGGATATGCTCAAGCGTCAAGTGGAGTGTACGCTATATTTTTCCAAAGATTTAGCCAAATCCTAACGCGACCCAAACCCTGTGCAAAACGGACTCAACATTTGGTTGGTTCGAGACAAATTACCCGATACCCAATGACAGTTTGTGTGTTCTGATCTGAAAAAATTTTAAAACAAATTAGATACATTTTTTAACAAAAAAAAAAAAAAAAAAACAAAAAAAACCCTTATAAATAAAATAAATATTTGGCGCAATAGCTCTTTAAAGTGCCAGGGCCTAGCTTCTTGCAACCACTCATGGTGTGTGCGTTATATTTTTCACACGAATGGAAGGGACCTACAGTTTAACGCCGAATCCGAACGGCGATTTGAGAAGCTTTTTCGTGACAACAATACTGTCGGATGTTTGTCAGACGTTCGCGACAGGTGGGACTGTGAAAAAACTTTTTGGTGTTTTCTGGGATTCGAACTTGGATCCTCATGCGTAGTGATCCGACACACTAACCACTTACGCCACGGCGCCCACCCTTACCCAAAATAATTAGAGAATTTCTTGTGAGCTGTTTTGTCTTAATCGGTTTCCCGAGCCGCTCAATTACCATCTAGTGCAATAAACCGGGTTCCCGCGCCATCAAATACTTCTAGTTCTTGAGATGCAAGCTCCTGAGGTATACACGTATTCAAATGTGAGTCAGTTCAGGCATATTAACCCTTATATGCACATATATAAATTTGCCACCTTACTGCCAAATTGGAAAAAAAGAGTGACGCGAAAGAACTTAAACTGTTAAAAAACTGCCTTTCAATCCTGAAAACTTATTATACAAGTTTTAGTTCGACGACGGATACCAAAAAAAGAACGAAAAACATTGTCAATGGTCGCTTGGCCATTTGAGGAATGAGGATGCAATTTCCTTGGCTGAAAAGGTTTATGAAGAGGGAAGGTTACCTTGAATATAGAGCGGAACTTCAGGATTGCTTAGACAAGCTAGCCGACCCTACGCCTGCTAGTTAAGAAACTCCACGCAGTTCAAATCCGCATGGTATTCGAGTTCCAGAAATGGCTCTTCCAGTGTTTTCAAGACAATGTGAAAAATAGAGGTAATTTAAAAGCAAATACGAATCCATGATTCATAATAATTCCACGTTGACAGAAGTCTAGAAAACGCGTTATTTAAAATCTGGTTTATCCAAGGAAGCTGAAGACTTAAAACGAAACGAAAACGCACTATGGCTCAAAAGAATGCTGGATACATCCACAAAAGGACAAATACAGCTGTAAGGTGTGTAATAAAGCGCAACATTCCTTGCGTAAGTCCGACAAATGTAATAAATTAAGTCCTATTGAGCGATGTACTATCGTAAGTAAAATATGTAGGTGTTTGTAGCAACTGTCTTGCTTACAGCCACTCTACTCAGCAATGTCCTAGCTAGGCACGTTGCTACCATTGCCAACAAAAACACCATGCTCTACTACATTCAGTACAAAATCACTCAAATAGTAATTGCACACATAATTCACAGTCACAAACGCATACTAACCCTTCATTTCACACAAATTCAACACATTTTAATCACAACCCTTCACATACACAAACATATAAAATTTCCACTAATTCGTCTACATTCCAACAACAACCTAGTGCAATAACCTCTACATTAGGCCCAAGTACTTCTCAACCAGGCAATGCAGGTAACCCAACATCTAGCACGTCAGTAAATAATTACCATACATAACAATGCACAAATTCTTCAAATTTTCTTAGCTACTGCAGTTATCAAGGTCATGTCGTCTAGGGGGAAGTATTTCAATCTTAGAGCGTTGATTGATCCAGGGTCGGAAGCAACTTTTATAACCGAGATAGCCGTACAAATACTCAACTTAAGGACGCGGAGTACGTTAGTTGAAGTGTCAGGGCTGGGAAAGGTCGGCAGTGGATCATGTCACAAGTGTGTTGACATAAGCTTTGCGTCTCTACACTCTGCGTTTGAGTTCAGCACGCAGGCCTATGTATTTAAATCTCTGAGCTTCTTGCGGCCAAACAACTGATACTCAACAACTGGAAACACCTCAACGGCTTGGAGTTAGCAGACCCTACGGTCCCCCGGCTATTGTAGATTTGCTACTACATTTTGCTGGATAAAGTACCTATAGACACACAAAAGTCTTGAAAAAAATCTGTTCTTCAGGTCTGTCATATCGACACCCAATTACGGAAGTTTTGAGAAATCGAGGAAGCACCCTATGCCGAAGCTAAAGCCGAGGAAAATACCGCTTGTGAGAAGCATTTTGTAGAGACGACCACACGTCTACCAAGCGGAAGATACGAAGTATCTTTGTCTTTTAAGGATGGATGGATACCCGCGCTTGGACTCTTGAAGCAAGGTGCCTTGCGGAGGTTCCATCACTTGGAGAAACGGTTCGAAGCGAACCCAACACTACGCAAGGAGTATTCTAAGTGTATTAAAGAATACCTGGAGTTGGGGCAGATGTCCGAAGTCGATGGTCTCAGCGATGATGTTCTCAATACTCCTTATCATTATTTTATTCCACATCATGCTGTTCTAAAGGAATCCAGCACGACAACCAAATTGTGAGTGGTCTTTGATGCCGCTGCGAAGACTCTAGATGGTACGTCGTTGAAAGAACACTTACTGCTAGGACCTAAACAGTATAATTGATATAATGGTAGTATGGAGAACATATAAATTTACCTTCACCGCAGACATCGAACAAATGTTTCGGCAGATAGGACTGAAGAAGACTCGTATTACCAACTTATTCTCTGGCATGACAACCCAGCTCAACCCATACGGATTTATCGCTTGCAGACAGTCACTTTTAGAACTGCCAGTGCACCCTATCTTGCCAACCGCACAATCCCAAGAGCTGCAGACGACGAGGAGCATCGTTATCCAATCGGGTCAAGGGTCATCCGAAAAGGGATATATGTCGATGATGTATTCGCTGGAGCTGACACTTTGGAAAAGGCACAAAAACTTCGTGATGAGGCAAGACATTTGTTGGTGTCTGCTGGCTTCAATCTACGGAAGTGGGCAACAAATAATAACGTGGTTTTGAAGGATATTCATATCTATGAAAGAGAATTATGATTTTCCTTAGCCTTCCAAGCTGCTTCTACTCCACAAGTTAAGACGCTAGGTATTAGGTGGTCCCCCGTAGGAGATTTCTTTTCTTTCCAGAATGTCATCGTAGATCCATCTGAAGTTCCAACCAAAAGGTCGATGCTATCCACTATCGCCAAACTATTTCATCCACTTGGATGGATTTCGCCATGCGTAATTTTCGCGGAAATTCTGATGCCACAGCTGTGGTGCTGCGGACTAGCGTGGGATGATTCTATTCCAGCGGAACTAAGATCCCAGTTTGAGGACTTTCGACATAAGCTGCCATCTATAGAGAATATCCAGATACCACGGTGGATCCATCTAGGAGACAATCGAAGAGACCTGGAATTTAGGTTTAGTGACGCATCAAAGAAGGCTTATGGAGCGGTGGTCTACTTATGTGTTTTAGATGACGACAACAACATTCACGTCCATCTCTTGATGTCCAAAACAATAGTTGCTGCGTTAAAGACCGTAATCCTTCCCCGGCTTGAGCTTTGTGGAGCGGTCATGTTAGCGACACTTTTGGACTACACTGCAAGAGTTTTGAATTTGAACAACACTAGGATGTGTGCCTAGTCAGACTCGAAGATTACGCTGGCGTGAATCATGGCACCTCCGGCTAAGTGGAAAACCTTTGTAACCTTCGCGTCGCAAACATCCAGCCTCTCACAAATTGTAGCATCAGGCGGTACATTCCAAATCAGCACAATCCCACAGAAATGGCATCACGTCGTCTATTGCCATCCGACTTAATCATCTTGAAACCAACTCACCATCTCAGTCGGATCATCATAAAGGATGCACATGCTACAACGTACCATGGTGGAACCCAGCAGATGATCGCACAGCTTCGTCAACGGTTTTGGATACTAAGTCTCAAAAATGCTGTAAAGAAATGTATCCATGACTGCAACGTTTGCTTTAGGCAAAAGGCGAAACCCATTATCCAACTCCTGTGCAACTTGCCAGCACCAAGGTTAAGGATTTCCCGGCCCTTTTCCTACACCGGCGTCGATTATGCTGGTCCTATTGAGGTCAAGGCATGGAACGGTCGAGGGTCAAAAACATTTTAGGCGTATTTTGCAGTTTTCGTCTGTTTGGCTACCAAGGCTCTTCACCTGGAACTGGTAAGCGACATGACAACTTAGGCCTTCATCGCTGCCTTTCGAAAGTTCTTTGCGAGGCGAGGACTCTGCAAAGAATTGTTTAGCGACTGCGGAAAAATTTCGTGGGTGCTTCTAAGGAATTGCAGAAACTTCGAAAAGCAGCTAACTACTCCGTGCAGCAAATAGCAGAGACTCTTCTGGCAGACGGCACCAAATGGAATTTTATCCCTCCGGCATCGCCACACTTTGGCGGTTTATGGGAAGCTGGAGTTAAATCGGTAAAGTACCATCTGAAACGAGTGGCTAGCAACCCGACTCTTACTTTTGAGGAGTTGCCAACATTATTGACACAGATAGGGAGCTGCCTCAATTTAAGGCCTCTGTGTCCTCTCACCAGCAATCCCGAAGACTTCACCGCTTTAACTCCAGAACACTTCCTAATAGGCGAACCCATGCACGACATACCAGAACCAGGCACTACGGAGGAGAAAATCTGCTACAACAACTATTGGAAGAGAATTCAGCAATTCTACGAAAACTTTTGGAAGCAGTGGAGCTCAGTGTCCCTATCTCGTCTCCAGCAACGTCCAAAATGGCTGAAAACCGAGGAACAACCGCAGCTAGAAGACCTGGTTCTACTGAAGGATAAGAGGCTTCCACCGTCAAAATGGATGAGAGCCCGCATTATACAATTGCATCCCAGAGCAGATAATCTTATTCGCGTCATCACCCTTAAAACGCAAACCGGAGAACTAACTTACTAAAATCTGTACTCTTCCGAACAACAAAACAACCGCGGATCAATTCTTAATTTAAACACATTCCCTACACGTAACCCATGATATCATAGCGCATACCATAAACTCACATTTAACACACCCTTTAAATTTTTAATTTCATACACCCACACACACATATTTCTTTTCTATACTTTTCTCACAAGTAAAATATCAAAAAAAATAATAATAATATCAATTTACCTTACAAAAATATTCTCAAATATCAATAAAAAGTATTTCTTTACCCTACACGATCATAAACAAAAATATATCGATTTGAAAACCAAAAATATAATTTTTTAAATTCAAAATTAAAAACCCTATCATAATAATTCATTCATTCATTCATTTTCAATGGCCCGCTAATCCTCCATGAGGGTCGCGGGGGTAAGATGCTCAGGTGGACTCTCCATCCTGCTCGATCCTCCGCCATTGACTCCAATTCATCAGGGGGAATCCCTAAGCGGCTCCAGGAGAGATGTCGAACTTGATCCAACCATCTATTTCTAGGCCTTCCGCGAAGTCGATTACCTGATGGCACGGCAACCATGGCGCGTCTTGGAAGCCGGTCTGGGGGCATACGCACTACGTGACCAAACCATCGAAGCATAGATCTTTCCGTTCGGAGAAGTAGCTGCTCAACGTTGAGCGCCTCGCGTACTCTGGTGTTGCGCACTCGATCCCTACGAGTTATTCCAACAACACCGCGAAGGAACCTCATTTCGGCAGCTTGTATCCGCGATCTTATTCTTTCGGTCACTACCCAAATTTCATGACCATAGGTGAGAGTTGGAACATACAACGAGTTAAAAACCGATAGCTTAGCTTGAACACTAAGTTCGGCCTTCCTTATAACAGATTGGCCAAGCTCTCTCAAAATTGATCCAGCCTGACTAATTCTACAGGATAACTCGGCATTGCTCCTCCCATCACTCGTGAATAAAACCACGAGGTACTTAAACTTCTCCACCTGCTTCAGTGGGACTCCACTAACATGCAGAGTGCACTGAATGGGTTTTTTTGAAACGACCATTACTTCCGATTTGTTCACGTTGATCTTCATTCCACCATTATCATAAACGGCTACAAACCTTTCGAGTGCGCGCTGAAGTTCGGTTTGAGAGGACCCAAGGATGACCAAATCATCCGCAAAGAGCAGATGACTAATCCTTAAGTCTTCCACTTTGAAACATTCCCCGCCACGGCTGCGTTGTAAAATCCAATCCATATATACAATGAAGAGGAGAGGTGATAAAACGCACCCCTGGCGGAGTCCAACGCCCACAGTGAAAGGTATTGATTTAACACCGTTTATCCGAACACAGCTTCTACAGTTTGTATATAAAGACTGAATTGCCCTTAACAGGGAACCAGCAATCCCATACTCCTGCAGAACACTCCAGAATTTGCCTCGAGGAACCCTATCATATGCCTTTTCCAAATCCACAAAACAAGTGTCGACAGGTTTGGCATATTCCCAGGCCTTCTCAAGAACAATTCTGAGAGTGAACAACTGGTCGGTTGTGCTTCTACCGGGACGAAAACCGCACTGCTCATCCCCCAAACTGTTCTCAACCACAGCTCTGGAACGCTTTTCTAGCACCTTAGCGAAGACTTTTCCAGGGAGACTTAAAAGAGATATACCCCTATAGTTAGCGCAATCTCTTTTGTACCCTTTTTTAAAAAGAGGAAACTATCACCCCCATTTACCAATCACCAGGTGTTTCACCGCATTCCCAGGCCACTTTAGTGACACCCGAGAGCCATTGAACTCCCTCTTTACCTAAAGCCTTGAGCATTTCTGGCCGAATTTCATCCACACCAGCTGATTTACTAACTTTTAGCGCTTTGATCGCCAAAGTTACTTCCTCTACCGTAGGACTACTTTCCGCCCAACTCTCGACCATAGGTCCGTCATCTTCGGTGCCCTGTTCGGGATTGAGCAATTCTGAAAAGTGCTCGCTCCATCTGCGTAAGATGTCCTCCTCATTGGAAAGAAATCTACCGCCTTTGGATTTGACTCCTTCAACGATATTCAACTTTTTTCCTCTGAGTCGGCGGACGTTCTGCCAGAACATCTTATTTGCAGATCTGTGGTCACGTTCCAATTTCTCGCCAAACTCCTTCCAAGACTGTTCTTTCGCTATTTTCACAGCTAATTTGCAAGTTCTTCGCGCCTCAGTGTACCGATTTCGAGAATCGGAGTTCCCCAAGTGAATCCACACCTTAAAGGCTCACTTCTTCCCTCTGATGGCTTCTTGAACTCCGAGCGTTTTAAACCAAGCAGTTCTTTTCTCACCACCAGCCGCCACACCAAACCGCTTCACTCCACAAACATCTCCCGCAGAGGCAATAACCGCTGTTGAAAACAGTTCCCATTCTTCCTCCACATTTGATGGAACAGTTGGAATTCGCTCAAACCTCTCAGATATTTGCCGCGCAAATGTCTCCCGTATCTCATCGTCCTGTAACCTCTCCCATCGTATGCGTGAAACCATCCTTGGTTTACGCTTTGTTAGGGGAGGCACTCTCTCGCTAAGATACAATTTGCACAGCACTAAGTGGTGATCAGTTGACAGTTCGACCCCTCTCAATACGCGAACATCACAAACCATTCTCTTCAGACACAATGGTACCACAAAGAAATCGATCAGCGACTTCTGCTGAAGACTCTGACGGTACCACGTGTATTTGTGAATGTCTTTGTGCGGAAAGATAGTGTTCATGATGGATAAGCCATTTTCACAACAAAAATCCAACACCCTCTCTCCGTTTGCCTTTTGATCAGGATCACCGTTCCTCCCAATCACACTCCCCCATGTCATAACATCTACACCCACATGAGCATTGAAGTCACTCATCAGGACAAAAGAATCCATATCTGCAACCGTTTCAAGGGCAACATCAACTTCATCTAAGAAAGCTGTGTACTCTGACAGAAGGTTCGGTGCATACACCTGCACCAATGCCAGAGTTGATCTTTCAAGCTTGAGCTTTAAGATCGCAACTCTTCCTCCTAATGGTATCCACTCCAATACTCTGTCTGTCAACCTGGGACTTATGAGTATCCCCACTCCCGCCCGAGCAGACATTGAGGGTGCGGCTCCTGACAGGAAGAGCTTCCACCCACCCGAAAGGTCCACAGCTTTAGAACCTCTCTGAATTGTTGAAGAGACGCCAACTATATCTAGTCGACTTTTAACAGCCTCCCCAACAAGCTCAAGATCCTTCCCTGTGAGCGATGAGACGTTCCATGTGCCTATCCTAAGTCGATGCCGTTGTCGAATCTCGGAGAGTCCATCTGTGCACCTATCGGTGCACAGCGCGCTCACCCCTTGACCCCCGTAATGGTTCGCGAGACCATTGACAGGAAGCTCGTAGCCATTTCGAGTTTGACCCGGCCGGCTGCCGAGCGGGACAAGCCGACCACCAGACGCTCGCATCCTGACATCCTTCAGGCCTGGCTCCAAGGGATGCCCTGGCTTACCAGGCTTGGCAATATCCGAGGCCGGTCGTCTTCTTCTTGTCATCATGGGGTGTGCGCTTTGTTAGCCGTGACTGGATTGTATGGATGGGAATAACTATTTAAGTTACCCCATCCGCACATCCCAGTCACGTTGCCCGCCCCCCATCACGAGGAGGTCAGCTGCCAGGGGGGCCTATCATAATATATAACCCTAAAAATATGCACTACACTACAAAATAAAATACATCACAACACACCAAATTACATTTGGGAAATTACCGAAACAAGTTTCCCATCCGTCATTGAACACTACAAATACTACACATATAATTCACTCAAACTCAAATAACTCATACAGTTCATTCATTGAACAAAACAAATAACACATACACACATGCACTCATAACACCATTTATTCGAAACTTTAGAAATGAAATTAATAATTAACCCTTACCTGCACACACTCCAGCATATTCCTCATCGCCAATATGTTCCTACACACTTAAAAGGAAACACTAACTATTACTATTTTCGCGACATATTAAACTAAACGAAATAAAAAACAACCTCACGCACGCACTCAAAATAAACCGACGCCATTAGAATTCAACTGATATCATGATCAGTCAGCACGTATTGCACAATTGACAAATAAAGGCAGATCTTTGGTGTGAAAAAAAAATAAGCTTATGTCGTTTTCCATTGGGCGGGCCAAAAGGAGTACTCTTTCTGTGTTCCGCACAGAAAAAGCACTCCCAATTATGTTCCATTGGCTGTTTGGAGTGCTGTTCCGGGAGTGTTTTTCTGTTCCGGATTTCATTTGGGAGTGCTCTCAAAATGCACTAACACATATGAACCCATACATCGGACTACTTGTCAAAGCCATATGGTACAAGATGCATTCTTTTGTTTATTTTATTTTCTCGGTTGGGGCAAGTTATTAGAGACAAATTGTACATAGATATAATTAACAAATTGATAATATATTAATAAAAACATGTCGGAATTGCTAATGTCGTTTTCCATTGGGCAAAAAGAAGACATATTTTGTGAAAAATGTAAACAAAAAATCAGACATTCAGTCCAGACAACATATCTGTCACACTGCCAAAAACACCCACGTTTTTTTAGAGGTAAGTATTTTTTTAAGTAATATAGCTAAAATTGGCGTCGCAAAATCGCATCATCACCTCCCCGTGGTGCCCGCTGGATAGCTATCTGATAGTGAACTAACGATGAGCGTATGCTGAGTCTGACGATATATGTATGTGTAGCTGAACGCTCAGACCTGCGTAAGCACATCTGAGTGAACTTCAGTGCGCATATGTTTAACCAGACGAGGCATCTCTTGTTGACCTGATCGGCTGAAATATGCGTCTCAGAAGTCTAGCAAGAGCTCCTCAGAAGGAGGACGTGCAGCGGATGAATTCTCTCGATGGAATCAACGGTGACGTCTACAGACCAGCGGATACCTTACCGGAGCTACTTCGACATATTTGGAGCTGAGGTCTGTAAGGATTTTCAATACTACGTCAGGGTATTGAAAAAGAGATAGTGGCAGATGAACCCTTAATGGGCCAACGGCAGCGCTCATATCCGCGAAGTGGGCTACTGACATCCGTGTATCCGGCCCGTCGTCATAGGGGTTGCAAAAAAAAGATCTGGCCCTCCAGGTCGGGGGTTGTGCCGTCGGGTTAACTTCCCTACCACGTAAAAAGCTTTCGGTTACGAAACAACCAACAGCCTCGGATACGGATGATTTTACTGTTGACGACCCAAGCAAACGTAAAAAGGACAACGATCTTCGTGTCTGCACGTGGAATGTTAGGTCCCTCTACAAACCACGTGCAGCCGAACAACTTGCGGAGGCCCTAGAGTGTCTCAAAGCAGACATTACCGCCATCCAAGAAGTGCGGTGGGATGGGCCGGGCAAAAGGAGTATGAAAACTGCGACATCTACTACGGCGATTGCTACAGACAACAAGGACAGCGTCTATTCGGGTAGGGATTTGTCATTGGAAGCAGACTTAGGCAAGAAGTCTTGAGTTTCCGGCATGTGAACGAGCGCCTTATGACTATGCGTATCAAGGCAAATTTTGCCAACATAAGCCTAATATGCGTTCACGCCCCTCACGAGGAGAAGGACGACGCGACCAAGGATGACTTCTACCAGCTCTTGGACAAGACGTATGAGCAATGCCCTAGCCACGACGTTAAAATTATCCTAGGCGACTTAAACGCAAAGCTAGGAAGAGAGGACGTCTTTAGTAGCGTGGTTGGAAAGCACAGCCTGCACGACATCACATCCGACAACGGACTCAGGCTAATCGACTTTGCGGCGGGGCGAAACTTTGTCGTAGCTAGTACGCGGTTTCCACGTGTCGATATTCACAAAGGAACATGGCTCTCTTTTGATCGAAAAACTGTCAACCAAATCGATCACATTGCGATCGACGCAAGGCACTCTTCCAGTATTCTGGGTGTCCGGACTTTCCGAGGAGCCAACGTGGACTCGGATTACTACATAGTTGTAGCCAAGGTACGGATGCGGATATCCACAACGGAGCGAAATCAACGAAATGCTGTGAGGAAATTTGACGTCGGGCGGCTACAATCGCAAGAGACCGCCAGAACCTTTGCCGATCGTGTTTCTTCTAATCTCAATCTAAGTCCTATGCCGCCAGCAGCAAATGCGGAAGACCAGTGGCAGCGTTGCCAAAAAGCCATCAGAGATGCCGCCTCTGATGTACTGGGTTTCTCTCGCCCACCACAACGAAACCCCTGGTTTGATGAGGAATGTCGGCAGGCACATGCAGCAAAACAAGAGGCGTACAACGCGGCGCTGCATAGAAGGACTAGAGCTGCTTACGAGCTCTACGTGCGCAGGAGAAAAGAGGAGCATCGACTTTTTAGAAAGAAGAAAAAAGAGCATGAGAAGCGCTCGATCGAGGAGATTGAGAGACTTTATTGCAGGAATAATGTTCGAAAAGTTTACCAAAGGGTAAAAAGAACATGCCAGGGTTTCAAAGCCAGAGCAGAAGCCTGCAGGGACGAAAATGGCAACATAATAGTAGAATCGCAGTCGGTGCTGAGGATATGGAAGGAACACTTCTGCAGACTGTTAAACGGCGATGATGATCAATATTCCGCTGTCAGGCAGAATGAGCCATTCAGCAGTGACGATGGCAGTCAAAATTCCCGTCAACCCGATCAGAATGAAGTGAGGATAGCGATATCTAAACTCAAATCCAACAAAGCTGCTGGAGCCGACGGCCTTGCCGCTGAACTTTTCAAGGCAGGAGGAGATGAGTTGGTAAGGAGCATGCACCAGCTCATCTGTAAAATCTGGTCGGACGAAAGTATGCCCGATGAATGGAACCTTAGCATCGTTTGCTCGATCCTGAAGAAAGGAGACCCTCTGAACTGCGCCAACTCCTAAATATCGCATATAAGATCCTGTCTGCCGTACTATGTGAACGCCTAAAACCGATCGTCAACAACCTGATAGGTCCTTATCAGTGCGGTTTCAGGCCTGGAAAGTCCACCATTGCCCAAATATTCACACTACGGCAGATTTTGGAAAGAACCCATGAATATAAAATCGATACGCACCACCTTTTCATCGATTTCAAAGTTGCCTATGATAGTGTGTATAGAGACGAGTTACACAGAGCCATGTCTAGTCTTGGCATCCCTGCTAAGCTCGTCCGTTTGTGCAGAATGACGATGGAGAACTCTCGCTGCTTCATCAAAGTCGGTAAGAACATCACCGAACCGTTCGATGTCAGGAAAGGTCTTAGACAAGGCGACGCGCTATCATGCGATCTCTTTAACATAGTACTTGAGAGAATTGTACGAAACTCACAAGCCAACCCCGGAGGTACAATCTTCTTCAAGTCTGTTCAACTACTCGCTTATGCCGATTACATTAACATAATCGAAAGAATTCAGCGGGCCGTCAAAGGAGCATTTACGAGTATTGAGAACGAGGCAGCTAAGATGGGTCTAGCGGTCAATGAAAGCAAAACAAAATATATGCTGTTTACAAAAAAGGACACCCAGCATCGGCGTCTTGGACAGAACGCCACAATAGACAGATATAATTTTGAGGTAGCAAAGGATTTTGTCTACCTAGGCTCTATGGTCAGCTCCGCAAATGACACCAGTGGAGAGATCACACGGAGAATTACTCTTGCCAATCGTTGTTTCTATGAGCTAAAACCGCAATTGAGTAGCAAAGCCCTATCTCGAACTAATAATGTAACTCTTTATAAGACATTAATCATCCCAGTCCTGCTGTATGGCGCAGAGGCGTGGGCTTTGACAAAACCGGATGAGGATGCCCTTGGTTATTTCGAGAGAAAAGTTCTTCGAGCGATCTTTGGTCCCGTCTGCATAGACGGTGAGTGGAGGAGAAGGTGCAATGCCGAGCTATACGGCCTGTACAAGGACATCGACTTAGCCAGAAGAGTTCACATACAGCGACTAAGATGGCTGGGTCATTTAGAGCGGATGGAGCCCAACCTTCCCGCTAAGAAAGTCTTCGAATCCACCCCGGACGGACGGCGCAGTAGAGGACGACCTCTCGGTAGGTGGCGCAAACAAGTGGTGGGGGACCTCAACCAACGTGGCGTGAGTTATGTACACATAACGTACCCTTTATTATTATTATTACAACATCATTATTATTATTATTATTAATATCATTATTATTATTATTATTATTATTATTATAATTATTATTCTAAATAAAACTATACACACCCTGTGAAAACATCCACATAAAAACATATACTTATTATATACCGTAACTATTATATTGACATAAGATCACATAGACTGCTTAGCAACATAAATACTTAACGAAACATTACACCTAATGCTTGGCAACAGCAATGATCAAGCCTAACTCTCTTTTTAAGAAGAACGGTTAAGTAGTCTATTTTCTAGTTTAGTTGATTTCTTGCGGTCAATGCTGACACATGCAAATTTGTATAATTTGTATAACATTTATATTATATAATAAAAATAAAATAAATTTGTTATTAACAAAATAAAAAGTATTGCGTTTGTGTAAATTAATTACCCATAACTCGTGCGCAACTGGAGGCAGCTGGCTCGTAACCGTGCTGGCTGGAGAGGTTTGTTGGTTGAGGCCCAGGTCCACCCCGGACTGTAGCGTCATCTAAGTAAGTAAGTAAGTAAGTTAGGGGGATTAAATTATTCTATTTTCCTTCTTTTGGTAAACAGAACCAGTTTAGTTTTAGTCGGATTTATACTAAGACCGTTTTGTTCTGCCCAGGAGAACAAATCTTTTAGTGCAGATTCCATGAGGTTGCTGATTGTAGGTAAGTATTTCCCACTGGCCATGATAACTATGTCGTCTGCGTATGCAACTGCTTTTACTCTTTTGGTTTTTAGAAACTTCAGAATTTTGCTGACGGCAAGCAGCCAGAGCAAAGGAGAAACTACTCCACTTTGCGGGGTTCCTCTTGTAACTGTTTCCTTTAAGATGCTCTCACCTAATACGGAGTTGATTATTCTAGGAGAAACTACTCCACTTTGCGGGGTTCCTCTTGTAACTGTTTCCTTTAAGATGCTCTCACCTAATACGGAGTTGATTATTCTACTCTTAAGCATTTCGTCAATCCACTTGACTATCCCTGTTTTTACCCCTCGTTCAACTAGTGCCGCGTTAATCGATGTTGTATTTACGCTATTAAACGCCCCTTTGATGTCTAAAAATCTCACCAGTGTTTTTAAAAGAAACAAAGTGAGACTAATCGGTCTGAAATCTTTTGCGAAGTTATGGGTTGGTCTACCCACCTTAGGAATGAAGACCGCTTTAACCCCTCTCCAATTGTTCTGTATGTAACCTAGCTTTATACAGCTGCGGTAAATTACTTTAAGCCAGGGTGTGATTCTTGCTAGAGCATGTTGAAGCATGGCTGGCGTGATGTTGTCTGGTCCTGAAGATATATAGGGTTTAAACGATTTCACCGCCCATGCTATCGTTTGCTCTGTAATAATATCATTGTTGTCATCTTCATATGTTACTGAGTTTGGAACAAACTGAATGGTAGTAGCATTTGGGACGAGATCGCTGCACCCTGGGAAGAGTGTTTCCATTAACCGTTCTAACGATTCTTGGCTTGACTCCGTCCAGGAGTTATCACTGCGCTTGAGATATCCCGCGACTGACGGGTCTTTGGATAAAGCTTTGCGTAGTCCGGCAGCTTCGTTAGTGTTTTCAATGGATTCACAATAATTGTACCAGGACTCTGATTTCGCTCTTCTAATATCACATGTGTTCAGCGAATGAAAATTCCTTTTTCTTTTGTGGAAGACAGAAAGTCTTCCTTTTTTTGAAATTTCATTGAAAAGGGGAAATTTCCCACTGAAAACTATATTTCATTTTTTCTTGAAAGAATCAAACATGATTGCTATTATCAAAAAGTAAGAAACAAAGTTAGGTACACTTTCCGCTGAGGACTGTGATTATGGTGACGTCATCTCACCAAATAAAACATACGAAAACGTAGAGTAAATTAATGTCATAACTCTACATTACGATTGTGTCTAAATATTATTTATTACAAATCAAAACATATCTCAATAAGTATTTATATTATAACCATCCTAACACATGTGAGGATGTTTTCCGAAGGCTGAGGTTTCGGTCGTCGGACCCAGGCGCTCCCAAAGAAACACCCGAAACTTTGGGTAAAGAGGTACCTTATTTATTTAACACCGCAATGAATGTTCAGTTTAGCTGGCCTTAACAATATCGAGCTACTTATCAATGAGTTGAGTCCTATTTCAATCTATGTTCTTACGAGGCCCGGTGTAAGCTAACCTTAACAATTTTCTTCTACTTAACAATAATTGGATACCTACGTTGGTCTTTCTTTCTTATTTGCTAACTTACTGACTACTCTACTGGTAAGCGTCCGCTGGTGATGGACACTTGAGCAGCAACTGCTTAGGGCCGCCACTCGGGCAGCAACTGCTTGTGGCAGTCACTTGGCAGCAACGGCTTACGGCGTCACTTGGGCAGCAACTGCTTGTGCCAGTCACTTGGCAGTAACGGCTTAGGGCCGTCATTTGGGCAGCAACTGCTTGTGGCAGTCACTTGGCAGTAACGTCTTGCGACGTCACTTGGGCAGCAACTGCTCATGGAAGTCATTTGGCAGCAACGGCTTAGGGGTCGTCATTCGGCAGCAGCACCTTGCGGCGTCACTTGCCATCAACTGCTCGTGGCAGTCACTGGGCAGCAACGGCTTAAGGCCGTCACTTGGCAGCACTTGCTTAAGGCAGGTACTTAGCTTTCAACAGCGCGGTACACTCCTAGGAGCACGGATCGGATCCCAGTCATAAATGAGGAACTTACAAATATATGGATTCATTAAATGCCCTTTAACTGCAAACATTAAATATACATACATAGATGGAATTTTTGATCGTATTTTGAGTTCAACAAGGCACGTTCATTGTTCCAGTGCAGTACTTCCCAAGATAATTTATTCCCAATATTGGAATACAATACATAATCCGTAATATCAGGAAAGTTTTCGGGAGGTATTCCTTTTACATTCGCCTGTCGTTCAATATTCAATTGTTCCTTAGACATCCAGTAAAAACTACCATCTACAGCTGGCACGAACCATCCAGAACTATTTCTGGGTTCAAGTTCTAAGAGGGAAAAAAAAAAAACGTTAAACCCGGAAATCTTTTTTCATTCGATACTTCACTACCATCGTCCGCATATGATTCAAACTCTCCATAGTGCGGAGCAGTATCATATGCAAATTCCCCATATCCCAGTCCAATACCATCCGCATTTGGTGCTAATCCTCCATACTCCGTATTAGCATCATATTCGAAGCGAACAGCATATTCTAAGAGAAACAAGAAGTTAAATTTGAAAATCAAGCTTTGAATTGATATTTTACTACCTTCGCCATCCGCATTTGGTGCAAGCCCCCAATACTCTGGTAACCAATCACTTTCTGCATCAGCTTCACTTTCTGCTGTAAGATCTGAAACTAAACTTAAATTCCCACCTATTTCTTAAACAAAATCCTTTTACGAACCTGCTCCAAGAAAACCCAGAATTAACATTGAGGACACCTTCATTGCTCTGAGAATAATAAAACACTTTCGGCAACGTAGTAAGTATTATAGTATTGTCAAGAATTACATGCTCTAGAAATTTTAATAAGCTGCCCGTAACTAATGCAACTAATTGAATATTAGTTACTAACGTTAACGTGAGTAATGTTATATATCTAATATGCATTAGGTGTACATATTACATATTGAATGCAGCTGTTCCTTTAATAGCCATATTAAACCTTAGCTAAATGGAAATCGGCTGTCAGGACAGCTAGGAAGAGGGAAATGTGTGTAGGTTTGGGATGCCGCGTTCGCTTCACGATGAATCGAGAGATTAAAACAAAATATTGGGAGTTTGTTCGCATACAGAGAGAAACATGTTTTTAAGTTCCTTTTAGTTAACGAATGCATTTCTGTATAGTTCTTAGCTTTAATATAAGCAAAAACGATTGTGCTATATTTGAAGTAAAGTGACGGGTGGGCCATCTAGTGGTTTCTTTTTAAATCATAAATTATTTTGACACTGACAGCTGTTTCCCACTCGAAATCTTGACAGAAAGTCAGTATCATACCTCCGCGGAACGAAATGAGTAATTTTATGCTTGAACAACATTGGAAAATATTGAAAACTTATTTCCAAAGTGAGTGCTGTGTAGCCCAAACAGTGTGTTTTTTGAAAAGAAGTTTTGGCCGAAATGAAGCACCCACCGCGCCTGCTGTACGCAAGTTTGTGCAAAAAGTTCATGAGACTGGTATGCTAATGGACAATACTCATGGTCCTCGTCGTCGTACGGTGCGCACAGACGAGAATTTGGCTGCTGTAGCCGAGAGTGTGAGACTCAATTCACGAACATCAGCTCGTCATCGGTCTCAACAGCTCAACATTTCACGCACTAGCCTGAGGAGAATTCTGCATAAAGATCTGGGATTATTCACTTACAAGGTCCAATTGATTCAGCAATTGAAAGCGCATGACCATCCGCTTCGTTATCGCTTCGCAGTTTGGGCCTTAGAGCAGCTTGAATTGGACAACGATTTTGGGCGAAAAATCATCTTTTCTGACGACCCACATTTTCATCTTGGCGGCTACGTTAACAAACAGAATTGCGCATCTGGGGCTGGAAAACCCGCACGTTATTGTCGAGAAGTCAATGCATCCACAGAGAGTGACAGTTTGGTGCGGATTGTGGAGTGGTGGCATCATTGAACCATTTTTTTTTTTCGAAAATGAGGCTGGGAACAGCGTTTCGGTCAACGGTGGGCGTTACAGGGCCATGTTAACGACTTTTTTTTTTTACTGAAATTGAAGACATGGATTTGGACGACCTCTGGTTCATGCAGAATGGCGCGCCATGCCACACAGCCCATGCTTCAATCGGTCTTTTGCGCACCAAATTCCCAAATCGTGTTATCAGCCGTCTTGGCGATGTCAATTGGCCGCCTGGGAGCTGCGATTTGACCTCTTTTGGACTTTTTTTTGTGGGGAACCGTGAAGGACTGATGTTATGCCAACAATCCGAAAACGATTCAAGCACTTAAGGCCAATATCATCCAAGCAATCCGTGAGCTACAGCCGGAAACCATCAACAAGGTCTTGGAAAATTGGAGTGATAGAATGCGCTACTGCGAGGCCAGCCGAGGCAGCCACTTGAACGACGTTGTATTTCATAATTTATGGGAATGTTTGCTCCTACTAACAAAGCCACAATACATGGAAAAAAATTAATTTTGTTCATTTTATTCCATTTTTAAAAAGAAACTTGTAGTTGGCCCACCCTGTATATCTATTAGTGCAAAACAAAACTCAGCAAATTTATAACAGAATGAATTTTATCAAAATTGAAATAACTAAAATTACATAAGTCCACAAAATTTAAATATTTCAAATTCATATTTTTTTTTGTCATAGAGGCATCTGTATATATGTATATTTGGCGCTACAGCTCATCAAGTGCCTAAGCCTAGCTTCTCGCAACCACTTATGTTATGTGAGTTATATTTTGATCGCACGAATGAAAGGGACCTACAAGTTTGTGCCGTATCCGAAGGGCACGAGAGGTGGGACCGTGAAAAAAGTTTTTAGTGTTTTCTGGGATTCGAACATGGAGCCTCACGCGCAGTTGTCCGACACACTGCGCCAAGGTGCCCATACAATACGCAATAATTGTTGAGCATTTACAACTTGCGCTTGCATTGTAAAGGTCTTAGACAATGGTTGCAATTCGACCTTTTTGTCATTTTTTTGAGATATCATATTTTTACGTAGAAACCTTATTTTGGATATTATTGTACTATGGATTATGTATTTCGAGATATCGTGGCTAACCCAGTGACGGTGCTTTCTCAAAGGCTGGGGTGACCTCACTGGATCCCAGGATTCAGGAAACAGGCCCCTAAACTTTGGAAAGAAGTATTATCCTTTTACAATGATTTCTTTAAAAAATTCAAGTTTTCGGTTGCTAACACTTCTTAAGCGGTAAATATGTCTGTATATCTTAATCTACCGCATTACATAGTATGGAGTAGACGTATTTTCGTTAAGCGGCATACATTTATAAGTTTAAGTGCGTTAATCTTCTACCTAAATATTTATAACCACCTTGCTACTGTGGACTGTTCCGCTTGTGATAAATTGTTGACATCGCTGGCGTTTCTTCTTGTGAGAAAGTGCGCGAAATAAGTTTTATCTAAGTAAAACATTTGATTTTTGATTTTCTTGTGATCCAACGGCCTTATATCAAGAGCTTTTAATAATCACTCAACCTACATAATGTCGAACCTTAAAACACACGACAAGGTCACACGTCTACAAACAAACCTCATGAAACAGTTGGTCCAAAACACAGCTTCACCCTCATCATCATCCGCTAACTAACAGTCGCCTTCGACAAGAGTTCATTCGCCTTCTCCTGCATCTATGACGTCAGACAACAAAAGAGGTCAACTAACTTCCCTATCAACACAAATCGAAAAGTAAGGAAACTTAATCATGAGCCGTCTATGGAAGAAAATTTATCGACACGAATCACCACCATTGAAAACACCATCAACGAAAAACTCGATGCAATTGACAGTGAAGTAAATGTTTTAAAACACCGAATCTCTACTTTGGAAGACCGCTCAGGAAATTTCAGCTGCTTGCAAATGGAAGTTGCAAATCTAAAACAACAACTACAACTAAAGCTGGATCAACGAACTGTCACAACTAAGAACACAAGTTGAGGAACTTCACATGAAAAATATTGTCACCGATGCAGTGCTTGTCGGTATCCCATTTTCTACAGATGAAAACCTCAAAAGTATATTTAGTAGACTCTGCCTTACATTAAATTATAAACAACCTCCCACCATCAGCAGAATATTCCGTGTCATGCAGAGAAATGATGCCGTCATCATGGTGAAATTATTTTCCACTCAAGACAAATTCGCAATAATGAAAGCGCTTGCCGAGGCACGATAACGATATCCGTGGCGTCACGATACTTTGATGTTTTATAATAGATCTCGACGCACTGACCAAAAAATAATAAGTAACATTTTTTGATATCTCGCTTAGTTTTCGAGATATTGAACTTTGAAAATTGACTTTTGACAACCGATATTTCAATAGCCGCGGTGCATTTCGAGTATGAAGTGCATTAAAAAAAAACAAATTTCAGTGTTGCCAGCTATTGACGATATTTTCTTATAGAGCTCTGTTACGAAAAAAAGAGATATAACACACCAAGACTTAGCCCCAATCGCCTGCTGACGCGACGAAGTCGCGTGAGCGGCTAAACCCCCCATGAAAGCAGAGTTTGAATAAATGAATCGCACGAGCGCGCCACTTACCCTCTGTTGGCAACACTGAAGGTAGTTTCTACTGAGATATTGGTTGTCAAACGTCAATTTTTTTTTGCCTTCTGGCAAATTATTTGCTCTCGTCCCAGTTTCAAAGGCTGAAACTTTTTTAGCGCCTACGACCACAATTGGATGGAAAATCCTTTGAAATGTTGTCGCAGTTGTGTAGTATATCTGTAATTAAAGATAATATTAGTACCAGTTAGTTATATACTTACTTAAACACTGTTTATTCGATATTCTGAGAAATAAATTTTATTTTATCCTGTGAGTAGCGAAGGTGCTCTGGAAACTGTTGAATTGGCTGGAACTGTGTCACTTCCGATGATCGATGACTGGGGGGGAAAACTTGGAACACTTCAATTGTTATATTTCTGCAATTTAAAAGTAATATTAGTAACAATTATAGTGACAATATAAACAAATAGACTTACCTCTAAAAACGCGCGGGTGTTTTTTCCAGTTTGACAGATGCTAATGTCGTTTTCCATTGGTTTCACTCCCGATTTCACTCCTTTTTGATACCAATGGAACATGTGAAATCGTCTTCTGCTTACTTCGGCGTGTGTTGCTGAATGTCTGATTTTTTGTTTACATTTTTCACAAAAAAACAAAGTAAAAAATGGCTTCTCTTTGCCCAATGGAAAACGACATTAGCAATTCCATCATGTTTTTATTAATATATTATCAATTTATTAATTATATCTATGTAAAATTGGTCTCTAAAATAAAATAAATAAAAGAACGCATCTTGTACCATATGACTTTGACAAGAAGTCCGATGTAAGGGTGTTAGTGTATTTTGAGAACACTCCCAAATGAAATCCAGAACAGAAAAACACTCCCGGAACACCACTCCAAGCAGCCAATGGAACATGATTGGAAGAGCTTTTTCTGTGCGGAACACAAAAAGAGTACTCCTTTTGACCCAATGGAAATCAACATAAGATTCTTCTTTTTCACGCCAGAGATTTGCCTCCAGTTGTCAATTCATTTATAGTTTTTTTTATTTTTCTATCTTATTATTTTTTCTTTCTAATTAAAAACTCAGTTTATCTATAACTAACTATAGTTATCTAACTACAATATAATTGTTAAAATCATGTTAGTAAAATTCAAAATTCTAATGGAAATTATGTTTCCTTTACATCCTCTCTCTTCCAACACTCTATTTTTGCGTATCCTTTTACTCTATGGTGCTGATCTTGAGTGTTCTATTTTATTTGTTAGTCTTTTCACTTGAGATTTATCTGTCTGTTCTATATTATTTATGTGTTTTATGATATCTGCACAGAACTCAGTACATGCTAATGCTATTGGCAAGCGTTCGGTGCACACAATGATGAAAATTCTATCCAACTTACATCCTGGCCTAAAAATATGTCACTTTAACGCTAGAAGCTTTAATACATAAAAGTTGGATTTTGTCATAAATCTGTGGCCACAAGGTTCTCAGAAAACAAGTTTAAAGTTTTCGTTTTTCCCAAAATGTATGAGAATTTGGAATTTTAGTCTTTGCCTATAACTCGGTAACGATAACAGGTAATAAGCTATAAATTTGGTGGTATAAGCTTCGAATAGTAGAGCATCTACTGACATCAGTAGTAGGTTTAGGAGAGAACTGGCGCTCTCCCATTGGGTAGCGTGTGTTAGAGTGAGACCCCCGTAGGGTGGGATGTGTTAGAGTGAGATGGAAGAGTTGGGGTGTAGTCTAGCTCTCCATAAGAATCAATGGGTTAGAGTGAGGTGTAAGATTTGGGGCGAGGCTTTTTTTCCCCTTCGATGTTGGCATCGAGGTGTCACATTTCACGTTTGTTTCTTTTAGCTTTTGGATGTCATATTTCAAGTTTGTTTATGTTTTGCTTTTGGACTAAGATCTGAATTTGGAGCGAGGGGTCATATATCATATTTGTTAGTGTTTAGGTGGGGGAATCGTCATCGGAGCGAGGTATCATACTTCACGCTTGTTTATTTTTCGTCTTTGGACTGAGATCTGAATTTGGGAACGTGGTGTCATATTTCATATTTGTTAGTTTTGACTGGGGGATTCGTAAGATCAGAGTCAGAAAGTGTGTGTGTGTGGAGAGCGAGTTGTCATATTTGATTTGATTGGCGAATTGCTGATTCCATAGATGGGTTATGATTGCTTAAACGGGAGTTTTTTATTGCTGCTGATCTGTGTGTGTGTGTCATATTTCAAGTTTGTTTATTTTTTGTCTTTGGGCTGAGATCTGAATTTGGCAACGAGGTGTCATATTTCATATTTGTTAGTTTGGGCTGTGGGGAAGTCGTACGATTCCAGGAATTTGGTTGAGATGTAAGATCAGAGTCAGGGAGTGAGGCATTAAGATTAAGTGTGTGTGGAGAGCGAGGTATCATATTTAATTTGATTGGGGAATTGCGGATTCCATAGATGGGTTATGATTACTTAGAGGGGAGTTTTTATTGTTGTTAATCTGTGTGTATTTTCATATTTGATATGTGGGGACCGAGGTATTTGGCAAATTCTATAGATGGGTTATGATTGTTTACAGGGTATATATTTTTTTTTTTATTGATCAGTATGTGTCTTTTTTTTTTGTTTAGGGAGGGTCAGAGTGAGAGGGGAGAGGGGAGTTTAGCTGATTCCAGGGATTGAGTTTCGAATTCTATAGAGGAATCATGAGCACGTATAAGACTTCGAGAAGAGTTAGGCTGATTCATAGCTGTGTGTTTATTCTTGATTGCTGATCCTGAGTTTGTACGTGTTTATCCCATAGCAAAATGCTGTACACTACAAATGTTCATATGTTGCTGTTCCGTAAAAAGTATAATATGAGTAAAAAGGATGACATAAGTGAAAAAAAATAAAAATCTGGACTATGTGAGTCAAATTGATCTGTTTGCTATTCGGTAAAGAAAAAGGGGGATTTTATTTCCATTCATCTGCGTGTGTGGGACATCATCGGGGGTGGAGCTTAGATTGGTTTAATCGGGGAAATGGGTATCGGATTCCAAACATGGGCTATGATTGTTTAGAAGAGATCTTCTATTTTTTTATTTCTATTGATGAGTGTGTGTCTTTTTTCGTTTAGTCAGGGTGAGAGGGAGAGGGGAGGGGGGAGAGGGGCTGATGCCAGGAATTGAGTTTTGGATTCCATCGAGGAACTATGAACACGTATAAGAATTTGAGAAGAGTTCTGGGCTACGAGTCAGGCAGATTCATAGCTGTGTGTTTATTCTTGAATGCTGACCTTGAGTTAGTAAATGTTTATCCCATAGGAAATACTGTGCTGTATAAATATTTACCTGTTGCTGTTCTGTAAAAAAAAGTATAATATGAGTAGGGGAGATACACCATCAGTGAGACACTCAATTTTACTCGGAAATGACTTGTTCAAACATCTTGCCCTCTCTACATACGAGATGTGTAACTGATGTATTCTCGTTTGACTAACTTTTCATCAAGCAGTCGTGTAGTGCAGACTAGAACTGAGATCGAAGCAAAAAATAAGAGAAATGTTTTTTTTCAATTTTTGGTATAAGTAAAAGGAGATATATTTCTGGGTGAGTCACAACAAGATTTATTTGTATTAGTTAGTTTAGTGTATGTAGTAAACATTCAAAGTGCATTTAAGATATTTTAAAGTGTAGCTTTGGTGGCATTTGTTTTTTCTTATTTTTTGGAGGATTCGCTAACAGTGAGACAATGTACATCATACATTTTTAATATGTGACAAGAAAGTAAGCATTAGACTAATTTACAGGATCATGAGTTAAATATTTAAAGGTTTTCCAAAGGCTGGTGAACGTTCAACTAAACGGAAGCGAGGAAGAAAGGGAAAAGCATTATAGCTACAGACACACCAGAAAAAAACATGATAGAAGAAATTGAAATTGAATTGAAATTGAAATTGAAATTTGTCTGACGTCAATTTTAGACTCACTGATTCATGTTTCGATAGATCTTTTCAAGTTTCTGAAGAAACCAATTTTGATGAGTTATCGAGAGAGCCCATCAATGGAGATCACGTTATTGTGGAGTTTAAACGGTCGGTAAAGAAAATCTACTACGTTGGACAAATTATTGGTGACAGAAATTCGGATGGTGATTTTGAATTAAGTTTTTTAAGGCGACAATGCATAGCATTCAGATTTGTACATCCAAATGTGCCGATATAGCATTTGTTGCCTTAAATGACATAAATATATTACTGCCCTGTCCTGTTCATACAAGTAGGCAAGTAACCCAGTATACAGTTCGGCATACAATTTGACCAGATTAATGTTAAGAGTTCTTTTTTTAATTATGTTTTTTAAAGTCTGAATTTTTTTTTTTTTTTTATTTTTAGTTATGTATATTTAGTCACCGAAGACTGTTTTATTCATTTTCATATTAAGAATTTAATAAAAAAATGGAATTTTATCAAAAATTTTATTTATTTCCAATTTCAGCAAAGAGAAATAATATTTCAGTCACATGTCTCGCTGTTGGGTATCACCTGTCTCACTGTATGTGCACGTGTCCCATCAGTGAGACAAAAGAGTTCTGCAGACATTTTGTATTACCAATTTTATTATGCAAATACAAATATAAAGTTAAGTATCCAAAAATGAAGCCAAAACCTGACGCAAACTGACACATATTCAAATTTCAAGATATTTTGAAAACTTTTTAAGATATAGTTATTTAAAATAAAAGTGTCTCACAGTTGGCGTGCCTCCCCTAAAGAGGATGACATAAGGGAAAACAAAATCTGGACTATGTGAGTCAAATTGATTTGTTTTCTATTCGGTAGAAAAAAAATTAAATATTATTTCTATTGATCTGCGTGTGCGTGACGTCATCGGGGGTTGGAGCTTAGATTGGTTGGATTGGCGAAATTGACTAATTCCAGGAAATGGATATCGGATTCAACAGATGGGTTATGATTGTTTAGAGGAGATTTTTTATTTTTTTATTTCAATTGATCTCTGTGTATATGTACGATCATATTTCAGAGATTAATTTGATTTAATTGGCAGTAAATAGCTAGGCCATTGATCATTTGCTAGAGTGAGAAGGGCTACATGGATAGCACTACAAATGCTGTTGTTGTTGCTGTTCCATAAAGAAAAAAAGTATGATATGAGTAAAGAGGATGACATAAAAAAAAAATAAAAAATCTGGACTATATGTGTCAAATTGATTTGTTTGCTGTTCGGTAGAGAAAAAATAGAAGAAATAAATGTATGATATGACTAAAGAGGATGATATAAGGAAGGAATAAAAAATCTGGAATCTGTGAATCAAACTGATTGTTTATTCTTAAACACCAGACTTGAGTTAGTAATTTTAATGTTTTAATGTGAGATATAGAATATTGAGGTAGGTTAGCTCTTTAAAGGAGATAAATAAATAAAGAGGTGACGTACAATAGTTAATATTTTATCAGAGCAGAGCTAAAAATATTGAAACAAACAGGTGAAGTGGGGAGTGATTTAAGGGTTTTTAAGGAGTAAAAGGTTATTAATACAAAGTCTCTATTTAAGCTCGTGGGATAGATTAAAATCTTACGGATAGAATTTTCCAATAAACCAACTAATGAGGAATGTTCTGAGAAAGATGATGCTCCTATGAGAATCTTTAATGGCAAGTTAAGCATCGTCTTTAATGATTTCCTTCAGTTAGGAGGTTTATGCAATGCAGTCACAAATATTCATAGTCAAATAATGAATTTATTTCTTCATTTGTTCGGAGATATACCTACACAATATACTGTATATTTAGATACTGTACGCTTGGGTAATGTCTCAATAACTTCCTTATAAAGCATTTGAGTGGACAAATCTGAAAAAATTAACAACTGTCTATATAAAAGTGCTAGATGATAATGGAGAAAATATGTATGTATTAGAAGTAGATTTAGATTATCCAGAATCTCTTCATGACGCACTTACCTAAAAGCAGATAGTCAAGGAAGCCGTACTCAATGCTGAAATTACAAATTTTAGCGAATAATCATCATTGTGAAAATAAAACGTACAAGCCCAGAGCAGAAAAACTCATCGATTTTAAATCTGAAAACAAATGATATGTTATAAAACACAAATTCATATTTTAAAAGAATTTTCATATTTTATTTGTATCCACTTAAAAACTTTTCCAATAAATTCTTAACGCTAATTTTGCTTTTGACAATGTGTTTGATAAGAACTGATGTTAATATATGATATCTGCTTCCCGTAGCTCTTCCACAATTGAGTTTACCTAATTTTGATGATTATTATTGCCAGCATTTTGAGATCCAATTAAAAGTCTTAGTCTTTCAACGAGCTCATTGGGGTCATCCAGTACACATATTTAACGGGATTATTAGAATAGCTCATATCTGATGAATTATTATTGTATGCTTTTCCAATTTTCTTTATAACTCTTTGCGTAAGGTGTTGTAATAAAGGCCGAATAACATGCTTATACTTATAACCTCCATTACCTTTAACCTGTGAGTTGCCATCATCATTTTTTTAAGTGTACCTTTGTTTTTTGTAGAATTTTAAGATATTCATCCAAGTCTTCATTGGTATATCGTTCTTTTCTAGGGTTTTTCCGAAAAATTAATTCATAGAGGCCCTCTGTTCCAGGGAAGATTTCATCAACAATAACGAGATTCTTTTGCTCGTTAATTACAAAGCTTGATCTGCCCAACTTTGTTGAATTTGATTGAACATCGAAATGCGGACCATAGATCTTATCCAGATTCGATTCTGATGGCGATGATCTATTGACAGGTCTACTTTGATCAAGATTATCAGCTTCTGATGGTGATGGTCTGTTGGCAGGTGTACTTTGATCAATATTGTCTATATCGAAATTTTCGGATGTTCTAAATGGAAAATCTTTATCATCCATCGTTGGTTGAATGTTTGACTCAGGATATGAAGAGTCAAAACTCTCCTCCAGAGCAAGTTTTTCTTTTGTTGGACTTTGGAATTGTAATTTTCGTCGAGGCTTTGTTGGTACTATAAATTTCACATCTTAAACCTGTCTTTATATACTGCCCTGTTCTAATATTCCGACCAGTTTTATATATACTGACATGTTTTAGCTTCTCAAAACTGGGCAAATCATGAAGGAAAGGGAATTTGCAAATACTTTTAAGCCAATAGTTGATCCCTTAAAACAAATTGTGAAAAATGTCAAAAGTCGAGATACTGTTGAGTAAGATAAAATGACTAAAACAAAGCCTCGACGAAAATTACAATTCCAAAGTCCACCAAAAGAAAAACTTGCTCTGGAGGAGAGTTTTAACTCAATTGAAATAAAAAATTAAAAAATCTCCTCGAAGCAACCATAACCCAACTGTGGAATCCGATATCTATTTCCTGGAACTAGTCAATTTCGCCAATCCAACCAATCTAAGCTCCAACCCCCGATGACGTCACGTACACGCAGATCAATAGAAATAAAATTCCATTTTTTTTCTACCGAATAGCAAACAAATCAATTTGACTCACATAGTCCAGATTTTGTTTTCCCTTATGTCATCCCCTTTACTCATATCATGCTTTTTTTTACAGAACAGCAACAGATAAATATTTATACAGCACAGTATTTCCTATGGGATAAACATTTACTAACTCAAGGTCAGCATTCAAGAATAAACACACAGCTATGAATCTGCCTGACTCGTAGCCCAGAACTCTTCTCAAATTTTTATACGTGTTCATAGTTCCTCGATGGAATCCAAAACTCAATTCCTGGCATCAGCCCCTCTCCCCCCTCCCCTCTCCCTCTCACCCTGACTAAACGAAAAAAGACACACACTCATCAATAGAAATAAAAACATAGAAGATCTCTTCTAAGCAATCATAGCCCATGTTTGGAATCCGATACCCATTTCCCCGATTAAACCAATCTAAGCTCCACCCCCGATGATGTCCCACACACGCAGATGAATGGAAATAAAATCCCCCTTTTTCTTTACCGAATAGCAAACAGATCAATTTGACTCACATAGTCCAGATTTTTATTTTTTTTTCACTTATGTCATCCTTTTTACTCATATTATACTTTTTACGGAACAGCAACATATGAACATTTGTAGTGCACATCATTTTGCTATGGGATAAACACTTACAAACTCAGGATCAGCGATCAAGAATAAACACACAGCTATGAATCAGCCTAACTCTTCTCGAAGTCTTATACGTGCTCATGATTCCTCCATAGAATTCGAAACTCAATTCCTGGAATCAGCTAAACTCCCCTCTCCCGTCTCACTCTCACCCAGCCTAAACAAAAAAAAAAAAATATACCCTGTAAACAATCATAACCCATCTATAGAATTTGCCAAATACATATCAAATATGTCCCCACATATCAAATATGAAAATACACACAGATATATCAAATATGATACCTCGCTCTCCACACACACTTAATCTTAATGCCTCACTCCCTGACTCTGATCTTACATCTCAACCAAATTCCTGGAATCGTACGACTTCCCCACAGCCCAAACTAACAAATATGAAATATGACACCTCGTTGCCAAATTCAGATCTCAGCCCAAAGACAAAAAATAAACAAACTTGAAACATGACACACACACACAGATCAGCAGCAATAAAAAACTCCCCTTTAAGCAATCATAACCCATCTATGGAATCAGCAATTCGCCAATCAAATCAAATATGACAACTCGCTCTCCACACACACACACTCCCTGACTCTGATCTTACGAATCCCCCAGTCAAAACTAACAAATATGAAATATGACACCACATTCCCAAATTCAGATCTCAGTCCAAAGACGAAAAATAAACAAGCGTGAAGTATGATACCTCGCTCCGATGACGATTCCCCCACCTAAACACTAACAAATATGAAATATGACCCCTCGCTCCAAATTCAGATCTTAGTCCAAAAGCAAAACATAAACAAACTTGAAATATGATATCCAAAAGCTAAAAGAAACAAACGTGAAATATGACACCTCGATCCCAACATCGAAGGGGAAAAAAGCCCCAAATCTTACATCTCACTCTAACCCATTGTTTCTTATGGAGAGCTAGACTACAGCCCAAATATTCCATCTCACTCTAATGCATTCCACCCCACGGGGGTCTCAGTCTAACACACGCTACCCTATGGGAGAGCGCCAGTTCTCTCCTAAACCTACTACTGACATCCTTAACACTTTCGATCCGAAAAGCATATGAAGCAAAAATGACTTATTACTTATGTTGAGCCATGACAGTAGTTATAGTTTAAAGGTATTCTCTATTTAAAATCGAAGTCGTATATGTAGTTGTGGTGGAAGTGGCCGGAACATATTTGTCCCGACCGTTCTTGTGGGTGGGACATACATATGGTGTGCCGGTCAGTAATTTGGGTCTTCATAAACATGTACTGGGACATATACATATATTCCGTTCGGACCGAAAGGGTTAACTCAATTTTGTCCTAACTCGACTTAGGTGGTTTTACCTTGTGGCCACAGAAATGTTCGCGTTGGAGCAGAGTTAGATATTATTTGCGTTAGTGAAACTTGGTTCATGCCTGATATATCTAACCATCTATATATATGGCATCCCGAACTATACGCTACATCGCTATGATAGACTCACAAATACCTGTGGTGGAGGTGTTGCTATTTATTGTATTATAGATCGACTCTTAAAAGCAAAATCATAGATAAATGTTTAGACACTGGCATTGAATATTTAACTGTGGAAGTATTCGATGGGAGTGTAATGCGTATTGAGTCATGTATGTATAACCCGCGCAAGAGCTTTTCTCTAGTTCCTTTTTTTTATGCATTTGCGCAGTTCTCGCCTATTTATGAGAATATCATTGTTTGTGGAGATCTTAACGTCAACCTGCTGAAAGCTGATTCATTGTCATTTCAATCACTTAATATAGTTTTCCCAACTGGACTAGCAGTAGTGAACAGCTTATGGTATATCCTACTCGTTATGCCCCAAATGATCCTCCGACCCTTCCCGACCTCTTAATTGTATTGAACCCTTCTAATGTACTCCTTCAAGATCAACTATCTCTTGATGGGCTCTCAGATCATGACCTCAAATTCTGCACATGATATTGACTTTTCCCACGCAAATGTTGACGAAAAACTATGTTGTATTCAATCATGCATTAACGGACTGTTCGAGATGCAGGTCCCCCTTAAGACAGTCCATATACGCAACAAGAAGTATCTTTGGTTCACTTTTGAAGTGCATGCATCAATAAGGCTACGTCGTAAGCAGTATCATATGTGGAGAAATAACCAAAGCTCGGAAAATTGGTTAATATACTGCCAAGCGCGAAATCGGCTGGTCAAACGGTAGTGCATGCGATCATATGAAAACACAAGCGTTTTCACTCAGCTGAGGCCTACCAACTAATACTCTCAATCTCCACGTGGTGACAGCCGGGTGCCTAGTACCTTAATCCAAGAAATCGGTAACCAACCCCGTTTGGCGGATTCTTGGCGCCAGCAGATGAGAGAGGGGGTGAAGAGTGCTTTCTCACTAGAGCACTTCTTCCTGTTCCAGGCGGCAGCGGACGAATTCCCTAGACGGAGTCAACCGTGGGCGTCTATAGTTCCAGTTAGGTTGAACAATATGAATACCTTGCGCGAGTTGCTTCGACGTATTCGGATCACAGGTCGGTAAGAAATTTCCAATGTTGGTCTGGACATTGGAATAGAGATGGTGGCGGAGGAGCCCTTAATGGGCCAACGGCAGCGCGCTCATACTCCCGTAGTGGACTACTGGCACCGGTGTACCCGGCCCCTCTTACTTACTTACTTAGGTGGCGCTACAGTTCGGGGTGAACCTGGGCCTCAACCAACAAGCCTCTCCATTTAGCTCGGTTGATTAGCAACTCTAACCCGGCCCCTCGTCCTAGGGGAATAATTAAGGAACTGGACCTCCAGGCTGGGGGTTGTGCCGTCGGGGTAACTTCCCTACCACGTAAAAACAACTTTGGTTCCGAAACAATCAAAAGCCTCGGATAGGGATGACTCAACTAATGACGACCCCAGCAAACGAAATAAGGACAACGACGTTCGGATCTGTACGTGGAATATTCTGTCCCTTTACAGACCAAGTGCAGCCGACCAACTAGCAGAGGCCCTAGACTGCTATAAAGCAGATATTACCGCCATCCAGGAAGTGCGATGGGATGGGCCGGGCAAAAAGAGGATGAAAAACTGTGACATCTACTACGGTGATTGCTACAGAGGCAACAGGCAACGCTTATTCGGATGCGGATTTGTCATACGCGGCAGACTTAGGCAAGAAGTCTTAAGCTTCCGACACGTGAGCGAGCGTATTATGACTATCCGGATCAAGGCTAAATTCGGTATCGTAAGCCTAATATGTGTTCATGCCCCCACGGAAGAAAAGGACCCTGCCACCAAAGAGTGTTTCTACGAGACCCTTGACAAAACATACGAGCAATGTCCTAAATACGACGTTAAAATCGTATTGGGCGATTTTAACGCCAATATAGGAAAGGAGGACGGCTTTGGTAGGGCAGTCGGTAAGCACGACACCATCTCTGACAACGGACTAAGGCTAATTGATTTCGCTTTGGAGCGAAATGTCACCATAGCAAGCACATGGTTTCCTCATCTCGATATTCATAAGCAGACATGGCAGTCCAATGATCATGTAACGATGAACCAAATTGATCATATTGCGATCGACGCAAGGCAAAAAGTTTTTTTACGGTCCCACCTCTCGCGAGCGTCTGACAAACATCCGAGAGTATTGTTGTCACGAAAAAGCTTCTCAAATAACCGTTCGGATTCGGCATTAAATTGTAGGTCCCTTCCATTCGTGTAAAAAATATAACGCACACAACATGAGTGGTTGTGAGAAGCTAGGCCCTGGCACTTTAAAGAGCTGTTGCGCCAAATATTTGTATTTGTTTTGTTTGCAAGGCATGCCTCCAGTATTCTGGATGTCCGGACCATCCGAGCGGCCAACATAGACTCGGATCATTATCGGAAGGAGCATGAGAAGCGCGCGTTTGAGAATATCGAGAGTTTATACTCCAGGAACAATTCACGGATGTTTTACCAAAAGGTAAAAAGAACCTGTCAGAGAAACAATACCCGTACAGAAACCTGTAGAGATGAAAATGGAAACCTCGTAGTAGAATCACAGTCGGTGCTAAGAATATGGAAAAACTACTTCTGCAGACTGTATAACGGCGACGAAGACCAACATCCCGCTGTCAGGCAGAATGAACCATTCAACATAGACGATGTTCACGGCTATGCAAAATTGTAACTTTTCCACGTTTGAAGAATTTGAAAGACTTCTGAAAAATAATTTTATGCCTAAGAAGTCAAATATATGGGTACAGTTTTCTAATGAACTGCGACAGTGTAGACAGTTTCCTACTGAAACCTTAAATTCTTTCTTACTAAGGGTTAGTAATTTAGTAGCTCTGTGCAAGGTAGCGGCTACTGAACAATTTCCAACAGATGCGAAAGCTCTAGCTACTGATTCAGAATTGGTGGCCACTTTTACTATCAAATCTGGAGTAATAAATCCTGTTATAAGACAGTTCATACTAACGGCCACGGAATCGACACTACAAACACTTAGTGGAATGATTTTAAAACTGGAGCTGGAGACAAGTAGCACATTAAATCCTTTTCAATCACCCTGGTCTCCGCAAAATTTTAATTTCAGTTCTCTATCATCTACACAGGATAGCGGATTACCTCCTCAAATCTCATCCCATAATCTCACGCCATACATTTTTTTTTTTTTCGTGGTTAGGTGAAAATCTTCATGAGACACTATGAGACCGTGTACTCATAGTAGTGTCAGATTTCTACTGACTAAAAACACCCTTCCCTTCGTTTTGTTTACTACGACTAAGTTAGACCTTATCAAGTAGTTTAAGCTTCAGAAGAGAATATTCGCGTGAGGCAGGTAGATTTTCAATAAAAGCACCTGCTGAAACCGTCATGACATGCGGCTTTTTGTCTTATTGCGCTAATTCGAACGGTTTCGTTCTTTGAAGTCGGCGCGTAAGATTTGTCACATCCAAAGTTTGGAGCATGGCACAGTTGCAATGGCCATGAAGACGAATACGAAGCTTGCGAGCGAAGTTTTTTATTTCGTCCTCCACGGTAGCTATCCCTAAGTCACTGTGGATATCATTGTTTCTGATATACCAGGGAGCGTTCACGATTATTCTTATAATTTTATTTTAGAATGATTGTATGAGATTCCTATTGCTTGGTTTCGTACAACCCCAGAGTTGTATACCGTACGTCCACACGGGTTTAAGCACTTGCTTATACAGAAGCAGTTTGTTATATACGCTTGGTTTGGAATATCTTCCAATTAGCCAATACATTTCTCTAAGTCGATTTTCGACTTCGTCACGTTTCTTTTTAACGTGAGGTTTCCATTTAAGTTTCGCGTCTAGTGTCATTCCCAGATATTTAGCTTCGTTTGCATGCGGTATTTGTACCGAGTTCATGAAAACGGGAAGGTTGATTATTTTCTAGTAAGTGAAGTTAACATGCGTCGATTTGGTCTCGTTAAGAACAATGCGCCAAGTTTTTGTCCACTCACAGATTTTATCCAAGGCTCGTTGGAGTTTTATGGTTGCTGACTCGATTGAACTTTCCGTTGCCAGAATAGCCGTATCGTCCGCGAACGTAGCTACAATAGTGCCTTCAGTTTGTGGTATGTCCCGAGTGCACAGCAAGAATAAGATAGGCCCAAGGACACTTCCTTGCGGAACTCCGGCGGCGATTTCTTTAAAATCAGAATATTCAGTTCCGTGGTTGTCGCGAAAAAGTCTGTTTTCATCAGTCAATCCATCTAGCCAAACCCTGTCGAAGGCTTGAGATACGTCAAGAAAAGCGCTAGAACACACACCCCATACATGCAAACAATGCCATATACGCAAGCTACTCCATATTTTCTTCACCCAAACAACATCGCATGCGATTCGCTCCCTTCTACTGGACGAAATCCAGATCTTTTCTCACAATCAAATAATAATTATACTAATGTTTGCTAGCAATAATAAATCTAACCACAAGCAAATTTTAAAGTGTGGATTCTGTAATAAAGGAAACCACTCATATGCCGAGTGCAGAACTCGAAAAAATACTCCGTACTGCACCGAGTGTAGGGTATATGGACATAATAGCCATATTTTATTATCACTCATGATCCATATGGATCATTGGTATCTATGCAATACAACAACAATGAGAGATCTTGCTTTCTGTCAGGATTAATTTCGTGATCCACAAATTTTTTTTTTTATTCCTTGGTACGTCACACAACCACACTACAAGACACAAGGAAAATAATTTCGTTGATCCAGATCCGGATCGTTTTATTTTCGTCGTGTGGTCTATATGGATCTTGGGTGATAATAAAATACGGCTAATATATCCACTTGCCATATGTTCAAAATCACAAAAAGGTTCTCCTTACGAATGGAAATAGAAAAAGACCTCCTAATTGCGATTTTTGCCTTAGAGTAGGACATGATGTCTCCCAATGCTTCGTGAAACAAAAATGGGAGAGAAATATTCCGGAAAACCAAAGGCAGCCGAGCGAAAAATCCCCGTCTCGACGACAGTAGATGAACAAAGTAACAAAGGGTACATAAATTCTAAAAATATAGTTGAATTACCTTTAAATATAGCTAGGAATAAGAACATACATTTGATAGTGGATACAGGGGCGGACATAAACATAATAAAGAAGAATAGTTTGAAAGATGTTTCTTTAAATCCAAAAATGAAAGTAAATATTGAAACAGCTTATGGAAAAGGGCAAACATTAGGAACAACACAGGGCGCATTTTTATTAAAAAAATTGTTTCCTTGTGAATTTCAAATAATTGATCGGAATGACAAAATTCCAGTTGATTGAGAGTGCAGTTATACCGCCCCGTAACAAAATCATAATAAAAATAAAATCGAATGCAATAGAAGAGATGCTGTGCCTATCAAAAGAGGCAAGCAAAGGAGTTTACATAGCCAACTGTCTAGTTAGACCAATTCAAAATTACATAAACATAGGCGTTCTTAATACAACAGCTCAGGAAATAAATGACCAGCAAATCATTCCTAATCTGGAATTCTTACCTTTAAGTAAATTCTCCATTAGCTCTTTAATAAGCGAAGAGTTTTGCGGACAGAATTCTATAACTATAACCAAAAGTCAAAAAATCTAGGTTTACTATCAAAAAACAAGAACAATACGCCCAACGCTGTCTTTAGCTTAAGTAGTCAATGGCCTCTTGAGTCCAAATTTATAGAACGTACTAAACTTTTAAATGAAAATATACGTTTCGGTGAATTACTGAGTTCATCAGAAAAATAAGGTGTATTGGAAATATGTCACGAATATAATGACATATTTAGTCTTAGTGGAGATAAACTTTCACGTACACCCGCTATTATGCATAAAATTCCGATCGTAAGAGATCAATGCCCCATTAATTCAAAAATGTACCCTTTGCCCGAATCGCAAAAGCCCATTATTAACAAGGAAATTTTTGAAATGTTAGACGAACAAATTATTACACCCAGTAAAAGTCCCTGGAACTCTCCATTAGTATTAGTCCCTAAAAAAGCAGGCCCAGATGGTCAAAAACGATGAGGAATAGTTATTGATTTCCGTAAACTTAATGAAAAAACTGTAGGGGATGCGTACCCTCTACCACGGATTGAAGACATTCTCGACCAATTGGGAAGTTCGAGGTATATCTCCACTCTCGACCTAAGAAGTGGGTATCACCAAGTAATGGCTGCTCCAGAGGATATGGAAAAGACGGCATTCAGCACCGTATATGGGCATTTCGAATTTACACGCATGCCTTTTGGATTAAAAGGAGCTCCCGCGACCTTCCAGTGGCTCATGAATTATGCGTTGACTGGTTTGCAGGGGGTAGAATGCTTTGTTTATCTTGACGATATTGTCATATATGCCCGAAACATAGAAGATCACAACAAAAAACTCAGATCTATTTTTGAGCGACTTCGGCGTAATAACTTGAAGCTACAACCGCAAAAGTGCAACTTCTTAAGAAAAGAGGTCATTTATTTGGGACATAAATGTAAAATATTCCGGAGAAAATGAGCAAATAAAACGAAAACCTTTAAAGAATTAATCTTTTATTACAAAAAAGCGCGGGAAAGTAATTAGCTTGAATGGATACAGACTGCAACTAACTGGTTTCAATCCAGTAATAGCTTATATATAAAAATTCAATAGAGAGAGAGAGAGTTAGACTGATTAATAAAAGCTTCAATTGAATATTAAATAAAAATGTGCTTCTTAATTTTTAACATCCTCCGCCGGGCAAGAAGAGAGCTCAAGCGGGTGTAGCAACTGAATGGGCCGTCGTAACTGCTTCCCGTCGGCCAGCTTGATTTGACAAGACCTCACCTTTTGGTCCCTACCTAGGAATGCTTGCTCCACTATAGCCATCTTCCAGCTGATCCGTGGATTTGATTGGTCGGACACTAGTACAACATCACCCGCCTTAAGCTGCACTGATGAAATGTCGGGCCTATGGTGGAACGAGCGCAAAAGTTGAAGATATTCCAACTGCCATCTTCTCCTTAATTTAGTTGTGTACCTCATACGTTCTTTCCAGGCGTTTCGAAGCAAGTCCGCATCGGGCTTTCTTGAAGATGACTATACGTTAAAGGGCGACAGTTAACAATTTCTTCAACTTCGATGATGATGGTCCTCAACTGCTCAAAATTCAGCTTGGCTTTACCGATGGTGACTTTCATGAGATTCTTCATTGTTCGGATTAGCCGCTCCCAGAATCCACCCCACCAAGGCGCACGTTCCACTATGAAGTTCCACTTGATTCTCCGCTGCGAAAGGAATCCTTGTAAGACTTCTTCGTCCCACAAGCACTCCGGACTCCTTAATTCCAAAGCAGCTCTCCGAAAGGTACGAGCGTTGTCGGAGAGAATCATTGTTGGGACCCCGCGTCTGCCAATAAAACGCCGAAGAGCCATTAAGAAATTTTCGGTAGACAGGCTTCTCACTAATTCTAAATGTACGGCGCGTATCGCTGCACAAGTGAATATAGCGACGTAGACTTTGGCGGCATCAGACCTGTCATCGTAGCAATAGAGTGGACCGGCAAAGTCAACTCCCACGTTATCAAATGGCCGTGATAGCGTAATCCTTTCTACAGGAAGAGGCGCAAACGGTTGGGATGCGGGAACACCCCAGAGCTTCCTGCATACTACGCATTGCTTAATTCGACGTTTGATGACTTGCCGACCTCTGATGATCCATAGACGCTTCCGCAACTGCCCAAGGACGATATTGACACCAGCGTGAAGCATTCGTTGATGACACTGGTCGATGACAATATTAACAATATGCGATTTCGAAGGAAGAATAATCGAATGTTTCACATCCGTTGGCTCATCGAGTGAATGGAGACGACCGCCCAGCCTCAGAATGCCATCACTGTCTAAGAAGGGGGAAAGTTCGGATATATGCGACGACTCTGGTACGGCTCCGCCCTTCTGCAATATAGAAATTTCGTTAAAAAAATAATGCCTTTGTACATACTAGAACCAATGATTTTCTGCGGCCTGGATCTCAGCAGCTTGCAAAAACGCTATATCTGTTTCTACGTCAGATGAAATCTTTGATGTTCTTCGCCTTCCTTTTGTGTTTCGTACGAAGCGATATATAAAGGCAGTTACTCGAACTAAACGATCCCAGGTGCTGTAATCATGGTAGCGTATTAATGGATTCTCTTCGAGGTCAGATGATGGGTCCGATTCAGTCAAAAGGGCCATTGCGACACTTGGTTGTTCAGATTGGTCGACGTTGCTCCAGTCCGTATCGCTACTTTTCAGCCAGAGCGGTCCATAAGCCCAGAGTGATGATTTTTGAAGAACATTACCACAAACGCCACGGGTGAGAAGATCCGCCGGATTTTCTTTTCCTTTACAGTGATTCCATTGGGATACTTCTGTAAGACGTCGTATTTCGTCGACTCTGTTTTGGACGTAGGGTTTCCAGCGTTGAACATTACCTTGAATCCAACTCAAAGTTATCCTAGAATCGGTCCACAAGAAATACTTGACAGCAGATAGCTTCAAGGATCTTTGCAGATAGGACTGGAGCCGCGCAGCTATTAAAGCGCCTGTCAATTCCAGCTTCGGCAACGTCAACTCATTAGCGCCATCTTCTCTCAAAGGAGCAACTCGATTTTTCGCACACAAGAATAAAACGCTGATTTGGCCACTCGGAGCGATGCACCTCAAATACGCCACTGTACCATAGGCCTTCGTACTGGCGTCAGCGAAGATGTGGATCTGGATCGTGCCTTCAGCTGGTGGAAACGGCATGGCTGCTCTCGGAAAAGTGAAATCTTTTAATTCCAGGATTGCTCTAATGCACTCGTTCCACTCCGTAAGCAGGTCACCCGTAAGCACATCGTCCCAGTGTAGCTTCTTTTTCCACAAAGTCTGAAAAAATATCTTTAGTTTTACAATGGAGGGACCGAGAATACCTAGAGGGTCGAAAGTCCTGGCGATGATTTGCAGCACGTTACGTTTAGTTCCTTTTGTTGAATGCGATGTAAGTATGCCTTCAACAGAATCCATCGGTACAGACAGCTCGTCGCTGTAGGTGAACCAAGATAACCCCAAAACCTTTTGCATATGAGGCGGACTAATGGAATTCATCGCACTTCGAATTTGGCTGCTATTCGAGTTCCACTTGCGGAGATTCATCGATGCTCGTTGTAAAATGTTCACAGCTTCGCTACAAATTTTGCTGCCTTTATCCTCCTCATTCACACTAATGACCAGGTCGTCCATATAGATATTGTCCCTTAAAGCAGCGCAGGTCACGGCGAAATATTTTTCTTCAGACTTTAGATGATGTTGAATCGTTGCACACAACAGAAAAGGACTACAGTTTACACCAAATGTAACTCTAGTCATTCTAAATTCTCTAAGCTTTGGTCTGTCGGCAGCTGTTTTTAATTCCGAGGAAAACCATATGAAGCGATGACTATCACGATCTTCAGCATTTAGGATGATTTGGAGAAAGGCCTTCTCAATGTCAGCAACTATTCCATAGGGACCTAAGCGAAAGTTGAGCAAAACCTTCATGACATCCGGCAACAAATTAGATCCTGTCCAAAGCTGGTCGTTAAGAGATATGGTTCCTTCCATATGTGCGGAGGCGTCAAAAACCACACGTAACCTCGTTGTTGTGCTGCCTTCTTTATACACAGGTCTATGTGGCAAATAAAATACACGGGGACGATGTCTATCGAGTTCTTCCACCGGCTCTGCTACGCCTTCACTAATGAGTAGTCTTAGGGCAGCGTCGTACTCCAACAGCTTTTGCGGATCTCTGGCGAGGCGACGAATAAGTGCATTCAAACGCTGCAATGCTTGGCATCCGTTGTCGTTGAGTATGGAATTAGGATCTTTCCAGGGCAGTTTGGCGACGTAGCGTGGTCCTTGTCTTAAAATGCATTTACTGATTAGGTTCTTCGTCAGCGTGGAATTTTCTTCTTCATTATTTTTGATGCCAATCGTTTCCAACGACCAGAATCTGGAGAGTTTTTCTTCTACGGTAGATGTTGCATTCAAAAATGTGCTGGAAGAAAAACAAACACTTGCATTAGATGCAGATGAATCACCACTTACGGATACGTGAAGCCCCTGCAGCGCCCAACCAAATACGGTTTCCACCGCTCTCAAACGTTTGGAGAGGCGACGTTGTTTTCCTGTCACGATGTTCCAGTAAAAATCCGAACCTATTAAAAGGCTCAGTCCATCGCAAACCTCCATGTCTTCAGGCCGAACATCTGCCAAATGAATGCCTGCAAAAAGAGCGCACTCACTCTCGGGTACCTCCAGGACATCAACGCAGATTTCTGGCACTACAACAGCCTCCAATGAAATACAAAGGCTGCTATTAAATTGGCTCCTCAGATGGATTTTTACTTTCTGGAATTTCTCGGTGGGTTTGGGTTCCTTACTACCGAAGGGTATGACAGATAAATTGACTGTGCCGATTGATTCCAAGTTCATTTTTTTAACAAGATTTTCGCGAATGTAGGAGTGTTGGCTACCACCATCGATAATCGCACGAATGGATATGTCCCTGTTGGGCGCAACCGCCACGCACCTCACTGTTTTTAGAAAAATATTTGTTTTCATATTATGCGCACACAAATTTAAAGCACCGTTTTTTGACTTGTTTGCTTCTGTGCCCAGATGATTGTTTGTCTCGTTTCGTTGTATACGATTTTTAAAAGAGGGATCACACATCGATGTCATATGCCTTCCATGGCAGTTAGTGCAAGAGAGATACCTACTGCTTCTGCATTTGATGAGTGTCCGCGCTTAGCACATCGAAAGCATCTACCACTGCTTCGCAAAATATTTCTTTTCTCGGATAAGGAGATAGCACTATTACACTCTTTCGTTTGGTGTGTGTTGGATTTGCAGAACAGGCAATCGTTGTTTTCACTCACTGCCACTAAGCTAGATGCCGTTGCTGGGGCAATCGTTTTTGCTTTTGTGTTGGTGTGTGTAATGCAACTCCTCTCCAGTGCCTCGACTTCCCGTTTGAGAAACCGCAAAATGCCCTTGACTTCATCGCCTCCGATTTGTGAGAGAGAGGATTCACTGTGGTTTGATGTTTGAACGGTAACTTCTAAGTCCTCTTCACGTTCCTCTTGTCGGTGATAATCAATGCGTAGATCGGTTGGAAGACAGCGCAACAGTATAGATCTTAGCATGACGTAATAATTAGTGGTTGGTACTTGCAACGCTGTGAGTGAACGGGTGCAAGTAACAACTGAGCTATACAATCTACGCAATCCACCAGCGTCGGTTCGGTCACGAACTGGAGTAAGAGCCACCAACTGATGAATGTGTTTATCGATGAGTTTTTCAGTACTCCCATATTGCTCCTGTAGGAGAGCTACTGCCGCTTCATAACACTTCTCGGAAGCAGTAAAGCCCTCTATAGTCTTCTTGGCGTCACCTGTCAACACTGTGTCCAAGTAGTTAAATTTGTCTGTAGAAGATAGGTTTATATTTTCGTGAACAGCACACCGAAATTGTTCCCAAAAGGGCAGCCAATCAGCATAATTTCCACCGAAACGTTTGAGGGAGAGTTTGGGTAACTTGGATCCGACGTTCATTGGCCTCGTACTTACGGATGTATCACCCGATGCTGCTGGAATTGAAACGGGATTTTGTTTCTGCCGCAATTTTCCTAATCTATTGGTGAGACGAGCGAGTGTGCCTATAGCTTGATCCTGGTAATCCGCGATTTTTTCGACTGAATCATCGTCCTTCAGTCCCTTTTGCTTGACGTCTTCGTTTATCGTATTGAGACTGTCGTTAGCCGCCGTCAGCCTTTGAAGAAGGGAAACGAGTTCTTCTTCGATGTCGTCGAACTTTTCCACATTGTCGTCTGTCAGCTGGTTGTTTTTCAAATACTCGATGGAACTTTTCACCAACTTGGTCACTTGACCTCTATATGCAGCACGTGCTACCAATTCCATCTTCTTCTTTGTCTTGAGTCACGAGTCCGAAATAAATTCAATCTTTAAAAAGCCCACGAATGTAATTTGTTTTCCTTTTACCGATTTTCTTCCCGGGTTTCGGCACCAAATGTAAAATATTCCGGAGAAAATGAGCAAATAAAACGAAAACCTTTAAAGAATTAATCTTTTATTACAAAAAAGCGCGGGAAAGTAATTAGCTTGAATGGATACAGACTGCAACTAACTGGTTTCAATCCAGTAATAGCTTATATATAAAAATTCAATAGAGAGAGAGAGAGTTAGACTGATTAATAAAAGCTTCAATTGAATATTAAATAAAAATGTGCTTCTTAATTTTTAACAATAAATGCACTGAATCAGGCGCATTACCGGATCCAAGTAAAGTATCATGTGTGCAGAATTTTCACAGACCTAAGAACGTAAAACCGTTGCAATCATTTCTTGGTCTTGGTAACTACAATACTATAGAAAATTTGTCAAAAACTTCGAGATAACATAGCCTCTTACCAAACTTCTGCGAAAAAATTCTTAATTTATTTCGGATAATGCATGTGAAAAAGCGTTTGAAAAAATTAAGACAATATTAACCAGCCTCCCGCTTTTACACTATCCAAATCTCGAACAGCCATTTTTGCTCAAACAGATGCCAGTAATGAATCACTGGGAGCTGTGCTATCGGAAGGTCCGATTAGTGAGGACTTTCCAATTGCGTGCGCTAGTCGCACTTTAAATCCTGCAGCAAAAAATTACTCGACTACAGAAAAATAACTTTTAGCTGTAGTTTGGGCTATTAAAAATGTCCGATGTTATCTACAGGGGCGGCATTTCACTGTATACACCGACCACATGCCCCTAAAAGGCGCTTTGAAAGCAAAAGATTCATCCTCCCGTATTATTCGCCTAATATTTAAAATTTCTGAATTTGATTTTACTATCGAATATAAAACAGGCAAAAGTAATTGCAATGCAGATGTTCTCAGTCGCATACCTGTAGGAAGTGATATGTCGAATAATAATGAACTATTCCAGAACTATGAAAACAAAATTCTTGTCCAAGCCGACGTCCACCACTCTTTGGAATCAGATATAGAAGACGAACCAAAATGTTTTGCTATTACGAGTACAAGGTCAAAACCAAAACCGGAAGCATTACGCGAAAAACGAGAAGACATAGCCAAAACGACTAAACCAAAACTCAACAAAGTGGAACGTTTATATGTTTCAAAACCTGCTAATATTCAAGATACAATCGAAACCGAAAAAGAAGAGGAAAAAATACCTCAAGGTATATCGAAAAATATTAGTCCATGCAGTCGAAAAGCTAACAGGTCACTAAGACTTATCAGGCCAAACCCGTCTGAAATCGCAGTTATTTTACTTGATCGGGCTAAGGCAGTCTTAGCCGATGAGGCTGCCAGGAAGGTAGCGGTCGCACAGGCAGGTGAGGCTAGAAGTAGGGAAGAGCTGGGGGCCTCTACGAGTGGAGTAGAGCCTCCCAGCAGAACTGAGGGCACAGGCAGGGAGGGGGAGACTTCAGCTGCGGGGCCCAGTAGGGTGGCGTTCCAAAGCAAAAGGAGCAGGTCCGACGATGTCGTGGAACCGAGCGCGGCGAAAAAGGTGAAGGCTGGTATTACGCCTTCGGCGCGCCCGAACTACGACCCGGAGGATGAGCTCCTTGTTGCTATTGTCAACGAGCAGGAGCCCTGCGGTCGCCTGACCATGGACCAGTGGATTGCCATCGAGGAGAAGTTTCAGGATGCTCTGTGGAAGAAGATGTCTTCCACTGAGGATAGTGACCTTCAATTCGACGGTGCTGGATGGGAAGGGGGCCGGAAGGTTGTTGCCTGTGGGAACAAAGCCTCTGCTGACTTCCTCAGACAGTTTATTTCGGAGGTTGGGGAAGTGTGGAGCGGTTCTCAGCTCAAGTGCGTGACTATGGCGGAGTTGGCGAGATACACTCCGCCCAAATCTTGGGTCTGGGTTCCGCTGCCATACACCTACCCAGAAAAACTGCTTGGTCTCCTCCACATGCAGAACAGGGAGTTGAAGGCCAATACATGGAGGGTGCTCAAGACTGGGCCTAGGAAGCAGTTTGGTCAGCACTTCTTGCTGGCCCTAAATAGGGAATCGCTGCCACCCCTTGAAAAGACCAAAGGGATGGTGCGATATAGCATGGGGAAGGTCATGCTAAAGATCATGACCAAGGGTGTTGAGGAGGAGGAGGAGCCCAAAGATGATGGAGGTGATGCAGATAAACCTGCATCACAGTAAGGCTGCGACGGCATGCTTGATCAACTATATCATCAAGCATGACGTCTCGGCCATACTGGTTCAAGAGCCATGGATCAGCGACAACAACCAGATCCAAGGGCTCAAAAACAGGAATTACACGTTGTTCTACAAAGCCAACGAAGGTAAAATCAGGGCTTGTATACTTTTAAAAAACAACATAAGGGCATTTCTTTTGAATAATTTCAGTGACGGCGATCTAGTAGCAGTCTCCTGTGAAAGAGAGGGAAGTAAACCGCTGTGTCTGGTCTCTGCATACCTCCCGTACGAGCAGGCGGAGATTCCATCTGTGAAGTTGAAGCAGTTGGTAAGGAAGGACAACTGGCTCTTCATCGTGGGCTGTGATGCAAATGCGCATCACTCACAATGGGGTAGCAGTGATACTAATACAAGAGGTGAGTGTCTTTTTGATTTCATCCTTTCGACCAAGCTCACCATATGCAACAAGGGTTCTACGCCAACTTTTGTAGTAAGGAACAAACAAGAAGTGATTGATATAACCTTAGCTTCTTGTTCTGTTCACCTAACGGTAGAAAAGTGGAGGGTTTTGGAGGAGGCATCTCTGTCTGATCACAGATGGATACGCTTTCAAATTAGTTTCGAGACTAGGGTTAGCAACAGCTACAGAAACCCTAAAAGTACAGACTGGGGTATGTATACAGAGCTAGTAAGGAAACATCTTAAGGATGGGCCTATTCGCAACGGCGATCCTCAAGATATAGATAAGGCGGTAGATAACTTAGGCAAAGTAATGAACATGGCATTCGAAAGGGCCTGTCCACGAAGAAAGAAGTCCAAGATGTCCCAACCTCCTTGGTGGAGCAAGGAAATTAACTCCAAGAAAAAACAGGTTAGGCATTTCTACAACAGGGCCAAAGAAATAGGAGACGGTACCACATGGGATGAATATATGGACCGCAAGCGGGAGTTTAAGTACTTAATCAGGCAATCAAAAAGAAAGTCCTGGAAGGAATTTTGTCAGTCCATTGCGGATACTAGTGAAGCTTCCAGACTTCGCAAGATGCTAGCCAAAGACACTTCTGTCCCAAGCTTCATCAAAAAATCTGACGGCTCGTGGGCAGAAAGTAGCGAAGAAGTTTTAGAAACGTTAATTGAAGCTCACTTCCCAGGAAGTAGATCGCCAATGGATTCTACTACTAATAGCTACTCGTACAATGGTAGGTCAATAGGGGACGACGTAGAGAATCTCATTACATGGAAGAATCTGCGATGGGCCATTATGTCATTCGCACCATTCAAAGCACCAGGCCCTGATGGAATTTTGCCAGCTATGCTGCAAAAAGCTCCAGCCAAGCTCAGATGCAGGCTTAGGGAAATTTTTAAACATTGTTTAAGGTCATGTTACGTACCAGTGGCATGGAGGGAAGTGCGGGTTATATTCATACCTAAAGCAGGTAAACCAAGCCACACGTCAGAGAAAGACTTCAGACCCATAAGTCTCTCGTCATTCCTCCTCAAGACACTTGAAAGACTTCTTGATATTCACATCAGAAGTAAGTGTTGCAACGGGATTCTATGCAAAGCTCAGCACGCATATCTGAAGGGGAAATCGGTGGAAACAGCTTTACACGACGTAGTAGGGAAGATAGAGACTAGCCTTCACCATAAGGAATATGCACTAGCAGCCTTCCTAGATATAGAAGGGGCGTTCAATAACGTAGAAGGAAGGGCCATCAAACAGGCCCTGGAAACAATGAACGTCGAGCATAGCATTACCAATTGGCTCTGCAATATGCTAGGCACTAGAAACATTAACTCCACTATCGGAAACAGTTCAATAAGAAAATCCGTTACCAGGGGGACTCCCCAGGGAACGATATCTCACCCCTCCTCTGGGTTCTAGTCATCGATGAGATACTTAAAGAACTAAGCAACACAGGTATAAGCGTCACTGCTTACGCAGACGACGTGGTGATTTTAGTTCTGGGCGAGTTCCTTGACACACTAAGTGAAATTATGGAATCAGCTCTTAATAGTCTTGAAAAATGGGCTAGAGGGTGTGGACTACATGTCAACCCGGATAAAACCGAATTGGTACTCTTCAGCAAAAAATACAAGATACCACCCTTCAAACTGCCTAAGCTAGCAGGGGTGGAGCTTTCCCTTTCGGATCGCGCTAGATATCTTGGGATAATGCTAGATAGGAAACTAAATTGGAAACTTAACATACAGGAAAGGGTCCGCAAGCTTATAATGCTCTTTTCATCTGTAAGCGGACCGCGGGGAAAAAATGGGGCCTGAAGCCCGCAAGGATGCACTGGCTATACATCATGGTAGTCAGACCCATACTCACGTATGGGGCTCTTGTGTGGTGGAAGGCAACGAATACGAAAAACACACGGGATATGTTGGCCATGGTACAAAGAACAGCTTGCATTGCCATCACGGGTGCTCTACGCACAACACCTACGGCTGCACTCGAGATCTTTCTGTATCTTTTACCATTGGACCTACAAATTAAATTTCAAGCGGGCAATAGTGCGCTTCGGCTCACTAACGTTGGTCTCTTCAGGACTAATAACATAGGACACAGCTCCATTCTCAAGGAATCTTTTCCCGGTATCCCTGACGAATCGGACGATATACTTGGCACCTTAGACTTCGACACACCATACGAAGTACTGTATCCAGTTAGAGAGGACTGGCGAAGGAAGACAGTCTCTGTCCATAACGAGATTGCAATATACACAGATGGTTCTAAGACCAATGAGGGCACGGGGTCAGGTATTTACTCGAGAGATACGAACCTACAGGTGGCCCTGAGACTTCCGGACACATACAGTGTGTTCCAAGCAGAGGTTCTAGCTGTACTTAAAGCTGCGGAATTACTTGAGATGGGATCAATATCCGATAAGAATATCGCCATCTACATTGACAGTCGGGCTGCGCTAAAGGCGCTAGAGTCTTACGTCACCAAATCTGATATAATCAGGAATTGCCGCACAATGCTTAGGGCATTATGTACGCAGAACCGAGTCAGATTATGCTGGGTACCTGGACACTGCGATATTGAAGGCAACGAGCAGGCCGATGCGCTGGCAAAAAGAGGAGCGGGGCTCCCGCGTAGCGATATAATTGGTAGCATTAAGCCACCAGGGTGCGTGGCCAAGGGAATTATTCGGGATAAAATCATTGACACGGCTAATCTAAGATGGTCAAACATAGATGGTCACAGGGTGTCTAAGACCTTGTGGCCTGTGCTAGATCGCAGAAAATCTGGGGAGATAATCAAGTTAGGTAGATCGCGGTTAAGAACAGTGATAGGAATACTCTCTGGCCACTGTCTCCTAAGGAGGCATGCCATGAGACTAGGGTTATCCGATACGGATGTTTGTAGGTACTGCGACGACCTACATGTCTCAGAGGATATAACTCATATACTCTGTGAATGTCAAGGAATTGCCAGGACAAGGCTAAAGCATCTTGGAAGATACTTCTTCGATAACCTTGAAGAGGTGAGGTCCCTAAACCATAACAAGGATCTTTTCAGATTCTGTAGGGAGATTAATTGCTTGGGAGAATGGGTTTAGGTCTTCTGCCGTGAAGGTTCCCTAGGGATCGCGATGGGCCGACTTTGGTGCCTAGTGTTTTATGATAACCTCATAACCCTACCTAACCTAACCTAACCTAACCTTCTATCCGGATGGTGGAAAAGCCGTGTTATGGTGAAGACAAATTTGGCTGCAGTCATTCTTTTGCTTGGAGGTACTATTTCACTTCTCTTAAGGACGATGTCTTCTGCGCTAAAAATTGTACCGATTATATAGAGGCTCAAGCTAGGAACTGTGACTGGCCAGGAACTGTAGTAAAAATGGGTTCTACTTTGGAGTATAAGTACCCAGGAGTTTATTACGTACCAATTAATTCTGAATATCCATATGGAGGTTTTGATTATAATACATAATATTAAAATACAATGGTTATGTAATGCAATGACATTAATTTGTTTCCATGTTTTGTATCTTTATTTTGTGGGATGACTTCCTCATAATCAAACAGTCCTCAACAGGAAAAAATGAGTACAGCTATTTCCCGTCACTCTAGTTTAAGTCGGCTTACAAGTAAGACGGATGGTCAAATTTGCATGCGATTACATATTATTATTATTTTTTTTATTTATTCAGCTTCACAAAAATTCAACAATATATTTGACCTGTGAAGCCGCTGTCTTATCTGGAGGATAATTGTATTCTTATATCGATTTTCTTTTTAATTAGCCTAGGCCTGGGTATCTACTTCATTGAGTGGAAAACGGGTAAGCATCCCCTTTGGAAGATCTTGACCGCAGCAGCCGAGAGAGCTGGGAGAGTGCATTCTCACTAGAGCATTTCTTGTTCCAGAAGGCAGCGGACGAATTCTCTAGATGGGGTCAACGGTGGCGTCTATGGTCCCGGTTAGATTAAACTTAGTGAACACCTTGCGCGATCCTCTTCGACATATTCGGATCAGAGCTCGGTAAGGAATTTCCAAGGATACTCAAGACCTCACCTCACCTGGTACTCTCGCGCTCAAAGAAAAAATCATTTGAACCCTGTTCAAAGACATCGCGAGGCAGGAGAGATAGACCTACAAACGCCTGGTTCACACAAACGCAACGACACCGGCATTTGATTGGACTCAGTAACCGAGTGATCCAAAATCGGGAGACCTGCCGATATTTTCTGAGGTCAAATAGGCGAAATCCACAGGCGGATCAGTAGAAATGCGGTGAAGTGAAAGGGGTATGATCCCTTGTTTTGGGATCAACGGCAGCGTTTATACTCCCGTAGTGGATTACTAGCACCGGTGTACCAGCCCCGCGTCTTAGGCGTGTAACATTAGGAACTGGCCCTCCAGGTTGGGGGTTGTGCCGTCGGGTTAACTTTTCTACCACATTAAAAACCTTCGGTTACGATGCAACCAACAGTCTAGGATACGGATGATTTTACTGTTGATGACCCTTGCAAATGCAAAAGAGACAGCAACCTTCGTATCTGCATGGAAGTTAACACATCATGTCCACATTCCCTCATTGCACACCTGTCCCATATCCATTCCGCTTCCCACAGAATTGCTTAGGTAAGAGTGTTTGCAGTTGTAATTCCAAGAAATCAGTGTAATTTTTATATTTAGTGCTGACTGTTAATAATGTAAATTCAATTCTTGGAATATTTTAAAACCTAATTTTGCTGATCAATATTAAATTGTACTTAGTCGTAAGAATATTGTAAATCCAAATTTATAAAAGAATATACCAAGAAAATAAAGTTGTTCAGTTGTTATCCAAATCGAAAGTGAATAGTTGTTTTTTTTTTATTCGCTCGCAACGCGACGCGACAACTGGCGCCCGAGCAGCTTGAAGAAGTCTGAAGTAAAAGACCCGAACAAGTAAAAGTAATTAAACTGGTGTGAGATCATAAGCACTTAAGTGTGTAAAATTATATTAACTGTTATAAAAGTTCGAAGTGATACGAGTCGTCTACATAGGAACACGACTCATTGAACAAAAATACCCTTAAAATTGAATCAACTTAGAATAGTGGAAAAGTGTGAAGTGCTTGCCAATAATATAGGTCGTCAACATAAGAACACGACCACCCTAGAGCAAAATACCCTACTAAATCCAGAAAAGACTTAATTACACTTATCGTTCACATAAGAACACGATAAAAGTGCAACGAAAACCCGATTCAACTGTAACCAGGAGCATCCAACAGTGGCGCAATCCGTTCCCAAGTAAGCAGTAGCAAAAAAGGACAACACGGACCACCCGACAGGACTCATTAAAATGCTGGCAGCTGTATTTATACTGTAAGCTCAAAAAAACATTTTTTTTTTCTCTATCAAACGAGAAAATTTATTAGAAATTATATTTTATCTCTATCCAATGCGAAAACTGATAAGCAAGGAAGATAACATTATAGTTAAGTTAAATTAGCAATATAAATTATAAAACTAATAGTTTTAAGTTAAAGTCAATTGTGTAATTTTTTGAAAACCCCAAATCCTAAATCCTTTTTTTTTTTTAAACAACCCAATGCAATGGAGCAAATTCAAGAATTAATTAAACAATTAACAGGTGCAGTTAATGCCCAAATTGAGCAAACTAAGCTCATCAACAATCGCTTACAACAATTAGAATGCAGGGTTAGTCCCCCCCAAACCATAACACATACTCTTGCGACTCCAAAAACCGAACAAGATCTAACCGACATCAAGAAACTATCTGACTGCGTCAGAGATCTACAGGTTTTTGATGGTAATGCGGTACAGTACCTTTCATGGATCCACAATGTGGAGTCCATATTGAAGGATTACGAGATTGTTAGGAAAAAGCCCATATATAGGGCCATATTGTAACATATTCGCCAAAAAGTAAGAGGCCCGGCCGATGCCGCCCTAATTTCTTACAATATTTTTTGACGAAGACTGGTCCGCAATAAAAAAAGCTACACTATGCGGATAAACGTGATGTGCGTACCTTAGAGCATGAACTTAATAATATGATTGAAGCTAATCAAAGCACTGACGAATTCTATGCAAAAATTAATCACCAACTGTCCCTTCTTATCAATAAAATTAAAACTGAGGAATATTCTCAGGAAATAATAAATGCCTTAACGGATATTTTCATAAGAGGTCTCAACGGAGATGTCTCTAGAATGCTAGTAATACAGAAACCCCAAACCCTTCCTGAGGCCTATACCTCATGTTTGGAGTTTCAAAATTTGAACTTCAGAAATTTCTCTATTCATAGGAGAGATACAAATAACACGGTCACCGCACCAATAAATCAAATATTTTCTTCGAAATACCAAAAAGGAGCAGTAGCACCGCACAAGCAAATTACGACGCAAGAGCGAAATCAAATATATAGTATCCCCCGTTATACCCAGCCAAGGCCCACCGGGAATAGTACACCGCCACCCAGGCCAACAAATCCGAACCCCCTCAGCCAATGGAAATATGGTAGATCAGTCTACACAAACGCGACAAGTGAATTACACGAATCGACCGGCAAATAACCTTCCGCCGCGAAGGTATAACAATTCCGAAAATTGACCGCACAAACAACAACACCTCTTTGCAACCGATACCATAGAGAAACCGGGAGAGAGCCAAGAGGAGCAATTAAATGAAGAATACATCCACGCCTACGAAGATTCAAGCAACGAGGAGGGAAATGCTGAAGATTGTGATTAGTTAAATTTTATAACGGAAGCCTCTCTAGCTTACCATACTTAGAGTATGTTACCAGAAATGGAGAACCATTAAAATTCTTGATAGATACTGGAGCTTACAAAAACTTCGTGTCTGATAGAATTGCAACAAACAGTAAACCAATAACTACACCATTTAAAATACAATCCGCAGGTGGATAACTCGAAATAACTCATAAAATCACCAGTCCATTCTTCAAAAGCATAGGAAATAACACCTTAATTGATTTTTTTGTTCCACCGGGATTAACGTGGTTCGACGGAATCATAGGCGATGACACTCTTAAGGAATTAGAAGCTGTCATCGATAGGAAGAATAATATCTTAATTATAAGCCCTAACATTAAAATAGATCTTATGCAAAAAGAAGCAAAACAAGTAAATAATATTTAAGTTAATTCTGATGTAGATCCCGAAATACAAAAAATTCTTATTAAACACAAAAAACTTTTTGGAACTATTTCTGATAGTGGAACTATAGACACAAGTGTCCGCGCAGAAATCAGAACCACATCTTCTGAACCAATTTACACCAAATCTTACCCTTATCCTGCCAACTTAAGGGCAGAAGTCGAAACGCAAATAGGTAAATGCTTGCAGATGGTCTTATCAGACCATCTAAAAGTCACTATAATTCGCCGCTTTGGATAGTTCCAAAGAAAACAAACGTAGCAGGCGAAAAGCAATACAGACTCGTCATTGATTTCAAACGACTGAATGCGATAACGATACCTGATGCTTACCCCATTTCTGATATAACTAACACGTTAGCAAGCTTAGGAGAATGTAAATATTTTACAACGCTTGATCTTACATCTGGGGGCAAAGCACGTAACTTTACAGACGATTATCATTTGGACGATAATAATCGACTGATGAAAAAAATGGTTGCATATTGTAGGAGTTAACATTTCTCTACCACAGTTGGTTGCCCACTTTTGGCTGTGTAACGCCTACATGCATGTAAACTTTTGACGATTGCGGTTTTTGCTATAGTTCGAACATACATTTAGGCGTTATACAGCCAACAGTGCGCAACCAACTGGGGTGGGGAAATATTAACCGCTATAATATGCAACCATTTTTTCCATTCGTCGGTTGCTATCGTTCAAACGATGATCGTCTGAAAAGTTACGTGATTTCCCCCCTGGCTTTCACCAGATCAAAATGAAAGATAGCGATATTCCCAAAACGTCTTTTTCAACAGCAAATGACAAATATGAATTCACTCGATTGCCATTCGGCTTGAAAAAGCCAACTTAAGGGTTAATCTAGAGAAATCCAAATTTTTAAGGTCCAAAGTAGACTTCCTAGGATACATAATTACTCAAGTAGGAATCCGTGCAGACCAACAAAAAATCCAGAGAATTCCACCACCCCAAACTCTTAAAGATTTAAAAAGCTTCCTAGGTCTAGCATCTTACTACCGGAAGTTTATTAAAGACTTCGCTAAAATAGCAAAGCCTTTGACAAATCTAACAAGGGGTTTAAATGCCCAAATAAAGGCAAATCAATCAAGGAAAATGGAAGTGCACCTTGATGATCATGCCTTTAAAGCATTTAAAAATCTGAAAGAAATGCTTATGTCATCAGACATTCTATTCTTCCCAAATTTTGACATGCCATTTATTCTCACAACCGACGCCTCTAATCTTGCCACTGGAGCCGTCCTATCACAAGGAGAGGTGGGCAAAGACAAACCTGTGACATTCATATTGTAATATCCTTGATGGGGTTCGTTTAAATAAAACTGCCCTTGGTGTATTTTAATCGTTTATTTATTATCAAACACCAACTTTACTTCAACACAATATTCAATCACTTTATTCTTTATTTATTTCAAATTAAACTGTCGCTACACTGGTCTAATCTTCCCCTTGTAATCGCCGTATGCACTTATAAACAACTGTGTCCACGATGGTTGTGGTATGGGTATTTATATGAAATATAAGTCCTTCTAGAAAATGCTAGATGTCGCTCGGGATGAATTGATGATCCTGCAATAATTGTGATATTGTATGGAACAATTGTGGAACGTAAGCGCATCAGGTTGGGATATCTACTGCTAGCAGGCCTTGGCAATAAATGTCGTTGTACGCAGTACCTGACGATGTGCTTGATACTACAATATCAAGATCATTAACTAAAACAGAAGAAAGCTATTCGACAATCAAAAACGAAATGCTAGAAAAAGTATGGTCGCTCGACAAGCTTAGGGCATAACTTTACGGAACTAAAAGCATACAAATTCTTACAGACCATCAGCCGTTGACCTTCGCCTTGAGCAATCGAAATAACAACGCAAAGCTCAAAAGATGGAAGGCAAAAATCGAAGAATTTAATTAGACGCTCTTTCGCGACCTCCTGTCGAACTTAACATCTTAACATCATCCTCTGGTACCCAACACAGTGCTGAAGAAGATAGCAATGACCTTATTCGACACTGCGAAGCCCCTCTGAATGTTTTCAAAAACCAACTCATTTTCTCTAAAGGCAAGAACATGATTTGTCACGAAGAACCGCATCCGAAATATCATAGACACTACATTAAAATGCAGACTTTTGATACTAATAGCCTGATAACTATATTAAGAGAAAAACTTAACCCAAACATCTTAAATGGTATTAAGATCCCGGAAAGGCATATTACACTACTACAAGAAATTTACAAAAATTCTTTTAGTCGCTATAAAATAAGAATCACACAGGGAGTAGTCACAGATATCAATAACGAAGAAAATAAATTTAAAATAATCCAGGAGGAACACAAACGTGTTCATAGAAACTATAAAGAAAACATGGATCAGATATTATAGAAATACTATTTTCCCCAAATGACAAATTTAGCAAAAAAGTTTGCAAATTCTTGTGATGTTTGTTGCTCCAACAAATATGACCGACACCATCCGAAACCTGTGTTACAACCCACTCAAATTCCGTCGAACCCAACAGAAATAAAAAGAGAAAAATCTATAACATGTGTTGACAAATTTTCTAAAATTACAAAATTCTTTCATATCAAGAACAAATCCGTACTACACGCGCGGGACAAGATAATTAAACTACTTCATTTTTTCACCGTTCCCAAAATACTTGTCACAGACAATGAAAGCAGTTTTATTAGCCCTATAATATTAAATTATATTGAAGGGCTCGGAGTAACCACCTATGGCGGTAGACAGGTATAACAACACAATTCATTCAGTAACTAAGAGGAAACCTGCCGATATTTCCTTTGGACGATCCCAAAGAATCGATTACCAAAATCCAACGGATTTTAAAGACAAGGTCAATACTGATCTAAAGTATGAAATTATACGTAATCAAAGAAACCAATTAAACAGACATAACCAGAAAAGATCCACGCCAAAGAACTATAACCCCGGTGAAACGGTATATAAAAGAGACAAAGAAATTAAAGGGAAAGAAAAACCAATATTCCGCAAGGAAACAGTAGGATTAGACAACAACGTTACTAGTATCTACAACAAATAGAAAGCGAATTCATAAATCACAACTCAAAACATACCTTCTATTTCAGATTAACAATTAACTCATGGACAGAGGCCACAGTCCATGTTTACGAATACAAAAACCCTTTAATCGCAATAAAACAAGGAACGGGCAAGATAATCAATGGAAACTACAAAATTATACACTCAATAAACCTTACCGGTTATCAGAAAATAATAGACAACATTAAAATGGACATACGGCATAATATCGTAAAGACAAGTGGGTATTTACCCCAGCTGGAGCTTCAACTCTCGAAAATAGAAAACCTAATGGGACAACTTCAGGAAAAAAATCAAAGAAAACCAAAACGATCAATAAATTGGATAGGATACGCCTGGAAGTGGCTGGCGGGTAACCCCGACGCAACTGATTGGGATAGTATACTTGCAAAAACAATGAACGCGGTTCCCACGTCTCGACATTCACAAAGAAACATGGCTCTCCTTTGATCGAAAAACTGTCAACCAAATCGATCACATTGCGATCGACGCAAGGCACTCTTCCAGTATTCTGTGTGTCCGGACTTTCCGAGGAGCCAACGTGGACTCGGATCACTACCTAGTTGTAGCCAAGGTACGGATGCGGATATCCAAAACGGAGCGAAATCAACGAAATACTGTGAGGATATTCGGGCGGCTACAATCGCAAGAGACCAGCAGAACCTTTGCCGATCGAGTTTCTCTTAATCTTAATCTAAGTCCTATGCCGCCAGCAGCAAATGCGGAAGACCAGTGGCAGCGTTGTCAACAAGCCATCAGAGATGCCGTCTATGATGTACTGGGTTTTTCTCGGCCACCAACCGAAACGCCTGGTTTGATGTGGAATGCCGACAAGCACATGCAGCTAAACAAGAGGCGTACAAAGCGGGGCTGCATAGAAGGACTAGAGCTGCTTACGAGCTCTACGTGAGTACGAGAAAAGAGCAACATCGACTTCTCAGAAAGAAGAAAAAAGAGCATGAGAAGCGCTCGATCGAGGAAATTGAGAGACTTTATTGCAGGAATGATGTTCGAAAATTTTACCAAAAGGTAAAAAGAACATGCCAGGGTTTCAAAGCCAGAACAGAAGCCTGCAGGGACGAAAATGGCAACATAGCAGTAGAATCGCAGTCGGTGCTGAGGATATGGAAGGAACACTTCTGCAGACTGTTAAACCGCGATGATGACCAATATTCCGCTGTCAGGCAGAACGAGCCATTCAACAGTGACGATGGCAGTCAAGATTCCCGTCAACCCGATCAGAATGAAGTGAGGATTGCGATATCTAAACTCAAATCCAACAAACTTGCTGGAGCCGACGGCCTTGCCGCCGAACTTTTCAAGGCAGGAGGAGATGAGTTGGTAAGGAGCATGCACCAGCTCATCTGTAAAATCTGGTCGGACGAAAGTATGCCCAATGAGTGGAACCTCAGCATCGTTTGCCCGATCCTGAAGAAAGGAGACCCTCTAAACTGCGCCAATTACAGAGGTATACTTCTCCTCAACATCGCATTAAGATTCTGTCTGCCGTATTATGTGAACGCATAAAACCGATCGTCAACAACCTGATTGGTCCTTATCAGTGCGGTTTCACCATTGACCAAATATTCACACTACGGCAGATCTTGGAAAAAACCCATGAATATAAAATCGATACTTCATCGATTTCAAAGTTGCCTATGATAGCGTGGGCGCCGTGGCGTAAGTGGTTAGTGTGTTCGATTCCCGGAAAACACCAAAAAGTTTTTTCACGGTCCCACCTCTCGCGATCGTCTGACAAACAACCGAGAGTATTGTTGTCTCGAAAAAGCTTCTCAAATCACCGTTCGGATACGGCACTAAACTGTAGGTCCCTTCAATTCGTGTGAAAAATATAACCCACACAACATGAGTGGTTGCGAGAAGCTAGGCCCTGGCACTTTTAAAGAGCTGTTGCGCCAAGTATTTATTTATTTATTTATGATAGCGTGTATAGAGACGAGGTATACAGAGCCATGTCTAGTCTTAGCATCCATGCCAAACTCGTCCGTTTGTGCAGAATGACGATGGAGAACGCTCGCTGCTCCATCAAAGTCGGTAAGAACATCACCGAACCATTGAAATAATTGTACGAAACTCACAAGCCAACACCGGAGGTACAATCTTTTACAAGTCTGTACAACTACTCGCTTATGCCGATGACATTGACATAATCGGAAGAACTCAGCGGGTAGTCAATGGGGCATTTACGAGTATTGAGATCGAGGCAGGAAAGATGGGTCTAGCGGTCAATGAAAGCAAACCAAAATATATGCTGTCTGCAAAAAACGACACCTAACATCGACGTCTTAGACAGAACGCCACAATAGACAGATACAATTTTGAGGTAGTAAAGGATTTTGTCTACCTAGGCTCTATGATGAACTCCGCAAATGACATCAGTAGGGAGATCACATGAAGAATTACTCTTGCCAATCGTTGTTTCTATGGGCAAAAACGGCAATTGAGTAGCAAAGCCCTATCTCGAACTACTAAGGTAAGTCTCTATAAGACACTAATCATCCCAGTCCTGCTGTATGGCGCAGAGGCATGGGCTTTGACAAAACCGGATGAGGATGCCCTTAGTTATTTCGAGAGAAGAGTTCTTCGAGCGATCTTTGGTCCCGTCTGCATAGATGGTAAGTGGAGGAAAAGGTGCAATGCCGAACTATACGGCCTGTAGAAAGACATCGACTTAGCCAGAGGAGTTCACATACAGCGACTAAGAAGGCTGGGTCATTTGGAGCGGATGGACCCCAACGTTCCCGCTAAGAAAGTCTTCGAATAGACCCCAGATGGACGACGCAGTAGAGGACGACCTCGCGGTAGGTGGCTCAAACAAGTGGAGGGGGACCTCAACCAACTTGGCGTGCACAACTGGAGGCAGCTGGCTCCTAACCGTGCTGGATGGAGAGGTTTGTTGGTCGAGGCCCAGGTCCACCCCGGACTGTAGCGCCATCTAAGTAAGTAAGTAAGTTTTTTGACCTTAATCCCATCACGCGATTATTATAAATCCAAGGTTCCTAGATTAAGGCCAGATCCAGCTGCTCCTTCATGAGGAGCAGCTTCAGGTTGTCGGAGGCGACTGCACTATGATGAAGATTGATTTGCACTACCTGCATCGGTTATCGCAATCTCAATTTCCATAGCGTCAGTCGCCCCATCGTTCTCCGCACGTTGAGTCTGCTTTAGGAGCTTTAGAGTTACCTCTCCCGCTCCATAGCACAACCTCAACTGCTTGTCTGCCAGAAGTGTGGCCGGGGGTTCATTCATAAGAATGATGAATCCCTTGGTCCCATTCTTCATCTCTCCCCCCCCGACGACCTCCCAGCCCATCATATCAGTAGAAGGGTTCTGGGCTTTTAGGAAGCCGAGGATATCCGTTTTATCCACACCCCAGTCCTTCCCTTGGGCATGGTGGGTATCTCCTCTGGGGGTACCACTCGCAATGCAGCCCTCCCAGAGTTTAAGACCGCGAGCCGTGGCCTTCGCGAAGTCAAGCGATAACTGATCGTTGCAGTCTATCATAATGACCTCACGATGCCACTTCGCTCTCCCGAATGTGGGTGCAGTTCCGCCGGCATTCTTTCGAATACGGTCGAAGATTGCTCCAGCTAAGGCCTTCTTAATCATCTGACCGCATTCTTGGGAATACTGGCCACTAGGTTTTCGAAAGTCCACCACAGCTAGCTGCAGTGAACTTTGAATCGCCCCACTGAAGAGCATCCCCGTATCAACCTTCGACCTTTTGGGGGGATTTTTTGTGTCCTCCGAAGACCTAAGCCTCTTTGACACAAACTCCTCCCGCCTGGTCTCGGCCATCCTACGACGATGTTCAGCGGCCCTCGAGGTTTCTGGCTGAGCGGTTGTGGTCTTACTGGTTTTTGTCTTTACGGCTGCTCCTTTTCCGCCAAGGTTTTCCTTAGGGACAGCGACATTACGGCTGGCATTGGTTACAGCAACGCTCTGTTTAGGCGCAGACGTCGTCAGAGCGTCCTTTGCTATTGTATCAATAGCCCAGGTCAGGGAGTTCTTTTCCTTTTCGGAGAGGGAAGAGGGATCTTTTGCGTCCAGCGACATGCGTTGCTCTACGGAACAACCGCCGTCTCATCTGGCCTGGAGAGACCTTCTTCCCTCCTTTCGGTTTCTGGGGACCCTCGGATGGATCTGCTAGAAGCCGCTCCTCCATCTCCATAGAGATTTCCTCCTCATCCGAGCTAGCTGCCGATGGTGGCTGCAGCTCAGCCAGTACCGGTACGCCCACGGGTAGCGTGCCAGCTTCCGAACTGGTGTTGTCGTTTGTTGTTTGTTTGTTTTTTTCGTTGTTGTTCATCATTTTGTTCCCACGAGTATGGCCGGAAAGTATAATTCGCCCCGCCAGAGCCGCCATGCCAGGGTAAGGCATTTATTATACACAGACCTCGCCAGGGCGTCTGTGAGGGCTCGTTAGTGGTTGGTTTTGTGTATCCCCCCCAACCTTTCATCTGTCGGCACGGTTTTAAAAATGCTTACAACACCGGTAGAATTAGGGAGACTATCTGTTGGTTTTTTGGACCTCAGGTAGTCTAGGAGTCCAGCACTCGCCGACACAGCTCCGCAGAAAACCTTCGGCCCTTCTTAAGCCCCAGCACCACGACAAGGTGGATAGTCATCGCTGGGGAAGGGATGCCTTAGGCTTCACAATTCCAAGATGTATCTATACAAATAGAATATCAGCCTCATCGAGGTATCTGATCGGAACGGAATTCCAGAAAAGTTTTTCGATATAGAGAGTGAAGTAAATGCTTTTTGAATTGTGAAATTTGAATTTCGTCTACCTTAATTTATGTTTTATGTCAAGTCTGTGCGCTCATACACTTGAAATTACACATTAAAGGGATGAAATGTCTCTTAATTCTTCAAAGAATGGTTAATGATTTTCTCCCATTTACTCTGCATGATGTTTTTTTTCTAGTTTATTAGTTTATTTCCTATTATTATTATATTAATTTCCTCATCTATTCTGTTATACTTATCTATCAAGGTGTTACTTACTTTACTTACTAAGATGGCGCTACAGCCCGGGGTGGACCTGGGCCTCGACCAACAAACCTCTCCATCCAGCACGGTTAGGAGCCAGCTGCCTCCAGTTGCGCACGCCAAGTTGGTTGAGGTCCCCCTCCACTTGTTTGCGCCACCTACCGCGAGGTCGTCCTCTACTGCGTCGTCCATCTGGGGTCTATTCGAAGACTTTCTTAGCGGGAACGTTGGGCTCCATCCGCTCCAAATGACCCAGCCATCTTAGTCGCTGTATGTGAACTCCTCTGGCTAAGTCGATGTCTTTCTACAGGCCGTATAGTTCGGCATTGTACCTTCTCCTCCACTTACCATCTATGCAGACGGGACCAAAGATCGCTCGAAGAACTCTTCTCTCGAAATAACTAAGGGCATCCTCATCCGGTTTTGTCAAAGCCCATGCCTCTGCGCCATACAGCAGGACTGGGATGATTAATGTCTTATAAAGAGTTACCTTAGTAGTTCGAGATAGGGCTTTGCTACTCAATTGCCGTTTTTGCCCATAGAAATAACGATTGGCAAGAGTAATTCTCCGTGTGATCTCCCTACTGATGCCATTTGCGGACAAAATCCTTTACTATCTCAAAATTATATCTGTCTATTGTGGCGTTCTGTCCAAGACGCCGATGTTGAGTGTCCTTTTTTGTAGACAGCATATATTTTGTTTTGCTTTCATTGACCGCTAGACCCATCTTTGCTGCCTCGATATCAATACTCGTAAGTGCCCCATTGACTGCCCGCTGAGTTCTTCCGATTATGTCCATGTCATCGGCATAAGCGAGTAGTTGTACAGACTTGAAGAAGATTGTACCTCCGGGGTTGGCTTGTGAGTTTCGTACAATTCTCTCAAGTACTATGTTAAAGAGATCGCATGATAGCTCGTCGCATTGTCTAAGACCTTTTCTGACATCGAATGGTTCGGTGATGGTCTTACCGACTTTGATGGAGCAGCGAGAGTTCTCCATCGTCATTCTGCACAAACGGACGAGCTTGGCATGGATGCCAAGACTAGACATGGCTCTGTATACCTCCTCTCTATACACGCTATCATAGGCAACTTTGAAATCGATGAAGTATCGATTTTATATTCATGGGTTTTTTCCAAAATCTGCCGTAGTGTGAATATTTGGTCAATGGTGAAACCGCACTGATAAAGACCTATCAGGTTGTTGACGTTAGGTTTTAGGCGTTCACATAGTACGGCAAACAGGACCGTATATGCGATATTAAGGAGACTTATACCCCTGTAATCGGCGCAGTTCAGAGGGTCTCCTTTCTTCAGGATCGGGCAAACGATGCTGAGGTTCCATTCATCGGGCATACTTTCGTCCGACCAGATTTTAAATATGAGCTGGTGCATGCTCGGATGAGGAGGAAATCTCTATGGAGATGGAGGAGCGGCTTCTAGCAGATCCATCCGAGGGTCCCCAGAAACCGAAGGGAGGGAAGAAGGTCTCTCCAGGCCAGATGAGACGGCGGTTGTTCCGTAGAGCGACGCATGTCGCTCAACGCAAAAGATCCCTCTTCCCTCTCCGAAAAGGAAAAGAACTCAATGACCTGGGCTAATGATACAATAGCAAAGGACGCTCTGACGACGTCTGCGACTAAACAGAGCGTTGCTGTAACCAATGCCAGCCGTAAGGTCGCTGTCCCTAAGGAAAACCTTGGCGGAAAAGAAGCAGCCGTAAAGACGAAAACCAGTAAGACCACAACCGCTAAGGCAGGTCCTGCTGGGGTTCAGCCAGAAACCTCGAGGGCCGCTGAACATCGTCGTAGGATGGCCGAGATCAGGCGGGAGGAGTTTGTGTCAAAGAGGCTTAGGCCTTCGGAGGACACAAAAAATCCCCCCAAAAGGTCGAAGGTTGATACGGGGATGCTCTTCAGTGGGGCGATTCAAAGTTCACTGCAGCTAGCTGTGGTGGACTTCCGAAAACCTAGTGGCCAGTATTCCCAAGAATGCGGTCAGATGATTGAGAAGGCCTTAGCTGGAGCAATCTTCGACCGTATTCGAAAGAATGCCGGCGGAACTGCACCCACATTCGGGAGAGCGAAGTGGCATCGTGAGGTCATTATGATAGACTGCAACGATCAGTTATCGCTTGACTTCGCGAAGGCCACGGCTCGCGGTCTTAAACTCTGGGAGGGCTGCATTGCGAGTGGTACCCCCAGAGGAGATACCCACCATGCCCAAGGGAAGGTTCTGTGTTCCTGACTGGGGTGTGGATAAAACGGATATCCTCGGCTTCCTAAAAGCCCAGAACCCTTCTACTGATATGATGGGCTGGGAGGTCGTCGGGGGGGAAGAGATGAAGAATGGGACCAAGGGATTCATCATTCTTATGAATGAACCCCCGGCCTCACTTCTGGCAGACAAGCAGTTGAGGTTGTGCTATGGAGCGGGAGAGGTAACTCTAAAGCTCCTAAAGCAGACTCAACGTGCGGAGAACGATGGGGCGACTGACGCTATGGAAATTGAGATTGCGATAATCGATGCAGGTAGTGCAAATCAATCTTCATCATAGTGCAGTCGCCTCCGACAACCTGAAGCTGCTCCTCATGAAGGAGCAGCTGGATCTGGCCCTAATCCAGGAACCTTGGATTTATAATAATCGCGTGATGGGATTAAGGTCAAAAAACTTACTTACTTTGTTAAAAATTATTGGTACTGGCAACACTTTCATTATATTGTATTTACACTCTCTTTACTCATCTTATATACATACTGAATTTCACATACATAAGTTTATTATATTGTTCGTTCATACACACACATTTATCTTGAATCATTTGAACGTGTCATCCTATAAAAGGACTTGTATGATACTCATCTGTAAGTACTTCATTTTCAAGCGTGGATCTAATAAAGTTTGCATTACGTTCAAGTTCGGTCTTTTAATCTTTACGAAACCATCCGATTTTCAGAGTTCCAACCGAGGTTTCTTACATTTTGGTGCCGAAACGGGTTGGTCGGGTTAGATTCGTAAATTCAGGTTCGTAATTCAAAAAAATGGAATTATCCGCGCGGTCCGCCTACAGAGGCCAGGTGACGAAAATTGTCAAGACTGCCTCAGAATTTCTTGACTCCGAAGAGTCTAGACCAACCTCTGAAGAGTTCTACGACGCCATAGAGGAGCAACTTGTGGCGTTTATACAGCGTTTAACGGCGGCTCATGATAGCTTGAATACAACAAATGAGGAGGTGAAGAACAAAGCACTCCTCAAAGTCGACGATCTGGACAAAGAGCTGGAAAAGGTGGCTGAATATCAGACGCGGCCATTGGCATGCTTTCCAGGCTTAATTCACGCCTTAAGAAATTGCAATTGAGGCATGCCCCAGCACCAACGATTGTAGAGCATGCGCCTCTTAACACATAAATGTTGAGTGGGTTACACAGACTCCCCAAACTCCCTCTTAAAAAATTTGATGGAAGTTTCCATGAGTGGTTGCCGTTTTGGGAGCAGTTCCGCGCTGCGGTACATGAAAACGGCGGTTTAACATCAGCTGACAAATTTAGCTACCTTGAGTCTGTATTGGTTGGTAGCGCCAAGAAAGTGATAACTGGATTTACCGCTTCGGGTAGGTGTTATGAAGCAGCGGTCTCCCTTCTACAAGAGCAATTTGGTGACAGCGAGCGATTAATTGACAAAAACATGCAGCAGCTACTTTCCCTTTGCCCAATTCATTCAAAGACCGATGCTGCAGGTTTACGTAATCTCTACAATTCAATTACATCTAGTTGTCGCACTCTCACTGCATTTCAAGTACCATCACACCAATACAACATTATGCTCAAGTCGATATTGCTTCGATGCTTACCAGTTGACCTTCGCATTGATTATTTTCGTTCGACGGAGAAAGATGATACGGCGGGTGAGACAAGCGAAACGACCGACGATAGTACTTCGACGCTTTCGTTGGTAGCAGATGAACAGGTCCACGGCATAATGCAATTCTTAAAGCGGGAAATAGAATCCCTAGAAAGAAGTCGAGTCGTCTCTATCACTCCTAAGGCGAATTCATCGACTGAAGCCACTACAGCGACAAGTTTGGTGTCATGGGGTGAGAAGGAAAACAGATGTTGCTTTTGCGGATCAGAACATCATGAAACGAAAAACTGCGAAAGCGACATACCTCTGGCGACGAAAAGAGAAAAGCTAAGGAAAAGTGGTCGATGTTTTCGGTGCGCAAAACGTGGGCATTCGTCAAAAAAATGCCGCACCGCCAAATGGCTTTCGTGCAGAAAATGCAAAGGTAAACATTTGTCATCAATGTGTGATCCAACGTACGCGAATAAATCATCTGAATCAGAATCAACATTCATTCATCTGCGAGGAATTGGTTCAAAAGCTTGGTCTGCCTTCCATAGGATTTGTAAATATGGCTGTCCTCCCCTTCGGTAGTAAGCATTCATCGCCCTGTCAAAAATTAAAGAAAGTGCAAATAACAATTAAAAGCCAATTTAATGAGAATAGTGTGAATATAGAAGCAGTGGTTGTGCCAAACATATGCGTAGACGTCTTGCCAGTCCCAGACACATCTTGCTCGGCTTTTGTAGGAATGCGTTTAGCTGACTCTCACCACGTTCACATCGAGTCAGTGGATGGATTGAGCGTGCTTATAGGATCCGACTATTATTGGACCGTGGTGACTGGGAAACAGCGAAGAATTTCAGCATCGCTAAGAGCAGTGAATACCATCTTGGGGTGGACACTCCAAGGACCCCTTTCAAGTGGTAAGAACATTATATCAAGCTCATACTTACATTCTTCATCGTTTCTTAGCACTGCTCTGGACGACAACGCGATTTCATCGTTCTGGTCACTGGAAGCTATAGGTATTCGAAGCGAAGAACAAGAAAACAAGCATGCAACCGAACATTTGACCTCCACCTGCATCAAAAAGAAGGGTGCCCGCTATGAAGCACAATTACCTTGGAAGGATTCGGACGTTTTGTTTGGAAACAATAAGGAAGATGTCTTGAAGTGCCTCCGATCGCTCATAAAGCGGCTATCAAGGAACCCGAATCAACTTGCCGAGTACGATGCTGCTATGAAACAAATGGTTTTGGATGGTATCGCTGAGCCAGTCGTTCCTAACAGAGAGGTGCCTCCAGATCGAATATTCTATCTTCCGCATCGTCCGGTATATAAGTCCGAAAGCACCACCACGAAGATGCGCATAGTATTTAACGCTTCATTTCGGACTGAGGATGTGCCTTCGCTTAACGAACAACTACATGTCGGCGCAAATCTGCTTCCAGATGTCTTAGCAGTGTTGCTTAATTTTCGGCTTGGACAATACGGTATGGTTGCGGACGTGGAAAAAGCCTTTCTTCAAATAATGCTAAATGAGAAGGACCGCGACTGCCACCGTTTTATTTGGATGTCTCGAGCTAAATCCCCAGACGGCACGCTGCAATTTGAAGAATATAGAATGACGAGAGTAACGTTTGGAGTTAATAGTAGTCCTTTTATTTTGTCTGCGACTATACAAATGCATTTATCCAACCAAGAAGATCGTTTTCGCACAACATGCGAGGTGCTACGAAGTGGGTTTTACATGGACGATTTTATTACAAGTGTCAACACGGAAGAGGAAGGAAAACGAATCTACAAGGAAGCTGTTTCGATTATGAGAAGTGCAAGCATGAATCTGCGAAAATGGAACTCAAACAGTCCGGAGATTAGAAAGGCTTTTGGTATCGATTCTCCGGTTAAGCAGAAGGTGTTGGGACTAGAATGGTTCGTCCGCAGTGATGAAATAGCTGTACCCATACAAATGGTTGAAGGCTTGGTAACTTCCAGGTTATCTAAGGTAACTAAACGCATGGTACTACAAACGATTGCCAGGATATTCGACCCGTTGGGAATGGTTGCACCAGTTGTTATCAAGTTGAAAATTCTGTTCCAGTCCATATGGAAAAGAAAGCTGCCCTGGGATCAAGTACTTCCTGCCGATCTTATGTGCGATTGGGAAAGTTGCGCTGAGAACCTTCTGCAGTTAATGGAATACACCATACCGAGATCTGCTTTGTCAACTTTTCCACACAAAATAAGTGTGCATATTTTTGCTGACGCCAGTATGAAGGCGTATGGCACTGTGGCTTATATGAGAAATACGTCTCTATCAGGTGAAAGTTTTATTTCCTTTTTATGTGCGAAGAGTCGTGTGGCACCCCTAAAGCAAGATGGTACAAATGAGTTAACGCTGCCGAAATTAGAGCTTACTGCTGCATTAATAGCAGCACGGTTGTGCTCATACATGAAACGTTCACTCAAGATCTCTGTTCAAAAATTTCATCTATGGACAGATTCAAAAATAACGTTAAGTTGGATACTAGGAGAGGTCGACAGATGGAAGCCGTATGTACAGAGCCGTGTAAGCGAAATACGGCGCCTTACATCAACATCGGATTGGAGTCACTGTACAGGAAAGGAGAATCCTGCAGATCTGCTCACAAGAGGGATAACGGCTGAATCCCTAAAAACATCTTCGTTGTGGATCCAAGGACCGGTTTGGCTCAAAAGTGACGATTATACATGCGACCCATTGGCAATTGTTCGTGATGTCACTTCTTTGGCATTGCCGGCGGAGGCTTCTGTATTGGAGTACGAAATCATGGAGCCTGTTGTTAACTTTCAACGTTTTAGCACGTGGAAGCGATTGCTGAGAGTTACAGGATATACACTGCGTTTCTCGATGTCCTGTAAAAAGAAAAAAAGGCCTACATCTATCGATCTGATGGCAGAGGAGATTATTGCCGCTGAGTCATATTGGCTAAGGTACATTCAACTCAATAAATTTTCTAATGAGATTTCTCTTTTGCAGAAAAAACGACCAATACCCAAATGTTCCAAGATCGCTCAGCTGTGCCCGTTTCTTGACAAGGAGGGGGTGTTAAGGTTAAGTGGTCGTCTGCAAACACTGAACGAATCTACAGATTTCAAACATCCGGTCATACTACCTCATGATTCGTACATCACCTATCTAATAGTTAAGGATTACCATCAAAGAACTTTACATGGAGGGTCCAATCTGGTTCTGTCCCAGCTCCGCGAAAAATTCTGGATCCTGAAAGGACGCCCACTCGTCAAGAAGATTTTAAGGCAGTGCGTCATCTGTAAGAAGCTGTGGGGGAAGCCAGCATCTCAACCTTTTGGACCCCTTCCAATAGAAAGACTCACACTGGCTAGACCTTTTGACAATGTGGGTGTGGACTTCGCAGGTCCTCTCAATTGTTTTGATAGATCTAATGGAGAAATGAGTAAAACTTATTTCATGATATTTACCTGCGCTGCCATTCGCTCTGTGCATTTAGAGTTAGTGACAAATCTGACCACCGAAAGCTGTTTGATGGGCCTCAGGCGTTTTATTGCCCGAAGAGGATTCCCATCCGTCATCTTTTCCGACAATGCTCGAACTTTCAGAAGGGCAGCCTTGGAGCTAGAAGGGATTGCATTTAAAGAACAACAATTTCATAGCTTCCTGTCAAGTCACCGTATACGATGGAAGTTTATCGTCGAGCGAGCCCCGTGGTGGGGCGGATTTTGGGAGCGTCTCATTCGTTCTATAAAAAACATTCTTAAGGTGGTCATTGGAAGAGCAAAATTAAATTTCCAACAACTACGAACGATTCTTGCTGAAGCTGAGGCGATGGTGAATGCTCGACCATTAACGTATATGACCAGTGATCCGATTGATGCTACTCCTCTTACACCCGCTCATTTTTTGCTAAGTCGCGATGGAATCCCTAAGGCAAGTGAGGGGGAACCAGGTTCCAGCGAGATTCAAACACTTTGGAAGCAGCGAATGAGATACACTGGCATGTTATGGAACCGTTGGCGATCGGAGTATATGCAGCTTCTGCGATCTTTTCACCATACTAAAGGAGCCTCTTCAGAACCGCTGAAACCAAATGATGTTGTCCTAGTATTCGATTCTGGGAAACCTCGAATCAACTGGAAAACGGCTATAGTGGAGAATGCGTATAAGGGACGTGACGGTAAGGTTAGAGCCTGCGAAATACGATACTCAGATGGTGCACGAACACGTCGGCCTGTACAGCTGCTGTACCCGCTGGAACTCACCCTATCTGGCCCGCCCGGAGGATGTTAAAAATTATTGGTACTGGCAACACTTTCATTATATTGTATTTACACTCTCTTTACTCATCTTATATACATACTGAATTTCACATACATAAGTTTATTATATTGTTCGTTCATACACACACATTTATTTTGAATCATTTGAACGTGTCATCCTATAAAAGGACTTGTATGATACTCATCTGTAAGTACTTCATTTTCAAGCGTGGATCTAATAAAGTTTGCATTACGTTCAAGTTCGGTCTTTTAATCTTTACGAAACCATCCGATTTTCAGAGTTCCAACCGAGGTTTTTAGATGGCGCTACAGTCCGGGGTGGACCTGGGCCTCAACCAAGAAACTTCTCCAGCCAGCGCGGTTAGGAGCCAGCTACCTCCAGTTGCGCATGCCAAGTTGGTTGAGATCCCCCTCCACTTGTTTGCGCCACCTACTGCGAGGTGGTCCTCTACTGCGTTGTCCATCTGGGGTCTATTCGAAGACTTTCTTAGCGGGAACGTTGGGCTCCATCCGCTCCAAATGACCCAGCCATCTTAGTCGCTGTATGTGAATTCTTCTGGCTAGGTCGATGTCCTTGTACAGGCCGTACAGTTCGGCATTGTACCTTCTCCTCCACTCACCGTCTATGCAGACGGGACCAAAGATCGCTCGAAGAACTTTTCTCTCGAAATAACCAAGGGCATCCTCATCAGGTTTTGTCAAAGCCCATGCCTCTGCGCCATACAGCAGGACTGGGATGATTAGTGTCTTATAGAGACTTACCTTAGTAGTTCGAGATAGGGCTTTGCTACTCAATTGCCGTTTTTGCCCATAGAAACAACGATTGGCAAGAGTAATTCTTCATGTGATCTCCCTACTGATGTCATTTGCGGAGTTCATCATAGAGCCTAGGTAGACAAAATCCTTTACTACCTCAAAATTGTATCTGTCTATTGTGGCGTTGTGTCTAAGACGTCGATGTTAGGTGTCGTTTTTTGCAGACAGCATATATTTTGGTTTGCTTTCATTGACCGCTAGACCCATCTTTCCTGCCTCGATCTCAATACTCGTAAATGCCCCATTGACTACCCGCTGAGTTCTTCCGATTATGTCAATGTCATCGGCATAAGCGAGTAGTTGTACAGACTTGTAAAAGATTGTACCTCCGGTGTTGGCTTGTGAGTTTCGTACAATTATTTCAATGGTTCGGTGATATTCTTACCGACTTTGATGGAGCAGCGAGCGTTCTCCATCGTCATTCTGCACAAACGGACGAGTTTGGCATGGATGCTAAGACTAGACATGGCTCTGTATACCTCGTCTCTATACACGCTATCATAAATAAATATATAAATACTTGGCGCAACAGCTCTTTAAAAGTGCCAGGGCCTAGCTTCTCGCAACCACTCATGTTGTGTGGGTTATATTTTTCACACGAATTGAAGGGACCTACAGTTTAGTGCCGTATCCGAACGGTGATTTGAGAAGCTTTTTCGAGACAACAATACTCTCGGATGTTTGTCAGACGATCGCGAGAGGTGGGACCGTGAAAAAACTTTTTGGTGTTTTCCGGGAATCGAACACACTAACCACTTACGCCACGGCGCCCACGCTATCATAGGCAACTTTGAAATCGATGAAGTATCGATTTTATATTCATGGGTTTTTTCCAAGATCTGCCGTAGTGTGAATATTTTGTCAATGGTGAAACCGCACTGATAAGGACCTATCAGGTTGTTGACGATCGGTTTTATGCGTTCACATAATACGGCAGACAGAATCTTAATGCGATGTTGAGGAGAAGTATACCTCTGTAATTGGCGCAGTTTAGAGGGTCTCCTTTCTTCAGGATCGGGCAAACGATGCTGAGGTTCCACTCATTGGGCATACTTTCGTCCGACCAGATTTTACAGATGAGCTGGTGCATGCTCCTTACCAACTCATCTCCTCCTGCCTTGAAAAGTTCGGCGGCAAGGCCGTCGGCTCCAGCAAGTTTGTTGGATTTGAGTTTAGATATCGCAATCCTCACTTCATTCTGATCGGGTTGACGGGAATCTTGACTGCCATCGTCACTGTTGAATGGCTCGTTCTGCCTGACAGCGGAATATTGGTCATCATCGCGGTTTAACAGTCTGCAGAAGTGTTCCTTCCATATCCTCAGCACCGACTGCGATTCTACTACTATGTTGCCATTTTCGTCCCTGCAGGCTTCTGTTCTGGCTTTGAAACCCTGGCATGTTCTTTTTACCTTTTGGTAAAATTTTCGAACATCATTCCTGCAATAAAGTCTCTCAATTTCCTCGATCGAGCGCTTCTCATGCTCTTTTTTCTTCTTTCTGAGAAGTCGATGTTGCTCTTTTCTCGTACTCACGTAGAGCTCGTAAGCAGCTCTAGTCCTTCTATGCAGCCCCGCTTTGTACGCCTCTTGTTTAGCTGCATGTGCTTGTCGGCATTCCACATCAAACCAGGCGTTTCGGTTGGTGGCTGAGAAAAACCCAGTACATCATAGACGGCATCTCTGATGGCTTCTTGACAACGCTGCCACTGGTCTTCCGCATTTGCTGCTGGCGGCATAGGACTTAGATTTAGATTAAGAGAAACTCGATCGGCAAAGGTTCTGCCGGTCTCTTGCGATTGTAGCCGCCCGGCGTCGAATTTCCTCACAGTATTTCGTTGATTTTGCTCCGTTCTGAATATCCGCATCCGTACCTTGGCTACAACTAGGTAGTGATCCGAGTCCACGTTGGCTCCTCGGAAAGTCCGGACACCCAGAATACTGGAAGAGTGCCTTGCGTCAATCGCAATGTGATCGATTTGGTTGACAGTTTTTCGATCAAAGGAGAGCCATGTTTCTTTGTGAATGTCGAGACGTGGGAACCGCGTACTAGCTACGACAAAGTTTCGCCCCGCCGCAAAGTCGATTAGCCTGAGTCCGTTGTAAGATGTGATGTCATGCAGGCTGTGCTTACTTACTTTACTTAAAAACTGGTTAATAAGGTATTGCTTGTTATTATTATTGATAAGTTCATTGTTTTTGCAAGTATACTATCCCAATCAGTTGCGTCGGGGTTACCCGCGAGCCACTTCCAGGCGTATCCTATCCAATTTATTGATCGTTTTGGTTTTCTTTGATTTTTTTCCTGAAGTTGTCCCATTAGGTTTTCTATTTTCGAGAGTTGAAGCTCCAGCTGGGGTAAATACCCACTTGTCTTTACGATATTATGCCGTATGTCCATTTTAATGTTGTCTATTATTTTCTGATAACCGGTAAGTTTTATTGAGTGTATAATTTTGTAGTTTCCATTGATTATCTTGCCCGTTCCTTGTTTTATTGCGATTAAAGGGTTTTTGTATTCGTAAACATGGACTGTGGCCTCTGTCCATGAGTTAATTGTTAATCTGAAATAGAAGGTATGTTTTGAGTTGTGATTTATGAATTCGCTTTCTATTTGTTGTAGATACTAGTAACGTTGTTGTCTAATCCTACTGTTTCCTTGCGGAATATTGGTTTTTCTTTCCCTTTAATTTCTTTGTCTCTTTTATATACCGTTTCACCGGGGTTATAGTTCTTTGGCGTGGATCTTTTCTGGTTATGTCTGTTTAATTGGTTTCTTTGATTACGTATAATTTCATACTTTAGATCAGTATTGACCTTGTCTTTAAAATCCGTTGGATTTTGGTAATCGATTCTTTGGGATCGTCCAAAGGAAATATCGGCAGGTTTCCTCTTAGTTACTGAATGAATTGTGTTGTTATACCTGTCTACCGCCATAGGTGGTTACTCCGAGCCCTTCAATATAATTTAATATTATAGGGCTAATAAAACTGCTTTCATTGTCTGTGACAAGTATTTTGGGAACGGTGAAAAAATGAAGTAGTTTAATTATCTTGTCCCGCGCGTGTAGTACGGATTTGTTCTTGATATGAAAGAATTTTGTAATTTTAGAAAATTTGTCAACACATGTTATAGATTTTTCTCTTTTTATTTCTATTATGTCTATAAGTAAAATTTCTGTTGGGTTCGACGGAATTTGAGTGGGTTGTAACACAGGTTTCGGATGGTGTCGGTCATATTTGTTGGAGCAACAAACATCACAAGAATTTGCAAACTTTTTTGCTAATTTTGTCATTTGGGGAAAATAGTATTTCTCTAATATCTGATCCTTGTTTTCTTTATAGTTTCTATGAACACGTTTGCGTTCCTCCTGGATTATTTTAAATTTATTTTCTTCGTTATTGATATCTGTGACTACTCCCTGTGTGATTCTTATTTTATAGAGACTAAAAGAATTTTTGTAAATTTCTTATAGTAGTGGAATATGCCTTTCCGGGATCTTAATACCATTTAAGATGTTTGGGTTAAGTTTTTCTCTTAATATAGTTATCAGGCTATTAGTATTGTAGCATTGACTGCAGGATGGTTTGTGTACCAAAAGCTGAAACACTGTATCTCAAACTGTAGCAACTATTGCAAAACATTCTAGCAGTAAATATTCCAACCTGATGTGCTTACGTTCCACAATTGTTCCACACAATATCCCAATATTCCATGATCCTCAATTCACCCGGAGAAACATCAAGTATGTTCTAGAACCCCTAGCGATTTCCTATAAATACCCATACCACAACCATCGTCGAGACAGTTGTTCATAAGTGAATACAGCGATTACAAGAGATATTCGACCAGTGGTGAAAGCAAGCGACATTGTGAAAATAAGTTTGTAGCGACCGTTTGATTTGAAATAATAAAGTGATTGAATATTGTGTTAAAGTGAAGTTGGTATTTGATAATAAATAAACGATTAAAATACACAAAAGACGGTTTTATTTAAAACGAACCCCAGAAAGAATACTACAGTATCAAAAGTCTGCATTTTAATGTAGTGTCTATGATATTTCGGATGCGGTTCTTCGTGACAAATCATGTTCTTGCCTTTAGAGAAAATGAGTTGGTTTTTGAAAACATTCAGAGGGGCTTCGCAGTGTCGAATAAGGTCATTGCTATCTTCTTCAGCACTGTGTTGGGTACCAGAGGATGATGTTAAGATGTTAAGTTCGACAGGAGGTCGCGAAAGAGCGTCAGCGACCACGTTTGTTTTACCGGGCTTGTAGATCAGGGAATAATTAAATTCTTCGATTTTTGCCTTCCATCTTTTGAGCTTTGCGTTGTTATTTCGATTGCTCAAGGCGAAGGTCAACGGCTGATGGTCTGTAAGAATTTTTATGCTTTTAGTTCCGTAAAGTTATGCCCTAAGCTTGTCGAGCGCCCATACTTTTTCTAGCATTTCGTTTTTGATTGTCGAATAGCTTTCTTCTGTTTTAGTTAATGATCTTGATATTGTAGTATCAAGCACATCGTCAGGTACTGCGTACAACGACATTTATTGCCAAGGCCTGCTAGCAGTAGATATCCCAACCTGATGCGCTTACGTTCCACAATTGTTCCATACAATATCACAATTATTGCAGGATCATCAATTCATCCCGAGCGACATCTAGCATTTTCTAGAAGGACTTATATTTCATATAAATACCCATACCACAACCACCGTGGACACAGTTGTTTATAAGTGCGATTACAAGAGGAAGATTAGACCAGTGTAGCGACAGTTTAATTTGAAATAAATAAAGAATAAAGTGATTGAATATTGTGTTGAAGTAAAGTTGGTGTTTGATAATAAATAAACGATTAAAATACACAAAGGACAGTTTTATTTAAACGAACAAAAAACAAATATTTTGCGCAACAGCTCTTTAAAGTGCCACGGCCTAGCTTTTCGCAACCAGTCATGTTGTGTGCGTTATATTTTTCACACGAATGGAAGGGACCTACAGTTTAATGCCGAATCCGAACGGCGATTTGAGAAGCTTTTTCATGACAACAGTACTCTCGGATGTTTGTCAGACGCTCGCGAGAGGTGGGGCCGTGAAAAAACTTTTTTGGTATTTTGCGGGATTCGAACTTGGAACCTCATGCGTAGTGATCCGACACACTAACCACTTACGCCACGGCGCCCACGAACGAACGAACCCCAGCAAGAATATTACATTGGTATCAGAAGAGTAGAATAAAACAAATGTTGTCTATTGCTTATTGTGTAAGTAAAAAAAAGAAATGGTTCGGAAATTGCTAGAAGATTTGTCAGTGCCGCAACTAAAGGAAGTACTGAGCCAGTGGGAGCAACCTACGACTGCTACAAAAAGAGAATTGAAAAAGCTTTGTTTGACGCCGAAGAAGAACAAATAAGTACGACGAGTGACATGTCGACTCTAATGAAATTACTTTCCGAAAAATTCGAGAAGCTAGACAATTCTTTAGACGAACAAAAGAATTCTCAAAATGAAAAATTCGAGAAGCTAGAAAATTCCTTCACTGAACAAAAGAATTCTCTAGACGCCAAGTTCGATGAGCAAAAGAACTCTCTAGAACAACAGCTATTCGACCAAAAGAGCGTTTTTGAAAACAAATTCGATGCACAAAATAAAAGTTTGGAAACAAGATTCGGGACAATTAACGAGAAGATTCAAAATGTAGAAGCCAAAATATAGACATTTGAAACAGCCGTTGAAGGTCGACTCGAGAATGTTGAAACAAAATTCGAGAACGTTCAAACAAAAATCGAGACTGTTGAAGGAAGATTCGAGAGTTTGGCAAAGGAACTCGAATATGTGAAGAAACAGAAAGTTCGGGAGTATTCAACCGATTGAACGAGAAGGAAAGAGATGCAGCCTCCCGTCTTCGATGGACAGACATCATGGCCGATATACAAGAGGCAGTTCGAAGCTGCGGCAATGACGAACAACTGGGACGACGAAGAGAAGTCCATTGCCCTCACACTTGCGCTTAGAGGATCAGCTGCAGAGCTACTACAAACTATTCCCGAGGACAAACAACGCAACTACGACAGTCTGGTGAAAGCCATTGAGATGCGATTTGGGGACGACCAGATGCAGCATGTATGTAGGGTCCAGTTGCGCAGAAGGTCCCAGATGAAGGGTGAGACGCTCCAGCAGTTACAAGCAGACATCGAGCGGCTGACACATTTGTCCTATCCAAACGCCGGTGAGGAGATCATTAACGAGATGGCAACAGAAGCATTTACCCATGCCATAGCCGATGCAAAATTGCAAATGGCTGTAAGAATGGCTGGAAAGAAAACGCTCGCCGAATCTTTGGTGTTTTCTCTGACAATGGAGGCCGCAGACCAGGCATGTCAGGAAATCCACCGTGTGAGGGAAGTAGCCGTCGCCGAATGCTCTTGCTAGAGGATGGACGTCGAAGACCGAAATAACGCTCGCGGAGGACAAATTCGTTGCTGGAACTGCAGCAAAATAGGACACCTACAACGGCAATGCAGAAATCCACCCAGACGCGGAAACTGTCCACATTGTGCGAATAGGCGACGCAACAAAGAACCATCCAACAGGGACAACATCCATCCTGTTGGCCAGGCTCCTCGAAACCAGGAGTCGGGAAATGCCTAAGAGCCAGCTTCGCGGGGCAGAAGTTGGCTAATGGAATCGACGCCCCCAAGACCACCATCCAGGTCGCCCAAACCAAACGAGGCAACAAAAGTCTAACAGTGGAAGCATTCATCGGCAAAAATAAGTGCGTGGGTACCATCGATACCGGCGGCACGGCTTCCATTGTAAAAAGAGATCTCGTCCGGAAGTCATGGCTGGACAACACCAGCTGCTACTGCCTTACGACTGCGACAGGCGAAGCGGCGAAAGCGCCTCACGTTACAACTAGCAGGGTTGGCTTTTTCTCATGCGTTCCTGGTGGCCGACATATGTGATGAATGCATCATCGGAGTGGACTTTATGAAATAACATGACGTAATCATCGACATCGGGATGCAAGTTCTGCGGTACAGGAACGTAGAGATTCCAATGGTGTACGGGAACGAGAATGCAGCACATTTAAGGACAATACTCAGCAAGGACGAAGTCTTACCACCATCTTCCGAGACTATCATTTGGACAAAACTAGAGGGTGATCATGGGAGCCACCGATTCTACCTACTGAAGCCGGATTCAGGAAGGAATTATCCAAACTACATCGTGGGAAAAGTTTTAGTGGAGCCAAAGAACAGCCTGGTCCCAGTAAGGCTCATGAACTTAAAGAGCCACAGCGTCAAACTAAAACAAGGGGAGGTTATTGGTGAATGTGTTCCGATATGTTTAATCTCGACAATAACTGGAAAGGAATCTGCGGGGCCCGTTTCGTCAGCCAGGTTGGCGGAAGTAAGGGACATGATCCTCAAGCACTGCGAACTGGATCGGGTTCAGCGAGCCATGGCAGAAAATCTAATCGGTGAGTACGCTGATATATTTGCCTCACAGGATGGAGAGTATGGCCGAATACATCTGCTGTAACATCGCATAGACACTGGGGATGCCAAACCAGACTGGAGGTTGCGGATATGGTGTCAACGATGGAGAAGGAAGGGCTCATCGAAAGTTCTAAGAGGCCGTGGGCCTCACCTGTTGTACTGGTTATGAAGAAAGACGGCAGCACTCGATTCTGCGTGGACTATCGCAGACTTAATGATGTCACCAAAAAGGATAGCTACCCTCTGCCACGAATCGATGACACATTAGACACACTCTCAGGAGCTCGATGGTTTTTCACCCTTGATTTAAAGAGCGGTTACTGGCAGGTACAGATCGATCCAAAGGACCGAGAGAAAACTGCGTTCACTGCAGGAAATGGGCTGTAGCAGTTTACAGTAATGCCATTTGGATTGTGCAACGCTCCGGCAACTTTTGAGCGCCTAATGGAACACGTCCTGCGTGGATTGACCTGGAAAACTTGCTTGGTGTATCTGGACGATGTGATCGTGATAGGAAAAACATTCGAGGAACATCGCGACAACCTGAAGAATGTGCTAGAACGGCTTCGAAGCGCTCACCTGAAGCTGAACCCAAAGAAATGTGACCTCTTCAGATCCGAAGTGGAAAACCCAAATGGACAAGATATCTCGGACAGGAGCCCCACTCTCAAGGCATACTGGGCTCAGTGGGACTAACTTCATGTGTAAGATGGTGTACTGAAAAGAAAATGGGAAAGCCGGACGGGAAAGATTTCATACTGCAGCTTGTCTTGCCGCGATCAAAAGTACATGAGGTGCTACGGGAGATACATGATGGAGCATCCGGAGGTCATTTGGGGGCAAACAAGACGCTGGAGAAGGTGCGAAAACGTTTCTACTGGCTCAGCGCAAGGAACGACGTAGAGAATTCGTGCCGAAAATGCGTCGTGTGTGCCGCCAGCAAGGGACCCAGAACGAAAACGCGGGGCAAGATACACCAGTACAACGTGGGCGCACCCTTTGAACGGATTGCCGCTGACATCGCTGGTCCATTTCCAGAAACCGACAAAGGTAACAGTTACATCCTAGTCGTCATGGCCGGAAGCGTTCGCCATCCCTAACCAGGAAGCGAAGACCATCGTGGAACAGATCGTCAACAACTGGGTTAGCAGATTTGGCGTGCCCATGGAACTGCATTCCGACCAGGGACGAAACTTTGAATCGAAGATATTCCAAGAGGTTTGTCAACAACTAGGAATCAAAAAGACGAGGATGACCCCACTTTATCCACAATCCGACGGGATGGTAGAGCGCTTCAACAGAACCTTAAACGAACATCTCTCCAAGGTCGTAGAAGACCGCCAGCGCGATTGGGATCGACAAATTCCTCTTTTCTTGATGGCCTGCCGAAATGCAGTACCCAGTACTACTGGACATACTCCATCCGAAGTCTTGTTTGGTCGAGCAGTTCGGCTACCTAGTGAGGTGAAGTTTGGATCCCCTAACGATGAGGCCAAATGTGAAGAGGACTACGTGGCAGACCTCAGGGAAAGGATCCGAGACATACATCAGAGGACCAGGACGAGGATAAGGATAGCGAGTGACCGCATGAAAACCAGGTACGACACAAAGGCAACAACGTCTAGCTTTCACGAGGGAGACCTAGTATGGTTGTACAACCCACACCGGCAAAAGGGGAGGTCACCCAAGCTGCAGCAAGACTGGGAGGGCCCTTATAAAGTGGTCACACGCATCAATGACGTCGTCTTCCGGATCCAGCGTGGAGTAAGAGGCAAGATGAAAATTGTTCACCTGGATCGTCTTCATCGTTACCATGGCAGTAATCCAGATGATCTTGTTCGCGACGAACAAGTTTAAGAGGGGGGCAGTGTAGCATTGACTACAGGATGGTTTGTGTATTGAATATAAGAGAATTACAGTGGAATGGAAGAACAACAATAATTCATACAGGGTGACTCAGTAGTATTTAAAACAAATTAAACTATTTTAACACATTTCTATTGGCGCAGCGCAAGGGTAGACGTAGAGTGTTGGTGCCGAAAATGCGTCGTGTGTGCAGCCAGCAAGGGACCCAGAACGAAAACGCGAGGCAGGATGCAACGGTACAACGTGGGTGCACCATTTGAACGGATTGCCGCTGACATCGCTGGTCCATTTCCGGAAACCGACAATGCCAACCGTTACATCCTAGTCGTAATGGACTACTTCAGCAAATGGCCGGAAGCATTCGCCATCCCTAACCAGGAAGCGAAGACCATCGTGGAACAGATCGTCAACAACTGGGTGAGCAGATTCGGCGTGCCTATGGAACTGCATTCTGATCAGGGACGAAACTTCGAATCAAAGATATTCCAAGAGGTATGCCAGCAACTAGGAATTAAAAAGACGAGGACGACTCCGCTTCATCCGCAATCCGACGGGATGGTAGAGCGCTTCAACAGAACCTTAAACGAACATCTCTCCAAAGTCGTAGAAGACCACCAGCGCGATTGGGATCGACAAATTCCTCTTTTCTTGATGGCCTACCGAAATGCAGTGCACAGTACTACTGGACATACTCCATCTGAAGTCTTGTTTGGTCGAGCAGTCCGGCTACCTAGTGAGGTGAAGTTTGGATCCCCTAACAATGAGCCCAAGATTGAAGAGGACTACGTGGCAGACCTCAGGGAAAGGATCCGAGACATACATCAGAGGACCAGGACGAGGATAAGGATAGCGAGTGACCGCATGAAAACCAGGTACGACATAAAGGCAACAACGTCTAGCTTCCACGAGGGAGACCTAGTATGGTTGTACAACCCACACCGGCAAAAGGGGAGGTCACCTAAGCTGCAGCAAGACTGGGAGGGCCCTTATAAAGTGGTCACACGCATCAATGACGTCGTCTTCCGGATCCAGCGTGGAGTAAGAGGCAAGATGAAGATTGTACACCTGGATCGTCGTCATCGTTACCATGGCAGTAATCCAGATGATCTTGTTCGGGACGAACAAGTTTAAGAGGGGGAGCAGTGTAGCATTGACTACAGGATGGGTTGTGTACCAAACTAAAACTGTAGCGAGGACACCTATTGCCAAAACCGGCTAGCAGTAAATACTCCAACCTGATGTGCTTACGTTCCACAATTATTCCATACAATATCACAATTATTGCAGGATCATCAATTCATCCCGAGCGACATCTAGCATTTTCTAGAAGGACTTATATTTCATATAAATACCCATACCACAACCACCGTGGACACAGTTGTTTATAAGTGCATACAGCGATTACAAGAGGAAGATTAGACCAGTGTAGCGACAGTTTAATTTGAAATAAATAAAGAAAAAAAAGTGATTGAATATTTTGTTGAAGTAAAGTCGGTGTTTGATAATAAATAAACGATTAAAATACACAAAAGACGAACCCTAGCAAGAATATTACAATATTATTCTTATATACCTAGGTACATACTTATATATTTGTTTATGTTGATTGTTACAAATTCCATTTTTTTTTATATTGTAGCATTGACTACAGGATGGATTGTGTACCAAACTAAAACTGCAGCGAGGACACCTATTGCCAAAACCGGCTAGCAGTAAATACTTCAATCTGATGTGCTTACGTTCCACAATTGTTCCACACAATATCCCAATATTCCAGGATCTTCGATTCACCCGGAGAAACATCTAGCATGTTCTAGAACCCCTTGCAATTTCCTATAAATACCCATACCACAACCACCGTGGACACAGTTGTTTATAAGTGCATACAGCGACTACAAGAGGGAGAGTAGACTAGTTTGGCGACAGTTTAATTTGAAATAAATAAAGAATAAAGTGATCGAATACTGTGTTGAAGTAAAGTTAGCAGTTGACAATAAATAAACAGTGAAAAACACAAAAGACGGTTTTATTTAAACGAACCCCAGCAAAAATATTACGATATAAAACCCTACAAATGTTCTGGTTCATGCACAAACTCCGGATAAAAAAATATATGGTTTTAAATTATATAAAGAGAACAAAATTGAAGATTGCTCGACAGGGTAGAGAACTCTCTCTAGCGGCTTATCCGGAATGGCCTGATGAAGGAACCGTAGCTGGAAGTGATATATGTATGGGCTGAGGTTAGTGGGACCGAACAAAGAAAATTGGCGGAGCTAGATTTTTATTGTTGGTGCGGACGTGGTCGAAGCCACAAGTTTTTTGTTGTCAGTACAATTTTTCTTTGATTTTTTTTTTGTCCTTAAAGTTACCCACATACATATCTCACAGAAAAAAAAAGGAATAAAATTAAAACTAAAACAGAAATACAAGACGTTACATTCAAAGTCCTCCATAGAGGCAGTGATTTTTTATAGTTAAAATCAGTGAATTACTTGGGGGTATCCCAGGAATTGGCGTTCAGTGACTAACAAAACTAAATATTTATACGTGCACAATTGCACTTGCTATAAGTCACGGCCGCCCAGTTTTTATTCATTATACCTGCATCTTAAATTGAGGATAAGTTCAAAATCGAAGCAGATAGCCAGTGTAAGGGTGTGCTTCGCCCTGGCTGCCAAGACAGCCTACTTACGGGCGCGAAAAAAAAGACGGAGATAAAAAAATCCCTGTGAATGATAGGGAATTATCTGAAGCCAAAACTCGACCCTCCACATTAACTTTTGCGCCTAGGCGTATGCCTAAGAACGGAGAACACAACGTGCCAATAGAAATTTACGCGTCTGAATCCACAACACATCATTTGGTTCCTTTTTTTTTGTTCTCATATCCAAACGCGATTTTGTGTATAAGTGCAAACTTTGTAATATTTTTTTTTGTGTTCTATTAATTGGCGTGAACATATTCTTTTCTATTTTTTATGATTTCATGTAACCGAAGTTTTATCTCCCCGGTCAATTTGGTTATTATTCGATATAGGTAGTGAAGCATAAGTAATAAGGGTTTTTTTTCATGATCAGATTTTTTTCTTTTTAACGGCTGGAGGGACAAAATCAGGGTAAATAAATTATGGTAAATTCATAGATATAATTTGTGCCTCCTAATTTATCCACAAAATATTATTCTTATATACCTGGGTACATACTTATACATTTGTTTATGTTGATTGTTACAAATTCCATTTTTTTTATATATTTTTGTTAGGATTAAATGATCATTAATGAAATAAAGCTTAAATGTTCGCTCACGCCACAAAAATGGAAAGTCGTGTTTTTGTTTACGAGGTACCAGAGCTCGTAATGGCTCGGTAAATTTTAATTTTCAGGGGGTGGAGTAAGGGGTGCTAAAGATCGTCCGGTGAATGGCTTGAGCCGGTATCGACATCCGCATCGTCGGGGAAGTTTATCCATGGCCATCGAACTTCCAGGTAGGGTGGGAAATGGCCGCGCGGATTTCCATCTACAGCGCCCTCCATCAATGTGGTAAGGTCCGTCCGTTTCCGGGAATTTAGTTAGTTTTTTTTTGATTCGGCACGATTTATGTTTTTTGTGTGGGTAAGGTTGAACAGCGAGGATAAGAACCCTCCCATCCGGCGAGCTCAGCCGAGCATCGCAAGCGTGCCACATCTTCGCTGCCAGCCACTCTTTTCCTGTTCCGGTCCCATCCTATCATAAAGTCCTATCCACATCCTAGTTTCCTGTCCCTTTTGAATTCCAACTTCCACTTTTCCTCATGTTATAACCTATTACAAAATGGCGCCCAACGTCTGTTAGTCCTTGTCTTCCGTCCTATGTTGTGTTTGTCCACAATTGTTCTTGCTGTCAACACCGAAGTCCTCGTAAGTCTTCACCCGGATAGTTCCTTAACATGCCGAGGTGAATTGCGACGAGTGCCTTCGATATTGACAGCGACAGCAATTGAAACCTTCTATGTCGTTTTCGTCCAGAATTGTTCTGGTTGTCAACACCAAAAAACTCATAAGTCCTTACTTGTTAGATACTTCAAGTATTATAGTGAATTGCGATGAGTATTTCTGATGTTGACAACAAAAACAATTCAAATCTGTAACTGTCCTGTCTATTCTATTTCTCTACATCTTTCTTTATGTGCATACTTTTTACTTTCCTATCCTAAACTTTAAATTTTCATTTCCTACTCTGTCTCGTTTTATTTTCTTATACGGGAGCAGCGGCCGTGTTTGACACGATTACATAACATGTTGCACTGCCCCGTCCTACTTCTTCTACCTTTGTGTGTTGTCCTTCTCTCCACTTCAAGGCTTCCTGCAAAAGCACATGAGGGTTGATTGGAATTGCGGAAGAGGGGGGATGTCAACGGTGTATGTCCATGTCCGATTTTATCTTGCTAATTTACCACATTGAGGAGTTTATAAAATTGTCCGTCCGCAGTCCTCTATTCTGGATGTCGAAAAAGCTCAAGCCATGTAAGCCACACCAACGATACTACCGGCGACAGCGACCTGAAACACCCCCGATCTGAAACATGAAAAACAACCACAACCAAAAACAGCGCATATCCAACTTTCAAACTTTATTATATATTATTTCCTTAAATACAAATAAAATACATATATATATATACAAATCTACAAGTACATAATCATATTTTTTTTCTTCTTTGTTTTTTTCTTTTGTATTTATTCATTGTTACTTATTTATTTATTTATTCTTATTTATTCATCAATTTATTTATTATCTTTCCTTTTTTTTGTTATTTATTTAATTATTACATTTTTTGTTGGTTACTGATTTCTATTTTTTTATAGAATTCCCAGAGTACTTGTGCTGCCCGTTCTCTGATCCACTCAGGCCTATTCCAGACATTTATTTGAATGGAACAGTGCTTCCCAAGTGCGAAAAGTTCAAATATCTGGGATCTATGATCAATAGCAAAGCAACTTGTGATGACGACATCAATCATCGTGTAAGCGTGTAGGGTGGATGAAGTGGCGAGAAAATTCCGCTATCTTCTGTGACCGAAAAATGCCCCCTAAGTTGAAAGGAAGGCTCTACACCGCAGTTGTACGTCCAGCGCTCACATACGGTTCACATAGTTGGACGATGTACAAAAAGTATGAGAGTAAATTAACGGCAGCTGAGATGAAGATGCTTCGCATGACAGCAGGAGTGACAAAGCTTGATCGAATAAGAAGTTCGGAGATCCGTGGAAGCTTTCACATCAAGGAAACCATCGTACAAAAAATAGAGCGTGACCGGCTCAGTTGGTATTGCCACGTTCAAAGAAGAGATCATTTGAACCCTGTTAAAAAGGCAATATCAATGCACGTTCCAAAGACATCGCGATGTAGGAAAGGCAGGCCTATAAACGCCTGGATCAGACAAATGCGACGACATCGGCATTTCATTGGCCTCAGTAACCGAGTGATCCAAAATCGGCAGGCCTGCCGATATTTTCTGAGGTCAAATAGGCGAACCCCACATGCGGATCAGTAGAAATGCGGTGAAGTGGGAGGGTTGTGATCCCTTGTTTTCGGATCATGGCCTCGCTGATAAAAGGAAGAAGAAGAAGACTGATTTCTATTTTTCTCATTTTTTGTTTTCTTTTGTTTTTTTTTATATATGGGCATAAACTCATATGCTCATATATTCATATATATACATATAACAAAAATATATCGATTTACATAATACCCTACAAATATACATACATACATACACATTTAAAAATATATATCTCTACATAATACCCTATTAAAGAACAATTTGTCTTAGAGAATACCCTATATTACCTAATTCTGTGATACACATTTTCACTTTTGTTTTTTTTCAACTCACACCCTTCTGCATTCGTATTGTCCTTTATCTATCTTCGTCAGTTAAAATCAGTTAAAATATGGGTACATCTGAAAAGGAAATAGCAAACCAGAAAATTAGAAGAGAAATTTATTTGATATGAATAGAAGAGTTACCCGTTCACAGGATAGGCAAGAGGTCACTATGTCGGTCGTCCACCACAGTCCACCAGCTAAGAAGGCGATACAGCCGATGCCAGCAGACACTTATGAACTCCCTGCTAGCTCCGGTGCCCCTTTCTCTTCAGGCCACTCCAGTGGTTCCACCGATTCAGTCGCAGCTCCTTCTTTCAGCAGTCTAAGCCATTTAGGCGCAACTTCACTTGGGGTTCAAAACGATAGTACTAGTACTATCGTCGATGAAGCTGAAAAGCAAGTGCCTATTGACAGAGCATCGGAACAAACAAGTGTAAACATCCCACCTGATTTGAAAGCGTACATCAATTTCACAGTCGTGAATGCATTTTCCTCGTACCAGAGTTCTCTTAGGGAAGAAATTTCAGACAGCCTAAAAAGGGAAATGAGAAGTAGCTTGCTAGAGTTTATGAGGGAAATTAATCTTGTTACTCACCCCACTCCTCGACGAGAAGAGACAGTCCGGAAGGCAACAATTAGCCAGGGTGCCGTTCGAAAGCACACTCCACAAGTGCAAACGGCGCAACATGTGCAACCTGCTCGGCAAGTGCAGCCTCAGTTAGATCCAGCTTCGAGGACATTTGTTTCGTCTGGGTATCACGACCAACGAAACCTGGGCAGGCCGAACAGTAGGATGCAGCATCAGAATATGCACCAGCAAGGTCAGGTACCACATCAACAGCTTCGAAGTACTCCCGGTTTGTGTCAACCGAGTCCGCCATCGTACTCTTTCGAAGCGCATTCCCATCAGAATGTAAGAGGTCCAATAAAGATAGATAAGTGGGGGATTAACTTTGAAGGAAAGTCGGAGACACTTACCTTGGAGGACTTCATCTTCCGGTTAGAGACACTGCAAGGCCAATATGAGTGTCCTTGGGCAGAGATCTTAAGGGATTTTCATCTGCTGCTCTCGGGGACCGCCTACGATTGGTACTGGCAATTTCAACGAAGCAATTATCGCCCAGATTGGCCAATGCTGCGTGATGCTTTAATTCGCCAATTTCGAAATTCCAAGTCCGATTTCGAGATCATGCGGGACATAATGGACCGTAGGCAAGGTTCCTGGGAGTCCAGCGATGATTTTTTTGCGTCCGTGTCGAGATTAAGATCTCAGCTAAGGATACAAATCCCAGATGCAGAGTTGGTGCGTATTCTTAAGCGCAATCTGAATGAAAAAGTTGGTCGATTAGTGTATCCAATGCCCATATTCACGATGGATCAGTTGAGGTATGCCTGTAAAGACGCTGAAAATGCATTTCCGAGCAGGGAGGCGCCAAAACAGCATAGGGCCCCTGGAAAATATTCGGCAAACGAGTTAGAGTATAGTGATGGTGGCGATTTCCAGCAAGAACAACTAGCAGCTATGCAGTTTTCAGGATCTCGTCCCAAAACAAGCATGAGGAAAACTGTGGATCCGAAAACTTGGACTTGCCGGAACTGTCGGTTAGATGGCCACGCATTTATGGACTGTCCTTCAAGTATCCGCAATGTCTTTTGCTACCGTTGTGGACAGGAGGGGGTAATAACACCAAAATGTCGGCGATGTAACCCGGAAAACCGGATAATGAACGCGATGTCGCCGGGGGAGTCGCGTTCGACTCAGACCCCCGAAAACCTTTAAAGAAGCATTGTGCAACGCAAGTAGAAGTTAAGGATCTAGTGAATAAGGAAGAAATTAGAATATTAAGAAAAACACATAATGAAGAAAATAAGACAGTAGGTATAGATAGTAAGAATATTAGAGAAATTGAGCCATTACATGTTAAGATTAAGGAGTATTACATAACTAGAAATAGGATTTTTAAGAATGGTAGCAAATATATTTCAAAGGCAATACTTAAAGCCAGAAAGCGTTGCAAAATACGTAAGGAAATAAGAAAAGCCATTTCATCAACTGTAGTTGACATTGTCGCTGACCCTAGGCCGTACGCGAGAATCAAGATAGCCAATAAAAAAGTTTTCGGGCTATTGGACCGTGAAGCTAGTGTTAGCATTTTAGGGAAAAATTGTGAAACTTTCATCAAGTCACTCCAACTACCCGTATTCCCCTTTAAATCGGACGTTAAGACTGCGGATGGGAAGTGCCAATCAATTATAGGCAGAATTAGAGCCCCCGTAAGCTATAACGATTAGGAGCACACTATAGCGTTCTACTTGGTGCCAAGTCTAGACCAAGAGGTTTATTTAGGAATAGACTTCTGGAAGGCCTTCCAAATTGAACCGAATAGAGTGAGCACAGTGACGATAGCAGATTCTCCAAACACAGATACCCACCAACTATCTTTTGAGCAGCAGTCCGAGTTGGAAGCAGTTAAGCCGAAATTCCTGTGCTATACCAAGCATGGACTCGGAAGAACGGAGCTGGAAGAGCATATTATTGATACCGGAGACGCGGCCCCTATTAAGCAGCGTCACTACCCTGTCTCTCCAGCGATACAAGCCCTTTTGTTCGAGGAAATAGACCGGATGATTAGTCTCGGCGTTATCGAGGAGAGTGAGAGTCCTTGGAGTTCACCAGTGGTCCTCATACGGAAGCCAGGCAAAAATCGTCTTTGCCTGGATTCGCGTAAAGAGAACATTTTGACCAAAAAGGACGCTTACCCTTTCCCCCATATCGACAGACTTCTCAGTCGGCTACAGGACACCTACTACATTAGTAGCGTGGACCTGAAAGATGCATTTTGGCAAATACCACTGGAGAAGCAGAGCAGGGAAAAGACTGCATTTACGGTGCCGGGGAGACCCTTGTACCAGTTTACGGTTATGCCCTTTGGGTTGTGTAATGCAGCTCAAAGGATGTGCCGTTTAATGGACAAGGTAATCCCCTCACGATTAAAGGACCGCGTTTTCGTCTATCTTGATGATCTGCTCATCATTGCTTCGGATTTCGAGACCCATGTGTCCCTGTTGGACGAAGTCGCACAGTGCCTACGTAAAGCGAATCTCACTATCAACATGAACAAGTCCAAGTTTTGCTTTAAGGAGCTGAGGTACCTGGGGTTCATTGTTGGTGGTGGGATCCTCAAGACCGATCTTGCAAAGGTTGAGGCAATTGCGGACTTCCCAGTTCCCAAGATCCAAAACAGGTTCGTAGGCTGCTTGGTCTTGCAGGGTGGTATAGGCGCTTTATTAAGGACTTTTCCACCTTGACTGCTCCCATCACGGACACACTAAAAAAGAAGTCTGAAAAATTCAGTATGTCTGGTGAGGCTCTTGAAGCCTTCGAAAAATTAAAATGCGCATTGACAACTGCGCCGGTGCTCACGCATCCAGATTTCTCAAGGCGCTTTTATATTCAATGCGATGCCTCAGAATCTGGAATTGGTGCAGTGTTGTTTCAGAAGAACGACGAAAATGAAGAGAGCCCTATATCCTACTTCTCGCAGAAAATAAACGCTTGCCAGAAAAACTACATCGTCACCGAGAAGGAGTCCTTGGCTGCAGTTATGGCGGTGCGAAAATTCCGACCATATGTGGAAGGGATGGAATTTACGATCATAACCGACCATTCAAGTTTGCGATGGTTAATGGGACTCAAGGACTTGAGCGGTAGATTGGCTCGTTGGAGTCTCAAACTGCAGGCCTTTACGTTCGAAATCGAACTCCGGAAAGGCGCATTAAACGTGGTACCTGACACACTGTCTCGAGCTCATATCGACAGTCTTGAGATCGAAAGCGTCGCGCCATCAGAGAACACCAAGAAGATCTACCGGACCTAAAAGTAGAGGAGAACTTTATTTATAAACGCTCGCTACTGCCTGCCGGTGACGATTCTATGACCGAACACACCTGGAGACTGTGGATTCCATCTGGTCTCACAGAAGAGATTATTTCTCGGGCTCATAACCCGCCCCAAGCAGCTCATGGTGGCATTGCGAAAGCATTGCATAGAGTTCGCCAATACTTCTACTGGCCTAACATGACGGTACAAATCCGTAAATATGTGTCAGAATGTGTAGTGTGCAAGCAGTGTAAGCCGTCCAACCGCGCTATGCATCCTCCAATTGTAAGTAGTTATTGTACCAGTCGGCCATTCCAAAAAATGTATATAGACTTCCTAGGACAGTATCCTAGATCGAAGTCCGGCCATTGTTATGTGTTCATCGTGCTTGACCATTTGTCCTGTTTAAGGCGTTAAGAAATGCAAACACGTCCAGTGTCGTCAACTATCTGCAGCATGACGTCTTCAATATGTTTGGTGTACCGCAGATCATACACTCGGACAATGGAAAGCAATTCCTTGCCAAAGATTTTCAAAATCTTCTCACGAGATACGGCATACGTCATTTTAAAACTGCGAATTATTCACCACAATCAAACGCATCGGAGAGAGTCAATAGAACGCTTCTAGCCGCCTTACGTTCCTATCTGAAAGACGACCAACGCAAGTGGGACCTCCACCTCACCGATATTGCATGTGCGTTGCGAAGCTCCGTCCATACTTCAACTGGTGTGTCACCATATTTTGTCCTTTTTGGAATGAACATGATGACTCACGGGAGCTGCTTTGTTCTAGCGGAAAAGCTTAACGCAATGGAGGATAGTGAGCTAATGACTCTCTCCCGACAAACTCGTCTGCAGTGTGCCCGTGAGAAGATAAAACACAATATAACTTTGGCAAACGAACAAAGCGCAAGAGCATACAACGTGCGCACCCGACTCGTACGATTTCTACCAGGGCAAGAGGTATTTCGAAGGAACTTCATCCTAAGTGATACTTCCAAATACCTAGCGACGAAACTCTGCCCGAAATATACGAAATGCCGAATACGAAAAGCATGTATGAATTGGAGAATCTAGGAGGAAAAATAATAGGGGTATTTCATGCGAAAGACCTAAAGCAATGAGCCAGTTTATGTATTTGCCCGACAGCTATCGTATGTACGTATATCGTCATCGTGCATGTACATGCACATAATGGTATAAAACTATCTTAAGATATTATTGATGTTCGATGTTATTTATTTATTTATTTGCATTTTCATTGGGTATATGTATTATTAGTAATATATATTAAATCAAGAATTTGTTTGAATAAAAGACAAAAGATTAATCTTGAAAGTTTCGATTTATTAGAGAAAGCGTGTGCGCTCTTCACTTGGCAAAACGTAGAAGTGACAGCCCCTAGAATATATGAAGGATAACCCTAAAATCGCCAAACCGAGTGACGTGATCCAACTTCACAATTTTTGGGGTCAGTGCACACCATCGCACTGCGTAACAGCTCGGCCTTCCTGCATATTAGAATCGTCCTCGATTTCGGTATCGTAGGTAACATCGTCCCGAGTATCATTTTCCAAATTCTGGCACCAAGGTTTCATGTTATCCGAAGAGTACACCGATTTGAATTTCCTCTGCGTTCTCTGAGCACCTGGAATGTCCTCTACAACATACCTGTTGTGGTCCAACACTACCGTCACCATGTAAGGTCCCTTATACTTTGCATCCAACTTACGTGACTCCCCTGTAGATATCGCGGGTCGTTCGATAAGCACCAAATCACCTTCCTTGTAAGCGCGCGGAGCCTTATGGTGTTCATCATATCGTTGCTTTTGATTGACTTGCGATTTTGTAATAGCATCGAATGCTGCTTGACGTACCAAATCAAGATCGATACGACTAGCGTCATGGTTGTTCTCGTGAAGCGCGAGTAAAACCTTATTTCCGAGTGGGTCGCGGGGCTGAAATCCAAATAATAAACTATGGGGTGTTTGTTTCGTTGTCTTATTCATACACGAATTCATTCCCCATTGAATGGCCTTAAGATTAGAGTCCCACTCGGATGTATTACTAGGCATCGTGGCCAATGCATGAAGTAAAGTCCTGTTGCACCGTTCGATTTGACCGTTGGCTCTAGGAGTACGTGCCGCAGTCATAATGTGCTTTATATCGTTGCCTTGACAGTGCTTCTCAAATTCCTTTGAACTGAATGCTGTTCCCCGATCAGTGATAATTCGTACAGGAGTTCCGAAATTTGACGAGATCTCTTCGAGTATGCGGACGACAGGTTTGATAGTTAAGTTTTTGACCGGTCTTAGAATGACGTATTTCGTGAATCCATCTATGATTCCCAGGATATGAGTATTTCCTTTATGGCTTGTGGGGAGAGGCCCTAAATAGTCAACGTGGAGCGTGTGAAAGGGGATCGGCGTCTTCTCTATACAAAACAGTTCCCCTTCCTGTTTGCCTGTTGGTCGTTTAAAATATGCACACTCGATACAAGAAGCAAGGTAGCTTTTTACTTTATTTCTCATCCGAGGAAACCAATAATCGCGCTGCAAGAGATTCAAAGTTCTTTCAAATGCATAATGACCTACCTCGTCATGACAAGACCTGATGATTTTCCAAACTGCTGATCCAGGAACTACCCATTTCAATGTGCCATCCACTTTTCTATATAATCGTCCATTTTCAATTTGAAAGTGCATATGCAGATCCTTATCTGCACCAGATCTTCCTTTTCGTGTCAACTGATTCACAATTTCACGCAGCTTAGGATCCTGAATTTGCATAGTCATCAGCCAATCTTTGGTTTCAATTTCTACTGCGAACACGTCCAAAGAAACCACATCACTTTCTTCTGGCTCATCGTGTGGGGATCGGCTGAGTGCGTCCACATGTTGAATAGCTCTTCCCTTCCGAAACTCGATTTCGAAGTCATATTCCATTAACCGCAACCACCACCGTGCGATCCTTGGTATAATGTTTTTCTTATTAATTGTTGCTCTTAACGAATGCGCAGTCTGTTATAACTTTAAATCGCTTACCGAGAAAGGTAGCTTCAAAATCTAGTTATGGATTCTACAACGGCTAGAGTTTCCAGCTCGTAGCTGTGATAATGTTTCTCGCATTCATTTGTTTGTCGGCTATAGTATCCTACCGGTCGAAGTTGAAAGTCTTTGTCTCGTTGCATCAATATTCCGGCAATTCCTAGTGCACTTGCATCTGTGTGTACCTCATGCTCCTGCTGATGATCGTACAGTGTTAGCAAAGGTCTGGTTGTCAATATGGTTTTTAGTTTTTCGAACGATTCCTGGTGGGCTTTAGTTCATTTGAACTCTGCATCCTTCCTTGTCAGCATCGTAAGCGGTTGAGCGATTAATGCGTGGCCTCGAACAAACCGTCTAGAATAGCTGGTGAGACCCAGAAATAGTCGCAGTTGATGTAGATTTACCGGTTGAGGAAAATTTGAAACTGCTTCTATTTTTTTCTCACTAGGTTTAATTCCTTCTGCAGTTACTTCATATCCAAGAAAATCGATTCTTTTCTTAAAAAAGAATGACTTCTTTAATTTGAGCGTAAGACCTTCGAGTTCCAAAACTGACAAAAATTCACGCAGACTTTGCATACCCTCCAGGAAATCCCGGCACGGAATGAAGATGTCGTCCATGTAGATTAAAAATGTACCTGTTTTCATCTTGCGCTTAATGTTGTTCATCATGCGCTGGAAGCATGAAGGCGCGTTTGACAATCCGAAAGGCATCCTCTTAAACTCGTATACGCCATCGGGAGTGACAAAAGCTGTATATTTTCGTGAGGGTTTATCAACAGGGATTTGATAGTATCCGGAAGCTAAATCTAACCCAATGAAAAACTCGCTTCCTTGCAGCTCTAACAGCAGATCTTCGATGATGGGCAACGGGTGGTGATCTTTAACAGTCTTGGCATTTAAACTGCGATAATCGATCACCATTCGGTCCTCGCCATCCTTTTTCTTTACTAGCAGAGCTGGAGAAACAAAAGGTGAATCGGATGGTTGTATTATATTGTTATCGAGTAATTCTTTAACAATTCGCTGCATCGTTGCCCGTTGAGAGTAAGCCGCTCTGTACGGACGGCAAGCAACTAGGTTGTCATCGGTTAATGTTATGTGCATTTCGCATGATGACGTACGACCAAGCTCAGAAATGTTTCTGGCGAAACAGTGACGAAATTCATTCAATAATGATAACAGTTCTGACATTTCGTTATCCGACAAGTGCCCGTAGTGGATATCGTCGAAAGAAATTGACCCTGGACCATTTTGCGATGAACTAACATCCTCTATATACTCAACAACCTTTTCAGTCTCACATTCAATTTGGTGGACAGATGTAGAATATGTATCGAACAGTTTCAACTCACCATTAATTTGCGTTAGTGTAACGTGCTGTTGATTCAAAAAATTCCTTCCAACTAATATCGGATCGTTTAAAATCTCGTCACCCACCACACATAAATGCACTGAGGCTGTAACGTCATCAACTTTCAGATTAACTTTAATACGTCCAAGAGTTCTGCACAATCCATTTCCAAACCCATGCAATGCAACACTGTATGGTTCTAGCTTGATGTTGACTTCATTAGCCAGCGAAGATTTTATTAGACTCGCATCACTTCCAGTGTCAATAAATGCAGTTGTACGAATCATCTCATTTATGACAGCTGGCTTATGGTACGTACTTGAATTGATAAGCCTTACTTCTCGTCGACTATTGTTTTGATCGCAGTCTGTATTGGAATGAACCGTTTTGTTACACAGTTCGCACCGTTGTTTTCTTTGTGGCTTCGGACATTCTTTTGAAAAGTGTCCAAATTGGTTGCAATTAAAACACTTACGGTGTTCTGCTTGGGGTTGTTGTTGTCGTACTACGTATGGTTGCTGTGTCTCCAAATTTTGCTGTAACCGTGGCTGATGTTGGCTCATGGCGAATTCCTGCATTTGCTCGTACCACTTAAACTGTTTAAGCAACTCCTCCGTTTTTGTGAAGTGATGAAGTGATAGTGTGCTCTTTAATTCTCCATTATTTACTCCGTTGATGATGTACTTTAAAATGGATTATTCGCTAAATGATGCGCAACTTGCTATCGACAACATCTCGTAAAAGTACTGCTCAAAGCTTTCATCTACACACTTTTTGCGTTTGAGTAGTCGCATATGGACGTCGGACTCATCCTCATAAGAGGGAAATGCTTTTGTTAACTCTTCCTTTAATTGCGTCCAGTTTGTAATGCGGAATTGTTGACTTTGAAACCAACTTTTTTGCAGCTCCCTGCAGCTTAGAAGAGGCAATTAACAAGGTCATCTGGTCATTTACTTTATAAATTTATTTTAAATTATCAATTGTTTGCACCCATTTTTGGCTCGACAGAACAGATTTTTTTCTTGGATCGAAGGGGGGAACGAGAGTGTTGAGTTCTGCATAACTATAGGGTTGGGGATTAATTCCGGATGTACTATTTTGCGAATAAGCAGGAAAAAATGACTGTTGCTGTAAGGTAAAAAGCTCTCGTTTAGTTAATTCAAGTTCATGTCTTAATACCTCCCTTTCCCGGCGTAATAGATCCATTTCTCGTTGATCGAGCACTGCTGATCTCTCCTGTGGTACCATAGGAGCTTGTACTGAGCTACTAATATTGGCGTTTATGATTGGGCTCGTTGCATTCGTTGCTTTAAAGTTGGTGAACATATTGGCAAAGTTCGTTGTACCCGAGGAAGAAGGGTACGTAAGGACGTTACTATTAGCACACACCGTTGATTCCGCAAGTGGAGTTATCGTAGTCTCGTGAAGTGAATCATCGTTGCTGATAATATTGTCCGCTCCAGAATTCATCCTCGTGATTAGCGGCAAGACGTTAATAGGTTAAGTTTACAAATTCTACTTTAATTAATTACTTTAAAGAAAATCTATATTCGAGCGAAAAAATTCCACTTCTGAATCCCACTTAAATCAAGAACTTGTTTGAATAAAAGACAAAAGATTAATCTTGAAAGTTTCGATTTATTAGAGAAAGCGTGTGCGCTCTTCACTTGGCAAAACGTAGAAGTGACAGCCCCTAGAATATATGAAGGATAACCCTAAAATCGCCAAACCGAGTGACGTGATCCAACTTCACAATTTTTGGGGTCAGTGCACACCATCGCACTGCGTAACATATATTTATTATTTGTTATGTATATATTTTTTTGTTATGTATCTTTTCATTATTTTTTATTTATTTACTTAGGTATAATTAAAGGTGTATGTCCCTTATTTGTTAACTTATTTATTCATTTATTTGTTATTTATTTATTTATTTAGTCATAGTTACATGTGTAAGTCAATTATTTGTTAATTTATTTATATAGGCTTAGGTATATTGATTATTTATTTATTTATTATAGTTATTTTTTCATTATATGTTATTTATTTATTCTTATTTATTCATTCTCATAGCACTGTATCTTGTATGTTCCCTAAACTGTGATATACATAAGTGTTATTTATTATAGCTTAAGCATATTTATTTATTTATTCAATTATGATTATATATGTATATGTTAATTTATTTATTGGTGTTAATTTATTTACTAGTATTAGACACATAAATGTAGGCATAAGTATTTAAGCATATGTATATGCAACTGTCGGCTCATAGCACTAGTAACAAAATAGATAGAAACATACCTATATATATGCCCGGCTATATTGTCGTGGGTTTCTTCCCCACGTTTGATATTACCGTAGTGCAGGTATCCCCATTCATCTCTTTCCCTGCTGTCTGCACATCCACCAGGCCCAGAGCTTTGTTATGGTCGCCTGCACTCTAAAAAAAATAAAAAAATTAAATAAACAGATTGATACGAGATGTATGTATGACCTATCTCGACTGTTCGTCCATTGTATGTACTGGTCCTAGATGCCAACAATCTTCCGCAATGTGTAGCCAAACACTCCCAAAGTGTTGTTGGACCAACCGAATGGATCCGTTCATGAAGATATTTCCTTGGAAAAAGATTTTTACTAGTTACATTGCTTTTAAAACAAATTTTCAGTGAATACTTACCAGTGTTTACATCCATTTGCTTGCGATGCTCTCTCAATTTGACAGCTACCACCTTTATGTCTTTTTTTTTTGCCTTTTTGTTCTTCCCCTTTTGTATAACAAAAGCAGGTATAACACAAATATATAAAACCCTACAAAAGTTCTGGTTCATGCACAAACTCCGGATAAAAAAATATATGGTTTTAAATTATATAAAGAGAACAAAATTGAAGATTGCTCGACAGGGTAGAGAACTCTCTCTAGCGGCTTATGCGGAATGGCCTGATGAAGGAACCGTAGCTGGAAGTGATATATGTATGGGCTGAGGTTAGTGGGACCGAACAAAGAAAATTAGCGGAGCTAGATTTTTATTGTTGGTGGGGACGTGGTCGAAGCCACAAGTTTTTTGTTGTCAGTACAATTTTTCTTTGATTTTTTTTTTGTCCTTAAAGTTACCCACATACATATCTCACAGAAAAAAAAGCAATAAAATTAAAACTAAAACAGAAATACAAGACGTTACATTCAAAGTCCTCCATAGAGGCAGTGATTTTTTATAGTTAAAATTAGTGAATTACTTGGGGGTATCCCAGGAATTGGCGGTCAGTGACTAACAAAACTAAATATTTATACGTGCACCATTGCACTTGCTATAAGTCACGGCCGCCCAGTTTTTATTCATTATACCTGCATCCTAAATTGAGGATAAGTTCAAAATCGAAGCAGATAGCCAGTGTAAGGGTGTGCTTCGCCCTGGCTGCCAAGACAGCCTACTTACGGGCGCGAAAAAAAAGACGGAGATAAAAAAAATCCCTGTGAATGATAGGGAATTATCTGAAACCTCGTTCTTTCTCGTGCTTTTTTGGCTCATATTAATGTTGAGTTTTGCAATTCAGTATAATCGATTAAATATATATGCAAGTATATTAATAAAGGAAGTGACCAAGCTGCATTTGCGCTTGAAACTAATAATGATGAGGTAACACTCATGAGACTGGGCGGTACATCAGCAGTTCAAAAGCCGTTTGGCGTATCCTTTGCTTCCCATACATGAACGCTTCCCATCAGTTATGCATCATTTGGAAAATGGCCAAAGGGTGTACTTTTCTACAGTCAACTTTGATGGCATTTTTCGAGCAATGCAAAAACGATGACTACGCTAAACAGCTTCTGTACTGCGAGGTACCATTTTATTATGTCTGGAGAAATAATATATTTTGCAGAAGGAAACAGGGAGTAGACGTGCTCGAACACTCCGGGGTAAGAATAGACCAAGAGCTCGGAAGGGTTTATACTGTTCATCCTTATAATGCAGGGTGCTATTACCTCCGTCTCCTGTTTCATGAAGTTAGATGGCCTACATCCTTCTCAGACTTAAAGACAGTAGCTGGTCAGGTTCATACTACATTCCACTCAGCTTGCAGGGCTCTGGGTCTATTGGAAGACGATATACATGGAGACCAGACACTGGAAGAAGCTTCTGCCTCCGACTTACCTCATAAGATAATTGATCTGTTCGCCATTATGTTGGTTTTCTGTCAGCTATTCGATCCACTTCGCCTCTGGAAGAAGAGAGAGTTTGGCTGAAGATCTTAAAAGACAGTTGCAAAAATAATGGTATGGATGTGGTCTATAACAAACGCTTGATATTGCTCGAGAACTTAGTAATTGGGATGGGAGGCCAACATCTTAAGCACTATTGTTTACCACAGCCCTTAGTATCAGCTGAAACTTTTGACAACCGCGATTGCTTAAGAGAAATGTCATATAATATCGACGACCTATCCAAGAGGATTTTGGAAAACGAGCCACCACTCAATTGCGGTCAGAAGCAAATTTATGATGAAATCATTGAAAGCTTTAAAACAGCAGATGGAAACATTTTCTTTTTAGACGCTCCAGGTGGGACGGAAAAAAGTTTTCTCATTAAACTGTTACTTGCTAAGGTTAGCGAGTATAGAAAAATAGCCATTGCTGTCGCTTCTTCTGGAATAGCTGCAACACTGTTGGAGTAAGGCAGGACTGCGCATTCAGCATTCAAGTTACCTCTTAATTTAAACGCTTTCGCAACTCCTCTTTGTAATATATTGTAATATTCTTGCTGGGGTTCGTTTAAATAAAACCGTCTTTTGTGTATTTTAATCGTTTCTATATTTTCAAACACTAACTTTACTTCAACTTTGTATTCAATCACTTTATTCTTTATTTATTTTAATTGTCGCTACAGATTTACTTTCAATACGTCGCTTGTTTTTACCACTGGTCGAATTTCCCTCTTGTAATCGCTGTATGCACTTATAAACAACTGTGTCCACGGTGGTTGTGGTATGGGTATTTATATGAAATAGCAAGGGGTTCTAGAACATGCTAGATGTTTCTCCGGGTGAATCGAAGATCATGGAATATTGGGATATTGTGTGGAACAATTGTGGAACGTAAGCACATCAGGTTGAAATATTTACTGCTAACAGGTTTTGCAATAGATGTCGTTGCTACAGTTTGAGATACAGTGTTTTAGTTTTTGGTACACAAACCACCCTGTAGTCAATGCTACAATATCTAAGCAAAGTAATATGGCTCAGGTGTTTCGAGAATGTGGGCTCATAGTTTGGGATGAGTGCACTATGTCACACAAGGGAGCCATTGAAACATTAGATAGAACGCTAAAGGATTTTCGAAGTAATTCTATGCTGATGTGTGGAGCCACTATACTTCTTGCCGTTGACTTTATTCAAACAATGACGTTTGTTTCAAGGGGAACTCATGGTGACGAGATAAGGGCCTACCTAAAATCATCCTACTTGTGGCCAAAAACGAAGCAGCTAATGAAATCAATGCTTGCATTTTACTTAAGTTTACTGCTCTTTACATGGGATACAAATCTCTAGATTCAGTAGTACATATGGAAGAAGTAGTGCATTACCCGCTGGAATTCCTACACACTGTCAATCCCCCAGGCATTCCTTCACATAAGCTAACATTAAAAGTCGGCGCATGTTCTTAAGGAATTTAAACCCTCCCAAAATGTCCGACTGTACTAGATTGCAGATAAAAGTTCTCCAAAAGAATTTGATAGAGGCGATAATTCTTACTGAATGCGGCCAAGGAGAAACTGAGTTCATTCCTCGCATCCCGCTTATTCCATCTGATTACACGTTTTGCTTCAAACGACTGCAATTTTGGAAAACTTATACTTCGCTATATCACACAAAGGACAAACGAGGCAATAGATTTAACCAGCAGATACAAAGTTTAAGGATCTACGAATGAGATATCTACTGATTTTTTTAATTAATTTACAAGGAACTGACAAGTTTTCTGGAAAATTATTGTAGAAGCCTTCATTTGTTACAGTTTCAGGAGTATAAAAAAATGTTTTTTTAAACAATTCTTTTTTTTCGAATTTTTATTTCCTTAATTGGATTTTTCCGAAAACTTATTGTAGAGATTCAATAAAATAAATTAATGGTTCGTACGATTAAAATACTTAAAATAGATTAAAATAAATAGCAATTAAAATAGTTTATGGCAACGAGCGAAGCCGGGTTGGTCAGCTAGTAAGTAAATGTAGAATGTTATTAATAACTGCATACCATAAGCCCGATAATTTAGATTTTGAATGTTTGTATGTTTGTCTGTTTTTTTATTAGGATATTTAAATATGTAAATTAAATGTTGCCAACCGAGCTGACGGTAATGCCATGGCTTAAAAAAATCATTTTGTTATAAATTGTATTTCTATTGAAAAATGTAATAAATGAATACTGAATACTGAATATTAGTAAATAAGGTACATATGCAAGTACGTAAATAGAAGAGTACTACGACACACACACTTGCACTTAGTAAGAACAAGACCGACTGTCATACATCATGCTAACTAATCGAGCAGTCAGTCCTGTTCGGGCCATCTTACTATCTAATTCACTTCTCAACTAAAAATCAATAAATGTGTCTACCCAAAATATGAAACTTGTCTTTTCACACCAGGATAAGACCCAAATATTTTCCTTTGTCAGAGAAAGTTAAGCTGATACCACTGATTTTTTACTTTATTAGCTTAATACAAGCACACAAAACTTAAACAATCTAAACTTAAAACTAACAAAAAACTTAAAACTAGCATCATTAGGTGGGGGGAAAATTAGTTTGGGGGGGATTGGCAAAATAAGACATGGCTAGGAGGAGTTGAGGCGCTGAAGGAGATTGTTACGAAGGGTGGTTCTACCTTCGACTTGGTGGTTTCCACATTGTTAGCCAAACGCAACATTCTGGATAGAGGTGCGTTATAACCGTAATTAGTGCGATGATAAGAGAGACGGAAGAGCGGCATGGACCTTAGGTTACGGGGATTGGTGTTAAATGGGACCAATTGAAGAAGCGCGAGGCAATCAATTTTAAAAGCCAAGCGCAGAGTTGGCTCTATTTATTATGTGGTCAATATGGGAACGGAAGTTAAGTTCCCTATCACAGATTACACCTAAATCACGCAAAAATGAAGCAGGTGGGACAAGCTCGTTGCAAAGGAAGTAGTTCCTATGGGTTGGTGGAAGGCGTTTACGGGAGTAGGTGATGAAGGTGATTGACATTTGCTTACATTAAGTTCGAGATGATTTTTCTGACACCAGAGGGAAAATCTGTTAAGGTCATCTTGAAGTGGACGAGAATCAGTGGGAGAAGAGATGTATCTAAAGATTTTCATGTCGTCGGCATAGATAGAGAGATACGAGTCTTTGATAATGCAGTCGACGTCGTTGGTGGTAAGGACAAAAATTAAAGAACCAAGATGACTGCCTTGAGGGACACCAGAAGTGGCCTTAATGGGGTTAGAGACGGAAGATCTAAACAAAAACCTCGTACTGTCGACCTTCCAAGTAGGATTTGATCCAATTGATAAAACCGGGCTGAAAACCAAGAGCTTTTAACTTAAAAATAATAATTTCGTGCGAGATTTTATCAAAATGCTTTACTGAAGTCGGTGGCAGTTACACCAATTTCATTGCCATCTTCGAATGCATATAGCGCCTGAGAGACGAATTCAGTTAAGTTGGAGGTTGTCGATCTACCTTTAAGGAATCCATGTTGGTTGGAGGAAAATAAGGATTTACAATGAAATAACATCGTGTCGTACACTATGCTCTCAAACAGTTTGGGTATGCCTGATAGTTTGGCGATAGGTCGATAGTTGGATATTTCGTTTTTTGGACCTTTCTTGTGAATAGGTACGACAAATGAATTCTTCCAAAGTAGGGGGAAAGATCCTTGAGAAATGGAAATATTAAAAAGAGAAGCCAATGGTTGCGCCAAGTGGTCAACCCATCAGGTCCGTGGGAATAGTCCTCCATAAGTTTATTAATCTTCTCTGTGTCAAGCAGCGGGGTGATATTAACCGATACTAATGAAGTTTTGGCGCAATTGTCCATATAGTAAACGACTGCCCAAAAAAGTGAGCGAATAAGTTTGCAACAATATTAGGATCTGACGTAGAGGTGTTGGCGAGCTTAAGGGTAGATGGATAACTATCAGATTTACGTTTGGCGTTTATGAAATGATAAAAACGCTTAGGATCCGTAATGAGGCTGGATTGCATTCGGTTAAGATAATCCTGCTAGAGAGCTTCGCAGAGTTCGGCAAAGTTTGTACGTGTGCGCTGATAGATGGAGTAGTCATAGCCAGAACGGAATTTCAGGTATGCTCTTCAAAGTTTGTTGTTCTTATTACGAAGAATTGTTTATTATACCAGGGTGGGGATGAAGAACAGTTTTTTTTGGAGCGGGTAAGGAACAGCTTGCAGAAGACAATCAAACATTATACTGTAGAAGGATGCGAGAGCAGTATCTACAGTAACACGTGCGTAATTGAAATTAGCGTTACTGAGCAGGTTGTTAAGTTTGGTGAAGTCAGCTTTCCGAAAGTTGAAGCTATATGAGTTTTGATAATGATTACCAGAGATTGAGTCACCGTAGCAATACGATAGAAAGAGAGGTGGATGGAAGCGGTGTAAAGTAGAGAAAAGGTGGTTGATTGCTGCTATAATGCAATTATCAGCATCAGGTGAGAAGATAAGGTCAAGTTGTTTGCCAAGGCTAAGAGAAGGAAGGTCAACTAACCGAAGTTTATATTCCCTGGAGAAAGATACTAGTTCAGTTTTGTGCTGGCACACCGAACCGCCCAACTAGCTAGCTTGCTTAAAGCATTTTGTAGAAGTTCTTTAAAGCATTTAGGTACTTTACCGAGACAGATAAAGCAACATCATCTGCATTAACCGATCGCCGTACATCCATCGCCTTCCGCGATTGTCAATAGTTCATTGATCATCAAATTCGAAAGAAGAGGACATAGAAAACTTCCTTGCGGGGTGCCTCTACTAACAGATCTTCTAGAAGACGACCCACCCAGCTTAGATTTGATAGTCCGACCACTGAGCAGTAGATTAATCAATTCGCATTATGCAAAGCAAATAAAAAGCTTTTCAGCAAAGCGATAAACAGTCATTCTGGTGTAAAAGCTTTTGTTAATATTTGAAATTAGTGCAATTGCTCGCTATCTGCCTCCGAAAAACTAACAAAATCGTTTCAGCGCCCTCTGAAATTGAATGCTGCGAACTATACATCCCAACTCACTTTTTACTGGAGATAAAAGCTGAAGTGGTTGCCAGCCATATTTTGTTTTTACTTACCGAATAGCGACGTTTGAGCAAAACACGCCTATTGTGGAAAGCACCTTCTGTATACAGTTAAGCTACAATTGTGTACTATCACGAAACAGGGAATGTAATGCCGTCTCCACTGATTAACTTTTGCAACATGGATGTTGGGCCGCCGATAGTAGTTTCTTATCAATACTATTGCGTAAGTGAATATCAATTAATCGATCTAATGTTTGTAGAAGAATGGTGATAGGCCATCGTCGATCGAAGAAATTGTGAATAACCGTCCGCTCACCTATGTAAGGGCTGATGCAATGGACCTATCGCCTCTGACGCCTTCAAGTTTCCATCCCGATTCCCGAAGTCAACCTATTTTATTTGTTGCATAAGGGGTGGTGGAAAACGCTACTGCTCACGAAAAACAGGCGCGCTCTGTTTCAAGTAGTGTGGTACTTTCTACTCACTTAAAAACCACCTTAAACCCTTTTACAACTTCATCCGACACCATCTACTCCGGACGCGACACCATCATCGACACCATCCACTCCGGAACCGCTTTTGCATTACTTCAGAGTGGTGTCGTTTTCTTTCCCCTTTCGGGGCCGGCTTTTTCATATTTGTCTCTTGCTTGCGGGTTAATTCTTTCTTGCCGTTAAGTAAGCCTTAAGGCTTACATAAATCTCATGAGGGCGATTATTATGTCTTCCTCTCTCTTTTTTGTTTTAAGTACTTTTTCTATAAAGGAACGTACTTGATTCCAGCTCTGGTCACTCATTGACATTTTTGACACTATATTTTCCGGGGTGATGGCGCCGCGCCGATTAGGGATTCTAGCGCCCCCCTTTCAGCTTCCCATCTATTGCACTCGAAGAACGTGTGTTTCGCGTCGTCCAGTTCTGATTCGCCATGTTGGCAATAATAACCGTGTCCGGTAAGAAATTAGGTGACGTAAAAATGTACTTCCCCGTGTTTCCGTCCCTTCCATTCAGCGATGTTACGGATCAGCTTCGCGGTTCATCGTCCTCTGCTTTCTGAGCTCCATCTATCCTGCCATTTCTATTTGGTAAGCACCTTCGCCTCCTCGGTTGCGGCTTCCACTCCAATTTCGGCCTTTTTGTCGTAGACGTACTTCCTCTCTGCCGCAAGGAGATCAATATGGGTCACTCCCGCGACTATGAGGACGGCTGGTTCCGACACCGTTCGGTACGAACTTGCAATGCGTAGTACCGCGCGCCTTTGTACTGTACCTGTATTTCTCCTGTCTTAGTGCGTCAGCCCATATCTCGCACCCATACAGGAGAATGGCGTCGGTGACTGTCATCAGGAGCTTTCTCTTGCAGGCTGTTGGGCCTCCAACGTTTGCCATTGATCTGCTTAGTGACATTGTGACCTTCGTAGCTCGTTCCGAAGCAGATCTTATTTGGTGCCAGAAACTGAGCTTCGTGTTAAGGGCCATCCCTAGGTACTTCACCGCTTCCTTGCAGGTTATTACCTCAGACCCGACTTGGAAGTCGACAATAGTTGGAGTCCTCTTCTTTGTCAAAAGGACTATCTCCGTCTTTTCTGTGGCCAAACCTAAGCCATGTTCTTCCATCCAGAGGTGCACCCGCCTCATCATCTGGTTGAATTTTCTTTGCGCGCTCTCGATGTCTCTTGCCGTAATCATCACGGCGACATCATCTGCATACCCTACCAGGAAGGTGTCTTCGGGCATTTCCATAGTAAGAATACCATCGTAGGAGATGTTCCAGAGATTGGGTCCCGAGGGCGTTCAGCATATCGCTCCATCTGGCTGAATGGAAGGCATTTCGCACGTCCAAAGTTGCTAGCAATACGATTTTCCTTGAATAGTGGTTGCCCTGTTGAGCGAAGTCAACCTATAGATTTATCACCACCAGAGCCTGACGCAAAAGTGCACAGTGCCCAGAAGCAACGAAAGAAATACGCAACCAAATTGCAAAAGCGATAGCAGTTGGATTATCTCCAACTTTTGTGGTCCTGCCACCATTCGCTGAATAAATCCACGGTCCAATTGAAAAAAGCAAATGTTGTCTTGGTCGATGATCAATCTACACCACGGATAAACTGGAAAATGGCAATCGTGGAAATAGCGTTTCTAGGTACAGCCGAAAGGTGAGATTATGCCAAATTAGACTTCCTGACGGAAAGCAGTTTCGACAACCAGTTCAACTTCTTTACCCTCTGGAACTACATGTGTGCCCGGCCGAGGATGTTAAAAATTAATTAGTAAGCTGACTCCTATGACTAATCTGTCTATCTTTTTCATGCATTTAAAATATGAATTCTACTCGTATATAACCTATTGTCTTTGTCATTTTAGTTCCGATTCTCTAAAGGTTAACATTATTTTTCTCCCCTTTTGTAATTAATATTGAATTTTACCGGATTTGTTTTATAAGTATCTTAATACTTATAGTATTGTCAAGAATTGCATGCTCTAGAAATTTGAATAAGCTGTCCGTAGCTAATGCAACTAATTGAATATTATTACTAACGTTAGCGTGACTAACGTTAGATAATTAATATGTATTACATGTATATGTCACACGATGAATGCAGCTGTTCTTTTACGTATAAAAGCCATATCAAATCTTAGTTAATTTGAAATAGGCTGTCAGAACAGCTAGGGGGAGGGTAAAAGGGAAGTGTGTTTCACCAGGTAGGTTTAGGGATGCCAAGTTTATTTTGCGATGAATCGAGAGACTGCAAAAACAAGCTAGAGTTTTTTAACGTATAGGGGGGAAAAGATGCCTTTAAGTTCCTTTACGTTTACGAATGCATTTCTGTATAGTTTTGAACTTTAAAAAAAAACAGGTGTGCTATATTTGAGGTTAAATATACTTATTAGAGGAACACAAAATTCAGCACAAAGTGTAACAGAATACATTTCCTCACAATTTAAATAACTAAAACAACCAAATGGTAGTGCATGCGATTATATGAAAAGGCATGCGTTTTGACTTAGCTTAGGCCTACCAACCCCTACTCTCAACCTTCACGTGGTGATCGCTGGGTGTCTAGTATCTTGATCCAAGAAATTGGTAACGAACCCCGTTTGGTGAATTTGATCCAAGAAATTGGTAACGAACCCCGTTTGGTGAATTTTGGCGGCAGCAGTTGAGAGAGGGGGAAGAGTGTACTCTCTTTAGAGCACTTCTTCTTATTTTAGACGGCAGCGGATGAATTTCGTAGATGGAATCAACGGTGGTGCCTACTTTCCAGTTAGGTTGAATTTAGTGAACACCTTGCGCAAGCTGCTTCGACATATTCGGATCACAGGTCGGTAAGGAATTTGCGAGGTTAGTGAGGACCTTGGAATATAGACGGTGGTGGAGGAGCCCCTTAATGGGCGAACGGAAGCGCTCATACTCCCGTAGTGGACTATTAGCACCGTTGAACTTGGCTCCGCGTCCTTAGAGTACATCAAAATGAACTGGCCCTTAGGGTTGGGGGTAGTAGTGTTGGATTAATTTCATACCACGTAAATGGTTTCGAAGCAACCAACGGCCTCCGATACGGATAATTTTACTGTTAGTGACCCTTGCAAACGACACCGATCTTCATGTCGGCACGTGGAATGTTAGATTCCTCTACAAACCACGTGCGGCCGAACAACTTGCGGAAGTCCTAGACTGCTGCAAGGCAGGCATTATCGTTATCCAAGAAGGGCGATGGGATGTGCCGGGCAAAAAGAGGATGAAAAACTGCGACATCTGCTATGGCGATTGCTGCAGACAACAAGGGCTGGGTTGCGGATTTGTTATTAGAGATAGACTTAGGCAAGAAGTGTTGAGTTTTCGGCATGTAAGCGAGCGCTTCATGACTATCCGTCTCAAGGAAAATTCGTCAAAATTAGCTTAATATCCCCTTTATTTAAACAAATTAGTGACACGCCCATATGGCGTGTAGGCACTGCGACCAGAGAGATCTATTGTGCCAGAAGCCACCTACTTTGACAGCAGTAGTTCTACTCTCCTAGTGAAAGCAATAATTACGGCTGTGGAGGAGTTCCTTAGGTCAGTTGGATATATGAGCTGCACACTCATATTGCTCTGCGGTTACGTCTTCTTCTAGACAGAGGCGGCAGATGATGTCCTTTGGGATTCTTATTTTGCTGAGGTGGTAGAGTACTTGGCAGTGAGCGGTAAGAGCGCTGACAACCCTTCTTAAGTAGTTTCTATTATACTTAAGGGTATCACCTGCCTTTTTTTGGAAGGCTTAGACAGCTCTTTTAGCTTGTCTCAGACGTTGGGAGTTATTCCAGTGAGAAATGCACATGTTGCGTTCCCAACTGTTCAAGGTAAATTTAAAGGCAGAATGAGATATTCCGTAAAAGGGTTCGGGTCCAGTGAATAACTCAGAGGATCCTTTCCTAGCTAGCAGGTCTACAGTTTCGCTGCCGTCAACGCCTATATGACTCGGTACCCACCACAATTTTACGTTATTGCATCGGGCCAAGTTTTATGAACGGTCGAAGCAGTTTAAAACTGATTTTGAACTGAGCACATGAGAGATCAGTGCTTCAAGCGCTGCTTTGTGGTCGGTGAGTATGTGGATAACGGCACCTCTGATGCCTGAGTGTAAGTTTGTACTAGCGCACGTCTCGATAGCGTAAAGTTCGGCCTGGAAAACACTAGGACCACAGATAATAAAGTTACATACATAGATATCGCATGCAGAGCATTACCACTTTTTCAACGACAATAAAATTCTCAAACCTAAGGGTTGTTGCATCTTTTCGGTATGAAACCATTTTAAGTTGTATAGTCGTGGATATCAACCATCCTCCAGTGTGTTGTAACTTCGAAATACATACATTTTTCCCATATTTAGTTTTGCTGCAACCCTTTATTATGCTTTACGTCTCAATCGATCTTGCAAACGAACATATACGAATGACTGACTGCAGGCGCGAACGCACGGGGGGTTTTGGGGGTTCAACGTTACGTCCACTGTGCTAATCATAATTTGAGTTTGGCCATTACACACGCTTGTAACATATCGTCTATACGAAATTGCATAGGAACCATTAAACAAGTTGAAAAATAACTATATCTTTAATCACAATGAAGTGAGCTAAGAAAAATGTCCAATAGAAAAAAACAACTCAAATGATTCTTTAACTTCTTTAATTTAATTGTTACCGCGACAGTGGTTCAAATGCAAGTGCTCAATGAACTGAGCTAACCATATAATGCGTGGAAAGAAAAAAAAACAGTATTTGGGGATAGCGGAATATGGTATATATCAAAATACTAATGTAATACATATTATGTACATAAGTGGCGTGAGCTATCTGCTGATACAACGAAAGAAAAAAAATCTATCAAAGCAATTACAATAATACAGTGTTGCGAGCAAGAAAATTTTAATTTAAAATATTAAATTTAAAATGTTAAATAAATTCTATTTGGTCCCAAACATTCCGCCACCCCAAGGACTACTGTTCTTAACAGAGGTTATAGCGCCCACACTCGCTAGTTAGTGTGAAAAGTTAGTAGAGAGGAAGAGTTATAGCGCTCTTACTCGCTTGTTATTTGTTAGATTGAGGGTTGAATGGCAACAAACATAACTTAACAACTGGTCTCTTTAAAATACAATTCTGGGTTCGTAAGCTAACTACTCGAACAAATCCATCAGCTCCAGAATGTGTCTCAACAATACGTCCTAATGGCCATTTACTTGCAGAATATCGCTCGTCTTTGAGTAGTAAGAGGGTCCCCAACTTCAAAATTAGGTTTCGCTATCCACTTTGGGCGCTGTTGTAACCTCAAAAGATACTCGGTGCTCCAACGTTTCCAAAAATGTTGCTGAAACTGTTGAACTAACTGCCAACGCCGCAAGGGAGGTATTTTAGCATCTATAAGATTTGGTTCTGGGATAGAGTTCGTTGGCTCCCCAATCAAAAAGTGTGCAGGAGTCAAGACGTCAAAATCGTTGGGATTATCAGACATAGCACAAAGAGGCCTAGAATTGAGACAACATTCAATTTGAGACAATAATGTATAAAGTTCTTCAAACGTAAGAACTTGGTTATTTAAAATTCGTTTAAAGTGACATTTTATGGATTTCACCCCCGCTTCCCATAGCCCACCGAAATGAGGAGAAGAAGGGGGATTGAAATGCCACTGAATTCCATCCGTGGCTACCAGTGATTGAATATCCTCAGGATTTTCGGAAATGAACTGAAGAAGAGACTTTTTAAGTAACCGATTTGCACCAATAAAATTTGTACCAAAATCGCTGTACAGGTCACTACAGGTACCACGCCTACTTACAAAGCGCCGAAGTGCCGACAAAAAAGCTTCACTAGTGAGATCCGAAACTGGCTCCAAATGTATGGCTTTTGTACAAAGGCAAATAAAAATGCATATATATCCTTTGAATGCCTTTGCTGAACGTCCTTTAGTGGTTCGCAAATCAATTGATCCTGCAAAATCGATTCCACAACGCCGAAATGGTTTGGAAGGAGTTACTCTAGGAGTTGGAAGTTCCCCCATAACCTGTGAAGAAAATTTGGCATTAAATCTTATGCAACGAAGGCACTTATGGATGTGTTGACGGGCCAGATTTCGAATATTTAGAATCCAATACGACTGGCGCAAACACGCTATCATCATTTTCGGACCACCATGTGCATCTGAAACTAGAATAAGAGCAAAAGAACATTTTTGTGATAGAAGAATTTGGTTCGTTGAATCAAAGGGTAGATCTTTAGCGAATTTTAATCGTCCACCCCCACACGTAAAATGCCATCAGCGTCTATAAACGGTGAAAGCGAAGAAAGCTTTGAAGACATTTTATAATTTAAATTATTGTTGGACATGAGAACTTTTATTTCGTCATAGAAATGAACATTTTGCGACTGCTTTATAAGCCAATTTCTAGCCTTAAATTTCTCTTCTAGGGGCAAAACACCAATTGCGTGATCTTTAGTGCGAAGATTATTTAGAAATCGAAAACAGTAAGCCGTTGTATTTATAATACGGTGCAAACGTGATGTTGTATTAAGCAAGTAAGGAAATATAGAATTAGTGGGCAAATTTGTTTGCAGACATGTTAACGGTTTTGCTTCTAAAGTTGTTTCGAGGGAACTTTTGTCCTGAACAGGCCAATTTGAGCTAGATTGTCTTAACCAATCGGGGCCGTTCCACCACAAATTGAAGTTAGTGAAACAGTCCGGCGGAATGCCTCGAGATGCACAATCTGCAGGGTTTTGTAAACTGGGTACATAGCACCAGTTTTCAATATCAGTGTAAGTCTGAATTTCACTTACACGATTTGCCACAAAAACTTTCCATCGACTTGAAAGTCCACGTATCCAACTTAAAACAATTGTTGAATCGCACCAACAATATGTTTTTTCAACGCGTAAGTGTAGCACTCGTTTTATATGGTTGATTAGCTTAGCGAGTAGAACTGCTCCACATAGCTCAAGTCTGGGTAGCGTAATTTGTTTGATTGGCGCAACTTTGGTTTTTGCAGTTAAAAGTGATACTCTAATGTTACAATCAGCTTGCAGAACGCGGCAGTAAACAACTGCAGCATATGCAGCAATAGAGCTATGACAAAATCCGTGTATCTCAACCGCACACAGAGAATTCGAATTAAAGGTTTGCATCCAACGTGGGATACGAATTTCTTCAATTTTACATAATTTGCTGCAAAAGTGTATCCAATCATTCTCTAATTGGGTTGGGATTTCATCATCCCAAGTAATACCTGATCGCCAAGTCCTTTGGATCATGATTTTTGCTAATATAGTAACCGGAGATAACCATCCCAACGCATCAAAAAGCCTAGCAATGTCGGACAAGATGCTTCGTTTAGTTGGACTTCCACTTTTCGTTGTCAAATTAACCCGGAACAGAAAATTATCAGTTATAGGAGACCGAAATAAACCCAAAGCCTTGATTGTTGGATCACAATCGAAACTCATTTCCTTAATCGGTTCTCGATCTTCAAGAGGAATATAGCTCAACAATTGAGAGCAGTTTGAAGCCCATTTACGTAAATGAAATCCACCTGCAAGAAGAAGATCACGTAATTCATTCTGCACAATGATGGCCTCTTCTAATGAATCAGCTCCCGAGATAATATCATCAACATATGGTATGTATCACGATGCAAAATATGTGAGGCCCTTGGAAAAGATTCCCTTTCATCTTCGGCCAACTGTCGCAAAACGCGAATTGAAAGATACGGTGCACAAGTTGTACCATATGTAACAGTGGTTAATTTAAACACACTAATAGGTTCATCAACTGAATTCCTCCACAAAATATGTTGAAATCTTGTATCAGAGTGATGAACGCGAATCTGACAAAACATTTTTTCTATGTCGGCAGAGAGACAAACTTTATGAGTACGCCAACGCAACAAAATTGATGGCAAGTCATTTTGAAGTGCAGGTCCAGCTGACAGACAATCATTGATTGACATCCCATTTGATCTCTTCCAAGCGCCATAAAAAACAACACGTAATTTGGTTGTTGTGCTGCTTTCTTTAAACACGGCATGGTGTGGTAAAAAATGCAAATCTTTCAAATGTTTGATATTTGAAAAATGTGAGACAAACACCATATGTCTTAATGTCCAATACTCTTTCATAAAATTTTCGTATTCCTCTTTAAGTTGCGGACGTGAGGATAGAGTCCGTTCCACTTGCTTAAATCGAGCTAATGCACTAGGCAACGAATCTCCAAATTTAGGAAAGGATTGAGCAAGCACAATTTCCTTAAATGGTAGGCAAACTGTATAGCGACCAGAGGCATCACGAGAAGTAGTTTTTTTGAAATAAGTTTCACAAGCCTGTTCCTCTGGGGTAGGTAGTCTTTCTCTGCCTTCTTTAATCTCCCAAAATTTTCGAAGAAGTGCATTAACATCATCACTATCGGATAAATAAGCAACATTGGAACAGTGGCGTGGCGTGGGTTGGGGCCGCCCGGGGCAGACCCAATTTATGCCGCCCCTAGTAATTTTTTCACACACTAAAAAAAAAAACCTTTGTCTACGGTTTCAACCAGTTATACCTACACATATGTATGTCAATAAACTTGGTAAAATTTCTCTTTAAAATTTTGTCAACTGTTGTTCGTACTACTTTCTAGCAAGTGAAGCAAAAATGAAGCTGCAAAATTTACCCATATTGGTTACTTTCCGATTTCCCAGTCTCTAAGCGGATAAAAATTACTTACCTCAGGATATCAAATTAACAACGATAATTCCCATTAAACTTTAATTATCTTAATTAAAATTCTTCAGAAAAACAGCCACTAAATACAAAATAAAAATTGCCTACTAAGCCAAAGTGTAAGATCGCGCCGGAGAAAGTAGGCAAACTAAAACTACCGGGTTCAGAGCACAAAAAGGTGAAGAAAGAGTGACAACAGAAAAGTCCTCGACCTCTGCTCTTAAAAGAAATGGTACTGCAAAGTTAACATCGAAAAACCCACCGAGCAATGAAGTCTTACGCTCAGGCCGCGGCTTCCGAAAAACCAAAAAATGTTGAAATTTCGACGGACCATTTTTCTCATGTTTTCTCAGTTATTCTCGGGAAACTTGAAGAACAAAGCAGAATAAATAAAATTATTTTCGATAGGCTGGTTAAACTTGAAAATAATTCACAGAAAATGCGCACTTCAACTAGAATATGAATGACAAACGAATGTTAAAAATATGTACTTGGAATGCAAACGGACTTTTGCAAAAACATGACGAATTGGAAATATTTATGCGTGAAAAAGATATTGATATTTGCTTGATTTCTGAAACCCACACAAGAAAGGAATCGCATTTAAAAATAGAAGGCTATAATGATTACCAGGCGTGTCACCTTTCGGGAAAAGCGATAGGCGGATAATCCTTGTTTATTAAAGACTGCAGCGAACAATCCGAAGACCTAAAGATAGAGCTTGAAACTTTGCAATTGTGCACGATTCGAGTTAAAAATTGTCAGCGTACTCTTAAAATCTCATCTATCTACTATGCGTTCTGCGCTTGAAAAAAGTGATTTTACTAACTTGTTTGAATTGCTAAAACCTAATTTCATTATTGGCGGCAATTTTAATGCGAACCATTCTGGGGCTCAAGATACAGCTCGAAACAAGGTAGAATGCTCTATGGGGCAGGTACGGAGTATATTTGAGATTTCCCTTCGACGGGTAAACCGACTTACTGGCCAACTGATACTTCGAAAATACCTGACCTGATCGATTTTTTTGTTGTGAAAGGAATATCTACCAACCACATAAAAGTTAAAGAGAGCTTTGATCTGTCGTCTGATCATTCCCCAATTATTTTGGTATTGAGCAAAAAACTAGTCTATAACCTAGAGTCAGCGAGATTAACTGGGAAGGTTTTAGGAACGAAATTGAAGATAATGTAGAACTGAGCATTCCACTTACGACACCCTATGAACTTGAGGTTGAAATTGATCGCTTCGTTGAGATCGTACAGCTCGCCTCTTGGAATAATACTCCCATCCCAAGGAAAACACCGGACTAATACGGCTTACGATATCCCCCGGAAATGAAGGAATTGGTCAAGGAAAAATGAGAAGCGCGTAAAAAATGGCAACAGAGTCGTGCTTCGCAGCATAAAGCACACTTGAATCGTCTGTGCAATTCGTTAAAGAAGACTATAAAGGGTATTAGGAATCATGCAATAGGTTCTTACCTTGAAAGCTTAACAGCGAAAAAAGATTCCAATTATTCTGGTAATCTGTAGAAGGCACCAAAAAGCCCAAAGTTCCCGCGCCGCCAATTAAATTAAATCAAGATGAAGGGGCAAGAGAAGATAAAGAAAAAGCGGACGTCTTTGTGGCCCACGATGGTCAAGTGGTTTAAGACAACCGCAATAGGCTAGATTTACCATCTGACGATTTGACGCTCACAAGTGCAACGCTAAGGGAACTTAAACATGAGATCGAGAATCTAAAACCTAAGAAATCTCCTGGTTATGATTTGATTAAAGGAGAAATTCTCAAAGTTTTACCTAGAAAAGCATTAAGCTTCTCCATATTGTAAATATTGCGCTTCAGATTAAAACACGTGCCGAGCCAATGGAAAGTTTCATCATGGTTTTAAAACCAGGAAAATTCTGACCACCAGTTTATAAGGTGTGGCATGATGGCTTGAAATGCAAACTACGACAAGTCCTCCCTGTATGCTTATACAATATTCTAGTATCATATCTCGGGAATAGACTCTTCCGTGTTAGATATGGAAACGAATACTCGGAGCTCAAAGAAATTTCGGCCGCCGTACCACAAGGAAGCGTGCTTGGGCCGCTTCTCTATCTGTTATATACTCGTGATATACCGAAAGAAGATGGCACTATCCTTGCTCCGTTTGCCGATGACACCGCTATCCTAGCAGTAGGTAAAACAATCGAAGAAACGACTGCAAAACTGCAAAGCGCGCTAAATAATGTAAATGAATGGACTAGGGACTGGCGGATTGCCCTCAACGAATCTAAATCTGATCACGTGAATTTCACTTACAAGAAAACTAATAACTTGCCAATTTTCCTAAATTCGGCCCGGATACCTTTTGCAAACGACGCCAAATGCCTGGGAATGACAATCGACGCAAGGCTGAAATGGAATTCGCATGTGAAAATGAAACGTAAAGAACTCGAAATCAAATATAGACAAATGTACTGGTTACTCGGAAAACATTCCCAGCTCAGTACTGAGAACAAACTGCTTTTATACAAGCAAGTGCTAAAGCCGGTGTGGACCTACGGTATACAACTTTGGGGTTGTACCAAGAAAACAAATGCCAATGTTTTACAAAGTTTTCAAAATAAAGTGCTAAGAGAGCTGACACTATCGGACATGTCAACAATACAGTCCTACAAATTTTGGATGAGAGCAATTTATTGCGCCGACTACAAAAGACGAAACCTTTCGACTTGGCGAGATAATGATTAACCGCGTCTAGATTGCGGAACATGCAAGATCTTTCAGTGGAAAGTAACCTGCCAAACGTTTTTATTTCGTGATAGAAAAATTGCGTGATAAGTTATTACTTAGTTGCGATATCTAACAAATTTATATCGAAGGGTGGTGTTTTTTTTACTAAGTAAGAATCTGACACTACTATGAGCACGCGCTTGCTATTCTTATAGTGTCTACGGAAGATTTTTCACCTACTCTCGGAAAAAAAAACAGGATTCGATTATTTTTTGTAATTTATTTTCCATTTATCTATTTTTTTCTTTAGCCTTTGAAAATTTTTAATTTAATTGCATTAAATTATGTTTGTTTATTAATTAATTAAATTCATTAATAAATAAATAAATAACTTCATAACTAGAATTTGTTTAAAAAAATAATGTTTAAATGAAAGGATGAAAGCATTTTTTTTAGTTTTAAGTAAAAGGGAAAAAAGTTATATAGGTAGGTACATATGCAATTAATTTTTTTTTTATTTACAAGAAACTTTTTTATTTATTTACAGCAAACTTCTTTAAATTTTTTATTTTCCTACTTTTCATCAGGGAAAATCTCTTATTATTCTTTCAGTGTCGATGGTCTCTGTGATTTCCTGCTCTATAGCCATGATACCCAGCTTAGATAACCTTAAAGTGCTCATTGTGGACCTTAAATAATTTTTAATAAGCTTGAATTTTGAGAAACTCCTCTCACAGCCGGCATTACTTATAGCAATTGTGAGAAAAAGACGAAGCATTATTGTTATGTTAGGCGACTAACTTCCAGTCTAAACTACAATATATATTTTAATAGTTCGAGTGGGTGACCTCATTTGTTTTGCCTGTAGAAAGTGCCGCCTCCAGCAAAGTGCCGCCCGGGACCTGTGCCCCCCTTGCCCCCTCCTCGGTACGCCACTGCATTGGAATAAACGACTGAAGTCTGATTTGTCTCATTTAATATCCCAGATATGATCCATCCAAATTCAGTGTTTTGCAGCAGCAATCCATTTTGCAATTTTGCAATTTGGTTTAGTAACAATTTGCCATAAAGATCAGCACCTAGTAGTACATCGATAGGCCCTGAATTAAAAACGTTACTGTCTGCTAACTTATAACTTTCGAATAACGAACGATCTAACGCTATGTTTCTCTAAGGCAGCGCAGTTGTAATGGTTTTGAGTACAACCAATTTACAAGAAAGTGAAAAGTGAGGTTGGGTATATGACTGTAATACCACATCGACAAGTCCTGAACTGGATGACATTTTTGAGTTTATACCACCAATTGGTAAATAAAAAACTTGCTTTCGCAACTGAAGCCGTTCAGCCACATTTTCACTACTAAAGGAGATTTGTGATCCTTGATCCAAAAGTGCGCGAACAGGAAATTCACCGCTTGCAGTTATGATTTTAATAATGGCCGTCGGAAGTAGACCAGGTTTTATCTGATTATCCTTCAAAACAGTGTAACGAAGTGACATGTTTCCCTACCTTTACCTAGCCAGTCAGCCCGTGCTTTGCTCGTGCCTTGCACGGACTGATAGCCGCCCCGTGCCTTGCACGGACGCCAAGATTTTGAGACATTGGAAGAGCTGATGGATCTCGCAGAGGAATATGAGTTCGTAAGGAGCGAAGAAAAGGCCAGTAGACCGCCGGCCGTTCCAAACCATCCTTCGAGATTACAACCCGTCAAGACTCTACCTGCCCAGATCATCTACGATCGCAACACGCACTGCTGGAATTGCAAGCAACATGGGCACCGCCAGCAAGAAAGCCGTCAACCGTTCCGCCTCTTCTGTTCCCGTTGTGGAGAGGACGGAAGAATGACGAGGAACTGTCCGTGCCACAATGCACCGAGTACACCAACGTCAACAACACTGGTCAGCGCAGGAGAAAGCCGACATACATATCCGATGGCGCCTCCGAAACAGCAGCCTGAAGCTGTCAACAAGATGAAGCTCTCTTCACCACCGTCGATACCGCTGCTAGAGTGCGACCTATCAACGCGACAATGGATCACGCCCGTACTGAGATCGTCACTGTCGTCAACGCTGCAGTCATTAGAAGAATCTCTATTACCGAGGACATCAGTACCGCCAGAGTTGCGAAACTCCAATTGGCTGCACCCATCAGATGTCATACCACCGCCGTCACCATCATCATTGCTACCAGAACCGTCATCACCGTCGACATCAGTGTCACCAGAGTTACGAAACTCCAATTGGTCGCATCCGCCATATGTCAAACCCCCGCCGTCACCGTCCCTACCGTTGTCACCACTAACCCGAATGACATCAGTGTCGTCAGAGTTGTCAAACTCCAAATTGTCGCCACCGTCAGATGTCATACCACCGCCGTCACCGTCATCACCGTTGCCAGAAGTATCGTCACCGTTACCAGAACCGCCGTCACCGATACAAGAACCGTCATTACCGTCGACATCAGTGCCGCCAGAGTTGCAAAACTACAACTTGTCGCCACCGTCAGATGTCATACCGCCGCCACCGATACCAGAACCGTCATTACCGTCGACATCAGTGCCGCCAGAGTTGCAAAACTACAACTTGTCACCACCGTCAGATGTCATACCGCCGCCGTTACCGTCATCACCGTTACCAGAACCGCCGTGACCGATACCAGAACCGTCATTACCGTCGACATCAGTGCCGCCAGAATTGAGAGATGCCAACTTGTCGCCACCGTCAGATGTCATACCGCCGCCGTCATTGCGAAATGTTACACAAACACAGACAGAGGAGAAAACAATGCTGTTGCCATCTCCACCAGCAAGACTACCGTTACCCTTTACGACGATTACTAGACCAGGATCAGAGACCAGAGGCCATTGCCGACACAAGAGAGCAAGCCCTCACCATCGATAGACTCAACCCTAACCATGGCCAAGCCGGTACTGTCAAAACCACCGCCATGGCCTAAGGTCGAAGTATTCCTCTCACCGTCGCCACCACTAACACGGACGTCACCAACGTACATCCGATTACGATGGTCGCAGCCCCGACCGCCTGAATTCCTGCAGAAACCATCATCATTAGTGCTATGATTAGTCCTAATCTTTTTAATCATCCATTTTCATTTTTATTTTTATTTTTATCACCCTGAAGTTATTTTGTTATTTCTTATCACCCTGAAGTTATTTTTTTTTTTGTTTAGACAAATGAAAGTTTCCACGAAATAAAAGGATTTAAAATTTTCCCTTACAGGAGAAATGAGTAAACGACGAGAAGGTTCCCGTCTGCCGAAGAAGGAGGGAGATGTAACGAAGTGACATGTTTCCCTACCTTCAATTACGAAGCGAGAGAGAAAATGGGGTATACAGCCAGGTGTTTTGGCAGAGGACGACCCATGCCACCAAAAGGGTTGCATACTTTCGGGTACCTCTACAAAGACAACCAACTCATAAGGAAGTATGGTATACCCTAAGGCACACCAATATAAAATAAAGCCAGAAAGTCAACGAGACACAAACAACAACAAAACACGAAGGAGTTTTAAAAAGTCACACTTCGTTCTAACAAAGATATCCAATAAGTAAGAGAACGTAAGTGGCAGTTGGGAGAGTCTGCTCAGTGGTGATAAGTGTACCAATCCAGCGTACCTGGAACAGACTCTCCCCCGAATTCGGTCACCAACATTTTTGGTTTTGGTTTTCGTGCCTTCACCCCAGTGAGCGGGTATTCAGCTAAGGGTCCGTTTTGACCACAGCCGGCCCGTCCCTTGATAAGTGTCCCCATTCCTTTGGGACAAATCCTCCAGACCGGCATTTAGCGGAGTTTTGCCGCCAGCCTTTCCCGCTCCAAGCTTACGCTTGGCTCCCCTTCCTGAGAAGCAGCCCTGCACGGACATAGCCCTGCACGGACATAGCCCTGCACGGACATAGACCTGCACGCACATAGAGAGTCAGCCCGTGCCTTGCACGGACCAGCAGCCGGCCCGAGCCTTGCTCGGACCAGCCAGCCTGCCCGTGCCCTGCACGGACAAGCCCGTACCAGTACCGCGTGTGGACCGCACGACCTGTCAAGCCGTTCCAAGACACCGCAACCCCATAGACCCGCCAAGGAGGCCAGGTCTAGCCAGAGCTAGGGGTTTAAGTATTACTGTAGTGTAGAATTAAGCTTATCCATGAATTGTTAAGTATAAGATTTGTTAGTATAAGAATCTTGCAGTGTTAAAAGTCACACTGTAATATTAGTCTTATAGTCTTAATAAAGTACCTCTTTCCCAAAGTTTTAGGGTATTTCTTTGGGGCTGACCCTGGAGCCGGTGAGCTCACCTCAGCCTTTGACAAAAAAGACCTTTACAACAGGAGTTGTTCACTGTAAGATTCCCTGTTACCAACGGACAGAATTTTCTTAACAGAAAAAATAAAACACTAACTCTGTTACGTTATAAAAATAGCGAATTGACTTTTGAAGCTGTTGCATCATGAGTTTTGCCTTGATAATGCAAGGTGAAACCCAGCCCATCGGATCATACAGCCTTGCTACGGATGACAATATCGAACTTTTCGTGACTTCACCATCGTTGAATTGTGCTACCTGAAAGGAAAAGATGTCGGGGATCGGTAGCCACCTTATTCCAAGGGTTTTGACATTGGAAGATTCAGATGGGACAGAAAAGTTTACTTCCCGATGATCTGGAGGAACCTGTTCCAATACCTGCTCGCAGTCAGGTTAGGTTAGGTTAGGTAGGGTTATGAGGTTATCATAAAACACTAGGCACCAAAGTGGGCCCATCGCGATCCCTAGGGAACCTTCACGGCAGAAGACCTAAACCCATTCTCCCAAGCAATTAATCTCCCTACATAAACTGAAAAGATCCTTGTTATGGTTTAGGGACCTCACCTCTTCAAGGTTATCGAAGAAGTATCTTCCAAGGTGCTTTAGCCTTGTCCTGGCAATTCCTTGACATTCACAGAGTATATGAGTTATATCCTCTGAGACATGTAGGTCGTCGCAGTACCTACAAACATCCGTATCGGATAACCCTAATCTCATGGCATGCCTCCTTAGGAGACAGTGGCCAGAGAGTATTCCTATCACTGTTCTTAGCCTCGATCTATCTAACTTAATTATCTCCCCAGATTTTCTGCGATCTAGCACAGGCCACAAGGCCTTAGACACCCTGTGACCATCTAAGTTTGACCATCTTAGATAAGCCGTGTCAATGATTTTATCCCGAATAATTCCCTTGGCCACGCACCCTGGTGGCTTAATACTACCAATTATATCGCTACGTGGGATCCCCGCTCCTCTTTTAGCCAGCGCGTCGGCCTGCTCGTTGCCTTCAATATCGCAGTGTCCAGGTACCCAACATAATCTGACTCGGTTCTGCGTACATAATGCCCTAAGCATTATGCGGCAATTCCTGATTATCTCAGATTTTGTTACGTAAGACTCTAGCGCCTTGATGGCCAATGTAGATGGCGATATTCTTATCGGATATTGCTCCCATCTCAAGTAATTCCGCAGCTTTGAGTACAGCTAGAACCTCTGCTTGGAACACACTGCATGTGTCCGGAAGTCTCAAGGCCACCTGTAGGTTCGTATCCCTCGAGTAAATACCTGACCCCGTGCCCTCATTGGTCTTAGAACCATCTGTGTATATTGCAATCTCGTTATGGACAGAGACTGTCTTCCTTCGCCAGTCCTCTCTAATTGAATACAGTACTTCGTATGGTGTGTCGAAGTCTAAGGTGCCAAGTATATCGTCCGATTCGTCAGGGATTCCGGGAAAAGATTCCTTGAGAATGGAGCTGTGTCCTATGTTATTAGTCCTGAAGAGACCAACGTTAGAGAGCCGAAGCGCACTATTGCCCGCTTGAAATTTAATTTGTAGGTCTAATGGTAAAAGATACAGAAAGATCTCGAGTGCAGCCGTAGGTGTTGTGCGTAGAGCGCCCGTGATGGCAATGCAAGCTGTTCTTTGTACCATGGCCAACATATCCCGTGTGTTCTTCGTATTCGTTGCCTTCCACCATACAAGAGCCCCATACGTGAGGACGGGTCTGACTATCATGATGTATAGCCAGTGCATCATTGCGGGCTTCAGGCCCCATTTTTTCTCCGCGGTCCGCTTACAGATGAAAAGAGCATTATAAGCTTGCGGACCCTTTCCTGTATGTTAAGTTTCCAATTTAGTTTCCTATCTAGCATTATCCCAAGATATCTAGCGCGATCCGAAAGGGAAAGCTCCACCCCTGCTAGCTTAGGCAGTTTGAAGGGTGGTATCTTGTATTTTTTGCTGAAGAGTACCAATTCGGTTTTATCCGGGTTGACGTGTAGTCCACACCCTCTAGCCCATTTTTCAAGACTATTAAGAGCTGATTCCATAATTTCACTTAATGTGTCAAGGAACTTGCCCTGAACTAAAATCAACACGTCGTCTGCGTAAGCAGTGACGCTTATGCCTGTGTTGCTTAGTTCTTTAAGTATCCCATCGATGACTAGAACCCAGAGGAGGGGTGAGATAACGCCTCCCTGGGGAGTCGTCCTGGTAACGGATTTTCTTATTGAACTGTTTCCGATAGTGGAGCTATTGTTTCTAGTGCCCAGCATATTGCAGATCCAATTGGTAATGCTATGCTCGACGTTCATTGTTTCCAGGGCCCGTTTGATGGCCCTCCTTCTACGTTATTGAACGCCCCTTCTATATCTAGGAAGGCTGCTAGTGCAAATTTCTTATATTGAAGGCTAGTCTCTATCTTCCCTACTACGTCGTGTAAAGCTGTTTCCACCGATTTCCCCTTCAAATATGCGTGCTGAGCTTTGCATAGAATCTCGTTGCAACACTTACTTCTGATGTGAATATCAAGAAGTCTTTCAAGTGTCTTGAGGAGGAATGACGAGAGACTTATGGGTCTGTAGTCTTTCGCTGAAGTGTGGCTTGGTTTACCTGCTTTAGGTATGAATATAACCCGCACTTCCCTCCATGCCACTGGTACGTAACATGACCTTAAACAATGTTTAAAAATTTCCCTAAGCCTGCATCTGACCTTGGCTGGAGCTTTTTGCAGCATAGCTGGCAAAATTCCATCAGGGCCTGGTGCTTTGAATGGTGCGAATGACATAATGGCCCATCGCAGATTCTTCCATGTAATGAGATTCTCTACGTCGTCCCCTATTGACCTACCATTGTACGAGTAGCTATTATTAGTAGAATCCATTGGCGATCTACTTCCTGGGAAGTGAGCTTCAATTAACGTTTCTAAAACTTCTTCGAAACTTTCTGCCCACGAGCCGTCAGATTTTTTGATGAAGCTTGGGACAGAAGTGTCTTTGGCTAGCATCTTGCGAAGTCTGGAAGCTTCACTAGTATCCGCAATGGACTGACAAAATTCCTTCCAGGACTTTCTTTTTGATTGCCTGATTAAGTACTTAAACTCCCGCTTGCGGTCCATATATTCATCCCATGTGGTACCGTCTCCTATTTCTTTGGCCCTGTTGTAGAAATGCCTAACCTGTTTTTTCTTGGAGTTAATTTCCTTGCTCCACCAAGGAGGTTGGGACATCTTGGACTTCTTTCTTCGTGGACAGGCCCTTTCGAATGCCATGTTCATTACTTTGCCTAAGTTATCTACCGCCTTATCTATATCTTGAGGATCGCCGTTGCGAATAGGCCCATCCTTAAGATGTTTCCTTACTAGCTCTGTATACATACCCCAGTCTGTACTCTTAGGGTTTCTGTAGCTGTTGCTAACCCTAGTCTGGAAATTAATTTGAAACCATATCCATATGTGATCAGACAGAGATGCCTCCTCCAAAACCCTCCACTTTTCTACCGTTAGGTGAACAAAACAAGAAGCTAGAGTTTTATCGATCACTTCTTGTCTGTTCCTTACTACAAAAGTTGGCGTAGAACCCTTGTTGCATATGGTGAGCTTGGTCGAAAGGATGAAATCAAAAAGACACTCACCTCTTGTATTAGTATCACTGCTACCCCATTGTGAGTGATGCGCATTTGCATCACAGCCCACGATGAAGAGCCAGTTGTCCTTCCTTACCAACTGCTTCAACTTCACAGATGGAATCTCCGCCAGCTCGTACGGGAGGTATGCAGAGACCAGACACAGCGGTTTACTTCCCTGCGGTTTACTTCCCTGCTCGCAGTTGCTGATGTACTTCCGTAGATGAAAATCTGCTGTGTTCAACAAACCGCTGACTGCCTTCAGCTTTTGTTGAGCTTCCTCTATGCTGTATGCACCTGTGATGACATGATCTACATAGGTTTCCTCCTTGATGATGGAAGTAGCTAAAGGAAACCGCAACGCTTCATCATCCGCCGATGCAGTCCCAAACGTAACTGTTTGCAGTCGGAAGGTCTTCAGGTCTTGGTTCGGATCATCTCTCCATAGGATCAGTTGGTAGTCAGCATCTGGAACGTTGATACGAATCTGACGGTACATCTTCTCTACGTCGCCAGTAAAGGTATTCCGATATTTCCGCCACCTCATGATCAGGTCTATTACATTCCTTAGTATCTTAGGTCCATCCATCATTTTGTCATTTAAGGAAGAGCCAAAAATAGGTTTGAAGTTTGCGTCGAAAACCACCCGCAACTTCGTGGTGGTACTGGATTCCTTAATGACTGCATGATGGGGAATGTAGTAGCGGAAAGGTGTATTCAGTACCCCGTAATTCTCATCGACTGGAGTCATCTGTCCGAGTTCGAGATACTCTGAAATACATTTGGAATATTCCGTGTGTAGTGTTGGGTTACTTTGGAGCCCCTTCTCCAATTGTAGAAAACGCCTAGCTGCACCTTGCTTAGACGGACCCATATCTGGGTATTTACCATCCTTAAATGGCAACCGGACTTCATAACGGCCATTGGGTAAGCGCCTTGTGTTTGCTAAGAAATGTTCCTCACAAACCTTATCTTCAGCTTCGTATTTCTCATATGGTTCTTCTTCAACCTCCCAGAACCTTCGAAGTGTTGTGTCGAGATCTACTTGGCTCAGAAAGCTATGTAGTGGCCAGTGCAGGGAACCTTTCCCAGCAAGATCCATCCTAAATGGGTGTTTTGTGCCACTGGACCTGAAAGTTCGTTCGACCTGATGATATCTCCAAGGATGATTTCAGCGTAGATGTCACTGCCGAGCAGTAAATCTACTTTGGCGGGTAGATCGAATGTAGGATCTGCCAATGGTTAGCCCTCCAAATGCTGCCATTTGCCGAAATTAATTTTCTGGGCCGGGAGAAGCCCAGTCAGGGACTTGAAGACTAATGCTCGCATTGTACCTGCGAAATTCGAGGTCAGTGACTCGAAGATAAGATCCACTACCTTATGGGTTGCTCCACTGCTGACCTTTCCCAGCCCACTAACTTCGACAAATGTTCTCTTCGTCTTCAGGTTTAGCCGCTAAACCGCTGCTTCGGTGATGAAGCACGCCTCCGATCCTGGATCCACCAGAGCCCTCAAAGTCAAATTACCTCCCGCTGCTCTTTTCACGGTAACTATCACTTGATTATCTACCTTGTCGCGGTGTGATGGCTTATACTAGAGCTCAAGACGCTTGGAATCGACATCGGGGACGTATCACGTCCCAAGCGGTATCGCCGCAACGATGGGCGATTCACTTGAAGAGGCTCGAAGTAAAACTAAAAGATAATCATCCTACCTAGTCTCTCCCATCCTTCTTTTCTTCCCCACCCCTCCCCCAACTCTTCCCCCTGGGCTGGATCAAGGTGTCAACCGTACCGTGCCGAGGATCAGCCTGGCTGAGGGCCCAGGACAACCAAAAATAGCTCAGTCGTAAACGGTGTATCCAGAGACAGCGGGCACGCTCTGGTATCAACTGCCTTATCTGCATAATGCGGGGCTCTGTGCAGACTGACCACCCTTTCCCTAGCTACTCGTGGGACCAAAATTTCTAACACATACAAAAAACCAGACCTTGAGGCCGGACCTCAACAAAAAAACCCGGAAACAGCCGACATCGTCGGCAGCTCTAAAAGCACTACACGTGTGGAAGAGCATCTGCAGAATCTCTGCATTGACGATTCCGTCAGCGAGTGCTCCGTGCTGTCGGACGAGCTGAATAGCGCTACACCCACGTGCAGTTCAGCTCCTCCACCTCTTCCCAAGCTCACTGACCAAGAAAGGAAATCGCTAAGTCGTGAGACTAAAGCGGCTTTCCGCATCCTTGACCGACTAGGCAAAAAGACGGAAAAGGAGTGGAGTCAGCAGGAGCGGGAATCCCACGTCTGGGCAACTGACATTGCCCGACAGTTCAGCGAGCTAATGAAGCTAAAGCCTCTGCGGCACTTCGCTACCCGTGGGCAACGCCACCCAACCACCCGTGGCACACGCCACCCTTCCACCCGTGGCTCACGCCAGTCCTCCACCCGGGGCACTCGCCAACCCACGAATCAGAGAGTGAATCCCTCTCCTCGAAAGTATCGCTCCCACGCTAACGACACACCGAGTCGATCTGGTTTACCAAATCAAGCTGGGGGCCAGTCCGTAGTCGCGATAGACTCTGCGCCCAAGAGACGCAGGTCCGTAGACGAGGAGTCCAACGCCTCGAAGAAGACAAAGAGCTCAGTGAGCTCCAAACCCTTCTCCGAGACGGGCAAAGGACAGCCTCGTCGTCGCGATAGTGGACCTGTCTGACGAAGAGGGGAGGATCTCCTACGATAAGTATAGGCTCATTGAAGGCAGAGTGATGAACTGCCTTTACGAGCGTATAATAACTCATCCTAACTCTCCACCCACCTTTCAAGACGCTGGCTGGCATCAAGGCTTCGTCAAGCTGATCGCATGCGACGATCAGAACTCGGTCGACTTCATCGCCGCTGCCATTAGCAGCATAGGTGAAATCTGGCCAGGAGCCAAGCTCAAGGCGGTGGAACGGAGCCAAATCCTCCACAGGCCGAAAGCAAGGATCTGGGTTCCACTCGAACCGCCCGAGCCAGCAAAAGTTCTTAGCCTGATTGCCTACCAAAATCCGGACCTACCAGTCAAAGACTGGAAGGCATTTGAGGAGCCACCGAGCTCTAAAAAAACGGATAACGACACCAAGAGATCTGGCCGCTCGCTAGTCATCTCTCTAACTGCCGAATCAATACCTCTACTCCGCGCGAAGGAGTTTAAGATCCGTTGTGGTCTGAAGGTAATTGATGTAAGGCTTTTCACGGCGGACCGTAATAGCATCGCAGGTCCCTCTAACTCGGCGACTCCCGCCCTCCCCCGCGTTGTAATCCATGATGATAAACCATCATCCCCCGATGACCTAAACGCTACCGTCGTGGAGAGGTCCGTATCAGCTCATAATGATGCTAAAACTGATACAGATTAATCCCCACCATTCTTCCTTAGCATCCGCTAACCTGTTACTTCGCCTCAGTGAACGAGGCTTTGACATCGCCCTGATCCAAGAACCTTGGATAAGAGATGACACCGTCATAGGATTAAGGGCCCCAGGATATACGCTATACCACGCGAAGAATGTAGGTAGAACACGAGCTTGCATTCTTGCTAGAACCTCCTTAAACCTAACTTTTCTTCCCCACCATAGCACAAGAGACCTAGCAGTAACGCTGCTTAAATCAAAAAACACCGTCATCTGGCTGGCGTCAGGATACCTACCCTATGAAGACCCCGAGTCTGCTCCATCCAAGGAAGTGGAAGAAGTGGTAGATGAAGCAAGGAGGAGAAGAGAAGCCATCTTATTGGGGTGCGACACCAACGCGCACCATGATCTATGGGGAAGTACCAACACTAACCCTCGAGGTAGGTCTATTTTCGAGTATTTAGTAGGCACCGACCTAGTAGTTTGTAACAGAGGAAATAGTCCTACTTTTATTACCAAGACCCGGCAAGAGGTGCTTGACGTCACCTTTGCTTCCCAAAATATCTATCCTGCAATTTCCAACTGGACTGTATCTGACAGTCATTCGTTTTCCGATCACCGCTATCTGGAGTACAAGCTGGAAATCTGTCACAGTACCGCACCCTTGGTCTTCCGCAATCGACGGAAAACCGACTGGTGCTTACACAATAAATCCCTCTCTGCTAAACTATCCAATCAAGTGTACACTACACCAACTACACAATTGGAATTAGACAAGCTAAACACCGTTCTAACTTCTGCACTTAATACAGCTTTCATCGAATCCTGTCCGACCACAAGAAGAAAGGTGGGCAATCGTCCCCCATGGTGGAATGCAGAACTCAACAGCCTTCGCTGCACAAGCAGGAAGCAGTTCAATAAAGCCAAACGAACAAGGCTACCACTGGACTGGGAGATCTACAAAGAAAGTCTGAAGAACTTCAAAATAGAGGTTCGGAAAGCTAGACGCAGATCCTGGCGCGGTTTTTGTCAGAGTATTGACAACACGTCTCAATCCTCTAGACTGCGAAAAGTCCTCTCCAAAACACCAACTATACCTAGTGTCCTCATGAATCCCAATGGATCCTGGGCTGAATCGGACGAAGCATCGCTCAACCTGCTCTTGGACACTCACTTCCCCGGCTGCACGCCTACCCCCAACGATGATCGCGCCCTGGTAATTGCTGCACGCCCACAGGCACATCCTCATCTTATCAGCGAAGATAAGCTGAAAGGGGCAGTAAACAGTTTCGAACCATTCAAATCCCCGGGACCGGATGGTGTTTTTCCGGCCCAGATTCAGACGGCCTTCAATATAGTATGGCAGTATCTCTCCTGCATTCTGAAGGCTTGTCTTGAGCTCGGAACAACACCAACTGCCTGGACCGAGGTAAGAGTGGTCTTTATACCCAAAGCAGGCAAGACATCGCACACCCTCCCAAAGGACCTAAGACCTATTAGTCTAACGTCCTTCCTTCTCAAGATTCTGGAAAGAATCCTGGACCTACACATCAAGGCCACTATTGATAGCACCCTACTATCCATGTCACAGCACGCCTACCAAAAAGGCAAGTCTGTGGAAACGGCTTTGCACTCCATCATCCACCCTATCGAAAAATCACTCTCAACCAAAGAGTTCACCCTAGTGTCATTTCTAGACATAGAGGGAGCTTTCAACAACGTTGAAACAAATTCGATTACCAGTGCCTTACGTAGGCTCAACATCTGCGAACCCATCTGTTGTTTCGTAGAACACATTCTAAAGAACAGGTAGTATTGGTATGGTTGCCCGCCTTGGAGAAGAAATCCAACCTATCCATAATGGAAAAAACTCAGCGAGTTGCATGTCTCAGTATTACCGGTGCACTGAGAACTTCTCCCACAGCGGCGCTCCAAACCATGCTCCATCTGCTTCCGATTGACATCGTCAGTAAGCAATTGGCTGTCAGCTCGGCAATAAGACTGAGAGGCTCCAGGCAGTGGAAGGAGCAACACACGGGACATGCCAATATACTTTCGATGCACCGTCATCTTCCCAATTCCACTGACCATCTGCCCACTGAATATGATTTTGACAAGGGCTACACGCACTCGATACCGGACAGAAGTGAGTGGACGCAACGCAATGTCCTTTACAACGAATCGCTGTCAATCTTCACGGACGGGTCCAAAACCAAGGACGGAGTCGGTGCCGGAATTTTCTCCGAAGATCTGGACATACACCTCTCCTTTAACCTTCCAGACTACTGCAGCGTTTTTCAAGCCGAAATCACCGCAGTTCGCAAAGCCGCTGACTGGCTGGCGGCTAGCACACTATAAACACCTGATATTGTTATTTTTGTCGACAGTCAGGCAGCCATCAAATCCCTCGCATCCAGCACTACGAGATCTAAGGCAGTGAAAGACTGTCGCATATCTCTTAACGAGATAGCTGGTCAGTACAACCTCACCCTTTGCTGGGTACCAGGTCACTGTGACATACCGGGGAATTGTGCAGCCGACGAACTTGCACGACAAGGCTCCTCTGGTACAGATAGCATAAGCATCACCGACATCGAAGCGCCAGCGTCTTATGTTAAGTACCTTATTCAAATTGATGCCGAGAAAGTAGCCAATCATCGATGGCAACATCTAGACCAATGTCATACCGCCAGACAGCTCTGGCCGATACTCAATAAATCCAGGTCCATCGGACTCCTGAAGCACAAGAGAGGAACCCTCTCAAAAATAACAAATGTCCTCACCGGACACTGCGTCATAGGAAGACATGCCCAGAGATTAGGTATCCCTCACAACGACTTCTGCAGAAGCTGCAGAGATGAAGAGGAAGAAGAGACCATCAGTCATCTCCTGTGCGCCTGTCCTGCGCTCGCCAACATCAGGAAGGCCACTCTGGGTGAATACTTCTACAATGATCTTAATGATCTCGGCAACGCCTGCACGGCTAAAATTCTCGACTTCATTCAACGAAGCAAATGGTTCCAAGAGTAAGAGGGTGATCCACCCGCCTTACACATCGGCAGTACAATGGACCTACTTCTTGGTCTAAGTACATCCTCATCGAGGGCCGATCCTAACCTAACCTACCTAACCTAAAGCTGTGGCCAGCAATACCTGAGTGTTGGTGTGGACGTGGTAGCTATTGAGATGGGAGCTTGTTGATGGCTGCTGCTGGACTTGCGGTTGGAACTCTGGCACATTAGGATTTATAGCGGATAATGGGTAAGTGTGTGTCTGTGGGTGCCTTGTGTTGTTAATGTGTTGCTGTTGGTTTTGTGAAACAGTGTTGGAGGTGCTAAGAATTGATGGATGAGTGTGCTCGGGATTGTGTGGAACATCATGCAGTAATGTGTGGTGGCGCTGGTTGCAAAAGTAGCAGCACTTAGAGCTGGGACACCTTTGCTTAAAATGGCTGTAAGCTAGGCAGTTTTCACAAACCTTGGCGTCGTACACTGCTTGACGCCTGCGAGTTTCATCCATCTGCAAGAACCTTTTGCACTCCCTCAGTGAATGTTGGCTCTTTTGACAAACTCTACAAACTATTTTACCCCTGTGTGTTTGCTGAGTGTGAAACACTTGTTGCGACCCTGACCTGCTCTGACCTGACTTGCTGCTGATACTCGACTGCTGATCCAGCACCTCAAGTGAGCGAAAGCGACATTCTAAAAACTCAAAAAAATCTTTCAATGTAGGTGATTCCTTCTTTGCACTTAATCTTTCTTCCCATAGCTGCTGTGTTGTCGAGGATAGCTTCTGGACAATAATGTAGGTGAGAATTGCATCCCAATGTGCTGTTGGAAGACCAACATTTTCTAACGAGTGGATAATCTCCCTAGAAGTGTCTAGCAGACGCTTTACGCTTTCGGCTGAATCCTTGGTAATTGCGACTTGCCCAAATAACAACCTAAACTGTGTGTTGACTAAAACGCTGGTATGATCGTAGCGCTCCACCAAAATTGTCCACGCTCGCTTATAATTCCCCTTATCAATCGACAGATGTTGCAGTAACCGTTCCGCCTCACCACTCACATTGGACTTCAAATAGTGAAGTTTCTGCACGTCCGTCAATGAAGCATTCGTGTGGATAAGGGACATGAACAGATAGTGGAATGACTTCCAGGTTTCGTAACCACCAGCGAAGTTTGGTAGGTTTATTTATTGGCAACCTCTGCTCAATGTGACCGTGATCCTTCCCGTGGTCTGCTTTTAAGAGTGACGGTTTCGCATCCTTATTAGCTGCTTCGGTAGAGGCAGGTTTTGGAAGTTTGTCAGTCGCATCTAGAATATCCGCCCTATACTCAATATAAATTTCTTGGATTTTCAGATGCATCTCCGCGAAGTCTTCCTTTTCCAGTTAGGGTTCAACCTTTCCAGCGCCGATGATCTCATCGTTGTATTTGTTGGACGATGAAAACAAATCCTCCAACATGTTCAGGCGAGTTCTCAGGTAATTCTCCCTTTTTAACCGTTGTGAATCTGCCTTACAAAAATGTTCGTGGTCCTTCTTTATCCATAGAAGGCCATTCTTTTGCAGCTTACCAAACATTTTCCCACAGTAATTTGATAAACCCAATAAAATACAAAAAGGAAAGAAAAGGAATCGACTCACTGCGCTTTATTTGCCAACCACCTGGAATGTGTTGAAAGCTACTCCTGTTGTGCACTGGAGTCTTCTGATGCCGTTGTCCACTGACGTCTCCGACGGGTCTTCTGATGGCAGCTCTCCAAAATGGATTATGTTTTTGTTTTTAATTTAGTTTTTTTTTTTTTTTTTAAACGCACACACACACACACACACTTTTGTGAAAAAAAAGAATGTCAGAAAAAAGAAACAAATAAGCACCGTGTTGAATAAAATTATTTGAAACCGAAAAAATTTTTTTTGCGTAAATTCATTTTTTTTCCAGAGTGTACTGCACCACACTCTATTGTTTTTCTTTTTTTTTTTGCACTTTGTTCTTGTTGGCTCGATAGGACCAAAAATGTTCTTTGTGTTGTTCACTGTAAAATTCCCTGTTACCAACGGACTTTCTTAACAGAAAAAATAAAACACTAACTCTGTTACGTTATAAAAATAGCGAATTGACTTTTAATTCTGTTGTTTGCATTATATATGTATGTAGGATTCTTATAAAAATACCACTTGATTTACAATAATTCACTTTATTAAAAAGTCTAAGTTTAATTTACATGGAAACCGAAAAACAAGGTCTTCTTTTATTGGGAGCAAATCTAAGTCTGTCTCTTGAAATACAAAGCTACTTTTCAAATGGTTAAACTCAAAAGCTAAACTTTGAACTTGAGTATCTTTTAAATTCGCCGCTTTAACCAAGGTTCACAGTAGCGGCCATCAGCATAGGCCCACAAATCGGCCATCCTGGTTGTTTCACGTCCTCGGGAAACCGTTTTCAGCGTCTTTAAATCTCGTCATTAGGCAATCATCTTCTTCATCTTTGGGGTTCTTCATCATCGTGGGAAAATTTAGAGACATCTTCAACCGTCGCGTCGTGTAGTGAGAAAGTATCGTCGTCTCTTCATTACTAGTATTTGTTGTATTAGTCTGCATTTAAAATGCCATCCGTTGAACCGTCGCTATCTTCTTCGTCCTCTTCGTCTTCGCTCGTAAGTTCGGATCTGTCACCCCACGGTTTCATGTTGTCAGCACTTATTGTCGTCTTTCGTGGACCTTCGTGAGACCCCACCTTTTGCACCTCGTAGCGGTCGTTCGGAGATACCTTGACGATTGAATAGGGACCTAGGAATTTAGAACAGATTTTCTGATTAGTACCAAATTGAGTTTTTCTAATCGCTACTAAATCGTTAATTTTGTATCTGATCGCCTTCTTTCGGTTCTTATTATAGGTCCTACGATTCTCTTCCTGAATGGTCTTAATCGCAGATTTTGCATTCTCACGTCCTGTGTTTCGGTCATCCTCAAACGCTACGCGAATCTGCTCGTTGATAATCTCTGCGAGTTCGATGTTTTCGTTACGGCGCATATTAACACCGAAAAGTAACTCAAATGGGGTTCTTTTTATTCTTCTACTCCAGGTAGAGTTGAGGCATTCCTGAAGCTGGTTGACAAACCTATACCATTTGCTTGGGTCATCAACACACAACTTTGCAAGCGCTCGGATGATTATTCGGTTCACTCGTTCCACCTGACCGTTCCCCCTCGGAACGCCCGTTGTAATGAGCGTATGTTGTATCCTTTGTGCCTCGCAGTAATCCCTAAATCCATTCGATGTAAAGGCCACTCCTTTGTCAGACACAATGCGATAAGGATTTCCAAAGTAATTCCTCTGCAACTCCAACTTGGCTAGGACTTCAGCAGTTCCTGTAGACTTCACCGGGTAGAGCCAAACATATTTGGTGAAAGTATCTACTACGCAGAAAATGTAGGAGTACTGCTTACTTGTCGTCGAAAGAGGACCGAGGTGGTCAACATGGTAGGTGTGCAATGGCTCTTCTTCTTTGCAAATGGGGTTTAGGAAACCCTCATGCTTACCGGCTTTTCGCTCGCTAACGATACAGGGAATACAATTCCTCCTACATGACTCTATCTTCTGTTTTAGTTTTGGGATGTGGTAGTCGCGGTGTATAACTTCTTCCATCTTTCGTGTTCCGAAATGTCCTTCTGCATGAACTGCCCGAATAATTTCGCCTTGCATTCTTTTAGGAACGCAAATAAGTTTATTCCCCTCATCGTTGGATTTATAGAGAATATCCTGCTCAAGAAAAAAGTTTTCATAAGGGCCGTTCTGCAAAACTTTACTGATTACTCGTAAAAGCTCATCTTTCTTTTGTGCGCATCTTATTCGGGCTAAAAATTGAGAATCGATAACCATAACGATTGGATTTCGACTCAAGGCATCTGCGTGTTTCATGCTGGTACCAGGTCGATGTTCAAGTGCATAATCGAACTCTTGTAAAGTCAGCGCCCATCCTGCTATTCTAGCTGATATTTCTTTTCGCTCCATAGTTCCTTTAAATGCTGAACAGTCTGTTACAATTTTGAAATTTAGCCCCAAAAGATACACCCTAAACTTCTTTAAAGCTTTGACAATTGCTAGGACCTCCAGCTCATAGCTACAATAATTTTCATCAGCCTTTGTGGTCTTCTTACTGTAGTAGTAAACGGAGTGAAATTTACCATCCTCTCCTCTCTGTAACAGTACGGCTCCATACCCAAATTTGCTGGCGTCTGTATGTACTTCGGTTTCTGCTTCCTGCTCATATAGCTTTAGTACTGGCTGTTCTACCAAACAATCCTTCAGCTTTTGAAATGCGACCTTCTCGGTTGGACCAAACTTGAAAGTTGCATCTTTTCTTAGAAGGGACGTTAGTGGCTTGGCGATTAGAGAATAATTCGGGATGAATTTCCGAAAGTACCCTGTCAATCCGAGGAAGCTTTGTACTTTTTTGAGAGTGGTTGGTTGCGGGAACTTCCTGACAGCTGCGGTCTTGAATTGGGAAGGCTTTATGAAACCAAAAGCGATGTCGTAACCTAAGTACTCAATTCGCTCGCAAAAGAATTGGAACTTCTGCCACTTTATTCGAAGACCAAACGTAGAAGATACTTCTAAAACTTTTTTAAGATTTTCCACTGCCTCGTGTTTTGATTTTGTAAGGACTATAACATCGTCCATGTAGAGCAGTATGATGCCCTCCGCAATCAAGGGTTTAAAAACTTGGTTTATGTACTTCTGGAAAATTGCAGGCGAGGTGCATAAGCCGAAAGGTACTCTGTTGAATTCATATTTTCCGTTAGGGGTTACGAAGGCAGTATATTTGCGACTTTCCTCCGCTACATTGACGTGGAAAAACCCGTTCTCTAAATCGAGAGTTGAGAATACTTTCGATTTTCTTAGGGCATCTACCTGATCCTCTATTAAAGGTAACGGGTACCTATCACGGACAACGACTCTGTTAAGACGACGATAATCGACACACAGCCTTTTTGTACCATCCTTTTTGTTAGCGAGTACTATCCGGCTGGCGAATTCGGAGGAGCTTGGTCTGATTATGCCATTCTTTAACCACTCACAGACCTGTGCATCGACAATTTTCTTTTCTAAAGGTGCTAGTCGCCTGGGGTTTTGCCAAATAGGATTCTCATCTTTGAGGACAATGCTCATCTTTACGTTGGTTGATTTTTCGCATCGTGGCTTGTAGCTATCTACCAAAGTCCTTATGATCTTTGCGTACTCCGGGGCTCCTACATTGACTTTCAGCTCCTCATTATTGTAACACGTGTTAAGGAAACAGGAGGGTTCTACATCTGTCTTTGTTATGGTGACTACACCTCTCGAAGATAGGTTGATGTTGGTACCGTTGAGGATATCCCTTCCAACAATGAACGGTACTTTTAGGAAGTCACCGGACATCACAAAGACCCGCGTTTCGAAAAGGCAACTATCGATTTCTATTGTGGCCTCAAACGAGCCTAGAGCCTTAACCCGTTCCTCCGATAGACCCTGTACCTCTATTTCGTGTGGTTTTAGGTCTGGTGCACCCAACTTAACATAATCCTCGCATCGAATAATGGACAAATCGCTTCCCGAGTGTATTAGAGCGCCAATATCTTGGCCGTTGACCTTAACAACCTTTCTTGCACTGCCCTCGCCTGCCTTAGCGCAGTTTGTTGACCTCGACTTGTTGCAAGCAGCTGACTTATGCCCAAACTCCTTGCAGCGAAAACATTTTACTCCACTAGGACAATTGGAGCCCTTGTGTCCCTTTCTGCCACAATTATAGCACCTTGCTTGGGAAAGCTGTGCCCTATTCCCTGACGTAGCTTCGTTCTGACTATGCCTAACGTTCTCTTTAGCCCTAGATGTGGCTAAATCTTCCTTAAGTTTGGAGTACAAACTTAGCTTCTCCCTAAATTCGCTCATGGTGTTGGCTCCGTACAGAATAACTTTGTTTGTTGTTGTATCGTCTATACCGTTTACCACGTACTGGATAATAGACTTGTCATCCAGACGTCCTAAGGCACCAAGTTCCCTGACTTTCAACAAATAGTCCTGCGGGCTTTCACCTTTTTGTTGCCTTCGCTTACTCAGCATTCGGTGAACGTCCACAGCTGTCACCTCGTTGCCGAACTCTTCAATTAAAAATTCCTTCAATTTGTCGAATGTGTAAAGGTCTGGTCTAGTGCGTAAAGCTAGTTTTGCCGATCCAACTAAAAGCCGCTTAGCAAACAACAACTTTTCTAGCCCAGTCCACTTCAACGAAACAGCGGCAGCTTCTATGTCGCCTATCCAGTTCCTAACGTCCTATGAACCACTACCGCTGAATTCCGGCACAATATTCAAAGCATCTTCAAACGAAATTGCGCACCTAGCCCTGTTACCCAAGGCGTCTACCTCACTTCTCAGCAACGATATTTCGACCTCTTTCCGTAAACTTTCTTCCCTTGCCCTGAAAAGACTTTCTCTTAAAACCAATTCACTTTCAACCTCTGCAATTGTTTTCCGCTCGTCTCGTCGTTTAACCGCCCCCGTCTGCACACCTGCTTGTAATTCAGCTGAAACTGTCCTGCCTGACTTCAATTCTTTTGCCGATGACCCACCTGTTGCCAGATTTCTGACGCCTGACCCACCTGCCCCACCATTATTCATCGCATCTTTGCCCAGCCCTTCGTCAACCTTTACCAACCTTCTTCTTCTATCTCGCATTTCTAGTTCCTCTTGTCTTTCTATTTCTCTCTAATCTACCTGCAGCGTATTTTTCCTATTCTCAAACCAGCTAGCTCTTGTTTCGAAATCTTCCTCCATCAGCTCCATTTGTCGTATTTCCTGGGCTACGTCCCTTGGTTGTTGATAGCCGTACTATTTGCTGGCTCCCGATTTTCATTCCCCCCTCCAACCATCCTCGATTCAGAAAAAGAAAATTGATTGTTTTTATGGAGTTTCGAGAAAAAAAAAAATTTCAATGTCAAAATGACAAATTTTATAGAGAGCTTAATCGATACTCGCGCCTTAATCTTAGACTCTCGATTCTGTTCGTTTGTCTGTGAGCCGAAAAAAATATTGCAAGACTATGTGTGTTGCTAAGAACTCAGCAGCATGTAAAATGTTGGATTAGCTGCCAAGCTTTGTTTCCAACTAATTGGAGAAATGCAATTTTTTGATAAAACTGATTACAACGTGTTTTGCAAATTAATAATCGCAGTTACTGTGGTTTGAATGCGATGCGAGTGGTGGTAAAAATGTTCTTACTCTTATATGGCGAGTGTTTTTGGTAGTTCTACTTTAGTTTGTTAGTAGTAATTTGATTTCTACTCACAGTATTTCCGTATTCTCTATACTTAGGGCTTTGAAGCGGGTCTTCTTTTCCTTTTCCTTTCGTAGCGGGCGGTGTGCGGTAACGGGGTGGTTTTGCTGGCCGTTAATTTGAATCCGTTCCTTAAAGTGATTTAATCCCACTTCTAACACCAATTTTGTAGGATTCTTATAAAAATACCACTTGATTTACAATAACTCACTTTATTAAAAAGTCTAAGTTTAATTTACATGGAAAGCGAAAAACAAGGTCTTCTTTTATTGGGAGCAAATCTAAGTCTGTCTCTTAGCTACGGCTTCGGGTCCATACAACTTCGCCGCAAACATAAAGAGCACCCAAGACCCACCGTAAACCAGACAAGCACGATAGTAAAAGAAAATCCTGCCAGCTCTTATACGCGTGGAGCTAATACCAGCGGCACTGAGGACATACAGGGCCCCAGCACCAGCGCTGAGGCCATACGGGTCTCCAACACCAGGGCAGAAGCCACACAGGGCCCCAGCACCAGCGCTGAGGCGGTATCCGCAAACAAACGGCCGCCAGAAAGAACATCAGCTAGAGCTTCAAGCGCGCTACTGAAGCTTCCGCGCAACCCTCATCCACGTCCACCCTCGCCCCTCAGACCCAGACACACACCACGTCGAGAGGAATACTACACCCCTAGGTATAGCGAAAGACGCTACATCCCTCCCTCTGGAAGGTTAAGAAAGTGGGAGAGAAGAAACCCCGAGGAAGCTGCGCTACTAAATAGCGGCAGGGTCAGAAAAACGGCCCACCGGGACATGGGGCGTAAACGGTAGATGAGTCCTCCACCACTCATCAGAAGGCATTTCAGGTGCCTTCAAATAAACTTGCACCATGCTAGGGCAGCATCTTCCGTGCTGAATAGACGGTTCATCAAGGAAGATGTTGACTTAGCACTGATGCAAGAGCCATTAGTGCTCGAGGGAGCCATTAAAGGGCTCCCAACGAAGAACTGTAAGTTAATTTATTCTGACTCGTGGAGTAATCCTAGGGCAGCAATTTAATTAAAAATACTCATAATATATTTCCCATTACAGAGTTCATTACTAGGGACCTGGTGGCGATAGTGGCAGAAGTGCCGCTAACAAGTGGAACCACGAAGGTTGTCTTCGCCTCCGCTTACTTTCCCGGGGACACAGCCGAGGCACCGCCGAACGAGATAGGGTACTTGATGGCTTACTGCCGTGCCAAAAAGCTACCCTGGATTATCAGCTGTGACGCTAACGCCCATCACACCGCCTGGGGCAGTTCGGACATCAACAAAAGAGGTGAATCGCTTTTTTAATTTGTATGTACTAACAACATGGTGGTGGTAAATAGGGGAAACGTTCCTACTTTTACTAACATCATCCGCCAAGAGGTACTAGATCTTACTTTGGCAAGCCCTTTTATTTACAATTTCATCACAAACTGGCACGTGTCTGATGAAGTCTCTATGTCGGACCATAACCACATCAGATTCGATATAGGGATCTCCATGAGTGACACGCTAAATTACAGGAACCCTAGACACACTAATTGGGATTCCTATCGGTTTATCCTCGAGGCAGAACTAAATCGTGCTTCGAATCCTATACATACCATTTCAGAGTTGGAATTTGAGGCAGAACACCTTCGAAAAACCATTTCCGTCGCTTATGAAGGCAGTTGTGCCGAAATACAGAAAAGGACCAACCGCGACGCCCCCTGGTGGAATAAGCGTCTTGAGTCACTTAGGCGTGAAACTAGGAAGCTATTCAATATAGCTAAAATCAATGGCGATTGGTGCCTGTACAAAGAAACTCTAACAAGTTACAACGAAGAACTTAGAAAATCTAAACGCGAATCTTGGAGAACTCACTGCGAACGTATCGAAAGCTTCCCTACTGCGGCTCGCCTTCAAAAGGCCCTAGCCAAGAGTCACTCCAAGCATCTTGGCTCCCTAAAGAAACAAGATGGGGAATTCACCAGCAGTCCGGAGGAAACCTGTCAAGCCTTACTTGATACCCACTTTCCAGGCTGTATATCCGTTTGTGCTGTCTCTCCAGAACACCTGAGGAACGACGTTCTCATTGCTTCTACACGAGACTATAGCCTATCTGGCAAAATCTTTACTGCCAACCATATTAGATGGGCTCTATCTACCTTTAGCCCATTTAAATCACCAGGCATAGATGGCATATTTCCCTGCCTACTACAACAAGGAGCAAACCTGTTAATTCCTACCCTTATAAGAATTTTCAGATCCAGCCTTACACTAGGCTACATACCAAAAAGTTGGAAGGAGGTTAATGTGGTCTTCATTCCAAAGGCGGCAAAGCAGGCGGAGCAATCGCCTAAATCCTTTCGACCCATTAGTCTCAGTTCCTTTCTCCTAAAAACGATGGAGAAAATCGTCGATCATCATATAAGGGAAAAGTTCCTTATACATGATCCTCTGCATGCAAACCAATTTGCTTATCAACCTGGGAAATCTACGGAAACAGCCATTCATAGCTTAACATTAGCCGTATTATATTATCGCACATGATCCATATGGATCTTTGATTTCTATGCAATACAACAACAATACGAGATCTTGCTTTCTATCAGGATCAATTTCGTGATCCAGAAATTTTTTTTTTTATTCCTTGGTAGGTTACACAACCACACTACAGGACACAAGGAAAATAATTTCGCTGATCCGGATCCGGATCGTTTTATTTTCGTCGTGTGATCTATATGGATCTTGGGTGATAATAAAATGCGGCTATTATTGACTGAAAAATCATTAGCTGCCAAAGAAACAGCCCTATGTGCCTTCATAGATATACAGGGAGCATTCGACAACACGTCCTATGAGGCTATCAAAAAGGCTATGATCAGGAAAAATGTCGCTCCTCTGATCATAAACTGGATCCTAACCATGCTATGCAGCAGGAAGATAAGAATCGACTGCGGAGGCTCGCATAAAACTATAACAGCTACCAGAGGTTGCCCGCAGGGAGGGTCCTCTCTCCCCTGCTCTGGACCTTAGTTATTGACGAACTCCTAGAGCTACTTGAAAAATCGGGTTACAAAGTACAAGGATACGCAGACGACATTGTCATCAGTGTCAGAGGCAAATTTGAGGACATAATTTCTCAACTAATGCAAGGTGCCCTCAATTTAACTTCCGATTGGTGCAGGACAAAGGGACTTACCATCAACCCCGGAAAAACTATACTTGTACCCTTTTCCAGGAAAAGAAACCACACTCTCAAAGAAATTAGACTGGAAAACGTCCCAATCGACATATCCAAGGAAGCGAAGTACCTAGGTGTTATACTTGACAAGACGCTCACCTGGAATTCACACCTGAACAAGGTTACCGAGAAAGCGACAAGAGCAATGTTTATGTGCCAGCGCCTACATGGTAAAACTTGGGGGCTAAAACCCAAGATAATATATTGGACGTACAGTGCCATTATCAAACCCATGGTCACCTATGCATCGTTGGCCTGGTGGCCAAAAACCTTACAGGCCAAGACTCAGGAAGAGTTGAATAAAATACATCGTCTAGCCTGTCTGAGTATCACAGGAGCAATGAGAACGTGCCCTACGGCAGCAATGGGAGCAATGCTTAGCCTCACACCGTTGCACCTTGCAGCACAAAAAGAAGCTATGCTGAGTGCTCTCAGGCTTCCCAAGATCTCGGACCTTAAAATCGGCAACTTTACAGGCCATTTGAAGATTCTAAGTTATATTCAAAATGACCCTACTCTCATAATCCCAGATACTATGATCAAGAAATAGCGGTTCTCCAGGAAATTCAATGTGGTCATAGGTGACCGCCACACATGGAGGAATGAAGGACTTGTAGTCTTACCAAACTCTCAAACTTGGTACACAGATGGTTCCAAATTGTAAAATGGTAGCACTGGCGCAGGGGTTTATGGACACAGGTTCCAACGTGCGGCTGCGCTTGGGAAATCACCAACAATATTTCAGGCGGAAGTCCATGCGATCGAGCTCTGTGTACGAGAATGGCTGCGTAGAAGAGTCGAGGGTACTTGTATCTATATCCTCTCAGCCAGGCAGCACTTATGGCTCTGAAATCGTACACGGTAGGATCAAAACTTGTATGAGACTGTCTAAACCTACTCGAAGATCTCGCATCGAAAAACATAGTCACTGTGGCCTGGATACCAGGACACGAAGGCTTCGAGGGCAACGAACGGGCGGACTGCTTAGCGAGAAGAGGCGCTAGTCGCCAACTAATCGGTCCTGAACCCTATTTTGGAGTCGCACGGAGTAGCGTTAACATAAAAATAAAGAAATGGGAAGATGATCATCATGCAGAGTACTGGGCCAAACTCAAGGGGCTAAGACAGGCAAAGAAGTTCATTAATCTCAACCGCTGCAAGGCTAAAAAGCTACTCGAGCTTAGGAAAGCAGACCTAAGAACCTTAACAGGCTACTTGACTGGTCATTGCCCATTCAGGTACCATCTGCACAATATAGGAGTAGCAGATACAGATCAATGCCGGCTATGTGGAGAGCAAAAAGATACGGCAGAACATATTCTTTGTGAATGCCCCATGGCCGCAAGAAAAAGACTTCTCCATATCGGAAGGGCTTTAATGAGTCCCTCTGACTTCTGGAATAGTAAGTAATAGTAATAGTAATTTTTATTAATTCAAAAAAGTATTGTACATTTGTTACAAAATTTACAATAAGCATTGGCTTCTGCCGTCAGCCGAAAGAGGAAGTTTTAACCTTTAATAATTAGTATTTCATTTGAAGTGATTGATAATTTGACTTTAGAAAGCTTCGTTTATAATTTGTTGCCGGTATGTTACAGCAGATTTCAAAAAGTTGTACAGAGTGGCCCAGTTTTCTCCATTTAGATAACGAATGACTTCATCCGAAGAGAGAGTGTTTTTTCCAAAGTTGTGCCTTCTAATTGAACTCAGTATAGGGCAGGTTCCGATAAAATGCAGGATGTCTTCTCTAGATCCATGATTACACAAAGTACAGCTATCATTTCTATCAATTCTATGTGGCAAGTAGTTCAAGTGTAACATTTCACCCCTCGCTTTGAATATTGTTGAAATTACATCTAATCCGTGCCGGTCATGAAAGTAGTTTTTTTCCCCAAGGTCGTGATGAAGTATTTTGTACATGTTTCTAGCTTGACTTTGTTGGGCTTGGATCCTAAAAGTCTCCCGTGTTGAACCATCAATCTTAGTGAGTAACTCATGTAATGCATTTCCCAAGGCCGCTCCACTGACAAGATTTTCGTGCAGTGGGACATTATGCTCACGACCCAACCTTGCCCATTCACCAAAGAAATGAACGTTCCTGGTTTTGAGATGCATGGCAATCTTATGGGGGAGACGATGACTTGGTTGTGACATTACTTTCAAAATGTATTGGAAGTGTAATCTAAGTGTAAATATGTACAGTGGTGATAGTCCAGTTTCTAAGTGCAACATGTATGTCGGTGTATTTTCGGGTAATCTGAACATTTTCTTGACGAAATATCTTAGAAGTTTCTCAACTTCTTCAAACTCCCAAATTCCCCACACTTGTGCCGCGTAACACATTATCGATCTTATGACTGCTTCGAAAATTCTATACTTTGTACTCGACGCAATATTCTTTTTGCTTAAGACACCTTTCCAGCTGCAATTAATTGCGCGTTTCGATTCCCTGAGTTTCTCTTGGAGGTGCTTTTTGAACGATAACTGGGGGGTAATCAGAGCTCCGAGGTACTTGTATTCTTTGACTTTCTCTAGTTCTTCATTTTGCCACACCCATTTTTCATTTCTTGCATATCGACCTCGTCCGTTCCGAAAAATCATAATTTTCGATTTGGTGGTATTGAGTTGCAATTTCCACATATGACAGTATTGTTGAAGCTTGTTTATCATGATTTGCATCATGTCTGGGCTTTCCGCAAGTATAATGATGTCGTCAGCGTAGAGTAACAGCTTTATAGACAAACCTTCGAAAGGTATTCCTCCCGGTAGAAAGTCAACAAGATCGTCTAAGAAGATTGAGAATAGGAGGGGACTCAAGAGGCATCCTTGCTTTACACCTGCTTTCGATTGGAACCAGTCCGATAGGATGTTTCCATCCCAGACCGCTGTGATGTTGTCTTCATACATTTGCTGTAGCACTCTTCGCATTTTGTTTGAAAGTCCAATGTTGCTCAGTTTGAAAAATAAAGCTTTTCTGTCGATAGAATCGAAGGCTGCCTTAAAATCGACAAAGAAAACATATAGTTTTTTACCCTTGTCCAAATACGATCGGGCTATACTTGTAAGTACGAAGATGTTATCCACTGTGGAATAGTCCTTGCGAAAACCGGCTTGAAACTCACTGAGAAGTTCGTTTTCTCGGATCCAGTTTGTTAGGCGTTCCAAAACGATTCCCGTGAAGATTTTTGTGATTGTGTTTAAAAACGATATCCCTCTATAGTTTCTTGGCTCACTTGCGTTTCTTTTCTTAAATATGGGAAATATTATATTTTTTTTGAAAGTTGCTGGCACTTCGCCCGTAGAAAATATAAAGTTGTAATTTTCCGTAAGCTTTTTAAGGAAAGCGTCCGTCGCATTTTTAAAGAATTCGTAAGGAATTCGATCTTCCCCCGGAGCTTTATTATCGCAGCATTTCTTGGCCCTAGTGACATCCTCGACAGTAATAGGTTGATCTAAATATGGAACTTCGAGAAGAGGAAGTGCATATTGCATTTGTATTATATTTGGAGGTGGATTCAGCAATTTTTCGAAGTATTCAGCTAATATGGGTGCTTCAACTTTGATGTTCTGTGCGAAGAAAATACCGTTTAGTGTTTTGGCAGTTTTCCAGAACGATCGACTATCTTTTATGTTCGTAAGCATGGTTGAGAGATTTTGAATGTATATTCTATGTTTTTGCTCGCAGAGGCTTTTGAAACTCCTGTTTGCAGTCTGGTACATACGTTTTGCATTACTGGAGCCTACACTTCTCGGTAGCCGCAGGAATGCGAATGATTTCTTTCTGGCTGCTTCGCACTCCCAGTCATACCACGGTTGCTTCCCTTTCTTTCTTATTGCTGATTGTAAGGGATATGCTGCATTCACGATACAAGTGGAAAGGATCTCTGTGCCTCTGATAGACTGGAGGTCACCATTATTTATTCCATTTAATTCGGTGTTCAGATTCATTTTGTATCTTTCGAGGTTTTCCTTTTTCAAACTTAGTTTTGGTAGCAAAGACTTCTGAGGAGCGGTGGTTTCTTGTGCGTTCAACTTTATTTTGATGGTTACTGGTAGGTGATCTGAATGGATTAACTCTCTCACCTCGAGGTCAACTGTATGCTTAAGCCACTTTCCCTGCACGAAGCAATAATCAATTGTTGAGCACGCGGTACCTCTTATAAATGTTAAATTTCCGTTTCCGTCGGACATTGTGCGCCCGTTTAACAGTGTAAGTCCAATCGTTTCGCACATTTCCGTAAGTTTCTTCCCGTTTCCATCTGTACACACATCTGCCGCTTTTCTCATTTCATTTATTGATTCTGTTAATAGTTCCGGCTCCGCGTTTAGTATTTGCGCTGTACCCACTCTTCCATTGAAGTCTCCAATCACCATAATATCCTCTTTGCCAAATTCTAACAAAAAATTGTATAAACTCGTGAAATCATTCATCCATTTGTTACAATTGACATAAACCGGTAATATATACATTTTAACTTTTTCAATTTCTATTTCAATCAAATCTCTAGTGAGTATTTTTACAAAGCGGCTACTAATTACTTTTCCCAGTCCTTTTTTTATGCCATATAAGCATCCTCCACTGGCTCCACCATGCGTTGCTGTTCTTACTGCTGGGATCCAAAGAAGCGTGTGATTTTTAAAGTAAGGTTCGAAGCGCTCCATATTTTTGTCGACAAATGTTCCAAAAAGTACAAAAATGTCGTAATTATTTATAAAAACAAAGAAATCATTGAAAAGTAGTTTGTTACATAACCCTGATACATTAAAAGAAACAATACTAAATGAAAAATTATTTGGACAACAAGTAACATATTTATTTTGACGACTGACGGCATTACAATTAAAGACGGTGTATGCGTTCATTTCTCCTAACATTTTGAGAGCTACTGGTTGCGCGCTCGAACGTGCCTCCAACACGATTTGACTTCTGGAATATTGAGCCTGGAGCTTTGTTGAGGTTTATCAAGAGCTTTAACCAAGTTCTCAGCTAAACACCGGGCTGGCACAATAGATCTTACAGGTCGCAGTGCGTACAAGGCCCTAGTAAAGTAAAGTAAGTCTGTCACTTGAAATACAAAGCTACTTTTCAAATGGTTAAACTCAAAAGCTAAACTTTGAACTTGAGTATCTTTTAAATTCGCCGCTTTAACCAAGGTTCACAGTAGCGGCCATCAGCATAGGCCCACATGTATGAATTTACTTTATGTACAATATTTGACAACAAATAAAGGGAAATTTTATTTCGAAATTGTTTTAGACTTCTACAGTCTTCCACTTCTCAGCATTGCCATATCATCTCAAACAGGAGTACTGTATGCACTTACTAATGGCAAAGAAGACCTTTCATTTGAAGCTGGAGATAAAGTCGCGATATTTGTCTCAACCTGAGGTTTTTGAAAGTGCAGAATAGTATGATGTCTACCATTGCATTTTTGGCATCGGGAATGAGATTTGCAACTACTAGAAAAGTGGCCTGGCATCAAACAGTTCAAGCATATTTTATTCCGCTTCATTATTTCATCTTGTCTGCTCCGAGACAAAGTTTTCAATGTAGGATATTGGTATAAAAAATGTTGTTGAGAACAGGCAGAACAAACAGAATGGGTTGTAGATACAAAACTGTGCGGCCCTTTTGAAAACTTCAGATTTTGAGGTGGTTTTGAAGAAACCTACCTTGGTAGTGTTTAATGCTTCGAGCGCACGAAACCTTGTTTCAAGGAATGAATAAAACTCTTCAAATTTTGTAAAGGTATTTGTTTCAGCTTGACTTTCTTCCCAAATCCTACGTGAATCTGAATCAAGCATTCACGTGTTGTGTCTAATAGTTTTCGTATTCCTTCAGCAGAGGTCACCTTAAGGCTTGCTTATGAAAGAAGAACCTCTAAGTAGGAATCCGCAATAATTCTTGGATTGTGATAACGGTCGCAAAGAGTCTTCCACGCTTCGTCGTAATTGGCTTCAGCAATTGGCAAATGACTAATAATCCTTTCTGCCTCACCATAGAGCGCACTTTTAAGATAATGCAATTTCTGGACTTTCTTCAAGGAAATGTTGCTGTTAATAAGAGATATGAACAAATCTCGAAAAGACAGCCATGCTTTATAACAACCAGAAAATTTCGGAAGGTCAATGGTCGGAAGCTTAATTTCATTAAGATTAGAGGAAGTTGTCTTCCTAACCGGAGTCAACTCATGCGATTCCATGGATGTCTCAAAAGTTTCAGGAAGGAGGTCTGTCATTTTTGCTGAATTCCTCAACAGCAGAATAGAAATCTTCAGAAAAGTTTTCAATAGCACTCACGGGAGTTTTTATGTAAGAAGCAGCTCCAACAAGTTCAGAGTGAGTTCTTAAAAAAATTATCAAACTAGGTGTTTAGAAGTCGTAACTGACCTTTGATATAGTTAACCGTTAACTTATCCTTTCCTTTCTTTTATTAAAATTATCCTTTAACTTTGTAATTAACTCTTGATTCGAAAGCTGTTGAGCAAGAGTTTTCTTGAAAATTCGTATTAGGCATACTGATAAAAAAAATTTCACTAAATCGAGAAGCAATAAAAGGATTTTCAAAGCAAAAAATTCAAACCGAAAAGTATAAATAAAATATGGAATTGAAAATCATACGTACATGCAATGTAGGTATGTAACAAGGCAACCGGAAGCTCAAATTAATTGATTAATTAATTTATTTAACTGAGCTGTACTTACTATTGACTTGCACTTACCACTGTTTAAAAAAAAAGAATTAAATGTTTGCACTCTAAGCAAAAGTTTTATGAAAAAAGCTCATGCAATCACTCAACACAGTAATGAGCAAAATTACCAATAAAGTAGTACGGTACTAAATGCAGCACATTGAAAAAACAAAATCAACAATTTTTAAGTGCTTGTTTCACAGAAAAGAGAGCAAATTTTAATACTAGGAAATATCAAATTCAGATTTTTTTTTTACGAAATTGAAAGAATTTTCACTTCACCGCGAATATCAACTTAATCGCCGTATATCCGGCTATCGAAGGACCATGAAAAAATAACTATATCTTTAATCATGAAGTGAGCTAAGAAAAATGTCCAATAGAAAAAACAAATCAAATGATTCTTTAACTTCTTTAATTTAATTGTTACCACGACAGTGGTTAAAATGCAAGTGCTCCATGAACTGAGCTAACCATATAATGCGTGAAAAGAAAAAAAAAACAGTATTTGGGGATAGCGGAATATATATCAAAATACTAATGTAATACATATTATGTACATAAGTGGCGTGAGCTATCTGCTGATACAACGAAGGAAAAAACATTTATCAAAGCAATTACAATTATACAGCGTTGCGAGCAAGAAAATTTTAATTTAAAATATTAAATTTAAAATGTTAAATAAATTCTATTTGGTCCCAAACAGAGGTTGTTAATTTATTCTGATTATCTAATAACATAAAGCAGCTCTAGTTTTAAATGACAAAATTCAGGCGTCTTGCCCAAAAGCAAAACAAACGCGTCTTTTAAAATTTTGCGAAACGCGTTGGGTTAAGCATTTGTATTCACTCAATCTGTTCTATGGTGTCTATGAATATATCTGTTGCTTATTAGAATATCTGTATGTATAAAATATGAAAACCGAAGGAGTCAAACCTCATGTCCTACTTGCTGCTATACAAACTTCCCAATTTATAATATCCTTAACAGTGATTAAGCCAATTTTCAGCCTAATGAAAAATGTAAGTGAACTTTTACAAAAAAAAGAATGTGGTCTAAGCTGCTGTATGGAAAATGGAAACCATTTACATGAGGAAGTAAATGAAATGCGTCAAAACTCCGAAGTTAGGCGAAATGACGATGTGGCGCAGGTAAAAATTTCTTTCTTTCATTTTGTTGACATCTGATTGAATGTTAAACTAACTATGGTTGCAGACATTGCTTAAATATTCCGATTGATAAACGGCCAACAAATTTTATAGACGCTCTCAATTGTGGCGATTAAACGTTGTACCAAACAATACATCGCTTTATGCAGATCGGTGCAACACTTCCCATATCTGTGGCATCAAGTGAACGGTCTTTTTCTTGTCTTCGCAAATTGATAACTTATCTGCGTAGCAGGACTAGTGAGGAGCGGTTAAATGGCTTGATGTTGCTTAACATAACGGGCGCGCCATCTAGTGATTTCTTTTTAAATCATAGATTATTTTGACACTGACAGCTGTTTCCCGCTGGAAAGCTTGACAGAAAGTTGTTGCGTACTCGGCGTAGCGAATGACGCGAAGGTGGATGACCCCCCTTGCTACGGCAAGGCAAAGGTCAATGACCCCGTGGTGACCAGATGGTGTTGGCGAGCGAAGGCTTCCATATGGCATGGCCAAGTCGCGATACACCGGTCACCGAGAGTCTGCTCCTGTACGCGGCGCTTGTGCAGAAGCTGTCCACCATCTGAAAAAAAAAAAAATCAAATAATTTAAGTAAATTCCAAGGCGCCACAAAATGCATTGGTAGATGGCGGCCCCTTGAAACTAAAAACCATATATACTATTACCAAAAATACTTACCTTGGCAAATAAGGTGTCCAACGATGGGCAAAGCCAGCTGGTGTCGGCAAATCCTATAGAAGCTAGAAGAAACAAAAGATCAAACATAAAAAAAGAAAGAAATTGCAAATTACACCAAGACTTACCTCCATCACCGTTGATAAATGTAAACAAATCTGACATTTCAGATTTTTGCGAGGAGGATATGCTTCCGTACTCCTCTAATAAAGGGTGCGTAGGTCGGGTGGTTTCACTCATGCCCGAAAGTTTCGCGCACTTTTAGGGAATTAGGTTAGATGTAATAGATCACGCTGGTCTCCACTAAGATTAGACCAGTTTAAGCGAAAATAATTTGAATAAAGATAGGGGTTGTTTAAATTATAGTTAGGTATAAAATAGATAGTATCCAAGACTAAATAATAGTAAGGCGTTATGCATTTATGTATTATGTATGACTATGTAGAGTAAGTATATGTATAGGTGGGACAGAGATAGACAATAAGACCCTACCTTGACGTGGAGCACTCACTGGAAAGTGGGAGAGTTCTCCTCCCCCTACGGTGATGTTCCGAAAGAACAGACAGACATACGGAGACAAAGACCGTTGACCAACGACAAAGAGTTTCATGGTCACTTTTAAATTGGAAGACCACCCAAACGGACCACAATAACCTTCGTGGAGGAACTTAGATACAGAGAATTGCTGTAAGTACCAGTGTAAAAGAAAATAATATACATACGTGTATGCATAGGCATCTATAATAAGTGAGACAATATTTTATTTGAATTGTGCTAGAATTTTACTGACCGAACCAGCACCCAGCGAGATAAAGCACCAGTCAGAGCAAATAACAACCAGGGGAGAATAATCTCGAACGTGCGTCCCAAAACTGAGAATAAGAACCCCGGAAGCAGTGATTGGGTTTCTTGGGTGACACCCCAAACACACCAAAAAGGGTGACCCAGACTGCTGAACTTCTAAAATAACTGCGCCAGCGGATGCAGCTAAATAAGTAAGCCGGTGCAGTTGGCTAGCACTACTCAGGAGTGCACAACAGGAGCAACTGACAAGGGCAACCTCACCGTTAATGAGCACCCGACCGTTCGCTCGCAAACTCGCAGCCCAGCACTGGACGGGGTGCTCCCCTGGACATTTTCACCAACCCCAATGAACTTCGAAAACCAAAAAATAATTAGAAGAAGTGAATTAAGAAAACACCAAAAAGTTTTTTCACGGTCCCACCTCTCGCGACCGTCTGACAAACATCCGAGAGTATTGTTGTAACGAAAAAGCTTCTCAAATCGCCGTTCGGATTCGGCATTAAACTGTAGGTCCCTTCCAGTCGTGTGAAAAATATAACGCACACAACATGAGTGGTTGCGAGAAGCTAGGCCCTGGCACTTTAAAGAGCTGTTGCGCCAAATATTTGTTGTATTTGTTTGAATTAAACTAATACTGAAGTGAATTAAACTAATGCAGTGATTTTTTTTTTTTAATTTTTAAAATCGAATTTGGAATTTTTCCCTTTTTGTTGTTTTAAATTGTTTTTTTTTTTTATTTTTAACTAGTTTAGTTAGTTTAAGAAATTAAGTGTAAAGTTGGGAAAGAAAAAAAAAGAAGGAAGGAAGAAATAAGATAGTGTGTGCTTTTGCCTTTAAAGTGGAAGGATAGTTAAGTGCGTGTGAAAGGCGTTAAAACGGCTTACGGGATTAAATTTTCACAGGGTCTTCTTCGAACGTGCTGCCGGCAGGACACCGAGGGACGAGTAAGACTGTGAGTTTATATATCTTATCTTAAACATAAACATCCATACCTATATAACCAACATAAAAAAAAGGTTACACGTTAATGGCAGAACGCGGCGTAGGCAGTACGCCAGTTTTTTCGAATATATATATATATTTTTTTTCTTTTCTTAATTTCTTTTTGAGTAGACTATAAGCTAAAATTTTAAGTCGCATTGCCAAATTTTTTTTGAATTTAATGAAAAATTAAAATTGTGTTTTAAATGAATTTAGTTGAATGCATTGGATTTTAATTTAATAATGAAGTGCTGGAAGTCCTGCGACGGGTATGTGGAGGCCTGGCTAGGCCGTCCTTCTGCGGTAAGTAGGCGACGATGACGTAACAGGACAATCACTGACGGTGACGACCAGGAACACCATTTACTTTTCAGACTAGGCAGCGGCTGGAAGGATCCATTTAGGGGCCATTTCTTGAAATCATCGACCGTATGAAATGGCGAAGGACATGTCGAGAGGCAAGTCTCCGGCACACAACGGACCCCTATCCGAGAGAGACTGTAGAGACGTAGGTCGTTTAGGATTAGGGCTAGATTTAGGTTAGTGATAAGTTAGTTAGGTTAAGCATAGGGTAAGTGTAAAAATCATTAATTGTATTAATGGTAAGGGGAGTTTAGGGATAGTTTAGGTTAGTTAGGTTTAGACTATTTTATGATTAATGTCTCCATCCTTTCTCCTGGGTAGCCTTGAACCCATACCTTTTCATTCTCGTATACTAATTTAAATCTTGAAGTCCGTCCGCAGTCTACATAGGGTTATTTAAGTTTTTTTCTCTTTTCTTTAGAATAGTTTTAGCTAGGCACGATTAATTTTGTTTATGGACAGGAGACGTAAGAGGGAGGGGAGACAAGAACTACCCCAGTCCGACGAGCTTAGCCGTGCTTGTGCAAGCGTGCCACCGTCCTCCTCCCCTACGACAAAGTTGCCTCTGTGGCCCAATCCTGGCTCATAACAAAGTCAGTATCATACCTCCGCGGAACGAAATGAGTCGCTTTACGCTTGAACAACATTGGGAAATATTGAAAACTTATTTCCAAAGTGAGTGCTGTGTAGCCCAAACAGTGGGTTTTTTGAAAAGAAGTTTTGGCCGAAATGAAGCACCCACCGCGCCTGCTGTACGCAAGTTTGTGCAAAAGTTCATGAGACTGGTATGCTAGTGGACAACACTCATGGTCCCCGTCGTCGTACGGTGCGCACAGATGAGAATGTGGCTGCTGTAGCCGAGAGTGTGAGACTCAATTCACGAACATCAACTCGTCATCGATCTCAACAGCTCAACATTTCACGCACTAGCCTGAGGAGAATTCTGCACAAAGATCTGGGATTATTCGCTTACAAGGTCCAATTGATTCAGCAATTGAAAGCGCACGACCATCCGCTTCGTTATCGCTTCGCAGTTTGGGCCTTAGAGCAGCTTGAATTGGACAACGATTTTGGGCAAAAAATCATCTTTTCGGACGAGGCACTTTTTCATCTCGGCGGCAACGTTAACAAACAAAATTTCCGCATCTGGGGCTCAGAAAACCAGCACGTTATTGTCGAGAAGCCAATGCATCCACAGAGAGTGACAGTTTGGTGGCGGATTGTGGAGTGGTGGCATCATTGGACCATTTTTCTTCGACAATGAGGCTGGGAACAACGTTTCGGTCAACGGTGGGCGTTATAGAGCCATGGTAACGACTTTTTTTTTTACTGAAATTGAAGACATGGATTTGGACGACCTCTGGTTCATGCAGGATGGCGCGCCATGCCACACAGCCCATACCACAATCGGTCTTTTGCGCACCAAATTCCCAAATCGTGTTATCAGCTGTCTTATCGATGTCAATTGGCTGCCTCGGAGCTGCGATTTGACCCCTTTGGACTTTTTTTTTGTGGGGAACCGTGAAAGACCGATGTTATGCCAACAATTTGGAAACGATTTAAGCACTTAAGGCCAATATCATCCAAGCAATCCGTGAGCTACAGCCCGAAACCATCAACATGGTCTTGGAAAATTGGAGTGATAGAATGCGCTACTTCGAGGCCAGCCGAGGCAGCCACTTGAACGACGTTGTGTTCCATAATTAATGGGAATGTTTGTTCTTACTAATAAAGCCATAATACATGGAAAAAATTTCATTTCTTTCATTTGATTGCATTTTTAAAAAGAACTTGTAGTTGGCCCACCCTGTATATAGAGACATTGACGTGAAAAACGAAGAGCTTATAGATATGATGGCTAAAGTACCAAGACGTATGGATATAATTTTGTAAAATATTCCAACTATAAATTATATTATATTATTAGATATATTATATATATTATATTAATTACATTATATTATCTAATAATAAAATAAAACATTATTTATGAAAAATTAATACTTGATTTTCAAACAATGCCCCCCCCAGAGTGAATTTATTTTTCCCTCTCTGAATTTTCTTTTTCAAAATAAAACACTTTTAAGTTATTTTTTCATAAAACGTTGTTTATTGGTTGAACTCCAAAAATGAACTCCTCCACTATTCCAATTCTTACTATAACATCAAACATTAACATTACAGTACATTTTACGTACAACAAACGTAAAAGAGAAACATAGAAAATAACAGCTCAACAACATGCGTGTGATCAACCAACTCTCTTCAGCTTTATACAGTTGTAACAGTTGATAGACGAAAACATGATTATTTATGGTGTGATGCTTGAAATCTTACTATATGCTGATAACATAAGTAACGTTTGCGGTTGTGGTTGCACTTCTACTTTACTCATAGTAAAGTAGATAATGTAACTCCTCCCGCTACAGTATGGACAGAACATGTTGATACCATGTGAAAGTCCATTAGTATTTTGATGGAGACACTTTGTCGTATGAGTGTTATTTTATACTTATATGTTGATTTACATTTTTTTTTTTTTTTTTTTTCTTATAGTATACTTATCTTATATAATAAAGAAGCAAATTTAAAGATAAATATAATTTACATATGTTTTAATGTACATAATATGTACATTTGTACATATATGATTAATATTAAACAAATATGAAAAATAAGGTGTTATCTCAATATCTTACATACATGTATGTGTATATTTTGATTACATATATTTTATTTTTGGTAATAATAAAATAATACAAGACTGAATTATTTGAACAATTTTTTTTTTTTTTAGCTTAGCTTAGCTGTAGCTTATTGGTCGCTTACAATTTTCATAAGTTTGACTGCAACATTTATTCCTATAGATGTTTAGGTATATTGTATATATTTTGTGTATATTCTTCTATTTATTTCTTATAGTTTCATACATCTTCTAAACAAAACAAACAAAAAATTAAAGATCGTTTTCATGATAAATAAAGAATGATAATAAGTTTGCTTACGGCTTTGATTTGGTAGAGTTTTTTTATTCTTTTACCTACTTTTTTTTTTCTGTTAGAATAATCTCTACCTGTTAGTTTTGGGTTAAATTCTACGTTTTTAATTTGGTTCTGATATTTGTATGTCCTTTTTACAATTTGTCTGTCGCGTTTGTGTCCGTCCTTGTCTTTAAAATATGTTTTGCCTTTCTCTTTAACGTCTTTTATTATATAACGAGGAAGGTGTTTAATGTTATAAAAACCCAAGTTTTCAATAAGTTCTCGTTCTTGATAATTAGGAGGTTCAACACGTGTCTCATTTATCTTTTTGATTCTTTTTTCTTTATTTTCTTGTACGTGTCTCTTAAGATTTTCCAATTCTGACGAATTTAACGTTGAATAAAGAAGATCGTTGGGTTTATGTTTTGTGGTAGTGTGAACAGTGTCATTATGTACTTCAACTGCTTTGAAAACCAATGTTTTTTCGTCAGTATCTTTGTTTTCTTTATTCAGTTTAAATAATCTTATGTGTTCGTTTAGAGTTAGGTGAAATCGTTCTATTACAGAGTTGCTTGTATGGGTATTCGGGGATGTAAAATGGTATATTATGTCTTCCTGGCTTAAGAAATTTTTAATGTATGCTATATTGAACTCATTATCGGCTACTATTTTAGTTGGTTTTCCTAATATTGGAAACCTGTGCTTTAAAATGTCAACTATTGTAAGAGAATTTCTGTCTGTAATGGGGTGAATGGATACGTGCTTAGTAAATTTGTCAATACAAGTCAAAACATATTATTTTTGTTGAAAAACCATATGTCTATATGGATAATTTCGTTTGGTTTGCTCGGGGTCTCAGAAACCATTAAATTTGGCTTAATTGGATGGCGGTCGTATTTGCACATTTTGCAAAAGATACAGTTGTTAATGTATTTATGTATTTCTAATCTAAGGTTTGGGAAATAGTATATATCTTTTAACTCTAAGTACGTTTCGTCTATTCCTCTATGATTTTTCTTGAGATGAGCTTTCTCAATTAATCCTAATAAAGTTTCTTTGCATGTTACATCTTTAAGTATCTTTGTACATCGAAGCATTCTTATACCTGGTGATTTTGAAAAATACCTAACGATCGTTTTTTGAAATTCAACAAATATATCGTCATTTTTGCAGTAAATCCCAACGGTTCCTTTAATTGGTAAAATTTCTTTTAGAATTTTCAGAACATAGTCCTCATTATAGTCTGCTAATGAAATAATTACTCTCCTCTTTTTTTTATATAAAATTTTGTTGGTATAAGAAGTTGATATATTTTTTTCCAAAAAATGCTGGTTTTTGTATATGTTTAAGGGAGTTTCAGTGATGTAAATGTGATCATCTAAATTTTCAATGCCGCTATGTATTGTTGCTAAATCGGACCTAATCTCAGCTTTATCTAAGTTATTGATTTCTATGCGACTGAGAAAATCAGCTACGTTATTCTCCTTACCTTTAATGTAATCTATGTCAAAATCATATTCATTGAGCTTTATTTTCCATCGCTGTAACTTAGAGTTTGGTTCTCTGAGGGAATTTAACCACACCAACGGTCGATGATCAGTTTGTACTCTAAACTTTCGTCCGAATAAGTATGGTCGAAAATATTTGGTCGCCCATACTATACAAAGAAGTTCCTTTTCTATTGTACTATAGTTTATTTCGTGACGGCTTAGGGTCCTAGAGGCAAACGCCATGGGATGTTGATTTTGTGATAGGACTGCCCCCAAAGCTGCATTGCTAGCATCTCTGGTCAATGTAAACACTTTAGTGAAGCCTGGATAAGCCAAAACTGGATAAGTACATATAAGAACTTTAAGTTTCTCAAAGGACTCTATATACTGTCTGGCGCTAGTGTGTATTTTGGGGTTTTTCTTTAGGCATCTAGTCATTGGTAGGGCTACTTTAGAGTAGTCCTTAATGAATTTTGGATAGAACCCTGTGACTCCTAAAAAGGATTTTATTTGCTTAATTGACTGAGGAAGCCGAATTTGTTTAATTATTTCAATCTTATTGGGATTGGGTTTTATGCCATCCTTGGAAATAATGTGGCCCAAATATTCCGTTTCGTGTTTCAGAAAATTGCATTTATCTATCTGTACTTTGAGATTATACTCAAGGAGTCTTTTAAATATTTTTTCCAATGAGTCAATATGCTCTTGAAGCGAAGTTGAAAAAATAAGTATGTCATCAAGGTACACCACACATATTTTATTTATATAGTCACACAAAACCTCATTCATCATCCTTTGAAAGGATGCAGGGGCATTTTTTAATCCAAAGGACATGCGTGTGAACTCATAATGTCCACTCGCTGTGGAAAATGCCGTCTTGTGCCTATCCTCCTTATTAATAGGTATTTGATGGAACCCCTTCGTAAGATCAAGGACGAACAAATATTGGGCATTTCCTAATTTCGATAATATATCCTCTATATTGGGAATAGGAAACTTATCCTCTATAGTCACGTCATTCAGTTTCCTATAATCGACTACAATGCGCCATTTTTGATGACCTGAGTTGTCAATCTTTTTTTGAATAATCCAAATTGGAGCATGGACTAGTCGAATTAGCTATAATGCCAGAATTTAGCATTTCTGATATTTGCTTGTTAACCTCATCCTTATGCGATTCTGGATATCTATATGCTTTAGCAAATATAGGGATGTCATGTTTTGTATAGATCTTGTGGCAATATTTAATAACTGCCGACAGATTGTCACCTTCGAGGTAAAATATTTCTTTATACTTTCGGACAGTACCAAGCAAGGAATTGATTTCCTCTTTATTGAGGTTACCGAGTTTTAGTTTGTTAGTAATTATGTTAAAGTTCGGTTTTTCAAAACAAATTTCAGTTACACCTTTGCTTAAATTTTGAGCTCCATCTAGCGATAATTGAGTCAGAGAATTACAAAAAAATAAGGGCAAGGTGGTCTCATTTGTAATTAACTGTGACTTTTCAAAGTCAATTCTTGCTTGCAATGGTCTTAGGATGTTGCGCCCAATTATACCATCGAAATCGCTATTCAATTCTGTTTCTAACATCTCTATATTTGTCAATGGTCTGTTAAATGTATTGATTATCAAAGGAATTCCAAGATCGGTTTTGAAGGAGCTGTGAAATAGTCCTTTTTGGATTAGGGACGTACCTGCTCCAGAATCGATTAATAATTTTATAGGGGTAGATTTGGTTTTAACTACTATACTGGGAAGAGTTCTGTGGTGGTTAACCGAAAATTTTGAAAAGGTTGGTCATTGAGATCTTGCGAGCCTTCTGGACAATTTTCTGCTCGTATGTGATCTACTTCCATAACTCTATCTGAATTTCTATTACTCATCTTTGTGAAAGGTTATTCGAGGTATTCATTCTAAAATTTGTGGAATAGTTTTGGTTGTTTTGGTGGTTATAATTTCTATAAGATGCTGAATTATCTGCTCTTCTATTTTCTGAGTTGTTTTGTCGGAAATTGCCTGAATTTAACTGAGACGGTCTCTGAAAATGTTGTTGATTATTCTTCCGAAAATGGCTGACATTAGGATTTTGGGGGTATTCTGGTCTAAAATTGCTATTTCTGAAGTTAAAATTTGGTCTACTTTGATGAAAATTAGATACTCTTGTTTGTGTGTTGGTAATATTTGTATTGGATGGAAATGTTCGATAGAAATTGTCTGTATCAATCAAAATAGTTTTCGCTTCCCTAAAGTCAGATGGATTTCTAGCCTGCAGTATTAATCTGGGTTCGCTTGGTAGCTTATTGATAAAAAGTTTTAATGTAATTTTTTCATTTTGTTCACTGTTGAACCAGGAAGGAATATTTACAGTGAGACTTGATTTTATATTTAATTTAGTCAACAAACTCAATGTATTTTCAAACAAATCTTCAACAGAGCTTTGAAATTCTAAAATTTTTATTTGATTTATAATATTTTCAATACTCTCATTTATTGAACAATTTAATTTCAAAACCGATTTGATTTCTAGCCAATTTATTGGATTGTTATTATTTATAAGAATTATATTGGCGCGATCTTTAATTTTTTGTCTTATTTTTAGTTCCAAAAAACCATTTGAAATTCCAATCTATTTGTTCAAAAAATTTGTGTACGTAATCTATATGTTTGATAAATAAATCTAATTCTTCGGGTAACCCCGTAAAATCAGGTGCTTCCTTAATGAGGCTTAACAAAGGCTTTTGAGGCTTTTTTTGCCCCCCTGGCAGCTGACCCCCTCGTGGTGGGGGGCGGGCAACGTGACTGGGATGTGCGGATGGGTTAACTTAAATAGTTATTCCCATCCATACAATCCAGTTACGGCTAACAAAGCGCACACCCCATGATGACAAAAAGAAGACGACCGGCCTCGGATATTGCCAAGCCTGGTAAGCCAGGGCATCCTTTGGAGCCAGGCCTGAAGGATGTTAGGATGCGAGCGTCTGGTGGTCGGCTTGTCCCGCTCGGCAGCCGGCCGGGTCAAACCCGAAATGGCTACGAGCTTCCCGTCAATGGTCTCGCGAACCATTACGGGGTTCAAGGGGTGAGCGCGCTGTGCACCGATAGGGGCACAGATGGACTCTCTGAAATTCGACAACGGCATCGACTTAGGATATGCACATGGAACGTCTCATCGCTCACAGGGAAGGATCTTGAGCTTGTTGGGGAGGCTGTTAAAAGTCGACTAGATATAGTTGGCGTCTCTTCAACAAAGCAGAGAGGTTCTAAAACTGTGGACCTTTCGGGTGGGTGGAAGCTCATCCTGTCAGGAGTCGCACCCTCAATGTCTGCTCATGCGGGAGTGGGGATACTCACAAGTCCCAGGTTGACAGACAGAGTATTGGAGTGGATACCATTAGGAGGGAGAGTTGCGATCTTAAAGCTCAAGCTTGAAAGATCAACTCTGGCATTGGTGCAGGTGTATGCACCGAACCTTCAGTCAGAGTACGCAGCTTTCTTAGATGAAGTTGATGTTGCCCTTGAAAAGGTTGCAGATATGGATTCTTTTGTCCTGATGGGTGACTTTAATGCTCATGTGGGTGTAGATGTTATGACATGGGGGAGTGTGATTGGGAGGAACGGTGATCCTGATCAAAACGCGAACGGAGAGAGGGTGTTGGATTTTTGTTGTGAAAATGGCTTATCCATCATGAACACTATCTTTCCGCACAAAGACATTCACAAATACACGCGGTACCGCCAGAGTCTTCAGCAGAAGTCGCTGATCGATTTCTTTGTGGTACCATCGTGTCTGAAGAGAATTGTTTGTGATGTTCGCGTATTGAGAGGGGTCGAACTGTCAACTGATCACCACTTAGTGCTGTGCAAATTGTATCTTAGCGAGAGAGTGCCTCCCCTACCAAAGCGTAAACCAAGGATGGTTACACGCATACGATGGGAGAGGTTACAGGACGATGAGATGCGGGAGACATTTGCCCCGCAAATATCGGATAGGTTTAAGCGAATTCCAACTGTTCCATCAAATGTGGAGGAAGAATGGCAACTGTTTTCAACAGCGGTTATTGCCTCTGCGCGAGATGTTCGTGGAGTGAAGCTTGGTTTAAAACGCTCGGAGTTCAAGAAGCCATCAGAGAGAAGAAGAGAGCCTTTAAGGTGTGGATTCACTTGGGGAACTCCGATTCTCGATCATTCAAGATATCGGTTGGACATGTCCTCATGGCACCCGTTGCGCCTATAGCCGCAGTTCTTTGTACCCTGTTGATAAGTTTAATGTTATAAGCTTTCCTTAGCGCAGGCCACCAGACAAGCGATCCATAGGAAAGAATGGGACGCACCATGGCAGTGTACATCCATAAGACCATCTTCGAGCGAAGTCCCCACTTCTTGCCAAAGGTCTTTCTGCAGGCATAGAAAGCCACACAGGCCTTCTTTACCCGTTGCTCAATCTTAAGCTTCCAGCTTAGTTTTGGATCAAGTACCACACCTAGGTACCTGTACTTGGCACTGGAGGATAGGGAGAGTAGATGGTTGTTTAGCCGTGAAAGCGTGGAGGCTAGTATTTTGGTTTTAGTGGTAAAGAGCATCAGTTCAGTTTTGCTTGGGTTGACGCTGAGTCCACATCCAGTGGCACATGAGTTAATCTTGCACAAGGTACCTTCCATAATCTCACTGATTACGGATGGAAACATCCTCGATACCAGTATTAACACGTCATCCGCATACGCGACAACCTTAACTCCATCCCTATCAAGTCTACACAAAATTTTGTTGATGACCATAAGCCATAGAAGAGGAGATAAGACCCCACCTTTAGGAGTTCCCCTAACAACAGATATGGTGGTGCTGCTGTTGCCGAGATTCGATTAAATGATTGTGGTTCTTAGCATTGTCAATATCCATTTGCTAAGAAACTCTTCCACACCCAGTTGGATCAGAGCTTCCTGAATCGATTCCGTACTGACGTTATTGAAGGCACCTTCAATGTCTAAGAAGGTAGCAAGGGTATATTGTTTGAAATGGATTGTCTTTTCTATCGCTCGCACAACTTCGTGGAGCGCCGTCTCTGTCGATCGCCCTTTAGTGTACGCATGTTGAGATTTGGATAGAAGGGATTTATCTAGGGTATTTCGGATATGTATATCTAAGATGAGTTCCAACGTCTTTCAAAGAAAAGAGCTAATGGGTCTGAAATCCTTTGCCATCATTGATGTTAAATGGCGTACTTCCTCTGGCGGTGATGGCCTATCACGATCCATGTAAACTGAGGATATAAAAAGAGTGTTACTTGCAACCTTCAATTTAACTACCGTTAAATCGGCAGAGCTAAAATCAGGACATAGAAATACATTCAAATGTTTTTCAGCTAGGATGCAAGTCCTAGGTTTGTTACTAACCTTGTTTGTGGTCTTGTAGAAGATGTTGTAATGGCGGTCCTTGAGCCCTTTATCAGATCAAATTTCTCGAGAGTCACTAGGCTAGCCTCGTTGATCAGCAGCAGGAAAGAGGAGCTATTTTTCTGAGGTTCCTCCGCCTTGATGACTGCCCAGTCATCCATCGGAACCGCCGGATTGTGCAGTTTCAGACATTGGAGAAGCCTTTCCCCGTCAATCTGCATGTTGGGCAGCCAGATGCGGGCCCTAGGTCTCCTAGGGATATCATTAGAGGGGATAAGCTTGAGCTTTAAGCCCTCCCAGGCGTCACTAACCTTAGTGACACACTCGCTAATGAAATCCTTGGAGAACTGGTCCTCGCATCTGATGACCCGATAACCCCTGGCCAAATCGGCGGAATCGAGGCACGGCAGAGGTCCCCCAGGATTTCTCAACAGGTGGTCGATGACCATACCCGATAGTCTGGCCTCTATGCTGTGGGCACCGTGGCGTAAGTGGTTAGTGTGGCGGATCACTACGCATGAGGTTCCAAGTTCGAATCCGTTCGAGACCAGCACTGTTTTATCACCAGCTGTCCATGCAACCCTCGGCACGAGTGCCTACACACCTTGGCTTAAGTGAGACTTTTATGGGTTTACTCCCCACCTTCGTCTTAATGAACCACAGAGCACGATTGAGTACATGCGTGCAAATTCTTAGCTGACACCTGAAGGGTGAATAGCCATTTCCAGTGGGCGCCCACGGGGAGGACCAAAGACGAAGATTTTGCCCACCACCGCCTAGATTATTCACAAGCTTTTGACTTGAGCTTCGACCCCCTGTCAGCTTTTTGGTGATTCTGTAAACGGTCCCGCTGTTGTTCCGCTTCTGCAGCCAGCGCGTTGATGTAGTTGCGACTATTCCTAAAGCGGTATATAATAAAAAAAAATTGTGAGTCCTCCCCGTTATTCCACCGCCAATGTTTGTTTTTGTCTGGTACTAGGTAAATGAATGTGCGTTGACTTTTGATTGAGACATCCACGTGTTAACTCTGCTATTAAGGCCTAACACTAGCAGTAAAGTTTTTATATAGGATTCTTATATTATTCAGCATTCGTTCATTCAATTGCAGAGTGTTAATCCTTATGTCTTTGTGTTTTGTAGATTATAATGGAAACATTCAAGGCAGAGTAACCTATTATTCGTAGGTTAACAAGCAATTTCTTTGCTGTTGCTGTCCACCTATTCCAGCACAAACCAGTGGTAATGGCATTAAGTGAAACCCAGCTTAGCACTGACTTTGATCTTAGTGAATTTGCTACAGCAAGGTATCAAATGGTGTCATTATTAGTGCCGCATAGTGGTATCGCGCTCTATGTTAAGAATAAAGTTGGAATCCAGCTGCAGCCCCAATTCGGGAGGTCAGATGACTAATTCTTTTCAATTTTGTTGGGTCAAATTTACTGTCAGAAAGCACACCATTCTATGCCTGCTATACCGAAGCCCAAATTAAGAAAATGAATTGACATATAAACACATTGAACGTATTTCTAAATTAATAACTAGTATACGTTCCCGCCATTCCAAAACTGAAATCGTTGTAGCGGGAGATTTTAATGTCCAATTTATTTTATTCTTATTACAATGCATTTTTTTTTTTGTAGTATATTTATTATATATACATATAATTTTTACGAGTTTTATTCTCTGACAGTATTTCGTTCTATAACAATTATCATTAACTAATTTAAATTATAAAAATGATGTGTAGATTAAATCATAAATATATTATTTGGTTTTGGATTACTATTTTATTTTTTTCTATAAATATTTTTTATTTATTTTTTTAATCGTATATGTACGATGAGCGCTAGTTATTCTTAAACTAAGTAATAACAAACTAACTAAAATCATAGAACTATTGGTTTATTAGTAGCATGATATTAACTTAAGTTATAAATGTACGGATTGTTATTAATTTGATAAACGGATAAACTTGGATAGAGTATTTGGGCTGTCTGGTTAGCAGAGAGTGGCTCCTTTTTAGAACAGGAACAACAAAATTTGAACTTTGTCTAAAATCAATTTACGATTTTAAATTACGATTTATTGGTTTGTTTTGTAAGCATTTTTTGGTTGTTACTTATTTTTTTGTTGTACCTCGCTTTACGGGGTTTACACTTGTATCGATTCCACAATTAAGGAATGCGGTCAACCTGTGAGGTGTGAGATATCAGACATATGTAGTTTCATTTTTATTTCTAAAATTCATTCATAATAATGTTTTAGCCTATTATTGTAAATTGTGGTCGTTCGTTTGCCCAATTTCAATACTGAATTCACCGGACTAACTACGGAAACAATTGTGTACGGACCTAACCAGACTTGACGCAATTTGTGCTTTTTAGAGGGATTTAGAAGAAGTACCTTATCACCAACATGGAATAATACTGGTCTTGCCATTTTGTCGTAATACAATTTTGATTTACTTTTGCTTTTCATTAGATTCTTACGTGCAATTGTATATAATTTCTGTAACTTGTAACACAATTCGTAAAAATAGTCTTCGTGATTGTAAACTGGTTGTGGTTCTTGATTTAAATTTGAGGGAATGTCTGAAGTGAAACCAAATAAACAATCCATGGGGATCGGCTTAGTGCCTTCGTGTATATTGTTGTTATGAACGAATGCAGCAGTTCTTAAGGATTTATCCCAGCAGTTGGGATGTTCATCCACAATGGATCGCAAGTATTCCACCAGTGGCTTGTGTGTTCTTTCTAAAGAGCCTCGTTTCCATTTGTTGTATTTCTAGCAAGCTGCAAATACGTTTAAATAGCTTACTGACAAAATTTGCTCCTTGATCGGTAATTAACTTTTTTGGAATGCGGTATCTACTTATTAACTCATCAACAAATACTTGGGCTACAGTTTCGGCTTCCATGTTTGGCATCGGATACCAATCTGCGAATATTATCAGATCGTCCTGAAAAGTTAAAATATATAATTATTTGAAACAGGTGTTTCGATAAGTGGTCTCACAATATCCAAATACACCTTTTCAAAGGATAGTTTTGGTGTATCGGTTATAACCAACGGCATTTTTATCGTTTTTTCACTCTTATTTTTTTTACATTTAGTACAAGTTTTCACATGATTTTTGACATCGCGAACTATACCTTTCAGAAGAATACTGCTGTATATTTTCTTTACTCCCTTGTGTCCCCCGAAAGGAGTACTGTGGTATTCACGTAAAATAACTGCGATTTCAGACGGGTTTGGCCTGATAAGTCTTAGTGACCTGTTAGATTTTCGACTGCATGGACTAATATTTTTCGATATACCTTGAGGTATTTTTTCCTCTTCTTTTTCGGTTTCGATTGTATCTTGAATATTAGCAGGTTTTGAAACATATAAACGTTCCACTTTGTTGAGTTTTGGTTTAGTCGTTTTGGCTATGTCTTCTCGTTTTTCGCGTAATGCTTCCGGTTTTGGTTTTGACCTTGTACTCGTAATAGCAAAACATTTTGGTTCGTCTTCTATATCTGATTCTAAAGAGTGGTGGACGTCGGCTTGGACAAGAATTTTGTTTTCATAGTTCTGGAATAGCTCATTATTATTCGACATATCACTTCCTACAGGTATGTGACTGAGAACATCTGCATTGCAATTACGTTTGCCTGTTTTATATTCGATAGTAAAACCAAATTCAGAAAGTTTAAATATTAGGCGAATAATACGGGAGGATGAATCTTTTGCTTTCAAAACGCCCTTTAGGGGCATGTGGTCGGTGTATGCAGTGAAATGCCGCCCCTGTAGATAACATCGGAAATTTTTAATAGCCCAAACTACAGCTAAAAGTTCTTTTTCTGTAGTCGAGTAATTTTTTGACGCAGGATTTAAAGTGCGACTAGCGTACGCAATTGGAAAGTCCTCACTAATCGGACCTTCCGATAGCACAGCTCCCAGTGATTCATTACTGGCATCTGTTTGAGCAAAAATGGCTGTTCGAGATTTGGATAGTGTAAAAGCGGGAGGGTGGTTAATATTGTCTTAATTTTTTCAAACGCTTTTTCACATGCTTCTTCTTCTTCTTCTTCTTCCTTTTATCAGCAAGGCTATGATCCGAAAACAAGGGATCACAACCCTCCCACTTCACCGCATTTCTACTGATCCGCCTGTGGGGTTCGCCTATTTGTCCTCAGAAAATATCGGCAGGCCTGCCGATTTTGGATCACTCGGTTACTGAGGCCAATGAATTGCCGATGTCGTCGCATTTGTCTGATCCAGGCGTTTATAGGCCTGCCTTTCCTACATCGCGATGTCTTTGGAACGTGCATTGATATTGCATTTTTAACAGTGTTAAATGATCTCTTCTTTGAACGTGGCAATACCAACTGAGCCGGTCGCGCTCTATTTTTTGTATGATGGTTTCCTTGATGTGAATGCTTCCACGGATCTTCGAACTTCTTATTCGATCAAGCTTTGTCACTCCTGCTGTCATGCAAAGCATCTTCATCTCAGCTGACGTTAATTTACTCTCATACTCTCTACGATCATCTGTACGTAGGTTTCTGGAATCCCTCGATGTCTTAGCGCCACCCATATCAGATCTCGTGGTTGTCTGTCGAATGCCTTTTCAAAGTCAACCAATACAATATGCAAATCCCTTAAGGAATCACGATGTTTTTCCATTATGATCTTTATACTTTGGATTGCATCTGTGGTTGATTTACCCGAGACAAACCCGCACTGATCATCAGATAGCCGTATTATTTTTCGCAGTCGGCCACCTAATACCCGCTCAACGATCTTCATGGTGTGTGACATCAGCTTGATCGAACGGTAGTTATCACAGTTTCGCGTATCACCCTTCCCTTTGTATACAGGGAGAAGGTAACTTTCCCTCCATTCATTCGGCATTGGATCACCTCTCACGAATTTGGAGATGAGAATTCTGAGCCATCTGAACCCGATGTCTCCCATATTTTTCCAGAACTCAGAGGGTATCTCGTCTGGCCCAACCGCTTTTCGTTTTTTGGAGTATTTGACCGCCTCACTAACTTCTTCGACTGTAATGTCGGGTATTTCTTCACAGTTGGGGTGGCTCTTGGAAAGTATAGCCGGGGAAACTGTTCATTCAAAAGCTCTTCACAATACTGTCGCCACCTCTGCAGAATTTTGTCGTCATCCACAAGAAGCTGGCTTTGAGCATTGTTAATGAACTTTGGCGAACGAATCTCCTGAGCATTTCTCCTTCTTTGGGCGGCTATTTTAAAGATAGTGGCACTCTTGTTCATAATGTGTCTTCGCAGCTCCTGGATAGCCTAGTTTGCATCAGCAACTGGGGAAGATATTTTCTCCAGCTCCCGATATAGGCCCTCCGTACTCTCCGCTTGAAGCTGTGCGCACTTCTTCTACGCTTTTTCTTGCAGCATCTGTGTTCTATTTCGAGGCGAGCTTTTTCGTGACTATTATTAGAGGGACACTTTGACCAAGCTTTGAAAGCCGCTTTCTTCTCATTTATCATTTTCTTAGCTTCATCGTTCCACCACCATGTTTCTTTGGCGTGTTGCTGGTGGCCTTTTGAAGCTCCTAGCAGTTATTTGGCCTTCTTTAAGCAAGTTCGCTGTAGGGAATCCCACATATTTTGTGCTCTGCACTCTTCATCCTCAGCTCCGTTGATGGTGTGAGAGACGTAATTTTTCACTACGAAAACAAAAGCCACGCCTTTTTCTTGTTCAGATTGTACCACTTGATTTTCTCAGAGACCCTTGTTTGTTTGCTTTTCTGCGGTGTTTTCCTAAAAATTTCAGTTAGTGGGAGACGGTGTTGCCGAGCTATTGCCTCTCCCAGGATCATTTTGCAATCTTTTACCCGAGGCTTCATGAAACTGGCTACCAAATGGTATTCAATCTGAGTTTCATCTCCACCGCTGCTGTAAGTGATCATTTGTCGGCTTTGTTTTATGAACATGGTATTTAACACGATAAGACCGTTTGATTTACACATGCTTAGGATGTCTTCAGGATGTCTGCCATATCCTGGTCCTCTATGGCAGTCTTCATAGTCTTCGTTTGATTTCCCGATATGCCCATTCAAATCTCCTCCAACATTTCTGCTCGGTCCAGGATCAGTACCATGCACAGCAGTGGTAGTGCCTGGCGGGGTAGTGCCTTTCCTTTTAGCAAGTATTACCGTAATGATACAGTTTTGCAATATTACCATATTGCGATGGTGTTTGTTGTTTGACACGTGCATGCTCCTGTCTTAGTATTGTTTGATCTTTCTTTTATGACACCGGTGATTTCTAGTCGTGTCAACCCACGGATTCGCATGCACACTTGTGGGAGGGGTTTTAAGGTAGTATGTGCCGCTAGGCTCACTTGGGTGTTATATTGCCTAGATCTGATTTGTCCCCTTAGTCGCTTTTTACGACAAGCGCTAGTTGTTGGGGGGCGCTGCAGTAAAATTCTTAACCCGTCCCTGCACGGGGATTTTAAATTTTTTTTGTTAATGTTTTATATTGGTTATCTTATATGGTAGATTAAAATATTTTTCCCTTCAGTAGTTTTTTGCGTAACTTTATAAAACATGCCATTTGTCAGTTTTATTTACTTCTTTTTTTTTTTTTGCGAAACTTTACAAACAATACTTTTTCACTTCTGCTTAGTTTGTTTTTTGTGAATCCTTACAGAACATACTTTTTCACTTTCCTTTTGTTTACTACCTTTTATTATTATCTATTTTTTTATTTTTTTTATTTTTATGCAAAGAATTTTCACTTATTAACAATTATTCGCTTTTCCGGCTGCGCCAAATATTGTTACGTCGATGCATAACACCCAGAAAAACCCGAGTTCTCTCTTTGATAGATAAACAACAACTGTCTAATCGAGGGAAAAGAAAATGTGTCTCAAACGCAAATCACCATCAAATCCCTTATCGTGTGAAAATAGCTTTTCACACAATATGAAAATTGCGTCTGGCATTTACCTGTCGCCGGACGAACGCAGCTATTCTCACGATACCTAAGCCGAGGCTGCCGCTTACCTGCCGCCAGATGGGATCAGATAACGAGATAGCTTGACTTTGCGTGTGCACTTATTCAGACGGGATAGGTTTGCAATTGGGATTTGGAATTTGACACAACAAGAGGTCACTTACGTGAAGGTTGAGAACAGGGGTTGGTAGGCCTAGGCTAAGTAAAAACGCTTGTATTTTTCTGTCATCGCATGCAGTACCGTTTGACCACCGGTCTGACGTCTTAGTTGACTTTAACTGGAGTGACGAGAACTAGCTGTACTCATTAAACACACAGTAGTTTTCTCGTTTAGCATTATATGTCACCACGTAATGCCTGCTTCTGTTGTAAATTATTTTTATATTTAATACACGGCACTCAGTTATCTGCATACCATCCCTGGATTTTTCTGAAACTTAATATCTGAGTTTCGAACCATTACACCTATATTTCTCTCTCAGTCTATCCTTACCACCGCCCGCACTGTATGTAAAATATTTCAAGGGTATTCAGAACTCCTTGAGTTCGCGTAAGTCATAAAAAGAAAAATTATAAGAAAGAAGAATTTTTAAAAATTCATTACTATGTCCTTTTTTATTTTAAGTGGCTTGTATTTTTCTTTTGAAGGGATCAATAATTATTGCTAATATCGAAATGTAAGAGAAAACACTTAGGAAGATACACTTTCCGTTGAGCACTGTTTGATGGTGACGTCATCCCACAAAATAAAACATGGAAAAATATAGAAACAAATTAATGTCACTACCTTACATTACAATTTTATTTAAATATTATTTTTACATTTCTCAATTTTTTATTACTTCTCCTAATTCGCGACATTCACCATATGGATATTTATACTTAATAGGTACGAAATAAATTCCTGGTTTGTTATATTGAGTAAGAATACCCATTTTCATACCACTATTTTCCCATCCACAATCTCTTGCTTGAGCCTTTTCATAATCGGTACATTTGATGGAGCAGAAGCAATCGTCGTGTAAGGCAGTGGCATAGTACTTGTAAGAAAAAGCATGACTGCAGTGAACTCCACCATCACCAAAACATGGAGGCTGATGTTTTCCACCATCTGGATAAAAAGTTATCGAACCAAGTGGTTTGTTAAAACCCAATTGATACCAGTCCCCACCCCCAGTCTGAATGCTTGCAACATATGTGGCATCAGTGGAACACAGTCTTTCTTCACAATTGTCGAAATCAAAACCTGGATAAGAAGGATCCAGTCCAACCATATAAACTATCCTTTCGTTCTTAACATTCTTGCCAGCATGGCCAGCTATATGAGCACCAAGATCATAGCCAACCACCAGCAATTCCTTAAAGGACATACCACCGTATTTGTTCAGAAAATCGATAAACCGTGCTACGTACTTGCCAACAGGTTTTACGGATTCAATAACAGTTTCATACACGTTGCCACTATATTCACTCCAACCGACACAAAAGACGTTGTATGATCTTCTACGAAAGAGCCCAGTACGAACTGTCTTGACAAAGTCAGAGTTGCAGGTCATATCCCAGCCATAAATGAGAAACCTACAAAAATATGGATTCATCAGATGCCTTTAAACTGCAAATATTGAGTATACACAGTCAGACGGTTTGCACTGAATTTAGATTTGCTCAACCCAATCTGGTCGTCTAAGATCAGATTGTCAGCGTGGGTACCGTTTACATCATGATATAAATAAAATGTCGCTAATTGCAGATCGGCATCCATTTGTTGAACGATCGTCTGCCGGTGAATATTCAATTGTTCTTTGGACATCCAGTAAAAACTACCATCTACAGCTGGCATGAACCATCCAGAATTATTTCTGGGTTCAAGTTCTAAGGCAAAAAATAAAAAGTTAAACCAGGAAATCTTTTTTGATTCATTACTTCACTACCATTGTCCGCATGTGATTTAAATTGTCCATAGTCTGGAGCAGTGTCATCTGTAAACTCTCCATATCGAAGTCCAATACGGTCTGCATTCGGTGCTAATCCTTCATACTCCATATCAGCACCATATTCGAAGGGAACAGCATATTCTAAGAGAAAACAAAAGGAAATCAAGCTATGAATTGATATTTTACTACCTTTGCCATCCGCATTTGGTGCAGACCCCCAATATTCCGTATCATTATATTCTATGAACCAATCATCTTCTGCACCGCCTTCACTTTCTACTGCAACAGCTGAAACTATAGTAAGCAAGGAGTTCAACTCAAATTCCCTCCCTTTTTCTTTAAAAAAATCATTTTACAAACCCAGTCCAAGAAAACCCACAAATAACAGTAAGGACACCTTCATTGCTCTGAGAATAATGAAAAACTTTCGGCAACCCAGTAAGTATCATGGTATTGTCAGAAATTACATGCTCTAAAAATTTTAATAATGTGCTCGTAACTAATGCAACTAATTGAACATTAATTACTTACGTTAACGTGATGAACGTTAGATATCTAATAATGCATTATATCCATATGTGACATAATGAATGTAGCTGTTCTTTTAATAGCCACATCAAATCTTAGTTAATTGGAAATAGGTTGTCAGGAGAGCTAGGTAGAGGGTAGAAGGGAGTCGTGTTCCGCCAGTTACGTTAAGGAATGCAAAGTTTGTTTCTCAATGAATCAAGATATTGCAACACAAACTGAGAGTCTGCTCGAATTACAAGTCGCGACTTCCTTAAAAAAACACAAGATTCAATTTTGCTTATTATTTAATTTTTTCGGACTTCTCGTACAAAATCCAAAAGCAAAGTGTTTTTTTAACCTAAAATAAGTTATAGCATGCCTTAATATCTTACATTAACTGAACTAAAACATAACATCCTATAAATAATTGAGAGGAAGAGAAAAGAGAGAGGATAACGTTATTGATAATGAATTGGCTTAGCAACAACGAAAGTCCAATAGCACATGGCTGCTCATTCAACGTGTGTTCCCTCTGCCGTATCAAGAGTATCATCAACGGTCACAACCTTACTCTCCCATTTCTCCCGTCTTTAACCAGAATTCCGCTTTAAAGCTTGATCTTACGTTTTTTGTTAGTACATGCTGATCGGAATTATCTAGAGAGAAGTTCAACGGAGGAAGAGGGTGTGCTGCCGTAATGTTGTGTTTACATACATGCATGTATGTAACTCCTCCCGCCAAAGTTTGGACATCATGTTGCAAAGCATTTAAATGTCCATTATGAGGAGTGGTGTTGTTGCCGCCTTTCATTATATTGATTTCTATGTCGTATACGTATTATTTTCCTATGTAAATGGGCTGCATGTTTATAGTAGCGTCAATAAACAATTTAAAATTTCATATTTACATATTTTTAATTAATGTATAACGTATAGTTCTTTTTTCATATATTATTAGACAAAATTAATTTAAAAATCTTTCTCGATAATCTATACATATAATAAAACTGTAGCGTTTTTCTTTTGTTACCTAATAGCGTGAGAACCATTGGACAGATTTGGATAAAACTTCTTCTCAAATATTTCTTGAGACTCCGGGAAGGACATAGGCTATGTTGTTTTTTGCCCAGCCTACTTTATGGGAGCGGTTTTGTAGTTTTATTTATTTTTACTGGCTTTACTCGCTTTAACCTCCTATTACTCGGGTAATTCATAATCAACACAAAAAAAAGAGTACATGATGGGGTCAACACTTCCCTTAATATTTTAAGCCATCCATCAGCTTTCTGCTTCATATAGAAGCTGAGCTAAAGACCAAAATCTAACATGATCAAATTAAATTTACTTTCTCAAATCTAAAGAAATTAACAACGTTTGTTCCTGATCGTTTTCCTGCTTTGGGGTGGTGGGCGCACATCGAAAGCACCTTCACTTCAACAAATACTGTGTGTCGTTTTCCCTGTTGGATCGGAACGAAAGAGAAGTATGTGCACGTGTGGTGGTGTAAATACAAATTGAGTGCAAGTGTAATCGCGGTTTTTTTTTGGAAGAAACACTCCATTTCTTCTTCTCCTTCCTTTTTATCAGCGAGGCTATGAACCGAAAACAAGGGATCATAACCCTCCCACTTCACCGCATTTCTACTGATCCGCCTGTGGGGTTCGCCTATTTGACCTCTGAAAATATCGGCAGGCCTGCCGATTTTGGATCACTCGGTTACTGAGGCCAATGAAATGCCAATGTCGTCACATTTGTCTGATCCAGGCGTTTATAGGCCTGCCTTTCCTACATCGCGATATCTTTGGAACGTGCATTGATATTGCCTTTTTAACAGGGTTCAAATGATCTCTTCTTTGAACGTGGCAATACCAACTGAGCCGGTCACGCTCTATTTTTTGTACGATAATTTCCTTGATGTGAAAGCTTCCACGGATCTTCGAAATTCTTATTCGATCAAGCTTTGTCACTCCTGCTGTCATGCGAAGCATCTTCATCTCAGCTGCCGTTAATTTACCCTCATACTTTTTGTACATCGTCCAACATTGTGAACCGTATGTGAGCGCTGGATGTACAACTGCGGTGTAGAGCCTTCCTTTCAACTTAGGGGGCATTTTTCTGTCACAGAAGATAGCGGAATTGCCTCGCCACTTCATCCACCCTACACGCTTACACGATGATTGATGTCGTCATCACAAGTTGCTTTGCTATTGATCATAGATCCCAGATATTTGAACTTTTCGCACTTGGGAAGCACTGTTCCATTCAAATAAATGTCTGGAATAGGCCTGAGTGGATCAGAGAACGGGCAGCACAGGTACTCTGTCTTTTTTTAACTAATGCGATACCCATTTCCCTCCAAAACCTCCACCCACACATCAAGTGCTCGTTGCAGGGATGTAGGATCCTCACTTATGATGGCTCCATCGTCAGCAAAGAATAACTGATATACCTTGGGGTCCATCACTTTACCTTCAAGCGGATAATCAAGGACTGCAATAAAGAGCAAAGGACTTAAAACGCTTCCCTGGAGTACCCCGACTTTGATTGCGAACTCTTCGGTTACTCCAGTGGGGCATCTTACTTTTGTCTTTGCTCCTTCGTACATGTCCATAATCATCTGTACATAGGTTTCTGGAACCCTTCGATGTCTTAGCGCCACCCATATCAGATCTCGTGGTTGTCTGTCGAATGCCTTTTCAAAGTCAACCAATACAATATGCAAATCCCTTAAGGAATCACGATGTTTTTCCATTATGATCCTTATACTTTGGATTGCATCTGTGGTTGATTTACCCGAGACAAACCCAAGCACTGATCATCAGATAGCTGTATTATTTTTCGCAGTCGGCCACCTAATACCCGCTCAACGATCTTCATGGTGTGTGACATCAGCTTGATCGAACGGTAGTTATCACAGTTTCGCGTATCACCCTTCCCTTTGTATACAGGGAGAAGGTAACTTTCCCTCCATTCATTCGGCATTGGATCACCTCTCACGAATTTGGAGATGAGAATTCTGAGCCATCTGAACCCGATGTCTCCCATATTTTTCCAGAACTTAGAGGGTATCTCGTCTGGCCCAACCGCTTTTCGTTTTTTGGAGTATTTGACCGCCTCACTAACTTCTTCGACTGTAATGTCGGGTATTTCTTCACAGTTGGGGTGGCTCTTGGAAAGTATAGCCGGGGAAACTGTTCATTCAAAAGCTCTTCACAATACTGTCGCCACCTCTGCAGAATTTTGTCGTCATCCACAAGAAGCTGGCCATGAGCATTGCTAATGAACTTTGGCGAACGAATCTCCTGAGCATTCTTCCTTCTTTGGGCGGCTATTTTGAAGATAGTGGCACTCTTGTTCATATTGTGTCTTCGCAGCTCCTGGATAGCCTGGTTTGTATCAGCAACCGGGGAAAATATTTTCTCCAGCTCCCGATACAGGCCCTCCGTACTCTCTGCTTGAAGCTGAGCGCACTTCTTCTTCGCTTTTTTCTTGCAGCATCTGTATTCCATTTCGAGGCGAGCTTTTCGTCACTATTATTAGAGGGGCACTTTGACCAAGCTTTGAAAGCCGCTTTCTTCTCATTTATCACTTTCTTAGCTTCATCATTCCACCACCATGTTTCTTTGGCGTGTTGATGGTGGCCTTTTGAAGCACCTAGCAGTGATTTGGCCTTCTTTAAGCAAGTTCGCTGTAGGGAATCCCACATATTTTGTGCTTTGCACTCTTCATCCTCAGCTCCGTTGATGGTGTGAGAGAGGTAATTTTTCATTACGAAAACAAAAGCCTCGCCTTTTTCTTTGTCCAGATTGTACCACTTGATTTTCTCGGAGACCCTTGTTTGTTTGCTTTTCTACGGTGTTTTCATAAAAATCTCTGTTAGCAGGAGACGGTGTTGCCGAGCGATTGCCTCTCCCAGGATCATTTTGCAATCTTTTACCCGAGGCTTCATTAAACTGCCTACCAAATGGTAGTCAATCTGAGTTTCATCTCCACCACTGCTGTAAGTGATCAGGTGTCGGCTTTGTTTGATGAACATGGTATTTAACACGATAATACCGTGTGATTTGCACATGCTTAGGATGTCTTCACCAGGAAGGTTCCTGGTGCCATATCCTAGTCCTCCATGGCAGTCTTCATAGTCTTCGTTTGATTTCCCGACATGTCCATCCAAATCTTCTCCAACAAACAGAAATTCTTCCTTTGGGATGTTCTTAAGGAGATTGTGGAAATCTAGCCAAAATGCATCTTTATCTATCTGATTGCACCCATTGTAGGGAGCATATGCACTGACAATATTCCACACCTCTCCTTGTATTACTAATTTGAGAGACATCAAACGGTCGCTGGACTTCGAAATGCTCAAGACGTTTCCAAGTAGCTCTGCCGCAAGGATGATACCGATTTCGTTCCTAGCCTTTTCCGTTCCGTAGTAGAACATCTTGTAATCTTTTGTCCTAACGTCCAAGAAACGCGCCCGATTCCCGGTGTTTTTCCATTTCGTCTATTGGACACCCAAGATATCCATCCGCCTTCTATTCAACATCTCTTCCAGCTCGTAACTTCGACCGGTCATGCTTCCAACGTTCCAACTCGCGACCCTTAAATTGCGTCCAAACTGTTTCATTATGTTGCTAGCCCCCGGAATCCGTATAGCTCTGACCCGAACATTTCTGCTCGGTCCAGGATCAGTACCATGCACAGCAGTGGTAGTGCCTGGCGGGGTAGTGCCTTTCCTACCTAAGAAATACTCCATTTAGTGTGAGTAAAAATTGTTTTTGTCAAGTTTAATGAAAATCTGTTACTCACTCACATAATGCCGAATCTTTTTATACATACGAGTAGTTGGTGTTTCCCGTGTGTACATATGCTCGTATCTTTTTGCACTGTCCTCAATAGAATCTACGTGGAATAATATTTTTTCTCAAACCACCACCACAATTTTCCAGTTTCTGTTTTTACATTGGATTTTAGTCTTCTGTATAACACAAAGTCCTCATCCTCCATGCTACAGCGCCATATCCTATAAGCTCTATTTTTAAGTACTTTTATATTGCGGGTTATCTCATTGTCCCATGGACAAGACCTCAGAGTAGATTTTTTTACTAAAACTACAGGAATAAAACTAAAAATTATTTTAGTAATAACCCGATAGAATTCTGAAGATAAATCATCAATATCTAACGATAGATGTTGGACCCAGTTATAATTGCTCAACTCCTCACATATATCAATGTAATTACCATTTTTGAAATCGAATTTATAAAAGTTAAAGGATTTAGCTTCATTAACATTCAAGTTGCAAAAAAGGATTAGGGAAGGATGGCAAATATCTTCGGAAACGAGAGGTGAGGAACTTCTAGTAACAAAACGTTCATCGTTTTTATTGGAGAAGATAAGATCTAACGTACGATTTTGATGATTCTTAACCGGATTTAGTTGAAGAAGACCGAGGGGTTGGGCAGTATCAATGATTTCCGACCCAATCACAGATAAGGCATTTACATGATTAAGAAAAGTGCAATCTGCATCCCCTGAGGCCCAATCAATTTTAGTTTGATTGAATTCCCCGAAAATATAAAATAAATCCGACGTGGATATGAAACCTTCAATAAAGCGAAATGCTTCTAGGTACCTTGTTACAACAGTTAAAAAGGACTTAGGCGGAATATATACACATACTATAAAAATGTTAGCCGAGGTTGACAAGACAATTTTACTACAACGAATTTCAATATCTGAAAAATCACTGAGATCTACTTCAAAAGACTGAAAGGCATTTTTGCTTGCATATTTGTTCGCATGAGGAAGCAAGGCGAGCACGGGTTCAGCTAGTATCATAATAATAATACAATATCCAAAGTAAATATTCAAAATTAAATTATATTTCATGTTTTATGTGTTCGAAAAAATATTTGTACTTTTTTGTTTTATATTGCTCTTATTTATAGATATATATATTTTTTTTTACATGGTATATACAGCTAAAAATTATATAGATTAATTCAATAATTGAATAATAGATAATAAATGATTACATTATATACATATATTGAAGTCATATGGTGAAGTGAACTTGTAAGTTTGCCCGACAATGATAAAACACCAATCGCTTGTTTTTTGTTCACATATTATGAATGAAGAATTGCAAACAGATTTCAGTATCCAATCACCCAGAGCAAAACGAAAGCACATACATACATACCCTGGCTTCAGACGATGTTGTTAACATTGTCAGTACCCTTAAGAAAAGTATCAGCAAACAAATTCAATAAAATCATTTTCCGTTTCTCAGACAATAACTTAAAGACCAACCTCTCTCCATGATAATTCTAGTTTATGCTAACTTATGTTTCTTTTTGATTTTTTGTTTATGGACATTTCGTTTCTTTGTTTCTATAGTAACATCCTTATCCCTAATAACTTCATGCTCATTGAAACGAGGGGCAAGTTTATTTCTCCGGTCATCTTTTTCATAGATTTTCTCGCTGGGAAAAAAAAAGAAGAGTCTTCACGGCTTTTATTAAGTTTATTTATTATATTCCGCTTATGTGCTAAGCTTCGATTATAGATTATTCTAGTTAAGTTCTCATAACTCTTCTTATGTTCTCTTAGATATTCTTCTTTAATCAGAAATGTGTCTTTAGAAGGAAATAGAGCACTTGAATTGTAGTGTCTGGATTAAAGTTCAAAAGAGGTCAATTTGGTAGTAGAATGTATCGAGTTATTGATGCAAATTCAGCTCCATTATCTGAGACAATTATCTTTGGAATGCTATGGTGGGTGAAGAAATGTTTCAGAGACTGAATAAGACTTATACAATTTCTTGAGCTTAAGAGATATACACTAGCAAATTTAGAAAATTTGTCGACTATCGTTAAAAAGATTTCCTTATGAACTGAATATATATCAACGTGTACTATTTCCAACGGTTTAGACGGTGTCTCACTTAATTTAAACTTCAGTGGTTTCCTGTCACGGGCATATTTGTGTTTTTGACAAATGTCGCATTTGTTTATGATATGAATGATATTACTTTTCAGATTCGGAAAATGCACCTCCCTCCTAAGATGTTCAAAGGTTTCGGTAATACCCCTATGATTGGATTTGTGATGCTATTCCTTTATTCATTTTTCCTGTTCGTCTTTATTAGCTACATCCAAAAGTTTCTTATTGCATCTGATTAGTTTAAGCCTAGGTGTTTTTTGGATGGTTTTAAATGTGTCGTCATCGCTCAATATCGCTGTTAATTCATTTGGATTAATGTAGTCTTCAAAAATATTAACTACTAGCTGGTTGTACCCGCTTCGCTGGGTCTTTAAATGTGCGATTTCAAGTACACTTTTTTAGGGCAATCTCCGTTTTGTCATTAAAATAGTTGACCCGCTAATCTTTTATTAGGGTCGCGAGGGTTGGATAATTAGGTGCACTCTCCATCATTTTTGAACTTCCGCCGTCGACTCCAACTCATCTGGAGAAATCCCTAGACGGCTCCAAGAGTGATGTCGGACTTGATCCAACCATCTATTTATAGGCCTACCGAGGGGTCGCTAACTTGATGGTGCGGCAATCATGACACGTCTTGGAAACCCGCTGGGAACACCTTCAAAGCATAAATCCTTCCGTTCGAAAAAGTAGCTGCTCTACATTGAGTGCTTCGCGTACTCTAGTGTTACGCAACACCGCGAAGGAACCTCTTTCAGCAGCTTGTATCCGCGACTGTAGGTGAGAGTTGGAACATATACCAAGTTAAAAACCGATAATTATGTTTGAACACTATAGACAGGTTCGGCCTTCCTTTTAACAGTTTGGCCAAACTCTCTCAAAATTGATTCAACTTGACCATTTCTACAGAATAACTCGACATTGCTTTTTCCATCACTCGTGAATAAGACCCCGAGATACTTAAACGTATCAAGCTGCTTCATTGAGACTCTACAAACATGCAAAGTGTACTGAATAGGTGTTATGGAAACAATCAATACTTCTGACAAACGACCAAGGATAACCAAATCATCCTCAAAGAGAGGACGACTAATCCTTCAGTCCTCCACTTTGCAACATTCTCTGCCACAGCTGCACTGCAGCATCCAGTACATATATGCAATGAAGAGGCGAGGCGACGAAAGGCACCCTTGACAAAGTCCAACCCCCACAATGAAGGGTATTTATTTACCGCCATTTACGCGAACACAGCTTCTATAGTTTGTATATAAATATTGCGTCGCCCTTAATAAGGAACTCCAGAGTTTGCCTCGAGGAACCCTAACACATGCTTTCGCCAAATACACAAAACAGGTGTATACAGGTTCAGCATACTCCCAGGTCTTCGCAAGAACCATTCTGAGAGTGAATAACTGGTCGGTTGTGTTTCTGCCGGGTCGAAAACATAAACCATTGCTCATCCGCCAAACCGTCCTCAACCAGGGCTCTAGAACGCATTTCTAGAACCTTAGCAAAGACGTTTCCACGGGGACTTAAAAGAGATACCACCTTTAGTTGATTCAATCTCTTTTGTCCCCCCTTTTACAAAGAGGGACAATTATCAGATGTTTCACCACATTCCTATGCCACTTTAATGACACGTGAGAGCCATTGCACTCACTCACTCACTCAAAGCATTTAGCATTTCTGGCCCGATTTCATCCACATCGGTAGATTCGCCAACTTGTAGCGATTTGATCGCCAAAGTCTCGAACATAGCTCTGTAATCTTCCTGATGATATGGCTTGTTTGGGATTGAGCAATTCTAGAAAGTGCTTGCTCCACCTCCATCGCTCATTGGAAAGCAGTGCACCGTCTTTGGCTTTGACTCTTTTCACGATATTTAACTTTCTTCTTCTGATTCGGTGAACTGAATATTTTATTTACAGATATGCAGTCACGTTTCAATGAAACAGTTTATTACATTTGAAAAACACGTATAATTACCTGAAGTATTCCTCGAAAAATACCTTCTAAAAGGTAGGTAAATAAACTTGAAGTATGAGTATTCAACTTGCAATATACTTCCTACGCCACCCTGTTAATAATTTATTTTAAATCTATTAAAACATTCTAAAATGTGGACAAATCCAACGATCAACAACATCTCATCTAATAAAATGGAAAAATATTGCAATTTTTCTCTCTGTACATGCATATGTATTATATGTACATATGGTCGCTCTTAATTGCAAGAAGGTTTGACATATCTTAATAAAATTTAAAATATCTTAGATTTGACATTGGCACTGATAATAATTTTTTTCAATAGGCGAACCCCACAGGCGGATCAGTAGAAATGCGGTGAAGTGGGAGGGTTGTGATCCCTTGTTTTCGGATCATAACCTCTCTGATAAAAGGAAGAAGAAGAAGAAGAAGAAGAAGAAGAAGAAGAAGGAGAAGAAGAAGAAGAAGAAGAAGAATATTTTTTTTCAATGTTTACTTCAGAAGAGATTACACACAAAAGTTCAAAACAGCGCACCCATATACTCACATACACACACTATTGCCTCTGCTGCATGGCTGCTGGCAGTGGTCTCCACTAAAGGAAATATAGCTCAAATGAATCTTAGACGAATTTACTAAAAACGATTTCTTTTGTTTTTAAATTCAATAAGCCATTGTTGAGTCAGGACCGTGTGAATTTAATTTGAACCCCCTTTCTGTGGTAGAGCGATTTTTAATACAATCTTCCCCGGCAAATGCAGATCATAACAGTGAAACCGCATCCAAATCCCTTCAGTAATTCCCGAGATTATCCCAGTCATTCACGTTTTGGGGACTTCCTTTTATACGATGTAGTTTGTTTGATGAACATGAATATGCGTGCACTCCACTGGTGGACCATTGATTGCAATGACCCACGCATATCGGTGATATCTTTATATCTCAAATAATTATATTTTTGCTTATTACTTCCGTTATAAGAATCACAGACTAATGATGTATACCTTAATCTCTTCAGCAGGAAATGTTCCAATCGAGGAATCAAGTAACTTTTAGATCGGTTCAGCCATTTTGTAGACATATGTGTGTAAGCATAGACACATTTTTTTGTCTGTAAAAAAACATATAGAATGGGTTTAAGAGCCCAATAACGGATTCAGGATACTAAAATGTATACTAAGTTATTCCTCTTCTTACAACAAATCGATTGATATATATATTGCTGAGGTACCGTTACGTGCTTACTCCCTATTCGCGGACAAACAGAAAAAATGCGTTCTCTTTTATAGATGTAGAGAAGAGATGATATCCACGTTATTTATATTTTTGTGTCTAATTATATATCTTCTCTTCTTTTTGAAAGGTATTTGTAATCTAACGTTCAGTTTTGATGTATTTTCGTCTTGCTCAAGAATTAATTGATTAGCAAAATTATTTAATGGACGTTCCGATATTAGGATACCGTCATCAAAATTTTCCGCTGCTGAGTGAATTGTAAAAACGCTATCTAGGTCATCCACGTTATTAAGCAAGTTTGTGCTTACTTCAATTCTTAATAGAGCATCGGCATTTGCATTTTATTTACCTTTCTTGTAAGTCACAAAATAATCATATTCCTCTAACTTGAGGCGCCATCAAACTAATTTTGAGCTAGGGTCTTTCAAGGAAAATAGCCAGGTTAGGGGCGTATGATCCGTCACTATCTGGAACTTTCTTCCGACGAGGTATTACCGGAAGTATTTTACAGCCCAAACAACTGCAAGTAATTCCCAATCGATAGTGCTATAATTTTGTTCGGATTTGGATAAGGTACGACTTGCATAGCAAATCGGTTTATCCGCTCCTAACCGTCCTTGAGATAGTATAGCGCCGATTGCAACATTACTAGCATCTGTAGTAACATTGAACGGCTTTGTAAAATCTGGGTGCTGTAATATTGGGTCATTGCACAAAAGGTTCTTACAAATTTCTAAGCAGTTTAAATATCTGGAGACGAGCTTAATTTTCCTATCACTTCTAAGACACTCAGTCATGGGCTTCGTTATGTTTGCGAAGTCTTTGATGAATTTCCTAAAATACCCTAAGAGTCCCAAAAGGACTTTATTTGTTTTTGGGTTTTAGTTAAGGGAAAGTCTTTTATAGCTTTAATCTTATCAGGATTAGGCTTCACTCCTTCGACTGTAACTATGTGCCCCAAGAAAGTTTTTTGAAAAAAATTCGGATTTTCCTATTTGCGCTTTTAAATTCCCGACCTGAAGTCTTTTGAAAACGGCATTTAAGCCTTCTACGTGTTCTTGGAAGGATGTCGAGAATACGATAATATCGTCCATGTAGACGAGACATATTTTACCCTGAAGATCCCTAAGCACATCATCCATGACCCGTTGAAAGGTACATGGTGCATTTTTGAGACCAAACGGCATGCGAAGAAATTCATAATGGCCGTTTTCAACTGTAAAAGCTGTTTTGGGAATGTCCTCTTTATTAACCATTCAATCTGGTGAAATCCAGAGGCTAGGTCGAGAGTGGTAAAATATCTGCATTTACCTAATTTATCTAAAATCTCTGATATATTGGGTATAGGGTAACAATCGTCAATAGTCTTCTCGTTAAGCTTTCTATAATCAAATACTAATCTCCATTTCTCTTTCCCACTAGCATCCCTTTTTTTTGGAACAATCCAAATGGGGGATGACCATGTAGAGAAGCTATGCTGAATAATACCTTGCCTAAGCATGTCATCAATCTGCCTACTTACTTCTTCCGTATGGACATATGGGTATCTGTAAGATTTTCTTGGTATATTGGAATATTGTCTTTAATTTTTATACTATGTTTGATTTGATTCGTAAAAGTTAAATTTGTTCCCTCCTGAAAAAATACATCCTCATATTCTCTATAAAGTTTAATCAAAGCCTTTGGTTCTTCAGAATTTAAGTGTTTCATTGAAATTGATTCATTAATATTATTGCTATTTTCAATGTTATTACATTTTATGGTAAAACTATGAATGTCTGCAAAGTTGCTATTATTAATTCTTTGAGCTTTTATTGGTTGCTCAATTACGAAATTTAGAGGTAACTCGGAGGTATTGATAACTTCCATACACGAATACCAGTTATGACACCCGCATATTCCCTCGGGTACTATTAAGTCATTTCTGATCTTCGTTGGCTTGATATATATATCTCCGAATTCCTAATCAACTGGTAGACGACAAATCAGTTTACTAAGCCATGGAACATTATATGTTTTTGACATAAAATTATGTCTGCAACTTAATTTTATTTTTGTATTTTCAGTTTCCAGTACGGACCTACTTAAGTCGATTTTTATATTATTTTGTTTAAGCATGTCTATTCCGATTAAGCCGTCGAAATAGTTATGAAATTTACACAAAATAAAGGTAAATTCTTTATTTGTCTTGACGAACGACCAAAGCATCTAAGCGTTTTGTATGGAAGTAAATTGGAATTGAAATTATTAATATCTAAGTACCCTATGGATTCTCCGAGGCTTCTCAACAAAAATTTCTGTCAACAACGTCAACGTCGAAACTATCAGTTTGTTGATTGTAGCTTTTCGAGTAACCTCTACATTATAAAAACTACCTCGTCGGTGATTTTGTGGACCACTATTCTTGGAAAGGTCTTTTACTAATGTTTGTGCTATGGTTACCACTCGATATATCCATAAGCTCTGGAGGAGAATATCTAGAAAAGTTTGTGTTGTTACTGTTCGAAAAGTCGTTCCTTCTCATTCCAGACTGAGACTGATGGAATATGTTACTAGAAGATGGTTGAGAGTTATGTCTTGAAGGTTGTCTATATTCCAGGTTATTGGAAGGTGCTTGTCTGCTAAAGTACTGTCCTGGTCTGGCACTTGACCTTGATATACCTTCCCGGTGTAAAATGGTCTTTGTGTGATATAGTAACGGGAAAAATAAACCGAGTTCTCTTCCTTTAAGCAAAAATTAAGCGATTCAGCTGGTTTCTGTAGTCTCATGGCTCTTATTGTCGACCCTAGAGGCTCTCTGAGACCACATAGAAAGGTCTTAAGACACATTTCCTCGTAGAGTGTCCGTTTAGCTTTAATGACACTAGCCTCTGTCTCATTAATTCGGATATAGTGCATCATAGCTGAAAATATTTCGATCACTTCCGAACAGAATTTTTCAACAGTACCGTTATGTTGGTGAAGTGAGTGCAGGTCACGAATTAAACTAGTCTCATTACGCTTATCAGCGTAATGAATAACAAGATTATTTTTTATCACTTCCCAGTTCAAATTCGTACCATACATGTAGAGTTTCCTTGGCCTCACCAACAATTTAATTACCTATTGCCCTAAGTATTATGACCGTATAGCTTGTTCCGTCTACCTCTGGTAACAATCCTAAGATTTCCTCAACATTTGCTATAAAATCGTAGAGTAGTTTTGGATGACCCTCAAAGGTGGGGAGGTCTCTGACAATGTCTGGGATTTCAAGGGAATTGAGACCATCAATTACTTTCTGGTTGGATGTCATAGTGATATACTATTTTGAATCGTTAAAACTCCAAAAAATATATATACATATACAAGTATGTGTATGTTTTTATCGTTAGACTATGGTTTTATTTTATAAAAATGTTCTTCTTATAAGAATAAAGAAATTTATATGGGAAATGTTGAAATATCATGGAGAGCTTACCACGTTGTCAATGAATGCGATGTGCCACGTATTGAGGAAAACTTATCTCATACCCGTTAGATGCCGGTTGATGCTGCGTCCCAATGCGTTGATGAAGTCTTATCTTGTTTCTGTTAGAAACTGCGTCTTCTCACAAGAATTCCCGCCTCTTTCTACTATTAGTTTAATGATATTTTCTTTAGTTTCTACACAATTCATTTTGAATAATTTTTCATAAACTGTTTCTTCTTCTTTTTTTTTAATTATTTATTCACTTCACTTTGCTATTTCTTTTCTTTAATTTTATTGTCAATTTCACCGACTGCGCCAATAACAAGTCGTGACTTCTTCTTTAAAAAAAAAACACAAGATTCAATTTTTTTTTATTATTTAATTTGTTCGACTTTCTCGTACAAAATCCAAAAGCAAAGTATTTTTTTAACCTAAAATAAATTATAGCAACCCTTAATATCTAACATTAACTGAACTGAAACATAACAACCTATAAATAATTGAGAGGAAGAGAAAAGAGAGATGATAACGTTGTTGATAATGAATTGGCTTAGCAACAACGAAAGTCCAATAGCACATGGCTGCTTATTCAACTGTGTTCCCTCTGCATTATCAAGAGTATCATCAACGGTCACAACCTTACACTCCCATTTCTCCCGTCTTTAACCAGAATTCCGCTTTAAAGCTTAACCTTACGTTTTTTGTTAGTACAATTTGATCGGAATTATCTAGAGAGAAGTTCAACGGAGGAAGAGGGTGTGCTGCCGTGATATTGTGTTTACATGTATGCATGTATGTAACTCTCGTAAACCTTTAAGTTCACGAATGCGTTTCTGTATAGTTTTGAACTTTAAAATAACCCAGCAGCTTTCTGCCGTATTCGAAGGACAATTTTTGTTTTTGCGAAGCTCTTTCGTGGCAACAATAATCTTTTGTTTGTCAGACGTTCGCGAGAGTTCGGACCGTTAAAACTTTCTAATACTTGGTTGTTTATTTGTAGCAGAAAATGTTTACAGAGACATATCATATATTTTTAAAATAAATGTACACAGATCTTATAGTTATTTACCTTTCTTATGGAAAACATATAAAATGAATGCAAGTGAAATAAATACATAGATAAATAGTTGAAGGGAAAAGCTACTTAAAACCTTCATTCAAAAAATATTACAGTGGTTGAGTGTTGTATGTTGAACATACAGGGTGGGCCAACTACAAGTTTCTTTTTAAAAATGCAATCAAATGAACAAAATGAAATTTTTTCCATATATTATGGCTTTATTAGTAAGAGCAAATATTCCCACTAATTATGGAATACAACGTTGTTCAAGTGGCTGCCTCGGCTGGCCTCGCAGTAGCGCATTCTATCACTCCAATTTTCCAAGACCTTGTTGATTGTTTCGGGCTGTAGCTCACGGTTTGCTTGGATGATATTGGCCGTAAGTGCTTGAATCGTTTCCGAATTGTTGGCATAATATCGGCCCTTCACGGTTCCCCACAAAAAAAAGTCCAAAGGGGTCAAATCGCAGCTCCGAGGCGGCCAATTGACATCTCCAAGACGGCTGATAACACGATTTGGGAATTTGGTGGGCAAAAGACCGATTGTGGCATGGTCTGCGTGGCACAGCGCGCCATCCTGCATGAACCAGAGGTCGTCCAAATCCATGTCTTCAATTTCAGTAAAAAAAAAGTTGTTAACATGGCTCTGTAACGCCCACCGTTGACCGAAACGTTGTTCTCAGCCTCATTTTCGAAGAAAAATGGTCCAATGATGCCACCACTCCACAATCCGCACCAAACTGTCATTCTCTGTGGATGCATTGGCTTCTCGACAATAATGTGCGGATTTTCTGAGCCCCAGTTGCGGCAATTTTGTTTGTTAACGTAGCCGCCGAGATGAAAATGTGCCTCGTCAGAAAAGATGATTTTTCGCCCAAAATCGTTGTCCAATTCAAGCTGCTCTAAGGCCCAAACTGCGAAGCGATAACGAAGCGGATGGTCATGCGCTTTCAATTGCTGAATCAATTGGACCTTGTAAGCGAATCATCCCAGATCTTTGTGCAGAATTCTCCTCAGGCTAGCGCGTGAAATGTTGAGCTGTTGAGATCGATGACGAGTTGATGTTCGTGAATTGAGTCTCACACTCTCGGCTACAGCAGCCAAATTCTCGTCTGTGCGCACCGTACGACGACGGGGACCATGAGTGTTGTCCACTAGCATACCAGTCTCACGAACTTTTTGCACAAACTTGCGTACAGTAGGCGCGGTGGGTGCTTCATTTCGGCCAAAACTTCTTTTCAAAAAAACGCACTGTTTGGGCTACGCAGCACTCACGTTGGAAATAAGTTTTCAATATTTTCCAATGTTATTCAAGCGTAGAGTGACTCATTTCGTTCCGCGGAGGTATGATACTGACTTTCTGTCAAGATTTCGAGCGGGAAACAGCTGTCAGTGTCAAAATAACCTATGATTTAAAAAGAAAACACTAGATGGCCCACCCGTTACAAAAAAAAAATTAAATAAGTTTTAATAAATACAAATAAGTATATAAATAAAAAAAAAAATGAAAAGGGAACAAAGAATAATTAACATATTATCATATTAAAAAATAATTAAATAAATAGATAAATAAGTAAATAAATAAATATATAAATAAGTAAAGAAATAAAAAGATACATTTTTTTTTAATAAAGGTAAAAACTTCAAAAAACACTGTAGGGTTAGAAGCCCAGAGTAGTGTGGGACTCTAACGGCACTAAAAACATCTCCTTAATCATGACCAGTCAGAGAAAGATAGACAAATGATTTTAATTTCAACATTCAGTTGCGTTTGAGAAGGTATTATAAATTAAATACGGGTTCTCATAATTGTCAAATTATAAGTTCGTGGAGTTTAGTTCTTCTTAATCTACGATTATTATATCATTCATTTAAGACGTCTTCTATCTCAGGATTAATATGCATCTGCAGACGCTCGTTGTGACGGATTGCGTTCTTTTTAACTGCTTCCATCACATGATCAATCTGCAAATCACGATGCAAGTGACTATTTCTAATATACCATGTTGCATTTACTATTCCCCGAAGGACTTTTTTTTTGAAATATTTGTATGTTTACATTTGTTTTCTTTGTACAACCCTATAATTGGATACCATACGTCCAAACAGGTTTTAGTATCTGATTATAAGTTAAGATTTTATTCTCAGTAGACACTTCTGAATTATATCCTTACACCCAATAAAGTTTTCTATATCTAATATTTAGCTCTTCTACTTTCTTTTTCACATGTTCCTTCTATTTCTGCTTAGCAAACAGATTCATAACATACGCAGATATTTAGCTATGTTAAAATAAGGAACTACTTGATTATTAATAACAACAAGAAGATTCGTTATTTTTTTTTTTTTGTAAAATGGATATGAGTGGACTTTGACTCGTTAAGTTTAATTCGCCATCGTTGCGTCCAATCACATATCTCGTTAATTGAATTTTGAAGCTTTTCAGTTGCTTTAGCTATACATCCATCAGATGATAGAAGAGCAGTGTCGTCTGCGAATGTGGCTATCATCGTGTCATTTGCATGTGGTATATTCCTAGTATTTGATAAATATATAGTGGACCCTAGAATATTTCCTTGTGGAACACCTGCTTGTATTTCTTTAAGTTCAGAATATGCTGAACCATAGCGAACTCTAAAGAATCTATTTGCTATATAAGATTTAAGTATCCCATAATATTGTATAAGTAAGTCCCTATGAAGTTTATACTCTATACCCTTATGCCAAACTTTATCAAAAACCTGAGCAACGTCTAAGAATATTGTAGAACAAACTTGTTTTTCTTCTAGTGCTTTTCTATAAAATTAGTTATACGATGTAATTGGTCTATTGTCGAATGTTTATTTCTAAACCCGAACTGATGGGTGCAAATAAGCCTTCTTTGCTCTATGACTCTGTCTAGTCTTTTAAGAAGCCGTTTCTCGAAAAGTTTTGATAATACCGGTAAAAGTGGAAACTTCTGAAAGAGGTTTACCTTGTTTAGGTATAACAATAATTTCTGCTATCTTCCAGTGAAGTGGGACATATCTTTGATTAAAATAAGCATTAATAATAAGCTTAAGCTTCAACAATGATTTTAAGGGTAGCTTTTTTAAGGATTTGAGCAGTTATAAGATCATAACCTGGAGACTTTCTATTATATAGCTTATGAATGCATGTACTGATCTCTCTTAAAGAAACATAAGCAATTATGTCTTCATCTACTCCATCAAAGAAATCAAGACGTTCGTTTGCCATGCTAGGTGAAAAATGTTTAAAAACATTTGTCAGGTGCTCCGAAAAAAGTTCGACGTTTTCTTTTGGGTCGCCGATTCATTTCCCATCAGATGTTTTTAAAGGGGGATCTTGCGCTTGAGGTCTCTTTAAATGTTTGGCAGCCTTCCAAAGGGAGTAGTCTGTGACTTTGTTACAAAGGTATTTATTTATTAGTCCATTAAATATAGATTTGTCGCCAGGATATCTTGTCATTTACCATTTCCTGCGAGCTCTTCTCTTTTCTAATATTAGTTCCCTAATTTCTTTGTGATATTTTGCCGATGTTTGTTTTTTGTTGTTAAGTCGGTGTACTATCTTCTGCTGCCTGTTGTGTATCGGCAATGAATTGCTTCACTTCGATGTCAATATGGTTGGTGTAATCAATGGAGATCTAAGGTTAATAAATCCTTCGAGCAGTTCTTTAAATTTACTCCAGTTCGTTTTTTTGTTGGTAAGTCTTACGTTCTCTATCTGTGCTAGTGACATGCCGTTGACCGTTAGGATTACGGGTGTAGGATCCGACGACAGATCATCACTGCTTTCAGCTTTTACCTCTTTTCTATTGACTCCCTTGGTTATGAAGAAGTCAATAAGATCTGGTATTTTTGCTGGGTCAGATGGCTAATAAGTGGGCGAACCAGTCGAAATAAAAAGTTAAAATTTCCTTGGTTTTAGTCAGAATGTTTATTGAAGCTACTTGCATGGTTTGTTTTGCTATTTTTGGCAATCCGTACTTTTACAATCACAGCACTACCTCTCCTGGCACTGTCAATTGGATGGGGAGGGTGGTAACATAGGTACAAAGGAATTCTAATCTTAGTTCCCTGTTTGAAGAGGGTTTCAGAAATCAGGCAAACATCAATATGTATATTCCTTACATAGAAATACCTGAAATTCAAAGATACGAGTATGTTGGAGTAAACCGTTTGCATTCCAGGTTGCCACTTTCAGATTTTTAATCACTATTATTTTGTTGGTTTCTTCCTGTGGAAACTTCTTTGATTAGTACTTGGAGCTTAATTATTATATCTTGAATATCCAATCTTTGAATAATAGTAAAAAGCATTTCCTTTACTGAAATTTCTTCTTGTTTACGTGTATATTTCACAATTTGGGAACACGATTTGTTACTCACAATCGGTGTATTTGTTTTAACAGAAATTAGTATTTTTTCTACTTTATTGATTTCGATATTTACTTGTTGCTTGTTTTTGTTTTTGAGTAGGTTTTGTTGGTGATTGCTAGTAACCTGGTTTTTTCTTTCTTGATATTGTATTGCAACTGGACAACCTTTGTAACTAGCTGGGTGGTTTTCACGACAGTTGATACATTTCACTTTTTCAACCTTCTTAAGTGGACAGCCATTTGTTGGATGTTTTCCTCACTTCAATAAGCTGATTTTGACGCAATGAACAATTACTTGGAATCGGTTTCATGGAATAATATATTATCAACTCTTTTTTTTATAATTTGCACGCACTCAAAGGGTTATTAATACTTTTAACATGTTAACACACAGTGCAGGCGTTGGAAAGGATGGATAGAGAGAGAGAAAGAAAGATTTTGGTGTAGTGGTTCTTGAAGCTGAGTTGTTTATGCTTCAGCTCATCTCCGGGGCTGGCGTCCAGATAACTGGGGAGATTTTTGTTATTATTGTCATTGCTTCTGATTCACAGTACTTTTTTCCCAATAATCGATGTCAGGGACTAATCATCATTAACAGAGCGAACAATTTTTCCAGCCAGATGACCAAGCTACTGCCAGTGTTATGCCTTTCGCAGTAGTGTTCACAGAAGCTTTTGCAAATGATCGGACTGTCTTTATATATTTCATCAGAAATAAATAAATGCTTGCTGACATCAGGATTTGAACTATGAATCATTAGCGTGACAATTGACCATGGTACCAATACACCATTGCCACCACCATCTCTTGATTTGGAATCTATGGCATTTTGCATGGACACCCGATCTGGTTTAATAGGAGGCTTTTGAATCTTAAAAATAAAAAGAATACAGCCTACAAGCGTTTAAGGAATCACAGATCTAATATCTAATATCTTAGTACCTGCTTTGCCAAAAGCAATTTGATGTTCTAAAAAAATGTTTGTACAGAGGTTACATATTGTCGTGTGAAGATAAATTAAAAACGAATAGCAAATTTTATGGAATTTATAAATTCCAAAAGAAATACTAATGGGTTACCAAATCTGAAGCTGATTCTTTTTCGAATTTGGAATCTATGATACACCTTAGTGATTTGCATTTTGATAGACTAGATATTGAAAAAACTCTTACCGACCTTAGGGGTATAAAAAGTGATGGTCCTGATGGTATTTCTCTTATCTTACTTAGAAACTGTGTTTGTTCTTTATCCTTCCCACTTCATCTTATCCGTAGCCACCTTGGCCCGTTTTTATTCCTACTTTTTATTAATGATCTTTCGAACGTCATCAAGCAATCTGAATGTCTTTTGTTTGCTGATAATCTAAAGATATTTCGTGCAATTAAAACAAAAACGATTGTAATCTTTTACGGGAAGACATTAATGCAGTTGACGAATGTTGTGTTGTTAAAAATTTGCCCTTAAATACTTCGAAATATCAATGCTTAACACTCTCTAGGTCTTTAACTTCCATTTTGCATTGTTATGGTATTAAAAGCAGTCCACTTGATAGAGTGTCCTCAAAAAAGGACATGGGTATTTTGCTTGATCCTCGCCTAACCTTCAATGAACACAAAGACTATATTGTTTGTAAGGCTAATTCTCTGAGAGGTTTTCTTAAACGAAATTCAAGAGATTTTACTGATCCCTACACACTAAAAACTCTTTTCATTTCTTTAGTAAGACCCCACTTGGAGTATTGCAGTATTATTTGGAATGCTTCTTACAATTTGCACTCCTATCGAATTAAAACAGTACAGAAAAGTTTTACTAGATTTTTATTTTTTAAATTAAATTGCAGAATCGAAACGCCTTTCTATAAAACCAGATTATGGTTATTTAACTTAAATAGTTTCAGTTCATCGTGAGCTTTAGAGTGCGCTGGTCATACTTACTCTTTCCATATATCTTTTGCTTTCTTTATTTTCCTTCTCGTTGACCAAAATTTATAAACGCGATCGTTCGCCTGATACTGAGGACAAGCAATTGTCCTCAGCAAAAAAATTTCTGTCTCCTATGGATCGTAATAGTGTCAAAGTGAAGGACTCCAGAACAAATTATTGGAGTCCTCTGCAATGTTTGCCAGATAGCGACAATGACGACATGGATGAAGTAATATCACCAAACGATATTGAAAAGAAGGTGTATGTTCCCCCGATAAAACTGCTTCAGAAAGACAGTGACTTTGTGCATAATTTAATGCTAAAATTAAATATCAATGATATTATAATAATATTTTGTAAAAAAAATTTCAATTGGAATCAAAATTGTTTGTGGTTCAATTAATTCTTTCAACGCCGTGATAAACAAATTTAAAGAAGAGAATTGTCAGTTTTCTCACACGACAATAAAAGTGAAAAAGCTTTTAAAGTAGTGTTATTTGGTTTGGGAGGAATGGACTCCGATTCACTAAAAACTGAACTTATCAGACTTGGGTTAAAGTGCAGTGATATAAAGAAAATCGTTAAGAAATATGATCACTACACGGACCATATATATCTCGTTTCCCTGGAGAGTGCATCAATTAAAATCGGCGATTTAAGAAAACATTATCGCTACATATTGCATACGCAAGTAACCTGGAGCTTGCAAAGAAAAATTAAAAATAGACTGACGCAGTGTTTTAACTGCCAAATGTTTGGTCACGGTGAACGAAATTGTCACATCAAAACTTATTGTGCTAACTGTGCTGACTCACACAAAACATCCGAATGCACCAATTCGACTTTAATAAAATGTGCGAACTGCAGTCAGAACCACAAATCAACAGACCCTTCATGTGTTAGTCGAAATAAATTTCTGGAACTGAGGGAAAAAATTGTCAACAAAACTTTTCGCACTCAACCGAAAGTTCAACGTGCTTTTTCGAATGCTACTGACCTTCGTCAACATAAAACAGTTTTGCTAAGCTCGTTGACAGACTTTCCTTCTTTGCCGTCACATTCGCATCGCCGTTACACTGATCAACGCTCTGAGAGCAGAGCACCTCAAGTAGGGAATGCGTGGGAGAACATCGCCCAACCACCTGATGATACGAGTGCGGGAATCGCCAGCCAGAACATTCCTAGTAGCAGCTACAACAACAATTTATTTTCCATTGAAGAACTAAATGCACTGGCAATGGAAATGATAACAAAATTAAATTCATGTAAAACTAAGGTTGAACAATTCAATGTTATCGCACATTTAGCGACTAAGTTTTTATACTCAAATAGTAAGTAATTATGATAGATAGAAACATAAGAATTGTAAATTGGAATGCCAGAGGTATTCGGAATAAACACATTGAATTTTTGAATTTTTTAAACGTTAATAATATTGACATTGCAACAATAACTGAAACTTGGTTAAATGCGAGCATTACGCTGTCTACTTCCGAGTTCAAATGCTATCGTGTAGATAGAATCGGTAGAACAGGTGGAGGCGTTGCAATTCTTATTAGAAGATCAATTCAGCATTCTCTTTTACCCCTTATAAGAACACAGGTACTGGAAAATATAGCTGTTGAGGTGAAACTAAGTAACCAAAAACTGATAAAAATTGTCTGCGTATATTATCCGGGTGGTACTAGCCCAGCAAGTAAACGACTAAGTTTAAAAAGTGACTTACGGAAAATGTTAAGCCTAAGCGGAGATTTCCTTATTGCTGGGGATTTAAACTGTAGACATAGGGATTGGGGGTGCTTACGGGCAAATTCTAGCGACAACTTACTTGCAAATTTACTTGTAACGTATCCAGTTTCTGTTTTGTATCCGCCTAGTCCTACGTACGTCCCTGTGAATAACCGTGGTAGTCCTTCCGTCTTAGATATATTTCTTACTAATGTCTCCTCTGTTACAACACAGCCAATTTCAATAAATGCTCTTAGCTCAGACCACAACCCGGTTCTGTGTGAAATTCTCTGTTCGAGATTAACCAATTTTGAAAACTTCTTTGATCTGAAAAATACAAATTGGGAACGTTTTCGTACATTGCTGAAAAGTAAATTAAGGAACTTTCCAACTACCTTAGAAAACGTTACTAATAAAGAAAATGTCGATCACATCGTTCAAGAGTTTTCCAATACCATATTGAGTTCCATTGAAACATGCACTCCAAGGAAAGCGAAAAAGGATTACTATGTAAAACTTCCGTCTTTCATCCTAGAGCTTATTAAAATTAGGAATTCACAAAGGAGAAATTGGCAAAGGTATCGGCTGCCGATATATAAGGAACAATTTTTATTCCTCAATAGGTTAATTGCCCACCATATACAGTCTCATCGAAATTTGACCTGGAATCGGAAGTTAAATGGTCTTGATAAAGGTGCTAAACCGTTGTGGAACATAGTAAGAATAACTAAAAACAAAAACAGACAAATCCCTGGTATCCAAAGCTCCGGTTCGTTGTACCTCACTGACTTAGAGAAGGCAAATGCACTTGCAACCGGTTTTCTTGAAAATCATTTAGTGTCCCAAAACCTTGGTGTTGCATCTACAAATCTTCTTGTTGACAATACTGTTGTTAACTTTGATAATTTATCAACCGACTCACCAGTAAGTGAATTTGTCACGGTGGATGACATACATTTTTTTGTCACTAACTTAAAATTAAAGAAAGTAGGTGGAATTGATGGTATCAAAAATGTATACATTAAAGAACTACCCAAAATCGGTTTAAAGTTTATGGCATTTATGTTTAATGCATGCTTTAAATTGCAGTATTTTCCGAATGCTTGGAAGACTGCAAAGGTTGTTCCAATATTAAAAGCTGGTAAGCCTCCTGAAAATGCTAAGAGCTACAGACCAATTAGCCTACTTAGCAACCCAAGCAAAATATTTGAACAAATTATTAAGGAAAAATTTTTAAAAATTGTCACTGACCGGAAAATATTTCCCAACGAGCAGTTTGGATTAAGGCGATACCACTCCACATCTCACCAAGTAGCTAAGATTTGTAAGCATATAAAGCTAAATCGCACACTAGGCAAATCAACGGGCATGGTGCTTCTAGACATAGAAAAGGCGTTTGATACAGTGTGGCACAATGGCTTGATTTATAAAATGCTTAAGTTCAAAATTCCTGTTTATTAATGTAAAGTAGTTCAAAGTTTCTTGTCTGGTCGTTGTTTCAGAGTTTTTGTCAATAAAGCGTGTTCTGAGTTGTCATATTTCTATTCCGGTGTCCCACAAGGTTCTGTCCTCAGTCCTATTTTGTATAATATGTACACGTCAGACTTTCCATTCATTCCTGAGTGTAAAGCAGCTATTTATGCTGATGATACCGCAGTATTTTCATCGCATGAATTTGCTCTCAACATTGAGACGAATTTAAACAATGGGATAGAAATACTTCTGCAATATTTCCACAAATGGAAAATTAAATTGAATGAGGAAAAAATGCAAGCAATCTTTTTCTCGCGAAAAAGAAAACCTTGCTTTCTCCCTAGTGGAAAAATTCGGGTAAATGGTACTGAGCTAGACTGGGCACCTTCTGTTAAATATTTGGGTATAAATCTCGACACAAGATTGACATTCAATGAACACGTCACTAAAACTATCAAGAAAGTAAACTTAGCAATTAAAATGTTGTACCCTTTTATAAACCGGAAATCTTTGTGACAACAAAATCATAATATATAAAGTTATTTTCCAGACAATCTTACTCTATGGTTGTCAAGTATGGGGTGTTTGTGCTAAGTGTCACATAAAACGCTGGCAGATTGCTCAAAATAAGGTACTGAAAATGTTGTTAAATCTTCCGTGGCACCATTCAACTTTAGATGTTCACAGAAAAGCGAATGTTGAATTGATCCATAATAGAATTCATAAGCTTAATACTAAATTCATTACACGTTGTCAGTATGCTGATAATACTCTCGTAATTGAACTTTTTAATAGCAATGTATAATTCTCATATTGTTTTTTGGCATTATGTGATTAATACTCTAGTATTTCTTCATGTTTTTTGTATATATGTATATGATTTAATGTATATACTGATTACTGTTTCCTTATTTATTTATTAAATCAATTATATTTCCATCGTTTTATCAATGTACTGCTAATTTTTAAATTGAATGATTTGTTTATTTGTTATTTATTATTTCTTATTTATTATTTACTAATTATTGTTTATTATTTACTATTTATTATTTATTATTTATTATTTATTATTTATTATTTATTATTTATTATTTATTATTTATTATTTATTATTTATTATTTATTATTTATTATTTATTATTTATTATTTATTATTTATTATTTATTATTTATTATTTATTATTTATTATTTATTATTTATTATTTATTATTTATTATTTATTATTTATTATTTATTATTTATTATTTATTATTTATTATTTATTATTTATTATTTATTATTTATTATTTATTATTTATTATTTATTATTTATTATTTATTATTTATTATTTATTATTTATTATTTATTATTTATTATTTATTATTTATTATTTATTATTTATTATTTATTATTTATTATTTATTATTTATTATTTATTATTTATTATTTATTATTTATTATTTATTATTTATTATTTATTATTTATTATTTATTATTTATTATTTATTATTTATTATTTATTATTTATTATTTATTATTTATTATTTATTATTTATTATTTATTATTTATTATTTATTATTTATTATTTATTTATATAGAATTTAATTGTTATATGTTATTTACTAATTATTAGTAAATACTTATATTTATTTATTCGTTTTATTTATTTATGTGTTTATATATTTTTATTTTTTATTTATTTATTTATTTATTTATTTATTATTATTTTTTTTTCTATTAAATTGAAGGTTTTTGTGGTATTTTCCTTCAAATTGAAATTGTTAATATATAGTTCATTGTGTTAAATAGAATTTCAGTTGAAAGATATAATAAACACACTATATCGAATCTCTGTACTGTAAAATGTGCGATAACAAATCCAAATGTAAACAGTCTAACCAAATAAATTATCTATCATATCATCATCATAACTTAAATAGTTTAGAACGTCGTCGTAAATATTTTTGTGTTATATTGGTCAGAGACTTAATTCATTGCCAAATTCAGTGTCCTACCTTACTATCTATGCTTGATTTTTATTCTCCTGAGCTAATTGCTCTTTGCAATACTGAAGTTAGTTCTGTATTAACATTTATAGATATTTTTGTTATTGTTCCAGACTTAAATTTAAGAATAATCTACTATTAATCTTATCTGATAATATTTGATTGGTCAAGTTTCCTTTCATATTCATTAAAAAGTGTTTAACAAATTGTATTTTATGAATGTATGTTTTGTATCCAAACAAAATCTTAGTTTTGTTATTTAGTCTTTAAGAGATTATTATACTCTGTTAGATGAAATAAATAAATAAATGATTTTCGACAGGGTAAATAGTTATCGACATTTAACGCATGCATAATCTCTTTTGCAATAGCTTTGCGTATACCCGCAGGCTTGGCATCGTTTGCATTGAGGTATTGAGTTGGGTCCTCTTCGAAGAGGTTCAGTCTTAACAACAATACCCATTATTGATTTTATACCGTAAACCTCTTCGGCATCTTCTTGATTGTGAAAGGAGAACATAAAATTATTCTTTCTTTTTTAATTAGGTTTTTGGCTTCCAAAATTTTCAATTTTTTATTCGTTAGGTTTTCAATAATATCGTGTTTATCGCATTAAAAGTGAAGACCTCTGTATAATTCTTTCAGTGATCTAGTAGCTTTATTTTCATATGGGTGCCATTGCAACTTCATTTTCGTCAATTCATCAGTGATTTCTCCACAAGTGCCACTGTCATCGACATTTATTTTCCAATTATAGTTGCTATATGATGTGAACTTGCATATTTTCTTCGTTTTTTGTTCAATATTCTTTTTAACTCACCAAATCTGTCTACTCCAGAGATTATTATTGGTGGTGGTAATAGCTGTCTTTTCAAGCCAATTGATGTCTTTTCAAGCCTTTTATCATTCGTCTTAGCTTGTAAATTTGCATGTTTTGCCGTACCCACTCTATCAAGATTTCTTGCAGATGTTTCGGGACTTTCTTCTGCTTTGCGTTTTTTCGTTGGCCTTTTGCTCTTCTTCAGATGTCCTTCTATTCCTTGTGCAGGCTCTTTTCAACTGTGATGTTTTCTTTTTTCCCATCTTGCTGGATTGGTTGGCGTTAACTCGATGGACTCGATGCTGGTTCGTTGCAAAAAAAATGGTAAAATGATCAATGATCTTGAGTACACTCGGTTAAAACTTTATTTAATATATGGTGTTCTGGGCTCGACCGCACGCTAGTAAGATCAAAAGAATAATGGCCGACCCGTAAAACTGGAAAAGTTTACGACACACAACAAAATTATGGTGGGAAGCAATGAACTTGTGAAAGTACTAGATTTCTTACAATGATTATTGAATTGATTCTTGCAAGTATTATACATTGAATAATAGGTACTTTTTCACCTAAACATTACCGGCCGCCTTGGCGCATAGCGCCTAAATGTACTCTATATAAAAAAAAATCATTATTAGCGTAACCTTAATTACGAGAGCGAGGTGAAAAGTTCTCGGCCTGACAAAGAAAAACTGCGATTTTCCGTTAAAAAATGATTTTATTTTTCTACATAATCTCCCTTGACTTCAACACACTTAGTCCAGCGTTTCTCCAACATCAGTATTCCTTCTCGGAAGTGAGAGTCTGGAAGGCTGTGAAAATATTCATCTACGGCCCTCTCAACTTTTGCATTGGATACGAAGCGCTTCCCAGAAACAAATTTCTTCAAGTTTGGGAATAGATGGAAGTCTGAGGGTGCCAAATCAGGTGAATAGGGGGCGATGACCGAGCAAATCGTAGCCCAAATCCCGCAGTTTTCCCATCGCCAACGCACTCTTATGTACAGGTCCATTGTCCTGGTGAAAGATGATTTTTTTTTCTTCAAGCCAGGTCTCTTCTCGCGAATTTTGGTCAAGAAGGTTGGAGTAATATTCGCCTGTAATTGTTCTGCCTTTCTCAAGGTAATCAATTAACAGGATCCCTTTCGCATCCCAAAACACACTGGCCATGACCTTTCCGGCAGATGCGATCGACTTCGCTTTTTTATCGCTGAACCACCAGCATCCACCCACATCTTCGACTGCTGTTTCGTTTCTGGCGTGTAGTGGTGGACCCATGTCTCATCCATGGTGACAAATCGCCGTACAAAATCGGTCGGATCCCTATTGAATCGGTCCAAAGATTGCCGCGAAAATCGTTTGCGCATTTGCTTTTGATTGGCATTCAGCAAATGCGGCGCCCATCTTGCGCAAAGCTTTCGCATCCCTAAGTTTTTGTGTAAGATGTTTCGCACCCTCTCTTCCGATATACACACAGCCTCAGTTATCTCACTCACCTTCAGTCGCGTATCGTCCAATACAATATCATGCACTATTTCGATGATTTCGGGTGTGATTGCGGTTTTCGGCCGTGCTTCACGTGGGTCATCTTCGAGGGAGGTGCGACCACGTTTAAATTCAGCTGCCCACTTTTTGACAGTTGACATGGAAGGACCAGAGTCCCCGTAAACCTTTGTCAACTTTGGATGAATTTCCTTAGGGGTTAACGCATCCAAAACGAAGAATTTTATGACCGCACGATATTCAAGTTTATCCATTTTAACGAAAACACGCAAGACGTCTACTTCAAAATTTGTATAAACAAACTACTTGAGAGAACAAGTTGAAACTTGTCATACGAACTAATGGGAAGTGCACTCAGACAGGAAACATAAATTTTTGCTGATTGAAACGCTATCTCTGATTCATGCCGAGAACTTTTCACCTTGCCCTCGTAAAGCAGGATGTAGTAAATTCAGTGATATGCAGATATATTATAATAGAACAGAAGTAGGTCATTCTCTACTTTAAGCGGAATGTAGCATAAATATTGGACATTAAAGGTTGCCAGCTGAGATAATTAGGTATTAATTCAATTAACAATTAAGTTTATAGATACTTCATCTAAAATTAAAGGAGCAAACCAAGCGTATAAGGGACGTGTGGATGAAAATAATAAGAATGAAATCTTTTCAATCGGATGGAAGAACGCAGAGTTTGACGATGGAACGTGTAACGTCACCCATCTGAGTCTTAATAGTTGCCACCCTGATTCTACCGTCCGGTCCGGGAAAAACGCGAATTAGCCGACCTAGTCGCCATTCAGTAGGCGGTAGGTGTTCGTTTCGAATGACCACCAAATCATTTACCTTTACGTTTTCGTTCGGATGTTTCCACTTATACTTTTGGGGAGGTCGGCTAGATATTCCTGTTTCCAACGACGACAGAATTCTTGGTGCAGACACTTCAACCGTTTCCAACGATTGATTATTGATTAGGGTGGATTATTAATTTTAAGTTCAGGAGCAGCGAGTAAGGGGGCATCGCGGATAAAGTGTCCCGGTGTCAGTGCGAGAAAATCCGTTGGGTCGTCGGACACTGGTGAAAAAGGCCTGCAATTTAGACAGGCTTTAATGCGACTTAATAGAGTCGCGAACTCTTCGAAAGGAAGTCTGATATTGGAGTCAGTTTTGCGAAAATGGGTTTTGAAGCTCTTGATTTCGAATGGATCTGCGAAACCAACACCTTTCTAGGTAAATGGGGGTGACAAAGAACACCTCTCTATTGGAAGTGCCGCCATAATTTGCTTTCTCATTTATTGACGATGAATCACATATGGTTTATAGTTCCTGATGTATGATTTTATAAGGTTTGTCACTATAGGGATCCAGAAGGTCTGACGAATCAAGCGTAACATTAACGCGTCATCTCCGTTCACCGTTCCCATTCTTCAGCTGCCTTGACGTAGCGGAACGGCTTAAGAGTCAATGACCCTAAGGGTTCGAAAGGACCCCAGGTGAGACATCGAACTAAAGGCTGAAGACGTCTTGACTGTGACGCAAAACCTGTCGACAGTATGATGGAAGAAACTTGTACGGTATCTACTCCAGGTGGTACTCGTGAAAACGATAATCCACCCGTGGTCTTTTTGACTACGGCCGGGACGAGGATTCTGGAGGTCCCAACCACCATACTTTTACCCCCAGCCTCAGGCGTTGAATCAGAAGCAGTAGCGATGCTTGTTTCAGAAGACCCCTGCAGCTCTGTCTCTGACTCGTTTGGTAGACTGGGCTGGAATGGCAAAGAAAGTGGCAGAAAGGCTTCGGCTGGAACGTCTAATCTCTGTCTCAAAAGAAGGGTAGCTGGTCGAAGTTGTGTCGGTGGCGGTTTGACTCGGGAAACCAATAAGGCTGAACGAGCTCCCGAAGCGGCACACTCCGATGAGCTCCTGACTAAGAGTCAACTGAAAAGGAGAAGAAGGAAGGCGGCGATGGCGGGGTGCAAAGAGGCTGCAGAGTCAGCTGAAGGCGCAAGCGCCGAAAGCAGTCATCCTTCAGTAGCGGCAGGAAAGAAGCCTAGGTCGGCAGAAAGTATTCCAACTGGAGCCGATCAATCCCTCAGACCTAACGCTGGCTCCTTTTCGGTCGGCTCGAACAGGTCCAATCTGATGGAGCAAGTTTCGCCTGCTCTTCTTGGTGGAAGCGTGTGCGCATCTGATGCGCGCTCTTCTGTCGGGCACACTCTTACCGGTGGCGTTATCTGCGCACAAAATCTGGTGGATACTGGTGCTGTTACCCCTAAAGGTCCCAGCACTAGCGGACAGAAAATGGCTGACGTAGGCAATGCCACGGGTAGGGGCGCTCGCCTCGCCGGAAGCATGTGCGCACCTGGTGCGCGCCGTTCTGCTAATAAAACTGCGACTATATCTCTGATATTTTCGCAGATAAACCTCCACCGCTCAAAGGCTGCTACCGCTCTCTTAAGTAGCAGACTTTCCGTGGTGCGTACAAAACCCCACATAATATCTATCCAGGAGCCATACGTGCGGAACAAGCGCATATGTGGTTTTGGGGGTGTTCGTGGAGTAACGGTGCTATGTGACGAGCGATCTGAAAGACCGAGAGCTTGTCTAATTGTGCCGAATTCCTCTCAGTAACCAAGCTTGGACAATTTTGTGGACAGGACCTGGTTGCTGCAGCTGTAAGCTACGAAACGACCGGAAGTTGGAAAACCTTCGTCGTTGCGTCGGCTTATTTCCCTTATGATTCGGTAATGCCTCCACCACCGAAGGCGGTTGCCGATCTCATAAAGTACTGTGACACTCGGGAGATGGGACTAGTCATGTGTTGCGACGCGAATACTCAGAATACAGTCTGGGGCAGCAGCAAATGTAACATACGAAGAAACCATCTCCTAGATTTAATACTATCGTCTGGCATGGTAATTAACAATGTGGCTCCCAGCCAACTTTTGTTACGGTAAGGAGGCAGGAGGTAATTGATTTGACTTTATCTAATAGGTATTTCAAGTCAATTACTAACTGGAGGGTACCGCCGGATGTGTCCTTGTCAGACCATAGATACATCGCTTTCCAAATCGAATGCGAGGCCATAACTTTGCAGGAGAGGAGGAATCCGCGGAAAACCAACTGGGTGCGGTTTAGGGAAGAGCTAGACAGATCTGTCAAAACTCCAACTAAACTCAGAACGAAACGAAAGGTTGAGGATGCTATTCAAAACCTGACTAGTGTCCTTACCAGCTATTTTGAACTGACGTGCCCATTGACAAAAACCCCCTGCAGAACTCCGGTTCCCTGGTGGAGCCCAGAACTGCAGCGACTTGGGAAAAAATCCAGAAAACTTCTAAATAGGTCACTCAAGACAAATTTAGAAGGTGACTGGAATCTTTTTAGATCGAAGCAAAAAGACTACAAGAAGTTAATTCGGTTGTCGAAAAGTGCTTCTTATAGAGATTTTTGTGAAAAGATCGAGACACTCGGTGAAACCAGCAGGTTGGTTAAGGTTCTCAAAAGGGGCAAGCCGACCAAACCGGAGTCACTGAGAAAATCTGATGGCAAGTTTACTGAGACGAAAGCGGAAACGTTTAGTCTTCTGCTGGAGACTCACCGCATATGCTCAGGCATATGCGGATGTTGTCGCCATACTTTCTGTCGGGCCATGCCTGGCGACGGTCTGTGCTAACGCGCAGGCGGCGCTGGACATGATCGATGAATGGTGTACTAGGAGTGGGCTTTCGGTGAATCCTCTTAAGACTGAGGTTGTTCTTTTTACGAGAAGGAGGATTTTGACCGGTCTGACTCAGCCAGTGCTAAAAGGCGTCACCATTCGCATTTCCAATGAAGCCAAATATCTGGGAGTGATTTTAGATAAGAAACTTCATTGGTCCAAACACGTCGAGTCGAAAACATCCAAGGCGCTCTCAGTCTTCTGGCAGTGTGAGGGTGCTTTTGGCAAGACTTGGGGCTTATCACCGAATAAGGTTCTCTGGATCTACACGGCTATGATAAGACAATTCCTCGCATATGCGTCGGTTGTTTGGTGGAAGGGGCTCTCGCGTAAATATGTGGTTGCCTTTTGTGCGAAACTCCAAAGAACGACTTGTCTCGGCTGCTCGGGAGCTTTCCCAAGTACGCCTGGCTCTGCTCTAGACGCTTTGCTGAGCTTACCTCCCTTGATACTTATATCATGGGTTGCACTATCAAAGCCATCCATCGTCTTAGGCGAGGCGGTTTTTGGTATACTCCACACTAGAACTTTGATGAACTTGCGCGACACTTATCTTACGACTCCTATCTTATAGATATGCCGTCTGATGCAATGACACTAGAACTCCAGCTGATGCGCAAATTCAGAGTCGACTTTCCTTGTGTCCAGGACTGGCTTCGGTCAGAGTCTGAGCCGGGAATGGAATGTAGTCGTATTTTCACGGATGGTTCCAAAACCAGTCAAGGGTCTGGCGCTGGGGTCTTCGTGGAAGTCGACAACATTAGACTTCACTTCTCGTTAGGCAAATATGCGTCTGTTTTCCAAGCGGAAACTTATGCAATCCTAATGGCCATGAACTATGTTGTGAAGAACAGGTTAAAGGAACGTAGCATTTGTGTCTGTAGTGACAGTCAGGCTGCGCTTACGGCCTTGCTTAACCCTTTAACCACTTCCAAAATAGTTCGTGAAACCAAAAACTCTTTGAACTCGGTCGCAAGGCTGAATTCTCTGTCTCTTATCTGGGTCCCAGGTCACACTGGGATCTTGGGGAACGAGATCTCCGATGAGATTGCTAGACAAGTCTCAGAGGAGGCTTTCTCAGGTCCCGAACCCGCGTTGGGTCTTCCAGTGTCCTCGGTTAGGGCTTCCGTTGACGATTGGATCTCTCACGAGCACAATTGTGTGTGGCATGACTCTCCAGGTTGCAGGTTGACTAAACGCATGCTCCCGGACGTCTGTAAGAAATCAGCGGCATTCTTGCTGTCTCTCAGCAGAAAAGACTGTAGACAACTTATCGGCGTCTTGACAGGCCACTTCGCTTTTGCCAAGCACCTTAACGTGTTAGGCTTAAGTGACACTACAATCTGCGACGCTTGTGGAGAGAGCGACGACACCGCGGAACATTATCTCTGTGAGTGTCCGGCCTTTGCTCGTATCAGGTGGCAGATCTTCGGTGCGGATGTGGTGAGTGCTGGTACTGTAAGCTCCTCATCACTGAAGTGCTTGCTTGGCTTTCTTCGAAAGTCAAGGAAATTCCAATAAAATGGGTAAATCAGGGTTTGCTCTCTGGCAGTACAATGGACCAGTTGTGTCTGAGTGCACCAGTCGAGTGTTTTTTTTTTTTTAACGCGTCATCTCCATGAATGAAGCGTACCATAAGATGTAATAAGTGTGATGAATAGGAAAGGATAATGGAGTGACATTCATTATAAGGTAAAGTGGAATGTGCTACGCGCTCGTTGACACGAAGTTGATCGGGGTCCAACATCGGAGTCAACGAAAGGATGGATTTTTTTATTGGAATCGGTTTACCAGCGGATAACAACTGACGCTCGTGACGCTCATCCGTAGAAATGTAATCTGAGTGCGGTCGTTTCGAAACTCGATGGAAAAATCGAAAGATATAGGATATGACACGCAGGGCACGAGAAAAAGACGAAAATCTTCCTAGGATCTCCTCGTGATTTTGCGCTACTGCGCATGCTATAGGTTGGACTTTTAGAGCCTGTTCAAGAACTGAGGCTGGGGAGCTTACCAGCCTTTGATTCTCTGGCTCTCGTAGCCAAGGTCGGCCTTTCCACGAAAGAGAGCTGCCCCTTAGATCTTGTGGAGTAACTTGTGCGACCAATTGTGTTTAGAACTCACTTCATCTTGCATAATTCTACTTGTTACTACTTAACTTGCTAGTCAAATTATTTTATATCATCTAGTTGTTTTCAAACTACACATTCTTAATTTTTGATTTTATATCGTTCTCTTTGCTGACGGACTTCGAGTTGTTAACATCTACACTAAATATATTCTTGTTAAATTGAATTTGTGGGCTTTATTTTCTAATTTCCATCACCTCAATAAAGTGTTCGTCGTCGGTTACTCATCAAAGGGTTCGTCGGTTTTAGTGCAAAACATTTTGGTCCTTCGCAGCCGGATCTGTTATCAGAATTTCGGAATTCAATCAATCGTCGTTTTTTTATTTCTTTTCTTCATAATACATACAGTGCCTCACAAAAGTCATGGGACAAGAGCAATGGCAATAAATTTATAAAAATCTAACGAAAAATTCGGGCAACAGCTAAGGTTTAAGAATACCATTTAATTGTTTAAAACTAGGTAAATAAGTAGCACAATGAGAAAGCATGCTGCGCTAACTAACGGGAAAATCAGACCACTGAATGCGTACAAGCGCAAAAGCTCATCTCACAAAAGTAATGGGACAGCATAAGAAATAACGGATTTTCTGTCTGGTTCCTGCATGTTCGTTTGAGTAGACGCATTTATTATTCATATCCGTTTTCTAGTTAGTCGTGCAAAAGACTTCGGCGCTAAAAAGTCAATTTGGTAGTGCAATTTTAAGTACCCAGTATGTCGCGAAAAGAAACCTCGGAAGAAATTCGAAAAATAATTGTTTTAAATTATGAGGAAAATATGACTGTAAGAGAAATTGCAAATTTAGTTAAAAGAAGTCATTCGACAGTTTTTAATATAATAAAAAGATATAAAGAAGAAAACAGGTTGGAAAACAAACCGCGGAGTGGTCGACCCAAGTTATTAGATATTCGCGATGAAAGAAATATTTTAAGGGAAATTAAACAGAACCCAAGAGTTAGTGCACCAAAACTAGCAGCTAATTTAGAGGAAAGAACGGGAAAGGTAGTGAATCCTGAAACAATACGAAGAGCGATACGGAGAGCTGGTTATAATGGAAGAACAGCTAAAAGGAAATTTTATGTCAGCGAAGCAAATAGAAAAAAACGACTACAGTTCGCTCAAACATGCAAAAACTTTGATTTCACCTATTGGAAGAATGTTATATATGCAGATGAAAGTAAGTTTAATATTTTTGGTAGTGATGGACGCATTACCGTGTGGCGAAAACCAAATGAAGAGTTCAAAAAGAAAAACCTGGTACCAACAGTCAATCATGGAGGTGGCGGGGTTATGGTATGGGGTGTATGTCGGCTAATGGTGTCGGTGATTTGGTTTTTATCGAAGAGACAATGACACAGTGGGTGTATTTGAATATAATTAAAAATCATTTGCACCAAAGCGCAGAAAAAATGGGACTTCTGAACACATTTAATTATTATCAAGATAACGACCCTAAACACAAATCGCACACCGTTCGGTCATGGTTGCTTTATAATTGTCCCAAAGTTATTGAAACACCGCCTCAATCCCCGGACCTTAACCCCATTGAGCATCTATGGGATATTCTTGAAAAGAAAGTAAGGAAGCACACAATCAATTCAAAGGCCGAATTGAAGAGGATATTGGCTGACGAATGGGCACTTATTACCACCGAAGAGACCACAAACTTAGTCGAATCGATTCCAAGAAGACTTCAGAAAGTAATCGAAGCCAGCGGTAATCCCACAAAATATTAATATAGAGTACTAAGCTTTTCAAACCGCTAAAGTTATATTGTCCCATTACTTTTGTGAGATTGATTTTGGTCTTATTATGATAAAATTTACATTATTTTGCTTTATAATTTTTGTTTAATGAATTATGATATGCTAAGTTTTGTGTCTTAAGAAGTAGTATTAAATAAATAAACAAGAATTTATGTTCTGCTTACTTTCTTAATGAAATGAGTTAAAATTATTTTCTACGCCATCTGTCCCACGACTTTTGTGAGGCACTGTATATATGCATGTACTCATAATGCATGCAAAACACGTGGTCTACTAATTTTGTGGTGATATCGTGGTATATACATTTTATTTGATTCGTATTCGTATTGCCTTTTTGTTTATAAAATGAATGCTATAAAGGTAAAATGTGGACATGTGAAAGGATGCTTGACTCGAGCAGAAACATTCGCGAAGACTGTAGATGAAAGTGTGTCTATTGAACTTCTTGAAATTCGTCTTGAAAAACTCGAAGAATTGTGGTTAGAGTTTGTCTCCTTGCAAAATCAATTGCTTGAGCTTGCCGCCGATGCAAGTTAGATACCGAAAATGATTTTGCGGATTATTAGTCTAAATACTTTATGGTTCAATCGACGTTTACCAAGGCCATTCGCGAAAGACGAAAGGCTGAAAAATCTGCCAGTAGTGAATCGGGCATAGAAAAATGAACCAGCCAGCAAGATTCCTTAATAGAAATTCTCAATACGCCGCAGCAATCGGGTTCTATTTCATTACCAAAAATGAATATCCCGTCGTTTTCTGGGGATTATAGACAGTGGCCAAGTTTTCGTGATCTGTTTATTGGTTCTATAGATGCTAGATCTAAATTAACCCCGACCCAAAATTTTCATTATTTGAAGTCCTTTCTTCGTAATAAAGCAGCAGGATTAATTCGCCATATAACGGTTTTTCCACACTTCGGATAGGGGTTAGAATTTATCCGAGGTAGGCATGCCTGTCGTAAGAGGCGACTAAAATCCACAAAGCGGAGACGAAAACTTCGCAAAACTTGGAAATAAAAAAACAAATGACCCGGTCCTCCTGGCAGGGGGTTTGTGTGTAGAAATTACTGTACTACCCAATAAAACTAATACGGTTACAACAAATATGGCAATGAACAAAACAAATGATATAAATACCCCAGGTGGCAGACCAGGTTAACTGGAAAATCCACCCTCCTTGGAGGTCGGTCCATGGATTCTGGGGGGGACCATTTATCGCTACATAAACAAAACTCAAGAAGGAGTTCACTCACGCTGAGAACTCCACCAAAAATGATAGCGCCAAAAAGCCTTAGAGCCGAAGATAGCGCTATAATTGTAAGTATTCCGAAAATACAAAAACAGAAATCTGGAACTGAAACCAGTATAATTGAAGAAACAGATTCACAAGCGAAAACAAAAACAAACAACTATTACAATGAATGGCAAGCTGAACTTGAAGCAAGGAAAAATCTTGAAATAATAGTTGCAAGTTTGCAAAACCAAATAAGAGAGCTGGAAAAAAGGGTCACCATTCTGGACTGCTCTAACAATTGTCCGGCCCAACCTGCAAAATGCAGAAAAGTAATACCTTACAGATGAAGAAGAGCTCGCACTGGAAACAGACATCCATCTAAAGAAAAACAAAAGGCCTACGAAAAAGCGCAAGGCAGAAGACAGTCCTGAATTATCTGCAAGAAGACAGGATGCTAAACAAGCAAATTTACAAGGTAAGACAAGTGACAAAAGGCTTGGAAAGTTAACCACTGGTTTGAAAAACAGCCATTACCACCACCAATAATGATCTCGGGAGTGGACAGATTTGGTGAGTTAAAAAAAGTAATAGAACAAAAAACGAAAAAGGCTTGTAAATTCACATCCTATAATAACAATAAATTGAAAATAAATGTCCATGGCAGTGACACATATAGAGAAATCACTGAAGAATTGACAAAAACAAAGTTCCAGTGGCACTCATATGAAAATAAAGCCACTAGACCAGTTAGAGTAGTAGCTAGAGGTCTTCACTTCTCGTGTGATGAACACGATATCGTCGAAGACTTGAGTAATAAAAAATTTAGGATTTTGGAAGCCAAAAACCTAATTAAAAAAGAAACCACACAAGGTAGTGATGGGCAACCAATGACAAGAAACAGAAAATTATCTTTTCATAATCAAGAAGAAGTCGAAAAGATATATAACATAAAATCAATAATGGGTATTGTTGTTAAGATCGAGCCACTTCGAAAGAATTTAAACTCAATACCCCAATGCAAACGATGCCAAGCTTTCGGGCATACGCAAAGTTATTGAATATCAAGAAAGGAAAAATAAAGCTACTAAAATCAACCAACGAAATGCATCCAATAATAAAAGCAAGCAACAAGAAAACGCTGAAAACAAGAAACTAGACAAAGTGTCAATTGCTGCTAAAACGAACATACCAACTGTAGAAAGTAAATCATATTCCCAAATTGTGAAAAACACACGAAAGGAAGAGGAAATATCGGTAAAGGAAATGCTTATTACTATTATCCAAAATTGGATAATCAGGATAAAATTATTAAACTGCTAAGCAAAGAAACACGAAAAATCAACAAAATATTAATGATTAAAAATAATCTAAATGTCACAACGTGGAATGCAAATGGTTTACTCCAACATATCCCTGAATTTCAGGTTTTTCTATGTAACGAAGATATTGATGTTTGCCTGATTTCTGAAACTCATTTCAAACATGGAACTAAGATTAGAAGTCCTGGGTATCTTTGTTATCACTCTTCTCATCCAGCTGACAGTGCCAGGGAAGGGAGTGCTGTGATTGTGAAAAGTACCTTGGATCATTACGAATTGCCAAAAATAGCAAAACAAACAATGCAAGTAGCGACAATAAACATAGAAACTAAAGGCAATGAGTTTAAAATAGCTGCGATACACTGCCCACCCAAGCACTCGCCTACAGAGGAAGACCTAATTGATCTCTTCCAAATGTTAGGTAACAACTTCATCATCGGTGGTGATTTTAATGCAAAACATACATATTGGGGGTCAAGACTAATAACAACAAAAGGCAGGAAGCTCATTGCCGATGTGCAACAGGCACCGACTTATCAACAAAAAAAACAGGCTTCGGTAAAATACCCCACAGAAATCAAGCAACTTATACATGAAAAGAGAAGAGCTCGTAGAAAATGGCAAGCGACAAGATATCCCGACGATAAAACCATTTTTAATAGACTCAATAATAGGCTTAAAAAAACTATTACTGAATTCAAAAATGATTCTCTAGCTAAATACCTTTGTAATCTCACGGCTGATAAAGTCACAGACTACTCCCTTTGGAAGGCTGCTAAACGTTTAAAGAGACCTCAAGCGCAAGATCCCCCGTTGAAAACATCTGATGGGAAATGGATCGGCGATCCAAAGGAAAAGGTTAAACTCTTTTGTCAGCACCTTTCAAATGTTTTCAAACCGTTTCCACCTAGGGTAGCAAATGAAGATCTTGATTTCTATAACAGAGTAGACGAAAAGGAAATTCCTTATGTTTCGTTAAGAGAGATCGAGACATGTACTCATAAACTAAATAATAGAAAATCGCCAGGTTATGATCTTATAACTGCTCAAATTCTGAAGGAACTTCCCTCAACTGCATTGTTGAAACTCAAGCTTATAATTAATGCTTGCTTTAAACAAAGGTATGTCCCACATCACTGGAAGATAGCAGAAATTATTGTTATTCCTAAACAAGGTAAGCCAATCTCACTTTTACCGTTATTTTCAAAACTTTTCGAGAAACTCCTTCTTAAAAGGTTAGACCCAATTATAGAGCAAAGAAAGCTTATCCCTACCCATCAATTCGGGTTTAGGAATAAACACTCGACGATAGACCAGGTACATCGTATAACTAATGTTATAGAAAAGGCACTGGAAGAAAAACAAATTTGTTCTGCAATATTCTTAGACGTTGCACAGGGTATTGATAAAGTTTGGCATAAGGGTTTAGAGTATAAACTTCATAGGGATCTACCTAGACAGTACTATGAGATCCTTAAATCTTATATAGGTAATAGGTTCTTTAGAGTTCGTTATGGCTCAGCATATTCTGAACTTAAAGAAATACAAGCAGGTGTTCCACAGGGAAGTGTTCTAGGACCCACCCTGTATTTATTATATACGAGTGATATACCGCATGCGAGTGATACCATGATAGCCACATTTGCAGACGACACTGCTCTTCTATCAACAGATGGATGTGTGGCTAAAGCTACAGAAAAGCTACAAAATTCAATTAACGAGATATGTGATTGGACGCAACGATGGCGAATTAAACTTAATGAGTCAAAGTCTATCCATATCAAATTTATAAATAAAAAAGAACGAATCTTCCCGTGGTTATTAATAATCAAGTAGTTCCTTACTCTAACACAGCTAAGTATCTCGGTATGGATCTGGATGCTAAACTGAAATGGAAGGAACATGTGAAAAAGAAAGTAGAAGATCTAAATATTAGATATAGAAAACTTTATTGGTTGTTAGGATATAACTCAGAACTGTCCATTGAGAATAAAATTCTATTATACAATCAGATATTAAAACCCGTTTGGACATATGGTATCCAATTATGGGGTTGCACAAAGAAAACAAATATTCAAATGTTGCAAACATTTCAAAATAAGGTCCTTTGGGGAATAGCAGATACAATTAAAAAGTACGCAATGCGTCACAACGAGCGTTTGCAGATGCATATCAATCCTGAGATAGACGATGTCTTAAATGTACGAAATAATATTCGTAGGTTAAGAAGAACCAAGCCCCGTGAACTTTTTTGACAACTACGAGAGCCTGTATTTAAATTATAATACCTTCTCAAACCCGACTTAACGTTGAAAATAAAATCTTTGTCGATCACTAGTTGATTGGTCATGATCAAGGAGGTGTTTTTAGTGCGGTTAGAGCCCCACACTACTTTGGGTTTCTAACTCCACTGTGTCTTTCGAGATTTATCGGTTTCGGACGCTAATTATACAGACGCTTGGGAACGCTTGGAACAACGGTATGATCGGTCCAATTTAATCGTACAATCTCATATTCAATCGTTTGTATCGATGCCCGTTATAACTTCCTCAAACGTGCAGCTTTTGCGCAAACTATCCGATGGTGCTGATGAAATGATGAATAAATGCGTTAAAATCTACCAGTCGTGACCCATGGGTGATTTTTATTTTGCTGCAGAAGCTGGACGTTGACACGAGGCAAGCATGGGCAGAGGAAAGCGGCATTAGGGATAACTGTACGGTCGATGAACTACTAACATTCTTAAGGGACCGTTGTGATGCTTTAGAAGCATGTCAGTCGCTTTCTCGTCTTAATCGACCACACAGCAAGCAAAAGGCTATCCATTCGCTTTTTGTTGAAGCTAATCAACATTGTCTGCGTGCAATTTGAATCACTCATTAAGTAAATGTCCAAAGTTATTATCTCTCGATACAAATTCGCGTCGTTCATTTGTAAAAGATAATTCCCTTTGTTTTAACTGCTTACGCTCTGGGCACGCTTCAAAAAAATGCCGTCCTAACTTTCGTCTGATTCTCCACTAAATCCTTCGTCTACAAATTCTTCGAATGTTCTAGCATCTTCTAGGTCATCGCCTGCAACAACAGCTCCACTTTCGCTATGTTCAACAATCAATGCTAAAAACAAACTGTTTAACTCCGGTCGTTCTATTCAAACTATATTGCCTACTGCTATCGCGCATACTTCTGATAAGCATGGAGTCCTGCAAAGCATTCGTTTGTTGCTGGACTCAGGATCACAAGTTTCATTCATCACTGAACAGACGGTTCATCGATTAGGTCTAGGCCGTAAAGCGTCTCGCATCCCTGTCGCCGGTGTTGGTTCAACTTCAGCTGGTGTTACAAATGGAATCGTAACACTTAAATTGTTTTCTCGCCTTGCTGAAGATTTCCTTGAGGTCTCTTGTTACATTGTTTCGAAGCTTACATCGTTAGTACCTGCTTCTACATCTACGCCCATCGACTTATCTATCCTTTTTTCGTATACATTAGCAGACCCTTATTTCAATATTCCAGGTCATATTGACGTCCTAATCGGTGCTGATAAGGTTTTCAGCATTTTCAACGGTGCTCCTGTTCAAAATCAACAAGCAAGACCCGATCTTGTTCCAACTGTATTTGGTTTCGTTGTATGTGGTAATTTGGATAGCTCTGCCTCTGATGAATCAGTGAAATCGTTTTGCACTCATTTGGATACAGTATATGCATTCGACCTAGAGCGTTTTTGGCGCCTTGAGGAAATTCAACAAGTACCCACCTTATCTACTGATGATCAGCGCGCAGAAGACGTTTTTAGTAATACCCATTCTCGTTTACCTGATGGCAGGTACATTGTACAACTACCGTTCAAATCTGACGATGAAGTGAACTTCAGGGGTAGTTTAAATGTAGCTTACAAGCGCTTTCTCTCAACGGAGCGTAGGATTGCAGCTGATCCACATTTGAAGCAGAAATATGTGGATTTCATGGACGAGTATTTGAAACTAGGCCATGTGGAGGAAATACCTGAGGATAAGCTGAATGCACTGTCAACCAAGTGCTACTATTTACCCCACCACGCCGTTTTCAAAAATGACAGTAGCACCACAAAGGTTAGGGTCGTTTTTGATGGGTCAGCGACGTCGGATGGCCATGCCTCTCTTAATGAATCTCTGTTGACAGGTCACATATATCAGCGAAATCTTTTTTCAATCTGTATCGCGTTTCGTCGGCATCTTTACACGATATCTGGTGATATCGAAAAAATGTTTCGCCAGATTAAGGTATCCTCAAAGCATACCGATTTTCAACGTATACTTTATAGAGAGTCAAGTGACCTATCCCTAAGACACTACCGTTTGCTAACCGTCACTTATGGAGCGGCATGTGCACCATTTCTTGCTGTACGCGCCCTATACCAGCTGGCACAGGATTCCATCGATATCTACCCGCGCGCATCAAATATTTTGCTTAACGACTTTTATATCGACGACGTAATGACTGGGGCGGATTCCATTGAAGAAATCACCTCACTTTGCTTAGAGCATGTAAGCCTACTCCACTCGGGTGGATTCAATCTTTGAAAGTGGACAACAAATTGCTGGCCATTGCTCCTGAGCTTGCCAGAAGACCAACGTGAGATTACTCCGAGAGAATTTGAAGGTTATGGTTTCGTCAAGTTGTTAGGCCTGCAGTGGTCACCTGCAAAGGATTCGTTTTCATACAAGGTAAATTTGAATCATAGTTCGTCAATAACAAAGCGTTATATTCTGTCAGAGTCATCAAGAATATTTGACCCCATTGGTTTTCTTACACCAGTCGTCATATCTGCTAAAATCCTCTTCCAGGAGCTCTGGCATAAGAAATATAGCTGGGATGATACCATATCGTTAGAGCTCTCAACCAGTAGCAGTCAATTCGTGAAGAACTTCCTATTCTTGAAACTTTGAACATTCCTCGAATCCTCTGGACCTCTAAAAAAAATGTGGAGTTCATTGAATCCTTAACTCTAAGCTTAACATTTTTTTTATTTTTTATTTTTTTTTTGTTGGGCCCTTAGGGCCCACACATTTCTTATTAAACTAGGTCTTAAAAACTATCTTAAAAACTAGAGAGGGAACTGGGACTGGTTAGTTCATGAAGAGGTGTACAGGGACTTTCTAAGGGCCGATAGACTCGTATGAAAGTCTAGGGTGTTCTGTGAGTTATTTGCCAGGCGTAACATTCTGGAAATTGGTTCGAAATTTCCGTAGTTGGTGCGGTGGTGAGGGAGAAGAAAGAGCGGTACGGACCTGAGGTTTCGAGGGTTAGTGCGAAGGGAAATCATTTCCAGTAGTGCGGTGGAATCGATCATACCGGTTAATAATTGGTGCACGAAAAGTATGTCAGCGACTTCGCGACGTTTTGTAAGGGTTTGCAGGTTAATCAATTTTAGCCGGTTTTCATAGGGAGGTAAGATATAGTTGTCGGCCCATGGGAGACCGCGTAAGGCAAACCGGATAAACCTACGCTGCACAGCTTCGATTCTAAGGGAGTGTATGTTGTGATAAGGAGACCAAACTTGGCTGGCGTATTCCAGGAGTGGTCGGACAAGGATGATATAAAGAGATTTAGAAACGTAAGGGTTTGAAAATTCTTTAGACCAGCGTTTTATGAAGCCGAGAGAAGAATTGGCCTTGTGTACAATATGATCAATGTGGGAACGGAAGTTTAGCTCCCTGTCACAAATAATACCCAAATCGCATATAGAGGAGACTGAGGGAACGGGCTCGCTAAGAAAGTAATAGATTCTGAGGGATGGGGGGAGGCGTTTACGAGAGAATGTTATGGATTGACATTTGGCGACGTTAAGTTCTAGAAAGTTTTTGTCGCACCATGTGTGGAATGAATTTAGATCGATTTGAAGTAAGAGAGAATCGGTGGGGGTAGATATTACCTTAGTGATTTTCATATCATCCGCGTAAATAGACAGATCAGAGTCTTTTATGACGTGACCAACATCGTTTATAGTTAAGACAAAGATCAGCGGACCATGATGACTGCCTTGAGGAATCCCTGAAGTGGCGTTAATGGGGTCAGAGACTGAAAATCTGAAGAGAACCCTTTACTGGCGTTTTTCTAGGTACGATCTCAGCCATGAAATGAAAGAGGGTGGGAAACCAAGGGCTTTAAGTTTAAGGTAAATAGTTCGGTGACAGATTTTGTCAAAGGCCTTGCTGAAGTCGGTGGTAATGACATCCACTTCATTACCTTTCTCTAATGCTTGTAGTGTTTTGGAAACGAATTCGGTCAGGTTAGTCGTAGTGGACTTACTTTTTAAGAAACCGTGCTGTTGTGGGGAAAAAATGGATTTGCAGTGGAAATACAGTGAGTCATAGACAATGCTTTCGAAGAGCTTAGGGATAGAGGAAAGTTTGGCTATGGGTCTATAGTTAGAAATATCGTTCTTACTGCCTTTTTTATGGATAGGGAAAATAAAAGAGTCCTTCCATAATTTTGGGAAAACGGCTTGAGAGAGTGAGAGACGAAATAGAGTTGTAAGGTGCTGACACAGGAGTGAAGTGAAGTGAATAATTCACAGCTTAGAACATTGGGACAAAGGTTGGTTTCAGTTAGGGCAAAAATGTTGTAGGGAAGTGATTGTTATTTCAGGTGCACCATCGAGGTTTTGGTGCGAAGTCCTCTGACATTCTGATAGTAGAGGGAAAGGAGCTTTGGGGCAATTTCAATAGAGTGAGATGGATCGACTGTGATGGAGTTAGGGACGAAAATATTTATTATGATTGCTGCGAGTTTTTTGGAGATACGAGAGACGTTTGGAACCAATATGAGAGCCATAGGTTGATAGGTCTTTAGCCACAGTGGAAGAGGAGATATTAAAACTCTCATGAAAACGCGTGTAGATATTCTTCAGGGCTATAGGGTCAGTTGGGAGGCCTTCTTTTTGGATCAAGACCATGACATTAGTCTTTGTTTTTCCGTCGATGCAGACGGAGTCAGGCTTGTCATGTAAATAGGCTAGGTAAAGGCGCACATTTTCAAAAAGCCGGTTATCGCGCAATCTTGACATAATGTAGCGGCCATCGATGTCATTGATTGTTGACGTTGGGTCTATTAATTTAGACGTGAGTTTGACGGTGGGAGGAAGCATTGGATCGAAAGTGGGGGGAGATGCAGTAGATGGCAAATTGGCCGAGATGGCATTGTTAAGAAAGACCGAGGACGAAGTATGGGCAGAGGTACAACTGGGGGTGGTTAACGAGGAAGGATTGAGAGTGTGGGAGTGGGTGAAATTCGGGTAATTAACGGTGGGGGGAGTGTTATTAGAAGAAGTGCTATGGCTTGGAGGAGGACAGGAATCAGGTGACAGATTAAAAGAGACGCGGTTACTTGAAATTCTATTGGGATAGTTGACTGAGGGAGTGGCCTTGGTGTTTGGAGAGGGAGAGGGGACCGGCGGGATATCGAAAGAAACTCGCTTGATATTTGGCAATTTGGTAGCAGACTTAGACAGTACGGCTGCCGTTTTAAAGTTGAAGTTAGGGAAGATGCCCATTTTGAAAGACCAATTTGTGTCGGGTTTAGACTTGTTAAAGGACGGGAGATGAGTACTGCTGGATTTTTGGTGGGTGGTAGGTCCATTGTTTGAAATGGTGGATTTGTTATGCGAAGAGTGGACAGAGAGTGGGTACAACTTATTATTAATTAACTTATATCTATGGGTGAGATCGTTACTAAGTCTATTATTAATTAACTTATCTATGTTAGTAGACTTGTCCGTCCATTTGCAGATACGCATCTTTCCGAGGTTGAAATTTAAACTAGCAGGGTTTTGAAATAGCCATTCGTATCTAGCCGGGAGGTCGAATTTAAAGTTGCGAAGACTTCTGTGGTGAGAAGGCAGGATCAGTTCGCATCGGGAGATGGTGATACCGTATTTCTTTAAAAACAAATTCGTAATCCACGAGACACCAGCATTACGAGGGCTACCTTTGATGAGGAAGGTGGTAACCTGGAGGTTGTCAGGACTTAATTTATTCAGCCTACGCTGCCACTCAGAAGGTGTCCAGGTTGTTCCAGAATGCTTGATGAGTATCCGGGGGGCAGCGACGGGGGGAGATTCTGACTCTTGGACAGTAGGGGCAGCGAGAGATTTTGATGATTCGTCCGTCGGCAGTAAAAGGTAAGGTGGAGTTGAGCGTGAGTCGACATCTGCATCTAGTAATTCATCCAAAATTGATGTGTTGTAATGGATGTTTGGGTTATGTTGGGTATGGATAGGTAGGTCGTCGATTTTGTGGCATACCGATTCAATTCCATTCACAATGATTGAGCGCGTTGCAGTGACTTCGTCGCCGACACCATTGATTCGATCGAAAATTACGTCGAGCATTGGATCAGGTTGCCTAGGAGATGAATGCTTGCTTGACGATTGGAAGAGGATGTCAAAGTCTTCCCGTAGGGAGTTTACACATTCGCGCAATTTATCGAAAGAACTGATCTGCGAGGTATAATTAGCTTTGAGATCCCAAAACACTTTGTTGAGATGGTGCATGGTGGATTCTTCCTTCGTGGGACTGGCAAGAAATAACTCCGTCAGGCCAGCAATTTTTTTTTCAATGTTACATAGTTTGGATTTGATATCCTCGGTTGAGTTCTCAACCGAGTTGCCTAAATCGTCAACACATCTAACACTGCTATCTAAGTTGGAGAGTTTACCCATAATCTTTTTAGAGAAATTTTTTTGGTGGGAGTTATTTGAGTCACTAAGGCACTTTATCGCGAGGAGAACGTGCGAGAGTGAGATATTCTTGCACTCATCACAAAAGAAAAGGAGGTTGTCCGAAAGTGCTTTTACGTATACCGTATTTCTTTTGTTAAGACCGACACATATGGCATGGAAAGATTTTCCGCAGATTCCTTTACAAGAAACCCAATCAGCTATATTGTCAGTGATTGGGCAGTTGATAATACCGCAAGACATGGCGAATTATAGGGTGAACAAGCGCGTCAGCGAAAATGGGGTGAATGGAATTGGTGGCACAGTGACACAGAGCACGATAATTACTGCAGATCTATGCAAAAATTTAATGGGAACACTTTTATCAAAGTCAGATGACAGTGGGGCGAATGTCAGCATTGAGGTAACGCACTTGAATACAGTTAGTAGGTCACTTAATTGAAATTGTTGCTGCCAAAAGCAAGGTAGCCCCTATAAAGGTAGTTTCTCTTCCCCGTCTCGCGCTTTGTGGAGCAGTTTTACTTTGCCGGCTAGTAAGTAAACTTAAAACGTCTTTACAATATAAAGACATGCATGTCTACGCGTTCACTGACTCTGCTATTGTTCTTCATTGGTTGTCAGCATTGCCAAAAAGATGGTCAGTTTTCATCGCAAACCGCACATCAGAAATATTGTCCGTAGTACCAAGAGAATCCTGGTATCATGTGCGATCCCAAAACAACCCCGCTGACTGTGCTTCCCGTGGTATTCTACTTTCTCGTTTAATAAATAATGAGTTGTGGTGGTCCGGACCATCATGAATTAAGGACGAAATCTCTAAATGGCCTGATTCAATTTATACACTTAACGATATTCCTGAGACTGATTTTGAAGAACGAAAAAAGAAATCCATTCAAGTATTGGTGTCTAAATTGGAATCCTCGAACAATCTCGAAATCATAGTGAACAACTCTTCTCGTTATCTGAAATCTATTCGTGTACTTGCCTATGTTTGTCGATTTATCTCAAACTCGCGCTGTCAATGTGACATTAGGCAAAGACAATCGTTATCAGCCGAAGAGTTGTTAGCCGCGAAATTAAAACTTGTAAGATACTATCAACCGGTCAGTTTTGCTTCTGAAATTAAGACTTTAAAGGGTTGTGAAGTGTTGAAAAGGGGAAATAAACTGGCATCGCACACTCCGTTTATAAACAATCACAGAGTACTTCGCATTGGAGGTCGCATCCAAGAGTCAAATGCCAATTTTGCGACAAAGCATCCCTTAATTCTCGGTAAAGACACTTGGTTCGCAAAACTCGTAATCGAATACATACATAAAAGACATTTGCATGCGTCCGTCTCTCAAATGTTTGCAATTCTTCGCCAAGAATTTTATATCATCGGTATTCGTAACCTTTTGCGTAAAGTCGTCCATGAATGCGTGTCGTATTTCCGTCACAGAAAAATTACCGTAGAGCAACTCATGGGTAATTTGCCAGCAGAACGTGACCGCTTCGCGCGACCGAAGGTCGGAATAGATTAGCGCTGGGCCGATAACTCTACGCTTGGGCGATTTGGTCGGTGACCTTTCTACAGCCGCCTTCCTTGCTGCACTTGATCGCTTCGCAGCTCGTCGGGGTAAGCCAACGGAGATTTGGAGCGATAACGCAACCAATTTTCACGGCGCTAAGCGCTGCCTTTACGAAATGTTTCAGCTTCTCATGGACTAGCAACACAGTGATGCAGTCGTGAATCACCTCTCAAATGATGGATTAGCTTGGCGATTCATCCCTCCTTCCGCACCTCATTTTGGCGGGTTGTGGGAGGCGGGCGTAAAGTCCGTAAAGTTCCACCTAAAGCACGTCATTCAGGACCATATACTGACATATGAAGAAATGTATACCTTGCTTACGCAGGTAGAGGCCTTACTGAACTCACGACCTATGTGGCCTACATCAGATGTGGACCCAATCGCATTAAGCCCAGCTCAATTTTTGCTTGGTGAACCCCTGTTTTGTGTTCCTCGTTCTGATACATGCAACAAAGCTTTAAACCCATACATTAATTGGTCTCTTTTACAGACATTGAAACAAGGTTTTTGGAAGCGGTGGCATACCGAATACTTGACATCTTTACAGCAGCGATCTAAATGGCATGCTGAGAAGTCAACCCTTAAAATTGGCGATGTTGTCCTGCTGAAAGAATCCAACCTGCCTCCATCCAAGTGCATCCTCGCTCGGATCACTTGCCTTCATCCGGGAAAAGATCATCGAAACAGAGTTGCCACAATAAATACACCGACGGGTACATATGTGCGGCCAATTGTAAAACTAGTTCCCCTGCCATTTTCTGAAAGACCGGAGTCTTCCAGGGGGGGGCTGAATGTTTAGAACTCACTTCATCTTGCATAATTCTACTTGTTACTACTTAACTTGCTAGTCAAATTATTTTATATCATCTAGTTGTTTTCAAACTACACATTCTTAATTTTTTATTTTATATCATTCTCTTTGCTGACGGACTTCGAGTTGGTAATATCTACATTAAATATATTCTTGTTAAATTGAATTTGTGGGTTTTATTTTCTGATTTTCATCACCTCAATAAAGTGTTCGTCATTGGTTACTCATCAAAGGGCTCGTCGGTTTTAGTGAAAAACAAATTGCTAATGTTAGCTCCGAGATTATCAAATTTTTTAGTCGTACGGCTAGCTACAAACGGTTTCCACCTCCAGGGTGACTTACGGAACCATACCAGCACGATATCTGAATCGGTCCAAGGAACAAGTTGAAAGGTATTGATAGGGAAAGTTGCTAGATAAGCTTGTTTGCTTGCAAATGAAAAAGCTTTTGTACATCACATAATTTGGGGTGTTGCCGATAAACTGCATCGAACATATCCCGAAAGGAAGGCCATGAAAGATAGTCGCCATGAAAGGTTTCAGTGCCGCAAGGTAGTACTTTGATACAGGGTTGGTAGGCCGGTTCGCCTGAACTCTTCACTGTGATACGGGGGGGGTGAGTCGGTTGCGGTCTGAGATAGAGTGCGGCTCACCAACGGTGGCTTAATCCTGTTCTCATGGTCTAGAAAAAGCGTTGAGCATGCGACGAAGGTCTCATTCGACAACGATACTTCGCGTCGATAATGCTCATGTCTAAATCCTCGCTCCCTTCCTCTGTATTTACAGCCCGAGCACAGCTTGCGTGTGGCCGTGGCGTAAGTGGTTAGTGTGTCGGATCACTACGCATGAGGTTCCAAGTTCGAATCCCAGAAAACACCAAAAAGTTTTTCTCACGGTCCTACCTCTCGCGAGCGTCTGACAAACATCCGAGAGTATTGTTGTCTCGAAAAAAGCTTCTCAAATCGCCGTTCGGATACGGCACTAAACTGTAGATCCCTTCTATGGTATTCATGTGAAAAATATAACGCACACAACACGAGTTGTTGCGAGAAGCTAGGCCCTGGTACTTAAAGAGCTGTTGCGCCAAATATTCATTTTTTGTTTATTTCACAGCTTGCGTGCGCGGCCTTCACTGAAGCCCACAGCTCTTTTCATTCCTGCTTACGTGCCTGTACGGCAGATAAAGTATGCGAAAAGCTGTTGCTGCTATTTGAGGGATGATAACAAAAATCTAGTTGATGTGCTGCTACTGATGACCAAGATAATGGCGAGGATGACGATAAATGTTGAGCTAGTGTGCTGCTACTGGTTGAGCTGGTCTGATGATGATTGCCTAGATGATGGCGAGGATGAGGATGCCGGCTGTGCTGGATGATGGTGTCGAGCTGATGTGCTGGATGATGGCAAGGATTAGGACGCCGAGTGTGCTGGATGATGGCCAAGATGATGGCGAAGACGACGAAGATACCGGCTGTACTGGATGATGGCGCCGGGCGATGGCCAAGATGATGACGAGGATGGCGAGTATGTCGAGCTGATATGCTGGATGATGGCGAGGATGATGATGCCGAGTATGTTGGATGATGACCAAGATGATGGCGAGGACGACAAAGATTCCGGCTGCGCTGTATGATGGCGCCGGACGATAGCCAAGATGATGGCGAGGATGAGGATGATGCCGGCTGCGCTAGATGTTGGCGCCGGGCGGTGGCCAAGATTATGGCGTGGATGAGCATGGTGCCGGATACGCTAGATGATTGCGCCGGGTGGTGGCCAAGATTATGGCGTGGATGAGGATGATGCCGGCTGCGGTAGATGATGGCGCCAGGCGGTGGCCAAGATGATGGCGTGGTTGCGGATGATGTAGAGGCGATTCAGCTCGCTGGACCAAAATGTTAAGTCGATGGACTCGATGCTGGTTCGTTGCAAAAAAAAATGGTAAAATGATCGATGGTCTTGAGTACATTCGGTTACAACTTTATTTAATGTACGGTGTTCTGGGCTCGACCGCACGTCAGTAAGATCAAAAGAATAATGGCCGAGCCGTAAAACCGGAAAAGCTTGCGACACACAAAAAAATAATGGTGGAAAGCAATGAACTGGTGAACGTACTAGATTTCTTACAATGTTCATTGAATTAATTCTTGCAAATATTATACATTGAATAATAGGTACTTTTTCACCTGAACAGTTGGAATAGGTATTTATTGGTACAGTTCAACAGGGGAACTTTTGTTTCTAAAGCTTTTATCTGGTTTTGCAGACTCATAACCATTTCTTCCACATTTTTCCTTGCTTTAAGTTCAGCTTGCTATTTGTCGTAAAGCTGTTTGTATTTAATTTGGTTAAACTGGTTTCAATTCCAGATTTTTCTTTATGTATTTTTGGAACACTCACAATAATATCGCTATTTTTTGCCGTAAGGTTCATTCATTCATTCATTCATTCATTTTCAATGGCCCGCTAATCGTTCATAAGGGTCGCGGGGGTAGGATGCCCATGTGGACTCTCCATCCTTCTCGATCCTCCGCCATTGACTCCAATTCATCAGGGGCAATCCCTAAGCGGCTCCAGGAGAGATGTCGGACTTGATCCAACCATCTATTTTTAGGCCTTCCGCGAAGTCGCCTACCTGATGGCAAGGCAACCATGACGCGTCTTGGAAGCCAGTTTGGGGGAATACGCACTACGTGACCAAACTATCGAAGCATAGATCGTTCCGTTTGGAGAAGTAGCTGCTCAACGTTGAGCGTCTAAGGTTTTTCGGCGCAATTGTTTTTGGTGGAGGTCCATGGGACCGACCTCCGAGGAGGGTGGATTTTCCAGTATAACTGGGGTATTTATATTTGATGTTTTGTTCATTGCCATACTTGATTTAACTGAATTGTACTAGGTAGTTCAGTAGATTCTACACACAAACCCTGCCAGGAGGACCGGATTATTTGCTTTGCCATTTTTGCGAAGTTCTCGTCTCCGCTTTCGTGGATTTTAGTCGGCTCTTACGACAGGCATGCCTACCTCGTATATATTCTGTCCCTTACCCATACTTACTTACTTAGGTGGCGCTACAGTTCGCGGTGAACCTGGGCCTCAACCAACAAGCCTCTCCATTTAGCTCAGTCTTTAGCTAATTGCCTCCAGTTGCCCACTCCAAGTTGGTTGAGGTCCCCTTGAACTTGTGCGCGCCACCTATGGCGATAATACGATAGATTCGAAGACTGCGGGCCGAAGCGTTGGTGTCCATTCGCTCTACACGTCCTAGCCATCTCAGACGTCCAATACGCAGTTTTTTGACTAGGTCGATGTCGCTGTGCAGCTCGTATACTTCGTGATTTCATCTTCTCCTCCAAAACCCGTCAACGCAAACGGGACCGAAAATCTTACGAAGAATTTTTATCTCGAAGCGACCAAGGATATCTTCATCCTCTTTTAATAAAGTCCATGCTTCAGCGCCGTAAAGCAGAACTGGGATGATCAGGGTCTTATGCAAAGTCTCCTTAGTTGTTCGAGATAGGGCTTTACTGTTGAACTGCCTTATAAGCCCAAAAAAACAGCGTTTGGCAAAAGTTATTCTTCGCTTGATTTCTGCGCTGATCTTGTTTGTAGAATCTATAGCAAAACCAAGGTAGACAAAGTCCCTCACTACCTCGAAGTTATAGCTGCCCACTGTGACGTTTTGTCCAATTCGTCGGTGTTGGCGTCCCCTTCTTGTTGACAGCATATACTTGGTTTTGCCCTCGTTTATCGCTAAACCCATTTTGGCCGCTTCCGCCTCAATGCTTGCAAACGCACCGGTGACAGCCCGCTGAGTTCTTCCGATAATGTCTATATCGTCGGCGTATGCAAGCAGTTGTACAGACTTGTGATAGATTGTGCCTCCGGTGGTGGCTTGTGAGTTCCGCACAATGCGTTCAAGTACAATATTGAAGAAGTCACATGACAGCGCGTCACCTTGTCTAAAATCTTTTTTGACATCAAAGGTCTCGGTGAGGTCATTACCGACCTTGATGGGCAGCGAGCGTTCTCCATCGTCATCCTGCACAGACGGACAAGCTTGGCAGGCATGTCAAAACTAGACATGGCTCTATAAAGATCTTCTCTATAGATGCTGTCATAGGCGGCCTTGAAATCGATAAAGAGGTGGTGAGTATCCCCTACCCGAAGGGTGTCAAATATTAATTTTAAATATTTAAGTTTTCTTTATTTATGTAATTTTTCTTTTTATTTTGATTAATTTATTTATTTAAATTTTGAGAAAATACATTCTGTTTTTCCCCTTAGTGACTTTCGTTTTGCTCTAATAAATATATTTAACTTCAAATATCTGTGGCGAAAATGCATAACAGCATAAGTTAGGTTAGGTAGGGCTATGAGGTTGTCATAAAACACTAGGCACCAGAGTGGGCCCATCGCGATTCCTAGGAAACCTTCACGGCAAAAGACCTAAACACAATCCTCTAAGCAATTAATCTCCCTACAAAATCCTTGTTATGGTTCAAGGACCTCACCTCCTCCAAGTTATCGAAGAAGTATCTACCCAGGTACTTTAGCCTTAGCCTGGCAATTCCTTGACATTCACAGAGTATATGAGTTATATCCTCTGAGACATGTAGGTCATCGCAGTACCTACAAATATCCGTATCGGATAATCCTAGTCTCATGGCATGCCTCCTTAGGAGACAGTGGCCAGAGAGTATTCCTATCGCTGTTTTTAGCCTCGATCTATCTAACTTAATTATCTCCCCAGATTTTCTGCGGTCTAACACAGGCCACAGGGCCTTAGACACCCTGTGACCATCTAAGTTTGACCATCTTAGATTAGCCGTGTCAATGATTTTATCCCGGATAATTCCCTTAGCCACGCACCCTGGTGGTTTAATACTAATACTAGCATAAGTTACTTTTTGCCATTTTTCAGAAGAAGCGTTTTAAGTTTTGGGCTGATGTGGTAAAAAATTTAGTACGTTTTTGCCAAATCAAAAATAATTATTCGTTTTTTTGATTATCTGTGTTTTTTATTATATATTTCTTAAAAAATATACTGCTTTTTTAACAAAAAACTTACTTATGCTATTTTTCCTTTTTTAAGTACTATACTACTCCTGGATCAAGTCCACTTATGTCTTTTTCCAAAGATAATTTGTTATTATTTTTTTTGTTTCAAGTAGACTTATGTCGGTTCTCTTTTTTTACACTAAACGATACTTATTCCATATGTGCGCTTATGATGTTATTAAAAAAAAAAGGTTACAAGTAAAAAAAAGCACAAGTCAACCTATTCTTTTGTTGTATCGAGTGATCAATACAGGATAAAGACACAAGTATCTCTCTCCGAACAAACTCTCAGTCTTTTGTTACAATCTCTCGATTCATCGTGAAACCTGGTGAAATTCACCTTCTTTCTACCTCCACCTAGCTGTACTGACAGCCTATTTCTAATTAACTAAGATTTTATATGGCTTTTCAAAGAACAGCTGCATTCAATATGTGAAATGTACACATAATGCATATTAGATGTCTAACGTTAGTAACTAATATTAAATTGCATTGCATTAGTAACGGGCAACGTATTAAAATTTTTAGAGCATGCAATTCTTGACAACGCTATAATACGTACTTGCTGCGTTGCCCAACGTTTTTTATCATTCTCAGAGCAATGAAGGTGTACTCACTGTTATTTGTGTGTTTTCTTGGAGCAGGTTTGTAAAAAGAATTTTTTTTTGAAAAAGTTAGGAACTTAGGTGTAGTTTCAGCTGTTGCAGCAGAAAGTGAAGCCGGCGCAGAAGATGATTGGTTCCCAGAATATAATGATACGGATGGCGAAGATAGTAAAATATGAATTCAAAACTTAGTTATCAAATGCAGGTCCTTGTTTCTCTTAGAATATGCTGTTCCTTCTGAATATGGTATTGATACGGAGTATGAAGGATTGGCACCGAATGCGGGTGGTATTGGAATGGGATGTGGAGTGTTTGCAAATTATACTGTTTGAGACTGTGAAGAAATTGAATCATATGCGGACGACGGCAGTGAAGTATCGAATCAAAAAAGATTTCCGGATTTAACTTATTTTTTTAGTTGCCTTAGAACTTGATCCCAGAAATAACTTTGGATGGCTCATGCCAGCAGTAGATGGTAGTTTTTATTGGATGTCCAAGCAACAATTGATTATTTCACGGCAGCAGATCAACGAATCAATATTTATCGATTCCCACGATATTTATTTGTATCACGATGCAAGTGATCAGAAATATGACAAACTGGGCGTAGACAACCAGGTTGAATTGCACACATCTAAATTCAGGAATGACTCAATGTTTGCAGTTTAATGGAATCTTATGAATCCATATTTCTGGTGGTTCCTCATTTATGGCTAGGATATGACCTGCAACTCAGACTTTGTCAGAAAAGTTCGTACAACACTCGTTAGAATTTATACTTTCAACATCTTTTGATTAACTACAGTGGCCACTTTTTTCAAATTGTTATTGGGTACGTAAAAGATATTGGTAAGTTCGTCGTACAATTTATTGATTTTCTCAACTCAGAGAAGGATATGAGGTTAGTAGTAGGTTTAGGAGAGTTCCGGCGCTTTTCCCATATGGTTGTGTGTGTTAGAGTGAGACGAATGAGACCCCATATGGTGGAATGTGTTAGAGTGAGATGGAAGATGCTAGGCTTTTTTGCCTTCGATGTTGGGATCGAGGTGTCATATTTCACGTTTGTTTACTTTAGCTTTTGGGATCGAGGTGTCATATTTCACGTTTGTTTACTTTAGCTTTTGGGTTGAGATCTGAATTTGTGGCGCGAGGTGTCATATTTCACATTTGTTTATTTTTTTTTGTCTTTGGGCTGATGAGTCATCGATATAAACGGCAACGGTTGTGTATATGTTTATGAAATTGGGGAAGGGAATCAGCAAATGGTTTGATTGAGGAGAATCGATCGATTCCTGGAATTGGTGGAATGTGTTAGAGTGAGATGGAAGATTTGGAGTGTGGCCTGTTGGGAGTGAGGTGTCAAATTTCACGTTTGTTTATTTTAGCTTTTGGATTGAGATCTGAATTTGTGGCGCGAGGTGTCATATTTCACATTTGTTTATTTTTTTTGTCTTTGGGCTGAGATCTGAATTTGGGAGCGAGGTGTCATATTTCATAGTTGTTAGTGTTTAGCTGGGGGAATCATCATCGGTGCGAGGTGTCATATTTCACGTTTGTTTATTTTAGCTTTTGGATTGAGATCTGAATTTGGAAGCGAGGTGTCATATTTCATATTTGTTAGCTTTGACTGGGGGAATCGTAAGATCAGAGTCAGGGAGTGAGGCAGCATTTAGTATGTGTGAGTGTGTGTGGAGAGCGATTTTTATATTTGGTTTGATTGATGAATTGCATATTCCATAGATGGGTTATGATTGCTAAGAGGAGATTTTTTTTATTTTTTATTTCTATTGATCAGTGTGCGTCTTTTTCGTTTAGGGTGGTTGAGAGGGAGAGGAGAGAGGGGGGTTTGGCTGATTTCAGGAATTGATTTTTGGATTTTGTAGAGGAATTATGAACACATATAAGAATTAGAGAAGAGTTTTGGGCTACGAGTCAGGCTGATTCATAGCTGTGTGTTTCTTTTTGAATGCTGACCCGGAGTTAGTAAGTGTTTATCCCAAAGCAAATGTTTATCTGTTACTATTCCGTAAAAAAGTATAATATGAGTAAAGAGGATGATATAAGGAAACAAAAGAAAAATCTGAATTATGTGAGTCAAATTGATTTGTTTGCTATTCGGTAAAGAAAAAGGGATCTATTGATCTGTGTGTGTGTGACGTCATCGGGGTGGAGCTTAGATTGGTTTGATTGGAGAAATTGGCAAATTCCATAGATGGGTTATGTTAGCTTAGGGGATATTTTTTTATTTCTATTGATCTGCGTGCGTGTGTGATTGGTTTGATTGGGGAAATTGGCAAATTCCATAGATGGGTTATGATTGCTTAGAGGTTATTTTCTAATTTCTATTGATCAGTGTGTGTCTTTTTTCGTTTGAGAAGAATGAGAGGGAGAGGGGAGAGGGGTTGATTCCAGGAATTATGAACACTTTTAAGAATTTGAGAAGAGTTCTGGGCTACGAGTCAGGTAGATTCATAGCTGTGTGTCTATTCTTGAATGCTGACCTTGAGTTAGTAAATGTTTATCCCATAGGAAATACTGTGCAGTAGATTTTTTTTTTTAGATTTAGATTTGATTTTATTTATGTCGCTTATAAAAATTACAATCTTGTATTTAAGATACAATCAATAAATGCATGGCATTGCCGTCTGCCTGATTGACAATTAAAAGTTACAAATTATTAAATACGATTTTTTTTTATCTTTAAAAATGTTCATTCAATATTCTTTCTCGATAAGCAAGTGCTAATTTACAATATTGGAATAGTTTCTCAACGTTTAATTCATTAAGTAAGTCTATTACTGCTTCTTCCGCTAGAAAATCACTTCCAAGGTTGTTTCTTCTAATCTCTCGGAGAATTGGAAAATTTTGAACAAAATGGAGCACGTCTTCTCTTTCGGCTAGATTGCAAATACTACAGAGTAATGGTAAATCCTCCCTATGTGGGATGTAGTTCAATTTCAAGAGTTCTGCTCTTAGCTTTAGCATCATCGACATCTTCTCTACTTCATAAGCATCTTTAAAATAATTTCTCTCATTTAGGTGATGGTTCAGTTGGCTGTAGATGGATCGATGGACCGAACTCGTAGCTTCTCCTGTATACATAACCACAAATTTAGCATCAACTTTCGCGATGAGATCATAGAGTATCGGCTTCCAGTTCGTAGAGTTATCCACATCTAGATTTATTTCCATACCACAGCTATCTGCTAGATCCAACCATTCTGCATACCAGCTCCGCTTGGTATGTATTGCTCTTAGAGCCGCTATTTTCGGCAGGCGGGAGTTGGGCATGTCCATAACTTTGATTACATAATCTATCTGCAATTTCAGTGTCTTTATGAAGAGTGGGGACAGTCCTGTTTCCAGCATAAGGATGTAATTAGGCGTGTTAGGTGGAAGACGAAATGCACGCTTAATATAGTACCTTAGTAGCTTTTCAACGGTATCGAAATACTTGCACCCCCAAGCTTGGGCCGCATAAAATAAAATAGATTCGGAGACTGCCTCAAATATTTTATACTTACTGCTCTGAGCTACGAATTTATTACCAAGACATCTACTCCATGCTGTATTTATGGCAGTTTTCGCCTGAGTTAACTTTACCTTAAGATGGTTATCCATACTAAGGTTTTTTGTCAGTAACACCCCCAGGTATTTGTATTCAGTCACCACCTCCACTTCTGCACCATTAAATTTCCATTTTTCGTTCAACCGCATTCTGCCTCCACCCTTCTTGAAAATCATAATTTTCGATTTATCCAAGTTAACTACAAGGCTCCATAAACAACAGTATTCATATAAACGATTAATCATAAGCTGGAGAGATTCTGGTGAATTTGCAAGCAGAACTATGTCGTCAGCAAACATCAGGGCCTTTATGCATGATCCAGAAAAGTGTACACCTCCTGGCAAGCAATCGGTAAGATCGTCAATAAATAGCGCAAATAGGCAAGGGCTGAGCGCATATCCTTGTCTGACTCCTGATTTTGCTTGGAACCACTCGGAATTCGCTTCTCCATCCCATACCGCTACCCGAGTATCTGCGTAAAGCTTTTCCAAAACTCTTCCAAATTTTCGCGACATTCCAATGTTATAAAGCTTGTAGAACAAAGCATTTCTATCCACGGTGTCAAAAGCTGCCTTGAAGTCTACGAAAAACGTATAGAGTTTTTTGCCCTGCAAGATGTACGATTGTGCTATACTTCTCATGACGAATATATGGTCGATGGTAGAATACCCAGGCCTGAATCCGGCCTGGTACTCCTTTAGGAGGTTGTTGGTGTCAATCCATGCCGTCAGCCGTCTTTGAAGGACTGCAGTAAATGCTTTATAAGAGCCATTCAAAAAGGAGATGGCTCTATAGTTTGCCGGGTCAGCTGGGCAGCCTTTTTTGTACAAAGGGTATATTAGAGCTTCTTTAAATTGTTGCGGGATCATTTCTTGCTCCAACACATTATTAAATAACATAACGAGCTTATCTATAAATAAATTGGTCCCATACTTATAGAATTCAACTGGTACCTTATCAGAACCTGGGGCCTTGCCGTCCTTCAGGTTATTGAGTCCTTTAATTACTTCTTCTCGGGTGATAGGTGTATCAAGTATATCGTTATCCAAACCAGGAGCGGCATACTGAAATGATGCCCTTATTATATTAGGATTCAGTAGGTTTCTAAAGTATGTAAGAAGCATGTTCGGGCTCAAGTTTCTGCTGATAACTCCTTTTCTTCCATTGATTTGCCGTGCTAGGGCCCAAAACTGGACTGCGTTGCGGCACTGGGCCAGTCTTCGCGCTTCTGCTTCATAATACAGCTTCTTTTTTGTTCTGCATATAACCTTATACATGCTATTACTATTTATATATTTGTCTTTAAAGAAATCACCACTGAACTGTCGGAATAACTTAAGCCATAGAAAGGACTGATGCCTCGCTCTTCTACAGTCATTGTCAAACCAAGGTTGGATTGAAAGCGTCTTGTTACTCCTGCTAATCATGTAGCCTGGATAAGAGTTCTTTATAATTTCTTCCATACCATTAAAGTCTAACGCCGGTCGCGATTGTAAATGCCTATCCAGCTGCATTCTGTACACAGAGGCCTTAGAAGCGCTCCATACCATCTTGGGTAGCGGCATTAGTGCTCGTGTTCCTTCCGAATGCATATCTTTAAAGCCAAATGTTACAATAAGAGGAAGGTGATCAGAATAAGGTACTTGGCCCACTTCCAAGTCTGTTATATACGAATCCCATTCGCCGCCTATTAAACTGTAGTCAATGACTGATGTGCCTTGCTTCCCGACGAACGTGAAGTTGCCGTTGTTGTCACTTTTACTGGTTCCATTTTGAACTCGGAGTCCGTATGAATTGCACAATTCGAGCAATTTCTTTCCATTCCCATTGCAAATAAGATCCTTAGAGTTTCGTTTTTTCCCCACTTTGCCATTTTCCGCTCCTTCTTCCATTCCTATTCTTGAATTCAGGTCGCCAACAATGAGGATGTTTGGGTTATGGTTGCAAATTATCAGCTCATGCATCTTCTCGTAATCCCTATCCCAAAAATTGCAGTTTATATAAGTTGGAAGTATGTAGAATTTTTTCCCCGCAATCTGCAGATTCACGAAGTATACCCCATCTCTAGTCTCAAATTGGCACACAATACCCTTGATTTCTTTTTTAAAACCATAGAAACAGCCGCCACTTGCTCTTCCTCTCACTCCAGTTCTGACAGCGGGTAACCATTTAAAGCAATAGCCTACAAATTTTCCTTCGAAGTAACTAAAACTATCCTCTGTTAAATATGTCTCAAAGAGAAATACAAAATCAAATTGGTTGATATAACTATAAAAATCCACAAACAAAGACTTGCTTCTTAAGCCTGCTATATTATAAGCTAAAATTTTAAAACTTTTCGATTCATTAATATTTCTATTTAATACTATACTACTATTTAAAGGGCAGACGGCATTACTATTAAAAGCGGTATTGTAACCCTAATCCAGTTTGGGAGCCGCTGGCTTTTGACATTTCCGAGTTGTCTGATATTAATTGCTGAAGTAGCGCCGTCCCACTTCCTCCATCACAGCTGAGGTTGTTATCATTGTCAAAATAAAATTTTCTTCCACCGATTAACAGTGTGTGACCTCGAATTTGTGCATGAATGTTTTTATTTTTAGCAAATATATCACGCTTGAGTTTTTGTAGTCTTTTTCGTTTTTCTCGCGATGCTGCAGTATAATCTCGATGTATGGAGACGCCGGTTCCTTTCAATTTACCTGATGACTTGAGTATGCGCCCCACATCCTCTCTGTTGTGCATCTCGACAATGACATTCGCGACTTTCTCGTTGCTGGAACCCATGACCCGGGTTGCTGCAATAAGCGAAGGATTGTTTGTTTGTAATAGCCCCATGCACAAACTTGTAGCTTTTTCATCCGGATCTATACCGCTCTCAGCTGGGAAGTGCACTACAATATTTTTTTCGTTGGCTTTTCTTTCGAGGAACTCCACTTGACGTTCCAAGATGACACACCGAGTTTCCATTTGTTGTATTTGCTTCTGTAGTGACTCATTGTTGTTTTGAAGCGTACGAATTGTCTCACAGATCCCTTCGATATCGGCTTTTGTAGGCATATTTTTGAGTTTCTCGTTCAAAAGCGCCGCCATCGTATTCTCAATTAGATTCTTTAAATCGTTGACTGGCATGTTGACGACAGTTGCAGCTTGGGTACTCGATTCCTGACTAAGTGGTAATTCCGGTGATCTTTCAGTCAAACGACGTTTAATTTGCGGTGCTGGTACAGCGGTGTTGTTGTTGTTCCCCTTAGGCGGTGTCCGTTGCATTTTGTTGGCGCTCATTTGGTGTTCTTTTCCAATTCCAATTATATATAAGCTGATCGTAGCCTTTTGCAATACTTACATACAGCTGCGACCACTTGCTACTTTTGGACCACTTTCAAATTTTAACTTTGGTGACCAATTTAATATAAAAAAAAAAACTAATTTCTCAGGAGCTGACTTGCACTGTGTACTAAAGCTTAGAAGCCGGAGTTGCCAATTGTGCAGTATAATTGTTTATCTGTTGCTGTTCCGTAAAAAAAGTATAATATGAGTAAAGAGGATGACATAAGGGAAAACAAAAATCTGGACTATGTGAGTCAAATTGATTTGTTTGCTATTCGGTAGAAAAAAAAATCGGAATTTTATTTCTATTGATCTGTGTGTGCGTGACGTCATCGGGGGTTGGAGCTTAGATTGGTTGGATTGGCGAAATTGCCTAATTCCAGGAAATTGGTATCGGATTCCACAGATGGCTTGTGATTACTTAGAGGAGATTTTTTATTTTTTTATTTCAATTGATCTCTGTGTATGTGTACGATCATATTTCAGAGATTAATTTGATTTAATTGGCAGTAAATAGCTAGGCTATTGATCATTTCCTGGAGTAAGAAGGGCTACATGGATGGCACTACAAATACTGTTGTTGTTGCTGTTCCATAAAGAAAAAAAGTACGACATGAGTAAAGAGGATGAGATAAGAAAAAAAATCTGGACTATGTGAGTCAAATTGATTTGTTTGCTGATCGGTAAAGAAAAAATAAAACAAATAAGTGTATGATATGACTAAAGAGGAAGGAATAAAAAATCTGGACTCTGTGAATCACACTGATTGTTTATTCTTGAACACCAGACTTGAGTTAGTAATTTTAATGTGAGATATAGAATATTGAGGTAGGTAAGCTCTTTAAAGGAGATAAATAAATAAAAAGGTGACGTACAATAGTTAATGTTTTATCAGAGCAGAGCTACAAATATTGAAACAAACAGGTGAAGTGGAGAGTGATTTAAGGGTTTTTAAGGAGTAAAAGGTTATTAATACAAAGTCTCTATTTCAGCTCGTGGGATAGATTAAAATCTTACGGATAGAATTTTTCAACAACCCAACTAATGAGGAATATTCTGAGAAAGATAATGCTCCTATGAGAATCTTTAATGGCAAGTTAAGCATCGTCTTTAATGATTTCCTTCAGTAAGGAGGTTTATGCAATGCAGTCACAAATATTCAAGGTCAAATATTGAATTTATTTCTTCATTTGTTCGGAGATATAACTACGCAATATACTGCATATTTAAATACAAATACTCTGTACGCTTGGGCAATGCCTCAGTAACTTCTTCATAAAGCATTTGGGTGGGCAAATCCGGAAATATTTAAAACTGTCTAAATAAAAGTGCTAGATCTTAGCGGAGAAAATACATAGGTATGTGTTAGAAGTAGATTTAGATTATCCAGAATATCTTCATGACGCACTTACCTAAAAGCAGATAGTCAATGAAGCAGTACTTAATACTGAAATTACAATTGGCGAAATTGACTAATTCCAGGAAATTGGTATCGGATTCCACAGATGGGTCATGATTGTTTAGAGGAGATTTTTTATTTTTTTATTTCAATTGATCTCTATGTATATGTACGATCATATTTCAGAGATTAATTTGATTTAATTGGCAGTAAATAGCTAGGCCATTGATCATTTGCTAGAGTGAGAAGGGCTACATGGATGTTACAGTGGCTGGGAGTGATAAGAATTTGAGAAAAGTTCAGGACTGTTTATTCTTGAATGTTGACCCTGAGTTAGTAAATGTTTATCCCAAAGCAAATGCTGTGCAGTACAAATGCTGTTGTTGTTGCGGTTCCATAAAGAAAAAAAGTACGATATGAGTAAAGAGGATGACATAAGAACAAAAAAAAATCTGGTCTATGTGAGTCAAATTGATTTGTTTGCTGTTCGGTAGAGAAAAAATCAAATAATTAAATGTATGATATGACTAAAGAGGAAGGAATAAAAAATATGGACCCTGTGAATTAAACTGATTGTTTATTCTTAAACGCCAGACTTGAGTTAGTAATTTCAATGTGAGATATAGAATATTGAGGTAGGTTAGCTCTTTAAAGGAGATAAATAAATAAAAAGGTGACGAACAATAGTTAATGTTTTATCAGAGCAGAGCTAAAAATATTAAAACAAACAGGTGAAGTGGAGGGCAACTTGGGGGTTGTTAAGGAGTAAAAGATGATTAATGCAAAGTCTCGTTTTTTGCAATTATCAAAGCATAGATTTAATCAAAAGAAGGGACGTCTTTCCTTATGATTATTTAAGCTCGTGGGATAAATTAAGTGAATTATCTCTTACGTATAGAATTATAAATAAACGAACTAATGAGGAATGTTCTAAGAAAGATAATGCTACTAAGGGATTCCTTAATGGCAACTAAAGCATCGCCTTTAGTAATTTCCTTCAGTAAGAAGGTTAAAGCAATGCAGTCACATATATTCGAAGTCAAATAATGAATTAATTTCTTCATTTGATCGATGATAAACCTAAGCTTGGGTAATGTCTCAATAACTTCCTTATAAAGCCTTTGAGTGGACAAATCTGGAAAAATTAACAACTGTCTATATAAAAGTGCTAGATGATAATGGAGAAAATATGTATGTATTCGAAGTAGATTTAGATTATCCAGAATCTCTTCATGACGCATTTACCTAAAAGCAGGCAGATAGTCAAGGAAGCAGTACTTAATGCTGAAATTACAAATTTTATCGAATAATCACCATTGTGAAAATAAAACGTACAAGCCCAGAGCAGAAAAACTGACCGATTTTAGATCTGAAAACAAATGATATGTTATAAAACACAAATTCATATTTTAAAATGATTTTTTTATTTTATTTGTATCCACTTAAAAACTTTTCCAATAGATAAACATAAATTCTTAACGCTAATTTTGCTCTTGACAATGTGTTTGATATGAACTGATGTTAATATATGATATCTGCTTCCCGTAGCTCTTCCACAATTGAGTTTACCTCATTTTGATGATTGATATTGCCAGCATTTTGCGATGCAATTAAAAGTCTTAGTCTATTAACGAGCTCACTGGGATCATTCCAATACACATATTCGACGGAATTATTAGAATAGCTCATATCTTTGAAATTATTGTTGTATGCTTTTCCAATTTTCTTTATAACTCTTTGCGTAAGGTGTTGTAATAAAGGCCGAATAACATGTTTATACTTATAACCTCCATTGCCTTTAACCTGTGAGTTTTCATCATAATTTTTTAAGTGTACCTTTGTTTTTTTGTAGAATCTTAAGACATTCATCCAAGTCTTCATTGGTACATCGTTCTTTTGTAGGGTTTTCCGAAAAATTAATTCATAGAGGTCCTCTGTTCCAGGGAAGATTTTATCATCAATAACGAGATTCTTTTGCTCGTTAATTACAAAGCTTGATCTGCCTCAACTTTGTTGAATTCGATTGTACATCGAAATGCGGACCATAGATCTTATCCAGATTCGATTCTGATGGCGATGATCTATTGACAGGTGTACTTTGATCTAGACTATCAGCTTCTGATGGCGATGGTCTGTTGATCAATATTATCTATATCGTAATTTTCGGGTGTTCTAAATGAAAAATCTTTATCATCCATCGTTGGTTGAATATTTGACTCAGGATATGAAGAGTCAACACTCTCCTCCAGAGCAAGTTTTTCTTTTGGTGGACTTTGGAATTGTAATTTTCGTCGAGGCTTTGTTTTAGTCATTATATCGTACTCAACAGTATCTCGACTTTTGACATTTTTCACAATATCTTTTAAGGGCTCAACTACAAGAAAAAGTTAACTGCAAACAAGTTGCATGCATCGGATCTGTACGTCAACAATCTCTTTATTATTTATCGTCTTTCATCTTTTGATACTTAACATCGGAGGATTGCTCTCTCTGCTTAGGTTCTGGTGATGATGATATTGATTTAATTGAAATGCTTTTTAAAGCATATTCCATTTTCTTTTGAAGAGTATCCTTCATACTTATATCTTTTTTCGTTTGATTTTGATCCATTTTACCTCATCCGTTAATCAAAATAATTTTTCAATCTGTACCCCAGCGATAATAGGAATTGTCTATTTTGTAGAGTAAGTTTTGATGTACTCCTATCGGAAGTTGATAGTATATTGATAGAGTTAATAGTACGGTCTACTCTTTTATATGTTGACGGGTAAGATGAGCTATCATACGAGTATATTATCATAATTGTGGTTTAAGATGTGGTCGAAAGTTTGTAAGATTTCCGTATTAATCCAAGAGATTCAATGTTATAGAACTTATCCTCTCGCAGTTCACTGGCCAATAGATGACATTGCGAGGAACTTCGACTATTTTATACCCTGGGCTAACATTAAGAGAAAATGCATGTAGTATATGAGCAGATCGTTTGTTGATATACTATACATTTCATCAATTAAATTACATTCAATTTAGACGATTTACACTCTATTTATGTTGACGTACAGATCCGATTCATGTAACTTGTTTGCAGATAGCTTTTTCTTGCTGAACCCCAATAGTGATCCAATCGAGTTTGGTTGTGAGAAATCAATCTCTATGCTACTATAAATTTCACATTTTAATGTGTTATTATTTGCTTATGCAGTATTTATGTCTTCAATCTCATAGGAACCAATTGGAAATGTTATTACGGCATCACCAAAATGACGATTGGGTAGCATTTCCATTAGTTTTTTTGTGCTCGTGGGCTGTGGCTTTAGAAAAAGTCCGAATCCTTTCTTATGGGGTTGCAAGTAAAGTCCCTTGTCTTGCTTGATTTTTATTCCCTCGACGGCTTGATTGTGACGTTTACTCTCCTCCAACTGTTGCTTGGCTAGTTTGATACTGCCCAGTTTGATACTGCCCTGTTTAATACTGCCCAGTTTAATACTGCCCTGTTTGATACTGCCCAGTTTGATACTGCCCAGTTCGATACTGCCCAGTTCGATACTGCCTAGTTTGATACTACCCAGTTTGATACTGCCCAGTTTGATACTGCCCAGTTCGATACTGCCCTGTTTAATACTGCCCAGTTTAATACTGCCCTGTTTGATACTGCCCAGTTTGATACTGCCCAGTTCGATACTGCCCAGTTCGATACTGCCCAGTTTGATACTACCCAGTTTGATACTGCCCAGTTTGATACTGCCTAGTTCGATACTGCCCAGTTTGATACTGCCCAGTTCGATACTGCCCAGTTTGATACTGCCCAGTTCGATACTGCCCAGTTTGATACTGGCCAGTTCGATACTGCCCTGTTTGATACTGTCCAGTTTGATACTGCCCAGTTTGATACTGCCCAGTTTGATACTGCCCAGTTCGATACTGCCCAGTTTGATACTGCCCAGTTTGATACTGCCCAGTTCGATACTGCCCAGTTTGATACTGCTCAATTCGATACTGCCCAGTTTGATACTGCCCAGTTCGATACTGCCCAGTTTGATACTGCCCAGTTCGATACTGCCCAGTTTGATACTGCCCAGTTCGATACTGCCCAGTTTGATACTGCTCAGTTCGATACTGCCCAGTTTGATACTACCCAGTTTAATACTGCCCCGTTTGATACTGCCCAGTTCGATACTGCCCTGTTTGATACTGTCCAGTTTGATACTGCCTAGTTCGATACTGCCCAGTTTGGAGCCGACATAATTCTCAAATATGGAACTCAATGAAGATTTACTTAAAGAACTTATAAAAACTAAAAATATTTTAAAGAGAAAATATAGGCTTCTCAAAAGTGGACAAATCATGGAGGAGACGGGAATTGAAAAAACATTTAAACCCATAGTTGAACCCTTAAAAGAAATCGCCAAAAATGTCAAACGTCGAAATACAGCCGAGAATGATTTAATAGCAAAAGTAAAGACTCGACGAAAGTTGCAATTCCAAAGTCCTCCTCCAGAAGAAGAAAAACATATTGATTCTCCAGAATCAATCATTCAGCCAGTGAGGACGACGGCCAATTGGTTCCTATGAGATTGAAGACATAAATACTGCATAAGCAAATAATAACACATTAAAATGTGAAATTTATAGTAGCATAGAGATTGATTTCTCACAACCAAACTCGATTGGATCACTATTGGGGTTCAGCAAGAAAAAGCTATCTGCAAACAAGTTACATGAATCGGATCTGTACGTCAACATAAATAGAGTGTAAATCGTCTAAATTGAATGTAATTTAATTGATGAAATGTATAGTATATCAACAAACGATCTGCTCATATACTACATGCATTTTCTCTTAATGTTAGCCCAGGGTATAAAATAGTCGAAGTTCCTCGCAATGTCATCTATTGGCCAGTGAACTGCGAGAGGATAAGTTCTATAACATTGAATCTCTTGGATTAATACGGAAATCTTACAAACTTTCGACCACATCTTAAACCACAATTATGATAATATACTCGTATGATAGCTCATCTTACCCGTCAACATATAAAAGAGTAGATCGTACTATTAACTCTATCAATATACTATCAACTTCCGATAGGAGTACATCAAAACTTACTCTACAAAATAGACAATTCCTATTATCGCTGGGGTACAGATTGAAAAATTATTTTGATTAACGGATGAGGTAAAATGGATCAAAATCAAACGAAAAAAGATATAAGTATGAAGGATACTCTTCAAAAGAAAATGGAATATGCTTTAAAAAGCATTTCAATTAAATCAATATCATCATCACCAGAACCTAAGCAGAGAGAGCAATCCTCCGATGTTAAGTATCAAAAGATGAAAGACGATAAATAATAAAGAGATTGTTGACGTACAGATCCGATGCATGCAACTTGTTTGCAGTTAACTTTTTCTTGTAGTTGAGCCCTTAAAAGATATTGTGAAAAATGTCAAAAGTCGAGATACTGTTGAGTACGATATAATGACTAAAACAAAGCCTCGACGAAAATTACAATTCCAAAGTCCACCAAAAGAAAAACTTGCTCTGGAGGAGAGTGTTGACTCTTCATATCCTGAGTCAAATATTCAACCAACGATGGATGATAAAGATTTTTCATTTAGAACACCCGAAAATTACGATATAGATAATATTGTTCAACAGACCATCGCCATCAGAAGCTGATAGTCTAGATCAAAGTACACCTGTCAATAGATCATCGCCATCAGAATCGAATCTGGATAAGATCTATGGTCCGCATTTCGATGTACAATCGAATTCAACAAAGTTGAGGCAGATCAAGCTTTGTAATTAACGAGCAAAAGAATCTCGTTATTGATGATAAAATCTTCCCTGGAACAGAGGACCTCTATGAATTAATTTTTCGGAAAACCCTACAAAAGAACGATGTACCAATGAAGACTTGGATGAATGTCTTAAGATTCTACAAAAAAACAAAGGTACACTTAAAAAATTATGATGAAAACTCACAGGTTAAAGGCAATGGAGGTTATAAGTATAAACATGTTATTCGGCCTTTATTACAACACCTTACGCAAAGAGTTATAAAGAAAATTGGAAAAGCATACAACAATAATTTCAAAGATATGAGCTATTCTAATAATTCCGTCGAATATGTGTATTGGAATGATCCCAGTGAGCTCGTTAATAGACTAAGACTTTTAATTGCATCGCAAAATGCTGGCAATATCAATCATCAAAATGAGGTAAACTCAATTGTGGAAGAGCTACGGGAAGCAGATATCATATATTAACATCAGTTCATATCAAACACATTGTCAAGAGCAAAATTAGCGTTAAGAATTTATGTTTATCTATTGGAAAAGTTTTTAAGTGGATACAAATAAAATAAAAAAATCATTTTAAAATATGAATTTGTGTTTTATAACATATCATTTGTTTTCAGATCTAAAATCGGTCAGTTTTTCTGCTCTGGGCTTGTACGTTTTATTTTCACAATGGTGATTATTCGATAAAATTTGTAATTTCAGCATTAAGTACTGCTTCCTTGACTATCTGCCTGCTTTTAGGTAAATGCGTCATGAAGAGATTCTGGATAATCTAAATCTACTTCGAATACATACATATTTTCTCCATTATCATCTAGCACTTTTATATAGACAGTTGTTAATTTTTCCAGATTTGTCCACTCAAAGGCTTTATAAGGAAGTTATTGAGACATTACCCAAGCTTAGGTTTATCATCGATCAAATGAAGAAATTAATTCATTATTTGACTTCGAATATATGTGACTGCATTGCTTTAACCTTCTTACTGAAGGAAATTACTAAAGGCGATGCTTTAGTTGCCATTAAGGAATCCCTTAGTAGCATTATCTTTCTTAGAACATTCCTCATTAGTTCGTTTATTTATAATTCTATACGTAAGAGATAATTCACTTAATTTATCCCACGAGCTTAAATAATCATAAGGAAAGACGTCCCTTCTTTTGATTAAATCTATGCTTTGATAATTGCAAAAAACGAGACTTTGCATTAATCATCTTTTACTCCTTAACAACCCCCAAGTTGCCCTCCACTTCACCTGTTTGTTTTAATATTTTTAGCTCTGCTCTGATAAAACATTAACTATTGTTCGTCACCTTTTTATTTATTTATCTCCTTTAAAGAGCTAACCTACCTCAATATTCTATATCTCACATTGAAATTACTAACTCAAGTCTGGCGTTTAAGAATAAACAATCAGTTTGATTCACAGGGTCCATATTTTTTATTCCTTCCTCTTTAGTCATATCATACATTTAATTATTTGATATTTTCTCTACCGAACAGCAAACAAATCAATTTGACTCACATAGACCAGATTTTTTTTTGTTCTTATGTCATCCTCTTTACTCATATCGTACTTTTTTTCTTTATGGAACAGCAACAACAACAGCATTTGTACTGCACAGCATTTGCTTTGGGATAAACATTTACTAACTCAGGGTCAACATTCAAGAATAAACAGTCCTGAACTTTTCTCAAATTCTTATCACTCCCAGCCACTGTAACATCCATGTAGCCCTTCTCACTCTAGCAAATGATCAATGGCCTAGCTATTTACTGCCAATTAAATCAAATTAATCTCTGAAATATGATCGTACATATACATAGAGATCAATTGAAATAAAAAAATAAAAAATCTCCTCTAAACAATCATGACCCATCTGTGGAATCCGATACCAATTTCCTGGAATTAGTCAATTTCGCCAATTGTAATTTCAGTATTAAGTACTGCTTCATTGACTATCTGCTTTTAGGTAAGTGCGTCATGAAGATATTCTGGATAATCTAAATCTACTTCTAACACATACCTATGTATTTTCTCCGTTAAGATCTAGCACTTTTATTTAGACAGTTTTAAATATTTCCGGATTTGCCCACCCAAATGCTTTATGAAGAAGTTACTGAGGCATTGCCCAAGCGTACAGAGTATTTGTATTTAAATATGCAGTATATTGCGTAGTTATATCTCCGAACAAATGAAGAAATAAATTCAATATTTGACCTTGAATATTTGTGACTGCATTGCATAAACCTCCTTACTGAAGGAAATCATTAAAGACGATGCTTAACTTGCCATTAAAGATTCTCATAGGAGCATTATCTTTCTCAGAATATTCCTCATTAGTTGGGTTGTTGAAAAATTCTATCCGTAAGATTTTAATCTATCCCACGAGCTGAAATAGAGACTTTGTATTAATAACCTTTTACTCCTTAAAAACCCTTAAATCACTCTCCACTTCACCTGTTTGTTTCAATATTTGTAGCTCTGCTCTGATAAAACATTAACTATTGTACGTCACCTTTTTATTTATTTATCTCCTTTAAAGAGCTTACCTACCTCAATATTCTATATCTCACATTAAAATTACTAACTCAAGTCTGGTGTTCAAGAATAAACAATCAGTGTGATTCACAGAGTCCAGATTTTTTATTCCTTCCTCTTTAGTCATATCATACACTTATTTGTTTTATTTTTTCTTTACCGATCAGCAAACAAATCAATTTGACTCACATAGTCCAGATTTTTTTTCTTATCTCATCCTCTTTACTCATGTCGTACTTTTTTTCTTTATGGAACAGCAACAACAACAGTATTTGTAGTGCCATCCATGTAGCCCTTCTTACTCCAGGAAATGATCAATAGCCTAGCTATTTACTGCCAATTAAATCAAATTAATCTCTGAAATATGATCGTACACATACACAGAGATCAATTGAAATAAAAAAATAAAAAATCTCCTCTAAGTAATCACAAGCCATCTGTGGAATCCGATACCAATTTCCTGGAATTAGGCAATTTCGCCAATCCAACCAATCTAAGCTCCAACCCCCGATGACGTCACGCACACACAGATCAATAGAAATAAAATTCCGATTTTTTTTTCTACCGAATAGCAAACAAATCAATTTGACTCACATAGTCCAGATTTTTGTTTTCCCTTATGTCATCCTCTTTACTCATATTATACTTTTTTTACGGAACAGCAACAGATAAACAATTATACTGCACAATTGGCAACTCCGGCTTCTAAGCTTTAGTACACAGTGCAAGTCAGCTCCTGAGAAATTAGTTTTTTTTTTATATTAAATTGGTCACCAAAGTTAAAATTTGAAAGTGCTCCAAAAGTAGCAAGTGGTCGCAGCTGTATGTAAGTATTGCAAAAGGCTACGATCAGCTTATATATAATTGGAATTGGAAAAGAACACCAAATGAGCGCCAACAAAATGCAACGGACACCGCCTAAGGGGAACAACAACAACACCGCTGTACCAGCACCGCAAATTAAACGTCGTTTGACTGAAAGATCACCGGAATTACCACTTAGTCAGGAATCGAGTACCCAAGCTGCAACTGTCGTCAACATGCCAGTCAACGATTTAAAGAATCTAATTGAGAATACGATGGCGGCGCTTTTGAACGAGAAACTCAAAAATATGCCTACAAAAGCCGATATCGAAGGGATCTGTGAGACAATTCGTACGCTTCAAAACAACAATGAGTCACTACAGAAGCAAATACAACAAATGGAAACTCGGTGTGTCATCTTGGAACGTCAAGTGGAGTTCCTCGAAAGAAAAGCCAACGAAAAAAATATTGTAGTGCACTTCCCAGCTGAGAGCGGTATAGATCCGGATGAAAAAGCTACAAGTTTGTGCATGGGGCTATTACAAACAAACAATCCTTCGCTTATTGCAGCAACCCGGGTCATGGGTTCCAGCAACGAGAAAGTCGCGAATGTCATTGTCGAGATGCACAACAGAGAGGATGTGGGGCGCATACTCAAGTCATCAGGTAAATTGAAAGGAACCGGCGTCTCCATACATCGAGATTATACTGCAGCATCGCGAGAAAAACGAAAAAGACTACAAAAACTCAAGCGTGATATATTTGCTAAAAATAAAAACATTCATGCACAAATTCGAGGTCACACACTGTTAATCGGTGGAAGAAAATTTTATTTTGACAATGATAACAACCTCAGCTGTGATGGAGGAAGTGGGACGGCGCTACTTCAGCAATTAATATCAGACAACTCGGAAATGTCAAAAGCCAGCGGCTCCCAAACTGGATTAGGGTTACAATACCGCTTTTAATAGTAATGCCGTCTGCCCTTTAAATAGTAGTATAGTATTAAATAGAAATATTAATGAATCGAAAAGTTTTAAAATTTTAGCTTATAATATAGCAGGCTTAAGAAGCAAGTCTTTGTTTGTGGATTTTTATAGTTATATCAACCAATTTGATTTTGTATTTCTCTTTGAGACATATTTAACAGAGGATAGTTTTAGTTACTTCGAAGGAAAATTTGTAGGCTATTGCTTTAAATGGTTACCCGCTGTCAGAACTGGAGTGAGAGGAAGAGCAAGTGGCGGCTGTTTCTATGGTTTTAAAAAAGAAATCAAGGGTATTGTGTGCCAATTTGAGACTAGAGATGGGGTATACTTCGTGAATCTGCAGATTGCGGGGAAAAAATTCTACATACTTCCAACTTATATAAACTGCAATTTTTGGGATAGGGATTACGAGAAGATGCATGAGCTGATAATTTGCAACCATAACCCAAACATCCTCATTGTTGGCGACCTGAATTCAAGAATAGGAATGGAAGAAGGAGCGGAAAATGGCAAAGTGGGGAAAAAACGAAACTCTAAGGATCTTATTTGCAATGGGAATGGAAGGAAATTGCTCGAATTGTGCAATTCATACGGACTCCGAGTTCAAAATGGAACCAGTAAAAGTGACAACAACGGCAACTTCACGTTCGTCGGGAAGCAAGGCACATCAGTCATTGACTACAGTTTAATAGGCGGCGAATGGGATTCGTATATAACAGACTTGGAAGTGGGCCAAGTACCTTATTCTGATCACCTTCCTCTTATTGTAACATTTGGCTTTAAAGATATGCATTCGGAAGGAACACGAGCACTAATGCCGCTACCCAAGATGGTATGGAGCGCTTCTAAGGCCTCTGTGTACAGAATGCAGCTGGATAGGCATTTACAATCGCGACCGGCGTTAGACTTTAATGGTATGGAAGAAATTATAAAGAACTCTTATCCAGGCTACATGATTAGCAGGAGTAACAAGACGCTTTCAATCCAACCTTGGTTTGACAATGACTGTAGAAGAGCGAGGCATCAGTCCTTTCTATGGCTTAAGTTATTCCGACAGTTCAGTGGTGATTTCTTTAAAGACAAATATATAAATAGTAATAGCATGTATAAGGTTATATGCAGAACAAAAAAGAAGCTGTATTATGAAGCAGAAGCGCGAAGACTGGCCCAGTGCCGCAACGCAGTCCAGTTTTGGGCCCTAGCACGGCAAATCAATGGAAGAAAAGGAGTTATCAGCAGAAACTTGAGCCCGAACATGCTTCTTACATACTTTAGAAACCTACTGAATCCTAATATAATAAGGGCATCATTTCAGTATGCCGCTCCTGGTTTGGATAACGATATACTTGATACACCTATCACCCGAGAAGAAGTAATTAAAGGACTCAATAACCTGAAGGACGGCAAGGCCCCAGGTTCTGATAAGGTACCAGTTGAATTCTATAAGTATGGGACCAATTTATTTATAGATAAGCTCGTTATGTTATTTAATAATGTGTTGGAGCAAGAAATGATCCCGCAACAATTTAAAGAAGCTCTAATATACCCTTTGTACAAAAAAGGCTGCCCAGCTGACCCGGCAAACTATAGAGGCATCTCCTTTTTGAATGGCTCTTATAAAGCATTTACTGCAGTCCTTCAAAGACGGCTGACGGCATGGATTGACACCAACAACCTCCTAAAGGAGTACCAGGCCGGATTCAGGCCTGGGTATTCTACCATCGACCATATATTCGTCATGAGAAGTATAGCACAATCGTACATCTTGCAGGGCAAAAAACTCTATACGTTTTTCGTAGACTTCAAGGCAGCTTTTGACACCGTGGATAGAAATGCTTTGTTCTACAAGCTTTATAACATTGGAATGTCGCGAAAATTTGGAAGAGTTTTGGAAAAGCTTTACGCAGATACTCGGGTAGCGGTATGGGATGGAGAAGCGAATTCCGAGTGGTTCCAAGCAAAATCAGGAGTCAGACAAGGATATGCGCTCAGCCCTTGCCTATTTGCGCTATTTATTGACGATCTTACCGATTGCTTGCCAGGAGGTGTACACTTTTCTGGATCATGCATAAAGGCCCTGATGTTTGCTGACGACATAGTTCTGCTTGCAAATTCACCAGAATCTCTCCAGCTTATGATTAATCGTTTATATGAATACTGTTGTTTATGGAGCCTTGTAGTTAACTTGGATAAATCGAAAATTATGATTTTCAAGAAGGGTGGAGGCAGAATGCGGTTGAACGAAAAATGGAAATTTAATGGTGCAGAAGTGGAGGTGGTGACTGAATACAAATACCTGGGGGTGTTACTGACAAAAAACCTTAGTATGGATAACCATCTTAAGGTAAAGTTAACTCAGGCGAAAACTGCCATAAATACAGCATGGAGTAGATGTCTTGGTAATAAATTCGTAGCTCAGAGCAGTAAGTATAAAATATTTGAGGCAGTCTCCGAATCTATTTTATTTTATGCGGCCCAAGCTTGGGGGTGCAAGTATTTCGATACCGTTGAAAAGCTACTAAGGTACTATATTAAGCGTGCATTTCGTCTTCCACCTAACACGCCTAATTACATCCTTATGCTGGAAACAGGACTGTCCCCACTCTTCATAAAGACACTGAAATTGCAGATAGATTATGTAATCAAAGTTATGAACATGCCCAACTCCCGCCTGCCGAAAATAGCGGCTCTAAGAGCAATACATACCAAGCGGAGCTGGTATGCAGAATGGTTGGATCTAGCAGATAGCTGTGGTATGGAAATAAATCTAGATGTGGATAACTCTACGAACTGGAAGCCGATACTCTATGATCTCATCGCGAAAGTTGATGCTAAATTTGTGGTTATGTATACAGGAGAAGCTACGAGTTCGGTCCATCGATCCATCTACAGCCAACTGAACCATCACCTAAATGAGAGAAATTATTTTAAAGATGCTTATGAAGTAGAGAAGATATCGATGATGCTAAAGCTAAGAGCAGAACTCTTGAAATTGAACTACATCCCACATAGGGAGGATTTACCATTACTCTGTAGTATTTGCAATCTAGCCGAAAGAGAAGACGTGCTCCATTTTGTTCAAAATTTTCCAATTCTCCGAGAGATTAGAAGAAACAACCTTGGAAGTGATTTTCTAGCGGAAGAAGCAGTAATAGACTTACTTAATGAATTAAACGTTGAGAAACTATTCCAATATTGTAAATTAGCACTTGCTTATCGAGAAAGAATATTGAATGAACATTTTTAAAGATAAAAAAAAATCGTATTTAATAATTTGTAACTTTTAATTGTCAATCAGGCAGACGGCAATGCCATGCATTTATTGATTGTATCTTAAATACAAGATTGTAATTTTTATAAGCGACATAAATAAAATCAAATCTAAATCTAAAAAAAAAAATCTACTGCACAGTATTTCCTATGGGATAAACATTTACTAACTCAAGGTCAGCATTCAAGAATAGACACACAGCTATGAATCTACCTGACTCGTAGCCCAGAACTCTTCTCAAATTCTTAAAAGTGTTCATAATTCCTGGAATCAACCCCTCTCCCCTCTCCCTCTCATTCTTCTCAAACGAAAAAAGACACACACTGATCAATAGAAATTAGAAAATAACCTCTAAGCAATCATAACCCATCTATGGAATTTGCCAATTTCCCCAATCAAACCAATCACACACGCACGCAGATCAATAGAAATAAAAAAATATCCCCTAAGCTAACATAACCCATCTATGGAATTTGCCAATTTCTCCAATCAAACCAATCTAAGCTCCACCCCGATGACGTCACACACACACAGATCAATAGATCCCTTTTTCTTTACCGAATAGCAAACAAATCAATTTGACTCACATAATTCAGATTTTTCTTTTGTTTCCTTATATCATCCTCTTTACTCATATTATACTTTTTTACGGAATAGTAACAGATAAACATTTGCTTTGGGATAAACACTTACTAACTCCGGGTCAGCATTCAAAAAGAAACACACAGCTATGAATCAGCCTGACTCGTAGCCCAAAACTCTTCTCTAATTCTTATATGTGTTCATAATTCCTCTACAAAATCCAAAAATCAATTCCTGAAATCAGCCAAACCCCCCTCTCTCCTCTCCCTCTCAACCACCCTAAACGAAAAAGACGCACACTGATCAATAGAAATAAAAAATAAAAAAAATCTCCTCTTAGCAATCATAACCCATCTATGGAATATGCAATTCATCAATCAAACCAAATATAAAAATCGCTCTCCACACACACTCACACATACTAAATGCTGCCTCACTCCCTGACTCTGATCTTACGATTCCCCCAGTCAAAGCTAACAAATATGAAATATGACACCTCGCTTCCAAATTCAGATCTCAATCCAAAAGCTAAAATAAACAAACGTGAAATATGACACCTCGCACCGATGATGATTCCCCCAGCTAAACACTAACAACTATGAAATATGACACCTCGCTCCCAAATTCAGATCTCAGCCCAAAGACAAAAAAAATAAACAAATGTGAAATATGACACCTCGCGCCACAAATTCAGATCTCAATCCAAAAGCTAAAATAAACAAACGTGAAATTTGACACCTCACTCCCAACAGGCCACACTCCAAATCTTCCATCTCACTCTAACACATTCCACCAATTCCGGGAATCGATCGATTCTCCTCAATCAAACCATTTGCTGATTCCCTTCCCCAATTTCATAAACATATACACAACCGTTGCCGTTTATATCGATGACTCATCAGCCCAAAGACAAAAAAAAATAAACAAATGTGAAATATGACACCTCGCGCCACAAATTCAGATCTCAACCCAAAAGCTAAAGTAAACAAACGTGAAATATGACACCTCGATCCCAAAAGCTAAAGTAAACAAACGTGAAATATGACACCTCGATCCCAACATCGAAGGCAAAAAAGCCTAGCATCTTCCATCTCACTCTAACACATTCCACCATATGGGGTCTCATTCGTCTCACTCTAACACACACAACCATATGGGAAAAGCGCCGGAACTCTCCTAAACCTACTACTAACCTCATATCCTTCTCTGAGTTGAGAAAATCAATAAATTGTACGACGAACTTACCAATATCTTTTACGTGCCCAATAACAATTTGAAAAAAGTGGCCACTGTAGTTAATCAAAAGATATTGAAAGTATAAATTCTAACGAGTGTTGTACGAACTTTTCTGACAAAGTCTGAGTTGCAGGTCATATCCTAGCCATAAATGAGGAACCACCAGAAATATGGATTCATAAGATTCCATTAAACTGCAAACATTGAGTCATTCCTGAATTTAGATGTGTGCAATTCAACCTGGTTGTCTACGCCCAGTTTGTCATATTTCTGATCACTTGCATCGTGATACAAATAAATATCGTGGGAATCGATAAATATTGATTCGTTGATCTGCTGCCGTGAAATAATCAATTGTTGCTTGGACATCCAATAAAAACTACCATCTACTGCTGGCATGAGCCATCCAAAGTTATTTCTGGGATCAAGTTCTAAGGCAACAAAAAAAATAAGTTAAATCCGGAAATCTTTTTTGATTCGATACTTCACTGCCGTCGTCCGCATATGATTCAATTTCTTCACAGTCTCAAACAGTATAATTTGCAAACACTCCACATCCCATTCCAATACCACCCGCATTCGGTGCCAATCCTTCATACTCCGTATCAATACCATATTCAGAAGGAACAGCATATTCTAAGAGAAACAAGGACCTGCATTTGATAACTAAGTTTTGAATTCATATTTTACTATCTTCGCCATCCGTATCATTATATTCTGGGAACCAATCATCTTCTGCGCCGGCTTCACTTTCTGCTGCAACAGCTGAAACTACACCTAAGTTCCTAACTTTTTCAAAAAAAAAATTCTTTTTACAAACCTGCTCCAAGAAAACACACAAATAACAGTGAGTACACCTTCATTGCTCTGAGAATGATAAAAAACGTTGGGCAACGCAGCAAGTACGTATTATAGCGTTGTCAAGAATTGCATGCTCTAAAAATTTTAATACGTTGCCCGTTACTAATGCAATGCAATTTAATATTAGTTACTAACGTTAGACATCTAATATGCATTATGTGTACATTTCACATATTGAATGCAGCTGTTCTTTGAAAAGCCATATAAAATCTTAGTTAATTAGAAATAGGCTGTCAGTACAGCTAGGTGGAGGTAGAAAGAAGGTGAATTTCACCAGGTTTCACGATGAATCGAGAGATTGCAACAAAAGACTGAGAGTTTGTTCGGAGAGAGATACTTGTGTCTTTATCCTGTATTGATCACTCGATACAACAAAAGAATAGGTTGACTTGTGCTTTTTTTTACTTGTAACCTTTTTTTTTTAATAACATCATAAGCGCACATATGGAATAAGTATCGTTTAGTGTAAAAAAAGAGAACCGACATAAGTCTACTTGAAACAAAAAAAATAATAACAAATTATCTTTGGAAAAAGACATAAGTGGACTTGATCCAGGAGTAGTATAGTACTTAAAAAAGGAAAAATAGCATAAGTAAGTTTTTTGTTAAAAAAGCAGTATATTTTTTAAGAAATATATAATAAAAAACACAGATAATCAAAAAAACGAATAATTATTTTTGATTTGGCAAAAACGTACTAAATTTTTTACCACATCAGCCCAAAACTTAAAACGCTTCTTCTGAAAAATGGCAAAAAGTAACTTATGCTAGTATTAGTATTAAACCACCAGGGTGCGTGGCTAAGGGAATTATCCGGGATAAAATCATTGACACGGCTAATCTAAGATGGTCAAACTTAGATGGTCACAGGGTGTCTAAGGCCCTGTGGCCTGTGTTAGACCGCAGAAAATCTGGGGAGATAATTAAGTTAGATAGATCGAGGCTAAAAACAGCGATAGGAATACTCTCTGGCCACTGTCTCCTAAGGAGGCATGCCATGAGACTAGGATTATCCGATACGGATATTTGTAGGTACTGCGATGACCTACATGTCTCAGAGGATATAACTCATATACTCTGTGAATGTCAAGGAATTGCCAGGCTAAGGCTAAAGTACCTGGGTAGATACTTCTTCGATAACTTGGAGGAGGTGAGGTCCTTGAACCATAACAAGGATTTTGTAGGGAGATTAATTGCTTAGAGGATTGTGTTTAGGTCTTTTGCCGTGAAGGTTTCCTAGGGATCGCGATGGGCCCACTCTGGTGCCTAGTGTTTTATGACAACCTCATAGCCCTACCTAACCTAACTTATGCTGTTATGCATTTTCGCCACAGATATTTGAAGTTAAATATATTTATTAGAGCAAAACGAAAGTCACTAAGGGGAAAAACAGAATGTATTTTCTCAAAATTTAAATAAATAAATTAATCAAAATAAAAAGAAAAATTACATAAATAAAGAAAACTTAAATATTTCAAATTAATATTTGACACCCTTCGGGTAGGGGATACTCACCACCTCTTTATCGATTTCAAGGCCGCCTATGACAGCATCTATAGAGAAGATCTTTATAGAGCCATGTCTAGTTTTGACATGCCTGCCAAGCTTGTCCGTCTGTGCAGGATGACGATGGAGAACGCTCGCTGCCCATCAAGGTCGGTAATGACCTCACCGAGACCTTTGATGTCAAAAAAGATTTTAGACAAGGTGACGCGCTGTCATGTGACTTCTTCAATATTGTACTTGAACGCATTGTGCGGAACTCACAAGCCACCACCGGAGGCACAATCTATCACAAGTCTGTACAACTGCTTGCATACGCCGACGATATAGACATTATCGGAAGAACTCAGCGGGCTGTCACCGGTGCGTTTGCAAGCATTGAGGCGGAAGCGGCCAAAATGGGTTTAGCGATAAACGAGGGCAAAACCAAGTATATGCTGTCAACAAGAAGGGGACGCCAACACCGACGAATTGGACAAAACGTCACAGTGGGCAGCTATAACTTCGAGGTAGTGAGGGACTTTGTCTACCTTGGTTTTGCTATAGATTCTACAAACAAGATCAGCGCAGAAATCAAGCGAAGAATAACTTTTGCCAAACGCTGTTTTTTTGGGCTTATAAGGCAGTTCAACAGTAAAGCCCTATCTCGAACAACTAAGGAGACTTTGCATAAGACCCTGATCATCCCAGTTCTGCTTTACGGCGCTGAAGCATGGACTTTATTAAAAGAGGATGAAGATATCCTTGGTCGCTTCGAGATAAAAATTCTTCGTAAGATTTTCGGTCCCGTTTGCGTTGACGGGTTTTGGAGGAGAAGATGAAATCACGAAGTATACGAGCTGTACAGCGACATCGACCTAGTCAAAAAACTGCGTATTGGACGTCTGAGATGGCTAGGACGAATGGACACCAACGCTTCGGCCCGCAGAGTCTTCGAATCTATCGTATTATCGCCATAGGTGGCGCGCACAAGTTCAAGGGGACCTCAACCAACTTGGAGTGGGCAACTGGAGGCAATTAGCTAAAGACTGAGCTAAATGGAGAGGCCTGTTGGTTGAGGCCCAGGTTCACCGCGAACTGTAGCGCCACCTAAGTAAGTAAGTATGGGTAAGGGACAGAATATATACGAGGTAGGCATGCCTGTCGTAAGAGCCGACTAAAATCCACGAAAGCGGAGACGAGAACTTCGCAAAAATGGCAAAGCAAATGATCCGGTCCTCCTGGCAGGGTTTGTGTGTAGAATCTACTGAACTACCTAGTACAATTCAGTTAAATCAAGTATGGCAATGAACAAAACATCAAATATAAATACCCCAGTTATACTGGAAAATCCACCCTCCTCGGAGGTCGGTCCCATGGACCTCCACCAAAAACAATTGCGCCGAAAAACCTTAGACGCTCAACGTTGAGCAGCTACTTCTCCGAACGGAACGATCTATGCTTCGATAGTTTGGTCACGTAGTGCGTATTCCCCCAAACCGGCTTCCAAGACGCGTCATGGTTGCCTTGCCATCAGGTAGGCGACTTCGCGGAAGGCCTAAAAATAGATGGTTGGATCAAGTCCGACATCTCTCCTGGAGCCGCTTAGGGATTGCCCCTGATGAATTGGAGTCAATGGCGGAAGATCGAGAAGGATGGAGAGTCCACATGGGCATCCTACCCCCGCGACCCTTATGAAGGATTAGCGGGCCATTGAAAATGAATGAATGAATGAATGAATGAACCTTACGGCAAAAAATAGCGATATTATTGTCAGTGTTCCAAAAATACATAAAGAAAAATCTGGAATTGAAACCAGTTTAACCAAATTAAATACAAACAGCTTTACGACAAATAGCAAGCTGAACTTAAAGCAAGGAAAAATGTGGAAGAAATGGTTATGAGTCTGCAAAACCAGATAAAAGCTTTAGAAACAAAAGTTCCCCTGTTGAACTGTACCAATAAATACCTATTCCAACTGTTCAGGTGAAAAAGTACCTATTATTCAATGTATAATATTTGCAAGAATTAATTCAATGAACATTGTAAGAAATCTAGTACGTTCACCAGTTCATTGCTTTCCACCATTATTTTTTTGTGTGTCGCAAGCTTTTCCGGTTTTACGGCTCGGCCATTATTCTTTTGATCTTACTGACGTGCGGTCGAGCCCAGAACACCGTACATTAAATAAAGTTGTAACCGAATGTACTCAAGACCATCGATCATTTTACCATTTTTTTTTGCAACGAACCAGCATCGAGTCCATCGACTTAACATTTTGGTCCAGCGAGCTGAATCGCCTCTACATCATCCGCAACCACGCCATCATCTTGGCCACCGCCTGGCGCCATCATCTACCGCAGCCGGCATCATCCTCATCCACGCCATAATCTTGGCCACCACCCGGCGCAATCATCTAGCGTATCCGGCACCATGCTCATCCACGCCATAATCTTGGCCACCGCCCGGCGCCAACATCTAGCGCAGCCGGCATCATCCTCATCCTCGCCATCATCTTGGCTATCGTCCGGCGCCATCATACAGCGCAGCCGGAATCTTTGTCGTCCTCGCCATCATCTTGGTCATCATCCAACATACTCGGCATCATCATCCTCGCCATCATCCAGCATATCAGCTCGACATACTCGCCATCCTCGTCATCATCTTGGCCATCGCCCGGCGCCATCATCCAGTACAGCCGGTATCTTCGTCGTCTTCGCCATCATCTTGGCCATCATCCAGCACACTCGGCGTCCTAATCCTTGCCATCATCCAGCACATCAGCTCGACACCATCATCCAGCACAGCCGGCATCCTCATCCTCGCCATCATCTAGGCAATCATCATCAGACCAGCTCAACCAGTAGCAGCACACTAGCTCAACATTTATCGTCATCCTCGCCATTATCTTGGTCATCAGTAGCAGCACATCAACTAGATTTTTGTTATCATCCCTCAAATAGCAGCAACAGCTTTTCGCATACTTTATCTGCCGTACAGGCACGTAAGCAGGAATGAAAAGAGCTGTGGGCTTCAGTGAAGGCCGCGCACGCAAGCTGTGAAATAAACAAAAAATGAATATTTGGCGCAACAGCTCTTTAAGTACCAGGGCCTAGCTTCTCGCAACAACTCGTGTTGTGTGCGTTATATTTTTCATGAATACCATAGAAGGGATCTACAGTTTAGTGCCGTATCCGAACGGCGATTTGAGAAGCTTTTTTCGAGACAACAATACTCTCGGATGTTTGTCAGACGCTCGCGAGAGGTAGGACCGTGAAAAAAACTTTTTGGTGTTTTCTGGGATTCGAACTTGGAACCTCATGCGTAGTGATCCGACACACTAACCACTTACGCCACGGCCACACGCAAGCTGTGCTCGGGCTGTAAATACAGAGGAAGGGAGCGAGGATTTAGACATGAGCATTATCGACGCGAAGTATCGTTGTCGAATGAGACCTTCGTCGCATGCTCAACGCTTTTTCTAGACCATGAGAACAGGATTAAGCCACCGTTGGTGAGCCGCACTCTATCTCAGACCGCAACCGACTCACCCCCCCCGTATCACAGTGAAGAGTTCAGGCGAACCGGCCTACCAACCCTGTATCAAAGTACTACCTTGCGGCACTGAAACCTTTCATGGCGACTATCTTTCATGGCCTTCCTTTCGGGATATGTTCGATGCAGTTTATCGGCAACACCCCAAATTATGTGATGTACAAAAGCTTTTTCATTTGCAAGCAAACAAGCTTATCTAGCAACTTTCCCTATCAATACCTTTCAACTTGTTCCTTGGACCGATTCAGATATCGTGCTGGTATGGTTCCGTAAGTCACCCTGGAGGTGGAAACCGTTTGTAGCTAGCCGTACGACTAAAAAATTTGATAATCTCGGAGCTAACATTAGCAATTTGTTTTTCACTAAAACCGACGAGCCCTTTGATGAGTAACCAATGACGAACACTTTATTGAGGTGATGAAAATCAGAAAATAAAACCCACAAATTCAATTTAACAAGAATATATTTAATGTAGATATTACCAACTCGAAGTCCGTCAGCAAAGTCATTCTCTATAAAATAAAAAATTAAGAATGTGTAGTTTGAAAACAACTAGATGATATAAAATAATTTGACTAGCAAGTTAAGTAGTAACAAGTAGAATTATGCAAGATGAAGTGAGTTCTAAACATTCAGCCCCCCCCTGGAAGACTCCGGTCTTTCAGAAAATGGCAGGGGAACTAGTTTTACAATTGGCCGCACATATGTACCCGTCGGTGTATTTATTGTGGCAACTCTGTTTCGATGATCTTTTCCCGGATGAAGGCAAGTGATCCGAGCGAGGATGCACTTGGATGGAGGCAGGTTGGATTCTTTCAGCAGGACAACATCGCCAATTTTAAGGGTTGACTTCTCAGCATGCCATTTAGATCGCTGCTGTAAAGATGTCAAGTATTCGGTATGCCACCGCTTCCAAAAACCTTGTTTCAATGTCTGTAAAAGAGACCAATTAATGTATGGGTTTAAAGCTTTGTTGCATGTATCAGAACGAGGAACACAAAACAGGGGTTCACCAAGCAAAAATTGAGCTGGGCTTAATGCGATTGGGTCCACATCTGATGTAGGCCACATAGGTCGTGAGTTCAGTAAGGCCTCTACCTGCGTAAGCAAGGTATACATTTCTTCATATGTCAGTATATGGTCCTGAATGACGTGCTTTAGGTGGAACTTTACGGACTTTACGCCCGCCTCCCACAACCCGCCAAAATGAGGTGCGGAAGGAGGGATGAATCGCCAAGCTAATCCATCATTTGAGAGGTGATTCACGACTGCATCACTGTGTTGCTAGTCCATGAGAAGCTGAAACATTTCGTAAAGGCAGCGCTTAGCGCCGTGAAAATTGGTTGCGTTATCGCTCCAAATCTCCGTTGGCTTACCCCGACGAGCTGCGAAGCGATCAAGTGCAGCAAGGAAGGCGGCTGTAGAAAGGTCACCGACCAAATCGCCCAAGCGTAGAGTTATCGGCCCAGCGCTAATCTATTCCGACCTTCGGTCGCGCGAAGCGGTCACGTTCTGCTGGCAAATTACCCATGAGTTGCTCTACGGTAATTTTTCTGTGACGGAAATACGACACGCATTCATGGACGACTTTACGCAAAAGGTTACGAATACCGATGATATAAAATTCTTGGCGAAGAATTGCAAACATTTGAGAGACGGACGCATGCAAATGTCTTTTATGTATGTATTCGATTACGAGTTTTGCGAACCAAGTGTCTTTACCGAGAATTAAGGGATGCTTTGTCGCAAAATTGGCATTTGACTCTTGGATGCGACCTCCAACGCGAAGTACTCTGTGATTGTTTATAAACGGAGTGTGCGATGCCAGTTTATTTCCCCTTTTCAACACTTCACAACCCTTTAAAGTCTAAATTTCAGAAGCAAAACTGACCGGTTGATAGTATCTTACAAGTTTTAATTTCGCGGCTAACAACTCTTCGGCTGATAACGATTGTCTTTGCCTAATGTCACATTGACAGCGCGAGTTTGAGATAAATCGACAAACATAGGCAAGTACACGAATAGATTTCAGATAACGAGAAGAGTTGTTCACTATGATTTCGAGATTGTTCGAGGATTCCAATTTAGACACCAATACTTGAATGGATTTCTTTTTTCGTTCTTCAAAATCAGTCTCAGGAATATCGTTAAGTGTATAAATTGAATCAGGCCATTTAGAGATTTCGTCCTTAATTCATGATGGTCCGGACCACCACAACTCATTATTTATTAAACGAGAAAGTAGAATACCACGGGAAGCACAGTCAGCGGGGTTGTTTTGGGATCGCACATGATACCAGGATTCTCTTGGTACTACGGACAATATTTCTGATGTGCGGTTTGCGATGAAAACTGACCATCTTTTTGGCAATGCTGACAACCAATGAAGAACAATAGCAGAGTCAGTGAACGCGTAGACATGCATGTCTTTATATTGTAAAGACGTTTTAAGTTTACTTACTAGCCGGCAAAGTAAAACTGCTCCACAAAGCGCGAGACGGGGAAGAGAAACTACCTTTATAGGGGCTACCTTGCTTTTGGCAGCAACAATTTCAATTAAGTGACCTACTAATTGTATTCAAGTGCGTTACCTCAATGCTGACATTCGCCCCACTGTCATCTGACTTTGATAAAAGTGTTCCCATTAAATTTTTGCATAGATCTGCAGTAATTATCGTGCTCTGTGTCACTGTGCCACCAATTCCATTCACCCCATTTTCGCTGACGCGCTTGTTCACCCTATAATTCGCCATGTCTTGCGGTATTATCAACTGCCCAATCACTGACAATATAGCTGATTGGGTTTCTTGTAAAGGAATCTGCGGAAAATCTTTCCATGCCATATGTGTCGGTCTTAACAAAAGAAATACGGTATACGTAAAAGCACTTTCGGACAACCTCCTTTTCTTTTGTGATGAGTGCAAGAATATCTCACTCTCGCACGTTCTCCTCGCGATAAAGTGCCTTAGTGACTCAAATAACTCCCACCAAAAAAATTTCTCTAAAAAGATTATGGGTAAACTCTCCAACTTAGATAGCAGTGTTAGATGTGTTGACGATTTAGGCAACTCGGTTGAGAACTCAACCGAGGATATCAAATCCAAACTATGTAACATTGAAAAAAAAATTGCTGGCCTGACGGAGTTATTTCTTGCCAGTCCCACGAAGGAAGAATCCACCATGCACCATCTCAACAAAGTGTTTTGGGATCTCAAAGCTAATTATACCTCGCAGATCAGTTCTTTCGATAAATTGCGCGAATGTGTAAACTCCCTACGGGAAGACTTTGACATCCTCTTCCAATCGTCAAGCAAGCATTCATCTCCTAGGCAACCTGATCCAATGCTCGACGTAATTTTCGATCGAATCAATGGTGTCGGCGACGAAGTCACTGCAACGCGCTCAATCATTGTGAATGGAATTGAATCGGTATGCCACAAAATCGACGACCTACCTATCCATACCCAACATAACCCAAACATCCATTACAACACATCAATTTTGGATGAATTACTAGATGCAGATGTCGACTCACGCTCAACTCCACCTTACCTTTTACTGCCGACGGACGAATCATCAAAATCTCTCGCTGCCCCTACTGTCCAAGAGTCAGAATCTCCCCCCGTCGCTGCCCCCCGGATACTCATCAAGCATTCTGGAACAACCTGGACACCTTCTGAGTGGCAGCGTAGGCTGAATAAATTAAGTCCTGACAACCTCCAGGTTACCACCTTCCTCATCAAAGGTAGCCCTCGTAATGCTGGTGTCTCGTGGATTACGAATTTGTTTTTAAAGAAATACGGTATCACCATCTCCCGATGCGAACTGATCCTGCCTTCTCACCACAGAAGTCTTCGCAACTTTAAATTCGACCTCCCGGCTAGATACGAATGGCTATTTCAAAACCCTGCTAGTTTAAATTTCAACCTCGGAAAGATGCGTATCTGCAAATGGACGGACAAGTCTACTAACATAGATAAGTTAATTAATAATAGACTTAGTAACGATCTCACCCATAGATATAAGTTAATTAATAATAAGTTGTACCCACTCTCTGTCCACTCTTCGCATAACAAATCCACCATTTCAAACAATGGACCTACCACCCACCAAAAATCCAGCAGTACTCATCTCCCGTCCTTTAACAAGTCTAAACCCGACACAAATTGGTCTTTCAAAATGGGCATCTTCCCTAACTTCAACTTTAAAACGGCAGCCGTACTGTCTAAGTCTGCTACCAAATTGCCGAATATCAAGCGAGTTTCTTTCGATATCCCGCCGGTCCCCTCTCCCTCTCCAAACACCAAGGCCACTCCCTCAGTCAACTATCCCAATAGAATTTCAAGTAACCGCGTCTCTTTCAATCTGTCACCTGATTCCTGTCCTCCTCCAAGCCATAGCACTTCTTCTAATAACACTCCCCCCACCGTTAATTACCCGAATTTCACCCACTCCCACACTCTCAATCCTTCCTCGTTAACCACCCCCAGTTGTACCTCTGCCCATACTTCGTCCTCGGTCTTTCTTAACAATGCCATCTCGGCCAATTTGCCATCTACTGCATCTCCCCCCACTTTCGATCCAATGCTTCCTCCCACCGTCAAACTCACGTCTAAATTAATAGACCCAACGTCAACAATCAATGACATCGATGGCCGCTACATTATGTCAAGATTGCGCGATAACCGGCTTTTTGAAAATGTGCGCCTTTACCTAGCCTATTTACATGACAAGCCTGACTCCGTCTGCATCGACGGAAAAACAAAGACTAATGTCATGGTCTTGATCCAAAAAGAAGGCCTCCCAACTGACCCTATAGCCCTGAAGAATATCTACACGCGTTTTCATGAGAGTTTTAATATCTCCTCTTCCACTGTGGCTAAAGACCTATCAACCTATGGCTCTCATATTGGTTCCAAACGTCTCTCGTATCTCCAAAAAACTCGCAGCAATCATAATAAATATTTTCGTCCCTAACTCCATCACAGTCGATCCATCTCACTCTATTGAAATTGCCCCAAAGCTCCTTTCCCTCTACTATCAGAATGTCAGAGGACTTCGCACCAAAACCTCGATGGTGCACCTGAAATAACAATCACTTCCCTACAACATTTTTGCCCTAACTGAAACCAACCTTTGTCCCAATGTTCTAAGCTGTGAATTATTCACTTCACTTCACTCCTGTGTCAGCACCTTACAACTCTATTTCGTCTCTCACTCTCTCAAGCCGTTTTCCCAAAATTATGGAAGGACTCTTTTATTTTCCCTATCCATAAAAAAGGCAGTAAGAACGATATTTCTAACTATAGACCCATAGCCAAACTTTCCTCTATCCCTAAGCTCTTCGAAAGCATTGTCTATGACTCACTGTATTTCCACTGCAAATCCATTTTTTCCCCACAACAGCACGGTTTCTTAAAAAGTAAGTCCACTACGACTAACCTGACCGAATTCGTTTCCAAAACACTACAAGCATTAGAGAAAGGTAATGAAGTGGATGTCATTACCACCGACTTCAGCAAGGCCTTTGACAAAATCTGTCACCGAACTATTTACCTTAAACTTAAAGCCCTTGGTTTCCCACCCTCTTTCATTTCATGGCTGAGATCGTACCTAGAAAAACGCCAGTAAAGGGTTCTCTTCAGATTTTCAGTCTCTGACCCCATTAACGCCACTTCAGGGATTCCTCAAGGCAGTCATCATGGTCCGCTGATCTTTGTCTTAACTATAAACGATGTTGGTCACGTCATAAAAGACTCTGATCTGTCTATTTACGCGGATGATATGAAAATCACTAAGGTAATATCTACCCCCACCGATTCTCTCTTACTTCAAATCGATCTAAATTCATTCCACACATGGTGCGACAAAAACTTTCTAGAACTTAACGTCGCCAAATGTCAATCCATAACATTCTCTCGTAAACGCCTCCCCCCATCCCTCAGAATCTATTACTTTCTTAGCGAGCCCGTTCCCTCAGTCTCCTCTATATGCGATTTGGGTATTATTTGTGACAGGGAGCTAAACTTCCGTTCCCACATTGATCATATTGTACACAAGGCCAATTCTTCTCTCGGCTTCATAAAACGCTGGTCTAAAGAATTTTCAAACCCTTACGTTTCTAAATCTCTTTATATCATCCTTGTCCGACCACTCCTGGAATACGCCAGCCAAGTTTGGTCTCCTTATCACAACATACACTCCCTTAGAATCGAAGCTGTGCAGCGTAGGTTTATCCGGTTTGCCTTACGCGGTCTCCCATGGGCCGACAACTATATCTTACCTCCCTATGAAAACCGGCTAAAATTGATTAACCTGCAAACCCTTACAAAACGTCGCGAAGTCGCTGACATACTTTTCGTGCACCAATTATTAACCGGTATGATCGATTCCACCGCACTACTGGAAATGATTTCCCTTCGCACTAACCCTCGAAACCTCAGGTCCGTACCGCTCTTTCTTCTCCCTCACCACCGCACCAACTACGGAAATTTCGAACCAATTTCCAGAATGTTACGCCTGGCAAATAACTCACAGAACACCCTAGACTTTCATACGAGTCTATCGGCCCTTAGAAAGTCCCTGTACACCTCTTCATGAACTAACCAGTCCCAGTTCCCTCTCTAGTTTTTAAGATAGTTTTTAAGACCTAGTTTAATAAGAAATGTGTGGGCCCTAAGGGCCCAACAAAAAAAAAATAAAAAATAAAAAAAATGTTAAGCTTAGAGTTAAGGATTCAATGAACTCCACATTTTTTTTAGAGGTCCAGAGGATTCGAGGAATGTTCAAAGTTTCAAGAATAGGAAGTTCTTCACGAATTGACTGCTACTGGTTGAGAGCTCTAACGATATGGTATCATCCCAGCTATATTTCTTATGCCAGAGCTCCTGGAAGAGGATTTTAGCAGATATGACGACTGGTGTAAGAAAACCAATGGGGTCAAATATTCTTGATGACTCTGACAGAATATAACGCTTTGTTATTGACGAACTATGATTCAAATTTACCTTGTATGAAAACGAATCCTTTGCAGGTGACCACTGCAGGCCTAACAACTTGACGAAACCATAACCTTCAAATTCTCTCGGAGTAATCTCACGTTGGTCTTCTGGCAAGCTCAGGAGCAATGGCCAGCAATTTGTTGTCCACTTTCAAAGATTGAATCCACCCGAGTGGAGTAGGCTTACATGCTCTAAGCAAAGTGAGGTGATTTCTTCAATGGAATCCGCCCCAGTCATTACGTCGTCGATATAAAAGTCGTTAAGCAAAATATTTGATGCGCGCGGGTAGATATCGATGGAATCCTGTGCCAGCTGGTATAGGGCGCGTACAGCAAGAAATGGTGCACATGCCGCTCCATAAGTGACGGTTAGCAAACGGTAGTGTCTTAGGGATAGGTCACTTGACTCTCTATAAAGTATACGTTGAAAATCGGTATGCTTTGAGGATACCTTAATCTGGCGAAACATTTTTTCGATATCACCAGATATCGTGTAAAGATGCCGACGAAACGCGATACAAATTGAAAAAAGATTTCGCTGATATATGTGACCTGTCAACAGAGATTCATTAAGAGAGGCATGGCCATCCGACGTCGCTGACCCATCAAAAACGACCCTAACCTTTGTGGTGCTACTGTCATTTTTGAAAACGGCGTGGTGGGGTAAATAGTAGCACTTGGTTGACAGTGCATTCAGCTTATCCTCAGGTATTTCCTCCACATGGCCTAGTTTCAAATACTCGTCCATGAAATCCACATATTTCTGCTTCAAATGTGGATCAGCTGCAATCCTACGCTCCGTTGAGAGAAAGCGCTTGTAAGCTACATTTAAACTACCCCTGAAGTTCACTTCATCGTCAGATTTGAACGGTAGTTGTACAATGTACCTGCCATCAGGTAAACGAGAATGGGTATTACTAAAAACGTCTTCTGCGCGCTGATCATCAGTAGATAAGGTGGGTACTTGTTGAATTTCCTCAAGGCGCCAAAAACGCTCTAGGTCGAATGCATATACTGTATCCAAATGAGTGCAAAACGATTTCACTGATTCATCAGAGGCAGAGCTATCCAAATTACCACATACAACGAAACCAAATACAGTTGGAACAAGATCGGGTCTTGCTTGTTGATTTTGAACAGGAGCACCGTTGAAAATGCTGAAAACCTTATCAGCACCGATTAGGACGTCAATATGACCTGGAATATTGAAATAAGGGTCTGCTAATGTATACGAAAAAAGGATAGATAAGTCGATGGGCGTAGATGTAGAAGCAGGTACTAACGATGTAAGCTTCGAAACAATGTAACAAGAGACCTCAAGGAAATCTTCAGCAAGGCGAGAAAACAATTTAAGTGTTACGATTCCATTTGTAACACCAGCTGAAGTTGAACCAACACCGGCGACAGGGATGCGAGACGCTTTACGGCCTAGACCTAATCGATGAACCGTCTGTTCAGTGATGAATGAAACTTGTGATCCTGAGTCCAGCAACAAACGAATGCTTTGCAGGACTCCATGCTTATCAGAAGTATGCGCGATAGCAGTAGGCAATATAGTTTGAATAGAACGACCGGAGTTAAACAGTTTGTTTTTAGCATTGATTGTTGAACATAGCGAAAGTGGAGCTGTTGTTGCAGGCGATGACCTAGAAGATGCTAGAACATTCGAAGAATTTGTAGACGAAGGATTTAGTGGAGAATCAGACGAAAGTTAGGACGGCATTTTTTTGAAGCGTGCCCAGAGCGTAAGCAGTTAAAACAAAGGGAATTATCTTTTACAAATGAACGACGCGAATTTGTATCGAGAGATAATAACTTTGGACATTTACTTAATGAGTGATTCAAATTGCACGCAGACAATGTTGATTAGCTTCAACAAAAAGCGAATGGATAGCCTTTTGCTTGCTGTGTGGTCGATTAAGACGAGAAAGCGACTGACATGCTTCTAAAGCATCACAACGGTCCCTTAAGAATGTTAGTAGTTCATCGACCGTACAGTTATCCCTAATGCCGCTTTCCTCTGCCCATGCTTGCCTCGTGTCAACGTCCAGCTTCTGCAGCAAAATAAAAATCACCCATGGGTCACGACTGGTAGATTTTAACGCATTTATTCATCATTTCATCAGCACCATCGGATAGTTTGCGCAAAAGCTGCACGTTTGAGGAAGTTATAACGGGCATCGATACAAACGATTGAATATGAGATTGTACGATTAAATTGGACCGATCATACCGTTGTTCCAAGCGTTCCCAAGCGTCTGTATAATTAGCGTCCGAAACCGATAAATCTCGAAAGACACAGTGGAGTTAGAAACCCAAAGTAGTGTGGGGCTCTAACCGCACTAAAAACACCTCCTTGATCATGACCAATCAACTAGTGATCGACAAAGATTTTATTTTCAACGTTAAGTCGGGTTTGAGAAGGTATTATAATTTAAATACAGGCTCTCGTAGTTGTCAAAAAAGTTCACGGGGCTTGGTTCTTCTTAACCTACGAATATTATTTCGTACATTTAAGACATCGTCTATCTCAGGATTGATATGCATCTGCAAACGCTCGTTGTGACGCATTGCGTACTTTTTAATTGTATCTGCTATTCCCCAAAGGACCTTATTTTGAAATGTTTGCAACATTTGAATATTTGTTTTCTTTGTGCAACCCCATAATTGGATACCATATGTCCAAACGGGTTTTAATATCTGATTGTATAATAGAATTTTATTCTCAATGGACAGTTCTGAGTTATATCCTAACAACCAATAAAGTTTTCTATATCTAATATTTAGATCTTCTACTTTCTTTTTCACATGTTCCTTCCATTTCAGTTTAGCATCCAGATCCATACCGAGATACTTAGCTGTGTTAGAGTAAGGAACTACTTGATTATTAATAACCACGGGAAGATTCGTTCTTTTTTATTTATAAATTTGATATGGATAGACTTTGACTCATTAAGTTTAATTCGCCATCGTTGCGTCCAATCACATATCTCGTTAATTGAATTTTGTAGCTTTTCTGTAGCTTTAGCCACACATCCATCTGTTGATAGAAGAGCAGTGTCGTCTGCAAATGTGGCTATCATGGTATCACTCGCATGCGGTATATCACTCGTATATAATAAATACAGGGTGGGTCCTAGAACACTTCCCTGTGGAACACCTGCTTGTATTTCTTTAAGTTCAGAATATGCTGAGCCATAACGAACTCTAAAGAACCTATTACCTATATAAGATTTAAGGATCTCATAGTACTGTCTAGGTAGATCCCTATGAAGTTTATACTCTAAACCCTTATGCCAAACTTTATCAATACCCTGTGCAACGTCTAAGAATATTGCAGAACAAATTTGTTTTTCTTCCAGTGCCTTTTCTATAACATTAGTTATACGATGTACCTGGTCTATCGTCGAGTGTTTATTCCTAAACCCGAATTGATGGGTAGGGATAAGCTTTCTTTGCTCTATAATTGGGTCTAACCTTTTAAGAAGGAGTTTCTCGAAAAGTTTTGAAAATAACGGTAAAAGTGAGATTGGCTTACCTTGTTTAGGAATAACAATAATTTCTGCTATCTTCCAGTGATGTGGGACATACCTTTGTTTAAAGCAAGCATTAATTATAAGCTTGAGTTTCAACAATGCAGTTGAGGGAAGTTCCTTCAGAATTTGAGCAGTTATAAGATCATAACCTGGCGATTTTCTATTATTTAGTTTATGAGTACATGTCTCGATCTCTCTTAACGAAACATAAGGAATTTCCTTTTCGTCTACTCTGTTATAGAAATCAAGATCTTCATTTGCTACCCTAGGTGGAAACGGTTTGAAAACATTTGAAAGGTGCTGACAAAAGAGTTTAACCTTTTCCTTTGGATCGCCGATCCATTTCCCATCAGATGTTTTCAACGGGGGATCTTGCGCTTGAGGTCTCTTTAAACGTTTAGCAGCCTTCCAAAGGGAGTAGTCTGTGACTTTATCAGCCGTGAGATTACAAAGGTATTTAGCTAGAGAATCATTTTTGAATTCAGTAATAGTTTTTTTAAGCCTATTATTGAGTCTATTAAAAATGGTTTTATCGTCGGGATATCTTGTCGCTTGCCATTTTCTACGAGCTCTTCTCTTTTCATGTATAAGTTGCTTGATTTCTGTGGGGTATTTTACCGAAGCCTGTTTTTTTTGTTGATAAGTCGGTGCCTGTTGCACATCGGCAATGAGCTTCCTGCCTTTTGTTGTTATTAGTCTTGACCCCCAATATGTATGTTTTGCATTAAAATCACCACCGATGATGAAGTTGTTACCTAACATTTGGAAGAGATCAATTAGGTCTTCCTCTGTAGGCGAGTGCTTGGGTGGGCAGTGTATCGCAGCTATTTTAAACTCATTGCCTTTAGTTTCTATGTTTATTGTCGCTACTTGCATTGTTTGTTTTGCTATTTTTGGCAATTCGTAATGATCCAAGGTACTTTTCACAATCACAGCACTCCCTTCCCTGGCACTGTCAGCTGGATGAGAAGAGTGATAACAAAGATACCCAGGACTTCTAATCTTAGTTCCATGTTTGAAATGAGTTTCAGAAATCAGGCAAACATCAATATCTTCGTTACATAGAAAAACCTGAAATTCAGGGATATGTTGGAGTAAACCATTTGCATTCCACGTTGTGACATTTAGATTATTTTTAATCATTAATATTTTGTTGATTTTTCGTGTTTCTTTGCTTAGCAGTTTAATAATTTTATCCTGATTATCCAATTTTGGATAATAGTAATAAGCATTTCCTTTACCGATATTTCCTCTTCCTTTCGTGTGTTTTTCACAATTTGGGAATATGATTTACTTTCTACAGTTGGTATGTTCGTTTTAGCAGCAATTGACACTTTGTCTAGTTTCTTGTTTTCAGCGTTTTCTTGTTGCTTGCTTTTATTATTGGATGCATTTCGTTGGTTGATTTTAGTAGCTTTATTTTTCCTTTCTTGATATTCAATAACTTTGCGTATGCCCGAAAGCTTGGCATCGTTTGCATTGGGGTATTGAGTTTAAATTCTTTCGAAGTGGCTCGATCTTAACAACAATACCCATTATTGATTTTATGTTATATATCTTTTCGACTTCTTCTTGATTATGAAAAGATAATTTTCTGTTTCTTGTCATTGGTTGCCCATCACTACCTTGTGTGGTTTCTTTTTTAATTAGGTTTTTGGCTTCCAAAATCCTAAATTTTTTATTACTCAAGTCTTCGACGATATCGTGTTCATCACACGAGAAGTGAAGACCTCTAGCTACTACTCTAACTGGTCTAGTGGCTTTATTTTCATATGAGTGCCACTGGAACTTTGTTTTTGTCAATTCTTCAGTGATTTCTCTATATGTGTCACTGCCATGGACATTTATTTTCAATTTATTGTTATTATAGGATGTGAATTTACAAGCCTTTTTCGTTTTTTGTTCTATTACTTTTTTTAACTCACCAAATCTGTCCACTCCCGAGATCATTATTGGTGGTGGTAATGGCTGTTTTTCAAACCAGTGGTTAACTTTCCAAGCCTTTTGTCACTTGTCTTACCTTGTAAATTTGCTTGTTTAGCATCCTGTCTTCTTGCAGATAATTCAGGACTGTCTTCTGCCTTGCGCTTTTTCGTAGGCCTTTTGTTTTTCTTTAGATGGATGTCTGTTTCCAGTGCGAGCTCTTCTTCATCTGTAAGGTATTACTTTTCTGCATTTTGCAGGTTGGGCCGGACAATTGTTAGAGCAGTCCAGAATGGTGACCCTTTTTTCCAGCTCTCTTATTTGGTTTTGCAAACTTGCAACTATTATTTCAAGATTTTTCCTTGCTTCAAGTTCAGCTTGCCATTCATTGTAATAGTTGTTTGTTTTTGTTTTCGCTTGTGAATCTGTTTCTTCAATTATACTGGTTTCAGTTCCAGATTTCTGTTTTTGTATTTTCGGAATACTTACAATTATAGCGCTATCTTCGGCTCTAAGGCTTTTTGGCGCTATCATTTTTGGTGGAGTTCTCAGCGTGAGTGAACTCCTTCTTGAGTTTTGTTTATGTAGCGATAAATGGTCCCCCCCAGAATCCATGGACCGACCTCCAAGGAGGGTGGATTTTCCAGTTAACCTGGTCTGCCACCTGGGGTATTTATATCATTTGTTTTGTTCATTGCCATATTTGTTGTAACCGTATTAGTTTTATTGGGTAGTACAGTAATTTCTACACACAAACCCCCTGCCAGGAGGACCGGGTCATTTGTTTTTTTATTTCCAAGTTTTGCGAAGTTTTCGTCTCCGCTTTGTGGATTTTAGTCGCCTCTTACGACAGGCATGCCTACCTCGGATAAATTCTAACCCCTATCCGAAGTGTGGAAAAACCGTTATATGGCGAATTAATCCTGCTGCTTTATTACGAAGAAAGGACTTCAAATAATGAAAATTTTGGGTCGGGGTTAATTTAGATCTAGCATCTATAGAACCAATAAACAGATCACGAAAACTTGGCCACTGTCTATAATCCCCAGAAAACGACGGGATATTCATTTTTGGTAATGAAATAGAACCCGATTGCTGCGGCGTATTGAGAATTTCTATTAAGGAATCTTGCTGGCTGGTTCATTTTTCTATGCCCGATTCACTACTGGCAGATTTTTCAGCCTTTCGTCTTTCGCGAATGGCCTTGGTAAACGTCGATTGAACCATAAAGTATTTAGACTAATAATCCGCAAAATCATTTTCGGTATCTAACTTGCATCGGCGGCAAGCTCAAGCAATTGATTTTGCAAGGAGACAAACTCTAACCACAATTCTTCGAGTCTTTCAAGACGAATTTCAAGAAGTTCAATAGACACACTTTCATCTACAGTCTTCGCGAATGTTTCTGCTCGAGTCAAGCATCCTTTCACATGTCCACATTTTACCTTTATAGCATTCATTTTATAAACAAAAAGGCAATACGAATACGAATCAAATAAAATGTATATACCACGATATCACCACAAAATTAGTAGACCACGTGTTTTGCATGCATTATGAGTACATGCATATATATGTATTATGAAGAAAAGAAATAAAAAAACGACGATTGATTGAATTCCGAAATTCTGATAACAGATCCGGCTGCGAAGGACCAAAATGTTTTGCACTAAAACCGACGAACACTTTATTGAGGTGATGGAAATTTGAAAATAAAGCCCACAAATTCAATTTAACAAGAATATATTTAGTGTAGATGTTAACAACTCGAAGTCCGTCAGCAAAGAGAAGGATATAAAATCAAAAATTAAGAATGTGTAGTTTAAAAACAACTAGATGATATAAAATAATTTGACTAGCAAGTTAAGTAGTAACAAGTAGAATTATGCAAGATGAAGTGAGTTCTAAACACAATTGGTCGCACAAGTTACTCCACAAGATCTAAGGGGCAGCTCTCTTTCGTGGAAAGGCCGACCTTGGCTACGAGAGCCAGAGAATCAAAGGCTGGTAAGCTCCCCAGCCTCAGTTCTTGAACAGGCTCTAAAAGTCCAACCTATAGCATGCGCAGTAGCGCAAAATCACGAGGAGATCCTAGGAAGATTTTCGTCTTTTTCTCGTGCCCTGCGTGTCATATCCTATATCTTTCGATTTTTCCATCGAGTTTCGAAACGACCGCACTCAGATTACATTTCTACGGATGAGCGTCACGAGCGTCAGTTGTTATCCGCTGGTAAACCGATTCCAATAAAAAAATCCATCCTTTCGTTGACTCCGATGTTGGACCCCGATCAACTTCGTGTCAACGAGCGCGTAGCACATTCCACTTTACCTTATAATGAATGTCACTCCATTATCCTTTCCTATTCATCACACTTATTACATCTTATGGTACGCTTCATTCATGGAGATGACGCGTTAAAAAAAAAAACACTCGACTGGTGCACTCAGACACAACTGGTCCATTGTACTGCCAGAGAGCAAACCCTGATTTACCCATTTTATTGGAATTTCCTTGACTTTCGAAGAAAGCCAAGCAAGCACTTCAGTGATGAGGAGCTTACAGTACCAGCACTCACCACATCCGCACCGAAGATCTGCCACCTGATACGAGCAAAGGCCGGACACTCACAGAGATAATGTTCCGCGGTGTCGTCGCTCTCTCCACAAGCGTCGCAGATTGTAGTGTCACTTAAGCCTAACACGTTAAGGTGCTTGGCAAAAGCGAAGTGGCCTGTCAAGACGCCGATAAGTTGTCTACAGTCTTTTCTGCTGAGAGACAGCAAGAATGCCGCTGATTTCTTACAGACGTCCGGGAGCATGCGTTTAGTCAACCTGCAACCTGGAGAGTCATGCCACACACAATTGTGCTCGTGAGAGATCCAATCGTCAACGGAAGCCCTAACCGAGGACACTGGAAGACCCAACGCGGGTTCGGGACCTGAGAAAGCCTCCTCTGAGACTTGTCTAGCAATCTCATCGGAGATCTCGTTCCCCAAGATCCCAGTGTGACCTGGGACCCAGATAAGAGACAGAGAATTCAGCCTTGCGACCGAGTTCAAAGAGTTTTTGGTTTCACGAACTATTTTGGAAGTGGTTAAAGGGTTAAGCAAGGCCGTAAGCGCAGCCTGACTGTCACTACAGACACAAATGCTACGTTCCTTTAACCTGTTCTTCACAACATAGTTCATGGCCATTAGGATTGCATAAGTTTCCGCTTGGAAAACAGACGCATATTTGCCTAACGAGAAGTGAAGTCTAATGTTGTCGACTTCCACGAAGACCCCAGCGCCAGACCCTTGACTGGTTTTGGAACCATCCGTGAAAATACGACTACATTCCATTCCCGGCTCAGACTCTGACCGAAGCCAGTCCTGGACACAAGGAAAGTCGACTCTGAATTTGCGCATCAGCTGGAGTTCTAGTGTCATTGCATCAGACGGCATATCTATAAGATAGGAGTCGTAAGATAAGTGTCGCGCAAGTTCATCAAAGTTCTAGTGTGGAGTATACCAAAAACCGCCTCGCCTAAGACGATGGATGGCTTTGATAGTGCAACCCATGATATAAGTATCAAGGGAGGTAAGCTCAGCAAAGCGTCTAGAGCAGAGCCAGGCGTACTTGGGAAAGCTCCCGAGCAGCCGAGACAAGTCGTTCTTTGGAGTTTCGCACAAAAGGCAACCACATATTTACGCGAGAGCCCCTTCCACCAAACAACCGACACATATGCGAGGAATGGTCTTATCATAGCCGTGTAGATCCAGAGAACCTTATTCGGTGATAAGCCCCAAGTCTTGCCAAAAGCACCCTCACACTGCCAGAAGACTGAGAGCGCCTTGGATGTTTTCGACTCGACGTGTTTGGACCAATGAAGTTTCTTATCTAAAATCACTCCCAGATATTTGGCTTCATTGGAAATGCGAATGGTGACGCCTTTTAGCACTGGCTGAGTCAGACCGGTCAAAATCCTCCTTCTCGTAAAAAGAACAACCTCAGTCTTAAGAGGATTCACCGAAAGCCCACTCCTAGTACACCATTCATCGATCATGTCCAGCGCCGCCTGCGCGTTAGCACAGATCGTCGCCAGGCATGGCCCGACAGAAAGTATGGCGACAACATCCGCATATGCCTGAGCATATGCGGTGAGTCTCCAGCAGAAGACTAAACGTTTCCGCTTTCGTCTCAGTAAACTTGCCATCAGATTTTCTCAGTGACTCCGGTTTGGTCGGCTTGCCCCTTTTGAGAACCTTAACCAACCTGCTGGTTTCACCGAGTGTCTCGATCTTTTCACAAAAATCTCTATAAGAAGCACTTTTCGACAACCGAATTAACTTCTTGTAGTCTTTTTGCTTCGATCTAAAAAGATTCCAGTCACCTTCTAAATTTGTCTTGAGTGACCTATTTAGAAGTTTTCTGGATTTTTTCCCAAGTCGCTGCAGTTCTGGGCTCCACCAGGGAACCGGAGTTCTGCAGGGGGTTTTTGTCAATGGGCACGTCAGTTCAAAATAGCTGGTAAGGACACTAGTCAGGTTTTGAATAGCATCCTCAACCTTTCGTTTCGTTCTGAGTTTAGTTGGAGTTTTGACAGATCTGTCTAGCTCTTCCCTAAACCGCACCCAGTTGGTTTTCCGCGGATTCCTCCTCTCCTGCAAAGTTATGGCCTCGCATTCGATTTGGAAAGCGATGTATCTATGGTCTGACAAGGACACATCCGGCGGTACCCTCCAGTTAGTAATTGACTTGAAATACCTATTAGATAAAGTCAAATCAATTACCTCCTGCCTCCTTACCGTAACAAAAGTTGGCTGGGAGCCACATTGTTAATTACCATGCCAGACGATAGTATTAAATCTAGGAGATGGTTTCTTCGTATGTTACATTTGCTGCTGCCCCAGACTGTATTCTGAGTATTCGCGTCGCAACACATGACTAGTCCCATCTCCCGAGTGTCACAGTACTTTATGAGATCGGCAACCGCCTTCGGTGGTGGAGGCATTACCGAATCATAAGGGAAATAAGCCGACGCAACGACGAAGGTTTTCCAACTTCCGGTCGTTTCGTAGCTTACAGCTGCAGCAACCAGGTCCTGTCCACAAAATTGTCCAAGCTTGGTTACTGAGAGGAATTCGGCACAATTAGACAAGCTCTCGGTCTTTCAGATCGCTCGTCACATAGCACCGTTACTCCACGAACACCCCCAAAACCACATATGCGCTTGTTCCGCACGTATGGCTCCTGGATAGATATTATGTGGGGTTTTGTACGCACCACGGAAAGTCTGCTACTTAAGAGAGCGGTAGCAGCCTTTGAGTGGTGGAGGTTTATCTGCGAAAATATCAGAGATATAGTCGCAGTTTTATTAGCAGAACGGCGCGCACCAGGTGCGCACATGCTTCCGGCGAGGCGAGCGCCCCTACCCGTGGCATTGCCTACGTCAGCCATTTTCTGTCCGCTAGTGCTGGGACCTTTAGGGGTAACAGCACCAGAATCCACCAGATTTTGTGCGCAGATAACGCCACCGGTAAGAGTGTGCCCGACAGAAGAGCGCGCATCAGATGCGCACACGCTTCCACCAAGAAGAGCAGGCGAAACTTGCTCCATCAGATTGGACCTGTTCGAGCCGACCGAAAAGGAGCCAGCGTTAGGTCTGAGGGATTGATCGGCTCCAGTTGGAATACTTTCTGCCGACCTAGGCTTCTTTCCTGCCGCTACTGAAGGATGACTGCTTTCGGCGCTTGCGCCTTCAGCTGACTCTGCAGCCTCTTTGCACCCCGCCATCGCCGCCTTCCTTCTTCTCCTTTTCAGTTGACTCTTAGTCAGGAGCTCATCGGAGTGTGCCGCTTCGGGAGCTCGTTCAGCCTTATTGGTTTCCCGAGTCAAACCGCCACCGACACAACTTCGACCAGCTACCCTTCTTTTGAGACAGAGATTAGACGTTCCAGCCGAAGCCTTTCTGCCACTTTCTTTGCCATTCCAGCCCAGTCTACCAAACGAGTCAGAGACAGAGCTGCAGGGGTCTTCTGAAACAAGCATCGCTACTGCTTCTGATTCAACGCCTGAGGCTGGGGGTAAAAGTATGGTGGTTGGGACCTCCAGAATCCTCGTCCCGGCCGTAGTCAAAAAGACCACGGGTGGATTATCGTTTTCACGAGTACCACCTGGAGTAGATACCGTACAAGTTTCTTCCATCATAGTGTCGACAGGTTTTGCGTCACAGTCAAGACGTCTTCAGCCTTTAGTTCGATGTCTCACCTGGGGTCCTTTCGAACCCTTAGGGTCATTGACTCTTAAGCCGTTCCGCTACGTCAAGGCAGCTGAAGAATGGGAACGGTGAACGGAGATGACGCGTTAATGTTACGCTTGATTCGTCAGACCTTCTGGATCCCTATAGTGACAAACCTTATAAAATCATACATCAGGAACTATAAACCATATGTGATTCATCGTCAATAAATGAGAAAGCAAATTATGGCGGCACTTCCAATAGAGAGGTGTTCTTTGTCACCCCCATTTACCTAGAAAGGTGTTGGTTTCGCAGATCCATTCGAAATCAAGAGCTTCAAAACCCATTTTCGCAAAACTGACTCCAATATCAGACTTCCTTTCGAAGAGTTCGCGACTCTATTAAGTCGCATTAAAGCCTGTCTAAATTGCAGGCCTTTTTCACCAGTGTCCGACGACCCAACGGATTTTCTCGCACTGACACCGGGACACTTTATCCGCGATGCCCCCTTACTCGCTGCTCCTGAACTTAAAATTAATAATCCACCCTAATCAATAATCAATCGTTGGAAACGGTTGAAGTGTCTGCACCAAGAATTCTGTCGTCGTTGGAAACAGGAATATCTAGCCGACCTCCCCAAAAGTATAAGTGGAAACATCCGAACGAAAACGTAAAGGTAAATGATTTGGTGGTCATTCGAAACAAACACCTACCGCCTACTGAATGGCGACTAGGTCGGGTAATTCGCGTTTTTCCCGGACCGGACGGTAGAATCAGGGTGGCAACTATTAAGACTCAGATGGCTGACGTTACACGTTCCATCGTCAAACTCTGCGTTCTTCCATCCGATTGAAAAGATTTCATTCTTATTATTTTCATCCACACGTCCCTTATACGCTTGGTTTGCTCCTTTAATTTTAGATGAAGTATCTATAAACTTAATTGTTAATTGAATTAATAACTAATTATCTCAGCTGGCAACCTTTAATGTCCAATATTTATGCTACATTCCGCTTAAAGTAGAGAATGACCTACTTCTGTTCTATTATAATATATCTGCATATCACTGAATTTACTACATCCTGCTTTACGAGGGCAAGGTGAAAAGTTCTCGGCATGAATCAGAGATAGCGTTTCAATCAGCAAAAATTTATGTTTCCTGTCTGAGTGCACTTCCCATTAGTTCGTATGACAAGTTTCAACTTGTTCTCTCAAGTAGTTTGTTTATACAAATTTTGAAGTAGACGTCTTGCGTGTTTTCGTTAAAATGGATAAACTTGAATATCGTGCGGTCATAAAATTCTTCGTTTTGGATGCGTTAACCCCTAAGGAAATTCATCCAAAGTTGACAAAGGTTTACGGGGACTCTGGTCCTTCCATGTCAACTGTCAAAAAGTGGGCAGCTGAATTTAAACGTGGTCGCACCTCCCTCGAAGATGACCCACGTGAAGCACGGCCGAAAACCGCAATCACACCCGAAATCATCGAAATAGTGCATGATATTGTATTGGACGATACGCGACTGAAGGTGAGTGAGATAACTGAGGCTGTGTGTATATCGGAAGAGAGGGTGCGAAACATCTTACACAAAAACTTAGGGATGCGAAAGCTTTGCGCAAGATGGGCGCCGCATTTGCTGAATGCCAATCAAAAGCAAATGCGCAAACGATTTTCGCGGCAATCTTTGGACCGATTCAATAGGGATCCGACCGATTTTGTACGGCGATTTGTCACCATGGATGAGACATGGGTCCACCACTACACGCCAGAAACGAAACAGCAGTCGAAGATGTGGGTGGATGCTGGTGGTTCAGCGATAAAAAAGCGAAGTCGATCGCATCTGCCGGAAAGGTCATGGCCAGTGTGTTTTGGGATGCGAAAGGGATCCTGTTAATTGATTACCTTGAGAAAGGCAGAACAATTACAGGCGAATATTACTCCAACCTTCTTGACCAAAATTCGCGAGAAGAGACCTGGCTTGAAGAAAAAAAAATCATCTTTCACCAGGACAATGGACCTGTACATAAGAGTGCGTTGGCGATGAGAAAACTGCGGGATTTGGGCTACGATTTGCTCGGTCATCGCCCCCTATTCACCTGATTTGGCACCCTCAGACTTCCATCTATTCCCAAACTTGAAGAAATTTGTTTCTGGGAAGCGCTTCGTATCCAATGCAAAAGTTGAGAGGGCCGTAGATGAATATTTTCACAGCCTTCCAGACTCTCACTTCCGAGAAGGAATACTGATGTTGGAGAAACGCTGGACTAAGTGTGTTGAAGTCAAGGGAGATTATGTAGAAAAATAAAATCATTTTTTAACGGAAAATCGCAGTTTTTCTTTGTCAGGCCGAGAACTTTTCACCTCGCTCTCGTAATTAAGGTTACGCTAATAATGATTTTTTTTTTATACAGAGTACATTTAGGCGCTATGCGCCAAGGCGGCCGGTAATGTTTAGGTGAAAAAGTACCTATTATTCAATGTATAATACTTGCAAGAATCAATTCAATAATCATTGTAAGAAATCTAGTACTTTCACAAGTTCATTGCTTCCCACCATAATTTTGTTGTGTGTCGTAAACTTTTCCAGTTTTACGGGTCGGCCATTATTCTTTTGATCTTACTAGCGTGCGGTCGAGCCCAGAACACCATATATTAAATAAAGTTTTAACCGAGTGTACTCAAGATCATTGATCATTTTACCATTTTTTTTGCAACGAACCAGCATCGAGTCCATCGAGTTAACGCCAACCAATCCAGCAAGATGGGAAAAAAGAAAACATCACAGTTGAAAAGAGCCTGCACAAGGAATAGAAGGACATCTGAAGAAGAGCAAAAGGCCAACGAAAAAACGCAAAGCAGAAGAAAGTCCCGAAACATCTGCAAGAAATCTTGATAGAGTGGGTACGGCAAAACATGCAAATTTACAAGCTAAGACGAATGATAAAAGGCTTGAAAAGACATCAATTGGCTTGAAAAGACAGCTATTACCACCACCAATAATAATCTCTGGAGTAGACAGATTTGGTGAGTTAAAAAGAATATTGAACAAAAAACGAAGAAAATATGCAAGTTCACATCATATAGCAACTATAATTGGAAAATAAATGTCGATGACAGTGGCACTTGTGGAGAAATCACTGATGAATTGACGAAAATGAAGTTGCAATGGCACTCATATGAAAATAAAGCTACTAGATCACTGAAAGAATTATACAGAGGTCTTCACTTTTAATGCGATAAACACGATATTATTGAAAACCTAACGAATAAAAAATTGAAAATTTTGGAAGCCAAAAACCTAATTAAAAAAGAAAGAATAATTTTATGTTCTCCTTTCACAATCAAGAAGATGCCGAAGAGGTTTACGGTATAAAATCAATAATGGGTATTGTTGTTAAGACTGAACCTCTTCGAAGAAGACCCAACTCAATACCTCAATGCAAACGATGCCAAGCCTGCGGGTATACGCAAAGCTATTGCAAAAGAGATTATGCATGCGTTAAATGTCGATAACTATTTACCCTGTCGAAAATCATTTATTTATTTATTTCATCTAACAGAGTATAATAATCTCTTAAAGACTAAATAACAAAACTAAGATTTTGTTTGGATACAAAACATACATTCATAAAATACAATTTGTTAAACACTTTTTAATGAATATGAAAGGAAACTTGACCAATCAAATATTATCAGATAAGATTAATAGTAGATTATTCTTAAATTTAAGTCTGGAACAATAACAAAAATATCTATAAATGTTAATACAGAACTAACTTCAGTAATGCAAAGAGCAATTAGCTCAGGAGAATAAAAATCAAGCATTGATAGTAAGGTAGGACACTGAATTTGGCAATGAATTAAGTCTCTGACCAATATAACACAAAAATATTTACGACGACGTTCTAAACTATTTAAGTTATGATGATGATATGATAGATAATTTATTTGGTTAGACTGTTTACATTTGGATTTGTTATCGCACATTTTACAGTACAGAGATTCGATATAGTGTGTTTATTATATCTTTCAACTGAAATTCTATTTAACACAATGAACTATATATTAATAATTTCAATTTGAAGGAAAATACCACAAAAACCTTCAATTTAATAGAAAAAAAAAAAATAATAAATAAATAAATAAATAAATAAATAAATAAATAAATAAATAAATAAATAAAAAATAAAAATATATAAACACATAAATAAATAAAACGAATAAATAAATATAAGCATTTACTAATAATTAGTAAATAACATATAACAAATAAATTATATATAAATAAATAATAAATAATAAATAATAAATAATAAATAATAAATAATAAATAATAAATAATAAATAATAAATAATAAATAATAAATAATAAATAATAAATAATAAATAATAAATAATAAATAATAAATAATAAATAATAAATAATAAATAATAAATAATAAATAATAAATAATAAATAATAAATAATAAATAATAAATAATAAATAATAAATAATAAATAATAAATAATAAATAATAAATAATAAATAATAAATAATAAATAATAAATAATAAATAATAAATAATAAATAATAAATAATAAATAATAAATAATAAATAATAAATAATAAATAATAAATAATAAATAATAAATAATAAATAATAAATAATAAATAATAAATAATAAATAATAAATAATAAATAATAAATAATAAATAATAAATAATAAATAATAAATAATAAATAATAAATAATAAATAATAAATAATAAATAATAAATAATAAATAATAAATAATAAATAATAAATAATAAATAATAAATAATAAATAATAAATAATAAATAATAAATAATAAATAACAAATAATAAATAGTAAATAATAAACAATAATTAGTAAATAATAAATAAGAAATAATAAATAACAAATAAACAAATCATTCAATTTAAAAATTAGCAGTACATTGATAAAACGATGGAAATATAATTGATTTAATAAATAAATAAGGAAACAGTAATCAGTATATACATTAAATCATATACATATATACAAAAAACATGAAGAAATACTAGAGTATTAATCACATAATGCCAAAAAACAATATGAGAATTATACATTGCTGTTAAAAAGTTCAATTACGAGAGTATTATCAGCATACTGACAACGTGTAATGAATTTAGTATTAAGCTTATGAATTCTATTATGGATCAATTCAACATTCGCTTTTCTGTGAACATCTAAAGTTGAATGGTGCCACGGAAGATTTAACAACATTTTCAGTACCTTATTTTGAGCAATCTGCCAGCGTTTTATGTGACACTTAGCACAAACACCCCATACTTGACAACCATAGAGTAAGATTGTCTGGAAAATAACTTTATATATTATGATTTTGTTGTCACAAAGATTTCCGGTTTATAAAAGGGTACAACATTTTAATTGCTAAGTTTACTTTCTTGATAGTTTTAGTGACGTGTTCATTGAATGTCAATCTTGTGTCGAGATTTATACCCAAATATTTAACAGAAGGTGCCCAGTCTAGCTCAGTACCATTTACCCGAATTTTTCCACTAGGGAGAAAGCAAGGTTTTCTTTTTCGCGAGAAAAAGATTGCTTGCATTTTTTCCTCATTCAATTTAATTTTCCATTTGTGGAAATATTGCAGAAGTATTTCTATCCCATTGTTTAAATTCGTCTCAATGTTGAGAGCAAATTCATGCGATGAAAATACTGCGGTATCATCAGCATAAATAGCTGCTTTACACTCAGGAATGAATGGAAAGTCTGACGTGTACATATTATACAAAATAGGACTGAGGACAGAACCTTGTGGGACACCGGAATAGAAATATGACAACTCAGAACACGCTTTATTGACAAAAACTCTGAAACAACGACCAGACAAGAAACTTTGAACTACTTTACATTAATAAACAGGAATTTTGAACTTAAGCATTTTATAAATCAAGCCATTGTGCCACACTGTATCAAACGCCTTTTCTATGTCTAGAAGCACCATGCCCGTTGATTTGCCTAGTGTGCGATTTAGCTTTATATGCTTACAAATCCTAGCTACTTGGTGAGATGTGGAGTGGTATCGCCTTAATCCAAACTGCTCATTGGGAAATATTTTCCGGTCAGTGACAATTTTTAAAAATTTTTCCTTAATAATTTGTTCAAATATTTTGCTTAGGTTGCTAAGTAGGCTAATTGGTCTGTAGCTCTTAGCATTTTCAGGAGGCTTACCAGCTTTTAATATTGGAACAACCTTTGCAGTCTTCCAAGCATTCGGAAAATACTGCAATTTAAAGCATGCATTAAACATAAATGCCATAAACTTTAAACCGATTTTGGGTAGTTCTTTAATGTATACATTTTTGATACCATCAATTCCACCTACTTTCTTTAATTTTAAGTTAGTGACAAAAAAATGTATGTCATCCACCGTGACAAATTCACTTACTGGTGAGTCGGTTGATAAATTATCAAAGTTAACAACAGTATTGTCAACAAGAAGATTTGTAGATGCAACACCAAGGTTTTGGGACACTACATGATTTTCAAGAAAACCGGTTGCAAGTGCATTTGCCTTCTCTAAGTCAGTGAGGTACAACGAACCGGAGCTTTGGATACCAGGGATTTGTCTGTTTTTGTTTTTAGTTATTCTTACTATGTTCCAGAACGGTTTAGCACCTTTATCAAGACCATTTAACTTCCGATTCCAGGTCAAATTTCGATGAGACTGTATATGGTGGGCAATTAACCTATTGAGGAATAAAAATTGTTCCTTATATATCGGCAGCCGATACCTTTGCCAATTTCTCCTTTGTGAATTCCTAATTTTAATAAGCTCTAGGATGAAAGACGGAAGTTTTACATAGTAATCCTTTTTCGCTTTCCTTGGAGTGCATGTTTCAATGGAACTCAATATGGTATTGGAAAACTCTTGAACGATGTGATCGACATTTTCTTTATTAGTAACGTTTTCTAAGGTAGTTGGAAAGTTCCTTAATTTACTTTTCAGCAATGTACGAAAACGTTCCCAATTTGTATTTTTCAGATCAAAGAAGTTTTCAAAATTGGTTAATCTCGAACAGAGAATTTCACACAGAACCGGGTTGTGGTCTGAGCTAAGAGCATTTATTGAAATTGGCTGTGTTGTAACAGAGGAGACATTAGTAAGAAATATATCTAAGACGGAAGGACTACCACGGTTATTCACAGGGACGTACGTAGGACTAGGCGGATACAAAACAGAAACTGGATACGTTACAAGTAAATTTGCAAGTAAGTTGTCGCTAGAATTTGCCCGTAAGCACCCCCAATCCCTATGTCTACAGTTTAAATCCCCAGCAATAAGGAAATCTCCGCTTAGGCTTAACATTTTCCGTAAGTCACTTTTTAAACTTAGTCGTTTACTTGCTGGGCTAGTACCACCCGGATAATATACGCAGACAATTTTTATCAGTTTTTGGTTACTTAGTTTCACCTCAACAGCTATATTTTCCAGTACCTGTGTTCTTATAAGGGGTAAAAGAGAATGCTGAATTGATCTTCTAATAAGAATTGCAACGCCTCCACCTGTTCTACCGATTCTATCTTCACGATAGCATTTGAACTCGGAAGTAGACAGCGTAATGCTCGCATTTAACCAAGTTTCAGTTATTGTTGCAATGTCAATATTATTAACGTTTAAAAAATTCAAAAATTCAATGTGTTTATTCCGAATACCTCTGGCATTCCAATTTACAATTCTTATGTTTCTATCTATCATAATTACTTACTATTTGAGTATAAAAACTTAGTCGCTAAATGTGCGATAACATTGAATTGTTCAACCTTAGTTTTACATGAATTTAATTTTGTTATCATTTCCATTGCCAGTGCATTTAGTTCTTCAATGGAAAATAAATTGTTGTTGTAGCTGCTACTAGGAATGTTCTGGCTGGCGATTCCCGCACTCGTATCATCAGGTGGTTGGGCGATGTTCTCCCACGCATTCCCTACTTGAGGTGCTCTGCTCTCAGAGCGTTGATCAGTGTAACGGCGATGCGAATGTGACGGCAAAGAAGGAAAGTCTGTCAACGAGCTTAGCAAAACTGTTTTATGTTGACGAAGGTCAGTAGCATTCGAAAAAGCACGTTGAACTTTCGGTTGAGTGCGAAAAGTTTTGTTGACAATTTTTTCCCTCAGTTCCAGAAATTTATTTCGACTAACACATGAAGGGTCTGTTGATTTGTGGTTCTGACTGCAGTTCGCACATTTTATTAAAGTCGAATTGGTGCATTCGGATGTTTTGTGTGAGTCAGCACAGTTAGCACAATAAGTTTTGATGTGACAATTTCGTTCACCGTGACCAAACATTTGGCAGTTAAAACACTGCGTCAGTCTATTTTTAATTTTTCTTTGCAAGCTCCAGGTTACTTGCGTGTGCAATATGGAGCGATAATGTTTTCTTAAATCGCCGATTTTAATTGATGCACTCTCCAGGGAAACGAGATATATATGGTCCGTGTAGTGATCATATTTCTTAACGATTTTCTTTATATCACTGCACTTTAACCCAAGTCTGATAAGTTCAGTTTTTAGTGAATCGGAGTCCATTCCTCCCAAACCAAATAACACTACTTTAAAAGCTTTTTCACTTTTATTGTCGTGTGAGAAAACTGACAATTCTCTTCTTTAAATTTGTTTATCACGGCGTTGAAAGAATTAATTGAACCACAAACAATTTTGATTCCAATTGAAATTTTTTTTACAAAATATTATTATAATATCATTGATATTTAATTTTAGCATTAAATTATGCACAAAGTCACTGTCTTTCTGAAGCAGTTTTATCGGGGGAACATACACCTTCTTTTCAATATCGTTTGGTGATATTACTTCATCCATGTCGTCATTGTCGCTATCTGGCAAACATTGCAGAGGACTCCAATAATTTGTTCTGGAGTCCTTCACTTTGACACTATTACGATCCATAGGAGACCGAAATTTTTTTGCTGAGGACAATTGCTTGTCCTCAGTATCAGGCGAACGATCGCGTTTATAAATTTTGGTCAACGAGAAGGAAAATAAAGAAAGCAAAAGATATATGGAAAGAGTAAGTATGACCAGCGCACTCTAAAGCTCACGATGAACTGAAACTATTTAAGTTAAATAACCATAATCTGGTTTTATAGAAAGGCGTTTCGATTCTGCAATTTAATTTAAAAAATAAAAATCTAGTAAAACTTTTCTGTACTGTTTTAATTCGATAGGAGTGCAAATTGTAAGAAGCATTCCAAATAATACTGCAATACTCCAAGTGGGGTCTTACTAAAGAAATGAAAAGAGTTTTTAGTGTGTAGGGATCAGTAAAATCTCTTGAATTTCGTTTAAGAAAACCTAGCAGAGAATTAGCCTTACAAACAATATAGTCTTTGTGTTCATTGAAGGTTAGGCGAGGATCAAGCAAAATACCCATGTCCTTTTTTGAGGACACTCTATCAAGTGGACTGCTTTTAATACCATAACAATGCAAAATGGAAGTTAAAGACCTAGAGAGTGTTAAGCATTGATATTTCGAAGTATTTAAGGGCAAATTTTTAACAACACAACATTCGTCAACTGCATTAATGTCTTCCCGTAAAAGATTACAATCGTTTTTGTTTTAATTGCACGAAATATCTTTAGATTATCAGCAAACAAAAGACATTCAGATTGCTTGATGACGTTCGAAAGATCATTAATAAAAAGTAGGAATAAAAACGGGCCAAGGTGGCTACGGATAAGATGAAGTGGGAAGGATAAAGAACAAACACAGTTTCTAAGTAAGATAAGAGAAATACCATCAGGACCATCACTTTTTATACCCCTAAGGTCGGTAAGAGTTTTTTCAATATCTAGTCTATCAAAATGCAAATCACTAAGGTGTATCATAGATTCCAAATTCGAAAAAGAATCAGCTTCAGATTTGGTAACCCATTAGTATTTCTTTTGGAATTTATAAATTCCATAAAATTTGCTATTCGTTTTTAATTTATCTTCACACGACAATATGTAACCTCTGTACAAACATTTTTTTAGAACATCAAATTCCTTTTGGCAAAGCAGGTACTAAGATATTAGATATTAGATCTGTGATTCCTTAAACGCTTGTAGGCTGTATTCTTTTTATTTTTAAGATTCAAAAGCCTCCTATTAAACCAGATCGGGTGTCCATGCAAAATGCCATAGATTCCAAATCAAGAGATGGTGGTGGCAATGGTGTATTGGTACCCTGGTCAATTGTCACGCTAATGATTCATAGTTCAAATCCTGATGTCAGCAAGCATTTATTTATTTCTGATGAAATATATAAAGACAGTCCGATCATTTGCAAAAGCTTCTGTGAACACTACTGCGAAAGGCATAACACTGGCAGTAGCTTGGTCATCTGGCTGGAAAAATTGTTCGCTCTGTTAATGATGATTACTCCCTGACATCGATTATTGGGAAAAAAGTACTGTGAATCAGAAGCAATGACAATAATAACAAAAATCTCCCCAGTTATCTGGACGCCAGCCCCGGAGATGAGCTGAAGCATAAACAACTCAGCTTCAAGGACCACTACACCAAAATCTTTCTCTCTCTCTCTCTATCCATCCTTTCCAACGCCTGCACTGTGTGTTAACATGTTAAAAGTATTAATAACCCTTTGAGTGCGTGCAAATTATAAAAAAAAAGAGTTGATAATATATTATTCCATGAAACCGATTCCAAGTAATTGTTCATTGCGTCAAAATCAGCTTATTGAAGTGAGGAAAACATCCAACAAATGGCTGTCCACTTAAGAAGGTTGAAAAAGTAAAATGTATCAACTGTCGTGAAAACCACCCAGCTAGTTACAAAGGTTGTCCAGTTGCAATACAATATCAAGAAAGAAAAAACCAGGTTACTAGCAATCACCAACAAAACCTACTCAAAAACAAAAACAAGCAACAAGTAAATATCGAAATCAATAAAGTAGAAAAAATACTAATTTCTGTTAAAACAAATACACCGATTGTGAGTAACAAATCGTGTTCCCAAATTGTGAAATATACACGTAAACAAGAAGAAATTTCAGTAAAGGAAATGCTTTTTACAATTATTCAAAGATTGGATATTCAAGATATAATAATTAAGCTCCAAGTACTAATCAAAGAAGTTTCCACAGGAAGAAACCAACAAAATAATAGTGTTTAAAAATCTGAAAGTGGCAACCTGGAATGCAAACGGTTTACTCCAACATACTCGTATCTTTGAATTTCAGGTATTTCTATGTAAGGAATATACATAATGATGTTTGCCTGATTTCTGAAACCCTCTTCAAACAGGGAACTAAGATTAGAATTCCTTTGTACCTATGTTACCACCCTCCCCATCCAATTGACAGTGCCAGGAGAGGTAGTGCTGTGATTGTAAAAGTACGGATTGCCAAAAATAGCAAAACAAACCATGCAAGTAGCTTCAATAAACATTCTGACTAAAACCAAGGAAATTTTAACTTTTTATTTCGACTGGTTCGCCCACTTATTAGCCATCTGACCCAGCGAAAATACCAGATCTTATTGACTTCTTCATAACCAAGGGAGTCAATAGAAAAGAGGTAAAAGCTGAAAGCAGTGATGATCTGTCGTCGGATCCTACACCCGTAATCCTAACGGTCAACGGCATGTCACTAGCACAGATAGAGAACGTAAGACTTACCAACAAAAAAACGAACTGGAGTAAATTTAAAGAACTGCTCGAAGGATTTATTAACCTTAGATCCCCATTGATTACACCAACCATATTGACATCGAAGTGAAGCAATTCATTGCCGATACACAACAGGCAGCAGAAGATAGTACACCGACTTAACAACAAAAAACAAACATCGGCAAAATATCACAAAGAAATTAGGGAACTAATATTAGAAAAGAGAAGAGCTCGCAGGAAATGGTAAATGACAAGATATCCTGGCGACAAATCTATATTTAATGGACTAATAAATAAATACCTTTGTAACAAAGTCACAGACTACTCCCTTTGGAAGGCTGCCAAACATTTAAAGAGACCTCAAGCGCAAGATCCCCCTTTAAAAACATCTCATGGGAAATGAATCGGCGACCCAAAAGAAAACGTCGAACTTTTTTCGGAGCACCTGACAAATGTTTTTAAACATTTTTCACCTAGCATGGCAAACGAACGTCTTGATTTCTTTGATGGAGTAGATGAAGACATAATTGCTTATATTTCTTTAAGAGAGATCAGTACATGCATTCATAAGCTATATAATAGAAAGTCTCCAGGTTATGATCTTATAACTGCTCAAATCCTTAAAAAAGCTACCCTTAAAATCATTGTTGAAGCTTAAGCTTATTATTAATGCTTGTTTTAATCAAAGATATGTCCCACTTCACTGGAAGATAGCAGAAATTATTGTTATACCTAAACAAGGTAAACCTCTTTCAGAAGTTTCCTCATAAAGGCCAATTTCACTTTTACCGGTATTATCAAAACTTTTCGAGAAACGGCTTCTTCAAAGACTAGACAGAGTCATAGAGCAAAGAAGGCTTATTTGCACCCATCAGTTCGGGTTTAGAAATAAACATTCGACAATAGACCAATTACATCGTATAACTAATTTTATAGAAAAGCACTAGAAGAAAAACAAGTTTGTTCTACAATATTCTTAGACGTTGCTCAGGTTTTTGATAAAGTTTGGCATAAGGGTATAGAGTATAAACTTCATAGGGACTTACTTATACAATATTATGGGATACTTAAATCTTATATAGCAAATAGATTCTTTAGAGTTCGCTATGGTTCAGCATATTCTGAACTTAAAGAAATACAAGCAGGTGTTCCACAAGGAAATATTCTAGGGTCCACTATATATTTATCAAATACTAGGAATATACCACATGCAAATGACACGATGATAGCCACATTCGCAGACGACACTGCTCTTCTATCATCTGATGGATGTATAGCTAAAGCAACTGAAAAGCTTCAAAATTCAATTAACGAGATATGTGATTGGACGCAACGATGGCGAATTAAACTTAACGAGTCAAAGTCCACTCATATCCATTTTACAAAAAAAAAAAATAACGAATCTTCTTGTTGTTATTAATAATCAAGTAGTTCCTTATTTTAACATAGCTAAATATCTGCGTATGTTATGAATCTGTTTGCTAAGCAGAAATAGAAGGAACATGTGAAAAAGAAAGTAGAAGAGCTAAATATTAGATATAGAAAACTTTATTGGGTGTAAGGATATAATTCAGAAGTGCCTACTGAGAATAAAATCTTAACTTATAATCGGATACTAAAACCTGTTTGGACGTATGGTATCCAATTATAGGGTTGTACAAAGAAAACAAATGTAAACATACAAATATTTCAAAAAAAAAGTCCTTCGGGGAATAGTAAATGCAACATGGTATATTAGAAATAGTCACTTGCATCGTGATTTGCAGATTGATCATGTGATGGAAGCAGTTAAAAAGAACGCAATCCGTCACAACGAGCGTCTGCAGATGCATATTAATCCTGAGATAGAAGACGTCTTAAATGAATGATATAATAATCGTAGATTAAGAAGAACTAAACCTCACGAACTTATAATTTGACAATTATGAGAACCCGTATTTAATTTATAATACCTTCTCAAACGCAACTGAATGTTGAAATTAAAATCATTTGTCTATCTTTCTCTGACTGCTCATGATTAAGGAGATGTTTTTAGTGCCGTTAGAGTCCCACACTACTCTGGGCTTCTAACCCTACAGTGTTTTTCGAAGTTTTTACCTTTATTAAAAAAAAATGTATCTTTTTATTTCTTTACTTATTTATATATTTATTTATTTACTTATTTATCTATTTATTTAATTATTTTTTAATATGATAATATGTTAATTATTCTTTGTTCCCTTTTCATTTTTTTTATTATTTATATACTTATTTGTATTTATTAAAACTTATTTAATTTTTTTTTTGTAACGGGTGGGCCATCTAGTGTTTTCTTTTTAAATCATAGGTTATTTTGACACTGACAGCTGTTTCCCGCTCGAAATCTTGACAGAAAGTCAGTATCATACCTCCGCGGAACGAAATGAGTCACTCTACGCTTGAATAACATTGGAAAATATTGAAAACTTATTTCCAACGTGAGTGCTGCGTAGCCCAAACAGTGCGTTTTTTTGAAAAGAAGTTTTGGCCGAAATGAAGCACCCACCGCGCCTACTGTACGCAAGTTTGTGCAAAAAGTTCGTGAGACTGGTATGCTAGTGGACAACACTCATGGTCCCCGTCGTCGCACGGTGCGCACAGACGAGAATTTGGCTGCTGTAGCCGAGAGTGTGAGACTCAATTCACGAACATCAACTCGTCATCGATCTCAACAGCTCAACATTTCACGCGCTAGCCTGAGGAGAATTCTGCACAAAGATCTGGGATGATTCGCTTACAAGGTCCAATTGATTCAGCAATTGAAAGCGCATGACCATCCGCTTCGTTATCGCTTCGCAGTTTGGGCCTTAGAGCAGCTTGAATTGGACAACGATTTTGGGCGAAAAATCATCTTTTCGGACGAGGCACTTTTTCATCTCGGCGGCTACGTTAACAAACAAAATTTCCGCATCTGGGGCTCGGAAAACCAGCACGTTATTGTCGAGAAGCCAATGCATCCACAGAGAGTGACAGTTTGGTGGCGGATTGTGGAGTGGTGGCATCATTGGACCATTTTTCTTCGACAATGAGGCTGGGAACAACGTTTCGGTCAACGGTGGGCGTTATAGAGCCATGTTAACGACTTTTTTTTTACTGAAATTGAAGACATGGATTTGGACGACCTCTGGTTCATGCAGGATGGCGCGCCATGCCACACAGCCCATGCCACAATCGGTCTTTTGCGCACCAAATTCCCAAATCGTGTTATCAGCTGTCTTATCGATGTCAATTGGCTGCCTCGGAGCTGCGATTTGACCCCTTTGGACTTTTTTTTGTGGGGAACCGTGAAAGACCGATGTTATGCCAACAATTTGGAAACGATTTAAGCACTTAAGGCCAATATCATCCAAGCAAACCGTGAGCTACAGCCCGAAACCATCAACAAGGTCTTGGAAAATTGGAGTGATAGAATGCGCTACTGCGGAGCCAGCCTAGGCATCCACTTGAACGACGTTGTATTCCATAATTAATGGGAATGTTTGTTCTTACTAATAAAGCCATAATACATGGAAAAATTTCATTTTGTTCATTTTATTGGATTTTTAAAAAGAAACTTGTAGTTGGCCCACCCTGTAAATACACTCAGTTTACATACAGATGTACATATATTTATATTCATAACCATACATTTTCATTATATTCATGCACACATTTGTAAACACTCATATTTTTTCCCATAACAATCACATCATGAAAGGTGCGTCCAGACCAAAGAAACATTTCAGAAGCATTTCAGAAACATTTTAGAAACAGAGAAACATTTCTGAAATGTTTCTGAAATGTTTCCGAAATATTTCTTTGGTGTGGACGCCGATGAAACATTTCTGAAATGTTTCTGAAATATTTCTCAAGCTCCACGTGCAGAAAGTGAGTGTTTTTTTGTGAAAATAAAAAAAATGTCAAGAAAGGCGTGGAGTAATGAGGATACAATTTCTTTAATTAAATTGTATGAAACTTAAAGAGTTTTATGGGAACACCAAAACGAAAATTACAAAAATAGAAATAAAAAAGCCGATGCTTTAGTAGAAATTTCTGAAGAGTTTAAGTGCGAAAAAGACGAAGTGGAAAAGAAGCTTCATGCGCTTAAAGTGCAATTTAGACGAGAGAAAAATGTACAGAAAACTAGAACCGGAATGGGAGGCGAAAGAGAGAAAAGCTGAGTGGTTTGCTTTCAAGCACCTGCGCTTTTTAAATGATCGGGATGAGTGTGGCTCCACTTCGTCAAACTTGGAGGTAAGAAATAAGTTATTATTTTTAGCTTTAAACTGTATGTTTAATTTATCTTCAATTTCAGGGTAGTGGCCAGAGTAATGGAATAAATGAAGAACGGGAAAACACAGAAACATGCATAAACTTACTTACGGAGGTAAAGTACAAATTATATGTATAATCATGTTAACTGTAAATTATTTTCATGATTTCAGGAGGCAAATTCTGATGTATGTGAAATATTTTCTGAATCAAGCCATACACCGAAAACTCCGGTTCCATCTACTTCAAAATTAAGCGCATCTCCTAAGAAAAAAACAAAAAAATGCAAAAAAGGCGAAGAAGATCCAAAATTGAACGAAGCGTATGGAATAATGAAAAGTTGTTTCCTCGAATCGAAGAACAGAGACGACAACAAAATCTTTGGGGAGATGATAGAGGCTCGTATTAGGAAGATGAAAAATATCAGGAGAGTTTGCTTGCTCAAACACAAAATCGAAAATTTACTTTTTGAAGCGGAGATGGAAGAAATCGAGGAGCAATCAGAACAAGCAGCAAAGGTTATTAATATTGAGACCTGCGGGCTGCAATCATTTTTTTCATCGTTTGAAAGTACTGAATAAGAACTGAAAAAATTACAATGTTTCTTAAAGAAAATTTCCATTTATTTACTTTTATGAATACTTTATTTAGTTTATTTTTGTCACCGAATGTGATTTACGTGGATAAGCTTATAATTATGATGTTAATTTGTTTTAAAAAGATGATAATAAAAAGTTGTTGTTTTCAATAAAATTGCCTTTTAGTTATCAAGCATAATCTTCTTGCCATGGTAAAGAGCCTTGATGACTAAGAAAATACTGAGCATACTCTAGCCGAATTTCCTTTGCAGCAGACGAAGATTTCCTTGGGCACATTTTCAGTGGAAGAAAGGATGTTTGCCGCTCTTTCCATCTTTTCGGTTTAGCAATAGCTTCCATGTATTTTGATTGTGATGATTCGCTTTTACGAAGGAAATTATGCAAATAAGCGCATGTCTTTGCAACGGAGGCTGCCTTTTGAAGGGTTAAAAGCATTCGTTTTCTTGGTACACGGAAAACCGCGGTCACAATCCCGAACGTATTTTCCGACACATTTCGTACTCTGCTTAGCCTATAATTGAAAATTCGCCCCACTGAACCTTTTGGATGAGTACCGGTAAATGGTTTCAACACATGAGTATGCAAAGGAAACGCAGCATCGCTGACTATAACATAGGGTACTGGTTTTTCTCTTCCTGGTAATATCTCATCACTTGGCAAATTTATTGTTCCGTTATTGAGAGCCGTCCAAAACATACTATTTTTAAAAACGCCCCCATCAGAGATACGGCCCTTACAGCCAACATCGATGAATATAAAGGAATATGATGAGTCTACTACGGCCAAAAGTGCCATACTAAAGGTCCCTTTGTAGTTGAAGTAATCAGTACCACTGTTAGAAGGTGACGCTATAACTATATGACGACCATCCATTGCACCAATACATTGCTTAAACTGCCACCTGCTATTAAAGCCCTCTGCAATTTTGAGCCATTCTGATTTTGTCGTCGGGACCTATAAATTAAAATAATAAAATAATACCTTAACAAAATAGATATCCATGTGATTTACCTGCATATAATTTTGAAGTCCATGTATAAGTGCTTCGCAAACTTCCGGTACAATACAAGATATGCTCGAAGAGTTACTGCTAGACGTTCTTGAACACTAATGGTCGATCTGTAGTTCGTATTTTGTTTTCTAATTCTGGAACCGATCAAATTAACAAGAAACTCGAAGTCATCACTTAACACCCTCGCGAAATTTCTGTATTCACTTAAACCGTCGATTTTCAGATCTTGTAATAACTTTAATCCACCTGAATTTTCTCTATTTTTAAAAAAAATATCTTTGCCACTGTTTTTTTTTCTTCTTCTTATCGTTTTCTATTTTTTTCATGATGATGAAGCACGACGCTATTAATACTACCTCTTTTGAGCCCATCATCTTCAAGAGCAAAAATGGATAAAAAGAAACATTTCAGAAACATTTCAGAAATGTATAATTTGGCGTCCACACCAAAAGAAACATTTTAGAAACATTTCTGAAATGTTTCTGAAATGTTTCTGAAGCAAATGGGAAACAATCGGGAAACATTTCAGAAACATTTCAGAAACAATGTTTCTGAAATGTTTCTTTGGTCTGGACGCACCTTAAGAAAACACTTTTTAAATACAAAATTCGAATGTACTCCACCTATTTAACGTATTCTCTCTATACACACAGTTGGTCGAAAGAGAAATAATAAAGAAATAAAAGCTAAGAACCGTTACAATTGTGTGTATAAAAGGGCGACACGATCAGGAGCTCATCGCAGTCTTTCCCAGTCAATTGTAAGCATACATTGGGGCTACATGACTAGTATAGAGCATTGCAGAGTGGACAAATTGAACGATTACAAATTCTCGGCCAGAAATCTGAAAACTTCTTTCTCAAATTGTTTGGTGCCATGGAGCCTTCTAATATTTAGGGGTAAGGAATTCAAATTTCTGATGGCACAAACAAAACACTGACGTTCAGAGGTAGTACATGAGAACCTTGGTTGAATTAGAACTTGAGAACGCGATGAATAAGAGAATTAAATTTTTTCGTACAAATATGACGGCGTTTTATTCATAATGATTTTGTTCAATGTTTTAAGTGTGCAAAATTTCAAATAATTATAAAAACTGCATCCTAGTATGTTTTTTATGTAAGCGGAAACATGGTCAAACCGTTTTAAATTGTATGCATATCGGACTATGTTGTTGAAAGCTACGGTAAGTCTTCTTTTTATTTCCGCACTATGACTACAAAAAATTTCGCAGGACAGGAAACGATTTGTACATATGTACATACATACAAACGGTAACTGATGAATGAAATATATCGTAATCGTTGTTTGTGTAGGGTAGTCGTTTGGGGTAAGTGTGCGCAGCGGGTAAGTGTACGCACAGTGAATTTCACGAAAATGACAATGAATATTAAGTATCTCTAATGCACAATTCAGTAGGTATCTGTCCTTTGCTTGGGTCAGCTGTTGTTGCGTTTCAGTTTTGTTTGTTTTGTAAAGGGGAAGCCAAACAAAAAAAAAAGGTTAGTTTTACTAAAATATTTCTCAATTTTAAAATCGTGTTAGTGTTCAGTGATTGTATTACAAAACATTGAGTGGTAATTATTTATTGAATATAGAAATAATAGCTGACTTGCTCTTGATGATTTTATTTCAATGAACGATCTAATAATAAGATCTACTACTAATACTTATCTTAAAACTAAGACAGCTAAGATATTCGACGAGAATCAAACAACAGTGCTCTACGTGACGGAATGTACTGACCATTCAAAATGATGGCGAGTGACGAATCTGTGCGCGTTGGATTTCTATTACAATGTCTGTACCTCCCTTTAGGGTACAGTGTGTCTTAAAAGACGAGCAACATTATTAGAGTGTTGTTAGAATCCGGTTATAACACCCCTACCCTTTGACACAACCGTCTCGGGTGTTTTTCTGTTTATCTGAGCTTCGTTAGAAATTAATTCAATTTTTGTAGTTAAGTGTTGTTTGGTTCCCTTGGTTTTACAGTGGAAATATAGTATGCTACATGCTATTACAATTATTATTATAGTAGTGTTTATTATAATAGTTAAGTGATTACTTTTTTCTGACTTACGTTCTAAATAGTTTATTTTTTGTCTGTTTTCAATGTTATTTAAGTGTATTTTATGCAAAGTGAAATTAAATATTTGCTTCGTCATATTAACAGTTGGTATTGATAGTATGGGCTCGTCATAGAATTTTTCTAACTTATTGCAAAATTTTAAATTATCGATTTGGATCTTACAATTTCAATATTTGATTAAATTATGCCCCTTAATAGTAATTTCTTGATTTACACAGTTTTGAATAATTGTTCTAACTTCTGAATTTTTTACAATAATTAAACCAATTTCAAGTTCTTCAACTATTTTCTCATTATTAATAGTGAAATTACAATAGTTATACTCCTTAGCCCGATTTCAAATACAATTGTTACTGTGTAACTGAAGATTTTTTTTATTTTCAACATCGCTTGAGTATTCGTAAATATTTTGCCCTGGAACTATTATTTGATTATTCCCTCTTAACTGTAACTCTTCTTGATTTTTATTTGGTAAGGGAATTATTAACGTCAAAAAATATTTTTCTTTTGTAAATACTGGTATAGAAATTGTAAAAAGAATAGTTTGTTCATTGATTCGTACGTTGCTTCTTATAAATGGTAATAGCTCTATTGAAATATTATACTTTTGTATCTCTTCGTTTGATAGAACGTCATGAGCAAGTACTCTTAGCCTACTGAGTAAAATGTTATCATTAATTTTCTCTACTTGTTTGTTCAGAGTAGAGATATCGATTAGAATCGTTAGGACATATTTCATTTCGTTAGTTATAGTTTTAATGTTCGCGGATTTTGTTGTTATTGGGCCTTACTAATAACCAAACACTAAAAACGACTTAAAAACGTAGTCAGCATAAATTATAGTGCAGGGCTTAAATTGAATTCTACCAATAACCAATTTAAACAAGTCTCTAACTAATCTGAATACCTCTTCATGAATCTATTACTTTTGACTGTCAAAGTAGTCACTTGTCTCTTGTCATTACTTATTATTCTGAAATTCGTTGTTTTGAAAATTTTGAAATTTAAAATCAAATAAATTATCTGGAAAATGGAGTCAAATTCCGATGAGGGCATTTATACCGATTTAATATTGGATGAGGAATCGGCGACCAGTCAAAAAGTTAAGCGTTATAAAAAAAGGATGAATCCATTTGAAAGATATGAGGAGCAAGAGTTCTTTCAACATTACAGGTTTGTGAATAATAAGTGCATTTCGTTCGCACTCCAATTTTCTGATATATCAATCGAACTGCAGATTCAACAAACATACAGCACTTTACATTCGTGATCTCGTGCGCGAAGAACTAACGCCACGAACAAATCATGGAGGTGCAATTTCGCCGGAAGTGATAGTCCTTGTATCAATAAGATATTTGGCCAAAGGCGCTTATCAAAATGATATTGGTAAGCATATAATTCGAACAAGCACCTTACTACGAGTATATACCACATTGCCGTGCTTTTTCCTTTAGGAGACTTGCATAATATTTCCCAGCAATCTGTAAGCAATTGTGTAAAGAAGTTTGTTACAGCTTTGGCTTTAAAAATTAAGGATTTCATAAACTTTCCGACTGATCCAGAAACTATAAGGCAGCTGAAAACAGATTTTTTTTAAATCGCAAGGTTTCCGCAGTGCGTAGCGGCAGTCGATTGCACCCAAATTAAAATAAAAAATCCTGGAGGAGAATTTGGTGCACGACACAGATGCAGAAAAAAATGTTATTCTATGAACGTGCAAGTAATGTTTATAATTCGACGTAATTTCTCTTCATAATAACTCGTACACCTACTTACTTCATAGGTTATTTGCGATGCGAATTACAAAATTCTGGACTTTGTTGCCTGTTGGAGAGGTTCAGCACACGATTCAAGAATATGGAGAGAAGTCTCTATTTCTCAGCGGTTGGCAAATACGAACCTGCGAGGAGAGGTTGTCCTCGGCGATGGTGGTTACGCATGCTCAAAATTATTATTGACTCCATTTAGACTGTCTGCCCAATTAAGTCCAGCGGAACAACTTTACAATAAAGCACACATTTTAACTCGAAATCATGTTGAGAAGGTTTTTGGCCAACTAAAAAACAAGTTTCGTGTTTGTTTCAATGGGATACAAATAAACTACGATACAGCAAAGGCCACAATTGTTGCAATAGCAATCCTGCATAACATATCTGTTACACGTGCAAACGGTATGTTTTTTAGTATCAGGAATGACATCGAATTCGGTTAATTCGTTTATTCACCCACAGGGTTCCTGAGCAATTTGCCAATTGAAGTACCTCGAATTTTGGAGCACGAATATGTTGATGTCGACGATGGTATTGATACTACATCACAAATAAGGATCAGCAGAAACGTGCATAGATCACATTTCATCCGAAGACATTTTCAACTCGATTAGTTAAAAATTTCTATTGAACATGAAACTAAAAGAAAAATAACACATGAATTGAAGTATGTAAATAAAAACCACGATCTCTCTCTTAAAAAAGTTATTTTAATTCAGACCCATACGTTTTGAACACAAACACAGCAGTAAGAAATGTACATAATGTACATAAAACATAAAGCAATTAATCATTGCGTGATCTATCTCTTTCATTTTTCATTTTCAGGTCAAGTAAAATGAGTACCTTGTCCTGGACTTCGATCTTTTTTCTTTCGACCTGCTCCTTAATTTCCAGAATTAGTTTCATTTTATTTGTTTCATATTCAACTTGTATTATCCGCTTTTTTAATAATTCTTCCGATGTTATTGTCGTCGGGAAAAGTCTTCTGAATTTTTTTCTTGTAGTTTTTTTGTCCTTCGACATCGCAAACTTCTTTTCAGGCGATAATTTCATTAGTGTTAGTAATGAAGCTGAATTCGGCAAGGTCTTAATATACTGAGGTTCGTTTTCTCTAAAATGTGTAAGGGAAAAAGTAATTAACATACTATTGTGATTTCCAATGCAAGCGGTTGCAGTACATATTTGCCTTAAATGCTGCATCAGAATCATATTTTGATGTGTCCAGCTCGAAATCCATAGTTAAGACTTCGGAAATTGCTATGTCTAATTTGCCTGGCTCATTTGGCGGAGTTACTCCTCCAGTTTCCTGCTGGCTTTTCTTGTAAGAGCTGATGCTAGCACGAGCCGCAGTCTTCGACCTGTTCCACTGGTCTCGAATTTGCTTCGTTGTCAATTTGTGGCCATTTCTTCGTTGGTTACATAGATAATGTTTTGCACTTTTTTATGCATAATTCTTTGAGTTACTTTTTCCTTATTTCCGTAGTAAAGGTATAATTGATTTTTGTAAATGTTAATCGGTTTTTCTATAATGGGAATATGAAACTGACTGTCTTCGGTTGCTGAGTGAATAGTCGCCGCTGTTGAGAATCGATCATTTTCATCAGTAGTATGTTTTTCCATTTGGTTTCCAAAATATTTTTCAATGAATTTGTCGAACACGCGACTTATGTCATTGCTTTCGCCATGTACTTCGCCATTAATAAGTTTTTCTTCATTATTATTTACCTCTATTTCATTTTGCGTAGGCAATCTATTTATTGCGTCCGCTGCGCTATTGTGTTTCCCTTTTACGTATTCGATGGTGTAGTCAAACTCGTTTAGTTTAATTTTCCATCTCTGCAACTTCGAGTTTGGTTCCTTCAGTGAGTCTAACCAAACTAGTGGTCTGTGGTCTGTTTTTATCACAAATTTTCGGCCGAATAGATAGGGTCGAAAATATTTCGTGGATGCTACTATTGCCAATAACTCTTTTTCTATCCATGAGTATTGTTTTTCGTGACCATTTAATGTTCGGCTGTAATATAATATAACATGATCATTTTGCATTAGAATACCACCAATTGCATAATTGGATGCGTCTGTCACTAGCATGAATTTTTTGCTTTAGTCCGGGTACTGTAGGATGGGTTCGGTAGTTTGGTAAAGTTTTAATTTGTTGAAAGCATTTACATAGTCTTTCTCATTAAGATCTGCTCTTGCATTTTTTTAAAGATATTTTACCATCGGGTGTGCAATTCGTGAATAGTCCTTAATAAAACGTCTGTAATAGCCGGTCATTCCAAGGAAGGCTTTTATTTCTTTCTGCGTTTTTGGTAATAACATTGCTTGTATTGCTGACACCTTGCTGGGGTTTGGTCTTATACCCTCTTCAGAGACGATATGACCCAAAAACTCAGTGCTTTTCTTCATAAATTCACATTTTTGAAGTTGAATTTTTAGTTTGGCATCATAAAACTTTTGTAGGATTAATTTTAACGAATTAATGTGCTCTTTTAAGCTCGTAGAAAAGACTAATACGTCATCCAGATACACTACGCATATTTTGTTAATGAATTCATGCAATGCTTTGTTAATCATCCGTTGGAATGTCGCCGGAGCGTTTTTCAATCCGAACGGCATGCGGGTGAATTCTTAATGGCCAGTTTTCGTGGAAAATGCAGTCTTATGCTGGTCTCTTTTATCCATTTCGATCTGATGGAATCCTTTGGCAAGGTCCAGTTTTGAAAAATAAATGCACTTCCCTGGTTTATCAAAAATATCTTCTACATTGGGGATAGGAAACCTATCACCTATTGTATTTAAATTTAATTTCCTATAATCGATTACGATACGCCAATTGCGTTTTCCTGATGCGTCGGCCTTTTTGGGCACAACCCATATAAGGCTGTTGTAAGGGCTATTGGATTCCTTTATTATTCCTTGGCGTAACATCTCAATAATTTGTGAGTCCACCTCTTTTCGGTGAATTTCGGGGTATCCGTACAGTTTGCTATGAATTGGTGTGTCATTTTGCGTTATTATTCTATGTTTTACTTCACTCGTAAATGTGAGATTATCATTGGCTTTGTAGAAAACACTTTTATTTTGATTAATAAGCTTATGCAATGATATCCTTTCTTCGAGATTTAAATGATCGTCTCTTATGAATTCTAAAATATTACATTTTTTGACTTCATTATTGAATATCTCGATTTCGTTGTCTTTGTACGCGTTATGTACTTAGAACACGGTTTTTATAATCTATTTTGGCATTGAGATCACAGAAAATATTGTTTATATATTAGTCCATCGAATCGATCATGGACATTATATTCCAAGAAATCTACGTAATAGTTATTTAAATTAAATTCTTGAAATAATGGGAAGTGACACATCGTTTTTACTGGAACTATTCTATTGAGGGCACGTAAACTAATATCTATTTTCTTTTTCCATTTTTCTTGGCAAAGCCCTGGGTTTATTAAGCTATGTTCAGCTCCTGAGTCTGTTAAAAATCGCATGGTCTTAATTGGGTTATTAATCACTATATAGGGCATGTATTTGAGGCGCTCCTGTGAAAATTTGTTTCGTTAGTAGGTACATCCATTGGTTCTGCGCTGTTATTTTGTTGCCTATAGTCGTTGAAATAATTATTCCTGAAATGACTTTGGTTAGTTCGTCGCGTTTGCGTTTGCACACTGGAATTGTCGTAATTTCTTGTTTGTCGAGTTTGACTGTCTCGCAAGTCCTGCCTTTGGTTTTGGAAAGCATTTTGCATATTTCCATTCGCTGGGCCATAATTGGTACGCACTCCATTAAATTCTCTACTCCTTGTGTTACCTCCTGTTTGCCTATTCAATTGGTTCCGATAACCAAACTTTGCGTTTGCATTATTATGCATAAAGGTGGAATTTGCCCTGTAGTTTGGCTTTTTAGATGTTTTGTGAAATTCTTTTCCTAATATTCTACTATTGGGTTGTCCGTTGGGACCCAAGTGTTGATGATTTCTTTCTAGTATTATCTTAAATGCTTTATTTAACTTGTCAGGGTTACGCGAAAGAATGATTGTTCGCGTTGGTTAAGGAAGGTTATTCTTAAAACATTCGAGAGCTATGAGGTTGTTTGATTCGAACATTTCCTGGTCGACTTCGCCGTTAAGTATCTGTGTATTATTTATCCTACTTAAGAATGTATTTAAATTGTATTTGTCTAAAAGTACATTTTTGCTTAAACTCTCTCCAAAGTCGGATTTTAATGCTTCCTTAATTTGACTCCAGGTGTCTAATCTTCCCTGTCTTTGAAGTGTTCTTCGCGCTTTACCTACTATTTTGTCTCTAATAAAACCCGTTAAGATGTCTCTTTCTGCGTCGCCGAATGTTAATATTGTCGGCGCTATTGCATCGACTCTTTGAAAAAACTCGACTAAATTATCGTCTTTTTCACTAAATTGGGGGAGACGAGCAATGAAATCTAAAATTATTCTAAATTTTTCGGCCATCGCCAAACCCTCCATCTTGACTATTTAATTTGATAGTTGTTAATCTTTTTAATACTTATTTGATACTTCAATTAATTGTTGACTTATTTAATTACTACTACTTATACAATTGTACAATTTTTAGGTTCTTAACTATCTTACGGATGTAACGAATGTTGAAGCTAGAGGACTTTGGTATCTGCACTGCACTCTCTTGAAGTTTAGTTGTAGAAGCTTGTTTCAGCGATTGTTGTTTTGATGTTCCTTGATGTAACGGGTGTTGAGGCTAGAGGACTTTGGTATCTGTACTGTACTCTCTTAAAGTTTAGTTGTAGAAGCTTGTTTCAGCCTTTAAACAGTTGAAATTAAGCAATAATGAGCACTGCACTCTCTTGAGGTTTAGTTGTAGAAGCTTGTTTCAGCCTTTAAACGGTTTAAATTTAAGCAATAATGAGCACTGCACTTTCTTGAAATTTAGTTGTAGAAGCTTGCTTCAGCCTTTAAACGGTTGAAGTTTAAGCAATAATTTATTTTTTCAAACTTTAAACGCTTGAAATTGAGAAACAATAAAAAAACAGTTAACACAAATCAAACTTTTAACGCTTGAACTTGAGAAACTCAAAAAAAAAAATAGCAAATCAAACTTTTAACGCTTGAAATGAAAGATAATGTTACAATTTTAACTGATCTTTATTTAAAATAAATAGAATTACAAAGTTGAGGAGCAATCCTAATTCGCGCCAACTCGCCTGACAGCACACCGAAGAACGTGGTTTTTGGCGCGCTCCATTGCCAGCAGTCGTTGACAGCTGTCATCTGGTTTCACAATCGTTAGGGTTGTGCGATAACTTGTGTGACGTCACATTACCCCCCTCTTTATGCTTGAGACTCCGGATCAAGTTGGTGGAACTTCTTCAAAGGATTGAAATGAACTATTTTTTCTTTTCTTCCTTTCTGTATACGGTAAACAACGTCCGAAATCTTCTGCTGTATGACATACGGCCCATCCCAATCCGACTGCAACTTTGGGCTTTTACCCTTTTTTCTCGTTGGGTTGTGCAGCAAAACTAGGGTCCCTGGATCAAAAACCTCCCTAGTGCTCCTCAGATCATAACGATGCTTCATTCTGCGACTGCCACATTCAAGTTTATGTCGTACCAGCTTATGTACTTCAGCCATTCTATCCCGAAGCCTTTGTAGAAATTCGTTACAGTCCGTAGCGTCTTGTCGATCCGTCGCCAAAAGATTTTCTGCTGGAAGGCGTAACTCGCGCCCATATATTAACATGGCCGGTGTTTCACCCGTGACATCATGTACGGCTGTCCGGTACGCCATCATTAAGAGTGGTAAGTGCTGATCCCAACCCCGCTGGTGGTGGTCGGAGAATTTCGCTAAGTAGTCGAGGATAGTGCGGTTAAACCGCTCCACCATGCCGTCCGATTGTGGGTGCATGGCCGTAGTCCTCGTCTTTTCGATCCCCAGCCGCTCCATCGTTTTGGTGAATACTTCCGATTCGAAGTTACGCCCTTGATCACTGTGGATCTGCATTGGAACCCCGTGACGCGCAAACACTTCAGTAAGTAGACGATCCGCAATAGCTTCACTTGTTTGGTCCGGGATCGCGAAACATTCAGGCCACTTTGAAAAATAGTCCATGCAGCAGAGGATGAAACGATTTCCTGCATCAGTTCGTGGAAGTGGACCCAAAATGTCCACCGCGATGCGTTCGAATGGAGAGCCGATGTTGTAGACCTGTAATGGTGCTATCCGACGAGGACAAGGCTTTTTCCTGGCTTGACACATTTTACAACACTTACACCATATCCGCACATCTTCGGTAGACCCGATCCAATAAAAGGACCTCTGCAGTTTCTTTAACGTTTTTCCTACGCCAAAGTGACCTCCTGACGGGCTATCGTGAACCATGGAGAGGACGTGTTGGTGTAGCTGCTTTGGTACAACGGTTTGGTAGACCACATCATTACGCTGCAATAACTTCCTGCATAGAACATTGTTCCGAATGCACAGCGTATCCCAGATGGCCCAGTATGACTTTAAGATTGGGTCTGATTGGCGCAGAGTATCCAATTCGGGCCGGGAGTTCTGTAACACCCAACCTTTTACTTGATGCAGTTGCTCGTCCGCATCTTGGCAGCTTGCTATGTCGTTCAATACGGTAGTATACGCAACGTAGTAATTGCAGTCGCGCTCTTCCTTATTGTCGCAGTGTCGGCATGGCTGGTCCACACAGGGCCTGCGAGATAGAGCGTCGGCATTCCCGTGACATTTACCTGGCCGATGAATAACTGTAAAGTTGTATTCTGCCAGCTGTTCTAACCATCGGGCCAGTTGACCTTCGGGCTCTTTGAAATTCAGCAACCATTGTAAAGATGAATGATCGGTCCTAAGAGTAAAGTGACGCCCAAGTAAATATGGTTTAAAATGTCTTAACGATTTTATAACAGCCAATAACTCCTTCCTCGTAACACAGTAATTGGTTTCTGTTTTAGAAAATGTTTTGCTATAGAACTCGATGGGAAGTTCCAAACCACCCACGATCTTTGAAAGCACAGCTCCGCAGGCAAACTTGCTGGCATCAGTATCCAGGATAAGCTCATCGTCCGGCGCAGGTAAGGCTAGAGTGGGGGTGCTCGTCAGGTTACTTTTCAAATTCTGGAAAGCTTCTTCGCATGCTAAGTCCCAACGAAATTCTTGATGTTTTTCGGTCAGCCGTGTAAGCGGTTTAGCTACTTAAGAGAACGATCTCACAAAACGGCGATAATAGGCCGCAAAACCCAAGAACGTTTGAACCTCCTTTTTACATTTTGGTACCGGCCAGGTAGAGACGGCCGCAATTTTAGCTGGATCCGGAGATATGCCGCGCGCAGAAACAACGTAGCCCAGAAACAGGGTCCGGTTGGTAAAAAGACTACATTTTTGGGGAGCAATTTTCAAGCCGGCTTTCCTTAACCGATAACACACGAGCTCCAGGCTTGCTAACAGTTCCTCGAACGTTTTTCCATAGACCACCACATCGTCTAAGTAAACCAAACATCTGCCGTAAAACAAACCCTCCAAAACTTTCTCCATTAGCCGCTGAAAAGTGGCAGGGGCATTACAGAGCCCAAATGGCATAACATTGAACTCCCACAAGCCTTGTCCTGTACTAAAAGCTGTCTTTTCTTTGGAAGAATTATCTAGCTCAACCTGCCAGTAACCAGATTTAAGGTCCAGGGTGGCGAACCATTTAGCTCCAGCTAGCGCGTCAAGTAAGGAGTCTATTCTTGGCAAGGGATAGGAGTCCTTTTTGGTCAGGTCATTGAGCCGTCGGTAGTCGACGCAGAAACGTGGTGTGCCGTCCTTCTTTTTTACTATGACCACCGGTGATGACCACGGACTATTAGACCTACGAATAATGCCTTGACGTTCCATATCAGTGATCAACGATGCCACTAAGTTTCGTTTGGCCCAAGGAAGACGCCTTGCAGCTTGCTTTATTGGGGTGGTATTTCCCGTGTCGATATGATGTTGTATGACTCCTGTGCGTCCCAGTTCGTTTGGCGATAATGCGAATACAGTTCGAAACTGGGTCAGGAAATTTCGGACACGATCCTTCTGTTCCGACGACAAATCTGTGGGACAGCATTTACTCAACTCCCAAGGTTCGATTGTTCTAAAATGCAGTTTAAACTGTGTTGAATATAGTGAATTCTGTCTTTCGTTGGTCGGGACACCTTGCAACGGAATGTCTACATTCGCCATTCGAAGAACGTTGGATTCGAAGTCGATTACACATTTATGAGTTGCGAAGAAGTCGATTCCAAGGATACAATCCTGGTGTATATCGGCGACGATCACGTTCATCTCCACTGTAAAGGTCGCGATAGTGAGATCGATGTTGATTGTTCCTTGGATGGGCGTGCGGTGCCCTGAGACTCCTTTTATAAAAGCGGAAGACGGACGTAGTTTGCAACGCAGAGCGGGACAGAGAGTTTTCGAGTGGATTACTGTATGTGTCGCGCCAGTATCCACCACCAGACTGCATTTAAAAGATCCGATGCCTCCCTGTACGTAACAAACATTGCGTCCCAAGCTGACGGAATTAATGATGGGAACTACACTATTAGCTGACTCGCGTCCCTCTGAGCCAGCCTTTCCGAGTTTAAAGTACCAGACCGAATGTGAGGGCTTTGTTGTTGCTTCGCCCTCTGTTGAATAGCTCCCTTTTGGCCATTGTGCTTGGTTATGTTCATAGCCTGAATATCCAGCGCTCCGGCAGCAGCAGTTTGTAACTTGCGCGCGTGAAAGTATAATTTCTTCTCCAGATCAGGACAATCAATGAAACCAAATTTTTTCGCCTGGTTATACCATTTGACCGTCCCAGAGTATCGAGTGGAATGGGGATGGGAATAAGTTTTTTCGGAGTTAGATTTGTCGACCGAGCGGTTTTCAACATTTAGGGCCAAACATGTTTTCTCCGTCAGCATCGACCCTTCTACGCTGACGGGTTCCCATTTCCCGAGCATCTTGTGTCTTCCACTTGACTGACTGAGATGTTTGCAGTTCGACGCGCCGCTCGGGTAGCTATTCGACTCGATTCCATTTTCAGAGCAATTTCCAGGGCCTCGTGAAGTGTTGAAGGCTCCCGTTCTCGTACTCTACATTGTACATCTGCATCAGCTATCCCATCGAGGAATTGCTGAACGCACAAACTGTCTAGAATGTCACTTTGCCACTTCGGATATGCTAAACGCGCCAATCGCTGTACTTCGTTTGCAAATTCCACCAGTTTTTCGCCGTGTCGTTGCAGTCTGGATCGGAAGAGACCATACGCGTTTCCAGACAATATTGCAACGCCGAAACGTCGCCGAAGTGCACCCACTAGAGAGAGGTAATCGTCAAGAATTGACTTTTCCAGTGCACCTATATAGGACAATGCTGGCCCGCGGAGACTTGCGGCTAAGAATGTAGCTGACTCTACTGAGGACCAACCGTTTGCCCGAGACACCATAGAAAGATGTATCTCGTAATCTTCCCACGACGATTTGCCATCAAAATCCATCAGATGTATGACTGGGCGTCGTGGCGTACCACTTGGTACGCAGGTCATCAAATTTGCTGGGGGTTCGTGGAAAGGACTACCTCCATTCACATACGCATGCCCATTGGGCAAACTCCCAAGAGTTTCGATCCGTTGCGTAGAACTTCGGGTGGGCAAAATCGTGGAATTAATGCCACTGTCCGTCAATACTTGTTCTGCAAATGCAATTCCACTAAGTGTTGCGCTTTCCAGAACGGCTACTCGTTGGTTAATGGTGCTGGACATCTCTTCCATGCGGTTTCCCAGGTCTCGCACTGCCCGCAGAATCGTGGCGATGTCAGCGTTATTTTCAGAAGGTGGGTCTCTCATTTTCGTGAGATACATATGTGAACCCCACATCTGACACCAAATGTTACAATTTTAACTGATCTTTATTTAAAATAAATAGAATTACAAAGTTGAGGAGCAATCCTAATTCGCGCCAACTCGCCTGACAGCACACCGAAGAACGTGGTTTTTGGCGCGCTCCATTGCCAGCAGTCGTTGACAGCTGTCATCTGGTTTCACAATCGTTAGGGTTGTGCGATAACTTGTGTGACGTCACATTACCCCCCTCTTTATGCTTGAGACTCCGGATCAAGTTGGTGGAACTTCTTCAAAGGATTGAAATGAACTATTTTTTCTTTTCTTCCTTTCTGTATACGGTAAACAACGTCCGAAATCTTCTGCTGTATGACATACGGCCCATCCCAATCCGACTGCAACTTTGGGCTTTTACCCTTTTTTCTCGTTGGGTTGTGCAGCAAAACTAGGGTCCCTGGATCAAAAACCTCCCTAGTGCTCCTCAGATCATAACGATGCTTCATTCTGCGACTGCCACATTCAAGTTTATGTCGTACCAGCTTATGTACTTCAGCCATTCTATCCCGAAGCCTTTGTAGAAATTCGTTACAGTCCGTAGCGTCTTGTCGATCCGTCGCCAAAAGATTTTCTGCTGGAAGGCGTAACTCGCGCCCATATATTAACATGGCCGGTGTTTCACCCGTGACATCATGTACGGCTGTCCGGTACGCCATCATTAAGAGTGGTAAGTGCTGATCCCAACCCCGCTGGTGGTGGTCGGAGAATTTCGCTAAGTAGTCGAGGATAGTGCGGTTAAACCGCTCCACCATGCCGTCCGATTGTGGGTGCATGGCCGTAGTCCTCGTCTTTTCGATCCCCAGCCGCTCCATCGTTTTGGTGAATACTTCCGATTCGAAGTTACGCCCTTGATCACTGTGGATCTGCATTGGAACCCCGTGACGCGCAAACACTTCAGTAAGTAGACGATCCGCAATAGCTTCACTTGTTTGGTCCGGGATCGCGAAACATTCAGGCCACTTTGAAAAATAGTCCATGCAGCAGAGGATGAAACGATTTCCTGCATCAGTTCGTGGAAGTGGACCCAAAATGTCCACCGCGATGCGTTCGAATGGAGAGCCGATGTTGTAGACCTGTAATGGTGCTATCCGACGAGGACAAGGCTTTTTCCTGGCTTGACACATTTTACAACACTTACACCATATCCGCACATCTTCGGTAGACCCGATCCAATAAAAGGACCTCTGCAGTTTCTTTAACGTTTTTCCTACGCCAAAGTGACCTCCTGACGGGCTATCGTGAACCATGGAGAGGACGTGTTGGTGTAGCTGCTTTGGTACAACGGTTTGGTAGACCACATCATTACGCTGCAATAACTTCCTGCATAGAACATTGTTCCGAATGCACAGCGTATCCCAGATGGCCCAGTATGACTTTAAGATTGGGTCTGATTGGCGCAGAGTATCCAATTCGGGCCGGGAGTTCTGTAACACCCAACCTTTTACTTGATGCAGTTGCTCGTCCGCATCTTGGCAGCTTGCTATGTCGTTCAATACGGTAGTATACGCAACGTAGTAATTGCAGTCGCGCTCTTCCTTATTGTCGCAGTGTCGGCATGGCTGGTCCACACAGGGCCTGCGAGATAGAGCGTCGGCATTCCCGTGACATTTACCTGGCCGATGAATAACTGTAAAGTTGTATTCTGCCAGCTGTTCTAACCATCGGGCCAGTTGACCTTCGGGCTCTTTGAAATTCAGCAACCATTGTAAAGATGAATGATCGGTCCTAAGAGTAAAGTGACGCCCAAGTAAATATGGTTTAAAATGTCTTAACGATTTTATAACAGCCAATAACTCCTTCCTCGTAACACAGTAATTGGTTTCTGTTTTAGAAAATGTTTTGCTATAGAACTCGATGGGAAGTTCCAAACCACCCACGATCTTTGAAAGCACAGCTCCGCAGGCAAACTTGCTGGCATCAGTATCCAGGATAAGCTCATCGTCCGGCGCAGGTAAGGCTAGAGTGGGGGTGCTCGTCAGGTTACTTTTCAAATTCTGGAAAGCTTCTTCGCATGCTAAGTCCCAACGAAATTCTTGATGTTTTTCGGTCAGCCGTGTAAGCGGTTTAGCTACTTAAGAGAACGATCTCACAAAACGGCGATAATAGGCCGCAAAACCCAAGAACGTTTGAACCTCCTTTTTACATTTTGGTACCGGCCAGGTAGAGACGGCCGCAATTTTAGCTGGATCCGGAGATATGCCGCGCGCAGAAACAACGTAGCCCAGAAACAGGGTCCGGTTGGTAAAAAGACTACATTTTTGGGGAGCAATTTTCAAGCCGGCTTTCCTTAACCGATAACACACGAGCTCCAGGCTTGCTAACAGTTCCTCGAACGTTTTTCCATAGACCACCACATCGTCTAAGTAAACCAAACATCTGCCGTAAAACAAACCCTCCAAAACTTTCTCCATTAGCCGCTGAAAAGTGGCAGGGGCATTACAGAGCCCAAATGGCATAACATTGAACTCCCACAAGCCTTGTCCTGTACTAAAAGCTGTCTTTTCTTTGGAAGAATTATCTAGCTCAACCTGCCAGTAACCAGATTTAAGGTCCAGGGTGGCGAACCATTTAGCTCCAGCTAGCGCGTCAAGTAAGGAGTCTATTCTTGGCAAGGGATAGGAGTCCTTTTTGGTCAGGTCATTGAGCCGTCGGTAGTCGACGCAGAAACGTGGTGTGCCGTCCTTCTTTTTTACTATGACCACCGGTGATGACCACGGACTATTAGACCTACGAATAATGCCTTGACGTTCCATATCAGTGATCAACGATGCCACTAAGTTTCGTTTGGCCCAAGGAAGACGCCTTGCAGCTTGCTTTATTGGGGTGGTATTTCCCGTGTCGATATGATGTTGTATGACTCCTGTGCGTCCCAGTTCGTTTGGCGATAATGCGAATACAGTTCGAAACTGGGTCAGGAAATTTCGGACACGATCCTTCTGTTCCGACGACAAATCTGTGGGACAGCATTTACTCAACTCCCAAGGTTCGATTGTTCTAAAATGCAGTTTAAACTGTGTTGAATATAGTGAATTCTGTCTTTCGTTGGTCGGGACACCTTGCAACGGAATGTCTACATTCGCCATTCGAAGAACGTTGGATTCGAAGTCGATTACACATTTATGAGTTGCGAAGAAGTCGATTCCAAGGATACAATCCTGGTGTATATCGGCGACGATCACGTTCATCTCCACTGTAAAGGTCGCGATAGTGAGATCGATGTTGATTGTTCCTTGGATGGGCGTGCGGTGCCCTGAGACTCCTTTTATAAAAGCGGAAGACGGACGTAGTTTGCAACGCAGAGCGGGACAGAGAGTTTTCGAGTGGATTACTGTATGTGTCGCGCCAGTATCCACCACCAGACTGCATTTAAAAGATCCGATGCCTCCCTGTACGTAACAAACATTGCGTCCCAAGCTGACGGAATTAATGATGGGAACTACACTATTAGCTGACTCGCGTCCCTCTGAGCCAGCCTTTCCGAGTTTAAAGTACCAGACCGAATGTGAGGGCTTTGTTGTTGCTTCGCCCTCTGTTGAATAGCTCCCTTTTGGCCATTGTGCTTGGTTATGTTCATAGCCTGAATATCCAGCGCTCCGGCAGCAGCAGTTTGTAACTTGCGCGCGTGAAAGTATAATTTCTTCTCCAGATCAGGACAATCAATGAAACCAAATTTTTTCGCCTGGTTATACCATTTGACCGTCCCAGAGTATCGAGTGGAATGGGGATGGGAATAAGTTTTTTCGGAGTTAGATTTGTCGACCGAGCGGTTTTCAACATTTAGGGCCAAACATGTTTTCTCCGTCAGCATCGACCCTTCTACGCTGACGGGTTCCCATTTCCCGAGCATCTTGTGTCTTCCACTTGACTGACTGAGATGTTTGCAGTTCGACGCGCCGCTCGGGTAGCTATTCGACTCGATTCCATTTTCAGAGCAATTTCCAGGGCCTCGTGAAGTGTTGAAGGCTCCCGTTCTCGTACTCTACATTGTACATCTGCATCAGCTATCCCATCGAGGAATTGCTGAACGCACAAACTGTCTAGAATGTCACTTTGCCACTTCGGATATGCTAAACGCGCCAATCGCTGTACTTCGTTTGCAAATTCCACCAGTTTTTCGCCGTGTCGTTGCAGTCTGGATCGGAAGAGACCATACGCGTTTCCAGACAATATTGCAACGCCGAAACGTCGCCGAAGTGCACCCACTAGAGAGAGGTAATCGTCAAGAATTGACTTTTCCAGTGCACCTATATAGGACAATGCTGGCCCGCGGAGACTTGCGGCTAAGAATGTAGCTGACTCTACTGAGGACCAACCGTTTGCCCGAGACACCATAGAAAGATGTATCTCGTAATCTTCCCACGACGATTTGCCATCAAAATCCATCAGATGTATGACTGGGCGTCGTGGCGTACCACTTGGTACGCAGGTCATCAAATTTGCTGGGGGTTCGTGGAAAGGACTACCTCCATTCACATACGCATGCCCATTGGGCAAACTCCCAAGAGTTTCGATCCGTTGCGTAGAACTTCGGGTGGGCAAAATCGTGGAATTAATGCCACTGTCCGTCAATACTTGTTCTGCAAATGCAATTCCACTAAGTGTTGCGCTTTCCAGAACGGCTACTCGTTGGTTAATGGTGCTGGACATCTCTTCCATGCGGTTTCCCAGGTCTCGCACTGCCCGCAGAATCGTGGCGATGTCAGCGTTATTTTCAGAAGGTGGGTCTCTCATTTTCGTGAGATACATATGTGAACCCCACATCTGACACCAAATGTTACAATTTTAACTGATCTTTATTTAAAATAAATAGAATTACAAAGTTGAGGAGCAATCCTAATTCGCGCCAACTCGCCTGACAGCACACCGAAGAACGTGGTTTTTGGCGCGCTCCATTGCCAGCAGTCGTTGACAGCTGTCATCTGGTTTCACAATCGTTAGGGTTGTGCGATAACTTGTGTGACGTCACAATAATAAATTTCAGCTTTTTATCTTCTTTTTTTTTTGCCTTGTTCCCGACTGCGCCAGAAATAATAGCGGACTTGCTCTTGATGGTTTGATTTCAACGAACGATCACTTAGAACACAAATTATAATCTTAAAACTAAGACAGCTAAGTTATTCGACGAGAATCAAACAACAGTGCTCTACGTGACGGAATGTGCTGACCATTCAAAATGATGGCGAGTGACGAATCTGTGCGCGTTGGATTTCTATTACAATGTCTGTACCTCCCTTTAGGGTACAGTGTGTCTTAAAAGACGATCAACACTATTAGAGCGTTGTTAGAATTCGGTTATAACAATATGGTATTGATAAAAACATGTCGGAATTGCTAATGTCGTTTTCCATTGGGCAAAAAGAAGCCATTTTTTGCTTTGTTTTTTTGTGAAAAATGTAAACAAAAAATCAGACATTCACCAACACACGCAGAAGTAAGCAGAAAGCGGCCCTTACACGATCAATCGATTGACATCATGCATCGTGTATGTGTAGATTGATGCTACCTCTTACACACATCAATCGATTGACGGAAAATTTTTAGTTCTTATGACTTCTCGTGGTGTACAGATGTGCGATGAGTGAAATGCACGATTGTATTTCATATATTGCTTTTGCACTTTGCGTAGAGGAAAAAAAATATCGAGAAATGTTTCGGTCGCTGTAGTCTTTCCATTGTACATCCCTAAACACGGTAATGATCAATATGTTTCAATCAATTCCGATACACGATCAATTGATCGTGTAAGGGCCGGCGAAAACGATTTCACATTGGAATCTAAAAGGAGTGAAACCAATGGAAAACGACATTAGTCCAGACATCATATCTGTCAGACTGCCAAAAACACCCACGTTTTTTAGAGGTAAGTATTTTTTTTAAGTATTATAGCTAAAATTGTTACTAATATTACATTAAAATTACAGAAATATAGGAGCATAAGTATACTAAGTTTGCCTATCCAGTTGTCGGTCGTCAATGTCTACATAATTCCACGAAACACATCAGTTTCCAGGGCACCTTCGCTACGCACAGGTCAAATTAAAATTTATTCCTCGGAATATCGAAGAATCAGTGTTTAAGTAAGTATACCACTAATTGTTACTAACATTATCTTTAATTACAGATATGCAACACATCTGCGACAACATTTCCAAGTATTTTCCACCTCAATTCGCGTCGTAGGCGCCAAAAAAGTTTCATCCTTTCAAACTACGAGGGCAAGAGCAAATAATTTGCCAGAAGACAAGATATCCAGTGATTATGTTTATTTATTTTTTTTTTTAGTAGTAAATTAACTTTATTTAAACTTTGTTTATTCTTGCCAAATTCACAGTTTTGCTTGCAACGGCTTGAGCCGTCAGCCGAAAAAGAGAATTTATACTATATAGTTAAAGCATCTTCTTCTTCTTCTTCTTCTTCTTCCTTTTATCAGCGAGGCTATGATCCGAAAACAAGGGATCACAACCCTCCCACTTCACCGCATTTCTACTGATCCGCCTGTGGGGTTCGCCTATTTGACCTCAGAAAATATCGGCAGGCCTGCCGATTTTGGATCACTCGGTTACTGAGGCCAATGAAATGCCGATGTCGTCGCATTTGTCTGATCCAGGCGTTTATAGGCCTGCCTTTCCTACATCGCGATGTCTTTGGAACGTGCATAGATATTGCCTTTTTTACAGGGTTCAAATGATCTCTTCTTTGAACGTGGCAATACCAACTGAGCCGGTCGCGCTCTATTTTTTGTACGATGGTTTCCTTGATGTGAAAGCTTCCACGGATCTTCGAACTTCTTATTCGATCAAGCTTTGTCACTCCTGCTGTCATGCGAAGCATCTTCATCTCAGCTGCCATTAATTTACTCTCATACTTTTTGTACATCGTCCAACATTGTGAACCGTATGTGAGCGCTGGACGTACAACTGTGGCGTAAAGCCTTGCTTTCAACTTAGGGGCATTTTTCTGTCACAAAAGATAGCGGAATTTTCTCGCCACTTCATCCACCCTACGCTTACACGATGATTGATGTCGTCATCACAAGTTGCTTTGCTATTGATCATAGATCCAAGATATTTGAACTTTTCGCACTTGGGAAGCTCTGTTCCATTCAAATAAATGTCTAGAATAGGCCTGAGTGGATCAGAGAACGGGCAGCACAAGTACTCTGTCTTTTTTGAACTAATGCGATACCAATTTCCCTCCAAAACGTCCACCCACACATCAAGTGCTCGTTGCAGGGATGTAGGATCCTCACTTATGATGGCTCCATCGTCAGCAAAGAATAACTGATGTACCTTGGGGTCCATCACTTTACCTTCAAGCAGATAATCAAGGACTGTAATAAAGAGCAAAGGACTTAAAACGCTTCCCTGGTGTACCCCGACTTTGATTGGGAACTCTTCGGTTACTCCAGCGGGGCATCTTACTTTTGTCTTTGCTCCTTCGTACATGTCCATTATCATCTGTACATAGGTTTCTGGAACCCCTCGATGTCTTAGCGCCACCCATATCAGATCTCGTGGTTGTCTGTCGAATGCCTTTTCAAAGTCAACCAATACAATATGCAAATCCCTTAAGGAATCACGATGTTTTTCCATTATGATCCTTATACTTTGGATTGCATCTGTGGTTGATTTACCCGAGACAAACCCGCACTGATCATCAGATAGCCGTATTATTTTTCGCAGTCGGCCACCTAATACCCGCTCAATGATCTTCATGGTGTGTGACATCAGCTTGATCGAACGGTAGTTATCACAGTTTCGTGTATCACTCATCCCTTTGTATACAGGGAGAAGGTAACTTTCCCTCCATTCATTCGGCATTGGATCACCTCTCACGAACTTGGAGATGAGAATTCTGAGCCATCTGAACCCGATGTCTCCCATCTTTTTCCAAAACTCAGAGGGTATCTCGTCTGGCCCAACCGCTTTTCGTTTTTTGGAGTATTTGACCGCCTCACTAACTTCTTCGACTGTAATGTCGGGTATTTCTTCACAGTTAGGGGTGGCTCTTGGAAAGCATAGCCGTGGAAACTGTTCATTCAAAAGCTCTTCACAATACTGTCGCCACCTCTGCAGAATTTTGTAGTCATCCACAAGAAGCTGGCCATGAGCATTGCTAATGAACTTTGGCGAACGAATCTCCTGAGCATTCTTCCTTCTTTGGGCGGCTATTTTGAAGATAGTGGCACTCTTGTTCATATTGTGTCGTCGCAGCTCCTGGATAGCCTGGTTTGCATCAGCAACCGCGGAAAATATTTTCTCCAGCTCCCGATACAGGCCCTCCGTACTCTCTGCTTGAAGCTGAGCGCACTTCTTCTTCGCTTTTTTCTTGCAGCATCTGTATTCCATTTCGAGGCGAGCTTTTTCGTCACTATTATTAGAGGGGCACTTTGACCAAGCTTTGAAAGCCGCTTTCTTCTCATTTATCACTTTCTTAGCTTCATCACTCCACCACCATGTTTCTTTGGCGTGTTGATGGTGGCCTTTTGAAGCACCTAGCAGTGATTTTGCCTTCTTTAAGCAAGTTCGCTGTAGCGAATCCCACATATTTTGTGCTCTGCACTCTTCATCCTCAGCTCCTTTGATGGTGTGAGAGAGGTAATTCTTCATTACGAAAACAAAAGCCTCGCCTTTTTCTTTGTCCAGATTGTACCACTTGATTTTCTCAGAGACCCTTGCTTGTTTGCTTTTCTTTGGTGTTTTCATAAAAATTTGTGTTAGCAGGAGACGGTGTTGTCGAGCGATTGCCTCTCCCAGGATCACTTTGCAATCTTTTACCCGAGGCTTCATGAAACTGGCTACCAAATGGTAGTCAATCTGAGTTTCATCTCCACCACTGCTGTAAGTGATCAGGTGTCGGCTTTGTTTGATGAACATGGTATTTAACACGATAAGACCGTGTGATTTGCACATGCTTAGGATGTCTTCACCAGGAAGGTTTCTGGTGCCATATCCTAGTCCTCCATGGCAGTCTTCATAGTCTTCGTTTGATTTCCCGACATGTCCATTCAAATCTCCTCCAACAAACAGAAACTCTTCCTTTGGGATGTTCTTAAGGAGATTGTGGAAATCTAGCCAAAATGCATCTTTATCTATCTGATTGCACCCATTGTGGGGAGCATATGCACTGACAATATTCCACACCTCTTCTTGTATTTCTAGTTTGAGAGACATCAAACGGTCGCCGGACTTCGAAATGCTCAAGACGTTTCCAAGTAGCTCTGCCGCAAGGATGATACCGATTCCGTTCCTAGCCTTTTCCGTTCCGTAGTAGAACATCTTGTAATCTTTTGTCCTAACGTCCAAGACACGCGCCCGATTCCCGGTGTTTTTCCATTTCGTCTCTTGGACACACAAGATGTCCACCCGCCTTCTATTCATCATCTCTTCCAGCTCGTAACTTCGACCGGTCATGCTTAAATCCCGTCCAAATTCGAGATTTATAATAAATCTCACTTAAATCCTCACGCGACACAATCCAAACATCTTGTAATCTTTTGTCCTAACGTCCAAGAAACGCGCCCGATTCCCGGTGTTTTTCCATTTCGTCTCTTGGACACACAAGATGTCCACCCGCCTTCTATTCATCATCTCTTCCAGCTCGTAACTTCGACCGGTCATGCTTAAATCCCGTCCAAATTCGAGATTTATAATAAATCTCACTTAAATCCTCACGCGACACAAATCAAACAATCCTTTTTTATGTCAGCACATGCCATTTTCGTGTGCTGACAAAGAAAAAATTGAAGTCTGTCGGAAAGTTTCAAACTTCCAATAAATAAATTAAAATATTGAGCGATTTGGATTATTTTTTTGGTAAGTATTTTTTAATTTTTGTACATAATTCTTACATAATACAAATCATTTGCTTTGCTTGCAGACAATGGAGCAATCAAAACAGGTGAAAAGCCGCAGAACATGGTGCAAACGTCAGTATAAGTCCTAAATTTCGGTGGGGACACTTCACGTAAATCTAAATATTTTTTCGCTAAATCTCGTATTTAGTTTTGGTGGGGACATGCTATTAACATACATTATGTGATTTACACTTATACAAATTCATAGATTAAATAATTGGCAAAGTGCATATTTTAGTACAGTTTTACCAATATAGTTCAATTCATTTACGATGAGTGTACGGTATTTCCATGCAGTTTTAACGTAACTAACCAATATAAATGTGGCAAGGTCTCCAGGCAAAGGGGCCAGAGGGTTAGGATTAAGCTTTTTCTCTTCCCTAAGACCGTCCATACGTGGTGAAGAGCCACACCCTACACGAGGTGCCGCTGTTGTTAACGGAATATGGCGGATCTAAAGAGGAAAACTTGAAAAAAACCGGAATCCCAGGTGTAAACTACCGTGCCTATGGGATGAATGGCTCCACGTTACGGTGTCTTCTAACGGTGAACTCTGGATACCTTGGGGACCTCCAGTTTCAATTAATTCCCCTTACCTGTATACAGTGAGTGAGTACAGGCGGACATCTTCTTCCCCCTTACTCGTGGAACCCTATATGTCAAGACTTAAATTAAATATTACTCAAAAAGCGAAGAGTGTAAACCAGTCGGGCACTCCTAGCTTTATAAAAACCGACCGGATTATAGGAGATACGGAGGAAGCTCTGCTTCGAACTTCGGATGAAGAAAGCGTTGGAGCAATCGACTTGAACCTGGAAAGGCTCCTTCTAGATTACGCTTGCTCCATCGCTAGCTCATCCCTCTCTAATGCGTCAACTAGCTCCCGACGAGCAAAAAACTGTAAGTTGACTGTCAAGAGACTAGGGACAAAGGGGTGGGAAGAGCTCTCAGAGCCGGATAGAAAGAGACTCCACAACGCACGGGCCTACCCGCAGGAGCTGGCCTTATCGGAGCGCTCGTCAGTGACATGCTATCCCGAGCGTGGGAGAACCGATGGGACCGCCAAAGTCTACGATAAGCCGTAGCCAGTCTAGACCTGAGGCGATCACATTGGCAATCTCAGAGCAGCCTCCCATTGTAGCAGAGCCACAGAAACTATCCGAAGACAGCAATGTAGATGTCGGGGTGCCGAAGACAGATGATCCGAACGGGGCAAGCCGCAGCCAGCCTCATGAGGAAAATCGGTCAGCACCCATACCGGATGCTGAGTGTAGCCCTGCTGACAATGGAAACTCTACTACCTGCAGTTTCGCGACAGTAGTCAGCGCGGGTGAACTTGGCCTGGGACTAGCCCGACCATCATCCACGTCCGAAAAGACTAGGGAGGTTAGGACACAGAAGAGGACAACGACGCTCAGGAACAGAAAACGTAATGCCATTAGGCTAATTCGGCGGCTTAAAAAGCGTGATCCGAAATCCTTCACGGACAAAGAAAGGGAGGCTCTGGACAGGGCCAACAATACGATCAAGCTCGCAGGGTCGACTAGGTGCACCGATCAACAGGACCGGAAGGTAAGAAGATCACCTACGGTGAGAGCGGGAAGTCTTCAGCTCCCCATCTCGACCGTAGCTGGTCTTCGGTCAGCAACCGACTCTAACCCATCTGCGGCAGGGCCGGCTGCAGACTGTTCCAAGTAGGCAACCTGCAGAAAAGACGACGACACAGCACTACGAACGGGCAAGGGTCAGATTGCGTTGAGGGGAGAATGCCGTTTAAACCTACGCCGCTCTCGACTGTTCGGGGTAAAAGGATACAACCCGTCCTCGTGAGAAGTTCTAGGGCATACGCAGACGCTAGAGAACGCAGCGCAGGGCAGACTAGTGGGACGGACGGAGGCCTGCTAGCGAGAAGGAAGGTAAGCCTCTTGCCAACCTCCCCGATCGTGGGCAGCCTGAGGCCCTTGTCAACCGAGCCGGAGTCTGTCGTTAAGACCTCATCCGAGCCGATTGCGAGCAGTTCCAAACGAGGAAGACATGACGATACGATCTCGCCGCCTACGAACAGTACCAGCAAGAAGGCCAGGCTGGCCGCATCTGCTAGTGCTGGTCTACAGGTGGCGATTGTAGATCATAACAGCTCATCGCATTTCATGCGATAATGAGTTCACGCTTAAGTGGTTCCAAACTTTCGTGGCTAACACGCAGGCTCCATGGGCTAATGCCGACATTCGACTCGTCGAAAAGAAGGACCTGCTAGAATTTACTAGGCCAAAAGGGCGTATCCTGATACCTGGCCCTCATATTCCCAAGGAGCGTATTGAAAGGAACCTACGGCACCTTAACCCGGAGCTCCTTAGCGACGATTGGGAGGTGCTTGAGATGGGCGAGCATTCAGAAAAGGGCACGGAGATCGTGCTCCTGCTCAACCATATATCAAAGCCTACGCTAAGGAGGTATAATAATAACGTTCGCACTGGTATCACCCGGTGTAAAGTCTGACCCTTTACGGATAGGACAGAGAGGAAGGAAAGGGGGACGGGTGACAAGCTAAGAAGAGCGTGAAATTTATTCAAATAAACCTGCACGACAGCATATCTGCTAGCGCCAATCTTATATATCTTCTAGGCGAAAGGAATATAGACATAGCTCTTGTACAAGAGCTATGGATCTCCCGTGACAAAATTAGTGGGCTAAATCATAAAGATTTAGTACTGTACAGCAGCAAACCGCTAAAAGCTAGGAAACATACTAACTTATTTCTTCTATCTACTTACAGCAACTCAGACCAGACGGTAGTAAGGCTTGACCGGAGGGGGCTCCCCCCACTGATTATCTCAGCCGTGTACATGCCTTACGACGGAAATGATGGACCGCCATCCGAACTCACTCGCGCCTTAACCAGGAAAGCGGAATGGGGCAATGGTGATACAAACCCACGCGGTGAGTTGATTTTCGAATTAATTATCGAACATAATCTCTTAGTAGCCAATAGGGGTTCTGAATCCACTTTCGTAGTTAGGAACAGGCAGGAGGTTATTGACATTACACTAGCAAGTAACTCAAATACCCTCTCTTTAGACAATTGGAATACTTTGGAGATAGAATCCTATTCCGATCACAGATTTATTGAATTTAATCTTAATGATAGATGCGACTTTCCCAAACCCCATAGAAACCCAACTAAGACCGACTGGACTACCTTCAGTTACGAGGTGCGGAGGAACACGAATCTACTACAAGAATGTTACTTACATGAGCCAGCGAACATTGACCGAAAAGCGGAGGAAATCACTACTCTCTTCAAGGAGGCTTCCAGAAGGCATGTCCCGTATCTAAACCTAAGACAAAAGTCTCACCCCTATGGTGGACCAAAGAACTAGCTAGAATAAGAAGAGAAAAAAGGAAACTCTTGAACATGGCGAAATCAACGGGAGCTGACTCGGACTGGGAGCTATACAAAGCCAGTCAGAGGAACTTCAAGAGCGCAACGCAAAAAGCCAAAAGACAGTCGTGGCAACGCTTTTGCGACGAGATTAAGGGTACAACAGAAAGGGCCAGATTGAGGAAAATCCTCTCCAGAGAATCGAAAACTCTAGGTTCCCTAAAGAACACCGAAGGAAACTGGACCGAGTCTTGTTTGGAATCTCTTGAATTGCTTATTAAAACGCACTTCCCGGGGTGTACTACCGTACCATGTGGCAGTACTAATAACAGCAATCACAGCGAATCGGAACCCCCTGCGGATTTGGTAACAGAGGACAAAATAGAGTGGCCAGTAAGATCGTTCTCCCCCTTTGAATTATACCGATCATGTTGCAAAAAACTGCACCAATCATTATCCCAATTCTCAAAAAGCTATTTGCCAGTAGTCTTAAACAATGTCAATAATGTAAATACCGAAGCGGTTAAAAGAACCCTTAGAAACCTAGACATTGACATCAGTCTAATACCTGCCTGAGTCAGCAGGCGTCAAAGTAATTGGACCGGTCGGTACACCAGCTGAGTCAGCAGGTGAAATAGAGACAGTTTCGCTGCCAAGCAAAACATTGGTGAATCTTCCGAGTCGGAGGATACCACAGTAATAGAGGCATCTGTAGCAGTCAGGAATGATGCTCCGACTGGTACAGATTAATCTACACCATTCCATAGCAGCTTCTGCTAACCTTTTGTTCCGCCTGCTGTCAGGAGGAGAGGACATTGCCCTTATCCAGGAACCTTGGGTGACAAGCTACAATCGCATAACTGGATTAAGGGCAAAGAATTATTCCTTGCTCTATGCCAAAGGATCAGGTAAACCAAGATCCTGCTTTCTAGTAAAAAAATAACTTAAAAGCCTTCTTCCTACCAAATTTCAGCGATTCGGACTTCGCATGTGTGGAGTTAAACCGCGATGGGAAAGACAGGCTATGGGTATCGTCAGCGTATATACCCTATGATGAAACAGGCCCACTACTAACACCAAATATACGCGAGACGATAAAGTCAGCCTAAGTAAGCAACATCCCCATAGTGATAGGCGCTGACGCCAATGCCCACCACAACCTTTGGGGAAGCAGTGATACAAAAATCGAGGTGAGCGTCTTTTTGATTTCATCATAGAAACTAAGCTCGTAGTGTGCAATATAGGTTCTGAACCTACCTTTACTAACAAAATTAGACAAGAAGTAATAGATATTACTTTACCCACCAACTCCCCAAAGCTAAACATTAGCAAATGGATGGTGTCGAAAGATATCTCTTTTTTGGACCATAACTACCATATATTCAATTTAGTTTGGAATTTACCAAACCTCCATCAAAATCCTTTAAGAATCCTAGGAATACTAACTGCTCACCATCCGAAATCGACCAGATGGTAGACAAAGTTTCCGGAACTATGAATAAAGCCTTCTTGAAAGCTTGCCCGATTAGCAGGCAGAGAAAAGGCAATAAACCACCTTGGTCGAATTCTAACATAGCAAAACTCGGAAATAATAGTAGGAAACAGTTCAATATAGCAAAGTCTTCACGATCTCCAGAAGATTGGGATAACTATAAGAACAGCCTCAGGGTCTTCAAAAAAGAGATAAGGAAAGCTCAGCGAGAATAGTGGAGATTATTCTGTAGCAATATAGAAAGGACAAACGATTCTAGCAGATTAAGGAAAATTCTTTCCAAATCTCCTCATATCCCTAGCTTTATCCAGAAAACTAACGGAGACTGGACCAAGTCCACAGAAGAAGTCCTCCCAATCAGCCTGTCCTCCTTCCTTCTGAAAACGTTAGAAAGGCTAGTCGATAACTATATCCGTTCAAAACTCAAGGTACAAACCTTATCTGGCTCTCAGCATGTTTACCGGAAAGGTTTTTCAGTAGAAACAGCTCTACATTCGTTAGTAGGCACCATTGAAAAATCTCTTGCCGTTAAAGAATATACTATGGTGTCTTTCCTTGACATAGAAGGCGCCTTTAATAACGTCAATACAAAATTCATCACGAGAGCGCTCGCTGACCTAAAGGTGGACTGCTGCCTTTGCATCTGCATAGAGCGAATGCTGAACAGCAGGCAGATTCTATGCGAGCTCGGGTGCTGCTCAACCTAAAGGCTACCGCACAAAGGCACACCCCAGGGGGTGTTCTCTCTCCGCTACTTTGGATATTAGTAGTGAATGAGCTACTTACTTCACTAGGAAATAAAGGCTACAGGTCGTAGCATATGCTGACGATATTGCCATAGCCATCTCAGGTAAATTCCCCCAAACCATAAGAGATCTAATGAACTCGGCGCTAAATTTAGTAGCGAAATGGACGGACAGCGTTGGGCTCAACGTAAACCCGTCCAAAACTGAACCAGTACTTTTTACTAGGAAATACAAAATCTTGGTAGCCCCACCTAAGCTTAGAAACACGGAACTCAGCTTTTCAAACAAAGCAAAATACTTAGGGTTGACCCTCGATAGTAAACTTAAATGGAAACAGAACATTCTAGACCGAACCAAGAAAGCGGAAATCACCGTCTACACCTGTAAAAAGGCTATAGGTCCTAAATGGGGTCTTCAACCTAATATAATCCACTGGTTGTACCTGGCGGTGGTCAGACCAATCCTGCTTTATGGCGTTCTCGTCTGGTGGCCTGCACTCGAAACAAGGTGCAACACAAACTATATCGAAAGAGTACAACCATTAGCATGCAAATGCATCACAGGGGCTCACTCCACAGCCGCCTTAGAAACCCTGCTTAATATATATCCCATTGACATCTTTGGGAAAATGGTAGCATCTAAAGCAGCCCGAAGACTTAGAGAATCTCTCCAGTGGTCAAGCTCACAAATTGGCCACATGAAAATCTTACAAAACTGCCAGAGTAACAGATTACATATCCCCATCTATTGATTTCAATATCAAATATAACACCACCATCCCTGACAGATCCGCATGGGATGAAGGTATCATTCTAAATGACACCGCAATCGAAATCTATACAGATAGTTCCACAACATCGGAGGGCACAGGATAAACGTAACTCTCCGACTTCCGGACCACTGTAGAATCTTTCAGGGGGAAATATCGGCCGTTCGTGAAGCAGCGTGCAGTCTCTCTATGTACCCGATAGATGGTAAGTCTATCGTCATTTACATAGACAGTCAGTCAGCGATTAAAGCTATGGAAACGCCAACAATAAGATCTAAGTTGGTCAAACATTGCCGCGAATCTCTTAACGAGATTGCGGACAGATGCAATATTACTCTGTGCTGGGTCCCAGGACACAGAGATATTCCAGGCAACTGTGAAGCGGATGAACTAGCTAAACAAGGCATCGTACTACCTCTAGATTTCAATAGAGAGGTACCGGCACCACCAATATAATTGATGAGAATTCGTATGTTTAACGAAGCGCAATCTATTGCAAACAATAGATGGAGTAATCTAGCTACGTGCGCATCGACCAGGAAGATCTGGCCTTTACTAGACGCAAAGAAAACAAAAAATCTCCTTTCATTAAATAGAAGGAACATAAGCCTCACAGTAGGAATAATCACAGGAGACTGCTTGTTAGGTAGACACGCCACTAGAATAGGTGTCCCAGCAAACGATTTCTGCAGAAGCTGCAGAGATGAAGAGGAGGAGGAGAATAGTCTCCACCTCCTTGGCACATGCCCAGCGCTAGCCACACTAAGAAAGAAGCTACTAGGTGAATACTTCTTTGAGGACCTAAGTGACCTGTCTAACATAGACATTAGAAACTTAAATAGATACCTAGGTAAATCCAACTGGTTTAGCTGAAATACCCCCCCACACCACCACCACCCCTCCTTCCATCGTTATTGGTTACTATCAATCCCCAAGAGGTACTGCAACAGACACCTTCCAAGATCGATAGTTAACCCTCCCATATCACTGGACCAATGCCTGTAAATAACATACTGCATAGAGGTAACAAAGATTGATTGAGTCAATCAATCCCCCTATTACTCACATGCACACCACCTACACGGTGAACTAGGTACTAAGGCTTTGACTGAAGCAGTCACCCTACCTAGCCGAACCATCCCCTAAAGTTCGACTGCATACTAGTGCAAGATTGACTGCATCAGTCATCCCGCTCTACTTTGCATTCCCCACTATTTCCACGGTTCGCCTAGGTATGGATTCGATTGAAACAATCACCCTACCTAGTCCACACTTTATGCATTGCAGTACTTAGAGTTCGATTGAATCAGTCACTCTATATACGCTTATGCTCCTCTACACCTACACGGTCCACCTAGGTATGAAGGGTTTGACTGAATCAGTCACCCCACCTAGTCAATACCATGCATAACAGCAATTAGAGTTAGACTGAATCAGTCACTTTACTATACTTATGCACCTCTGCCAATATAACTTGCACACACAGTATAAGGGGTTCGACTGAATCAATCACCCCCCATCACTTGTTGCCCACTATACCTTCTCGGTACACTTTGACTTCAGGGTTGACTGAGTCAGTCACCCTCTCTACCCTTTTCAATCAGCATTCTCAGCCAACACCCTCATAAGAAAGGTTAAGGTTCCCCCGGTTACCGGTGACTCGACCGGTCATTACTCATGTGGTATCACAATGGACCCAAGTGGTCTAAGTGTGTCCTGACCCTGTCAGGACAGCCACCTTTACCTAACCTAACCTAACCTACAAATAAGAGGAAAATACCGGAGTTTAGTACACCTTCTGTTGATGGTATCCCACTCAGATTGTCCGATAGCGCAAAATACCTGGGCCTTGTACTTGACAAAAAGCTCAATATAGAGGAAAGAATTAAAAAAAGCAACAATAGCCTTTTACTCATGTAGTAGAATTTTTGGTAAAACCTGGGGACCCTGCCCCAAAATCATACTATGAATGTATACGGCTATAGTTAGACCCATACTGACTTACGGCAATCTAGTATGGTGACCAGCTGTCAACAAATCCACCAACTTAAAGACAATCACCAAAGTTCAAAGACTAGCGTGCATTGGCATCACCAGTGCAATGAGGACAACCGCAGGACTCGAGGCTATCCTCAACCTGCTACCGCTAGACATCTTTATACGAACATCAGCAGCCATTAATGCTATGAGAATAAGTCAGTCAGCAAACTGGAAACCAAACAGAACAGATCACTTGCGCCATCACTAGGAAGCTATGGCCATCTTTCGACAAAGCAAAGACCGAGAGCATCATCCGTAAAGATAGGAAATCCATTTCCACCCTCGTGGATATCATCACGGGGCACAACACTCTGCAGTACCACTTCAAGAAACTACGCCTGACGGAGGAGGAACTCTGTAGAGGCTGTGGTGACGAGGAAGTTTTTGAGGACACAACCCACTTCCTGTGCCACTGTCCGAGTCTTCAACACTCCAGGAAAATGTTCCTTGGTAAATATTTCTTCCAGGATCTCGAGGAACTCTCCGGCGTTTCAACAGAAAAGATGTCCAACTTCATCAAATCATCAGGGTGGTTTGTATGCAGAAACGAAGTAAGTGACTGAGTGAGTAGTTTTTAGTTTCATTGGGTAAGGGATTACTTTTTCCTCCATGGGTACCACAATGGGTCAACGCTGACCTGAGTGTGGCAGAGAGCGTCCCTCCCTGCCAGCCCACATACCTAACCTAACAAATTTTGACCGTTCAGTATCGCAGTTAATTCATCCACTGTGAGAACATTTTTTTCCCAGTGAGCACGCCTGATGGCACCGAAGATAGGACATACTTCTATGAAATGTGATATCTCCTCTCTAGATCTTTGACCGCAAAGCGTGCATTCCACATTGCGGTCGCTTCGATGAGGGATATAGTTGAGACGCAGGAGTTCACCTCTTACTTTAAATATATTGGAGATGGTCTCGATGCTAAAGCTGTCGGTGAAATAGATTTTCTTCTCCAGATTGTGCTGCAAAATGCGATATGTTCTTCTAATCTCACTTCGTTCCGCTCTATCTCTAAATAAAGCAAACTTAGATTCTCGTGTCTTCTCCCAAATCTTCTGCAGAGAGGTCCTCCAAGATGACAGATACTCTTCAAGTAGTTGGACGTTATGCTCCGCACACAGACTTGACCATTCACGGAAGAACTGCGTTTTACTTTGAAGAAGATGAGTTGCTACTATGTGAGGAAGTCGGTGATTAGGGAGTGCCATTACTTTCATGATATAATTGAAATGCATTTTCAGCGTAAACATGTACAGTGGTGGAAGACTTGTTTCCAAATGTATCATATAGGTTGGAGTGTTTTCCGGTAGCCTAAATATTTTCTTAATGAAGAATCTGAGAAGTTTCTCGACTTCTTCGAATTGAAAGATACCCCACACTTGCGCACTATAGCACATGATTGCTCTTATAACCGCTTCCAAAAGTTTAAATTTCACGCTGGGAGCAATTTTACTCTTCGCCAAGATACATTTCCAATTGCAGTTGATAGACGTCTTAGATTCCTTTAGCTTCCACTGCAGGTGGTTTTTAAGTGAAAGTCGTGGAGTGATGATAATGCCGAGGTATTTGTACTCTTTGACTTTCTCCAGCTCTTCGTTTTCCCAGGTCCATTTTTCTTGCCTTGAGTAACATCCTGATCCGTTCCGAAAGATCATTACTTTCGACTTGCTTGTGTTAACTTTTAGATTCCAAATTTGGCAATATTGATGCATCTTGTTAATCATTATTTGTAGCATGCCCGGGGTTTCTGCAAACAAGACGATATCATCTGCGTAGATAAGGAGCTTAATATTGAGGTTAGCAAACGTAATTCCACCTGGCAAGTATGATGTCAGGCCATCCAGAAAGATCGAGAAGAGAAGTGGGCTTAGCAGGCATCCCTGCTTTACTCCCATTTCTGACCTAAACCAGTTAGATAATTTGCTACCATCCCAAAACAGCTGTTCTGTTTTCCTCATAGAGGCTGCGAATTACATTGAGCATTTTGGTAGACAGTCCTAAATTGCTCAGTTTATATAAAAGGGCGTTCCTATCAATTGAATCAAATGCAGCCTTGAAATCAACAAATAACGCGTATAATTTTTTTCCTTTGTCCAGATAAGACCTTGCTATACTTGTTAGAGCAAAAATATTGTAGTATTCTTGCTGGGGTTCGTTTAAATAAAACTGTCCTTTGTGTATTTTAATCGTTTATTTATTATCAAACACCAACTTTACTTCAACACAATATTCAATCACTTTATTCTTTATTTATTTCAAATTAAACTGTCGCTACAGATTTACTTTCCACAATGTCACTTAGTTTCACCACTGGTCTAATCTCCCTCTTGTAATCGCTGTATGTACTTATAAACAACTGTGTCCACGATGGTTGTGGTATGGGTATTTGTATAAAATACAAGTCCTTCTAGAAAATGCTAGATGTCGCTCGGGATGAATTGATGATCCTGGAATAATTGGGATATTGTGTGGAACAATTGTGGAACGTAAGCAGATCGGGTGGGAATATTTACTGCTAGCAGGTTTCGGCAATAGATGTCGTTACACGCAGTATCTGACGATGTACTTGATACTACAATATTATCGACTGTTGCGTAATTCTTTCGAAAGCCGGCTTGGAATTTGCTGAGCAATCTGTGGGTCGAAATACATTGGGAGAGACGGTCTAAAATTATTCCTGTGCATATTTTCATAATGGTATTCATGAAGGAGATCCTCTATTAAATAGAGGAAATACTGTGTTTTTCCTAAAACTTTCCGGAACTTCACTTGTATTATAAATATAATTAAACGCTCTCTGAGTTCTTCTATAAATCATTAAGTGGCGTTTTTGAAGAAATCATATGGCACCCGATCTTCTCCTGGGGCTTTATTTGACGGACATCGGTTTGTGACATTTTTGACTTCTTTCACTGAGATTGTTCTCTATAAGTGGGAGAGCGTAACTAATTTGACTAGAACCATGTGACGAGTTCAGCAGCTGCCTAAAATACTCAGGCAAAACGTCGACTTTGTTTCGGATAGCTCGGGCAAATAGCACACCGTTTAGAGTTCGGGCGAATTTCTAAAACGACCGACTATCTCTTACTTCCGACAGCGACTGCATCAGACGGGATGTGTATGTTTTCTGTTTTTCCTTACAAATGGCTTTATACTGCTTGTTTGCTTCCTGATATAAAGTTTTAGCAGATAGTGTTCCGGGTTGTCTTACCATTCGGAGATATGCGTATGATTTTTTCCTAGCTCTTTCACAGTCTGCGTCGAACCATTTTTGCCCCTTATTAAGTCTTCGTGTTGATTGAAGAGGCTTTGCAGCCTCAAGGATGAAAGATACTAGGGTATATGTTCTTTGGCCAGACTGCAGTTCAGCATTATCTGCAGAATTAAGAATAGAGTCTAAGTTCCTTTGGTATCTTTCTAAGTGAGTGTCTTTCCATTGCAGTTTTGGCAATAAGCTCATCTCCTGTGAGGAAGACTCCTGGCATGTTCTCGACTTTATTCGAACATTTAGAGGTGAGTGGTCAGAAAAGATGAACTCACAAACTTCTAGGTTGTCTACGCATCCAAGCCAGTCTCCGCGTGCCAAGCAGTAGTCAATCGTTGAGCAGGAAGTACCTCTTAAGATAGTCAGGTTGCCCTCCGCATCACCTTCAGTTCACCCACTAAGCATTGTGAGGCCAACCGATTCGCACATCTCGATAAATTTTCTCCCATTACAGTCAATTGTAGGGCACACCGCCCCGGTTATAAATTCTGGTTCTAGCTATAATAGTTGTGCAGTTCTAACTCTGGCGTCCTATCCTATCACCATCAGATTGTTCCATCCGAATTCCAATAGGAAATGGTACAGGTCCGAAAACTCGCTCATCGATTTGTTACTGTTTATGTAGACGATATTATATAGAATACTTTGCTATTCGCCGTTATCTCTACTAAGGTTCTATCTAATTGGCTTACGAAACTACATTGAATGCTTTTGCTCGAGCTTTTTTTAATACCATAGAGGCAACCTCCACTAGCTCGGCCGTGGGCATATGTCCTGGTAGCTAGTATCCAATGCAGAGTATAGCTTTGGAAGTAAGTATTAAAATGTTCCATTTCTGTGTCAATGAACGTTTCAAAAAGGAAAAATATTTCATATTGGTTTATTATTTCAAAAAATTCATTAAAAAGTAGTTTGTTTCGTAAACCTGCTATATTGTATGAAATTATTTGAAAATTATACCATGTTCCCACCGAACCGAAATCCCGAGATTTCGATGAACTTTTACCGAAATCTCGAAAGCCGTTCCCACCGAGTTAAAATGATTTCAAATGTCAATAATTGGCAATTTTGTAGGCTGGAGTGCGTTCCAAGTTATGCAAATATTATGAATAATACCTTACATCTCGGAACAGCTAAGATAACCAAATTAATCAGTTGTTTGCTTGAAAGAAACTCCGGGGGTGGTGTCCAAATAACTGGTGAAATTTTTGCAATTTTTTTCCTTTGCCTCCGACTCAGCATTTTTTTTTTTTTTTGCAATAACCGATGTCATAGACAAATCAATTATCCAACAGATCGAACAATTTTTCCGGCCATATGACCAAGTTACTGCCAGCGCCATGCCTTCGCAGTAGTGTTCACACAAGCGTTCGCAATTGATCGGACTGACTTTATGTATTTCATGAGAAGTAATGCTTGTGGACGTCCGGATTCGAACCATGAACCATTAGAATGGCAATTGACGACGTTACTACTATACCATTGCCACCTCCAAAGATAGCCGAAATGAGAACTGCCATGAGACGTGTTCCACTGAGGGAAGAAATAGGTTCGTATCGGTGAACTTTATAACATTTTTTTGTTTTATTGATACATTTTTATCACGTAAATAAGGTTTTGTACTTTTTTTTTTTTCTGTATCTTACAACTCCCTCCCGTGTTGATTTTAAGATCAATATCCCCTTCCGAGAATGTTGTTTCACTTAAAAAATGAAATTCAACTAAGAAATTGGCGAAATATCCCTTTTTGCTTTGCATGTCAAGCATGCTTACGAACACAAGGAAAGAGAAATGGCAAATGCTTTCAGCTTATGTGAAATTAATAAATTAACTCGATCTAGTCCCAAATCCAAACTCGCATATTTCGCAAATTTCACAAATTGCGCTTGACCTGGAACGCAGTACTAATGTTTTGACATCTATAAATGAAGCATAGTTCACGCTGTAGGCTTGTTTGGTTTGACAACCTATCACGGCTGGATGAACTCAAGGAGATTTCAAGTAGATTTCGCCGAAATCTCCTAATTTCGAAGTCTTGAAAATGTATGGCGAAATTTCCTAGATTTGGAGAGATTTGGCGAAATCTTGTGATTTCGTTTGGTGGGAACATGGTATTACTATAACTAATATCTAAATTATTATTTTTATCTGATTGACTGACGGCTTTCTTATTAGTTGTGTTTCTGAACACTGCTTGTTGTAGTTTTAAAACTACTGTTGTTATCAGTTAGTAATTGACGAATGGTAATGTTGGAAAACCCCCTCTGGTTTGGAAAAAAAAAAGCTTAGTCCAGACAACGTATCTGTCAAACTGGAAAAAATACCCGCGCTTTTTTAGAGCTAAGTCTATTTGTTTATATTGTCACTATAATTGTTACTAATATTATTTTTAAACTGCAGAAACACAACAATTGAAGTGTTCCAAGTCTTTCCCCCCAGGCATCGATCATCGAAAGTGACACAGTTCCAGCCAATTCAACAGTTTCCAGAGCACCTTCGCTACGCACAGGATAAAATAAAATTGATTGCTCGGAATATCGAATAAACAGTGTTTAAGTAAGTATATAACTAATTGTTACTAATATTATCTTTAATTATAGATATACTACACAACTGCGACAACATTTCAAAGGATTTTCCACCCCAATTGTCGTCGTAGCCGCCAAAAAGTTTCATCCCTTGAAACTGGGACAAGAGCAAATAATCTGCCGGAAGACAAAATAGTCAGTGATTGTGTTTATTTTCTTGCTAGTACAAGTGTTTTTGTAACTTATATAGTTTTTAATTACATCTTCAATCTTTTTTTCCACCCCAGAGATTTGCCTCCAGTTGTCAATTCACCAACGTCCCCGATCAGCTGCTGCAAAAACGTCCTTCCTGCTCCATCGCACACGTCAGGTTGTTATTCCCATCAAAGTAGAATGTGTGCTCATTTATTTTCAGCGTTTCACCTCGGATTTCCATTTTAGTGCCTCGATTTTTCGAAAGAATATCCTTTTTCAGATTTACTAAGCTTCATCTTCTCAATCGTGCCGCGATCCGATAATCTTTGTGTAGTGAAATGCCGGTGCCCTTCAGTTTAACTGCAGACTTGATAATCCAACCAACATCGTGTCTGTTTTGGAGTTCGATAACAACATTTTCAAACCTTGGGTTCTTCCAGTGTGGACTACGGCAATTATTGATGTATTCTGTGGCTGGAGCACATCAAGGCAGAGTGTTTTTGCCTTATCTGAAGCAACAACCCCTATTTCAGCGGGAAGATGCGTTATAACATTCTTCTCGTTCGTTTTTTTGACAGCCATTCCACCTGTCGCTTAAGTGACATACACCTCGATTTCATTTTTTGTAATTGACTTTGGAGGGCCAAGTTGTTCTGCTGCAACAGAGTAATTTCTGTTTCAATCACATTTATGTCAGCTTTTGTCGACATATTTTTCATCTTCTTGTCTAGAAGTGCAGCCATGGATTTTTCTATTACGAGTTGCAGATCGGAGATGGAAATATTACCAACCAATTCCGTTTCATATTTAGGCCGACGAATTCAGAAGCGTTTTAGGACTTAAATTCAAGAAGTAGACTCATCTTCACAAGCTTTTTTTTGTTAATTGTAGCGAAGTTTTCGAATTAAAACAATCCAAATATGATTTTGTTGGAGCCGATGTTTATTGTATTGCTAGTACATGTGTTATTGAAACTAATATAGTATTTAATTACAGTTAAACAACACATGAAGAAAAAAAGCAATTCCAAGTTTTCATCCCCAATCGTCGCCACGAAACCATCATCAAATTCTCATCCAATCAACCAGGCTGAACTCCTGCTGTATACACCGATGGATCCAAAATGAAAATATGTGTAGGCGCAGGCATCTTCTCTGAAACGCTTTCTCCATGTCAGCTCGGCTTCGGAACTACAGCAGCGTTTTCCAGGTAGAGGTCCTAGCAGTTGCAATAGCAGCCCGTCAGACTGCGACTGGCTGGAGGAGGCTCAGCACTAAACTCGGACCAATCCGACACCTCGGTGTACATCCCGCCTTGCGCACTCAAGCTAGAAGCAGGAAACAAAGCCCTAACGGAGGCTAACAACAGGTGGACCTCTTTAGATACTGTCACCACGAGGAAGCTATGGCCTTCATTCGACAGAGTAAGAACCAATAAACACATACAGAGGGATAGAAAATCCCTCTCCACTCTAATAGGACTCATTACGGGGCATAATACCATGCGGTACCACATGAAAAAACTACGTGTGACGAACGAAGAACTTTATAGAGGCTACGGCGACGAGGCGGCTCAGGAGAACACCACCCACTTTCTCTGCTATTGCCTAGGCCTTTATCATTTGAGAAATAAGTTCCTTGGACAACACTCTTTGAAGATTTAGAAGAGTTGTCCAACAGACCAATAAATGACATCGCAAACTTCATCAAATCCTCTGGATGGTTTGTATCTTCTTCTTCCTTTTATCCGCGAGGCTATGATCCGAAAACAAGGGATCACAACCCTCCCACTTCACCGCATTTCTACTGATCCGCCTGTGGGGTTCGCCTATTTGACCTCAGAAAATATCGGCAGGCCTGCCGATTTTGGATCACTCGGTTACTGAGACCAATGAAATGCCGATGTCGTCGCATTTGTCTGATCCAGGCGTTTGTAGGCCTGCCTTTCCTACATCGCGATGTCTTTGGAACGTGCATTGATATTGCATTTTTAACAGGGTTCAAATGATCTCTTCTTTGAACGCGGCAATACCAACTGACCCGGTCGCGCTCTATTTTTTGTACGATGGTTTCCTTGATGTGAAAGCTTCCACGGATCTTCGAACTTCTTATTCGATCAAGCTTTGTCATGCGAAGCATCTTCATCTCAGCTGACGTTAATTTACTCTCATACTCTCTACGATCATCTGTACGCAGGTTTCTGGAATCCCTCGATGTCTTAGCGCCACCCATATCAGATCTCGTGGTTGTCTGTCGAATGCCTTTTCAAAGCAACCAATACAATATGCAAATCCCTTAAGGAGTCACGATGTTTTTCCATTATGATCCTTATACTTTGGATTGCATCTGTGGTTGATTTACCCGAGACAAACCCGCACTGATCATCAGATAGCCGTATTATTTTTCGCAGTCGGCCACCTAATACCCGCTCAACGATCTTCATGGTGTCTGACATCAGCTTCAGCATCACAGTTTCGTGTATCACCCTTCCCTTTGTATACAGGGAGAAGGTAACTTTCCCTCCATTGATTCGGCATTGGATCACCTGTCACGAATTTGGAGATGAGAATTCTGAGCCATCTGAACCCGATGTCTGCCATCTTTTTCCAGAACTCAGAGGGTATCTCGTCTGGCCCAACCGCTTTTCGTTTTTCGGAGTATTTGACCGCCTCCTTCGACTGTAATGTCGGGTATTTCTTCACAGTTAGGGGTGGCTCTTGGAAAGTATAGATGGGGAAACTGTTCATTTAAAAGCTCTTCACAATACTGTCGCCACCTCTGCAGAATTTTGCGTCATCCACAAGAAGCTGGCCATGAGCATTGCTAATGAACTTTGGCGAACGAATCTCCTGAGCATTCTTCCTTCTTTGGGCGACTATTTTGAAGATAGTGGCGCTATTATTCATATTGTGTCTTCGCAGCTCCTGGATAGCCTGGTTTGCATCAGCAACCGGGAAAAATATTTTCTCCAGCTCCCGATACAGGCCCTCCGTACTCTCTGCTTGAACCTGGGCGCACTTCTTCTTCGCTTTTTTCTTGCAGCATCTGTATTCCATTTCGAGGCGAGCTTTTTCGTCACAATTATAAGAGGGGCACTTTGACCAAGATTTGAAAGCCTTTTTCTTCTCATTTATGACTTTATTAGCTTCATCACTCCACCACCATGTTTCTTTGGCGTGTTGATTGTGGCCTTTTGAAGCTCCTAGCAGTGATTTGGCCTTCTTTAAGCAAGTTCACTGTAGGGAATCCCACATATTTTGTGCTCTGCACTCTTCATCCTCAGCTCCTTTGATGGTGTGAGAGAGGTAATTTTTCATTACGAAAACAAAAGCCTCGCCTTTTTCTTTGTCCAGATTGTACCACTTGATTTTCTCAGAGACCCTTGTTTGTTTGCTTTTCTTCGGTGTTTTCATAAAAATTTCTGTTAGCAGGAGACGGTGTTGTCGAGCGATTGCCTCTCCCAGGATCACTTTGCAATCTTTTACCCGAGGCTTCATGAAACTGCCTACCAAATGGTAGTCAATCTGAGTTTCATCTCCACCACTGCTGTAAGTGATCAGGTGTCGGCTTTGTTTGATGAACATGGTATTTAACACGATAAGACTGTGTGATTTGCACATGCTTAGGATGTCTTCACCAGGAAGGTTTCTGGTGCCATATCCTAGTCCTCCATGGCAGTCTTCATAGTCTTCGTTTGATTTCCCGACATGTCCATTCAAATCTCCACCAACAAACAGAAACTCTTCCTTTGGGATGTTCTTAAGGAGATTGTGGAAATCTAGCCAAAATGCATATTTATCTCTCTGATTGCACCCATTTTGGGGAGCATATGCACTGACAATATTCCACACCTCTCCTTGTATTACTAGTTTGAGAGACATCAAACGTTCGCTGGACTTCGAAATGCTTAAGACGTTTCCAAGTAGCTCTGCCGCAAGGATGATACCGATTCCGTTCTTAGCCTTTTCCGTTCCGTAGTAGAACATCTTGTAATCTTTTGTTCTAACGTCCAAGAAACGCGCCCGATTTCCGGTGTTTTTCCATTTCGTCTCTTGGACACACAAGATGTCCACCCGTCTTCTATTCATCATCTCTTCCAGCTCGTAACTTCGACCGGTCATGCTTCCAACGTTCCAACTCGCGACCCTCAAAATGCATCCAAACTGTTTCATTATTTTGCTAGCCCCCGGAATCCGTATAGCTCTGACCCGAACATTTCTGCTCGGTCCAGGATCAGTACCATGCACAGCAGTGGTAGTGCCTGGCGGGGTAGTGCCTTTCCTTTTTGCAAGTATTACCATAATTATACAGTTTTGCAATATTACAATATTGCGATAGTGTTTATTGTTTGACACGTGCATGCTTCTGTTTTAGTATTGTTTGATCTTTCTTTAATGACACCGGTGATCTCCAGTCGTGACAACCCACGGACTCGCATGCACACTTGTGGGAGGGTTTTTAAGGTAGTATATGTGTCGCTAGGCTCACTTGGGTGTTATATTGCCTAGATCTGATTTGTCCCCCTTAGTCGCCTTTTACGACAAGCGCTGGTTGTTGGGGGGGGGGGGGGGGGGGGGGGGGGGGGGCTGCAGTGATATTCTTAACCCGTTAACCCGTCCCTACACGGGGACTCTGGATGGTTTGTATCTCGGGCACAGAAAGTACTAAATGCTTTCTTTAGGATATGTACAAAGACCATTTTTTTTCACGAGGAAGGGATTCTCTATTCTATTCTATTCCTTACTAGTTGAATCCAGCTCTGACAAGATTATCTGAACTGTGGCTATCAGTGCCTGCTATCTCCGGACTTGTCTCAGGACATCATTAGCAACTCAAGTCTTAATAGAGTCCACTTCGACTTCAAATTCAAATTGGAATTAATTATTTCTTCAATAAGATTCCTGGAGGCAGGCAATGGCTTAACAGTCACTGCATCTGTTGCTGCCTCTTCCTCATCCTCATCTGAGGGTGTGATTGTTAGCTGTAATGCCTTTAGTTCATCTTAATAGTTCTTTAGCCGTCCAAACATGTTTCCTTGCATGTAAGGGGTGTCAGGTTTGATAGTGCCTATGAGACGATTGTGGTTGTTGAAAAATTCTTCCCATATTGTTTCAATGGTATGCAACGTATCCAATTTGTATTTTTGGATTCTCCTTGATGGGCCATCTTTCTTGGTGTTTGCTTTTAGTTTCGTTAACTGATCTGCTAGGAACTTTCGTCGTGCTATTAATGCAAAAACTTCAATCTCCTCCATGATATGCGAATGATCCGGATATGTTAAACTTTAGGATGCGAACAGCGTATGGCCCTGTCGACGCCTTATTAATTGTAAATTGTAATTGAAGACCTTGATGGCCTCGCCAGTGTTTAGACCTGGCGAACGCTGTGTTTGAACATTGAACGTTAATTTCTGATTTGCTCTGGTGGGGGGAAACAAATCACGTCGGCGTCACCAAAAATTGAGTACAGTTCTTTTGCTGTATTAATGTTGGAGGATAGATCGCGGTTCTTGTACCGCGTCTATTAGTGGTATTGCCAGTACATAAACTAGAGCACCACACCAGAACAGCTTCCAAGCAGACTCACTTTAAACGATAAATACAAGTCTTGATTGGCTGTCGGGAAACAAGTGAAAATAGAATTTTATTTCTCGTTATTTATACATATAAATTGTTAATGTATCACTAATTAACAGTATTGAGAAGAATAATAAACCAAGGTACTAAGCAGAAAAATATTGATGACATTAACAAAATTACAAAGAATAATAAACAAAAGTAATAAGCATACGAATATTGATAATATTGCAAAAAGTAAAAAGGTGAACGATTCAACATAAAGTGCTGACGTTAGATAAAATAAAATAAACTTAATTCAAGGTATGGTAAACTGGGGCACATTCAGCACAAAAAATGCAAAGTTTGGTATTACTGAAATTAGTTAACATATTTAGAATCTTCAAACGCTGTATTTTATTTTTTCCATAGCACTTTTAAAACCGTTCGTTTTTTTTTTTTTTAACTAAAAACAAAGTCGTTTCGCAGAACGCGCGCCGATACGGGGCACATTCGTCAATTACCGGGGCACTTTCGGCATAAACGGAACAAAATAATTCATAACAATAATAAAATTTGTATCACATAGAAAAAAATTGCAATTCATAAAAATGGAAGAAAAATAAAAAAAACGGCAATTCATTAAAATAAAAGATCGTACAGGCACGAAATTAATTAACGTAGTAATTATTAAATTTAATGTTAAAATATTATTTTTTCCGGCATCGAGATGTAGATGCCGGGTTCGTAGGATTAAGTAATTTCAATTCTATTTCACGTTTCAATGTTACAGAAATGTCTTTAGTTAGAGGTTTTAAAAACACTCAAGTCGAAGTATTAGCTCTTCAAAGAAAGCTCATGTTGTAAGTTGAATCGCTTAATTTTTCAATTATTTCCCCAACATAATAGGCTTGTTTTTTTTTAAATTACCACTTAAATTTACAAGAACGTATTCTCCCACTTCCAAAGAATAGTCAGTCAAAATATTGTTAGAAACTTTTGACTTTTCTGTCTCACCATTTTCATCTTCCGCAAATGCACCATACAACAGCACACTTTCGTCAGGTGATGCAGCTATGTTACTACACATTTTTTCTTTGATTTGCTAGAAACTTCACAACTCTTTTCACGGCCTCAGTTTTTTAAAGACTTGTTTCGGTTTGGTTAACCCTCTTTCTGGCATCATTGTCCTCTGCTCAGCGCTTTTCCGTTGAACTTGCTGTTGCCTTGGCAGCATGTAAGCGATGAATTGGTCGAATCATTTCAGGCGTTATATTTGCTTGGATTCTTGTCAGCGGCATTGGCTGCATCTGATCTGGTGGCGAAGGTTGTAATGCGGTAACGTTTGCATTGACCTGAACGTTTAAATTAATTTCTGTTACCAATTCCAATGCTAATTCTTTTTCTTGAAGTACCTGCGAATCAAGGTGATATATTCCAGTTGTCCTTAGCTCGCCATTTGCGATGAAAATGACTTCTGGAAAAACTGCTAATGTGAACAGGCCCTTGCAGTTCACGTTATCGAGTTAGTACTGTATATAAAAAAAACAATTATGAATTTGAAATGCTTAAGTTTTGTAAATTTATGTAATTTTGTTATTTTGGTTGCTTTAGTTATTTAAATTTTGAGAAAATGCATTCTGTTATACTTTTTGCTGAATTTTGTGTTGCTCTCATAAATATATTTAAGATCAACTATAGCACACACGTTTTCGCTTATTTTAAAGTTCAGAACAATACAGAAATGCATTCGTAAATTCCCAGTGTTTTTTTGCAATTCCTCGATTCATCGTGAAACAAACCTGCATCCCTAAGCCTACCTGGCGGAACAGACCCCCCGTCTAACCTCCTCCTAGCGGTCCTGACAGCCTATTTTCAATTAACTACGATTTGACATGGCTATTTAAAGAACTGAATTCATTATGTGACATGTGCACGTAATGCATATTAGATATACGTTAGTCACGTTAATGTTAGTAACTCGTATAACGTTAGTCACGTTAATGTTAGTAACTAATATTCAATTAGTTGCATTAGTTACGAGCAGTTTATTTTCTAGAGCATGCAATTCCTGACAATACTATAATATTTACTGCGAGGCTGAAAGTTTTTCATTATTCTCAGAGCAATGAAGGTGTCCTCATTGTTATTTGTGGGTTTCCTTGGAGCAGGTTTGTAAAATTATTTGTTTTTTTTTTTAAATAGGTAGAAATTCAAGTGGAACTCCTTGCTTACTATAGTTTCAGCTGTTGCAGCAGAAAGTGAGGCCTGTGCAGAATATGATTGGTTCCCAGAGTATAATGATACGGAATATTGGGGGCTTGCACCAAAAGCCGATGTCGTACAACAAATATCTGTAGTACGTCCTAAAATCGATGTTACGTCATATTATTTGTTTTACGAGAAATTGGATTTTCACGAAATTCATTATAACAGACCGGATGAGTTGTCCAACTCTAAATTCGATAAAAAACTTCCAACTGTGTATGCTCAATATTTGTAGTTTAAAGGCGTCTAATGAATACATATTTCTGTAGGTTCCTTATTTATGACTGGGATCAGGAATGCCGATCAGGCTTTATCGTTTCGGTTCGTGGAGCACTCTGGAAATCAGGAAAATACAACATCTTTTGTGTCGATTGGAGTTATTACACTGCACGCCCTTATAATATTGCTAGGGCCTACGTAGAAGATGTTGGTAAGTACGTCGCACGGTTTATCGATTTCCTCAAATCACAGACTGGTATATCATTCAACGCTTTGACTCTGATTGGTTATGGTCTTGGTGCTCATGTAGCCGGCCACGCTGGCAAGAATGTGAAAAAAGGAAAGATAGATATGATCATTGGGTTGGATCCTGCTCGTCTAGGCTTCGATTTCAAAAATTGTACCGAAAGACTGTGTTCGACTGATGCCAAATATGTTGAAAGCGTTCAGACTAATGGAGGGTACATGTATGAACGGGGTTTTAACGAACCACTTGGTACAGCGACTTTCTATCCGGATTATGGAAAATACCAGCTACCATGTTTTGGTAGTGGTGGATTTGCGTGTAGTCATTACATGTCTTACATATACTATGCTATTGCTATTGAGATGAATAACTTCTGCGCTTCCAAGTGCAAAAATTATGAACAGGTTGAAACTCTCCAATGTTCGGATGTAGATAGTAGAGTAAAAATGGGTTTTCCTAAGGAGAATAAGAGCCCTGGAATTTATTATGTTCCTATTTTACGTGCATATCCATACGGAGGATGTAGTCTACTGAAAGGGTAATTGTAGAACTACTTAATAAGAGACGTGTTGAAATGTAATAAATAATATTTAGATACAATCGTTATGTAAAGTAGTGGCATTAATCTATATCCATGTTTTTGTGTATCTTTTATTTTGTGGGATGACGGTACCATAATAAAACAGTCCTCAACAGAAAGTATACCTAACTTTTTTCCTTACTTTTGGATAATAGCAATAATTTTTGACTTTTCAAAAGGAAAATACAAACGAATTAAAAAAAGAAAAGGAAATATATAATAGCATTGTATACAGGGTGTCCCAGTTAAGCTGTATAATCCTTTAAGAGGAGATACCTGAAGTTCCGCGAAACAAAAAATTGTATGGGAAGGGAGGGGGAGGGAGGTCTATTCTCACCACATTTCAAGTTATAGCCCATCAAAGTGGGTGACCTCTTATTTGAAGGTGTAACCAGTTTAAACGCTATAACTTCTAAACCATTATAGGTACAAAAATACAACAGTTTTATACATTTTGGAAAAACAATTTAGTAGCACATACAAGTTTTAAACACATTGGGTACAGCTGTGCAGCTACATAAAAGTTATGGCTCCTTAAGTCGCGTGAGCGGCTAAACCCCTCCGGAAAGTTAGGTTTAAATAAATGAATCGCGCAAAGCGCGCCACTTACCCACTGTTGATCCGCACAAAACTGTCCTCGAATAGACTTAGCCCCTGGCGCCTGTCTGACAGTTGTTGTCATATCCTGCGGAGAGGGAGTCAGAATCCTTTTTTCCCGCGAAGCGGTCCACCTACCCCATCTATTTCGTTCAACAAAGAATAGCGGAAATTTGTTGACATAGGCCGTGTAACTGAATTATATCAAACAATTGTTTAGTGTTTCTGGAGAAATAAACTGTTCATATTAACTAATGTGTTGTAAAAATATAGCATGTTTGGTACCGTTGAAAAGGTTTTAAAATTTAGTTTCGTAATTCAGTAACAAAAAGGTACCTTGACAATTTTTTTTGAAAAATAAAACATTTTTCCCCTAAAATAACAGCACATTTTACAAATTTTATCTATGAATTTTATATTAAAATTATATCTGGAAAAGTTTTAAATGGATTACAAAGCTTTTTATTTAGATTGGAAGTCCTTAATTGTAGCATTAATTTGCGGTATCATTTATATATATACGTGTTATAATTTTGAAGATATTTGAGGTTTTTTCTCCAGGATTTTCAAACTTTGTATGTCCTTTTAGTCCTTTCCAGTAGTTTGCGCCAAAAATCGCTTTCGATTTTCTCTTCCGACGTATAAGACTATACGTAAAAAAAATTTAAGAAAATCGGAGATGAGTACTATCCGGAACTGCACCCGGCGCGTCGGCCGATGGGTACACCACGAGAAAATATATATATATATATATATATATATATATATATATATATATATATATGTATGGCGTCAAAGCCAACGTTGGGGTCACCAATATTGCCGCTCTATATGCGCAAACAAAATAAGGCGACAAAATACTATGTGTTAATGCAATTTCACTTTATTGGATTTCAAATACAATTATCTTTATATTTACTTTACACGATACTAAATATTATTATTTCTTTATTGGTCGCATCCGACCGCCTCGCTGTCCTAAATCAGAATGTCTGGTTGTTACACTGTAAAAAACTATCTAGCCTCTTCTTTCGTCGATTCTTTCTACGTTTACATTTGCGCGTTTGGATGTGTTGACATCTATGCATGAGCATCTACACCTGTACTCAACGCATTACTCGATTATAATCCGTAAAGTGATTATGTTGTCGATGCAGGAAGATCCAGCGCGAAAGCCTTCCTGTTCAACATCGAGAGTTGAATCTAAATGTTCTTTAATTCTGTCTAGAATTATTCTAATTATTATTTTGGCTACAGCTGGGAGAACGCGTATACCTCTCCAGTCACCGCACTCCATTAAGTTTCCCTTCTTTGGAAGCTTAATGATCATCCCCCTTTTCCACTCCTGTGGAAATTGTTCACTATCCCAAGCTCTCCGTATTAGCGGATGCAGCAAATCTGCCGACATATTTGGCGCCGCTTGAAATAGCTCGGCAGGGATGCAATCAATACCCACCGCTTTGTTCTTCTTGAGGTACTTGATTGCTATGATTATCTCGGTTTTACTGGGAGCTGCGGTACGAATTCATCTAAGTGATTTAGCACTGTAGCAAAATGTGTTCTCTCCATCTAGTGAGCTGATCCTCATCCGAAATCAGAAGGTTACCGTCTAGACTCTTCACTGGATGTTGTTTGAAGTTTCGACCACCAATGAGCTCCTTAGTGATGTTGTAAACAGTCCTACTGTCGCACCTACTCTTTGCTTCTTCAGCCCTTGAGGCCAGCGAGTTGACATATTGACGTTTGTCACGTCTCACACTACGCTGCACTTCTTTCTTCTTCGCACGGTATTGGGCTTCAAGCTCGGTTCTCTCTACTGCTGAGGCAGCTGCAATCCGAGCCTTGATTGCTGTACGCTCATCGATCCGTCTCCAGGTGTCTGTAGAAAGCCATGTGCGGTAGTGTTTCTGCTTTTTACCGACCCCAGTCGCAAAAGCATTTTTTACAGCACTCCAGTGGACATCCATGTTCTCTTCCAGTATGCTGCTGATTGCTTCTGCTTCTAAGGCAAGATGGTCCCTGAACTGTTGGCGCACTTGGGGAACCTTGAGCCTGTCGATATTAAGCCTGATGATGTTAAGTAGGTTTGAGCGGTTGCTTTTGACGAATGCAGTACGAAGGTGTATATGAGCTAACATAAGATGCTGATCTCCTTCTAGCCCGATGTCAGCTCCACGTCTGTTTCGGACGTCCAGAAGGCAATTTCTAATGGTGCGACTGATCGCAATGTGGTCGATCTGGTTGGATGTTCGTTGCCTATCAGTAGAGATCCAACTGATTTTGTGGCAGGTGTTATGCTTAAACAGCGTACCTCCGATGACTAGGCGGTTGGTATTGCAGAAGTCCACAAACCGCTCACCGTTGTCATTACGGTCTCCCACGCTACCCACCTTGGCATTGAGATATCCCATCACCATTACGATGTCCCCATTAGGCGGCGCCTAGGTGGCTAAAAAAATCATCCTTTTCATCCTCAGTCGAGTCTGGAGTCGGAGCATAACAATGTGTGATGGTAATTTTTCTAACTCTACTCTTTAGAACCTCATATAAACAGAGAGAGAGAGAAGGCGACTAAAGCCTTTTTCGGTAATAAAAATGGGGATTAAATCCAAACATGATCCACTGGACCTATACCATAATCATTGTTCCGATAATAACTTATGCTTCGCTAGTATGGTGGGATAAAGTTAATCAAACCGTTACCCGCACCGCCCTCCAGAAGGTGCAGAGACTAGCATGTGTAGGTATTAAGAGCTCAATGCGCACCTGCCCAATAGCTGCGCTGGAAGTTCTCTTAAACCTCCCACCCCTGCACATAAATATTATGAAGACTGCGGCTGCCGGTGCTCTTAAGCTTCACCTTTTATGCAACAATACAAATTCCGAATTAGTTGGCCACATGAAGATCCGAGAGAAAATTTCGCTACTTACTTGTCCAGCAGTATGCATCTCAGACTTCATGCCCAAAAGAATCCACCTCAATCACCCCTTCACAGTAAACATACCTGACCGCAGCTACTGGGACTATCCTCAAATCCCCAATCAAGATCTCAAATCAATTGGTACACTGATGGTTCAAAAATGTCAAATGGAGTTGGAGCTGGTATCTTTGGCCCCAACTAAAAACTCTTTACACCACTAGGTCAATCCACTACTATCTTCCAAGCAGAGGTCTATGCCATCGAGCTCTGCACATATTAATATAATGTCAGATAGCCAAGCAGCACTCAAGGCTCTCACGTCTTTTGACTATAAGTCTAAGCTGGTTTGGAAATGTCTCCAGACGCTTTTGCAGCTTGTTGCACACAATAATATCACACTAATGTGGGTTCCCGGTCACAAAGGTATCGTTGGTAATGTAGCGGCTGATAAGCTTGCCTGACTAGGTGCCCAATCACCTTACATTGGACCTGAACCCTTCTGCGGTTTACCCACCAGCCAGATTAAAATAGAGCTACTCGGCTGGGAACGCGAACAAATGCTCTCTCACTGGAATGCTCAACCCAGCCTAAATCATTCCAAGAAATTTATTAAAAAATAAAAAATAAAATAAATATTTGGCGCAACAGCTCTTTATGTGCCAGGGCCTAGCTTCTCGCAACCACTCATGTTGTGTGCGTTATATTTTTCACACGAATGGAAGGGACCTACAGTTTTAGTGCCGAATCCGAACAGCGATTTGACAAGCTTTTTCGTGACAACAATACTCTCGGATGTTTGTCAGACGCTCGCGAGAGGTGGGACAGTGAAAAAAAACTTCTGATGTTGTTTGGGATTCGAACTTGGAACCTCACGCGTAGTGATCCGACACACTAACCACTTACGCCACTGCGCCCACAAGAAATTTTTTAACTTCTCAAAAAATAGAACTAGAGACATTCTATCAATGAGCAAACAGAATGCTAAGATCCTTACTGACTTCCTAACTGGACACTGCTCTCTCAACTAGCATCGCAAGAAAATGGGCCGTGTTCAATCGGAAACGTGCCGTCTCTGTCTAAAAGACACCGAAACAGCCCATCACATACTCTGTGATTGCCCGGCCAGCTCGAACTTTCTTAGCTTCATTAATGAACTTGATTTCAGCTAGTAGATTTCAAAACAATTTACCAGAGGATAGCACAAAAGCTCTTTTTTAGGTCGCAGTGCTCCAGGGGTCATTCTCTGCCTTCCTCCCCTTTTTACCTCAAAAAAACCTAGCTGTCAATATCCGGTCACTATGGGGTTTCCAGGATATGAGGCTACTAACCTCAACTCAACCCTAAGATGTCTATTTTATACCATGCGAATTCGCGCTACAATTGAAGGAATCTGGCGTTATAAGGCCCTTCCTTGAGTGAGTCCAGAAGGGTCTTAACGTTCCAGAATCTGATCGTTGTCCGTGTTCGATGGCCAAAGGTCGTCATCGAATTATCCGTCCGTATCCGAGGCGCTGATTTCCGTTTCGGAGCAATTCGTTTTATTTAGGGTTGCGGCTCGCTCGACCACAGACCAACCGACACTTATCCTGTTTTTTGACGCAGGAAGCTCGCCATTCGTCCTCTCCCATTAGCAATTTCCGAAGAGATTCCCAGATAGCACCACGAAGGGGTGGGAGTAGGGCCTACTAACAGAGCTGCTAGGTTTTCGGCTGCAGTGGCTCTTTCATGTTACTTAGCGGACCAACACATATCGGGAGATTCTGCCCCTACGAGGCCTTTCTTAGTCGTTTACCATCCAAAAAACACCGTGTGAAAGGTGGTCCCTCAGTTGTTGGCGCAGTGAGGGATCACTTAGTCTAGCGGTGCTGAGCCTCTGCATTCTAGTGTTGTCGTGGGATATTCGAACTGAAGCAGTGCGTAGTTGGAAAGTAGCTATCATTAAATGGCCTTTTGTACTCTCCCCACATCTGCTCCTCATCTGATTCGGACGTCCAGGAGACTACTCCTAAAGCGGTAGATTAAGATATACAGAAATTGTTACCGTTTAAGAAGTGTTAGCAACCGAAAACTTGAATTTTTTAAAGAAATCGTTGTAAAAGGATAATGCTTCTTTCCTAAGTTTAGGACCCTCTTTCGTAAATCCTGCGATCCAGCCTTTGAGAAAAGCACCGTCACTGGGTTAGCCACGATATCTCGAAATACATAATCCAAAGTACAAGAATCTCCAATATAAAATCTATAAGTGAAAATATGATATCTCAAAAAAATGACAAAAATTTCGAATTGTAACCATTGTCTAAGAGATTTACAATGCAAGTGCAAGTTGTAAATACTCAATTATAATTATGTATTGTATAGTCGCCGTGGCGCAGTGTGTCGGACAACTGTGCATGAGGCTCCCAAAAAACACTGAAGAGTTTTTTCACTGTTACACCTCTTGCAAACGTCTGATAAACATCGGAGAGTACATATATTTGCTGATTTTCAAAAACAAAAATTGGTCTTCGGATACGGCACAACCTGTAGGTCCCTTCCATTCGTGCCGAAAAAAAATATAACGCACATAACATGAGAGGATGCGAGAAGCTAGGCTTAGGCACTTGATGTGCTGTACCGCCAAGTACATATAAATATACCTTGTTATGAATTTGAGTTTTGTAAATATGTGTAATTTTTGATATTTTGTTTGTTTTTGTTATTTAAACTTTGATAAAATTCACTGAATTTTGTTTTGCACTAATAGATATAATAGATTTATTTAACCTCAAATATAGCACACCCGCTTTTGCTTATTTTAAAGTTTAAAATTATACAGAAATGCATTCGTTAACTTAAAGGAACTTAAAAACATGTTTCCCCCTGTATGCGAACAAACTCTCAGTATTTTGTTGCAATCTCTCGATTCATCGTGAAGCAATCGCGGCATCCCAAACCTACACACACTTCCCTTCAACCCACTACCTAGCTGTCCTGACAGCCGATTTCCATTTAACTAAGGTTTAAAATGGCTATTAAAGGAACAGCTGCATTCAATATGTGATGTGTACACCTAATGCATATTAGATATCTAACATTAGTCACGTTAACGTTAGTAACTAATATTCAATTAGTTGCATTAGTTACGGGAAGCTTATTCAAATTTCTAGAGCATGTAATTCTTGAAAATACTAAAATACTTACTGCATTCCCGAAAGTTGTTCATTATTCCCAGAGTAATGAAGGTTACCTCACTGTTATTTGTGGGTTTTCTTGTAGCAGGTTTGTAGAAAGTTTTTTTGTTAAGAAATAGGTAAGAATGTAAGTTGAGCTCCTTGGTTCCCAGAGTATAATGATACGGAAAATTGGGGGCTTGCACCAAATGCGGATGGCGGAGGTAGTATCATTAATATCAAATATCAATTCAAAGCTTGATTTTCAAATGCAACTCCTTGTTTCTCTTAGAACATGCTGTTGGCTTCGAATATGATGCTGATACAGAGTGTGGAGGATTATCACCAAATGCGGATGGCGGAGGTAGTAAAATATCAATTCAAAGCTTGATTTTCAAATGTAACTCCTTCTTTCTCTTAGAATATGGTGTTCGCTTCGAATATGATGCTGATACGGAGTATGGTGGATTTGCACCAAATGCGGATGGTATTGGGCTGGAATATGGAGAATTTGCATATCCGTATTATACTGCTCCTGACTTTGAATCGTATGGTATGTGGACGAAGGTAGTGAAGTACTGAATCAAAAAATATTTCCGGGTTTAACTGTTTTTTTTTTTGCCTTAGAACTTGAGCCCAGAAATAATTCTGGATGGTTTATGCCAGCTGTAGATGGTAGTTTTTACTGGATGTCCAAGGAACAATTGATTATTGAACTGCAGGCGAATGTAAAAGGAATACCTCCCGGAAACTTTCCTGATATTACGGAATATGTATTGTATTCTAATATTGGGAATGAGTTATCTTGGGGAGTACTGCACTGGAACAACGAACGTGCCTTGTTGAACTCAAAATACGATCGAAAAATTCCATCTGTGTATATTCAATCATCTAATGAATCCATGTTTTTGTAGCTTTCTCATTTATGACTGGGATATGAAATGCGGGAACCATTTTATACGGGAAGTTCGTAGACCACTCCTTGGAAAATACAATGTATTTTGTGTCGCTTGGGATTGTCACACTGCCCACCCTTATCATATTGCTGCAAGCTACGTAAAAGAAGTTGGTAAGTACGTCGCACGGTTTATCGATTTCGTCAACTCAGTGAATGGTATGTCGTTCCGCGATTTGACTCTGATTGGTTATGGACTTTGTGCTCATGTAGCTGGCCACGCTGGCAAGAATGTGAAAAATGGAACGATAGATATTATCATTGGATTGGATCCAGCTGGTCCAGGCTTCGATTTCGACAATTGTGCAGAGAGACTATGTTATACTGATGCCAATTATGTTGAAACCATTCAGACTAATGGTGGGGACAATCTTCAACGGGGTTTCAACGAACCACTTGGTACGTCGACTTTCTATCCGGATGGTGGAAAACATCAGATTCCATGTTTTGGTCCTGGTGGATTTGACTGTAGTCATTCTTTTTCTTACAAGTACTATGCTATTGCTCTTAAGGAGAATAACTTCTGCTCTGTGAAGTGTAAGGATTATATAGAGGCTCAAAATAACCAGTGCGGGCAGGTAGATAGTCGTGTAAGAATGGGTTTCCCTAAGAAGTATAATAGGCGAGGAGTTTATTACGTACCTATTCTACGTGAATATCCACATGGAGGATGTAGCCTATTGTGTTAGGATGGTAATAATATAAATACTTTTTGAGAGATGTTTTGAATTGTAATAAATAATATTTAGACACAATCGTAATGCAAAGTAATGACATTGATTTGCCTCCATGTTTTTCTATGTTTTATTTTTGGAAAACATCACCATAATCACACAGTCCTCAATAGAAAGTGTACCTAACTTTGTTTCTTACTTTTATATAATAGCAATCATTTTTGATTTTTTCAAAAGGATATTCTCCCACTTAAAAGAAAAAACGAAATATAGTATCGAGTTTCTAAAAAAGTGCTACCAGTTGGTGGGAAATTTTCCCTTGTTAGTGAAATTTCAACATCAGTTTGAGCTAAAATGGAAAAAGAAAGACTTCTTGTCTTCCAGAACAGAGAAAAGGGAATTTTCACTCGTTCAAAACTCAACTTTATTTTTTTTGCTCAACTGTGCGTGATTGGGGAAATTGTTGAAGCCTGTAAAGTCCAGCATTTTTATTTCACTTTTATTGTTATAATGCTAGCATTTTGCACACTTTTTTTCTTAAAAATACATATGTCTATAATATACGAATATATATACATAGATATGTCGAGCTGGCTTGCCAACAAGAAATTCTTCGCTGGGTTAAGACCAGTAGCAGACGATGATTTTAAAGTCTTCTGCAAAGCATGTGGTACCACTATGATCCCTGTTAAAATAGAGTCCGTCAAACATAGTACGAGCAAAAAACATGCAAACAATTTGAACACAATCTAAACAACGCGAGGAATAGACAAAGTTTCCCCGAGTACAAGCTCTAGTGCAGATGAAACGAGAATGGTGGAAGTAAATTGGTTGCTTTCTTTGTGGACCATAGTGTTGCCATTGATGTAATAGAACATCTGATTCCGCTAATGAAATATATCTTTCCGAACTCAGAAATGTTGTCAGCCCTAAGACTAAGGAGAACGAACTGTTCCCAAATAATAAAAGGTATTATTGCTGCTGCTGCTGCAGTTACATAGTTCTGACGTTTATTTTTATTTATAAACAATTTTGTGTTTTAGTTGTATGAAAATTGTGCGTGGGAAAATTTCTTCTTGGAGCGAGGAAAAAATGGACTTTTCTGACATTAGCATTGGAATTTTTATGACAAAACACTGACAGCACTCGTTTCGACGCTTCTGGCGTCCTGATAGTGCCCGATAGTGGTTTAACTGCAGTAGACCATACTTGACCATCAGGCCCAGGAAATACCTCTACCACTCTGCCAGTATTCCACTTATCTCTGTTTTCATTGCTGTCGTATGCAATTTCACAATCATCCACCTGTATAGGTTTAACCCTTTGATACCACTTTGTACGTCGGGTCAGGGTAAGAAATGATTGGGCGCAAGCGGTTTGGCCTTGTTACTGTCAAGCACTAGGTGAGTGAAGGGGCGCGAATTTACAAAATGTTCAGCTTCCATCAGAAGACTTTGCAATGTTTCATGCTGAGGGAACTTTTCCCTTAAGGTGAAATGCAAAATGCGGTTCACACATCTCACAAGGCGCTCCCGTACTCCGCCTGCTGACGAATTTTCTGCGGCGTTGAATAACCACTAGATACGACGTCGTGTGCATTCCTGTTCCAACGATTTGCTGATGCGAATTGCTAGGAGCTTAGAGATTAGTTGAGTTTTTAGTTCTTAAAAGTAAGCGACAGAGTTAAGTTCAATAATATAAAATTCAAAAAAAAACCTCATTGATTTACTGGCGACCGTGACAGGGCACACATTTTCTTTGTGAACCGGAACAAAACAAGCACGGAAAGATCAGTTTTAAATAAAGTATAATACATAAAAGCATGCCCCCCTGGCAGCTGACCTCCTCGTGGTGGGGGGCGGGCAACGTGACTGGGATGTGCAGATGGGGTAACTTAAATAGTTATTCCCATCCATACAATCCAGTTACGGCTAACAAAGCGCAAACCCGATGATGACAAGAAGGAAACGACCGGCCTCGGATATTGCCAAGCCTAGTAAGCCAGGGCATTCTTTGGAGCCAGGCCTGAAGGGTGTCAGGATGCGAGTGTCTGGTGGTCGGCTTGTCCCGCTCGGCAGCCGGCCGGGACAAACCCGAAATGGCTACGAGCTTCCTGTCAATGGTCTCGCGAACCATTACGGGGGCCAAGGGGTGAGCGCGCTGTGCACCGATAGGGGCACAGATGGACTCTCTGAGATTCGACAACGGCATCGACTTAGGATAGGCACATGGAACGTCTCATCGCTCACAGGGAAGGATCTTGAGCTTGTTGGGGAGGCTGTTAAAAGTCGACTAGATATAGTTGGCGTCTCTTCAACAATTCAGAGAGGTTCTAAAGCTGTGGACCTTTCGGGTGGGTGGAAGCTCTTCCTGTCAGGAGTCGCACCCTCAATGTCTGCTCGGGCGGGAGTGGGGATACTCACAAGTCCCAGGTTGACAGACAGAGTATTGGAGTGGATACCATTAGGAGGGAGAGTTGCGATCTTAAAGCTCAAGCTTGAAAGATCAACTCTGGCATTGGTGCAGGTGTATGCACCGAACCTTCTGTCAGAGTACGCAGCTTTCTTAGATGAAGTTGATGTTGCCCTTGAAAAGGTTGCAGATATGGATTCTTTTGTCCTGATGGGTGACTTCAATGCTCATGTGGGTGTAGATGTTATGACATGGGGGAGTGTGATTGGGAGGAACGGTGATCCTGATCAAAAGGCAAACGGAGAGAGGTTGTTGGATTTTTGTTGTGAAAATGGCTTATCCATCATGAACACCATCTTTCCACACAAAGACATTCACAAATACACGTGGTACCGTCAGAGTCTTCAGCAGAAGTCGCTGATCGATTTCTTTGTGGTACCATCGTGTCTGAAGAGAATGGTTTGTGATGTTCGCGTATTGAGAGGGGCCGAACTGTCAACTGATCATCACTTAATGCTGTGCAAATTGTATCTTAGCGAGAGAGTGCCTCCCCTACCGAAGCGTAAACCAAGGATGGTTACACGCATACGATGGGAGAGGTTACAGAACGATGAGATACGGGAGACATTTGCGCGGCAAATATCTGAGAGGTTTGAACGAATTCCAACTGTTCCATCAAATGTAGAGGAAGAATGGCAACTGTTTTCAACAGCGGTTATTGCCTCTGCGGGAGATGTTTGTGGAGTGAAGCGGCTTCGTGTGGCGGCTGGTGGTGAGAAAAGAACTGCTTGGTTTAAAACGCCCGGAGTTCAAGAAGCCATCAGAGAGAAGAAGAGAGCCTTTAAGGTGTGGATTCACTTGGGCAACTCCGATTCTCGAAATCGGTACACTGAGGCGCGAAGAACTTGCAAATTAGCTGTGGAAATAGCGAAAGAACAGTCTTGGAAGGAGTTTGGCAAGAAATTGGAACGTGACCACAGATCTGCAAATAAGATGTTCTGGCAGACCGTCCGCCGACTCAGAGGAAAAAAGTTGAATATCTTGAAGGAGTCAAATCCAAAGACGGTAGACTTCTTTCCAATGAGGAGGACATCTTACGCAGATGGAGCGAGCACTTTTCAGAATTTCTCAATCCCGAACAGGGCACCGAAGATGACAGACCTATGGTCGAGAGTTGGGCGGAAAGTAGTCCTACGGTAGAGGAAGTAACTTTGGCGATCAAAGCGCTAAAAGTTGGCAAATCTGCTGGTGTGGATGAAATTCGGCCAGAAATGCTCAAGGCTTTAGGTAAAGAGGGAGTTCAATGGCTCTCGCGTGTCATTAAAGTGGCCTGGGAATGCGGTGAAACACCTGGTGATTGGCAAATGGGGGTGATAGTTCCTCTTTTTAAAAAAGGGGACAAAAGAGATTGCGCCAACTATAGGGGTATATCTCTTTTAAGTCTCCCTGGAAAAGTCTTCGCTAAGGTGCTAGAAAAGCGTTCCAGAGCTGTGGTTGAGGACAGTTTGGGGGATGAGCAGTGCGGTAGAAGCTCAACCGATCAGTTGTTTACTCTCAGAATGGTTCTTGAGAAGGCCTGGGAATATGTCAAACCTGTCTACACTTGTTTTGTGGATTTGGAAAAAGCATATGATAGGGTTCCTCGAGGCAAACTCTGGAGTGTTCTGCAGGACTATGGGATTGCTGGTTCCCTGTTAAGGGCGATTCAGTCTTTATATACAAACTGTAGAAGCTGTGTTCGGATAAACGGTGTTAAATCAATACCTTTCACTGTGGGCGTTGGACTCCGCCAGGAGTAACATATAATACATGTATTATGTACCAGACTGCCAAACAACAACATAAGTTAGTAACGTATAACTGTCCAAGCCATCAGCTAGTTACATACATGTATAATGTACCACAATGCCAAGCAACATAGCTTAGTAGAGTATGACTGTACTAACATTAGCTTTCAAGCCATCGGCTTTGGCGTAAACAAAGCTGATAAGTAAATGCATGCTCTAATCAAGTAAACATTAAAGGTTTGAAGCTAACCGTATTGCTGTTGCCATGCACGCACGACTAAGAAGATGAACAGTGGGAATGAAGAGAGTTATGTTGTCAACTGGATGTTGTTGAGCGTCTATGCGTTTTCTTTTGTGTCTCATTTGTTTATGATTTCTTTATATACATGTTGAACTATTATTTACATTGAATGTTAAGTTAGCATAAGCAATTTTTGTTATATTGGATTCACTTTCAGTTTGGACATGAAAGAATAAAGACAATCATTATTCAAATTAAAATTGAACTTTTTGTTTTATTTGAAAGTGGAGTAATATATATAACTGGCGCAGTCGGAAAAACAAAAAACAAGAAAAAAAACCCGCTGGATAGTGTTGAATAAGTTCTTAATTAAAATCAACACATAAAGGCTAAATAATATGTGGACAAAACATAAAAATTAAAGCTTAATACTGATAGTGAACAATATTGCTAGTGGTGAACAATACTGAATTAAATAAAAAAATTGTTTTCAAAGAAAAAAAATATTGTGTAAAAAGTGAATGATTAATTATTGAGATTTCGATTTTAATCTATATTATAATATTAATCAAATCCAATACTGTGATCCTTGTGTGTTCATGAAAAGATACATTCTTATTTGTTATATAATACGTAAATAGTAAACTAAGTGCGGAAAATAGCATTTAATAAATAACATTTAAACTCCAAATGTATTAAAAATTTCCCCGGTTAATCCACCGAAAAATTACAACGCAGATCATCACATCATCATTAAAAAGGAGCAACCAATAGAAGATCTTTGTGGCTCATCTAGCGATCAACGAGGACCACCATATCAACGAAAGGAAGCAACTAATAAAAGGTATGGATATGTTAGACCTTGTAAAGGATATATCCGACTTCACTGGATTACCTGAGGAGTTAGATCTTTTTGTTAAGCATGTAGATTACTTATATTCATTAGTCGATAACATAGACCAATATGCTAAAGGCTTCTTGGAATTTAGAATAAGACAAAAAGTTAAGGGTAAAGCTAACCTTATTCTTATAAATAATAATAATCCCACGAATTGGACAGAAATAAAGGCAATTCTAAAATCTAATTGTGGTGTTAGTGAGAGTATAGAATACATAATAAATAAAATAAAAATGTTAGAATTTAAGGACTCTGTTGAAATATTATACGAAGAGATGTTAGGTTTCTTGACTAAATTAAATATAAGATCAAGTTTAACTAACGATATTCCAGCTTGGTATAGTAGTAAACAAAATGAAGATATGGTTTTAAAAATATTTATAAATAAGTTACCAAATGAACCTCGGTTAATACTCCATGCGAGAAACCCTTCTAGTTTTAGAGACGCGAAAATGATTTTAGTTGAAACCAATAATTTCTACGGAGTATCTATTGAACCGAGACATTTTTCAACGAATAATTTTGGTACCTTGCAAAACACTACCACTCGTTATCCTAATCCGTGAAACATGCAAAATTCGGGAAATTTTCCGCAAAGTACACCAGGTTATTCTAGAAATTTCAATTTAGGAGATTCAGGACGTTTTTCACAACATAATACGCAAAATTCCCACCAGTACTATGGACGTTATTCGCAGAATTCTAAACCAAATTTTTCAGAAAGGATTTGTACACGTGACTCTGGAAATTTTCGCCGAAATATCCCTAAGAATTACAGAAGAGGCTTTGAAAACTTTCAACAGTCTAATAATAGCAGTCATCAAAATAATTTTTCAACTTTAGGAAATGTTCCACAAAATGAATCAATGGAAGTTGAACATGTTCAAATGCCAAATTCTTCAAATAATCCATTCATCACAAATACCACAAATTCAGATCAATATCAACTGCAAAATTTTCAATTTCCCACACCCGACCTTTACCCTGTATAATCGTAAAAACCAAGTCAATGCCAATCAAGCTTTTGATAGATTCAGGCGCAGGGACCTCCCTAATTCAAAAAAATCTTTTCCACAGTTCCTTCAAAACGGAATTCAGCTATCCTCTGGCACTTAAAGCCATAAATTCAAGTGTACTTATTAACTCAAAAATCACGATTCCACTTTTTGCAGAGTTTAAAAAATCCTCTACAAAAATTGAAATGCTTGAAACAGACTTAGATAGTGATTTTGACGGCATAATAGGTTGCAATATCTTAAAACCTCTTCACGCGAAAATTGACTTCAATAGCTTAAAGCTTGTTACAAAAGAAGCTACTTTACCTCAAATATTTTGTAATTCCCAACGTTCATTAACTGCAGAAGAAGTAAATACCTTCAGCAATTCTGAGACAGAAACATGTTTCGATAAACCAAATATAGACTTAATTAAAAGTAAACTCCTAATTAATGATTTAAATGGAGAAGAAATTAAAGCCCTTATCACTTGCATTAAAAAATTTTCAAAAGTGTTCTATCTTGAAGGTGATGTTTTAACATCTGTAATAAATTATACCCACAAGATCCCTATATTTTCGAAAACCTATAGGTATCCTGTGGCACACAAAAATGAAGTTGAAAACCAGATTTCAGAAATGCTTCATTCAGGCATCATAAAACATTCAAGAAGTCCATATTATGCCCCAATATGGGTCGTTCCCAAGAAAGTCGATAATTCTGGACAAATGAAGTGGCGCATCGTAGTCAACTATAGAAAACTGAACGACGTAACGATCGAAGACAAATATCCGATTCCTAATTTGGAAGATATTTTGTCCAAGCTAGGGAATGCGCAATACTTTTCAACTATCGATCTAGCAAAAGGGTTCCACCAAATCCCCGTAAGTATGGAAGATAGGCATAAGACGGCTTTTTCAACTGCAAATGGCCACTACGAGTTTACTCGTATGCCATTTGGTTTGAAAAATGCACCTGCATCCTTTCAAAGGATGATGAATGAGGTGCTATACGATTACATAAATAAAATTTGTGTTGTGTATCTTGACGATATACTCATTTTTTCGGCCTCGCTTCAGGAGCATATCGACTCCCTTAACAAAATATTAAAACGCCTCCTTGAATGCAACTTAAAAGTGCAAATCGATAAGTGCAACTTCTTAAAACGTCAGACAGAGTACCTGGGACATATAGTTTCACACGAAGGAATAAAACCTAATCCAAAAAGAATTGAAATCATTAAGAAAATCGAATTGCCTCAGACGACAAAACAGATTAAATCATTTTTAGGAATCACCGGATTTTACCGCAAGTTCATTAGGGACTATTCCAGAGTAGCCCTCCCCATGACCAAATGTTTAAAAAAGAACAGCAAAATTAATACTGCAGACTGACAATATATTGAGTCTTTTAACAAGCTTAAAAAACTTATATGTAGTAGTCCAGTCTTAGCCTACCCAGATTTTGGAAAAGGTTTTACCTTGACAACCGATGCAAGCAATGCAGCATTAGGAGCAGTACTATCGCAAAACCACCACCCTATAGCTTTTGCATCTAGAACTCTTCAACGCCATGAACTGAATTATAGTACAATAGAAAAAGAGCTGCTCTCCATTGTTTGGGCGACCAAATATTTCATGCCATATTTATTCGGACGAAAGTTTACAATACAAACAGACCACCGACCATTAATAAGGTTAAACTCCCTGAAAGAACCTAATCTCAAGTTACAACGGTGGAAAATTCGACTGAATGATTTTGATTTTGATATCGAATATATAAAAGGAAAGGAAAACTATGTTGCTGATTACTTAAGCCGCCTAGAAACAAATTACTTAGAAGAAGATGACATCAGATCTGACATGGCAACAATCCATAGTGGTAAAGAGAACCTTAACGATCACATATATATAACTGAAAGTCCAGTAAATATATACAAATATCAATTAATTTTAGAAAAAAATAATTCAAAGTGTTATTCAAACAATTTTTTGTATCAAAAGAAACCAAGGTCGATCATTACTTTACCAAAATACGAAGAAAACTATGTCACAAATATTCTTAGAGAACTTCTACCTATTAAGGGAACATTGGGAGTCTATTGTAAGGACGACGGCATATTTAAAAATTTTCAGAATACCTTAATCAAATATTTTTCAAATTCTTCAAATATGAAAATTCTTCGATGTATGAAACTTTTAAAGGACATAACGTGCAAAGAAAAGTTATTAGAGTTAATACTTCGGCCGGAGGAGTAACATATAATACATGTATTATGTACCACAATGCCAAGCAACATAGCTTAGTAGAGTATGACTGTACTAACATTAGCTTTCAAGCCATCGGCTTTGGCGTAAACAAAGCTGATAAGTAAATGCATGCTCTAATCAAGTAAACATTAAAGGTTTGAAGCTAACCGTATTGCTGTTGCCATGCACGCACGACTAAGAAGATGAACAGTGGGAATGAAGAGAGTTATGTTGTCAACTGGATGTTGTTAAGCGTCTATGCGTTTTCTTTTGTGTCTCATTTGTTTATGATTTCTTTATATACATGTTGAACTATTATTTACATTGAATGTTAAGTTAGCATAAGCAATTTTTGTTATATTGGATTCACTTTCAGTTTGGACATGAAAGAATAAAGACAATCATTATTCAAATTAAAATTGAACTTTTTGTTTTATTTGAAAGTGGAGTAATATATATAACTCAGGGGTGCGTTTTGTCACCTCTCCTCTTCATTGTATATATGGATTGGATGTTGCAGCGCAGCCGTGGCGGGGAATGTTTCAAAGTGGGAGACCTAAGGATTAGTCATCTGCTCTTTGTGGATGATTTGGTCATCCTTGGGTCCTCTCAAACCGAACTTCAGCGCGCACTCGAAAGGTTTGTAGCCGTTTGTGATGATGCTGGAATGAAGATCAACGTGAACAAATCGGAAGTAATGGTCGTTTCCAAAAAACCCATTCAGTGCACTCTGCATATTAGTGGAGTCCCTCTGAAGCAGGTGGAGAAGTTTAAGTACCTCGGGGTTCTATTCACGGGTGATGGGAGGAGCAATGCCGAGTTATCCTGTAGAATTGGTCAGGCTGGATCAATTTTGAGAGAGCTTGGCCAATCTGTTATAAGGAAGGCCGAACTTAGTATTCAAGCTAAGCTATCGGTTTTTAACTCGGTGTATGTTCCAACTCTCACCTATGGCCATGAAATTTGGGTAGTGACCGAAAGAATAAGATCGCGGATACAAGCTGCCGAAATGAGGTTCCTTCGCGGTGTTGTTGGAATAACTTGTAGGGATCGAGTGCGCAACACCAGAGTACGCGAGGCGCTCAACGTTGAGCAGCTACTTCTCCGAACGGAACGATCTATGCTTCGATGGTTTGGTCACGTAGTGCGTATGCCCCCAGACCGGCTTCCAAGACGCGCCATGGTTGCCGTGCCATCAGGTAGACGACTTCGCGGAAGGCCAAGAAATAGATGGTTGGATCAAGTCCGACATCTCTCCTGGAGCCGCTTAGGGTTTCTCCCTGATGAATTGGAGTCAATGGCGGAGGATCGAGAAGGATGGAGAGTCCACCTAAGCATCCTACCCCGCGACCCTCATGAAGGATTATCGGGCCATTGAAAATGAATGAATGAATGAACATAAAAGTATCCCAGGGAAAAAAGATAAAATTTATAAAAACACTAGGGTTTCTAGGTCAAACAACGAACACCATCGCAATAATATTGCAAAACTGTATCAGAATGTTAATTGTACTGATCCTGGACCGAGCAGAAATGTTTGGGTCAGAGCTATACGGATTCCGGGGGCTAGCAAAGTAATGAAACAATTTGGGCGAAATTTGTGGGTCGCGAGTTGGAACGTTGGAAGCATGACCATTCGAAGTAGCGAGCTGGAAGAGATAATGAATAGAAGGCGGGATCTTGTGTGTCCAAGGGACGAAATCGAAAAACACCGGAAATCGGGCGCCTTTCTTGGTCGTTAGGACAAAAGATTACAAGATGTTCTACTACGGAACGGAAAAGGCTAGGAACGGAATCGGTATCATCCTTGCGGCAGAGCTACTTGGTAACGTTTTGACAATTTCGAAGTTCAGCGACCGTTTGATGTGTCTCAAACTAGTAATACAAGGAGAGGTGTGGAATATTATCAGTTCATATGCTCCCCAAATTGGGTACGATCATAGGGATAAAGATGCATTTTGGGTAGACTTCCACAATCTCTTTAAGAACATCCCAAAGGAAGAGTCTCTGTGTGTTGGAAAGATTTTAGTGGACATGTTGGGAAGTCAAACGAAGACAACGAAGACTGCCATGGATGACTGGGATACGGCACCAGGAACCTTCCTGGCGAAGACATCCTAAGCATGTGCAAATCAAACGGTTCTATCGTGTTAAATACCATGTTGATGAACAAGCCGACAGCTGAATACTTACAGCATTGGTGGAAATGAAACCTAGATTGACTACAATTTAGTAGCTAGTTTCACGAAGCCTCTAGTAAAAGATTGCAATGTGATCCTGAGAGAGGCGATCGCTCAGCAATACCGTCTCCTGCTAACAGAAATTGTTATGAGGAGACCAAAGAAAAGCAAACAAACAAGGGTCACTGAAAAAATCAAGTCTTACAATCCGGATAAAGAAAAAGGCGAGGCTTTTGTTTTCGTAATGAAAATTACCTCCCCCACACCATCAACCGAGCTGAGGATGAGGAGTGCAGAGCACAAAATATGTGAGATTTTCTACAGCGAACTTGCTTAAAGAAGGCCAAATCACTGCTAGACTCAGAAATCTCATCTCCAATAAGGTGATCCAATGTCGAATCAATGAAGGGAAAGCTACCCTGCATACAAAGGGAAGGGTGATACGCGAAACTGTGACAACTAACGTTTGATCAAGCTGATGCCACGCATCATGAAGATCGTTGAGCGGGTATTAGATGGCCGACTGCAGCTTTTTGATAATCAATGCGGGCTTATCGCGGATAAATCAACCAAAGATGTAATCCAGTATAAGGATCATAATGGAAAAACACTGTGATTCCTTAAAGGGTTTGCAAATTGTATTGCTTGACTTTCCAAAGGCATTCGGCAGACAACCAAGGGATCTGATATGGGTGCCGCTAAGACATCGAGGGGTTCCAGACATCTATGTACAGATGATCATGGACATGCACGAAGGAGCAAAGACATAAGTAAGATTCCCCGCTGGAGTAACCGAAGAATTCCCAATCAAAGCCGGGGTACACCAGGGAAGTGTTTAAAGTCCTTTGCTCTTTATTGTAGTTTTTGACTATCTGCTTGAAGGTAAAGTGACACCAATTATTCTTTACTGACGATGGAGTCATCATAAGTGAGGATCCTACATCACTGCTACGAGCCCTTGATATGTGGGTGGATGTTCTGGAGGGAAATGGGTATCGTTCTATTATTATTAGTATTAGTTCAAGAAAGACTGAGAACTTGTGCTGCCCGTTCTCTGATCCACTCAGGCCTATTTAAGATATTTATTTGAATGGAGCAGTACTTCCCAAGTGCGAAAAGTTCAAATATCTGGGATCTATAATCAATAGCTTAACAACCTGTGATGACGACATCAATCATTGCGTAAGCGTAGGGTGGGTGAGGTGGCGAGAAAACTCCGCTATCTCCTCTGACCGAAAAATGCCCTATAAGTTGAAAGGAAGGCTCTACACCGCAGTTGTGTGTCCAACGCTCACATACGGTTCACAAGATTGAACGATGTACAAATAGTATGAGAGTAATTTAACGGCAGCTGAGATGAAGATGCTTCGCATGACAGTAGGACTGACAAAGCATGATCGAATAAGAAGTTCGAAGATCCGTGGAAGCCTTCACGTGAAGAGAACTATCGTACGAAAGAAATAGCGCGACCGGCTGAGTTAATATTGCCACGGTCAAAGAAAAGTAGTTTGAACCCTGTTAAAAAGGCAATATCAATGAGCGTTCCAAAGACATAGCGAGGCAAGAGAGGCAGGTCTATAAGCACCTGGGTCACACAAATGTGACGACATTGTCATTTCATTGTCCTCAGTAACCGGGTGATCCAAAATCTGGAGGTCTACCGATATTTTCTGAACTCAAATAGGCGAACCCCACAAGCGGATCAGTAGAAATGCGGTGAAGTGGGAGGATTATGATCCATTGTTTTGGGATCATAGCCTCGCCGAAATAGGAAGAGGAAAAAGAGGAGGCCGTTTCATTAACACAGAACTCTAGCCATTTTTTTTTTCCTTTCTTTTCAGTACTTCAAGCAGGAAACAATACGTCATGGGAGCACAATGTGTCCATTTGAGATCCGAGTGTAGGCTGCCCTCATTCGGTGTAGCTAACCCATTTAACCTACCCTAACCTAACCTCTATGGTCTCAGTTGACATTAGGTCTGATATGGTGCGAGAAAAAATGAAGAGGATGACTTTTCCCCCGGCCTCGATGGTCTGTCCGCCATATTCCTAAAAGAAATGTGCAAATGTCCTGTGTCAGCCCCTTATAACTCTATTTCGACTATCACTCTGTCAAGCCATTTTCGCAAAATTATGGAAGGACTCTTTTACTTTCATTATACATTTCCAACTGTCCAACCGCTCGGATGTTTTTTTTTTTATTTTCTCCTGCTTCGCGAGTTAATTTTTCCACTTTTCGCCGAATCACTTTAAACCACTTTTTCGCTAACTTCCTCCTTAACATTAAATATTCAGTGCATTACCCCGAATGTTGCCCAGTTTTCTACCAATTCAAAATGAAATTTAGTCTTATCATTGATCCTAGGCGCTTTTACCAGTTTATTAACGTCACTCTAAAAGTACTTAATAAAGCAACTTCGGCTATTGTGCAATACATATTTATTTTTTAGTCGCAGGAACCAAAGTCCGCGTAGAAAATCGATGACTTTAAAGCATTTTATATATTGATCTATTAGCTAAGTTTTAAAATTAGTATTAAAAGCTGGCACTATTTTTGAGAAATATTTTTTGTGAAAACTGAAAGCCCCTCGGAAATCGAGATTTTTTAAAATTGGAGGGTAATGTGGAATAGTATTCCACATTTCTCGAAACAAAACCGTGGACCAAATAAAGTACAAATTAAGACAGATGATATAATGTTTCTTTATTTTACTTATTATCAAAACATATACAAACGTATACGAGTAAGTATGTTTACATATGTACATTGTACATGTACATACTGCATCAACTACATTGAGCATGATTCGCAGATAAAAACTGCTTGGACACGTGCAAGACAGGTGTAATGCGCCCAAATCATATCACACTGCAAGCACTGATTCCATTTCTTTGGCGTGACATCGTCCTTGTATGAGACATTCCAAAACATGTCGTCAGAATCTTTTAAGATCAGGCTGGTGTCGGAATCACTAGAAGAAGAGTTTAACAATTCACGTTTAGATTTATCATTCATGCCCTTACGCCCTTTGCCAACTTTTTTTTCCGCTCTTTAATTGTTTGAATTCTTTGCTTTAGTTCATCTTTATATGGCGACTTTGTAAACACAGTCGGTGTTGATGCCATTTGAATGTCAATTTCTCCATTTCTCACAGCTTGTATAGCTTTCCACATCCTATCTGCATCCCATTGCCTTATTTCACCCTTCTTAGGCATCTTTTATAGCCATCTAGAATCAGAAAACCAAAACGAATTAATTAATTCTGGTAATGTGGAATAGTATTCCACTATACCCTCCTCATGCTATTCCACATTAGCCGATTTGCAACTGCTGGAAATTAGGACTTATAACAAAAAATATAGGTAAAAACTCACCGATCTCTAATTAAACAATTAAATTGAAAGCCTTTCTAAATAAACTTGAACTGCACAATTGAAGAAAATGTGATTTTTTCCTCCAAAAAAACAACAAAAAAAATCAAACATACTCAACCAAGAACCTTGACTGACTGAGACAACCCGATTGCGAATATCAATGAGAAGAGCGTAATGCTATTTTTTTTTTCTTTATATTTTGAGTGCAAGAACAGAATGGATAGACCATCAGTACTTTAGAAAATAAAGCACTATTCCACATTACCCGCATATTCCACCATAACAGAAGTTACTCTACTTCATCTGTTGACCCTAAACTAATCACCAACACCTTTGCTACCTTTTTAAGCCAAACGTATAGTGACCATGTACACCAACCTGTCCTTGACTTTTTTTCCTATCTAAGTACCTGCCTTCAAATTTCCCTAGCTACCGTCGACATTGGGTCTGATATTGTGCGAGAAAAAAATGAATAGGCTCAAGGATGACTTTTCTACCGGCCTCGATGGTCTGCCCGCCATATTCCTAAAAAAAACATGCAAATGTACTGTGTCAGCCCCTTATAACTCTATTTCGATTCTCACTCTATCAAGCCGTTTCCTAAAATTATGGAAGGACTCTTTTAATATCCATATCCATGAAAAAGGCAGTAATAACGACGTATGAACTATCGACCCATAGCCAAACTCTCCTGTATCCCCAAGCTTTTTAAGAGCATTGTCCATTGCAAATCCATTTTTTCCCCACAACAGCACGATTTCTTAAGGATTAGGTCCACAGCGACTAACCTTACCGAATTCGTTTACAAAACACTACAAGCATTAGAGGAAGGTAATGAAGTGAATGTCATTACCACCGACTTCAGCAAGGCGTTTGATAAAATTTGTCACTTAACAATTTATCTTAAACTTAAAGCCCTCGGTTTTCCTCCCTCTTTCATTTCTTGGGTGAGAGCATGTCTAGAGTACCAGTGCAGGGTTCTCTTTAGATTTTTAACCTCTGAACCCATTAACGCCACTTCAGGGTTTCCTCAAGGCAGTCATTTTGGTCCGCTGATCTTTCTCTTTACTATAAACGATATTGGTTACATCATAAAAGACTCAGATCTGTCTATTTACGCGGATGAAATGAAAATCATCAAGGTCTTCCTACAAAACGACCTAAATTCATTCCACCCATAGTACGACAAAAACTTCTTAGAACTTAATGTCGGCAAACCCCCAACCCTCAGAACCTGTTACTTCTCCTCTATACGCGATCTGTGTATTATTTGAGACAGCTAGCTAAACTTCCATTCCCACACTGATCAAATTTTATTATACGCAAGGCCAATTCTTCTGTCGGTTTCATAAAATGCTGGTCTAAAGAATTTTCGGACCCTTACGTTTCTAAATCCCTTTATATCACCTTTGTCATGTCACTCCTTGAATACACCAGCCAAGTTTGGTCACTTTATCACAACATCCACTCCCTTAGAATCGAAGCTGTGCAGCGTAGGTTTATCCGTTTTGCCTTACGCGGTCTCCCATAGGCCGACAACTATATCTTACCTCCCTATGAAGACCGGCTAAAATTGATTAGCCTGCAAACCCATGTAAAATGTCCCGAAGTCGCTGACATACTCTTCGTGCACCAATTATTAACCGGAACGTCCGAATCCCCCACACTACTGGAAAGGATTTCCCTTCGTACTAATCCGCGTAACTTTAGCTATGTACCATTCTTTCGTCATCCTCACCACCGCACCAACTACGTCCGCTTTAAACCAACCTTCAGAATGTTGCGCCTGGGTAACAACGCCATTGACTTTTATTCCAGTCTATCCTCCCTTAGAAAGTCACTCTACACCTCTTCATGACTTCTCTTCTCTTAGATTATTTCCACTATACCACAACATAACACTGTCTGTCCCCCACCATTTTCTTCCCCATCCCTCCCGAGATTTCAAGATGGTTTTTTAAGACCTAATTTAATTTCTAACAAATATGTTGGGCCCAGAAAAAAAAAAAATATAATAAAAATAGTTTTAAGTTTTGCGTTAAGTTCCCGTTTTGTTAATTTTTAAATTTGGCCTTAAGTTATTATTACTATTATTTCCTTTATTATTAAGTAAATGAATTGCAAACAACCAGGGCTTTCGGCTAAAGTTGTTGCTTGTAAGCTTACATAAATAGTTGACCCTTAGCAATCAAGTTTAATCGTAAGTAAGACCTTACCTCCCACACAAGCTTCATGTGCAGTGTAAAGTTCACAGCGTTGCAACTCCTTTTAGTGAGTGGCACTTATTTCTGGACGACACTGACTCGTCCTGTCACTTAGAGTTCATAGGGTTTCCGAAACTTTTTCAGCCTCACCCTCTTTCTTTGTAGTTTTATATACTCGTATCTGAAGGCCGTTCGACGATGTGCCGCCTGTCGCCCACTCTAGTGGCCTAAGCTCAGCCCACAGAGCATTACTCGGTATGCCCATATGGCCCTATTGGTCTGTGATACTCGTACCTCATTAAGTTGCCGCTCACAAATTTTAACGACCTTAGATCTTATTGCTGTGGATTTCAGAGCCTGAACGGTTGCCTGGCTATCGATGAACACAGTAATTGATTTACCCATTACCCATTTGTAGTTACCTGTTACTACACCATAATCTTTGAATAAATGGAAAGAATGTCACCTAATTTGAGTTTTATTAGAAACTAGCTGCTCCGCCCGTGCTTTAGTTGGCGCTCATTCAATTAATAAAATACATATAGCTAATTGCCAACTGAGTAGAGATGTGTAAACTCAACTATAAATTCCCCAGTGGGAGTCTCCACCAGAGCACACACAAGCCCACACGCACACAGCCCGACAGAACTACCATACCCCTTCCGACAGCCATTCGGCTCTGATCTTAAAGATTGCGAAGAGAAAGCGAAAAATGAATTAAAATCTAAAATTTGCAAAAATATTTTGGATTAGATCTCAGCTTTCGGATGGCGGATCATGATAAAATATACACCACTTTAAAATCTAGACCCTAGTGGAAGGAAAAAACCCCATTCAATTTCGTGTATTAGTTTTTGCGTGATGAGTATTTAAATACTCACTTACAGTTTTACTCGTAATATATACTTGTATATAGAAAGACTTTGACTACCTTGTAGGAATGCTTTCATTTCCTGGATTAAAGACATCCTAAGTGTTGACCCAAGATATAAGCTATCACTATGTCCAGTTTCATCAATATGCGTACAGTAACTTCCGCGTGATACATGCACAGACAGACGAGAACATTCGTCCTTCAGTAACAGAATAGGCATAAAAGCAGCACTTTTTCTGAAGAGGATAAAACTAGCCTCTTGTAATTTTTATTAAAACTCAGCAAACACTCTTAGAATACAAAAACATCTATAAATGTGCCTAAAGAAAATAAAGCTTCCACAACATATTGTGCGTTAGTCCAATAGCATTGGTATTAAACCGTTTAGAAACGAGCCTTAAACGTGCCAGGATATTGACCAAATCTTGGCCGTAAGGCGACATTACTTTTACCATACTCTTTTCCCGATTGTCCTAGTATAATTCCACCTTCGCCGCCTTTACCCTCAACTCCGGCATCCTTTCCTCCAGCAATATTAACTTCGGCGACATCTATGATCCTAGGATTCTTACGATATTTGTACCACCAGTACTCAAACACCAGTGTTATGCATGCCATTCCGATGCCAACAAAGATTACAATAAATACTCCACCAATATTCTGAATAGAAATACCATCGGATTGATCTTCAGGTTTATCACATTTAGCCTGAACTTCATCATTTTTCCACCATTTCTCTTTCAGTTTCTCCAATTGTCGCTTGTTTAGTAATGTGAGAATGCTTCAATGGAAATTAAACGGATTTAAGGTCATGATTAAAAATTGGAAATACACTAATAAATGCCAATATTTACGTATTTTCTAGAATGTACTCGAACATACTCAAGTAACATCAAGTAAATACTCTCAGGTGAATACTTTCAAGTGCACACTTTTTTTGCAACTTTTTGAATAGTTACAAGTACTAGCCTTGTAATATTTGATAGCACTAGAAAGTACTCGATAATACTTTTCAATACTCTATTATACTAATTTAAGGGAACAAAGTTACGCTAAATTCTAGAGGAAAAGTAAGTATTAGCATTGACTAGTATGCAGTTAATTCTAATTCATGCGGGGCTGTACATCTGTTACTTACGCATTATTGAATTGATCCTTTAAATGGGAGCCTTGTTGTACAGCAATAGCATAGGGTTTTCGTGAGAATTCTTCACCAACAACTTGCAAGTCACAATTGGTCATAACAAGGTAACGAATGTCGGTAGCGTCGCCCAAAAAAGCGAACCCTGTTGCAGTTGTTGAATTTCGAACTCTAGCAACAGCTTCTTCAAGAGTAGTTGGCAGCACAGCTTCCTGCATGGCTTGCCACATTTTGGTGTACTTATCACTCACCGGGTAATCCCATACGGCCAACTTGGATCGTTCTAGAGCAGATAACGAATCATTCAGAGACATGTCCTTCCAAATTTCATAGAACATCTGTTCGATATCTGCCATTCGCTGGAAATATGTCATAGCCGAGGTGCCGTTCAATGGAGCATATAAAATCTTATACTGCTTGGCTAGGTCGTCCAATGATTCAACTGGAGTGTCCAAACGGGATACAGTCAAAAACGCTGCCAAATTAGCAGTATAAGATGCAATTATGATGAATCTAGAAAAAAAGTACTTCATTACTTCATCGAATTTTCAAATGTACCAATTGATTACCCAAAAAGCCACCAAGTTGCTGCTACCAAACGACCTGATAGGTTCTTTGGAGCCTCACCACCGCCTTGAGGTGTCAGAGAAGTCATACAGAACCACAGGCATTCTTTTAAATTAAATTCACGTTTCTCATCGTCATCCTTGTACTTTTCACGATTATTCTGATAACTGTACGGGCTCCAGCGATCGAAGACCCACATGAGGAAACTTGTAAAGAAATATGCTGCTAAAATGCAAAGCCATACGTTCGTCTCGAGTACCGTTAAGAATTTGAATAGTGAACTCGGTGTGCTTGGTCTTTGCATCATAATAGTTATTCCAACAAGGTCATAGTAGGGCACAGTAAAATCTATAACTAGCTCACGTTCAGCCATTACCGACATTGATCCAAGTCCAATGTCGGCTTTTTTTTCCATCAGCTTTTTCACAATACCATTCCAGTCGCCCTTTTCGTCCATGTTGCCAAATTTCTTATCCTCCACCTCTTCGATTGTGTAATCGAATTTCACGATCTCAGCAATCTCGTTAATCAGATCGATGCAGTAGCCCTTATAGCCCTTCGGTGCGGTAGGATCCTTCATCACGAATGGGGCTTGCTGTAAAAGAATAGAATTATGGTAAAGAAGTAAACGATAAATTGACTGTGGGGTAGCAGAAGGGTAGGTTATATAAAGTGAGGTGACTGCTCTGGTAGGAACAGTACCCGCTTAGACCAAGGTAAGGTCAATTGTGATATCTCATGTTTGCAAACTGGAAGCTTCCGGGTATCTAGGGGATATCTCAATATGCCTAATGTGGTTGAGCAGGGTGACTGATCCAATCGAACCTTGGTTGTCTAGATGCACCACGAAGGTAGTAGGGTGCATAAGAGTATTAGGGGTGACTGATTTAATGGAACTCCTGTTACTGTTATACACTACTCGTGAAACAGACATTGCAGGTTATGGAAGGATCCGCTTGTCGCTCCTGAGAGTTGACTGTTACAGTTTTAACTTCGTATAGTTGTTGAGTGAGCAAGATAGTGTCCGGTTCGTGGAGAGGGTGACTGACAAAATCGAATAGTAGTTGCTATTATATATTTGTAAAAGACAGCGCTGAATTGTCTCCGATAGAAAGTGGAGAAAAAGTGTAAGTATTGCTGTAATATCAGCTAAATCAGTAAGAATTTGATATAAACCTAAATATACTTAAAATGCCTATTTTTGACAGATCACTTAGATCTTCTTCTTTTTAAGAGTAGCTAGAGCTGGGCAGGTTCCTAAGAGTAGAAGGAAGATTACATGTTGCTTTCTTTTTGCCCCTGCAGCTTCTGCAGAAGTCATTTGAGAAGACTGCCATTGTTTTGACATGACTGCCTAGCAATCAGTGTCCTATGATTATTCCTATTGTGGGGCATTTGTTTCTTATATTTAAAGACAGGAGACTTTTAGTTTAACATCTAAGATCTTGTTAGTGCTTCTAGAGCTTTGATTGCTGACTGACTGTATATGGCACTCGATTTACCATCCATCGAACACAAAGAAAATCTGCGCACCGCTTCTTGAATTGCCACCACTTCCGCTTGAAATATACTACAATGGTCCAGAAGTCGGCGAGCTGCGTTAATCAGCGATACTTTGGAAAATATTCCCAAGACCGTGCCTTCCAATATTTTCGATCTATCCGAGTACGAGTAAACTTCAATTACGGTGTTATCTGAAATGATGTCGATATTGTGATTCAGTTTGAAAACTGGCTGGAATAACAGAAAGATGTTTAAAAAACGGTATTAATGACATGGGTCAAAGCTGGAAGAATATGAGATAGGACCATTTTTATGAAGCAAGGTTAGATATCATCCAAGCTCACAGCTTTCGACTTTATGTCCAGAATAGTTATACCACATCAGAAAAATTGGGTTGCATCACATACCGATGGCTTAAACTTAGAGTCCTTTTTTATTTATTTAGCTGTGTTATGGCATGTGATTTCCAGTTTCCTAATACAAAAGCCCAGGAAATGATTGCACCTATTGTCAGCGGACATGACTAAGTTTCGCAACAAGTTTTTAACTACTTAGACATAATGATCGGATGTACTTTAAAGAACATCTACAGAGCTCTTGCAGCAAGTCGTGAATTTGCTCTATCGAGGATTATGCCAACTTTTTTAGGCGTACGGCCAATTATAAGAATATTGTTCGGAAATTAGTCAAGTCAATTAAGAATAAGTAAATATTTGGTGCAACAGCTCTTCAAGTGCCTGAGCCTAGCTTCTCTCAATCACTCGCGTTGTGTGCGTTATATTTTTCACACGAATGAGAGGGACCTACAGTTTTGTGCCGTATCCGAAGGCGATTTGAGATGTTCGCGAGAGGTGGGACCGTGAAAAAACTTTTTGGTGATTTCTGGGATTCGAACATGAAACCTAACGCGCAATGATTCGATACACTATCAACTTGCGCCACGGAGCCCACAAGTCAAGTCAATTAGTCGACTGAATATAAGACCCAGGAAAACTTCCTTCTCATATTCTTCATTTCGGTAAGAATGTAAGTGTTACGCTATTTATACATACAGTTTCTCCAATTTCATAGAATTATTATAGTATGCCTCATATCTTACCCCTTAATGGTTGATGGTAACTATTTCTAGCCTATAACTCCCTGTCGAGAAGTCTTTAGAATTCAGTGAAAACCGCATTCAAAATAATTTAGTAGTTTGTAAGATCATCGTGGCCATACATACAAGAAAAAACTTTAGCTTCATTCTATTAAAGTAAATACCATTCGAAGTGAATACCATTTTAAAAAGGAAAGAAAAAGCCCGAGCATTCGAAAGCAACTAGTTGTACTACACCCATTGCCCAGACATTCAAGTTTCTGCTTATAATTTGACAAAAAAATAAATAATTTGTCTACTCACAACAACTGTAAACACCCTGTATACTGTGTCAGCCGTTAGCTCCCTCATAACCTTCTCATCCTTCACATTCAAAGACGAATTCAGTCCAGCGACCCAGGTACCAATGGGTCTGGTATTCACCGAATTGCCTCCACGAATGGACAGTACACTGATATCCATTTCGAATTGCATGTAACTATAGCCGTTGAACGGTAAATTAGATTGCGTGACTAGTTCGAATGTTCCATAGGACGTTGGTTCCGAGACCTAAAAATAATTTAAGAAGCTATGACGAGATAATTGGCATAAACCAACAAAATACCTGAAGAAAATACTGTCTCAAATCGATTACACGTTCCGGGGTATTCCCGCCTTGAAAATCATCACAGGTTAGGTATTCCATATCCTTGGGCCATGCACCTGATTGTAACATTTCTCTGCAAGTAAAATGGTCATTACATTCGAAAGTAGGTTAGTTTAGATTTTTAATCTAACTTGACAGCCAAAAATGTCCTCAAAGCTAAATCGAAGTAGAACGCCGATGCTATTTGTGGTTCTTCATTCAAGTTGAAGGTGGTTCTCAATAGCCCAAGGCGATCTCGATTCTTTTGGTAGGCCAGCGGTCTAAGAAACATAATTGTTGCATTGTCCTTCTGGCTTCGTACCTCCCCCTCACTCTGGGTGATAGCATGCCAGGCGAAGTTTCTTTCAAAGTACTCCGGTTTCACTGATTCTATAATTGGGAAGGTCAAGTCAGATGTTCTTAAGGATCCTTTAACTAAGTCGTACCTAAAACCATCTTGATCGACTGGAGGTTTCCAAGAATGAAGAAGTTATTAATATCCAAGTTCCGTAGTTTCTCAATTTGTTGCTCTCTCTCGCCGTCCTTGGCTATCGATGTGATCACATGACGGGCCTGAATGTTCTGCAATAAAGATTTATACTTGTGGTCCATGATGAAGGTATCATCGTAAAGGATGGCAGCATTGGTGATGTTCATGTATTTCACAATACTACGAATAACCTCGGGAATGATGTCCGCTGGTGGCATAACCTGAAAAGAAAGTTGTTCACTATAAAGTGGCTTCCAGACTATAATAATCCGGTACAAACCTGCAATAGATACTTCGCCTTGATGTCATCGATGTCCCTCCATTGTCGCAAATCGCCCTCTTGGCCATAGGATGCAGTAACAGTCGGTAGACCAAGTGCCTGGCTAAAGGATTTCACAGTCTCCGAGGCAACACCGCTTTTTGTGGTATCGAAAATGACATGTGGTGACTGCTTCTTTTCGATACTTTCGGCGTACTTTGCACAAACTAGAAAACTCATTCTATAGGAACCGGAGCATACTAGAATATTATAAGCTTACTGGCTTCAAGAAGAATCTTAGCATCAGTCCGATTGGCCTCTATTTGTTCAACTTGCACAGATAGTCCATAGCTGGGGGTTTTCTTAAGATATGTTATGGCGACTTCAACCGCCTTGGATGCTGGTTCGTTGTCTACTTCGTTTATAAACACTGGAAGTGAAAAATTCAGGAATATTTAGGAAGAAGCAGATAAATGAAGTCAAGTTGTATTCCACTCGGCGAACTGGTCTTGCATTTGGAGATCCCTGACCAGAATAGATACACCGTACTACCTGCTGAAGACAGTCATGAACTTTTTCACCAACAGTAAGTGGAGGTACCAGACCGACGATGGCGTTAAGTACTACAACGTGTCCGAAAGAGTTGCAAAGGCGTCAGTCCTTCGACCTCTCCTCTGGAACATAATGTATGATGTAATTCTAGAACTAATACTGCTGCAAGAAGTTAAGGTAATCGGCTTTGCTGACAATATTACCATGGTTACTGTGGCCAAACAAGTTCAAAATTTGACAACAGTCTGCCGGCTTAAAGCTAGGCTGTCCTAATAATGAACCGAAAGACTGTAGAATTTTCGGGTTGGAAAGCAAACAATCAGGTCTAAGGAAACAAAAGTACCTAGGAGTAATGCACGACAACAGGCTTAACTTCAAAACACACGTCGACTATTCAAGTAAATTAAAAGGCGTCACAGACACAGGTAGCGCTTCCCCGTATGCTGCCGAACATCAGTGGGCCTGGATATGCCAGGAGGATCCTTCTATCCAGAGTGAAAAGCTGCTCCGGTCTTGGCGGGGGCACTCACAACAAAGGACACAAGGAGGTTCTAGTCTGCATACAGCTCTGCGCAATCAGGACTATAAGCATTTCCGAATAATTTCAGACGAAGCCGTATGGTCCCATCGACATTCTCATCAACGAGATGCAAAGGGTTTACATTAAGCGAACCGCGAATCGGCAAGAAGCCAACCGTTACCAGGAGGGTAAAATGAGAAGAAAACGCGCTGTGACAAGCCAGGTGGTATAACACCGCAAAAGGCAAAGGACCCACAAGCTGATTCCCACCATCGAAGTCTGGACAAAGAGAGCACTGCAACTACCACCTAACGCAATTAGACATCTCTTCCGAGCTCTTCTAAGCAGCGGAAAAGAGGGTTGACAATCAAGCTTCTAAAAAAAGTGGTAATTTGGAAGAGTGTGGAACTGAAGTTAAATATAGCATAGCGTTTTTCCCGCCGAAAATAGTTAAGATAATGTAAGGCATAGTTCAAGAACATCACGATGTTGAACAGACAGGCTTTCCCGCTGGATCTTATTGCATAGAGATTGCATTTTGCGGATCGTCATAGAGCAATGCGCTGAATTCAGGCCTGATCGAAGGATGCTTCTGATGTCTGTTTTCGCCAGAGTTATCGAAGTAAAGTGTTCCAAGGTAGAGTAGTCTTCTTTTTGATAGGGATGGACAGAGGCAACCTCCTCTTCGTCCCTGAATTTCCTGCAGAAATCGTTTGACAAGAGACCCAACATTTTCATGTGTAGGCCTATTGGACAGTGTCCTGTGAGGACACCGACAGTGAAACTGATTTTTGATTGCTTTAGAAATATCAAACCATTTGATGCCAGATCTTTCTGGATATTTGGCACATCATGCCAACTTCCCATCTGCGGTTTGTCTTGCTGGTAGCGTCCAGCTTTAGTAAAAGCTTGAACGCAGCGAGCGGCATACCCACAACTTGCCTATTCAGTAGAATATTAAGAGTAGTACCGGCGAATGTCACTGTGGCCTACGACATTTGAAGTAAAAGAGGATAACTCCAAGGACTCCTGAAAATGCTAATATCCCGGACAAATATTATATTATTCTACATTTCAGCCATGGCGAGAAGCTAGGCCCTGGCACTTTTAAAGAGCTCTTGCACCAAGTATTTATTTATTTATTTTAGCCATGACATGGATTACTTAATCGCCACAATTTCCTCCCCAAAAAACGCTACAGTGATCTGGGAGGCGGAAGAAGATGCTTAGGATGAGCATTTCCAAGAAGACACTACCACCCACACCACTTTCAGTTTTCGATTCGTCTGTATAGAGTGAAGCATACTTTCGTCGACCAGGTTTTACAGATGAGCTCATACATGCTCCTTGCCAACTCATCTCCTCCCACCTTTAAAAGTTCGGCAGCAAGGCCGTAGAGTCCTACAGCTTTGTGGGATTTAAAGTTAAATATCGCTACCCTCACTCCAATCTGATCGGATTGACGGAAATCTTGACTATTATAGTCACTGTTCTACGGCTCATTCTGCCTGACAGTGGAATATTGGTCATCGTTGCCGTTTAGCAGTATGCAAAAGTATTCCTTCCATATTCTCAGCACAAACCGCGATTCTACTACTTTATTACCATTATTGTCCCTTCATGCTTCCATTCTGACTTTGAAGCCTGGCATGTTCTTTCTACCATTTGGACTGAGCCTGCCAGACGACTACCATTGGCTAAGTAGACAGGTTGTGGAGATGGTGTCAACGATGGAGAAGGAAGCCCTCATTAAAAGTTCGAATAGTCCGTGGGCCTCACCTGTTGTACTTGTCAAATAGGAAGACAGCAGCACTCGATTCGGCGTGGACTATCTAAGACTTAATGACGTCACCAAAAAAGATAGCAACCCTCTTCCACGGATCGATGGCACATTAGACACACTCTCAGGAGCTCAATGGTTCTCCACCCTCAATTTGAAGAGTGGTTACTGGCAGGTACAGATCAATCCAGAAGATGGAGAAGAAACTGCGTTCACTGCAGGAAATGGGCTGTGACAATTTACAGTAACGCCATTTGGACTGTGCAACGCTCCGACAACTTTTGAGTGCCTAATGGAACACTGGAAAACTTGCCTGGTGTATCTGGACAATGTCATCGTGGTAAGAAAAACATTTGAGGAATATCGTGACAACCTGAAGAATGTGCTAGAACGACTTCGAAATGCACACCTGACGCTGGATCCGAAGAAATGTGCCCTCTTCAAATCCGAAGTCAAGTACCTGGGCCGTGTTTTCTCATCAGGTGGAGTGCGAACCAATCCAGACAAAGTGGAAATTGTGAAAAACTGGCCAGTTCCAAAAAGCAAACACCAACTCAGAAGCTTTGTAGGACATGCCACGTACTACAGACGATTCGTATAGGATTTCGCCGGAATCGCGAAGAGCTTCCACCAACTAAATAGTAAAAGGAAGGCAATTCAAATGGTCAGGTGAGTGCAATAAATGCTTTAAGAACCTCAAGCGACAACTATGCAAAGCACAAATACTAGCTTACCCCACTACCGGCAAAATAATTATTGTGAATGCAGATGCAAGTAACGTCGGTGTCAGAGCGGTCCTTTCGCAGGTACCCAACGGCCAAGAGAAGGCAGTAGCATACTTCACCAAAGTGCTCTCTATGCCCGAAAGGAAGTACTGTGTGAGCAGGCGAGAACTTTTGGCGCTGCTTCTGGCGTCAAAACATTTCCATAAATACCTTTACGGACAAAAGTTTCTTTTGCGCACAGACCACGTGGCTCTAAAATTGTTGCTGCAGTTCAAGAATCCAGAGAGTCAGGTCGTAAGATGGATTGAACGATTTCAGATGTACGACTACGAAATACAACATCGTAAACGGAAACTCCATTCTAATGCAGATGTGTTATCCCGGCGACCGTGTAAGATCGAAGAGAAAGACCTTATTTCCATCCAAAGGGTAAGAGCTATACCCATCGCCAGTTGGAGTACAGAGGAAATCCGCAACGCTCAGAAAGAAGACCCGGATATCGAGCCGACATTAACATGGAAGGAGTTCATACAAAATCCAAACGGACAGGATATCTCGGATAGAAGCCCCACTTTCAAAGCATACTGGTCTCAGTGGGATTCATTTCATGTGCAAGATGGTGTGCTGTAAAGGAAATGGAAGAGGCCGGACGGAATATTTCATAATGCAGCTATCATGCCGCGATCAAGAGTACACGAGGTTCTACGAGAAATGCATGATAGAGTATCTGGAGGTCATTTGGGTGCAAAAAAGACGCCGGAGAGAGTGCGAAAACGTTTTTATTGGCTCAGTGCAAGGGAAGACGTAGAAAGTTGAACCTTCGAATCGTAGATATTTCAAATGGTATGTCAACAACTAGGAATTAAAAAGGCGAGGACGACATCGCTTCATCCGCAATCTGACGGGATGGTAGAGCGCTTCAACAGGACCTTGAACGAACATCTCTCCAAGGTCGTAGGAGACTACCAGCGCGATTGGGATCGACAAATTCCTCCCTTTCTGCAGACCTATCAAAATACAATTCACAGTACTACTGGACATACTCTATCCGAGATCTTATTCGATCGAGTAGTCCGGCTACCTAGTCAGGTGAAGTTTGGATCCCATCTGTGAAAAGGATTGCGTGGCAGACCTCAGGGAAAGAATCAGAGACATACGAATAAATGAGAGGAGCAGGACGAGGATAAGAATAGCTAGTGACCGTATGAAAGCCAGGTACGACACAAAGGCAACAACGTCCGAATTTCACGAAGGAGATCTGATATGGTTGTACAACCCACACCGACAAAACGGGAGGTCATCCAAACTGCATCAAGACTGGGAGGGCCCTTATAAAGTGGTCGCACGTATCAATGATGTTGTCTATTGAATCCAGCGTGGATTCATTTTCATCTTCATAAGGCAAGATGAAAATGTTTCATCTAGATCATCTTGTTTGTAGCATCCACAGAAAGTACCATTACCAACTAACAGAAACGGTAGTGCATGCGATCATATGAAAACACAAGCGTTTTCACTCAGCTGAGGCCTACCAACTCCGACTCTCAACCTCCACGCGGTGACAGCCGGGTGCCTAGTACCTTAATCCAAGAAATGGGTAACCAACCCCGTCTGGCGGATTCTTGGTGGCTGCAGATGAGAGAGGGGGGGAAGAGTGCTTTTCTCACTAGAGCACTTCTTCCTGTTCCAGGCGGCAGCGGACGAATTCCCTAGACGGAGTCAACGGTGGCGTCTATAGTTCCAGTTAGGTTGAACTTAGTGAATACCTTGCGCGAGCTGCTTCGACGTATTCGGATCACAGGTCGGTAAGGAATTTCCAATGTTGGTCAGGACATTGGAATAGAGATGGTGGCGGAGGAGCCCTTAATGGGCCAACGGCACCGCTCATACTCCCGTAGTGGACTACTGGCACCGGTGTACCCGGCCCCTCGTCCTAGGGGAATAATTAAGGAACTGGCCCTCCAGGTTGGGGGTTGTGCCGTCGGGGTAACTTCCCTACCACGTAAAAAACGCATGGTTCCGAAACAACCAAAAGCCTCGGATAAGGATGACCCAACTAATGACGACTCCAGCAAACGAAATAAGGACAACGACCTTCGGATCTGTACGTGGAATGTTCTGTCCCTTTACAGACCACGTGCAGCCGAACAACTAGCAGAGGCCCTAGACTGCTATAAAGCAGATATTACCGCCATCCAGGAACTGCGATGGGATGGGCCGGGCAAAAAGAGGATGAAAAACTGTGACATCTACTACGGTGATTGCTACAGAGGCAACAGGCAACGCTTATTCGGATGCGGATTTGTCATACGCGGCAGACTTAGGCAAGAAGTCTTAAGCTTCCGACACGGGAGCGAGCGTATTATGACTATCCGGATCAAGGCTAAATTCGCTAACATAAGCCTAATATGTGTTCATGCCCCCACAGAAGAAAAGGACCCTGCCTCCAAAGAGTGTTTCTACGAGCTCCTCGACAAAACATACGAGCAATGTCCTAAATACGACGTTAAGATCGTATTGGGCGATTTTAACGCCAAAATAGGAAAGGAGGACGTCTTCGGTAGAGCAGTCGGTAAGCATAGCCTACACGACACCATGTCTGATAACGGACTAAGGCTAATTGATTTCGCTGTGGAGCGAAATGTCACCATAGCAAGCACATGGTTTCCTCATCTCGATATTCATAAGCAGACATGGCGGTCCAATGATCATGTCACGATCAACCAAATTGATCATATTGCGATCGACGCAAGGCATGCCTCCAGTATTCTGGATGTCCGGACCTTCCGAGCGGCCAACATAGACTCGGATCATTACCTTGTTGTAGCCAAGGTACGAATGCGGATATCCCAATCTGAGCAACAAAGAAGAATTACTGTGAGAAAATTTAACGTCGAAAAGCTACAATCACAAGAGACCGCCAGACTCTTCGCTGAACGCGTATCCCGAAATCTCTCAATCACCCCTTTGCCGCCAGCATCAAGTACCGAAGACCAGTGGCAACGCTGCCAACATGCCATCAGAAACGCCGCGACTGATGTGCTGGGTCTCGCTCGCCCACCACCGCGAAACCCCTGGTTTGACGAGGAATGCCGGCGAGTGCATGCAGCAAAACAAGAGGCATACAAAGCGGCGCTGCAAAGGAAGACGAGAGCTGCTCGTGAGCTCTACGAGCAAAAGAGACGGGAAGAACATCGGCTTCTCCAAAAGAAGAAGAAAGAGCATGAGAAGCGCGCGTTTGAGAATATCGAGAGTCTATACTCCAGGAACAATGTACGGAAGTTTTACCAAAAGATAAAAAGAACGTGTCAGAGAAGTAATACCCGTACAGAAACCTGTAGAGATGAGAATGGAAACCTCGTAGTAGAATCACAGTCGGTGCTGAGAATATGGAAAAACTACTTCTGCAGACTGTATAACGGCGGCGAAGACCAACATCCCGCTGTCAGGCAGAATGAACCATTCAACATGGACGATGATAGTCAAAATTTCCGTCCACCTGACCAAAACGAAGTGAGGATAGCAATATCCAAGCTAAAATCGAACAAGGCTGCTGGACCTGACGGCTTACCGGCCGAACTTTTCAAGGCAGCTGGGGATGAATTGGTAGAGTGCATACACCAACTCATTTCTAATATTTGGTCAGAGGAGTGTATGCCTGATGAATGGAATCTCAGCATCGTTTGCCCGATCCACAAGAAAGGAGACCCCCTCAACTGCGCCAATTATAGAGGCATCAGTCTCCCCAACATCGCGTACAAGATCTTTTCTGCGATATTGTGTGAACGCCTGAAACCTTTTATCAACAGCCTGATTGGACCCTATCAGTGCGGTTTCAGACCAGGAAAGTCCACCATCGATCAGATCTTCACACTTCGGCAGATCCTGGAGAAAACCCAAGAATTCCAAATCGATACTCACCACCTCTTTATCGATTTCAAGGCCGCCTATGACAGCATCTATAGAGCCATGTCAAGTTTTGACATCCCTGCCAAACTTGTCCGCCTGTGCAGGCTGACGATGGAGAACGCTCGCTGCTCCATCAAGGTCGGTAATGACCTCACCGAGACCTTTGATGTCAAAAAAGGCTTTAGACAAGGTGACGCGCTGTCATGTGACTTCTTCAATATTGTACTTGAACGGATTGTGCGGAACTCACAAGCCAACACCGGAGGCACAATCTATTACAAGTCTGTACAACTGCTTGCATACGCCGACGATATAGACATTATCGGAAGATCTCAGCGGGCTGTCACCGGTGCTTTTGCAAGCATTGAGGCGGAAGCGGCCAAAATGGGTTTGGCGATAAACGAGGGCAAAACCAAGTATATGCTGTCAACTAGAAGGGAAAACCAACATCGACGAATTGGACAAAACGTCACCGTGGGCAGCTATAACTTCGAGGTAGTAAGGGACTTTGTCTACCTTGGCTCTGCTATAAATTCAGCAAACAAAATCAGCGCAGAAATCAATCGAAGAATAACTCTTGCCAATCGCTGTTTTTTTGGGCTTATAAGGCAATTCAACAGTAAAGCCCTCTCTCGAACAACTAAGGAGACTCTATATAAGACCCTGATCATCCCAGTCCTGCTTTACGGCGCTGAAACATGGACTTTATTAAAGGAGGATGAAGATATCCTTGGTCGCTTCGAGAGAAAAATTCTTCGTAAGATTTTCGGTCCCGTTTGCGTTGACGGGTTTTGGAGGAGAAGATTCAATCACGAACTATACGAGCTGTACAGCGAAATCGACCTAGTCAAAAAATTGCGTATTGGACGTCTGAGATGGCTTGGACATGTAGAGCGAATGGACACCAACGCTCCGGCCCGCAGAGTCTTCGAATCTAACCCCGAGGGAAGACGCAGTAGAGGGAATTATCGCCGTAGGTGGCGCGCACAAGTTCAAGGGGACCTCGACCAACTTGGAGTGCGCAACTGGAGGCAATTAGCTAAAGACCGAGCTAAATGGAGAGGCTTGTTGGTTGAGGCCCAGGTTCACTCCGAACTGTAGCGCCACCTAAGTAAGTAAGCAACTAACAGAATTAACGCCATCTGCCGGTCAAAACTATTATATTAGATCGGTTTGTTCCTCATTTCACCTTCCATAATTCATCAATTCATCCCAAGTGGCATCTAGCATGCACAACAATGTTCTAGAACATGTTCTATTTGGTATAAATACACCAACCACCACCATAGTTAACACAGTCTTTAGATTTGAATATAGCGATCAAAAATTGCGGCACTATGAGAATAGCAAGCGCGTGCTCATAGTAGTGTCAGATTCTTACTGACTAAAAAAACACCACCCTTCGATATAAATTTGTTAAATATCGCAACTAAGTCTTAACTTATCAAGCAATTTTTCTATCATGCAATAAAAACGTTTGGCAGGTTTCTTTCCACTGAAAGATCCTGCATATTCCGCAATCTAGAGGCGGTTAATCATTATCTCGCCAAGTCGAAAGGTTTCGTCCTTTGTAGTCGGCGCAATAAATTGCTCTCATCCAAAATTTGTAGTACTGTATTGTTGACATGTCCGATTAGTCGGTTTCTATGCTTTCTCGCGAAGCTTATAGTTTCAGCTTCGATTGTCGGAATTCCGAGATCCCTGTGGATATCGTCGTTTCTTTCTTCTCTTAGCACTTTATTTTGAAAAGCTTGTAAAATATTTGCATTTGTTCTCTTGGTACAACCCCAAAGTTGTATACCGTAGGTCCACACCGGCTTTAGCACTTGCTTGTATAAAGGCAGTTTGTTCTCAGTACTGAGCGGGGAATGTTTTCCGAGTTACCAGTACATTTCTCTATATTTGATTTCGAGTTCTTTTTGTTTCATCTTTGTTCGGTATATCACGAGTATATAGCAAATAGAGAAGCGGCCCAAGAACGCTTCCTTGCGGTACGCCGGCCGAAATTTCTTTGAGCTCGGAGTATTCGACTCCATTTCTAACACGAAAAAGTCTATTCCCGAGATATGATTTTAGAATATCGTACAAGCATACAGGGAGAACTTGTCGTAGTTTGCATTTCAAGCCATCATGCCACACCTTATCAAAGGCTTGCGAGACGTCAAGAAATACGACTGAGCAAATCCTTTTTTCTTCAAATGCTTTCTCGATTACGTCAGTAAATCTATGCACCTGGTCAATCGTCGAATGCTTACTTCTGAACCCAAACTGGTGGTCAGGGATAAGATTATTTTCTTCTATAACCGGTTGGAGACGCCTTAATAATATCCTCTCGAAAATTTTCGATGTGATTGGAAGAAGCGAAATTGGTCTATACGATTTTAATTCATTTGGCGGTTTTCGTTGTTTTAAAACCATTATGACTTCCGCAACTTTCCATTGGCTCGGCACGTGTTTTAATCTGAGCGCAGCACTTACAATATGGAGAAGCTTAATCAATGCTTTTCTAGGTAAAACTTTGAGAATTTCTCCGGTAATCAAATCATAACCAGGAGATTTCTTAGGTTTTAGATTCTCGATCTCATGTGTGAGTTCCCTTAGCGTTGCACTTGTGAGCGTCAAATCGTTAGATGGTAAATCCAGCCTATTGCGGCTGTCGTAAACCGCAAAGACGTCCGCTTTTACTTTATCTTCCCTCGCCCATTCATTTTGATTTAATTTGATTGGCAGCGCGGGGACTTTGGGCCTTTTGGTGCGTTTTACAGCTTTCCAAAGTGAGTAATTTTCGCTGTTAAACTTTCAAGGTAAGAGCCTATTGCACGATTCTTAAAATCCTTAATAGTCTTCTTCAACAAATTGCACAGACGATTCTAGTGTGCTTTATGCTGCGGAGCACGACTCTGTTGCCATTTTTTACGAGCTTTTCTTTTTTCATTGACCAATTCTTTTATTTCCGGAGGATATCGTAAACCGTATCTGTCAGGCGTTTTCCTTGGATTGGGCGTATTATTCCAAGAGGCGAGCTGTACGATCTCAACGAAGCGATCAACTTCAACCTTAAGTACATAGGGTGTCGTAAGTTTTTTTTTTTTCGAGCGTGTTCATAGTAGTGTCAGATTCTTACTGACTAAAAAAACACCACCCTTCGATATAAATTTGTTAGATATCGCAACTAAGTATTAACTTATCAAGCAATTTTTCTATCATGAAATAAAAACGTTTGGCAGGTTACTTTCCACTGAAAGATCCTGCATGTTCCGCAATCTAAACGCGGTTTATCATTATCTCGCCAAGTCGAAGGGTTTCGTCCTTTGTAGTCGGCGCAATAAATTGCTCTCCTCCAATATTTGTAGTAGTGTATTGTTGACATGTCCGATTAGTCAGTTTCTATGCTTTCTCGCGAAGCTTCTAGTTTCAGCTTCGATTGTCGGAATTCCGAGATCCCTGTGGATATCGTCGTTTCTAATATACCACGGTGCTTGGACAATTTCTCTTAGCACTTTATTTTGAAAAGTTTGTAAAATATTTGCATTTGTTCTCTTGGTACAACCCCAAAGTTGTATACCGTAGGTCCACACCGACTTTAGCACTTGCTTGTATAAAAGCAGTTTGTTCTCAGTACTGAGCTGGGAATGCTTTCCGAGTAACCAGTACATTTCGCTATATTTGATTTCGAGTTCTTTACGTTTCATTTTCACGTGCGAATTCCATTTCAGTCTTGCGTCGAGTGTCATTCCGAGGTATTTGGCCTCATTTGCAAAAGTTATTCGGGCCGAGTTTAGGAAAATTGGCAAGTTATTAGTTTTCTTGTAAGTGAAATTCACTAAATTAAAACCATCAATTAAACCATTATTCATTCAATTAAAACCATTATTACTTCCGCAACTTTCCATTGGCTCGGAACGTGTTTTAATCTGAGCGCAGCATTTACAATATAGAGAAGCTTAATCAAAGCTTTTCTAGGTAAAACTTTGAGAATTTCTCCGGTGATTAAATCATAACCAGAAGCTTTCTTAGGTTTTAGAATCTCGATCTCATTTTTGAGTTCCCTAAGCGTTGCACTTGTGAGTGCTAAATTGCCAGATGGTAAATCCGGCCTATTGACGTTATCGTAAACCACTTGACTATCGTACGGTTTAAAGGTTTCTTCCAGGTGGGCCGCAAAGACGTCCGCTTTTTCTTTATCTTCCCTCGCCCATTCATTTTGATTCAATTTAATTGGCGGCGCGGGGACTTTGGGCCTTTTGGTGCCTTTTACAGCTTTCCAAAGTGAATAATTGGAATCTTTTTTCGCTGTTAAACTTTCAAGGTAAGAGCCTATTGCACGATTCTTAAAATCCCTAATAGTTTTCTTCAACGAATTGCACAGACGATTCAAGTGTGTTTTATGCTGCGGAGCACGACTCTGTTGCCATTTTTAACGCGCTTTTCGTTTTTCCTTGACCAATTCCTTTATTTCCGGAGGATATCGTAAGCCGTATTTGTCCGGCGTTTTCCTTGGAATGTGAGTATTATTCCAAGAGGCGAGCTGTACGATCTCGACGAAGCGATCAACTTCAACCTCAAGTTCATAGGGTGTCGTAAGTGGAACGCTCAGTTCAACATTGTCTTCAATTTCGTTCCTAAAACCTTCCCAGTTAGTTGTTCGGCCAGTTAATCTCGCTGGCTCTGGGTTATAGACTAGTTTTTCGCTCAATGTCAAAATAATTGGGGAATGATCAGACGACAGATCAAAACTCTTTTTGGCTTTTATGTGGTTGGTAGATATTCCTTTCACAACGAAAAAATCTATCAGATCACGTATTTTTGAAGTATCAGTTGGCCAGTAAGTCGGTTTACCCGTCGAATGGAAATCGCAATTGTACTCCATACCTGCCCCATAGAGCATTCTACCTTTTTTCGAACTGTTTCTTGAGCCCCAGAACGTGTGTTTCGCATTAAAATCGCCGCCAATAATGAAATCAGGTTTAAGCGATTCAAACATGTTAGTAAAATCACTTTCAAGCGCGGAACGCGGTGGACAGTAGATAGACGAAATTTTAAGAGTACGCTGACTATTTTTAACTCGAATCGTGCACAGTTGCAAAGTTTCAAGCTCTATCTTTAGGTCTTCCGATTGCTCGATACAGTCTTTAATAAGCAAGGAAGATCCGCCTCTCGCTTTTCCCGAAGGGTGACAAGTGTGGTAATCATTATAGCCTTTTATTTTTAAATGCGATTCCTTTTTGATGTGGGTTTCAGAAATCAAGCAAATATCAATATCTTTTTGGCGCATAAATATTTCTAATTCGTCAAGTTTTTGCAAAAGTCCGTTTGCATTCCAAGTACATATTTTCAACATTGGTTTGTCATTCATGTTCTAGTTGAAGTGCGCGTTTTCTGTGAATTATTTTCAAGCTTACCCAGCCTATCGAGAATAATTTTATTTATTTTGCCTTGTTCTTCAAGTTTCGCGAGAATAACTGAGAAAACATGAGAAAAGGGGTCCGTCGAAATTTCAAGGTTTTTTGGTTTTTCGGAAGCCACGGCCTGAGCATAAGACTGCATTGCTGCTGTCCGAGGGTCATTACCCGGTGGCTTTTCTAATCTTAGCTTTTCAGTACCGTTTCTTTTAAGAGCAGAGGTCGAGGGCTTTTCTGTTGTCAATCTTTCCCTCACCTTTTTGTGCTCTGAACCCGGTAGTTGTAGTTTGCCTACTTTCTCCGGCGCGATCTTACGCTTTGGTTTAGTTTGCAATTTTGATTTTATATTTAGTGGCTTAAGGAACGCATCTCTCCGTTTTTGCAACTCCTTAGCTACTTCACAGCCTCTATAATTTGCCGGGTGCTTTCCCTTACAATTAACACATGTTGCAGACGTTTGTTTGTTTACTCCACAAACTTGGGAGAGGTGATTTCCGGCGCATTTCACACATCGTGGTTCTTTTCGACTATACGTTTGCGTATGATTGAATCCTTGGCATCGTTTGCACTGAGGTATCAATCTTGTATTCTTGCGCATGGGTTCGATTTTGACTACGACATTCAGAATTGTTCTTATTTCGTAAATCTTATCCAAACTCTCAGCTTTATCAAAAGTTAGCATAAAAAGAGGAAGCCCGCGCTTTACCGTCGTTTCCTCGCCTTCCAATTTTTGTTTTTTCCGTTTAATTAAATTTACTGCATCGACGATTTTAAAGTTTTTGTTTTTCAAATCGTGAACAACATCTTCCTTTAAGCATGAGGCATGAAGTCCTCTAGCTACGACTCGTATCGGTCTTTCAGATTTATTTTCGTAAGTATACCACTGAATCTTTTCAGTATTCAGTTTTTTAGATACTAAGCGGTAACTGTCTGAGTCCTTTACGTTTACTTTCCATTTGTTGTTGTTAAGCGATGTTACTTCAAAATCGGATAGCAACAGAGGTTTAAGAATAGAATGCAGTTTATTATAGTCTGCAATTCCGATTACGTTTATTGGCGGCGGTGATCGTACCTTAGTTCGTGGATTTTCTTCGACACATGTGTTTATTTTGTCACACTGTTCGTTATCTTTTCGCTCATTTTGCATGTTTTCTTGCCTCGTTACCATTTCGGGTGAAGAACCAGCTTTTCGTTTCTTAACTGGTCGTTTTTTTAGAATCCAGTTAGTTTCCCGAGCTAGTTCTTCTTCATCCGTTTGATAATCAGTGTTATCGGGGACGTTTGAACTCGCAGCAGACTCATTACGAGGTTTCTTCATATCCTTAAATGCTTTATTGTCTGCTTTAAGTACATTTAATTCTTTTCTTAGTTCTTCGCAGAGAAGTTCCATTTTACTTAGCCTGGTCAGAAGTTCCATATTTTCGTCCGTAAGGCTTTGAATTTTCGTTGAAGTCCGTTGTTCGTGCGCCGGCACTATCGATGTCGCCGGACTTCTAGTTCCGCACGTTTTTATTGTAGATCTTGATGGTGGAGATCTAACTACCCTGGTACCTTTTTTAAAAGGGTCAGATGAACGCAATAAATGGCTCTCCCCAGAATCCGTAGAGCCGACCTCCGAAGAGGGTGGATTTTCCAGTGTACCTGGACCACCTGGGGTATTTACATCTTTTGTTTTGTTCATTGCATACTTTGTATACGCCATACTCGGTATACGGAGGGTGGATTTTAGTCGCGTCTTACGGCAGGCATGCCTACCCCTACCCGAAGGGGGCTCAGTTCAACATTATCTTCAATTTCGTTCCTAAGGCCTTCCCAGTTAGCTGTTCGACCAGTTAATCTCGCTGGCTCTAGGTTATAGACTAGTTTTTCGCTGATTGTTAAAATAACCGGGGAATGATCAGACTACAGATCAAAGCTCTCTTTGACTTTTATATGGTTGGTAGATATTCCTTTCACAACGAAAAAATCTATCAGGTCAGGTATTTTCGAAGTATCAGTTGGCCAGTAAGTCGGTTTACCCGTCGAATGGAAATCACAACTGTACTCCATACCTGCCCCATAGAGCATTCTACCTTTTTTCGAGCTGTTTCTTGATCCCCAGAACGTATGTTTTGTATTAAAATCGCCGCCAATAATGAAATTAGGTTTCAGCGATTCAAACAAGTTAGTAAAATCAGATTTTTCAAGCGCGGAACGCGGTGGACAGTAGATAGATGAGATTTTAAGAGTACGCTGACTATTTTTAACTCGAATCGTGCACAGTTGCAAAGTTTCAAGCTCTATCTTTAGGTCTTCGGATTGTTCGATGCAGTCTTTAATAAACAAGGATGATCCGCCTCTCGCTTTTCCCGAAGGGTGACAAGTGTGGTAATCATTATAGCCTTTTATTTTTAAATGCGATTCCTTTTTTATGTGGGTTTCAGAAATCAAGCAAATATCAATATCTTTTTCTCACATGAATATTTCCAATTCGTCGAGTTTTTGCAAAAGTCCGTTTGCATTCCAAGTACATATTTTTAACATTCGTTTGTTATTCATGTTCTAGTTGAAGTGCGCGTTTTCTGAGAATTACTTTCAAGCTTAACCAGCCTATCGAGAATAATTTTATTTATTTTGCTCTGTTCTTCGAATTTCGCGAGAATAACCGACAAAACATGAGAGAGAGGGTCGGTTGAAATTTCAACGTTTTCTAGTTTCCCGGATGCCGCGGCCTGAGCGATAAAGTCTGCACTCCTGCTGTCCGAGGGCCATTACCTGCCGGCTTTTTCGATGTTAGCTTTTCGGTACTGTTTCTTTTAAGAACTGAGGTCGAGGACTTTTCCCATCCTTCCCCTCACCTTTTTGCGCTCTGAACCCGGTAGTTTTAGTTTAGCTAGTTTCTCCTGTGCATTCTTACGCTTTGGCTTAGTTTGCAGCTTAGATTTTGGATTTAGGGGCTTAAGGAGCACATCTCTCCGTTTTTGCAACTCCTTAGCTACTTCACAGCCTCTATAATTTGCCGGGTGCTTTCCCTTACAATTAGCACAGGTTGCAGAGGTTTGTTTATTTACTCCACAAACTTGGGAGAGGTGATTTCCGGTGCATTTCACGCATCGCAGTTCTTTTTTGCAGTACATTTGCGTATAATTAAATCCTTGGCAACGTTTGCACTGCGGAATCATCCTTAAATTTCTACGCATGGGTTCGATTTTGACCACGATATTTAGTATAGCTCTAATTCGGTAGATATCGTCGATATTATCCGACTTATCGAAGGTAAGCATAAAAAGCGGAAGTCCACGCCTTACCAAGACGTCTTTATCTATTTCCGTTTGTTGCTTCTCCTTCTTGATGATATTAACGGCATCAAGAATTTTAAAGCCTTTGGCTTGAAGGTTAGTCATAACCTCTTGTTTGGTGCATGAGGGGTGGAGTCCCCTTGCAACGACACGATGTGGCCTTACTGACTTGATTTCGAAAGTATACCACTGAATCTTTTCGGTATTTAGCTTTTGGGACACAGCTCGGTAGTCATTGTAGTCGTCGACGTTGACTTTCCACGCATTATCCCTCAGAGACGTAACCTTATACTTGGATGTTATTATTCCTTTAAGGAGGCTTTGCAACTTATTGTATTTCGTTATCCCGACGATGTTTATTGGTGGGGGTGGACGAAATTGCGCTCGAAGTTGCTTTTCTTGTGGTTCTTTGTGATTTTCTTCTTTCACGGGCTCGACTTCGGGTGATGAACCGGCTCTCCATTTCTTACTAGGTCTTTTCTTTGGGACCCGATACGTTTCGCGTGCTAGCTCTTCTTCGTCTGTGTGATATTCCAGACTAGCTAAGCGTGCTGGAGTACATCTTGGTGGAGGAGATCGACATACCCTTGCACTTTTTAAGAAGGGATTTATTAGTTGCAATAACTGGCTCTCCTCAGAATCCGTAGAGCCGACCTCCGAAGAGTGTGGATTTTCCAGTGAACCTGGACTGCCATCTGGGGTAATTAATCGTTTTGTTTTGTTGATTGCATTTTGTGTATACACTACGCTCGGTATACGGAGGGTGGATTTTAGTCGCCTCTTACGACAGGCATACCTACCTCATGTATATTCTAACCCCTACCCGAAGGGGGTGTAACGAAAGTGAATTTAATAGTTGCTTGGAAATAAACAGTTTAAATACACAGAAGACAGTTTTATTATCACGAACCGCAGCAAGAATATTCCAGTCATATTTAAAAATGTTTGAATTCGAGTTCTTTTTTAATTTGTGCAATGTGACAGAAGGAAACAAAGAAAAAAAGAAACACGACATAAATCAAAAAGCAAACGAATGATTTTTGAGAATTAGAAGAGAATTTCTTAATTTTTTTATTATTATATTATCTTATTATACTTACGTTCTCATTAAATTTTTTTTTAAATTTACACATAATAATTGCAACATGATCATTGAACTCTGGTGCAAATTTTATGCTAATCGGCCAAATATTTTATTTGATACCCACTTTGAGGGCTTCTTGCCCCACTGAGCGCTGCCTTGTACGCCTCTTGTTTTGCTCCCCAGTACTTCAAAGGCGGCATCTTTGATGGCTTATTGGCAATGCTGCCATTGGTCTTCCGCATTTGCTACTGAACATAGGACATAGATTGAAATTAAAAGAGACTCGATCGGCAAAGGCTCTGGCGGTCTCTTGAGATTGTAGCCGCCCAACGTCAATTTTCTGACAGTATTTCGTTGATTTCGCACCGTTCTGGATATCCGCATCCGTACCTTAGCTAGAAATAGATTGTGATCCGAGTCAACGTTGGTTCCTCAGGAAGTCCGTAGGTAGGGCATCGCTCATACGTCTTGTTAAAGAGCTGGGGAGTGAATGCATTTATGCTTATGTTGGCGAATTTAAGCTCTCGTTCACATTCCGGAAACTCAGGACATCTTGCCCAAGTCTGCCTCTAATAAAAAATTCGCACCCGGACAGACTGACCTGACATTTAGGACCGCAATAATACTACCGTCATAATAAAAGCAATAATTACAGTTGCAGGAGAGTTCTTAACATCTATTGAAAATATGATCTCTTTGAGAAAAAAGCTTCTGTTAACCCTTCTGTCAATGAGTAGGTCTGGCCAGACCTTTTCCATTTTCGCAACCATTTTTTCCTAATTGATTGTGTAGCTATCTTTACCAAATTTCCTGACTTTGTCAGCGTACATATTTTTAATGTTTTAGTATGGACAATAAATTGTAAACCTAAGAGGGTGAGAAAAAAAAAAGTTTTTCTACAACAACCCCTAGAATCAATGGAATAAGTCTGGCCAGACCTTGCTACATATTGTATGGAGAAACGCATTTATTTAACATTTCATCCGAAAAAAAACTCTTTTTACCTAAGTCCGTCAAGTAATTATTAGTTTTATTTAGTGCATTATATATAAACAAAATAATTTATTACGGTATTTTGCAAAAATATGCAACTGCCTGGAGTTTTCCACTATTACTTATGTTAATGACGTATGCAGGCCATTGGGTCACTTGAACATTCCGTATTTGATTGTAAATCGTTTATTGCCTACGACTTCCAGATAATTAGATCATTAGTGAATTTTACAGTTAGTTATTTTTGTTCAGTTTGTGGGTGTATATGAGACTGAAGGCATCATTATTGCAGGTAGATACATTTCTTCAGTTTGTGGGTATATATGAGTGAAGCAATTCTGTTTTACAACAAACATAAAGTTGGCGTCGACGTCATGGATCAAATGTTGGGGGAATATACATGTAAACGACTGACGTAGCGATGGCCAATGGCTTTTTTCTACAACATGTTGGATGTTGCAGCATTAGCATCTTTCATAATTTACAAAAAAGTAAATGATTGGAGTGCAACGAACAAAACCGATGCACGTCGACAACTTTTCCATTCTTTGATTGAGCAGTTAGTGACCCCTCAGATCGAAGCAGGATGAACGATCCAAGGATAATAGGAGTGTTTTCCGTTCGAAATGGCATCGAATCTTTCTTCGGAGCACAATTGCAAAATAGGATTCCACAGCCCAGCAGTAGCGAGACATCAACGGGCCAGAAAAAGTCGTGTAGAATTTGCAGAATAAACGATAAAATACAAAGGAAAACCAGATTTGCATGCACTGCCTGCGAAGTGCTTGTCTGTTTACAGCACAGTATTCAGTTACATAAATGCCATAAATGTGAAAATCAAGAAAATACTTCGTAATATTAATGTTATGTAAAAAAAAACTTTAAATTAAAAATAAAAATAATAACATGTCCAAAATAACAAAAAAACTTCAATTATTTCATTGAGTTCCATCAATTTCCATACAAAATGTATGAAGGTCCAGCCAGACCTATTCCATTGATGGGAAGGTTTTAAAACATCCATTGACAGAAGGGTTAATACTGCACAGAGCTGCATGCTCACATAGTATGTGTTCTGCGGTTTCGTCCTCTTCTAAGCAGAGGTGGCATATGATATCCTCCGAGATTATCATTTTCTTGAAGTGGTATTATATTTTAATTGGCAGCGACCAGTAAGGAAGCTCACAAGTCTTCTTATATTGTTTCTACTATACAGTTCTGGCACGCTAATTAGCACACCCCAATGAAAGAATAAACAAATGCCTTATTTCATAATATTACGTATTTTTAAATGATTATTTTTCATATATTCAATAATATTACATTCTTAACAATCTCTAACCACATTTTGAAAATTTTAAATTTTGAAATTAGAGTAGGCTTTGCTTTTTGAGAAATATTTTTTAAAACAATGCCCTTTTTGCATTGGCATTTTAATTAGCACACCCAAAAAATAAATTGAATTTTATTTAAAGCCTTTATTTTTCATCCATCCATTGTTGTGATGAGTTGTAAAGTATTGGATATTGAAGTGTTTAAGTGAATTTAAAAATAGTAATGGGACGTGAAAAGAGCTCTAAGGTGGGGGAGAGGAAGTTGATATGGCAAATGTTCCAGAAGGAACAAAATATCCGCAAAATTGCACGAAACATAAATTGTTCGCGAAAAAAAGTGCAAAACGCTTTAAAACATTTTGAAACCCATGGAACATTTGCAGATAAAAGACGAGACAGACCCAGAAAAACAACGAAAAGAGAGGATTCCATTTTAGTACGATATGCTCTTAAGGACCCTTTAACATCTTCTTCCGAAATAAGAGCACGATTGGAGGAAGAATACGGTGTAAACATAGCGGCTAGGACGGTGCGAAAACGGCTTTTAGAAAACAACCTTCGAGGATGCCGGAGCCTTAAGAAACCGAAGGTAACTGATGGTAATAGGAAGAAGAGAATTGAGTTCGCAAGAGGCCACTTAGATACTCCTCAATCTTTTTGGAATTCAGTGATATGGAGCGATGAATCAAAGTTTAATCTCTGTGGATCTGATAGAAGAACTTATGTACGACGACCTCCAAACAAGCAACTGGATCCCAAGTACACCAAGAAGACGGTGAAGTTTGGTGGAGGCAGCGTTATGGTATGGGGTTGTTTTAGCGCTCATGGTGTTGGACCTCTAGTCCTTATAAAAGGCAAATTAGATGCTCTAGCATACAAAACTTTGTTGTTGAACCACCTCATACCATATCTGGAGGATTTGCCGCTATCATTGTACCGTCAAGTTGTTTTCCAGCAGGACAATGCGCCATGCCATAAGGCCAGGTCTGTAAAGGAGTGGTTTGAAGAACACCAAATATCGGTAATGGGTTGGCCCCCTCAGAGCCCAGATTTAAACCCAATCGAAAATTTGTGGGCAATTATTAAGAGACGGGTGATGGCTTTAAAACCGCGGAACGTGAAGGAGTTATGGGACACAATCCACCAAGAATGGTTTAGGATACCGAAGGAAGAGTGCGCACGCCTCACGTGCTCATTGAATAAAAGATGCGCTGCCGTAATTGCTCAAAAAGGATACCCAACTAAATATTAGGTATGTTTACATAATTAACTCTTAATTTTAACTTGTTATTATTTAAATTTTCATATTTTCAGATTTCCTTGACGAGACTGCAGCGTGTTTTTAAAACATCTATTTTTTATTTTCTATTATTTTTATCATTATTATTGTTCTTTTTTCCAAAATGTTTAATATATTAAATAAGTATTTATATCAATAAAAGAAATCATTGAAGTTCCTGATCCAAATTTTTAATTTTTACATTCGTTTTATATTATCATAACTTTGTATGATAGGGTGTGCTAATTAGCGTGCCAGCACTGTATTTAGGGCTATCAACTGCCTTTTTTTGGAAGGGTCAAAAAGCGGGAAATGCGAATGTTGCTTTACAAACTATTTGAATCGGTGAGTGGAAGAACAGTACATGTATAAAATATAGCTTTTGAGAAAAACAGAAAAAACTAAACGCATTTGTACTGCGCTTCAATACATGTATACATTTTTGTATACATTTGGCTCTCTAATGTAGTATTATTTTGCTGATTGGTAGATTTACATATGTAGACCATTTTGGCTATTTAAGACCAAAATGCAGTTTTTGGCGCTTATACTGTTCTTCCACTCACCGATTCATTTAGGGTATATTAAAACGCAGTATCAGATATTCCGCAAAAGGGTTCTGGTCCAATGAACAGCTCAGGTGAGCCTTTTCTCCCTAGTAGATTTGCAGTTTCCTCGCCGCCAATGCCTACGTGGCCCGGTATCTTTATTTGATTGTATTGGGTCAAGTTTTGTTAAGGTACTTGACCACCTTATAAATTTAAAAAAAATGTTTTTTTTTTGCATTTTCTTAATCCTTATACTTTTAAAAATTACTTCCAAAATTCGAATTCTGACAGCGTGAAATAATTGAAAGTGCTATTTTCAGTGCTTGTTTGTTTATTGATAGAAGAAAACTTTAAACGCGTTTTTCTTGAAACTACTTTTTTTCAAATGGCGGACAGATTATCTCCGAAACTACTCAGCCCATTTCAATGAATTTGGTCTTGTTTTGTTCATTGAGATGTTTTGTATGCCAATTTACCACATTTTGCCAAAAAAAATTAATTATACAATAACATTTTTTTTTAGCAAAGAATAGGGAAAACAGGGGTATTTTTCCAATTTTTTTCAAACATCCGCCTTCTTTTTTTTTTAGATTTTTGGCAAATTGTGGTAAATTGTCACGTAAGAGACCTTTCTTTTGAAGATGCCGTTTTTTTTTGTTTCAGATTTACCAATCCTGAGATAAACTGTCCGCCATGGGACACCATTTTTTGGATAGTGGTGGTTAAAAAATGAAATTAAAAATAATTCAATTAATTTTGTATTCTATAAGCAATCATTGTAATATCTAATACGGGGCCTGAAAAAAAAATTCTTGAAAATGCAGTATTTTTTCGCCTTCTAAGGTGATCATGTTCCTTAACTATCGAACCGACTTAGAACTGATTTTGAACTAATCAAGTGGGTGATCAGTGATTTGAGCAGCGCTTGGCTATCGGTGAGTATGTAAAACCTGGTATCTTGTATGCCTGAGTGGAGATTTATACTAAGACAAGTTTCAATGGCGTAAAGCTCGGCCGGGAAAATACTGGGACTTTTTCCAAGTATTAGGTCGTTACATATGAAATTGCCGACCTACCGATCATTCCTAAAGTGATAGTTGTGGCGTGAAGTCGTGCAGAGAAATTGAAAATAAAGTTATTTTTTAAGAAAAGAATGCAGTTTAATCTTTCTAACTGCAAAAAATAATTTACGCTATTAGCTCATTGAGTTGATTTTTTCCCTTACATAGAAAATGCTTTCACCAACAAATTTAAGGGCAATTTTCCTTTTTCAATTTAAAAAAAAACATGAACGCAGCCGCAGCGACTAGAGAAATTAAAGGTACTTTTGGTTTGGGTACGTGTAGTGAGAGAGCTGTTCGAAACTGGTTTACCAAGTTCAGCGAGTGAGATTTTTTGCCAAGAGAATGTCATTAATAGAGCTGCGGAAGTCATTATTGTTTTAAAACCAGGAAAACCGCCAAATGAGGGAAAATCGTATAGACCAATTTCGCTTTTTCCAGTCATATCGAAAATTTTCGAGAGGATATTACTAAGGCGTCTCCAACAGGTTATAGAAGAAAATAATCTTATCCCTGACCACCACTTTGGGTTCAGAAGCAAGCATTCGACGATTGATCAGGTGCATAGAATTACTGACGTAATCGAGAAAGCATTTGAAGAAAAAAAGATTTGCTCAAGCGTATTTCTTGACGTCTCGCAAGCCTTTGATAAGGTGTGGCATGATGGCCTGAAATGCAAACTACAACCAGTTCTCCATGTATGCTTATACGATATTCTAGAATCATATCTCGGGAATAGACTCTTTCGTGTTAGACATGAAGCCGAATACTCCAAGCTCAAAGAAATTTCGGCCGGCGTACCTCAAGGAAGCGTTCTTGGGCCGCTTCTCTAGTATACTTGTGATATACCGAACGAAGATGGCACTATCCTTGCTACTTTTCCGATGACACCGCTATCCTAGCAGTAGGTAAAACAATCAAAGAAACGACCGCAAAACTGCAAAACGCACTGAATAATGTAAATGAATGGACGAGGGACTGGCAGATCGCCCTCAACGAATTTAAATCGGTTCACGTGAATTTCACTTACAACTTGGCAATTTTCCTAAACTCGGCCCGAATACCTTTTGCAAACGAGGCCAATTACCTGGGAATGACACCCGACGCAAGGCTGAAATGGAATTCGCACGTGAAAATGAAACGTAAAGAACTCGATATCAAATATAGAGAAATGTACTGGTTACTCGGAAAACATTCCCAGCTCAGTTCTGAGAACAAACTGCTTTTATACAAGCAAGTGCTAAAGCCGGTGTGGACCTACGGTGTACAACTTTGGGGTTGTACCAAGAAAATAAATGCAAATATTTTACAAGCTTTTCAAAATAAAGTGCCAAAAGTAATAGTCCAAGCACTGTGGTATATTAGAAACGACGATATCCACAGGAATCTCGGAATTCGGACAATCGAAGCTGAAACTAGAAGCTTCATGAGAAAGCATGGGAACCGACTAATCGGACATGTCAACAATACAGTCCTAAAAATTTTGGATGAGAGCAATTTATTGCGCCGACTACAAAGGACGAAACCCTTCGACTTGGCGAGATAAGGATTAACGGCGTCTAGATTGCGGTATATGCAGGATCTTTCAGTGGAAAGTAACCTGCCAAACGTTTTTATTTTATGATAGGAAAATTGCTTGATAAGTTAAAACTTAGTTGCGATATTTAACAAATTTATATCGAAGGGTGGTGTTATTTAGTCAGTAAGAATCTGGCACTACAATGAGCACGCGCTTGCTATTCTCATAGTGTCTATGGAAGATATTTCACCTACCCTCGGGAAAAAAAGATTAATAATGAAGAACTTGCAGCAGCTGTTGAAGAAAATCCAGCTGCGACTGTTCTTAGCCTTGCTGCAAGTTTCAAAGTGTATGCTGCAACCATAAGTCGCCACCTTTCCGCCATCGGAAAGGTAAAAAAACTAGAGAAATAGGTGCCCCACGTCCTTCTTCTTCTTCTTCCTTTCATCAGTGAGGTTATGATCCGAAAACAAGGGATCATAACCCTCCCACTTCATCGCATTTCTACTGATCCGCCTGTGGGGTTCGCCTATTTGGCCTCAGAAAATATCGGCATATCTACCGATTTTGGATCACTCGGTTACTGAGGCCAATGAAATGCCGATGTCGTCGCATTTGTCTAATCCAGGCGTTTATAGGCCTGCCTTTCCTACATCGCGATGTCTTTGGAACGTTCATTGATATTGCCTTTTTAACTGGCAACGTGGTGCCCCACGTCCTAACACCAGCGAATATGCTACGACGTTTGGAGGTTGCAATATCTTTGACCAACAGACACCGTATGGATCCTTTTTTGCATCGCATCGTCACCTGTGACGAAAAGTGGATCCTATACGATAATCGGAAGAGGTCGGGAGAATGGGTAGACGTGGGTGAGCCTCCCAGTGGACTTGGCAAGGCAGACCTACACCCCAAAAAGGTAATGGTGACAGTATGGTGGGCGAGTGAGGGAGCTGTCCATTATTCTTTTCTCAAACGCGAAGAAACAATCACGGCCGAGTCGTACTGTAGAGAAATCGACATAATGCACAACAAATTGCTCCAAAAACAGCAGTCACATACCGCACAGTCGACGTTCCTGAAGCTGGTGGAGTTGAGTTATAAAGTTTTGCTTCATCCGCCTGACTCACCAGACTTATCCCCGACCGATTACCACCTTTTCCGAAGTTTGGACAATCACCTCCAAAATAAACAATTCATAAGCCCAGATGCCATAAAACAGGATTTTAAGGACTTTTAGCGCGAAAGGATAAGGAGTTTTTCAAAAGAGGCATTTTTGCTTTGGTGGAACGTTGGAAAAATGTCACAGATGTAAATGGAGATTATTTTTTGGACTAAACTTTTTTAATTTTTGAAATAGCGTTGTTTAATTTTCCACATAAAAATCGGCAACTTCATATGTAACGACCTAATATTTTCGAAACATTGCGAAAGGGTCCATACACAGCGGCACGAACTCCTGAAGCCAATATTCATCCATCGGTATACCACGCAGCTTTCCGCTATTATTCGATGTTTCACTGCCCACTTTTATTCCATGTTTCACTGCAAATTGCCACTTTCTTGACAAATATATGCAATAGCTGTTAAGTCCACTCAATAAGTCATGCACCATGAGAGGCTAGAAGATGCCGCCTTGGTGGCAGTATTCTGTTGCCGAGATCGTCACAGAGACCTCTCCTGACGTGCAAGTTATTATGAGGCTATCGAGCATAGTTCTAACTCATCTGGTTTTAGGTTGACCGGTTCCCCTAGGTCTCATGATACTACCGATGGAGTCATAACCAGTGTCATCAAAAGCACATTTTATGTTCAGAAATGTACAAAGGGCGATTTCTTTGGAACGGTAGGCTGTGACGAAATAGTGAAGGGCGCCTTCCGTGGATCAACCTTACCTGTATGTATATTGTTTGGCTTTTAAGAAAAACTATGACAAGCTGATTGGACGTTCACCAAGTGACTAGACCTAGCTTAGCTTCTGGCAACCACACGTGCAGTTTTGTGCTGTATCCGAAGGGCAATTTTAATTTTTGTTTTTGAGAAGCTTTTTCGTGACAACAATACTCTTGGATGTTTGTCAGACTCTCGTGGAAGGTGGGACCGTGAAAAAACCTTTTTGGTATTTTCTGGGATTCGAACATTGAACGCGCAGTGATCCGACACACTAACTACTGCTCCATGGGCGCTCACCAACGCACCACATTTACCTCTCTCTCGTCATTAGGGTTGGATGGATATTGAGAAAAAAACTGCATTTTTGCTACACTTCATAACATCTGCTGAAGCATCAATCCCATCGATGCTTCTCAAAGCAAGTTGTGAAAGTATGTACATTCACTGGAATTTCTAAACGACTGATTGGAGCCTCAACCTTGTATAGCACTCTGTCGTTACCTGTACAGAAAAATGGAAGAATTGTACAATCGCCACTATTAACTGGCATGTATTTAAGACTTATGCGCCAATAATGGAGAGACATTGAGTTCATTTTCATAGAATCTCAATGGTTCCCTACGAAATGCTATTCATGTTTGATTTACGGTTCCGACCTGTCTACCAATTCATCACCAACTGCCCTGAAAAGTTCAGCCGGTAAACCGTTAGGCTCAGCATCCTTATTGGATTTCAGCTTGATATTGCTATCCTCACTTCCATTTGGTAAGGTGAACGGAAATGTTGACTATAATTGTCTATGTTGAATGGTTCATGGCTATCCTCGCGTTTAAATTCCGCAGTATCATGACGTTGTTTGAAACTTATATTGTTTAAAATGTACTCGTTTAATAGGTTTAAAAATAAAAATACAAAATAAAGGAATATTTGACATCAAGATAGCAGATCCAATGCCTTTGTTAAGAATAGAAAACTCAGGTTTAATGGCCCTTAATTCACTTTAACGCTAATGCACTCGGGAAATGTTAATCGGCGTTTTCAGAGGCAGGTGACACGTGTACTCCACTAGTACGTACGTGTACCTATCGCTTTCCATGATTTACGAATTGACTCATTTCGAATCTAATGCATTCTGTTGGTACGATATAATTTGACACCATTTGCGAAACTAAATTGATACCCGAGAAGAGCAAATTTTAAAACATTTACTAACACCATTGAACCATTAATGGTAATAAAATAAACAACAGGTCAGGCAATGGAAAAGCGTTTGAAATAAAAAGATTTAGATATTCAATCAGAATCACCCCGAGAATTTAATAGTTTCCGTGCACTCAAAAACTATGGCAACACTTTATTTAAAACCACATGCCACATGTCCCAAATCATCGCGTTTCTATTTATAGGTGTTGGAACAACCAGAAAAGATTGGTCAAAATTGGAGAGAGAGAGAGAGTAGCGGTTGTTATTGCCAGTTTCTATCTTACTTCAAAATCAAAAGGCTTGTACCACTAACCGAGAGAATATGTGGTGAAGACGGTGCGAATTAGACCTAAGATCTAAGCCAACGTAAATACTAATAATAAGAACAAAGACTACCTATACAGGCCAGCCCGACCTTCATATCACACGACACAAACCGAGGTGTGTTTCAATGTGAGACCCAGCTTGTTGGGAAAGATTCGAGTATTTGGTGTACTATTCAAACGATAGCAATCCCTCTCAGAGGGAGTACATAAATCGCTATATCCTAACGAGGTCCTGTACAACAGGCGAATCTGATCAGAGTGGAAAATTGTTGGGTCAAGATGACTCAAAGGCACATTGCAAGAGCAATGACCTCAATGCATAGCCCTATCTTCGAGGTGTACTACTCCAATTTCCTCCACTAATATGTCATGCTGCGGAAGAACGACCTAAGTCCAGGAGACTGTATGGAAAAATAGCACAAGTCCATACTATATGAACTCGTGAAGTTATTTCATACCACCGATGAACGTAGGCGTTTTCACTCTTTTACAACAGTTTCTGAACCTGGGTTCAATAGAGCCAAGCATAATGGTGACTGGAGACGTTACAAAGAACCTCTAACAAAGATTTTCGTAAAGCTTAACGTGAGTCTTGGAGATCCCACTGTAAGAAAATTGAAAGCTTCTCGGTGGCTGTACTTTCCTAGCACATCGGCTCCTTAAAGAAACAAAATTAACAGTTCATAAGTAGTCCTGAGAAGACCTGTCAACTTTTACTCGACACACACCTCTCAGGATGCATTCTCGATAGCGCGGTCTTTCCAGCACAATTGAGGAACCTTGTTCTTAACTCTTCTAGTCAAGATTTTCGTCTATCTGGTAAAATTTTCACCGCCAACTACATATATAAAATGCGCTCTTTCCACTTTTAAAAATAAATAAATCACTAGGTGAAGATGACATTTTTCCCTGTCTCCTACAGCAGGGGCAGGAATTATTGACTCCTTCCCCTCTACAGATATTCAGGTGCAGTTTAACACTAGGCTTTGCGTATGTAACAAACAGTTGGAAAGAGGTCCGGGTAATCTTTATACCAGAGTCGGCGAAAAAAGTGGAACAGTCGCCCAAATCGTACCGTCCCATTAGCCTCAGTTCCTTCTCCTGAAACCTGAAATGGAGAAATTCGTTGAATAACACATAAGGGGCACGTTCCTTATTATTAATACATTACTTGCACACCAACTTGCATACCAACCCTCCAAATCCACAAAGACCGCTATTCACAGTCTGGTTTCACAAACCAACAAAACTCTCGCTATAAAGGAAACCACCCTTTGTGCTTTTATTGCGAGCCTTTGACAGCACTTTTTATGAAGCAATCAATAAGGCTATGACTCCTGATCATAAATTGGGTTTTATCCATGCTACAAAGCAGAAAAATAAAACTGGAGTGCTGAGGATCGCTGAAAACTATTATAGCCATTAGAGGCTGTCCGCAGATGGGAATACTGTCTCCTCTGGTTTGGACCTTAGATGTAGACGAACTCCTAGAGTTATTCACCAAATCTGGTTACAGAGTGCACGGATACGCAGATGATGTTGTCATCAGCGTTGTGGGCACATTCAATAATATCATGTCGGATGCAAGACCTTATCTCTAAATGGTGTAGAACCAAGGGCTTAACCATCAACCCTGGAATAACGATCCTTGTACCCTTCCAAGAAGAGGAAGCTTGATCTGAAGAATATCTTACTGCAAAACACCCCATCAACATTAAAGGATAAGCAAAATATCTTGGAATAATTCTGGACAAAAGGCTTAACTGTAACTCTCACATAACATGTTATCAACAAGGCGACCTGGGCAATGTTTATGTGCCAATGCCTCTACGGTAAAAAGTGGGGTCTGAAACCCAAGATGATCTGCTGGATGTACAGCACAATCGTCTCCCCAATGATTGCCTACGCTTCTCTGGTATGGTTGCCTTAAACACATCAAAGCTGAGAAACAATATCCACTGCACTGATTATCCTGTGTCGACATCACCGGGGCAATGAAAACGTGCCCAACTGCAGCTTTTTCTTCCTATTTCGGCGAGACTATGATCCGAAAACAAGGGATCATAACCCTCCAAATTCACCGTGTTTCTACTTATCCGCCTGTGCGGTGCCCGACTGCAGCATTAGGTATAATACTTAATCTCACGCCACTGCACATCACAGTGCAGAAAGAAGATACGCTTAATGTACAAAAACTAAAACCCGGCGATTTTACAGGCTATCTGAACTTTCTAGAAAGCATTAAAAATAATCCAATCTACAAGATTCCAGATGCTAAAGAGATTTCGGTTTTCTAGAAAATTCGAAGTGGTAATTAATGATCGCCAAGAATGGAGAAACAACGGTCTCAACAGAACACCCAACGCACAAATCCGGTACATAGATGGCTCGAAGTTGGAAAATGGCAGTACCGGAGCTGGCGCCTATGGTCCCAACTTTCAGCGTGAGGCAACGCTTGGTAAATCAACTAACATTTTGCAAGCAAAGGTTCATGCGATAGAACTATAGATTTGGAAATGCCTGCAGAGAAACACTACCGGAACCCACATCTACATCTACAGTCAAGCAGCACTATGGGCTCTTTATTCTTACACGGTATGGTAAAAGCTCGTGTGGGACTGTCTCGACCTTCTTAATACCCTTGCGTCCACAAATCAGGTTACCGTAACATGGATTCCTAAACACGAAAACTTTAAGGGGAACGAACGAGCAGACTAATTAGGGAGGAGAGACGATATGCTCCCACTCTTTAGCCTTGAACCCTTCTTCGGGGTACCACCCAGTGGTATTTACTCCACAGCTACACAATGGGAAGCTAAGAGACACGCTGAACACTATGACAACCAAAGGGAAGACAGGCGACAATGTTCATTAACCCCAACCAAAATAACAAGCTACTTGAACTCAGCAAAGAGGGTTTGCAAATTCTAACAGGCTACCTAACCGCACATCGTCCAGTTAGGTACTATCTGAATAAAATAAAACTATCAGATACAGCCATGTGCAGACTCTGTGGGAACAAAGAAAAGCAAGAGAACACATTCTTTGTGAATTCCCAGGGGCTGCAAAGATCCGGCTACTACATCTAGCGTGAGTCTCGGTGGGCCCAGCGGATACCTGAAGCCTGAAACCCAAAACATTATTTAGGTTTGTCAAAAACCTCAATTTTGCTTCAGGTTAACCATTGGGCCAGCACAATAGCTCTTATAGGTCGCAGTGCACTTGGGCCCAAACCTCTCACCGTATCGAAACACGAATGACTATAGCCCTTATCGTAGTGGCTTCGTCACCATTCTCCCCGCGTTGTATAGACTCTCGTGAAAGAACAAGGTTAGGTTAGGTTAGGTTGAAGTGGCTGCCAGCTAAGAATTACCAACACACCTAAACCAGTAATAGGTCCATTATGATACCATATGGATCATGAGAGAAAGTTTTTCCTACCTAATCGTTAAACCAATTTGAGTTTCTTATGAAGCGTAGGAGGTCCTTAATGTCGATGTTATTCAGGTCGCCTATGTCATTGTAATAGGGGGCTCCTAGGTGAAGCTTCCTTCTACGGGAGAGAGCTCGGCAAAAACAAAGAAGGTGAGGAATAGTTTCTTTCTCTTCTTGCAGCATGCTTGCCTATTAGGCATTGTCCAGTGATGACACGTGCGGCGATATGCAATCTGTTGAGAGAAATCAAATTCTTAGAACCTTTTAGAGCCAGCTTCGGCCAAATTTGTTTTGTCGCTATATATGTAGGTTGACTTGTCCACCTAAGATTCGTACTCTCGATAGCATCGAGCTTAAAGTTGAGTTTGAAGTAGCAATTGGTATACTTAAGGAGCCTTTGTCCGGCAGGAAGGGTATAATTGTTCCTGTTCTGGCGAGTTCCTTACAATTCCCTGGATTGTCCCTATGCCCCGGCACCCAACACAGGTGAATATTAAACTGCTCAGCCATATCCACGAGAGACGATCGGCAGTCTAGAGCTACTATGGAATTTATAGAGGTCGATTCCAAGGATTTGCTTGCTGCTTGGCTGTCTGAAAAGATGCGAATATTTCTAGCAGATATCACGTTTTTCTTAAACTAAGATAAGACTTCTTTAATCCCCAAAATTTCCGCCTGGAATACGCTACAATGATTTGGAAGACGGAAGAGAGCTTAAGTTTAAGCCTGTCAGAGAAAACACCTCCACCAACTCCGTCCTTGGATCTTGAGCCGTCAGTGTAGAAGTGGATTGACCCACCTTCTAAAAATGTATCATCATTCCAGAGTAATCTGGAGGGGATCGTGACGAGGAAGTTTTTGTCAAAGTTTAGACGTGGGATGGTGTAGTCCGTGTTTTCGGGAGAGAATTTGAATTTATTCAAAATGGAAGTGTGGGCAAATTCTTTTCTTGACCACTGTTGAGTAGCTTCGGGGCGAGCGGCTAAATTCACTGCCATTTGCTCGCTAAATATATCGAGAGGTATCAGATGAAACAAAATGTCCAGTGTCGCAGAGGGAGTTGTACGTAGTGCTCCGCCTATGCACAGATAAGCTGTGCGCTGGGCCATACTTAGATAATCGCGATTTATAGCTTTTTCTAAGGTCATCCACCAGACACTGACCCTGTATGTGAGTATCGGTCTAATGACCGACATGTAGAGCCAGTGAGTGATTCGGGGTTGTAAACCCCATCTGATTCCAATAGCTTTTTTGCAAGAGAAAAGTGCTACTGTACCTTTCTTTACTCTTTATTAAATATTAGGTTTCCAGCTTAATTTCTTATCCAGGATAAGACTGAAATATTTTGCAGTGTCAGGGAAAGTTAAGCTGATACCATTGAGAGAAGGAGGGTCGACTAACGCAATTTTATATTTCCTGGAGAAGAGTACAAGTTCAATTTTGTGGAGGCTTACGCCCAAACCACATCGAACTGCCCATCTAGTGAGCTTGTGTAAAGCGTTTTGTAGAAGTTCTTTTAGAGTATTTAAGTGCTTTCCTGAGACAGCAAAAGCAATATCATCTGCATAAGCGATCGCCGTGCATCCCTCGCCTTCCATAATTCTTACGGACAAAGAAGAGCCAAAAGTCAAGTCGTCTACTTTTGCTTGTCGTGTCCCTCTAAAGGTCGATGCAGATAACAGAGACGTCCCAGTTCATCTCAAGGCTTTTGTAACACGGCGGTATTATAGAGTGTCGAGCTAGATATGTCCTTGGCTTAAGACTGCGAAAAATAATGCGGCTATCTGATGATCAATGCGGGTTTGCCGCGGGTAAATCAATAACAAATGCAATCCAAAGTACCATATAAGGATCGTAATGTGAAAACATCGTGACTCCTTAAAGGATTTGCGTGTTGTATTGGTTAACTTCGAAAAAACATTCGACAGACAACCGCGAGATCTGACATGGGTGGTGCTAAGACATTGAAAGGTTACAGAAACCTACGTACAGACAACTACGGACATGTACCTACGATTGAGCAAAGGCAAGTGTAAGATGCCCCGCTGAAGTTACCGAAGATTTACCCCCAATCAAAGTCGGGTTGCACCAGGCAAGCGTTTTAAGTCCTGTACTGTTTATTGCATTCCTAGACTATCCGCTTGAAGGCTAAGTGACGGATCCCAAAGTAAATGAGTTATTCTTTGCTGACGATGGAGCCTACGTCCCTGCAACAAGCACTTGATGTATGGGCGGACGTTTTGGAGGGTAATGGATACAGCATTAGTCCAAAGAAAACTTAGTACTTGCTTTGCCTGTTCTCTGATCCACTCAGGCCTATTCTAGACATTTATTTGAATGGACATATCATGGATCTATGATCAAAAGCGAAGCAACCTGTGATGACGACACCAATTATCGTGCAACCGTATGGTGAATGAAGTGGCGGGAAAACTCCGCTATATTCTGAAGGCTATACACTTGAATTGTGCGTCCTTCACTCATATACGGTTATCAATGTTGGACAATGTACAAAATGTATAAGAGTAAATTAATGGCAACTGAGGAGATGCTTCGCTTGACAACATTAGTGACAGCGGTTGATCGAATAATGTCATTTTCCAGTTAGCAAAAGGGAATACTCTTTTTGTGTTCCGCACTCCTAAATGAAATCCGAAACAGAAAAAAACTCCCGGAACAGCACTTCGAAGAGCTTATCGAACATTATTGGGAGTGCTTTTTGTGTTAAACACAAAAAGAGTACTCCTTTTTGCCCAATGGAAAACGACATAAGATTCGAAAATTCGTGAAAGCCTTTACGTCAAAGGAACCATCTCACGAAAAAGAGAGCACGACTGACTCAGCTAGTATTGTCATGTTCAAAGAAGATATAAATTGACCCCCTTTAAAGGCAATATCAATTAACATTCCAAAGATACCGCGAATGAAAGGCATGCCTAAAACTCCTGGATCACATTAATTTAACAACACGATCGATATTTCCTGAGGTCAAACAGGCGAACCGCACAGGCGGATTAGTTGAAATGCAGTGAAGTGGGAGGGTTATGATCCCTTTAGTTCGGTTGTAGTTGGAGTTATCGGAGCATTAGCAACGATCAAAGGGAGCCATTCTATAAATCAAATTCTCTAAATCAGTTTGGGCTTTGAATTCAGTTGACTATGAGGTTCTTTGGGGCATTATTTTGACAACACTGATGCAGAATGCTCTGTTTGAAAATCATATACATAAAAAAATAAGTTCAAAATAGTTTACGTTTAGATAGTTTCTCCTTTTAAAATTCTAGGTGATTCTTCATGATGAATAATCGAGCGGATTCGTTACATACAACATTACTCAAATCAGAGTCAGAGTAACCCCAGGTTTCTTAAAAAACCATTTAGAGTATGTAATTTTGAAACGAAACTCATGTGCCGGCGATTTCTCAAAAAGCAGACCTATAGATTGGACAAAGTCAAGCAGAATATAGCACATGCTATTATATTAGTAACCAACTAAATAGAAGAAATTAAAAGACAATCTGAAATCAGGTTATGAACGCAACAACCACCAGCAAACTATCATTAATTCGATAATTTTTAAACGATTATTCTACATAAAATCGTATTGGTGTCTCGTTACTGTACGTGATATGAGCTCACAGTTCAGTAAATATAATAAATTATGGAAGAATATATGCCCACCCCTTAAAAAAATCTATCAAGCCATATGTATAAATTGCGCCTTAATTATATCGATGAAGCGGCAATAGCCTTTAGAGTGGTATTCGTATTATTTAATTACCCTTAAGCTCTTTAGTAGGAATTTGATTTCTATATTGAATTTGAAAACGTTGAGCACCTGCAGTTTTGCCTTCAAATGCTTCCATTTATTTTGAAAATATAGACTTCCATAAAGGCTATATTGAAACTTACAAACATTGATGTTTTGCGTTGTCTGTCCATTGGCCAATGCTATTATCCAACATACTGCCAATAATACTAAGAAATCTCGATCGATCTGCATTTCGTCATTTATTACAATTTTTTTCTTTTCTAAAAACAAAGTATCTATTTTTATATGTATCTCTTTTTCTAATTTTTTTACTAAACCGAGAAACACCGTTAACTGAACAACACAAGAATCAAATATGAACTGAATGAGAAGTTCTACACTTACTCTGTACTCGACCCGGAATGCACTTTGTCATGTATGTGTCGGACAGTATCCTTGGTGATGGCCACTTATTGGGCATTGATTGGACACGGAAGCACACGTAATCATTGTGCATTCATTTTAATCACTACTGTGTCAACAATGAATTTGTTAATAGTTTATTATTTGTTCAACGCCGGTGGTCATTGGGTCACGGGTAGATAACCAGGTGGATCCATCAGAATGGGATATGGGGCGAATTTATTGATTCCTAAATTACTCACACAACTGGGTTATTTATTGTTTTGGATCCGGGCATGATTGTGACCAGCGATAATATGCTTGAAATTCCACCAGTTTTTCTTTCTTTTTTTTTATTAAATATGCAAATGCGAGGGCGTAAAAATCAAGGTCATCTAAATTTGTTTGGAAAACGGAGGTGGAATGTTCAAGGGCTTTAATCTGTTGCATTTGTGTTGTGAGTAAATTGCTAGATTTAATAACGAAGGTATAGGGATGGGTTTTGATTTTTCTTACTTTTGACCCATTTGGTTGCGTTTTTAACCGAGGATTCTAAAAGAGAACGTTCAAATAACGCGGTAGACAAAGTCCTTTTCTACTTCAAAATGATATCTGTCTATTGTGGCGTTCTGTCCAAGACGCCGATGTTGGGTTTTTTGTAGACAGCATATATTTTGTTTTCCTTTCCTTGACCGCTAAACCCATCATTGTTGCATCGTTCTCAATACTCTCAAATGCCCCACTGACGGCTTGCTGAGTTCTTCCGACTATGTCAATGTCATCGGCGTAAGCGAGTAGTTGTACAGAGTTGGCTTATGAGTTCCATACAATTCGTTCAACTTGTCTAAGATCTTTCCTGACATCAAACGGTTTGGCGGTGCTCCTACTGACTTTGATGGATCAGCGAGTGTTCTCCATCGTCATCCTGCACAGACGGGCGAACTTGACAGGAATGCCGAAATTAGACATATACAGAGGTATAACTGTATACACGCTAAATATCATAGGCAACTTTGAAATCGATGAAAATGTGATGCGAAGAGTTTAGATATCGCTATCCTCACTTCATTCTGATCGGGTTGACAAGAGAACCTTGACTGTCATCGTCACTGTTGAATAGCTCGTTCTGCCTGACAATGGAATATTGGTCACCATCGTCGTTTAGCACTCTGCAGAAGTATTTCTTCCATGAGTTGGTAGGAGCATGCACTAGATCATCTATAAGATTTTGTATGTATACGAGTACGTACGGACTAACAAAAGTTCGCTTACGCTCGATTTCTTCACATGAGTACTAAGCTGCCTTAATACCCGGTCTAGCTAGACCAGGTACTATCTCTGATACTCGGTACCAACGAAAAGATAGTACTTGTACATTTCTTCACATCACTTATACTGGATCTAAGTTCACCAAGCGCCTAGTACCGCTAATACGTCTAAAAACTGGTCTAATACTGATTTAGACACTATTTTGGCATTTGTCCACCGTTAGACAATTATTTCGAATTATATTCGTATTTTATTCATTAGTGGAGTTTTTTTTTTAATATTTGTGTTGCTTTACTGTTGTGAATGATGTGAGTATGGTGGTAGGTATGCGGAATCGTGTGGAAGAGTGTGTGATTGGTTGTTTTTTCTTTACTTTATGTTTGGTACCAATGAAGAATGAAGAAGCAAGAATTAAAAAACGATAGCGATGAAGCGAAAAAGTTTCGCTGCCCCAATTGGAATCAAAACGACACAGATTTATTGTGCGACCTCGTACGTGAGATTGGCTTAAGGTCAGTATTAAACTGTAGAACGAATGGCACTACGAAAGAAATAAAGAAGGCGGATTGGGATGCGATTGCTGAGCGTTTTAATTCTCATCCTTCGGTGCGTTTAATTTTTTTTTTTTGCACTATTACGATTTCTGTGGAAACGCGTTTTGAAGACGCATTTTTTTTTTTCTCCATGAAATAAGCTCAAAATATAAAGTATTAAAATTCTCGTTTTCGCCCAGTTTAGGAGATATTAAGATTTAGAAGTTTATTTTTTCCTATGTAATTTCTCATAGAATATTATTTTTTTAGCATGTGGGACAGTATTTTATTTGCATAGTTTTCTGGAGGAACATTTTTGCGATAGCATGATGTTGCATAACTTTAGAAGTGTCAATATGAAACCTACTTGCATAAATCTGAATGAAAATGTAGGCATACTTTTAGGAGTAATCAGTAATCCAGGTACATATGTACCATTTATTTGTTTGCATACTAACTGATAACTAGAAAGTCGGTGAATACGAGCGCACTTTTGATAGCAATACAATTTATGTTACAAAGATAAAGGTTATAAATTATTATATAAAAATGTCAACACATCCTCAAATGCAACCAACATTGAAACATTTTTCTTTTCTTTCAACTTTACCACGATTGATTTCATCTGAAGAGGTTGCGGTAAGGTTTTTACAAGATATAAAACTTCTTCCTTCACAGGTATCAAGGCCTCCTCTTTGTTGTGGACTACCAATGAAGGTGGAAAATAACGCACAGAAGAAATTGGGCTGGATTTGGAGGTGTTCCATGAAAGGATCAAAAAAACATAATGTCAAACCATGCCGAAAAATGCAAAATCCATGCGCTGGAACATTTTTTGATGGCAACTGCTGCCATATCAAAATAAATGATGTTTTGGCCATCATTTTGTGCTTCGTGAGCAAAATGCCCGTGGCTTGGACATACCAGCAACTAAGCGAACGGCGTCAAGAAAATGGTGAATGTGAACTAAGCTGTGGCACCATTAATGATTACTACAGTTGTTGCAGAGAAGTAGCCGAAGTAATATCATCTCACTCAGATATAATTCTTGGAGGAGATGGCAAGACAGTTCAAATAGATGAAACATTTCTAACAAAACGAAAGTATAATCGGAGCAGAGTAACAGACCAAATGATGATTACTGTTCTTGGTTTGTACTGCAAAGAAGACAAAGAAGGGCTATTCTTTAAAGTCAACTAAAAAAAGGGCAGATTTGTGGCCTTACATAGAAAAATATACCGACAAATATACGAGTCGAGTCTGCACCGATAGTGCAAAACAGTATTCAGGTGTGGAGAAATTGTTTAGCAAAGATACGGTGCACTTGCCAACAAACCACAGCAACCCTATAAATACGATCAACGACTTGGAGAACCAAAACAAGCAGTTAAAACGAGACATAGTGTGCAGAAGATCACATAAGCTCCTACATCAATACATGGCACTACACTTTTGAGCGCACTTTTGATGGCAATACAATTTCTATTATAAAGTTAAAACTTACAAATTATTATATAAAAATGTCTACACATCCTCAACTGCAATATTTCAGTAGAAACTACGTCCAGTGTTGCCAACAGTAGGTAAGTGGGGCGCTTCGCGCGATTCATTCATTTAAACTCCGCTTTCCGGAGGGGTTTAGCCGCTCACGCGACTTCGTCCCTCCGCTAAGGGTATGTCAATAACTGTCAGGCAGGCGCCTGGGGCTAAGTCTAAGTATCTTATATCCCCTTTTTTGTAACAGAGATCTATAAGAAAATATTGTCAATGGCTGGCAACACAGAAATTAGTTTTTTTTTATTCACTTAATACGCGAAATGCACCGGGTATTAAGGCTATTGAAATATGGGTTGTCAAAAGTCAATTTTCAAAGTTCGATATCTCGAAAACTAAGCCAGCCAATGAAAAAATTTTACTTATTAGTATTTTTTGTTCAGTGGGTCGAGATCATCAAAACATCGTGGCGCCACGGATATCGTAATATCCACTCTGAGGATTCAGTCGCGATGGTTTTTTTTTAATATTTAACCTGAATACAGTCCTCTTAAGAATTGCTGTTTCCTAGCGAAGCAATATGTACATATTTACATAAAAGCTGCACATGTGTACAAAAAAATAAAACAACTCGTAAAATTACGCAACATTCTTTTATCGCAGAAATAGTGTCTTTGTGCTACTTTAACTATGCAACATTTTGTTATTGCAAAAATTGTTCATACCCATAACTATGCAAGCTTAATTCTGTTCCACGTGCAAATAAATTAATAGGTATTCTAAGAGAAATCCCATAGGAAAAAATAAATTTTGAAACCTCGATATCTCCTAAACTAGGCAAAAACGAGAATTTTGGCACCTTATATTTTGTTCTTATATCATCGAGATCTACAAAACTGCGTTTTTAAAACATGTTACCACGAAATTCGTAATATTCCCTTTTATTTTTCTATTTTAATAATATATTATAAATTTTTCTTTTTCTACGAAGGTTGCCACTCAGCGCAATGTCGACGCCATCATTGCCCGCTACAAAAAAGTTATGCAGGTAATTCGTAATCATTTCGCTCTCGAGAGAACCAATGCCACACAAACTGGTGGTGGTTCGTCGTCTGTGCCAAAAATGGAAGTAACTGGCGCTATGTTGGAGCTCCGTTTATACTATGACCATTTGCTTTCCGGTTTGCCATCGTACGGCTGCGACAGTATGCCATCAAATGCAAACACACCAAATGCAGCATCGAATGCAAACACATCGGAAGCAGCCCTAATGACACCATTGTCCATTGACGATTCTAGTTCAACGCCAACTTCATTGTTCCTACCTCAAGGCCAATTTCATTGACCATTCCTTTTCCAAACACATTGGTCACCCAAGCAGGCAACCAAAGCCAACAGCCGCGCTAATATTTTGCAACAGATGCGCACCGTCGTCGCCGTTTATGTCGAATGTCGATGAAGCACCTCGAAAATTGATCGACGAGGAACGTGAACGTATGGCAGCATTTGGAGAACTACGAATGCATCCATATCGAGTGCTGCTTGATTGGATGAAATGCGAGAACGAAAAGCATTGAATGCTGCAGCCTTGCATTAAAAGCAGATTGAGTTCTGGGATATTGCAATCCAACAAAATGTCAATCATCGCCAGTGCGCCAAATACTGATGTGCAAACGTTGGTGTGTGAAGTTTCCAATGTGGTCACAAAATCTAATGAAACTCTGCACTCTGTTCAGAGTAACTCAATGATCAATGAACAACCGTCAGCGGTGCTCAAATCGACGAACTTCCACCCCTTCTTCATCGTTCTCGTACTCGATATCGTCCTCAAAATCATGAAACAAACTATCCCCACCAAAAATCAAATCAATTTTCCAGAAAATAGAATAACAGTTGTTGACATACCCTTAGCGGAGCGACGAAATCGCGTGAGCGGCTAAACCCCTCCGGAAAGCGGATCTTAAATAAATGAATCGCGCGGAGCGCGTCACTTACCTACTGTTGGCAACACTGGACGTAATTTCTACTGAAATATTGCAGTTGAGATGTGTAGACATTTTTATATAATAATTTGTAACTTTTAACTTTGTAACAGAAATTGTATTGCTATCAAAAGTGCACTCGCTTTAACCGACATTGTAGTTATCAATCAATATCCAAACAAATAAATGGTAGATATGTATCTGGATTACTGATTACTCCTAAAAGTATGCCTACATTTTCATTCAGATTTATGCATGTAGGTTTCATATTGACACTTCTAAAGTTATGCAACATCATGTTATCGCAAAAATGTTCATACATAAAACTATGCAAACAAAATTCTGTCCCACATGCTAAAAAAATAATATTCTATGAGAAATCCCATAGGAAAAAATAAACTTACAAACCTTAATATCTCCTAAATTAGGCGAAAACGAGAATTTTGATACTTTATATTTTGTGCTTATTTCATCGAGAAAAAAAAATTGCGTCTTCAAAACGCGTTTCCACGGAAATCGTAATCGGTGCCCTTTTGGCATTCGTGCAGAATTTTGACTGGCGTGAGTTGACGTCGAAATCCGAAGAGAATGGCTAAACGAATTTCTTCCTGTTTTGGCGGTGGATCTTCAACCGAGCTTACGTCACTACTTTTTCTGTTTCTCGTCTCCATTTTTACCTATTGTTCTGAAATTTGGAAATAGATGTTGTTAGATACAGAAATGCATCTTATTTTTTTTCAAAAACTACTAAATTGACTCCAACTAAGCGATCTTTTGTTAGTCCCTCTGTATATATTAATTTTTTATATAATATTTATTTATAAAGCGATGTAGCTTTAGGAAATTTAAACATTTTGCGGCATTCTTGGTGATTTCGAATACATGGTCATTTCAAAAAAGTTTGTTCTTGACACACATGAAAATTTGTCGATTTCAACGATGCAAGTGCCATTTATGGATAATGGCTGCTGGTTACGGTTTCGGTTTAATGTCAGAGGACAGCATTGAGTCATTGAGCATTAAGTCACATTCTATCAGTTAAACCCCATTTACATATGCTGTCGATGTCGGAATTTAATGTGTTTAGCATATGTTGCAATTCCTTAGCTACGACCGAAGAGCAGGGTCGTGAGTTTGAGAACGAATATGAAAAGAGATTCGAAGACAAAAGAGAGCCCTGGAGGACCCCAGCATTTATTTGGTGAGATGCAGACATAAGGCAGTCCAAAACACCTTGAATTGAATAGGCCGAAATGTAATTCCTCAAATGCACACATTTTCGACAAAAGACCTTGATGCCAAATACTCACAAATGCTTTTGAAACATTAAGCGCAATAATCTTACTTCACCAGAGTGGTTCCACATATCGGTAAGATATGCCATTCCACATATCGGTAAGATATGCCATTAAATCGCCGGTGGACCTGTTGCTACGAAAACCATACTGGCGGTGATTGACGAGTTTTCGCGAATCAAGATATTTTATAAGCTAACGATTTATCAGCGTTTCCATGACCTTGGAAAGAAAACACGGAAGTCCAATGGGTCAGTAGCTGGAGAGAGAAGAAAATTCGCCTTTTCTAGTAATGGGCTTGTGAAATCCTGTTTTCCACCTACTTGGGAAGAGACCAGAAGAGAAGGATCTGTGAAAAAGCTTAAGCAGTGGTTTTGCCAGTGAATAAGAACAATAGGGAGTATACCATCTAGACCAGCGGATTTGTGCACATGCGGATCAGAGAATGTGGACGTTGCAGTCATTTCTGGCTCGCTTAAATTTTTTTTGGTTTTCCCTTGTTGAGTTAACCTTATAAAACGTTCCCTCTGAAGCGAGCTAAACATTGAGGCAAGCAAGCACCAGCCTTTAAAACAGGAAAGTTTTTGGACAATAGTCCATGAAGTACTATTGTAATTAAGTATTATCAAGACCATCTCCGCAGGCAGTAATTGAACAAATCGAATAAACTACATTATCAATGCTTTATCTTATAGAAAGTTTCTAATACAAGAATTTAATTACATTGAACAATAAATAAAATATTTTTTTTTTTTGCCGTTCTTCCAACATATATTTTTTTTATACCTTGGCATGGAAGTGTTTACAATACGTCTGTAAAAAAATTATGAAACATCCATATTTTTAGAAAAATCTGTTTATTTAAAAAAGTGAAAATACATGAAAATTTGTTGATATTATTTTTTTTTTGTTATTATTCTGTAGAATTTTGATGCGTTTTGCTTGTCTTTTATACAAGTATGATGGATGATCTCATTTCAAGGTCCAACAAAAGTCCGCGAGCATTCTCGACGACCATTTTCCTTGATATCGCTTTTCCATCGCCATTATGTTTTGGTGAAATCTCTCCCCATGCTCGTCGCTTACGGCACCTAAGTTTTCAGGGAAAAACCCAAATGGGAATCAAGGAAATGAATCTTTAAGGACATTTTGCATCCCAAGCTTTTGTAGTTTTGTAATACTCGTAGCTTGGAAATGATTTCCTTATAGTTTAGTGACTTTGTATTGCCTTAAAAATGTTGTGTCACTTCAACAAAAGAAAGCCATGCATTTTTGTCCTGTATATTTAATTTGTCAAAAAATTTGTCAATAGAATTGGATATCTGGCCTTATAAAAATCCATTCTTTTTATTTAGCTACGCTCAATCTGGGGAACAAAGTTTTTAAATAAAGGAAACCTTCTTCAGTTTTGTCCACGGCTTTAACAAAGTTTTTCATAAGTCCCAATTTTACGTGAAAGGGCGGCAAAGTGATGTTGTTTGGCTCTACTAAGGGGCTTTGAGCAATATTTTTTTGTTATCGTTAGTTCTTTACTGAAGGTAGTTATAATACTCCTACGCGATAAACTGTCAGTAACCAATGTCAAGTAGCGTGTGAGCCAACAATTTGTGTGGAAGTTAAATTAAATTAAATACACATTTATTGTGAAATAAATGTAAAACTTTATTGGTTAATGAAGCTCGGTCCATGGCAATTATGAGTGAAGTACAACATCGTTCATGTCACCACCATGGTTTCTTTTACAAGCAACCATCCGAAGGTCAAATTATCGATGACGATTTGAAGAATAAGTTGGTCAATTGGCCTCAATGTCAGTTTAGCTGTTATGTTTGTGATCAATTCATAATTGCCATGCACAGGACTTCATTAATCGATAAAGTTCTATATTGATTTCGTAACAGATGTGTATTTAATTTAATAAAAACTTCCACACAAATTGTTGGCTCAACTTTTATACATTTTGTCGTTTATTTAGATAATTCAATGTAGTAAACTATTTCTTATATTTTTCTGTTTATACTTATACATATACGATTCGAAAAATGAATAACTTAATTAACGGCAAAAAATCGCGTTGACCAGTGTTATTTAAAATTGTAACTATGGCAAATAAAAATTAATGAAGTTTACATTCAAATCTCCGACAGACGACATTTATGTCACAGTCGTATATTCTTTCATTTTTAAACTGTTTATTTGAAATTGTAAAATTGTAAATTAATATTGAATTTTTTACTACGAAATAAAGAATCTTACTACTTCTAGTCCATGAAGTTTGGACTTCAATATCCTTGGACAAATGCGTTGCGTGCGTTATATTTTTCGCATAAATTGAGGAAACCTTCAGTTTTATGCCGTATCCGAAGGGCAATTTTTATTTTTATTTTTTGAGAAGCTTTTTTTTTTATAATTTGCGCGCACTCAAAGGGTTATGAATACTTTTAACATGTTTACACCCAGTGCGGGCGTTTGGAAAGGATGGATAGAGAGAGAGAGAAAGATTTTGGTGTAGTGGTTTTTGAAGTTCAGTTGTTTATGCTTCAGCTATTCTCCGGGGGTGGCGTCCAGATAACTGGGGAGATTTTTTTTGTTATTATTGTCATTGCTTCTGATTCACAGTACTTTTTTCCCGATAATCGATGTCAAGGGCAAATCATCATCAACAGAGCGAACAATTTTTCCAGCCACATGACCAAGCTATTGCCAGTGTTATGCCTTCGCAGTAGTGTTCACAGAAGCTTTTGCAAATGATCGGACTGACTTTATATATTTCATGAGAAATAAATAAATGCTTGCTGACATCAGGATTTGAACCATGAACCATTAGCGTCGCAATTGACGATGTTACCACTACACCATTGCCACCCCAATGTAACAACAATACTCTCGGATGTTTGACAGATGTTCGCGAGAGGTGGGAACATGAAAAAACTTCTTTTTGTTTAACCATTTACGCTATCTGCAGAGAAATGGTTATGGTTACGACTGATAAAATATATAGTCCACCATATAACGAAATTTTCGTAGAATGTGTTCTATATATATTTTCATATGATTGAGTTGAAATCAAGTAAGCTTTGAAAATCCCAATAAAATTAGGGCTATTTTTCCCCCTCGTCCGTACAACTTCTGCAGAAATCATTGTAGAGGGCACAGTGTCCAGTGAGGATGTTTGTTATTTTGGAGAGGGTTCCTCTCTTGTGTTGGAGGAGTTAGATGGATTTAGTTTTACTCGGTGTTGCTCAAAGCAGCCAAGGGGTGTTACACTGGCCTAGATGCTGCCATCGGTGAATAGTTTCACTCGCCGCGTCGGCGTGGATAAAGTACTTAACATAAGACGTTGGCACGTCGATGCCGGTAATGCTTATGCTATTTATACCAGAGAAGTCATGTCGAGCCAGCTCGTCCGCTGAGCAATTCCACTTTATGTCATAGTGACCTGGTACCAGCTATCTCGTACAGAGAAACGAGGCAGTCTTTCACTGCCTTAGATCTCGTAGTGCTGGATGCGAAGGATTTGATGGCAGGCTAACTGTCGATGTATATGATGATGATGATTGATAACAATATCCGATACTATATTATGTAACTAGAGATGAGCAAACAATAGCAATCTGCTAATCATTCACTGCTAATAAAAATTCCCATTCCCAACCTGTTAACAACTTATAAATAAACTGCTATTGCTAATGAATTGCTAATGTTGATTTGTCTGGCTTCTATTCACGAGTCAACATTTCATTTTTCATGCAATACACTCAAATGTGTGTTTGTTTCATACGCAAAACGTATAACAAAATTATAAAACTAAACTATCCTTTCTGCACGTTATTTGCTAAACGTTTCATCCAATTTTCTTTTCGAACATGTGCCAACGTGTGTTCGAAGCTTTTTGCGATGCGCCATCAGACACTAAACCAATTCATAAAGTTGCAAATCGCAGTCGCAGCTGGTTTGAAAATTTGGTTGGTTGTTATATAGCAGCACAGTGGCTATACTTGCTAAGTTGCTATTGCGTTGCGAATGCGATTTCCTAGCGGCGGCTCCAGTACCAGTACAACGCATTTAAAGAAACGCATTGAAATTATACATCTTACTATTGGTGTTTTTTGGTGAGAATTATGCCAAGCAAAGTGAAAGCTTCTCCACAAAACGATCCAAGTCAATCTGGTTTAAAACTTTTTCATTGTTTGAAGATTTTTCATTGATTTGAATTTGAATTAAAAAGTATGAAAAAGTTGTACTTAAATTTGTAAAATACTACTGAATCATTCAAGTTGAATGAAAAAGCTCTTCTCAGCGCCATCTGAAATTTGTAGCGCAAAATAAACATCACAACTCAGTTTTGACTGACCAAAAAAGCTGAAGTGGTTCCAAGTCACTTTTTGTTGTTGTACTCCATTTTAAATCTTACTTCACTGAGAAGCGACGTCTCACCAAAACGCACTATATGTCTTTAGTTTCAGCAAGTTCAACGGAGCCAGATGTGCGAGTAAGTTTTTTTATTAAAGGATATTACGTACGTGTACATGGTTATATACTTAGGTAGGAATTTAGGAGTTGTAAAATGACCAGCGGATACCTTACCGGAGCTACTTCGACACATTTGGAGCTGAGGTCTGTAAGGATTTTCGATACTACATCAGGGTATTAAAAAAGAGATGGTGGCGGATGAACCCTTAATGGGCCAACGGCAGCGCTCATATCCCCGAAGTGGGTTAGTGGCATTGGTGTATCCGCCCCCTCGTCCTAGGGGTTGCAAACAAAGGATCTGGCCCTCCAGGTTTGGGGTTGTCCCGTCGGGTTAACTTCCCTACCACGTAAAAAAACTTTCGGTTATGAAGCAACCAACAGCCTCGGATACGGATGATTTTACTGTTGACGACCCAAGCAAACGTAAAAAGGACAACGATCTTCGTGCCTGAACGTGGAATGGTAGGTCCCTCTACAAACCACGTGCAGCCGAACAACTTGCGGAGGCCCTAGAGTGTCTCAAAGCAGACATTACCGCCATCCAAGAAGTGCGATGGGATGGGCCGAACAAAAGGAAGATGAAAAACTGCGACATCTACTACGGCGATTGCTACAGACAAAAAGGACAGCGTCTATTCGGGTGCGGATTTGTCATTAGAGACAGTCTTAGGGAAGAAGTCTGAGTGAATGAGCGTCTCATGACTATCAGTATCAAGGCTAAATTTGCCAACATTAGCCTAATATGCGTTCACGCCCCTCACGAGAAGAAGGACGACGCGACAAATGATGACTTCTACCAGCTCTTGGACAAGACATATGAGCAATGCCCTAGCTACGACGTTAAAATTGTCCTATGTGATTTTAACGCAAAGCTAGGAAGAGAGGACATCTTTAGTAGTTTGGTTGGAGAGCACAGCCTGCACGACATCATATCGGACAACGTACTCAGGCTGGTCGACTTTGCGGCGGGGCGAAATTTTGTCCTAGCTAGTACGCGGTTTCCACGTCTCGATTTCACAAAAGAACATGGCTCTCCCTTGAACGAAAAACTGTCAACCAAGGAGGATATGGAAGGAACACTTCTGCAGACTGTTAGACGACGAAGATGACCAATATTCCGCTGTCAGGCAGAATGAGCCATTGAACAGTGATGATGACAGTCAAGATTCCCGTCAACCCGATCAGAATGAAGTGAGGATAGCGATATCTAAACTTAAATACAACAAAGGTGCTAGAGCCTACGGCTTTGCCGCTGATCTTTTCAAGGCAGGAGATGGGTTGGTAAGGAGCATGCACCAGCCCATCTGTAAAATCTGGTCGGACGAATGTATGCCCGATCCTGAAGAAATGGGACCCTCCGAATTGCGCCAATTACAGAGGTATAAGCCTCCTCAACATCGCATATAAGATCCTGTCTGCTGTATTATGTGAACGCCTAAAACCGATCGTCAACATTATGATAGGTCCTTATCAGTGCGGTTTCAGGCCGGGAAAGTCCACCATTGACCAAATATTCACACTACGGCAGATCTTGGAAAAAACCCATGAATATAAAATCGATACCACCTCTTCATCGATTTCAAAGTTGCCTATGATAGCGTGTATAGAGACGAGTTATACAGAGCCATGTCTAGTCTTGGCATCCCTGCCAAGCTCGTCCGATGGAGAACTCTCACTGTTCCATAAAAGTTGGTAAGAACATCACCGAACCGTTCGATGTCAGGAAAGGTGTTAGGCAAGATGACGCGCTATCATGCGATCTTTTAACATAGTACTTGAGATGATTGTACGAAACTCACAAGCCAACACCGGATGTATAATCTTTTACAAGTCTGTACAACTGCTCGCTTATTTCGATGACATTGACATAATCGGAAGAACTCAGCGAGCCGTCAATGGGGCTTTTGCTAGTATTGAGGTCGAGGCAGCAAAGATGGGTTTAGCGGTCAATGAAAGCAAAACCAAATGTATGCTGTCTACAAAAAAGGGCACCCAACACCGGCGTCTTGGACAGAATGCCGCAAAGTACAGATATAATTTTGAAGTAGTAAAGGATTTTGTCTACCTAGGCTCTATGGTCAGCTCCGCAAATGACATCAGTAGGGAGATCACACGAAGAACTATTCTTGGCAATCGTTGTTTCTATGGGCTAAGAAGGCAATTGAGTAGCAAAGCCCTATGTCGAACTACTAAGGTAACTCTTTATAAGACAATAATCATCCCAGTCATGCTGTATGGCGCAGAGGCATGGGCTTTGACAAAACCGGATGAGGATGCCCTTGGTTATTTTGAGAGAAAAGTTCTTTGAGCAATCTTTGGTCCCGTCTGCATAGACGGTGAGTGGAGAAGAAGGTACAATTCCGAACTATACGGCCTATATAAGGACATCGACTTAGCCAGAAGAGTTCCCATACAGCGACTAAGATGGTTGGATCATCTAGAGCGGATGGAGCCCAACGTTCCCGCCAAAAAAGTCTTCGAATCAACCTCGGATGGACGGCGCAGTAGAGGACGATTTCGTGGTAGGTGGCGCAAAAAAGTGAAGGGGGATCTCAGCCAACTTGGCGTGCAAGACTGGAAGCACCTGGCTCATAACCGTGCTGGCTGGCGAGGTTTGTTGGTTGATTCCCAGGACCACACCGAACTATAGCGCCACCTAAGTAGTAAGTTTTTTTTTTTTTTTTTTGGGTAGGTGGAAATCTTCATGGAGACACTATGAGACCGTGTACTCATAGTAGTGTCAGATTTCTACTGATTAAAAACACCCTTCCCTTCGTTTTGTTTACTACGACTAAGTTAGACCTTATCAAGTAGTTTAAGCTTCAGAAGAGAATATTCGCGTGAGGCAGGTAGATTTTCAATAAAAGCACCTGCTGAAACCGTCATGACGTGCGGCTTTTTGTCTTATTGCGCTAAATCGAACGGATTTAGCGCAATAAGACTTTGAAGTCGGCGCGTAAGATTTGTCACATCCAAAGTTTGAAGTATGGCACTGTTGCAATGGCCATGAAGACGAATACGAAGCTTGCGAGCGAAGTTTTTTATTTCGTCCTCCACGGTGGCTATCCCTAAGTCTCTGTGGATATCATTGTTTCTGATATACCAGGGAGCGTTCACGATTATTCTTATAATTTTATTTTGGAATGATTGTATGAGATCCTATTGCTTGGTTTGGTACAACCCCAGAGTTGTATACCGTACGTCCACACGGGCTTAAGCACTTGCTTATACAGAAGCAGTTTGTTATATACGCTTAGTTTGGAATATCTTCCAATTAGCCAATACATTTCTCTAAGTCGATTTTCGACTTCGTCACGTTTCTTTTTAACGTGAGGTTTCCATTTAAGTTTCGCGTCTAGTGTCATTCCCAGATATTTAGCTTCGTTTGCATGCGGTATTTGTACCGAGTTAATGAAAACGGGAAGGTTGATTATTTTCTTATAAGTGAAGTTAACATGCGTCGCTTTGGTCTCGTTAAGAACAATGCGCCAAGTTTTCGTCCACTCACAGATTTTATCCAATGCTCGTTGGAGTTTTATGGTTGCTGACTCGATTGAACTTTCCGTTGCCAGAATAGCCGTATCGTCCGCGAACGTAGCTACAATAGTGCCTTCAGTTTGTGGTATGTCCCGAGTGTACAGCAAGAATAAGATAGGCCCAAGGACACTTCCTTGCGGAACTCCGGCGGCGATTTCTTTAAAGTCAGATTATTCAGTTCCGTGCTTGACACGAAAAAGTCTGTTTTTAAGTTATGATTCTAAGATCTTATGAAGTTGCTCCGGAAGGATTCGTCTTAGCTTATAATTCAATCCATCGTGCCAAACCCTGTCGAAGGCTTGAGATACGTCAAGAAAAGCGCTGGAACAAATCTTTTTCTCCTCAAGGGCTTTTTCAATTTCGTCGGTTATTCTATAAACCTGGTCAATTGTGGAATGCTTGATTCTGAACCCGAATTGGAGGTCAGGTATTAGGCGTCTCTCTTCAATGACCGGAAGAATCCGTTTCAGTAGGAGTTTTTCAAATACCTTCGATATTATTGATAGTAGCGATATCGGTCTCTACGATTTTTTGTCATTTGGAGATTTCCCCGGTTTCGGAACCATTATGACTTCTGCGACTTTCCATTGATTTGGAACGTATAATAATCTAATAGAAGCATTTATTAAATAAAGCAATTTTAATAGTGCCTTTTTTGGTAATTCCTTGAGGATTTGTCCGGTTATTAAATCATAGCCAGGAGCTTTATTATTTTTCAGGTTTTTTATTGCCTGGCAAAGTTCTATGAATGACACACTTTTTATTCTAAGGTTGTCAGATGTCGTAGTCGTACCGGTAAAATCGTTTACCAATGTTTCTCCATCAAATGGCTTAAAAGTCTCTTCTAAGTACTCGGCAAATAGATCCGCTTTTTCTTTGTCACCTTTTGCTCATTCGTCGTTGTTTTTTCTTATCGGTGGCGAATGTATTTGGGGTTTTTTAATTCTTTTGACAGCTTTCCAGAGCGAGTAGTTAGTGGTTTTTTCGGCGGTTAAACCTTGAAGATTAGCTGAAGTCTCTCGGTTTTTTAGGTCTTGGATCGCTTTTTTAAGCTTATTGCATAGGAAATTCGAGTGGGTTTTATGCTGGGGAGCGCGAGATTGTTGCCATATTTTGCGTGCTCTCCTCTTTTCTCGAATAAGTTCTTTTATTTCCGGCGGATAATTAGCTTCATTGCATGGGACTTCTTTCCTCCTTAAAGGTGTATTTTTCCACGCGGCATTCTGTATTGATTCAATAAATTTGCCGAGTTCATCTTCTATTTCGAAGGGTGTTTTGAGCGATACATTTAAGGCAATATTTTCTTCGCAATCAGTTCTAAAGTCGTGCCAGTTAGTTTTTTTGTTAGTTAATCTAGGCACACCTTCTACTGCTTTCCTCTACTTTCGCAAAATTTGTAGTACTTTTAAGTAGTAAGTAAGTAAGTTAAATGATTTGAGGCACTTGCACCATAAAATGAAATTTCGCTTATGGAAGAAAATTTAAATTTGTCTGACTCAGACAAAATAGCCGGACAGGGGTACCTACATATATGACTCCATTGCAGATTTGTATTAGCAGTTTACATTCAGAGTGAGCAATTCACGACTTAGCCCATCTCTAATATTAACCGCTAGCTAGCCAGCGGCTTGATGAACAGCGATGGCTTCGGCTTAAAAAACTCTCTCGTGATTTGGAAGGTAAAAGAGAGGTGGATATCCAAGTATTCCGAGAAGATTCCTGCACCGCTTCCGTCATTTCGTAACATTGATCACTGATTGGCGGTGACTCTAATTATAAACAAATTTATTTTACCCCAGATATTAATACTAAGGTCTTACGATTTAATAACTTAATCAACGAATTATATGATCATCATGTACCACTAGTTACTAAACTAGTAAAACTGGGATGCTGTCCTTGGTACAGCAATGGATTGAAATTGCAAATATTATAATTGAGGGACAACGGTTCTATAGTAGAAGATATAAAAGAATTCCATCGGAGATCATAGGGCAGTATACTTTCAGTCGAAATAAGGTTATATTACTAATACGATCTTCTAAGAGGTCGTATTTGCTTGGAAAGCTTGATCTTAGGTTTAAGTCTAAGGACTCGTGGGAGAATTTAAAAGAAGTAAGCGTGGCTGGTGACAAAATGTGTCCAAGTGCTCCTTTGGTCCTGAGGAAGTGACTTCAATTTTAGCTCCACCTTTGTCAAGTCAAACCAATTTTCAAACTTTTTCAGCTGGTGGTTATAACCACAAAAGCTTTTTCTTCGATTGTATTGCTGCGGGTAAAGTTCAAAATGCAATTCGGTCTATTAAATCGGTGAGTGGAAGAACAGTACATGTACAAAATATCGCTTTTGAGAAAAACAGAAAAAACTAAACGCATTTGTACTGCGCTTCCATACAATCAGCGAAAAGCGTATTCCATTTTTGTACAGATACATTTGGCTCTCTAATGTAGTATTATTTTGCTGATTGGTAGATTTACATACATATGTACAGCATTTTGGCTATTTAAGACCAAAATGCAATTTTTGGCGCTTATACTGTTCTTCCACTCACCGATTCAATTGGTCTTGAGGGCATTTCACTAAAAATTGTTAAATTGATCCTGTCCATATTGCTTCCATATACAACACACATAGTGAATATGTACATACATTTTCAGTAGTCAATTTCCCGAGTGTTGGAAAGCCGCGAAAATTATTCCGATCCCGAACAAATTGAATCTCTCAAGCCCTTCGGAGTTTAGACCAATTCGTTTATTGTCTTTCCCAGCTAAATCTTTTGAAAAAATAGTCTACAATTAAATTTTCAATTACTTAGGCGGAAAATGTTTCTCAATGGCAGGCAGGGTTTCGCCACAAACGTGCGAGTGGCTGTGAATCTGCAGTTATTAAAATTGCGCACGACTTTGGATTGTGATAAAATTTATATTATGGTACTGTTAGATTTCTCTAAAGCTTTTGATTGCATAGACCACACTATTCTCCAAATACAGATACAGCGCTAAAACGAAGTTTAACCCTAGAACCCTACACAGGGTACTGTAGCACCCTTTGGTAACTTTGATTGAAAATCTTTTTTTAACGATCTGCAACACCGGTTCGTTTTTTTTTTGTATTCTCTTTTCAGTGTGTATCCAGCGTTTTTTGCTAGTTGTCAATTGTCTGTCGTACCCGTAAATAGTATAAATAATGAATTCAGGATGCTGCAGAACCCATGGGTAGTAAAATCGTTAGGTACTCAGTGTCTCGTAAAACTCGACGCTGCCCATTATGTATATTTTATGGCCTACTGAATGCAGAATTGCTGGAACTTAGCTCGGCTGAGAACAAAGTAAAAAATCAACACAGAAGAACTTACTTGAAGACATTACCAATACAACTTACAACACCGTGGCTTGAAGAACGGAACAATTGGGGTACTTTACATAGTAATATCCGCCAAATAATCTGCCGAGTTTTGCAGAAACCCGATATGCCAGAACCACCGGTACGCGATCTTTCAAAACAAGGGGATGAATAATTAGGAAAACAAATTTAGACAATTCACCCCGATTACCGTTGGCGTTTTACGCTTTTCGACGATTGTCGTTTTATTCATAGCTACGACCTGCTGACCGGTAAACGTCATTAAGCATTGTTTTTGTCATGTGGAATACTATTACAACTCTTTCACAATTAAAAAGTTATGAAAATAAATTCGTGGTACATCTGAGGAATAAAATGACAATCGTCGAAAAGCGTAAAACGCCAACGGTAATCGGGGTGAATTGTCTAAATTTGTGTTGTAGCAAGGGGACTCCACCCCTCGTGCACCAAAGAAGATGTTATAAACTACCTTCAAGACAAAGGCTTTAAAATTCTTGATGCCGTCAATATTATCAACAGTCGGAGGGAGATCAGGAAAAATTGGTAAGGCGTGGTCTTCCACTATTCATGCTAAGTTTCGATAAAGACGAAAATAAAGATGCTATTTATGGTATTAAGACTATCCTAAATATCGTGGTCAAAATCGAACCTATGCGTAAGAGCTCCAGATCGATCCCGCAGTGTAAGCGCTGTCAAGGTTTCAATCACACGCAGACTTACTGCCAGAAAGAACCGCGATGCGTCAAATGAGCAGGTGAACATCTCTCAGATGAGTGTCACCTAAATAAGCAAACCCCAGCCACTTGCATAAACTGTAAAGGAAAACACCCTGCGAACTATCGAGGTTGCGAAGTGGCGAAAGAGCTCCAAAAAAGGCGCGATACGCTTAAAAATTCCATGGGCACGAATCCAAAACCAATTAAGAATAGACCCAAAATAGCCACGAAAAAAGCAGCGAAAGATAAAAAATCCGTCAATATTCTCTTAAGATCGGGTAATGAAGAAAAACCCAAACGTAGTAGAGAAAAGGTGACCGGAACTAAATCCTCGAATTTTGGCGTGCAGTCTTATGCTCAAGCGGCGATGACAGCTAACGGCAAGTACAAGACCGACAGCTCGCGGGAGATCAAAGCAAGAAATCATCCAATTTCTAACGTAAAGACTCCTGCTCAAGCTGCTACATTGGAAAACGGTGATAGAGGTAGCTCACAAGATCATGTATCCCATGTTTTTTCCCTAATTCTTGCGAAACTTGAAGAGCAATCCAAAACAAACAAACTTATTTTCGAGAGACTAGTTGCTTTAGAAAACAACATTCATAACAGGCGCACTACAACCAGAATATGAAAGAAACGCTTAAAATTCTTACTTGGAACGCCAACGGGCTTATACGAAGACTCGACGAGTTAGAAATCTTTATACGAGAAAAAGATATTGATATATGCTTGGTCTGCGAAACTCATCTGACAAAGCAATCGAATGTTAAGATAAGGGGATATAGCGTGTATCACGCCTTCCACCCATCGGAAAGAGCCAGAGGCGGATCTTCCTTGTTTATAAAAGAATGTATCGAACACTCAGCGGAAGTAAAGATTGAATTAGAAGCAATGCAAGTAAGCACGGTACGCGTTAGAAATAGACATTTTGCTTTCAACATTTCGTCTATATATTGTCCACTGCGATGTAAACTTGAAGAAAGTGATTTCACAAACATCTTCAACTTCCTTAAACCAAATTTTATTATTGGTGGCGATTTCAACGCGAAACACCCCTTCTGGGGTTCAAGGTACGCCTCTCAGAAAGGTAGAAAGCTTTATAATGCGGGTATGCAATATAGTTGTGATTTTCACTCGACGGGTAAACCAACATATTGGCCGACTGATAGAAATAAGATACCAGATCTGATCGATTTCTTTATTGTTAAAGGTATATCTGGCAACTGTATAAAAGTTGAAGAAAGCTTTGATCTCTCCTCTGATCATTCTCCAATCATTATGACGATAAGCGATGCTCTGATTAAAAAAGTAGGTCCGGCCAGATTAACCAGCGCGAAAACGAATTGGGATGTCTTCAAAAAAGATATTGAATCAAATACTGACCTGAGGGTATCACTTAAAACGCCCTATGAACTTGAAGTTGAAGTAGATCGCTTCGTCGAAATCTTACAGAATGCCGCGTGGAAGAATACTCCGAAACCTAAGAAAACGCCGGCCAGCTATATTCAAAATTATCCGCAGGAAATAAAAGAAATGATTAAGGAGAAGAGGAAAGCGCGCAAAAAATGGCAACAAACTCGGGCTCCGCAACATAAAGCACATCTTAACCGTTTGTGTAACTTATTAAAAAGATCTATTAAAGACCTTAAGAATAATGAAATGCAAACTCACCTAGAAAGCTTAACGGCAGAAAAAGATTCTAATTATTCGCTTTGGAAAGCTATAAAAGGTATTAAAAAACCTCAAATTCAAGCCGCCCCAATTAGGAAAAATCAAGACGAATGGGCCAGGCATGATAAAGAGAAAGCGCAAGTTTTTGCCGCCCACCTGGAAGAAACTTTCAAACCGCTTGATGGACAGGCTCTTATTCAAAATATAAATACGTCGTATGTTGACAATCGTATAATAAGAAATGCAACACTAACCTAAGAAGGCTCCTGGATACGACCTAATCACGGGAGAGGTTCTTAAAGCACTTCCGAGAAAAGGTCTAATGAAGCTTCTGTTCATTATAAACGCCGCGCTTAGACTAGAATATGTTCCCAGTCAATCGAAAGTGGCCGAAGTCATAATGGTCCTTAAGCCCGGAAAACCGCCGAATGAAAAAACGTCTTATAGACCGATTTCGCTTCTTTCAATCATATCCAAAGTGTTCGAGAGAATTTTGATTAGGCGAATACAGCCGGTTATAGAAGAGAGGCATCTCATTCCGGATCATCAATTCGGATTCAGAAGTAAGCATTCTACAGTTGAACAAGTACATCGAATAACACATGTAATCGAAAAGTCACTTGAAGAAAAAAAGATTTGTTCAAGCGTATTCCTTGACGTCTCTCAAGCCTTTGACAAGGTCTGGCATGAAGGCTTAAAGTTTAAATTACGACAAGTTCTGCCAGAGCACCTATATAATATTTTGAAGAACTGCCTTACGAATAGACTATTCCGCGTCAAATGTGGAAACGAATATTCGGATTTTAAGGAAATAATGGCTGGGGTGCCGCAAGGAAGCGTTCTTGGTCCGGTCTTATATCTATTATACACTCGTGATATACCGGAAGTAGAAGGCACTGAGCTAGCTACATTTGCCGACGACACTGCTATCTTGGCAGTAGGTAAAACGGTCGAAGATACTACAGAAAAATTGCAAGAAACTTTGGATAGAGTAAATGAATGGACAAAGGTTTGGCGAATCGCACTCAATGAGACCAAATCTGTTCATGTAAATTTTACTTATAAGAGAGTAAATAATCTGCCGATCTTTTCAAACTCGGTTCAAATTCCGTTTGCAAACGAGGCTAAGTATATTGGAATGACACTTGATGCAAAGCTGAAATGGAAAACGCACGTTAAGAAAAAACGCAAAGAACTAGATAACAAATATCGAGAAATGTATTGGTTACTTGGAAAATATTCCAAGCTTAATATAGAGAACAAACTGCTTTTATATAAGCAAGTGCTAATGCCTGTATGGACATATGGTATACAACTCTGGGGTTGTACCAAAATAAGTAATATTCAAATTTTACAAAGTTTTGAAAACAAAGTGCTAAGAGGTATTGTAAATGCGCCATGGTATATCAGAAATAGCGATATCCACAGAGATCTTGGCCTTAAAACAGTCGAAGACGAAATCAAAAACTACGCGAGAAAACATAAAAGTCGACTAGAATGTCACGTTAATATAACAGTCCTCCAAGTTTTGGATGAAAGAAACTTACTACGCCGTCTACAAAGAACAAAACCTTTAGACTTAGCGCGATAAGTAACCGCGTCTAAACTGCGGAGCTAGCAGGAACTTCTAATGGGAAGGTACCTGCAAAACGTTCTTATTTCGTGAAACGAAAACTACTTGATAAGTCGAATACTTAGTTGTAGTAAAAATGAAAACAAGTCTGTTTTGAAGGGAGGTTTTTTAGTGGGTAAGAATCCCACACTACTATGAGCACGCGCTGTCGATCCTCATAGTGTCTTCTTGAAGATTTTCACCTACCCTCGGACAAAAAAAAAAAAAAAAAAAAAAAAAAAAAAAAAAAAAAAAAAAAAAATCGTCGAAAAGCGTAAAAGGCCAAACGGGGCGAAACGGTAGCGTATTGCACTTTTGATAGGTCGAACGGTACACATAAATAAACTCCAAACACCTCCTACCTATATACCTGAAAATGAATCTTCGATAAAATCGCAATTGTGTGGTGCAGGAGTAAGCCAAGTAAAGTCATTTTAGCTCATTTGACAGAGAAAATTCTGAAACTCACAATTGTGAGTCTGTGGAGGGAAAGGGAAAAACCACCAAGAGTTTCCTAAATTATTGCGATGCTGTCTCCGATACTATAAGGAAGATATACCATGGTATTCCGGTTTGCGTAGTCTGAGATCCTCATCACATTTGCTTCTAACTATTGTGTTCAAAGTTTAGTTAAAAGTTTGATTTCACCATACTTTACGTTCGAGGTGAACCTGGGCATCAACCAACGATCCTTTCCATCTAGCTCTATCTTTAGATAATTGCCTCCAGTTCTGCGCTCCAAATTGGTCTGGGTCCCCTTGAACTTGTGTGCGGAACCCTCGGCGAGGAGGACCTCTACTGCGTCGGCCTTCCTAGTTAGATTCGAAGACTCTGCGGGGCGAAGCGTTGGTGTTCGCCCGCTCTACATGTCCTAGCCATCTCGAATATCCAATATGCCGTTTTTTGACTTGGTCGATGTCGCTGTACAGTTCGTACACTTCGCCGTTGAATCTTCTCTTCCAAAACCTGCAAACGGCACCGAATATCTTACGGAAAAGTTTTCTCTCGAAATCTTCATCCGAAGTTGTAGCTGCCCACCGTGACTTTCTATCCAATTCGTCGGTATTGATTGTCCTTTCTTGTTGGCAGCATATACATACATATACAGGAATACGTCGATTAACGTCGTTTTGGGAACCGAGAAAATGCGATGTAAATCGAAACAATATAAATCGAAAATAAAATTATCCAACACTCATACAGTCCATATGAATTGAAAAAGACTTACTCCGAATGATATTGTGCACGAAATCGGTGAGATGTGCATCTCGGTTAGATAAGAATGACAAAAAAGGGAATTTCGTGAGAAAATTGTGTTTCAAGGAAGGACGTAAATCGAAATTCTAACGACGTTTATCGAAACTGGGAAGTAAAAAACCGGACAACGTAAATCGAAATAACGTAAGTCGAAGCGACGTAAATCGAGGTATCCCTGTACTTGGTATTGCCCTCGTTTATCGCTAAACCCATTTTCTATCTTGTAATCTTGTAAATCTACTCTCATACAAATAAATGAGTTCAAATGTGTCTTTGGTTTTGGATTCGTCCGTGAAAATTAACAGCCGTTCCTTGCGTATGACATCACGTTTTTTCCAAGCATTTTTATTCGGTACTAGCAGATACCCGCAACTTTGTCTGCGTGGTCCACAATAACTTTATGTGAGGCGGTTAAAGTTAGTGGTGTAAGTTATTTTTAGCTTAAGAACGTAAGATTTGTCGCGCTGTAACTTTCAACAATACATATCAGCTTTTCCTTTTTCTATCAAGTTTGTGGTACCGTCTGTTGTTGAAGTGGTAACATTTTAATTTAATTGACATTTGCATGCAATAATTTGGCATGTGTAGTATTCATTGAGAAATGACTTATACCAGCATAACTTTAACCGCCGCATATGTATGTATGTTTTTAGCTAACAGAAGTACTGCGTCAAATGCACATGTGCATACCATGTGTATAAATTTGCACCTATAGGTAGGCAAGGAAATAAATCACTTACTTACTTCGGAGCCGCTACAGTTTGGAAATACAGGGGGCAAATCACGTAACTTTTCAGACAATCATCGTTTGAATGATAGCAACCGACGAATGGAAAAAATTGTTCCATATTATAGCGGTTAATATTTCCATACCACAGTTGGTTGCACTCTGTTGGCTGTATAACGCCTAAATGTATGTTTGAACTATAGCAAAAACCGCAATCGTCAAAAGTTTACATGCATTTAGGCGTTATGCAGCCAACAGTGGACAACCAAATGTGGTAGAGAAATGTTAACTCCTACAATATGCAACAATTTTTTTCATCAGTCGATTACTATCGTCCAAACGATAATCGTCTGAAAAATTACGTGATTTGCCTCCAGGAAATTAATGTGTTTATTTTTGTTATACTGCGCCCAAAAGTATGCACAAAAAAAACTCAGTGGCTCTCTAACTTTCCGAATGTATAGTTTTATAATGCCTGGTTTTGTTTGTATTTTTTAATCTCTGTGTTTATATCTTTTAATATCTTAATCCCCTTAAGGACTATCGTGACAATTCTTTTTGGAAATAAGGACCAATATCCTAAGGCATAGAACGCCAAAAGATTCGTTAAAATATGTGCATTCGTTTCTGCATAATACGCGCCCATCAAGAGCCCTTGTTATCATTTTATTATATGTATATACATATATATATATTGAGTGTCTATAGCCCATGTTAAAGTTATGCTTAATAGGCAGGTGGTCAGTGTCTTTGGGGAAATGACGCTGCATCGAAAGTATTTTGACGTGCCCCGGGTTTGGAGCGTCAATCTGGGAAAAGTTCTCAACATACCGATAAGACTGAGGCATGCGATTCGTTGAGTTTTCTCCAGTATATATAGTTTGGAGTTCTTCTCCAAGTCCAGTACTCCATACATGAGACTCTATTTTACTACCGACGTGTGCATGATGTTTGGTTGTAGGTCCCTAAATGTCCTTTTCCAAAATCTCTTTTCCATAATCCCCTGTATCAAAATCTTCTGTTCCAAAATCGTTTTTATCGAAATTCCCTGTTTCAAAATATTTTATGCCAAAATCTGTGTTAGGAAATCCCCCGTTATTAGATCTTAAAACCAGAGGTTCGTATTAAATAATATTTGGTCTTTCTGCATTAAAAATGATTACATACCATACTTCTATATGTCATTAACAGCATAGCATATGCATACATAGATGTTGGTAATACATAGCATCGAACATAGTTCTTCTTTGATTTCTACCTATAGTTTCTCTAATTCTGTTTACTGCTTTTATTTGTTAATGGATATCATTGTCATTGGTAAGTAAAATGAATTAAATGAGCAGTAACATGCATGAAGCTATTAAATCAGTGTTCCGCTAAGAGTTGGTGGTCGTGGTCTCGTAGGCGCGTATATCGTAACAGTATTTAGGTTGCCCGCTTCGCGGGTTAGAAGGATTTCACACTATCGGATATTCTGCGACTAATACAGCAGACGGCCTTCGGCCTCATATGCAGGTGCTCAGGGTGCCGCTACTGCGTTTAACCACGCACCGAGAACTGGCGAATTACCACGTCGTTAATTCTGGGTAATGCTAAGAGAGAAGCCTTTCTTATGAAAACCATGGGATTTTAAAAGCAGGTCTTTTACGGGGGATTTCTAAACAAAATATTTCTTTGCAGGGGATCTTGGAACAGGGAATTTTAAGCAAAAGTTTGAATTCGAAACGGGATTACTACGATATCCCCGTTCCAAAATCCACTACAACCGAAAATTCCATGTTTTGAATTCAAACCAATCCTCCTTACTAAAATCCCCTGCAAACAAATACTTTATTCCAAAATCACCCGGAAAAGACCCTGCTTTCAAAATGAAAAAACCCCCGGTTTTCAAAAGAAAAGCCTCACTTTTAGTATTGCCCAGAATCAACAACGTGGACGTGGTGGGCTCTTGATTTCTTTGTGTATACGTACCCTATTTAAATACAACAAAAATAAATAAAAACATCACTCCAATTTTAATGTTTAACCCATTTACATTCAAATCATGTGCACGTTTATACAAAACCAAAAAAATTGAATTATTTTCAAAATGTGTAATGGTAAACGTATATAGGGATACCGAATTGTATATTTATATATAATATATCTATGTAATTTTGTTTACTTAATTACTTACTTACTTAGATTCTTTAATCCCTCGGGGGCATAGGGCGGCAACCACGCCTGCGCGCCATCTTGTTCGAAGTTCTGCAACGCGTTTGAGCTGCCTCCAACTCATTACTAAAGAGCTCGATTCCTTCTCCACTTTTCTGCGCCACGTTTGCCTAGGGCGCCCCGCTATTCTGCCTGCCTGGGTGAGCGGATTCCACTGCATGGCCTATTTCCCAATGGAGTCGTCTTCGCGCCGTAGGGTGTGTCCAATCCATTGCCACTTTCTTCTTCGTATAGGAATGCTTATAGCTTCTTGGACCGTTCTCAGATAAAGTTGTTCGTTGGAGATGCGGTTCGGCCAAAAAATCCTCAAGATGATTCTTAAGCATTTGTTTATGAAGACTTGCAGCTTGCGTGTGTTAATGGTGTCCACCTTCCAAGTACTGCACCCATAAAGCAGCACTGATTCTACGTTAGAGCGGACCAGTCGCAGCTTGGTTCTTAAGCTGATAACATTACTTCTTCAGATTTTAGATAGCATTCTGAACGCAGCTTTAGCCTTCCCGATTCTGCTGAACACATCCAGTTCGGTGCCACCGCGATTAGCCAAGATCACACTTCCTAAATAAAGAAAGTTATTGACTTTCTCAACTTCCTGTCCGGCAATGTTAAGTTGAGCGCGATTGTTAGAAAAATTGCTTAGGGCTTTTGTTTTGGCTGTGCTTATTTTTAGCCCCACTTTGTTTGCCCCAGCTTCTAGATTTTGGGCCGTCAAATGAAGATCTATTATCCGATGTGAAAGTAGTCAAACATCGTCAGTGTAATCTAGGTATTTAAGGTAAGATGTCATAGTCTAACGAATTCCATAGTTACCTTCCGACAATGTTGCACGGAGTACATCGCTGATAACCACCAAAAACAATAGTGGTGACAGTATGCACCCTTGACGTACTCCACTTTGGACTTTAAAATCCTCCAACACCTTACCATTGTGCATGACGTGACACTTACCGCCCTCGTATGTAGCCTTGATAATAGCTATAAGTTTTCTGGGATGCCTCTCCTGCGCAAGGCCAACGAAAGCTTTCTCGAAGTCGATAAACAGTAAATGGAGCGGAAACCTATACTCAATGCATTGTTCGATTACGATCCGTAAAGTGTTTATGTGGTCGAGGCAGGCGAATCCAGCGCGAAAGTCTGTCTGTTCGAAGTCGAGAGTTGAATCCAAACGCTCTTCGATCCGTTGCAGACTTATTCTGTCTGTTATTTTGGCCACGGCTGGAAGAACGCAAATACCTCTCCAGTTTCCGCATTCCGTCAAGTTTGCCTTTCTCGGAAGATTTATAATCACCCCACTCCTGCGGAAATTGTTCACCAAGATCTCTGTATTAGCGGATGCAGCAAATCTACCGATGTATTTGGCGCCACTTGAAATAGTTCGGCAGGGATGCCATCAATACCCATCGCCTAGTTCTTCTTGAGGGACTTGATTGCTGTTATTATCTCGGTTTTACTAGGAGGCGCGGCGCGACTTCGAGAATTTGTTGCTTCGAACTGCTCATTTGAATTCGAGATCATACCGCATCGTCTAAGTGATTTAGCACTGTAGCAAAATGTTCTCTCCATCTAGTGAGCTAATCCTCATCCGAAATCAGAAGGTCGCCGTCTAGACTCTTCACTGAATGTTTTTTGGAGTTTCGACCACCAATGAGCTCCTTAGTGATGCTGTAAACAGTCCTACTGTCGCACCAATCCGCTACTTCTTCAGACCTTGAGGCCAGTGAGTTGATATATTGCCGATTGTTACGTCTCACACTACGCTGTACCTCTTTCTTCTTCGCAGGATATTGGGCTTCAAGCTGTGCCTTGATTGATGTATCTAACCTAACTGCTTCCTATCCTTTTCCCACTCAGACCGGGCAGAGATAGTTGCACGGAAGTTCTTTTTCAAACGCGAGTTTCGATGCGGTGTAGTCTGTGTCTTCAAACTTCAAACGTAAGGTTCATCAGATCTAAGATCGAGGAGTGACCGGCTTAGAAAGATCGGTATAAAAAAGCGAAAAATTAGGGCTCACAATTCCGTTCATCGAAACTTCCAAAAAGCAAACTCACAGTTTGTTTTGCGTTCTGGATCATACTCGGTGCCGTTCAGTGATTATGATATTAGATAAGAAAAAAGTATACAATTGACTTTAAAATAATATGTACCCAGACCAAGTTAAGATATTTACTCTGTCAATAAACACAATAAAATAAAGTGTGCATTATGCAAATGCCCCACTGTTTCGTGCTGTAAAACACACTGCAGTAAATACAAAGCAAACCTGGGGGCTTTCGTCTGAAAAGTTACGTGATTTGCCCCCTGTATAAAAGGATATTCGATACTGAATTTAGTTGCGCTAAAAAAACTAGTTTTTCGATATAATTCTTAAATGATTATCCGTACGCTGAACTTTTAAAATATTGCACTCTGAAAATTTGCATTTAAATCTGGTGTCACCGCCTAATGGAAAAAACTACGCACACTTTGACGTTTCAAAATTAGATTCATTACCCAAATATTTAATGTTCATACTTTTATTTGTAGCTTACACCTTGAGTAATTACACAGTATACTCGTATAACCAAAAGAAAATGAAATGAGTGAGGATGTTTATGGAAGTTCTGGAAAATTGTGTATAACAGTTGCAATAATCATCCTCTGATTTGTTTTTTATTGGAGCGATAAAGATACATTATTTTCTTAAGACTATATTGCACAATTTACAGAGATATGGTATAACACTAGCTTACTACTGAAAATACTAAAACTATTACAACAAAGCATGTAAATTCGAGTTTGTTTGAACGAAAAGCTACTGAAAAAACCTTCATTAAAGAACTAGATACTGAAGAGGAGAGAAGATGCGGCGATGATAGTCATAAGCAGTACTTGATTGAAATCAACCTTGATTTATGAAGTGATTATACATATATATAAATTTTATGTAAATAAATAATTTGAATACATCTAAGAGGGACAGAGAGAGCAATTGAATGTATGCCCAATAAATATAAATAAATAAACAAGGAAATGAATAAATAATGACATAAATATGATAAATAAATAAATAAATAGATTAATTAATTAATTAAATAAATAAATAAATAATAAAAAAAAAATTAAAATATTTGGCGCAACAGCTCATTAAGTGCCAGGGCCTAGCTTCTCGCAACCACTCATGTTGTGTGCGTTCTATTTTTCACATGAATGGAAGGGACCTATAGTTTAGTGCCGTATCCGAACGGCGAGTTGAGAAACTTTTTCAAGACAACAATACTCTCGGATGTTTGTCAGACGCTCGCGAGAGGTGGGACCGTGAAAAAACTTTTTGGTGTTTTGTAGGATTCGAACTTGGAACCTCACGCGTAGTGATCCGACACACTAACCACTTACGCCACGGCGCCCACATAACGGCGCCCCATAAATAATAAAACAATAATAAATAAATAATAAATAAATAACAAATAAAAAAATATAATAAATAAACAAATAAGTAAATAAATAAATATAAAAAGTAAATAGATAAATAAATAAATAAATAAATAGACAAACAATAAATAAATAGAAATTAAATAGTAATAAATAGGTAAATAACTTAGTAAGTAAATAAATAAACATATATATGAATAAATAGATAAGAAAATAAGTAAATAAATAAATGAATAAAAAAAATAATTATAATAATAATAACATCTCATAGAAAGCTGAAAAGACAATTGTATATTTATTTGAATAAAGTGTATGCTAAGTAGCTAGATTTGCAACCAAGTCGTTGTCAGATAATGTGCAAGTGGTATGGTAGCAATCGCAGAGTTTCTGTATTCTAGGCGACACCTGTTCGATTTTCGCTAACGTGTGCAACTCGTCTGTGGGAAATAGCCGTGGTAGTCTTAAGAAAAGTTTGAGGAGTTTATTTTGAGTTATTTGAAGCCTTCGAATGTGCCTATTTGCAGAGTTGCCCCATAAAGGTGAGCCATAAAATATAATTGCTTGAAAAACAGCTCTAAAAATAATAAGCTCATTATCATCGCTAAGCTTAGACTTTCTGCTAACGTATGGGTACAAGATCAATGTCGTTTTCCTTACCCTATTAATGATTTCTTGAATATGTAAACCAAAGGTTAATGTTTTATCTAGATGTACACCAAGATATTTAGCGCTAGGTTACCACTCGGTCTGTGTAGCGTTTATTACAAGTCTGTTGCTTGGTAAGAAACAAGCTTTTCTCTTTCTTGTAAAAAGATAGCTTGTGTCTTTGAAGCATTTATTTTTATCTTCCAATCTTCCAAGTAATAAAGTTCATTTCTATCGTATTTAAGGCGGATTGTAAATTCGTTTCCATATTGAAACCAATTGCATCCGACGTGAAAACACACGTAGCATCTGCAAACATGGCTAATTCGCAGTTTCTAAGGCGTGGAAAGTCTGATGTGTAAACGCTAAATAGAATTGGAGCAAGGACTGATCCTTGAGGTACCCGTGCACCAATAAGGTGATCATGTGACGTCTAGTTGTTGACGGACACTTTGAACTTACGACACGATAAAAAGACTGGATTATTTTAATTAAATAAATGGGAAAATTTAACGTCATTAACTTGTGAAGCAGACCATTATGCCAAACAGTATCGAATGCTTTTTCTACGTCGAGTAATACCATACCGGTATGGAAGTTCTGGAAAATTGTGTATAACAGTTGCAATAATCATCCTATTCGTTTATTATTACAAGATACACACATAATCAGACTATTTAGGGCAACTGTTTTCAATAACAGAGTACTAAGGGTCCTGATTATTGTTATTTTTGCTTGAGAAAAGACAAAGAACCAATTAAACCAAGCGTTTTACGTTTTTCGACGATTGTCGTTATATTCCTCAGATGTACCACGAATTCATTTTCATAACTTTTTCAATGTGAAAGAGTTGTAATAGTATTCCACATTACAAAAACAATGCTTAGTGACGTTTAACGGTCAGCAGGTCATAGCTATGAATAAAATGACAATCGTCGAAAAGCGTAAAATGCCAACGGTGATCGGGGTGAATATATTCAAAGTGAAAGAGACAACCCTTAAATGTTGCCGTTAAGAAAAACTCTTTTGCAGTAGACACAATTGCTTTTTCAAAGTCGAATAGAATTCGAATCGGATTTAATGAAATATCCCAACGGAAAGCAATATAGCACAGTTCGTTAAACAACTGATAGTACACTTTCTTACCATTTCTATCCATCAAAAGAAAAACAAGCGGTGAAATTTGAATTGACCATCGATGATAAATAATTGCCTCATTATACTAGGTATAATATTGAAAGTTCCATTCATTTTCTAACATGTTGATTTACATAGCAATTATCAGCTTGAGTTTGTTGCCAATATTATAATTAGTACAAGATAATACAAAAAGTTTACCTTCCACGTGCCTCAGGTCCTCTGGTATATAAATCTCTTCAAGATTTATGGGTTCTGTGTGTAAATTACCTCTGACTCTGGATTTTGTTTTTGTTTGAGCTGAATTTGATGGCAAATAAACCCTACAGTTACTCTTAATAATGGCAAAGATCACAGTTAAATATACTGTTGCGAATGATATGGTAAGGGCAAATAGCGGTGGTCTTTGCTAGCTCTTTAATGTGATTATGGACAGAGGAGCGGAGAACACTGAATTCGCTTACCATTGAATCGTGCGAATGCAAAGAAGCCGGGTTTTTCAACACATGCTTCTCTTCATCAACGAATGTAATTATACGACCTTTGCATAGCAAACTCTTCTAAGTGAACTTACCTTTTGCGTTGAGGTGGTAACAAAACCCACCAACAAACAACTTATCATTCTCTTTGTTGGAGCTGAGCACAATGCAGTAAACATTTTTTTTTTTTATTTTTCTTGTCGTCTTCGTCTTTTCATTCTCTGAATACTGTGGCCAGAAGATAAAACCACCTAAGACAAGTTAGGACAAAATTGAGTTAAGGATGCCAGAAGATGCTCTACTATAGAAAGTTTATGCTACCAAATTTTTACCTTATCACTTGTTATCGTTACCGAGTTATTGGCAAAGGAACAAGACTAAAATTCCAAATTCCAAATTCACATACTTTTTCAGGAAAAACGAAAACTTTAAATTTGTTTTGAATCTGTGAAAATCGACTTAGGCGGTTTTGCCTTGTGGCCACAGCAGGCAGTTCATTTATTTCTGTCAGGGAAGCGATCACATTCCATCAACAGGACTGTTGAGCTAAGAATAAATTTCATTGCGCGTTGTAACAAACAAATGATTGCTTTTATTATCAAATGGCAATGTTAATCTTAAATCCCGGTGGAATCACCCCGTATAAATCTAAATCCTTTTGGCTAAATCTTGGATTTATTTTTCGTGGAAGCATAGCATAAGCTTGTAGATGAAATATATAAATTAAATCATTTTCAAACCTTCTTCCATTAATGTGCAATGTAGCCCGCACCTCAGCATTTTGCCACACAAAATTCACATAGCGAACGTGCCCCCAAGTTGGATTTCCAATCAGCTGATGTGTATTGTCAAATCTGACACTTACATCCAGTAACCATTTTTTATTTGTGGTGAACAAATTCTTGCAGGTTTTTTTTTTATCTTTTTGTCTCCATTTCCGATTAAAAACTTGTGCGTGAGCATCATACTTGTTTCGGCGGCGATACCACTAATATCTTACAATGAGTGATAGTTCCGATGAAGACCTGTCCCCCGACTGGATGGCCTACAGCCGCCGCAAGGAGTGGGCCGACGTGACACCGCTGGCCCAAGACGACGGCGACTACCCCGTAGTTGCCATCGCCTACAGTCCGAAGTGTAAGAACCGGAACAATTCGTGAATAATTTATGCAAACCTTGAGATTCATTTGCGGTTTACTTCTAGTCCGTGAGGTGTATGACTACTTCCGTGCCATTCTCGCCAACAAGGAGAAATCGCTGAGAGCCCTCGAGCTAACAAAGGATGCCCTCCGCTTAAATCCTGCTAACTACACCGTCTGGCAATATAGGTAAGAGTTTCGCTGGTGGGTATAGGACAATGGACAGCAAACGCGGTCAAGGTAAATAGGTTTTATCTTTAAGTTCACTGGGGTTCCGGGGAATGACTGGAATGAGTTATAGTTTGGGCTGCTTATCAGGGTGCCATGGTAGGAATAGTAGCGGTTTTCCCCTCAATTAGTAATCCAAAGGTTTGCATAGACTAAACCGTGCGTTATTACTTCGGTGTTTTCCATCAGAGAGGTTGATTAGAGCCGATTAGGTTAGGATCGGCTGTCTGTAGAGGAGTACGTACTTAGACTAGAATAGGTCCATTGTGGTATCACAATGAGGCAGAGGCTCACTAGAAATTACTCTTAAAACCAACGCGAGTCATGAATGTAGGACTGGCTACACCGGACATACGTGTGTGTGCCATGCCATGGTTATCTCGGAGACAAGTTCTTGACTGCAGTGCCCCCTAAGTATCTTTCGAGGAATTCATTTTTTAGGCTGTAGGGGGCTGGGAAGGGAAAGTGGCTCGACCAACAAGCCTTTCCATTTAGTTAATTACCTCCAGTTGTGCACTCCAAGTTGGTTGATGTGTAATTGAACTTGTGCGCGCCACATAGTGCGATTTGAAGATTTGTGGGCCGGAGCGTTGGTAGCTAAGGTAGATAAGGTCCCTTATTACCTCGAAGTTGTAGCTGCCCAATGCGACGTTTTGTTCAATTCGTCGATGTTGACTGCCCCTTCTTATTGACAGCATGTACTTGATTTTGCTGTCGTGTACCTCTAAGTCCATTTTGGCCGCTTCAGCTTCAATACTTCCAAAGGCCCAGGTGACAGCCTGCTGAGTTTTTCCAATAATGTCAATATTGTCGGCCTATGCAAGCAGTTGTACTGATTTCTGATAGATTGTGCATCTGGTGTTGGCTTGCGAGTTTCGCACAATCCGTTCAAGTACAATATTAAAGAAGTCAAATGCTAGCCAGTGGCATTGGCTAAGACCTTTCCTGACATCGAACGGTTCGGTGGTGTTCTTACCGACTTTGGTGGAGCAGCGAGAGTTCTCCATTATCATTCTACACTGCACGGGGATGCAGGGATGCCAAGACTAGACATGGCTCTGTATAACTCATCTCTTTAAACGCTATGATAGGTGGCCTTGAAATATGTGGTGTATATTAATATTCTGCCGTACTGTAAATATTATGTCAATGGTAGATATTGTCGGCCTGAAACCGCACTGATAAGGACCTATCAGGTTGTTGACGATCGGTTTTAACTGTTCACAATACGGCAGACAGGATCTTATATGATGAGTTGAGGATCTTATAGCTCTGTAGTTGGAGCACTTCAGAGCGTCTTCTTTCTTCAGGATCAGGTAAACGGTGCTGAAATTCCATTCATCGGGCATACTTTCGTCCGACCACTTTTTACAGATGAGCTCGTATATGCTCCTTATCAACTCATCTCCTCCTGCTCTGAAAAGTTCGGCGGCAAGGCCGTCGGCTCCAGCAGCTTTGTTGGATTTAAGTTTAGATATCGCTATTCTCACTTCATTCTGATCGGGTTGACGGGAATTTTGACTCACTGTTGAATGGCTCGTTCTCCTTGACAGAGAAATATTGGTATCGTCGCCGTTTAATAGTCTGCAGAAGTGTCCCTTTCATATCCCCACCACTGACTGCGATACTACTACTATGTGATCATTTTCGTCCCTATAGGCTACCCTAGCCTTTTACATTTTGGTAAAATTTTCGACCATCATTCTTTTAATAAAGTCTCTCAATATACTTGATCGAGCGCTTCTCATTATCCTTAATCTTCTTTCTGAGAAGTCGATTTTCCTCTTTTCTCCTCCGCTCGTAGATCTCGCGAGCATCTCTAATCCCTTTATGCAGTGCTGCTTTGTATGCTCTTGTTTTGCGCTTGCCGGCAATCTTCATCAAACCATGATTGAGATTGAAAGAGACTCGATCGGCGAAAGCTCTGGCCGTCTCTTGGAATTGCAGTCGGTCAACGTCAAAATTCCTCACAGTATTTCGGTGATTTCACTCCGTTCTAGATATCCCCATCCGTACCTTAGTTACAACAAGGTAGTGTCCACATTGGCTCCTCGTAAAGTCTGGACACCCAGAATACTGGAAGAGTGCCTTGCGTGGATCGCAATGTGATCGATTTGACTGACGGGTCTTCGATAAAAAGAGAGCCAGACCTCCTTGTGAATATCAAGATGTGGAAACCGCGTACTAGGTATGACAACGTTTCGTCACGTGTCGTGCAGGCTGTGCTTTCCAACCACACTGTTGAAGACCTTTTGATCCAGCTTAGGCCAGATCTGTCTCGAAATGTGACACGTTGGGCCGTTTCCCCATCTGAGGTTGGTCGTGCTAATAGCGTTCAGCTTTAGTAGATACTTACATGTAGCGATGGGGCATACCCAGGGCTTGCCTTTCAGGCAAAATCCTTAGAGTGGTACCCTGTCTGGCGAGGTCGTTAGCCCTGCAGTTACCTGGAATGTCTCTATGGCCCAGCACCCAGCATAGGTGAATGTTGAACTGCTCTGTCATCTCCATAAGAGATAGCTTATGTTACAGTCGACAATTTTAACGTCGTAGCAAGGGCATTGCTCATACGTCTTGTCCAAGAGCTAGTAGATGTCACCTTTAGTCACGCCATTTATCTTCTCGTATGGAGCATGAGCGCATATTAGGCAAATCTTGTCGATCTTAGCCTTGATACGGATTGCCATGAAGCGCTCGTTTACATGTCGGCAACTCAAGACTTCTTGCCTAAGTCTGTCTCTAATAACAAATTCGCACACGAATATCATTGTTGTCTGTAGCGATCGCCGTAGTAGATGCCACAGTTTTCATCCTCCTTTTGCCCGGTCCATCCCATTGCACTTCTTGGATGTTGGAAATGTCTGTTTTGCAGTAGTCTAGGACCTCGCACCTTGTTCGGCTGCACGTGGTTTGTAGAGGGATCTAAAATTCGTGCAGACACGAAGATCGATGTCGTTTTTACGTTTGTAAGGTTCGTCAATAGTAAAATACTCCGTGTCCGAGGCTGTTGGTTGTTTCAGAACTGAAGTCTTTTTAAATGATGGGGAAGTCAACCCGATGGCACAACACCCAACCTGGAGGGCCAGTTCCTTTTGTTATACCGTTAGGACACTGGGTCAGTAGTCCACTACGGGAGTATGAGCGCTGCCGTTGGCCCATTAAGTACTCCTCCGCCATCATCTTTTTAAAGGTCCTGACTGATATGTAGGTGGAAGTGTTTGTGCCAACCGACTATGCTGAAGCATAATTAGCACAGAAGCGACTTGAAATTCCTTTCCGACATGTGCTCCAAATAGGTCGAAGCAGCTCGCGTAAGGCATTCATCAAACAGATAGCCAAAAACTGCAATAAGGAGCAGTGGAGTTATGACGCTTTCTGCACTACGACTTTGATTGGGGTCCCACTTTCAGAAGACGCCACTTAACTTAATTTATAAATATGATCTCCAGAGTGGCGGATCGGGTAGGTAAAGGAATGAGCTGCCTCTGAGCAAGCACCTAATGGTTCAATTCTTCCTTGGAGCAATTGAGTAAATAAAAACGGTTATTGGTATAGTGCTTCGGTTTGTTAGCTTTATACTTTAACGAGCAAACCTTCAAATCTGTACAGTTCATTTGCGAGTGCAACATTTTCTGTTTGAAGCGCTAGCTTTCAAATTGTCCTGGTCATATGTAATGCTGTAATGTGGTCTGAGCATCTCGCTTAAGCTAACACAAGTAGTGATTCTCAACAAGTGGTTTTTCTTCACCTTTTACAGGCGAACGGCTCTAGATTTTTTTTTGTGTATTTTTGTTGGGAAAATTAGCCCAAGACATATTCCCTTTGTAATCATATTGTGGAAGTTTATAAAATCTAGGAGAGTAGAAGGAATCTCAAGGACTAATTTTAATTTCAGACGAGAAATTCTTAAAGAGTTAAACTGCAATCTATACGATGAACTGGAATACATCGATGATGTCATTCGTGACAATCCAAAGAACTACCAAGTTTGGCATCATCGTCGAGTCATAGTGGAGGTTCTAAGCGATCCCTCGAAAGAACTCGATCTCACCGAAAGTGTACTTAATATGGATGCCAAGAACTACCATGCATGGCAGCATCGTCAGTGGGTCATTCGGACTTATGAGTAAGTAATGTGGTTTTTGTTACATGTTTCTCCTAACTGAATGCAATTTGTGGACCCCAGTTTATTTGACGATGAACTCACCTATGTCGACCGTCTCATTGCCGAAGATATTCGCAACAATTCCGCATGGAATCAACGATTTTTTGTTCTGCGCCATTTTGGTTTCGCTGCAGAGGTTATTCAGCGTGAATTGCATTACACGATGAATCGCATACGAGTAGTGAAGAATAACGAAAGCGCTTGGAATTTCTTAAGAGGCCTACTTAAACAGAGTGATGGTGCTCTTGATCAGCATCAGGACGTCGTTGAGTTCAGCGAAGAAATCTATGAGAATGGCTCACGATCACCCTACTTATTGGCATTCCTCATTGATCTGTACGCGGAAAAGTGCTTACAAAACGGAGATGATCCTGTTCAACGGGAGACATTCGCGAAGAAGGTCTATTCGCTCTGCGATGACATGTCCAAGAAACATGATGTCATTCGGCGAAAATATTGGCAGTATATAGCCGATCGATTGCAGTCAAAACTGGAGACAGGAGCGCCTTAAGGTTGGAGATAATTACAATTTTCTTTTATTTTATTTTATTTTGTTTCTTTGGATAGCATTTAAGGATATTATACTACAAATACTGTTATTTCTACAAATTTTCATTATATTAGCAAATAAAAGAAAATAAATATTCTTGTCATATATATGTACAAAAAAGAATGTTTATCTGTTGTGTGGCAAGGTTGTGGCTTGAGTGGCATTATCTCGTTTTCGTACCGGTTGTGGTGTAACAGATAAAACGCACGAATATTTATAGTGGATTTATCGCTATTTGCTATGAAGGAACACAAACAATACGTGATGTTGGTGGTATACCTGAGAGATTTTGAAAACAATGTGTAGACAAAAGACGTCATTTATATCTGAAGTATGTGATTAAATCATTGTTGGCCTCGTAATAAACAATAAGTTCAATCGCTAATCAAATCTTCAATGTCAATATCTTGGAGATAAATGTCTGATCTCGGTATATATTGTTTACCTGCAGGCGGCCTTTGGTAGAACTATAAAGCCCCATTTAGATGATCAGTTCAGTTTCAGTTTCAGTTGAGCTTTCAGTTAAACTGCTCTGTAAATGCAAAAACTGAAGCGTTTAACTGAAACTGAGACTGAAACTTATGGAATTCCCATCAGTTTTCAGTTAAACTGATGTGTAAATAGGTTTCAGTTCAGTTCTCATTACCGATTACAGTTGGTGGTGGATTGTCAAAGCAACGGATTTGAATTTTTGTGCTTTCTTTTTTTTTCATTAACCGACGAAGATGGTAAAACAATATGATAATTTGGTTGAGTTTATAGAACTTTATCGCACGTGTCCATGTTTGTGGAAGAAAAGTGATGCTTTTTATCACAATGAAAAGAGAAGCAGTTTAAAATATGTTGCTGGAGAAACTTACAGAGTGCGATAAGGAAGCGACGAAGGCCAAGATCAAGGCAAAGATTAACAGCATTCGTGCTGCATATAGCAAAGAGCTAAAAAAGTAAAGAGCTCCAACAAAAGTGGAATAGGAACTGATGAAGCGTACGTACCAAATCGGTGCTACTTTGATTTCCTGTTAGAGATTTGGTGCTGATATTGCAGTAGGAAATTTAAGGTCTTGGTAAGCATTTCCACTTGCCAAAAATCCGAGAGTTGCACAAAAACTTTCGTGGGGTTATATAGCTTCTCTTATATTGGTATCTTGTTTATTTATAATCGGCGTCAATAATTGCAGTAGTTCCAAGTATATACTTTCACTAATACGTAAATATAGGGTGTCCCATAATTCATGCAAAATGTAATTTTGATAGAAAATACAGATTTTTAATTAGAAAGCTTAATTTTTTTATTGATTCATACAGTATACAGATTGGGGTTATGTATGGAATAGCACATCGGATAAATGTCCGCCACGGCTTTGCTGGCAAGTACGTTCTCTTTTATTGAAATTTTCTATGACTGTTTCGCATAAATGTGGCTGAATTTCATTAACACACCTCCCAATTTCCTCTTTCAAGGCGCTGGTGGTTGTGGGCTTGTTTGCATAGACCTTTGACTTCAAAAAAACCCCAAAGAAAAAAAGTCCAGTGGCGTTAAATCGCAAGATCTGGATGGACAATTCTGATCGCAAGAACGGCCGATTACACGATTAGGAAATGACTTATGCAGTAATTGAATTGTTTCTCTGGCTATATGGCATGTGGCACCGTCTTATTGAAACCACATGTTGGTCACATCCATATCTTGTAGTTTAGGCACTAAAAACTGGGTTATCATGTCACGATAACGAACACCATTAATTGTTACTGCCTGACCAGCCGCATTTTCTAAGAAGTATGGTCCGATTATGCCTCCAGCCCAAAATCCGCACCAAACAGTTACGCGTTGTGGATGTATTTGTTTCTCAACAATTACTCGTGGGTTTTCTGAACACCAATTGCGACAATTTTGACGATTAACGAAGCCATCAAGATGAAAATGAGCTTCATCATTTTGTACGAATATTGCGGACTGTAGCTGACAAACCTTCATTATTTTTAAAATATTGCTCAACAATGAAAATGCGTTGTTCTTTCGTATAGCGCTCCATTTTTACTAACCCCGAAATGTCAGCTGTCACATTGTTATCTTTTTTCCCGGTGGCACCACTGTACTATTAAATAGCGCAAAACTCGAATTTTGCGTGAATTATGGGACACCATTTAGTTTGAAAAATCACTGTGTTCAAAACAAAAATTCTCGCATTAAATTTACGTGTGATAGTGATAGTCTTTTTAAATACCAATCTGCTCCATTTGGGTCTTTTTTTTCTAGGCTTCTTTAGCGACAAAACTGTAGCTATTGCAATTAAACTTTCTTCATCCATCATGTACGTATGTCTTGCAACGTTTGACTACTGCTCAGGAGTAAAATGAAAGCTCAACTGAATACCGAACTGACGTCTAAATGCACTACCTTTTTTAACTGAACTGACAACTGAAACTGAAACTGAAACTCGCTTCGAGTTCGACTGTGGTCAAGAACAGACGTGTTTCTGAAAGTATCGTGGGGTGCGAACCTTTAATCTCTTTTTATTTTTTCCGAATAGTCACTTAACTCTTTTACAATGAACTGTCCGATTTGCAAAGACAAAATAGATCGCAATGATGCAACTAAAATACAGTGCGGTGATTGCAAAAGTTTGTTTCACTTGTCGTGTGCCAATATTCAACCGGCCGACGTTGAATATCTAACAACCAATAACATTACACATCGATGCGATAGTTATTCCATATTGCAAATCATTTCAACAACCATTACCTGTACCATCTATCTCACGCCAAAAAAAATGCAGCCCTCAAGTAAGCAGCAAAACTCAGCTATATCAAAATCAACAGCAGCCCCAATCAAGACTGTCTCACTTTCATCACAACGAGAAAAAGTACCTACCGAAATAATTACAACACCTAAATCGACGGTTGTCCACGCCAATCTAGCATCACCTTCGTCTTAAACAGAACCTGCAATTGGCGCAGCTAACGACAGTTTGTCGACCGTTCTTTCATCTTCGGCCGAAAGTTCAATAGCTCTTCGACTGCTCTATGATGAAATTCTAAGTTTAAAAAAAATCCACTGCGATTTTCTCAGCACAGTTCAGCAGCTGAAAGAGAAGAACGAAACATTGCGTTTGAAGGTGGCCAATTTGGAGAGCAGGGTAAACTGGAGAACGCTATTGAAATTGTTGGTGTACCTGATCTAAATAGTTTAAACGCAAGGGCCAGAGTAAATGAGATCTTCGAGAAAGCTTTGAATATCTCCGTACCGACTGAGGACATACAGAAATGTTATGTAAAGCACATAAATAAAGGAAAACATACGAGTACAACATCCACCTTTAATGTTCGCGGTGATATTCTTTGTGTGCATTTCTCTTCGCACAACGTCAAACGGAAAGTGATGGAAAGTAAAAAAAAAATGCAAAGAGGATGTTGAACTCATAGTTATTTATTATTAGTAGGGATCGGATTTCCATGCAAATGCATGTTTTTTTATGAACACCTTGGATGCAAGGCAATTTATTATGTATACGTATCATGAAATTGCCTTTAAAACGGCATTTAACCGTTAGTGCATATTTTTGCATATTTTACTATAAATGCATATTTTGCATATGTTTGTGCATATTTTTTGTAATAAATTCATATTTTTAGAGCATATTCAAAAATTTATCTAGACAGTGAAAATATATCCCTTTTATGTCAGTGCAAACGAAGCTTAAAACTATTATCTTTTTCTTTTATTCATTTCACAATCTTGAACGATATTCCAACCCCACGTTATAATGCACTATATGTATGTATATATGATGTTATTGCAAAGATAAATGCGGTTGAAGGACTAACGGGGGCAGTCATTAAAAAAAAAAACTTCAGTGCGTTCTGGCAAAAAATGAAGGATTTCCAATAATGCAAAATGTAAGTAAGACCTTCGCATTGGACTGCAATGACGAAAATTACCCAAAAAACTTCACTGTCGATGAGATTTGTTCTTTTAAAAATGCTCCACTAACTTCAGTTGACGTCGAGCGATCTTTTTCGTTGTATTTATTTACTTATTTATTTATTTATTTATTTATTTATTTATTTATTTCATTTCATCGAGCTGAGTTACATTAATGTGTACTCTGAGGACTACTTAAAGCAAAATAAAAATATAATACTTATTAACTACCACCAAGGCTACTTAAAGTTAATAATAAATTATTTTATATTATATATGTATCTCGGTTTGCAACAAAATCAACCAAGTTACAGACAGTATTTGCTTCACTTAGGCATCTACTTATGGGTTAATTAATAGCATAGTTTACTCTATGAAAAGGAACATAGAATAAAAAATTATTTCTAAGTGCTCTCACAAGAGCATAAAATCCAATTAGGGACAAAGATAGGGGCAATCAATATGATCATTAACTATGTCACGGACAAACAAAATCGAAAAGTACTTACGTCTGATGGAGAGAGGTTGAATTCCAAATAATTTACATCGAGTGTCATACGAAGGCATATCTATGTACCAGCGGAGTCTGCGAATGGCTACTCTGGCGTGAAGCTTATAAAAAGGGTTCCAAACTATACTACAGTATTCTAAAGTGGACGTTACGAATGAAAAATATAGACACTTTAGAGTATGAGGATCAGAAAAGTCTTTTGAATTTCGCAAAATAAAACCTAGCATTGAGTTACCTTTCGCAACTAAAAAGTCCATGTGATTTAAAAAGTCCAGTTTTTTGTCAAAAATCACACCAAGGTCCTTTTTTGAATATATAATTGACAAGGACATATTACCAATCTTATATATAAAAGAGACAGGGGAGAGGTTGCGACAGTAGGAAATGCTTTGACATTTCGAGACATTCAAATTTAAACAATTTTTACTACACCAAACTGCTAATCTCTGGAGATCTTCTTGCAGGAGAATACAATCTTGTTCAGATTTAATTGGACGAAATATTTTTAAGTCGTCGGCATACATTAGACATTCAGAATTCAAGATTATATCAGGAATATCGTTTATAAGAAGGAGAAATAGCAAAGGGCCAAGATGACTACCCTGAGGAACTCCGGACGTAACGTATACTCGTGTCGAAAGTGTATCGTTGATCCGAACATACTGTGAACGTTCCCTTAAATAGTTCCCTGAAAATGTTTAGCAAACAAGTTGCATATAGTTGACAGATCCGAAGAAGTTACGTCTTTATAATGCATGCCGTTAGGAATGCCATTCGAACGCTTTTTACTATTGATGAAACTCCAAAAACATCTGCTGTTCGTTTTTAAATTAGATTCAACGGAAAAAAGATATTGTTTGTAAAGAAATTTGTTCAAGACATCAAATTGTTTCTGAAGAGTTCGATATTGGTTGTACAGTTCGGGATTATTATTCACTTTTCGAAATTGCTTATAAATTTTGTTTTTTCTGTTATTAAGATTAATAATTCTATTATTAAACCAAATAGGTTTAGAGGTAATAATATTTTTAGATTTGGGAGTGAACATATCAATTGCCACCTTTACAATTTGAGTAAACACATTATGTGATTCAATTAAATTAATATTATTAAACTTTAGACACCAATCTATGGAATTAAGGTAATCGGTTATACCGATAAAATTGGCTTTAACAAAATTATATTGAAAATTATGCTGACTAGGAACAGAAGGTTTAAAATAGTAATAAAATTCAAAATGCAAGCAGAAAGAAACAGGAAAAATTGAATTGGGAAAAAGAGGAATCATAGAGTTGCTGATATTAACGCTAAATTCTGCATCAACAAAAACTAGGTCGAGCACATTATTAAATGAATTTTTAAAATAATTAATTTGACGAAGATCAAATTGGGCGAAAGTATCAACAACTTCACATTCATATTCAAAATTAACATTTAATGGAACTAATCTTGATTCTTCAGCGTCATATATCCACTTTATATTTGGCAAATTCAAATCACCCAATAAAATGATGTGGTGATTATCTTTTAAATTCTTTAAAACAAAACAACATTTATCAACATGAGCTTTATACAGTTCATAAGAACTCCTTGGTGGAATATAGCTAATTATAACAAATACTTCATTTAACGAATCAAATATAATTTTAATAATTAACTGGTCAATATCCAGAGCAGCTGATGATTGAGGTAGGTCAAGTTGAGTGCACTCCCCTCTCGCAGTCAAGCATTTCATAACAACGATCTTTGCGGAAAACAGTATACTGTAAATTGTTGAACATTTCCGCGCTGTTGTGATTCCCGGTGAGCCAAGTCTCTGTGAGAGCAATGACGTCATACTGGGCAGAAGATGAAAAGAGAAACACTTTTTCATTTTGGTCCGAAGACCTCCGGTGTTTTGGTAAAATAAATGAAAATTGGTTGGTAAGAGAACTCGACACAGAAGACACATTAGGAAAACGATTTATATTAGATCTTATTGATGAAGAGTTGCATCTTCGTTTTTTGGATTAGGAAGAATTTTTTTTAATTTGTACAAAGTATGGCCACACAGATGGATCCATTACACAACCAAGTTTGTCAGATGGGATACTTAATTTAAAATTCACGTGACTTAAAGAGGATAGGTCAGTATTTCGTTTCAGGCATACAAAGGCATACAAAGCGGCGCTGCAAAGGAAGACGAGAGCTGCTCGTGAGCTCTACGAGCAAAAGAGACGGGAAGAACATCGGCTTCTCCAAAAGAAGAAGAAAGAGCATGAGAAGCGCGCGTTTGAGAATATCGAGAGTCTATACTCCAGGAACAATGTACGGAAGTTTTACCAAAAGGTAAAAAGAACGTGTCAGAGAAGTAATACCCGTACAGAAACCTGTAGAGATGAGAATGGAAACCTCGTAGTAGAATCACAGTCGGTGCTGAGAATATGGAAAAACTACTTCTGCAGACTGTATAACGGCGACGAAGACCAACATCCCGCTGTCAGGCAGAATGAACCATTCAACATGGACGATGATAGTCAAAATTTCCGTCCACCTGACCAAAACGAAGTGAGGATAGCAATATCCAAGCTAAAATCGAACAAGGCTGCTGGACCTGACGGTTTACCGGCCGAACTTTTCAAGGCAGCTGGGGATGAATTGGTAGAGTGCATACACCAACTCATTTCTAATATTTGGTCAGAGGAGTGTATGCCTGATGAATGGAATCTCAGCATCGTTTGCCCGATCCACAAGAAAGGAGACCCCCTCAACTGCGCCAATTATAGAGGCATCAGTCTCCTCAACATCGCGTACAAGATCTTTTCTGCGATATTGTGTGAACGCCTGAAACCTTTTATCAACAGCCTGATTGGACCCTATCAGTGCGGTTTCAGGCCAGGAAAGTCCACCATCGATCAAATCTTCACACTTCGGCAGATCCTGGAGAAAACCCAAGAATTCCAAATCGATACTCACCACCTCTTTATCGATTTCAAGGCCGCCTATGACAGCATCTATAGAGAAGAGCTTTATAGAGCCATGTCTAGTTTTGACATCCCTGCCAAACTTGTCCGCCTGTGCAGGCTGACGATGGAGAACGCTCGCTGCTCCATCAAGGTCGGTAATGACCTCACCGAGACCTTTGATGTCAAAAAAGGCTTTAGACAAGGTGACGCGCTGTCATGTGACTTCTTCAATATTGTACTTGAACGGATTGTGCGGAACTCACAAGCCAACACCGGAGGCACAATCTATTACAAGTCTGTACAGCTGCTTGCATACGCCGACGATATAGACATTATCGGAAGATCTCAGCGGGCTGTCACCGGTGCTTTTGCAAGCATTGAGGCGGAAGCGGCCAAAATGGGTTTGGCGATAAACGAGGGCAAAACCAAGTATATGCTGTCAACTAGAAGGGAAAACCAACATCGACGAATTGGACAAAACGTCACCGTGGGCAGCTATAACTTCGAGGTAGTAAGGGACTTTGTCTACCTTGGCTCTGCTATAAATTCTACTAACAAAATCAGTGCAGAAATCAATCGGAGAATAACTCTTGCCAATCGCTGTTTTTTTGGGCTTATAAGACAATTTAACAGTAAAGCCCTATCTCGAACAACTAAGGAGACTCTATATAAGACCTTGATCATCCCAGTCCTGCTTTACGGCGCTGAAACATGGACTTTATTAAAAGAGGATGAAGATATCCTTGGTCGCTTCGAGAGAAAAATTCTTCGTAAGATTTTCGGTCCCGTTTGCGTTGACGGGTTTTGGAGGAGAAGATTCAATCACGAACTATACGAGCTGTACAGCGACATCGACCTAGTCAAAAAACTGCGTATTGGACGTCTGAGATGGCTAGGACATGTAGAGCGAATGGACACCAACGCTCCGGCCCGCAGAGTCTTCGAATCTAACCCCGAGGGACGACGCAGTAGAGGGAATTATCGCCGTAGGTGGCGTTTATTTGAAGTAAACAAATGAAGATGTTTATGTTTATGTTAACTGTGCTTCTTTTTTTTTTTTTATTAAATGTTAATTTCGTTGTAAGTTATTATTTTATTAAATAATAAAAATAAAAAATTGAACTTATTCTTAAAGACTGAAGAAAATGTGTTTTTAAATTGAACCGAAATTAAGTTAAATTAATTTTAAGTGCATATTTTAAGTGCATATTTTGTATTTTTAAGCGCATATTTTAAGCGCATATTTTGAGATTTTTAGTGCATGAAAATCCGAACCCTAGTAATTACCAATGGAGTATGAGTGAGAGATTGTAATTTTTTTTTTTAATTTCGTAAGTTGTTGATCTATGTTCATTTGGGTGTGCCGTTAGGTTAGCGGCTGTGGGAACGTTAGATTTATTTTCGATGCTATTATGTGCGGTGGTTTTGTCTAACTGGTTGGTGGAATCAGTTTGGGCTGTATTTTTTGCACATTAGAATAAGATAAGTTAGATGTTGCGGGAGGGTACTGTTCTATGAAGACCTGTCTGCCTTCTGCCATGGTACATTTGCGAATGGTTTTAATTTTCAGTACTTCCTTTTCTTGAGTGAACTTTGAACATTTTCTAAAAGATGATGGGTGATTTCGGAGCAGTTGGCATGTGAGACACGCGTATTTTTTCGGGCGAGTGGGGAGGGAGGTTGCAACCTTCACATGAGAGGGTGCCATTGCAGCGTTGGGCTGCGTGGCCAATTTTTTGGCAACTTCGGCATCGCATGGGATTGGGGTAGTATTCATCCACTTTGATATTGTACCAGCCAACGTTTACGGTAGTGGGGGGTCGGAAAAGGTCGAAGGTGAAGAGAACTAGGCCGGAGGGGCTTTGTTTGCCTTCAACGGTTTTGTTAAATTTGTAAACTTCTTTTACACCTTGTGAGTTCATTTCATCGACTATTTCATTTGCTGGGACGTTAGTTAAGCACGGAGCATAGGCTGTTCCTTTACACATGTTGGGCTGATCATGTAGTTTGACGGAGATATCACATACATTGGAGAGTTTTTTTTTGTTGGGAAGATTTTTGCGACTTTTTCTGACTTTACGAGGATTAGCAGGCCACCATCACACAATTGACTTATACTCTCATAAGCAGTACTTATGCTATCTATAGCTTTTCTGGGGAGGAAAACGCTGAAGTTCGAAAGGGGTTTTGTGGGGTCCGAGGGAGAGATTGCAATGAATTTTGGGTTCGGGTCGGAAGTCAGAGGGGTATATTTATCAATTTCCATCTTTTACTTTTGGGTTCCAACAGCATTTCTTCTGAAAGAACGTATGGATTACCCTCTAGCACACCACATTGCACTGGGGCCATTTTTTATATTAGCTTTTACCACTATAAGCGTAAGAGTTGTTTAACTTTACACAAGGAATACTTAATGCGGGTGAATGAGAGAGAATGCTATGGAGATAGCGGGAAAGACACCAACGAAAAATTAGCGAGAACACTAACCGGGGAACAATGTTTGTCGGCTCGAGTGATAGTCGGTGACTGTCGTTATTTATTACTGGTAGTAACTCAAATATTTTTATTAATGATAGTTTAACTAAATATTCCAAAGCTTTATTTATGGCAGCTAAGAAATTAAAAACAGAGAACAAATTCAAATACTTATGGTTCCGGAATTCTAATATTCTAATGAGAAAATTTGAAAATACTGAGGCTATTGTCATAAGATCATTTGATGATCTAGCTGCTCTCCGAAGGCAGTAATACTCGTATGAACAACAGCTTTGATCTTATGTGGGACAGCCCCACTATTAGAACCATTAGAAGTAATTTTGATAGAATTTTTAGATGTGATTCAGATGGCAAATCATTTTTCGTTTTACATCAAAATATACGTAGTTTACGTCAAAACTTCGATTTACTGATTGGGTACCTTGGAGCTCTTGTAAATCTGCCCGAAATAATATTTGTATGTGAAATTTGGATTTATTCTTGCGAAATTGAAGATTATCATATTCCTAATTACATTTTTTTTGCTAATACTAATGATACGTACTCTGCCGGTGGAGTGGGAGTTTTTGTTTCGAACTTGTTTGAGTGTGATGTGAAAGTTTTTAATTTAAGACAGGCTGGTAGACGACTTCGCGGAAGGCCCAGAAATAGACGGTTGGATCAAGTCCGACATCTCTCTTGGAGCCGCTTAGGGATTCTCCCTGATGAATTGGAGTCAATGGCGGAGGATCGAGAAGGATGGAGAGTCCACCTGAGCATCCTACCCCCGCGACTCTCATGAAGGATTAGCGGGCCATTGAAAATGAATGAATGAATGAATGAATGATATTATTAAAGTTTGTTGCAATATTGAGAAAAAATTATTTAATTTTATCTGTGTGTATAGACTTCATTCTTCACCGCCTAATTTGTTTTTAGACGAATTTTCAAACTTCTTGGCTAATGACCGATCTGGAAATCTTGTTATCTTAGGTGACTTTAATATAGATGTTTTAGACTCTAATTCTGTTTCTGATTTCTACCAAGCGCTCATGGCTGAACACGGATTTTTATCTTATGTTTTTGAACCTACCACACCAATTTCAGGCACCTGTCTCGACCATGTTTTTGCTCGCCTTGAAAATATTGCTGTGGATCTCCTTGCTGGTATAAACTTAGACCTTCATATAACCGATCATTGTATGACGGGAATCTATTTTGAAAACATTAAATGTAGAAAGCCATACGTATCATCTCAAGCCATTTTTGATAAAATTAACTTTCACGAACTGAACGATAGGCTACGTTATGAATATTAGAACTGTGTTTTTGTTGAACAAAATGCTTCCTTAGCATATGCGATTTTTCTTAGGATTTTAAAACAATACATAAATTCATCCACTTTCACATTCATCAAAAATCGGAGTATCGCCTTAAACCTTGAATAACTCGTACCTTTGTCAAACAAATAAATTTAAAGCAGAAATTAAGAAAAAATTTTTTAAAACATCCATTTAATAACATCCTAAAAAGTCGTTTTAACAAGCTGAACAAAAAAGTGAATAAGGAAGTTAAAAACACTCGGGATAGCTATTATCATTCCAAAATACAAGTAGCTAGTGGGAACCTTAAGAAAGAGTGGCAAGTCGTTAATAGTATTGTTGGCCGAAATGTTTGTTCTAACACAGATCCCATCGCACTTAAGAATGGCAATATCAACATTTCTGATCCTTTGGAAATAGCTAACGAATTCAGCGACTACTTTGCTTCGATTGGATAAACCTCTTTTCCAAGTAGTTCGCAAACTTCTTGCAACTGTTACTCTAAGCCTGGTACTCTAGACAACGATTATAGTAACAGCTTCGTTTTTGAGCCTATTACGGGTTTTGAATTGCTAAAAACCATTAATTCACTTCCCAATTCCAACTCGCATGGAAATGATGAAATTTCGAATTTGGTCCTAAAGAATATTCTTCTTCCTTTTATCAGCGAGGTTATGATCCGGCGAGGACGAATGGCGAGCTTCCTGCGCCAAAAAACAGGATAAGTGTCGGTTGGTCTGTGCCCCAGAAAGCCGCAACCGTAAAAACAAATCTTGCTCCGAAACGGAAACCAACGCCTCGGATACGGACAGATAATTTGATGACGACCTTTGGCTATCGAACACGGACAACGATCGGATTCTGAAACGTTAAGACCCTCCTGGACTCACTCAAGGAAGGGCCTTATAAACCAGATTCCTCCAATTAGAACGCGAATTCGCACGGTATAAAATAGACATCTTAGGGCTGAGCGAGATAAGATGGTTCGATGCTGGGGAATTCATCTCCTCAACAAAAAGCACTGTCATGCTCTACTCTGGTAAACCAACTGGAAATGCACGGATTTCCGGAGTAAGACTCATAATAACTCCAGCAGCACGTAGTAGCCTCATATCCTGGAAACCCCATAGTGACCGGATATTGACGGCTAGGTTCCAGAGTAGAGCTAGAAAAATTACCATCATACAGTGTTATGCTCCGACTCTAGACGCGACTGAGGATGAAAAGGATGATTTTTATGCCACTTAGGCGCCGTCTACAACCAAACGCCTAATGGGGACATCGTAATGGTGATGGGAGATCTCAATGCCAAGGTGGGTAGCGACAACACGATGCTTAAGCACGTGATGAGAGTTTACGGCGTGGGAGACCGTGATGATAACGGTGAGCGGTTTGTGGACTTCTGCAATACCAACCGCCTAGTGCGCCAACAGTTCAGGGACCATCTTGCCTTAGAAGCAGATGCAATAAGCAGCATATTGCAAGAGAACATGGATGATCACTGGAGTGCTGTGAAAAATGCTTTTGCGACTGGGGCATGCACGTATGTCGGTAAAAAGCAGAAACACCACCGCACATGGCTTTTTACAGACAGCTGGAGACGGATCGATGAGCGTACAGCAATCAAGGCTCGGATTGCAGCGGCCTCAGCAGTAGAGAGAACCGAGCTTGAAACCCAATACCGTGCGAAGAAGAAAGAATTGCAGCGTAGTGTGAGACGTGACAAGCGTCAAAATGTCAACTCACTGGCCTCAAGGGCTAAAGATGAAGCAGCGAGTAGGTGCGACAGTAGGACTGTTTAAAGCATCACTAAGGAGCTCATTGGTGGTCGAAACTCCAAACAAAATCCAGTGAAGAGTGTAGACGGTAACCTTCTGATTTCGGATGAGGATCAGCTCACTAGATGGAGAGAACATTTTGCTACAGTGCTAAATGACTTAGATGATGGCGGTATGATCTTGAATTCGAATGAGCAGTTCGAAGCAACAAATTCCCGAATTCGCACCGCACCTCCCAGTAAAACCGAGATAATAACAGCAATCAAGTCCCTCAAGAAGAACAAGGCGGTGGGTATTGATGGCATCCCTGCCGAGCTATTTCAAGCGGCGTCAAATACATCGGCAGATTTGCTGCATCCCCTAATACGGAGAGCTTGGGATAGCGAACATTTTCCACAGGAGTGGAAAAGGGGGATGATCATTAAACTTCCAAAGAAGGGAAACTTGATGGATTGCGGTAACTGGAGAGGTATATGCGTTCTTCCAGCCGTGGCTAAAATAATAGCTAAAATAATTCTAGAACGAATTAAAGAACATTTAGATTCAACTCTCGATGTCGAACACGCAGGCTTTCGCGCTGGATCCTCCTGCATTGACCACATAAACACCTTACGGATCATTATCGAGCAATGCGTTGAGTATAGGTCTCCGCTACATTTAATGTTTATCGACTTCGAGAAAGCTTTCGACAGATTGAATCGAGATGCTATCTGGTTGGCCTTGCGCAGGAGAGGCATCCCAGAAAAACTTATAGCTATTATCAAGGCTACATACGAGGGCGGTAAGTGTCACGTCGTACACAATGGTAAGGTGTCGGAGGATTTTGAAGTCCGAAGTGGAGTACGTCAAGGGTGCATACTGTCACCACTATTGTTCTTGGTGGTTGTCAGCGATGTACACCGTGCAGCATTGACGGAAGGCAACTATGGAATTCGTTGGACTATGACATCTTACCTTAAACACCTAGATTACTCTGACGATGTTTGACTATTTTCACATCGGATAATGGATCTTCATTTGATGGCCCAAAATCCAGAAGTTGAGGAAACAAAGTGGGGCTAAAAATAAACACAGCCAAAACAAAAGCCCTGAGCACTTCTTCTAACAACCGCGCTCAACTTTACATTGCCGGACAGGAAGTCGAGAAAGTTGATAACTTTCTTTATTTAGGAAGTGTGGTCTCGGCTAATCGCGGCGGCACCGAACTGGATGTGTGCAGCAAAATCGGGAAGGCTAAAGCTGCGTTCGGAATGCTATCCAAAATCTGGAGAAGCAATGTTATCAGTTTAAGAACTAAGCTGCGACTGTTCCACTCCAACGTAGAATCGGTGCTGCTTTATGATTGCAGTACTTGGAAGGTGGACACCATTAACACACGCAAGCTGCAAGTCTTCGAAAACAAATGCTTAAAAATCATCTTAAGGATTTTTTGGCCGAACCGTATCTCTAACGAACAACTTTATCTGAGAACGGGCCAAGAACCTATAAGCATTACTATACGAAGAAGAAAGTGGCAATGGATTGGACACACCCTACGGCGCGAAGACAACTCCATTACGAAATACGCCATGCAGTGGAATCCGCTCACCCAGGCAGGCAGAATAGCGGGACGCCCTAGGCAAACGTGGCGCAGAACAGTTGAGGAGGAATCGAGCTCTTTAGAAATGAGTTGGAGGCAGCTCAAACGCGTTGCAGAACTTCGAACAAGATGGCGCGCAGGCGTGGTTGACGCCCTATGCTCCCGAGGGGTTAAAGGATCTAAGTAAGTAAGTAAGTAACCTGAAAATCAAAAAATACCAACATCATTTTTAATAATGTCAATATTTTATTAAAAAAAAAAACATTTAACATAATTTTTTTCTCGAAAGCCAGCGGTGGAAAATTTTGTTTTTCCGCTGAACTAAGGAAAGACCAAACGATTTTAGGGATGGGCACATTCAGTTACTTGATTTCAGTTATGCGGAGTAGTTTGAATATAAAATAATAATTTCTGTTGTAAAAGTTTTTTCAGTTAACCAGGTTTTTCAGTTAAGCGGATTTTAGTTAAGCGGGGTAATTTGTATGGAGATTGCAAAAAAATGCTCCGTGACAAATTTTGTGTTTCAGTTAACCGATTTTTTCAGTAAAGCGTAGTTCAGATAAGCGGAGTTGACTGTATATGTAAAGGGTTAGATAACAAACATTTTTGCGCTGGCCTTTTTGCGGATATAACATAACTAAGGCGTTTGATATGGTTGACCATGTAATTCTCTTAGATAAATTAATAAGGCTGGATTCAGAGGATTCATATAGAATTGGTTTGAGTCTTATCTTAAAGATAGAATGCAATATGTAAAAATTAGAAGCAATATAAGCTGTTCAAAAACCAATAGCCTGGGGGTGCCCCAAGGTTCTGTACTTGGCCTAATTCTATTTCTTATACACATAAATTCCTTATTTTCACTTCCATTCTTAAGTAAAACTAAAGCTTTTGCCAACGACCTTGGAATTGCGTATTGTTCAGTCAGTTCGTTACATTTAATCGCTGACATAAACCATGACGTTTTCCTACTAAGATGTATGTTTGCCAATCATGGATTTATTGTTAGTAGCAACACTAAGTTGATGTTTATCAGTCTTACTGAGCAGGAATATCCTGACTCAGATATAATATTTCATTCTCCTGGCTGCGCGGGTCACGACTTGCTAATCAACCAATGCAGAATCCAAAGATGTCAAACTTTCAATGCTGACTGCAGTATTGATTGTTTCAAGATTGAATGTGTAGATAGTTTTAAGTATCTTGGTGTTTCCATAGATAAAAATTTGAACAGGTCCAAACACATTTTTTCTTTGAAAAAATATCTTCTCTACCCGTTGCCTTTTCCGTCTTAGAAAATATAGGAAAAGGGTTTATTATGGCTTAATCCAATCAATATTGCAATATGGACTTTGTAGCGGATGTGGCGCTTACCTTAGTAAACTGCAGCAATTAACTGTCTCAAAAATCTGCAATTCGAAATGTTTGTAGTTCTCACCGTTCAGTTCACACAATGGACCTATTCAGGACCTTGAAAATTCTTCCTTTGCGTCATTTATTTTATTTTAAAGTTCTGAAGGTCTTTTTCATAAGAGGCGGGTATCTGGAAAGTCAAATTTCTGACTTACGCAGTAGCTATTCAAACTTTGTTGTGATTGTTCCTGCTTTTCGCACTACAAGTTACAGAAACTTTTACTCTATTGTTTCATGCAAACTTCTTAATATTCTGCCCTTGGAAAGTCGGTCCATAAGAAATTTGACCGCGTTTATAAAAGTAATTAAATTATGATTGATTTTAATCACCACGAAATCGAAACCCTATTGCGTTATTCAGTATAAAAAAAAATGATTTGCACATCTGCTTTACTAAGCATAGCTACGAGTATATCTGCCATTTATAATACTTTTTGATTGCATCCTTTTTTCGTTTGTTAAAGATTAATTTTTCCCTCTCTCCCTTAAATTAAAAAAAAAATGTTTAACTTCTCTTTATATACCTTTTGTTCACCCCACACAAAGTAAACTTTATTATAATGTGGCATCACCTCTATTTTTCTAAAATAAAGATATCACTAACTATTCTGTATGTATTAAATGCTTGAAAAATTGTATGTTATATTGTAAACTGTTTTTTTTTTTTCTGTATACATATGAATAACGAAAAATTGAATTGAATTGAATTGAAACTGATCATCTAAATGGGGCTTAACAATTGTTCAGAAGAAATGTGCTCATCAGCGAAAATTAGGTTTTTAGATAAATAACCCTTTAGACATCGAAACCCTGCTACAAACCCGCTTCAATGGCTTAGAATCCATCGACTGTGTGTCTACACCTGTAGATTGCATCAGAATCGGATCCTAACCGGATTCCCAAATGGTTAAGTGGACGAATTTTCTCTCGGAAAGGATTTTCTATCAATTACGAGTTGGGCCTAGCGCCGTAATTGGCATAGTGATTGGGGATTTGAATGCCAAGAAAGGTAATAGCAACGAAGGGCTCGGACTAGCCAAGCGCAATGACAACAGCAAAAAGGGGATAGTACGAGATTATCACCTTAAGATAGCTACTCTCCAACTACGCACTGCTGCAGTTTGAAGATCCCACGATAACACAAAAATGCCCAGGTTAAACATCGACAGACTTAGTGATTTTTAAGGCGTCAACATTTAAGGGAACACCTTTCGCAAGATGTGGAAGCAGCATCAGCAGTATACTGCCCGGAACCATCCAAGACCATTGGTGTGCTGGGAAAAATGTTTTTACCATCTGGAGCTGGTGCTTCGCAAAGAAAGCATAGGGCGTTGCTTTCCGAGGATACCTGGATACGGATTGACGAACAAAAACAGCTGAAAGCTTGCATTACAGCTACTCCAGTAGCAGTGATGACTGAAGATGAGAGAAGTTCAGCGTAGCGTGCGACTTGACAAGTGCAACTACATCAACACGCTGGCTACAGAAGCAGAAGAAGCTGCAAGTAGGGGCGACAGTAGGATCGTCTACAGAATCAACAAATAGCTGACATGTCACAGCTCCAGCCAACGCCCAGTAAAAAGCCTGGACGGTTCCTTGCTTATTTTGGGTGAGGACCAGCTCAAGAGATGGAAGGTGCCGTTTGCTACGGTTTTGAACCGTGTATTCGCTAGCAATTGCTCTCAAATCAGAATGACGTGCCCGAGGTTCTTCCCGTTTGAAATCTGGTTACCGGCGTCAACAAAAATTAAAAATTCATTCCGGTCAAAGCTGGTAAAAGCTTATTAAAGCAGGAAGCGGGTTTACTATGGACGTACCCATTCATCGGCGGCTTTATTTTTAACCAGCGTGAACCAGCGGCTGGAAAGCGAGAAAACGAGAAGCTGGTTTGTGATCACTATGGACGTAGCCTAAGAAGTAGCTGCATGTAATGACGGTATCAGCAGGTGCTTTCATTGGAAATCTACCTGCCTCACGCGAATATTTTTGTCTGAAGCTGAAAGTAATTGTTTGCTTTGTTGTACTAAACAAGGGAAGCGGGTTTTTATTCAGTGGAAATCTAACACTACGATAAGTACGGTGCCTTATGAAGATTTTCATCTACCCGCGCACAAAAGAACAAAAAAAAAAAAAAAAAATATTCACATTCGCAAAATTGGCATCTAATCTTAAAGCAATATGCCCGATTTGGTGATGAGCTCTACTATACTTTTGAGTGAGCTTGCAGATAGGTCTTCTGCTTCAAGGTAGAATTAAACTAAATAATGATGACGTGTTCTGATTAGACAGTTACAGTGACATAAGGTCTGTTCTGCTGATTCTTCGTCTTCGTTGCACATTCTGCAAATGTTGTCTTGTGCTATTCCCATAGCCATGAGATGTTTTTTCCCTCGACAGTGGCATGTAAGAAAAGCTGTGGCTATTCGAATTTGACCCCAAGTTAATTTTAGGAGTTGTTCTTTTGAGGGGAATATTTGGCAGGAAGATCTTGCTTATCTGTTACCTTCAGTTTCCATCCAGTAATCATCCGCTTTTACTTTTAGCCGATTTTTAATACAGCTTTTTGCCGTTCTCTATGGTAATGAACAGAATGGTATTGGCATCATAAGTTTTATGAAGCTCCTGTTCTGGCTAGCAAATCAGCGAATTCATTTTCTTCATATACGCTGTGTCCTGGTACCCAAATGAGATGAACTCTGTTTGTGCTGGCTAGTGATATGAGTAATTGAAGGCAGTCCCATACTAGTTTGGATGTTATTTCATAAGGTAAGTAGGTAGGTGTGGTGGTTCTGCCTAAAGAAGAACCCAATTACCACTAGGTGCCGTTTTAATACCACAATACTTTCGAGTTTTCATGACCGCGTCTGTTCGCCTTTGGGATGAAAACCACTCTCACTCGTCTCCATGAAAGAAGTTCGTGATTGTTCAGTAAAGAGCTCCTGAAAGTCGACGTGAGACAGCCATGGAATTGCTAGGTCGTGCGACCTCTGCATAAAAGGTAGAATGCCGCCTAGACCCAGGGTTTTTAAGCAGCGAGGCTAATTAAGGCCCAGGCATTTTTTTTCTCTATAATAATGGGTATACGGTTTTACCAGGCGCTAGATTGCGTGCCTTGTGATTCTGGGAAAATGGGTGTTTATCAGAAAATCTAGAGATTCCCCATTCATTTTTCTACGAAGTGATGGATTGGGGAGTTCTTTCGATAAAATTTGTCTGAGTCTTGCAGAGTCCTTAAGGGTCTCAATGGATTGGCAGTATTCTATCCATAACTGTCTTTTAGCCACTTGGACAGATTTTTTATATTTTCTAAAGCAGTCTTTATAAGGCTGCCAGTACTTACAGCTATGACAGATATTGAAGGTCTCTCTACACAACTTTCTGAGACGTGAGAATTCCTCATTCCACCAAGGTGAGAATGTTTCTTGCTATATTTGATTGGACACGAGACTTTATATGCCGTGTTAAAGGCTTTTTCGAAAGTCTTGTTGTCGAGTTCTGTAATTGCGGTTGTTTTTACTTACTTAGTTACTTAGGTGGCGCTACAGTTCGGGGTGAACCTGGGCCTCAACCAACAAGCCTCTCCATTTAGCTCGGTCTTTAGCTAATTGCCTCCAGTTGCGCACTCCAAGTTGGTCGAGGTCCCCTTGAACTTGTGCGCGCCACCTACGGCGATGATTCCCTCTACTGCGTCGTCCCTCGGGGTTAGATTCGAAGACTCTGCGGGCCGGAGCGTTGGTATCCATTCGCTCTACATGTCCTAGCCATCTCAGACGTCCAATACGCAGTTTTTTGACTAGGTCGATGTCGCTGTACAGCTCGTATAGTTCGTGATTGAATCTTCTCGTCCAAAACCCGTCAACGCAAACGGGACCGAAAATCTTACGAAGAATTTTTCTCTCGAAACGACCAAGGATATCTTCATCCTCTTTTAATAAAGTCCATGTTTCAGCGCCGTAAAGCAGGACTGGGATGATCAGGGTCTTATACAGAGTCTCCTTAGTTGTTCGAGATAGGGCTTTACTGTTGAATTGCCTTATAAGCCCAAAAAAACAGCGATTGGCAAGAGTTATTCTTCGATTGATTTCTACACTGATTTTGTTTTTCGAGTTTATAGCAGAGCCAAGGTAGACAAAGTCCCTTACTACCTCGAAGTTATAGCTGCCCACGGTGACGTTTTGTCCAATTCGTCGGTGTTGGTTTTCCCTTCTAGTTGACAGCATGTACTTGGTTTTGCCCTCGTTTATCGCCAAACCCATTTTGGGCGCTTCCGCCTCAATGCTTGCAAAAGCACCGGTGACAGCCCGCTGAGATCTTCCGATAATGTCTATATCGTCGGCGTATGCAAGCAGTTGTACAGACTTGTAATAGATTGTGCCTCCGGTGTTGGCTTGTGAGTTCCGCACAATCCGTTCAAGTACAATATTGAAGAAGTCACATGACAGCGCGTCACTTTGTCTAAAGCCTTTTTTGACATCAAAGGTCTCGGTGAGGTCATTACCGACGTTGATGGAGCAGCGAGCGTTATCCATCGTTAGCCTACACAGACGGACAAGTTTGGCAGGGATGTCAAAACTAGACATGGCTCTATAAAGCTCTTCTCTATAGATGCTGTCATAGGCGGCCTTGAAATCGATAAAGAGGTGGTGAGTATCGATTTGGAATTCTTGGGTTTTCTCCAGGATCTGCCGAAGTGTGAAGATTTGATCGATGGTGGACTTTCCTGGCCTGAAACCGCACTGATAGGGTCCAATCAGGCTGTTGATAAAAGGTTTCAGGCGTTCACACAATATCGCACAAAAGATCTTGTATGGGATGTTGAGGAAACTGATGCCTCTATAATTGGCGCAGTTGAGGGGGTCTCCTTTCTTGTGGATCGGGCAAACGATGCTGAGATTCCATTCATCAGGCATACACTCGTCTGAACAAATATTAGAAATGAGTTGATGTATGCACTCTACCTATTCATCCCCAGCTGCCTTGAAAAGTTCGGCCGGTAAGCCGTCAGGTCCAGCAGCCTTGTTCGATTTTAGCTTGGATATTGCTATCCTCACTTCGTTTTGGTCAGGTGGACGGAAATTTTGACTATCATCGTCTATGTTGAATGGTTCATTCTGCCTGACAGCGGGATGTTGGTCTTCGTCGCCGTTATACAGTCTGCAGAAGTAGTTTTTCCATATTCTCAGCACCGACTGTCATTCTACTACGAGGTTTCCATTTTCATCTCTACAGGTTTCTGTACGGGTATTACTACTCTGACACGTTCTTTTTACCTTTTGGTAAAACTTCCGTACATTGTTCCTGGAGTATAGACTCTCGATATTCTCAAACGCGCGCTTCTCATGCTCTTTCTTCTTCTTTTGGAGAAGCCGATGTTCTTCCCGTCTCTTTTGCTCGTAGAGCTCACGAGCAGCTCTCGTCTTCCTTTGCAGCGCCGCTTTGTATGCCCCTTGTTTTGCTGCATGCACTCGCCGGCATTCTGCGTCAAACCAGGGGTTTCGCGGTGGTGGTCGAGCGAGTCCCAGCACATCAGTCGCGGCGTTTCTGATGGCATGTTGGCAGCGTTGCCACTGGTCTTCGGTATTTGATGCTGGCGGCAAAGGGGTGATTGAGAGATTTCGGGATACGCGTTCAGCGAAGAGTCTGGCGGTCTCTTGCGATTGTAGCTTTTCGACGTTAAATTTTCTCACAGTGATTCTTCTTTGTTGCTCAGATTGGGATATCCGCATTCGTACCTTGGCTACAACAAGGTAATGATCCGAGTCTATGTTGGACGCTCGGAAGGTCCGGACATCCAGAATACTGGAGGCATGCCTTGCGTCGATCGCAATATGATCAATTTGGTTGATCGTGACATGATCATTGGACCGCCATGTCTGCTTATGAATATCAAGATGAGGAAACCATGTGCTTGCTATGGTGATATTTCGCTCCACAGCGAAGTCAATTAGCCTTAGTCCGTTATCAGACGTGGTGTCGTGTAGGCTATGCTTGCCGACTGCCCTACCAAAGACGTCCTCCTTTCCTATTTTCGCGTTAAAATCGCCCAATACGAGTTTAACGTCGTATTTAGGACATTGCTCGTATGTTTTGTCGAGGTGCTCGTAGAAACACTCTTTGGTGGCAGGGTCCTTTTCTTCTGTGGGGGCATGAGCACATATTAGGCTTATGTTAGCGAATTTAGCCTTGATCCGGATAGTCATAATACGTTCGCTCACGTGTCGGAAGCTTAAGACTTCTTGCCTAAGTCTGCCGCGTATGACAAATCCGCATCCGAATAAGCGTTGCCTGTTGCCTCTGTAGCAATCACCGTAGTAGATGTCACAGTTTTTCATCTTCTTTTTGCCCGGCCCATCCCATCGCAGTTCCTGGATGGCGGTAATATCTGCTTTATAGCAGTCTAGGGCCTCTGCTAGTTGTTCGGCTGCACGTGGTCTGTAAAGGGACAGAACATTCCACGTACAGATCCGAAGGTCGTTGTCCTTATTTCGTTTGCTGGGGTCGTCATTAGTTGAGTCATCCTTATCCGAGGCTTTTGGTTGTTTCGGAACCATGCGCTTTTTACGTGGTAGGGAAGTTACTCCGACGGCACAACCCCCAACCTGGAGGGCCAGTTCCTTAATTATTCCCCTAGGACGAGGGGCCGGGTACACCGGTGCCAGTAGTCCACTACGGGAGTATGAGCGCTGCCGTTGGCCCATTAAGGGCTCCTCCGCCACCATCTTTATTCCAATGTCCTGACCAGCATTGGAAATTCCTTACCGACCTGTGATCCGAATACGTCGAAGCAGCTCGCGCAAGGTATTCACTAAGTTCAACCTAACTGGAACTATAGACGCCACCGTTGACTCCGTCTAGGCAATTCGTCCGCTGCCGCCTGGAACAGGAAGAAGTGCGGTTGTTTTTGGTTTGGGGGTTTTACGGAGCTTCGAACTTATGGCTTGCCCAAACTTGGTCCAGTCGATTCTTTTGGGGTTTGTAAAAAGCTTAGGGATTTCGATCTCGAGATCTACATTGAAGAATATCCTGTTATGGTCTGAGAAGGATTTCAGATTGGATACTCTCCAATTTTCAACTTTGGTATTATCGTTATTGCTAGAGAGTGTGCAGCAGCAGCCTTGCTATTTGATAAGATAAAATATTCTTGTTGGTTGTAGATTCTCTGATGCATAGTTCTGTAGCAAATACTTCGGTTTGGAATACGGAGTTAGTGTGGATGTATGATGTACTTTGTTCCATACACGAGTGGATGTAGGTCTTCGTAGCAGCGTCGTATACTCCAGTCCGAACTCCTTCATCTGTTTTGGATCCGTCTATGTGCCATACATGAGAGTTATTGACAAATGAAGGTTTGTTCTGTTCCCAGTTATTATGATTTGGGAATGTTACCTTGAAGTTGAATCTTGGCAGACATTTGTCCGTAATTGTTATTCCTAGTAGTGCATTGTTGTTGAATTCATGCGCAATATCCGAGTGAACTAGTTTGAAATTTGAATTATCGTCTGCGAAGAGCATAAAGGCGTTAACCATAGCTTCTTTCTTTATATGAATTATTTACGGAAATATCCGTTCACCATAAGAAAAACAATTGGAAACTCATATTTACTGACGGTTCCAAAAACGAAAATAGAACATCATTCGCTGCTGTAGACGAGAACGGCAAAGTTCTAAATAAATGCGTTCTCCCACTATTCTCATCAGTTCAGCTGAATCCTCTGCAGTCCTCTGCGCCACCAAAACAAAAACAAATAATAAAATTCTCAACTGTACCGACAGCCTCTCAACTATAAACGCTGTTACTAACACCAACAACCGAACTCCAATTATCCAAGGAATCAAAGACAAACTAGTGGACCACAACAACCGAATAAAACTGATCTGTATACCAGGTCATACCGGTATAAAAGGGAATGAATTGACTGATAGCGCGAAAAATCTGCAACACAAGAACCACCGACCAATTTTTACATACCAAACAGAAAAGATCTTCTAAAAAAAAAATTAAAACACACTGGAACAATGTAAGGCAAGATTCTTGGACGCAAATCAATCATCATAATTCAATCATTAACCCCACTGGTGTAATGGCAATTTATCCAACCAACTGTTTAAGTAATATGATTAAATATTTTATTCGACTAAGTATGGGCCACTCTTATGCAACACACAACCATTTGCTATCGAAAATCGATCCACCACAATGTCACATGTGCAACGCCGAAGCGCTTACCATACCACATATACTCTGCTGCATATGTGACAATTGATCTTGCTATTGTCGTATAGAGCCTTAGCACCATCTTGGGGTTTAGGTCTACTAATGAGACTTTTGCTGGTCCATAATGAGATCCCGGCATTGTCTATGGCTTTTATTAGGTGAGAATTCCAAGTGAGTTTTTCATCAAGTGTTGGGCCAAGGTATTTGTCCGCCTTAGGGAATTTTATTGTTTCACCAAAAAGCGTGTGTGTTTTTAATTTCCCTCGCTTTATTCTTTTGGTAAATACAGCTACGAGTATAGTGTTCTTTTTTGAGTCGACGTTAACGCCGACTTTTTAGCACCAGTCAGCAACTTGATTCAAGGCCGTCTGGAGGAGATCCGAGATTGTTTCTTCGACTTTTCGTCTGATTAATATCGCAATACCTGCGTAGCCTTGGACATAAAAGCCTTCGTTGTTGAAAATTTTTTTGCAGATCAGTTACTATGATTGACCACAATAAGGTGTAGAAGACTACTTCTTTGGTGCACCCTTTCGCAGCAGTGACCATGAATTTATTGCTGCCTAGTCAGATGTTCATTTTTCTGGCTTCTAGCATACATTTTATCTAGTTGCATGTTGTAACTCCTGTGTACTGGTTGCATCTATAAATTTGGTCGTATTCGGTGTTATCAAAAGCTCCTTCGATGTCGAGGAAGCAGGCCGCCGCACAATCTTTGTCTCCAAAGGATTCTTCAAACCTAGTTGAGAGATCCTGAAGAGCATGGGTGGTTGATTTTCTTGTTTGATAGGCATGTTGGTTTTTATTTAGAGGATTCATAGCGGGGGCTCTTTCCTTATATGTTCATCAAGTATTTTCTCAATAGCTTTCAAGAACAAAGAAATAAGATGTATGGGTCGGTATAATTTCACCCTATGGCAGAAGGAATCGGATGGGAAAAAGTATGAGTTCGACTTTCTTGTACGGTACCTTCTTTACAACAGGACACAATTCAACAGTGTTTTGCACCTTTTTACTGTATTTGTCGGAGATAAACCAAACATAAATTTCTAGACAACGGAAATTGATCTTGATAACGTTTCAGAATTAAATTTTCAATTCGAAACTACATTCGCAAATTTTGTAACGTCAATTGGCAACAGTTGTATTTGATTTTGTTTTCTTACAGAGCCCCAGTTAAAATTAGAATCCCAAATCATTTTCGCATATATTTGGCTTTAGAATAATAATACAGAACGAGGTCCCAGATGTGGAACTCTATTTGCTTATAGGATTCGTCCTTTTCTTCTCAGTCGTTGGTTTCTCCGGGTCGGAACTCAGATTACGTTAAGACTCAGCCTATTCAAAGTTTGGCCGCGATTATCTTATCCCTAAAAGGCTTCCAAAATATTTAAGGAATTTCCGATCAATGAAATTAAATCATTTATTCTAAATTTATAACTTTGTCTTTTGCTAATATGCACCAACTTTGCGTATACTTTATTCATTAGAATAAATAATTAACTAAATTGGATTAAATATTTTGGTTTTACCAAAAATATCCGAATTTTTGTGTCAATTTCACGATGTCACGCATCTTCTTTAGTAAAGTCGCCGATGGAGCGGTTTGAAGCATGTCCATGTCATAATCCTTAAAGTCTTCGGGCAAAGTATGATCCTCAGCCAAAAGTACTCTTGACATAAACATCGCATGAGTGATCTGAACTGGAGAAATTCGGTTTACTTCCTCGATAAACCTGAAATGGAAAGAAAATAAGGTTTGCTATAAAACTACAAAAGGTCAATATTTAAATAGTAATGGCTTGCAATGGGCATAGGGAAAGGTAGATTGATATTAAATGAATGAATGAATGCGCCTTTCTATACATATCGTTAACTGTTGCGACTGTTGGAGGGTTTGGGGAGAAAAGCCCAAATTAACATTATTTTATATTTTTGACCATGAAGATGATATTCACTTGTTCTGAAAAATCAGAGACTTAAAAAAACGAATTATTGTAGTGAGCTACGAAAGCTGCCCGCTAGCTCTATGAGAGATGTGTTACTGCAAGAATTACGCGTGACTAGACCACTTGCTATCATAAAATTTCGAGTCGCCTAAAAATGAATGAGCTATGTCAAGTCAAGAAGTCGGAAAAGATACCTTGTTCTTGCTTGTTTTTTTATGCTATAAATGGTCTTCGATACAGCGACGGATTGGCTCCAGTTTGAGTCAGAAACGAAGTGTAGTTGAATTTTTGAAGATGACTCTAAAACCAATCAGGGGTCTGGTGCCAATCATCGCGGAAAACGAGAAAATTAGGCTTCACTTCTCACATGTGTTTTCCAAGTCGCTACTTGTGCAATCCTAGTGGTAATGAACTATATTGAAAGGAACAGGTGGAAGAGTCGGAGTAGTTGCGTCTGTAGTGCACCTGGCTGCACCTCAGGCCTGGCTCAGCCTTTGCTCAAAACTTGGAAAAAAGTTCGTGAATGTGCCGTCGGGTTAACTTCCACACCACTTAAAAAAGTAATGATTACGTAGCAACCACCAGCCTCGGATCCAGACGATATTACTGTTGACGACCCTTGCAAACGTAGAAAGACAACGATCTTCATGTCTGCGTGTGGAATGTTAGGTCCCTCTTCGAACTACGTGCATAGTATAGTATCAAAGATACGGATGCGAAACGGAACGAAACCAACAAAATACTGAGGAAATTTGACGCCGGACGGCTACAATTCCAAAAGACCGGCAGAGACTTGCCGACGGAGTCTCTTTTAATCTCAATTTAAGTCCTATGCCGCCAACAGGAAATGCGGAACATTTGTGGCAGCGTTGCTTACAAGCCATCAGAGATGTCGCGTCTTATGGACTGAGTTTCTCTCGGCCACCACAACGAAACCCCTGGTTTGATGAAGAATGCCAGCAACTTCATGCAGCAAAATAAAAAGCGGAAAAAGCGGCACAGCATAGAAGGACTTCAGCTGTTTGTGAGCCTTACAAGCAAAGGAAAAAAAGAGGAAGAAACACTTCGGCACACTGCTGAACGGCGACGATAATCATTCTCCACTGTCAGGTATAATGAGCCATTCAACAGTAACGATGACAGTCAAGATTCCCTAAACTTAAATCCAACAAAGATACTGGAGCCGACGGCCTTGATGCCGCAATAAATTGGTAAATAGTATGCACGAGTTCATCCTGTAAAATTTTGTCGGATGAAACTATACCCAATGAATGGAACTTTAGCATCCTTTACCAGATCCTGATCCTGAAAAAAGGAGAGAACCTGAACTGCGTCGGTAAGAACACCGATGTCGGGAAAGGCCTTAAACCAGGTGACGCACTATGATGCGATTTCTTCAATATAATACTTGAACGAATTGTACGAAACTCAAGCAACACCGGGGGTACAATCTTTTACAAGTCTGTACAACTACTCGCTTATGCCAATGACATTGACATAGTCGGAAGAACATAGCGGGCCGTCTATGAAGCATTTGCGAGTATTGAGATCGAGGCAGTTTTGCAATGAAAGCAAAACAAAATATATGCTGTCTACAAAAAAGGACACCCAACATCGGCGTCTTGGACATAACGCCACAATAGACAGATATAATTTTAAGGTAGTTAAGGACTTTGTCTACCTAGGCTCTATGGTGAGCTCTCAGCGGGAAGATCATACGAAGAATTACTCTTGCCAATCGTTGTTTCTATGGACTAGGAAGCCCTATCTCAAACTACTGAGGTAACTCTGTCTAAGGCACTAATCATCTCAGTCCTGCTGTATGGCGCTGAGGCAAGGACTTTGTAAAAGTCGGATGAGGATGCTTCTGCTACTTTGAGAGAAAAGTATTTCGCGTCATATTTGGTCCTGTCTGCATAGACGATGTGTGGAGGAGAAGGTACAATGCCGACTTATACGGCCTTTACAATGACAACGACTTAGCCAGAAGAGTTCACATACAGCGACTAAGACGGCTGGGTTATCTAGAGCGGATGGAACCTAATGTTCTAGCCTGCAAAATCTTAGAATCCACCCTCAACTTACTAAGCGTGCGCAACTGGAGGTAGGTGGTTCGTAACCGGGCTGGCTGGAGAGTTTTATTGTTGGAGGCCTACGTCCGAATATTATATTGGTTGACTTTGAAAAGGCATCCGACAGACAACCACGAGATCTGATATGGGTGGCGCTAGCACATCGCGGGGATTCAGAAACCTATGTACAGATGATCATGGACATGTATGAAGGAGCAAAGACAAGAAGTGAGATGTCCCGCTGGAGTAACCGAAGAGTTCCCAATCAAAGTCAGGGTGCACCAGGGAAGCGTCTAAAGTCCTTTGCTCTTTATTGCAGTCCTTGACTATATGCTCAAGGTAAAGTGACGGACCCCAAAGTACATCAATTATTCTTTGCTGACGATGGAGCCACCATAAGTGAGGATCATAAATCCCTGCAACGAGCACTGGATGTGTTGGTGGACGTTTTGGAGGGAAATTCGTATCGCATTAGGTCAAAAAGACAGAGTACTTTCAGACCTATTTCAGACATTTATTTGAATGGAACTGTGTTTCCCAAGTGCGAGAACTGATGACGACATCAATCATCGCGTAAGCGTAGGGCGAATGAAGTGGCAAGAAAACTCCGCTATCTTCTGTCACCGAAAAATGCCCCCTAAGTTAAAAAGAAGGCTCTACACCGCAGTTGTGCGTACACCGCTCACATACGGTTCACAATGTTGGACGATGTACAAAAATGTGCTGTAGCGCCACTTATGTAAGTAGGATAATTGGATTTCACAATAAACATGAGGTCGTCCACTAAAAGCTATCTTAAAGTAATAAATATGTGAATCATAAAATGTTTAAAGTGCTCATAAAGATTACATGAACATCTTGGCAAATTGTGACCGAATCAGTGATTTTATTTCAGAACAAAGAGTCATAACGAAGTGGCACACTACTCTAACTGGGGCACTTTTGCTGTTATCAGGAAATAATTGTTATGCAATATTTGTGGAAGTAAATCAATTAATGATAACGACGTTCACTTAGTTATTCCGATTGAAATGTGTTATTTCAATTTTAACTTGCTGTGCAGTGAGACAATTAAATTTCCATACACCAGCAAGTTCCGTACAATAAAAGTTTATGATGATTACCATTCCATGTCAATATTTTGACTGACATCAGCAAAAACATGTGTGATTTGATGTTGAAACAAGGTAAAATCCATTCAGTAAATAGTGTTTATATTAGTTAGATAAGGCAAATCTTCTTTTGTCCAAATTATAAAAAAATTAAAAATAAACTAACAGATTGTTTCCAAAAAAAGAATTGATAACCTACTGTCTTAGATGATTCAGCACTATGTCTTCAAGTTCATTGAAATTTGAATTGTCATGTCTGAGTTACTCACTTTTCATAGCTGTATTCATCGGTATTGCATAATGTCTTTTCCAGACAATCGATGAACTCATCGTAATAATATTTCAAAAGATTATCGTAATGCTCTTCAAGGACTTTTGTATCAACACTTGTAAGGAGTAAGAATGTTAGGTCATGCACTAGTGATTCGTACTGGGCTATCTGGAAATCAACAATTTTAAGTTTGCTGGGTGCACCCGCTTCATCTAAAAAGAAAAATAAAGCTTATTTTAAGTTATCTTGATCATTCCATTAATTAAACAAATATTTATACATATAGGTGTATAATTTAAAGCTAATAAATTTCTCCGATGATTTCGAGATCTTATGATGTTAGTGGGCGCCGTGGCGTAAGTGTTTAGTGTGTAGATCACTACGCGTGAGGTTCTAAATTCGAATCCCAGAAAACACGAAAAAGTTTCCTCATGGTCGCACCTCTCGCGAATGTTTGACAAACATCCGAAAGTATTGTTGTCACGAGAAAGCTTCTAAAAATAAATTGCCCTTCGGACCAGTGTTCCCAGATTGCGGGGAAAAGCGCAACTTTTGGCGCTTTTTGATCGGAAAAGGGGAAACTGTCTCAAAACGGAAAACGCGTATTTGAGATATTATTTTCGAAATCACAAAATCATATAATAATAAGTCAGTTTTTGTGAAAATGAGGAACTGTTTAAATTAGTTCGAATTATAAGTCCGAATGTGCTCAAAAATAAAACTTTTTCTTCTCTTACACTTTTATGCGAATGTTTTCCAAATATGTTTCCTGGAAGTTAATTAAGTGAACTTGATCTCGAATACAGATCTTTTAGATATTTCAATATACCTTGATTTTTGGATTTCACAAAATTAGCTGATAAGAAGGATATATTTCCAAAACTTAGAAAACTCGTAGAATTTATTTTCTGTCTTTCGCACGGTGAAGCAGGAGTTGAACGTGCTTTCTCTGTCAATTTAAATAAAACAAAATTAGGAAACAAACTTCAGAATCCTACACCGTGCGGAATTGTGTATACAAAGACTCTGCGAAAAAGATTTAATTGCGTTGAATGTGAATTTGAAAAAGAATGCCTTAAGCTTCACAATTCCAAGATGTACCTATAAAATTAGAATATCAGCCTTATCGATGTATCCGATTGGAACCGAATTGACGAAAAGTTTTTCGCATTGTGAATTTTGAATTCCATCTATCTAAATTCATGTTTTATGTCAAGCCCATGCGTTAATGCACATTGATAATTTCTGTTTGTTTATTTATTTATTTAAGCTTAATACAAGCAACAATTTAAAGCTAAACTAAAAAAAGGGGAACTTAACGCTAAACCTAACTAAACTAAGAGAAGAGAGGTCATGGAGAGATGTGGAGGGACTTTCTAAGGGAGGATAGACTGAAATGAAAGTCAAGGATGTTCTGTGCGTTCTTGGCCAGGGGCAACATTCTGGAGATCAGTTCGAAGTGGCCGTAGTTTGTGCGGTGGTGGGGGAGACGAATGAGCGGTATAGACCTAAAGTTACGAGGGTTAGTGCGAAGAGAAATCATTTTCAGTAGTGTGGGGCAATCGATCATACCGGTTAATAATTGATGCACGAAGAGTATGTCAGCGACTTCGCGACGTTTTACAAGGGTTTGCAGACCAAATAATTTTAGCCGATGGGAGACCGCGAAATGCAAAATGGATAAACCTACGCTGCACAGTTTCGATTCTAAGGGAGTGGGTGTCCTGATATGGTGACCAAATTTGGCTAGCGTATTCAAGGTGGGGTCTCACAAAGGTGATGTAAAGGGATTTGAAGACGGATACTAGGAAAGTGATATGCGTTCCGATCGGAAACGTTAAACGTTTTGAAATTTTTCCGAACGGATACCTCGGTAAGGCTGAATATATGTGTATTGTAGAATACCTGCGGTCTTATTGACATAATGTGTTTATTTGTTTTATTAAGCCTTAAGTTATTTTTTGTTTTGTTATTTGTTATTAGGTTTTAGTTAAATTCGTTTCTTATTTTTGTTTTTTCTTAAATTAAACATATTTATTAAAGAAATGTTTTTTTGTTTTAAAGCGACAAATTTGTATTTTTTCTGTTGTTTAAAAAAGGGGGAATATTGCGAGGAAAATCGACTGGAAAAAAAGGGCAAAATAGGCAAAATGCGACGAAAAAAGGGGAAATTCATTTAGAAAATCTGGGAACACTGCTCTGGACACGGCATCAAACTGTAGGCCCCTCCCATTTGTGTAAAAAATATAACGCACACAACACGAGTGGTTGCGAGAAGCTAGGCGCAGCCACTTGAAGAGCTGTTGCGTCAAATATTTATTTATTTTTATGATGTTGGTCAATTGGTTGAGCGGTTAGAAGAATTTGTCAATTCGAACAGGGAAAGACACGCAACACGCATCTTACATATATGATGGAAATCGAAAGATCATCATGAATTGCACACAATATTTGCGAATGCGAGGGCTTAGCCCATAGGTAAATGAAGCACCTAGATAATTACCTCTTTGGTAAAATTGTTAAAATGTTGTAGGGGGATTAAGGGGGCGAGCACACAAGGCAGAAACCGCGCGGTTAGTTATTCCTCAAAGGTTTTTGAGAAATGAGTGTTTCTAGGTTTTTGTGCTTTTTATAAGTTCCCATATGGATGGCGATTGGCCCAAGCTAGTGTTTTAGGAGATTTTTGTCTCCTAATCCTTATTCGTGCGGGCTCGGCAGCTCAACCTCTGGAAAATAGACTCGTGCGGTTTTATTTCTTTGACGTACATGAGAGTATTCAGTTCCTTTGTGGAATGTAATGTATATGCTAACTGAGATGTATGTAACATCGGCCATCTCCTAAAAAAACCGCGCGATAGGTGTCGGCTGTCTGACTAAGGAATATTTGTCTGCCGTGTCTGTTCGGGCCCTACGACTTGGGGAGAGAAAAACACTGGAGAAATCAAGGAAGTAACTCACGATTGGATATCACTACTATTGAATTTTGAGAGACTATTTTACAATTTTAAATTTAAGGGACAGTATGGATTTCGACAAAATTTAAGCAATAACTTAGAGCTGGTGGATCTTGTTTCACAGAATAAGAAAGAAAACGACTCAACAAAAATGGTTTCCTTGCTTTTTATTGACTTGTATAAAGCTTTTGATACAGTGGATTATCAAATTCTACTTTTGAAACTGATGTGAATTGGTATACGAGGAATACGAGGATAGTTATGGCTATACCTAAGAAATCGGCAGCAATATACAGAAGCGTGCTTGGGCCGACACTATTTTGCATCTATACCAATGATATCTGCCAAATTTCTATATGAGGAAAATTATTTATGTTCGCCGATAATAATTGCCTAGTTAATAATGGAAGCAGTACTTTCTTCCCTTAAAAGAGTATAAATAACGAGTTTAAAAAACTTGGATACTGAAAAGCCACAGCAATACACCAATAGTAAATACACTGGTCACTAATATAAGAAAACCCAAAAAGCCACAAACACTCCTCACATCAACATTGACAAACAAGTAGTGCAAAGGGCTGAAGAATATAAATACTTGGGGGTATGGTTTGATCCAAAGCTAAACTTCCGAAATCTGCACTAAGGTAGGCCGAAAACTGTCTTTAATCGCTGGAGTCTTCAAACGGATTTCTAACTATGTATCTACTCTTTAAAATTAAAAGATCCTTATATCACGCGAACTTTCATTGTCTTCGGTATAAATAATGCGGCCATCTATCCTTTTTTTTCGCGAGATACTCCTTTTTTTCAGCTCCAACCTTTTTTTTAAAACTTATCCCGCGAACATTTTCTAAATCCTTTTTTTCATACAAAATTCCTAACGTATGTAATATTTTGAATTTGATATGTGGCGAACATTAGACTGTTTAGACTGTACGATGGCAGCAGGCGAATATTATACACGTTCACAGCGAAAGAGTAAATGCTGAGTTATAATACACTGAGCGAAATTCTTATAAAAACATCATATGCATTAAACATTTTAGCAAATAATCTCGTTATCTTAAGTTGAAAATATTTTCATTTTCTGTTCTAAATGAGTCATCGTCGCCTGTAAGAAACAACCATTATGCAATATTTTTGGTAAAGCTCAAATGCAGCTCATTGTAACGAGTTATTTCGTCGTAGGCCTACATGGAATGTCCCAACCAACTGCTTCAGGGTTATAGGTTCACCTTTCCCGAGAGAAAATTATATAAAAAATATTTCAAAACAAAATATATTTTAATTTTGGCATTAGCATACTTATGCTGTTATGCCTTATGACCACAGAAATTATCTTAGTTTCTTTTTTTGAATCCATTTTTTAGTTTGAGTTATTTTTGAATATTGGCGTGAATCTACTCAATTTCTGTCAGATTATGTTGGCGTTTGGGTTTGTTTGATCAAAAAACATTTAAAATTCGTTTTAAAGCAGGAACTCGTTAGAGGATGGGAAAAACATGTCTATGAATAACAAAACTTAAAATATGGTTTTAAATTTACAAGCGGTTTTATACCCTAATCAAAAGCTGACTATGAATTTGCGCCATTGTTTTTGAAGAATAATATTCTTAAAAGCTTTCTGAAAAATGTGTTTTTATAAGAATTTCGCTGCTATTATTATGAATTTTCAGTTTTAAAAGGTTAAATTGAATTGTTTTTACATTTTGCAAGCAGCCTTAAGTTAATTATGTACGATAATGTAGTTGCTAAAAATAAGAAATACTTTTTTTCAATTAATAAAAAAAATAAAGTAAAAATGTATAGTGTTTTTATAAGAATTTCGCTCACTGTAGTCGGAGGCAATCGGAAGCTAATGTCATAATTCTGCGTTAAGTTTCCTTTAGTACTCTCAATTGCAAAAGTAGCCCATTATAGGCGTACATATGTGTTCGGAGGCAATTGTATGGTTCATAGCCATTCACAGCTGTGCTGTAAAATTTTCGTATGAAAGAGCGAATGGATGCGGTCTGTTTCAGAAGTGGTCGTACGAGACCAATCTTCTATTATAGTTCAGCCTGAAACCATACACATTACTGCTATCATTCATGTGCGCGTCACTTTTGTTGAACTTGCTGCACATCAGTTTTAGTGAACTTGTTCGCATCAGTGTTTTGTTAATCTAAAGAGAAGAGAATATAGAAACCGAAATGCAAATGCATCTTCAACGCAAAAGTTCGCGAGATTCGACACATTGAAAGAGATTCTCATGGTGAAATGCAATTTGACATACCATATTCATGCGTAGAGTTCTATAGTTTGAACCATTCACTTGATCGGGTTTCTGCGCAGGTCTCTTTTATTTGTACGACTTTTTCTCATTTTCATTCCTACCTAAGAGCTGAGCAACAACCACTACAGCTAAAAAAAATTCAAATTCGAGAGAACGAAAGGAAAACAGGCTGCATATCCGTACTTTTCATCGCAAAGCTGCGGAACTACTGACGAGTCAGAAATCAAGTTGCGTGATGAGTAGCAGCGCTGCCACTTTTACTACAAAGCTAGCAGATCTACTAGCTTTTCAGTCGTGCTACTAGCTACTAGCTTTGTCTAAGAATCTACTAGCTTTTTACCTCATCTTTAACTTCAATTTTATTAAATATTGAATTTACAATTTAGTTGCTCGTTCACATATGGAGGTTTCTTTTGAATATTTTGAATTATTTGACACCACTTATATCGGTTTATTATTGGTTGGGTCGCTCCATTTTCCATGTTTCCCTACTCTCAAATGTTACAAAAATCTTGAGTTTTACATTTTTTGGCACTGCCTAGTTATTAGTTTTTAGCTTTTAGTTCCTTGATTTTCATTAAGAAAATTGCTCTAAAGAAAATTAAGAATGGGGTCGAGGATTTTGCATTTTTTGAACTGGCATCGTTTATGTTTAACCTTTATTGCCTTCCTCATAGCAGCGCTTCAGCTGAGCGAACATTTTTAAAATTTCAACATAATTAAAAACGATTTAAAAAAAAGTCTTTGTATAAAGACTGTTGACCCGCCTGTTTGACCCCAGAAAAACAAAAACCAAAATACCCGAATTCAATCTTCCTCGACTAAACGGTCAGATACTCTCCTTATCTTCCAGTGCTAAGTACCTAGGAGTTATTCTAGATCCCAAACTTAACTGGAAACCAAACATAGATGAACGAGTAAAGAAAGCATGTATAGCCTTCTATGCCTGCAACAGAACCTTCGGCAAAAGATGGGGCCTGCAATCAAAATTGACCCTGTGGATGTACACAGCCGTAGCACGCCCAATCCTTACCTAGTGGTCGATAGTATGGTGGCCGGCCCTTAAGAAAGCCTATAACATAGCCAAACTAAATAAGGTGCAAAGAGCAGTATGCATAGGCACCACAGGCGCCCTACGGTCAACTCCGTCAGCCCCTCTAACAGTCCTGCTACACCTTTTACCGCTAGATCTACATATCACAAACATCTCAGCGCACAGCGCAATCAGACTCAGAGAGTCCTAGTGTTGGACTGCGAAACCCTATGGACACAGCAATATCCTAGATTCTCTACCAGGAGAACTCGTATCGACTCCAACAGACTACATCATCCCCACATTGAACTTCACAAAGCGTTTCGATGTACAATTCCCTACAAGGAAAGATTGGCAAGATGGACAGGTGACCAGTGGTTTCGATCTAACAGTCTACACCGATGGGTCAAAAATGGACTGTGGGGTTGGTGCGGGTGTTTTCTCGGAGTTCCTGAACATCGCAAGATCGTATAGACTTCCGGACGCTGCCAGCGTCTTCCAAGCGGAATTACTCGCCATTTGCGAAGCCTGTCGCCAAATCAAGTCACACGCAAATAGACTACCAAGGCAAAGAATCGCTATTTTAATTGATAGCAAAGCTGCTATCAAGGCCATTGCCTCGGAAACCATTTCCTCGAAATTAGTACTAGAATGTCGACAGGAGCTGGCCTCGCTAGATGACCAATGCATGGTGACCCTAGTCTGGGTTCCAGGCCACAGCAACGTTGATGGCAACGAACATGCTGACGAACTGGCCAGGCGAGGCTCAGCCCTCCACTGCTCACTTGCGGAACTTGTTCACATCCCGCTCGGAGCAATTAAGGCAAACATCTCCTCAATCTTTCTTAGAAAAGCTAACCTTAAATGGTCTAGGTTAACGAACTGCGTCATATCCAGAAAGATGTGGCTTAACTACAACAAGACCAAAACAACCGCAAAGACATTCCCGTATAATCGCGATAATCACGGGACACTGGCCGGTAGGAGAGCACGCGGCCAAACTAGGTATTCCATATAATACACACTGCCGTAGTTGCAACATAGCAACCGAAAAGGAAACAATTATCCACTACATGTGTACTTTTCGAGCACTAGCTAGGGCTAGACATCAAGCATTAGGCAAACCCTTCTACAATTCACTTGAGGAGATCTCGGGTAAAAACATAAATGAGTTAACCCTCTTCTTAAACTCCACAGGCTGGGTCTAGATTGTCCTCACCAACACACATCAACATTCAAGGTCGCATGAGTCGTGGTATCAAAACGGCACAATTGGGTCTCTGTTTTACAGAACCGCCACTTCTACCTACCTACCCTTGACCTCAGAAAATATAGGCAGGTCTTCCGATTTTGGATCACGTGGTCACTGAGGCCAATCAAATGCTGGTGTCGTTGCATTTGTGTGATCCAGGCGTTTATAGGCCTGCCTCCTCTGCCTCGCGATGTATTTGGAACGTTAATTGATATTGCCTTTTAACAGGGTTCAAATGATCTCTTCTTTGTACGTGGCAATACCAACTGAGCCTGTCGCGCTCTATTTTTTGTAGGATGGTCTCTTTGACTCGCTTCGGTTACTCCACCGGGATATCTTACTCTTGTCTTTGCTTCTTTGTACATAACCATGATCATCTGAACATAGTGTCGTCACAAAGCCTAATTTATTTATTTTAGAGAGTTTAAAAGTCTAATTTATTTATTTTTGTTTGTTGTTCATTACTTTTATTTTATTATTTATTTTTGTTAATGTCAGTTTAAGTGCAAATTTTAATAAATAAATGAATTAAATTTTGATGATACTCGAAAACTGTTGTGCTACCTTTTGCTTAAATCTACTAGCTTTTTTTCAGGGATCTGCTATAACACGCTATGCGTCTAGTGGCAGCACTGATGAGTAGGTATACCGAATTTGAGAAAAGGACCAAAGCGAACAGATTCTAGCTTCTCAGATTTACTTGCTTGAACGATGCATATCAATTGTAGAGATTTTTTTCAGTTGTTGTTTTGTATGTCGACTTTATTTGGTTTTTAAATAAAAACATGCATTGCATTTGTTGTATTTATACTGTTTTGGAAAATTAAAGAAAGAATTTAATTTGGGCTAAACGAAATGTAATAATACATACTTAATTAAGTAATACAATAAATAAATTAATTAATACATAGTAAAACAAAACACTTTCGTCATATTTATAAAATATTTACTCATCACTATCGCTTTCCGTTTCGGTTGAAGAATCGTCGGATGGGTGGATAATGATACCCAACTAGAAAAAGAACATCATACAGAGTAGAGTGGAGATAATCATTAACCATTCTTTGAAGAATTAAGAGAGATTTCATCCACTTTATTATTTTGGGAAATTTCTCTCTGCGTTGGGGTATTTCAATTGATTTGGTTCAAGCTATACCACTTTTTGAAAACGAAGCCAGGGGGTAAATCACGTAACTTTTCAGACGATCATCGTTTGAAGGATAGCAACCGACGAATGGAAAAAATCGTTGCATATTATAGCGGTTAATATTTCCCTACCACAGTTGGTTGCGCACTGTTGGCTGTACATTGCCTAAATGTATGTTTGTACTATAGCAAAAACCGCCATCGTCAAAAGTTTACATGCATTTAGGCTTTATACAGCCAACAGTGGGCAACCAACTGTGGTAGAGAAATGTTAACTCCTACAATATGCAACAATCTTTTTCATCAGTCGATTACTATCGTCCAAACGATAATCGTCTGAAAAGTTAGGTGATTTGCCCCCAGATCAACTCCTCCAAATTGCTAAAAGGAGAAATATTCCACCAAAAGTGATGCCAATGCGAGTGCGATTGGCGCTGAAGACGATGACGACGAAGTTGTAACAATGTTGGTTGATTGGTTGGTATAAGCGTATAAGTATTTTTAACGAATAAAATATGAACTTGCGGCAGACATTTTTTTGTATTCGAATTTAGTGGATTTTTCCCTTTTTTTCGGCCAAAAAAAGATGGTATGATTAGGTATAAAGAATAAATGTTTGGAGCAACGGCTGCTATGGTATGACCTTGTGTCTGATCTTCAAATGTTCCAAAACAGGGCTCTGAAAAATCTATCTCTGCATGTGGCTCAGAGATCTGCGCTTGACGGTAGGTTTGGAGCATCGGGATCTACTTTCTACAATCCATTACAATAAAAAAAAAGATCTTTCTCTCTCTCTCTCTATCTATCTTTTCCAACGCCCGCACTGTGTGGCAAAATGTTAAGGCTACAAACCCTTGAGTGATAAATTATAAAAAAAAGGGTAGGCCTGTGGCTAGGGATTCTGTGTCAACTGCCATCAACAGTTCCAGAGTATCAATTTCACTGAATGTGGCTGAGTGCCGGCAATTCCGATTTTATCAACGGTCAAAATAGTTCTCCCAAAGGGGGATATCTTAAACATAAATCGGGGCGGCTGTGAAACAGCAGTGCCGAAGGATCGATGACTAGTTGCCGCAGCGAAGCTTTTATTTAATTTGCTTTGTTATCCGTCTGTCTACTACAAATTTTAACTAGTTCTAATGGAGCTGGGGCTTTGAATTTATGCATACGTGTATAAATCCTGTGACAATGCAGTATAATGTATTTAACATCTTTTTAATTCAATATGATGCGCGCTCCCCAAGATGGAGGACTACATTTTCCTTTACAACGCCCTTGATATGCGTATCAAATTGATGATGAATTATGGACGTCATTCAACCCAATATGGCGGGCGGCCAAAGATGGTGGAGTACTTTCTTCTACATAATCCCCTTGATATGGGTATCAACTGAAAGGATTTGAGCAGTAGAATACGATAAGCTGTGCGACGGAGTTCTAACATAGCGGACGGCCCAAGATGGCGGATTACCTTTTCTCTAATGCAGTGGAATGCAATAATGTATGGAGCAAAACGTTACTAAGCATTTTAAAATAAGAAATAAATTCTGCAGAATCTGTGGGGAGAGCGAGAAGGAGTATACTGAAAAGCCTAAACGCACTAAGCGAGACTTCCTTATCAGAACTTGCACTGCCAAAATAAAACGCTTTATCAAAGCGGAGTATATGGTTCCAGCAGCAGTTAGTGATCGATAGCTGTGCTTTATAGTCGTATCTCAGTGGACCTATTTTGATCAAAGTGCATCTTATCGAGGACAACTTTGTATCTACCTATAATACATGTAAGTGCTCATTACACGCTTTAAGGCCAGACACCGAAGGCACAATTTACAAAATAATGACTTCTCTCGGCCTAGTATTTATTTGTAGCGAAATTTCTGCTTGATTTATATCACCAACCAAGAGAGAGAGAACCAATATTTAAATTAAGAAACAACTTTCGAAATTTTTGAACTGAATACATCTTACCATACAAGATCATTACGTTGTTTATCCACAGATCATAGTGAGCTATTGTAGTAAATAGTCCATCTTCGCATTCCTCGGGATTACTCATGTATTCCTTGTATATCGTATCCAATTCTCCGAAGCGTTTAAATGACTTCTCATCATCACCTAGCGCCAACCCAACTTCTTTGTACAATATCTGAAAGATAAATATTCAGTTAGAACATGCTCATATCATAGTCTACAAAAGCATTACTCACCTCTTTAAATTGGTTTTCTACTTCCGGATCCATTGTTCCATTCATATCGTACCGTGAATATTTCGGTTTAATATGCCTTTTAAATTCATCCGGTCTCAATTGCCTGAGTGCAATAGGCAGTGCATGATATTTAGCTACATACTTTAGTACCAGCCTTATGTGATCATAATCAAACATAACTTGTCGTTTGCCAGCTCGATAGCCACTGGTTTGAAGATTTTCCAGCACCAAAACCGCATCACGATCAAGCACTTTGGCATTTTCATCTAACGATATACGGCTGCCATAGGATTTGGCGAATACTTCAATTAGATCAGCTTCTGGTATTCCACTGTCTAACTGAAGCTGTCGCACTATCGGTGAAATTACCTCATAAATTGCATTTTCCCTCGGTGATGTTATTTCGGGTTTGAATAGATTCCAAAATATTTCATTAGTTAATGGTGGCAGCTTTGCCACCAACGGCAGCTCTTCTATTGTTCCATCAGCTCGTCGAATATTCGCTGATATCGAAAGCATTACACTGCCATAGTTATCGCCAGGCTTGGTAAGGTACCGACTAGAATACGATACGAATTGTCCGCCGTTCAGATGAGGATCCACAACTTTGGCCAAGTCGATTATTTCTGGTGGTGTGTCCATCTATAAAGTAAACGAACAATATGCCGTAATGTTATAAGACACATTGTACATGCATAAATGCAAAAAAAAACTAACAGAGGTCATCAATTTGTCTAATTAGAAGCTGCATTTTTGCAGTTTCATATTACACACACATACAATGTCTCAAATTTAAGTGCGCATTTGTTACGACGGAAATGTGTTCGTTTTTAAGTTTATGGCTTTATCATCGTTCTCGAGTCGAACAAAGTGAGCGAATTATTCGGTATTATCATAGGCGAATTCAAATAAACAGACCAAACTAATGAGTTGTGATTTCTTTATGTTAGCATTCGTTCTTTGAATGAGTTTATTCGCCTGATTTCGGTGAACGACAGCTATTCAGTTTGCAAACCATAATAACAAATAGCCAGATTCGTCAGGGCTTTTGTTCGACTCACGAACGATAATAGGGCTCTTAGGCTTTGCAGTTACTGAAGACCTGGATTTTAAAATATAAGTATACATATATATGTTACCGATACAATGCATAATGGCAAAAGGAAAAAAAAAAACAGGCAACAAGGACAGCGATTGTTCGGGCGCACGCCGTATCAAAGTTTATTTCGCGGACATAGTGACGCGACAAAGCAATGCGATGCGAGAAGCGATTCGAGAAGCGATGCGAGATGCGATGTGGCATGCAAGATGGTGCGCACAGTGAAGATATTCTGATGCTTGTCACGATGTATTGATCATCAGAGGAATGACTTAAAAACGTTTCCTCTAATTTCGTTTATAACAATTACCACTAGAGTAGTTTCCGTGAAATGCAATGCAAATAACTTAAATAATTTTCTTTTCTACTCTCATTAGTTTTGATTTTCCTGCAAAATAAGTAAAATTGCATCAGAAGGAAAAACAATCAAAGCCAATTGACTTAAAATCGCGGATTATATTAAAAAGAATTGAATGTACATCATTTTCTCATTCTCATCCAACAACAATGAACACTTCTCGCAAAGACTCGAGAAAGTGGTCAGAAAGTGGTCCGAAGAGATTGTGTGCGAGAAGCTTGCGAGAACCGTGCGAGAACCGTGCGAGAACCTCGCGAGTCCCGCTTCACTGTGCGCAGGCACAGAAGAATAAATGTAAACAGTTTTGTCGCAAGAAAATGCTTCTTGCATCGCATCGCCTTGTCGCGTCACTGTCCGCGCAGCCTAAGTCTAATATGCGCTCACGCCCCTCTTGCGAAGATGGGTCACGCGGCTAAGAGCGACTTCTACCAGCTCTTGGACAAGGCGTATGAGCTATGCCCTAGCCGCGAAGTTAAAATTGTCTTGGGCATCCTTAGTAGTGTGGTTGGAAAGCATAGCATGCGCGACACCACACCTGACAATGGATTCAGGCTAGTCGAGTTTGTGGCGGAATGCAACGCTGTCGCAGCGAGTACACGGTTCCCACCGCTTGATATTCACAACGGGGAATGGCTCTCTTTTGATCGAAAAATCGGCAACTAAATCGCGATTGACGCAAGGCACTCTTTCAGTATCCCGTTTGTTCCAACCTTCCGAGGAGCCAATGTGGACTCGGATCACTACATAGTTATATCCAAGGTACGGATGTGGATTTCCAGAACGGATTGAAATCAAGGCAATACTATGAGATAATTTGACGTCGGATGGCTTCAATCGCAAGATATCACCAGAACCTTTGAAGATCGCATCTGTTTTACTCTCAATCTACGTCCTATGCCGCCAACAGCAAATGAGGAAGACTAGTGGCAATGTTGACAACAAGGTACCAGAGATGTCGCATCTGGTAATATAGCAGCAGAATCGTTGAGGTTATGAAAGGAGTACTTCTGCAGACTGCTAAACGGCAAAAACAACCAATATTCTGCTGGCAGGTAGAACGAACCATTCAACAGTGACGATGATAGTCGACACTCCGGGTCCAAATCAGTGCACTTTCAGAGCAGGAAAGTCCACCATTGACCAAATATTCACACTACCGCAGATATGTTATTTAAGAAAAAAAAACCATGAATATAAAATCGATACGCCCCACCTCTTCATCGATTTCAAAGTTGCCTATGATAGTGTGTATAGAGACGTGCCATACAGATCCATGGATGACGATGGAGAACTCTCGCTGTTCCATCAAAGTCGGAACGAAACTCATAAGCCAATACTGGAGGTACAATATTTAACAACTCTGCACAATGACATTGACATAGTCGGAAGAACTCACCGGGCCGTCAGTGGGGCGTTTGCGATTATTGAAATCGAGGCAGCAAAGATGGGTCTAACGGTCACTGAAAGAAACACAAAACCAAAAGGGATACCCAACATCAGCGTCTTGGAGAGAACGCCATCCGTTTGAGAGTGTGAAGAACATTGTATTTCTAGGTTCCGTAAATGATACCAGTGGGGAGAAAAATCGATCGATCATAAATGATCCTCTGTCTGCAACTTCTAATCCAATCCATTCCATTCCTTCGCTGATGACAGCACCCTCAGTTTTTCATATTCGTTCCCAAATTTACGACCCTGCTCTTCGGCCGTGGATCAAGAACGACAACGTATGTAAAACACATTAAATTCCGGCCTTGACAGCATATTTAAATGGGGCTTAACCAATAGAGTGGAATTTAATGCTTCCAAGACTCAATGCTGTCTTCTGTCATTAAAGCGAAACTCTACTCATCAGCCATTATCCATGAATGGCACTTGCATTGTTGAAACCGAAAAACTTTCTATGCTCGGTATGTGTGTCAACAACAAACTCTGTTGGAATGACCATGTATTCGTAATCGCCAAGAATGCAGCGAAATGTTTAGGTTTCCTAAAGCGGTGTAAGAAATATTTCACCCCTTCTGATTTGGCTTCAATTTATAAGGCGTTCGCCCTAAGTTAGAGTATAACGCTCACATCTGGTCTGGTGCACCAAAAACCATATTGCACTTGCTAGATAGGATACAAAAACGCGCGATAAAACTTATAGGAGACTCGAGTATTACGAGCAGTTTTGCTTCGCTCGAACACCGTCGTAATGTCTCCTGCCTATCCCTGTTCTATCGATATTTCCACCGAAAATGTTCAATTGAAATAGCCAATAGCATTCCTCCCCTTCTTCGTTTTAACCACAATACTCGCCATGTCTCGAATGCTCATCGGTTTACCCTTAAGCCTATCTTCGGACGCACCGTGAAATATAGAGATTCCTTTATGAGCCGCACAACATGTTTGTGGAATGCTCTCCCCGAGTCTGCTTTTCCTCTCCATTATAACCTACAGACATTTAGGACCAATGGGCATCGGTGCCTCCTTTCCCCCTTATCCCTTTTCCTTAACGCTCACGGTATGTATAATACATAAAAAGGGTAGTCACAACCCCTTTAGCGCGAGTAAATTATAAAAAAATAAAAAATAAAAAAAACTAAGGTAACTCGCTATAGGACACTAATCATGCCAGTCATGCTGTATGGCTCAGAGGCATGGACTTTGTCAAAATAGGATGAGAATGTCCTGCTTACTTTGAGAGAAAAGTTCTTCGAGTGATCTTTGGTCATGTCTGCATAGACGGCTAATGGAGGAGAAGATACAATGCCGAACTCTACGGTCTATACAAGACAACGACTTAGTCAGAAGAGATCACATAGAGCGACTAAGATGACTGAGCCATGCAGAACGGATGGAACCCAATATTCCACCCCGAATGTGCCGCGACCTCAACTAACTTGGCGTGAGTATCTCGAGGCAGCCGGCTTGTAACCGGACTGGCTGGAGAGTATTGTTGGTTGAGGCCCAGGTCCATCTCAAACTATAGTGCCACCTAAGTAAGTAAGTAAGTACGACCCTATGTGTATAAATTATTAGTCAAAAGAGACTGTATCTTTAATTCTTCCGTTCAATGTCGACATTATAAATATTTGCAGGAACCGAACCATAGGTCTTCATCTATGATAGAACGTAAGTTTTGCACATCTGCATGCTAATGATCAACTCATCATTAGCATAAAGAGAGAGAAACCGAAAACACTTAAATTTACTATTTTCGAGATGAGGGTAATGACATTTTAATGAATGCTTTTCAATTATTAGTTATTGAGCAATCACTATTAAGCTGGAGCTGCCGGTTAACAAATAAATTTAAATTTTGTGTGTCTCATCACATAGGTGTAGATACAATTGAAAAACAAGTAACAATATTGCCGTCATCACTATGTCACATTAAATGTCCATCAATTTACAACCATTTCCTCTTAATAAATTAATCTAATCACTAATGACCCACCGCCAAAGTCAAGCGCTACACACTGTAGACAAAAAATGAAACAAACTAAACCGCACAAAATTTCGCGTTCAACTAAAGTTACAAAAGCTGTAAACTACAGCATATGTAGTATCTCTCACTGGTGATTTGTATTCTAAACTAGCAAAATTTATTGGAACTAATTTGAAGAGTCGGTGAAGCTCTCGAAGTACAAAAAAAAAAAAAACTGCTTGGCAATTTAGATAAAGCTAAGTTAGTCGAAAGCATACAGAGAAGTCACGAACGTCTGAAAACGATTGTATAGTACCCTATCAGAAGCAATGAGGAGAGTTTAATAGATTTTAATTTATCAGGCCATCCCATAAATAATGCGGTTTTGCATGTACGTCATTCAATTAAAAAAAATTAAAACAATTTGAGGTAATTGTTTTAAGCCAGATTTATAAAATTCCTCCGTTTTAGGAATGCGTTTATGTTGGAGCTGTGATAAGCGATAAGAGCGGCAAGTCTTGCGGAGCGGAGAAAACCACACTTTGAATAATAAGGAAGCACGTATATTTTCTTAGCTCTTATCGAGTATCCTACAAACATATTTTATAATTTCTACCAAAAATGTTGAAAAATTAGATTTTTTTTTAAAGTACGAGTTTTATGGGCGGATTTCAAATGACTAAAATTTAAACTAACCTGGGCTCCTAGAAGTCCATATACATATTTTTTTTATAATACGCGCCCACTTAAGGGGTTATGAATACCCTTAACATGTTTACGCATAGTGAGGGCGTTGTAAAGGATAGATAGAGGGTAAAAAATATGGTGTAGTGGTTTGAAACTCAGTTGTTTACGCTTTAAAGAAACTCCGGGGTGGCGTCCAGATAACTGAGGAGATTTTCGTTATTTTTGGTCCTTCTGATTCGCAGTATTTTTTATTTTTTTTGCCGATAGTCAATATCATACGCAAATAATCATCAACAGAACGAATAATTTTTCCAGCCTTATGATCAAGCTACTGCCAGTGTTATGCCTTCGCAGTAGTGTTCATACTTTCGCAGTTGATCTTACTTTATACAAAGTGAATTCGACACTGTCATGGCTTGGTATCACGATAATGGGCTTATTACGAGTATTAATGCCAAAAAACAAAGGTTATGCACATTCATCCCCCCATATCTTGAAGTATAAAGTTACTTCAAAAATGCAAACAGCGGAGTGTCTGCATAAAGTAGGTAGTCATCTGCATCTTCGAAAAGAGGATGACTGCTCACCAATAACACTGGTCAACACGATTTTTTGCCGTTAATTAAATTATACATTTTTTGAATCGCACATGCATAAGTATTAACAGAAAAGTATCAGAAATAGTTTAGAACATCGAATTATCCAAACATATGACAAAATTTATAAAGGGTAAGCCAACACCTAGTATGGAAGTTTTCATTCAACTAAACACACATTATTACAAAAATAATATATAGAACTTTATTGATTAATGAAGTTCGGTCCATGGCAATTATAAATGGATTTCAAACGTAACATCCCAACTAAAATTGCGGCCATTGACCCACTTAATCATCAAAAGGTCATCGATAATTTTGACCTTCGGATGGTTGCTTGCAACAGAAGCCGTGGTATTCACATGAACGATGTTGTGTCCCATTCATAATTGCCATGGACTTCATTAATCAATAAAGTTCTATATTTATTTCACAATAAATGTGTGTTTAATTTAATGAAAACTTCCACACTAGCTGTTGGCTCACCCTTTAGTTGACATTGGTTACTGACAGTCTATCGCGTATGAGTATTGTAACTACCTTCACTAAAGAACTAACGATAACAAAAAAATATTGCTCCTTAGAAGGGCCAAACAACTAAGGCCAAGTTGGTTGAGGTCCCCCTCCAATTGTTTGCGTCACCTATCACGAGGTCGTCTTCTACTGCGTCGTCCATCCGGGGTGAATTCGAAGACTTTCTTGGCTAGAACGTTGGGCTCCATCCGCTCTACATGACCCAGCCATCTTAGTCGCTGTATGTGAATATTTCTGGCTAAGTCGGTGTCCTTGTATACGCCGCATAGTTCGACATTGTATCTTCTCTTCCACTTACCGTCTATGCAGACAGGACCAAAGATCACTCGAAGAACTTTTCTCTCAAAGTGACCAAGGGCACACTCTTTCGATTTTGAGTAAATCCATTTCTCTGCGCCATACAGCAGGACTGGGGTCATAAGTGTCTTATAGAGAGTTACCTTAGTGGTTCGATATAGGGCCTTCTTAGCCCATAAAAAAAAAGCGATTGGCAAGAGCAATTCTTCGTTTGATTTCCCCACTACTGGAGTCATTTGCGAAGCTCGCTACAGAGTCTAGGTAGACAAAGTCCTTTACTACCTCAAAATTGTATCTGTCTATTGTGACGCTATTAGCATAGCCAACATCAGATGGGAAAACTGCTCAACGTGTCATATTTCGAGACAGATCTGGGTTAAGCTGGACCAAAAACGTAATGCCGAGCTGGTCAAGTTCAAGCGAACACAGATCGGCTGCGTTGTCGATGTTCTCACTGGACACTGCCAATACGCCTAAAGACTTGGCCTCTTTTCCAAGGACTTCTGCAGAAGCTGCAGGGACAGGGAGGAGGAGAAAACCATCCTTCACCTCCTATGCACTTGTCCAGCCCTGTCGCATAATAGAATGTTCCATCTGCTCCATCGCCCCCCTTCCTTGACGACCTCGGCGATCTGGCGTCCTTAGATGTCATGTGCATCCATCGCTTCATCAAAAACTCCGGTTGGTTTTGTTAGTCCCTGAGTGGCCTAATAGTTGATCCATGGTATCACAAAGGACCTTCACCAGTCTAAGTGTGTCTGCGCTCTCGTGAGTTACATACATCAGCAGCCAATAGCCGACCAGCACCGGCTGGCTGGCTTGGTGATTTGCTGAACTCCAACGTCGGTCATTCACATGAACTGATTTCCGTTCATGCTGAAATTGCTGATTGTCATTATTTTGTTAAGATAGGTCATAAGCTAGAAAGTAAGTGACTGAGGAAAGAGTCTCGTTCCAACAGTTATTGAACAAAGTCGTTCTTTTTCGTTTATTGAAGACTGAGTTTAATTATTTCGATTTTTATCTCGCGTGGACAGCTAACTTAACATTGTTATGCATTCATATGAGTCATTGAATTTCACCCTTAAAGTAAAGTAAACAAGTGATAAGGAATGCCATAGTTTTGTGTGTACGTTTGCAGCAGATTACGAACGCCTAAATAAACACAAGTTTATGACTGGGACGACAATGGGATTTTTCTTCATACGGATGCATAGGTCTCATTATGGATGACTATTGTTCGACACATCAGTTCATCCAACATCGTAGAACTCAATAGACCTAATAGACTACTACACTACTATACTATACTAAATAAAAACGTTGTTTCTATTTCCGTGCATAACAGCGAGATTGCAGGTGGGATAGTGTGTGTTGTGTGGGATGCCTAGTTTGACTGCATGGTCTCCTATAGGCCAGTGACCCGTGGTGGTCGCTGTTAACCTGGCTGCGCGTTCTATTAAGGAAGTCATTTGTTTTTGCTTTGTTATAGTTTGGCCACATCTTCCTAGATATGACACAGTTTGTGAGCCTAGTCCATCTGAGATTGGCATTATCAAGGAATTTCGAGGATATTTCTGCTTTGACTGCTCCCAGCGGAAACTGAACTGTTTCCGCAAAAGAGCTGTAGAGGGCTGAGCCTTGCCTTGTGTCCTGGAACCCACATCAGGGTTACCTTGAATTAGCCAGCTACCGAGGCTAGCTAATTTTGGCATTCAAGCACTAGCTTGGAGGATATAATAACCGAGGCAATAGTCTTGATGGCTGCTTGGCTATCGATAAAAATAGCGACGTCTATGTAAATTGTAACGCCGAAATCTTTAATCAGCTGCTCATTTTGCCATTCTAATCTTGTGGGGAATTGAACGTCAACTCTCTTTGTGAAATTCAATTTGGGTATAATGTAATCTGTTGTGGGCAAAACGAGCTCTCTCCGTAGAGAGTTTAAAATGTTACTATTCTCATATGGTTTCATAAACCAACATCCAGACTTCCTGAGTCTAACCCCACTGTGTGCTGTGATGTTTATTATGTTTAGGTCTAAAGGTAGAAGACGCAGAAAGACTGTTAGAGCATCGGTCGGGGTTGAGCGTAGAGCGCCTGGGGTGCATATACATGCTGTTCTTTGTACCTTATTAAATTTGGTTATATTATAGACTTTTCTTAGAGCCGGTCACCATACAATTGATCCATAGGTGGGAATTGGTCGTACCACGCCTGTGTACATCCATAAGGTCAATTTTGGTTGCAGAGCCCATTTTTTTCCAAAGGTTGTGCTCCAAGCATAGAAGCTTCCTTACCCGTTGTTCTAGGATAACCCCTAAATACCAAGCACTGGACGATAAGGAAAGCGATTGGCCATTTAGCCGAGGAGGTGCGAAGTCGGGTATTTTGGTTTTAGTGGTGAAGAGCATCAGTTCAGTTTTGCTCGAGTTGACACCAAGACCACACTTTTTGGCCCAAGCGCTTTCTTTACTCAGAACATATTCCATGATTTCGCATAGGACGGAGCAAAACTTTCCTGACACTAGTATCACCATGTCACCTGCATACCCGAATACCTAGATTCTTTCTCTGTCTAATGTTAAAAGGATTTTATTTATGACTATCAGATATAGTAGAGGTGAGATAATACCGCCTTGGTGTGTTCCCCTACTGGCAAATTTGGTTGCATTGCTATTGGCTAGTGTTGCCTGAATAATACTAGTGCTAAGCATAGAAACGATCCATCGACTTAGACAGCTTTCTCTTCCCAGCTCCGTAAGGGACTCTAGGATTGCTTCAGTGTGTGCGTTATTGAATGCTCCTTCTATGTCTAGAAAGGTAGCTAGGGTATATTCTTTGTAATGTATATTGTTTTCGCACTACCTTGTAAAGAACTATCACTGCTGATCTACGAGTTCCTTTGAATTATGCGTGCTAGGCTTTAGAGGGGGATGGTTCTATTTTACTTCGCAAATGATTATCTAGGAGTCGCTCGAGAGTCTTCAGTACAAAGGAAGTTAGACTGGGTGGTCTGAAAGCTTTCGAGTTTTCATGACCGCGTCTGACTGCCTTTGGAATTAAGAAAACGTTCACTCATCTCCATTAAAGGGGTACATGGTTGTTCAGCAAACAGTTTCTAAAAATCGGCGTGAGCCATGGAATTGCTAGGTCTTGCGACATCTGTAGCATAATGGGTAGAATACTGTCCAGGCCCGGGGATCTATAAGCAGCGAAGTTGTTTAAGCCCCAGGAACGTTTTTTCTCTGTAATAATGGGTATAACGTTTTTCAGGCCCTGAGAGCTTGTGGTTTCACTTCTCGATGAGATATGGCATCAGATCACCAGTGGACCTGTTGCTACGAAAACCATATTCCTGGTCATTGAAGTGTTTTCGTGAATCAAAATATTTCATAAGCTGACGATTTATCAGCGTTTCCATGACCTTGGAAAGAAGGGACGTTAGTGCAATGGGTCGGTAATTGGACGGGGAGGAAGATTCGCATTTTTTAGGGACGGGCTGGACAAATGCTGTTTTTTATCTACTCGGAAAGAGCCCCGAAGAGTAGGATAGACAGAAAAGCTTACGCAGAGGTTTTGCCAGCGTGGAAGAACACCTCTTCAGAACTATGGGGGGGGGATACCATCTGGACTAGCGGATTTGTGTATGTTAAGGCCTTTAAGTACTCCTGCAGCTGTACGAGTGCGAAAGTGGACTTGTCCCATGGAAAATTCGACGCTCTCAAGTACAGGTGGAGACAAAGCACTATCTGGCAGGGTGGAATTCGCTGCAAAGTGAGCAGCAAGCAGATTCGCTTTGTCTAAGGAGCTGACAGCTGGAATGTCATTATAAATGAGCGTTGGGATGGCAGACGAGGCAGAATTTTAAATATTTTTGACGAATGACCAAAAATGTTTGCTACCTTTGGGACATTGTAGAAGTTTTTGCCTCAATTTTTGGTCATGTAAGAATTTTACACGTCAAATGTGGACATTGCAGTCATTTCTGGCTTGTTTAAACTTCTTTCGGTTTTCCTCAGAATTATAAGACGCGAAAACTTACCTCTTTTAACCTGACAACATCTTTGCAGCTCTGATCAAACCACGAGTTTACCGTAGGTTTAATGCTCTTTATTCTGTTAGGAATATAGTCATTCATACCTAAGAGAATGATGTCAGTAATCATATCAGCGGCGGCAACCACATCACTATCGAGGAAGCATAGCGACCAGTTAAATCTCCTAAAGAAACTATTTAGGCCGTCACAGTTGGCTTTCTCGTAACGCCAAACTTTTCTTTTAGGAGTTTTTTCTTTAACTGTGTGGTCGGAGTACGAGAATTTAGCTGATACGGTATTGTGGTCGGACCGGCCTAGAAGCGCTAAAACATCAATGGGGCATTTATCAGGGTGCGTAGTAAGAAACAAGTCCAGTGTTGGCGGAATGACTTACAATGTCCGGTATGCGTGTAGGCTCATTTACAAGCTGAGTCAAATTGTTTATCTCAGCGAAAAGTTCAACATACCTTCCTTCGGATGTTGTCTGGCCAGAATGTCGAAGCCATTCCAAATTGTGTATCTTGAAATCGCCCGCAATGACGATTTCAGTATGAGGATACAGGGAGACAATTCGTGTGATGGAATCGGACAGCGCATCAAATTCGTTAAAAGTTGAGTTGCTATCCGCACTAGGGCTTCTGTAAAGAAAGCAGTAGTGAATTATTTGCTTACGGACGGAATTATTTAGCCATTTGTAATTAAATTCCGGGTAGGAACAGTGGCCATACTGTGGTGGAACTTGGTAAGCTATATCACTACGGACATAAATGGCAAGGCCGCTAGGCAGCTTCAAATCAGATGATTCTTCAACTACCTGTGTTTCACTAAGTGCCAAAACAACTGGTTTATAGGAATTAGCGTGGGCGTACAAGTCGAAGAAATTAGTTAGAAGCCCACGAATGTTGGTAAAATCAACCCTAAATTGCCTCATCATTACAACATTAAAACACAAAAAGACACAACTCTGACGGTACGTGTACAAGATTAGGTGATGAATTGGCATTTGTTGACATTAAGTTCAAGATGATTTTTCTGGCACTAGAGAGAAAATCTGTTTATCTTATCACTGATTATTATCTCATCTTGAAGTGAGCGAGAATCAGTGGGGAAAAGTATGTATCAAAATATTTTCATGTCATCGGCATAGACGTGGCGCCGTGGCGTAAGTGGTTAGTGTGTCGGATCACTGCGCGTGAGGTTCCAAGTTCGAATCCCAGAAAACACCAAAAAGTTTTTTCACGGTGCCACCTCTCGCGAGCGTCTGACAAACATCCGAGAGTAGTGTTGTCTCGTAAAAGCTTCTTAAAACAAATTGCCCCTCGGATACGGCATTAAACTGTAGGTCCCTTCCATTCGTGTGAAAAATATAACGCACACAACATGGGTGGTTGCCGAGAAGCTAGGCCCTGACACTTAAAGAGCTATTGCGCCAAATATTATTACTATTATCGGCATAGACAGAGAGATACAAGTCTTTGATAATGCAGTCGACATCTTTGGTGGTCAGGACGAAAATTAAAGGACCAAGATGACTGCCTTGAGGGACACCCGAAGTAATGGAGTTAGAGATAGAAAATCTAAATATAACCTCGTACTGCCGACCTTTCAAGTAGGATTTGATCTAATTGATATAACCGGGTTGAAAACCAAGAGCTTTCAACTTAAGAATAATAATTCCATGGGAGATTTTATCAAATGCTTTACTGAAGTCAATGACAATTACATCGATTTCGCTGCCATTTCCGAATGTACACAGCGCCTGAGAAACGAATTCAGTTAAGTTGGTGGTTGTTGATCTACCTTTAAGGAACCCATGTTGGTTGGAAGAGAAAAAGGGTTTGCAGTGAAAAAACATCGAGTCGTAAACAATGCTCTCTAGTTTGGTGATAGGTCGATAGTTAAATATTTAATTTTTAGGACCTTTCTTGTGAGTTGGGATAATAAATGAGTTCTTCCAAGGGATAGGGAAGAAGCCTTGGGAAGTGGACATAAGAAAAAGAGAAGTCAATGGTTGGGCCAAGTGGGTCACGCATTTTTTTTAGAATAATTGCGGACAACCTATCAGGACCGGAAAAATAGTCTTCCTTAAGTTTATTAATCTTTTCTGCGACAAGCAGCGAGGTGAAGGCAAACCCCACAGGCGGATCAGTAGAAATGCGGTGAAGTGGGAGGGCTGTGATCCCTTGTTTTCGGATCATAGCCTCGCTGATAAAAGGAAGAAGAAAGAAGAAGTAGCGAGGTGATATTAATCGAAACTAATAAAGTTTTGCCGCAATTGTCCATATAGGAGAAGTAACCGTGGTCGGGCTTCAGGATGTGGTCGATAAACGACTGGCTAAAAAAGTGAGCGAATAGGTTTACAACAATTTTAGGGTCCGACGAAGAAGTGTTGGCGAGTTTAAGGGTAGGCGGATAACTATCCGATTTTCGTTTAGCATTTATGAAATGATAGAAACGCTTAGGATCAGTAATGAGACCGGATTGCATTCTGTCAAGATAATCCTGATAGAGAGCTTCGCAGAGTTCGGCGAAGTATGTATGTGCGTGCTGATAGATGGAGTAGTTATAGCCAGAACGGAATTTCAGGTATGCTCTCCACAGTTTGTTCCTCTCGTTACAAAGTGAGCGCAATTGTTTATTATACCAGGATGGGGATGAAGAACTGTTTTTTTTTTTTTTTTGGAGCGAATAAGGAACAGCTTGCAGAAGACAATCGAAGATTGTAGTATAGAAGTATGCAAGAGCAGCATCCAGAGTAACGCGTGCGTAATTAAAATTAGCATTACTGAGCAGGACGTTAAGTTAGGTGAAGTCAGCTTTTCGAAAGTTAAAGCTATATGAGTTCTGAGAATGAATAACAGAATTTAAGTCACCGTATGAATACGATACAAAGAGGGGCGGATGGTATCGGCCTCGAGTAGAGAGAAGATGGTTGCTTGCTGTAATCATACAATTATCGGCATCAGATGAAAAGATAAGGTCAAGTTGTCTGCCAAGGATATTAGTTATGCCACTGATTTGATGGAGGCCGGGGTTGAATTTACTATGATAGATCACAATAAGCTGTAGGACTCTTTCTTAGGTGCACCCTTTCACAGCAGTGAGCCTGAGTTTATTGCTGCCTAGTGAGATGTTAATTTTCCTGCCTTCTAGCATGCAATTTATTCAGTTACATTTTGTATTATCTTCTTCTATGTACTGGATGCATCTGTATATTTGGGCGTACTCGGTGTTATCAAAAGCTCCTTCGATGTCAAGGAAACAGCCCACCGCAAACTCCTTGTCTCCAAAGGGTTTGGGAGTCCTAGTTGAGAGAGATCCTGAAGAACATGGGTTATTGATTTTCCTGTTTCACAGGCATTTTGGTTTTTATTTTGAGGATTCATAGCGAGGGCTTTATCCCTTATATGTCTATCAAGTATTTTCCCAATAGCTTTGAAGAAGAAAGCGGTAAGACGTATGGGTCGGTATGATTTCGCCCTATCCCAGTAGGAATTAGATGGGTAAGAGTATGAGTTCAACTTTCTTTACAAAACGACACAGTTCAACAGTGTCCAATTCCATTTTAATTGCTATTTTGCACCTTTTTACATATATTTGTTGGAGATAAACAAAAGATAAATTTCTAGAGAACGGAAATTGATCTTGAGGACGTTTCAAAATGAAATTTTCACTTCCAAACTATATTCGCAAATTTTGTAACGTCAATTGGCAACAGTTGTATCTGATTTCGTTTTCTTACAGAGTGCCAGTTAAAATTAGAATCGCAAATCATTTTCGCATATATTTGACTTTAGAATAATAACACAGATCGAGGTCCCAGATGTGGGACTCTATTTGCTTATAGAATTCGTCCTTTTCTTCTCAGTCGTTGGTTTCTTCGGGTCAGAACTCGGATTACGTAAAGACTCGCAGCGTTTTCAAAGCAAAAGGCTTTCAAAATATTTAAGGAATTTCCGATCAATGAAATGAAATGATTTATTCTAAATTTAGAAATTTGTCTTTTGCAAATATGCAGCAATTTTGCGTATACTTTATTCATCAGAATAAATAATCAACTAAATTAGATTAAATACTTTGGTTTTACCAAAAATATCCGAACTTTTTTGACAATTTCACGATGTCACGCATCTTCTTTAGTAAAGTCGCCGATGGAGGGGTTTGAAGCATGTCCATGTCATAATCCTTAAAGTCATCGGGCAAAGTATGATCCTCAGCCAAAAGTACTCTTGCCATAAGCATCGCATGAGAGATCTGAACTGGAGAAATTCGGTTTACTTCCTCGATAAACCTGAAATAGAAAGAAAATAAGGTTTGCTATAAAACTGCAAAAGTTAATATTTACAAAGTAATGGTTTGCAATGGGCATAGGGAAAGGTAGATTGATATTAAATGAATGAATGAATGCGCCTTTATGTACCTATCGATAACTGTTGCGATTGCAGGAGGATTTAGGGAGAAAAGCCCAAATTAACATGAAGAAGCTGCTGAAGCAAATGAGAAGTTATTTTGTGTTTTTGACCATGAAGATGATATTCACATGATCTGAATAATCAGAGACGTACAAAAACGAATGATTGTAGTGAGAACGTCGAAAGACCACATTCGCAAGCGACTGTCAGGAACATTGCAGATGGTATGTTTCTCAATCTCTCGAGAAATTCAGTGTCACCAGCATCTTTTCACTATATAGGCAAGAGAGAAATTCATGGTTTCACGAATAGTTTCGGCAAACATGTACATATGCAAGAAACAAGTGGCCTACGAAGCGACGCTGCAAAGGCAGACGAGAGCTACCCGCGAGATCTATGAGAGATGTGTTACTGCAGGAATTACGTGTGACTAGTCCACGTGGTATCATAAAATGTCGAGTCGACTAAAAACTAATGAGCTATGTCAAGTCTAGAAGTCGGAAAAGATACTACATTGCTTTTAATGCTAGAAACGGTCTTCGATACAGCGACGGATTGGCTCCGGCCAGAGTCTGAGTCAGAGTCAGAAACGGGATGTAGTTAAATTTTCTAGTGTGACTCTAAATCCAGTCAGGGGTCTGATGCTGGTGTCATCGCGGAAAACGGAACGCCATCGCCGTTTCCCCCCAATCCGGGTTAGCCTGTAAAGGCACAGAGCGGGTCATCGCATTTATTTAGATAATAGCCATGGCCGGCTTACATAGTTTTAAGGTAGTCTTAAGTTTGTATGATAGATAAAAAACAACAAATTAAAAAATAGCACAGCACTTGGCTAATTAAAAAAAAAAAAAAAAAAGAAATCAAGCACAGCACTTGGCTTAAAAAAAAAGAGTGTATTTAATTACACTCCGTAGTTAAGTTAGCTTAAGTTTATTTTTAAAGTAGTTTTTAACTTTTATTTATACACGTACCAACAAGTTCATTTACTAAGTTTTTTTTTCTTATATAAAAACCATTGTTCTTAGTTTTCAATCATCATTAGTTAACTTATATACATTTAGTTAGGTTACGTCGAAAGACATATGTTAAGTGTTAAGTTTAGCTTAGAGCGCCCGCATGGGGCCAGTAAGTTAGAATCAGATAGTTAAGTTAATTAAGCTAGTGTTAAGCGTTTTTGTTAGCATGTAAGGTATACTGAATTACACAATAAAATGCATTGAAAATGAAATGAAAAGGGTTGGTGTATTTGCATCTGTAGTGATAGTCTGGCTGCACCTAAGGCCTTACTAAACCTTTGCTCGAAATTTCCAAAAACAGTTAGCGAATGTGCCGTCGGGTTAACTTCTACACCACTTAAAAAAGTAATAATTACCTAGCAGCCAACAGCCTCCGATCCAGATAATTTTACTGATTTTACAACGACCCTTGCAAACGTAAAGAGACAACGATCTTCATGTCTGCACGTGGAATGTTAGGTCCCTCTACAAATCAAGTGCAGACGAACAACTTGCTAATGCCCTAGACTGATCCAAAGCAGGCATTACCATTATGTTCGCATTATTATTATGTTCGAAAAACTGGCAACCAAATCGATTACATTGCGATCGACGCAAGTATTCTCCGTGTTTGCACTTTCCGAGGAGCCAACGTCGAGCCCAATCACTACCTATTCCGTATTCAAGGTACGGATGTGAAACCGAGCGAAACCAACCAAATACTGCGAGGAAATTTGACGTCGGACGGTTACAATCCCGAAAGACCGTCACAGATTTTGCCGATGGAGTCTCTTTTAATCTCAATTTAAGTCCTATGCCGCCAACAGGAAATGGGGAACATTAGTGGTAGCGTTGCTTACAAGCCATCAGAGATGTCGCCTCTTATGAACTGAGTTTCTCTCGGCCACCACAACGAAATCCCTGGTTTGATGAAGAATACCGACAACTTCATGCGGCAAAATGAGAGGCGTACCAAGCGGCACAGCATAGAGGGAGCTGTTTGTGAGCAGAGGAAAACGAGAGGAAGAAACACTTCGGCACACTGCTGAACGGCGACGATGATTAATTCTCCACTGTCGGGCATAACGAGCCATTCAAAAGTGATGATAACAGTCAAGAATTCCTAAACTTAAATCCAACAAAGATGCTGGAGCCGACGGTCTTGCCGCCGAAATGAGATGGTCAATAGTATGCACCAGCTTATCTGTAAAATTTTGTCGAATGAAACTATGCGCAAGAAGAAGAACTCAACTAGTGGGGCGTTTACAAGCACTGAGACGGAAGCAGCAAATATGTGCTTAGCGGTCAACGAAAGCAAAACAAAATACCTACCCATATATATGGTGCCTACAAAAAAGGGCTCCCAACATCAAGGTCTTGGACAGAATGCTATAACTTTGAGGTAGTAAAGGACTTTGTCTACTTAGGCCCTATAGTAAGCTCCACAAATGACACAAATGAGTGAGGAGATCGAGGGAAGAATTACTCTTAGCAATCCTAGTTTTTTGGCTAAGAAGGCAACGGAGTAACAAAGCCCTATCTCAAACTACTGAGGTAACTCTGTGTAAGGCACTAGTCACCCCAGTCCTTCTGTATGGCGCAGAGTCATGGACTTTGTTAAAGTTGGAAGAGGAGGCTTCTATTACTTTGAGAGAAAAGTTTTTCGAGTGATCTTGGTCCTGTCTGCATAGAGCACGAGTAGAGGAGAAGGTACAATGCCGACTTATACGGCCTACACAACGACAACGACTAAGCCAGAAGAGTTCACATACAGCGATTAAGATGGCTGGGTCATCTAGAGCGGATGGAACCTAATGTTCCAGGCCGGAAAATCTTCAAATCCACCCCGGATGTATAGCGACCTCAACTAACTTGGCGTGCGCAACTGGAGGCAGCTGGTTCATAACCGGGCTGGCTGAAGAGTTTTGTTGGTTGAGGCCTAGGTCCGATATTGTGTTGGTTGACTTTGAAAAGGCATTCGACAGACAACCACGAGATCTGATATGCGTGGCGCTAAGACATCGAGGTAGCTTCTCTGTTGCTGTCTTGCAATTGGAAAATACCCCCCTTCAAACTCATCGGCTCAAATATGCATTGCTGGACAACCGGTAGAGAGAGTAGAGGATTTCCAGTATCTTGGGAGTATTGTCTCGACCGATGGTGGAACCGAACTGGATATAGCCAACAGGATCGCCAAAGCAAAGTCCGCGTTCGGTATGTTGTCCAAAATATGGCGAAGCAATGCAATCAGTTTGAGCACCAAAATAAGACTGTTCCGCTCCAACGTTGAATCCGTGCTACTATATGGTTGCAGCACGTGGAGAGTGACCACCACTATCACCAGAAAGCTGCAAACGTTTGTTAATAGGTGCCTGCGCAATATCTTAAGGATTTTCTGGCCCAATCGTATCTCTAACGAACACCTTTACGAGAGAACGGGTCAGGAACCAATAGGCACAACTATCCAACGGCGGAAGTGGCAGTGGATTGGTCACACGTTCCGAAAGGGTGACAGCTCCATAGCGAACCATGCTATGCAATGGAACCCTCTAACTCAGGATGGCAGAAGACCTGGCGGTCCGAGGAGAACATGGCGCAGAACAGTCGAGAAGGAGGCACGGCAGTTAGGGAAAAGTTGGGGAGAACTCAGACGCATTGCCAGAAACCGTACACGATGGCGCGTAGGCGTAGTAGAGGCCCTAGGACCCACAAGGGGATACAGGACATAAGTAAAGTAAGTAAGACCGAGGTTGAAGTCATCTTCATACGTAAGGCAGAAAAGAGCTCGTACGTGGAACCAAAGGATCTCCGACCTATCATTCTATCGCCCTTTCTACTTAAAACTTTGGAAAGGTCAATTTATATCCATCTTCGGCAAAGTATTAGCCCAGCTTTGCTCTCGCCGTCCCAACATGCGTACTGTAAAAGCCTTACATTCGCTTGGGCGCATCATTGAAAAAGCATTGAGCATTAAAGAATACACTATGGTAGCTTTCCTTGTCGTCATTGAGGGACCATTTAACAATGTCAAATCGAAGGCGAATACCGACGGATACTTCGCTTTGGAGTGTAATTCAATTGCTTGCATGCAGGATTATTAACACACAGCTGGACGATGCTCCGCCCCAGAAGAAATGCCCGTTGCGGACACCCCAAAGTGATGGAGTCTTGTCATCTCTTCTGTGGAACCTGGTAGTAAATAAGCTACTGGTGGACCTGGATACGTTAGGTTGCAAAATGATCACCTATGCTGATGACATTGTTATTGCTGCCTCCGATAAACACCCAGACACTCTCAGGGAAATCCTCCAATATGCTCTCCTTCGGCTCACCAGATGGGGCTGAATGTGGAACTCGTAAGCCCATAAAACGGAACTCGTTCTCTTCACGAGGAAATATAAAGTTCCCCTCATTGACCCTCCTATGATAAACGGCACCAGTCTCACCTGCTCTGCAAACGCAAAATATCCGGATCTTATTTTGGATAGGAAATTGAAGTGGAAAGCCAATCTACTAGAATGCGTCAGGAAAGCAAATGTAGCTATCTATTCCTGTAAAAAGGCTATAGGTAGGAGCTGAGGTATGAAAGCTCAAATCACTCATTGGCTGTACGTGCCCGCTATCAGGCATATAGTACTCTATGGCGTGATCGTATGGTGGCCTGCTCTTGACAGGACTGTCCACCTCACTCAACTAGCTAAGGTGCGAAGATCTGTATACATTTGCATCAGAGGGCTTCATCCATCATGCGCTAAAGAATACGTTTACGCGTTAGAGGTTATAACATTCTGGACGCCGTGAACCTTTTAAAAAAAGAGAGAAAACGACCAGACCGTGGTGAAGAAACTACATTGAAACGTAAGCTTCCGCTTTTTGTGCTATCATTCCATAAAACGGAAAGCCAGCAAAAGATATTCAATATTCGTACAATCATGAGTATGGTCGTTCAAATTGAGCCGCTACGTGTCAACACGAAGACAATCCCTCAATGCAAGCGATGCCAAGAGTTTAATCATACACAAGCGTACTGTCGGAAAGAGCCGCGCTGCGTTAAGTGCGCTGGGAAACACTCTTCGGAAAATTGCAATTTGAGCACAAATGAAAAAGCTACTTGCGTTAACTGCAAAGGAAGGCACCCAGCAAATTATCGCGGTGGCGAGGTCGCTAAGGAATTACAGATGCGACGGAAAAAATCGACAACGCCGATTGTACGGGGAACGAAATCAGTCAATCGGGCTCCTACGTCGGAATTGCTAAGCAGACTGAGCGGTCTCGTAAGCCAGTTGTACAGATTCCTAAGCCGACTGAAAGGACGTTCAAATCAGCAGTGCAGACTCTTGAAACAGTCAATCAGCCTTCTAAGCCGGGTAAACGTACGTCAAAGTCGTCCACTAAAAAGGCTGAACGAAAAATAACCTCTGACAAGCCAGAGAACCCCGTACGTCTGACATATTCTCAGGCTGCAGTCAAAGCAACCAAACGAAACGTCGGATCACCCTCTGATCCGTTGAATGAAATTATAAACTGCATCTACGCTAAGTTCGAGGAACAATGTGAAATTAACAAACGGATTCTCGAACGTCTCAGTAACTTCGAAAGCTTTTGTATGGCTAACCATAAATCTAAATCTAAGTAAATATGAACTCTTTGCTTAAAATAGTAACATGGAATGCAAACGGACTCTTACAAAAATCTAACGAATTAGAAATGTTTCTAATAAGAGAAAATATCGACATATGTTTGATCTCCGAAACCTATCTAACAAGGAAATCGCAGATAAAGATAAGAGGCTACGCTGGTTATCACGCCTATCATCCTTCTGATAGAGCGCGGGGCGGTTCGTCCTTATTCATTAAAACTAACATCGAACATTCGGTCGACATAAGCATAGAGCTGGAAAAACTTCAGTTGTGCGCAGTAAGGGTTAAAAATAAACACCTGAGTTACAATATAGCGTCTGTTTACTGTCCGCCGCGCTGCAAACTAGAAAAAGTCGACTACTTTCGTTTCTTCAATGCTCTTGGTTCAAATTTTCTTATTGGTGGAGATTTCAATGCGAAGCACACCTTCTGGGGTTCAAGATGTACATCTTATAAAGGAAAAATTCTCTACGAAGTGGCAAATGAATTCGGTTGTTGTTTTTATTCGACAGGAAAACCGACCTATTGGCCAACTGACTCACAAAAAATTCCCGATCTTGTCGATTTTTTGGTTACAAAAGGCATTTACGAGAAGTTTGTTACTGTCAGAGAATGTTTTGATCTCCCTTCTGACCACTCGCCGGTAATTTTATTACTTGGAGAAGCGCTATAGAACAAACTGGGAGGGCTTTAGAAATGATTGCGAAACAAATATCGCCTTAAATGTATCACTTAGAACTGAACTAGAGGACGAAATTGATCGTTTCGTGGAAGCAATTCAAAGAGCGGCATGGAGAAACACTCCTTCTAGAAGCTATGAGATCAACCGCAATGAAAAGTATCCCAGAGAAATCATTGAACTGGTGAGGGAGAAACGAAAAGCACGAAAGAAGTGGCAAATCACTCGTGCACCGCAGCATAAAACGGGCCTTAACCGACTATGCAATCGCCTTAGAGATAGTATTCGCGAATTTAAAAGCAAAAAGATAGCGACCTACCTTGAAAATCTCTCCGGTGAAAGAGAATCAAATTATTCGCTTTGGAAAGCGCTAAAAGGCATCCGGAAACCTCAAATGCAAGCACCACCAATTCGCAAAATCGATGGAAACTGGGCCAAGAGCGACAAAGAAAAGGCAGAACTTTTTGCTTTGCACTTAGAAGAAACGTTTAAGCCGTTCGACGGCCCTTCGTTAACGCCCGACTCCCCAGTCACGACATCTGACAACTTTAAAGTAAAAAAAAGTTGCATTGATTGAACTGAGCGAAGTGATTAAAAATTTAAAGACAAAAAAAGCTCCGGGTTACGACTTGATAACGGCGCAGGTAGTCAAGGAATTACCGAATATAGTTATTATCAAACTGCTCTATTTGATCAACGCTTCGTTCAGATTGCTTTATGTTCCGAGACAATGGAAAGTCGCCGAGATTATAATGGTCCCGAAACCAGGCAAACCGCTAAATGAGAAGAAATCATATCGGCCTATTTCCCTATTGTCGGTTATCTCAAAAATATTCGAAAAACTTCTTTCCAAACGTCTACAGCCCGTAATCGACGAAAGACGTCTCATTCCTGATCATCAGTTTGGATTTAGAATTAAACATTCTACAATTGACCAAGTCCACAAAATAACTGACGTGATTGAGGAAGCTTTGGAAGAAAAAAAGATTTGTTGTGGTGTATTTCTTGACGTCTCACAAGCTTTCGATAAGGTTTGGTACGAAGGCTTGGAATATAAATTGCAACGACTACTGCCACGGCAACTCTCTTTAATCTTATGATTGTACCACACCGAGAGACTCTTTCGTGTTAAGCACGGAAACGATTACTCTGACTTCAAGGAGATTGCAGCCGGAGTTCCGCAAGGAAGTGTCCTTGGCCCACTTCTATATGTACTCTACACACGTGACATCCCGCAAGAAAGAAACTGTGTTGTCGCCACGTTTGCGGACGATACGGCGATATTGACAACGGGAGATACCATTGAAGCAGCAACCGGAAAGCTTCAACATGCTGTTAATAAAGTCCACGCTTGGACGAATTCTTGGCGTATTGTGCTGAACGAAGGCAAATCTACTCACGTCAACTTTACGTACAAAAAAGTGGATAGATTGCCTATATATCTAAACTCGGCTCAAATACCATACGCAAACGAAGCAAAATATCTAGGAATGACTCTAGATGTCAAGCTCAAATGGAAATCGCACGTGAAAAAGAAACGCGACGAACTTCAAAACAAATACCGACAAATGTACTAGCTACTCGGAAAACATTCGAAGTTGAGCCTACATAACAAACTCCTTATCTATAAGCAAATGCTAAAGCCAGTGTGGACGTATGGTATACAACTATGGGGTTGTACCAATAAAAGCAATAGAAACATCATACAAACTTTCGAAAATAAAGTTCTTAGAACGATCGTTAACGCACCGTGGTATGTACGTAACGAAGATATTCATCGGGATCTGGGAATTCCCAGCGTCGTCGAAGAGATAACAAAATTTGCGCGTAAACACAAAGATCGTGTTCACGGCCATTGTAACCGTACTATCACTCAACTACTTGACGCGAACAATTTAATTCGTCGTCTTCAAAGGACAAAACCTTTTGTCCTCGCGTCATAGCATATGAAGGTCGTGAAAAAGGCAGGAACTTTCATTGGAATTTAACCTGTCTAAAGTGCTACATTTATTTTTAATCACATACGATCATCTTTTTCTAGAATAACGATTCTCGTAAGCGAAAATAAAACTACTAGATAAGCACTGGTTTAGTTGTAGTATTAATTTTGAGGAGAGGTGTTTTTTTAGTGAGTAAAAATCTCACACTACCATAAGCACGCGCGGTCGGGCCTTATGGTGTCTTTGGAAGATTTTTCACCTGCTCTCGGCAAAACAAAAAAAAAAAAAAATTGCATCAGTGGTGCACAGAGAACTACTCCCTTCGCGGCACTGGACATTTTGCTCAACCTTCTTCCTTTAGATATTTTCGGGAAACAGATGGCTACCTGTGCGGCCATCCATCTAAAAGCCTCCTCTCAGTGGTCTAGTTATCTCTTTGGACACTCCTTGATCTTCTCAACTTCAAACACGAAAACACGGACTACACCCCACCGAAACTGAGATTTGACCGAAACTTCCGTACGAGCATCCCTGATCGGGACGAATGGCACACTTACCCCCCGTCGATGGCAGTTCGGTTCATTTCTTTACAGATGGCTCTAAGACGGAAGGTGCGGTGGATTGTGGTGTTTTCTCCGAAAAGTTCAATTTGAGCATCTCTTTGTCCTGATCATTGTAGAGTTTTCCAGGCGGAAATCAGGGCGATTAAGGAAGCCCTGTCCTGGCTAAGTTTAATATTAGGATTTTCACTGAGAGCCAAGCGGCAATCAAGTCTCTGGAATCGTACTCCTTCACTACAAAGGCCGCCTTTAGCTGCCGTTTATCTCTTATGGAGATGACAGAGCAGTTCAACATTCACCTAGGCTGGGTGCAGGGCCACAGGGACATCCAGGAAACTAGAGGGCTGACGAGCTCGCCGGACAGGGTACCACTCTAAGGATTCTGCCTGACAGGAAAGCCCTGGGTATGCTCCTCGCTACATGTAAGCATCTACTAAAGCTGAACGCTATTCGCATGACCAACCTCAGATGGAAAACCTGCTCAACGTGTCACATTTCAAGACGTATCTGGCCTAAGCTCGATCAAAAACGTAGTGCCGAGCTGGTCAAGCTAAAGCGAACACAGATCACCTGCGTTGTCAGTGTTCTCACTGGACACTATCTTTTAGGCCAACACGCCGAAAGAATTGGTCTCTTCTCCAATGAGTTCTACAAAAGCTGTAGGGACGAGTAGGAGGAGGGAACCATCCTGCACCTCCTATGCACTTGTCCAGCCCTATCGCATGAAAGAATGCTCCATCTAGGGTCCACCTTTCTTGACGAACTCGGTGATCTGGCGCCCTTAGACGTCTCGAGCATCCATCGCTTTATCAAAAGCTCCAGTTGGTTTTGTTAGTTCCTGAGTGGCCTAATGGTTGGTCCATGCTATCACAAAGGACCTTCACTAGTCTAACTGTGTCTGTCTCGCGTGTGGACAGCCAACCTTACCTTACCGAACCTAAGACATCGAGGGGTTTCAGGAACCTATGTACAGATGATCATGAACATGTATGAAGGAGCAAAGACAAGGTAAGATATACGGCTGCACTAACCGAAGGGTTTCCAATCAAAGTCGGGGTACACCAGGGAAGCGTCTTAAGTCCTTTGCTCTTTATAACAGTCCTCAACTATCTGCTTGAAGGTAATGTGACTGACCCCAAGGTACATCAATTATTCTTTGCTGACGATGGAGCCATCATAAGTGAAGATCATGCAACGAGCACTTGATGTGTGAGTGGACGTTTTGGAGAGAAATTGGTATCCCATTAGGTCAAAAAACACAGACTACTTGTGCTGCTCATTCTCTGATCCACTCAGACCTATTCCTGACATTTATTTGAATAGAACAGTGTTTCCCAAGTGCGAGCAGTTCTAATATCTGGGATCAATGATCAATAGCAAAGCAACCAGTGATGACGACATCAATCATTGCGTAAGCGTAAGGTGGATGAGGTGAAAGGAAGGCTCTACACCGCAGTAGTACGTCCAGCGCTCACATATGGTTCACAATGTTGGACGATGTACAAAACTGTACTGTAGCGCCACATAAGTAAGTAAGTATGTAAGCAATTATTTTGCATTTCACAATACACATGACGTCTTCCACTAAAAGCTATCCTAACGTTGTAAATATGTGAATCATAAAATGTTTAAAGTGGTCAAAGAGTCATAACGAAGTGGAACACTCCTCTAACTGGGGCACTGTTGCGTTTATCAGAGAATAATTGTTATGCAATATTTGTGGAAGTAAATCAATTAATGATAACGACATTCAGTTAGTTATTCCGATTGAAATGTGTTAATTCGATTCTAACTTGCGGTGCAGTGAGACAATTAAATTTCCATACACCAGCCAGTTCCGTACAATAAAACTTTATGATGATTACAATTCGATGTCAATATTTTGACTGATATCAGCAAAAACATGTGTGATTTGATGTATGTTGAAACAAGGTAAAACCCATTCAGTAAATAGTGTTTATATTAGTTAGATAAGGCAAATCTTCTTTTGTTCAAATTAAAAAAATAAATATAAACTAACAGATTGTTTACAAAAAAAAGTATTGTTAACCTACTGATTATGATGTGTCAGATGATTCAGCACACTGTCTTCAAGTTCATTGAAACTTGAATTGTCATGTCTGAGTTACTCACTTTTCATAGCTGTATTCATCGGTATTGCATAATGTCTTTTCCAGACAATCGATGAACTCATCGTAGTAATGCTTCAAAAGATCATCGTAATGCTCTTCAAGGACATTTATATCAACACTTGTAAGGAGTAAGAATGTTAAATCATGCACTAGTGACTCGTACTGGGCTACCTGGAAATCAACAACTTTAAGTTTGCTGGGTGCACCCGCTTCATCTAAAGAGAAAAAAAAAATGTATTTTAAGTTATCTTGATCATTCCATTAATTAAACAAATATTTATACATGTAGGTATAGGTATAATATGTAAACATCAAGTGTCACTATATTCGTACACGCTAATCTCCGAAACCACTCAACCGATTTCAATGAAATTTTGTTGATGTGTATGGTTGGTTCGAGCTTGAAAGATAGGATAGCTTTGGACCCGATAGGTGGAGCTGTTGGCGAGGTCTGCAATTTTTTTTTATTTTTATCTATTGTCACCTATATTACGCATCTAGAGAAAATACCACACTTAATCATTGTTTCATTTTCTGTGCTGATTTAAACGTTTTCCTGATGCTACAATTCGATTGAAGATTGGTTCGCCGATAATTCTGCTTCGTAATTTAAACCCACCAAGATTATGCAACGGCACATGTTTGGTTATCAAACGTATCACAGGAAACCTTATTGAAGCAACAGAAAGTTTAAGGGAGAAATCGTTCTGTTGCCACGTATCCCAATGATACCATCGGAGAGTACAATCCCATTCAAACGGGTTCAATTTCAGATTCATTTGGCATTTGCAATGACCATCAACAAACCACAAGGGTAGAGAATGTCCATTTGTGGCCTGGACTTAGAAAATCCGTGTTTCTCCCATGGTCAATTATACGTTGCATGCTCATGTGTGGGTAAACCATCTAATCTTAAATACTATAAAAGCAAAGTAGATTTTCCTTGTGAACACCGTTTCTCGAAAACTACTATACGAACGTACTTGAAATTTTGCACATGCGAGTTAAGGAGGGATTTTCCGAAATTCCATGTCTAATTGGCATAAAGGGGTTGAGATCGAATTTTCCATCTGTAAATATTGATTCCACAGCCGTAGCTCAGTACTGGCTCTCCGGATTAAAAAAATAAAAAATAAGTGAATTTAGTAAATTTGCCGCTGATTTATTTAAGCTATAAAACATCCTTCTGCGTTCTCCTGAAGCTTTGCAATGCTGAAAACAATTAATCAAATCATCGCCCACAATTTTCCTTTAGTGAAAACCGCGTAGTAGTACAGTGGCTATCGTTGCAAAAGCATGTGTGTATGTATGTTTTCATCTTCAGTGTGCGATCTCTTCTAGAGTTAAAATTGAAAAAAAATATTATCAGTGCCAAATCTAAGATATTTTAAATTTTATTAATTAAGATATCCATGTGCTGTCAGAACTTCATGCAATTAAGAGACTTGGAAATATGAGATGTTGATATGAGATGTTGATCGTTGGATTTGTCTACATTTTAAAATGTTTTAATGAATTTAAAATAAATTGTGTGTTGGAAGCGGGTTTGCGTATGCTCTGGTGGGATTCCCACGGGGGAAGTTATAATTGAGTTTACACATTTTCGGTATTGTATTCAGTTGGCAATTATATTTCAACAGGTAAATAACCGTCAACTAAAGTGCGGGCGAAGCAAGGCGAGCACTGGTCAGCTAGTCTATTCATATTGGCAAAAAATATTGTTCACCAAATCGCACTACTTTATATTTAAATTCATTACTATAATTTAAAACAACAAAATTGTTTGAACTTAATTCTTAACATTTATTTCACCTCATTTATAACATTTAATTCTTATCCATTATCAATTAAGAATTTTCAATTTAATAATTACACTTGAATATGAGACGAATAAAATATGAAATAAAATATATTTTTTTTTTCCGAGGGTAGGTGGAAATCTTTAAAAAGACCCTATGAGGATCGAAAGCGCGTGCTCATAGTAGTGTGGGATTTTTACCCACTAAAAAACCTCCCTTCAAAACAGACTTGTTTTTTATTTTTACTACAACGAAGTATTCGACTTATCAAGTAGTTTTCGTTTCACGAAATAAGGACGTTTTGCAGGTACCTTCGCATTAGAAGTTCCGTAGTAAATTTCGTTCATCCAGAACTTGGTGGACTGTAATATTAACGTGACTTTCTAGTCGACTTTTATGCTTTCTCGTCTAGTTTCCTTTTTTGGTCTTCGATTGTTTTAATGCCAAGATCTCTGCGGATATCGCTATTTATGATATAACATGGCGCATTAACATTACCTCTTAGCATTTTGTTTTCAAAAGTTTGTAAAATTTTAATGTTACTTGTCCATATAGGCTTAAGCAATTGCTTATATAAAAGCAGTTTGTTCTCTATATTAAGCTTGGAATATTTTCCAAGTAACCAATACATTTCTCTATATTTATTATCTAGTTCTTTGCGTTATTTCTTTACATGCGCTTTCCATTTCAGCTTTGCATCAAGTGTCATTCCAAGATACTTAGCCTCGTTTGCAAACGGGATTTGAACCGAGTTTGAAAAGATCGGGAAATTATTTATTTTCTTATAAGTAAAATTTACATGAACAAATTTGGTCTCGTTGAGTCCGATTCGCCATACCTTTGTCCATTCATTTACTCTATCCAAAGCTTTTTGCAGTTTTTCTGTAGTATCTTCAACCGTTTTACCTACTGCCAAGATAGCAGTGTCGTCGGCAAATTTAGCTAGCTCAGTACCTTCTACTTGCGGTATATCACGAGTGCATAATAGATATAAAACTGAATTAAGAACGCTCCTTGCGGCACCCCAGCCACTATCTCCTTAAAATCTAAATATTCGTTTCCACATTTAACGCGGAATGGTCAATTCGTAAGGTAGTTCTTCAAAATATTATATAGGTGCTCTGGCAGAACTTGTCGTAATTTAAACTTTAAGCCTTAATGCCAGACCTTGACAAAGGTTTGAGAGACGTCAAGGAATACGCTTGAACAAATCCTTTTTCTTTAAGAGATTTTTCGATTACATGTGTTATTCTATGCACTTGTTCAACTGTAGAATGCTTATTTCTGAATCCGAATTGATGATCCGGAATGAGGTGCCTTTCTTCTATAACCAGCTGTATACGCCTAATCAATATTCTCTCGAACACTTTGGAAATATTAAACGTTTTTTTCATTCGGCCGTTTTCCGGGCTTCAGAACCATTATAACTTTGGCGACTTCCATTGACATTGACGTTGCACGGATGTAGGATCCTCACTTGTGATGGCTCCATCGTTAGCAAAGAATAACTGATGTACCTTGGGGTCCATCACTTTACCTTCTCTCGAACACTTTGGAAATACCATATAAAACTTTTTTTTTTGCATTCGGCGGTTTTCCGGGGCTAAGAACCATTATAACTTCGGCGACTTCCATTGACTGGGAACATATTCTAGTTTAAGTGCGGCGTGTATAATGAACAGAAGCTTAATTAGAGCTTTTCTTGGTAGTGCTTTAAGAACCTCTCCCGTGATTAGGTCCAGGATCCTTCGTAGGCTTAAGTTTCTATATTTCTTCCTTAAGTTATGATTGCACTATTGGCTATATACGACGCATTTATATTTTGAATCAGAACTTGTCAATTTAAAGTAGTTTAAAAGATTAAAACTTTCTTCCAGGTGGGTGGCAAAAACTTGCGCTTACTCTTTATCATGCCTGACCCATTTGTCTTGGTTTTCCTAATTGGTGCGGCTTGAATTTGAGGTTTTTTAATACCTTTTATAGCCTTTCAAAGCGAGTAATTAGAATCTTTTCTGCCGTTTAACTTTCTAGGTAAGTTTGTATTTCATTATTCTTAAGGTCTTTAATAGATCTTTTTAGTGAGTTGCGCAAACGGTTAAGATGCGCTTTATATTGTTGTATTATATGTTGCCATTTTTGCGAGCTTTTCTCCTCTTCTTAATCATCTCTTTTATTTCCTGTGGATAAGTTTGAATGTAACTGGCCGGCGTTCTCTTTGGCTTGGGAGTATACTTCTTCGCGACAACCTGTAAGATTTCGGCGATCAATTTCAACTTCAAGTTCATAGGGCGTTTTAAGTGATACGCTCAGTTCAATATTGCTTCAATATTTATTTGAAACCATCCCAATTAGTTTTCCGGCTGGTTAATCTGGCCGGTCCTACTTTTTTAATCAGAGCATCGCTTATCGTTATAATGATTGGAGAATGATCAGAGGAGAAATCAAAGATTTCTTCAACTTTTATACCTATACAGTTGCCACATATTCATTTAATAACAAAGAAATCGATCAAATCTGGTATTTTATTTCTATCAGTCGGCCAATATGTTGGATTACCCGAGCGTCGAGTGAAAATCACATCTGTAATGCATCTTCCTCTTCCTTTTATCAGCGAGGTTATGATCCGAAAACAAGGGATCACAACCCTCCCCTTTCACCGCATTTCTACTGATCCGCCTGTGGGGTTTGCCTATTTGACCTCAGAAAATATCGGCAGGACTGCCGATTTTGGATCACTCGGTTGCTGAGGCCAATGAAATGCTGATGTCGTCGCATATGTCTGATCCAGGCATTTGTACGCCTGCCTTTCTACATGTCTTTGGAACGTTCATTGATATTGCCTTTTTAACAGGGTACAAATGATCTCTTCTTTGAACGTGGCAGTACCAGCTGAGCCGGTCGCGCTGTATTTTTTTTATGATGATTTCCTTGATGTGAAAGGTTCCACGGATCTTCGAACTTCTTATTCAATCAAGCTTTGTTACTCCTGCATCTTCATCTCAGCTGCCGTTAATTTACTCTCATACGTTTTGTACATCATCCAACATTGCAAACCGTATGTGAGCGGTGGACACACAACTGCGGTGTAGAGCCTTCTCTTCAACTTAGGGGGCATTTTTCTGTCACAGAAGATAGCGGAATTTACTCGCCATTTCAACCACCCTACGCTTACGCGATGATTGATGTCGTCAGCACAAGTTGCTTTGCTATTGATCATAGATCCCAGATATTTGAACTTTTCGCACTTGGGAAGCACTATTCCATTGTAATAAATGTCTGGGATAGGCCTGAGTACGCGCAGCACAAGTACTCTGTCTTTTTTGAACTAATGCGATACCCATTCCCCTCCAGAACGTCCAACCACACATCAAGTGATCGTTGGGACGTAGGATCCTCACTTATGATGGTTCCATCGTCAGCAAAGAATAACTGATGTACCTTGGGGTCCATCACTTTACCTTCAAGCAGATAATCAAGGACTGTAATAAAGAGCCAAGGACTTAAAACGCTTCCCTGGTGCATCCCGATTTTGATTGGGAACTCTTCGGTTACTCCACCGGGGACCTTACTCATGTCTTTGCTCCTTCGTACATGTTCATGATCATCTGTGCATAGGTTTCTGGAACCACTCGATGTCTTAGCGCCACCCATATCAGATCTCGTGGTTGTCTGTCGAATGCCTTTTCAAAATCATCCAATACAATATGCAAATCCTTTAAGGAATCACGATGTTTTTCCATTATGATCCTTGTACTTTGGATTGCATCTGTGGTTGATTTACCCAAGACAAACCCGCACTGATCATCAGATAGCCGTATTATTTTTCGCAGTCGGCCACCTAACACCCGCTCAGTGATATTCATGGTGTGTGACATCAGCTTGTACGAACGGTAGCTATCGCAGTTTCGCGTATCACTCTTCCCTTTGTATACAGGGAGAAGGTAACTTTCCCTCTATTGATTCGGCATTGGATCACCTCTCACAAATTTCGAAATGAGAACTCTGAACCATCTGTACCCGATGTCTCCCAGCTCTTTCCAGAACTCAGGGGGCATCTCGTCTGGCCCAATAGCTTTCCGTTTTTTTGAATATTTGACCGCCTCACTAACTTCTTCGACTGTAATGTCGGGTATTTCTTCACAGTTAGGTTTGGCTCTTGGAAAGTATAGCCGGGGAAACTCTTCATTTAAAAATTCTTCACAATACTGCCGCCATCTCTGCAGAATTTTGTCATCCACAGGAAGCTGGCCATGAGCATTGTTAATGAACTTTGGCGAACGAATCTCCTGAGCATTCCCCCTTCTTTGGGCGGATATTTTGAAGATGGTTGCGCTCTTGTTCATATTGTGTCCTCGCAGCTCCTGGATAGCCTGGTTTGCATCAGCAACCGGGGAAATATTTTCTGCAGCTCCCCATACAGGCCCTCCGTACTCTCTGCTTGAAGCTGGGCGCACTTTTTGTTCGCTTTTTTCTTGCAACATCTGTATTCCATTTCGAGGTGAGCTTTTTCGTCACTATTATTAGAGGGGTACTTTGACCAAGCTTTGAAAGCCGCTTTCTTCTCATTTATCACCTTCTTAGCTTCATCACTCCACCACCATGTTTCTTTGGCGTGTTGATGGTGGCCTTTTGAAGCTCCTAGCAGTGATTTGGCCTTCCTTAAGCAAGTTTGCTGTATCGAATCCCACATATTTTGTGCTCTGCACTCTTCATCCTCAGCTCCGTTGATGGTGTGAGAGAGGTAATTTTTCATTACGAAAGCAAAAGCTTCACCTTTTTCTTTGTCCAGATTGTACCACTTGATTTTCTCAGAGACCCTTGTTTGTTTGCTTTTCTTCTGTGTTTTCATAAAAATATCTGTAAGCAGGAGATGGTGTTGCCGAGCGATTGCCTCTCCCAGGATCACTTTGCAATCTTTTACCCGAGGCTTCATGAAACTGGCTAGCAAATGGTAGTCTATCTGAGTTTCATCTCCACCACTGCTGTAAGTGATCAGGTGTCGGCTTTGTTTGATGAATATGGTATTTACCACGATAAGACCATGCGATTTGCACATGCTTAGGATGTCTTCTCATAACTGTATTACATACCCGCATTATAAAGCTTTCTGCCTTTCTGAGAGGCGTACCTTTAACCCAAGAACGGGTGTTTCGCGTTGAAGTCGCCACCATTAATAAAATTTGGTTTAAGGAAGTTGAATATATTTGTGAAATCATTTTCTTCAAGATTAGATCGCAGTGGACAATATGTAGACAAAATGTTGAAGGCAAAATGTCTATTTCGCGTACCGTGCTTGCTTCTAATTCAATCTTTATTTCTGCCGAGTGTTCGATACATTCTTTTATAAACAAAGATGATCCGCCTCCGGCTCTTTCCGATGGGTGGGAGACGCGGTGCACGCTATATCCTCTTATGTTAACATTCGATTATTTTGTCAGATGAGTTTCACAATCATCAATATTTCTAACTCGTCGAGTCTTCGTATGAGCCCGTTGGCGTTCCATGTAAGCATTTTAAGCGTTTCTATCATATTCTGGTTGAAGTGGGCGTGTTATGAATGTTGTTTTCTAGTGCGACTAATCTCTCGAAAATAAGTTTGTTTGTTTTGCATTGCTCTTCAAGTTTCGCAAGAATTAGGGAGAAAACATATATACATACATATATACATACATACATACATACATACATATATACATACATACATACATACATACATACATACATACATACATACATACATACATACATACATACATACATACATACATACATACACACATACATACATACACACATACCTACATACATACATACATACATACATACATACACACATATACACACACATACATACATACATACATACATACATACATACATACATACATACATACATACATTTTCAATGGCCCGCTTATCCTTCATGAGGGTCGCGGGGATAGGATGCTCAGGTGGACCCTCCATCCTACTCGATCCTCCGCCATTGACTCCAACTCATCAGGAGGAATCCCTAAATGGCTCCAGGAGAGATGCCGGGCTTGGTCCAACCATCTATTTCTAGGCCTACCGCGGGGTCGCTTACCTGATGACACGGCTACCATGGCACGTCTTGGAAGACGGTCTGGGGGCATACGCACTACGTGACCAAACCATCGAAGCATAGATCGTTCAGTTCGGAGAAGTAGCTGCTCAACATTGAGCGCCTCGCGTACTCTGGTGTTGCGCACTCGATCCCTACGAGTTATTCTAGCAACACCGCGAAGGAACCTCATTTCGGCAGCTTGTATCCGCGATCTTATTCTTTCGGTCACTACCCAAATTTCATGACCATAGGTGAGAGTTCGAAAATACACCGAGTTAAAAACCGATAGCTTAGCTTCAACACTAAGTTCAGCCCTCCTTACAACAGATTGGCCGAGCTCTCTCAAAGTTGATCCAGCCTGACCAATTCAACAGGATAATTTGGCATTTCTCTTCCCATTACTCGTGAATAGGACTCCGAGGTACTTAAACTTATCCAGCTGCTTCAGTGGAACTCCACTAACATGCAGAGTGCACTGAATGTTTTTTTTTGAAACGACCATTACTTCTGACTTGTTTACATTGATCTTCATTCCTGCATCATCACAAACGGCTACAAACTTTTCGAGTGCGCGCTGAAGTTCGGTTTGAGAGGACCCAAGGATGACCAAATCATCCGCAAAGAACAGATGACTAGCCTAAGGTCTCCCACTTCGAAACCTTCCCCGCCACGGCTGCGCTGCAACATCCAATCCATATATACAATGAAGAGGAGAGGTGACAAAACGCACCCCCGGTGGAGTCCAACGCCCACAGTGAAAGGTATTGATTTAACACCGTTTACCCGAACACAGCTTCTACAGTTTGTATATAAAGGCTGAATCCCCCTTAGCAGAGAACCATCAATCCCATACCCCTGCAGAACACTCCAGAGTTTGCCTCTAGGAACCCTATCATATGCTTTTTCCAAATCTACAAAACAAGTGTAGACAGGTATGGGATACTCCCAGGCCTTCTGGGAGTGAATAACTCGTCGGTTGTGCTTCTACCGGGACGAAAACCGCACTGCTCATCCCCCAAACTGTCCTCATCCACAGCTCTGGAACGCGTTTCTAGCACCTCAGCGAAGACTTTTCCAGGGAGACTTAAAAGAGATATACCCCTATAGTCGGCGCAATCTCTTTTGTCCCCATTTTTAAAAAGAGGAACTATCACCCGCATTTGCCAGTCACCAGGTATTTCACCGCGTTCCCAGCCCACTTTAATGGCACGCGAGAGCTATTGCACTCCCTCTTTACCTAAAGCCTTGAGCATTTCTGGCCGAATTTCATCCACACCAGCAGATTTGCCAACCTTTAGCGCTTTGATCTCCAACGCTACTTTCTCTACCGTAGGACTACTTTCCACCGAACTCTCGACATAGGTCTGTCATCTTCGGTGCCCTGTTCGGGATTGAGCAGTTTTGAAAAGTGCTCGCTCCATCTGCGTAAGATGTCCTTCTCATTGGAAAGAAATGTACCGTCTTTGGATTTAACTCCTTTAACGATATTCAACTTTTTTCCTCTGAGTCGACGGACGGTCTGCCAGAACATCTTATTTGCAGATCTATGGTCACGTTCCAATTTCTCGCCAAACTCCTTCCAAGACTGTTCTTTCGCTGTTTTCACAGCTAACTTGCAGGTTCTTTGCGCCTCAGTGTACCGATTTCGAGAATCGGAGTTCCCCAAGTGAATTCACACCTTAAAGGCTCTCTTCTATCTGATGGGTTCTTGAAACCAATCCGTTCTTTTCTCATCACTAGCCGCTACACCAAGCGGCTTCACTCCACAAATATCTCCCACAGAGGCAATAACCGCTGTTGAAAACAGTTGCCATTCTACCTCTACAATTGATGAAACAGCTGGAATTCTTTCAGATATTTGCCGCACAAATGTGTCCCGTATCTCATCGTTTTGGAGCCTCTCCCATCGTATGCGTGAAACCATTCTTGGTTTGCGCTTTGGTAAGGGAGTCACTCGATCGCTAAGATACAATTTTCACAGCACTAAGTGATGATCAGCTGACAGTTCGGCCCCTCTCAATACGCGAACATCACAAACCATTCTCTTCAGACACGATGGTACCGCAAAGAAATCGATCAGCGACTTCTGCTGAAGACTCTGACGGTACCATGTGTATTTGTGAATGTCTTTGTGTGGAAAGTTAGTGTTCGTGATGGATAAGCCATTTTCGCAACAAAAATTCGACAACTTCTCTCTGTTCGCGTTTTGATCAGGATCACTGTTCCTCCCAATCACACTCCCCCATGTCATAACATCTACACCCACATGAGCATTGAAGTCACCCATCAGGACAAAAGAATCCATATCTGCAACCTTTTCAAGGGCAGCATCAACTTCATCTAAGAAAGCTGCATACTCTGACTGAAGATTCGGTGCATACACCTGCACCAATGCCAGAGTTGATCTTTCAAGCTTGAGCTCTAAGATCGCAAATCTCCCTCCTAATGGTATCCACTCCAATACTCTGTCTGTCAACCTGGGACTTGTGAGCATCCCCACTTCCGCCTGAGCAGACATTGCGGGTGTGACTCCTGACAGGATGAGCTTCCACCCATCTAAAAGGTCCACAGTTTTAGAACCTCTCTGCTTTGTTGAAGAGACGCCAACTATATCTAGTCGACTTTTAACAGCCTACCCAACAAGCTCAAGATCCTTCCCTGTGAGCGATGAGACGTTCCATGTGCCTATCCTAAGCCCATGCCGTTGTCGAATTTCAGAGACTGCATCTGTGCCCCTATCGGTGCATTGCGCGCTCACCCCCTGTAGCCATTTCGGGTTTGACCCGGCCGGCTGCCAAGCGGGACAGGCCGACCACCAGACGCTCGCACTGAAACCCTTCAGGCCTGGCAATATCCGAGGCCGGTCGTTTTCTTCTTGTCATCATCGGGTGTGCGCTTTGTTAGCCGTAACTGGATTGTATGGATTAGAGTAACTATTTAAGTTACCCCATCTGCACATCCCAGTCACGCTGCCCGCTCCCCACCACGAGGAGGTCCGCTGCCAGGGGGGCAGAGAGAAAACATGGGATACAGAATCTTGTGAGCTACCTCTATCACCGTTTTCCAATATCGCAACTTGAGCATGAGTCTTTACGTTCAATTTTTGATGGTTTCTTGCTTTGATCTCCCGTGGGTTGCCGGTCATGCACTTCCAATTAGCTGTCATTGCCGCTTGAGCGTAAGACTGCACGCCAATATTCGAAGATTTTGCTTCTGTCACCATTTCTCAACTACGTTTAGGTCTTTCTTCATTACCCGATCTTAAGACAACATTGACATTATTATTATTATTATATTTTGGATCCATTCTTAACTGGTATCGAATTCGGGCGCATGGAATTTTTAAGTGTATCTCGTCTTTTTGGAGCTCTTTCGTCACTTCGCAACCTCGATAGTTCGCATGATGTTTTCCTTTGCAGTTTATACAAGTGGCTGGGGTTTGCTTATTTAGGTGACACTCTTCCGAGAGCTGTTTACTTGCGCATTTCACGCATTGCGGCTCCTTCTGGCAGTAAGTCTGCGTATGATTGAAACCTTGACAGCGTTTACACTGCGGGATCGATCTGGAGCTCTCGCGCATAGGTTCGATTTTGACCACGATATTTAGAATAGTCTTAATGCCATATATTACATCTGTAATTTCGTCTTTATCAAAACTTAGCATGAATAGTGGAAGTCCACGCTTTACCAATTTTTCCTGATCTCCCTCCGACTTTTGCTTCTCCTTCTTGATAACATTGACGGCATCAAGAATTTTCAAGCCTTTGCCTTGAAGGTCGTTTATAACATCTTCTTTAGTGCACGACGGTTGGAGTCTCCTTGCTACAACACGCAGTGGTCTTTCTAACTTATTTTTATAATTATACCACTGAATTTTGTTGGTATTAAATTTTTGAGACACTGCTCCGTAACCGTCAGCATCATCGACATTGATTTTCCACGTATTGTTTCGGAGAGATGTCACCTTAAACTTCGATGCCAGCGTTACTTTAAGGAGGCAATGCCACTGTCCGTAATTCCAACAACGTTTATCGGTGGCGGTGGACGTAGTTTTATTTGCTGAGGCTTTTCTTGCAACTTCTTGTGCTTTCCATCTTTTTGTGGCTCGACTTCCGGTGAGGAACCAGTTTTGCGTTTTTTGCTAGGTCGTTTCTTTTCGATCCAATTCGTTTCAAGTGTTAGCTCTTCTTCGTCCGTCTGGTATTCGCGACTAGGTGAGCGATATGGGCTAACTGTATTTTCATTTTGTAGATACGTGTTTTTTAGGGCATTATTTTCTTGCCTGAGTAAATCTACCTTTTTCTTAAGTTCATGATAAAGTAGCTCCATTTCGGTAAGCTTGGTACGGAGTACGTCGTTTTCCTCCTCAAAGCTTTTCAATTTCACTGAATCCCGATTTTCATGCGCTTGCGCTTCCGGTGGGCTTCTTTTTCCGGAGACGTTCGATCTTGTTGGTTTTTATTATTTTTTTTTCCGAGGGTAGGTAGCAAGCGCGTGCTCATAGTAGTGGCAGATTCTTACTGACTAAAAAACACCACCCTTCGATATAAATTTGTTAGATATCGCAACTAAGTATAAACTTATCCAGCAATTTTTCTATCACGAAATAAAAACGTTTGGCAGGTTACTTTCCACAGAAGGATCCTGGATATTCCGCAATCTAGACGGGGTTAATCATTATCGCGCCAAGTAGAAAGGTTTCGTCCTTTGTAGTCGGCGCAATAAATTGTTCTCATCCAAAATTTGTAGGACTGTATTGTTGACATGTCCGATTAGTCGGTTTCTATGCTTTCTCGCGAAGCTTCTAGTTTCAGCTTCGATTGTCGGAATTCCGAGATCCCTGTGGATATCGTCGTTTCTACTATACCACGGTGCTTGGACAATTTCTCTTAGCACTTTATTTTGAAAAGCTTGTAAAATATTGGCATTTGTTTTCTTGGTACAACCCTAAAGTTGTATACCGTAGGTCCACATCGGCTTTACCACTTGCTTGTATAAAAGCAGTTTGTTCTCAATACTGAGCTGGGAATATTTTCCGAGTAACCAGTACATTTCTCTATTTTTGATTTCGAGTTCTTTACGTTTCATTTTCACGTGCGAATTCCATTTCAGCCTTGCGTCGAGTGTCATTCCCAGGTATTTGGCCTCGTTTGCAAAGGGTATTCGGGCCGAGTTTAGAAAAATTGGCAAGTCATTAGTTTTCTTATAAGTGAAATTCACGTGAACAGATTTAGATTCGTTGAGGGCGATCCGTCAGCCCCTCGTCCATTCATTTACATTATTCAGTGCGTTTTGCAGTTTTGCAGTCATTTCTTCGATTGTTTTGCCTACTGCTAGGATAGCGGTGTCATCGGCAAACGTAGCAAGGATAGTGCCATCTTCTTTCGGTATATCACGAGTATATACCAAATAGAGAAGCAGCACAAGAACGCTTCCTTGCGGTACGCCGGCCGAAATTTCTTTGACTCGGAGTATTCGACTCCATGTCTAACACGAAAGAGTCTATTTCCGAGATATGATTCTAGAATATCGTATAAGCATACAGGGAGAATTTGTCGTAGTTTGCATTTCAAGCCATCATGCCACACCTTATCAAAGGCTTGCGAGACGTCAAGAAATACGCTTGAGCAAATCTTTTTTTCTTCAAGTGCTTTCTCGATTACGTCAGTAATTCTATGCACCTGGTCAATCGTTGAATGCTTACTCCTGAACCCAAACTGGTGGTCAGGGATAAGATTATTTTCTTCTATAACCTGTTGGGGACGCCTTAATAATATCCTCTCGAAAATGTTCGATATGATTGGAAGAAGCGAAATTGGTCTATACGATTTTACTTCATTTGGCGGTTTTCCTGGTTTTAAAACCACAATGACTTCCGCAACTTTCCATTGTCTCGGCACGTGTTTTAGTCTGAGTGCAGCATTTACAATATGGGGAAGAAGCTTAATCAATGCTTTTCTAGGTAAAATTTTGAGAATTTCTCCGGTGATCAAATCATAGCCAGGAGATTTCTTAGGTTTTAAATTCTCGATCTCATGTGTGAGTTCCCTTAGCGTTGCACTTGTGAGCGTCAAATCGTCAGATGGTAAATCCAGCCTATTGCGGTTGTCGTAAACCACTAGACCATCGTATGGTTTAAAGGTTTCTTCCAGGTGCGCCGCAAAGACGTCCGCTTTTATTTATCTTCCCTCGCCCATTCATTTTGATTTAATTTGATTGGCGCCGCGGAGACTTCGGGCTTTTTGGTGCCTTTTACAGCTTTCCAAAGTGAATAATTGGAATCTTTTTTCGCTGTTAAACTTTCAAGGTAAGAACCTATTGCACGATTCTTGAAATCCTTAATAGCCTTCTTCAACAAATTGGACAGACGATTCAAGTGTGCTTTATGCTGCGGAGCACGACTCTGTTGCCATTTTTTTACGAGCTTTTCTTTTTTCATTGACCAATTCTTTTATTTCCGGAGGATATCGTAAACCGTATCTGTCCGGCGTTTTCCTTGGATTGGGCGTATTTTTCCAAGAGGCGAGCTGTACGATCTCAACGAAGCGATCAACTTCAACCTCAAGTTCATAGGGTGTCGTAAGTGGAACGCTCAGTTCAACATTATCTTCAATTTCGTTCCTAAAGCCTTCCCAGTTAGTTGCTCAACCAGTTAATCTCGCTGGCTCTAGGTTATAGACTAGTTTTTCGCTGATTGTTAAAATAACCGGGGAATGATCAGACTACAGATCAAAGCTGTCTTCGACTTTTATGTGGTTGGTAGATATTCCTTTCACAACGAAAAAATCTATCAGGTCAGGTTTTTTTGGAAGTATCAGTTGGCCAGTAAGTCGGTTTACTCGTCGAATGGAAATCACAACTGTACTCCATACCTGCCCCATAGAGCATTCTACCTTTTATCGTGCTGTATCTTGAGCCCCAGAACGTATGTTTTGCATTAAAGTCGCCGCCGATGATAAAACTAGGTTTCAGCGATTCAAACAAGTTAGTAAAAGCAGATTTTTCAAGCGCGGACCGCGGTGGACAGTAGATAGATGAGATTTTAAGAGTACGCTGACTGTTTTTAACTCGAATCGTGCACAGTTGCAAAGTTTCAAGTTCTATCTTTAGGTCTTCGGATTGTTCGATGCAGTCTTTAATAAATAAGGATGATCCGTCTCTCGTTTTTTCCGAAGGATGACAAGCGTGGTAATCATTATAGCCTTTTATTTTTACATGCGATTCCTTTTTTACGTGGGTTTCAGAAATCAAGCGTTTTCTGAGAATTATTTTCAAGCTTAGCCAGCCTATCGAGAATAATTTTATTTATTTTGCTTTGCTCTTCGAATTTCTCGAGAATAACCGACAAAACATGAGAGACAGGGTCCGTCGAAATTTCAAGGTTTTTTGGTTTTTCGGATGCAGCGGCCTGAGCGTAAGTCTGTTGGTGGAGATCGAAATACCCTTGTACTTTTTAAGAAAGGATTTATTAGTTGTAACAATCCGTAGAGCCGACCTCCGAAGAGGGTGGATTTTCCAGGGAACCTGGGATGCCACCTGGGGTATTCAATCGTTTTGTTTTGTTCATTGCATTTTTTTTTTGTATACACTATGCTCGGGTGGATTTTAGTCGCCTCTTACGACAGGCATGCGTACCTCGATCATATTCTAACCCCTACCCGAAGGGGTCAAATAAAAATGTGTAGAACAGTGACGGTCGGATTTTTATATATTTTCTATCGTACAAATGGATAGAATATCCGACAACAGCGCCAAAAGATAAAAGGCGGCCTGTGGCAGGACAACGTCTGCCCGGGACGGCTAGTATAGGTATATAATTTAAAGCTAAAAAATTTCTCTGGCTATTTTGAGTGTGAGTGAATGAATGTGCTGGCAACTATCCGAAGGTCAAAATTATAGAAGACTTTTTGAAGAATAAATGGGTCAATGGCCGCAATTTCAGTTTGGATGTTATGTTTGAGATCCTTAATTGTCGCTGGGTTATTGGCATAGACCTTACTGGTAAAAAGGCTTCAATTGTTGTGTAATTTGGATTTTATAGGCGTGCAAATGAAAATCAACTTTTAAAATGTTGCCATAAAGTGCCATAAGTGAGGCCCAATTGTTGACTTCGGTGACGAATTGAGGTGCCTGTTTTGAACACTTTCGCTCACAGTGGTGATGTTTTGGCGTGTACGTGCTGACCGAGCATGCTGATATGGAGTTTGACCCAAAACCGAACCGGTTTCTTCAAAACACTTAACCATTGTACGAATTCCGGACTCACGAGGGCGAATACCATATGTTAACCGAAAAATTCACGAATTTTACGAAATGTTACTTTTACAGATCGCCCATTTTCGTAATAAGATTAAATGACAAAAGTGTGTTGCTGCGTGATAAACGACTCCACGACAAAATTTGTCGAAAAGATTAACCACATTGAATTCAGTAAATGACAGTAATTGACAGCCAGGATTCACACCATCTGTTGGCTCACCCTTTATTGCTGTCATGAGAAAGCTTCTCAAAACAAATTACCCTTCGAATACGGCACTAAACTGTAGGCCCCTCCCTTTCGTGTGAAAAATATAACGCACACAACACGAGTGGGTGCAAGAAGGTATGTGCAGCCACTTGAAGAGCTGTTGCCCCAAATATTTATTTATATTTTATGATTTTGGTCAATTGCTTGACTGGTTAGACGAATTTGTCAATTCGAACAGGGGAAGACACGCTACACAAGTCTATATGATGGAAACCGAAAGATCATCATGCATTGCACACATTATTTACGAATGCAAGGGGTTAGCTCATAAGTGAATGAAGCTCCTAGGTAGTTACCTCTTTGATAAAATTCTTAAAATTTTGTAGGAGGATTAAGGGGCCGAGGACATATGGCAGAAACCGCGCGATTAGTTATTCCTCAAATGTTTTGAGAAATTCGTGTGTCTAGGTTTTTGTGCTTTTTATAGGTTCTCCTAAGGAATATGGCTCAATCTGGTGCTAGTGTTTTAGGACATTTTGGTCTCCAAATCCTTATCCGTGCGGGTTCCGCAGCTCAATCTCTGGAAAATAGACTCGTGCGGTTCTATATCTTTGAAATGCATAGAGAGTGTTCAGTCCCTTTGTGAAAACCGTGCCTTTTGGACGTTTGTTTTGTGTATAATGTATACGTATTGGTAACTGAGATGTATGTAACCTCGACCATCTGCAAAACTGCGCGATAAGCGTCGGCTCGGCGGTCTGAATACGGAATATATTTGTCTGCCGTGTATGTTCGGGCCCTAAGACTTGGGGAGAGAAAGACTCTGGAGGAATGAAGGAAGTAACTCACGATTAGATAGCACTACTATTGAATTTAGAGGGACTATTTTACAATTTTAAATTTGGGGGACAGTATGGATGATACGCGAAACTGTGATAAAAACCGTTCGATCAAGCTGATGTCACACACCATGAAGATCGTTGAGCGGGTATTAGATGGCCGACTGCGAAAAATAATACGACTGTCTAATGATCAGTGTGGGTTTGTCGCGGGTAAATCAACCACAGATGCAATCCAAAGTACAAGGATCATAATGGAAAAACATCGTGATTCCTTAAGGGATTTGCATATTGTATTGATTCACTTTGAAAATGCATTCGACAGACAACCACGAGATCTGATATGGGTGGCGCTAAGACATCGAGGGGTTCCAGAAACCTATGTACAGATGATCATGAACGTGTATGAAGGAGCAAAGACAAGAGCAAGATGCCCCGCTGGAGTAACCGAAGAATTTTCAATCAAAATCGGGGTGCACCAGGGAACCATCTTAAGTCCATTGCTCTTTATTACAGTCCTTGATTATCTGCTTGAAGGCAAAGTGACGGAACCCAAGGTACACCAATTATTCTTTGCTGACGATGGAGCCATCATAAGTGAGGATCCTACATCCCTGCAACAAACACTTGAGGTGTGGGTGGAAGTTTTGGAGGGAAATGTGTATCGCATTAGTTCAAAAAAAGACAGAGTACTTGTGCTGCCCGTTCTCTGATTCACTCAGGCCTATTCCAGACATTGAATGGATCAGTGCTTCCCAAGTGCGAAAAGTTCAAATATCTGGGATCTATGATCAATAACAAAGCAACCTGTGATGACGATAACAATCATTGCGTAAGCGTAGGGTGGATGAAGTGGCGAGAAAATTCCGCTATGTTCTGTGACCGAAAAATGCCCCCTAAGTTGCAAGGAAGGCTCTACATCGCAGTTGTGCGTCCAGCGCTCACATACGGTTCACAATATTGGAGGATGTACAAAAAGTAAAATACAGCAGGAGTGACAAAGCATGATCGAATAAGAAGTTCGAAGATCCGTGGAAGCTTTCACGTCACGGAAACCATCGTACGAAAGATAGAGCACGACCGGCTCAGCTGGTATTGCCACGTTCAAAGAAGAGATAATTTGAACCCTGTTAAAAGGCAATACTCGTATCAATGAACGTTCCAAAGACATCGCGAGGCAGGAGAGACGGGCCTATAAACGCCTGGATCACTCAAATGCGACAACATCGGCATTTCATTGGCCTCAGTAACCGAGTGATCCAAAATCGAGAGGCCTGCTGATATTTTCTGAGGTCAAATAGGCAAACCCCACAGGCGGATCAGTAGAAATACGGTGAAGTGGGAGGATTGTGATCTCTTATTGTCGGATCATAACCTCGCTGGAAAAAGGAAGAAGATGAAGGGACAGTATGGATTTCGGCAAAATTCAAGCAATAACTTAGCGCTTGTAGATCTATTATATCCCGAGTTCATAAATGCAGGATGATTGCAGTACTGCCGAATCGAAAATGTTTAAAGTGTAAATATCTTGAAATCTACCATGTCTATCAATACAGTATGTATCTCTTTGTGAAATTACTGCATTATATTTGGCAAAAATGCAAATACGAATCATTAAATATCAAATTTGCCCGATTTAGAACTTAACCGATTCAGCAGTACTGCAGTCATACTGCATTTATGAACTCACCCATAGTTTCAGAGAATCAAAAAGAAAATGACTCAAGAAAAATAGTTTCCTTGCTTTTTATTGACTTGTTTAAATCTTTTGATACAGTGGATCATCAAATTCTACTTTTGAAACTGATGTGAATTGGTATACGAGGAATATGAGGATAGTTGTGGCTATACCTAAGAAATCGGCAGCAATTTACAGAATTAGATGGGATGGGAAGGCGGTCTGATATCTCACACTTCATAGGTTGACCGCATTCCTTAATTGTGGGATCAATACAAGTGTAAACCCCCCCATATGAATGATACCTGTAATCTTTTTTTTTATATGGGGAAAATTATTTATGTTCGCTTAATATACTTATACTTACTTACTTAGATGGCGCTACGGTCCGGGGTGGACCTGGGCCTCAACCAACAAACCTCTCCAGCTAGCACGATTACGAGCCAGCTGCCTCCAGTTGCGCACGCCAAGTTGGTTGAGGTCCCCCTCCACTTGTTTGCGCCACCTACCGCGAGGTCGTCTTCTACTGCGTCGTCCATCCGGGCAGATGGTAAATGCCTGGTTAATAATGGAAGAAGTACTTCCTTCCTTCAGAAAAGTATGAATGAAGATTTTAAGATTTTTGCTAGGCTTTCCGTGTTTGATGGCAGTTCCAGAGTACCAAGTTCACTGAAGGTGGCTTAGTACCGGCAATTCTGCTTTTCTCGACGGTCCAAATAGTTCTCCCAAAGGGGGAAATCTTAAACGGAAATCGGGGCGGCTATGAAGCAGCAGTGCTGAAGGATCGATGGCTAGTTGCCGCAGCGAAACTTTTTTTTAATTTGCTTTGTTATCCGTCTGTCTGCTACAAATCTTGCAATTAAAATTTGATTAAGGTCTAATTGAGCTGGAGCTTTAAAATGTTGCATACGTATATAAGTCCTGTGCCAATGCAGTATAGTGTATTTAACATCTTTTTAATTCAATATGATGGGCACCCCCCAAGATGGAGGATTACCTTTTTCTTTACAACGCCCTTATATAGGTATCGCATTAAAGGGTTTCACGAGTAAAGTACGATAAATAGTGTGACGTCATTTAACCCAATATGAAAGGGTTTAAAGAGTAGAATACGATATGCTATGCGACGGAGTTCTAATATAGCTGGCGGCCCAAGATAGCGGATTACCTTTTCTCTACAACCCGCTTGACATGGGTATCAAATGAAAGAGCTTGGCGAGTGGAATGCAATAATGTATGGGGCAAAACGTTACTAAAAAATTTAAGATAAGAAATATATTCTGCAGAATCTATGGGGAGGACGAGAAGGAGAATACTGAAAAGCCTAAACGCTGCTATGGGAGAATACTTCTAGGGGAGTAGATGGTTCCAAGAGCAGATAGCCCTGCTTTTTAGTCGTATCACAGTGGACCTATTTTGATCAAAATGCATCTTATCGAGGAAAATTTTCTATCTACGTATAATACACATAAGTGCTCATTACATGCTTTAAGGCCAAACACCGAGGGCACAATTTCAAAAATAAAGAGTTCTCCCGGCCTAGTATTTATTTGTAGCGAAATTTCTTTTTGGTTTATATCACCAGAAATTGAAAGCTTTCAGTTGGAGAACCAATATTTAAATTAATAAACAATTTTCGAGATTTTTAAATTGAAAAGAACTTACCATACAAGATCATAACGTTGTTTATCCACAGATCATAGTGAGCTATTGTAGTAAATAGTCCATCTTCGCATTCCTCGGGATTACTCATGTATTCCTTGCTCATCGTATTCAATTCTTCGAAGCGTTTAAATGACTTCTCATCATCACCTAGCGCCAACCCAACTTCTTTGTACAATGTCTGAAAGATGAATATTCAGTTAGAACATGCATATATCATAGTCTACAAAAGCATTACCCACCTCTTTAAATTGGTTTTCTACTTCCGGATCCATTGTTCCATTCATATCGTACCGTGAATATTTCGGTTTAATATCTCTTTTAAATTCATCCGGTCTCAACTGCCTGAGTGCAATAGGCAGTGCATGATATTTAGCTACATACTTCAGTACCAGCCTTATGTGATCATAATCAAACATAACTTGTCGTTTGCCAGCTCTATAGCCACTGGTTTGAAGATTTTCCAGCACCAAAACCGCATCACGATCAAGCACTTTGGCATTTTCATCTAACGATATACGGCTGCCATAGGATTTGGCGAATATATCAATTAGATCAGCTTCTGGTATTCCACTGTCTAACTGAAGCTGTCGCACTGTCGGTGAAATCACGTCATAAATTTTCCCTCGGGGATGTTATTTCGGGTTTGAATAGATTCCAAAATATTTCATTAGTTAATGGTGGCAGCTTTGCCACCAACGGCAGCTCTTCTATTGTTCCATCAGCTCGTCGAATATTCGCTGATATCGAAAGCATTACACTGCCATAGTTATCGCCAGGCTTGGTAAGGTACCGACTAGAATACGATACCAATTGTCCGCCGTTCAGATGAGGATCCACAACTTTGGCCAATTCGATTATTTCTGGTGGTGTGTCCATCTATTACGTAAACGAAAAATATGCCTTAATGTTGTAAAACACATTGTACATGCATAAATGCAAAAAGAAAAAAGCAGAGGTTATCAATTTGTTTAATTAGAAACTGCATTTTTGCAGTTTCATATTACACACACATACAATGACTCAAATTTAAGTGCGCATTCGTAACGACGGAAATGTGTTCGTTTTTAAGTTTATGGATTTATCATCGTTCTCGAGTCGAACAAAGTGAGTGAATTTTTCGATTTGACCAATTATTCGGTATTATCATAGGCGAATTCAAATTGACAGACCAAACTAATATATAAGTTAAAGATTTGAATTATTTAATTCGAAAAAAAATATTTTTTTAGATATGATCTAACGATCATACCTCCTTTATTGCTTGAACCAAACTTAATCTAATTGACAGAAATTACATCTATTTATTAATTCTTTTGCTCAGTGTCGCCATGGTGTCAGCATTATTCATCGTTGGATGATTTCCGTTGAAATGCAGGTGCAGGTGTTGTGTGATTTCCGTTGAAGTGCAGGAGTAAGATGATCGCAAGTGCAATTGCAATTTCGTGTGGAGATAAATGCATTGGGTGTTAACTTATATATTAGTAGGGTAAAGGCACTAGTAGCCGGACAGTTAACACATTTCCCAACATTAGCTTAACTTTATTTTCTTACTACGAAGGCTACAGTAAATATTTATATTGTTTCTAAAAGTGTAGATATTTCTTAATAATATTGTATAGGACTAAAAGCAATGAAGTGAATACGTATAATATATAATTATGTTTTTTTTAAAAAGCAGGATTTGCGCTGGTATCCGGATAGTAAAATTTAGTGTCCGGATACTTTTATTTTAGTATCCGGACACAGAAGTTTTGGGAAATTGAAACTCTTTTTTGTGTTGGAAATATGAAACATTTCTTAACTTTTTTTTAAATGATATATTTTGATTAATGTTTTTGATTTATTAATGTAGGTGTACATATTTACACATATATACAGGTATACATACATATATTGATTGCTTAATTCTTTCTTAAAGATAAACAAATATAATTGAAATAAAAAAAGTAACAAAAAAAACCAAAACAAAGCTTAGATAAATTAAATAAATTATTTATTCGTAAAATAGGTAGGTATCCTAACTTTAAGTAAAATAGGTTTTTGTTTTTTTTTTAACAAAAAACAAAACAACAAGAACTTAAGAGAAATTAAATAATAATAAAAACTTAATAGGTAATTCAGTCTATAAATAAACAAAAAAATACAATAGGAAATACGTAGTATAAGACGAAACGATAATGATCAGAAACGAAATGATTAAAGACGATTTCAGCATCAACTCCAACATTTTCTAGCTGCTCTGATAATGACTCTATAACTTCCTTAGCAATTCTAAATTTAGCCAATTTGACGAATTGAGCTGAACCGGGTGATTGTGGAGCTTGGGCAATTATTAAGTTTTCAGCATTTCGAAAAATCAACAGCTGTTGGATTAAGTGGATACACCTAACCCACATTTGCGAAAACCATTTTGTATGGTGGTGGTGGTTTTGTTAGTGTTTTTCCCAGATTTTTCGATTACCATTCGCGTACAGTCTGCTTCCAATCGGATTTCAGTGGCGTAAACGCACTAAAGTCCTCTGGCTGCATGATATGGGCAGTGTTTAGTGGTAGTGCATATAAAATTATTTGTTGTTTGCTACAAGACTCACTGAGCTCTAAAGATAAGTGTGAGTTTTGCCCATCCACAAGCAAAATAACTGGCCGTTCCACTTTATCTGCCAATAAGCGTTACACCGTTATCGACGAAAAAACGGAAAAACCTTTCGCTTCGCATACCTACATCCGCTCTCACATCTCCCTAAGAACCAGGATTTCGGCATACTCTCTACAATATCTTTCGGTGGACGTAGATATGGAAAGCCACCATTGGGTCGAACAATTTACCATAGGCTGAAAAAACAATCAGAACCGTTAGCGTTTCTTCTTCATTTCCAGCAGAGATTTGGTACACGTTTTTGTATCCTTTGGGGGCTGTCATTTAACCAGTTTTCGGGCAGAGGCAAAAGCTGCTTTCGTCCCCATTTAAGATTCTTGACGGGTCATCCATAATGTATTTCTGGTTAACACTTTCAAATTGTCTTTAAGATCACTGAAACATTTTAATATGACAACCTAGGTGACTATTACTCTACCCTTGCTAATATTTTCAGCTTCTGTTATTGCTAATGAAGGATTTCTTTTCATTAATGATCACATCCATGTTTTCACTGGCCGGTCATTTTTGAACGGTGTTTTTCTTTTCGTGTCTTTAATTATCTTCTGTACCGTATTCAAAAAATGTTTTTAATGGAAAACCACCTTTACACAAGTCGGCACACCACTGGGCAATCTGTTCTTCTTCTTCGACGGTTAGAAAGGTATCTGGCTTTTGTTGATTTCGTTGTAGAAAACCTTATTCAATACTCTAAGTACGTTAATTACATACAAAATAACGTTGTACGGATACTGAACCCTGTTTTCCATTAGCCGGACAGACGGTTTCTCATTCAGTAAACCCTGTCCGGGTACTGCAAATCTAACAAAAATACAATTCTCTTTCTTCAAATCGTTTTAAATATACGTAGTTATCATTTAAGAGTTTTCAAAAAAAGAATTTCACATTTATCTCACATTTTCAGAAGCCGGACATTCTGTCCGGAAACTAAAAAATAATTATAATTTCGGTTTTAGTATCCGGACGCCAATTATTTTACCAAAAATAATACGTTATGTCTTAATTTTATATTTTATCTATACAAGTAATATATATTTCTATGAAAACAAACCATTTTCGATTAGAATAAATTTATGAATAATGCTTAAAGTACTTATATTATGTAAGCTGTCGCAATATTTTTTTTAAACAAAACACAACGTCGGCTACCGTCCTCTTAGACGTCAGACACAAACTTGCGTGCAACTCTTACAGCAGATCGTACATTTACTTAAAACTTTGCATATGGTTGTTAAATACATAAAGGATTGGTAGTTGTTTGAGACTAGAACTATCAAATTTACTTATTTCTTTTAAATAAACGACGTAGTGTCCGGATACTAGTGCCTCTACCCTACTAGCTGGCCCGTGCTCGCCTTGCTTCGCCTGCCTAGCACATTTAAATTGCACTCAAATATAATAATACACGATCACACGAATGCGACTCACGTCTCTGCACTTCTACGTCTGCGCTGACTACTCGTAGGTAGTGTGTACATACATATATGTACATAATGTAGAACCAAAACAAATACACACTGAGAAAACTCTGAGGCTTGAGCAGCCACAAATTCATTGGACTCAAGCTCAAGGACGTATGTACAGAAAAAGAGAAATAATTTGCTCTTGCTCTCTTAAAAAATTACGAATAGGCCTCGAAAGAAAACTTAAAGAAGAAAACACCACTGAGATTGATTTGAAAATGTTGGTCAATTAAGAAATTAAAAAAAACAAGATTTTTTTATGCAGGAAGTTTGCAAAGATGTTATTAATATCGCTCAGCTTTTACAGCCCGTAGAATTATAATTTTGGACTTAAAAAAGCGTATTTTAGAGCTCTAAAAACTGAACTTAGTTTCATTAAAATGGAAGAAGGAAAAGTTTACTTTTTTTTAGTTTAAAGTTTAATTATTGAATTTATTGATCTTTTACAATCAAAATCAAATATTTTTGTACGCACGAACCTGCCCCTTATCAAAACCTAATCAACAAAATTATCAAAATCCGTTCAGTTGTTTGGTATGTAGATACTTGCAAAGAAATATTCATTTTGTTTTATATTATTAGGGAATTATTCTGATGCTTGTCGCGATATGTATATACCACATATATACTGCCTTCCTAAGAAAAAAGGGAGCAAACGCCAAAAGTCAAAAATTGAGTTAGCGGCATATTTGAAAGCGTTAAACCGACTGGGCATTAGGGCGATTAGGTAGGGTTCAGGCAGAATCTGAAGAGGAAGTTACAGAGATCAAGGAACTCAGGAACGAGTTATTGATCTTGCTGAGTAGCTTACCGGAGGAGGAAAGCGATGAACGCGAGGTTCTTGAAAAGGAAAAATCGAGCACTTCAAAGGTGGTGCCTCGACTGCCGTCCCCTATACCCACTTCAGGCGGAAGGGTGGCGACATGCGAGCCCAGCCCAGAAGTACGCACAGAAACACCAAATTTTCTAGTGGTTGAACGATCTACTGAGCGGATCGAGAAATGGGATGTGAAGTTTACTGGTGAGCGCTGTGGCTCATCAGTAAACGCATTCCTAGAGAGGGTTGAGGAGCTCCACCAGGCAAGAGGGGTGTCGGAGGCTCAGTTGTTTAGGTCAGCGGTCGATTTGTTTGTGGGGAAGGCGCTTCTTTGGTTTGGGGCGCGATGAGGTCTACTGTGGGCACGTGGCAAGAACTGGTCAAGGAGTTGAAGCTGGAGTTCTTGCCACATAATTATGATGATTTATTGATCGATGAGATTAGGCGATGGACTCGAGGCAAAGATGAGTCCATCGCGGTGTATGTGGCAACAATGCAGAATATGTTCGGCAGACTTTCAGAGCCCCTTTCGGAGCGCAGAAAGATGTCGATCCTGCAGAAGAACCTGGCACCATTCTATCAGACACAGCTTGGGTTGGAGGAGCCCAAGTGTGTCAGCGACTTGGTGGAATTAGGACGAAAGTTGGAAGCAGTACGCGCCAACGTTGAGATTTTCGCTCCACCACCAAGCAATCGAGGTCGGAATCTATTGGAGCCCGATCTCGCGTATGTAGGTGTTGAAGAGCCCCGGGTTTCGGTTGTTGCTCAGAACAAGGAACCCTGGCGACAAGTTAGGTGTTACAACTGCAATAGGGAAGGTCATTTCGCAAATACTTGTTCCGCTCCTAAGCGTTGATTGATAAACTTCTTCTCTTCTCATATTCCTTCTTCGCTTTTGTATTTTTCACGATATTGTTTCGAATATTTCATTTTGCGTTCACTAGCCCCTCAATTGCTGGCGCTTGCTGTGAACGTGGCACCAGGGTAAAGAGCGAACCCCGGGACTGCGTAACCCGACCCTCTGAACTGCCAGTTGTTGGAGGCGATTTCAGAGAGAGAGAGCCATTGGAAAAATGGAAAGAGCTTCTGGATAGCGGCGTTCAAGGAACGGTTGCATGCTTCAGCAAAAGAGCGGAGTACTACACATAAAGCCGTCCTTGAACTTGTAATGGCTGAATAAGCGGTAGGCCAATTTGCAGAGAGAGGCTCTCGGTCGGTTAAGCAAAGTGCTGAGGCGAGTTCAGCACTTCTTGGTTGACCACGAGCGAGTGTGCACAAGCGCTAGTATCTGAGGAGTTTGTTTTGTGAGTTAGTGAACGAGTTGGTTAGAGATGAAAATGGAAACCTCGTAGTAGAATCACAGTCGGTGCTGAGAATATGGAAAAACTACTTCTGCAGACTGTATAACGACGACCAAGACCAACATCCCGCTGTCAGGCAGAATGAACCATTCACCATAGACGATGGTAGTCAAAAATTCCGTCCACCTGACCAAAACGAAGTGAGGATAGCAATATCCAAGCTAAACTCGAACAAGGCTGCTGACGGATTACCGGCCGAACTTTTCAAGGCAGCTGGGGATGAAATGGTAGAGTGCATACAGCAACTCATTTCTAATATTTGGTCAGACGAGTGTATGCATGATAAATGGAATCTCAGCATCGTTTGCCCGATCCACAAGAAAGGAGACCCCCTCAACTTCGCCAATTATAGAGGCATCAGTCTCCTCAACATCGCATACAAGATCTTTTCTGCGATATTGTGTGAACGTCTGAAACCTTTTATCAACAGCCTGATTGGACCCTATCAGTGTGGTTTCAGGCCGGAAAAGTCCACCATCGATCAAATCTTCACACTTCGGCAGATCCTGGAGAAAACCCAAGAATTCCAAATCGATACTCACCACCTCTTTATCGATTTCAAGGACGCCTATGACGGCATCTATAGAGAAGAGCTTTATAGAGCCATGTCTAGTTTTGACATTCTTGCCAAACTTGTCCGTCTGTGCAGGCTGACGATGGAGAACGCTCGCTGCTCCATCAAGGTCGGTAATGACCTCACTGAGACCTTTGATGTCAAAAAAGGCTTTAGACAAGGTGACGCGCTGTCATGTGACTTCTTCAATATTGTACTTGAACGGATTGTGACGAACTCACAAGCCAACACCGGAGGCACAATCTATTACAAGTCTGTACAACTGCTTGCATACGCCGACGATATAGACATTATCAGCGAGCTGTCACCGGTGCGTTTGAAAGCATTGAAGCGGAAGCGGCCAAAATGGGTTTAGCGGTAAACGAGGGCAAAACCAAGTATATGCTGTCAACAAGAAGGTAAAACCAACACCGACGAATTGGACAAAACGTCACCGTGGGCAGCTATAACTTTGACGTAGTAAGGGACTTTGTCTACCTCTGCTCTGCTATAAGTTCTACAAACAAACTCTTGCCAATCGCTGTTTTTTTGGGCTTATAAGGCAATTCAACAGTAAAACCCTATCTCGAACAACTAAGGAGACTCTATATAAGACCTTGATCATCCCAGTCCTGCTTTACGGCGCTGAAACATGGACTTTATTAAAAGAGGATGAAGATATCCTTGGTCGCTTTGAGAGAAAAATTCTTCGTAAGATTTTCGGTCCCGTTTGCGTTGACGTGTTTTGGAGGAGAAGATTCAATCACGAACTATACGAGCTGTACAGCGACATCGACCTAGTCAAAAAACTGCGTATTGGACGTCTGAGATGGCTAGAACATGTAGAGCGACTGGACACCAAAGCTCCGGCCCGCAGAGTCTTCGAATCTAACCCCGAGGGACGACGCAGTAGAGGGAATCATCGCCGTAGGTGGCGCGCACAAGTTCGAGGGGACCTCGACCAACTTGGAGTGCACAACTGGAGGCAACTAGCTAAAGACCGACCTAAATGGAGAGGCTTGTTGGTTGAGGCCCAGGTTCACCCCATTTCTGTATCGTGTGTAAAAACCTTATTCCAGTTTAATCGCTATTCGAAGTAAACCCATCCCCAGCTGAGCAACCGGGAGAGCAGCATCCTACAGGCCGTTGTTGTTGTACTTTCCTGATCCTCTTTGCATTATCTGTGGCTATCTGTCACTTTCGCTTTTTTTTTTCCTCGCGTGCGCGGTCATCTTAGCTTTCGTGTTTGTTTTTTTAAATTAATTTTCGGGAAGAATAATTTTGTACCTTATTTTTGTGTGGGGCTTAAAAACCATATTTAGAACTCAAAACGACGAATGCAAATGGGCACATCTACCATGCATAGGTCTATTCCTAAGTAAAAAAAGGCCTTTCTGCCATTTACTACCTTACTTACTTACTTAGGTGGCGCTACAGTTCGGGGTGAATCTGGGCCTCAACCAACAAGCCTCTCCATTTAGCTCGGTCTTTAGCTAGTTGCCTCCAGTTGCGCACTCCAAGTTGGTCGAGGTCCCCTTGAACTTGTGCGCGCCACCTACGACGATGATTCCCTCTACTGCGTCGTCCCTCGGGGTTAGATTCGAAGACTCTGCGGGCCGGAGCGTTGGTGTCCATTCGCTCTTCATGTCCTAGCCATCTCAGACGTCCAATACGCAGTTTTTTGACTAGGTCGATGTCGCTGTACAGCTCGTATAGTTCGTGATTGAATCTTCTCCTCCAAAACACGTCAACGCAAACGGGACCGAAAATCTTACGAAGAATTTTTCTCTCAAAGCGACCAAGGATATCTTCATCCTCTTTTAATAAAGTCCATGTTTCAGCGCCGTAAAGCAGGACTGGGATGATCAAGGTCTTATATAGAGTCTCCTTAGTTGTTTGAGATAGGGCTTTACTGTTGAATTGCCTTATAAGCCCAAAAAAACAGCGATTGGCAAGAGTTATTCTTCGATTGATTGATCGTCTGAAAGTGCCTTGAAGGGATGCGCTTACATCTTTACGTCTCCATAAAATAAATTGATTTACTACCTTAAAAAGGCACATTTGCCTGAATTTTCTGCTTATATGACTCTTTTGCTTAGTGTCATACAATTTTTTTGGTTAATGTACCTTTTTCTGGTACTTAACTAAGATGTGCAAATGTACTAGTGCTAAGTTATGCACGCAGATACATGTTTGAACGGGATCACGATTTCAAGGAAGCAATTCGGGTAGGGTCGAAGTTATTGAAATGAAAGTTGAAGATTTTTACAAATGGAAGGACGATTCATCACAGTTCAAAATAAAAGCAAAATTCCCGAGGATTTATTTCAATGAAATGATCGAAGTGAAGTTTGCTAAAAACAGTAATTTTTTGTCCTACAAGACGATTTTTTTTTTTTGAGAATTACACAAATTTTAATTTTTTGATAGCCAACGCACTCAAATATGGAATTTCAAAGCCTAACGCTAAGAAGATAGCTCGAGGCATTTCAACAATAAGAAAGCACGAACTTGTGCAGAAACTTAGTGATATTTTGCCTAAAGACCGACTCGATTTTTGGAAGTTGCTTCCCGAAAGTCCAAATGGAGAATCATACGAATGCGATTAAAATATGCAAATTTTAGTCTTAAGTACTTGAATCCGTAAGTTTTTATTTTTTATGTTTAACTCAGTTGCATTACCATGAAATAAATCTTTCTTTGCTTTGAAAAACACTAAAAAAGTTTGTGAACTTATTTTCACAATTCAGTTTTATTTAAGTATCAAGCAATTTTTTCAGGTACCTATACTAAGCAAAAAAGTCACAAATCCATTTTCTCTAGGTAAACACCAAATTTACGGAAACTTGTGTGCATAATAAAATAACACGGTTTTTTTTATTAAGGAATATTTTTTTTAAATTTTCAAAAACATTTAATTTGAAGGTGCAAAAACCAAAAACAGTAAAATGCATTTATCTCAAAACTGCTAAAATGGATATGCGCCCTTTCTTCTTATGAGGGCAGTATATTGATCATCAGAGGAATGACTTAAAAACGTTTCCTCTAATTTCGTTTATAACAATTACCACCAAACTACAGTAGTTGCCGTGCAACACAATGCAAATAACTAAAATAATATTCCTTTCTTCTCTCCTTTGTTTCCATTTTCCTGCAAAATAAATAAATAAATAAATCATCCAACAAGAATGAATACTTCTCGCACAGAGTCGCTTCAAAAAGTGGTCAGAGGAGATTGTGTGCGAGAAGCTTGCGAGAACCGTGCGAGAACTTCGTGAGCCTCGCATCGAATCTCGCGTCACTCTGCGCACGCGCAGAAGAATAAATGTAAACAGTTTTGTCGCAAACAAAAGCTTCTCGCGTCGCATCGCTTTGTCGCGTCACTGTCCGCACAGCCTAAGTCTAATATCCGCTCACGCCACTCATGCGAAGATGAGTGACGCGGCTAAGGACGACTTCTACCAGCTCTTGGACAAGGCGTATGAGCGCGAAGTTAAAATTGTCCTGGGGGATTTTAACGCAAAGCTAAGATAAGCGGGCATCCTTAGTAGTGTGGTTGGAAAGCATAGCATGCACAACACCACACCTGAATGGTAATATATACGTAGCTATAGAATCGCTGAGGATATGGAATGAATAATTCTGCAGAGTGCTTAACGGCGATGATGACCAATACCCCGCTGTTAGGTAGAACGAGCCATTCAACAGTTACGATAATAATCAACACATCCATCAACCCAATCAGAATTAAGTGAAAATAGCGATGACTAAATTTAAATCCAACAAAGCTGCTGGAACCGATGGCTTTGCCGTCGAACTTTTCACAGTAGGAGGAGATGAGTTGGCAAGGAGCATGCACCAGGTCATCTATAAAATTTGATCAAACGAAAGTGTGCCCGATGGGCGGAACCTCAGCATCGTTCGTTCGACCCTGATTCTGAAGAAAGGGAAATCTTTGAACTGCGCCAACTGCAGAGGTATAAGTCTTCTCAACATCGCATATAAGAACATGTCTGCCGTATTATATGGACGCTTAAAACCCATCGTCAACAACCCGATAGGTCAAAATCAGTGCACTTGCAGACCAGGAAAGTTCACCATTGACCAAATATTCACACTACGGCAGATATTTAAAACCCGGCGAGAATGTGGTGACAAAATGTAACATAGAGTATGTGGCTGGGTATGACATACCCACATACAAAATTACCTGTAAATAGGTATTGTTATAATAAATATTAACATTTAAAAAAGGGTATTTTATTATAAAGGGTATATGCGTTTGTGTGATCAGTTAAAAAAATACAGTTATGTAAATAACAGGGTGGGTATGTCATATCCAGCCACACTCTCGCCGGGTTAAAATCGATACGCCCCACCTCTTCATCGATTTCAAAGTTGCCTATGATAGTGTGTATAGAGACGTGCTATACAGATCCATGTCTAGTCTCGACATCCCTGCCAAGCTCCTCTGTCTCTGCAGGATGATGATGAAGAACTCTCGCTGTTCCATCAAAGTCGGAAGGAAACTTATAAGCCAACACTGGAGGTACAATATTTTACAAGTATGTGCAACTAACCGCTTAGTCGAAAGAACTCAGCGAGCCGTCAGTGGGGCGCTTTCGAGTATTGAGATCGAGGCAGCAAAGATGGGTTTAGCGGTCAATGAAAGAAAAACAAAACCAAAAAGGACACCCGACATCGGCGTCTTGGAGATAACGCCATCATTTTGAGAGAGTGAAAGACTTTGTCTTTCTGGGCTCCGTAAATGATACCAGTGGGGAAATAAATCGAAGAATTACTATTGCCAATCAATGCTTTTATGAGATAAGAAAGTAATTTAGTAACAAAGCCCTATCTCGAACTACTTATGTAACTCGTTATAGGACACTCCTCATCCCAGTCATGCTGTATGGTTCATAGGAATGAATTTTGTTAAGAGAAAAGTTATTCGAGTGATTTTTGGTCCTGTCTGTATAGGCGGCGAATGGAGAAGGTACAATGCCGAAATTCTTCGAAACCACCTCGAATGTACGGCGACCACAACTAACTTGGTGTCCGCAACTGAAAGCAGCTAGCTCGTTGGCTGGCGGATTGGCTGGAGAGTTTTGTTGGTTGAGGCCCAGATCCACCTCAGACTATAGCGTCACCTAAGTAAGTAAGTAAGTAAGACCCTATGTGTATAAATTATTAATCAAAGGAGAATGTATCTAATATTCTTCCGTCCAATGTCGTCATTATAAATATTTGCATGAACCGAACTATAGGTCTTCATCTATGACCAAACGTAAGATTCGGCAATCTGCATGCTAATGATCAACTCATCATTAGCATAAAGAAAGAGAAACCGAATCTCAAAATGTGATTTACGCAGCTTTTCCATCGGCTTAAGTTCTCTTGCTCAACTGACCTCGTTTCTTATTCTCTTTTTGACCATAACAATTCAGTCACCTAGACCTTCAGACCTTTAAATTCAGGTTACTTCATGTGCGTAGAAGTACTTGACGGTTTATCTTTAAGTTATAGTTAAAATGTAATGTACAAAAAAAAGACTACAGAGCAAAACGATTAAATTTACAATTTTCCAGATGAAGGTAATGACTTTTTAATGACTGCTTTTCAATTATTAGTTACTGTGCAATCATTATTAAGCAGCAGCTGCCGGTTAACAAATAAATTTAAATTTTGTGTATGGCATCACATAAGTAGGTGTAGATACAATTGGATAGCAAGAAATATTATGCCCAATTCTATATTGTCGTCATCACTATGCCACATTAAATGTTCATAATTTTTCAACCATTTCCTGTTAATAAATGAAACTGATCGCTAATGACCCACCGCCAAAGTCAAGCACTACACACTGTAGACAAAAAATAAAACAAACTAAACCGCACGAAATTTCGCGTCCAACTAAAGTTACAAAGCTGTTAACTACTGCATATGTACCTCTCTCTAGTAATTTGTATTCTAAACTAACAAAATTTATTGGAATTAAATTGAAGACTCGGTGAAGCTTTAAAAAAAAAAAACTGGTTGCAAATTTAGATAAAGCTAAGTTAGTTGAAAGCATACAGAAAAGTCACAAGTCTGGGAACGATTGTGTAGTACCCTATCAAAAGCAATGAGGAGAGTTTAATAGATTTAAAATTATCAGGTCATGCAACAAATAATGTGGTTTTTCATGTACTTCATTCAATTAAAAAAAAAAATATTACAAAATTAGAGCGTATTCAGTCATCATGTTTTAAGCCATATTTATAAAATTCCTCTGGTATAGGGATGCGATTTTGTTGGAGTTGTGATAAGCCATAAGAGCGGCAACTCTAGTAAAGCGGAGAAAACTACACTTGGAATAACAAGTAACCAAAGAGCGTTGATATACAGCACGTATACTTTCGCAGCTCTTATAAAAAAAAAACAAATATTTGGCGCAACAGCTCTTTAAAGTGCCAGGGCCTAGCTTCTCGCAACCACTCATGTTGTGTGCGTTATAGTTTCCACACGAATGGAAGGGACGTACAGTTTAATGCCAAATCCGAACGGCGATTTGAGAAGCTTTTTCATGACAACAATACTCTCGGATGTTTGTCAGACGCTCGCGAGAGGTGGGATCGTGAAAAAACTTTTTTGGTATTTTCTGTGATTCGAACTTGGAACCTCATGCGTAGTGATCCGACACACTAACCACTTACGCCACGGCGCTTACGCAGCTCTTATCGAGTATCCTAAAAATATATTTTGTTGATACAAATTTTATAATTTCTACTAAAAATGTTGAAAAATTAGGCCTTTTCTTTTAAAGGACGAGTTTTAATGCGTCGATTTCAAATGACTCAAATTTAAACTTACTCGGGCTCCTAGAAGTGCATATGTATATGATTAGGCTGTTTGCAATAGTCATTAATATATTACATATATACTTTATGGGGTATATCTCCATTATGTTTGTTCATTACAAGTAATGAATCAAAATGAATATACCCCATGCGATAGAGTATAATTATAAGCTACGTATGACTCCGTTCCCATTCTTCAGCTGCCTTGACGTGGCGGAACGGCTTAAGAGTCAATGACCCTAAGGTCCGAAAGGACCCCAGGTGAGACATCGAACTAAAGGCTGAAGACGTCTTGACTGTGAGGCAAAACCTGTTGACGGTATGATGGAAGAAACTTGTACGGTATCTACTCCAGGTGGTACTCGTGAAAACGATAATCCACCCGTGGTCTTTTTGACTACGGCCGGGACGAGGATTCTGGAGGTCCCAACCACCATACTTTTACCCCCCGCCTCTGGTGTTGAATCAGAAGTAGTAGCGACACTTGTTTCAGAAGACTCCTGCAGCTCTGTCTCTGACTCGATTGGTAGACTGGGCTGGAATGGTAAAGAAAGTAGCGGAAAGGCTTCGGCTGGAACGTCTAATCTCTGTCTCAATAGAAGGGTAGCTGGTCGAAGTTGTGTCGGTGACGGTTTGACTCGGGAAACCAATAAGGCTGAACGAGCTCCCGAAGCGGCGCACTCCGATGGGTTCCTGACTAAGAGTCAACTGAAAAGGAGAAGAAGGAAGGCGGCGATGGCGCGGTGCAAAGAGGCTGCAGAGTCAGCTGAAAGCGCAAGCGCCGAAAGCAGTCATCCTCAGTAGCGACAGGAAAGAAGCCTAGGTCGGCAGAAAGTATTCCAACTGGAGCCGATCAATCCCTCAGACCTAACGCTGGCTCCTTTTCGGTCGGCTCGAACAGGTCCAATCTGATGGAGCAAGTTTCGCCTGCTCTTCTTGGTGGAAGCGTGTGCGCATCTGATGCGCGCTCTTCTGTCGGGCACACTCTTACCGGTGGCGTTATCTGCGCACAAAATCTGGTGGATACTGGTGCTGTTACCCCTAAAGGTCCCAGCACTAGCGGACAGAAAATGGCTGACGCAAGCAAAGCCACGGGTAGGGGCGCTCGCCTCGCCGGAAGCATGTGCGCACCTGGTGCGCGCCGTTCTGCTAATAAAACTGCGACTATATCTTTGATATTTTCGCAGATAAACCTCCACCACTCAAAGGCTGCTACCGCTCTCTTAAGTAGTAGACTTTCCGTGGTGCGTACAAAACCCCACATAACATCTATCCAGGAGCCATACGTGCGGAACAAGGGCATATGTGGTTTTGGGGGTGTTCGTGGAGTAACGGTGCTATGTGACGAGCGATCTGAAAGACCGAGAGCTTGTCTAATTGTGCCGAATTTCCTCTCAGTAACCAAGCTTGGACAATTTTGTGGACAGGACCTGGTTGCTGCAGCTGTAAGCTACGAAACGACCGGAAGTTGGAAAACCTTCGTCGTTGCGTCGGCTTACTTCCCTTATGATTCGGTAATGCCTCCACCACCGAAGGCGGTTGCCGAACTCACAAAGTACTGTGACACTCGGGAGATGGGACTAGTCATGTGTTGCGACGCGAATGCTCAGAATACAGTCTGGGGCAGCAGCAAATGTAACACACGAGGAAACCATCTCCTAGACTTTATACTATCGTCTGGCATGGTAATTAACAATATTGGCTCCCAGCCAACTTTTGTTACGGCAAGGAGGCAGGAGGTAATTGATTTGACTTTATCTAATAGGTATTTCAAGTCAATTACTAACTGGAGGGTACTGCCGGAGGTGTCATTGTCAGACCATAGATACATCGCTTTCCAAATCGAATGCGAGGCCATAACTTTGCAGGAGAGGAGGAATCCGCGGAAAACCAACTGGGTGCGGTTTAGGGAAGAGCTAGACAGATCTGTCAAAACTCCAACTAACCTCAGAACGAAACGAAAGGTTGAGGATGCTGTTCAAAACCTGACTAGTGTCCTTACCAGCTGTTTTGAACTGACGTGCCCATTGACAAAAACCCCCTGCAGAACTCCGGTTCCCTGGTGGTGCCCGGAATTGCAGCGACTTAGGAAAGAATCCAGAAAACTTCTAAATAGGTCACTCAAGACAAATTTAGAAGGTGACTGGAATCTTTTTAGATCGAAGCAAAAAGACTACAAGAAGTTAATTCGGTTGTCGAAAAGTGCTTCTTATAGGTTTTTGTGAAAAGATCGAGACACTCGGTGAAACCAGCAGGTTGGTTAAGGTTCTCAAAAGGGGCAAGCCGACCAAACCGGAGTCACTGAGAAAATCTGATGGCAAGTTTACTGAGACGAAAGCGGAAACTTTTAGTCTTCTGCTGGAGACTCACTTTCCTGGCAATCGGATAATCACTAGGTCGCAGCTTGGCCCGCTTATCCAGGCTGAGCTTGATCTAAATCAGAAAACTCGGCGCAGCTGGTATATTGCATCAGCCGTGGTAACAGATGAGGCCATCAAATATGCTGTGGCATCTTTTGATGGTTTCAAATCGCCTGGCACCGATGGAATATATCCAGCTATGCTGCAACAGGGTATAGATCAGCTATTGCCAACTCTGAAAATAATTTTCACCGCTGGCTTGGCGCTGGCATATATTCCTACACCTTGGCGGACAGTCAGAGTAGCTTTCATACCGAAAATTGGTAAGGAAGACTATTCGCTCCCCAAGAGTTTCAGACCTATAAGTTTGACATCCTTCTTACTGAAAAGAGAAAAAGAGACTGGTAGAATTTCACGTGCGCAAAGTTGCTTTGAAACTGAATCCACTATCGGAGATGCAGCATGCCTATCAGCGTGGGAAATTCTGTGAGACCGCACTTCAAAATCTAGTGGCCAGAATTGAATGCGCGCTTGATAGGAGAGAATACGCGATGGGTATCTGCATCGACATTGAGGGTGCTTTTGACAATGCGACTTTTGACTGCATGTGCGACTCTGCCAGACAACACGGGGTAGATGAAACATTAGTGTTGTGGATTAAAGCAATGCTAATGAATAGAACTTTGGTAGTGGATGCGGAATGTAATGACAGGGGTAAACAGGGGCTGTCCGCAAGGTGGCGTTCTGTCTCCATTGTTATGGTGCATGGTGGTCGACTCTCTGTTGAACACTCTAAATAGTTCTAACGTCTACGCTCAGGCATATGCGGATGATGTCACCGTACTTTCTGTCGGGCCATGCCTGGCGACGGTCTGTGCTAACGCGCAGGTGGCTCTGGACATGATCTATGAATGGTGTACTAGGAGTGGGCTTTCGGTGAATCCTCTTAAAACTGAAGTTGTTCTTTTTACGAGAAGGAGGATTTTGACCGGTCTGACTCAGTCAGTACTAAAAGGCGTCACCATTCGCATTTCCAATGAAGCCAAATATCTGGGAGTGATTTTAGATAAGAAACTTCATTGGTCCAAACACGTCGAGTCGAAAACATCCAAGGCGCTCTCAGTCTTCTGGCAGTGTAAGGGTGCTTTTGGCAAGACTTGGGGCTTATCACCGAATAAGGTTCTCTGGATCTACACGGCTATGATAAGATCATTCCTCGCATATGCGTCGGTTGTTTGGTGGAAGGAGCTCTCGCGTAAATATGTGGTTGCCTTTTGTGCGAAACTCCAAAGAACGGCTTGTCTCGGCTGCTCGGGAGCTTTCCCGAGTACGCCTAGCTCTGCTCTAGACGCTTTGCTGAACTTACCTTCCCTTGATACTTATATCATGGGTTGCACTATCAAAGCCATCCATCGTCTTAGGCGAGGCGGTTTTTGGTATACTCCACACTGGAACTTTGACTTGCGCGACACTTATCTTACGACTCCTGTCTTATGGATATGCCGTCTGATGCAATGACACCAGAACTCCAGCTGATGCGCAAATTCAGAGTCGACTTTCCTTGTGTCCAGGACTGGTTTCGGTCAGAGTCTGAGCCGGGAATGGAATGTAGTCGTATTTTCACGGATGGTTCCAAAACCAGTCAAGGGTCTGGCGCTGGTGCCTTCGTGGAAGTCGACAACATTAGACTTCACTTCTCGTTAGGCAAATATGCGTCTGTTTTCCAAGCGGAAACTTATGCAATCCTAATGGCCATGAACTATGTTGTGAAGAACAGGTGGAAGGGACGTAGCATTTGTGTCTGTAGTGACAGACAGGCTGCGCTTAAGGCCTTGCTTAACCGTTTAACCACTTCCAAAATAGTTCGTGAAACCAAAAACTCTTAGAACTCGGTCGCAAGGCTGAATTCTCTGTCTCTTATCTGGGTCCCAGGTTGGGTCTCTCACGAGCACAATTGTGTGTGGCATGACTCTCCAGGTTGCAGGTTGACTAAACGCATGCTCCCGGACGTCTGTAAGAAATCAGCGGCATTCTTGCTGTCTCTCAGCAGAAAAGACTGTAGACAACTTATCGGCGTCTTGACAGGCCACTTTGCTTTTGCCAAGCACCTTAACGTGTTAGGCTTAAGTGACACTACAATCTGCGACGCTTGTGGAGAGAGCGACGACACCGCGGAACATTATCTCTGTGAGTGTCCGGCCTTTGCTCGTATCAGGTGGCAGATCTTCGGTGCGGATGTGGTGAGTGTTGGTACTGTAAGCTCCTCATCACTGAAGTGCTTGCTTGGCTTTCTTAGAAAGTCAAGGAAATTCCAGTAAAATGGGTAAATCAGGGTTTGCTCTCTGGCAGTACAATGGACCAGTTGTGTCTGAGTGCTCCAGTCGAGTGTTTCCTATCCCGACAAAAAAAAAAAAAAAAGATTCCTAAATATAAGATGTTTTCAGATGTTTCTCTTGATATACAATATTCCGTTCTATATGACGTCCATCAGCCGATTTTGAAGTACGTCGATAAGATTTTTAAACTAGCTAGCAATGTATTTTCATTTATTTTTTAAAGTTCTACATCATTTAAGGCTATGTCTTTTAAAGTTATAAACCCAGTGATGGAGTGAAAGGAAAGGGTATAGAGGAGAATTAGAGATTAGATAGGGAAGGGGAAAGAGTGAGGTGACGATGCGCGCTAATTTTGAATCCCTGTAGATTATACCATATGTAGGTATAAGTACGAGTAAACACTCAGGAATGCAAGCTATTCCTCATTCGTGTGGAGTGGTTAAACGATCTTCTACATTTCACTGTGCGCCCGAAAACAGGTTTAACACAGTGACTGCCACATGACCCACCGGTGAGTCATGGATTTTTTTCCCAGTAGGCCACATGTACCACCGGTGGGTCATGCGCTATATGTTTTTGTACTAGCATTATCTCAATGGCATAAGAGACAAATGTTGTTTCTTCTTCATTTATTACAGTTATTCGTGCAATACAAATCCTATAAAAATAAAAAAAAATTAAAATTATCACAAAAAAAAAAAAATATGATCACCGGTGGGTCATGTGGCACCATACACATCTATGTATTATCAAAGTGCCACATGATCCACCGGTGGTCATGTTTCAAAAACACTGAAAGACGGCACAATTTGAGTAAAAAACTATGAAACACTTATAAACATTAACTAAACCACACTTTACCACAAAAAAACACACTTGGCACTTTGGTAATATTTTTTAATTTGCACGTGGGCAGTCAACGTGTTAAGTATATACCTATACAGATGTGCGTAAGAGGCCGCACGTGTAGTCAAATTGAATAGGAGGGACACAACTATTTCATTTGAACACTTCTGATGGAAGTACCGATATAGGAGCGCAAAGCATCCTAAATTCCGGCGGTGTTCTAGCGAAAGAATTTGGTTGCAGATAGACTGATCAGCGATTATGATACAAGCTTGACGCTGAACGCGATCAAGCAAACTCAAGCAAGTGGCGGGAGCTCCCGCCCCAGTTATTTTCAAGTTTCGGACGAATGTATGCTTTATAGATAGTGGCCAAATCAGTTAGAGTGGAAAACTGTTTACATCTTTTGAGGAAACCAAGGCATCTAGCATCACCTTTTGAAGCATCAGCAATCCAACAAGCCTCTCCATTTAGCTCGGTCTTTAGCTAATTGCCTCCAGTTGCGCACTCCAAGTTGGTCGAGGTCCCTTTGAACTTGTGCGCGCCACCTACGGCGAGGAAGTCTATTACTGTACTGTTGTATAAGTTATAGGCAGGAATGGGCCTTAGTGAACCGTGCAGGTGCAGATGACTGATTCAATCGAACGTCATTTAGAATGATACTGTCATCCCATGCGGATCTGTCAGGGGTGGTGGTGTTATATTTGATATTAAAATCGATAAATGGGGATATGTAATCTGTTTCTCTGAGATTGGAATTTTGTAGAATTTTCATGTGGCCGAATTGTAAGCTTGACCACTGAAGAGATTTTCTAAGTATTAGGGCTACTTCAGATGCTACCATTTTCCCAAAGATATTAATGGGAAAAATGTTAAGTAGAGTTTCTAAGGCGGCTGTTGGAGTGGACCTGAGAGCCCCTGTGATGCAGCTACATACTAATCGCTGTACTCTTTCGATAGAGATTGTGTTGCACCTTGTTCAAGTGCAGGCCACCAGACGAGAACGCCATAAAGCAGGATTGGTCTTACCACCGCCAGGTAAAACCAATGGACTATTTTTTGTTGAAGACCCAATTTAGGACCTATAGCTTTTTTACAGGTGTAGATGGCGATTTCGGTTTTCTTGATTCGGTCGTGAATGTTCTGTTTCCAGTTAAGTTTACTATCAAGGGTTAGCCCTAAGTATTTTGCTTTGCTTGTAAAGCTAAGTTCAGTGTTTCTTAGTTAGATGGAGCTATGATCAGGATTTTGTATTTCCTAGTGAATAGTACTAGTTCAGTTTTGGACGGAAATCTTATCAAGGAAATCCAGGCACTATTCAGGTACCTACCAAGAAACTATTTTTTTATTTATTTATTTTTTTAAAAATTGTTTTTTTGTTTATACTCTGCATTTTTTCTGGGTGATTGAATACTACTTGCAAAAAGTACTGCTTTTGCTCTTCATTGCTGGTCAATAATGAATTGTACTCACAGATAAGAGCCACGCTTCGTTCAGCCGAGTCGTTAACTACATAAAGTTGTTTTACTATTTGGAGAGACCCTTAACGCAAGATGCCTGGTTCATACAGTTTTGTGGATCCACATTTAAAAATTCAAGTGATATTTAATATAAGCATATATGTACTTATTATCTGTGGTATGAGTATTCATTTTATTCCTGGTAATAATTTATTTTTAATCTATTAAAACATTCTAAAATGTAGAACGATTAACAACATCTCATCTGACAAAATCGAAAAATAATGCGCTGTTTTTATGTCTGTATATGCAAGTTATCTCACCGGTTCTTCTAGCAGCCAAATAAATAAACTGTATCAATAACGACCACTTGAGATCCACTTCTTATCTGACAAATAAAGCAGCATTGTGTTACTTCAACACAAAATCCAAGGGAATGTGTTCCTGATAACAAACGAAGGATCTTTTTCACCAACCTTATTATCGTGAACAGACACAGGTGCGGTGACACGATACAAATGTGCACCGAAAGCGACTATGAAAGAGGAAGCCACCAAGACTCCATACGTTCCTTTTGCTAAGCTCATTCCTACGCTGACGTTCATATGTCGTAATCCTGCAAAATAGCTTTTCTTTAACAGCCGTATTCAATACAATTTCTTATTCGCCTTTTGATTCATGATTAACTAATCCTCGATTAAAAAGTTGATCATTGTGTTATTCATACAGCAACAAATCTCTGGAAATTTATTCAAGCGCTGTAATGCATTAATTGCGCAAGCCACGGATCTGTTAAGTACTTGTGCCGCTAGTTTCACATTCATTTTTTAAAATTCCGTGGGATCTATATGAGTATATTTTAGTTTTGGACACATTTTTGTGGTATTATTTCTTTCTGTATTAGAGATATACTCAATTATTTTCCAGCTTACAACTCCATCCAGAGTTTGTAAGTCTGATCTTAAAAGATTGTTTCTCACACTTTTGATTAAATGTGGCACATCATACATTCCATTCACTTTTTTTTCTTTATAAAGAAAGGAACTGTTGTCCTCATCGAGCTTTAATTTATTGAAAAGGCTTCGATTCTTAGGGCCTTGGTCACAGCAAATGCCTCTTACGTTTAGTCCCAGATTTCTACATATGTCAATACAGTTGTATACTTCAATTTCGAGCTGCTTTGTTGGTATATTGCTTGGACAGGTCACATGATAAAGCACTTGTTTATATTTACCACATATGTTGTGCCCCAGTTTTGGCACCAGCGCGTGTCTCCATTTGTTGAACCTGCAAAGTCGTTGCACTATGTCGAAACAATATTGCTGTGCACTAATTTGCGGATATTGCCGTTAAATCAAAGTCAATGCCCTGGCAATGTTATTGCTCGCTGCAATAACATTGTTTCACTTACGCAGCAATATTATTCAGTTTCGCAACGGCAGGTCAACCAACGGAGCATCTCTGATCTCGCGTCCCGACCTACCTCAAGTTTCGACTAGAACGACAGGATTGAAGGGAAGAGCTTTTTCGCTGACAAAAGCTTTTTCATTCAACTGGAATGATTCAGTAGTATTTCACACATTTAACCACAACTTTTTCATACTTTTTACTTCAATTTCAATTCAATCACCAATCTTCACACAATAAAAAGTGTTTTTAACATGATTGACTTGGAATCGTTTTGTGGAGAAGCTTTCACTTTGCTTTCCATAATTCTCACCGAAACGCACCAATTGCCAAATCCACCTTTCTTCTTGGGTAAATTGTCGTTTGCCTTGTGATAAAATGAGTTTGCAAAATGTTTTCGAATTTTTATTTATATCATGTAAGAAATCTATTTTTTCTTCTATTGTTTGCTGTGCTTTATCTTTTCTTAGCCTGCGGGCTTTAATTGCCAAGATATCTCTGAGTTTTAGACTTTTTTTAAGCTCTCTCTTTGAGGACTTTGTTAATTTTCTTCAGTCTACTTATTTGTTGAATATAAAAAAATTGCTTTTTTGTGTTCGCTTCGCATTTCTTGCATACATATTCTATGGAATCAATAGATGTGTTGCAGTCTAGGTTAGGTTAGGTTAGGTTAGGTAGGGTTATGAGGTTATCATAAAACACTAGGCACCAAAGTGGGCCCATCGCGATCCCTAGGGAACCTTCACGGCAGAAGACCTAAACCCATTCTCCCAAGCCGTTAATCTCCCTAAAGAATCTGAAAAGATCCTTGTTATGGTTTAGGGACCTCACCTCTTCAAGGTTATCGAAGAAATATCTTCCAAGGTGCTTTAGCCTTGTCCTGGCAATTCCTTGACATTCACAGAGTATATGGGTTATATCCTCTGAGACATGTAGGTCGTCGCAGTACCTACAAACATCCGTATCGGATAACCCTAGTCTCATGGCATGCCTCCTTAGGAGACAGTGACCAGAGAGTATTCCTATCACTGTTCTTAGCCTCGATCTATCTAACTTGATTATCTCCCCAGATTTTCTGCGGTCTAGCATAGGCCATAAGGCCTTAGACACCCTGTGACCATCTAAGTTTGACCATCTTAGATTAGCCGTGTCAATGATTTTATCCCGAATAATTCCCTTGGCCACGCACCCTGGTGGCTTAATACTACCAATTATATCGCTACGTGGGATCCCCGCTCCTCTTTTAGCCAGCGCGTCGGCCTGCTCGTTGCCTTCAATATCGCAGTGTCCAGGTACCCAACATAATCTGACTCGGTTCTGCGTACATAATACCCTAAGCATTGTGCGGCAATTCCTGATTAACTCAGATTTGGTGACGTAAGACTCTAGCGCCTTTAGCGCAGCCTGACTGTCAATGTAGATGCCGATATTCTTATCGGATATTGATCCCATCTCAAGCAATTCCGCAGCTTTAAGTACAGCTAGAACCTCTGCTTGGAACACACTGCATGTGTCCGGAAGTCTCAAGGCCACCTGTAGGTTCGTATCTCTCGAGTAAATACCTGACCCCGTGCCCTCATTGGTCTTAGAACCATCTGTGTATATTGCAATCTCGTTATGGACAGAGACTGTCTTCCTTCGCCAGTCCTCTCTAATTGGATACAGTACTTCGTGTGGTGTGTCGAAGTCTAAGGTGCCGAGTATATCGCCCGATTCGTCAGGGATTCCGGGAAAGGATTCCTTAAGAATGGAGCTGTGTCCTATGTTATTAGTCCTGAAGAGACCAACGTTAGTGCGCCGAAGTGCACTATTGCCCGCTTGAAAGTTAATTTGTAGGTCTAATGGTAAAAGATACAGAAAGATCTCGAGTGCAGCCGTAGGTGTTGTGCGTAGAGCACCCGGCAATGCAAGCTGTACCATGGCCAACATATCCAACATATTCTTTGTACCATGGCCAACATATCCCGTTTGTTTTTCGTATTCGTTGCCTTCCACCATACAAGAGCTTGTTGCAGTCTATAAATGCTGAAACTTCATTTAGTTCATCAATGGATATATCGGTACTCGTTTGCACTTTTAATCTTTTGTGATTAGAGTAGTTTATTTTGGCTTTCTTAGGATCAAAAGCAAGTTCATAGTCATTAGATTCCAAAAACATTTCACTCCTTTTCATAAAAAGTGTAGGAACAGCGTCGTGTTTTAATTTTTTTTTTCCCAAAAAATTTCAAATCGAAATGTTTACTGCAAATGTATGGCCGTTTATGATTTTCAACATTATCACGGGATTCTTCTGCCTGTGCTAGCCAGTCATTATATTTCTTAGTTCCCTTTTTAGGAAATCTTAGCATTTTCCTTTCTGGAAATTGGGCAGTTGTTGCATTGCAGCATACAATAGCGCACTTTATTCGCCACGACATTTCCTCTTTTTTTTTTGCAACTTTTTTGTATTTGTATGTAGGTACCAAGGTACCTAATCAACCTGAAATAAACTTAAATAATATATTTTACCTTTCCTAGATTAACTCTTCAAGATTTTTACTAGACATACACAGTAAAATATAACTTTTCACTTTGAAAAAATACAATTTAGACATTTTTTACCACACCACAGATCTACACAGATCGAAACTTCGGTCAATATAGCAAAATGAAAAGGGAAAATACGTACCTACATATGAATATATGTACATACATATGTACATATGTATGCATAAATGAAATTGTGTCTCGCAGTCGCAGGTCGCAGACGGTACAAAGAGTAGCAAAAGAAAAAGCTTTTCGCACAGAAAATGTATTTTCCGTTTTTTTTTTTCTTTGCGAAGCAGAAAATCTTTTTGTTTGCCCATCGTTGTTTGCTCATCGCAAAAAAGATCAACATTTTTTTGTGTGGGGATGCGACATCTGGGTAAGTTTATTATCTGTGCTGTTAGGTCAATCCACTGCTATCTTCCAAGCAGACGTCTATGCTATCGAGCTCTGGGCCAGAGAATGCATTAGACGAAACCTCCGAAGATCACTTATTAATATAATGTCAGACAACCAAGCAGCACTCAAGGCTCTCATGTCCTTTGACTATAGGTCTAAGCTGGTTTGGAATTGTCTCCAGACTCTTTTGTAGCTTGCTGCACATAATAAAATCACACTTATATGGGTCCCGGAGACAAAGGCATCCCTGGTAACGAAGCGCCTGATAAGCTTGCCAGACTAGGTGCCCAATCTCTTTACATTGGACCTGAACCCTTCAGCGGTTTACCCACCAGCCAGATTAAAATAGAGCTACTCGGCTGGGAACGCGAGCAAATGCTCTCACACTTCCGTGTTCAATCGGAAACGTGCCGTCTCTGTCTTGAAGATACTGAAACAGCCCATCACCTACTCTGTGATTGCCCTGCCATAGCCAGACTGAGGCTTAAGCACTTTAATAAAGGCGTCACCTCTTGCTCAGCTCGAACTATTCTTAACTTCATTAATGAACTTGATTTCAGCTAGTTGACAAATCCAAAATAATCAACCAGGGGATAGCACAAATATCTTTTTAGGTCGCAGTGCTCCGGAGGTCATTCTCTACCTTTCCTCCCCATTTACCTTGCGATCCTTCCCGCTCTTTGGAGGATCAATAGTTATGTGTGTACCATCAATGGCCCCTATAACAAAGAACGTAAGATAAAAAATCACGCCTTGAGAGCACAAAAAACTCAAGTAGAGCAGAGCACGGTGGGTAATACGGAAGCAGCTTACGATTAATTTATTTTATTTAGGTGGGTATATATAGGTCTGCTGTGTGGTGTGTTATAGATTTGAACCCTACTCCTCTACGTTTGCCGCTGCCGTTCTCTATTCTGCTAGCTAAGCTACTTCATACCTATTATTTGGAAAATCCTGCTTTATTTTCAAAGAATGAGCAAGTTTGCCTTTCCTTCTCTTCATTTGGCCATTGGATAATTTCCGGGCTCATATTGCTTGAAAATAGAATTATTCTGTTCAAAACAACGGTAATAGTAGACGTAGACAAATAGAATCTATCCGAGAAGTCTATAAAACTACCAACTTCGTAGCCCGCGAACCACAAAACGCTGCCAGATACTTGCCCGCTGATAGTCTCTTATCGGGGGGAAGTTTTTTGTATGAGTTTGAACATTCAAACCTTGTAGACAGTGTTTCAAATAATGATCTGCCTATGCGAAAGTTTCGTCTGAATTCTACTTCACTGTAAGAAGGTACCTCTTCTTTAAAGTAATAAGTGATACTTATTCTTTTTGTTTTGGAAAGATCTCTGCTTGCTATACTCATAAGCAGTTCTTCATCTTTAACACTTTCGTCCTCAAACAATAACTGATATTCATCTTCACTATCACTTATCCAGTTCACTTAAAATATATTTTTTTATTTCCTTTTTTCCATTTTTTTTAATGTAACCGCAATTCTGATACTCGTATGAATCTGTTATTTTTTCACGAGTTTATTTGTTCTAATTTGTTTTAATGACAATAGGCTCGACATCGCTCGCTTTTCATTCGCGTACTTTTGCTTAGATTTTCCGCTCTCTGAGAGTTTTTACTCTCATCATGTCATATGGGACAATTGATAAGTTTTTAGCTCGGAAAGTACGCGAACGGACCTACGAGTATTGTTTCGATTTTTAATATCAATTCATTTTTAAACTTAAACTCTGATGTTACACACAAATTTTCGGCTGAAATATACTGGTATGTACGTACTTATTTATCCTTTGTTTTCAACGCAGATATACTTTATTACACTTTTTTTTGAAAATGAAATATAATTTTTCGCTCAAATTAAGTTACTATTATGCAAAAATATAATAAGTAACATAAAATATTACTAATTTCACATCTGCAGCCTACCAAATGTGCGAGTATAAATAGGACATAGTCTACTAACGCTGGGAGTGATGTATTCCACGAGCGAAAGGCAGAGCGAAAGAACGCTCATTCAGAAATCGCTGATGAATAAAAATAAATGTATGTATTATTTTTTATAAATATATAAGTGTTTTGCTCTATTTCCCATTCTAATTTTACAAATGCAAACGTATAACGCTCAGAAGCGCCCCGAGATGCCTGATTCCAGAATATCTCTTTTAGAAAAAACTTTATCTTTGTTTTTTGGATGGGGTCTTCGGTCTATCTTCTGCTCTCGTTTCTTTATTAAAATTCGTTTTAAAAGCTTTTATATTTTTTTCAAAAGCTTTTATTTAATTTGCTTTGTTGTATGTATGCTATTAAGCTAGAGCCTTCAAATTTTGCACATGTATATAAATTTGATGACAATGCAATAGTATACCCAACGTCGGTCGTTCCAAATTTAAAATTACGGACGCCCCAAGATGGCGGATTACCATTTTCTTCACAACCTCCTCGACATGGGTATAAAATGAAATGGTTTACGATAACCTTTTAGGACAATAAATTTAACATAATATATTACATCCGTTTCAGTGATAACTTATTAAAGTGGAACTTCCTTAGCGAGACTAGTGAAGTGGAATGACTTCGATACAAAAATCAAACATGAAACGATCAACCACGCTCGTCCGATCACCGAAATCAAGCAGCGTAGAACTCGGTTAGTACAATACTTAGATGGAGGACCGCTTGTTGTTGGCATTTTATTTTTATTTTTTCGTTTTATAAGTTGATATACTCTACACGCATTTTAGAAAAGCCTTTGATAGAGTACATCACACTTTACTTCTAGCTAAGGTAAAATCATTGGGTTTTCATTCTTGAATGCTAAGGTTGTTTTCGAATTATTTAAGTGATAGAAAACAATTGGTAAAGGTCGTAAGTTTTAAGTCTCGTGTAATAAAAGTAACTTCTGGTGTCCCTCAAGGTAGTCATTTGGACCATCATCTGGAAGGTGAAATACCAAATGCAGCGCGTAAGTTTGAATGTGTGTTTGCATATGCGTGAGAGAGCGATGAGTAGATGCATACGAGAAAGAAAGATCAGTAGCGGTTACTACGTTTACCTGCCGGTTGAATACGGATTCAATTCGGTTCAAGTACCATATAAACGCAGATAGGATTGAAATACGATTTACTTGGTCCGATCATAAAGTTTTCTGGGATCGAGTTCAGATTTTGTATATAAACGCCGATCGAAGGATCGAGTTTGACAGATAGAGAAAGAAGAGAGAATAGGGAAAGAAAAGTAACTCCACGTGTATAATTTTTTTTCCCTTCAATTCTTCAACGCTTGCAATTGGCTTGCAACGTAAACGCTGTTGCCTGTGCGGGTGGTTGGAAAAGGACTGATTGTTCAAAACTTGACTTGGGCCAAGTAGCTCAGCAACCAAATTCGTGATAAGTTTTTTACAGGTGTGTGCTCTGACTGGTCAAACGGTAGTATTGTACATGCGATCAAATGAAAACACAAGCGTTTTTACTTGGCTGAGGGCTACCAACTCCTACTCTCAACTTCCACTCGGTGACAGCCGGGTGCCTAGTACCTTAATCCAAGAAATGGGTAACCAACCCCGTTTGTCGGATTCTTGGCGGCAGCAGATGAGAGGGCGGGGGGCGTGCTTTCTCACTAGAGCACTTCTTCCTTTTCCAGACGGCAGCGATCGAATTTCCTAGACGGAGTGAACGGTGGAGTCTATAGTTCCAGTTAGGTTGAACTTATCACAGGTCGGTAAGGAGATTCCAAAAATGGTCAGGACCTTGGAATAGAGACGGTGGCGGAGGAGCCGTTAATGGTCCAGCGGCAGCGCTCATTCTTCGGTAGTGGACTACTGGCACCGGTGTACCCGACGCTCGTCCTAGGGGAATAACTAAAGGAACTGGCCCTCAAGGTTGGGGGTTGTGCCGTCGGGGTAACTTCCCTAACACGTAAAAAATCTATGGTTCCGAAACAACCAAAAGCATCGGATAAGGATGACTCAACTGATGACGACCCCAGCAAACGAAATAAGGACAACGACCTTCGGATCTGTGCGCGGAATGTTCTGTCCCTTTACAGACCACGTGCAGCCGAACAACTAGCAGAGGCCCCAGACTGCTATAAAGCAGATATTACCACCATCCAGGAAGTGCGATGGGATGGGCCGGGCAAAAAGAGAATGGAAAACTGTGATATCTACTACGGTGATTGCTACAGAGGCAACAGGCAGAGCTTCATTATTATTGATCATTACCTTGTTGTAGCCAGGGTACGAATGCGGATATCGCAAACTGAGCAACAAAGAAGAATCACTGTGAAAAAATTTAACGTCGAAAGCCTACAATCGCCCCCAGACTCTTTGCTGAACGCGTATCCCGAAATCTTTCAATCACACCTATGCCGCCAGAATCAAGTGCCGAAGACCAGTGGCAACGCTGCCAACATGCCATCAGAAACGTGACATATGTGCTGGATCTCGCTCGTCCACCACCGCGAAACCCCTGACGAAGAATGCCGGCGAGTGCATGCAGCAAAACAAGAGGCATACAAAGCGGCGCTGCAATGGAAGACGAGAGCTGCTCGTGAGCTCTACGAGCAAAAGAGACAGGAAGATCATCGGCTTCTCCAAAAGATGAAGAAAGAACATGAGAAGCGCGCGTTTGAAAATATCGAGAGTTTATACTCCAGGAACAATGTACGGAAGTTTTACCAAAAGGTAAAAAGAACGTGTCAAATAAGATGCAAATGGAAACCTCGTAGTAGAATGTCCTTGTACTTGCTTCTGTGAATCAGACTCTCCCTCTCCCTCTATCCCTCCTTTCCAACGCCCGCACTATGTGTAAACACGTTAATGATATTTGTAACACTTTGGGTGCGAGCAAATTAAAAAAAAAAAAAAAAAACAGTCGGTGCTGAGAATATGGAAAAACTACTTCTGCAGACTGTATAACGGCGACCAAGACCAACATCTCGCTGTCAGGCAGAATGAACCGTTCAACATAGACGATGATAGTCAACATTTCCGTCCACCTGACCAAAACGAAGTGAGGATAGCAATACCCAAGCTAAAATCCAACAAGGCTGCTGGTCCTAACGGCTTACCGGCCGAACTTCAAGGCAGCTGTTGATGAATTAGTAGAGTGCATACATCAACTCATCTCTAAGATTTGGTCAGACGAGTGTATGCTTGATGAATGGAATTTCAGCATCGTTTGCCCGATCCATAAGAAAGGAGACCCCCTTAACTGCGCCAACTATGGAGGTATCAGTCTCCTCAACATCGCTTACAAGATCTTTTCTGCGATATTGTGTGAACGCCTGAAATCTTTTATCAACAGCCTGATTGGACCCTATCAGTGCGGTTTCAGGCCAGGAAAGTCCGCTGTCGATCAAATCTTCACACTTTCGCAGATCCTGGAGAAAACCCGAGAATTCCAAATCGATACTCACCACCTCTTTATCGATTTCAAGGCCACCTATGAACTCAGCGGGCTGTAACCGGTGCGTTTGCAAGCATTGAGGCGGAAGCGGCCAAAATGGGTTTAGCGATAAACGAGGGCAAAACCAAGTATATACTGTCAACAAGAAGGGACAGCCAACACCGACGAATTGGACAGAACGTCACAGTGGGTAGCTATAACTGCGAGGTAGTAAGGGACTTTGTCTACCTTGGCTCAGCTATAAACTCGAAAAATAAGATCAGCGGAGAAATTAAGCGAAGAATAACTTTTGCCAATCGCTGTTTTTTGGGCATATAGGGCAATTCAACAGTAAAGCCCTTTATCGAACAACTAAGGAGACTCTGTATAAGACCCTGATCATCCCAGTCCTGCTTTACGGGAGAAATATTGAGAGAAAAATTCTTCGTAAGATTTTCGGTCCCGTTTGCGTTGACGGGTTTTGGAGGACAGCGACATCGACCTAGTCAAAAAACTTCGTATTGTACGTCTGAGATGGCTAGGACATGTAGAGCGAATGGACACCAACCCTTCGGCCCCCAAAGTCTTCGAATCTAACCCGAAGGGACGACGCAGTAGTGGACCTCCTCGCCGTAGGTGGCGCGAACAAGTTCAAGGGGACATCGATCAACTTGGAGTGCGCAACTGGAGGCAAGTAGCTAAAGACCGAACTAAATGGAGAGGCTTGTTGGTTGAGGCCCATTCACCCCGAAATGTAGCGCCACTTAAGTAAGTAAGTAAGCTCTGACTGGTGGAATAGTACGAGACTGGAACGCAGGTTAGTATACTATTTTTATGGAAGATATTGTGCCTTTGATACACAAGATAAAGTAGGGAATGAGTACAGGTTAATGATTCTTGCATGCCGTTTCCGATAGGTATAGAATCGTCTTGAAGTGAATTATTTCCCAGTGTTCTAAGCAATACAATGGTTAGAAGCATGGCCCGGAACTAGAACGAGCTATTCGAAGCCGCAATTCTAGAATTTGTATCCCACCACCCGACCATCGAAACAAACAGGGCAACAGCACATTCCCACGGGATTCTATAAATCAGTGATAGACCTTCTGCTCAGAATGTAGTAAGAAGTTACTATGCATACGCATGCGAATTTGCCACATCTGTCCGTTTGTTCTTAAATCGCATGCAAATATTATGATTTGTTTGCTACGTACAATACAATGGTCTTGGATTTTGTACTACACAAATCGGTACAAGCGACGCTACTTTCATGTACATACTTCCTACTTAAGAACCACGTCCTTGCTGCACGGTGCATGAGTGCAGACCTTAAAAAAAATCAATAAAAGTTATTAAGTGTGTATTACAGTTAATTGTTCCCCAAGTAAGTATAGGTGCCAGGAAGAGTATGATAAAACTTAGTGGCAAGCTATCCAGTTCATGCATATACAATACATACATCGATTAGGACAAGAGAATCGTGTGAAGAGAAGTAACTTACAGTTCCATTCAGGACTGAACAACGCATAAGAAGAAGACCTCACTTTAGCAATTGCGTGTAGTTGAGAAGGAACCTCAACCAACTTGGTTAGGGGCGAGCTGTCTAAATAGGCATTCAGGTTGAGACTTCGAACTGTAGCGTAAGGAGGGGCTTACTTACTTACTTACTCACTTAATGGCCGATCCATGTAGAGTCTCTGCCTAAGGGATGTACCTCGGTAATTCTTGCAAAACTTGGGATCGCATTTTGTTTGATGATGGTGCGATATTGGATCAGCTGGTTGTCGGCGTTTGTGGTTGGTGAATGCACTGCCGAGATTTGCTTAGCCAGGCACTCTTTTTATGCTCTGGTTACTTCGGGTGTGCTAAGGCGTCCAACGTTAAGATTCTTCTTCTGCTCGAGCTCTGAATTTCTCTGCAGCACCAAAGAAATGGTCAGAATCTGCGAAACTTGGAACTTGTCAGTAAATCTAGCTAATACGAACATGATGATTTTTAGAGAAGGAGGAGATAGGTATTCACGGAGGGAACTTTGGAAATTTGAAGGTGAAGATATTGAAATAGTTCGAGAGTATAAGTATCCCGGGGTCTTGATTACAGCAAACCTTAATATGAAAAAGCACCTTCAAATTAAATTAACAGAAGCTAGACGGGCAATTTGTGCAGTATGGAGTAGTTGCATCGAAAATAAAAGCATAGCGCATACAGCGAAACAGAAGTATTCTGTGCAATTGCAGCCTCCATTTTCTTATATGCAGCCCAGGTATGGTGCTTTCGCTCTTACGAAGCCGTCGAAAAGTTCCTCCGCTATTGTATCAGGCGCGCCCGATCCTGAAGAAAAGAGATCCTCTGAACTGCGCCAATTACAGAGGTATAAGTTTACTCAACCTAAAGCCGATCGTCAACAACCTGATAGGTTCTTATCAGTGCGGTTTCAGGAGCCCAAGTCCACCATTGACCAAATATTCAGCAGACTTTGGACAAAAACCCACGGATATAAAATCGATACGCATCACCTTTTCATCGATTTCAAAGTTGCCTATTATAGCGTGTATAGGGATTAGTTATACAGAGCCATGTCTAGTCTTGGCATCCCTGCCAAGCTCGTCCTTTTGTGCAGATTGACAATGAAGAACTCTCTCTGCTCCATCAAAGTCAGTAAGAATATCTCCGATGGGGGTGGTGGGCAAAAAATCCTCGTCTTTGGTCCTCCCCGTGGGTGCACGCCGGAAATAGCTATTCACCCTTCAGGTGTGTAGTGTCAGCTAAGAATTTACACGCATGTACTCAATCGTGCGCTGTGGTTCATTAAGACGCAGGTGGGGAATAAAGCCCTTAAAATCTCACTTAATTCAAGGTGTGTAGGTACTCGTGCCGAGTGCTGCATGGCCAGCTGGTGATAAAACAGTGCTGGTCCGGTCCCTATCGATGTATAATTGCCTTATCCTAGTCAGGGGTTATCGGGTCATGAGATGCGAGCACCAGTTTTCCATGGATTTCCTTAGCGAGTGTGTCACTTAGGTTAGTGACGCCTGGGGGGGCTTGACGCTCAAGCTTATTCCCACTAATGATATACCCAGGAGACCTAGAGCCGTATCTGGCTGCCCAATATGTAGATTGATGGGGGAAGTCTTCTCCAATGTCTAAAACTGCATCCGGCGGTTCCGATGGATGACTGGTGCAGTCATCAAGGCAGAGGAACCTCAGAAAAATAGCTCCTCTTTCTTGCTGCTGATCAACGAGGCTAGCCTGGTGGCACTCGAGAAAACCGATCATAAGCTGCGTTTCGACATAAGGCATGCTAAGCTCAAGATCGTCCGCCCCTCTGGTCCTGATGAAGGTTCAGGTGAAATCGCTGGTTCCGACAGGATGTCGGAGGACATGAGGGTCGACATCATTCCACCTATTACCAATGCTGAACATCATCCAGATTAATCTGCACCACTTGAAGAGTGCGTTAGATAATTTGCTTGTTTTCCTCGGCGAGGAGAATATAGATATCGGCATTATACAGGAACCCTGGGTGAAGGGTTCATCCATTAAAGGGCCCAATGACAACCGTTACAACATCTTCTACAAGACCACAAGCCGGGTTAGTAATAAACCTAGGACTTGCATCCTAGCTATTAAACATTTCAATGTATTTCTATGTCCTGATTTTAGCTCTGCCGATTTAACCATAGTTAAATTGGAGGTTGCAAATAACACCTTTTTTATATCCTCAGTTTACATGGATCGCGATAGGCCATCACCGCCAGAGGAGGTACGCCAATTAACATTAATGACAAAGGCAAAAAAGGACATTCTGCTTCTGGGCTGCGACGCAAATGCCAGGCACATATTATGGGGCAGCTATGAAATCTACGAACGCGGTGAGTCTTTGTTTGATTTGTTAGTAATGTCCAACTTTTCTGTTTAAAACGTGGGTAATACACCAACTTTTGTTTTGCAGAGTACGGAAAATTTCAGAGGGTGGGAGGAAATTTTAGACATCACTTCAAAAACCAACAATAATAGCCTTAGGGTAGTAAACTGGCGAGTATCCGATCGTATGTCCTTCTCTGACCATGGATGGATTCTTTACAATGTGTGCCTCGAGGTCGAGGCTCTCAAGCCATTTAGAAACCCTAAGAGAATTGACTGGAAGAAGTTTGGTCAGGTTATTAAATCAAAACTTCATAGAATACCCGAGCTGAAAACTGAATCAGTCAAGGAACTAGACGCCAAAATTAGAACCCTCGAAACAGCCATGCTTGCATGTTCTGACACATGTTCTGACAACCATATAAGGATTGTCTGAAGGAATATAAGAAATCCATTAAAAGTGCCAAGTCTCTTGCCTGGAAAAACTACTGTCAGTCTATTGAGGCCATAAAAGACACTGCCAGGCTGTGTTAAATTCTGTCTAAGGAACATTCTCTCCCTATAAATCGGCCGGCCTTGACGGTATTCTCCCGATTATGCTGCAAAGCACTGAATCAGGTGTTCCTATGGCTAGTTCCGATCTAGAGAAGCTGTATTTTAATAAACCACGTTCCCCTGAGCTGGAGACGTGTTCGTGTTTTATCCCGAAAGCTTGGAAGCGGGGTCTTGGATCCGCAAAGGATTTCAGACCCATCAGCTTATCCACTTTACTTTTAAAGACGTTGGAACGCATCTTAGATACACATATTCGAAATACCCTAGATATTCGAAATACCCTAGATACGAGTAAATCCCTTCTATCCAAATCTCAACACGCGTACACTAGGAGCAATCGACAGAGACGGCGCTCCACGAAATTGTGCGAACGATAGAAAAGACAATCCACTTCAAAAAATATACCATTGCTACCTTCTTAGACGTTGAAGGCACCTTCAATAGCGTCAGTACGGAATCGATTCAGGAAGCTCTGATCTGGATCTGATGTGGAAGAGTTTATTAGCAATTGGATATTGACAATGCTAAAAACTAGAATCATTCAATCGACTCTCGGCAACAGCAGCTCCACCATATCTGTTGTTAGAGAAACTCCTCATGTTGGGGTCTTGTCTCCTCTTCTCTGGCTTATGGTCATCAACAAAATTTTGTGTAGACTTGACAGAGATGGAGTTAAGGTTGTTGCGTATGCGGATGACGTGGTAATACTGGTATCGGAGATGTTTCCATCCGTAATCAGTGAGATTATGGAAAGTGCCTTGGACAAGATTAGCTCATAGGCCACTGGATGTGGACTCAGCGTTAACTCAAGCAAAACTTAACTGATGCTCTTTACCACTAAAACCAAAATACTGACCTTCACGCTTACACGGCTAAACAATACTCTACTCTCCTTATCCTTCAGTGCTAAGCACCTAGGTGTGGTACTTGATCCAAAACTAAGCTGGAAGCTTAACATTGAGCAGCGGGTAAGGGAGGCATGTGCGGCTTTCTATGCCTATAGTAAGGCCTTTGGTAAGAAGTGGGGACTTCGCCCGAAGATGGTCTTATGGATGTACACTGCTGTGGAGCGTCCTATTCTTTCCTATGGATCGCTAGTCCGGTGGGCTGCGTTAATTTTAACAAATTTATAACATCAAACTATCAACAGGGTACAAAGAACTGCGGCTATAGGCGCAACGGGTGCCACGAGGACATGTCCAACCGATGCCTTGAACGTTATTCTGCACCTTTTACCACTCGATCTTCACATTATGCAAATATTTGGCGCAACAGCTCTTTAAAGTGCCAGTGCCTAGCTTCTCGCAACCACTCATGTTGTGTGCGTTATAGTTTTCACACGAATGGAAGGGACCTACAGTTTAATGCCGAATCCGAACGGCGATTTGAAAAGCTTTTTCGTGACAACAATACTCTCGGATGTTTGTCAGACGCTTGCGAGAGGTGGGACCGTGAAAAAACTTTTTCGTGTTTTCTAGGATTCGAACTTGGAACCTCATGTGTAGTGATCCGACACACTAACCACCTACGCCACGGCGGCCACATTATGCAGCTACCATCATGTAGTGCGGTCAGGCTAAGGAAAACGGGATGCTGGTGCACCATTCCGTATGGTCACAGCAGTATCCTGAATTTTCTACCGCAGGATCTAGTAGCTAATCTGACCGACTATATAACTCCCACAGTGAACTTTAGAAATGACGTCACGGTCAGATTCCCAACCAGGGCGGAATGAGAAACTGGCGTACTGATAAATGAGTTCAAATCAACAATTTTCACCGACGGTCCAAAAAGGGAATGCGGGGTAGGGGCGGGAATATTCTCTGATTCCCTCAATATTTCCAGGTCGTACCGGCTTCCTGATTCGTGCAGTGTCTTCCAGGTGCTATCAAGGCTATAATATCTGGCACTTCATCCTCGGGGCTAGTAGAACAGTGCAAAAAGGAACTCGCCTCGCTAGGTCGTCGGTTAAGGATCTGTCTCCTTTGGGTTCCGGGTCACAGCAACATTGAGGGAAATGAGCGAGCTAATGAACTCACGAGGCAGGGATCTGCCCTTGATGCTTCTCTAGCAAAGGAGGTGAACGTCCCGTTGGGGGTCCTTAAGGGATGCATCCTTGCTCATTATCTGCTAAAAACTGATAGCAGATGGCAGGGGATGCGGAACTGTGTCACCTCCAGGCAGATGTGGCCCAAATACATCCGGAAAAGAACGCAAGATCTACTAAACAGAAACCGTGCAGATATCGCAAGAATTCTGGCAGTTAGTACTGGCTACTGGCCACTGGCCCATCGGGGTTACATTTAATGCACACTGTCGCAGCTGCAATATTGCTAACGAGAAAGAAACAATCTTACACTTCCTCTGCAGTGTCCCGGCTTTAGGCAAGGCCAGACAGCGCACCTTAGGTAAACTCTTTTTCGACAACCTAATAGATTTAGCGGAGATTAGCATTGGGTATATTATCGGTTTCCTCAATGTAACGGGGAACCGAAGAACGAAGAATCCTTACTCTTTTTCCCTTTCCCTACAAGTTAACACCATTTTTACATCCGATAGGTCACTTGAGTTGTAGTATTAAAACGGCGCTTCTGTGCTAATTAAGCTTCGGCATGGTTTGCTGACACAACCACTTCTACCTACCTACCTACTAGGACTCAGAGCTGCGGGGAAATGACGCCCCCCTGTGGTGTGCCTCTACTAACAGATTTCCTAATTGATTCTTCAAACTGAGGTTTGAATTTATATATCTAGTGACGCGTATTTTGCAGAGCTAAATGACAGTGTTATGTTCAACGCTTTTTTTTCCAGGACCTACTTGATAGCCTTGCCCTCTACGTTATTAAATGCACCTATGATGTCTAGAAAGGCAGCTAGTGCGAATTCCAATTGCATTTGTGTAGTTCGCACGTGTATGCCGCTTTTCCTAAAACAACTGCACATTGTTTGAATGGAACGTTCACATTATCGCCCCATGCTTCACATCGGAGACACATTAAAATGCTAATTACTTTATTTTTTCATTTTATTTGTCAATGAAATTTGAATGATAAACGTTAATTTTTACTAAATTATCAGTTTGAAACAAGCGGTTTGTCTACAACATTCCAGAGCAAGAGTACAACTCCATATCTAAGCCAGCCATTGCGGCATGGAGCATTATAAGCTAGACAAATAGTAACATGATCGCTACTCTAAATGCGGGTTAAACTGTGGTCGTTAGTATCTTATGATAGACAGAAGGTGACTTCAAAGTTCTCAAGGGCTATATTCGAAAGACAAATTGCAAAGACTCTTGAGTACCACTACCTTGTAAACACATATATGCATGTTCCGTCGGCAAAAGTAAAAAAAATCCAGTACAACACGATCAATCCTTCAATGCAACATCGTTGAATCGGAAAAATCCACTAGTCACTAAAAATTAATTAATATAGCTAAGCAATTGTTTTAAAAATAATTACTCAGGTGACCAGGCACTAGACTAGTAAGAATGTGTTAAATACATACATCATCTATAAGTTTTCGGAATCAATCGCATAGACGCTATCTCTGTGACGTAGGCTGACGAAGCTAAAAAAACATGAACGTGTCATATTTGTTAGTACTTCTAGAAATGGTTGAATAAGTGATAAATTTACGCTGAGTATTTCGTCATTTTGTAAATAAATAAAAAATTGTATGCGAGCCGGGACACAGCAATTCATATAAAGCAATGTCTGACACGCGTATTAAAGCTTTAGTCAATGACTAGCTAAAATTAGATCTCACGGAAGATATAACGCAAATCCAAGTCTTACCAAATGTACACACATCTACTATCAACATTTTACAATCTGATTAGATTGCGCTATTATTATTTACCTTTCAAAAATGTCTAAATGTAATTTTTTGCGTGCGCCATTTGATAGGGTATATTAATTTGAATGCGTATTTTTAAACATTAAGGATTTAATAAGCCATAAACGTTATTATTAAATGTACTTATCGACTTTTGTGATCATATGCGCTTTGGCGATATTAGCGTAAGTGGTTATCATATGCTTGTGGTGGAAATGCGTAGGTAGCAGTAAAAACACACGCGTTCACAAGCTTCGACTTAAAAAACATCGGTCTTGAATATTGTGGTTGCCTTAGCTTGTTAACTGGTTATATAGAGAGCAATTATTTGTATACTAGCGGGTACCCGGCGAGCGTAGCTAACAAAAAAGAAAACAAACTGTCAGGCAGGCGCCTGGAGCAACAACTGTCAGGCAGGCGCCTGGGGCAAAGTCTATTAGAGAACTGTTCTGTGCCGGCCAAAAGTGGGTAAGTGGTCCAACCGTAAATATATATATATAAAAAAAAAATAGTGAAGTACTACTTACTTACTTAGGTGGCGCTACAGTTCGGGGTGAACCTGGGCCTTAACCAACAAGCCTCTCCATTTAGCTCGGTATTTAGCTAATTGCCTCCAGCTGCGCACTCCAAGTTGATCGAGGTCCCCTTGAACTTGTGTGCGCCTCCTACGGCAATGATTCCCTCTACTGCGTCGTCCCTCGGGGTTAGATTCGAAGACTCTGCGGGATGGAGCATTGGTGTCCATTCCCTCTACATGTCCTAGCCATCTCAGACGTACAATACACTGTTTTTTGACTAGGTCGATGTCGCTGTACAACTCGTATAGTTCGTGATTGAATCTTCTCATCCAAAACCCGTCAACGCAAACGGGACCGAAAATCTTACGAAGAATTTTTCTCTCAAAGCGACCAAGGATATATTCATCCTCTTTTAATAAAGTCCATGTTTCAGCGCCGTAAAGCAGGACTGGGCTGATCAGGGTCTTATACAGAGTCGCCTTAGTTGTTCGAGACAGTGCTTTACTGTTGAATTGTCCTATAAGCCCAACAAAACAGCGATTGGCAAGAGTTATTCTTCGATTGATTTCTGCGCTGATGTTGTTTGTAGAATTTATAGCAGAGTCAAGGTAGACAAAGTCCCTTACCACCTCGAAGTTATAGCTGCCCACGGTGACGTTTTGTCCAATTCGTCGGTGTTGGCTGTCCCTTCTTGTTGACAGCATATACTTGGTTTTGCCCTCGTTTATCGCTAAACCCATTTTGGCCGCTTCCGTCTCAATGCTTGCAAATGCACCGGTGACAGCCCACTGAATTCTTCCGATAATGTCTACCATATATCGTCGGCATATGCAAGCAGTTGTACAGACTTGTAATAGATTGTGCCTCCGGTGTTGGCTTGTGAGTTCCGCATAATCCGTTCAAGTATAATATTAAAGAAGTCACATGACAGCGCGTCACCTTGTCTAAAACCTTTTTGACATCAAAGGTCTCGGTGAAGTCATTACCGACCTTGATGAAGCAGCGAGCGTTCTCCATCGTCAGCCTGCACAGACGGACAAGTTTGGCAGGGATGTCAAAACTGGACATGGCTCTATAAAGCTCTTCTCTATAGATACTGTCATAGGAGTCCTTGAAATCGATAAAGAGGTGGTGAGTATCGATTTGCAATTCTTGGGTTTTCTCCAGGATCTGCCGAAGTGTGAAGATTTATCGATGGTGGACTTTCCTGGCCTGAAACAGCACTGATAGGTTCCAATCAGGCTGTTCATAAAAGGTTTCAGGCGTTCACACAATATCATAGAAAAGATCTTGTATGCGATGTTGAGGAGACTGATGTCTCTATAATTGGCGCAGTTGAGGGGGTCTCCTTTTCGGTGGATCGGGCAAACGATGCTGAGGTTCCATTCAGCAGGCATACACTCGTCTGACCAAATCTTAGAGATAAGTTGGTGTATGGACTCTACCAATTTATCCCCAGCTGCATTGAAAAGTTCGGCCGTTAAGCCGTCAGGTCCAACAGCCTTGTTGGATTTTAGCTTGGATATTGCTATCCTCACTTCGTTTTGGTCAGGTGGACGGAAATTTTGACTATCATCGTCTATGTTGAATGGTTCATTCTGCCTGACAGCGGGATGTTGGTCTTCGTCGTCGTTATACAGTCTGCAGAAGTAGTTTTTCCATATTCTCAGCACCGACTGTGATTCTACTACGAGGTTTCCATTTTCATCTCTACAGGTCTCTGTATGGGGGGCAGCTCGCGCAAGGTATTCACTAAGTTCAACCTAACTGGAACTATAGACGCCACCGTTGACGCCGTCTGGGGAATTCGTCCGCTGCCGCCTGGAACAGGAAGAAGTGCTCTATTGAGAAAACACTCTTCCACCCCTCTCTCATCTTCTGCCGCCAAGAATTCTCCAAACGGGGTTGGTTACCCATTTCTTGGATTAAGGTACTAGGCACCCGGCTGTCACCGCGAGGAGGTTGAGAGTAGGAGTTGGTAGGTCTCAGCTGAGTGAAAACGATTGTGTTTTCATATGATCGCATGCACTACCGTTTGACCAGCCGTAAAGTACTACTCGTATAATACTAAAGTAGTGGGCAAACTGCTAAACCGATGGTACCGGACGTGTTTTGCTGCGACTAACGAAAGGAATTTTTTAATACTAAGGTAGTCGACCGAAACTTCACTTCTAAAGCCAATACTAAAGACTGACTGAAAATTTGAGCTCAATCGGTTTCGTGGTTTCGGAATCCATAGCATACAAACATACGTGCACTCATTTTTCCCAAATTTTCCAATTTTCCGGGTAACTTTTCCAATTTTTCTTTCCGTAGAAATCTTACTCGAACTATTACGAAGATTTTAAAGAAAAAATTAGTCAAATCGGTCCAGCCGTTCTCAAGTCATGCGATGACCAACGAACAGCATTTCGTTTTTATTTGTATAGATTATGTAATGAAAATCTCTGAAAATTTTAGGGAAAATTTAGCTTTAAAATAAAAAAATAAAAACATACAGATCAGTTTTATTTTATAAACATATGTGCATTTTTATATATCGGGGAATCGGGGTTTGATATTTAAAAGCTTTGCTAGACAAATATGTGGCATTGAAAATTATGTGATTGTATGTAACCAATCCTCAATGACTGCATATGATGCCTAATCCAGCTCATCCTTTATATATCTTGGAATAAATCCTTTCTATGTGAAGAATTTTATTTAATATAACCGCACAATATTAACATCCCTTTTTTTTGAAGCCTTCCAAAAACTGCAATTTATTCAAGTCACTAAACCAATGAGAAGTCATTGACCTAAACTTTTTTTTTAAATTCTTTATAAAAGTCTTCGAGGACTGATGGAAAATACATTTTGTTTTCCGAAATTTTTCCAAAGTTTGAATGCGGTTTTCACTGATTTGATCTGCATTCCCGGGGAAGATTGTTGTGTATTATACCACTTACACGAACTGAGCATTCGAGGTCTAAATGGCAGAAAGGGGGTTAAAATCAAATTCACACGCTCCTTACTCAACAATCGTTTTGGTTAGGTGGACGGAAATATTGACTATTGACCAAAACGAAGTGAGGATAGCAATATCCGAGCTGAAATCCAACAAGGCTGCTGGACCTGACGACTTACCGGCCGAATTTTTCAAGGCAGCTGGTGATGAACTAGTACTGTGCATACATAAGGTGACCATAACTTTTTCCTCTCAAAGCGGGACACCTGTACATTTCTTTCGGCAAAACATAATTTTTTTTATGCCTAAGGGGTAGTAGAAAAACGCTAGTGCGCACGACAAGTGCGAGTAGAACTCTCTAAAAAAAACCAACTTTAACCCCTTTTCAACATGATACCATACACTCCGGAACCGGATGCATTACTCCAGAATGTTGTCGTTTTCTTACCCCTCTGGGAACCGGCTTTTTCACACTTTTCTCCTGGTGCGGGCTTATGATATCTTGCCGGTAAGGCTTTCATCGACTTGGTAAATTTACTGAGGGTATATTTACTTCCTCCTCTCTCTTTTTCGATCTGAGTACCGTCTCAATGAATAAAGATATTTTATTCCACGATATCGATACTCGGGACCATCTTGTTTACGGCACGTATCTACAAAAAGGAAATCTGTTAGCCCACATCGCTCACTTAGTACCTGGCGGATGAAGAAGAGCTAACACGTGAAACGAATTGGATCGAAAAGAAACGGCCTAGCAAAAAACGCAAAGTTGGTTCCTCACCAAAAGTCGAGCCATAAAAAGATGGAAAGCGCAAGGATTTGCAAGAAAAGACGCAACAAATAAAATTACGAATTACGGCTATAACAAGTTGCATTGTCTCCTTAAAGAAATACTGGCATCGAAGTTTAAAGTGACATCTCTCCGTAACAATACGTGGAAAATCAATATCGATGATGCTGACGGTTACCGAGCAGTGTCTCAAACATTGATGCCGAGGAGATAAGTTAGAAAGACCACTGCGTGTTGTAGCAAGGGGACTCCACCCCTCGTGCACTAAAGAAGATTTTATAAACAACCTTCAAGACAAAGGTTTTAAAGTTCTTGATGCCGTCAATATTATCAAGAAGAAGAAGCAACAGTCGGAGGGACATCAGGAAAAGTTGGTAAAGCGTAGATTTCCACTATTCATGCTAAGTTTTGATAAAGACGAAAATCAAGATGTAATATATGGTATTAAGACTATTCTAAACATCGTGGTCAAAATCGAATCTATGCGTAACAGCTCCAGATCGATCCCGCAGTGTAAGCGCCGTCAAGGATTCAATCATACGCAGACTTACTGCTAGAAAGAACGGCGATGCGTTAAGTCTGCAGGTAAACATCTCTCGGAAGAGTGTCACGTAAATAAGCAAACCCCAGTCACTTGTATAAACTGCAAAGGGAAACATCCTGAGAACTATCGAGGTTGCGAAGTGGCGAAAAAGTACCAAAAAATATTTTTTTTTTTTTTTTTTTTTTTTTTTTCCGAGGGTAGGTGAAAATCTTCAACAAGACACTATGAGGATCGACAGCGCGTGCTCATAGTAGTGTGGGATTCTTACCCACTAAAAAACCTCCCTTCAAAACAGACTTGTTTTTATTTTTACTACAACTAAGTATTCGACTTATCAAGTAGTTTTCGTTTCGCGAAATAATGACGTTTTGCAGGTACCTTCCCATTGGAAGTTCCTGCCAGCTCCGCAGTTTAGACGCGGTTACTTATCGCGCTAGGTCTAAAGGTTTGGTTCTTTGTAGACGGCGCAGTAAATTTCTTTCTTCCAAAAGTTGGAGGACTGTAATATTTACGTGACTTTCTAGTCGACTTCTATGCTTTCTCGCGTAGGTTTGAATTTCGTCTTCGATTGTTTTAATGCCAAGGTCTCTGTGGATATCGCTATTTCTGATATACCATGGCGCATTTACAATACCTCTTAGCACTTTGTTTTCAAAAGTTTGTAAAATTTTAATATTACTTATTTTGGTACAACCCCAGAGTTGTATACCATATGTCCATACAGGCTTTAGCACTTGCTTATATAAAAGCAGTTTGTTATATATATTAAGCTTGGAATATTTTCCAAGTAACCAATACATTTCTCGATATTTGTTATCTAGTTCTTTGCGTTTTTTCTTAACGTGCGTTTTCCATTTCAGCTTTGTATCAAGTGTCATTCCAAGATACTTAGCCTCGTTTGCAAACGGGATTTGAACCGAGTTTGAAAAGATCGGCTAATTATTTATTTTTTTATAAGTAAAATTTACATGAACAGATTTGGTCTCGTTGAGTGCGATTCGCCAAATCTTTGTCCATTCATTTACTCTATTCAAAGCTTCTTGCAGTTTTTCTGTACTATCTTCGACCGTTTTACCTACTGTCAAGATAGCAGTGTCGTCGGCAAATGTAGCTAGCTCAGTGCCTTCTACTTGCGGTATATCACGAGTGTATAATAGATATAAGACTGGACCAAGAACGCTTCCTTGCGGCACCCCAGCCATTATTTCCTTAAAATCTGAATATTCGTTTCCACATTTGACGCGGAATAGCCTATTCGTAAGGTAGTTCTTCAAAATATTATATAAGTGCTCTGGCAGAACTTGTCGTAATTTAAACTTTAAGCCTTCGTGCCAGACCTTGTCAAAGGCTTGAGAAACGTCAAGGAATACGCTTGAACAAATCTTTTTTTCTTCAATTGATTTTTCGATTACATGTGTTATTCGATGTACTTGTTCAACTGTAGAATGCTTACTTCTAAATCCGAATTGATGATCAGGGATGAGATGCCCTTCTTCTATAACCGGCTGTATTCGCCTAACCAATATTCTCTCGAACACTTTGGATATAATTGGAAGAAGCGAAATCGGTCTATAAGACGTTTTTTCATTCGGCGGTTTTCCAGGCTTAAGGACCATTATAACTTCGGCGACTTTCCATTGACTGGGAACATATTCTAGTCTAATCGCGGCGTTTATAATGAACAGAAGCTTAATTAGAGCTTTTCTTGGTAGTACTTTAAGAACCTCTCCCGTAATTAGGTCGTATCCAGGAGCTTTCTTAGGTTTAAGTTTCTTTATTTCTTCCTTAAGTTCGGTAAGCGTTGCATTTCTTATTACACTATTGTCTATATACGACGTATTTATATTTTCAATAAGAGCTTGTCCATCAAACGGTTTGAAAGTTTCTTCCAGGTGGGCGGCAAAAACTTGCGCTTTCTCTTTATCATGCCTGGCCCATTCGTCTTGATTTTTCCTAATTGGTGCGGCTTGAATTTGAGGTTTTTTAATACCTTTTATAGCCTTCCAAAGCGAATAGTTAGAATCTTTTTCTGCCGTTAAGCTTTCTAGGTAAGTTTGTATTTCATTATTCTTAAGGTCTTTAATAGATCGTTTTAGTGAGTTGCACAAACGGTTAAGATGTGCTTTATGTTGCGGAGCCCGAGTTTGTTGCCATCTTTTACGCGCTTTTCTCTTCTCCTTAATCATCTCTTTTATTTCCTGCGGATAAATTTTAATGTAACTGGCCGGGGTTCTCTTTAGGTTGGGAGTATTCTTCCACGCGGCATCCTGTAAGATTTCGACGAAGCGATCTACTTCAACTTCAAGTTCATAGGGCGTTTTAAGTGATACGCTCAGCTCAATATTTGCTTCAATATCTTTTTTAAAGCCATCCCAATTAGTTTTCGCGCCAGTTAATCTGGCCGGTCCTACTTTTTTAATCAAAGCTTCGCTTATCGTCATAATGATTGGAGAATGATCAGAGGAGAGATCAAAGCTTTCTTCAACTTTTATACAGTTGCTAGATATTCCTTTAACAACAAAGAAATCAATCAGATCTGGTATCTTATTTCTATCAGTTGGCCAATATGTTGGTTTACCCGTCGAGTAAAAATCACAACTGAATTGCATACCCGCATTATAAAGCTTTCTACCTTTCTGAGAGGCGTACCTTGAACCCCAGAAGGGGTGTTTCGCGTTGAAGTCACCACCAATAATAAAATTTGGTTTAAGGAAGTTGAAGATGTTTGTGAAATCACTTTCTTCAAGTGTACATCGCAGTGGACAATATATAGACGAAATGTTGAAAGCAAAATGTCTATTTCTAACGCGTACCGTGCTTACTTGCATTGCTTCTAATTCAATTTTTATTTCCGCTGAGTGTTCGATATTTTCTTTTCTTTTTTTCTTTTATAAACAAAGATGATCCGCCTCTGGCTCTTTCCGATGGGTGAAAGGCGTGATATCCGCTATATCCCCTTATCTTAATATTCGATTGCTTTTTCAGATGAGTTTCACAGACCAAGCATATATCAATATCTTTCTCTCGCATAAATATTTCTAACTCGTCGAGTCTTTGTATGAGCCCGTTAGCGTTCCAAGTAAGAATTTTAAGCGTTTCTTTCATATTCTGGTTGAAGTGCGCGTGTTATGAATGTTGTTTTCTAGTGCAACTAGTCTCTCGAAAATTAGTTTGTTTGTTTTGCATTGCTCTTCAAGTTTCGCAAGAATTAGGGAAAAAACATTGGATACATGATCTTCTGAAGTACCTCTATCACTATTTTTCAATGTCGCAACTTGAGAAGGAGTTTTTACATTAAAGTTTGGACGGTTTCTTGCTTTGATCTCCCGTGAGTTGTCGGTCGTGTACGTACCCTTAACTGTCTTCGCCGCTTGAGCATAAGACTGCACGCCAATATTCGGAGATTTTGCTTCTGTTACCTTATCTCTATTACTTTCGGATTTTTTATCATTAACCGATCTTAAGTTAATATTGACGGACTTTCTATCTTTCGCTGCTTTTTTCGTAGCTATTTTGGGTCTGTTCTTGATTGGTTTCATATTCGGACGCATCGAATTTTTTAGCGTATCGCGGCGTTTTTGAAGCTCTTTCGCCACTTCGCAACCTCGATAGTTCGCAGGATGTTTTCCCTTGCAATTTATACAAGTGGCTGGGGTTTGCTTGTTTAGGTGACACTCTTCCGAGAGATGTTTACCTGCGCATTTGACGCATCGCGGCTCTTTCTGGCAGTAAGTCTGCGTGTGATTGAAGCCTTGACAGCGCTTACACTGCGGGATCGATCTGGAGGTCTTACGCATGGGTTCGATTTTGACCACGATGTTTAGAATAGTCTTGATACCATATATAATGTCTTTATTTTCGTCTTTATCAAAACTAAGCATGAATAGTGGAAGACCGCGCTTTACCAATTTTTCCTGATCTCCCTCCGACTGTTGCTTCTCCTTCTTGATAATATTGACGGCATCAAGAATTTTAAAGCCTTTGTCTTGAAGGTCGTGCATTACATCTTCTTTAGTGCACGAGGGGTGGAGTCCCCTTGCTACAACACGCAGTGGTCTTTCTAACTTATTTTCATAAGTATACCACTGAATCTTTTCGGCATTCAATTTTTTAGATACTGATCGGTAACCGTGGGCATCATCGACATTGATTTTCCACGTATTGTTTCGCAGAGATGTCACCTTAAACTTCGAAGCCAGAGTTCCGTTAAGGAGGCAATGCAACTTATTATAGTCCGTAATTCCAACGACGTTTATCGGTGGCGGAGGACGTAATTTTGGTTGTTGTTGCTTTTCTTGCATCTCCTTGCGCTTTTCATCTTTTTGTGGCTCGACTTCCGGTGAGGAACCAGCTTTTCGTTTTTTGCTAGGTCGTTTCTTTTCGACCCAATTCGTTTCGCGTGTTAGCTCTTCTTCATCCGTCTGGTATTCGCGACTAGGTGAGCGATGTGAGCTAACTGTATTTTCTTTTTGTAGGTACGTGTTTTTTAGGGCATTATTTTCTTGCCTGAGTAAATCTACCTCTTTCTTGAGCTCACGATAGAGTAGCTCCATTTCGCTAAGCTTGGTACGGAGTACGTCGTTTTCCTCCTCAATGCTTTTAGATTTCGCTGAGTCCCGTTTTTCACGCGTTTGCGCTTCCGGCGGACTTCGATCGGAGACGTTCGATCTTGTTGGTGGAGATCGAGATACCCTTGTACTTTTTGAGAAGGGATTTATAAGGTGCAATAAATGGCTCTCCCCAGAATCCGTAGAGCCGACCTCCGAAGAGGGTGGATTTTCCAGTTTACCTGGACTGCCACCTGGGGTATTTAAATCTTTTGTTTTGTTCATTGCATGTTTTTTGTATACGCCATACTCGGTATACGGAGGGTGGATTTTAGTCGCCTCTTACGACAGGCATGCCTACCTCGGGTAAATTCTAACCCCTACCCGAAGGGGTTATAAAAAAAAATATGCGATACGCTTAAAAATTCCATGCGGCCGAATCCGATACCAGTTAAAAATAGATCCAAAATAGCTACGAAAAAAGCACCGAAAGATAGAAAATCCGTCAATATTCATTCAAGATCGGGTAATGAAGAAAGACATAAACGTAGTAGAGAAAAGGTGACAGAAGCAAAATCTTCGAATATTGGCGTGTAGTCTTATGCTCAAGCGGCGGTGATTGCTAATGGCAAGTACATGACCGACAACCCACGGGAGATCAAAGCAAGAAACCATCCAAACTTTAACGCAAAGAATCCTGCTCAACTCGCGGTATTGGAAAGCGGTAATAGAGATAGCTCACAAGATCCGGTATCCCATGTTTTTTCCTTAATTCTTGCGAAACTTAAAGAGCAATGCAAAAACCAACAAACTTATTTTCGAGAGACTAATTGCACTAGAAAACAACATAAAACGCGGACTTCAATCAAAATATGAAAGAAACGCTTAAAATTCCTACATGGAAGGTCAACGGGCTCGACGATAGTTAGAAATATTTACACGAGAAAAAAATATTGATATATGCTTGGTCTGTGAACTCATCTGGCAAAACAATCGAATGTTAAGATAAGGGGATATAGCGTGCATCACGCTTTCCACCAATCGGAAAGAGCCAGAGGCGGATCATCTTTGTTTATAAAAGAATGTATCGAACACTCAAGTACAATTGTTATTATATTGTACGTGAACGCATTGTGCGGAACTCACAAGCCAACACCGGCGGCACAATCTATTACAAGTCTGTACAACTGCTTGCATACGCCGACGATATAGATATTATCAGAAGAACTCAGCGGGCTGTCACTGGTGCGTTTGCAAGCATTGAGACGGAAGGGGCCAAATGGGTTTTGCGATAAACGAGGGAAAAACCAAGTATATGCTGTCAAAAAGGGAAAGCCAACACCGACGAATTGAACAAAACGTCACAGTGGGCAGCTATAACTTCGAGATAGTGAGGGACTTTGTCTACCTTGGCTCTGCTATAAATTCTACAAACAACATCAGCGCAGAAATCAAGCGAAGAATAACTCTTGCCAATCGCTGCTCAAAAGTAAAGCCCTATCTCGAACAACTAAGGAGACTGTATATAAGACCTTGATCATCACCAGGGTTAGGATTTTGTTGACATAAAAAAGTAAAAAAAGGCAAAACAAAACACTTAAAAAGGCAAAAAAAGGCATTTATTAAAAAAAAAAGAAAAGGAAAGTAAATGCACATTTAGTCATAGTAGCATTGAACTACCAAGAGCTTTTTGAAATTTCTGGTAATAATACTCTCCAGTTCTTTCTTAGAAGCGCCTTTAGAGAGCTAAATGACCTTTCTACTTCAGCTGAAACGAGTGGAGCCCATTTAAAGCTTTCAACATTATTAACATCAATATTTTCTGGAAGTTTGGAATCCAAGTCGCCGTTCATTATAGAATTTATCTGCTCAATAGTTTTCAGTCCCGTATTTGCATTGGATACGGCAGTAAACTTCTTCAGGACTTCCTTTGCAATCGGCCCTTTTGCTTTTTTCAAGTTTTGCTGAATGTTCTTTAAAACCGGCAACACTTCGCCAATTGATGTTCCTTGATCAGAATAATACTAGTTAAAATTATAAGTACAGACTCTTAAAAATACCTGTTTTTTGTAAGTCTTCGAAAATTCGTTCTTTTGGGTCGACTAAAAACCTAAAATTGACTTTGATGTACGCCAGCTGCGCTTGTACTGCTTCATCTTCAATCAATTCCTTTGCGAACACAACACAGCTTGCATCGTCTTCAAGAACGCTGACGATTTTTTTAATTCGCATATTATGTATTGTATACAAACAAGAAATATGTAATAGACTTATACTCAGTAACGTCTGCGGTCACATACAAGTGCAAACCGTCTGTGGTCAAGTACATATTTCCGTGTTGACTCTCCCCACGGACTAGACGTTTTAAGTTTTAAGGCGTCTAGGAATTTAGGTATGCGTATTACGTAGTGTGAGTAAGAAGCATGTTTGCACAGATATACATACATACATGCAAACGCGCATTTTTCTACAATTTTTTTAGCGAACAAACTTTGAGAAAAATCAAAATAGGCAAAAAAGGCAGAAAAAGGCAACAACGGCAAAAAAGGCAAAAAAAGCAATAACGATATAAAAAGGCAAAAAAAGGCAAAATAAAATACAAATATTTGGAATCAGGAGGACATGAAACGTGTTTGTGTAAAGTCGATACTATCTTCCGATTTAGCAAAAAAAAGAGGCAAAGTTAGCAAAATCCTATCCCTGATCATCACAGTCCTGCTTTACGGCGCTGAAACATGGACTTTATTAAAAGAGGATGAAGATATCCTTGGTCGCTTCGAGAGAAAAATTCTTCGTAAGATTTTCGGTCCCGTTTGCGTTGACGGGTTTTGGAGAAGAAGATTCAATCACGAACTATACGAGCTGTACAGCGACATCGACCTAGTCAAAAAACTGTGTATTGGACGTGTGAGAAGGCTAGGACATGTAGAGCGAATGAACACCAACGCTCCGGCCCGCAGAGTCTTCGAATCTAACCCCGAGGGACGACGCAGTAAAGGACCTCCTCGCCATAGGTGGGGCGCACAAGTTCAAGGGGACCTCGACCAATTTGGAGTGCGTAACTGGAGGCAATTAGCTAAAGACCGAGCTAAATGGAGAGGCTTTTTGGTTGAGGGCCAGGTTCACCCCGAACTGTAGCGCCACCTAAGTAAGTAAGTATCGAACACTCGGCAGAAATACAGATTGAATTAGAAGCAGTGCAAGTAAGCACGGTACGCGTGAGAAATAGACATTTTGAATTCATTATTTCGTCTATATATTGTCCACTGCCATGTAAACGTGAAGAAAATGATTTCAGAAATATCTTCAACTTCCTTAAAGCAAATTTTATTATTGGTGGGGTCTTCAACGCGAAACACCCCTTCTGGGGTTCAAGGTACGCCTCTCAGAAAGGTAGAAAGCTTTATAATGCGGGTATGCAATACAGTTGTAATTTTCACTCGACCGGTAAACCAAAATATTGGCCGACTGATAGAAATAAGATACCTGATCTGATCGATTTTGTTGTTGTTAAAGCAATATCTGGCAACTGTATAATGTTGAAGAAAGCTTTGATCTCTCCTCTGATCATTCTCCAATCATCATCACGTACGTGAAGCTTGATTAAAAAAGTAGGACCGGCTGGATTAACCAGCGCGGAAGCTTATTGGGATGGCTTTAAAAAATATATTGAAGCAAATATTGAGCCAAGAGTATCACGTAAAACGCCCTATGAACTCTCTCAAACCGAATCCAACCGTTTCAGTTTTAAAACGATCAAAGTATGCTTCGTTCGTTCGTGGCACAATGGACCCGTACTGTTGGTCTGAGTGAGCAGTGACTCCTTGTCACAAGGCACCCATCTACCTATGCTTGGTTCGTTTATCATTTTTCTCATTCTCAAACAAACGATACATTATAGATACATAGTAGATACAGACACGGTACACGGAGGGACAGAGCACAAAGTACTTATTAGCTACCCAACTATGTATTTCAATTTGAAGTATTTTTTTTTTGCTATTTTTGTTTTTAGTTTTTGTTTTTTTGTGCTGTCTCTGGAAGTCTATCTATGAGCAATATTATTTTTAGTATATACATTTACTAAGAATGAGTTTAATGAACGAAACAAGTTTAATATAGAGTGGCATTTTTTCAAAGCGGGACATTCTGCGTTCTTTGGGGACAGCGGGACACAGAGCTCGAAAGCGGGACGTATGGTCACCTTATGCATACACCAACTCATCTCTAAGATTTGGTCAGACGACTGTATGCCCGATGAATGGAATCTCAGCATCGTTTGCCCGATCCACAAGAAAGAAGACACCCTCAACTGCGTCAATTATAGATGCATCAGTCTCCTCAACATCGCATACAAGATCTTTTCTGCGATATTGTGTGAACGCCTGAAACCTTTTATCAACAGCCTGATTCGACCCTATCAGTGCGGTTTCAGGCCAGGAAAGTCCACCATCGATCAAATCTTCACACTTCGGCAGATCCTGGAGAAAACCTAAGAGTTTCAAATCGATACTCACCATATCTTTATCGATTTCGCCTATGAAAGCATCTGTAGAGAACAGCTTTATAGAGCTCGTGTTACAGCAAAAGGTCAATGTCAGTATATGCTCGCCAAATACACCACTTGTCGATCACTGTCGCAGGCAAATAGTAAACACTATGAGTAATGGGTATACCCGAGAACCCATATGTGACGCAGTCAAGGGAACTCCACTGCATACACCATAATGCCGACAAAGCGATACATACTTCAATCGGTGCAAAGCAATAAAAGAACATTGACACTAATATGAATATGCTGAAAACGCACTACGATGCACTAGGGTAGAATGCCGACGACATGCTGTGACATAATAAATATTATGACATATGGGAAGATGTGTTTTGGGCCTCTTTGACCTACTGAGCGCCGCGACACACTTACCCAATTTTTTTTGTAAAAACACATGAAGAATGCGTGCGAATAGAGGGGATGAATGTACAATTTTACCAAAAATATGGTATAAAAGGAGTAGAGAATCCAAGAGCAAAGGAGAGTCGAACTAATAGAACTAAAGTAAAAGGTTGCAGCCTAGCCCAGACAGCGGACCTATATAAATAATTAATAAACAAATATTAAAAGGTCGCAGCCAAGCCCAGACAGCGGACCTACATAACAAAAGCAATAAATAAGTATACCATAGAATAACTCGAAATAATCGGTTTATTTTCCAACTCGTCTCTCCGCACGGAACTCTTCCCTCGACACGCTGAGGAAGCACGGTTACGCGCGTTAACACATGTCTAGTTTTGAAATCCCTACCAAACTTGTCCGTCTGTGCAGGATGACGATGGAGAACGCTCGCTGCTCCATCAAGGTCGGTAATGACCTCACCGAGACCTTTGATGTCAAAAAAAGGTTTTAGACAAGGTGACGCGCTGTCATGTGACTTCTTTAATATTGTACTTGAACGGATTGTGCGTAACTCATAAGCCAATATCGGAGGCACAACCTATTACAAGTCTGTACAATTGCTTGCATACGCCGACGATATAGACATTATCGGAAGAACTCAGCGGGCTGTCACCGGTGCGCTTGCAAGCATTGAGGCGGAAGCGGCCAAAATGGGTTTAGCGATAAACGAGGGCAAAACCAAGTATATGCTGTCAACAAGAAGGGACAGCCAAAACCGACGAATTGGACAGAACGTCACAGTGGGCAGCTATAGCTTCGAGGTAGTAAGGGACTTTGTCTACCTTGGCTCTGCTATAAACTCGGAAAACAACATCAGCGCAGAAATTAATCGAAGAATAACTCTTGCCAATCGCTGTTTTCTTGGGCTTATAAGGCAATTCAACAGTAAAGCCCTATCTCGAACAACTAAGGAGACTGTATAAGACGCTGATTATCCCAGTCCTGCTTTACGGCACTAAAACATGGACTTTATTAAAAGAGGATGAAGATATCCTTGGTCGCTTCGAGGGAAAAATTCTTCGTAAGATATTCAGTCCCATTTGCGTTGACGGGTTTTGGAGGAGAAGATTCAGTTACGAACTATAAATTAAATAAAACTTTTTTGGGAGCTTAACTCCTTTATTCTCGAACGACAAAAGATGATCTAACTTAAAGACTAAACAGAAAAACTTAAAAGTAAATTATCTACCTATTTCCTGCTGGGGTGTTGGATGTGCTCCAGACGTGATGTCAGCATTATACGGCTGGAGCGTGTGTAGGTGTATGGACAGAAATGTTGCGCGTGCAGGTGTTCGGTGTCTCTGTTCCATGGGAACAGCTTCTGGGTGCATCGGAAAATGTAGCGCATGCAAGTGTCAAGTTCCATGAGATAGGAATGTGGGAGATAATGTGCACGATGCTGTGTTAATTCCTCCCCGCTAAAATCCAAACGTCCTCGTTGGATCTCAAAAGAATGGAATTTGGCTTATCCTTCGTGGTTTGAATGTTGGTCTTTCTTTTCCAGGTTCTTGCATTGGCTCTTCGGGCGTTCCTGGTGACGAATTTGATGTTGTTGGCAACTCTTCAGTCTTTTTCTCCAGCACGGTTGTTATGTTCAATTGTGGGGTTTGTTTTGCACGGCAGGATATTAGCAGAATCATGGCCAGGATGAGGGTTATTACCGCCCCTGATAGTCCAAGACAGGTTAATACGTATGGTTGGCTTCTATAGTCCAACAGCCTGATGTTTTCAGTATTGTTCAGATTTAGTTCCTTTAACATTTCTAAGGAGAGAAACTCTTCGACATTTCTCACAGCGGATGATGGTTGCGCCACTGCGGGTAAGGGCTTATATCTAGATGCTATGTGGGAAACATAGGCTTTGTTTCCAATAGTCACCGTAGCGTTGTCGACTCTTATCAAAAATGTACCTGTTAGATGCGTGGTTTCGTTGTTGGCTGACACTGTTCCGTTATATTGATTCAAGATTATGATACCTGGTGAAATTTCCTCGACTGCGAGCAGATGTTGGCTGTTGACTTTGGTGCAATTTGATGGGAGGCTTTTAAGCAGGTTCGGTACGCATGGATTTTCACTAATATCTACTAAACTATTACTATGACATATTACTAAACTATTATAATCTTTGCATGGTGACTTTACACCATAAATTTTTGTCGTACATTCTAAAATTGTATTGTATTCAATTTTGTTAACAACATTTTCCTTTTTAATAGGTTTTATTAATATATTGTTACATGTTTCTGTGGTTGTGCTAGGAATACTTATAATGTAAATTATTGTATTTGCGTTTATTGCAATTTTTAATTCTGCGAAGTCTAGTGCTTCGTCTAAATTCTTGTATTCAACATTTTCGTCATTCAATATATCTCTTACTTTATCTATTTCTATTACAGATAATATGTAGGAATTAACTATTCCTTTCTTTGCCCAATGTATGGCATATTCTATATTCAATAATTCTTCTTTTAACAATCTTATATTGTATTGAGTGCTCAAAGCTAGATTATCTTTAATAGTGTTCTTATTTTTTAGTCTTTTAAATATTTCGTTTGTAATATTACTTATTTTATTTATTCGCTCTATTGATACCTTGTTAATTAAAACCTGTTTGTTATTGTTTATCAATATTTTATTAATTTTCTTTTGTATAATATTGAAGTCGTCGTGGTCTGGATTTCCAGCAATCCATTTCCACGTACTTCCTATAAAATTTAATGACCTTCTCGTTCGTTTCGGGCTGAGCCTGTACAGGAGATTTTGGAGCTGGGACACCTCGTGGGATAGGAAGGGATAAGTGGGATAGCTGTCGCTTATGTTGTATCTCACAGTCTGCGCGATATCATCGACTAATTTTCGGTACGCCACCAAATCGATGTCATGGATTAGTTTGATGCTTCCGGTTTGCACTTTGGCTGTTCCGGTTTTAATTGAGATTGCCTGCGAATTGGTGTAATCCTGGTGCTTCGTCCAACTGAATTTGCGTAGAAGCACTCTTTATTGGGGACAGGTTTGTCAACGAGTGAGGGTTGTATATAGTTACGGTTTGAGCCGGTGTCTATTAATATCCTAATAATTTCGCCGCTCTTCGTTCTACTTTCAAAGTAGGGTAATGAAGAGGTTGCTAGCCTAAAAAATTTATATCTGTAAAGTCTGCGATTTCATTATCATTTCTATTACACTCTGGTTGATCCTGTTCCTCCGCATAATCGGCAAACGTCTGGTCGTAACCAGCGTCATCCGACTGCATTAATCCTTGGTAGTCGGAATAATCATAATCATTTGCATTAATATGGAAATTCCTCTGAATCTTATTTCCCGCAGATTGCTGCGTCATATGAGTGGGTTGGGACTTTGTAAATTGGTTGGTTGAGTACACTTTTTGGTAGTTACCAGGCCGTGTTTGGGCACTATACCTCGTTCCAGCTGGTTCGGTTTTCACATGTGGTTTCGGAGAACTCTGGTCTGTTGCATTTGCTCGGAATTGGTTGGGGTACTGCGTATGATTAGCGGGACTTTGTCTGGGAAAGAATTGTGGTTGTGCTGGCCTCTGCACATAACCAATGTTAGGCTGAGCGCGAGGAATTTGAGAGAATTGGGGAGGAAAAGGTGCCTGCTTCCGTGGAGGAAACGCAGGAAGTGGCGATTGAAATTTCTTTGTTGCCCCCTGGCTGCCATAAACGTGATTTGTTCTATAGTTTTGGTTCTCCAATTTCAAATAGAGGTTCAATGCGTGCGGTAAGTCTAGGGGTTCCTTTATACCGAGCAATCTCGGTAAATCACCCTTTAAGCCCCGGATAAATACATCTAAAGCTTTATCCCTATATGTCTGTGTAAGAAGTCGCATTGAGTCAGGGCTTGCATCTATATAGGATAGCCTGTTGAGAATCAGAGAGAGATGCGTGTAGACAGCCTGGTAGAACTCTTGTATGGACTTATTTCCCTGCACAAGGGCTGTCATTTGGTATTCCAAAGTAGTGAGGTCCCTTTTATCGGCATAGTGCATCGCCAGGCATCTGGATATTGACCTCCAATCTAGCGGGGTATTATATGCTTCCAGAGCCATGTCCGCATTACCAGTGATTTTGTTCCTTATCACGCTAAGGATGCCATAATACTTAGGTGTACCTCTTGCTCGATCGTAGATCTCGAGGATACGTTCAACGCTCTTCCTCCAACAGCTGAACTCACCTGGATCACCAGAAAAATTCCTCAGACAACGGACTACGTCTGGGATTTTATCCATATCCGCCAACTTATCTCTGTGCTCAGGGGCGATTGTCGCATCTGTGCCAGCGAAATTATCGACGCCGGGATTCAGAACACCCTGGACCAGAGAGGGGCCTCTGGCCTCTAAAACTTGATTCACTATAGTTGTTATTAGTGCATCTAATGCAGGGGTTGACCCAACTTCCCCATGAGACGTTGTTGATTGGAACGAAGCGTTCGGGTTAGGTTCCGTAATAGTCTCGGAACATTTCGATTTTGCAGAGTTCCCACTCTAGGAGGAGGATTTGGATTGGGATTCGTGGATTGGTTATCCGGATGGTTAGTGGATGAGCCAGAACGTAAATCAGGCATTTTGAGATAAATTTAACACACCCGATTTAAAGTACGATTAGTATGTTTCACCTAATTTTACCAGGTTCTTGTGGGTAACTTTAACACTTATATTTTGTTTCAATTAGTTTAATCTCCTTGAGTCTAAACTAGGTTTATTTTTATTATTTAAATTATGTTCACTTTGCTTTGAGTACTTTGCTTAAAATCTCTTCAATTTAGTTTTGTGTATAGAAAGAGAATTATTTTAGATCAATTTTAATTTCTTTTCTTTTTAATTTCTTATTCTAAGTAACTGGATATATTTTTAAAATTATTTTAGTTGCAATTTAGTTGAAAGTTTTATTTTAATCTAATCGTTCTTTTTCTCTTTTATTTCTTCTTATAAATAACTTAACCTCTATGCTTACAAAACTATGGTTGCGGCGAACATCCCACGTCGGTAGATTTGGCAGTCTTCCCTTTTGCTTCTGCTACTGAGGTATCCCATCTACACTCTTACGTGGTTCTCTTGATCTAAAGATCTCCAGTGATGTCACCATATGGGTGGACCCGGCACAAAGTCACTATTGTTTTTTTCCCTTCTTTTATTCGCACGCGGCGAGCTTCTTGAGATCGGCTTATGCAACTGGAATATTTTCGCGAGTTTTTTTCCACTTCTTTTATTCACACGCGGCGAGCTTCTTGAGGTCGACTTATGCAACTGGAATATTTCTGCGAACGCACTATGTTTTCCACTCTTCGTCACTACACGGCGAGCTGTTTTAGGTCGGCTTAGGTGGCGTAACTACTTCTCGAATCTCGGTTATAACTCGCGTAGGGACTTTAGTACCGGGTCCCTGCTCGGGCGCCAATTAAATAAAACTAAGTTTTTATTTAAAAAAAAATATTTTTTTGGGAGCTTAACTCCTTTATTCTCGAACGACAAAAGATGAACTAACTTAAAGACTAAACAGAAAAACTTAAAAGTAAATTATCTACCTATTTCCTGCTGGGGTGTTGGATGTGCTCCAGACGTGATGTCAGCATTATACGGCTGGAGCGTGTGTAGGTGTATGGACAGAAATGTTGCGCGTGCAGGTGTTCGGTGTCTCTGTTCCATGGGAACAGCTTCTGGGTGCATCGGAAAATGTAGCGCATGCAAGTGTCAAGTTCCATGAGATAGGAATGTGGGAGATAATGTGCACGATGCTGTGTTAACTTATACGAGCTATACAGCGACATCGACCGAGTCGAAAAACTGCGTATTGGACGTCTGAGATGGCTAGGACATGTAGAGCGGATGGACACCAACGCTCCGGCCCGCAGAGTCTTCGAATCTAATCCGGAGGGTCGACGCAGTTAAGGACCTCTTCGCCATAGGTGGCGCGCACAAGTTCAAGGGGACCTTGACCAACCTGGAGTGCGCAACTGGGGCAATAAGCGAAAGACCGAGCTAAATGGAGAGGCTTGTTGGTTGCGGCCCAGATTCACCCCGAACTGTAGCGCCACCTAAGCAAGTAAGTAAGTAAGTAAGTAAGCAAAACTATCCGCATCTTTTTGCACAGCAAAGCAGCAGTCAAATCCTTGCGAACTTTCTCTCTTCATTCAAAAATAGCTCTAGTTTGCCGATCGTCTCTTGTGGAGACGGCGGACCAGTTTAATATACACCTTTGTTGGGTGAATATTAAACTGACCAGGCATGGAAAACCTTATTTGCTTAATTAGGTAGCGCTACGGTCTGGGTTGGACCTGAGTATCAAGTAACCCGGTTAGCAGTCATGATTTTCGGGACTGGAACGTTGGGCTCCTTGTCGACGACATTGTATAGCCCGTATAGTTCGACATTGTACCTTCTCCTCCATTCGCCGTCTACGCAGATGGTACCAACAATTTCTCGAAGAACTTTTCTTTCCAAGTAATTAAGGATATCCATCCCCATCCGATTTTGACAAAGTTAATGCAGAGTAACCTTAGTAGTTCGAGATAGGGCTCTGCTACTCAATTGCCCACTGGTGTAATTTGCGGAGCTCACCATAGAGCCTAGGTAGACAAAGTCCTTTACTACCTCAACATTATGCCGTTCTGTCCAAGACGCCTATGTTCAGTGTCCTTTTTGTAGACAACATATATTTTGTTATGTTTTCATTGACCGCTAAACCTATTTTTGCTACCTCTGTCGCAATATTCGCAAACGTCCCACTGACTAAATTCTACAGATGAGCTGGTGCATGCTTCTTACCAATTCATCTTTTGCCTTAAAAAGTTTGGCGGCAAAGCCATCAGCTCCAGCAGCTTTGTTCGATTTAAGTTTAGATATCGCTATCCTGACTTCATTCTGATCGGTTTGACAAGAATCTTGACTATCATCAGCACTGTTTAATGGCTAATTCTACCTGTTAGCGGAATATTAGTCATCGTCGCCGTTTAACAGTCTGTAGAAGTGTTCCTTCCATATTGTCAGCGCCGACAGCGAGTCTCCGGATACGTGTCGCCGAATATTATCTCGCGAATATTTTGACGCCGGTACTTTGTCCGTGGATATTGAGGCATATAACCTAGACACTATCTTTTCTGTTTCCGATACTCTTTAGCAAAAAATGTCAATTGTTAATATATTTCCCGACTTTTTGTAGAAGGCATTCGACTCTTAGTGAACTCGAGATTTCAAAATTGCCACAACGGTTAAAAAAAATTTCGACATTTTAAAGTTTTATAGTTTAGTTTAGTTTAGTTTAGTAACACCATTTATTTCATAAAAAATATACAGTTACAGTTTTCTAGTTCTCAGTCCATATGGCTTGTCTGAAGGCCGTCTACTAGATTGATATCTTAATTAACGGGTGGGCCATCTAGTGATTTCTTTTTAAATTATAGGTTATTTTGACACTGACAGCTGTTTCCCGCTCGAAATCTTAACAGAAAGTCAGTATCATACCTCCGCAGAACGAAATGAGTCACTTTACGCTTGAACAACATTTGAAAATATTGAAAACTTATTTCCAAAGTGAGTGTTGTGTAGCCCAAACAGTGCGTTTTTTGAAAAGAAGTTTTGGCCGAAATGAAGCACCCACCGCGCCTGCTGTACGCAAGTTTGTGCAAAAAGTTCGTAAGACTGGTATGCTAGTGGACAACACTCATGGTCCCCGTCGTCGTACGGTGCGCATAGACGAGAATGTGGCTGCTCTAGCCGAGAGTGTGAGACTCAATTCACGAACATCAACTCGTCATCGATCTCAACAGCTCAACATTTCATGCACTAGGCTGAGGAGAATTCTGCACAAAGATCTGGGATTATTCGCTTACAAGGTCCAATTGATTCAGCAATTGAAAGCGCACGACCATCCACTTCGTTATCGCTTCGCAAATTGGGCCTTAGAGCAGCTTGAATTGGACAACGATTTTGGGCGAAAAATCATCTTTTCTGACGAGGCACATTTTCATCTCGGCGGGTAGGTTAACAAACAAAATTGCCGCATCTGGGGCTCGGAATACTCGCACGTTATTGTCGAGAAGCCAATGCATCCACAAAGAGTGACAGTTTGGTGCGGATTGTGGAGTGCTGGCATCATTGGACCATTTTTCTTCGAAAATGAGACTGGGAATAACGTTTCGGTCGACGGTGGGCGTTACAGAGCCATGTTAACTACTTTTTTTTTTACTTAAATTGAAGACATGGATTTGGACGACCTCTGATTCATGCAGGATGGCGCGCCATCCCACACAGCCCATGCCACAATCGGTCTTTTGCGCACCAAATTCCCAAATCGTGTTATCAGCCGTCTTGGCGATGTCAATTGGCCGCCTCGGAGCTGCGATTTGACCCCTTTGGACTTTTTTTTTTGTGGGGAACCGTGAAGGACCGATATTATGCCAACAATCCGGAAATGATTTAAGTACTTAAGGACAATATCATCCAAGCAATCCGTGAGTTACAGCGCGAAACTATCAACAAGGTCTTGGAAAATTGGAGTGATAGAATGCGCTACTGCGAGGCCAGCCGAGGCAGCCACTTGAACGACGTTGTATTCTATAATTAATGGGAATGTTTTCCCTTACTAATAAAGCCAAACTATATGGAAAAAGTTTAATTTTTTTCATTTTATTGCATTTTTAAAAAGAAACTTGTAGTTGGCCCATCCTGTATATGAGTAGTGTTTTTTCGTTGATTAAAATAGTATGGATTTCATTGCTAAAAGTTTTCTTCGATAATATAATTTCTGTAGCGTAGTGCATTTACCGTATTGTTATACAGTACATCCCAGCCTCTGTCACCGTTTAGTACGCTTATTGCTATCTTTAGTTCGAGTACGTGCGATCAAAAGAAATTAAGGCGGAACTCCTTTAAGATGGGACATATCGCAATGAAGTGGAACACATCCTCTCATTCTTTCAGGTTACAAAGGCTACACAAAATTGGGAGCTCCGGACGGTGCGGTATGTAATTCAGATTGGTTAGTTTTCCTCTTATTTTAAATATGATACTTAACATATCCGTTGAGTTTCCAGTCATAAAATACGTATTGTCTTTCAAATTATGTATCATATCATTTACAAATTTTTCGTGCATACTATGATCAGTTTTAACCAGCAAGGTGTTGAATTTTAGTTTTAGGAAGTGGGCTGATCATTTGAAGTAACTAGCAGACTAAAGTCACAATCCGATGCCACTCTACCACACATTTTCCTCCATTTAGTAACATTAGGGAAAGCACTAACTTGGGTATCCTTTCTTGATTCATTGCCATGACTCTTACCACATAATCAAGATGAAGCTTGAGGGTATCCAAGAAAAGAGGTGCAATTCCTGTCTCCATGTGGAGCATGTAGTTTGGTGAACTGCTCGGAAGTTTGAAGACTAGCTTTATGAAGTAGAGCAGGAACCTTTCCACGGATTTGAAAGAGCAATAACCCCATACTTGCGCTGCCTAAAATAGGATAGATGTTGCAGTGGCACGGAATATTTTCTGCTTCGAGCTATGGGATATATTTTTGTTATTGATACATCTACCCCAAACTGCACATATCGTTTGCTTAGCTTTGCCTAGTTTGATTTGTAGATGTTTATTCATATTTAAGCTAGATGTCAACAAGACTCCAAGATACTTGTACTCTCGCACGATTTCGATCTGTTCCCCTAGAAGCGTCCACTTTTCATCTCGAGCGTACCTGCCACCTCCGTTCCTGAATATCATTATCTTTGGCTTCGATAGGTTTACAGTTAAGTTCCAAGTTTTGCAGCAATTTTCAAGCCTGTTAACCATGAGCTACATAGTATCGACTGCATCTGCGAGGAAGACAATATCGTCTGCAAGCATTAGAGCTGGAATTTTAGTCCGGCTCAGCTCAATTCCACCCTTAACATGATCTGTTATGTTATTTATACAATATATAAAATGACTGTTATTCACTGCTTAGGACACACCCTTGCTTTACACCCATTGATGCGCTGAACTCCTCCGACAAGTTGTTGCCATCCCAGACGCATGTCATGTTGTTTTGTACATAGATCTTAACACACCAATGACTTTAGATGACAATCCATATCTGTAGAGCTTGTAAAAAAGTGCACGCGCTACACAGTCAAAAGCTGCTTGAAAATCTACGAAGAATGCATATAATTTTTTTGCGTTTCTTCTTATATAACTCTATAATGTTAACAATGTGTGGGCGCCGTGGCGTAAGTGGTTAGTGTGTCGGATCACTGTGCGTGAGGTTTCAAGTTCGAATCCCAGAAAACACCAAAAAAACTTGTTCACGGTCACACCTCTCGCGAGCGTCTGACAAACATCCGAGAGTCTTGTTGTCTCGAAAAAGCTTCTGAAAACAAATTACCCTTCGGATACGGCACTAAAGTGTAGGTCCCTTCCATTCGTGTGAAAAATATAACGCGCACAACATGAGTAGTTGCGAGAAGCTAGACCCTGGCACTTAAAGAGCTGTAAGAGAGCGCCAAATATTTATTTTTTATTTTAATGTTAACAAGTCAGAATATTTGGTCAATCGTCGAATAATTTCGTCTTAAGCCAGGTTGAAATTTTAGTAAAATGTTCTTGTTTTCAATCCATTGTGTTATTCGATTGAAAATTACTCCGGCAAACAGCTTGGTGGACGCATTAATAAATGAGATACTCCTATAGTGTTCTCGATTTTCAAAGTCACCTTTCTTGTGTAGTGGGAATATTATCGCTTTCTGGAAACATTCAGGGGCATCTGCAGTTTAATTCTCTTGTTAATGCAGATAAGAATTCCGGTGTACAGTTTTTATAGAATTCGAAAGGAATACGATCATTTCCTGGCGCTTTGTTCATCTTGGAGTTGTCGATGACAACTTTCACTTCGAATTCGGGAAAAACTGAAAGTTTTTTTTTCTAAGCGAAAAAATGTGTGTACCTATGTTTGTATGCTATGGTCTCCGAAAACACGTAACCGATTGAGCTCACATTTTCAGGCAATCTTTGGTATTGCCCCGAGAGTCTTCGTGAAAACCTGACTGGCAGTCAAGGGTACTGAACCACTCCGAACCAGCAACGCCATCCAAAGTGTCGTCTATTCGTGGTAATGGAAATGAGTCCTTTACTGTTACGGCATTCAGTCGGCGATAATCTACGCAGAACCGAGTAGAACCGTCTTTTTTCTTTACCATGACTATCGGAGACGCCCAAGGATTGTTAGAGGGCTCAATTATTCCTCGCTGCAGCATGTCTTCTACGATTCGATTTGATTCCGCTTGCTTAGCTAAAGGTAGACGGCGGGGTGGTTGTTTAATCGGCTGGGCACTACCAGTATCAATTCGATGTTTAACTAACTTTGTTCTACCCAAATCATTGGCATTGGAGGCAAACACATGTGAAAACCTATTAAGCATTGACTGGACGCAATCGATCTGTGTCGGTGATAAGTGTTGCTTGGCTTCAGCAACTAAAGCCAGAAGATGTTCTGGAATGTCTGGATCGAAGTTTCCTGTACCTTCGTCACAACTTGCACATGTAACTTCATCAAATGTGGCGATCGTAATATCAGAAGGTACCTTTACGGCGTGATCGACCGGATTAACCAACCGTACAAAAATGTTCCCTTGTTGATTTCGATTGACAGATTTTCCTACCAGTATCCCTTTAGGAAGATTCCCCACGATAGGACTAACCATTCCCTCTGGCGGTCCTTGTCCAATTGTCCTGGTGGTAATAAAAATCTCGTTGCGGGGTGGGATGACGGCTTCTTCAGTAGTGGCTAGGTAGACCGTCCGAACAATAGCATCTTCTATACGGGGCGTTACGCTTTCCCGAATGAGAGGAATTTTCAGACATGAGATATTGATGACATCGTCGGAAAAGTCTAAAACACACTTGGAAGCACTCAAATGATCTATTCCAAGAATGCCGTGACTATTAGCAGGCAAGTCGAAATCAACAATCATGACTTTAGCACGTCGGGTGAATCTGCCCAAGCGAATAGTAGTACGTCACACCTGGGTAGCATCAAATGTCTGGACACTTACGGTTTTTATCGAACTAGAGCCTGTTTGCAAACTCACATTTTTGGGAACAATATGTCGACTTACCAGAGTGACAGATGAACCGGTGTCTACTAGTAATTTGCACGGTACATTTCCCAACAATACAGGAACCAGGAAACCTTGCGGCTGACTCTTAGAGTGGACATTTAAAATCCGCAGGCTGTTTGAGACAATCAGCGGCTGCCCTTCTACGCTGACGGTAGGCCGTTTCCCTGCCTTTCAAAGGGAGAGGGTGTTGGAGTTAGCGATTGTCCTTGTCTCTTCCATCGATGGGGTTGAGAGTTTGATGGCCTTAGAGAGTTTTGGGGTCGCCAATCACCTTCCGCTTCTGCAAAACGAGAAAAATAATTGTAATTTGTAGAAACTGAAAGGGACTCCAATGAAATAGCCTTTGTAACAGCATCAGCCATGGTGCGAGGTTCAGTCATGCGGACAGCATCTTGAATTCTCCGATCATAAATTCCATCAATAAACTGCATCACAGCAATACGTTCTTGAGCTGCTGGAGGGCAGTCATTAAACACAGTTCGGGTAAGGCGCAAAAGATCTGCAATAAATGCACCAAAATCTTCGTTTGAATTTTGCCGCCTGGTTCTGAGCATAGCGTGAGAAACATTTTTTTGCACGAATCTTAAGCCCAATGCTGCGGTTAATTGTTGATAGTCAGTTCTATCATTCTCTGTCATGCTCGCCAAGATGCTGACTGCTTCTCCACGCAACAATGAGGCAAGTACACGTGCTTTTTGAAGATTATCCCACCCATTTCCTTTGGCCACAATTTCAAACTGCACCAGGTAATCACACCAGTGCGCAGTGTCACAGTCGAATGCCTGAGGTACGAGCTTATAAGACTCGCTGCATGCAGCATCCTCCTGCGGGAATGACGAAGGGGCCGCGGGTTCCTTTGCTTTGGGGTCTGATTCGAGAACTTCGTGGACCTTGTTGCCTTCTTCTGGAGTGGAGCACTGAAAGACTTTTTCCGTAAATGTGGTTGCTCCCATGGTCTTAAACTCTTCAGATTGGTGTTGTTGCTCAGTCCTAAGCTGACTAATTTCCTGACTCTGTTGAGTAAGTGTCTGACCTACTGTCGACAGCTGCTGGAGAATTCTGTCCAATTTTGCTTCGAATTCTTCGGACATCTCTTGATGAATCCCACTTCTGACACCAGTTGAAACAAAATTGGCTGAATATCTCAATTAATTGAATCTTTATTCAAACTCTTAAACGCAGAAAAATTATTCAATGAGTGTTTCTTCCATCTTTACTAAAAACCGCGTGTCTCTGCTTTACACCTGTCAAAAAGATCCCACAAACTTTCGCTGAACGCAGGCCTAACTGGACACTTCGTTGTGGAGACTGTTCCCCAGTGCAACAGTATTATAGTACTTTAGCACTAACAAATTGTTTATATATACATTTAAGGTTGAACCACTTACCCACTGTTAGCCGGGACAAAACTGTTCTCAAATAGAACTAGCTCCAGGAGCTTGCCTAACAGTTGCTCTTCCAGGCGCCTGCCTGACAGGCTCACCGGGCAATCGCTAGCTCTTAATAATTTTAAAAACGCAAACGAAGTTTTCCTAGCTTGCATGCACTCATTATCGAGCCGTTTTTGTTTACTAATTTTCCTTTTGAGATTTGCTGACAGGTTTTGAGAAGCTACTTTTTTTTTTTTTACTATTTCCGTAAGAATATGAATCTTCTTCTTCCTTTTATCAGCGATGTTATGAATCGAAAATAAGGGATCACAACCCTCCCACTTCATCGCATTTCTACTGATCCGACTATGGGGTTCGTCTATTTGACCTGAGAAAATATCGGCAGGCCCGCCGATTTTGGATCACTCGGTTACTGAGGCCAATGAAATGCCGATGTCGTCGCATTTGCCTGATCCAGGCGTTTATAGGCCCGTCTTTCCTACATCGCGATGTCTTTGGAACGTGCATTGATATTGCCTTTTTAACAAGGTTCAAATGATCTCTTCTTTGAACATGGCAGTACCAACTGAGCCGGTCGCGCTCTATTTTTTGTACGATGGTTTCCTTGATGTGAAGGTTTCCACGGATCTTCGAACTTCTTATTCGATCAAGCTTTGTCACTCCTGCTGTCATGCGAAGCATCTTCATCTCAGCTGCCGTTAATTTACTCTCATACGTTTTGTACATCGTCCAACATTGTGAACCGTATGTGAGCGCTGGACGCACAACTGCGGTGTAGAACCTTCCTTTCAACTTAGGGTGCATTTTTCGGTCACAGAAGATAGCGGAATTTTCTTGCCACTTCATCCACCCTACGCTTACACGATGATTGATGTCGTCATCACAGGTTGCTTTGCTATTGATCATAGATCCCAGATATTTGAACTTTTCGCACTTGGGAAGCACTGCTCCATTCAAATAAATGTCTGGAATAGGCCTGAGTGGATCAGAAAACGGGCAGCACAAGTACTCTGTCTTTTTTGAACTAATCCGATACCCATTTCCCTCCAGAGCGTCTACCCACACATCAAGTGGTTGTTGCAGGGATGTAGGATCCTCACTTATGATGGCTCCTTCGTCAGCAAAGAATAACTGATGTACCTTGGGGTCCATTACTTAACCTTCAAGCAGATAATCAAGGACTGTAATAAAGAGCAAAGGACTTAAAACGCTTCCCTGGTGCACCCCGACTTTGATTGGGAACTCTTCGGTTACTCCAGCGGGGCATTTTACTCTTGTCTTTGCTCCCTCGTACATGTCCATGATCATCTGTACATAGGTTTCTGGAACCCCTCGATGTCTTAGCGCCATCCGTATCAGATCTCGTGGTTGTCTGTCGAATGCCTTTTCAAAGCCAACCGATACAATATGCAAATCCCTTAAGGAATCACGATGTTTTTCCATTATGATCCTTATACTTGAATTGCATCTGTGGTTGATTTACCCGAGACAAACCCGCACTGACCATCAGATAGCCGTATTATTTTCCGCAGTCGGCCACCTAATACCCGCTCAACGATCTTCATGGTGAGTGACATCAGCTTGATCGAATGATAGCTATCACAGTTTCGCGTATCACCCTTCCCTTTGTATACAGGGAGAAGGTAACTTTCCCTCCATTGATTCGGCATTGGATCACCTCTCACGAATTTGGAGATGAGAATTCTGAGCCATCTGAACCCGATGTCTCCCATCTTTTTCCAGAACTCAGAGGGCATCTCGTCTGGCCCAACCGCTTTTCGTTTTTTGAAGTATTTGACCGCCTCACTAACTTCTTCGACTGTAATGTCGGGTATTTCTTCACAGTTAGGTTTGGCTCTTGGAAAGTATAGCCGGAGAAATTGTTCATTTAAAAGCTCTTCACAATACTACCGCCACCTCTGCAGAATTTTGTCGTCATCCACAAGAAGCTGGCCATGATCATTGCTAATGAACTTTGGCGAACGAATCTCCTGAGCATTGCTGCTTCTTTGGGCGGCTATTTTGAAGATGGTTGCGCTCTTGTTCATGTTGTGTCTTTGCAGCTCCTGGATAGCCTGATTATCAGCAACCGGGGAAGATATTTTCTCCAGCTCCCGATACAGGCCCTCCGTACTCTCTGCTTGAAGCTGGGCGCACTTCTTCTTCGCTTTTTTCTTCCAACATTTGTATTCCATTTCGAGGCGAGCTTTTTCGTCACTATTATTAGAGGCGCACTTTGACCAAGTTTTGAAAGCCGCTTTCTTTTCATTTATCACATTTTTAGCTTCATCACTCCACCACCAAGTTTCTTTGGCGTGTTGATGGTGGCCATTTGAAGCTCCTAGCAGTGATTTGGCCTTCTTTAAGCAAGTTTGCGGTAGGGAATCTCACATATTTAGGCTGTCTTCAGCCGGAGGGTTCCTGTTGCCATGTCCTAGTCCTCCATGGCAGTATTCATAGTCTTCGTTTGATTTCCCGACATGTCCATTCAAATCTCCTCCAACAAACCGAAACTCTTCCTTTAGGATGTTCTTAAGAAGATTGTGGAAATCTACCCAAAATGCATCTTTATCTTTCTGATTGCACCCATCGTGGGGAGCATATGCACTGACAATATTCCACACCTCTCCTTGTATTACTAGTTTGAGAAACATCAAACGGACGCTGGACTTCGAAATGCTCAAGACGTTTCCAAGTAGCTCTGCCGCAAGGATGATACCGATTCCGTTCCTACGCTTTTCCGTTCCGTAGTAGAACATCTTGTAATCTTTTGTTCTAACGTCCAAGAAACGCGCCCGATTTCCGGTGTTTTTCCATTTCGTCTCTTGGACACAAAAGATTTATTTTTTTTTTTTTTTTTTTTCCGAGGGTAGGTGAAAATCGTCAAGAAGACACTATGAGGATCGACAGCGCGTGCTCATAGTAGTGTGGGATTCTTACCCACTAAAAAACCTCCCTTCAAAACAGACTTGTTTTCATTTTTACTACAACTAAGTATTCGACTTATCAAGTAGTTTTCGTTTCACGAAATAAGGACGTTTTGCAGGTACCTTCCCATTAGAAGTTCCTGCTAGGTCCGCAGTTTAGACGCGGTTACTTATCGCGCTAAGTCTAAAGGTTTTGTTCTTTGTAGACGGCGCAGTAAGTTTCTTTCATCCAAAACTTGGAGGACTGTTATATTAACGTGACTTTCTAGTCGACTTTTATGTTTTCTCGCGTAGTTTTTGATTTCGTCTTCGACTGTTTTAATGCCAAGATCTCTGTGGATATCGCTATTTCTGATATACCATGGCGCATTTATAATACCTCTTAGCACTTTCCATTTCAGCTTTGCATCAAGTGTCATTCCAAGATACTTAGCCTCGTTTGCAAACGGAATTTGAACCGAGTTTGAAAAGATCGGCAGATTATTTACTCTCTTATAAGTAAAATTTACATGAACAGATTTGGTCTCATTGAGTGCGATTCGCCAAACCTTTGTCTATTCATTTACTCTATCCAAAGCTCCTTGCAATTTTTATGCAGTATCTTCAACCGTTTTACCTACTGCCAAGATAGCAGTGTCGTCGGCAAATGTAGCTAGCTCAGTGCCTTCTACTTGCGGTATATCACGAGTGTATAATAGATATAAGACTGGACCAAGAACGCTTCCTTGCGGCACCCCAGCCATTATTTCCTTAAAATCAGAATATTCGTTTCTAAATTTGACGCGGAATAGTCTATTCGTAAGGTAGTTCTTCAAAATATTATATAGGTGCTCTGGCAGAACTTGTCGTAATTTAAACTTTAAGCCTTAATGCCAGACCTTGTCAAAGGCTTGAGAGACGTCAAGGAATACGCTTGAACAAATCTTTTTTTCTTCAAGTGACTTTTCGATTACATGTGTTATTCGATGTACTTGTTCAACTGTAGAATGCTTACTTCTGAATCCGAATTGATGATCCGGAATGAGATGCCTCTCTTCTATAACCGGCTGTATTCGCCTAATCAAAATTCTCTCGAACACTTTGGATATGATTGAAAGAAGCGAAATCGGTCTATAAGACGTTTTTTCATTGGGCGGTTTTCCGGGCTTAAGGACCATTATGACTTCGGCCACTTTCCATTGACTGGGAACATATTCTAGTCTAAGCGCGGCGTTTATAATGAACAGAAGCTTCATTAGACCTTTTCTCGGAAGTGCTTTAAGAACCTCTCCCGTGATTAGGTCGTATCCAGGAGCCTTCTTAGGTTTAAGTTTCTTTATTTCTTCCTTAAGTTCGGTTAGTGTTGCATTTCTTATTATACGATTGTCAATATACGACGTATTTATATTTTGAATAAGAGTGTGTCCATCAAGCGGTTCGAAAGTTTCTTCCAGGTGGGCGGCAAAAACTTGCGCTTTCTCTTTATCATGCCTGGCCCATTCGTCTTGATTTTTCCTAATTGGGGCGGCTTGAATTTGAGGTTTTTTAATACCTTTTATAGCTTTCCAAAGCGAATAATTAGAATCTTTTTCTGCCGTTAAGCTTTCTAGGTGAGTTTGCATTTCATTATTCTTAAGGTCTTTAATAGATCTTTTTAATAAGTTACACAAACGGTTAAGATGTGCTTTATGTTGCGGAGCCCGAGTTTGTTGCCATTTTTTGCGCGCTTTCCTCTTCTCCTTAATCATCTCATTTATTTCCTGCGAATAATTTTGAATATAGCTGGCCGGCGTTTTCTTAGGTTTCGGAGTATTCTTCCACGCGGCATTCTGTAAGATTTCGACGAAGCGATCTACTTCAACTTCAAGTTCATAGGGCATTTTAAGTGATACCCTCAGCTCAGTATTTGATTCAATATCTCTTTTGAAGCCATCCCAATTCGTTTTCGCGCTGGTTAATCTGGCCGGACCTACTTTTTTAATCAGAGCATCGCTTATCGTCATAATGATTGGAGAATGATCAGAGGAGAGATCAAAGCTTTCTTCAACTTTTATACAGTTGCCAGATATACCTTTAACAATAAAGAAATCGATCAGATCTGGTATCTTATTTCTATCAGTCGGCCAATATGTTGGTTTACCCGTCGAGTGAAAATCACAACTATATTGCATACCCGCATTATAAAGCTTTCTACCTTTCTGAGAGGCGTACCTTGAACCCCAGAAGGGGTGTTTCGCGTTGAAATCGCCACCAATAATAAAATTTGGTTTAAGGAAGTTGAAGATGTTTGTGAAATCACTTTCTTCAAGTTTACATCGCAGTGGACAATATATAGACGAAATGTTGAAAGCAAAATGTCTATTTCTAACGCGTACCGTACTTACTTGCATTGCTTCTAATTCAATCTTTACTTCCGCTGAGTGTTCGATACATTCTTTTATAAACAAGTATGATCCGCCTCTGGCTCTTTCCGATGGGTGGAAGGCGTGATACACGCTATATCCCCTTATCTTAACATTCGATTGCTTTGTCAGATGAGTTTCGCAGACCAAGCATATATCAATATCTTTTTCTCGTATAAAGATTTCTAACTCGTCGAGTCTTCGTATAAGCCCGTTGGCGTTTCAAGTAAGAATTTTAAGCGTTTCTTTCATATTCTGGTTGTAGTGCGCCTGTTATGAATGTTGTTTTCTAAAGCAACTAGTCTCTCGAAAATAAGTTTGTTTGTTTTGGATTGCTCTTCAAGTTTCGCAAGAATTAGGGAAAAAACATGGGATACATGATCTTGTGAGCTACCTCTATCACCGTTTTCCAATGTCGCAGATTGAGCAGGAGTCTTTACGTTAGAAATTGGATGATTTCTTGCTTTGATCTCCCGCGAGCTGTCGGTCTTGTACTTGCCGTTAGCTGTCATCGCCGCTTGAGCATAAGACTGCACGCCAAAATTCGAGGATTTAGTTCCGGTCACCTTTTCTCTACTACGTTTGGGTTTTTCTTCATTACCCGATCTTAAGAGAATATTGACGGATTTTTTATCTTTCGCTGCTTTTTTCGTAACTATTTTGGGTCTATTCTTAATTGGTTTTGGATTCGTGCCCATGGAATTTTTAAGCGTATCGCGCCTTTTTTGGAGCTCTTTCGCCACTTCGCAACCTCGATAGTTCGCAGGGTGTTTTCCTTTACAGTTTATGCAAGTGGCTGGGGTTTGCTTATTTAGGTGACACTCATCTGACACAAAAGATGTGCACCCGCCTTCCATTCATCATCTCTTCCAGCTCGTAACTTCGACCGGTCATGCTTCCAACGCTCTAACTCGCGACCCTGAAATTTCTTCCAAACTGTTTCATTATTTTGCTAGCACCCGGAATCCGTATAGCTCTGACCCGAACATTTCTGCTCAGTCCAGGATCAGTACCATGCACAGCAATGGTAGTGCCTGGCGCGGTAGTGCCTTTCCTTTTTGCAAGTACTACCATAATGATACAGTTTTCCAGTATTACCATATTGCGATGGTGTTTGTTGTTTGACACGTGCATGCTCCTGTTTTAGTATTGTTTGATCTTTCTTTTATGACACCGGTGATCTCCAGTCGTGTCAACCCACGGACTCGCATGCACACTTGTGGGAGGGTTTTTAAGGTAGTATATGATATGTATCGCTAGGCTCACTTGTGTGTTATATTGCTTAGATCTGATTTATCCCCTTAGTCGCCTTTTACGACAAGCGCTGGTTGTTGGAGGGGCGCTGCAGTGATATTCTTAACCCGTCCCTGCACGGGAATTCCGTAAGAATATGAATATCTGGCGAACGATTCATGGGTTCCAATTTAACAAGCTCTCTATTAAGATTGGTTTTATATGATTCCCGACAACTGCCTTTCCATTTCAACTTTGGCAGAAGCTTTAGGTGGGATGTGTTTGCTGCATTGTGGCTGTCGAAAACGTTAAACGAAACCTCTAAAGGCATATGGTCCGAGAAGGTTTTCATCCCTACGCGGAAGTCACTGACGCGGGAACACCAAATTCCAGATATAAAGTAATAGTCTATTACCGAGCATGCCGTTCCACGCGGAAAAGTATATTCACCTCTAGAGTCTCCTTCACAACTACCATTTAAAATTCGGAAGTCCTATGCATCTGCCAGTTCTAAAGTTTAATAAATCGATATAAATTGACATTTTAAAAAATCTATATCTATATCTAATCTTGGTCAATTATTCGCACTTAACCCGTCATAACAAATCCAACAAGCGCCTATATCCTAACAGTACTTGGGTGATCCGCTTCGCGGGTTAAAACGATGTGGTGCTATGGGGCATTTTTCGACTCAAACATCCGACGGATTTCCGCCTCATATGCAGGTGCTTAGGCGCCAGAAATTAAAATGAACTAACTCCCACTATTTTGATGTTCTGGCTTGGTTCACTGGAAGTTAGTACATAATGAAGTAGCTTCCAAATAAACTATCTCCCAAAAGTCGGAACTGCATCCCACTGCCAGAATTGATGAGACCTAGTCCGTTTCGGTCATTGAGAGTTAGCTCCATGCAAGCTAGTTCGTAGGACAACATATTGAGTGATAGATCAGGCTCAAATTTATCGTGGTAACTCGGTGCAGTAGTATCAACTTACGGAATACAAATTGTCGTAATACAAGTATATATGCCCCTCTTTTGAAAGATAAATTCTGGATAACTTTTACATATTATAGTTAAAATGATAGTGCACCACACAGCCAAAGTCACGGGGAACAGCTAGTTTGAAATAAAACCACAAAACTTTGTTGTCAGAAGAAAATCTACAATTATTTTGTTTGTTTATTTGACAGTTTTTCAAAAATTTGTTTAATTCTAGCTAAATTAATTTCAACTTAATTTAAAAGCTTGTGATATATTATTTTTCTTTTTTTCTTTTTGTTTCTTTTAGTTTCATATACTGTTTTTTTAATTTTTCATCTGTAGTTTCCTTCTCTTATCATTCGTCTTCTCATATTCTCTTTAAATACATTATTATAAATGTTTTCCTTTTTTTTTTCTTTTAAATGTTCATTGTAAGTATATATAATATATAAATATATGTGATAGAAGTACATGGTAATTACTTTGGTTTTTTTTTTGTTTATATATATAATTTAATGATTACAATATGATAAACAAATAATAAAAACTAAATAATAATATTACAAATTAAAAAAAAAAAATATAAGTTCCTTCTGCAAATTTTTCTTCTCAACAATATTTTATGTATTTTATGTTTATCTTTGATTTTGATTTTTTAAAGAAATTTTTTAAAGTAAAATTATCATTTTAGTTTAAATTCATATACAAATGTGCTACAAAAATAAAGTTTTGTATTTTTTTTCTTTTTTTAGTTTTTTATTTTATTTTCATTTGTTTCTTTTTTTTTTATTTCATTTCTTCTTCTCAGTTTAACTTGTATTCTGCTATCCTTTCCTATGAGTAATTGATATATGTATGTATGTGCTATGTATTTTTTTTACATTTTACTTATTTATACACTAGTTGGGCGTGCTTAGCAGCTTCAACTTTCGAGTTTAAAATTGCTGCTTATGTGAACTGTTGGAACTGCTATGATGCCCGAATGTATTTTCTGAATCGAATTGTTGGATCGGTTGTGCTTGATTTTTATGATTTACGTTTTTCCATGCTTTTTTATAGCTTTCCCTGGTTTTCTCTGTGTTATTTGTTCTCTATCATTCTGATTGAATTTCGAATTGAATATTGTTTTTCAGGAATTGGTAAAATATTTCGCTTAAACAATATTTCAAAATTTCACATGAAATTAAAAATAGTTAAAATAAAATTATTTTACTTAAATCAATGAATTATCCTTTAAAAAAATTGTTTCCAAACGGCAATAGTTTTCATAAAACATTTAAAACTCCAAAACGTTTTTATATTTATATACGTAATTAATATTTGCATATAATGGTTTATATTGCTTACTTAAATTATAGGAAAGTTAAGGAAGAATTAAGACTTAAAATGACTACAGCGCAAAAGCTTAGTAATCTCTTACAATTAGAAATTGTAGATGGGGGAGAGATGATAGAGTGGTATGATATTGTTTTTATCCATTCAGGCTTTAAGGAAATATTCCTAGTTATATCTGATATCCAAAGTGGGGCCGGGCAGGTTGCCAACTGCCCGCATGGGACCTTTTTCGAGTACGCCTGGTTCTGCTCTAGATTTTTTGTTGAACTTACCTTCTCATACTTATATCATGGGCTGTACTATCAAAGCCATCCATCTTCTTAGGCGGAGTGGTTTTTGGTATAATCCACTCTGGAGTTTTTATGACTTTGCACGACACTTATCCTGCCATTCAAGTTTGATGAGTATGCCGTCTGACGCATTGACATCAGAACTCCGACGACAATATTAAGCTTCACTACTTGTTAGGCAAATATGTGTCTATTTTTCAATAGGAAAGTTATGCAATCCTTATGATCATGAACTATGTTGCGAAGAACAGGTAGAAGGGTCGAAGTATTTTTTGGTAAGAAACTCTTTAAACTCGGTCGGGAGGCTGAATTTTTTGTCTCTTATCTGGGTCCCAGGTCTCACTGTGATCTTTGGAACGAGACCTCCGATGAGATTGCTAGGCAATGCTCAGAGGAGGCTTTCTTAGGACCCGCCCTCATTGCGTCCTCGGTTTGAGCTTCCATTGATGATTGGGTTTCTTACGAACATAATTGTGTGTGGCATTACTCTCTGGGATGTAGGTTGAGTAAACGGACGCAATGGACGTCTGTAAAAAATCAGCGGCATTCTTGCTATCTCTTAGCAGAAAAAAATACGAGAACTTATTGGCATCTTGGCAGTCCACTTCGCTTTCGCCAAGCATCTTAATATGCTATTCACTACAGTCTGCCATGCTTGTGAGAAAGGCGACGATACTGCGGAACATTTTCTCTGTGAGTGTCTTGTCATTGCTCGTATCAGCTTTCGGTACCGATGTAGTGAGTGCTGGTATGTACTATAAGCTAGATATCGAATCTTACATTCGGCACAACTCCTCAATTGCAAGGACATAACGAGAATTTCGCCGTCTTTTTTTTTAATCAAGAAGTGCCCAGTCCGTTTTGTTGTCCGTTTTCGTCAAGAAGGAACTGTGCTCAATCATGGACAAACTGGCGGACCTGCGTTTGGACATTCCCGAGACAACACAAGCCGCGTACAGGCATCTGTTGATGGACACCCTTGACATCGATCAGGCGGCGCTTATCCCAGCTAAACATGTCACGAACGCAGAGAATTTTATGAGAGGATTTGCATTATTTTCCATATAAATTTCAATTAATGCAGCTACTGCTCGCCAGGGACCACACAAGTCGGTTATTAATTGCCCGTATACTGCTTGAAAAGCAAAATCAAGATCGTTTCTTGGAGAAATTTATTATTTCAGACGAAGCCTCAATGGCTTCATCAATAAACAAAATTTGCGTTTTCGGGGTTTGGAAAACCTTCGAATAATTTATGAGCTATATAGTGTATCGCTTTGGTATCTCGGCTAAAAAGGTAATAGGGCCCTATTTCTTTGATAACAATAAATGCTCGAAATCCCTTTACATCCAGCTGGCTCACCTACCCTGTACCCGTATATGGTTTCAACAAGACGACTCCAGTGCCCATATAGGCATAGATACGATGACTATTCTTCGTGAAATGTTCCCAGGCCAAATAATCAAAAAAATGTGCCGAAATTGGTTAGCCGATTTGCTCTCCGGACTTAACAGCTTCAGACTTCTTTCTATGTGGATATCTGAAATAAAAGGCTTACGAGAATAATCCCCAGTCTCTTGCAGACCTTAAAAGGAACATTAAGCCCCATATATTTGCCTTGATACCACAAACTTTGAAAAATGTGAAAATCATAGATCCATAGGATCATAGTAGAAGCACCAAGTTCAAAGCTCAAGTACTTTTATAGGTACGAATTGTGACTTATTTCAAATCCGTATAAGAGTAGATGTAATTTCTCTAAATCATTAGTTCTCAACTTAAATGTCGAGACTTAAAGCAAGTGATGTTTACAAATCGAAGATCCCACTAGCGAATGGGTTGATGTGGCTTAGCAGACACATTATTACACATAAGACAAGCCCGCCAGATTAATTGAATGGACTTAAGGAAATGGAAATTTAGACACCATCTCTCACTAAAGAAACTCAAATGATGTCCGAAATTGGACGAGTACATAATTCCAGTAAAGTACGAAGGCATAAAATAAATCTAAACGGATAGTGTGACCATCTATTCTCAATAAAGTAGGCGTAGCATTGTATTAAATTTGATCTGCGATATCCTATCAAAATCGTTTATTTTAAAGAAAAGTGCTCCTAAAAGTGGGCGTTACTCCAATAAGTTTCATTGACTTCATAAGGTAGGAAAAATGGTCGAAGAAAATGAATCCTTAATAGGCCCCACTAGAGACAACAGGATGTACGTAGATCCCCGCGACTTTGTCTGCGTGGTCCACAATAATATTAACTATATGTGTGTGTACGAGTATTTTAGCGAACCCCACAGGCGGATCTGTAGAAATGCGGTGAAGTGGGAGGGTTGTGATCCCTTATTTTCAGATCAGAACCTCGTTGATAAAAGGAAGACGTGTGTGTATTTTAGCTGCAGAAGAACAATCAATCGCCATCGTTATTGCCTGCGTCAAAATATGTACAGTGCCTCACACTCAAAGTGGGACAGCCTACAAAAATGCTTTCTCTTGAGGATTCAGGATTGATTGTAGAGGTATTGTTTGAAATTACCTAACTTTTCTTATTCCACTTCACATTCCACATCAATGCAAAGACACAATGATAAAAAAGAGACTTAAATTCTATCAACAACGAATTTATTTTAAAATAAATATGTGTGCATAACATATATTGCAGCTCACACTCAAAGTGGGACACGTGCTGTTTGCCATGAAAGCTAACGGTTCTCGCTCGCAACTTGCAGGATCATGATGTATTCCCGCTCATTCCAGCCACACAGTCCTTTCAGAGCATTTCTGTGATCTTCTTAAAATTAAAAAGCAAAATGTCTAGACAAACTACTGTAGAGGAAAGGAAAATTGTAATTCTAAATTATAAAAACGGTAAAACTGTTCGAGAAATTAGCGCAATAGTAAACAAAAAGAAATCTACTGTATTTAATATTATAAAAGGATTTAAGGAAAATGGCAGAATCCAAAATAAACCGGAAAATGCTGAAAACCGAAGGAAAATAAGCGCTAGAGATGGGAGGTTTATTTTTAAAAAAATCGAAAATTACTTTTTCTTGTCGGCAGTATATCTTCAAAAAATGTTAAAGGACATTAAAACTTAGAAGTGAGTGCAGAAACAGTTCTCCGATTCTTAAGAAATAACAACTTAAATGGAAGGGTGGCTCGCAAAAAGCCCTTAATATCTGAAAAGAACCGCCTTTCAAGACTCCAATTTGCAAAAGAACATGCAGATAAGGATATGACTTTCTGGTCAAATGTAAGTTTTTTTTTTTGGTTTGTCCTCCGACTTTTGATGTGCTTCGATCCTTCTTGAAAGGTTCTCTTTACAGACGAGACCAAAATTAATCTTTTCGGCTCCGACGGAAGACAATTTGTATGCAGGAAACACGGCGAAGCATACAAAGGAAAGGCTGTTAAGAAAACGGTGAAGCATGGCGGCGGGTGGCTGATGATATGGGGCTCCATGTCAGCCGAAGGAACAGGAAAATTGCATTTTGTTCGCGAAAATATGAACGCAATGTACTACATTGACATTTTAAAAGAAACAGTTAAAGATAGGGCGGAGAAACTTGGCATCAAAGACGACTTTGTCTTCTACCAAGACAACGATCCCAAACATAAGTCTTGGGTTGCGAGGATGTGGCTCCTTCACAATTGCCCTAAAGTTCTTGCCACACCTGCTCAATCACCGGACTTGAATGTAATTAAGCATTTGTGGGCAGAACTAAAGAAAAGAGTAGCTAAAAGAAAAATTTCGAACATCAGCGCTCTTAAAACGGTTGTGATGGAAGAATGGAAAACTATCGAGCCATCTTTTTGGGAAAATTTGGTTGAAAGTATGCCAAGGCATCTTCCAGCGACTGTTAAGAACGATGGAAACACGACCCAGTATTAAAAAAGCTACTTTTTAAAGCAGAGTTTGTCGTGTCCCACTTTGAGTGTGACTTAGTGAAAAGAAGGCAAATAGTATTATCATTTTTTTTTTTTTATTTAATAATATTTTGTTTGGTCATTGATTCAAAAGAAAAATAATAAAATAGTTGAAAAATTAGCCATGACTTTTAGTTAGCTATATGCATATTTTTGGGTTGTCCCACTTTGAGTGTGAGGCACTGTACATATGTAGCTACAAATTTACGCCCCATAAGAAGGCAAGGAAATTTTTAGTAAATTTCCCAAACTTTTCTAATGTATAGGCTTAGCTTGTTTCTTTTAAGCCTGTGTTTATTTATTTTAATGTCTTAATCCCCTTGAGAAATATGGTGATAATTCTAACTAACTTGATAGATAAGGGCCAAGCCTCTAATGCATAGAACGGCAAAGTTTTATTTAAATTTGTCCAGTAGTTTTTGGTTGATGTGCGTCGGGACACGACCTTAAGTGACCTTAGGATACATTTAACTATATGTATGGATAGAATCTCCACATAAACTAATAACTTCTGTTTTTTTGACATAGAACAATATGGGTAAGCCTGAGACAAACACAGTATACACATGGATAAAGATAGGCTTGAAGGCATCTCCCATTTTGCCTTCTTCGCAGACCAAGAATTAATGAATTCTGAGCGTCTACGATGTCGTACATGGGTTTTACATGAACCGAAACCATGATTATTTCGGTATTAAAAAAAACGAAAAGGCAAATTAGGATGGCTAATGGTATATAAGTCCACTCGTACGAAATAAACGATAACGGAAAAAAGTAATTTTAATGCCACCATTCCTTTCGAGAAATTAGTTTTTTTTTTGCCGCCTTATTGATTGGATGCATAATACGGGAACACTGAAAAGAAACCTTTTAAGCCGACGAGATTAACTTTCAATTTAACCCACTCATCTTCTAATCTCACTATGGATGGTGATAATTTCATCCTAGTTTGCTAGAATTGTAGTTATGTCACAATAATTATGTTTGCAGTGAACTATGCTAGCAATTTCGAATGAAGCATGTGTGCAGCATCTTGCAAGATATGAATTATTCATGAACATTTTTTATTCGTAAATCCTAGTTTCACAGCTGAATTCTTGAAACGCCCCCTATTGGGAAAACAACGTGAATTTAAAAAAAAAAATATTTTTCAATATAAAGCGAAAATTAGAAAATATTTTTAGAAATCTAAATAGATTTTAAAATCAACAATCTATACTCACTTAAATTGAATTATAATTTAAAATTTGATGTATACAACTAAAAAAGCGAATGTCTGAGTGTTTACATTAAACTTCTAAGTTTTATAATAAATCTTAAAACTTTTAGAAAAAACTGTTTTTTTTTTTTTTTTCTTGGCTGTAAGTGAGCCGCTTAAAGTTTGATGGAAAGTTTTTTTTTTTTGTGCTCGTTGATTCAATCTTCAAAACTTAAGCAATAGTTTTTTTTGTTTTTTGAATAATTTTTCTGTATATGTAAATTTTGTTTTGGAAGGATTCACAAAAAAAGGTAGAGAAGATTTTTTTTTTGTTTTTTTGTTTATTATTTTGTTTTGTTTTTGTAAAAGCAATTTTTAGCATATTAAAATATATATTTCTTTTTGTTTTTGGTTTAAATAATCAAAAAAATGTTTTTTTTTTCTTTCTAAAAAGTTTTTTTTTGTTTTGTCTTTTTGATAGCTTTAAACTTTTTTTTTTTTTTTGTTGTAATTTAATTTTAATTTTTTAGAAAAGAAAAAAAAACTTATTTATCTTCTTCAATTCCTTCGTCAGTAACTTTCTCCTTTGATCCCTTTTCGTTGCTGATATCACACTTTTCAGCCAGCATATCTTCGATACCTTCATCGACCAACCGATTCTCATCGGTGTCCAGTTCCTTGCCGTTGGTTTCGCGCGGTGTCATTTTGACACGGCACGTTTCGTAGGCTTTTTCAAAGCCTAGCTTTGTGTAGAGATTTCGGGAAGCATCATTTTCTGGACGAATGACCACAAATGGAGTGTAGCCACGTTCGATGACAAGTTTTGTTAGAGTTCTAGCAAGACGGATGCCATAACTGAAATGGGGCAATGCATAAATATTAATTATTTGAAAAACGATATTTATCTCAGATAGGGACATAGATGAATGACTAAGCTGGATGTTCAGGTTTGATTCGCAAAGTATTACAGCATTTCCCGATAGATGCAAGTTTTTTAAGTACATTGTAGCCTTATATATAAGTTCTACTGCGTCGGACATAACGATCTTCGTAGATATTCAAGCAGGTCTGAAGTCAATAGAATCCAATAAAATCAAACCAAAGGCAGTCAGGAAATGCCACGACTCGCTTACAACCTTCAGACACCACAAAGTCAAACTCTGCTAAGTACCTGGATACTGTAATGTAGAAGGGAACCAAAAGACAGGCAAATTTGCAAAAATGGGGTCTGCTTTGAACGTATGTGAAGCGTATACATCCATATTACCACTAATAGATTGTATGATATCATAGATAATATAATAGAGAAAGAGGGCAGCACCCCCTAGTTTTGCAGGAAGTACTGCGTTACTCTTCACGTTTTAAACTGAACAAGATGACAACAAAGACCCTACCGGCACTGAATCGATCTTCTATTCACGCACTGACTGGAGTAATCACAGGATACTGCGCCATTGGAGTTATGCTTTGAAAATAGAATGATGAGTCCAACGATTTATGAGGAAGCTGGGGGGACGAGGGGCAGCTAGAATTAATCCAACAACTGCTCCGCCACTGCCCCGCTCTACAAGAATGACGCCAATGTGTACTAGACTTCAGGTTCTTTGTTAGCACTGCAGAGGTAGCAGAGTCACGAATAAAAGATCGTAAGGAATACCAACTGATTTAAGGATAGACCGATAATAGGATAGTTTTCACCTCCCTTATAGATGATTATTTTCAATCCATTATCAAGGGTTAACACAATGGACCTTTAGGTCTCTGAATGTACGTAACGTATTTTTTTTTTCATTACACGCCTTTCACAACTTTACCTAACTTTAGTTCTACTCCCACATCTATGTGGTGTTATTTAGGAATTTCGTCGAAAATTGCGAACGGACGAGAGTTTGATTTCTTGCGCCTATACCAGGACAGTTGGAGTTTCGATTAGCAACTCATAACGTCCCGAACCAATGTCTCGGAAGTGCTTCGTTGACGACTTTTGCTGATCGATCAAGTTGATTTTAGAATATGACACTTTTCAGCTATGGGAGTGAGTACTCTTAAAAAGCAATGAATAATTGCTAAACCCCCTCGTAGTGGTTTCCGGCAAATATTTAATCACTAGGACTTTGAACTTAAAACGGTTGCATCTATTGCAACTAATCTACATACATACATACATTTTCAAAGCTCCGCTGATGCTTCATGACGGTCGCGGCGGTAGGATTCTCAGGTAAACCCTCTATACTTATCGATCCTCGACCACTGACTCCAACTCATCAGGAGGAATCCCTAGACAGCTCAAGGAGAGATGTCGGGCTTGGTTCAAATATCTATTCCTAGTAGACGGAGAGCTGGTGAAATATTTTCATGATTATTTCGTCAACAAAATTTTGCTTATTTTTTGGTTGTCGTGTTCGGATACATCACCGATGTGAAATTCTGGTGGACCTAGGGTGGGCGTTTTAAGGGCTACAGGGCCTCAAAGTTGTAAAAAATCTTGAAAAAAAAATTATAGCGTCAACTTTGAGTCCTTGTTTGATGAATCGCAATTAAAAACCATATCGTGTAGTGAAATTGCCAGAGCGATTGGGCGGTCGCAAACCCCTGCCAGAGTGCCCGAAACATGTAACAGAAACTCCAATTTTTAAGTTATTTCGTCAGCACTCAAATCTTGGTACCTGTATCATCTAGTATATACTGGTGAATCTAGAACTGAAATGTCAGAGCAAAATTCTGCTCGCAACACCCCGCCAGAGCGCGTCAAAGCGCATTGTGCGTGAGGGGCCTTTTCAATGGTTTGTGTAAGGAATTGTTGCATATCTTCAAAAATATGTAAATGATTAAAAATATTTCAACTGATTCTTAAAGATTATCCAAAGATCTTTAAGACCGTGTATTATGTTTAGTCCTAGCATTTATACTTTCTAAAATATTCGATTTTAAGACCCAACATTTCGAAATGAGCCAAATACTTTTTCTGCTCATGATGTTTCTACACTTAAAGTAACATAAGAGATTTTTTTTTTGGTTTTTATTTTCAGTAAGTCCAATCATTAGTTGTTAGATCTGCAATTTAGAACAAAGAAGTCTTCACCATAAGTCAAAATACATTGCATTACTCATTTTAAAATATGCGTAAATATGAGATGAGTTTTTTGAGACGTACAAATAAATTAAACCGATTTCTCTGTTCAATTTGAGTGCTGACGAAATAACTTAAAAATTGGAGTTTCTGTTTCATGTTTCGGGCACTCTGGAAGGGGTTTGCGACCGCCCAATCGCTCTGGCAATTTCACTACACGATATGGTTTTTAATTGCGATTCGTCAATCAAGGACTCAAAGTTGATGCTATAATTTTTTTTTTCGAGATTTTTTACAACTTTGAGGCCCTGTAGCCCCTAAAACGCCCGGCTTAGATCCGCCAGAATTTCACATCCTTTATGTATCCGAACACGACAACTAAAAAATAAGCAACATTTTTTTGACGAAATAATCATGAAAATATTTCACCAGCTCTTAGTCTATAGGCCTACCGGTGGGACGCCCCCCTGATGGCACGGCAATCATGGCACGTTTTGGAAGCCGGTTTGGGGCTATACGCCCTACGTGACCAAACCATCGAAGCATATATCGTTCCGTTCAGAGAAGTAGCTACTCAACATTGACCGCCTCGCGTACTCTGGTGTTGAGCACTCGATCCCTACGAGTTATTTCAGCAACACAGCAAAGGAACCTCCCTTCGGCAGCTTGTATCCGCGATCTTATTCTTTTGGTCTTTACCCAAATTTCTCAATTATAGGCAAGAGTTGAAACATACACCGAGTTAAAACAGATAATTTAGCTTCGGTGTCCCTTATAACAAATTGCCCAATCTTTCTCAAAATTGATTCAGCCTGGCCAATTTTACAGGATAAATCGGCTCTTTTCATCACTCGTGAATAAGACCCCGAGGTACTTAAACTTATCCAGCTGCTGCAGTGGGACTCCACTGACATGCAGAGTGCACTGAATGAGTGTTCTGCAAACGACCATTACTTCCGATTTGTTCGCATTTACCATCATTCGAGCATCATCACAAACAGATACAAACCTTTCGAGTGCGCGCTGAAGTTCGGTTTGAGAGGACCCAATGAAAACCAAATCATCAAAGGGCAAAGAGCAGATGGTTAATCCTTAAGTCTCCCACTTTGAAACATTCTCCGCTACGATTGCGCTGTAACATTCAGTCCATATACTCGTATGCACAATGAAGAGGAGAGGTGACGAAGTGCACCATTGCCGGAGCCCAACGCCCACAACGCCGTTTACCCGAACACAGCTTTTGCAGTTTATATATGAAGACTGAATCGCCCTTAACAGGGACCATCATTCCCATACTCCTGCAGAACACTCCAGAGTTTACCTCGGCAACTAGTCTACTCCTAACATAGCTTCGATATAATAGAAGCTCCGGAGTCTACAAAAATATGTTTGGATTTTCTTTAAGGAGAGATGATGTTGAGTGAGCCCTTAATTGGCCAAAGTTAGAAGGCACATCCCCGAAGTACGTCGCTGACATTGGTTCATTTAGCCATTGCCTTAGAGACTTATTCCCAATAATTTGGTTCTTCTGGTAGGGAGTTGTGCGCCGAAGTGAGAAGGCCCGACTAAGGACTATTTATGTAACTGATGATGATTACGGCTGACACCATCTGTATACAGAAGATTATGACTATCAATAAATCACCGAAACATTAGAACATTAACGGAGGTCCTAGACTGCTAGGGTGCCCATATTAGCGATATCCAAAAAGTGTGATGGGTTGGGTCGGGCAAAATGAAGATGAAAAAGTTCGATATTTGCTAGCAGTTTTCATTTAAATGTGAGTGTTTTGTTAGGGGTGTGTAGACTTCGATAAGAAGTTTTGAGTTTGGGACAAATAAAAGAGCAAATCACGGCAATTTTACCAAGACTACATTGGCCAACAGTAAGCATTATGTGTGTAAATGCCTCTGTACAGGTGACATACCTATTTCTTTAATTCTAAGCTTAAAATTCTTGACATGGTTAGCAAAGTCTTTAGATGTTTGTTAAACTGCAAGCTTTTTGCTTGAGGCAAAATTCGAAACTATACTGTTCCGCACCCCAGTAAGACGCGGTAATTCAGATTTGAGACGCAACTGGAAAAATTTACAAATCACGAGTTCTAATGGTCTTCACATCAAAAATACACAGTTAAAAAAGGCAAGGGCAGCATTTATGTCCATCAAATGCCTTTTTTACTCCAACTATCTGATATCCGATGTGAAGGTCATATGTTACCAAGCCTTTGTTCGTCCAATCCTGACTTATGCAAGTCCAGTATGGTGGAACATAAGTACATCGCATATGGAAGAGCTCCGGTTATTTGAGAGAAAATGTATTCTAGCATGTATGCGGATGTACAGAAGCGCACATTCCGACTGTCGACATTATGTCTCTAACAAGAGGCTATTGGATGGCTCCGGTGTATCCAGAATCGACAATTTCATTCTGGATCTTGTGAGGAATCATTTTGCACGGTCAGCAAGCGTTACAGAGAACGAACTTGTGTCGGGCCTATTTGACCATAACCCTGGGTATTTCGAAAATACTATGGAGAGTGGCTTTCATGCATCTGGATGCACAGTGCACACAGCTATTTATCGGACTCAACGAACGTGTTAATTATCTATCATGTTGCTAGAAGGGCAACAGGTAAATGTATTCTCTATAGGCCTATTGACTCGGGTGATCGAAATGCCAGCCTAAGATACTGCGTAAGCATACCTGAATATAACTAACACCGACAGGTTTAAGTGGGAGAAATACTGGTGGCTCGACTGGGTTGAAGCTAATGTGTAGGTTAAGTGAGACTGGACCTTGGTACGTGATTTTTGGTCCACCGGTAAAAAGGTGAATGACATCTGTCGTCCTAAGCCTTTATATAGACGGACTGGAGATCATATATCAGGGCCCAGTTCTGTCGTAGTATAAGTTAGGTTTAGTTAGCTTAAGTTAGTTTTACTTGTTTTACCATCTAGTTTAGTTTTAAGAAAAATAATAATTGACTTGAGAGAGTCCATTCAACATTTTTCCGCCATATATACTAAACATGGCCTAAAGGCTGATTTTTAGTGAGCATGGATCAAAGGGAACAATAAAGGACTCAATTTAAAAGAAAACGAATGCGTAAGTGATAATCCAACGGGGAATTAAATTCTTAAAATGTTGCCTTCCTAGAATCATGCAAACTTACGCAAGTGTGTACACAGACAAAAGAGACGATTTCTTTAGGATTTGGCAGTTATGTATCCTGAGCAACAGAGCAATCACAATCAAAGCTAAGCCTTTTGATTTCGCAGGACCCGCAATGCATACTGAGCAGCCGAGCAGTTATACTGTCGAGCAATCACAATTGTGCCCAGCTCTGTCAAACGAACGGAGCGATGACTAGCACTAGATGATAGCTGAATTCGACAAGTTTGTATGTGTGTGTGTGATGGCGGGAACGTGTTTAATGCTGAAGTGGGCCCCCGTAGCAAAATAGAGAAAAATCAGTTTCCGAAGTACGTTTGCGAATGATACTCGGCATTTTCGATATCACTCAACAAAATGATTCATGCAGGGTTCCATGAAGGAGACCTTATTCGGTAAGAGTTGGTCATCAATAAACGTAGGTATCACTGCAAAAAGTGAAACAACTTTAGATATAATGCCTAATCTCACCATCAATATCCTGACAGGAAGGAAGTCTTCTTTACTTTAGATGGCGCTACATTCCCTGAATTTGGATAGTGTTGATGATATGATACCAATGTGTTCTGTATCCCTTCGCATCCCCGAAAGTTCTTAATTCAAATAAGTAAGGCATTCAATTTTAGTTTATGTACTTACCCCTTGCGCCTATAGTCTGGACGTGTCTGCATTGAAAACATTGCTCCATAATATGAATGAACCATCCAAGCAGCCAATTCATCTGTATCCTTTCTAAATATCCCTAAACCGGGCAGCACTCGCACTAATATCTCAAACACTTCAACGCATTCAATCTCACTGGCCGGATATAGGTCATGAATACCCTTAACATCGTCCGCATTAAGCGCACGCATTTCAGCCTCGTTGGGCGGTAAACTAAAGGGAATACAAGGAAACAAAGGGTTTTACATATGCAGTCACATCCACTATGCATCACACTTACTCCTCCAACTGCAACTCAGTATTTAAATTCTTACAAACATATATATCGCCTTCCAGTCGTTCCATAATGCCAAATGTTGAATAAAAATCATCCAGGCGATTCATAATATCCTTGTGCGTAAAATTCAGGTACAATGGCTTTTGCCAATCTATCAGCACATCCTCGGTACGCATCAAATCTACACATTCTATGTGGCTCGATGGACAAAAGATTCCAAAACTTTGATAAATGTTGTTGTTGGGCTGTAAAGAAAAAAATTTTAAATAAAATTGTGCTAATATGACCGTTTTATAGACTTGACAGGGTCTACATACTGTAAGCGTGCATCCGGGGAAATGTAAGATTATTGGTTTTTCTGGCCAATCTTTGGAAACGTAAAAATGGAAATCCCAAACTCGATCATTCAGGTACGTTTTAATTGTTTGATGAAACTGCAATAAAAAGAAATGGCAATAAGTAAAAAAAACAAGCGTAAACACGAGAAAGCAATAATTTGTAATAATTTTCTGTTATGAGGGTTGATGGATAAATTATCTAGAGACTTGCAAGATGGATAGTTTCAATTATTCGCCAATATGTTTCGGATAATTGCGTGTTTTAGGGGAGCGTTGTTATTGGCAGGTGACACGCATATTTGAAATGGAGTTCTGTAATAAACTAGAGGAGGGAGAAGAATGTAACAGGGTCACTCGATTCGATAGAAATCAATTGAGTGCAATGCAAGTAGGTATACATACATACGTATGTACCATGAGCAGAGATTTTCCAAACATGCGCTGTGCTTTCACAGGCTTTCATTTGGCATAAAGGCAAAATCGGATTTGAATGGTTCTTCTCACAGAATTAAAACCATCAGACTTAAGTTGTTATCGGGTTGAAAGAAGTAAATTTTCGGTCTTATAGAGCCAACAAATTTGAGGAAAACTGAAAGAAGTTTACACAAGACAGGAATGACTACAATACCCACATTCGACGTGCGAATTCTTACATGACTAAATTGAAGCAAACAATTCTACAATGTCCCAAAGACAGTACACATCTTTAGTCATTCGTTAAAAATATTAAAAATTCTGCCTCGTCTGCTGTCTGAACGCTCATTTACAATGACACTCCAGCTGTCAGCTCCGTAGAAAAGGCCAATCTGTTTGCGGCTCACTTCAAAGCGAACTCCGCTCGAACTTGAGAGCCTCGACTTTTCCATGAGAAAAGTGCACTTTTGCACTCGTACAGTTGCAGTTCTCAAAATCGTCTGGTCCAGATGATTCTTCCCCCTAGTTTCGAAGCGATGTTCATTCACGCTGGTAAAACCTCTGCGTACGCTTTTCAGTCAAACCGACGCCTCTGAGCTTTTTCCGAGAAAATGAGAAGTAGCATTTATCCAGCTTGTCCCTAAAAAACCCGAATCTTCCTCCTCGTCTAATTTCCTTTCTTTCGCGGTCATGGAAACGCTGATAAATCGTTAGCTTATGAAATATATTGATTCACGAAATCTCCTTAACAGTTCCACTGGTGATTTGATGGCATATCTCACCGAAAAGTGAGACTAATCTTTTCATCACTTCGGCGAAACTAAGATGGTTGCGCAGCGGGGATGGCAATAGTGCAGTGGATAGTGTGTTTGCTCGTTAACCGATGTGTACAAGTTCAAGCCTCAGAGGCGAACAGCAATAAGTATAAAAAGTAAAACGAATAACATCTAAGTTTATCCAACCACTGCACAGGAGAAAAGTTCCTGCCTGGTAGTACAATGGACCGGAGAGTCTAAGTGCTCTGGGATTTAAAAAAAAAAGTGGTTATGCTCGATATTCTCAAGGCATTTGGCAAAGTTTAACATCAGATTCCGTTCAGACCCTAATGAAGTCATCACCAATGACCCCAAGTTATTACACATACCATGGCAGTGATCCATATAATAATGATTATTGTATCCAACGCCCCCAAATCTATGTAAAGTAACAACACCCACAAAAAATAAAGTGCAACATAAAATTACGACTTATTATAACGTGGTGAAGCAAATCTGTTTTTTTTCTTGGTGATGGTCTATCGATCTTCTACACATATATGTATAAACAGCTAGTATAAATATAGGGTGCAACTTCTCAACTTCAAGAATTCAATGACAAAACGAGGATACGATTCTGTCACACGCTAAGCTATATGGTCTATATGGGATACTAGCAGGTACCCGCAACTTTGTCTGCGTGGTCCGCAATAACTTAATGTGAGGCAGTTAAAGTTAGTGGTGTCGGTCATATTTAGCTTAAGAACTTAAGATTTGCACCGCTGTAACTTTTAACATTACATATCAGATTTTCCTTTATCTATCAAGCTTGGGCTACAGTCTGTTGTTGAAGTAGTAACATTTTAATTTACTTCAAATTTTCATGCAACAATTTGGCATGTGTAGTATTCATTTCTGGACTTACCCCAATATTTTTGAGAAATGACTTACACCAGCATGACTTTAACCGCCGCATATGTATGTATTTAGCTAACAGAAGGACTACCTCAAAATGCACATGTGCATACCATAATTATAAATTTGCGCCTGTAGGTATGCAAGGAAATAAACCAGTTACTTACAACGATGGGACTACAGTTTGAAGTTAGTCTGGGCCTCAACCAACAGAAAATCAATGGCGCAAAATTATAGTCATCTGATTTTAAATAATGTTAGTAGCCACTAACTATCATCTCTTTAACTTTAAAGCCGGTACTTAACTTTGAATTGAATTATAAAAAATTGTTAACCTCCCTACAACTAGTATCGACCCAAACCCAAAAATGTAAAGTTTGAGAACAAAAACACAGTTTAGGGAACAATGTCGTATATGAATTTCAGCCGTTGGTTGGCTGAAATTTGAATTTGAAAAAGTGAAAAAGAATGGCGGATGACAGATGGTTAAAAGCCTACTCTAAAACTAAAAGGTGCTTTTGGTGGTTTTAAAGTTAGCGCGAGGTGATAACTATAAAGTTGGTTTTATGTATAAATAGTAAAACACTAATATTGACTTTGTTACGTGCTAAAATCCTTTTAAAGTGTACTTTTTGCGACTATCACCTCGCGCTAACTTTAAAACCACCAAAAGCACCTTTTACCTTTAGAGTAGACTTTTAACCATCTGTCATGCGCCATTCTTTTTCACTTTTTCAAATTCAAATTTCAGCCAACCAACGGCTGAAATTCATATACGACATTGTTCCCTAAACTGTGTTTTTATTCTCAAACTTTGAATTTTTGGGTTTGGGTCGATACTAGTTGTAGGTAGGTTAACAATTGTTTATAATTCAATTCAAAGTTAAGTACCGGCTTTAAAGTTAAAGAGATGATAGTTAGTGGCTACTAACATTCTTTAAAATCAGATGACTATAATTTTGCGCCAATGTGTTTATTTTTGTTATACTGCAAAAGTATGCAAAGTAAAATTAGTAGTTCTCAAACTTTCCGAATGTATAGTTTTATAATGCCTGGTTTTGTCTGTTTTTTTTTTTAATCTCAGTGTTTATTTCTTTTTATATCTTAATCCGCTTAAGGAGTATCGTAATAATTGTTATTGGAAATAAGGACCACTATTTTAAGGTATAGAACGCCAAAACACTCGTTAAAATATGTACAGTAGTTTCTGCATAATACGCGCCCATCAACAGCCCTCGTTATCATCTATACATATAATAAAACTGTTGGGTTTTTCTTTTGCTACCTAATGGCGTGAGAACCGCCAAGTTTCGATGAAACTTTCTGTGAAATGTTTCCCAAGACTCCGGGAAGGACATAGGTAGGTAGGTAGGAGTGGTTGTGTCAGCAAACCATGCCGACACTAGCGAAGAAGCGCCGTTTTACCTGACGGATGTTAACTACTAGGGGAAAGAAGAAGAAAAAGGGGGAAGGATTATTCAAATCCACCCCGTTGTATTGAGGAAACTGATAATATCCCCAATGCTAATCTCCGCTAGCTCTATAAGGTTGTCGAAAAAGAGTTTACCTAAGGTGCGCTGTCTGACCTTGCCTAAAGCCGGACACTTGCAGAGAAAGTGTAAGATTGTTTCTATTTCATCAGCAGTATTTCAGCTGCGAAATTGCGCATTAAATGCAATGCCTATTCTGGCCGCATGAACCCGAATGGGCCAGTGGCCAGTACTAACTGCCAGAATTCTTGCGATATCTGTAAAAAAAAAATCTAAAAATCTCCGAATATTGGCGTGCAGTCTTATGCTCAAGCGGCGAAGACAGTTAAGGGTACGTACACGACCGACAACTCACGGGAGATCAAAGCAAGAAACCGTCCAAACTTTAATGTACAAACTCCTTCTCAAGTTGCGACATTGAAAAATAGTGATAGAGGTAGTTCAGAAGATCATGTATCCAATGTTTTTTCCCTAATTCTTGCGAAACTTGAAGAGCAATGCAAAACAAATAAACTAATTTTCGAGAGACTAGTTGCACTAGAAAACAACATTCATAACACGCGCACTTCAACCAGAATATGAAAGAAACGCTTAAAATTCTTACTTGGAACGCTAACGGGCTCATACAAAGACTCGACGAGTTAGAAATATTTATGCGAGAGAAAGATGTTGATATATGCTTGGTCTGTGAAACTCATCTGAAAAAGCAATCGAATATTAAGATAAGGGGATATAGCGGATATCACGCCTTTCACCCATCGGAAAGAGCCAGAGGCGGATCATCTTTGTTTATAAAAGAAAATATCGAACACTCAGCGGAAATAAAAATTGAATTAGAAGCAATGCAAGTAAGCACGGTACGCGTTAGAAATAGACATTTTGCTTTCAACATTTCGTCTATATATTGTCCACTGCGATGTAAACTTGAAGAAAGTTATTTCACAAACATCTTCAACTTCCTTAAACCAAATTTTATTATTGGTGGTGACTTCAACGCGAAACACCCCTTCTGGGGCTCAAGATACGCCTCTCAGAAAGGTAGAAAGCTTTATAATGCGGGTATGCAATTCAGTTGTGATTTTTACTCGACGGGTAAACCAACATATTGGCCAACTGATAGAAATAAGATACCAGATCTGATTGATTTCTTTGTTGTTAAAGGAATATCTAGCAACTGTATAAAAGTTGAAGAAAGCTTTGATCTCTCCTCTGATCATTCTCCAATCATTATGACGATAAGCGAAGCTTTGATTAAAAAAGTAGGACCGGCCAGATTAACTGGCGCGAAAACTAATTGGGACGGCTTTAAAAAAGATATTGAAGCAAATATTGAGCTGAGCGTATCACTTAAAACGCCCTATGAACTAGAAGTTGAAGTAGATCGCTTCGTCGAAATCTTACAGGATGCCGCGTGGAAGAATACTCCCAAACTAAAGAGAACCCCGGCCAGTTACATTAAAATTTATCCGCAGGAAATAAAAGAGATGATTAAGGAGAAGAGAAAAGCGCGTAAAAGATGGCAACAAACTCGGGCTCCGCAACATAAAGCACATCTTAACCGTTTGTGCAACTCACTAAAACGATCTATTAAAGACCTTAAGAATAATGAAATACAAACTTACCTAGAAAGCTTAACGGCAGAAAAAGATTCTAACTATTCGCTTTGGAAGGCTATAAAAGGTATTAAAAAACCTCAAATTCAAGCCGCGCCAATTAGGAAAAATCAAGACGAATGGGCCAGGCATGATAAAGAGAAAGCGCAAGTTTTCGCCGCCCACCTGGAAGAAACTTTCAAACCGTTTGATGGACAAGCACTTATTGAAAATATAAATACGTCGTATATAGACAATAGCGTAATAAGAAATGCAACGCTTACCGAACTTAAGGAAGAAATAAAGAAACTTAAACCTAAAAAAGCTCCTGGATACGACTTAATTACGGGAGAGGTTCTTAAAGCACTACCAAGAAAAGCTCTAATTAAACTTCTATTCATTATAAACGCCGCGATTAGACTAGAATATGTTCCCAGTCAATGGAAAGTCGCCGAAGTTATAATGGTCCTTAAGCCTGGAAAACCGCCGAATGAAAAAACATCTTATAGACCGATTTCGCTTCTTCCAATTATATCCAAAGTGTTCGAGAGAATATTGGTTAGGCGAATACAGCCGGTTATAGAAGAAGGGCATCTCATCCCTGATCATCAATTCGGATTTAGAAGTAAGCATTCTACAGTTGAACAAGTACATCGAATAACACATGTAATCGAAAAATCACTTGAAGAAAAAAAGATTTGTTCAAGCGTATTCCTTGACGTTTCTCAAGCCTTTGACAAGGTCTGGCACGAAGGCTTAAAGTTTAAATTACGACAAGTTCTGCCAGAGCACCTATATAATATTTTGAAGAACTACCTTACGAATAGGCTATTCCGCGTCAAATGTGGAAACGAATATTCAGATTTTAAGGAAATAATGGCTGGGGTGCCGCAAGGAAGCGTTCTTGGTCCAGTCTTATATCTATTATACACTCGTGATATACCGCAAGTAGAAGGCACTGAGCTAGCTACATTTGCCGACGACACTGCTATCTTGACAGTAGGTAAAACGGTCGAAGATACTACAGAAAAACTGCAAGAAGCTTTGAATAGAGTAAATGAATGGACAAAGATTTGGCGAATCGCACTCAACGAGACCAAATCTGTTCATGTAAATTTTACTTATAAAAAAATAAATAATTTGCCGATCTTTTCAAACTCGGTTCAAATTCCGTTTGCAAACGAGGCTAAGTATCTTGGAATGACACTTGATACAAAGCTGAAATGGAAAACGCACGTTAAGAAAAAACGCAAAGAACTAGATAACAAATATCGAGAAATGTATTGGTTACTTGGAAAATATTCCAAGCTTAATATATATAACAAACTGCTTTTATATAAGCAAGTGCTAAAGCCTGTATGGACATATGGTATACAACTCTGGGGTTGTACCAAAATAAGTAATATTAAAATTTTACAAACTTTTGAAAACAAAGTGCTAAGAGGTATTGTAAATGCGCCATGGTATATCAGAAATAGCGATATCCACAGAGACCTTGGCATTAAAACAATCGAAGACGAAATTCAAACCTACGCGAGAAAGCATAGAAGTCGACTAGAAAGTCACGTAAATATTACAGTCCTCCAACTTTTGGAAGAAAGAAATTTACTGCGCCGTCTACAAAGAACCAAACCTTTAGACCTAGCGCGATAAGTAACCGCGTCTAAACTGCGGAGCTCGCAGGAACTTCTAATGGGAAGGTACCTGCAAAACGTCATTATTTCGCGAAACGAAAACTACTTGATAAGTCGAATACTTAGTTGTAGTAAAAATAAAAACAAGTCTGTTTTGAAGGGAGGTTTTTTAGTGGGTAAGAATCCCACACTACTATGAGCACGCGCTGTCGATCCTCATAGTGTCTTGTTGAAGATTTTCACCTACCCTCGGAAAAAAAAAAAAAAAAAAAAAAAAAAAAAAAAAAAAAAAAAAAATCTGTACGGTTTCTGTTTAGTAGATCTTGCGTTCTTTTCAGGGAGTATTTGGGCCACATCTGCCTGGAGATGACACAGTTCCGCACCCCCTGCCATCTAATATCCGCCTTTAGCAGATAGTGCGCGAAGATGCCTCCCTTAAGGACCCCCAACGGGACGTTCACCTCCTTTGCTAGGGAAGCATCAAGGGCAAATCCTTGTCGCGCGAGTTCATCAGCCCGCTCATTCCCCTTAATGTTGCTGTGACCCGGAACACAAAGGAGACAGATCCTTAGACGGTGACTAAGCGAGGCGAGTTCTTTTTTGCACTGTTCTACTAGCCATGAGGATGTAGTAGCAGATACTATAGCCTTGATAGCCGCCTGGCTGTCAATGAAGATGGCAATGGTATTTTGGGGTGTAGAGGTTTGCTTGAGTATGCGGCAGGCCTCACGTACAGCAAAGACTTCCGGCTGGAAGACACTGCACGAATCAGGAAGCCGGTACTACCTCGAAAAATTTGAAGGAATCAGAGAATATCCCCGCCCCTACCCCGCAGTCCATTTTTGAACTGTCGGTGAAAATTGTTGATTCGAACTCATTTATCAGTACGCCAGTTTTCCATTCCGCCCTGGTAGGGAATCTGACCGTGACGTAATTTCTAAAGTTCACTGTGGAAGTTATATAGTCGGTCAGATTAGCTACCAGATCCTGCGGCAGCAAATTCAGGATACTGATGTGACCATACGGATTGGTGCACCAGCATCCTGTTTCCCTTAGCCTGACCGCACTACATGATGATAGCTGCATAATATGAAGATCGAGTGGTAATAGGTGCAGAATAACGTTCAAGGCATCGGTTGGACATGTCCTCACCCGTTGCGCCTATAGCCGCAGTTCTTTGTACCCTGTTGATAAGTTTGATGTTATAAGCTTTCCTTAGCGCAGGCCACCAGACTAGCGATCCATAAGAAATAATGGGACGCACCACGGCAGTGTACATCCATAAGACCATCTTCGGGCGAAGTCCCCACTTCTTGCCAAAGGTCTTGCTGCAGGCATAGAAAGCCACACAGGCCTTCTTTACCCGTTGCTCAATATTAAGCTTCCAGCTTAGTTTTGGATCAAGTACCACACCTAGATACTTGGCACTGGAGGAAAGGGAGAGTAGATGATTATTTAGCCGTGGAAGCGTAAAGTCGGTATTTTTGTTTTAGTGGTAAAGAGCATCAGTTCAATTTTGCTTGGGTTGACGCTGAGTCCACATCCGGTGGCCCATAAGCTAATCTTGCCCAAGGCACCTTCCATAATCTCACTGATTACGGATGGAAACATCCCCGATACCAGTATTACCGCGTCATCCGCATACGCGACAACCTTAACTCCATCCCTATCAAGTCTACACAAAATTTTATTGATGACCATAAGCCATAGAAGAGGAAATAAGACCCCACCTTGAGGAGTTCCTTTAACAACAGATATGGTGGAGCTGCTGTTGCCGAGATTCGATTGAATGATTCTGTTTTTTAGCATTGTCAATATCCATTTGCTAATAAACTCTTCCACACCCAGCTGGATCAGAGCTTCCTGAATCGACTCCGTACTGACGTTACTGAAGGCACCTTCAATGTCTAAGAAGGTAGCAAGGGTATATTGTTTGAAATGGATTGTCTTTTCTATCGTTCGCACAACTTCGTGGACTTCGGATATGTATATCTAAGATGCGTTCCAACCTCTTTAAAAGAAAAGAGGATAAGCTAATGGGTCTGAAATCCTTTGTGGATCCATGACCCCGATTCCCAGCTTTCAGGATAAACACGACATGAACACACCTCCAGCTCAGGGGAACGTGGTTTAGGAGAATACAGCTTCTGTAGATCGGAACTAGTCACGGGACCACTCGGTCCAGTGTTTTTTGCAGCATAATAGGGAGAATTCCGTCAAGGCCGGCCGATTAATTGGGAGAGAAGCTTTAAATAGCCCAGGAGGTGTTAACGGCTGAAATTTTTGTCTTAATTTCATTACAGGAAGAAGATTGCGCGACCGGGAAGGACATAGGCTATGTAGTTTTTTGCCCAGCGTACTTTTTGGGAGCGTTTTGTAGTTTTTATTTATTTTTACTGACTTTCCTGCCTTTAACCTCCTATTACTCGGGTAATTCATAATCAATACAAAAAAGAAGAGTACATAATGGGGTCTACACTTAATCCCTTAATATTTTAAGCTATCTTTCAGCTTTCTGCTTCATCGAGAAGCTGAGCTGCAGACCAAAGTCTAACATGATCAAAATAAATTTACTCTCTCAAATCTAAAGAAATTAACAACGATTGTTCCTGATCGTTGTTCTGCTTTGGGGTAGTGGGCGCACATCGAAAGCCCATTCACTTCAACAAATACTGTGTGTCGTTTTCTCTGTTGGATCGGAACGAAAGAGAAGTATGCGCACCTGTGGTGGTATAAATACAAATTGAGTGCAAGTGTATTCTCAGTTTTTTTTTTTTTTTTTTGAAGAAACACTCCATTTTATGTGAGTGGAAATTGTTTTCGTCAAGTTTAATGAAAATCTGTTACTCACTCACATAATGTTAAAACTTCAAACATAGTTGGTGTTTCCCCTTAAGGAGTGTACATATGTACATATGTATATTCTATAGAATCTACGTGGAATGTTACTTTTTCTCAAACCACCACCACAACTTTCGAAATTTTTTTTTACATTGGCTTTTCTTTTAGGTGAGTTAAATATTTTTTTATTTATTGATTGATACAGGGCTTATAGTTTGTTTTAGATAACGCCGTTTATTTTATAAAATATGCCTTTGAGGAAAAAATCTAATCTTTCTCGAAGCTCAAAACGTGCTAGGACAATTCGTCAAGTTCGATCACATCAAACAAATGAAGAACGTCACAGTAGGTCAGGTACTGAAGTTGAACGTCTTGCTACGACTCGCGCTTGACAAACAAACAACATCTGCACTTAGGGGCTGAAAGTTACCCATTGGAACGACATTGATAAAATGCAATTAATCCACAAAATTTATTGTACACAACAATTTTATGGACTTAGACAAATACTTTGACGTTTCTTCACTCGCTCTGATATTACATATTTGTTCACATGAGGAAGCCTTTAGAGGGCGAAGCAAGGCGAGCACGGGTTCAGCTAGTTTTAGTATATGTATATAGATATAGAATATAGAATATAGATATAGATATAGCTTGAGCTGTGTTCAGTAGCAAACAATGCAAGCATACCTTCAGCTCTTCGAGATTTAATTAATTTCTTGGGTATAGGGTAAAAATGAATTCTCTTATTTTATTATTATTATTCTTTATTTCGTTTATAATATAACAGAGGCATGCCACCACATTCTTTATTTTTGGAAATCAGATCACACTTAATTTCATGTTTTTTTTTAGATTCACTGTCCTTCTTCAAGTCATTCACCATATGGGGACTTGCATTGCGATTGATCGGGAAACTACTGACTGCCCAAAACTTGGCTTGGGCCAGTAGCGCAACAATCAAGTTCGTGATGAAGTGCTTACTTTACCTCCTAGTGGTGGTCCCCGGGCAACTATACGTATAAACCCTTATACGTATAGGCCAAAATTGTAAGTGCGGGTTGTCTAGGGCCTTGATTCTAGGCTAGGTAACGTAGGCCAGCAATCTGCGTTACCGAATATTGCCCGCTACGGAAACCGACACTATGCCTCGGATAAGGAATGATCACATGTGGACGACTTTTGGCTATTGTACCCGGACAAAGATAGGTTTCTGGAATGTAAAGACGCTCCTCGACTCGGGAAGAGAAGGTCCTTACAATGCCAGATTCCTCCAATTGGAAATTGAATTCATGCGATATAAACTGGACATTTTGGGGGTAAGTGAAGTAAGATGGTTAGAAGCGGGCGAGTACCAGTCTCCAACGCGTAACACTGTACTACTCTATTCTGGAAGACCATCCGGAAGTCCGCGGGAATATGGAGTCGGACTACTGCTAACAACAACATGGTGATAGGATTTTGATGGCCAGATTCTGGACTAGAGTACGACGCGTCACCATCATACAGGGTTACGCCCCAACGAATAGTTCGTCTGAGGACGAAAAGGAGAGCTTCTACAACCTCTTAAGTGCCGTCTTCAACACAACACCAAATGGAGACAATGTCATAGTGATGGGGGGTTTGAATGCCAAGGTAGGCAGCGACAACGAAGGGCTCAAACATGTAATCGGGAAGCATGGACTAGGCAACCGCAATGACAACGGCGAAAGGTTTGTGGATTTCTGCAATGCCAACCGCCTTGTGATAGGTGGCACCATGTTTGAGCACAAGACCTGCCACAAAGTCAGCTGGGTTTCCAATGACATGCAAGCAACCTCCCACCAAATTGACCATTTTGCTATCAGCCGCCGCTTTAGAAGTAGTCTCCTGGACGTCCGAAACAGGCGAGGGGCAGATGTGGGGATAGTACGTGATCACCATCTTATGATAGCTATTCTCCAACTACGCACTGCTGCAGTTCGAAGATCCCACGACAACACAAGAATGCCCAGGTTCAACATCGATAGACTTAGTGATCCCTCAGTGCGCCAACAATTAAGGGAGCACTTTTCGCAAGGTGTGGAAGCAATCAGCAGCTCAATGCCCGCAACCATCCAAGACCATTGGTGTGCTGTGAAAAATGTTTTTACATCTGGTGCTGAAAGAATTGTCGGTCGATCGCAGGATCGCAGGGAAGACATAGGGCGTGGCTTTCCGAGGATACCTGGAGACGGATTAACGAACGAAAACAGCTGAAAGCTCGCGTTGCAGCTACCCCAGCAGCAGGGAGAAGTGAGCTAGAGTCCCTATATCGCATGAAGATGAGAGAAGTTCAGCGTAGCGTACGACGTGACAAGCGCAACTACATCAAAGCGCTGGCTACAGAAGCAGAAGAAGCTGCACGGAGGTGCGACAGCAGGACCGTCTACAGAATCACGAAAGAGCTGACAGGTGGTCGCAGCTCCAGCCAACACCCAGTGAAAAGCCTAGATGGCTCCTTGCTCATTTCGGATGAGGACCAACTCAAGAGATGGAAAGAGCATTTTGCTACGGTTTTGAACCGTGTATTCGCTAGCGATATGCTCCCAAATCAGACTGAGATGCCCGAGGTGAGAAGTACCCGAATACGCACCACGACTCCCAGTAAAGATGAGATCATTACTGCGATCAAGGCACTCAAAACCAACAAGGCGGTAGGACTTGACGGTATTCCAGCAGAGCTCTTACGAGCAACGCCAATAACATCGGCTGAGCTTCTGCTTCCACTTATAGATAGAGCTTGGGAAGCTGAGAGCTTTCCTAACGAGTGGAAAAAGGGAATGATCGTCAAGCTTCCTAAGAAAGGAAATTTAATGGAGTGCGGAAACTGGAGGGGTATCTGCGTACTGCCTGTTGTAGCTAAGATAAAAGCTAAAATCATCCTTGAGCGAATCAAACAACATCTCGAAGACACACTCGATGCCGAACAAGCAGGTTTCCGCTCTGGATCCTCCTGTGCCAACCACATCAACACCCTGCGGATTATCATCGAACAGTGTGTTGAATATCGATCGCCACTGCACCTGCTGTTCATCGATTTTGAGAAGGCGTTCGATAGTGTCAACAGGGAGTTTATTTGGCGTGCCTTACGCAGGAGAGGCATTCCCGATAAACTAATTGCTATTATCAAAGCTACATATGAAGGCTCCAAATGTCACGTTCTGCACAGGGGAAGGTTGTCTGAAGAATTTGAGATCCAAAGTGGGGTAAGACAAGGCTGTATCCTTTCACCAATAGTATTCCTATTGGTGATTAGCGATGTGCTTCATGCAGCTTTGTCGACGGGAAACGGAGGAATTCGATGGACTCTTACATCTCAACTGAAGCATATTGACTACGCAGACGATGTATGCTTACTCTCCCACAGAATTATGGACCTCCACCAAATGACAGCAGATGTGGAGAGGGAGGCAGGTGTCGTCGGGCTGAAAATTAATACGACAAAAACTAAAATCATCAGCCTTGGAACTAACTCATCGGCTCAAATATGCATTGCTGGACAACCGGTAGAGAGAGTAGAGGATTTCCAGTATCTTGGGAGTATTGCCTCGGCCGATGGTTGAACCGAACTGGATATAGCCAACAGGATCGCCAAAGCAAAGTCCGCGTTCGGGATGTTGTCCAAAATATGGCGAAGCAATGCAATCAGTTTGAGCACAAAAATAAGACTGTTCCGCTCCAACGTTGAATCCGTGCTGCTATATGGTTGCAGCACGTGGAGAGTGACCACTACTATCACCAGAAAGCTGCAAACGTTCGTTAATAGGTGTCTGCGCAATATCTTAAGGATTTTCTGGCCCAATCGTATCTCTAACGAACACCTTTACGAGAGAACGGGTCAGGAACCAATAGGCACAACTATCCAACGGCGGAAGTGGCAGTGGATTGGTCACACGTTCCGAAAGGGTGACAGCTCCATAGCGAACCATGCTATGCAATGGAACCCTCTAACTCAGGATGGCAGAAGACCTGGCGGTCCGAGGAGAACATGACGCAGAACAGTCGAGAAGGAGGCACGGCAGTTAGGGAAAAGTTGGGGAGAACTCAGACACATTGCCAGAAACCGTACACGATGGCGCGTAGGCGTAGTACAGGCCCTAGGACCCACAAGGGGATACAGGACATAAGTAGTAAGTAAGTCATTTACCCTCGCAAATAGTTCGCAATAGCAATATGAACAAAATGACGTCACCGAGACCTTTGATGTCAAAAAAGGTTTTAGACAAAGTGACGCGCTGTCATGTGACTTCTTTAATATTGTACTTGAATTGATTGTGCGGAACTCACAAGCCAACACTGGAGGCACAATCTATTACAAGTCTGTACAACTGCTTGCATACGCCAACGATACAGACATTATCGAAAGAACTCAGTAGGCTGTCACCGGTGCGTTTGCAAGCATTGAGGCGGAAGCGGCCAAAATGGGTTTAGCGATAAACGAGGGCAAACCCAAGTATATGCTGTCCATAAGAACGGACAGCCAACACCGACGAATTGGACAGAACGTCACAGTGCGCAGCTATAGCTTCGATGTAGTAAGGGACTTTGTCTACCTTGGATCTGCTATAAACTCGAAAAACAACATCAACGCAGAAATCAAGCAAAGAATAACTTTTGCCAATCGCTGCTTTTTGGACTTATAAGGCAATTCAACAGGAAAGCCCTATCTCGAACAACTAAAGAGACTCTGTATAAGACCTTGATCATCTCAGTCCTGCTTTACGGCGCTGAAACATGGACTTTATTAAAAGAGGATGCAGATATCCTTGGCGCTTCGAGAGAAAAATTCTTCGTAAGATTTTCGGTCCCGTTTGTGTTGACGGGTTTTGGAGGAGAAGATTCAATCACGAACTATACGAGCTATACAGCGACATCGACCTAGTCAAAAAACTGCGTATTGGACGTCTGAGATGGCTAGGACATGTAGAGCGAATGGACACCAACGCTCCGGCCCGCAGAGTCTTCGAATAAAACCCCGAGGGACGACGCAGTAGAGGGAATCATCGCCATAGGTGTCGCGCACAAGTTCAAGGGGACCTCGACCAACTTGGAGTGCGCAACTGTAGGCAATTAGCTAAAGACCGAGCTAAATGGAGAGGCTTGTTGGTTGAGGCCCAGGTTCACCTCGAACTGTAGCGCCACCTAATTCATTTAAAATCAAATTAATATGAACAATAAGTTTTATTAAAGTCATTTAGTAGTGGGTTCAACCACTCTTTAAATTCTTCATGATTTTCGCCTTTACTTCCGTATTTTTTGGCGTATATTTTTTACGTACATCCATCATTGAATACCGAATACATGTAATACAAAGAAGCAGCACACAAATTAATATTTAAAAAGAACGACAGTAACAACTAACGGCACCAACTACAAACATCTTATGAAATTAAAATTGTTTTTAGTGCATCAGTTGAATACATATAACGGTACAAGAAAATTCCTCAACAAAAGGAATAGTAAATATTTTCAAATATGACGGAGCTGACACTTTTTTGGAGAGGCTTTTTAGTACCAGGTGTGGTAGTGAAAAGTCGCTAGAATTCTCCAGATTTTATTTCCGCTAGATCTAGCGACAAAATCGCTATCACTGGCTACGACTATCCGAGAAAAACGTGTGTTAGTCTCAACTGTCTGCTAACAAACAATGGAAGAGGTGCTGCAACACTTTTTAAATAGGAAGCCATGGACTTATCATACTGCGACTGTGGAGAATGCAGAACATTAAGCACGTGACTACTGAACGCGCAATCCGAAAATAGTAATGCGACCCAGCTGATTTTATCAGTGCCCCCAATGCTGCAATCCAATGGCTACAACACCTAGATAGCCAATTTTAGTTTAAGCGTAGTTTTGCAGTATGTATAACACTCTCTATGTAGATTTGTGTTAAGTATTAATTTTAAATGTTATTTTATGTTACTTTCAATTGAATCACGCCATATGCTAAATAAATAATTAATAGCATTGTACGAGTATATACATTAGACTAGCCCTACTCCGTCCGCTTCGCTAAACGTTTCCCTTATTTGTTTGCTAAATTAGAAATCAATTCTTTTTTTCATTCAAATGAATTTATTGTAAGGCTCTGTGATAAACAATATTTTTGGTTTTTCCTTCATAGGCGAATACAAACAAATCAGCAGGTTTCCCTACACGTGAACAGGCTACATACAATTGTCCATATGAGAAATAATTGTTTTCCAAGTTCAAACCACACGCTTGCAAAGATTGTCCTTGCGCTTTATTGATGGTCATTGCAAAAGCCAGTCGCACTGAAAACTGCAAACGTTTGAATTCGAATGGCATGTCTGTTGGTATCATCGGTATACGTGGAATTAAAACGTTTTCACCTTTGAATTTCCCATTTAAAATAGTGGCTTCAATAACGTTGGTCATTACCTTCTTAACCGCAAGTCTTGTGCCATTGCACAATTTTTTTTGGTTGATATTACGAAGCATGATGATTGGTGCTCCAACTTTCAATTGCAATATGTACGGTGGCAGGCCTGGTAAATCCAATGCATTTAAAAATTCTGTGGGATAATTGACCACCTCATCTTCATTCATAATGGTATCGACTGACTTGAATGTGAACACTTCTCCTGGTATCTATTTTAAAATGGCCTCATTAATTTCTGTAATTTCTTTGTTTTTTGCCGCCAATATAGCTCTTTCGCTCAGCCAAACATGTGTCTTGTATTGTTGTACAATGTTTGGAAAAACTTTTCAAATCAATTCTTCTTTTGATTGAACTACATTGGAAAAATTGGTTGGTAACGTTATTAAGCCAGTTTCATTGTCTATCGGCATTTTTCCATCTCCAATTTTCAACAACTGCTTTGAAAATTCATTGGCTGATAGATCATTGTGCAATTGAACGCGCACATTTGTGGTTAATGTGAGTGTTCTCACATAACTCCACAGAGAGATTATTCACTTTGGAAAGCCATAAAAGGCACCAAAAGACCCAAAGTCCCCGCGCCGCCAATTAAATTAAATCAAAATGAATGGGCAAGGGAAGATAAAGAAAAAGCGGACGTCTTTGCGGCCCACCTGGAAGAAACCTTTAAACCGTCCAATAGTCAAGTGGTTTACGATAACATCAATAGGCCGGATTTACCATCTGACAATTTAACACTCACAAGTGCAACGCTAAGGGAACTCAAAAATGAGATCGAGATTCTAAAACCTAAGAAAGCTCCTGGTTATGATTTAATCACCGGAGAAATCCTCAAAGTTTTACCTAGAAAAGCTTTGATTTACCTTCTCCATATTGTAAATGCTGCGCTCAGATTAAAACACGTTCCGAGCCAATGGAAAGTTGCGGAAGTAATAATGGTCTTAAAACCAGGAAAACCGCCAAATGAGGTAAAATCGTATAGACCAATTTCGCTTCTTCCAGTCATATCGAAAATTTTCGAGAGTATATTACTAAGGCGTCTCCAACCGGTTATAGACGAAAATAATCTTATCCCTGACCACCAGTTTGGGTTCAGTAAGCATTCGACGATTGACCAGGTGCATAGAATTACTGACGTAATCGAGAAAGCATTCGAAGAAAAAAAGATTTGCTCAAGCGTATTTCTTGACGTCTCGCAGGCATTTGATAAGGTGTGGCATGATGGCTTGAAATTCAAACTACGACAAGTTCTCCCTGTGTGCTTATACGATATTCCAGTATCATATCTGGGGAATAGACTCTTCCGTGGTAGACATGGAAACAAATACTCGCAGCTCAAAGAAATTTCGGCCGGCGTAACACAAGGAAGCGTTCTTGGACCGCTTCTCTATCTGTTATATACTCGTGATATACCGAAAGAAGATGGCACTATCCTTGCTACGTTTGCCGATGACACTGCTATCCTAGCAGTACGTAAAACAATCGAAGAAACGACTGCAAAACTGCAAAACGCGCTAAATAAAGTAAATGAATGGACGAGGGACTGGCGGATTGCGTGTGTTTACGTGAATTTCACTTACAAGAAAACTAATAACTTGCCAATTTTCCTAAACTCGGCCCGAATACCTTTTGCAAACGAGGCCAAATACCTGGGAATAACACTCGACGCAAGACTGAAATGGAATTCGCACGTGAAAATGAAACGTAAAGGACTCGAAATCAAATATAGCGAAATGTACTGGTTACTCGGAAAACATTCCCAGCTCAGTACTGAGAACAAATTGCTTTTATACAAGCAAGTGCTAAAGCCGGTGTGGACCTGCGGTATACAACTTTGGAGTTGTACCAAGAAAACAAATGCAAATATTTTACAAGCTTTTCAAAATAAAGTGCTAAGAGAAATTGTCCAAGCACCGTGGTATAGTAGAAACGACGATATCCACAGGGATCTCGGAATTCCGACAATCGAAGCTGAAACTAGAAGCTTCCCGAGAAAGCATAGAAACCGACTAATCGGACATGTCAACAATACAGTCCTACAAATATTGGATGAGAGCAATTTATTGCGCCGACTACAAAGGACGAAACCCTTTGACTTGGCGAGATAATGATAAACCGCGTCTAGATTGCGGAACATGCAGGATCTTTCAGTGGAAAGTAACCTGCCAAACATTTTATTTCGTGATAGAAAAATTGCTTGATAAGTTAATACTTAGTTGCGATATCTAACAAATTTATATCGAAGGGTGGTGTTTTTTTAGTCAGTAGGAATCTGACACTACTATGAGCACGCGCTTGCTATTCTCATAGTGTCTATGGAAGATTTTTCACCAACCCTCGGAAAAAAAAAAAAAAACAGAGTGGATGACTTTAATCACGCATTAAGCTCATCAGCAGCGGTGGATCGAGGAATTACTGGCAAAGTTTGCCGCAAATCACCAGCTAATAATATTAAGGCGCCACCAAAGAGCCGTTGATTTCCTCTCATAACCTTCATTGTACGATTGAATGACTCCAATGATCTCTTGTGGGCCATAGGAAATTCATCCCACACGACAATTTCACACTGTTGCAACACTTTGGCCATTCCTGAAGTTTTGGTAATATTACATTTTGGATTTTCGTTGAAGTTCATGTCCAAAGGCAACTTGAGCGCAGAATGTGCTCTTCCGCCGTCCAATAACGTCGCCGCAATTCTAGATGATGCGAGAGCATATGCTATTTTATTTTGCGAACGAATGGTGGCCAAATTGTTGAAATAAGGAAAGTTTTTCCAGTGCCACCAGGCGTATCTAAGAAATATGTTCCACCACTTTTGTCTACCATTGCTCGCATCAAAATGTCGTGAACATCATTTTGTTGTGCGTTTAACTTTGGAACATTTGTTAGAACAAATTGAGTTAAATCTTTGCGATCAAAATCATGTTTACGCAGCAAATCTCGATTATACAAATCTTGTAATTGCCGATTTGGCGATCGCATGCCTAACTGGGATAACGCTTTGTTTGCAATTGTAAGGCAAAGGATGTTGGTCCACGAACGTTGATTAATAGAAGACGTAAATAAAACCACTCGTCATGTCTTGGATGAATTGTATTAAGTCTTCCTAATGCATCGGTTTGAAATACATTTTGATGACCTGGAACTGGCTTCCCTTGCTTGCGTCTTGCAAAAACTTTGGATGATTTATTCCATGTGATTCCATACTGCGGGACTTCCGTGTATAATAATTGACTGACATATGTGTCACTTTGGCATTTTGCAGTTTCTTGAATGAAAAAGTCAATTTTTTTTTAGAAAGGGCCTATGTCCTTCTCATTGTTTTTCTGAATAGTTTAAAAGAAAAACCAAGTCAATTGGTTGAAAATTACGTGAGGTATACGTAAACGCACAAAATACCAACTTAGTTTTATATATATAGATGTATACCATATACAATCATATAGTCATCGAAAAAATTGTAGAAAATACGGGTACCTCCTGAGAGCATTTTAAATGTACCAACAAGGTTTTAAATCAAACATAAACACCACAAATAAACGTATAAATTAAAAAGGACGACTACATCTGGGCGCCGTGGCGTAAGTGGTTAGTGTGTCGGATCACTACGCATGAGGTTCCAAGTTCGAATCCCAGAAAACACCAAAAAGATTTTTCACGGTCCCACCTCTCGCGAGCGTCTGACAAACATCCGAGAGTATTGTTGTCATGAAAAAAGCTTCTCAAATCGCCGTTCGGAGTCGGCATTAAACGGTAGGTCCCTTCCATTTCGTGTGAAAAATATAACGCACACAACATGAGTGGTTGCGAGAAGCTAGGCCCTGGCACTTTAAAGAGCGGTTGCGCCAAATATATATATATATATATATACATCTGAAATATAAACAAAGGCACTTCAAAGAAATTAATTCCTGAAATATGTATACAATGGCAAGGAGACGATTTCGTTGGATTTGGTAGGTACCTTCCCTAAGCAATCTTTTTAATAAATACATATGCACTATAAAAGCAAAGTCGATTTTCCTTATGAACACCGTTTCTCGAAAACTACCGACCTAGATGCGAGATAAGAAGGGATTTTCCGAAATTCAAGGTCTAAGTGGCATAAAGGGGGTTGAGATCGAATTTTCCATCTGTAAATATTGATTCCCCAGCCGTAGCTCAGTACTGGCTCTCCGGATTAAAAAAATAAAAAATAGGTGAATTTTGTAAATTCGCCGCTGATTCATTAAGATATAAAACATTATTCTGCGTTGTCCAGAAGCTGAGCAATGCTAAAAACAATTAATCAAATCATCGCCCACAATTTTCCTTCAGTCGAGACCACGTCTAGCAGTCATGCAGCAATGGCTTTCGTTGCAATAGTATGTGTGTGTGAGTATATGGGCGCGCTATCCCATGACTATGTTTTGATCTTCAGTGTGCGATCTCTTCTAGAGTTAAAATTGAAAAAAACCCTTATCAGTGCCAAATCTAAGATATTGTAAATTTTATTAATTAAGATATCCACGTGCTGTCAAAACTTCATGCAATTAAGAGACTTGAGAATATACGCGTAGGCTCATATGTGCATGCATATGCAAGTGTTGTCCTAGAACTATTGCAATATTTTTCCATTTTACTAGATGAGATGTTGTTGATCGTTGGATTTGTCCACATTTCAGAATGTTTTAGAGATTTCAAATAAATTATTAACAGGGTGGCGTAGGCAGTGTATTGCAAGTTGAAGACTCATACTTTTTCGAGAAATACTTCAGGTAATTATACGTGTTTTTCAAATATAATAAACTATTTCATTGAAACGTGACTGTATATACGTATCTGTAAATAAAATATTCTGGCAGACCGTCCGCCGAATCAGAAGAAGAAAGTTGAATATCGCAAAAGGAGTCAAAATCAAAGACGGTACACTGGAGATGGAGCGAGAACTTTTGAGAATTGCTCAATCCCGAACAAGCCTTGTCATCAGAAAGATGACAGACCTATGCTCGAGACTTTGGCGGTCAAATCACTAAAAGTTGGCGAATCTACCGATGTGGATGAAATCCGGCCAGAAATGCTAAAGGCATTTGGTAAAGAGTGAGTGCAATGGCTCTCACGTGTCATTAAAGTGGCATGGGAATGCGGCGAAACGCCTTTTGATTGGCAAATAGGAGTGACTGTGCCTCTTTGCAAAAAGGGGAGCAAAAGAGACCGCTAGAGACTATAACTAAAGGGATATGTCTCTTTTAAGTCCCCGTGGAAACGTCTTTGCTAAGGTGCTAGAAATGCGTTCCAGAGCTCTGATTGAGGATAGTTTGGGGGATGAGCAATGGTTTCGGTTTTCGGCCCGGTAGAAGCACGACCGAGCAGTTTTTTTTTTTTTCCGAGGGTAGGTGAAAATCTTCAACAAGACACTATGAGGATCGACAGCGCGTGCTCATAGTAGTGTGGGATTCTTTCCCACTAAAAAACCTGCCTTCAAAACAGACTTGTTTTTATTTTTACTACAACTAAGTATTCGACTTATCAAGTAGTTTTCGTTTCGCGAAATAATGACGTTTTGCAGTTACCTTCCCATTAGAAGTTCCTGCTAGCTCCGCAGTTTAGACGCGGTTACTTAACGCGCTAAGTCTAAAGGTTTAATTCTTTGTAGACGACGAAGTAAATTTCTTTCATCCAAAACTTGGAGGACTGTTATATTAGCGTGACTTTCTAGTCGACTTTTATGCTTTCTCGCGTAGTTTTTGATTTTGTCTTCGATTGTTTTAATGCCAAGATCTCTGTGGATATCGCTATTTCGGATATACCATGGCGCATTAACAATACCCCTTAGCACTTTGTTCTCAAAAGTTTGTAAAATTTTAATGTTACTTATTTTGGTATAACCCCAGAGTTGTATACCATATGTCCATACAGGCTTTAGCACCTGCTTATATAAAAGCAGTTTGTTCTCTATATTAAGCTTGGAATATTTTCCAAGTAACCAATACATTTCTCTATATTTATTATCTAGTTCTTTGCGTTTTTTCTTAACGTGCGTTTTCCATTTCAGCTTTGTATCAAGTGTCATTCCAAGATACTTAGCCTCGTTTGCAAACGGGATTTGAACCGAGTTTGAAAAGATCGGCAAATTATTTATTTTCTTATAAGTAAAATTTACATGAACAGATTTGGTCTCGTTGAGTGCGATTCGCCAAACCTTTGTCCATTCATTTACTCTATCCAAAGCTTCTTGCAGTTTTTCTGTAGTATCTTCGACCGTTTTACCTACTGTCAAGATAGCAGTGTCGTCGGCAAATGTAGCTAGCTCAGTGCCTTCTACTTGCGGTATATCACGAGTGTATAATAGATATAAGACTGGACCAAGAACGCTTCCTTGCGGCACCCCAGCCATTATTTCCTTAAAATCAGAATATTCGTTTCCACATTTGACGCGGAATAGTCTATTCGTAAGGTAGTTCTTCAAAATATTATATAGGTGCTCTGGCAGAACTTGTCGTAATTTAAACTTTAAGCCTTGGTGCCAGACCTTGCCAAAGGCTTGAGAGACGTCAAGGAATACGCTTGAACAAATCTTTTTTTCTTCAAGTGACTTTTCGATTACATGTGTTATTCTATGCACTTGTTCAACTGTAGAATGCTTACTTCTGAATCCGAATTGATGATTCGGAATGAGATGCCTTTCTTCTATTACCGGCTGTATTCGCCTAATCAAAATTCTCTTGAACACCTTGGATATAATTGGAAGAAGCGAAATCGGTCTATAAGACGTTTTTTCATTCGGCGGTTTTCCAGGCTTAAGGACTATTATAACTTCGGCGACTTTCCATTGACTGGGAACATATTCTAGTCTAATCGCGGAGTTTATAATGAACAGAAGCTTAATTAGAGCTTTTCTTGGTAGTGCTTTAAGAACCTCTCTCGTAATTAGGTCGTATCCAGGAGCTTTCTTAGGTTTAAGTTTCTTTATTTCTTCCTTAAGTTCGGTAAGTGTTGCATTTCTTATTACGCTATTGTCTATATACGACGTATTTATGTTTTCAATAAGAGCTTGTCCATCAAACGGTTTGAAAGTTTCTTCCAGGTGGGCGGCAAAAACTTGCGCTTTCTCTTTATCATGCCTGGCCCATTCGTCTTGATTTTTCCTAATTGGCGCGGCTTGAATTTGAGGTTTTTAATACCTTTTATAGCCTTCCAAAGCGAATAGTTAGAATCTTTTTCTGCAGTTAAGCTTTCTAGGTAAGTTTGTATTTGATTATTTTTAAGGTCTTTAATAGATCTTTTTAGTGAGTTGCACAAACGGTTAAGATGTGCTTTATGTTGCGGAGCCCGAGTTTGTTGCCATCTTGTACGCGCTTTTCTCTTCTCCTTAATCATCTCTTTCATTTCCTGCGAATAAGTTTGAATGTAACTGGCCGGGGTTCTCTTTGGTTTGGGAGTATTCTTCCACGCGGCATCCTGTAAGATTTCGACGAAGCGATCTACTTCAACTTCAAGTTCATAGGGCGTTTTAAGTGATACGCTCAGCTCAATATTTGCTTCAATATCTTTTTTAAAGCCATCCCAATTAGTTTTCGCTGTGGTTAATCTGGCCGGTCCTACTTTTTTAATCAGAGCTTCGCTTATCGTCATAATGATTGGAGAATGATCAGAGGAGAGATCAAAGCTTTCTTCAACTTTTATACAGTTGCCAGATATTCCTTTAACAACAAAGAAATCAATCAGATCTGGTATCTTATTTCTATCAGTTGGCCAATATGTTGGTTTACCCGTCGAGTAAAAATCACATTTGAATTGCATACCCGCATTATAGAGCTTTCTAGCTTTGTGAGAGGCATACCCAGCCCCATGAAGGGGGTGTTTCGCGTTGAAGTCACCACCAATAATAAATTTTGGTTTAAGGAAGTTGAAGATGTTTGTGAAATCACTTTCTTCAAGTTTACATCGCAGTGGACAATATATAGACGAAATGTTGAAAGCAAAATGTCTATTTCTAACGCGTACCGTACTTACTTGCATTGCTTCTAATTCAATCTTTACTTCCGCTGAGTGTTCGATACATTCTTTTATAAACAAGGATGATCCGCCTCTGGCTCTTTCCGATGGGTGGAAGGCGTGATACACGCTATATCCCCTTATCTTAACATTCGATTGCTTTGTCAGATGAGTTTTACAGACTAAGCATATATCAATATCTTTTTCTCGTATAAATATTTCTAACTCGTCAAGTCCACCGACACCAACAGACCGACCAGTTATTCACTCTCAGAATGTGTTAGGGTTCCTCGAGGCAAACTCTGGAGTGTTCTGCAAGAGTATGGGATTGTGATGATGTTGGAATTAAGATAAGCGTGAACAAATTGGAAGCAATGGTTGTTTCCAGAACGCCTATCAGTAAACTCTGCATGTTTGTGGAGTCCAACTGCAGGTTGATAAGTTTAAGTATCGCCGGGTTTTATTCACGAGTTATGGAAAGAGCAATGCCGAGTTATTCTGTAGATTTGGTCAGGCTGGATAGATTTTGAGAGAGTTTGGTCAATCTATTATAGGGAAGGTCAAACTTAGTGTTCAAGCTGAATTATCGGGTTTGAACTCGGTATACGTTCCAACTCTAACCTATAGTCGCGGATACAAGCTGTTGAAAGAGGTTCCTTTGCGGTGTTGCTGGAATAACTTGTAGGAATCGAGTACGCAAGACCAGAGTACGGGAAACGCTCACTGTTGAGCAGCTACTTCTCCGAACGGAAGGATTTATGTTTTGGCAGTTTATTCATGTAGTGCATATGTCCCCAAACTGGCTTCCAAGACGTGTTGAGATTGCCGTGTCATCAGGTAGATGACCCCTCCGTAGGCCTAGAAATAGATGGTTGGATCAAGTTCGACATCTCCTCTGATTGATTAAGGTGGATCGAGAATGATGGAGAGTGCACCTAATCATCCTACTCCCGTGACCCTCATAAAGGATAAGCGGGCAAACTGTTTCAATTACAAAACTGAGAGTGCTCTAAGGGGTGTACTTGAAATCGCATATTAAAAACCCAGCGAAGCGGGTTCAAGTAGCTAGTGTTTTATAAAACTGGTTCCAGAACCGACACTTGTGGAACTCCTTTCGCAATGTTGTATTTCGTTGGTCCCTCTTGCGTGTTATGGTAGAAGGTTCTGTCTTTGAAGCAGTTGACAATTATCCGCAGTACGTGCAGGTCGCTCACTGCTCTTAGTATACGACTCCAGTCGGCCGAATTGAACGTGTTCTTGACGCTGAGTGTACAGTACAGCACAGTACTGTTTTGTTTTGTTTTGTATGCCCTTCCCCATAGTATATGTATGCACGAGTATATACATACATACATATGTACGATTAAGGCAAGAGTGAAGGATACAATTCTGTTGCATATAATCTACGGTTTGGTAAGTATGTTATATGCATATGTTAATGTTACTGAAAACATGGAGCAAGCAGTATCTGTGTCATATGGAGTCGACAGCGTTAAATAACAGTGGGCAGCTGAGCAGCTATACTACAAACTAATCAAAATATTGTTCTCTGCTCAGTTAGAAGAACAGAGTGAAGACTACCAGTGATTACAATAACATTCTCACCTCTACTAAAAACTGGGAGAAATGATTGTGATTGACTTGTGATGGAGTACAATTAGAGGACGCTTAAAAAATGTATTCTGTTATTCTGAATATATGAACATCAAAGTCAAAGTCAGCCGACAGACGGGAGCCTTAATGGCACAACCCTTCTTTTTTATTGAAGCCATTCCACTACTGAGATATTAGTTTTAAGGTATCCATTTCTGTGGTTATTGTAACTTAGCACGGATTTCAAAAATCACGTGTCTCATTTCCAATATGGATGATTAGCTATAGAGGTAGAATCTGTTTAGTAAACTTTTTCATGACTAACAATTTGTACCTCCAATCTATCATGTCGCTAAGGTAGGACATTTAACTGGTCTTTTTTTTCTGTGCTGAAGTGTGATGAATATTTAATAACTTTGTCTGACAGTATATTTTGCGAACTCATTAGAACTGATAAACCGATTTTGTAGGCAATAAAATCGAATGAAGAAGATAAATGGTGGCACAACAAACCTGTCACAATGGCAACATGGATAAACAAACACGTCGCGATATTTATAGAAAAAAATCCGTATTGCGCATTGGCCAATTCATGGATTGGCTAATATGATGCATGGTAACCACAAGTTACTCATAGATGTGTCTTCTTCTCCGAATTACGCCTAGATTTTTTATTTTTAGTTTTTCCACGAATTGTTTACGTGACTTTATACATTTTTCCAGGATACTGCTCCTTTTCTTCCAAATGAGAGATGAGTGGTGTCTGTCTCCACGAAAATAATTAGAGGATTAATATTGTTTGTCATGGGGGGTACTCCTCGTGTCTAATTTAAACTTCGGGTAGACCTTAGTGTGAGTTGCTATTCTAAGATAAGCCGACAGTGGAATGAATGGATGACACTTATTGACTTGATTGTATTTTCGTTGTCACTTGATAGTGGGTTACCTATTGATTGACATTGGCTATCTTTTCTACCAGATTTAGGTGTAGGGTTTTTCTGTAGGGACGTCTCATTTTTCCAATAGGGCTTCTCGGCTATGCGTGAAGTTATCTGGCAGTGTGTTGGCGTTTCAACTCGCCTATACTTGTCACTTAATCGTGGAAAAGTACACGCTTCAGCAACGTTTGCAAATTATCAACATTTGATAAAAAAATCATAATTCGGCTTCAGTTAGGACAACTTGAAGTGTGCTAACTCCGCAAAATGGTGGTCAAATGGTAGGGCATGTGATTACATGAAAACATAAAGTTCTGACTTAGTCTAGGCCTACCATCTCCTAGTCTCCACCTCCAAGATCTTGGTGGCAGCAGACGAGAGAGCGGGGAAGAGTGCTTTCCCACTAGAGCACTTCTTCTTGTTCTAGGCGGCAGCAGACGAATTCGCTAGATGGAGTCAACGGTGGAGTCTACAGTTTAAGTTAGTTTAAGCTTAGTGAACAGTTTGCCCAAAGCTACTTCGACATATTCGGATCACAGGTCTGTAAGGAATTTCCATGGCCAATCAGGACCTCGGAACAGAGATGGTGGCGGAGGAGCCCTTAATGGGCCAACGGCAGCGCTCATACTACCGTAGTGTGCTAATGACACAGGTGTATCCGCTCCCGCGTCCTACGAGTATAACATAAGGAACTGCCACTCCAGCTTAGGGATCCTGCCATTGGGTTAGTTACCATATCACGTAAAAAAGATGTTGCTAACAAAGCAACCAACAGCCTCGGATTCGGATGATTTGACTGTTGACAATGCCCGGCGAAGGGCGGCGGATCCCTAGATCCAATCTGTGGAGTTTAAAAAGATGAATAAATCGTTGAGGTTTCTCTCTGAGACTTCCTCAAGGGAATTGAAAAAAATGTTTTCCTAAAGCTCGTTGTCTGGTCCTTGATAGTGGCGGACAGGCGCATAAAAAGTGGATAAGGGTTTCTTTCTCAGATGCGACGTGTGTTGTATGGAATGCCTAATTTGACTGCACGATTTCCTGTAAGTCAGTGACCAGCAGTGGTCGCTGTTTACCTGGCATTGTCCCTATGAGTTCTGTTAAGAAAGTCGGTTGTTTTTAATTTGTTATAGTTTGGCCACATCTTTCTGTTAGTCTAGTCCATCTGAGTTTGGCTTTAGCAAGGAATTTCGAGAATATTTCTGCTTTGACTCCTCCAAACGGAATCTGAACTGATTTCGCAAACACAGGTGTGGAGGGCTAAGCCTTGCCTAGCCAGTTCATCAGCAAGTTCGCTTCCATAAACGTTACTGTGCCCTGGACCCTAAATCAAGGTTACCTTAAATTGGCCATTTAGCGAGGCTAGCTCATTTTGACATTCAAGCGCTACCTTGGAGGATGTAATAACCGAGGCAATAGCCTTGACGGCTGCTTGGCTATCGATAAAAATAGCGATCTTTTGCCTTGGCGTTATATTAGCGTGTGTTTTGATTTGGCGACAGGCTTCTCGGACAAAACTTGTCTGTTTGGTGCGGGTTTTATGCTGAAGCGGTCATTGGCCCATACTTCTTCCTTAATGACGTTGGCAACGCAGTCAGTCAATGGAAATCGCTACCGGACCATGTTGACTGATTCTTTTTGTGATACATTGAAAGAGAATGACTTGGAGTATATATGGTTTCCATAAGACACCACCATATGCCACACAGGTGGCCAAACAATCGAGTTATTAAAGCCAAAGTTGGGTGACCATGTAATCTCCAGAAATGGACCAGTCAATTGACCGCCCCTTTTGTGTAATTTATATGCATCTGGACTTTTCTCTTTGAGGCTATGTTAAGTCCATGATCCATGCCAATAAACGAGATACCTTAGATGACCTAAGGACCATCATCGAACGTGAAATTGCCGACATATCGCCCGATTTATGCGAAAAAGTCATGCGTTTAACTCATTCACTCGTGCAAGCGTTTTCATGGAAGATATTTGAATGATGTTGTATTTCATAATTAATGCCATCGATGGTACTTTAACCCGATTTTTTTTTTTATATCTCAGACACAAACTGCTTTATAAAACAAACGAAATGGGCACTCTTAATGAAAAACCCTATAGATAATCACTTACTTGATCGTAACCACAAATCCATTAGCTATGTACATACTGATGCAATTATATTGTTAAACATGACTAACAAAAGTTATCTATAGGATTGTCCTTAAGTATTAAGAATTTAATTATATTCCTAGGGTCAATAGAATAATAGCCAACATCAAAACCAATAAACCCCTCCTCCCTGCCCAGTTGGCCAAACAGAATATCCATCGACTGATAAATTCAATTATGTCATCAGCTAATTGTCTTCTAATTGAATTTGTGTAACACCACATACAGTGTCAGGGACAGAGTTGAGCACTAAGAAATGCTTTGCACAAAAATCCACATCATCAAGTTTGCCGCTTTGGTTCCTCGTCACTAATTTAAAATCAATAAAACTACGCGAGCGACCACTTACTCAAATGCAATGTTAGTTAGGATTACTACTCTGTGTTGCAGTTAATGGTGGTACCGAGCTGAAATCCATTCGCTCGTGGTTTTGCATACCTAACCTATACATTTGATCCTTTTATTTGGGGGGGGGGCGGCAACGGTGCAGTGCTAACGTCGTCAATTAACACGCTAATGGTTCATGGTTCACCTCCTGATGTCAGCAAGCATTTATTTATTTCTCATGAAATATATAAAGCCAGTCCGATCATTTGCAAAAGCTTGTGTGAACACTACTGCGAAGGCATAACACTGGCAGTAGCTTGGTCATCTGGCTGGAAAAATTGTTCGCTCCGTTAATGATGATTCGCCCTTGACATCGGTTATCGGGAAAAAAGTACTGTGAATCAAAAGCAAAGACAATAATAACAAAGCTTCAAGAACCACTACACCAAAAATCTTTCTCTTTTTCTCTCTATCCACCCTTTCCGACGCCCGCACTGTATGTTAAGGTATTCATAATCCTTTGAGTGCGCGCAAATTATAAAAAAAAAATATACCATATATATATATATATATATATGTAAAGATGCATGCATGTATGTGGGAAACATGCGCATGCGAAGAAGTACTTTGCAATCCTATATGTAGCCGGAGGTTAAACTAAAATTGAGCAATTATTAGCTTATTTTCCAAGAAATGGAATGGATCATGTGTTTCTTTTGGTTGAACCTTAGTGTACAATCCACACTCGTTAGTTTGTCAAGTTGTCAGCTTGTCGAACTAGTCATCTTTTCCTTTTCACTAATTTTTTTTTTTTTTCTTACCTTCTTCTTCATTTGGCCGTCGGGCAGAACACAATCAGAACACAAATTTTCTATATATCTATCTAACTATCTAATTGTTTTTTCGAGGGTAGGTGAAAATCTTCAACAAGACACTATGAGGATCGACAGCGCGTGCTCATAGTAGTGTGGGATTTTTACCCACTCAAAAACCTCCCTTCAAGACATACTTTATTTGTATTCTTTATTTTTAAGTACTACAACTAAGTATTCGACTTATCAAGTAGCTTTCAGTTCACGAAATAATGACGTTTTGCAGGTACCTTCCCCTTAGAAGTTCCTGCTAGCTCCGCAGTTTAGGCGCGGTTACTTATCGTGCTAAGTCTAAAGGTTTTGTTCTTTGTAGGCGGCGTAATAAATTTCTTTCATCCAAAACTTGGAGGACTGTAATACTAACGTGACTTTCTAGTCGACTTTTATACTTTTTCGCGTAGTTTTTGATTTCGTCTTCGATTATTTTAATGCCAAGATCTCTGTGGATATCGCTGTTTCTAAAATATTATGGAGCATTAACAATACCTCTTAGATACTTAGAGGTACAAATACAAATATTTGGCGCAACAGCTCTTCAAAGTGCCAGGGCCTAACTTCTCGCAACCACTCATGTTGTGTGCGTTGTATTTTTCACACGAATGGAAGGGACCTACAGTTTAATGCCGACTCCGAACGGCGATTTGAAAAGCTTTTTCGTCACAACAATACTCTCGGATGTTACTTAGAGGTAGCCACTTTGTTTTCAAAAGTTTGTAAAATTTTAATATTACTTATTTTGGTACAACCCCTGAGTTGTATACCATATGTCCATATGGGCTTTAGCACTTGCTTATATAAAAGCAGTTTGCTCTCTATATTAAGCTTGGAATATTTTCCAAGTAGCCAATACATTACGGATTGTGCGGAACTCACAAGCCAACACCGGAGGCGCAATCTATTACAAGTATGTACAACTGCTTGCATACGCCGACGATATAGACATTATCGGAAGAACTCAGCGGGCTGTCACCGGTGAGTTTGCAAGCATTGGGGCGGAAGCGGTCAAAATGGGTTTAGCGATAATCGAGGGCAAAACGAAGTAAATGTTGTCAATAAGAAGGGAAAGCCAACACCGACGAATTGGACAAAACGTCACAGTCGGCAGCTAAAATTTTGAGGTAGTAAGGGACTTTGTCTACTTTGCCTCTGCTATAAATTCTACAAACAACATCAGCGCAGAAATCAATCGAAGGATAACTCTTGCCAATCGCTGTTTTTTGGGCTTATAAGGCAATTCAACAGTAAAGCCCCATCTCGAACAACTAAGGAGACTCTATATAAGACCTTGATCATCCCAGTCCTGTTTTACGGCACTGAAACATGGACTTTATTAAAAGAGGATGAAGATATCCTTGGTCGCTTCGAGAGAAAAATTCTTCGTAAGATTTTCGGTCCCGTTTGCGTTGACGGGTTTTGGAGAAGAAGATTCATCCACGAACTATACGAGTTGTACATCGACATCGACCTAGTCAAAAAACTGCGTATTGGACGTCTGAGATGGCTAGGACATGTAGAGCGAATGGACACCAATGCTCCGGCCCGCAGAGTCTTCGAATCTAACCCCGAGGGACGACGCAGTAGAGGGAATCATCGCCGTAGGTGGCGCGCACAATTTCAAGGGGACCTCGACCAACTTGGAGTGCGCAACTGGAGGCAATTAGCTAAAGACCGAGCTAAATGGAGAGGCTTGTCGGTTGAGGCCCAGGTTTACCCCGAACTGTAGCGCTACCTAAATAAGTAATACATTTCTGTATATTTATTATTTATTATCTATATTATTAACTATCTAACGTAATCAACATAACTATTGGTCAAGCGCTGCGGCGTTCAGTCGCTTGCCCTGAGAAGACTGACTTAACATAGAAGCGGACTTGGTCGGCTCAGGAGCACCCCTTCGGTCGAAAATATCGCTGCTGTTGCTGCAGATATCCAAGAGAACTTTCAAACATCAACCAGACGACGGGTCACGCAATTGGATATCAATAGATGCTTTTTACAGCGAATTTTGGTGAAAACTTGAAGGTGTAACCATACGAAGTGCAAACAGTGCATCAGCTATTGCATGCATACCGCCAAGTGCATGTAAATTACAGCCAAGCCCTCCTAAACTTCGAACGCGATGAAGATGATTTTCCTATGAAAATCAATATCGTCTGATTTGACCGTTTCAGACGTCTTTCTTTGGATTTTTTTTAAGTCTATACGAACAAGCTACAGGCCTGGCGGTTCTAAAGGAGACAATAAGTGGAGAATTTATTACCAGAATTTTTGAGAAAAATTATGGAACGAGTATGCATCAACTCTGTCGGCAGACACTTGACCGATGTTATTTTTGTTACTTAATCTACAGGCCCCGCACCTTGTGTTTCCCCGAGGGAGCTGTCTCAGTGCTCTCCGTAGTAAACTCAGCACTGATCTACTGTGTCACCTCCAATTCCTCCTTTTCAGTCAATCCTTTACGAGTAGAGAATTGAACGCTTTGCTTGATGTGATTTGGCATAGTCACAGTTCGATTCACGTCTGTTGATGTGATCCATGATTCTGACTGCTAAACCTGCTGGGATCCTGATGAATGCGCTAGATCTTTAATTTCGATCATGCACACATTTCTCCACCAACTGCTGGTGATCGCAGTTAGGTTATCAATCAACGATTCGCCCAGCATATAGTATATAGTTCTAGGGCACCTGTCGAAAGCATTTATCACCTTTTCGGAATACATTCTCCATATTCCTCGTTAAAAACAAGCATTGTCAGGTTCAGGAAACCATTACAACACATTTAAGCTTAAGTTTGACAAAGAATTTGCTGTGACATAGTTGCCAATACATCGTTTTTACAACAGCGATACCCGGAAAGGGAAATGGCAAATGGTTCTATGCAAACTATCTACAAGCGTTTGTCTTCCTTTACAGGTAAAGCCATCTACAGAAGTTGGGGAGAACTCAGACACATTGCCAGAAACCATACACGATGGCGTGTAGGCGTAGTAGAGGCCCTAGGACCCACAAGGGGATACAGGACATAAGTAAAGTAAGTAAGTATCTACAGACGAGCAAAGCATTTTGATTTTTCAACGACTGATTAGCTGATGAAAACGTTGAACTCATCCTCAGACTTGCCTACACTGCTACACACGGGTTATTTGCAACTAGTCTATCAACCAGTTGGCCGATTAGTTCCTCGTCTGTAGATGGCTTAACCTATCGTATTTCAAATTAATTTATTCATTCTCTCTTAATTTTTAACAAATGTCAACCGACAAAACGTCATTTGAACACTACACTAATATCATCCACATCTGTTACGATCCCTCTGCGGATACCTACTTCTACCACAATCAATTAAAATTGTATTTCTAATTGGAAACGTTATTTTTTTATATCCAAACGCACACAGTCCTTCCAGAGTGTTGAGTTACCAATTTAAAATAAAACTATTCTAAAGCAATTTTGTATTCATTTCAAGAGAATAGATGTGTGCAGCCACATGCTGCCGCCCTGCCGGCCGGGTTGATTCTACACTCACCACTCAATAGTACAAACATTGCTACGCCATGCGACACGGGGTAGGCTAACAACTTTCACCACCCCCAAACACTACACACCCAAGGGTGTTATCCTCCCCTAACGAGCCCGCACCACCCTCTCTCTATAAAATTAACATTCGTAGAATCCTTAAGTGCTGTAGCGGAAAGTCATCTAACTTAAATATATTTTTGTGGCAAAATATTTTCAGGTGATTTTGTCGCGTGTCAAGGTTGACAGAATTGGCGCCGCCTATAGTACGACAATAAAAACAACAAAGTCGAACACAATATCGTAAAAAATCGTTTTTTCTGTTAACGTCTCCTAGGATTGCACCACTTGCGCTGCTTTCTTTTTTTCTTTCTCGCATTTAATCGTGAATAAATAAATAAATTTGCATTGAAATGGGGTACTCGCATGGATGTACCTAAGTATAAATATTTTATGTTAAACTTTCCATTTCATGCAAAAGAATATACTGTGCAATAGGGTGTGTTTTCGCGTTTATAAAATGGTCTAACGTGCCACTGATTCTTCAGGGTTTCTAATGATTTTCCACTTACTAGCGTGTTCTCTTACTAAACATTGTTTTTGCGTGCAATAAGTACATAGACGACATTAAATATATTATTTATATGTATTTATTGTTTTAATGTGCAGGTGGGTAATAGTTATTGACTGCTGGTCAAATTTGTTGTGCAGCGTTACTAAAGTGGATCCAAAAACTTGAGTAGATTCTCACTTTAGCGCAGTACCCGTAGATATGCATAAATTAAATTTGACATTCTCGCCTATTGCTGAGATCATAGCAACTCTTTTAACAATTTACAAATTATATTTACTTAAGGGAATCCCAAAGATTGTCTATTTTTCTTCCTGTAATTAATGGAGTACCGAATAAGTCCGAATTTCACATGTACGCGGATGACGTTAACTTTACTTTAGCTGTCCAGTTGGTTTAGTAGAATGCGCAATGGTGGCCGAGGACTTGTATAGATTTCAAAATTGGTTTACAGAAAATAATCGTTGCATAAAGGCGGATCAGTAGAAATGCGGTGAAGTGGGAGGGTTATGATCTCTTGTTTTCGGATCATAACCTCGCTGATAAAAGGAAGAAGAAGAATCGTTGCCTAAATTATTGCAGGAATAATGTTTGGAAACTTTACCAAAATGTAAAAAGAACATGCCAAGGCTTTCAAAAGCATGCAGGGACGAACACGGGAATAAAGTTGTAGAATCGCAGTCGGTGCTGAGGATATAGAAGGAACACTTCTGCAGACTGCTAAACGGCAACAATAACTAATGTTCTGCTGCCAAGCAGAAGGATTAATTCAACAGTGAGGATGACAATCAGAGACTCCTGTCAACTTAAACAGAATGAAATTAGGATAGCGACAGCTAAACGTAAATCCAACAAAGCTGTTTAAGCCGACGGCCTTGCTGCCGACCTTTTCAGGGAAAGAGGAGATGAGTTGGAAAGGAGCATGCACCAGTTCATCTACAAATTTTGTTCGAATGAAAGTGTGCCCGATGAATAGAACCTCAACATCGTTTGGGCGATCCTGAAGAAAGGAGACCCTCTGAAGTGCTCCAACTACAGAGGTATAAGTTTTCTTAACATCGCATGTAAGATCATGTCTGCCGTAAAATGTGAACACCTAAGGCGGTTCGTCAACAACCTGATAGGTCCTTATCAGTGAGGTTTCGGGCCGGGAAAGTCCACCAATGACCAAATATTCACACTACGGCAGATCTTTAAAAAAAACCCATGAATATAAAATCGATGCGCACCACCTCTTCATCGATTTCAAAGTTGCTTATGATAGCGTGTATAGAGACGAGTTATACAGAACCAAGCTCGTCCGTTTGTGCAGAATGACGATGGAGAACTCTCGCTGCTCCATCGAACAGTTCGATGTCAGGAAAGGTCTTAGACAAGCTGACGCGCTATCATGCGATCTCTTTAACATAGTACTTGAGAAAACTGTACGAAATTCAGAAGCCAACACCGGAGGTACAATCTTTTTCAAGTCTGTACAACTAGTCGCTGACTCCGAGTCAATTGACATATTTGGAAGAGCTTAACGGGCCGTCAATGGGGCGTTTTCGAGTATAGAAACCGAGGCAGGAAATATGGATTTAGCGGTCAATCAAAGCCAAACAAAATACCCAACATCAGCGTCTTGGACAGAACTCCACAATAGACAGATATAATGTTGAAGTAGTATGGGACTTTGTCTACCTAGTCTCTATGGTGAGCTGCGCAAATGACACCATTAGTGAGATCAAACAAAGAATTGCTTTTATCAATCGCTAATTTTATGTGCTAAAAAGGCAAGAGTATCAAAGCCCAATCCCGAACTACTAAGGTAACTCTGCATAAGACAATAATCATACCAGTCCTACTGTATGGCGCAGAGGCATGGTATTTGCCAAAATTGGATGAGGGTGCTCTTAATTTCTTCGAGAGAAAAGTTCTTCGAGTGATCTTAGGTGCCGTTTGCATAGACGGCGAGAAGTGGAGAAGGTACAATGCCGAACTATACGACTTATACAATGACATTGACTTAGCCAGAACAGTTAACATACAGCGACTTAGATGGCTGGATTAAAACATAAATAAAATAAATATTAATATTTGGCGCAACAGCTCATTAAGTGCCTGGGTTTAGCGTCTCGCAACCACTCGTGTTGTGTGCGTTACATTTTTCACAGGAATATAGGGACCTATAGTTTTAGTGCCGTCTCCGAAGGGCAATTTGTTTTGAGAAGCTTTCTCGTGACAACAATGCTCTCGGATGTTTGTTAGACGTTCACCGAGCAATATCTAAAAAACTAAACGCGGAAAAGATCCAGTGGTTCACCTACGAAAATAAATCAGAAATACCACTCCATGTTATAGCAAACGACTAACAAAGGCCTCGTAGGGGCAGCATCTCCCGATAGGTGTTGGTCCGCTAAGTAACGAGAAAGAGCCACTGCAGCCGAAAACCTAGCAGCTCTGTTAGTAAGCCCTACTCCCACCTCCTCGTGGTGCCATCTGGGGATTTCTTCGGAAATTGCTAACGGGAGAGGACGAATGGCGAGCTTCCTGCGCCAAAAAACAGGATAAGTGTCGGTTGGTCTGTGGCCCAGCGAGCCGCAACCGTAAAAACTTTTACTGCTCCGAAACGAAAACCAACGCCTCGGATACGGACGGATAATTTGATGACGACCTTTGGCTATCGGACACGGACAACGATCGGATTCTGGAACGTTAAGACCCTCCTGGACTCACTCAAGGAAGGGCCTTATAACGCCAGATTCCTCCAATTAGAACGCGAATTCGCAAGGTATAAAATAGACATCTTAGGGCTGAGCGAGATAAGATGGTTCGATGCTGGGGAATTCATCTCCCCAACCAAAAACACTGTCATGCTCTACTCTGGGAAACCAGCTGGAAGTGCACGGAGTTCCGGAGTAGGACTCATGCTAACTCCAGCAGCACGTAGTAGCCTCATATCCTGGAAACCCCATAATGACCGGATATTGACGGCTAGGTTCCAGAGTAGAGTTAGAAAAATTACCATCGTACAGTGATATGCTCCGACTCTAGACGCGACTGAGGACGAAAAGGATGATTTTTATAGCCACTTAGGCGCCGCCTACAACCAAACGCCTAATGGGGACATCGTAATGGTGATGGGAGATTTCAATGCCAAGGTGGGTAGCGACAACACCATGCTTAAGCACGTGATGGGAGTTCACGGCGTGGCAGACCGTAATGATAACGGTGAGCGGTTTGTGGACTTCTGCAATACCAACCGCCTAGTCATCGGAGGTACGCTGTTTAAGCATAACACCTGCCACAAAATCAGTTGAGTCTCTACTGATAGGCAACGAACATCCAACCAGATCGACCACATTGCGATCAGTCGCCGCTTTAGAAATTGTTTCCTGGACGTCCGAAACAGACGTGGAGCTGACGCCGGACTAGAACGAGATCACCATCTTATGGTAGCTCATTTACGACTTCGTACTGCATCCGTCAACAGCAACCGCTCAAACCTACTTAACATCACCAGGTTTAATATCGACAGGCTCAAGGTTCCCCAAGTGCGCCAACAGTTCAGGGACCATCTTGCCTTAGAAGCAGAAGCAATCAGCAGCATAGAGAACATGGATGACCACTCGAGTGCTGTGAAAAATGCTTTTGCGACTGGGGCACGCACATATGTCGGTAAAAAGCAGAAACACCACCCCACATGGCTTTCTACAGACACCTGGAGACGGATCGATGAGCGTACAGCAATCAAGGCTCGGATTGCAGCGGCCTCAGCAGTAGAGAGAACCGAGCTTGAAGCCCAATACCGTGCGAAGAAGAAAGAAGTGCAGCGTAGTGTGAGACGTGACAAACGTCAATATATCAACTCACTGGCCTCAAGGGCTGAAGAAGCAGCGAGTAGGTGCGATAGTAGGACTGTGTATAGCATCACTAAGGAGCTCATCGGTGGTCGAAACTCCAAACAACATCCAGTGAAGAGTCTAGACAGTAACCTTCTGATTTCGGATGAGGATCAGCTCACTAGATGGAGAGAACATTTTGCTACAGTGCTAAATCACATAGACGATGGCGGTATGATCTCGAATTCGAATGAGCAGTTCGAAGCAACAAATTCCCGAATTCGCACCGCACCTCCCAGTAAAACCGAGATAATAACAGCAATCAAGTCCTTCAAGAAGAACAATGCGGTGGGTATTGATGGCATCCCTGCCGAGCTATTTCAAGCGGCGACAAATACATCGGCAGATTTGCTGCATCCCCTAATACGGAGAGCTTGGGATAGCGAACAATTTCCACAGGAGTGGAAATGGGGGATGATCATTAAACTTCCAAAGAAGGGAAACTTGATGGATTGCGGTAACTGGAGAGGTATATGCGTTCTTCCAGCCGTGGCTAAAATAATAGCTAAAATAATTCTAGAACGAATTAAAGAACATTTAGATTCAACTCTCGATGTCGAACAGGCAGGCTTTCGCGTTGGATCCTCCTGCATTGACCACATAAACACCTTACGGATCATTATCGAGCAATGCGTTGAGTATAGGTCTCCGCTACATTTAATGTTTATCGACTTCGAGAAAGCCTTCGACAGATTGAATCGAGATGCTATCTGGTTGGCCTTGCGCAGGAGAGGCATCCCAGAAAAACTTATAGCTATTATCAAGGCTACATACGAGGGCGGTAAGTGTCACGTCGTGCACAATGGTAAGGTGTCGGAGGATTTTGAAGTCCAAAGTGGAGTACGTCAAGGGTGCATACTGTCACCACTATTGTTTTTGGTGGTTATCAGCGATGTACTCCGTGCAGCATTGACGGAAGGCAACTATGGAATTCGTTGGACTATGACATCTTACCTTAAACACCTAGATTACGCTGACGATGTTTGTCTACTTTCACATCGGATAATGGATCTTCATCTGATGGCCCAAAATCTAGAAGCTGAGGCAAACAAAGTGGGGCTAAAAATAAACACAGCCAAAACAAAAGACCTGAGCACTTCTTCTAACAACCGCGCTCAACTTAACATTGCCGGACAGGAAGTCGAGAAAGTTGATAACTTTCTTTATTTAGGAAGTGTGGTCTCGGCTAATCGCGGTGGCACCGAACTGGATGTGTGCAGCAGAATCGGGAAGGCTAAAGCTGCGTTCGGAATGCTATCTAAAATCTGGAGAAGCAATGTTATTAGCTTAAGAACCAAGCTGCGACTGTTCCGCTCCAACGTAGAATCAGTGCTGCTTTATGGGTGCAGTACTTGGAAGGTGGACACCATTAACACACGAAAGCTGCAAGTCTTTGTAAACAAATGCTTAAGAATCATCTTGAGGATTTTTTGGCCGAACCGCATCTCTAACGAACAGCTTTATCTGAGAACGGGCCAAGAACCTATAAGCATTACTATACGAAGAAGAAAGTGGCAATGGATTGGACACACCCTACGGCGCGAAGACAACTCCATTGCGATATACGCCATGCAGTGGAATCCGCTCACCCAAGCAGGCAGAATAGCGGGACGCCCTAGGCAAACGTGGCGCAGAACAGTTGAGGAGGAATCGAGCTCTTTAAGAATGAGTTGGAGGCAGCTCAATCGCGTTGCAGAACTTCGAACACGATGGCGCGCAGGCGTGGTTGACGCCCTATGCCCCCCGAGGGGTTAAAGGATCTAAGTAAGTATGTTATAGCAAGTGGTCTCCACCCCTCGTGCACTAAAGATGACATTATAAATGACATTAAAGGAAAAGGCTTGAAAATTATTGACGCAATTAATATCTTAAAGAAGATAAAGCAGAAAACGGAACAAGGCAATGAAATCTTGGTCAAGCATGGACTTCCGCTCTTTATGCTAACCTTCGATAGAAGCGAAAATATAGACGATATTTATAATGTAAAAAGTATTTTAAATATGGTAGTTGAAATCGAGCCTATGCGTACGAATACACGATCGACACCTCAGTGCAAACGCTGTCAAGGTTTCAATCACACCCAGCCGTATTGCCAAAAAGAACCGAAATGAGTAAAATGTGCCGGGAACCACTTATCAGAAAGGTGTGACTTAAATAAGCAGGCTCCGGCGACCTGCATAAGCTGCAAAGGTAAACATCCAGCAAACTATCGAGGTTGTGAAGTAGCAAAGGAGCTTCAAAAAAGGCGCGATACTCTCGAGAAACCGATACACCCGAACCCAAGCTTAAGAGATCGCAAAACCGATAGGCCTAAGACCGTTAAGCCAGTCAAAACGACGAGACCGATCAAGGAAATTAAAAAAAATGCGCAAGAGAACGTCGCTGGTCCAAGTGCAGCGGAAAAACCGCCACAGGTTGACGCGAGATCGTACGCGCAAGTCGCGTCAAACGAAAACAAATTAAGATCAGCTACAACAGATCCGGTTAGCCAAATATTGGAAAAAATTTAAGGAACAAACCAAGGATAATAAAATTATACTTGACAAATTGAGCAAGCTCGAGTTCAAACCTCGCAAGACAATCAAAAAAACATGAATATGAAACAGCTACTTAAGATACTAACGTAGAACGCAAACGGCTTTCTGAAAAAAATCGACGAGCTAGAAGTGTTTCTACGGAAAAATAATATTGATATATGTTTGGTATCGGAAACGCACTTAAAAAGGGACTTAGACCCAAAATAAAAGGTTACAGCGATTACCATGCGAATCATCCTTCGGAAAATGCAAGAGGCGGGTCCTCTCTTTACATCAAAGACTGTATTAAGCATTCCGAAAACATAGAAATAGAATTTGATTCTATGCAAATAAGCTCAGTCTCCGTAAAAATAAACCACTTAGTTTACAACATCGGGTCTAGTTACTTCCCTCCGGGATATAAGCTAGTAGAAGACGACCTCGTTCGTCTCTTTGACTCGCTCGGACCTAATTTTGTCTTAGGTGGTGACTTTAACGCGAAACACACTTTCTGGGGATCAAGATGCAATTCGACAAAACGCAAATTACTGTACAAAGTCAGCATGAAACGTGGGGTGAACTTTTTTTCGACAGGAAAGCCAACTTATTGGCCAACTGACAAAAATAAAATCCCTGACCTCGTCGACTTCTTTATCGCAAAAGGGTTAACTCAAAATTTGACGGAAGTCGAAGAATGCTATGATCTATGCTCAGATCACTCAGCAGTCACTCTGAAAATAGGTGGAATTCTAGTAAAAAAAGAAGTACCGCCTAGGTTAGCTAGTAACAAAACTAACTGTGACGCTTCCAGAAGAGACTGCAAGGGAAATGTTGCTTTAAATGTACTGCTAAAGATACCGTTCGAAATAGAAGAAGAAATCGACAAACTCGTCGAAGCCATTCAGAGCTCAGCGTGGAAAAACACTCCTTTGCGGAAGACAGAAGCACGGAACAATAAAGTCAAATACCAGCCTGAAATCGAAGACCTCATACGAGAAAAGAGGAGAGCGCGCAAGAGATGGCAACATTCCCGAGCGTCACCGGATAAAACTTATCTGAAACACCTTTGTAACAAGCTAAAAAAAATGTGCTGCAAGACCTAAAAAATCACGAGACTTCTACTTACCTCGAGGGTCTGACCGCTGATAAGTATTCAAACTACTCTCTATGGAAAGCCTTGAAGCCCATAAGGAAACCTGTAATGCAGTCGCCGCCAATTAAGAAAGCTAACGGAGAATGGGCAAAAATTATTTGCTGATCACTTAGAGAAAACGTTCAAGCCGTTCAATGGACAACCGTTGATCGAACATCCGAATGATAATACGGCACCCGACAACTTTAAAGTAAAAACCGTATCCTTGTCCGAACTTCGAATGACAATAAAAAAATTGAAAAATAACAAGGCTCCGGGGTATGATTTAATCACTGGCGAAATTTTGAAAGAGTTACCAAAAAAGTGCTGGTTAAGTTGCTCTACATTATAAATGCTTCTTTAAGACTACTATATGTTCCAAGGTAATGGAAAGTCGCCGAAGTTATTATGGTTCCGAAAACGGGGAAATGTGAAAATGACAAGAAATCATATAGACCCATTTCACTTCTGCCAATAATATCTAAGGTCTTCGAGAAACTTCTGCTGAAACGACTGCAACCAGTAATTGAAGAAAGACACTTGTTCCCGGATCATCAATTCGGCTTTCGGGTTAAACATTCCACAATCGATCAGGTGTATCGAATAACGAACGAAATTGAAGGAAAAAAAATATGCTCTAGCGCTTTTCTCGACGTATCGCAAGCTTTCGACAAGGTATGGCACGAAGGACTAAGGTATAAGATAAGGGTAATCTTACCGGAAAAGTTATACAGAATATTGGAATCTTATCTTGAAAACAGACTTTTCCGTGTTAGACACGGGAGTGAATATTCGGATTTCAAAGAAATCTACGCCGCAAGGAAGTGTTCTCGGTCCAATCCTGTTCCTGCTCTACACAAGAGATATACCACAAAATGAAGGGACCGTTGTAGCAACGTTCGCAGACGACACGGCTATCCTCGTAACGGATGAGTCAGTCGAATCATCAACGGGAAAACTCCAACGAGCTTTGAACAAAGTATGCGAATGGACAAAAACCTGGCGCATAGTCCTCAATGAGACAAAATCAACGCATGCCAATTTTACGTTAAGAAAGATAAACAACTTACCTATATCCATTAACTCGGTGCAAATACCGTACGCAAACGAGGCAAAATATCTAGGAATGACCCTAGACGCAAAACTTAAGTGGAAACCACACGTTAAAAAGAAGCGCGAAGAGCTCGAAATCAGATCTAGAGAAATGTATTGGCTACTCGGAAGATACTCGAAGTTAAGCGTATACAAGTATACAACAAACTGCTTCTGTATAAGCAAGTGCTAAAACCGTCTTGGACATATGGTATATAACTTTGGGGTTGTACCAAACCTAGCAATATGGCTCTACTGCAAGCATTTCAAAACAAAATACTAAGTGCAATCGTGAATGCTCCTTGGTATATAAGAAATAGTCATATTCACAGAGATCTAGGAATTGCTACCTTGAGGGACGAAGTAACAAAATTTGCTCGCAAACTTCGTACCCGTCTTCATGTTCACTGCAATAATGAAATAATCCGTACTAAGGACGTGACAAACCTTGAGCGCCGACTACAAAGAACAAGACCTTTCGACCTAGCGCCGTAAGGAAAAACCGCATGTAATGACGGTATTAGTAGGTGCCTTCACTGGAAAGCTACCTACCTAATGCGGATAACATTACAGAAGCGTAAACTACTCGTTAAGGCAACTTAGTCGTAGTCATCCCAAAAATTAAAAAATGAGAGGAACGAATTTCTTACTACTATGTATGGTATACGCGCAGCCAGTTCTCATAGTGCCTCTCTGCAGGGGTGAGGTTTAGCCCGTAGGCATATACTGACTGGCACTGATGGCATTGTCAGATATATGAATCGGGCATAACCAATGGTACGGACCATTGGTATCTTTTGAAGATTCCTGCACCTCCGGGCGCAACCAAAAAAAAAAAGAAAAAACCAGAGGTAAGAGACGTGAAAAAACTTTTTAGTATTTTCTGGGATTCCAACTTGGAACCAACGCGCACGCTTGCGCCACGGCGCCCACAAACGATTGGATTATGTAAAGCGAAAAATCTTTGAATCCACCATGGATGGACGGTGCAGTAGAGGATGGCTTCGCAACAGTTGGCGCAAACAAGTGCAGGGGGACATGAACCAACTTCTCGTGCGCAACTGGAGGCAGCTGGCTCATAACCGTAAAGAGGTGAACAGAATGGTGCATCTGCGTCTGAGTCTTGCATCGCTGTCAAAATTTGCCGCGCTGTTTGCGGCTAGAGCAAACACAATGAAAGCGACTGTCCAATTTGCATCTTGTGTTTTTACTTCTCAAAAATATATGCCTTGTTAAAGAAATTGTTATTTTTTATGGACGATCAAGAAGAAATTGCTTTTATCATGTGTGTTCTGCACATGTGTTACTTAGCAATAAAAATAGTAAAGAAAAGCAAATGCAGATGGTGGGTTCGTTCCTTCCTCAAAATACCTCAAAGTGCACGGCGAGCACCTTTTGTACTGTGGGTGCGATAAATTCCGAAAAAATTCATTTTCGCGTACAATCTCCACAAGTTTTTCGACTTCTATTTTGCGTATACAATAGCTTTTGTGTACAAAAACATAAACGTCAAATTTGATCGCTGCTTGAAGTTGAACAAAATTCAACTTCGCGATGTACGACTCAGACGCAGACGCACATTGTGTTATTGCTTACGGCTTAAAATTTTGACAGCTTCAGACTCAGACGCAGATGCACCATTCTGTTCACCTCTTAAGGCTCAGGTCCGCCCCGGACTCTAGCGCCACCTAAGTAAGTATTTTACTTTTTACCCGTAGTACATACCCACCAAACACACCGAACTCAAAAATAAAGTAAATAACTCATATACTTTAACGACTATAAATAGTAATTCAACTTTTATTACCTGTCGAAAAATCAATCAACAACATGCCGTAATTACAAATTGCCCAATAAATCATTTGACATATCTCCCGTCATCTACAGACACTGTCGAAAGTATTAAAAGCAAAAAAATATGACAAAATGTTATCTACCTTCAACTTTCACGTATCGCATTACTTAAATGTCATAATTTTTATAAAAAAAACATCGTGTAACAAATCGAAAGCAAAACGTGTCCTTGCTTAAGCTAACACATCAGCAGTCCCCGCAGCCATCAATGTCGCGTACAAAATCCATTTACATTCTGGGAATCATGGACAAAAAAAATAAATATGGATAATACGATACAACGTGTACGGCAACAAAATCCACTCACATGAAAGGATCTCACTAAGTTAAAGAGGAAAATATTGAAATTGAATTTTCTCCAGCTCTGGGGGATTATTTTTTCTTTTTTTTTTTTTTAAAGTCACAAGATAAAAGAAAAAATAATAATTTCTTCAACATTAAGGAAGAAATTCAATGCGCCGAAGTCTGTGATGCAATATTTGAGATATTATATACATTTCATGAAATAAACGACCTTGTCATCCTGCCGTTAATGGCGGAATGATGCAAAGAAGATTATGCAGTTAATGGACGTACCTTTAATGATTCCGGTAGATATCTTTCCAAATACTCCAAAATTTCTGGAAGCTCAGATTCTTGCACCAAACGGAAGTGTTTACCTTCAGGAATGATTTCCATTTCTGCAAAAAGAAGAAGAACGAAAGAATATAAGCAACTGGACAAAATACTAACGGAAGGACATACATAAAATATACACTAGAAATTTGCAAATCCTTGAATTAAAAATTAGTGAAACCGCTGGGTTATAAACCAGTGGCAGTGACTTCCTTATTGATGAGATTTTTTTTATGCCTATCGATTTCAACCTCATTCTTCACTGCTGGCTATGATCCGTTCAGCGTTCAATGGAGGGTTCTGTCTCTCACTTCGCAGAGTCATACTTTTCGACCAAAAAAGATACTTCTAATTCACCCCCGGTTGTGAAACGCACTTCACATCGCCATCTCGTTAACAACGAAGTATCCGCTTATAGACGAATTACAGTACGATTTTAAAAAGTTCGGTCTTAGGGAATTCTCTTTCGTAAATGTACTTCACCTACTCCTCCATAACTTAGTGAATACCTTGCGCGAGCTGCTTCGACGTATTCCGATCACAGGTCGGTAAGGAATTTCCAATGTTGGTCAGGACATTGGATTAGAGATGGTGGCAGAGGAGCCCTTAATGGGCCAACGGCAGCGCTCATACTCCCGTAGTGGACTACTGGCACCGGTGTACCCGGCCCCTCGTCCTAGGGGAATAATTAAGGAACTGGCCCTCTAGGTTGGCGGTTGTGCCAATTATAGAGGCATCAGTCTCCTCAACATCGCATACAAGATCTTTTCTGTGATATTGTGTGAACGCCTGAAATCTTTTACGAACAGCCTGATTGGACCCTATCAGTGCGGTTTCAGGCCAGCCATTGATCAAATCTTCACACTTCGGCAGATCCTGGAGAAAACTCAAGAATTCCAAATCGATACTCACCACCTCTTTATTGATTTCAAGGCCGCCTATGACAGCATCTATAGAGAAGAGCTTTATATAGCCATGTTTAGTTTTGATATCCCTGCCAAACTTGTTCGTCTGTGCAGGCAGACGATGGAGAACGCTCGCTGCTCCATCAAGGTCGGTAATGACCTCACCGAGAGCTTTGATGTCAAAAAAGATTTTTGGCAAGGTGACGCGCTGTCATGTGACTTCTTTAACATTGTACTTGAACGGATTGTGTGGAACACACAAGGCAACACCGGAGGCACAATCTATTACAAGTCTGTACAATTGCTTGCATACGCCGACGATATAGACATTATCGGAAGAACTCAGCGGGCTGTCACCGGTGCGTTTGCAAGCATTTAGGCGGATGCGGACAAAGTGGGTTTAGCGATAAACGAGGGCAAAAGCAAGTATATGCTGTCAACAAGAAGGGAAAGCCAACACCGACGAATTGGACAAAACGTCACAGTGGGCAGCTATAACTTCGAGGTAGTAAGGGACTTTGTCTACCTTGGCTCTGCTATAAATTCTACAAACAACATCAGCGCAGAAATCAAGCGAAGAATAACTCTTGCCAATCGCTGTTTTTTTGGGCCTATAGGGCCCTATCTCGACAACTAAGGAGACTCTGTATAAGACCTTGATTATCCCAGTCCTGCTTTACGGCGCTGAAACATGGACTTTATTAAAAGAGGATGAAGATATCCTTGGTCACTTCGAGAGAAAAATTCTTCGTAAAATTTTCGGTCCTGTTTGCGTTGACGGGTTTTGGAGGACATCGACCTAGTCAAAAAACGGTGTATTGGACGTCTGAGATGGCTAGGACATGTAGAGCGAATGGGCACCAACGCTCCGTCCCGCAGAGTCTTCGAATCTAACCCCGAGGGACGACGCAGTAGAGGGAATCATTGCCGTAGGAGGCGCGCACAAGTTCAAGGGGACTTCGACCAACTTGGAGTGCGCAACTGTAGGCAATTAGCTAAAAACCGAGCTAAATGGAGAGGCTTGTCGGTTGAGGCCCAGGTTCACCCCGAAGTGTAGCGCCACCTAAGTAAGTAAGTACTCCTCCATACGTACAAATAGCCAAAAAGTTATTAGTCACAATTCAGCCTGCGCCAGCAGTTTGCTTCATCAAGAGGTTCACTCATCTGAGCAGAGCAGATAGGGAAGAGTTATTATTATTATTTAAAAAAAAAAATTGAAACTTAATTACTCGTACGTTACATAATACATTTCGCACCGCGTCTCTACATTGCCTAGTTTAAGTTACGTTAGACACTATAAAGGGCAATCGTGATCCCTGGAGAGCTTTCATAAAAATACAGAAACCAAAAGACTTCCCTCTAGGCGATAAATCTGTCTGCAAAACTTAAATGTTATGTTGTGGTTGATGCAACCGGGATCTCTATCGTGGATTAGGATAAGATACATCCCTGGTAACCGAACGCGATAGTCCATAGGCGTGGTAGATGCCTTAAGCTCCATAAGGGAACAAACAACTTTAGTAGTAGCAATAAGAGTGTTCTACACTTTCAGGCTATTCCCTGGCATTTACTTCATGGGCACCCTCATCCGATTTCGATAAAGTCCATGCCTCTGGGAAGGATTGGACCTCATACAGAAGGATTGAGATGATTTGTGTTTTATACAGAATTACCTTAGTAGTTCTAATAATTGCCTTCTTAGTCCATGAAAACAGCGATTGACAAGAATAATTCCTCGTTCGATCTCCGCACTGATGTTTTTTTTTTAAGCCAGGATATATGGTATGTATCTATTTTGTTTTGCTTTCATTGACCGCTAAACCCATCTTATTAGTTGGTCATATAGCCGGAAAAATGGTTCACTTTGTTTGTTGATTGGTATGCCTATGACATCAGGTGGTCGGGAAAAAATGTATATTAATGAGAAGTAAAGACAAAATAGCAGAAAAAATATCCTCAGTGCCCTGGACTCCACCCGGAGGGTTTTTCTGAAACCTTACATCTGAGTTGCAAACTACCATACTAATTTTTCTCTTTCTCTGTTTATCCTTTCACTGTATACCACACCAAAAGGGTATACAAAAAACCCCATTGAGTACGTGCTTATATAAAAAATAAATAAAAAATGTCGAAGCTTCTAAGCATGTGCAGCATGTTCTCGTAAGTCCTGCAAGTATTTTTCGATCTGGCTCCATAGAGTACATTCCAAACGCCGCCTTTGCATATCGGTTTACGAACTAGATATGTGTATTTTTTAACGATCGTTGCGTATAGTCAACGTATCACTGCTAGCTTTAGGGTAGGGTAGGTTGAAGTGGCGATTCTTCTTAAAAAGAAACGTAATTAGTACTAGGTGCTGTTTTCTTAATACAACTTATATAACGAGCTGTTGAGGTGTGTTGGTGAGAAGTCTCTAAAGCCAACCTATGGAATTTAAAAAGGTTATTAGTTGCCCTGAAGCCCTCCATAGCTGGGCGAGAAATTGTGGACTGAACGTTAAAAAAAAAGAAATTATTTGGCGCAACAGCTTTTTAAGTGCTAGCTTCTCGCAACCACTCATGTTGTGTGCGTTATATTTTTCACACGAATGGAAGGGTCCTACAGTTTAGTGCCGTATCCGGTGATTTGAGAAGCTTTTTCGTGACAACGATACTCTCGGATGTCTGTCAGACGCTCGCGAGAGGTGGGACCGTGAAAAAACTTTTTGGTATTTTGTGGGATTCGAACTTGGAACCTCATGCGTAGTGATCCGGCACACTAACCACTTACGCCACGGAGCCCACGGACTGAACGTTAAACCAGCGAAAACAGAAGTGGTCCTCTTCACCAACAAAAGAATAATCCCAGCTTTTGGACCCCTACGACTCGGTGATACTCCACTCCAAGTCTCGGATAAAGCACGGTATCTTGGATGTATACTTGACCGCAAACTGAGCTGGAGAGGTAACACAAATGAAAGAATAAAGAAAGCGTACATTGAGTTCTATGCAGCAGAATGTTTGGTAAAAAATCGGGACCCAAGCCAGCCATCATCCATTGGATGTACACAACCATAGTCAGACCCATTCTTACATATGGGTGCATTGTCTGGTAGCCAATAGCAGAGAAAAGCACACATCTCAATGAGTTGACTAAAATCCAGAGACTTGCCTGCATAGCAACCACCACCATAGCTACCCCAGCACTTGAAACAATTCTCGCACTGATTCCACTAGACTTATTTGTTAAGAAATCAGCCGCGATGAGTGCCCTACGCCTAAAAGAATCCAACCTATGGAGAAAGGGGCATACGGGCCACCGTAGCATCTCAAGATGGGCTCACCTAGACACCACCACAGACTACCTTCCGCCATCCCCCGACTTCAGCCTAAACGTCAAAACGGTCATCCCAGCAAGGGAATATGGGAAGACGTTGGGGCCATTAACCCGCGTAGTATTTCTGTCTTCACTGACAGGTACAAAACAAACGAAGGAGTGGGTTCGGGTATCTACTCAGCGGAACCGGATATTGCTATATCACTAAGGCTTCCGAACCATAGTAGTGTGTTCCAGGCAAAAGTCCTAGCGATAGCAGAGGCGGCATGGGTACTATCCACGAAACTTGTTACTAGGAAAGATTGATATTTACATAGATAGTCAAGCTGCTATAAAGGTCATCTCATCCGTGGTTATAAAATCAAAGCTAATAAAACGCTGCCGCGAGGAGCTTGACATGCTTATCCAGAGCCACCATGTAACAGTCTGGTGGCTCCCAGGACACAAAGTAATTCCAGGGCATGAGATGACAGACGATCTGGCAAGAAAGGGATCAGAACAAAACCTGTCAATGGTCCAAAGCTCAGTCCTACCTCCCCTAATGCTTGTTAAATCAAATATAGCACTTGACTTCAAACGACAAGCAGAAGAAAGATGGAGAGCGCTCCCTTGATGCCGTGTCTCCAGAAGCATCTGGACAAAAACTGACAAGATGAAAACTAAGCTCATCCTTGCACAAAATAGACAAAACTTGGCCCTTCTCGTAGGTATCATTACCGGCCACAACCTATTGGCGGCCCACCGAGGATGCGGCAATACAGACGTAGAGGAGGACTCGGAACACCTCTGCAAATGCCCTAGTCTCTGCAATACCAGGAAGACGGCCCTTGGAGAGTATTTCTTCAACCATCTGGGCGACCTGTCTGAAAAGCCACCAACCACCATTATGAAAGTTATAACTTCTTCAAGGTGGTTCAGAGGAGGCCGTTCCACTACATAGAACTCTAGCCATTTTGTTTCTTTCCTCTCTTTGCAGTTCTTCAACCAGCAAATTCCATGTTAGGGGAGCACAATGGATCCGTTTGTGATCCGAGTGCAGGCTGCACTCATTCGTTGCAGGTAACCCCTTTTAACTTAACCTAACCTACATGAAACAAGCGAAGTAGAACTGCAACCAGCTCCAAGCAGGGAGTACGGAGCGTCTGTATCGGGAGGAGGAAATACCTTCCTCGGCTGCTGAGGCTATCCAGGAGCTGTGACGACACAATATGAACAAGGGCGCAACCATCTTCAAAATAGAAGCCCAAAGAAGGAAGAATGCTTAGGAGACTCGATCGCAATAGTTCATTAACAATTCTGAGGCTGAGGGCCAGCTTCTTGTGGATGAAGGACCTTTGCAAGAACACTTTCCCCGGGTATACTTTCCAAGAGCCACCCCTAACTGTGAGGAAATACTGGACAATACACTCGAGGTGGTTAGTGGCGGTTAGGCGGTCAAATACTCCAAAAAACGAAAAGCGGTTTCCAAACTTATGAAAGTTGATCCAATATCAAACCAATGAAAGGAAAGTTACCTTCTCCCTTTAAAAAAAAGAAAAAAGATTTTGGTTTTATTATAGGAAATGTATGCTCCAGAAAACTTAGCCATTCGTCAGTTTCTATAAGGATATTTATGAATTTGGAAATAAGTTTATCGATATCTTTGCACTTTGCTGAAATAAATGAAGCATAGGTATATAGAGAGTGACGAATGGTATTTTATTTCATTAAATGCAACATGGGTACTGAAAGTGGTGGTCCTTGAGGGATACCATTCTCGAAATCGTTTACGTCAGAATAAAAATTGCTTAATTTAATTCCGACTTTTCTTTTGGCTAGGACTGATTTGATGTATTTGAGCATTTAAGGACCAATTTCCCATTGGATTGATTTCTTTATTACAACATGTATCCCAATTCTGCCAGAGGCTTTTTCAAAGTCTATTGAGAGTATTGAGATATGATTTGTGGTAGATACAGCTGAAGTGTCGAAATCATCGATGAGCAAACGGGCATTTGTACGTAGTAGATCAACCATATTTGAAGGATACTTCGTTTACGTCTTTGTAATTACTTACGTCTAAGTACCAAAGAAGACGCTTTGATATTATTTTCTCAAGAACTTTATCTACACATGGTAGAAGCGACATCGGGCGGTAGCCGCTAATATCAATGAGAGAGTTTAAAGATTTTAGAAAAGGTACTACAATTTTCCATATAGGGGATGACGGGTGAGTTTTTGAGCAAAGTAGGTAGTTAGGTAGGTGTGATGGTTTTACTTAACACGTTCGCGCACGACTTGTGGTGGTGCACTTTCAATATTTCAGAAACTATTGCACTTAGAAATATCCTGATTGCAATGAAATTACATTTAATATCACTAAAATCGGCAATAGAACAGAAGTGATTACCCCTGTTGGTGCGCCGAAAATTGTATTTCTTTAAAACTCTTCTTGATCTAAGACTTGTTTACATGTTTTCGTGGAGAATGAGTTTTTTAAAGGACGTTTACGGACGTCATGAACCATTGCAGCAATGGTGTATACACGTCACTGTGCGCAAACGTGTTAAAAGGAAGAACCCAATTAGCACTAGGTCCCGTTTTGATACCACAAACTCATGTAAACTGGATGTGACGGTGTGTTGGTGGGAAGTCTCTAGATCCAACCTGTAGAGTTTAAGAAGATTATTGATTCTTTAATGCTTTGCTCTGAAAGGGTTCTCCCTAAAGCTCGTTACCTGGCTCTATCTAATGCTAGACAGGCGCATTGATAGTAGATAAGGTTTTCTTTTTCGGTTGGCATTACAACTCTGACAGTGTGTGTTGTGTGGGATGCCTAGTTTGACTACATGGTCTCCGGCCAATGACCCGTGGTGAGCGCTGTTATTCTGGCGATGTCTTTACGCGTTTTGTTTAGGAAGTCATTTGTTTTAGTTTTGCTGTAGTTTGGTCACATCTTCCTAAATAGGACACAGTCTGTTAGCCTAGCCCATCGGAGGTTGGCTTTAGGAAGGAATTTTAAAGAGATTTGTGCTTTGGCTGCTCCCAGCGAAATCTGAACTGATTCCGTAAGTAAACCGTCGATGGCTGAGCCTTGCTTAGTCTGTTCATCAGCAAGTTCATTTCCATAAGCTTTATTGTGCCCTGGAACTAAAATCAGGTTTACTTTGAATTGGCTATCTAGCGAAGTTAGCTCATTTCGGCATTCTAGCACCAGCTTGGAGGATATAGTAACCAAGGCAATAGCTTTGATGGAAGCTTGGCTGTCAATGAATATGGCGATCTTTTGCCTTGGTGTTCTATTTGTGTGTATTTTGGTCTGGCGACAGGCTTCCAGGACAGCGAGTAATTCTGTCTGAAACACGCTGGTGAAGTTCGGAAGTATGTATGATATAGAGATGTTCAATTATTCAGAAAACACACCCGCTCCGACTCCACAGTCCATCTTTGAACCATCTGTGTAGTGTTACGTCGATATCCTTAATCACTTGCCCACCTTGCTGTTCTGAACTTGTGGGGAATTGAACGTCGAAACGCTTTGTGAAATTTAATTTGGGTATAATGTAGTCTGATTGGGCAAAACGAGTTCTCTTCGCCCATAGGTAATCCAGAACTCAGAATTCCTGACTCTGATTGTATCTTGTGCTGTGATGTTTGTTATGTGTAGATCTAAAGGTAGAAGATGCAGAAAGATTGGGAGAGCATTTGTCGGGGTTGAATGTACGAGTAGAGCGCCCGCCAAGCCTTTCTTTGTGCCTGGTAAAGTTCGGTTATATTATAGTACCTTTTGAGGGTCGGCCACAATACTATTGGAACCATATGTGAGAGAAGAAAGCATAGAAAGCCGATGATATTGCTGTGGTTACCATTACGAAATATACGGATGAGATGGAGACGGTCACAAATGAAGCATTATCCTGCATTAAAAACTAGTTAGTGACAGCTGGTCTTGAACTGGCTGACTATAAAACGAAGGCTGTCCTTATAATCAGTCGAAAAGTTCCAGAATATGTCAACATTCAGGCTGGAACCACCCAAATAAAGTTCAAAGACGCCATCAAATATCTTGGTGTGATGCTAGACAACCGGCCATGTGGAATCCAAGAGTAAAAAAGACTCGGGAATACAGGCAGCGCTCCGCAGGATCCTTCCCCATATCGGGGGACGCGGTAATGCCGTTCAAATTCTACTCTCAAGAGTAGTCAGCTCGGCCCTTCTTTATGCGAAATAAACTCACTTCGACATACAGACTTTGTGGTCTAAGTGCCACAAAAAGCAGATGGACCTACCAACTTATACCGAAAATCGATGTTTGGCCAAGTAGCGAACACCGAGACTGTAACTATCAACATAGAGGTCATAGAGGATATCGCTAGTACCTGTACAGATACCTGACTGCTTTGCCCCAAATGTCCAGAAGAAGAAGAAAAAACGAAGCACGCAATACATATTCCACTGCAGACGATTCTCACATTGGAGAACAGCATTACGTACTCATAGCCGAGTATGTACTCGTCTATAATGGAACACATGCTGTTTTCAGAAGAGAGTTGGATATCGGCGCATACATAGCGAATATGAAAATAGAGCTGCGGAGAATCGAGAAAATACGCAGATTAGAAGAAGCCGCAACAGCTCCTGAAAGACGAAAAGCATGATATGCTAACCAGCCCAGGCTACTAGAATCTTTAGAAGATTACCACATCTCTGGTGCAACAAAAAAAAAGATATAGAAAGCTATACATGCCTTTTATACCCGTTGTTCTATGTTTAGCTTCCAATTGAGCTTAGGATCTAGGATAACTCCTAAATACCTAGCACTGGACGATAGGGAGAGCGGTTGACCATTTAGTCGAAAATTAAATCCTCTCATAGCCTGGTGTTTTCCCTACAACTCCAGGCAGTTTTCAAATTCGAGGGGGTTTACGAGAGTTCAAAGTACGCCCTACAGTTTACAAGTCTATCTGTTTTGGGGTGGATTCACATGAAAAACTATTCGTATATAGAATAAAATGACAAACCTCATCTAATGAAGCAATAGCTGTTTAGAAGTCCTTTTAATGGGTTCAGAAGAGCTCACAAATCGTGTAAATCAGAAGTTCTTGTCAGCCACACTGTTCATGATAATCAAATGCAAATGTTTGCGATTTAAGTGTGAGTATTATTCGAGCATAAACTCCGCTTTAACAGTTACTTTTGTAATTTTTTTTTTTCGGACATCCAAATGTCCTTTCACTGTGTAAATAAATCACAAACGAATTGCGCCGTTGTATACACACATACAAATTTTTTTTTTTTATTTCCTTCAGGACCAACAAATTAACCTTGAAAACAAGGCAAACAGCGATTTTGCCTTTGTTTTCTGATTTATGGATTAGCCTTCGAAATGACACGGGCACACAACAAAACAGTGCTCTCTCGCATATTCTATCTTATCCCCCAGCCCATCGGAAGGTCATTATTCAGTTGAAGTGGCCTGGGGCTGCTGTATCCAAGCACCGTAGTCATATTCCTCCAGTGTTCGCCACCTCCACCCGCACAGGACTCTCGAAGGTATGAAAATAAAAAATAATAAAAATCCTTAAGGGTCTGCGCGCATTGCAGTGAAAACAATATTTTTGCTGTTACTGGCGTTAAAATTCGATTTCATATACTTGACGAATAAATGAGGTGGTGGTGGTGGTGGTGTGTTCTTGCTGATTTTAATGATACAATATTGCATTTTTTAAACCCGAAAAATTGAAAGTTCAAACATAGGATGCATGGCATGTTGTGAGATTGTATTAAAATCATACATAATGCAGAAGGTCAAGTGGTGTGAATCTTGTTACTAAATCGATGATCTGATAGATAAAGGATATTTTAATCAATAGCAGTGCATTTTATCACACATTTTGCACAGTAAAGTGTGGAAAGGATCCTTTGTTTTTGCTTATGGTACATTCGTATTTACTCAGGTCACTTAGTTGCTTGAAATCCTTGGTTTTTGGCTGCAATGTCTGGCAAGCAATCAGTCGTTAGTTATCTACATTGATAACGAGTTCCATTTTACCAGAAGAATTCGAAGCCCAGTAAAAGTATTTAAATTATCTAACATACGAAAAGGTCTATACACAGCTATGAAAAGGAGGGGTAAAATGCTTGTTCAGATATTTGAGAGTGCTGGTATGATACTGGTTAATAGTAGAAGTAAAGGAGATTCGCGAGGTATGTTCACGTCCGACTCGGCAGCAGGAAGATGCACTTTAGATACCATATGGGGAAATTTGGAAAAAGTGTAAAAAGGTTCTGGTATACTTCTAGCTTGGATGCTATATAAAGCTGTAGCTGTCCGGAGAAAAGGAGCTACAGTTACCTCTACAAAATAAATGGTTCAGTTCCGATTGTAGAATAAAACAGCGATAAATGAGACATGAAATGAGGATATACCGCAAGGACTCCTGAAATTCTGCAAAGAGATCCGAATATATTGCTACCAGAAGATTATATTTCCTAAATATATGGAAAGCTAAAGAGCAATACAAGAAAAAAGCAGCTTCAAAATATAAGAAATAACTATGAATTTTTAAAATATCATCAAAACGCCAGTACGGATTGTACAAAAAAAATACCTTGCTTAAGACGATGGATGGTTTTGATAGACAGATATAAGTATCAAGAGAAGGTAAGTTCAATGACGCATATGTGAGGAATGGTCTTATCATAGCCGTATAGATCCAGAGGATCTTATTTGGTGATAAGCCTCTTGTCTTGCCAAAAGCACCCTTACACTGCCAGAAACCATAGAGCCCCTTGGATATATTCGACTCCACATAATTAGAGTAACTCCTAGATATTCGACTTTATTGGAAATACGAATAGTGACACCTTTTAGCACTGCCTGAGTCAGACCGGCTAAAGCCCTTCTTCTCGTAAATAGAACAACCCCAGTTTTGAGAGTATTCACCGAAAGTCCACTCTTAGTGCACCATTCATCGATCATGTCCCTCGCCGTCTGCGGGTTAACACAAAGAGTCGCTAGATAAAGCCCGACAGAAAGTAGACGCCTAAGCGCCGACGTTAGGACTGTTTGTAAAGTTTCCCGGAGAGCCGACCACCATTACCATAGCAGTGGCGAAAGAACGTCGCCTTCTGTGCAGCCTCTGTTTACCCCTATCATAACATATCAGCCACAATCTGCATCCACTACCAAAGTTCTGTTCATTAGCATTGCTTTGATCGACAACACTAATGTTTCTAGCCTATATTGTCTGGCAGAATCATACATGCAGTCAAATGGTATTGCCAAAAGTACCCTCAATGTCGATGAAGATGCCAATCGCGTATTCTTTCGCGTTAAGGACGCTTTCAATTCTGACCACTAGATTTTTAAGCACAGTCTCCCAGGATTTTCCATGCTGATAGGTATGCTGCATCTCCGATAGTGAATGCAATCCCAAAGCAACTTTGCGCACGTAAAATTCCAGCAGTCTCTCCATACTTTTCAGTAAGAAGGAGGTAAGACTTATGGGTCTGAAACTCTTGAGGAACGAGTAATCTTCCTTACCAATTTTTGATATGAAAGCCACTCTGACTGTTGGCCAAGGTGTAGGAATATATGTAAGTTCCATCGGTACCAGACGACTTGAAACCATCAAAAGATGGCACAGCATACTTAATACCCCCATCTATTACCACGTCTGATGAGGACATCCCTAAGCCAAATACCGAAATTAGACTGCATCTGTATAACAGGAATCAAGAGAATATGTCCAACAAGTGCACTAGATGTGATCGCAGGACTACCTCGGCTAAGCATAGTGCTTAAAAGGATCACAGAGGAGACTATATTAAGAATATTCAGAGAGAGCATTAGGAAAGGAAAATGCATCGCAAACAAAGAGTGAGTAACCTTATCCAAATCGGTGCCATTTCTGGACTGGTCAAGAGACGATATGGCCAGGAAATATTGCTTTGAAAGAAAATTTGACTCAAAGCTGCGCAACAAAAAGGATGGGAGTGCTCCCATAAGTACCAATTCAAACAACATACTATTAAATGGTACACAGATGGATCGAAAACATGGAAAAAACGTGTACGGGTCCAGGACAAGGTACTCAGAATCACTAGGAATGTTCCCCAGCAAATTCCAAACAGAAGTTCACGAGATCGAAAGATGCGAACAATTCAACCAAAAGAGGAAATATCGTGGGCAGGACATCGCAATACTGTGAAATAACGAAGCTGCCATTATAGCTCTAAGTTCAAACGCGATCAGATGTAGACTGTTCTGGAAGTGCCTTACCATGATCAACAGACTGTGACAGACCTCATCGATGATTAGTGAGGTGTACCATCATATCTACATCTACCACGGCTAATGCAATTTGACTTAGATCAAGCTCAATCTGGCTTACCTGATTGCCTGGAAAGTAAATCTCCAGCAGAAGACAAAAAGTTACCGCATTCGTCTCAGTAAATTTGCCATCAGACTTTCTGAGTAATTCTGGTTTAGTGTCCTATTGCTATGCTATACTCTTTAGCAGTCTCAACAATCACCTTCGTGGATACGGCTTTAAGCTGAATTAGTTATGGAATACCTCAACACTTCATCGTGATATTCATGAGAAAAGGGGTAAACGTGTGGGTGCGCCTAGTATAAAATAAAGTAAATATTTCATACTCATATATTCAAACAAAAGTTAAACTTCTATAGACACTTTCTCTAGAACTTCGAATAGTACATATGTAGGTCCACCCTTCCACACCGTCTGCTGCCACTCCTTTCCGTACCCCGGCTACAGCCTTTGGCAAAAGCATACATTCCACGCCAGACATGAAAACCAATAAAAGATAAATATGTTAATTCGATTTACTACCATTTTTCTATTCGTCCTTGTACTATCTATTCCTGGCTGAGGACATCGTAAACTGGAATATTTTATTCAGTCATGTAACTATTATCGAAGTATTAATGGACCATTTGTCGTCTGTCTTACTATTGATTTATTTTGTATCATCAGTTAATCAGTCTAACTTTCTGTCTCCATTGCTATTGGATTAGGAAACCCCTACGTCCCTGTTTTATTGACACTAATATCTGTCTTAAAAGAATCATTAGCTTAATGGTGATCCACCGGCTCTAATAAATCATTAACTGCAATTATCAGAATATTATATCAATTCTGGCTAAGAATTTTTGTCCTTTGATTCTTCTTATCTTGTCTCTGACTCATAACTGAATGAAAAGCAGTCTGTATATGATTATTGTTCTCACATACAAAAGAAGAAAAGACGTCCTTTTTTGTCGTGTCCTTAAGAGATACAAAGAATCCGTAGAATTGCATTGTATTCCAGTCTTTATTTATGTTTTTCCCCAGTCGCAGAAAACTCATATTAAATAGTTTTTTGAATAATGCTTCATTATCCCAATCCCCGGGTAACTGAATGGGGTCAACATAATAAGAATACTGCAAATCAATAAGTACCAACTTCCAGGCAATTTTAATTAACAGATTCATAGGAATTGTCGGTAGTAATAATGGCAATCTCAACTAATAAATAAGTTACCAATTAGCCGACGTAAATAGAAATCAATTTGTGTTGAATTACTACTTCGAATTGGACAGGGCTTGATAGGGTATGTACATATATGCCAGAGAATATCAACCCTATTGCGATTGTCAATTAACAATCAATTGACAATTTTTTTTTGTTGATGAAGGTGAAAATCTCGAAAGACACAGTGGGGTTAGAGACTCAAAGTAGTGTGGGACTCTAACCGCACTAAAAAACACATCCTTGATCATGACCAATCAACTAGTTATCGACAAAGATTTTATTTTCAACGTTAAGTCGGAAGCGCAAGCGCAAGAGAAACGGGACTCAGTGAAATGTAATAGCTTTGAGGAAGAAAACAATGAACTCCGTATTAAGCTAAATAAAATGGATCTACTCTACCAAGAGCTTAAGAGAGAGGTAGAATCACTAAAAGAGGAAAACAAGGCGTTAACGAATTCACTTTTGCAAAGAGAACGGGAAATTACCCCACCCCGTGCAGCTAGTCCCAAATATCACACGGATGAAGAAGAGCTAGCACGCGAAACAAATGGGGTCTCAAAGAAAAGACCCAGCAAAAAACGAAGAGCCGGTTCTTCACCTGAAGTCGAGCCACGAAAACAAGACAAAGAAAAAGACTTGAAACAGAAACAAACTCACGACAAATTACGTCCCCCGCCTGCAATAAACGTCGTCGGCTTTACGGACTACAATAAATTGCATTGCCTTCTTAAGGGAACTGTGACATCGGAATTTAAAGTAACGTCATTCCGAAACAATGATTGGAAAATTAATGTAGTTGACTCTGACGGCTACCGAGCAATATCGAAAAAACTAAACGCGGAAAAGATCCAGTGGTTCACCTACGAAAATAAATCAGAAAGACCACTCCGTTCTATAGCAAGGGGTCTCCACCCCTCGTGCACTAAAGATGACATTATAAATGACCTTAAAGGAAAAGGCTTGAAAATTATCGACGCAATTAATATCTTAAAGAAGATAAAGCAGAAAACGGAACAAGGCAATGAAATCTTGGTCAAGCATGGACTTCCGCTCTTTATGCTAACCTTCGATAGAAGCGAAAATATAGACGATATTTATAACGTAAAAAGTATTTTGAATATCGTAGTTAAAATCGAGCCTATGCGTACGAATACACGATCGATACCTCAGTGCAAACGCTGTCAAGGTTTCAATCACACCCAGTCGTATTGCCAAAAAGAACCGAAATGTGTAAAATGTGCCGGGAACCACTTATCAGAAAGGTGTGACTTAAATAAGCAGGCTCCGGCGACCTGCATAAACTGTAAAGGCAAGCACCCAGCAAACTATCGAGGTTGTGAAGTAGCAAAGGAGCTTCAAAAAAGGCGCGATACTCTCAAGAAACCGATATACCCGAACCCAAGCTTAAGAGATCGTAAAACCGATAAGCCCAAGACCGCTAAGCCAGTCAAAACGAAGCGACCGATAAAGGGAAATAAAAAAATTGCGCAAGAGAACGTCGCTGGTCCAAGTGCAGCGGAAAAACCGCCACAGGTTGACGCGAGATCGTACGCGCAAGTCGCGTCAAACGAAAACAAATTAAGATCAGCTACAACAGATCCGGTTAGCCAAATATTTACCATTATATTGGAAAAATTTGAGGAGCAAACCAAAGTTAATAAAATTATACTTGACAAATTGAGCAAGCTCGAGTTCAAACCTCGCAAGACAATCAAAAAAACATGAATATGAAACAGCTACTTAAGATACTAACGTGGAACGCAAACGGCCTTCTGAAAAAAATCGACGAGTTAGAAGTGTTTCTACGGAAAAATAACATTGACATATGTTTGGTATCGGAAACGCACTTAAAAAAGGGACTTAGACCCAAAATAAAAGGCTACAGCGATTACCATGCGAATCATCCTTCGGAAAATGCGAGAGGCGGGTCCTCTCTTTACATCAAAGACTGTATTAAGCACTCCGAAAACATAGAAATAGAATTTGATTCTATGCAAATAAGCTCAGTCTCCGTAAAAATAAACCACTTAGACTACAACATCGGATCTAGTTACTTCCCTCCGGGATATAAGCTAGTAGAAGACGACCTCGTTCGTCTCTTTGACTCACTCGGACCTAATTTTGTCTTAGGTGGTGACTTTAATGCGAAACACACTTTCTGGGGATCAAGATGCAATTCGACAAAAGGCAGATTATTGTACAAAGCCAGCATGAAACGTGGGGTGAACTTTTTTTCGACAGGGAAGCCAACTTATTGGCCAACTGACAAAAATAAAATCCCTGACCTCGTCGACTTCTTTATCGCAAAAGGGTTAACTCAAAATTTGACGGAAATCGAAGAATGCTATGATCTATGCTCAGATCACTCGGCAGTCACTCTGAAAATAGGTGGAAGTCTAGTAAAAAAAGAAAAATCGAAAAATCGAAGACCTCATACGAGAAAAGAGGAGAGCGCGCAAGAGATGGCAACAATCCCGCGCGCCACCGGATAAAACTTATCTGAACCATCTTTGTAACAAGCTTAAAAAAGTGCTGCAGGACCTAAAAAATCACGAGACTTCTACTTACCTCGAGGGTCTGACCGCTGATAAGTATTCAAACTACTCTCTATGGAAAGCCTTGAAGTCCATAAGGAAACCTGTAATGCACTCGCCGCCAATTAGGAAAGCTAACGGGGAATGGACAAAAGAAGATAAAGAGAAAGCAGAATTATTTGCCGATCACTTAGAGGAAACGTTCAAGCCGTTCAATGGACAACCGTTGATCGAAGATCCGAATGTTAATATGGCACCCTACAACTTTAGAGTAAAAACCGTATCCCTGTCCGAACTTCGAATGACAATACAAAAATTGAAAAATAACAAGTCTCCGGGATATGATTTAATCACTGGCGAAATTTTGAAAGAGCTACCGAAAAAAGTGCTGGTTAAGTTGCTCTACATTATAAATGCTTCCTTAAGACTATTATATGTTCCAAGGCAATGGAAAGTCGCCGAAGTTATTATGGTTCCGAAACCGGGGAAATGTGCAAATGACAAGAAATCATATAGACCCATTTCACTTCTGCCAATAATATCTAAGGTCTTCGAGAAACTTCTGCTGAAACGACTGCAACCAGTAATTGAAGAAAGACACTTGTTCCCGGATCATCAATTCGGCTTTCGGGTTAAACATTCCACAATCGATCAGGTGTATCGAATAACGAACGAAATTGAAGGAAAAAAAATATGCTCTAGCGCTTTTCTCGACGTATCGCAAGCTTTCGACAAGGTATGGCACGAAGGCCTAAGGTATAAGCTAAGGGTAATCTTACCGGAAAAGTTGTACAGAATATTGGAATCTTATCTTGAAAACAGACTTTTCCGTGTTAGACACGGGAGTGAATATTCGGATTTCAAAGATATCTACGCCGGTGTTCCACAAGGAAGTGTTCTCGGTCCAATCCTGTTCCTGCTCTACACAAGAGATATACCACAAGATGAAGGGACCGTTGTAGCAACGTTCGCAGACGACACGGCTATCCTCGTAACGGATGAGTCAGTCGAATCATCAACGGGAAAACTCCAACGAGCTTTGAACAATGTATGCGAATGGACAAAAGCCTGGCGAATAGTCCTCAATGAGACAAAATCAACGCATGTCAATTTTACGTTAAGAAAGATAAACAACTTACCTATATCCATTAACTCGGTACAAATACCTTACGCAAACGAGGCAAAATATTTAGGAATGACCCTAGACGCAAAACTTAAGTGGAAACCACACGTTAAAAAGAAGCGCGAAGAGCTCGAAATCAGGTTTAGAGAAATGTATTGGCTACTCGGAAGATACTCGAAGTTAAGCGTATACAACAAACTGCTTCTGTATAAGCAAGTGCTAAAACCGTCTTGGACATATGGTATACAACTTTGGGGTTGTACCAAACCAAGCAATATGGCTCTACTGCAAGCATTTCAAAATAAAATGCTAAGAGCAATCGTGAATGCTCCTTGGTATATAAGGAATAGTGATATTCACAGAGATCTAGGAATTGCTACCGTGAGGGACGAAGTAACAAACTTTGCTCGCAAACTTCGTACCCGTCTTCATGTTCATTGCAATAATGAAATAATCCGTACTATGGACGTGACAAACCTTGAGCGCCGACTACAAAGAACAAGACCTTTCGACCTAGCGCCGTAAGGAAAAACCGCATGTAATGACGGTATTAGTAGGTGCCTTCACTGGAAAGCTACCTACCTAACGCGATTAACACTACAGAAGCGTAAACTACTCGTTAAGGCAACTTAGTCGTAGTCATTACAAAAAATGAAAATATGAGAGGAACGAATTTCCTACTACTATGAGTACGCGCAGCCGGTTCTCATAGTGCCTCTCTGAGGGGGTGAGGTTTAGCCCGTAGGCATGTACTGACTAGCACTGATGGCATTGTCAGATATATGAATCGGGCATAACCAATGGTACGGACCATTGGTATCTTTTGAAGATTCCTGCACCTCCAGGCGCAACCAAAAAAAAAAAAAAAAAAGAAAAAAAAAAAAAAAAAAATTATAATTTAAATACGGGCTCTCGTAATTGTCAAAAGAGATCATGGGGCTTGGTTCTTCTTAATCTACAAATATTATTTCGTACATTTAAGACATCGTCTATGTCAGGATTGATATGCATCTGCAAACGCTCGTTGAGACGCATTGCGTACTTTTTAATTGTATTGTACGAGGTCGATCTGCAAATCTCCATGCAAGTCACTATTTCTAATGTACCATGGGGCATTCACTATTCACTTTATTCCGAAGGACAATTGACAATTGAAATTTATCAATCAGGGGAAAATTTGGTATTGTGTAACTCAATTGCCAAAGGTTCCGATCATTCGGAATGAAATTGACAGCTGTGAATTGAACCATCTTTTTTTGATATTTTCGATTAGAAATTTTATTTTGCGGTCGCCGCGACGTACTGGTTACTGTGTCGGCTCACTTCATGTGAGGTTCAATGTTCGAATCCCAGATAGCACAACATTTTTTTACGGTTCCACATCTCGCGGTTTGACAAAAATCCAAAAAAATTACCCCTCGGACCCAGCACAAAACTGTAGGTTCTTTCCATTCGTGCCAAAAATATAACGCACACAACACAACTTCCTGTATTTATTTATTTATTTATTTATTTATTTATTTACTTGAACAGCTTATACACATTAAGATATAGTATCTTATAAACTAGTGATAAGCTATTAATTGATATTATATGAAAGTACAAATACATCATTTCTACTATAGTGTTTTCAATTTCATTTCATTTTAATATTTATAACAATTCATTGTGTAAAGAAAGAGAGAAAAAAAAAGAGAATGTGTTACTTAACTAAGTTGATATATAATAACTATTGGGCAAAGTGAATTTGTATCTTTCTTTTAAATCTAGGGGCATCGTCTATTTCTCTTAGGGGGCGTGGTAGAGAATTCCACAAACGCGTGGCATGAACAAAAAATTGACGTTCGGATGTAAGGGAAGCATAGCGCGGGTGGATTAACGTTCGCGACCTGTTTGAGGACGCCATTCTTATTTCCTCATAGAGATAGGGAGGTTGTTGGTTAAGTAGTATGTTTGAGAGCAGAGTAAGTGTGCGGAACTGAAGAAAATTGTCAAAGGTAATGTTTAGAAGACTTTTGGAAAGATTTGACACCCTATCATATCTTCGTAAGCCGAAAATGTATCTGATAATGCTATTAAATGCGACATTGAGTCTTCGTTTACTTACAGAGTCACAATTTGAGTATATTTCGCATCCATAGATCAGGGTGGGTATTACTAGTGTTTTTGCCAGCATTATACGCGTTCTTATGGGAGTGTAAGATTGAGTTATCCACATGGTCCGAATGATACCATAAGTCTTCCCCACAGCGATGTTTATATGGTTGCTCCAGGTTAGTGTACGGTTAAAGACCATACCAAGATTTTTAGCTGTATCGACATATGTTATTGGAGCATTATTCAGAATGACGGGGGGGAAATACGAGAGGTCAACAGCATTTTTTGAGACGACAAGAGACATGGATTTCTGAGGATTCAACAGAAGACCATTTTGCTGAGACCAACGTGCAATATTTTCCAAATCCTCGTTGATACAGTTAACACAATGATCGAGAAGACCAAGTCGGCAGCTCAAATACATTTGGACGTCATCGGCATACATGTGGATTGAACAGTGTTTTGCAACTGACGGCAGTTCATTCACGTAGAGCGAAAACAAAAGAGGGCCCAAAAGCCCTGGGGGACACCACGTGTTGTTGGTAAAAAGCTTGAAATTTTGTCATTGCATACAACTGCTTGCATCCGATCTGTAAGATAGGAGTACAGGAGTTTAACAGCGCATGGTGAAAAATTAAACAACTGGTGGAGCTTGTCACATAATATGGAATGATCCACCGTATCGAATGCCTTCGAAAAGTCGAGAAGGATTAGAAATGTTACATTATCCCTATCCATTGCTTGCCGTAGATCTTCGGTGACACTTACGAAGGCTGTAATGCAACTGTGATTCTTCCGAAAACCAGATTGCTTTGGTGCAAGTAGATTCGAGGTACCAAGATAAAGAGATATTTGTTGTTGCACGATTCTTTCAAACACCTTAGATAAGAAAGACAATATTGAAATAGGTCTAAATTCATCTCTCTTGGAATTTTTAGCGACAGGTAGTATTTTAGCCAACTTCCATTGAACCGGAAATGTTCCTGTTGTGAGTATGGCGTTAAAAGTGTGTGTTAGGAAGGGAAGTATGATCGGAAGAATCAGTTTCAAAAACGAAGAGTGCATCATATCGAATCCAACCGCATTCGACTTAATTGAAAGTAAACTGGCAACCACCTCTGCGCTGTCTACCGTTCTGAAGGTGAAGCTAGTACTAGAGCGGAATCTGTGAGGATCGCTAGTTGAAGCATTTGTTGGACCTATGTTCGGTACAGGGGTTGCTGGCAAAGAAACAAATTTTCGATTAAGGTCATTGCAGTCAATACCATCTATGCAGTTGGTTTTGCATTTAGCAATTCCCATTTGGCGTAGGTTGTGCCACAGCTGCCTTCCGTCCAGTGATGAGTTAAATCGATTGGAGTAAAACTGGAACTTTGCGGTACGAATCGCCATGACGACTTTGTTCCGGAGTGACCGATAAGATAGGTGGTATTCCACTAACCGGAATCGTTTCCAGCGATTGAAGGCTTGATCACGTCGAAGCATTAGTGTCCGAAGCTGTTGGTTGAGCCAAGGTTTGCTTTGGGGTATGCAATCATTTGTTCTTAAAGGAACGTGTCGATCATATAGTTTTAAAATGTTCGAGATAATGAAATCAATTTGCTCGTAAGAATGTATTTTTTTCAAAATGTGAAGATATATTTTCGTTGTAATCCTGCCAATCTACTTTTCAATCAGCTTTTTGTAATTAATAGAAATATTGGCAAATAACTAGAAAGTCGATGCCAATTGACACCATAAATGGTTTTTTTTTTGTTATAAATCAGTTAAAATATTACAAAAAAAATAATTTTCCTTCGTAGCATTTGCCTTTGTCGTCCACAAAAATGCAATTGACTAGACCATTGACATTTATCAAAAAAAAAATGATTTCAGTTGACAATCACAATTACTACTTTGGCTCCATTCAAAGGGGAGATTTGTTACCAATTGACAATAGTTAATCTGTCATTGATAATTGACAATCGTAAACCAACTAGTAACATTTTTTGATAAGTATCGTTTATCGTTGCTTTTTCCAAATCATTGTAGAAATTTCGGCGATTAAAGAAGTCTTATCTTGGCTTAAGAAAAACGTGATATCTGCTAAAAATATCCGCATCTTTTCAGACAGCCAAGCAACAATCAAATCCTTGGAATAGATCTCTATAATTTCCTTAGTAGCTCTAGAGTGCCGTTCGTCCTCGTGGAGATGGCTGATCAGTTCAATATTCACCTGTGTTGGGTGCCGGGGCATAGGGACATTCCAGGAAATTGTAAGGTCGATGAACTCGCCAGAATAGGAGCAACTATACCCATCCTGCCGGACAAAGGTTGCTTAGGTATACCAATCGCTACTTGCAAACTCAAATTTAAGCTGGATGCTATCGAGAGTACGAACCTTAGGTAGACAAGTGGACCCACATGTCTAGCGACAAAACAAGTTTTGGCGAAGGTGGATCTAAAAGGTTCTAAGAATTTGATTTCTCTCAACAGATTGTAGTAGTAGTAGTAAAGTAAATTTTATTTTTTAAACTTCAAATTCAATTTTTTACAATAATTTACAATAAAATACTTTGGCTATTGCCGTCAGCCGAAGAAAAGAGAGAATTAGAATAAAGTTTTATGCAAATGTAGTGATTTAAAATGCTTCGTTCATTATTTGCTGCCGGTATTTTAATGCAGCTTTAAGATAGCTAGTCAGCACGTTCCAGTCCTCACCAGAGTTCTAATGAATTCAGCCATTGATAGCGCCTCTTTACCCCAGTACGCTCGTCTTATTTCTTTCAATATTGGGCAAGCTCCAATAACATGAAAAACGTCTTCCTTTGTTCGAAGGTTGCATAGGCTGCATTCCTCATTCCCTTCGCATATATGAGGCTTGAAGTTCAGGCGAAGTAGTTCGCCTCTCGCCTTAAAGATGATAGAGATTACGTCAACGCTGAACCGATCGTGAAGATAATTGTTCGCAGCCAGATCGTGGTTGAGTAAGGGATACGTACACCTGGTCTCACTTTGTTGCGCTTTCAGTCTAAACTTCGCACGGGTAGACTCTTCAATAACGGATAAAAGCTGGTTCAGAGAACGTCGCCAAGATTCTGAATTATAGTGCGTTAGCTGCATACTATGTTCGGCGCTAAGCCTCGACCACTCGTTAAAGAATTGCAGCTTCCGCTGTACCAAATATTTTGCGACGATGTGTGGAAGGCGGTAGTTTGGGAGTTCCATTACTTTCAGAATGTAGAGAAAGTGCAATCTTAATGTAAAGATGTAGAGAGGAGATAAACCAGTTTCAAGGTGCAACATGTATGTCGGTGTGTTTTCGGGTAATCTAAAGATTTTTTTTAAGGAAATATCTTAAAAGTTCTTCAACCTCTTCGTACTCGAATATACCCCAAACTTGTGCAGCATAGCACATGATTGACCTCATAGCCGCTCCGAAAACTTCGATGGAACCTTTTTCCTACCAAGGAATCCCCACCAACTGCAATTTATTGCCCTTTTCGCCTCCTTTAGTTTTTCTCCCAGGTGGACCTTGAAGGATACTTGAGATGTAATTAAAACTCCGAGATATCTATACTCCTTAACGACTTCAAGTTCCTGGTTTTTCCAAGTCCATCTTTCTTGCCTTGAGTATCGTCCAAACCCGTTTCTAAAAACCATTACTTTGGACTTAGCGGTGTTCACTTTCAGGTTCCATAAATTGCAGTAGTTTTGGAGCTTATTTATCATCATCTGCAACATCATTGGAGTTTCTGATAGAATGACGATATCATCTGCGTATAAAAGCAGCTTTATTTGGAGTCCGTCGAACACAATTCCACCTGTTAAAAAGGTCACAACATCATCCAGAAATATTGAAAATAGAAGTGGGCTCAAGAGACAACCTTGCTTCACTCCCATTTGAGACTTAAACCAGTTGGACAGGTGGTGTCCATCCCAAACAGCTGCTTTATTATCTTCATAAAGACTTTGTATGACCCTTAGGACCTTTGAAGATACGCCTAAGTTACTCAGCTTGTAGAACAGCGCGTTTCTGTCAATAGTGTCGAAGGCTGCCTTGAAATCAACAAAGAACGCATACATTTTTTTGCCTTTATCAAGGTATGACCGGGCGATGCTTGTCAATGTGAAAATGTTGTCTACTGCCTGGAGTAACCTTTTCTGAACCCCGCTTGGAATTCGCTTAGAAGATCATTTTCTCGCACCCAATCCGTCAAACGGTCTAGGATAACCCCAGCAAATATTTTCATTATTGAATTCATAAAAGAAATTCCTCTGTAATTCACTGGGTCAGTCATATCTCCTTTTTTGAATAACGGAAGTATTATACACTTTCTAAAGCATTCGGGCACTTCTCCTGAGACAAATATGTAGTTAACAGATTGTATATCGGCGCTATAATAGGTGTCATCACTGGATACTGTCTAATAGGCAAGCATGCTGCAAATCTAGGCGTTTTTGCGAACAACTTTTGTAGATGCTGCATGGACGAAAAAGAGGAGGAAATTATTCTTCACCTTCTTTGTTTCTGCCCAGGTCTCTCCCATAGAAGGAAGTTTCACCTAGGAGCCCCATATTACAACGACATAGGCGACCTGAAAAACATGTATATTAAGAGCTTCCTACGTTTCATAAGAAGCTGAAAATGGTTTAACGAGTAGGTAGGAGAAAATTTCTCCCATGATCCATGTGGTATCACAATCGACCTATTATTGGTCTAAGTGTGTTGATGATTCTCAGCTGGCAGCCACTTCAACCTAACCTAACCTATCGTTTATCTTTTATTTGTTGACACTCGCAATATGGGTGTATGATTTTAATTATCTTGCGACGACAGCATAAATTAACAATACAATTAAAATGAAATAGAATGGCTTTCATATGGCAGGCAACTTCAAAGATGAATTTAGTGAAAACAGTATCAAATAATGGTTTGGTGGCCTACAAACTTTTAAACTGATGTAAGGCTGTGATTAAAATGCGAGTAATTTATCTGTCCTCTGACAGTATATATGTATCTGTAACTGAATGACTGCAATTAGTGTTCTCTGATAAGGATAACTGCATTTGTGGTAAACTGTTAAGAAATCTATATTCCAGATACTGTGAATTTTGTACAGGGATCGAAAGAACTACAACAGAACAGCCATAGCAATTGCCCATGAAGGGGCTAGCTTCTTGCAACCACTCGTGTTGAGTGCGTTATATTTTTCGCTCAAATGAAACGGACCTACTGTTTGTATTTTTTATTTTGTTTTCAAAGAGCTTTTTCATGACAACAATACTCGTACTCTCCAATATTTGTCTTATGTTCGCGAGAGGTGGGACCTTGAAAAAGCGTTTGGTGTTTTCTGGGATACGAGCACTGAACCTCACGCTCAGTGGTTCAACACACAAACCAATGCGCCACGGTGGCCACATCGAAAGTACTAGAAACAAAAAAATTATTGATTTCGGTTATGCCTTAAAGAATTGTACTTACTTACTTAGGTGACCCCATACGATTTCAGACCAATTCGTCTATCTATATCTCCATCGCAAGGAACTTAAAGCAAGTGTGATCAATTCAATGGTAGGAGGTATTAGGAACAGAAGGTTCGTCTGCAGAGGGACACTTCAAGGTGGCGTACTTTCACCAATCATTTGGCTCTTGAGGTAGATGAGATTTTGGAAACACTCGAACCCATTTTGCGATTCTTGTATCAGAGAAATTCCTTCCGATCCTTAGCGATAGATTCAATTCTGTGCTAATAACTGGGTCAGTAGCCGAGGTCTGAGTGTGAACCCCACAAAGACCGAGACTGTCCTCTTCACCAGGAAAATGTCAATTCCTGAGTTCAAACCCCCTAAGATTGGAAGTGTTGTACTACATCTTTTAAAGTCAGCACGATACTTGGGCCTAATTCTAGATTCTAAACCAAATTAGAAGGATAATATCGGGGATCGCATTAAAAAAGCATGTGTAGCCTTTTACACGTGTAAAAAAGCATTCGGCAATACGTGGGGTTTCAAGCTCGATTTGATATATTGGTTATAAATGGCGACGCGAACTATCCTAACTTATTGTTCTGGTGGAAGGCACTGGAAAAGAAATAGCTGCTTTAACGCCTCACTTAAATGCAAAGGGTTAGCCTACATCGGGATCATGTGATCGTTACGTACAACACCCACAGCAATGGATCCGCTTGATCTATCCTGCAGAAATATACCGGCCATATCGGACTGAGGGAAACACAACTATAGTCATCTGCACCATACGGTCATGCCTCCAACTTATCCATATTAGAGATCACAAATAGGCAGTTAGAAACCGATTACATGACTACACTCCGATGCAGACATTTGACACGAGATTCAATGTCAGAATTCTTGACAGATAAGACTTTAAGAATGAACAAGTTACTAGTAATGATAATTGGCCTTCTACACTGACGTTTTCAAAATGGATGTCGGTATGGGACCTGGGGTTTACTGCAAAACACTAAGGACCTACTTCTACAGAATCAACAGTGCCTTTCAAGTTGGAATCACAACCATCATTAGGACTGCAAAAATCGTGGGTAAATTAATTTCTGCGTACATCGACAGCCAGGCAGTTGTTAAGACTCTGGAATCCACGGAAATTACATCCAATCTCGTTAAAAACTATAAGCCACATCTCAATGAAGTACAGCAGGCCAACAAGGTGACCTTATGTTGGGTATCAGGTTTTATGGACATATCGGGTAATGAATGGGCGAACCCCACAGGCGGATCAGTAGAAATGCAATGAAGTGGGAGGGCTGTGATCCCTTGTTTTCGGATCATAGCCTCGCTGATAAAAGGAAGAAGAAGATCGGGTAATGAAAGAGCAGACGAACTCGCTAGAAGGGGGCCGGCGTTGCACATCTCACAGGCCCTCCCATGCGCGAAGGTTTCTATTAGCTCTATAAATAAAAGTCATTACCGAAGCCAACAGACGAAGAATCCATCTAGATACGTGCATCACAGCTAGAACACTGTTGCCGGCCTATGATTTCAGTAGAACATGTTCTGTGATTAGGCTTACTCGTAATAGCACGCGGGTCATCTCCGGCATAATCACGGGGCCATTGGGATTCATGCAGAACGTATCGGCGTGCCTCACAACGACTTTTGTAGAAACTACAGGGATGAGAAAGAAATTTAATCTGTCCAACACCTACTGTGCGAATGCCCTTTCCTTGCCGACAGAAGAATGAGGGGTCGCGGTAGCTACTTCTTCACAAAGTTGGAGGAACTATATCACACTGAGCTGAAAGAACCCCTCAGATACATATCTCTATCTAGGTGGCTCTAAACCAGCGGTTCACTTTTTCGAGCTGACAGTCCCTTTAAGATTTATATCCTTATCTAGATGGGTGTAAATTCAGCAGTTCTCTCTTTTCCGAAGGTAAAACTAAAGTGGGCACAATGGACTCTTGTTGGTTTAAGTGAGCATTGATTTCGTGATAAGGCACCCATCTACCTAGTCGAACCTTGAAAGATCCCTTGCAGAGATAGTCTTGTTCCGATGGGTACATCTGGGTAGATCTGGCCGACATACAACTAGGCCAGAACACAAAAACTAGAAAAAAGTATACAAACAGGCACTGCAAGAATTGTAGCGATAAGCACAAGTCACTGGCTAGGCATATTTTTTGATACGCACTACAACAGTTTTAAAAATATAAATGAGAAGGAAACTCTCTCCCACTTCTTCTACGGATGTCCAGCTTTAAGTAGAGCCCGACATCAAATTCTAGACAAACTCCTTTTCGACAACCTTAAGGAAATTTCAGAGAAAAGTTTCACAGAGTTGATCAATTTATTAAATGGCACAGGATGCATTTGAAACCGCTTCCTTTTAACATTCTATTAACACTATCCAACAAACAAGGTCACGTGAGTTGTGGTATTCAAGATGACGCCTCGTCCCTTCCGATTGCATCATATTTACAATGATATCTCTGGGGTCCGCAAAGTTTGGGTCTCTCGGTATGAAGCGCGGACAGTGAAAAATCATGTGTTCTGCGTCTTCTTCCTCTTCGCAGCACGGACAAACTGATGAGCATTCGTGCGCGAATCTGTGCAGTTTCTCTCTGTATCCTCCATAACCACTTGGGAACTGTATGATGTTATAGTTCACCTCTCCTAATTTCCTTATCACCAAAATTTCTATGTTGGGGATGAGTGTATGTGGCCACCTTCCTGTTGTGGCATCATCCTATTGCTTTTGCTATTTTGCCATCGATACCGCTCTTTTTCCTTTAGTAGCTCCTCCATGCTGCCGATTCGCGAGTTTCCTATTGTACTTTCGTTTCATTTCATCACCAGAATATTGATGCATACCGTACCAGGTACATTATGCCGCTTCATTTGACACTGTTCTATAGGCGCAAATTTTAATTTTCTCTTGATACTGTTTTTAGGAGCAAATTGTCGTTAGAGCGCTGAGTCTATAGAAACTTGAAAATTTCCGCCAGGATTCTTTTGTTGTCAAAGCATTAGCCCACACGGGGGATGCGTATAGTGGTGCTGAGCTGAGGATTGTATGACATATGTATATATAGATATATATATTTGGGTCCACCGACGTTTGGCAGTATGCTCGCTAGCGATGATTGTAGTATCGTCGCCTTCTTTCGTACATCGGCCTTCTTTCGTTCGGCTTAAAGTTCAGCCTATTGTCTATCATTACACCTAGGTATTCGGCTAAATGTTCAAATTTAATCACTTGGTCTACTGCTTTGCGGCTGGTGATTAGAACTGATTCCGCCTGCTGCTCCCCTAAATCCAAGCGTGCTGTCCCCAACTAGGTTTTCATTTTGAGATCGTTTCATTTGTTTCTGATTCTACCTCGTGAACGTGTTTCGCAACGGTAACAAAGCGATGACGTCCACAAAAGCCTATGGCATTTGTCCTTGATGGCATTAGCACTGATCCTTGTGGAACTCCTGCCGACACACTATCGTATCTGGTGCCTTCATCACTTAGGGTACGTCTATAGTGGTCACAAACCCAACTTCTTGATTTCTCGGTTTCCAGCTGCTGGTTTACGCTGGTTAAAAATAAAGCCGGCGGTGAATGGGCGCGTCCAAAGTGAAGTCGCTTTCGGTTTTAACAAGCTTCAACCAGCTTTTACTGGAATGAATTTTTAATTCTTGTTGACGCCGGTAACCAGTTTTCAAGCGTGTTTGCTTTGGGAAGAATTATCTTAGCTTCATTCTCCTTAAGTAGCTCGATACTACCCTAAGAATATAGCTTGGCGTATTCATTTTTTTAAGGGAGTCCAAAATACATGACCAACTTGCCGAATTAAAAGTGTTCTTGCTGTCAAGTGTAACTACGGCACAGTACTCCTTTGTCCCCAACCACCATATTTTTCCTTCAATGGCTGCAGCAGCGATATTTGCCATCATTTTTATAGTGTCTAGTGTAGACCGGGCTTTTCGGAACCCAAACTGGCATCTGAGAGAGCACCTCTTTCCTCGGCTATTAGTAGAACTCTATTATGTACTATATTCTTTAATATTTTCCCCATTGTACTCAGTATGCAAATGGGGCGGGGGACTTATTTCTCAGATGCTTCCAGTGATCCAGGGATATGCCTTCTCTTAGACAAGCTCTTTATGAATTCAATAAAGGCATCAAGTCGTGCTCTTACAGCTGCTTTCAGGATTTTATTCGGTATTCCACCCGGGCCTGGTGCTTTGCTATCACCAATTTTTATGCACGCTAAATGCAGCTCCTCTGGAGTTACTGATGTCATCTCTTCGGTGAACGTTGCAACGTCCATACGGGAAGTGGTCACTAGTCGTTGTTCACCTGAGTAGGAAGGGTGTGGCTGTCAATAGGTCTATCTCCTTTCGAATTGCCTTCCCATTTGTTAAATCTAGATAGTATGCTTAGTCATCCTCATTTAGTTTTTCGACTCGAAAATCCTTTTAAACAACTCTTTTCCTCGTCTGTATTCATTCAGTTTGCATTGTGCATTCATGAGCAGTCTAAATCGAAAAGATTTCCATGCCAACATTTGCTTACTTATGCAAATATACAGAGCAATTTATTCGCGTGCAAAAAGGATGTTTGCTGGAAACGACCAGCACATGGAGAGGGCATTTATTTTATTTCCATTTACTTGTGCTGCTATGTACATGGCATGCTCGTAGAACTGTTAAACGCAAAATTATTGATTTCTACCCAGATTCGAAATGAATCACCTCGTTTCGACTACTGCAGAAGGAGGTAGGTTAGGTACGTACCCGTAGATTTAGTAGCCAATTGATATTAAAGGATTTCATGCGAACAGAGAGAAGGATGCCTAAGGACAGGAAGATGGCGAAATCACTTCTGCTAAATAATTCCATGTGCTATGCCGTGAATTTATATGTTTGTACGTATGTCCTCGGATCTTTGAGTTCAGAGGAATAAAAAATCATAAAGAGGAAGATAAATGCGGAAAGGATAATGAAGACGCTGTAGACTAATTAAAAGGAATGAGTTTGTTTTTCTTTTTTCTCTGGTGCAGTCAGTGTTGCGTGTGTATAAAGCTCATAGTGGGATGTATTAATTAGCTACCTCACGGCAATGTGGTAGTTTTAATGTTCTAATGATAGTCATTAGTTAAAAACTTTGTACGGTTAGAAATTGCACTACTTGTGTTTGAGTTAATTGTTCATTAGTTGAAAGTTTGTCTTGTACCTTTGCCGAATGCACTAACATTTTTCAACTGCGTCGACGCGTATTAAATATGAGCAAGGAAAAGGTGACATCCTGTCCTTCCTTTAGTTGAAATAATGATAAGCAATACTGGAGAGAAAATGGCGAGGGGGCACAAAGAAATACTGCTCAGTAATAATGCTCGACGTTAAAAATGGCTTCAGCTCGGCGAACTGGTCATCACTTGGAGCTCTCTTGTGGAACATAATGAATGACGGAGTCCTGTGACCAATGATGCCACAAGGAATTAGGGTGATTGGGTTTGCTCACGGTAGCGCTGTGGTTATTGTGGCCAAACACATCTACGATACAGAGTCTGCCACGAATGAAGCAGTCGCCAAGATCAAAAATTGGTTAGAGTCTGTCGGCCTAGAGCTAGCTGACCACAATACTGAAACTGTACTAATAACTACCGAAAAGACTATAGAATATGGGAACTAGACAACAGGTCTAAAGAGGCCTTAAAATACCTAGGAGTAATGCTCGACAACAGGCTGAACATTAAAACGCACATCGACTATTCAATTAAAACGGCGTCACGGATATAGGCAGCACGTTCCCATATGCTGTCAAACATCGGTGGGTCTAATCTGCTAACTAGAGTGGTAAGCTCAATCCTTCCATACGCTACTTCGGTCTGGGTGGGGGCACTCACAACGAAGGAAGCTCTCGTCTGCATTCAGGCTCTGCGCAATAGGGATCATATGTAATGAGCGGCTTTTGAACAATTTCGGATAAAGCAGAGTGCGCTATAGCAGATATGATCCCCATCGACATTCTTGCCAACGAGATGCAAAGGGTTTAGCTTAAGCAAACTAGCAAGAAGCCAGCGTTACCAGGAGGGTAAGCGAGAAGAAATGGCAACATCTGTAGCACTGTGACAAGCCAAGTGGGGACCTGCATTGCAATAGATCGGGAAACTACTGACTGCCCAAAACTTGGCTTGGGCCAGTAGCGCAACAATCAAGTTCGTGATGAAATGCTTACTGTACCTCCTAGTGGTGGTCCCCGGGCAACTATACGTATAAACCCTTGTACGTGTAGGCTAAAATTGTAAATGCGGATTGTCTAGGGCCTTGATTCTAGGCTAGGTAACGTGGGTCAGCAGCTTGCGTTACTGAAAACCGATTGCTACAGAAACCAACACTATGCCTTGGGTAAAGAATGATCACATGTTGACGACTTTTGGCTATTGTACACGGACAAAGAAAGGTTTCTGGAATGTAAAGACGCTCGTCGACTCGGGAAGCGAAGGTCCTTACAATGCCAGATTCCTCCAATTGAAAAAAACATGCGATATAAACTGGACATTTTGGGGGTAAGTGAAATAAGATGGTTAGAAGCGGGCGAGTACTAGTCCCCAACGCGTAACACTGTACTACTCTATTCTGGAATACCATCCGGAAGTGCGCGGGAATATGGAGTCGCACTAATGCTAACAACAACAGCACACAAGGGCCTAATTTCCTGGCAGCCTCATGGTGATAGAATTTTAACGGCCAGATTCCGGACTAGAGTACGCCGCGTCACCATCATACAGTGCTACGCCCAAGCGAATAGTTCGTCTAAGAATGAAATCATCGCGCAGTACTGCCGCGAGTATAGGTAAGGTAAGCATGCTCGGACAACCCAGGCTGCATCTAACAAGCCTGGGTCAAGTATGAATGTGGATTCCGTTGCTGATGAAATGGAGAGTGCAATTGAGTGGACCCAGACTCATCAAATTCACTCGGCATATCCAATATGACACCGGGGACCCAAAACTGGACTTGCACCGAGACCGACAACTACTTTAAAAAAACATCCTTAGACAACGACCTTGGCCATAAATGTGACATTTGCGATAATTTGAGGATTAAAAAAGATTTAAAGATGATGCGGGGAACACAATCGCGCATAGTCAGCCCAATCAATTAAAAAAAAAAACAATACTTGGCCTAGCTTTTCGCAACCATTCGTGGTGAGAGCGTTCTATTATCTGCACTATTGGAAGACACGTAAAGTAGTATGTCGTATCCGAAGGGCAGGTTCCTTTTTGAGCAGTAATACACTCGAATATTTGTTAGACGCTTGCAAAATGTAGGTCGGTGAAAAACGTTTCGTGTTTTCATGGATTCGACGCAGTAACTTTCAATCTTCTTCTTCCTTTTATCAGCGAGGTTATGATCCGACGAAGTGTTAAGAACAACATATAAGTGTAGTACATATTCAAAAATTTATAAGACAAAATTTAATTACAATAACAATTTATTTGCACTTTTATGAAAACACCAAGAGCAAGCCAACAAACAAGGGTTCCTGATAAAATCAAGTGGTACAATCTGAAAAAAGAAAAAGGCGAGGCTTTTAGTTTCGTGACGAAAAATTACCTCTCTCACACCATCAATGGAGCTGAGGATGAAGAGTTCAGAGCACAAAATATGTGAGATTCCCTACATCGAACTTGCTAAAGAAGGCCAAATCACTGCTAGGAGCTTCAAAAGGTCACCACCAACACGCCAAAGAAGCATGGTGGTGGAGTGATGAAGCTAAGAACGTGATAAATAAGAAGAAAACTGCCTCCAAAGCTTGCTCAAAGTGCCATCTAATATACAGATGTTGCAAGAAAAAAGCGAAGAAGAAGTGCGCCCAGCTTCAAGCAGAGAGTACGGAGGGCCTGTATCGGGAGCTGGAGAAAATATATTTCCCGGTAGCTGATGCAAACCAGGCTATCCAAGAGCTGCAAAGACACAATATTGCTACAAATATATAGGGGATTCATTTAATTTATTTGGATTAAAAGAAAGCAATACAATTTTAGGGGAAAATAGAAACCCCGATGATCGCCGCGCCTGACAGTCGTCACTTCTTAACGAACAAACCCGCTCAGCTGTCAAGTTGGAAGTCGATGAGTTGGTAAGTTGTTGAGTCGGTTACGTTGTTGATTGGTGAATTTACACCCGGATTACTTGTGTAACACGTAACAATATGAACAAGAGAAGGAGGAATATGAAGAAATATGAAGGAGGAATGCTCAGGAGATTCGTTCGCCAAAGTTCATTAACAATGCTCATGAGCAACGTCTTGTGAATGCCAACAAATTTCTGCAGAGGTGGCGGCAGTATTGTGAAGAACTTTTGAATGAACAGTTTTCCCGGCTATACTTTCCAAGAGTCACCCGTAACTGTGAAGAAATATCCGTCATTACAATCGAAGAAGTTAGTGAGGCGGTCAAATACTCCGAAAAACAAAAAGCTGTTGGGCCAGGCGAGATGCCCTCTGAGCTCTGGAAAGGTGGGAGACATCGGATTCAGATGGCTCAGAATTCTTATGTCCAAATTTATGAGAAGTGATCCAATGCCGAATCAATGGAGGGAAAGTTACCATCTCGCTGTATACAAAGGGAAGGGTGATATGCGAAACTGTGATAACTACCGTTCGATCAAGCTGATGTCACACACCATGAAGATCGTTGAGCGGGTATTAGGTGGCCGACTGCGAACAATAATACGGCTATCTGATGATCAGTGTGGGTTTGTCTCGGGTAAATCAACCACGGACGCAATCCAAATCGTTATTCCTTAAGGGATTTACATATTGTATTGCTTGACTTTGAAAAGGTATTCGACAAACAACCACGAGATCTGATAAGGGTGGCGCTAAGATATCGATGGGTTGCAGAAACATATGTACAGATGATCATGGACATGTACGAAAGAGCAAAGACAAGAGTAAGATGCACCACTGGATTAACCGAAGAGTTCCCAATCAAAGTCGGGGTGCACCAGGGTAGCGTCTTAAGTCCTTGCTCCGTGTCCTTGACTATCTGCTTGAATGTAACGACCCCAAGACCCCAAGGTACATCAATTATTTATTGCTGGCGATGAAGCCATGTTAAGTGAGGATCCTACGTCCCTGCAATGAGCACTTGATGTGGGGGTGGATGTTTTGGAGGGAAATCTGTATCGCATTAGCTCCAAAAAGACAGAGTACTTGTGCTTCCCGTTCTCTGATCCACTCAGGCTTATTCCAGACGTTTATTTAAATAGAAGAGTGCTTCCCAAGTGCAAAAATTGCAAATATCTGGGATCTATGATCAATAGCAAAGCAACCTGTGATGACGATATCAATCATTGCGTAAGCGTAGGGTGGATGAAGTGGCGAGAAAACTCCACTATCTTCTGTGACCGAATGCCACCTAACTTGAAAGGAAGGCTCTGCACCGCAGTTGTGCGTCCAGCGCTCACATACAGTTCACAATGAAGGACAATGTACAAAAAGTATGAAAGTAAATTAACGGCAGCTGAGATGAAGATGCTTCGCATGACAGCAGGAGTGATAAGGCTTGATCGAGAAGTTCGAAGATCCGTGGAATCCTTCATGTGAAGGAAACTATCTTACGAAAGATAGAGCACTACCGGCTCAGCTGTTACTGCCACGTTCAAAGAAGAGAGCATTTGAACTCTGTTAAAAAGGCAATATCAATGAAGGTTCCAAAGACATCGGGAGGCAGGAGAGACAGGCCTTTAAACGATCACACAAATGCGACGACATCAGCATTTCATTGGCCTCAGTGACCGAGAGATCCAAAATCGGAAGGCCTGTCGATATTTTCTGACGTCAAATAGGCGGATCAGTAGAAATGCGGCGAAGTGGCAGCGTTATGATCCCTTGTTTTCGGATCATAACCTCACGAAATAGGAAGAAGAAGACAATTTATTTGCACTATGCAAATCAATTTGCAATACCATTCTAATATTGCATGTTTGCAAAATCATTGCGACTTTCATTTCTATTCGAATGTTGTTGGATTGTCACATTTTCTAAAACTTTGCATCTTTTGCAATGTTGCAAGGCTACTTGCATCAAAGATTAAATACGCTTAGTTTTTTTAAACGACACCAACAAATTTATATCACCAATTGAATTTGCTACAAATAGATACAATTTTCTCAACGCGTAGGACATGGATATGGATAAGACAAAGCACGACTTATCCGGCGATTCTTGGATGTGACGTATAGCACTTAAAACTGGATATTATACTGTGTACTAAATATGATTAGAATGACGCTTCAAAACACCATTTAAGAGTGTAGGCATGTACATACCTATGGACATATACAAAACAAAAATCTTACCACTTTCTATATGCATCTTGCACCGTTTCGGTTTTCTTTTTTTTAAGAGGCTTAGGCACGCTTAAGGTATAAAGTCAAATTAAAATAAATCTGAAAAGAATAGAAATGATTTGTGCAAATGAAATGAAAAAGTAAATAAAAAATTGATAGGCAAATAATAAAAATAAAACTTAACAAAGATGCATTGAATGCATTAATGGATGAATGTTGTTTCTTTTTTTATTGTGATAAACGATCAGTATACAAGCAATAAATGTAATAGCTATGAGTACTTAGTGTAAAAGAAATATTTTCTAAATTAATTTTTAAAACCTCACACTTTTTCAAGATCAAACTTCAAAAAAAAGTTACATACAAGTACTATCCAGAGTGCAAAGAGTTCATTAATATCGCAATCACCACTCATTTAACTAAACACAATTTAATTATAAAATCTGTTGTGAACTTTCAACTAATAGTCGTAGACTACTCCCTATTTGGGCAACGGCTTTGTATCTTTCAATATCGAATATCGTAAGATATTAGTACTGTACGTTAAAAAATCTACAAGCCACATCTCTCTAATAGATAATTATTGCAACTAAAGGTAAAAGGGCTATTGCAATATCAAAGTCAAATTTCAACAGACTGCATAGATATCAGGGAATACATAGGTCACTGCTAATTGTTCAATAGTTATAAAAACGATGATAATCTTAAGAATTGATAATACTGTCAATACGTTGTAAAATAATAATTCATATACATATGCATGTATGCATGTGTGTTACTAAATAATTTGTTTGCGAATAGTTCTGTATCAACAATAGCCTTAAATTTTATTACAAGGCTTTGTGTGTGAAAAAGCAAAGACAGATCCATAAAGCTATCAAGAAGGCTTAGTTCTAAATTTGAGCTATAACACGGCGCATGCTTGATAATGATGTCACGACGTGCATTCAAATTATGGTTTCTTTGTTGTTTTTTTTTCAATTTGCTATATTTTGGATGTAAGAAACATAATGAGTATAGGGTCGACTGTGCAGTGGCAGTTATTTACAACCGAATCGATGGCCGAAAAACAGCTTCTGCTATAGTGCCACGAGGAAGAAAAACCGCACTGTCAGTTGATGACGAAGACCCTATCGCTAGGCTAGGCTAGATTAAAGGGGTTAGCTGCAACGAATGAGTGCAGCCTGCACTCAGATCTCAAACGGATGCATTGTGCTTCCCTGACGTGATGTTTCCTGGCTGAAGAACTGGAAAGAGAGGAAAAACAAAATGGCTAGAGTTCTATGTTGATGAAACGGCCTCATCTGAACCACCCTGAAGAAGTTATGAATTTTACGATGGCGGTTGGTGGCTTTTCAGACAGGTCACCCAGATGATTGAAGAAATACTCTCCCGGGGCCGTCTTTCTTGTATTGCAGAGACTAGGGCATTAGCAAAGGAAGTGTTCCGTGTCCTCCTCTACGTCTGTGTTGCCGCATCTTCTGCAGGGTTCATCTGTACTCAGACGCATTCTCTTCCAATGGTCCGCCAAAAGGTTGTGGCCGGTAATAATACCTGTGAAGGACGCCAAGTTTTGTCATGTTTTTTCCAGGTGTTTCTGGAGACACGACATGATGGGAGCGCTCTCCATCTTTCTTCTGCTTATCGTTTGAACTCAAGTGCTACGTTTGATTTTACTAGTTTAAGGGGAGGAAGGACTTAGCTTTAGACTATTGACAGGTCTTGTTCTGATCCCTTTCTTGCCAGTTCGTCCGCTATCTCGTTCCCTGAAATTCCTTTATGGCCTGGGACCCACCAGAGTGTTACATGGTGGCTATGGATGAGCATTTTAAGCTTCTCAAGGCAACATTTTATTAGCTTTGATTTTATAACCGCGGCTGAGATGGCCTTTATAGCAGCTTGACTATCTATGTAAATATCAATTTCTTTTTTAGTAACAAGTTTCGTGAATAGTTCTCGTGTCGCCTTTGCTATCGCTAGGACTTCTGCCTGGAACACACTGCTGTGGTTCGGAAGCCTTATTGATATATATTGCAATATCAGGCTGACTGAAATACTATGCGGGTTAATGTCCCACCATCTTTCCAGTGTTCCCTTGACGGGATGACCGTTTTGATGTTTAGGCTGAAGTCGGGGGGTGGCGGAAGATAGTCTCTGGTAGCTTCTAGGTGAGCCCATCTTGAGATGCTACGGTGGCCCGAATGGCCCCTTTTCAATAGGTTGGATTCTTTTAGGCTTAGGGGACTCATCGCGGCTGATTTCTTAACAAATGAGTCTAGCGGAATCAGTGCGAGAATTGTTTCAAGTGCTGCGGTCGGGGTGGTTCTAGTGGCGCCAGTGGTTGCTATGCAAGCAAGTCTCTGGATTTAAGACAACTCTGTGAGATGTGTGCTTTTATCTGCCATTGGCCTCCGACAATGCACTCATATGTAAGAATGGATCTGACTATGGCTGTGTACATCCAGTGGATGATGGCAGGTTCGGGTCCATTATTTTGTTTGCCAATAATTCTGCTGCAAGCAAGCTTTCTTTATTCTTTCATTTGTGTTATCTCTCCAGCTCAGTTTGCGGTCGAGTATGCACCCTAGATACCCTGCTTTATCCGAGACTTGGAGTGGAGTGTCACCGAGTCGTAGGGGTCCGAAAGCTGGGATTATTATTTTGTTGGTGAAGATGATCACTTCTGCTTTCGCTGGATTAGCGTTCAGTCCACAACTTCTCGTCCAGTTATGGAGGGTATTCAGGGCCGATTGCAGAAGTTCGTAGGAGTAGGACGATGTCGTTCGCATAAGCAACAACTTTTACTCTGCTGTGTCCTAATTTTAAAACCATCTTGTTTGACACTAGAGTCCATAGTAGAGGAGATAGGACCCCTCCTGCAGGGTTCCTCTAGACGCCAGTGCATTTACTGGGCTGTCACCCAGCTCCGAGCTGATGTGTCTCGTCTTGAGCATATATTTAATCCAGTCGTAGAGTGTGGAATCTACTCTGAGTCGGTCTAGTAATATTCTTATTGATTCGGTTCACATTGTTAAAGGCTCCTTCACGTCTAAGAAGGCCAATAAAGTTATTTACTTGTGGTAGAGTGATTGTTCGATCGTTGCTACCACTTCGCCCAGGGCTGTTTCGACTTGTCGGCTCTTTGTATAGGCATATTGTGCTGGGGACATGTCCCTAAGGCCGGCCGTCTTGTAAGAAGAAAAGGAGTCAATTGCCCATTTCAGTTTATATTCACCCACAATTTCGGCGAATAGAGCGTAATTTGCGGTAACTCCTGAATCATGTGACGTTGTTGTCTCCGTATCAGGATTTATAATACTACACCCTGGGAAGTGAATTCTAAAGAGGAGTTCTAGGGTCTCGGCAGATGATTCTGTCTAGGTACCATCTGGTTTCTTGATGAACTCTGGGACAGAGTGATCCTTTGACAGGACTTCCGGAGTCTAGCTGCGTCTTTGGTGAATTCAATTTCGCTGCAAAATTTTCTCCATGAGGCTCTTCTTGCCTAGATGGTCTTTTTTCGTGAAGGCCCCCTTGCTTTCTTTGTAGCGGTTTAAAGAAACCATCGTACAAAAGATAGAGCACCACCGGCTCAGCTGGAAGAGATTATTTGTACCCTGTTTACAAGACAATATCAGTGAACGTTCCAAAGACATCGCGAGGCAAGAGAGGCAGGCCTATAGACGCCTGGATCACACAAATGCGACGACATCGGCATTTCATTGGGCTCAGAAGCCGAGTGATCCAAAATCGGGAGGCCTGCCGATATTTTCTGAGGTCAAACAGGCGAACAGATCAGTAGAGATGCGGTGAAATGGGAGGGTTAGATAGATAGATAAATATTAGTGTTAATGAGGTGCAAGTGCACTGCAACCTTTGGCAGATCTATTGTGCCTTCAAACTAAGACTCTAGTCGATGATATACTCGGTCTAGAGCGCCTTCTACAACCGGGTTACGTTTAAGAACAGGAGTATCTTAAGCGGATCCAGCGAATGTAGATCGGTTTCTGATAGGAGCTAGGCACCTAGGTAATTACTTCTTTTGTGGATCAGTGCTTCGCATTCCATAAGAAAGAGGGCTGATGTTTCTGCGAAGTCCCTACAGAATCTGTATCCATCACCTTCTATTTCCAGTTCCCTAAGGAGCTCCTTGAGTCTGCAGTGACCCATTAACATACTCGTCAAGATACGTAGTTAATTCTTGTTAACTCTTAGGCAGTTTCTGTTTCTTTTCTGGTTGTATTTTCCCAGAAATTCTTTTGCCTACCTTAATTGGGGGATATCTTCCCAATGCTTTACCCATTTATTCTCTTCCTCTTGTCTTAATTTTGTCCCCTGTTTCGTGGGGACCTATCCCACAAAAAGGGTTCTGGTCCAAGGAACGACGTGTCTGATCCATTTCTTGCTAGTTCATTAGCTGCTTCGTGCCCCTCTACTCCTGCATGTCCTGGTACCCAGTAGAGAAGTACTTTATTTGCCTCTCCCATTCTGTTAATCCTGGTGAGGCATTCCCATACCAGTTTGGATATGATCCGCCCTAGGCAGTCGGCAGCTATGGAATAACCTCCGCAGCATGGGCTTAGGGAAGTCAAAGTGCGAACAGACCGAAGATATTGATTGCAATGCTCTCAATCACAAATTTCTATCTGCAACCTCACAACCACAGATTTCTATGAGAGTTTTTGTTAGTATTTCAGAAGGTGAAACTTTATCGCCTCCAACAGAGGCACTTCGTTTCAGCTTCAGAACAGTAGACTGTGCTGAAGTGGTTAAAAGTCTCCTATCAATCAAGTCCTCAGCTGTAGGACTGGACGAAATGAATCCTCTATTTTTGAAGATTATATTGCCAATCATACTCCCATATATCACATATGGTATATATTTAATTCAATTTTGACAACTGGGGAATATCCTCTACAATGGAAATTGGCAAAAATCGTCCCTATTCCCAAAGATTCTAAAGGTAACGAGTTTAGACCTATCTCTATTCTGCCATATTTATCAAAAGTTTTTGAAAGAATAGTACAAAATCAAATGAGTTTACACCTCAACAATGGCAATTTCTTGACGACATATCAATCCGGTTTTCGAAAGAACCACAGTTGTATAACGGCTTGACTAAGTGTTACTGAGGATATAAGGCAAGCTATCGAGGAAGAGAAGGTGACCTTTTTAGTTCTGCTGGACTTTTCCAAGGCATTTGACACTGTTGTCCATTCTCATTTGTGTGATAAGTTGCTTAGGCTTTTTAAATTTTCTACTAGTGCAGTCAAATTGATTCATTCCTACTTATCGGGTAGGATGCAAGCTATCCGATTAGACAGCATTCAATCAGATTTCCTAGAAACTCTAAATGGTGTTCCCCAGGGATCTTATGCGTTGATCACAGGCAAATGGTCTTTTGTTAAACAAAATCCAAGTGCTTAGTTGTTTCAAGGTATCCATTGGACCTTTCCTACTTTCCACCTATAGTCCTAAACAACGCTCCTATTAAATATGTTGAAAGGGATAAAAACCTTGGAATGATTTTTAACCGCAACCTGACCTGGGATAACCATATCAACGCCGCGATCGGAAAAACTCATGGTGTACTTAGAACTTTGTGGGCAACTCAATCCTTTACTCCTGTTAAGACCCGCATTATGCTGGTAAAAACTTTGGTCATACCAACACTAATTTATGGATGCGAAATTTTCGGAAAGTGTAGCTCTGTCAGTAAAAGAAGACTGTGTGTCACCTTTAACAATACTATTAGGTACGTTTTCGGACTACGAAGGTATGATCATGTGTCAAGCTTTCCCAGACGCATTCTCGACATGACATTTGAAAGCCTTCTACAGTTTCGCTCCGTAACTTTGCTCTCACACATCCTGCAATCACGACAACCCCCGTACCTCTATGAAAAACTAATAATAGCTTCCTCAAACAGATCTGGCCACTTAATTCATCCTCGATACTCTTACCTTACCTCCGAGCGTCAGTTTTTTATTAATGCTATCCGCTTATGGAATTCTTTGCAGCGATCTATTAGACGTATTGAAAACGCAGCAAGGTTTAAAAATGTATTAATTATTTATCTATCCCAAAATAGATAGTTAAACAATAATGTAACCTATTTTAACTCAATTTCTTCTTGTCTAATTCATGTATATTCTATTTAATATTGTAGCTTTTATCTGCAGTCTAAGCTTATCACTAATTAATACGATATTATATCTTAAAGTGTATAGGCATTACAATGATAATAAATGAAATGAAATGAAATGAAATGAAATGAAATGAAATGAAATGAAAATGATCTCATGCGAGTTCAGTGCTTTGATAGCGGTTTGGCTGTCTGACAGTAATGCGATGTCCTGCCCGCGATATTTCCTGTCTAGGTTGAATTACGCACAGCTTTCGATCGCGTGAACTTCTGCTTGAAATATACCGGGAAAATTTCGTAGGGATTCTGAGTATCTAGTCCTGAACCCGTATATTCCTGCCCCAGTACCAGTAGATGTTTTCGATCCGCATGTGTACCATTTAATTATGTATTGTTTGAATTGGCACTTATCGGACTTACGCCCCAAATCTATTTTGTTGTTCAGCTTTCAGTAATTTTTTCTTTTTAAAGCAGTATTTCGTGACCATATCGTCTCTGGGCCAGTCCAGAAGCGGCACCGATTTCGAGAGATATAGTTACTTGCTCTTTGTTTGTGGTGCATGTTCCTTTCCCGATGCCCTATTTGTTAATTCTCAATATGGTATCTTTGGTATGCAGCTAACTCACTATAATGCAGAACCTTGGCGACGTTCTCTGAACCAGCTTTTATCCGTTATTGAAGAGCCTACGCGTGCGAAGTTTAGATTGAAAGCGCAACAAAGTGAGACCAGGTTTACGTATCCCTTACTCAACCATGATCTGGCTGCGAAAAACTATTTCCACGATCGGTTCAGCGTTGAAGTAATCTCTATCATCTTTAAGGCGAGAGGCGAACTACTTCAGCTGAACTTCAGGCCTCATATAAGCGACGGGAATGAGGAATGCAGCCTATGCAACCTTCGAACAAAGGAAGACGTTTTTCATTTTATTGGAGCTTGCCCAATATTGAAAGAAATCAGACGAGCGTACTGGGGTAAAGAGGCGCTATCAATGGCTGAATTCATAAGAACTCTAGATGGTGAGGACTGGAACGTGCTGGCTAGCTATCTTAAAGCTGCATTAAAATACCGGCAGCAAATAATGAACGAAGCATTTTAAATCACTACATTTGCAGAAAACTTTATTCTAATTCTCTCTTTTCTTCGGCTGACGGCAATGGCCAAAGTCTTTTATTGTAAATTATTGTTAAAAAATTGAATATGAAGTTTAAAAAAATAAATTTACTTTACTACTACTGGTATCTTTGGCGATTAGCTCAAGCGCTATGTGTAGTGGAGGTACCATTACCTTTAGTGCTGCTGTGGGACAGGTTCACATGGCTCCTGTTTTACTATGCGGGCTAATCCTTGCACTTTGCTCAGGGATGCCCCCGTCATGGTTAGCCTTGTTCTTTTAACCCATACCACCGTACCGTATGTGATGATGAGCCTTTCTATCATCATGTACATCCACCTCAGCGTGGTTGGTCTGCATCCTCAGGTTTTTCCTGAAATGTTCCTACACACCGTAAGTGCTCTAGTGGTTTTGGTTACCACAGATTCTATATGTTCTACCCAAAGGAGTTTGCTAGTGTTATACCTAAATACTTGATATGTTTTTGTGGGTCGACCCTGATCCCTTCCAATAGGATATTTTGCATACGCTTTAGCTGTCTGTCTTGGTGAAGGTTATCGTAGTGATTTTGGTAGGATTCACTCTAAAGTCTAAGTCCCACCATACCTTCTATGGTATTTTTCCCTTTGAATGATTTCACATAGCGTTTCTTCAAACTTTCATCTTGCGATAATGGCTACATCGTCGACGTACCCGTCGACGTAATAAAGCGGCGTTGCAAAGGAAGACGAGAGCTGCTCGTGAGCTTTACGAGTGTGAAAAATTAAGGTTTTCTTCTTCAGACCATCGACCCTTAAAACCGATTTGCTTATGTCAGATAACTGACCCGTTAATATCGGTTAAGATTCTCGGCCGACGACAGATAATTTTACTCTGTATCGCTCTCTTTTTAAGTCAGACCACCGAACCGATAACATCGGTTATTATAAACGACATAGGTAATATAATAAAGGTGAATTAAAATTGACCTATCGTATTTTCTTTCTCCTATTACTGGGTTCCTTGATTTATTTTCCACAACGAGCAAAAGAGACGGGAAGAACATCGGCTTCTCCAAAAAAAAAAGTAGAAAGAGCATAAGAAGCGCGCGTTTGAGAATATCCAGAGTTTATACTCCAGCAACAATGTACGGAAGTTTTACCAAAACGTAAAAAGAACGTATCAGAGGAGCAAAGCCCGTACAGAAACTTGTAGAGATGAAAATGGAAACCTCGTAGTAGAATCACAGTTCGTGCTGACAATATGTAAAAACTACTTCTGCAGACTGTATAACAGCGACGAAGACCAACATCCCGCTGTCAGGCAGAATGAACCATTCAACATAGACGATGATAGTCAAAATTTCCGTCCACCTGACCAAAACGAAGTGAGGATAGCAATATCCAAGATAAAATCTAACAAGGCTGCTTCGAGAGGAAAAGTCTTTGTAAGATTTTCGGTCCCGTTTGCGTTGACGGGTTTTGGAGGAGAAGATTCAATTACGAACTATACGAGCTGTACAGCGACATCGACCTAGTCAAAAAACTGCGTATTGGACGTCTGAGATGGCTAGGACATGTAGACTGAATGGACACCCGAAGAGTCTTTAAATCTAACCCCGAGGGACGACGCAGTAGTGGACCTCCTCGCCGTAGGTGGCGCGTACAAGTTCAAGCGGACCTCGACCAACTTGGAGTGCGCAACTGGAGGCAATTAGCTAAGGACCGAGCTAAATGGAGAGGCTTGTTGGTTGAGGCCCAGGTTCACCGCGAACTGTAGCACCACCTAAGTAAGTAAGTATATGCATTTCTGGAAGCTCGACTTTCCTTCTTTGAATGGCAAATACTGTCTCGAATTATACCGTTGGACGTCTGCCTCTCCTTACTTTGTACTAAATGATTTTTCATCAGTTTTGGTTAAACATTTCACCTGAAAGGCGATAAAATGAATTTGTGACAGTGGGGTAAATAACAAATCCGCATATGACAGTTTCTTAAAAATTGTTTGTTTGCAGAGACTATCAGATCTCTTCTATGGTATTATTCGGTCGAGTGAAGCAATTGCTCTTAAGATGAATATTTCCATGAGTAAAAGATCCAGATACTTTAAAAAACATTACCTAAAACAATATTATACAAAATTCGAGTACCTAGCAGAAACGAAAAATTTGCAAGTCTTCTTTCTTCTTTCACGCAAACGAATATTTTTTTATTTTACATTTCGACTCCGAAATTTTATCCGATTTTCCGTGTTAATTCATTCGAAGATATAGAGCGGTTCATCGATTTATGTTATTGTACATGAACCTAAAGTGATTTCTAAATTTACTTGGCTAAGCCGAGAATCTCTTTCTCAATTATTTTTCGCAGTCTGCTCCGCTCCAGATTTCCAATAATGCCAAAACCGACGCACATTCCTTATAGCTAATTAATTTCATCAATATATTTTTTTATTAGACAAGCAATCAGAATAAACCACTCATACCAGTAACTATTTAAATAGGATCATAAAATCGATTGCCTCTGGCAACACCCTTCCTGCACCACTACTTATATGCTTGCACTATCCTTACACCCAGCCATTTGAACTATGCGCCTCGCTGCATATTTCCCTTATTTACCCTCAGTACAAGAGAGAGCCAAAACTAAAGGAGAGCATTTCCTTTTTTTTGCTCTATATACGAGTATTGCAAGGTACTAGCACTGTCACATCCAAAAATATAAATTTCTCCTCTCTTAATTTCATTCCAAAAGCACTAGAAAAAAATAAACTTAATTTCACAAGGAAGCACTATACAACCGACAAACTGTACTTAATCACTCGTCCCACATTACAAATAGAGTTCCTAAAAAAAGTTATGAATCTCAAAGTAAACGAGTATCTATCTATTCGCAACCCAACAACAGCAGGAGCAAAAAGAAAAAGCACCGCAGAGATGACGATACACACGATTTTATTTAAGCCCTCTGATATAATCTCCTCACTATCCATCTCATGTTGAGATACATTATTATACTCGTACATACATATGGTTTTTTTTCCAGATACATTTGCTGTACGAGTATGTTGGGTGTCGTGTGTCCTTTCACATACAAGAAAGAGGGGGGCGGGAGGAAAATCGCGTGAGAAAAGTTTAGGAAACAAATTATTTTTTTTTAATAATTTATGCAAAAAGAATATATGTATACTTACAAAAAATTTAAATCCGCCGACGACCTTGTAGATGTGTGAATATAACGCGGAACGATTTTTTATTTTATTTTTTTTACTTAAAACTTATTTTTTGATAAAAATCACAGATAATATATATTTTTAAACTTTTCGAATGTAAGATGCGTTATATATTTTTTTTAATTAGACGATCACTTGTAAAATATAAACATATTCATAAAAAAAATTTCAAATTTGTTTATCTTAATACTTTTTTTTTTTTTGTAGTGGGTAGGCCTTTCGGAGGAGACGGGAGGCGTGGTATATATTCACAAAAAGTATCTCTTTTTGGGTTTAATTTTGTTTCGATAACTTTTTCGTTTTTTGATATTTCTAAACGAAATTATCTTTGCCCGACAGAGCGCACTGCAATTGGGATGACGTGTAAAAACACTTGGTGCGTCTCAGCGGTTTAAGCCTCCTCTGGCTGGTTGGTTTGGTGTATGGTGCGGGCTCAAACTCAAAGTTGGGGCCCCCCAGACCACCTCCACCGGCCGTCCCCAAGTGAATTTATTTTTTTATGCTTTTATATTATTTATTTTTAATTGTATTTTATTTGATTTTTATAATTAAGAAAATTTACACAATAAATGGTAAAGCGAATTGGAATCCTTTTCGAACAGCTTGTGCACAAATTTTGAACAAATGTAAGTTTTTCTTTTTTTCTAGATTTTCTGGTTGAACCCGATTGTATAAGTGTTGCGGTGAACTTCAGCAGCAGTAACAAGCAACAAAAGCTATGATGAGAGATACAGACTGGTTGCTGGGTTTGAAAAACTGCAGCGCAAGCTATAGATATGGATGTATGCTGGACCAATTTTTTATTTTTTTTTTTTTTATTCAAGCAAAAGAAAAATTGTTTTTTTTTTAACTCAAAAGGACTTATAGCAAAGATGTATATATAGAGAGAAAAAATAAATGAATCGAACGACGTAAGAGTATCCGGAATTTTTCCTTCGTCTGGAGGAAGTTCTCAAAAAATCGGATTTTTTTAGATTGTTTTCAACCGTTTTTGTGTGTTTTTTTTAGCTTGAAATTGAAATTCAAAGTTGAACCGGACGAAAACCGCGGTGTATTGGGTTTTTAGATTGAAAATATGAGGATTCTTTTACACTTTTTTAATATGCCTTAGTGTATTTTGTTTGCTGTAAGGGTGGATGAGACCGATTCGATGACTTAAATTGAACTGACTGAATGTTTGGCAAGGAGCAGATGATGCACGGAACCGTGAATATCTTTTCTTGTTATAGTGGGTTGTTGTTGGTTCTCTTAGTTTGTGCTGAGTTGAGAATATTGCGAGGAGGCTTTTTTTGCTTCAGATACGGAACGAAATATGGATACAGATACCCCACTATGAGCTGATAGTGGTGGTGACTGGTGAGCACATGTACTGTGATGGTTTCAGCTGTTGTGTTGTTGGGACGTGCGGTTAAATCGAATAGAAATTATGTTAGAAGTACACACGCGTACAAATAAACAACCACTATGGTGTGCACTACGCTTTGTCGTCTGGTTGCTATATATGGCGTAAGGGGTGCAAAATGAGGGGAAATGTGCGGTGCTGCTGGCTTGCAATTAGCGAAATTCTATTTTCTCTTTAGGGTAGATGGTCGAATTGTTGGAATTGTACGGTTGCATAGTACATTACCATGTGACAAACAGATTGATTGAGAATTCCAAATGTGTTCTTACATACAATTAAGTTGGATCTGCTTCATCACGAGGGTGTTCTCTTGAGAAAGGTCATGTTTTCAGGTTGATATTTGATCGGTTCAAACGGTTTTGAAGTGGAGGGTTCATTGTACTCAGAACGATAAAAAATTTTGTGAATACAAGGAAATGTATTTGTGGTAATGTGGTGCATTGAATTATGATTTTGAGCACGATATACGAGTAAATCTTATTAAGATCTCCTGTTAGAAAGATCGAGGTCTTAGTTGGTTGGTATCTTCTGCTACTTAAGTACTTACTTATTATTTAGGTGGCGCACAGTTTAGGGTTAACCTAGGCCTCAACCAACAAGCCTCTACGTTTAGTTGAGGAGGCTAATTTCCTCCAATTTCGCACTCCAAGTTGGTTGAGGTCCCCTTAAACTGTGCGCGTCACCTACGATGAAGAAGCTATCTACTGTGTCGTCCCTTTGGATTAGATTTAAAGTTTCTGCAGTCCGGAGCTTTGGTGTCCAAACGCTTTACATGAACTAGCCATCTCAAACGTTCAATGCACAGTATTTTGACTAGGTCAATGTACAGCTCGTACAGTGCGTCATTGAATATTCTCCTCCCAAACGCATGAACAAAAAACCGGACCGAATATCTTACGAAGGACTTTTCTCTCGAAGTGGGATATCTTCATCCGCTTTTAATAAAGTTCATGTTTCAGCGGCGTAAAGAAGGACTGGCGAATTCAGGGTCTTATAAAGAGCGTCTTTAGTTATTCCAGACAGTGCTTTACTGTTGAATCGCCTTATTAGCAAAAAAAAAAAAAAAAAACGATTGGAAAGAGTTATTCTTCCCTTGATTTCTGCGCTGGGGTCGTTTTCAGAATTTATAGCAGAACCAAGGTAGACAAAGGTCCTTACTATATCGAAGTCGTAGCTTCCCACTGTGTCCAATTTGACGGTGTTGATTGTCCCTTCTAGTTGACATCATATATACCATATTTGGTTTTTCTCTCGTTTATCGCTAAACCTATTTTGGCCACTCTGCTTCAATGCTTGCAAACTCACCGATGATATCCCGCTGAGTTCTTCCAATAATGTCAATATGATCGGCGTATCCAAACAGTTGTACAAACTTTTGATAGATTATGCCCCTGGTCTTGGCTTGTGAATTCCGCACAATCCGTTCAAGAAAAATACTAAAGTGTCATGACAGCGCATCACCTTGTCCTCAACATTTTTTGACATCAAAACGTCTCGGTGAGGTCATTACCGACCTTGATGGAGCAGCGAGCGCTCTCGATAGTTTGGCAGGGATGTCGAAACCAGACATTTTTCTATATATGTAGCTCTTCTCTATAGGTGCTGTCAGAGGCGGCCTTGAAATCGATAAAGAGATGGTGGGTATCGATTTTCAATTCTTGCGTTTTCCCCAGGATCTGTCAAAGTATGAAGATTTTATCGTTGGTGGACGTGCCTGGCCTGAAACCGCACTGATAGAGCCAAGCAAGCTGTTGATGAACGGTTTCAGGCGTTCACCAAATATCGCGGAAAAAATCTTATATGCGATGTTGAGGAGACTGATGCCTCTATAGTTGGCGCCGTTGAGGGGGTCTCCTTTCTTGTGGATCGGGCAAACGATGTTGAGATTCCATTCATCAGACATGCACTCGTCTGACCAAATATTCGAGATGAGTTGGTGTATGGTATCTACCAATTCATCGCCAGCTGCCCTGAAAAATTCGTCCGTTGGGTACCTGGATATTGCGGTATAGAAGGCAACAAAAAAGCCGACATGCTGGCTAAAAGAGGAGCGGAGCTCCTCTCCTCCACTAAGATGCGTGGCTAAGGGAATTATCCTTGATAGAATTATGCATATGTTTAATCTAAGATGGTTCAACTTAGATAGTCATAGGGTATCCAAGGCCTGTGTTAGATCGAAGGAAATCTAGCGAGATCATAAAACTAGAAAGATCACGGCTAAGAACAGCGATATACTCTCTATACTCTCTGGCTATAGTATTCTAAGGAAGCACGCTTTGAGATTAAGATTAAGATTATCTAGTACGGATGTTTGTAGGTACTGCAAACATGTCTCAGAGGACATAATACATATACTCTGTGAATGCCAGGACATTGCTATGGTATGGCTAATGTACCTTGGAAGATACTTCTTCAGTAACTTAGAAGTGGAACCACAACAATGACAAATTCAAATTGTGTAGGAAAGTTAAGTGTGTGAGAGAATTGGTTAAGGTTTTTGTCGTGAAGGTTCCCTAGGGATAGCGATGAGCCCATGATAACCTCATAACCGTAATCAACCTAACCTAATCTTTTCTAAGCTCTAAATATTCTCGATGGTGCGCTTCTCATACTCTCCCTTATATTTTTCAAGAAGCCTCCTTTGCAGTGCCTGCTTTATATGCCTCTTGTTTAGCTACAAGCACATGTTTCGAAATATTGTTCGGGCCAGCTCATCAATTGCGGCGTTAATGATGGCATTATGGCAGCATTTCCACTGATCATTCTTGGATTGAGAGATTTCGGGATACGCGTTCAGCGAAGAGACTGGCGGTCTCTTGCGATTCTACTTTTTCGACGTTAAATTTTCTCACAGTGGTTGTTCTTTGGTGCTCAGTTTGGGATATCAACATTCATATCTTGGCTGCAACAAGATAATGATCCAGATCTATGTTCGGCCATAGGAAGGTTCGGATATCCCGAATACTGGAGGCATGTCTTGCATCGATCGCAATATGATCAATTTGGTTGATAGTTACACGATCATTGGACCTCCATATCTGCTTTTGAATACTGAGATGAGGAAACCATGTGCTTGCTATAGCGACGTTTCGCTCGACAGCGAAATCAATTAGTCTTAGTCCGTTGTCAGAAGTGTTGCCGTGTAAGCTATGTCTACCGACTGCCCTACCAAAGACGTTTTCATTTCCTATTTTGGCATTAAAATCGCCCAATATGATTTTAGCGTAGTATCTGTGACATTGCTCATATACAGACTCATATACTCTTTAGTTAGTAATTACAATGAGTACAAAAAGTAAGTGTAGCGAGTTGATTTCAACTTCAATTTCAATCGGTTGCGGTGCTAGAATACGTCCAGAAAAACTTTGTTCCTCGATTAAACTGTTCATGTGAACAACTTTCGCGGTTTCTTTAAACGTGCTACCGTTATATATACCTCTAGATGTATACATTTTTGTTGCAAATTTTTGTAGATAGTGACTTTGCAACACGTTAGGAAATGTTGATATTTTCGAAATAGGCAGCATTTCTACGATGTTCAAATGAGACAATATCACAATATCTCTATCACATAGAAGTTTTAACGCGAAATTGTGTACCCTTTCTAGAATGTGCAGAGCGGTTTTGAGTACACCAGACCAGACGTGTGTTATATACCATACCAGACGTGTGTTATATACCATCTTTGGATGGAGGGATACATTATAGATTGAGGCTAGATCAAACAGGGTAAAATGTTTTTTACAACGCTTAAGGAATCCTAGACATTTTGCAGCATTTTTGGTGGCCTCGAATATGTGATGCGCATACCGGTAATGCCAAGCCTTTCGGATTCAGCGATGCAAGTAACATTCATGTATAATAGTTGAGGGTCAGCTACTGGCAATGTCATGCCAGGCGTTCTACCGGGAACACACAGGCTGTACGAGTATATGGTATCATAAAATTTTGTGAAAAGAGAACTAAGCGATCAACGAGTAGTTCAATGTGTTGCTTTTCAAGATACAAGCGCTGAATTTGACAATCTGAAAATCGGCTTAAGAAGAGGATGTTACATAATGTAAAGGTCCCTTCTACTTTCAGAGATACATATAAGCCTACAACATTCACACACATGTGAGGTTTAAATCTGCTTAAAACTGGGCATCCGCGATCATAAATGCCATTCGCATTTGACAGCAAGCGAAATTTGAAGTTTTGTAAGACAGTGTAATTGGATGGAAGTGCCTGTGTCAAACCGTTTCACAGCATTTAACATCATTTGACCGTTTCACAATCTATGAAAAACCAAAGTATCAAATGAGTTAAGCTGAAGGAGAAGATTATATGAACGGGGAAGGAAGTTTGACCGGATGGATGAGTTGCAACCAGAAGTCTTGAATATTGGCAGAGTCAGCTATCGCATTTTAAATCGAAAATTAAATTTTCTTATTTGCATTGCAACTACAATGCATATGAACTGTATATTTTACGAAATTAATTATTTTTCTATGGAAATTTTTATATTGAAATAAAAGTCTTTAAAACCAAAATCGAAAATTGTGGAAAAAGTGACTACGGTATTCGGCAACCAGTAGAATTGCAAGGCACACTACCAAGGCTCGTAGTCATCCGTCAGTCGTTCAAGCATCATAATGCTTTTCGGAACTGCATCTCTTCTTTTTCGATGAGCGGAATGATGAGGATGCATAAATAACAAATTTCTCATGTGTCATTCGAACGAAATGGCGATAGAACACCAGTTCTACAGCAAATGCACTAATTTTGCACAAAGTCGCTCTTTACGTAGTTCTCGTTGGAATCTTTTACCAGACACTGTACGGCTTTCGCGGCTGCTATTCGACGGCAAAGGCTTGGGCCAGAGCCACTTTCATTTCATTTTCAACTCCATGGACTGCTAGAACCTTTTCTTTATCCATTTCGAAATAATTTAAACTTATTTAAGAACTCTATGGAATTTACTGCTCGCAACAACTTGTAAAATGGATTTGTAAGATTTTAGATAACGTCAAATTCTTCTTCTTCTTACTATTCTGGCGAGGTTATGATTTAAACTCAAGGAATTATAAACCTCCCACTTCAGTGCATTTCTACTGATCCGCCTGTGCCGTTCTGATTACTGTTTGGTCGCAGAAAATATCACCAAGCTTCACCTCGTTACTGAGGGAAACCAAATGTTGATGTCGTTTCATTTGTGTGATCCAAGCGTTTTTAGGCCTGCCTATATACGTATGTAGTCCAAGCAGAGGTTCACGTGATGAAAAGATATGCCCAATTCTATCTCGACAGGAAATATCGCAGCTAGACATCGCAATACTGTCAAATAGCTAAGCCGCACTGAAATCACATGAGATCAGATCCAGCGTCTCACCAAGATTAACAAGCTGACCCAGACTAATAAAGTAACGCTCTACTAAAACCAGGGCATGTATGTAGGAGTGGAGGGTAACGAAGCAGTTGATGAACTAGCTACAAAAGGCTCTGACACCCCGTTCCTTGGACCGTAACCTTTTTGTGACATAAGACAACACAAAATACGGGAAGAATTGAAAAAAGAAGAGAACAAATGGGCTAAAAACTGGGACGATATCCCTGATTAAGAGAGGCGGGAGAAATGTTGGTGTATTACAACCAAAAAAGAAGAGGAACCTGCCTAAGGGAAAGCAGAAATCGACTGCGCATTTTGACAGACATGCTAGCGAGTAACTGCAGACTTCAGGAGCACCTTATGAAACTGGGAATAGAAAGGAATGGACAGGGGATTTCGCCCAAAAAACCACCATACCTCTTTATGGAATGCGAAGCACTAATCCACAAAGGAAGACATCACCTAGGTGCCTATGTCCTATCAGAGGTGGATCTACCTGCCCTGGATCTACTTCAGATACTCGTACTACGGTTCATCAAAACAATTGGACTAGATGAAGAGTTCTTAATCGAACACGCCATCGACTAAATCTCTAGGTTGGGGGGCACAAAGATCTAACATAGGTCGCAGTGCTGTTGCACCTAACCAATCATCACACATCTATATCACACGGCAGGACTAGATATGTAAATTATACTATTAATATGGGATCATCTGAGTTTTTCTGCAACAAAATCTTATATTTCCGAGCTGTGATTTCTGAGCCAATAACTTGCTGACCGATAAAATCGCCCATTACCTTATGAATGGGCATACAATTTCATATCGTTCCACTAAAAACCTACACCCTCGCACACATCCTACTACAACAGTGCAGAAAAAGAAGCAATAAAAAAGCCGCCCAAAACAAAGACAAACGTCCTTCCTTTCCCAAATGCGATTCTGGTCATGCGCAGGATTCCCACGAAATCTGCAGTGAGCTCTGAAAGAAAAGGCAACAACAAAACGTCCGCACGAGGTACACTCATCATTTTATTCACTAACACCAGTCAAATTCGTTTCAAATGGCTTCTACCTCGGCTCTCTCTTGCCGACATTCCTTCAGCAATGCCGCCGCCACCGACGACACGCGGCCTATTTTTGTTTCTCTTCACACCGTGGTTGAAGAAAATCCATTTCGTGGTGTTTCTCCTCCAGCGGAACAACCATCACCGACCACACACTCATCATTACCATAATCCTCCTCGCCTTTATCCAGCTCACCGAACTATGGCTTGGCTAGCTGGTTCGGAGAGGTGAGTATGTGGTATTCATCTAAGAAGGGGCAGCAGCAGAAAAATCCATTTCAGCCCGCACTTGCGCCGTAGCTGGACACAGAGCAGCACCCCGCACAGCCCAAGGCTGTGCCAATTTACTTAGGATTTTGGGTAATGGCTCTACAAACGGGCCTCTGGATTTAATGATTCGTATGGTTATGGCACAGTGCACAGTTCTTCGTCTTTCCGGTGGAGAGGGTGCTCAAGGTGTTCGCCTACCTGCGCCTAGCAATTTCTTCTTGCCGTCTCCATTGTTTGGGCGAACAGAGCAAGATGATATCGCTCTTAATACCTTGTATACTCCCATAAACGATTTTATTTCTAGAGTGACAGGATAAGTTCATAGCAGTTACTTGTCTCTTCAGCTGTACGCCTGGTGTTAGGTTGGGAATGTGACACATGCTACTTTGCTGCTTACACCACTCGGTGGTATGCGAAACTCCCAAACGTACACAGAAACAAGAACTCTCAAGGAATTCAGCAATACGTTTAGTCAGTGTCGTCGTCGTCGTTATTCCAGAACTATTTTCGGATTTTGTCTGCCTTTCGTCATTCTGCGTCATTTTGGGTGTGCGCGCTTTGTTCCACGTTGCCTATTTTATGGTTGACCTGTTGCCTTATTTTTTCACAAGGTAATAACTCCCAGGACTCATTGTGGCAACACTTTTATTCGGTGACGTTTTATGCGGTCGACGCAGATGTAATCTTGTAAGATACATACACAGACGAGGATACTTATCCTATTGGGTTGGTGTTGGCAAATCGTTTGTTAATTTTTTAAGCGATGGAATGAGAATTTACGTCGACTTTTATCTAAATTTAGATTGAGATGTGGAATCAAATTTTTAAATCGTTTCATCTCCTTACATTCTAAGTTGACGCGGATGTCTTGTTATTGGAACCTAGCTATTGCTGAAGCGAGATCTGAGATTTTACAGCAAATGTAAGAAATGGAAAGGATTTGTCCATCCATTAGGAGTATACGTACATACATACATATACAGGTTACCGAGCGAAGACGATACGAAGGTGATGACTTGTGGTACAATTAATTTTCGTAATACATATTTCTGAGATTGCGATTCAAATTTCTTTAAAACTGATAACAGGTGGTAATTGGAAATTTCAGAGAGATGACCTCGAAAAATAATTTCCTGATGGATGTGGGAACAACAATTTGAAGGCTTGGAAAGAATATGTTCTGCTTCCAAGAGTTGCTTTGTTAGAATAGTAAGGGCGTGGGTTTTAGCGATAGATAGATAGTTTTGTTAACTGGCTTTGAAAGGCATTCATAATCAATTTACAATTGTATTACATGTTATTATAATTATATTGTTACGGTACAATTTTATAGAAAAAAAAAACAATTTCAATATGTATATTTTTTAATAACTTTGTCTTGCGAATTCAATGGCTGCTTTTTTTAATATTTTCAAATTTAATTCATTTTTCGCATTATTAGACAGTATATTAAATAGTTTAAATCCTTTATATATTGATAAATTTTGTGATTTAGCACTTAATATATTTGGCAATCTTATATCATGCATATTTCTTAATAAATATGGTTGTACTTCTCTAGCATACATTAAATATTTTGACAGATACTTTGGCATTAAGTATTAATTCGAAGGTGACGGGAAAATACTCTATAAGCGCACAAAGTTTTATCCTGAATTTTGATATGGGGCTTGGATAAATTAGGTTGGATCAGTGTTGGCATGGTATAGAAACGTGAAGGGAAGAAAAAGGTAGGTTAGGTTAGGTAAGTGGGCAGGTGTAGGGGGATAGAAAACCTCCATAACACACTCACGTCAGTATAGACCCATTGTGATACCCATGGGGGGAAAGGAGATAGAAAAGGAAATCCCTTCCTCGTGGAAAAATACCGTCTTTGTAAATATCCTAAAGAAAGAACTAAGTACTCACTGTGCCCTAGATACAAACCATCCAGAGGATTTGATGAAGTTTGCGATGTCATTTATTGGTCTGTTGGACAACTCTTCTAGATCCTCAAAGAAGTGTTTTCCAAGGATCTTATTTCTCAAATGATGGAGGCCTGGGCAATGACAGAGAAAGTGGGCGGTGTCCTCCTGAGCCTCCTCGTCGCCGCAGCCTCTACAAAGGTCTTCGCTAGTCACACGTAGTTTTTTCATGTGTTACCGCATGATATTATGCCCCGTAATGACTCCTTTTAAGGTAGAGAGGGATTTTCTATGCCTCTGTATGAGTCTATTGGTTCTTACTCTGTAAAATGCGGGCCACAGCTTCCTCGTGGTGACACAAGTATCTAAAGAGGTCCACCTATTGTTAGCCTCCGTTATGGCTTTGTTTCCTGCTTCGAGCTTAAGGGCGCAAGGCGGGATGTACACCGAGGGGTCGGATTGGTCCGAGCTTAGTGCTGAGCCTCCTCTAGCCAGTTCATCGGCTTTCTCATTCCCTGGTATGCCTTTATGACCAGGTACCCAGCAGAGCTTTTTTTTTTTTTCTTTTCTTTTTTCAAGTAATCGTTGACTTTTGAGTCGATCGGTTTTCTTTTTTTCCCTTTTTTTCCGCTAAGAAAAAAAAAAAATTAAAAAAAAAAAAAAATTAAAATAGCAACATTAAAAAGAAAGCCCAAAAACTCGGACTAGTGTTTTCCAGTGCACGGGGAATAGCTTAAGCTTCTCACGAGAGAAGACTTCGTCCAACGCAGTGCACCTAGCATAAAAAAAAAAAAAAAAAATATAGAAAAAATTGTTTAGTTCCATCTAAATGGACTCCTCCTCAGGGGGACGAGTGATGATGGAATTCACGGAGATAACGAGAAAAGAGTTTCTCGACGCTCTGGAGATGACTAAAACGTTACGGGAAGAAGTTTTAATGATACGCAAGACAATTAAAGAGATGCAGGAGAGTGACACCGACTCGGCGTCTCTACGGAAATCTGTGAAGAAACGCAAAAAAAATACAGCAAAAATTCAGCATAATGAGAACAAATTCGCTTTGCTAGCCGAAGAAATGTCTATCGATAATGACGAATCTCCCGAAATTTCAAGTGTAAAAACCAATACGGACGCTCCAACAAAAACAAGGACATTAATTGCGCAAATGAGGCAAAAGAATATGGAAGAAAGAAAAAATAATAGAGAAATTAACAGTGTACAGAAACCGTTATCAACTGTCAACAGTGAAGGCGAAAAAAAGACGACTAATACGACACCAACAGTAGTCGCAAGAAAAAGACCACAACATATAAAAGTTTTTAAAGAAGATAGCCAGGTATTGTCAAAATTATTACAAGAAGAAATAGGTAGAGATAATTTTAAAATTAAAAGTATAAATAGCAATAAATTTTCCTTAACCTTAAACGATAAGGATGACTGCAACAAAGTAAAAAAACTGCTTAATGAGGCAGATACACAGTATTTTTCATATACCAGCAGAGAAGACAAGTTGCAGTCATTCTTACTGAAGGGTCTCAGCGTTGGCTTTAATCCAGAAGAAGTTCTAAAGGAGCTTAACGAGCTTAAAGTAGAAAACTTAAACTTCGTTAGGGCATTCAGGTATGCTACGGCGAACTCAAAGCGTGAAAATAGAGTCCTGCCTATTATAGCGGTACAGCTATCTCCGGACAGCAGAGTAGAAAATCTGAGAACTATTAGGTATTTAGAGGGGCATTTGGTGTCTTTCGAAAAAAATCGGAGGAACGGTGTCCTTCAATGTCACCGGTGCCAGAGATTCGGGCACGCTTCTCCAAATTGCAAGAGGGTAAGAAGGTGCGTCAAGTGCCAAAATACGCATGAGACTGGTGAGTGCCAAGTGCAAAAAGAAGCAAGCAAGGAGCAGTTATTTTGTGTCCTTTGCCAGAAACCTGGTCACCCTGCCTCATGGCGGGGATGCGAAAGCTACAAACGACTAGCAGATCGGCTTCAGGTACAGAAAAGGGAAGCGCAACAAAAGGTTGCACAGAAAGTAAGGATGATTGACAATCATGTTCGAGGAGGGATCTCCTTTGCAAACGTGGTAGGCAATAGTGGTGGGTCAAGCCCTGCTGGCTCCAATATTCTTGGATCAAAGAGTATTAGTCGCTCCGCAAACGACAGTTTGCAAACCCAAGTAGACAGTCTGACCAAAACTGTTGCAGATCTCTCAGAGAAAGTTGATACCCTTCTCAACATCCTTAGTCATCAACATGTCTAGACCTAATTGTGCAACCCTAAAAATAGCTGCTCTAAATGTTAACTCCATAATCGCCATCAGTAGGCGTGGTGATCTGCTGCGCTTTGTGGGTGACCATAAGCCAGACATTCTTTTTTTAAACGAGACAAAGCTAAATGACTGATATCATTTAGAGTTCATTAACTATGACGTAATACGAACAGACAGACGTGATTCTATTCGAGGTGGCGGTACGGCAATTCTTGTCAGGAAACCACTTCGATACACTAAAATTGAACGAAGTGATATTAGAAGCTTTAGTTGTCTCTATTGGGCGCCGTGGCGTAAGTGGTTAGTGTGTCGGATCACTACGCGTGAGGTTCCAAGTTCGAATCCTACAAAACACCAAAAAAGTTTTTTCACGGTGCCAGCTCTCGCGAGCGTCTGACAAACATCCGAGAGTATTGTCGTCTCGAAAAAGCTTCTCAAATCGGCGTTCGGATACGGCACTAAACTGTAGGTCCCTTCCATTCGTGTGAAAAATATAACGCACACAACATGAGTGGTTGCGAGAAGCTAGGCCCTGGCACTCAAAGAGCTGTTGCGCCAAATATTTATTTTTTTTTTTTTTAGTTGTCTCGAGACAACTATTATCTCGCTGCCTCTCAGGGACAATGGTTGTCTGTACTTAATATCAGCATATGCGGCTAAAGGTACAGTCAATCTATTTAAAACTGAGATCGAAAAAATGTTCGAAATACTAAGACTAGATAGTTTAGACAACTATTTCGTCCTAGCTGGAGATTTGAACGCGAAGCACTCGGCCTGGTTGAACTCAACGGCGAACGGAAGAGGCAACTTCCTAAACCGCTTTATTGATGAAAACCAGGTCGAATATAAAATCAAATTATACAGCCCAGTTGCACCAAGTTTTCCTTCTGGAAATTCATATCTTGATCTTTGCATTGCGGACGCGCGATTGCAAATTCGAACGATCCACGATAATAAACTTTCTATATTGCCGTATGATAGCGACCATAATGCAATAGTTATGCCCGTGACATTTGCTGGCGACTCTACGTTTAGCTTCGCAACGCAGCACGAAGTCCCTAAATTGAATTTTAGGTAGACTGATTGGTGCAAATTTCAACGTTGTGCCATCAGAAAATATAGGAACTGCTTTTCCTCTTCTAATATTCCTAGTAATAGGAATCTTTCTAACGAGGAATGCGATTCCTATATCGGGAATTTAAATACGGTGGTATTACAAGCTATGGAGTCATCAGTTCCGAAAATTAAATCCAAAGACAGAATTGAATGTTATCTAAACCGTGACATTAAAACCCTACAAACCTACAAAAGCTTTTTAATCACTCAGATAAATCGTATACGACGTCAGTTTCAAGGGGAATCGCCCAATTTAGAGCTGCAAAGGTTAAAATCTCTTCTGAGAAATGTGAAGACACTGATAAATCAGCAGTTCGGGAATAGTGTCAACAATTATTGGAGGCAACGCGCTGAAAATATATTGAAGTCCGATTCCAGGAATATATTTCCTAAAATTAATCAGATGTTCAAGCCTCGGAACATTATCAAAATTCCAAAACTGAAAATTCCACTGTCTTCCCAGTCTCTTCTCTCTCAGGCGGAGATTAATAGCCAGCACTGCCCCATTATGGATAACCATTTCGTTATAGATAATGGAGCGGACAAGCTAAACTTAATCGGCTCTCATTTTGAGGCAATCCATGCTAGGGATCTACCAAGCTGCAGAACTAGCGAAGTAAATGAGGAACTGTCGAGGTTTCGCAACAGCGAAACACGAACTCTTCTGAGATTCTCTGAGCGATTAAAAGCGGGCCAACTAGCAGATGGACAGACTGACAATTACTTTACAACACTAGACGAACTGACATATATATTTAGGAAACTAAATAACAAAATGTCAAGTGGTTTAGATAACATTCCCAATATTATTCTAAAGCATATACCGGACGAAATTATACGGCAATATTGCGTAATATTTAATAATATGTTAAACAACTGCTACTTCCCGAGTTATTGGAAAACATCGAAGGTTTTTCCAGTAATCAAAAAGAAGAAGGATCCTTCTGATCCTTCCAATTATAGGCCAATAAGTCTCCTGCCTAATATCGGGAAGGTTTATGAAGTTGTTATTAGTATGTAAGTCCATTTTGTTCGTGTGCGAAAGAAAGGAGATAATACCGCGGAACCAATTTGGGTTCAAGAGAAACCATTCGGCGGTGCACGCTGTTACAAAATCGATTTCTGACGTTAGTTAGAATCTTAACGCCAAAAAAAGTACAGCTGCCTGTCTGGTGGATATCGAAAAAGCCTTCGACACGGTTTGGATCGGCGGGCTTTTATATAAACTTATCAGATATGAATTTCCGCATCATCTTATAAAGATGATTACATCTATGGTGTATGAGAAGAAATTCGTGGTAACAGACGGACAATACACGACGACTAAGGTTTTTAATGTCACCAATGGGCTCCCACAAGGCACAGTTACAGCACCGCTTCTGTTCAACATATATGTTTCCGAAATGCTACAGGGTTTGGATGATTCCCTAGCGTTTGCTGACGACGTTATTCTGTATGCAAGTGGCTCAAAAATACAAGGCATTCAAGGTGAACTTCAAAATTATTTTGATAAACTCCAAACATTTTGCTCCGAATGGAAACTTAAGATCAACCACGCGAAATGTGAAACTATACTGTTCCGCACCCCAGTAAGACGCGGTAATTCAGATTTGAGACGCAACTGGAAAAATTTACGAATCACGAGTTCTAATGGTCTTCGCATCGAATCAAAGATTGGTGTGAAATATCTAGGTGTCCATTTGGACAAATTTTTATACTATAATGAACATATAAATACACAGTTAAAAAAGGCAAGGGCAGCATTTATGTCCCTCAAACGCCTTTTTTACTCCAACTATCTGAGATCCGATGTGAAGGTCATATGTTACCAAGCTTTCGTTCGTCCAATCCTGACTTATGCGAGTCCAGTATGGTGGAACATAAGTCCATCGTATATGGAAAAGCTCCGATTATTTGAGAGAAAATGTATTCGAGCATGTATGCGGATGTACAGAAGCGCACATTCCGACTTTCGACATTATGTCTCCAATAAGAGGCTACTCGATGCTTCCGGTGTATCCAGAATCGACAATTTTACTCTGGATCTTGTGAGAAATCATTTTGCACGGTCAGCAAACGTTACAGAGAACGAACTTGTGTCAGGTCTATTTTACCCTAACCCTGGGTATTTCGGAAATACTATGGAGAGTGGATATATACCACCTGAGGCATTCTTGCATCTGGATGCACACGGTTATTTATCGGACTCAACGAACGTACCAATTATCTATCACGTTGCTAGAAGGGCAACAGATAAACGTATTCTCAATAGGCCTATTGACTCGGGTGATCGAAATGCCGTCCTAAGATACTGCGTAAGCATACCTGAAAGGGATATAATCAACACCGACCGGTTTAATCGGGAGAAATACTGGTGGCTCGACTGGGTTGAAGCTAATGTTTAGGTTAAGTAGGACTGGGCCCTGGTATGTTATTTTTGGTTCGCAGGTTAAAAGGGGAATGACATTTGTCATTCGCTGATCCTTTGTATAGACGGGCTGGAGATCGCATATCAGGGCCCAGTTCTGTCGTAGGTTAAGTTAGGTTAAGTTAGGTTTAACCTAGAATAAGTTAGATTTCCCCTCTAATTTAGTTAAAAATAATAAACATTTGTGAAAGGTTTTTCCACATTTCTCCTTAAAACAAAATATAAAAATAGCATTAAGAAATAAATAAAATAAAATAAAAAATAATGAAAATATACCAAGTATATAAAAATCATATTGTAAGTATTGAGAACCCTTCAGGTCAGATACTTTAAGTTATCATTATTGCTGTAGTTTTTGGGTTTATTTAAACAATATAATATGTAATAGTGTATAAGTGGATAAATAAACAAACAGAAAAAAAAAAAAAAAAAGTGTTCCAAGAACCTTGAGCTCTTCTCTACAACACTTCACAAGCTTCGATTTTATTTCTATAGCAGATATTGCTTTTATCGCTGCCTGGCTGTCGATGAAAAAGGTGATATCCTCTTGTGGTATTGCCCTCATCACAGTCTCACGAGCTGCTATTGTAACGGCTAGGACCTCCGCCTGGAGAACGCTGCTCTAGTTCGGAGCCGAGCTAACATGGAGAGGCCAAGCGTTTCAGAGAAGATGCCTGCGCCTACAACTATTTCCATTTTGGATCCATCGGTGTAAACAGCTAAGGATCGCTCGTTAGGCGTCCTGTCATTTTTCCAGTCTTCCCTGCTCGGGTAGGTGCTAGAAAATGGTCTTATGAAGTCTAGGTAAGGCGTTAAGTAGTCTGTATTAGATACACTGCTTAGATATTTCTGCAGGATCGTGGTGTGACCCATTGCATTTGGTCTCCAGCTATCTGTTTGGCTTAATCTTACGGCACTATGAGCCGCCGATACTTGTATAAAGATGTCTAGCGGAAGCAGATTGAGAATGCCCTCGAGTCCTGCTGTAGGTGTCGTTCTCATCGCACTGGTTGTGGCGATTCACGCTAGTCTTTGTACTTTTGTGATAGCAGCTAGGTTATTTATTTTGCTGGCTGCGTGCCGCCATACAAGGCTGCCATACGTTAGTATTGGCCTTACTATATCTGTATACATCCATAGGATGATTTTGGGGCTCGGTCCCCAAATCTTCCCAAATATTCTATTGCACGAGTAAAAAGCTATCGTGGCTTTTTTGACTCTTTCGTTGATGTTTAGTCTCCAGTTCAGTTTCCTATCGAGCACCAGGCCAAGGTATCTCGCACTACTCGATTTGTTCGCTCAGGGTCGGGAGAAATTTACCTGTTGCTAGCAACACAACATCGTCCGCATATGCAATGGCCTTGACGCCGCTGTTTCTAAGTTTAAGAAGGACTTTGTTCAGGACAATTACACACAGTAGTGGGGATATAACCCCTCCTTGAGGGGTGCCTCTTGAGGCATAGACTTCGAGCTTAGTACCTCCGAGTTCAACTTAGATATGTCTTTCCTTTAGCATATTGACGATATATTTTATCACGGAATTGTGAATATTAAGGTTCGTTAGAGTTCTATTGACCGCGTCCGTTTTGACATTGTTAAAGGCTCCTTCAACGTCTAGGAAAGCGGCTAGTGTATATTCTTTATTTTTCAGTGATTTTTCTATTGAGCCGACTACACAGTGCAGCGCTGTCTCTACGCTTTTTCCTTTCGTATAAGCGTGCTGCGCTGGGGATATGTCACCTGGGCGTAGTTTACTACGGATATATATGTTAGCTAGTCTTTCAAATGTCTTTAGGACAAAGGAGGTAATGCTAATTGGCCTAAAGTCCTTCGCAGTAGTGTGGCTTGCTTTACCGGCCTTGGGTATGAAGACCACTTTGACCTCTTTCCATGATCTAGGTATATACCCCCACATGAGGCTGTTGAGGTACAGTTCTTTAAGTACCGGGATGATTGTGGTTATTGTTTTCTGTAGCATGGTCGGGATAATCCCTTTGGGTCCTGGGGATTTAAAGGGAGAGACTGATCCGATTGCCCACTCAATTCTTTCTTCTGTGATAAAATCCGTCGGAGTTTCCGTTACAAAACTACTGTTAGTTACGATGTTATTATCTGGATGGATCGTACAACCCGGAAAGTGCGCTTTTAGCAGGGAGCTAAGCGATTCTGCACAGGATTCAGTCCACCTTCCGTCGGATTCCTTAAGAAAGGGTAACCTCGTAGTAGAATCATAGTCGGTGCTGGGAATATGCAAAAATATTTCTGCAAACTGTACAGGGTGTCCCAGTTAAGCAGTATAATTTTTAAGAGGAGATACCTGAAGTTCCGCCGAACAAAAAATTGTATGGTCTATTCTCACCTCATTTCAGTGTTATAGCCCATCCAAGTGGGTGACCTCTTATTTAGAGGTGTAACCACTTTAAACGCTATAACTTCTAAACTATTATAGGTACAAAAATAGTTTTATACATTTTGGAAAGACAATTTAGTAGCGCATACAAGTTTCAAACACATTGGGTACTTAAACTCAAAATAATGAAAAATTGTTGTTCCATTTTTTCACTTAAAATGCATTTTTTTTTTATGAAATTTTTGACCCTAAAAAATTTCCTTAAAATTATGTAAAGCAACTCTTTTACGTACGATCAACAGAAGTTGTAGTAAAAGCCATTTTTTGTCAGACAAAAATGGTCAAAAAGAAGTGTAGGTACCTACCGAATTAGCCTTAAAAGAGAACAGTTTATGGAATGTTTATAGCAATTGTTCGAAGTGCCTTCCTTCCATTTGAATACACTTTCAGGCGCTTTTAAGCATTTCGGATGGCAGATTAACGAGCAGCAAACTTCTTCTCATCTCTTCTGAAACGGCACTAATTTTTTCTTGGAGCTCTTCCAGACTCAACATTTCTCTAAAATAAACTTTTTCTTTCATAGCACCCCAGAGGAAGAAATCCATGGGTGTTAAATCAGGAGATCTGGGTGGCCAAGGGTTGGGGCCAAATCGACCAATCCACTCTTCGTTAAAAGTATGGTTGAGGAACGAAGTTACTCCATCTTGTTGAAAGAACATCGCCCTTCTCCGAACAAAAGGAACATCTTCAAGGAGCTCCGGCAATTTTTCTCCAAGAAATTCCAGGTAGTAATGGGAATTAACTCTTCGTGGAAGAACGTGCGGGCCTACTAAAGTGTTTCCTATTAATCCAGCCCAAACATTTACGCTAAACCTCCTTTAAAATAAGCAACACATTTTGAAGAACTTGATCACAATAATTAAATTCTTACCTTTGAAAGGATATTGTGCGTATTAAATGGGGATTGGAGTCTGACCAATGGTGCAAATTATGGTGGTTTGTTACCCCATCTCTTGTGAATTGCGCTTCGTCAGTCCACAGAATGTTATTGAGGAAGTGCCCGTTTTCTGTTTGTTTGCGCAGGAGCTATTGGCAAAATTCCACTCTTCTTTGCGCATCTCCTGGTAGTAAATCCTGTACCGGTGTTAAATGGAAATGGTGCAAGGAGAGCACAGGCCCCGGGCAGCGCTTTGCTAGGGGCGGCATTTCTGATATGATTTTAAGTGAGCTAAAAGCTGATGGTCTTGATATAATGGATTGCAGAGGTCAAGCATATGACAATGCTGCTGACATGTGTAGAAAATATACAGGAGTGCGGCAAAGACTGAAAGACATAAACTCCAAAGCAGAATTTACACCCTGCTTCAATCACTCTTTGAACTTGGTTTGTTTACATGCTGCTGCTGTTGAGCCAAATTCGGTTACTTTCTTTGGACCTTAGAAGGCATATATTCATTTTTTTCCGTGTCCACACACCGTTGTGAAGTTCTGCTTGCTACTTCAGGGAAAGCATTGAAGAGGCTTCAAGAAACCAGATGGAGCGCAAGAGCTGATGCAGTCGAGAATATCTGGAACCATTATGAGGGCATTTTTAATACCTTGGAAAAACTGACGGAGGCAGACGAAAGCCTAAACACACGGACGGATGGAGGAGCATTGTTAATAGCATTGCAATCGTTTTCATTTTTGTGTTTTTTAGGCTTTTGGAAACCAGTACTGCACGAAGTTAATGATACCCAAATATACTTGCAAATAGAAGGACTCAACCTTCATCAATGTGCTCAAAAAACAGATCTTCCTTACAGAAAAACGAGATGAATTGGTAGACGGTGCTTTTACTTATGCTAAAAATGTATGTCAAAAACTTGGAATTTCAATGGAACGCCTCAGGAAAATAAAAAAGAAACATATTTTTGGTGACGGAAATATATGTTAGATGCTGCTTTATCCTATGAAAATGAACTGCGACGAAAATGATGTTCTTCCTTAGACAGGGTCAGTGCTGAAATACAGGAAAGATTTCGGAAAGCTACGAAATTTGGCGACAAAGTTCGACTTTCTCACCCCAGTCAAACTCTTAGATAAAAACTATGAAAGCAATTCAGATGTTGCACCTCATGTGGATGGCATTGATAAGGATGAATTTGAGATCGAACGCGTACGGTTAAGAGCAATTATATCCTACAGGCAAAACAAATGAACTCGCCAATAAAAGCCCACTCGAACTATTAAAGTATATATTACAGTTTAGACTGGAAGTTAGTCTGCCTAACATAACAATAATGCTTCATCTTTTTCTCACAATTGTTATAAGTAATACCGTGAGAGGAGTTTCTCAAAATTGAAGCTTATTCAAATTTATTTAAGGTCCACAGGGGTGTTTTTTTTTAGTGTGTGAAAAAATTACTAGGGGCGGCATACATTGGGTCTGCCCCGGGCGGCCCCAACCCACGCTACGCCACTGCCTCAGCGTTTACTTACATTTGAAGGAGAAACTTCTCAAGGCTAAATGCGCTATCAGCGCACAGTAGCAAGTACAAAGTTTTTCAACCAGCGTCTGAGGCCATTTTGTTTTATGGGGTGCAAGTATGGGAGTTGCAGATACTATGAAACGGTGGAAAATTCTCATGGTCCTATGTCAAACGAGTATTTCGGCTATCAGCTAGCACCTACATGATTATGTTAAAAACGGGATTGTCTCCACTGTTTATCAAAACAACCAAGTTACAAGTTTATCATATCTTGAAGGTCGTCAATATGAACAACGATCGGTTGCGTAAGAAATCGGCTCTCCAAACAATGCGTAATAAGGACAATTGGTACGCGGTGTGGTTGGAAATGGCGAACTTTTGTGTTATTGATTTAAATCTAATTAGCTCAGATTTTGGCACCTACGGTGGAAAAAAGGTACACAGAGCGATTCTTAGTTGAGGTGATGGGTCCCCTGCCTATGATGATCAACAGCCATTTATGTCACAACCTTGAACCCGGAAAAACTATTTTCGTGATTAACACAGCATGGACGAGATATCTATCATGCTTGAACTACGAGGAGAGCTCCTCCATCTGAACTGCATACTACATCGTGAGGATCTTCCTATATTATGCAACATAAGCAACTTTGAGGAAAGAGAGGAATTTGCATTTTGTTGGCAGTTGCCAAATTTTGAAGGGAACAAGTAGCCACTTCCTCGATAAGGACATTCTAATAGATCACGAAACCTTAGCCCTGCTCAATGAATTGAACTTCATTCATTCATTCATTTTCAATGGCCCGCTAATCCTTCTTGAGGGTCGCGGGTGTAGGATGCTCAGGTGGACTCTCCATCCTTCTCGACCCTCCGCCATTGACTCCAATTCATCAGGAGGAATCCCTAAGCGGCTCCAGGAGAGATGTCGGACTTGATCCAACCATCTATTTCTATGCCTTCCGCGAAGTCGCCTACCTGATGGCACGGCAACCATAGCGCGTCTTGGAAGCCGGTCTGGGGGCATACGCACTACGTGACCAAACCATCGAAGCATAGATCGTTCCGTTCGGAGAAGTAGCTGCTCAACGTTGAGCTCCTCGTGTACTCTGGTGTTGCGCACTCGATCCCTACGAGTTATTCCAACAACACCGCGAAGGAACCTCATTCGGCAGCTTGTATCCGCGATCTTATTCTTTCGGTCACTACCCAAATTTCATGACCATAGGTGAGAGTTGGAACATACAACAAGTTAAAAACCGATAGCTTTGCTTGAACACTAAGTTCGGCCTTCCTTATAACAGATTGGCCAAGCTCTCTCAAAATTGATCCAGCCTGACCAATTCTACAGGATAACTCGGCATTGCTCCTCCCATCACTCGTGAATAAAACCCCGAGGTACTTAAACTTCTCCACCTGCTCAGTGGGACTCCACTAACATGCAGAGTGCACTGAATGGGTTTTTTGGATATGACCATTACTTCCGATTTCTTCACGTTGATCTTCATTCCAGCATCATCACAAACGGCTACAAATCTTCCGAGTGCGCGCTGAAGTTCGGTTTGAGAGGACCCAAGGATGACCAAATCATCCGCAAAGAGCAGATGACTAATCCTTAGGTCTCCCACTTTGAAACATTCCCCACCACGGCTGCGCTGTAACATCCAATCCATATATACAATGAAGAGGAGAGGTGACAAAACGCACCCCTGGCGGAGTCCAACGCCCACAGTGAAAGGTATTGATTTAACACCGTTTATCCGAACACAGCTTCTACAGTTTGTATATAAAGACTGAATCGCCCTTAACAGGGAACCAGCAATCCCATACTCCTGCAGAACACTCCATGAATTGAACTTATCCAATTTATATCGTTTTGGCAAGGTAGCCATAACAAATCGTAATAGAATAACAAATGAAAACTTTTAACTCGATTTTTATTCCATTGTTTTTTTTTTTTATACATATGCAATTGAAAAATGGTCTTTAGTTGTTATCCTGGCAGATGGCAATGCTATGCTATATGATTTTGTTTTAAATGAACTATTGTGAGTTTGTTAATGGTTATTGAAATAAAATCAATTAATCTAATCTAAATCTAAAAATGTTATCTTGATTGTGTAATAGCAAGGTTTACTGGGTTACTCAAGTGCATTGTTTTTATCGTATTTTATTGACTGTTTAGGGTAATGAGATATAATATATAGTGATTGCGTATGCTTAATACTTTGTACATTGATACATTTATGTGTGAACTCATCCTTTGGTGCTTCGAGAGAAAAATTCTTCGTAAGATGCGAGTATTCTGTCCCGTTTGCGTTGAGAGGTTTTGGAGGGGAAAATGTTCAATGACGAACTATACGAGCTGTACAGCAACACTGACTTAGCCAAATAACTGCGTTTTGGCTTATCAACGCTTCGGTCCGCAGAGTCTTCCAATTTAACCTGGATGGACGACGCAGTAGAGCGTCTTCTCGCCATAGGTGGCGCGTACAAGTTCAAGGGGAGCTCGACCAACTTGGAGAGCGCAACTGAAGGCAATCAACTAAAGACCGACCTAAATGGAGAGGCTTGTAAGTTGAGGACCATGTTCACCCCGAACTGTAGCGCCACCTTAGCAAGTAAGTAAGTGTTGGCATTGTATAAAATACATAGGTAAGTTAAGGAAAATAATTTTGTTTTGTGCTGAAAATATAGTTAAGTTTAAAGGTCCATTCACAGCTCAGCGACCTGCGAATGCCCGAACTGCGAACAAACCATTTTAGCACATTTATAAGCACGCCATTTGCAATTTTACTATTCCAAAAGAACGGAGCTTAATTTATCTATCGATTAATATAAAAAAAGTTGAATTATAATTAGTTTCTGCAAAGAAATTAACAATTCGCCGATTTTTCCGCGAATAAGTGAAACTTTTATTCACATTCCACACATGTAGGACGCAATCCACATTCCCGCGACCAAAACATTCGTGAGAGATTAGCCTCACAATTCTTTTGTTTTGTTCTTGGTGGGTAAGATCGTGGTTGAATTTATCGAAAGAAGTTTTGATATTATCTTCTCAATGAACGTCACCCTTTATATTTATGCATTTTTCACGTTTAGGCAAATAATTACAAAATGAATGACAACTGAAATTCGCGGATTGCCGCGACCAGATAAAAAAGTAGCTGTGAAAGAAATGTCAAATTTGCGAACATTCGCTCGTTCGCATTCGCAGGTCGCTGGATCGCTACGCATGAGGTTCCAAGTTCGAATCCCAGAAAATACCAAAAAGTTTTTTCACGGTCCCACCTCTCGCGATTGTCTGACAAACATCCGAGAGTATTGTTGTCACGAAAAAGCTTCTCAAATCGCCATTCGGATTCGGCATTAAACTGTAGGTCCCTTCCATTCGTGTGAAAAATATAACGCACACAACATGAGTGGTTGTGAGAAGCTAGGCCCTGCCACTTTAAAGAGCTGTTGTGCCAAATATTTGTATTTATTTTGCATTCGCAGGTCGCTGAGCTGTGAATGGACCTTAAGAGTTGAAAGTAGGTATAACAAAAAAAAAAAAATTGGTATGGAGAATCTTACATGCCTTTCATGTTCTGGGTAGCGTTGCCACCTCAGAAGATATCCACTGTAGAAGACTCTTGCAACAAGCGCAGTAAATTCCAAAACACCGCAGTAAATATTTAACTGTAATATGCAGTGACAAAATAAACATTTTTCTTCATTTTAAGTACCATCTTGTAAGGAAAATGCAATCGCGGGCAGTTTGGTGCCTGGATTCTGGACTAGGTAACGTGGGTCGGCGTATACAATACGTTGATGGTTTTTGGTTATCGCACCCGGACAAAGATAGGTTCCGTGAAGGTTAAAACCTTCTTAAATCAGCCAAACAAGGTCTTCATAATGATAAAATACTATGGATTGAGAGCTTCATAAACGCACACAAACGTTTCATTTCCTGGAGGCCCTTTAGCGACCAAATTTTGACGGTCAGAGTTAGGACGAGAGTGAGAAGAAGAAACTACTTGGAAGCACATGATTCATAGTCATTATTGTGGTGGAAAAAAAAAAAAAAAATCTTCAGTAGTCAATTTAAGTTTAGTACTTCATGTATTTTCAACATGAAACATGAAAAATTGCTTTTACTTAAAACTATAGTTGCATTGACTTAGTTCGAAGAACTCAGCGCGCCGTCATGTCAGTGGGGCATTCGCGAGTATTGGGATCGAGGCATCAAAGATGTATGAGCGGTCAATGAAAGCAAAATAAAATATAACATGCCTGCAGATGTCTGTTGATTCTGCATTTAAACTGTTGCAGCTCATAGTTTATTATTATAGTAAATATTTCGTTAGAGAATGAATTCCAAAGATTGCTTGCTCTGTAACAAAATGAAATTTAGTAGAATGCTGTTCTTGCGGTTGTCAGGTGAACATGAAAGTTGTGTGCTCTAGTGACCTGTTTGGTAGGACGTTGAAAGGTCGGGCTTCTAAGGATCATTCTGTTGAGATCTTCCGAACATCTGCCATAATAGTATCTGCAGACCATGCATAAATCTGTCACTTGTCATCGATGAGCTGACATCTGACCCTTTTAAAAAAGGTACCAGGGTAGTTAGATCTCCACCATCAAGATCTACAATAAAAACGTGCGGAACTAGAAGTCCGGCGACATCGATAGTGTCGGCGCACGAACAACGGACTTCAACGAAAATTCAAAGCCTTACGGACGAAAATATGGAACTCCGGACCAGGCTAAGTAAAATGGAACTTCTCTGCGAAGAACTAGGAAAAGAATTAAATGTACTTAAAGCAGAAAATAAAGCATTTAAGGATATGAAGAAACCTCGTAATGAGTCTGCTGCGAGTTCAAACGTCCCCGATAACACTGATTATCAAACGGATGAAGAAGAACTAGCTCGGGAAACTAACTGGATTCTAAAAAAACGACCAGTTAAGAAACGAAAAGCTGGTTCTTCACCCGAAATGGTAACGAGGCAAGAAAACATGCAAAATGAGCGAAAAGATAACGAACAGTGTGACAAAATAAACACATGTGTCGAAGCAAATCCACGAACTAAGGTACGACCACCGCCGCCAATAAACGTAATCGGAATTGCAGACTATAATAAACTGCATTCTATTCTTAAACCTCTGTTGCTATCCCATTTTGAAGTAACATCGCTCAACAACAACAAATGGAAAGTAAACGTAAAGGACTCAGACAGTTACCGCTTAGTATCTAATAAACTGGATACTGAAAACATTCAGTGGTATACTTACGAAAATAAATCTGAAAGACCGATACGAGTCGTAGCTAGAGGACTTCATGCCTCATTCTTAAAGGAAAATGTTGTTCACGATTTGAAAAACAAAAACTTTAAAATCGTCGATGCAGTAAATTTAATTAAACGGGAAAAACAAAAATTGGAAGGCGAAGAAACGACGGTAAAGCGCGGGCTTCCTCTTTTTATGCTAACTTTTGATAAAGCTGAGAGTTTGGATAAGATTTACGAAATAAGAACAATTCTGAATGTGAGGGAAAGATTGACAACAGAAAAGCCCTCGACCTCTGCTCTTAAAAGAAACGGTACTGAAAAGCTAGGATTAGAAAAGCCACCGGGTAATGACCCTCGGACAGCAGCAATGCAGTCTTATGCTCAGGCCGTGGCTTCCGAAAAACCAAAAAACCTTGAAATTTCGATCGACCCCTTTTCTCATGTTTTTTTAGTTATTCTCGCGAAACTTGAAGAACAAGGCATTCATTCATTCATTCATTTTCAATGGCCCGCTAATCCTTCATGAGGGTCGCGGGGGTAGGATGCTCAGGTGGACTCTCCATCCTTCTCGATCCTCCGCCATTGACTCCAATTCATCAGGGAGAATGCCTCAGCGGCTCCAAGAGAGATGTCGGACTTGATCCAACCATCTATTTCTGGGCCTTCCGCGAAGTCGTCTACCTGATGGCACGGCAACCATGGCGCGTCTTGGAAGCCGGTCTGGGGGCATACGCACTACGTGACCAAACCATCGAAGCATAGATCGTTCCGTTCGGAGAAGTAGCTGCTCAACGTTGACCGCCTCGCGTACTCTGGTGTTGCGCACTCGATCCCTACGAGTTATTCCAACAACACCGCGAAGGAACCTCATTTCGGCAGCTTGTATCCGCGATCTTATTCTTTCGGTCACTACCCAAATTTCATGACCATAGGTGAGAGTTGGAACATACACCAAGTTAAAAACCGATAGCTTAGCTTGAATTATAAGTTCGGCCTTCCTTATAACAGATTGGCCAAGCTCTCTCAAAATTGATCCAGCCTGACCAATTCTACAGGATAACTCGGCATTGCTCCTCCCATCACTCGTGAATAAAACCCCGAGGTACTTAAACTTCTCCACCTGCTTCAGTGGGACTCCACTAACATGCAGAGTGCACTGAATGGGTTTTTTGGAAACGACCATTACTTCCGATTTGTTCACGTTGATCTTCATTCCAGCATCATCACAAACGGCTACAAACCTTTCGAGTGTGCGCTGAAGTTCGGTTTGAGAGGACCCAAGGATGACCAAATCATCCGCAAAGAGCAGATGACTAATCCTTAGGTCTCTCACTTTGAAACATTCCCCGCCACGGCTGCGCTGCAACATCCAATCCATATATACAATGAAGAGGAGAGGTGACAAAACGCACCCCTGGCGGAGTCCAACGCCCACAGTGAAAGGTATTGATTTAACACCGTTTATCCGAACACAGCTTTTACAGTTTTGCCCTTAACAGGGAACCATCAATCCCATACTCCTGCAGAACACTCCAGAGTTTGCCTCGAGGGACCCTATCATATGCTTTTTCCAAATCCACAAAACAAGTGTAGACAGGTTTGGCATATTCCCAGGCTTTCTCAAGAACCATTCTGAGAGTGAACAACTGGTCGGTTGTGCTTCTACCGGGACGAAAACCGCACTGCTCATCCCCCAAACTGTCCTCAACCACAGCTCTGGAACGCTTTTCTAGCACCTTAGCGAAGACTTTTCCAGGGAGACTTAAAAGAGATATACGCCTGTAGTTGGCGCAATCTCTTTTGTCCCCTTTTTTAAAAAGAGGAACTATCACCCACATTTGCCAATCACCAGGTGTTTCACCGCATTCCCAGGCCACTTTAATGACACGCGAGAGCCATTGAACTCCCTCTTTACCTAAAGCCTTGAGCATTTCTGGCCGAATTTCGTCCACACCAGCAGATTTGCCAACTTTTAGCGCTTTGATCGCCAAAGTTACTTCCTCTACTGTAGGACTACTTTCCGCCCAACTCTCGACCATAGGTCTGTCATCTTCGGTGCCCTGTTCGGGATTGAGCAATTCTGAAAAGTACTCGCTCCATCTGCGTAAGATGTCCTCCTCATTGGAAAGAAGTCTACCGTCTTTGGATTTGACTCCTTCAACGATATTCAACTTTTTTCCTCTGAGTCGGCGGACGGTCTGCCAGAACATCTTATTTGCAGATCTGTGGTCACGTTCCAATTTCTCGCCAAACTCCTTCCAAGACTGTTCTTTCGCTGTTTTCACAGCTAATTTGCAAGTTCTTCGCGCCTCAGTGTACCGATTTCGAGAATCGGAGTTCCCCAAGTGAATCCACACCTTAAAGGCTCTCTTCTTCTCTCTGATGGCTTCTTGAACTCCGGGCGTTTTAAACCAAGCAGTTTTTTTCTCACCACCAGCCGCCACACAAAGCCGCTTCACTCCACAAACATCCCCCGCAGAGGCAATAACCGCTGTTGAAAACAGTTGCCATTCTTCCTCTACATTTGATGGAACAGTTGGAATTCGTTCAAACCTTTCAGATATTTGCCGTGCAAATGCCTCCCGTATCTCATCGTCCTGTAACCTCTCCCATCGTATGCGTGTAACCCTCCTTGGTTTACGCTTTGGTAGGGGAGGCACTCTCTCGCTAAGATACAATTTGCACAGCACTAAGTGATGATCAGTTGACAGTTCGGCCCCTCTCAATACGCGAACATCACAAACAATTCTCTTCAGATACGATGGTACCACAAAGAAATGGATCAGCGACTTCTGCTGAAGACTCTGACGGTACCACGTGTATTTGTGAATGTCTTTGTGTGGAAAGATGGTGTTCATGATGGATAAGCCATTTTCACAACAAAAATCCAACAACCTCTCTCCGTTCGCGTTTTGATCAGGATCACCGTTCCTCCCAATCACACTCCCCCATGTCATAACATCTACACCCACATGAGCATTAGAGTCACCCATCAGGACAAAAGAATCTATATCTGCAACCTTTTCAAGGGCAACATCAACTTCATCTAAGAAAGCTGCGTACTCTGACAGAAGGTTCGGTGCATACAAATGCACCAATGCCAGAGTTGATCTTTCAAGCTTGAGCTTTAAGATCGCAACTCTCCCTCCTAATGGTATCCACTCCAATACTCTGTCTGTCAACCTGGGACTTGTGAGTATCCCCACTCCCGCCCGAGCAGACATTGAGGGTGCAACTCCTGACAGGAAGAGCTTCCACCCACCCGAAAGGTCCACAGTTTTAGAACCTCTCTGCTTTGTTGAAGAGAGGCCAACTATATCTAGTCGACTTTTAACAGCCTCCCCAACAAGCTCAAGATCTTTCCCTGTGAGCGATGAGACGTTCCATGTGCCTATCCTAAGTCGATGCAGTTGTCGAATCTCAGAGAGTCCATCTGTGCCCCTATCGGTGCACAGCGCGTTCACCCCTTGACCCCCGTAATGGTTCGCGAGACCATTGACAGGAAGCTCGTAGCCATTTCGGGTTTGACCCGGCCGGCTGCCGAGCGGGACAAGCCGACCACCAGACGCTCGCATCCTGACACCCTTCAGGCCTGGCTCCAAAGGATGCCCTGGCTTACCAGGTTGGCAATATCCGAGGCCGGTCGCCTTCTTCGTGTCATCATGGGGTGTGCGCTTTGTTAGCCGTGACTGGGTTGTACGGATGGGAATAACTATTTAAGTTACCCCATCCGCACATCCCAGTCACGTTGCCCGCCCCCCACCACTAGGAGGTCAGCTGCCAGGGGGGCAAGAACAAGGCAAAATAAATAAAATTATTCTCGATAGGCTGGTTAAGCTTGAAAATAATTCACCGAAAACGCGCACTTCAACTAGAACATGAATGACAAACGAATGTTGAAAATATGTACTTGGAATGCAAACGGACTTTTGCAAAAACTTGACGAATTAGAAATATTTATGCGCCAAAAAGATATTGATATTTGCTTGATTTCTGAAACCCACGTAAAAAAGGAATCGCATTTAAAAATAAAAGGCTATAATGATTACCACGCTTGTCACCCTTCGGGAAAAGCGAGAGGCGGATCTTCCTTGCTTATTAAAGACTGTATCGAGCAATCGGAAGACCTAAAGATAGAGCTTGAAACTTTGCAACTGTGCACGATTCGGGTTAAAAATAGTCAGTGTACTCTTAAAATTTCGTTTATCTACTGTCCACCGCGTTCCGCGCTTGAAAAAAGTGATTTTACTAACATGTTTAAATCGCTTAAACCTAATTTCATTATTGGCGGCGATTTTAATGCGAAACACACGTTCTGGAGCTCAAGATACAGTTCGAAAAAAGGTAGAATGCTCTATGGAGCAGGTATGGAGTAGAATTGCGATTTCCATTCGACGGGTAAACCGACTAACTGGCCAACTGATACTTCAAAAATACCTGATCTGATAGATTTTTTCGTTGTGAAAGGAATATCTACCAACCACATAAAAGTCAAAGAGAGTTTTGATCTGTCGTCTGATCATTCCTCAATTATTTTGACATTGAGCGAAAAACTAGTCTATAACCTAGAGCCAGCGAGATTAACTGGTAGAACAACTAACTGGGAAGGTTTTAGGAACGAAATTGAGGACAATGTTGAACTTAGCGTTCCACTTACGACACCCTATGAACTTGAGGTTGAAGTTGATCGCTTCGTCGAGATCGTACAGCTCGCCTCTTGGAATAATACTCCCATTCCAAGGAAAACGCCGGACAAATACGGCTTGCGATATCCTCCGGAAATAAAGGAAGTGGTCAAGGAAAAACGAAAAACGCGTAAAAAATGGCAACAGAGTCGTGCTCCGCAGCATAAAACACACTTGAATCGTCTATGCAATTCGTTGAAGAAAACTATTAAGGATTTTAAGAATCGTGCAATAGGTTCTTACCTTGAAAGTTTAACAGCGAAAAAAGATTCCAATTATTCACTTTGGAAAGCCATAAAAGGCACCAAAAGGCCCAAAGTCCCCGCGCCGCCAATTAAATTGAATCAAAATGAATGGGCAAGGGAAGATAAAGAAAAAGCGGACGTCTTTGCGGCCCACCTGGAAGAAACCTTTAAACCGTACGATAGTCAAGTGGTTTACGATAACGTCAATAGGCCGGATTTACCATATGGCAATTTAACACTCACAAGTGCAACGCTTAGGGAACTCAAAAATGAGATCGAGATTCTAAAACCTAAGAAAGCTCCTGGTTATGATTTAATCACCGGAGAAATTCTCAAAGTTTTACCTAGAAAAGCTTTGATTTAGCTTCTCCATATTGTAAATGCTGCGCTCAGATTAAAACACGTTCCAAGCCAATGGAAAGTTGCGGAAGTAATAATGGTCTTAAAACCAGGAAAACCGCCAAATGAGGTAAAATCGTATAGACCAATTTCGCTTCTTCCAGTCATATCCAAAATTTTTGAGAGGATATTACTAAGGCGTCTCCAACCGGTTATAGACGAAAATAATCTTATCCCTGACCACCAGTTTGGGTTCAGAAGTAAGCATTCGACGATTGACCAGGTGCATAGAATTACTGACGTAATCGAGAAAGCATTTGAAGAAAAAAAGATTTGCTCAAGCGTATTTCTTGACGTCTCGCAAGCCTTTGATAAGGTGTGGCATGATGGCTTGAAATCCAAACTACGACAAGTTCTCCCTGTGTACTTATACGATATTCTAGTATCATATCTGGGGAATAGACTCTTTGGTGTTAGACATGGAAACGAATACTCGCAGCTCAAAGAAATTTCGGCCGGCGTACCACAAGGAAGCGTTCTTGGGCCGCTTCTCTATCTGTTATATACTCGAGATATACCGAAAGAAGATGGCACTATCCTAGCTACGTTTGCCGATGACACCGCTATCCTAGCAGTAGGTAAAACAATCGAAGAAACGACTGAAAAACTGCAAAACGCGCTAAATAAAGTAAATGAATGGACGAGGGACTGGCAGATTGCCCTCAACGAATCTAAATCTGTTCACGTGAATTTCACTTACAAGAAAACTAATAACTTGCCAATTTTCCTAAACTCGGCCCGAATACCATTTGCAAACGAGGCCAAATACCTGGGAATAACACTCGACGCAAGACTGAAATGGAATTCGCACGTGAAAATGAAACGTAAAGAACTCGAAATCAAATATAGCGAAATGTACTGGTTACTCGGAAAACATTCCCAGCTCAGTACTGAGAACAAACTGCTTTTATACAAGCAAGTGATAAAGCCGGTGTGGACCTACGGTATACAACGTTGGGGTTGTACCAAGAAAACAAATGCCAATATTTTACAAACTTTTCAAAATAAAGTGCTAAGAGAGATTGTCCAAGCACCGTGGTATATTAGAAACGACGATATCCACAGGGATCTCGGAATTCGGACAATCGAAGCTGAAACTAGAAGCTTCGCGAGAAAGCATAGAAACCGACTAATCGGACATGTCAACAATACAGTCCTACAAATATTGGATGAGAACAATTTATTGCGCCGACTACAAAGGACGAAACCCTTCGACTTGGCGAGATTATGATAAACCGCGTTTAGATTGCGGAACATGCAGGATCTTTCAGTGGAAAGTAACCTGCCAAACGTTTTTATTTCATGATAGAAAAATTGCTTGATAAGTTAATACTTAGTTGCGATATCTAACAAATTTATATCGAAGGGTGGTGTTTTTTTAGTCAGTAAGAATCTGACACTACTATGAGCACGCGCTTGCTATTCTCATAGTGTCTATGGAAAATTTTTTACCAACCCTCGGAAAAAAAAAAAAATCGATGAGCTGACGATTGAAGGTTGGACGTACATATGTCCAAGATCTTCTATTAAGCGAATTTCTCGCATCTGTATGCGGTGAAGCACATTTGCATAGTGCTTCGCGCCGACCTCTAAACATGAGAGTAGTACTCAAGCACAAAGCATTGTATAAAAGAACTAGCTGGTTGTACCCGCTTCGCTGGGTCTTTTAATATGCGATTTCAAGTACACTTCTTCAGGGCACTCTCAGTTTTATCATTGAAATAGTTTACATACATACATACATACATACATTTTCAATGGCCCGCTAGGCTCAAGGAGAGATGTCGGACTTGATCCAACCATCCATTTCTAGCCCTACCAAAGGCTCGCTTACCTGATGACACGGCAATAATAACACGTCTTGAATGCCGGTCTAGGGGTATATGCACTACGTGACCAAGCTATCGAAGCATAGATCTTTCCATTCGGAAAAGTCGCTGCTCTGTAGTAGAGCAGAGTAGTAGAGTAGATTGAGCTCTGATGTTGCGAACTCGATCCCTATGACTTATTACAGCAACACTGCGAAGGGACCACTTTTGACAGCTTGTATCCGCGATCTTATTCTCTCGGTCAGTACCCAAATTTCATGACTATAGGTGAGAGTTGGGATATACACCGAGTTAAAAACCAATCATATAACTTGAACACTAAGTTCGGCTTTCCTTATAACAGATTGGCCAAGCTCTTCCAAAACTGATCAAGCTTGATCAATCCTACAGGATAACTCAGCATTGCTCTTCCTGTCACTTCTGAATAAGACCCCGAGGTCCATCTGCTTCAGTGGGAGCACTTACATCCAGAGTGCACTGAATTGGTATTCTGAATTTCTCATCCCCCAACTATTCCCAACCAAAGCTCAGGCACGTGTCTCTAACACCGTTGCAAAGACTTTTCCAGGGATACTTAAAAAAAATATACGCCTATACGAGTAGTTGGCGTAATCCTTTTGCCCCTTGTTTACAAAGAGGGACAATCCCTCCCATTTGCCAATCACCAGGTGTTTCACCGCATTCACTTTAATGACACATGAGAGCCATTGCAGTCACTCTTTACCAAAACCCTTTAGCATTTCTGGCCGGAGATCCTCCACATAGGTAGATTCGTCAACTTTAGCTATTTGATCGCCAAAGTCTCGAGCATAGGTGTGTCATCTTCCTGATGGCATGGCTTGTTCGGGATTGACACAATTCTGAAAAGTGCTCGCTTCATCTCCAGCGCTCATTGGAAACCGTCTTTGGTTTTGACTCCTTTCACGATATTTAACTTTCTTAATCTGTTTCGGCAGAATATTTTATTTTCATTTTCTAAAGCATCTTCTAAAAGGTAGGAAAACAGACTTAAGGTATGAGTATTCAAGTTGCAATATACTGCCTACGCCACCCTGTTAATAATTTATTTTAAATTTATTCAATCATTCTAAAATAGGAACAAATCCAACGATCAACAACATCTCATGTAACAAAATTGAAAAATATTGCAATAGTTCTATGCCTACACATGCCTGAAGGAATTGTGGGCGATGATTTGATTAATTGTTTTTAGCATTGCTTAGCTTTAGGACAACGCAAAAGGATGTTTTATACCTTAAATGAATCAGCGGCGAATTTATTAGTCACCTATTTTTTATTTTTTTTTAATCCGGAGAGCCAGTACTGAGCTACGGCTGTGGAATCAATATTTACAGATGGAAAATTCGATCTCAACCCCCCTTAGAATTGAATTTCGGAAAACCCCTTCTTATAGTACTTCTACATATGTTCTGAAAATATTACTCGACTTCATGGCAGCTTATTTTGTGATGTTGGATATGTGGTCATGCCATGCTACTCCAGAGTTTACTGTGACACCTAGTAAATCCATGCCTATCCATTTGAAACTGGGGAACAGTAGATGCATTCTTTCTGGAAAATGTGGTGGAATGTGTTTTCTTTGCGTTGAACTCCGTTGTAAAATTTTCTGCATCTCTGACTATGTGAGGTACTGGCACTCAGGTGCATGTGGTTTGAGAAAGATGCTGCTAGAGTGCTGTCATCGGCGAAACTAAAAGCACTATTATTTGTTGATCCTAGTAAATCTTTAATACGATCTACGGTTGGCAAAAGAATGGATCCTTAAGGTACAGCAGTATCAATAGCACATGCGACGGAAGAGTTGAAAACAAGGAAAAAGAGAAGGCTGAGCAGACAGCATTGTTTAACCCCGTATCCAACCTCGAAGCACTCAGATAGTCTTTCGACGCACCATATTGCTGATCTGTTGTTACTTTATAGGCTTCTCACAATATTGATTAACTTCGTGGAAAGCTAACATTAAAAAGTTCTTAGAAGAAAGATGCCTCTTAAAGTTTTCTCTACTTGTCTCGCGGTATGTCTGATTACCGCATAGGCGTCCCTGTTGGTTGAATTGGAAATAGTCGTCCTCTTATTTTCTTTATAAGCGGGGAATCAGTTGGACGATGGGGTCTGTTTGCATTTAAAGTAGGCCAATACTGCTGTGTATTTTCACTTCCCTGTGAGCTTGGCCTGTCTGTTCATAGACTTCATAGGATGCAGTCCTTTATTCTTCTGTTTCGATCTCCGTGGCTTCCTTATGTTCACTGGGATAGTCCTCTCAGGTTTGGCTATTATTTCTAGATTTCCGTTCATGCAATTATCAGAAGATTTATCGGAAAAATGTATATTATGCTCTTCCATGCAAGTGTTCGACTAGATATATCCACTATGCAGGTATAATGTATACCGTATATACTGGTTTTCCCAAAGTCTGTCTCTGCTGTAGCTGCACTGCCCATATTGCTGCAGAATTAAAATCACGAAACTATTGTATTTATCTAGGTACCTATATGATCTTTCGTAAAAGTGTAAACCATTATCCTAAATACATACTTACCATTCTTATGGCTTGTCATCACTCGTCTGCCAATGAACGCATATTTCAAAAATAAAACAGAACGTAGAACATTGTTTTGAAAATTTATTATTTCTTTTAGCTTTGGATACAGATTCTATTCTTAGCTTAGATCACCTGCATCAAAACTAGGTTAGGCACATGAAGATTGCGCATGAATCCACCACATGGACTGACGGTGGTCATGGCCAATCGAGGACTGAGTGATATAATAACTTTAACAATTAAAGTTTTCTCGGTAACCAATAAAAAAATTGTTCCAATCCAGGCAACAAATTATTTCTTCGCCGAAGAAGTAACGTTGTCGCATGATTTGGAAAATGGTTATCAGGATCAGCTTTAAATTATAAACATAAACCGCATTATATTACGCACTCCTCGAATGGCCATTGTGGCCGTGAATCCCTGCGGTAGATCCATGCGCAATCTTCTTGGGACTGACCAGAGATGATAACTCAAAACTTAGAAACAAACTTCATGCAATAAGTAGAATTTGGTCGCTGAACAGAAACTAAACGTCATTTCGTAGTAATTAGCTTGAAGTCAGGAGCCTGCTTTCGGTGCTATTTGTCTCGATTTTAAAGAGTTTTTAAAAATGTTGAAAACGTAAAAATAAGTTGTTCCTGTAAAAAGAAAAAAAGGTTGATAAGTTAAAATGAAGCTGGACAAAAAACAAGACTTCCCACCACAAACAATGACATTCTTACTAAAGAAAATGTAATGTACCCAATTCAAAATCTTTAAAAAAGCTTATAGCTTTCTCTGTTTTTTTTTTTGTTTTTTTTTTTTTGTTTTTAAACAAAAAAACTAAGTACACTGCATCCCGTGTGGACTATGGACTAAGTAGGCGAACATTTTTTGTTTTTTTCTAATTTTTTTAAAATATGTACTGTATGCAACAAAACCACGGGCTACTTAACTACCGCAACGAAATTCAAAGTCGCTGTGACTTCAGTAGTAACAGTATTACAAGCTGTCAAGTTGTATGGCTGTCGAGCTTACCAAGTCCCAAAATTTAAAAGTAAACCCGCCGTACTACCCCCTCAACTGCTCCAATTGTAGAGCCACCAGTATCCTCAATATTACATACAAGAACTTTTCAGCGATATTGTGTGAACAGCTGAAACCTCTTATCAGCAGCCTGCTGGGTAAGTGCGGTTTCAGGAAAGGAAAGTCCACCATCGATCAAATCTTCACACTTTGTCATATCCTGGAGAAAACACAAGAAGTCTGCCGATGACAGCGTTTATAGAGAAGAGCTATATAGAGCCATGTCTAGTTTTGACATACCTGCCAAACTTGTCCATCTGACGATGGAGAACACGCGCCACTCCTTTGATATTGTAGTTAAACGGATTGCGCCAAACTCACTAGCCAACAACAGCGGCACAATCTATCAAAAGTCTGTATAAATGCTTGCATACGCCACGATATTGACATTATTGAAAGAACTCAGTGAGCTGTCACTGGTGCGTTTGTAAACATTGAAGCAGAAGCGGTCAAAATGGGTTTGGCTATAAGCGAGGGCAAAACCAAGTATATGCTGGCAACTAGAACGAACAATCAGCACCGACGAATTGGACAAAAGTTCACAGTGGGCAGCTACGACTTCGAGACAGTAAGGACATTTGTCTTCCTAGCCTTAGCTATACGAGTAAACTCTGAAAACAGCCCCAGCGCAGAAATCAAGCGGAAAATAACTTTTTCCAATCGTTTTTTTTTTTGTTTGCTAATAATTCAATTCAACAGTAAAGCACTATCTGGAACAACCAAAGACGCTCTATCATCCCGGTCCTGCTTTACGGCGCTGAAACATGGGCCTAATTGAAAACGGATGAAGATATCCTTGGCCGCTTCGAGAGGAAAATTCTTCATATGATATTCGGTCCCGTTTGCGTTTACGGGTTTCAGAGGACAAGATTCAACGACGACATAGTCAAAAACTGCGTATTCGACATTTGATATGGCTAGGACATGTAGAGCGAATGGACACCAACGCTCAGAGACATCGAACCTAACCCTGAGGGACGACGCAGTAGAGAGCCTCTTCGCCATAGGTAGCACACACAAGTTCAAGGGGACATTGGCCAACTTGGAGTGCGCAGCTGGAGACAGCTAAAAATTGGGCTAAATGGAGAGGATTCTTGGCTGTGACCCAGGAGTGGAATCCTCTAAGGTGATAGGTGATTGTTGACGATCACAATCATCCCTTTTGCTCTCTCTAAGGTGACCATCAGCATGATCATCACCCTTTTGCGGTCGTTTTTGTGTGACTTTGCGATCGTTTTACGGAGAGCTAACAAAGTGTGATCATCAATTTTGACTGTCAAAAGTGTGACTATCAACTATCACCTTAGAGAATTCCACTCCAGGTTTATCCTTAACGCTTGAGCCCGCTAAGCAAGAAGTAAGTACGTGCAGCATTATCAACACACAGCTGGGGGGTGTATCGCCTAGAAGACTTGCTAGTTGCGAAACACGCCAATGTGGAGTTTTGTCCCCTCTTCCGTAGGATTTAGTACTCATTGGGCTGCTAGTCGACTTACTTGCTTACTTACTTAGATCCTTTAACCCCTCGGGGAGCATAGGGCGCCAACCACGCCTGTGCGCCATCTTGTTCGGACTTCTTCTGCAACGCGTTTGAGCTGCCTCCAACTCATTCCTAAAGAGCTCGATTCCTCCTCAACTGTTCTGCGCCACGTTTGCCTAGGGCGTCCCGCTATTCTGCCTGCCTGGGTGAGCGGATTCCACTGCATGGCGTATTTCGCAATGGAGTTGTCTTCGCGCCGTAGGATGTATCCAATCCATTGCCACTTTCTTCTTCGTATAGTAATGCTTATAGGTTCTTGGCCCGTTCTCAGATAAAGTTGTTCGTTAGAGATGCGATTCGGCCAAAATATCCTCAAGATGATTCTTAAGCATTTGTTTACGAAGACTTGCAACTTGCGTGTGTTAATAGTGTCCACCTTCCAGGTACTGCACCCATAAAGCAGCACTGATTCTACGTTGGAGCGGAACAGTCGCTGCTTGGTTCTTAAGCTGATAACATTGCTTCTCCAGATTTTAGATAGCATTCCGAACGAAGCTTTAGCCTTCCCGATTCTGCTGCACACATCCAGTTCGGTGACACCGCGATTAGCCGAGACCACACTTCCTCCTCATCTCTGACGAAGCTGCATTTGTCATAGCTGGAACGATCCCCATCGATATTCTCGCAGATGAAATGCTGAGGATATATAACAGAAGAGCATTGAGTCATCACGACGCCACTGGTATCAAGGTGATAAAAATCGAAGAAAGGGCAGCGTCAGCAGCTGTGTGGCAAGTTCGTTGGGCTAATACAACAAAAGGCAGATGGACATATAAACTTATACCGACAATCCAAGACTGGATAAGTCGAAAGCATGGAGACTGCAACTACCATCTAACGCAGTTCCTGTCTGGCCACGGTGGCTACCGCAAATATCTACACCGATTTGGACATGACAACTCACCATCCTGCCCGGAATGCCCAGGTGAAGATGAAGATACGGAGCACGCAGTGTTTTACTGCACACGTTTCACGGCATGGAGAATTACTCTGCCAAGTCCGTCACTACTCCTCGACCATATGTTACAGTCGGAAGAGAATTGGATGGCAATATGTTCCTTCGTAACAACTCTACAAAAAGAGCTGCGGAGAATAGAAAAGCTAAGAAGAGCAGCTGAAGCAGCGGAAGAAGCTGACACAAGAAGCATAGCATAAATTGCTAACCAGCCCCGCGAAGTAATACCTAACGGCAGTCCCGCGGGGAGAGTGGTTGAAGTGTGTAGGGTGTGTGTTTAGTACGTAGGCGTATTCCTGAAATCGATTACTCAGGTTTGCGAATCGTGCATGCTAGTAGCACTCGGGCTATTAGTATCTATGAAGATTACACATCCCTGGCGCAATCCAAAAAAAAAAAAAAAAAAACACTTACTAAATAAAGAAAGTTATTAACTTTCTCGACTTCCTGTCCGGCAATGCAAAGTTGAGCGCGGTTGTTAGAAGTGCTCAGGGCTTTTGTTGATCAGATGAAGATCCATTATCCGATGTGAAAGTAGACAAACATCGTCAGCGAATTCCATAGTTGCCTTCCGTTAATGCTGCACGGAGTACATCGCTGATAACCACCAAGAACAATAGTGGTGACAGTATGCACCCTTGACGTACTCCACTTTGGACTTCAAAATCCTCCGACACCTTACCATTGTGCACGAGGTGACACTTACCGCCCTCGTATGTAGCCTTGATAATAGCTATAAGTTTTCTGCATGCCTCTCCTGCGCAAGGCCAACCAGATAGCATCTCGATTCAATCTGTCGAAAGCTTTCTCGAAGTCGATAAACATTAAATGTAGCGGAGACCTATACTCAACGCATTGTTCGATAATGATCCGTAAGGTGTTTATGTGGTCGATGTAGGAGGATCTAGCGCGAAAGCCTGCCTATTCGACATCGAGAGTTGAATCTAAATGTACTTTAATTCGTTTTAGAATTATTTTAGCTATTATTTTAGCCACGGCTGGAAGAACGCATATACCTATCCAGTTACCGCACTCCATCTAGTTACCCTTCTTTGGAAGCTTAATGATCATCCCCTTTTTCCACACCTGTGGAAAGTGTTCAGTATCCCAAGCTCTCCGTAGTAGCGGATGCAGAAAATATGCCGATGTATTTGGCGCCGCTTGAAATAGCTCGGTAGGGATGCCATCAATACCCACCGCCTTGTTCTTCTTGAGGGACTTGATTGCTGTTATTATCTCGGTTTTACTGGGAGGTGCGGTGCGAATTCGGGAATTTGTTGCTTCGAACTGCTCATTCGAATTCAAGATCATACCGCCATCGTCTAAGTGATTTAGCACTGTAGCAAAATGTCCTCTCCATCTAGTGAGCTGATCCTCATCCGAAATCAGAAGGTTACCGTCTAGACTCTTCACTGGGTGTTGTTTGGAGTTTCAAATACAAATGAGCTCCTTAGTGATCTTGTAAACAGTCCAACTGTCGCACCTACTCGCTGCTTCTTCAGCCCTTGAGGCCAGTGAATTGACATATTGACGTTTGTCACGTCCCAGACTACGCTGCACTTCTTTCTTCTTCGCACGGTATTGGGCTTCCAGCTCGGTTCTCTCTATTGCTGAGGCCGCTGCAATCGGAGCCTTGATTGCTGTACGCTCATCGATCCGTCTCCAGGTGTCTGTGGAAAGCCACGTACGGTGGTGTTTCTGCTTTTTACCGACATACGTGCATGCCCCAGTGGCAAAAGCATTTTTCACAGCACTCCAGTGGTCATCCATGTTCTCTTGCAATATGCTGCTGATTGCTTCTGCTTCTAAGGCAAGATGGTCCCTGAATTGTTGGCGCACTTGGGGAACCTTGAGCCTATTGATATTAAACCTGGTGATGTTAAGTAGGTTTGAGCGGTTGCTGTTGACGGATGCAGTACGAAGGCGTAAATGAGCTACCATAAGATGGTGATCTCGTTCTTGTCCGACGTCAGCTCCACGTCAGTTTCGGACGTCCAGGAAACAATTTCTAAAGCGGCGACTGATCGCAATGTGGTCGATCTGGTTGGATGTTCGTTGCCTATCAGAAGAGACCCAACTGATTTTGTGGCAGATGTTATGCTTAAACAGCGTACCTCCGATGACTAGGTGGTTGGTATTGCAGAAGTCCACAAACCGCTCACCGTTATCATTACGGTCTCCCATGCCGTGAACTCCCATCACATGCTTAAGCATGGTGTTGTCGCTCCCCACCTTGGCATTGAGATCTCCCATCACCATTACGATGTCCCCATTAGGCGTTTGGTTGTAGGCAGCGCCTAAGTGGCTTTAAAAATCATCCTTTTCATCCTCAGTCGCGTCTAGAGTCGGAGCATAACACTATATGACGGTAATTTTTCTAACTCTACTCTGGAACCTAGCCGTCAATATCCGGCCACTATGGGGTTTCCAGGATATGAGGGTACTACGTGCTGCTGGAGTTAGCATGAGTCCTACTCCGGAACTCCGTGCTGGTTTACCAAAGTAGAGCATGACAGTGCTTTTTTTTGGGGAGATGAATTCCCCAGCATCGAACCATCTTATCTCGCTCAGCCCTAAGATGTCGATTTTATACCGTGCGAATTCGCGCTCCACTTGGAGGAATCTGGCGTTATAAGGCCCTTCCTTGAGTGAGTCCAGGAGGGTCTTAACGTTCCAGAATCCGATTGCTGTCCGTGTCCGATAGCCAAAGGTCGTCATCAAATTATCCGTCCGTATCCGAGGCGTTGGTTTCCGTTTCGGAGCAAGATTTGTTCTTACGGTTGCGGCTCGCTGGGCCACAGACCAACCGACACTTATCCTGTTTTTTGGCGCAGGAAGCTCGCCATTCGTCCTCTCCCGTTAGCAATTTCCGAAGAAATTCCCAGATGGCACCACGAGGAGGTGGGAGTAGGGCTTACTAACAGAGCTGCTAGGTTTTCGACTGCAGTGGCTCTTTCTCGTTACTAAGCGGACCAACACCTATTGGGAAATGCTGCCCCTACGAGGCTAGTCGACTTGGAGATGAGATTTTGTATGACTAAACCTACCATCTTTTTTTGGCCGAAAAAAGGGAAAACTCCACTAAAGTCGGCAATTTCGCGGGATATCGAAATAAAAAAAAGGGATAATAAAAGGATATGAAATATAAAAAAATTTCTGACGCAAGTTCATATTTTATTCGTCAAAAATACTTATACGCTTATATTGTACCAACCAGCCAACCAACATTGTTACAACTTTGTCGTCTTCAACGACAATCGCACTCGCATTGGCATCCGTTTTGGTGGAATATTTCTCCTTTTTAGCAATTTGGAGGAGTAAATCTGGCTTCGTTTTCAAAAAGTGGTAGAACTCTGCGCATGAATATGTCAAATTTTATTTCACCGTGAGAATTGCTTTCAATGTGTCGACTCTCGCGAACTTTTGCGTTGAAGATGCATTTTTCTTTCGGTTTCGACCGAATCCATACACTCCTTCATACGAAAATTTAACAGTTGCACAGCTGTGAATGGCTATGAACCACACAAATGCTTCCGAACACATACGCCTATTATGGGCTACTTTCGCAATTGACAGTACTAAAGGAAACTTAACGCAGAATTATGACATTAGCTTCCGATTGTTTCCGACTATTATAATTCAGCCTTTACTCGTTCGCTGTGCACGAGTAATATTCGCCTGCTGTCATCGTACAGTCTAACAGTCTAATGTTCGCCACATATTAAATTCAAAATATTATATACGTTAGGAATTTTGCGTGAAAAAAAAGGATTTAGACAATTTTCGCGGGATAGGTTTTTGGGAGCTGAAAAAAAGGAGTATCCCGCGAAACAAAGGATAGATGGCAACATTATGTAGACTAAAACAGCAAAAGATGACATTGCTATTGCCGTCTCAGGCAACACCCAAACACTCTCAGAGGAAATCCCCCAAACTGCTGTCCTCCGGCTCACCAGATGAGCCTCAAAATGTGGACTAGAGATTAACCTTTGTAAAATAGAGAAGATACAAAGTTCCCCTTATTGGCCCTCCTACGATAAATGGCGCCAGTCTATCTTTCACAGAAAATACAAAATGTGAACGTAATTAAAGCAAATGTAGCTAGGTCTCTATTCCTGTAAAAAGGCTTTCGGTAAGAGCTGGGGTATGCAACTTTGAATTAGAGTCTATTATCAGGAATACACTATTGTATGTATGTGGCCGACTCTTGATAGGGCTGACCACCTCACTTATTAGCTTAGGTGCAAAGATCTGTATGTGCTTCAGTGGTGCGCTAAGAATTGTACCCTATGTGTCATTAGACATTATGTTTCATCTACTTCTCTTAAATATGTTCTACAAACACATGGCTGTCATTACGGCCATCCGACTCCTTTTGAGTTCAATTCACAGACGGTTCTAAAACCGAAAGTAGGGTGGGTTGTGGTTTCTCTAAAAAGCACAACATGAGCATGTCCTTCCCCCTCCCATATCACTGTAGCATATTTCAGGCGGAAATCATGGTGATAAGGGAAGGCTTATCCTGGTTAAAATGTAATGCAATATCTGTCAGGGATTTTAGCATTTTCAGTGACACTCAAAGCCGCCGTAAACTGTCGTTTGTCTCTCACGGAGATGACGTAGCAGTTCAATATTCACTTCTGCTGCATGCCAGGCCAAAGGGAAATTCCCGCTAACTGCAAAATTGACGAGCTCGCCAGAAAGGGTAAGTCTCTAAAGATTCTCTGGAAATTGCAGACCCTGAGAATGCCCCTCGCTACATGCAAACATCTACTAAAGCTGGACGCTCTTAGCAAAACCAACTACAGATGGGAAAATGGCTCAACGTGTCTTATTTCGATACAGATCTGTCCTATGCTGCATCAGAAACGCAGTGCCGAGTTGGTTAAGCTTAAGCGTTGCAGCTGCTGTTCATCGATTTTGAGAAGGCGTTCGATAGTGTCAACAGGGAGTTTATTTGGCGTGCCTTACGCAGGAGAGGCATTCCCGATAAACTAATTGCTATTATCAAAGCTACATATGAAGGCTCCAAATGTCACGTTCTGCACAGGGGAAGGTTGTCTGAAGAATTTGAGATCCAAAGTGGGGTAAGACAAGGCTGTATCCTTTCACCAATATTATTCCTATTGGTGATTAGCGATGTGCTTCATGCAGCTTTGTCGACGGGAAACGGAGGAATTCGATGGACTCTTACATCTCAACTGAAACATCTTGACTACGCAGACGATGTATGCTTACTCTCCTACAGAATTATGGACCTCCACCAAATGACAGCAGATGTGGAGAGGGAGGCAGGTGTCGTCGGGCTGAAAATTAATACGACAAAAACTAAAATCATCAGCCTTGGAACTAACTCATCGGCTCAAATATGCATTGCTGGACAACCGGTAGAGAGAGTAAAGGATTTCCAGTATCTTGGGAGTATTGTCTCGACCGATGGTGGAACCGAACTGGATATAGCCAACAGGATCGCCAAAGCAAAGTCCGCGTTCGGGATGTTTTCCAAAATATGGCGAAGCAATGCAATCAGTTTGAGCACCAAAATAAGACTGTTCCGCTCCAACGTTGAATCCGTGCTGCTATATGGTTGCAGCACGTGGAGAGTGACCACTACTATCACCAGAAAGCTGCAAACGTTCGTTAATAGGTGTCTGCGCAATATCTTAAGGATTTTCTGGCCCAATCGTATCTCTAACGAACACCTTTACGAGAGAACGGGTCAGGAACCAATAGGCACAACTATCCAACGGCGGAAGTGGCAGTGGATTTGTCACACGTTCCGAAAGGGTGACAGCTCCATAGCGAACCATGCTATGCAATGGAACCCTCTAACTCAGGATGGCAGAAGACCTGGCGGTCCGCGGAAAACATGGCGCAGAACAGTCGAGAAGGAGGCACGGCAGTTAGGGAAAAGTTGGGGAGAACTCAGACACATTGCCAGAAACCGTACACGATGGCGCGTAGGCGTAGTAGAGGCCCTAGGACCCACAAGGGGATACAGGACATAAGTAAAGTAAGTAAGTAAGCTTAAGCGTTCACAGATCACATTATTGGTGTCCTTACTGGGCACTGCCTAATAGGCCAACACGCTAAAAGGGTGAACCTTTTTCTAACCACTTTCGTAGGAGCTGTGTAGGCGAAAAGGAGAAGGAAAACGTTCTTCATTTGTTATGCACATGTCCAGCCCTGTCCCAAAAAGACTGCTGAATCTGGGAGCTTCTTTCTTCGATGATCTCGGTGAACTGGGGTCCTCAGGCGTCATGAGCATCTTTCGCTATAATAAAACGCTCCGGTTGGTTGTAGTCTCTGAGTAGCGAGATCCATGACATCACAATGGACCTCTACTGATCTACGTGTGTCTGTACTCTTGTACAGACAGCCAACCTAACCTAACCTAGAAGAAGCTACACTTCATTATAATTAACAGCCTGGGCTCTTCACTGAGTACTCTTTAAAGCTCTGCCCGCCAGATTTCTATTTTATGAATCTAGGAAGAAGTGATGTCAGTTCATCATATCTCATCGTCGTTTAACCAACCTTGGTTAGATTCGATCTTATTTATGGAAAGTTTGTGCTTATGTCTTTCAATGATAAGGCGATAAGGCACTACATAGATCCCCAAACCGTGGCCTGGATACAGCATTCATGGATCTTACATTAAAATACCCTTTTCTTTCTATTGGCAGTAACCGAAATATAGTATCACCCTATGAACGTTCAATTCTATACTCATTTATTTCCTTTCACCTGTTCTTAAGGAGTTATTAAAATAGAAATCAGAATAACAATAACAAATATACTAGGGTAATCACTGCAATAAAATAGTCATCTAAATAAACCCCCGATAATCCGGCATTTTCTAAGCAACTATTTCCCAACGTTTATTACCCCCATGCGTACAATCGTCCGGCAAAGGTCATGCATATTAAAGAGATGGTCTTTCCGGGCAGCTGTTTCATATTAACTAAGGTAATGGTATGGCCGGCACGCACGTAGAGAAGTTAACTACCTCCAGACACGGTAATCCTCACCTACTCAGACTTGACTTTTAAAAGGATCACCCAAGTGTGGTCATAAAAACAAATGTCCATATGATGTCTTGGAATAGTACTAACCCCAAATACCAGGTGTCTGGGCAATAATTTATAAACTTATCATTAGGTTATGTCAACGTAACCATTTCCTCATCTTGACTATTAAAAATATACCCCAAATCGGTCATGACTTCATTTAGAAGGTACCCACCTACACTTAGTAATACATCCGTTGGCAACCATAATAAAGCTCTGACAAGCAAGTTTTATGTCCTTAATTAGCACTTTTTTTCTATTCGCTCCTTTAAATATAGACATGGTAACAGGAATAACAAAGAAATAAAAAAAAGGTTTCCTTCTTCCTCATACTTCTTTGCCTTGCTACACACATTTACTTGGTGGATTGCGTTTTGTGCCAAACTAATGCAATGAGTAAGCAAACGACCTTGATGCGTCAGCCTCGAAATGCCCCAACCATTTGCAAAATTATTAACACGTGTGTATTATTTAGAAAGCGTATAGAATTAACTATAAAACAGTTGAAGGGGGGATATGCTACCCTATTCGTTGAAAAGTTTATATTAGTAACAGAGCATAAGTGTGTGTGTGTGGTTCATATGAATCTGCACAAAACGAAGATTAGAGTACGTTCGAAAGCAGAACGTTTGCAAGGCAAGAGTTTCAAAAAGGAATTCAAGAGGGGTATATGGTTTTCAAAACTGTTGAAATATCAGTATAATTGTCAGTGGTTTCAGAAATAGCTCACAAAATGGAATAAATGGCACAGAATATGGGTTTTTGAACTTTTCCAATATTTGAACCTTTTCAGTGCCCTTGATAGGTGATACAATTGCTGGCAAGTTTTCTTAATTTTTGACTTGCGCGTATATATAGAGCAAGTATTTGGTTTGCGAAATTTTTTTATCTAGAAATTTTGATGCATTTTGAAAATTGACTATTTCAAACCAGTTTCCTAGCCAATTTGGCTTAGAACTGATATCTAGGTTAGATTTGACGTTTGTAGTAACGTACTTTCTTACTTACGTCCTGTATCTTCTCGTGGGTCCTAGGACCTCTACTACACATACGCCCCATCGTGTACGGTTTTTCTAATATGCCTTAGCTCTCCCCAACTTTTCCCCAACTGCCCTGCCTCCTTCTATGCTGTTCTACGCCATGTTCTCCGCGGACCACCAGATATTCTCCTTTTCGGAATGTGTGACCAATCCACTGCCACTTCCGTCGTCGGATGGTTGTGCCTATTGATTTCTGACACTTACTCCAGTTAAAGTGTTCGCTAGAGATACGGTTGGGCCAGAAAATCGTTAAGATTTTGCGCAGGTAAGTGTTAACGAACGTTTGCAACTCTTGTCCACTTGCTGCATCCATGTAACAGCACGGATTCAATATTGGAGCGGAACAGTCTTAGCTTGGTGTTCAAACTTATGACATTGCTTCGTCAACATCTTGGACAACATCCCGAAACCGGGCTTTGCTTATGCCATCATTGTGATTACATGCAGTTCTGTTCCACCATCGGTCGAAACAATACTCCCAAGACACTGGAAATCCTCTACTCTCTCTATCGGTTGTCTATGTCGATAAGTTTGTTCCATGTGATGTAGCGACTCTAGCACGGTTCTCCCTGCTACTGAGGTAGCTGAGATGGTTGTGGGTAGTGAGCTGCTGATTACTTCCACACCTTGCGAAAGGTGCTCGGTGACGCGTCGTACTCTAGTACGGAATTTGATCATTATAATTCTATCACCATAAGGCCAGGAAATTAGGCCTTGCGTGCTGTTGGCGTTAGCAGCATTCCGAGTCCATATTCCCACGGACTTCCGGATGGTCTTGGTTAGTTGGTTGGTTTACGATCGGCCCTCGATGAGGATGTACTTAGACCAGAGAGTAGGTCCACTGTACTACCGATGTGTAAGGCGGGTGGGTCACCCTCTTACTCTTGGAACCATTTGCTTCGTTGAATGAAGGCGTGAATTTTAGCCGTGCAGGCGTTGCCGAGATCATTAAGATCATTGTAGAAGTATTCACCCAGAGTGGCCTTCCTGATGCCGGATGGTCTTCCGCAGCAGAGCAGTAGTAGTGCAATATTACGCGCTGAGGGCTGGTGCTACCCCGCTTCTAACCATCTTATCTCACTTATTCACAAACTGTCCAGTCAATACCGCATGAATTCGGTTTCCAGTTGAAGGAATCTGGCATTATGAGGTCTTTGCTTTCCGAGTCGAGGAGCGTGTTCACATTCTAGAATTCTGTCTTTGTCCATGTACAATAGCCAAAAGTCGTCAACAAGTGATCATTCCTTATCCAAGGCATAGTATCGGTTTCTGTAGCGAGCAGGGTTCGGTGACGCAGGTTGCTGGCCTACGTTACCTAGTCCATAATTAAGGCCATAGACAACCCGCACTTGCAATTTTAGCATACACCCATAAGGGTTTATATGTATAGTTGTCCGGAGACCACCACTAGGAAGTAAAGCAAGCACTTCATCACTAACTTCATTGTTGCACTAATGGCCCAAGACATGTTTTGAGCAGTCAGTAGTTTCTCGATCAATCGCAATATAGAGCGTCTATATAACCGGCCTTTTATACTTGGATATTGACGAACTAAGCACTTTCAGTGCCTAGGCATGGCTTGAAGTTAACTGATACCATTCGCACAAATTTCGTACACTGACATCTGATTGGAAGTATTCTAGATAAGTAAACGGGGCTTAACCAGTTCATGTTTAGACAGAACCATAACTCGATTACCTATCGGCAGGAAGTTGCAACCTGCCTGGAAGAAGAAACTCAACGTTAGCCGCCTTAAGCGCCTTACAATAAGCCAATTACAAATCCAATCTTTATGGGCTAATCTGTTGCGAGTCTTGTTGTAGTTTAAGGGCTTTAAGTGAGGATGCTGTACTGAGTTAAAAAAATTGCATGCAAAGTAGATGATACGTTAAAAAAGACAGCTGTCGTATGTATGTACTTGTACATATTATTGCAGCGGAAGAAAGGTGGGCGAAAGAATAAAATCGCAGATACAAGCTGCCGAAATGAGGTTTCTTACGGTGTTGCTTGAATAACTACTAAAGAATAAGTGTGCAACACCAGAGTATGCGAGGCACTCAATATTGAGCAAGTACTTCTCCAAACGGAATGATCTATACCCCGGTGGTTTAGTCACGTCCCCAAACCGGCCTCCAAGACGTGTCATGATTTTCATGCCATGTCCTTCAAAAATACAAATATTTGGCGCAACAGCTCTTTAAAGTGCCAGGGCCTAGCTTCTCGCAACCACTCATGTTGTGTGCGTTATATTTTTTCACGAATGGAAGGGACCTACAGTTTAATGCCGAATCCGAACGGCGATTTGAGAAGCTTTTTCATGACAACAATACTTTGGGATGTTTGTCAGACGCTCGCGAGAGGTGGGACCGTGAAAAAACTTTTTTTTTTGTGTTTTCTGGGATTCGAACTTGGAACCTCATGCGTAGTAATCCGACACACTAACCACTTACGCCACGGCGCTCACAAGCAGTCATGTCCTTAGGTAGGCCTAGAAATAAACGATTGGCTCAAGTCCGACATCTCTCCTGGAGCCGTCTAGGGATTCCTCCTGATGAGTTGGAGTCAATGGCGAAGAATTGAGAAGGATGGAGAGTCCACCTAAGCATCCCTGTAGCCCCCATGGAGAATTAAGCATTTAAAATGTATGTATGTATCAAAAGATGGATGAATATATCGGTAGCCAATGACAGTTTATGATAACAACCACATTCCACACAAATAGCGTACAAATAATGTCGATTTCTAAATTAAATCGCAGTTGATATTTTAAGGTGACGTCACAATTAATTTCCAAGTGGGAATACCTGTTGTATTTGTGAGTCGTGGCATGTACGATAAAAATTATAAATATCTTAACTGTGTGGTATGAAAATGCTTCATATAAATTTGATGTCCATGTCCAAAGCACCCACGTCGTTTGTAGAATTAATGGCGGAAGCGGCAATATTTCTCGACTTTTACATGCACATTTTGTCAATGGCATTATGTATTTAAAAATATAAATAAATAACAAGAATTCAGAAACTTGTTAAATAAATGTAGCAAGTAAGTTCTTCAAGGTAGTTTAACACGACTGTCATTGTAAACGCCTACGTTTATTCTATCTTTATCTTTATCTCTTTAGAAGTGCAAACACCCTTTCGTTTCACGTCTTGCTGATACCAAAAAACTTAATTTTTCTTTTTAAATTGGCCATGCATTGCATAGCAAACCAATATTGTGAAAGTTTTTTTCCAAATATAGACAGCAAGTAATCATTACTTGGAGCAGTAGAATTGGTGATAACAAGCCCACTCTCTTCCGCAAGGACGCATTTTTCTTAATAAAATATCTCAAAAATCGAGTGAATTTCTTCCCAGCTATAACATATAGTAGTTGGTCAAATGGTAGTGCCAATGATTACATGAAAACATAAAGTTCTCACTTATCCTTACCTACGAACTCCGTCCTTCCACCTCCACGATGGTGACCGCTGGGTTCCTAGTACCATGATCGGAGATTGGATAACCAATGCCTTGGAAGAACTTGGGAGCAGCAGACGAGGGAGGGGAAAGAGTACTTTCTTACTAGACCAATTCTTCTTCGTCCAGATGGAAGCGAACGAATTCTCTACATGGAGTCAATGGTGGCGTCTAGAGTTCCAGTTAGTTGAACTTGGTGAATACCTTGCGCTAGCTGCTTCGATATATTCGGATCACAGATCGGTAAGGAATTTCCAAGGCTAGTCATGACCTTGGAATAGAAGAGCCCTTGATGGACCAAAGGCAGCGCTCATACTCCCGTTGTGGACTACTGGCACCGGTGTACCTTGCGCCGCGTTGTAGGGGTATAACATAAGGAACTGGTCCTATAGCTTGATGGCTTTGGTTACAAAGCAACCAACAGCCTTAGATACAGATGTTTCTACTGTTGACGACCCATGCAAACGTCAAAATGATGATGATATTCGTGTTTGCACGTGGGATGGTAGGTCCCTCTACAAATCACGTGCAGCCGAACAACTTACAGAGGCTCTAGACTGCTGCAAAGCCGAAGCGGGTCAAGATGAGGATGAAAAACTACGACATCTACTACAGCGATTGCTACAAACAACAAGGACAGCATCTATTTGTGTGTGAATTTGTTATTAGGGACTGAATTAGGCAAGAAGTCTTGAGTTTCCAACATGTTTCTTCATAAAAAAGTGTATCAGGGCTAAATTCGCCAACATTAGCCTGATATGCGCTCACGCCCCTCACTAGAAGATAGATAATACGACTAAAGATGACTTTTACCAGTCCTGGGACAGAATGTATGAGCAAGGCCCTAGCCACAACCGACGTTAAAATTGTCCTGGGTTATTTCAATGCAAAACTAGGAAAAGAGGACGTTTTGGTAGCGTGTTCGGAAGCACAGCAGGCACGACACCACATCCGACAACGGATTCAGGTTAGTCGAGCTTGCGGCGGTCGTAGATAGTACACGGTTCGCACATGTTGATATTCACAAGGGGACATGACTCTCTTTTAATCGAAAAACCGTCAACCAAATCGCATACATTGCAATCGACGAAGTGCACTCTTTCAGTATTCTGGGTGTCCGGACTTCGCGAGGAGCCAACATGGACTCGGATCACTTAATAGTTGTAGTCAAGGTATGGATGCGGATATCCGCAGTAGAATCCAGAGCGAAATCAACGAAATAGTGTAAGTAAGTTTGACAATTACAAGAGACCACCAAAGCCTTTGCCGATCGAGTCTTATTAAATCTAAATCTAAGCCCTATGCCGATAGTAGCAAATGCGGAAGACCAGTGGCAACGTTGCCAACAAGCCATCAGAGATGCCACCTCTGATGTACTGAGTTTCTCACGTTCTCCACAACAAAACCCCTGATTTGATAAGAATGCCGGCAAGCAGGAAAGTTCTTAGACAAGGTGACATGCTATCAGGCGATCTCTAATATAATCTCTAATATAATATGTGTTTGAAACAATTATACGAACCTCACATTCCAACACCCGAGTTACAATTTTTACAAGTCTGCAGAACTACTCGCTTATGCTGATGACATTGTCATAATCGGACGAACTCAGCGAGCCGTCAATGAGGCATTTGCGAGTATTAAGATCGAGACAGCAAAGATGGGGTTAGCGATCAATGAATGCAAAACAAAATATCAGGCGTAGTACTCGTAAAAAGAAATCAATTATTTTTGCATGAAATTGAAGGCTTTATTTAGCATAGCTAGAATGATCCGATTTAGGTCAAATGTGCGCCGTTTTGTTCGATAACTTGTTGCCATTTTGAACATAATTCCATTATGCTTCTCTCATAGAAGCCTTCGTCCCTATTAGCAAAAAAAAAATAGGACAATCAATTTTCACAAGCCTCTCTTGAGGCGAATTTTTCACTAGCAAAATCGTTCGCCATGGACATGAACAATTGGTATAATCACTTGGTACCAGATCCGGACTATAAGGTGGATGCATACCAACACGGAAGCAAAGGCCAAAGAAACCAGCGAAGAGAGAGAAAAACGTGAAGCCATGCATTCCCTGGGAAAGCACATATCGGCACTGATGGAATTCATTAAAGGAAAAAACAATGTACATCATGAGATTAGGAAACTGGCTAGTGCAATTCGCAAACACTACAGCTGCGCAGTAGATTGCGAAATAGATAAAGTGGTATGCAGTAGAGTGTCTAAAGCCACTCAAACCATCCACTCTCCAGAAATGAGTGAGTTAGCTTTCCCTTCTTCGTTGGAACAACTGTCAGACCCCAAGCGAAAAAGGACGAGATCTCCAAACACCGAAGAACCCTCCACACTGTCATACGCCGAAATTGTTGCGGAAAAAGCGGAAATGGAGGTGAAACAAAGCGTGCATAATGACCAAAAAGAGAAAAGAAAAAGGCCACAGGGAAAAACCATGGACAGACAGTGAAACCCCGGATCGAAGAACCAGGTGCAGAAACTACTAATAAAGTCGTTTGGACAAGAGTAGCACTGGTGATTAAAAAGATCGGAGAAATTTCCTATTGCGACATACTCCGAAAGGTGAAGACCAACCCCGAGTTGAATGGATTGGGGTGTGTTGTAACCCGCATAAGAAGAACAGCCAAGGGAGAGCTACTGCTTGAGCTCAAGAAAGCAACTGATGGAAGAACATCCGAACACCAAAGTAAAGCGGGAAAAGTTCTCGGTGAAATAGCGGAAGTGAGATCCCTAACGCAAGAGGTGCTCATTGAGTGCAAAGACCTAGATGGCGTCACCACAAAGGAAGAGATCTGCCAAGCTCTGTCCGAGCAGTTCGAGGAAGCACAAGGCATACAGATCTCATCCATCAAATCTATGAGGACAGCTTATGCAGGGACGCATACTGCCGTCATTCGCCTCCCGATAAATACTGGCAAAAAAGTTCTGGAGGTTGGAAAAATAAAAATCGGATGAACGGTATGCCGAATACGGGAGAAAATAGTACCGCTGCGATGTTTTAGGTGTCTTAACTTCGGGCACCTAGCAAAGGCGTGTAAGAACACGTTGGATAGGAGTGAGGATTGCGTTAGGTGTGGACAGAAAGGCCATATATCCAAGAACTGCAGCAATGATGCAAGGTGCGTCCTTTGCAAAGAAAAGGGAAGTAGCAACATCAAACACGCGGCAGTAAGCATAGTATGCCCGGTATACCAAGAATCTGCAAAAGTCGCAAGAAGAATATGAAAGTGCTGCAACTAAACTTAAACCACTGCGAAGCGGCACAGGACATCTTGACACAAACCGTTCGCGGGTTAAAGATAGATGTTGCCGTATTATGCGAGCAGTACAAAAATCTCGATGATACAGTTTGGGCTGCGGATGACTCAAAAAGAGCTGCTATTTGGACCTGTGGAGATTGCGCCTTTGAATAAAAAATGATGACACCCGGAACAGGCTTCGTGCGAGCAAAGGTCAAAGGAGTACATGTCTATAGCTGTTATGCATCTCCAAACAACACCATTAAGGAGTTTCAAAGTATGCTTGATAGGCTCGTGGATGATGCTAGATGTCGTAGCCCAACGATTATAGCTGGAGACTTCAATGCATGGGCCACTGATTGGGGCAGCGCAAGGACCAATAGAAGGGGAGAAGCTCTCCTAGAAGCCGTATCGTCACTAGACCTAATATTGCTAAATACAGGAAGTGAAGGACACCGCCTATAGAACAGTAATGGCAAAACTCAAAGGCACTAGGGCACCCTCCCCCTCATGCCCCCTCCTTATGCAGAAAATTGTATCGGGGTTGTTCCCACCTCAAACACCAGCAGAGCGTATAGAGCCACCTCCGGAAGTACAGGACATCCCAACTGTCACGCAAAGGGAACTCCTGGATGTATGCAGACGATTCGAGGATACCAAGTCACCTGGATTGGATGGCATACCGAACAAGGCCCTTCAATTAGCCATTAAAACAAATACGCAACCATTTGTGGAACTCTACAACAAGTGTCTAACAGAAGGAGTTTTTCCAGACCAATGGAAAAAGCAACGTCTAGTGCTGCTGTCTAAAGGGAAAAAACCACCAGAGGAGCCCACGTCATACCGTCATATATGCCTGTTAGACACAATGGGTAAAATACTGGAGCGAATCATATGCAACCGATTAGAAGTGGCAATTGATGAAGCCGGCGGACTCTCCAACCAACAGTACGGTTTTAGGAAACCTCGTTCTACAGTAGACGCAATAAGAAGGGTAACTATAACCTTGGAAGAAGCTATTCAGGGCAGGGGATGGAGAGGTGGTGCAAAGAAATACGGTGCCGTAATAACATTGGACGTCAAAAACGCGTTCAATTCTGCGAATTGGGGACTCATAGTGCAATCGCTTAGGTCAATGATGGTGCCATGGTTCTTAATTAAAATAATACTGAGCTACTTCGAGAAACGGTTTCTACTCTTCGATACCGACGATGGAGTAAAGCAGTACCACATATCTGGCGGAGTTCCACAAGGGTCGGTATTAGGCCCTATCCTTTGGAACATTATGTATGATGGGGTTCTAAGGCTTGGAATCCCAAATGAGGCAAAAATCATAGGCTTTGCCGATGATATTGCAATTGTCGTGGTTGCAAAACATCTAGAAGAAATAGAGGGTATTGCAAATGAATGTATCCGAAATGTCAAACCGTGGATGGCAGCAGTCGGGTTAGAGCTCGCCGAACATAAAACAGAGGCATTATTGGTAAGCAGCCGCAAGAAAAGAGAAGAAATCACCATCAGAGTAGGAGATCATAATACGACATCAAAATCGGCTCACTTACAAGGAGCACCTTGAAAGAACGTGTGACAAAGCGGCTCGGGTGAGCGGTGCCTTATCAAGAATAATGATAAATATAGGAGGACCTAGGCAACAAAGGAGACTTATTCTATCCAGGGTGGTGCAGTCCATCCTTATGTATGCTGCACCCATATGGGCCAAAGCTATGATGAAAAAGACCTACGCAAGAAGGATAAACTCTGTCAACACACTACGTGCGCTGAAAGTATTCTGTGCCTTTCGTACGGTGTCAGACGAGGCCTACGAAGCCAAAATTCAGGAACCTCAAGCATCAGTCAAAAATAGAAAGCCGGAAGAAAGATAGCGAAGCATTAGAGCACGGCAGGAGCGATGGAACCAGTCCTCAAAGGGAAGATGGACCCATCGACTTATAAGGGATATCCAAAAATGGATGGAGCGGAAACACGGAGAGGTAGATTTCTATCTTAGCCAGTTCCTAACCGGACATGGCTGCTTTCGAGCGTATCTCAACAGGTTTGGGCTCGATGAATCTCCCAACTGTCCAAATTGCGGAGAGGCCCCAGAAGACGCTCAGCACGTATTTTTTCAGGGGCCACGTTTTCATATAGAGCACAGAGAACTGAAGGAAAAAATTGGAGAAATACCAACCCCCGAAAACATTGTGCACCATATGATAGCATCGAATGCAATATGGGACGCGGTGAAACAAGTTGCAGCGATAATCGCGCAGGAACTTAGGTGGCTGGAAAGAGTCAGAGAGAGCAACCAAGTCCAACCGGCAACACTTTTAGAACAAGGAGCGGAAGACAGCGACAGAAGAGCATAAATAGCTAACCAGCCCCGCGAAGTAATACCTAACGGTAGTCCCGCGGGGAGAGTGGTTGAAGTGTAAGTGAAGGTGTGATTTAGTACGTAGGCGTATTCCTGGCATCGAGTATTCAGGTTTGCGAATCGTGCATGCCAGTAGCTCGGGCTACTGGTATCTTTAGAAGATTACACACCCCTTGGCGCAACCATAAAAAAAAAAGGTGGATGCATACGGACCTCCCAACCAAGCCTTCGGAGCTTCTGGCGAGTCACTATCGATGCGTGTGGCCTTGCGTTTTCCTGATGGAACACAATTCCTCTTCTATTGACCCAAGCTGGCCGCTTCTGGGCGATTGCTTCCTTCAGATGGTCCAATTGTTGACAGTACAGTTCCGAATCAAGTGTTTTACCGTAGGGGAACAACTTATAGTAGATGATTCCCTGCCAAGCCTACCAAACACACAGCAAAACCTTCCTGGCCATCAATCCTGGCTTGGCCACCGTTTGCGCCGGCTCACACTGGGGCAAAATACTCTTTAGCTGACAGAAAATCAAATTATAAAGTTGAGCGTTATCTTTTTACTCCCGTTTTATTTCTCTTGTAAATTTGATAGAGAATGAAAAATAGGAGAGAGAAAGGTCATCCGGATCCCGTATTCTTCGGCAGATCGTCACAAATGAAGAATCAGTTCACATTTACATCGAAGTCAGACTTGAATTTTTTCTTTTCAGTGCCTATGGTAATTTGTGTTCTGTTTTTTACTTTTTGTGTGTATCAAGATCCGTTTTTTGCAATGGAATCAGTAAGCTTAGGTGTATTTTTAATTGTTACGATTTTTTACAAAAAATACATTTTTGTTATTTTAATCTGTGGTTGAAGATAGGAAAAGTGTAAAAAAAAATGTGTTAGTTTTGCATTCAACTGAAATTCTTAAAGTTTTAGTTGTGATGCCGCAAAGTGTTATACTCGTATGTCCTTGTGTTAAGTGATTTGTCTAGTTTTAAAATATGTAATTTTTTTCTGCTCCAATTTGCTCCCCTTCATGTAGTAAAATTGTTATTTTAATTACTTCTCAGGCCGTACAACTTTCAAAACCTTGTCTACAACAAGGCAAGACCTTTATAACATAATGAAGAGTTGAAATTTCCAGAGATTAGACAAAAAATATATATTATAGTGCAGCCATGAACTTGATGTTCAGAAATTTGGAGAATTTGCCCATGAAACTGCGAAACATTTTGTCAGTAAGTATTCTTGTTACTATATGCCACCTACCGTCCACAAGTACTTGATTCATGGAAATGAAATAATTTCATCTGCTTTAGTACCTACTGGGCAGCTAAGTGAAGAAGCCCAGGAAGCCCGCAATAAGGATTTAACAAAATATAGAGAGCATTACTCCCGAAAAACAGCTGAGAAAATAGGAACGCAGACATATTTAATTTATATTTGTTTTTTGTCACCAGATCCTGTTTTGACAAGTATGCGAAGAATTCAAAAAAAAAAAAAACATTTCAACATCTAGCCCAAAGGGGTTGGGACTATGAAACTATTGAGAGTGATGAAGAATTCTAAACTGTTGTATGTAACGGGTGGGCCATCTAGTGATTTCTTTTTAAATCATAGGTCATTTGGACACTGAAAGCTGTTTCCCGCTCGAAATCTTGACAGAAAGTCAGTATCACACCTCCGCGGAACGAAATGAGTCGCTTTACGCTTGAACAACATTGGGAAATATTGAAAACTTATTTCCAAATTGAGTGCTGTGTAGCCCAAACAGTGCGGTTTTTGAAAAGAAGTTTTGGCCGAAATGAAACACCCACCGCGCCTGCTGTACGCAAGTTTGTGCACAAAGTTCATGAGACTGGTATGCTAGTGAACAACGCTCATGGTCCCCGTCGTCGTACGGTGCGCACAGACGAGAATGTGGCTGCTGTTAGCCGAGAGTGTGAGACTCAATTCACGAACATCAACTCGTCATCGATCTCAACACCTCAACATTTCACGCACTAGCCTGAGGAGAATTCTGCACAAAGATCTTGGATTATTCGCTTACAAGGTCCAATTGATTCAGCAATTGAAAGCGTACGACCATCCGCTTCGCAGTTTGGGCCTTAGAGCAGCTTGAATTGGAGAACGATTTTGGGCGAAAAATCATCTTTTCTGATGAGGCACATTTTCATCTCGGCGGCTCCGTTAACAAACAAAATTGCCACATATAGGGCTCGGAAAACCCGCACGTTATTGTCGAGAAGCCAATGCATCTACAGAGAGTGACAGTTTACTGCGGATTGTGGAGTGGTGGCATCATTGGACCATTTTTCTCCGAAAATGAGGCTGGGAACAACGTTTCGGTCAACGGTGGGCGTTACAGAGCCATGTTAACATGGATGGACGACCTCTGGTTCATGCAGGATGACGCGCCATGCCACAGAGCCCATGCCACAATCGGTCTTTTGCGCACCAAATTCCCAAATCGTGTTATCAGCCGCCTTGGCGATGTCAATTGGCCGTCTCGGAGCTGCGATTTGACCCCTTTGGACTTTTTTTTGTGGGGAACCGTGAAGGACCGATGTTATGCCAACAATCCGGAATTGATTCAAGCACTTAAGGCCAATATCATCCAAGCCATCTGTGAGCTACAGCCCGAAACCATCAACAAGGTCTTGGGAAATTGGAGTGATAGAATGCGCTACTGCGAGGTCAGCCGAGGCAGCCACTTGAACGACGTTGTGTTCCATAATTATTGCTCTTACTAATAAAGCCATAATACATGGAAAAAATTTCATTTTGTTCATTTTATTGCATTTTTAAAAAGAAACTTGTAGTTGGCCCACCCTGTATACCTGCTAAGAGTAAAACGTTTATTTAATAAAAAAAAAAATACAAAAATACTGTCTGATTGCCTTTTTATCAGCATTTCTTTTGAACTTGTTTTTGAAACTCAATCACATTCATAACCATTCATGTGCATAAGAAATTGTTTTTTTTTTCAAAAAAAACTGGGCGTCTTGGTGGGCGTGTCCACAAGTGAACCCAAAAGGTATTAACATTGGTGCCAGGAGTAATCATTCCAAATTTTAAGTTCCTAATTTTGTTGGTTGATTTAATGCCAACTTTTAGGCTATTCTGCCCCATTGTGCGGCTCAGCGCGTTTCGACCACAATCGTTTTCGCTTTAAGTTGTCGTAGGTGATCCACTTTTCATCACCAGTCACCATCCGCTTCAGAAATGGGTCGATTTTGTTGCAATTCGCAGATGGAAATTTGCTTCATGAAGTTTTTTTGCGTTAACTCGTGTGGAACCCATACATCGGTTTTCTTTTTATATCCAGCCTTATTCAAATGGTTCCAAACGGTTTTTTGTGCAATGTTTAGCTCCTGAGCAATCGAAGCAGTGCTTACATGACAGCCAGACTCGTCGATTTCCATGATTTAATCGACATTTTCGACAATTGGCCTTCCAGAGCGTGGTGCATCTTTGACATTGAAATTATCAAAAAGGAGTCGACCAAACCAGACAACGTGTTTGGCTCTTACAGTATCAGGACCATAAACAATATTCACATTTTTAGCCGCTTGACTTACGTTTTCGCCTTTATCGAAGAAAAACTGTAAAATATGACATATTTTCTTTTCGCTTGTATCCATCTTTGATGCGCGCTCAAACAAAACTGAGTCAACCAACCAATCACAAAACTCTCAGAGTAGTTTTTTTTTTGTAAGAAATGCCATATTTCTAACGCCATTTGTTCGCCGTCTTGCTATCAAAACAAGAAAATGCCAGTGTACAAATTTGGAAAATTTAAAATTCAATTTATTTAAAAAAAAAACTCGAAAAAAGAGAAATTATATTTTTTTTTAAGCACGACTTGCTGCGACGAAAATCTCAGACGACTGAATTAAATTTTAAACCTTTTTTCACATTGAAATTTTGAGAACACGTTTTGCCAAACGCCACAAGATAACAGATTACTAAAGCCACCTGTTGGAAAAATAATTGATTTCTTTTTACTACACTTGATATACTCGTATGTTGTCTACAAAAGGACACCCAAGCTCGGAGTTTTGGACAGATCGCCACAGTAGACAAATACAATTTTGAGGTAGTAAATGACTTTGTCTGCCTGAATTCTATGGTAAACTACGCAAATGACACCACTGGGGGATCAAACTAACGATTACTTTTGCCAATCGGTGTTTTTATGGGCTTAGAAGGCAATTAAGTAACAAAGCCCTATCTCGAACTACTAACGTAACTCTATATAAGACACTGATCACCCCAATCCAGCTGTATGGCGCAGAGGCATGAACTTTACCAAAATCGGATAAAGAAGCCCTTGATTGCTTTAAGAGAAAATTTCTTCGAGTGATCTTTGATCCCGTTTGCATACTCGTAGACGGCAAATGAAGGAGAAGATACAATGTATACGGCCTATACAATGTCATCGACTTAGCCACAAAAGATCACATGTATCGACTAAGGTGGCTAGAGCGGATTGAGCCCAACGTTCCAGTCTGAAAAGTCTTCGAATCCACCCCAGTTGAACGACATAGTAAAGGACGCCCTTGCGGCAGGTGGCGTGAACAACAGGAAGGCGACCTCAACCAACTTGCTGTGCTCAACTGGTGGCAGCTAGCTCGTAACCGGACTGGCTGGAGAGGTTTGTTGGTTGAGACCCAGGTCCACTCCGGACTGTAAGACCACCTAACTAAGTAGTAAGCAAGCATAGGGGGAGCTTTTGCAGTTATATTACAGGCGGCATATAACCATCCGGAACGAGGAGGCAGAATGTTCTTTGTGCAATCTACGAGCTATCGAAGACGTACATCACCTAGTCGTAGTCGGAATATGTCCAAAACTGAGGGGGATTAGAAGAGCACATTGGGGAAAACATAGTTTATTAACAAGCGAAATCATTTCAATCCTAATTGGCCAAAATTGGAATACACTGTCTAGCTACTTAAAGTTATCATTGAAATAACGACAGCAAATAGTGGATGAATCATTTTAAATCTCATTTGTACATGCATTAAAAAAAGTAAAATTAACTATTTATCACATTTTCAATAATACCCTGCTATGAATTGTAAATCTCTTCTATCCGGCTGACGGCAAATGCCAATGCTGTATTTTGTGAGTTTTATGAATTTTGTAATTTTTTTTTTTTTTTGCTGGTCAAACGGTAGTGCATGCGATCATATGAAAACACAAGCGTTTTCACTCAGCTGAGGCCTACCAACTCCTACTCTCAACCTCCACGTGGTGACAGCCGGGTGCCTAGAGGTGCCTTAATCCAAGAAGTGGGTAACCAACCCCGTTTGGCGGATTCTTGGTGGCAGCAGATGAGAGAGGGGGGAAGAGTGCTTTCCCACTAGAGCACTTCTTAGTGTTCCAGGCGGCAGCGGACGAATTCCCTAGACGGAGTCAACGGTGGCGTCTATTGTTCCAGTAAGGTTGAACTTAGTGAATACCTTGCGCGAGCTGCTTCGACGTATTCGGATCACAGGTCGGTAAGGAATTTCCAATGTTGGTCAGGACATTGGAATAGAGATGGTGGCGGAGGAGCCCTTAATGGGCCAACGGCAGCGCTCATACTCCCGTAGTGGACTACTGGCACCGGTGTACCAGGCCCCTCGTTCTAGGGGAATAATTAAGGAACTGGCCCTCCAGGTTGGGGGTTGGGGGTTGTGCCGTCGGGGTAACTTATCTACCACGTAAAAAACTCATGGTTCCGAAACAACCAAAAGCCTCGGATAAGGATGACTCAACTAATGACGACCCCAGCAAACGAAATAAGGACAACGACCTTCGGATCTGTACGTGGAATGTTCTGTCCCTTTACAGACCACGTGCAGCCGAACAACTAGCAGAGGCCCTAGACTCCTATAAAGCAGATATTACCGCCATCCAGGAAGTGCAATGGGATGGGCCGGGCAAAAAGAGGATGAAAAACTGTGACATCTACTACGGTGATTGCTACAGAGGCAACAGGCAACGCTTATTCGGGTGCGGATTTGTCATACGCGGCAGACTTAGGCAAGAAGTCTTAAGCTTCCGACACGTTAGCGAGCGTATTATGACTACCCGGATCAAGGCTAAATTCGCTAACATAAGCCTAATATGTGTTCATGCCCCCATGGAAGAAAAGGACCCTGCCACCAAAGAGTGTTTCTACGAGCTCCTCGACAAAACATACGAGCAATGTCCTAAATACTACGTTAAAATCGTATTGGGCGATTTTAACGCCAAAATAGGAAAGGAGGACATCTTTGGTAGGGCAGTTGGTAAGCATAGCCTACACGACACCACGTCTGATAACGGACTAAGGCTAATTGATTTCGTCGTGGAGCGAAATGTCACCATAGCAAGCACATGGTTTCCTCATCTCGATATTCATAAGCAGACATGGCGGTCTAATGATCATGTAACGATCAATCAAATTGATCATATTGCGATCGACGCAAGGCATGCCTCCAGTATTCTGGATGTCCGGACCTTCCAAGCGGCCAACATAAACTCGGATCATTACCTTGTTGTAGCCAAGGTATGAATGCAGATATCCCAATCTGAGCAACAAAGAAGAATTACTGTGAGAAAATTTAACATCGAAAAGCTACAATCGCAAGAGACCGCCAGACTCTTCGCTGAACGCGTATCCCGAAATCTCTCAATCACCCCTTTGCCACCAGCATCAAGTACCGAAGACCAGTGGCAACGCTGCCAACATGCCATCAGAAACGCCGCGACTGATGTGCTGGGTCTCGCTCGCCCACCACCGCGAAACCCCTGGTTTGACGAAGAATGGCGGCGAGTGCATGCAGCAAAACAAGAGGCATACAAAGCGGCGCTGCAAAGGAAGACGAGAGCTGCTCGTGAGCTCTACGAGCAAAAGAGACGGGAAGAACATCGGCTTCTCCAAAAGAAGAAGAAAGAGCATGAGAAGCGCGTTTGAGAATATCGAGAGTTTATACTCTAGAAACAATGTACGGAAGTTTTACCAAAAGGTAAAAAGAACGTGCCAGAGAAACAATACCCGTACAGAAACCTATAGAGATGCCCGCTTTCAGGCAGAATGAACCATTCAACATAGACGATGATAGTCAAAATTTCCGTCCACCTGACCAAAACGAAGTGAGGATAGCAATATCCAAGCTAAAATCGAACAAGGCTGCTGGACCTGACGGCTTACCGGCCGAACTTTTCAAGGCAGCTGTGGATGAATTGGTAGAGTGCATACACCAACTCATTTCTAAGATTTGGTCAGACGAGTGTATGCCTGATGAATGGAATCTCAGCATCGTTTGCCCGATCAACAAGAAAGGGAGACCCCCTCAACTGCGCCAATTATAGAGACATCAGTCTCCTCAACATCGCATACAAAATCGTTTCTGCGATATTGTGTGAACGCCTGAAACCTTTTATCAACAGCCTGATTGGACCCTATCAGTGCGGTTTCAGGCCAGGAAAGTCCGCCATCGATCAAATCTTCACACTTCGGCGGATCCTGGAGAAAACCCAAGTATTCAAAATCGATACTCACCACCTCTTTATCGATTTCAAGGCCGCCTATGACAGCATCTATAGAGAAGAGCTTTATAGAGCCATGTCTAGTTTTGACATCCCTGCCAAACTTGTCCGTCTGTGCAGGCTGACGATGGAGAACGCTCGCTGCTCCATCAAGGTCGGTAATGACCTCACCGAGACCTTTGACGTCAAAAAAGGCTTTAGACAAGGTGACGCGCTGTCATGTGACTTCTTCAATATTGTACTTGAACGGATTGTGCGTAACTCACAAGCCAACACGGGAGGCACAATCTATTACAAGTCTGTACAACTGCTTGCATACGCCGACGATAGCGACATTATCGGAAGAACTCAGCGGGCTGTCACCGGTGCATTTGCAAGCATTGAGGCGGAAGCGGCCAAAATGGGTTTAGCGATAAACGAGGGCAAAACCAAGTATTGTATATGCTGTCAATTAGAAGGGAAAGCCAACACCGACGAATTGGACAAAACGTCACAGTGGGCAGCTATAACTTCAGGTAGTAAGGGACTTTGTCTACCTTGACTCTGCTATAAATTCTACAAACAAGATCAGCGCAGAAATCAAGCGAAGAATAACTCTTGCCAATCGCTGTTATTTTGGGCTTATAAGGCAATTCAACAGTAAAGCCCTATCTCGAACAACTAAGGAGACTCTATATAAGACCTTGATGATCCCAGTCCTGCTTTACGGCGCTGAAACATGGACTTTATTAAAAGAGGATGAAGATATCCTTGGTCGCTTCGGGAGAAAAATTCTTCGCAAGATTTTCGCCGCAGGTGGCGCGCACAAGTTCAAGGGGACCTCGACCAACTTGGAGTGCGCAACTGGAGGCAATTAGCTAAAGACCGAACTAAATGGAGAGGCTTGTTGGTTGAGGCCCAGGTTCACCCCGAACTGTAGCGCCACCTAAGTAAGTAAGTAAGTAATTATTTTTTTCTTATTGTCCAATAAAATCACAATTTTACTATTACTACTACTAGTAAGCAAGCATTTGTTGTGAAAATGTAATATGTAATGTAAATGAATTTAAATAAATAAAATCTCCTTACTACTACTACCAATTTCGAACAAAAAGCTAGTTTCAATTAATTTTACTATCAAATATCTGAATTTCATCTTCCTGGTTTGAAAGGAGAACATAAACCATCGGTCAGCCGGGCAGACGGACAGACGGACGGTTGTCGGTTAGTTGACTCGACCCATTATTATCATCATCATCATTTATGGCATCTATCTACGTATGTGCAATATTTTACTATTTTGCAAACTAAGTGCGAAGCTTAATACACCCCCATGGGATAGGGTATAATCAGCACCTTTCCAAGGATTTTCCGGTTCATACGTTTTTCAAATCCTTCGCAAAAGGTTACATGTACATTTTGAAAAAAACTTGTCGCATGGACTTAATGTTCTGTTCGGTTCAGTTCTCAGTCAGGTACTATTGTACCTACATATATAGCCTCAATTTCTTTTGGTCATTTGGCATTCTACCATAAAACCCGAATACGAGCTCATCCAAGCGTAAACACACAGTTGATGTCAAATAAACACAAACAAATATTTGAAACCACGTAACGTACACATGGCTCAAGCAAATGGAATCACGTTTTGCCTATAAATCGATAACATGTGAATCTCCTGAGTGCTCTTTCGGCTTGTCACAGCCCTTAGCGTTGTGCTCAAGTTCCAATGCCAAAATATTCAGTTTGTTTCGTCTTAAAATAAGTATCCATCGGCCTTATACACAACCTTTGTGTGGCGAAAAGTGCAACTGTGTGCTGTGTACAAACTAGCATAGTGCGCCTACAGAAGAAAAACAAAAACTACTTCTAATAATAAATAAATAAAATTTCGCATCTATTCGCGTTCAAGTTGACTTGGTATCTCACATGGGGAAAAAATTTAATTTTAAACGAAAAACGTTTTGCTCACCTGTTTTCTTCTAGGACGGTCTAGGCCGGCGGCGTGCGACGCGACCATTAAAGTTCGCGTCCTAGTGAATATGTTGTTTTCATTTTTCTTGATCTTCGAAGACGCACATGGTGGAATGCAATTAAACATTTGCCAAAATCGTGTTGCAAAATTAGACATTTTTTTTAATTTTTTTTTTAATATTTTTACAGCTAAGTACATAATGTATGTGTCTGTGGGAGCTGATGATGGTTTTTGTTTAATTAATTTTTAAACTTTGTCTCAAGAATTACACTTTGATGGAGACTATATTTAAAATATATTTAAGATTGACATCAACAATGAACTGCACTGCTTCCGCTTTAAAAAGTTTCTTTTGAATAAAAAAATATTTTAGTTTACATCATATGAATGTATGAATTCGATGAAGCTTGCTTTTATTGCTTTCTATTTTTGTATCTGAATCCATAAAACCCGCACAGTAGCCTGAGATGTTCGAATGAAATGCCACGCACTAATATACGCCTCTATCATCTTTGATGTTAACGTACGAATATAGAGTGGTATCTTGGTGACCGAATGAAGGGCATCATACCAAAGAAAAGCGCTTGGTACAATGCTCGCATTTGATATTTATTTATTTTGTATAATTTGTGCGTCATGAAGATGTTAAAATGTTTTACACAGTGCAGGCGTTGGAACGGAGAGACGGACAGTGAACGATTGGTGAAGTGGTTTGAAACTCAGATATTTGCTTTAAGAACTTGTGGTGAACAGGTAACTGGGGAGACCCGTTTTGTTATTATGGCATTATCTTCAAAAATCACAATCAAAAAGGAAAGGAACGATTACATACTGACGCATATAAAAAGAAAGGTAATAGAAAAAAGGAAGCTTAGGAAAATAATGCAAACCAATAGAACAAGGGAAAACAAAACTCAACAGCCCCATAAAAGAACTTAAGGATTTATTAAAGGGACATAGGAATAATAAAATCAACAACTACTGATCAAAAATGAAAGAAAGAGAAAAGACAAAAATACTAAATTCAAAAACGTTATAAGTGTTCTTCTTTCCTTATCAGCGAGGTTATGATTATAACCATCCCACTTCACCGCATGTCTACTGATCCGCCTGTGCGGTTTGCCTATTTGACCTCAGAAAATATCGGCAGGCCCGCCGATTTTGGATCACTCGGTTACTGAGGCCAATGAAATGCCGATGTCGTCGCAATTTGTCTGATCCAAGCTCTTATAAGCCTGCCTTTCCTACATCGCAATGTCTTTGGAACGTGCATTGATATTGCCTTTTTAACCGGGTTCAAACGATCTCTTCTTTGAACGTGGCAATACCAGCTGAGTCGGTCTATTTTTTGTACGATGGTTTCCTTGATGTGAACGCTTCCACGGATCTTCGAACTTCTTATTCGATCAAGCTTTGTAACTCTTGCTGTCATGCGAAGCATCTTCATCTCAGCTGCGCTTAATTTACTCTCATACCTTTTGTACATCGTCCAACATTGTAAATCGTATGTGAGCGCTGGACGCACAACTGCGATGTAGAGCCTTCCCTTCAACTTAGGTGGCATTTTTCTGTCACAGAAGATAGCGGAATTTTCTCGCCACTTCATCCACCCTACGCTTACGCGATGATTGATGTCGTCATCACAAGTTGCTATGCTATTGATCATAGATCCGAGATATTTGAACTTTTCGCACTTGGGAAGCACTGTTCCATTCAAATAAATGTCTGGAATAGGCCTGAGTGGATCAGAGAACGTGCAGCACAAGTACTCTGTCTTTTTTGAACTAATGCGATACCCATTTCCCTCCAGAGCGTCCACCCACACATCAAGTGCTCATTGCAGGGATGTAGGATCCTCACTTATGATGGCTCCATCGTCAGCAAAGAATAACTGATGTACCTTGGGGTCCATCACTTTACCTCCAAGCAGATAATCAAGGACTGTAATAAAGAGCAAAGGACTTAAAACGCTTCCCTGGTGCACCCCGACTTTGATTGGGAACTCTTCGGTTACTTCAGGGCATCTTACTCTTGTCTTTGCTCCTTCGTACATGTCCATGATCATCTGTTCATAGGTTTCTGGAACCCCTCGATGTCTTAGCGCCACCCATATCAGATCTCGTGATTGTCTGTCGAATGCCTTTTCAAAGACAACCAATACAATAATTTTTTTTTTTTGTTTTTTTTTTTTTGTTATAATGTACTCGCGCTAAAGGGGTTATGACTACCCTTTTTATGCATTATACATAGCGTGAGCGTTAAGGAAGAGGGGTTAGGGGGAATCGAGGCACCGATGCACATTGGTCTTAAATGACTGTAGGTTATAATGGAGAGGAAAAGCAGACTCGGGGAGAGCATTCCACAAATATGTTGTGCGGCTCATAAAAGAATCTCTATATTTCACGGTACGTCCGAAGATAGGCTTAAGGGTAAACTGATGAGCATTCGAGGCATGGCGAGTATTGCGGTTAAAACGAAGAAGGGGAGGAATGCTATTGGCTATTTCAACTGAGCATTTTCTGTGGAAATATCGATAAAACAGGGATAGGCAGGAGAAATTACGACGGTGTTCGAGCGAAGCAAAATTGCTTGTAATATTCGTATCTCCTATGAGTCTTATCGCGCGCTTTTGAATCCTATCTAGCAAGTGCAATATGGTTTTTGGTGCACCAGACCAGATGTGAGCGTTACACTCTAACTTAGGGCGAATGTACGCCTTATAAATTGAAGCCAAATCAGAAGGGGTGAAATATTTCTTACACCGCTTTAGGAAACCTAAACATTTCGCTGTATTCTTGGCGATTTCGAATACATGGTCGTTCCAACAGAGTTTGTTGTTGACACACATACCGAGCATGGAAAGTTTTTCGGTTTCTACAATGCAAGTGCCATTCATGGATAATGGCTGATGTGTAGGGTTTCGCTTTAATGACAGAAGACAGCATTGAGTCTTGGAAGCATTAAATTCCACTCTATTGGTTAAGCCCCATTTAAATATGCCGTCAAGGTCGGAATTTAATGTGTTTAACATACGTTGTCGTTCTTCATCCACGGCCGAAGAGCAGGGTCGTGAGTTTGGGAACGAATATTAAAATCTGAGAGTGCTGTCATCAGCGAAGGAATGGATTGGATTAGAAGTTGAAGACAGGAGATCATTTATGAAAATGAGAAAGAGAGTTGGAGACAAAACAGAGCCTTGGGGGACACCAGCATTTATTTGGTGTGATTCGGACTTGAAGCCGTCCAAAACAACTTGAATTGAACGGCCCGAAAGGTAGTTTCTAATCCATAGAAGAAGAGTATCATCGATCCCAAATGCACGCATTTTCGACAAAAGAGCTTGATGCCAAACTCTGTCAAATGCTTTTGAAATATCAAGCGCAATAATCTTACTTTCATCGGAGTGGTGCAGAGATTCGTTCCACTTATCGGTGAGATATGACATCAAATCACCAGTGGACCTGCTGCCACGAAAGCCATACTGTCGGTCATTGAGGAGCTTTCGTGATTCAAGATATTTCATTAGCTGACGGTTTATCAGCGTTTCCATGACCTTGGAAAGAAGGGACGTTAGTGCAATGGGTCGGTTGTTGGAGAGAGAAGAAGAATCGCCTTTTTTAGGTACGGGCTGGACAAATGCTGTTTTCCACTTACTCGGAAAGAGACATGAAGAGTAGGATCGGTGGAAAAGCTTACGCAGTGGTTTTGCCAGCGAAGAAGAACACCTCATCAGAACAATAGGGGCCAGCGGATTTGTGTATGTTAAGACCTTTGAGTACTCCTGCAACTGTACGAGTGCGAAAGTGGACTTGTCCCATGGAAAATTCGACGCTCTCAAGTACAGGTGGAGACAAAGCTCTATCTGGCAGTGTGGAGTTTGCTGCAAAGTGAGCAGCGAACAGATTAGCTTTGTCTAAGGAGCTGACAGTTGGTACGTCATTATGAATGAGCGTTGGTATAGATGACGAGGCCGAATTCTTAATGTTCTTTACGAACGACCAAAAGTTTTTACTACCCTTGGGACAATGTAGTATTTTTTGCCTCAACTTTTGGTCGTGGGAGAATTTAACTCGGTTAATGAGGGCATTGCAGTCATTTCTGGCTCGTTTAAACTTTTTTCGGTTTTCCTCAGTTGGGTTGGCCTTGTAAGACCGAAAACTTAATTCCTTTAACCTAATAGCTTCTTTACAGCTCGAGTCATACCACGCGTTTTCCTTGGGTCTAATAGCTTTTATCCTGTGGGGGATGTAAGTTCTCATACCCAGGAGAATTATATTAGTAATCATATCAGCCGCGGCGTCCACATCGCTATCGAGGAAGCATAGCGATCAGTTAAAATTCCTAAAGAACTTATTTAATTCATTCCAATTGGCTTTCTCGTATAGCCAAACTGTTCTTTTTGGAGTTTGTTCTTTAGCTTTGTGGTTGGAGTACGAGAAATTGGCCGATATGACACAGTGTTCTGACGAACCTAGAGGCGATAATACATTTACCGTGTATTTATTAGGATCGGAACTCAGGAACAAGTCCAGAGTGTTGGCGGTATGGCCAGTTATGTCCGGAACACGAGTTGGCTCATTCACAAGCTGGGTTAGGTTATTTACCTCAGAAAAAATCTCAACATACCTTCCTTCGGGTGTTGTCTGTCCAGAGTGGCGAAGCCAAATAGAATTGTGGACATTGAAATCGCCCGCAATGACGATTTCAGAATGTGGGTACAGGGATACAATTCTTAGGATGGAATCTGACAGCGCATCAAACTCATTATAAGTTGAATTGCTGTCAATATTTGGACTTCTATAAATGAAACAGTAGTGGATTAACTGCCTACGGACATGGAGTTTCAGCCACAAGAAATTAAATTCCGAATTAGAACATTGGCCGTATTGTGGGAGAGTTTGGTAGGCTACATCACTACGTATATATACGACGAGACCGTGATGGTGGAAGAATAATGGCTCAATGCTATATCCAGGCAGATCGAATTCCGAAGGATCGGAATTTTGACCGACCTGTGTTTCACAAAGAGCCAAAACAGCTGGTCTATATTTAGCGGCGTGGACGTACACAGAAAAAAAAAAAATCGATACAAGAAAAAATTCGAATATACAAATATGGACTGTTAGGATGATGTTTCGCGGTTGGTGGTTGCTAGGAAAGAGAGCTCGATAAGGTTAAATTCCCGAAAATTAATTCCGTCATCCAGGTGATTCGGCAAGTGCAAAAAAGATAGAAAATTTTGAGATTAATGTAGGTAGTTCTTACTAATCGTAATTCAACGTACAATTTTAGGTTGAAACAAACAAATTAATAATATAATATTATCATCGCAAAACTCCTGATACACCGAAAACAGCAATTTTTCGGCGAATGGTCTAGGCTAAGCAGAGAATACAATCTCCCCATAGAGGAAAATAGCACGAAAACATGTAAGCGTACCCTACAGGAGCTGTTGATGAATATTGAAGATTCCACCCGAGCGGCATTCAGAGTGAAAGCGCAGCATAGCGAGCCGAGAATCACTCATTGTTTACTCAATCATGATCTAGGGGATAGAAAATATTTGCACGATCGCAACCCCTTTAATACAATTTCCACCATCTTCAAGGCCAGAGGCGAACTTCTTCGACTAAACTTTATGCCCTACGTAAGCGATGGGAATGAGGAATGCACTATATGCAACCTTGGTGCGAAAGAAGACATTCTCCACTTTATTGGAATATTTCCCCTATTAAAGGAGATTAGGCGAGTCTACTTGGGTAAAAATACACTAGCAGAAAATGAGGTAATCGCGCAATTAAATGGTCAAGACTGGGATCTGTTAGCCAACTATATTAGATCTGCATCAAAATATCGTCAACAAATACTAAACGAAGCATTTTAGATATATTCATAAAACCAAAACCAAAACCATATTTTTATTTTATTGGGATTTTTTTTTTTTATAATTTGCGGGCACTCAAAGGGTTATGAACACCTTTAACATGTTTACACACAGTGCGGGCGTTGGAAAGGATGGATAGAGAGAGAGAGAGAAAAAGATTTGGGTGTAGTGGTTCATGTGCTCAGTTGTTTATGCTTCAGCTATTCTCCGGGTGTGGCGTCCAGATAACTGGGGAGATTTTTGTTATTATTGTCTTTGCTTCTGATTCACAGTACTTTTTTCCCGATAATCGATGTCAAGGGCAAATCATCATCAACAGAGCGAACAATTTTTCCAGCCACATGACCAAGCTACTGCCAGTGTTATGCCTTCGCTATAGTATTCACAGAAGCTTTTGCAAATGACCGGACTGACTTTTTATATTTCATGAGAAATAAATAAATGCTTGCTGACATCAGGATTTGAACCATGAACCATTAGCGTGGCAATTGACGACGTTACCACTACACCGTTGCCACCCCCAAAATTTGCTTTTAATTATAAATATGAATTAGAAAGCTCTCTTTTTTTCGGCTGACGGCAATTGCCAATGTCATTTACTGTGAATTATTGTAACAGACCAAACTTTTGTTAAATAAGAATCACAATTACTACTACTACTACTACAAACAAATTATTATGCATGTTATATGTAATTTATACGTTGCAATCCTGAACAACTACTTAAAACAATTGAGTTCAACAGCATCGACAAACTATTCCCTATGGAAAGCTACAAAAAGCGTTAAAGAAACTGTAGACCATCAACCCCCAATTAGGACTAGAAACGGTAAATGAGCGAGGATGAACCCTGGAAGATAAAATCAACTCAAACAAAAGTCCATCTCATCACAGGTAATATCCTAAAGGAACTTCCGGAAAACGCAATACAGTGAAATCGCCCTTAGGCGGACAGCGACGGTGCCAACATTTTTGTCCGCCCAAGGAAGTTGTCCGTCCAAGGAAACGTAAAACGTATGCAATCTAAAAAAAAAAAAAAAAACGTTTGGATAAGAAAATATGTCCGTTCAACGGAGCTGTCCTTCTAAGAGAGCTGTCCGCAATGGGAGATTTTACTGTAGCGTACTTAAGGAATCTCTTCAATGCCATCATTACTACTAAATATTTCCCAAAATACTGCAAAATAGCTAAAGTAATTGCAATTTCCAAACCTGGAAAAGATGTTACACAACCAGCAAATTACAGACTGATAAGTCTACCATCAATTGACGACCTTTTGGCTATCGAACACGGACAACGATCGGATTCTGGAACGTTAAGACCCTCCTGGACTCACTCAAGGAAGGGCCTTATAACGCCAGATTCATCCAATTGGAGCACGAATTCGCACGGTATAAAATCGACATCTTAGGGCTGAGCGAGATAAGATGGTTCTATGCTGGGGAATACATCTCCCCAACAAAAAACACTGTCATGCTCTACTCTGGTAAACCAGCTGGAAGTGCACGGAGTTCCGGCGTAGGACTCATGCTAACTCCAGCAGCACGTAGTAGCCTCATATCCTGGAAACCCCATAGTGACCAGATATTGACGGCTAGGTTCTAGAGTAGAATTAAAAAAATTACCATCATACAGTGTTATGCTCCGACTCTAGACGCGACTGAGGATGAAAAGGATAATTTTTAAAGCCACTTAGGCACCGCCTACAACCAAACGCCTAATGGGGACATCGTAATGGTGATAGGAGATCTCAATGCCAAGGTGGGTAGCGACAACACCATGCTTAAGCACGTGATGGGAGTTCACGGCGTGGGAGGCCGTAATGACAATGGTGAGCGGTTTGTGGACTTCTGCAATACCAACCGCCTAGTCATCGGAGGTACGCTGTTTAAGCATAACACCTGCCATAAGATCAGTTGGGTCTCTACTGATAGGCAACGAACATCCAACCAGATCGACCACATTGCGATCAGTTGCCGCTTTAGAAATTGTCTCCTAGACGTCCGAAGCAGACGTGGAGCTGACGTCGGACTAGAACGAGATCACCATCTTATGGTAGCTCATTTACGCCTTCGTACTGCATCCGTCAACAGCAACCGTTCAAACCTACTTAACATCACCAGGTTTAAAATCGACAGGCTCAAGGTTCCCCAAGTGCTCCAGCAGTTCAGGGACCATCTTGCCTTAGAAGCAGAAGCAATCAGCAGCATAGAGAACATGGATGACCACTGGAGTGCTGTGAAAAATGCTTTTGCGACTGGGGCACGCACGTATGTCGGTAAAAAGCAGAAACACCACCGCACATGGCTTTCTACAGCCTCAAGTGCTGAAGAAGCAGCGAGTAGGTGCGACAGTAGGACTGTTTACAACATCACTAAGGAGCTCAGTGGTGGTCGAAACTTCAAACAACACCCAGTGAAGAGTCTAAACGGTAACCTTCTGATTTCGGATGAGGATCAGCTCACAGAACATTTTGCTACAGTGCTAAATCACTTAGACGATGGCGGTATGATCTTGAATTCGAATGAGCAGTTCGAAGCAACAAATTCCCGAATTCGCACCGTACCTCCCAGTAAAACTGAAATAATAACAGCAATCAAGTCCCTCAAGAAGAACAAAGCGGTGGGTATTGATGGCATCCCTGCCGAGCTATTTCAAGCGGAGCCAAATACATCGGCAGATTTGCTGCATCCCCTAATACGGAGAGCTTGGGATAGTGAACAATTTCCACAGGAGTCGAAAAGGGGGATGATCATTAAGCTTCCAAAGAAGGGTAACTTGATGGAGTGCTGTAACTGGAGATGTGTATGTGTTCTTCCAGCTATAGACAAAATAATAGCTAGAATAATTCTAGAACGAATTAAAGAACATTTAGATTCAACTCTCGATATCGAACAGGCAGGCTTTCGCGCTGGATACTCCTGCATCGACCACATAAACACCTTACGGATCATAATCGAACAATGCGTTGAGTATAGGTCTCCGCTACATTTACTGTTTATCGACTTCGAGAAGGCTTTCGACAGCTTGAATCGAGAAGCTATCTGGTTGGCCTTGCGCAGGAGAGGCATTCCAGAACATACGAGGGCGGCAAGTGACACGTCGTGCACAATGGTAAGGTGTCGGAGGATTTTGAAGTCCAAAGTGGAGTACGTCAAGGGTGCATACTGTCCCCACTATTGTTCTTGGTGGTTATCAGCGATGTACTCCGTGCAGCATTGACGGAAGCTAATTATGGAATTCGTTGGACGATGACATCTTACCTTAAACACCTAGATTACGCTAACGATGTTTGTCTACTTTCACATCGGATAATGGATCTTCATTTGATGGCCCAAAATCTCGAAACTGAGGCAAACAAAGTGGGGCTAAAAATAAACACAGCCAAGATAAAAGCCCTGAGCAGTTCCAATACCCGGGCTCAACTTAACATTGCCGGAAAACAAGACGAGAAAGTTGATAGCTTTCTATATTTAGGAAGTGTTGTCTCAGCTAATCGCGGATTCTGTGCAGCAGAATCGGGAAGGCTAAAGCTGCGTTCGGAATGCTGTTCAAAATTTGTAGAATCAATGTTATCAGCTTAAGAACCAAGGTACGACTGTTCCGCTCCAACGTAGAATCAGTGCTGCTTTATGGGTGCAGTACCTGGAAGGTGGACACCATTAACACACGCAAGCTGCAAGTCTTCGTAAACAAATGCTTAAGAATCTTGACGATTTTTTGGCCGAACCAAGAACCTATAAGCATTACTATACGAAGAAGAAAGTGGCAATGGATTGGACACACCATACGGCGCGAAGACAACTCCATTGCGAAATACGCCATGCAGTGGAATCCGCTCACCCTGGCAGGCAGAATAGCGGGCCGCCCTAGGCAAACGTGGCGCAGAATAGTTGAGGAGGAACCGAGCTCTTTAGGAATGAGTTGGAGGCAGCTCCAAAGCGTTGCAGAACTCCGAACACGATGGCGCGCAGGCGTGGTTGACGCCCTATGCCCCCCGAGGGGTTAAAGGATACAAGTAAGTCTACCATCAATCCTATCAAAACTATTTGGAAATATTTTTGCTACTCGACTTCAGCATATACTGATACCCAGATATCAGTTCGGATTTATGCGTAAATATTTAACTATACAATAAATACTTCGCATTACAAACAAAATCTTAACAGACTTAGATGATAAACATTTCTGTGCTGCACTCTCTCTAGATATATCCAAGACATTTAATAAAGTGAACACAGTGGCTTGATATGCAAACTAAAACTTCTTCTCCCACCGGACTTTCAACTTTTCTTAACAAGCTATATAAGTGACCGTTTCTTCTATGTGCATTGTAAAGACGAACCATCATCTCTCTACAAAGCTGAAACCGGAGTTGGACAAGGAAGCGTGCTAGGACCTTTATTATATCTAATGTATGTTATACAGCAGACATTCCAAATTCGAGAAATATCGACACAATGACCGCCACTTTTGCAGACGACACAATAATACTTGTGTCGTACCGATGTCTAAAAACAGCAACTGATCTATTCCAACTACATCTAGACGAAGTAGGAGACTGGTTCAAAGAATGGGGCATACAAGCAAACGAAGACAAAGCACAGCAAGTAATACATGTATGTATATACAACAACAAAAACCGTGGACCCACCAATTGTTAAACTGAACAATAAAGCAGGCTCAAGCTAAATACTTGGGAATGTATACAGACAACAAACTAACATGGAAACAAAATATTCTTAGTAAGAGATATCAAACTAAAGATAAATTCAGACTACACTAATGAATGCTGAGAAGAAATTCAGTACTTTCAGCTGACAACAAGCTTCTCATATATAAGAGAATCATCAAACCAATTTTGATAAACGGTATACAACTCTGGGGTGTAACCAGCAAAACAAATATTGACATTAACCAAAGACTTCAAAACAAAATTCTACGCACAATAGTAAATGCAGCCTGGTACGTACCAAACAAGAATAGGTATGTGCAAAGATCTCAACACACCAACAGTACGCGAAGAAATTCAAAATTCTAATCAAAAACACCAAATTCGACTTCTTAACCATGGTCACTATGAAATTAACTCTGTCCCCGCCCAAGAATATACGCATATACAAAGGCTTAAACGAATAAGACCATCCGACTTACTAATCAGGATATGAAAGAAAAAGTAATGTGTTTTAATGTATCTATGATATGTGTAACTTTTGCCAATTCATATTAATTCTTTAATTTTTAAACTTCTGTCTTACCTGTAAAACGTTTTATGTACATATGTATATACTGTATACCAATAATCTCGGCTGCTCGGGAGCTTTCCCGAGTACGCCTGGCTCTGCTCTAGACGCTTTGCTGAACTTACCTCCCCTTGATACTTATATCATGGGTTGCACTATCAAAGCCATCCATCGTCTTAGGCGAGGCGGTTTTTGGTATACTCCACACTGGAACTTTGATGAACTTGCGCGACACTTATCTTACGACTCCTGTCTTATAGATATGCCGTCTGATGCAATGACACCAGAACTCCAGCTGATGCGCAAATTCAGAGTCGACTTTCCCTGTGTCCAGGACTGGCTTCGGTCAGAGTCTGAGCCGGGAATGGAATGTAGTCGTATTTTCACGGATGGTTCCAAAACCAGTCAAGCGTCTGGCGCTGGGTCTTCGTGGAAGTCGACAACATTAGACTTCACTTCTCGTTAGGCAAATATGCGTCTGTTTTCCAAGCGGAAACTTATGCAATCCTAATGGCCATGAACTATGTTGTGAAGAACAGGTGGAAGGGACGTAGCATTTGTGTCTGTAGTGATAGTCAGGCTGCGCTTAAGGCCTTGCTTAACCCTTTAACCACTTCCAAAATAGTTCGTGAAACCAAAAACTCTTTGAACTCGGTCGCAAGGCTGAATACTCTGTCTCTTATCTGGGTTCCAGGTCACACTGGGATCTTGGGGAACGAGATCTCCGATGAGATTGCTAGACAAGGCTCAGAGGAGGGTTTCTCAGGTCCCGAACCCGCGTTGGGTCTTCCAGCGTCCTCGGTTAGGGCTTCCATTGACGATTGGGTCTCTCACGAGCACAATTGTGTGTGGCATGACTCTCCAGGTTGCAGGTTGACTAAACGCATGCTCCCGGACGTCTGTAAGAAATCAGCGGCATTCTTGCTGTCTCTCAGCAGAAAAGACTGTAGACAACTTATCGGCGTCTTGACAGGCCACTTCGCTTTTGCCAAGCACCTTAACGTGTTAGGCTTAAGTGACACTACAATCTGCGACGCTTGTGGAGAGAGCGACGACACCGCGGAACATTATCTCTGTGAGTGTCCGACCTTTGCTCGTATCAGGTGGCAGATCTTCGGTGCGGATGTGGTGAGTGCTGGTACTGTAAGCTCCTCATCACTGAAGTGCTTGCTTGGCTTTCTTCGAAAGTCAGAAACTTAATGTCCAGTGGAAACATGTAAAATAATAAAAGAAATATACTAAAAATCTCTGGGTCACAGTAGTTTATCCAGATCACCTGATATTATAGCCATATCAATCATCCAACATTGCGAATAATACTATGCTTAAGCACGTGATGGGAGTTCACGGCCTTGGATACCGGTACCCGCACTTCTGCAATACCAACCGCTAATGCTAGGTTTCCACTTGTCGATTTAAAATTGACGAATTTTTGATTTTCACTGTCAGTTTAAGACAAAGTGACATTTTGTTTGCCAACTCAGCTATTTCCTCTCATCTCATACAAATTGTTTGTCAGTCATTTACAAACCATTTTAGTTAATTAAATAACTAATTGACGAAAAATTCGTCATTCGACAAGTGCTTAGTCATTGGAGGTACGCTGTTTAAGCATAACACTTGCCGTAAAATTTGATGGATCTCAACTGATAGGCAGCGAACATCCAACCAGATCGATCACATTGCGATCAGCCGTCGTTTTAGAAATTGCCTCAAGCAGTGGGTATTAATGGCATCCCTGCCGAACTATTTCAAGCGGCGCCAAGCACATTGGCAGAACTGCTAGCCAAATATTTTCACAAGAGAATTTAGTCAACACCTAAATTTAAAACTAACTGGTCCTTTCTCAAGAAAATCTTTCGTGATTTCGCCAGTTACATTGCTAAGGACCCAGTTGACACATAATTCACCACACGCACACCACATTATTGGGAATCCAGTCGACCCAGAAAATTACTTCGAATCAGTTCGCCTTGGATCGAGAAGAAGTTTCTCGTTGTTTTTACCAAAAATCTATCGGCATAGGAATTTCACGACGAGCAGTTCTGTCTCCAAGAACCGTAGTGACAATTCGCTGACCCCGTTGTCAAGAAACTCAGTCGATCAGACGTTTTCTATGCAAGTAAAACTTTCTTCCGACCTGCTGTAGCACCAGTCCGACCCTCGTTGCTGGGAACCCAGTCAACCGGACGGTTTTCTTCACAAGCGGTCCTGTTCCACAACAATCTTCAAGACTTTTTTTAATTTTTCGCATTGCGTTTTTGTGTTCCTGTTCGAGAGTTTGTTTAGTTATTTATTGCGAAATCAATCACTGAAGATCTTTATATGTTGTGCGGCGCTCAAAGAAACTTCGACCTCGCTAAAAAAAAATAATAAAAAACACGCTCTTTTCAGCGCCCTCTGACATTAAGTAGCACAAACTAAGCATCCCAATTCAGTTTTGACTGGAGAAATAAGCTAAAGTGGTTGCCAGTCATTTCTTGTTGTTGTACTCCGTGCTAAATCTAAATTCACTGAGAAGCGACGTCTCACCAAAACACGCATATTGTCAGACTCCTTCCGGTCCATTACGCTACTAGCCAAGAACCTTTATTCGGTGCAGTGGTTGAAAAATCTTCGATGTCGTTCGCTGCCCTTTTGATATTCGACTGAAGGATGATTGTTGTTCCCCACTATGACTTGAGCTTGACCACACCGGTTAACAAGGAAACACCCTATCCACCGCATCATGACCACCCTCTTACTATACCGTTAGTTTTTTTTTTTTTTTCGAGGGTAGGTGAAAAATCTTCCATAGACACTATGAGAATAGCAAGCGCGTGCTCATAGTAGTGTCAAGTGTCAGATTCTTACTGACTAAAAAAACACCACCACTCGATATAAATTTGTTAGATATCGCAACTAAGTATTAACTTATCAAGCAATTTTTCTATCATGAAATAAAAACGTTTGGCAGGTTACTTTCCACTGAAAGATCCTGCATTTTCCGCAATCTAGACGCGGTTAATCATTATCTCGCCAAGTCGAAAGGTTTCGTCCTTTGTAGCCGGCGCAATAAATTGCTCTCATCCAAAATTTGTAGGACTGTATTGTTGACATGTCCGATTAGTCGGTTTCTATGCTTTCTCGCGAAGCTTTTAGTTTCAGCTTCGATTGTCGGAATTCCGCGATCCCTGTGGATATCGTCGTTTCTACTATACCACGGTGCTTGGACAATTTCTCTTAGCACTTTATTTTGAAAAGCTTGTAAAATATTTGCATTTGTTTTCTTGGTACAACCCCAAAGTTGCATACCGTAGGTCCACACCGGCTTTAGCACTTGCTTGTATAAAACCAGTTTGTTCTCAGTACTGAGCTGGGAATGTTTTCCGAGTAACCAGTACATTTCTCTATATTTGATTTCGAGTTCTTTTCGTTTCATTTTCACGTGCGAATTCCATTTCAGCCTTGCGTCGAGTGTCATTCCCAGATATTTGGCCTCGTTTGCAAATGGTATTCGGGCCGAGTTTAGGGAAATTGGCAAGTCATTAGTTTTCTTGTAAGTGAAATTTAAGTGAACAGATTTAGATTCGTTAAGGGCGATCCGCCAGTCCCTCGTCCATTCATTTACATTATTCAGTGCGTTTTGCAGTCGTTTCTTCAATTGTTTTACCTACTGCTAGGATAGCGGCAAACGTAGCAAGGATAGTGCCATCTTCGTTTGGTATATCACGAGTATATAGCAAATAGAGAAGCGGCCCAAGAACGCTTCCTTGCGGTACACCGGCCGAAATTTCTTTGAGCTCGGAGTATTCGACTCCATATCTAACACGAAAGAGTCTATTCCCGAGATATGATTCTAGAATATCGAATAAGCATACAGGGAGAACTTGTCGTAGTTTGGATTTCAAGCCATCATGCCACACCTTATCAAAGGCTTGCGAGACGTCAAGAAATACGCTAGAGCAAATCTTTTTTTCTTCAAGTGCTTTCTCGATTACGTCAGTAATTCTATGCACCTGGTCAATCGTCGAATGCTTGCTTCTGAACCCAAACTGGTGGTCAGGGATAAGATTATTTTCTTCTATAACCGGTTGGAGACGCCTTAATAATATCCTCTCGAAAATTTTCGATATGATTGGAAGAAGTGAAATTGGTCTATACGATTTTCCTCATTTGGCGGTTTTCCTGGTTTTAAAACCATTATGGCTTCCACAACTTTCCATTGGCTCGGCACGTGTTTTAATCTGAGTGCAGCATTTACAATATGGAGAAGCTATATCAATGCTTTTCTAGGTAACGATACCTAGATCTCTAAATCAAGGAAAGCAGAGGAATTTGAACATCTCCCTTCATACATAATGCCTTTCTTGTTCGATTATCTTGTTCCTATCAATTCGTAAACTTTAATCGTCTGAAATTGAATCACCCGGTGTATTTTAATAATATCATTTTTGGCGGTTCACTATCAAAAACGTTGACAGTAAAAATCCATATCTCAATCCACATAAGTATGCACTCAACAACAATTTTATTTAACATTACAACCATACGGCATGAATGCCTATATATGTACAATGTACATACGAGTATATGTACGTATCTTATTCTTTTAAGTCGATAACACCCTCTCAATCAAACATTTTGTTTCGCATAATTCAAAAGCGGTGAAAAGACTTGTGCACCCCCTTCTCCTACATGTTTTTACCACTATCTGCTGCAAGTAAAGTTCCCCACATACGGTAAAATTACGTATTCAACTTTGGTTCCTGAGTTAAATAGACAATTGTGCACAGCTTTCGACTGACTGGATAGTTACTAAGTAACGGCCCTCGATGAGGATGCACTTGGACTAGGACTAAGTCCATTATACTGCGGATATTGTAAAGTGGGCGGGTCACCTTCTTACTCTTGGAACCATCTACTACAATTTTAGCAGTACAGGCGTTGCCGATATCATTTAGATCGTTGAAAAAGTATTCACCCAAGTTAGCCCTCCTGATGTTAGCGAGTGCAGGGCAGGTGCATAGAAAGTGACTGATCATCTCTCCTTTGTTCTTGGTTCCTACAAATTCTGCATATATTATTGAAGGGTGTGCCAAATCTATGGGCATGTCTTCCTATAGCACAGTGTCCCATGAGGACGGTGATTTTTTTGGAGAAGATTCCTCGGGAGTCCGATAAACCTGGTTTACTCAGTGTTGTACTGACTTAGATGCTGCCATGATTGACTTTACTCACCGTGTCGGTGCGGATAAAGAACTTAACATACGACTTTGGAGCCTCAATGTCGGTGATGCTTATGCTATCTGTACCAGAGAAGCCTTGCCGAGCCAGTTTGTCAGTTGCGCAAATCCTCGGTATATCACTATGACCTGGAACTCAACAAAGGCTGAGGTTGTACTGTCTAGCTATCTCGTTACGATATACGCGACAGTCTTTCACTGTCGATGTATATGACAATATCCGATATCAATACTGTATTAATCGCTACCCAGCCGCTGTCTGGTAACTTCGGCTTGAAAAACTCAGCAGTAATTGGAAAGGTTGAAAGAGGTGTGGATATCCAGATCTTCTGAGAAGACTTCACCACCGACGCCGTCTTTGGTTTTGGACCCGTCCGTCAAAATTGACGGCGATTTGTTGCATAGGACAACACGTTGCGTCCACTCAGTTTTGTCCAGTATTGAGTGCCTGTATCCCTTGTTGTAGTCGTGCTCAGTGGGCTCAGTGACTTTAGGAAGTTTATGATGCATCGAAGTGAAGTGGGAGGGTTATGATCCCTTGTTTTCGGATCATAACCTCGCCGAAATAGGAAGAAGAAGAAGATGATGATGATGCATCGAAAGTATTTTGGAGTGCCCCGTGTGTTGCTCTCTCCATTCCTTGGAGCTTTTCAGTCTTAACACTGAGCTGGTAGCCAATTGTTTTCTGACGTTGTCAATCGGAAGTAGGTGGACCATGGATTGGAGTGGACTTCTCAGTGTACCGGTGATACTATGCGATTTGTTAGGTTTTTTCCAGTATAGCTACGTTAGAATTCTTCTCCAAGGCGAGCCACACTAGAACTCCATATATGAGAATCGATTTTACTACCGACGCCAGTGCATGATGTTTGGCTGCAGACCTCAAGTGAGGCCTGCTGCCTTTTTGCATATGTGTAGGGCAACCAACCATTTCCTGGCGCGTTCGGCAGCATTGTCTTTCCAATTGAGCTTGCGGTCAAACTTTAGGACGGAATTGCCAGCGCTTATTGATTGTGATCGAGTTTGTGTCTTCTGGTGAATAGGACTAGCTCGGTCTTTGTGGGGTTAAAGGAAAGGTCACAGCTATCGGTCCATCTGACCAGTTCGTTAAAAGCAGACTGCATAATTGATCGACGATGGTAGGGGAGTTAATAGGATTAGTTGAACAGTCACAACCGCGCAACTGATAGTGGCGTGTATGGCACACTTAACATGTATAGAAATATGCGATTACTAAATGATTGACAGCAACTAATCTTTTTCTTTTATTGTTGATTTGTAGTACGCAATTTTCTTACATTTTTCTTCTTTTTTTTCAAAAACTAGACAGGTTGCGAGACAAATATTTATTCAGAACGATTAGATCCGTCCTATGATTGTTTATGTTATTATCGGTGCCACTTGTTAAATATTTAACAAAGATAATGATAGCTTAAATGCTATTCTTTCAAGAATATTGTTCTTTGACTTTATAGCGGGTGCTTAATCTGGTGATTATGTGCGTCGGTGAACGATTAAGAACTGAAGCCTATTACGAATAGGTCTGTGCCATTGAAGCTTGAAGCTGATGCTGTAGAAGTTTCGGAAAGCGTGTAATTTTTTAACAGTTTTTTGAACGACAGGTTTACCATGTGTATTTTACACCGGAATTCAGAAGATCAGATCAGTCTGACTGTCGTACAGAACAAATCGGATTGTCTTAAGATGACTTAAGAGCGACAAATCGTTTAAAACTTTTACGACAAACAAAGCATCTACTATCAGTTTGTTTTCTTGGCGATTGAGTGGAGGTATCAAAGGCTTTTGAGATATCAAGTGCAATTACTCGGTATTGACAGTGATGAGGATGATTTGATTCCATTTTCAACGTTGCTGTCGGAAACTATACTGACGGCTATTGAAGAGATAGCTTATCTCGAAATACATCATACTCAATGTAGTAATTGGCAGTGCTCTCTATAATCTCGGATAGCACTGACATTATAGGTATGGGTTGGTTGGAGTTGACGTATAAGTTCCTTTAGTATGGTAGTGTACCTCTTCAGTAAAACACGAGAAAATCTGTCATTTAGGACTCGTGCTTAAAGTTTATTGAATTGGGTTCAGTATATGTGGAGCTGGAGAACTATTTGGAAAGGTGAAGTTGGTTGCGAATAGTGCGGCTGGCAGATAAGGTTTCTCCATTGAATCCGTCATGTTGTTATTTTTAGAAACTAGAACTTTAATGGTATATGAGGCAAAGCCTTCTAATCAACAATGAGTATTTATTTTGCCTACTACCCTCGTCCCCTTGCATTGAATTAAGTGTTTCTCGTTGCTCGTAGATTCTGGGACACCTCATCCCCGCTCATTGGCTTGTCTTGTGACGTTGGTTACGTTGATCTGGAACAGACTCTCTGTCCCATCTGTTCACACGTTGATTGTTGTACTGCGTTGTAGTTAGCGCCAGAAGAATCCTGGCTTCTTAAGTTCTTACAGAATAAAAAAAAACAAAAAAACCTGCTGTACGTAACATACTCTTATCTTACATTAGACTTCTTTCAGAGGGTGCAGGTGAAATACCTGAACTGCTTAGCCACATTTCACTTCTAATCTAATATTCCTTCATTGGTTTGAATACCGTTTTCACAGCGCAAAAAAAAAGTTGGTGACATCCATCAAAATTTAGTATCAAAAGTTGCAATCCGACAAAAAACTGTTTTCCAAACGATCCTTTCGATATCGACCAAAATGTATGTATCCAATCACTGATGTGTTCTTTCTTGTGAGCCATCACATCAGCTGATCAATCTATCAGCCACAGCACTGAACAATTTTCGTTAGTATTTGTATGAACTTTCTCAATTAAAATTCATCTGTAACGTCGGAAAATAGAATGAAATAAATGCGTTTCATTAAATGAACCATTCAACATAGACGATGATAGTCGAAATTTGGTCCCATCTGATCAAAGCGATGTGAGGGTGCAAAGGATCCTAAATGAAATCCAACCAAGCTTCTGGACCTGACGGCTTACCGGCCGATCTTTTCAAGGCAGCTGGTGAGGAATTGGTAGAGTGCATACACCAATTCATCTCTAAGATTTGGTCCGACGAGTGTATGCCTGATGAATGAAATCCCAGCATCGTTTGCCCGATCCACAAGAAAGGAGACTCCCTCAACTGCGCCAGTTATAGGGGCATCAGTGTCCTTAATATTTCATACAAGATCTTTTCTGTGATATTGCTTGAACGCCTGAAAGCTTTCATCAAGAGCCTGATTGGCCCCTATTAGAGCGGTTTCAGGCCAGAGAAGTCCACCATCGATCAAATCTTCACACTTCAGCAGATCCTGGAGAGATTCCAAGAAGTACAAATTGATACCCATCATCTCTTTATCGATTTCAAGGTCACCTATGACAGCATCTATGGAGAGAGCCATGTCTAGTTTCGACATTCGTGCCAAACTTGACCGTAGTGTAGGAAGACGATGAAGAACGCTTGCTGCTTCAACAAAGCTGGTAATGACCTCACCGATACCATTGATGTAAAAAAATGTTTTAGACAAGGTGACCCGCAGTCATATGACTTCTTCAATATTGTACTTGAACGAATTCTGCTTAAGCTAATCCAACACCAAAGGCAACAACCTATCAAAAGTCCGTACTTCACTGATATTGAAATAATTGGAAGAACTCAGCGGGTTGTCACCGATACGTTTGCATGCATTGAAGCAGAAGCAGCCAAAATGAGATAAGCGATAAACAAAGGAAAAGCCAAGCAGGTATACCATATGCTGTCAACAAGAAGGGGCAATCAACACCGACGAAGCGGACAAATCGGCCTCGAGCTACGACTTCGAGGTATTGTAGTAAGAGACTTTGCTTACCTTGGCTTTGCTAAAATTCTGAAAACGACACCTCCGCAGAAAGCAAGCTTATCTTGCCAATCATAATTGTTTGTCTTTTTTGGGCTAATATGGCAGCAGTAAAGCCCTATCTCGAATAACTAAGGCGACTCTATATAAGACCCTGATTATTCCAGTTTTGCCTTACGGCGCTGAAATATGGGTCTAATTGAAGGCGGATGAAGATACCCTCTATCGCTTCGAAAGAAAAATTCTTCGCAAGATATTCGTTCCTGTTTGCGTTGGTGGGTTTTGGAGAAAAAGATTCAATAACGAACTACCATATATAGCTCGTATAGTGACATCAACCTAGTCGAAAAACATTGTTTTCGACGTTTGAGATGGCTGGAACATGTAGAGTGAATGGTCACCAAGGCTTCGACCCGCAGAGTCTTCGAATCTAACCTAAAGGGACGATACAGTAGATAATCTGATCGCTTCAACATACTTGAAGTGTACAACTGGAGAAAATCAGCTAAAGACATAGCTAAATGGAGACGGTTGTTGGTTCAGGTTCTAGTTCATCTCGAACTGCAGCGCCACCTAATTAAGTAAGTAAGGAAGTAAATGTGTTGCTGTGACCAATGAATCCGACAGCAATCGGTGCTAAAAATGTGTCAATCATTTTTCTTTACTAGTTTATGTACTTATTAATCATTCCTTGTTCTTATGTAAATTCCCCAAAGCTTGAACAAAGTCGCAAGACTATTGTCGATTTCTAAATTGTTTAAGCAATTTCTTGTGCTTTTATATCAAGTCTTGAAATATTCCCAATCAACACAATTTTTGTAAAGATCGTTCAAGCTTTTCGTTCTCACAGAACTGCATACCTCACTCATACGTTGAATCATTTTCGAACAAAATCGATTTTTGTAAAGCTTTTGACAGTTGGAATTTAATGATTTACCATTAATTGTGCCACACTTCAGGGTAGCCATTTAGGCATAATTATATTTACTTTGTTAACTAATAACCTACCATCTATCGTAAATTTCTGGAAATGTCTCAAGTACAAGTTTGTCTCCAATATTGTCGATTGTCAACATTTGAAACGAAATCTTAATGCGTTTTATTGCTGGTGCACTATTATTTATTTTCAGATGTTGATAAGTGTAAACATATTAATTTTAGAAGAACACCATCTGTTAACAGAACATTATGCTAACAGTACGTCTTTACTTGGCGTTATATTTGATTGTAAGCTTGACTTTACATTGCACATTAACCCGAATCCCAATAATGATTCTTGGTTGGGTAGAAGGGGAATTGAAGCAGTCTTGAAGACCATATTGGAGTATGCGTGTCGGATATGGTCGCCTTATAGATATTTAGATACCTACTTAGATGTGGTACATGTGGCTGGAAAAAATGTTCTCTCGGTTGATGGTAACTTGCCTATGATATCGGTTATCAGGAAAAAAATACTGTGAATCAGAAGCAAAGACAAAAAATAACAAAAATCTCCCCAGTTATCTGGATGCCACCCCCGGAGATTCTCTGAAGCATAGACAACTAAGCTTCAAAAACTACTACACCAAAATCTTTCTCTCTCTATCTATGTATCTTTTCCAACGCCCGCACTATGCTAAATGTATTCATAACCCTTTGAGTGCGCGCAAATTATAAAAAAGAAAAAAAATAACCAAGCACTTCCGCACCATATTAATCTACAAATTGCTCATCTCATTCATACATATGTATGTATGATTTTTTTTTTAATTTAAGAGCCTTCGATCAATCAAGCAATTGATCGCGATCGTAGGGAGTAAAACTTTCCATCAATTGATCCCGAGCTGGCGGGGATCGGATATTTTGATGCCGATTACTGCTTGATTCATGGGAAAGATAGTATGAAAATTTTACTTTGTAATCTTAAAGACTGAATGTAGATACTATTTATAGGCTCTGATCTCATACTTTTCGAGTAGGCTGTAGGATCAGATCCTCAGTGAAGATAAGCTCTGTCAACTCTTATGGATAATCACTAAAATTTAAAAATAGATATGCATGTGTAAATTTCAAAAGCACGTGATTGAATAGAGACAAACATCGCAGTTCAAAAATAAATCTAATAATACACAATATTTATTGTCCGTGGAAGGTAACCATAAGCAGTAGTCCATAAAATGAAGTGGATGGATACTTATGGAAATATGTGCACTGACAAATAGACTAATCTCTCTAGTTACTAGTATTATTTGAAATAGAACTATGAATTCCATTTATTTTCAAAGATTGTAAAAATATTTATTTACAATTTTTATTACGCCGCATGCCTCTCCGTAAAGCCTTATTTTATACAACGCATACTTCAAACGGCGGCAAACGTGTTTGCGCTAATTAAATGAGCGTATTTAATTGCACCGTCTTAATTGACTGCACTAAAACAGCCAAACACAAGCAACGACAGACGGCAGAATGTTAAACTCATTAAAAAATTGAAGTGTATTTGTAGCTTTGTAGTGTGTTTAGAATAGAAATTGCTGCCACAAAAGCTTTGTCTCATCGATTTACAAGGCATACACTACAGGCCACAGGGCTTTTCATATTTTACTTTATAAATTGAAATAAGTTTGTTTATCCACAGAAATTTTGTGCTTTCAGTTTCCATGACAGTGGTGGCATACTTTTCCTTTTCTCAGTTTTATATTTGCAACACAATAGTCGAATGAACTTGTACCACATGATAACTTCTCATAACTTCCATATAGCATCCCCCCCCCCCAGAGCAACCTAATTAAAGCAATATACTTCAATTAAATTGTGATGTGGTATGAATAAATAAATAAACACACCTCGTGTACATACAAAACAAACAAGCAACTACTGAATGAACGACTCACATGCATTCGAACAACGTAAAGATACATTTACATGACGTACAGTACAAACTCTCTGATAAGAATGGATTAACAAATTTTCGGCTGTATTATGTTATCAATTTATGTCTATCACTACTCAAAGTCCATTCAGGTCATAAACTAATAATATAATTTCGTTTGTTATTCAAAAAAATAGATAGATGATTAAACAGCGCGATAAGTAAAAAATAATAGAAGTACATATACCTGTTTTGTTAAGTTCGAGTGCCACGCCTCACCCCAACGCTGTCCAAATCCATGTTGTCGTCCAAATAAATTTTAATTAAATGTTCTAAATAAACTTCGAACATTAATCACAAGACTTCACATGAAACAGGTTGAATACCGAATGAGAGGTTCAACCTGACCGACAGACGAAACAAAAATGTAAACTCAAATTATCGCAGATAAAATGTACTCAATGTATTTAGTTCCAAGCGAAGCTCTGTCATAATAACGACCCCAATTAGAGTCCAGCTAACATAGAAAGCTTGAAAAGCTTCTGCTATAATTGAAAGCATCTACATCGAGCTTAGGATTTTAATAAGGTACGAGGGCTATGCTTGCCTTTTACGATCTCATGGAGGAATTTTAAATTGAAACTAATAGATTGCTTGAGTAAATGAATGAAAAGTAAATTTCTTAGATACATAAATGGTTCTTAACTATTAATTGAATTGAGTTGAGTGAAAATAGAACTTGGAAAACATGTCTAGGTATATGTGTTAAAACCATTAAAGGTTCGGTTCGCTGTGTGATGTGTGAACTTCATCCAACTCTTTCTCGATCTCCGGTTTTATTACCTTGCTTCAATGGTTTATTTTGACTTTTATGATGTATATATATGCACGAGTATGTATGTAGATCGATCTAGAACCTGCTCTTTGGTATGGACTCGATCGTTTTAATATCACTTTTACGACTCTTGACGTGTTTCTGTTTGAAAGTAATAAAACTGCTATCAATGTAGTATTTACGTATTTTACGATAGGTGTTCGGGTATTTTTTTATATAGAGGGTAGCGTAGGTAGAGCTCGTAAGTTCGTCACGTAGGAAATAGATATAAGACGCATCACTATTCTACATACTTTGGAAATGGCTCGAAAAGAAATGGAGCAGCAATCATCGTGAAAAGCAAGCTACAGGAACGAGTCATAGGAGCAGATAGATGCACTGAAAGCATAATATTGACAAAACTGACCTTAAAAAATACATACATATGTTACATACGTTCTACATTTTCAATGGCCCGCTAATCCTTTCCGAGGGTCGCGGGAGTAGGATACTCAGGTGAACCCTCCATCCTTCTCGATCCTCTGTCATTGACTCCACCTCATCAGGGGGAATCCCTAGACGGCTCCAGGAGAGATCTACCGGGGATTCGCCTACCATCATGGCTTGGAAGCCGGTCTGGGGGCATACGCACTACATGACCAAACCATCGAAGCATAGATCGTTGCGTTCGGAGAAGTACCTGCTCAACATTGAATACCTTGCGTACTCTGGTGTTGCGCACTCGGTATCTACGAATTATTCAGCAACACCGCGAAGGAACCTCATTTCGGCAGCTTGTATCCGCGATCTTATTCTTTCAGTCACAACTCAAATTTCATGATCATAGGTGAGAGTTGGAACGTACACCGAGTTAAAAACGATAGCTGAGCTAAAACACTAAGTTCCGCCTTCCTTATAACAGATTGCCCAAGCTCTCTCAAAATTGATTCAGCCTGACCAATTCTACAGGATAAATCAGTATTGCTCTTCCCATCACTCGTAAATAAGACTCCGAGGTACTTAAACTTATTCACCTGCTTCAGTGGACTCCACTAACATGCAGAGTGCACTGACTGGGTATTTTGGAAACAACCATTACTTCCGATTTGTTCACGTTGATCTTCATTCCAGCATCATCACAAATGCCTACAAACCTTTCGAGTGCACGCTGAAAATCGGTTTGAGAGAATCCAAGGATGACCAAATCATCGACAAAGAACAGATGACTAATCATTAAGTCTCCCACTTTGAAAAATTCTCCACCACGGCTGCGCTGCAATATCCAGTCCACATATACAATGAGGAGGAGAGGAGTCCAACGCCCATAGTGAAAGGTATTGATTTAACACAGTTTATCCGAACACAGTTTCCACAGTTTGTATATAAAGACTGAATCGCCCTTAACAGTAAACCATCAATTCCAGACTCCAGCAGAATACTCCAGACTTTGCCTCGAGGAACCCTATCATACGCTTTTTCCAAATCCGCAAACCACAAAAAAGTGTAGACAGGTTTAGCATACTCCCAGGCCTTCTCAAGAACCATACCTACCCCTTCGGGTAGGGGTTAGAATTTACCCGAGGCAGGCATGCCTGTCGTAAGAGGCGACTAAAATCCACCCTTCGTATACCGGGCTTAAAGTGTATACAAAAAAATGCAATGAGTAAAACGAAAAGATTTAATACCCCAGGTGGCAGTCCAGGTTCACTGGAAAATCCACCCTCTTCGGAGGTAGGCTCTACGGATTCTGGGGAGAGCCAGTTATTGCAATTGATAAATCCCTTTATAAAAAGTTCAAGGGTACCTCGGTCTCCACCATCAAGACCGAATGTCTCCGGGAAAAAAAGTCCGCCGGAAGTGCAAGCGCACAAGAAACAGGACTCAGAGAAATGTAAAAGCTTTGAGAAGGAAAATAACGAACTTCGTAATAAGCTTAATGAAATGGATTGACTCTACCAAGAGCTCAAAAAAATGGTAGACATGCTGAGAGAGGAAAACAAGCTTCTAAAGAACTCGCTTTTACAAAAAGAACGCAAAGATTCCCCTCCCCGCGCAGCTAATCCCAATTATCACACGGACGAAGAAGCGCTTGCACGCGAAACGAATTGCGTCTTAAAGAAACGACTTAGCAAAAAACGCAGAGCCGGCTCTTCACCCGAAATCGAGCCACGAAAAGAAGACAAGCAAAATGAGTCGAAGTCAAAACAAACTCAAGCTAAAGCACGTCCTCCGCAATAAACGTCGTTGGCATAACAGACTGTAAGCTACATTGCCTTCTTAAAGGTACGACGACATCGAAATTCAAGGTAACGTCACTCAGGAACAATGCGTGGAAAATGAACGTTGATGACTCCGATGGCTACCGAGCAATATCACAAAAATTAAACACGAAAAAGATCGAGTGGTATACTTATGAAAATAAGTCAGAAAGACCACTGCGTGTTATAGCAAGGGGACTCCACCCCTCGTGCACAAAAGGCTAAAGGTTTAAAAATTCTTAATGCCGTCAATATTATCAAAAAGGTGAAGCAACAAACGGAACAAGGCCAGGAAATCATGGTCAAGCATGGACTTCCGCTCTTTATGCTTACCTTTGACAGGAGCGAAAATAAAGACGATATTTATAACGTTAAAACTATTCTGAATATCGTAGTCAAGATTGAGCCTATGCGTACGAGTACGAGATCGATACCTCAGTGTAAACGCTGTCAAGACTTTAATCACACACAGTCGTATTGTCAAAAAGAGCCGAGATGCGTAAAATGTGCTGGTAACCATCTCTCGGAAAAGTGTGACCTAAACAAGCAGGCCCCGGCTACCTGCATTAACTGCAAATGAAAGCACCCAGCGAACTATCGAGGTTGCGAAGTGGCAAAAGAGCTTCAAATAAGGCGAGACACATTCAAAAATATTCAACGCCCGAACGCAGAACCGGTTAAAAATAGTCGTGAAATTGCTAAGCCAAGGGTAACGACCGTCAATAAATACGTCAAAGTTAAGACGAGAGTCGAGCAAAGTAAAGTTCCTTCGGCAAAATCAAAGGAAAAGCCACAATCTCCAGAGACACTAACATATGCTCAAGCTGCGTCGCTAGAAAACAAGCAAAGCGGTGTTACGGTAAACCCAGTCTCCCAAGTCTTCTCTATAATTCTTGCGAAACTTGAGGAGCAAACGAAGGTAAACAAAGTCATCTATGTATATATATAAAAGAGAGTGACGTTAGTTACTACGCTTATAACTCAAGAACGCCTGGACCGATTTCGATGATTCGCACCAATTCGGACTGGTCTCCGGCCAAACAAGAATAATACCCAAGAAAATTCCCGAAAAATCCCCGAAAAAAAAAAAATTATGAAGAAAATTAATTTTCCCATACATTTTGTATGGAGCGATTTTACGACCCCATCTTCTTGATAGATGACGTTTATGTTTACGTTACGTTGTGACAATTTTTTTTCTTTGTGATTGCGTGCGCATCGACAATAAATCCAAACGTTAATTTCGGATTGTGCTATTAATTTTTAGGTGGGTTACTTTTAAAATCAATTCGAATTCGCTGTTCATTTCATTCTGATTGATCATTTTGGTGTGGAAATCGTCGAGCAAATCAAACAACTCAACAACGTGAAAATCGAAATCAACGCGTAAGAAGAAGTGCTTCAAGACGGCACACTGCTTTCCAATGAGTGATGGAGATGAGCGAGCACTTTTCAGAATTGCTCAATCCCGAACAAGCTATGTCATCAGGAAGATGATAGACCCATGGTCGAGATTTTGGCGATCAAATCGCTAAAAGTTGGCGAATCTACCGGTTTGGATGAAATCCGGCCAGAAATGTTAAAGGCTTTTGGTAAAGAGTAAGTGCAATGACTCTCACGTGTCATTAAAGTGGCATAGGAATGCGGTGAAACACCTGGTGATTGGCAAATGGGAGTGATTGTCCCTCTTTGTAAACAAGGGGACAAGAGATTGCGCCAACTACAAGGGTATATTTATTTTAAGTATCCTTGGAAGTCTTTGCTAAAGTGCTAGAGACACGTGCCAGAGCTTTGGTTGAGAATAGTTCAGAGGATGAACTATGCGTTTTTCGTCCCGGTAGAAGCAGGACCGACCAGTTATACACTCAGAATGATTCTTGAAAAGGCCTGGGAGCATGCTGGACGGGCATACACCTGTTTTATGTATTTGGCGAAATCATTTGTTATGCTATGATAAAGGCGATTCGGCATATACATATATACAAATTATAGAAGCTGTGTTCGGGTAAATGGCGGTAAATCAATACCCTTCATTGTGGGGGTTGGGCAGGGTGCCAAGGGTGCCTTTTGTCACCTCGCCTCTTCATTAGCGACCCCTCGGTAGGCCTATAAATAGATGGTTGGATCGAGTCCGACATCTCTCTTGGAGCCGTCTAAGGATTTCTTCAGATGAGTTGGAGTCGACGGCGGAGGTTCAAAAATAATGGAGAGTGCACGTAATTATCCTACCCTCACGACCCTCATAAAGGATTAGAGGGTGAACTATTTTAATGACAAAACGGAGAGTGCTTTAAAGAAGTGTACTTGAAATCGCACATTTAAAGACCCAGGGAAGCGGGTACAACCAGCTAGTATTTGATAAATTGAGCAGGCTCGAGTTAAAACCTCGCCAAAAAAGAACTCCCATATGAATATGAATCAGTTACTAAAAATTTTAACATGGAACGCAAACGGCCTTCTACAAAAAAAAACGCCGAATTAGAAGTATTCTTACGGAATGACAACATTGACATTTGCTTGATCTCTGAAACTCATTTGACAAAGGAATCTGGAGTAAAAATAAGAGGGTATCGTGCTTATCACGCATACCACCCTTCCGGAAGCGTGGAACATTATGTATGATGGGGTTCTAAGGCTTGGAATCCCAAATGAGGCAAAAATCATAGGCTTTGCCGATGATATTGCAATTGTCGTGGTTGCAAAACATCTAGAAGAAATAGAGGATACTGCAAATGAATGTATCCGAAAAGTCAAACCGTGGATGGCAGCAGTCGGGTTAGAGCTCGCCGAACATAAGACAGAGGCAGTATTGGTAAGCAGCCGCAAGAAAAGAGAAGAAATCACCATCAGAGTAGGAGATCATAATACGACTTCAACACCGGTTATCAAATACCTAGGTGTGATGATCGACGCGAGGCTCACTTACGAGGAGCACCTTGAAAGAACGTGTGACAAAGCAGCTCGGGTGAGCGGTGCCTTATCAAGAATAATGATAAATATTGGAGGACCTAGGCAACAAAGGAGACTTATTCTATCAAGGGTGGTGCAGTCCATCCTTATGTATGCTGCACCCATATGGGCCAAAGCTATGATGAAAAAGACCTACGCAAGAAGGATAAACTCTGTCAACAGGCTATGTGCGCTGAGAGTATGCTGTGCCTTTCGTACGGTGTCAGACGAGGCAGTATGTGTCATCGCGGGAATTCTACCAGCGGATATCTTGGCTATCGAGCTACAAAGGACCTACGACGCCAAAATTCAGGAACCTCAAGCGTCAGTCAAAAATATCAAGCTGGAAGAAAGACAGCGAAGCATTAGAGCATGGCAGGAGCGATGGAACCAGTCCTCAAAGGGAAGATGGGCCCATCGACTTATACCGGATATCCAAAAATGGATGGACCGGAAACACGGAGAGGTAGATTTCTATCTTAGCCTGTTCCTAACAGGACATGGCTGCTTTCGAGCGTATCTCAACAGGTTTGGGCTCGATGAATCTCCGAACTGTCCAAATTGCGGAGAAGCCCCAGAAGACGCTCAGCACGTATTTTTCCAGTGCCCACGTTTTCATATAGAGCACAGAGAACTGAAGGAAACAATTGGAGAAATACCAACCCCCGAAAACATTGTGCACCATATGATAGCATCGAATGCAATATGGGACGCGGTGAAACAAGTTGCAGCGATAATCGTGCAGGAACTTAGGCGGCTGGAAAAGTCAGAGAGAGCAACCAAGTCCAACCGGCAACACTTTTGGAACAAGGAGCGGAAGACAGCGAAAGAAGAGCATAAATAGCTAACCAGCCCCGCGAAGTAATACCTAACGGTAGTCCCGCGGGGAGAGTGGTTGAAGTGTGCAGGGTGTGGTTTAGTACGTAGGCATATTCCTGGCATCGATTATTCAGGTTTGCGAATCGTGCATGCCAGTAGCTCGGGCTACTGGTATCTTTAGAACATTACACACCCTTTGGCGCAACCATAAAAAAAAAAAAAAACCTTCCGGAAGCGCTAGAGGCGGATCCTCCTTATTCATTAAAGACTGCATTGAGCACTCCATAAATACGACGATTGAAATCGATACAATGCAAACAAGTTCAGTTCGAGTTGAGAATAGGCACTCGTATTTCAACATCGCGTCCATTTATTGTCCTCCGCGATGCACGTTTAGAAGTAACGACTTTGTACGTCTCCTTGACTCACTTGGACCGAATTTCATTATAGGTGGCGATTTCAACGCAAAACACACCTTTTGGGGTTCCAGATCCAATTCACGGAAAGGCAGACTTCTGTACGAAGCCGGTAGGCAATTCGGGGTTGATTTCTTTTCGACGGGGAAACCGACGTATTGGCCGTCTGATACAGCAAAAACACCGGACCTAATAGACTTCTTCGTAGCAAAAGGAGTATCTTCAAATTTTGCGAAAGTAGAGGAAAGCTTTGATCTCTCCTCAGATCACTCGCCGGTAATCTTGACAATAAGTGACCGACTAATGACAGTAGAAGGTGTGCCTAGATTAACTAACAAAAAAACTAACTGGCGCGACTTTAGAACTGATTGCGAAGAAAATATTGTCTTAAACGTATCGCTCAAAACACCCTTCGAAATAAAAGATGAACTCGGCAAATTTATTGAATCAATACAGAATGCCGCGTGGAAAAATACACCTTTAAGGAGGAAAGAAGTCCCATGCAATGAAGCTAATTATCCGCCGGAAATAAAAGAACTTATTCGAGAAAAGAGGAGAGCACGCAAAATATGGCAACAAACTCGCGCTCCCCAGCATAAAACCCACTCGAATTTCCTATGCAATAAGCTTAAAACCGAGAGACTTCAGCTTATCTTGAAGGTTTAACCGCCGAAAAAACCACTAATTACTCGCTCTGGAAAGCTGTCAAAAGAATTAAAAAACCCCAAATACATTCGTCACCGATAAGAAAAAACAACGACGAATGGGCAAAAGGTGACAAAGAAAAAGCGCATCTATTTGCCGAGCACTTAGAAGAGACTTTTAAGCCATTTGATGGAGAAACATTGGTAGACGATTTTACCGGTACGACTACGACATCTGACAACCTTAGAATAAAAACTGTGTCACCTATAGAACTTTGCCAGGCAATAAAAAACATGAAAAATAATAAAGCTCCTGGCTATGATTTAGTAACCGGAAAAATCCTCAAGGAATTACCAAAAAAGGCACTATTAAAATTGCTTTATTTAATAAATGCTTCTATTAGATTATTATACGTTCCAAATCAATGGAAAGTCGCAGAAGTCATAATGGTTCCGAAACCGGGGAAATCTCCAAATGACAAAAAATCGTACAGACCGATATCGCTACTACCAATAATATCGAAGGTATTTGAAAAACTCCTTCTGATTCTTCCGGTCATTGAAGAGAGACGCCTAATACCTGACCACCAATTCGGGTTCAGAATCAAGCATTCCACAATTGACCAGGTTTATAGAATAACCGACGAAATTGAAAAAGCCCTTGAGGAGAAAAAGATTTGTTCTAGCGCTTTTCTTGACGTATCTCAAGCCTTCGACAGGGTTTGGCACGATGGATTGAATTATAAGCTAAGACGAATCCTTCCGGAGCAACTTCATAAGATCTTAGAATCATACATTAAAAACAGACTTTTTCTGGTCAAGCACGGAACTGAATATTCTGATTTTAAAGAAATCGCCGCCGGAGTTCCGCAAGGAAGTGTCCTTGGGCCTATCTTATTCTTGCTGTACACTCGGGACATACCACAAACTGAAGGCACTATTGTAGCTACGTTCGCGGACGATACGGCTATTCTGGCAACGGAAAGTTCAATCGAGTCAGAAACCACAAAACTCCAACGAGCCTTGGATAAAATCTGTGAGTGGACAAAAACTTGGCGCATTGTTCTTAACGAGACCAAATCGACGCATGTTAACTTCACTTAAAAGAAAATAATCAACCTTCCCGTTTTCATTAACTCGGTACAAATACCGCATGCAAACGAAGCTATATATCTGGGAATGACACTAGACGCGAAACTTAAATGGAAACCTCACGTTAAAAAGAAACGTGACGAAGTCGAAAATCGACTTAGAGAAATGTATTGGCTAATTGGAAGATATTCCAAACTAAGCGTATATAACAAACTGCTTCTCTATAAGCAAGTGCTTAAACCCGTGTGGACGTACGGTATACAACTCTGGGGTTGTACCAAACCAAGCAATAGGAATCTCATACAATCATTCCAAAATAAAATTATAAGCATAATCGTGAACGCTCCCTGGTATATCAGAAACAATGATATCCACAGAGACTTAGGGATAGCTACCATGGAGGACGAAATAAAAAAATTCGCTCGCAAGCTTCGTATTCGCCTTCATGGCCATTGCAACAGTGCCATACTCCAAACTTTGGATGTGACAAATCTTACGCGCCGACTTCAAAGAACGAAACCGTTCGAATTAGCACAATAAGACAAAAAGCCGCATGTCATGACGGTTTCAGCAGGTGCTTTTATTGTGCCTCACGCGAATATAAATCTGAAGCTTAAACTACTTCATAAGGCCTAACTTAGTCGTAGTAAACAAAACGAAGGGAAGGGTGGTTTTAGTCAGTAGAAATCTGACACTACTATGAGTACACGGTCTCATAGTGTCATGAAGATTTTCACCTACCCAGAAAAAAAAAAAAAAAAAAAATTCTAAGAGTGAATAACTGGTCGATTGTGCTTCTACCGGGACGAAAACCGCACTGCTCATCCCCCAAACTATTCTCAACCACAGCTCTGGAACGCGTTTCTAGCACCTTAGCGAAGACTTTTCCAGGGAGACTCAAAAGAGATATACCCCTGTAGTTGACGCAATCTCTTTTGTCCCGTTTTTTAAAAAGTGGAACAATCACCCCCATTTGCAAAACACCAGGTGTTTCACCGTGCTCTCAGGCCACTTTAATGACACGCGAGAGCCATTGCACTCCGCCCTTACCTAAAGCCTTGAGCATTTCTGGGCGGATTCCATCCACACCAGCTGATTCTCCAACATTTAGCGATCTGATCGCCAAGTTACTTCCTCTTTCGTAGGACTACTTTCCGCCCTACTCTCGACCATAGATCTGTTATCTTCGGTGCCCTGTACGGCCTTAGCAATTTTGAAAAGTGCTCGCTTCATCTGCGTAAGATGTCCTTCTCATAGAAAAGAAGTGTACCGTTTTTGGATTTGACTCTTTCAACAATATTGAACTTTCTTTTTCTGAGTCGGCAGAAGGTCTGCCAGAACATTTTATTTTCAGATCTGTAGTCATGTTCCAATTTTTCGCCAAACTCCTCCCAAGACTGTTCTTTCGCTCTTTTCACAGAAAATTTGCAAATTCTTCGCGCATCGGTGTACCGATTTCGAGAATCGGAGTTCCCCAAGTGAATCCACACTTTAAAGGCTCTCTTCTTCTCTCTGATGGGTTCTTGAACTACGGACGTTCTAATCCAAGCAGTTTTTTTCTCACCACCAGCCGCCACATAAAGTCGCTTCACTCCACAAACATCTTCCGCAGAGGTAATAACCGCTGTTGAAAACAGTTGCCATTCTTCCTCTACATTTGATGGAGCAGTTGGAATTCGTTCAAAGCTTTCAGATATTTGCCGCGCAAATGTCTCCCGTATCTAATCGTCGTTCAGTAATCTCTTCCATCGTATGCGTGTAACCATCCTTGGTTTGCGCTTTGGTAGGGGAGGCACTACCTCGCGGAGATGCAATTTGCATAGCACTAAGTGGTGATCAGTTGACAGTTTGGTCACTCTCAATACGCGAACATCACAAGCCATTCTCTTCAGACACGATGGTACCACAAAGAAATCTATCAGTGACTTCTGCTGAAGACTCTGACGGTACCACGTGTTTTTGTGAATGGCTTTGTGTGAAAAAATTGTCTTCATTTTCAGCCATTTTCACAGCAAAAAATCCAACAACTTCTCTCCGTTTGCATTTTGATCAGGATCGCCGTTCCTCCCAATCACACTCCCCCATGTCATAACATCTACACCCACGTAATCATTCAAGTCACCCATCAAGACAAAAGAATCCACATCCGCAATCTTTCAGGGGCAGCATCAACTTATCTAAGAAAGCTGCATACTCTGACTGAAGGTTCGTTGCATATACCTGCACCAATGCCAGAGTAGATCTTTCAAGCATGAGCTTTAAGATCGCAACTCTCTCTCCTAATGGTATCCACTCCAATACTCTGTCTGTCAACCTGGAACTTGTGAGTATCCCCACTCCCGCCTGAGCAGACATTGTGGGTGCGACTTCTGACAGAAAGAGCTACCACCCATCCGAAAGATCCACAGTTTTAGAACCTCTCTGCTTTGTTGAAGAGACGCCAACTATATCTAGTCGACTAGACAACTTCCCCAACAAGCTTAAGGTCCTTCCCTGTGAGCCATGAAACGTTTCATATGCCTGTCCTAAGTCGATGCCGTTGTGGAAAATCAGAGAATCCATCTGTTCCCCTATTGCTGCATTGCGCGCTTACCCTTTGACTCCCGTAATTGTTCGCGAGACCATTGACAGGACGCTTGTAGCCGTTTCGGGTTTGACCCGGTCGTTTTTCTTGAGGGACTTGATTGCTACTTCTATTTCGGTTTTACTGCGAGATCCGGTGTAAATTTGGGAATTTATTGCTTCGGAAGACTCATTAGAGTTCGAGATCACATCATCAGGATCTAAGTGGTTAATGGCCGTAGTGAAAGAATCTCTCCATTTAGTGAGGTAATCCTAATCCGAAATCAGAAGATTACCATCTGAACTCTTCACTGGTTTGAATTTTCGACCATCAATGAGCTCCTTGGTGATGTTATAGACTTGCTTAGTGCTTCTTCAGCCCTTTAAGCAAATGAGTCGATGTACTGACTTATGTCACGTCTTTTTACGTTACTCTGCATTTCCTTCTTTTTCACTCGATATTTTCAGTTCTGTACTCTCTGTTACTGAGGGCGCTGCAATCTGAGCCTTGATTGCTGTACTCTCATCGATCCGTCTCTAAGTGTCTGCCGATAGCTATGTGCGGTGATTATTCTACCCTTTACGGATGTAGGTGCGTACCCCAGTCGCAAACACATTTTTCATAGCATTCCAGTGGTCACCCATGCTCTCCTGTATTATCCTGCTGATTGCTTCTACTTCTACGGCAAGATAGTCCATGAATTGTTGGCGAACTTGGGGTTCCCTAGGCCTGTTGAGCAACTTTAAGCCGTTGCTGTTGATGGATGAGGTACGACGGTGTATAAAAGCTAACATAAGATGGTGATCGCGTGCTTGACCGATGTCGGCTTTAGTGCCGTGACATAAGGCCAAAATTTAACAGTTAGCCTTATGTCACGACACCGTCGGCTCCACTGATTGGATGTTCGCTGCTAATTAGTTGAGAGCCAACTGATTTTGTGACAAGTGATATGCTTAAGCAGCATACCTGCAATGACTAGGCGGTTGGTATTGGAGAAAGCCACATACCGCTCTCCGTCGTAGTTTCGGTCTCCAAGACTGTGAACTCCCATCACGTGATTAAGCATAGTATTGTCGCTTCGTAACTTCGCATTGAAATCCCCGATCACTATTACGATGTCACCATAGGCATTTGGTTGTTTGTAGACGGAACCCAAATGGCTATACAAATTGTCCTTTTCATCCTCAGTCGCGTCTCTGATCAGAGCATAGCACTGTACGATGGTAATTTTTCTAACTCTATTCTGGAATCCAGTCGTCAATATCTGGTCACTGTGAGGTTTCCACTACATGAGGCTACTTCGTGCTACTGGAGTTAGCATAATTCCAACTCCAGACCTCCGCGCGGTCCCATCTTGTCTACCAGAGTAAAGCATGACAGTGTTTTGTATTTCCCATCTTATTTCACTTAGGCCCATATGTAACATATATCTTATAGCGCATGAACTCATGCTCTAATTAAGAGAATCTGGCGTTTTAAGCCCTTTCCTGGACTGAGTCGAGGAGGGTCTTAACGTTCCAGAAACTGATGGCTGTCCGTGTACGATAGCTAAAGGTCATCAACACGGTACCCGTCCGTATCCGATGTAGCTCGTTTCGGAGAAATTGTGTTTTTAACGGTTGCGGCTCGCTGGGCCACAGACCAAGCGGCACTTGTTTTTTGGCGCAGGAGGCTCACCATTCAAATTTGTCCTCTTTCGTTCCAAATTTCGAGAGAAATTCACAGATAAACCACGAGGAGGTGGAAGTAATACTTACTAACAGAGTTACAAGGTGGCTGCAGTGGCTCTTTCTCGTTATTTAGCGAACCGACACTTATCGGCGTTAGGCGTTTACTATCCAAAGAAACTACAAGTGGCAGATAGATTACTAAAAATCCCAAATAAGGAAACTGACCAGTTACCAAGGTAAGAAAAGATAAAGTGGTTAAAACTGAAATCGACATCCGAAGTGTGGGCGCCGTGGCGTAAGTGGTTAGTGTGTCGGATCACTACGCATGAGGTTCCAAGTTCGAATCCCAGAAAACACCAAAAAGTTTTTTCAAGGTCCCACCTCTCGCGAGCGTCTGACAAACATCCGAGAGTATTGTTGTCACAAAAAAGCTTCTCAAATCGCCGTTCGGATTCGGCATTAAACTGTAGGTCCCTTCCATTTGTGTGAAAAATATAACGCACAGAACATGAGTGGTTGCGAGAAGCTAGGCCCTGGCACTTTAAAGAGCTGTTACGCCAAATATTTTTTTTTTTTTTTGACATCCGAAGTAAAGCTGATTGAGGATATAAAACAATACCTACAGAACAACAGTGACGACAGTGAAGCACCTAATGAAATATTAAGAAAACAGCTAGGGGTGTCAAAATGGCCCTTTAAGATATAAAAGGATACATGGTAGTGGGATTTACCGTGCAGAGACGGGTTAAGAATATCACTGCAGCGCCCCCCAACAACTAGCGCTTGTCGTAAAAGGCGACTAAGGGGACAAATCAGATCTAGGCAATATAACACCCAAGTGAGCCTAGCGACACATATACTACCATAAAAACCCTCCCACAAGTGTGCATGCGAGTCCGTGGGTTGACACGACTGGAGATCACCGGTGTCATAAAAGAAAGATCAAACAATACTAAAACAGGAGCATGCACGTGTCAAAAAACAAACACCATCGCAATATGGTGCAAAAATTGTATTGCAAAACTGTATCATTATGATAATACTTGCAAAAAGGAAAGGCACTACCCCGCCAGGCACTACCACTGCTGTGCATGGTACTGATCCTGGACCGAGCAGAAATGTTCGGGTCAGAGCTATACGGATTCCGGGGGCTAGCAACATAAGGAAACAGTTTGGACGCAATTTAAGGGTCGCGAGTTGGAACGTTGGAAGCATGACCGGTCGAAGTTACGAGCTGGAAGAGATGATGAATAGAAGGCGGGTGGACATCTTGTGTGTCCAAGAGACGAAATGGAAAAACACCGGGAATCGGGCGCGTTTCTTGGACGTTAGGACAAAAGATTACAAGATGTTCTACTACGGAACGGAAAAGGCTAGGAACGGAATCGGTATCATCCTTGCGGCAGAGCTACTTGGAAACGTCTTGAGCATTTCGAAGTCCAGCGACCGTTTGATGTCTCTCAAACTAGTAATACAAGGAGAGGTGTGGAATATTGTCAGTGCATATGCTCCCCACGATGGGTACAATCAGAGAGATAAAGATGCATTTTGGCTAGATTTCCACAATCTCCTTAAGAACATCCCAAAGGAAGAATTTCTGTTTGTTGGAGGAGATTTGAATGGACATGTCGGGAAATCAAACGAAGACTATGAAGACTGCCATGGAGGACTAGGATATGGCACCAGGAACCTTCCTGGTGAAGACATCCTAAGCATGTGCAAATCACACGGTCTTATCGTGTTAAATACCATGTTCATCAAACAAAGCCGACACCTGATCACTTACAGCAGTGGTGGAGATGAAACTCAGATTGACTACCATTTGGTAGCCAGTTTCATGAAGCCTCGGGTAAAAGATTGCAAAGTGATCCTGGGAGAGGCAATCGCTCGACAACACCGTCTCCTGCTAACAGAAATTTTTATGAAAACACCAAAGAAAAGCAAACAAACAAGGGTCTCTGAGAAAATCAAGTGGTACAATCTGGACAAAGAAAAAGGCGAGGCTTTTGTTTTCGTAATGAAGAATTACCTCTCTCACACCATCAACGGAGCTAAGGATGAAGAGTGCAGAGCACAAAATATGTGGGATTCCCTACAGCCAACTTGCTTAAAGAAGGCCAAATCACTGCTAGGAGCTTCAAAAGGCCACCATTAACACGCCAAAGAAACATGGTGGTGGAGTGATGAAGCTAAGAAAGTAATAAATGAGAAGAAAGCGGCTTTCAAAGCTTGGTCAAAGTGCCCCTCTAATAATAGTGACGAAAAAGCTCGCCTCGAAATGGAATACAGATGCTGCAAGAAAAAAGCGAAGAAGAAGTGCGCCCAGCTTCAAGCAGAGAGTACGGAGGGCCTGTATCGGGAGCTGGAGAAAATATTTTCCCCGGTTGCTGATGCAAACCAGGCTATCCAGGAGCTGCGAAGACACAATATGAACAAGAGTGCCACTATCTTCAAAATAGCCGCCCAAAGAAGGAAGAATGCTCAGGAGATTCGTTCGCCAAAGTTCATTAGCAATGCTCATGGCCAGCTTCTTGTGGATGACGACAAAATTCTGCAGAGGTGGCGGCAGTATTGTGAAGAGATTTTGAATGAACAGTTTCCCCGGCTATACTTTCCAAGAGCCACCCCTAACTGTGAAGAAATACCCGACATTACAGTCGAAGAAGTTAGTGAGGCGGTCAAATACTCCAAAAACCGAAAAGCGATTGAGCCAGACGAAATACCCTCTGAGTTCTGGAAAAAGATGGGAGATATCGGGTTCAGATGGCTCAGAATTCTCATCTCCAAATTCGTGAGAGGTGATCCAATGCCGAATGAATGGAGGGAAAGTTACCTTCTCCCTGTATACAAAGGGAAGGGTGATACGCGAAACTGTGATAACTACCGTTCGATCAAGCTGATGTCACACACCATGAAGATCGTTGAGCGGGTATTAGGTGGCCGACTGCGAAAAATAATACGGCTATCTGATGATCAGTGCGGGTTTGTCTCGAGTAAATGTACCACAGATGCAATCCAAAGTATAAGGATCATAATGGAAAAACATCGTGATTCCTTAAGGGATTTGCATATTGTATTGGTTGACTTTGAAAAGGCATTCGACAGACAACCACGAGATCTGATATGGGTGGCGCTAAGACATCGAGGGGTTCCAGAAACCTATGTACAGATGATTATGGACATGTACGAAGGAGCAAAGACAAAAGTAAGATGCCCCGCTGGAGTAACCGAAGAGTTCCCAATCAAAGTCGGGGTACACCACGGAAGCGTTTTAAGTCCTTTGCTCTTTATTACAGTCCTTGATTATCTGCTTGAAGGTAAAGTGATGGACCCCTAGGTACATCAGTTATTCTTTGCTGACGATGGAGCCATCATAAGTGAGGATCCTACATCCCTGCAACGAGCACTTGATGTGTGGGTGGACGTTTTGGAGGGAAATGGGTATCGCATTAGTTCAAAAAAGACAGAGTACTGTGCTGCCCGTTCTCTGATCCACTCAGGCTTATTCCAGACATTTATTTGAATTGAGCAGTGCTTCCCAAGTGCGAAAAGTTCAAATATCTGGGATCTATGATCAATAGCAAAGCAACTTGTGATGACGACATCAATCATCGTGTAAGCGTAGAGTGGATGAAGTGGCGAGAAAATTCCGCTATCTTCTGTGACAGAAAAATGTCCCCTAAGTTGAAAGGAAGGCTCTACACCGCAGTTGTACGTCCAGCGCTCACATACGGTTCACAATGTTGGACGATGTACAAAAAGTATGAGAGTAAATTAACGGCAGCTGAGATGAAGATGCTTCGCATGACAGCAGGAGTGACAAAGCTTGATCGAATAAGAAGTTCGAAGATCCGTGGAAGCTTTCACATCAAGGAAACCATCGTACAAAAAATAGAACGTGACCGGCTCAGTTGGTATTGCCACGTTCAAAGAAGAGATCATTTGAACCCTGTTAAAAAGGCAATATCAATGCACGTTCCAAAGACATCGCGATGTAGGAAAGGCAGGCCTATAAACGTCTGGATCAGACAAATGCGACGACATCGGCATTTCATTGGCCTCAGTAACCGAGTGATCCAAAATTGGCAGGCCTGCCGATATTTTCTGAGGTCAAATAGGCGAACCCCACATGCGGATCAGTAGAAATGCGGTGAAGTGGGAGGGTTGTGATCCCTTGTTTTCGGATCATGGCCTCGCTGATAAAAGGAAGAAGAAGAAGATCGTCGAAAATGCTAAGGACAATACAAAGCCTATAAGCGATAACCAGACGGCAGTATGGGACGGAGTCACTCTATCTGCATGGTTTCCCACGAATACAAGAGTCAAACAAGGCTGCATGTTAAGTCCGTTATTGTTTAGTCTATACTTAGATGATCTAGCTTCCTCCTTACCAGGTGGAATTGAACATGGTAGTGGGATTTACGAATTCCAGAAAATACAACCCTTAACGGAAGATTAAAATCTGTATAAAGAAGCAAGCATAGAATGCAAGCATGCTGTATGACTCGCTAAATTCGAATCATATGCATAGTTCTACAGAAGGAGAAAAGTCTATTTGCAAAATTGCTAACCAAAGGCTAGAAAGCACCAAAGACTTAATGGTGAAATACATCAAATACAAGAAGCGAAAATCGATAGCTTGCAGTGATGACGTATGGGCGCCGGCCGTGGCACAAGTGGTTAATGTGTCGGACCATTCCGCGTGAGGTTCCAAGTTCAAAGCCCATGAAACACCAACAAGTTTTTTCACGGTCCCACCTCTCGCGAATATTCGACAAACATCCGAGAGTGTTGTTGTACCGAGAAAGCTTCTCAAAACAAATTGCCCTTCGGATACGGCACTAAACTATAGGTCCATTCCATTCGTGCGAAGAATATAATGCACACAACACGAGCGGTTGCGAGAAGCTAGGTCCAGACAATGAAAGAGCTATTGCGAAATATTTATTTGTTATATTTATAACACTTTTATTTTCATCGCATGAGTTTAGTCTCAATAATGAGACTAACCTGCAAAATGCGATTAGAATATTGGTTGATTATTTTAACAAGTGGAAAATCAACCTTAATTCCGGAAAAGTGCAATCAATCTTTTTCAGCCGAAAAAGAAAGAGTTGCTATCTACCCAACAATCCCCTTAACGTGTGTGGTGTAAGAGTTGATTGGAAACCAAGTGTTAAGTAGATGAAAAACTGGATTTCAGAAAATACATTTCCAACACCATTAATAAAGTGAATATTACTACCAAGATGCTTTATCCATTTATAAACAGGAATTCAATGCTAAGTAACTAAAGCAAAATCATAATCCATAAAGTAGTATTTCAAGCCATACTACTTTATGGGTGCCAAGTGTGGGGAGACTGTGCAATATGTCATAAAAGGAAGTTCCAAATGCAGCAAAACGAATTGCTGAAAATGATGCTTAACCTACCCTATTATTCTACCTCGGATCTTCATTTCCGAGCGAATGTTGAGTTGGGGGGCTATTCTCACCACATTTCAAGTTATAGCCCATCAAAGTGGGTGAGCTCTTATTTGGAGGTGTAACCACTTTAAACGCTTTAACTTCCAAACTATTGTAGGTACAAAAATTACGAGTGCTCTTTCTGCAAGAAAAACACTAATGATGTGAGTGTTTCATGTGCAATTTGCCTTGAATCATTTCACGCAAAATGTATTGGTATAAAAGGGAGAGATGCAGATAAAATTATTGCTATCCCAGGCCTTTGCTACTATTACGAAAAACATCGTAAGATATCTTTTGATGTCTTACACTGGAAGATTATAAAGCTAAAAAAGACTTTTAAAAGTTTAGTTGCAATATTCGCAGAATTGCAAGACATTTTTGAGTTTGATGTTTCCGAAATCGAAAGAATGTCAGTCGGTTTTACCAACATTGATCGATTACTTCAAACACCTAATGATACTGAGCGTCATCAACTGAGTCAACAACAGGACCAAATTAATAATCACCAACAGCAGTTACAGCAATTGCAGCTGCAGTTGAAGGAACATCAACTACAACGAACTGAGCCAGTCCAACTGCATCCGAAATCTGTAGTTGATCAACCTGTAGATGATCAACAGGTAGATGTTCAACTAAAAGAACAACCGGTGAAAGATCCTCATCTGCTGCAACTTCAACCTCAACAACCTCAGCAACCTCAACAACCTCAGCAACCTCAACAACCTCATCAACCTCAACCACCTCAGCAACCACAACAACCTAAGAATTCTCAACAAATCATCAGCAATGCCAGAACCTTACGTTCCAATAAAAAAAAAGGTGATTTTGCCTAATGCAAACGTTACTCCTTCTGCCCCCTTAATCATTTCCTCTCCCACTGTGCCGTCCACCACTGACAACTCCTCATTAACGAGTGATGCGGTGTGCAATCGTGCAGCTAGCTCTGCCATTTCGGTAGCTAGCTCTTCTATTTCGGCAGCCAACTTGCCGTCATCTCATGACAGCACTTTAAGGGTTGTTCCACCTCCATTTGTTGTGTTCTTGTCTCGTTTAGAATACGGAACTAAGTCGACGGATATAATGAATTATTTGTCAAATAAAGGCATTGAAACTAATAATATTAGGTGCCATAGTTTAACACCAGCCAATCTAACTGGACGATTATCAGCGTCGTTCAAAATAATTGCTCCGTCTTCGGTTGGGAAGACAATTGTGAATCCAAGTTTTTGGCCCATTAATATGATAGTTAAGGAATTCACTAACCGTCCAAGCACTAAAAGCAATAAGCCAAAAAACTTAATGAAATAGCCCTCTATTACCAGAATGTTAGAGGGCTAAGAACTAAATGTACTCGGTTCTTATTAAATATGCTTTGCTCTTCTTCAGACATTATTATACTCACTGAAACGGGCTTAGATGACTCTTTCACCAATGCCGTTATTTTTCCCCAAAATTTCAATGTTAATCGTTGCGATAGGTCACCAGATAATAGTGATTACAAAAGATTTGGTGGTGTTCTAATTGCAATCAAAAATGCCTTTCAGTCTTTTGAAGTAGATCTCAATGATTTTTCAGATATTGAAATTTGTTGTAGTAAAATTGTGTTGTCAACCTCGACTAACATTTTTATAGTATGTGTATATATTCCGCCTAAGTCCTTGTTACCTGTTGTAACAAGGTACCTAGAAGCATTTCGCTTTATTGAAGGTCTCATATCCACGTCGGATTTATTTTATATTTTCGGGGACTTCAATCAAACTAAAATTGATTGGGCCTCAGGAGATGCAGATTGCACTTTTCTTAATCCTGTAAATGCCTTATCTGTGATTGGTTCGGAAATCATTGATACTGTCCAATCCCTCGGTCTTCTTCAACTAAATCCGGTTAAGAATCATCAAAATCGTACGTTAGATCTTATCTTCTCTAATAACAACGATGAAAGTTTTGTTACTAGAAGTTTCTCACCTCTCGTTTCCGAAGATATTTATCATCCTTCCCTAATCCTTTTTTGCAACTTGAATATTAATGAAGCTAAATCCTTTAACTTTTATAAATTCGATTTCAAAAATGGTAATTACATTTATATATGTGAGGAGTTGAGCAATTATAACTGGGTCCCACATCTATCGTTAGATATTGATGATTTATGTTCAGAATTCTATCGGGTTATTACGAAAATAATTTTTAGTTTTATTCCTGTAGTTTTAGTCAAAAAATCTACTCTGGGGTCTTGTCCATGGGACAATGAGATAACCCGCAATTTAAAAGTACTTAAAAATAGAGCTTATAGGATATGGCGCGGTAGCATGGAGGATGAGGACTTTGTGTTATACAGAAAACTAAAATCCGAATTTAAAATTTCTTTACACAATTCGTATTTGATTTATTTAAATGAAATGCAAAACTCTTTTAAATCGAGTCCTAAAAAATTGTGGCAATTCATAAATACTAAAAATAAAAGTGACGGTTACCCTGCCTCATTTTCATTTAATGGACAGGCAATGGATACACCTATTTCTATCTGCAACTCGTTTGCATCCTTTTTCCAGTCAGTCTATTCAAAAGTGGACTCAAATATTGACAATTCATTTTTTAGTTACCTTGGGAATGCACCTCTTTCCGCGTTCCATAACATTGAGATTTCTCCCGATAGTACTTTAAAAAGCCTAGTCGAAATGGAACTCAACTTTAATCCTGGCCTTGATGGCCTGCCTTCTGGTTTCTTAAAAATGTGTGCTATCCCATTACATGGAATATTATGCCACATGTTCAATTTATCATTAAAATCAGGTATTTTCCCATCTGTATGGAAAAACTCTTTTATTATACCACTTTTTAAAAGTGGTAGGAAAAACAAAGTTGAGAACTACAGGGGTATATGTAAACAATCGTCAATCCCTAAATTGTTCGACAAATTAGTTTCTGAAAATTTGAATTTTTATTGCAAATCTTTATTGTCCAACAACCAGCATGGTTTTCGTGATATCGGAAATTAGTAAAGGAAATCAAGTTGACGCAATCTACACTGATTTCAGTAAAGCGTTTGACCGTGTTGACCACAAAATTCTGCTTTATAAACTGGACAAACTAGGATTTCCATGTTCCTTTTTACGCTGGTTATCATCCTTTTTATCGGAAAGATGCCAATTTGTCAACTTTCGAAATCACATTTCTAGTAAAATTTGTGTGACATCTGGGGTTCCCCAAGGTAGTCACATTGGTCCTATTTTGTTTATCCTCTTTGTAAATGATGTAGTCTCATTTTTGCCGGAATGCAACATTCTAATGTTTGCTGATGATTTTAAAATTTATTTATCAGGCAATGAGTATCATACATTTCAACTCTTAAACGAGTATCTTTTTAAATTTCATCTATGGTGTTCAAAAAATTATATCTCCCTTAATGTTGGCAAATGTTCAGTAATTACTTTCTCACGACGTATTTCGCCCATTTTATATAATTACTCACTTGGTGGTGAAGCCGTGTCTCGTGTTACCTTAATAAAAGATCTAGGTGTATTGTTAGATACTAAGTTATCATTTAACAATCATATAGACCACATTATAAATATGGCTAATCGATCTTGGGGAAGAATAAGGCGTTATGCCGGTGAATTCTCCGACCCTTATGTTATTAAATCACTATACCAAGCATTTGTTAGGTCTCTGTTGGAATATGCATCAGTTATTTGGTGTCCGTATTACAAGTTCCATATAAACAGAATCGAAGCTGTCCAGAAAAGATTCTTGAGATTTGCTTTACGTGGGCTTCCATGGTCTGACATTTACAACCTCCCGTCCTATCAATCAAGGCTAAAGTTAATTAACCTTGACTCGCTTGAGGATAGGAGGATGGTTGCTAAAGTGGTTTTTGTTCACAGAGTGCTTACAAATGATATTGATTCCTCCGGAATTTTGAACTGTATTAACATTAATGTCCCATCGACCAATCTACGTAATAATAGATTTTTTACTATTACACATTCGCGCACTAACTACGGTCGCTCATCCTCTATTAATGGATTATTGATAACTTACAACGCTAATGCTATTTTGATTGATTTTAATATATCTTTGGTATCTCTTAAAAAGAGATTGATAGGTAATATTCAGTCATGATTGCTAACTCTACGGATATGCTTCAAAATGTTCTTGTATTTATAACATATCTTATTTGATTCGTTTTGTATATCACTTTATTGTTTTTCTTTTTTTTTATTCATACTTTTGTAACTAAGTCTAAGAAAGAAATTGCTCTTTGTTGACAAAATAAATAAATAAAAATAGGTTTATACATTTTGGAAAGACAATTTAGTAGCGCATACACGTTTCAAACACATTGGGTACAGCTGTGCAGCTACAAGAAAGTTATGGATCCTTAAACTCAAAATAATGAAAATTTGTTGTTCCATTTTTTCACTTAAAATGCATTTTTCTGAAAAATTTTTTTTAATATTTTTTTTTTTTTTATGAAATTTTTCTCCCTAAAAAATTTCCTTAAGATTATGTTAAACAACTATTTTACGTACGATCAATAGTAAAAGAAATTTTTTGTCAGACAAAAATGGTCAAAAGAAGTGCAGGTACCTACTGAATTAGTCTTAAAACAGAACAGTTTATGGAATGTTTATAGCAATTGTTCGAAGTGCCTTCCGTCCATTTGAATACACTTTCGGGCGCGTTTAAGCATTTCGGATGGCAGATTAACGAGCAGCAAACTTCTTCTCATCTCTTCTGAAACGGCACTAATTTTTTCTTTGAGCTCTTCCAGACTCAACATTTCTCTAAAATAACCTTTTTCTTTCATAGCACCGTTCGGATTCGGCATTAGATTGTAGGTCCCTTCCATTCGTGTGAAAAGTATAACGCACGCAACATGAATGGTTGCGAGAAGCACTTAAAGAGCTGTTGCGCCAAATATTTGTTTTTTTATTTTTTATTTACTTATTTACTTTTCTGTTAAATTGTGGTTTTATCTTATTATATACATTTAAACACTTATTTATTATTATTTATTTCTTTATATTGTTTAATGATTTAATTACACGTTATTAGAATAATATTTTATTTATTTATTTATATATTTATTATTATTATTTACTTATATATTTATTTATTTATTTTATTTTTATTTTTCGTTCGTTATTTATAACAATGATGACGTTAAAGAACGCTGGAAAAAATTTGTTCCCGAGCTTCTCAACGAAGAGTATCCCAGGAAAGAGCTGAAAGATCGAAGAAATAAAATCTGCGTTCTTTAAAATTAAAAATGTAAACTCAAGCGGGCCAGACTAAACCCTAATCAAGGTATGGAAGATGTCCGCAACGTAGGGAATACAATGACTATTGAGACTTTTCACTAAATTAGCTCTGGGATAAAGAATGCCGGAAGCCTGGAGAAATAGCAACCTCGTCCTCACTTATAAAAATAAAGGTAATGCGCAAAGTTGTGAGAATTATCGTGGTATGAAGTTGACTTTCACGCTTTAAAACCATGGAAAAGAGTAGTGTCGAATTGTCTAAGCGAATTTGCTCGCACAACAGAAAACCAATGCAGGTTCTTATCTGGTAACTCGACAACAGATGCCATACAAAGTTTACGAATAATAGTGGACAAATTTCGAAGTAGTAAACTTAACCTGCACATGACATTCATAGATGTTCGATGTGTCAGATCTAGAACGTAAGCTAAGTGAATGGCATGCAGATGTCAGTAGTATAATAAACACCTGTTGCATGAATTGAAGGAGCCTTACTGGAGTATTCGAAGAAGTATCAGACACTTGCAGAGGAAGTGATAAATTGTTTCCTGCCCGCTAGAAATATTGAAGACGATGTGCATGGAATAGAATGCCTAGTCTGGTCGAGTGGATCCCAATGGGACATTTGCCTGTGTTAATCGCCACAATTCTTGCAATATCTGCGCGGTTTTTATTTTGTAGATCTTGTGTTCTGCGCCAGTTGTAGTTTGAGTTACATCTGCCTAAATGTGATGCACTTGCGCAACCCATGCCATCTGTTGTTGATTTTTGGTTGAAAGTGCCGGAAAATATTTGCCCTGAGAACCTGCAGTGGTAGGAGAATTGCGAGGATCTGTCTCTGTCAATGACAGATCCCTACCTTACAAGTCGCTTATTCCCGCAAATCAGTCTTTGGACTATTCTGCCAGTTTGAAGATCACAAAGCTGAAACTATTGCCTTGAAAGCAGTCTGGCTATCAATGAGGATTGCGATGGTATCAAGGGCGTAGGGTTGTATTTGAGTAGACGGCAAGCCTCACGTACAGCAAGTGTTTCCACCTGAAAGGCACTACATGAAGCCGGTAGCCAATATGATTTTAGTATATATAGTGTATCAGAGAAAATCAGCGTACCTACTCCGCAGTTCATTTTTGAGCCATTGGTGATCGTGACTTCGTACTCATTTGTCACTCGCCTTTTTCCCACTCCATTCTGGATATAAAATTGACGTGACGTCGTTTCTAAAGTTTATGAGTGTTGTTCAGTCGGTTAGAGTTGCTATCAGATCCATTCGTAGGGTGGGTATACCAGCACCCTGTTTCTCTTATACTAACCGCACTACTTCTTCTTCCTATTTGATGATCTAAACAGAAGGGATCATAACCCTTTTGGTAAAAAAAAAACGTCACCAACATTTTTTAGACCTATCAGCCTCAGGTCATAGATAATCATATAAGGATTGGCTGTGCTGGAAAAAATACACCACAACCACAACCAGTATGCCTATAGAGCAGGACGATCCACCGAAATAATTGGATGTGTGAGATACTGATAACTAGTACTGCTGAGACAGAGAAGGGGCAAAAACCACCACAATAAGTACCACTAGAAGCTGCCCATAAGGAGGAGTATTATCACCATTGATGTGGAGACTAGTAGTGCATGAACTACTGCGCCTAACCAACAAGCCTTTCCATTTACCTCGGTTTTTACCAATTCCCTCCATTTGCGCACTCCAAGTTGGTCGAGGTCCTCTTGAACTTCCTCTACTGCGTCGTCCCTGCAGGTAAGATTCGAAGACTCTGCCGGCCGGAGCGTTGGTGTCCTTTCGCTCTACATGTCTTAGCCATTTCAGACGTCCAATACGCATTTTTTTGACTAGGTCGGTGTCGCTGTACAGCTCGTAGAGTTCATGGTTGAATCTTCTTCTCCAAAATCCGTCAACGCAAACGGGACCGAATATCTTACGAAGAATGTTTCTCTCGAAGCGACCAAGAATATTTTCATCCTCTTTTGATAAAGTCAATGTTTCAGCGCCGTAAAGCAGGACAGGATGTAGAGTCTCCTAAGTTGTTCGAGATAGGAGTTTACTGTTGAATTGCCTTATAAACCCAAAAAACAGCGAATGGCAAGAGTTATTCTTCGCTTGATTTCTGTGCTGATGTTTTTCGAGACTATAGCAGAGCTAAGGTAGACAAAGTCTGTGACAGCCGCTGAGTTCTGCCAATAATGTCAATAGCGTCGGCGTATGCAAGCAGTTGTACAGACTTGTGATAGATTGTGCCTCCGGTGTTGGCTTGTGAGTTCCAATATTTAAGAAGACACATGACAGCGCGTCACCTTGTCTAAAACATTTTTTGACATCAAAGGTCTCGGTGAAGTCATTACCGACCTTGATGGAACAGCGAGCGTGTTCCATCGTCATCCTGCACAGACGAACAAGTTTGGCAGGGATGTCAAAACTAGACATGGCTCTATAAGGCTTTTCTCTATAGATGCGTCCATAGACGGCCTTGAAATCGATAAAGAAATGGTGAGTATCGATTTGGTCTTCTTGGGTTTTCTCCAGGATCTGCTGAAGTGTGAAAATTTGATCGATGGTGGACTATCCTGGCCTGAAACCGCACTGATAGGGTCCAATCGGGCTGTTCATAAAAGGTTTCAGGCGTTCACACAATATCGCAGAAAAGAACTTGTATGCGATGTTAAGGAGACTGATGCCTCTATAATTGGCGCAGTTGAGGGGGTCTCCTTTCTTGTGGATCGGGCAAACGATGCTGAGATTCCATTCGTCTGACCAAATCTTAGAGATGAGTTGGTGTATGTACTCTAACAATTCATCACCAAAATAAATACAAAAAACAATTCATCACCAGCTGCCTTGAAAAGTTCGGCTGGTAAGCCGTCAGGTCCAACAGCCTCGTCCACTTCGTTTTGGTCAGGTGGACGGAAATTTTGACTATCATCGTCTATGTTGAATGATTCATTCTGCCTGACAGCGGAATGTTGGTCTTCGTCGCCGTTATACAGTCTGCAGAAGTAGTTTTTCCATATTCTCAGCACCGACTGTGATTCTACTACGAGGTTTCCATTTTCATCTCTACAGGTTTCTGTACGGATATTGCTTCTCTGACACCTTCTTTTTACCTTTTAGTAAAACTTCCGTACATTGTTCCTGGAGCATAGGCTCTCAATATTCTCGATCTCGCGCTTCTCATGCTCTTTCTTCTTTTTTTGGAGAAGCCGATGTTCTTCCCGTCTCTTTTGCTCGTAGCAGCAGCTCTCGTCTTCCTTTGCAGCGCCGCTTTATTACGTCGACGTCGAAGGGAAGAGGTTCTAGATATTACCCTCGGCAGCCCGAGTATTAGTAACTGCATTACAGGTTGGAATGTTTCTGACGAGCCGTCCATGTCGGACCACAGGATCATCACCTTCAATATAGAAGGCTTCAGTAAGGAGGTTACCCCGAAAAGAAACCCCCGCAAAACTGACTGGGACAGATATAGGTCTACACTCGAGTGGAACCTATTAAATGTGAAAGGAAAGAAAACGGCGAGCCACTTCCTAGAACTGGAAAGCAACGTAGAAGTGGTTAACAGGGCGATCAAAGATGCATTTGAAAGCAGCTGCCCTATTAGCCGTAAGAAAGATCCGAAGGATATTCCCTGGTGGAACAAAACGCTAGTCGACCTAAGATCAAAGGTGCGCAAGCTCTTTAATAAAGCAAAGCGTGACGGAGACTGGCAAACATACACCGAGCAATTAACAAGATACAACTTGGAAATCAGAAAAGCTAAAAGAAATAGCTTTAGAGCATTCTGTGAGAACATAGCGTCAACCCCTGCAGCGGCCAGGTTACATAAAGCACTGGCTAAGGAGAAAGCAGGCGCGCCTGGCTCACTGAAAAAGCAAGATGGCAGCTATACCGAAGATGAAGAGCAGAGGGCCCTTCTACTATTAGAGACACACTTCCCGGGTAGCTCAATCTACAGCAGCACAGATGTACTAGTAAGACATAAAAGGCCCAGGAGAGAGGACTGGGCGATGGCAAGAGACATCTGCACGAATCAAAGGCTAAGTTGGGCTCTGAACACCTTCCAGCCGTTTAAAGCACCGGGAGCGGATGAAATATTCCCTGCCCTACTACAACAAGGCCAGGAAATCATTATGCCACACCTCCTAGGACTATTGAGAAGCAGCGGCGCACTTGGGCATATACCAAGAATATGGAGAAGGGCAAAGGTCATATTCATTCCGAAAGTGGGAAAAAGAGACACCACTTCACCAAAATCCTTTAGGCCCATCAGCTTGACCTCATTCATGTTAAAGACGCTAGAAAAGGTCATAGATAATCACCTAAGAATGACTGTGCTGGAAAGAATACCTCTCCACCACAATCAACATGCCTACAGAGCAGGAAGATCCACCGAAACTGCGCTCTACCAGCTGACAAGTTGGGTTCAGGATACACTGGAGAGCAAGGAAACAGCAGTATGCGCATTTCTAGACATCGAAGGAGCCTTCGATAACACCTCCCACGAAGCAATTAGGAGGGGTCTCGAAATAAAAGGAGTAAATCACACCACAAGTAACTGGATGTGTGAGATGCTAAGAACTAGGACTGCTGAGATAGAGGTGGGTCAAAAAACCATCACAATAAGCACCACTAGAGGCTGTCCACAAGGAGGGGTATTATCACCATTGATGTGGAGCTTAGTAGCAGATGAACTACTGCACAAATTGACAGGTGCCGGCATTACGTGCCAGGGGTACGCCGACGATATAGTCATTGTCGCAAGAGGAAAATTTGAAGAAACGCTATGCGAAATCATTCAGAGGGGTCTACGAATCACACAGAAGTGGTGTAAAACGGTAGGACTCAGAGTGAACCCTACCAAAACCACTGTGATACCCTTCACCAAGAAAACACAGTTAAAGCGTATGCAACCCATCCTGTTGGAAGGGATCAGAGTTGACCCACAGAAACAGGTCAAGTATCTAGGTCTAACACTAGACAGCAAACTCCTCTGGAGAGAACATGTAGAAACTTTGGTAACCAAAGCCACCAGAGCACTTATGGTGTGCAAAAACATTTCAGGAAAGACCTGGGGTTGTAGCCCAGCCACACTGAGATGGATGTATCTGATGATAGTAAGACCCATCATCACATACGGGGCAGCGGCATGGGTCAACAGATCTAGACTAACCACGACGAGGACATCCCTCAACAAAGTGCAAAGATTAGCCTGTATATGTATAACAGGAGCCATGCGAACCTGTCCCACAGCAGCTCTAGAAGTGATCGTAGGGATACCTCCATTACACATAGTGCTAGAGCGAATCGCCAAGGAGACCATTTTAAGAATCAGCAAAGAGGGCATCGGGAAAGGAACATGCATCGCAAACAAAGAGCGAGTAACCCTATCCAAATCGGTGCCGCTTCTGGACTGGCCCAGAGATGATATGATCAGGAAATACTGCTTTGAAAGGAAATTTGACTCAAAGCTGAGCAACAAAAGAGATTGGAGCAGCGAATCCGATAAATACCAACTCAAACAACACACAATTAAATGGTACACAGACGGATCGAAAACATCTACTGGCACTGGGGCAGGAGTGTACGGGCCCAGGACTAGATACTCAGAATCACTGGGAACATTCCCCAGCATATTTCAAGCAGAAGTTCACGCGATCGAAAGATGCGCGAAATTCAACTTAGACAGGAAATATCGCGGGCAGGTCATCGCGATACTATCAGACAGCCAAGCCGCTATTAAAGCACTGACCTCGCATGAGATCAGATCCAAACTGGTATGGGAGTGTCTCACCAGGATCAACAAACTGGGAGAAACAAACAAAGTAACTCTCTACTGGGTACCAGGACATGTAGGAGTAGAGGGGAACGAAGCAGCTGATGAGCTAGCTAGAAACGGATCAGACACGCCATTCCTTGGACCAGAACCCTTCTGTGGGATAGGACCCCACAAAATAAGGGAAGACTTAAGGAAAGAAGAAGAGAACAAATGGGCCAAACATTGGGACGATATCCCCCAAATAAGACAGGCAAAGGAACTTCTGGGGAAATACAACCAGAAAAGAAGCAGAGCCTGCCTAAGAGTTAGTAAGAATCGGCTTCGCATCTTGGCGGGCATGTTAACAGGTCACTGCAGACTTAAGGAGCACCTTAGGAAACTGGGAATAGAGGGAGACGGACACTGCAGATTCTGCAGGGACTTCGCAGAAACACCAGCGCACCTTCTTATGGAATGCGAAGCACTGATCCACAAAAGAAGGAATCACCTTGGTGCCTACCTCCTATCAGAAACGGATTTGCCTTCGCTGGATCCACTGAAGATACTCCGGTTTGCTGTAGCAGCTGGACTGGAGGAAGTGCTCTAGACCGAGTATATCATCGGCTAGAACCTTAGTAAGGGGGGCACAATAGATCTTTTATAGGTCGCAGTGCACTTGCACCTCTCAACAATATAAATCTATCTATCTATCTACGTCGACGTGTACGCCGACGATGTAGTCATTATCGCATGACGAAAGTTTGAAGAAATGCTATGTGAAATTATTCAAAGGGAAAAATACCATAGAAGGGACGGTAGGACTTAGACTTTAGAGTGAATCCTACCAAAATGATAACTATGATAACCTTCACCAAGAAAGACAGCTAAAGCGTATGCAACCTATCCTATTGGATGGGATCAGGGTCGTCCCACAGATCAAGTATTTTTAACACTAGCAAACTCCTTTGGGTAGAACATATAGAATCTGTGGTAACCAAAACCACTAGAGCACTTATGACGTGTAGGAATATTTCAGGAAAAAACCTGAGGATGCAGACCAACCACGCTGAGGTGGAGGTACATGATGATAGAAAGGCTCATCATCACATACGGTGCAGTGGTATGGGTTAAAAGAACAAGGCTAACCATGACGGGGGCATCCCTGAGCAAAGTGCAAGGATTAGGCCGCGTAGTAAAACAGGCTGCTCGGGAGCTTTCCCGAGTACGCCTGGCTCTGCTCTAGACGCTTTGCTGAACTTACCTCCCCTTGATACTTATATCATGGGTTGCACTATCAAAGCTATCCATCGTCTTAGGCGGGGCGGTTTTTGGTATACCATACTCCACACTAGAACTTTGATGAACTTGCGCGACACTTATCTTACGACTCCTGTCTTATGGATATGCCGTCTGATACAATGACACCGGAACTCCAGCTGATGCGCAAATTCAGAGTCGACTTTCCTTGTGTCCAGGACTGGCTTCGGTCAGAGTCTGAGCCGGGAATAGAATGTAGTCGTATTTTCACGGAGGGTTCCAAAACCAGTCAAGGGTCTGGCGCTGGGGTCTTCGTGGAAGTCGACATCATTAGACTTCACTTTTCGTTAGGCAAATATGCGTCTATTTTCCAAGCGGAACTAATGCAATCCTAATGGCCATGAACTATGTTGTGAAGAACAGATGGAAGGGACGTAGCATTTGTGTCTGTAGTGACAGTCAGGCTGCGCTTAAGGCCTTGCTTAACCCTTTAACCACTTCCAAAATAGTTCGTGAAACCAAAAAATCTTTGAACTCGGTCGCAAGGCTGAATTCGCTGTCTCTTATCTGGGTCCCAGGTCACACTGGGATCTTAGGGAACGAGATCTCCGATGAGATTGCTAGACAAGGCTCAGAGGAGGGTTTCTCAGGTCCCGAACCCGCGTTGGGTCTCCCTGCGTCCTCGGTTAGGGCTTCCATTGACGATTGGGTCTCTCACGAGTACAATTGTGTGTGGCATGACTCTCCAGGATGCAGGTTGACTAAACGCATGCTCCCGGACGTCTGTAAGAAATCAGCGGCATTCTTGCTGTCTCTCAGCAGAAAAGACTGTAGAAAACTTATCGGCGTCTTGACAGGCCACTTCGCTTTTACCAAGCACCTTAACGTGTTAGGCTTAAGTGACACTACAATCTGCGATGCTTATGGAGAGAGCGACGACACCGCGGAACATTATCTCTGTGAGTCTCTGGCCTTTGCTCGTATCAGGTGGCAGATCTTCGGTGCGGATGTGGTGAGTTCTGGTACTGTAAGCTCCTCATCAATGAAGTTCTTGCTTGGCTTTCTTCGAAAGTCAAGGAAATTCCAATAAAATGGGTAAATCAGGGTTTGCTCTCTGGCAGTACAATGGACCAGTTGTGTCTGAGTGCTCCAGTCGAGTGTTTCCCATCCCGACAAAAAAAAACAGGAGCCATGTGAACCTGTCGCACAGCAGCACTAAAGGTAATGGTAGGTATACCTCCACTTCAGATAGCGCTTGAGCTAATCGCCAAAGATGCCATATTGAGAATTAACAAATAGGGTATCGGGAAAGGAACATGCATCACAAACAAAGGGCAAGTAATCATATCTCCCGAAATCGGTGCCGCTTCCAGACTGGCCCAGAGACGATATGGTCATGAAATACTGCTTTGAAAGAAAAAATTACTCAAAGCTGAGCAACAAAATAGATTTGGGGCGTAAGTCCGATAAGTGCCAATTCAAACAATACATAATTAAATGGTACACATGCGGATCGAAAACATCTACTGGTACTGGGGCAGGAATATACGGGTTCAGGACTAGATACTCAGAATCCCTAGGAAATTTTCCCGGTATATTTCAAGCAGAAGTTCACGCGATCGAAAGCTGTGCGCAATTCAACCTAAACAGGAAATATCCCGGGCAGGACATCGCATTACTGTCAGACAGCCAAACCGCTATCAAAGCACTGAACTCGCATGAGATCATATCCAAACTGGTATGGGAATGCCTCACTAGGATTAACAGAATGGGAGGGGCAAATAAAGTACTTCTCTACTGGGTACCAGGACATGTAGGGGTAGAGGGGCACGAAGCAGCTAATGAACTAGCAAGAAATGGATCAGACACGTCGTTCCTTGGAGCAGAACCCTTTTTGTGGGATAGGTCCCCACAAAACACGGAAAAAAATTAAGGCAAGAGGAAGAGAATAAATGGGTAAAGCATGGGGAAGATATCCCCAATTAAGGTAGGCAAAAGAACTTCTGGGAAAATACAACCAGAAAAGAAGCAGAAACTGCCTAAGAGTTAACAAGAATTAACTTCGTATCTTGACGAGTATGTTAATGGGTCACTCCAGACTCAAGGAGCTCCTTAGGGAACTGGGAATAGAAGGAGACGGATACTGCAGATTCTTTAGGAACTTCGCAGAAACATCAGCGCTCTTTCTTATGGAATGTGAAGCACTGATCCACAAAAGAAGTAATAACCTAGGTGCCTAGCTCCTATCAAAAACCGATCTACATTCGCGGAATCCGCTTAAGATGCTCCTATTCTTAAAAGCAACTGGGCTGTAGAAGGCGCTCTAGACCGAGTATATCATCGACTAGAGCCTTAGTTTGAGGGCACAATAGATCTGCCAAAAGTTGCAGTACACTTGCACCTCATTAACACTTATATATATCTATCTATCTAACCCTCCCATTTCACCGCATCTCTACTGATCTGGTCACCTGTTTGCCCTCAGGAAATATCGGCAAGCCTCCCGATTTTGGATCACTTCGTTATTGTGTCAAACCAAATGTTGGTGTTGTTGCATTTACGTGATCCACGAGTTCTTAGGCCTGCCTTTTTTTTGCGATATGTTCGAACGTTAATTGTTCTGTTGCCTGTTTTAAGGGGGTTTAAATGATTTCTTCTTTAAACCTGGCAATAACAGCTGAGTCGGTCGCGCTCTATTTTCGTGAGATGGTTTGCTTGACCTGAAGGCTTCCACGGAACTTCTTAGTCGATCAAGCTTTGTCACTCCTCTTGTTATGCGAAGTATCTTCATCTCAGCTGCCGTTAATTTACTCTCATACTTTTCATACACTGTCCAGCATTGTGAACCGTATGTGAATGCTGGATGCATAACTGTGGTATAGAGCCTTCATTTCAGCTTAAGGGGAATTTTCCTGTCACAGAAGATTGTGTAGTTTTCCCGCCACTTCATCAACTCTCCACGTACGTGATTGATGTCGTATATATTGGACCTTTTCGCACTTGGTAAGCACTGTTCGATTTAAATAAAAGTCTGGAACAGCTCTGAGAGAGAACGGGCAGCATAAGTACTCTGTCATTTTTTTTTAACTAATGCGGTACCCATTTCCCTCCAAAATGGTCACCCACACCTCAAGTCCTCATTGCAGGAACGTGGGATCCTCACTTATGATGGCTCCATCGTCAACAAGGCATAACTGATGTACTTTGGGGTCCATCACTTTAGCTTTAAGCAGATAATCAAGGACTGCAATAAAGAGCAGTGGACTAAAGACACTTTTCTGTGCATTCTAACTTTGATTGGAAACTCTTCGGTTACTCCCTCGTACATATCCAGTCTTTGCTCCCCCGTACATATCCATGATCATCTGTACATAGTTTTCTGGAACCCATCGATCTCGCCGTATTATTTTTCGCAGTCGGTCACCTAATACCAGTTTAATGATCATCTCCGTATGTGACATCAACTTGACGTACGCAAGTAGAGAAGTTTGTTGGTTGACGCTCCGGTCCACCAGGGACTGTGGCGTCACCTAAGTACTCGTAAGTATGGCTGCCACTGTGATTTCGTTACCTTGATCAAGACCTACTTTTATGTTCAGCTACTTAATGCCAACGGCAAGATTGGTTAATGCATGCATTCGATAGGTTCCAACTGAAAATCACTATGGTGTCGTATGAGAAACACAATACAAACAGGTTTATTGTTTTCATCGCATACAGGGTAGCGAAAGCCTTTGTTTTTCTAGCGTTTGTTCTGTAACTTTGTATTGCTGTTTTTTAGTTTCTCCTAATTGAATCTGAAAACCCAATCCTGAAAACTGCATAAAGAATACAAAAACAATACCTCTTCGACACGTGCACTCAGGCTGAATGTCCTTTACCTCATTTTCGATTTCACCGTCATCGTCACCAGTACTCGACTCGTAATGTGTAAATGTATACTAAACACTCAAAGACGTCTGAATCAGAAACAAAACGAATCCCTTGAGGTGTGCGAACTTATGTATTTAGACAAATGCCAAACCAAGGCTATGATTCATTCTGAGTACTGTGGAACTAAATGAAAACCATTCGCAGTATATTTTAAGTCGGTCATGTAAGACTTGAAAATTGATGACGCATTTTACGCCAAATTGTTGGCGCCTTCCCAATCCAATCAGTAAGGACCCAACAATACACTTTTTAAATTTATTCTTCCCAAAGTTGTCATCTTAATTTACTGTGTCCCACTGCGCTATTGACTAACTATCCTTTTTTGTTTTACTCGTAAGCCTTATTTATTTATCCTTCACCCGAAAAGTAGTAGCCAGCCACCAGCTGACGACCCACTTCCCATTCTGTGTAATTGGGCTTCTTGCCATAATGACGCTGTTGGATGGAATCAACAAAATCAAAAACAAACAACAAATGCAACAACAAATTTGTAAATATGCAAAATACATATCAAGGACCTCACCATAGGGTGCAGAACAACATACTGCGCCTCGCGTCATTACAAATCATCAGCCAGAGTGACGAAGACGAAGACGAGCACAATGGCTAGTGGAACAGAACAGCCCGTCTGCGGCAATGCTTTTAGATTTATTAAAAGTACACTGCAAGTGGAAACAAACTTTAAGAAGGATACACGTCCTCGTTGGGTGATGGTAATGCAACAACCGCACCATGTCACTTATGTCGTCATTTATTAGCCAAATGGAGTAAATCAGTGGCACCGGGCATTTAACACATACCCTTCGACGACGATGACGACTTCTTCCTTTCGATACACTGAGCAAAATAAAGGGAAGTGATATATAATGTCATGGCCATCAAGTGCACAATACGTTGGTTGATGGGGTGGATAGCGGCAGTGGCAGCAGAATTTAAACAATAGCACTGCAAGCGAATTCTTTTTTTTTTTCCACGGGTAACCTTGACTTTTTGCTTGTACGCTGGTCAGAGAAAGAAAAACGAGTTCTGCAAATTCTTAGAATGGCATAGAGTATGTACATACATATATATGTAGGTAGATACATGGATACATGTTGAGATACAACGGAGCACAATCTATGTCAACGGCCAGCGGAATGTGTGTGTACCACTGCCATACATAGAGGCGAGTGTCTTGACATGTGGATCTGATTGCTAATTATTGACCTTCATATCTGCAAAATGTACGGTTTGATTGGGGTGAATTCGTCCAGAAGGAAGGCAATTCTGATGTCAGTTGTGGTGAATGTTCCGTTGTGACTTTGCGCATTGGGGTGACTAATTTGCTGTATATTTTGTTATTGGTAATTATGAAGGTTTTGCTGGACAAACGACTGTGGCGGATGCACTCATGGGGATACTGCACTGGGGAAAACGTTCGGTTAGTTTTTGACGTCATAAGTTGCAAAGTATCAAGGACACTTGATCACACACCTAGCGAATGTGATTGGGTTAACTTTTGTGTCAGCACTGGTGGCAATTTACCGCTCGAATTTTGGTTGGAAGTCGAATTATTTTTATAAGAAGGCTTGCACGTTGTTCTTGTTTATTACTTGCGAGGACAAAAAATGTTTAAAATTTTAAAGAAGAACCGAATGTGGCAGTTCATTGTAGAATCAAATTTTCTTTTGTAGTTGGTGGGCGGAGCACCAAGCTTCTAAAGAATCTACGAAATACTGATTTGTAGGTGAGGTAGGAACCTTAAGATTGTTCTCAAACTAAGCTAACCCAAGGAAATAGTAAGTAGTAAGTAAGTAAGTAAAGTGAATTTTATTTTTTAAACTTCATATTAATTTTTTTTACAATAATTTACAATAAAATACCAATAAAGGCCATTGCCGTCAGCCAAAGAAAAGAGAAAATTATACTTAAGTTGTATGCATATGTATGCAGTGGTTTAAAAAGCTTCGTTCATTTTTTGCTGCCGATATTTAAATGCAGCTTTTAGATAGCTAGCCAGCACGCTCCAGTCCTCACAGTCTAGAGTTCTGATGAATTCAGCCATTGAGCCTTTACCCCAGTATGCTCGTCTAATCTCTTTCAATATTGGACAAGCTCCAATAAAATGGAAAACGTCTTCCTTTGTTCGAAGGTTGATAGGCCGCATTCCTCATTCCCGTCGTTATATGAGACCTGGGTCCTATTTACCAACCACTTTTCTTGCAAAGAATTCTTCCATTTCATTTCACCAAACAAATAATGTTTGCACTTTGCATTTAAAATTGTGAAAAGCTTGTCAATCTATATCTATACACATATAATAAAATGATACCAAGGGCTCTTGATGGGTGCGTATTATGCAGAAACTACTGTACATATTTTAACGAATTTTTTGGCGTTCTATGCTTTATGATATTGGTCCTTATTTCCAATAAGAATCATCACGATAGTCCTTAAGGGGAATACGATATTAAAAGAAATAACTTACTTACTTAGATGGCGCTACAGTCCGGGGTGGACCTGGGCCTCAACCAACAAACCTCTCCAGCCAGCACGGTTACGAGCCAGCTGCCTCCAGTTGCGCACGCCAAGTTGGTTGAGGTCCCCCTCCACTTGTTTGCGCCACCTACCGCGAGGTCGTCCTCTACTGCGCCGTCCGTCCGGGGTGGATTCGAAGACTTTCTTAGCGGGAAGATTGGGCTCCATCCGCTCTAAATGACCCAGCCATCTTAGTCGCTGTATGTGAACTCTTCTGGCTAAGTCGATGTCCTTGTACAGGCCGTATAGTTCGGCATTGTACCTTCTCCTCCACTCACCGTCTATGCAGACGGGACCAAAGATCGCTCGAAGAACTTTTCTCTCGAAATAACCAAGGGCATCCTCATCCGGTTTTTTCAAAGCCCATGCCTCTGCGCCATACAGCAGGACTGGGATGATTAATGTCTTATAAAGAGTTACCTTAGTAGTTCGAGATAGGGCTTTGCTACTCAATTGCTGTTTTAGCCCATAGAAACAACGATTGGCAAGAGTAATTCTCCGTGTAATCTCTCCACTCATGTCATTTGCGGAGCTGACCATAGAGCCTAGGTAGACAAAATCCTTTACTACCTCAAAATTGTATCTGTCTATTGTGGCGTTCTGCCCAAGACGCCGATGTTGGGTGTCCTTTTTTGTAGACAGCATATATTTTGTTTTGCTTTCATTGACCGCTAGACCCATCTTTGCTGCCTCGATCTCAATACTCGTAAATGCCCCATTGACGGCCCGCTGAGTTCTTCCGATTATGTCAATGTCATCGGCATAAGCGAGTAGTTGTACAGACTTGAAGAAGATTGTACCTCCGGGGTTGGCTTGTGAGTTTCGTACAATTCTCTCAAGTATTATGTTAAAGAGATCGCATGATAGCGCGTCGCCTTGTCTAAGACCTTTCCTGACATCGAACGGTTCGGTGATGTTCTTACCGACTTTGATGGAGCAGCGAGAGTTCTCCATCGTCATTCTGCACAAACGGACGAGCTTGGCAGGGATGCCAAGACTAGACATGGCTCTGTATAACTCGTCTCTATACACGCTATCATAGGCAACTTTGAAATCGATGAAAAGGTGGTGCGTATCGATTTTATATTCATGGGTTTTTTCCAAGATCTGCCGTAGTGCGAATATTTGGTCAATGGTGGACTTTCCAGGCCTGAAACCGCACTGATAAGGACCTATCAGGTTGTTGACGATCGGTTTTAGGCGTTCAAATAGTACGGCAGACAGGATCTTATATGCGATATTTAGGAGACTTATACCTCTGTAGTTGGCGCAGTTCAGAGGGTCTCCTTTCTTCAGGATCGGGCAAACGATGCTGAGGTTCCATTCATCGGGCATACTTTCGTCCGACCAGATTTTACAGATGAGCTGGTGCATGCTCCTTACCAACTCATCTCCTCCTGCCTTAAAAAGTTCAGCGGCAAGGCCGTCGGCTCCAGCAGCTTTGTTGGATTTGAGTTTAGATATCGCTAAAAGAAATAAACATAGTGTAATATTCTTGCTGGGGTTCGTTTAAATAAAACCTTCTTTTGTGTATTTTAATCGTTTATTTATTATCAAACACCAACTTTACTTCAACACAATATTCAATCACTTTATTCTTTATTTATTTCAAATTAAACTGTCGCTACAGATTTATTTTCACAATGTCGCTTGCTTTCACCACTGGTCGGATATCTCTTGTAATCGCTGCATTCACTTATAAACAACTGTCTCGACGTTGGTGGTGGTATGGGTATTTATAGGAAATTGCAAGGGGTTCTAGAACATGCTAGATGTTTCTCCGGGTGAATTGAGGATCATGGAATATTGGGATATTGTGTGGAACAATTGTGGAACGTAAGCACACCAGGTTGGAACGTAAGCACATCAGGTTGAAATATTTACTGCTAGTAGGCAATAGATGTCGTTGCACAGTTTGAGATACAGTGTTTTAGTTTTTGGTACACAAACCATCCTGTTGCTACAATAGATTAAAAAAAAGAAAAAACAAATAAAACCAGGCATTATAAAACTATACATTCAAAAGTTAGAGAACCACTGATTTTTTTTTTTTTTTCATACTTTTGGGTGCAGTATAACAAAAATAAACACATTAGTTTCCTGTTCCACATTAATTTCCTGCATTTCCAAACTGTAGCGCTTTCTAAGTAAGTGAGTGATTTATTTCCTTGCCTACCTATAGGCGCAAATTTATTATTATAAATTTATACATACGAGTATGGTATGCGCATGTGCATCTTGACGCAGTTATTTCTGTTAGCTAAAAACATACTGTAGTATCAAGTACATCGTCAGGTACTTTGTGCAACGACATCTATTGCCTACTAGTAGTAAATATTCCAACCTGATGTGCTTACGTTCCAACCTGGTGTGCTTACGTTCCACAATTGTTCCACACAATATCCCAATATTTCATGATCCTCGATTCACCCGGAGAAACATCTAGCATGTTCTAGAACCCCTTGCAATTTCCTATAAATACCCATACCACAACCACCATACACGCAGTTGTTGATAAGTGCATACAGCGATTACAAGAGGGAGATTCGACCAGTGGTGAAAACAAGCGACGTATTGAAAGTGAATCTTTAGTGACAATTAAAATAAATAAAGAGTAAAGTGATTGAATACTGAGTTGAAGTAAAGTTAGTGTTTGATAATAAATAAACGATTAAAGTACACGAAAGACGGTTTTATTTAAACGAACCCCAGCAAGAATATTACAATACATATGCAGCGGTTAAAGTCATGCTGGTGTAAGTCATTTCACAATGAATACTGCACATGCCAAACTGTTGCATGAAAATGTGAAGTGAATTAAAATGTTACCACTTCAACAACAGATGGTAGCACAAACTTCATAGATGTAGGGACTTAGATGTCGCGTGGATGTCGGCGACGGTCGTGTCCGCGTTGGAGGAACCAGGGGTCGAATCGCCTCCTCCATGAACGGATCGGTAATTGTGCGAAGAAAAATTCCGTCAAACGTCATACGAATGAATGTATTGGGATTATGTCCTACGAAAGCAGACGGAACGTAATTTCCAATTTGACATGCTGGTTGTACCAGATTAAGGGATGAAATTGTAGTAGCTTAAACTTCAAACACATGCAATTTGGAAGTAAAATTCGGTAAAATAAAATAATTTTCATCTAAAACGAAGTGATTCATCAGAAGCAGTATTTGTGTGCGGTATTGAACTGCCGTATTCCGGCTCAGGCAACTTCTGGGAACTTCCAAACATCTTAACATTTGGAAGCCCCACAACTGCTGCTTTCAATCCAGCTGCTTATATTATTAGCAGCTCCTCTCCTGAAAGCGGCTTTTCCTGATACGGACCACTCACAGTTTTGTTTTCTGCAGCTTTATTGAATGACAATCTTTTCTTCGCCTGAAATTTTTGGTCCGCGATAACCTAAATTTGGCGTCCTTAATTGGAAGTTCAGTAATGTTTAGCTTTTTTAACAAACATTCCCACATCTTTATTGATGTTGCTTTTCCTTGCCAGGTATTTGGAAGCAAATTTTTTGCCAAACTTGGGTGCTCATTCACATATTCCGCCATAATAACTTTTTGGGTTGCGTTTTTCGTGTTTACGTTAGTCCTATTTTTTGCGTGTCGTTATGTTCGTAATATTGTGTACTCATAGTTTTCACTTTATTTATTATGGTTTAACTTACATTCTTTTGATTATTTATTGCACAAATTTACTTATTTCTTCTCTGACAGAAATTACGATTGGTGGCGATCAATCGAATGATACTTTCATTGAACGAGCATGTTCACGCACTCGTTAACAGAAGTGATGATGCCAAATTACGTTTACGGGCATACGTTCAGGGAAGTCGCGATCCCAAATACACACATTCCGTTCATAAGTTACTCGTTTGCGGAGGACGCGATTCGACCCCAGAATGTGGCGATGGTCGGGTGACCAGTATGTGGCGTCGACGTACTCGCGTTGGGGTGGCCCAATATAGCGAGCGATGGGTCGCCAATTGCTGAGGTTCGTTTGTCGCGGGAACAATCCAAAGAGACAAATGCCACTACCAAAAATACAATTACTTTATTATAAATGTTCAAAGGGGAAAGACAAATGACAATGATGATGATTCAACGAGTCCGTCCGATGGCGGTGAACGATGATCGAAGAATGATTGAGTTGAGCTGAACGAGAGCCGAAATTATTTCACAACTGCGGACGTGTGCAGTTGGCTCACAGGAATGGTTGAGTTCAGCTCCGTTTTAGTTGTTCCACTTACGACGGAGATCACGGAGGAATTTGGTTCGGCTCGCTTCTAGAGTGCGCGCCACTCGATTGCATACGCCACATAGATAAAGGAAAAGCTGATATGTATTGTTGAAAGTTACAGCGGGACAAATATTAAATTCTTAAGCTAAAAATGACTTACACCACTAACCTTAACCGCCTCACATAAAGTTATTGTAGACCCTAAAAGTGTACAAAGAGTTGTAAAACTAAGAGCAAATTTTGAATTTAGGAATAAGTCTTCAACTTTGCAAAGCTTCCGTTTAACAAAGTCTAATATTATATGTGTTTTATCAAAAATTGGACATAAGCTTAAGTTTAACAGCCAACGAAATAATTGTTTAAGTTCCTTGCAACAACAACTTTTACACCTTTTCTGTACACTACGTTGGATTGAAAAAGGAGCTCAGTACCATGGAGTCGCAACTAGTCTGTAGAGTAGTACACCGAGTTTTGGACACAATAATTGGTGAATTTTTTGCAAACACCATTTTTTGCGGTACGATGATCAATATCGATGCACCCAAGGAAAATGAAGAGGAGTTTGTAAATAGTTATGGAAAGCATGCATTGAATGCAATGATGGTTTTTTTGTCCGGACTGATTTTTCTATGATGTTAACGTAAGCTGACCAGGTAGTGTACATGAGGCAAGAGTATTAGGAAATTCCCGTTTGGCAGCAAATTTCAATGCAACAAATTGAATGCAACATCCAGTCTACATATACAATGAGGAGGAGAGGAGTCCAACACCCATAGTGAAAGGTATTGATTTAACACCGTTTATCCGAACACCGTTTTCACAGTTTGTATATAAAGACTGGATCACCCTTAACAGGGAATCATCAATCACATACTCCTGCAGAATACTCCAGACTTTGCCTCGAGGAACCCTATCTTATGCTTTCTCCAAATCCACAAATCAAATGTAGACAGGTTTAGCATACTTCCAGGCCTCCTCAAGAACCATTCGGAGAGTGAATAACTGGTCGATTGTGCTTCTACCGGGACGAAAACCGCACTGCTCATCCCCCAAACTATTCTCAACCACAGCTCTGGAACGCGTTTCTAGCACCTTAGGGAAGAGATTTCAAGGAAACTCAAACGAGATAAACCCCTGTAGTTGGCGCAATCTCTTTTGTCCCCTTTTTTAAAAAGAGGAACAATCACCCCCTTTTGCCAATCACCAGGTATTTCACCGCATTCCTAGGCCACTTTAATGACACGCGAGAGCCATTGCACTCCCTCTTCACCTAAAGCCTTGAGCATTTCAGGCCGAATTTCATCCACACTAGCAGATTTGCCAACTTTTAGTAATTTGATCGCCAAAGTTACTTCCTCTACCGTAGGACTGCTTTCCGCCCTACTCTCGACAATAGGTCTGTCATCTTCGGTGCCCTCTTCGGGATTGAGCAATTCTGAAAAGTGCTTGCTCCATCTGCGTAAGATGTCCTCTTCATTGGAAAAAAGTGTACCTTCTTTGGAATTAACTCCTTCAATGATATTCAACTTTCTTCCTCTGAGTCGGTGGATGGTTTGTCAGAACATCTTATTTGCAGATCTATGGTCAGGTTCCAATTTTTCGCTAAACTCCTTCCAAGACTGTTTTTCCGCTGTTTTCACAGCTAATTTGCAAGTTCTTTGCACTTCACTGCATCGATTTCGTGAATCGGAGTTCCCCAAGTGAATTCACACCTTAAAGGCTCTCTTCTTCTCTCTAATGGCTTCTTGAGCTCCGGGCGTTTTAAACCAAGTAGTTCTTTTCTCACCACCAGCTGCGAGATCAAGCCGCTGCGCTCCAGAAACATCTTCCGCCGAAGTAATAACCGCTGTTGAAAACAGTTGCCATTCTTCCTTTACATTTGATGGAACAGTTGGAATTCGTTCAAACCTCTCATCTCCCGTATCTCATCGTTTTGTAGCCTCTCCCATTGTATGCGTGTAACCATCCTTGGCTTACGCTTTGGTAGGGGAGGCACTCTCTCGCTAAAATACAATTTGCCCAGCACTAAGTGGTGATCAGTTGACAGTTCGGCCCCTCTCAATACACGAACATCACAAACCATTCTCTTCAGACACGATGGTACCACAAAGAAATCGATCAGCGACTTCTGCTGAAGACTCTGGCGGTACCATGTGTATTTGTGAATGCCTTTGTGTGGAAAGATAGTGTTCATGATGGATAAGCCATTTTCACAACAAAAATCCAACAACTTCTCTCCGTTTGCGTTTTGATCTGGATCGCCGTTCCTCCCAATCACACTCCCCCATGTCATAACATCTACACCCACGTAATCATTGAAGTCGCCCATCAGGACAGAAGAATGCTTATCTGCAACCTTTTCATGGGCAGCATCAGCTTCATCTAAGAAAGCTGCATACTTTGACTGAAGGTTCGTTGTATATACCTGCACCAATGCCAGAGTTGATCTTTCAAGCTTGAGCTTTAAGATCGCAACTCTCCCTCCTAATGGTATCCACTCCAATACTCTGTCTGTCAACCTGGGACTTGTGAGTATCCCCACTCCCGCCCGAGCAGACATTAAGGGAGTGACTCCTGACAGGAAGAGCTTCCAGCCATCCGAAAGGTCCACAGTTTTAGAACATCTCTGCTTTGTTGAAGAGACGCCAACTATTCGTATATCTAGTCGACTTTTAACAGCCTCCCCAACAAGATCAGGATCCTTCCCTGTAAGCGATGAGACGTTCCATGTGCCTATCCTAAGTCGATTCCGTTGTCGAAATTCAGAGAGTCCATCTGTGCCCCTATCGGTGCACAGCGCGTTCACCCCTTGACCCCCGTAATGGTTCGCGAGACCATAGACAGGACGCTCGTAGCCATTTCGGGTTTGACCCGGTCGGCTGCCGAGCGGGACAGGCCAACCACGAGACGCTCGCATACTGACACCCTTTAGGCCTGGCTCCAAAGGAAGCCCTGGTTTACCCGGTTTGGCAATATCCGAGGCCCGTTTCTGTCGTCTTGTCATCATGGGGTGTGTGCTTTGTTAGCCGTGACTGAATTGTACGGATGGGAATAACTATTTAAGTTACCCCATCTGCACATCCCAGTCACGTTGCCCGCCCCCCACCACGAGGAGGTCAGCTGCCAGGGGGGTGGCTCTATTTTTAACAAATGAAAATTAATTTTCATAATTCTTTCAAAATTTCAACTGAATCAATCGAGTGTTTAAAATTATGGCACACTATGATACAACTACCACTACTCCAACTCTTTAGTTGTAAATGTGATGCCGACAGAAAATTTTAGATTCTTTCAACAGTTTCTTCGATTTTGAATTTTTTTTTTTTTAGCGAAAAATGCATATTAAACTTACCATATTTATTTTATAGTATCACGCTATGTCAAGCGTAAATGCGGGCACGGGCTATGCGTGCGATGCGGTGTCCGCACGCACCGCATTAGTTTGCGGGGAATGCGGAAGTGTCCAATTACAACACGATAAATGCGTTCACGCGGGTTGCGTTAATAACTTTTTTAGTTCTGTGTGAGATGGCTTCAGCTTCGGTACGTAAAATTTTATTGGTTGAAAATAGTTTGTTAAAAATAAAAATACTAAGAAATCTTATAAAAAAACGGAATAAATTAAAAAGTCATATCATATATAAAAAAAGATAAATTTATGGGAGTTTCATCACCTCTACCCAGAACTGCGAGCGGATGAAAATGCATTTCGCCAGTATACGAGAATGCGCATAAAAACTTTCGATTATGTTTTAAGAACCATATTTGATACTTGTTATCATCACACAACAAACTTTCAGAGAAATATCTCTGTTGAAGAAAGGCTTTTCCTAACATTAAGGTAAGAAATAAAAAAAAAAACTATATTTATTTTAGACAATATTTATTTGACCGTCCGTATTTTGTAATACAAATCGAGTTACATTAGATGGTTGTGTTTTAAGTGGTTCTTTAGCATTTTGTAATGTGCATTGAGATGTAGAATCAAGACTCACAGTAGATGAATGTGGAATTGTATGGTGATAAATGCTGTAGATAGGGGAAGCTGGCGCAGAGAGGTCGGAATAAGCAGATGATATGGTATTTGAAGGGAAATGTGTTTCTTGACTTCGCACTGCTTCCATTTCTTGCAGTAAGATGTTTTGAAATTTCGTCCTTACTCGAAGTTGTCGAATTGGATCCAACTTCCTCATATAAGGAATCAGCGACCTCAGAAAAAGTGAATTTTCATCCTCTGATTCTTCAAGTAACGCGAGCTTTTTTTCTTCAATATCTAGAATTTCCTTCTTCATTTATCCTTTTTTTCTTCCGACGAGGTGGTGAATGCTTAGACGAAGTGCATGTTTCAATGAAACTAATTTCTGTGTCATTTGTTTCAGTATTTAGCACCTCATTATTCGCTTCAGTAGTCAAATTATCTAATTCCAGCGACAAATTTCCATCAGTATCTCTCGGGGTCATTGTATCCTTTAGGAAAAGTAAGCTAGTAAAATATTGCCACTTTCCAGAATATATTGCTGCATGGTCTTGAGAATCACCAGATTTACTTTTCGGATTTTTTTTTAGTTCTTTGCTGAACTGATCGCGCAAATTCCGCCACTTTTTCTTAGCATCATCTTCTGGAAAAAAAAACATACATAACCAAATTTTTTTTGTTTCAGGTACTTGTCAACGGGAATATCTTTTAGGCAAATTGCTTTTTCATTCAGAATATCGAAATCGTCTGTTGCCTATATAGTTAAAGAGGTTTGCAAGGCTATTTGGGAATCGCTGCAGAAGATACATATGCCTGTACCAAGAACGGAACATTTTGAAAAGATTTCAGAAGAATTTTTTGATAAATGGAATTTTCCCAACTGTTTGGGAAGCATTGACGGAAAGCATATTCGACTCAAGCGTCCAGCAAATTCAGGCAGTATGTTTTACAACTACAAAGGCTTCTTTTCAATAGTACTATTGGCGGTGGTTGATGCAAGATATCGTTTTTCAATAATCGATGTGGGCGCATATGGGAAAGATAGTGACGCAGAAGTTTTTGCAAATTCAGCCATATATGAAAATATCGAGAACGGGAATCTAGCTTTACCAAGAGCTAAGCCACTACCCAACTCTGAGCAGCAAGCTCCATTTGTATTTGTAGGAGATGAAGCATTTCCCTTAAGAACATATCTAATGAGACCTTACCCTGCAATGCAACTTCCAAACAATCCCGCTGCTTCAGAGTTTAATTACCGTTTGTCAAGAGCCAGAATGACAGTAGAGTGTGCATTCGGCATTAGTTCTGCCAAATTTAGAATTTTATTAAAAGCAATAGAAACTAATGTTGAAAATGCAGTTCATATTGTGAAAGCTATTTGCATCCTACATAACGTTATTATAGATATGGAGAAAGAAGACACTTTTCTCAACATCTTTGAACAAAATTTAAGCAGCTCAAGAAATCTGATGGAAAGCCAGAATTTACCGTTTTCCAGAACAAATAATCACCCGCCACGAGAAGCAGTGGTTAAACGGAATATTTTTTGTGAATACTTTTTAATAAATAAAATATAGAAATAAGCATTGCTTACTCACTTGAAATTCCCACACTTTTAGCCACTTCGTGCCATTCGTTGTCTGCAGTTATTCGATCTTTATAGCGACAATGGCTTTTGTTCCACAACACATTTCGCTTTTGTACTTCCGATATAAGAACTTCCATCTTTTAATTTCCGCACGATAATGCAGGCAAAAACAAACCAGTTTGATTTTCAAACAATGCGTGCGATGCGGGGACGTCGCAACGCACGCGTTGCCCGCAATATCGTGTTTACGTTGGACATCTACATATCACAACATCAGTTTGATTTTGAAATATGCCCGCATTAAACGCACCGCATTGCCGTGGGTTGTAAGTTAGGGTAATGAAACTAAAAGCAGCTAAGATAAAAAAGCAATAATCAATAATTTTATTTAATAATTTTTTTTTAAAAAACACATAACTTAATCGAATGGTGTTTATCATTTGATCATAGTGGATCACAATAGTGTTTAACTTACAAACTATCAGCATTACGTAAAAACACACTCCATACTCCAATATTATATTTACTGCAGGTAAAAAATGGGCTTTGTGTGGAAATCTTGCAAAGACATAGTCACTCGCCACATCTTCTATGAAAAAGAAAATGGCTACGAAACTAAAGTCATCAGTGACAAATATTATATTTTAGATGCTGTAACTAAATAGCATTTGTAAAAAAATGTTATAAAATCCCCTTAAAAACATACATGTAAAAGAAGTAAAGGAAAAAAATATTTAAAAAAAAAAACCTTTTATTATTCAATATGCATCCAACCCTAATGACGTCACATATCGTATCGTATTCTACCGTTGAAACCTTTCGTTTGATACCCATACGAAAGGGGTTGTGAAAAAATAGGTAATCCGCCATCTTGGGGCGCCCGCTATATTGGTTCACGAATGACGTCATATACCTTATCGTATTCTGCTCTTCAAACCCTTTCATTCGATGACCATATCAAGGGGTTGTGAAGAAAAAAGTAATCCACTGTAATCTTGGCTAGTCAAACGGTAGTGCATGCGATCATATGAAAACACAAGCGTTTTCACTCAGCTGAGGCCTACCAACTCCTACTCTCAACCTCCACGCGGTGACAGCCGGGTGCCTAGTACCTTAATCCAAGAAATGGGTAACCAACCCCGTTAGGCGGATTCTTGGTGGCAGCAGATGAGAGAGGGGGGGAAGAGTGCTTTTATCACTAGAGCACTTCTTCCTGTTCCAGGCGGCAGCGGACGAATTCCCTAGACGGAGTCAACGGTGGCGTCTATAGTTCCAGTTAGGTTGAACTTAGTGAATACCTTGCGCGAGCTGCTTCGACGTTTTCGGATCACAGGTCGGTAAGGAATTTCCAATGTTGGTCAGGACATTGGAATAGAGATGGTGGCGGAGGAGCCCTTAATGAGCCAACGGCAGCGCTCATACTCCCGTAGTGGACTACTGGCACCGGTGTACCCGGCCCCTCGTCCTAGGGGAATAATTAAGGAACTGGCCCTCCAGGTTGGGGGTTGTGCCGTCGGGGTAACTTCCCTACCACGTAAAAAACGCATGGTTCCGAAACAACCAAAAGCCTCGGATAAGAATGACCCAACTAATGACGACCCCAGCAAACGAAATAAGGACAACGACCTTCGGATCTGTACGTGGAATGTTCTGTCCCTTTACAGACCACGTGCAGCCGAACAACTAGCAGAGGCCCTAGACTGCTATAAAGCAGATATTACCGCCATCCAGGAAGTGCGATGGGATGGGCCGGGCAAAAAGAGGATGAAAAACTGTCACCGTAGTAGATTGCTACAGAGGCAACAGGCAACGCTTATTCGGATGCGGATTTGTCATACGCGGCAGACTTAGGCAAGAAGTCTTAAGCTTCCGACACGTTAGCGAGCGTATTATGACTATCCAGATCAAGGCTAAATTCGCTAACATAAGCCTAATATGTGTTCATGCCCCCACATATGTGTTCATGCCTCCAAAGAGTGTTTCTACGAGCTCCTCGACAAAACATACGAGCAATGTCCTAAATACGACGTTAAGATCGTATTGGGCGATTTTAACGCCAAAATAGGAAAGGAGGACGTCTTCGGTAGAGCAGTCGGTAAGCATAGCCTACACGACACCACGTCTGATAACGGACTAAGGCTAATTGATTTCGCTGTGGAGCGAAATGTCACCATAGCAAGCACATGGTTTCCTCATCTCGATATTCATAAGCAGACATGGCGGTCCAATGATCATGTCACGATCAACCAAATTGATCAGTATTCTGGATGTCCGGACCTTCCGAGCGGCCAACATAGACTCGGATCATTACCTTGTTGTAGCCAAGGTACGAATGCGGATATCCCAATCTGAGCAACAAAGAAGAATTACTGTGAGAAAATTTAACGTCGAAAAGCTACAATCGCAAGAGACCGCCAGACTCTTCGCTGAACGCGTATCCCGAAATCTCTCAATCACCCCTTTGCCGCCAGCATCAAGTACCGAAGACCAGTGGCAACGCTGCCAACATGCCATCAGAAACGCCGCGACTGATGTGTTGGGTCTCGCTCGCCCACCACCGCGAAACCCCTGGTTTGACGAAGAATGCCGGCGAGTGCATGCAGCAAAACAAGAGGCATACAAAGCGGCGCTGCAAAGGAAAACGAGAGCTGCTCGTGAGCTCTACGAGCAAAAGAGACGGGAAGAACATCGGCTTCTCCAAAAGAAGAAGAAAGGGCATGAGAAGCGCGCGTTTGAGAATATCGAGAGTCTATACTCCAGGAACAATGTACGGAAGTTTTACCAAAAGGTAAAAAGAACGTGTCAGAGAAGTAATACCCGTACAGAAACCTGTAGAGATGAGAATGGAAACCTCGTAGTAGAATCACAGTCGGTGCTGGGAATATGGAAAAACTACTTCTGCAGACTGTATAACGGCGACGAAGACCAACATCCCGCTGTCAGGCAGAATGAACCATTCAACATGGACGATGATAGTCAAAATTTCCGTCCACCTGACCAAAACGAAGTGAGGATAGCAATATCCAAGCTAAAATCGAACAAGGCTGTTGGACCTGACGGCTTACCGGCCGAACTTTTCAAGGCAGCTGGGGATGAATTGGTAGAGTGCATACACCAACTCATTTCTAATATTTGGTCAGAGGAGTGTATGCCTGATGAATGGAATCTCAGCATCGTTTGCCCGATCCACAAGAAAGGAGACCCCCTCAACTGCGCCAATTATAGCGGCATCAGTCTCCTCAACATCGCTTACAAGATCTTTTCTGCGATATTGTGTGAACGCCTGAAACCTTTTATCAACAGCCTGATTGGACCCTATCAGTGCGGTTTCAGGCCAGGAAAGTCCACCATCGATCAAATCTTCACACTTCGGCAGATCCTGGAGAAAACCCAAGAATTCCAAATCGATACTCACCACCTCTTTATCGATTTCAAGGCCGCCTATGACAGCATCTATAGAGAAGAGCTTTATAGAGCCATGTCTAGTTTTGACATCCCTGCCAAACTTGTCCGCCTGTGCAGGCTGACGATGGAGAACGCTCGCTGCTCCATCAAGGTCGGTAATGACCTCACCGAGACCTTTGATGTCAAAAAAGGCTTTAGACAAGGTGACGCGCTGTCATGTGACTTCTTCAATATTGTACTTGAACGGATTGTGCGGAACTCACAAGCCAACACCGGAGGCACAATCTATTACAAGTCTGTACAACTGCTTGCATACGCCGACGATATCGACATTATCGGAAGATCTCAGCGGGCTGTCACCGGTGCTTTTGCAAGCATTGAGGCGGAAGCGGCCAAAATGGGTTTGGCGATAAACGAGGGCAAAACCAAGTATATGCTGTCAACTAGAAGGGAAAACCAACACCGACGAATTGGACAAAACGTCACCGTGGGCAGCTATAACTTCGAGGTAGTAAGGGACTTTGTCTACCTTGGCTCTGCTATAAATTCAGCAAACAAAATCAGTGCAGAAATCAATCGAAGAATAACTCTTGCCAATCGCTGTTTTTTTGGGCTTATAAGGCAATTCAACAGTAAAGCCCTATCTCGAACAACTAAAGAGACTCTATATAAGACCCTGATCATCCCAGTCCTGCTTTACGGCGCTGAAACATGGACTTTATTAAAAGAGGATGAAGGTATCTTTGGTCGCTTCGAGAGAAAAATTCTTCGTAAGATTTTCGGTCCCGTTTGCGTTGACGGTTTTTGGAGAAGAAGATTCAATCACGAACTATACGAGCTGTACAGCGACATCGACCTAGTCAAAAAACTGTGTATTGAACGTCTGAGATGGCTAGAACATGTAGAACGAATGGACACCAACGCTCCGGCCCGCAGAGTCTTCGAATCTAACCCCGAGGAACGACGCAGTAGAGGGAATTATCGCCGTAGGTGGCGCGCACAAGTTCAAGGGGACCTCGACCAACTTGGAGTGCGCAACTGGAGGCAATTAGCTAAAGACCGAGCTAAATGGAGAGGCTTGTTGGTTGAGGCCCAGGTTCACCCCGAACTGTAGCGCCACCTAAGTAAGTAATCTTGGGCGTCCGCTATTTTGGATTTAGAACGATATTAAGTGTACTTTATTGCATTGTCACCGGACTTACATACCATATACACATGTGCAAAATTTTAAAGCTCAATTAGAAGCAGTCGAAATTTTGATTTCAAGATTTGTGCAGGTAAAAATCGGTCCAACAATTTGGAAGTTAAAGGAGAAATTGACTCGCAGCATGGGCAGTTTTGTAACGAAATCCCTATGTGTTCAAATAAACTCCCACATGACGATTTCTTTTTGTCATGTATCTAGTACGACATCCACCAAATGGCTAAACTAGTCCAATTGGGAAATTTAAAGAAAAACGTCGAAGTTTTCTAGAAAGCTTAAATTTTTAAAAATTGGCTCTCAGTGTGAAGTTTAAAGTCAATCCGCGCAGGTATTTAAGATGAACATTGAAATCTTTTGAGTTCCTCTATTGCCTGTAGTAAGGCGAAAGTTTCACACAATCAAGACCTACTGTGTTTCAGTTGGGAGTGGCATGAGCATTTTTCGCCAGATATATTAATGTTTTCCAGCTTCTGAGGTGTTTTCAACTTGTAAGGTTATATATATAAACTCTCATTCATTGTACCGAATTTCGTAATTTAAGCTTGAATACTTTTCTTTATTTTTATTTCAGCCAAATTAAACATTCTTTTAAAAAAAAACACCAATTGCACAAAGATATGGTATCATTCTACCTTACTACTGGAAATATTATATAAGTTAGCAAAAGAAGAAGTATCACAAATCTAAATTAGTATTGAAGGAAAAAGATATGAGAATAAAAAAAAACTTCATTAAAACGTGGGGGTTATATTCGTCCTGGAAGGAGAGAAGTTGTGGTGGGACATAAACGTGATGAAGTCTTGATTTCAGGTCGAACAAATAACAATAAATTTATAAATATACTAAGGTACAAGTGTTAGTCAAGTAAACAAACAAATAAATAAATAAATAAATAAATATTTATATATGCGTATATAGAGATAAATGTATAAATAAGAAAATAAATGATAATAATTAAGTAAGAAGTAAATAAAAAAATAAATAAATATGTAAATAAATAAATGGATAAATATATAAATAAATAAAGAAATAAATAAATAAATAAATAAGTTAATTGTTATAAGCAGGGATATGATTTTGCTAACTTCTTTTTTTTTTTGCTTAATCGGAAGATAGTATCGACTTAACACAAACACGTTTCATGCCCTCCTGATTCCAAATATATGTATTTTATTTTGCCTTTATTTGCCTTTTTATGTCATAATTGCCTTTTTTGCCGTTGTTGCCTTTTTCTGCCTTTTTTGCCTATTTGGCTTTTTTCTCAAAGTTTGTTCGCTAAAAGAATTAGTAGAGAAATGTATATCTGTGCAAACATACATGCATATCTAAATTCCTAGACGCATTCAAATTTAAAACGTCTAGTCTGTGGGGAGAGTCAACATGGAAATATGTACATGACCACAGACGGTTTGCACTTGTATGTGACCGCAGACGTTACTGTGTTTAACTCTATTACATATTTCTTGTTTGTATACAATACATATTATGCGGATTATTTTGCTCAGATTAAAAAAATCGTCAGCGTTCTTGAAGACGATGCAAGCTGTGTTGTGTTTGCAAAAGAATTGATTGAAGATGAAGCAATACAAGCGCAGCTGGTGTACATCAAAGTCAATTTTAGTTTTTTAGTCGACCCAAAAAAACCAATTTTCGAAGACTTACAAAAAACAGGTATTTTTAAGAGTCTGTACTTATATTTTTAACTAGCATTATTCTGATCAAGGAACATCAATTGGCGAAGTGTTGCCGGTTTTAAAGAATATTCAGCAAAACTTGAAAAAAGTAAAAGGGTCAATTGCAAAGGAAGTCCTGAAGAAGTTTAATGCCGTTTTCAATGCAAATACGGGACTGAAAACTATTGAGCAGATAAATTCTATAATTAACGGCGACTTGGATTCCATACTTCCAGAATATATTGATGTTAATAATGTTGAAAGCTTTAAATGGGCTCCACTCGTTTCAGCTGAAGTAGAAAGGTCATTTAGCTCATTAAAGGCGCTTCTAAGAAACAACCGGAGAAGATTATTACCAGAAAATTTCAAAAAGCTTTTGGTAGTTCAATGCTACTATAACTAAATGTGCATTTCCTTTTCTTATTTTTTAATAAATGCCTTTTTCTTGCCTTTTTAATTGTTTTGTTTCGCCTTTTTTTTTACTTTTTTATGTCAACAAAATCCTAACCCTGGTTATAAGAGACCTGATATAAAGGAGTTATCAGATGAGCTGCAAGAGCGTTCTAGCGTTCATTCAATCTTGCTAGTCTATCGGGTATTTTTTCAATATTAGATAGTTCATGTCATTCAGCAGTTGAAAAGTACCAAGGTAGATTAAATATAATTTTAAGCACTTTGTTCTGCATTATTTGCAATTTACGAATGTGGCTGATAGCGCTATTACTCCATATGGGGGAGCCATAGAACATGATAGCCTGGAAAATAACTTTAAATTATTATGAGCTTGTTTTCATTGCTTAGTTTTGATTTTTGATTTATAAAGGGATACATTATTTTAACTGTGATTTTCACCTTTCTTATGATTTCCTGTATGTGTAAACCGTAAGTCAAAGTTTTATCTAAGTATACCCCAAGGTATTTAGCACTGGTCTTCTAATCCATTTCTGTGTTATTTAAAGTGAGTCTGTTGCTTAGTAAGAAACAGGCTTTTCTTTTTCTAGTAAGAAACTGCATTTAAGGCCAATTGCAAATTGGGTTCAATGGTAAAACCAAGTAAATCGGAGAAAAAAATGCATGTATCATCTGCAAAAATAGCAGACTCGAAGTTATTTAGTCTAGGAAAGTCATGTGTATATATATTATAGAAGATTTGACCAAGCACCGAACCTTGGGGTACACCCGCTTCTAAAATAAACTCGTTAGAAAGGGAGTTATTTACAATAACTATGAACATACGGCCCCATAAGAAGGATTGAACGATTCTGACTAGGTGTATTGGAAAATTTAACCTGAAAAGTTTGTGCAGTAGACCATTGTGTCATCCTGTATCAAAAGCTTTTTCGACATCAAGAATAGTGTTGTCACTTGGATTTTGAAAAAAGTGGTAGATCGGACAAAAAAAAGTGGTCGATTTACAAAAAGTGAATAAACTAACAGCTTCGTCAATTTGGTTTACATTTATGTCAGTAGGTAAATGTACTTGTGTGTTTGCTAATTTTTGTCGCATTTTTGTCTTAAAACAATTTCAATTAACATTTTTATAATCATACACAATATTGGAGCTTTGGAGGGGTCAAAAGAACACTACATTTAACGGGCAAATGGTCAGAACTTACTTCATTCAAAACCACTGGTTGAGTGAATAATTCATGCATATTAGTTAGTCGACGGATTTTTCCGACTGTCCAAAGGAATATATGTAGGAAGAGGAGGATATAAAATATGAAAGCGATGTCTAGTGTTTAGGATTGCTTAAACATTTCCCCATGAGTTTGCTCTAAGACAACCCCAATTACTAGCCTACAATTAAAATCACCTCCTATTAGAATATTTTTCTGATTTTTAAAAAATGTGCTGAGATTAGTTCTTGCCTTTTATTGCTTTCTATTTGCATCCTACACAGTAGTACTTTGCTATCGTCAGTACAACGCAGCAAAAATTTGAAATGTTTAAATTTCAAATTTACGCGGTGCAGGAGCCCTCTATGAGTTGATAGGAGAATGAAAGTTGTTATTAGGGAATTACATCTTTGGAAAATAATAAAAGCTCATAGTTAAACTTTTAGTGCTTTTAGACGAAAGTAGGTGGTTCGAGCCCGAAATAGGAAATGCTTTTGACTATTTGAATGCGAAGAGTAAAATGAAAAACTTTCTGTGACATGCTTTTGTTGGATTTCTTTAAATGGTTTGGAGTCATTTTGGTAAATAATTTTTTTCTTACAACAAACCAAAACTATTTTACATAAGAATAAGGAGTACATTCAAGGTTCGACAACTTATATCACGCAAATTTCCTTTCAGCTCTGTGGGAACACAACATTCAAACAAAATTGACTTTATAAACAATATTATTAGATAACGTAATATTCTTGCTGGGGTTCGTTTAAATAAAACTGTCTTTTGTGTATTTCAACCGTTTATTTATTCTCAACTACAAACTTTACTTCAACACATTATTCAAATCATTTTATTCTTTATTTAGTTCAAATCAAACTATCTCTACAGATTTCTTTCAATCACAATGTCGCTTATTTTCACCACTGGTCGAGTCTCTCTTTTAATCGCTGTATACACTTTATTAACAACTGTGTCGACGGTGGTTGTGGTTGGTGTATTTATACAAAATGCAAGGAGTTCTTGAACATGATAGATGTTGCGGGGGGGGTTCGGGGGTGAATTTATGATTGTGGAATAATTGGTGAAATGTGAGTGATCATTGGCACATCCGCCAGGCACCTGCCTAGCCCGGCCAATAGCCACCTACAGCCAATATGATACGCTTTCTTTCACCCGTTCTACTGGTAAGTAGAATCGTGTTCCACCATTTGCCCATTTCATTCGAGAACACCCCTTCTCCTTGTCTCTGCAATTCGTTTGGGGAATGAGCTTCCATACGAATTGCAGATAATCAGCTCTCTTACCGACTTCAAGGAAAAGATTTTTATCTATCTATCTAACTACAATCTCACAATCTGGCAATTTCTTCGGAACTTTATCTTTTATTCTTAAACCTTAATTTGTTGCCTATTCTTAACCCACTAAATATACTTATATTGTCTTTTAATTTAATTTATTTATGAGGTGAAATTTCTAATTATGTAATTTAAGATATTGTAGTATTCTTGCTGGGGTTCGTTTAAATAAAACTGTCTTTGTGTATTTTAATCGTTTATTTATTATCAAACACCAACTTTACTTCAACACAATATTCAATCACTTTATACTTTATTTATTTCAAATTAAACTGTCGCTACACTGGTCTAATCTCTCTCTTGTAATCGCTGTATGCACTTATAAACAACTGTGTCCACGATGATTGTGGTATGGGTATTTATATGAAATACAAGTCCTTCTAGAAAATGCTAGATGTCGCTCGGGATGAATTGATGATCCTGAAATAATTGGGATATTGTGTGGAACAATTGTGGAATGTAAGCACATCAGGTAGGAATATTTACTGCTAGCAGGCAATAGATATCGTTGTACGCAGTACCTGACGATGTACTTGATACTACACTGCTCCCCTTTTAAACTTGTTCGTCCCGAACAAGATCATCTGGATTACTACCATGATAACGATCAAGACGGTCCAGGTGGACAGTTTTCATCTTGCCTTTTACTCCACGCTGAATCCGGAAGACGACGTCATTGATGCGTGTGACCACTTTGTAAGGGCCCCCCAAGTCTTGCTGTAGCTTGGGTGACCTCCCCTTTTGCCGGTGTGGGTTGTACAACCATACTAGGTCTCCCTCGTGGAAGCTGGACGTTGTTGCCTTTGTGTCGTACCTGGTTTTCATGCGGTCACTCGCTAGCCTTATCCTCGTCCTGGTCCTCTAATGTATGTCTCGGATCCTTTCCCTGATGTCTACCACGTAGTCCTCTTCACAGTTGGGCTCATCGTTAGGGGATCCAAACTTCACCTCACTAGGTAGCCGGACTGCTGGACCAAACAAGACTTCAGATGAAGTATGTCCAGTAGTAGTACTGTGCACTGCATTTCGGTAGGCCATCAAGAAAAGAGGAATTTGTCGATCCCAATCGCGCTGGTGGTCTTCTACGGCCTTAGAGAGATGTTCGTTTAAGGTTCTGTTGAAGCGCTCTACCATCCCGTCGGACTGTGGATGAAGCGGCGTCGTCCTCGTCTTTTTGATTCCTAGTTGTTGACATACCTCTTGGAATATCTTCGATTCAAAGTTTCGTCACTGGTCAGAATGCAGTTCCATGGGCACGCCAAATCTACTCAACCAGTTTTTGACGATCTGTTCCACGATAGTCTTCGCTTCCTGGTTAGGGATGGCGAACGCTTCCGGCCATTTGCTTAAGTAGCCCATGACGACTAGGGTGTGACGGTTGCCATTGTCGGTTTCTGGAAATGGACCAGCGATGTCAGCGGCAATCCGTTCAAAGGGTGCACCCACGTTGTACTGGTGCATCTTGCCTCGCGTTTTCGTTCTAGGTCCCTTGCTGGCGGATACTCCATCATGCATCTCCCGTAGCACCTCGTGTACTTTTGATCGCGGCAAGACAAGCTGCAATGAAATCTTTCCCGGCATTTTCCATTTCCTTTTCAGTACACCATCTTGCACATGAAGGGAGTCCCACTGAGCCCAGTATGCCTTGAGAGTGGGGCTTCTGTCCGAGATATCTTGTCCATTTGGCTTTTCCATAAACTCCTTCCACGCTAATATCGGCTCGATGTCTGGGTCTTCTCTTTGAGCATTGCGGATTTCCTCTGCACTCCATCCGGGGATAGGCTCAGCTCTTACCCTTTGGATGGAAAGAAGGTTCTTCTCTTCCTGTCGCACACAATGCTTGCAGTCGATCTTACATGGTCGCCGGGATAAGGCATCTGCATTGGAATGAAGTTTGGTTTGAGGGACCTGGATGGTGGTATTGGGAGTGTCGACCCCGACATCCAACTTCCGCCCCGCGAAGCTGGTTCTTGAGCGGTTTCCCCACTCCTGGTTTCGGGAAGACTGACCAACAGGATGGATGTTATACCTGTTGGATGGTACTTCACTACGTCGCCAATTACTATAGTGTGGGTAGTTTCCGCGGCTGGGTATATTCTGCATTGCCTTTGTAGGTGCCCTCTTTTTTTGCAGTTCCGGCAACGAATTCGTCCTCGGAGAGCATTGTTTCGGACTTCGACGTCCATCCTCTGGCAAGAGCATTCGACGGTAGCTACTTCCCTCACACGGTAGAATCCCTTTTTTTTTTTTTTTTTTTTTTCTTCGTGGGTAGGTGAAAATCTTCATGAGACACTATGAGACCGTGTACTCATAGTAGTGTCAGATTTCTACTGACTAAAAACACCCTTCCCTTCGTTTTGTTTACTACGACTAAGTTTGACCTTATCAAGTAGTTTAAGCTTCAGATTTATATTCGCGTGAGGCAGGTAGATTTCCAATAAAAGCACCTGCTGAAACCGTCATGACATGCGGCTTTTTGTCTTATAGCGCTAATTCGAACGGTTTCGTTCTTTGAAGTCGGCGCGTAAGATTTGTCACATCCAAAGTTTGGAGTATGGCACAGTTGCAATGGCCATGAAGACGAATACGAAGCTTGCGAGCGAAGTTTTTTATTTCGTCCTCCACGGTAGCTATCCCCAAGTCTCTGTGGATATCATTGTTTCTGATATACCAGGGAGCGTTCACGATTATTCTTATAATTTTATTTTGCAATGATTGTATGAGATTCCTATTGCTTGGTTTGGTACAACCCCAGAGTTGTATACCGTACGTCCACACGGGTTTAAGCACTTGCTTATACAGAAGCAGTTTGTTATATACGCTTAGTTTGGAATATCTTCCAATTAGCCAATACATTTCTCTAAGTCGATTTTCGACTTCGTCACGTTTCTTTTTAACGTGAGGTTTCCATTTAAGTTTCGCGTCTAGTGTCATTCCCAGATATTTAGCTTCGTTTGCATGCGGTATTTGTACCGAGTTAATGAAAACGGGAAGGTTGATTATTTTCTTGTAAGTGAAGTTAACATGCGTCGATTTGGTCTCGTTAAGAACAATGCGCCAAGTTTTTGTCCACTCACAGATTTTATCCAAGGCTCGTTGGAGTTTTATGGTTGCTGACTCGATTGAACTTTCCGTTGCCAGAATAGCCGTATCGTCCGCGAACGTAGCTACAATAGTGCCTTCAGTTTGAGGTATGTCCCGAGTGTACAGCAAGAATAAGATAGGCCCAAAACGGCCTATCGGTAGAATCCCTGACAGGCCTGGTCTGCCGCCTCCATCATCAGAGCGAACGCCAAAGCTTCGGCGAGCGTTTTCTTTCTAGCCATTCTTACCGCCATTTGTAGTTTCGTATCAGCTATGGCATAGGTAAATGCTTCGATCGCCATATCGCTAATGATCTCCTCACCGGCGTTTGGATAGGACAAATGTGCCAGCCGCTCGATATCTGCTTGTAACTGCTGGAGCGTCTCACCCTTCATCTGGACCCTTCTGCGCAACTGGACCCTATACACTTGCTGCATGTGGTCGTCCCCGAATCGCATCTCAATGGCTCTTACCAGACTGTCGTAGTTCCGTTGTTTGTCCTCGGGAATAGTTGGTAGTAGCTCTGCAGCTGATCCTCTAAGCGCAAGCGTGAGGGCAATGGACCTCTCTTCATCGTCCCAGCTGTTCGTCATTGCCGCAGCTTCGAACTACATCTTATATATCGGCCATGATGTTTGACCATCGAAGACAGGAGGCTGCATCTCTTTTTTCCTCGGGCAGTCGGTTGAATACTCCCGAACTTTCTGTTTCTTCACGTATTCGAGTTCCTTTGCCAAATTCTCGAATCTTCCTTCAACAGCCTCGATTTTTGTTTGAACATTCTCGAATTTTGTTTCAACATTCTCGATCTTAGCCTGTACGTTTTCGAATTGTCCTTCAATTGTTCCGAATTTAGCGTCTAGAGAATTCCTCTGTTCAGCCAAGGAATTTTCTAGTATCTCGAACTTCTTGTTTTGCACATCCAGCTTAGCATCTAGAGAATTATTTTGTTCATCGAGCTTGGCATTTAAAGAATTCTCAAATTGTTTATTCTGTTCCCCGAGCTTGGCGTCTAGAAAATTCTTTTGCTCAGCCAAGGAATTTTCTAGCTTCTCGAGTTTTTCATTTTGAGAATTCTTTTGTTAATCGAATTTCTCAGATAGCAATTTCATTAAAGCCTACACGTCACTCGTCGTACTTACTTGTTCTTCTTCGACGTCAAACAAAGCTGTTTCAGGATCTGTACTCTCGTCCGTCATTATTTTCCGCAACTTAATGATCAATTCTCTCTTCGTACCAGTCGTAGGCTGATTCCGCTGGCTCAGTACTTCCTTTAGTTGTGGCACTGACAAATCTTCTAGCAATTTCCGAACCATTTTTCATTCACACAAAAACCAATACACAAAATTAGTTTTATTCCACTTTTCTGACACCAATGTAATATTCTTGCTGGGGTTCGTTTAAAAAAAAACGTGTTTTGTGTATTTTAATCGTTTATTTATTATCAAACACCAACTTTACTTCAACATAATATTCAATCACTTTATTCTTTATTTATTTCAAATTAAACTGTCACTACAGATTTACTTTCCACAATATCGCTTATTTTCACCACTGGTCTAATCTCCCTCTTGTAATCGCTGTATGCACTTATAAACAACTGTGTCCACGATGGTTGTGGTATGGGTATTTATATGAAATACAAGTCCTTCTAGAAAATGCTAGATGTCGCTCGGGCTGAATTGATGATCCTGGAATAATTGGGATATTGTGTGGAACAATTGTGGAACGTAAGCACATCAGGTGGGAATATTTACTGCTAGCAGGCAATAGATATCGTTGTACGCAGTACTGACGATGTACTTGATACTACAATATTAATACTTCAAACAGATTTGATAATGTTTTAGTAAATACAAATACAAATAGTCTGCTGTTAAGGACCCATTTGCTACCACGTGTAACTCCGTGCGTGCTCCCAAACATATGCCACTCCAGACTATTATGGAACCTCCACCATAAGACACTCTTGGAACGATGTTGCATTGTGCACATCGCTGATCATCTATACACTTTTCCACGTCTATCATCTGGCTTCAGGCAAAATCTGGACTAATCAGTGAAAAGCACTCGCTTCCAGTCGTTATCAGACCACTTTTAGTCGCAAAAAGTACACTTTAAAAGGATTTTAGCACGTAACAAAGTCAATATTAGTGTTTTCCTATTTATAGTCGACATAAAACGTACTTTCTAGTTATCACCTCGCGCTAACTTTAAAATCACCAAAAGCGCCTTTTAACCTTTCGAGTGGGCTTTTAACCAGCTGTCATCCGCCATTCTTTTCACTTTTTTAAATACAAATTTCAGCCAACCAACGGCTAAAAATCATTTAAATTTGATACGACATTGTTCCCCAAAACTGTGTTTTTGTTCTCAAACTTAAAATTTTTCGGTTCACGTCGGTACTAGTTTTAGTATAGGTAGGTTCAAAATTGTTTATAATTCAATTCAAAGTTAAGTGCCGGCTTTAAAGTTAAGGAGATGATAGTTAGTGGCGACTAACATTCTTTAAAATCAGATGACTATAATTTTGCACATATGTTTCTAATCCAGAATCTTTAAGTCTTCTTCTTACAGTTTGGGTAGATACCCGAACATTTCGCACTTCCAGAAATCTACTCCTTATCTCAATTGATGTTGCAGTTTAATAAGACAATCGAAAGAATAACAGAAAAAAAAGAAGACATTAAAAACTCAAGCTTGGTCATACCAAATGTCTGCTGACTGCAATTAAAGTTCTTTAAATGCATTTCCGTTAGCCAAATGAGTTTAAGTCTGATAGCTATATACCATAAGAGCACTACCTTGAAACATAAAATATATAAAAAAGCATCCCATTAGCTTATATTTAACCATCAAACAAAAAACTATCATCGTGCCTCTAATTTTGTCCAGCAGTGTATAAATTCAATGACTGCCTAATAACCTAATTCTGATGGTTTTTAGTTTTCATTCTTATTAGTAGACTTTAGTGCTTTAAAGTAAGTTTCAAATAGGAGAAATATATATCGTGCTTATTTATGTTATCGAAAAATAATTTATTACTTAAGCCGGCTACATTAGAAATTATACTAAAAGAAAAATTACTTAAACTGGGCGTTACATTTTTGTTTAAAAGGCTGACAGCATTATTGTCAAGAACAACTATTTCCCTGAACGCGGTTTGACACAGTTTGATGGCCACTGTAAGAAACTTAATTTGACATTTCGTCCTTGTTGCCTATCAGTTGCTTCAGGATCGTTATCCCGCCTTTTTCATTACTTGTTAAATTGTTCGCTATATCAAAGCAAAAAGTGTTTTTTCCTACGTTGAACGTCTCACCTGTATTTGCAATTTAATATTCTCATTTTTTGTGTAAGTATTCTTCCTTTCTGCCGGAACACGATGGTGTAGGTATAGTGGTAGGAAAAGCTCTCAAATCTATAGCGCACAGCCTAAGTAATGCGAACACAATTAGTACGCTCACAAGCCGTTTTTTTGAGGAAGTGGACTGGATTGGACAAAAAACTGTCCCTGCATTCACCCCAATTCTTCGACTGGTATACGACAGTCGAATTCGACCATGGTCGCATTTAGTCATATATGTACTGCCTAAGTAATTCGTAAGTATAATACTAAATGTATACGAAATGTATATTACAAATACTTTGTAATAACTAAATGCGGTCATGGTCGGATTCGACTTGGAGAATTGGGGTGATTGTTTAATTGGAGGGCTAGATTTTACTTTACCGGAAATGTCGGAAATTTCACTTTTTTTTTGTCCGATAGATTAGCTCATTGACCACGAATCTGTAATTTTGTTTTGGCGCTCTCATAACGGGGGCCCCAAAGTTTCAGAAAGGCCATATAAAATGATACCAAAATTTCGGGAATGGAGTATCCAAATTCTTGAAGTATTCTTTTGCTGTAAAGATAAAGATATTAAAAAATAAAAAAAGTTTCTTCAAAATTGGTCCACAAAAACGAAAGTTTGAGTAAAAATATATACACCATCAGTCGATCGTCCTACCCACCATGCGAGAAAACGTCAAGAAAATGAGTTCAAGAGAAAAAAAAGGAGAAAAAATTCGGGCGAATTTTTTACTATTATTTTCTCAAACTTCCAATCGTTAAATTCCTTTAGAATCTACGTACATAATTCTCCATTTTCTTTTCCCTTGAGCTTATTTTCCTATGGGATTTGCTTGTGAGGCTAGTGCGTAACTTTTTTTTTTGTGGCCTGGACTTTACTTAGGTGGCGCTACAGTTCGGGGTGAACCTGGGCCTCAACCAACAGGCCGCACCATTTAGCTCGGTCCTTAGCTAATTGACTCCAATTGCGCTTTCCAAGTTGGTCGAGGTCCCTTTGAACTTGTGCGCGCCACCTACAGCGAGGAGGTCCTCTCCAGCGTCATCCCTCTGGGTTCGATTCGAAGAGTCTGCGGGTCAGAGCGTTGGTGTCCATTCTCTCTACATGTCCTAGCCATCTTAGACGTCCAATCCAATACGCAGTTTTTTTTTAACTAGGTCGATGTCGCTGTGTAGCTCGTATAGTTCGTTATTGAATCTTCTTCTCCAAAACCCGTCAACGCAAACGGAACGGGATCTTACGAAGAATCTTTCTCTTGAAGCGAGCAAGGATATCTTTCCTGCTTTTAATAAAGTTCATGTTTCAGAGGTGTAAAGTAGGACAGGGATGATCTGAGTCGTATACAGTCTCCTTAGTTGTTCGAGATAGGGCTTTACTGTTGAATTGCCTTATAAGCCCAAAAAACAGCGATTGGCAAGAGTTATTCTTCGCTTGATTTCTGAGCTGATGTTGTTTTTAGATTTTATAGAAGAGGCAAGGTGTGGGCACCTTAGCGTAAGTGGTTAGTGTGCCGGACCACTACACTTGAGGTTCCAAGTTCGAATTCCAGTAAACACCAACAAGTTTTCTCACGGTCCCACCTCTCGCGAACGTCTGGCAAACATCCGAGAGTTATTGCGTCGAAAAAGCTTCTCAAACCAAATTGCCCTTCGGATACAGCACTAAACCTTCCATTCGTGTGAAAAATATAACGCACACAACAGGAGTGGTTGCGAGAAGCTAGGCCCTGGCACTTAAAGAGCTGGTGTGCCAAATACTTTTCTTTTAGCAGAGCCAAGGTAGACAAAGTCTCTTACTATCATGAAGTTATAGCTGCTCACTGTGACGTTCTGTCTTATTCGTCGACAGCATATACTTGGTTTTGCCCTTGTCTATCGCTAAATCCATTTTGCTTGCAAACGCATCGGTGACAGCCCGCTGAGTTCTTCCAATTATGTTAATATCGTCGGCGTTGTACGGAATTTTGATAGATTGTGCCTCTGGTGTTGGCTTGTGAGCTCCGCACAATCCGTTCAAGTACAATACAATATTAAAGAAGTCACATGACAGCGCGTCACATTATCTAAAACCTTTTTTGACATCAAACGTGCGTGAGGTGACATCAAGCGAGCATTCGCCATCGTCAGCCTGCACAGACGGACAAGTTTGGCAGGGATGTCAAAATTGGACATGGCTCTATAAAGCTCTTTTCTATAGATGTTGTCGTAGGCGGCTTTGAAATCGATAAAGAGATGATGAGTATCGATTTGGACTTCTTGGGTTTTCTCCAGGATCTGCCGCAGTGTGAAGATTTGATCGACGGTGGACTTTTTTGGCCTGAAACGGCACTGATAGGGTCCAATCAGGCTGTTGATAAAAGGTTTCAGACGATCACACAATATCACAGAAAAGGTCTTATATGCGATGCGATAATTGGCGCAGTTGAGGGCAAATGATGCTGAGATTCCATTCATCAGGCATACACTCGTCTGAGATAAGTTGGTGTATGCACTCTACCAATTCATCACCAGCTGCCTTGAAAAGTTCGGCCGGTATGCCGTCAGGTCCAGCAGCCTTGTTGGATTTCAGCTTGGATATTGCTATCCTCACTTCCGCTGAGTTACTTTGGGAGAAAATTTCTTCTACTGATCTTTGGTCCCGTTTGCATAGATGACGAGTGAAGGATAAGGTACAATGCTGAACTATAACGTATGACTTATGCAAGGACATGAACTTAACCAGAAGAGTTTACATACAGCGCCTAAGGGCTGGTTCATGTAGAGCGGATTAAGACCAACATCCCAGCCCTAGAAATCTTCGATTTCACCCTGAATGGACGTCCTCACAGCAGGTGGCGCAAACAAGAAAGGGGGGCATCAACCAACTTAGCGTGCGCAACTGAAGGCAATTGGCTCGTAACCGGAGAGGTTTGTTGGTTGAGGCCCGGGTCCACCTCGGACTGTAGCGCCAACTTAGTAAGTATTAAAAGTTGAAACCACATTGTTTACTTTAAATTCAATTATTTTCGCTTCATTTCAGTTTAAACAGTTATTTTAATACTTTTACTCGAGCTTAGAAAAGAAAAATGCAACTTATCAGTCTCACTCTCTCTCTCAACAGTACTTCGTTGATTTCACTCTGGATTTGATTAACAGTTTTTCGAACAATAAAGAGTTTCCTTGTGAATATCGAGTCGTGGGATCCGCGTACTAGCTGCGACAACGTTTCATCCCGCCGCAAATTCGATTGTTGGATGTGAGGCCCTGCAGGCTGTGTTTTCCGACCACGCTACTAAAAGCGTCTTCCTTTCCTAGCTTTGGATTCAAATCGCTCACGATTATTAGAACATCGTGGCTAGAGTATTGATCATCATTTTGACCAAGAGGGGGTAGAAGTTCTTTAACAAATATTATTTTGCTGAAAAGAAATATAAAATAAATAAAATTTTTCAATATGCTAAAGATAAAGGTTGCTCAAAATGATGTTATAAGACATATAAATAACGCATATAAAGACAATTTAAATGGGGATGGTTTCATAGATGAATATTATCTTGATGTAGAAGAGTGTGATGATATCTTGGATATATTAGATGAAAATAATGCAGCATATAACTTTAAATTTGATCCAAAAGATGTATTTGAAACACCCGTGAGTGGTCTGGGAACTTACTATTATGAGCAAATTAAATATAACCATGTACCAAAAGATAAAAATGAAAAATTGCTTTTACGAATTAATTCTTTATTTGTCTTACATTTAATTTATAATCTATCCGATGATAAAACAATTAATATAAATTTAGACGATGGATTTTATAATTGTTTATATAAAAACGAAACTTTTTGTTTACTACATGATAGCTGTGACGTATCATCTATTATAGATAATGATGATTGGAGATGTAATATATTGTCTAAAGGATACCTAAGTGATGAACAATTCATAAGCCCAAAAAATTCAAATTATTCATATAATGGTGGAATATTCGGTTTGCCATATCGTACCAATTTCGCCATCATTAAAGAACAACTTCCTTCTGATATTGATATGAAAGCTCTTGAAATAACATGTAAAAAAATAAAAAATATAATTTTAATTGAATTCCATTATAATGGTAATTTGTTATGTTACCTAATTAGCACAAATGTTAAGAGGCCAATGGGATTATTAGAACCATATCATTCGGATGAAAATTCATATGCTGAAAAAGTTTGCTGCTTAAGAAGTAATGATTCTAATAAACACTTTTGTTTACTTTATTCTAATTGGAGTGATAATCAAACATTTTTACAAGATTTATTAGAACGTTGTAAAAAAAATATAAATTATTAGATGGCAAATATTATAGTTTTGAAACTAAATTTAATGAACATTACTTTGAGGCATTTCCTAATGCTATTTTAACTAAGAAATAAATCCTCTATTCATATAAGCCTTTTTATTACAAGTTTAAGTAGCTCAGGGGCCTGATTTTGTATTGCGTTTCTATAGCAAATGTGTACAAACTCAATTTCCAAGTAATTTAAGTGACGCGTAATAGATGTTTTGACAATCTAACTTTCGGAAATTTTTGATTTCGAGTTGGAAGCACTACACTTAATCCGATAACCATACATTTCCGAATGGCAATCCGAATCCGAAAGCAGTACAAAATAAGGCCCCAGAAGTAGTATCGGAAACTCCTTATGTATGCATACAGTTCGTTTTTTTTTTTATGTTCCAGACCAAATTTCTTTTTTAATCAACTATGAAATGAAACATAATTTGTATATGTATTTTTTTTTTATATTGACCAATTATATGGTTTTGTAACATTTATGTGTGTGTACTTTATTCTTTTTTTTTATAAATTTCTCTAGGAAAAGGCTAACCTACAGCGCTGAGCCGCTCCTCCGAGATGCTTGCCAGATGTCTTTTGATTCTGCGTTTAATTTATTGCAGATTATAGTTTTCTGAAAATGTATCCCCTGGGAGTGAGTTCCAAATATTGCTTGCTTTTAAGAAAATTAATTTTAATAGAATGATTTTTTTTTTTTTTTTTCGAGGGTAGGTGAAAATCTTCAACAAGACACTATGAGGATCAACAGCGCGTGCTCATAGTAGTGTGGGATTCTTACCCACTAAAAAACCTTCCTTCAAACTTGTTTATGTTTTTTTACTACAACTAAGTATTCAACTTATCAAGTAGTTTTCGTTTTACGAAATAAGGACGTTTTGCAAGTACCTTCCCAATAGAAGTTCCTGCTAGCTCCGCAGTTTAGGCGCGGTTACTTATCGCGCTAAGTCTAAAGGTTTTGTTCTTTGTAGACGGCGTAGTATGTTTCTTTCTTCCAAAACTTGGAGGACTGTAATATTAACGTGACTTTCTAGTCGACTTTTATGCTGTGTCGCGTTGTTTTTGATTTCGTCTTCGATTGTTTTAATGCCAAGATCTCTATGGATATCGCTATTTCTGATATACCATGGCGCATTTACAATACCTCTTAGCACTTTGTTTTAAAAAGTTTGCAAAATTTTAATATTACTTATTTTGGTATAACCCCAGAGTTGTATACCATATGTCCATACAGGCTTTAGCACTTGCTTATATAAAAGCAGTTTGTTCTTTGTATTAAGCTTGGAATATTTTCCAAGTAACCAATACATTTCTCGATATTTATTATCTAGTTCTTTGCGTTTTTTCTTTACATGCGTTTTTCATTTGAGCTTTGTATCAAGTGTCATTCCAAGATACTTAGCCTCGTTTGCAAACGTGATTTGAACCGAGTTTGAAAAGATCGGCTAATTATTTGTTTTCTTATAAGTAAAATTTACATGAACAAATTTGGTATCGTTGAGTGCGATTCGCCAAACCTTTGTCCATTCATTTACTCTATCCAATGCTTCTTGCAGTTTTTCTGTCGTATCTTAAACCGTTTTGCCTTCTACTTGCGGTATATCACGAGTGTATAATAGATATAAAACCGGACCAAGAACGCTTCCTTGCGGCACCCCAGCCATTATTTCCTTAAAATCCGAATATTCGTTTCCACATTTGACGCGGAATAGTCTATTCGTAAGCTAGTTCTTCAAAATATTATATAGGTGCTCTGGCAGAACTTGTCGTAATTTAAACTTTAAGCCTTCGTGCCAGACCTTGTCAAAGGCTTGAGAGACGTCAAGGAATACGCTTGAACAAATCTTTTTTTCTTCAAGTGACTTTTCGATTACATTTGTTACTCGATGTACTTGTTCAACTGTAGAATGCTTACTTCTGAATCCGAATTGATGATCCGGAATGAAATAACCTTCTTCTATTACCGGCTGTATTCGCTTAATCAATATTCTCTCGAACACTTTGGATATAATTGGAAGAAGCGAAATCGGTCTATAAGACGTTCTTTCATTCGGCGGTTTTCCGGGCTTAAGGACCATTATGACTTCGGCGACTTTCCATTGACTGGGAACATATTCTAGTCTAAGTGCGGCGTTTATAATGAACAGAAGCTTAATTAGAGCTTTTCTTGGTAGTGCTTTAAGAACCTCTCCCGTAATTAGGTCGTATCCAGGAGCCTTCTTAGGTTTAAGTTTCTTAATTTCTTAATTAATTTGGGTAAGTGTCGCAATTTTTATTACGCTATTGGCTATATATGATGTATTTATATTTTCAATAAGAGCTTGTGCACCCAACGGTTTTAATAGAATGACTTTCTTGCGGTTGCCACACATGAAAGTTGTGTGCTCTAGTGGTTGGCCTGGTGGAACCTTGAAAGGTCGAGTTTCTAGGGATCGTTTTATTGAAATCTTCCGAACATCTGCCATGGTAATATCTGTAGAATAGGCATATATCTGCCACCTGCTTTCGACGAGCCAACGATTCAAGGTTGGACGCAAGTGCTAAATCTTCTATTGGTATTAAGGAAACTGCTCCGTCTGGATGCTGTCAAGTAGATCGACAGTATGGTTTTCGTAGATAGTTTTTTGTGGTCGAGCAGTACTCAAGCCCCGGTCTTACTAGTCCTTTGTATACAAAAAGAAATTGCGGCGGTTTAAAGTACTTCTTTTTGCTCTAAAATATAACTCAATTCATGAAAGCTGGAGTGGAATCCTCTAAGGTGATAGTTGATAGTCACACGTTTGATAGTCAAAGTTGATGATCACACTTTGTTAGCTCTCCGTAAAACGATGGCAAAGAATTATTTAAAACTTGGCAGCACAGCTTTTTCTGAAATGTCATTTTCTTATCAGTGGTATCGCGCGCTGGTCACAGCTGTAATTGTTTATTTGTTTCACGTTACTGTTTTATTACATTTGATATGTGAAATATAGCATAGCATAGCATTTGTACTATGCCTTCCACTTGGTATGTCCAACAACCGCAGGACATAAATAAAAATATAAATTAAACAAATAAAATAAATTTGGCAACACAAGAAATAGGAATTTTTTTTTCTATTGGATTTGGATGTTCCAACATAATTGAGTTATTTCTTAAATTAGATCAAGTCGTACATTAGAATTATGTTCATCAGCATTTGCTTTATAAAATAATTGCAGAGAGGTAAACATTTTCGTACCACTTCGCAAATAACATTTCTTTACTAATCGTAAAAAATAGAATGGGTCTATATGGAAGTGACATTAGCTTTCACTCAAAAACGATCGCAAAAATGTGATTATAACGCTGATGGTCACCTTAAGGAGAGCAAAAGGGATGATTGTGATCGTCAACTATCACCTTAGAGGATTCCACCCCTGATTTTCCGATGTTGGATATGTGGTCATGCCATTTTACTCCAGAGTTTACTATGACACCCAGTAAATGCACGATCTCCTTGCGATCGATTAATAGATTATACTTTTGAAGTTGGGGAACAGTAGATGTATTCTTTTTTGGAAAAAGGGGTGGATTGTGTTGAACTCCACAAGGTTTTCTTTTCCCAATTGTGAAGGTTTGTTCGCAACTCTGACTATGTGAGGTATTGACAATCCAGGGCATGTTGCTTGTGGAAGGTGCTACTAGAGTGCTGTCATCGGCGAAACTAATAACTGTATTATTTATTGGTTCTAGTAGATCATTAATATGGAGTAAAAATTATGTTGGATAAAGAATAGGTCCATGAGGTACACCGGCCTTATGGGCAAATGTGTCGGAAGACACACAGTCGACAGCAATCTGAGTTGGATTATCCTGAAGAAAATTGTGTATCCATCCGCAGAGTTGCTGTGATAGTCCATAGGAAGCTAGTAAATCATTATGCAAGACTTGGTCAAATACTTTGTAGATGCCCAGTGCAACCGCTCTTGATTTTCGCCATGTTGTTCAATAACTGTGGTCTATCGATTGGTTACGTAAATCACCAGGAGTGGAATCCTCTAAGGTGATAGTTGATAGTCACACTTTTGACAGTCAAAATTGATGATCACACTTTGTTAGCTCTCCGTAAAACGATCGCAAAGTCACGCAAAAACGATCGCAAAAATGTGACGATGACGCTGATGGTCACCTTAGAGAGAGCAAAAGGGATGATTGTGATCGTCAACAATCAACTATCACCTTAGAGGATTCCACCCCAGGTCTCCTGCTGAATTGCATCTACGAAAATCATACTGCCGGTCAATGAGCGTCTACACATTTGATATCTGCGTTAATTGTCTTTTACATGTTTTTAGAAAACATACAGGGTGTCCCAGTTAAGCAGTATAATCCTTTAAGAGGAGATACCTGAAGTTCCGCCGAACAAAAAATGGTATGACAGGGGGGGTCTATTCTCACCACATTTCAAGTCATACCCTATCAAAGTGGATGACCTCTTATTTGCAGGTGCAATCACTTTAAACGTTACTTACTTACTTAGGTGGCGCTACAGTTCGGGGTGAACCTGGGCCTCAACCAACAAGCCTCTCCATTTAGCTCGGTCTTTAGCTAATTGCCTCCAGTTGCGCACTCCAAGTTGGTCGAGGTCCCCTTGAACTTGTGCGTACCACCTACGGCGATGATTCCCTCTACTGCGTCGTCCCTCGGGATTAGACTCGAAGGCTCTGCGGGCCGGAGCATTGGTGTCCATTCGTTCTACATGTTCTAGCCATCTCAGACGTCCAATACGCAGTTTTTTGACTAGGTCGATGTCGCTGTACAGCTCGTATAGTTCGTGATTGAATCTTCTTCTCCAAAAACCGTAAACGCAAACGGGACCGAAAATCCTACGAAGAATTTTTCTCTAGAAGCGACCAAGGATACCTTCATCCTCTTTTAATAAAGTCCATGTTTCAGCGCCGTAAAGCAGGACTGTGATGATCAGGGTCTTATACAGAGTCTCTTTAGTTGTTCGAGATAGGGCTTTACTGTTGAATTGCCTTATAAGCCCAAAAAAACAGCGATTGACAAGAGTTATTCTTCGCTTCGCTGATCTTGTTTGTAGAATTTATAGCAGAGCCAAGGTAGACAAAGTCCCTTACTACCTCAAAGTTGTAGCTGCCCACTGTGACGTTTTGTCCAATTCGTCGGTGTTGGCTTTCCCTTCTTGTTGACAGCATATACTTGGTTTTGCCCTCGTTTATCGCTAAACCCATTTTGGCCGCTTCCGCCTCAATGCTTGCAAACGCACCGGTGACAGCCCGCTGAGTTCTTCCGATAATGTCTATATCCTCGGCGTATGCAAGCAGTTGTACAGACTTGTAATAGATTGTGCCTCCAGTGTTGGCTTGTGAGTTCCGCATAATCCGTTCAACTACAATATTAAAGAAGTCGCATGACAGCGCGTCACCTTGTCTAAAGCCTTTTTTGACATCAAAGGTCTCGGTGAGGTCATTACCGACCTTGATGGAGCAGCGAGCGTTCTCCATTGTCAGCCTGCACAGACGGACAAGTTTGGCAGGGATGTCAAAACTAGACATGGCTCTATAAAGCTCTTCTCTATAGATGCTGTCATAGGCGGCCGTGAAATCTCCTTTTCTCCAGGATCTGCCAAAGTGTGAAGATTTGATCGATAGTGGCCTGAAACCGCACTGATAGGGTCCAATCAGGCTGTTCATAAAAGGTTTCAGGCAGAAACAGCAGACTGATGCCTCTATAATTGGCGCAGTTGAGGGGGTCTCCTTTCTTGTGGGTCGGGCAAACGATGCTGAGATTCCATTCATCAGGCATACATTCCTTTGACCAAATCTTAGAGATAAGTTGGTGTATGCACTCTACCTATTCATCCCCTGCTGCCTTGAAGAGTTCGGCCGGTAAGCCGTCAGGTCCAGCAGCCTTATTCGATTTTAGCTTGGATATTGCTATCCTCACTTCGTTTTGGTCAGGTGGACGGAAATTTTGACTATCATCGTCTATGTTGAATGGTTCATTCTGCCTGGCAGCGGGATGTTGATCTTCGTCGCCGTTATACAGTCTGCAGAAGTAGTTTTTCCATGTTCTCAGCACCGACTCTGATTCTACTACGAGGCTTCCATTTTCAGCTCTACAGGTTTCTGTACGGGTATTGCTCCTCTGACACGTTCTTTTTACCTTTTGGTATAACTTCCGTACATTGTTCCTGGAGTATAAACTCTCGATATTCTCAAACGCGCGCTTCTCATGCTCTTTCTTCTTCTTTTGGAGAAGCCGATGTTCCTCCCGTCTCTTTTGCTCGTAGAGCTTACGAGCAGCTCTCGTTTTCCTTGGCAGCGCCGCTTTGTAGGCCTCTTGTTTTGCTGCATGCACTCGCCGGCATTCTTCGTCAAACCAGGGGTTTCGCGGTGGTGGGCGAGCGAGACCCAGCACATCAGTCGCGGCGTTTCTGATAGCATGTTGGCAGCGTTGCCACTGGTCTTCGGTACTTGATGCTGGCGGCAAAGGGGTGATTGAGAGATTTCGGGATACGCGTTCAGCGAAGAGTCTGGCGGTCTCTTGCGATTGTAGCTTTTCGACGTTAAGTCTTCTCACAGTAATTCTTCTTTGTTGCTCAGATTGGGATATCCGCATTCGTACCTTGGCACAACAAGGTAATGATCCGAATCTATGTTGGCCGCTGAGAAGGTCCGGACATCCAGAATACTAGAGGCATGCCTTGCGTCGATCGCAATATGATCAATTTGGTTGATCGCGACATGATCCTTGGACCGCCATGTCTGCTTATGAATATCGAGATGAGGAAACCATGTGCTTGCTATGGTGACATTTCGCTCCACAGCGAAATCAATTAGCCTTAGTCCGTTATCAGATGTGGTGTCATGTAGGCTATGCTTACCGACTGCCCTACCAAAGACATCCTCCTTTCCTATTTTGGCGTTAAAATCCCCCAATACGATTTTAACGTCGTATTTAGAACATTGCTCATATGTTTTGTAGTCTAAGGTGCCAAGGATATCGTCCGATTCGTCAGAGATTCCGGGAAATGATTCCTTGAGAATGGAGCTATGTCCTTTGTCTTAAATAGACCAACGTTAGTGAGCCGAAGCGCACTGTTGCCCGCTTGGAATTTAATTTGTCTAGGTCTAGTGGTAAAAGATATAGAAAGATCTCGAGTGCAGCCGTAGGTGTTGTGCGTAGAGCACCCGTGATGGCAATGCAAGCTTTTCTTTCTATAGTGGCCAACATATCCCGTGTGTTTTTCGTATTCGTTGCTTTTCACCACAGAAGAGCCCCATACGTAAGGATGGGTCTGACTATCATGATGTATAGCCAGTGCATCATTGCGACTGGGGATGAAAACTCTGCTCTGATTGTCTGCTTTAGAAGGCAAAATGTTTGCCTTCTTGTACTCGAAGTACGAGTCGTACTTTGTCACTGACTACGACCATGACTGGCGAAGAAAACTTGGAGTTGCTGTTGTTTTCTGTTGTATTCCTCTAAATAAAGATTAGATTAATCACAATTGCATATAAACTAGTAATATACTAAGCATTCTCACTGAATATTTGTTCTTCCGGGGAAAATATTTCACAATTGCACATAATATATGGAAATATTTATTAGAATAATATTTAGGCTTTGGCCTCCAAATTCACAAGTTATTCACATCTATTTTGCTGTCAAATGTTCGTACGAAAGAGCGAATGGATTCGGAAGTGACCGAAATTGAACGAAAACTTAACGAATCGAAGGTAAAAGCTATTATGGGAACAATCCTATGTAAACGCACTGTTTCGGAAGTGGTTGTACGAAACCATTCTCCTATTACGAGTATAGTTCAGCTTTTGTTACTCTTGTTTCGCATAAACGCAATAAATCAGACGACTTCAGTGGCTCTAAGTACTTCAAGCGATTGCAATGAATGCCATTGACTTAAAAGTTAATTCAATAAATACAGAGTGATCAAAATTATTGTATTATTGTATTCAATTTAGTTTCACGATTATGATTGCAGGAAATGATTGCTCAATCATGACTTCAAAGTGAATGATGATTTATATTTTGTAAGGTGAAATCATTATTGACGTCATTGAACTGAAACATATCTTAATAAAGTCAAATGAATAATATTCCACAATGATTGCATTCTCTAACAGCTCTGCTCCATGGGTGTTGTCCGAATAAGTTGCAGAGAATTCGGTGTCGTTCGTTTCACTCGGTTCTGATTTCTAGTATTTTATTTTTATTTTTTCAACATATCTGACTACTTTGAAGTAAATGACGGCGTCTCAGTTACTTTAAGTAATGCGATGTTGACTTAAGAAGTTATGGAACCTGATGGAACCTTATGGAACCTGATGGCTGCGGCTATCGCAAATATTTACATAGATTTGGACATGATAGCTCTCCTCTCTGTCCACAGTGTCCAGACCAGGAGGAAGATGCAGGGCAGGCAATATTCCATTGTAATCGCTTCACAGAATGGAGAAATAACCTGCCAAGTCCACCATTCCTTATAGAAGAGAATTGGCTGGAAATTTGTACACTCATAACGAATGTACAAAAAGAGCTCCGAATAATTGAGAAAGAAAGGAGAGCAGAAGCATAGCATTAATTGCTAACCAGCCCCGCGAAGTAATACCTTACGGCATTCCCGCAGGTGAGTGGTATAAGTGTGCAGGGTTAGGATTAGTATGTAGGCGCATTCCTGGCATCGATTATTCGGGCTTGCGAATTTACATGCTAGCAGCCCGAGCTACTAGTGTCTTTGGAAGATTACCATATCCCTTGACGCAACAAAAAAAAAAACAAAAGCATGCACTCTCTCAAAACGAAGACATATCATAAATAATTAAAGACCTATACTTCGTCGGGTTCAGATGGCTCAGAATTCTCATCTCCAAATTTGTGAGAGGTGATCCAATGCCGAATCAATGGAGGGAAAGTTACCTTCTCCCTGTATACAAAGGGAAGGGTGTTACGCGAAACTGTGATAGCTACCGTTCGATCAAGCTGATGTCACACACCATGAAGATCGTTGAGCGGGTATTAGGTGACCGGCTACGAAAAATAATACGGCTATCTGATGATCAGTGCGGGTTTCTCTCGGGAAAATCAACCACAGATGCAATCCAAAGTATAAGGATCATAATGGAAAAACATCGTGATTCCTTAAGGGATTTGCATATTGTATTAAAAATATGAATACAAATATTTGGCGCAACAGCTCTTTAAAGTGCCAGGGCCTAGCTTCTCGAAACCACTCATGTTGTGTGCGTTATATTTTTCACACGAATGGAAGGGACCTACAGTTTAATGCCGAGTCCGAACGGCGATCTGAGAAGCTTTTTCGTGACAACAATACCCTCGGATGTTTGTCAGACGTTCGCGAGAGGTGGGACCGTGAAAAAACTTTTTGGTGTTTTCTGGGATTCGAACTTGGAACCTCATGCGTAGTGATCCGACACACTAACCATTTACGCCACGGCGCCCACTGTATTGGCGCATATTGTATTGGTTGACTTTGAAAAGGCATTCGACAGACAACCACGAGATCTGATAAGGGTGGCGCTAAGACATCGAGGGGTTCCAGAAACCTATGTACAGATGATCATGGACATGTACGAGGAGCAAAGACAAGAGTGAGATGCCCCGCTGGAGTAACCGAAGAGTTCCCAATCAAAGTCGGGGTGCACCAGGGAAGCGTTTTAAGTTCTTTGCTCTTTATTACAGTCCTTATCTGCTTCTGATTACGAAATCAATCATCGCGTAAGCGTAGGGTGGATGAAGTGGCGAGAAAATTCCGCTATCTTCTGTGACAGAAAAATGTCACCTAAGTTGAAAGGAAGGTTCTACACCGCAGTTGTGCGTCTAGCGCTCACATACGGTTCACAATGTTGGACGATGTTGTTACAGCTACCCTGGAAGAAAATACGTTAATTTATACAAAGCAAATAAATTCATGATCACTCACAAGTTTCTGTTTCCTTATGCTCCTGTATCAGCTGTGAGGCGAAGGTCAATGACCCTTGGTTTGCCCTTTTTTTTTTGGATTGCGCCAGGGATGTGTAATCTTCATAGATACTAATAGCCCGAGTGCTACTAGCATGCACGATTCGCAAACCTGAGTAATCGATGCCAGGAATACGCCTACGTACTAAACACACACCCTACACCCTTCAACCACTCTCCCCGCGGGACTGCCGTTAGGTATTACTTCGCGGGGCTGGTTAGCAATTTATGCTATTCTTCTTGTGTCAGCTTCTTCCGCTGCTTCAGCTGCTCTTCTTAGCTCTTCTATTCTCCGCAGCTCTTTTTGTAGAGTTGTTACGAAGGAATATATTGCCATCCAATTCTCTTCCGACTGTAACATATGGTCGAGGAGTAGTGACGGACTTGGCAGAGTAATTCTCCATTCCGTGAAACGTTTGCAGTAAAACACTGCGTGCTCCGTATCTTCATCTTCACCTGGGCATTCCGGGCAGGATGGTGAGTTGTCATGTCCAAATCGGTGTAGATATTTGCGGTAGCCACCGTGGCCAGACAGGAACTGCGTTAGATGGTAGTTGCAGTCTCCATGCTTTTGACTTATCCAGTCTTGGATTGTATAAGTTAAGATAAGTTTATATGTCCATCTGCCTTTTGTTGTATTAGCCCAACGAGCTTGCCACATAGCTGCTGACGCTGCCCTTTCTTCAATTTTTATCACCTTGATACCAGTGGCGTCGTGATGACTCAATGCTCTTCTGTCATATATCCTCAGCATTTCATCTGCGAGAATATCGATGGGGACTATTCCAGCTATGACAAATGCAGCTTCGTCAGAGATGGTTCGAAAGCCGCTGATTGTCCGTAGCGCACACAGTCTGTATGACGACGATAGTCTCCTTTTGGTCTCCTTCGTCCTCAGTGCCTCCGCCCAGACTGGGGCGGCATATAACAGAACTGAGGTGATAACTCTAGAGATTAGAATCTTTCTAGCGTATCCAGGTCCACCGATGTTAGGCATGATACGCGAGTATTTTAGTATTTTACCCCTTCATCGGTGTTGTACCTCAGATTCCTGTTGTTGAAGTAGTTCGTCACTATCCGTAGCAGGTAATATGGCGTATCCATCCTGGCAAGTGACCTTCTAATAAACGACCAGTCCGCAGAGTTAAATGCGTTTTTAACGTCCAGCGTTACTACTGCACAATACTCTTTTGTGCCGTAGAGCCATCTTTTGCCTTCGATGGCACCTTTGGCGATATCAACTACCGCTCTTATGGCATCAACAGTAGATCGTGCTCTTCTGAAGTCAAATTGGTGATCTGAGAGGGCTCCTTTCTCTTCTGCTACTGCGAGTAATCTATTATAGATTATCTTCTGGAGGATCTTTCCCATGGTGTCCAATAGGCATATTGGACGATAGGATGATGGTTCCCCTGGATGCTTCTTTCCTTTTGGCAGTAGGACCAAATGCTACGTCTTCCATTTTTCGGCAAAGGTTCCTTCTTCAAGGCATTTCTGCATTGTTGATATGAAGAGGTCTGGTCTTTTTTTTACAGCTGCCTTTACTGCCTTATTCGGGATGCCGTCAGGTCCCGGCGCCTTGTTGTCACCTATCTTGCTGCATGCCCTTTGCAGCTCCTCGTGAGTAATTAAAGGAATATCTTCTGGATTGACTTTTCGTATAATATTGCACATAGTAGCAGGCCTTTGAGGGAAGAGGTGCTCTACTATGGATCTCAGCATTATCGGACATGTTATTTGAGGAGTCCTATAGCCCTTCAATTTCGTCATCGCCATTCTGTATGCCGAGCCCCATGGGTTAATGTCGGCTTCTTGACAGAGACGTTTAAAACACGCAGTTTTGCTTTCCTTGATGGCTCTATTTAAGTTACGTCTCGCCAGTCTAAGGGTGTCCAGGCATTGTTGGAAATCCGCCCTCCTTCTTGATCGTTGAACTTTGCGCCGGGCTTGTAGACATTTGGCCCGAAGTTCGCCTATTTCCTCGTTCCACCAGTAACACGGTGATGCCTTACTTACTTTTACTTATGTCCTGTATCCCCTTGTGGGTCCTAGGGCCTCTACTACGCCTACGCGCCATCGTGTACGGTTTCTGGCAATGTGTCTGAGTTCTCCCCAACTTTTCCCTAACTGCCGTGCCTCCTTCTCGACTGTTCTGCGCCATGTTTTCCGCGGACCGCCAGGTCTTCTGCCATCCTGAGTTAGAGGGTTCCATTGCATAGCATGGTTCGCTATGGAGCTGTCACCCTTTCGGAACGTGTGACCAATCCACTGCCACTTCCGCCGTTGGATAATTGTGCCTATTGGTTCCTGACCCGTTCTCTCGTAAAGGTGTTCGTTAGAGATACGATTGGGCCAGAAAATCCTTACGGTGATGCCTTCCTGGTGTTTGTTCTCCTAGGCATTGATGCGTCGCACGCTGTGGTGATGGTGCCTGTGAGGTAGTGCGCGAGGGTCTCCGCTGTTCCGCTTGGAGTTTGATCACCGTTCAACATCTCTTCGAATGCATCCTTGTCGAAAGATCGGTCGTTCCATTTTGGGTCAGTAAGTTTTGGGAGCTGGACTGGTTTTTTCCCTTTTATTTCCAGTATTATCACCTGATGGTCGCTGTGTGAATATTCCTCACTGACCCTCCACTTTATGTTTTTCAGGATGGAGTTGCTCGCAAAGGTGATGTCAATGATGGAGCCTACTCCAGCCTTCCGGTTGCACCAATGTGCACAACTGATTTCCGTGGAAGCAGCGAACAGTTGGGCATGTCGGTGCCTGGAGCTCCTGATTATTCAGGCATATCACCCTGAAGGATGGAGGACAAACCCTTCCCCATCAACTTACGAGTACAATTGCGTGTCCTCCTAGACCGCAGTCCGTCGGTTGTCCACGAATCCTGGACAGTGTTCTTGAGGCTAAGGAGCTGCGGGGTTGTTGGAATGGGCAGCGGATTTCCTCCCGAGTTGGTCAAATGGAAAACTAAAAGAGAAAATTAGCAATAAATAAGAAAAAAATAACAAATTAAAAATCGTACTTACCCTTAAAATTCCTTTTGTTTGTTAGTTTTTTTTTTGTTTTGACAGTTGTCTTCGACCACTCCACACTGTCAGATAAATTGAATTTAGACCAGTTTTAATTTGTCCTAAGCCCATGCACAAACCAACTGCTTAAAGATGGGGTATGAAAAGGATGTTCGTAGTTTTTTTTTTATTATTTTTCGCCTTTTTTAGTAGCGGCTATATTCAAAAATCAGACCATGAAGCAATCTGTATGGCTAGAGGGATTCTCGGCCGACGTTGCGGGTCTAGTATAGAGCCATAGAGAAGCATAACATTCCTCATCAAGTGGTGGAAGGCAACACTTGCCTTCATATACTTGCCTTCATATAAAAAATATTTTTTTTCAAAGTACAGTGCAGTCTACGTTAAAAGACCTTCGGTAGAGAAGGCAATGTATTATGTATAATATTTTTTTTGCTGATGAATACTCGTATAAAAGAAAATAAATTGTGAATATTTTGGATACGAAGTGTTTTGATTACCACCAAGGCCATATAAGCTTAATGCCTGTTTAAGTTGAAATTTTCAGGGAGTGCGGTAGGGTGACTCAAGCCCTTTTAGCGAAGATGGAGTGACCCGGCAGCAGCATCAGTCCTTTGGGAAGTCCAATTTTAATGGCCGCCGGACTTCATGGGTTGGAGGGCAAAGGCCACCGCTGCATAATATCAGCAGCGCCCTCAGTGTGGTGAAGGTCCGTCCGTTATATGGTGAAAAGAATAAGTAAGTATGTACTTTTGGCATCATATATGTTTTTTGTAGTAGGTTTGGTCGTGCTGCGGGGGCAAGAACCACGCCATTTCCGGCGAGCTAAGCTGTGCATAGCAAGCATGCCACGTCCCTCGTAGCCGACACTCTTTCCTTTTCCGTTCCATCCCATCCTTAAGTCCTATCCACATTCTTGTTTCCTGTTTTTTCAAATCCCAACTCCCAAAACCTTCCCCTAGGCTATTACAATGTACAAAACGTATGAGAGTAAATTAACGGCCGCTGAGATGAAGAGGCTTCACATGACAGCAGGAGTGACAAAGCTTGATCGAATAAGAAGTTCGAAGATCCGTGGAGGCTTTCACACGAAGGAAACCATCGTACACAAAATAGAGCACGACCGGCTAAGCTGGTATTGCCACGTTCAAAGAAGAGATCATTTGAACCCTGTTAAAAAGGCAATATCAATGAACGTTCCAAAGATATCGCGATGTAGGAAAGGCAGGCCGATAAACGCCTGGATCACACAAATGCGAGGACATCGGCATTTCATTGGCCTCAGTAACCGAGTGATACAAAATCGGCGGGCCTGCCGATATTTTTTGAGGTCAAATAGGCGAACTCCACAGGTGGATCAGTAGAAATGCGGTGAAGTGGGAGGGTTGTGATTCCTTATTTTCGGATCATAACCTCGCTGATAAAAGGAAGAAGAAGAATTAAAGACCTATACTTCTAAAGTAAGTAAAAGTTATTACAAAAAAATATTGATGTGCCAACAAAATAGCACTCGACGAATTTTTATTTATTTTATTTTTAATTTATTTAATTTAAGAAAAATTAAAAATTAAAAGAAATATAACATAATTTCAAATTAAAACGATTTCTTTTTTAATTAATAAATATTTAAAATATATTACAATATTTTCAGCAGTCATTCTCCAAACGACATTGGTAGAACCAGTACGCACGTTAATATTTGCGTTTAAAGAAGACAACATACTAAAATAAGTAATAAGGCAAAAATGTGTCAATCTGTGCGTGAATTCTTTGCTAATAACTTTCGCATTATAGCACCGATTCTTATGATGTTATATTTCTTTTGTATATTAGTTCCGTTGATACTTTTGTATTGGACACTCTTCCCACCACACCATTTCCACTAGAAGCATAAATGTCACAATTTTCTACAATATGTCGTCGTTTTGAAAAAGTTCGCATCATCCATTGCTGTTATTTCATGTTTTGTCTATATTCGTTTCTTTTAAACTAAAATTGGTCAATAGCTCTGTAATTCCGTTCGACATTCCTTTAGCAATCAAACGCAAAGTATAATTCCGTGGTGCGACATATATGTATTTCTTAACTTATTCAGTATGGTTATTCTCTTAAATCTCCACAACTCCTTAAGTCACCATCGCAAAATTCCCAAACAACATCGTCTGTTAAAGGCACACAAAAAAAAAAAAAAATAAATAAATAAATTAATCATAAGAAACAGTGTAAATGAGGATAGACACTTCATTGAAATTCTTCTACAATTATTTTCCCAGATGGGTTTCAATTTTAATATACTATAGCAATTACAATTTATTTGAAATATTAATTTCTTTTACCAACTTTAAAGGATTCCCCAAAATGTTCAATGGAATTTATGTCTTGATTGTATAACTCCATGGTACATATTTGTTGTAGTCCTTTAATTTTTTTGCGATATCATTGCATATGAAATTAATAGTACTACATATCACTTGAGGCAATCAATGGCGGCTCCTCTACTAGTGGAAGTCAAAGATGGTTTGGTGACTACCAGAATCTCTTTGCTGAACTACATTCTCACGAACTCATTGAAATAACAAGATTTCACTTGATATTAATCAATCTTATGCCAGTTTATTATGTCCGTCTCCCCCGTTTGCAAACATGCTGTTAAGTACAAATGTGTCGATTAGAATCAAAAGAGATGTACTCCACTTAAAAAAAAAATAGTTAGCGATGAGTCTCAATTCATCTTATTCAAAGTTTTCTTTGGCTTCAATGTAGAGTTTCAAAAGCCTACTAATTCCAGAGATATTTTGATGTGAAATTTAAGGTTTGAGTCAAAACCGATATATTCGTAATATCTTTGGGAATCAAAACTACGAATGAATGAGTGAATTCAATTATATGGAGTAGACGTGTTTCTCCGAACGGCAACCCTTTTTAAGTTTTAAATAATTAAATCTTATACAATATTCCCTCAAACCGCCTTCTCTTGATATATTAAGTTGTACGCGACTATCTGCATTTTGTTTCTACTCTAGTAAAAGTGTGCATCTTTTCCAATTTCGGAAACAAAAATATTATTCAAATACTAAATTTGTTTTAATTTGAATTTTATGATTGCTTGAGTGACTATATAAAACGCTATAATCCTACTGCACTCAACCAATACAAAGATAAACAACATACCAGCACATGAAAAAATAAATACACGCTCGCAGAAGAATGCTGTTAGACACTTGGCCTTGCACACCCCATCACCATCACCATCACCATCAACACAATCAAATCAATGCGCACCCTTAACAAAAGTTCAATCCCCAAATAACAACTCAAATAGTCTTGCTTGTCTGGCTAAGCAAATTAAGACACAAGGGGAACAAATTATGAGTCGACTAACAGCCTTGGAGGAATATTTGTATATGAGAATGACGACCATCGATAAAAACTGTAACGAAGTGTTACATATTTCCCTACCACCACTGTACCTCCAATAGCACATCTGGCGATGATCACGCCGCCAGAGCATGATGCTAATGCATACCCCCAACCGACGAATGGTTTACTTCGTCGACGCCTACATTTGAGCGAAGTGTTTACTTCGTATTCCTCCGACTGACAAAGTGTTTACTTCGTCGATTTATACCTCCTGTATACCTCCGACCGACGAGTGGCTTACTTCGTCGATGCATACTTCCGACCGACGAAAAGCTTACTTCGTCGATGAAACCTGCAACCACTACTGTACCTGCAATAGAACAACAACATCTGGCGATGATCACGCCGTCAGAGCATGAACATCTCTCTCAATCTCTCCAACCAAGTTGTGTATGACAATAAATTGAATTCATTGTTAGAACTCACACCTGCTTGTTGCAGGAATTTATATAAGAGGGAGATTGAGAGACGTGGTCAGAAGAGTTCAGCCGTGGTTGGGTACCAAACTTGTGTACTGCGAGCACTCTCTCATAGGAGCCTCGGTTCCAACTTTTGAAAGCCTTCACCTCAGTGATTGGGCAACCAATTTCAGGCCCGCTACTGACCATAGCTAACCTGACGTCCCGATTAAGTTTCTCCCCGTCTGGAAAAACACTTGTGGTTAATTTTAGATTTATTTGGAAACGCAAGCACGACCCTCCGGGAAAAGGGGTGCACCCTGACCGTCCATACCGTCTGTAGTAGGTACAACCCTTCTCAAGCTAGTCCTGACATTCTCTTACTTACTTACTTAGGTGGCGCTACAGTTCGGGGTGAACCTGGGCCTCAACCAACAAGCCTCTCCATTTAGATCGGTCTTTAGCTAGTTGCCTCCAGTTGCGCACTCCAAGTTGGCCGGGGTCCCCTTGAACTTGTGCGCGCCACCTGCGGCGATGATTCCCTCTACTGCGTCGTCCCTCGGGATGAGATTCGAAGACTCTGCGGGCTGGAGCGTTGGTGTCCATTCGTTCTACATGTCCTAGCCATCTCACACGTCCAATACGCAGTTTTTTGACTAGGTTGATGTCGCTGTACAGCTCGTATAGTTCGTGATTGAATCTTCTCCTCCAAAACCCGTCAACGCAAACGGGACCGAAAATCTTACGAAGAATTTTTCTCTCGAAGCGACCAAGGATATCTTCATCCTCTTTTAATAAAGTCCATGTTTCAGCGCCGTAAAGCAGGACTGGGATGATCAAGGTCTTATATAGAGTCTCCTTAGTTGTTCGAGATAGGGCTTTACTGTTGAATTGCCTTATAAGCCCAAAAAAACAGCGATTGGCAAGAGTTATTCTTCGCTTGATTTCTGCGCTGATGTTGTTTGTAGAATTTATAGCAGAGCCAAGGTAGACAAAGTCCCTTACTACCTCGAAGTTATAGCTGCCCACTGTGACGTTTTGTCCAATTCGTCGGTGTTGGCTTTCCCTTCTTTTTGACAGCATATATTTGGTTTTGCCCTCGTTTATCGCTAAACCCACTTTGGCCGCTTCCGCCTCAATGCTTGCAAACGCATCGGTGACGGCCCGTTGAGTTCTTCCGATAATGTCGATATCGTCGGCGTATGCAAGCAGTTGTACAGACTTGTAATAGATTGTGCCGCCGGTCAGTGCGTCACCTTGTCTAAAGCCTTTTTTGACATCAAAGGTCTCGGTGAGGTCATTACCGACCTTGATGGAGCAGCGAGTGTTCTCCATCGTCAGCCTGCACAGACGGACAAGTTTGGCAGGGATGTCAAAACTAGACATGGCTCTATAAAGCTCTTCTCTATAGATGCTGTCATAGGCGGCCTTAAAATCGATAAAGAGGTGGTGAGTATCGATTTGGAATTCTTGGGTTTTCTCCAGGATCTGCCGAAGTGTGAAGATTTGATCGATGGTGGACTTTCCTGGCCTGAAACAGCACTGATAGGGTCCAATCAGGCTGTTGATAAAAGGTTTCAGGCGTTCACACAATATCGCAGAAAAGATCTTGTATGCGATGTTGAGGAGACTGATGCCTCTATAATTGGCGCAGTTGAGGGGGTCTCCTTTCTTGTGGATCGGGCAAACGATACTGAGATTCCATTCAACAGGCATACACTCGTCTGGCCAAATATTAGAAATGAGTTGGTGTATGCACTCTACCAATTCATCCCCAGCTGCCTTGAAAAGTTCGGCCGGTAATCCGTCAGGTCCAGCAGCCTTATTCGATTTTAGCTTGGATATTGCTATCCTCACTTCGTTTTGGTCAGGTGGACGGAAATTTTGACTATCATCGTCTATGTCGAATGGTTCATTCTGCCTGACAGCGGGATATTGGTCTTCGTCGCCGTTATACAGTCTGCAGAAGTAGTTTTCCCATATTCTCAGCACCGACTGTGATTCTACTACGAGGTTTCTATTTTCATCTCTACAGGTTTCTGTACGGGTACTGCTTCTCTGAGACGTCTTTTTACCTTTTGGTAAAAGTTCCGTACATTGTTCCTGGAGTATAGACTCTCGACATTCTCAAACGCGCGCTTCTCATGCTCTTTCTTCTTCTTTTGGAGAAGCCGATGTTCTTCCCGTCTCTTTTGCTCGTAGAGTTCACGAGCAGCTCTCGTTTTCCTTTGCAGCGCCGCTTTGTATGCCTCTTGTTTTACTGCATGCACTCGCCGGCATTCTTCGTCAAACCAGGGGTTTCGTGGTGGTGGGCGAGCGAGACCCAGCACATCATTCGCGGCGTTTCTGATGGCATGTTGGCAGCGTTGCCACTGGTCTTCGGCACTTGATGCTGGCGGCAAAGGGGTGATTGAGAGATTTCGGGATACGCGTTCAGCGAAAAATCTGGCGGTCTCTTGCGATTGTAGCTTTTCGACGTTAAGTTTTCTCACAGTAATTCTTCTTTGTTGCTCAGATTGGGATATCCGCATTCGTACCTTGGCTACAACAAGGTAATGATCCGAGCCTATGTTGGCCGCTCGGAAGGTCCGGACATCCAGAATACTGGAGGCATGCCTTGCTTCGATCGCAATATGATCAATTTGGTAGATCGTTACATGATCATTAGACCGCCATATCTGCTTATGAATATCGAGATGAGGAAACCATGTGCTTACTATGGTGACATTTCGCTCCACAGCGAAATCAATTAGCCTTAGTCCGTTATCAGACGTGGTGTCGTGTAGGTTATGCTTACCGACTGCCCTACCAAAGACGTCCTCCTTTCCTATTTTGGCGTTAAAATCGCCCAAAACGATTTTAACGTCGTATTTAGGACATTGCTCGTATGTTTTGTCGAGGAGCTCTTAGAAACACTCTTTGGTGGCAGGGTGCTTTTCTTCCGTGGGCGCATGAACACATATTAGGCTTATGTTAGCGAATTTAGCCTTGATCCGGATAGTCATAATACGCTCGCTCACGTGTCGGAAGCTAAAGACTTCTTGCCTAAGTCTGCCGCGTATGACAAATCCGCATCCGAATAAGCGTTGCCTGTTGCCTCTGTAGCAATCACCGTAGTAGATGTCACAGTTGTTCATCCTCTTTTTGCCCGGCCCATCCCATCGCACTTCCTGGATGGCGGTAATATCTGCTTTATAGCAGTCTTGACATTCTCGCCCGCCCTTAAAGTGGGACGAGACATTCACGCCCCCCCTTAAAGTGGGCCGCGACATTCACGCCCGCCCTTAAAGTGGGACGCGACACTCTCGGCCGCCCTTAAAGTGGGAGGAGACACTCTTGCCCGCCCTTAAAGTGGGCCGAGACATTCACGCCCGCCCTTAAAGTGGGACGCGGCATTCACGCCCGCCCTTAAAGTGGGACGCGACACTCTCGACCGCCCTTAAAGTGGGAGGAGACACTCTCGCCCGCCCTTAAAGTGGGCCGAGACATTCACGCCCGCCCTTAAAGTGGGACGCGACATTCACGCCCGCCCTTAAAGTGGGACGCGACACTCTCGACCGCCCTTAAAGTGGGACGAGACACTCTCGCCCGCCCTTAAAGTGGGACGAGACACTCTCGCCCGCCCTTAAAGTGGGCCGAGACATTCACGCCCGACCTTAAAGTGGGACGCGACACTCTCGCCCGCCCTTAAAGTGGGACGAGACCCTCTCACCCGCCCTTAAAGTGGGGCGAGACACTATCGCCCGCCCTTACAGTGGGACGAGACCTTCACGCCCGACCTTAAAGTGGGCCAGGACAACCGACGAATCAACCCCAGAACGAGTCCACCGAACGGAAGCCGACCTTCAGCGGACCTAGCGATCCAGGGGCTATAAAGAGCAACATTCAGCGAGCCGATCAACCCGCCAATAAATTATATTTTATATGTACCTATATATTGTAATTATTGTATAAAATCAGTCTCGGTCAATAAAGACAACTCTTTCCCGAAGTTTTAGGGTGTTTCTTTGGGTAAACCCCGGACCCGGCGAGCTTACCTTAGCTCGCGACCAAAAACACCGTCACAAAACATTCATGAAAAACTCAGCGAATTCGACAGGGAAGTAAGTCTTCTTAAAGACCGGGTTTCTTCTTTGGAGGTTTGCTCAGAGAATGTCAGCTGCTTGCAATTGGAAGTCTATGACAAAGGTTATGTCACGTTTCTCTGCTTGCTTGATTTCTCTAAGGCCTTTGACAAAGTCAATCATAAAATCCTTTGCTGGAAGCTACAACATTTTTTCGGTTTCAGTGAGAGAGCAGTAAAGCTATTAAAAAGGTTTCTTTCCAACAGGTCACAAAGAGTTGGTGTAGGTGAAAATTCGTCGGCGCTAAGACCTATAGATAGATAGATAGATACAATTTTATTCATTTCCAACTTAAAACTAAAATAACAACAATAGTAGTTAGCTAAATACTGGAAGAGAATAAATAGTGGACATTCTATAACTATTAGAACATTATGTCCTGAGTTACTGTTGAATGATATTTCAATTTTATTTAAATTATATAAAGGGTTCTGATGTGGGGTGACAATCAGTACTATTTAAAGAAAAGTGTAAAAATAAATAAAACAATTCAATATATATAAACCAAAATACAAATAGAATTTATAAGAATGAATTCACAGAGGAAAGAGAGAATTTTTCCAGAAAAAAAAAAACAATTCAAAAATATAAATCTTACAGATATTTATGTGATTTAAGCGGTATTACTTATGCTGAAGATTAAGATATTGTGCTTAACAAAGATTCAATGCTTGCATGGTCAATGGTAAATAGCCATTTTTTTACTTTTATAAGGAATAAGTGAACGTTGTAAGTAATTCTGACAAAATATGGTAGTTTATTGAAATAGGTTGGGGCTGTAACGGTGTAAAAATGAGAAAAATGAGTCCTATGTACAACTGGTATGTTGACGAGAGCCAAGTTACTTATGCGTAAGCTATAAATTTGTGAGTTTCTACTAGGAATGTTACCACTTCGCTTGAAAAACTCCCTGAGTACTTTAAATACGTACAGATGCCTTAGTGGTAAAATTCGTAGTTTTTTGAACAAGGGCCAGCTATGAGTGAAACGATTACAATTAGAAATGATCCGAATTAAGTGCTTTTGTGCCATCAATAAAGGTCTCAACGTAGTAGAGTATGATCCTCCCCAGCTGGTCATACCATATTGCAACTTTGAGTGTGCAAGACCGTAGTAGATTTCAGCTAAAACTTTCTCAGAGCAATATGGTTTGGTGAGGTAAAGTTTACGAGCCACCAGCATCAAATGGGATTTTACTTCTCGGATATGGTCCTTCCATTATGATCGATTAAAACTCCAAGATATTTAAAATTTTTCACTGACTCGATTTTAAAGCAATTAGTAGAGCATTGGTTGTAATCGAAAAAATTGTTAATACCACATGTGTGTATGGGTAAGCTAAACCTTTCACAGTCATATGCATGAAAACATAGATTAAAATCATTTAAGGCATTTCCCGATATTTTTATAGACATCAGCTTCGTTTTCTCACTGATAACCAACTTATGAGCAGCAAACCACAGGCTTAATCTCTCTAAATCTGCTCCAATCTTTACTACGCAATCAAAGAGGGTTTGATACTGATATGTAAAAGCTATATCATCAGCAAATGCAGTAGATATGCCATTAAATTCCTGTGTGAATAGAGAATTTATGTAGATTAGAAATAGAAGAGGTCCAAGCACAGAACCCTGTGGGACGCCATTTCTTAGTACACGAAAGTTACTGAAGGTTCCGTTGATATTAACTTTTTGTTTCCTACCTTTTAAATACGTTTTGAACCAATCAAATATTACTCCTCTAAATCCAGCTTTATATAACTTGTCTAGTAACAATTCATGGTCGACCATGTCAAATGCTTTTGTCATGTCAATAAGCAGAGCCATAGTTGATTTTTTATTGTTTGTACCTTCATATAACTGACTGCACAACCTAAGAATAGCATCTTCTGTTGACATACCAGACCTAAAACCAAATTGATTATCGGAGAAAAAGCGATTATAATCCAAAAATGATATTCAGCAAGGTGTGCCTCAGGGATCAGTTCTTGGGCCAATTTTGTTTTGTATATTTATCAATGACTTGCCATCCGTATGCAAACATTCTTCCATACACCTATATGCGAACGACGTTCAGCTATACCTAGCCCGCCCTCTGAGTAGTACAGTGGAACTTGCTTCTTTGCTGAAGGAGGACTTGTATAAAGTACATACCTGATCACTGGTAAATGGGTTGCTCTTAAATCCCTCAAAATGTCAAATTATACTTATTTCTAACAAAACCTTTAGCCTTGTTCTTGTGCCCGACGTATGGGTATCCCACAGTAAACTGCAGCTTGCTGAATCTGTTAGCAGCCTCGGATTTAGAATAAATCGGAACTTATCGGGATGTAATCATATCAATAGTGTTATTGCTCATGTCTATGGATGTCTACGGACATGCTAATTTTACCCCAACAGAGACAAGGCGAAGACTAATTAAAACTCTGATCTTACCAATCATAACCTATGCTGAAGTTGTGTACGGTAACCTTGATGCATTGTCTCAGAACAAACTGCAAGTTGCTTACAACGATGCGGTACGATATGTTTATGGCATTCGTAGGCATGACCATATTTCTGAATACTCTATAGACTTCCTGGGTTGCACCCTGAAACAGTACACCAACGCTGCATGCAGCAAAACAAGAGGCATACAAAGCGGCGCTGCAAAGGAAGACGAGAGCTGCTCGTGAGCTCTATGAGCAAAAGAGACGGGAAGAACATCGGCTTCTCCAAAAGAAGAAGAAAGAGCATGAGAAGCGCGCGTTTGAGAATATCGAGAGTCTATACTCCAGGAACAATGTACGGAAGTTTTACCAAAAGGTAAAAAGAACGTGTCAGAGAAGTAATACCCGTACAGAAACCTGTAGAGATGAGAATGGAAACCTCGTAGTAGAATCACAGTCGGTGCTGAGAATATGGAAAAACTACTTCTGCAGACTGTATAACGGCGACGAAGACCAACATCCCGCTGTCAGGCAGAATGAACCATTCAACATGGACGATGATAGTCGAAATTTCCGTCCACCTGACCAAAACGAAGTGAGGATAGCAATATCCAAGCTAAAATCGAACAAGGCTGCTGGACCTGACGGTTTACCGGCCGAACTTTTCAAGGCAGCTGGGGATGAATTGGTAGAGTGCATACACCAACTCATTTCTAATATTTGGTCAGAGGAGTGTATGCCTAATGAATGGAATCTCAGCATCGTTTGCCCGATCCACAAGAAAGGAGACCCCCTCAACTGCGCCAATTATAGAGGCATCAGTCTCCTCAACATCGCGTACAAGATCTTTTCTGCGATATTGTGTGAACGCCTGAAACCCTTTATCAACAGCCTGATTGGACCCTATCAGTGCGGTTTCAGGCCAGGAAAGTCCACCATCGATCAAATCTTCACACTTCGGCAGATCCTGGAGAAAACCCAAGAATTCCAAATCGATACTCACCACCTCTTTATCGATTTCAAGGCCGCCTATGACAGCATCTATAGAGAAGAGCTTTATAGAGCCATGTCTAGTTTTGACATCCCTGCCAAACTTGTCCGTCTGTGCAGGCTGACGATGGAGAACGCTCGCTGCTCCATCAAGGTCGGTAATGACCTCACCGAGACCTTTGATGTCAAAAAAGGCTTTAGACAAGGTGACGCGCTGTCATGTGACTTCTTCAATATTGTACTTGAACGGATTGTGCGGAACTCACAAGCCAACACCGGAGGCACAATCTATTACAAGTCTGTACAACTGCTTGCATACGCCGACGATATAGACATTATCGGAAGATCTCAGCGGGCTGTCACCGGTGCTTTTGCAAGCATTGAGGCGGAAGCGGCCAAAATGGGTTTGGCGATAAACGAGGGCAAAACCAAGTATATGCTGTCAACTAGAAGGGATAACCAACATCGACGAATTGGACAAAACATCACCGTGGGCAGCTATAACTTCGAGGTAGTAAGGGACTTTGTCTACCTTGGCTCTGCTATAAACTCGAAAAACAAGATCAGCGCAGAAATCAATCGAAGAATAACTCTTGCCAATCGCTGTTTTTTTGGGCTTATAAGGCAATTCAACAGTAAAGCCCTCTCTCGAGCAACTAAGGAGACTCTATATAAGACCTTGATCATCCCAGTCCTGCTTTACGGCGCTGAAACATGGACTTTATTAAAAGAGGATGAAGATATCCTTGGTCGCTTCGAGAGAAAAATTCTTCGTAAGATTTTCGGTCCCGTTTGCGCTGACGGGTTTTGGAGGAGAAGATTCAATCACGAACTATACGAGCTGTACAGCGACATCGACCTAGTCAAAAAACTGCGTATTGGACGTCTGAGATGGCTAGGACATGTAGAGCGAATGGACACCAACGCTCCGGCCCGCAGAGTCTTCGAATCTAACCCCGAGGGACGACGCAGTAGAGGGAATTATCGCCGTAGGTGGCGCGCACAAGTTCAAGGGGACCTCGACCAACTTGGAGTGCGCAACTGGAGGCAATTAGCTAAAGACCGAGCTAAATGGAGAGGCTTGTTGGTTGAGGCCCAGGTTCACCCCGAACTGTAGCGCCACCTAAGTAAGTAAGTAACGCTAGAAACTGCATATTTTTACACAGAATCTTCTTCTTCCTTTTATCAGCGAGGTTATGATCCGAAAACAAGGGATCACAACCCTCCCACTTCACCGCATTTCTACTGATCCGCCTGTGGATTTCGCCTATTTGACTTCAGAAAATATCGGCAGACCCGCCGATTTTGGATCACTCGGTTACCGAGGCCAATGAAATGCCGATGTCGTCGAATTTGTGTGATCCAGGCGTTTATCGGCCTGCCTTTCCTACATCGCGATGTCTTTGGAACGTGCATTGATATTGCCTTTTTAACAGGTTTCAAATGATCTCTTCTTTGAACGTGGCAATACCAGCTTAGCCGGTCGCGCTCTATTTTTTGTACGATGGTTTCCTTGATGTGAAAGCTTCCACGGATCTTCGAACTTCTTATTCGATCAAGCTTTGTCACTCCTGCTGTCATGCGAAGCATCTTCATCTCAGCTGCCGTTAATTTACTCTCATACGTTTTGTACATCGTCCAACATTGTGAACCGTATGTGAGCGTTGGATGCACAACTGCGGTGTAGAACCTTCCTTTCAACTTAGGTGGCATTTTTCTGTCACAAAAGATAGCGGAGTTTTCGCGTTTTTGCTATTGATCATAGATCCCAGATATTTGAAATTTTCGCACTTGGGAAGCACTGTTCCAATCACATAAATATCGAGAATAGGCCTAAGTGGATCAGAGAACGGGCAGGACAAGTACTCTATCTTTTTTGAACTAATGCGATAGCTATTTCCCTCCAGAACGTCCACCCACACATCAAGTGCTCGTTGCAGGGATGTAGGATCCTCACTTATGATGGCTCCATCGTCAGCAAAGAATAACTGATGCACTTTGCGATCCATCACTTTACCTTCAAGCAGACAATCAAAGACTGTAATAAAGAGCAAAGGACTTAAAACGCTTCCCTGGTGCACCCCGACTTTGATTGGGAACTCTTCTGTTACTCCAGCGGGGCATCTTACTCTTGTCTTTGCTCCTTCGTACATGTCCATGATCATCTGTACATATGTTTTTGGAACCCCTCGATGTCTTAGCACCACCCATATCAAATCTCGTGGTTGTCTGTCGAATGCCTTTTCAAAGTCAACCAGTGTAATATGCAAATCCCTTAAGGAATCACGATGTTTTTCCATTATGATCCTTATACTTTGGATTGCATCTGTGGTTGATTTACCCGAGACAAACCAGCACTGATCATCAGATAGCCGTATTATTTTTCGCAGTCGGCCACCTAATACCTGCTCAACAATCTTCATGGTGTGTGACATCAGCTTGATCGAACGGTAGCTATCACAGTTTCGCGTATCACCCTTCCCTTTGTATACAGGGAGAAGGTAACTTTCCCTCCATTGATTCGGCATTGGATCACCTCTCACGAATTTGGAGATGAGAATTCTGAGCCATCTGAACCCGACGTCTCCCATCTTTTTCCAGAACTCAGAGGGCATCTCGTCTAGCCCAACCGCTTTTCGTTTTTTGGAGTATTTGACCGCCTCACTAACTTCTTCGACTGTAATGTCGGGTATTTCTTCACAGTTACGGGTGGCTCTTGGAAAGTATGGCTGGGGAAACTGTTCATTTAAAAGCTCTTCACAATACTGTTGCCACCTCTGCAGAATTTTGTGGAGCATTGAGCATTGCTAATGAACTTTGGCGAATGAATCTCCTGAGCATTCCTCCTTCTTTGGGCGGCTATTTTGAAAATGGTTGCGCTCTTGTTCATATTGTGTCTTCGCAGCTCCTGGATAGCCTGGTTTGCAGCAGCAACCGGGGAAGACATTTTCTCCAGCTCTCGATACAGGCCCTCCGTACTCTCTGCTTGAAGCTGGGCGCACTTCTTCTTCGCTTTTTTCTTGCAGCATCTGTATTCCATTTCGAGGCGAACTTTTTCGTCATTATTATTAGAGGGGCACTTTGACCAAGCTTTGAAAGCCGCTTTCTTCTCATTTATTACTTTCTTAGCTTCATCACTACACCACCATGTTTCTTTGGCGTGTTGATGGTGGCCTTTTGAAGCTCCTAGCAGTGATTTGGCCTTCTTTAAGCAAGTTCGCTGTAGGGAATCCCACATATTTTGTGCTCTGCACTCTTCATCCTCAGCTCCGTTGATGGTGTGAGAGAGGTAATTTTTCATTACGAAAACAAAAGCTTCGCCTTTTTCTTTGTCCAGATTGTACCACTTGATTTTCTCAGAGACCCTTGTTTGTTTGCTTTTCTTTGGTGTTTTCATAAAAATGTCTGTTAGCAGGAGACGGTGTTGCCGAGCGATTGCCTCTCCCAGGATCACTTTGCAATCTTTTACCCGAGGCTTCATGAAACTGGCTACCAAATGGTAGGAGTTTCATCTCCACCACTGCTGTAAGTGATCAGGTGTCGGCTTTGTTTGATGAACATGGTATTTAACACGATAAGACCGTGTGATTTGCACATGCTTAGGATGTCTTCACCAGGAAGGTTCCTGGTGCCATATTCTAGTCCTCCATGGCAGTCTTCGTTTGACTTCCCGACATGTCCATTGGAATCTCCTCCAACAAACAGAAACTCTTCCTTTGGGATGTTCTTAAGGTGATTGTGGAAATCTACCCAAAATGCATCTTTATCTCTCTGATTGCACCTATTTTGGGGAGCATGCACTGACAATATTCCACACCTCTCCTTGTATTACTAGTTTGAGAGACATCAAACGGTCGCTGGACTTCGAAATGCTCAAGACGTTTCCAAGTAGCTCTGCTGCAAGGATGATACCGATTCCGTTCTTAGCCTTTTCCGTTCTGTAGTAGAACATCTTGTAATCTTTTGTCCTAACGTCCAAGAAACGCGCCCGATTCCCGGTGTTTTTCCATTTCGTCTCTTGGACACACAAGATGTCCACCCGCCTTCTATTCATCATCTCTTCCAGCTCGTAACTTCGACCGGTCATCCTTCCAACGTTCCAACTCGCGACCCTAAAACTGCGTCCAAACTGTTTCATTATTTTGCTAGCCCCCGGAATCCGTATAGCTCTGACCCGAACATTTCTGCTCGGTCCAGGATCAGTACCATGCACAGCAGTGGTAGTGCCTGCCGGGGTAGTGCCTTTCCTTTTTGCAAGTATTACCATAATGATACAGTTTTGCAATACAATTTTTTGCACCATATTGCGATGGTGTTTGTTGTTTGACACGTGCATGCTCCTGTTTTAGTATTGTTTGATCTTTCTTTTATGACACCGGTGATCTCCAGTCGTGTCAACCCACGGACTCGCATGCACACTTGTGGGAGGGTTTTTAAGGTAGTATATGTGTCGCTAGGCTCACTTGGGTGTTATATTGCCTAGATCTGATTTGTCCCCTTAGTCGCCGTTTACGACAAGCGCTGGTTGTTGGGGGCGGGGGGCGCTGCAGTGATATTCTTAACCCGTCCCTGCACGGGCAGATTTTTACACAGAATCATTAATAGTAAATCTCCGTCATATTTGTTTGACAAACTACAGCTCGCCCGTTCAGCCAGATCCTTAACCTTAATTCAACCGCGTTCTAAATATTTAAATTCCTCTCGTCTATTTTTCGTTCACGTCACTAGATTATGGAATTCACTGCCCTTGCAGCAAACTTTAAGAATGCAATTCTCCTACATTTTTCGATGCAATCTTGAACTTAGATTTCTGAACTTTAACTTTCTCAATACTTTTTGCTATACTTTCTCAATACTTGTTTAATTTAATTTTTATTTATTTTGTTTTTTTTAATGTACATATGTAATTTGTTTTTATTAATGCAATTCATCTTAAATCCATTTGTTATAATTTGAATATCTGAATTCTAAATATCTACCTTGGTTATTCGTATATATAAAAGATTAAACCTTAATGTACATTCCTATCTTGAAAATAAATTGAAATTGAAATTGAAATTACTCTATTCCCAGTTAAAATCAAAATGACCCTATTCCAATGCTAAAAAAATTTTTTTTTGTTGGTAAAATCAAAATGTATTCCAAATTTTGGTGGGAAAATGGGAAAATCAGTTGTCTGTCTTAGTTACATGGTTGGAACCAGCGCTGTCGTTTGTACTACTAAGTAGTATTGTACTACTTTCGACGTCGCTGTACTACCCGTACTACTCCTTTCACTTTTGTACTACTATTTTAGATTCTCCCAAACATATTCACGCATGTGGAAACTATATAAGCACAACAGGGAGATTGTGAAAATTTACAAAATGAAAAATTTTCTATAGTCGTTGAAGGAACTACAGACGTTAGTTCCACTAAGTGCTTAGCTATTCTGATCACATATTTTATTTATTTATTTATTTCATCATTTATTTTCCACCTGATGTACTATAAGTCAATAATAGCTTAGTTTTAAATACATTTCTATTAAGAGAAAAATCAACAAAGTCACAAACAGTATTTGCTTCTCTTAGACATCTAGATATTGGTTCATTAAAAGCATAATTCACTCTATGATTCGGAACATGAAATAGAACATGATTTCTAAGCACTCACAGGGGTATACAATTCAACTAATGGCAGAAGGTGAGAACAATCGATATGAATCATTATTCACCCTTATCGGGAATTCCAAGGGAAAAATGTTTCCCCCGAACATATTTTGTTCCCGGGAACTAAATCCACCCATCGTGAATTTCCATCGGAATTCTTTTTCCCGGGGAATCAGTTTTACCACCATGAAAATTCCAAAAAATACTTTCGAAAATGTGTTCGAATGTTTTGACAGTAGGCAATCATCACATAAACAAAATTTTCAAAGACAATTGAGAATTAGTGAATAGGTTGTAAATTTTGATACAAAGAAAAAATAAAATACAAAAGTAATCGCTATAAATATGTTAAGAAGTGCGGGTTTTATATTAGCGGCGGAAGAGTATGAAGAAATGGAGAGGACTCGGCAAAGATCAATCAGGCGAAACTTAAGGGATGCTTCTAATCCTTTAGATTTACCACAAGCACTGTAAGTAGAAATTAAATACTTTGCTTAACTTTTCGCCCTGTATTGTTAACCAATTTTCTTAGATTCCATAAGTATTACCGAGTGAACAAGCCAATGTTTAAATACTTGTTGGAGTTGCTTGCAGATTCTTTGCCACAAACCAAAAAATCATTTGGCGTGTCCCCGATGGTGAAGCTAAGCGCATGCTTACGCTTTTTTGCAGAAGGTGGGTACCAGGCAGGTGTGGGAAAGGATCACGAAATTGGATTGGCTCAATCATCTTTTTCCGAAGTGCTTTCAAGTGTCTTAAACATATTTGAAAGTAAACTTTGTCCAATTTGGATAAATATGGTATTAACGGCAGAAGAGAAAAGAAGTGTAAACATGCATTTCTATGAAAATCATAATTTGCCAGGGGTGGTTGGATGCATTGATGGTACCCATGTCAAAATCATCTCACCAGCAGAAAATAAGCATTTATACTACAATCGGAAAGGATTCTATAGTTTAAATGTCTTACTTGTAAGTATGCTCTTGATTTTTGTGTACTTAAACTTGATTAAAATTAAATTTTTTCAGGTTTGCGATGATCAAATGAGAATTCGTTTTGTTGATGCTTCTCTTTCTGGAGCGTGTCACGATTCTCTAGTGTGGAAGGTGAGTGAATTGAGATTATGGATGGAGCAGAACTATCGAAATGGTGAAAGGAATTTTTGGTTGTTGGGTAGGATTTTTATACCGATTTCACTCAACTTTCATTATAAATTGTATCGAACTTGTATTTGTAAATAGGAGATGCTGGATATCCATTAGAGCCATGGCTCTTAACTCCCTACAGAACGACCGAAGAGGCTTCGCCTGAAAGCAAATTCAATGAGGACCATGCTCGCGGCCGCAATGTTATTGAAATAACCAACGGTGTCCTCAAAAATCGATGGAGGTGTTTGCTAGGAGCGAGGGAGTTACACTACTTGCCAAACAAAGCGACACAAATTACTAACGTTTGTTGCGCACTGCACAATATTTGCATTTTCTACAAGACCGATGCCACCATCAACATTCCAACAGCTCCGATTTGTACAGACGAACATGAAAACATAACCAGACCTGAAATATCTACAATAAGTAACTCCGAGTACATGGCCGAAGCGCAGCGTATAAGAGCACAAATATCCAATGGATTCTAAAAATAGTTTATTAACTTTTATAAAAAAAAAAATATTATTCAGAAGTATAAAAAAATGTAATTAACTTCATTGAAGTCTTTTGAGTTTTTCTCTTTCTATTTCCAGGAGTTGCTGTTTATGCTCGATCTTTGTCACTATCTCGTGTCTTCGGAGCTTTTCCATCTCAGCGTTGTGGCGTTGAGATTCTTCTAATTCATGCTTTTTAAACTCCTCCATTTCATTGTTATGGCGCCTTGTTTCCTGCAGAACCCGTTTTTGCTGGTCATGTAGACGATCAATGGAACGATAGATTTTTTTGACGTTCGCCTCCATTTCCGCCTGATGATTTTTAGTTATTAAAAGAGCTTCGCCAATTTTGTCGCACAGTTCGCGTTGTAGCTGAAGCTCCTTTTGCAAAAGCTCTTCGGTGGTGTTATTTTTCCGCTGACCTTGTTTCTTTGCTTTATTTCCACTATTAGCCGAGTCATTTAAATCCATAGGCTGCACGCAATCATCATCATCATTCAAAAGCCATTCAGTTAATTGTTCCTCGTCAAAATCTGTGCATTTTGGATCGCATTGCAATTGCTTTTTAGTCTGCGATGAACCTGCGGCTGCATTTTCTTTATTTGAATCGCAATTTTGCAATTTTAAGTTTTTGTTGCAAGAAGGCAATCCGAATCGCTTTGCATTTGTGGAACCTTCAACTGACTCACTTATTGCACAAATACTGATGATTGCTTCTTCCAAGGGGAAAAATTTATATTCTTTGTAAGGCCCGCCTCCAGTTCCATTCATTAGTTTCAAATTTTCAGACATCTTCTTTCTAACATATTTTTTTTTGTCACTCCAAACCTAAGAAATGTATTTTGTAATTATAAAAATGAATTATTACGTATACGAAGATAAAACTGACCTTTTTCCACTCAAATATAGACTTCACCGGTGGCCCGACAATGTTTACTTCCTTTTCCAATGTTTTCCAAAAACTGTGCACGTCTTCTTTTTTTCTCTTTGTAAATCCTGTTGCTATATCAGGATATTTTTCCATTAAGCCTACGATTATTTGTAGCTGTTTTGTATTTGTTGCGTTTGACCTTATTTAAATCAAAATATATTCATTATTCATTATAAATATTTGACAAAAACACTTACATTGTTGCTTCAAAGACAAAGTTCCCCAGCAAAATAGCAACGGAATAATCGAGGGAAAATTACGGTGACATTTCCATCGGAAATTCATTCACGATACCTATTTTTCCGACGGAATTCATTGTTCCCTTTCGAAATCATTCACGATACCTATTTTTCCGACGGAATTTATTGTTCGCTTTCGAAGTTATTCACGATGCCTACTTTTCCGACGGAATTTTTTTTCTCCTTTCGAAAATTATTCACGATACCTAGTTTCCGAAAAAGAGAAATATTCCGGGGGAAATATTATTCCCGATAGGGGTGATTATGTCGCGGATAAACATAATCGAGATTGGAATTTATCAAAGATAAAGGCCCAGACCCATAGAATCCGTTGATCCGTTGCTCCGTCGTTCCGTTGAAGGTTGCCGTTGTAGTTGACGTATTGTCGGAGAGAACAGTCGCATAGAATCCATCACATACGTTGACGGATCACAGCCGATGCCATTTTGTGCTGCTGATAGTGTTTTCTCTAAGCTATCCTGCGAAAAATTTGTCAATTTCTATCAATGCTTCCACCAATGAATATGCTTACGCTCAATTTGTAAATTCATGCTTTCATCAATGAAAGTGCTTACTCTCAATTTGTGAATGCTTGAAACTGTCAAGGAATCAACGGGCAAAAAAGTAGAAAGTAAACCTAATTCTATCCGTTAAAGTTGACGTATCAGTTGGTTATGCGGCACCTTCATAAGAATGTGCGTATTTTATCTAGCTATCAGTTAAAAATGACGGAGCAACGGATCAACGGATTCTATGGGCCTGGGCCTACAAAAGACCGATTTTTTGCGTTAGTGAAATTACAGAATTGTGACGCCCAATCAATTTATGTTCCTATGTGATTCAAAAAACTTTCGCAGATCTGATGATACGATTAGATAATTGCATTGGGTATGCGAGTGACCATGCATCTATGCTGGTGGGAAAAAATAAGAGTGTTAAGTCCTGAAGGAATACCCTAATTTAATAACATTAGGATGCATTTGTCATTCGCTCCATCTTTGTTCCCCTGCGGCTGCAAAAGCGATACCTTCCAATGCAGAATGCCTGTGCAACCACCACTATTCAAACTACCGCCAAAGAAAAGATACGTTTTTTAAATAATTGTATCAATAGAGCAGTGTCTAATAAATCGCTCTCAAAATCACACAACTACTGGCAGAAGTGGTTTGACCAGGAGTGCTTTAGAGCAAGAGAACGTTCTTTTAACCTCTTACGATAAATCAGAGTTTCCAATGATCTCAATGAATCTCTTACAAAAATTACTTTGCTGCAAATAAAGCGTACAAAAAACTATGCAGCAGTAAACGAGAAGAATATTTGAAAGCTGTTACAAAGGACTTATCGAGATCAAGAAATAGTAAATGTTTTTGGGAAAAAATAAAGCAGCTTAAAGGATCAGATTTCATCTGCGGAATTCATTTAAATGCTTCAAAGCTAGCCGTAGCCCTAACCCTAACCCTTTTTCGTACAATATTCATTTCGCAAACGTTTAATAGTTAATGATATGCTCGATCATGAAATTTCAATGAATGAACTCCAACTGGCTCTTCGTAACACATCGAACAAAAAAGCCCCAGGTCCAGACCGCATTTCAAATGAATTTTACAAGAAGGCTTCTATAAGTTTCTTAAACCAAATGATTAAAGCTTTTAACTATATATTTGATAATGGAGATGCCCCGCAGTCATTTAAGGACGCTATTGTGTATCCAATATTTAAAAAAGGGGATATCAACTTACCCAGTAACTATAGGGGGATTTCATTTATGAACTCAACTGCAACAATTTTTTCCTCCATTCTACAAATACAAATATTTGGCGCAACAGCTCTTTAAAGTGCCTGGGCCTAGCTTCTCACAACCACTCATGTTGTGTGCGTCATATTTTTCACACGAATGGAAGGGACCTACAGTTTAATGCCGACTCCGAACGGCGATTTGAGAAGTTTTTCCTGACAACAATACTCTCGGATGTTTGTCAGACGCTCGCGAGAGGTGGGACCGTGAAAAAACTTTTTGGTGTTTTCTGGGATTCGATCTTGGAACCTGATGCGTAGTGATCCGACACACTAACCACTTACGCCACGGCGCCCACAATTCTCCTCCTCCATTCTCCTACGTTGTATAAATTGCTGGATTAACAGAAACAACATCCTCAGTGAATATCAATCGGGTTTTCGTAAAGGGTATTCGACAATAGACAATATATTCATATTAACATCAATTGCACAATACTTTTTGAGGTAAAACAGAAAACTGTATATATTTTTTGTCGATTTTAAAGCTGCATTCGACTCAATAGATCGTAACACATTATTCTTCAAGCTATCGAAACATGGTATGTCAACAAAAATGCTACAGATTCTCAAAAACATGTAGAGAAACACACGCCAAGCAGTATGGGATGGTAGGAATATGTCAGAATGGTTTGAGACAAAGTCCGGGGTAAAACAGGGTTGTCTTTTGAGTGCCACTCTTTTTGCTCTATTCATAGACGATATAGAAAAGTTTCTCCCCGCTGGAATACGCTTCGCCGGTTTGAATATAAAAACTCTACTCTATGCAGATGATATTGTTCTGCTAGCAGAATCTCCCCATAGTTTGCAATTAATGATAAATGCACTATTTTTATTTTATTTTATTTTTATTTTTATTTTTTTTTTAAGGAAACCCAAATCTCAGAGCACTCAGACTTCTCTAGTCCATTGACTACCAGGCAGGAACCTTTCTTTGGTGCAGTGGTTGGAAAAACTTCGATGTAATTCGTTTTCCCTTTATATTCGGGTGGCTGATGATTGCTGTTCCCCGCTGGGGCTTGAACCTACACACATCGGTTAACGAGCAAACACACTACCCAGTGCACCACTGCCACCCCCGATAAATGCACTAAATAACTACTGCAAGACATGGAACTTGACAGTAAATCTAGAAAAATCAAAAATCATGATTATATGCAAAAGACAATCGAAGTTAAGTTCAAATGGAAAATGGTTCTTTGATGGTGTAAAAGTTGAAGTAGTTACGGAATACAAATATCTTGGAATACTAATGAAACTCAACATGAATTGGACCCATCACCTCGAGAATAAAATAGATTTTTTTTTTTTATAATTTGCGCGCACTCAAATGGTTAAGAATACCTTTAACATGTTTACACACAGTGCGGACGTTGGAAAGGATAGATAGAGAAAGAGAGAGAGAACGATTTTTGGTGTAGGGGTACTTGAAACTCAGTTGTTTATGCTTCAGAGATTCTCTGGGGGCGGCAAAATGTTTGATTAATGCCTCATGGGAAAGTATTATTCAAAAAAATTAAATTCTGCAAAATTCAAAGTATTTCAAGCCGTGATGCGTTTCGTAATGTGTTATAGTTGCCAACGCTTCTTCCTTAAAAAAACAATTTCATCTACCTGCAACAACACCTAATTACGTTCTGCTGCTCGAAACAGGCCTACCCACTCTCTTCATCTACACCTTCAAACTACAAATCGACTATGTGTTAAAAGTTCTTAGTTTCACGCCAAACAGATTACCCTTGATTTTCACAAAATACATTTTTTGATAATAAGGTGGAATGGATAAGCGACTGGAGATCTTGGGCGCATCGGTGCGGTGTCGAACTGAACGTCCAATACAGGGATCCCTTTCCGTTAAAACAACAGCTCTATAACTTATTAGAAGCACTAGATATTCATCCACAAAAAAAAATATTTGGCGCAACAGCTCTTTAAAGTGCAGGGGCCTATCTTCTCGCAACCACTCACGTTATGTGCGTTATATTTTTCGCACGAATGGAAGGGACCTACAGTTTAATGCCGAATCCGAACGGCGATTTGAGAAGCTTTTTCGTGACAACAATACTCTCGGATGTTTGTCCGACGCTCGCGAGAGATATTCATCAACGCAATGGAAATATTCAGCAAGCGATTTCTTCTATTAACAGGGTAATTTATCCTAAATTATCCTACGACATGGTAAATAACTATTTTAATGATAATTACAACACGCGAGCTATTTCCCTGATTTGTAGAGCTAGGTGTGATATGTTAAATTTAGAAGGCTCTCCATACAAAAAATCTACCACTACTCAATGCACTGTATGCAACTTGCAAGCGAAAGAAAACAGCTTTAATTTTTTAGCTATTTGACCGATTTATAAAGAGCTTGGATTTACCCACTTCGGAAAACTTTCCTTAACAATGGAAGAAACAAAAATAGTCCTTAATAGTGAAAACTGGTCAGCTCTTTATAATTATTTGGAAGCGGCTTCCGCGTATCGGCACTGTATCATATCTGAATACAAATAAAACTCCGTATATTGATAAAATTACGATAGTCATGCTTCTCTTATGATAGATTTGCAGAAACGTTAAATTGATAACATTGTTCAATGGCTTCAATCAGGCAGACGGCAACGCCACAGCCTTGCTATTTATTTTCTTATAAATATAATTTATTTTTGTATCTTTATCAAGAAGTGTAATTTCAAAAATTGTTTATAATAAAGTCTTGAAACTCTTTCCCCCCCTTCCAATGCTCTTTTGAAGTTTTGGTATAAAACATTTATTTGTATTTTTCACACAGCTCGAAGAGGCAAAATGAAATGAGTTTTTCAACAACACTTTAATTTAGATACTCATAAAATATTAAAAGCATCCTTTACCCGCTGGCTGGCATTAGAACAAGAAGGTAATAGGGTGTTGGAACAATGGCAAGCGCAACAACATTCCTTCCTAGAATGTACATTTGAATGTACTTCTACCAATGCGGACTTAGCATGCAAAATTCAAACGAAGCTGAACGAAACAAAGAAGTTTTACTTATTATTTTTGAGCTATGTCCTCAGCTTAACTAATAAGCTTAATATAGAATTTCAATCGGAATCCGTTCGAATACACGTCTTATTAGCAATTATTCGAACATTTTACAAAACGGTTCTACAAAACTTTCTGAAACCTGAGTTCACATCCGATCAGCTATTGAATCAAGTAGATTTAAATAATGGTGAGGGTTTGAAAGAAACTGGAAATGTTTATTGTGGAGGTAGGGCAGAATTATATCTTAAGTCCACAAACTTTTCAGCTGCTGAAGCTTGTGAAATGAGAAGTAAGTGCCGAAATTATTACTTAATTTTATGTTCTGAAATTTCTAAAAGAATAAACTTCAATGATAAATTATTAACTGCCATTCAAGGAATAAATCCAACTTCTCTGGCAAACAGCACGACTTCTATTATACATAGCTTTGATGCCAAATTTATGAGCGTGGATCATGTAGAGGAATTAGATGCTGAGTGGAGAATTTTAGTTAATCTGGAATTTGTTTGGACAAATTTGGATCTTGACTGTTATTGGGCTTCAGTTTTTAATACCAAAAATGAATTAATGATTTCATGTTTCCAAAAGTCCGCACCTTTTTAAGTGCATTGTTTTGCCTTCCACATAGCAGCGCCGCGGCGTGGGTGCATTATTTTTTGAGTTCATACATAGGTACTAGAGATGGGCAAAAAATTACTACCTGTGAATTATTCACTGCGAATGAAAATTCACATACGCAGCTTGTGAGTGAATTAAAAATGAACTGTGAATGTTTAAAACGTTAATAAGGAATTTTTTTTCACCTCACATTTTTGTATTCGCTACTGTTTAGTACTATGTACTCGTAACACAAGTGCCAAATAAACGCATAGCACATTATTTGCAAAGCCTTAATTTTGATAACTGTCAATTTCTTTATTAAATTGGATTCCTGCTACTTACATACTTACTACTTAGGTGGCGCTACAGTTCGGGGTGAACCTGGGCCTCAACCAACAAGTCTCTCCATTTAGCTCGGTCTTTAGCTAGTTGCCTCCAGTTGCGCACTCCAAGTTGGTCGAGGTCCCCTTGAACTTGTGCGCGCCACCTAAGGCGATGATTGCCTCTACTGCGTCGTCCCTCGGGATTAGATTCGAAGACTCTGCGGGCCGGAGCGTTGGTGTCCATTCTCTCTACATGTCCTGGCCATCTCAGACGTCCAATACACAGTTTTTTGACTAGGTCGATGTCGCTGTACAGCTCGTATAGTTCGTGATTGAATCTTCTCCTCCAAAACCCGTTAACGCAAACGGGACCGAAAATCTGAATGAGAATTTTTCTCTCGAAGCGACCAAGGATATCTTCATCCTCTTTTAATAAAGTCCATGTTTCAGCGCCATAAAGCAGGAATGGGATGATCAGGGTCTTATACAGAGTCTCCTTAGTAGCTCGAGATAGGGCTTTACTGTTGAATTGCCTTATAAGCCCAAAAAAACAGCGATTGGCAAGAGTTATTCTTCGCTTGATTTCTGCGCTGATGTTGTTTGTAGAATTTATAGCAGAGCCAAGGTAGACAAAGTCCCTTACTACCTGAAGTTATAGCTGCCCACTGTGACGTTTTGTCCAATTCGTCGGTGTTGGCTTTCCCTTCTTATTGACAGCATATACAATACTTGGTTTTGCCCTCGTTTATCGCTAAACCCATTTTGGCCGCTTCCGCCTCAATGCTTGCAAATGCACCGGTGACAGCCCGCTGAGTTCTTCCGGTTATGTCGCTATCGTCGGCGTATGCAAGCAGATGTACAGACTTGTAATAGATTGTGCCTCCGGTGTTGGCTTGTGAGTTACGCACAATCCGTTCAAGTACAATATTGAAGAAGTCACATGACAGCGCGTCACCTTGTCTAAAACCTTTTTTGACATCAAAGGTCTCGGTGAGGTCATTACCGATCTTGATGGAGCAGCGAGCGTTCTCCATCGTCAGCCTGCACAGACGGACAAGAGTGGCAGGGATGTCAAAACTAGACATGGCTCTATAAAGCTCTTCTCTTCTCTTCTATAGATGCTGTCATAGGCGGCCTTGAAATCGATAAAGAGGTGGTGAGTATCGATTTGGAATTCTTGGGTTTTCTCCAGGATCTGCCGAAGTGTGAAGATTTGATCGATGGTGGACTTTCCTGGCCTGAAACAGCACTGATAGGGTCCAATCAGGCTGTTGATAAAAGGTTTCAGGCGTTCACACAATATCGCAGAAAAGATCTTGTATGCGATGTTGAGGAGACTGATGCCTCTATAATTGGCGCAGTTGAGGGAGTCTCCTTTCTTGTGGATCGGGCAAACGATGCTGAGGTTCCATTCATCAGGCATACACTCGCATTCCTGCTACACTCTCTTTGAATTACTCCGAATATAACGTAAATATAAGACTTTCCATAGTTTCTTTTTACATTCATATTCTTTATTGCTCAATGTACCTTTGTAAATTCGTTCTTTTTCGATTTGAAAATTCACCGAGTGTGGGCGCATATTTATACTACACAAATTAATTTAATAAAGTACACCTATTGAAATTATTGCTTTCACAATTATTACACATTTACCCAAACTCAAAATTAATATCCGATACACTTTTACACAAAACATATTCGTTTCAACACAGCAACAAAAGATACATTGAGCGACGAATGAAGAAAGAAAATGTACGCACCAAGTCGTACAGAGCTGCCATTGCTCAGTGCAGAGCGACGAGCGAAGAACGACATGTAAACAATAAACCGCTCAGAGCTGTCATTACTCAGTGAAGAGCGACGAGCGAAGAACGACATGTTAACATCAAACTGCTCAGAGCTGCCACTGCTGAGTGAAGAGCGACGACCGTTCAGAGCTGCTAGTGCTCAGTGTAGAGCAATCAACGATGAAGGAAAATGTGTATACCTCATGTGCATAAGGGAGGAATTCATTTTTACATCGCATCTACGTATGCTGAAGTGGCAGGCAGCAAAGGATAGAACAAAGCAAAGCGTAGTGAAAGAAATGCCTTGGGTGCACAAACAACATACAGGTATATGAAATGTATATTATTTGCTGGGTTATACCACAGATAAGAGAAACATATATTTCTCTTGTATGTAGTTATATTCGAAGCACAAATTTACAGATTTGTGTGTTTGGTGTGTACAAGTGTGTATACTTTTAAGATGCCGCCAATAATAATGCGAAAAAAGACTAGGTACATAGTTTTATTTTGATTTTTTTTTACAATTAGGTGAGAGTTTCGCAAAATATAATTTCTGCCAGGCATATGCAAATCAAGTGAGGTAAGTTTATTTTTTGAATTATTGGGTCGAAATATTTTTGTACGGTATTAGTACTAATAGGGATAGTATATGCATACATCCGCACATGCATATTAACGAATACCTACGAGTACATTTTACGATACACGAAGTCAATGATATTATAATTTATTGAAGATAACAGACAAAGATGTAAATTGTACTTAATTGTCATAGTTTAGATGGTTTAGATGGCAAACGACTAACAAAGGCCTCGTAGGGGCAGCATCTCTCGATAGGTGCTGGTCCGCTAAGTGACGAGAAGGAGCCACTGCAGCCGAAAACCTAGCAGCTCTGTTAGTAAGCCCTACTCCCACCTCCTCGTGGTGTCATCTGGGAATTTCTTCGGAAATTGCTAACGGGAGAGGACGAATGGCGAGCTTCCTGCGCCAAAAGTGTCGGTTGGTCTGTCGCCCAGCGAGTCGCAACCGTAAAACAAACAATTGCTCCGAAACGGAAACAATCGCCTCGGATAAGGACGGATAATTTGTTAACGACCTTTGGCTATCGGACACGGACAACGATCGGATTCTGGAACGTTAAGACCCTCCTGGACTCACTCCAATTGGAGCGCGAATTCGCACGGTATAAAATCGACATCTTAGGGCTGAGCGAGATAAGATGGTACGATGCTGGGGAATACATCTCCCCAACAAAAAGCACTGTCATGCTCTACTCTGGTAAACCAGCTGGAAGTGCACGGAGTTCTGGCGTAGGACTCATGCTAACTCCAGCAGCACGTACTAGCCTCATATCCTGGAAACCCCATAGTGACCGGATATTGACGACTAGATTTCAGAGTAGAGTTAGAAAAATAACCATCATACAGTGTTATGCTCCGACTCTAGACGCGACTGAGGATGAAAAGGATGATTTTTATAGCCACTTAGGCGCCGCCTACAACCAAACGCCTAATGGGGACATCGTAATGGTAATGGGAGATCTCAATGCCAAGGTGGGTAGCGACAACACCATGCTTAAGCACGTGATGGGAGTTCACGGCGTGGGAGACCGTAACGACAATGGTGAGCGGTTTGTGGACTTTTGCAACACCAACCGCATAGTCATTGGAGGTACGCTGTTTAAGCATAACACCTGCCATAAGATCAGTTGGGTCTCTACTGATAGGCAACGAACATCCAACCAGATCGACCACATTGCGATCAGTCGCCGCTTTAGAAATTGTCTCCGAAACAGACGTGGAGCTGACGTCGGACAAGAACGTGATCACCATCTTATGGTAGCTCATTTACGCCTTCGTACTGCATCAGCCAAGAGCAACCGCTGAAACCTACTTAACATCACCAGGTTTAATATCGACAGGCTCAAGGTTCCCCAAGTGCGCCAACAGTTCAGGGACCATCTTGCCTTAGAAGCAGAAGTAATCAGCAGCATATTGCACGAGAACATGGATGACCACTGGAGTGCTGTGAAAAATGCTTTTGCGACTGGGGCACGCACGCATGTCGGTAAAAAGCAGAAACACCACCGCACATGGCTTTCTACGGACACCTGGAGACGGATCGATGAGCGTACAACAATCAAGGCTCGGATTGCAGCGGCCTCAGCACTAGAGAGAACTGAGCTTGAAACCCAATACTGTGCGAAGAAGAAAGAAGTGCAGCGTAGTGTGAGACGTGACAAACGTCAATATGTCAACTCACTGGCCTCAAGGGCTGAAGAAGCTGCGAGTAGGTGTGACAGTAGGACTGTTTATAGCATCACTAAGGAGCTCATTGGTGGTCGAAACTCCAAACAGCATCTAGTGAAGAGTCTAGATGGTAACCTTCTGATTTCGGATGAGGATCAGCTCACTAGATGGAGAGAACATTTTGCTACAGTGCTAAATCACTTAGACGATGGCGGTATGATATTGAATTCGAATGAGCAGTTCGAAGCAACAAATTCCCGAATTCGCACCTAAAACCGAGATAATAACAGCAATCAAGTCCCTCAAGAAGAACAAGGCGGTGGGTATTGATGGCATCCCTACCGAGCTATTTCAAGTGGCGCCAAATACATCGGCGGATTTGCTGCATCCGCTAATACGGAGAGCTTGGGATAGTGAACAATTTCCACAGGAGTGGAAAAGGGGGATGATCATTAAGCTGCATACTGTCCCCACTATTGTTCTTGGTGGTTATCAGCGATGTACTCCGTGCAACATTGACGGAAGCTAATTCTGGAATTCGTTGGAGTATGACATCTTATCTTAAGCACTTAGATTACGCTGACGATGTTTGTCTACTTTCACATCGGATAATGGATCTTCATTTGATGGCCCAAAGTCTAGAAGCTGAGGCAAACAAAGTGGAGCTAAAAATAAACACAGCCAAAACAAAAGCCCTGAGTACTTCCAATACCCGCGCTCACCTTAACATTGCCGGAAAGCAAGTCGAGAAAGTTGATAACTTTCTATATTTAGGAAGTGTCGTCTCGGCTAATCGCGGTGGCACCGAACTGGATGTGTGCAGCAGAATCGGCAAGGCTAAAGCTGCGTTCGGAATGCTGTCCAAAATCTGGAGAAGCAATGTTATTAGCTTAAGAACCAAGCTACGACTGTTCCGCTCCAACGTAGAATCAGTGCTGCTTTATGGGTGCAGTACCTGGAAGGTGGACACCATTAACACACGCAAGCTGCAAGTCTTCGTAAACAAATGCTTAAGAATCATTTTGAGGATTTTTTGGCCGAACCGCATCTCCAACGAACAACTTTATCTGAGAACGGGCCAAGAACCTATAAGCATTACTACACGAAGAAGAAAGTGGCAATGGATTGGACACACCCTACGGCGCGAAGACAACTCCATTGCGAAATACGCCATGCAGTGGAATCCGCTCACCCAGGCAGGCAGAATAGCGGGACGCCCTAGGCAAACGTGGCGCAGAACAGTTGAGGAGGAATCGAGCTCTTTAGGAATGAGTTGGAGGCAGCTCATAAGAAATCACGTTCACAGTTATAGCTGTGGACATCAATTCACGACTTGGCCCAACTTTTTAATGTAAACTATCTAGTCAGCAACAACAAAACTGAACTATTTAAATATTTCTGTGATAAAACTAGTCTTCATGTTGTCAATTCTCGTTGGCCCACCTGCTTTAAGTCTAGTAGTAACCCGTCCTTGATTGATATGTTTTTGACAAATTCACGACGCACTGTATTGGGAAACGATCAGGTTAGACCTACATCAGACTTTATTCACGATTTTCTGTTTTGTTCTATTAAATATAACCATACTGTCCCAAGTAATGACAAAATAATTAAATATAGATCCTACCAACATTTTAATTTCATTGACGTACAAAGAAACTGAGACTCTCATATTTGGGACTCTATTTATTTTACACCTGACAGATAATAAAATTAGTACTTTAATAATTTATTAAATGAACTTTATGATGTTTGTGTAGCAAGAGTGACTAAGATAGTTAAGCCCAAGCCCTGTCCATGGTATAACGATTTTGTTAAACAGCAGATTCGGGAAAGAGAACGCTTTTTTAAGATTTTTAAAAGAAATCCGTCGGACTACTCGTACAATAGACGACAATATAACGTTGCTCGGAATAAGACAGTTGCCACGATTCGCTTCCATAAACGGGCATATATCGTTCGAAAACTTGACCCTAAACAAGGTTCTAAGGAGTTATGGAAGAGTTTGAAAAACCTTGGAGTGGCTGCCGAGAAGAATTTAGCTGAATGTTCTTTTAGCGCCAATACAATGAGCTTTGTTTTTGCTCCTCCCTCTATAGCTCCATCAATACTTCCAGCAAGTTTAGAGGACTCAAGTGAAGGTTTTAATTTTGAGTGTGTCCAGTCAATTGATGTTCATGATGCGATTCGTTGTATTAAATCGAATGCTACTGGTCCTGACTGTGTGTCGCCTAAGTTTTCAAAGTTAGTCTTGCCCCTAATACTTCCATATATGTTGCATGTCTTCAATTTTTGTATTTATAGCAGTCGATTTCCCGAGAAATGGAAAGAAGCTACAATTGTTCCGATCTCCAAAAAACCTAACCCGTCAGCTCCGTCCGATTGTAGGCCAAACAGTTTGCTTTGTTTTCCAGCTAAAATGTTTGAAAAGATTATGGCTAACCAAACAAAAAGGTTTTTAGACGCTGGTAATCACCTATCCAAGTGGCAATCGGGGTTTCGCCATAAGCATAGCTGCGAATCTGCAGTTATCAAAGTAACTACAGATTTGCGTATAGCACTTGACTTAAACAAAATCAGGATTATGGTTCTAGTTGACTATTCCAAAGCCCTTGACTATATTGACCATTCAATTTTAATTTCTAAGCTGAAAAATTATTTTTGTTTTCACAGTGCGTCACTTAGACTTCTTGCACAATATCTAAGCAATCGTGTAAAGGTAGTTAAGACGAACCAAGGAACATCAAGTCCTATTTCCGTTAACTCAGGTGTTCCGCAAGGATCTGTGTTGGCCCCGTGCCTATTCTCTATGTTTATAAACGATCTTCAAGACTCCATTGTAAATTGTCAAGTGCATATGTACGCGGACGATGTCCTTATCTATCTATGTCAGTCTGTTGGCTTAATAGAAGATTGTGTAGCCCGTGTAAATGAGGACCTTGTAAATATACAACGGTGGTCAGATTTTAATAATCTTAAACTTAATCTTTTAAAGACTTTGGGAATGATTTGCTCACGGCAGAAAACTGACTCCTCTGATTATCCTGCCCTTGTTCTAAATGGCAACATTATTCAATATGTAGACAAAGTCAGGTATCTAGGATATCAAATCAATAACACCTTAACCTGCTGTGATGCAGTTTCGGATACTGTAAAAAGGATATATTTTGATCTACGTGGGCTGAGATCTTCATCGTATTCACTGCCTATAATAATCAAATGCCGTTTAGTTAAAAGCTTGTTACACCCCTTTTTCACGTATAATTGTTCTGTGTATCCTTGTCTTGATTATGATTGTAAGCGTAAAATGAATGTAGCTTTTAACGACTGTATTCGGTTTATTCATAATATTCCAAGGTATAGAAGTGTTTCGCATCTAAACGGGTCACTGTTAGGTTTAAAATTAGATATGCACCATCATTTTAGAAATATTTTGAAGCTTTTTAACATTATTCATGGTAAATGTCCTGAATTTTTGCGTGAAATGCTACTTTTTGCTCAGTCGCGCAGAGGGTTGAAGTTAATAATACCGCGTTTTGAACACACTTTGTCCAACTCGACTGTGGAATAACATTGCAAAGCACTACATCACCAGTCACATTTCGCAGGAAATTATTTTTAGCATTGTCAAATCAGAGCAAGAAAAAAGCGAAGAAAAAGTGCGCCCAGCTTCAAGCAGAGAGTACGGAGGGCATGTATCGGGAGCTGGGGAAAATATCATCCCCGGTTGCTAATGCAAACCAAGCTATCCAGGAGCTTCGAAGACACAATATGAACAAGAGCGCTACCATCTTCAAAATAGCCAAAGAAGGAGGAATACTCAGGAGATTCGTTCGCCAAAGTTCATTAACAATGCTCATGGCCAGCTTGTTGTGGATGACGACAAAATTCTGCAGAGGTGGCGGCAGTATTGTGAAGAACTTTTAAATGAACAGTTTCCCCGGCTATACTTTCCAAGAGCCAGGAAATACCCGACATTACAGTCGAAGAAGTTAGTGAGGCGGTCAAATACTCCAAAAAACGAAAAGCGGTTGGGCCAGATGAGATGCCCTCTGAGTTCTGAAAAAAGATGGGAGACATCGGGTTCAAATGGCTCAGAGTTCTCATCTCCAAATTTGTGAGAGGTGACCCAATGCCGAATCAATGGAGGGAAATTTACCTTCTCCCTGTATACAAAGGGAAGGGTGATACGCGTCACATACCATGAAGATCGTTGAGCGGGTATTAGGTGGCCGACTGCGAAAAATAATGCGGCTATCTGATGACCAGTGCGGGTTTGTCTCGAGTAAATCAACCGCAGATGCAATCCAAAGTATAAGGATCATAATGGAAAAACATCGTGATTCCTTAAGGGATTTTCATATTGTATTGGTTGACTTTGAAAAGGCATTCGACAGACAACCACGAGATCTGATATGGGTGGCGCTAAGACATCGAGGGGTTCCAGAAACCTATGTACAGATGATCATGAACATGTACGAAGGAGCAAAGACAAGAGTAAGATGCCCCACTGGAGTAACCGAAGAGTTCCCAATCAAAGTCGGGGTGCACCAGGGAAACGTCTTAAGTCCTTTGCTCTTTATCACAGTCCTTGATTATCTGCTTGAAGGTAAAGTGATGGACCCCAAGGTAAATCAGTTACTCTTTGCTGACGATGGAGCCATCCCTGCAACGAGCACTTGATGTGTGGGTGGACGCTCTGGAGGGAAATAGGTATCGCATTAGTTCAAAAAAGACAGAGTGCTTGTGCTGCCCGTTCTCTGATCCACTCAGACCTATTCCAGACATTTATTTGAATGGAACAGTGCTTCGCAAGTGTGAAAAGTTCAAATATCTGGGATCTATGATCAATAGCAAAGCAACTTGTGATGACGACATCAATCATCGCGTAAGCGTAGGGTGGATGAAGTGGCGCGAAAATTCCGCTATCTTCTGTGACAGGAAAATGCCCCCTAAGTTGAAAGGGAGGCTCTACACCGCAGTTGTGCGTCCAGCGCTCACATACGGTTCACAATGTTGGACGATGTACAAAAAGTATGAGAGTAAATTAACGGCAGCTGAGGTGAAGATGCTCGCATGACAGCAGGAGTGACAAAGCTTGATCGAATAAGAAGTTCGAAGATCCGTGGAAGCTTTCACATCAAGGAAACCATCGTACAAAAAATAGAGCGCGACCGGCTCAGCTGGTATTGCCACGTTCAAAGAAGAGATCATTTGAAACCTGTTAAAAAGGCAATATCAATGCACGTTCCAAAGACATCGCGATGTAGGAAAGGCAGGCCTATAAACGCCTGGATCACACAAATTCGACGGCATCGGCATTTCATTGGCCTCAGTAACCGAGTGATCCAAATTCGGCGGGCCTGCCGATATTTTCTGAGGTCAAATAGGCGAACCCCACAGGCGGATCAGTAGAAATGCGGTGAAGTGGGAGGGTTGTGATCGATTGTTTTCGGATCATGACCTCGCGGAAAAAAGGAGGAAGAAGAAGATTGTCAAATCAGAGCTGACAACCACATAAATGCTATGTTTGTAAAGGGTTTTTTTTTTCATTAATTTTTATTTTTCATTTTCTTTTTTTTTTTTTTTGATTAAATTTCATATTTGCAATCTTGATATCTTGTAGTATCCAGTTTAATTATTTAGTATAACATATAAAAAAAAACTCTACAGCGTTTGCCTAAAGTCACCGGAAAGAAGTACAGTGACTCCACGCATCAGCATAGTATTACTTCGCAAATCCTTTAGCGTTCAATCTAATGCTTCGATGGGTCCCCTTTGTGACATAGTGCACTCATCCCAAACTATGAGCTTACATTCTCGAAGCACCTGAGCCATATTACTTTGCTTACAAAGTACATTACAAAGAGGAGTTTCGAAAGTGTTTAAATTAAGAGGTAACTTGAATGTTGAATGCGCAGTCCTGCCTCCCTCCAACAGTGTTGCAGCTATTCCAGAAGAAGCGACAGCCATAGCGATTTTTCGATTCTCTCTAACGTAAGCAAGTAAGAGGTTAAAGAGAAAAGTTTTTCCCGTCCCACCTAGAGCGTCTAAAAAGAAAATGTTACCATCTGCTGTTTTAAAGCTTTCAATGATTTCACCATAAATTTGCTTCTGATCGCAATTGAGTAGTGGCTGGTTTTCCAAAATCCTCTTGGATAGGTCGTCGATATCATATGACATTTCACTTAAGTAATTACGGTTGTCAAAAGTTTCAACTGATACTCAGGGCTGTGGTAAATCATAGTGCTTAAGATGTTGGCCTCCCATCCCAATTACTAAGTTCTCGAGCAATATCAAGCATTTGTAATAGACCACATCCATACTATGTTGATCATTCAGGCTCACAAATTTTTTTTGCAACTTTTTTTAAGATCTTCAGCTAAACTCTCTCTGTACTTCTTCCAGTGCTGAAGTGGATCGAATAGCTGACCAGCATATTGGCAAACAGATACCTTATCTTATGGGGTAAATCGGAGGCAGAAGCTTCTTCTAGTGTCTCGTCCCAATGTCTATCATCTTCCAATAGACCCAGAGGCCTGCAAGCTAAGTGGAATGTAGGATGAACCTGACCAGCTACTGTCTTTAAGTCTGAGAAGGATGTAGGTCCTCTAACTTCGTGAAGCAGGAGACGGAGGTAATAGCACTCTGCATTATTAGGATGAACAGTATAAACCCTTCCGAGTAATTGGTCTTTTTTTAACCCGGAGTGTCCGGGTACTTCTACTCCCTGTTTCCTTCTGCAAAATGTATTATTACTCCAGACATAATAAAATAGTACCTCGCAATACAGAAGCTGTTTAGCGTAATTATCGTTTTTGCGCAACTCGAAAAATGGCATCAAAGTTGTCTTTGGAGGATTGCTGATTCTTTCCATAACGTTGTCGGCAGAAAAGTACACTCTTTGGCCATTTTCAAAGTGAACACTTAGATGCATAGCTGATGGGAAGCGTTCATGTTTGGGAAAGCAAATGATATGCCAAACGGCTTCTGAACTGCTGATGTACCGCCCAGTCTCATATAGTGTTACCTCATCATAATTTTTTTCAACAACAAATGCAGCTTGGTCACTTCCTTTATTAAATTATAACTATACTTGCATACATATTTGATCGATTTTACTGAATTGCAAAACTCAACATTAATATGAGCCCAAAATGCACGAGAAAGGACATGGTTGTAAGGAACCACCCATCGATTATCGAGATCTATGCCATTCATATGCACTGTAAACCCACCATCTTCGCAAGACCGCCTTCTGTACTGGGGGTAGCCATCATCACCAATCTGTGTATTTTTAATAGATGTCTGTGAAACAACACCACATTCCCCAACTCTAAGACTAATCGTCTCACGTATATAATTACCTACTGCTGATAAGTAAGACTTCGACTTTATGATCCGCAAGTTGCAACCCGCCTCCACGAAGTCAACATTTTACTGTTCTTATGGTCTCATTACAAAAGAGTTCTATTTCTTCGAGCAATTTGGTAATTTGGCATAATTGATGCTTCCAGTGGGATTGGTAGACGTAAGATATCATCATGTGTCACGTTTCACAGCATAGGGCCTGAGACCTTATTTGGTGTTTCTTGATTCCGTAGTCAAAATCATAGAAGAGGACCCTGTCGGTGAAATAACTCGAGATAATTTTGAATATAATCGTATACAGCACGTGCATTTGACGGAGGCAGTACACAATACATTGCCAATTCACCGAATTGGATGCGTTTTGCAAATCCAGCGTTACTTCGGCGCTGTATTTTTTAATGCCACCTCTCCAACGTTTTCCTTCTAGGGCTTGCGGCTTGGGCTCTACTGGAAACCGCGTTGAAAGCATCTATTGCTGATTGCGACTTGCGACTAGTGTTCCGCTATATCACCCGCTGATTCTATGGTAGACTCAAGCCTATTAAATATTAGTCATTCGAGGATTTTTCCCATCGTGTCGAGCATATAGACGGGACGATAAGACGAGGGTTCAGTAGGTGGTCTGTTTCCTTTTGGCAACAATACTAGCCGTTGCTTGTAGGACTCTGCAAGGACGGCTTCTTGACGACAGATCGCATGACAATCTTTAATGCTCGGTTGGGTATACCGTCAAGTCCCGGTGCCTTTAAGCGTTGTATTTTGTCGCATACTCTAAGGAGTTCTTCGCGTGTAATTGCTGTTATTTTAGTCTCCTTGTAACAATGTTGTACGCCTCCATTGAGTTGGTCGCAGAGATCCCTAAAACATTGTCGCTTGCTAGACTTAATCGCTAACTTCAGCCTGGTTTGTGCTTCGCGATATATTTCCTGTAGCTACAGGGTATTTTTGACATTCCAGGACCGCTGGTAGGTTCTTTACTCCCGATGACATGTAGATCTAAGTTTCGCGATCTCACGATTTTACCAATACACCGACTGTTAATATTTTGAAGGCCGCGTTTTACACATAGACGCATTGCATGCATTAACTAGCTGCCGCGATACCTCCGTTATGAATGCCGTTGCAATTCTTGTTTCAACTACTGCCTCGCCAATGACATAGCCTAATAGTTGCTGCCTAAGGTGTTGTGGTGGTCCCTTCCATTCGTGCGAGCACATTTTTCGCACGAATAGAAGGGACCTACCGTTTTATGCCGTATCCGAAAGTCATTTTCTTGTTTTTGAGAAGCTTTCTCGTGACAACAAATACTCTTGCGAGTTTGTCAGACGTTCGCGAGAGACGGGACCGTTCAAAAACGTTTAGATATTTTCTATGATTCGAATATTGAACCTCACGCGCAGTGGTCCGTCACACTTACCGCTGCGCCACGGGCGGCACCCACGCAGATTCCTTGATTAGTCGTAAATCACCTAGTTTCAGAATGGACCACTTATGGTTTAAGTATGTCTGCGTCTCGGTACAGACAGCCACTCTTACCTAAGATAACATAATCTACCTCTACGTTGATTCTTCTCTTGTACCATCAAAAAATCAGTGTTGCGGCAAAACTTTTCGATTCCAGCGTCGCGTTAACACTGTTGATATTTAAGAACCGATTCCTGGACTAGTGATGAAATATAGAATTTGCCTATTAATCATTTTGGACGTTATTCTGATCGTGAACTTTTTGCCCTAAGTCCGCAGAAAATTCGATGACAAATGCAGTAAGATGACATCACATATGTATAATACATACAACTACACTTCCTAAATGACGGCAACGGCTTAGTCATACTCTGCGATCTACGGAAGAAAAAATGCTTATGTATGTATGGTATATACTCATTCTGTAATATTTATTCTATTAATTCATAAACAATATCAAGTATCGCATTAAAAACAAGCGGCATCATTATTTTCCCCAGAACGCATCTGATAAAGTTTCATTGTAGGCATTCGACAAGTGCAAACTGAGTGCAACAGCACCCAAATGCCCTCAAATGGTGATCATCTAGTGACTCTAGTTGTTACATGCGTTCTATTTAATCAAGTACGCAGTTCAATTAAATTAGCCCCAATATGGTTACATCTCAGCAACTTGCACGTGCCATCGATAAACCCGATGTACTCGTAATCCGCACTTGTCCGCGGATTTGCGTTACCAGACTGACGCATTTAGTTGTTGTCTCCAACCAAACAATGTCAAATTACATATGTACATATGTATCTTCTACTTTGTTCATCGTTCCCGTGTGTCGTTCGCTTGCACTTGATCAGTTCGGTATCCTTTGTTCGATTAGCGCTACTGATCGCAACTATGTTGCTTTGTTCGGTGCATTCGACTCGACCACTCGAAGGGGCAAAGTGCGTTGAATTCGAGATTGACGTGCAATTAATTACAATTTGATTGATCTAAGCAGAACCTGATATTATAATGCTTGTCAGCGAATTAGGTGGAAGCATGTGTCATGAGATTTAGAATCTCGTTTTAGATGTTAGCTCAGAAGTTAAATAAGATTCAGCGGTCATTTGTGTGAATTGCAATCGTTGCATGTACTCGTATTTGGTGAATTATCATTCTGATGGTGAATATATAATATAGGCTTTTGAGTTGGACCGATACTCAAAAAAATAATAAATATGTAGCAGCTTGGAGCAGTGCAGTATTCCACAAGTTCTCAAGACAGTTCTTATTCTTCAAATTTACAAAGGAGGAATAAAGAGTAATTTTGGAAAATATAGGCCAATTTCGATTCTATCTATTGTCGAAAAATATTTGGAAGAGATTTTTGTGCAAAGGCTAATATCTTTGTGGAACGGCATTCTGTAATTGTTTCAAAAAAATAAAAGCATCAGTAAACACTTGGGCAAATTCACGAACCTAGTCAACGGAAGCATCAATAAAAATCATCACGTCTTGGTTATGTTCATCGATTTCAGTAAAGCGTTCGACACATTAGGTTAGGTTAAGTTAGGTGGCTATCCTCCGTAATCCTTAGGATTCACCAAGTGCGGTCCATTATCCATTTAATTTTTGTGGTGCGATCTCCAGAATTCTGTGCCTTTTTATAAATAGCACTAGCTCCTTTTTAGCTGAGATGACATTTGTCATTTGTCATTGTCGTGGGATGTTTACCACTGATTGCTATAGCAATGTCGTCCGCATACGCTATAACTTTGCATCCTTCCTTTTCTTAGGTGAGGAGTATTTCGTTCACCGTTAGAAGCCATAACTGTGGAGATAACACTCCTCCTTGTAGTGTTTTGCGTTGAACTGATCTTCTTGACTTGCAGTTCTGAATTGATCACCCTGCTACAGCATTTGGTTGATCCAGTGACTCAAAAAAAAAATAATATTTAGTTTACTGAGGGCTTCCATTATGGCAACCGATTTAATTTTATTAAAAGCCCCTCTATATCAAGCCACCATCGAAGATTCTTTGTTGGCCAGCGATTTCTCAACAGTTCAAACGAGAGAGTGCAAAGCGGTCTGAACGGACTTACCCTTAATGTAAGCACGCTTCGATAGCGAAAGCATTTTTACGTTAATCTTGTCACGTACATATGTATATCTGTGGCCACAAGGCATAACAGTATAAGTATACTTATGTAAAAGTTGAAATATTTCTTGTTATTAATATTTTTTATATAATCTTCACTCATGAAGGGCGAACCTATAACACTGAAACAACGCCCCGAGATGTTTACTTACTTACTTAGGTGGCGCTACAGTTCGGGGTGAACCTGGGCCTCAACCAACAAGCCTCTCCATTTAGCTCGGTCTTTAGCTAATTGCCTCCAGTTGCGCACTCCAAGTTGGTCGAGGTCCCCATGAACTTGTGCGCGCCACCTACGGGTATGATTCCCTCTACTGCGTCATCTCTCGGGGTTAAATTCGAAGACTCTGCGGGCCGGAGCGTTGGTGTCAATTCGCTCTTCATGCCCTAGCCATCTCACACGTAAAATACGCAGTTTTTTTTTACGTCGATGTCGCTGTACAGCTCGTATAGTTCGTGATTGAATCCTCTCCTCCAAAACCCGTCAACGCAAACGGGACCGAAAATCTTACGAAGAATTTTTCAAGGATATCTTCATCTTCTTGTAATAAAGTCCATGTTTCAGCGCCGTAAAGCAGGACTGGGATGACCAAGGTCTTATATAGAGTCTCCTTAGTTGTTCGAGATAGGGCTTTATTGTTGAATTGCCTTACAAGCCCAAAAAACGGAGATTGGCAAGAGTTATTCTTCGATTGATTTCTGCACTGATTTTGTTTGTTGAATTTATAGCAGAGCCAAGGTAGACAAAGTCCCTTACTACCTCGAAGTTATAGCTGCGCACTGTGACGTTCTGTCCAATTCGTCGGTGTGGGATATCCCTTCTTGTTGACAGCATATACTTGGTTTTGCCCTCGTTTATCGCTAAACCCATTTTGGCCGCTTCCGCCCCAATGCTTGCAAACGCACCGGTGACAGCCCGCTGAGTTCTTCCGATAGTGTCTATATCGTCTGTATGTCTATATCGTTGGCGTATGCAAGTAGTTGTACAGACTTGTAATAGATTGTGCCTCTGGTGTTGGCTTGTGAGTTCCGCACAATCCGTTCAAGTACAATGTTAAAGAAGTCACATGACAGCGCGTCACCTTGTCTAAAACCTTTTTTCAAATCAAAGGGCTCGGTGAGGTCATAACCGACCTTGATGGAGCAGCGAGCGTTCTCCATCGTCATCCTGCACAGACGGACAAGTTTGGCAGGGATGTCAAAACTAGACATGGCTCTATAAAGCTCTTCTCTATAGATGTTGTCATAGGCGGCCTTGAAATCGATAAAGAGATGGTGAGTATCGATTTGGAATTCTTAGGTTTTCTCCAAGATCTGCCGGAGTGTGAAGATTTGATCGATGGTGGACTTTCCTGGCCTGAAACCGCACTGATAGGGTCCAATCAGGTTGTTCATAAAAGGTTTCAGGCGTTCACACAATATCGCAGAAAAGATCTTGTATGCGATGTTGAGGAGACTGATGCCTCTATAATTGGCGCAGTTGAGGGGGTCTCTTTTCTTGTGGATCGGGCAAAGGATGCTGAGATTCCATTCATCAGGCATACACTCGTCTGACCAAATCTTAGAGATGAGTTGGTGTATGCACTCTAACAATTCATCCCCAACTGCCTTGAAAAGTTCGGCCGGTAAGCCGTCAGGTCCAGCAGCCTTGTTGGATTTTAGCTTGGATATTGCTATCCTCACTTCGTTTTGGTCAGGTGGACAGAAATTTTGACTATCATCGTCTATGTTGAATGGTTCATTCTGCCTGACAGCGGGATGTTGGTGTTCGTCGCCGTTACACAGTCTGCAGAAGTAGTTTTTCCATATTCTCAGCACCGACTGTGATTCTACTACGAGGTTTCCATTTTCATCTCTACAGGTTTCTGTACGGGTATTGCTTTTCTGACACGTTCTTTTTACCTATTGGTAAAACTTCCGTACATTGTTCCTGGAGTATAAACTCTCGATATTCTCAAACGAGCGCTTCTCATGCTCTTTCTTCTTCTTTTGGAGAAGCCGATATTCTTCCCGTCTCTTTTGCTCGTAGAGCTCACGAGCAGCTCTCGTCTTTCTTTGCGGCGCCACTTTGTCTGCCTCTTGTTTTGCTGCATGCACTCGTTGGCATTCTTCGTCAAACCAGGGGTTTCGTGGTGGTAGGCGAGCGAAACCCAGCACATCAGTCGCGGCGTTTCTGATGCCATGTTGGCAGCGTTACCACTGGTCTTCGGCGCTTGATGCTGGCGGCAATTATATAAGTAAATTAAAACGACCGCAATTAATGAGTATCCAAAATGAACTGACTTTTATTTTCACAAAAATAATTCTAAAACACGAACGCTATCATAATCGGAAGTCATACCGTGGGAGCAGACGCAACGTCAGCGTTCTGTTGGCGTTTGGTTACATCTGTATTCTTCGTTCTCACCTGTATTACTTTCCGATTATGATCACGCTTACATTTCGTGTATACTTATGTGTTTTATTAAATATGATACATTATGTGTTTTATTAAATATGATGTACATAACTCGGCATAGGGGTGATTGAGAGATTTCGGGATGCGCGTTCAGCGAAGAGTCTGGCGGTCTCTTGCGATTGTAGCTTTTCGACGTTTAATTTTCTCACAGTGATTCTTCTTTGTTGCTCAGATTAGGATATCCGCATTCGTACCTTGGCTACAACAAGGTCATGATCCGAGTCCATGTTGGCCGCTCGGAAGGTCCGGACATCCAGAATACTGGAGGCATGCCTTGCGTCGATCGCAATATGATCAATTTGGTTGATCGTTACATGATCATTGGACCGCCATGTCTGCTTATGAACATCGAGATGAGGAAACCATGTGCTTGCTCTGGTGACATTTCGCTCCACAGCGAAATCAATTAGCCTTAGTCCGTTATCAGACGTGGTGTCGTGTAGGCTATGCTTACCGACTGACCTACCAAAGATGTCCTCCTTTCCTATTGTGTTTATACGAGCACAGTTTTTCATCCTCTTTTTGCCCGGCCCATCCCATCGCACTTTCTGGATGACGATAATATCTGCTTTATAGCAGTCTAGGGCCTCTGCTAGTTGTTTGGCTGCACGTGGTCTGTAAAGGGACAGAACATTCCACGTACAGATCCGAAGGTCGTTGTCCTTATTTCGTTTGCTGCGGTCGTCATCAGTTGAGTCATCCTTATCCGAGGATTTTGGTTGTTTCGGAACCATAGATTTTTTACGTGGTAGGGAAGTTACTCCGACGGCACAACCCCCAACCTGGAGGGCGAGTTCCTTAATTATTCCCCTAGGACGAGGGGCCGGGTACACCGGTGCCAGTAGTCCACTACGGGAGTATGAGCGCTGCCGTTGACCCATTAAGGAGCTCCTCCGCCACCATCTCTATTCCAATGTCCTGATCAATATTGGAAATTCCTTACCGACCTGTGATTCGAATACGTCGAAGCAGCTCGCGCAAGGTATTCACTAAGTTCAACCTAACTGGATCTATAGACGCCACCGTTGACTCCGTCTAGGGAATTCGTCTGCTGCCGCCTGGAACAGGAAGAAGTGCTCTAGTGAGAGATCACTCTTCCCCCACTCTCTCATCTGCTGCCGCCAGGAATCCTCCAAACGGGGTTGGTTACCCATTTCTTGGATTAAGGTACTAGGCACCCGGCTGTCACCGCATGGAGGTTGAGAGTAGGAGTTGGTAGGCCTCAGCTGAGTGAAAACGCTTGTGTTTTCATATGATCGCATGCACTACCGTTTGACCAGCCCGAGATGTTTGGAATTCAATATTTGCAGCTGTTATTGAGTTAAGGGCAGCGAAGTTGGCCCATGAGTGACATCTTTGAATACCTTTTATGATATGTGAAAAGGTACTTATGTTGTTTTGCCTTGCGGCTATAGATATATCCACTAACCTCTCCAGCGTTTTTAGTAGATGCGAAGCTTTCCAGTCTTCGGTTTAAAAACTACTCTCACCTCTCTCCAAACTTTAGGTATATATCCATTATAAAGGCAGGATCGGAACAGTTTAATCGAAGAATGCCATATGCTGTTGCATCTCCACTGCTATAACTCTATCTGATCCTGCCGATTTGTATGGAAGGAAATATAAGACGCTCATAAGCTGTTTTTTTTTTAAGGAAGCCCAAATCCCAGAGAACTCGACGGTCCATTGTACTATTAGGCAGCAACCTTTCTTTGCTGCAGTGGTTGAAAAAACATTCATGTTATTCGTTTTCCATTTTATACTCCGTGGATGCCGTGGCGAAAGTGGTTAGTGTGTCGGACCACTGCACGTGAGGTTCCAAGTTCGAATCCCAGAAAACACCAACAAGTTTTTTCCGGTCCCACTTATCGCGAATGTCTGACAAACATCCGAGAGTATTGTTGTCACGCGAGTTATGTACATCATATTTAATAAAACACATAATGTATCATATTTAATAAAACACATAAGTATACACGAAATGTAAGCGTGATCATAATCGGAAAGTAATACAGGTGAGAACGAAGAATACAGATGTAACCAAACGCCAACAGAACGCTGACGTTGCGTCTGCTCCCACGGTATGACTTCCGATTATGATAGTGTTCGTGTTTTAGAATTATTTTTGTGAAAATAAAAGTCAGTTCATTTTGGGATACTCATTAATTGCGGTCGTTTTAATTTACATATATAATTGGCGCAGTCGAAATAGGATTGGGTAGAGAAATCCATAGAGGAAAACTCTCCCTTAACCCACGCAAACAACAAAATCAGTTCGCGAAGAATTAGACGAAAGAAGAACGAAAAAAAAAAAGAACGTGAGATAAAAAAAAAAAAAATAAACAACAAAAAATAAAAGATTTTGGATCTGTGTAATTTGTGAAGAACTGTGCAAATAGAGAAAATATAATCAAAAAACCAAAATAGTGAATATGGAGATAGTTGACATCATCACCAAGTTGCTGTAAGTAATGGTTTTCTTTTATGGCTAATTCCGAATCTTCATCCTATAATTCCCAAATTCCTCAAAATCTCAATTCTAACAATACCTTAGATTCAGTTCTTATTGACCTTGAAAGGCTTTATATTAGTGGAGGTAAGATGTCTGTGCAACAATTCTTGAGGGTTCATGCCGAAACAATCCCTGAATTCGACGGCGATGTGAACGAACTCAACTTATTTCTTGAGAGCATAGAGTCGATTGTATTGTATTTTTACGATAAAACTAAGGCAAATTATCAGAATGAAATGATATACAGAACAATCCTGAGCAAACTTAAAGGTTCGGCCAGGGAAATTATTAACATTAGTGGAGCGTCTACTATTGACGAAATTAAAACTGAATTAATTAGCAATTTTAGTGATCAGCGCGATGAATATTGTTTATCGTTTGATCTTAATAATTTAAGACAAAATACGAATGAAACGCCCTATCAGTTTCACGACAAAGTTCGTAAAATGTTAAATACAATAACAAATTATTTATCAATGCACGAAAAAAATATAGCTACCCGAAAAATAAAACTAGATATGTATAAGCAACAAGCTTTACAAGTTTTCTTAGCTGGTCTTAGACATCCTTATGGGATCATGGTTCGTACTAAAGAACCAAAGTCTATGGCAGAAGCAATTAATTTTATCCAAAAGGAAGAAAATATAAGGTATTTCCAAAATGGTCAACAGCAGTCTAGCTCTCACCAAAAAAAGAAATACACCCAAGACATTAATAACACGGGACCTAATATTACTCCTAGAAAACAAAATTATAACCAAGCAAGTCCAAAATATATTCAACCCACCAATTCTCAACCACAATTTTACAACCGCTTTCAAAATGCTCAACAACGGCAAATTCCATCCTCTAATTTTCCAACTCACACCCAAGTTTTCGGCAGAAGCCAAAATGTTTGGAAACCTAACCCAAACTCTAACAAAAACGCTCCAAAGCCTGTACCAATGAGTACATCCACTGCTCAATCTACAGTTATTCGTAAGCCTTATAATTCAAATTCTCATGAAACTTATTTTATGGAAGAATATGACCCTAATATTAATAGCCAGTTAGAAAACTCGGAAGGACAATTAGAATATTTTGAAACAAATGTGGAAATAGATGAAAATCAGGATTTTCACAAAAAGCCTCAACAGGATTACAAAACTTAGTTATTGACTTTAACAATTCTTTTGACAATAGGAAACTATCATACATCACAATTAAAAATCCACCCCTAAAATTACTAATTGACACAGGAGCAACAAAATCTTTTTTAGACCCATTCATTGTCGATAATTGTTTTTCACATTACAAAGTACATGAGCCGTTTGTCGTCACGACATCATTTGCATCTTCTGCGCACAATGTTACAATCAATATACCCGCGTTTGAAGAATTTAATGAAGACAAGAAAATTAAATTTTATTCATATAAATTTCATAATATTTTTGATGGTTTATTAGGACTTGATCTCATTCAAAATTTGAATGTTTCCTTAGACTTTCCGAATTCACAATTTATTACACCAAAAGCTAGGTTACCTATCGAGTATTTTAATTCAAACCCTCAATTGCTTTTACAAAAATTATTACCAGGTGAAACAGTTTCACAAATTCGAATTCCAGTTACTAATCAAAGTGGGCAAGTTTTAATTCCTGCCCAAACCATACAAAATTGTAAGATTCCGGAAACCCTAACTATATCTATTAATGGATGGGCAAATACGGAAATATATAACAAATCCGTACATGATGTTAATTTCACTGTTCTTTATCCAATTAAAACAATTCCAGTAGAAAATAATTTCGAGCTTTATCAAATGAACCTCGTAGAATCTCATTCATTAACGGAAAAACAAGACATTGCAAATTGCATAAGAACTGACCACATGAACGAGGAAGAAAAATCTAAAATTATTTCTTTATGTCAGAAATTCTCTGATATATTTTACACTGAAGGAAATTCTCTATCCTTCACTAACCAAATAAAACATAAAATCCGTACCCATGATGAAATTCCTGTTCATCAAAAGAATTATCGTTATCCTTTTGTACATAAGACTGAAGTCAATAAACAGATCCAAAAAATGCTGGAACAAAATATAATCAGATCAAGCAATTCGCCATGGTCATCTCCAATTTGGGTAGTCCCTAAAAAGGCAGATGCATCTGGTAAAAAGAAATGGCGCATTGTTATTGACTATAGAAAAGTCAATGAAAAAACGATAGACGATAGATATCCGATCCCTAATATAACCGACGTTTTAGATAAACTTGGAAAGTGCAATTATTTCTCCACAATAGATCTCGCAAGTGGGTTTCACCAAATTGAGATGCACCCCGATGACATCCAAAAAACCGCTTTCAATGTTGAAAATAGTCATTTTGAATTTTTGAGGATGCCGTTTGGCCTTAAAAATGCACCCGCTACATTTCAGCGTGTAATGGATAACATTTTGAAGGGTCTACAAAATGAAACTTGCTTGGTCTATTTGGATGATATAATTGTTTATTCCACTTCCATTCAAGAACACTTAGTAAACCTTAAAAAATTGTTTCAACGCCTTCGAGAAACCAATTTCAAAATACAGCTAGACAAGTCAGAATTCCTGAAAAAAGAAACAGCATATTTGGGTCATATTATAACACCTTCTGGTATTAAGCCAAACCCAGATAAAATCAAATGCATCACTAATTTCCCCATTCCCAAATCAACAAAAGAAATTAAAAGTTTTTTAGGGCTTCTCGGTTATTATCGAAAATTTATCCCTGATTTTGCCAAAATTACCAAACCATTGACTTCATGCCTAAAAAAAGGGGCTAAAATAGATCTTAATTCAAAATATATTCAGTGTTTTGAAACTTGTAAGCAACTTTTAACTAATGAACCCATACTGCAATACCCAGACTTTACAGTGCCATTTAATTTAACAACCGATGCAAGCCAATTCGCAATCGGTGCTGTTCTATCTCAAGGCCCCCCAAACCAAGACAAACCTGTTGCCTATGCGTCGAGAACTCTAAACGATGCTGAACAAAACTATAGCACAATCGAGAGAGAACTCCTCGCAATTGTTTGGGCAACAAAATATTTTCGCCCGTATTTGTACGGACAGAAATTTAATATTTACACGGATCATAAACCATTACATTGGTTGTTTTCTATGAAAGATCCTAGTGCCAGATTAGTAAGGTGGAGACTAAAACTAGACGAATTTGATTATAATATTTTGTATAAAAAAGGTACACTTAACTCCAATGCAGACGCATTATCTCGAGCAAAAATATGCGAACTCAATGCCAATGAAACTAGTAGCGAACAAATTTCTGATAGGAATTCCCAGATTAATACAGATGTTCAATCGATTATCGGTAATGTAGATGAGAATTCCGACGTATGCGAAATTGAATCTAACATTGATTATAATGTCGAAAACTCCGACAACGAAACGATGCATACTAGTCATGAGAATCCAATTTTAGAAATTCCTTTCTCCGAAACACCTATTAACTATTTTAAAAATCAAATTTTCTTAAAAGTTGTATTGCATTCCCCCAAATCACTAAAATTGCTTCGTTTTTTTTGGTAATAAAACAAGAATTATAGTAGAGATTTCCAAACATAATTTTGAAACTGAGATTATTAGCACTTTTAAAGAATTAGCTACTTCCAACAAAAAATTTGCAATCAATTTGGATCCGCCTGAATTAATTCCTAGATTTTGTAGGGTTCTTAAAGATACCTTTAAATATTCAGCTTTAAAATTAATTCTATGTAATATTATCCTAGAGGACATCAAAATAAGTACTAAGCAAGAAGAAATTGTAAAAAAATGCCATGAAGGAATTACAAACCATCGTGGTATAATCGAAACAGAAAGGGAAATTAAACGGTCTTACTATTGGCCGAGCATTAGAAGTAGTGTAACTAAATTAATAAATAACTGTTCATTATGTCAAAGGATGAAATATGATCGTAATCCTCCTAAGCAAAAATTCGAAATTACTCCGACTCCAAGTAAACCCTTTGAAATTCTGCATGCAGATACTTTTACAATAAAAGGGCAAAAGTTCTTAACAATAATCGACAAATTTTCTAAGTATTCACAAGCATATCCCCTTGATGCCCTCACGGCAATTCATGTAACAAAAGCGTTTATTACATTTTTTACTCACCATGGTACACCGAAATTGTTAATTCTTGACAATGGTTCCGAATTAAGAAACAACATAGTAAAAGAATTCGCGTGCCTGCACAAAATTGAAATTCACTTTATTACACCATTAAATCCTAATTCTAATAGCCCTATTGAACGATCTACCATTATAGAGCATCTGTGTGTTCTCCAAGAGACAAAGAAAGATTTGAATATTTTAGACCATATGCCCTATGCAATATTGGGTTATAACCATTCTATACATTCATCCACAAAACATCGTCCAATAGATATTGTTAATGGACATCTAGATTTCAAAAATCCTTTCGACATTGATTTGAATAAAATCCTATTCACTAACTACATCAAACAACATAAAGCTAATACGATCGAAATATATAAAAATATTAATCAAGAAGTTGCTAAACAAAAGCAATCTACCATCGAAAAAATTAATGAAAATAGACACGAACCCTTAAGATACGAGCCGAATAGTTTAGCTTTTCATAAGACACGAGCTCGAAATAAGGTAAGCCCTAGGTTTAAGACCCACGTCGTAACAAACGATAATGGGGTAACTATTCAAACACCTGATAATTTTTATCACAAAAATAACTTAAGACGGCCATTAACGGATTAATAAAACATTTTTCCACAGAATTTTGCTCCCACAACTGGCATCGCTCATAGCACAAGATATTAAAATAACAAATTTGGATTCCAACCCCGGCATACTCCCATTTAAACTTGGAAAAGCAAAATTACGCCAAGGTTTTCATACGTTTATCCATTTTTATGATCTTTCACCAATAGAAACAGAAATTCAAACTGTATCTAACCATTACGATTCATGGAATAAATCTATAGACTTTAATAAGAAACCATTTTCCGAAATGAAAAATATGGATATTCTTGTTAAATTTCAAATTAACTTGCTAAAAGAGAAGTTTAGTTCAATTCACCCTAAACAAAGAATAAAAAGAGGAATCATTAACGGTATTGGTACCGTCTTTAAAAGTATTACCGGAAATTTGGATTCAGAAGATGGTAAACGTTATGATCAGGCATTAAACACTCTCACTAATAACCAAAACCAAATCGCGATTACTCTCAATAGGCAAATTTCCCTCACAACTAAAATTATCGAAGACTATAACAAAACTATAAATTTTATTAAGAAAAACGAGGAACAATTAATCGCAAAGATCACTCAAATGAAAAAGTTAGACAATCCGATAACTGATTTTCTTTTCGCCAGGAATGCACTCGATGAAATAAGTTCTGTTGCGAATATACTATTGCATTTACTGAATAACATAGAGGATGCAATGGCCTTTGCCCGACTCAAAATTATTCACAATAGTATTCTTTCAAGTGAAGACCTAAATTTTATAATACAAGAACTTTTTAAATACTACCCTGCAAACGAATTGTTTTTTGAGAAAGATGTATCAGACGTACATAAATATTACGATCTTATGGATATTGAATCTTACCAATCCAATAATAGAATAGTCTTTATTATCCATGTGCCCATAATGTATCCCGATGTGTACTCCTTTTACCACCTGTATCCAATTCCTACTAAAAATAACACCATCCTGGTCCCACAAAAACCCTATTTAGCTATATCTGAAACCCATTACCAATATGAAGAACATGAGTGCCGGAAAATCCATCCATTATACTATTGCGAAGATTATAAACCAATTATCGACGTGAAGGAGAAAGATTGCATCATCCAAATTCTCCAAGTTAAAGCACAGGAAATTACTGCATGTCATCCAGTTTCTGTCGAAATTCGTCAAAATATAATCCAACGAATAACCGCCAAGTACTATATCGCGATATTACCCGAGCGGATAAAATTAGCGATCAATTGCCAGCACAGTGATTTTACGTCATTAATTGGATCATCCCTAATTGAAGTACCAGTCAATTGTAGCTTCAAAACCACCAAACACGCTTATGCCAACTACGAACAAACAACAGTTGGACATCCATTACTTTTACCCGCAATAAATATCACACAACTATCTGAAGACAAAATAACGCTGACACTCAATGACATTCCGCTGGACGGAATTCACCGCCTTTTAAAGGAACAAATCAATATCCAACGAATTGCACTAGAGACATCAGGACAGCCAAATAATGTAATCCCTTGGATCATCTTCATAAACGGAGCAGTACTGATGCTACTAATATTCATCTATTACATCAAAAGGAGCAATAAACAAATGCCAATTGTGCGAGCACCAGAAGAACATGCCGAAAATTCAGCGTCTATAAATTTAAAGCATTTCGACGCTTAATCAAGTTTTACTTTACTTTGCCTTAAACATTTTTTTTTCATACGCTAACGTATGTTTTTTTATTATTTCTTTTATCTATCCGTTTGAATTAAAATCAAAAATTGAAAATAATTAATAAGCTATTGTTAAACAGTTTATATTATGTTGTTAATTCGGAAAAGAATCAAATATTAATATATAATAATTATATAAATACCAGATTTCATATATGCAGTTATATTTTTCAAAAGAACACTAAATAAATTGTACATATTACATACGAAGAAATGTCAAATAAATGTGAAATGTTAATATGGTATTTCAAAGTACATATGCGACTACATAATATTAAACAAAAATAGTTAATGCTCTCTCTGGTAATGGAGGAGTTATGTACATCATATTTAATAAAACACATAATGTATCATATTTAATAAAACACATAAGTATACACGAAATGTAAGCGTGATCATAATCGGAAAGTAATACAGGTGAGAACGAAGAATACAGATGTAACCAAACGCCAACAGAACGCTGACGTTGCGTCTGCTCCCACGGTATGACTTCCGATTATGATAGCGTTCGTGTTTTAGAATTATTTTTGTGAAAATAAAAGTCAGTTCATTTTGGGATACTCATTAATTGCGGTCGTTTTAATTTACATATATAATTCGCGAAAGCTTCTCAAACTAAATTGCCTAAATTTTTGTTCATTTTAGACACTTCTAACTTCAATATTGCTGAACCGATTTGAATAAAGTTAAATGTTCTGAATAGTGTATTAATCATTCAAGAGACTAAAGTATCAATCATTAATCTTTGCTTCCTAAAAACGGAGAAGTGAGCCAAAATATAAGTTCTTGTGTAAGGAATAAATCATAAGCAACCGCGAGTCATTACAATCATTGAGTTAAGGGGTTATACGCAGTTGCAAGGCCAAAAGAGGTTGTTTATTTACGAATTTTTTTCTGAAAAGGGATTTTATTTGACAAATACAAGAAGTATTAACACATGTAGCGGCAACTTTTAGCTTTAAAACGGTATGTTTAATTTTTAAAATTATTGAGTTACAGTGCTCCTGTAGACGATCTCCTGGAGGTCCTCCAAAAAAAGGTGTCTGGCGGTGAGCACGATATCTCCGGTTTGGATTGTTTAAAACAAAAAAACTGATTTTTGACAAAATGGCGGGTTCTAAAAAAAAAATTCGATTTTCGACCAAAATTTTTTCCTTAAATTGTTTAAAAAAACAGAAATAATTTTCGGAAATATAATTTCTTCGATCAATCCCTGGAAAATATATCTGAGAAGGTAGTGTTAAAATTGCAGACTGATTGGTTGAGCCGTTTTTGAGAAATTGTGCTCACTTGAGAAAAACGCGTTCAAAGTTTCAAAAGGCGTTCACACACGCTCCGGGACGTCCTTACAAATGTGCTTGTATTTGCAAGAGTATTTTTATTATTATTATTTTATATTTTTATTATTATTATTTATTTTGAAATTTCCAGAGAATATACTCAAATATATGTACATTCCGAAAATGCAATAAAACAAAAATCGATTTTTTGAAATTTCTAACTGCGTATAACCCCTTAAGGAATCTTTTTTCTTTCCTTCTTGCTTCTGGTTCTGGTTTATCGACGGAGAAGAGCAGTAGCAATCCTGAAATGAAGTTTAAAAAGATAAGTGCTTCTTTTGATTGGAAGAATTTGTGCTGAGAGTGCTCTGAAGTGTACGTGAAATTGCATATTAAAAGATTCAGTTAAGCGGGTACCGGCAGCTAGTTCTATTTAACAAAGTACGCACAACAATCCTATGCACTAATAGAATCACTTGCCGTGTTTTTTTTAAACCTAGGCAGCTAGTCCTTCATTTAAACGATTTTCTAGCCAGCCAAAGCCAACCGATTTTATACGAACATATCTCTAGGAACCAAGCAACCTCGCAGTGACAGCAACAACAAATAACTAAAAAATATTCGTTTATGCGCCGCCTGAAATTAGGCATCACGAAATTCCCAGCCAGTAACTTTTTACTGGGGATAAAATCAAGAGTAGTAGCCAGTCGGTTGTTGTATTTGCTTTATGTGTAAAATTTTACTTTACTAGCAACTGCTGGCTGGCTGGGTTTCAAAAAAACACGGCTACTGTTTCGATTCTTACACGGGGTGGAGCAGCAAATATACATATAGAAGCGTTAGAGAAACTGCCAAATAGAGCACTGAAAGTAATACCTAGCGACGATTACAATATTCTCCGCGCTTCAGATATCTTCAAGAATATCTGAAATTAGAATATTATGGTGACAATCGTTTTCAAAGTCCTTTACAATACGATGTCAATAAAAGAAGACAAGCCCAGTGTTTTTATTCTCCTTTTTTTTAGTTATCGCTAGTGTTCGGGGTGAACCTGGGCCTTAACCAACAACATAATGATTTATTCTGCCAGACAGCTAGATGTTGGTCTTCGTCGCTGTTATACAATCTGCAGAAGTATATTAGTTTTTCTACATACATATATTCTCAGCACGGACTGTGATTCTACTACGATGTTTCCATTTTCATCCCTACAGGTTTTTCTATGAGTTTTGCTTCTGTACATTATTCCTGAAGTATGTATGTATGCGTAGGTAAACATCTCTCAGATGAGTGTCACCTAAATAAGCAAACCCCAGCCACTTGCATAAACTGTAAAGGAAAACACCCTGCGAACGATCGAGGTTGCGAAGTGGCGAAAGAGCTCCAAAAAAGGCGCGATACGCTCAAAAATTCCAAGCGCACGAATCCAAAACCAATTGAGAATAGACCCAAAATAGCTGCGAAAAAAGCAGCGAAAGATAAAAAATCCGTCAATAATCTCTTAAGATCGGGTAATGAAGAAAAACTCAAACGTAGTAGAGAAAAGGTGACAGGAGCTAAATCCTCGAATATTGGCGTGCAGTCTTATGCTCAAGCGGCGATGACAGCTAATGGCAAGTACAAGACCGACAGCTCACGAGAGATCAAAGCAAGAAATCATCCAAACTTTAACGTAAAGACTCCTGCTCAAGCTGCGACATTGGAAAACGGTAATAGAGGTAGCTCACAAGATCATGTATCCCATGTTTTTTCCCTAATTCTTGCGAAACTTGAAGAGCAATCCAAAACAAACAAAGTTATTTTCGAGAGACTAGTTGCACTACAAAACAACATTCATAACACGCGCACTTCAACCAGAATATGAAAGAAACGCCTAAAATTCTTACATGGAACGCCAACGGGCTCATACGACGACTCGACGAGTTAGAAATACTTATACGAGAAAAAGACATTGATATATGCTTGGTCTGTGAAACTCATCTGACAAAGCAATCGAATGTTAAGATAAGGGGATATAGCGTGTATCACGCCTTCCACCCATCGGAAAGAGCCAGAGGCGGATCATCCTTGTTTATAAAAGAATGTATCGAACACTCAGCGGAAGTAAAGATTGAATTAGAAGCAATGCAAGTAAGCACGGTACGCGTTAGAAATAGACATTTTGCCTTCAACATTTCGTCTATATATTGTCCACTGCGATGTAAACTTATTATTGGTGGTGACTTCAACGCGAAACACCCCTCCTGGGGTTCAAGGTACGCCTCTCAGAAGTGTAGAAAGCTTTATAATGCGGGTATGCAATACTGTTGTGATTTTCACTCGACTGGTAAACCAACATATTGGTCGACTGATAGAAATAAGATACCAGATCTGATCGATTTCTTTTTTGTTAAAGGAATATCTGGCAACTGTATAAAAGTTGAAGAAAGCTTTGATCTCTCCTCTGATCATTCTCCAATCATTATGACGATAAGTGAAGCTCTGATTAAAAAAGTAGGACCGGCCAGATTAACCAGCGCGAAAACTAATGGGAATAGCTTAAAAAAAGATATTGAAGCAAATATTGAGCTGAGCGTATCACTTAAAACGCCCTATGAACTTGAAGTTGAAGTTGATCGCTTCGTCGAAATCCTACAGAATGCCGCGTGGAAAAATACTCCCAAACCTAAGAAAACGCCGGCCAGTTACATTCAAACTTATCCGCAGGAAATAAGAGAGATGATTAAGGAGAAGAGAAAAGCGCGTAAAAGATGGAAACAAACTCGGGCTCCGCAACATAAAGCACATCTTAACCGTTTGTGCAACTCACTAAAAAGATCTATTAAAGACCTTAAAAATAATGAAATGCAAACTTACCTAGAAAGCTTAACGGCAGAAAAAGATTCTAATTACTCGCTTTGGAAGGCTATAAAAGGTATTAAAAAACCTCAAATTCAAGCCGCCCCAATTAGGAAAAATCAAGACGAATGGGCCAGGCACGATAAAGAGAAAGTGCAAGTTTTTGCCACCCATCTGGAAGGAACTTTCAAACCGTTGGGTGGACAAACTTTTATTCAAAATATAAATACGTCATATATAGCCAATAGCGTAATAAGAAATGCAACACTTACCGAAATTAAGGAAGAAATAAAGAAACTTAAACCTAAGAAGGCTCCTGGATACGACCTAATTACGGGAGAGGTTCTTAAAGCACTACCAAGAAAAGCTCGAATTAAGCTTCTGTTCATTATAAACGCCGCGCTTAGACTAGAATATATTCCCAGTCAATCGCCGAAGTCATAATGGTCCTTAAGCCCGGAAAACCGCCGAATGAAAAAACGTCTTATAGACCGATTACGCTTCTTCCAATTATATCCAAAGTTTTCGAGAGAATATTGACTAAGCGAATACAGTCGGTAATAGAAGAAGGGCATCTCATTCCGGATCATCAATTCGGATTCTGAAGTAAGCATTCTACAGTTGAACAAGTACATCGAATAACACATGTAATCAAAAAGTCACTTAAAGAAAAAAAGATTTGTTCAAGCGTATTCCTTGACGTCTTTCAAGCCTTTGACAAGGTCTGGCACGAAGGCTTAAAGTCACGACAAGTTCTGCCAGAGCACCTATATAATATTTTGAAGAACTAGCTTACGAATAGACTATTCCGCGTCAAATGTGGAAACGAATATTCGGATTTTAAGGAAATAATGGCTGGGGTGCCGCAAGGAAGCGTTCTTGGTCCGGTTTTATATCTATTATACACTCGTGATATACCGCAAGTAGAAGGCACTGAGCTAGCTACATTTGCCGACGACACTGCTATCTTGGCAGTAGGTAAAACGGTTGAAGATACTGCAGAAAAACTGCAAGAAGCTTTGGATAGAGTAAATGAATGCACAAAGGTTTGGCGAATCGCCCTCAACGAGACCAAATCTGTTCATGTAAATTTTTCTTTTAGGAAAATAAATAATTTGCCGATCTTTTCAAGCTCGGTTCAAATCCCGTTTGCAAACGAGGCTAAGTATCTTGGAATGACACTTGATACAAAGCTGAAATGGAAAACGCACGTAAAGAAAAAAAGCAAAGAACTATATAATAAATATCGAGAAATGTATTGGTTGCTTGGAAAATATTCCAAGCTTAATATAGAGAACAAACTGTTTTTATATAAGCAAGTGATAAAGCCTATATGGACATACGGTATACAACTCTGGGGTAAGTAATATTAAAATTTTACAAACTTTTGAAAACAAATTGCTAAGAGGTATTGTAAATGCGCCATGGTATATCAGAAATAGCGATATCCACAGAGATCTTGGCAGTGAAGCAATCGAAGACGAAATCAAAAACTACCCGAGAAGACATAAAAGTCGACTGGAAAGTCACGTTAATATTACAGTCCTCCAAGTTTTGGATGAAAGAAACTTACTACGCCGTCTACAAAGAACAAAACCTTTAGACTTGGCGCGATAAGTAACCGCGTCTAAACTGCGCAGCCGGCAGGAACTTCTAATGGGAAGGTCCCTGCAAAACGTCCTTATTTCGTGAAATGAAAACTACTTGATAAGTCGAATACTTAGTTGTAGTAAAAATAAAAAACAAATCTGTTTTGAAGGGAGGTTTTTTAGTGGGTAAGAATCCCACACTACTATGAGCACGCGCTGTCGATCCTCATAGTGTCTTGTTGAAGATTTTCACCTACCCTCGGAAAAAAAAAAAAAAAAAAAATCCTGAAGTATAAGCTCTCATTATTCTCGATCGCGCGCTTATCGTCTTCTTTTTCCTTCTTTTGGAGAAGCCGCGGTTCTTTCTGTCTTCTTTGCTCGTAGAGCTCACGAGCAGCTCTCGTCTTCCTTTGCAGCGCCGCTCTATATGCCTCTTGTTTTGCTGCATGCAATCTTCGTCAAACCAGGGTCTTCGCGTTGTTGGTCGGCGACACTCAGCACATCAGTTACGGTATTTCTGATGGCATGTTGGCAGCGTTGCCACTGTTCTTCGGCACTTGATACTGGCGGCATAGGCGTGATTTAGAGTTTGGGATTCGGGTTCGGCGAAGAATCTGGTAGTCTCTTGCGATTGTAGCTTATCGACGTTAAATTATCTCACAGTGATTCTTCTTTGTTGCTCAGTTTGGGATATCCGCATTCGTACCTTGGCTAAAACAAGGTAATGATTCGAGTCTATGTCTGCCGGTCGGAAGGTTCAGATATTCAGAATACTAGACGCATGTCTTACGTCGATCGGAATATGATCAATTTGGTTGATCGTTACATGATCATTGGACCGCCATGTCTGCTTATGAATATTGAGATGAGAATGACGGTTCATTCTATAGCGAAATCAATTAGCCTTAGTCCGTTGTCAGACGTGGTGTCATGTGAACTTTGGTTACCAACTGCCCTTCTAGAGACGTCTTCCTTTCCTTTTTGGTGTTAAAACCGCCCAATATGATTTTAACGTCGTATTCAGGACATTGCTCGTATGTTTTGCCGAGAAGCTCGTAAAAACAATCCTTGGTGGGGGCATAAACACATACATATCTTGCTTATGTTACTAAATCTAGCCTTGATCCGGATTGTCATAGCACGTTCTCTCACGTGTCGGAAACTCAAGACTTCTTGCCTAGGTCTGCCGCGTATAACAAGTCCGCCTCCAAATAAGCGCTGTTTTTTGTCTCTGTAGCAATCACCGTAGTAAATGTTACAGTTTTTCATCTCCTTTTTGCCTGGCCCATCCCATCGCACGGTTATACCTGCTTTATAGCAGTCTAGGACGTCTGCTTATTATTCAGCTGCACGTGGTCTGTTAAGAGACCGAACATTCCACGTACAGATCCGAAAGTCGGTGTCTTAATTTGAACAGTTTAACCTTCCTTATTCGAGACTTGTGGTGGTTTCGTAACCGGTGCAATTTTACGTGGTAGGGAAGTTATTCCGACGGAACAATCCCCTACCTGGATAGCTAGTTCCTTCTGTTATACCCCTATGATAGTGCGTTGGTTCACCGGTGTCAGTAGTCCACTACGAGGGTATTAGCTCTGCCGTTGGCCTATTAAGGGTTCCTCCACCATCGTCTCTATTCCAAGGTCCTAACTAACCTCGGCAATTCCTTACCGACCTGTGATCTGAGTATATCGAAGCAGCTCGCGCAAGGTGTTCACTAAGTTCAACCTAACTGGAACTATAGACGCCACCGCTGACTCCATCTAGGGAAATCGTCCGCTGCCCAACGTTCCAGTTTCCAGTCCGGAAAATCTTGGAATCTACTCTAGTTAGACGGCGCAGTAGTAGATGGCCTCACGGTATGTGGCGCAAACAAATGAAGGGGAACCTCAACCAACTTGACGTGCACAACTAAGCGCAAGCTGGCTCTTAGCCAGGCTGGCTGGAGAGGCTTGCTAGTTGAGGCCCTGGTACGCCCCTGACTGTATCGCCACTTCACTAAGTAAGCTAGGTTTGGGTGCGGGATATATGGCATCGTATATACGGCATCTGATTAGTGTGAAAACTCAAAAAGGACATATATCCGAGGTCGTGTAAGCGACACCGGATACAAGTGAAACCGGCTTTATCGATTAGACGATAATCGTCTCAACAACTAGTTTATCGAAGCCCAAGGTTAGCACATGTTCTGCCAAACGATGACAAACTTCTTTACTGCTCGGGAAGCTGCAGTGTTCACATTTTCGTCGTTGAATTTATTTGTATATAATGTTCAACCCTGATTTTTTCTTGTTTAATGAAAAAAGTAATAATTTGTCTAACATATAACGATTTAAGTACTCCGACAACTAGGTACACAAGACACCCAAAAGCACCGAAGTCAATAAACCCAGAGTACATTCCGCGATTTTCTTACTTTATCAGTCTCTGCCATTGTTCCTATCAGACATCATAAATAAAACCACCTGTTTGATTTACAATTAATTTAATCGTCCGATGATTGTATTAATAGTTTTAGCTAAGTAAGTGGCCTTCCTGAAATAGTTAAGACAAGTGGCGGCCACATGTCAATTACAAAGATTACCATTAATCCCGGCCTTGAACCTCTACTATGTGCATATGTACGTAAACTCGCACTTGAAATACAGCAACTATCAAGTGCAAGAGTATCCGAACTAAGCAAATGCTTCAAGATGTTGTAAAACTCTTGTAATCAAAATTCTGATAATCTGGCCAGAAATACCTTAATCTCTCTTAATCTTAAGTCATATATTCTATATCGGCTTATGATTCGTATGCAGGTGTTCAATATACGAATTGCCAGGCGGAAATCTTTTAATCTAATCAGCTCCATCACATGAGCCATTTTCGGCCACTGAGTACTTATACCCAACAATCCCGGACTCACATACAATTGGCCATAAATCGCAATTCAAATTTGCAAATCAGTTGAAATTGATAACCAGGGTTTGCAACAAAGTAGATCTTGCAAGGCTTTCGATTATTATCAGAAGCGGATTGCAAAAGACTCGCAGCATCGCTTGCGAAACTTGCTTAGGAATAAGCAAACCCCCTGGTGTAGGTTATTGCGACCACACAACTTCAAGGCTCTTATCAAATATATTTTGAAATATTTAAGTTTTTTTTTTTTTTTTAATATGAGCGAGAACCAAAGTTCAGTGTACACTTTCCACGATGCGGATGTTTAGTACGGGGTTTCACTAATGGAAATGATTCGATAAGCAATGAACAAATGTTTTAAAGAGTTTTGTTTGAAATCGAAAACGTGTCGCGTCAATTGTGATAACAGGCGTAAAATTAGGTTCCTCTGTTTCTGGGGTAAGAAGTTATTTCAACTTAATTTGAAACACTATCAAAATAGTATCGGTACACACAGAGAGGCGGTCGAAAGTCTTGCTTGCTTTATGTATTGTACATAGAGTGGATATTGTTCTTAAAATGCATAAGAATCATCCACCATGGATTGATTTAATGTGACAATTCATTGGGCTGCTGAGAACTTAAATCCAGCAGATAACTATTTTGAAAGTTATTATTGAAATTTTCTAGTATCTTCCAGTAATTTGCATAATACTTCAAAGATGCATTCCAGACAATACCAGTCAGCGCAGGTTGTTTAATAAGACCAGCTGGGAAAATCCAGGAGCTATCTGAATTACTTTGTATTGACTGTAGAATGCGGCAACAAAAATGATAAAAAAAGAAACAACAAACAATCCGTTTGTGTGTACTTATCTATATATTCGACTCAGAAAAGAGTCAAGAAGGCTACGGTGGCACTTTTCTCTAGCAAAAAGACTAGAGAGAGGAAATGGAGCTTGCAACCTCATATAAATCACCGGCTCTATGTCTCGGTTATAAAATCGTTATTTACATATGGGATGGTTGTATGGTAGACCATAAGAGAATAGCCATAATCTAAGCAAAGTCCAACGATCAGTTTGTTCGTGCATAAGCGGAACGCTTTGAACGACACCCTCTGGACACTTTGTTTTATCTGTCACCTCTTGATATATTTGGTAGGCAAATGGCAGCTGTTCGCCTTAAAACAATCTCACAATGGACCAGTAAAGATTTTGGCCGGACGTCTATTCTAAATAGTTTTCTTTACGAAAACAAAGACTACACCACGTCCAGGTTAAATTTCGATAAAAACCTCCAGGTAACCATCCCTTTAAAGTCATTCTGTGAGGAAAAGGTTTTTCTGGAATACAAGTCGAATCACTTTTACTCTGATGGATCAAAAACAAAGGACGGGGTAGGTGAAGGTGTTTTCTCCGATAGGCTTAATCTTAGTCTCTCCTTTCGTCTTCTAAAGCACTGTAGCGTGCTCCAGGTGGAAAAAATGGCAGTTAAGAAAGTCTTACCTTGGCTAAAGGTAAACGAAATATTAGCTAATGATATCCACATCTTCTCAGACAGCCAAGCAGCAATCAAATCCTTGGAATCGATCTTCATAAACTCATTAGTAGCTCTAGATTGCCGATCGTTTCTCACAGAAATGGCGGAATAGTTCAGTACCAGTGTCGGGTGCCGGGGTATAGGGACATTACAGGGGATTGTAAGGCTGATGATGATGAACTCTCCAGAAAGGGAACCCATCCTTCCAGATAAAGGTACTCTAGGTATACCGATCGTTACTTACAAAACTCAAATTTAAGCTGGATGCTATCGAAAGAACAAATCTTAGGTGGACAATTGGAACAAAATATTTAGCTTCTCCAGGTCTTAGAAATCATTCCGAACGCAGCCTTTGCCTTGCTGATTCCATTCTTCATATTAAGTCCGGTGCCACCCTTGGCCGAGACAATACTTCCTAGGTAAGGAAAGTGGTCAACTTGTTGTAGAGGGTCATGGACTAATAAGTATGGTTTTCGTAGATGCCGTACAACCGTAGACCTGTTGAGTTACTAAGTAAACTAGCTTCCTATGGACTACCGCAACAACTCTTCGGGCTTATGACATATTTTCTTTAGGACATTAATTCATTAATTAATTATAATTATCAATGCTGGTATACACCAAGGATCCATTCTTTCTTCAAGATTATTTTAACTGCATATTAATGATCTCCTAGGAACAACAAAGGAGCCGATGACAGCTCTCTAGTAGTATGTTGCTCAAGCGACATGCTCGTGAGTGTCAATGCCTTACATAGTCATAGATGTGAGCAAATCCTCACAATTAACAAAGATCTGCGGAAAATCTTGCAATGTGGAAAAGCAAGGGTTGTCGAGTTCAACGCGAAGAAAGCACAATCCACCGCAATCCATCCATACAGGCCGTTGTGCATGCTACATACACTGGGGAAGTGCTCGAGAAAATTATACGGTTAAGACTAGAGCAATACACGGAAGGGGACTGGGGCTTTGTAACCGATAGTTTGGATTCCGAAAGAAACGAAGCACCAACAATGCAATACAAGCTGTGTGCGATATAGCACGTGAGGCAATTGCGGCAGAAAGGTGGCCCGGAGGAACAAAACAGTACTGCGCTGTGGTGACACTTGATGTCAAGAACGCGCTCAATTCAGCCGACTGGAGCTGTATACTAAAAGCACTGAGTGACCTACAGGAACCAAAATACATATCATCGAATACAGAACCCTTTACTATTACACAGAAGAGCGACCAAAGAGATTGTGGAAGAGTTCCACAAGGGTCGGTCCTGGGATCAATTCTATGAAACACAATGTTCGATGGCATTCTAGTAATACAAAGGCCGAATGGAGTAGACACTATCGGTTATGCCGACGATATCGGAATTTTAGTAGTGTCCAAAAAATTAGAGGACGTTTGGCAAAACTGCAATTAAACAATCGCAAACGTTAAGTTATGGCTACAGACATCAAGTTTAGAGCGAGCGGACCGCAAAACCGAAGCTGTTCTGGTAAGCAGCCGTTAAAAAGTGAAGCACCTCACCATTCAGATTGGTGAGCAAACTATCAAATCGAAGCCGTACATTAAGTACCTGGGAGTGTTGCTGGACCACAAACTCAGCTTCAGGGACTACTTAATGTACACAGGCGTCCTCCCGGGCAATAGCGACACTGTGCAGACTAATGCCAAATATTGGGGGGCTATAAAGCAGATATTACCGTCATACAGGAAGTGCAATGGGATGGGCCGGGCAAAAAGAGGATGAAAAACTGTGACATCTACTACGGTGATTGCTACAGAGGCAACAGGCAACGCTTATTCGGATGCGGAATTGTCATACGCCGCAGACTTAGGCAAGAAGTGTTAAGCTTCCAACACGTTAGCGAGCGTATTATGACTATCCGGATCAAGGCTAAATTCGCTAACATAAACCTAATATGTGTTCATGCCCCCATGGATGAAAAGGACCCTACCACCAAAGAGTGTTTCTACGAGCTCCTCGACAAAACATACGAGCAATGTCCTAAGTACGACATTAAAACCGTATTGGGTGATATTAACTCCAAAATAGGAAAGGTGGACGTCTTTGGTACGACAGTCGGTAAGCATAGCCTACACGACACCACGTCTGATAACGGACTAAGGCTAATTGATTTCGCTGTGGAGAGAAATGTCACCAGAGCAAGCACTTGGTTTCCTCATCTCGATGTTCATAAGCAGACATGCCGGTCCAATGATCATGTAACGATCAACCAAGTTGATCATATTGCGATCGACGCAAGGCATGCCTCCAGTATTCTGGATGTCCGGACCTTCCGAGCGGCCAACATAGACTCGGATCATTACCTTGTTGCAGCCAAGGTACGAATGCGGATATCCCAATCCGAGCAACAAAGAAGAATCACTGTGAGAAAATTTAACGTCGAAAAGCTACAATCGCAAGAGACCGCCAGACTCTTCGCTGAACGCGTATCCCGAAATCTCTCAATCACCCCTATGCCGCCAGCATCAAGTGCCCAAGACCAGTGGCAACGCTGCCAACATGCCATAAGAAACGCCGCGACTGATGTGCTGGGTCTCGCTCGCCCACCACCGCCAAACACCTGGTTTGACGAAGAATGCCGGCGAGTGCATGCAGCAAAACAAGAGGCATACAAAGCGGCGCTGCAAAGAAAGACGACAGCTGCTCGTGAGCTCTACGAGCAAAACAGACGGGAAGAAAATCAGCTTCTGCAAAAGAAGAAGAAAGAGCATGAGAAGCGCGCGTTTGAGAATATCGAGAATTCATACTCCAGGAACAATATACGGAAGTTTTACCAAAAGGTAAAAAGAACGTGTCAGAGAAGTAATACCCGTACAGAAACCTGTAGAGATGAAAATGGAAACCTCGTAGTAGAATCACAGTCGGTTCTGAGAATATGGGAAAACTACTTCTGCAGACTGTATAACGGCGACGAAGACCAACATCCCGCTGTCAAGCAGAATGAACCATTCAACATAGACGATGATAGTCAAAATTTCTGTCCACCTGACCAAAACGAAGTGAGGATAGCAATATCCAAGCTAAAATCGAACAAGGCTGCTGGACCTGACGTCTTACCGGCCGAACTTTTCAAGGCAGCTGGGGATGAATTGGTAGAATGCATACACCAACTCATTTCTAATATTTGGTCAGACGAGTGTATGCCTGATGAATGGAATCTCAGCATCGTTTGCCCGATCCACAAGAAAGGAGACCCCCTCAACTGCGCCAATTATGAGGCAACAGTCTCCTCAACATCGCATACAAGATCTTTTCTGCGATATTGTGTGAACGGGTGAAACCTTTTATCAAAAGCCTGATTGGACCCTATCAGTGCGGTTTCAGGCCAGGAAAGTCCACCATCGATCAAACCTTCACACTTTGGCAGATCTTGGAGAAAACCCAAGAATTCCAAATCGATACTCACCACCTCTTTATCATTTTCAAGGCCGCCTATGACATTTATAGAACCATGTCTAGTTTTGACATCCCTGCCAAACTTGTCCGTCTGTGCAGGATGACGATGGAGAACGCTCGCTGCTCCATCAAGGTCGGTAATGACCTCACCGAGACCTTTGATGTCAAAAAAGGTTTTAGACAAGGAGACGCGCTGTCATGTGACTTCTTCAATATTGTACTTGAACGGATTGTGCGGAACTCACAAGCCAACACCGGAGGCACAATCTATATAAGTCTGTACAACTGCTTGCATACCCCGACGATATCGACATTATCGGAAGAACTCAGCGGGCTGTCACCGGTGCGTTTGCAAGCATTGAGGCGGAAGCGGCCAAAATGGGTTTAGCGATAAACGAGGGCAAAACCAAGTATATACTGTCAACAAGAAGGGAAAGCCAACACCGACGAATTGGACAAAACGTCACAGCGGGCAGCTATAACTTCGAGGTAGTAAGGGACTTTGTCTACCTTGGCTCTGCTATAAATTCGAAAAACAAGATCAGCGCAGAAATCAAGCGTAGAATAAGTATTGTCAATCGCTGTTTTCTTGGGCTTATAAGGCAATTTAACAGTAAAGCCCTATCTCGAACAACTAAGGAGACTCTGTATAAGACCCTGATCAGCCCAGTCCTGCTTTACGGCGCTGAAACATAGACTTTATTACAAGAGGATGAAGACATCCTTGATAAATTCTTCGTAAGGTTTTCGGTCCCGTTTGCGTTGACGGGTTTTGGAGGAGAAGATTCAATCACGAACTATACGAGCTGTACAGCGACATCGACCTAGTCAAAAAACTGCGTATGCGGCCCCAATATGGGTATCACCATACATATCGACGGTATATACTAAGTCGTACATTAGAATTTTGAACTCGGCGCATAGAATCGCGTCTTTAAGGGTATGCTGCGCCGTTAGAACTGTATCAGCGGATACGATAAGCGTAATATTTGGCCGAATGCCTATCGAACTAGACGTGGAAAAGACTGCGGCCCTACGCGTAAACGAGCACGATGACGAAACAACAGCTATGCAATCTATAAAGACAGAATGGCAAGATAGGTGTAACATCACAACCAAAGGGCGATGGATATACAAATTAATCCCTGAAGTTGATGAAGGGATTAGCAGAAAGGACGGGGAGGTACACTACTATCTAACACATTTCTATCGGGGTACGGATGCCGTCCGGAGTATCTCTACAAGTACAAGCACGCGGATGGCCCATTCTGCCAGCACTGTGAAGGAAAAGTGCAAAGCGCAGAGCATACTGCACTTAGTCCTTAATGGTGGAAACTGGTCAGCTCTTTATAATTATTTAGAAGCGGCTTCCGCGTATCGGCACTGTATCATATCTGAATAAAAATAAAATTCCGTATATTGATAAAATTACGATAGTCATGCTTCCTTTATGATAGATTTGCAGAAACGTTAAATTGATAACATTGTTCAATGGCTTCAATCAGGCAGACGGCAACGCCACGTCTTACTATTTATTTTCCTATATATATAATTTTTTTTTGTATCTTTATCAAGAATTGTAATTTCAAAAATTGCTTATATAATAAAGTAAATCTTGAATCTGAATCATTGTCGTTGTGATGGGGGATTTGAATGCCAAGGTAGGCAGCGACAACGAAGGGCTCAAACATGTAATCGGGAAGCATGGACTTGGCAACCGCAATGACAACGGCGAAAGGTTTGTGGATTTCTGCAATGCCAACCGTCTTGTGATAGGTGGTACCATGTTTGAGAACAAGACCTGCCACAAAGTCAGCTGGGTTTCCAACGACAGGCAAGCAACTTCCAATCAAATTGACCTTCAGCCGCCGCGTTAGAAGTAGTTTACTAAACGTCCGAAACAGGCGAGGGGCAGATGTGGGGCTAGTAGAAGATCACCATCTTATGATAATTGCTCTCCAACTACGCACTCCTGCAGTTCGAAGATCCCACGACAACACAAGAATACCCAGGTTTAACATCGATAGACTTAGTGATCCCTCAGTGCACCAACAATTAAGGGAGCACCTTTCGCAAAGTGTGGATGCAATCCGAAATTCCCGCAACCATCCGGTGTGCTGCGAAAAATGTTTTTACATCTGGTGCTGAAGAATTGTCGGTCGATCGCAGGGAAGACATAGGGCCTGACTTTCCGAGGAAACCTGGAGACGGATTGACGAACAAAAACAGCTGAAAGCTCGCGTTGCAACTATCCAAGCAGCAGGGAGAAGCAAGCTAGAACCCCTATATCGCATGAAGATGAGAGAAGTTCATCGTAGCGTGCGACGTGACAGGCGCAACTACATCAACGTGCTGGCTACAGAAGCAGAAGAAGCTGCACGGAGCTGCGACAGCAGGACTGTCTACAGAATCAAGAAAGAGCTGACAGGTGGTCGCAGCTCCAGCCAACACCCAGTGAAAAGCCTAGACGGCTCCTTGCTATTTTCGGATGAGGACCAGCTCAAGAGATGGAAGGAGCATTTTGGTATGGTTTTGAATAGCGTATTCGCTAGCGATATGCTCCCAAATCAGACTGAGATTTCCGAGGTGAGAAGTTCCCTAATACGCACCACGACTCCCAGTAATGATGAGATCACTACCGCGATCAAGGCACTCAAAACCAAGAAGGCGGTAGGACTTGACGGTATTCTAGCAGAGCTCTTACGAGCAGCGCCCACAACATCGGCTGAGCTTCTGCTTTCACTTATAGGGAGAGCTTGGGAAGCTGAGAGCTTTCCTAATGAGTGGAAAAGGGGAATGATCGTCAAGCTTCCTAAGAAAGGAAATTTAATGGAGTGCGGAAACTGGAGGGGTATCTGCGTGCTGCCTGCTGTATCTGAGATAATAAATAAAATCATCCTAGAGCGAATCAAACAACATCTCGAAGACACACTCGATGCCGAACAAGCAGGTTTCCGCTCTGGATCTTCTTGTGCTGACCAAATCAACACCCTGCGGATTATCATTGAACAGTTCGTTGAATATCGATCGCCACTTCACCTGTTGTTCATCGATTTTGAGAAGGCGTTCGATAGTATCAGGGAGTTTATTTGGCGTGCCTTACGCAGGAAAGGTATTCCCGATAAACTAATTTCTATTATCAAAGCTGCATATGAAGGCTCCAAATGTCACGTTCTGCACATGGTAAGACAAGGCTGTATCCTTTCACCAATACTATTCCTATTGGTGATTAGCTATGTGCTTCATGCAGCTTTGTCGACGGAAAACGGAGGAATTCGATGGACTCTTACATCTCAACTGAAACATCTTGACTACGCTGACGATGTATGTTTACTCTCTCACAGAATAATGGACCTCCACCAAATGACAGCAGATGTGAAGAGGGAGGCGAAAAGGATAAAGGAGAGAGATTAATACGACAAAAACTAAAATTGTCACCCTTGGAAAGACCCCATCGGCTCAAATATGCATTGCTGGACAACCGGTAGAGAGAGTAGAGGTTTTCCAGTATCTTGGGAGTATTGTCTCGACCGATGGTGGAACAGAACTGGATATAGCCAACAGGATCACCAAAGCAAAGTCCGCGTTCGGTATGTTGTCCCGAATATGGCGAAGCAATGCAATCAGTTTGAACATCAGGCTAAGACTGTCCCGCTCCAATGTTAAATACGTGTTGTTATATGGATGTAGCACATGGAGAGTGACGACTACTATCATTAGAAAGCTGAAAAATCGTTAATATGTGCCTGCGCAATATCTTAAGGATTTTCTGGCCCAATCGTATCTCTAACGAACACCTTTACGAGATAACGGGTCCGGAACCAATAGGCACAACCATCCAACGATGGAAGTGGCAGTGGATTGGTCACACGTTCCGAAAGGGTGACAGTTCCATAGCGAACCATGCTATACAATGGAACACTTTAACTCAGAAAGGCAGAAGACCTGGCGGTCCGAGGAGAACATGGCGCAGAACAGTCAAGAAGGAGGCAAAGCAGTTGGGGAAAAGTTGGGGAGAAGTCAGACACATTGCCAAAAACCGTACATGATGGCGCGTAGGCGAAGTAGAGGCGCTAGAGCCCAAAATGTGATACAGGACATAAAGTAAGTAACAGAATGATCCCTAGAAACTCGACATTTCAACGTCCTACCAGGCAGGCTACTAGAGGACACAAATTTGATTTTCACTTGGCAACCGCAAGAACATCATTCTTCCAAAATTTATTTTGTTTCAGGAGAGACAATCTTTGAAACTCACTCCCAGGTGAAAAGTTTCCAGAAAAATATAATCTACAAAAATGTAAACGCAAATTCAGCAGACATCTGCAGGCGTCTCGGTGCGCTTGCTAAGTGTTATAGGTTCGCCTTTTCAGAGAGAAGTTAATTTAAAAAAAAATAAACTAATAAAAAATACCCTAAGCAACAGATAGCATAACTATGTTTTTGTATCTGCCCAACTTTTGACTAAATTCCTGCTTTCATAATTTCCATATCCCTGTACTGATCCTAAACATAACTTACATCGACCAATTCTACACCAGAAATTAATTGGCTGTTGGAACTCTGCAGAGTTCCGACAGGCTACATACATGCATTTGGACATAGTCTACGTCTAATCCAACTCACAGACATGCAAATACACACTCTGCAGCACGTCAGGCGTAGTACTCGTAAGATACGAACTTCCCACGAATGCAATAGTGATTCGTCTTAATTTATGGGGTCAGGGGTCAATCCACTTAGAAGAACTGAGTAACATGCAACTGCAAGTGCTAAACCGTAGAGCATGCAACTGTGTATTAGGGACGAGATAGTTTCATTTCACCAAACACTTCTGTTCATGGTTTTGAATGAACAACAATCGGATTATTCTACATATGGGAAATTTGCAGTAAGGCAATGAAGTGCTACTAGTGCTGCCGGTGATATTGAAATGGCGTGCGATGATGATAATGATGATGATGGTGATGATGATGATGATGCATGTGGGAATGACAGGAGTAAAAGCAGAATGTTGTCCTATTTCTATCCGGATACTTGTGGTGCGGCAACCTAACCGCTGCGTGTTAGAAACGGATTGTCAGAGAGGAAATTAAACACCGAGGTATTAGTCGCCTGGATGCGAGTGTAAATTGTGTGTCAACTGCGAAATGAAAATCGGCAACATTGAATCAAACAAATAAGTAGAGTCATAGCTCTAATACTGTGGGTTTGATTGAGAAGAAGACAACTGCACCAGACCCGCATCAAGTGTGTTGAAGGTTTTATGCAAAAGGTGCCGGGTTTGATTTGAAAAGCAAGAAAAGAAGAGTCAAATACGAGGGGATTTGGCTGGAATCTTACGAAGTGTTCGATTCAAAGACGAAGATGCAGTTGTATGGTTTGTGAGGTGAATGTGCATTGCGACTTTCATTAGATCTATCGATGCTCTAAGCTTTCGAGTGTAGAGCCGACTGGAGAGCTTGAACATAATATGCATAGTATGAATATAATAAGCGAAATCAAAATTTAGTAAGCTGCCCCGCAGTCAATTTATTTTCACTTCAGAATTTGTTCCTTTTATGTTAAATTTTATTTTTTTTTTTTAAAGGAAACCCAAATCCCAAGGCACTCAGACTTGTCTAGTCCATTGTACTACCAGGCAGGATCCTTTCTTTGGTGCAATGGTTGGAAAAACTTCGATGTAATTCGTTTTTCCTTTATTCGGGTGGCTGATGATTCCATTTTTCCTTAATAGCATTTACATATATATTTAGCATCCTAAAAGCATTCCTTAAAAATAACTGTAAATGTCTAAGCACCGGCGAACCTACCTACTGGCCTACTGATCCAAATCAAACACCGGACTTAATCGACTTTCGCATCATTAAAAACATTCATCTAAAGGCACTAAGCATTAAACCTAGATTTGAACTTTCATCGGACCACTCCCCTATCCAACTCCAATACTCGTGTAAAATAAGCCCCATAACTAATTCGTCCCAACTATACAACAAAAAAAACCGATTGGGACTCTTTTCGGGAATATATAGGACGACATCTACTACTTAATGTACCACTGCAATCGCAAAATGACGTCGAACGAGCTGTAGTTCACATTAACGACATAGTAACTACTGCAGTATCTAAAACAACCCCAATCAATACACCAAAAACACACAACAATATTACACCAACTATAATTCGACAACAGATAGATGAAAAAAGAAAACTCAGAAAACGATGGCAAATCACTAGGCTGCCCCAAGACAAATCAAAATACAACAAAGCAACCAAAGAACTCAAAGCAAAACTTAAGGCAATCCAAAACAATCAATTTAATGACTACTTAAAAAATCTGACCCCAACTTCTGAGACCAACTATTCGCTTTGGAAAGCAACTAAAAAGTTCAAGAACAAAATAGTAATCAAACACCTCTACAGAAACCAGACAGATCTTGGGCCAGAACCAATCAAGACAAAGCAAATATTCTGGTTAAGCACTTCGAAGAAGTATTCACAAACGACAAGGGCAATACGGCTGTCCCACCTTCACGCCCAAACACACTCATCACCAATGTAAAAATAAAAAAAGTTACAATAAATGAAATTGAACACCGCATCAAAAAAAGGATTGACCACAAGAAGGCTCGAGGATATGACTCTATTAACGGAAAGATATTAACCCAACTATCCAGACAAGCCATGACATACTTACGACTACTTCATCCTACAGACCAATAAGTTTACTCCCCATATTAGGGAAAATATTCGAAAAATTAATCTATGATCGACTACAGCCAATATTGACTAATAATAAAATGATACCAGACCATCAATTCGGCTTTCGCAGACAACACTCGACTATCCAACAAATTCACAGAGTAGTTACCAAAATCACAACGGACCTAGAGGAAAAAAGATACTGCATAGGGGTGTTTCTTGACGTAGCAAAAGCTTTCGACAAAGTTTGGCACAAAGGACTACTATACAAACTTCAAAACTTACTTCCACTAGATTTCTACCAAATCATTGAAAGTTACCTTAGCGAACGCCACTTCTTCGTAAAATATAATGACCAACAATGCAAAATACTACAGACAAGAGCTGGAGTACCGCAAGGATTTGTATTGGGACCACTACCATATGTCCTCTACACTGTTGACATCCCTGTACGGAGTGGAGCTACAACCATGATGGCAACCTTTGCTGACGATACTATTCTGCTGATATCCGATGAAAACCTGGACACTGTAGCGACTCGAGCACAACGACTTAACGACTTCCGGATAAAACAATGCAATGGTTTGACGAATAGAGCATACAAATTAACGAGGACAAGACCCAACAAGTAATATTTACCACTAAATCAAACTACTCTCCAATCCCAATAAAAATAAAAGACAAAACTATTCCAATCGACAATGTGGCCAAATATCTTGGTATGCACTTGGACAACAAACTTAACGGGAAATACTTACTTACTTACTTAGATGGCGCTGGGCCTCAACCAACAAACCTCTTCAGCCAGCACGATTACGAGCCAGCTGCCTCCAGTTGCGCACGCCAAGTTGGTTGAGGTCCCCCTACACTTGTTTACGCCACCTACCGCGAGGCCGTCCTCTACTGTGCCGTCCATCCGGGTTGGATTCGAAAACTTTCTTAGCGGGAAGGTTGGGCTCCATTCGCTCTAAATGACCCAGCCACCTTAGTCGCTGTATGTGAACTCTTCTGGCTAAGTCGATGTCATTGTACAGGCCGTATAGCTCGGCATTGTAGCTTCTCCTCCACTCACCGTCTATGCAGACGGGACCAAAGATCGCTCGAAGAACTTTTCTCTCGAAATAACCAAGGGCATCCTCATCCGGTTTTGTCAAAGCCCATGCCTCTGCGCCATACAGCAGGACTAGGATGATTAATGTCTTATAAACAGTTACCTTAGAAGTTCGAAATAGGGCTTTGCTACTCAATTGCCGTTTTAGCCCATAGAAACAACGATTGGCAAGAGTAATTCTCCGTGTGAACTCCCTACTGATGTCATTTGCGGAGTTCATCATAGAGCCTAGGTAGACAAAATCCTTTACTACCTCAAAATGATATCTGTCTATTGTGGCGTTCTGTTCAAGACGCCGATGTTGGGTGTCCGGTTTTAGGCGTTCACATAATATGGCAAACAGAATCTTATGTGCGATATTTAGGAGACTTATACCTCTGTAATTGGCGCAGTTCAGAGGGTCTCCTTTCTTCAGGATCGGGCAAACGATGCTGAGGTTCCATTCATCGGGCATACTTTCGTCCGATCAGATTTTACAGATGAGCTGGTGCATACTCCTTACCAACTCATCTCCTCCTGCCTTGAAAAGTTCAGCGGCAAGGCCGTCGGCTCCAGCAGCTTTGTTGGATTTGAGTTTAGATATCGCTATCCTCACTTCATTCTGATCGGGTTGACGGGAATCTTGACTGCCATCGTCACTGTTGAATGGCTCATTCTGCCTGACAGCGGAATATTGATCATCATCGCCGTTTAACAGTCTGCAGAAGTGTTCCTTCCATATTCTCAGCACCGACTGCGATTCTACTACTATATTGCCATTTTTGTCCCTGCAGGCTTCTGTTCTGGCTTTGAAACCCTGGCATGTTCTTTTTACCTTTCGGTAAAGTTTTCGAACATTATTCCTGCAGTAAAGTCTCTCAATCTCCTCGATCGAGCGCTTCTCATGCTCCTTTTTCTTCTTTCTGAGAAGTCGATGTTCCTCTTTTCTCCTGCGCACGTAGAGCTCGTACGCAGCTCTAGTCCTTCTATGCAGCGCCGCTTTGTACGCCTCTTGTTTTGCTGCATGTGCTTGCCGGCATTCCTCATCAAACCAGGGGTTTCATTGTGGTGGGCGAGAGAAACCCAGTACATGAGAGGCGGCATCTCTGATGGCTTGTTGGCAACGCTGCCACTGGTCTTCCGCATTTGCTGCTGGTGGCATAGGACTTAGATTGAGATTAGAAGAAACACGATCGGCAAAGGTTCTGGGGGTCTCTTGCGATTGTCGCTTTTCGACGTCAAATTTCGCTCCGTTCTGGATATCCGCATCCGTACCTTGGCTACAACTAGGTAGTGATCCGAGTCCACGTTGGCTCCTCGGAAAGTCCGGACACCCAGAATACTGGAAGAGTGCATTGCGTCGATCGCAATGTGATCGATTTGGTTGACAGTTTTTCGATCAAAGGAGAGCCATGTTCCTTTGTGAATATCGAGACGTGGGAACCGCGTTCTAGCTACGACAAAGTTTCGCCCCGCTGCAAAGTCGATTAGACTGAATTCGTTGTCGGATGTGATGTCGTGCAGGCTGTGCTTTCCGACAACGGTACTAGGGACGTCCTCTCTTTCTAGCTTTGTGTTAAAATCACATAGGATAATTTTAACGTCGTGGCTAGGGCATTGCTCATACGTCTTGTCCAAGAGCTGGTAGAAGTCATCTTTTGTCGCGTCGTCCTTGTCCTCATGAGGGGCGTGAACGCATATTATGCTAATGTTGGCAAATTTAGCCTTGATACGGATAGTCATAAGGCGCTCGTTCACATGCCTGAAACTCAAGACTTCTTGCCTAAGTCTGCCTCCAACGACAAATCCGCACCCGAATAGACGCTGTCCTTTTTGTCTGTAGCAATCGCCGTAGTAGATGTCGCAGTTTTTCATACTCCTTTTGCCCGGCCCATCCCATCGCACTTCTTGGATGGCGGTAATGTCTGCTTTGAGACACTCTAGGGCCTCCGCATGTTGTTTGTAGAGGGACCTAACATTCCATGTGCAGACACGAAGATCGTTGTCCTTTTTAGGTTTGCTTGGGTCGTCAACAGTAAATTCATCCGTATCCGAGGCTGTTGGTTGCTTCGTAACCGAAGGTTTTTTACGTGGTAGGGAAGTTAACCCGACGGCACAACCCCCAACCTGGAGGACCAGGTCCTTTTTTAGCAACCCCTAGGACAAGGAGCCGGATACACCGATGTCAGTAACCCACTTCGGAGATATGAGCGCTGCCGTTGGCCCATTAAGGGTTCATCCGCCACCATCTCGTTTTCAATACCCTGACGTAGTATTGAAAATCCTTACAGACCTCAGCTTCAAATATGTCGAAGTAGCTCCGGTAAAGTATCCGCTGGTCTATAGACGTCACCGTTGATTCCATCGAGAGAATTCATCCGCCGCACGTCCTCCTTCTGAGGAGCTCTTGCTAGCCTTCTGAGACGCATATTTCAGCCGATCAAGTCAACAAGAGATGCCTCGTCCGGTTGAACATATGCGCGCTGAAGTTCACCCAGATGTGATACGCAGGTCCGAGTGTTCAGCTACACATATATCGTCAGACTCAGCATACGCTCACCGTTAGTTCACTATCAGATAGCTATCCAGCGGGCACCACGGGGAGGTGATGATACGATTTTGCTCACCGGACAACTGGAAATACCACATACAAAAAGAAAGGGACCAAAATAAACTAAAATATAATCAACTGTACTGTCTCCTGCGTAAAAATTCTAAACTTTCGACAGCCAATAAAGTACTACTATATAAATCCATTATTAAACCTATCTGGACATACGGGATACAACTCTGGGGAACGTCAAAGAAAACAAACATCGCCATAATCAAAAGACAACAATCAAAAATATTACGAACCATAATCAATGCGGACTGGTACATACCTAACATCGACATCCATCGCGACCTAAAAATACCAACAGTGGAAGAAGAGATAATAAACATAAGCAGAAGACATCACATAAAAATAGTAGTTCACCCTAACATCGAAATCAATTCATTACCAATGAAGGAATTCTTCGGAAGACGACGACTAAAGGGAAATAAACCCAGTGACTTGATAACAGGGACCACAAGGTCAACATACTAAAACATCGTAAACATAAAAAAAATTAAATTTCTATTATAACTAACATACTTTACTCGTTCAATAATTGCTAAAACTGTTTAATTGCTTAAATGTTATACTGTTAATAAGTTTAAATTCCTAGAAAAGGGCTAAGAACATTGGTCACTTAGTCCAAATTAAATCCCAAAATTCAAATTGTAAAAACAAATATTAGATGTCTTTTTCTAAGACAGATGCATTTACTGCATTGAGAAATAAATAAAAAAAAAAAAATATGGTTAGCTTGCATTTTAATAACCACCAAGCCATGAACCCCTCATTAATTCACCCGTTCCTGAAGTTTTCTATGCGTAGTAATAATCAACTTACCAATGGTGTCACATGAACATACATACATACATTTTCAATGGTCCGGCCATGTAGACTGCCCATCCTTTTAGATCCTCCGTCATTGACTCCAACTCATCAGGGGAATCCCTACACGGCTCCAGAAGAGATGCTGGACTTGAGCCAATCACCAATTTCTACCAAATAGCACGTCTTGGTAGCCGGTTTGGGGGCATACGCACTACGTGGCTAACTCATGGAAGCATAGATCGTTCCGTTTGGAGGAGTAGCTGCTTAACATTGAACGCCTCTCGTACTCGATCCCTGCGAGTTATTCCAGCAACAGCACGAAAGAATCTCATTTCAGCAGCTTGTATCCGCGATCTTATTTATTCGGTCACTACCCACATTCTATGACCATAGGTGAGAGTCGGAACATACTATGAGCTGAAAACCGATAGTTCAGCCAGAACACTAAATTCGGTCTTCCTTATAACAGATTGACCAAGCTTTCTCAAAATTGATCCAGCCTGATCAATTCTACATGATAACTTGGTATTGCTCCTCCCATCACCCGTGAATAAGACCCCGACGTACTTAAACTTATCCATCGCTTCAGCGGGACTCCACTATCATATAGAGTGCATTGAATGGACGTTCTGGAAACGACCATTAGTTCCGATTTGTTTACGTTTGCCTTCATTCCAGCATCATCACAAACGGCTACAAACCTTTCGAGTGTGCGCAGAACTTCGATTTGAGAGGATCCAAGGGTGACTAGATCATCCGCAAAGAGAAGATGACTAATCCTCAAGTCTCCCACTTTAAAACATTCTCCACCACGGCTGCGCTGTTATATCCAGTCCATATATACAATGAAAAGGAGAAGAGACAAAACACACCCTTGGCGGAATCCAACGCTCATATTGAAAGATATTGATTCAACGATGTTTATCCGAACACAGCTTTTGTACAGTTTGTATATAAAGACTGAATCGCTCTTACACTTGCAGATCACTCCTGAGTTTGCCTCGAGGAACCCTATCATATGCTTTCCCCAAATCCACAAAGCAGGTGTAGACAGGTTTAGCATACTCCCAGGCCTTCTCAAGAAGCATTTTGAAGGTGAATAACTGGTCGGTTGTACTTCTACGTAGCCAAAAACCGCATTGCCCATCCCCAAAACCGTCCTCAACCTAAGCGCGCTGTAGAACGCGAACTTTGTAGAGCACCTTATCAAAGACTTTCCTATAGTAAACTCGTAGTATAGTGGAATCTCTTTTATCACATTTTTTTTAAAAAGACGAACAATCATCCACATTTGCCAATCACCAGGTGTTTCATTACATTCACAGGCCACTTTAATGACACCGCGAGAGCCATTACACTAACTCTTTACCCAAGGTTAGGTTAGGCTAAATGGAAGTGACTGCCAGCTGAGTATCGCCAACACACTTAGGCCAATCATAGGTCCATGTGATACCACGTAGATCATAGGAGAAAATTTCTCCCTACCTACTCGTTAAACCTTGAATGTTTGGTTTGATTTGTCATGACTAACAAAGGCCTCGTAGGGGCAGCATCTCCCGATAGGTGCTGGTCCGCTAAGTAACGAGAAGGAGCCACTGCAGCTGAAAACCTAGCAGCTCTGTTAGTAAGCCCTACTCCCACCTCCTCGTGGTGTCATCTGGGAATTGCTTCGGAAATTGCTAACGGGAGAGGACGAATGGCGAGCTTCCTGCGCCAAAAAACAGGATAAGTGTCGGTTGGTCTGTGGGCCAGCGAGCCGCTACCGTAAAAAAATCATTGCTCCGAAACGGAAACAAACGCCTCGGATACGGACTGATCATTTGCTGCGACCTTTGGCTATCGAACACGGACAACGATCGGATTCTGGAACGTTAAGATCCTCCTGGAATCACTCAAGGAAGGGCCTTATAACGCCAGATTCCTCCAATTGGAGCGCGAATTCGCACGGTATAAAATCGACATCTTAGGGCTGAGCGAGATAAGATGGTACGATGCTGGCGAATACATCTCCCCAACAAAAAGCACTGTCATGCTCTACTCTGGTAAAACAGCTGGAAGTGCACGGAGTTCTGGCGTAGGACTCATGCTAACTCCAGCAGCACATAGTAGCCTCATATCCTGGAAACCCCATAGTGACCGAATATTGACAGCTAGGTTCTAGAGTAGAGTTAGAAAAATTACTATCATACAGTGTTATGCTCCGACTCTAGACGCGACTGAGGATGAAAAGGATGATTTTTATAGCCACTTAGGCGCCGCCTACAACCAAACGCCTAATGGGGACATCGTAATGGTAATGGGAGATCTCAATGCCAAGGTGGGTAGCGAAAACACCATGCTTAAGCAAGTGATGGGAGTTCACGGCGTGGGAGACCGTAATGATAACGGTGAGGGGTTTTTGGACTTCTGCAATACCAACCGCATAGTCATCGGAGGTACGCTGTTTAAGCATAACACCTGCCACAAAATCAGTTGGATCTCTACTGATAGGCAACGAACATCCAACCAGATCGACCACATTGCGATCAGTCGCCGCTTTAGAAATTGTCTTCTGAACGTCCGAAACAGACGCGGAGCTGACGTCAGACAAGAACGTGATCACCATCTTATGGTAGCTCATTTATGCCTTCGTACTGCATCCGTCAACAGCAACCGCTCAAACCTACTTAACATTACCAGGCTTAATATCGACAGGCTCAAAGTTCCCTAAGTGCGCCAACAGTTCAGGGACCATCTTGCCTTAGAAGCAGAAGCAATCAGCAGCATTCTGCAAGAGAACATGGATGACCACTGGAGTGCTGTGAAAAATGCTTTTGCGACTGGGGCACGCACGTATGTCGGTAAAAAGCAGAAACACCACCCCACATGGCTTTCACCAGACACCTGGAGACGGATCCATGAGCATACAGCAACCAAGGTTCGGATTGCAGCGGCCTCAGCAGTAGAGACAACCGAGCTGGAAGCCCAATACCGTGCGAAGAAGAAAGAAGTGCAGCGTAGTGTGAGACGTGACGTCAATATGTCAACTCACTGACCTCAAGGGCTGAAGAAGCAGCGAGTAGGTGCGACAGTAGGACTGTTTACAACATCACTAAGGAGCTCATTGGTGTTTAAAACTCCAAACAACACCCAGTGAAGAGTCTAGACGGTAACCTTCTGATATCGGATGAGGATCAGCTCACTAGATGGAGAGAAAATTTTGCTACAGTGCTAAAACACTTAGATGATGGCCGTATGATCTTGAATTCGAATGAGCAGTTCAAAGCAACAAATTCCAAATTCGCACCGTTCCTCCCAGTAAAGCCGAAATAATAACAGCAATCAAGTCCCTCAAGAAGAACAAAGCGGTGGGTATTGATGGCATCCCTGCCGAGCTTTTTCAAGCGGCGCCAAATACATCGGCAGATTTGCTGCATCCGCTAATACGGAGAGCTTGGGATACTGAACAATTTCCACAGGAGTGGAAAAGGGGGATGATCATTAAACTTCCAAAGAAGGGAAACTTGATGGAGTGCGGTAACTGGAGAGGTATATGAGTTCTTCCAGTCGTAGCCAAAATAATAGGTAGAATAATTCTAGAACGAATTAACGAACATTTAGATTCAACTCTCGATGTCGAACAGGCAGGCTTTCGCTCTGGATCCTCCTGCGTCGACCACGTAAACACATTACGGATCATAATCGAGCAATACGTTGGGTATAGGTCTCCGGTACATTTACTGTTTATCGACTTCCAGAAAGCTTTTGACAGCTTGAATCGAGATGCTATCTGGTTGGCCCTGCGCAGCAGAGGCATTCCAGAAAAACTTATAGCTATTATCAAGGCTACATACGAGGGCGGTAAGTGTCACGTCGTGCACAATGGCAAGGTGTCGGAGGATTTTGAAGTCCAAAGTGGAGTACGTCAAGGGTGCATACTGTCCCCACTATTGTTCTTGGTGGTTATCAGCGATGTACTCCGTGCAGCATTGACGGAAGCTAATTATGGAATTCGTTGGACGATGACATCTTACCTTAAACACCTAGATTACGCTGACGATGTATGTCTACTTTCACATGGGATAATGGATCTTCATTTGATGGCCCAAAATCTAGAAGCTGAGGCAAACAAAGTGGGGCTAATAGTAAACGCAGCCAAAACAAAAGCCCTGAGTACTTCCAATACCCGCGCTCAACTTAACATTGCCGGACAGGAAGTCGAGAAAGTTGATAACTTTTTTTATTTAGGAAGTGTCGTCTCGGCTAATCGCGGTGGTACCGAACTTGATGTGTGCAGCAGAATCGGGAAGGCTAAAGCTGCGTTCGGAATGCTATCCAAAATCTGGAGAAGCAATGTTATCAGCTTAAGAACCAAGCTGCGACTGTTCCGCTCCAACATAGAATAGTGCTGCTTTATGGACGCAGTATTTGGAAGGTGGACACCATTAACACACGCAAGCTGCAAGTCTTCGTAAACAGATGCTTAAAAATCATCTTGAGGATTTTTGGCCGAACCGCATTTCCAACGAACAACTTTATCTGAGAACGGGACAAGAACCTATAAGCATTACTATACGTAGAAGAAAGTGGCAATGGATTGAACACACCCTACGGCGCGAAGACAACTCCATTGCGAAATACACCATGCAGTGGAATCCGCTCACTCAGGCAGGCAGAATAGCGGGGCGCCCTAGGCAAACGTGGCGCAGAACAGTTGAGGAGGAATCGAGCTCTTCAGGAATGAGTTGGAGGCAGCTCAAACGCGTTGCAGAACTTCGAACACGATGGCGCGCAGGTGTGGTTGACGCCCTATGCCCCCCGAGGGGTTAAAGTATCTAAGTAAGTACACCAAATCGTCCAACTAGCTGGCTTTTTGAAAGCGTTTTATAGAAGCTCTTTTAAAGTATTTAGGTGCTTCCCGAGAGAGCCAATGCAACATCATCTGCATAGGCAATCGCCTTGCACCCCCGCCTTCCAGGATCAACGAATTAACCACCAAATTCCAAAGAAGAGCGGATAAAACACCTCCTTGTGGTGTGGCTGTACTGGCAGATCTTCTAGTAGAGGTCCACCCAGCTTAGAGCGACGATTAAGCAATAGATTTATCAATTCAAAAAGTGAACTGTCGACATTTAGGTCTGATAGTGCATCTGCTATCGCTGATGTATTACATTGTTGAAAGCGCCTTCTATATCCAGAAAGCAACCATTGTGTACTCCTTTTGAAACAGGGAATATTCGATATTATGCACTAGTGAGTGCAATGTCGTCTCCACTGATTTACCTTTGCAATATCCATGTTGGACCGCCGACAATAGTTTCTTATCAATACTGTTGCGTAAACGGATATCAGTCAGACGTTCTAATATTTTTAAGAGGAATGATGATAGACGAATAGGTCTGAAATCTTTTGGATTTAGGTGCGAGCATTTACCCGCTTTGGGTATGAAGACAACTTTAACTTTGAAGCTATTTAGTGCCCAATTGAGTTTGCTCTGTGTAATCACTTCTGAGGAGTTGGTTATTTGTGCAGATGGTCTGTTGAAAAGCATGTTGCTAACAACTTGGCAACTACCTGGGAAGTGAGTGTCAATCAGTAAGTTTAGCGAATCTTCGCTGGAAGTCGTCCAAGTCGCATCAGAAGCTGTGTGTTATTAGATTTGAGGAGAGAATTTTCCTTAGCCTAGATGAATCAGAGGTTTCTTCTATTTTACCACGAAAGAGCCTCCAAGAATTACGCTTGGCTTTCCTTAATTCTTTTTGTATATGTTTAAGGATGTCTTGTACAAGTTCCAGTCTAGCGCGTCACTTGTACGTTTTGGGATTATTGAAAAGTTTTCTGCAATTAATTCTTGCAATCCACCAATGCCCCTGGGTTGAATCAAATGGCAGGAAGAAGTCATCGCTTTATTTAAGGCTGATATTAAATCTTCAACCATGCGATCAAGTTCTTGGGGATTGCGGAGGGGATTCAGGTGATCTGAGGTAACTAAATTACTTAAAGTTAGCCTGTACTTGAGCCAATCAGTTTTGCGGTAGTTCCTAAAAAGTGGCGGGCCAATAGAATCTACGTATAAAGAGAATTAGAGATACCTGTGATAAGAGAATAAGGGTTCGCTTAATACTTTCCAATTCCTAATGCGTTGGACGGTACTATCGGAGGCAAGGGTGATGTTCAATACTTCTTGCCTGTTTCTGGTGATGAAAGTTGGTTCGTAACCTATGTTGCACAGAATAAGGTCTGTGCTTAGATTGAAATCAAGAAGTAGCTCACCTATTTTGTTGATATCAGAACTGCCCCATAGTTGTCAGTTGTTGACAATCTATTCTACGATGATCCTCGCTTCCTGGTTAGGGATGGCGAACGCTCCCGGTCATTTGCCGAAGTAGTCCACGACAATGGGTGTCAATGGTGTAGTGGTAACGTCGTCAATTGGCCACTAATGGTTCAAATCCTGATGTCAGCAAGCATTTATTTATTTCACCAAAAATACATAAAGTCAGTCCGATCAATTGCGAAAGCAGGTGTGAACACTACTGCGATGGCATAACACTGGCAGTAGCTTGGTCATATGACTGGAAAAATTGATCGCTCTGTTGATGATGATTTGCCTATGGCATCGGTTATCGGGGAAAAAAATACTGTGAATCAGAAGCAAAGGCAAAAAGTAACAAAAAAAAATCTCCCCAGTTATATGGACGCCATCCCCGGAGTTTCCCTGAAGCATAAACAACTGAGCTTCAAACCACTACACCAAATCTTCCTCTTTCTCTCTTTCTATCCTTTCCAACGCCCGCACTGTGTGTAAACATGTTAAATGTATTCATAACTCCTTGAGTGCGTGCAAATTATATAAAACAAAAAGGAAAATACATTATTAAGATGTTTAATAAGCATCTGGAAATAATCCAGCATTCCTATGTTAGGATCAGCATAATCCTATATTAGTATCAGCACATAGCCTACAGTACACACGGGGAGTTATACTGGATGCCGCTTAAAGAGCACAGAAGTCTATGAAAAAGAAATCATTATATTGGAAAGATGTTGGAGAAGCTGTACGAGAGAAAACGACACCTAATGTGCCAAAAAGGAGATCGTGTTCGGAAATGCCTTTTAAAGATATTTGGTCGAACAGGAGACATGAGTAAAAAACGGTCCAGACGAAAAAATCTTATCTGAGTATAGCCACATGCAACTAAACACTTCACAGTGATGATATCAAAAACCTCAATATATATAATATATAGAATATATAATACATTATATATATGCGGGGAACTTGTGAGCAGACTTGAGAAGTGGGTTAATGAGAATAATATTCTTTCCGACCTGCAAGCGGGATTTAGAAAAAAATATTCAACAGTTGATCATATTTTTTTCCTTACGTCGAAAGTAAGAGCGTTTCAAGCCAGAAATAAAAAAGTATACAAATTTGTTGTTGACTTCAAAGCCGCCTTTGACCTGGTAAATAGAAGTGCGTTGTTATAAAAGCTTTTACAATTGGGACTCTCCACTAAATTGCTCCGCGTGATTAAAGAAATGTGTTCCAACTCCAAAGCAGCGGTTTGGGATGGCTTAAGTCTTTCGGATTTATTTGAAACGGACACAGGCGTCAAGCAAGAAAGTGTTCTCAGTGAACTACTGTTCGCAGTCCTCAGCAATGACATCGTAGCCGAGCTGCCTGATGAGATCAGAATAGCTGACGTCGTCGTGAATTTGTTGCTGTATGCGGACGATTTAGTACTATTGTCAGAATCACCAGAAACGCTTCAATTTATGATCAATCGATTGGACGCGTACTGTAAAAAGTGATTGATTATCAACACAGATAAATCTAAAATAATGATTTTTTCACCAAATGCTCGCAGTAATGTAAGGTATAAGTGGTATTTTAATGGAAGTTGGCTAAAAGTGACGAATAAGCATACTTATCTGGGAGTAGAGTTGAAAGCCGATACCTGCCAAAGCTTGATGAATCTATCTTCGAAAAAAATATTTTCAAACGAGCATTTCTTTCTCTCAACAAAGTACAACATTTTCGACGCCGTTGTGAAATGAACACTATGTTACTCTGCACAGGTCTGGGGTGTAGATGAATTTGAAGAAATTGAAAAGTTTCACTGGAATTTCTTAAAGAAGATGTTCAATTTACCTCTAAGAACGCCAAGCTATTCGTTATACTAAGAAACGGGCTTACCAAAATTATACACTGGCACGCTTAAGTTACAAGGCGACTATATCATCAAAGTGATTGCTTCGGAAAAAGAAGTCCTCCGGGAGCGCCAGCACGCGAAATTCAGGACTCAGCGAAATACAAAAGTCTTGAGGAAGAAAATAAAACACTCCGAATCAAGCTTAACGAAATGAATCTACTCTATCAAGATCTTAAGAAAGAGATAGACTTATTAAAAGAAGAAAATAAGGTCCTAAAGAACACGCATTTCGAGAGAGAACGCGAATGTACTCCAGCACGCTTAGCTAGTCTGGAATATCAAACAGACGAAGAAGAGCTAGCACGCGAAACGTATCGGGTCCCAAAGAAAAGACCTAGTAAAAAACGGAGAGCCGGTTCATCGCCCGAAGTCGAGCCCGTGAAAGAAGAAAATCACAAAGAACCGCAAGTAAAGCAACTTCGAGCGCAATTTCGTCCACCCCCACCAATAAACATCGTCGGGATAACGGAATACAATAAGTTGCAAAGCCTCCTTAAAGGAATAATAACATCAACGTATAAGGTTACGTCTTTGAGGGATAATGCGTGGAAAGTCAACGTAGATGACTACAATGACTACCGAGCTGTGTCCCAAAAGCTAAATACCGAAAAAATTCAGTGGTATACTTTCGAAATCAAGTCAGAAAGGCCACATCGTGTCGTTGCAAGGGGGCTCCACCCCTCATGCACCAAAGAAGACGTTATGACTGACTTTCAAGCCAAAGGCTTTAAAATTCTTGATGCCGTTAATATCATCAAGAAGGAGAAGCAACAAACGGAAATAGATAAAGACGTCTTGGTAAGGCGTGGACTTCCGCTTTTTATGCTTACCTTTGATAAATCGGATAATATCGACGATATCTACCGAATTAAAGCCATACTAAATATCGTGCTCAAAATCGAGCCCATGCGTAGAAATTTAAGGTTGATTCCGCAGTGCAAGCGTTGCCAAGGATTTAACCATACGCAAATGTACTGCAGAAAAGAACCGCGATGTGCGAAATGCGCCGGAAATCACCTCTCCCAAGTATGTGGAGTAAATAAACAAACCTCTGCAACATGTGCTAACTGTAAGGGAAAGCACCCGGCAAATTATAGAGGCTGTGAGGTAGCTAAGGAGTTGCAAAAACGGAGAGATATGCTCCTTAAGCCCCTGCAAAATCTAAACTGCAAACTAAGCCAAAGTGTAAGAATGCACAGGAGAAAGTAGGCAAACTAAAACTACCGGGTTCAGAGCGCAAAAAGGTGAGGGAAAGAGTGACAACAGAAAAGTCCTCAACCTCTGTTCTTAAGAGAAACGGTACTGAAAAGTTAACGTCGAAAAAGCTGCCAGGTAATGGCCCTCGGACAGCAGGAGTGCAGACCTACGCTCAGGACGCGGCATCCGAAAAACTAAAAAAACCTTGAAATTTCTACGGACCCTGTCTCTCATGTTTTGTCGGTTATTCTCGAGAAATTTGAAGAACAAAGCAAAATAAATAAAATTATTCTCGATAGGCTGGTTAAGCTTGAAAATAATTATCAGAAAACCCGTACTTCAACTAGAATATGAATGACAAACGAATGTTAAAAATATGTACTTGGAATGCAAACGGACTTTTGCAAAAACTCGACGAATTGGAAATATTCATGCGTGAAAAAGATATTGATATTTGCTTGATTTCTGAATCCCACGTAAAAAAGGAATCGCATTTAAAAATAAAAGGCTATAATGATTACCGCGCTTGTCACCCTTCGGGAAAAGCGAGAGGCGGATCATCGTCATTTATTAAAGACTGCATCGAACAATCCGAAGACCTAAAGATAGAACTTGAAACTTTGCAACTGTGCACGATTCGAGTTAAAAATAGTCAGCGTACTCTTAAAATCTCATCTATCTACTGTCCACCGCGTTCCGCGCTTGAAGAATCTGATTTTACTAATTTGTTTGAATCGCTAAAACCTAATTTTATCATCGGCGGCGATGTCATAAAAGTCAAACAGAGCTTTGATCTGTCGTCTGATCATTCCCCGGTTATTTTAACAATCAGCGAAAAACTAGTCTATAATCTAGAGCCAGCGAGATTAACTGGTCGAACAACTAACTGGGAAGGCTTTAGGAACGAAATTGAAGATAATGTTGAACTAAGCGTTCCACTTACGACACCCTATGGACTTGAGGTTGAAGTTGATCGCTTCGTTGAGATCGTGCAGCTCGCCTCTTGGAATAATACGCCCAATCCAAGGAAAACGCCGGACAGATACGGCTTGCGATATCCTCCGGAAATAAAAGAATTGGTCAAGGAAAAAAGAAAAGCGCGTAAAAAAATGGCAACAGAGTCGTGCTCCGCAACATAAAGCACACTTGAATCGTCTGTGCAATTTGTTGAAGAAGACTATTAAGGATTTTAAGAATCGTGCAATAGCCTCTTACCTTGAAAGTTTAACAGCGAAAAAAGATTTCAATTATTCACTTTGGAAAGCTGTAAAAGGCACCAAAAGGCCCAAAGTCCCTGCGCCGCCAATCAAATTAAATCAAAGTGAATGCGCGAGGGAAGATCAAGAAAAAACGGACGTCTTTGCGGCCCACCTGGAAGAAATATTTAACCGTACGATGGTCAAGTGGTTTACGATAACCGCAATAGGCTGGATCTACCATCTGACGATTTGACGCTCACAACTGCAACGCTAAGGGAACTCAAACATGAGATCGAGAATCTAAAACCTAAGAAATCTCCTGGTTATGATTTGATCAGCGGAGAAATTCTCAAAGTTTTACCTAGAAAAGCATTGATTAAGCTTCTCCATATTGTAAATGCTGCACTTAGATTAAAACACGTGCCGAGCCAATGGAAAGTTGCGGAAGTCATAATGGTTTTAAAACCAGGAAAACCGCCAAATGAGGTAAAATCGTATAGACCAATTTCGCTTCTTCCAATCATATCGAAAATTTTCGAGAGGATATTATTAAGGCGTCTCCAACCGGTTATAGACGAAAATAATCTTATCCCTCACCACCAGTTTGGGTTCAGAAGCAACCATTAAACGATTGACCAGGTGCGTAGAATTACTGACGTAATCGAGAAACCATTTGAAGAAAAAAATATTTGCTCAAGCGTATTTCTTGACGTCTTGCAAGCCTTTGATAAGGTGTGGCATGATGGCTTAAAATTCAAACTACGACAAGTTCTCCCTGTATGCTTATTCGGTATTCTAGAATCATATCTCGGGAATAGAATCTTTCGTGTTAGACATGGAGTCGAATACTCCGAGCTCAAAGAAATTTCGGCCGGCGTACCGCAAGGAAGCGTTCTTGGGCCGCTTCTCTATTTGCTATATACTCGTGATATACCGAACGAAGGTGGCACTATCCTTGCTACGTTTGCCGATGACACCGCTATCCTAGCAGTAGGTAAAACAATCGAAGAAACGACTGCAAAACTGCAAAACGCACTAAATAATGTAAATGAATGGACGAGGGACTGCTGGATCGCCCTCAACGAATCTAAATCTGTTCACGTGAATTTCACTTACAAGAAAACTAATGACTTGCCAATTTTCCTAAACTCGGCCCGAATACCCTTTGCAAACGAGGCCAAATACTTTGGGGTTGTACAAAGAAAACAAATGCCAATATTTTACAAGCTTTTCAAAATAAAGTGCTAAGAGAAATTGTCCAAGTACCGTGGTATAGTAGAAACGACGATATCCACAGGGATCTCGGAATTCCGACAATCGAAGGTGAAACTAGAAGCTTCGCGAGAAAGCATAGAAACCGACTAATCGGACATGTCAACAATACAGTCCTACAAATTTTGTATGAGAGCAATTTATTGCGCAGACTACAAAGGACGAAACCTTTCGACTTGACGAAATAATGATTAACCGCGTCTAGATTGCGGAATATGCAGGATCTTTCAGTGGAAAGTAACCTGCCAAACGTTTTTATTTCGTGATAGAAAAATTGCTTGATAAGTTGATACTTAGTTGCGATATCTAACAGATTTATATCGAATGGTGGTGTTTTTTTAGTCAGTAAGAATGTGACACTACGATGAGCACGCGCTTGCTATTCTCATAGTGCCTATGGAAGATTTTTCCCCACCTACACTCACAAAAAAAAAAAATGTGATTGCTAACCCTGATACACGTCTTAATAAGAAGATGTTCCTATATGAAATTAGGAACATGGACTGGTGGATGGCGAATTGGCGAAGTTTAGGAATTCTTTGTAGGGTGGCGCTAAATATAGTTCCAGGAAGTTTGGATCTTTTTAAAGAGCAACTGTATCAAATAATCAAAGAAAAAGAGAATTCCGATAGAACTCTACGGATAACAAAGGCCCGACAATCGAAGAGCAGAATATTGTATTCCCAATTAAAGTTCAATCTGGTGGGAGATAACTACTTCCGAGATTTTTAAAGCTATATGAAAATTTCTCTTATATTCAAAACAATATGCGAACTCATTGCTCTAAACCGAAGTCCATATAATGGGAGTTTTGATCAATTCTGTTACCTATGTAACCTTAAATCCAATGAAGACTATTTCCACTTCATAAGTGTATGCCCCGTATTTAACCAGCAAAGAGTCAAGTATTATATTTTGGGAAGAGAACGTTGAAGAAACAATCAAAATGTTGAACGGCGGTAACTTTAAACAACTCTACTCTTTGTGAGGGTGCTATTTAAATATAGAATGGTGATTGTAACTGAATATCTATAATCTCATTATGTAATATTCTGATTTTTTAATTTAATTTATTTAAAGCCAAGTTGCTAACCAAGCTGACGATATTGCCATGGCTTAAATTCGTATTTCTAAATATATGTTGTAATCTTGCAAAGTCAATATATAGATTTTCTAATCTTTCTAATCGAATCTACTAGAAGAGGATTTACCTGCAGTTGAAGATGGATTTGCAATAAATGGCAACTCCTCCTTCTCGAGGGAAATTTGTAAAAAAGGTAAACAGGAATTACAGAGAATCAATGATTCAACAGCCCGAGAATCAGCTATAGAAAGCGCAAGAAGGCTAAAGGAACCGGCAGCGAATAGTACTAGAGGTGGAACCAGTCCACTAATGAAAGAATTTTTTTTTTTTCCTGCGTCTGGAGGTGCAGGAATCTTCAAAAGATACCAATGGTCCGTACCATTGGTTATGCCCGATTCATATATCTGACAATGCCATCAGTGCTAGTCAGTATATGCCTACGGGCTTAACCTCACCCCTCAGAGAGGCACTATGAGAACCGGCTGCGCGTACTCATAGTAGTAGGAAATTCGTCCCTCTCATTTTTTCATTTTTGTGATGACTACGACTAAGTTGCCTTAACAAGTAGTTTACGCTTCTGTAATGTTAATTGCGTTTTGTAGGTAGCTTTCCAGTGAAGACACCTACTAATACCGTCATTACATGCGGTTTTTACTTATGGCGCTAGGTCGAAAGGTATTGTTCTTTGTAGTCGGCGCTCAAGGTTTGTCACGTTTGTCCCATAGTACGGATTATTTCATTATTGCAGTGAACATGAAGACGGGTACGAAGTTTGCGAGCAAAGTTTGTTACTTCGTCCCTCACGGTAGCAATTCCTAGATCTCTGTGAATATCACTATTCCTTATATACCAAGGAGCATTCACGATAGCTCTTAGTATTTTGTTTTGAAATGCTTGCAGTAGATCTATATTGCTTGGTTTGGTACAACCCCAAAGTTGTATACCATATGTCCAAGACGGTTTTAGGACTTGCTTAAACAGAAGCAGTTTGTTATATACGCTTAACTTCGAGTATCTTCCGAGTAGCCAATATACTTCTCTAAATCTGATTTCGAGCTCTTCGCGCTTCTTTTTAACGTGTGGTTTCCACTTAAGTTTTGCGTCTAGGGTCATTCCTAGATATTTTGCCTCGTTTGCGTACGGTATTTGCACCGAGTTAATGGATATAGGTAAGATGTTTATGGTTGGTTGTCTAACGGTAGTGCATGCGATCATATGAAAACACAAGCGTTTCCACTCAGCTGAGGCCTACCAACTCCTACTCTCAATCTCCACGCGGTGACAGCCGGGTGCCTAGTACCTTATTCAAGAAATGGGTAACCAACCCCGTTTGGCGGATTCTTGGTGGTAGCAGATGAGAGAGGGGGGGAAGAGTGCTCTTCCACTAGAGCACTTCTTCCTGTTCCAGGCGGCAGCGGACGAATTCCCTAGACGGAGTCAACGGTGGCGTCTATAGTTCCAGTTAGGTTGAACTTAGTGAATACCTTGCGCGAGCTGCTTCGACGTATTCGGATCACAGGTCGGTAAGGAATTTCCAATGTTGGTCAGGACATTGGAATAGACATGGTGGCGGAGGAGCCCTTAATGGGCCAACGGCAGCGCTCATACTCCCGTAGTGGACTACTGGCACCGGTGTACCCGGCCTCTCGTCCTAGGGGAATAATTAAGGAACTGGCCCTCCAGGTTGGGGATTGTGCCGTCGAGGTAACTTCCCTACCACGTAAAAAAAACTGTGGTTCCGAAACAACCAAAAGCCTCGGATAAGGATGACTCAACTAATGACGACCCCAGCAAACGAAATAAGGACAACGACCTTCGGATCTGTACGTGGAATGCTCTGTCCCTTTACAGACCACGTGCAGCCGAACAACTAGCAGAGGCCCTAGACTGCTATAAAGCAGATATTACCGCCATCCAGGAAGTGCGATGGGATGGGCCGGGCAAAAAGAGGATGAAAATCTGTGACATCTACTACGGTGATTGGTACAGAGGCAACAGGCAACGCTTATTCGGATGCGGATTTGTCATACGCGGCAGACTTAGGCAAGAAGTCTCAAGCTTTCGACACGTGAGCGAGCGTATTATGACTATCCGGATCAAGGCTAAATTCGCTAACATAAGCCTAATATGTGTTCATGGCAACACGGAAGAAAAGGACCCTGCCACCAAAGAGTGTTTCTACGAGCTCCTCGACAAAACATGTGAGCAATGTCCTAAATACGACGTTAAAATCGTATTGGGCGATTTGAACCATTCAACATAGACGATGATAGTCAAAATTTCCGTCCACCAAGCTAAAATCCAACAAGGCTGCTGGACCTGACGGCTTACCGGCCGAACTCTTCAAGGCAGCAGGGGATGAATTGGTATAGTGCATACACAAACTCATTTCTAATATTTGGTCAGACGAGTGTATGCCTGATGAATGGAATCTCAGCATCGTTTGCCCGATCCACAAGAAAGGAGACCCCCTCAATTGCGCCAACTATAGAGGCATCAGTCTCCTCAACATCGCATACAAGATCTTTTCTGCGATATTGTGTGCCTGATTGGACTCTATCAGTGCGGTTTCAGGCCAGGAAAGTCCACCATCGATCAAATCTTCACACTTCGGCAGATCCTGGAGAAAACCCAAGAATTCCAAATCGATTTCAAGGCCGCCTATGACAGCATCTATAGAGAAGAGCTTTATAGAGCCATGTCTAGTTTTGACATCCCTGCCAAACTTGTCCGTCTGTGCAGGCTAACGATGGAGAACGCTCACTGCTCCATCAAGGTCGGTAATGACATCACCGAGACCTTTGATGTCAAAAAAGGTTTTAGACAAGGTGACGCGCTGTCATGTGACTTCTTCAATATTATACTTGAACGGATTGTGCGGAACTCACAAGCCAACACCGGGGGCACAATCTATTACAAGTCTGTACAACTGCTTGCATACGCCGACGATATAGACATTGTCGGAAGAACTCAGCGGGCTGTCACCGGTGCGTTTGCAAGCATTGAGGCGGAAGCGGCCAAAATGAGTTTAGCGATAAACGAGGGCAAAACCAAGTGTATGCTGTCAACAAGAAGGGAAAACCAACACCGACGAATTGGACAAAACGTCACCGTGGTAGTAAGGGACTTTGTCTACCTTGGCTCTGCTATAAATTGAACAAACAAAATCAGTGCAGAAATCAATCGAAGAATAACTCTTGCCAATAGCTGTTTTTTTGGGCTTATAAGGCAATTTAACAGTAAAGCCCTATCTCGAACAACTAAGGAAGACCTTGCTCATCCCAGTCCTGCTTTACGGCGCTGAAACATAGACTTTATTAAAAGGGGATGAAGATATCCTTGGTCGCTCCGAGAGAAAAATTCTTCGTAAGATTTTCGGTCCCGTTTGCGTTGACGGGTTTTGGAGGAGAAGATTCAATCACGAACTATACGAGCTGTACAGCGACATCGACCTAGTCAAAAAACTGCGTATTGGACGTCTGAGATGGCTAGGACATGTAGAGTGAATGGACTCCAACACTCCGGCCCGCAGAGTCTTCGATTCTAATCCCGAGGGACGACGCAGTAGAGGGAATCATCGCCGTAGGTGGCGCGCACAAATTCAAGGGGACCTCGACCAACTTGGAGTGCGCAACTGGAGGCAATTAGCTAAAGGCCGAGCTAAATGGAGAGGCTTGTTGGTTTAGGCCCAGGTTCACCCCGAACTGTAGCGCCACCTAAGTAAGTAAGTAAGTTGTTTATCTTTCTTAACGTAAAATTGACATGCGTTGATTTTGTCTCATTGAGGTCTATTCGCCAGGCTTTCGTCCATTCGCATACTTTGTTCAAAGCCCGTTGGAGTTTTCCCGTTGATGATTCGACTGACTCATCCGTTACGAGGATAGCCGTGTCGTCTGCGAACGTTGCGTCAACGGTCCCTTCATCTTGTGGTATATCTCTTGTGAAGAGCAGGAAAAGGATTGGACCGAGAACACTTCCTTGTGGAACACCGGCGTAGATTTCTTTGAAATCCGAATATTCACTCCCATGCCTAACACGGAAAAGTCTGTTTTCAGGATAAGATTCCAATATTCTGTACAAGTTTTCCGGTAAGATTACCCTTAGCTTATACCTTAGGCCTTCGTGCCATACCTTGTCGAAGGCTTGCGATACGTCGAGAAAAGCGCTAGAACATATTTTTTTCCCTTCTAGAGCTTTTTCAATTTCGTTCGTTATTCGATACACCTGATCGATTGTGGAATGTTTGACCCGAAAGCCGAATTGATGATCCGGGATCAAGTGTCTTTCTTCAATTACTGATTGCAATCATTTCAGCAGAAGTTTCTCGAAGAGCTTAGATATTATTGGCAGAAGTGAAATGGGTCTATATGATTTCTTATCATTTGCACATTTCCCCGGTTTCGGAACGATAATAACTTCGGCGACTTTCCTTTTCCTTGGAACATATAATAGTCTTAAAGAAGCATTTATAATGTAGAGCAACTTAACCAGCACTTTTTTCGGTAGCTCTTTCAAAATTTCGCCAGTGATTAAATCATATCCCGGAGCCTTGTTATTTTTCAATTTTTTTATTGTCATTCGAAGTTCGGACAGGGATACGGTTTAATGAAAGATGAACTCACCGACTGATACCGCATATCGCGAAAAGCATAATCGTCATCACCGGCCACCAACAGCGCACGGCTGTTATCGATATCGTAATCAAATTACTATATTTTGTATTTATTATTATTCCCTTTATTCAATTTTCCAACGATCATGAGTATCTTTTCGTGTCGCTTAGACGCCGCGATTTTCGACTTTAATTGTTTAGTGTCGGATAAGCATTTTAACTTATAACGAAATGCAAAACGATCGTAGAATTAATTAAAACAAACATTCATGCTACCAAATCTGTTCTAAAGATAAATACTTCACTTTGATTTGTCGACATCATCATGTGTATCATCAGAGACAAACAATTCTAAGTAAACACATTGGACTGTTTGTAACTTTATACGTGAACGTTCTATTCAGACTATCAATCGGTAATTTCATGCTTCGCTGCATATGATTAACTACGAGTACATACACTATCCAATTACAACCAAACGCAACTATTACACGAGTCAATTATTTCACAAAAAAACACACTTATTTCCCCGTTTAAATGCCACCAGTTTATTGAGACCAATTATTATACTACAAGTACAAAGTTATTCCTAACTGGTTTATTTCATAGATGTTTTCAACTTTGATCCAAGTCGAATTGCTGAAGCGCTATAGGGCAACCTTTTACTGCGACTGTATCTCCTTTGAACTTTTTCGCTCATGAAGAAATACAATTGCCATTAAAGTGGATTCGAAAGTAAGGCGCAGTCTTTCAATATAACGTAAGCCAAGCTTTCATATAAACTGAACTCTGCTCAGAGGTGTGTTTTATAGAATTAGTCATTGGTTGTAAATCTGTAGGTTACATTATTATTGCAGTATTTTATTTTCTCGCATATATTTCGAGTAGATTTATCATATGTAAGTATTTAAAAAGGTATTCACCGTAGAATTATTTTCTAGCCAATGCTAAAAGTTACTAAGTACTTGTGTAACTGCGTACTAGGCTCAAAGCGAGTATGTTTAAGGTATAGTTAGAGATCTGTAGATACATACCATGCGCATAGCCCTTCTCCAAAAGCAAAAAAAAAATGGGCAGGATCAGTCGTATCGCAGAGGTAGGGGTCTACGTGAAAACGTGACGATCTCCGATTTCGTTGCTCCTGATACGTTCTTCCAATTATTTCAATATCGTCGACGTGTGCAACTAGTTATAAAACCTTTTAATAGATTGTGCCTCTGGTGCTGGCTTGTGAGTCCGCATAATCTGCTCAAGTACAATATTGAAGAATTCACAAGATAGCGCTTTACTTCGTCTAAAGGTGGTCAGGTTCAGACCCTTAGGGTAAAGTTTCTGGACGATCCCTATTGGGTAACCGCAACAAGAAGAATCACTGCCTCCACGGGGCGGTCACCGGGCAACGAATGCTACAGCGAGATAACCGGCCTAGCACTCCTTGCTTGTTCAACCGAATTCTTGTGTTCTTTTGCGCCTGCTTGCAATGCACGGCCTGCATTCACGACCGTAAGTATTCGGCTAAAGTGAGCGACGCGAGGAGTAAACCTCTAGAAAAAATCTCTAATCCAATGTGGAACAGCATACGCCGAGGGATGCATGGCTAAGAGAGTGCTAGTATGCGGACTCCGAATACCCTGGCGACCTTCGGTTTCAATCCAGCCTTCCCATGGTACATCGGGCTCTGCCATGGGTGATATTCCTTTCTCGATTACTCGTAGGTCCATAATTCCTAATTCTATTAAAAAAAACTATGAGACAGGTGTATCTCAAATCACACCTGACGAGCATACAGTTGTACCTAGTCACGATGCTATAGAGCTTCCGACGGCCACTTCATCTTCGGCCATAACCCCTCGGCTTGCTGACGAGCAACCCAAGTCCTCGGATGGTTTGGATGACGGAGCCAGGCGGGCCCAATCCTTGCCGTCCACATGTGTCTATCCAGAAGAAGCGGATACCGCCGCCTCTGGCTCTGACACATCCACTCTCGTGGATACGTGCAGCGTTGCCACAGAGAAATCTGGGTGCTCCTCAATTGGGAGGAGGTTAGACGAGCTGCGAATTTAATCGGATGGTTTCGTTTGGTTTAATTCTGTCGAAAGGAGGCGGTTCAAGTTTGCCATTCGCAGAGGCGTACTATGGAGAGTGCCCTATCTTATGTCAAAGCCCCTCCTATTGCAAAAGATGCTAAACGAGGTAGATCAGAGGATCATATCCCACCAGCACCCGCCGCCAAGAAAGCCAAGGCAGGACCTACACCTGATGTTCCCACCTTCAGTCAGGTGGCTAGTGTTGTCAAGTTAGGTATCGTCCCAGCGGACTTAGAGAAACCCCTAACAACGGAGCAGATGACACTCATCTAAGAGGCCGTCATCGATGTCTCAATTGAGCTGAGGAACAGAGGCGTATGGCCGAAATTCTCAGGCTCACAGCACAAGCCGGGATGGCTGGTTTTCGTCTGCTCCGACAGTGCTACAGCTGGGTGGATGAGCTCGAATTTTGAGACAATAAGACTCAAAAGTGGATTGGACATCTTATTGGTGGCAGAGGGATCATTCTATAAGACCCATATCATCCGCCGTTTTTTCCCACAAAGTCTCGAGTTCCCGTCGACAAAAATTCTGGCTTCATTGGAAGCTCAAACCGAAGGCCTAATGGCAACCTCATGGAAGGTCATGCAAAGGGTGAAGGAAGGTGCACATCCTCCTTATCACATTAGTCCCTAGACTTCCTACGACTGCCAATGTGGCCGATTTGTCGTTCAGTATCAGCGGTGCCCCTGGGCACGTCTCTCGAAGACACGAGGAGTCGGTTGCGAGCAGACCCCTGGGTCATCAAAACCTAACCGCTTCCCGTAGAGGAAATGGTCTCAAAAAGGCCCAACTACTCCGACAAGCTCGATCCTCAGCGGAGGACCGATGAGCACAATCAGGGTGCTACAGGCGAACCTGCATCATGCTAAGGGCGCGTCCGCTACCCTTAGCAAGCGGTTCGCGGAAGAAGATATAACCTTTGATCTCATTCAGGAACCCTGAGTTATTTGCGGATAGGTTAAACGTCTCCGGAATAGCGCAAGTAAGTTGATTTCCAAGTGTGGAGAGCTGGCGCCGAGAGCGGCCTGCTTAATTAGCAATAATTTAAACTTTCTCCCTATTCCAGGATTTATAACAAGAGACCTGGTGACCCTACTACTGGAAATCCCCAATGGAAGAGGTACACAGAACATCGTGTGTGCTTCAGCGCACCTCCATCACGACAGTGGTAATATCGCGCCGAAAGACGTCCAGAGCCTCGTTGACTACTGTCAGGAGAACAACCTCCATTATATCATCGGATGCGATACCAACGCACATCATGAGATCTGGGGTAGTAGCAACATCAACAGAAGGGGTGAGTGTCTTTTAGAATACCTTGTAAGTAGACAAATAGATATTTTAAACAAAGGCTCTAAACCTATCGTCATAAATGCGATTCACGAGGAGGTACTTGACCTCACTCTCGCTAGTCCATTTATTTCTAATTTTATTGAAAATTGGCACGTATCAGATGAGGCCTCTCTGTTAGACCGTCAGCACATCAGGTTTGACATACCTGACAAACTCTCATATGTCTCTAATAGATACGATCCCAAATATACGGATTGGCATCTCTATCGTGAACTAGTGTTCTCAAAAAAAGATATCTATAGAGTCCATAGAGACCTGGATGAAGCTGCATACCAGCTTAACAATATACTGCTTGATTCCTACCACGACAGCTGTGTCCCAAAAACATATGTTAGTAAACCCAAAGTGCCTTGGTGGAATGACCAACTGGCGGAACTTAGGAAGAAAGTTAGAAAACTCTTCAACTCTGCAAAGCGAACGAAGAGGTGGGACGAATACAGGTTTGCTCTCACAGAATACAATCTAGTATTGAGACGATATAAGCGAGCTGCTTGGAGGAAATGCTGCGAAACCATTGCTGACATGCCTTCAGCGGCACGAGTCCATAAATCGCTCGCAAACGATCATGTCAACTGTGTAGGGTTACTGAAGAAGAATGACGGAACCTACACTACGGACCGTGTGGATACATTTAGAACCTTACTTCAGGTACATTTCCCAGGCTCGTCTCTTAACACATCTCATGCGTACTCGAACGCAGTTAACCACAGGGTTTACGTGGACAGTAGAGTTAATAGTTTATCTGGAAAAATATTCAGTCCAGAGAAAGTTGAATGGGCGGTAGGCACATTCAAACCTTTTAAAGCTCCCGGCGGTGACGGTCTGTTTCCAGCACTTCTCCAAAAGTCAATTGACCTCATCCTGTCGGGGTTGACAGCTTTATTTAGAGCCAGCTACAATTGGGGATACATACCACCCACCTGGAGGCCGGTTAATGTGGTTTTCATCCCCAAGCCGGGCAATAGGCCTAGCGAGCTGCTTAAGTCATAGAGGCCTATAAGTCTAACATCATTCGTCATTAAGATAATGGAAAGACTCATAGATATCCATATTAGAGACCGGTTAGATCTGTCTAACCCTCTGCACTCGAATCAGTACGCATACAGGAAAGGCAAATCTACAGTAGGTGCCCTTCACTATCTCGTCAAAAAGATAGAGGGAACACTCAGTTCAAGGGAGATAGCCTTGTGTGCATTTCTTGACATCGAGGGCGCGTTCGGTAACACTGGTTACGACTCGATCGCAAGGGCGATCAGTAGCTGAGGTATCGAAGAATCGACCAACCAATGGATCAGGGCCATGCTAATAAGTCGATTCATTACTTCCTCCTCTGGGGGAGCGTCGGTGTCTGTAACTGCAGCCAAAGGCTGCCCGCAAGGAGGAGTTCTCTCCCCCCTGTTATGGTCTATAGTCATCGACAACTTGTTAGTAGATCTTCACAGATCAGGCTACACCACCGTCGGTTATGCTGATGACTTGGCGTTTTTTATCAGAGGTTAACATGGCATGACAATTTCCAACGTCATGCAAAGTGCAATATCTCAAGTTGTAGATTGGTGTAATAAAGAACGACTATCCATCAATCCTAGTAAAACCGTTCTGGTGCCGTTTACAAGGAAGACACAGGTCAACCTTGAACCTATTACAATCAAAGGTACCACACTAGTTTATTCCGGCGATGTTAAATATCTTGGTGTAATTCTTGACAAACCACTTAATTGGAATTCACATATCAAGTCCGCCACTGACCGCGCTACTAGAGCACTGTGGGCCAGTAAACGCCTATGTGGCAGAACTTGGGGTCTCTCTCCTAAGATGATACATTGGTGTTTACATAATGATGGTTAGACCCATTATCACACACGCGGCCATCGTCTGGTGGCCAAAAACTCTCCAGCAGACAACGGCAAACAAGTTGTAGAAGTTGCAAAGAATTGCCTGTCCTGGCATTATAGGTGCGATGCGCACCTGCCCTACGACAGCTCTGGAAGCTATTGTTGGGCTTACACCCTTACCAATCTTCATTAGGAAGATCGTTGCTAGATATGCCATCAGCCCGCAGCTAGATTACGAGTATAAACCAGGTGACCTTGTGGGACATTTAAAGATATTCAACTCAATCCCTAAAAGAGACGTCTTCTGCACTTTACCAGATATTATGGTCAGGCAACACTGCTTTGGTAGGTTATTCGAGGTTGAAATATTGGACCGCGAAAATTGGTCCAATGGTACTCCTACACTGGACCCTAGAAGTCTGGTTTGGTTCACCGACGGTTCGAAAATGGATTCTGGAGTTGGAGCTGGGGTTTTTGGACCCAACACAAAGATTTCGGTACCTATGGGTACTACTCCCACTGTGTTTCAGGCTGCAATCCATGCCATTGAGATCTGCGCCAGACACAATCTCCGCAAGGGAATCAAAGGCGCTAGAATACATATCTTCTCAGATAGCCAAGCAGCACTTATGGCACTGTCGTCCAACCAAATGGACTCCAGAACCGTGAAATGCTGCTACGATGCATTACAAGACCTTGCCAAATAAAACAGGGTAAAACTCGGTTGGGTCCCTGGACATCAAGGGATTGTGGGCAACGAATCTGCAAATGAGCTTGCTAGGGCTGGCTCAGAATCTGTGTTCGTAGGTCCTGAACCTTATTGTGGCGTCAATTGGGCGATAGCTACAACGCTGATTAACGAATGGGAAGACAAACTTCGCCTAGACCACAGGACTAGTGGGCCAGGTCTAAGACAATCCAAACGATTAATCAAGCCTTACTCCTATAAGGAAATCCTTAACTTAGATATGGAAGCATTGAGAAGCTTGTGAGCTTTCTTACTGGCCATTGCGGCCTGAGATACCACCTTAACAAGATGAACCTGTGCCAAGAGAATGACTGTCGGTTCTGTTTAGAGGAGGATGTAACATCCGAACACATTCTTTGTGAATGCCCGGCACTACACTGGTTAAAGAAACGTATTCTTCACAAGAAGATACTTACTTCAGTGGAACTGAAATGCTCCGCTACTAAAGACATACTCACTTTCATAAGGGAGGTAGTGCGTCTGTTAGATTAACTCCAACCCTCTGATACAATAGATCTTTCAGGTCGCAGTGTCGTTGCCACGTGGGCATGGGTTGTGTAAGAGGAAAAGAAAATAAAAGCTTTATTGACATCAAAGGTCTCGGCGAGGTTTTTACCGACCTTGGTGTAGCAGCGAGCGTTCTCTATCGTCATCCTGCACATACGGACAAGTTTGCAGGGATGTTAAAACTATACATGGCTCTATATAGCTCTTCTCTATAGATCCTGCCATAGCTGACCTTTTAATCGACAAAGAGATGATGAATATCGAAAGGGACTTCTGGGTTTTCTCCAATATCTGCGAAGTGTGAAGTGAAGTGCTAGGGCCTAATCAGGCTGTTGCTAAGAGGTTTCAGCCGTTCACACAATATCGCAGAAAAGATCTTGTATGCATCACTTTTCTGAATAAATCTAAGAGATGAGTTGATGTATGCTCTTCACCAATTCATCACCAGCTGCATGTGATTACATTGAAACATAAAGTTCTCCATTAGCCTAGGCCTAGGCCTACCAACTCCCACACTCAACCCCCATTCTGGTGGCCGCAGTGTGCCTAGTACCTTGATCGAAGATTGGGTAACCAACCCCCTCGGAAGGCCCTTAATGGATCAACTGCAGCGATCATGCTCCCATAGTGCAATAGTGGCACCGGTGTTCTCGGCCCCGCGTCCTAGGGCTATAATAAAAGGAGCAGGCCCTCCAGGTTGAGGGTTGCGCCGTCAGGTTAACGTCCTTATCATGTAAAAAACACTGGTTACGAAGCATCCAATAGCCTCGGATACGAATGATTTTCCTGTTGACAACACCTGCAAACGTAAAAAGGACAACGCTCTTCGTGTCTGCTAGTGGAATGTTAGGTCCCTCTACAAACCACGTGCAGCCGAACAACTTGCGGAAGCCCTAGATTGCTACAAAGCAGACATTACCGCCATTGCGATGGGATCGGGTGGGCAAAAGGAGGATGAAAACTGCGACATATACGACCGCGATTTGTACAGACAACAAGGACAGCGTCTATGTGTGTGCAGATTTGTTATTAGAGATTCTTAAGCAATAAGTGTGAACGAGCACCTCATGACTATTCAAATCAAGGCCAGATTAGCCAACATTAGCCTAATATGCGCTCGCGCACCTCACGAAAAAATGGACGAAGGATGAATACTACGAGCTTTTGGGAAGGTTGTATGAGCAATGCCTTAGACACTTCCTATGTAATTTTTACGTTTTACTATGTTATTTTGACGTCGTTAGTAGCGGGCTCGGAAAGCACGACATCACATCGTACAACGGATTCAGACGAGTCGACTTTGCGTTGGACCGAAACATTGTCGTAGCTAGTATGCGGTTCTTGATATTCACAAGGGGACATGGCTCTCTTTTGATCGGAAAACTGTCAACCAAAGCGATCACATTGCGATCGACGCAAGGCACTCTTAAAGTATTCTGTGTGTTCGCACTTTCCGAGGAACTAACGGGGACTCTGATCACTACATATGTACATATGTTGTTATAGCAATATATGGATGCGGATATCCAGAACGGAGTGAAATCAACGAAATACTGTGAGGGAGTTTGACGTCGGGCCGCTACAATCGCAAGAGACCACCAGAGATTTTGCCAATCGAGTCTCTTTTAATCTCATTCTAAGTCCTATGCCACCAGCAGCAAAAGTGGAAGACCAGTGGCGTTGCCAATAAGCCATCAGAGATACTGGGTTCCCCCGGTTACCACAACGAAACCCCTGGTTTGATGAGGAGTGTCGGCAAGCACATGCAGCAAGATAAAAGGCGTACAAAGTAGAGCTGCATAGAACGACTAGAGTTGGTCGCGAGAAAAGAAGAACATCGACTTATCGAAAAGAAGAAAGAAGAGCATGATAAGTGCTTGATGAAGGAGATTGAGAGAGTTTATTGCAGAAACGTTGTTCGAAAAATGTAGCGAAAGGTAAAAAGAGTGAGCGTGTCTGCTATCAGGCAGAATGAGCCATACAGCAGTGACGATGATTAGTCAAAATTTTCGTCAACCCAATTAGAATGAAGTGATGATAGCGATATCTAAACTTAAATCCAACAAAGCCGACAGCCTTGCCACCGAACTTTGCAAGGCAGGAATAGATGAGTTGCTAAGGAGCATGCACCAGCTCATCTGTAAAATTTGGTCAGCTGAATGTTTGCCCGATGAATGGAATCTCAGCATCGTTTGCCGGATCTTTAAGAAGCTAGACCCTCTGAACAGCGGCAACTACAAAGGTATAGTAGGTCTTCTCAACAGTACACATAAGTCCTGTCTGCCGTATTATGTGAACGCCTTAAGCCCATCGTCAATAACCTGAGTATTGACCAAATTATTTACACAACAACAGATCCTCGAAAAAACCCATGAATACACAATCGATACGCACCACATCTTCATCGGTTTTAAAGTTGCCTATGATAGCGTGGTATAGAGATGAGTTTTACAGAGTCATGTCTAGTCATGGTATCCCTGCTAACCTCGTCTGTCTGTGCAGGATGACGATGAAGAACTCTTGCTGTTCCACCAACGTCAGGTAAGAACATCACCGAGCCGTTCGGTGTCTGGAAACGTCTTAGACAAGGTGACGCTAAAGGACTTTGTCCTAGGCTCTAGGGTGAGCTCCACAAACGACACCAGTGGGGAGTTCAAGCGAAGAAATACTCTTGCCAATCGGTGCTTTTATGAACTAAGAAAGCAATTGAGTAACAAAGCCCTATCTGGAACACCTCAGTTAACTTTTTATAAGGCACTAATCATCCCAGTCCTGCTGTATGGCACAGAGGCATGGGCTTTGACAAAACCGGGTGCGGATGCCCTTGGTTATTTTGAGAGAAAAGTTCTTCGAGTGATCTTTGGAAAGACGGTGCATAGACGGTGAGTGGAGGAGAAGGTACAAGCCGCACTATACGGCCTGTACAAGGACATCGACTTGGTTTGGTTGGTAGTAAAAGCGTTTCTAGCTACTTGGCATTGCTAGCATCGCATGGTCTAGTATGCTTTATCAATGAGCCCACTAGAACTGTTTCGGGTAGCTGCCTGGGTCACATTTATGGACGTTTCAATAATGTTGTATTCAGTAAGTGCGAGAAATGTGTCTTCGACTTCAGAATTACTGATCACTCCATGACGGGACTCATATTTAACATCTCAGAGAATACTACCAAATATAGAATGAAAATACAGTTTAGTAAACTTAAAAACAATCTATTTTACGAGTTTTGGGAAAATGTATATGCTTGTAGTGAGGCATCTACGGTCTTTACAAGCACATTTTAAGTTGTTCCTCATTTCAGCCCTCCAAAAAGTTAGTAAAGAGACTAAAACCCTGGATATCCAGATCGCTGTTAAACAAAGTTATAAGATAAAATAAACTCAGAATGAAGTGCAAAAAGTATCCTAATAATTTAAGTTTAAGAAGGAGGTATAAGATATTGTGTATCGAACTTAAAAAGGAGATTCCGAGTTGCCGCGATACCTATTACCGAACTCAATTCAACTCTGCAAGGGGAAATTTAAAAAATGAATGGCAAGTAGTAAACAGTATATTAAATAAATCTACTCGTTCTAACAGACCTACTGTTTTACGTATTGATGACTGTGAGGTGTCTGATAAACTTGCTATTGCCGATGCATTTAATTGCTATTTTGTTAATGCAGGTAGCAATTTACAACCTCGTTCAGACTATGTAATTTGTTCTCTCTGTCCGTCTATTTGTAGATGTGCAGAACCAGTGCAAAGTACCAGTTTTGTTTTTCAGCCCATAACTTCTCTTGAAGTTTTAAAAGTTATTGGTACTTTAGATAAATCGTATTCATGTGGAGCTGATGGTATTTCGAACTTTGCCCTTAAACAAATTGCATGTTTCATAATGGATGTCTTGGCAGATATTTATAATCGTTGCGTGTTTGCGGGAGTCTTTTCCGATAGCCTCAAATGTGCTGATGTAATTCCATTACTTAAAAAAGGTTCTGCTACTGAAATTGGCAACTATAGGCCCATCTCGCTTCTTACAGTCTTTAGTAAGGTTTTTGAAAAACTTATGAAAAATAGGGTAGTGAGTTTTTTAAATAAAACTGAGTTCTTTAATCCAGCTCAATTTGGATTTCAAAAAGGGAAATCGACGGAAGATGCACTCCTACAGTTTTGTTCTCAAATAATGACTCACCTTGATTAGAAAAAATGTACGGCTGGTCTATTTATTGACATCACCAAAGCGTTCGATATGGTGAATCACAATTATTTGTTGAGAAAACTGGAAAAGGCAGGATTCCGTGGTTTTGTGCTCAATTGGTTCAGGTCGTATCTTGGAAATAGGTCGCAAAGAGTGAAGGTAGAGGAAACAAGGAGCGAAATTAAGTTATTTAATCTGGGTGTACCACAAGGCTCTGTTTTGGGTCCAATTCTGTTTTTAGTCTACATCAATTCACTGTTTGCTCTTAATTTCAAACGTTCACCTACTACTTTTGCGGATGATATAGGTTTTTCTTATGGTCTGAACAGCCCTTTGGACCTGATTTCTAATATTAATTGGGATCTAAATCTATTGAGACACTGGTTCGCTGAACATAATTGTAATTGTACGTCTGGTTTTCCCTCTCCCACTTTTTGTAGTAGTGTTAACTGTAGTGATAAATGTTTTCTAATAGAGAAGGTAGACGCCTTTAAGTACTTGGGGCTCACCCTAGATTCTAGAATGAGTTTTTCGACTCACACAGATACGTTGAGAAAGTACTTTCGATGCACACTTAGATATTTTTATTATTTGCGTAATGTATGCTCAACTAAGCTTTTAAAGATGATCTATTATGGGATTTTCCATTCTAAGCTACAATATGGAATTGCTTGTTGGGGAGGTGTGTATCAAAATAAAATACAGCCGCTGCTGATTTTGCAAAAATATGTTTTAAGAAAAATTTGTCGTAAACCTGGTAGGCATCCCTGTTATCCTCTGTTCTGTGACCTGAAAATTCTTCCTGTTCGTCATTTGTATTGTTTTAAGGTGTTAAAAACGTTCTTTATGAAGTCTGATAATCGCAATTTTCGTTTAATTTCAAATTATAATTTACGTCGAAACATTTCAAATATGTTATCTGTACCCAATTTCCGTACCACTGCTTTCCCTAATTTTATTTCTGTTTTACCTCATCGGTTGTTTAATAAACTCCCACAGTCTATTAGGGCTATATCATTATCTGGAAGGTTCTTAAAAAGCGTTAAAATGTGGCTCTTCCGTTTTGACTATGTTGGCTTAGGTTAGGTTAGGTTAGGTTAGGTAGGGTTATGAGGTTGTCATAAAACACTAGGCACCAAAGTGGGCCCATCGCGATCCCTAGGAAACCTTCACGGCAAAGAAACCTAAACCCAATCCTCCAAGCAATTAATCTTCCTACAAAATCTGAAGAGATCCTTGTTATGGTTCAAGGACCTCACCTCCTCCAAGTTATCGAAGAAGTATCTATCCAGGTACTTTAGCCTTATCCTGGCAATTCCTTGACATTCACAGAGTATATGAGTTATATCCTCTGAGACATGTAGGTCATCGCAGTACCTACAAACATCCGTATCGGATAATCCTAGTCTCATGGCATGCCTCTTTAGGAGACAGTGGCCAGAGAGTATTCCTATCGCTGTTCTTAGCCTCGATCTATCTAACTTAATTATCTCCCCAGATTTTCTGCGATCTAACATAGGCCACAAGGCCTTAGACACCCTGTGACCATCTAAGTTTGACCATCTTAGATTAGCCGTGTCAATGATTTTATCCCGGATAATTCTCTTAGCCACGCACCCTGGTGGTTTAATACTACCAATTATATCGCTACGTGGGAGCCCCGCTCCTCTGTTAGCCAGCGCGTCGGCTTGCTCGTTGCCTTCGGTATTGCAGTGTGCAGGTACCCAACATAATCTGACTCGGTTCTGCGTACATAATGCCCTAAGCATTGTGCGGCAATTCCTGATTATCTCAGATTTGGTGACGTAAGACTCTAGTGCCTTTAGCACAGCCTGACTGTCAATGTAGATGGCGATATTCTTATCGGATATTGATCCCATCTCAAGTAATTCCGCAGCTTTAAGTACAACTAGAACCTCTGCTTGGAACACACTGCATATGTCCGGAAGTCTCAGGGCCACCTGTAGGTTCGTATCTCGCGAGTAAATACCTAACCCTGTGCCCTCACTGGTCTTAGAACCATCTGTGTATATTGCAATCTCGTTATGGACAGAGACTGTCTTCCTTTGCCAGTCCTCTCTAATAGGATACAGTACTTCGTATGGTGTGTCGAAGTCTAAGGTGCCAAGTATATCGTCCGATTCGTCAGTGATTCCGGGAAAAGATTCATTGAGAATGGAGCTGTGTCCTATGTTATTAGTCCTGAAGAGACCAACGTTAGTGAGCTGAAGCGCACTGTTGCCCGCTTCAAATTTGATTTGTAGGTCTAATGGTAAGAGATACAGGCAGATCTCGAGTGCAGCCGTAGGCGTTGTGCGTAGAGCACTTGTGATGGCAATGCAGGCTGATCTTTGTACCATGGCCAACATATCCCGTGTGTTTTTCGTATTCGTTGCCTTCCACCACACAAGAGCCCCATACGTAAGGATGGGTCTGACTACCATGATGTATAGCCAGTGCATTATTGCGGGCTTCAGGCCCCATTTTTTCCCCGCGGTCCGCTTACAGATGAAGAGAGCCTTAAATGCTTTGCGGACTCTTTCCTGTATGTTAAGTTTCCAATTTAGTTTCCTATCCAGCATTATACCAAGATATCTAGCGCGATCCGAAAGGGAAAGCTCCACCCCTGCTAGCTTAAGCAGTTTGAATGGTGGTATCTTGTATTTTCTACTAAAATACAAAAAATACAAATATTTGGCGCAACGAGCTCTTTAAAGTGCCAGGGCCTAGCTTCTCGCAACCATTCATGTTGTGTGCGTTATATTTTTCACACGAATGGAAGAGACCTACAGTTTAATGCCGACTCCGAACGGCGATTTGAGAAGCTTTTTCATGACAACAATACTCTCGGATGTTTGTCAGACGCTCGCGAGAGGTGGGACCGTGAAAAAACTTTTTGGTGTTTTCTGGGATTCGAACTTGGAACCTCATGCGTAGTGATCCGACACACTAACCACTTACGCCACGGCGCCCACAATTATTTCTACTGAAGAGTACCAATTCAGTTTTATCCGGGTTGACGTGTAGTCCACACCCTCTAGCCCATTTTTCGAGACTATTAAGAGCTGATTCCATCATTTCACTTAATGTATCAAGGAACTTGCCCTGAACTAAAATCACCACGTCGTCCGCGTAAGCAGTGACGCTTATGCCTGTATTGCTTAGTTCTTTAAGTATCCCATCGATGACTAGAACCCAGAGGAGGGGTGGTATAACGCCTCCCTGGGGAGTCCCCCTGGTAACGGATTTTCTTATTGAACTGTTTCCGATAGTGGAGTTAATGTTTCTAGTGCCGAGCATATTACAGAGCCAATTGGTAATGCTATGCTCGACATTCATAGATTCCAGGGCCTGTTTGATGGCCCTACCTTCTACATTATTGAAAGCACCTTCCATGTCTAGGAAGGCTGCTAGTGCAAATTCCTTATAGTGAAGGCTAGCTTCTATCTTCCCTACTGCGTCGTGTAAAGCTGTTTCCACCGATTTCCCCTTCAAATATGCATGTTGAGCTTTGCATAGAATGCCGTTGCAACACTTGCTTCTGATGTGAATATCAAGAAGCGTTTCAAGTGTCTTGAGCAGGAATGACGAGAGACTTATGGGTCCGTAGTCTTTCGCTGAAGTGTGGCTTGGTTTACCTGCCTTAGGTATGAATATAACCCGCACTTCCCTCCATGCCACTGGTACGTAGCATGACCTTAAACAATGTTTAAAAATTTCCCTAAGCCTGTTTCTGACCTTGGCTGGAGCTTTTTGCAGCATAGCTGGCAAAATTCCATCAGGGCCTGGTGCTTTGAATGGTGCGAATGACATAATAGCCCATCGCAGATTCTTCCATGTAATTAGATTTTCTACGTCGTCCCCTGTTGACCTACCAATATACGAGTAGCCATGAGTAGTAGAATCCATTGGCGATCTACTTCCAGGGAAGTGAGCTTCAATTAACGTTTCTAAAACTTCTTCGCTACTTTCTGCCCACGAGCCGTCAGATTTTTTGATGAAGCTTGGGACAGAAGTGTCTTTAGCTAGCATCTTGCGAAGTCTGGAAGCTTCACTGGTATCCGCAATGGACTCACAAAATTCCTTCCACGACTTTCTTTTTGATTGCCTAATTAAGTATTTAAACTCCCGCTTGCGGTCCATATATTCATCCCATGTAGTACCGTCCCCTATTTCTTTGGCCCTGTTGTAGAAATGCCTAACCTGCTTTTTCTTGGAGTTGATTTCCTTGCTCCACCAAGGAGGCTGGGACCTCTTGGACTTCTTTCTTCAACAAAGACTATGTTGGCTTAGAATCTCTTATTTTCTGATTTTTTGGTTTAACTTTTTTTTTTTTTTATATTGCGCTATTGCATATTTAGCAATTCTTTTGTTTGTAAGAACTTTCATTTACTTTCTTTTTTCTTTTCTTTTTTGAACTAACTCATAATCTTATATTTTTGCTATGTAAGTTGAACTTATAAGGTCACCCCGCCTAAAATTTTCTTTTTATTGTATAAGCCTATTGAAGTGGCATTCTAATCTATTTTTATAACTTATATCAAAAATACAGAATGTCACAACCTTTCTTATATTTCTGATAGGAATGAATTGTTTTATATATATTAATTTTATTTTTTTGTATCCTGAATTATAAGAAATAATAAATAATACGAATACGAATACGACTTAGCCAGAAGAGTTCACATACAGCGACTAAAATGGCTGGGTCATTTAGAGCAGATGAAGCGCAACGTTCCCTGAGTAAGAGTGCTGTCGTTGACCCATTAATTGCTCCTCCGCCACCACCTCTATTCAAATGGTCTGACTAACATTGGAAATTCCTTACCGACCTGTGATCCGAATATGTCGAAGCGCAAGGTGTTCCCTAAGTTCAACCTAACTGGAACTAGACTCGTCGCCGTTGACACCATCTAGATTGTTCAATCACTGCCACCTGGAACAAAAAGAAGAAGAAGTGCTCTAGGCAGAAAGCACACTTCTCGTCTCTCTCTTCTGCTACCCTCAATACTTTCCAAATGGGTTGGTTGCCCAATCGCCGAATAAGATACTAGGTACCTAGCGGTAGGTACTAGCATGAATGTTGAGAATATGAGTTGGTAGGCCAAGACTAAGTGAGAACGTTATGTTTTCACGTAATGGCATGCACTACCGTTTGCGAGAAAGCTGCTAAATGTATATTTGCTTGCTCATGCAGCCTCAAATATCTGATAATCCTAAAATGTTCCGTATTCTAAGGTTCGAGCGGGCATGGTTTAACTTTCTGCACCTCACAATTGCTCAACATAGGAAATAAAAAAACAAAAAAAAATCGATTTAAACTGCAAATGAATATGTAGCGAAAAATATTAATAATCCCTTATCTATTCGAAAGCAAAAACCTATACAAAACAACGAGAAAGACGTAGTTTTATTTATCTGCTCGAAAACACAGAATGTGCATGGCATATCGAGCAGGCACCCGATAAATTTTTTTACCATTTGGTCAATCATAGCAAAACAAATACGATAAACTCGAGCAAACAAAAGACCTGACCTACCCCAACACAAGCCCAAATCGGTTAAGATATTTTAACATAAATGTCGAACAGTTGGGTAATCAGCTCATCGGCTCTGTTGTGCCATTGTGTGCCAACCAGTTCATTCACATTGGCCTATTCGAGTGCTTGTGCACTCAGTCTGCCTCGAAGGGAAAACAAAAAAGTAAATCTATCAGATACGCCGAGTACATTTTAAGTACACTTGCACCGAGAAGAAACCCAGCAATGAAATCCATACGAGTGCTCGCTGGTGACGTTAAATTGCAAAGTCCATGGAACCAATGAGTCACTAATCATTGCACTTTGCTCATTGATATCACGTCGAATGCAATTCGTTCTGAATAAGTAGAGATCAACAGGAAATTCAATTGTGTTGCTCGATAAAAAAAAAAAAAAAAACCGAATCGTTTTAATGGAGCATGTTGCAGCAGCATATGTTGCCTGGAAAGCAGTAGGTATCAGCATCTCTGTATCTGATGAGCGAAGTACCTTTGTTCGCGCATGGGCGAGTTCATTGGGATTCATTTTGGTTTCGGAAGCATAGATACAACTTCATTTGATTGCGCGCTGTTCTTTGTTTCACTTGCGAGGTGATGACAACCGTGGTGTGCTGTGTGGTAATGCCAGACAAGGCCGAAGAAAATATTACACAAACAAAGGGAGAGAAAGAGAAGAAAACAGATATGGAGGAAAGATGGGGATTGTTTGTGTACTTTCGTGCTCATAGAGGTTGGGTAATTTAATTTTCCTTTGGAAATGTAACAAGGATTCGAATCGCATCCACCGTGAACGGATAAATCGTCACGTAATTTGTATGTATGGTGTTGCTAGATCTACCAACAACGCAATGCAAATTACATTACCAGTCATCCGTTGTCGGAAGACGCGGTTCAACCCCAATTTTTGAAGTGAAGCTCTTTTATCGAGTTTAAAATGTAACTAAAATGCGAACGGCAGTGTACGATCGAGTGGAAAATGCGAACGAAAATCTATACATAGACACACTTATCTGTTGAATGGACTTTAAACATGTTAGGACTGCCGTCAGATCTTACAATATTATTAGATCTACCAATGTGCTGGCAATTAGTTGCTGATGAGCTGAAAATAACAAAGAAGGTCCGTTCGCGTATTATCCGAACGAAAAACTTTTAAGACATGCTGAGAGTAAAAACTCTCTGAGAGCGGAAAATCTAAGCAAAATACTCGAATGGAAAGGGAGCCATCTCGAGCCGAGAATTATAATCACTATAAATATTTATAATAAAATGATAACCAGGGTTATTTTTGAGCAGGTATCACGAACAAACTAGTTGGCAGATTTTTGTAAAACTTTGTCATTCTATACCTCGGAGGCGTGGTCCCAATCTCCAATCAGTAATATCACGATATTCTTCATGGGGATATATATATATGTATATATGTATATATATTAAATTAAATAAACGAATAGATTAAAAAAAAAATAACATGCTACTTTCCTTGCCTACCTATGGGGCGCAAATCTCACTATGCTAGTAAATTCAATTAATCAGCAATTTAATTTAGTATCACATCTCTAAGCCCCCTGGCAGCTGACCTCCTCGTGGTGGGGGGCGGGCAACGTGACTGGGATGTGCGGATGGGGTAACTTAAATAGTTATTCCCATCCATACAATCCAGTTACGGCTAACAAAGCGCACACCCCATGATGACAAGAAGGAAACGACCGGCTTCGGATATTGCCAAGCCTGGTAAGCCAGGGCATTCTTTGGAGCCAGGCCTGAAGGGTGTCAGTATGCGAGCGTTTGGTGGTCGGCTTGCCCCGCTCAGCAGCCGGCCGGGTTAAACCCGAAATGGCTACGAGCTTCCTGTCAATGGTCTCGCGAACCATTACGGGGGTCAAGGGGTGAGCGCGCTGTGCACCGATAGGGGCACAGATGGATTCTCTGAATTTGGACAACGGCATCGACTTAGGATAGGCACATGGAACGTCTCATCGCTCACAGGGAAGGATCTTGAGCTTGTTGGGGAGGCTGTTAAAAGTCGACTTGATATGGTTGGCGTCTCTTCAACAAAGCAGAGAGGTTCTAAAACTGTGGACCTTTTGGATGGGTGGAGGCTCTTCCTGTCAAGAGTCGCACCCTCAATGTCTGCTCAGGCGGGAGTGGTGATACTCACAAGTCCCAGGTTGATAGACAGAGTATTGGAGTGGATACCATTAGGAGGGAGAGTTGCGATCTTAAAGCTCAAGTTTGAAAGATCAACTCTGGCATTGGTGCAGGTGTATGCACCATACCTTCAGTCAGAGTATGCATCTTTCTTAGATGAAGTTGATGTTGCCCTTAAAAAGGTTGCAGATATGGATTCTTTTGTCCTGATGGGTGAATTCAATGCTCATGTGGGTGTAGATGTTATGACATGGGGGAGTGTGATTGGGAAGAACGGTGATCCTGATCAAAACGCGAACGGAGAGAGTTTGTTAGTTTTCTGTTGTGAAAATGGGTTATCCATCATGAATACTATCTTTCCACACAAAGACATTCACAAATACACATGGTACCGTCAGAGTCTTCAGCAGAAGTCGCTGTTTGATTTCTTTGTGGTACCATCGTATCTGAAGAAAATGGTTTGTGATGTTCGCGTATTGAGAGGGGCCGAACTGTCAACTGATCACCACTTAGTGCTGTGCAAATTGTATCTTAGAGAGAGAGTGCCTCCCCTACCAAAGCGTAAACCAAGGATGGTTACACGCATACGATGGGAGAGGTTACAGGACGATGAGATACGGGAGACATTTGCGCGGCAAATATCTGAAAGGTTTGAACGAATTCCAACTGTTCCATCAAATGTAGAGGAAGAATGGCAACTGTTTGCAACAGCGGTTATTGCCTCTACGGGAGATGTTTGTGGAGTGAAGCGGCTTGGTGTGGCGGCTGGTGGTGAGAAAAGGACTGCTTGGTTTAAAACGCCTGGAGTTCAAGAGGCCATCAGAGAGCCTTTAAGGTGTGGATTCACTTGGGGAACTCCGATTCTCGATATCGGTATACTGAGGCGCGAGGAACTTGCAAATTAGCTGTGAAAACAGCGAAAGAACAATCTTGAAAGGAGTTTGGCGAAAAATTGGAACGTGACCACAGATCTGCAAATAAGATGTTCTGGCAGACCGTCCGCCGACTCAGAGGAAAGAAGTTGAATATCGTTGAAGGATTTAAATCCAAAGACGGTATACTTCTTTCCAATGAGAAGGACATCTTACGCAGATGGAGCGAGCACTTTTCAGAACTGCTAAATCCCGAACAGGGCAACGAAGATGATAGACCTATTGTCGAGAGTGGGGCGGAAAGTAGTCCTACGGTGGAGGAAGTAACTTTGGCGATCAAAGCGCTAAAGGTTGGCAAATCTGCTGGTGTGGATGAAATTCGGCCTGAAATGCTCAAGGCTTTAGGTAAAGAGGGAGTGCAATGGCTCTCGCGTGTCATTAAAGTGGCCTGGGTATGCGGTGAAACACCTGGTGATTGGCAAATGGTGGTGATAGTTCCTCTCTTTTAAAAAAGGGGGCAAAAGAGATTGTACCAACTACAGGGGTATATGTCTTTTAAGTCTCCTTGGAAAAGTCTTCGCTAAGGTGCTAGAAACGCGTTCCAGAGCTGTGGTTGAGGACAGTTTGGGGGATGAGCAGTGCGGTTTTCGTCCCGGTAGAAGCACAACCGACCAGTTGTTCACTCTCAGAATGGTTCTTGAGAAGGCCTGGGAGTATGCCAAACCTATCTACACTTGTTTTGTGGATTTGGAAAAATCATATGATAGGGTTCCTCGAGGCAAACTCTGGAGTGTTCTGCAGGAGTATGGGATTGATGGTTCTCTGTTAAGGGCGATTCAGTCTATACATACAAACTGTAGAAGCTGTGTTCGGATAAACGGTGTTAAATCAATACCCTTCACTGTGGGCGTTGGACTCCGCCAGGGGTGCTTTTTTCACCTCTCCTCTTCATTGTATATATGGACTGGATGTTGCAGCGCAGCCGTGGCGGGGAATGTTTTGAAGTGGGAGACCTAAGGATTAGTCATCTGCTCTTTGCGGATGATTTGGTCATCCTTGGGTCCTCTAAAACCGAACTTCAGCGCGCACTCGAAAGGTTTGTAACCGTTTGTGATGATGCTGGAATGAAGATCAACGTGAACAAATCAGAAGAAATGGTCGTTTCCAAAAAACCCATTCAGTGCACTCTGCATGTTAGTGGAGTTCCACCGATGCAGGTGGATAAGTTTAAGTACCTCGGGGTCCTATTCACGAGTGATGGGAAGAGCAATGCCGAGTTATCCTGTAGAATTGGTCAGGCTGCATCAATTTTGAGAGAGCTTGGCCAATCTATTGTAAGGAAGGCCGAACTTAGTGTTCAAGCTAAGCTATCGGTTTTTAACTCGGTGTATGTTCCAACCCACACCTATGGTCATAAAATTTGGGTAGTGACCGAAAGAATAGGATCGCGGGTACAAGCTGCCGAAATGAGGTTCCTTCGCGGTGTTGCTGGACTAACTCGTAGGGATCGAGTGCGCAACACCAGAGTACGTGAAGCGCTCAATGTTGAGCAGCTACTTCTATGAACGGAACGATCTAAGCTGCGATGGTTTGGTCACGTAGGGCGTATACCCCCAGACCGGCTTCCAAGATGTGCCATGGTGGCCGTGGCATTAGCTAGGCGACCTCGCGGTAGGCCTAGAAATAGATGGTTGGACCAAGTCCGGCATCTCTCCTGGAGCCGTCTAGGGATTCCTCCTGATGAGTTGGAGTCGATGGCGGAGGATCGAGAAGGATGGAGAGTCCATCTGAGCATCCTACCCCGGCCACCCGCACGAAGGATTAGCGGGCCTTTGAAAATGTATGTATGTATGTATCACATCTCTAAGCGAAAATTTCCGAATTTTTTAATTTCGACTCCATTTGGAACAATTAGGGCTATTTATGTTGGTAAATTGAAAAGTTGTCGGCTCTCCACAAAATCTGTTATTTTATTTAGCTGGACGTTCTGGCTAATTGATCTCTCCCCTGATCCCCCTTTTGTAACCATCGTAAACCTTACAGAAAAGTAGCATGGATGGCTTTTGTTCAAGTAACTACAAATTTTGTAGGCAATTACAGATCTCCTGACTTTCAAGACAAAATAAAGAAAATGCTTTAATCATATCGCCAAATGGTATATAACATGTCATTGAAGATACATTTCTTGCATTCGCACTTAAGTTTTTTCACAGACAACATGGGTGCTGTTAGCGATGAACGTTTCATTCAAGACATCGCAATGATTGAAAGAATTTACCAAGAAAGTTGAGAGCCTACCATGCTTGCAGATGCATGAGGCCAATGAAATGCCGATGTCGTCGCATTTGTCTGATCCAGGCGTTTATAGGCCTGCCTTTCCTACATCGCGATGTCTTTGGAACGTGCGTTGATATTGCCTTTTTAACGGGGTTCAAATGATCTCTTATTTGAACGTGGCAATACCAGCTGAGCCGGTCGCGCTCTATTTTTTGTACGATAGTTTCCTTGATGTGAAAGCTTCCACGGATCTTCGAAGTTCTTATTCGATCAAGCTTTGTCACTCCTGCTGTCATGCGAAGCATCTTCATCTGCCGTTAATTTACTCTCATGCTTCTTGTGTACATCGTCCAACATTGTAAACCGTATGTGAGCGCTGGACGCACAACTGTGGTGTAGAGCCTTCCTTTCAACTTAGGTGGCATTTTTCTATCACAGAAGATAGCGCAATTTTCTCGCCACTTCATCCATCCTACGCTTACGCGATGATTGATGTCGTCATCACAAGTTGCTTTGCTATTGATCATAGATCCCAGATATTTGAACTTTTCGCACTTGGGAAGCACTGTTCCATTCAAATAAATGTCTGGAATAGGCCTGAGTGGATCAGAGAACGGGCACAAGTACTCTGTCTTTTTGGAACTAATGCGATACACATTTCGCTCCAGAGCGTCCACCCACACGTCAAGTGCTCGTTGCAGGGATGTAAGATCCTCACTTATGATGGCTCCATCGTCGGCAAAGAATAACTGATGTACCTTGGGCTCCATCACTTTACCTTCAAGCAAATAATCAATGACTGTAATAAAGAGCAAAGGACTTAAGACGCTTCCCTGGTGCACTCCGACTTTGATTGGGAACTCTTCGGTTACTACAGCGGGGCATCTTACTCTTGTCTTTGCTTCCTCTTACATGTCCATGATCATCTGTACATAGGTTTCTGGAACCCCTCGATGTCTTAGCGCCACCCATATCAGATCTCGTGGTTGTCTGTCGAATGCCTTTTCAAAGTCAACCAATACAATATGCAAATTCCTTAAGGAATCACGATATTTTTCCATTATGATCCTTATACTTTAGATTGCATCTGTGGTTGATTTACCCGAGACAAATCCGCACTGATCATCAGATAGCCGTATTATTTTTCGCAGTCGGCCACCTAATACCCGCTCAACAATCTTCATGGTGTGTGACATCATATACTCGTAAGAGTATATATATAATTAATATTACTGTGGACAACGTTGCCAACCAAGCCCAATGCCGATGTAGTATACAGGTAATCAAAAAGGAGTATATTGAAATGAAAGGTAGTATTTTTATATTTTAAATTGTATATATACCATAAATATTTCCCCAAAAATATTATAAAAAAAAACAAGCTTAGAACAAAAAGTAAATAACGAAAAGGAAAGCAGAGTAAATGTTAAATACCTACATTTGTTTGTATTCACCATATATTAATTTAAATAACTCATAAAAAGTTAACATTCCAATCTAAGGGGTCTTCAGCTAGCAACATTTGTTTCACCGTATCGGAATTATGTAAGTTGGCTTCTACCCAAATTGCATGCCCATGGGTGGAATATATACCAAGATAAAGGCAGGTAGTTTAGTTTAATCACTAAGTTCGACCTTCCTTACTACAGATTGATCAAGCTATATCAAAATTGTTCCAGCCTGCCCAATTCTACAGTGGGACACCACTAACATGCAGAGTGAACTGAACGGAAGTTCTGGAAACGACTATTACTTTCGACTTGGTAACGTTTACCTTCATTCGTATGTATCGAGTATGCGCTGGAGTTCGGTTTGAGAGGACCCAATGATGACCAAATCACCCACAAAAAGCAACCGACTGATCCTCAAGTATCCCAATTTGAAACATTCTTCGTCACACCTACGCTGTAACATCCAATCCATATTATGCACTGAAGAGGGGAGGTGACAAAACGCATCCTCAACGGAGTCCATCTTCGGTACTAATTTTATTCCGTTTACCTGAACACATCTTCTACAGTTTGTAAATGAAGACTGAACTGCCCTTGACAGGGAACCATCAATCTCATACTCCTGCGAAACACTCCACAGTTTTCCTCGAGGAACCGTATAATATGCTTTCTCAAATCCACAACACAGCTGTAGACATGTTTAGCACACAGACTCCCAGGCCTTCTCAAGTACCATTTTGAGAGTGAATAAGTCGTAGGTTGTTCATCTGCCGGTACGAAAGCCGAATTGTTCATCCTCCAAACTATCCTCAATCACAGCTCTGGAACGCGTTTCTTTCGACCTCGGTGCCCCAGACGATACCAGCTGTCAGTGTAGACTAGCTATCTACGGGCGGCAAGGCAGTGGGCTGTCGGTTAGGGTACAATAGAAGTCAAACTATCCGAAATGATGAACATCTCATGAACGACCAAGGAGAATTGCCCCCCTGCTTTGACTCTGCTGAAATCATCAGAGGGTACAGGGTCATCAAGTGCGAGGATACCTACTCTAAGGAATTCCTGAGTGGATGCGTTCACAAGATCTGTGAAGCTGATCCTAGCCAGAGGGATTCCGAGGAGACCCTAAATCGGCATTTTGCTCCCCAATATGGCCATAGATAGCGAAAAGCTTATTAACTGCTGAAACCTCCACAACACAATGGTTCCCATGGATGAGTTTTAAGTCATCAAGGCTGAGGAACAGTAAAACAACACCCTTTCATTCTTTATTCTGATAACCGAATAGAGCGTCGTCTCCCTTGAGAAGACTAACAAGATGTTAGGGGACATAAGGAGAGAGACTACCCAAGCCACCACGTCAAGAACTCAAAAACAATACCAATGCTGAAAGTAATACAGATTAATACGGATACGCATCACTCGATTTGTGCTACAGATAATATGATGGTCCTTCTGAAGGAGGAAGACATTGACATCAGTATTGTCCAAGAACCATAGGTTAATGGCTCTAACAACTCGTAAAACGTGTTTTGCAACCGTAATAACATCAACCAAGGTAAGCCAAGAACTTGCATTTTAGCAAAAAAAAATACATATTGTTATATGTGCACTTATATCAGACGTGCACATTTAACATCTTGCACACTGAGCACATTCCTCATTGTTTACTCGGCATCAAATATCGAGTCGCATTGAGGATTGTTGTTCACGCGAATTCCGTTCCTCTTCTACATCTTCGTGGGAAGATCTAGATAAGAGGAGTTGAATTTCGTGCAATAGAAATTTTAGAAACTTTAGCTTAAGTAAAATTTGTTAGTTGTAAGTCAGAACTAAAATAAAACACACGTTAAAGAAAACGACGCTCGCGTTTTCGTTACTATATTATGCACTGAAGAGGGGAGGTGACAAAACGCATCCTCAACGGAGTCCATCGTCGGTACTAATTTTATTCCGTTTACCTGAACACATCTTCTACAGTTTGTAAATGAAGACTGAACTGCCCTTGACAGGGAACCATCAATCTCATACTCCTGCGAAACACTCCACAGTTTTCCTCGAGGAACCGTATAATATGCTTTCTCAAATCCACAACACAGCTGTAGACATGTTTAGCACACAGACTCCCAGGCCTTCTCAAGTACCATTTTGAGAGTGAATAAGTCGTAGGTTGTTCATCTGCCGGTACGAAAGCCGAATTGTTCATCCTCCAAACTATCCTCAATCACAGCTCTGGAACGCGTTTCTTTCGACCTCGGTGCCCCAGACGATACCAGCTGTCAGTGTAGACTAGCTATCTACGGGCGGCAAGGCAGTGGGCTGTCGGTTAGGGTACAATAGAAGTCAAACTATCCGAAATGATGAACATCTCATGAACGACCAAGGAGAATTGCCCCCCTGCTTTGACTCTGCTGAAATCATCAGAGGGTACAGGGTCATCAAGTGCGAGGATACCTACTCTAAGGAATTCCTGAGTGGATGCGTTCACAAGATCTGTGAAGCTGATCCTAGCCAGAGGGATTCCGAGGAGACCCTAAATCGGCATTTTGCTCCCCAATATGGCCATAGATAGCGAAAAGCTTATTAACTGCTGAAACCTCCACAACACAATGGTTCCCATGGATGAGTTTTAAGTCATCAAGGCTGAGGAACAGTAAAACAACACCCTTTCATTCTTTATTCTGATAACCGAATAGAGCGTCGTCTCCCTTGAGAAGACTAACAAGATGTTAGGGGACATAAGGAGAGAGACTACCCAAGCCACCACGTCAAGAACTCAAAAACAATACCAATGCTGAAAGTAATACAGATTAATACGGATACGCATCACTCGATTTGTGCTACAGATAATATGATGGTCCTTCTGAAGGAGGAAGACATTGACATCAGTATTGTCCAAGAACCATAGGTTAATGGCTCTAACAACTCGTAAAACGTGTTTTGCAACCGTAATAACATCAACCAAGGTAAGCCAAGAACTTGCATTTTAGCAAAAAAAAATACATATTGTTATATGTGCACTTATATCAGACGTGCACATTTAACATCTTGCACACTGAGCACATTCCTCATTGTTTACTCGGCATCAAATATCGAGTCGCATTGAGGATTGTTGTTCACGCGAATTCCGTTCCTCTTCTACATCTTCGTGGGAAGATCTAGATAAGAGGAGTTGAATTTCGTGCAATAGAAATTTTAAAAACTTTAGCTTAAGTAAAATTTGTTAGTTGTAAGTCAGAACTAAAATAAAACACACGTTAAAGAAAACGACGCTCGCGTTTTCGTTACTGGCGCAGTCGGGAAAAAGCGAAATAAGTCAAGTAATAAAGTAATCAAAAGTGAAAAGAATACGTGTAAAGTATATTTTGATTGCCTCTACAATTGTTTCGTCGAAAAAAAAAAAAACGAAAGCACATTAAGCATTATACCCGATATATGTATATGCCGTGAAAATTCAGTAAGTGAATCGATATTAAGTTATCCGGTGAACCCCATTGTTTGGGTTAAGATTTACAAAAGGTGATAAAAAAATAATTTTGCGGGTTCAATTTTTACAAAAAAAAAATGTATAAAAGCATGATAAGCATGATAAGCAGATAAATCAATCAATAAAAAAAAAAGGAAAAAAAAAAACAAAAAAAAAAAGAAACAGCAAAAACAAATAAAAATAAACAATCAGTGAGAAACAAAAGAAAATAAAAAGAAGTGAAGCAGTACCATACTACAGTCATCAACCAGGAGGAGAAACAACGTCATCTTTATCAACATTGTCATCGGCCAACATAAGAGCACATTAAAGTTAAGTTATATTTTAGTATTTTTTTTTTTATTTTGTATTATTGTTCTAACTTAAACGAAACTATTTTATTGTAAAATGGAAGGTCTTACTGTCACTGAAAAAATTAAAATTGTCTTAGACTTTATCTCGAAATTACCAGAATATAGCAGCGAGGAAAATAATTCAATTCAATAATTCGTTCAATTCAATTCAATTCATTGAACGGGTGGACGCAATCATCCCCACGTTGGATGAATTTAACATTAATAATAGAACTGTACTAACAGGGTACATAAAAGATAAAATAATAGGTAAAGCGAGGTGTGCACTCCAAAGACATGGCAGGTTAGACACATGGGAACAAATAAAAGAAATTTTAAAAAATTATTTTACCGAGAGGTTATCTGCTAACTCCTTAATCGACAAAATTAGAACCAGTAGAGTTAGGACTACGATAGAAGACTACTACAATACAATCAACAACTATCTAAGTAGAATTAATAACGCTTATTTACTCAACAACCCACAGAACAATCAGAATATGATCGATTCAAATAATCGCATAGCGCTTGATTCATTTAAACACAACCTACCAGAACCAACTAGAACAGTTATATTTAGCCGCAATCCAGAAAGTTTACGCGACGCTTTTAAAATAATACTGGAAGTGAATCAGCAAAACTTTGGACCTAATGGTCAAATTAATAAAGATAAGAATAATTTAATAAATGGGCAAAACTTAAGCTTTAATAACAACCTAAGGTACAATACCAATAGACACCAAAATGAACATACCAGAAGTTTTAATTCAGATAGGTTCAGCAACCAACAAATTAGAAATCTGAATTCTGATAGGTTTAGTAACCAACGAAGTGGAAATAGGAACTTTAGACAAGAGAGACCTCAAACTAGCAACAGCGGTTACAATTATTACAATAATAGAAATCAAAGCGGACAATCCAGACAGAGCAATAACAGAAGCGGTTATTCACGAAATAATAGGACCAATAATTTGGAGCCTATGGATATCTCTAATAATCAAGGAAATTTTCAAATAGAAGCCTCGGAAGAGACATGCCCTATATAACTATAGACAATCCCTTGAGAACATTAAGATTCATTATCGACACAGGTGCTGCATTCAGCTTAATTAATCCAGGCTTATGTAAGTCGAAATGGAAATCAGAAGTAGACGTATCCATTAGAGCATGCAATAAAGAAATTTTAATTAAAACTAAATGCTCGTTTCCGATCTTCAATGAATTTAATGTTCCGAACTACAATGTAGAATTTCTGGAATACAACTTCAACGACAAATACGTCGGCCTAATAGGCAACAACATCTTGTCTTAATTAAATGCTATTATCGACTATAAAAATCGTTCCATGAAAACAGATAATGGTGTTATTAAACTCTTTCTGAACCCTGATGAGGAAGATTATTTTTACAGGTGTCACAAAGAAACCCCCACAGAAATATTCAATAGTGAGATTAACATAAATAACTTATTAGACCACATAAACTTAGATCATTTGAACAATGAGGAGCAAAAAAAATTAAAAACGGTAATCCTTCGGAACAAAAGTGTTTTTTACAAAGAAAATGACGATCTTACCTTCACTAATGAAATCAAACACAGAATTATTACACAAAATAATGTTCCAATTTATTCAAAACTCTACCGGTACCCAGAAATTCACCGCGATGAAGTAGACAAACAAATACATGAAATGCTAAGACGGGGCATCATAAGAGAATCGAAAAGTCCTTACAATTCGCCTATTTGGGTCGTTCCCAAGAAAATGGACAAGTTAAATGTTCAAAAATGGCGGATAGTAATAGACTATCGAAAATTAAATAATATCACCTTTGACGATAAGTTCCCAATCCCCAACATCGACGATTTATTCGACAACCTAGGAAGGTGTAATTACTTCACGACCCTGGACCTAGCTAAGGGGTTTCATCAAATAGAAGTAGACCCCAGAGATAGGGAAAAAACTGCCTTTTCAACTGCAACTGGGCACTACGAATTTAATAGGATGCCTTTTGGCTTGAAAAATTCACCCGCCACGTTCCAAAGGATGATGAATCATGTATTGTCAGATTTTATAAACAAAACCTGTATCGTTTATCTCGACGATATTCTTATTTTTTCTACAGGAATAGAAGAACATTTAAATTCTTTGAATTTAATATTGAAAAGATTATTTGAAGTGAACCTAAAAATTCAGCTAGACAAATGTTCCTTTTTTCAGAGAGAAACTGAATTCATCGGGTATATCGTCAGCCCCGAAGGAATAAAACCCAACCCAAAAAAAGTTGATGCGATACAAAAAATTTCACTGCCTAAAACGGTTAAGGAAATAAAATCATTTTTGGGAATCACGGGCTTTTACCGCAAATTTATTAGAGATTATTCTAAAATTGCGCATCACATGACTAAATATTTGAAGAAAAATTCAAGGATAAATTTGAGGGACACATCCTATACTTACTCACCCTGATTTTTCAAAAAAATTCATTTTATTGACGGACGCTTCCAATTTTGCTATTGGAGGCATCCTTATGCAAAACGACAAAGTTATTTCTTATTATAGTAGAACTCTTAACGAGCACGAGCGTAGGTACTCAACAATTGAAAAAGAGCTTCTTGCCATTGTGTCAGCAACTAAGTACTATAGACCCTACATATTCGAGAGGAAATTTACTATAAGGACCGATCACAGGCCTCTAATTTGGTTGGATTCATTGAAAGAACCAAATGCAAAGTTACAACGTTGGAAAATAAAATTAAATGAGTACAACTACGACATCGAATATATTAAAGGCAAAGCAAACGCAGCTGACGGATTATCTAGATTACCAAATTTAGAAGTTAATAATAACGAAAGAGACAAAGACAACGACTCAAATTTAGCTACGATACACAGCGCTGCAGAAGATAGTTCAAACTCTATACCTATTACCGAAAGACCTATAAATTTGTACAAAAATCAGATTTATTTGTATAAGAACGCCAAGGAAAAGATTGTCCATAAAATCGTACACAAAAAGGTACAGAATATTATTCACATAAGCAATGAAAGCAATTTAATAGAAGTAATGAGAAGAATTCTGATTAATAAAGGGATAATGGCTGTATATTGCGAAGATAAAAAGCTCTACTTACAATTTCAGGATAATTACGTCAAATATATTTTTCCAACAATACTAGATTAAAGTTAATCAAAACATCTAATGTTTTAAAAGATATTACAGATTATAATGAAATACTGACAATTATTAATAACTCACATGAAAAAAACCATCACAGGGGTATTAACGAAGTGTACAATGAATTAAAGGGATCTTACTTCTATCCTAATTTGCAATCCATTATACACAAATTCATTAACAATTGCAATGTTTGCAATATTGCCAAATTCGATAGACACCCGATTGAATTCAGAAACGAATTAACTAAAACAGCAAAACATTTCAACGATTTAGTCCACATGGACATTTGGTTCCCCAAAAGAAACAAATTTTATTTGACTACTATCGATAAATTTTCGAAATACGGCACAATTCACAAACTTCAAGATCGTAATTGGCAGTCTATTCTGAAAGCCATTAAAGAAAGAATACGATACTTAGGGCAAATGAACGAGCTAATATCTGACGGAGATACGTGCCTGGATCAGACAAATGCGACGACATCGGCATTTCATTGGCCTCAGTAACCGAGTGATCCAAAATCGGCAGGCCTGCCGATATTTTCTGAGGTCAAATAGGCGAACCCCACAGGCGGATCAGTAGAAATGCGGTGAAGTGGGAGGGTTGTGATCCCTAGTTTTCGGATCATAACCTCGCTGATAAAAGGAAGAAGAAAGAAGATACATGCATTGTCAATGCTGCAGTCAATGAATTTCTTACAGAAAATAAAATTGTATTTCATAAAACCACAGCTAGTTTGAAAACAGGTAACTCAGATATCGAACGGTTGCATGGCACGTTAAACGAACATTTGCGCATACTTAATGCATCAGGAGATAGATCAGAATTAGATGATAAATTAGATAAAATATTAGTTATATATAATAGAACTATACACTCGTCTACAAAATTAAAACCAATCGATTTTATTACAAAAAATTATAGCAAGGAAGAAATTAATGAGATCTATAGGAATCAAATCATTAGCAAGGAAAATCGGTTTAACAGTGATTATAGACAGGAAAATGGAAACCAATGTGCGGATATTGTTCAGAACAGAACTGTAGCGAAAAACCAACCTAAATATAAAAAGTTGAACAGCTTTACAAGAGATGGCAACTATATCACTGATAGGTCAAATAAAAGGAACACTAAGTATCATAAGAAACAAGTTAAGCGTAGATACAAATATCAAAATTCGTAATTTCATAAATATCTCATTATTTTTTTTTTTTTTTTGTCCATCATATTCTATTACAGATGATGTTGTTCTTGTATCTCATAATACAATTTACTCCTATCATAACACAAACCATAGAAGTACTACATAGAGTATGGCTACACTGTCGTAAAACTGGAGGAGCTTAACGTTGTAGACAATTTTACTAAGATTCTGCACCTCGTAAACGTGACAGCCTATGAAGAAGCAATTAACATAGTGGAAAAAAATATCAAAACTTTCAAGCAAAAACTAACCGACGAAGACTATAATTTGCTTCAAAGAGAAATAATAACAGCAAAGCAAAATCTTGCATCCATAATACCAGCAATTCATGTAAGGCAAAAAAGAGCACTTGTTAATATTTTAGGCTACGGTTTAAAAAAACTGGCAGGCACAATGGACGATGACGACGCTATTACTATATATGAACATTTGGACAATTTGGAACAAAACACGAAACAGACAATCGACCAATTAAATAAACAAGTTATCATAAATAACAACTTAGCAAAAAATCTTAACGATATTACTGAACATGTCAACATACAAGAACGCAAAATTAACACATTCTTATTCAAAATCAATACAGAAACAAATAAAACTATATCCGAAATTGATAATTCTAAATTTATTTTACATAGCTATGCCGACATTACTACAATTAATAAACAACTAGAAAAATTATCTGACATAATTTTGTTAAGTCATTTGAACGTGTTAGGGCACAACATACTAACGGAAGAAGAAGTAGGCAAATATAACATAACAGTAGAAATGCTCCCTTATCTTCGAAGTGGAATCTTTTTCAGGAAAAACATCCTAATCATTGCTATTGGAGTGCCCACTTTTACAAAAGAAAAATTTTATAAAGCTTTAGTAATTCCTTTTCCTAATAATAAGTTCGAACAGTTAGATCTAGACACTCAAGTTATAATTATACAGAAAAATAATATCTACACTTATAACGAAAATGTAATGTTGAAAAAAGATCTTAAGCCACATGACAATAATTGTATTAGAAACATATTTGAAAAAGAAAATGTATGTCCATTTAAACATAATAATGAAAGTTCTATAGAAACAGCATTTGAAAACATAATCATTACTAGAAACTTGTTAACAACTAAATTATAACAAAATTGTATCGAACAAGATTTAACTTTAAAAGATAACAATCTTATAAAATTTACAAATTGTCAAATCAAAATTAATAATTCTACATTTGTTAACAAAATTGAACAATTTTTAAGCAGTATTGTAATTCCAACTACATACACCAATTTCAGGAAGCAAATAAATAACGTTACACTCAAAGATTTACACCTAGATACAATTAGGAATAGAGATACCATCAAATATATCAATAGCAAAACAACTATTGCAAATCATATTTCTTTAACTTTAAATTTAACAATAATTTTATTTTTATTTGGTGTGGCTGTGTTTTTGTACAAATTTTCAAAAACAAATAGAAATAATGAAAGAAAAGAAGAAAAAACTAAAAGTAACGAAATAAAAACAAATAATGAAGATCCTGAAAAAGTTAGAGAACCAATTCGTGGTTCAATTTTTAATGCATAAGTAAACTTTTTATGTAATTTTGGAGCCCAAAATGTTTAATGGGGGAGGTGTTATATGTGCACTTATATCAGACGTGCACATTCAACATCTTGCACACTGAGCACATTCCTCATTGTTTACTCGGCATCAAATATCGAGTCGCATTGAGGATTGTTGTTCACGCGAATTCCGTTCCTCTTCTACATCTTCGTGGGAAGATCTAGATAAGAGGAGTTGAATTTCGTGCAATAGAAATTTTAGAAACTTTAGCTTAAGTAAAATTTGTCAGTTGTAAGTCAGAACTAAAATAAAACACACGTTAAAGAAAACGACGCTCGCGTTTTCGTTACTATATTATGCACTGAAGAGGGGAGGTGACAAAACGCATCCTCAACGGAGTCCATCGTCGGTACTAATTTTATTCCGTTTACCTGAACACATCTTCTACAGTTTGTAAATGAAGACTGAACTGCCCTTGACAGGGAACCATCAATCTCATACTCCTGCGAAACACTCCACAGTTTTCCTCGAGGAACCGTATAATATGCTTTCTCAAATCCACAACACAGCTGAAGACATGTTTAGCACACAGACTCCCAGGCCTTCTCAAGTACCATTTCGAGAGTGAATAAGTCGTAGGTTGTTCATCTGCCGGTGCGAAAGCCGAATTGTTCATCCTCCAAACTATCCTCAATCACAGCTCTGGAACGCGTTTCTTTCGACCTCGGTGCCCCAGACGACACCAGCTGTCAGTGTAGACTAGCTGTCTACGGGCGGCAGGGCAGTGGGCTGTCGGTTAGGGTACAATAGAAGTCAAACTATCCGAAATGATGAACATCTCATGAACGACCAAGGAGAATTGCCCCCCTGCTTTGACTCTGCTGAAATCATCAGAGGGTACAGGGTCATCAAGTGCGAGGATACCTACTCTAAGGAATTCCTAAGTGGATGCGTTCACAAGATCTGTGAAGCTGATCCTAGCCAGAGGGATTCCGAGGAGACCCTAAATCCGCATTTTGCTCCCCAATATGGCCATAGATAGCGAAAAGCTTATTAACTGCTGAAACCTCCACAACACAATGGTTCCCATGGATGAGTTTTAAGTCATCAAGGCTGAGGAACAGTAAAACAACACCCTTTCATTCTTTATTCTGATAACCGAATAGAGCGTCGTCTCCCTTGAGAAGACTAACAAGATGTTGGGGGACATAAGGAGAGAGACTACCCAAGCCACCACGTCAAGAACTCAAAAACAATACCAATGCTGAAAGTAATACAGATTAATACGGATACGCATCACTCGATTTGTGCTACAGATAATATGATGGTCCTTCTGAAGGAGGAAGACATTGACATCAGTATTGTCCAATAACCATAGGTTAATGGCTCTAACAACTCGTAAAACCTGTTTTGCAACCGTAATAACATCAACCAAGGTAAGCCAAGAACTTGCATTTTAGCAAAAAAAATACATATAAAAGTTTTTGTATGACCAAATTTTAGCTCGTTTGATTTAACAGTAGTTCAAATAGAGGACGCGGGTACTGCGGACCTCCTAGTCACATCCGCCTATATGGCATATGACGGACAAGCACCGCCGGAAGAACTATATGATGTATTAACCAACTAGAGATGGGCTAAGTCGTGAATTTGCTTTCAAAGTTATAACTGTGAATGCGATTTCTTATTCACTGTGAATGTAAACTACTACTGTAAAGTGGTAATAGGGATTCGCAATAGAGTTGTATTGTATAATTCTTATTGCGAAAATGTGCTATTGTTATGCAAAAATTAAACATTCGCGTACGTGAAATGGCTTGGTTTTTAATTGTTCACGTGTTTGCGATATATCAGTCAATAAATATACCGTGGATTCGTTGCTCCACTCCTTCTTGTTACTTAACTTTTTATTAAACTTTTTCCCAAAGTTAAATTTTCTGATACTGTCGTCCCTGGGGACTGCCAGAAGCGGAAGTTTTTTGAGAAGTGCATCGTATTCTCTCGACCCAACGCATTTCTCCCTTCCAATACCTTCTTTTGCCAACCTTAGGATCGTCCGCGGTGCATTTTGCTCCACTGCAAGATGTAGCGGTGTTAGCTCCAGGAGTACTTCCATGGACATATTCGCTTGGCCCCAGTGATGCAGAGGCACGTAAGTCTTTACTTTACTTACTTATGTCCTGTATCCCCTTGTGGGTCACAGGGCTCCTACTACGCCTACGCGCCGTCGTTCTCCCCAACTTTTCCCTAACTGCCGTGTCTCCTTCTCTACTGTTCTGCGCCATGTTCTCCTCGGACCGCCAGGTCTTCTGCCATCTTGAGTTAGAGGGCTCCATTGCATAGCATGGTTCGCTATAGAACGGTCACCCTTACGGAACGTGTGACCAATCCACTGCCACTACCGCCGTTGGATGGTTGTGCCTATTGGTTCCTGACCAATTCTCTCGTAAAGGTGTTCGATAGAAATTTGATTGGGCCAGAAAATCCTTAAGATAGGCACGTATTAACAAACGTTTGCAGCTTTCTGGCGATAGTAGTGGTCACTCTCCACGTGCTGCAACCATATAACAGCACGGATTCAACGTTGGAGCGGAACAGTCTTATCTTGGTGATTAAACTGATTGCATTGCTAGCCATATTTTGGACAACATACCGAACGCGGACATTGCTTTGGCGATCCTGTTGGCTATATCCAGTTCGGTTCCACCATCGATCGAGACAATACTCCCAAGATACTGGAAATCCTCTACTCCCTCTACCGGATGTCCAGCAATGCATATTTGAGCCGATGAGATAGTTCCAAGGCTGATAATTTTAGTTTTTGCCGTATTAATACTCGTTAGGAAAGCTCTCAGCTACCCAACCTCTCTCTGTAAGTGGAAGCAGAAGCTCAGCCGATGTTGTGGCACGTAAGAGCTCTGCTGGAATACCGTCAAGTCATACTGCCTTGTTGGTTTTGAGTGCCTTGATCCCAGTAATGATCTCATCATTACTGGTAGTCGTGGTGCGTATTCGGAAACTTCTCACCTCGGTCATCTCAGTCTGATTTGGGTGCATATCGCTAGCGAATATACGGTTCAAAACCGTAGCAAAAGGCTCTTTCCATCTCTTGAGCTGGTCCTCATCCGAAATTAGCAAGGAGCCGTCTAGGCTTTTCACTGGGTGTTGGCTGGAGCTGCGACCACCTGTCAGCTCTTTCGTGATTCTGTAGACGGTCCTGCTGTCGCACCTCCACGCAGCTTCTTCTGCTCCTGTAGCCAGCGCGTTGATGCAGTTGCGGTTGACACGTCGCACGCTATGCTGAACTTCTCTCATCTTCATGCGTTATAGGGACTCTAGCTCACTTCTCCCTGCTGCTGGGGTAGCTGCAATGCGAGTTTTCAGCTGTTTTCGTTTGTCAATTCGTCTCCAGGTATCCTCGGAAAGCCACGCCCTATGTTATCCCTGCGATCGACCGACAATTCTTTCAGCACCAGATGTAAATCATTTTTCACAGCACGTTAATGGTCTTGGATGGTTGCGGGCATTGAGCTGCTGATGGCTTTCACACCTTGCGAAAAGTGTTCCTTTAGCTAATTGTTGGCGCACTGAGGGATCACTAAGTCTATCGATGTTGAACCTTCGCATTCTTGAATTGTCGTGGGATCTTCGAACTGCAGGAGTGCGTAGTTGGAGAGTAGGTATCATAAGATGGTGATCATGTAATATCCCCACATCTGCCCTCGCCTGTTTCGGACGTTCAGGAGACTACTTCTAAAGCGGCGGCTGATGGCAAAATGGTCAATTTGGTTGGAGGTTGCTTGCCTGTCGTTGGAAACCCAGCTGACATTGTGATAAGTCTTTTACTCAAACATGGAGCCATCTATCACAAGGCGGTTGGCATTGCGGAAATCCACAAACTTTCCACCCTTGTCATTGCGGTTGCCTAGTCCATGCTTCCCGATTATATGTTTGAGTCGTTGCCTACCTTGGCATTCGGATCCCCCATCACTATGACAATGTCTCCATTTGGTGTTGTGTTGAAGACGGCGCTTAAGAGATTGTAGAAGCTCTCCTTTTCGTCCTCAGATGAACTATTCGTTGGGACGTAACACTGTATGATGGTGACGCGTCGTACTCTAGTCCGGAATCTGGCCGTCAAAATCCTATCACTATGAGGCTGCCAGGAAATTAGGCCCTTGTGTGTTGTAGTTGTTAGCAGTAGTCCGACTCCATATTCTCGCGGACTTCCAGAATAGAGTAGTATAGTATAACGCGTTGGGGACTGGTACTCGCCCGCTTCTAACCATCTTACTTTACTTACCCCCAAAATGTCCAGTTTATATCGCATGAATTATTTTTCCAATTGGAGAAATCTGGCATTGTGAAAACCTTCGCTTCCCGAGTCGAGGGAGCGTCTTTACACTCCATAAACCTATCTTTGTCCGGGTACAATAGCCAAAAGTAGTCAAAATGTGATCATTCCTTATCCGAGGCATGGTGTCGGTTTCTGTAGCGAGCTGGTTTCAGTAACGCAAGTTGCTGGCCCACGTTACATAGCCTAGAATCAATGCCCTAGACAAGCCGCACTTACAATTTTAGCCTACACGTATAACGGTCTATATGTATAGTTGCCCGGGGACCACCACTAGGAGGTAAAGTAAGCACTTCATCACGAACTTGATTGTTGCGCTATTGGCCCAAGCCAAATTTTGGGCAGTCAATAGTTTCCCGATCAATCACAATGCAGGTCCCCAAAGTCTTTGCACTTTTGTGCGTGTCTCCCTCGTTGCGACTAAGATAGTTCGCTTTGTCCATGTTATTGCTCCAGTTGTTATTATTAGTCTCACAATGGCAATTTACATCCATCTTAGAATTCTTCTTCTTCCTTTTATCAGCGAGGTTATGATCCGAAAACAAGGGATCACAGCCCTCCCACTTCACCGCATTTCTACTGATCCGCCTGTGTGGTTCGCCTATTTGACCTCAGAAAATATCGGCAGGCCTGCCGATTTTGGATCACTCGGTTACTGAGGCCAATGAAATGCCGATGTCGTCGCATTTGTCTGATCCAGGCGTTTATAGGCCTGCCTTTCCTACATCGCAATGTCTTTGGAACGTGCATTGATATTGCCTTTTTAACAGGGTTCAAATGATCTCTTCTTTGAACGTGGCAATACCAGCTGAGCCGGTCGCGCTCTAATTTTTGTACGATGGTTTCCTTGATGTGAAAGCTTCCACGGATCTTCGAACTTCTTATTCGATCAAGCTTGGTCACTCCTGCTGTCATGCGAAGCATCTTCATCTCAGCTGCCGTTAATTTACTCTCATACTTTTTGTACATCGTCCAACATTGTGAACCGTATGTGAGCGCTGGACGTACAACTGCGGTGTAGAGCCTTCCTTTCAACTTAGGGGGCATTTTTGTGTCACAGAAGATAGCGGAATTTTCTCGCCACTTCATCCACCCTATGCTTACACGATGATTGATGTCGTCATCATAAGTTGCTTTGCTATTGATCATTGATCGCAGATATTTGAACTTTTTGCACTTGGGAAGCACTGTTCCATTCAAATAAATGTCTGGAATAGGCCTGAGTGGATCAGAGAACGGGCAGCACAAGTACTCTGTCTTTTTTGAACTAATGCGATACCCATTTCCCTCGAAAACGTCCACCCACACATCAAGTGCTCGTTGCAGGGATGTAGGATCCTCACTTATGATGGCTCCATCGTCAGCAAAAAATAACTGATGTACCTTGGGGTCCATCACTTTACCTTCAAGCAGATAATCAAGGACCGTAATAAAGAGCAAAGGACTTAAAACGCTTCCCTGGTGCACCCCGACTTTGATTGGGAACTCTTCGGTTACTCCAGCGGGGCATCTTACTCTTGTCTTTGCTCCTTCGTACATGTCCATGATCATCTGTACATAGGTTTCTGTAACACCTCGATGTCTTAGCGCCACCCATATCAGATCTCGTGGTTGTCTGTCGAATGCCTTTTCAAAGTCAACCAGTGCAATATGCAAATCCCTTAAGGAATCACGATGTTTTTCCATTATGATCCTTATACTTTGGATTGCATCGGTGGTTGATTTACCCGAGACAAACCCGCACTGATCATCAGATAGCCGTATTATTTCCGCAGTCGGCCACCTAATACCCGCTCAACGATCTTCATGGTGTGTGACATCAGCTTGATCGAACGGTAGTTATCACAGTTTCGCGTATCACCCTTCCCTTTGTATAGAGGGAGAAGGTAATTTTCCCTCCATTGATTCGGCATTCGATCACCTCTCACGAATTTGGAGATGAGAATTCTGAGCCATCTGAACCCGATGTCTCCCATCTTTTTCCAGAACTCAGAGGGTATCTCGTCTGGCCCAACTGCTTTTCGTTTTTTGGGGTATTTGACCGCCTCACTAACTTCTTCGACTGTAATGTCGGGTATTTCTTCACAGTTAGGGGTGGCTCTTGGAAAGTATAGCCGGGGAAACTGTTTATTCAAAAGCTCTTCACAATACTGCCGCCACCTCTGCAGAATTTGTTCGTCATCCACAAGAAGCTGGCCATGAGCATTGCTAATGAACTTTGGCGAACGAATCTCCTGAGCATTGTTCCTTCTTTGGGCGGCTATTTTGAAGATAGTGGCGCTCTTGTTCATATTGTGTCATCGCAGCTCCTGGATAGCCTGGTTTGTATCAGCAACCGGGGAAAATATTTTCTCCAGCTCCCGATACAGGCCCTCCGTACTATCTGCTTGAAGCTGGGCGCACTTCTTCCTCGCTTTTTTCTTGCAGCATCTGTATTCCATTTCGAGGCGAGCTTTTTCGTCATTATTATTAGAGGGGCACTTTGACCAAGCTTTGAAAGCCGCTTTCTTCTCATTTATCACTTTCTCAGCTTCATCACTCCACCACCATGTCTCTTTGGCGTGTTGATGGTGGCTTTTTGAAGCTCCTAGCAGTGATTTGGCCTTCTTTAAGCAAGTTCGCTGTAGGGAATGTCACATATTTTGTGCTCTGCACTCTTCATCCTCAGCTCCGTTGATGGTGTGAGAGAGGTAATTTTTCATTACGAAAACTAAAGCCTCGCATTTTTCTTTGTCCAGATTGTACCATTTGATTTTCTCAGAGACCCTGGTTTGTTTGCTTTCCTTCGGTGTTTTCATAAAAATTTCTGTTAGCAGGAGACGGTGTTGCCGAGCGATTGCCTCTCCCAGGATCACTTTGCAATCTTTTACCCGGGGCTTCATGAAACTGCCTACCAAATGGTAGTCAATCTGAGTTTCATCTCCACCACTGCTGTAAGTGATCAGGTGTCGGTTTTGTTTGATAAACATGGTATTTAACACGATAAGACCGTGTGATTTGCACATGCTTAGGATGTCTTCACCAGGAAGGTTCCTGGTGCCATATCCTAGTCCTCCATGGCAGTCTTCATAGTCTTCGTTTGATTTCCCGACATGTCTATTCAAATCTCCTCCAACAAACAGAAATTCTTCCTTTGGGATGCATCTTTATCTCTCTGATTGTACCCATCGTGGGGAGCATATGCACTGACAATATTCCACACCTCTCCTTGTATTACTAGTTTGAGAGACATCAAACGGTCGCTGGACTTCGAAATGCTCAAGACGTTTTCAAGTAGCTCTGCCGCAAGGATGATACCGATTCCGTTCTTAGACTTTTCCGTTCCGTAGTAGAACATCTTGTAATCTTTTGTCCTAACGTCCAAGAAACGCGCCCGATTCCCGGTGTTTTTTCATTTCGTCTCTTGGACACACAAGATGTCCACCCGCCTTCTATTCATCATCTCTTCCAGCTCGTAACTTCGACCGGTCATGCTTCCAACGTTCCAACTCGCGACCCTAAAATTGCGTCCAAACTGTTTCATTATTTTGCTAGCCCCCGGAATCCGTATAGCTCTGACCCGAACATTTCTGCTCGGTCCAGGATCAGTACCATGCACAGCAGTGGTAGTGCCTGGCGGGGTAGTGCCTTTCCTTTTTGCAAGTATTACCATAATGATACAGTTTTGCAATACCATTTTTTGCACCATATTGCGATGGTGTTTGTTGTTTGACACGTGCATGCTCCTGTTTTAGTATTGTTTGATCTTTCTTTTATGACACCGGTGATCTCCAGTCGTGTCAACCCACGGACTCGCATGCACACTTGTGGGAGGGTTTTTAAAGTAGTATATGTGTCGCTAGGCTCACTTGGGTGTTATATTGCCTAGGTCTGATTTGTCCCCCTTAGTCGCCTTTTACGACAAGCGCTGGTTGTTGGGGGCGGGGGGCGCTGCAGTGATATTCTTAACCCGTCCCTGCACGGGAAATGTTTGGACTAAACATTCTTAGAATGTTTGGACTAAATCCCCAAGACTTACCCACTAGGCTTCTGCATATCATTAAAGCACGGGTAGCGTTTTTGGATATCTCCTCTGTGTGTTTCTTCCACAAGAGTTTACTATCTAGGTGTAGTCCTAGATACTTCACCTTCTTTACCGGTGTCAGTATCATGCTCGACAGTCGGATTGGCTTCAGTTAAAGTTTTCTCTTTCTGGTGAACGGTACTATTGTGGTTTTAGCCGGATTTATATTGAGCACAGCCGTGCTGCACGATTCTTGAGTTACTATTAGGCCCCTTTGTATAATATCACATAGGGTTTTCTCAAATTACCTTCTGGCAATCAGTACAATGTCATCAGAGTAGGCTTGACAATTAATTCCAACGTTTGTTAACTTTTCAAGAAGCTCATCCACAACAAGACTCCACATTAGGGGAGATAACACTCCTCCTTGTGGGCATCCTCTTGTTGTGTTGACCTTGATAATTCTACGTGATGTCTGAGTTTCTGCTGATCTTGTTCTCAGCAACTCATATATCCGCTTTGATACTGTTCTGCTAACTCCGTTTTTGTCAAGGGCTCGTTTAATAGCTTCATGCGAAATGTTATCAAATGCCTCTTTGATGTCTAGGAAGGCGTAGATTACTATCTCTCTTGTTTCGAAAGCTCTTTGCGATGGTTTCTGTCAGCTGATAAAGAGCCATCGCAGTGGATCTGTAGGCTCCGCTTAAGGTCTTGCTTAATCCTTTAACCACTTCCACAATAATTCCTGAAACCAAAAACTCTTTGAACTCGGCCGCAAGTCTGAATTCTCTCCCTCTTATCTGGGTTCCAGGTCACACTGGGATCTTGGGGAACGAGATCTCCCATGATTTTGCTGGACAAGGCTCAGAGGACCCTTTCTCAGGTCCCGAGCGTTGGGTCTCCCTGCGTCCTCGGTTAGGGCTTCCATTGACGATTGGGTCTCCCATAAGCACAATTGTGTGTGGCATGACTCTGCAGGATGCAGGTTGACTAAACGCATGCTCCCGGATGTCTGTAAGAAATCAGCGGCATTCTTGCTGTCTCTCAGCAAAAAAGACTGTAGACAACTTATTGGGATTAAAATTTATCCGCAGGAAATAAAAGAGATGATTAAGGAGAAGAGAAAAGCGCGTAAAAGATGGCAACAAACTCGGGCTCCGCAACATAAAGCACATCTTAACCGTTTGTGCAACTCACTAAAACGATCTATTAAAGACCTTAAGAATAATAAAATACAAACTTACCTAGAAAGCTTAAAGGCAGAAAAAGATTCTAACTATTCGCTTTGGAAGGCTATAAAAGGTATTAAAAAACCTCAAATTCAAGCCGCGCCAATTAGGAAAAATCAAGACGAATGGGCCAGGCATGATAAAGAGAAAGCACAAGTTTTCGCCGCCCACCTGGAAGAAACTTTCAAACCGTTTGATGGACAAGCACTTATTGAAAATGTAAATACGTCGTATATAGACAATAGCGTAATAAGAAATGCAACGCTTACCGAACTTAAGGAAGAAATAAAGAAACTTAAATCTAAGAAAGCTCCTGGATACGACCTAATTACGGGAGAGGTTCTTAAAGCACTACCAAGAAAAGCTCTAATTAAGCTTCTGTTCATTATAAACGCCGCGATTAGACTAGAATATGTTCCCAGTCAATGGAAAGTCGCCGAAGTTATAATGGTCCTTAAGCCTGGAAAACCGCCGAATGAAAAAACCTCTCATAGACCGATTTCGCTTCTTCCAATTATATCCAAAGTGTTCGAGAGAATATTGGTAAGGCGAATACAGCCGGTTATAGAAGAAGGGCATCTAATCCCTGATCATCAATTCGGATTTAGAAGTAAGCATTCTACAGTTGAACAAGTACATCGAATAACACATGTAATCGAAAAATCACTTGAAGAAAAAAAGATTTGTTCAAGCGTATTCCTTGACGTTTCTCAAGCCTTTGACAAGGTCTGGCACGAAGGCTTAAAGTTTAAATTACGACAAGTTCTGCCAGAGCACCTATATAATATTTTGAAGAACTATCTAACGAATAGGCTATTCCGCGTCAAATGTGGAAACGAATATTTAGATTTTAAGGAAATAATGGCTGGGGTGCCGCAAGGAAGCGTTCTTGGTCCAGTCTTATATCTATTATACACTCGTGATATACCGCAAGTAGAAGGCACTGAGCTAGCTACATTTGCCGACGACACTGCTATCTTGACAGTAGGTAAAACGGTCGAAGATACTACAGAAAAACTGCAAGAAGCTTTGAATAGAGTAAATGAATGGACAAAGATTTGGCGAATCGCACTCAACGAGACCAAATCTGTTCATGTAAATTTTACTTATAAGAGAGTAAATAATCGGCCGATCTTTTCAAACTCGGTTCAAATTCCGATTGCAAACGAGGCTAAGTATCTTGGAATGACACTTGATGCAAAGCTGAAATGGAAAACGCACGTTAAGAAAAAACGCAAAGAACTAGATAAGAAATATAGAGAAATGTATTGGTTACTTGGAAAATATTCCAAGCTTAATATATATAACAAACTGCTTTTATATAAGCAAGTGCTAAAGCCCGTATGGACATATGGTATACAACTCTGGGGTTGTACCAAAATAAGTAATATTAAAATTTTACAAACTTTTGAAAACAAAGTGCTAAGAGGTATTGTAAATGCGCCATGGTATATCAGAAATAGCGATATCCACAGAGACCTTGGCATTAAAACAATCCAAGACGAAATTCAAACCTACGCGAGAAAGCATAGAAGTCGACTAGAAAGTCACGTAAATATTACAGTCCTCCAACTTTTGGAAGAAAGAAATTTACTGCGCCGTCTACAAAGAACCAAACCTTTAGACCTAGCGCGATAAGTAACCGCGTCTAAACTGCGGAGCTGGCAGGAACTTCTAATGGGAAGGTACCTGCAAAACGTCATTATTTCGCGAAACGAAAACTACTTGTAGTAAAAATAAAAACAAGTCTGTTTTGAAGGGAGGTTTTTTAGTGGGTAAGAATCCCACACTACTATGAGCACGCGCTGTCGATCCTCATAGTGTCTTGTTGAAGATTTTCACCTACCCTCGGAAAAAAAAAAAAAAAAAAAAAAACTTATTGGTGTCGTGACAGGCCACTTTACTTTTGCCAAGCACCTTAACATGTTGGGCTTAACTGACACTACAATCTGCAACGCTTGTGTAGAGAGCGACGACACCACGGAACATTATCTCTGTGAGTGTCCGGCCTTTGCTCGTATCAGGTGGCAGATCCGCGGTGCGGATGTGGTGAGTGCTGGTACTGTAAGCTCCTCATCACTGAAGTGCTTGCTTGGCTTTCATAGAAAGACAAGGAAATTCCAATAAAATGTAAATCAGAGTTTGCTCTCTGGTAGTACAATGGACCAGTTGCGTCTGAGTGCTCCACTCGAGCATTTCCAATCCCAAAAAAATAAAAAAGATGCTTACATGTAGGGAGGGGCATACCAGGGGCTTGCCTATCCGGCAGAATACTTAGAGTTGTACCCTGTCTGGCGAGCTCGTCCGCCCTGCAGTTTCCTGGAATGTCTCTGTGGCCAGGGACCCAGCACAGGTGAATGTTGAATTGCTCTGTCATCTCCGTAAGAGACAAACGGCACTTTAAGATGGCCTTTGAAGTGAAAGGGCACGGTTCCAGGGACTTGATTGCCGCTTGACTGTCAGTGAAAATGCCAATATCCCTGACAGATTTCCGCCTGAAAAACGCTAAAGTGATCAGGGAGGCGGAACGAGATGCTCAGATTGAGCTTTTCGGAGAAAACACCACAACCCACCCCTCCCTCGGTCTTAGAACCATCTGGAAAGAAGTGAACCGAACTACCATCGACAAGGGGGGAGGTGTCCCATTCACCCCGATCAGGGATGCTGCTACGGAAGTTTCGGTTAAATCTCAGTTTCAGCGGGGTGTAGTCCGTGTTTCTGTGCTTGAAGTTGAGAAGATCAAGGATCGAAGATTGGCCAACGCGATAGCTAGACCACTGGGAAGAGGCTTTTAGACGGATGGCCGCACAGGCAGCAATCTGTTTTCCGAAAATATCTAAGGGTAGCAGGTTGAACAAAATGTCCAGTGCGGCGGAGGGAGTAGTTCTCAGTGTACCACTGATGCAAATGAATGCAGATCTTTGCACCTTAGCAAGTTGAGTGAGGTGGACAGCCATGTCAAGAGCAGGCCACCATACGATCACGCCATAGAGTAGTATAGGCCTGATAACGGACAGGTAAAGCCAGCAAGTGATTTCAGCTTTCATACCCCAGCTCCTACCTATAACCATTTTACAGGAATAGAGAGCTACACTGGCTTTCCTTACGCGTTCCAGTAGACTGGCTTTCCAGTTCAGTTTTCTGTCCAGAATAAGACACAGGTACCTATTTTGCATTTACAGTGAAGTTGAGACTGGTGCCATTTATCATAGGAGGGTCTGCAAGGGAAAGTTTATATTTATATATATATACCGGGTGGGCCAACTACAAGTTCCTTTTTAAAAATGCAATAGAATGAACAAAATGAAATTTTTCCCATGTAGTATGGCTTTATCAGTAAGATCAAACATTCCCATTAATTATGGAATACAACGTCGTTCAAGTGGCTGCCTCGGCTGGCCTCGCAGTAGCGCATTTTATCACTCCAATTTTCCAAGACCCTGTTGATGGTTTCGGGCTGTAGCTCACGGATTGCTTGGATGATATTGGCCTTAAGTGTTGAAATCGTTTCCGGCTTGTTGGCATAACAGAAAGTCCAAAGGGGTCAAATCGCAGCTCCGAGGCGGCCAATTGACATCGCCAAGACGGCTGATAACACGATTTGGGAATTTGGTGCGCAAAAGATCGATTGTGGCATGGGCTGTGTGGCATGGCGCGCCATCCTGCATGAACCAGAGGTGGTCCAAATCCATGTCTTCAATTTCAGTAAAAAAAAAAAAGTCGTTAACATGGCTCTGTAACGCCCACCGTTGACCGAAACGTTGTTCCTAGCCTCATTTTCGAAGAAAAATGGTACAATGATGCCACCACTCCACAATCCGCACCAAACTGTCACTCTCTGTGGATGCATTGGCTTCTCGACAATAACGTGCGGGTATTCCGCGGATGGTCGTGCGCTTCAATTGCTGAATCAATTGGACCTTTTAAGCGAATAATCCCAGATCTTTGTGCAGAATTCTCCTCAGGCTAGTGCGTGAAATGTTGAGCTGTTGAGCTCGATGACGAGTTGATGTTCGTCAATTGCGTCTCACACTCTCGGCTACAGCAGCCACATTCTCGTCTGAGTGCACCGTACGACGACGGGGACTATGAGTGTTGTCCACTAGCATACCAGTCTCACGAATTTTTTGCACAAACTTGCGTACAGCAGTGCTTCATTTCGGCCAAAACTTCTTTTCAAAAAACGCACTGTTTGGGCTACACAGCACTCACTTTGGAAATAAGTTTTCAATATTTCCCATTCAAGCGTAAAGTGACTCATTTCGTTCCGCGGAGGTATGATACTGACTTTCTGTCAAGATTTCGAGCGGGAAACAGCTGTCAGTGTCAAAATAACCTATGATTTAAAAAGAAATCACTAGATGGCCCACCCGTTATATATATATGTACACATTTTATATTTCCTCATGAAGCCAACGAGTTCTGTTTTTTAAGGGTTAACCACATTTGGAGGCCCATCTAGCGAGCCGAGAGAGAGCATATTGGAGGATTTTCTTGAGTGTCTGGGTGCTTGACAAAAATACCATAATCGTATTTCCAATCAAAACAGTTTGCATACATTATCCATTTTAAAATAACAAAATCCGTTTTCTTGACATTTCAAAACAAATCTCGTTGTCTCCATCGCACGATGTATTTCAAACCAAACACACGAACCAAATGCATCACCCAGACTGCGATTCCCATTATCTACATCCAATTACATATAAAAATAAAAATCAGTGACGTAGAACGTAGCTTTGTCCAAAGTGCACACAATTCACCTAGCTGTACGTTTTATCCATTGGAACACAAAAGATACTTTTCTGTCTTATCTCTCTTGCCTTTCGCTTTTTCTCGGTTTCTTTCTTTGTTCAATTGGAATGTATTCCAAGCAAATTCATTTACAAGTCTCGCAAATTCATTCAAATCGCAAATTATTTTTCAATGGAAATGCGGATGAATTGTGCTAGCAACAAATGCAAATTCATTTCAAATGAACTGATATGTACCTATGGAGTTCATATGAGGACAGCTGAACTAGAAACAGATGTTAAAAAAAAAAAGAAGAAGTCTACTATAGTGCGGAAGGGGGTTGGTTAAACATACAAAAGACAGATAGATTCTCCCAGTAGCACCGCAGATAAAATACTTATTAGAATCAAACACACACACGCAGCTAAAACAAAACGATAGAAAGAATAAAAGAAATTATAAAATCCAATTCGAATTCATCCACTACTCAAACCAAAACCGAATCGACCAACTTGAATTTATTTCAGAACAGTCTCTCAGTTTACCTCCGAATCGACGGTTGACATACGGTCTGTGTACACACACAACAGATAGACGTTATACGCACACGGTTTTCTGTTGTTGTTGGTGGTATTGTGTTATTTGCAATGAAATAGGTTGGAGACTATATACGATTTTGGGTAGTGATAACTTTTCTTTGTTTCTAAATCACTAGCAATTTTCCTTTTTTCGTCTGTGAAAAAGAAAGAACAAGCAAAAGATACAGCAAACTTTTTTTTTGCTTTTAGTACCCAAATCCAGTTCTCAGATACATTTTTTTTTTTTTCACATATCTGACATTTCTCTGTGTCGGGTGAGCTGGTCTCTTTCTCGCCTCCAAAAAAGTCTCCAAAAGTCTTGGGCAATGATGAGTTTGTTTTCTGCGAACCGTTTTCCGATGTATTTTTAAGATACACATGTTTAGGGTGTATTTTTGTTTTATTTATTGCTAGCGCCGAATAATTTTTTTTTTTCGACCGTTGCTGTGAGTGATGCTGTTTCGCGCATTCGCAGTCGATAGAAATAAATAAATACATTTTTTTTTTGCTGTTGTCTAAACAACTGCGTTAATTTTAATTGTTAATCTGTGCACGTATAGATTGTTTTACTTGCAAAATTCTTCAAAAGTAATCATAGAATGTGTATCTAGAAGGTTTGCTGCGTATTCTATATGACAGTAAAATTCAGCTGACATTTGTTTATGTCTATTAAAGAACGAGTTTTCTTGTAGAGTTGAGTGTCTGTTGTCACTGGAGATACAGTGTCTACGAGTTTGATACGAAAAAGGTCTACAGTAAATAAAAATTACAAAAATGTCTAAGGACATGTATTTAGATACGAAAAAACTAAATCAGGATGGAGGTTTTGTGAGTTTTCCGCCTGTCTACTGACGTGGTTTCTATGAATTAAAAAATAAAATAAAACTTGGTGGAAGATGGACTATAGATACCTACATCAATTTGATGAGTTTTTGAAACTCTTGAGGAATATTATGCAAACAATAACTTGATTGCCTTGTGTTCAAAGTTCAAAGTGCTGCTTTTATGTAAGATTTTGCGTATCTTTTTCACGAAATCATCTATATTTGTGTCCGCCTGAGTGCAAATAGTACATGCTGGTGAATAGAATCCACATATTAGCCTCATAAATTCACACATTTTGAGTGAAAATGCACGCCACATCGTAGGTATTCAAAGATCAATTTCAATTAAAGGAATACTGTGTGACCTTTGAAAGTTCCAACTTTCCGTTTCAACCTATAAATTTTGGTTAAGTTCATTTGGTTCAATTTTATTAATGAAAACCGCGAAACTAAGCAGAGTTCAACCTAGATTAATTTTTAGGTCATCTGAGTGCAATTGCACGAAAGAAATTCATCGGTTCATTCATTACCGTTAGCCGAGAACAAACATGAACTCATAAAAAAAAAGGAGATTTATTTCATATATTTGCCAATGAAAAAATGTATCTTTTACCTGAAATCGTTACAAATAAAAGTTTTTCTTTGAAATTTCTTAAAGCTCGACGCCGAAATCCTAGATAAACTATTCATAGATACACGAAACTTTACATCTTTTGGGAGAAAACTGCTTCCATTTTGATGCCGAAGAGAGATGTTTTTTTTTTCGGAAAAATAACAAAAAAATATTTCCCTAGATACGGTAGTTATACCAGTTTCCAGGACATCACGCATCCTTGAGGTGTGTTCGTTTATTCTCTCTTCATTCATGAATTCTTCTTGTAAAAAGAGAGCGAAATAGGCCATTGAGAGAGAAGAAGAGAGGGAGAGAGAGAATGTAGAGTACCTATGCCCAAACTTGCGATTAGTTATCCGAGTACATCAGTACTTAGAATCAACTTGTATCTGCTGTGTTCTGGTTATCGTTAGCAATATATTTCTTGCCCTTATAGTGATTTATTTTTTATTTTTTGCAGTCCATGTAAATAAGTTTTGTGGTCTAAAAAAAAGTGAGATGAAATATATATAACAAAAAAAAAAAAAAATTAATAAAATTCATGAAGAGATGTGAAAAAGTATCTAAAATTGTTCACAAGTGCGTTTTATATAAGCCTGGCGATAAATTGTGATACATCTGAGAAAAAGTGATTTTTTTTTTATAGATCAATTAAAGGAAACAAGGATATTTCATCTATAAAGCAGCACGTGTGGATGTCAGGGTAAGTAACTAAATAATGAATAAAAAAGCCATTCAACGTCGCTTGCAGTCATTAATAACTGAATTGGATTTTATTATAAAATATATATTTGAAGCCCAAAGGATGGCTTCAATTTTATTACTAAGCACATCCTTTTCAGTTTTTAGTAGTTGTCTGGGGGTGAGTTTCCTCTCAATTTCATCAATATTCCAGGATATACGAGAGGCCATTGGCCTCGGTGGTTCTTTGTTATTGAAACTCAAACAAAGGATGTACCTACCAGGTTCGGATGGGTTGAAGAGATGCCTTTTCGGTATTGGGTTCTGAATGGATTCATAGTATGCATACATCCTTATTCCCTTAAAGAATCTCAACCAATGTAAAAGTACTTCAAGCCCAATTTACTTGTGCTTGTCTCTAAATCGTTAGTTCGATAGTGTACCATTCGGTCATTCATTCATTCAAGATTTTGCAGTGCAAGCATACATACGTGTGCTTTTTTTTTTTTGTGTAACAGAAGATCTTAACTTCAAAGTGACTAAAAAAAACTTATCTCATTAAAGACAACGAAGAAGAGTTTATGAGTCAAAATGTTTATCCGAGTGCAATGGCCATGAAACAGTGAGACTAATTTGATTCAACGGGAGTTCTTTATGAAGATTCCATTGTTTGACATTACATATGTCAAACGTTTGACGCTTTTCGACTTTAAACGATGTCAAAAGTGTAATTGTCATATTCCCTGTAGGGTGATGGCATGTAAGGTCGGCCCTCTTCAGTAGTCGGCCGCCGCGCCAAAAAATGATGCGCAATAGTTAATGCGTTTGTAAAACACACATGCAAATTTTTTTTTTCCAAAAGGTTAACGGTTTTCCTGTCTGTGAGCAAAAGGTTGTTGCAATGCAGCTGCTAGTTTCTTCGTAAAAATTGTCACTTTGATTCAAGTTCTTGTCTGAAGTGAAACATCTGGATTTTAGTAGTTAAAAAATAGTGGAAGTGATTTACAAAAAAGTCTTAAAATCAGTGAAATATTGACGTTAAGACCGTTATATTATTATATTTATCTTATTAATAGATTATTTTTACTGTTTATTGAACACAAATCTAAAAAAAAATGTTATTTTAAATAAAAAGAGAGAGGCCGACCTAAGAAGACATTTTTTGTGTGATTCTTCTAAGGTCGGCCTCCCTGACCGACTATCGAAGATTGAGTTTTTTTTTGTTTTGATTAACTAACGATGCAAATTCAAAGCTAACTTCAGCTATGATTGATTTTTGATAAAATTTGTAAGTTTTCTTCCTTGTTTTTAGTAGTCGGCCCCCTGTTAACGAAACGAAAGAATGGACGGCCGACTTTAGGAGACAGGTTTTGTTAAGTCGGCCTTCAATATTTTAGATTAAAAAATTTAATGGATAGGTAGATCGGGGCAAATTAAAGGCTTAAAAAACTATTTTTTATTAAAGCTTGATCAAATCTGAAGGACGGCCAAAACGTGCTTTCCATAAGTACTCAGAAGAGGCACTTAATGAGGCCTTGAAAAAGATCAGGGAGGAAAATTGGCCAATAAGGAAAGCAAGCAAGGAATTCCGAGTCCCAAGAACAACTATCCAAGACCGAATTCATGGGAGAATTGTGGAAAAGCCAAGACAAATGGGGCCGGATACTGTGCTTAGTAGAGCAGAAGAACAGACCCTGGTAGACGGGCTTTTGAACTTAGCAAAATCTGGATTTCCACAAAAACCAACAGATCTGCTAAGATCGGTAGACGGGCTTTTGAACTTAGCAAAATGTGGATTTCCACAAAAACCAGTGGATCTGCTAAACACGGTGCAAAAAATCATTTTAGAAGAAAATCGAAGAACACAATTCAAAGACGGTCTACCAGGAAAGGCTTGGTACTACGGGTTCCTAAAGTGCCATCCTGAACTGTCCCTCAGAACACCAGAGGGACTCTCAAAAGGTCGGGCGATAGTCACCGAAGAGTCGGTCAGGAAGTGGTTTTCAGACCAAAAAAATTATGTGCAGGAAATTGATGCTGCAGATATTCCTGAAGACCCTTCCAGGGTTTTAAATGCGGACGAAACATCGTTCAGCATATCTCCGAAATCTGGGATTGTTTTTGCACCTAAAGGCTGGAAAGCAGAATGACGATGGAGAACTCTCGCTGCTCCATCAAAGTCGGTAAGAACATCACCGAACCGTTCGATGTCAGGAAAGGTCTTAGACAAGGTGACGCGCTATCATGCGATCTCTTTAACATAGTACTTGAGAGAATTGTACCAAACTAACAAGCCAACACCGGAGGCACAATCTTTTACAAGTCTGTACAATTACTCGCATATGCCGATAACATTGACATAATCGGAAGAACTCAGCGGGCCGTCAATGGGGCATTTACGAGTATTGAGATCGAGGCAGCAAAGATGGGTCTGGCGGTCAATGAAAGCAAAACAAAATATATGCTGTTTACAAAAAAGGACACCCAACATCGGCGTCTTGGACAGAACGCGACAATAGACAGATATCATTTTGAGGTAGTAAATGATTTTGTCTACCTAGGCTCTATGGTGAACTCCGCAAATGACATCAGTAGGGATATCACACGAAGAATCACTCTTGCCAATCGTTGTTTCTATGGGCTAAGACGGCAATTGAGTAGCAAAGCCCTATCTCGAACTACTAAGGTAACTCTTTATAAGACTCTAATCATCCCAGTCCTGCTGTATGGCGCAGAGGCATGAGCTTTGACAAAACCGGATGAGGATGCCCTTGGTTATTTCGAGAGAAAAGTTCTTCGATCGTCTGCATAGACGGTGAGTGGAGGAGAAGGTACAATGCCGAGCTATACGGCCTGTACAAGGACATCGACTTAGCCAGAAGAGTTCACATACAGCGACTAAGATGGCTGGGTCATTTAGAGCGGATGGAGCCCAACGTTCCCGCTAAGAAAGTTTTCGAATCCACCCCGGGATGGACGACGCAGTAGAGGACGACCTCGCGGTAGGTGGCGCAAACAAGTGGAGGGGGACCTCAACCAACTTGGTGTGCGCAACTGGAGGCAGCTGGCTCGTAATCGTTCTAGCTGGAGAGGTTTGTTGGTTGAAGCCCAGGTCCACCCCGGACCGTAGCGTCATCTAAGTAAGTAAGTAGTAAAGGCTGGAAAAACCTTTATAAGGTTAGCCAAGGCAACGAAAAGGAGGCAGTCACTATTTTGTTTTTAGTGCTAATGGTGAAACTTTACCCCCTTTAGTCGTGGTTCCATACGTCCGCCTACCACAAGCTCTAATCCAGAGTATACCAGACAAATGGATTTTGGGAAGGTCAGAGAGTGGCTGGAGAGCTATATAATGGCTATGTACTTTGATGGTTTTTATGAATCGATAAATACCTATTGTAAAGTTGAAAAATTAACTTTTAACCTTAGTTGAAATAGTGAAAGTCTGGATGTAAAAACTCGGGCCGACTACTAAATACTTAACCGGCCGACTACTCAAAAATGAGGTTTTCATTAACATTTTTATAAATAATTTGTTTTAGGTAGTAAATACACTAAAAATGCCTTGAATTTCATAATTAACACATTCCAATTAATCAGAAATGCTGAATATTCTATTCTTTATTATAATAACGGATTTTTAAAAGCAAATTAAACATAAAAAAAAGTTAAGGGGCCGACTACTGACTACATCATCCTACCAAAAGTTTGAATTTCGGCCACTTAACACCGTTTGACAGCAAATGGAGAATTTGACGCTTTGTCAAGAAGTGAAATCGGGTGGAAAATGATTGTGTCAAACCGACAGCATTTGACATTTTATGAAAATCTAAAGTGTCAAATCGTTCAAACGATTTTAGGCTGCAACAGTGGAGTATTTGCGAGTATCAGCTTATTGCACATGAAATGGCCGTTTTAGCAGATCGGTAACATTGGTGTCGTTTTAATACGTAAAAAAACGAACAGAAAGAATCAGTTGTTATATTTACTTAGGTGGCACTACAATCCGGGGTGGACCTCAACCAACAAAGCTCTCCAGCCAGCCCGGTTACGAGTCAGTTGCCTCCAGTTGCGCACGAAAAGTTGGTTGAGGTCCCCCTCCACTTGTTTGTGCCACCTACCGCGAGATCGACCTCCACTGCACCGTACTCCATCCGTTCTTCATGACCCAGCCATCTTAGTCGGTGTATGTGATCTCTTCTGGCTCTTATACCTTCTCTCTTCGCCGTCTATGCAGACGGGACGAAAGATCACTCTAAGAACTTTCCTCTCAAAGTAACCAAGGGCATCCTCATCCAATTTTGACAAAGTCCGCGCCTCTGTGCCATACAACAGGACTAGGATGATTAGTGTCTTATAAAGAGTTACCTTAGTAGTTCGAGAGAGGGCTTTATTACTCAATTGCCTTCTTCACCCATAAAAGCACCAATTGACAAGAGTAATTCTTCTTTTGATCTCCCCACTCCCCACGTTGGCTACTCGGAAAGTCCGGACACCCAGAATACTAGAAGAGTGCCTGGCGTCGATAGCAATGTGCTCGATTTGGTTGAAGGTTTTTCGATCAAAAGATAGCCAAGTCCCCTTATGAATATCAAGACCTGGGAACCGCGTATTGTGTTATAGCTAGAACAACGTTTCGTCCCAATGCATAGTTGACTGGCTTGAATCCGTTGTCGGATGTGGTGCCATGCAGACTGTGCTTTCCCACCACGCTACTAAAGACGTCCTCTTTTCCTAGCTTTGCTTTCAAATCACCTAGAAGAATTTTAACGTCGTGGCTAGGCCACTGCTCATACGCGTAGTCCGAGAGCTGACAGAAGTCATCCTTCGTCGCGTCGTTCATCTTCTCGTGAGGGACGTGAGCGCATATTAGGCTAATGTTGGCGAATTTAGAATTGATACGGCGCTCGTCCACATGCCGGAAACTCACGATTTCTTGCCTAAGTCTGCCTCTAATAGACGCTGTCCTTCTTGTCTCTAGCAATCGACGTAGTAAATGTCATTGCTTTTCATCCTCCTTTTGCCCGGCCTATCCCATCGCACTTCTTGGACGGCGGTAATGTCTGCCTTGCAGCAGTCTAGGGCCTCCGCAAGTTGTTCGGCTGCACGTGGTTTGTAGAGGGTCAGAACATTCCACATGCAGACACGATGATCGTTGTCCTTTTTACGTTTGAAAGGGCCCTGGCACTTAAAGAGCTGTTGCGCCAAATATATATATAGAGTCGTCAACAGTAAAATTATCTTTATCCGAGGTGGTTGGTTGCTTCGTAACCATAAGTTTTTTACGTGATAGAGAAGTTAATCCGACGGCACAACCCTCAACTTGAGGGCCAGTTCCTTTTATTATATCTCTAGGACGCGGGGCCGGGTACACCGGTACCAATAGTTCGCTACGGCAGCATGCCGTTGACCCATTAAGGGCACCTTCGCCAGTGTCTCTACTTTTTTTTTTTTCGAGCTTAAACTTGGACACAATGCAACAGAAGCAACCAGAACCATTATCATGACATTTGGAGAAAACACAACTACTGAACGAACAACTAGGCGTTGGTTTAACGATTTTTGCCCAGCGGATGGAAGCCTTCAAAATAAGCCTCGTGATCACCATAAAGCGGCCATAGACAACGACGCGTTAAGGCTTTTGGTGGAAATCTATGGACATCAAATTGTTATAGATATTGCACAATTGCTATGTGTCCACTATTCAACAATTACTCGGCTTCTGAAAGCAGTTGGTACGGTGAGAAGCTGGATAAATGGGTTCCACATGGAACAAGACGCGCCGATTTTAAGTTTGGTCTTCTTGCTCGAAACGAAAGAGACCAATTTTTGCATAGAATTGTAACGTGTGATGGAAAGTGGATCCTCTATGCTATTTGTCGATATCTGCGCAGTGGCTTGATACTGATTAAGCACCAAACCAGATGCCACAGTTAAGTCTTCACCAAAAGAAACGTATGGTGACGGTTTGGCGGTCTGCAGCAGGTGCTATTCATTATACATTCCTAAAACCAGGTGAAACAATAAATGCAGAAAGATACTGCTTGAAACTGTAACATATGCATGACAAATTGTAGTTAAGAAGTCAGCGTTCCTTAACAGACAGGAGGTAATGCTGCTCCATGATAACGTGAGGTCCCACGCAGCACTTACAACCGTGCAAAAGTTGCGTCAACTGCAGTACGAAACTCTACCTCGCCTACCTTATTATCCAGACCTTTCCCAAACCGATTACCTTTTGTTTAAACATCTGCATCATATGTTGTGGGGAAAACATATGGAGGCGAAGCAGCTGTCAAAAATGCCATCGAGGACTTTACTGGCTCCACGGACCCTAGTTTTTACAGGAAACTCATCAACGCCTTATTACGTTGTTAGCAAAAGTGTATCGAAGCCAAAATACTTTTATTACTAAAGTTATTTTTTTAAAAAGATAGAAGTGTTTAAAGTTTCATTTCTTACTTACTTACTTAGGTGGCGCTACAGTTCGGGGTGAACCTGGGCCTCAACCAACAAGCCTCTCCATTTAGCTCGGTCTTTAGCTAATTGCCCCCAGTTAAGCACTCTAAGTTGGTGAAGGTCCCCTTGAACTTGTGCGCACCACCTACGGCGAGCAACTCCACTACTGCGTCGTCCCTCGGGGTTAGATTCGAGGACTTTGCGGGCCGGAGCGTTGGTGTCCATTCGCTCTTCATGCCCTAGCCATCTCAGACGTCCAATACGCAGTTTTTTGACTAGGTCGATGTCGCTGTACAGCTCGTATAGTTCGTGATTGAATCTTCTCTTCAAAAACCCGTCAACGCAAACAGGACCGAAAATCTTACGAAGAATTTTTCTCTCGAAGCGACCAAGGATATTTTCATCCTCTTGTAATAATGTCCATGTTTCAGCGCCGTAGAGCAGGACTGTGATGATCAGGATCTTATACAGAGTCTCTTTAGTTGTTCGAGATAGAGCTTTACTGTTGAATTGCCTTTATAAGCCCAAAAAAACAGCGATTGGGAAGAGTTATTCTTCGCTTGATTTCTGCGCTGATCTTGTTTTTCGAGTTTATAGCGGAACCAAAGTAGACACAGTCCATTACAACCCGAAGTAATAGCTGCCCACTGTGACGTTCTGTCCAATTCGTCGGTGGACGACGCAACTGGAGGCAATTAGCTAAAGACCGAGCTAAATGGAGAGGCTTGTTGGTTGAGGCCCAGGTTTACCCCAAGTTGTAGCTCCACTTAAGTAAGTAAGTTTACCGACAAGTCTGCGGATTGATCTGTGATCAGTAAATTTGCAGTCAAATTCCTTCACTGGAATACCACCGGAATATTGTATGTTTATTATGTTGGTACCTACACGTTTGCTTGTTTGCATAACAAGCCAATACACTATTTGCTGTCCTTAACCTGTATATTAATGCTCTCTACCTTCTTGGTTAAGTGTAGATGTCTGAAGTCTTCATTGTTCTCAAACCTATCAAGTCTATCTTGTCGCATTTCTCAGATCACATAATCCCAAAAATGAATTTTATATCGTTTTTCTGCTCACCTATGTAGAGGAGGTTACGCTATTAATGCCATTTAATTGCTCACTTTAATAGTTGAATTAATGAATCAGCCAATATACTCAATAAATGCTTCGTCACCCTTCATTATCCCTTGCTGTACCGTCTCACTATTTAACACTTTTCTATCGTAAAGTGGTTCGTGGCTTATAAGACCATACGATTTCGGATTCATAGCACATACACATAACAAAAATGGAGTACTGCCAAAAATCATAGAAGCTACAAGAAGAATTTAGGAGTCACGTTTTCTGAGCAGTCATCCCAAACCACCATACGTCAAGGTTTTATGGAATTGTGTGCGTTATATTTTTCACACGAATGGAAGGGACCTACAGTTTAATGCCGAATCCGAACGGCGATTTGAGAAGCTTTTTTGTGACAACAATACTCTCGGATGTTTGTCGGTCGCTCGCGAGAGGTGGGACCGTGAAAAAACTTTTTGGTATTTTCTGAGATTCGAACTTGGAACCTCATGCGTAGTGATCCGACACACTAACCACTTACGCCACGGCGCCCACATTGTACTATGATCCTGCAGTTAAAGCAGGTAAAGCGCTGCTGAGTCCCTGAGCATGAGAGCATATCAGGGAAGGAGAAACCCGACTAACTGGCAAGAGGTGGCTCGGCACTCAACTCGGATCAAGCCGACCACTCAGTGTACATCCCGTCCTGCACAACTTAGATCGAAGCGGAGAATAACGCTAAATGGAGGCTAACAATAGGTGGAGGAAGCTATCGCCTATCGCCTATATTCGACAAAGCAAGAACCAATAAACCTATGCAGAGGAATAGAACATTCATGTCTACTCTCAGAGAAGTGATTATGTGGCATAACATTATGCGATACCACATGAGAAAAGTACATGTGACGAACGAAGACCTTTGTAGGGACTGTGGTGACGTGGAGATTCAGGAGGACACTATCCACTTTCTTTACCACTGCTCAGGTCTCTGCTATCTAAGAAACAACTTCCTCGGACGATACTTTTTTCAGGATTTAAATGAGTTGCCCAGCATATTGGTGAATGACATCGTAAACTTTGTTAAATCCACCGGATGGTTTGTATCCCGGGCACAGTGAGTATTAAATGCTTTCTGCTAGGTTATGTATATATACATACGTATGTATTTCATGAGAAGTGGATTCATACTTTCTTTCATTCCCACATGGGTATCACAATCGATCTATATTGACCTGAGTGGGGTGTAGAGGAATTCTACACCCTATGCCAACCAACTTACCACATCCTATAGGTACGTCGTTCGCTTGTGCTCGCTGCAGATATAAGTACATGGCTTTTTGCTGCAGACATACATAACATACAGTTGTGTTGATTTCTAAAATCAGCAATGAACCCGATTTCTTTCCTCTTTCCTTCCCTCCTGCATAACTGAATAACTCGAGTGTTATGTATCTTATATTTCAAAAGCACAAAAACCTGATACAAATTTACAGAAATTTCTATAAAATAATAATTTGCTGAGTCGAACATTAAATGAAACAAATAAGAAATGAACGTTGCAACACAATATCTCCAGAAGCGAACAAATACATAACATGGTAGATCATCAAATAACAAATGACAATAAAAAATGATAGTTCTCACATCACAAAGTGCATCTATTATCCATGCCACCAATTGCTCATATCTGAGAAAATTTTGCTTTTATTTTGTACCTCAGGTCTTTTCTGTATCTACCTCGCGTAAAATAATAAATTTGTCTATCATTTGAATTCCTATACATCAACAATTTGGAATGAGATTTCGCGTGCGTGGATTTTATTGTTATCCTTGAGAATCACTGAAAGAAAATACCGAAACAAAAGCAATGTGTAGACATGCGTGTCCTATATTTTTTTTTTGTATCTCAATGTTTCCACGACACTTTTCATGTCAATCAAGAAGTCTCTGAGAAGAACAGGTTTACACATATAGGTAACTGAATGAGAATATATGAAACACATAACACCTACTTTGGAATGAACGTTGATTAAAGGATGTGATGATACACATTAAAAGGATATAAGAAAAAGTATACATATGTATTTTAAAGTGAGTTTCTAAGGAATAAGAAGAAATTTAAAGTGTACTACCATAGTGACATCTAAAGGGTTTGTAGGATTTTCCATTTTTCTTGCATGGGGGTCCTTGGAAACAAGTGAGGGAGGAGAATTTAATTTTGCTTCTGATATGAGGATTACTTTAGCACAGTCTCCTTTTTTTTTTTTTTGCATAATCAGTGTACAATCCTGTAGCAGACATTGTTGACCTTGTTTCGAGAAATGTTTTCTTTTTTTAAGTATTCTTTGAAATGTTATTTATTCAAGAACTTTTCAGTCCTGGGTTAGTGCTGGGACTTAGGAACATGTTTTTATATATTCTAATCTATGTCTTAATTGTTGGTCCCGATTTCACAATACTGCACAACAGACTTCCTCACTGGTTATTGCTCTCTTAAATATAGCCTTAAGAAAATGGGCATTAGTCAGTATCGGGACCACACTGAAACTGTCAACCATATTATGTATGAATGTCCCACCATTGATCGTAGCAGACACAAACACATTTTCATAGAGGGTTCACATCACCATCTGATATTATCTCCTCCTCATACCAAGCAATCCTAAGCTTCTTTCGAGAATTTGATTTTAGCTAGGATACAATTTGCACAACGCCTCCTTTTCTAGGGATAGTACAAAAAATCACTATGTAGGTTGCAGCACTTCTATGAGTCACTCTAATCACTCCCCTGACCACGAAAAAAAAAAAAAAAATGTCGCTCCAAAAGTTTAATCTCCTAACCGCACCAGGAAAGTCTGGGTTTACCTCCACGTTTGCTAGTTTGGCAGGAGATCGGCATGATTGAGTACGCCAGTTAGTTTCTCCATAAGGGTGCCTAGTCCGTGAATATAAGTGAGGGGGATCTGCAAGTGCAGATGTTCCTACACTGTCCATATTTTTAAACCAATCGGTCTTTCTGTAATTCCTAAAGACTTATTGATTGTCGTTTAGACCAAACTGAATGCTCACAAGATACATTCCAATCCCTAATCCTACAAGTATATAATACATTATCTGTGACTAGTGTTATGTATCCCGAAATCCCTCAATTAGCCCTATGCCGCCAGCATCAAGTGCCGAAGACCAGTGGCAACGCTGCCAACATGCCATCAGTAACGCCGCGACTTATGTGCTGGGTCTCGCTCCCCTACCACCGCGAAACACCCGGTTTGACGAAGAATGCCGGCGAGTGCATGCAGCAAAACAAGAGGCATACAAAGCGGCGCTGCAAAGGAAAACGAGAGCTGCTCGTGAGCTCTACGACCAAAAGAGACGGGAAGAACATCGGCTTCTTCAAAAGAAGAAGAAAGAGCATGAGAAGCGCGCGTTTGAGAATATCGAGAGTTTATACTCCAGGAACAATGTGCGGAAGTTTTACCAAAAAGTAAAAAGAACGTGTCAGAGGAGCAATACCCGTACAGAAACCTGTAGAAATGAAAACGGAAACCTCGTAGTAGAATCACAGTCGGTGCTGAGAATATGGAAAAACTACTTCTGCAGACTGTTAACGGCGACGAAGACCAACATCCCGCTGTCAGGCAGAATGAACCATTCAACATAGATGATGATAGTCAAAATTTCCGTCCACCTGACCAAAACGAAGTGAGTATAGCAATATCCAAGCTGAAATCCAACAAGACTGCTGGACCTGACGGCTTACCAGCCGAACTTTTCAAGGCAGCTGGGGATGAATTGGTAGAGTGCATACACCAACTCATCTCTAAGATTAAGTCAGACGAGTGTATGCCTGATGAATGGAACCTCAGCATCGTTTGCTCGATCCACAAGAAAGGAGACCCCCTCAACTGCGCCAATTATAGAGGCATCAGTGTCCTCAACATGGCATACAAGATCTTTTCTGCGATATTGTGTGAACGCCTGAAACCTTTTATCAACAGCCTGATTGGACTCTATCAGTGCGGTTTTAGGCTAGGAAAGTGCACCATCGATCAAATCTTCGCACTTTGGCAGATCCTGGAGAAAACCCAAGAATTCCAAATCGATACTCACCACCTCTTTATCGATTTCAAGGCCGCCTATGACAGCACCTATAGAGAAGAGCTTTATAGAGCCATGTCTAGTTTTGATATCCCTGCCAAACTTATCCGTCTGTGCAGGCTGACGATGGAGAACGCTCGCTGCTCCATCAAGGTCGGTAATGACCTCACCGAGACCTTTGACGTCAAAAAAGGCTTTAGACAAGGTGACGCGCTGTCATGTGACTTTTTCAATATTGTACTTGAACGGATTGTGCGGAACTCACAAGCCAACACCGGAGGTACAATCTATAACAAGACTGTAAAACTGCTTGCATACGCCGATGATATAGACATTATCGGAAGAACTCAGCGGGCTGTCACCGATGCGTTTACAAGCATTGAGGCGGAAGCGGCCAAAATGGGTTTAGCGATAAACGAGGGCAAACCCAAGTATATACTGTCAACAAGGAGAGAAAGCCAACACCAACGAATTGAACAAAACGTCACAGTGGTCAGCTATAACTTCGAGGTAGTAAGGGACTTTGTCTACCTTGGCTCTGCTATAAATTTTACAAACAACATCAGCGCAGAAATCAAGCGAAGAATAACTCCCTCCAATCGCTGTTTTTTTGGGCTTATAAGGCAATTCAACAGTAAAGCCCTATCTCGAACTCTGTATAAGACCCTGATCATCACAGTCCTGCTTTACCGCGCTGAAACATGGACTTTATTACAAGAGGATGAAGATATACTTGGTCGCTTCGAGAGAAAAATTCTTCGTACGATTTTCGGTCCCGTTTGCGTTGACGGATTTTGGAGGAGAAGATTCAATCACGAACTATACGAGCTGTACAACGACATCGACCTAGTCGAAAAACTGCGTTTTGGACGTATGAGATGGCTAGGACATGTAGGGCGAATGGACTTCAACGCTTCGGCCCGCAGAGTCTTCGAATCTAATCCCGAGGGACGACGCAGTAGAGGGAATCATCGCCGTAGGTGGCGCGCACAAGTTCAAGAGGACCTCGACCAACTTGGAGTGCTTAACTGGAGGCAATTAGCTAAAGACCGAGCTAAATGGAGAGGCTTGTTGGTTGACGCCCAAGTTCACCCCGAACTGTAGCGCCACCTAAGTAAGTAAAGTGTTATGTCTAGGTCTACCTATTTATTGCTAGAAACAAAGGTGGGTTCACACCCAATGTTACGTAGAATGAGCTTAGAACTTAGAATTAAATCAAAAAGTGGCTCACTTCTTTCGTTGAAGTCGTTACTGCCCCAAACTGTATGATGCTTATTGGCATCACATCCCAGAATGAGTGTAGCTTTGCGATTTTTCATCTCTATCTCTATTTACTTCTCTTTACAATCGTTCGTTTCGAAATATGTACTCGTATATACGAGTATGCTTTTGGTAAAACCTTTTTCCATGAAGCATTTGCTTGGCTTTCATTTGCCAGACTCTCGCTCAATGAGAATTTTACTTCTAAACCTTTGAGAATTTTGAAATGAATTTTTCCATAAATGCACATTCTAAGAAATGTCGCCGAATTTTTGTAAACTTATTTTCAAATCTTGCAATTAAAGGGATATGTTGTGTTTATGTTGGCACTTCAGCCACTCAACTGATCGTCATGACATTTTTACCACGTGTAAGCTCCACGTCAACAACCAATCTTAAGGTAGTTCAACTACGATCGGACTACTTCTTTGATAAATGTATGAAGATACAGCAACTATTGACTGATACCAATTTCCGTTTTGTCTTTGAGGGGTTTAAATATTCAAATATTTATAAAGCTGACACAGAAAGTAATAATCTTTGGCCAAACTATATGTATTTAACTTCCTATAAAGCATCTTCCTTAGCTGCACACAAAAAGAAAGCTCGAATGTCTAAAGCCTATCACATTGTCAAGCAAGATACTGATACCAGTCAAAGAAGTTAAGTATTATATTTGGGACTAGACCTAGAAAGTAGATTCATGTGGAAAAAACATACAGAACAGATATATATGAAGGCTACTCAAGGTCTCGTGATATGGAAGAGCCTTTTGGGCAAGTCTTGGGGATGCAGTCCAAACATTCTAAGATGCATGTGCTAATCCATTGTAAGAAAAATAGGTGACCACTACCTAAAAAAGAATTCTGAGGCCAGTAAAAAAAGTACTAGGTAACTATAACCGAACAAAAATTCGAAGCATGTATCAACATAAATAAGGATAAACTACGTATCTTAATAGGCTTCCTAACAGGGTGCTGTAGACTCAAGGAACACATAGATAACTAGGTACAGCGGAGAGAGATTTCGTCGATTCTCCAACGAGTCCAGTAAGACTTCGAAACATATTCACATTATGGTGAATATTTGGGTAAGCACCAAATACCAGATGAGGATGGACCAACCATAGACCCGCTTCTCGTTCTCAATATCCTTAGAGAACCTGGACTGGACAGGGTACTCTAAAGGTGGTCCATTCTCTCCGAAACTAAGTAAGAGCGCACTACTCTCAAATATAATTCTGGAAAGATTTGTAATGTGAGGGGAACTATAATGATGGAACAAACCTCTCCAAAGTAGGGGACGCAATAGACTATTAAGTCGCCCTGTAATACATCCTTTTCACAGATAATAATAGCTGCACAAAAAAATAGCCTGGAATGAATGAAAAGTAAAAGAATTTTTCTTAAGAAATATTCGTATAAACTTATTTGTCTGAAACTTTCAATTTAACTCGAAACCCTGAGTTTATTGCTAGTACTCGTATAGTTTCGGTCGATTAAACTAAATCGCTTTTCACTTAAGAAAGAAGTGACCATAGCGGTGTTTATTAAGGGAGAAAACGACTGGTGCAAGTAATGTAAAGTATTTTGAATACTGTTTCGTCATGCACAAGTACATACGGACAGTAATTTGTTTATACTAGATACTCCATGAAATTGTGAATTCGAATGTCTTGGATAGAGCACTTCTACCGTGCATGGAGAGATAATAAAAATTTCTTTCTCCAGATGCAAAAGTGTGTAACGACTAATCGACAAAGTGGCAACTTGAACTTGAACAAACCTACGAGTATATTTAAAATAAAAACCATTATCTTCACAACTAATCACTAGATAGGAGGGTTATCAGCCGACAGCCGGTGATTGCCTTTTCAGCGAATTTGATGCGGGGTGAAGTTCATGATAATAACATCTTGATTTAAATATTGATTGTCGAAATACATATACTATATCGCAGAAGTTAACTTTTTTAACTCAACCTTGCATAGATACAGCAATGCGTTTCATCAAGGCCGTCTATCTTCAGGAACAGATTCATACATATCTATATGTATGTGCTTGCACACCACCCTTCAGAGACTACACTTGTATTGTTTTAATTGTTTTGTTTATGCGACCATCCGAAAAGATATTATAAATTCACAAATTGTGTTTTTAATCTCAAATTCTAGCGTTTTAATCGCATTGTTATATCTAATAAGACCCCAACGGATGTCTCGATTTGTTATCTATATAATAGTAATCTGTCTATATCGTCAGCACTATTATAGCAATAATTAGATTAGCAAATGTGTTGATTCACAAATCACCTATTATAAATTTTTCTAGAGCAAAATAATGAATGAATGCACGTTGTTTTGATTGACGTGCTTTAGTTTAGAAAACAAAAATACTTGATGGCATAGCTTGATATACATACTATTTCCTTTCATAGGCCATCTGTGTAAACGACCTTTGAAAACAGTAAGTTGGTATATCGTTTTAAAATCATGAGATTCTGATTATGGTTGGACGTAATTTAAATGTAATTTAATAAGCTGTCAATTTTTGAGTTAAATACGTTCAAGTTTCACCCTTTCCAAGAAAATATTTCAATGAACTATTAAATATGGACGAAAACGATAAAGTACTCGTAAAGGGTATGTTTTACGACAGCTAGATTTTTCTATAGGGATTACATTTCAACCGTACGGTCATGTTGGGCAGTTCTTTCACATTTATGTGCAGTATTGTTTGGCGAATCATCATGAGCAGACTTACACCAGAAGAATGCTAATGTATCTTCTTCTTCTTCCTTTTATCAGCGAGGCCATGATCAGAAAACAAGGGATCACAACCCTCCCACTTCACCGCATTTCTACTGATCCGCCTGTGGGATTCGCCTATTTGACCTCAGAAAATATCGGCAGGCCACCCGATTTTGGATCACTCGGTTACTGAGGCCGATGTCGTCGCATTTGTCTGATCCAGGCGTTTATAGGCCTGCCTTTCCTACATCGCGATGTCTTTGGAACGTGCATTGATATTGCTTTTTTAACAGGGTTCAAATGATCTCTTCTTTGAACGTGGCAATACCAACTGAGCCGGTCGAGCTCTATTTTTTGTACGATGGTTTCCTTGATGTGAAAGCTTCCACGGATCTTCGAACTTCTTATTCGATCAAGCTTGGTCACTCCTGCTGTTTTCGCGAAGCATCTTCATCTCAGCTGCCGTTAATTTACTCTCATACTTTTTGTACATCGTCCAACATTGTGAACCGTATGTGAGCGCTCGACGTACAACTGCGGTGTAGAGCCTTCCTTTCAACTTAGGGGGCATTTTTCTGTCACAGAAGATAGCGGAATTTTCTCGCCACTTCATCCATCCTACGCTTACGCGATGATTGATGTCGTCATCACAAGTTGCTTTGCTATTGATCATAGATCCCAGATATTTGAACTTTTCGCACTTGGGAAGCACTGTTCCATTCAAATGAATGTCTGGAATAGGCCTGAGTGGATCAAAGAACGGGCAGCACAAGTACTCTGTCTTTTTTGAACTAATGCGATACACATTTCCCTCCAAAACGTCCACCCACACAGCAAGTGCTCGTTGCAGGGATGTAGAATCCTCACTTATGATGGCTCCATCGTCAGCAAAGAATAATTGATGTACCTTGGGGTCCATCACTTTACCTTCAAGCAGATAATCAATGACTGTAATAAAGAGCAAAAGACTTAAGACGCTTCCTTGGTGCACCCCGACTTTGATTGGGAACTCTTCGGTTACTCCAGCGGGGCATCTTACTCTTGTCTTTGCTCCTTCGCGCATGTCCACGATCATCTGTACATAGGTTTCTGGAACCACTCGATGTCTTAGCACCACCCATATCAGATCTCGTGGTTGTCTGTCGAATGCCTTTTCAAAGTCAACCAATTCAATATGCAAATCCCTTAAGGAATCACGATGTTTTTCCATTATGATCCTTATACTTTGGATTGCATCTGTGGTTGATTTACCCGAGACAAACCCGCACTGATCATCAGATAGCCGTAGTATTTTTCGCAGTCGGCCACCTAATACCCCCTCAACGATCTTCATGGCGTGTGACATCAGCTTGATCGAACGGTAGTTATCACAGTTTCGCGTATCACCCTTCCCTTTGTATACAGGGAGAAGGTAACTTTCCCTCCATTCATTCGGCATTGGATCACCTCTCACGAATTTGGAGATGAGAATTCTGAGCCATCTGAACCCGATGTCTCCCATCTTTTTCCAGAACTCAGAGGGTATCTCGTCTGGCCCAACTGCTTTTCGTTTTTTGGAGTATTTGACCGCATCACTAACTTCTTCGACTGTAATGTCGGGTATTTCTTCACAGTTAGGGGTGGCTCTTGGAAAGTATAGCCGGGGAAACTGTTCATTTAAAAGCTCTTCGCAATACTGCCGCTACCTCTGCAGAATTTTGTCGTCATCCACAAGAAGCTGGCCATGAGCGTTGCTAATGAACTTTGGCGAACGAATCTAATGAGCATTCTTCCTTCTTTGGGCGGCTATTTTGAAGATAGTGGCGCTCTTGTTCATATTGTGTCTTCGCAGCTCCTGGATAGCCTGGTTTGCATCAGCAACCGGGGATAATATTTTCTCCAGCTCCCGATACAGGCCCTCCGTACTCTCTGCTTAAAGCTGGGCGCACTTCTTCTTCGCTTTTTTCTTGCAGCATCTGTATTCCATTTCGAGATGAGCTTTTTCGTCACTATTATTAGAGGGACACTTTGACCAAGCTTTGTAATCCGCTTTCTTCTCATTTATCACTTTCTTAGCTTCATCACTCCACCGCCATGTTTCTTTGGCGTGTTGATAGTGGCCTTTTGAAGCTCCTAGCAGTGATTTGGCCTTCTTTAAGCAAGTTCGCTGTAGGGAATCCCACATATTTTGTGCTCTGCACTCTTCATCCTCAGCTCCGTTGATGGTGTGAGAGAGGTAATTTTTCATTACGAAAACAAAAGCCTCGCCTTTTTCTTTGTCCAGATTGTACCACTTGATTTTCTCACGGACCCTTGTTTGTTTGCTTACTTCGGAGTTTTCATAAAAATTTCTGTTAGCAGGAGACGGTGTTGGCGAGCGATTGCCTCTCCCAGAATCACTTTGCAATCTTTTACCCGAGGCTTCATGAAACTGGCTACCAAATGGTAGTCAATCTGAGTTTCATCTCCCCCACTGCTGTAAGTGATCAGGGGCCTTATTTTGTATTGCGTTTCTATAGCAATTGTATACAAACTCAATTTTCAAGTAATTTAAGTGACGTTTGATAGATGTTTTGACAATCTAACTTTCCGAAATGTTTGATTTTGAGTTGGAAACACTTACACCCAATCCGAGAACCATACAAAATACCCATTCATTTTAGAATCGGATTACATTTTCGAATGGCAATCCGAATCCGAAAGCAGTACAAAATAAGGCCCCAGGTATCGGCTTTGTTTGATGAACATGGTATTTAACACGATAAGACCGTGTGATTTGCACATGCTTAGGATGTCTTCACCAGGAAGGTTCCTGGTGCCATATCCTAGTCCTCCATGGCAGTCTTCATAGTCTTCGTTTGATTCCCGACATGTCCATTCAAATCTCCTCCAACAAACAGAAATTCTTCCTTTGGGATGTTCTTAAGGAGATTGTGGAAATCTAGCCAAAATGCATCTTTATCTCTCTGATTGCACCCATTGTGGGGAGCATATGCACTGACAATATTCCATACCTCTCCTTGTATTACTAGTTTGAGAGACATCAAACGGTCGCTGGACTTCGAAATGCTCAAGACGTTTCTAAGTAGCTCTGCCGCAGGGATGATACCGATTCCGTTCTTAGCCTTTTCCGTTCCGTAGTAATAACATAACATCTTGTAATCTTTTGTCCTAACGTGCAAGAAACGCGCCCGATTCCCGGTGTTTTTCCATTTTGTCTCTTGGACACACAAGATGTCCACCCGCCTTCTATTCATCATCTCTTCCAGCTCGTAACTTCGACCGGTCATGCTTCCAACGTTCCAACTCGCGACCCTCAAATTGCGTCCAAACTGTTTCATTATTTTGCTAGCCCCCGGAATCCGAATCCGAACATTTCTGTTCGGTCCATGATCAGTACCATGCACAGCAGTGGTAGTGCCTGCCGGGGTAGTGCCTTTCCTTTTTGCAAGTATTACCATAATGATACAGTTTTGCAATACAATTTTTTGCACCATATTGCGATGGTTTTTGTTGTTTGACACGTGCATGCTCCTGTTTTAGTATTGTTTGATCTTTCTTTTATGATACCGGTGATCTTCAGTCGCGTCAACCCACGAACTCGCATGCACACTTGTGGGAGGGTTTATAAGGTAGTATATGTGTCGCTAGGCTCACTTGGGTGTTATATTGCCTAGATCTGATTTGTCCCCTTAGTCGCCTTTTACAACAAGCGCTGGTTGTTGAGGGGGGCGCTGCAGTGATATTCTTAACCCGTCCCTGCGCGGGTTAAGAATGCTAATGTATCATTCAAATTTATCCTGAAAATTGGTCTTTAATTCGCAAAACGTGTAGAAAACTACGTAATATTTTCAGTCCTCGCTATTCCGGAATTGTCAATTTTGTGAAAAGATCTTGGACTATGGCTTGCGTCGGGAGTTCGCGGATTAGACCTTTTCTGCGGACTCTATTCAACGAAAACATTACATAGAAAAATGGACGAGTGAATTGGCCACCGAGATCGTGCGATTCGATGCCACTCGATTACTTCTGTTGGGGCTACGTTAAGTTTTTGGAGTGTGCTGATAAACCTCTATCTATTCAACCCTTCTAAGCCAATATTCACTGCGTCGTTGGTGAGATAGATGTGAGAAATGCTGGAAAGAGTGGTCAAAAATTGGACCGACATGATGCGATTCGTCAAAAGCAGCCGAAACCACATACTCGTATATACCTGAAGTCCTGGTCAAAACCTAATGTCATAAACGATTCTTCATAATGAATAACGATTTTTGATTCAAATTCAATTCCTGTCAGTATTAAAAAAAAGAAAAATCATATGGCTCTTGAAAACAACCTTTTCGGGAAGTAGAAAAAATTGCGGGACAAGAGAACACCACATCACAAAGGAAGAACTCAAAACAGCACTTCAAAAAATTAAATTACCGGAAATCGATGCGATAGCGCCTGAATATGTCAAATATACAGGAGAAGAATGAAAGCAGAGAACTCCTAGTAGTCTTAAATATGGTGTAGAGAAGCAGTGAGGTTCCAGAAGACTGATTATTCGCATGTTCAAAAATGAAGACGCAAAAGATTGCAACGATTACGGATGCAGGCATTACTTCCTACAGCGCTTAAAGTGTTTGAGTCAGTACTGGAAAGAAGACTTAGAAGCAAAGAAGAAGGGCAACTATCGGTGTTTCAAAGCGGTTTTCGACCAGCCCATATGATACAAGACTATACTTTTACAGTACGCCAGGTTTTATAGGCAAAGCTGGCAAAATAACAGAAAGTGTACATCTGCCGAGAAAAAGTTTCGATACAATAAGCAAAAGAAAAATCTGGAAAAGCCTTAAGAACAAGGGGGTAAAAGAAGATTTTGTACGAGCCATCAGAAGTACATATAAGGAAACTTACAATGTCGTAAGGATTGGAAATTCAATGTCGGAAAAATGCATGACATCGAAAGGAGTAAGACAAGGAAGTGTATGAGTATTGACCACCCTGCTGTTGATTTGTATCATAGTTGGCAAGAAAAAACTTAAAACTTCAGATAAGGTTATAAACATCTACAATCAGTCTATCTCAAGGCTTGTACATTTGCGGATGACAGTGTTGTTTACAAATTCAGTAACCAAACCGGAAGAGATTCTAAGGATATCCAAAGAAACATTAGCATCGCAAAAACTCCAAATTAATGTCGAAAAGACTTACTTACTTACTTACTTACTTAGGTGGCGCTACAGTTCGGGGTGAACCTGGGCCTCAACCAACAATCCTCTCCATTTAGCTCGGTCTTTAGCTAATTGCCTCCAGTTGCGCACTCCAAGTTGGTCGAGGTCCCCTTGAACTTGTGCGCACCACCTACGGCGATGATTCCCTCTACTGCGTCGTCCCTCGGGATTAGATTCGAAGACTCTGCGGGCCGGAGCGTTGGTGTCCATTTGCTCTACATGTTTTAGCTATCCCAGACGTCCAATACGCAGTTTTTTGACTAGTTTGACGTCGCTGTACAGCTCGTATAGTTCGTGATTAAATCTTCTCCTCCATAACCCGTCAACGCAAACGGGACTGAAAATCTTACGAAGAATTTTTCTCTCGAAGCGACCAAGTATATCTTCATCCTCTTGTAATAAAGTCCATGTTTCAGCGCGGTAAAGCAGGACTGTGATGATCATGTCTTATACAGAGTCTCCTTAGTAGTTTGAGATAGGGCTTTACTGTTGATTTGCCTTATAAGCCCAAAAAAGCAGCGATTGGCAAGAGTTATTCTTCGCTTGATTTCTGCACTGATGTGGTTCTCAGAGTTTATAGCAGAGCCAAGGTAGACAAAGTCCATTACTACCTCAAAGTTATAGCTGCTCACTGTGACGTTTTGTCCAATTCGTCGGTGTTGGCTTTCCCTTCTTGTTGACAGCATATACTTGGTTTTTCCCTCGTTTATCGCTAAACCCATTTTGGCCGCTTCCGCCTCAATGCTTGCAAACGCACCGGTGACAGCCAGTTGAGTTCTTCCGATAATGTCTATATCGTCGGCGTATGCAAGCAGTTGTACAGACTTGTGATAGATTGTGCCTCCGGTGTTGGCTTGTGAGTTCCGCACAATCCGTTCAAGTACAATTTTAAAGAGTCACATAACAGCGCGTCACCTTGTCTAAAACCTTTTTTGACATCAAAGGTCTCGGTGACGTCATTACCGACCTTGATGGAGCAACGAGCGTTCTCCATCGTCATCCTGCACAGACAGACAAGTTTGGCAGGGATGTCAAAACTAGACATGGCTCTATAAAGATCTTCTCTATAGATTCTGTCATAGGCGGCCTTGAAATCGAGAAAGAGGTGGTGAGTATCGATTTGGAATTCTTGGGTTTTCTCCACGATCTGCCGAAGTGTGAAGATTTGATCGATGGTGGACTTTCCTGGCCTGAAAACGCACTGATATGGTCCAATCAGGCTGTTCATAAAAGGTTTCAGGCGTTCACACAATATCGCAGAAAAGATCTTGTATGCCATGTTGAGGAGACTGATGCCTCTATAATTGGCGCAGTTGAGGGGTCTCCTTTCTTGTGGATCGGGCAAACGATGCTGAGATTCCATTCATCAGGCATACACTCGTCTGACCAAATCTTAGAGATGAGTTGGTGTATGCACTCTACCAATTCATCCCCAGCTGCCTTGAAAAGTTCGGCCGGTAAGCCATCAGGTCCAGCAGCCTTGTTCGATTTTAGCTTGGATATTGCTATCCTCACTTCGTTTTGGTCAGGTGGACGGAAATTTTGACTATCATCGTCTATGTTGAATGGTTTATTCTGCCTGACAGCGGGATGTTGGTCTTCGTCGCCGTTATACAGTCTGCAGAAGTAGTTTTTCCATATTCTCAGCACCGATTGTGATTCTACTGCGAGGTTTCCATTTTCATCTCTACAGGTTTCTGTTAGGGTTAGGGTATTGCTCCTCTGACACGTTCTTTTTACCTTTAGGTGAAACTTCCGTACATTGTTCCTGGAGTATAAACTCTCTCTTTCTTCTTCTTTTGGAGAAGCCGATGTTCTTCCCGTCTCTTTTGCTTATAGAGCTCACGAGCAGTTCTCGTTTTCCTTTGCAGCGCCGCTTTGTATGCCTCTTGTTTTGCTGCATGCACTCGCCGACATTCTTCGTCAAACCAGGGGTTTCGCGGTGGTCCGCGAGGGAGACCCAGCACATCAGTCGCGGCGTTTCTGATGGCATGTTGGCAGCGTTGCCACTGGTCTTCGGCACTTGATGCTGGCGGCTTAGGGGTGATTGAGAGGTTTTGGGATACGCATTCAGCGAAGAGTCTGGCGGTCTCTTGCGATTGCAGCTTTTCGACGTTAAATTTTCTCACAGTGATTCTTCTTTGTTGCACAGATTGGGATATCCGCATTCGTACCTTGGCTACAACAAGGTAATGATCCGAGTCTATGTTGGCCGCTCGGAAGGTCCGGACATCCAGAATACTGGAAGCATGCCTTGCGTCGATCGCAATATGATCAATTTGGTTGATCGTTACATGATCATTAGACCGCCATGTCTGCTTATGAATATCGAGATGAGGAAACCATGTGCTTGCTATGGTGACATTTCGCTCCACAGCGAAATCAATTAGCCTTAGTCCGTTATCAGACGTGGTGTCGTATGGGCTATGCTTACCGACTGCCCTACAAAAGACGTCCTCCTTTCCTATTTTGGCGTTGAAATCGCCCAATACGATTTTAACGTCGTATTTTGCTCGTATGTTTTGTCAAGGAGCTCGTAGAAACACTCTTTGGTGGCAGGGTCCTTTTCTTCCGTGGGGGCATGAACACATATTAGGCTTATGTTAGCGAATTTAGCCTTGATCCGGATAGTCATAATACGCTCGCTCACGTGTCGGAAGCTTAAGACTTCTTGCCTAAGTCTGCCGCGTATGACAAATCCGCATCCGAATAAGCGTTGCCTGTTGCCTCTGTACCAATCACCGTAGTAGATGTCACAGTTTTTCATCCTCTTTTTGCCCGGCCCATCCCATCGCACTTCCTGGATGGCGGTAATATCTGCTTTATAGCAGTCTAGGGCCTCTGCTAGTTGTTCGGCTGCACGTGGTCTGTAAAGGGACAGAACATTCCACGTACAGATCCGAAGGTCGTTGTCCTTATATCGTTTGCTGGGGTCGTCATTAGTTGAGTCATCCTTATCCGAGGCTTTTGGTTGTTTCGGAACCATGCGTTTTTTACGTGGTAGGGAAGTTGCGCCGACGGCACAACCCCCAACCTGGAGGGCCAGTTCCTTAATTATTCCCCTAGAACGAGGGGCCGGGTACACCGGTGCCAGCAGTCCACTACGGGAGTATGAGCGCTGCCGTTGGCCCATTAAGGGCTCCTCCGCCACCATCTCTATTCCAATGTCCTGACCAACATTGGATATTCCTTACTGACCTGTGATCCGAATACGTCGAAGCAACTCGCGCAAGGTATTCACTAAATTCAACCTAACTGGAACTAACTCTGTCGAGAAGACAGAGTGATGATAATAGTCAACGAACAGGAAGTAGTAAGAGTGACGGTGGATTGTTAAGCTGTTGAGCAGGTCAGCAGATACGAGGTTCTTGGAAGCGAAGTAAACAACAATGGTAATTCAGAAGATGATCTGAAAGCAAGAATCTAGTCGGAAAATAATCTGTACGCGGTCCTGCAAAAAAAAATTCTCAGATCATACACAAATCACAAAAATATCAATTTTTAACAGAATGTCACCGTCCGATGCTGCTATTTGGAGGAGAGAACTTGACTCTTACTAAAATGCAGGAAAGCCAGATCTAAGCCATGGAGAAGAAATATCTCACGGCAGATGAAATACCTTCTAGGAGTAAGAAGAAGTAACACTAAATTTGGAATCGACAAAGAAAGTTCTGAAAGATAAAAAATTTAGGCGATTTGGTCACTTAATTCATGTGGATGATAATCGGTAGGTAAAGAAGGTTCGGGAAGCAGAGGAAGAGGAGAAATAAAAGAGGAAGACCCAAAACGACCTGGGACAACATTGTCGAAAAAATATTAAGGAAGAAACAGAAACACTTTGAGGAGCTTACAGAGGAAAGGATCAAGGTAAAATATAGATGCAACCTCAACACCCTAAGGGTAAAAGAGGACCGGATTAAGTAAGTACGTTACACCCTTTTCGAATCACCTAAGGGCTGAATGACCCTCATCTTCGTCACGTTTTAGTTTCAACATTTCCATTGTCATGTAAGATGAAAAAGGTTTCCTTTATGTACGGAACGCGCTGTTGACTAAGTTGCTTCCACTGTTTTATTTTGAATATAATATTTATTTGATGATTTTCATGTAGTTTTGTAGTGAAAAAGAAATGGATTTAACGCGAGAATAATTACATGTAAAGATTTTCTAGGACAATCAAATTGGCTTAACTCAACAACAATGTGGCGATCAAGTGCAAAGTACGTTCGTGTTTAAGAGCCATTCAAGGCGACAACTTAAAATAAGCGTTCGATAATTCCGTAAAATCTCGACAGATGACAGTACCTGCCTCAAATTGACGTGTGTTGCATGCAGTAGCATTCTTTAAACAATGACATGCAACATATTAGACAGATACGGGTATGTTATTTAGTTTCTGTTTGACAGCCATTGGAAGCAGACAACTTATCTTATTTTTACAAACGTGGAGAAAGGTGAATGTAGTGATGAGACAATAGCCGTGTTTTTTTGAAACCTAGCCAGCCAGTAGTTGCTAGTAAAGTAAAATTTTACACATAAAACAAATACAACAACCGGCTGGCTACTACTCTTGATTTTATCCCTAGCAAAAAGTTACTGGCTGGGAATTTCGTGATGCCTAATTTCAGATGGCGCAAAAACGAATGTTTTTTAGTTATTTGTTGTTGCTGTCACTGCGAAGTTGCTTGGTTCCTAGAGATATGTTCGTATAAAATCGGCTGGCTTTAGCTGGCTGGCAAATCGTTTAAATAAACGACTGGCTGGCTAGGTTTCAAAAAAACACGGCAAATATTATTTGAAAAAGAAAACAGCTGCAGAAACTAAAGCAAAGTTGGATGCAAATTACGGGTCGCTTGAAATGGTGTGATGATATGACCACAAAGGGCGCGGAGCATCGTGGGCGTCCAATTGAGGTCACCACACCAGAAATGGTCGATGAAATCCATAGTATGCTGACGGTTGATCGGAGAATTAAAGTGAGTGAGATTGCTGAGCTTTTAGGTGCACAACAATTTGAAAAATTATTTGGATATGAGAAAGCTGTCAGTTTTGGAGATGTTCAAGCGCATTCCGAACGAGTTACTTCATCGTTTCGTAACTGTTGATGAAACTTGGATCCATTACGTATTACATGCCAGAAATGAAAGAACAGTCAAAATAATGGCATTTTGCGTTTCGACTCGCAGGGAATAGTACACATCATCTATTTGGAAAAGAGAAGGGCAATTTCAGGCGCTTACTAGGTATGCGGAGTTATTGGACAGATTCAACGGGAAATTGATGAAAAACGTCCTCGCTTAGCAAAGGAAAAAATGCTGTTTCACGACGTCCACGAATTAACGAATTGCTTCCCAATACATCATATTCTCTAGATTTAGGCCTTGTGTCTATTTTCTGTTTGCAAGAACGAAGAAATGGCTTGGAGTTAAAAGAGATTTGCATCAAATGAAGAGGTTATCGCCGAAACAGAGGCCTATTTTGCTAAGTTCGAAAAATTTACACGGACGGCTTAAAAAAGTTGGAGCATCGCTGGGCTAAGTGTATCGAACTAAAAGGAGATTAAGTTGAACAATAAAATAGATTTTTGCCAGAAAAACCATATTTTGTACATTACGAACGCTCTATCGCTAGTTCCGAGAACTAAAATTTTGTCGTGGAAACCCAAGTGATGATGCGTGAAGGTCATCAATTGCTATGATACATTAGAAACAATGTGCGAGAAATGATTTACGTAGATCCACATGTAACACATGTTACCATAACTGCATCTGTACACATTGAAAAAACTAAAGTATTACACAATCAAATGTGCACCTTAATTTAATTGTGAATAAACTGGTGCACATTGAATTTCACAAAACTTGATGGTGACTCAAAAAAGTCAAAAGGTGCACTCAACCCGTCGTTGTCACGCGATCTGGGACAAAAGGTTAATCAACTGTTTATGTGTTTTAAGATAAGGCTAAATTAACGGAAGTTGTTCGACCGCTCAGTGGTTCAAAATATCTAATCATGTACCCATAATACATTTAGAAGTTAATGAGACTGTTAATAGTGATTGGTACACAATAACTTGTTGTCAGAAGTTGTTGCTGGAAAACAATTCAAACTGTCGTCGTTGCATCATACCCAATCGCTATAATACCAGTCGACCAGCAAAAATGTGGAATTATTGACTCATCCCCCATATTCGCCTGATTTGTCATCAAACGATTTATTTTTATTTATAAAAATAAAAAACACAATGCAACTGGAGCGATTCCACTTGAAGCATTTCCATATTCTAAATGGAATGGATATTTTGAAGATGTTTTCATTTCAAAGCTAAGGGTGGATGTTTTAAAAAATATTTAACTTATTTATCTTCTATATATCTTTTATTTGATATCTATATAAATAATAATTAAATGCTATTCGTTGGTAAGCGCATCATTCATTCGTCATTTTCTGGACTGATTTGGCTAATTTTTTTTAATGTTCGTAATAGTCCGAATAAAGTTTGTACGGAAAATTGTACGAAAATTGGAAAAGTTGTCCGGAAAATTGGAAAATTCGTGAAAACCTGAAATTGCTTTTTTCCATGGGATTACAGACAAATTTATTAAACAGGACAACGTCTGTCGGGATAGCTAGTTTCATTATATAAATCTTTTATATATGACCAAAGTGCAAAGAACGGCCGTCATAGGTACCACGAATGCGACGTACAATGCGGACATGCCCGACAGATGCTCTGAATGTGTTTCTACGTCTTCTGCCACTTGACTTCCATATTAAATATGTTTCAGTAAGCATTGCGGTCAGACTCCTAAAATCAGGGTGCTGGTCTCCTAGACCGTATGGGCAACGTACTACGAGGAGAACTGTGGAAATCTCTAACCGACTACACCATATCCAAACTGAATTTACAACACAACTTCACAGTCGATTTTCCGTTCAGAGCAATAAGGTGGGGTTATAAAGAAATTCAATATACCAATGTATATCGACGCGACGCGACGGTTCAAAGATGAACTGTGGGGTGGTTGCCGAAATCTTTTCGAAAACACGGACAATATCAGTATCCTTACGGCTTCTCGAGTCTTCTAGGCTGAACCTCTGACAATACGTGAAGCATGTCGGACAATGAGACAAAATTCCACAACGATTGATAACTTCGTAATTTTCATTGATAGTCAGCCCGCTGCCTTGATTTCAACAACTTCGTCTTCCCAGCTGGTGGAACAGTGTAGTGAAAAGCTCTTTCTAGGTTCTCGATCTACTCTGCGTGCCGAGTCATAGTAATATAGAGGGGAAGGAACGGACCGGCGAGCTGGCGAAGAGAGGGTCCGCTCTTGACAGATCCCTATACTGAAGTAGCCCTCGTTCCGATGGGAACTCACAAGAGCGGAATATTTTTACACTTTCTATCAGTGGCAAACAAAATATGGAACAGTCTGCAGAGTCGCGTCATTTCTACGCAGATCTGGCCGAACTGTAACTGAGTCAGAATACAAGAACTTACGAAAAGGACTCGAACAGATGCTACAAGAATTGTAGCGATAAGCACAGGTCACTGCCCCCCAGACTTCGCATCCCTTTTAACAGTTTTAAAAGTTTAAATGAGATGGGATCTCTCTCCCACTTTCTCTACGCGTATCCGGCTTTAAGTAGATCTCGTCATCGAACTCTAGACAAACCCCCCTTCGACAACCTTAAGGAATTTTCAGAGAAAAGTATCATATAGTTGATTGGTTTCTTATATGCCACAGGATAGATTTGAAATCGTTTGCTTTCAACATCCTATTAACACTATCCAACAAACAAGGTCACTTGAGATGTAAATAAATAAAAAAAAAAAAAAAAAAACAAAGCAGTGCAGTGCAGTGCGCAGCAGCATCCACTTCAACCCACCTACCTACCTATGTACGATTTTTCTGAAATTTTTAGTGTGACCTTCGTATCATTATATATCTATGGTGTTTGGGAAAAATCTGATAACACCAAAAATTTTATTTTCCTGTTAAGTCTACTGTTTTAAACCTTTTGGGCGATATTTTCATCCACTTTCAATGAAGTCCATATTTCAGCGCCGTAAGGTAGGACCGATCAGGATCTTATATAGAGTGTCCTTAGTTGTTTTAGATTCCGCTTTATTGTTTTTCAGGAGTTATTCTTCGCTTGATTTCTGAATTAATAGCAAAGCCAAGGTAGACAAAGTCCCTTACTAAGAGTACCTCGAAGTTGTAGCTGCCCACTGTGGGGTTCTGCGCACTTCGTCTTTATTGATTGTACCTTCTTGTTGACAGTATAAACTTGGTTTTATCCTCGTATACCGCTTAACCCACTTTGAGCACTTTTGCTTCAATGTTTGCAAATGCACCGCTGACAGACCGCTGAGTACTTCCAATAATATCAATATCGTCGGCCTATGCAAGCAGTTGTACAGATTTTTGATAGATTGTGCCTGTGGGATTGGCTTGTGAGTTCCGCACAATCGTTCAAGTGCAATAAAAAAGAAGTCACATGACAGCGTGCCACCTTGTCTAAAATGTTTTTTTGACATCAAACGTTTTAGTAAGGTCATTACCGACCTTGATGGAGCAGCGAGCGTTCTCCATCGACATCGTACACACACGGACATGACCCTATATACGAGTAGCTCCTCTCTATGTCATAGGCGGTCTTAAAATCGATAAAGTGATGGTGAGTATCGGTTTGCACTTCTTGGGTTTTTTCCAACATCTGCCGAAGTGTGAAGGTTTGATCGATAGTGGACTTGGGGTCGTATATCGCGATTATCGCGGACAATCTTTGTTTCCATAACGTCAATCCTCGTTGGCTTATTGGCATAGACTAACGACTTAACATATCCCCACAAGAGATAATCCAGTGGCGTTAAATCGCATGATGTTGGTAGGCAATTGACTGGTCCAATTTGTAAAATGATGTTTTCACTGAACTGCTTCCTCAATAATTTCATAGTTTGGCCGAGAGTGTAGCAAGTTGCGGCATCCTGTTGAAAGCATACGAGGCTTGTATCGACATGCTGAAGGATATCCCGCCCGACAATCTAAAACACTTATCCGACATGCTTTTATACCGTGCAAATCGTATGTATTGTATTGAGTCGGAAGGGGACTGTTTTGGACTGTTTGTTGTTCTTATTTTTTAAAAGCCCTGTTTACTTTGGAACGCACCTTGTATGTCTTCCAGTCGCACTTTGGAAACAACTAATCGCTGATCATCGTTCGATAACGTGAGCTGTAGCTTCATTTTTAAAAGAATGAGATATTCGTAGATCCGTTGATGCCACCAGCGTACAGAGTGCATCAAACAGTGCTCTTTTGTGTATGTAAGGGGATTTTATGTACTTCTTGTGGGTTATCTTTACTCCAAATATGACAGTTTTGTTTATTTAGCTTTAGACAGATAAAGGCAAATAATTTTGTTCCTAATTTTTTGGAGTAAGTAGTTAGACATCCAAGGTTTCAGTCTTGTTAGCTTGTTACTGCTCTTTACTAAAAAAAACTGAGCGTAACTCAATATGACCATTCAAAACAAAAAGGAATAAACCAAAGGCTGTCTCAACATCGAGACGAATTTAAAGAATGCGATGGAAATATTGGAAAGGTATTACACGAAGTGGAAAATTAAATTGAATGCGGCCAAGATGCAAGCTATCTATTTCACAAGAAAAAGAAAGCTTTGCAATTTGCCTAGTAATGTAATAAGATTTAACGGAGCTGATATAGTATGGGCACCTTTTGTTAAATACTTGGGTATACATCTGGACACCAAGTTAACCTTCCAAGTACATACCAAACAAACCCTGAAGAAAATCAATATTGCTATCAAAATGTTATACCCGTTTATTAACAAAAAATCTTCTTTGTCTAATGATAATAAAATAATAATTCATAAGGTAATTTTTCAAGCCATTCTTCTATATGGTTGCCAAGTTTGGGGCACTTGTGCAAAATGTCACATTAGCAAGCTTCAAATATGTCAAAATAAATTGCTAAAAATGATGCTAAATCTTCCTTGGCATTACTCCACTTCAGATTTGCACAATAGAGCGAAAGTTGAAATGATTGCAGACAGAATCCAAGAGCTTTCAAACACATTTTTAATTAATTGTAATCTTTCTTCACTTTAATTCTATTACCTTGTTTCGTTCCTTTTTTAATTTTTCAGTAAATTATTCCTTTATTTATTTAACATTTGTATCTATGTATTTATAACTATATTTTCTGGTATCTATCTAGTACTTATTTATTTATATGAAGTTCCTCATTTGTTTTGTATATTTATTTACTCTATGTTTATTTATTATTTATTTAATTATCTATTTATATATATTTCATTTATTTATTTATATACTTATTTATTTATTCATATATATTTATGTACTTGTTTCTATTATATTATTATTTACTTATTTATTTATTTATTTATTCATTTATTTATTTATTTATATATTTATTTACTGATTAATTTATTTATTTATTATTCATCTACTAACTGTTTTGGATTTATTTATTTATTATTTTATTATTATTACTTCTTTTTTTTTTTTTTTCTGTGATAATATTACTTTTTATATTGAAAACAAATATCTCTTTGGTATTACATTATTATAACTACTTCTTTTTTTTTTTCTCTCTTAAATTGGAGGTTTTTTTGCATTTTCCAATTTGCAATTGTTTAAATAATGTTTCAGTAGAAAGATAAAATGTATCATATCTCTGAATAATTGTAAAATGTGCGGTAGCAAATGTAAATTATATTGCGAAATAAAGTATATCTATCTATCAAAGACTGTCGAGGGATAGGCTTCACCGTAAATATCCATTCAACTTTCTTGAATCAATCTGGTATTTAAATATTCAAAATCGATTCTGCACTATATACTGAATAAGACTGACTAGTGGTATTACTATGTCGAGTACGAGTCCATCCAGACTTATAGAAGATACATGTCATACAATGAACAAAGATTCTAATATTGGATGTAGTGCTGATCAAGCATAACTTGGCATTGTGATTGAGTCTTTCAAAAATGTGATCAATGCAAGTTTGAGTGTTATCATTGATTTTGGTTGGCTTATTTATGTAAGACTAAAAGTCATAACCAGAGAGTAAAGATTGATTATCTTCTACCAATGACGAATCACATAAAATGTCGATACTCATATCCCCCCGAATAATGACATTTTTAGAATGCTCATTGCTTCATAGAGAAGAGAAATCATCCACAAAAACATGTCTACTTACATCATGCAATCTATAAATGCGATCGTTGAGTCTGCCAATATTTCAGAGCTCTGATTACAACTCATCCGTTCGGCCAAACATATTTAACTTCGTAACGAAGTGTTGCACTTTTATCGCCTTCACTGTGTTCCACTTTCACGACCACTACTGTCCACAGTCTCTCAATCTCATTGGCCAAGTTGTTTGCAAAAGTGAATTGCATTCACCTTTGCAACTCACATTTGCTTCTTACAGAAAATACATAAGGGGAGATGGAGAGATGTAGTCGGGAGAGTTCCTCACATAGTATTTTGGTACCAATCCCGTGTACTGTGAGTCCGCTCTCCAAAGTGGTTATACCGCGGAAATTTTCGATCGTCTGTTTTAAAGACTTGAACAATATACATTTTTTTTTTTATAATTTGCGCGTGCCAAAGGGATTATTAATATCCTTATACTGGTTCTCAGGGCACGGGCGGTTGGGAAAAGGGGGGAAAGAGACAGAGGAGATGCCGGTTTGCGTTGGCTTTAAATGTTTGTAGGTTGTAATGTTGAGGAAACACAGAGGCCGGTAGATGTTCCACAAACGTGTTCTTCGGCTTATAAACGAATCCCTATATTTGACAGTACGTCCGAAGTTGGGCTTGAGGGTGAACTGATGTGCATTCGAAGCATGACGTGTATTGCGGGTGAAGTTTTGAAGGGGAGGAATGCAGCTGGCTATTTCGCTGAAGCATTTTTTGTAAAAGAAGCGATAAAAAAGGGAAAGACATGAGACATTTCTACGATGTTCAAGTGAGACTATTGAGTTCACAATGTCTCTATCACCTATTAGTTTTAACGCGCGGTTCTGTACCCTATCTAGAATGTGCAGAACGGTCTTGGGTGCACCAGACCAGATGTGGACGTTATATTCCAGCTTTGGGCGGATGAATGCCTTATAGATGGAGGCCAGATCAGACGGGGTAAAATATTTTTTGCACCGCTTTAGGAATCCTAGACATCTTGCAGCATTTTTGGTGACTTCGAATATGTGATCATTCCATCGAAGACGGTTATTGATGCACATACCGAGAATGGCAAGTCTTTCGGATTCAGCGATACAAGTACCATTCATGGATAATGGTTGAGGGTTTTGGTTTCGCTTGAGAGACAGAAGACCGCATTGAGTTTTGGATACATTAAATTCCACTCTATTGATTGAACCCCATTTGGTTATGCTGTCCACGTCGGAATTTAATGTGTTTAACATACGTTGCCGTTCCTCTTCTACGGCCGAAGAGCAGGGACGTGAGTTATGGAACGAATGTGAAAAACTGAGGGTACTGTCATCAGCGAAGGAATGGATTGGATTGGAAGTAGCAGACAAGAGGTCATTTATAAAAATGAGAAAGAGAGTCGGAGACAAAACGGAGCCCTGGGAAACACCAGCATTTATATGGTGAATTGCAGACTTGAAGCCGTCCAAGACAACTTGTATTGAACGGTCCGAAAGGTAATTTCTAATCCATTGAAGAAGAGACTCATCGATGCCATATGCATGCATTTTCGACAAAAGAGCCTGATGCCAAACTCTGTCAAATGCCTTAGAAATATCGAGCGCAACCATCTTTGTTTCGCCGAAGTGATGAAGAGATTGGTTCCACTTCTCGGTGAGATATGCCATCAAATCACCAGTGGACCTGTTGCTACGAAAACCATACTGCCGGTCATTGAGGAGTTTTCGTGAATCAAGATATTTCATAAGCTGACGATTTATCAGCGTTTCCATGACCTTGGAAAGAAGGGACGTTAGTGCAATGGGTCGGTAATTGGAAGGGGAAGAAGATTCGCCTTTTTTAGGGACGGGCTGGACAAATGCTGTTTTCCATTTTCTCGGAAAGAGCCCAGAAGAGTAGGACAGACAGAAAACCTTACGCAGAGGTTTTGCCAGCGTGGAAGAACACCTCTTCAGAACTATGGGGGAGATACCATCTGGACCAGCGGATTTGTGTATGTTGAGTCCTTTGAGTACTCCTGCAACTGTACGAGTGCGAAAGTGGACTTGTCCCATGGAAAATTCGACGCTCTCAAGTACAGGTGGAGACAAAGTACTATCTGGCAGGGTGGAGTTCGCTGCGAAGTGAGCAGCAAGCAGATTGGCTTTGTCTAAGGAGCTGACAGCTGGATTGTCATTATAAATGAGCGTTGGGATGGCGGGCGAGGCAGAATTTTTAATATTTTTGACGAATGACCAAAAATGTTTACTACCTTTGGGACATTGTAGAATTTTTTGCCTCAATTTTTGGTCATATAAGAATTTTACACGTCGAATATGAGCATTGCAGTCATTTCTGGCTTGTTTAAACTTCTTTCGGTTTTCCTCAGATTTGTTGGCTTTATAAGACCGAAAACTTACCTCTTTCACCCTGATAGCCTCTTTGCAGCTCTGATCAAACCACGATTTAGCCTTAGGTTTGATGCTTTTTGTTCTGTTAGGAATAAAGGCATCCATACCTAAGAGGATGGTGTCAGTAATCATATCAGGGGCGGCATCCACGTCGCTATCGAGGAAGCACAGCGACCAGTTAAAACTCCTAAAGAAACTATTAAGGCCGTCCCAATTGGCTTTCTCGTAACGCCATACTTTTCTTTTGGGATTTTTTTCTTTAACTGTGTGGTCAGAATACGAGAATTTAGCTGATACGATGTTGTGGTCAGACCGGCCTAGAGGCGCTAAAACATCAATGATGTATTTATCAGGGTGTGAAGTAAGAAACAAGTCCAGAGTGTTGGCAGAATGACTTACAATGTCCGGTATACGTGTAGACTCATTTACAAGCTGAGTCAAATTGTTTATCTCAGCGAAAAGTTTAACATACCTTCCTTCGGGTGTTGTCTGGCCAGAATGTCGAAGCCATTCCGAATTGTGTATATTGAAAGCGCCCGCGATGACGATTTCAGTATGAGGATACAGGGAGACAATTCGTGTGATGGAATCGGACAGCGCATCAAATTCGTTAAAAGTCGAGTTGCTATCCGCACTAGGGCTTCTGTAGATAAAACAGTAGTGGATTATTTGCTTACGGACGGTGAATTTTAGCCATTTGAAATTAAATTCCGGATTGGAACAGTGGCCATACTGTGGTGGAACTTGGTAAGCTATATCACTACGGACATATATGGCGAGGCCGCGATGGGGAAAGAATAATGACACTAAGTTATATCCAGGCAGCTTTAGATCGGAAGATTCTTCGACTACCTGTGTTTCGCTCAGTGCCAAAACAGCTGGTTTATGGGAATAAGCATGGGCGTATAGATCAAAGAAATTCGTTCGAAGCCCACGAATGTTGGTAAAATCAACCCTAAATTCCCTCACCATTACAACATAAAAACACAAACAGACACAACACTGACGCTACTAAGCGAAACCGTGAGGTGTAGATCCTAAATATAGTTTTCCGCAACAAACTATCGCCGGTGTTATGCCCAAACGACAGTCAGCTGTGGTCCGCTATTCAGAAAGACACTCACGGTCCGCTATACATCAGATGTTACGCTCAACGCATAATCCTCTAGTTTGAGGATCCGATATGTGCTCCTAGGAGTTTACCGCGCCATTGATAGCAAAGTGTCTGCCACAAGCGGACGCTGCCAAGTGACTGCCCTAAGCCGTTGCTGCCTAGTTACGGCCCTAAACCGTTGCTGCCAAGTATCTGCCTCAAGCAGATGCTGCCTAAGTGTCTGCCACAAGCGGACGCTATCCAGTATATAGTAAGTAAGAAAGTAAGGCCAACGCGAGATCGGGCCTCATAATAGGACTCAATTCGGTTGTTAAGTATCTTTGTATTGTTAAGACTAGCTTAAACTGAAAATGCATGGTATTACCAAATAAATAGTTTAGCTCTGCAGCAAAAGTTTCGTGTGTTTCTTTGGTAGACCCTGGATTGGACGAGCGAAACCTCAGCCTTTAGAAAACACCCTTACAATTTCTTTTGCTTTTCGTTAAGTTTTCTTCTCCAGCCTATTATCGTTTGATCCATTTAACACTTTCGTTGTTCATAAAATATCAAAGAGTCAAACGGGATCAAATATTGTCAAATTGTTTGACCCGACTGCTTAGTACGCGATTCCACTATGTGAAAAAATGTTAAAATCTCTTTTGCCGTCGAACGCCGCCAAACGACCAATGGTTAAATGTTTGAGGCAGGAAATTTGACGATTGCACTGTTTGATACAATTTACAAACGAAAAGTTTCAAACGCTTGACTATTTTTCATATAGTGGAATAGTAGCTTAAATCTTTCCATGATGATTTGCCAGAGTATGCTAATCACAAATGTTACATTAAACGCGAAAAATGACTCACATTTGACAGTCTGTCCCTATTGAAAAAGTAGAACCATCTAAAAAATATCATCCATGCATACTGTATTTTGAGATATTTGTCTTGTATTGTATAAATTAGCATAAATTAGCATAAAAGATGATATAAAATCTAATATAAAGTATGTTAGCTATGTCAACTAATATTTTTTCTTTCTTTTTCTTTACAGGTACGTTTGAAATGATTATAACAACTTTTCCGTAAAATTAATTGTACAGATTTACCAGGTGAACCAATACGTATTATATGCAATATAAGTCAGGCTTAATATATTTGTTCATCAATGTATTCTTTTAAATAAATTATTTTATATATTAATAGCTGACTGACTGACACGACTTTGTCTGCGTGGTCCCCAATAATATTTACCATATATTTATTTCAGCAACAGAAGATAAAACATCAACCACAGCGTGCCATAAGTTGTCAATTTGTTTAATATTGCGCCTATAATTATAATTAGTTAAGGAAATTTTTAGTTTTAGTTTTCCCTAAACTCCTAAAGCTATTAAATGTGTAGTTTCATAATACTTGGGTTTGTCTTTTTTTCGGCGTTAGGTCTTAACGCCCGGCTGTGCGATAACCGCCCAAATTCCAAAAATGAACGATCATCCAAAATTTTTGGGCGTTTGTGCATAATGAAAGAAAGTTAAAAAAAAGGAGAAACCGCCCAAAAATTAATGAACAATCGCCCAAAACAGGAGTGAATGGCTGTGCGAATAATCACCCAAGATTCGAAAATGAACGATCGCCGCTTTCCTGAGGGGTTTAGCCGCTCACGCGACATCGTCGCTCCGCTAAGTGTATGTAAATAATTGTCAGGAAGGTGCCTGGGGCTAAGTCTATTCGTCGCTCCTGTAAGGGTATTCATTTTGGTCTATGGTTGTCTGTTTTTTGGACCTGCGTTGCAAGGGATTGCTTTCGGCGATAACATTTTAAAATTTTTTCACTTTTGGCATTTTGGGCGATCTTTCACTATAAGCAATAGCCCAACATATAAAAATCCATAAACGCGAAAATGCAAGTGAATATTCGCCAAAAAATGTTCAGGTTTTTTTTGGCGATTGTTCATTTTTGAAATTTGGGCGATTTTGTTTTGGGCGATTATTCCCACAGCCTTAACGCCCAAATCGAAAAATGTCATAACGACCAAAAGCGAAGGAAGAAACGGTGCATAATCGCAAATGATATGACTTATCGCCCAAAATGATTGCCCAATGTTACGACACCCAAATCTAAAAACGCAATAATACCCAAATGCTGTTAATGAGAATAATTCTTATAAAATTTGTGCGATATGTCATAGATTTTAGGCATTACGGCGCACTTTATTTTAGATAATATGTGTTTGCTCGATATCGTCCAAAATATAGCAAACCACGGCATTCTTTCAAATTTGTTCATCGAATATGTTCACATTAATAGGGGAAAAGAAACCAGAAATTAATTATTTCCCGCCATTATGAAATATCCGAATTCACAGAAAAACTTCGCGAGTTAAAAGTCTATTTAGTAATATCATTTTTTACTCAAACCAAAACGCACCAAGCCTAAATTTACATTATTTTTACAACAACAAGTTGCTCATAAATTTTTTGGGCGCTATGACATTTTTGATTAGGGTGTTATTGCCTTGGGCGCTAAGACCTAACGCCGTCGTTGAAGGCAAACTGGACGAATATTAAAAAAATATACACCGAAGGCTTCAAATTCAGATTTCCAAAGACAATAAAGAAATGTATGCATTACTTGGAAGCGAAGATGCATATACGACTTTTTTTGTCAAGATAGGAATCGCTCGACTAGAGCACTCTGATGCAACTGGTGCATTGTACTACTAGAGAGCACAGCCTAGTTTACACATTTTATTGGAATTTTTTTTGTCTTTCAAAGAAAGCCAAGCAAGCACTTCAGTGATAAGGAGGTTATAATAGCACTCACCATATCGGCACCGAAAATCTATCACATGATACGAGCAAAGGCACCACATTCGCAGAGAAAATGGTCATCATCTTCTTCACAAGCGCCGTAGACTGCAGTGTCTCTTAAGATTACCACCTTAAGATGCTTGGCGAAAGCGAAGGGATCTGTGAAGACGCCAATGAGTTGTCTGCAGTCTTTTCTGCTGAGATACAGCAAGAATATCGCTGATTTCCTACAGACCTCTCGGAGCATTCGTTTAGTCAAGCTACATTCTAGACTAAATCAATCCTCAATGGAAGCCTTAATTGAGGACGCAGAAAGACCCATTGCGGGTTCCGGCCTTGAGAAAATCTTCTCTGAGGCTTGCCTAACAATCTCATCGGAGATTTCGTTCCGCAAGATCCCAATGTCACCTAAGACATAGATAAGACAGAGAATTCAGCCTTGAGACTAAGTTTAAAGAGTTTGTAAATTCATGAACTATTTTGGAAGTGGTTAAAGGGTTAAGCAAAGCCTCAAGCGCAGCCTGGCTGTCCCTACAGATGCAAATACTACGACCCTTCTTCATAACATAGTTCATGGCCATTAGGATTGTATAAGTTTCTGCTTAGAAAACAGACGCATATTTGCCTAACGAGAAGTTGACTAGTAGTTGATTAGTTTTGAAGTCATCCGTAAAAATACGACTATGTTCCATTCCCGGCTCAGACTCGTGCCGAAGCCAATTCTGAACATAAGGAATGTCGACTTTGAGCTTGCGCAACAACCGAAGTTCTGGTGTCATTGCGTCAGATGGTATATCTATGAGATCTGAGTTATAGGATACTCCTAAGTGTCGCCCAAGGTGATTAAAACTCCAGTCCGGATTTTACAAAAAACCACTCCGCCTAAAGCTATGGGTTGCTTTGATAATTCAGCTCATGATATAAGCATCAAGGGGAGGTAAGTTCAACAATGCATCTAGAGCAGAGCCAGGCATACTCAAAAGAGCTCCTATGCAGCCGAGTTATGTAGCTTGGAAAACAATAATTGCAATTGGCTCTTAAATGAAACTTATTTAAATTTGAAAATCCCGAATGACCGAACATTTACTTTCATGTTTTAAAGCATCCAGTAAGTTCTTTATGTTCTTACATCCCTCTCTAAAGTCTACCGGGTGCGCCATTGAGTGCTTCCATTATAAATCAGCACGTATCCTCCTCAATAAAAGAGCGCTATTTGCCAGTTCCAATATTTTCAACAGACACCTCCCACTGTGACAGAAGCACTGGCGACGCAGAACTAGTGAAAAATATTACAAAATTTCAAAATATTGAAGTCCTGCTCATAAAAACGTTTGGCCTCAAAATACTACTACTACTCATAATTTAGATACCCACACTGGGATATATTATGCTTCGTGCACTGTAATATGTCTAGTGTGCTCATAAATCCTTGTGCTCCTGTTCCTACGATACAACTTTCATAATGGCCGAAATTAATTCCAAAATTCTCTTTCATCACATCTAAAAGCTACCATCGCATGACAAGTAGTATTTTCACTAGACCAAATACAGCCGTAGTAAGAAAAAAAAAATCGATTCCACAGATACACGAATCCAAGCGTGAGAGCCAAAACTCAGGTCCTCGACAATGAAACCATTCACCCTAATATCCTCCCCCACCACAGACAACAGACATTCAACGAATTTTCGAATGAAATTCTCACGGATACTTTTTTTATATGACTACATATTACCTACTTTGTTTTTTTTTTGCTAGCTCGGTATTTTGCAAATTTCACCCTCATAAGACAAGGGATGAAACTTCCTCCTGTGTAACAGTGTACATTTCAATGCTTTGCGCAGAGTACCGGTAACGCAGAGCATCTCTACTTGCGTTTGTGTGTATAGTACGTTTCTGTCATGATTTCTAATGTCTTTGCAAACTTTCTTTAGATACAATTGCTTGACAAAGCTCCCAGCCGCCATTTCACAGTCGAAACAACACAAAACAAATGCCACCTCAAGCATTATAGGTCAGGGTTGTGGTGCGTCTCCTTTGCCATATCTAAGAGTTGACAGACGCAGTTTTATTTTTCGTACGACGACAAACTGATTGTGCTTGTGTTAGGCTAAAAATATATAAGATGAGCTAGGGGGTTGCACATACAGAGGGAGTTACAAAAGAAAGGTGAGATTTAACTACACACAGGACATTAAGAGAGACAGGGCATGGTTTTCTTAAATGGATTCCAAGTTGGAATATTCATTGGTCATGGCAGTGATGTGCAACTAGGAGTGTTGATGATGATAGGGTAGTTTTGAATTACAGAGGTTCGTACTCATTTAATCGTGAAACTAATTATTTAGTTTGTGTATGTTGGTCCGCATTTTTTATTTTTTTTTTCTTAAAACTCGTGACTAGGGTTCAAGTATATCAACTCATCAATTAATTTTGATAAGAGTTTTATGAAAGTATGAAAATTCCACGTACTTAACACTTTCTTCGAAACTATAAGCATTTTTGCAAAAATAAAGAAATTACAAAAACATTAAAATTGTTTATGATATTGCATGACTTATGAATTCTATTACTTCAAAGTGACAATTAAAAATATTTGGAGAAATCACATCTTCGCTTACTTTTTTTCAATAAAATACCTAACACTTTCAAGTCTTCAGTTTGGGGAAATAGGTTTTGATAAACTGAGAAGTAATCATAATCACTTATCATTTGATTGAGTTCTCGCTATAATTCAGAGCCGCCAAAGGGATTATTTATTAATACACTAATACTGATGCACGGCACCGGCTGGTGGATCCACAAGAAAGGGGACCTGCCCAACTGCGCCAATTATAGAGGCATCCGTCTCCTCAACATCGCATACAAGATCTTTTCTGCGATATTGTGTGAACGCCTGAAACCTATTATCAACAGCCTGATTGGACCCTATCAGTGCGGTTTCAGGCCAGGAAAGTCCACCATCGATCAAATCTTCACACTTCAGCAGATCCTGGAGAAAACCCAAGAATTCCAAATCGATACTCACCACCTCTTTCTCGATTTTAAGGCCGCCTATGACAGCATCTATAGAGAAGAGATTTATAAAGTCATGTCAAGTTTTGACATCCCTGCCAAACTTGTCCGTCTGTGCAGGCTGACGATGGAGAACGCTCGCTGCTCCATCAAGGTCGGTTATGACCTCACCGAGACCTTTGATGTCAAAAAAGGTTTTAGACAAGGTGACGCGCTGTCATGTGACTTCTGTAATAATGTACTTGAGCGGATTGTGCGGAACTCACAAGCCAATACCGGAGGCACAATCTATTACAAGTCTGTACAACTGCTTGCATACGCCGACGATGTAGACATTATCGGAAGAACTCAGTGAAAATCAAGCGAAGAATAACTCTTGCCAATCGCTGTTTTTTGGGCTTATAAGGCAATTCAACAGTAAAGCCCTATCTCGAACAACTAAAGGGACTCTGCTTTACGGCGCTGAAACATGGACTTTATTACAAGAGGATAAAGATATACTTGGTCGCTTCGAGAGAAAAATTCTTCGTAAGATTTTCGGTCCCGTTTGCGTTGATGCGTTTTGGAGGAGAAGATTCAATCACGAACTATACGAGCTGTACAGCGACATCGATCTAGTCAAAAAAACTGCGTATTGGACATCTGAGATGGCTAGGACATGTAGAGCAAATGGACACCAATCTAACCCCGAGGGACGACGCAGTAGAAGGAATCATCGCCGTATGTGGTGCGCACAAGTTCAAGGGGACCTTGACCAACTTGGAGTGCGCAACTGGAGGCAATTAGCTAAAGACCGAGCTAAATGGAGAGGCTTGTTGGTTGAGGCCCAGGTTCACCCCGAACTGTAGCTCCACCTAAGTAAGTAAGTAAGTCATCATAATCACTTATCATTTGATTGAGTTCTTGCTTTTTATAATTCAGAGCCGCCGAAGGGACTATTTATTAATACACTTATACTGATGCAGGGCACCGGCTGGCGGATGGTAAAATGGGAAGGAGAACGGAGGAGATGTTGGTTTCCGTTAGTTTTAAATTTTGTAATGGTGAGGAAATACAGAGCCTGGTAGATCATTCCACAAACCTGTTGTTCGGCTCTGGAAGGAATCTATATGACTGATGTGCATTCGAAGTATTGTGGGTGAAATTTTGAAGGGGAGGAATGCAACTGGCTATTTCGCTGGAGAATTTTTTATAAAAAAATCGATAAACCAGAGAAAGACGCGAGACAATTCAACGATGTTTACATGAGACTGTGGAGGTTACAATGCCCCTGTCGCCCTATAAGTCTTAACGCATGATTCTGTACCCTATCTATTGTAAAATGTGCAAAATGGTCTGGGTGCACCTGACCAAGTTTGGGCGGGTGAATGCGTCATAGATTGAGGCCAGATTAGACGGTGTAAAATATGTTTTGCGCCGATTAAGGAATTCCTAGACATTTTGCAGCATTTTTGGCAATCTCGAATATGTGATCATTCCATCGAAAATAGTTATTGATGCACATACTGAGAATGTCAAGTCTTTTGGAGTCAGCGATACAAGTACCATTCCTGGATAAAGATTGAGGGTCTAGGTTTCGCTTGATCGACTGAAGACAGCGTTGTGTTTTGGATGCATTGAATTCCGCTCTATTAGTTGAATTCCATTTGAGTATGCTGTCCAGGTCGGAATTTAATGTGTGTAACATACCTTCCTCTTCTTCGGTTGAAGAGGTGGGACGTCAGTTAGAGAATCAATGTGGAAAACTGAGGGTACTATCATTAGCTGGAGACAAAACGGAGCCTTGGGGAACATCAGCATTTATGTGGTGAATTGCATACTTGAACCCGCCCGATACAAGTTGTATTCAAGCGGTAAGTGAAATTTCGGAGGGAGTGAAAAGTATATGACACAGAGAGCCCTAACCTGTCCCTAGCAATATTCCTCAAACGGAATAAAGATGGCCACAGAATTGGAAGAGCCAAAGCATGCCTTCTAAAATCGACTCAAAGGAAAATTAAAGCCTCTAGAGGCACATCACTGTTTTAGAATGAGATACTGCATAGGAACCACAATATCCCAATGATATGGTACTGCTTGTGGTTGTTCATAACGAACAAGTAGAAGCCGCTTAGATTGCTAGTTAACCCCCAAAAGACCAGGTTGAGACTGCATTTGGCATATCACTTAAATTGCTGTGCCAAATAACTTAGATTTTTGTTTGAAAAATAGTTAAATTGGTGAGTGAGAGATATAGACAGCTACGATATGCAAAAAAAAAAGCTGCAGTATGAAAATTAATTTGGGGTGCTTCTAAAGATTAACATCAAGCTGCTATCGTTAGACCTATTTATATATGATTTTATGACTAGAAAGACTCAAAGGTTCTGCTTTTCAAAGTGCTGGGTTTGAAGTCAAATAAAAATTGTAACGCCGAGTGAAGATGATGGCTTTCAATGATGATACGGTACACGTAGATATATCTGGACATCAAGCGATAACCGCTTAAGTCGAGTTATATGACGGAATTGACTTAAGGATGCCAGAAGACGCCACAATATTCGAAGTTTATGCCATATAATTTTTATTTTTCTTTCTGCAGTTTTTTTTATTTTTCTTTCCGAGAAAGTAAAGAAACAACACCGATATAGCAAAATCACATATGTACGTTTTTGGGAAAAGGGAAAATTTCAAACTCGTTTTCTGAGAAACTGTGAAAATTGACTTAAGCGGTTATTGCTTGAGGCCACAGATATTACACTTTGCTTATAAATATGCGTCTTGATATTCAGGAGGTATTTAGAAAAGTTCAGCTGAGATTGGTAGGAGAAGCCGATCCCATGAGCATCAACACCTAAGCCTGAGGGCCTTTGAATTTAAAATGCAGATTAATATTTCCTGATCATCATGGGAGAAAATTGACGCGATGCTCAATTTAATTTTTGCCGTGTTATGACAAAATGTTCCGAATTGGTCAAAGCAGCAGAATATTGTGAGTCTGTTTCGACCTTTCCATCTGAATGGTAACATGGAATCGGTTGCAAAACATCTCTGAAGTATGCTTAGTACAGAGTAATTAATATTGACAATCTTGATAAATAATCTGATTCGTTCGTTTCAATACACTTTTAGTCAGTACACTAGAAGACCAGAACGAAATTCAGAATCAAAAACTTACTCTTCTCTATGGGATGAGAATAGGGAATCCAAGCAGCTCTTTTAAGGTCGATAGCAATAAGTAGACACAATTCTAAGATAAGGTGACACTCTGTCAGTTAAGCAAAATTGTGCGAAAGTCTCAGGCCAACGTCAGAGGTACGAGAGCAAGGTGAAAAGTTCTCGGCCTGACAATGAAAGACTGAGATTTTCAGTTAAAAAATTATTTTATTTTTCTACATAATCTCCCTTGACTTCAACACACTTAGCCCAGTGTTTCTCCAACATCAGTTTTCCTTCTCGAAAGTGGGAGTCTGGAAGGCTGTGAAAGTATTCATCTACGGTCCTCTCAGCTTCTGCATTGGATGCGAAGCGCTTCCCAGAAACAAATTTCTTCGAGTTTGGGAAGAGATGGAAGTCTGAGGGTGCCAAATCAGGTGAATAGGGGGGATGGCGGGGCAAATCGTACACCATATCCCGGAGTTTTCCCATCGCTAACGCACACTTGTGTACAGGTGCATTGTCCTGGTAAAAGATGATTTTTTTCTTCTTCAAGACAGGCCTCTTTTCCCGAATTTTGGCATCCAGCTGGTCAAGAAGGTTGGTGTAATATTCGTCTCTAATTGTTCTGCCTTTCTCAAGGATCCCTTTCGCATCCCAAAACACACTGGCCATGACCTTTCCGGCAGCTGCGATCGACTTCGCTTTCTTTGGCGCTGAACCACCGGTTTCCACCCACTGCTTCGACTGCTGTTTCGTTTCTGGCGTGTAGTGGTGGATCCATGTCTCATCCATGGTGACAAATCGCCGCACAAAATCGGTCGGATCCCTATTGAATCGGTCCAAAGATTGGCGCGAAGATCGTTTGCGCATTTGCTTTTGATCGGCATTCAGCAAATGCGGCTTTCGCATCCCTAAGTTTTTGTGCAAGATGTTTCGCACTCTTTCTTCCGATATACACATAGCCTCAGCTATCTCACTCACCTTCACTCGCCTATCGTCCAACACTATATCAAGCACTTTTTCGATGGTTCCGGGTGTGGTTGCGGTTTTTGGCCGTCCTTCACGTGGGTCATCTTCACGTGCAACCACGTTTAAACTCAGCTGCCCACTTTTTAACGGTTGAGGTGGAAGAAGCAGAATCCCCGTAAACTTTTGGCAACTTTGGATGAATTTCCTTAGGGGTTAACCCATCCAAAACGAAGAATTTTATGACCGCACGATATTCAAGTTTATCCATTTTAACGAAAAACACGCAAGACGTCTACTGCAAAAATTCGTGTAAACAAACTACTTGAGAGAACAAGTTGAAACTTGTCATACGAACTAATGAGAAGTGCACCCAGGCAGGAAACATAAATTTTTGCTGATTGGAACGCTATCTCTGCGTCAGGCCAAGAACTTTTCACCTTGCCCTCGTAAGATTACTATTTTATGTTTTATATGATATTCTGTCATCGAAATATGCGGCAGTAACTCCTATAGGTGCGTCGTCCTAAAATATGCATTATTATGGTTTCTTATCAATATTGTTTTTAAAAGTCCAGTGTATCGTTTGCCTTACACTATAATAACCTGAGTATCCTCCATCATTACCCAAATCTTTTTGGATTCGGCATGGCACTGAGTCTATCAATTTTTGGCATGTTACCAGGGGTTTGGAATGCCACTCTTTTTGACCTGCTTCGCACAATCGGTCCCCGTTTGTAAAATACTGACCTCCTAATTTTTAAAATATTAGTCATGGCTTGACAGACACTTTTTGATTACGAAACCAATCTTTCACAACACCCGCCGTGCATTTTGGATCGTTATCCTGTTGAAAGTGCCATCGGAGGGGCCTGTTTTCTTCAGCAAATGGAAGCATGATATTTTCCAAAATTTCCCTATATCCACTTTTTGTCATGATGTTATTTACATGAAAGTAGCCTCATAGTACAATATTTCCCCCTCTGTGTCTAACGCTTTTCTTTGTGTAGCGAAGCTGGGGTGGTAATCTTTTCCTTTTGTCACCTAACATTTCGTCCAGAATACAACGAGAACACATTTATTTTCATCTCGTCACTCCAAAGCATATTCTGCCATTAGGGGGATTCACATTGAACGATTTGCTTGATAACCGACCAAATCATTCAATTTGAACGCTCGTCAAGCAAGTCATCCAATTTGTAGTACGGTTTTTCAAAATTTTCAACTTTTTGCTTTGCTTGACTGACATATTGTTCAGTTCAATGTGAACGCTTGTCTTACAACTTCAAAGCATTTTTTATTTTTATTTCTGACCCGGCGAGCTTTGCTGCCAACTGTCAGGCGCCTGGGGTTGAGTCTATTAGAGAACAGTCTTGTGCCGGCCAACAGTGGGCAAGTGATCCAATCTTAAATACGTATATCAAAATATTTTAAGTACTAAAGTACTATAATACTAAAGTAGTGGGCGAACTGCTGGTTTGATGGTACCCGGCGTGCTATGCTGTGACTAACAAAAGAGATTTTTTTTAGTACTAAAGTACGATAATACTAAAGTAGTGAACTGATTTTGACTAAACTTCACAGGAACTCTCGGGCCGATTGCCTGAAAAATTTAGCTCAATCGGTTACGTGGTTTCGGAGTCCATAGCACACAAACATAGGTACAGACATTTTTTCCCACGGATAAAAGTACTTTCAGTTTTTCCCGAATTTTCCAGTTTTTCGGACAATTTTTCCAATTTTTCTTTCCGTAAAACCTTATTCGAACTATTACGAACATTAAGAAAAAAAATAGCCAAATCGGTCCAGCCGTTCTCAAGTGATGCGATGACCAACGAACAGCATTTCATTTTCATTTACATATACATATAGAAGATTTCGACGAGAAAATTACGTATGGTATAAAATGATGGTGCCTAGTGCAGGCAAAGAGTTTTGTTATGAGTTTTTTTTTAACTATACCGGCAGTTTTTATATTCCTGAAGTTTTTTCTCATTTTCCTTAATTTCTAATCGATGACAAGAGCCGCAACTAAATCATCCGCCGCAATGTTCACAGCTCGGAATTTTATTAATATTTGGTGGTCAAGCAAATCGTTCAATGTGAACCTCGCAAATTTTTCACTCCTTCAGGTCCGTTTCAACTTTCATGACTTTTGACAAACTTTTTCCGGACCTTAAGGTTATAGTTCTTAATAGTGGAACTTTCCTGGCGACTTTTCCTGTTCTTGACGAGGCAAAAGGATTTGATTTCGCTAAAAGCAAAATGCGGCGGTCAGTAATCGCTGAAGTTGGTTTTGGGGCTTCCTCCATTTTCGCGTACTTTTGTTGGCTTAAGGGCATTTGTGAGGAAGTTTTTGACCTTTCTAGGGCCTTCGCTATAAATTTATGCTTTATCATTATCTCTAAGTCTTAGAACCAACCTTTTTTTTCCGCCGAGCAGTGGGCTTTTCGTCCCTCGCACATTAAAAGACTATTTAAAAAAATACGTAACTAGTAGATAATCAAATAGTTAAAAAGAACTAACCTTAAAACTCAATACAGTCTAAGAAACAATATTTATACAAATTGTGATATTATTTTAAACACAGCCATTTTTATGTCCAACTGCCAGAACACACAACGTTTTATTGCAACACAAATAAATTAACCGCTCAACATTCATTTTAACGGGAACAGCAATTGTTTGAATGTAACGTAATTTTTTGTTGCAATTTTTTATGACAAAACATCTGTTATTTAGCAACAAAATAGTGTGACTAACAGAAAAGGGCACACACCTATTTTTTTAACGAGCTGTGCACATATGTATATCAAACTAAAATATGTATCACTTTGCGGATGTGTATCTTCAATCTTGGAAATAAATCCAGTAAGCTACCTAAATCCTATCGTTCTCTAAAGGGTAGGTAATTACTTACTTCTTCTTCCTTTTATCAGCGAGGCTATGATTCGAAAACAAGAGATCATAACCCTCCCACTTCACCGCATTTCTACTGATCCGCCTGTGGGGTTCGCCTATTTGACCTCAGAAAATATCGGCAGGCCTGCCGATTTTGGATCACTTGGTTACTGAGGCCAATGAAATGCCGGTTTCGTCGCATTTGTCTGATCCAGGCGTTTATAGGCCTGCCTTTCCTACATCGTGATGTCTTTGGAACGTGCATTGATATTGCCTTTTTAACGGGGTTCAAATGATCTCTTCTTTGAACGTGGCAATACCAACTGACCCGGTCGCGCTCTATTTTTTTTAAGATGGTTTCCTTGATGTGAAAGCTTCCACAGATCTTCGAACTTCTTATTCGATCAAGCTTTGTCACTCCTGCTGTCATGTGAAGCATCTTCATCTCAGCTGCCGTTAATTTACTCTCATACTTTTTGTACATCGTCCAACATTGTGAACCGTACCAGCTGTACCTAGGGGTCCATCACTTTACCTTCAAGCAGATAATCAAGGACTGTAATAAAGAGCAAAGGACTTAAAATGCTTCCCTGGTGCACCCCGACTTTGATTAGGAAGTTACTTAGGTAATTTGGTAAATAGTAAATAGGTAATTACTTACTAAGATCCTTTAACTACTCGGGGGGCATAGGTCGTCAACCACGCCTGCGTGCCATCTTAATCAGAGTTCTGCAACGCGTTTGAGCTGCCTCCAACCCATTCCGAAAGAGCTCGATTCCTCCTCAATTGTTCTGCGCTACGTTTGCCTAGGGCGTCCTACTATTCTGCCTGTCCAGCTGAGTGGATTCCACTGCATGGCGTATTTCGCAATGAAGTTGTCTTCGCGCCGGAGGGTGTGTCCAATCCACTACCAACTTCTTCTTCGTATAGTAATGTTTACAGGTTCTTGGCCCGTTCTAATATAAAGTTGTTCATTGGAGATACGGTTTGCCCATACATCCAGTTCGGTGCCACTGCGATTAGCCGAGACTACACTTCCTAGATATAGAAAGTTGTCAACTTCGACTTCCTGTCCGGCAATGTTAAGTTGAGTGCGGGTGTTGGAAGTGCTCAGGGATTTTGTTACGGCCGTGTTTATTTTAAGGCCCACTTTGTTTGCCTCAACTTCTAGATTTTGGGCCATCAGGTGGAGGTCCGTTAGACGAACCCCACAGGCGGATCAGTAGAAATGCGGTGAAGTGGGAGGGTTATGATCTATTGTTTTCGGATCATGACCCCGCCGAAATAGGAAGAAGAAGATGCAGGTTCATTATCCGATATGAAAGCATGTAGACAAACATCGTCAGCGTAATCGAGGTATTTAAGGTAAGATGGCATAGTCCAACGAATTCTATAGTTGCCTTCCGTCAGTGCTGCACGAAGTACATCGCTGACAACCACCAAGAACAATAGTCGTTACTGTATGCACCCTTGACGTACTCCACTTTGGACTTAAAAATCCTCCGACACTTTAGCATTGTGTTAGACGTGGCACTTACTTCCCTCGTATGTAGCCTTGATAATAGCTATAAGTTTTTCTGGGATGTCTCTCCTCTGCAAGGCCAGCCAACATCTCGATTCAAGCTGTCGAAAGTCTTCTCGAAGTCGATGAACAGTAAATGTAGCGGAGACTTGTACTCAACGAATTGTTCGATTATGATCCGTAACGCACTTATGTGGTCAATGCAGGGAGAACCAGCACGAAAGCCTGCCTGTTCGAAGTCGAGAGTTGAATCTACATGCTCTTTGATTAGTTCCAGAATTATTCTAGCTATTGTCTTGACTACGGCTGGAAGAACGCATATTTCGGATCTTCGGACAGTGTCGGATCTTCGAATAATGTCGGAGAATTTCGGATCTCCGGATAGTTTCGGTTCTTCGGATAGTGTCGGATATTCGGATAGTGTCGGATCTTCGGATAGTGTCGGATAGTGAGAACGAGACAAGAGAGTTTCTCGCTCTGGAATTGTAAAAAGGGCCATGATGTTAAGACGGGGCGGCTCAGTGATTAAGTTATCAATGACATTGAAACGTTTTGTGAGAAAGAGACAACTGTTATTCATATTTTTTACAAGTGAATGAAATTAGTATAAAAAGAAATGCCTTAAACCAGTTGGGTATGGGATTTAGTTAGTTTTCATACAACTAAAAAAAAAAAACAAATATTTGGCGCAACAGCTCTTTAAAGTGGCAGGGCCTAGCTTCTCGCAACCACTCATGTTGTCTGCGTTATATTTTTCCCACGAATGGTAGGGACCTACAGTTTAACGCCGAATTCGAACGGCGATTTGAGAAGCTTTTTCGTGACAACAATACTCTCGGATGTATGTCAGACGCTCGCGAGAGGTGGGACCGTGAAAAAACTTTTTTGGTATTTTCTGGGATTCGAACTTGGAACCTCATGCATAGTGATCCGACACACTAACCACTTACGCCACGGCGCCCATACAACAGTATATAGCGTTATGATCTGCAACTGGATCCCAGTATCCGACACTATCCGAAGATCCGACAATATCCGAAGATTCGACACTATCCGAAGATCCGAAACTATCCGGATCCATACAGATCTCAACTGTATCATACTTATGTATTCGGATATCCGGATAGTTTGAAGATTCGGATAATGTTTGCAGCACTACTCCTTAGTGATGTTATAAACAGTCCTACTGTCGCACCTACTCGCTGCTTCTTCAGCCCTTGAACCCAGTGATTTGATATGTTGACGTTTGTCACGTCTCACACTAAGGTGCACTTTCTTCTTCGCACGGTAGTGCGCTTCTAGCTTGGTTCTCCCTACTTCTGAGGCCGCTGCAATCTGATTCTTTTAAGAGTAGGAAGATAGGTAGAAGTGGCGGTTATTTAAAAAAGAACACAATTAGCACTAGGTGCCGTTTTGAATTGGAATTTAAGAAAGTTATTAGCTTTTTAATATTTTTCCTGAAACCTCCTCAAGTAAGTTAAAGAATGGTTTACTTAAAGTCTGGCATTAGTCGTAGAAATCAAAACTCCCACTTCCTACATTTCAGACACACTAACTCGAACCACGGCATTTTGTTATTTTTATTACTTTATTTAAAAAGTATTTTTACGTATAATTTTATTCGGAATGTACTTCTTTAAACCTGCTCCGGGAAAGATACGACCTTCATTATAATTGGTGATGTGTGAGCCTTTTTTCAAGCGTCTTAATGCCTAAATATTTTTTGGCTAAAGAGACATATAACATACATAGGTTCGTCTTCATCATTTCATCTCAATTTGAACGAAAATACCCAGCTCATATGCCACCTAACAAACAAAACACAAGATTCATCGGAAACTGAGGACGTCATTTGAGTATCAATGTCGGACGTAGGACACGTACTTCGGTATGACTGTCCTACCAAAAGCACGATAATGGTAGCATGCTATAAAGTCTTTCTCTTCTTTCCAAACGCCGCCGGCTTCGGTATAAATGAAAAATAAACATTTTCCTCGCAAAAACCAATCAATTATTATTATTCATTTCAAAGAGAAGAAATTTCGTGTACTGAATTTAAATTGGTTGCGGAAATAAAACTAAAGAAAAGCTCTGCTTAAGTACATATAAATACGTGTTTACTATAAATGTATTTTTGTATTTATGAACACTCACATGTGTGCATTTTGTTTAAATGCCATCGATAACCAAATAAAACCGTCAGCCACACATCGCCCACATGGAAGAGTGGTGAAAAAAATGAAATAAAAAACTTTTCAGCGTTCTTGACCCTGGCCACTTGGTTGTGGCATCGTCTGAAAATTTCTGATTAAATTAGTTTGTAGATTTTTGTTTGTGTGCTGATCGATGCACACATACATACAAACATATGTACACATTTTTTTGATAAAATAAATATTTTTTCTTACACTACGAGACATTGCGTCCAGCTATGGAAAGTTCTTAATTTTTAATTGTTTTCATGTGAGTACAGGGATACCCCAATTTACGTCGCCTCGATTTATGTTATTTCGATTTACGTTGTCCGGTTTTTTACTTCCCAGTTTCGATTAACGTCGCTACAATTTCGATTTACGTCGTTCCTTGACACACAATTTTCTCACGAAATTCCCTCTTCCGTCATTCTTATTTAACCGAGATGCACATCTCACCGATTTCGAGCACAATAACATTCGGAGTAAGTCTTTTTCAATCCATATGGACTATACGAGTATTGGATAATTTTATTTTCGATTTACGTTGTTTCGATTTACATCGCATTTTCTCGGTCCCGAAAACAACGTAAACCGAGGTATTCCTGTATAACAAATTGATTGGTAGTTCATAGTTTTCACTTTCGATAGAATTATTTTTGTTTTATTTTTTCTGAGAATCGAAGATGAGTATGTACATGCAAAACAAACGTACTCACTGTTTTACGCTTTTTCAACTGAACTTCTGGGTTGCCAACACGGTACATTTGGGACAAAGACTTTGTCTTTTTTAACATTTCTTTGTTATTTGTCTTTCCCGACAATTTCTCAGTTCCAAACTCAAGCATTAGAGAGAACCGAGCTTGAAGCCCAATACCGTGCGAAGAAGAAAGAAGTGCAGCGTAGTGTGAGACGTGACAAACGTCAATATATCAACTCACTGGCTTCAAGGGGTGAAGAAGCAGCGAGTAGGTGCGACAGTAGGACTGTTTACAACATCACTAAGGAGCTCATTGGTGGTCGAAACTCCAAACAACATCCAGTGAAGAGTCTAGACGGTAACCTTCTGATTTCGGATGAGGATCAGCTCACTAGATGGAGAGAACATTTTGCTACAGTGCTAAATCACTTAGACGATGGCGGTATGGTCTTGAATTCGAATGAGCAGTTCGAAGCAACAAATTCCCGAATTCGCACCGTACCTCCCAGTAAAACTGAAATAATAACAGCAATCAAGTCCCTCAAGAAGAACAAAGCGGTGGGTATTGATGGCATCCCTGCCGAGCTATTTCAAGCGGCGCCAAATACATCGGCAGATTTTCTGCATTCGCTAATACGGAGAGTGCGGTGACTGGAGAGGTGGTAACTGGAGAGGTATATGTGTTCTTCCAGCTGTAGCCAAAATAATAGCTAGAATAATTCTAAAACGAATTAAAGAACATTTAGATTCAACTCTCGATGTCGAACAGGCAGGCTTTCGCGCTGGATCCTCCTGCATCGACCACATAAACACCTTACGGATCATAATCGAGCAATGCGTTGAGTATAGGTCTCCGCTACATTTAATGTTTATCGACTTCGAGAAAGCTTTTGACAGCTTGAATCGTGATGCTTTCTGGTTGGCCTTGCGCAGAAGAGGCATTCCAGAAAAGCTTATAGCTATTATCAAGGCTACATATGAGGGCGGCAAGTGTCACGTCGTGCACAATGGTAAGGTGTCGGAGGACTTTGAAGTCAAAAGTGGAGTACGTCAAGGGTACATACTGTCCCCACTATTATTCTTGGTAGTTATCAGCGATGTACTCCGTGCAGCATTGACGGAAGCTAATTATGGAATTCGTTGGACTATGACATCTTACCTTAAACACATAGATTACGCTGACGATGTTTGTCTAATGTCTACTTTCACATCGGATAATGGATCTTCATTTGATGGCCCAAAATCTAGAAGCTGAGGCAAACAAAGTGGGGCTAAAAATAAACACAGCCAAAACAAAAGCCCTGCGTACTTCCAATACCCGCGCTCAACTTAAAATTGCCGGAAAGCAAGCCGAGAAAGTTGATAACTTTCAATATTTAGGAAGCGTCGTCTCGGCTAATCGCGGTGGTACCGAACTGGATGTGTGCAGCAGAATCGGGAAGGCTAAAGCTGCGTTCGGAATGCTGTCCAAAATCTGGAGAAGCAGTGTTATTAGCTTAAGAACCAAGCTACGACTGTTCCGCTCCAACGTAGAATCAGTGCTGCTTTATGGGTGCAGTACCTGGAAGGTGGACACCATTAGCACACGCCAGCTGCAAGTCTTCGTAAACAAATGCTTAAGAATCATCTTGAGGATTTTTTGGCCGAACCGCATCTCCAACGAACAACGTTATCTGAGAACGGGCCAAGAACCTATAAGCATTACTATACGAAGAAGAAAGTGGCAATGGATTGGACACACCCTACGGCGCGAAGACAACTCCATTGCGAAATACGCTATGCAGTGGAATCCGCTCACCCAGGCAGGCAGAATAGCGGGACGCCCTAGGCAAACGTGGCGCAGAGCAGTTGAGGAGGAATCGAGCTCTTTAGGAATGAGTTGGAGGCAGCTCAAACGCGTTGCAGAACTCCGAACACGATGGCGGCAGGCGTGGTTGACGCCCTATGCCCCCCGAGAGGTTTAAGGATATAAGCAAGCAAGTAAACTCAATTTTCTATTATTTGGAGTTTCAGTATTAATGTTTCAGGATTTTAATATTCTGAAATTTGTTGCGGATTTTGCTTACTAAATACCTACCAAAGGTATGAGACCGACCTTATCAACGGTAGCTTGGATGCTTTAAATAACAACGACCTCACTACGATCGAATGTGAGATTTTTAAAAATAACGAAATAGTGAAACAAGCACCTCTGATTGAAGACACACAAACTGATTAAAAATACAACTTTAGAAAGTAAGTGCCTTAATAGACGTGTTTTATTATCACACGTGATCCACATAAGTAGGGTGATGGCACCAGTAGTTAGCCCTTTAGCTTTTTTGTTTTTATATTTGAATGGTCTTTAAAAATTCGTTATTCAACTGTTTGATAGAGTTTTGAGATGTAATGTTTGGAATGTGTAGATTGGAAAATGCTAATCTAATTAATTCGATTTGCTAGCTAATACAAACTATTAACATAAAGAGCGAATTATATGGGACTCTGGAGTAGTTGGGTCCTTCATTTCCAGTAGTCAGCCCCAATTCGTATTTCTACATTGCCATCCTCTTACCAACAACAAAAAGACAAAAAAAAATTCATTTGATGTTAAATAATACGTGCATATGCTTACAAATTAGATAAATAGCACAAAACGTGTTTTAAAAAAAGTTAAAACATTTTTTGGTTTCATTAAAACTTGACTCCGATAGGTTTGATGGCTTTAAATGCACCCACGTCTGCTAGTTGGGTAATGTAAGTAGTGTTTAGTAAGACCGCATATAAAATGATCCCATTATCGCGGCAAAAGTCGTTGAACTCCATCCTCAGGTGTCAAAAATGTTTTCGACCGCATCCAGCCCCTTTCTGATCGCCAGTACCCATCTTTTTTTTTTTTTTTGTCGTTATGGGGAACGCTCGACTGGAGCACTCAGCCGCAGCTGGTGAATTGTACTACCCGAGAGCAAACCCTAATTTACCCATTTTATTGGAATTTCCTGGTCTTTCTATGAAAGCCAAGCAAGCACTTCAGTGATGAGGAGCTTACAGTACCAGCACTCACTACATACGCACCGAGGATCTGCCACCTGATACGAGCAACGGCCGGACACTCAAAGAGATATTCTTCCGCGGTGTCGTCGCTCTCTCCACAAGCATCGCAGATCGTAGTGTCACTTAAGCCCAACACATTTAGGTGCTTGGCAAAAGCAAAGTGGCCTGTTAAAACGCCAATAAAGTGTCTATAGTCTTTTCTGCTGAGAGACAGCAAGAATGCTGCTGATTTCTTACAGACGTCCGGGAGCATGCGTTTAGTCAACCTGCAACCTGGAGAGTCATGCCACACACAATTGTGCTCGTGAGAGACCCAATCGTCAATGGAAGCCCTAACAGAGGACGCAAGGAGACCCAATGTGGGTTCGGGACCAGAGAAAGCCTCCTCTGAGCCTTGTATAGCAATCTCATTGGAGATCTCGTTCCCCAAGATCCCAGTGTGACATGGGACCCAGATAAGAGATAGAGAATTCAGCCTTGCGACCGAGTTCAAAGAGTTTTTGGTACCCATTCATCTGGCATACTTTTAAACATGGCTTAAGGAGAATGCACATAAGAAAATACAACCATAGGTGGTAATGTTTGCCCATCAGTACTGAAAAGCAGTAGGACCGTTTTTAAGCCTGTTCCTTTACTTCTTGGGCAAAAATTCGTAAAAGAGAAATTATCAACCTTATAGTAAAATTCTCTCTCAAAGAGAGAAGCTATAGAAAAGTAAAGGAACGCGTTAGACAAAAAGCTTGCCCATAATTAAACGTCAACGTTCTCAGCTGTTTCTTCGGCACTCCGCATCTATGTAAAAAAATTTGATTGAGCTTCTGTTTATTGCTTTGAAATTTGAATTTACATATTTAAATGCGCGGAAATGTCCTAGGAGAACATTCAACTTTCGTTTTGGTCCTTTTTTTCATTTTTTATTTGCCCTTTTGCAGCAAATTAAATTTAAATGAAAAAACAAAAGAAAAATAAAAACATTTAAACAAAGTAACAGCTGACTTTGACTTTTTACCGGCAGAAATTTTTTGAGTAAGAATTCACTGAGGGGACATTTTTACTCTCTCGTTGCCTCTCTCGTTTAGGAATTTTTTGAGTAAAGGAACGCTATTGGGCAAGAATTCGTACAAATTTTGCAAGTAAAGGAACAGGCCTATTGTCTCTTTGTCGTTTCCGCAAGTGACCTTATACAGGCTCTTCCACCCCTTAGAAGCTAAAACAACCACTGTTTTTGGAGACAGACAGACAGGCGTTTCATCCCCATTAAAGACTATAGAAGGGTCTTCCAAAATATTTGTTGCATTTATTTCTCGTAAATGCTCCTTTAATTCCCGGAACCACTTCCTAACCGACTCTTCTGTGACGATCGCTCGTCCTTTTGAGAGCCCTCCAGCTGTTCTTAGGGACAATTCGGGGTGGCGGTTAAGAAAACCGTAAAACCAAGATTTGCCAGCTGGTTTGAAAGGTGTATTCCATTTGTCGTCCTAGATAATTTTTTGCTTCGTATTCACCAGGTCCGTTGGTTCCTGTGGAAATCCGTATTTCGCAAGATCAATCGACCAATTGGCAAGAGTTTGCTCTTCAGTTCCACTCAAAACGGCCCCCTTTTGCTTGGCTTTTCGACAACTCTGCCTTGGATGCGGTCTTGTAGAGTGTCTCTAGGGATCCTAAATTCCTTACTTGCGTTTCTTATGGGCCACTTATCTTTACAGATTTTTGTTAAAGCTTCAGCTTGTGTCTCTTCCCTGTAGGTTAGTAGGTAGGTAGAAGTGGTTGTGTCAGCAAACCAAGCCGTCACTTAATTAGCACAGAAGCGCCGTTTTAATACCACAACTCAAGTGACCTATCGGATGTAAAAACGATGTTAACTACTGGGGAAAAAGGAAAAGAAAAAGGGACAAGGATTATTCAAATCCACCCCTATTCCCTGTAGTTATGGAAATTATGTGTGCTTTTTTTTTTTTTTTTTTTAGCAAAAACGTATATTTTTTAAAATGACTTAACTAAAAGTAGTTTCTTTAGTTAGTAACTATGGATTTTTCATCTTTTACAAAAATGCCTGAGCTTAGAAAACATTCGCCTACAGTCAGTCACTCCCGTCTTCACTATGAAAACAGCCCCTGTTACTACAAATACAGAAAATGTTACGATAGTTTTGGATGGAATCAAGGAAGAATGCTATTTCCTTGTTGTTATTTAACAAAAAATGAAGTTCAATAGTTTTTTCCAAAAAACAAGAAAAATAAAATATCTATAACATAAAAACAATCACAAAATGTAGTTCCCTTCAATATAATATTACTCGTAATTGTAATACTTTTACGACTTCACTTCCACTATTTTTATTTTATTTTTCGTATAACACGCGTGTCCTGCATTGTTGACAACCTTAAGCAAATGTTAATTTTTTAACACTGGAAGAAGTAGCTGTATCGTAGTAATTTTTTTGGCTTAGAAGCATGACAAAAACATTTACTATTACGCTGCACTTTGTGCAGTAGAGGCTAACTACTGGCGGGGGCTGACCTTACATGCTATCACCCTAGTCGTATGTAGATCACACGATGAAAATAAAACGATCTTGTTCAACGAACAATTTTCGTTATGTGTTGTGGTTATGGTTTCCACATGTACTCGTAACTCCTTTCAAAATATAGTTTATTTCGTGCTGAAATTGTTCTTGCCTCTTGCTGTATGCATCCAGAACAACATTTAATTCTTCTGGTGTACAAATTATTATTGTTTTCAGTCAATAAATTGTTATAGGGTAAAGCCACTAGTAGCCGGACAGTTAAAACATTTCGCAACTTTAACTTAACTTTATTTTCTTACTGCGCAGGCTACAGTAAATATTTATATTGTTTCTAAAAGTGTAGAAATTTTTTGATAATATTGTATAGGACTAAAAGCAATGAAATGACTACGTATAATATATAAATATGTTTTTCAATAAAGTACGATTTGCGCTGGTATCCGGACAGTAGAATTTAGTGTCCGGACACTTTTATTTTAGTATCCGGACACAGAAGTTTTGGTGAAATTGAAACTCTTTTTTATGTTGGAAATATAAATGATCAGAAACGAAATGATTAAGGGCGATTTCAACATCAACTCCAACATTTTTTAGCTGCTCCAATTCTAAATCTTGTCAATTCCATGGATTGAGCTGAACTGGGTGATTGTGGAGCTTGGGCAATTATTAAGTTTCCAGCAGTATTCTTAACGCATTTCGAGAAATCAACAGCTGTTGGATTAAGTGGATATAACCCACATTTGCGAAAACCATTTTGTATGGTGATCACCATATCTTTATATTTAAGGACTGCCTCATTAAAAAGTGGGCAGAAGTTTTTCGATTACCATTCGCGTACAGTCTACTTCCAATTGGATTTCAGTGGCTTAAACGCTTTAACGTCCTCCAGCTGCATGATATGGGCAGTGTTTGGTGGTAGTGCATATAAAATTATTTGCTGCTTGCTACAAAACTCACTGAGCTCTAAAGTTAAGTGTGATTTGTGCTCATCCACAAGAAAAATAATTGATCGTTCCACTTTATCTGCCAATAAGCGTTAATGTACACCGTTAGCGCCGTACTTGAAAAACGATTCGCTTCGCATCGATCTCCGCTTTCACTTCTTCCTAAGAACCAGGATTTCGGCATACTCTCTAAGTCTCTACAATATCTTTCGGTGGACGTAGGTATGGAAATACCACCATTGGCTCAAACAATTTACCATCGACTGAAAAAACAATCAGAACTGATAGCGATTCTTTTTCATTTCCAGCAGTGATTTGGTACACGTTTTTGTATCCTTTGTGGGCTTTGATTTAACCACTTTTCGGGCAGAGGCAAAAGCTGCTTTCGTCTCCATTTAAGTTTCTTGACGGGTCATCCATAATGTATTCCTGGCCAACACTTTTTTAAATAATCCTTAAAATCACTGAATTACACTCCGTCTCACTTGATTACGAACAGGCAGTTTTTTTTTTAATGTTACGATATTTTCCAAACCCTTCGCTAATCTGGGAAAAACCAATTGCACAAGGAATGAAGGATATATTATGTTTATATTGTAAAAAAAAGGGATTAAGTTGATAAATGCAACTTTTATGACGCTTTTCCCAAAAAGGTCATCAAATTTACCTTTTTTTTTTTTGTCTCACTTGATTACGAACAGTAGCTAAATCTATCTGTTAGAAGCTTAAAAGGTAAAAAAACAATACAAAATAAATGTTGGTTTTATTTAAAGAGTAGCAATAGTTTTTAGTAATGGGTACTACCTCCTGATTAAATTTTTTTCATCAGAAAAGACGACGGTTGCCACTCTCAATTCCACCTGATGTGAATTGTTGCAAAATCAAGCCGCTGGATTTTACGTGCCGCATTCAATTGTGGTTTCCTCTTCATTTTATCATGGCGAATATGGCTGGCCTTCTGTATCACGCGATGAACAGTCGATCTGCTAGCTGTAACTCCAGTTTCTGCCTTAATTTTACTTACGGAGAGCCTTGAATTTGAAGCAGCTCTCAGTATCGCCCGCCTTTCCTGACATGTTGTTGCTTGCTGAATCTTCCCCTGCGGTTTTTCCATACTTCTCCGGGTCCTTAATAAAGCTGTGTACAACAGTAGTGCCTCTTCCAATCGTGCTGGCTATGAAACGGATGGATTTTCCTTGTTCCCGGTAAGCTCGAATTCGGCCTATTTCCTCCTTGGTTAATGTCTTTCCTTTACCCATAGTTGTAGATTGTATGAAGTTATTTCTTGAACTAAGCTCCCTAATACTCGAAGTATCCTTTTATTTGATTTAAAACACGGTAACAGGTAGATTACGCTACTGTTCGTAATCAAGTGAGACAAAAAAAACAGGTAAATTTTATGACCTTTTTGAGAAAAGCGTCATAAAAGTTGCATTTATCAACTTAATCCAATTTTTTTTTTTACAATATAAACATGATGTATCGTCCATTCCTTGTGCAATTGTTTTTTTCCAGATTTGGGTAGGGTTTGAAAAATATCGTAAAATTAAAAAAAAAATTAATTAATTAATTATCTTCTGTACCGTATTCAAAAAATGTTTTTAATATTGTAGAAAACCACATTTACATTTCTTCGACAGTTAAATAGGGATCTGGACGCTTTTTTTTTTTGATTTCTCACCAATAAGTCGCTTGCCCTTCAATCGATCATGCGACGTTGATTTACACAAGCCATATTTAAGAGCTGCTTTCCTTAAGCTTAATTTGTTTGTCCTTATTTCCTCCAAAGCATTCGTTAAGTTATCCGCGTCCATTCTTTAAAAAAATATTAATAGTAGAAAACCTTATTCAATAGTCTAGGTACGTTAATTACATACAAAATAACGTTGTACGGATACTGAACTTTGTTTTTCATTAGCCGGACAGACGGTTTCTCATTCAGTAAACCCTGTCCGGACACTGAAAATCTGAGAATAAAATACAATTCTCTTTCTTCAAACCGTTCTAAATTTACTTAGTTATCATTTAAGAGTTTTCAAATAAGAATTTGACATTTTTCTCACATTTTCAGTAGCCGGACAGTCTGTCCGTCCTCTTAGACCTCAGACACAAACTTACTTAAAACTTTGCATTTGGTTGTATAATACATAAAGGATTGTTATTTGGTAGTTGTTTGAGACTATAACTGTAAAATTTGCTTATTTCTTTTAAATAAACGACGTAGTGTCCGAATACTAGCACTGTCCGGATACTGGTGCCTCTACCCTATCAAAGTACAAACTTTTTTTTTGTCCTTTTTCTCCACTGGAATTGCACAGCTGAGATCTTTAACTCAAGTCTCATCTACAGTTTCGATTCGGTTGCAGATTTCATTGAAATTGTCCTCGGTTAACTCTAAAAAATCTTTGCATCACTCGAGTCATCGTTGCTTGTCGAACGGCGAGCATTTTCGGTACTCAGCGCGCACAAATTTTATTCATGTTTTAATTCTACTGGAAAATTTCTCCAATCCGTTATTGCTTACGTGCAACTCGTTTGCTATCTGTTAAAGATCTTCGATCGGCCGGAACTATTTTTTCGACTTTTCCGACGTTTTCTTCAGTGACCACTAACACAGGACGTCCTGGGCTGGGGTCTTCTTTACAGCTCTCTCGCTCTTGTTGAAATAAGCGAGCCCATTTTTTTTTTACAATGGTATACGAAGGCCCAGAATCCTAAAGAGTCGAAGACATGTACTTTATCACGGCGTGGTGCTCAAAATTGCGAGAATTTCCGATTTCGCCAGACATGGTCATGCCTATCCTGCCACAGATAATAACAAAATGAGATCATTTTCGAAATGAGGTGACATTTATACAACCAAAGAGTGCCGCAGTTAGTGCTATCACTAATAAGAAGATGACTCGTTGTTGAGTATTTCAGGCCGCGAACTTATCAGTCGCCCCTCGTACACTTTAATATGCGGATATTTCTCATGGTAATCCACTTAAAAGTGCTATTTTCTAAGCTTGGTAGCAAAAAGGAATCCATTGAGGTCATTGATCACACGTTAGTAACCAATATACATATATTGTTTAAGGATAATAATATTAAAGGACTTACTTCCTATAGTTGTATTTTCTATCACCTTGTGCGTTTATAATCAGAGACGCTTGTTTCTGTTCGTATCACAATGGCCATTTTTAGACCCACTGTTTACAATGCTTACATATTTTATCAACAGAACTTTTTAAGATTTTTAGTAAACATGATGAGTTGATGGATTTCAAAAGTGCTTACACTTGTATTGCGTCGGACTCTCAGTCAGAGGATTATTTATGAAATTAGATTTACTTAGCTCAAAATTTAAAAGAAAAGTTTGAAGCTGCGGAAATAAAAATGGGGTTGAAGAAATGTTCGGGAAGACAAGGAACAGTAGCGGTAAGGCCTACGGAATAGGTCTGAAATTGTACCGTAGCTAAGGTCTGCTACATACAGATCAATAACGACCTTTATACGTAAACGCTTACCGACGTCGTTGGAGTGTACACACAGGAGTTGGTAAAGAACGCTCGGAAATTGAATTACTTATTCCTTCACTCGCGCTTAATCGCGTTCCTGGAACGTACGTGCTAGAGGTGTGTGGCTAATGGTCAATCCCGAGCGAAACGCTATGCGAATTTGGCGTGTGTAATTTTTGAACTAAACAAAGAGTTTTATATCAATTTGTCGGACAGAATGGTTTATCTGGAAGCTTATGGACAGCTGTGTATGCACGAGCATGTATAGATAAGGGAATGACCTTCCCTTTTTAATATCCAGAACGGATTCTTAAGTTTCTAATAGGAACTAAGCAATGAGGTGCTTCAGACTGAAAACATCCCCGTCTAGCAGCGAGAAGGGGCGCTACAAATCTTTTCGGTTGCATTAGAAGTGACCGATGTCTCTTTTCACCCGCTTATGCATATTATCCATCTATTTTCATGTTTCTAGAAATTTTCTAACCAAATACCTTTTTTCGTTTCCATATCTGAAATGCATGCTCTAATAAACCATTGGAATTTAAATGCATTATTTCAAAATACATCGTACAACAGTAACTCAAAATATCGTTTAAGTACTCTGTACATATGCTACTGATTAAAATATTTGAATTAATAAGTTTTAAGTCATTAATTACTCATGAACATTTTTATCTCAGTTACTTTCGATTCGTATCTACAAAATCGACGATACAATTTTTACGACCAATAAAAACCATAAACCAATATTATTTTCCCCATAAACATACCAAATGTTGCCCATAAGCCAAACAGAAATATAATCATAGCTATTTATTATTCGACTTCCGAATAATGATAGTGCAATTAAGTACAACTGTTCGCATTATAAAAAATTTTATTTCAAGAGAAAATAAAAGTTTCTTCAAGTACACTTTGAAGATTAGAGTACTCGGACTATAGCGTAAAGTACTGAACAAAGCACATACGGTAGACTAACGAAGACGAATGTTTCCATATAGTAAAGTAAGAGTTAAGGAAATTTTAATTCATTATCAATTTGGCACTGTCTTCGGAGTCCAATAGTTCTTTTTATCTTATGACGCTTGGAAAAATCTATACACATTTTCAATAGCGCAGGTAAACTCGCCATCGTTCTAGATCCTCCCCCACCGATTTCAACTCATAAGGGGGAATCTGCAGACCGGTCCAGGAGATATGAAGGACTTGATATAACCTAGGCCTACCAAGAGGTCGTTTAGCTAATTAGGTACCGTTTCAGGCGCGCACGTTGATCGTGGCACGCCTGGAAGCCCGTTTGGGGACAAACTACGTGATCAAACCAACGAAGTATAGATACTTCTGTTTGGAGAAGAAGCTGCTCAACATCAAGTGCTTTGGGTGCTCTGGTGTTGTGCACTCGATCCGAGTTATTGCACTAACACCATGAAGGAATCAATTTCGACAGATTGTATGTGTGACCTTATTCTATAGGTGATAGGACCTTGTGAGGGCCTTGTAAAATTCGACTCAGAATAATGATATATTTCATTAAGAGGCCACGTTGGCTCGAAAAGAAACTGACCGATGGATAAAATAGCTAGAATCGGTACTACAAATAAAAGGCAATCATAGAGGATCATCTAAAAATACGTATGCTTTGGTCCCCTCTTCTGTGGCAAGTGCGGTGAAACTCGTCAGAAAAAGCAAATGGGCTTATACCTGATGTACTTACTTTACTTACTTATATCCTTTAACCCCTCGGGGGGCATAGAGCGTTAACCACGCTTGCGCGCCATCGTGTTCGGAGTTCTGCAACGCGTTTGAGCTGCCTCCAACTCATTCCTAAAGAGCTCGATTCCTCCTCAACTGTTCTGCGCCACGTTTGCCTAGGGCGTCCCGCTATTCTGCCGGCTTGGGTGAGCGGATTCCACTGCATGGTGTATTTCGCAATGGAGTTGTCTTCGCACCGTAGGGTGTGTTCAAACCATTGCCACTTTCTTCTTTGTATAGTAATGCTTATAGGTTCTTGGCCCGTTCTCAGATAAAGTTGTTCGTTGGAGATGCGCTTCGGCCAAAAAATCCTCAAGATGATTCTTAAGCATTTGTTTACGAAGAGTTGCAGCTTGCGTGTGCTAATGGTGTCCACCTTCTAGGTACTGCACCCATAAAGCAGCACTGATTCTATGTTGGAGCGGAACAGTCGCAGCTTGGTTCTCAAGCTGATAACATTACTTCTCCAGATTTTAGATAGCATTCCGAACGCAGCTTTAGCCTTTCCGATTCTGCTGCACACATCCAGTTCGGTGCCACCGCGATTAGCCGAGACCACACTTCCTAAATAAAGAAAGTTATCAACTTTCTCGACTTCCAGTCCGGCAATGTTAAGTTGAGCGCGGTTGTTAGAAGAAGTGCTCAGGACTTTTGTTTTGGCTGTGTTTATTTTTAGCCCCACTTTGTTTGCCTCAGCTTCTAGATTTTGGGCCATCAAATGAAGATCCATTATCCGATGTGAAAGTACACAAACATCGTCAGCGTAATCTTGGTGTTTAAGGTAAGATGTCATCGTCCAACGAATTCCATAATTAGCTTCCGTCAATGCTGCACGGAGTACATCGCTGATAACCACCAAGGACAATAGTGGGAACAGTATGCACCCTTGACGTACTCCACTGTGCACGACGTGACACTTGCCGCCCTCGTATGTAGCCTTGATAATAGCTATAAGTTTTTCTGGAATGACTCTCCTGCGCAAGGCCAACCAGATAGCATCTCGATTCGAGCTGTCGAAAGCCTTCTCGAAGTCGATAAACAGTAAATGTAGCGGAGACCTATACTCAACGCATTGTTCGATTATGATCCGTGAGGTGTTTATGTGGTCGATGCAGGAGGATCCAGCATGAAAGCCTGCCTGCTCGACATCGAGAGTTGAATCTGAATGCTCTTTAATTCGTTCTAGAATTATTCTAGCTATTATTTTGGCTACAGCTGGCAGAACACATATACCTCTCGAGTTACCGCACTCCATCAAGTTACCCTTCTTTGGAAGCTTAATGATCATCCCCCTTTTCCACTCCTGTGGAAATTGTTCACTATCCCAAGCTCTCCGTATTAGCGGATGCAGCAAATCTCCCGATGTATTTGGCGCCGCTTGAAATAGCTCGGCAGGGATGCCATCAATACCCACCGCTTTTTTCTTCTTGAGGGACCTGATTGCTGTTATTCTTTCAGTTTTACTGGGAGGTACGGTGCAAATTCGGGAATTTGTTGCTTCGAACTGTTCATTCGAATTCAAGATCATACCGCCATCGTCTAAGTGATTTAGCATTGTAGCAAAATGTTCTCTCCATTTAGTGAGCTGATCTTCATTCTTCAGCCCTGTGAGGCCAGTGAGTTGACATATTGACGTTTGTTACGTCTCACACTACACTGCACTTCTTTCTTCTTCGCACGGTATTGGGCTTCCAGCTCGGTTCTCTCTACTGCTGAGGCCGCTGCAATCCGAGCCTTGATTGCTGTACGCTCATCGATCCGTCTCCAGGTATCTGTAGAAAGCCATGTGCGGTGGTGTTTCTGCTTTTTACCGACATACGTGCGTGCCCCAGTCGCAAAAGCATTTTCACAGCACTCCAGTGGTCATCCATGTTCTCTTGCAATATGCTGCTGATTGCTTTTGCTTCTAAGGCGAGATGGTCCCTGAACTGTTGGCGCACTTGTGGAACCTTGAGCCTGTCGATATTAAGCCTGTCGATATTAAGCCTGGTGATGTTAAGTTGGTTTGAGCGGTTGCTGTTGACGGATGCAGTACGAAGGCGTAAATGAGCTACCATAAGATGGTGATCTCGTTCTTGTCCGACGTCAGCTCCACGTCTGTTTCGGACGTCCAGGAGACAATTTCTAAAGCGGCGACTGATCGCAATGTGGTCGATCTGGTTGGATGTTCGTTGCCTATCAGTAGAGACCCAACTGATCTTATGGCAGGTGTTATGCTTAAACAGCGTACCTCCGATGACTAGGCGGTTGGTATTGCGGAAGTCCACAAACCGCTCACAATTGTCATTAAGGTCTCCCACGCCGTGAACTCCCATCACGTGCCTAAGCATGGTGCTGTCGCTACCCACCTTGGCATTGAGATCTCCCATCACCATTACGATGTCCCCATTAGGCGTTTGGTTGTAGGCGGCGCCTAAGTGGCTATAAAAATCATCCTTTTCATCTTTAGTCGCGTCTAGAGTCGGGGCATAACACTGTATGATGGTAATTTTTCTAACTCTACTCTGGAACCTAGCCGTCAATATTCGGTCACTATGGGGCTTCCAGGATATAAGGCTACTACGTGCTGCTGGAGTTAGCATGAGTCCTACGCCGGAACTCCGTGCACTTCCAGCTGGTTTACCAGAGTAGAGCATCACAGTGCTTTTTGACGGGGAGATGTATAGATGTATTCCCCAGCATCGTACCATCTTATCCCGCTCAGCCCTAAGATGTCGATTTTATACCGTGCGAATTCACGCTCCAATTGGAGGAATCTGGCGTTATAAGGCAGTTCCTTGAGTGAGTCCAGGAGGGTCTTAACGTTCCAGAATCCGATCGTTGTCCGTTTTCGATAGCCAAAGGTCGTCAACAAATTATCCGTCCTTATCCGAGGCGATTGTTTCCGTTTCGGTGCAATAGTTTGTTTTAGGGTTGCGGCTCGCTGGGCCACAGACCAACCGACAATTGTCCTGTTTTTTGGCGCAGGAAGCTCGCTATTCGTCCTCTTCCGTTAGCGATTTCCGAAGAAATTCCCAGATGACACCGCGAGGAGGTGGGAGTACGGCTTGCTAACAGAGCTGCTAGGTTTTCGGCTGCAGTGGCTCCTTCTCGTTACTTAGCGGACCAGCACCTATCGGGAGATGCTGCCCCTACGAGGCCTTTGTTAGTCGTTTGCCATCCACCTGATATACAACCATATATTGATAGACGAGATGGGGAATTGAACTAAACCCATCTTCTCAAAGAACATGGATACTTCCGATCGTACGAGTACCTATGTAAGTACAAGCACCATGTCATTTCCTATTGCCGACAATGCACGGACTGCATAGATTACACCGAAAACGTGATTTTCCAATTCACTCCTCGGCACAAGGGAAATCCTATAAAGTGTACTTGGCTAGCCACCGACTTTCGAAAAATCGTTCGTGAAGTGCTTAATAGTAAGAGTCATGAAATGCAGTCGTGAAGTGCATAACGAACGTAATGAAAGCATTACATGTGCAAGAAAGATTGAAGAGAGAACTCAACCAAAAAAATAGAGAAGAATATGCAAAGAATACTTTGAAGAAGGGAAGTACCAGAGGGATCACAAGAAAGAAGGGTAGGTGGGTTTAGTGGGTGAAAATTCTGCACTGTTACGAGTTCCGCTTCATCCTTTAAAGAATACTACCTCAACAAAAAAAAAAAAAAGGTTGGCCTAATAATTCGTTGAAATATTTGTATAAGCTGTGCAGATTGAATATCAAATTATTCGGCTACATTCTTGCTTACTAATGGAATGAATCAGAGTGAAATCTTCGACCAGCTATGAGGTGGTTTAACATCGGGGGGAACCAATACACATATAAGTTCTCAATTTTGAGATGCAAAAAAATTAGTATGTCATACCACTACAATGAAAATCGGTTCATGTAAACACAATTTCCCCCGCCATTATTCATCCAGTGTGTGATTGAAGTAAAAGATACCCCGATCTTACCCCCGGGTAACATTCATCCAGTGTGTGCTGGCCCATTAAGATTATGTCAATTCTTTCGTCTGTACTGCACACTTCACCTCTCTCTTCCATAAACTCGGTTTAACCCCGGGGGAATTAATCCAGTATGCGCTGGCCCAATGGGAATACCCTGGCAGGAGAAATGCAGACACTCGTTAGAAAGTCAGGGGTTGTGCATTGGTGCAGGAGATATTTCGAATGGCGATATGAGTTATAGGTTAAAGTTTCATTAGTGCTTTTAGAATTAGTATAATCCATTCGCAAGGCATACAAGTTCGACATTATTTTGTGTAAAAGTCTTAGGTGACCAAACTTAAAGTTATTTCCGCTATAAACTTTCAAATCGTTAGTGCAGAAGGCCAAATGTCAGCAAGATCGACATTGTGACGTATTAAAATTGTGGCTAGGGATCCTATTTCCTCAGGTTTTCACAATCCCGCGGGTCCGGAAAATAGCCAAAACGATCTCGAGATAGTTTCTGAATCTACTTTAAAGTGGTAATGAAACCATAAATACATATAGTCAGGTCCATTATACTGCCACTGAGTGGTGACGGGTAGATCATACATCTACTCCTGGAAGCACTTACTTCTTACGAAGAATCATTTAGATTGCTGCATGTAATGTAGCCATCCTAATATTGGCGGGCATAGGACGCATACAGAGGAGATGTGCGATGATTCCCAGTGTTGTGACTGCAATCTCTTGAAATAAGAAATGCCATGTCAAATTTAAATATGTCCTAGTTTCGGCATTGAATAAAATAAAAGTGTATCTCGTCTTCCGTCCATTCGCACATAATAGAAACCATAATTCCGCACACAAGATAGTCAAAATTTGAAAAGCTACATTCACTACTCGCTCGCAAAATTCTTAAAAGACAATTAATTTAAATGCACAACACAACACAACACAAACTTGTCATAAACACTGCTCCACTGTTAATTGAAATTTTGCGAAAATAGTTCCATGTCCCCATTGAAAGCGTGTAATTCAATTCACAAAACAGTACATGTAACAAGCAGCCCCCTAACTAATTCAATAACATCCGTCTGTTATCCGATACATCGTGCATCTGATAGCACCCCATGCCATACATCTCCATCACCATAGACAATGGGCTGACAAATGAAACTGTCCAAGTAATTTCCAAAATTCTACACCATGGCACAGATCGAATATGACTGGCTGTAATGCAAACATTGAATATTTCCTCCCTGTTGACACTGAAAACAGATACAGATATACGAGTAGATACTATACTCGTAATGCTGTGGTGTATCTGGTGGTGTTATTATTTCAACTGTGCTCAGCGGGATGCAATTTAAAGCTTCACACTTGACCTAGAAAGATATTATGACAATTTTAAAAATTAATATCTAGCTTCAATGGTCGTTCTAAAAATTACAAACATTGCTAACACATGGCACCGTAAATGTTGGAGGAATTTCCTAGGGGTTGACTCGCAAAATTTAATGAACTTGCCAAATGGCAGAAATGCCATACTAGTTACATAGATTCTCTAAGGACTACATGCAATGAGCGACTCCCACGGATGTATGTACTATCGCAGGACTCTATGGCAGCTGTGGACTATGGATGGTCAGTTTCTCTTTCTTTTTTAAATTTTTCAGCAAATTACCGGAAAACTTTTTAAATACGCTCTTTTTTTGTCCTTCAAGCTGTAGACGCCCTGTGTTATATTTCCCTGGGTGGGGATAGATTTACCATTTTCAGCGATATAAACCTTTTGAATAGTTCTACCACCGGGGAATTGGTAGTGGTTTGGGAAGGGATTAAAGTGAATGAATGCAATCATATCCTTGAAAAAAATAAAAAATTAGAAACACTAACCATGTATTTGATAAGATGTAAGGGAGGAGGAGAAGCATTAGTGGTATTTATATTTTTTAATCCTTAAAGGACTGAAGAAACTTTCTGTTTTGTTTTGGCGAGTTTCCGTGGAACTAAAGTCGCAAGTCCTTTTGAAAACTTTTCGCCTTCAGCCATTCTTGCTAAGAATTGAAAAAACTTGGAGGACATTATGAACAATTTGTAAGGTTTCGACAGCAAGTTTGAGGTTAATGAATATGATAGCAACATTAAGGTCGAATTTATAAAATGGGATGTTGATCAAGACTGTTTAAATAACTTGAAGAAAATAAAATAATTGCTTGCATGCAATATAATTTGTATAGGAAAAACTAGGCAGGTCAATGCTCTTGAATCCTTTCCGAAGTTTCTAGATATTTATCAGTAACGAGGCCATTAGTGTAAGTAGGTAGGTAGAGAAGCAGTTCAGAAAGATCCCAATTAGCGTTAAAAATTGCGTTTCGTTACCAGAAAACTCTTTCATACCAATTTAACTAAGAGTGTTGTTGGTTGTGAAAGGATGATGAGCTTAAACCCAGTCCGTGGAGCTGAGATAAACGATTACTTCTCCAATCTTCTTATCAGCTATCTCATCAGATCCCCGAAGAAGAGTTTACCTAGAGTGTGTTGTCTGATCCTCTCTTGGGCCAAACATCTGCAATGGTTGATCTTTAATGTTTAGGGATGGCAATGGTGTACTGGTAACGTCGTCAATTGCAACGCTAATGGTTCATGGCTTAAATCCTGACGTCAGCAAGCATTTATTTATTTCTCATGAAATATATATAGTGAGTCCGATCAATTGCGAAAGCTTGTGTGAACACTACTGCGAAGGTATAGCACTGGCAGTAGCTTGGTTATATGGTAGGGAAAATTGTTCGTTCTATTGAACAGAAGCAAATACAAGAAATGACAAAAATCTCCCCAGTTATCTGAACGCCACCCCTGGAGTTTCTTTGAAGCATAAACAACTGAACTTCAAACTACTACACCAAATCTTTTTCCCTCTTTCTATCTATCCTTCCCAACGCCCGCACTATGTAAAAACATTTAAAGCCTATTCATTACCCCTTGAGTGCGCGCAAATTATAAAAAAAATGTCCTTGCAGCTTCTACAAAGGCATTGTGGGGGATACCAAGCTTGCCCACATGATCCTCAACTGGCCAGTGGCCTGTAATAATAGCTATAACTCTGGTAATACCTGGTCTTGATTTGTCTAGTAACTCGTTTGACTTGGGTTTGTTGCAGCTGGGCCATATCTTTCTTGATATGACACAACTAGTAAGATTGTTCCACTCTCCATTGATTAGCTGTAGAAAGTGAAGATAAAAATAGCCCTTAACCTAGCGAAATATCGACTCTCAATATTAGAGATTCGTTAAGGGCTGAACCTCTCTCGGCCAAATCGTTAGAACACTCATTACCCTCATAGCAACTGCATCCTGGGACCCAGATGAGAGTGATACTTGAGTGGATACTTTGGTGATTAATTTCAAACCGGCATTGCTCTACCAGTTTTGAGAATGTGATAACCGCATCTATGACCTTGTTAGCAGTTTGACTGTCCGAAAATACAGCGATACTATGGTTAGATGTTGGGAGCCTATTCAGCAAGCGACAGGCTTCCGGTAGCTTGGTTTTAGTGGTTAACATAATCATTTCGGCCTTTTCCGGATTTTCTACGAGGCCACTGCTCGTGGCCCATAAAAGTGCCTTATCTAGAAGCCTCTCCATGAGTTGACTTATCGTGGAGAGGAACTTCCCTTCCGCTGGTAGAACCACATCACCCGCGTACGCGTCCACCTTAAAACCCTCCCTATTGATATTATCCATTGACTTACGAAACCCTCTATCGTGTACCTAGTTCGGTGATAGACTTCTGAATAGAATCAGTAAGGATGTTGTTAAAGGCTTCTTCAAGAGTGTATTTCTATTAGTAATAATTTTTTTTTTTTTCACTATGCGCATAACATCATGAAGAACCTTTTCTGTTGATAACTTTCCAGATTATTGCGGATGTGAAAATCTAGGATACGTTCTTAAGTTTTCAGAACGAAAGTGGACAGGGTAATGGGCCTAGATTAGGCAAGATTAGAGGGAAGTGCACTCAGGTACTTCTCTTTTGTTTGTAGAAAGTGTAAAAACTGTTTATCTCTCGGTCGGTATAGTGAACCAATCTGAGCTCTTTAGGAATCGTATCATGCGTAACATGAACATGTTGGCGGCGGTTTTATGAGATTGGGCAGTCACATAGCAAGTGTTTGATACTTTCTATCTCTTCCGCGTCTTGACAGCTCCTGCAGTGGTCGAGTGAGCTTATGCCTATTCTTAGGGCCATTTTCCCTAACGCGCATTGTCCTGTAAGTACATCTTTCAAGACATGTACTTCTTTTTCTTTTCTTTGCCAGCAGGCTTTTGGTTCTTCCTTCATTCAATACCGGCCATAAACTGCGAGATATGATACAGCGCCTCTGGTATCCATGCAAAATTGATCAGTTCTCTTGTTTTGATGTCAATTTTTCTTTTTAGTACACCAATAAGAACCTCAACTGATCTCTGAGTATGTTCTATATCATATACTGACCCCTTTCAAGCTAGTTATTTGCTATTTAATTCCCTTCTATATTTCTATGTCCGGGAAACTCAGCAGAGAGTTACATCATGGGTATGGCATATATTGTTCAATAAATTTCAGAACTTGGAAACTCTAACTTCCTCACTGTCTAGTGCTTTGATTGCAGCTTTACTATCCACGAAGATAGTAATCTTGTAATAGGTCTAAAATTCTTAGCGGATTCATGTCCCCGTCGGCCCAGCTTCGGGATGAAAACATGTTTAACATGTTTAACATGTTTTCTGGTTTGGGGAATATGCTTTAAATTTAAGCAGCTCCTATAAATTGGAACTAGCCAGTGAATCGCTATGTCCTACAAGCTCTGCAGCATAACAGGCATAATGTTGTTAAACCCAGATGGAGGAGGAAGCTATTTATGGCCCAAGAGATTTCATTCTCTGTAATAATGTTGGTAATGCCATACCATGCTGCCGGTGGTACACAATCGGAACTAGCTTGTTCTACTCTATAGTCGCTGCAGCCTGGAAAATGTGTGTTCATTAGCAGTTACATCATGGGTATGCATTGATTCCGCAGCAGGGTCTGGCCACCTTCCATCCGTATTTTTTTTAGCATTCGACACTTCTGACATACAAATTAGAAGGTGACATCTGTAGAAGCCATGGGTCGTGCCGTTTCAACCACTGCTTTTACTGGGTTTTTTCGTCGTACCTGGTATGTTCTCCCTCAGGGATCTTGATCAGCATCATTGTACATTTCTTGGAAACAGTTTCGTTTGCTTTTGTGGATAACTGCTGCGAGCTCATAACGTGCAGTCTTGAAGAGGTCGTTTGAGGAAGCATTTGCTCTAGAGCGTCCATATAGCTCTTTTGTTTTGTGACATTTGATGCGCAGCTCTTGAATTTCCGTATTCCACCAATAGACTGGTGAGCAGAACCGCTCTTCTTCTAACCATGGTAGGTAGGTAGAAGTGGTTGAGTCAGCAAACCATGCCAAAACTGAATTAGCGCAGAAGCACGGTTTTAATACCACAACTCAAGTGACCTACCGGATGTAAAAAGGACGTTAACTTCTAGGGAAAGGGAAAAGAAAAAGGGTAAGGATTATTCGAATCCACCCCGTTACATTGAGGAAACTGATAATATCCCCAATGCTAATCTCCGCTAACTCTATTAGGTTGTCGGAAAAGGGTTTACCTAGGTGTAAGATTGTTTCTTTCTCATCAGCAATATTGCAGCTGCGACAGTGTGCATTAAATGTAATGCCTATTCTGGCCGCATGAACCCCGATGGGCCAGTACTAACTGCCAGAACTCTTGCGATATCTACACGGTTTCTGTTTAGTAGATCTTGCGTTCTTTTCCGGAAGTATTTAGGCCACATCACACAGTTGCACACCTCCTGGCATCTGCTATCAGCCTTTAGCAGATAATGCGCGAAGATGCCTCCCTTAAGGACCCCCAATGGGACATTCACCTCCTTTGCTAGGGAAGCATCAAGGGCAGATTCCTGCATCGCGAGTTCATCAGCTCGCTTATTTCCCTCAATGTTGCTGTGACCCGGAACCTAAAGGAGACAGATCCTTAACCGATGACCAAGCGAGGCGAGTTCATTTTTGCACAATTCTACTAGCCTCGAAGATGTAGTGCCAGATACTATAGCCTTGATAGCGGCCTGGCTGTCAATGAGGATGGCAATGGTATTTAGGGGTATAGAGATTTGCTTCAGTAGGCGGCAGGCCTCATGTACAGCAAAAACTTCCGCCTGCAAGACACTGCATGAATCAGGAAGCCGGTAAGACCTGGAAATATTGAGGGAATCAGAGAATATCCCCGCCCCTACCCCGCAGTCCATTTTTGAACCGTCGGTGAAGATTGTTGTTTCGAACTCATTTGTCAGTTGGCCAGTCTCCCATTCCGCCCTGGTTGGGAATCTGACCGTGACGTAATTTCTAAAGTTCACTGTGGAAGTTATATAGTCGGTCAGATTAGCTACCAGATCCTGCGGCAGCAAATTCAGGATACTGATGTGACCATACGGATTGGTGCAGCAGCATCCCGTTTCCCTTAGCCTGACCGCACTACATGATGATAGCTGCATAATATGAAGATCGAGTTGTAATAGGTGCAGAATAACGTTCAAGGCATCGGTTGCACATGTCCTCATGGCACCCGTTGCGCCTATAGCCGCAGTTCTTTGTACCCTGTTGATAAGTTTGATGTTATAAGCTTTTCTTAACGCAGGCCATCAAACTAGCGATTCATAGGAAAGAATGGGACCCACCACGGCAGTGTACATCCATAAGACCGTCTTCGGGCGAAGTTCCCACTTTTTACCAAAGGTCTTGTTGCAGGCATAGAAGCCACACAAGCCTTCTTTACCCGTTGCCCAATATTAAGTTTCCAGCTTAGTTTTGGATCAAGTACCACACCTATGTACGTGGCACTGGAGGATAGGGAGAGTAGATGATTATTTAGCCGTGGAAGCGTAAACGTGGGCATCTTGGTTTTAGTGGTAAAGAGCATCAGTTCAGTTTTGCTTCTTACCATAGATGAATACGAAGTTTTTTTTTTATCTCACTGCATTGGTACTTGTAGAGCCCGTCAATGCCAAGTCGCTAACAAAGTTGTAGAAGTATAGTTCCTCATCAAACGATTCTATTTTCCACCTTAGGTGAGGTTAGGTTAGCGTGGAAGGCTGTACTGGAAGCAGACACCCCCTTAGACCACGAAAGGTCCATTGTGGTACCACATGGATCTATGATCACCAGAAAGAACTACCCTTAGAACCAATTGGAACTTGTTATAAAGTGCTGAACGCTGCTGATATTAACCAATTCACCTAAACTATTGAAGAGGTTGCCTCCTAAGTGCAATTTTCTGTCAGCTGAGGTACAGAATGGTATATGGCACGTACAAAGGAGGTGCAGTATAGTTTTTACCCTTTCGTCTCCATACACCTTCTACAGAAGTCATATGCGACTAGACCTAGCCTGATGAAACCTCCCAATAAGGCAGTGACTCGTAGTGACACCTGCTATAGTTGTGATGAGCGTTCTTTTCTGTCTTATAAGACAGTCCGAGCATTTTTGATCTAGCTTGGGCCAGGTCTATCTTGTAATGAGGCAGATAGTGCCCTTAGCTTAATTGCCATTGAGCTTAAGCATCAATTTCACCGTAGCGAGAGGCATGTCGATATATTTTGGCATGTGTTCTACTTCTTCTATTCGCCGCTTGTTTTCTTTGGGAGTACGTAGTTTATAATCGCCTGGTAGTCGCTATGTGTATAATGGTCGCTTACGTTCCAAGTTGTCCTTTGTCCAATGCCATTACTGATATATACTATATTATAGGGGATGTCGGTAATGGAACTCGTATTTCCTCTGCTGAACGTGTGTTTATTTTGGGTGTGTGCCTCCAGTAGGGCTCTTCCTCGTCTATTCGTTTTTCAGCAGCCACATTCGGCGTCCTATGCGTTAAAATCGGATAAATGTGAGCGCCCTTGTTGAATTCTATACACATTAAGCCGGATAAGTGTAAAACGTCCATAGGAAACCGTTAGAGTATTCTGATTTCTATTGGCAAATTGTTGGGAAGCTACATTTTAACGATCTTGTTTAAATTTCAAATTTCAGTTATATACTCGCATAATTCCTTGTAAAGTGAATCCATTTTCAGTACTAGGAATGTAGTCTATGTATACATATTAAGAATTCATAAAGTGCAACAAGAACTGCCCTGGCTATTACCAACTGAAAGGCATACATTTAGAGGGGCAACCTCTTCATGGTAATAGAGCTTCCATTTTTTCTGCAGCGCAACCTCAGACATGAATATATTTATACGTACATACACACATCTGTTCACTTTCCCATCTTTCTTTCCTAAGGAGTCTCGAATTGACAGGTGAGAACTTATTCAGATGTGACCCACTATGTGTATGCACAACCATCGTGCCAACTTTCATGCTACTGTACAGCACACCCTCTAATTACAGTCAGACCACAGCGACACTGGATTTCCGTGCTGGCGTGTCCAGGACTACTGCATGTCGCGAAATGTGATGTATGACTTGAAAAAGCGCAAACGTTGCGATTTTTTTTTTTGTTCTTCTCCCTTTAAGGACCGGTCGATATACTCATAGTTATATTCAACACGAAACGCTTCACTACACAGAACTCTATACTACAACCGGGGTAAGCGAATTTGCATAACCCAGCACTAGCACCAAGTATTCTACGAGTAGATACATAGAAGTAGAATAAATTAATCAACAACGCTGCATGTTCCTCATTCCCGAGGTGTTTTACAAAACCCCAAAAACGAAACAAAAAAAACTCTGACGAAACTTTGTCTGATTTGGCAAATTTCCACGCGAGGTTCTGCAACTTTTGCGAGTGCAATTGCACTAGAAACAACACGCCCTAAAAAAGACAACAACAAAAAAAAACCGGCGACAAGTAGAACGCACAAAAAAAGTGAATGTACGGAAACCTAGACTCGAAAATAGTTCTAAAAATAAAACCAGGACAATCACGTGGTAACAGATTGAAGCTGATACAGCCTCTACACCAAGAGGCGCCCGGTGGGTAACAGCGAAAGTGGAATGAATGTAAAATAATTAAGCAGATAGCGAGCGCTAAAATTTGTATCTCACTTTTTTTTGTCACTGAGAAAATGTTTAGTTTAATTAATTAAAAAAAGACATTCAGTGTATGATAATGGCTATGGCATAAATGTGTGAAACGTATTACATTCGTGTTACTCGTAGGCATGTCTTAAATAACCCCAGCTACATTTATTTAATTATCTTTAACGCTACATCATTTGAGAAGCAGTATACTTTACTTAATGATTACATCGTATACGGCTTTAAGCCATTAATTTACTTCGACCATAATTATTATAACTAAATTACTACCATCAGTGTGCAATGCAAATTGTTAAGGGTAAATGCATGCATTAACATATGTGGATACAAACGAGTATTCCTCCTTTAAATTTTAACTTACGTCTAAGAGTCTAACTCTTTTAATTTAATGGAACACCATGAGTTGATAAGGAAGAGCGTAGGTTTCATTTTTATTTACAAGTGCCGTATGTCCTACACTGAAAGATACAATATTTTTTTAAATTCGTGAGATAAGTAATAATAGAAACTAAATCCTTCTTCTTCTTCTTCTTAGATGGCGCCACAGTCCGGGGTTGGACGTCGGTCTCAACCAACAAACCTCTCCAGCCAGCACGGTTACGAGCCAGCTGCCTCCAGTTGCGCACGCCAAGTTGATTAAGGTCCCCCTCCACTTGTTTGCGCCACCTACCGCGAGGTCGTCCTCTACTGCGCCGTTCGTCCGGGGTGGATTCGAAGACTTTCTTAGCGGGAACGTTGGGCTCCATCCGCTCTAAATGACCCAGCCATCTTAGTCGCTGTATGTGAACTCTTCTGGCTATGTCGATGTCCTTGTACAGGCCGTATAGTTCGGCATTGTACCTTCTCCTCCACTCACCGTCTATGCAGACGGGACCAAAGATCGCTCGAAGAACTTTTCTTTCGAAATAACCAAGGGCATCCTCATCCGGTTTTGTCAAAGCCCATGCCTCTGCGCCATACAGCAGGACTGGGATGATTAATGTCTTATAAAGAGTTACCTTAGTAGTTCGAGATAGGGCTTTGCTACTCAATTGCCGTTTTAGCCCATAGAAACAACGATTGGCAAGAGTAATTCTCCGTGTGATCTCCCTACTGATGTCATTTGCGGAGCTGACCATACAGCCTAGGTAGACAAAATCCTTTACTACCTCAAAATTGTATCTGTCTATTGTGGCGTTCTGTCCAAGACGCCGATGTTGGGTGTGCTTTTTTGTAGACAGCATATATTTTGTTTTGCTTTCATTGACCGCTAGACCCATCTTTGCTGCCGCGTTCTCAATACTCGTAAATGCCCCATTGACTGCCCGCTGAGTTCTTCCGATTATGTCAATGTCATCGGCATAAGCGAGTAGTTGTACAGACTTGAAGAAGATTGTACCTCCGGGGTTGGCTTGTGAGTTTCGTACAATTCTCTCAAGTACTATGTTAAAGAGATCGCATGATAGCGCGTCGCCTTGTCTAAGACCTTTCCTGACATCGAACGGTTCGGTGATGTTCTTACCGACTTTGATGGAGCAGCGAGAGTTCTCCATCGTCATTCTGTACAAACGGACGAGCTTGGCAGGGACGCCAAGACTAGACATGGCTCTGTATAACTCGTCTCTATACACGCTATCATAGGCAACTTTGAAATCGATGAAAAGGTGGTGCATATCGATTTTATATTCATGGGTTTTTTCCAAGATCTGCCGTAGTGTGAATATTTGGTCAATGGTGGACTTTCCTGGCCTGAAACCGCACTGATAAGGACCTATGAGGTTGTTGACGATCGGTTTTAGGCGTTCACATAGTACGGCACACAGGATCTTATACGCGATATTTAGGAGACTTATACCTCTGTAGTTGGCGAAGTTTAGAGGGTCTCCTTTCTTCAGGATCGGGCAAACGATGCCCTATCTATCTATGTACCTATTAAAGCCGTCATACAACTATGCCTGGGACAAAAATTGCATTGATTGATACACAATATATTATTCCTGCTTAGAAAATTGTACACCTTATGGTTCATAATCTTTTTAAGCATTTTCGATAAAAATGCAAGATACGAGAGTTACAAGTCTTTATTCATTACTATTTTTGGGAATAGGCACAATTTTGATGCATTTCTAAACAGTTGGAAAAGTGCCAATCAAAAATATCGTATTAAAACATGAGCTATGCACTTTAAATTGCAAGGAATTGTAGCATTCACAAAAACTGGATGGATTTCATCAAGTCCCATAGAATTTAACATAACATGTGTACACCATTCCAAAACGTCTGCTTCATCACATCCAAGGGAGAAGAACGCAAAAAACGAACGTAAATAATAACAATTTAACGATAATTCGTGTTTACAACACAGGAAGAAATAACTGCTGATATTAAGTAAATGTCAAACTATTATCACAACATAAACCTAAAACTTTTTGTTGATCCAGAATATTTTATTTCTGGCGTGTGATCTATATGGATCATAGGTGGTAATAAAATGCGAAGTGTAATGAACCTACTGTAACCTACCTCAACCGCAAAGAATTTCATTCAAAAACGATGACCACCACTTCACACGTAACAACATAATCAATGACACAGCAACAGATAGAATCAAATATACGATGACTAACACTATGGGACGATCGTCAGCGTACACTATACAAAGTGATGACACTTCAGGGATGCGGGCAACAGTACGAAAACAATACAATGACCTGCTATGTACTAAGGCTGATTCACTAAGTGTCGTAGGCATCATATTGACATTAGACTCCGTGGCCCAGATATTAGTTATCAATAGTCTAAAATATTGCAGCTTTAGAGGATTTATAATATTAGAACGGAGTGGATGGAGCAATGGGGTCTGCGTCCGTCCATGATTTACTGGATGTACACAGCGATTGTCAGACCCATCTTTACCTATGGAAATATTGTATGGTGGAACGCAACAGACAAAACCAGCTAACTTAAAACACTCACAAAGGTACAATGATTAGCATGCATGATTATAATAGGAGCACAGAGCTCAACACCACAAGCGGGTTTAGAGATGTTGCTAAATATCCCTCCCCTAGATGGGAACATACGATGCACAGCTTGCAAAAGTGCGATTCGTCTCAAACAATCGGGCGCATGGAAGCAAAGCTCCTATGGACATGGATCTATACTCAACAGGTATAGTATAACCGATCTCAACAGAACAGCAGATTATATCATACTCTATATAGATTTCGACAAGGACTACTATACTTTTATTCCCGAATGACAAGAGTGGGACTCCAACACATTAATTAATGTACAGGATATTCAACTCTACACGGACGGGTCTAAAAAGGATATAGGAACTGGCTCTAGAGTTTACTGCGAGTCACTTGAAATCAACGACTCATACAAACTCTTGGATGACTGTAGCATCTTTCAAGCTGTGGTCTTCGGTATTGACAGGGCTGCACATACTATATATAACAAAAAACAAAATCCTTCCAAGATTAACATTTTCGTGGATAGTCAAGCGGCAATCAAAGCACTAGACAGCGAGGAAGTCAGATCACAAACAGTTTCCAGATGCTGTAACACGTTGAACAGAATAAGCAACAGCCATGACGTAACTCCCTGCTGGGTTCCTGGACATAGCAATATAAAATAAAACGATACAGCAGATGAACTAGCCAAAAAGGGATCAGCATTGGATTTTCAACACACTCGGATGTCAGTAAAAACTCCAATTGGTGAACTGAAAAGGAAAATAGATCTAAAAGCAAGAGAACTGATTTACTCCGTTTGGAGCGACTGTGTCATATCTTGCAGCTTATGGCCGAAAGTGGATGAAAACAGAACAAAAAGCCTTTTGGCGGTGAATAAAAAAGAGATTCGCATCTTGACAGGTGCGCTAACAGGACACTGCGTGATAGGGGTAATGGCCGCTAGATTAGGCGTCAACACACCCGACCACTGCAGAAGCTGTCAAGATATAGAGAAGACAGAAACCATCAAACACATGCTATGCAATTGCCCAAATCTTTAAAACCACCGCCTCTGCCATATGGGAAACAGGTTTTTTGGCGAAATAGGGGATCTCATACAAGTCCCAATAAGGAACATGATAGGCTTCATAAAGAGCACAGGCTGGTTCACAACAGAACCGATCGCAAGATAATAATTTAAGTACAGGTTCTGCTCTACAAAGGGAAACACAATGGACCGAATGGCTCCTGCGATAAGCACTTAGGTGCACTTCCCTCCAACCTAACCTAACCTAAGACGGATTGGAAATTTTGGTACATAAGCTTCGGTACTTATTTTGGAATCCAAATATTTCTCATCTTTTGGCAGTGATTTACAAGGGGTTTCTGTTTAGCTTGAAAAACCGTCAACCAAATTGATCACATTGCGATCAACGCAAGGTACTCTTTTATTATTCTGGGTGTCAGGACTTTTCGAGGAGCTATCTAGTTGTAGCCGAAATACAGATGCGGATATCCGAAACGAAGCGAAACCAACAAAATACTATGAGGAAGTTAACCGTCGGAAGGCTACAATAGCAAGAGACCACCAGAGCCTTTGTCAACCGCCAACAGCAAATGCGGAAGACCAGTGTCAACATTGCCAACGAGTCATCAGAGATTCCGCTTCTGATAAACTGGGTTTCTTTCAACCGCTACAACGAAACTCCTGGTTTGATGAAGAATGCCGGTAAGCACACGCAGCAAAGCAAGAGTCATACAATGTGGCTGGCGCTGCATAGAAGGACTAGAGCTGCTCGCGAGCTCTGTCAGCGAAGAAGAAAAAAAGGAACATCGAAATCTCACTTCTTCCTTTTTATCAGCGACGTTATGATCCGAAAACAAGGGATCATAACCCTCCCACTTCACCGCATTTCTACTGATCCGCCTGCGGGGTTCGCCTGAACATCGAACATCGTCATCTCACAAAGAACAAAAAGGATCATGAAAGCGCTCGATCATCGATATTGAGAGATTCTATTTTGGAATGATCTTTACCAAAAGGTAACAAGGTAAAAGGTAAAAACAACATGCCAGGGTTTCAAATCCAGAACAGAAGCCTGTAGGGACGAAAATGGCAATATAGTAGTAGAATGGGAGTATGTGCTGATGATATGGAACGAGCACTTCTGCAGACTGTTAAACGGCGACGATGAACAATATTCCACTGACAGGCAGAAGGAAGTTTAACTTAAATCCAATAAAGCTGGTAGAGCCGATGGCTTTGCCGCCGAACTTTTCAAGGCAGGAGGAGGTGAGTTGGTAAGGGGCATGCACCAGCTCATCTGTAAAATGGTCGGAAGAAGGTATGCCCGATGAATAGGAATTCAGCATCATTTGACAGATCCTGAAGAAATGAGACCCTCTGAACTGTGCCAACTACAGAGGTATAAATCTTCTCAACATCGCACGTAAGATCCTGTCTGGCATATTATGTGAACGTCTAAAACCGCTCGCCAATAACCTGATAGGTCCTAATTACTGCAATTTCAGTCCGGGAAAGTCCCCCATTGACCAAATATTCATACTGAGGCAGATCTAGGAGAAAACCCAGGAATATAATTGAAACGCATTATATCTTCATCGATTTCAAAGTTGCCTAGAGTGTATAAAGACGAGTTATACGGAGCCACGTCTAATCTCCATTAAAGTCTGTAAGAACACCACCGAAGGTTTTTTTTTTTTTTTTTGATTGGGAGGGGTAATCTTCAAAAGACGAAACTCAGTACGTCCTGAGTAACAGTGTGGGACTCTTACCCACTAAACCCCCCTCCCACGACCGCCCCATTCCCCGCGGTACTGCCGTCAAGCATTTCATCGCGGGGGGGGTTTTAGTCTGATGTATTCGACTAGTGCATGTTTGGATTATCCTGCTCAGCATTGATTGTATTTCGCCGGTCTGATTCTTTCCTTTCTCTTTCTAGGGTTCTTAGAATCTTCATTATGCGCATTGTGCTCCCAGCGACTGCGTCCCATGCCTCCTGGCTTTTGAGCATTTCGCCAACGATGTTTTCTGGCGTCAGTGGGTGGCCGAGTTCACTCCTTAGTGCATTCCTTTCGTCGAGGAATCTTGGGCATTCAAAAAATATATGTTCTGCGTTTTCTACGCAGTCAGCGCAATGCGGACAGTAAGGGCTATTGTCGTGTTTATACTTATGTAAGTACGAACGAAAGCATCCATGGGCCGTTAGGAACTGCGTTAAGTAGAACTCAAGTTCTCCATGTTGCCTGTCGAACCATGGCTGGATTTGGTGTATGAGCCTATGGGTCCACCTGCCTTTCTCAGAAGCATTCCAGCGTTCTTGCCATTCTCTTAGGCTTTCTGCTCTATAGAGCCGGTTTTCGCTGGCCTCGTTTCTTTCTCTTCTTGCGCAGTACTGACGTTGCTGTTCTACTGCCAGGATATCTATTGGGAGCATTCTCGCTACCACGCAAGCTGCATCGCTAGAAGTAGTGCGAAATGCGCAGCTAGCTCTCAATGCACATATTCGATACACAGATGTGATATGTGATCTGTATGTTTTAATTGCCATGGCCCCGGCCCAAATTGGTGCGGCGTATAGGATTATAGACATAACCACTCTAGCCAGCAGTAACCTACGGCTATGTCTTGGTCCTCCTATGTTGGACATGATACGCGCGAGTGCAGCACTTGCTATTGCACCTTTTCGGCCTACATACTTAAGGTGATCTCTAAATGAAAGTCTCGTATCTATCATGACACCTAGGTATTTTATATGCGGTTTAGATGTTATTTCATGGCCGCCGACTATAATGGTGAGAGTTTCTACCTTCTTTCTACTACTTATCAGGACTGCTTCAGTTTTATGCTCCGCCAGTGTTAGACCAACTGAGGTGAGCCATTTTCGTATTATCCTTATTGTCGCATTGCTTATCTGTTCCACCTCCTCCCTGTATACTCGTAAGACACTAATCATCCGAGTTCTATTGTATGGCGGAGAGATTGTGCAAGGTTTGCTCACATACAAACGCTCTTCCAAATAAAAAAAAAAAGTTGACTGCCGTCAAAAGTGGCCAATTAATTGCAGAAGTTTTGGAAATTATTCGCTCTCCAAAAAGTTGCCTTTAAGTAACACTCTGGTCCGACAAGTAGTGGCTCTATCCTACTGAAACCACATCTAAGGCCTGTTTTCAACAACAGGACGTAAAAACTGTTCAGTCATGAAGCGAGTAACCGTGACTCCACTTTCGTCTTCATTTTCACAGAAGTGAGGCACAATGATCGTTGTAGATGAAAGCCACACCATACCGTACAACCTAGGAGATGCAATTGACGTTGATGAATGGATGTCAGCTTTTTTAGAATCGCAAAACCTTGAGTTCTGCTTGCAAAGCCATTCAACAGTTAATGAGCTTGACGGGTCATGATCAGATTTTGAATAAAGCCATTTTCATTTAAAAAAATTCAATTCTGTTATTCTGGTTCTTTGTTCGGTTTTAACAACCAGAATATCAGAATTGAATTGTTCGGTTTTAAGTGGGCGCCGTGGCGTAAGTGGTTAGTGTGTCGGATCACTACGCATGAGGTTCCAAGTTCGAATCCCAGAAAATACCAAAAAAAGTTTTTTCACGGTCCCACCTCTCGCGAGCGTCTGACAAACATCCGAGAGTATTGTTGTCTCGAAAAAGCTTCTCAAAACAAATTACCCTTCGGATACGGCAGTAAACTGTAGGTCCCTTCCATTCGTGTGAAAAATATAACGCACACAACATGAGTGGTTGCGAGAAGCTAGGCCCTGGCACTTTAAAGAGCTGTTGCGCCAAATATTTTTTTTTTGTTCGGTTATAAATCTCTTTCTGGCTTTTTCCCTAGTTTTAGTTTCCTTGCCTAAAACTTGGTTTCTTTCTATTCTGGCATCCTTGTGTCTATTCTGTCACAACCCAACTTAAGTGGTTATCGCTTTGGGGCCAAACAGATAAGCGAAAAGGTCATTAACCCTTTCATGACCAGTGTAGTACGTGTACTACATGGACTTTGTGTATTTATAGTATTTATAAATTTCACGCTAGGTATTCAAATATTTACTTAAGTTAGTGCTAGAACCTTTCCCTCTCAGTAAAAAAATCACTAGATGTCCCCAAAAGCGACAGAAGGCCTCTTTTTTTCCAATCTGTACCCCTGCTTTCAAAGATTGGCGGTTTCAAAAAAGGGCACAGACTTAGTAAGTCTCTAAAATTGTGAACAAAACCTTAAAAACAGTGAAATTACTTCCACAGGCTTAGTGAAATATTGAATGTTTATAATATTTTAAAAGATGTATAAAAATATATGTCCAAACCCTTTGATTTTATTGATAAATGTCCATGTCATTCTAAAATGACACCAAGCACCTGTGGAGGTTTTTCATTTTTTGACATGTTAGTTGTATACTACACCAGGCAACTGTGGAATAAATAGTTATAATTTTTTCAAGGCAAAATGTTCCATCATCAATCAAAACGCCTCGATGAGACTACAATTAAGAAGATCCTTGAAATAGAGTGGGATAGGTCTGATGACGAGTACGAAAGTGGCAATGATAACGGTGAGGAAGAGGTAAACACAATTTTTGAACATGGCTGGGAAAATGCAATTGAATTGGGAAATATCGACGAAATCGAACTTATTGATCAGGTTGTTAGTCACGAAGAAATCGTTACGTCTCAAAATGAACACCCCGATTTCGATGAAAGTACCACCGTTGAGACTGAAGGGGCTCCTCAGAAGGATATTAATGTTAAAGATTTGAAATGGCGTAAAGTGTTCTTTGAAGTTCCAGAGAGTGAGTGGAAGGACCATCTTCCAATTCCACCAAAACCGTGTCCAACTCCTTTGGAATATTTTCGCCAATTCATAAAGAAGGAAATGATGCAAAAGCTTTGTAATGTGACTAACAAGTACGCTTTGCAAACGACTGGTATCGAACTCAAAGTCTCAGTCAAGGATATCGAAACTTATTTCGGAATTTTGTTATATATGGCTATAGTTCGAATGCCGCGATACCAAATGTTCTGGGGAGAAGAAGGCCAAAATGGTATTATTTTCAAATCCATGTCCAGGTCTAGATTTGAACAAATTAAAAGATACTTTCACATTAACGACAACCTGCTGATGAAAGAAAAATCTGATCCATCTTTTGATAAGCTTTTTAAAGTCCGTCCTTTATTAGATCATCTTTGAACAAATTTGAAATCGGTTCCAACGGAAGAATTTAATTCAGTTGACGAGCAAATCATACCTTTCAAAGGAAGATCGTGCTTTAAACAGTATATCAAAATGAAGCCTCATCACTGGGGTTTTAAAGTTTTTACACTAGCAGGAGTGTCAGGAATAATGCACGATTTCGCATTATATATAGGAATGGAAACATGCAAAAACAGAGGACTTGGTTTTAGCAGTGATATTGTCTTAGAGCTAACTTCATCATTGCCCAGCGGAAAAAACTATAAAGTTTTCTTCGATAATTGGTTTTCGTCAATTAAACTTTCTGCTGCACTTCTGGAACACAAAATATTTTGTGTCGGAACAATCCGTCCGACTAGGATCGGTAATTGCGCCTTGCTCTCAGAAGCAGATCTTAAAAAGAAAGGAAGAGGTAGTTTTGACTGGCGAGTTGAAAAAGACTTAAATATAGCCATGGTACGTTGGTTTGATAGAAAAGGTGTTTTGCTGATTTCTACACCATCTTGCGTAGAGCCTTTAGATAAGTGCAAGCGCTGGAACAGCAAGGAAAAAAAAACATGATGAAGTAGTTCGACTTTGTTTAGTTCAAATGCACAACAAGCATATGGGAGGCGTGGACTTAGCAGACATGCTTATTGAGCTTTACCGAATTGATATGAAATCAAGTAAATGGTTTACTGGTGCCTCAATGTATCCGTTGTCACAGGTTGGCTGCTATTCAGGAGACACCTTAAGCAAATGAATGATACCCGGAAAACTACCTTACTAGACTTTCACCTTCATATAGCTAAGGGGCTAATGATGTCCGAAAAGCCTTACCAATTTTTTGACGTACCAATTCCAGACAAAAAGAAAAAAATAACACACTATGATCCGGTTCGTGATGTAAGAATGGACCAAATTGGACATTGGCCTCAGTACAGTGATAAACAGAACCGATGTAGATATTGCAAAGATGGCCAGTCAACGGTAAAGTGTACAAAATGCAATGTGACACTCTGCTTCACCAAAAAGAAAAATTGTTTCATGCAGTATCACTTAAATTAAAAGTATTTGTATATTTGCGGAGAAAGCTAAAAAACTGCCTTCATATCTGAAATCTTCATTTTTTTTTATGTTCCCCTTATGCTTATGTTTGTTTACTTAAATGAATTTCTAAAAAAAACAATAAATTTAAAGTTTTTAGTTTTTAATTATTCTTTATTCTTTTTTTCAATTTGATGGTTAGAGTTTATATATTTCGAAATACTGAAATTTTACTACCATATATGACCAGTATAGAAATGACATTCCTTATCTAGTAATCGGATCGTCCTTTTTTTTTTTTTTTTGGTTTTGGCTTATTTGAGCCCTAATAAGTCATAATTTTATAATTTTATAGAAACACTTTTTTCCTGGAGCTAAAATGCAGAGCTGTTATGAAAGGGTTAAATTCGTAAACCCCGTTGTGACTTATGGCTCACTCTGCACAACTTTTCTATGTGATGTTGTCATTCTATCTAACAGTCTGGAGCATTTCTGATTTTATTATTTTATAATTGTACGATACGCAAGGTAACTACAATAATTACTATATCGGAACAATTAAACCATCTGCTTTGTATTCGCATGATCAGTTAGATGTAGTGATGTTATTTGATTCAGGAATAAAAAAAAAAAAACAAAAAACCTCCCGACGATTAACATATCTACAATCTATCCCCTCTTATCCCAGTTCTTTTTCGATTTCATTACAGATTCCACGAAGGCTATTCAATCTGAAGTATATATCACTCGGTGACAATACGTTTCGAAACACTGCAAGTGAATTGTTTCACACGTCATAGCATGGCATCAGCATAAAGCACACTCACCGCGATAAACATCCGTTCACGTTATTAGTTTTTTTTTTCTTCTTTCAAATTTATTCGGGAGTAAAACAAAAAAGATTTGATATCGATGATCCGTGATCGGTGTACGAAATGTAAATTTGTTGAAAGTATGTAAAAGGTTAAGAATAAAATGCGATAGATAAATCGAGCACCAACCTACATTACAATTTCAAATTGAAAAGGGAAATTATTCTGGTGACGTAAAAAAGGCCAAAAGAATACAAATTCAATTTCAAATAGAATACTATACAATCGGATAAAAGCCGTGAAGATATGGATGACGGGCGGATAAATATTCCACTCGTCGGTAAAGACAATACAAACAGTGCGATGATTCTCGCGGCCGGTACGGTTAGTTTCCAAACTACAACAAATTCAACATCAAATCAACACAGTGCAATGGCGGCATCTGTTGCAAAGGTTCAAACGGATTTCGTTGGGAATAATCTGAAAAATGGCGCTCTAAATCATGGGTGAGTTTAGTTATTAATTTGATAAAGTTCGTATTGAAATTGTATACTTTGTGCGCTTGATAAAATATTCCGATAAAAATCACAATCACTAACTCTCTTCCTCATAAGAAGAAAACGACGGACTTACTAATAATTCAGCACTAGAAATCAGTTAAAAAAATTACCAACGTAAATTATACTGTGGAGCTTAAATTGAAATCTATCAACTTTAGGCCATCTCTTGCTAATGAGAATGCTTTTCTTGAATCTATTACATTAAGACCTATTTGACAGTTACGAGTATCATTAAATATTTTCTGACACTTTTTTTATTTTGAAATTTATTTATTTTTGTGTTCACTGTTTTTGCTACATTCTATCGAAAGGCGTTGATGGGAGACCGGAAGTGCCGGCAGAATTGCTGGAGATCGAAAAATTCTAAAAGAATGTCTCCTGGGAGTTAAATTTGCTTGTTTTCTAACAAAATTAGTTTTGATAAACGCATAACCCCGCGGCTACCAGGTGATTATGTAAGTGGTGTGCCTGATGCTCTAACATACATGCCAGGACGATTAGTGTCGTCTATCTAAGAGTGATCTAAATTGTACGCCGAATTTAATTTTAAAATAAAACCTATTTTTTCACACTTAAGTCAAATAATTTTTAGTGAGTGTTAAAGTTACGTAATGCGGTTAAATATGAAAAATTATGTGGTTCATATTCTTCTGACAAAAATCTCAATGACGTGTTTGCAGATAGTCTGATTAAAGTGACCAGTGACCCGTCAGATACACTTTTCAGCTAAACATTTGTATTCACCTTGTTGGCGGGGACCTGTGATTTAAGATATTTCCACAAAAAGAAGTCTAGAGGATTGAATCCCAAGATCTTGGCAGACAATTGACTTCCGACTGCTTGGGGTTAAAGGAAAATTCTTTGCCAGTAACAGGCTATAACGGGTGAGCCATCTAGTGGTTTCTTTTTAAATTATAGGTTATTTTGACACTGACAGCTGTTTCCCGCTCGAAATCTTGACAGGAAGTCAGTATCATACCTCCGCGGAACGAAATGAGTCGCTTTACGCTTGAACAATATTGAAAACTTATTTCCAAAGTGAGTGCTGTGTAGCCCAAACAGTGCGTTTTTTGAAAAGAAGTTTTGGCTGAAATGAAGCACCCACCACGCCTGTTGTACGCAAGTTTGTGCAAAAAGTTCGTGAGACTGGTATGCTAGTGCCAGCATGGTCTCCGTCAGTTGCGCACAGACGAGAATGTGGCTGCTGTAGCCGAGAGTGTGAGACTCAATTCACGAACATCAACTCGTCATCGATCTCAACAGCTTAACATTTCACGCACTAGCCTGAGGAGAATTCTGCAGAAAGATCTGGGATTATTCGCTTACAAGGTCAAATTGATTCAGCAATTGAAAGCGAACGACCATCCGCTTCGTTATCGCTTCGCAGTTTGGGCCTTAGAGCAGCTTGAATTGGACAACGATTTTGGGCGAAAAATTATCTTTTCTGACGAGGCACATTTTCATCTCTCATCTCGGCGGCTACGTTAACAAACAAAATTGCCGCATCTGGGGCTCGGAAAACCCGCACGTTATTGTAGAGAAGCCAATGCATCCACAGAGAGTGACATTTTGGTGCGGATTGTGGAGTGGTGGCATCATTGGACCATTTGTCTTCGAAAATGAGGCTGAGAACAACGTTTCGGTCAACGGTGGGTGTTACAGCGCCATGTTAAGGAGTTTTTTTTTAACTGAAATTGAGGAAATGGATTTGGATGACCTCTGGTTTATGCAGGATGGAGCGCCATGCCACACAGCCCATGCCACAATCCGCACCAAATTCCCAAATCATCAGCCGTCTTGGCGATGTCAATTGGCCGCCTCGGAGCTGCAATTTGTCCCCTTTGGACTTTTTTTGTGGGGAACCGTAAAGGACCGATGTTATGCCAACAATCCGGAAACGATTCAAGCACTTAAGGCCAATATCATCCAAACAATCCGTGAGCTACAGCCCGAAACCATCAACAAGGTCTTGGAAAATTGGAGTGATAGAATGCGCTACTGCGAGGCCAGCCGAGGCAACCACTTGAACGACGTTGTATTCCATAATTAATGGGAATGTTTGCTCTTACGAATAAAGCCATAACGCATGGACAAAATTTCATTTTGTTCATTTTATTGCATTTTTAAAAAGAAACTTGTAGTTGGCCCACCCGTAGTGTCACTAATGCTTAGCAAGCCTAGCGATAGCGAAGTGTCTTGTCAAGACATCTTGTTTGTTGTGCTTTCTGCTGAGAGACAACAAGAATGTCACTGATTTCTTACAGATGTCGGGGACCATTTGTTTAGTTAAACTACATCCTCAAAATCCGTCCTCTACTGTGCCGTTCATTCGGTATGGATTCCAATATATTCCGGGTTGGAACGTTGTCTCCATCCGATCTACATGACCCAGTCGTGTATGTAAACTCTTCTGGCTAAGTTGATGTTATTGTATATACGGTTCAGCATTGTACCTTCTCCTCCATTCACCGTCTATGCAGACATTTGCCAGATATTTGGCGCAACAGCTCTTTAAGTGCTTGGGCCTAGCTTCTCGCAACCACTCGTGTTGTGTGCGTTATGTTTTACACACGAATGGAGGGGATCTAGAGTTTAGTGCTGTATCAAAAGGGCAGTTTATTTTTAGAAGCTTTCTCGTGACAACAATGATCTCGGATGTTTGTCAAACGTTCGCGAGAGGTGGGACCATGAAAACACTTTTTGGTGTTTTCTGGGATTCGAACTTGGAAAATCACGCGCAGTGGCCCGACACACTAACCACCAGCGCCACTGCGCCCTGGGACTGGGATGATAAGTGTCTTATAAAGAGTTACCTTATTAGTTCGAGATATGGCTTTGCTATTCAATTGCCTTCCTAGCCCATAAAAGTACCGATTGGCAAGAGTGATTCTTCGTTTGATCTCCCCACCGGTGTCCCTTGCGGAGCACACCATAGAGCCGAGGTAGACAAAGTCCTTAAATTTCTCAAAATTGTATTTGTCTATTGTGGTGCTCTGTCCAAGACGTCGATGTTGGATTTGCTTTTTTGTTGGCATTATATATTTTGTCTTGCTTTCATTGACCGCTGAATCCATGAGTTCTTCCCACTATGTCAATGTCATTGGCCTAAGCAAGTAGTTGTACCGACTTGTAACCCCTAGTCTCAGCTGGCAATAATTCATTGCAAGAAATATGTCAAGCAATCATAAATTTGAATTATTTCAAGCAATTTGCGGTCTCCATTGAAAATTTAAATTGCTTGACATATTTCTTGCAATGCATTATTGCCAGTGGAGACTAGGGGTAAAAGTTTGTACCTGTGGTGTTTGCTTGTGAGTTCCGTATAATTCTTTCAAATGTTATCTTAAAGAGATCGCATGATAGCCCGTCTTCTTGTCTAAGACCTTTCCTGACATCAACCAGTTTTGTGGTCGTCTTACCGATTTTGTATATATAAGCTAACTTTATAACCCAGAACGAATAACTATGTTATTCCAAAGTATCAGCAAATAAAACATATCTCCAAACTCTCTTGGATTTGCAGCATTTTTTTAGTCTTTCAAGGAGACTCCACCCGCATGGTCGAGTCATGCTACTTGCAATCCCAATGAATCATGCAAGCATATAGTAGGCAACCAAATCGTAAGTGCTTTATAACGCGTGGCTTATACATTAATTATAAGTGTTGGGACCGATCAAAACGTGTCTCATGAATACGTTAAAAAGATTGGCCAACTGATTGAACAAATAAATTCACCTACCAGCTATTGGGACCGCAATCTTAGGAGCCCTATATAGTTTGCCACTATTATTTCTATTTTTCTCGTTTAATAATTTATTCATCGTGTGAGGCATAAGGTGGTTATGGTCGATCTATCAAGGGCATACTACAGCAAGAATTGACGAGAAGTTGTAGTTCAAGTTGTGCCTACTGTGGTCCCATCGAAAGTAACTTAATCTGAGTAACTAATGAGTCGCATATAATTTATGTGCAGAATTTATCTGCAAAATCTTAGTCACTATTACCAGCTGTGGTGTTTCTAGGGTTAAATTTAGAATGTGTGATTTTTTTTTTTTTTAAATTTGCTCGCTCTCAAAAGGCTATGAAAACAATTTAAATGGAAAAAAGAAAGAAAGAGAGAGAGAGAGAGAGAAAGAAAGAGATGGAAAGAGAGAGAATCGGTACCAGGAACACGCCTCCATACGAGTACGAACCCAGACCCTACATACTTCAAGCACTCTCCCCGCAGGACTACCGTTAAGTACTATTTCGCGACGCTAATTAGTCTTTACAGATCTGCTTTCCTCTTTGCCTTTTTCTGTTCATAGCCGTTCAATTATCCTAAGTTCGACATGAACGCTGACCACTAAATCCATTTACTTCGTGTCAGATCTCTTCTGACTCTACCATATCTACAGTGATCTCTATGCGGTCCGCTAAGTTTGGGTCTCTTGGTATTAAGCGCAGACAGTGGAACATCACGTGTTCTGCGGCTTCTTCCTAGTTATCGCTGCACGGACAAAGTGGTGAGCTGTCGTGCCCGAATCTATGCAGGTACTTTCTGTGTGACCAGCTAGGTACTGTGTAATAGAACACCTCTCCTACTTTTTTTCACCCGAATTTCTATGTTGGGGATGAGTTTGTGTGTCCGATCGATTTTGTCATTTTGCCCTCTTCTACTTTAAAAGCTCCTCCATGCTGCCAATTCGCGAGTTTCTGTTATACACTCGTTTCATTTCGTCGGCCAGTATATCGATGGGTATCATTCCAGCTACGACATATTGAATATTGGACGAAAATGCAAGAAAACCTCCAATTTAAGAAAGACTATATTTAGATCCACTGTTGTTCGGCAGTATCCATGCTAGCCGTTGTTCCTACATTCTCTAGGTTCGACTCAAAGTTTAGCCTATTATCTAAAAATCCAACTGGGTATTTGACTGCCTTCTTCTTCTTCTTCCTCTTCTCAGTGAGATTATGATCCGAAAATAAGGGATCACAACCCTCTCACTTCACCGCATTTCTACTGATCCGCCTGTGGGGTTCGCCTATTTGATCTCAGAAAATATCGGCAGACCTCCCGATTTTGGATCACTCGGTTACTGAGGCCAATGAAATGCCGATGTCGTCGCATTTGTCTGATCCAGGCGTTTATAGGCCTGCCTTTCCTACATCGCGATGTCTTTGGAACTTGCATAGATATTGCGTTTTTAACAGGGTTCAAATTATCTCTTCTTTGAACGTGGCAATACCAACTGAGCCGGTCGCGCTCTATCTGTTGTACGATGGTTTCCTTGATGTGAAAGCTTCCACGGATCTTCGAACTTCTTATTCGATGAAGCTTTGTCACTCCTGCTGTCATGCGAAGCATCTTCATCTCAGCTGCCGTTACTCTCATACTTTTTGTACATCGTCCAACATTGTGAACCGTATGTGAGCGCTGGACGCACAACTGCGGTGTAGAGCCTTCCTTTCAACTTAGGTGGCATTTTTCTGGGACAGGAGATAGCGGAATTTTCCCGCCACTTCATCCACCCTATACTTAGGCGATGATTGATGTCGTCATCACAAGTTGCTTTGCTATTGATCATACTCATAGATCCCAGATATTTGAACTTTTCGCACTTGGGAAGCACTGTTCCATTCAAATAAATGTCTGGAATAGGCCTGAGTGGATCAGAGAACGGGCAGCACAAGTACTCTGTCTTTTTTTTAACTAATGCGATACCCATTTCCTTCCAGAACGTCCACCCACACATCAAGTGCTCATTGCAGGGATGTAGGATCCTCACTTATAATGGCTCCATCGTCAGCAAAGAATAACTGATGTACCTTGGGGTCCATCACTTTACCTTCAAGCAGATAATCAATGACTGTAATAAAGAGCAAAGGACTTAAAACGCTTCCCTGGTGCACTTTGGTTACTCCAGCGGGGCATCTTACTCTTGTCTTTGCTCCTTCGTACATGTCCATGATCACCTGTACATAGGTTCCTGGAACACCCCAATGTCTTAACGCCACCCATATCAGATCTCGTGGTTGTCTGTCGAATGCCTTTTCAAAGTCAACCAATACAATATGCAAATTCTTTAAGGAATCACAATGTTTTTCCATTATGATCCTTATACTTTGGATTGCATCTGTGGTTGATTTTCCCGAGACAAACCCGCACTACTCATCAGATAGCTGTTTTATTTTTCGCAGTCAGACACCTAATATCCGCTCAAAGATCTTCATTGTGTGTGACATCAACTTGATCAAACGGTAGTTATCACAGTTTCGCGTATCACCCTTCCCTTTGTACACAGGGAAGAGGTAACTTTCCCTCCATTGATTCGGCACTGGATCACATCTCACAAATTTGGAGATGAGAATTCTGAGCAATCTGAACCCGATGTCTCCCATCTTTTTCCAGAACTCAGAGGGCATCTCGTCTGGCCCAACCGCTTTTCGTTTTTTGGAGTATTTGACCGCCTCGCTAACTTCTTCGACTGTAATGTCGGGTATTTCTTCAGAGTTAGGGATGCCTCTTGGAAAGTATAGCCGGGGAAACTATTCATTCAAAAGTTCTTTACAATACTGTCGCCACCTCTGCAGAATTTGGTCGTCATCCACAAGAAGCTGGCCATGAGCATTGTTAATGAACTTTGGCAAACGAATCTCCTGAGCATTCCTGCTTCTTTGGGCGGCTATTTTGAAGATGGTGGCGCTCTTGTTCATATTGTGTCTTCGCAACTCCTGAATAGCCTGGTTTGCATCAGCAAGCGGGGAAGATATTTTCTTCAGCTCCCGATACAGGCCCTCCGTACTCTCTGCTTGAAGCTGGGCGCACTTCTTCTTTGCTTTTTTCTTGCAACATCTGTATTCCATTTCGAGGCGAACTTTTTCGTCTCTATTATTAGAGGGGCACTTTGACCAAGCTTTAAAAGCCGCTTTCTTCTCATTTATCATCTTCTTAGCTTCATCACTCCACCACAATGTTTCTTTGGTGTGTTGATGGTGGTCTTTTGAAGCTCCTAGCAGTGATTTGGCCTTCTTTAAGCAAGTTCACTGTAGGGAATCCCACATGTTTTGTGCTCTGCACTCTTCATCCTCAGCTCCGTTGATGGTGTGAGAGAGGTAATTTTTCATCACGAAAACAAAAGCCTCGCCTTTTTCTTTGTCCAGATTGTACCACTTGCTTTTCTCAGAGACCCTTGTTTGTTTGGTTTTTTTTTTTTTTTGTGTCTTCATAAAAATTTCTGTAAGCAGGAAACGGTGTTGTCGAGCTGTTGGGTGTTTGATTGCCTGTTTAGATTTAATCACTTGGTCTCATACGTGCACGTTCATATATTCTACTGCTTTGCGTCTGGTGATTAGAACTGCTTCCGTCTACTGTGAACCGGTTTATTCAGAACTCAAACTGGCATTTCCTCGGCTTTTGGTAGCAAAGCAACCCCTTATACCTATATAATATTTTCTCAAATAATACTTAGTAGACAAATGGGGTGATGTCATGAAGGGGCGCAAGGTATCTGTCTTTATTTATGTCTATCCTACTGTTTATCGGAAACTGTTGTTTTTGACGTCAAATAAGTTTTGCGGACATCGCTGACGAGTTCATGTCATAATAAGTCGACAGGACTTAAATTAAACGCCTCAGATGGACAACTTATTCTTTCTACCCTTCCATATCCCTATTTGAGTTGAATAATTTTGCATAAATAAGACGTTGAACGAACCACTCATCAATTAACTTGGCTCTAGATGACATCGAATATTGTTTCGCATTTCGTTTTCCATAGACTTTTGCATTGTTGCACAACATAGTAGTAGTAAAATGGCCGCAAATTATGACTGATCTATCACCAATATATGATGAATAATGATCCGATGTCCTTTATCACGTTAAACATTCAATGAAAACACGTCGCTCTGAGTCAAACACTTCGACTTTGGACTCATCGGACCTTAAACACCTACTCCAATCGCTTACGGACCAATTCTCATGTTGTTTTACCCATTCAAGTGTTTTTCTTTTGTTGATTGCCCCAATTGCTATGAACTTTTGTAGTAATTCCTACGAAGTAAATGTGAATAGAGCTGCGGTATCATATGAAAACGTAACAGAAGAAGACCTTTCTAGGGGCTGTGGTGACGGGGAGGTTCAGGAGGACGCAATCCACTTTCTTTGCCACTACCCAGGCCTCTACCATCTAAGAAATGAGTTCTTCGGACAATACATCTTTTAGGATTTAGAAGAGTTGCCCAACAGACCAGTGATGGTATGCCGAAGGTGGTGATAGTGCTTTGATACTTTGTTAGTTTCGATTGATTTTATCGCGTTAAAAATCTCGTCCTTGGAGATATGGATCCTGGAAGCTTACATTTAAATGGCTTACCTTGGCCTTGTGTATATCCATAATGTAGTTAAATATAATGGAAACATGTTTCTTTCATCCTCTGAGTTGGGTTCCATTTAAAAACTACAAAGAGCCATCTCTGCCGGAAGCTGACTCAAGTTATGAATACATGTGTATAAACTCGTTCATAACGTTGCAAACGGTTTCGTTGTGGCATGTGCTGGCTGATTTTTCTGTTTGTTAGGTTGGTAAATTCTTTTAGTCATAGGTACCCTATGCTACCCTCATCTGTATTGCATTGCGACTCAACCTTGCTTCTGCTCTATTGATCCATCTTCAGATGTCAGTGGACAACTATGTACTATAACCTCTTTGCTATTTTGGGACAAACATTTTTATAACAAGTTAATTTTTCTTAGGCTTCAAGGCTCTTAAGTTTGATGGCATGTTGGGAGTAATTGCAGCTATTCCTTGAACAATTAAATACTTAAGCTGTTGGCGAACTACAATTAGCTTTTTAAGGAATACAATAGAAGATGAAGCCAGCGGTCAAGCTAACCAACGCTGAGTTCATCTTGACACATGTGCAGCAGCCAGAATGCTATGGTCGGCACTAAACAATAAGATATCTACTGCTGTAGTGAAGCTTAGTCGTCATATTACACGGGTCATATACAACATAATTACTGAACACTGTGCCATTGGTATTCATGCGCAACGCCTCGGTGCGCAAACCAATGGCTATACACGCTGCGGGGACGAGTAAGAAATTTTATCTGTTCATTTGTTTATTTAGCGTATGGCTTAGGTACAATAGTAAAGTGCTAACAAAATTTAATAATACAATGCATATGTGCAAACAAAAAACACATAATATAAGATAGAACTAGTACATTTACATATATGTACATATATATATATATATATAGCACAAGGATTCTTAAAACTGGATGTCTGTTTGCCACCTGTTATACGATTGTCCTGCCCTATTCATCAGAAGAATGAGGGCTCTTGGTAGTTACTTCATCTCGGAACTGGAGGACGTATTGTAAGTAATGTTAGGCTGACAGACCTCTTGATATTCATATCATTATCTGGGTGGTTCAAACACAGCGGATATGCATATGTCTTTTACGGCATTTCCAGACAGGGTTAAATTAATGGACGCAGTTGACCCAAACAGTTGGCCTAAGTGAGCAGTGACTAATTATTACAAGGCACCCATATACCTAACCGCACCTAGATGAAATTAATGAATTATAATTATTACTGAAACCAAGAAATTGAAATATGTAGAATGCGTGCCAACCAGTCAGCCACAGTGTTGTTCACTCCTTTCGTATGCCGTATGTCCGTGCAAAACTGTCCGCTATAATCCAGCATGCGCTGTTGATGTGGCGAGGCCTTTTCAAGATTTTGTTGAAAAGCAAACGTTATAGGCTTGTGGTCGGTCAAGATTACAAAGCGTCTTCCCTCCACAAAATGTTTAAAAAATTGTATTGCCTGGTAGATCGCAAGGAGCTCGCGTTCATACGTACTGTACCCTGTCTGCGCCTTCGTAAGTTTTTTTGAATAGAAACCTAGTGGCTGAAGTTCGTTGTTGACCAGCTGATTTAAAACAGCCCCCGCTGCAAAGTCGGAAGCGTCCGTATACAAAAATAACTCAGCATTCGGAGCGGGATGATGTAGAAGTGTAGCGTCTGCTAGTTCCTGCTTACAATCGTTGAAAGCTTGTTCCGATTTCTCATCCCAGCTGATTGGAGTGGTGTCGTTCTTTTTGTTTCCAACGATGAGATTCTGCAGCACCATCTGATTTTTTGTTGCATGAAGAATGAACCTTCGGTAGAAATTGATAATTCCTAAAAACTTTTTCAGGTCCTTCGCAACTTTTGGCTTTTTGAAGTTTTGTACTGCAGAAACTTTATCGTTCGTTGGCTTTATACCTTTTTCCAAATACAACACACATTTCGAGACGCTTATCTTCAAGTTGTTCTCATTCAACGTTTGGGAAACTCGACGTAGATCTCTTTCATGCTCTTCGATGTTCGCAGAAACCACAAGAAGGTCGTCAACATATGGAAAACAGCAATCAAACACATCCTTAAGTACCGAGTTGATGTGGCGTTGGAATGTTTGGGCGGCGTTCTTGAGTCCATTTGGCATGAAGAGAAACTCGAAAAGTCCGAACGGCGTTGTGATGGCGGTCTTCTGGATGTCACTTTCCCGAACGGGAATCTGGTAATAAGCACTTCGGAGGTCGATGGTCGAAAAAGTGTTCTTACCATGCAGCATGTGGACAAAATCGTGCAAAAAAGTCAGTGGATATCGATCAGGCAGTGTATCAGCATTTAGTGCTCGGTAGTCTCGGCAGCATCGGCATTCTCCACTAGACTTCATCACCATGTGTAACGGGGAGGCCCAGGCGCTCTTGGATGGTCGACAAATCCCACTTTCCACCAATTTGGAGAATTCTGAACGAGCTGCCTCAAGCTTATCGGGTGGCAGTCTTCGTAGACGAGCGTAGACGGGTGGTCCGGAAGTCGCAATATGGTGAGAGACTTCTATTTCCGTGGGCTTCCTCATTGCGTCGAATTTGGTAATGTCCTTGAATTCATCTAAAAGAGCTGCGAACGTACCATTGACATTAAATGTATGTATTTTTACTCCACCTGATTTGCACGAGTCCCCCGATATTTACAGGTTCGTATTCCCATCAATAAATTTGCGTTTACGAACGTCTATAAGCAAACCGTAGTGCGTAAGGAAATCTACGCCAATGATAGGAGATTGCACTTGAGCCACAATAAAATCCCAAGAAAATTTTCTGCGAAGGCCAAGGTCCAGTGTCAGATGTTGTGTACCGTACGTCTTTATTTCGCTTCCATTTGCAGCATATAATTTGGATAAATGCGGAGATTTGCAAATGTCACTTCGTTACGGCGGGATAACGGAAACATCAGCACAGACGAGCAATTTGTAAGCCACTATCATTTGTTCCGTCTGACATCTCAAACGATTGGCCTAGTGGTTTTTTGTCGCTGACTGCGAGGAAAAAGTACAAGGTGGGCGACAGTTGCGAGCAGCTTCGGCAAATCTTCTGTGGAACCAACAGTACACGGTACTGTTCTTGCTGTTGCTGCGACGAGCAAGTGTTTGCTCACGATTGCGGCTTCTTCCGCGGGAGCGTGGAGTGAAACGATGACTTGCATGTAGAAGTTGTTGCAGTTGACGATCGATCTGCTCAATTCGATGCTCCATGGATAATTTTGATGTGGATGGGGCAGATTTTGTAGCCATGTTAACTTGGTGACTGTCACTTACCTCGAGAATTTTATCTGCGAGAATAGCTTTTCCCTTTAAGTCGGCAGAAGAGACTTGAAGAATTGCTCGGGCATGCGATGGTAGTTGGTTGAGCCACAAACTATGCAAAAACTCATCTGTCAAATGTGTTCCACCCAACAGACGCATTTCGTTTAACAGTTGCGTTGGCTTTTGGTCTCCCAGCTCGATGTCCGATAACAAGCGTCTAATTTTCTGCTGTTCCGATGCACCAAACCTCTCAAGCAAAATTTTCTTGAAACTTTCGAACTTGCCGGAGTCTGGTGGGTTTAGAGCAGCATCCGTAACTTGGGTTAATATTCTGGTTTCGATGGCGGCGACAACAGTGTTGAACTTTGAGACGTCTGAGTTCACTCCAGCGTTAGAAAATTGGGCTTCCACCTGTGCGAACCAAATTTGCGGATTTTCTTCCCAAAATGGGGGCACTTTGACTGAAACACGGTTGACTGTTGAAGTTTCCATTGTAGTGCTGCCAGCAAGTTCTGTTTTATTGGCGGCAGTGGAAGAATTATCTTCAGTTCCCATTTCGAGCACGTTCTAGAAATTTTCCACTGTAGGTGTAGCTGTAAGTTTACGGCATGCGCAACCACAGGTGTCCCGCTATTTTTTGTCTTTGATATAACAGGACAAATGACTTGTGTTCGTTATCAAGCGTTCAGGGTCACCAATGTAGAACCAATGAAAAATCGGTTTCTAACTTAATAAATGAACTTTATTGACTTAACTTAAAACTATTCTAATTTTGATGAAATTAAAGTGAATTAAATGTGTGGTGCGAGCGTGCGGTATGTCGTGGTACTTTGCCTTCGTCTCTATCGTGTCTGGTTTTTATCTAACTGTTCAGATAATATTTGAACGATGACGTGGTTAGAAGCTGACAGATTAAGCTTGGCTATAAGTGATGCCACGTTAACGCTTTGTGACAGAGATGCCACATATTTGTGATTACCGGTGACTTCTAAGGAAAGTTAAAGCGACCACATACATAGTTACAGACTTTACTATGGCACTACTGACTCAAACCAAGCTTTAAGCAGTAAGTAGTTTGAGATTGATTGTCATTCAGATCCCCAGAGTCGTGAATTGGAAAGTTTTTTAAACAGGCGAAGAAGTTAAAAAAATCAATCAAACTACGCGAATCGTAATATATTTGAAGAAAACAGTTTAAGTCAAGAAGGAAACACATTCCTCTTAACCTCCTCTTACATAAAAATGTCTTTTATAGTAGCATAGACTCTTGGTGAAAGTAGTTATCATTTAACGGTTTTGTAACCTACCATTCATTTGATTACAAGTTTCATTGTCCTCCAACCCATAAATTTCGTATTCATGATCAAAGTTCCTTCAAACGGAATCAAGAAACTCACGTCTGAGTCCTGCGACACCATCATAAAATAAATGATTACCCATGACTCTTTGCCATTAGCTTAGTTCGCTCTTAGCCACCCTAATCACACTTGTCTCGATATTCTCCTTCTGGTACATCAAAGTGACAGTAATCCTGGGGTACATTAGCATTTTACGAGTATATGTATCCTCAGTCCAACCTGACATTCTAATGCCAGCTGGGGATATCTACATCTATGCAGCTGCACACCATTTAGTAGTTCAAATATTAATATACTGCACTATATTTATTTCCTAAGGAACTACACGTTACAGCTCAATTTTTATCTAGAAAAAAAAACTTGTTATCAACTGAAGAAATAATAATAATTTCGGTGATTTCTCGTGCAGTCCTTCCTTCATAAATATTCATATCCTCCAGCGCAACGGAGAAGAAACAAACAGCAAACTCATTTCTTTGTAATACTTTTGCCATTCTGTATCGGTCACGAAAGGTAAATTAATTCAAAATTGCACTAAGGGAAGGGGGAGGAAATTGTTATTTTTGCGGCTTTAATTAAGGAAATCATGGCAAGGACTATCGCCTAACTCCCAGAGAATTTCGATTACGACCACACCATGACAGGCCAATCAATATTTTTTTTTTTTTTTTTTTAAATATTTATGAAAATTACAAGGATTAAAAGGCAATCTAGTATTCTCAAGAAGTTTGCATACCTAATGGGATTGGTGAACTAAAATGGATCGATTTCCAATGGCCCCTTGATACGTCTACTGTGTCCATTACTCCTGCAGTAAGTGAATATTGAATAAGTTCTCTTGAACTATGTACGAAACACTTGGTTGGTTGTTTGAATATTCTCACGGGGTAAGTAGGAACGATATCCTGACCTTAATTTTTAAAGTGTTCTACTTTTCAATTATTGGCACAGTCGCCACCATTCATAAACGAGATGAATGGTGGCGATATGGAAAGGATTTCCGTTTGTGGGGAGTTTTTTTTTTTTTTTTTAATTGCTTAATGAAATGGGTTTTCCAATCTGAACCTCCTATGGGGATGATGGCAGGAAATTTTCAATTATGAATTTATTTTTGAATTTTTGCTGAAGGTACATAATTCAGTAGATACAATGATTTTCGTTTAAAGTACAGTCTGAGCTGAAAGAAAGTTGTTCCTTGAATGCTACTAGTCCTTCAACCATAAGTCTCCTAATTTATTCCTCTCGACTTCTTGTTTGCCTCTAAAAGTCGGAAGGTGGGAATGCTGGGTTCACCGCTATATTCAACCGACTGTCGTACATTTTTTTTGTCAGAAAAGGATACGAGAAATATTTCATTAGCTACGGTTCTCAAGCTTGCATGACGAAAAGAAAAATCAATTCTTCGAGCACACTGTATAGGTAGATACCATATTTGCGTGGTATTTCTTTTAGAGATAGACTGAGATTACTATTTTAACGGGATGATAAATATAGATTCTGTCATATTCACGATAATAACCATTATGTTCCAATGTGAAGGAGAGATATTGAATGTTACCATCGCGCACATCTGCTTGTGCGACGCAGATTCTACTGAATGGAGAACTATTTCAGAAGGACAATAAAGGAAAATGAATTTTCTTCTTTTTTTTTTCAATCTGAACAGAAAGTTAATCAATTTTACAAAAGACTGGCTTTTTCCTTCCTTATGGTATCCAAATGGAATTGGGTATTATATAACTTGTTGGTGTGTTTACGGGAGGAAACTTTATTTAAAATTTTCGCACGTTGTCTTCCGCCATATGGTTCGATATGTGATGGTTTCTGATGGATTACCTGGTCTAATTTTTTTTGTTTCATGGTGATAACTGGTGATTCCCTTTCTCTTCTTATGTACACTTGGTTTACCCTCTTGCACCTACTTGCATATGAGGGCGAGTATTACAATATTTTAGTAAAAAATGTCAGTCTGGAGATTCCGATCGATGCGATGCTATTTGCGTTAGTTTAGGCAAGATTTTGTCAGAAAGTTTATACAAATTTTGTTCGTGTACTAACCAATTCTTATTCGACTATCGTCAACGAACCCATACTATCCCGATGGTAGGCTCCCAACGGATCGATGGAAACCGATCACATGAAACCTATACCAACATCTGAAAGGACATTCATTATAGGATTTCTGACAGAGTTAATTGAAAAAACCCAAGAATCACCCAAGGTGTGAAGGAGCTTTCTAAGGGAGGATCGGCTGAGATGAAAATCAAAGGTCATACCATATGTGCGCTATTGGCCAAACGCAACATTCTGGACATGGGTTCAAAGTGACCATAATTGATCCGGTGACAAGCGAGGCGAAAGAGGGGTACAGATCTAAGGTTATGAGGGTTAGTATTTAGGTAGATCGTATGTAGTAAAGCGGGAGAATCAATCGAACCTACTAATAGTTGATGCACGAAGAGTATGTCAGCGAGATAATAAGAAGTTCGAAGATCCGTGGAAGCTTTCACATCAACGAAACCATCGTACAAAAAATAGAGCGTGACAGGCTCAGTTGGTATTGCCACGTTCAAAGAAGAGATCATTTGAACCCTGATAAAAAGGCAATATCAATGCACGTTCCAAAGACATCGCGATGTAGGAAAGGCAGGCCTATAAACGCCTGGATCAGACAAATGCGACGACATTGGCATTTCATTGGCCTCAGTAACCGAGTGATCCAAAATCGGCAGGCCTGCCGATATTTTCTGAGGTCAAATAGGCGAACCCCACAGGCGGATCAGTAGAAATGCGGTGAAGTGGGAGGGTTGTGATCCCTTGTTTTCGGATCATAGCCTCGCTGATAAAAGGAAGAAGAAGAAGAAGTATGTCAGCGAGATGACGGCGATTTGCAAGAGTTTGTAGATTAATCAGTTTTAACCGATCTTCGTATGGAGGCAAATTATATTTATCATCCCAGGAGAGACCACGTAGAGCGAAACGGATAAATCTTCTTTGGACAGCTTCAATTCTCAAGGAATGGGTAACTTGATGGGGTGACCAAACTTGACTAGCGTATTCAAGGATGGGTCTGACAAAGGTAACATACAGGGATTTAGTGACATAAGGATTCGAGAATTCTTTAGACCAGCGTTTGATGAAGCCTAGGATGGAGTTGGCTCTGTTAATTATGTTATCAATGTGCGAATTAAAGTTGAGCTCTCGGTCACAAATAATACCTAGATCGCAGATTGAATTGACTGAGGGAATGGGTTTGTTATCGAAGAAGTAGATCCTAGGAGACGGAGGAACACGCTTGCGGGAAAAGGTAATAGCTTGGCATTTACTCACATTCAGCTCTAGGAAGTTAAATTTGCACCATGTGAAGAACAGATTCAGGTCGCTTTGTAGTAGGAGAGAACCCGAAGGGGAGGCAATTATCTTAAAGATTTTTTTATCATCCGCGTACACAGATAAGTCCGACTCCTTTAAAATGGAATCAATGTCATTAATAGTTAGGATAAAGGTCAAGGGTCCGAGATGGCTACCCTGAGGAACCCCGGAAGTGGCTTTGATAGGGTTGGATACAGAACATCTGAAAAGGACTCTATAATAGCGACCCTCTAGGTATGACCTAAGCCAGGAAATAAAGGAGGATGGAAAACCTAGGGCTTTGAGTTTGAGGTAAATAATTTTGTGTGAGATTTTGTCGAACGCTTTGCTATAATCCGTAGAAATTACATCGACTTCATTGCCGTTCTCTAATGCGTGTAATGCTCGGGAAATAAATTCAGTTAGGTTGGTCGTGGTAGATCTACCTTTTAAAAAACCATGTTGAGATGGGGAGAAGATTAGTTTACAATGGAAGTACAAAGAATCGTAAACAATACTTTCAAAGAGCTTTGGGATGCATGACAGTTTGGCAATGGGTCGGTAATTTGAGATCTCGCTTTTACTGCCTTTTTTGTGAATAGGGAAAATGAAAGAGTCCTTCCACAGAAAAGGGAAGACGGTTTAAGAGAGTGAGAGCTGCAAAAGGGCACTAAGAGGCTATGATAAGACATTCATACATTTCTTTAAGACAATAGCGGGAAGCCCGTCAGGGCCAGGAGAATAGTTGTCCTTGAGCCGACTGATCTTTACAAGAACCATGTTTGTCGTAACCTCGATTGAAACAAAAGAAATTTGCGCACAATTGTTCAAGTAGCTTAAATAAACAGGATCTGGTTCGTGCAAGTGATCAGTATAGGACTGGCTGAAGAAGGTTGCAAAGAGATTGGCGATCGTTTCAGGGTCGGCTGAGGATCTGCTAGATAGTTTTAAAGCGGAAGGGAGGCCATCGGATTTTCTTTTAACATTAATGAATTGGTAAAACCGTTTGGGGTCAGAAATTAGACTCCGTTGCATTCGGTCGAGATATTCATGATAAAGAGATTCACAGAGAACAGAAAAACGATTATAAGCAGTGAGGTAATTGGAGTAGTCACTAAAAGACTTGGTGGATAGAAAAATTTTCCAAAGCTTATTCCTATTATTACGAAGTGCGCGGATTTCTTTATTATACCAGGGCGGGGATGAGGAGCAGTGTTTACTGAGCGTATAAGGAACCGATTGGGCGATGCAAACAAAGATTTTTGAGTAGAAGGTTTCAAGTGCGGCATCCTCATTAGAATTAACGGAGATAAAGTCGAAGTTAATGTTACTAATTAGATCAGTAAGTTTATCGAAGTTAGCTTTTCGAAAATTAAAGTTGGAAGAACCGACAGGGTCGATATAAGTATTCCCATTTTCGTAAGAGAATGCAAGAGATAAGGGGAGGTGGAAGCGATCTAAAGTAGATAGAAGATGAGTGCTCGCTGATACGACACAATTGTCAAAATCGGAGGAGAAAACAAGATCAAGATACCTATCCATAAAGTTGGAAATGCCATTTACTTGCTGGAGTCCTGAGTCAGAAAAGCAGTGTGTTAGCAGGACTTCTTTGTCGGAGGAGGCATTTAAAACAATGAAATGGGACTCATCATCAGAATGAGCCCATTTCAGCCGAGGGAGATTAAAGTCGCCCATAACTATTATCATATCGTCGGGTTGTGCGACATCGAACAGGAAGTCAATCCCATCAACGGCAAGTTAGTAGGCCCCGATGGGTTGGGACGGGCAAAACGAGCAAAGAACAAAAAGGCAGAAATTAGAGAGTTTAATCTTAACACATACGAATTCGAAGTCTTTGGAGATGGGGATATCAAGAGAGGTCATGTCGTAGCGGTTGTGAATTGCAAGAAGAACGCCACGACCCGAGAGATCGTCTGCGATCTCCTCCCCGTCCTTACGGAAGATGATAAAATCTGAGGAAAAAAGTTCAGAGTTAAGAATACCGGGGTTAGATTGGTTTCGGTTAAAGCATAAATATCAAAAGGCAATTTTTGGGAGTTCAGAAATATATGAGAGGTTTTAGTACGCAGTCCTCTTACATTTTGATAGTAACAACTTAGAAACTTGGGACTGTTGGGAAGTGTGTTAGGGGGCAGATTAGGGAATAAAGAATAAAGTCCTAAGAATAAAGCATTCACTCAAAATAAACGACTGCAGTGTTTCTCAGGCTGAAATCACTGCCGTTACAGAGGCTGCAGACATTATACGCGAGAGTTATATCGCAGATTCTGTAATAAGTCCACTGAGACATTCTGGAGTCTTGTGAGCTCTTACCAAAAAGAAATGAAATTTCTGGACAAGTACTAAATATCAGGTGAAGATACACAAACCATAGATCCGCATCTCATTCTAAAATTCCTCAAAGCCGCTGGAGTAGAGCGGCTACTCTAAGGGTGATCTATTCTCGTCTAAAACAAGTAGGTAAGAGTAGAAGACTCTCAAAGCTAATTTTGGAAAGAATTGTATTTCAAGGGGAACTCTAATGAGGGAATGAACCTCTAATAGGGTTTGTAAAACGATTACTGTCTATATAGATAGCCAGGTAGCCGTTAAGTCTCTGGGCTCAGCTGTAATTAGATCGAGGCTTGTGTGGATCTGCGGATCGATTTTAAACTAGATATAAGCCCAGTGCGGTGACCCTCTGCTAGATGTCAGGGCATATGAATATCGCAGAAAACGAAAGGGCTGATGAGCTTGCAAAAAAGGGATCGGCGCTGCATGCATCGCAGGATCTGCCTTTGTAGTGATTCCAATTAGCTTTTATTGGAAGAAAGAGAAGTAGAAACCACCAGTCGATCAAACCGAGGCTTGGTTCATCTGTTCACATGTGCAACGGCCATGATGCTATGGCTGGCTCTTAGCAAGAAGAGATCTATTTCTTTGGTGGAACTTAGTCGTCATAACACATGAATCATACACCTCGGTATACAGCGCAACGACTATTGCAGATTATTTTACTATTATGTGATTATTTTACTCTATCCATTAAATGAAAGAGGACCATTGGTAGTTATTTCTTCTTGGAACTGGAGGACTTAAGTAATGTTAACCTGATGAATCTCCTGAAACTCATGCCATTATATGGGATATATATCTTTACAGTGTTTCCAAGGTTAAACTAATAGACGTAATGGACCCAAACTGTTGGTTTTAATGAGCAGTAACTCTATTGTTGTCACAAGGCACCTATATATCTAACCTTATCCTCCCTGAGTACCAAATTGTATTGTTCAACCTTGGTGTACTTCTTTGACTTTGATCGTCAAGAAACAATCACTGACAGCCTGCTGCGCCCTTTGCCTTATCTAAGCATTATCATGGTAAGAAAATTTCTGCTTGCTGCCTGGTTAGTGATGTCATTATCGACTCCATCTGTCATCGTCCATATGAAAGCCTTTCATCTAACACATTTTGCAGATGAGCTAATCTTTTAAGCTATTAAAGTACATAAAACTATAATATCTTGAATGTCAACTCTTGGACTAATACCTACATCAGATCATTCAACCGAAAAACCTTCAAAACTTCCGATTGGCCAATGTTATAATAAATACTCCTAGTCTTTGGTTAATTTTGTGTAAACCTTGTAAATCTCTATTAGAACAAAATAACTTAGCTGATACCTAAGTAACCATAAATTTTGTGCTATGGCCATAAGAAATCATTCAACTCTGAAATCCTAAACAGCCTTTCATACTTGATTCCTGTCTGAAATAAAAACATTTCATATCCTTGAATTGAATGAAGATGACCTTTTCCAAGACACGTATTGAATTCCACCCACTTGAATTCTTCTATGACCTATTTGCCTTCAGGCTCTCAACAAGTAAGCATTGCTACATAATTCAATGAACACGAATACATATGCTACGAAGCCAATTGATAAGTCATGTGTGAAATCCCATTTGGCGCGTAAAAAAAAAAATACAAACTACTCAGAAGGAAGCACCTACAGGCTTATAGAATTATAGTCATCTATAAATTATATGTACTTGAAGCCATGTTGGGTAATTTCCCATTCCACCCTTCGAAGAAAATATCACTTGTGGCCCAGCCAGATAAGTCAGTAACCTTATAGTCAAGGATAATGCTATCACTTCATACATGTACCTACTTCGTATTCAGTTACAGTACAAATAGAAAGAAAAAAAAAAATGTTTAAACATGACAGCGAACTTACAGCAACGACAAAAAGTCTATCTACGAGTAGATGTCCTTTCTGAAAACTTGCATGAGCACATAATGAATGACGTTGAACGAAAATATTGTTAGTATGTGTCAATTAGTCTGACAATGGCATCAAATGTTTCTCATCCTTTGCCCAAAGCAACATGGACACATTCGAGTGGGTGTGCCTTTTTACTGTCAGTTTTGGTACGGAAATGATAGCTCTCTTCGAACAATATTTGTCGTATCCTTGAAGTTATACTACATCGATTTAAAGTAGTCTTTTAGAAGCTTTTAGGAACACTCGTACGGCTCAAGGTTCTTCTCTGTAACCATGGTATGGCGTATACGCAATGTTTTTTTTTATTCTTTTCTTTGCTTTCTATTTTTAATGATTTTATTTAGAAATGTTTAAAAATATCTTTGTGAAGTTCATTAGGACTGTAGCACTTCGTTTATTTTTAAGTTTTTAATGGATTTTTAATGAGGAGCACGTGATATGAACTCTGACGTGCGTCGACCTTCAGAAAATAAAAATAAAATTTTTAGTGGTTTGACAGCCTCCTTGGGAGCATTTATTTGAAATGTGATTAACAATATGTTCGGTGTACATAAGTTCAAACAATTATAAAACCGATTCGACCGGTAGAGAGAAAATTAGTTCTATTCTACCTAGTTCCGTTTCGTATTTCATTCCATTTCAAATTCATCGTCAAATAAAAATATACGTACTGGTGATCTAGAAATGTGAAACCGTATCTACAGAAAAATCAGCTGAGCAGAAAATAAATAAATAAATAAAACCAGATCTTATCGACTTCCTTGTAGTCGAAAACATTTCAACTAATATAGATGTGGGGTTTTTGGTTCACCATGTTCTCAACTCTCCACAACATAACCCAAGTCACTGTGGAGAGGACATGGTTTTATCAAGCGAGGCAGTCGAAGACGAACAGCGAAACGTGACGAACAACTAAGACGAGTTCAAACCGAGTTGCCAAGACCCTTTAAACTTTTTCCCTTTCCCTTAATTCATTTAATCTTTTTTTTGTAAATTAAAATACTCTTTTGTTATCTATCAATAAACTGAAATATAACGTTCCTAAATATCGAATTCTACATAGATGATAGTCAACACTTAAGCTCGGACCATTCCTTGGTTCTACATACCTTAATTGAAAATATTTAAAGGGAAGACAACCAAATGCTTATTAGCAAACGTACTGGGAGAGCTTTAAATTAAATCTTGAAGAGAAGATAGCACTCGTTGTACCTCTACGTTGTAAAGAACTGGATAAAGAGTTTAGAAAACTTATTAAATTTACACAAAACACAGCGTGAGAAAATATACCATCGATCAGAAAATGGCTTAAAGGAAACGATTATCCTCTAGAAAGCAGACAACTTATTGATAGAAAGCGAATAGCAAGGAAGAAGAGTTCCGCAGAACAAAAACAGGCTGAACAATTTTCCACAGCAAGTCAAAAGATACATCAAAGAACTAAAAATGAATCAATCAATCTTTACCTCAGAAGACTCTCAAATGAAACCAATCCGAAATGTTATCTCTGGAAAGCTACAAGAACCTAAAAAAGGCATTCATGCAAATTCCCCCAATTAGAACGCAGATTAGGAAATGGATTAGGAGCATCGAACAAAAAGCTGAAAGATTCGCATTTTTTTTTTAAGGAAATTTTTCAACCAAATCCAGGTGACAACAACCTATGCAAATGTACCAGAACTCGAAGATGAGGAAGTTGAACTAACAATGCCAAAGTAAAAAAGGAACAAAATTATCTTCAAATGCAAGAGAGGCCTCTGGCTTCGATCTCATAACTGAAGATATTCTTAAACAACTTTTGTAACCAATTTTGAAGCAAATTAAAATCATTAGTGTCGCATTCAGATTAAAGTTCGTGCCACAATTACAGTCTTCCTGGATGTAGCGCAAGCATTCGTTAAAGTTTGGAATAAAACACTGATCTGCAAATGAATAAAGGCTCTTCCCAAACTTCCTACATTGCCGACAGACACTTTTGCATAAAAGAAGAGAATCCGCATTCAGAACTTAGGGAAATTGCTGCAGATGTGGCCCAAAGAAACATACTTGGACCAGCACTCTACATTTTATATATTATACTTACGATATCCCATCACTGGAAAATAGCACAATTGCTACGTTGACATGGCTATAGAGTAGAAATCAATATTCAGTCATCGGAAAAACTGCAAGATGCTATTCAGGAAATTTTACTATCAAAAACTCAAAACTTCGTTGGAAGGCTCATGTCGATATAAAAACATCTGCTGGCCAATACATTCGACGACATTCCAGCTTATCAATTTTTAATAAATTCTTACTTTATACGCAAGTAATCAAGCCCATATGGACATATAGTATACAATTCTGTATGAGGATCTCCACACAGAATTGGGCATAACAGCGGTAAAAGCTGAATCAAAAGACTCGCGGCTTCGATATCATACGAACACTGAGGCCCTTCAGCTTCTACATCACACGCACCTAGTGAGGCGATTGGTGCCCGGAGTGAATTTATTCCTCAGAGTTTTGGGTGGATTAAAACTTACTTACGTTTCACTCATTTAGGGCCGTTTTATTCACTATTGTTCAACTTGCCGAAAAATCCCAAGTTGGCTAACTTCGGAGTTGATTTCAACTTCGGAGTTGAACGGAAAGTTGAAAAATGTTTTTTTTTCACTAATACACAATTACCGACCTTGATGGAGAAGAAACGTTCTCCATCATCATCCTGTACAGACGCAGAAGTTTGGCAGGGATGTCAAAATTGGACATGGCTCTATGTAGCTCTTTTCTACAGATGCTGTCATAGGCGCCCTTGAAATCGATAAGGAAATGGCGATTTGAGAAGCTTTTTCGTGACAACAATACTCTCAAATGTTTGTCAGACGGTAGCGAGTGGTGGGACCGTGAAAAAACGTTTTGGTGTTTTCTGGGATTCGAACTTGGAACCTCATGCGTAGTGATCTGACACACTAACCACTTACGCCATGGCGTGAGGAGACTGATGCCTCTATAATTGGTGCCGTTGAGCAGGTCTCCTTTCTTGTGGATCAGTAAGGCGATGCTGAGATTGCATTTATCAGGACTCGTATAACCAAATCTAAGAGATGAATTGGTGTATGCTCTTAACCAATTCATGAGATACGTTGGTGTATGTTCGCTTCCATCACCAACTACCTTCAGAAGTTCGGTCGGTATATCACAGTTATTCAACCTATTTTCGCTGGGCCCATCCCCTAGCACTTCCTATATAGCGATTATTATCTTCTTTATAGCAGTCTAGTAGCTTTTTTTAAGTACTATTGGACGATAGTTTGCGGCATCCTTCTTGGTGCCTCCCGTTTGGATAGGTCGAACAACGTCCTTTTTATCAGATTTCTGATTATTGGGGAAAAGATGTGGTCATTTGCTTTATAACTCTTCGCTCTGATATCATCTGCTGCGGACGGCTTTTGCATACTTAAGCAATATACAGCTTGCATTTGTCATATAAATCGAGTCGCGTAATAATGAATTATGATGACTAGATGCTATTGTGGTACATATCCGTGTATGCGAAGAAGAATTCTCTACGCCATAATCAGATCAATGCAGACACATTGTGATACCCTTGGGTGAAAAAGAAGTGTCTTGCCAGGAAATTATTCCTAGTATGTTTTTTTTTTTTTTTCACTATTTCAACACCCGGTTCGGAAGTTGTAATTAGCAAGTTGGCGTACTTGCTCTTCCGAGAAATTTCCTGGATATTTGAGATAGATGACACATAATATGCCAGTCTCAACTTTGGATTTGAAATTTATGATTGCTGAGTGTTATTCGAAAACAGTTACGTTTCAAAAAAATCAAAAGAATAACTAAAAAAAGTGAAAAAAGTGAAGCAATGGAACAAAGTAAGGAAAGCAAAAAAAGAATACCAAAAATAGTGTACACGGCGGAGGAGGAAGATTTGCTCGTAAAGAATGCTTTGGAGTACAGTTCCATGATTGAAAATAAAAAGACGGGCGGTGCGACGAATCGCGACAAAGACAATGCGTGGGGAAAATTGCAATCGCATTCAATGCTGCGCCGCCTGGCCAAGTATGTAGTTGCTTTGCACTTATACTTTTTTTATTTTATTTCATTCTTTCTATCTGTTTTTCTCGCAAGAAAGAGCTTTGAAGTCTCTGCGCGAAAAATATTCAGACACTAAGCAGACGTTGAAGGATCGTGCGTCTTACGTTTTAAGAGACGCCAAAAAGACCGGTGGTGGTCCGCCCAAAAAGAAACTACCAGCATTGCGCGAACCACTGCAACAAGTGGCGGTGCTTTTGACGCCTTCTACCTTGGGTCTTGCTGCAATATCTGGCGATAGCGACCATTCAATAGCCAACAAGTCAGCACTTTAATATGCTAACCGGAAAAAAAAAGTTCGTCTTCTGACCAGATGCAATCAATTTCTATCGAAGAGATCATCGTCGATGGGGACATGGCATTCCATTTGGATGATGGAGACGTAAATGTCACATTTTTCGATAAGACTCATGGAAAAGTGGTGTCAAATATTAATGATCACCCGTGTTTAAGCAGTGAGGCAATGACAACGATCCAAATGCAGCCTGTTGAAACACCAACTGACGAATTTAAAAGGACAAAACACCACACCACAGATTCAATTTTGTCGAACGAAGGGGCAGTTGTTGACCGTACATGGGAGAGAGTAAATCCTGCCAAATTGCGGAAACCTTTAAACGCCCTATTGCACAGTCGCCGGCGTAAAATGGAATCGGAACAAATCTCAACCCCAAGTAAAATTCAAAAATTGTCAGAAGAAAAGCAGCAACATTCCGCGATCAAATGTAGAATCGAAATTGAGATTTTAGAGAGAGAGAGAGCGGTACAAGTTTGAACGAGAACGAGCAGCCTTAGATCTCAAACGAGCTGCAATTGAATGTGAACGGGCTGAGCTTGATCGGGAGCGTTCGGCCATTGAATTGCAGCGGGCAAAAAATCAACTTGCTCACGACAAAGAGTTTCAACGTCTTCGTTTGTCCACTTTTCAACCTACAACATTCAATGACACCAAAATATAATTGAGTAATTTATGTTTGTTTAAGTTTTCAGTTATTCAATAAAATTCCAATAATAAACTGTATTTTCACTTTTATTATGTATTTGATGGATTAATATTAAGCTAGCGATCTAACATTGGCTGATAATACGTCCGAACCAATCGAGAGCGAATGTTGTTAGTGGCTGTCGATGGTGCTCCCAAAAGCGTAGCCGACGGAACATATGCGACGGCTAGCCCATCAGCGAATCCGGGCATTTCCGGTGGTGGTTGCGATTCATTTTCATCGATGGCTATATTATGGAGGACGGCATAAACGGTGATGATTAATTGAACCGTTTCCACTCTGCACCTTAAGCCAGTGACCAACACTGCAAACCGCCAAATGCCGTACGAACGTTCGACGCAGTTGTGAGTGCGAATCTGCGATTCATTGAACAGATTTTCAACAGCATCTGTGACATTCAGGAAAGGCGTTGCAAGGTAACTCGTATTTGTGTAGCCCTAATCACCAATGGGCGCCGTGGCGTAAGTGGTTAGTGTGTCGGATCACTACGCATGAGGTTCCAAGTTCGAATCCCAGAAAATACCAAAAAGTTTTTTCACGGTCCCACCTCTCGCGAGCGTCTGACAAACATCGGAGAGTATTGTTGTCACGAAAAAGCTTCTTAAATCGCCGTTCGGATTCGGCATTAAAAACTGTAGGTTCCTTCTATTCGTGTGAAAAATATAACGCTCACAACATGAGTGGTTGCGAGAAGCTAGGCCCTGGCACTTTAAAGAGCTCTTGCGCCAAATATTTGTTTTTTTTTTGTTTAATCACCAATAAGAATGAAATGTCCGAACTCCCCTTCTTCGAATCGATTTTTTAGACTCGACATATTGAAAATGCGTTGATCATGTGTGGAGCCCTTTTAAAGAAGGAAACAATAAAAATCGATTTGATATTTATATTAATTATATGAGCACAATACCTGCCAACGAGCGACGATATCGTTTATTTTTAAATTCGCAGCGGACACCATCTGAACGTTGAGGGAGAACCATCCCTAACTTCTACTTCTTCTTCGCGCCAATTGTTCGAGGGAAATTGGCTTTAGCGAAAAAGTCACTTACTGCCAGCAATCGTTCCCTTTGCGTTTCCGGCATACGAATGAATCGTGGTGCAAGATTGGCAATAGCTCTAGGCACACGTTTTAACACATACTGCGCTGTTGTAATGCTAACAAGATGTCAAGAGCGAACAGTCAACAACTAGAGTGAATAAAATTAAACAAAATCCCAAGTTTGCTCAGATAACTTCTACTATTTCGGGGAGTTGAGAAATCAAAAGTTGACTAGCCTTGAATTTTCTCAACTTTTGAATATCGAAAGTTGAGAGAGTTAACTTTGAGTGAATAAAAGCAATTTCTCAAGTTGACAATAAAAATCGCCAAGTTGTGTTCAACTTTGAGTGAATAAAACGGCCCTTAGCTAACTTAGTCATGAGCTCATGAGAAACGCCAGTTAGTGGAACTCAATCAATCAATCAAAAAGTGAAGAAAAAATTGCTTATTTGCTATAGTGACTAAATCGCAATAGCATCGAAGGATCTCAGTTCATAGGCCCAGAACTTGGTATGCGTTCCAGCCGAGTTCTCGGTATCGATACCTGAGTTGTGTGATCTCTGGCATGTGCGAACCGGAGCTAAGATGAAACCACTCAAAAAAAAAAAAAAAATTGCTAAAATTTACTTGATAACTGAACTGTTCACATGAGAAGACGCTGTTTAATCAGCGGTGGAATCCACTAAAGTAATTTGTGATAGTCATCTTTATTTATTTGCTCCACGTAAGGTGCTAATCACAGTATTTGTAAATTTGTTGTGATCGTTATCGTGTGGTACCTGTTTAGTAGTCGTTTGCTGCTACTGAGACTCAGAACTAAGGTGTATTAAATAGCAAAAGAAAAGCGATGCATCCGCCTTGCTGTATGTCTAAGTACATAATCGCGTAAGTATGACAGGTAGTTTGGGTAAGAAATGGATAGTGCTAGTATAATTGTTTGAGATACTGATACAGAGTAACAGTTTGATTGTGTGACTGCTTCAGAAACACGAAGTAGGAATTTGACCGTACGATCGTGTGAGAAAAGTTGAGCACAATGAAACGGTGTAAGTGCTTGATATTACTTACTTACTAACTTACTTAGGTGGCGCTACAGTTCGGGGTGCACCTGGGCCTCAACCAGCAAGCCTCTCCATTTAGGTCAGTCAGCTAATTGCCTCCAGTTACGCACTTCAAGTTGGATTTGCTTGATATTGCAGACCTAGATTTGAGCATGATTTGTGGCAACAAATTTGAATTTTTACGCGAAACGTCCACGCTCTGAGGTAGTGTTTCACCTGATTTCTACTCTTTGTATAGCGTCAATAAACCTGCCGTAATCGAGAGTATCAAACGCTTTGCTGAAATCCAGAAACTTACTTGCTTAGGTGACGCTAAAACCTTTTCATTTAGCTCGGTCTTTAGCTAATTGCCTCCAGTTGCGCACTCTAAGTTGGTCGAGATCCCCTTAAAATTGTGCGCGAAACATACAGCGAGAAGGCCTCTACTGCGTCGTCCGTCCTTGTTAGATTTGAAGACTCTGTGGCCTGGAGCGTTGATGTTCATCCGCTCTTCATGTTCCAGCCATATCAAACGTCCAATGCGTAGTTTTTCGAGCAGGTCGATGTCACTGCACAGATCGGATAGATCGCCATTGAATCTTCTCCTCCAAAACCCGTCAATGCAAACGGGACCGAATATCGTGCGAATAGTCTATCTCTCGAAGCGACCAAGTATATCTTTATCCCTTTTCAATAAAGTCCATGTTTCAGCGGCATAAAGCAGGACTGATATGATCAGAGTCTTCTTAGTTGTTGGAGATAAAAATTTACTGCTGAATTGCGTTGTTAGCCTAAACAAACAGCGATCGGCAAGAGGTATTTTTCACTCGATTTCTACCCTGGTATCATTGCCAGACTTAATAACAGAGCTAAGGTAGACACAGCCCCTTACTACCTCGAAGTTGTAGCTGCCTACTGTCCAATTCGTCTGTGTTGATTCTCCTTTCTTGTATATACTTGGTTTCGCCCTCGTTTATTGCTAAACCCAAAACGCACTGGTGACAGACCGCTGAGTTCTTCCAATAATGTCAATAGCATCAGTGTATGCAAGAACTTGAATAGATCGTGCCTCTGATGTTGGCGTGTGAGTTTCGCGCAATATATTCAGGTACAATATTATATACATATATATTAAGAAGTCACATGACAGCGCGTTATATTGTCTAAAACCTTTTTTGACATCAAAGATTTTGGTGACCTCCATTACCGACCTTGATGGAGAAGAAACGTTCTCCATTGTCATCCTGTACAGACGCAGAAGTTTGGCAGGGATGTCAAAATTGGACATGGCTCTATGTAGCTCTTTTCTACAGATGCTGTCATAGGCGCCCTTGAAATCGATAAGGAAATGGTGAGTATCGATTTGGACTTCCTGGGTTTTCTCCAAAAACTGTCGAGGTATGAAGATTTGATCAATGGTGGATGGTGGAATGGACTTTCCTGGCCTGAAACCGCACTGATACGGGATCAATGAGGCTGTTGAAAAAAGGTTTCAGACGTTTACACAATATTGGAGAAAAGATCTTATATGCGATGTTGAGGAGACTAAAAAAAAATAAATAAATATTTGGCGCAACAGCTCTTTTAGTGCCAGGGCCTAGCTTCTCGCAACCACTCATGTTGTGTGCGTTATATTTTCCACACGAATGGAAGGGACCTACAGTTTACTGCCGAATCCGAACGGCGATTTGAGAAGCTTTTTCGTGACAACAATACTCTCAAATGTTTGTCAGACGGTAGCGAGTGGTGGGACCGTGAAAAAACGTTTTGGTGTTTTCTGGGATTCGAACTTGGAACCTCATGCGTAGTGATCCGACACACTAACCACTTACGCCATGGCGTGAGGAGACTGATGCCTCTATAATTGGTGCCGTTGAGCAGGTCTCCTTTCTTATGGATCAGTAAGGCGATGCTGAGATTGCATTTATCAGGACTCGTATAACCAAATCTAAGAGATGAATTGGTGTATGCTCTTAACCAATTCATGAGATACGTTGGTGTATGTTCGCTTCCAATACATCACCAGCTACCTTCAGAAGTTCGGTCGGTATATCACAGTTATTCAACCTCTTTTCGTCCAGCCCATCCCCTAGCACTTCCTATATAGCGATTATTATCTTCTTTATAGCAGTCTAGTAGCTTTTTTTAAGTACTATTGGACGATAGTTTGCGGCATTTTTCTTGGTACCCCCCGTATGGATAGGTCGAACAACGTCCTTTTTATCAGATTTCTGATTATTGGGGAAAAGATGTGGTCATTTGCTTTATAACTCTTCGCTCTGATATCATCTGCTGCGGACGGCTTTTGCATACTTAAGCAATATACAGCTTGCATTTGTCATATAAATCGAGTCGCGTAATAATGAATTATGATGACTAGATGCTATTGTGGTACATATCCGTGTATGCGAAGAGGAATTCTCTACGCCACAATCAGATCAATGCAGACACATTGTGATACCCTTGGGCGAAAAAGAAGTGTCTTGCCAGGAAATTATTCCTAGTATGATAGAGGCCCGAGCAGTGACAGAAAAAGTGGGTTGTTTCCTAGACTCCCTCGTCACCTTAGGTCCTCTTCCGTTTGACACAATTTCCTCACGTGGTATCGCAGAGTATTGTATCCCATGATAATTCCTACGAAGTCTTTTGGTTCTTGCTTTGTCAAAAGTGGGCCATAGGTTTTTTGTGGTGGTATCAGTCTCTCTTGTGGCTTTTTTTCCTGCTTCGAACTTGAGTGTTCAAAGCGGATTATTCACACAGGGGTCAGCTTGTTTAGATATAGATATCGAGCTTTCTCTTGCTAAATCGTCAGCCTTTTCATTGCCTGGTATGCCTTGATTTCCAGGAACCCAGCATTATTTTGTGTTATGTTCCAAGAATCTTGAATTCTTCTTGACGCCACTTCACAAGCTTCGATTTTATTTCTATAGCAGACATTTCTTTTATAGCTGCCTGGCTGTTAATAAAGAAGGTGATGTCTTCTGATGGTATTGCCCCGATTGCAGACTCACGGGCGGCTGTTGTCACTGCTAAGACCTCCGCTCGAAAGACACTTCTGTGGTTTGGGAGGATTAAAATCCATATACCCAGCGGTTCGGAGAAGAGGTCTGAACATTTTAGAGTCTACGCTAGGCTTTGTACTTTCGTGATGCCTATTAGGTTGGTGGTCTTGTTTACGGTCTGTCACCATATGAGACTGTCACAGATCAGTATAGGTCTTACTATAGCCGTGTACATCGACAGTATGATTTTGGAAAAGGGTCCCCAGGTTTCCCCAAATATTCTGCTGCATGAATAAAAGGCAATTGTATCTTAAGATACTTAGGTTAGGTTAGGTAAAGGTGACTGTCCTGACCCTGTCACTTAGACCGCTTGGGTCCATTGTGATACCACATGAGTAATGACCTGTCGAGTCACCGGTAACCGGGGGAATCTTAACCTTTCTCATGAGGGTGTTGGCTGAGAATGCTGACTGAAAAGGGTAGAGAGGGTGACTGACTCAGTCAATCCTGAAGTGAGCAGGTATAGTGTGCAGCAAGTGATTGGGGGTGATTGATTCAATCGAACCCCCTATACTGTGTGTGCAAGTTATATTGGCAGGTCCCATAAACCGTGTAGGCGTAGAGGTGCATAAGTATAGTAGAGTGACTGATTCGGTCTAACTCTAATTGCTGTTATGCATGGTATTGACTAGGTGGGGTGACTGATTCACTCAAATCCTTCATACCTAGGTGGACCGTGTAGGTGTAGAGGAGCATAAGCGTACATAGAGTGACTGATTCAATCGAACTCTAAGTACTGCTATGCATAAAGTGTGGACTAGGTAGAGTAATTGCTTCAATCGAACCCATACCTAGGTGGACCGTGGAAATAGTGGGGAATGCAAAGTAGAGCGAGATGACTGATGCAGTCAATCTTGAACTAGTATGCAGTCGAACTTTAGGGGATGGTTTGGCTAGGTAGGGTGACTGCTTCAGTCAAACCCTTAGTACCTAGTTCACCGTGTAGGTGGTGTGCATGTGAGTAATAGGGGGATTGATTGACTCAATCAATCTCTGTTACTCCTATGCAGTAATATTATTTACAGGCATTGGTCTAGTGATATGGAAGGGTTACCTATCGATCTTGGGAGGTGTCTGTTGCAGTACCTCTTGTGGATTTATAGCAACAAATAACGATGGAAGGAGGGGTGGTGGTGGTGTGGGGGGGCGTTTCAGCTAAACCAGTTGGATTTACCTATGTATCTATTTAAGTTTCTAATGTCTATGTTAGACAGGTGACTTAGATCCTCAAAGAAGTATTCACCTAGTAGCTTCTTTCTTAGTGTGGCTAGCGCTGGGCATGTGCCAAGGAGGTGGAGACTATTCTCATCCTCCTCTTCATCTCTGCAGCTTCTGTAGAAATCGTTTGCTGGGACACCCATTCTAGTGGCGTGTCTACCTAACAAGCAGTGCCCTGTGATTATTCCTACTGTGAGGCTTATGTTCCTTATATTTAATGAAATTAGATTTTTGGTTTTCTTTGCGTCAAGTAAAGGCCAGATCTTCCTGGTCGATGCGCACGTAGCTAGATTACTCCATCTATTGTTTGCAATAGATTGCGCTTCGTTAAACATACGGATTTTCATCAATTGTATTGGTGGTGCCGGTACCTCTCTATTGACATCTAGAGGTAGTACGGTGCCTTGTTTAGCTAGTACATCTGCTTTACAGTTGCCTGGAATATCTCTGTGTCCTGGGACCCAGCACAGAGTAATATTGCATCTGTCCGCAATCTCATTAAGAGATTCGCGGCAATGTTTTACCAACTTAGATCTTATTGTTGGCGTTTCCAGAGCTTTAATCGCTGACTGACTGTCTATGTAAAGGACGATAGACTTACCATTTATCGGGTGCATAGAGAGTCTGTGCGCTGCTTCACGAACAGCCGATATTTCCGCCTGAAAGATGCTACAGTGGTCCGGAAGTCGGAGAGCTACGTTTATTCTAGGTGATTCGGAACATATACCTAATCCTGTGCCCTCCGATGTTTTGGAACCAGCTGTATAGATTTCGATTGTGGCGTCATTTAGAATCCCATGCGGATCTGTCAGCGATGGTGGTGTTATATTTGATATTGAAATCAATAGATGGGGATATGTAATCTGTTACTCTGGGATTGGAGTTTTGTAAGATTTTCATGTGGCCAATTTGTGAACTTGACCACTGGAGAAATTCTCTAAGTCTTAGGGCTGCTTTAGATGCTACCATTTTCCCAAAGATGTCAATGGGATATATGTTAAGTAAGGTTTCTAAGGCGGCTGTGGGAGTGGACCAGAGAGCCCCCGTGATGCATTTGCATGCTAATCGTTGTACTCTTTCGATAGAGTTTGTGTTGCACCTTGTTTCGAGTGCAGGCCACCAGACGAGAACGCCATAAAGCAGGATTGGTCTGACCACCGCCAGATACAACCAGTGGACTATATTAGGTTGAAGACCCCATTTAGGACCTATAGCCTTTTTACAGGTGTAGATGGCGATTTCTGCTTTCTTGGTTCGGTCTAGAATGTTCTGTTTCTAGTTACTATCGAGGGTCAACCCTAAGTATTTTGCATTGTTTGAAAAGCTGAGTTCCGTGTTTCTAAGCTTAGGTGGGGCTACGAACGGGATTTTGTATTTCCTAGTAAAAAGTACTAGTTCAGTTTTGGACGTGTTTACGTTGAGCCCAAAGCTGTCCGTCCATTTCGCTACTAAATTTAGCGCCGAGCTCATTAGATCTCTTAGGGTTTGGGGGAATTTACCTGAAATAGCTATGGCAATATCGTCAGCATATGCTACGACCTTGTAGCCTTTATTTCCTAGTGAAGTGAGTAGCTCATTCCCTACTAATATCCAAAGTAGCGGAGAGAGAACACCCCCCTGGGGTGTGCCTCTGTGCGCTAGCCTTTTGGTTGAGCAGCACCCGAGCTCGGATAGAATCTGCCTGCTCTTCAGCATTCGCTCTATCCAGATGCAAAGGCAGCAGTCCACCTTCAGGTCAGCGAGCGCTCTTGTGATGGATTCTGTATTGACGTTATTAAAGGCCCCTTCTATGTCAAGGAAAGACACCATAGTATATTCTTTAACGGCAAGAGATTTTTCAATGGTGCCTACTAACGAATGTAGTGCTGTTTCCACTAAAAAACCTTTCCGGTAAGCATGCTGAGAGCTAGATAAGGTTTGTGCCTTGAGTTTTGAATGGATACAGTTATCGACTAGCCTTTCTAACGTTTTCAGAAAGAAGGAGGAGAGGTTGATTAAACTGAAATCTTTCGGATTATAGTGGGAGGTCTTACCGCATTTCGGGATGAAAACCACCTTAACTCGTTTCCACGAGGATGGGGTATAGCCGAATTTAAGGCAGCTATTGAAAATCACGTTAAGCCAGGGGGCAAAGGGTTTTGTCTTGCAGTTCTACTGGTGAAATACCATCTGAGCCTGGAGATTTATATCGCAGGAAGCTATTAACTAACAGCCCAATGAACAGTGTGGGTGTTGTAACTTAGTGTGGTAACAGATTGAAATTGCCTTCATCGAGTTGAAAAAAGATCAAATTTTGATGCTGATGTTGATTTTTATGTCGCTCATGAGTTTGATGCTCAAAACTTTTCTTACGTTAAATTTTTTGTAGGAATATCCTTTTCTTAAAAAAAAGGGAGGCGCCAAAAAATTCGAATGAGCTTAGTCCCTCCTACACTTACTTACTTACTTACTTAGGTGGTGCTACAGTTCGGGGTGAACCTGGGCCTCAACCAACAAGCCTCTCCATTTAGCTCGGTCTTTAGCTAATTGCCTCCAGTTGCGCACTCCAAGTTGGTCGAGGTCCCCTTGAACTTGTGCGCGCCACCTGCGGCGATGATTCCCTCTACTGCGTCGTCCCTCGGGGTAAGATTCGAAGACTCTGCGGGCCGGAGCGTTGGTGTCCATTCGCTCTATATGTCCTAACCATCTCAGACGTCCAATATGCAGTTTTTTGACTAGGTCGATGTCGCTGTACAGCTCGTATAGTTCGTGATTGAATCTTCTCCTCCAAAACTCGTCAACGCAAACGGGACCGAAAATCTGAATGAGAGTTTTTCTCTCGAAGCGACCAAGGATATCTTCATCCTCTTTTAATAGAGTCCATGTTTCAGCGCCGTAAAGCAGGACTGGGATGATCGAGGTCTATATAGAGTCTCCTTAGTTGTTCGAGATAGGGCTTTACTGTTGAATTGCCTTATAAGCCCAAAAAACAGCGATTGGCAAGAGTTATTCTTCGCTTGATTTCTGCGCTGATGTTGTTCGTAGAATTTATAGCAGAGCCAGGGTAGACAAAGTCCCTTACTACCTCGAAGTTATAGCTGCCTACTGTGGCGTTTTGTCCAATTCGTCGGTGTTGGCTTTCCCTTCTTGTTGACAGCATATACTTGGTTTCGCCCTCGTTTATCGCTAAACCCATTTTGGCCGCTTCCACCTCAATGCTTGCAAACGCACCGGTGACAGCCCACTGAGTTCTTCCGATAATGTCTATATCGTCGGCGTATGCAAGCAGTTGTACAGACTTGTGATAGATTGTGCCTCTGGTGTTGGTTTGTGAGTTCCGCACAATCCGTTCAAGTACAATATTGAAGAAGTCACATGACAGCGCGTCACCTTGTCTAAAGCCTTTTTTGAAATCAAAGGTCTCGGTGAGGTCATTACCGACCTTGATGGAGCAGCGAGCGTTCTCCATCGTCATCCTGCACAGACGGACAAGTTTGGCAGGGATGTCAAAACTAGACATGGCTCTATAAAGGACTTCTCTATAGATGCTGTCATAGGCGGGCTTGAAATCGATAAAGAGGTGGTGCGTATCGCTTTGGAATTCTTGTGTTTTCTCCAGGATCTTCCGAAGTGTGAACATTTGCTCGATGGTGGACTTTCCTGGCCTGAAACCGCACTGATAGGGTCCAATGAGGCTGTTGATAAAAGGTTTCAGGTGTTCACACAATATCGCAGAAAAGATCTTGTATGCGATGTTGAGGACACTGATGCCTCTATAATTGGCGCAGTTGAGGGGGTCTCCTTTCTTGTGGATCGGGCAAAGCGATGCTGAGATTCCATTCATCAGGCATACACTCGTCTGACCAAATCTTAGAAATTAGTTGGTGTATGCACTTTACCAATTCATCCCCAGCTGCCTTGAAAATTTCGGCCGGTAAGCCATCAGGTCCAACAGCCTGGTTAGATTTTAGCTATCCTCACTTCGTTTTGGTCAGGTGGGCGGAAATTTTGTTTATCCTCGTCTATGTTGAATGGTCCCTACACTAAGAAGTCCATTAAAAAATTAAATCACAGAAATTAGCTACTTAATTTGCAATGTCTATATTAACGCATTTTTCTTTTTTTTTTGAGAGATTTCTAATACTCGTTAGAGTGTCTATGGAGGAAGAGTCATTTCTGATAACATAAATGAAAAGCATGGAGATGGTCAACCACAAAAAAAAAAACAAATAAAAACAAAAAGTTAATTAAAGCTAAAAATCAGTTTATATAGGTATATGCATTTCTTATGAAAAGAAAGACAGACACAAATGACGTCTAAGGCACGTGTATTCGAATTTATAGATAGACTCAGTTTGTCAGACACATTATTTGTAGTTCAAAAATAAGTATTATGCATCTATTAATAAATTTGAAAACAAAACGTAGCAGATTGATGGCGACACATGATTTTCATTTATTTGCTAGACTTGGTGACCATTGACCATTTGCTATCATGTTAATACAAAATATTGCTCTTCTAAAATTGATCCTGGAATAATCGAACAAAAGCTTATAAGCGATTCGGGAAGTGATTCAATCACCTTATTTTTTTGAAATCAACCTCTCGTATGGCAGTTATCTTTACATTATGCAGTTAAAATGATTGATGTTATACAGGAAGAATGACGACATGCTACAAGCTTAACCTTTATCATATTCTATTTTTGTCAAAATTCCATCAGAATTTCGATTAAAACTAACCAAACAATGATATATTACGGACACAACTCACACTTTTCAACTGTTAGGTACTATAAAATGCACAATAGCGCCATACTGTCTCCCATTATGCTCATGCCCATAAAACTCCCCCGCAACAGTGATCAATGTCAGCATCAGAGTCACCAATGTCAGAGAATTCACCTTCGATTCAAAAAAAAAAAAAAAAGAAAGGACTTGTCATCAGCTATCGAAAGAATGTGTATTGGAACGTGTTTTTGTTGCTTTTACATTGACCTTTACACTAAGAGTGCTTAGAAAACCATCCCCACTATAGGTACAACGCACACACGTTCAACACACTAACCAAACGATATAAATAGAAAAAAAAAATAATTTTTATTTCGTCACTACCACCAACCCCCAATCAGCCGGCGGCGGCGGGTTTCAAATTCGACCGGCTTTTGGCTCAGCTGTTGGTCCTGCCCCACAAAAGATATACATATGTATGTACGTATGCATGTTCGGCAGCAATCATATCGTATAAGTCAACTTATTAGAAATTATAGGGAGCTGGACGAAAATAACTATACATCAGTCCACCCTTTTGTTAAGGAGTGGAGATAGGGTTGAAATGAAAAACCGGCACTCCTCGCCTAATGAAAGGTTCGAAAAGGAGAGTGGAGACAACAGAAAGAAAAATCGATTTTTTTTTTTTTTGTATTATATATCCTAAATGGAAGGATCATGCATATGGTGTTGCCTGTTGTAAGCTATACACACCAGAACTCATGCAGTTCGACTACCATCAACCCCATGGCCCATTTAAAGCCTCCTCCTCCTCCACCCTGTTCGATTTGTTTGAACGTCAACGGCGCGCGGCGTCGTCGTCGTTACGAAAAGAAGGAGAAAAAAATTCTAAAACGTTCCGGACTGGCTCTGCCTGGTTGTTGGTGGTTGATACGTGGATAAACGATTTCGGTTCGTTCAGTCTTCGGTCGGTTGTACAACATAACTCGTGCAACCTAACAAAAACGCGGAACGCATTTGCTAGCGGGTCGTCGGCTCAGGGCTGGTAACGACACATTCAAGAAGTGGTATCACAACAAATAATAAAAAAAAAAAAGAAATAGTTTTCGATGTTAAACGTTTAAAAGTTACGTAAGTCGTGGATATGCAGCGCGCCTGCATCGATGAATGAATGCATGTCCTAGCGTCGTAGTCGTCATAGTGGTCGTACCGGCTCCTTGTTCTAGTTCGCCTCTGCATCTAATAGTGCACAAGCACCCATGCATAAAGTACGATTCTACGTCATTGGCCAAAGGAAGAGCGTCGTACACAGTGCAACCGGATACTCCTAGTTTATGTGTAGTTTTTATATCTTTTTTTGCTTTCGTTACAAACAAGGACACAGCAAGTCCTGTTTGTGAACGTGCTTTCATCGGGTGTGTTGACTATTACTTCACGTCAAATGACGAATGCCAAGTGTATTGTTGTGGCATTTTTATGGAACGTGGACATTTCGTCCCACAATTAGAGTTGTGATGATGAAAAACTGGTTTTACAGTCGACGAATTTTTATAGTCTCTGGCTGAGATTTATTGGTTTCATGAAATCGAAACTCTGAAGGACGACTTCCATGCGCTCCTGAGTCCATTTCGTTTCGTATTCTTTTTTTTTATGAAGTGTGGTGGTTCGTGTGTTCCATGATGTTTGTAGATATTTTTTTTTTTGTTAGCACAGGGATATGGTGGTCACGCGATTGAATTCCGTTTTTAAGTGCAATATTATTAAAGCAATTATTTTGCTTACTAATTGGAGTAATTACGTTTCGCCAGCGGTTTTGGTTGGTTGTATTATTATTTTTTTTTTGGCATGTGTATGAAATTTTTGGCTTAAAGTCTTCAGAAGGAAATGAATTATGTCTAATTGGGTCAAAAAGTGGTTTTGAGAAAAGAATGGGTTGAGTTACAAAATCGATAAGATGAGACTTAACTGTGTAAACGTCCCTGAGACCTATTTTCAGCTCATTTAACCGGTTAATGAGTTCTTTAATCAGGTGTAGTGCTTTTTTTAAGTGTTAAAAGGCAAAAAAAAACACATTTTGTACAACTTGATTCGTGGAGTTGAGCCTCACGTTGGGCGCCATTTACGTGAGCTTGAGCATACCACTGCTACCGCTGTTTTAATCACTTTGAACGTGTTCCTGTGGCCTATACTGCCTCACCCTCACGACATTACTTACCTAACATTGTATCGCGATGTTTTTTATTTTGCCACCAAACAAGGTTTTTTCTTGACGAAAATTAAGTCGAATGTCGTCACCCTCTAAGTAGAAGAAGCAACAAAAAACGCCTGGTTCGGTTTTTAAATTCTTGAACTTGACTTTGAACTGTTTGGTGCGGGAGTTCAAGCAGTCGGTGGGGAGCACTGCTGCAGTATTTTTCGTTTCTCTGATGATATAATGTCAAATGTTCTTGATCCTTAACAAAACCAATAATTTAAGGGATTTAAACAAGCATTGGTAAATTAAAATCAAAGCAAGACAAGGATTGAATATGAAAGCTGTATGAATGTGTAGTAGTATGTTATGCCGAATGTAGAATAGAGTAGAAGTTTCATCAGTCTTTAGAAACTAATAGTAGAGGAACTAAGATGTTCCCACCCTATAAGACAGTTTCAAGCAGTAAAAAAAACACTGTGAATTGGTTATAAGAACTGATAAATGCAGACTGTCAGCTGCAAGTAGTAAGTCGCCGTCATGCTGGGCATGCATTTCATTCAACTTATGGACCATATCATTCTCTTTTGCAATAATCTAGGAAAATGAGCATTCATCCAATAAGGATCCTACATTCTTTGAAGCTCACTTAGTGTCCCAGTGCCAGTAGAAAGATTTGTTCATCCATTTGCACACAAAATCTTCTGTTGAAGTTCATGATGAGTAGGACTAAGACTAGACCAAGGATTAACTGACAAAAGTCACTGTAAAATGATTGATGATATACTGACTTTTACTTTCACTAAAAGAAATATATTTCTACCCATATTTCTATTTGTATTGGTCTATGAAAAACTGTAGAGAGAATTACATTCAGATGCCCGTTGGATACCCTTTTCTTCAGCATTGCTTTAAGTAGGTCGTTGTTTCTAACTGTAAAGCACCCGAAAATCATTCTTCTGTAAAGGACACGCCATTCTTTTACTCTTCCTTTTTCTGTACATGCCGACTGGATAGATAAATTCTTACTTACTTAGGTGGCGCTACAGTTCGGGGTGAACCTGGGCCTCAACAAACAAGCTTCTCCATTTAGCTCGGTCTTTAGCTAATTGCCTCCAGTTGCGCACTCCAAGTTGGTCGAGGTCCCCTTGAACTTGTGCGCGCCACCTACGGCGATGATTCCCTCTACTGCGTCGTCCCTCGGGATTAGATTCGAAGACTCTGCGGGCCGGAGCGTTGGTGTCCATTCGCTCTTCATGTCCTAGCCATCTCAGACGTCCAATACGCAGTTTTTTGACTAGGTCGATGTTGCTGTACAGCTCGTATAGTTCGTGATTGAATCTTCTCCTCCAAAACTCGTCAACGCAAACGGGACCGAAAATCTGAATGAGAGTTTTTCTCTCGAAGCGACCAAGGATATCTTCATCCTCTTTTAATAAAGTCCATGTTTCAGCGCCGTAAAGCAGGACTGGGATGATCGAGGTTTATATAGAGTCTCCTTAGTTGTTCGAGATAGGGCGTTACTGTTGAATTACCTTATAAGCCCAAAAAACAGCGATTGGCAAGAGTTATTCTTCGCTTGATTTCTGCGCTGATGTTGTTTGTAGAATTTATAGCAGAGCCAGGGTAGACAAAGTCCCTTACTACCTCGAAGTTATAGCTGCCTACTGTGGCGTTTTGTCCAATTCGTCGGTGTTGGCTTTCCCTTCTTGTTGACAGCATATACTTGGTTTCGCCCTCGTTTATCGCTAAACCCATTTTGGCCCCTTCCGCCTCAATGCTTGCAAACGCACCGGTGACAGCCCGCTGAGTTCTTCCGATAATGTCTATATCGTCGGCGTATGCAAGCAATTGTACAGACTTGTGAATTCCGCACAATCCGTTCAAGTGCAATGTTAAAGAAGTCACACGACAGCGCTTGACCTTGTCTAAAACCTTTTTTGACATCAAAGGTCTCGGTGAGGTCATTACCGACCTTGATGGAACAGCGACCGTTCTCCATCGTCATCCTGCACAGACGGACAAGTTTGGCAGGGATGTCAAAAGTAGATATGCTTTATAAAGCTCTTCTCTATAGATGCTGTCATAGGCGGCCTTGAAATCGATATAGAGGTGGTGAGTATCGATTTGGAATTCTTGTGTTTTCTCCAGGATCTGCCGAAGTGTGAAGATTTGATCGACTTTCCTGGCCTGAAACCGCACTGATAGGGTCCAATCAGGCTGTTGATAAAAGGTTTCAGGCGTTCACACAGGTGGACGGAAATTTTGACTATCATCGTCTATGTTGAATGGTTCATTCTGCCTGACAGCGGGATGTTGGTCTTCGTCGCCGTTATACAGTCTGCAGAAGTAGTTTTTCCATATTCTCAGCAGCGATTGTGATTCTACTACGAGGTTTCCATTTTCATCTCTACAGGTTTCTGTTAGGGTTAGGGTATTGCTCCTCTGACACGTTTTTTTTACCTTTTGGTAAAACTTCCGTACATTGTTCCTGGAGTATACTTACTTACTTACTTAGATGGCGCTACAGTCCGGGGTGGACCTGGGCCTCAACCAACAAACCTCTCCAGCCAGCACGGTTACGAGCCAGCTGCCTCCAGTTGCGCACGCCAAGTTGGTTGGGGTCCCTCTCCACTTGTTTGCGCCACCTACCGCGAGGTCGTCCTCTACTGCGCCGTCCGTCCGGGTTGGATTCGAAGACTTTCTTAGTGGAAAGGTTGGGCTCCATCCGCTCTAAATGACTCAGCCATCTTAGTCGCTGTATGCGAACTCTTCTGGCTAAGTCGATGTCCTTGTACAGGCCGTATAGTTCGGCATTGTACCTTCTCCTCCACTCACCGTCTATGCAGACGGGACCAAAGATCGCTCGAAGAACTTTTCTCTCGAAATAACCAAGGGCATCCTCATCCGGTTTTTTCAAAGCCCATGCCTCTGCGCCATACAGCAGGACTGGGATGATTAATGTCTTATAAAGAGTTACCTTAGTAGTTCGAGATAGGGCTTTGCTACTCAATTGCCGTTTTAGCCCATAGAAACAACGATTGGCAAGAGTAATTCCCGTGTGATCTCTCCACTCATGTCACTTGCGGAGCTGACCATAGAGCCTAGGTAGACAAAATCCTTTACTACCTCAAAATTGTATCTGTCTATTGTGGCGTTCTGCCCAAGACGCCGATGTTGGGTGTCCTTTTTTGTAGACAGCATATATTTTGTTTTGCTTTCATTGACCGCTAGACCCATCTTTGCTGCCTCGATCTCAATACTCGTAAATGCCCCATTGAGTGCCCGCTGAGTTCTTCCGATTATGTCAATGTCATCGGCATAAGCGAGTAGTTGTACAGACTTGAAGAAGATTGTACCTCCGGGGTTGGCTTGTGAGTTTCGTACAATTCTCTCAAGTATTATGTTAAAGAGATCGCATGATAGCGCGTCGCCTTGTCTAATACCTTTCCTGACATCGAACGGTTCGGTGATGTTCTTACCGACTTTGATGGAGCAGCGAGAGTTCTCCATCGTCATTCTGCACAAACGGATGAGCTTGGCAGGGATGCCGAGACTAGACATGGCTCTGTATAACTCGTCTCTATACACGCTATCATAGGCAACTTTGAAATCGATGAAAAGGTGGTGCGTATCGATTTTATATTCATGGGTTTTTTCCAAGATCTGCCGTAGTGTGAATATTTGGTCAATGGTGGACTTTCCAGGCCTGAAACCGCACTGATAAGGACCTATCAGGTTGTTGACGATCGGTTTTAGGCGTTCACATAGTACGGCAGACAGGATCCTGGAGTATAAACTCTCGATATTCTCAAACGCGCGCTTCTCATGCTGTTTCTTTTTCTTTTGGAGAAGCCGATGTTCTTCCCGTCTCTTTTGCTCGTAGAGGTCACGAGCAGCTCTCGTTTTCCTTTGCAGCGCCGCTTTGTATGCCTCTTGTTTTGCTGCATGCACTCGCCGGCATTCTTCGTCAAACCAGGGGTTTCGTGGTGGTGGGCGGGCGAGACTCAGCACATCAGTCGCAGCTCTTCTGATGACATGTTGGCAGCGTTGCCACTGGTCTTGGGAACTTGATGCTGGCGGCATAGGGGTGATTGAGAGATTTCGGGATACGCGTTCAGCGAAGAGTCTGGCGGTCTCTTGCGATTGTAGCTTTTCGACGTTAAATTTTCTCACAGTGATTCTTCTTTGTTGCTCAGATTGGGATATTCGCATTCGTACCTTGGCTGCAACAAGGTAATGATCCGAGTCTATGTTGGCCGCTCGGAAGGTCCGGACATCCAGAATACTGGAGGCATGCCTTGCGTCGATCGCAATATGATCAATTTGGTTGATCGTTACATGATCATTGGACCGCCATGTCTGCTTATGAATATCGAGATGAGGAAATCATGTGCTTGCTATGGTGACATTTATCAAATTAGCCTTAGTCCGTTATCAAACGTGGTGTCGTTTAGGCTATGCTTACCAACTGCCCTACCAAAGACGTCCTCCTTTCCTATTTTGGCGTTAAAATAGCCCAATTTGATTTTAACGTCCTATTTAGGACATTGCTCGTATGTTTTGTCGAGGAGCTCGTAGAAACACTCTTTGGTGGCAGCGCCCTTTTCTTTCGTGGGGGCATTAACACATATTAGGCTTATGTTAGCGAATTTAGCCTTGATCCGGATAGCCCTAATACGCTCTCTCACGTGTCGGAAGCTTAAGACTTCTTGCCCCTGTCTGCCGCGTATATGTCACAGTTGTAGATGTCACAGTTTTTCATCCTCTTTTTGCCCGGCCCATCCCATCGCACTTCCTGGATGGCGGTAATATCTGCTTTATAGCAGTCTAGGGCCTCTGCTAGTTGTTCGCCTGCACGTGGTCAGTAAAGGGACAGAACATTCCACGTACAGATCCGAAGGTCGTTGTTCTAATTTCGTTTGCTGGGGTCGGCGTTAGTTGAGTCGTCCTTATCCGAGGCTTTTGGTTGTTTCGGAACCATCGATTTTTTACGTAGTAGGGAAGTTACCCCGACGGCACAACCCCCAACCTGGAGGGCCAGTTCCTTAATTATTCCCCTAGGACGAGGGGCCGGGTACACCGTTGCCAGTAGTCCACTACGGGAGTATGAGCGCTGCCGTTGGCCCATTAAGAGCTCCTCCGCCACCATCTCTATTCAAATGGTCTGACTAACATTGGAAATTCCTTACCGACCTGTGATCCGAATACGTCGAAGGTATTCACTAAGTTCAACCTAACTGGAACTATAGACGCCACCGTTGACTCCGTCTAGGGAATTCGTCCGCTGCCGCCTGAAACAGGAAGGAGTGCTCTAGTGAGAAAACACCCTCTCTCACCTGCGCCAAGAATCCGCCAAACGGGGTTGGTTACCCATTTCTTGGCTTAAGGTACTAGGCACCCGGCTGTCACCGCGTGGAGGTTGAGTGTAGGAGTTGGTAGGCCTCAGCTGAGTGAAAACGCTTGTGTTTTCATATGATCGCATGCACTACCATTTGACCTGCCAATAGATAATACAGGAACTTGTTAAGCGATATATTGGACAACCTTCCAGCTTCTCGCATCATCTTATTTGAGATTAGGAGGGAAAAGTTTTGAAAAGTGTTGTAGAGTATTAACTATCAGGTCGCTTGTGATTATATTATCACTTTTATTTACTCTTTTCACTTATATCGAGTGCTGAAGCAAGATATTTCGAAACATGTGGACCGCTAGCTGCTGTACCTAGCTTTGCCCAGAAGATCACACTTATTGCGGGTTATATGTTATTGACAGGCATATATTGCCGGGGATTTTCTTGTACACTTTTCAATGACGTCAAATGGCTTCAAATCGAATGAATGCATTCAAGGACTTCAGTCTGCTGAATGCATTCAGTAAGAGTTAGTGACTTTAAAGTGATTTCAAAGGATGCGCGGCAATCAAAAAGATTGCATTCTTTTGTACTTCAAAATTAATTGCCGCAATCATGACAAAGTGAATGGGGATTTATTTTTTCCTAGTTGAAGACAAAATTGAAGTCCTTGAATCGAAATGGTTCTCAGTGACGTCAAAAGAATTACATGCGAAAATGATTGCATTCTTTTACAGCTCTGTCAGGGAGGTGGTAAGACGAAACCTAGCAAAGTTAATTTTAAGTGATTGCTGCTAGTTTAGTTACCTGGCTTTTGTGGTTCTTTATTTTAGTATCCGTCGTAGCTTGTTATGGTTATTGTTTCGGTTAATACTGAAGAGGGAAGAAGTTTTCCTTTCTTATTAGCTTGGGGCAACTCTACTTACTTATGTCCTGTATCCCCTTGTGGGTCCTAGGGCCTCTACTACGACTACGCGCCATCATGTACGGTTTCTGGCAATGTGTCAATGTTTCTGGCAATTGGTCATGGAGCCACCTTTTTCATTTTCCTCGACACCGCTGTCAGCTGGCACCACATTTTGCATTGTACACAATAGCATGGTATACTACTATTTAACTCCATCCAGTAGACAGGGATTTACTAACTGTCAAGGTGAAGAAAAAATAAAATTACGAGCTATCGACATTTTTTTAATAATTAAATGCCAGTTTTATAAGAAGGTAGACAAGAAGTGTAAGATAAGTTTTATTATTAGTAGGAGTAAGGGGATTCCCATCCGCTTTATCGATTGCGTTACCAAGAGTCACAACTACTGAAAATACTTCGTTGTGAAGTTCAGACTGAATCCTAGTTGAGTGTGAGTGCTTTAGCATCTTTTGATAACACTTTTGGTAAGGGTTTTGTATCTTGGACTTCATCGGGATCATCATTTACGCGCAGCACATGAGGCTGGAGCCGAAATGTTCTGAACTATCACAGTACCTCCTATTGCAGTATCGTCGTCAAAATGAACGTAGTCATTGAATGTAATTGCATTTTTTCCATTTTGTAGTAGTTGATTCCATTCAGCGGGCGCTTTAGGCGAATCCGCTTCATGGGTTGGGTCACATTTTGAAGCAGTTACGAACCGTGCGCTAATTGACATTTCCCCCAGATTTGTCTGCAATGTTCATGGTGGTTAAAACAAAAATTGTCCGCTTACTTCTTCCTTGTATGCAGTGAAAGAGTCTCCTGACAAATTCCTGCCGATAGAAAAATTTGAAGTTTTTTATTATCCCTTGGTCAAGTGGTTCGGGGGAAGAAACTCGATCCTTACATGGCTGAGAGGTGGAAGGCGGTTTGAAGTTATCAATGAAAAGCTAAATGTTCCTTCCCTTCTTTCTCATTTGTTCATTAAAGGTGGTCAACCAGTCACTGAATAAAACTGACGTCATCCATGCTTTTTTGTTGGCATGGTAGTGCACAGGGAGTGATTTTAAGTTCTTAAAATATCTAGGTTTCGCCAACTTGCCGATCAATAGTGGTGTCAACTTCTCAGAACCGTCCATGTTCGCAGCAAATAATAACGTAACTCTTTACTTTTTTTCCCGCCGTAGCATTTCTCATTTTTAAAACAGTAGGTACTATCTGGAAGGCATTTATAGAACAATCCCGATTCGTGCTTATTTATAACATCATTCAGTTCATAATTTTCCAATATTCTCGACAGTTTTTCTTTCCATACTGAACAAACGCTTTCTTGAACACTAGCACTTCCACTGCAAACTTTCTGCAATGTGATGTTGTGGCGTTTTTTGAATTGGTCAAACCAACCATCGCTAACTCTGCAATAATTTGTTCCTAAATTTTTAGCGTGGGACTTGGCCTTTTTATGAGTATCTCATCATGATACCACTCACCAAAACATTTTGTTGACGGCATTTGTGAAAACCAGGTTACTAAACACTGTTCAAGTTGAAGTAATTCCTCTGGCAACCCCACGGAATCCCAACTACTATTTATTGTCATTCAGTGTTAAAATTTATGAGGAATTAACGCGATTTTTTCAAGAGACCGACTTGCTAGGAATTATTCGTATTTTTACTAATTTTATCAAAACTACGAAAAACCCGGATTCTACTGCTTTCAAAGAGAAATTTGTACCACTTTTGATCTTACGTCCGCGACACTACTGCTCATTGTACTTCTCATTGAGCAGAAAACAGTTGTGATTGCTGTTTAGCACAGCTGTTCACCTGCTCACTGTGCACAGTGATCGTCTTTCTTGTTTTTTTTTTTCAATTTTATCCTGTACTATGCACCAAGGAGAACAAAGAATTTAAATGCTAAACTCTAACTCATTACAAGTCTCAACTTTTCTTTGCGAGTTCACCGCAAATCGTTCAAGCTTTTCTCGCCGGCCAACGGTATTATAAAAGAAGATCTTATCCATCTCCTTTTTTGGCGTTGGAATTTCCAATTCATAGCTCTCAAGCTCAAGGAAGCTCAATATTTTTTTTGGACAAATCTGTTTCTGACAACAAAATCAATTAAAGATCTCGGGTGCACGGGAGCTTTCTCGAGTACACCTGGTTCTGCTCTGGATAGATAGTACAATGGGCACTACTACCAGAGCCATTCTTCATCTTAGGCGTGTTTGATTTTCGTTTTATCCACACTGGAGTTTTGATGACCTTGCACGTCACTAATGCTACGACACCGGTCTCATCGATGACGTCTGACGCAATGACTGTTGCGTAAATTCAAAGTCGACATTCTTTTTGTTGAGGACTGGCGTCGGCTAGAGTCACGGATGGGTTCGAAACCGGTCAAGGGTATTTTGCTGGAGTCTTTGTGAAAGATCGTAACATAGACTTCAGTTTTTTGTTTTTTTTTTTAGGCAAACATGAACTATATTCTAAAGAACAGTTGGTAACCGAGGACAGAATAGAGTGGGCAATAAGATCGTTCTCCCCCTTTAAATCCCCAGGACTTGATGGGATTATACCGATCATACTGCAAAAAAAACTGCACCAATCATTATCGCAGTTCTCAAAAATCTATTTGCCAGTAGTCTTAAACAATGTCACATACCAAGAAAATGAGGGAGGTAAAGGTGGTTTTTATACCCAAGGCGGGCAAGGCTAGTCACACCACCGCGAAGGACTTCAGACCAATAAGCCTTACCTCTTTCATCCTGAAAACGTTTGAAAGATTGCTCGACATTTACATACGTAGTAGAATACGCCCGGGGGACTTATCCCCAGCCCAACACGCATACACGAAGGGTAAATGTGTGGAAACTGCCCTACATCATGTTGTTGGCTCTATAGAAAAATCACTTAAGGATAAAGAGTTCACACTAGCTGCTTCTTGGACATTGAAGGAGCCTTCAATAATGTAAATACCGAAGCGGTTAAAAGAACCCTAAGAAACCTAGACATCGACATCAGTCTAATTAACTGGATTGTTAGCATGCTCGAGGAACGACATACCACCTTGATCAAAAAGTTCCCGGAATTTATTCAGAAAATTAAAAATACAAGTTTATTCATCTAAATCTATATTGTCCCCTTCAAAGTAATCCCCATCGACTGCAACACACTTATGCCAGCGCTTGATCCAATCTTCGAAACATTTTTTATATTCGGTTTTCGGCATGTCCATCAGTGCTTCTTGCGATTTTTCCATTACTTCCTCTCGGCTGCTGAAACGCGTTCCCCATAATGGTGTTTTAACTCGATTGAACAGAAAGAAGTCACAGGGAGCCAAATCAGGTGAATTCGGTGGCTGTTGGATGGTATTTGTTGCATTTCTCGTCAAAAAATTACGAATAATGATGGCACTGTGCGACGGTGCGTTATCATGGTGCAAAATCCACGAGTTTTCTGCCCACAATTCTGGTCTCTTTCGGCGAATTGCTTCACGCAAACGTCTCATAATGCCCAATTAATACTCTTTGTTTACTGTCTGGCCTTATGGCAAAAATTCATGATGCACTACACCGTTGTAATCCATGAAAACCGTGAGCATTGCCTTCTTTTTTGACTGAAAACGACGTGGTTTTTTTGGCCTCGGCTCATTCGGTGAACGCCATTCACTTGCCTGATGTCTGGATTGCGTGTCGTACTCATAAACCTACGTCTCGTCTCCAGTAATGATCCTTTTTATGAATGTGGGATCGGATTCAGCCTCGAAAATCATGTCTTTTGCGACGTCAACACGGTCTCTTTTTTGCGTGAATTGAGGTCTTTTGGCACCAACTTTTCTGCTACATGACGGAAACCCAAATCATTAACCAAAATGTCTTGGACGGATCCATAGGCAATGTTCAAGTCCTCCGCTATCTCTCTGATGGTTAATTTGCGGTTATTGACCAACATTTCTTTTACTTTATCAATGTTTTCGTCGGTTTTCGATGTCGATGGTCTGTCACTGCGTTCATCATCTTCGATTGACTCACGACCACTTTTGAACGGCTCGTGCACATGGTAAACGACCGCTTTCTTTCGAGAATCGTTGCCGAAACACTTTTCGAACATTTCCAACGTTCGCGCACCATTAAATCCATTTTTTACGCAAAATTTAATACAAGTTCTTTGTTGCAAATTTAAATCCATTTCTAAAATTGTAAAAAATCGCCAACACACACAGAGATAGATGTACTCTTGGCTACGTAAGTTTTGCAAATGTCAAGCTATGACGCTAAGATTTAAAGGGGATTTCAACAACAGATGTACCAACTTAACAGAACTCAAACCGGAACGATGGGAGCGCCACACGGTTTTTATTCCGGGAACTTTTTGGTCAAGGTGGTATAACCACTGAACTTAAGGGTTCAAAGCTCGAAGCATACGCCTCGAGGGGTACCCCTCAAGGCGAGGTAATCTCCCCTCTGCTCTGGGTCATTGTTCTTAATGAGGTACTACAACAACTAAGGTACAGTGGGGTCAGAGCTACAGCGTACGCGGATGACGTCGTGCTGCTTGCAACAGGTACCTGCCTACCCTTAGCGAACAACTTGACGGAGCCCTAAATATTCTTAGCATATGGGCCAGGAGCTGCGGTCTAAAGGTTAATCCCCAAAAAACCGTACTCGTACTTTTTACGAATAAGAGGAAAATACCGGAGTTTAGTACACCTTCTGTTGATGGTATCCCACTCAGATTGTCCGATAGCGCAAAATACCTGGGCCTTGTACTTGACAAAAAGCTCAACTGGAGATTAAATATAGAGGAAAGAATTAAGAAAGCAACAATAGCCTTTTACTCATGTAGTAGAATTTTTGGTAGAACCTGGGGACCCTCCCCCAAAATCATACTATGGATGTATACGGCTATAGTTAGACCCATACTGACTTGCGGCAATCTAGTATGGTGGCCAGCTGTCATCAAATCCACCAACTTAAAGGCAATCACCAAAGTTCAAAGTCTAGCCTGCATTGGCATCATCAGTGCAATGAGGACAACTCCAACCGCAGGACTCGAGGCTATCCTCAACCTGCTACCGCTAGACATCTTTATACGAACATCAGCAGCCATTAATGCTATGAGAATAAGTCAGTCAGCGAACTGGAAACCAAGCAGAACAGGTCGCTCGATGATCCTACTCGATTACTTTGGCCTCATGCCCGTAACGGATTACATGACGCCATATTTATACTTTACAAGGCCTTTCTCTGTGCCTTTCTCTTTCTCAGTGGGCGCCGTGGCGTAAATGGTTAGTGTGTCCGATTACTACGCATGAGGTTCCAAGTTCGAATCCCAGAAAACACCAAAAAGTTTTTTCACGGTCCCACCTCTCGCGAACGTCTGATAAACATCCGAGAGTATTGTTGTCATGAAAAAGCTTCTTAAATTGCCATTCGGAGTCGGCATTAAACTGTAGGTCCCTTCCATTAGTGTGAAAAATATGACGCACACAACATGAGTGGTTGCGAGAAGCTAGGCCCTGGCACTTAAAGAGCTGTTGCGCCAAATATTTATTTATTTTTTTAAGGCCTTTCTCTACCGCCTACCCTAGCAGGGAAGATTGGAAAAGCGGTCATATACCTAATGTCGAATCTATAGCCATCTACACGGATGGTTCAAAAATGAGCACTGGTGTAGGATCAGGTATCTTCTCCGACCCTCTAGGTGTATCACAATCCATACGACTTCCAGACCACAGCAGTGTTTTCCAAGCAGAGGTCTTAGCAGTGGCAACAGCCGCCCGTGAGTCTGCGATAAGGGCAATACCGCCAGAAGGTATCACCATCTTATCGACAGCCAGGCAGCTATAAAAGCGATTACTGCCATAGAAATTAAATCGAAGCTTGTGAAGTGTTGTCGAGAAGAGCTCAGGGTTCTTGGAACACAACACAAGGTATCGCTCTGTTGGGTCCCTGGACACGAGGGTATCCCAGGCAATGAGAAAGCCGACGAACTGGCGAGAATCGGCTTAGCAGCCCCAACAGAACAAGTTGACCCCCCCTGTGTGTATTGCGCCTTGCGCACTCAAGCTCGCTGCAGGGAATAAAGCCACTGAGGAGGCGAACACAAGATGGAACTCCATGGAAACTTGCGCCATCACTAGAAAGCTATGGACATCTTTCGACAAAGCAAAGACCGAGAGAATCATCCGGAAAGATACGAAATCCCTTTCCACCCTCGTGGGCATCATCACGGGGCACAACACTCTGTGGTACCTCTTGAAGAAACTACGCCTGACGGAGGAAGAACTCTGCAGAGGCTGTGGTGACGAGGAAGTTTTTGAGGACACAACCCACTTCCTGTGCCACTGCCCGAGTCTTCAACACTCCAGGAAAAAGTTCCTTGGTAAATTTTTCTTCCAGGATCTCGAGGAACTCTCCGGCGTTTCAACGGAAAAGATGTTGAACTTCATCAAATCATCAGGGTGGTTTGTATGCAGAAATGAAGTAAGTGACTGAGTTAGTAGTTTTTATTTTCATTGGGTAAGGGATTACTTTTTCCCCCATGGGTACCACAACGGGTCAACGCTGACCTGAGTGTGGCAGAGAGCGTCCCTCCCTGCCAGCCCACATACCTAACCTAACCTAACCTAAAGAACAGGTGGAATAGTCGAAGTATTTGAGTCTGTAGTGAGAGTCAGGCTGCGCTTAAAGCCTTGCTTAACCCTTAACAACTTCCAGAATAGTTCGTGAAAAACTCTTTGAACTCGATCGCAAGGTTGAATTCTCTGCCTCTTATCTGGGTCCCAGGTCACACTGCGAACTTGAGGAACGAGATATACGATGTGATTGCTAGGCAAAGCTTAGATAAGTTTTTCTCAGGATTCGAACCTACGTCTTTTAATAGATCTTCCATTGACGATTGGATCTCTTCAGGCTACAGGCCGCCTAAACGAATGCTCCCGGACATCTGTAAACAATCAGCGGCATTATTGCTGTGCCTCAGAAGAAAAGACTGCGACATATTGGATTCTTGACAGTCACTTCGCTTTTGCCAAGTATTTTAAAGTGCTAAGCGTTAGTGACGCTATAGTATGAGAAGGGGCGACAATACTGTGGAACATTTTCTCTGCGAGTGCCCTGCCTTTGCTCATATCAGGTGGCAGATTTTCCATGCTGATGTGGCGAGTGGTGGTACTTTAAGTTTCTTATCACTGAAGTGCTTGCTTGGCTTTCTTAAAAAAACAAAAGATTCCAATAAAATGAGAAAATCAGGTTTTTATTCTCTAGTGCCTGAGTGCTCCAGTCGAACGTTTCCTATCTCGAAAAAGATGTCCTATTTCTTGAACATTATTCAGATGTACCACTAAAATGGATTAATTTTACAGTAGACATATGTTTACACCGAAAATAAATGATCTACTGAATCAAAAAAAAAATCGTTCATCGTTCCTCAGGTGTTCCTAACTGATTTCCTTCTAATTAGGTAAAACAATTGCGGAAGTTAATTTATGAAGAGTCAATTTTTATTATCCTTTGCGCGAAAAAACGTTGCGTATATATAGATGACCTATCCCCTTGCGTGAGTAAGTATCATTTAATCGAGATATCGAAATTCAGTTTTTCTCTTCCTGTGTGTCATTAATAATTTTTGTCTTTTCGCGTTGCCTGTGTCCTTTCGAAAACGTGTAAATGTTTCGTAGGTTCTCTTCTTCTTTTTTTTTTTGTTAAGCATAATAAATTTATTTACGATACATATCTGAGACTATCAGTTAAAATGAATTTTTAATTTTACTTCGATTAAACTTCCAGCTGAGGAGGGGTTAATTAAAAATGCTCATTATTAACACATTTCCACCGTTTTTATTGTTATAAATTGGAGCGGAACGAAGAAATTTATTTTAATGAATTTACGTCTCTTTAGCTGGAAGTTCAGATTAAGTTGAATTACGTAAGAAGGAATTCATTCGTCCTCTTCTTAATGATTACCTTTGACAATATTTATTCACAGATTTATATGCTGTGAAGAGGGTCCTTTTTCATTCCATTATCTGATCTGCGAAGTGGAAAACTACTAATATTTTTTGAAAATTATATAAAGTCTTATTAGCGAAAACCTAGTTAAAAAAAATTGAAAATAATCAATATTAGTCACTTTCTATTGGCAGAGTTACATATATCAGATTTCGGAAAAAAAGGATAAAAAAGAATTGTATTCGAAAGGTATATAATCAACAAAACCAGAGATAGAAGTAGATTACAATGATTTTTGAATAACTTTTCCTAACATGACCTTTGATATTCTTGTTTGGGTTGTTGGTATCGAAAAGCATTTTGGCATTTTCGTCTATTGAGGACGCTACAAACTACAACCACACCTTATTCAAATCAAATTTGAAACCAGAAATAGAATTTACGGTTTGGATAGCAAACAACCCCATTTTCCGAACAACCTTAGTTCTCTTAGTCAGATCTACTTCCATAATTGATGTCATCAGGCGATTTTTTTTCCAAATTGCATTTGTTCTGGATAAGAGATGACATTTATCTTGAACTCTGACATTCAATTGATCACCATCCAATTTGATGACAAAATTTGATTTTTTTGGGGATTTCTTCAACATATTATTTATTTATATTTTTTACTGAAAGTATCGATGTTCATAGATGAAAGTGGGCACTCTAGTTTGGCTTATCAATTTTTTAACACCTTCATGTTCGGAGTTCTGCAACACGTTTGAACTCTCTTCGTTACAAGATGTGACCAATCTACTGCCATTTTCTTCATCGTATGGTGATGTCAATAGGTTGTTGGTCCGTTCTCATATTTAGCTATTGGTTTGACATGCGGTTAGGTAAGAAAATCCTAAGGTTGTTGCATCGCATCTATTGACAAAAGGCTGCAGCTTACGGATGATAGTGGAGTATATCTTTCTCGTACTACTATTCTTCTTCTTTCTATTTCTGCGAGGTTATCATCCTCCCACTTCACCGCATTTCTACTGATCCACCTGTGGAGTTCGTCTATTTGGCCTCAGAAAATATCAGCAGACCTCCCGATTTTGGATCACTCGGTTACTAAGGGCAATGAAATGCCAATGTCGTCGCATTTGCCTGCCTCTCCTGCCTCGCGATGTCTTTGGAACGTTCATTAATATTGCCTTTTTAACAGGGTTCAAGTGATCTCTTCTTTAAACGTGGCAATACCAGCTGAGCCGGTCGTGCTCTATCTTTCGTAAGATAATTTCCTTAACGTGAAGGCTTCCACGGATCTTCGAACTTCTTATTCGATCAAGCTTTGTCACTCCTGCTGTCATGCGAAGCATCTTCATCTCAGCTGCCGTTAATTTACTCTCATACTTTTTGTTCATTGTCCAACATTGTTAACCGTATGCGAGCGCTGGATGGACAGCTGCGGTGTAGAGCCTTCCTTTCAACTTAGGTGGCATTTTTCTATCACAGAAAATAGCGGAGTTTTCTCTCCACTTCATCCACGCTACACTTATGCGATGATTTATGTCGTCATTACAGGTTGGTTTGCTATTTATCATATTGTAGATCGAAGATATTTGAACTTTTCGCACTTGGGAAGCACTGCTCTATTCAAATAAATGTCTGGAATAGGCCTGAGTGGATCAGAGCGGGCAGCATACTCTGTCTTTTTTTAACTAAATCGAGACCCATTCCCCCCCCCCAAAACGTCCACCCCCACATCAAGTGCTCGTTGCAGGGATGTAGGATCCTCACTTATGATGGCTCCATCATCAGCAAAGAATAATTAATGTATCTTGGGGTCCGTCACTTTACCTTCAAGCAGCTGGTCAAGGACTGTAATAAAGAGCAAATGACTTAAGATGCTTTCCCGTACTACTCCCCTACAGAAATACTGACTCGACATTTGAGCGAAACAGCTGCAGCTTGGTTTTGGTGTTATTAACATTGCTTCTCCAGATTTTAGATAGCGTACCTAACAAAGCCTTCGCCTGGCGGATTCTGTTCTCCACATCAAGTTCCTAGGTAAAGGAAGTTGTCAACTTTCTCGACCTGCTGTTCAGCAATGTTTAATTAGACGGTGGCATCTGTAAGGCTGAATGCTTTTGTTTTGTCCATATTCATCTTAAGCCCCACTTTATTTGCCTCATTTTACAAGCTTTGGACCATTTGATGCAGACCCAGCATTCTATTTGAAAGCAAGCAAATGACGTCAGCGTAGTCTAGGCTTGAAATGAGATGTCATTGTACACTGTATGCCGCTGTTATTTGACGTTAGGGCTGAACGACAAACATCACTGATCACGACTAAAAAAGTAATGGTGAAAGAATGTAGGACTGTCTCCCTACGACCCACAAGGCGATACAAAACATAAGTAAAGAAAGTACTGCCGCACGCCACTTGGACTTCTAAACCGCTAGACACCTTACCTTTGCACAACTCGTGAAATTTACCCACGTAGGTTGTCTTTATAATGGCTACGAGCTTTATACTGTCGAAGACCTTCTCGAAGTCAATAATATATATTATATTGTATATATTTGGCGCAATAGCTCTTTAAGTCTAGGCCTAGCTTCTCGCAACCAATCATGTTGTGTGCGTTATATTTTTCACACGAATGGAAGGGACCTACAGTTTAGTGCCGTATCCCAAGGGCAATTTGGTTTGAAAAGCCTTTCGGGACAACTATACTCTCGGATGTTTGTCAGACGTTCGCGAGAGGTGGGACCGTGAAAAAATCTTGTTGGTGTTTTCTGGGATTCGAACTTGGAACCTCACGCACAGTGGTCCGACACAGTAACCAGTTATACCACGGCGCCCACTTCGAAGCCAATGAATAGCAGATAATTCGGAGATCTACACTCGACTATGATGATGCATTTATTTTATGTTATTTATGTGGTCGACGTTGAATGATCACGAGCGGACACCTTTTTTGACATTGATAGTTGCATCGAGGTGTTCTTTGATTCTATGCAGTATCACTTTTACTATTACTCTGGAAACTACAGGAAGAACGTAAATACCTCTCCAGCTTCCACACTCTGTTAAATTCCCCTTCTTTACAGCCTAATGATCATTCCCCTTTCTCAGTCTGCTGGGAAGCTACCGACAAACTCTTCTACTTCAACTGCAAAAACACAGCTGTCCAATGCTCGCGTATGCCCGTCTGAGCTATACTGCTGATCGCTTCTGCTCCTTCGGCGAGATGGTCCATAAATTGTTGGTGCACAGTGGAATTTCAAAGCTTGTCGATATTGTGGGTGGCAATGGTGTAGTGGTAACGTCGTGAATTGCCACGCTAATAGTTCATGGTTCAAATCCTGATCTCAGCAAGCATTTATTTATCTCTCATGAAATATTGTATATAAAGTCAGTCCGATCAGTTGCGAAAACTTGTGTGAACACTACTGCGAAGGCATAACACTGGCAGTAGCTTGGTCATGTGGCTGGAAAAATTGTTCGCTCTGTTGATGATGATTTGTCCTTGACATCGGCTATCGGGAAAAAAGTACTGTGAATCAGAAGCAAAGACAAAAAATAACAAAAATCTCCCCAGTTATCTGGGCACCATCCCCGGAGAATCTCTGAAGCATAAACAACTGAGCTTCAAGAACCACTACACCACAAATCTTTCTCTCTCTCTTTCTCTCTCTCTCTCTCTCTCTCTCTCTCTATCCATCCTTTCCAACGCCCGCACTGTGTGTAAACATGTTAAAGGTATTTATAGCCCTTTGAGTATGCGTGAATTACAAAAAAAAAAAAAAATTGTTCCTTGGAATACGAAACATGTTAGTTGTTTCGAACTGATGTAGTACGAAGACGAAAATGAACTATTATATATTACCAGTTGATCGAGATGGTGAAGTTAAAATAGCGTCATAGCTACGTTTTAGTCTAGGCTGACAAAGGGAATGAGAAGAATATCTGTTGGTATTATGTACGTAACCTACATGCGAAGTCAGCGCAAGACATTTGCGTGGGGACTTATAGGAGTCAACTAAGCCTAGCATTTCTTCAGCATTCATCACCACTGCGGGTGGTATTTTTTTTTTTTTTTTTTGATTGTGCCAATGGATGTGGTAATCTTCGAAAGATGCTGGTAGCTCGGGCTACCAACATGCACGATTCGCAAACCCGAATAAATGTGAGCATTCAAGCATTCGAGCAGTTGTATTGTGGAACCTAGTTCCACCCTGATGAGTACTATCGACGCGTATCATCCTCCACTTCACGTTATTCTTTCTTATGACGACGTGGTTCACGATAGTTTTGAAAATCTTACTCTTGAATTTGATTTTAAGAAATTAGACTTCAATTTACTAAACGAACTAATATCTAGCATTGACTTTGTAGGAATCTTCAACAGCAATAAAAATATTGAGGAAATGACTGAAAATTTTCACATACGTATATTTGACTGTTTTATCTCGTCCGTACCTGTAAGAAACACACGTAAGGATATGTCTACAACTGCACCTTGGTACAATAACCAATTACGGAGTCTGCGTAATAAAAGAAATAAAGCGTGGAAAAATTATTTAACGACAAACAGAACAAGCGATTATAACCAGTTCGCTATCCTCTATAGAGAATTTCAAATCTTATCGAAAAATCTATACGATGGTTACATTAATAAAATGCGTGGCTCACTTCTTTGAGATCCCAAGGTTTTTTTTGGAAATTTGTAAACAGTAAAAAAAAAAAACGGATCGTTATCCTGCTAATATGGTATGTCTTACTTAAGTGAATCAAGCAGCAGCCGTCTTGTAATCTGCAATATGTTCTCTTCATTCTTTGGCCTATCTTTCTGTTCCGACAACTATTCGCCTACTCAAAGTAATTTCGCCCACCTTGAAGGTTTCTCTAATAGCTCAATGGGCCAGATTTCAATAATTGATGAAGATGTGAGAGAGCATTTAGCTTTACTTAGTAGCGATACTACCTGTGGCCCTGACGGAATTCCTCCGATTGTGCTAAAATATTGTTGCAATACTTTGGCATCACCCTTAGCCGTGCTATTTCGGGCATCATTAAAGCAGAGCATTTTTCCTAAGATTTGGAAAAACTCTTACCATTCCAATACACAAAAAGGGAAATCGAAGTGAAATTTCTGGTGGGCGCCGTGGCGTAAGTGGTTAGTGTGTCGGATCACTACGCATGAGGTTCCAAGTTCGAATCCCAGAAAATACCAAAAAGTTTTTTCACGGTCCCACCTCTCGCGAGCGTCTGACAAACATCCGAGAGTATTGTTGTCTAAAAAAGCTTCTTAAATCGCCGTTCGGATTCGGCAGTAAACTGTAGGTCCCTTCCATTCGTGTGGAAAATATAACGCACACAACATGAGTGGTTGCGAGAAGCTAGGCCCTGGCACTTTAAAGAGCTGTTGCGCCAAATATTTGTATTTTTTTTTTGTGGTGAAATTTCTAATTATAGACCTATAGCCAAACCATTTTTATCAACCAAGCAGCATGGGTTTATCAATAGAAGATCCACGGTTACCAACCTTTTGGAATTTACTTCTTTTACAAACAAAGCCGTCGAAGAGGGTGGTCAGGTCGATTGTATTTATACAGATTTTAGCAAGGCCTTTGACAAACTTTCTCACAGCTTAATTCTGTTTAAAATGACGTCTTTGGGCTTTCCAAATCATTTCGTTCGATGGATATGTTCTTATCTTGAAGAACGAAGTTATCAAGTTTTATTTCGGGGCAAAACATCCGATGCAATCCTCGCTACATCCGGTGTACCCCAATGAAGTGACTTAGGTCCTCTTTTATTTAGCATTGCGATCAATGACGTGGTGGCAACACTTAAGAGTACTCGAATCTTAATCTATGCTGACGACATAAAAATCTTTAGACTTGTACGCAGTCAATCTGATTGCATTGCTATGCAGAATGATTTAGAGACGTTCGCTGAGTGGTGCTGTAATAACAATTTATTTTTGAACGCATCTAAATGCCAGTCGATGATCTTTTCAAGAAAACGTATTTTAATAAGTTATGATTACAATCTCAATGAATGTGTACTTAACAAAGTCACATCAATATATGATTTAGGAGTGCATTTTTCTCAAAATATCGATTTCGATTTTCATATTGAACAGATTGTCAATAAAGCAAATTCAATGCTTGGTTTTATAAAACGTTGGAGTAAAGAATTCAATTCTCTTATAACATCCACGCTTTATAATACCTTTGTTCGTCCGCAGTTAGAGTATGCGTCTACCATTTGGTCTCCAATGTATGCAGTACATATTAACCGTATTGAACCGGTACAGCGTAAGTTTGTCCGATTTGCACTTCGCCATTTAAACTGGAATGACCCTACACGTCTTCCACCATATTGCGACCGCCTTCTTCTCATCATTCTCGTCATTCTTTGGAAAAACGTAGGGAAGTATGTGATGTAGTATTCTTACACCAACTGGTAAATGGTTTTATTGACTCGCCAGATCTTTTAAATGAAGTCGGTTTATACGTAAGATGCTACAACTCCAGAAATACCGAGATTTTCCGCGTAAATTTCCAGCAAACGAACTACGGTTCTAACGAACCTGTTACGCGTATGGCGAAGGAAGCAAATAGTAACCGCGACAAATTTGATTACAACTATAACAAATTAAATCTAAAACATAAATTATACGAACGATACTAAGTTCTTTGTTGCAAGTGTTTAGTGTAATATTTGACTTATGCGTAACATATTCATTTTTAGTTCATACTTTTTTTTAGTATGCAATCTGCTTTTTGTTTACTTGTCCAGTCTTTTTGTGTAAGGTGTTAGGCTTTATAAATATTCACAATACTAACAACTAACACCACGCTAAATGATGACTGTGACAAGCTGGATATTACTTAGTAGCTGATTTGAGTTTTTCTCTCTCAGTTCAAAGTAATATTCGTCACAAATTGCTTGCCCTTAAGCAGTACTGATAGCGTTTAATACGCCTACGTACTAATCTGCACTTAGCACACTTCTACCACTCTCTCCCCGAGGCTCGTTAGCAGTTCATGCTATGCTGCGTGTCAGCTGCTTCTGTTGCTCTTCTTAACTTATCTATTCTCCGCAGCTCTTTTTGAAGAGTGGTTACTAAATTACATATTGCCATTCAATTCTCTGCCGACTTCAACATACAGTCGAAGAGTAATGACGGACTGGGCAGAGTAATAAATTCTGCGTGCTTCGTATCTTCATTTTCTTCTTCTTATAAACATCCCAAGTGGGATGGTGAGTTGTCATGTCCAAATCGGTGAAGATACTTGTGGTACGCAGAGAGGAACTGCGTAGATTGGTAGTTGCAGTCTCCATGCTTTCAACTTATCCCGTCTTGGATTATGGGTATTAGCTTCTATGTCCATCTTCCTTTTGTTGCATTAGCTTGCCACATAGCTGCTGACCTACCTTCAATTTTAATCACATTGATACCATTGGCGTCGTGTTGGCTCTATTCTCTTCTCTCATATTCTACATCCTGAATATTTCATATGCGTGGATGTACAAGTATATGGGGACCATTCCAGCCACAAATGCAGCATCGTCCGAAATGGTTCGAAACCCGCTGATGTTCCGTAGCGCGCAGAATCTGTATGTTGACGATAGTCTCATTTTGGTTTCCTTCGTCCTTAGTGCCTCCGCTCAGTCTGGGGCAGATAGAATCATTCTAGCATATCTGGTTTCACCGATGTTAGCCAGTATACGCAAGAGAGCTCCCTGCATTTACGATGCTTTTTTGGTTATACATATAATCAGTATGTGTTTGTTGTCGGACATTACTCCAAGATATTTAACCGCTTCCTTTGGTTTGGAACTTTATGGTTTGGTAACCAACCTGAAAGTTGGCGAATTCAATGGTTTTCAGCCTGGTTATAAGAACAGGATCTATTTTAGGGTCGGCTATTTCTAGTCCAGCGGATACTAGCCAATTCATTATCCAGGTAATTCCTTCATTTCGAACTGATTCTACTGCACGAACCTGTTTAGCTTCGCACGACTGCAATGTCACGACTTCTGAATCGCAGTCCATCCCCAAAGCATCTAGGAGTGACTGTTGACAGGTCACTATGATACCAGGTCTACATTACTGGGTCCACATTGGCCTGTAAAAAAGTATATTGCTTCCTGTTTGTTTACTTTTCTTGAATATCCTCAAAAACATTCAAACTTTGTTAAACGACTTTACGGCAAGAAAAACCTGAGAACCTTACAATGTATGTGCTCAAATACTTTAAGACATACCTCAAGTAGCAATCTATCTGTAAAACACATTTGGATAGTCATATTGCAATGCCTTTGCGTTCGTCGTTAAGTACCCTCCACTAATAAAGAAAATGAAATTACCAAGCAATTTAATTAATGTTGAACATCTGATCTCACGAGAAATGTAATTACTTTCAATATTACACGACTGCACTGCAACGACAACAACCAAACAACGTCACGGGTTTGATGATGAATTTTCTTACATACCGTCGGTTAAAAGTCAACAGCTGAACTTCAACTTCTGCCACATCTTCCTAAAGTACTATGTACACGTATGAATTCATATTATAATATTTAAATAATTAAGTTTAAGAACCACGCTGTGGGAGTAACACAAATGTCGCAAAACTAAAATAATTACAAGATGTAAATTTCGGTTTCATGCTACGTGTAGATTCTCCGGGGAGTTCTTAAAAATACATTCATGTATTCAGCTGTTTGGGATTGTGTACATAATTTCATTAAATTAACATTTATAAAATATATTTTGTGCCTGAGTGGTAGACTCAAATGTCAAACGTGTGCAGCATTTAATGACGTACATAGGATAATTTTTCGTAGAATTAATGTTCCAGATGACTGGTGGTGTTTAGTGGTATGACATGCAAATTTTATATATCAATATTAATTACGAGGGAAAATACTCATAGCTTAAATTTAACTAATACAAGGTAATGCATAATGAACCATTCAGTATAGACGAGGATTGTCAAAATTCCCATCCACCTGATCAAAGTAAAGTGAGCATAGCAATATCGAAGCTGAAGTCAAACAAGGCTGCTGGACTGGACGGCTTATCGGTCGAACTTCCCAAGGCAGTTAGCGATGAATTGGTAGAGAGCATACACAAACTCATTTCTAAGATTTGGTCAGACGAGTGTATGCCTTATGAATGGAATCTCATCATCGTTTGCCCGATTCATAATAAAGGAGACAACCTCAAGGCGCCAATTATATAGGCATCAGTCTCCTCAAGTTGGCATATAATATTTTTTCTGCGATATTCTGTGAACATCTGGAACCCTTCATCAACAACCTGATTGGCCTCTACCAATGCGGTTTCAGGCTAGGAAAGTCCGCCATCGATCAAATCTTTACACTTGGCCAGGTCCTGTAGAAAACCCATGAAGTCCAAATCGATACTCACCATTTCTTTATCGATTTCAAGGCCGCCTATGACAGCATCTATAGAGAAGAGCTACATAGAGCCATGCCTAGTTTTGACATCCCTGTCAAACTTCTCCGTCTGTATAGGATAACGATGGACAACGTTTGCGGCTCCATCAAGGACGATAATGACCTCACCGAGACCCTTGATGTAAAAAATGTTTTAGGCAATGTGACGCGCTGTGATACCATATGACTTCTTTAATATTGTACTTGAATGGATTGTGCGGAACTCAGGTAGTAATGGACTTTGTCTACCTTGGCTCAGCAATAAATTCTGCCAATCGCTGTTTGGTTAGGCTAATAAGGCAATTCAACAACAAAATCCTATCTCGAACAACTAAGGAAACTCTATGGTATATAGACCCTGATCATTCCAGTCCTGATTTACGGCGCTGAAACTTGGGCTTTATTGAAAGCAGATGAAGACATTCTTGGTCGCTTTGAGAAAAAAATTCTTCGCAAGATATTCGGATTTCGGAGGAAAAGCTTCAATGATGATATACGAGGTGTACAGCGACATCGACCTAGTAAAAAACTGCGTATTTGACGTTTGATATGGTAAGGATATGTAGAACCCTCCGGCCTGCAGAATTATGGAATCTAACTCAGAAGGACGCAGTGGAGGACCTCCTCGCTGTTGGTGGCGTGTACAAGTTCAGCTAACTTGAAGTGCGCAACTGGAGACAATTAGGTCAAGACCGAGCTAAATGGAGAGCCTTCTTAGTTGAGATCCATTTTTACCCCAAACTGTAGTACCACTTAAGTAAGTAATGCATGCGTAAAGCCGTTAAAAATATAATATAAAATATTGGACACAAAGAGTTTTTTGGTACCAATAGGAGTAAGACAGGAATTCCGGATGCATCGTAAACTGCATATATGAAAGGGGAAGTTTATATTAGCAATGCCAAAGTAAAAACTTTTATGTTTGCGGATGATATCGTGCTTCTAGCGGATACACTGAAAAATGAAGATGACAAAACACGAAGAGTACTGCCAAACGTGGAGTCTTGTAGTTAACCGAAGCAAATTGCAAGTCGTGGTTTTTGAAAACAGAAGACAAAGACGTCCTCAACGGGAAGTGTGAAGATTTGAGGGAGAATCGGTGGAGGTTGTAAAGCAATACATATATCTCGAAGTAACTCTAAGATCCCAAAACAACATGGGCTTACTTTTCGAGCGGAAACTTGGACGTTAAACGTCCCATAAATTCAACGTGAGGACAGTGCATGGCAAACAAACATATCATATTTACAAAATACCGCATTTACGAGTCGATTACACAATCTATTATGATGTATGAGTATGTTGTACAAGTATGGGGAGACTTTTAAGCTTTCTCCAGCGGATACTTCTCCTGCCGTTGACTATTTGCTTCATATAAAAACAGGACTGCCCGTGATGTTCTCGCAACCATTCATGCTGTGTGCGTTATATTTTTCACACGAATGGAAGGGGCCTACAGTTAAGTGCCGTATTCCAAGAGTAATTTGTTTTGAGAAGCTTTTTCGTGACAACAATACTCTCGGATGTTTGTCAGACATTCGCGAGAGGTGAAACCGTGAAAAAACTTGTTGGTGTTTTCTGGGATTCGAACTTGGAACCTTACGCGCAGTGATCCGACACACTAACCACTTACGCCAAGGCACCCCGTTTTGTTCATTAAGACTCTCAAAATGGACTTCGAAGTCGCATTCCGAGCATAGTAGTAGAACACGCTATGACTAGAAGTGCGTCCTGTCTTACGAAATAGAAAGAGACAGCAGATAGAGCGAATTGTCTAGACGCGCAATATACCAAAAAAAATTGAGAATGTAGCTGTGCACCATACTAACCAGCCTAAATCCCAAGATCCATAATTCATTTGTTGAGGAAGCCCAAGCTGTTTCAATATTTTGTTTGAACCCGCTCATTTCTTGAGATAAAAAGTATCCTAAATGTTGACCCAGCATATTAGCTATCATTATGCTAAATTTCATCAAAATCCGTGCAGTAGGTACCGCGTGATACGTGCATACATAGATAAATTAAATCCTCAATCTGGCAGATGGCTTTTGCCATGCCGTAAAAGATTTGTGAAAATCTATGTTATACGAGTACCTACATATAAAGAAGGAAAATAGAATCCAACCTAATCAAAGACGCATTAGGCAAATATGCATCTGCTTTCCAGGCCACTTATGCCACCCGAATGGTCATGATGAACTATATTGTACGAGTAGGTAACAGGTGGAAGGGTTGGAGTATTTATGTCTATAGCGATAGCCAGGCTGGGCTTGAGGCCTTGCTCAACCTTTTCACGACGTCCAAAATAGTGATAATAAAAACTCAGTCGAAACTCTTGTCTGGGTCGCAGGTCACACTTGGATCTTGGAGAATGAAATCTCCGACGAGGTGACTAAACAAGGCTCATATGACGATTTCTTAGGATCTAAACCTTCGTTAGGTCTTTCTGGGGGCTAACTATGCACTTCGCCGCGAATCGCATAATTTGCGATTCATTCCGTTCGCCTCGCGGCGATGATGTTAGCTATGCACAACGATCGCTTGGAATATCGACTTTCCAAAAGATTTCCATGTTTCTCTTCATATTTCGACAAACATTTCCATTCATCTGTCAAAGTGTCATGGAAAGAATATAGGTTAGGTTAGGATAGGTTAGGATCAGCCCTCGATGAGGATGTACTTAGACCAGAAAGTAGGTCCATTGTACTGCCTGCGGGTGGGCCACCCTCCTACTCTTGGAACCATTTGCTTCGTTGAATGAAGCCGTGAATTTTAGCCGTGCAGGCGTTGCCGAGATCATTAAGATCATTGTACAAGTATTCACCAAGAGTTTCCTTCCTGATGTTGGCAAGCGCAGGACAGGCGCACAGGAGATGACTGATGGTCTCTTCTTCCTCTTCATCTCTGCAGCTTCTGCAGAAGTCATTATGAGAAATACCTAATCTTTCGGCATGTTTTCCTATGACGCAGTGTCCAGTGAGGACATTTGTTATTTTTGAGAGGGTTCCTCTTTTGTGCTTCATGAGTCCGATGGACCTGGATTTATTGAGTGTCGGCCAGAGCTTTCTGGCGGTATGACATTGGCCTTCTGTTCTGGCTTTGAAACCCTGGCATGATGTTCTTTTTCCTTTTGGTAAAATTTTCGAACATCATTCCTGCAATAAAGTCTCTCAATCTCTCGATCGAGCGCTTCTCATGCTCCTTTTTCTTCTTTCTGAAAAGTCGATGTTCCTCTTTTCTCCTCTGCTCGTAGAGCTCGCGAGCAGCTCTAGTCCTTCTGTGCAGTGCCACTTTGTACGCCTCTTGTTTTGCTGAATGTGCTTGCCGGCATTCCTCATCAAGCCAGGGGTTTCGTTGTGGTGGCCGAGAGAATCCCAATACATCAGAGGCGGCATCTCTGATGGGTTGTTGGCAACGCTGCCACTGATCTTCTGCGTTTGCTGCTGGCGGCATAGGACTTAGATTAAGATTAAAAGAAACTCAATCGGCTCTGGCGGTCTCTTGCAATTTTAGCCGCCCGACGTCAAATTTCCTCACAGTATTTCGTTGATTTCGCTCCTTTCTGGATATCCGCATCCGTACCTTGGCTACAACTAGGTAGCGATCCGAGTCCAGGTTGGCTCCTCGGAAGGTCCGGACACCCAGAATACTGGAAGAGTGCCTTGCCTCGATCGCAATGTGATCGATTTGGTTGACAGTTTTTTGATCAAAGACGAGCCATGTTCCTTTGTGAATATCGAGACGAGGGAACCGCATACTAGCTACGACAAATTTTCGCCCCGCTGCAAAGTCGACTAGCCTGAGTCCGTTGTCGGATGTGATGTCGTGCAGGCTGTGCTTTCCAACCACACTACTAAAGACGTCCTCTCTTCCTAGCTTTGTATTAAAATCACCTAGGACAATTTAAACGTCGTGGCTAGGGCATTGCTCGTACGTCTTGTCCAAGAGCTGGTAGAAGTCATCCTTGGTCGCGTCGTCCATCTTCTCGTGAGGGACGTGAGCCCATATAAGGCTAATGCTGGCAAATTTAGCCTTGATACGGATGGTCATGAGACGCTCGTTCACATGCCGGAAACTCAAAACTTTTTGCCTGAGTCTGACTCCAATAACAAATTCGCACCCGAATAGACGCTGTCTTTGTTGTCTGTAGCAATCGCCGTAGTAGATGTTGCAGTTTTTCATCCTCCTTTTGCCCGGCCCATCCCATCGCACTTCTTGGATGGCGGTAATGTCTGCTTTGAGACATTCTAGGGCCTCCGCAAGTTGTTCGGCTGCACATGGTTTGTAGAGGGACCTAACATTCCACGTGCAGACACGAAGATCGTTGTCCTTTTTACGTTTGCTTCGGTCGTCAACAGTAAAATCATCCGTATCCTAGGCTGTTGGTTACTTCGTAACCGAAAGTTTTTTTTCGTGATAGGGAAGTTAACCTGACGGCACAACCCCCAACCTGGAGGACCAAATCCTTTTCTTTTACCCCTAAGACAAGAGGCCGGATACACCGATGCCAGTAACCCACTTCGGGGATATGAGCGCTGCCGTTGGCCCATTAAGGGTTCGTCCGCCACCATCTCTTTTTCAGTACCCTGACGCAGTATCTAAAATCCTTACAGACCTCAGGTTCAATTATGTCAAAGTACCTCAAGTAAGGTAAGCTAAGGCTGGCCGATAGACGTCACCGTTGATTATATAATTGATATTTATTCGTTGGTTAAACATATTTGCTAAAAGGTTAAACAGATTTGCTTTTGGATTAAAGTTAATTGCTAAAGGGCCAATTATATTTGAGTTTGGTTTAAATTTATTTGCTGTTAAGCTAAATACGAGTAAATGTGCAAATGCTATATCAGAATGTCTACAAAATACCGCATTTACGAGTCGATTGCACAATCTTTTATGGTGTGTGAGTATACTGTACAAGTATGGAGAGACTTTTACGCTTTTTTCTCAAGCTGATACTTCTCCTGCCGTTGACTTTATGCTTCATATAAAAACAGGACTACCTGTGATGTTTATTAAGACTCTCAAAGTGGACTTCGATTATGAGATAAAAGTAGCATAGCGAGGATAATAGCAGAATACGCTATGTATAGAAGTGCGTCCTGTCATACGAAATAGAATGATATAGCGGATAGAGCGAATAGTCGTCTTAATCCAGACCTTCTTACCAGCATATCCTAAGATCCATAATTCGTTGTTCATTTTACGAGTAAGTAACAGGGTTGGAAGAAGAGTTGGAGTATTGTAGCATAGACTCACACTACTGCATGGTTTGTGTACGAAACTAAAACACTGTGTTCCATACTGTAAGCAACCTGCTAGCAGTAAATATCCCCACCAAACCGGATGTGCCAATAATGTTCCACAATTATTCCACACGATGTTCCAATTGTTCCACGATCATCAATTCATCCCGAGCGACATCTAGCATCTTCTAGAACTTCTTGTATTTTGTATAAATACACATACCACAATCACCGTCGACAGTTGTTAATAAGGTAATACAGCGATTACAAGAGCGACTCGACCAGTGGTGAAAACAAGCGACATTGTGAAAGTAAATCTCTAGCGACAGTTTCATTTGAAATAAATACAGAACAAAGTGATTGAATACTGTATTAAAGTATAGTTCGTAATTGATAATGAAAAAACAGTTAAAATACACAGAAGACAGTTTTATTTAAACGAACCCCAGCGAGAATATTACAGTATAATAATAATAATAATATAATAATAATAATAAATAGTTTTGTTTATTTTTTGAAAAAAAGTTTACAAAACATTAAAACTATGACATATTGTCGTCTGTTGGAGAGAGAGATAGGCTATTTCTATAATAAGAACTTATGAGTTAAACTCATCTATCAAAGTTTTGCGGTACCAAAATGCTTCTGCAATGAATTTATGCAGTGTTACCTATTTGCTTTCAGCTTGTCCATTGAGTAGAGTTATTATTTCGTTACCTTATTATTTAAGCTACCTTTGGCTTTTGCTTTTCTTTCTTTGAGTTGATCCACTAGAGAGAGTCTTGGCGTCATAATTACGCCTAAGTACTTATATTTTCTAACTACTTCTATTTCCACGCCATTATAAAACCGCTTTTCGTCTTTAGCTCTTCTGCCACCTTTACTAAAAATCATAATTTTTGATTTATCAAGATTTATAGTGAAACTCCATATTTTGCAGTAGTTTTCAAGCCTTTGTTTTAATACTTTTCGATCTTCCGCTAATATTATGATGTCATCTGCGTACATGAGAAGTCGAACAAGGACACCATCCAAACAAACCGCCTCCCAAAGCATCATGTAAGTCATTAAGCAACAGCGCAAACAGCAGCGGACTTAGTAAACAGCCCTGCTTTACACCCATAGAAGTGGAGAAATATTCTGATAGATGCTCTCCATCCCAAACTGCTGCAGTTGTTTTTGCATACAAGCTTTTTAAGAGTGTGAGATGAGATGATGAGATGTGAGGAACACGGTGAAGTGAACTACTTTGTCACTCAATTCCTAACCGGACATGGGTATTTCAACCGATACCTCCACAAAATGGGTAAAGTAGAGAGCGCAGCCTGCCAATATGGAGACTCAGCGGAAGACGACGCTTTCCACACCTTTTTCGCTTGTAGCAGATGGACAGAGCAGAGGAGTAGACTGGAGTCGGAAATAGGCGATTTTTCTCCAAAAAGAGAGAGGAAGACACCAACATTCCCTCACAAATTACATAAAGTAGATAAAAGACTTACCGGCAAGAATGTATAAACCCGCACCAGGAGCTGAATATGAAAAAGCCGGTCCCCAGAGGGGAAAGAAAACGACACCACTCTGAAGTAATGCGATAAGCGGTTCCGGAGTGGATGGTGTCAAGTAGAAAGAAGGGGTTAAAGGTGGTTTTTTAGTGAGTAGTGAGTCTCACACTACTAGAAACAGAGCGGGACTGTTTCCCGTGCGCATTAGCGTTTTTCCGCTACCCCCTAGGCAAAAAAAAAAAAAAGAACGTGAGATATTTAGTAGAAACTCCCATATTACTTAGTTTAAAGAATAGTGCTCTTCGGTCGATTCCATCGAAGGCGGCTTTCAAATCGACAAAGAAACCATACACCTTCTTTTTCTTGCTATTTTTGATATTGATTATGCACATTAAGTTGTAGACATTGCCTACGGTGGAGTACTGCTCTCTAAACCCTGCCTGATATTCATTTAATATTTTGTGCTTCTTTTCCCATTTAGAAAGTCTGTTTTGCAAAATTTCCATTAATATTTTGGCCACACAGTCCATAAATGAAATTCCCCTATAATTCCCTACTTCGTTTGGGTTTCCTTTTTGAAAGATAGGGGAGAAGCTGTCCTCGACAATTCCTGTTTCCATCATATTGGTAAATACTCTGGCTAGCAGTTTTATATAATTATCGGGTGCGTTTATAAAAACCTCATACGGCAACCTATCCACTCCTGGTGCTTTATTTTCTCTAACATTCTCCAGCATTTCTAGTACCTCGAAATGCGTAATCCCACTGTCAAGGTCGTCATCAAACGTTAGGGGTTCTGCCCACTGCATTGGTACTGCATGAAGTGGAGGATTTAATAAATTTTCGAAATACTATTTATACTTCTCTGCATCCAGTTTTGATCCTACTTTAAAGCTCACTTGCCTCAGTTCTCGTGCGATCGTCCACCAGCTTCTTGAATCTTTTACAGTGTTCAGTTTCATTTCTAGGGCTTCAAAATATTCTTTCGGTTTAGTTCTGCATTTAAGTTTGTGTCTTCGAACCATGTTATTATATTCTAGCTTTATATTATTGTCATTTGTTCTTCTCCATAACTTTAGTAATTTAAATGACTTTACTCTATCACTCTAGCACGAGTAATCATACCATTTCTGCAGGAAATTAATGTTTCTTCTTCTGTCCGGATTGTGGTTAATAACTTCTTTTATCAAGTTAGTGAGGTCTTGCACCTTAATTGTTTCATTATTTTCTTCACACCGTCTTGCTTTGTCTTGCAGCTTTCTCCTATAGTTTGCAATATCATTAATTTTTATTCCACGTACATTTGGGTAGTCTTTTCAATTTTTTTATTTCCGATGTCGATGGATATACCTAGAGTTCAAGTACAATAGGTAGATGATCCGAATGAACTTTTGCATCCACCCTAAAACTTATCACTTGTTCAGTTATTTCTCCGGACACTGCGCAGATATCATTCACAGATTCTCCCACTGTAGAAACAAAAGTCATCTCGCCATCTTCATCCCCGTCAGTTCTGCCATTCAGGATTATAAACCCATAATCGTTGCAAAACTCAATGAACTCTTTTCCCAATCGATTCGCAACTTTATCTTTCGAAGATCTTTGAGGTAATATTTTGTGGCTGTTCAGCAAATAATTTTCAACATCTTGTGCTTCCTCCCCAATGCGTATATTCATATCACCCATTAGTGTTACACTCTTAAGATTGTGTTGAGTAAAAATATCTTTTAACTCTGTAACTATTTATGTCTGTAGTGATAGCCAGGCTTGGCTTACGGCCTTGCTCAACCTTTTCACGACTTCCCAAATAGTGATTATAAAAACTCAGTCGAAACTCTTGTCTGGGTCGCAGGTCGCACTAGGTTGATTTACAAAATATCTCTATTTGCTACCGGACCACAAAAAATAGAAAAACCAAAAAAATTATACCCGGAAATCCATTTTTGCGTAATTAGACAATATTTCGTCGAATGGGTGCAAAAGGGTTGTTAATTGCATCTAGTCCTTGCGAATCTTTGGCGATTGTGTGTCGAAACCAGTAGTGTCGGTTATTAGAGGACACATTTCCTCGGAGTTTTTCTCGTTTTATGATGTTTTGGGAAGTGGCGATTCTCTTTCCTAGCCGACGACTGAGAGTAAATAATTGAATGCATGTCAAAAAATACCTGTATAAGTATTTTACTTGCAAATGTTTAACTGCTGCACATGCGTCTTCGGCAACAATTTTGCAAGTGGAATGATTTGGAAAAGAACGATTCATATTTTCGTGTTCGGCTGGCTAAATCAACGCCTTCTCTCCTTCAACGCCAATTTCAAATTCTGATTTTGGCCAAAAGTGAAATGGTTTGGAAACGAAACGTTCATGCCCCTACCAAGAATTATCTTTGCAAATGGATTTTTGATAAAAGCATCCCTTCTCTTTTCTACTCACTTTAAATCTGCCTGCCTCGCTGGACATGACTTTCATTCCCATGAACGTGCAGCCAGGCACTAAAGAATTACTTACTCATCACGTCAACTTTTCCAAGTGAATCACTGGATCAGACAGAACGGACGCGTCATGTCCAACTATTTACTGGAAAAATTAGCAACGATTGAGATCGCTGAAGATTCAAAACGATACGAATAGACATGCTTCCTCCACACTTCACCCCAATATTAGACAAGCTTTTTCATTTTTCGAAATATTTCTTAAGTCTCTTTGTCGTCTGTATCCCATGAAGTGCCTACTTGACTTCAGAGACCGTTCAACGCATCTTCATTCGGAGTGCCCCCATTACCCTACTCCAACACCAGCCCATGAGAAAAACAGCATTCTGCAGATTATTAGCCCACTCCCAGTCCAACACAATCTCCGAACACAAAACTATTTCAAATATCGTTTCCCTTTGAGTTGCTTAACGCCAGCAAACACACGCTGACTCACTATTAAGATTTTTCTTCTTTTTTTCAACAGAAATCAGAAATGTTCTTTGTTTCCTCTACCATTTGTACGGCCTGTAGCATGACCCTCAAGAAATTGTGCAACACCCAGCAACGCGAATTCCAGTGTTCATTTCAAGTACATGTGCACCGAGATTGGAAGTGGGAAAGTAAAGAAAATTTCATGGTTTCCCAGACAACGTTCCAGTTCCGGTATTTTATATTTAATCTCCAGCAACATGTTGCCTCACAATTCATTCGCCTTTGTTGGAATAATCTCTTTGTTTGTATTGCTTTCTCTCTCCTTCTACCACTGCGTGTAAGTCGCTCAGCTGATTATGCCGATTGTTAGCGCATGCGTGAGACCACACTAACTCACAATCAAATCGAGAATTCATTCGTGTTTCGAGCTTTTACTAGGCAGTGGAGAGTTGTTCATCGTCGATGTTAAGTTCTCTGCTAACATGTTGCTGAAGATATTTTCATTGATGCTGACGGTAATTTGCGAACACTTTTGTTCGTAAAATTTGCCACAGAAATTAATTGCATTAAATAATGTATGCACAAAGGTAGAAGTTGCTGCTTGCATATCTAGTTTAGGGGAACAAAGTCAGTTAAATATTCATGAATCATGGTCTAGTCTGGAGTTCGAATAAGTGGGCGGATATGGGTGCGGTTTTAGGTGTACGTCAAGTGAAAGGGAATTCAAGGATTTTTCGTACATCAGCACGACGTATCTATTGCGAAAGAAAAATCGCAAATGCAATGCATTGAACCGTGACGTACTGAAAGGAACACGAGAATTGTTATTCTCAAGCCCCTGTCGGAAATCTTGTTATGAAACTTTTAAATATCGGAGGAGTTTTTCTTTTTTTTTTCTTTTATTTTGCATATAAAAATTGTAAAAGAAATGAGGATTGTCGTTGACGTTTGTCGCTTCTCGACGATTGTCGTTTTATTCATTGCTACGACCTCCTGACCGTTAAACATTACTTAGCAATTTGTTTGTCGTGTAGAATACTATTACAACTCTTTCACGGTGAAAAAGTTATGAAAATGGATTCGTACTACATCTGAAGAATAAAACGACAATCGCCGAAAAGCGACAAACGCTAACGACAAAAAAAAAATTATATATTTGGCGCAACAGCTCTTTAAAGTGCCAGGGCCTAGCTTCTCGCAACCACTCATGTTGTGTGCGTTATATTTTTCACACGAATGGAAGGGACCTACAGTTTAATGCCGAATCCGAACGGCGATTTGAGAGCCTCTTTCGTGACAACAATACTCTCGGATGTTTGTCAGACGCTCGCGAGAGGTGGGACCGTGAAAAAACTTTTTGGTATTGTATTTTCTGGGATTCGAACTTGGAACCTCATGCGTAGTGATCCGACACACTAACCACTTACGCCACGGCGCCCACACCGCTAACGCTAACGACAATTAGAGTGAATAAGAATGCTGCTGATATCTCATAGACATCCGGAAGCATTCGTTTATAGAAGCCCTAATCGAGGACGCAGAGTTCGGGTACTGAAAAAAACCTCCTCTGAGCCTTGCCCAGCAACCTCTTTGGGGATATTGTTCTCCAAGATCCCAGTATGACCTGGGACCCAGATTGGAGAAAAAGCTTTTAAAGGGTTGAGCAATGTCTTAAGCGCAGCCTGGCTCTCACTACAAACGCAAATACTCAGACCCTTCCGCCTGTTCTTCACAACATGCAGTGCTGGCACGCTAATTAGCACACCCCAATGAAAGAATAAACAAATGCTTTATTTCATAATATTACGTATTTTTAAATTATTATTTTTCATATATTCAATAATATTACATTCTTAACAATCTCTAACCACATTTTGAAAATTTTAAATTTTGAAATTAGAGTAGGCTTTGCTCTTTGAGAAATATTTTTTAAAACAATGTCCCTTTTGCATTTGCATTTTAATTAGCACACCCAAAAAATAAATTGAATTTTATTTAAAGCCTTTATTTTTCATCCATCCATTGTTGTGATGAGTTGTAAAGTATTGGATATTGAAGTGTTTAAGTGAATTTAAAAATTAATGGGACGTGACAAGAGCTGTACGGCGGGGGAGAGGAAGTTGATATGGCAAATGTTCCAGAAGGAACAAAATATCAGCAAAATTGCACGAAACATAAATTGTTCGGGAAAAAAAGTGCAAAACGCTTTAAAACATTTTGAAGCCCATGGAACATTTGCGGATAAAAGACGAGACAGACCCAGAAAAACAACGAAAAGAGAGGATTCCATTTTAGTACGATATGCTCTTAAGGACCCTTTTACCACTTCATCCGAAATGAGAGCACGATGGGAGGAAGAATACGGTGTAAACATAGCGGCTAGGACGGTGCGAAAACGGCTTTTAGAAAACAACCTTCGAGGATGCCAGAGCCTTAAGAAACCGAAGGTAACTGATGGTAATAGGAAGAAGAGAATTGAGTTCTCAAGAGGCCATTTAGATACTCCTCAATCTTTTTGGAATTCAGTGATATGGAGCGATGAATCAAAAATTAATCTCTGTGGATCTGATGGAAGAACTTATGTACGACGACCTCCAAACAAGCAACTGGATCCCAAGTGCACCAAGAAGACGGTGAAGTTTGGTGGAGGCAGCGTTATGGTATGGGGTTGTTTTAGCGCTCATGGTGTTGGACCTCTAGTCCTTATAAAAGGCAAATTAGATGCTCTAGCATACAAAACTTTGTTGTTGAACCACCTCATACCATATCTGGAGGATTTGCCGCTATCATTGTACCGGCAAGTTGTTTTCCAGCAGGACAATGCGCCATGCCATAAGGCCAGGTCTGTAAAGGAGTGGTTTGAAAAACACCAAATATCGGTAATGGATTGGCCCCCTCAGAGCCCAGATTTAAACCCAATCGAAAATTTGTGGGCAATTATTAAGAGACGGGTGATGGCTTTAAAACCTCGGAACGTGAAGGAGTTATGGGACACAATCCATCAAGAATGGTTTAGGATACCGAAGGAAGAGTGCGCACGCCTCACGTGCTCATTGAATAAAAGATGCGCTGCCGTAATTGCTTAAAAAGGATACCCAACTAAATATTAGGTATGTTTACATAATTAACTCTTAATTTTAACTTGTTATCATTTAAATTTTCATATTTTCAGATTTCCTTGACGAGACTGCAGCGTGTTTTTAAAACATCTATTTTTTTATTTTCTATTATTTTTATCATTATTATTGTTCTTTTTCCAAAATTTTTAATATATTAAATAAGTATTTATATCAATAAAAGAAATCATTGAAGTTCCTGATCCAAATTTTTAATTTTTACATTCGTGTTATATTATCATAACTTTGTATGATAGGGTGTGCTAATTAGCGTGCCAGCACTGTAGTTCATGGCCATTAGGATTGCATAAGTTTCCGCTTGAGAAATAGACGTTCAACATCTCGGTCATTAGACCTATACTCACATACCTGGTGAAAAGCAATAAATCGCGATTATGTAAGCAAGGTCCAGCTAACAGCTTGCCTGTGCATAAGCGGAGTATCATCCGATACCCGTTGATATATTTAGGAAGCAAATGGCAGCAAGTGCAGCCGTTTGCCTTGAAGATACTTTACAGTGGTCAACAAAAGAATTTGGCCACACTTCCATTCTGAATAAGTTCAAAATCTCTTCCGAAAACGCGGACTACGCCATCCCTCGTCTAAATTTTGATAAGAACTTCCTTCTCACCATTCCTTCTAGATGACTCTGGGAGGATGACGCATTTTTAGAAGATGAGTCAGTCAATTCACTTCTATACTGACGGCTCAAAAACCAAAGACGGAGTTGGTGGAGGTGTTTTCTTCGAACTTGGAACCTCGTGCTTAGTGATCCGACACACTAACCACTTACGCCACGGCGCCCACCATACAGGCTGTCATAGACTGCTTTAAAATCGATAAAAAGGCATTGAGTCTTATCCAATGTCTACCGCTATGTGAATATTTGCTCGGTAATGGACGGAGAGTTCACATACAGCGATTAAAATGGCTGGGTCATGTAGAGAGAGTGGAGCCCTATATTCCAGCCCAGAAAGTCTTCGAATCCACCCCGAATGCACGGCACAGTAGAGGACGACCTCGTAGTAGGTGGCGCACACAAGTGGAAGGGGACCTTAACCAACTTTTTTTTCACCTTAACCAACTTGGCGTGCGCAGCTGCGGCATCTAGCTTGTAACCAGGCTGGATGGAGAGGTTTGTTGGTTAAGGCCCAGATCGATCCTGGATTATAGCGCCACCTAAGTAAGTAAGATGGACTTTTCTAGCCTAATCCCGTACTCACATGCACCAAGTAGGTTAGTAGCAAATGGTCTTAGCTACTGCTTAGCTGTACCACAACCATGAAATCTGGTACGGGTGGCGCTTAGACATCGAGGGGTTCCAGAAACCTATGTACAGATGATCATGGATATGTACGAAGGAGCAAAGACAAGTGTAAGATGTCCCGCTGGAGTAATCGAAGAGTTCCCAATCAAAGTCGGGGTGCACCAGTGAAGCGTCTTAAGTTCTTTGCTCTTTATTGCAGTCCTTGACTACTCGTATCTGCTTGAAGGTAAAGTGACGGACCCTAAGGTATATCAATTATTCTTTGCTGACGATGGAGCCATCATAAGTGAGGACCCTACATCCCAGCAATGAGCACTTGATGTGTGGGTGGACGTTTTGGAGGGAAATGGGTATCGCATTAGTTAAAAAAGGCAGAGTATTTGTACTACCCGTTCTCTCCACTCCGGCCCATTTCCACTTAGGCCTATTTCAGACATTTATTTGAATGAAACAGTGCTTCCCAAGTGCGAAAAGTTCAAATATCTGGGATCTATGATCAATAGCAAAGCAACCTGTGATGACGACATCAATCATCGCGTAAGCATAGGGTGGATAAAGTGGCGAGAAAGCTCCACTATCTTCTGTAACCGAAAAATGCCCCCTAAGTTGAAAGGAAGGCGTTACACCGCAGTTGTGCGTCCAGCCCTCACATCCGGTTAAAAATGTTGGGCGACGTAGAAAAAGTATGAGAGTAAATGAACGCCAGCTGAGATGAAGATGATTCGCATAACAGTAGAAGTGATAAAGCTTAATCGAAAAAGAAGTTCGAAGATCCGTGGAAGGAAACCATCTTACGAAAGACAGAGCGCGACTGGCTCAGCTAGAATTGCGACGTTCAAAGAAGAGACTATTTGAACCCTGTTAAAAGGGCTATATCAATCAACGTTCCAAAGTCATTGCGAGGCAGGAGAGACAGGCCTATAATCGTCTGGATCAGACAAATGCAACGACACCAGCATTTGATTGGCCTCAGTAAACCAGTGATCCAAAATCGGGAGTCCTGCCGATATTTTCTGAAGTCGAATTGGCGAACCCCACAGGCAGGTCAGTAGAAATGCGATGAAGTGGGAGGGTTATGATCTCTTCTTTTCGGATCATAGCCTCGCCGAAATAGGAGAAGAAGGTCTTGCTTACAGAAAATAGAAGATAATATCTTAGTGATCTCTTTTTTGCTCGTCAATACAACTGCAACTGTCACTTTATCCGAAAGTGACAAATTTTTATTTAGATCTAACTAGCCTGCAGTGCTTAGAGTATTTGACAGCATTTAGCACAAAAAGAGAAATCGACTGCTTCTCGAAACGTGGTTCATAAGTGCATTTTGACACATCGTGCCGTACAATAGTTTGACTCGACCTTGGGTTGATTGTGCCAAAAGCTTGACAGTGAGTCAGACAGCGTGATCGTAGTTTGCAGACTTTCCTTGGACCTTACATGTATAAAGTCGTTAGAAATCTTAGACTTTTCTTTTAATAAATTTTCGACCGACCGGATCGAATCAAGGAGGAGTGGGATAGGATTAAAAGCAATCTTTCCAAACCATTTCAGTCATAAAAAAATAGTCCTTATACAGAAGATAATATTTTTTTTTTTAATTCATATATGCAAAGGGTGCTCCTGTGAATTATTACCTCTTAAATTTAGTTTCTCCAATGGGATTTACGCGCATAAAAATGAAAATGAAAAGTAATGCCTCTTGACAGCGCTATATATTTTAATATAAATTTCAATGGTTATACATATAGGTATGTATACCTGATGGTTTTCCTAGAAATCCCACAATTCAGTTTACAAAATGAAATTCATTATTGTGCACTTAAGTACAATATAAATAAATTGCTAATTTCCAGAAAGATTTTCCTCGTTAGCAATTCATCGGGTTTAAACTCAACAGTCTATTGCAAATTTCTCAGAATTTTTTCTGTCAACATTATTTTCCAATTCCCCTGTAATAATGAGGTACCATTCAATCGAGAGCTTAACTTCGAATTCTAAATCAAGGTCAAGTAAAATGAAATGTACGTTGCAGGGAGAAAAGAACGCTTGTAACCCTCGGTTTTATTTTTCAAAAAAATAAAAGAAGGAAAATCTTCATATCTCTACACATGCTCTTATTTTATACTTCCATTGTGTACTTGAGAATACATTTGCAATGTTGTTTTTTTTTTCCGAAAGAAAAAATATTAAAACAGAACGGATTTCCTTTCTCGCTTTGATAGTGGATACAGAACAGTATCCACCATCCAAGCGAAGGATGTCAGGGTGTTGTTATGGAGTGTAATGTTCCGACAAGGTTGTCGTAAGGAACGGACGAAGTGAATGCAATGTGCGAGTAGTACCTACTTACAGATCTACTCGCACGATTATGTATAAAGGAGTTGAATAGAAATGGGAGCACGGTTTTAAATTACACCACCACAAGGATGGTAAGTGGAGTGTACCATGGATCCGTGCAGTAACAGCAGCATAGAAACGCTAATACAGTTTTGTAAGATTTGTTATTCAGAGAACTTGAATTAAACTGAGGCAGTATTTTAATGTAGCATTCTTGTCTGAAACCGTTTATCCTTGGAAATGTATGAAAAGCTTAATCAAGAAGCCATCAGAGAGAAGAAGAAAGGATTTAAGATGTGGATTCAATCGGCAAATTGAAGCGCGAAGAGCTTGCAAATTAGCGGTGAAAATTATAACGTGACCACAGATCTGTAAATAAGATGGTCTGCTGACTCAGAGGAAAAAAGTTCAATTTCGTGAAAGGAGTGAAATCCAAAGACGGTACTCTTCTTAAGAGGAGAACATCTTACGCACATGCAGCGACTACTTTTCAGAGGTTCTCAATCCCGAACATGCAACCAAAGATAGCAGGCCTATGGTCGAGAGTAGGACGGGAAGTAGTCCTACAGCAGAGAAAGTAACTTTGGCGACCAAATCGCTAAGAGATATCTGGTGATGTGGATGAAATCTGACCAAGAAAGAATGCAAAAGCGTTCGCGTGTCATTAAAATGGCCTGGGAATGCGGTGAAACACCTCAGTGCCCGGTTTCACAGTGAGGGCTTAAGCCTCAATTGGAGCTTAAGCTACGATTTAACTCATCTTGTTGTTTCACAGTACTGGCTTAAGAGCTAAACCCCACTTAAGTGTTGATATAACTTAAGCCGCCGATTTTGGTGGCTTAAGTATTGGCTTAACTTCTGTCAGAGCAAAATTCATCATTCGATGTTACCAGCATTAGCATTATGGGCATGCACCTAACCCTGCAAATTTATTTATTTTTGTACATACATTTTCAATGGCCCGCTAATCCTTCATGAGGGTCGCGGGGGTAGGATGCTCAGGTAGACTCTCCATCCTTCTCGATCCTCCGCCATTGACTCCAATTCATCGGGAGGAATCCCTAGGCTGCTCCAGGAGAGATGTCGGACTTGGTCCAACCATCTATTTCTAGGCCTTCAGCGGAGTCGCCTACCTGATGGCACGGCAACCATGGCGCGTCTTGGAAGCCGGTCTGGGGGCATACGCACTACGTGACCAAATCATCGAAGCATAGATCACTCCGTTCGGAGAAGTAACTGCTCAACATTGAGCGCCTCGCGTACTCTGGTGTTGCGCCCTCGATCCCTACGAGTTATTCCAACAACACTGCGAAGGAACCTCATTTCGGCAGCTTGTATCCGCGATCTTATTCTTTCGGTCACTACCTAAATTTCATGGCCATAGGTGAGAGTTGGAACATACACCGAGTTAAAAACCGATAGCTTAGCTTGAACACTAAGTTCGGCCTTCCTTATAACAGATTGGCCAAGCTCTCTCAAAATTGATCCAGCCTGACCAATTTTACAGGATAACTCGGCATTGCTCCTCCCATCACTCGTGAATAAGACCCCGAGCTTCTTAAACTTATCCACCTGCTTCAGTGGGACTCCACTAACATGCAGAGTGCACTGAATGGGTTTTTTTGGATACGAGCATTACTTCCGATTTATTCACGTTGATCTTCATTCCAGCATCATCACAAACGGCTACAAACCTTTCGAGTGCGCGCCGAAGTTCGGTTTGAGAGGACCCAAGGATGACCAAATCATCCGCAAAGAGCAGATGACTAATCCTTAGGTCTCCCACTTTGAAACATTCCCCGCCACGGCTGCGCTGCAACATCCAATCCATATATACAATGAAGAGGAGAGGTGACAAAACGCAACCTTGGCGGAGTCCAACGCCCACAGTGAAACGTATTGATTTAACACCGTTTATCCGAACACAGCTTCTACAGTTTGTATATAAAGACTGAATCGCCCTTAACAGGGAACCAGCAATCCCATACTCCTGCAGAACACTCCAGAGTTTGCCTCGACGTACCCTATCATATGCTTTTTCCAAATCCACAAAACAAGTGTAGACAGGTTTGGCATATTCCCAGGCCTTCTCAAGAACCATTCTGCGAGTGAACAACTGGCCGGTTGTGCTTCTATCGGGACGAAAACCGCAGTGCTCATCCCCCAAACTGTCCTCAACCACAGCTCTGGAACGCTTTTCTAGCACCTTAGCGAAGACTTTTCCAGGGAGACTTAAAAGAGATATACCCCTATAGTTGGCGCAATCTCTTTTGTCCCCTTTTATAAAAAGGGGAACTATCACCCCCATTTGCCAATCACCAGGTGTTTCACCGCATTCCCAGGCAACTTTAATGACACGCGAGAGCCATTGAACTCCCTCTTTACCTAAAGGCTTGAGCATTTCTGGCCGAATTTCATCCACACCAGCAGATTTGCCAACTTTTAGCGCTTTGATCGCCAAAGTTACTTCCTCTACCGTAGGACTACTTTCCGCCCCACTCTCGACAATAGGTCTGTCATCTTCGTTGCCCTGTTCGGGATTGAGCAATTCTGAAAAGTGCTCGCTCCATCTGCGTAAGATGTCCTTCTCATTGGAAAGAAGTATACCGTCTTTGGATTTAACTCCTTCAACGATATTCAACTTTTTTCCTCTAAGTCGGCGGACGGTCTGCCAGAACATCTTATTTGAAGAGCTGTGGTCACGTTCCATTTTTCCGCCAAACTCCTTCCAAGACTGTTCTTTCGCTGTTTTCACAGCTAACTTGCAAGTTCTTCGCGCCTCATTGTACCGATTTCGAGAATCGGAGTTCCCCAAGTGAATCCACACCTTAAAGGCGCTCTTCTTCTCTCTGATGGCTTCTTGAACTCTAAGCGTTTTAAACCAAGCAGTTCTTTTCTAACCACCAGCCGCCACACCAAGCCGCTTCACTCCACAAACATCTCCCGCAGAGGCAATAACCGCTGTTGAAAACAGTTGCCATTCTTCCTCTACATTTGATGGAACAGTTGGAATTCGTTCAAACCTCTCAGATATTTGCCGCGCAAATGTCTCCCGTATCTTATCGTCCTGTAACCTCTCCCATCGTATGCGTGTAACCATCCTTGGTTTACGCTTTGGCAGGGGAGGCACTCTCTCGCTAAGATACAATTTGCACAGCACTAAGTGATGATCAGTTGACAGTTCGGCCCCTCTCAATACGCGAACATCACAAACCATTCTCTTCAGACACGATGGTACCACAAAGAAATCGATCAGCGACTTCTGCTGAAGATTCTGACGGTACCACGTGTATTTGTGAATGTCTTTGTGCGGAAAGATAATGTTCATGATGGATAAGCCATTTTCACAACAAAAATCCAACAACCTCTCTCCATTCGCGTTTTGATCAGGATCACCGTTCCTCCCAATCACACTCCCTCATGTCATAACATCTACACCCACATGAGCATTGAAGTCACCCATCAGGACAAAAGAATCCATATCTGCAACCTTTTCAAGGGCAACATCAACTTCATCTAAGAAAGCTGCGTGCTCTGACTGAAGGTTCGGTGCATACACCTGCACCAATGCCAGAGTTGATCTTTCAAGCTTGAGCTTTAAGATCGCAACTCTCCCTCCTAATGGTATCCACTCCAATACTCTGTCCGTCAACCTGGGACTTGTGAGTGTCTCCACTCCCGCCTGAGCAGACGTTGAGGGTGCGACTCCTGACAGGAAGAGCTTTCACCCACCCGAAAGGTCCACAGTTCTAGAACCTCTCTGCTTTGTTGAAGAGACGCCAACTATATCTAGTCGACTTTTAACAGCCTCCCCAACAAGCTCAAGATCCTTCCCTGTGAGCGATGAGACGTTCCATGTGCCTATCCTAAGTCGATGCCGTTGTCGAATCTCAGAGAGTCCATCTGTGCCCCTATCGGTGCACAGCGCACTCACTCCTTGACCCCCGTAATGGTTCGCGAGACCATTGACAGGAAGCTCGTAGCCATTTCGGGTTTGACCTGGCCGGCTGCCGAGCGGGACAGGCCGACCACCAGACGCTCGCATACTGACACCCTTCAGGTCTGGCTCCAAAGGATGCCCTGGCTTACCAGGCTTGGCAATATCCGAGGCCGGTCGATTCCTTCTTGTCATCATGGGGTGTGCGCTTTGTTAGCCGTAACTGGATTGTATGGATGGGAATAACTATTTAAGTTACCCCATCCGCACATCCCAGTCACGTTGCCCGCCCCCAACCACGAGGAGGTCAGCTGTCAGGGGGGCAGGGGGGGGGGGGGGGGGAATAATTTCGTAAAATGTACAATATATATGAAGTTGCAATGTAAATTAGAATACTTAAGTATATGGTTTGGCCTTAGGCCGTCTACCAGATTGATATTAATTGTTCACTACATTAAAGGTATTTGTTTATTACGTGTATCTATTATACCAAAAAACAGCAAGTGTCTTAAAAGTCGCCATCTGTAATTCGTTTCCGGTATCGAAGTGCACTTACAGCGTAATTATAGAGTACATCCCAACCTTCTACTCCATTTAGTATACCCATTGCTTTGTCTTCGCCAAGATGGTAAGATCCAAAGTATCTGAATCGAAATTCTTTGAGGATAGGACAGGTTGCAATAAAATGAATGACGTTCTCCCTCTCCTTAAGATTGCAAAGGTCAAACAAGATTGGCAGATCTGGTCGATGAGGAATGAAGTTAAGGTGTATTATTTCACCCCTTAATTTGAAAATCGTGCTAATCATATCTATTTTATATGAGTTAAGGAGATACATGTTTTCCTAAAGATTGTAGGCTAGCTTACTGTAGATCATTCTATATTGAGATTGTTTAGCCTCATTTATAAATGGAGCATACATCCTCTGTCCAGTTGCTAATAGCAACTCGTTTAACTTCGTCCTTGCAGAGGCTGGGCGTTCCTCAGGGTCGATTGTTATATTTAAACAGCAGGCGGATGCCAAATGGTCCCACTCTTTAACGAAGCCTCCTCTATACAACAACATTTGCGACAAAATAAGCTTTGGAAGTCTTTCATTTTTCATCATCATAATTTTAATGACATAATCGAAATGCAGTTTTAAGGTATCTAGATATAAGGGTGGCACTCCACATTCCAAGTGAAGCATGTAGTTAGGAGTACTGTTTGGCAGTCTGAAAATTGTTTTCAAAAAGTAGCGGAGAAATTTTTCGGGAACCTCAAAAGTACTGTGTCCCCACACTTGAGCCCCATATAACAGTACAGCAGCAGCAGTTGTCCGAAATACCATATCTTTTGCTTCGCATTATGTGAAATGTTTCTGTTATCAATGCAGCGATTCCATACAGAAGAGATTGCTTTTTTGGCTTCTGATAGCTTACTTTGAAGGTGCTTAGTCAAACTGAGGTTTGCTGTGATAAGAATTCCTAAATATTTATACTCTCGTACAATCTCTATATAGACTCCTTGAAAACTCCACTTTTCACTACGTGAGTATCTGCCACCACCTCTTCTTATGACCATCATTTTCGATTTCGTTAAATTGACGGCAAGATTCCAGGCTTCACAGTAACTTGCCAACCTATTAATCATAAGCTGCATTCCATCGACTGTTTCGGCAAGAAAGACTATATCATCAGCGTACATGAGTGCAGGGATATTCATACCACCAATCACAATTCCTCCCCCTACTGAGTCAGTAATATCATTGATGTAGAGTATAAAAAGCAGTGCACTCAGGATGCACCCTTGTTTCACACCTATAGATGTTGTAAACTCATCAGAGATAAGTTCGCCATCCCACACATAAGATAAATTGTTTTCGTACAACGATCTCAAAATATTAATAATTTTACTTGAAATTCCAAGCATGCTGAGCTTGTAAAACAAAGGCGAACCCCACAGGCGGATCAGTAGAAATGCAGTGAAGTGGGAGGGCTGTGATCCCTTGTTTTCGGATCATAGCCTCGCTGATAAAAGGAAGAAGAAGCTGAGCTTGTAAAACAAATCTGTGCTTGGGTAAACGGCATTAATTCAATATCTTTGACTGTGGACATTGGACTCGGCTAAGGGTGCGTTTTGTTTTTCTTCATTGCATATATGGACTGGATGTTACAGCGCAGTCGTGATGGTGAATGTTTCAAAGTGGGAGACTTAAGGATTAGTCAGCTGCTCTTTACGAATGATTTGTCCTCCTTGGGTGTACTCAAATCCAACTTTAGCCCACACCCGAAATGTTTGTAGCGGTTTATGATGGTAAAGGAATGAAGGTAAATATGAAGAAATCGGAAGTAATGGTCGTTTTTAGAGAATGCCCGTTCAGTGCACTCTGCATGTTAGTCAAGTCCCACTGAAGTAGGTGGTGAAGTTTCAGTACCTCGGGTTCCTATTTACTGTATCAATTTTGAGAGAGCTTGATTAATTTGTTATAAGGAAGACCGGACTCAGTGTTCAAGGAAAATTATTGGCCTAGAAATAGATAGTTTAATCAAGTCTGAAATTTCTCCTGGAGCTGTCTAGGGATTCCTCCTGATGAGTTGGAATCAATAGTGGGGGATGAAAAAGGATGGAGTTTCCACCTGAGCATCCTACCCCCGCGACCCTATTAAAGTGGGCTTTTTTTTTCTTTGATCCTCGGGTAGGGGTAAAAATCCTTTATGGATACTTGTAGCCTGTGGTATGAGTTATACCCGACTCCATGCTCCTGCATGGTTACGTGCTAAAAAAAAAACCCCTCTGGTTTCTCTATCCTGTTGTTCCCCTGCGGCACCGCCAGTCAAGGCATTCCTTCGCAGGGGCAGGTTTGACATTTCGTCATTTCTTTTTAGCTGCCAGAGATGGCAGGATCTTCGTTTCTCGCGTTTCTCGTTGCTCGTTCCTCTACATGCAGTTGCTGCATTATACTTGTAATTACTTCATTTCATTTGCAGTCTCCCAGCCTTCGCTGCTCGCCAACAAAAAGGACTATTGAAAATGTATGTATGTAAACTAACATGTGTGTATCTTCTATTACTCATACTCTTAGGAGATGTTAGAAAATACAAATGTGTACACATGTATGTAACAAGAACGCCCTTAGATACATTGGATAGCTGTATATAAGCGAAAAACGAATCGCAAATCTTTTCCACTGTTGAGGTAGGTTATAAAGATCAATTCTTAATGTACGTCTTGCACTCTCCGATCAGTTGATTCATATGTACGCAGAGACCTCAAAGCACCCCCAGAAGTAATTTGAATTCCAATTAGTATTCCATTGTACTTTGTATCCCAGACAGACGGTCCAATCGTCTCTTGTTTCGAACGAAATCGAATCAATTACCAATTAAAGTTTTCAGATCTTCAGTTTTCCATTTCTTCTCTTTTTTATTTTATTATTTTCACTTCTCACACTTGCTTGAACTTTTAATTGAATCAATTGGACGTTTACGTGTCGCATTCCTGGCCATACTCAGTATTGGCATGCGTTCAGAAGTTTGTTCAACTTCTGTCATCTAGAATCAGATGATGACCGACTGCCAATGGTGGGGAGATACAATCATCGTCGTAAAGTCATCGCAACACAACAGTCGAGATATGAAAGCACGTTCCAAAAAAGATGCGGTCTATCGGTTTAGTTTTAAATTTCATTTGACCACAGGAAGGCTGGTGCCACAGCAGATGTGAGAACTCGAATAAAATACATATCCTTCCCCATAGTAATTCCCTGCACAGATATGTGCATCAAGTTAAATATTTTGCTGTGAATTGAAAAACATAAACAATCAGATAAACAATGAAGAGCATATCGGGCTGCAGTAGCCTGGAGGATCTTGACTATGCTGTTGCACCACCGCTGCCGGTGGCATCCATGTCATCCTCGCTGGGCTCCATGTCCATGCAAGTGTCAAATCAACATATGAAACGATGTGACAGCAGCTGTAGCGGCAGTAATTTAGTGGTGAATATTTACAAGAATCCTCTGGAGAGCTTTCAAAGTGCGACAGTGTGTGGCTTTAGAAATTCAGCCTACGAGGGAGCAATAGTAAACGATGTCACTGGTTGCGCCACGGGCGGTTGTAGTGCTGGCGTGGACTGTGACAACGAGTACTCCTGCAGTGGTGCTGGAAGTTGTTCAAAGAATTTATCCTTTATGAATTCGAAACTGACCAAGAGTGGATATTTGAACGCAGAACATCTGCATTCACGTACAAAGTATGCAATAAGTTTTTTTTTATTTCTTTTTTTTGTTTATTCACTAAAATGTTTTTTTTTTTTTTTATTGAATCTAAGATTTATAGTATTGTATTTGGTTTTATTTATCTTTGCAGCTCACAAAACAACCTGTGCAATGGCAGCATTTCCGGGAACCACATACTCGCGCCCAAGGTACACAATAACAGTCCGAATGGCCAGAAAAAGGGGACAGTCACGCTGACACACTTACCGCAGAGACCACCTGTCGACATAGAATTTGTCGACATATCATATTCGGTGTCGGAGGGTAGACGGCGTGGATTCAAAACGATTCTGAAGGGGGTGACAGGAAAATTTCGAAATGGTGAACTGACAGCAATTATGGGGCCATCGGGAGCGGGCAAAAGTACGCTGATGAATATTTTAGCTGGATACAAGTAAGTTGAAACAATTTTCATAAATTAGGAAATTAAAATTCAAAGACCACAAAAATGTATAAACTACGCTAAGCAGTGACATATCTACGCGATTTGTGTCCAAATTTCATGGGGTTTGCTTGGTTAAAGTCTTGAAAAATCATCCGCTGTTATATTTGGCAAGAGTCTGGCCTCTTTCTTTTTCTGTACGAGTATGGCTAGGGTGCCTGTGAAGAAGATCAGTCGTGTATAGACATGAGAAAGTTAACTCTTTTTAATGAGTGAACGCCATTCGAGTCACTCACTCACTGAGGCGGTTCAAAAGAGTGATACGAAGGAGTTGTCATTGCTATATTTTGTATATGTTAATAATTTCATTACGGATTCACTATAACCCTTGATCGCGTAGTAAACCACCATACCATCGTACTATATTAATATAATAAAGCAGTCATTTTTACTCTCTCAGCCGGTTGCGTTAAATGAACTTAGTTCTGACCATAACCCAGTCTTCTGTCGAATTCTCAAATCGGGTAAAAAAGCAGTGCAATCACGCAAACTAGACTTCAAACAACAATTTCGTTCAGAAATGAAGTCGAGAGTCAGAAACATTTCAACAGACCTAGATAATGTTTCCACTAATGAACACATTGACAGTCTTGTTGAAGTTTTTTCGGAACATATACATAGTTCGGTTGACTTAAGTGTCCCGAAAACAGTGAGGTATAATACTTTTACCAAGATCCCAGATCGTGTTCTTGAATTCATACGTATTAGAAATTCTCTAAAGAGACAATGGCCATTCCGTCTGCCATTCCTTCGCAATCAGATGAGGTACCTAGATAAACTCATTTCTACAGAAATTGAAAGACACAGGAACGAAGAATGGAATAGGAAACTAAGCTTATAAGACAAAAATGTAAAGCCATTCTGGAATGTAGTTAGGATTGTTAGGAGTAAGAATAGGAGAATCCCTAGTCTACAAAGCTCTGGTAACGTTTTTCACACGGACATCAACAAGGCCGACATTTTTGGTTCAACCTTTATCAAGAACCACGCTGTATCCCAGAAACATTGGTGATGCAAATACCAACGCTTTAGTCAATGAAGCCTATGATCGACTTTATTGCCAAAGTTGTGACCTATCCCCAGATGAGTACGTATCTCGAATAGAAATCGTGGATGTGCTGAAAAGTTTGCGACTGAGGAAGTCAGACGGTCTTGATGGCATTAAAAACCTATATCTCAAGGAATTGCCAAAATCAGGGACGCGGTTCTTGACTTTTCTGGTAAATGCATGCCTTAAGCTTCATTACCTTCCGAATGCCTGGAAAATTGCGAAAGTGGTACCAATTTTGACCTTCCTAGCTAGCAGGTCTGCAGTTTCATTGCCATCAACGCCTACATGACCCGGTACCCACCACAATTTTACTTTATTGTGTAGGGCCAGATTTTGTAAGAAGCTTAGAACTGATTTTGAACTGATCAAATGGGAGATCAGCGCTTTGAGCGCCGCTTGGCTATCGGTGAGTATATGGATAGAGGCACCTTTGATGCCTGAGTGCAGGTTAATGTTAGCACAAGTTTCAATGGCGTAAAGCTCGGCCTGGAAAACACTAGGACTCTTTCCGAGTGATTTCGAAATTTTATGGTTGGGTCCATACACACCGGCGCCAACTCCTGAATCCATTTTTGATCCATCGGTGTACCACACTATACCTTTTGGATCAAGCGACGGTCCGCCATTATTCCATATATCACGGCTTGGGATCACAATCTCAAATCTTCTACCAAAGTAGAGTGATTTAGGCGTAAAGTCAGAGACTGTGCTGAGTATATCTAGCTCGGGGAAGTCGGACAATAGCTCCATGAGATCCACGTGAGCCCGTGTACTATTAGCATCTGATTTTTTAAGACTAACTGCACTGCGGATTGCCACTTTTTTTTATGAATATATGTAACGGAGTAAGTCCGATTATGGCTTCAATGGCTGCTGTGGGACAAGTGTGCATAGTACCTGTGATGCCGAGGCAAGCTAGTCTTTGAAGTTTTATGAGTTTATTAATGGTTGTGACCTCTTTGGTTTTCTCTGGTCTTATAACCGTGGTGTATAACCAGAAAATGACCTTTGGAGACAGGACCCAGGTCTTGCCGTACATACGGCGACAGGCCCACAAGGCAATAGTCGCCTTGGCAATTTTATGCTTAATATGGGAGTTCCAGTTAAGCTTCTTATCCAGAACAATTCCTAGATATTTGACCTCATCGGAGAAATTGATCGTTGTGCCGTTTGGAGTCACTGAGCCAATATTCAGTGTTCTTCTTTCTTGTAAACGGTACAACGTTCCCCTGCGTCTCATAGCACTAGTGATAACCAGTGTTATCAAAAGCACCTTCTATGTCAAGGAATGCACAAAGGGCGATTTCTTTGGAGCGGTAGGCAGCTTTAATCTCTGTGACGAGAAAGTGAAGGCGCCTTCCGTAGATCGACCTTTCCTGTATGCAAATTGACTAGAGTACAGAAGTATAGTCTTTTCCAGAATGTCTCTAATGTGTAAGTCTAGTAGTCTTTCCATGGTTTTCAAGAAAAACGATGTCAAGCTGATTGAACGGTAGGATTTGGGTAGCTCGCTGGGTTTATTACCTAGCTTAGGGATAAACACCACATTTACCTCCCGCCAAGTTAGTGGAATGTATCCCAGGTTGAAGCTTGTTCTAAATAGAGCTACCAAGGCAGGCAAGATGTAATCCAGACCTTTCTGTATAAGAGCTGGAAAAATACCATCACTGCCAGGTGCCTTAAAGGGTTTAAATGAACCGATTGCCCATTTAATTTTTTCTTGACTGAACAGGTTTCCAGACAAGCTGTTGACTCTTCTGCAGGTGCCACATGTGGAGCCTTCAGGAGGAACAGGTACGTGGTCGCTTAGAATTATTGAGCCAGGGAAGTGAACCTCGAGCAGAGTTTCCAGGGTTTCCCTTCGACTGGCGGTGTAGGTGCCATCAGGTTTGATGAGCAATCCCACCCCATTGGAATGATCCTTTGAGAAAGCCTTTTGGACTCGATATTTTCGCAGTTCTTTCACCATGCTGTTCTCTTGGATTTCCTCAACTCTACGTTGAATTTAGTCAAAGCGGACCTATATTCGTCCCAATTTTTATTGCGTTTTGCGGTGTTGAAAAGTTTTCTCACCCTTTTGCGGAGTATATCTAGCTGGTCATTTCACCACGGTACGCTCCGTTTACCTGTATTGTCATTTTTCGGGACACAGCTACTCCTGAAGGAAGAGATTAGGAAGTCATTTAGTTGGCAGGCTGCCACATAAACATCACATTTAGATCTTAAAGATGTTAGCAGCATGTCATCCTTGACGGCGAGATTTTCGCGAAAAAGTGCCCAATTAGTTCGTTTCGGTACGTAATGCGTTTGATTTTTATGTTTAACCTCACGCGAGATGTTAAATCTGATATGCTGATGATCAGATAGTGAGGGTTCATTTGACACATGCCAATTGACAGCAGAATTGGAAATAAAAGGGCTCGAGATAGTGAGATCAAGTACCTCTTCTCGAATAGAATTTATAAAAGTTGGCTTGTTACCTTCATTACACACAACTAAGTTTCTACTAGTAATATAGTCAAGAATTAACTCACCCCTTTGGTTAATGTCGCTACTACCCCATGCCACATGATGGGAGTTGGCATCGCATCCAATGATCAGGTGTCAGTTGCGAAGGTGACATAGGCTCACCAAATCCTGCACAGCCATGGGCGGAACAGGCTCCGAATCTCGAGGAAAGTAGGCGGAGCCGCACACGATTAGGATGTTTTTATTCTATACCTATTTCCTGGTGGTAGAAGGTAATGCAACGCTTCAAATGTCTTAACGTTGTTTAGATCTACAAAAAAAAAATTCCAATATGCATGTACATATCACTTTATCGGCTTGCATTCTTACCTTCATTATGGTCATTAAATATTTTGTTTCTTGCTTTTTACAGCAGCGGCAATTTTTTTTTCTTACTTTTATTTCTCCTCCCAGAATAAAAGCTGCAGACTGCATCATTATGCGTACAAGTGAAATCTATTTAAATCTGAGAAAAAGAAATATTTAATTCCGATTATTGGAAAATTGTTTAAAATTACCTATCTTTGTCCATAAGCGTGCTTTAGTAAAGGCCACTCTCTAAGAATATGAGTAACATTTGATCCCAAAGATGGACTTATTTCTTTTCTTCTTTGCCCATATGTTAATTTCCTCTTGCACGGTTGGCCAAGGTTCTTGATTATGTAATAGCCAAAGTTTGTCGGAATCGTTTTATATGTCGTTGATTCTTTCTTTCTTTTCTATTAAAAATATTGCTACGAGTATCACATCAAATGTTAAAGTTTTTTCAAAGTAGAATTACTGGTAAAGCTAAATAACAAAATCACTTAATACTTAGAAGAAACGTTTAAGCCGTTCGACGGCCCTTCGTTAACGCCCGACTCCCCAGTCACGAGATCTGACAACTTTAAAGTAAAAAAAGTTGCATTGATTGAACTGAGGGAAGTGATTAAAAATTAAAAGACAAAAAAAACTCCGGGTTCCGACTTGATAACGGCGTAGGTAGTCAAGGAATTGCCGAATAAAGCTGTTATCAAACTGCTCTATTTGATCAACGCTTCGTTCAGATTTCTTTTGTTCCGAGGCAATGGAAAGTCGCCGCGATTATAATGGTCCCGCAACCAGGTAAACCTCTGAATGAGAAGAAATCATATCGGCCTATTTTCCTATTACCGGTTATATCAAAAATATTCGAAAAATTACTTTCTAAACGTCTGAAAAATGCTCCTTTCACGTCTCGAGCTGGACCTCATCCGAAATGAGCAAGGAACCGCCTAGGCTTTTCACTGGGTGTTGGCTGGAGCTGCGACCAGCTGTCAGCTCTTTCGTGATTCTGTAGACGGTCTTGCTGTCGCACCACCGTGCAGCTTCTTCTGCTTCTCTATCCAGCGCGTTGATGTAGTTGCTCCTGTCACGTCGCACGCTACGCTGAACTTCTCGTATTTTCATGCCATATAGAGACTCTAGCTCGCTTCTCCCTGCTGCTGGAGTAGCTGCAATGCGGCTTTAAGGCTGTTTTCGTTCGCCAATCCGTCGACAGGTATTCGCTAAAGCTACGCCCTATGTCTTCCCCGCGATCAACCGACAATTCTTTCAGCAATAGAAAGAATGCTTCATCATTCCACCAACATGTTTCTTTGGCGTGTTGATGGTGGCCTTTTGAAGCTCCTAGCAGTGATTTGGCCTTCTTTAAGCAAGTTCGCTGTAGGGAATCCCACATATTTTGTGCTCTGCACTCTTCATCCTCAGCTCCGTTGATGGTGTGAGAGAGGTAATTTTTGATTACAAAAACAAAAGCCTCGCCTTTTTCCTTGTCCAGATTGTACCACTTGATTTTCTCAGAGACCCTTGTTTGTTTGCTTTTCTTCGGTGTTTTCATAAAAAATGTCTGTTAGCAGGAGACGGTGTTGCCGAACGATTGCCTCTCCCAGGATCACTTTGCAATCTTTTACCGGAGGCTTCATGAAACTGGCTACCAAATGGTAGTCAATCTGAGTTTCATCTCCACCACTACTGTAAGTGATCAGGTGTCGGCTTTGTTTGATCAACATGGTATTTAACACGATAAGACCATGTGATTTGCACATGCTTAGGATGTCTTCACCAGGAAGGTTCCTGGTGCCATATCCTAGTCCTCCATAGCAGTCTTCATAGTCTTCGTTTGACTTCCCGACATGTCCATTCAAATCACCTCCAACAAACAGAAACTCTACCTTTGGGATCTTCTTAAGGAGGTTGTGGAAATCTACCCAAAATGCATCTTTATCTCCCTGATTGTACCCATTTTGGGGAGCATATGCACTGACAATAATCCACACCTCTCCTTGTGTTACTAGTTTGAGAGACATCAAACGGACTTCGAAATGCTCAAGACGTTACCAAGTAGCTCTGCCGCAAGGATGATACCGATTCCGTTCCGTAGTAGAACATCTTGTAATTCTTCTTCTTCTTCCTTTTATCAGCGAGGTTATGATCCGAAAACTAGGGATCACAACCCTCCCACTTCACCGCATTTCTACTGATCCGCCTGTGGGGTTCGCCTATTTGACCTCAGAAAATATCGGCAGGCCTGCCTAGCCTAGAACATCTTGTAATCTTTTGTCCTAACGTCCAAGAAACTCGCCCGATTTCCGGTGTTTTTCCATTTCGTCTCTTGGACACACAAGATATCCACCCGTCTTCTATTCATCATCTTTTCCAGCTCGTAACTTCGACCGGTCATGCTTCCAACGTTCCAACTCGCGACCCTCAAATTTCTTTCAAACTGTTTCATTATTTTGCTAGCCCCCGGAATCCGTATAGCTCTGACCCGAACATTTCTGCTCGGTCCAGGAACAGTACCATGCGCAGCAGTGGTAGTGCCTGGCGGGGTATTGCCTTTCCTTTTTGCAAGTATTAAAATAATGATACAGTTTTGCAATATTACCATATTGCGATGGTGTTTGTTGTTTGACACGTGCATGCTCCTGTTTTAGTATTGTTTGATCTTTCTTCTATGACACCGGTGTCAACCCACGGACTCGCATGCACACTTGTGGGAGGGTTTTTAAGGTAGTATTGCCTAGATCTGATTTGTCCCCTTAGTCGCCTTTTACGACAAGCGCTAGTAGTTGGGAGGCGCTGCAGTGATATTCTTAACCCGTCCCTGCACGGGGACATTTTTTTTTTTCTCTCCGTGTACTTAATTACATTACAGGTCTGGTTCTATCATCTTAGTTACTCTTAGTAGTATGGATACAATATTTCAACAAGAAGTTAATCGGAACTATGCCTACCTGGCTGAACAAGTTATGAAGTGAAATATTAACTTCAACGAAATGTATGCGATCACGGCCTCTGAAGCAGCAACCGATCCCATATTCATTGCAATTGAAATCGTTTGTAATAATGGTGATGTGTCCCTGGTTCCTTGTCAGTATCTGTTAGAGGTTGGTATTGCAAAAGCTATTGTTCCCATGCACCTTGTCGCTAATATCGACCTCTGAAAGAATTTGTGATGAAAGATTGAAGAATTTTCAGCACATAAAAATTTATATGCATCAGACTTATAATTTGATTTTTAAACTCATCCTCATTGAACCACTCGACGCTAGAACTTTGTTTCAAACTTAGATTTACAGCAGCCACCACCTAACCATTATTCTACGTACCTATGTTCTACATAAATATACTTCCATTTCATTTTATCTTTGTCGTTTTGCACATTTCACTCCATCAGACTTCTTAGAACTACTGATGCCTGAATTATTGCAGTTTTCAGCGTACTGGAGCCTCCTAATAACCATTTTTGCACCAACCATCCTGAGATACTGCTTATGAAAGTCGTTAACCATTTTAATCGCCTTAATCAGTCGTTATTTTCAACTCCATTACCGCCCACTGATTGATTCCTCCTGAAGTAAAACATATCCTAACCTTACACAACAAATAATACCCTGCAATAATGTTAAACTACGTTCCACCCATAAACCGACATGCAGAGCCAACAATAATGAACCCTCCCCCGACTTAATCATCATTAACTTTTACACATTCCCATGACCTATTCACCTTTAATTCATCTCTATGTGAGGTGAATTTAAATATGTTGAACCTTTCACAGTATTCATCCATCAGAGACACAAGCCTTCCCATTCACAAGTTGTCAGTAGCCACCTAATTGTCTAAGACAGGCAGGTAGGGGCACACTGTGTAACACATCAAGTGAATTCAATTAGTCCCTAAGGACGATAGGATCAAAAGGACCCTTTTAATGAACCGGTATAATGAAATTATGTGTAATTTCTTGGCACTTCTCTCCTCCTCCTCTTCAGCGTTGTCGTCGTCGTTCGATGCAGTAGTTTAGCTTCGTATTCAGAGGAATAATTAGTGACTTTGATTCAGAGCTCCGCACCCCTTTCCTCCCTTAGTCTGCTCTCTGGGAAGCAATATGGAAAAAGAGATCTTTCTCTATCGTCTGCATTCTTTTCATCTAATTCTATGGGTGAGTCTCATGAATTAATTGGTCAAATTGTTAATTAATTTTTGTCGCGTGATGTTCGAGGAGGTGCGATGCGTGACAGTTTGACTTGTGCCACACAAAAGAATGCCATCCGTCTTCATGACGAGGGAATGGAATGAGTGATCTATCAGAGAGATTAATTGATGATGTCGTGGAGACCGATAGATTCGGCTGTGCCATCATCGGGGGCATAATTACGACAAATTTCTTATATAAAACATTTCCCTTAGGAACAATATTTTGATGAGTAATATTATATCTTAAACAGAAAAATTTTGAAAGACTAAATCTCGAAAGTCAAAAGCCGCTCATTCTACGTCAAAATGGGTGTATGATGAAATCTAAAGATGTCCAAAATAATCTTTAGTGGGTTTTGTATTTGGAATATAAAGCAAAAGAGTTAGTCAGAGTTTTGTTTTTTTTTTTTTGTGTTTGTCCTTTATAATGATAGGGAATTTTAGAGTAGCAATATTAGTGGGGTGAGAAAAAAATCACTTTACCGCATACGCCTACGTCTGTAAATAAGGCCAGCTGTTTTGGCACTGGGCGAAACACAGGTGGATGAGCAGTCTGATTTCTCACATATAAACCTAGCAGGATATAGATTAGATTAGACTTTAGATTAGATTAGATTTTATTAATTCCAATTAGTTTAAATTCATTACAAAAACAATAAAAGAACTAAATCTATCTTAAGTGACATGGCTAAAAGCCGTCTGCCAAAGACTAACAGCATAATTTTACATTTGATTCACTTTAGAAAATTTAAAAATTCTCCTCCATAATTCTTTTTCTGTAAGCTAAACTTATTTCGCAATATGTAATGAGAGCTCTCCAATTGGACCCGTTTAGCAATGCCTTGACGTCTTTAGATAGCAAGCTGGCTTTCCCAAAGTGGAACATCCTAATATCACGAAAAATTGGACAAATCCCTATGAAATGCATAACGTTCTCCTTCTGTGACATATTGCACAATGAACATAAAACCGGAAGGTCATCTTTATGCGGTATAAAGTTTAATGGAAGTAGCTCTCCCCTTGCACGAAAGATTATAGAGATGCATCTTATTTTATTCCTGTCTTTAAAGTAGTTTAGAGAGCCCAGGTTCAGCTGTAGTTCTTTGTAGATCTCCCTATGGGTTGACACACTCGCTTGCTCGATATATTTTTGCCGAATCTGTATATCTAATTGCGACAGAAAGTCATAGAGGTAACACTTCCAACTATTTCGTGCATTCCAGTCCAATTCCAGATGGTACTCATAGTTTTCCGCCAAATTGATCATCTCTTTATACCACAGACTTCGGGTATGTACTGCGTATTTAACAACCTTTCTTGGCAATCGCTCTTCTCCCATCCTAAGTGTGCTGAGAATATAGTTAATATTCAGTTTGAGTGTTTGTAAGAACAACGGGGCGAGACCTGTTTCAATCAACAGCATGTAGTTAGGTGCAGTTGTAGGTAATTTGAATGTTCTCCGTAGATAGAACCTCTGCAACTTTTCTACTGTATCATAGCACCTATGACCCCATGCTTGTGCCCCGTACAGGAGTATTGACTTTGAAACCGCTTCAAACAAAAAAAAACAAATATATGGCGCAACAGCTCTTTGAGTGCCAGGGCCTAGCTTCTCGCAACCACTCATGTTGTGTGCGTTTTATTTTTCACACGAATGGAAGGGACCTACAGTTTAATGCCGACTCCGAACGGCGATTTGAGAAGCTTTTTCGTGACAACAATACTCTCGGATGTTTGTCAGACGCTCGCGAGAGGTGGGACCATGAAAAAACTTTTGAGTGTTTTCTGGGATTCGAACTTGGAACCTCATGCGTAGTGATCCGACACACTAACCACTTACGCCACGGCGCCCACCGCTTCGAACACCCGATATTTAAGGCTGTGATGTATGCTGCGGTTTTGAAAGCAATTTTTCCAAGTTGAGGTTATCGCACTTTTAGACTGCCGAAGTTTTTCAGCCAAATGCGGTTCCATACTTAAATTGCTTGAAATTATAGCTCCTAGGTATTTATATTGCTTTGCAACTTCAATGCTATCGCCATTAAATGTCCACCTTTCTGCCCTTGTCTGTCTACCCCCGCCTCTTTTGAAAATCATTACTTTTGATTTCATCAGATAAACTCCACAGTACACAATAATCATAAACTCGGTTAATCATGAGTTGTAGGGTTTTGCTAACAGGACCACATCATCAGCATACAGGAGAGCCTTAATAAGGGTGTCTGCATATGAAATTCCCCCTGGAAGGTAACTGATGATGTCTTCGATATAAAGGGCAAATAGTGACGGGCTCGCGTTGCAACCTTGTCTAACCCCTACCTCTGTGACGAACCATTCTGACAACCCATCTCCATTCCATACTGCTGCTTGTGTGCCATCGTATAAATTTTCCATAATCTTTCCAAATTTATGAGTTATTCCGTATTGATACTTACTTAGATCCTTTAACCCCTCGGGGGGCATAGGGCGTCAACCACGCCTGCGCGCCATCGTGTTCGAAATTCTGCAACGCGTTTGAGCTGCCTCCAACTCATTCCTAAAGAGCTCGATTCCTCCTCAACTGTTCTGCGCCACGTTTGCCTAGGGCGGCCCGCTATCCTGCCTGTCTGGGTGAGCGTATTCCACTGCATGGCGTATTTCGCAATGGAGTTGTCTTCGCGCCGTACGGTGTGTCCAATCCATTGCCACTTTCTTCTTCGTATAGTAATGCTTATAGGTTCTTGGCCCGTTCTCAGATAAAGTTGTTCGTTAGAGATGCGGTTCGGCCAAAAAATCCTCAAGATGATTCTTAAGCATTTGTTTACAAAAACTTGCAGCTTTCGTATGTTAATGGTGTCCACCTTCCAAGTACTGCACCCATAAAGCAGCACTGATTCTACGTTGGAGCGGAACAGTCGCAGCTTGGTTCTTAAGCTGATAACATTGCTTCTCCAGATTTTGGATAGCATTCCGAACGCAGCTTTAGCCTTCCCGATTCTGCTGCACACATCCAGTTCGGTGCCACCGCGATTAGCCGAGACCACACTTGTTAGAAGTGCTCAGGGCTTTTGTTTTGGCTGTGTTTATTTTTAGCCCCACTTTGTTTGTCTCAGCTTCTAGATTTTGGGCCATCAGATGAAGATCCATTATCCGATGTGAAAGTAGACAAACATCGTCAGCGTAATCTAGGTGTTTAAGGTAAGATGTCATAGTCCAACGAATTCCATAGTTGCCTTCCGTCAATGCTGCACGGAGTACATCGCTGATAACCACCAAGAACAATAGTGGTGACAGTATGCACCCTTGACGTACTCCGCTTTGGACTTCAAAATCCTCCGACACCTTACCATTGTGCTTGACGTGACACTTACCGCCCTCGTATGTAGCCTTGATAATAGCTATAAGTTTTTCTGGGATGCCTCTCCTGCGCAAGGCCAACCAGACAGCATCTCGATTCACTCTGTCGAAAGCTTTCTCGAAGTCGATAAACATTAAATGTAGCGGAGACCTATACTCAACGCATTGCTCGATAATGATCCGTAAGGTGTTTATGTGGTCAATGCAGGCGGATCCAGTGCGAAAGCCTGCCTGTTCGACATCGAGAGTTGAATCTAAATGTTCCGTATTGTTAGTGCTTGTAGAATAATTTTTGCCGGTCTATGGTATCAAAAGCAGCTCTGAAGTCGATAAAAAAAGCATACAGCTTTTGTTTGCGTTCTATGAACTTCTCTGCTATATTATATAACACAAAGATATGATCTACCGTTGAATATCCAGGTCGAAAACCTGCTTGGAATTCCCCTATGAGCGCGTTTTCCTGAATCCCGCACGATAAACGACAATGTAGAACACTTGTGAAGATATTTGCAGAAGCGTTTAAGAGGGATATTCCACGGTAATTGGCCGGGTCTGACGAGTCGCCATTCTTAAATATTGGAAAAATGATGGGTTGTCTGAAGCTTTCCGGCACGCTATCCGATTCAAATACCATATATTGTTAAAAACAGTGGTTAATGCGACTAAATATTCATCTGAGCTGTATTTGAAGAATTCTGCTGGTATTCTATCGTACCCGGGTGCTTTGGAATCCTTGAATCGAATTAGGGCTTCTTTTACTTCTTCATTCGAAATTGTAGCATCTAATGTTTCATTGAAATAAAGTGGCTTCGCATAATGGATAGGACTAGCGTGATTAGGTGGATTAAGAAGATTTTCGAAGTGACTTTTTAAGACCTAAACAGTGAGCTTATAGCTAACTTTTGAAGAGATACCGTTGAGTTTTCTCGCTGATTTCCAGAAAACTGCTGAGTTCCTGTAATTTGTAAGTTTACTAGCCTCATTTTCAAAATATTGCGACTTTTAAAGTTTGCATAGACACTTATAGTGAGATCTGACTCTGTAGTATAGCTCCTTGAATAACTCTTCGTTGTATTTCCTGAACAATCGAAGAAAAGCGAATGTGCGCTTCCTCCATTTTAAGCAATCTCCATCGAACCAGGGTTTCTTAATAACATGTTTTCGATAAGTATTGCCGACTTGACTTTGTCTCGGAATGGATGATTTAATTATTTGTTCCAGACTGTCCATATTTAATTCAGCGTTGGTACTCTGTTCACAAAGGCGACTGTTGAGATTAATTCTGTATAGGATCGCTGTCTCCTCTTTCCAGACGAGTTGCGGAAGAAGTTTCAAATCTCGTATGTGATCCGTCCCGATCTTTTCTCTTTTTTCTACCAGGATATAGCCTGGTGCCATTATTCTTGTCTAACCGTGCAACTTACATACGTAGTGATGTAACCTACCAAATTCTACCTCAATATGGCCACTGTTCCAATCCGGAATTAAACTTCACGTAGTTAAAATTCTGCGTCTGTAGGGAAATTATTCACTACTGCTTTATTTATAGATGTCCCAACTTATACAGCAATTCTACTTGTATTGAGTCTGACTCCATCTCAAGAATTGTTTCCCATTTTCCTCGTACTGAGATTGTTATTGCGGGCGATTTCAATATGTACAATTTTGGTTGACTTCGACATTCTGGACAGACAAAACCCGAGGAAGGTATGTTGAGCTCGTAAATGAGCCCAAACGAATTTCTGACATTGACAGTCATACTACCAACACCCTGCACTTGTTTCTTACCTGGCACCCTTATGAGTATAGTACGAGTGCAAACACTTTGCCGCCTCTAAGTTCATCAGACCAATGGTCATATCGCCTAATTTCTAGTACCTCAGCAATTAAGTTAAAAAAAAAGACTACAAAAAGAATAGTTTGGCAGTACGAGATAAGTATCCCGCCGAGGAAATCATCACAAATACCGTCATTCTTGTCATGAAAATCTTCATTCCTAGCAAAATCAAGAGTATCAAGCCAAAGGAATATGCGTGCTTAAGCTGTCAGGTTCAGGCAGTTAAGTTTTTACTGACGAATCTTCTTCTTCCTTTTTATCAGCGAGGTTATGATCCGAAAATAAGGGATCATAACCCTCCCACTTCACTGCATTTCTACTGATCCGCCTGTGGGGTTCGGTTTTTTTTTTTTTTTTGACACGTGCATACTCCTGTTTTAGTATTGTGATCTTTCTTCTATGACACCGGTGATCTCCAGTCATGTCAACCCACGGACTCGCATGCACACTTGTGGGAGGGTTTTTAAGGTAGTATATGTGTCGCTAGGCTCACTTGGGTGTTATATTGCCTAGATCTGATTTGTCCCCTTAGTCGCCTTTTACGACAAACGCTAGTTGTTGGGGGGTGCTGCAGTGATATTTTTAACCCGTCCCTGCATGGGGAGGTTTTTTTTTTTTACTGAGGGATATGTGCACAAAGTCAAGCGTGCCAGAAATAACTGTAATTCCCACATTCGTCGTGTGAAATTCGAGTATGACCAGAAATTGAGACAACAAATTCTACATTGCACCAAAGGTAACAGAAATTTCTTATCGTTCGTAAAACATTTTAAAAAAAGTGCCTCGTCTTCCATGTCGACGCTCGTTTACAATGACATTCCAGCTGTCACCTCTTTAGACAAGGTCAATCTGTTCCACACTCCCAGATTGCGCCCTGCATCCCCCTGTACTTGAGCTCGTCGAATATCTTTGATATCTCAATATTCACAAGTCCGCTGGTCCAGATGGTATCTCACCCGTAATTCTGAAGAGCTGTTCTTCTAGGCTGGGAAAATCACTGCGTAAGTTTTTCTCATGTGACCTACTTTTCTGGACTCTTTCCGAGTAGATGGAAACCAATATTTGACCAGCCCATCCCTAAAAAAGGCGAGTCTTCTTCTTCTTCCTCCAACTACCGACCCATTGGTTTTACTCGTATGCCTCTTATTTTCAACGGCATGGAAACGCTGATAAATCGTCAACTTACGAAATATCTTGGATTCCGAAAGCTCTTTGATGACCGGCAGTATGACTTTCGTGGCAAAAGGTCCACTGGCGATTTCATGGTATATCTATCTAACCGAGAAGTGGAACCAATCTCTTCATCACTCTGGTAAAAGTAAGATTGTTGAGCTTGATATTCCTAACGCATTTGACAGAGTTTGGCATCCAGCTCTTTTGTCGAAATTGCGTGCAGATGACAAGCAATCTATTCTTCAATGGATTAGAAACTACCTTTCGGGCCGTTCAATTCAAGTTGTCTTAGACGGCTTCAAGTCTGCAATTCACCATATGAATGCTAGTGTTGCCCAAGGCTCCATTTTGTCTCCGAATCTCTTGCTCATTTTTATAAATGATCTCTTGTCTGCAACTTCTAATCCAATTCATTCCTTCGCTGATGACAGTACCCTCAGTTTTTCAAATTCGTTCTCTAAGCGGTGCAAACAATATTTTACCCCATCTGATCTGCCTAATATAACGCCCGCATCTGGTCCGGTGCACCCAAGACCGTTCTGCACACTCTAGATAGGGTACAGAATCGCGCTTTAAAACTTATAGGTGATAGGGAATTATGAAAACATTGTGAACTGCATAGCCTCACTTGAACATCGTAGCAGTGTCATCGCTCGAAATAGCCAGTTGCATTCCTCCCCTTCAAAATTTGACCCGCAATACGTGTCATACTTCGAATGCACATCAGTTCACCCTCAAGCCCAACTTCGGACGCTGCCCTGAGAACTAGTATGAGAGTATTAATGATCGCTTAATGATCCACAGATCAGATCCGATGCTCAAACGTAAGAATATACATTAATTGTGGGGTGGCACGACTCCGTCCTTTAAGCATAATCGAGTACACTTTTTCCATGTCAAAATCAGGAGTTTTTTCAACTATCATACGTATATTTTATGCATTTGTGAGAAGGTTGTTTTACACGGCGACCTATTGGTTTATTGTGTGCCCTACTAATGCACTGTAGAGGTTTGTTCTCTTATTAGAGTTCCTCTTGATATACAGAATTCTTTGTAGAATTAGATATTAGAGGCTTTTCGGTGAGAATATACCACTCTTAGAGCACCCTCTCCAGTACAGCTTCTTTGAGGAATTTGAGAATGAGAAGCGGGTCTAGGGTTGGTGTATCGTCATCAGATATTTGGTACTTGCCCAGAAATTTCATTGCTTTCGGCGAGAATATACCACTCCTAGAGCACCCTCTTCAGTACAGCTTCTTTGTGGAATTTAAGAATGAGAAATGGTTCTATGGTTAATGTATGCTCATCTGATATTTGGTACTTGCCCAGAAATTTCATTGCTTTCGGCGGGAATATACCACTCTTAGAGCACCCTCTCCAGTACATCTTCTTTGTGGAATTTAAGAATGAGAAGTGGTTCTATAGTTGGTGTATCCTCATCTGATATTTGGTACTTGGCCAGAAATTTCATTCTTTTTTGGGTTAAAGCCCTACAAAAGTCCAGAATGTGTTCCGGAGTCTCACTGAACACGTTGCAGAATCTGCAGAGTGAATCTACTATATCTAGTTTCCTTAGGTAGTCCTTGAGTTTATAGTGCCCATTAGGAAAGCTGTTAGGATGCGTAGGTTATTCTTTTTTAGGTTGATACATGCTTCGAAACTTGTTCAGCTGTTCCCTTTGTTCCCTTTCTTCGCTTGCATCGTACCTTGACGTATATCCAGGTACTTGCCCTGATTGTTCTCGCTACTTTCTTGAATTCTTCTTTCAGGGTATGGTTCCCTATTCCGCAAAATGATGCAGGACCTATAAAGGATCCAGTCGCCCCTTGTCTTACTAGAGAGCCCGCTACTTCATTACCCTCTATTCCGACATGACCCAGTATCCAATAGATGGTTACTTCATTTCTTCTGCCCAATTCGTTAAACTTGTGTAGGCATTCCCACATGACATGGGCGTCAAATGCCTTAATGGCTGTCTGAGATTATTGCTATACCGCAATTCTTGTAGTTTTTTCAAGATAGATTTGCACTCATCTACCTGTAGCATATTTTTCGACCTAAAAAATGCTGGTGCTCTTTTTGCTTGGCCGGAATACACCTGCACCAGTTTCTTCCTGAGTTCCATCTGTACACCACTATATCGTGTGGTTGTTCAGCCTGTAGACTGTGAATAGACTGCTTCAGTTCCTTTTATTGCTGAGCTTCAATAGGGAAGTCATTTCAAAGAATGCCGTTCCTAGGGATCGCTAGAAGAGGATGTTTTCTTACAAAGCACCTCAAATTCTCTTGATCCGCTTCTCGGAGTGTGACTGACTTCGCTCGCGGTGAAGACTTTAAACTCCAGTGCGTCTTTTAAGTGCGTCTTTTAAGTTGTCGTTTTATGTCAGAATAGAGTGTGTGCTAAACTACGTTAAGGTTCAAAGCTTTTTATAAAAATTTCTCTTATCTTTTTTCCACAGGACTTCTCAATTGAGCGGCTCGGTGCTGATCAACGGCAAGGAACGTAATCTTCGCAGATTTCGCAAACTCTCCTGCTACATCATGCAGGACGATGTACTCATAGCTAATCTAACAGTTAAAGAAGCAATGATGGTGTCGGCGAATCTTAAACTTGGCAAGGACATGAATCGCGAGGCGAAAAAAGTCGTTGTCGATGAAATCCTCGACACAATTGGTCTGACCGAATCGGCAAATACGAAAACTTACAATCTTTCTGGTGGCCAACGGAAGAGACTTTCAATTGCTCTCGAGTTAGTCAACAATCCTCCAGTGATGTTCTTTGACGAGCCCACATCGGGGCTCGACAGCTCAACGTGCTTCCAGTTAATCTCATTGCTCAAGTCGCTGGCACGCGGTGGACGTACTATTGTCTGCACAATTCATCAGCCCAGCGCTAGATTGTTTGAGAAGTTCGACCATCTGTATATGCTGGCCGAGGGTCAGAGTATATATGAGGGCCGAGTGCGAGGATTGGTTCCATTTTTAGGATCGCTGGGCTATGAATGCCCCAGTTATCATAATCCTGCCGATTATGTGATGGAAGTGGCTTGCGGTGAATATGGTGAGGCTGTGCACAAGCTGGTGTTGGCCGTTAAGAATGGCAAATGCAAGAGGTACAGTCAGAAGGATTATGCTCTTGATTTGGTAAACAATAAGACTGTTGCGAATGATCTGATAAAGGGTAATGCACCAACAAATGGGGGCAATGATGCTCTTTGTGAACTGAAACCACCACCGAAGCTGGAACTACAGCCACAATCACAGCAACAACAACAGCAATGTGATCCACAGTCTGAGTGCACTGTTATCAACATGCCAACCACTAACACCACCGCCAACGGAGACGATAGTAGTATGTCGTCAAAAGCACCAACTGGTCCCGGATGCACCACATCACTGTTAGACTCACACGAGAGTGTTATTACCCTGCCCAATAAATCAGGCTTCCCGACAAGTGGTTGGACGCAGTTCTGGATTCTGTTGAAGCGGTCATTTGTTACCATTATGCGGGACAAAATGTTAACGCATATGCGACTGGCATCGCATATCATTGTCGGTGCGATAATTGGCATGATTTACTACGACGTGGGCAATGAGGCATCCAAAGTGATGAGTAATGCTGGGTGCATATTTTTTACGACATTGTTCACCATGTTCACAGCAATGATGCCCACTATTCTAACATGTAAGGGATGCAATTATGGGTTTTTTTATGACAGTGAATGATGTGATTGTTTGCTTTTTTTGCAGTTCCAACTGAGATGTCGGTATTTGTGCGGGAGCATCTCAATTACTGGTATTCCTTGAAGGCTTTCTACTTCGCCAAGACACTGGCCGATCTGCCATTTCAGGTAAGTGGAGTTTTTTTGTTTTTATTATTTTAGCTACAAGTACAGAAAAAAATAGGAGCAGTGTATGGATTCCAGATTTTTGTTCGGAAACTGATATCTTCATTTGTATAGGATGGTCGAATGTCCTATAAAGTATATCGTAAGCATTATCACAGAGAAGGGAATAAACTAGAAACAGTAGCTAGACCCAGAACTCATTTGGTGGTATTATTGTTATATAATGTATGACTCAATCGTCAGCTAGGATATTTTGGAGAATCAAAATATTTGGGAAAAGCACGAGTACAATCCTAGCATGTGAGAAACGTTTAGAGTAGAATACTAATTTTAAGAGTACCGACAACCTTTAACAACCAATCGGTCTGTATTTCATCAAAATTCACTCTGCACAATTCGATTTGAAAAATATTGTTGGTTAGTTTTGCTGCGCAGTTGAACAGATTATGGTGTCGTGTGGGCCATTTCTGCAGTCGGAACATTTGTCTTCGAGGAAAGAGTAAAGGCAGCGCAAGCAACTGTTTAGGGGAGCGGTACCGTTCTGAACACGGTTGAGCTAGGGTGGTCCTCATCTTACGTGTGAGACGAAGTTCTTTCAGCGAAAAAAAGCGGACGACCGCCAAGGACTAGGTTGAGACGAAGATTCTCCATTGCGTGGGACACTATCAGGTGTTGTATGCTCTTTATAGATCTGATTATCAAACCTAGAACCCTTAGCATAGCCATAAATGTGATTTTGGTAAAACTTTTGTACGTATTCTTGTTTATTTATTTTGCCTACAGATACTCGTATGTTTATAGTTATTTCGTGCTTCTGTGTAGTATCTATTAAAAGATGGGCTATTAAATTGCCGAATGCGGTTGAAGATAGCAAGAATTCTTTCCTGAAGTTTTTTGCATTCTAGATCATAAAAAAAAAAACAAATATTTGGCGCAACAGCTCTTTAAAGTGCCAGGACCTAGCTTCTCGCAACCACTCATGTTGTGTGCGTTATATTTTTCACACGAATGGAAGGGACCTACAGTTTAATGCCGACTCCGAACGGCGATTTAAGAAGCTTTTTCGTGACAATAATACTCTCGGATGTTTGTCAGACGCTCGCGAGAGGTGCGACTGTGAAAAAACTTTTTGGTGTTTTCTAGGATTCGAACTTGGAACCTCATGCGTAGTGATCCGACACACTAACCACTTACGCCACGGCGCCCACAAATTCTAGATCTAGATCATACCATGGTTGTTTTGCTTGGATTGATTTTCTGAAGTGTAGTTTTCCCGCAGTCTTTATTGCTGTTACGATGTCCCCGATCTGATAGATGTGCTTGTCTACCTTTTAACATTTGTATTTCGCGATTTAGTTTTTCATAGAATTTTACAGCCTTTACCGGGATCCATTTAAGTGTTGCTATTAGTGATAGCCCTTCAGAATCTGTAAGTTGCCGTTGAACTTGAAGGGTGACTAAAAGTGGCACCCTTTAAGAAATAATTCTAGAAAACTTTGCAATAATGCCAAAAGTACGAGAGACGCACTAGATTGGAACTTGTACAAGGCATCCCTAAATACACATATATATATAAAAAAGAATTAAGGAAAGCCAAACATAATTCTTGAAGACTCTGAAGAAGAAGCCTCTGATGCATCCAGGCTAAGGAAAGTTTTCTCTTGAAATCCAATAACATCGAGTTACCTTAAGAAAACTGATGGGTCTTGGACGACTTCCAGCGAAGATTCACTAAGTTTTTTGCTTGACATTCATTTCCCAGGCTGCTCCCAAGTTGTTAGCAACGTGGTTTTCAGCAGACCATCTCCACAAATCACCAATTCCTCAAAATCCATTACTCAGAGCAAACTCCAGCGGGCACTGCATAACTTCAAACCATATAAATCCGCGGGATCAGACGGCATATAATATCTGCCGAGTTGCAGAAGACATCGAATATAATCTTGCCGGTGCGTGAGACAATTTCAAAAAGTTGTCTAGATCTGGTATACGAGTATATCCCAAAGATATGGAGAGAAGTTAAAGTTGTCTTCATACCCAAAGCAGGTAAATGCTCTCACATAAATCCAAACGATTTGAGACCTATAAGTCTATCATCATTCCTCTTAAAAACATTAGAACGACTGATTTATATCCATTTACGCAAGTGTATTGATAAGAAACTACTGTCGGAGACCCAACATGCATATTGCATAGGGAAATCAGTGGAGACGGCATTACACTCACTGGTGCGTAAAATTTAATATTCCCTGTTTTATATGGAGTATACAATGGGTGCTTTTGTGGATATAGAAGGCTCTTTCAACAATATCAATGTATCAGCGATAGCAGATGCACTATCAGACCTGAAGGTCGACAGCTCACTTTGCGAATTGATTAATCTACTGTTAAATGGTGGGATTATAAGCTCTAAGCCGGGTGAGACGTCTACTAGAAGTTCTGTGAGTACCTATAGAGGCACTCCGATGAGGTGTTCTATCCCCGCTTTTGTGGAATTTGGTGGTCAGAGAACTATTGATAATCATGGAAGGGGAGGGATGCACGACGATCGCTTATGCAGATGGCGTTGCTTTGGTGTCTCGGGAAGCACATAAATACTCTAAAAGTATTGTTTGGTGAACAGCCTTAGAAAAGCTAAAAATCGCGATTATCTAAGCATGGTCCAGCGTACAGCTTGTCTGTACATAAGCGGAGCAGTACGTACAACTCCCTCTGCTGCACTAGATATTATGTGTCATCTGATACCCCTCGATATATTTAACAAGCAAATGGCAGCGAATGTAGCTGTTCGCCTTAAAATTACCCAACAGTGGTCAAGGAAAGAATTTGGCCACGCTTCCATTCTGAATAAATTCAAAATTTCTCTCGAAAACACGGACTACACCATGCCACGTCTAAATTTTTATAAGAAGTACCTCGTTACCATGCCTTCTAGATCACTCTGGGAGGTTGATGCATTTTTCGAAGATGAGTTGCTTCACTTCTGCACTGACGGGTCAAAAACCAAAGACGGAGATGGTGCAGGTGTTTTCTCTGACGCTTAATCTTAAGCTCTCCTTCCGTCTTCCAAATCATTGTAGCGTGTTCGAGGCGGAAATAATGGCAATTAAAGAAGTCTTATCTTGGCTTAAAAAAACATGATATCTGTTCAGACAGCCAAGCAGCAATCAATTTTCTGGAATCGAACTCCATGAATACCTAAGTAGCTCTAGACTGCCGATCGCCTCTTGCGGAGATGGCTGAGTAGTTCAATATTCACATATGTTGGGTGCAATGACATCCCAGGGAATTCTAAGGCCGATGAACTATACCCATCCTGCCGGATAAAGGCACCTTCGGTGTATCAATCGCTACTCGCAAACTTAAATTTAAGCTGGATGCTGTCGAGAAGATAAATCTTGGGTGGACAAGTGGATCAACATGTCTAGCGACAAAACAGATTTCCCCGAAGCCAGATCTAAAACGTTCTAAGAATTCGATTTCTCTCAACAGATTCCATATCGGCGCTATAATAGGTGTCATCACTGGACACTGTCTGATAGGCAAGCATGCTACAAGGCTAGGCCATTTTGCGAACGACTTTTGTAGAAGCTGCATGGATGAAGAAGAGAAAACAACTATTCCTCACCTTCTTCGTTTCTGTCAGCTCTCTCCCATAGAAGGAAGCTTCAGTTAGGAGCCTTCTATTACGACGATTTAGACGACCTAATATATTGATATTAAGAGCCTCCTAGGCTTCATAGGAAGCTCAAAATGGTTTTAGCGAGTAGGTAGAGAGATTTTCTCCCATGATCCACGTGGTATCACAAAGGAGCTATTATTGGTCTACTTTACTTTACTTTACTTTACAAGGGCCTTGTACGCTCTGCGACCTATGAGAACCATTGTGCCAGCTCGGTTTTTAGCTGAGAACTTGGTTAATGCTCTTGATAAACCTCAACAAAAGTCCAGGCTCAATGTTCCAGAAGTCAGAGGAACTCAATAAAGCCTTTCCGAGATGGAGAAGTCTTTTTCTTGCGGCCATAGGGTATTCACAAAGAATATGTTCTGTCGTCTCTTTTTGCTCTCCACATAACCGGCATTCGTCTGTATCTGCTACTCCTATCTTGTTGAGATGGTACCTGAATGGGCAACGACCAGTCGAGTAGCCTGTTAAGGTTCTTAGGTCTACTTTCCTAAGCTCGAGTAGCTTTTTAGCCTTGCAGTGGTTGAGATTAATGAACTTCTTTGCCTGTCTTAGGCCCTTGAGTTTGGCCCAGTACTCTGCATGATGATTATCTCCCCATTTCTTTATTTTAATGTTTGCGCTACTCCGTGCGACTCTTAAATAGGTTTCAGGACCGACTAGTGGGCGACTAGCGCATCTTCTCGCTAAGCAGTCTGCCCGTTCGTTGCCCTCGAAGCCTTCGTGTCCTTGTATCCAGGCCACAGTGACGATGTTTTTCGATGCGAGATCTTCGAGTAGGTTAAGACAGTCCCGGACCAGTTTTCACTCTACCTCGTACGATTTCAGAGCCTCTCTGTCCGAGAGGATATAGATACGAGTGCCCTCGACCCTTCTTCGCAGACATTCTCGTACACAGAGCTCGATTGCATGGACTTCCGCCTGAAATATTGTTGGTGATTTCCCAAGCGCTGCAGCGCGTTGAAACCTGGATCCATAAACCCCTGTACCAGTGCTACCATTTTCCAATTTGGAAACATCTGTGTACCAAGTTTGAAAGTTTGGTAAGACTACAAATCCTTCATTTCTCCATGTGTGGCGGTCACCTATGACCACATTGAATTTCCTGGAGAACCGGTATTTCTTGATCATAGTATTTGAGATTTTGAGAATAGGGTCATTTTGAATATAATTGTGGCCCTGCCGCTATTTAGTAGGGGAGCTTCTTCGGGGTTTCTTCTCTCCCACTTCCTTAACCTTCAGAGGGAGGGATGTAGCGTCTCTCGCTATATCTAGGAGTGTAATCCACCTCTCGACGTGGTGTGTGTCTGGGTCTGAGGGGTGATGGTGGATGTGGATGAGGGTTGCGCGGATGCCTCGGTAGTGCGCTTGAAGCTCCAGCTAATGTACTCTCGGGTGGCTGTTTGTTTGCGGATACCGCCTCAGCGCTGGTGTTGGGGCCCTGTGTGTCCTCCGACCTGGTGTTGGAGCCCCGTATGGCCTCAGCGTTGGTGCTGGTCCCTGTGTGGCCTCAGTGCCGCTGGTATTAGCTCTGCGCGTACAAGAGCTGGCAGGATTTTCCTTATCTACCGTACCTGTCTGGTTTACGGTGGGTCTTGGATGCTCTTATTGGTCTAAGTGTGTTGGCAATTCTCAACTGGCAGCAACTTTAACCTAACCTAACTTCTAACCTAACCTAAAAGTGGTACATGATCGGAATAGTCCTTGCTTAGAATTCGAATGATTCGCATTGGTTTAGAAGTTCTCCATTAAGTAGACAATAGTCGATCAGAAAAGAAGACGGTCATCGTAAAAAACTGAAGATACTAGTTAGATCTGGTGACCTAAATGGTATCCTCAATTTATCCAAGGCATATTCCAGGTGCAATGATGTAATTAAAGGAGTGATACATTTTAATGATTTTTGAGCTCTTAAGGTCACTAGTTCTATCTTTGGATTTTCGATTCTCTTGCCACTTTGGCGGAAGTTCTTACATATTCGTGGCGTCTTCAAATTGTGTACCAACTCTTGCGTTTAATCTCCATATTGTGTTTTTCAAATTATAGTTGAGAAGAAAATCATTAAGTTTTGTGTAATCGGTGTTCCAGTTGTTGCAATTGTTACATGCATACCTCCTACAATATACAGTAAACTCTCGATAATTCGAATTTCATTGGACGAGGAAAAAACTTCGAATTACAGAGGTTTTTGAATTATGGAGGTTTTAGGATTTATTTAGGTTTAGGATTTTTATAAAACTTAATATTAATTGTACTGTATGTTTACATTTATGTAATACTCCCCCAGGGTAAAGAAATTATAATTTTTTTATACAAATTACAATTTCTTCTGAGTAAGCGACTGCAAGCGAACTCGGTCCAGGGTATTTTCGTTCGTGATTAAAGCTGAAAAACGTAATCCTCGACATCTGTCCTCTCTAAAAATTCGTTTATAATGTAGAAATTGTAAACTCTATTGTAAACCATTCTCCACACCTTTTTGTTCAATAAATACACAGAGCACAGGTTTTCGTTACATACACACTTCAACGAACAGTTGAGTAGCAATAAATAGACTTAACTTCGAATTATAGAGGTAAACAAAGCCATCAAGTTCAAATTAAAAAGGTTTTTAGGTTATGTTGCACAAGAATAAGTTCGAATTAACGAAGAGCACAAATTGCATAGGTTTTCTTCGATTAATAGAGGTTTTCTCAGGGGAGTGACGCAGTACTTCTTTTTATAGAGGTTTTCGAATTATAGAGGTTCGAGAGTTCACTGTATTAGCAATGGGTTAAGGATTACATTTAGTACATCATACGATCTATTCCAGATGGAATTTTATTTTTCTATTTATGTACCTATACATACGAGTATGTTATGGAGTTAATGTTAACTTTTATTTTTTCTTCGCAGATCGTGTTCTCCAGTGTTTATGTGATCGTGGTCTATTATCTAACATCTCAACCAATGGAATTGCAACGCATCTCGATGTTTGTGTTCATTTGTGTGTTAACATCACTGGTAGCTCAAAGTCTTGGCCTACTAATTGGTGCTGGCATGAATATTGAAGCGGGTGTATTCCTTGGCCCAGTTACCACAATACCAACGATCCTATTTTCAGGTTTCTTTGTCAATTTCGATACTATACCCGGATATTTGCAATGGGTGACGTACGTTAGTTACGTGCGTTACGGATTCGAGGGTAAAAATCAAAACTATACCTTACACCAACTAAATAAATTTTAAATTAAACTTTCTTCTTAGGTGCCATGGTCTCCATCTACGGCATGGATCGTGCTAAATTGCAATGCTCGGAAATCTATTGTCATTTCCGTAGTCCAAAGAAATTCCTCGAAGAGATGTCAATGGATCATGCAAAATTTTGGGTTGATAGCGTTGCGCTAATTGGTACATTTTTTGCGTTACGTATTATCGCATATTTTGTATTACGATGGAAATTACACTCCATACGTTAAGGTAGACACATCACTGTCCTTGTTGAAAAGAAAAAAAAATTCTAATTTTAAGAAATTTTTATTTTAAATACTTTTTATGATATTTCGAAAGGTGCACTCTTAATTCAATTTTGTTTTTAAATATATTTTTTAAGTAAGAAAATTTATGTAAATTGATCGAAATCGATAACATAATGGCATAAATCATCAGATATTTTATTTAAAGGAAAAACTAAGGAAAGGACATTATAAGACTAAGTCATACAAAATTGCAATCATTTTAGCATTTCACAATAAAACGTGGTAGAAGGAGTAATTTGGTAGGTAATGTGGTATATCAAGGTTATGAACAAAGCGGAAGGGTTTCAACCTTTCAAGTGTCTGGTTATGTCCGATTATATTTTTTGTCGACATTCCAATTCGCAAATGGTCCTACTATGAGTATAGATAAAGGTCTTTACTGCAATGGCATTTCTTTAACTTTTTAAGCAATGATTTCTTGCGATAACCATGTTTTCGAATACTTGCTGCAAGAATTAGAGTTACAGTATGTAGGATGAAGCCTGGGTGGTTTCGCATCAGAATTCGTCGTGACTCTTACTCACTTAATGGGAGCCAAACCCATGTAGACACCCTGAGACACAGCATCTTTTTATCCTCTTCGATCCTGGGCACGCTGCTTCCAGTTACGCAGACCAAGTTTTCTGTCAGCCGCGAGTACTTGCTCTTTATACCGAAGGTTCGGTGGTATTCGTCATCTCAAACCTGTGGGCTGTGATTCGAAGATTCTATTCGCTAGAACATTGTTGTCCATTCACTCAATGTGCCCGAGCGACGTACATATCTTAGCCTTTTTGACTACATCACCATCTTGATACAGCTCTTAGAGTTCGCAGTTAAATATCCACCTCCACTCGTCCACCTCGCACACGGGACCAAATATTCGATGAAATATTTTTTTCGTGAAAAAATTCAATATAAAATCAGCTTTCTTACTTATCGTCTACCACTTGGTGCCATATAGCAGGAGTGCTAAGATTAAGGTGTTGTGATATTTTTTTGGTCTTTTCCAGGATTTTCCTCAGTGTAAAAAATTGGTCTATCGTCGATCAGCCTTCCGGTCCCACTGGTATGTGTCGATTATTGTTTTACAAAAAGGCTTAAGACGTTCATATACCATAGTGCATTGGATAGGATCTTATATGCGACATTTAGTAGGCATTGGTCGTATAGAGCTAATATTCCAGTCATAGGGCATGCTTTCGTCCACCCATACTTGGACGATGACTTAGTGCAAACACTCAAGCAAGGTTCCTCCACCATATTTTTAGAGCTCCGCGGATAGGCCATCAGAGCCAGTGGCTTTGTTGATTTTCCACTTTCTATTGCAATAGCTGCGTCGACCTCTTCTTAACTGAGTGGAGGTACAGCTTCTTCATTGACTTAACCTGGGTTCTCTCTTCTCGTATTACTCTCTATTTGAAGCCCGTTATACAGCTACTGGAAATGCTGCTTAAGTACATCTACAATTCCCTGCACTGCGGTGACCATATTACGCTCGCTGTTTCGAAGAGCCTGCGTCCCGGATTTAAAGCCATCTGCCAGTTGCTTGGTTCTGGCTCTTATTTAAGATTGTTCTCGTCAATTTAGTATCTAAAGCAAAACATATGATTGAGCTCGTTGGTCATGAAAAAGTATTGTATGAGTATCGACTAATATTGCTGTGAGTCGTTTATCGTAAACACCCTTCAGTGCGTTGTATATCGTTCCAAGCATATCAAAAAGCAAAACTTTTGATGAACAGACCTTGAGATAGACTTCAGTAGGCCTACTCAAGTAGGTTTTGCTTTTGTTCCAGTTCATCATACTGAACTTGTAGGTGACGATTTGTCTGATGATTGCAATGTGCATCCAGTGAATGATGTATTAGCTAGAGCCTAGTTCCAAAAATGTGTAAAGTTCACCCTATTGACCTCTTTGAAGTATCGCTCTAGTGATCGTTTTCAAATTACCCCTTGTACTCCCAGCCAAATCTCAGATTGATCAACGATCGCTATATATAGCTGTGCAAGAACTGCCGTTAATACTGGTTTAAGTGTCTTCACTCTAAAGAGAAAGATAATCTTTAGAGCCCGATTTTGACCCTTTCACTCATGTCAGTAAGAATTATCGAAAGATTCGCTTAAGGCTGATCTTCTGGCTTTGGTCATTTTCACACAGATCTATGTTGTTTATTCGACTCGTTCAGGTTCTACTGGTTAAAGCTCATACTAGGCAACCGACAAACTAGAGTTGCGTGTGAAAAAAGTGAGCACAGTATAAAGGTGTTTCCGCTTACGTCTCCGACAAGTATCCAACATTTTAGCCAGGGAAAAGTTTCTTTGTTATTTTCGTCTGAACTACTTTACAGAGATCTGAACTTTTCACAGAAGATCACTTCACCGATCTTCACATAACTTTCGCATAAGAAACCGTCTACTATCGAACTTTTTTCTATATCTAGTGCAGTTTTAAGGAAGAATACCAACGCCCGAGTTCATAAATGCAGGATGATTGCAGTACTGCCGAATCGGAAAAGCTTAAAGTATAAATATCTTAAGATCTACGACGTCTATCAATACAGTATGTATCTCTTTGTGAAATTACTGCTTTATATTTGGCATAAATACAAATATGAATCATTAAATACCAAATTTGCCCGTTTTAGAACATAACAGATTCAGCAGTACTGCAGTCATACTGCATTTATGAACTCACCCAACCTAAAATGCGGAGGCTATAGTCGTATTAGGACTGAATTTGTTCGCCATATGTGTAGGGTTTGTGCTTGATTTCAGTCACGAATCCCTCACCAAAGTACTTAGTTCAAAATGGACAGAATATTCTAACAAAATAAACTCAAACATGGGCCTCAAGTTAAAGTTTATGTTTATTTCAGGAAGATTTGCTTGCATAACTGAAATCATAGGTGAGTGAGTAGCTGCTAGTAAAGTATATAAGACCTTGGCCCTTGACTGGCAGGTCCTGATCTTAAGGGACTGATTTTTGGTCGTAAGCTGGTTAGACCGCTTCACAAGAAAATTAAAATGAAGATGTCCGGCCCATCCTTCATCGTTAACGCTTTCTATTATGTATCACCTTTCATCACGTATGCCCTCCAATATTACTTACGAGCTATCCATCCCATCTTCATATAGTTAAATTCATTATTTTCCATATCATCTTGCCACTAGAAAAAAAGTATATAAGTAGAGGGTAAAAGAATTTATGAATAACTATACAAAAGAGATATTTGAAAACAAAATCCTGTTATTAAAAAGCAGGATCAGGAAGCGAATACACATGGAAACACTAAACATAAACTTTTAAAAAATCTTTTTTTTTATTTTAAGATTGTGAAAATATTTTTAAAGGAGATTGCAAGGAGAAATGAAAGGATCCTTAAACCAAAAAAATAAATAGTCTCCTTGTCCTTTTCCACTAGAAAAACAAAACGAAAAACTAAACCAAAAGAAACAAACAAACAAAATTTAGCTTCCGTCCTTGCGTCTAGGATTTCATCATAATAATTTAAAAAAAAAAAAATAAAAAAAAAATAAAAACAAAATTCAGTAAAGCAAATAATATTCATACGAAACTGATATAAATAAAAATAGAGAAAGTTGGAAATACAAGTGAAATTAATCTCAAAACTTAGCATTTCCATTAAATATTTAAGAGAAACCACGAGATTTATTTTACTATTAGGTTCAGACAAATAAATCATATAAAAGATTAGTTTTTAAAAATATTTTTAAAAGTTTTAGATTAAGTTTAGAACTAGTTTTAAGCATTTTTTTTTTTTGTTTTCAATGGAAATGTAAAGATTAAGTTAGGAAACAATTTAAGAGTAACACGAAAAACATCAGATAGAAAATAGTAAAAGAAGAAAAACTGATAAATTAAGAAATTATTTTTGTTTTTAAATTAAGCATTTTTTTTCGGTTTTACATATATAAAAAAGAAAGTAAGTAATAGGCGGTATATACACCTATGAGAGGGTTGTTCGAGAAATGCCTTTAAGATGGTATCAGATAAATCAATTGAATCCCATAAAGGCGCTTCTGTGTAATGTGGTATTGGAAAGCTTTTAAGGGCTCCTTTCCTATGATTGGCACTTCTCAGAAACATAAAAGTATAGTTACCACGCTGACTCAAATGCATGGAGTCCTAAGTTAGGTACGGTTAGGTTGAGTGTTGTTATGAGGTGGGCCTATCGCGATCCCTGGGGAAACTGAATGGCAAAAAGACCTAAACCGATTCTCCCATACACTTAATTTTTCTACAGAATTTGCTTCATTGCTTCAAAGACATTTCTTCTTCTAAGTTATCGGAGAAGTGTCTTCCAAGATACTTTAGCCTTGTCTTGGCAATGCCCTGGCATTCACAGAATACATGTGTTATGTTCTCTGAGACATGTAGGTAGGTTTGATAATCCTAGTCTCATAGCATGCTTCCTTAGAAGACAATGGCCAGAGAGTATTCCTATCGCTGTTCTTAGCCGCGATCTTTCTACTTTTATGATCTCTCCAGATTTCCTGCGGTCTAACACAGGCCACGAGGCCTTAGATACTCTATGGCCGTCTAAGTTGGGCCATCTTAGATTAACCATGTTGATAATTCGATCACGAAGAAGAGCTAAGATGTATTTGATTAAAATCTCACAAAGGTTTGTAGTTCTGTGTAAATTCCACAATGTGCACTTGTTTTAGAGAAAATGTCATCAGATCATGTGACCAACCTGGTGCTTTGCAATCATATAAGAATATCCTTCTTCTTCTATTTCTTAAATCCTGTAACCTCTCGGGGGGCATAGGGCGTCAACAACGCCTGTGTGCCGTCGTGTTCAGAGTTCTGGAACGCGCTTTAACTCTCTTCAATACATACATAAATACATTTACAATGGTCCGCTAATCCTTCATGAGGTTCCCGGGGGTAGAATGCTCAGGTCGGCCCTCCATCCTTCTCGATCCTCCGCTATTAACTCCAACTCAACAGGAGGAATCCCTAGACGGCTTCAGGAGAGATGTCGAACTTGTTCCAACCATCTATTTCTAGGCCTACTGACGGGTCGCCTACTTTATGGCACGGCATTCATGGCTCATCTTAGAAGCCGGTCTGGGGGCAATATGTGACCAAACCATTGAAGCACAGATCGTTCCGTTCCGAGAAGTAGCTGCTCAACATTGAGCGCCTCTTGTACTCTGGTGTTACGCACTCGATCCTTACGAGTTATTCCAGCAACACGGCAAAGGATCCTCATTTCGACAGATTGCATCCGCGATCTTCTGCTTTCGGTCACTAGCCAAATTTCATGACCACAGGTGAGTGTTGGAACATATATCGAGTTAAAAACCGATAATTTTCAAAACTGATCCAGCCTGACCAATTCTACAGGATAACTTAGCATTGCTTTTTCCATCACTCGTGAATAAGACCCCGATGTACTCTCTCTAACTCATTTCCAAATCTCTAAATTCCTTTTAAACCGTTCTGCATCACATATTCTTAGAACGACCACCAGTTCTGCCAGACTGAGTAAGAGGATCCCATTGCATAGCGTGTTTGGCAACGGAATTTTCTTCGCACCGCAAGGATTGCCATTTCCGTCGTCGAATTGTGATGTCAATAGCGTTCTGACCTGTTTTCAAGTGGAGGTGTTCGTTCGAGATGCGATTAGGGCAGAAAATCCTAAGGATAATGCGAAGACATCTATTTACAAAATTCTGCAGCTTATGAATGACAAGTACTACATCCATATACTTCTTGTAGTACTGAATCGATATTGGAGTGGAACGGTCGCAGCTTGGTCTTGGTATATCCTAAGGAGCGCCGAACTGTTGGTCACCTCAGTGGTGACCGATAATCTTATCTATCGATCCTTTCTAACGCCCGCACTGTGTAAAAACATGTAAAGGGTATTCATAACCCCTTGAGTGCGTGCAAATAATATAAAAAAAAGAAGAAGAATATCCACTTCAGCTATTTTTATTATTTTAATAATGTCTGCTATCTCCAATATCCTTTGAAATATGCATGCAATCTTTATAAATTCTAAAGGCACTGTTGAGCTAGCACCAAATACCAGCTACTGTTCCCATGTAGCAGTTAATTTTGAATCTTGTAGCATGAATGTACAGCTGTTCCTTATTAATCGCTTACGATTTATTCAGGCGTGTTTATTGGCAATTATAATAGTAAACCCCTTGTCAGTGAATACTGCTGGATTGTCGACTTGTGCTAAGGCACTAGGACTGAACAGAACCATAAAGTAGGTACTGATGACTGCAATCTGTCTTATCTTAAGTAGCAATGGTGCAGTGGAAAGTGTGTTTGCTCGTTAACCGAGGTATGCAAGTTCAAGCCGCAGCGGAGAAAAGCAATCATTAGCCACTCGAGTATAAAAAGGAAAACGAATGACATCAATGTTTTTCCAATCACTGCACCAAGGAGTTTCCACGACGATCGGTTCTACGCACCGAAGAAATTCGAGGACAACACCACGACCAAGGATCGTCAACCTTAGCTATACAGCTGTTACAACAACAACAAAAGTCTATGAACGAGGCTTGTCACCTTTCTTCGGCTTTAGAGATCCAAAGTGATCCAAATTACTAAAGTTTCTAGTGCTACAACTGAGATAAAGAATAGCTTTCCCTCTTAAAACACTGCCACGTTACCACTGAGCCAAAATTGAAGTCAAGAGATCTCTGTATGTAGCTAGTGTACCATAATGGGTTTTAATACTGAGGTAGCTTAGTTTTTAAACTGAGTATCAAGGATTAACTCACAGAGCTCAACGGCTGACCAAAGTTTTTAGTTTTTAAGAAAATGTGAGTATTTGAATCTTTTTCTGACATCTTCGAGAATAAGTATTGGCTTACAAGTTCATTTGCGTGGGAAAGTTATACCGCTCAAGTTAATTCAGACCGTCGGTCATAATGGATAACAGTCATTTATGGACGCTTGGTTAGTCAGAGCGAATAGTTCTTAATGCCAACAATTATTTATCGTTAGCAAGACCAAGTAGTTCAGAAGGCTTCTGCTGACCATAGGCTTCAAGATAGTTGCCAACACGTACCAGTATGAACTATGCCTGTTAGCGAGACCAAGTAGTTTAGAAGGCTTCCCCTGACCATAGGCTTCAAAATAGTTGGTAACACGTGTCAGTAGGAATTTAAAAATTGCAAAAATACGGGGAAAATTCCAAGAGAATCCAAATATAGATGTCTCTCCTGAAATTTAAAATAAATTCCAAAATTGGTATCGAATAATAGATATGCGTACTTATGCGAGGGTAGTCTGAAAAGTTTCCGACCTAACAAAGATACAAGACATTTTTTCTTCAAATCTTCTTTTATTTTTCTACATTGTCTCCTTTTAAGTCTACACATTTTTCCCAACGATGCTCCCATCTCTTTAACCCGTCCAAATAGTACTCGGCGTCTTTCTCTGCAAAATAATTGTTTACGAAGGTGAAGGCCTCCTCATTTGACGAAAATCTCTGTCCTCCGAGAGCACCTTTTAGCTTAGGGAACAAAAAAAAAGTCGCTTGGGGCTAAATCTGCTGAGTAAGGAGGGTGGTAAAGCCGTTCAAACCGTAATTCGTGGATTTTCGCTCATCTTTCATTCGAACACGTTTTTGGTCTTAAGTGAGCAAACGCGGTACCCAACGCGCAGTCAGCTTTCTCATGCATAAATCTTGATTCAATATGTGATAAACACCTCCTTTGGGCATATTCATAGCCTCTGCTATCTCTCTCAGTTTAATACAACGGTTGTCTAGCACCATTTGGTGAACTTGAGAGATGTTTCCGTCAGTGGTTGCTGTTTTTGGACGTCGCGAACGTACATCGTCTCCCAAGCTGGTACAGCCACGTTTAAATTCAGCTGCCCAACATTTTACGGTGCTAAATGACGGTGCAGACTCCCCGTATACAGCGTTCAACTCGTCTTTGATTTGTATAGGCGTATTGCCTTTCAAAAACAAATATTTAATGACAGCTCGATGCTCAATTTTTTCCATTTTCACAAAAATACTCACATCGACTCACTCAAACGATTGTCAAACAACAACTGCACCTCCAAAATGGCTGATATTTTGGTGAGTACCTTCCAAAAGATGCGCAGACATATTTCCTAGCTCTTGTCGACGAGTGCTGCCATATTCATGTTGAGGTCGGAAACTTTTCAGATCGGCTTACGTATGTTTTTTAAGGTTACTAAATCCAAAACTGTATTCAAAAGTTACAGATTCAAAAAGAAGTCCTGAAAACTATTTTGCATATTTTTGGTTTAGCCGGACACAAAGGCATTCTATATTGAACACCTCCTTATAAGTGTGTATACCTCCTATAAATAAGAAAAACATATATTCTTTTCATATAATTCGGCTTTGTTCTTTTATAATTTGTGGACATTAAAAACGGGCTATTTATATTTTTTAATTTATGTGATATTACAGTATTGTTTCAATTTTGTAAAAGAAAAGAGCAAACTTTATATATGCTGTTCATATTAATTTAGTCCTACATATGTATCTTCATAGCGTTTTTCTTATAATTTCTCTTACGGGTTTTTTTATTTTCATTTTGGTGATATTTTTTAAATGATATTAAAAAAAACTATTTACATTTAAATAAATTTTAGATTTATGTTAGTTTCATTTAGAAAATTTTTATTAATGGGCTTGTATAGAAAAAGTATAGATTTGGATAAATAAATACATTTTTTGTTTGGAGAGATTTCACTCAATGTATTATGTATAGTTGATGGATGAATAAATGATTTTCTTTTTTTTTATATAAATTGATTTTCGTTTTATTTTTTTGTTTATTTAATCCATTAAGTTCCAGTGATATATTTTGTTCTTAAATCGTTTTCTTATACATATGTAAATCCATTTTGAACTTATTTATTAATGAACTAAAAAACCAAATAAAGATTTTGTTAACAGAATAATAACAAATCTTGACTGCGTGCCGCCCTTTTGGTTAAACGTGGACACAGATTTTTATAGAATAGACGATCAATACGCTATGCAGCATTACATACTCGTATAATCTACATATGGCGCAATTTGATGGACATGATATAAGAAAAATCGTTGAAAGATCGATCCAAATGCTCTTGTTCGTGACATATACCTAACAAGTGGCTCGGCGTATTAAGTAATAAGAACAAATGACTCCTACGTGAGCGAATGTTGCTGGTGTTTCCAATGGTATAGTATGGCTACTGATGGGCGCATTCGAATGAAAGAATCGATTATAATCGATTTTGAAAATGTCTAGAGAATCTCGATTCTTCGCACAAAATTATTCGAATGATTTCGTTTTCTATTTCTTTAATTCTCTTTTATTCAATTACTCTTCAGACTTTATAATCCCTTATGCCAATCGACGCAGTATTTGTTGTGCGTGTGTATGCATACACCTTGATCAAAAAGTTCCCAGAATTTATTCAGAAAATTAAAAATACAAGTTTATTCATCTAAATCTATATTGTCCCCTTCAAAGTAATCCCCATCGACTGCAACACACTTATGCCAGCGCTTGATCCAATCTTCGAAACATTTTTTATATTCGGTTTTCGGTATGTCCATCAGTGCTTCCTGCGATTTTTCCATTACTTCCTCTCGGCTGCTGAAACGCGTTACCCGTAATGGTTTTTTAACTCGATTGAACAGAAAGAAGTCACAGGGAGCCAAATCAGGTGAATTCGGTGGCTGTTGGATGGTATTTGTTGCATTTCTCGTCAAAAAATTACGAATAATGATGGCACTGTGCGACGGTGCGTTATCATGGTGCAAAATCCACGAGTTTTCTGCCCACAATTCTGGTCTGGTATAAAATCGCCAACACACACAGAGATAGATGTACTCTTGGCTACGTAACTTTTGCAAATGTCAAGCTATGACGCTAAGATTTAGAGGGAATATCAACAACAGATGTACCAACTTAACAAAGAAAACAGAACTCAAATCGGAACGATGCGAGCGCCACACGGTTTTTATTCTGGGAACTTTTTGATCAAGGGGTACATGTGTCGAAAACATCCATATATTTACATTGTGCTTGTGTTGTGTTTTCTTTCTCTTATGGCTTCACTGGCGAGCTGCGTAATACATAAATACATTCTACAATATCGCTTCTCTTACTTCATTTCATTACTCATTTCTCTTACTTCATTTAATTACTCACTTCTTTTACTTAGAACAAAAGGCCATATATCGAGTGATTTCTTCATGTTCTTTCTATGGTATACATATTTCATTCGCATCTCGTGTGGATATCTCGAATGAATGCAACGAGTGAGAGCTTTTCGAGAACTTCTCGGATTTCTGCATACCGATATTAACACAAGATTGCAATTTTTTTTTCATTTACTCGTATCTCGAATGATCATTCGATTATTGAAATCATTCGAATATTTATGTCTCGATTTTTCAAATCATTCGATTATGCCCATCACTAAGTATGGCTACTCTTAATGACGTTGCTATATACTAGCTTGGAGTCACCTGGAAGACGCTCTTTCAGACTGTGTTACGTGGAAGAGGAACGCGTACTGTCAGGTGTATCAGAAGTATTGCTCTTTTTTTTTTTTGGTGGGTGGCGATTTTCTAATCGCAGTAACACAGACAAAAACAATTTTCTGTTAAAACCGTTATTGAAATTACTAGTTGAGATATATTGGTCATTCAGTCTGCAAATTTCATTAACTGCGTTTTGAAATGAATGTATCAGAAGAGCCTTATCGGCATATTTTATTGCTTTTGTTCCAGATAAAACAGTATGGAAGTGAAGCCACTAAAGGGATACAAAGTGTGTATGGTAAGGGTGTTCGCAGCCAATCCAAGTATTGCCGTTGGTTTTCAAAGTTTACTTTTACTTACTTACTTAGATCCTTCAACCCGTCGTGGGCATAGGGCGTCAACCACGGCTGTGCGCCATCTTGTTCGGAGTTCTGCAACGCGTTTGAGCTGCCTCCAACTCATGCCTAAAGAGCTCGATGCCTCCTCAACTGTTCTGCGTCTCGTTTGCCTAGGTCGTGTAGTTATTCTGCCTGTCTATCTGAGCGCATGCTATATTTCGCAATGAAGCTGTCTTAGGGTGTTCCCAATCCACTGTCAGTTTCTCCTTCATATAGTAACTTTTGTAGGTACTTAGCCCGTACTCATTTAAAGTTGTTCGTTGGAGATACGGTTCGGCCAAAAAAATCTAAAGATGATTCTGAAACATTTGCTTACGAAGACTTGCAGCTTGCGCGTGTTAACGGTGTTCACCATCCAGGTACTGCACTATTAAAGCAGCACCGATTCTACATTGGAGCGGCATAGTCGAAGCTTTGCTTTTAAGCTGTTAAGATGCTTTTTGAGATTTTGGATAGCACTCCGAACGCAGTTTTAGCCTTCCCGATTCTGCTGCACACTTCCAGTTTGGTGCTACCGCGATTAGCCGAGACCCGACTTCCTAGATAAAGAAAGTTATCAACGTGCTCTGGATCATCACACTTTTCCACTTCTGCGAAAATTGTTCATTATCCCAAAGTTTAGAAATGGAAATTTTGACCTAAAGGACACACCTCGTTTGGGTAGGCTAAAAGAGCTAAACGACAAGCTCCTGAAGTCCACCGTCGAAAGAAATCCCACTGTTACGGTAAAGAAACTGGCAAGAGAGCTCACCGTAAACCATATGACCATCCATCGACACCTAATTAAGATGGGAAGTTATAAAGTTGGGAAAATGGGTACCACACCACCAATATCGCAATATTATCTTCAGCAAAGACCTGAGGCTTGCACTGCGTTTCTGTCGTGTCACCATCAAGATCCGTTTTTGAACCTGATCGTTACCGGAGATGAAAAATTGGTTTCTTACAATAACGCTGAACGTCGCTGTCAATGACCTAGTGCACAAGACAGACAGCACAATGTCCCAGAGATGAACTTCACCCGCGATTTTCAATAAAAAAAGGATTTTATTTTTCTACATAATCTCCCTTGACTTCAACACACTTAGTCCAGCGTTTCTCCAACATCAGTATTCCTTCTCGGAAGTGAGAGTCTGGAAGGCTGTGAAAATATTCATCTACGGCCTTCTCAACTTTTGCATAGGATGCGAAGCGCTTCCCAGAAACAAATTTCTTCAAGTTTAGGAACAGATGGAAGTCTGAAGGTGCCAAATCAGGTAAAAAGGGAGGATGAACGAGCAAACTGTACCCCAAAGCCCGCAGTTTTCCCATCGCCAATGCACACTTGTGTACAGGTGCATTGTCCTGGTGAAAGATGATTTTTTTCTTCTTCAAGCCAGGCCTCTTCTCGCGAATTTTGGCATCCAGCTGGTCAAGAAGGTTGGAGTAATATTCGCCTGTAATTGTTGTGCCTTTCTCAAGGTAATCAATTAACAGGATCCCTTTCGCATCCCAAAACACACTGGCCATGACCTTCTGGCAGATGCAATCGACTCCGCTTTCTTTGGAGCTGAACCACCGGCTTCCACCCACTGCTTCGACTGCTGTTTCGTTTCTGGCGTGTAAGGGTGGACCCATGTCTCATCCATGGTGACAAATCGCCGCACAAAATCGGTCGAATCCCTATTGAATCGGTCCAAGGATTGCCGCGAAAATCGTTTGCGCATTTGCTTTTGATCGGCATTCAGCAAATGCGGCACCCATCTTGCGCAGAGCTTTCGCATTCCTAAGTTTTTGTGCAAGATGTTTCGCACCCTCGCTTCCGATATACACACAGCCTCAGCTATCTCACTCACCTTCACTCGCCTATTGTCCAACACGATATCATGCACTTTTTCGATGGTTTCGGGTGTGGTTGCGGTTTTTGGCCGTCCTTCACGTGGGTCATCTTCGAGGAACGTGCGACCACGTTTAAATCCAGTTGCTCACTTATTAACGGTTGACATGGAAGGAGCAAAGTCCCCGTAAACCTTTGTCAGCTTTGGATGAATTTCCTTAGGGGTTAATCCATCCAAAACGAAGAATTTTATGACCGCACGATATGCAAGTTTATCCATTTTAACGAAAAACACGCAAGATGTCTACTGCAAAAATTCGTGTTAACAAACTACTTGAGAGAACAAGTTGAAACTTGTCATACGAAGTGATGAGAAGTGCACCCAGGCAGGAAACATACATTTTTGGTGATTGGAACGCTATCTCTGCGTCAGGCCGAGAACTTTTCACCTTGCCCTCGTAGGATACTGAGGGAATAATCCAATGAACTGTTGCCCCGTAACCAAACTATCACCGCAGAAACCTACTATCAACAGCTGTGAAGACTAAAGCCGGCCAGATGCGGTTAATTTCATCAGGATAACGTTCGCTTTCATAAACAAGTTCCAGTTGGGGAAAAATAGTGCACCCACTTTATTCTCCAGATTTAGCACCTTCAGATTTCCACTTGTTCCGAAGTCTGAAAAACTTGGAGTGATGTCCAAGATGCTCTCGGGGTATTTTTTTCGTCAAAACTTAAACATTTTTTTGATGACGGCATTAGGAAGTTACCTGAGAGGTGTTGTCTAATGAAGGAAACAACATTGACGACTAAATTTGTTCATTTGGTGCAAATTACTCGTATTTGACATTACACAGACATTAAAAAATCGCGCAGTACTTACTACGAGTAAATGTTACAAGTGATACATAAAAATCGTGCTAGTCCTCGTCGCCTTTTTATTTTAAATTGTTAGGAGTGGCAAGCTAACGAGTGGCGGCATGGATGACACTGCATGGACCCCAAGTTTTGCCTGATGACTCGTGAGCAACAAGCTATGCAACCGCAAATTAATTCAACGAACAAACATTTTCCAATTTCATTTTATGAGTTAAAATATTTATACATACAAAATGATAGTAATACTAAAGTATATGGCCAATCGTAGGGAAAGTATGAATAGGGGAAAGTATTAATAATAAAATGGAAATTCCCTATATTTCCAATTTAAGAATGGAAATTCCGACAGATTTGTCAAGGTCTGAGAATCGAATAAATCTCCTCTTCTTCCTATTTCGGCGAGGTTATGATCCAAAAAGAAGAGATCATAACCCTCCCTCTTCACTTTATTTCTACTGATCCGCCTGTAGGGTTCGTCTATTTGACCTCAGAAAATATCGGCAGGCCTCTCGATTTTGGATCACTCGGTTACTGAGGCAAATCAAATGGTGGTATCATTGCATTTGTGTGATCCGGACATTAATAGGCCTGCCTCCCCTGCCTCTCGATGTCTTTGGAACGTTCACTGATATTGCCTTTTTAACAGGGTTCAAATGATCTCTTCTTTAAACATGGCAATACCACCTAAGCCGGTCGCGCTCTATTTTTCGTAAGATGGTTTCCTTGACGTGAAGGCATCCACGAATCATCAAACTTCGAATCCAATAACTCTAATTTATCTAAACCAGGCGAATAAAAATCGTGGGCGCCCTGGCGTAAGTGGTTAGTGTGCCGGATTACTGCGCATGAGGTTCCAAGTTTGAATCCCAGAAAACACCAAAAAGTTTTCACGGTCCCACCTCTCTCTTGAGAGGTATTGTTGTCCCGAAAAAGCTTCTCAAATCGCCGTTCGGATACGGCACTAAACTGTAGGTCTCTTCCATTCGTGCGAAGAATATAACGCACACAACATGAGTGGTTGCGAGAAGCTAGGCCCTGGCACTTCATGACTGTTGCGCCAAATATTTATTTTTATTTATTTTGAATAAAAATTGCAAGTGACTGGTTTGGCGAACGAATAACAAAGAGTGAAAACAATGTCATGTAATTCGTTCCTTTCTCCGATATTTACGCTCTTTTTAACTGTAAGATGAGTTTTTAAAAAAAAGCAAGAATTGATTTTAGACTCCAAGAAATGTGTGAGGCTTTTTGCGACCTTTCAGATCAGAAATGTATCGAAGCGACGGATATTGCACCTGATTTCAGGCGACTAGTTCCAACTAGATTAGATTTTAGATAGATTTTTTCCAACTATTTCATTTGAACTTTTCTTTTTTACGAATGAGTGTTTTTCTGTGACTTTTTGAAAATGTTCAGTAATAATTCTGCTATTGCAGAAACTTTGTCTGAATTGTCACAACTACGATATAGTGGTAAGGATTTCGTCTGATGAAGGATTCATAGGCTGTCAAGCTCCGACCATATAAAGATACTCCCATATCCTACCTAGAGTTGTAAAATGCTTCCTACTAATTTGTACTTATATGACTAATTATAACGTCAAATTATGATTACTTTTACCACACAAATTTCTGTTTGTCTTGTCTATGCACAATGAACTGCCAAACCACCAAACCAATTCTGATGCAGTTGTCACTAATTCATAGACAATTATTTACGGAAGGCTTTAGGCTAAGTATCATAAGAATCCCCCATAGAGGTGCTAACCTTTTTAACTTTTCTTCAGAATGAAAACCGGCTTAGACACTGAGACAAATATTTTAATATCCCAGATACAACCTTAGGTATATTTTCCCATATCAATCTTTTATAAGCTTCTTTAACGCTTGAAAAGATGGTGTAGTGGTGTAGTGGTAGTGTAGTAGTGGTTTAAAGCTCAGTTGTTTATACATACTTCAGAGAAACGCCGGCAGTGGCGTCCAGATAACTGGAGAGATTTGTTGATATTTTTTGTCTTTGCTTCTGATTCACAGTATTTTTTTTTTTTTTGCGACCACCGACGTCATAGGAATATCAACCATCCAACGGGGCAAAAAATTTTTCCAGCCATATGACCAAGCTATTGCCAGTGTTATGTCTTTGCAGTAGTGCTCACACAAGCTTTCATAATAACTTTATATATTTCATGAGAAATAAATAAATGCTTGCTGACGACAGGATTTGATTTGATTGAGCGTGGCAATTGACGACGTTACCATTACACCATACCGGCAAGAAGAAATAAACCCGTGAGAAAAGACATGAAAAAGCCGGCCACGAAAGGGGAAAGAAAACGACACCACTCTGAAGTAATGCGATAAGCGGTCCCGGAGTGGATGGTGTCAAGTAGAACAAAGGGGTTAAAGGTGGTTTTTTTAGTGAGTAGGAGTCTCATACTACTTGAAACAGAGCGGGACTGTTTCTCGTTTCTCCACTACTCCACCACTCCACTAGGCAAAAAAAACAAAAAACCATTACACCACTGCCACCCCCATTTGACGACAGAGTTGTGCTGGCGAGAATAGTAACAAAGTGGGCAGGCTCACTCATATCCGAGTGTAGGGACTTACGTGAAAACACTGCGATCTCCGATTTCGGTGAAAACGGCGCGCGCCGCCTCCCATCGTTGGTGCATCGTCTCTAGCTCCTTTACAGTGCTGAGACTTTTCTCTGGATGCAATCCATCGTCTTTGTTGGTCGCCCGCTGGTACAAAGTACGGACCCGCTCTATGCGTTGACAGATGAATTTGTCTGCGCCGCTAATCTTATTCGGCGCTCTCGTAGCTTTCTCGATCATGCATTTCTGAAATTTGAGAGCTTTTTGGGTTCGTCTGGATCCGCTCTTTCTTCTGATTGTCGTTTCGATTTTGATCATATTTTCATGCCATACATATATGGCGACATTCTTGTAAAATTTGTATTAGTGAACTTTACAAATTTATAGTATCAATTTATTATTGTTGATTCAATTATTGTTTGGCGTATAAGTAGAATCTTTCTCAGGACACCTCAATCACCGTCTTAGCTTTACGCGTTTGCGAGATATATTGCTTCCAAAGTATTCGTACCCCCATATTTCCGCCTCTTGCGCAACCGCCCGTCAAGCACGGATATTGTGTTGGTTACCGCAATGGCCTTACTAGATAGAATCTTACGTGTATAAGCTATCTGTATTTGGCCGGTTACTTGCTGTCGATTCATTATTCACAAAGTTATTGCGTCATGAAATCTAAATAAATGAATAATTTTTTAGTTATACAAATTTTATATGTTGTTAATAAATATTTATATTCTCATTTTTTTTTTAATATTTTTTTTAACTTAAAATATGACACATGGAACTTAATGGATTATAAATGGTAACTGACAGACTTTTAGATATATTTTAAATAACTCTACTAAGACTCCAATTATTTTTCTATCAGAGTGAAGAAAAGAATGAATAAGTTAATAAAAAAAATGAAAGCTTTATTTTAGTGAAAACAATTATTTAAACAAGAATAAATATCCGACGAGAACAAAAATTTAAGACATTGTAATACATTATTACAAATGTGTTCAAACAATTATGTTAATTGAATTTCAATGAAAAAAATATAAAATTTATAATTTATGTAGTATGGTAATACATGTATATTTTTCGTAAAATAAATACATGCATATTATATATTTAAATATATATATTTTATAATTAAGATTAAGGCATGTAATAGCTTTGGGTTTTTGAATAAGTGAACACATTTTAAGTTTCCAGCAAGGATCATTATGCAGCTAATGAAATGATATGCAAATCTTCATTGCATAAGGAAAAGTTTGATATGTGGATGAACTTTAAATGAATAGTGTCATATATAAAGAATTTTGGAAAAGTTTTACAGAACTATGAGAGAAACTGTATAAATATAATACCACGGTATGCCTCTTTTAAAAGCAGTCCAATATTTCGCGCCTAGCAATCTTTTTCAACCAGGTACAGATTCTTACAACTGTACAATCTACATACTTGTATAAGCTCATTATTTACTTACTTATATCCTGTATCCCCTTGTAGATTTTGAGGCCTCTACTGCGTCTACGCGCCACGGCGTACCGTTACTGACGATTTCCTCAGCTCTTCCGAATATTCCTCAACTACCGCGCATAGGTATCGGTTCCTAACCCAATCTCTGGTAGAGGTTCGTTAGACTTACGGTTGGGCCAGCAAATCTTCAAGATCTTGCGTAGGCACCTGTTAAAGAACATTTGCAGCTTTCTCAAGATAGTAATGGCCATTCTCCACGTGCTGCTTCAATATGAGAGCAAGCGCACATCATCAGCGTAGTCATGATGTTTCAGCTGAGATGAAAGAATCTATCGAATTCCTCCATTCCCCATCGGCGAAGCTGCATGAAGCACATCGCTAATCACCAAAAGGAATAGTATTGGTGAAAGAATGCATCCTTGACTTACCCCACTTTGGATCTGGAATTTCTCAGACAACCCTCTTCTGTGCATAACGTGACATTTGAATCCATCATATGCAGCTTTTATAAAAGCAACTAATTTATCGAGAATGCTTCTCCTGCGTAAGGCATGCCAAATAAGTTCCCTGTTGACACTGTCAAACGTTTTCTCACAATCGATGAACAGCAGGTGAAGTGGCGAGATCCGCAGAGTGTTATACCCCTATTATGGTTAGCGAATCGAACGTTCAAATCAAGTCCAACTGCCAGAGAATAGCTTCTGGTGTGGTATTTTCATCCAAGTAAAGAATCAGTGCTGACAAAGGAAAGTAAAATTAAATGTCATCTGTGAAGCGTCAAAAGCGACAGAAGCAATTCGCCTGGCAGTTCAACTTGAGTCGGACGTTCGATTCGCTAACCATAATAGGGGTGTTAATCTGGTCGCTACAGAAGTATCCCGAGCGGAAACCTGTTTGTTCGGCGTCGAGTGGATGATTTCAGCTATTATCTTAGCTACTTTAGTAAATTTCCTTTCTCAGTGAGGCTGGCGATCTTTCTTTTCTTCCACTCGTTAGAAAAGCTGTCAGCTTATACGAGTATGAGCTGCTTTTTAGAAAATCTATAAATAAATATACACATATCTATGTAATATTAACTACTGTTTCTATACTCACTAGCAACTACCGTGATGTAAAATGCAAATCCTGGAATTGGTACCAACTAAAAGGTCTAAGTAAAGCAAGAAAACACTAGCTTTGTAGGCTTGTACAAGGCTCTTTGCAGAAAATAGGACTTCAGTACTAAAAAAAACATTACTGCGAGTGGATGGTAATTGCTTGAACATTATTGCCTTCATTAATTTGGTTGCAAAAATTTGAACAATAAGCCCAAATAACTCTATAAAGGACTCAAAAATGTGCCTTCGTTTGTACAACTGGTGGTAAATGCTCTTTGTCTAACCGGAGTAGCGTCATAAAACCCCTTGTTCACCGCATCTTCAATTTGACTCACTGCAAAGTGCACCTGGGCCTTCTTTTCCTGATCTCTTTATTCTATCAAGGATTTAGTGAGTAAAGCTATAATACACGCCTGAGAAAAAAAAGACAATATAGGCACTGGAGTCATAAAAATATATATGCGTGTATGTACAGTGAGTTAGAACTTTTCAAAATATGACCCTTTCGCATCAATTCACCATTCCCAGAGCTTTTTCCATTGTGCATACGTCTCTTGGAAGTCAGCAACCGCAAGGTAGTTCACGCAGCCCATCAAAACCGCTTGGACCGCCTCAATCGTCCTAAAACGATGTCCATTCAGGCTCTTTTTAATCCAAGGAAAGAGAGCGAATTTTGGGGAGCCAAATCTGGACTGTTGGGTCGTTGGGACAGTGTTACCATGTTTTGTTTGGCCAGTACTTCCGTCACAATCAGGGACGCGTGAATGGGTGTATTGTCGTGATTATATCCTAAATGCTGATCTAGAAAATAAGCTATCACTCGGCCAAGTTTCATCCAAATCTGTACAGTAGTTTCGCGTGATGCGAGCACAGAAAGACAAGAATATTCGACGCTATACAATTGTATTATATGTATAAATGGATATGTAGATTATATCTGACACTGAGACTGAAGACAGGCGCTTCAGTTCTGTTAGCATGATATTGAACTAGAACTAGTCTCCAAACCAAGATTGATTATACATTTGCTCTCGGCTAGGAAAGCCCCAGTCCTCCGAAATCCACAAATCAAGTTTGAAGAAAGAAGTGATGCGTAATTTCATTAGCTGAATGTTTTTCTTTTTGATAATTATATATAACTTTTAACAATTAAAACATAATCATAGGCGAATAGCAACATGCGAATGAAAAGAGAAAAAACCAAGTAGTTATGAAAAAATAAATATTAAAAAAAAAGAACATAAGAATGTGTAGGCATCCGCTTAAGGATAGTTGAAAAGAATTTGAATTAAATTTTAATATAAATCAATCACAATACTCAATAGGAATATAAGAGTTCTCATTATAAAAACATTTTAAGAAAATATATTATTAAAACAAAATCAATGTCATGGTATATAATGTAATTTCGTAATTTATGTGTACCAACAAAATAAATACAAAAAACGTCATTTCAATTATTATATATCAATGTCAACTCTTAAGTGCATAAGTTGACTCTTAAGAATATTTTATAAAAAAAAAAAAAAAAATAAATAAATAATAAAAATTTACACAATTTCGCTGCATTCAAACACACATATAAAAACAAATTCGAAAACCCCCATGAGGAGCATATAAAAATCCATAAAAACCATTTTGTGATACGTGATAATATTTATTATTAAAAAAAAATCAATTAATTTAATAAATTTCATTATCACCTCTTAAATAAAGTGTCTATATCCTTGTAATTTATTTCTCTAAAACTGTATCAAGGCTTAAATAGAAAGCTCACATAAGAAAACCTTGATACGTGGTAAGATAATTTAAAACATGAAATTCACTTTATTTTAAGCAAACAATTTACAAAATTAAAATTAAAAAAACAAACTCAAAATCAATATGATTTTTCATAAAAAAGAATATAAAACAAATTCCAATTTATTAAAATGTGCGGCATACAAAACATATTTAACGGCTTAGTGATTTACGAAATCTAGGAATATAATTAGATTTACAATTGTATTAATTATGAATTAATATACATAATGATATTATTTAATCCACATAAATATACTAAATAATTTATTTATAAAAAAAAAATTTTGTTTTTTTCGAAATGACTTGGCAACCCTTACAGATTCATCCTGAAAGTATGTTATCCAACTGTATCCAACGACAGCCCATAATTGGTTAAATTTGGGATCTACTCTCCAGTGTTCAGAGGTATTCATTTGAGTCTGAAAGTATGGCGGTTTTTTTAGATTATAGGAGAATCTGGTGTCCATTGAATGTGGTATTGCGGTAATTAAAATTGAATACCCATATTCTCCTAGTGTCGTCACATAACGACGCAAACGGTGTGTCTCAAGTTCCAGTAAACTTTAACTGTTTGCTTCGAATATCTTGTTAGTGCAAGGGAATACTCGTAGTTGCAATCTATGCTACTGAAGGGGATGGAACCGTGTACCGAACTGGAGGAGCTCTTAAAGCTACTTAAAGAGAAAGGGTGCGATGGGCTCATTTTCGTAGGAGTTAAGCCATTTACCACAGCTAAGGCCAAAAGGGAGAAACGGAAATTACGGTTCTTCTTGTTTCAGCTCTCACCCAATAGCAAACTGGATGGTCTAAGGAGTATCAAAGTCATAGACTACCAGGTTGCCACATGGGAAAAAGTAAAGAGGAGCGAAGGCATGATACAATGTGTTCGCTGCCAGAGGTTTGGGCACGCCGCGTCGAACTGCGATATGCAGCCTCGATGTGTGAAATATGGAAAAGACCACAAAGCAGAGGAATGCGCGCTAGGTAGGGACGGCGCGACTGAAAAAAGTCAACTCTCTTGCGCATTATGTAGGAACACAGGGCACACCGCAAACTATCGGGGTTGCCCTAAATTCCAGTACATTAAAAAAGTAAACCTGGCTCGTCAACAGAAGGTGGAAGTGAAGCGCCCGCCCGTTCCAAGTGTTCCTGCACAATCCGTCACTCCCCAAGTGACCTACGCCCAAATGGCGTCAGGCCGGGGGAACACGGTACAGTCGCAGCCGAAGGTTGTTTCGCAGGCCCCAAGGCCGAGAGCACCTGACGCTGAACCTGATTTGCTGGCTATCTTGCTCTCTATACAGGTGCAGATGGGCCAACTTCAGCGACAAATTCAGAAGCAGGCGACGCGGGTGGACCAGATCTACGCGCTTCTGCCGGGCCTAACGCACCACCAATCGCAATGGGCACGAACATGGCGGAGCAACCCTTAAGGATCCTTGCGGTGAACGTGAATTCACTGATTAGGGTCGAACGTAGAGCCGTACTTTTCAAGTTGCTTGAGGACCATTCTCCCGATGTGCTTTTGGTTAGCGAAACTAAGCTATCCCAGAAACACAAGTTGAGTCACAGTAGTTATAATATTATAAGAAGAGACCGACCCAACTCTGTGCAAGGAGGAGGTGTCGCTATCTTCATTAGAAACAAAATTGCGTCATGAAGTAGTGTACTGCGGTGAAGTGCGTAGATTCCAGGAGCTGGAAGCATGTATCGTGTATATCCCCCTCCGTAGTGGAAAGACGATGTATATGGTCGCGGTCTATGCTCCTGAAGCTACTCAATCCACTTGTTTTGTTTCAGAGCTCGAGACACTTTTTCGAATATTGTGACTGGAGTCGGAAGAGAACTTTTACCTTTTTCGCTAGTGATTTAAACGCCAAACATAGAGATTGGGGAAATAACACACCAAATTCTAGAGGGAACCTACTATTCAATTGGTGGGGTCTGGCAGTGTTGAGTATCGACTCGATTTAAAAGTGACGGATAGTCCGTCGTATCCCAGAAGCGGATCTTATCTCGATCTAATGCTGTTCGACGTACGGTTACAACTGACTGACATTGACCGACAAACGATAAACTGCTTACACACTTTTGTGTATGACAGTGACCATTGCGGACTCAGTGCCGAAATAACTATTCCCAACGAAATTGCGGAACTAGATGAGTTTGTCTAATTGCACGCCTACAATTACAGTAGAATGCGTTGGACTCGCTTCTCCAGACAGCTGACAAGAGCACTCTCCCCGAGCATGCTCGACCTACCGTCCAATAGGAATCTGTCAATCGAGGAGATTGATAGATACCTAAAACAAATGGACGAGACAATAAAACGAACGATGGACCGTACGATACCTCGGTATCAACATACTGGCAACGTGGACATATACCGCAATACAACGATTGACGCACTGCACGAACATAAAAGTAGACTACTATCGAGATTAAAAACCTTGTACAGACAGTTTACTGACAGACAGAATTCGGAGGAGGTTAGGACGCTGACCTTTCCTCGATCCCTACCTTGTCGTGGTGGAGAGGCTTAATCTATTTCCTATGAACCGAAGGTCGAGCCGAGGAGAATAACTAAATCTAGTCTGCGTCCAGCTAGATGTTTTCCCACATATCGGTTCGACTAAAGGGGAGGTTTTAGAGACCAAAAGGTGATTACCCAAGGCAAGGTACGACGCGCCGAGGCCTGCATGGCTGGGGGGAAGCTCAGTCGCGAGCGCAAACTCTGAATACCTGGGGACCTTCAGTTTTATTTTAATTCCTCTTACCTGCATACAGGGGGTGAGTGCAGGCGGACATCTTCTTCCCCCTTACTCGTGGGATCCAAATGCTAAATATTTCAAAAAACAATAAACCAAAAGCGAAGAGTGTAATTCGATCGGGCACTCCTAGCTCTATAAAAACCGATCAAGGTGTAGGAGTGGAGGAAGAAGCAATTCTTCTCCGTACGTCGGATGAGGAAAGCTTTGGTGCAATTGACGTTAATCTTGAAAATCTTTTCCTGGAATCAAGCGGCACTATCTCCATTGCCAGTTCATCCTTCCCAATATGTCAACATCCTCCAAGCGCTCAAAAAATTGCAAGTTGACAGTCCGGAGATTAGGGACTAAGAAATGGGAGGAGTTAACGGAATGCGAGCGGAAGAGGCTCCATAACGCACGTGCCTTCCTGCAGGAACAGTCCTTGGCGGAGTGTAAGCCTATTGCTAGCTCTCCAAAAAGAACAGTGACGGCGGAAGTCACGAGCGAGGAAGGGTTGATGGAACCACCTAAGTCTGCGACAAACCTTAGCCAGTCAGGACGCAAGGTGATCTCATCGGCCAATCCGGAGCACAATCGTGATTCAGTGGTATTGCAAAAGTCTACCGATAAAGCCTCTGACTCGACGACTGGGGTAGTCCCAGTGATAGGTGAGAGTGCAACTTTGGAGGATGCCAAGATGCCAAGATGGACACTTCCAGCGTGTCAAGCCTCAGCTACTCACGCGGGAAGGATACGTCAACACCTCAGCAACCTGGCGATTGCAGTCCTGCTGAGCCTAGGATTGACTCTTCTGCCTGTAGCTTCGCGACGGTAGTTAGCTTAGGTAGCCATGGTTTGGGACTAGCCCGACCACCCAAAATAGGGAAGACCAGCGACGTAGGCATCTACCCAAAACAGGCGACGGTGCGCAACCGTATACGCAACGCTATCCGGTTAATACGGCGGCTTAAAAAGCGTTATCCGGAGTCCTACACGGACAAGGAAAGAGTGGCTCTGGATAGAGCCACTAACACGCTTAAGCTGAGAGGATCCACCCGACAAGATAGGACGGGCCGTAAGGTAAGAAGTTCCCTCGCGGCGGGGGCGGGAAGCCTCTTGCTCCCCACCTCAGCCGCGAGGAGACTTCGGCCAGCTACCGACTCAGACTCAACCCCTGAGCCGGTTGCTGGCTGTTCCAATAAGGCGACTACGTCACGGAACTCGACCGCAACAGGAACGGGTGTAAGACTGACCGCGGCGAGGAGTGAACGCCTCTTGCCATCCACCTCAGCCGGGGACAGACCTAAACCGCTTTCAGTCGATCCAAGCAAAGACGCACAATCCAAATCTAGGTCGACTGCGAGGCGTTCTGTTGCTGACTCAGGCAACAATCGACGTAGCATATTTCAATTTCAATTTCAATTTCAATTTATTTTTAAAAAGAAGGTATACATTAAGACATTGTCTTTAATAGTACAGCGAGGAAAGTATTGAAGTTAAATTTACATAAATCTCAAAGTTAATAATACAATATAATAATTCATAATAATGGTTAATAAATAAAGAAGGAAAAAGGAAAGAAGAAGAAGAAAGAAAAGAAAAGTAATGAAATGACAGAATAAGGTTAGCAAAATAAACGTTAGAGGTGAATGAAGATATTTATTTCTATTTCTATTTTTAATGCTGCGATGTGTAATATCTTAAGAGTGCAGTCTTAAAGTTTTTGACGTTTGATACATTTTTAATATGTGGGGGCAAGGAGTTCCATAACCGAATAGCATTAATGAAAAATAGTCGAGAAGAGTTCAGGTAATTGTAGTGATGTGTATTAATGTTGAACGTTCTAGTGGAGCGCGAAAATTCAAGTTTGGAGTACAAGTATGGGGGTGATTGCGTTGTAATAATTTTGTACATAAATAAACAATTTCTAATATTCATATGCTGCTGCAGTGTACAGCCTAGAAAATCTTTCGAATACGTAGAGATTCGATCATACCTACGGAGCTGGTGAACATACCTGACAGCATCATTGAAAGCTACTTGCAGCTTATGAAATGAAAGTGAATCAAGACTGCTGTAGACCACTTCAGCGTATGCTATTATAGGCATGATGAGTGTTTGCACAAGCCTTTTACGTGTCTCAAGCGGAGTGAAACTAGCTGAAATCCACAATTTGCGCAAGCATCCATAAATACGACCAATTACGACGTTGATGTGATTGTAGCATGATAGATGTCGATTTATGACAAATCCTAGGCTTGTTGCAGTTTCAACTAGTTTCATTTTAGCGCCTGACAGCAAGATATCTGGGACAGAAGCTAGTTTGAGGCACCTGTTCGAAATAGGTATGACTTGGCATTTAGCTGGGTTTAAGACTAGTCCGTTTCTCATTGCCCATTGATTGATCCCAAGTAGATCCTCATTTATCTCTGATACAAGTTCTTTCAACTTATCAGCTGGCTGCGAGGAATAGAGTTGAATATCATCAGCGTAGAGGTGGATTGACACATGATTGCAAATCGACGGTAAGTCATTAATGTACAGGCAGAACAGGATGGGTCCCAGGATTGAACCCTGGGGTACACCTTGCACAAGTGGCTTAAATTCAGAGCATTTATCCCCCACAACTACTCTCTGCAACCTATTACTCAAAAAACTACCTATGAGTATTGTAGCTCTATCACTTAAGCCAAAATAGTGCCGCAGTTTCCAACAGAGTATGGAATGATTTACTTTGTCAAAGGCCTTTGAAAAGTCCAAAAGGCAAATCCCTTATCAAATTCCTTCCTTATATCATCCAAGATATTGACCATAGCGGACGCACAGCTATGGCCTGTTCTGAAGCCAGACTGAAGGGGGCTTAGCAAGGAATTTAGGGATAGGTGATTTTGAATCTGTCCAGCCAGTACTCTTTCAAAGACCTTAGAGAGACAAGGCAGAATGCTGATAGGCCTGTAATCATTGGCAGAAGCAGCATTAGGCTTCTTAGGAACAGGTATAATTCTTGCTCGTTTCCAGGCCAGAGGAAAGGTTGAAGTCATTATACATGAATTGACGATGTGTGTAAAGTGGCTTACAATTTGTGGCAAAATGATTTTCACAAAACGAAGTGGCACCCCATCCTCTCCAATGGCATTCGACCACAGCGACTTAATGATACTTACGATCTCTACCTCAGTAACAACCTCAAAATCGGCTTGATGATCAAGAGCTATATGAGGGATCGTATTATAGTCAAACCTGTCAGGCACAAGTTCATTTGCAAGAAAGGAATCATTCAGGTCATTTAAATCAAGAGCACAACTACTACTACTTTTACCTATCATACCAATCTGACGCAAGTTTCTCCATAGAATTTTTGAAGGAAGAGAAGTGCTTAGTTTAGAGGAGAAATAGTGGCGTTTAGATGCTCGAACGGCAACTGTTGAGGCATTACGTGCAGACTAGGGGAACAGGCAGGAGACTGTTCGAGTGGAGGAAGGAAAGCCTCTTGCCATCCACCTCTGTCTCGGACAGACTCAAGCCCCCGCCAACCGTTTCAGATGGGGCCACAAGGCTCACGGCCGAGCCGATTGCGGGGTGTTCCAAGAGAGGTAGGCACGACGACACGACATCGCCGCCAACACGAAGAATAAGCAAAAAAGCCAAGATGGCATCACGAAAAGAAAGAGCTAATCTTCAGGTGGCGATCGTCGATTTCAATAACCCTGACCGTAAGCTATCCGGAGACCAATGGAGGCTGGTGGAACTGCGTATACTCGACGGAGTTAACAACGCCATAGTCAAGAATCAGGGAACTATCCCTTTCTTTGAGCAGCTCACCACCTTCAAAGGCTTCAAGGTCATGTCGTGTGACAACGAGACAACACTCAATTGGCTCAAGAATTTCGTAACCAGCACGCAGGCTCCTTGGGCGAATGCCGACCTGCGACTTGTGGATAAAACAGATCTGCTGGAATTCACTAGGCCTAAAGGCCGCATTCTCATTCCGGGCCCACACATTCCTAGAGAACGGCTGGAACGAAACCTCCAACACCTCAACCCCGAGCTCTATAGCGAAAATTGGGAGGTGTTAGAAGTGGGTACCCATACAGAAGCCGGAACTGAGATAGTGGTGTTGCTTAACCACAAGTCCATGCCCATCCTAAGGAGATACAACTATAAGGTTCGCATTGGAATTACCCGTTGCAAGGTCAGACCTTTAGTTGGGATGGACGAAAAGAAAAGAAGGAAGGCGGGTGATAAGGTAAATCAATGATGAAGATTGCTCAAATAAACCTTCACCATAGCATAGCAGCTAGCGCCAACCTCATCTATCTCATGCGAGATAGGAACATAGACATTGCCCTAATTCAAGAGCCATGGATCTCCCGTGGCAAAATAAGTGGGCTAAGGCATAAAGACCTTACTACATACAGCATCGAACCGCTACACGCGGAATGTAAGTACAGAACGTGCATCGTAGCTAGGAAACAAATTAACCTTTTTCTTTTATCTAGCTACAGCAATGAGGACCAAACAGTGGTAAGGCTTGAGCGGAGGGGGCTTTCCCCACTGATTCTATCAGCCGTCTACATGCCTTTTGATGCCAAGGAGGGACCGCCATCCACACTGACCCGCTCTCTTGTGCAAAAGGCGGAACAGGAAAGATGGGACTTGCTGCTGGGGTGTGATGCCAACTCTCATCACTCTCAATGGGGTAGCAGCAACACAAACTTACGCGGGGAGTCTTTGTTTGAGTTTATAATTGAAAATAACCTTATTGTAGCGAATAGGGGTAACGAACCTACTTTTGTAGTAAAGAACAGGCAAGAAGTTATAGATGTAACTTTAGCCAGTAACTCGAGCACCCTAACTATTGACAAGTGGAACGTGATAGGGGAAGAGTCCTACTCCGACCACAAATTGATCGAATTCCTCGTGGGTAACAACTATGACTCTCCCAAACCTTACAGGAACCCCAGGAAAACCAACTGGAATCTATTTAACAACAAGGTGAGGAAAGGTATAAGATCCCTGCAGGATAGCAACTGGCTCGGACCTGCCGACATTGACCGCAAGGCAGAGGATATTACATCCATTTTTAATGAAGCCTATGTCAAAGCATGTCCAGAAACCAAACGAAAAGATAAAAAATCACCACCTTGGTGGTCATCTGAACTAGCTAGAATTAGGAGAGTAACTAGACATCTTCTAAATGAGGCCAAAAGAACTATGCTAGAAGCGGACTGGGAACAATATAAGTCCAGTCAGAGAAATTTCAAAAACGAGACACAGAAGGCCAAACGCCACTCTTGGCAGCACTTCTGTAATGAAATCAAGGGTACGACAGAATCTGCGAGACTGAGAAAAATTCTATCCAGGGAATCAAAAACTCTTGAATCTCTCAAGGAATCCGACGGAAGGTGGACTGAATCCTGTGCAGAATCGCTAAGCGTTTAATGTATTTGAAAGTTTATATATTTTGAATAAGCAGAAGTAGTGTAATAGGTGTTTTTTCCATTTCATTTTCAATGCATTTTATTAATTCAATTCAGTACGACTTACATGCTAACAAAAACGCTTAAAATTAGCTTAATTAACTTAAACTATCTTATAATAACTTACTGTCCCCATGCGGGCGCTCTAAGCTAAACCTAACGCTTATACTATACCTTTCGACTTTATTTAACTTGGACTAACTTTATTATTTTATAACTAATTTAACAAACTAAGAAAAATCTTTTATCGTATAAAGCTTAGTATACGGACTTTTTTCTTTATAAATAAATAAAACTTACAAACTATCTTAAAATAATCTTAACTAACTTATCTACCTTGCGTAATTAAATACGCACTTTTTTTTTTATTAGCAAAGTGCTGTGCAAGTTTTTATTTTAATTTATTTTTTTTTTAAGCCAAGTGCTGTGCTTTTTTTATTATTATTTTTTTTTTATTTATTTATTTTTTTTTTAATTTCTTTATATACAATATATACAAACTTAAGACTACCTAGAAACTATGTAAGCCGGCCATGACTGCTATAAATAACAATACGCATCCCGCTTTGCCCCGTTAGAGGCTACCCCAAATTGGGGGGAAACGACGACGGCGTTCCCTCTCCTTCAATAAGCCACCAAAATTGATCATGCTGCCTATTCACATCTTCAATATCGCGGTCTGGAACTGCCCTACTGTACCTGAGACACGCTCTAAACTACTCTGTGCGACATCTCGGTCGTAGTTGAGTCACCTATCCACAGCTGTTCTGGCGACGTGGAAGATTAGTGGCACCACTAACTTGTCTTGGATCAGACCTCTTTGATCGAAATATAGAAGCACTTCTGGAGGGACAAAGCCGTTAAAGCGCACACTCTCGTGGTAGAGATTGTTGGGGTAATAAGCCCCCAAGATCAGGCTATTCGTCGAGGTCATTAATTATCCACTCTGATCAGATTCGCCCTGTTGTACAGGACCTCATTATGATAGAATTTTATGTACTCAGATTCAGGTGTTCTGTACAAACGAAGGCAAGCCCTCTCAAACACCGGCATCTTTTCCAACAAATTTGGCCCCACGTTGAACCACACGGGACAACCATATACGAGCATAGGCCGAATGAGGGCCATGTAGCAGATTACCCTCACCCTCGCATCGAGTTGGCTGCTATACAACAGTCTCTTTGTAAGGGCGAAAGCAACTTTGGCTCTGGCCAGAGCAGCATCTATATGTTTGTTAAAATATAGATATAGATCTAGCCAGACCCCAAGGTACCTGACTACACTTCGACTCGCAAGTGGCTGATCGTGCTGTCCCACAATAGAGAACTTTCGCCAATTCTTTCTGGTGTCCGAAGAGGCCCCAGACAACGGCGTTCTGAACAGGATGGTCTCCGACTCCTGAAAGTTGATCTTTAGCTTCCAGTCGTCGCAGTATCTCCTAATCTTATCGAAGTCACGCTGCAAGAGTATTGCAATTGCCTCGATCTTAGGCCCTGACCTGTACGCGACCAAGTCGTCTGCGTACGCAATGGCATGGTGAAGTGAACCTATGAGATCGCTCGTGTAAACATTGAATAGGATCGGTGAATTAACCGCACCCTCTTGCAGCCCATTTTTTACTTCAAAAGTTCCAGCAGACTTCACATTGCCGTTCTTCAGAATAAACTTCTTACTGGTGAGTATGTCGTAGAGTATGTACAGCAGTGGTTTACTAATGCCCAATTTGCTTAACTTGTAGAAGAGTCCCTCTAACCATACGGTTTCAAAGGCCTTCTCCAAGTCAACCAGGCAAGCTCCCGTGCATTGCTTCTTGCTTTTATTCCACTGGATATCCGATACCAGTTTAGACGCGGCATGTATGATATTATGTCCCGCCTTGAAATCGAATTGATTATCTGAAATAATATGCATGTCCTCAACCCACTTCGCCAGGGCTCTATGGATCACTTTTTCGAATACCTTGCTGATGCTCGGGAGGAGATTACCCGGATTGGAGCTATCTTTATTTTTCTTTGGAATGAGCTGCACCACCGCTGTTTTCCAATTCATTGCATTATTAAACAGAATGGTGTAAATGTTCACCGCTTCTGGAGGAGGATGTATAAGTACAATGTTGGGTATACCATCGCTTCCCACGGATTTCTTTTTTCTCAGTGATTCGAAGATCGATTGGAGCTCTGCCTTCGAAATGAACGGGGGATGTACCCTTTCATCGGCGACGGCATTGTTTGCCACAATTCTTTCATTGAACACGGTGAAACCAGTGTTCTCAGATCGCCAGTGCTCCATGTCATTTCGAAGGTAGAAGTTGTGCACAAGGACCCGATTCTCCAGGTCGTGGTTCGGGCAAACACTATCATTCACCTTATACACGTCCTGGAAGGTCGCTCCTATAGCCTCTACCTTCTCCTGCGGATCATTGATCACAAAGAAATTGTCATCCTCAGCTGCGTTATCTGGATCTATACCTGCTGTCAGTAGTATTTGTACATTGTTCGTAGTTCGGGGGATTTTAAGACGCGGAAGATCGTTTTGATTATTCCTCCGAAAGATCTTGTTTATTTTCGGGAACATACTCGGGTTGTTGGATTTTACAGACCGAATTTTCCTGTTCCAGCGCGAATTTACAGAAAGTCTGTAATTTTCTTTAATTAATTTCGAGAGGTTTCTAATCAATGACTTCAGCGTCCTAACCTCTTCCGAATTCTGTCTGTCAGTAAACTGTCTATACAAGGTTTTTAATTTCGACAGCAGTCTACTTTTATATTCGTGCAGTGCGTCAATCATTGTATTGCGGTATATGTCCACGTTGTCAGTGTGTTGATAACGAGGTATCATATTGTCCATCGTTCGTTTTATTGTCTCGTCCATTTGTTTTAGATACCTATCAATCTCCTCGTTTGAGAGATTCCTATTGGACGGTAGGTCGAGCAAGTTCGAGGAAAGTGCTCTTGTCAACTGTCTGGAGAAGCGAGTCCAACGCGTTCTACTGTAATTGTAGGCGTGCAATTGGACAAACTCCTCCAATTCCGCAATTTCGTTGGGAATAGTTATTTCGGAACTGAGTCCGCAATGGTCACTGTCATACACAAAAGCGTGTAAGCAGTTTATCATTTGTCGGTCCATGTCGGTCAGTTGTAACCGTACGTCGAACAGCATTAGATCCAGATAAGATCCGCTTCTGGGATACGACGGACTATCCGTCGCTTTTAAATCGAGTCGATACTCAACACTGCGCAGACCCCACCAATTGGATAGTAGGTTCCCTCTAGAATTTGGCGTGTTATTTCCCCAATCTCTATGTTTGGCGTTTAAATCACCGGCTATAATGAAAAAGTTCTCCCCCGATCCCAGCCTTAGTATTCGAAAAAGTGTCTCGAGCTCTGAAATAAAAAAATTTGTTTGAGTAGCTTCAGGAGAATAGACCGCGACGATATACATCCTCTTTTTGTAATAGGTGTGTAAATATAAAAGTGTAGTAGTGCACTTTTGGGGATTGACATTTGCATATATATTTGACTGTCGTCATATGACGACACTGGGAGAATCTGTGTTCATTTGTTGTTTTTCATTTCTTTCAAAAATGTGCCTTTAGCCGAGATATTAGACATAATAGATGAAAGTGATGATAAAATTCAGAAGGTTTTCATTGAGCTACCCCCAGTCAACGATCTGACAGATGAAGATTCGGGTAAAGGGGACGATATCCTGGTGGAGATATCAGCAAGTCTGAAGGTGGAGAGAACAGGAGTTTTATCCAATTTTTATAAAAAAAAAACTAATCGGAAAAAACCAAACAAAAGATGGAAGATGGCTCAACCGAAATTGCTACTTTAAATTACAGTGGCACTACCATATTTTTGATCCGATACGGTGGAAGGATAATTCTGTTGTCCCAGTTGCCTCCACATCTTTCGCAGCTGATCCACAAAACACTGTTAGAAGATATCTAAAGAGCGAACAAAAAACTGTTTTTGTTGATCTCCCTTATACCATTCGAAATATAACCAGAACATGGGAAGTACCGTCCGAATGGACCCGAACATACTATAAATGAATATCGCATATCTATCCGCGGAAAAAAGTGCTGGTGGGTATTATTTACATGGATGTTTGATGTCTCTATCCAGAACTCCTGATTGTTGGCACGGGCTCATTCAAATGCAACTAAGATGACCCAACTAAGCTTTCGTCGTGATTTGGCCATACTGCAATCAAAACATCACCCTAAAGGACACAAAAGCTTTACAAACACAAATGATTTTTTTTAAATGCCGTTTATTATTTGTACTCATTGGTCCATTTAGAGACACCGTGGTGAATTTAATGACTTTTGGATAAGTATTTCGTTACTCCGGAGAATATGGGTTAAAACTGGATGTTATCTTGGTTGAATTGGAAAAAATAATACTAATTCCCCAAAAATAAAAATAATTATCCTGCTGCGAATAAGGCACTTAATGTATAGGTGAAGAGAATATTTGATAAGTTTGAAAAAAAAGTGCAAAATTCCATTGAGAAATGATTTAGCCATGAAGGATTGGTCGCTTCCTCTCCTCTAAGTGATGTTCAGATTGTATTATATATTGCTGGGGTTCGTAATAATAAAACCATCTTCTGTGTATTTAAATTGTTTATTTACAAACATGTAACAAAGTCACTTTCGTTTAAGAATTATGAATTATTTTTACTTTTTATCATTAACAACCTAAACTATCTTTACAATATTACTTTCAATCAAAATGTCGTTTATTTTCAAGCCCAATTTTGAAATAAGAACAACGATCTTCGTATCTGTACGTGAAGTGTTCGGACCCTTAACAGACCACGTACTTACTTTATTTACTCACTTAGGTCCTGTATCTCCCTGTGGGTCGTAGGGCCTCTACTACGCCTACGCGACATCGTGTACGGTTTCTGGCAATATGTCTGAGTTCTCCCTAACTTTTCCCTAACTGCCGTGCATCCTTCTCGACTGTTCTGCGCCATGTTCTTCTCGGACCGCCAGTTCTTCTGCCATCCTGAGTTAGAGGGTTCCATTGCATAGCATGGTTCGCTGTAGAACTGTCACCCTTACGGAACGTGTGAACAATCCACTGCCACTTCCGCCGTTGAATGGTTGTGCTTATTGGTTCCTAATCCGTTCTCTCGTAGAGGTGTTCGTTAGAGATACGATTGGGCCAGAAAATCCTTAAGATATTACGCAGGCAACTATTAACAAACGTTTGCAGCTTTCTGGTGATACTAGTGGTCACTCTCCACGTGCTGCAACCATATAACAGCATGTATTCAACGTTGGAGCGAGCGGAACAGTCTTATCTTGGTGCTCAACCTAATTGCATTGCTTCGCCATATTTTGGACAACATACCGAACGCGGACTTTGCTTTGGCGATCCTGTTGCCTATATCCAGTTCAGTTCCACCATCGGTCGAGACAATACTCCCAAAATACTGGGAATTCTCTACTCTCTTTACCGGTTGTCCAGCAATGCATATTTGAGCCGATGTGTTAGTTCCAAGGCTGATAATTTTATTTTTTTTAATTTTAGCCTCCCTCTCCACATCTGCTGTCATTTGGTGGAGGTCCATAATTCTGTGGGAGAGTAAGCATACATCGTCAGCGTAGTCAAGATGTTTCAGTTGAGATGTAAGAGTCCATCGAATTCCTCCGTTTCCCGTCGACAAAGCTGCATGAAGCACATCGCTAATCACCAATAGGAATAATATTGGTGAAAGGATACAGCCTTGTCTCACCCCACTTTGGATCTCAAATTTCTCAGACAACCTTCCTCTGTGCAGAACGTGACGGGGAGCCCTCATATGTAGCTTTGATAATAGCAATTACTTTATCGGGAATACCTCTCCTGCGTAAGGCATGCCAAATAAACTCCCCGTTGACACTACTGAACGCCTTCTCAAAATCGATGAACAGCAGGTGCAGTGGCGATCGATATTCAACACACTGTTCGATGATAATCCGCAGTGTGGTGATGTGGTCGGCACAGGAGGATCCAGAGCGGAAACCTGCTTGTTCGGCATCGAGTGTGTCTTTGAGATGTTGTTTGATTTGCTCAAGGATGATTTTAGCTATTATCTTAGCTACAGCAGGCAGCACGCAGATACCCCTCCAGTTTCCGCACTCCATTAAATTTCCTTTCTTAGGAAGCTTGAAGATCATTCTCATTTCCCACTTGTTGGGAAAGCTCTCAGCTTCCCAAGCTTTCTCTATAAGTGGAAGCAGAAGCTCAGCCGATGTTGTGGGCGCTGCTCGTAAGAGCTCTGCTGGAATACCTTCAAGTCCTACCGCCTTGTTGGCTTTAAGTGCCTTGATCGCGGTAATAATCTCATCATTACTGGGAGCCTTGGTGTGTATTCGCGAACTTCTCACCTCGGGCATCTCAGTCTAATAATAATAATAATAATAATAATAATAATAATAATAATAATAATAATAATAATAATAATAATAATAATAATAATAATAGAAGCTTTATTTCAAATAAAAACATGTTACAGGTTAACAATTCAGTATGAGGATTTTAGTGATTTAGGCAAAAATGTTTTTAATATGAAATAGTTAGGTGTATTCTATTGTCAGAAGGACAAGAGGCGAATGCACCATTAAGTTAAATAAACAAAATGTTGTGTATTGAAGGGGACGTTAAAGTGCAAAAAGGAAGCATAAAAATTAACTTAATACAAAGGAATAATAAAACAGAATAATAATAAAACAAATACAATTCACATGTGCAGAGAAAGAGAATATTAAAGTATTGGGTTGATCAAATTTTCTATATGACTATGACTAATTGAGAAGAGCCAAATTCGAACCTGTTTTAAAAATGTCGACTCGTTTCGCTCGCATCTGAGTGTATCTGGAAGTTTATTAAATAGACGGGTAGAAGTAACTTGATAAAATTTAGAGTAAAGGGCTTTATTGATTACAGGAACAGTAATGAAATTCAAAGTATTGACGCGTAGGTTATGGCTGCCATACAGTCTAGCAGCTGTAAAACCAGATCTTTGGAAAAGTATTTTAAGAACTTTATAGAAGTAAAGATGCGTAGAGGAAGAATTTTTAGTTTCCTGAATAGCTCAAAACTTGGGGTCCTACGATTAACTTTACAAATAATTCGGACTACATGCTTCTGTTTTATAAGCAGCGGTTCGATTTTAACGAAATGAGTACCACCCCAACATGAGATACCATATTGTAGTTTAGACTGAAAAAGACCATTATACACTAAACTGAGGATTTTAGAATTACAGTAGAGGCTTAGGTGATAAATTTGCCTAACAACTGCATTCAAATATTGTTTTAAATTTGAAGTGTGCTCTTTCGAACTGAGATTTTGGTCCAAAATAATACCTAGATATTTGAAGCTCTCAACACGTTCAATTACGAAGCAATGAACTGAACAGTTAGCATTTACGTTAAAGGTGGGCAGATCCTGATTATGGTAGCAAGCATTATGAAGGCGAAGTCTATTACAACTAGGTGAATGATACTTCAAAGACATGTCTATATAACTTGCTCCCATGGCCTTAAACAACATGAACTTTGTTTTATCGCTAATCGCCAGTTTATGAAAGCTAAACCACTTACGAAGAACATCTAAGTCAAAATTCATATTAGCATATAAGTTAAGATGGTTACTAGTGGAATAAGATATAGCAGTATCATCAGCAAAGGCTGTGATCTTGCCTTTGAAAGGTTGTATAAATAAGGAGTTCACATAAATCAAGAATAATAATGGGCCTAGGACGGAGCCTTGTGGAACACCTATATTGGTAAGATTAACCGAACTCAAGCAAGTCTTAATTTTAACCCTCTGTTTACGATTACTTAAATAGGAAGCAAACCACGAATACACAGAACTCCTGAAACCTGCATTATACAGTTTATTTAATAAAATCCCATGATCGACCATATCAAATGCCTTGGTAATGTCTATAAATAGAGCGGCAGAAATTTTCGATTTATTTACGCTGCTAAAGATTTCACTACATAATTTTAATAAAGCATAAAGCATAAAGTAGACCTTCCACTTCTAAAACCATATTGAAAATCACTAAAGAAGTTTGTTTTTTCTAAGAACGATAACATTCTCGTCTTAAAACCTCGTTCGAAAATCTTGGAAAAGATACTTAAAAGGGAAATGGGACGGTAATTATTTAAAGCAGCAGTATCACCTTTTTTATGCAGCGGGATTACTATTCCAGTTTTGATTGAATCAGGAAAAATACCGTTTTGAATGCTTAAATTAAAAATAAAGCAGAGTATATCAGAAACATGAAAAGTTATTTTTTTTAAGAGGCTGCTTGAGATGCTGTCGTTGGAAGATGAATTAGACGTTTTTAGTGACATTATAATTTTATGTATTTTCAATGGCGTAAAGGGTTTAAAAAAAAAACTTCTTGTTTGTAAGTCCTCCCGCCTGAGCGAGTTATCACACTGGCATGAAGTGAAATTCTCCATCGGAAAATCCTGAACGTGGCTAGTAATATTAGTAAAAAAATTATTAAATAAATCAGCGATCTCTAAAGGTTCAGTTACGTTAACGTTGCTGATTGCGTTAATGATTGCAATATCAAGGTTGGGTTTTTTTCTATTTAAGATTTCATTTACCACTCCCCATTCTTTTCTAGAGTTCCCAGTATACTGTGTTAGTTTGCTTCTGAAATAATCATCTCTGCAAAGAGGAATTTCGGTCATCAGTTCTCGACATAATTTATTGTAATACTTTCTAAGCCGGCTATTGTTTGGATGCTTTTTAACGTGAGCCCGAATTTGATTTTTCTTCGTTATTTTCTCTAATAACCCAAGGTTCATCCAGGGCTTGAGAGCTTTGAGTTTATGAATTCTTTTATTTAAATTTTGGTTGCTATTTGATATATGAAATTGAAGCTTTCGGAGAAATAAATCAAAGGCAGTGGATGGGTGATCTGCATTGTAAGCATCATCCCAAAACTCGAAAGTTAATGCTCTGCGTAACGCATTAAAATCAGTTCTCTGAAACTCAATGGTATTAACCTGCGTTGACCTTAAGACTCCAAAATCAAACTGACTGGTTGTTAAGCAATGATCAGTTATCTTAAGATCATATACTGCAGATCTGAACGTAATACAATTGTTCCTATGCAACCTTATAAAAATATGATCCAAACAGGAGTTTGAATTTTGGGTAATTCGGGTAGATTAGAATAATAATGTTTCAAAACCAAAATAAGATAAAGTTGCAAGGAAAATGTCTACAATTCCTGAATTTGATAACAGGTTGATGTTGAAGTCACCTACGAGAACCATGTTTTTAGAAGTTTGTTTATCAAAAAATTCAAAAAATTCGTCCAAAAATACTTTGACTGAACATAAATGTAATCTATAAACGCCCATAAAACAGAATTGCATTCCCGAAATTTCACAATTTACACTAATTATGTCAGCACTATTTAAATTATAATTATTTATTTTACACCCCAGGTCGCTTCTAAAGAATACTGCGATACCACCCGAAGAATAAAAATCATTACTGGTCGCTGCGAATGTGTAATTCGGTATACAAAAATTTGAAATCTCATAATTATAGATCCATATTTCGGAAACAAAAATTAAGTCAGGCAAATGATCGAGAGTTGCAAGATGCGAGTAAAACGAGTCGAAATTTTTTCTGAGGCTTCCAATATTCTGATGAATAATTTAAAACCCCGAAAAGCATTCTAGGTTTGGATGTTCTATACAAAGGCATTTTATGTTGTTAATATATGAACTATTGTGAGGACTAAAAGATGAATTTTCTAGGTTATAATTAGACATAATGTAAGTAAAAAAAAAAATAAAAAACAAAATTAAATTTCAAGTTTAGAAAAATCCTCAAAACTAACAATATTAATTACTTTATCGCCTTCTTTCTTTCTGATGAGTACAGATGAATTCTTCACCCAAACGTATTTGCATTTGTTGTTGTTTCTTAGCTGCTTTGCTTTCTCTAATAGAGATCGAGTATAAAGGGTAAGGAAATCGTTGATTAAAATTCTGCTCTTGATGTTGTTGTTGGTATCGCCGGTGTTATTCTGATGGCCATGGAAGATGTTTGAGTTCAGTTTGATTTTTTGCGAGCGCATTTTACTCATAATTTTCTCTTTCCTCGAAAAGGTAGAGAATTTAAAGCACACCACTTTTTTATCGCTGTTCTCTTTTCCTTTTAAATGTTTGACGTAGCAATGATCGATTTCACCAGGATTGATCTGCTCCCCAACACCATCATTAAAAAGCTTTTGTACTTTTTCCATGGCATTATCGTTGTTCACATTGGGCTCTCCAACAATATCCACCACACACTGCTTTTCTCTCTGCTCCAAATAATTCAATTTCACCTCAAGCACATCGACTTTTTTTTATAATAGATGCATTGTATTGTTCTAAACACTCAATTTTTGAAAGAGCATCTGCATTTAACTTTTGGAGTTTAATGATCTCACAATACAGTGTTTGTAGAGTAACGCAATCAACGGTTGCATTCGATTGCTGAGATGCAAGAGAGGAAATTGATGTACTGGGCAAAGTACAAGTAGATGGAGTATGGACTTCTGATGATTTGTTTGAAGGGGTCGGGGTGGAAGATGATCTAACGGGAGCCTGTGCCAAAGTAATGGGAGTGTGTTCAGCTTGAATTGACTTTCGTCGCAGAGAAACACAACCATTACATTTAAATCCCTGTTTGCTCTTCTCAAAAAACTCGATGTCTCTCTTTTCAAGTTTAGCGCAGCTTGCATGATAATACTCATTGCATAGTGAACATTTAATTTTTAAATCGATTCTGTCTACTTTCGAATTACATGTACCACACTTCATTTTTAAGAAAAGATAATTAATAAAGGAAGGAGATAGTCAGTTGTAGGAGGCAATTCTAAACGCGTGTTACCCCGTCAACGTACTCTTTACAATTCTCTGACTTATGAGCATATCGCAGGCGAATACGCTGTTCCAAACCGTAGCATTTTCCATCTTTTGAGCTGGTCCTCATCCGTAATGAGCAAGTGTTACTGAGGTACCACCAAGGAGAAGTCTAGAAGAATGGCAGGAGATATGGGATCACTCTGATAAAGGCAGAGATTGATCCCCAGTATAAACGCTTGGGTCAATAGGAAGCATTGGGAGCTTAATTTCTACCTGACCCGGATGCTAACTGGTCATGGTTGCTTCAGAGCCTACCTTCACAGGTTTGAGCTCGGCAACAACCCCTATTGCCCAATGTGCACAGAAGCAGTCGAGAATGTGGAACACATCATGTTCGATTGTCCATGACACATGTAGAACGGCACCTATTGGTGAGCAAACTGGGTTTCGACCTTACCCCCAAACAACATCATCAGACAGGCGATGAGCAGGAAAGATGCCTAGGAAGCAATTAGCGACACTATGCCAACCATTATGAAGGAGCAACGAATACAGAAGCGACAACCCAACGCAATGCAGGAGGCTACCAATACGAATGAACCGAGTACCTGAGGCTGAAGTTCCCACTCGCTATGAAATGCTTGATGTTAGGCAATGCTGCGGGGACCAGGGTGAGGAGGGGAGGTGGAAATCCCACACTAATACTGAGTACGTGATCAGTTACGTCTTTGAAAGATTCCCACCTGCGGACGCAAACAAATTGACTTATTATGTACATTAAAGATATTTTAATTGCTCGAGGTTCTTCAAAATATTGAAAATGTGTATGTAATACTATGATGCACATAGGAAAATTAGATTCATGTAGTTGCTCTTACTGAGATCTCTCAAACACACAACTATACGAGTATTTAATTTTAAGATATTTGGCATACCCAGTAGATTGTCATAGAATAGTTATCACAGATAGAATAGCCCGTTAAGTAAAACTGCATTCCGCAAGCCTCATTATATCCAACTCCAATACTTGTAAGTAAATTACTTACATTATGTGCAACAAATGAAAGCATATACGATGCCAGAGAGAGCTTTTTATTCAGCTTAACATTTTAATTGCTGACTATGAATATACACTGCTTGTCTGTTGCTCGGTTTTCATGAAAATCGTGGCATGCGCAATATTCAACCACCGGAAGCATGTCCCCCACACCAACGAATATCATTGAATCGAACTGCAACCACTTTTATGGCTCTTTTCAAACATAAATGCAATCAAAGTATGGAAAGATAAATAATTGATGAGTGGAAAATAAAAGAAGGAAATGTTACTGAATGCAATTTTGTGGTCATGCATCAGGAGCTGTATAGTGTAGCTGCACTTGTTCGAGTTTGTTTTGATGGAAACAACGATGGAAGATAGGTGGTGCAAAAATACGTATGCAATACAAATTTAAAACAAAATCGAGAGTACCTCTGTATGAAGGCATCTCTTAAAGCCCGTGATAGATGATACTGTGTGAGGGTGTTTTCCGAAGGCTAGGGTTTCGCTCGTCGGACCCAGGGTCTCCCAAAGAAACAACCGAAACTTTGGGTAAAGAGGTAAATTATTTATTCAATACTATAATGAATGTTCAGTTTAGCTGGCCTTAACAATATGGAGCTACTTAACAATGAATCGAGTCCTATTTCCAATATGTGCTCTTACGAGGCCCGTGTAAGCTGACCTTAACAATTTTCTTCTACTTAACAATATTCGGATACCTACGCCGGCCGTGCTTTCTTACTTGCTAACTTACTAACTACTGGTTAGCGTCCGCTGGTGGTGGACACTTGAGCAGCAACGGCTGAGGGCCGTCACTTGGGCAGCAACTGCTAGTGGCAGTCACTTGGCAGCAACGGCTTAGGGCCGTCACTTAGGCAGCAACTGCTTAGGGCCGTCAATTGGGCAGCAACTGCTGGTGGCAGTCACTTGGCAGCAACGTCTCAGGAACGTCACTTAGGCAGCAACTGCTTGTGGCAGTCACTTGGCAGCAACGGCTTAGGACCGTCACTTGGACAGCAACTGCTTGCGGCAGTCACTTGGCAGCAACTGCTTAAGGCAGATACTTAGTTTCCAATAGCGCGGTTAGCTCCTAGAAGCACGGATCGGATCCTCCAACTCGAGGAATAGGTTCAGGACCGGCAATGGCTTCTCCTTGAGGAGGATGAGCCCAAAAGCTTACGATCGGATCGGCTGTGGTCAGCAGCAGGTTAGACGAGTGGATGCCTAATGAATGGCATTTCAATATCGTTTGCCCGATCCACAAAAAAAGGAGACCCCCTCAACTGCACCAATTATAGAGGCATCAGTCTCCTCAACATTGCATATATGATCTTTTGTGCCATAATGTGTGAACATCTGAAACCTTTCATCAACAGCCTGATTGGCTCCTATCAGTGGGGTTTCAGGCCAGAAAAGTTCACCATCGATCAAATATTCACACTTCGGCAGATCCTATTAAAAGCTTATTGGTCTTTTTCCAAAAGAAAACACTTTATTTTGTTTGGGTACAGACTGATTTTATTTCTCAAAGACAAACTTAATTTTATTTAAAACTAATTTAATAACTTGAGGAGCGGACGGCGGTGTGGCTTCGGAGATTGACGACGATAGAATGACTCGTTTGAGGAAAAGGAAGTTTAATGCTAGTTCTTCCTCGATTTGACGAAACATGATCGGCGTTGCTAGGTCGCTATAAATTCCGTCGTTATTACCGATGCTACCAAAGCTCTACAAGCTCAAGAACTTCAAATTGATGCTCACAATCTCTTTATCGATTTCAGGCAGAAGTCAAGCGAAGAATTGCCAATCTTTTTTTTTTTTGTTAATAAGACAGTTCAACACTGATGTCCTACCTCGAATAACTAAGGAAACTCTATATGACTTATGTCCTGTATCCCCTTGTGGGTCCTAGGGCCTCTACTACGCCTACGCGCCATCGTGTACGGTTTCTGGCAATGTGTCTGAGTTCTCCCCAACTTTTTCCTAACTGCCGTGCCTCTTTCTCGACTGTTCTGCGCCATGTTCTCCTCGGACCGCCAGGTCTTCTGCCATCCTGAGTTAGAGGGTTCCATTGCATAGCATGGTTCGCTATGGAGCTGTCGCCCTTTCGGAACGTGTGACCAATCCACTGCCACTTCCGCCGTTGGATAGTTGTGCCTATTGGTTCCTGACCCGTTCTCTCGTAAAGGTGTTCGTTAGAGATACGATTGGGCCAAAAAATCCTTAAGATATTGCGCAGACACCTATTAACGAACGTTTGCAGCTTTCTGGTGATAGTAGTGGTCACTCTCCACGTGCTGCAACCATATAGCAGCACGGATTCAACATTGGAGCGGAACAGTCTTATTTTGGTGCTCAAACTGAAACCCTATATAACACTCTAATGATTACAGTCCTAGTTTACAGCGCTGAAACATGAACTTTATTGAAGGCGGATGAATATATATTCGATCGCAAGTTGCTCGTAAGATATTCGGTCCCGTGTGCGTTGACGGCCTTTGGAAGAGAAGATTCAATGACGAACTATACGAGCCGTACAGCGACATGAACCTCATCAAAAAACTGCGAATTGGGCGCTTGAGATGACTAGGATATTTAGAGCGAACGGACACTTACGCTCCGGCCTGCAGAGTGTTCGAATCTAACCTAGAGTGATGACGCAGTAGAGGGCCTCATCGTCATTGGTGGCACTTTACCAACTTGGAGTTGGGAACTTGAGGCGATTAGCTAAAGACCGAGCTTAATGAAAATGCTTGTTGGTTGAGACCCAGGTGCACCCCGAAATGTAGCGCCATTTAAGTATAGATAAGTAAGTGAGCACAGTTATATTATAATCTAGCTATCCCGTGTTCGCCTTGCTTCTCCCGCCTGTCACTTTTAAAACAAAAAAGTGTTTTCGGTAATTATTTAGAAAAAAGGCTTCCCTCCGATTTTGATGAAATTTTAATATGTGAGAATATGCATTTTTCTGAGAATTTTGATGTATGTATGTAAGGTCGGTCTTTTCTAGTTTCGAACATATAAACTTTTAAAATTTCTCATGCAAAATGCAACTTAGTTTCTCCGGGAAATATGCAACCACGTTTTAAATAAAAGCATTCTTCATGTTCAATTTCTTCAACTCCTAACAATATGTAACGATAAGAGCTCCCACAACGTTCGTCAATTATTTATGACATACCATATACGAAATTGCTAACAAATAACCGTAAATGATGGTTTTCGCACTTGTGTAAGCATTGTTGTTGCTCGTTTTTTTCTGAGAAAAAATGTTCAATATGTTCAAAAATATTCTTCTAAACCATTGAAAGCCGATCTTTGCATATTGTTAGGAGTTGAAAAACTTGAACGTTAACAATGTGTTTATTTAAAACATGGTTGCATATTTTCAGGAGAAATTATGATGGAACTGAAACAGGCTTCATCTTTACTTTGCATGGAAACTTTCAAGCCATATATCTTCGAAACTAGAAAAGTCCGACCTTAAATATATATTTTAAAATTGTCAGAAAAATACCTATTCTCACATATTAAAGTTTAATCATCGGAGGAGGAGCCCTTTTTCTAAGTAATTTCCGTGTTTTCTTCTAAAGCATTTCTATAGTCCACAGATATTGACCTATATTGCTAGGAATTACTCAATTATTAAAACATCACCTATAGGAACCATACAAGACTACTGGCAATGATATCCACTGAAGGAAAATTCTGGGCGATGATTTCAATAACTATTTTGAACTTTGCTTAGAGTCAGGACAACGGAGGAGGATATTTTATATCTTAAATGAATCAGGGGGAAATGTACTATTTCCACCTATTTTCTGTTTTTCAATTCGATAAGCCATTATTGAGCTAGGGCTGATTAATTATCTTTTAGTGACCTAAAATTCAAATTCAATTCAACTCTTTTTCTAATTTTTTTGCATATCTCCTGTATAAGTAGCCCGATTGCAATAAAAAAAAAGTTAGTTCTTCTCCTTGTCGAGCCCGATGTTACCCTGAAAATTCCATACGGATTGGGTTAGTAGTTTTAACGTGATGTGCGTTCAAATAAACAGACAAAGTGTATAGTTTTATTATATGTACTGATTAGCTGACCCGACAGATGTTGTCCTGTCCAAATTAAAAATTCCTTGGAAAAAAGCATTTTCAATTTTTACCGAATTCTGGGGCCAACTTTTGCAATTTCTATCGACAAAAACCTTATTCGGACTATTACGATCATTTAAAAAATTAGCCAAATCGGTCCAGCCGTTCTCAAGTGATACGCTTATTAGTAAACAGCATTCAATTTGTATGTACATATATGGAGCTGACAAGTCACTAATAAACTTACAAGACGGAATTGGATTTAATATTGTCCCTTATGACACACTGACCTTCGCTATCCATGCCATGCACTTGAATAAGTAATGTTAAGTAATTAAGCATCTTGTGCCTTTAATACATTGGGCAGTCACCTTCATATTAGGAGATATTAAGGGTACGCTACTTGCTAACTTCATCACACGCTTATTTATTAACCTATCTAAGAGCGTGAGTGCTTACAGTCCAGAAGGTTTCACAGGGATCAGAACCGCTCAAATGCTGAAGCAAGGTGAATGTTTGATTAGATATCAGCCCCGGAATCGGTGTCCTCACAGGACATTTGTATAATAGACCTACACGCGAAAAGATTGGACCTCTTATTAAACGATTTCGTAAGATATGTAGGGATGAAAATGAGGAAAAAACCATCCTCCATTTCCTGTACATATGTAGATCCAGTCCCATGTATAATCAATTTGCGAGGTCAGCTCATTAACAAATAAAAAAAATAGGAAAGACCCTTAATGACTTCCTTCTGGAACACCAGCAGAAACAAAAGTTCTTTAGAAAATTATTTTCCTACGACAACTCTTTGTTTTCTACCTATTAGATAAGACATTAACCATTCTAGCAATGACCCACCGATGGTAAAAGCTTCTATCCTTTCAGAAAAAATATTTAGATTTGCTCTGCCATTACTTACTTACTTTCTTAATTACTTACTTATTACTTAAGTGGCGCTACGGTTCGCGGTGAACCCGCGCCTCAATCAACAACCAACTCCATTTCGTTCGATCTTTAGCAAATCGCCTCCAGATGCGCACTCCAAGTTGGCTGAGGTCGCCTTGAACTTGTGCGTGCCACCAACGGCGAAGAGCCCCTCTACTGCGTCGTCCCTCTAGGTTGATTCGACGACTCTGCGGGCTGGAGCTGGTATCCATTCGGTTTTTGACTAGGTCGATGTCGCTGTACGGCTTGATAGTTCACCACTGAATCTTCTCCCTTCAAAACCCGTCAATACAAATGGGACAGAATATCTTGCGAAGAATTTTTCTTTCAAAGTGACCAATGATATCTTCATCCGTTTTCAATAAAGTCCGTGTTTCAGAGCCGTGAAGTAGGACTGGGATGATCAGCGTCTTATATAGAGTCACCTCTTAGCTGTTCGAGATAGGGTTGTACTTCTGAATTGGCTTATTATCCCAAAAAAATAACGACTGGTAGTAGTTATTCTTCGCATGATTTCTGCGCTGATGTCATTCTCAGGGTTTAAAGCAGAGCCAATGTAGACAAAGTCCCTTCCTACTTCGAAGTTTTAGCTCTCGACTGTGACGTTCTGTCCAATTCGTCAGTGTTAATTGCCCCTTCTTGTTGACAGCATGTTGTTTTGCCTTCTTTTATCGCTAAAACCATTTTGACCGCTTCTTCTTCAATGATTGCAAACGTACTGGTGATCACCCGCTGAGTTGTTCCAATAATGTCAATATCGTATTAAAGAAATCACATGACAGCGCATCACTTAATCTTAAACCGTTCTTGACATCAAATGTCTCGGTGAGATTGTTACCGATCTTGATGGAGTAGCGAGCCTTATCCATCGTCATCCTGCACAAACGGATAAGTTTGGCAGTGATGCGAAAACTAAGCATGGCTCTGTATAGCTCTTCTCTACAGATGCTGCCGTAGGCGGCCCTGAAATCGATAAAGAGATTGTGAGTATTTATTTGGAGTTCTTGGGTTTTCTCCATGATCTGTCGAAGTGTGAAGATTAAATCGACAGTGGGCTTCCCTGGCTTGAAACCGCACTAATAAGGGCTGTTGATAAAAGGTTTCAAGCGTTCACGCAGTATCGCAGAAAACATCTTTTATGCAATGTTGAGGAGACATATGCCTCTATATTTGGCGCAGTTGAGATGATCTCCTTTCGTGTGGATCGAGTGACACCTTTAATGATATACCAAATTTAACTTCTCTTAAAAAAGATGGATCGAATCAGTTCACATCCTAACCCACTTGTTAGATCTTTAATCGATTCTAATATCGAACAAAGTGTAAATGACAACTATTATTTATCTCCTTTAAACCTGCTAAATGACCACTCTATGTCTATGTTTGAAAAAGGAGACAAGCAACAAATTTATAAACCTTTGTTTAATATGCATAAGATTGTAAATTTTCTTTGGATGGTATAAAATCTATATTTATCTTTAAGATTCTTTATGACTTATGCTCCCTATGTACGTAGTTCTATTTCTACTTTTAACATTGATATCATTTAGATAGGGTAACCCTTGTATAGTTATAGTTTTATTTTAGTTTTAAGTTCTAGTCATAAGTTAAGAATGCCTCAAAGAGCAAAGTTGAGATTGTATGCCGGGAGCAAGTATACACATACAAAATTTATAAATTTATTTTATTGAATGCTAAGTTTAAAAAGTTGAAAACATTTTGTTTAAAGTATAGTTTCAGTCAGACATATCTTTAAGTCGGCCAAAAATTAACCTTTAGATTTAAGAAAAGAATATAATTGGTTTATCTGTCTCAATAAAGTTCAATGAATGAATGAATGAATGATGTGTGGATCGAGTAAACGATGCTCCAGTATTTCGTTCGATGTGTGGCACGTCGCACAGTTCAGTTCAAACCACATGATGCCAATATCCAAACGACCAATTTCCAGCCAAACAAACTTGATTATCATGGTCCGGTACAGCTCCCCCTTGACAGACAGCGCCCGTCTACACTCATCTTTGAAAAAATAAGGTCAAATTATGCCATTGGGCCATAATCCACACAAAAGAGTAAGTTTTTCGGTATGCAAGGGTCTTGACATAATCTCTCTTGGATTTTCATTGCTCCAAAATTAGCCATTCAGCCGAAAATGCGCCTCGTCGCTGAAGATGATTTTTTGGCCAACATTGCGATCGGTTTCCAACTGCTCCAGAGCCCAATCAGCGAATGCGCGACGGATGGAATGGCCAGTAAGCTTCAGCTCTTGAACAATTTGACTTTTGTATAGATACAGGCCCAAGCCTTTTCGCAAAATTCACCAAGTCTACGAAGGATCATGTTCAAGAACAACGCGAAATTGAGACGTTTTGATTCTCGCTCAAATTCTATGCCACCGCAGCAATATATTCGGTCTACCGCGTGTTTCGTTTACGTACTGGGATAGGACTGCTCGATCAAGCACTGAACAACTTTCTTTGAATTTCTACCTTATTCACTGAATGGTGAGCTGGGAACGACACTTATTTCGACCGTAAATCGTACGTAGCGCGCGAACGTTCTGCCAACAGATCTCGAATTATCATAGTAAATTTTTAGGATTTCGATGCGTTTTTAAATCATGTAGCACTCCGTGGCAAAATGGCGACTCTGGCAGAGTACCACCTTGATCAAAAAGTTCCCGGAATTTATTCAGAAAATTAAAAATACAAGTTTATTCATCTAAATCTATATTGTTCCCTTCAAAGTAATCCCCATCGACTGCAACACACTTATGCCAGCGCTTGATCCAATCTTCGAAACATTTTTTATATTCGGTTTTCGGTATATCCATCAGTGCTCCCTGCGATTTCTCCATTACTTCCTCTCGGCTGCTGAAACGCGTTCCCCGTAATGGTTTTTTAACTCGATTGAACAGAAAGAAGTCACAGGGAGCCAAATAAGGTGAATTCGGTGGCTGTTGGATGGTATTTGTTGCATTTCTCGTCAAAAAATTACGAATAATGATGGCACTGTGCGACGGTGCGTTATCATGGTGCAAAATCCACGAGTTTTCTGCCCACAATTCTGGTCTCTTTCGACGAATTGCTTCACGCAAACGTCTCATAACGCCCAAATAATACTCTTTGTTTATTGTCTGGCCTTATGGCAAAAATTCATGATGCACTACACCGTTGTAATCCATGAAAACCGTGAGCATTGCCTTCTTTTTTGACTGAAAACGACGTGTTTTTTTTTTGTCTCGGCTCATTTGGTGAACGCCATTCACTTGCCTGATGTCTGGATTGCGTGTCGTACTCATAAACCCACGTCTCGTCTCCAGTAATGATCCTTTTGATGAATGTGAGATCGGATTCAGCCTCGCAAATCATGTCTTTTGCGACGTCAACACGGTCTCTTTTTTGCATGAAATTGAGGTCTTTTGGCACCAACTTTGCTGCTACACGACGAAAACCCAAATCATTAAGCAAAATGTCTTGGACGGATCCATGGGTAATGTTCAAGTCCTCCGCTATCTCTCTGGTGGTTAATTTGCGGTTATTGACCAACATTTCTTTTACTTTATCAATGTTTTCGTCGGTTTTCGATGTCGATGGTCTGTCACTGCGTTCATCATCTTCGATTGACTCACGACCACTTTTGAACCGCTCGTGCCACTGGTAAACGACCGTTTTCTTTCGAGAATCGTTGCCGAAACACTTTTCCAACATTTCCAACGTTCGCGCACCATTAAATCCGTTTTTTACGCAAAATTTAATACAAGTTCGTTGTTGCAAATTTAAATCCATTTCTAAAATTGTAAAAAATCGCCAACACACTCAGAGATAGATGTACTCTTGGCTACGTAACTTTTGCAAATGTTAAGCTATGACGCTAAGATTTAGAGGGAATATCAACAACAGATGTACCAACTTAACAAAGAAAACACAACTCAAATCGGAATGATGGGAGCGCCACACGGTTTTTATTCCGGGAACTTTTTGATCAAGGTGGTATGTATGGTAAACTGGGGCACATTCGTCAAAGCCGATTTAGATATGGAATCTGAATAATTCAACGATGATAAAACCGAATGCATCCTTTATCAAATACATAAGCATGCTCATAATTTGAGATTTTTAGTTTCGCGCTCAAAGAAGATGTATGGGTTTCTGTGTTTTTCCGTCCTTCTTTGTTATTTTTGATTATAGGTAGGTAAGTAAGCGATTTTCAATGTCATTTTTATGAACTTTAATACAGATGTTTATGGCCTGCTAGTGTATTATGTTTTAAAGCAAAAAATATAATTAAAATTTGATTACATTTAAGAGTACATATAAAGGTAACAGAATGACAGCAACATATATGTAAATATGGTCGCAATCGGCTGTCAAAGTTCTATTATACCTACTGAATTACCCTTTACAAAGTTACGACTCTATGAAGTGCTTTAGCACTTAAATTAAAAAAAAATCCAAGAAGTGGAGTTAATCGAATTGGCCTGTGAACGGTCCAGTTGGCGTATGCACTTTACCAATTTATCACTAGCTGCCTTGAAAAATTCGGCCGGTAAGCCGTCAGGTCTAGCAGCTTTTTTGGATTTCAGCTTGAATATTGTTATACTCACCTCGTTTTGTTCTGGTGGACGGAAATTTTCACTTTCATCGTCTATGTTGATCGGTTCATTCTGCCTGACAGCGGAATATTGGTTTTCATCGCAAAATTACCAAATTTTCCAAAATTCTTTAATGGTTCCTTGTAAATGTTTGATATCTTCTCAACCATGTGCAACGTTCTGCGACTATTGCTGGTGGCAGTGTTAGTGCTTGTCCAGGCTATTCGCTATCGTGACGAAATACGTAGAACTGGGAGAGTTCGGGTGCATGGAATCACGACTGGAATCAAAGTGAACATTTTGAACATGTGTAACTTAACAGTTCTACAAAGTGAACTGTATGAATAGACACTTATAAACATACATACATATACGAGTATGTATATTGTTTGGTTTCCTCCTTAACAGTTGCACGTCATCGTTTTTCAAAGCACTAAACCAGCGTTGCCGCTATGCGATTTTAGTCGCAATTTGACCCTTTTTTGACGCAAAGAGACTATTGTGGCTGTTCTGATTTCCATTCGAATTCTGTATCCTCCCGTTTCAAATTTTTGCTGTTCTGAATTCCGTATTCGAACACGTTTTGCGAATTCATAGCTGTTCGACAAAACGAACGGGATCTACAATCCGCCATATTTTTGACGTTTTCAATTCGGGCACCTTTTTGTTGGCGGAAAACAATTTCATTTAGAAAAAAATGTAAGCAATCTGATTATTTATTAGTTATTTATAAGAAATGTAATTAAATTATTGAAATTTAACTAACATTGCAACATAGGGGAAGCATACGACACAGAAACAATTTGATCTACTAATAAAGTTTATGGAAAAACATCCCGACCTAGCCAGAGGATGGGTAAAAACCGACAACAGGGCTGAAAACGTAGACAAGTTGTGGGAAGATTTAGCATCCGATTTGAACTCACTAGGGCTGCCGAGAAGAGACTCTACTGGTTGGAAGAAAGTAAGCAATTGACTTCGAACATTACTTGATATACAGTGGAGTATAAATTTTCTTGTAGGTATGGTCGGATTACAAAGTTTTTATCAAAAAGAAGTTAACACAAAATAAAAAGGAAATTAACGTAACAGGAGGTGGAGAAAGCAGTCAATGGAATCGAAAGTGCACAATCATTTGGGGTATTTGAAGGAAAAAAATATTCCGCGCCGGTTGAAACATCCGCAAACGTTGATCGAAACCAACCAGAAGAAAAAACACATACAAGTCATTCTTCGACCAAAAGATCTTTTGTAGAAACCATCGAAATTGAATTAAGGCCAATGGACCAGAGATCTCCAAGTATGCAAGAAAAAAGACGCAGAGAGAGTATCTACATGGATAGTAGTGAATCATCTCCTACAATAAATTCAGCAACGGCACCCAATGAAACTCCTCTTAACTCTCTGCATGCAAGCCAGAGAGAAAATATTTTCGCGCGAAAATGCCAAACGAGTACTTCATCAAAAACACAAAACTTGGTAGAAATGCAAATGCAGATAAACAAGCAGTTTCATGATGAGAAGATGAATAAACTCGAGGAACTCATTGCTGTAAATAAAGATGTAGCTGCTGGTTTGAAAAGAAATTATCGTGCATCTGAAAAACTTTATGATATCCAAAAAATCAAGATTGATCTTCTGAAAAAATACTTCGAAGAAGAAACAGTCGATCATTCAAAGAAAGAGGCTCATCGAAAGATTATGCAGGAGCTTTTTTTGACAAAAAATGAAATTAAACACAATATGTTCTTGTTGGAAGAACAAAGATCACAGTAAATCTTCGGAGGCTCGTAAGCAGGGCTACCATTTTAAATTTATTAATGGGAGTATTTTAGAAGTTCACAGGGGAGTATTTTTTGTCCGAGGGGAGTACAAAAAACAAACATTGCAAACCAAACATGTAAATCATTTAAAAATATATCTTCATTGCATTTATTTTTATATCTGATTTAAATATTATTACTGGCTGGAACGCTGGGCTTCATCCGCTCTACTTGAACCAGCCATCTTAGTCGCTGTATGTGCACTCTTCTGGCTAAGTCGATGTCCTTATATAGGCCGTATAGTTGGGCATTGTACCTTCTCCTCCACTCGCCGTCTATGCAGACGGGACCAAAGACCGCTCGAAAAACTTTCTCTCAAAATAATGGTATTCTCATATGATTTTGACAAAGCCCAGGTCAATTGCCTTCGTTTCATCTCCCCACTGATGTCATTTGCGGAGCTCACATAGAACCTAGGTGGACAAAGTCCTTTACTACCTCAAAATTATATCTGTCTTCTGTGGCATTCTGTTCAATATGCCGACGTTGGGTGTTCTTTTTGTATTCAGCATATATTTTGTTTTGCTTTCATTGACCCATCTTCTATGCCTCGACCTTAATACTCGCAAATGCCCCACTGACGCCCCCTGAGTTCTTCCAACTATGTCAATGTCATCGGGGTAAGCGAGTAGTTGTACAGACTTGTAAAAGATTGTACCTCCGGTGTTGGCTTGTCAGTTTTGTACAATTCGTTCGTATTGAAGAGAGCGCATGATATCGCGTCACCTTGTCTAAGACCTTTTCTGACATCGAACGGTTAACAAAGTACGATTTAATAAACAACATACTCAAATTAGTACGTATCTGTTTGAAATTTTTTTTAAATAATTTAAAGGGAGCAAAATCATGATGAGAGGAGTACGGGAGTACAGTGTATGAGAGGGGAGTACGAATACTCCCGTAGTAGTCAGGCAGCCCTGCTCGTAAGCTTTTGTCCACATACGTACATACATACTTACATATGTGTTTGTACTTTGAATAAGTGTTTTTAGTTTTCCTTACCTGAAACGTACTGAATTGAATGTTCCTTCTTTTGTTTAATACTTTTGTACCTTTATGTTAAAAATTACAAACTATGAATTTTTTTGTAATTAAATTTTATTTAGTTTTAATCAGGATATTTTTTTCCAAAAAGTGTGTTTTACTGCCGAAAACTATCCCTTCGCTGATTTCTTATTTCAACAGCTTGGTTGAACCTTGCACCAGCTGGGATGTCAACCGAATCTTCGGGGTCATTCTCACTTTCGTGTTCATTGGGAGGGGTGAAACCTTCACTCTCGGGAATTTTAAAGTGTATGCAAATGTTGTGTAACGCACAACAAACATTTACGATTTGGGAAGCGTTTCTGGGATCATAGTGCAGTGTTCTGTCTTGCAAAAGACATCGGAATCGGTTTTTTAAGATACCAATTGTTCTCTCTACAATATTTCTGTATTTTATGTGGTTCTTGTTATACCGCCTTTCAGCACTTTCGGGGACCGTATTTCTGTACGGCGTCATAAGAAAAGGTTCCAATCCGTAACCAGAATCCCCTAACAACCACGAATTTCTCATTCCGTTACGGTATTCTCTTTCCATGTAAGATTGAACGCTACTTACATTCCACACAGCAAAATCGTGGCAGGATCCTGGCTGCGTTGAATCTACTGCCATAATGCGCATTAGGTAGTCGCAAACCTAAAAATAAAAAGAAGGTAAGCTGTTGGTGTATACATTAACTTCAAAGTTTTGATAACTTACAACCATCACGTTAAGACTAAAATATTGCTTGCGGCAATAAAACAAATGCTTATCTGTTATAGGTTGCACTATTTTTACATGCGTGCCATCTACGCATCCAATGACGCCTGGAAAACCGGTTCTGTAAAAAAAAAACCTTTTGGAAGCCTTCTTCGGACTTTTCAATTTGAATCCACTTAAAACATAAATTCTCCTCAACGAGGTTGACAAACTCCTGCAAAACTTTGCTGAATGTTGATCTTCCCATAGCTACGTGGAAGTCATTTCCAACTCCTCGTTGATACCCGCCTTCAGCAAAGAATCTGAGACAAGCAGATAATTTGACCATTGGAGTAAGGGTTGAACTAGTCTGCAAGAGATTTCCCATCTCATCTAGAATGTATCTTAATGATTCCTTATTCAATCTGTACGTCTGGATAAACCTTTAAGGAGTATATAATGTCAATATTTATATATAAATATGAGACTTGCCTACGAAAAAGAAAAGATCATACATACATATGCATTTCCATCTCTAAAGGATTTGAATTGTCCCTCAACTTTCTTAGATACCTTCGCGTAACATGGAAAGTTCTTTATCTTTCACTCGTCTCTTCTTCTTCAAGTAAAAGCAAAATTGATACGAGTATATCCATATTCTAAAAAAAAAGAAAACAAGAACCGCCCGGCGGACACAAGTTTATTTAACCTACGTTAAAATACATCTAATAACACAGAACTTTTTGTTCCTAATATAACTTACCATTAAATCTCAATTAAATCACTTACAAAACAGCAAATTACTTTCATAAAAGCTAAGTAATGTAATATTTTTGCATAGAACACGAAATTCTACAATTTTTGACAGCGTTTGAATACATGAACAGCTGATTTCGAAAATGTTTTGTTGTTCTTAAGTTGGCAGAACTTAAAAGTAAATCCGAATGGAAATCAGAACAGGCGTTTTCAATCCGTACGGATCAAATTTTCGTTTCCGTTTTCAAATTCATACAGATACATATGACCCGATTTTTTTAAAAAATGCCTCTTTTTGATCCTTTTTATTTTGTTTGATACTTTTTGAGACCTTTTCGTATAAAAAATATTTTACAAGAAAAACTCGATTTAGTTGCTCATTATCATCACAATCGTTCACAATAAAATTATACTGACTTAATTTCATTTATTTTTTTGAATTATTTTTTCATGTTTATGTTTTGTTTTGTGAGATACAAGCTTTTATGTTAGTTTCTAAATTTTTCATTTCAATATAACTATATGAAGTTCTAACCAGAGAATTGCAGCAAGTAGCTCGTTTTATGACCCACTCGAAATATCCACTGCCTTCACACACATTAGCTTTCATTCTAAGAATTACTTACATTACATTTTATACATTATTTTTATTATTACATACCCTTACATTTTATTGCCTTCATAGCCTGAAAATTATACACTCATTCAATACGAGCTACTTGAAATCATTCGAAGGCTCGTGAATCAGTTATATCTACATTTGTGAATACTCTGATGGAGTAAATACTTTGAATGGGAGCCTACTACGCATTCAAATATTCATGAGTGTCGATTCATACTTGCCTGTTTTCTTTGTGTGTGAGACTGTGGACGGCTGGTGTTTTAGCGAATGATTTCTTTTTGTTGGAACTTTTTTTATGCTCCGTGACCCTTTTTTGTGCCTTTTTCAAATTTTTCAGCGGCAACCCTGATTACAACTTCTATTTCAAAATTTTGATCCATTGATGTAGTACGTATTCACTGCTGTAAAATTTTCAAATGTATCTCCGACGCCATAGGAAGAATGTTCGGTCGGCTTCAAACATTCAATTATAAAAAGCTATCTATTTTCTTCCACCCGTCTTGCCAACGATGATATCCACCCAAGCTGCACTTTGAGTATGCGTTGGTCCCCCGCCACCGCTACCACCACCATCATAAAAGGAAGTCACTTCGGTCGCCCCTAAGTGTTGCATGCAACCAACCACCACCATCAGTACCACACAGCGTCGCATTTACAGTTGTTTTACTGTTATTATTCGCACACGCCGTTAGTTTGGTAATAGTGCTCGAGAAACGTGGTTTCGTTTTTTCTTAGTACCAGCTAATAATTTCCCGTTAGTTAGCGCGCGTAGTAAACGGGAAAACATTGTTTTCTTCTTTTTCCTCGTTTTCCTCTTTGTTTTGTTTTGATTTTGTAATTTTGTGTTTGTACTGTTTTCATTTTGCATTTGACCTGTCTGCACTTCCGCACTTGTGCCCGTATGCACCATCGCCTTGGTGTTTTTTGTAATAATTCATCTGCTGTGTGCATCATTGTGGCGAGAAGCAAGTTTTGACTAGTTGTTCCATCTCCCCTCGCACCACTCCCTCTACCAAATTCATCTGCGAAAGATATCATAGGAGCAACGAAACGAATACGGGAATGCGATAGTAGAGCGTATGAGTGTGTGTACGTATCTAGCACCGGTTGCAACTTGTTGAGTGTATTGGGGTGTGCTCTCGTTCGTTTGTTTCCAAACAGATATTCTTTAATTTTATTGACGAAGAAATGGAAAGTGATAACTATGTAGAGAATCTACTGGACTCGGATGACAACAGGTAAGAAAACAAGAGATAAGCTTTGAATTTTTTGCACAACAAATGAGCTCTTCAAACTGTGATACACATGCTTTGAGTTAAGGTAGCAAGCTATGTCTTTTGATAGTAATCGCTGCCATGTTTGAAATAGATTTTACTGTCATTTTTGGCAAATGTATTTTGTAAGGTGAACGGTTCTGATTTGCGTTGCTATCACCAAAAATGTCCGCTCTCTACCTCAAATTTACGATTAAAATTATCTGTCAACTGAAGCTACAATTTTACGAATTGCAATGAAAATTCAAACAACCTGCTCTGCATTAGATTAACCACAAACAGCGTGTCGTCGCTGCGTCAGGTCAGATGAAAATATTATCGCTGCTTGTGAAAATATGCTTGAGAGTTCAAAATTAAAAAAATCTCATCGTTCGCATCACACAGACCTCAATTTGGAGAATTTTGAGTAACGGCTGAGTATGTATAGACTATCATATCACTCAAATCAATTGGTACACTGACGGTTCAAAAATGTCAAATAAGGTTGGAGCTGGTATCTTTGGCCCTAACTACAAACTCCATTAGGTCAATACACTACTTTTATCCAAGCAGAGGTCTATTCTATCGAGCTCTGCGCCAGAGAATGCATTAGACGAAACCTCCGAAGATCACATATTAATATAATGTCAGACAGCTAAGCAGCATTCAAGGCACTCACGTCCTTTGACTATAAGTCTAAGCTGGTTTGGAATTGTCTCCAGACTCTTTTGCAGCTTGCTGAACATAATAAAATCACACTAATGTGGGTCTCCGGACACAAAGGCATCCCTGGTAACGAAGTGGCTGCTAAGCTCGCCAAGCTAGGTGCCCAACCTACTTACATTGGACCTGAACCCTTCTGCGGTTTACCCACTAGCCAGATTAAAATAGACCTACTTCGCTGCGAACGCGGCCGGCCTAAGGCATTCCAAGAAATTTATTGATTTCTCAATAAACAGAACTAGAGACATTCTATCAATGAGCAAACAGAATGCTAAGATCCTTACTCACTTCCTAACTGGACACTGCTCTCTCAACTATCATCTCAAGAAAATGGACCGTGTTCAATCGGTAACGTGTCGTCTCTATCTTGAAGACACCAAAACAGTCCATCACATACTCTGTGATTGCCCGGCCATAGCCAGACAGAAACTAAAGCACTTTAATAAAGGCGTCACATCACCTTCTGATGTCACCTCTCCCCAACTCGACCTATTCTTAGCTTCATTAATGAACTTGATTGCAGTTAGTTGACAAATCCAAAATAATCAACCAGGGGATAACACAAAAGATCTTTTTAGGTCGCAATGCTCCAGATCATTCTCTGCCTTTCCTCCCCATTCACCTTTAAAAAAAAAATGTACGGACTAGTTTCGACCATCTCTGAAGCTTGTGCGCTGTAGCAGTTACAAACGGACTCCGATTCCGATGAACATGGATGCTAACCGTCAGCCGAAAAAAGTCCCAAACGATAATACATGATGATTTTTTGTCCCGTTTTCTTTGATCGCTGCTTTCGGTAAACTTCATCTGTCATGGAATCGATCAAAAGTTTCCTATTTCTAGGCTCACGAAGATTAAATTTGTTGAAAGTATGAGAATTTGGTATGAAAGAGTTTATCAATGGCTGTCGAATGTCAAAAACTACTTTGACGCTTTTCGATGCGGCGTTATGTACGTTTATGAACAACGCCACCTATGATTCGATGCCTAACTATCGATTATGTACTATACTATCAACTTATCAATCGAACTTACGGCCTGTTACATAAAACGCCATATTTTTTCTACAAAGCATAAATCACAGTGTGGAGAGTTCTTCATTTTATACACTATCGTGCAATGATGCTTACATTTTTATTATAACCACAACACAAGAATAACCATGGGATGTACGTCATAATCAAATCATATTTAGAATGAAATACGTTTTAGTTTTTTGTTGACATTTAATGTCGAAATTAAATTGCCCAGTGTTGGCCAATTGAAGAAGCAACTTTACATGATATCAAACAATGCCGGCTTGGATGTCGTGTCAATTTAAATGCATGCAACACGAAACAAGTAAATCAATTAAAGTTCAGCGCTATATCACTGTAAACAATAGAGATAGTGCATATTATTTCCGTTATTAGTATAATAAATCACTTAGTTGGGCACTGTTTAGCATAGGAGATCTACGTACTCGTAGGTAGATACCTAATTTTTGTTCGGAGGAAAAATTCCGAGGGAAAATTTATTCACGATAACCCTGATTGCCCAAAATCGCAAATTTATTTTTTATGTTCAACCAACCCAACTACGCACGGTGGTTGGTGAAGTACCACGATAATTTATTAATAATCGACGAAACTCACCCAGGACTAAGAGAACATTTTGAGAAAGGGTCCTTCGGTGTAAAAAGCACCAGAAAAGCATTCTCTAGACAGCCAATCGATTTGACGTTGGAACAGACAATAAATGCAGATGCTGCAAAAAGATTGACAGGAGTTATGCATTTCACCAATTCGATATGTGCTCGTCAACGCTGGTCTGAAAGTCACAGCATAAGATCAACGATAATATCGCATGTATTTGAGGAATGTGGATTCCATAAAGCTCAAGATATTACAGCAGACTTGGAAAGAAGTAGAATGAAAAAAAGTTGCGTGCAGGTTCAGAATTTTATGCATTAAATTAAACAAAATATAAATCCTATTGCACCAGAATTAAGTAACGATTTCTTATATAACATTGCAACAGGACGAACAGCACCAAACCCTATAGCTGATTTCTTATTGAACATCGAAAGCAAATGAAGTAATCTACGTGACAAATTAATTTCTAAATGTGCTGAAAACCCTGACCGTTTTGAAAAACCAATTAGAAAAAAAGAAGAAGTCTTAACCTTTTCAACTGCAGTGAAAAAGAAGAAGGTCAAAGTTGCTGGAAAAATACAAGAAATTCGTATGCAACGGGATCTATTCGGACGACTTTTATGTATTTCAATGGAATAAAATATAGATATTGCAAAAGTTTTATCGTATCCTTTGACGCCTGTTCGTTTATCAATGTGCCATTTAAATGGAACAATTTGTAAAACCGATAAATCTGTTCTCATGAAATTGTTGGAGGTAAAAGTTTATAGTCAGGCAGTACGCAAAATTGATATTGTCATTATTGATGGCTTTTTCGTGCTGCATCTCTTAAAGGAAGTTCCAAGAACATTCGGCAACATCTCAAAAAAAAGTTTACAAATGGCTACTAGGTATTCTGCACCCAGAATCGATATCATTTTCGATCGTTATTTTTCACTATCTATCAAAGGTAACGAACATCTTCTGAGAGATAGCTTGGACAACCACGACCACGTAAATTCTGGGCCTGATCAAGTACGTCCAACAGATTTTGTAAAGGAACTGAAAGCGATGGCTAATTTCTTAGCAGTCCATTGGGCTAGTGGTGACATGGCACCCTTTATCGGAACAAATACTGTAAACATAAATTATGACTTTTGTTACTGTTTTAAAACTGACAATGGAAAAGTGAAAAGAACTGTGGAAGACAATTTATCTTCTGAAAAACATGAAGAAGCTGACACCAAAATCGTCTACCATGTTTGCAACATCGATCAAGATGCAAATGTTTTAATAAAATGCTCAGATACAGACGTTATTGTGAATATGTTAGGTTGACGCTGGAAATTTGCCACCGTGTAAATCAGAGCTGCGTCAACATTTCTTACGGGCTCATTATATTTCAAATATTTGGAGAAATGCACATTTAAAAAATCTAACTAATTTATCCCCAATTGAAAATGGATGATTGGAATCTAATGGTGTATATGAGTTTCTTTGGTTCGACGGTTCGACGGACCTGCTTTAGTGAAAGACGTTGTAATCCAACCTCCTGATATTTATGATGAAAACGAGAATTCAGGAGTGGAATCCTCTCTAGTTGATAGTCACACTTTTGACAGTCAAAATTGATGATCACATTTTGTTAGCTCTCCGTAAAACGATCGCAAACCCACACAAAAACGATCGCAAAAATGCGATGATCACGCTGATGGTCACTTTAGAGAGAGCAAAAGGGATGATTGTGATCGTCAACAATCAACTATCACCTTAGAGGATTCCACTCCAGGTACATACATTATGAATATTATAATGCATTATTTTTATTGCAATATTATTGCATATTGATTATTCCATGCAAACTAAAAAATTGTTAAATTCTTTAATTTAGGTGATTCCCCGCATATTGTATTGGTTGACTTCGAAAAGGCATTCGAAAGACAACCACGAGATCTGATATGGGTGGCGCTAAAACATCGAGGGGTTCGAGAAACCTGTGTACAGATGATCATGGGCATGAACGAAGAAGCAAAGACAAGAGTAAGATGCCCCGCTGGAGTAACCGAAGAATTCTCAATCAATGTCGGGGTGCACCAGGGAATCGTCTTAAATCCTTTGCTCTTTATTGCAGTCCTTGACTATCTGCTTGAAGGTAAAGTGAAGGACCCCAAGGTACATCAATTATTCTTTGCTGGCAATGGAGCCATCAAAGGGAGCAACGAGCACTTGATGTATCGGTGGATGCGTTGGAGGGAAATAGATATCGCCTTGGTTAAAAAAGACACAGTACTTGTGCTGCCCGTTCTCTGATCCACTCAGGCCTATTTCAGACATTTATTTGAATGGAACAGTGCTTCCCAAGCATGAAAAGTTCAAATATCTTGGATCTACGAGTATGATCAATAGCAAAGCAACCTGTGATGACGACATCAATCATCGCGTAAACGTAGGGTGGATGAAGTATCTGGAAAATTCCGCTATCTTCTGTGACCCCCAAGTTGAAAGGAGGGCTCTATACCGCAGTTGTGCGTCCAGCGCTCACTTACGGTTCACAATTTTGGACAATGTACAAAAAGCATGAGAGTAAATTAACGACAGCTGAAATGCAGATGCTTCGCATAACAGCAGGAGTGACAAAGCTTAATCGAATAAAAAGTTCGAAGATCCGTAGAAGCCTTTACTTCAAAGAAACCATCTCACGAAGAATAGAGCGCGACCGGGTCAGCTGGTATTGTCGCATTGAAAGAAGAGATCACTTGAACTATGTTAAAAAGGCAATATCAGTGAATATCCCAAAGACATCGCGAAGGAAGGGCAGGCCTATAAACGCCTGGGTCACACAAATGCAACGACACCAGCATTTGATTTGTCTCAGTAACGAAGTTATTTAAAATCTGGAAGCCTGCGATATTTTCTGAGGTCAAGCAGACGAACCCACAGGCGGACCAGTAGAAATGTTCTGAAGTGGGAGGGTTATGATCACTTGTTTTCAGATCATAACGTCGCCGAAATAGGAAGAAAAAGAAGGTGACATGGTCTTCCCTTGATAGCTAGGACAGTTGGCCTGTTTCCCTATTATGCCATCTATTTTGTTATACAATTTACCTATCCGTGGCAGTATTGATATGTCGGCTTTACTGGTCTTCATTGCCGACTCTATTCTTGCCCAAGTATCCGCCTTTTCGTTCCCTTCTATATTATTATGTCGGGGAACCCAACAAAGTTTGATCGATTGGTGTCTGATGGTGAGAAGTCCGTCACGACATTTTGAAACCGCTATTGATTACATTTTATTCGCTGTTATCGCTTTTAAGGCTGCTTGACTGTCGACGAAGACAGTTATTTCCGACGGAGGAAGGTCCTATGCTTTTTGTGTTTTTTTCTATCGCCTGGATCTCAGTTAGAAATACACGGCACCCTTCAAGAAGTCTAAAACATTCCTGTTTTTGAAGTGGCTCTGAGTACAAGCTGCTCATGTACCTATACCCCTTTGAAAACCAGGCATGGAAAGAGAGTGTCTAAACAATCAGGCCAAACGGAGTTGAAGTGTTGTCCAAGCCATAAAGCATTGCAGCACTATTAGACAAAGGACTTTTTTTTAAGGCGGATTAAAATATTAAATTACGTCATTCTTGTGACAAAACTACTCGTATACCCGAAGGCGAATTTTATGACATCGAACACCCTGTACTTAAAAGTTAAGTCAGATTACTACCTGATTAAGCAAATTTATGACTTCGCTGTTGAAGTTCTCTCTAATCAGAACCAATTGCAAAAATTATTAGATTTCGTCGAATTTATTTTTTTTTTTTGTTAATGGCCATCTGTTGGTAACAATTCGCACAATCTTTCTATATCTTGCGATCAGATTACAATATCAGCGAAAAATATAAATAAATGAAATGGTGCAATATTTCTTCAAGGACATTCTGAAAAAACTGCGCTTTAGGAGCAAATGGGAGTAACGCTCCACGGTGCTCCCAATGCATTCTTATACAGTTTTGTCTCATGTTCGAAAATTTACAGAGATGGCATCTATGGGTAAATAACTTAGATGATTTAAAAAATCTTCTATCTCATTGTCAGATATTGCATTGTCTGGCCAGTTCTGGTTTTCGCTTTGTTTTCCAAAATGTTTTGATAAATTCAGTCCAAGTTGTCCTTATAAATTATTTTCGCATTAATTTTAATTGCTTCATTAATACCTTCGAGGTTGTTAAAGTCCGTATTTGATTTTCTTTATTTACTTATTTATTTAAGCTTGATACAAGCAAGAACAAGCGTAGGGTGGATGAAGTAGCGAGAAAATTCCGCTATCTTCTGTGACAGAAAAATGCCACCTAAGTTGAAAGGAAGGCTCTACACCGCAGTTGTACGTCCAGTGCTCACATACGGTTCACCATGTTGAACGATGTACAAAAAGTATGAGAGTAAATTAATGGCAGCTGAGATGAAGATGCTTCGCATGACAGCAGGAGTGACAAAGCTTGATCGAATAAGAAGTTCGAAGATCCGTGGAAGCCTTCACATCAAAGAAACCATCGTATAAAAGTTAGAACGCGACCGGCTTAGCTGGTATTGCCACGTTTAAAGATGAGATCATTTGAACCTTGTTAAAAAGGTAATATCAATGAACGTTCCAAAGACATCGTGAGGCAGGAGAGGCAGGCCTATAATCGCCTGGATCCCACAAATGCGACGACATCGGTATTTCATTGGCCTCAGTAACCGAGTGATCCAAAATCGGCAGGCCTGCCGATATTTTCTAAGGTCAAATAGGCGAACCCCACAGGCGGATCAGTAGGGAGTATTAGGGCAGTTGTGGTATAGTGGAAATAATCTAAGAGAGAGAGTTCACGAAGAGGTGTAGAGGGGCTTTCTTAGGGCTGATAGACTGGAATGAAAGTCTAGGGTGTTCTGTGCGTTATTGATTCATTCTGGGGATTGGTTCGAAATGGCCGTACTTGGCGCGGTGGCGAGGGAGACGAAAGAGTGGTACAGACCTACGGTTTCGAAGGTTGGTGCGAAGAGAAATCATTTTCAGTAGTGTGGGGAATCGATCATACCGGTTAATAAATTGGTGTACGAAGACCAATCTTGGCTGGCGTACTCAATGACTGGTCTGACAAAGGTGATGTAAGGAGATTTAGTAACGTACGGCTTCGAGAATTTTTTAGACCAGCGTTTTATGAAACCGAGAGAAGAATTGGCCTTGTGTACAATTTGATCAATGTGGGAATGGAATTGTAGCTCCCTGTCACAAACAATACACAGATCGCGTATAGTGGAGACTGAGGGAGGTTCTGAGAGGTGGGTGGAGGCATTTACGAGAAAATGTTGTGGGTTGACATTTGCTGACGTTTAGTTCTAAAAAGTTTTTATTGCACCATGTGTGGAATGAATTTAGATCGTTTTGAAGTAAGAGAAAATTGCTGGGGGTAAATATTACGTTGATGATTTTCATGTTATCCGCGTAAATAGACCGTTCAGAGTCTTTTATGATGTTACCAACATCGTTTATAATTAAGACAAAGATCAGCGGACCAAGATGACTGCCTTGAGGAACCCCTGAAGTGGCGTTAATGGGGTCAGAGATGTTGCTCAGACACCAAAGGCACCAAGCGACAAAAACAACAGTAAAATCGAAGGGCTTCAGTCCCAACAGGAGTATGAGTACATCACTGGGGCTCAGAGACGCCGAATTGGAGCCTTAATATGGAGTGGCATTGCACCTGAAGAGGCTAGACACTAAGTGAAGGTCCTCGCTCAAAAGGAAAAAAATGGCAATCACAGTGGATCCAGAAACACAAAGCGTTGTAGGTGCACGGACAACTCTCCTCAAGCGGTAGAAAAGAAACATAGACCGCATACAGAGTCACGTAGGGACACATATACAACGACATTCACCTTTTTTTCGCCACAGGTTGACGCGAGATCGTAGGTAGGTAGGGGTAGGTAAAGTGGCGGTCCAAAAAGAACCCAATTAGCACTTAAGGTGCGCCGTTTTGTTACCACGGACTCGTGTATACCTATTGTAGTGGTTAGTTAAAAGGGGATGTTAAGTTTAAACCCAGCCCGTGGAGTTCAGGAAGAGGATTAGTTCTCCAATCCTCTTGTCCGCTATCTCTCTCAGATCCTCGAAGAAGGGTTTGCCAATAGTTTGTTGTCTGATCTTCGCCAGGGCCAGACATCTGCAAAGGAAATGACATAGAGATTCTTTCTCATTAATATCCCTGCAGCTCCTGCAAAAGGTGTTGTGGGGGATACCAAGCTTGGCCGCATGGTCTCCAACTGGCCAGTGACCTGTGATAATAGCTACGATTTTGGCAATAACTGGTCTTGGTTTGTCTAGTAACTCTTTTGACCTGGGTTTGTTGAAACTGGGCCACGTCTTCCTAAATATGACACAGCTTGTGAGGTTGTTCCACCCGCGATTGGCTAGCTGGAGGAAGTGAAGGTGAATATAGCCCTTAACGGCACCAAGCGGAATGTCGACTCTTTCTGCTAGAGAGCCGTTAAGGGCCGACCCTCGCCTGGCCAGCTCATCAGCACGCTCATTACCCTCATGGTTGCTGTGCCCTGGGACCCAGATGAGAGTGATTCTCGAGTGAGTGCTTTGTTGATTCAATTCAAACCGGCATTGCTCTACCAGTTTTGAAAAGATGCAGACCGCATCAATGGCCTTAATGGCAGCCTGGCTATCCGAAAAAATAGCGATATTGTGATTAGATGTTGGAAGATTGTTTAGCAGGCGGCAGGCTTCTCGAATCGCAAGAAGCTCCGCTTGGAAAACGCTAGCAGAGTCTGGGAGACGGAAGGACCTTGTTATATGGTATTCAGCTGGTCAGAGAAGATGCATGCGCCGACTCCGCAGTCCATCTTCGAACCGTCCGTGTATATCCCTATATCATAGTTGCAGGTAACGCTTCCGTTCTTCCATTCTTCTCTGGAAGGGAATTTTGCTAAGAACGATTTTCTGAAGTTGAGTTTGGGTATCGTGTAGTTGGTCGAGGGCGCAACCAGTTCACTTGGTATCGTCTCTAGGACCTTGCCGTGACCATATGGCCTTATGGTCCAGCATCCATATTCCCTGAGCCGGACTGCGCTGCATATAGCTGTGTCTATGATGTGTAGTTCGAGAGGGATCAGATGCAAGATCACACTGAGAGCATCTGTTGGAAAAGACCTCATTGCTCCTGTGATACCCACGCACGCCGATCTCTGTACTTTATTTATTCTGTCGATATTGTACTTTTTGCTCAAAGCTGGCCACCAAATGATAGCGCTGTAAGTAAGAATTGGATGCACAACGGCTGTGTACATCCAAAGGGTCATCTTTGGCTGGAGTCCCCATTTCTTACCGAATGTTTTATTACAGGCATAGAAGGCTACGCTTGCCTTCTTAATTCGCTGTTCTATATTGAGTTTCCTTGGTTTTAGTGGTAAACAGCATCATTTCAGTGTTTTCCGGATTTACTCCGAGGCCACAGCTCGTAGCCCATGAGTGTACCTTATCCAGAACCCTCTCCATGAGTTGACTTATCGTGGAGAGGAACTTTCCTGATACCAGTATAACCATATCATCCGCGTATGCGGATTAAAACCCTCCCTATCAAGTCGCACCAAGATTTTATTAATCGCCATTAACCAGAGCAGGGGGGAGATGACTCCGCCTTGTGGAGTTCCTCTGTTTACCGTCTTAGTTGTACTACTGTTGCCTAGTGTTGCATGGATTATACAAGTACTGAGCATAGAAAATATCCATTGGCTAATAAAGCCTTCTACACCTAACTCGGTGAGAGATTCCTGAATAGATTCAGTGAAAATGTTGTTGAAGGCTCCTTCTATATCAAGAAATGTGGCGAGAGTATATTCTTTGCAGTGAAGAGTTTTTTCCACTGTACGCACGACCTCATGAAGAGCAGTTTCTGTGGACCGCCCTTTGAGATACGCATGCTGGGATTTCGACAGTGGAGAACTCAGGTTATCGCGGATATGGAAGTCTGGGATACGTTCTAAAGTTTTCAAAACAAAGGAGGACAGGCTTATGTGTCTAAAATCCTTCGCGGATTCATGTCCTCGCCGGCCCGCCTTGGGGATGAAAAACACTTTGACACGTCTCCAGGTTTGGGGAACATGGCTTAGGTTTAAGCAACTCCTATAAATCGGTAATAGCCAGGGAATTGTTATGTCTTGCAATTTCTGCATCATAATAGGCATGATGCTGTCAGGGCCAGGTGACTTATAGGGAGAGAAGCTATTTATAGCCCAGGAGACTTTATCCTCCGTAATAATGTTTGCGATGTTATCCCAAGCTGCCAGTGGCATACAGGTGGAATTAGCTTGTTCTACTCTAATCTCACTGCAGCCTGGGAAGTGAGTACTCATCAGGAATTCCAGAGATGCCGCAGAAGAATCCGTCCAGCTTCCATCCGTCTTTTTAAGAAAGGGCGGGTTGCTATGCCCTTTGGACAAAATTTTGCTGAGCCTTGCGGATTCTTTAAGGGACTCGATAGACTGGCAGTAATCTTTTCAGCCCTGTTTTTTGGCTATTCTGATGGACTCCTTATATATTTTTAGGCAGTCCTTGTAGAGCTGCCAGAAGTTGTGAATGTAGCAGATATTGAAGATCGCTCTGGTCATCTTCCTAAGCTTTGATAGATCTTCATTCCACCATGTTGGGACTTTCTTTCGCGAGATCGTACGCGCAAGTCACGTCAAACGAAAACAAATTAAGATCAGCTGCAACAGATCCGGTCAGCCAAATATTTACCATTATATTGGAAAAATTTGAGGAGCAAAACAGCTACTTAAGATACTAACGTGGAATGCAAACGGCTTTCTGAAAAAAATCGACGAGTTAGAAGTGTTTCTACGGAAAAATGATATTGATATATGTTTGGTATCGGAAACGCACCTAAAAAGGGGACTTATACCAAAACCAAAAAGTTACAGCGATTACCATGCGAATCATCCTTCGGAAAATGCGAGAGGCGGGTCCTCTCTTTACATCAAAGACTGTATTAAGCACTCCGAAAACATAGAAATAGAATTTGATTGTATGCAAATAAGCTCAGTCTCCGTAAAAACAAACCACTTAGACTACAACATCAGATCTAGTTACTTCCCTATATAAGCTAAGACGACCTCGTTCGTCTCTTTGACTCACTCGGACCTAATTTTGTCTTAGGTGGTGACTTTAACGCGAAACACACTTTCTGGGGATCAAGATGCAATTCGACAAAAGGCAGATTATTGTACAAAGCCAGTATGAAACGTGAGGTGAACTTTTTTTCGACAGGACCAACTTATTGGCCAACTGACAAAAATAAAATCCCTGACCTCGTCGACTTCTTTATCGCAAAAGGGTTAACTAAAAATTTGACGGCAGTCGAAGAATACTATGATCTATGCTCAGATCACTCAGCAGTCACTCTGAAAATAGGTGGAAGTCTAGTAAAAAAAGAAGGACCGCCTAGGTTAACTAGTAACAAAACTAAGTGGGACGCTCTCAGAAGAGACTGCAAGGAAAGTGTTGCTTTAAATGTACCGCTAAAGACACCGTTCGAAATAGAAGAAGAAATCGACAAGCTCGTCGAAGCCATTCAGAGCTCAGCGTGGAAAAACACTGCTTTGCGGAAGACAGAAGCACGGAACAATAAAGTCAAATACCAGCCTGAAATCGAAGACCTCATACGAGAAAAGAGGAGAGCTCGCAAGAGATGGCAGATGACGGATAAATCTTATCTGAACCACCTTTGTAACAAGCTAAAAATGTGCTGCAGGACCTAAAAAATCACGAGACTTCTACTTACCTCGAGGGTTTGACCGCTGATAAGTATTCAAACTACTCTCTATGGAAAGCCTTGAAGTCCATAAGGAAACCTGTAATACACTCGCCGCCAATTGAGAAAGCTAACGGGGAATGTGCAAAAGAAGACAAAGAGAAAGCAGAATTATTTGCCGATCACTTAGAGGAAACGCTCAAGCCGTTCGATGGACAACCGTTGATCGAAGATCCGAATGATAATATGGCACCCGATAACTTTAAAGTAAAAACCGTATCCCTGTCCGAACTTCGAATGACAATTAAAAAATTGAAAAATATCAAGGCTCCGGGATATGATTTAATCACTGGCGAAATTTTGAAAGATCTACCGAAAAAAGTGCTGGTTAAGTTGCTCTACATTATAAATGCTTCTTTAAGACTATTATATTTTCCAAGGCAATGGAAAGTCGCCGAAGTTATTATGGTTCCGAAACCGGGAAATGTGCAAATGACAAGAAATCATATAGACCCATTTCACTTCTGCCAATAATATCTAAGGTCTTCGAGAAACTTCTGCTGGACCGATTGCAACTAGTAATTGAAGAAAGGCACTTGATCCCGGATCATCAATTCGGCTTTCGGGTCAAACATTCCACAATCGATCAGGTGTATCGAATAACGAACGAGATTGAAAAAGCTCTAGAAGGGAAAAAAATATACTCTAGCGCTTTTCTCGAAGTATCGCAAGCCTTCGACAAGGTATGGCACGAAGGCCTAATGTATAAGCTAAGGGTAATCTTACCGGAAAAGTTGTACAGAATATTGGAATCTTATCTTAAAAACAGACTTTTCCGTGTTAGACACGGGAGCGAATATTCGGATTTCAAAGAAATCTACGCCGTCGTTCCGAAAGGAAGTGTTCTCGGTCCAATCCTGTTCCTGCTCTACACAAGAGATATACCAGAAGACGGAGGGACCGTTGTAGCAACGTTCGCAGACGACATGGCTATTTAGATTTAGAGAAATATATTGGCTACTCGGAAGATACTCGAAGTCAAGCGTATACAACAAACTGCTTCTGTATAAGCCAGTCCTAAAACCGTCTTGGACATATGGTATACAACTTTGGGGTTGTACCAAACCAAGCAATATGGCTCTACTGCAAGCATTTCAAAACAAAATACTAAGAGCAATCGTGAATGCTCCTTGTATACCAAGGAATAGTGGTTTTCACAGAGATCTAGGAATTGCTACCGTGAAGGACGAAGTAACAAACTTTGCTCGCAAACTTCGTACCCGTCTTCATGTTCACTGCAATAATGAAATTATCCGTACTATGGACGTGACAAACCTTGAGCGCCGACTACAAAGAACAAGACCTTTCGACTTAGCGCCGTAAGGAAAAACCGCATGTAATAACGGTATTAGTAGGCAGTGGCGTAGTGAGTGGGGGCAAGGGGGGCACAGGCCCGGGCGGCACTTTACTAGGGACGGCACTTTCTACAGGCAAAACAAATGAACTTGCCAATAAAAGCCCACTCGAACTATTAAAATATATATTACAGTATAGACTGGAAGTTAGTCTGCCTAACATAACAATAATGCTTCGTCTTTTTTTCAAAATTGCTACAAGTAATGCCGGCTGTAAGAGGAGCTTCTCAAAATTGAAGCTTATTAAAAAATATTTAAGGTCCACAATGAGCACTCTAAGGCTATCTAATCTGGGTATCATGGCTATAGAGCAGGAAATCACAGAGACCATCGATACTAAAAGAATAATAAGAGATTTTGCCCTGATGAAAAGTAGGAAAATAAAGTTTTAAAGAAGTTTTCTATAAATAAACAAAAAAAATGAATTACATACCTATGTACCTGAATTATGTGCCTACATATATAACTTTTTTTTTCGAGGGTAGGTGAAAATCTTCCATAAACACTATGAAAATAGCAAGCGCGTGCTCATAGTTGTGTCAGATTTTTACTGACTAGAAAAACACCACCCTTCGATATAACGATTTACAACGAAGTAATGACTTATCAAGCAATTTTTCCATCACGAAATAAAAACGTTTGGCGAGTTACTTTCTACTGAAAGATCTTGCATGTTCCGCAATCTAGACGCGGTTAATCATTATCTCGCCAAGTCGAAAGGTTTCGTCCTTTGTAGTCGGCGCAATAAATTGTTCTCATCCAAAATTTGTAGGACTGCATTGTTGACTTTTATTGTTGTTGATTTTTATGCTTTATCACGAAGCTTCTAGTGTCAGCTTCGATTGTCGGAATTCCGAGGTCCCTGTGGATATCGTCGTTTCTAATATACCACGGTGCTTGGACAAACTCTCTTAGCACTTTATTTTGAAAACTTTGTAAAACATTGGCATTTGTTTTTTTGGTACAACCCCAAAGTTGTGTACCGTAGGCCCACACCGGCTTTAGCATTTGCTTGTATAAAAGCAGTTTGTTCTCAGTACTGAGCAGGGAATGTTTTCCGAGTAACCAGTAGAGTTCTCTATATTTGATTTCGAGTTTTTTACGTTTCATTTTCACGTGCGAATTCCATTTCAGCCTTGCGTCGAGTGTCATTCCCCGGTATTTGGCCTCATTTGCAAAAGGTATTCGGGCCGAGTTTAGGAAAATTGCCAAGTCATTAGTTTTCTTGTAAGTGAAATTCACGTGAACAGATTTAGATTCGTTGAGGGCGATCCGCCAGTCCCTCGTCCTTTCATTTACATTATTTAGCGCGTTTTGCAGTTTTGTCATCGGCAAACGTAGCAAGGATAGTGCCATCGTCTTTCGGTATATCACGAGTATATAACAGATAGAGAAGCGGTCCAAGCACGCTTCCTTGCGGTACGCCGGCCAAATTTCTTTGAGCTCCGAGTTTTCGTTTCCATGTCTAACATGAAAGAGTCTATTCCCGAGATATGATACTAGAATATTATATAAGCATACAGGGAGAACTTGTCGTAGTTTGTATTTCAAGCCATCATGCAACACCTTATCAAAGGCTTGCGAGACGTCAAGACATACGCTTGAGGAAATCTTTTTTCTTCAAGTGCTTTCTCGATTACGTCAGTAATTCTATGCACCTGGTCAATCGTCGAATGGTTACTTCTGAACCCAAACTGGTGGTCAGGGATAAGATTATTTTCTTCTATAACCGGTTGGAGACGCCTTAATAATATCCTCTCGAAAATTTTCGACATGATTGGAAGAAGCGAAATTGGTTTATACGATTTTACCTCATTTGGCGGTTTTCCTGGTTTTAAAACCATTATGACTTCCGCAACTTTCCATTGGCTCGGCACGTGTTTTAATCTGAGTGCAGCATTTACCATATGGATAAGCTTAATCAATGCTTTTCTAGGTAAAACTTTGAGAATTTCTCTGGAGATCAAATCATAACCAGGAGATTTCTTAGGTTTTAGATTCTCGATCTCATGTTTGAGTTCCCTTAGCGTTGAACTAGTGATCGTCAAATCGTCAGATGGTAAATCTAGCCTATTGCGGTTGTCGTAAACAACTTGACCATCGTACGGCATAAAGGTTTCTTCCAGGTGGCCTGCAAAGACGTCCGCTTTTTCTTTATCTTCTCTTGCCCATTCATCTTTTTTTTTTTTTTTTTTTGTCGGGATAGGAAACACTCGACTGGAGCACTCAGACACAACTGGTCCATTGTACTGCCAGAGAGCAAACCCTGATTTACCCATTTTGTTGGAATTTCCTTGACTTTCGAAGAAAGCCAAGCAAGCACTTCAGTGATGAGGAGCTTACAGTACCAGCACTCACCACATCCGCACCGAAGATCTGCCACCTGATACGAGCAAAGGCCGGACACTCACAGAGATAATGTTCCGCGGTGTCGTCACTTTCTCCACAAGCGTCGCAAATTGTAGTGTCACTTAAGCCTAACAAGTTAAGGTGCTTGGCAAAAGCGAAGTGGCCTGTCAAGACGCCGATAAGTTGTCTACAGTCTTTTCTGCTGAGAGACAGCAAGAATGCCGCTGATTTCTTACAGACGTCCGGGAGCATGCGTTTAGTCAACCTGCAACCTGGAGAGTCATGCCACACACAATTGTGCTCGTGAGAGACCCAATCGTCAATGGAAGCCCTAACTGAGGACGCTGGAAGACCCAACACGGGTTCGGGACCGGAGAAAGCCTCCTCTGAGCCTTGTCTAGCAATCTCATCGGAGATCTCGTTCCCCAAGATCCCAGTGTGACCTGGGACCCAGATAAGAGACAGAGAATTCAGCCTTGCGACCGAGTTCAAAAAGTTTTTGGTTTCACGAACTATTTTGGAAGTGGTTAAAGGGTTAAGCAAGGCCTTAAGCGCAGCCTGACTGTCACTACAGACACAAATGCTACGTCCCTTCCACCTGTTCTTCACAACATAGTTCATGGCCATTAGGATTGCATAAGTTTCCGCTTGGAAAACAGACGCATATTTGCCTAACGAGAAGTGAAGTCTAATGTTGTCGACTTCCACGAAGACCCCAGCGCCAGACCCTTGACTGGTTTTGGAACCATCCGTGAAAATACGACTACATTCCATTCCCGGCTCAGATTCTGACCGAAGCCAGTCCCACATAACATCTATCCAGGAACCATATGTGCGGAACAAGCGCATATGTGGATTTGGTGGTGTTCGTGGAGTAACGGTGCTATGTGACGAGCGATCTGAAAGACCGAGAGCTTGTCTAATTGTGCCGAATTTCCTCTCAGTAACCAAGCTTGGACAATTTTGTGGTCAGGACTTGGTTGCTGCAGCTGTAAGCTACGAAACAAATGGAAGTTGGAAAACTTTCGTCGTTGCGTCGGCTTATTTCCCTTATGATTCGGTAATGCCTCCACCACCGAAGGCGGTTGCCGAACTCATAAAGTATTGTGACACTCGGGAGACGGGACTAGTCATATGCTGCGATGCTAATGCTCAGAATACAGTCTGGGGCAGCAGCAAATGCAACATACGAGGAAACCATCTCCTAGACTTTATACTGTCATCTGGTATGACAATAAACAATGTTGGCTCCCAGCCAACTTTTGTTACGGCAAGGAGGCAGGAGGTAATTGACTTGACTTTATCTAATAGGTACTTCAAGTCGATTACTAACTGGAGGGTACTGCCGGAAGTGTCCTTATCAGATCATAGATACATCGTTTTCCAAATCGAATGCGAAGCTTTAACTTTGCAGGAGAGGAGGAATCCGAGGAAAACCAACTGGGTGCGGTTTAGAAAAGAGCTAGACAGATCTGTCAAAACTCCAGCTAAACTCAGAACGAAACGAAAGGTTGAGGAAGCTGTTCAAAACCTGACCAGTGTCCTTACCAACTGTTTTGAACTGGCGTGTCCAATGACAAAAAACTCCTGCAGAACGCCGGTTCCCTGGTGGAGCCCGGAACTGCAGCGGCTTAGGAAAGAGTCCAGAAAACTTCTGAATAGGTCTCTTAAGACAAATTTAGAAGGTGACTGGGATCTCTTTAGATCGAAGCAAAAAGACTATAAGAAGTTAATTCGTTTGTCGAAAAGTGCTTCTTATAGAGATTTTTGTGAAAAGATCGAGACACTCGGTGAAACCAGTAGGTTGGTTAAAGTCCTCAAAAGAGGTAAGCCGACCAAACCGGAGTCACTCAGACGGTCTGATGGCAAGTTTACTGAGACAAAAGCGGAAACTTTTAGTCTTCTGCTGGAGACTCACTTTCCTGGCAATCGGATAATCACTAGGTCGCAGCTTGGCCCGCTTACCCAGGCTGAGCTTGATCTAAGTCAGAAAACTCGGCACAGTTGGTATATTGCATCAGCCGTGGTAACAGATGAGGCCATCAAATATGCTGTGGCATCTTTTGATGGTTTCAAATCGCCTGGCACCGATGGAATATATCCGGCTATGCTGCAACAGGGTATAGATCAGCTATTGCCAACTCTGAAAAGAATTTTCACCGCTGGCTTGGCGCTGGCATATATTCCTACACCTTGGCGGACTGTCAGAGTAGCTTTCATACCGAAAATTGGTAAGGAAGACTATTCGCTCCCCAAGAGTTTCAGACCTATAAGTTTGACATCCTTCCTACTGAAAAGTATGGAGAGACTGGTAGAATTTCACGTGCGCAAAGTTGCTTTGAAACTGCATCCACTATCGGAGATGCAGCATGCTTACCAGCGTGGGAAATCCTGTGAGACCGCACTTCAAAATCTAGTGGCCCATTCATCTTGATTTAATTTAATTGGCGGCGCGGGGACTTTGGGCCTTTTGGTGCCTTCTACAGGTTTCCAAAGTGAATAGTTGGAATATTTTTTCGCTGTTAAACTTTCAAGGTAAGAACCTATTGCACGATTCTTAGAACCCTTAATAGTCTTCTTCAACGAATTGCACAGATGATTCAAGTGTGGTCTATGCTACGGAGCACGACTCTGGTGTTATTTTTTACGCACCGTCTTTCTTCTTTCCTTGACCTATTCCTTTATTTCCGGAGGATATCGTAAGCCGTATTTGTCCGGCGTTTTCCTTGAAATGGGAGTATTATTCTAAAAGGCGATCTGTACGATCTCAACGAGCGATCAACTTCAACCTCGAGTTCATAGGGTGTCGTAAAGCGAACGCTCAGCTCAACATTATCTTCAATTTCGTTCCTAAAGCCTCTCCAGTTAGTTCTTCTACCAGTTTATCTCGCTGGCTCTAGGTTATAGACTAGTTTTTTGCTCAATGCCAAAGTAACTGGGGAATGTACAGACAACAGATCAAAGCTCTCTTTAACTTTTATGTGGTTGGTATATATTCCTTTCACAACGAAAAAATCGATCAGGTCAGGTATTTTCGAAGTATCAGTTGGCCAGTAAGTCGGTTTACCCGTCGAATGGAAATCACAACTGTACTCCATACCTGCCCCATAGAGCATTCTACCTTTTTTTGAACTGTATCTTGAGGCCCAGAACGTATGTTTCGCATTAAAGTTGCCGGCAATAATGAAATTAGGTTTCAGCGATTCAAAGAAGTTAGTAAAACCACTTTTTTCAAGTGCGAAACGAGGTGGACAGTAGATAGATGAGATTTTAAGAGTACGCTGACTATTTTTAACTCGAATCGTGCACAATTACAAAGCTTCAAGCTCTATCTTTACTTACTTACTTATATCCTTTAACCCCTCGGGGGGCATAGGGCGTCAACCACGCCTGCGCGCCATCGTGTTCGGAGTTCTGCAACGCGTTTAAGCTGCCTCCAACTCATTCCTAAAGAGCTCGATTCCTCCTCAACTGTTCTGCGCCACGTTTGCCTAGGGCGTCCCGCTATTCTGCCTGCCTCGTTGAGCGGATTTCACCGCATGACGTATTTCGCAATGGAGTTGTCTTCGCGCCGTAGGGTGTGTCCAATCCATTGCCACTTTCTTCTTCGTATAGTAATGCTTATAGGTTCTTGGCCCGTTCTCAGATAAAGTTGTTCGCTGGAGATGCGGTTCAGCCAAAAAATCCTCAAGATGATTCTTAAGCATTTGTTTACGAAGACTTGCAGCTTGCGTGTGTTAATGGTGTCCACCTTCCAGGTACTGCACCCATAAAGCAGCACTGATTCTACGTTGGAGCGGAACAGTCGTAGCTTGGTTCTTAAGCTAATAACATTGCTTCTCCAGATTTTGGACAGCATTCCGAACGCAGCTTTAGCCTTCCCGATTCTGCTGCACACATCCAGTTCGGTGCCACCGCGATTAGCCGAGACGACACTTCCTAAATATAGAAAGTTATCAACTTTCTCGACTTGCTTTCCGGCAATGTTAAGTTGAGCGCGGGTATTGGAAGTACTCAGGGCTTTTGTTTTGGCTGTGTTTATTTTTAGCCCCACTTTTTTTGCCTCAGCTTCTAGATTTTGGGCCATCAAATGAAGATCCATTATCCGATGTGAAAGTAGACAAACATCGTCAGCGTAATCTAGGTGTTTAAGGTAAGATGGCATAGTCCAACGAATTCCAGAATGAGCTTCCGTCAATGCTGCACGGAGTACATCGCTGATAACCACCAAGAACAATAGTGGTGACAGTATGCACCCTTGACGTACTCCACTTTGGACTTCAAAATCGTCCGACACCTTACCATTGTGCACGACGTTACACTTGCCGCCCTCATACGTAGCCTTGATAATAGCTATAAGTTTTTCTGGAATGTCTCTCCTGCGCAAGGCCAACCAAATAGCATCTCGATTCAAGCTGTCGAAAGCCTTCTCGAAGTCGATAAACAGTAAATGTAGCGGAGACCTATACTCAACGCATTGTTCGATTATGATCCGTAAGATGTTTATGTGGTCGATGCAGGAGGATCCAGCGCGAAAGCCTGCCTGTTCGACATCGAGAGTTGAATCTAAATGTTCTTTAATTCGTTCTAGAATTATTTTAGCTATTATGTATTTTGGCTACAGCTGGAAGAACACATATACCTCTCCAGTTACCACACTCCATCAAGTTACCCTTCTTTGGAAGCTTAATGATCATCCCCCTTTTCCACTCCTGTGGAAATTGTTCACTATCCCAAGCTCTCCGTATTAGCGGATGCAGCAAATCTGCCGATGTATTTCGCAACGCTTGAAATAGCTCGGCAGGGATGCCATCAATACCCACCGCTTTGTTTTTCTTGAGGGACTTGATTGCTGTTATTATTTCAGTTTTACTGGGAGGTACGGTGCGAATTCGGGAATTTGTTGCTTCGAACTGCTCATTCGAATTCAAGATCATATCGCCGTCGCCTAAGTGAATTAGCACTGTAGCAAAATGTTCTCTCCATCTAGTGAGCTGATCCTCATCCGAGATCAGAAGGTTACCGTCTAGACTCTTCACTGGATGTTGTTTGGAGTTTCGACCACCAATGAGCTCCTTAGTGATTTTGTAAACAGTCCTACTGTCGCACCTACTCGCTGCTTCTTCAGCCCTTGAGGCCAGTGAGTTGACATATTGACGTTTGTCACGTCTCACACTACGCTGCACTTCTTTCTTCTTCGGACGGTATTGGGCAATGTGCGGTGGTGTTTCTGCTTTTTACCGACATACGTGCGTGCCCCAGTCGCAAAAGCATTTTTCACAGCACTCCAGTGGCCATCCATGTTCTCTATGCTGCTGATTGCTTCTGCTTCTAAGGCAAGATGGTCCCTGAACTGTTGGCGCGATTGGGGAACCTTGAGCCTGTCGATATTAAACCTGGTGATATTAAGTAGGTTTGAGCGGTTGCTGTTGACGGATGCAGTACGAAGGCGTAAATGAGCCACCATAAGATGGTGATCTCGTTCTTGTCCGACGTCAGCTCCACGTCTGTTTCGGACGTCCAGGAGACAATTTCTAAAGCGGCGACTGATCGCAATGTGGTCGATCTGGTTGGATGTTCGTTGCCTATCAGTAGAGACCCAACTGATTTTATGGCAGGTGTTATGCTTAAACAGCGTACCTCCGATGACTAGGCGGTTGGTATTGCAGAAGTCCACAAACCGCTCACCATTGTCATTACGGTCTCCCACGCCGTGAACTCCCATCACGTGCTTAAGCATGGTGTTGTCGCTACCCACCTTGGCATTGAGATCTCCCATTACCATTACGATATCCCCATTAGGCGTTTGGTTGTAGGCGGCGCCTAAGTGGCTATAAAAATTATCCTTTTCATCCTCAGTCGCGTCTAGAGTCGGAGCATAACACTGTATGATGGTAATTTTTCTGACTCTACTCTGGAACCTAGCCGTCAATATCCGGTCACTATGGGGTTTCCAGGATATGAGGCTACTACGTGCTGCTGGAGTTAGCATGAGTCCTACGCCAGAACTCCGTGCACTTCCAGCTGGTTTACCAGAGTAGAGCATCACAGTGCTTTTTGTTGGGGAGATGTATTCCCCAGCATCGTACCACCTTATCTCGCTCAGCCCTAAGATGTCTATTTTATAGCGTGCGAATTCGCGCTCCAATTGGAGGAATCTGGCGTTATAAGGCCCTTCCTTGAGTGAGTCCAGGAGGGTCTTAACGTTCCAGAATCCGATCGTTGTCCGTGTCCGATAGCCAAAGGTCGTCAACAAATGATCAGTCCGTATCCGAGGCGTATGTTTCCGTTTCGGAGCAATGATTTTTTTTTATGGTTGCGGCTCGCTGGGCCACAGACCAACCGACACTTATCCTGTTTTTTGGCGCAGGAAGCTCGCCATTCGTCCTCTCCCGTTAGCAATTTCCGAAGAAATTCCCAGTTGGCACCACGAGGAGGTGGGAGTAGGGCTTACTAACAGAGCTGCTAGGTTTTCGGCTGCAGTGGCTCCTACTCATTACTTAGCGGACCAGCACCTATCGGGAGATGCTGCCCCTACGAGGCTTTTGTTAGTCGTTTGCCAAGCTCTATCTTTAGGTCTTCGGATTGTTCGCTGCAGTCTTTAATAAACAAGGATGATCCGCCTATCACTTTTCCCGAAGGGTGACAAGCGTGGTAATCCTTATAGCCTTTTATTTTTAAATGCGATTCGTTTTTTACGTGGGTTTCAGAAATCAAGCAAATATCAATATCTTTTTCACGCATAAATATTTCCAATTCTTCAAGTTTTTACAAAAGTCCGTTTGCATTCCAAGTACATATTTTTAACATTCGTTTGTCATTCATATTCTAGTTGAAGTGCGCATTTTCTGAGAATTTTTTTCAAGCTTTTTGATTTGTTTTTCAAGTTTCGCGAGAATAACTGAGAAAACATGAGAAAAAGGGTCCGTTGAAATTTCAACGTTTTTTGGTTTTTCGGAAGCCGCGGCCTGAGCGTAAGACTGCATTGCTGCTGTCCGAGGGTCATTACCCGGTGGCTTTTTCGATGTTAGCTTTTCAGTACCGTTTCTTTTAAGAGCAGAGGTCGAGGACTTTTCTGTTGTCACTCTTTCCCTCCCCTTTTTGTGCTCTGAACCCGGTAGTTTTAGTTTGCCTACTTTCTCCGGCGCGATCTTTGGCTCAGTTGGCAATTTTGATTTTGTATTTAGTGGCTGTTTTTCTGAAGAATTTTAATTTAGATAATTAAAGTTTAATGGGAATTACCGTTGTTTATTTGATATCCTGAGGTAAGTAATTTTTATCCACTTAGAGATTGGGAAATCGGAAAGTAACCAATATGGGAAAGTTTTAAATTTGCAGCTTCATTTTTGCTTCACTTGCTAGAAAGTAGTACGAACAACAGTCGACAAAGTTTTGAAGAGAAATTTTACCAAGTTTATTGACATACATATGTGTAGGTATAACTGGTTGAAACCGTAGACAAAGGTTTTTTTTTTAACACTACAGAAGTGTAAACTACTTGTTATGGTAACTTAACATCACATCACAAAAATGAAAAAAATGAGACATAGATACTATGAGTACGCGCAGCCGGTTCTCATAGTGCCTCTTTGAAAAAAAAAAAAAAAAAAAAATCTTTTTTGGAAGAGATTATGGAGACCCTTTAAATGTTTTTACATAATACGGGCATTGAAAGAGATAGTGGTTAGACACTCAGATGTCATGTTTCAGACAAATTCCGGGGATGGCGGCGTCCAGTTAACTAAGGAGATTTTTTTTTTTTAAATAGATAGGCAGATATTTACTTGGTATATAGACTTACAATATTGGTTTGTTACCGTACATTTAAAATACAGTGATGTCATCTTATATCTTCCAATTGAAATATTTGTGTTTGCTGCAATCAATGGTATATACTTTATTAAAAATGAATTCGAACTCTGAAGGAAAAATTAAAATTAATTATTAAGGCCTTGCCTAGCCCTTTAACCAATTCCAAAATAGTCCGTGAATGTATAAACTCTTTGAATTCGGTCGCAAGGCTGAATTCTCTGTCTCTTATCTGTGTCCCAGGCCACAGTGGGAGCTCGGAGAACGAAATCTCAGATAATATTACTAGATAAGTCTCAGAGAAAGTTTTATCAGAACTCGAACCCATGGTTTCTGCATCCCCGGTTAGGGCTTCCATTGATCATTGAGTTTCTTACTCGTATCAGGTGGCAGATTTTCGGTGCTGACGTGGAGAGTGCTGGTACTGTAAGCTCATCATTACTGAAGTGCTTACTTGCCGAGGAAGACAAAGAAATTCCAATAAAATCGGTAAACCAGTCGTTTCCTATCATGATAAAAAACAAACAAAAAAAAAACTAGAAATTGTGCCACAATTTTAATATTTATTGCCAAGACAAAATAATTATGTCAAATTACTTAAAAACTACTTCAAATTCATTTCCGTAATTAAAATGCAAAAAAAAAGGAAATTGTCGACTGACAATAGAATCTCAATTAAATAATTAAAGTAGACAATTGCATGAGAACGTGATCTACTCAGTGTGTTGATACATCCAATTCTGATGAATTAAATTGTAGCCATTAATATCATCTCAATCTCCATATGATTCGCAGTTGAAAGGTGACTTAAAACAAATTAATGTATATTAACTTACTTACAAAACTAGTTTGTCGTTACACCGATTTATATCAAACGAAATGGGGACTTTGCACTTGAACTTTGCCACTAAGTGAGGCGACAGAGGCATTTAACTTGTCAATTGCACAACCAACGATAAACGCTATCATATGAAACGGTAATAAAACAAATAAATAGCTAGTTGTAGTGTAATAAAATAATTAAACTTCCGACAAATGACGGCGGGTCTTGCAAAGAGAAGCAACATAATCCACACGCCGCCAATGCGGATTGTATCTAGATATTTTGTATGACTTTCTTTTTTTGTTTTTACTGAAGACTAAGCAAACCTTAGGCACATGAACGACTTCTTGCGATATCAGTGCGGCCTGTAGGGGGCTTGGTAATTCAATGTAACCAGCCAACCGATCAGCAGCCGTCTTCCGCTTTTTACACCAAAGCGTTACAAAATGTATTTCCACTTTGTGATGCAATAAACATGAAGTGCTATTAAAAAGTCAAGGAAATAGGTACATTCTGTTATTACTTTTCAAGACTGACTTTGAGCTCCAGTAAATGCGTATAGAGCTGCATCTGGGGTATGATTTTCATATTTAGATGCTTTATGAGGAAAGATGTTTTTTACAGGCGCGATGGTAGATTTGAATGACGCGTTGTTATGCAATCCTACTTAGTATGCTTAAAGCCTGATTTTTATGAGTATTAGTCGTAAAATGTATGATGCAAATACTGGAATCTCTTTATTTTTATTGCGAATTTCTTGGGGAACACCATATTAACTTTGCGACACAAAACGATAGAATTTCCTTAGAAGTCATTCAAATATTAGAATTTCTTATTTAAAAATATTATACAAAATTCTGGTGACATTTTGGCTCCATGTTCATATGGTATAACAGGTGGGACATAGTGATTTCTTTTTAAATCATAGGTCATTTTGACACTGACAGCTGTTTGGGGAAATATTGAAAACTTATTTCCAAAGTGAGTGTTGTGTAGCCCAAACAGTGCGTTTTTTAAAAAGAAGTTTTGGCCGAAATGAAGCACCCACCGCGCCTGCTGTACGCAAGTTTGTGCAAAGAGTTCGTGATACTGGTATGCTAGTGGATAACACTCATGGTCCCCGTCGTCGTACGGTGCGCACAGACGAGAATGTGGCTGCTGTAGCCGAGAGTGTGAAACTCAATTCACGAACATCAACTCGTCATCGATCTCAACAGCTCAACATTTCACGCACTAGCCTGAGGAAAATTCTGCACAAAGATCTGGGATTATTCGCGTAAAAGGTCCAATTGATTCAGCAATTGAAAGCGCACGACCATCCGCTTCGTTATCGCTTCGCAGTTTGGGCCTTAGAGCAGCTTGAATTGGACAACGATTTTGGGCGAAAAATCATCTTTTCTGGCGAGGCACATTTTCATCTCGGCGGATACGTTAACCCTAGAAAGATAATCATATTTTTTATGACGTAAAAGATAATCATACGTCTCAGAGACGTATGGCACTTTTTTAATGTATTAATGGAAACCCATGAGCTTTTTATAAAATATTAATGTTTTATTTATTAATGAAATTCATATTAAGAGAAATGAAGTTATGGTTCAGTAAAAATAAAAATTAATTTAAACAATAAAAACAAGAAACTTAAACTCCATTGCCAAAGGATATTACATTTTTTTGCGCGCTATACGTCTGGCAGACGTAGATTATCTTTCTAGGGTTAACAAACAAAATTGCCGCATCTGGGGCTCGGAAAACCCGCGCGTTATTGTCGAGAAGCTAATGCATTCACAGAGAGTGACAGTTTGGTGTGGATTGTGGAGTGGTGGCATCATTGGACCATTTTCCTTCGAAAATGAGGCTGGGAACAACGTTTTGGTCAAAGGTGGACGTTACAGAGCCATATTAACGACTTTTTTTTTTTTTACTGAAATTGAAGACATGGATTTGGCGATCTCTGGTTCATGCAGAATGGCGCGCCATGCCAAACAGCACATGCCACAATCGGTCTTTTGCGCACCAAATTCCCAAATCATGTTATCAGCCGTCTTGACGATGTCAATTGGCCGCCTCGGAGCTGCGATTTGACCCCTTTGGACTCTTTTTGTGGGGAACCGTGGATGACTGATGTTTGCCAACAATCCGAAAACGATTCAAGCACTTAAGGCCAATATCATCCAAACAATCCGTGAGCTGCAGCCCGAAACCATCAACAAGGTCTTGGAAAATTGGAGTGATAGAATGCGCTACTGCGAGGCCAGTCGAGGCAGCCACTTGAACGACGTTGTATTCCATAATTCATGGGAATGTTTGCTCTTACGAATAAAGCCATAATATATGGAAAAACTTTCATTTTGTTCATTCTGTTGCATTTTTAAAAAGAAACTTTTAGTTGGCCCGCCCTGTACTCGTAAGAAGTAATTGAGAATCTTCAATGCTTCTATTTAATCCAAGAATAATCATTTTCAGAAATATTTCAAATATATATAATGACATGGTTTGGTGTAAACAAGAAATAAAAGTTGAAATCCGTGCACCAAATGTTAAAAAAAAAACACAATGATAAAAAGCAAAAAATAAAGTTATTGTAGAATCCATAAAGGCTAAGTTTAAAAGACGGTGGAACAACATCCTGAACAGTACAGATACTTTGCAAGGTCTGTCAAAAAAAAAAAAACTTAAAAAAATCCGTAAGACGAAGTTGTTGTTATTCGTCACTAAATCCATAATCGGTAGTAGATTTAGAGAATATCCGTGACCTTTATCAAGGAACTGATGAAAAGGGAAAATGAAGATCTGAAGGAAAGTAGAGTTTTTATGTTCGCTAGACAGAGGAATCTAAAGCACGTGGCTAGAAGTAAAACGAGGTTTTAAATTGAGTAAAAAAGATGTCTTTAAAAATCTTACCAATTGCATTCGTGTCTCACAAAAACCTGATGGCAGTTATAATGAAAATAGTACTGATACGATAAGTCTATTTCTATAGACTCAATTTCCAGATTGTCACTTCATTAACACGTCTACTCGTACATTACCTGTATATTGGCCTCTTTTTCATTCCCCGAATAGATATACTAGAAGTCTCTCAAGCAAACTTTTCTCTCCCAACTCAATCAGATGGGCTATATCACCCCAAGTTTCTTGGTGTTTAGAATTAGTTCTGGCCTTTTTTTTTTGAGCTGGAAAGGAATTGTTTTTGAGTGTTCATGGATGGTTTCAAACTCAGTAGACAATAACATCAGGTCTTACTTCTCGTTAGGCAAAAATTCATCTGTTTTATGCTATCCTAATGGCCATAAACTATATTTTAGGGAATAGGTGGTAGTTGGCTGTGTAACAGTTAAGTTGTGTTTAAGACCTCAACCATTTTATCTCTCAAATACTTACTTACTTATTTAGATGGCGCTACAGTCCGGGGTGGACCTGGGCCTCAACCAACAAACCTCTCCAGCCAGCACGGTTACGAGCCAGCTGCCTCCAGTTGCGCACGCCAAGTTGGTTGAGGTCCCCCTCCACTTGTTTGCGCGGGTCGTCCGCGAGGTCGTCCTCTACTGCACCGTCCGTCCGGGGTGGATTCGAAGACTTTCTTAGCGGGAAAGTTGGGCTCCATCCGCTCTAAATGACTCAGCCATCTTAGTCGCTGTATGTGAACTCTTCTGGCTAAGTCGATATCTTTGTACAGGCCGTATAGTTCGGCATTGTATCTTCTCCTCCACTCACCGTCTATGCAGAAGGGACCAAAGATCGCTCGAAGAACTTTTCTCTCGAAATAACCAAGGGCATCCTCATCCGGTTTTGTCAAAGCCCATGCCTCTGCGCCATACAGCAGGACTGGGATGATTAGTGTCTTATAAAGAGTTATCTTAGTAGTTCGAGATAGGGCTTTGCTACTCAATTGCCGTTTTAGCCCATAGAAACAACGATTGGCAAGAGTAATTCTCCGTGTGATCTCCCTACTGATGTCATTTGCGGAGCTGATCATACAGCCTAGGTAGACAAAATCCTTTACTACCTCAAAATTGTATCTGTCTATTGTGGCGTTCTGTCCAAGACGCCGATGTTGGGTGTGCTTTTTTGTAGACAGCATATATTTTGTTTTGCTTTCATTGACCGCTAGACCCATCTTTGCTGCCTCGTTCTCAATACTCGTAAATGCCCCATTGACTGCCCGCTGAGTTCTTCCGATTATGTCAATGTCATCGGCATAAGCGAGTAGTTGTACAGACTTGAAGAAGATTGTACCTCCGGGGTTGGCTTGTGAGTTTCGTACAATTCTCTCAAGTACTATGTTAAAGAGATCGCATGATAGCGCGTCACCTTGTCTAAGACCTTTCCTGACATCGAACGGTTCGGTGATGTTCTTACCGACTTTGATGGAGCAGCGAGAGTTCTACATCGTCATTCTGCACAAACGGACGAGCTTGGCAGGGATGCCAAGACTAGACATGTCTCTGTATAACTCGTCTCTATACACGCTATCATAGACAACTTTGAAATCGATAAAGAGGTGGTGCGTATCGATTTTATATTCATGGGTTTTTTCCAAGATCTGCCGTAGTGTGAATATTTGGTCAATAGTGGACTTTCCAGGCCTGAAACCGCACTGATAAGGACCTATCAGGTTGTTGACGATCGGTTTTAGGCGTTCACATAGTACGGCAGACAGGATCCTATATGCGATATTTAGGAGACTTATACCTCTGTAGTTGGCGCAGTTCAGAGGGTCTCCTTTCTTCAGGATCGGGCAAACGATGCTGAGGTTCCATTCATCGGGCATACTTTCGTCCGACCAGATTTTACAGATGACCTGGTGCATGCTCCTTACCAACTCATCTCCTCCTGCCTTGAAAAGTTCAGCAGCAAGGTCGTCGGCTCCAGCAGCTTTGTTCGATTTGAGTTTAGATATCGCTATCCTCACTTCATTCTGATCAGGTTGACGGGAATTGACTGCCATCGTCACTGTTGAATGGCTCATTCTGTCTGACAGCGAAATATTGGTCATCATCGCCGTTTAACAATCTGCAGAAGTGTTCCTTCCGTATTCTCAGCACCGACTGCGATGCTACTACTATGTTGCCATTTTCGTCCCTGCAGACTTCTGTTCTGGCTTTGAAACCCTGGCATGTTCTTTTTACCCTTTGGTAAAATTTTCGAACATTATTCCTGCAATAAAGTCTCTCAATCTCCTCGACCGAGCGCTTCTCATGCTCTTTTTTCTTCTTTCTGAGAAGTCGATGTTCCTCTTTTCTCCTGCGCTCGTAGAGCTCGGATTTGGATGGCAAACGACTAGCAAAGGCCTTGTAGGGGCAGCATCTCCCGATAGGTGCTGGTCCGCTTAGTAACGAGTAGGAGCCACTGCAGCCGAAAACCTAGCAGCTCTGTTAGTAAGCTCTACTCCCACCTACTCGGAAATTGCTAACGGGAGAGGACGAATGGCGAGCTTCCTGCGCCAAAAAATAGGATAAGTGTCGGTTGGTCTGTGGCCCAGCGAGCCGCAACCATAAAAAAAATCATTGCTCCGAAACGGAAACATACGCCTCGGATACGGACTGATCATTTGTTGACGACCTTTGGCTATCGGACACGGACAACGATCGGATTCTGGAACGTTAAGACCCTCCTGAACTCACTCAAGAAAGGGCCTTATAACGCCAGATTCCTCCAATTGGAGCGCGAATTCGCACGGTATAAAATCGAAGTCTTAGGGCTGAGCGAGATAAGATGGTACGATGCTGGGGAATACATCTCCCCAACAAAAAGCACTGTGATGCTCTACTCTGGTAAACCAGCTGGAAGTGCACGGAGTTCTGGCGTAGGACTCATGCTAACTCCAGCAGCACGTAGTAGCCTCATATCCTGGAAACCCCATAGTGACCGGATATTGACGGCTAGGTTCCAGAGTAGAGTCAGAAAAATTACCATCATACAGTGTTATGCTCCGACTCTAGACGCGACTGAGGATGAAAAGGATAATTTTTATAGCCACTTAGGTGCCCCCTACAACCAAACGCCTAATGGGGATATCGTAATGGTAATGGGAGATCTCAATGCCAAGGTGGGTAGCGACAACACCATGCTTAAGCACGTGATGGGAGTTCACGGCGTGGGAGACCGTAATGACAATGGTGAGCGGTTTGTGGACTTCTGCAATACCAACCGCCTAGTCATCGGAGGTACGCTGTTTAAGCATAACACCTGCCATAAGATCAGTTGGGTCTCTACTGATAGGCAACGAACATCCAACCAGATCGACCACATTGCGATCAGTCTCCGCTTTAGAAATTGTCTCCTGGACGTCCGAAACAGACGTGGAGCTGACGTCGGACAAGAACGAGACCACCATCTTATGGTAGCTCATTTACGCCTTCGTACTGCATCCGTCAACAGCAACCGCTCAAACCTACTTAATATCACCAGGTTTAATATCGACAGGCTCAAGGTTCCCCAAGTGCGCCAACAGTTCAGGGACCATCTTGCCTTAGAAGCAGAAGCAATCAGCAGCATAGAGAACATGGATGGCCACTGGAGTGCTGTGAAAAATGCTTTTGCGACTGGGGCACGCACGTATGTCGGTAAAAAGCAGAAACACCACCGCACATGGCTTTCTACAGACACCTGGAGACGGATCGATGAGCGTACAGCAATCAAGGCTCGGATTGCAGCGGCCTCAGCAGTAGAGAGAACCGAGCTTGAAACCCAATACTGTGCGAAGAAGAAAGAGTGCAGCGTAGTGTGAGACGTGACAAACGTCAATATGTCGACTCACTGGCCTCAAGGGCTGAAGAAGCAGCGAGTAGGTGCGACAGTAGGACTGTTTACAACATCACTAAGGAGCTCATTGGTGGTCGTAACTCCAAACAACATCCAGTGAAGAGTCTAGACGGTAACCTTCTGATCTCGGATGAAGATCAGCTCACTAGATGGAGAGAACATTTTGCTACAGTGCTAAGTCACTTAGATGACGGCGATATGATCTTGAATTCGAATGAGCAGTTCGAAGCAACAAATTCCCGAATTCGCACCGTACCTCCCAGTAAAACTGAAATAATAACAGCAATCAAGTCCCTCAAGAAGAACAAAGCGGTGGGTATTGATGGCATCCCTGTCGAGCTATTTCAAGCGGCGCCAAATACATCGGCAGATTTGCTGCATCCGCTAATACGGAGAGCGTGGGATAGTGAACAATTTCCACAGGAGTGGAAAAGGGGGATGATCATTAAGCTTCCAAAGAAGGGTAACTTGATGGAGTGTGGTAACTGGAGAGGTATATGTGTTCTTCCAGCTGTAGCCAAAATAATAGCTAGAATAATTCTAGAACGAATTAAAGAACATTTAGATTCAACTCTCGATGTCGAACAGGCAGGCTTTCGCGCTGGATCCTCCTGCATCGACCACATAAACATCTTACGGATCATAATCGAACAATGCGTTGAGTATAGGTCTCCGCTACATTTACTGTTTATCGACTTCGAGAAGGCTTTCGACAGCTTGAATCGAGATGCTATTTGGTTGGCCTTGCGCAGGAGAGACATTCCAGAAAAACTTATAGCTATTATCAAGGCTACATATGAGGGCGGCAAGTGTCACGTCGTGCACAATGGTAAGGTGTCGGACGATTTTGAAGTCCAAAGTGGAGTACGTCAAGGGTGCATACTGTCACCACTATTGTTCTTGGTGGTTATCAGCGATGTACTCCGTGCAGCATTGACGGAAGCTCATTCTGGAATTCGTTGGACTATGCCATCTTACCTTAAACACCTAGATTACGCTGACGATGTTTGTCTACTTTCACATCGGATAATGGATCTTCATTTGATGGCCCAAAATCTAGAAGCTGAGGCCAAAAAAGTGGGGCTAAAAATAAACACAGCCAAAACAAAAGCCCTGAGTACTTCCAATACCCGCGCTCAACTTAACATTGCCGGAAAGCAAGTCGAGAAAGTTGATAACTTTCTATATCTAGGAAGTGTCGTCTCGGCTAGTCGCGGTGGCACCGAACTGGATGTGAATCGGGAAGGCTAAAGCTGCGTTCGGAATGCTGTCATAAATCTGGAGAAGCAATGTTATTAGTTTAAGAACCAAGCTACGACTGTTCCGCTCCAACGTAGAATCAGTGCTGCTTTATGGGTGCAGTACCTGGAAGGTGGACACCATTAACACACGCAAGCTGCAAGTCTTCGTAAACAAATGCTTAAGAATCATCTTGAGGATTTTTTGGCCGAACCGCATCTCCAACGAACAACTTTATCTGAGAACGGGCCAAGAACCTATAAGCATTACTATACATAGAAGAAAGTGGCAATGCATTGGACACACCCTACGGCGCGAAGACAACTCCATTGCGAAATACGCCATGCAGTGGAATCCGCTCACCCAGGCAGGAAGAATAGCGGGACGCCCTAGGCAAACGTGGCGCAGAACAGTTGAAGAGGAATCGAGCTCTTTAGGAATGAGTTGGAGGCAGCTCAAACGCGTTGCAGAACTCCGAACACGATGGCGCGCAGGCGTGGTTGACGCCCTATGCCCCCCGAGGGGTTAAAAGATATAAGTAAGTAAGTAAGTACGTAGAGCTCGTAAGCAGCTCTAGTCCTTCTATGCAGCGCCGCTTTGTACGCCTCTTGTTTTGCTGCATGTGCTTGCCGGCATTCCTCATCAAACCAGGGGTTTCGTTGTGGTGGCGGCATCTCTGATGGCTTGTTGGCAATGCTGCCACTGGTCTTCCGCATTTGCTGCTGGCGGCATAGGACTTAGATTGAGATTAGAAGAAACACGATCGGCAAAGGTTCTGGCGGTCTCTTGCGATTGTAGCTTTTCGACGTCAAATTTCCTCACAGCATTTCGTTGATTTCGCTCCGTTGTGGATATCCGCATCCGTACCTTGGCTACAACTAGGTAGTGATCCGAGTCCACGTTGGCTCCTCGGAAAGTCCGGACACCCAGAATACTGGAAGAGTTGCGTCGATCGCAATGTGATCGATTTGGTTGACGATCTTTCGATCAAAGGAGAGCCATGTTCCTTTGTGAATTTCGAGACGTTCAAGTTTCGAGCTACGACAAAGTTTCGCCCCGCTGCAAAGTCGATTAGCCTGAGTCCGTTGTCGGTTGTGATGTCGTGCAGGCTGTACTTTCCGACCACGCTACTAAAGACGTCCTCTCTTCCTAGCTTTGCGTTAAAATCACCTAGGATAATTTTAACGTCGTGGCTAGGGCATTGCTCATACGTCTTGTCCAAGAGCTGGTAGAAGTCGTCCTTTGTCGCGTGGTCCTTCTCCTCATGAGGGGCGTGAACGCATATTAGGCTAATGTTGGCAAATTTAGCCTTGACACGGATAGTCATAAGGCGCTCGTTCACATGCCGGGAACTCAAGACATCTTGCCTAAGTCTGCCCCCAATGACAAATCCACACCCGAATAGACGCTGTCCTTTCTGTCTGTAGCAATCACCGTAGTAGATGTCGCAGTTTTTCATACTCCTTTTGCTCGGCCCATCCCATCGCACTTCTTGGATGGCTGTAATGTCTGCTTTGAGACATTTTAGGGCCTCCGCAAGTTGTTCGGCTGCACGTGGTTTGTAGAGGGACCTAACATTCCATGTGCAGACAAGAAGATCGTTGTCCTTTTTAAGTTTGCATGCGTCGTCAACAGTAAAATCATCCGTATCCGAGGCTGTTAGTTGCTTCGTAACCAAAGATTTTTTACGTGGTAGGGAAGTTAACCCGACGGCACAACCCCCAACCTGGAGGGGCAGATCCTTTTTTTTTTGTACCCCTAGGACAAGAGGCCGGATACACCGATGTCAGTAACCCACTTCGGGGATATGAGCGCTGCCGTTGGCCCATTAAGGGTTCATCCGCCACCATCTCTTTTTCAATACCCTGGCGTAGTATTGAAAATCCTTACAGACCTCAGCTCCAAATAAGTTGAAGTAGCTCCGGTAAGGTATCCGCTGGTCTGTAGACGTCACCATTGATTCCATCGAGAGAATTCATCCTCCGCATGTCCTCCTTCTGAGGAGCTCTTGCTAGACTTCTGAGACGCATATTTCAGCCAATCAGGTCAATCAGAGATGCCTCGTCCGGTTAGACATATGCGCGATGAAGTTCACCCAGATGTGCTTACGCAGATCTGAGTGTTCAGCTGCACATATATCGTCAGACTCAGCATACGCTCATCGTTAGTTCACTATCAGATAGCTATCCAGCGGGCACCGCGAGGAGGTGATGATGCGATTTTGCCCACCTCAAATATAGTCCGATAATGCCGAGTTCTCTGAATTTTGTTGGGGTCGCAATTAGTTTTCTCTGATCACAATCGTGTATGTCAAGACTTGATTTAGGTGGGCTTAAAAAAATGCTTGTGGACGTTTGTAAAAAATCCGCGGCATTCTTGCTGTCTCTCAGCAAAGAAGACTACATATAACTTCTAAGCTACTGAGTGTTGAAAAACATGTTTCCCAAAACCTCGGCAGTTCCTTTTGATGTTGTGGCAGTTATTACTCCTATTTTCGGAATCAACTTTCGGATATATTTCAATACGTGTGTTGGCAACAGTTCTTTTTTTTTAATTTTATTTGCAGCAGACAAGAAATCCATCAACAAGAAGTGTTTAACTTTGCATATTTCTTATCTCACCCCGAGTGATAATCTTACCAATTGTTCACAGAGTTAGATTATCATTATTTTTTATGTTCTATTCAAAGATCAAGAACCATACGTGTATCATGTATTTCTGAATGGAGGATGGTGAAAGTTTGCAAAAGAATTTAAAGCAATTAATTTATAAGTTTAACAACTTAGAAATAATGATTGCCGTCGTAATAACTCCCACAAGTCATCAATTCTAAATGGAATTACATACGTTGGGTGATTTAAAGGCCACTAGAGCGTCCTCATGAAATTTTATCCATTTACTACTGCCAACGTGCAGTACAATAATATATTTCTTAAGCGCTGAAACTGCGGGGGCAATTCAAATTTTATTTTCAACCCAAGAATTCGTTTAGCGTATTTTCGCCTACTTCGTAGGTTTTGTAGCATACATTACAATGATTAACAACGTCCCACTTATCAGCATCGTACGCATCAACTTCTATACAATCCCAGCAGTTTTGTTGGCAGTCAAAAGAAAACATTTAGTCTTTGAAGATTCGCGAATACTCGTATGCACATTTTTGCAGTGCATGCGAATAATATCCGCAAATAAGCGTTTGTATCGTACATTGCTATGTGTAGCCGGCATTGAATGGTGATGTAAATTTGCTTTAGCCAAAGATGTCGTATAACTCATTAGGCTCGACACATTTATGAGTCTACGACTTTTGAACGCATATTGTTTGTTTAACAAAGCCTGATGCCATATAGGCCTTGACTTACTTAAGTTGTGTGTGGTATTTTTTACATTGAAAGTGGCAACTCGTTCATTTCATGATGATGTTAGGATTTGGGATGGGTATAGACATTACATTTTCACATTATTCAAAAATGTCTACTCTGACTATAAAATCCTTTAGAATTGAAAGTTATTTAATGGAATAATGCATATATATTCATAAATTCAATTGAGACACAGAATAAGGTATGATATCCTCATTTAATAGTATTATATACTTGTGGGAAAAAGGGTACTAATTAACCGTTATTACAATTATCTTTAAAAGTTCTAGTCAGCACCCTCTGTGCCTTCTTATACATCTATGGATCTTTTAACAATACCAATACTACCGTTGTAGTGGCAACGATACACATACTATCAGATAGATCTCCATGCTAAGCAGCAGGATTAATTCTGCCAAAACATTTATAATGCAAATAAAAAAAAAATAATTCTCCATTGGGTTAATCTCAAATTGGAACACCGATGGTTCAAAAATATTAAGTGGGGTAGATGTCATTTAGAGTATTCGGTCCAAACTACAAATTTCCTGTGCTATTGGTACGAACTACTTATATCTTTCATGCTGAGGTTTAGTACTATCGAGCTCTGCGCCGTGGATGTATCAGAAGAATCCTGGTATAAACATTCTATTCGATACCCAAGCAGCACTAAAAGCTATCAAGTGCTTCAATTCTGAGCCTAAACTGACTTGGAACTATCTACCAACTCTCCTGCAGCTTTCTGCTCACAACAACATAACTCTCATCTAGATCTCTGGTAAAAAGAGTATCACTGGCAATCACGGGGCGCCGTGGCATAATTGGTTAGTGTCGAATTACTGCGCGTGAGGTTCCAAGTTCGAATCCCAGAAAACACCAAAGAGTTGTTTCACGGTCCTACCTCATGCGAGCGTCTGACAAACATCCGAGAGTACTGTTGTCTCGAAAAAGCTTCTCAAAACGATATAACGCACACAGCATGAGTGGTTGCCGAGAAGCTAGGCCCTGTGACTTAAAGAGCTGTTGCGCCAAATATTTATTTATTTATTTTTACTGGCAACGAGGCAACTGACAAGCTAGCGAAATCTTATGTGGCTTACCTGAGGGATCAGCTCTCGATCTGACATAGTTTCGTCCTCGGCCTAAAATATTCTATGTTTCTTTCGTGAACTCGAGTTTAGCTAAAACACGAATCCGTGAAAAATGTATGCTAAGATCTCAATGAGGTGGAAGTGCTTAGTGCCTAGTTCGATGGCCATAGTCGGCTTTCCCTCAGTCTAAAAACGGTTTAGGCTGTTGCAGTATAGATCAATCGGAATGGAACCAAGCTTGGTTTCTATTCCCAAACCATTCCTCACCTTCTTTGTTTTTACCCAGCTCTGAAGGAAGCTTCACATACGAGCCTTCTATTACAACGATATAGGCGACCTGAAAAACATCGACATTAAAAGCCTCCTACGCTTCATAAGAAGCCCAAAATGGTTTGACGAGCAGGTAGAGACAAACTTTTTCCCGTGATGTAACAATGGACCTATTATTGGTCTAAGAGCGTTGGCGATGTCAACGGTGGCGTCTATAGTTCCAGTTAGGTTGAACTTAGTGAATACCTTGCGCGAGCTGCTTCGACGTATTCGGATCACAGGTCGGTAAGGACATTGGAATAGAGATGGTGGCGGAGGAGCCCTTAATGGGCCAACGGCAGCGCTCATACTCCCGTAGTGGACTACAGCACCGGTGAACCCGGCCCCTCGTTCTAAGGGAATAATTAAGGAACTGGCCCTCCAGGTTGGAGGTTGCGCCGTCGGGGTAACTTCCTTACCACGTAAAAAATCGATTAGTTCCGAAACAACCAAAAGCCTCGGATAAGGATGACTCAACTAATGACGACCCCAGCAAACGAAATAAGGACAACGACCTTCGGTTCTGTACGTGGAATGTTCTGTCCCTTTACAGACCACGTGCAGCCGAACAACTAGCAGAGGCACTAGACTGCTATAAAGCAGATATTACCGCCATCCAGGAAGTGCGATGGGATGGGCCGGGCAAAAAGAGGATGAAAAACTGTGACATCTACTAAGGTGATTGGTACAGAGGCAACAGGCAACGCTTATTCGGATGCGGATTTGTCATACGCGGCAGACTTAGGCAAGAAGTCTTAAGCTTCCGACACGTGAGCGAGCGAATTATGACTATCCGGATCAAGGCTAAATTCGCTAACATAAGCCTAATGTGTGTTCATGCCCTCACGGAAGAAAAGGACCCTGCCATCAAAGAGTGTTTCTACGAGCTCCTCGACAAGACATATGAGCAATGTCCCAAATACGACGTTAAAATCGTATTGGGTGATTTTAACGCCAAAATAGGAAAGGGGGACGTCTTTGGTAGGGCAGTCGGTAAGCATAGCCTACACGACACCACGTGTGATAACGGACTAAGACTAATTGATTTCGCTGTGGAGCGAAATGTCACCATAGCAAGCACATGGTTTCCTCATCTCGATATTCATAAGCAGGCATGGCGGTCCAATGATCATGTAACGATCAACCAAATTGATCATATTGCGATCGACGCAAGGCATGCCTCCAGTATTCTAGATGTTCGGACCTTCCGAGCGGCCAACATAGACTCGGATCATTACCTTGTTGTAGCCAAGGTACGAATGTGGATATCCCAATCTGAGCAACAAAGAAGAATCACTTTGAGAAAGTTTAACGTCGAAAAGCTACAATTGCAAGAGACCGCCAGAATCTTCGCTGAACGCGTATCCCGAAATCTCTCAATCACCCATATGCCGCCAGCATCAAGTGCTGAAGACCAGGGGCAACGCTGCCAACATGCCATCAGAAACGCCGCGACTGATGTGCTGGGTCTAGCTCGACCACCACCGTGAAACCCCTGGTTTGACGAAGAATGCCGGTGAGCGCATGCAGCGAAACAAGAGGCATACAAAGCGGCGCTGCAAAGGAAAACGAGAGCTGCTCGTGAGCTCTACGAGCAAAAGAGACGGGAAGAACATCGGCTTCTCCAAAAGAAGAAGAAAGAGCATGAGAAGCGCGCGTTTGAGAATATCGAGAGTTTATACTCCAGGAACAATGTACGGAAGTTTTACAAAAAGGTAAAAAGAACGTGTCAGAGGAGCAATACCCGAACAGAAACCTGTAGAGATGAAAATGGAAACCTCGTAGTAGAATCACAGTCGGTGCTGAGAATATGAAAAAACTACTTCTGCAGACTGTACAACGGCGACGAAGACCAACATCCCGCTGTCACGCAGAATGAACCATTCAACATAGACGATGATAGTCAAAATTTCCGTCCACCTGACCAAAACGAAGTGAGGATAGCAATATCCAAGCTAAAATCCAACAAGGCTGCTGGACCTGACGGCTTACTGGCCGAACTTTTAAAGGCAGCTGGGGATGAATTGGTAGAGTGCATACACCAACTCATCTCTAAGATTTGGTCAGACGACTGTATGCCTGATGAATGGAACCTCAGCATCGTTTGCCCGATCCACAAGAAAGGAGAGCCCTTCAACTACGCCAATTATAGAGGCATCAGTCTCCTCAACATCGCATACAAGATCTTTTCTGCGATATTGTGTGAACGCCTGAAACCTTTTATCAATAGCCTGATTCGACCCTATCAGTGTGGTTTCAGGCCAGGAAAGTCCACCATCGATCAAATCTTCACACTTTTGCAGATCCTGGAGAAAACCCAAGAATTCCAAATCGATACTCACCACATCTTTATCGAAATCAAGGCCGCCTATGACAGCATATATAGAGAAGAGCTTTATAGACCCATGTCTAGTTTTGACATCCCTGCCAAACTTATCCGCCTGTGCAGGCTGACGATGGAGAACGCTCGCTACTCCATCAAGGTCGGTAATGACCTCACCGAGACCTTTGATGTCCCAAAATGTTTTAGACAAGGTGAAGCGCTGTCATGTGACTTCTTTAACATTGTACTTGAACGGATTGTGCGGAACTCACAAGCCAACACCGGAGGCACTCTGTACAACTGCTTGCATACGCCGACGATATAGACATTATCGGAAGAACTCAGCGGGCTGTCACCGGTGCGTTTACAAGCATTGAGGCTGAAGCGGCCAAAATGGGTTTAGCGATAAACGAGGGCAAAACCAAGTATATGCTGTCAACAAGAAGGGAAAGGGAACACCGACGAATTGGTCAAAACGTCACTGTCGGCAGCTATAACTTCGAGGTAGGAAGGGACTTTGTCTACCTTGGCTCTGCTATAAACTCGAAAAACAAGATCGGCGCAGAAGTCAATCGAAGATTAACTCTTGCCAATCGCTGTTTTTTGGGTTTATAAGGCAATTCAACAGTAAGGCACTATCTCGAACTACTTAGGGGACTCTGTATAAGACCTTTATCATCACAGTCCTGCTTTATGGCGCTGAAACATGGACTTTATTAAAAGAGGATGAATATATCCTTGGTCGCTTCGAGAGAAAAATTCTTCGTAAGATTTTCGGTCCCGTTTGCGTTGACGGGTTTTGAGGAGAAGATTCAATCATGAACTATACGAGCTGTACAGCGACATCGACCTAGTCAAAAAAATGGGTATTGGACGTCTGAGATGGCTAGGACATGTAGAGCGAATGGACACCAACGCTCCGGCCCGCAGAGTCTTCGAATCTAATCCCGAGGGACGACGCAGTAGAGGGAATCATCGCCGTAGGTGGCGCGAACAAGTTCAAGGGGACCTCGACCAACTTGGAGTGCGCAACTGGAGGCAATTAGCTAAAGACCGAGCTAAATGGAGAAGCTTGTTGGTTGAGGCCCAGGTTCACCCCGAACTGTAGCGCCACCTAAGTAAGTAAGTAAGTGTTGGCGATTCTCAGCCGGCAGGCAATTCAACCTAACCTAACTTAACACATCGCGCTGAACTTGAGATACCGAGTTCAACAACATCGACGTATGGGGCTCTGAAAAGAGAAATCTATCTCTTTTTAGTGAAAAGAATGACCTCCATCTTTAAGAAGTTCACTCTAGCCCTTTGCTGCAGACCCAATTATGCACTAGTTGTATTATAGTACGAAGTTGATCATTTCACTGAAGGCTGGGGAAAAGTTCCCCGAAGCTAGGATGACCTTGTCGTCAGCTGTCGCATTAAAGCCGTTTTCTTTCAATGTTACTAAGATCTCATCCACTACAAGCAGACATATTAGAGTAGAAAGAACCCCGTCTGAGAGGTTCCGAATAGTTGCATCCCCTTGCATCAGTGTAATCCAGTTACAGAAGTCGATGTTTAGTTGAGCACTGTGTAGGCTGTTCAGCATCAGTTCACTGCTCACCTTGTTAAATGTCCCTTCAATGTCTACGAATGCTCCAAGAGCGAATTCCTTGAAATGAAGAGACGATGTGAAGGGCTGTGTCTGCTGATCTGCCGCAAATGTATGCATGTTGTGATTTAGGTAGATAGTCATCGCCGATCGCGTCTCTTATGATATACATCCATTAGACGGTTCAATGTTTTCAGCAGAAATGACGACAGGCTGTTTATTAAGTTTGTGTGGCTTGCTTTTCCTGCTCTGGGAATGAAAATGACACGCACCTACCGCCATGCCTTAGGAACATATCCTAACATAAGATAAGATTTGAAAATTCGATTGAGCCATGGAATGACAGTTTCCACTGATCCAGGCAGCATAACAGGTCAAATGTTTTCCATTCCTGGTGCCTTATTATTATTATTTTTTCCCATCCTTTCCACGTCGTCTCTGAAATGGGTAGCTCAATAGGATATCCAGCGTTTTCTCATGTGACTGTGCTCATCACCTTTTCTGATATTAGATGCTGGCGACGTTGGTGTCTTGGCCAGGATCTTCTTTATGCGGATAGCTTTATTAGTCGATTCCATAGATTCACAAAAGAGCCTCCACGAGTTTCAAACAACTTAAGACTAAGTCCAATTTAAACGATTATCTCAATCGATTACAAAACTTTAATTGCAAATTTCTGTTAAGTAGAACGCCTGGATTAAATACAATCAATTAAATGCAATTAATTCCAGTTTGTAAAGTATCTGCGAGTACGAGTGTGTATAATATCCTCGCATCCATGAGTGAATCACTTAATGAGGTTTCTCTGTACAACGTGCACGTGAATTATTTAATCAGTTCCATAGTTGATTTCATGAAAATTAATTGATTCCGCAATTTAATTTAATTTTTATAATTTAATTCGAATGGAGTTTCCATGGCATCTTCCAAGTTCCAATTCATTCGATGGAATACGGAAAGTCTCTGTAATTTATTTGATTTGTTTGTATCTACAAACTGGATATGATACTTTGATCACTCTTAATTCGTTGCTGTTGTCATCTAAATAATAATCAGCAAATGAGTGTACAAGAATGCACAAATAAGTTGGTTTAGTTAATTTAAATGTCCAACTGCAGCATTGAACTTAAAAGTTATAATCTAATCAATTCTGAAATGTACCTATATATTTTTAATAACGGCACTGTGTAGATACTTTTTATATTGTAGTTAATCATCCATGCATTCTAGTCGTATCATTATATAGAAATTGTTAAAAGGCTATCGATGATAGCACTGAAGTGCCACACACATATCCCTGGTCGCATTCTATGTAATTAGAAAATATGTAGATAAATTAATAAAATTTATATTTTTACTTCGGTGAATTATAAAATTCAATATTTTAGCAGCCAATGATTAATAAGTACTGCTTGAGTACTTTTTTCTTTATCTTGAAATTCCGATTGCAAATGTATGTGTATCTAACAATAGCAGTTTGGAAAGTGGTTCCTATCTTTTTTACGCCAATAAACTGGGATTATACGATGCATTTAGTTGTGTTACCACCTAAACTGCCTAACGTTTTTACGTAAAAGGTATAATAAGTCGTCTGAATTCGATTAGTAACCATGGCTATGGGCGCCACCGTGCCGTAAGTAGTTAGTGTGTTGGGCCTCTACTCGTGAGGTTCCAAGTTCGAATTCGAGGAAACACCAAAACGATTTTTCATGGTCCCACCTCTCGCGAACTTCTGATAAACATTTGAGAGTATTGTTGTCTCGAAAAGGCTTCTCAAAGCAAATTGCCCTTCGGATACGGCACTAAACTGTAGGTCCCTTCCATTCATGTGAGAAATACGTATAACGCACACAACATGAGTGATTGCTAGAAGCTAGGCCCTGGCACTTAAAGAGCTGTTGTGCCAAATATTTATTTTTTATTTATTTATTTATAACCATGGGTATATAAGGGGTGGTCAGATGTTGACTTTGTTTTATATTTATTTGCTATTAAGTTTAATACAAGCATTTGATAAGCTTCAGCTGATAAATGGCTTGAATGCAATCGTATAGGCTTAGATCTATCTAAACTTCTTATTGAAAAGTGTACAAACTTATTGGTAAATAAGAAATGAAGAACTTAATCTATGTTATATTAAGGAGGGATAGAGGGCAGTTAACTTACAGCTAATGTCGCACTATGAGAATAAGGAGTGGGGTAATTTACGGAGGCATTGTGTCAGAGTGGATTTACTGAAATTTTATTTTTTTTGCCTAGGGAGTAGTGGAGAAACGTTATTGCTCACGAGAAACAGTCCCACTTTGTTTCAAGAAGTGAGAGACTCCTACTCACTAAAAAAGCACCTTTAACCCCTTTTCAACCTGGCACCATCCGCTCCGGAACCGCTTTAGCATTACTTTAGAGTTAGGTCATTTTCGTTCGGCTCTGGCAAACGGCTTTTTTACATTTTTCTTTTGGTGCGGGTTTATAATATCTTGCCGGTAAGGCTTTCATCAGTTTGGTAAACTTACTGAGGGTATGTTTACTTCCTCCCCTCTCTTTTTCAATCTAAGTACCGTCTCAATGAATAAAGATATTTTATTCCACATGTCGATACTCAAGACTATCTTGTTTACGGCATTTTCTGGAGAAAAGTTGCCTATCTCTGACTCCAGGCTATTTCTTTCCGCTGCCCATCGGTTACAGGTAAAAAAGGTGTGAAACGCATCGTCTTTCAAAGAGTCTCCCTATTGGCAGGCTGCGCTCCCTACTTTTCTCATATTGTGCAGGGATCGGTTGAATAAAGCATGCCAGTAAGGAACTGGGTGATATAATAATTCACTTCACCGTGGTCCTGCTCCGTCCATGCAGCAACGTCTCTGCTCAACCGGTAGGTCCAACTTCCCCTCGTTTTCTCGCAACCACTCATGTTGTGTGCGTTATATTTTTCACATGAATGGAAGGGACCTACAGTTTAATGCCGAATCCTAACGGCGATTTGAGAAGCTTTTTCGTGACAACAATATTCTCGGATGTTTGTCAGACGCTCGCGAGAGGTGGGACCGTGGAAAAACTTTTTGGTATTTTCTGGAATTTGAACTTGGAACCTCATGCGTAGTGATCCGACACACTAACCACTTACGCCACGGCGCCGGCGCCCCATTCCCCTCGTTTCGGTGCTCCATTTATTTTGCCACTTCTGCTTCGAGAGTTGCTTGGTTTCTGAAGCTGCTGTTGCCGCGCCTACTTTCACCTTCTTGTTGTGGACGTACTTCCTTGCTGCTGCTAAGAGATCAATGGGTGTCACTCCTGCGACTCCTAGGGCTGTTGCCTCCGGCAATGTTCAGTATGACCTCGTTATCCGAAGGGCTCCTATACGTTGCACCACGGCCACTTTCTTCGTGTATATCTCTTTTGGAACGCGTCAGCCCAGATCTCGGAGCCATACAAGAGTATTGAGTGCGTGACCGACATCAGGAGTCTTCTTTTACTTGCCGTGGGACGTCCTATGTTCGCCATCAGTCTGCTTAGCAATAGGCATGTTTTCGTGGCTCTTTCGGATGCGGACTTAATTTGTTCCCAGAACGTGAGTTTCGTATCTATCCTAACTTCTAGATATTTTATTGCTTTCTTAGTGTATATGACTTCCGGACCCAGCTGGAGTTCGATTATAGTGGGTATCTGCTTCCTCGTCAGCAGCACTATCTCCGTTTTCTCCACTGCTAAGCTTAGGCTGTGATCCTCCACCCATGTGTGCACCCGTCACATGACTTGATTTAGTTTTCTCTTAGCGTTCTCGGTGTCCCATGCGGTGATCACTGCAGCGATGTCTTCTGCATAGCCGACCAGAAAAATGTTTACGGGCATCTCCATGCGAAGAATTCCATCGTAGGAGATGTTCCATAAATCCGGTCCCAGAATTGAGCCCTGCGCTGCTCCGGCCGTTATTTCTTTCCTGTGGAGTCCTTCTGTGGGATCATAAATTAACTCTCTGTCGCTAAGGTAGTCTCTTATCACCCGTCGAAGATACTGTTATATCCGAAAGTTTATTAGGACGTTCAGCATGTCACACCATCTGGCCGAGTTGAAGGCGTTTCTTACGCCGAGTGTTACCAATACAACAGTTTTCCTCAAGTAGTGGCTGCCCTGATGGGTTACTTGGGCAGCCCTAACCACCTCTTCCTTACTTACTTACTTAGGTGGCGCTACAGTTCGGGGTGAACCTGGGCCTCAACCAACAAGCCTCTCCATTTAGCTCGGTCTTTAGCTAATTGCCTTCAGTTGCGCACTCAAGTTGGTCGAAGTCCCATTGAACTTATGCGCGCCACCTACGGCGATGATTCCCTCTACTGCGTCGTCCCTCGGGGTTAGATTCGAAGACTCTGCGGGCCGGAGCGTTGGTGTCCATTCGCTCTACATGTCCTAGCCATCTCAGACGTCCAATACGCAGTTTTTTGACTGGGTTGATGTCGCTGTACAGCTCGTATAGTTCGTGATTGAATCCCCTCCTCCAAAACCCGTCAACGCAAATGGGACCGAAAATCTTACGAAGAACTTTTCTGTCAACGCGACCAAGGATATCTTCATCTTCTTTTAATAAAGTCCATGTTTCAGCGCCGTAAAGCAGGGCTGGGATGATCAAGGTCTTATACAGAATCTCCTTAGTTGTTCGAGATAGGGCCTTACTGTTGAATTGCCTTATAAGCCCAAAAAACAGCGATTGGCAAGAGTTATTCTTCGATTGATTTCTGCGCTGATATTGTTTTTCGAGTTTATAGCAGAGCCAAGGTAGACAAAGTCCCTTACTACCTCGAAGTTATAGCTGCCCACTGTGACGTTTTGTCCAATTCGTCGGTGTTGGCTTTCCCTTCTTGTTGACAGCATATACTTGGTTTTGCCCTCGTTTATCGCTAAACCCAATTTGGCCTCTTCAGCCTCAATGCTTCAAACGCACCGGTGACAACCCGCTGAGTTCTTCCGATAATGTCTATATCGTCGGAATATGCAAGCAGTTGTACAGACTTGTAATAGATTGTGCCTCCGGTGTTGGCTTGTGAGTTTCGCACAATCCGTTCAAGTACAATATTGAAGAAGTCACAGGACAGCGCGTCACCTTGTCTAAAACCCTTTTTGACATCAAAGGTGTCGGTGAGGTCATTACCGACCTTGATGGAGCAGCGAGCGTTCTCCATCGTCATCCTGCACAGACGGACAAGTTTGGCAGGGATGTCAAAACTTGACATGGCTTTATACAGCTCTTCTCTATAGATGCCGTCATAGGCGGCCTTGAAATCGATAAAGAGGTGGTGAGTATCGATTTGGAATTCTTGGGTTTTCTCCAGGATCTGCCGAAGTGTGAAGATTTGATCGATGGTGGACTTTCCTGGTCTGAAACCACATTGATAGGGTCCAATCAGGCTGTTGGTAAAAGGTTTCAGGCGTTCACACAATATCGCAGAAAAGATCTTGTAAGCGATGTTGAGGAGACTGATGCCTATATAGTTGGCGCAGTTGAAGGGGTCTCCTTTCTTGTGGACCTCTTCCACAGCACCTTTTGTAGAATAACGATGAATGGATTTTCTAAATCCATGCTGCCTTTCAGATACGTCACCTGGTCGCTCCATCGCTACAGAGAGTCGGGACTTTATCATTCTCTAGAGGAGTTTTCCCGCTGTGTCCAGCGTATACAGGGGTCTGTACACTCACAGGGAGTCTGGGTCCCCATTCCCTTTGCTAATCAGTACTAGCCGCTGTGTTTTCCAAGTTTTGGGAAAACTTCCGTATTCCAAGCATCTGTTGTATATGTTTAGTAACATTTGGGGGCACGTACGGGCGATCACTTTCAACACTTCCGCTGGAATTCCATCAGGTCCGAGGCCCTTCTTATTTTGCATGCCCTTGTGGCTTGAAGTAGCTCTGAACAGCGGAACTTCATTTTGTTGATGAGGGAAGACCTCGGGATCCCTAAGAGGGTGGGTCGGAAAAAGTATGCTGACGATGTTTTCCATCTTTTCGAGGCTTAGAACTGGGCTGGCGATCTGCGCATTACTATTGTGTAGCCAAGCCCCCAGGGGTCCATATTGATGTCTCTCCGAAGCGTTTCCTATTTCTTTTTTTTTTGCTTCTCTTATTGGATTTCTTAAGCTCCAGTTTCGCTGCTCTGTACTCCACCGGTGTGCTTTCAGGAGCTTCAGCGTTTCTTCTTCTTCCCCTTGTTACCTTGCGTCTGAAATGAAGGCAAATTTTCCTACTTACTATCATACGAGTACAATGGAAATCAAGGATATCAGAGAACTTATTTGCTACACGTAGCATTCGGATTAAAGGTTCATGTTGGCCACAGTCGGTTCGGTGGTACGCAGGGAAACTGTTCTTAAACGGCGAGATATGTTGTAACAAATGAGGGCAATCAATCTTCTTCTTCTTCCTTTTATCAGCGAGGTTATGATCCGAAAACAAGGGATCACAACCCTCCCACTTCACTGCATTTTTACTGATCCGCCTGTGGGGTTCGCCTAAATGAGGGCAATCAATGGTTCCTGCCAATAACTAAAGAGCAAAAAGTATTATATCGTATATCAGCGATATCACAGCGAACTTTTAGTTCTTGAAGATTTAACAGTTTTAGACGGTTCTTGTAGGGAGATACGTTGAACGGGTCATTCCAGTCCAGACCCCGTAAGGCAAAATGGATTTTTTTATTTTTTTTTTTTTTCCGACGGAAGGTGAAAATCTTCAACAAGACACTATGAGGATCGACAGCGCGTGCTCATAGTAGTGTGGGATTCTTACCCACTAAAACACCTCCCTTCAAACAGACTACAACTAAGTATTCGACTTATCAAGTAGTTTTCGTTTCACGAAATAATGACGTTTTGCAGGTAGCTTCCCATTAGAAGTTCCTGCTAGCTCCGCAGTTTAGACGCGGTTACTTAACGCGCTAAGTCTAAAGGTTTGGTTCTTTGTAGACGCCGCAGTAAATTCCTTTCATCCAAAACTTGGAGGACTGTAATATTAACGTGACTTTCTAGTCGACTTTTATGCTTTCTCGCTTAGGTTTGAATTTCGTCTTCGATTGTTTTAATGCCAAGATCTCTTTGGATATCGCTATTTCGGATATACCATGGCGCATTAACAATACCTCTTAGCACTTTGTTCTCAAAAGTTTGTAAAATTTGGATGTTGCTTATTTTGGTACAACCCCAGAGTTGTATACCATATGTCCATACAGGCTTTAGCACCTGCTTATATAAAAGCAGTTTGTTATATATATTAAGCTTGGAATATTTTCCAAGTAACCAATACATTTCTCGGTATTTATTATCTAATTCTTTGCGTTTTTTCTTTACGTGCGTTTTCCATTTCAGCTTTGTATCAAGTGTCATTTCAAGATACTTAGCCTCGTTTGCAAACGGGATTTGAACCGAGTTTGAATAGATCGGCAAATTATTTATTTTCTTATAAGTAAAATTTACATGAACAGATTTGGTCTCGTTGAGTGCGATTCGCCAAATCTTTGTCCATTCATTTACTCTATCCAAAGCTTCTTGCAGTTTTTCTGTAGTATCTTCGACCGTTTTACCTACTGTCGAGATAGCAGTGTCGTCGGCAAATGTAGCTAGCTCAGTGCCTTCTACTTGCGGTATATCACGAGTGTATAATAGATATAAGACTGAACCAAGAACGCTTCCTTGCGGCACCCCAGCCATTATTTCCTTAAAATCAGAATATTCGTTTCCACATTTGACGCCGAATAGTCTGTTCGTAAGGTAGTTCTTCAAAATATTATATAGGTGCTCTGGCAGAACTTGTCGTAATTTAAACTTTAAGCCTTCGTGCCAGACCTTGTCAAAGGCTTGAGAAACGTCAAGGAATACGCTTGAACAAATCTTTTTTTCTTCAAGTGATTTTTCGATTACATGTGTTATTCGATGTACTTGTTCAACTGTAGAATGCTTACTTCTGAATCCGAATTGATGATCCGGGATGAGATGCTCTTCTTCTATTACCGGCTGTATTCGCCTAACCAATATTCTTTCGAACACTTTGGATATAATTGGAAGAAGCGAAATCGGTCTATAAGAGGTTTTTTCATTCGGCGGTTTACTAGGCTTAAGGACCATTATAACTTCGGCGACTTTCCATTGACTGGGAACATATTCTAGTCTAATCGCGGCGTTTATAATGAACAGAAGATTAATTAGAGCTTTTCTTGGTAGTGCTTTAAGAACTTCTCCCGTAATTAGGTCGTATTCAGGAGCTTTCTTAGGTTTAGGTTTCTTTATTTCTTCCTTAAGTTCGGTAAGTGTTGCATTTCTTATTACGCTATTGTCCATATACGACGAATTTATATTTTCAATAAAGGTGCGTCCAGACCAAAGAAACATTTCAGAAACATTGTTTCTGAAATGTTTCTGAAATGTTTCCCGATTGTTTCCCATTTGCTTCAGAAACATTTCAGAAATGTTTCTAAAATGTTTCTTTTGGTGTGGACGCCAAATGAAACATTTCTGAAATGTTTCTGAAATGTTTCTTTTTATCCATTTTTGCTCTTGAAGATGATGGGCTCAGAAGAGGTAGTATTAATAGCGTCGTGCTTCATCATCATGAAAAAAATAGAAAACGATAAGAAGAAGAAAAAAAAACAGTGGCAAAGATATATTTTTAAAAATAGAGAAAATTATTTTTTTGTAATTTTCGTTTTGGGGATCCCATAAAACTCTTTTAGTTTCATACAATTTAATTAAAGAAATTGTATCCTCATTACTCCACGCCTTTCGTGACATTTTTTTTTATTTTTATTTTCACAAAAAAACACTCACTTTCTGCACGTGGAGCTTGAGAAACAAAAATAGTTTTCCGTCGCGAATGGGAAACAGAGAAACATTTCAGAAACATTTCAGAAATGTTTCATCGGCGTCCACACCAAAGAAACATTTCAGAAACATTTCGGAAACATTTCAGAAACATTTCAGAAATGTTTCTCTGTTTCTGAAATGTTTCTGAAATGTTTCTGAAATGTTTCTGAAATGTTTCTGAAATGTTTCTTTGGTCTGGACGCACCTTAAGAGCTTGTCCATCAAACGGTTTGAAAGTTTCTTCCAGGTGGGCGGCAGAAACTTGCGCTTTTTCTTTATCATGCCTCACCCATTCGCCTTGATTTTTCCTAATTGGGGCGGCTTGCATTTGAGGTTTTTTAATACCTTTTATAGCCTTCCAAAGCGAGTAATTAGAATCTTTTTCTGCCGTTAAGCTTTCTAGGTAAGTTTGTATTTCATTATTCTTAAGGTCTTTAATAGATCTTTTTAGTGAGTTGCACAAACGGTTAAGATGTGCTTTATGTTGCGGAGCCCGAGTTCGTTGCCATCTTTTACGCGCTTTTCTCTTCTCCTTAATCATCTCTTTTATTTCCTGCGGATAAGTTTGAATGTAACTGGCCGGCGTTCTCTTTGGTTTGGGAGTATTCTTCCACGCGGCATCCTGTAAGATTTCGACGAAGCGATCTACTTCAACTTCAAGTTCATAGGGCGTTTTAAGTGATACGCTCAGCTCAATATTTGCTTCAATATCTTTTTTAAAGCCATCCCAATTAGTTTTCGCGCCGGTTAATCTGGCCGGTCCTGGATTAATCGGCAAAATAGATTAATCAACGCTGAATATCTTCGATTCTCAGAACATGGACTTGATGGTAGGGTGACCAAACTTGGCTGGTGTTTTTAAGAAGCAGTCAGATAAAGGTCATATATAGGGATTTGGTGACGTAGGTGCTAGAAAGTTCCTACGACCAACCGTTTGAAAACCAAATACTGAGTCAGTCCTGTTAATTATGTTATCAATGTGTGAAAAAAAATTAAGTTGAGTGTCACAGAGAATAACAAAGTCACGAATACAGGTTACTGTAAGGTCAAGCTCATTGTTAATAAAATATGCTCTTTGAGGCAATGGAGGACGCTTCCGAGAGTAAATAATTGATTGACATTTTTTGACATTAGACTCTAAGAGGTCTTGACGGCACCAATTAAAGAACATGTTTAAGTCCGCCTTCAGTGAAAAAGAATCACTAGTGCAAGATATTTTTCTACAGATCCTCATGCCGGCTGTCAGCATAGATCTGAAGATCCGATCCTCTAATGACAAGCTCAACGTCGTCTACAGCGTAACAAGATCAGCAGTCATAAGTGGCTACCCTGTGGTACTCCTGAGTTCGCACTGATTGGGTTTGAAGCGGATAATCTAAAGATGACGCTATACAGTCAATATTCCAAATAGGACTTAACTCACGAGATAAGCATTATCGGAAATCCAAGTGCTTTAAGTTTGAAGAGAGAGATTTGATGAGACATTTTATCAAATGCCTTACTGAAATCAGTAGCAATGTCTACTTCATTAACATTTTCCAAAGCACTTAATGTAACAAAAAACAAATTCAGCGAGGTTAGCGGTTGTATTGTAGATTTGACTTTTAAGAACCCATGTTGCTTGGGGACGAAGACTGCATTGCAGTGGAAGAACGGAACGGAAGAATGATACTCTCAAAAATCTTAGGTATGCATGAGAGCTTAGCAATTGGGCTATAGTTGGAAATATCGCTATTGCAGTCCTTCTTACAGATGGGGATTATAAATGAGTCTTTTCACTAGTAATTGATAGCTGAAAAAGAGCAGTGAAATGCTGAGCTAATTTGCAAATACATTTTTTTAGGACTATGGCAGGGAGTCCATTTGGACTGAAAGAGTAGTTATTCTTGGGAAGAATTATCTTACCAACCCCAGATGAAAAAAATATATTAACTGATGTTAGGGGTGTTTGAGCGCAGTCGTTCATGAGAAGTATTAATACTTTTTTGCTTCAGAATTCATTGTTATCTACGAGTGTCCGAATGTTCGCATGATGATCTGGGAGGAGTAGGTAGTTTAAGGGTCTTTGTTGGGCGGAATTCCTTTTGCATCTTATTCTTCTTAGTAGGAGGAAGGGCAGACACATTGGAGATCAATTTCTTTAGAAACAGCAAGGTGGTCTATAATAGAATCTTTAGAGATGTCTATTTCAGTGGAACCAAATGCCGTGCGAAATTCGCAAGTAAAGATTTACTTTTAGATGAGTGACCCTCACACGACAGAGATTGACTTAAGTTCTTCTGCTATTACTTGTATTGAAGATTTAATTGAAAAGGACTCACAACAAAGGAAGTCCATAGTGGTTTGGAATTCTGCAATTCTTCTAGCGTAGTCAGCCAAATTAACAGCAACAGAAGTAATTGCACTAGATTGCAGTAACCCGATCAAATTTGTCATGACGTCATTGATATCGTCGAGTTTAGTTACGTCGGCAGTGGACTTCGGTGAATCAGATGAATTAAGGTTCCCTCCACCTAGATTGGCAAAGATTTTTTTTCAAATCGGTGAGTAATGAGCTTATGGATGAGTTGCAATTGTCGTTGAATTACGCATCATGCAGCTGTTGATCTCGCTGCCAGGTAGACCACCAAGTTTTTAAGGAGTAATTTAAGTTCACTATGAGATATATCGAAGGAAGTATTGGTGAACTCCCAGCTCGTCGCAAAAGGTCACAGGTTTTCGTGTTATGGACGCGAACAGTTTTGATGTAGCGAGTAACCAAGTCCGACAAATCGCAAAGCTGCCGGTTATTACACTTAATAGACATCATTATGGAAATGATTTTGCATTCTTCGCAAAGATACCAGCAGTTGTTATTGAATTCATGCACATGGTTCTTGATGGCTTTTCTGTTAAGCCCTGTGCAAATTGGTTGCAACACCTTTCTACATATTCCTTTGGGAGAAATCCACTCAGTGGTGTAACTTTCGTTGACGGAGCAATCGGGGTATCCACAAACAGCCATTATACGTGGTTAACATGACGGAACGCGGCACAGCAGCAGTTATTGAGTGAAAATGCAGATCGGCAGAAAAAAATAAGTCAGCGGAGAGCAGGAAGCACTTCAAATGGGTCATTGGGGTAAACGCACTTAGTCGATGAGTAAAGGTAAGTTGCTTAAATCGGAAAGTGGAAAGTTTATTCTCGAGGTGGGAGAGAAAAAAAAAAAAACACATATGGACGGGTCGACAATTCGATTGCAATTGAATGTTTAGCAATACAGTAGAATCTCGATAATGTGAACTAATTAGAACATGGCCAGTTCACATTTTAGAGAGATTCATATTATCGAGTAGGAAAAACGAACTTAAATTGCTTAAAAATAAATTAAAAATAAAATGAAACGCATAGTTTTTGGGTTAACATAAACAAATTCTTAGTTTTATTTGATAAAAAGTGAAAAAAGTAAGCAAGCCTAAAACTAATTCAACATTAAGGCAAAAAAAAAAAAAATTAAGTTAATACATTTGTACATAAATTATTCAGTCAACAATGAGAAAAATCCAAATTATATCTTAGCAAAAAAATGTGTGATCTTTGTTTGAAGAACAGAAGCCGTTGATTTTTCAATTGCCATCATCTTAACATTAGTTATAGCCGTTATAACATCCGCATCCATTTCGTTTTCATGAGCCCAGTCCAACAAGACATTTGAACAGTGAATTGCACGACAGTGAGACGTTTTTGTTGAAATACGTACTTCTTCAACAGAAGAAGTCTCCACATCTTCAGCGATTTCTTCAGCTGACCTTTCTTTTAACTCACCATCAGCATCGACGACTCAAGTTCGTATATCTTTCATAGATATGTCCTTCAAATCGTCAAAACGTCTTAAAAGATTACCAATGTGGTTGAATTGCCTTTCAAAATATGCAGTTTCATCTTGCTCGCGAAGACAACTTAATGGAATTAGATCTTCCGGTTCCCAATTTGAGTCTCTTGGTAGAATTTTGTTGAAACATTTTGCTATGGATGCCACCGAAATTGTTTTCCAAGATTCTAACAAAATCCTTACAGCATTTCGTAAATTAAACTATTTTAAAACTGAACTTAAGTTATTGTCATCATCTTGTGTTGCAACAATTTCAGACAGCATTCTCTTTTTGTATTCAAGCTTCAGAAGATTAATTACATTCTGACCCATGGATTGGATTAGGGCAGTAACATTTGGTGGAATAAACATCACTGTTATGTTTCCATCGATGTTTATTAGCTTGTCTTTTTTGCCGTGACAAGACGCATTATCCAAAAGAAGCAATGCCTTTTTTGGTAAATTATTGTCCAGAAAAAAAGTTGTAACCTGTAAAAAAAATTATGTAACATTATGATTCGTTAATGAGAGAGACGAGGCTCAACTTAGCTCCTTTACGAATTTATTATGAAACCAGTCTAAGAAAAGCTCTGTTGTCATACAGGCATTTTTGCTTGTCTTGTACAAAACAGGCACATTAAATCCAGAAAACGCCCTGAGATTTTTGGACTTCCCTATGATGAGAGTCTTTAATTTGTGTGTTCCAGTCGCGTTTGTGGATCCCAAAAAAGTTACACGTTCCCTGCTGGTTTTTCTGCCTGGTGCAGTTGCTTCTTTGGACAACAAAAGAGTTTTTCCCGGAAGAAGTTTCCAATAGAGACCAGTCTCGTCTGCGTTGTAAATCTGTTCTGGAGTAAGAGAATTTTCCCTGACGCATGAAATTCTTCCAAAAACGGTTTTACAGCTTCCTGGTTGCAGACACTTTTTCCGCGCATATTTTTAAAATTCTCACTCCATGACGTTCTCGAAACTTTTAGAGCCACCCGTCGCTAGCATTAAAATTTGAACATTCCTTGAACTGACTGTTGAAGTGAATTGCTTGATTTCTGAGTAAGTTTGTCGAAATTGGCACATTTTTTTTCTGCTGTTTCTTAAGCCATCCAAAGAGCGCAGCTGCCATTTGCGGCATCTCTGAGGTTCTTAAGGTTTTCCTCTTTCCGATTCCAGACTCCGTATTTCCGATAAACTCAAATATTTTGTTTGATTTCTTTTTTATTGCTGTTATTGTGAATTTTGAAACCCCATATTTCTACGATAGACGTAATCCCGAATAGCGCTGGAGTCTGTTGATGTTGGCGTTGACTAATCCGTCTAAATTGTCGAACAATTAGGCTCCTAAGTGCAATCATCTATGAACGGAGAGAGCATGTCACACATAAAGGAGGTGTAACATTTGCAAGAAGCCTAGCCTAATGGCATGCCTTTCAATGATGCAATGTCCTGCAGTGTGACCTACTTTAGTTGTAATGAGTGTTCTTTTCTGTCTAATTCGAGAGTTTTTGATCCAGCTTAGGCCAGATGTGTCTAGTAATAAGGCACGTGCTGCCGTCTTCCCATTTGCGGTTGGTTATATTGATAGTGGTGAGCTTAAGCAGCAGTTTGACAGTAGCGAGAAACATGCCGACATTTACCTTATTCGCTCCAATCGGTCATGCAATTCCCTGCAATATTTCTGTGACCCGGCACCCAAACAAGGTGAATCTTCTTCCTTTTATCAGCGAGGCTATGATCCGAAAACAAGGGATCACAACCCTCCCACTTCACCGCATTTCTACTGATCCGCCTATGGGGTTCGCCTTTATTCACCCAAATAAGGTGAATAGTTTAGGAAAGTTTTTGAATTGAAAGCCATAAATTTCAGGGTTTAATCGGACCTTAAGCGTACCTTAGCCACGGCAAAGCTTCTTTTATCATCGTTATCTCCGCTTGGAAAACGCTGCAATGATTAGAAACGCGTAAAGAGATACTTATGCTTAGATCATTGGGAAAGACACCCCCACCTACTCCCGATTCTTTTTTAGACCCCTCTTGTAACCCCAGATCATGTTCCCAATCAAATCTAGAGAGGACGTGGGTTTCGAAGCTTTTATCGAGCAGATATTGTGGAAGTGTGTAGTTGGTGTCTTGCAGAAGGAATTCACAGCCGTTGAGAATGAAGGAGTGTCCAGTACTTAAGCTAAAACATAACGATATACCCCCATGCGAGTGGCTGCACAAGTTGGCAATTGTTTCTTATGAATATTATGAAAGATGGAAAGTGAAACAAAGTGTCTAGAGCCACTGTTGGGGTGGTTCTTAGTGCTCCATTGATGCATAGGTAAACAACTTTCCTTAACGCTGTCCACCAGACGATCACGCCATGCGGTAGTATGGGCCTGATGATAGATACAAAGAGCTAGTATGTAATTCGTAGCTGTAGTCCTCATTTATTTCGCATTGCTTTCTAACAGCAGTATAGAGCTATAGTGGCTTTCTTAACACGTTCTATGATATTGGGTTTCCAGTTAAGTTTCTTATGAAGAATGAGACCAAATATTTGGCTTTGTCTACGAGTGTCTGTCTAGTGATACATAGTTTTGGCAAGCTTAAAAGGAACAATTTTATGTAGACGGATGGGTCAATGTTCAATCTGCTGTGTATCAGACAACCTAAAAAATACTAAAACTATGAAATATGGGGGAGGAATCCTTAAAGTAGGTGAGACCTATTCACATTTTTTATGTGTAAAACATTATGAAGAAGAATACATTTATGTCATAATATTTAAACATAGGGGTGATTGAGAGATTTTGGGATGCGCGTACGACGAAGAATCTGGCGGTTACAAAAATTCAAATAATGTACATTTTTTCACACTGACTCTTCTTTGTTGTGTCGTTTGGGATATCCACACTCGTACCTTGGCTACATAAAAGCAATGACCCGGGTCTATGTTGGCCGCTCGGGAAGTCCGGACATCCAGAATATTGGAGGCATGTACTCTGTCATTCGAATTTTGGTTGATTAATATACATATATGATTCGAGAGATTTTCGAATCCGACCACCGTGTTGGGTCCATTTTCGTCTCTCTACCACGGTCCATCTTAGCTCGGGAGACTCTCTGGAATTCTCCACAGTTCTTCTCTAGCTTCGGTTCCTTGTGTCAACGCTAGCATCTGTTCAACGGGAATCTGGTTCGTCTTCTGAGTTTCCATCCAGTGGTGCCCCAAGATCTCCATTTTCTTGCTGGCTAGTGCCGGACATTGACAGTGACACAATATGTGCGGCCGTCTCAACTTCCTCGAGGCATAGTTCACAGGTGTCATCTTCCAGAAGACCCATCTTCTTCAAATGATATCCGAAGTTCCCATGACCTGTAGATAATGCTACCGCCCATTTCAGTGTTATTCGAAATGTTAACAGCCATTTTTGGATGCCTGCAACTTTCCACGGTTAACCACCTTCTCCGGTGTTCCGCCGCGGCCCATTGCAGCAAATGGTTCCGGACCAGAGAACTCAGATGTTGACCCTTGTTTGCTAGAGAGTCCGCCTTTTCATTACCCTGGGTCCCTACGCGCCCTCTCACCCAGAGCAGGGTCATTTCATTTCGAAGTGAGCACTCATTGAGTTTCTGAACATATTGCAATGCCAATGATGATGTATTGATATCTGTTTGTTTCATGAATTTAACCACTGATTGATTGTCCAGTGCCATAGTAATATTTTTGGCAACAACCTGACCATCTTTCAAGTGAACCAACGCGTGCTAAAGGCAATCATTTCGGCCCAATAAACTGATGTACTCGTACATTTCTCTTAACTAATATGACAGGCTAGTTCTAGTTCTTCTGAATAGATGCCTGCCCCAGATCTGCCATCCATCATGGATGCATCCGTAAAGATGATTATATCACTAATCTTCCTTTCCGAAAGTGTTCCATTCCCCATAACAGTTTTGTTCTACCTTTCTGTCACACGCATTCTCTCTATTCTATCTATGGGTAGGGTACATTGAACTACCTAATCTCGTTGTTCATTAGATGTAGGATTTTTATGTCCATAGATAGTACCGCGCCAGTGCTAGTTGCCATATCGGTGCAGACGAAGTGCCGCCGATCCCGCCGCTTTCTTAATAAATACGTTCAACGGCAGAATACCTAGGAAGACTTCCATTGCGTTGTAGTTTTAGTGGTTGATAGTTATATGATCATTGGGCCGCTATGTCTGTTTGCGAATATTGAGATGAGGAAACTATGTGATTGCCATAGTGAACTTCATTTAGGCTTAGTCCGTTGTCAGACGTGGTGTCGTGTAGGCTGTGTTTACTGATTACCCTACTAAAGACATCCTTGTTTCCTATTTTGGCGTTAAAATCGCCCAATACGATATTAAGGTCGTATTTAGGACAATGCTCGTATGTTTCGTCTAGGAACTCGTAGAAACAATCTTTGGTAGCAGGGTCCTTTTGTTTCGTGGGGGCCTGAGCACATATCAGGCTTATGTAAACGAAATGAACATTGCTACGAATTGTTATAATACGGTCACTCACGTGTTGGTATAGCTTAAGACTGCTTTCCTAAGTCTGCCGCACATAGCAAAAAAAAAAGAATCTTCAGTCAAAATGAATATGCATTTCGTACTTTTGAAATAATTTCTTAGATCTTCTCCCTCAGATCCAGTTGTTGATCCCGGGGTTACATTGGTGCATTCACCTACTTGCACTATTGGTGGTTTATAATCAGCAAAGCTTCGCTTGGAAAACTACTGAAGGAATATTTAAGTGGCTCTGGCTCGTGTCATTTTTGAAAGCTATTCATTTCTAGATCTCTTTCAAATTGTTGTAGTAAGCATTCGGTATCGATAAGCAGCTTAATCAAACAAATAGTCCGTGTCAGCTCCTAGCATTATCAATAAGTATATTGTAATTTGTCTGTGAAATCATTTTCCTCAGCATTGGATGAATCATCAGTATTTGGCTGCATTTTGTTTTTATTTGTTGCTGATTTCATTTACAGCATCAAAAAAGATTCTTCAACAAAGAATAAGATCAACTACAACAAATGGTGGTTTCTTTGATCTATGGTACATATGTAGATTGAACCGTATGTGTGAATATCTAGTTTTGCCATTTATGTGAATAATCACGATCATCAGCTCAATTTTAAAATACCTTGTGTCGCTCGATTTCATAGACAAACCAAGTAAAAATGTAATAAAATGAAAAATGATTTATCATCATCATCACTTTCAATGACCTGCTTGTCATTCATGAGGGTTGTGGTGTAGGGTGCTCAGGTGGACTTTCCTTCCCTCTCGATCCTCCGCCATCTACTCAAACTCATCAAAAGGAATCCTCAGATGAGTTCAGGAGAAGTATTGGACGTCATCAACTACGTCGTATGATTCAGTGCACCCCTGAAAATCTGGACTGAAAAAAGCCACTGGGGCAGAGTGAATACCAGCAATAGCCCTCAAAAACTGTGCATCGGAACTAGCACTAATTCTTTGCAAACTTTTCTTCTTAGCTTACTTACAGAAAAATTTCGCCGATGGCAGCACCCTAGTTATATTGCTCAAATAACATGTCCGTAAGTTTCTCCATTTGGAGAAAAATAAATCTTATAGGGTCCAGCGCGAAGAAAACACAATCCATGACTTTTTTTAGGAACAATATTGCTCCTCATTTTCAAATGAGTACCCAAATAGTCACCCAAGGTGACCATGAATTTACTACGTGTCACAGTTAACCCTGGATTAACATGGCATGACAAGGCAGCTGAAGCATATGCAACCTTTTCTGCTAGAAGAGAACAGAGCCAACCCACAGAAATAGGTCGAGTATATAGGTATAACACTAGATAGCAGACTTCTCCGTAAACAAAAAACAACAGGCTGTGGTAATCAAAGCCACTAGAGTACTTATGTCCAGCATCGTAAGTAAGTCCAGCCTCACTGAGGTGGATGTACATGATGATAGTCATACCCATAATTACATATGGTGCAGTAACGTGGGTCAACAGAATAGGGTTAAGCACGACGAGGACGTTCCTAAACAAAGTGCAGATATTACCCTGCATTTGTATAACAGGACTACCTCCTCTACAAATAATCAAAGAATGTGCCGGGAAAGGAAAATGCATCGCAAACAAAGAGCGAGAAACCCAATCCAAATCGGTGCCACTTCTAGACTGGCCCATGAAGATATGATCAAGAAATACTGCTTTGAAACAAAATTTAACCCAAAGCTGAACAAGAAAGACAATTAGAGAAGTGAGTCTGATAACTACTAATTCAAACAACGTACTGTTAAATGGAACGCGGATTAATCAAAAACATCAAAAGGCACTGACGCAGACATGCACTGGCCCAGGACCAGATTATCAGGATTTCTGAATATTCCTCGCAGTATATTCCAAGCAGAGGTTCAGGCGATCGAAATATGCACGCAGTTCAACCTCGACAGGAAATATCGCAGACAGGACATCACAATACTGAACTTTATTTTATTTTTTTTATGGTTGCGCCAAAGGGTGTGTAATCTTCTAAAGATACCAGTAGCCCGAGCTACTGGCATGCACGATTCGCAAACCTGAATACTCGATGCCAGGAATACGCCTACGTACTAAACCTTACCCTGCACACTTCAACCACTCTCCCCGCGGGACTACCGTTAGGTATTACTTCGCGGGGCTGGTTAGCTATTTATGCTGTTCTTTCGCTGTCTTCCGCTCCTTGTTCCAAAAGTGTTGTCGGTTGTACTTGGTTGCTCTCTCTGACTCTTTCCAGCCGTCTAAGTTCCTGCACGATTATCGCTGCAACTTGTTTCACCGCCTCCCATATTGCATTCGATGCTATCATATGGTGCACAATGTTTTCGGGGGTTGGTATTTCTCCAATTTTTTCCTCCAGTTCTCTGTGCTCTATATGAAAACGTGGGCACTGAAAAAATACGTGCTGAGCGTCTTCTGGGGCCTCTCCGCAATTTGGACAGTTGGGAGGTTCATCGAGCCCAAACCTGTTGAGATACGCTCGAAAGCAGCCATGTCCTGTTAGGAACTGGCTGAGATAGAAATCTACCTCTTCGTGTTTCCGGTCCATCCATTTTTGGATATCCGGTATAAGTCGATGGGTTCTTCTTCCCTTTGAGGACTGCTTCCACCGCTCCTGCCATGCTCTAATGCTTCGCTGTCTTTCTTCCAGCTTGATATTTTTGACTGACGCTTGAGGTTCCTGAATTTCGGCGTCGTAGGTCCTTTGTAGCTCGATAGCCAAGATATCCGCTGGTAGCATTCCCGCGATGACACATACTGCCTCGTCTGACATCGTACGAAAGGCACAGCATACTCTCAGCGCACATAGTCTATTGACAGAGTTTATCCTTCTTGCGTAGGTCTTTTTCATCATAGCTTAGGCCCATATGGGTGCCGCATACATAAGGATGGACTGCACCACCCTTGATAGAATAAGTCTCCTTTGTTGCCTAGGTCCTCCTATATTTATCATCATTCTTGATAAGGCACCGCTCACCCAAGCCGCTTTGTCACACGTTCTTTCAAGGTGCTCCTTGTAAGTCCTTGTAAGTGAGCCTCGCGTCGATCATCACACCTAGGTATTTGATAACCGATTTTGAAGTCGTATTATGATCTCCTACTCTGATGGTGATTTCCTCTCTTTTTTTGCGGCTGCTTACCAATACTGCCTCTCTTTTATGTTCGGCGAGCTCTAACCCGACTGCTGCCATCCACCGTTTGACTTTTCGGATACATTCATTTGCAGTATCCTCTATTTCTTCTAGATGTTTTGCAACCACGACAATTGCAATATCATCGGCAAAGCCTATGATTTTTGCCTCATTTGGGATTCTAAGCCTTAAAACCCTATCATACATAATGTTGCAAAGGATAGGGCCTAATACCTATCCTTGTGGAACTCCGCCAGATATGTGGTACTGCTTTACTCCATCGTTGGTATCGAAGAGCAGAAACCGTTTCTCGAAGTAGCTCAGTATTATTTTAATTAGGAACCATGGCACCATCATTGACCTAAGCGATTGCACTATGAGTCCCCAATTCGCAGAATTGAACGCGTTTTTGACGTCCAATGTTATTACGGCACCGTATTTCTTTGCACCGCCTCTCCATCTCCTGCCCTGAATAGCTTCTTCCAAGGTTGTAGTTACCCTTCTTATTGCGTCTACTGTAGAACGAGCTTTCCTAAAACCGTACTGTTGGTTGGAGAGTCCCCCGGCTTCATCAATTGCCACTTCGAATCGGTTGCATATGATTCGCTCCAGTATTTTACCCATTGTGTCTAACAGGCATATGGGACGGTATGACGAGGGTTCGTCTGGTGTTTTTTTCCCTTTAGACAGCAGCACTAGACGTTGCTTTTTCCATTGGTCTGGAAAAACTCCTTCTGTTAGACACTTGTTGTAGAGTTCCACAAATGATTGCGTATTTTTTTTAATGGCTAATTTAAGGGCCTTGTTCGGTATGCCATCCAATCCAGGTGACTTGGTATCCTCGAATCGTCTGCATACATCCAGGAGTTCCCTTTGCGTGACAGTTGGGATGTGCTGTACTTCCGGAGGTGGCTCTATACGCTCTGCTAGTGTTTGAGGGGGGAACAACCCCGATACAATTTTCTGCATAAGGAGAGGGCATGAGGGGGAGGGTGCCCTAGTGCCTTTGAGTTTTGCCATTACTGTTCTATAGGCGGTGCCCCAAGGATTTACATCTGCTTGCTCGCAGAGTTCCTTAAAGCTATTGCTCTTACTTCTGCGGATGGCTAGTTTTAGCTCTCTTCGCCTATCTTTGAATTGCACCCGTAGGTCCTGATGTGTGGTCAAATCTCTGGATCGCTGGAATAGTCTTCTGGCTCTATGGCACTTGCTGCGTAGCTCTGCTATCTCTTGGTTCCATCAGTATACTGGTTACTTGTTTGGTAACCTCAGCGGCCATAGCGTTTGCTGTTCCTGGGCTTATTGTTGACTCTGCAAAAATCAGCGCAAAAATGTCTTTGTCCATGGTGCTTATTTTCCACCCCATTCGTTGTGCCTTCTTTGGGCGTTCCTACGTGGTTCTCCTAGGTTGTACTTCAAACAGGATGGCAAGGTGGTCGCTGTGAGTATATTGATTACTGACTCTCCAGTTGGCGCCTCTCGATAAGGAACTAGTTGCAAAGGTAATATCAACTTTGGCGCCTACACCATTTCTACTAAAAGTGTGTTCACTTCCTGTATTTAGCAATATTAGGTCTAGTGACGATACAGCTTCTAGGAGAGCTTCTCCCCTTCTATTGGTCCGTGCGCTGCCCCAATCAGTGGCCCATGCATTGAAGTCTCCAGCTATAATCGTTGGGCTACGACCTCTAGCATCATCCACGAGCCTATCAAGCATACTTTAGAACTCCTCAATGGTGTTGTTTGGAGATGCATAACAGCTATAGACATGTACTCTTTGACATTTGCTCGCACGAAGCCTGTTCCAGGTGTCATCATTTTTTCTTCAAAGGCGCAATCTCCACAGGCCCAAATAGCAGCTCTTTTTAAGTCATCCGCAGCCCAAACTGTATCATCGAGATTTTTGTACTGCTCGCATAATACGGCAACATCTATCTTTAACTCGCGAACGGTTTGTGTCAAGATGTCCTGTGCCGCTTCGCAGTGGTTTAAGTTTAGTTGCAGCACTTTCATATTCTTCTTACGACTTTTGCAGCTTCTTGGTATACCGGGCATACTATGCTTCCTGCCGCGTGTTTGATGTTGCTACTTCCCTTTTCTTCGCAAAGGACGCACCTTGCATCATTGCTGCAGTTCTTGGATATATGGCCTTTCTGTCCACACCTAACGCAATCCTCACTCCTATCCAACGTGTTTTTACACGCCTTTACTAGGTGCCCGAAGTTAAGTTACTTACAATACTGAACTTGCAGGAGATCATTGGTATGGGAGTATCTCATCAAGATCGATATATTAGGACATACTTATAAAGTAACGCTCTACTGGGTACCAGAACATATAGAAGTAGAGGGGAATAAAGCAGCTTACGCACGAGCAAAAAACGGTTCAGAAACTCCGTTCCTTGGACAGGACTTTTTCTGTGGGGTAGGACCACACAAAATACTAAAAGAGCTGTGGAAGAAGAGAGCTAATGAGTCAAGCATTGAGAGGATAGCCCCCAATTGAGACAGACGAAAGGAGTTCTGAAAAGCCATAACCAAATAAGAAGCAGAATCTGCAAATAAGAAGCAGACTTAGCAGGAATCGACTTAGCATCTTGACAGGCATGCTAATGGGTCACTGTAGACTCTGGAAACTGAAAATAGAAGGAACGGGCGATGTAGATTCTGCAGGGACCTCGCAGAAACACCAGCACACATTCTTATGGAATACGAAACACTAATCCACAAAAGAAGACAGCACTCTAGCACCGCTTCGAATAGACCCCTATTTTTGGGTGGACACAATAGATCTACTGAACGTCACAGTGTATTGACACGTCACTGACTATATATCTACATCTACGAGTACACCTACACGACCAATTGACATGCTCATGAACTGAAAGTACTCATTGCTTCTGAACGACCCATGCATTACAGCTACCAGTTATTATCACAGGTCTTCTTCTTCTGGTATCGTTGTTTAGTCTATACAGAAAGTTTTCGAACTCGTCAATTGACATGCTTGGAATAGCGTAACAGCTGTGTATGTCTATGCCATTGATTTTGGACCTGGTTCGATGTTCCCTTGTACTACTCCTTACTTTGTAGTAGCTGATGAATCGCGACGTTTCCTTACTTACTTACTTAGGTGGCGCTACAGTTCGGGGTGAACCTGGGCCTCAACCAACAAGCCTCTCCATTTAGCTCGGTCTTTAGCTAATTGCCTCCAGTTGCGCACTCCAAGTTGGTCGAGGTCCCCTTGAACTTGTGCGCGCCACCTACGGCGATGATTCCCTCTACTGCGTCGTCCCTCCGGGTTAGATTCGAAGACTCTGCGGGCCGGAGCGTTGGTGTCCATTCGCTCTACATGTCCTAGCCATCTCAGACGTCCAATACGCAGTTTTTTGACTAGGTCGATGTCGCTGCACAGCTCGTATAGTTCGTGATTGAATCTTCTCCTCCAAAACCCGTCAACGCAAACGGGACCGAAAATCTTACGAAGAATTTTTCTCTCGAAGCGACCAAGGATATCTTCATCCTCTTTTAATAAAGTCCATGTTTCAGCGCCGTAAAGCAGGACTGGGATGATCAAGGTCTTATATAGAGTCTCCTTAGTTGTTCGAGATAGGGCTTTACTGTTGAATTGCCTTATAAGCCCAAAAAACAGCGATTGGCAAGAGTTATTCTTCGATTGATTTCTACGCTGATTTTGTTAGAAGAATTTATAGCAGAGCCAAGGTAGACAAAGTCCCTTACTACCTCGAAGTTATAGCTGCCCACGGTGACGTTTTGTCCAATTCGTCGGTGTTGGTTTTCCCTTCTAGTTGACAGCATATACTTGGTTTTGCCCTCGTTTATCGCCAAACCCATTTTGGCCGCTTCCGCCTCAATGCTTGCAAAAGCACCGGTGACAGCCCGCTGAGATCTTCCGATAATGTCTATATCGTCGGCGTATGCAAGCAGTTGTACAGACTTGTAATAGATTGTGCCTCCGGTGTTGGCTTGTGAGTTCCGCACAATCCGTTCAAGTACAATATTGAAGAAGTCACATGACAGCGCGTCACCTTGTCTAAAACCATTTTTGACATCAAAGGTCTCGGTGAGGTCATTACCGACCTTGATGGAGCAGCGAGCGTTCTCCATCGTCAGCCTGCACAGACGGACAAGTTTGGTATGGATGTCAAAACTAGACATGGCTCTATAAAGCTCTTCTCTATAGATGCTGTCATAGGCGGCCTTGAAATCGATAAAGAGGTGGTGAGTATCGATTTGGAATTCTTGGGTTTTCTCCAGGATCTGCCGAAGTGTGAAGATTTGATCGATGGTGGACTTTCCTGGCCTGAAACCGCACTGATAGGGTCCAATCAGGCTGTTGATAAAGGGTTTCAGGCGTTCACACAATATCGCAGAAAAGATCTTGTAAGCGATGTTGAGGAGGCTGATGCCTCTATAATTGGCTCAGTTGAGGGGGTCTCCTTTCTTGTGGATCGGGCAAACGATGCTGAGATTCCATTCTTCAGGCATACACTCGTCTGACCAAATATTAGAAATGAGTTGGTGTATGCACTCTACCAATTCATCCCCAGCTGCCTTGAAAAGTTCGGGCGGTAAGCCGTCAGGTCCAGCAGCCTTGTTGGATTTTAGCTTGGACATTGCTATCCTCACTTCGTTTTGGTCAGGTGGACGGAAATTTTGACTATCATCGTCTATGTTGAATGGTTCATTCTGCCTGACAGCGGGATGTTGGTCTTCGTCGCCGTTATACAGTCTGCAGAAGTAGTTTTTCCATATTCTCAGCACCAACTGTGATTCTACTACGAGGTTTCTATTTTCATTTCTACAGGTTTCTGTACGGGTATTACTTCTGACACGTTCTTTTTACCTTTTGGTAAAACTTCCGTACATTGTTCCTGGAGTATAGACTCTCGATATTCTCAAACGCGCGCTTCTCATGCTCTTTCTTCTTCTTTTGGAGAAGCCGATGTTCTTCCCGTCTCTTTTGCTCGTAGAGCTCACGAGCAGCTCTCTTCTTCCTTTGCAGCGCCGCTTTGTATGCCTCTTGTTTTGCTGCATGCACTCGCCGGCATTCTTCGTCAAACCAGGGGTTTCGCGGTGGTGGGCGAGCGAGACCCAACACATCAGTCGCGGCGTTTCTGATGGCATGTTGGCAGCGTTGCCACTGGTCTTCGGTACTTGATGCTGGCGGCAAAGGGGTGATTGAGAGATTTCGGGATACGCGTTCAGCGAAGAGTCTGGCGGTCTCTTGCGATTGTAGCTTTTCGACGTTAAATTTTCTCACAGTAATTCTTCTTTGTTGCTCAGATTGGGATATCCGCATTCGTACCTTGGCTACAACAATGTAATGATCCGAGTCTATGTTGGCCGCTCGGAAGGTCCGGACATCCAGAATACTGGAGGCATGCCTTGCGTCGATCGCAATATGATCAATTTGGTTGATCGTTACATGATCATTGGACCGCCATGTCTGCTTATGAATATCGAGATGAGGAAACCATGTGCTTGCTATGGTGACATTTCGCTCCACAGCGAAATCAATTAGCCTTAGTCCGTTATCAGACGTGGTGTCGTGTAGGCTATGCTTACCGACTGCCCTACCAAAGACATCCTCCTTTCCTAGTTTGGCGTTAAAATCGCCCAATACGATTTTAACGTCGTATTTAGGACATTGCTCGTATGTTTTGTCGAGGAGCTCGTAGAAACACTCTTTGGTGGCAGGGTCCTTTTCTTCTGTGGGGGCATGAACACATATTAGGCTTATGTTAGCGAATTTAGCCTTGATCCGAATCGTCATAATACGCTCGCTCACGTGTCGGAAGCTTAAGACTTCTTGCCTAAGTCTGCCGCGTATGACAAATCCGCATCCGAATAAGCGTTGCCTGTTGCCTCTGTAGCAATCACCGTAGTAGATGTCACAGTTTTTCATCCTCTTTTTGCCCGGCCCATCCCATCGCACTTCCTGGATGGCGGTAATATCTGCTTTATAGCAGTCTAGGGCCTCTGCTAGTTGTTCGGCTGCACGTGATCTGTAAAGGGACAGAACATTCCACGTACAGATCCGTAGGTCGTTGTCCTTATTTCGTTTGCTGGGGTCGTCATTAGTTGAGTCATCCTTATCCGAGGCTTTTGGTTGTTTCGGAACCATGCGGTTTTTACGTGGTAGGGAAGTTACCCCGACGGCACAACCCCCAACCTGGAGGGCCAGTTCCTTAATTATTCCCCTAGGACGAGGGGCCGGGTACACCGGTGCCAGTAGTCCACTACGGGAGTATGAGCGCTGCCGTTGGCCCATTAAGGGCTCCTCCGCCACCATCTCTATTCCAATGTCCATTGGAAATTCCTTACCGACCTGTGATCCGAATACGTCGAAGTAGCTCGCGCAAGGTGTTCACTAAGTTCAACCTAACTGGAACTATAGACGCCACCGTTGACTCCGTCTAGGGAATTCGTCCGCTGCCGCCTGGAACAGGAAGAAGCGCTCTAGTGAGAAAAGCACTCTTCCCCCCCTCTCTCATCTGCTGCCACCAAGAATCCGCCAAACGGGGTTGGTTACCCATTTCTTGGATTAAGGTACTAGGCACCCGGCTGTCACCGCGTGGAGGTTGAGAGTAGGAGTTGGTAGGCCTCAGCTGAGTGAAAACGCTTGTGTTTTCATATGATCGCATGCACTACCGTTTGACCAGCCGCGACGTTTCCAGGCTGCCTTTGATTTGATTGTATTGCATTCTATTGACTTCAGAGCTGCTTGACTATCTACAAAGTTCGTTGTATCCACTGGTCAGATTTGATAGCGTGACTTTTTTTATTATCAGGATTTCGGCTTAGAAGACACTGCACACTCCTGGTAATCTGCAAGATTCCTGTTTTTGTAGTGCTTGTGAGTAGAATACGGCTCCAGTACCTGGCAGATGTGGTAAATTAAATTCATATGAGAGTCTGCCTCATAAAATACGATGGGATTGAATAAAACGAACTATAAAATTGAGTAGAGTAGCATTCTTTCAAATTAGTGAAGGATACACAATCCTTTCCCAACTGGTCGAAAGGAAACACGTCTTTTTACAATAATGCAGCAAGAAATCTAATCCAATACTACTGCATCGTAAAATTCAACAGAAGTTGCAATTTCAAACCTGTATTCGAACCAAGGACAAGTTGCAGCATTTTTCAGCTGCAGCTAATTGAAAGAAGCAGCATTTGCTTCTGAACAACCTCACGCAGTTTTTCTTTTTTGGCATGATCAACTATTTAGCGAAATCACAGCTTCCACTGGTCTGTCTATGTGCACCATCTACGTATATCACGATACTGTGATACTGCCTTCGGCAATGAACCACCAATTACAGTCTCACGGCTCATGCCTCATTTGCTGACCGAGATCTTTGCGTGCACAGAAACATTTCACAACGATCACATTGCACTTACACGTGTCCAATAGATTGTGCAGCAGATCATCCAGAGGAGCCGCAAATAGCTGCTCTGTCAGTAAAAATTTTCCCAGTGGAAATCCACATTTTAATTCAACGTAATTTAGAACCTAAGGGCAATCACATCGTCAATAACAACTTCCATTGAACTTTCAATCGTTATCAGCTTCCAAAATAGCTGATTAGATGAACAAGGTATGCTGAACCTATACCGATAACGCCAACTTAGTGTAAGTAGGTACTAGTACCTACATTATATCACATTGGCCTTGTATGTTTGGACTTCCTTACACTACACAATCTATCTAGTTTCGCAATATTCGAAAAAAAAATATTTCTGTTCTCACTGCTGAGTGACTAATTTCTTGGCGTATCTACCAGTAAAGTTCACAGAAATTTGTTCTATATTCCTATCAGCCTTTCATAATAGCAAAGCCTTCGTCATGCACTGTGCTTTGTGTTTAGTCGATGGACTTTGGCATCTTTGCGTTCTGATATCTTAACGAATGACCGCTTAAAACAAAACGCTTATCTTTGACAAAACAATAATTGATTGGACGAGAGTACAAATGTTTTTGAAATACGAGGTTTTTTAAAAAAAAAAAAAAAAAAAACTCTATTAGGTAAGTTTATCTTATCGACGGTGTTGAGAGGTTAGGAAATGGGTTTTTCGTTTCGCACGTTTTTCTAACATTATTTGATTGAATAAAATTTAACGACAATTGCGTTGTTTATGGTTATGTTTATGGCATCCATCAAACTGAATTTAATTTTAGAAAACACTTTTTAGTCAATTAAATGAAAGGAAATACCGTCCAGTGAGCAAGCCATGGTAACACCTATCCGTCTCTTAAAGTTGAAATTGTTTTTCAAAATTGTGCGTATTGAGAAATAGTGGACAAAGATGAATGGAAAATAATTCCGATAAGACGTTTTTATAAATATTGTCCTATACTCTCATCTTTGAACTGTGCATAGTCCATTGGTTTTCCCTTTGTCTGATTTAAATGGTTTTAGAACAGAAGCACATGTGCTCATGTATGAGTATTTGTTGTAATTTCATGAGAAACTAATTGATGGGGATACAAGTTCAAGCCTCAGTTGCACTTGAGATAATGCAACTTAATCTTGCAATTAAGGTGAAGACTGGGGACGTATGCATAATTAGAATGTTTTTTTTAATGTGCTGATGGTATTTATTTACTTATTTATTTATTTAAGCTTAGTGTAAGCTATATTTAAAGCTAAATTAACCTAGATTAACCTTATTTAAAACTAGCTTACTTACTTACTTACTACTTAGGGGTGGGAAAGGAGGTGGTCATAAGAGAGTTTCGCAGAGTGAATTTGCTGCACTAAAAATCGAAGAGGCTTTGCATGCTGTTAGCCATGCGTAGCATTGTGGTCATTGGCTCGTTACAGCCATAATTGGTGTGGTGTAATTAAAGGCGAAAGTGGCGTACATATCTTAGATTACGACGATTGGTGTTGAGGGATGTCATTTGTAGCAGAGCTGGACTGTCGATGTTTCCTGCTAATACGAAGTGTAAAACTCCTCAAGAGAGATATTAGGTTCGCAAAGAGAAACTCTTGGAGGTTCTTTTGCCCATCTATAGAATCAACTTATAAGGCGTTCCGCCTAAAGAAGATCCTGGCAAAGACACCAACGCCGGCATCCAATATTAGGAAAATGGATGCTACTTTGGCAAAGTCACATGAGAAAACTCTGAACATACAATTGAGCACTCACTTTCTCAGATGTACATAAATTTCAGGGGATGGTCTAGCCATTCCACAGGCGACATAGGGAATAAGCGCGGAAGGGGCGGGAAAAGTAATAGATGATGATAAGATAGCTATTAGCATTTAAATCCCCAAGACGGAGTTCAGTGCATTTAGGGCAATGCCTTCATTTTGTCCTGATGGGGGACTACCAGCGGATCGACGGAAACTGGTCACATGAACCCGATGCTAGCATTCGAAAGATAAATTGGTGCAAGAATTTCTGACAGAATGTACTAGAAAAACCGAAAAACCGTGAAGAAAAAGGAACTGGCGTCCTATATCGACGATTTCAAGACCCTCTGCTGGGTACCAGGGCATATGGATACGAAAGAAACGAAAGAGCTGACGAGCTTGCAAGGAAGGGGTCGGCGCTGCATGTATCGCGGGCTCTCCCTTTTGTAGTGTCCCCAATCAGTCCCTTATGGAAGAAAATAATAGATGAAGCCACCGGTCGAGCGAACAGGCGCGCAACGGCCAGGGTGCATGGCCGGATTTTAGCAAAAACTGATTAACGTCTCTGGTGAAACTTAGTCATCATAACGCACGGGACATTACCAGCGTAATTACTGGTCACTGTGCAACTAGCATTCATGCGTAACGACTCGGTGTATTGCACAACGGGTATCATAGAAGTTACGGGGACGAAGAAAAAATGTTATCCGTTCGTCACCTGCTGTATGATTGTCCTGCCCTATCCGTCAGAAAAATGAGGACTCTTGGTAGTTATTTCTTCTCAGAGCTAGAAGACTTAGGTAATATTGAACTGATGGACCTTCTGAGATTCAGATCACTAAATGTAATGGCTTGGCATTTGTTGGCATTGAGCTCAAGGATTTTTTTCTTTTTTGGCACCCGGTTAAGAAGTTACTCAAATCAGCTTGAAGTGGGCAAGAGTCAGCGGGGGAGGAAATGTGCTTGAAGATTTTCATGTTATCAGCGCAGACAGAGAAGTAGGAGTTTTCGATGATACAGTCGACGTCATTTATAGGCAAAATGAAAATCAAAGAACCAAGATGCGTACCTTGAGGCACTCAAGATATGGCTATGAAGGGGTCGGAAATAGAGCATATAAAGAGGACTTTTGTATTGCCGTTCATTATGATATGATTTAAACCCGATTGAAAGCCTAGTTTCATTTCATTTATTTATTTAAGTTTACATCTTTTACATTAGACCAATTGATCTCTTAAATTGTAAAAGTACAAGTAAATCATTTCACAAATTCAATAAAAAAATTAAGCTACAAAACCGGTCTAAGATCTTCTTCTTCTTCCTTTTATCAGCGAGGCTATGATCCGAAAACAAGGGATCACAGCCCTCCCACTTCACTGCATTTCTACTGATCCGCCTGTGGGGTTCGCCTATTTGACCTCAGAAAATATCGGCAGGCCTGCCGATTTAGGATCACTCGGTTACTGAGGCCAATGAAATGCCGATGTCGTCGCATTTGTGTGATCCAGGCGTTCATAGGCCTGCCTTTCCTACATCGCGATGTCTTTGGAACGTGCATAGATATTGCCTTCTTAACAGGGTTCAAATGATCTCTTCTTCGAACGTGGCAATACCAACTGAGCCGGTCGCGCTCTATTTTTTGTACGATGGTTTCCTTGATGTGAAAGCTTCCACGGATCTTCGAACTTCTTATTCGATCAAGCTTTGTCACTCCTGCTGTCATGCGAAGCATCTTCATCTCAGCTGCCGTTAATTTACTCTCATACTTTTTGTACATCGTCCAACATTGTGAACCGTATGTGAGCGCTGGACGTACAACTGCGGTGTAGAGCCTTCCTTTCAACTTAGGGGGCATTTTTCTGTCACAGAAGATAGCGGAATTTTCTCGCCACTTCATCCACCCTACGCTTACACGATGATTGATGTCGTCATCACAAGTTGCTTTGCTATTGATCATAGATCCCAGATATTTGAACTTTTCGCACTTGGGAAGCACTGTTCCATTCAAATAAATGTCTGGAATAGGCCTGAGTGGATCAGAGAACGGGCAGCACAAGTACTCTGTCTTTTTTGAACTAATGCGATACCCATTTCCCTCCAAAACGTCCACCCACACATAAAGTGCTCGTTGCAGGGATGTAGGATCCTCACTTATGATGGCTCCATCGTCAGCAAAGAATAACTGATGTACCTTGGGGTCCATCACTTTACCTTCAAGCAAATAATCAAGGACTGTAATAAAGAGCAAAGGACTTAAAACGCTTCCCTGGTGCACCCCGACTTTGATTGGGAACTCTTCGGTTACTCCAGCGGGGCATCTTACTCTTGTCTTTGCTCCTTCGTACATGTCCATGATCATCTGCACATAGGTTTCTGGAACCCCTCGATGTCTTAGCGCCACCCATATCAGATCTCGTGGTTGTCTGTCGAATGCCTTTTCAAAGTCAACCAATACAATATGCAAATCCCTTAAGGAATCACGATGTTTTTCCATTATGATCCTTATACTTTGGATTGCATCTGTGGTTGATTTACCCGAGACAAACCCGCACTGATCATCAGATAGCCGAATTATTTTTCGCAGTCGGCCACCTAATACCCGCTCAACGATCTTCATGGTGTGTGACATCAGCTTGATCGAACGGTAGTTATCACAGTTTCGCGTATCACCCTTCCCTTTGTATACAGGGAGGAGGTAACTTTCCCTCCATTGATTCGGCATTGGATCACCTCTCACGAATTTGGAGATAAGAATTCTGAGCCATCTGAACCCGATGTCTCCCATCTTTTTCCAGAACTCAGAGGGTATCTCGTCTGGCCCAACCGCTTTTCGTTTTTTGGAGTATTTGACCGCCTCACTAACATCTTCGACTGTAATGTCGGGTATTTCTTCACAGTTAGGGGTGGCTCTTGGAAAGTATAGCCGGGGAAACTGTTCATTTAAAAGCTCTTCACAATACTGTCGCCACCTCTGCAGAATTTTGTCGTCATCCACAAGAAGCTGGCCATGAGCATTGCTAATGAACTTTGGCGAACGAATCTCCTGAGCATTGTTCCTTCTTTGGGCGGCTATTTTGAAGATAGTGGCGCTCTTGTTCATATTGTGTCTTCGCAGCTCCTGGATAGCCTGGTTTGCATCAGCAACCGGGGAAAATATTTTCTCCAGCTCCCGATACAGGCCCTCCGTACTCTCTGCTTGAAGCTGGGCGCACTTCTTCTTCGCTTTTTTCTTGCAGCATCTGTATTCCATTTCGAGGGGACCTTTTAGTCATTATAATTAGAGGGGCACTTTGACCAAGCTGTGAAAGCCGCTTTCTTCTCATTTATCACTTTCTTAGCTTCATTACTCCACCACCATGTTTCTTTGGCGTGTTGATGGTGGCCTTTGGAAGCTCCTAGCAGTGATTTGGCCTTATTTAAGCAAGTTCGCTGTAGGGAATCCCACATATTTTGTGCTCTGCACTCTTCATCCTCAGCTCCGTTGATGGTGTGAGAGAAGTAATTTTTCATTACGAAAACAAAAGCTTCGCCTTTTTCTTTGTCCAGATTGTACCACTTGATTTTCTCAGAGACCCTTGTTTGTTTGCTTTTCTTCGGTGTTTTCATAAAAATTTCTGTTAGCAGGAGACGGTGTTGCCGAGCGATTGCCTCTCCCAGGATCACTTTGCAATCTTTTACCCGGGGCTTCACGAAACTGCCTACCAAATGGTAGTCAATCTGAGTTTCATCTCCACCACTGCTGTAAGTGATCAGGTGTCGGCTTTGTTTGATGAACATGGTATTTAACACGATAAGACCGTGTGATTTGCACATGCTTAGGATGTCTTCACCAGGAAGGTTCCTGGTGCCATATCCTAGTCCTCCATGGCAGTCTTCATAGTCTTCGTTTGATTTCCCGACATGTCCATTCAAATCTCCTCCAACAAATAGAAATTCTTCCTTTGGGATGTTCTTAAGGAGATTGTGGAAATCTAGCCAAAATGCATCTTTATCTCTCTGATTGTACCCATCGTGGGGAGCATATGCACTGACAATATTCCACACCTCTCCTTGTATTACTAGTTTGAGAGACATCAAACGGTCGCTGGACTTCGAAATGCTCAAGACGTTACCAAGTAGCTCTGCCGCAAGGATGATACCGATTCCGTTCTTAGACTTTTCCGTTCCGTAGTAGAACATCTTGTAATCTTTTGTCCTAACGTCCAAGAAACGCGCCCGATTCCCGGTGTTTTTCCATTTCGTCTCTTGGACACACAAGATGTCCACCCGCCTTCTATTCATCATCTCTTCCAGCTCGTAACTTCGACCGGTCATGCTTCCAACGTTCCAACTTGCGACCCTCAAATTGCGTCCAAACTGTTTCATTATTTTGCTAGCCCCCGGAATCCGTATAGCTCTGACCCGAACATTTCTGCTCGGTCCAGGATCAGTACCATGCACAGCAGTGGTAGTGCCTGGCGGGGTAGTGCCTTTCCTTTTTGCAAGTATTACCATAATGATACAGTTTTGCAATACAATTTTTTGCACCATATTGCGATGGTGTTTGTTGTTTGACACGTGCTGCTCCTGTTTTAGTATTGTTTGATCTTTCTTTTATGACACCGGTGATCTCCAGTCGTGTCAACCCACGGACTCGCATGCACACTTGTGGGAGGGTTTTTAAGGTAGTATATGTGTCGCTAGGCTCACTTGGGTGTTATATTGCCTAGATCTGATTTGTCCCCTTAGTCGCCTTTTACGACAAGCGCTGGTTGTTGGGGGGGGGGCGCTGCAGTGATATTCTTAACCCGTCCCTGCACGGGGAAAAACCGGTCTAAGGTATTAATAAGAAAATAAACCCATAAGTAATAACATTATGAAACCAAAACTTGACAAATAAATTCATAAATAAACTTTAATTCTAATATAACTCTAATATAACTCACTAGACAAATACGAGAATAAAACAGCATCAAAATTATCCGCACAAAAAGGTCTTCTTATGTACCCTGAAAGGAACGAATTCCACAGACGAATCGCATTCACGAAAAACGGACGCTCGGAAGACAAGCATTTAAAATTAGGATGAATAAGAACAAGTGAACGTGAAGAGTTTTTTTTTTTAGGTTGCGCCAAGGATGTGTAATCTTCATAGATACTAATAGCCCGAGTGCTACTAGCATGCATGATTCGTAAACCTGAGTAATCGATTCCAGGAATACGCCTACGTACAAAACACACACCCTACACACTTCAACCACTCTCCCCGCGGTACTGCCGTTGGGTATTTCTTCGCGGGACTGGTTAGCAATTATGCTCTAGTCTCCGAGGCCGCCTCTTGGGCTCTTCTTAGGGCTTCTGCTCTTCGCAGCGCATTCTGCACACATACTATGAATGAGCAGATCTCCATCCACTCGCCCTCTGATCGTGTCATGTGACTTACAAGATGAAGAGTTTGAGAAATGCAATTTGTTATAAAGGTATGCAGGTTCTCTTGGTATAATCACTTTGCGCATAACTTTAAACTACAGTAGTCAAAATAGCAATTCAAGGTACATCCAAGTATGGTTTTTACGTATCTGGAGACATGATCGTAGCTCCTGAGATCGTATACGTATCGAACTACATTGTTGAACGCCACATTTAGCTTCTGTTTGGTGTCTGCACAAAATATTTCCCATTTATAGGATATCATAGAAATTATGAGGGCTCTCACGAGCATTAATCTGGGGCTATAAGGGGTATAATGCTGAGAAAGGGAGAGGTTCCTTAAACAACCCTAAACTTTGCCAATCACTGTACGGACGTGATTATTCCAGGAGAGCGTTCTATTGAACCAGACGCCGAGATTTTTGATCTTATCAGTATACATATTCAATTGGGGTGGCACTGAGGGAAATGGTAGCTCAAATCAAGTTTATTTCTAAAAATGACTAGGCACTAAGATTTGGTTGGATTTAGTCACAAGTGATTACTCTCGGACCAATCTATACTTACTTAGATGGCGCTACAGTCCGGGATGGACCTGGGCCTCAACCAACAAACCTCTCCAGCCAGCTGCCTCCAGTTGCGCACGCCAAGTTGGTTGAGGTCCACCTCCACTTGTTTGCGCCACCTACCGCGAGGTCGTCCCCTACTGCGTCGTCCATCCGGGGTGGATTCGAAGACTTTCTTAGCGGGAACGTTGGGCTCCATCCGCTTTAAATGACCCAGCCATCTTAGTCGCTGTATGTAAACTCTTCTGGCTAAGTCTATGTCTTTGTACAGGCCGTATAGTTCGGCATTGTACCTTCTCCTCCACTCACCGTCTATGCAGACGGGACCAAAGATCGCTCGAAGAACTTTTTTCTCTCGAATTAACCAAGGGCATCCTCATCCGGCTTTGTCAAAGCCCATGTCTCTGCGCCATACAGCAGGACTGGGATGATTAATGTCTTATAAAGAGTTACCTTAGTAGTTCGAGATAGGGCTTTGCTACTCAATTGCCGTTTTAGCCCATAGAAACAACGATTGGCAAGAGTAATTCTTCGTGTGATCTCCCTACTGATGTCATTTGCGGAGTTCACCATAGAGCCTAGGTAGACAAAATCCTTTACTACCTCAAAATTATATCTGCCTATTGTGGCGTTCTGTCCAAGACGCCGATGTCGGGTGTTGTTTTTTGTAGACAGCATATATTTTGTTTTGCTTTCATTGACCGCTAGACCCATCTTTCCTGCCTCGATCTCAATACTCGTAAATGCCCCATTGACGGCCCGCTGAGTTCTTCTGATTATGTTAATGTCATCGGCATAAGCGAGTAGTTGTACAGATTTGTAAAAGGTTGTACCCCCGGTGTTGGCTTGTGAGTTTCGTACAATTCTTTTAAGTACTATGTTAAAGAGAACGCATGATAGCGCGTCACCTTGTCTAAGACCTTTCCTGACATCGAATGGTTTGGTGATGTTCTTACCGTCTTTGATGGAGCAGCGAGAGTTCTCCATCGTCATTCTGCACAAACGGACGAGTTTGGCAGGGATGCCAAGACTAGACATGGCTCTGTATAACTCGTCTCTATACACGCTATCATAGGCAACTTTGAAATCGATGAAGAGGTGGTGTGTATCATGGGTTTTTTCCAAGATCTGCCGTAGTGTGAATATTTGGTCAATGGTGGACTTTCCCGGCCTGAAACCGCACTGATAAGGACCTATCAGGTTGTTGACGATCGGTTTTAGGCGTTCACATAGTACGACAGACAGGATCTTATATGCGACGTTGAGGAGACTTATACGTCTGTAATTGGCGCAGTTCAGATGGTCTCCTTTCTTCAGGATCGGGCAAACAATGCTGAGGTTCCATTCATCGGGCATACTTTCGTCCGACCAGATTTTACAGATGAGCTGGTGCATGCTCCTTACCAACTCATCTCCTCCTGCCTTGAAAAGTTCAGCGGCAAGGCCGTCGGCTCCAGCAGCTTTGTTGGATTTGAGTTTAGATATCTCTATCCTCACTTCATTCTGATCGCGTTGACGGGAATCTTGACTGTCATCGTCACTATTGAATGACTCATTCTGCCTGACAGCGGAATATTGGTCATCATCGCCCTTTAACAGTCTTCAGAAGTCTTTCTTCCATATCCTCAGCACCGACTGCGATTCTACTTCTATGTTGCCATTTTTGTCCCTGCAGGCTTCTGTTCTGGCTTTGAAACCCTGGCATGATTTTTTTACCCTTTGGTAAAGTTTTCAAACATTATCCCTGCAATAAAGTCTCTCAATCTCCTCGATCGAGCGCTTCTCATGCTCCTTTTTCTTCTTTCTGAGAAGTCGATATTCCTCTTTTCTCCTGCGCACGTAGAGCTCGTAAGCAGCTATAGTCCTTCTATGCAGCGCCGCTTTATACGCCTCTTGTTAAGCTGCATGTGCTTGCCGGCATTCCTCATCAAACCAGGGGTTTCGTTGTGGTGGCCGAGAGAAACCCAGTACATCAGAGGCGGCATCTCTGATGGCTTGTTGGCAACGCTGCCACTGGTCTTCCGCATTTGCTGCTGGCGGCATAGGACTTAGTTTGAGATTAGACGAAACTCGATCGGTAAAGGTTCTGGCGGTCTCTTGCGATTGTAGCCGCCCGACGTCAAATTTCCTCACAGTATTTTGTTGATTTCGCTCCGTTGTGGATCCGTACCTTGACTATAACTAGGTAGTGATCTGAGTCCACGTTGGCTCCTCGGAAAGTCCGGACACCAAGATTACTGGAAGAGTGCCTTGCGTCGATCGCAATGTGATCGATTTGGTTGACAGTTTTTCGATCAAAGGAGAGCCATGTTCCTTTGTGAATATCGAGACGTGGGAACCGCGTACAAGCTACGACAAAGTTTCGCCCCGCTGCAAAGTCGATTAGCCTGAGTCCGGAGTAACGATTGATACTTGATTTTATTTTGACTATGAGCCAACATTTTATAAAGAGTAGGTGTGAGTCGTTTTTGGCGATATTTTTGCTTTAATAGCTCTGCTGCTTTCTCTTCATACTCCCCAAACTTGAGAGTGTTAACCCTTTCCTTGCAATTCAAAACATTAAGTATGACTTCAAGCCTCGTTATTACCTCTCTATTGACTCCAGTTATACGAGCTTTTACATGCGCTTTCCATTTCAGCTTTGCATCAAGTGTCATTCCAAGATACTTAGCCTCGTTTGTAAATGGAATTTGAACCGAGTTTCAAGTGAAAAATTTGCCGAGATCGGCAAGAACGCTCCCTTGCTCCACACCAGCCATTATTTCCTTAAAATCTGAATATTCGTAAGGTAAGGTCTATTCGTAAGGTAGTTCTTCAAAATAATATATAGGTGCTCTGGCAGAACTTATGGTAATTTAAACTTTAAGCCTTTATGCCAGACCTTGTCACAGGCTTGAGAGACGTCAAGGAATACGAGACTCGAGATTCAGTCAAGGGATTTGTCGATTACATGTGTTATTCTATGCACTTGTTAAACTGTAGAATGATTGCTTCTGAATTTGAATTAATGATCAGAAATGAGGTGCTTTTCTTCTATTATCGGTTGTATTCGCCATCAATATTCTCTCGAGCACTTTGAATATAATTGGAAGAAGCGAAATTGGTCTATAAGACATTTTTTCATTCGGCGGTTTTCTGGGCTTAAGAACCATTATCACTTATAACATATTCTAGTCTAAGCTCGGCATTTATAATGAACAGAAGCTTAATTGAAGCTGTTCTTGATAGTGCTTTAAGAACATTTCCCGTGATTAGGTCGTATTCAGGAGCATTTGCTCCATATGCATTTGCATTTGTTATTGCACTTTTGGCTATATACGACGTATTTATAGGCGAACCCCACAGGCGGATCAGTAGAAATGCAGTGAAGTGGGAGGGCTGTGATCCCTTGTTTTCGGATCATAGCCTCGCTGATAAAAGGAAGAAGAAGAAGACGACGTATTTATATTTTGAATAAGGGCTTGCCCATCAAAGGGTTTAAAAGTTTCTTACAGGTTGCCTGTATATCGGCAACAACGTTTTTCAAGCGATTAGGTACATGTTCAGCAAGTTCAAGCGATGTTCGTTTGGAGGTAGGTTGTATCTTTCGTGCTACGGAAGTCCGCGTAGAGAAAAATAAAATTTCGTTGGAAAAATTCAATTCGATGCGAATGTGTATCACGATAGGGAGACCAGACTTGGCGGGCATAATCTACGGTTCGTCACTCCTCAGTCGCTAATTGTGCCTTTGTATGCTCGCCATTGGATCTTTTTGAGTTCTTTACAAATAATGTATTTTTTCCTGCAGTTGGCCAACAGACGCAGCAATCACATGTTTGGATGGGTCTGGCAATGACATCAATGTAACAGAACTGCTTTTCGATAGATATTTACGAGTATATAAACAAAAATGTTCTATAAACTACGATTGAATTCAAGTAGTGATATCAGTACAACACAAGCACATACAACACACTTTGTTACGTGTACTTCGCTTGTTTTTTTTTATAGGTTAAGTTCGTGCCCACATTTGCTTTAAACTTAAGACATTTAGAGTGCATATTGAGCTCAATGGCAAATATATACCACTATTAAACCTTATCGTACTCATAAGTAAACTCGATTACCTACATTGCAGCAGAATATATCTTTGAAATATTGCTTTAGTTGCTTGAAATTTTTATTAGTTATTAATTTGGTTCGGAAATTTTGTCATTCTAAACCTTGTACGAGTAACAATGGATTGTAAATTCTTAATACGATTTTTGAGGGCAAAGCAAAAATGCATTGACATGAAACAAAAGCGACCTAAAAATATAGATTAAGGTAGGCATAGGATAAAACACAAAATATCATCAGGCAGCTGCGTCGATACGTTACTTGATATTGCCTTTTTTAACAGGGTTCAAATTATCCCTTCTTTGAACGTGGCAATACTAGCCAGCCGTCTTTCGTAAGATGGTTGGTTTCCTTGATGTGAAGACTTCCACGGATCTTCGAACTTCTTGTTTGACCAAGCTTTGTCACTCCTGCTGTCATGCGAGGCATCTTCATCTCAGCTGCAGTTAATTTACTCTCATACTTTTTGTATATTGTCCAACAATGTGAATCGTATGTGAGCGCTGGATGCACCACTGCGGTGTAGAGCCTTCCTTTCAACTTACGGGCAATTTTCAGTCACAGAAGATAGCGGAATTTTCTTGCTACTGCATCCACCCTGTGCTTACGTGATGATTGACGTCATCATCACAGATTGCTTTGCTATTGATCACAGATCACAGATATTTGAACTTTTCACACTTGGGAAGCACTGTTCTATTCAAATAAATGTCTGGAATAGGCCTAAGTGGATCAGAGCGGGCAGCATACTCTGTCTTTTTTTAACTAACGCGATACCCATTTCCCTCCAAAACGTCCACCCACACATCAAGTGCTCGTTGCAGGGATGTAGGATCCTCACTTATGATAGCTCCATCGTCAGCAAAGAATAATTCATGTAACTTGGGGTCCGTCACTTTATATTCAATTAGATAGTCAAGGACTGTAACAAAGAGCAAAGGACTCCCTGGTGCACGCTGTGTTTGATTGGGAACTCTTCGGTTACACCAGCGGTGCATCTTACTCGTGTCTTTACTCCCTCATACATGTCCATGATCATTTGTATTACACATAGGTTTCTGGAACCCTTCGATGTCCTAGCGCCACCAATATCACATCTCGTGATTGTCTGTCGAATGCAAATCCTTTGAGGAATCACGATGTTTTTCCATTATGATCCTTATACTTTGGACTGCATCAGTGGTTGATTTACCTTCGACAAACCCGCACTGATCATCAGATAGCCGTATTATTTTCCGCAGTCGGCCACCTAATACCCGTTCAACGATCTTCATGGTGTGTGACATCAGCTTGATCGAACGGTAATTATCACAGTTTCGCGTATCACCCTTCCCTTTCTATACAGGGAGCAGGTAGCTTACCCTCCATTGATTTGACATTAGATCACCTCTCATGAATTTGGAGATGAGAATTCTCCCGATGTCTCCCATCTTTTTCCAGAACACAGAGGGCATCTCGTCTGGCCCTACCGCTTTTCGTTTTTTGGAGTATTTGACCGCCTCACTAACTTCTTCGACTGTAATGTCGGGTATTTCTTCACAGTTAGGGGTGGCTCTAGAAAAGTATAGCCGGGGAAACTGTTCATTCAAAAATTCTTCACAATACTGCCCCCACCTCTGCAGAATTTTGTAGGCATCTACAAGAATCTGGCCATGAACATTGTTAATGAACCTTGGCGAAAGAATCTCCTGAGTATTCCTCCTTCTTTGGGCGGCTATTTTGAAGATAGTTGCACTCCTGTCTATATTATATCGTTGTAGCTCCTGGAAACCTGGTTTGCATCAGCAACTGGGGAACATTTTTCCTCCAGCTCCGGATACAGGCCTTCCGTACTCTCTGCTTGAAACTGGAATCTGTATTCCACTTTACAGCGAGATTTTTCGTTTCTATTATTAGAGGAGCTCTTTGACCAAGCTTTGAAAGCCGCTTTCTTCTTATATATATATATCACTTCTTTAGCTTCATCACTCCTCCACTATGTTTCTTGGGTGTATTGGTGAAGGCCTTTGAAGTTCCTAGCAGTCATTTGGCCTTCTTTAAGCAAGCTCGCTATAGGGAAGCCTACTTATTTTGTGCTCTGCACTCTTCATCCTCAGCTCCGTTGATGGTGTGAGAGAGGTAATTTTTCATTACGAAAACAAAAGCCTTGCCTTTTTCTTTGTCCAGATTGTACCACTTGATTTTCTCAGAGACCCTTGGTTTTCTTTGGTGTTTTCATAAAAATTTCTGTTAGCAGGAGACGGTGTTGCTGAGCGATCGCCTCTCCCAGGATCACTTTGTAATCTTTTACCCGAGGCTTCATGAAACTGGCTAGCAAATGGTGGTAAATCTGGATTTCATCTCCACCACTGCTGTAAGTGATCAGGTGTCGGATTTCTTTGATGAACACGGTATTTAGCACGACAAGACCATGTTATTTGTAAATGCTTAGGATGTCTTCACCAAGAAGGTTCCTGGTGCAGCATCCCAGGCCTCCATGGCAGTCTTCATAGTCTTCATTTGATTTCCCGACATGTCCATTCAAATCTCCTCCAACAAACATAAACTCTTCCTTTTGGATGTTCTTAAGGAGATTGTGGAAATCTAGCCAAAATGCATCTTTATCTCTCTGATCGCACCCATTTTGGGGAGCATATGCACTGACAATATTCCACAGCTCTCCTGGTATTACTAGTTTGAGAGACATCAAGCTGTCGCTGGTCTTCCAAATGCTCAAGACGTTACCAAGTAGCTCTGCCGCAAGGATGATATTCCGTTCCGTAGTAGAACATCTTGTAATCTTTTGTTCTAACATCCAAGAAACGCGCCCGATTTCTGGTGTTTTTTCCATTTCGTCTCTTGGTCACACAAGATATCCACCCTCCTTCTATTCATCATCTCTTCCAACGCGTAACTTCGACAGGCCATGCTTCCAACGTTCCAACTCGCGACCCTCAAATTAAATGTTTCATTACTTTGCTAGCCCCCGGAAACTGTGTAACCGAATATTTTTTTTTTATTTCGAGAGTAGGTGAAAAATCTTCCATAGACACAATGAGAATAGCAAGCGCGTGTTCATATCGCAACTAAGTAATAACTTATCAAGCAATTTTTCTATCACGAAATAAAAACGTTTGGCAGGTTACTTTCCACTGAAAGATCCTGCATGTTCCGCAGACTAGACGCGGTTAATCATTATCTCGCCAAGTCGAAAGGTTTCGTCCTTTGTAATCGGCGCAATAAATTGCTCTCATCCAAAATTTGTAGGACTGTATTGTTGACATGTCCGATTAGTCGGTTTCTATGCTTTCTCGCGAAGCTTCTAGTTTCAGCTTCGATTGTCGGAATTCCGAGATCCCTGTGGATACCGTCGTTTCTAATATACCACTGTGCTTGGACAATTTCTCTTAGCATTTTATTTTGAAAAGTTTATAAAATATTGGCATTTGTTTTCTTGGTATAACCCCAAAGTTGTATACCGTAGGTCCACACCGGCTTTATCACTTGTTTGTATAAAAGCAGTTTGTTCTCAGACCTGAGCTGGGAATGTTTTCCGAGTAACCAGTAAATTTCTCTATATTTGATTTCGAGTTCTTTACGTTTCATTTTCACGTGCGAATTCCATTTCAGCCTTGCGTCGAGTCTCATTCCCAGGTATTTGGCCTCGTTTGCAAAAGGTATTCGGGTCGAGTTTAGGAAAATTGGCAAGTCATTAGTTTTCTTGTAAGTGAAATTTACGTGAACAGATTTAGATTCGTTGAGGTCGATCCGCCAGTCCCTCGTCCATTTCTTCGATTGTTTTACCTACTGCTAGGATAGCGGTGTCATCGGCAAATGTAGCAAGGATAGTGCCATCTTCAATCGGTATCATGAGTATATCACGAATAGAGAAGCGGCCCAAGAACGCTTCCTTGCGGTACGCTGGCCGAAATTTATTTTTGAACATTTTTGCGCGGTTCAGGATCAGTACCATGCACAGCAGTGGTAGTGCCTGGCGGCGTAGTGACTTCCTTTTAGCAAGTATTGCCATAATGATACGGTCTTGCAATATTATTGCGATGGTGTTTCTTGTTTGACACGTGCATGCTCCTGTTTAAGTATTGTTTGATCTTCCGTCTATGACACCGGTGATCTCCAGTCGTATTAACCCACGGACTCGCATGCACACTTGTCGGAGAGTTTTTAGGGCAGCAAAGAAGGGCAGGCGATTACATTTAGTTTTATAAAATAATTCTTTACTTTGTTATGTTGAATATAGTAACCTATTCCTACTTTTGTTATAATTACTTGTCAATAAAAAAAATTAAATTTGAAATTCAAGATTATTTTATTTTCCTCAATCGCTCCCAACCAGGCGCGAACGCAGAAACAAATTTCGGCGGGGGTTTTGAAAAACAGGTATTAATTTTTCATAAATAATGTCTTATTTTATTATTATATAATATAATAAAATTAATATAATATGTATAGTATATATAATAATATAATATAATTTATTGTTGGAATATTTTACAAAATTATATCCATACGTCTTGGTACTTTAGCCATCATATCTATAACCTCCATATCTCTATATATGTTAAGCAACATCAAGCCATTTAACTGCTCCTCACTAGTCTTGCTACGCAGATAAGTTTTCAATCTGCGAAGACAAGCAAAAGACCGTTCACTTGATGCCACAGATATGGGAAGTGTTGCACCGATCTGCATAAAGCGATGTATTGTTTGGTACAACGTTGAATCGCAACAATTGAGAGCGTCTATAAAATTTGTTGGCCGTTTATCAATCGGAATATTTAAGCAATTACTGCAACCATAGTTAATTTAACATTCAAACAGATATCAAGAAAATGAAAGAAAAACATTTTTACCTGCGCCACATCGTCATTTCGCCTACAAAATCATCAGTACATCTTTTGATGTCATTTGGCCATTCTTTTGAAAATACGTTGATAGTGCTACGTATTTCTTCTGTTTCCAGCTTAGAATACTTTTTCGGTAGAATGCTTTGAATTTTAGAAAGGAGTTCTCGATGGTCAAGAAATCTAGTCCTTAGTTGCATCGATAGATGGTCCAAAAAAGGAACAAAGATGGACCGACGGAAATATTCTTCAGGACCTCTATCATAGTTGTCACGGTTCTTTTGTTTTACAACTTGCCGCGGGACTACTAATTGAATATCCATTTTGTCTGATATTTCTTTAGCTCGTGCAAATGTGTGACTGAATCTAACTTCGGAGTTTTGACGCATTTCATTTATTTCCTCATATAAATGGTTTGCATATTCCATACAGCAGCTGAGATCACATTCTTTTTTTTGTAAAAGTTCACTTATATTTTTCATTAGGCTGAAAATTGGCTTAATCACTGTTAAGGATATTATAAATTGGGAAGTTTGTATAGCAGCAAGTAGGACATGAGGTTTGACTCCTCCGGTTTTCATATTTTGTACATCCAGATACTCTAATGAGCAACAGATATATTCATAGACACCATAGACCAAATTGAGTGAATTCAAATGCTCAACCCAACGCGTTTCGCAAAATTTTAAAAGACGCGTTTGTTTTGCTTTTGGGCAAGACTCCTGAATTTTGTCTTTTAAAACTAGAGGTGCTTTATGTTATTAGATAATCGGAATAAATTAACAAACTCTTTAATGGTTCCTATGAAATTTCGTATAGACGGTATGTTACAAGCGTGTGGAATGGCCAAATTCAAATTATGATTAGCACAGTAGACGTAAATAGCTTCTGAATACAATGCTCTAACTTTGGCAGCACAGCCGTTGAATTTTCCGCTCATTGACTGGGCCCCATCATACCCTAATGTAATTTATTACCTAATCGGCCTAACTGACAGTTTTATTTACATAGACAGTGCGAACTATTGACACTCACCTTGCCCTCTCATATCAGCCAAATTTATGTCAATATTTTTCATCGTGGTCAGCAACGTACTTGCAAGCCCTTTTCCCGTAATGTCATCAACAGGAACGAAACACAAAAAGTCTTCCCGAATCGTATATTCGTTGTCAATTGTATGAACATAACGAACGCATATTGAAAACTGTTCAATGCGATGTGGCACGATCGTATTTTTGCCATGGCAATTTCCTAGTACCTAGTAGCATGGTGGCACATACCTCCCAGAACCCCCAAAACCCCCCCGTGCGTTCGCGCCTGCTCCCAACCTTAAAAATAAAAAGATATTTTGAAAGATCATATCCCCCCGACATATTTGTCTGGCTACGGCCTTGCCTTTGTCGAACTTTACGACAAGCGCTCTTTGTTGGGGGGCGCTACAGTGATATTCTTAACCCGCCCCTGCATAGAATGGTTTAAATGGCCAATATTTGCAAGAACTAATTATGTTGATGTTTTCACGACATTATGCATGAACATCACGTCCCTTGTTTACAGATCATTATTGTTTTCGATATGTGTTGCCTTATTAGTTTATTTACGAAATTCTGGATATTGCAAATTATTTGTATGAAAACGTAAACAATATTAATACCAAAACAGTTCAATATTCTCTTAAACTATTTTACTTTGTAAACATGTTTTTTTAAACAACAAAACAAAATACTCGTCAGACAATCAACAATCAATCAACGTGTGGTAAACACGTGTCTATGTGCAAATTGTAAGGTTAATTCAGTATCCAGTCAGTTTTTGATAAACAATTGATATGCACATAAAATCTAAGTAGTATCTGATAGTTAGCAGATACATATATGCATGCACAGGGCATATGGAGCTGACAACTCAGAACATTGTTAAGATCAATTTAATCAGCAGTTTAAAGTGAACGAATTCAAAAACTCTTTTTTTTTGGAAAACAGAAAAAACTACCAGGACATGTTCCCTTCTTCCAGCATGTGAGTGGTTTTTGTTGCCTTTTTATACCTCATAACTCCCTTCAACCAACTTTGTAGTTTTGTTAACTACAGAAAAGATCCGATGCTCCATGCGCAGTTTCAAACCCTTCAAGTCCCCAGGACTTGACGGTATTATTTCAGTAGAAATTCAGCAATGCGAGGATATTGTGCTTCCATGGCTCAAAGTCATCATTTCGGGCTGTCTAAATCTGGTCTATATTCCCAAACTATGGACCGAGGTCGAAGTCATTTTCATACTTAAGACAGGAAAGAGCTCGCAGGTGAAACCAAAGGATCTCCGACCTATCAGTCCATCGTCCTTTCTACTTAAAACTTTAGAAATGATAATTAATATCCACCTGCGGCAAAGTATTAGCCCAGCTTTGCTCTCGCCGTCCCAACATGCGTACTGCAAGGCAAATCGGTTGAGACAGCCTTACATTCATTGAAAAGTCTTTGAGCATTAAGGAATACAGTATTTTGGCTTTCCTTGGCATTGAGGGAGGATTTAACAATGCCAAATCAAATGCGATTACCAACGCACTTGCAAATCTGAAAGTGGATACTTCGCTCGGAGTGTTGATCAATCAATTGCTTTCATGCAGGATTATTAACACACAGCTGGGCGGAGCATCGGTCAGAAAAATTGCTCGCTGCGGTACACCCCAAGATGGAATCGTGTCACCTCTTGTGAGGAACCTGGTAGTAAATGAGCTACTGGTGGACCTGGATACGTCAGGCTGCAGAGTGAATGCCTATGCTGATGACATTGCTATTGCTGCCTCCGGTAAGCACCCAGACAATCTCAACGAAATCCTACAATATGTTCTCCTTCGGATCACCAGATGGGCCTCCAAGTGTGGACTAGGGGATAATTCCCATAAAATGAAACTCGTTCTCTTCACGAGGAAATATAAAGTTCCCTTCATGGACCCTCCTATGATAAATGGCACCAGTCTCACCTTCTCTGAAAACGCAAAATATCTGTGTATTATTTTGGATAGGAAATTGAACTGGGTGGCCAATCTACTAGAACGCGTCAAGAAAGCAAATGTAGCTCTCTATTCCTGTAAAAAGGCTATAGGTAGGAGCTAGAGTATGAAACTTTAAATCACCCATTGGCTGTACGTTCCATTATCAGGCCTATACTACTCTATGGCGTGATCGTATGGTGGCATGCTCTTGACAGGGCTGCCACTCTCACTCAACTAGCTAAGGTGCAAAGATCTGCATGCATTTGCATCAATGGTGCACTGAGAACTACTCCCTCCGCGGTACTGGACATATTGTCCAACCTACTACCTTTAGATATTTTTGGCAAACAGATGGCTGCCTGTGCGACCATCCGCCTAAAAGCCTCCTCTCAATGGTCCAGCTATCGCTTTGGTCACTCCTCGATCCTTGTTCTTCTCAACTTCAAACTCAAACACGAAAACACGGACTAAACCCCGCCGAAACTGAGATTAGACCGTAACTTCCGTACGAGCATCCCTAATCGGGATGAATGGGAAACTTCCCTCCCTGTCGATGGTAGTTCGGTTCACTTCTTTACAGATGTCTCTAAGACCGAGGGTGTGGTGGGTTGTGGTGTTTTTTCCGAAAAGCTCAATGTGAGCATCTCTTTCTCATTGTAGCGTTTTCCAGCAGAAATCATGGCGTAAGGGAGGCCTGTTCTAGCTGAAGTGTAATGTACTATCTGTCAAGGAAAATTTTTTATTTTTATTTACACTGATAGCCAAGCGGCAATCAAGTCCCTGGAATCGTTCTCCTTCACTTCAAATGCCACCTTAAACTGTCGTTTATCTATTATGGGTATAACAGAGCAGTTCAACATTCACCTATGCTGGATGCCAAGCCACAGGGACATTCCAGAAAGCTGCAGGGTGGACAAGCTCGCCAGACAGAGTACTACTCTAAGGATTCTGCCTGACAGGCAAGCCCCGGGTATACCCCTCGCTACATGTAAGCATCTTCTAAAGCTGAATGCTATTAGCAAGACCAAGCTTAGATGGGAAAACGGCTCAACGTGTCACATTTCGAGACAGATCTGGCCTAGACTGGGCCAAAAACGTAGTGCCGAGTTTGTCAAGCTAAATCGATCACAAATCAGCGGCGTTGTCAGTGTTCTCACTGTCTTATAGGCCAACACGTCAAAAGACTTAGACTCTTCTTCAACGACTTCCGCAGAAGCTGTAGAGACGACGAGGAGGAGGAAACCATCCTTCATCTCCTAGGCACTTGTCCAGCCCTGTCGCATAAAAGAATTTTCCATCTAGGGTCCCCCTTCCTTGAAGACCTCAGCGATCTAGCGTCCTTAGACGTCATGTGCATACATCGCTTTATCAAAAGCTCCGGTTTGTTTTGTTAGTCCCTGAGTGGCCTAATGGTTGATCCACATATCACAAAGGATACTCTTGCGGACAGCCAATTTAACCTAACCTAACCTATACATCAGAATGAGCGTATATTATATAACACACGTTTAGTGGGAAAAAAATCAAACCAGCAGTTCGAGTTGCGCGCTTCTACCGTCCACCGAATGCATCGTTCGCCGGGAATTAGAAGTTTTTTTTTTTTTTAAATGCAGGTTTAATACACCTTCTCTCCACGTGTGTTAGTTCTACGTCGTTAGATTTAAACTCTTTTAACTAGGCTGTTGTAGAGCCCATAAACACCATCATTGTTTCTTGGCTGTTACTCACCATCTCTGTAGATGAGGTCAAAGACGACTTGACCACTGTGTGGTAAAGTAGGAATGGCATCATTGAACTTGGTTCTAGAATTATTTTTCTAGTTCAACGGTAAACGTACTTTGAGTTTACAGCGGATTATAGATATATCAAATCCGTAGATATAGCTGCCTGTCATAACGTTTTATCCGAGCAGTCGGTGGTGATTCTCGTGTGAGCCCTTTTTTTTTGAATTAAAGGTCTCGGTGAAGTTATTAACAACCTTAATTGCGAAGTGTGTATTTTCCATTTCTAGTGCTCATAGCAAGCAAGCTTGCTAAGAATGTCAGCATTAGACATGACTTTCTATAGCTCCTCTCTATAGACGTTCTCGTAGTTACTGTTGATCTAAAATGCCGAAGTTTAGTTTCCCACAGAAACGGTCGGAGTACGAATATTCGTCAGGCGATGGACTTTCCTGGCCAATATACAGATCAATCGAATTGCTGATGAGTTTTAAGGCATTCATATTGACGAGGCCCATGGCTCTGTAAGTGGCCCACTTCATATGCCCTCGTTTCTTCAGGATAAAAATCTTCAAAAAAATTCTTTTTTGGTTGCACTGGAGAGTGGTAATCTTCAAAAATGAAACCAAATCTGTACTCAGTAATAGCATTAGACTTTTACCCACTGAAGCCACATCACCTTCCACCACTTCCTTTTCTACGCGGAATGGCCCACAGGCATTTTATCGTGAGGGGGATCTAGCTTTATGTATTCGGCTCGCGCGTTATGCGAATGCCATATGCCACTAGGAACTTTGTTAAATAACAATCTAACTCTTCATGTTGTCTTTCGGCTCATTGTAAAGTAAGTCGGTACGTCCATCTGCCTGTTGCAGAAGTACTACTCGACTGTGTTTGCATTTACGGCTGACGTAAGATGGTCCTTAAAAGATAGTTTCGCAGCTCCTAGATACATAATATGCAATTTAGATGTGATTCCATGACCGCCTACTGTAAAATGTTTCTACCCTCCTTTTTCTACTCATTATGAACACCATCTCCATTTTATACTTCTCTAGATGTAAATCACCGTCCGCTTCGTTGACAATTACCTCTACCTCCTACAGCAATTTGGCGTTAATGGTTATGGAAATATAATCCACAAATCCTACAATTTTTAATTCCTCAGGTACTGAAAGCCATAAGACGGCATCATACATAATCATCAACAGAAGTGGTCCCAGTGTCGATCTCTGTTGTACGCCTCCGGACACCTTGTACGCCTTCCCGCTTTTTCCATTGCTATTTAAAGTCTCTTGCAGGCGATACGCTTTAGGATTTTCAACTGTCGAAACAGTTTGGTGTGAATCTGGGCCTCAACCAATAAGCCTCTCCATTTAGCTCGGTCTTCAGATAATTGCCTCCAGTTAGACATTCAAAGATGGTCCCCTTGAGCTTGTGCGCGCCTCTGCTTGTCACTCTGAATTAGATTCGAAGACCATGCAGGCCATGAGACGTGCTATGAGACGCAGGGGAATAGACGAACCTACTACCAGATGGGTTAGGAACATGCTCGATAGCCGCATAATAACATCTTCGTCTGGAGAGGTCTCTGTGACGGTCTCCGCGGCCAAAGGCTGTCCCCAAGGCGGCGTCCTCTCGCCTCTCTTATGGTCACTCGTGGTGGATGACCTATTGAACACACTTAATAGTTCAGGTTTCACAACCATAGGCTATGCAAATGATCTGGTGATCATCATTAAAGGCAAACATGAAGACAATGTATATCAACTCATGCATAATGCACTCCTTGTAGTCTCGGACTGGTGTGCTGGGGAGGGCCTATCGATTAACCCCAGCAAGGCAGTCGCTGTACCGTTTGAATATTGGCTCAGTGACTCCAAACGGCACAACAATCAATATCTCCGATGAGGTCAAATATCTAGGAATTGTCCTGGATAAGAAGCTTAACTGGAACTCCCATATTAAGCATAAAATTGCCAAGGCGACTACTGCCTTGTGGGCCTGTCGCCGTATGTACGACAAGACCTGGGGCCTGCCTCCAAAGGTCATTTTCTGGTTATACACCACGGTTGTAAGACCCATTCTGACATACGCTTCCGTAGTCTGGTGGTCGAAAACCAAAGAAGTCACAACCATTAATAAACTCACAAAACTTCGAAGACTAGCTTGCCTCGGCATCACAGGTACTATGCACACTTGTCCCACAACAGCCATTGAAGCCATAATCGGACTTACTCCGGTACATATATTTATAAAAAAAGTGGCAATCCGCAGTGTGGTTCACCGATGAATCAAAAATGGCTTCAGGAGTTGGCGCCGGTGTGTATTGACCCAACCATAAAATTTCGAAATCACTCGGAAAGAGTCCTAGTGTTTTCCAGGGTGAGCTTTACGCCATTGAAACTTGTGCTAACATTAACCTGCACTCAGGCATCAAAGGTGCCTCTATCCATATACTAACCGATATCCAATCGGCGCTCAAAGCACTGATCTCCCATTTGATCAGTTCAAAATCAGTTCTAAGCTGCTTCGACAGCTTACAAAAACTGGCCCGACATAATAAAGTAAAATTGTGGTGGGTACCGGGTCATGTAGGTGTTGACGGCAATGAAACTACAGACCTGCTAGCTAGGAAGGGTTCCTCTGAGTTGTTCACTGGACCTCAACCCTACTGCGGAATACCCGATTCCGCCTTCAAACTTACCCTAAACATTTGGGGACGCAACATGTGCATCTCCCACTGGAATAACTCCCAAGGTCTCAGGCAGGCTAAAAGAGCTGGCAGAAATGACATAAGAAGGCTTGTGAGCTTCTTTACCGGTCACTGTCAACTTCTCTACCACCTTAACAAAATGAAAATTTCGGAGGATATCATCTGCCGTCTCTGCCTAGAAGAAGACGAAACCGCAGAACACATACTATGTGAGTGTGTAGCTCTGTGTAGCACTAGGAGAAGCTTTTTCCTTAAAGAGATCATATCTCCAAAAGATCTAAGGAACTCCTCCGCAGCCGTAATTATAGCTTTTGTAAGGAGAGTAGAAGTACTGCTGCCCTGAAAGTGGCCTATGACACAATAGATCTCCTTGGTCGCAGTGCCTACACGCCATTTGGGCGTGGCCACACACCTGTTTAAAAATAAATGCAGGCCAAAGTGGTGGTGTTCATTTACTCAACCTAGCCTCCTGTCTTAGCCACCTCAAACTTCCAATATGCAGTTTTTGACATGGTCGACATCGCTGTACAGCTCGTATAGTACGAAATTGAATCTTCTCCTCCAAAACTCGTCAACACAAACGGAACCGAATATCTTACGAAGGATTTTTCATTCGAAGCGAGGATATCTTCATCCGCTTTCAATAAAATCCATGATTCAGCGCCGTAGAGCAGAACTGGGATGATCGAGGTCTTATAGAGAGTCTCCACAATTGTCCGAGATAGGGCTTTACAGTTGAATTGCCTTATAAGCCAAAAAAAAAAAAACAGCGATTGGCAAGCGCAATGCTTGATTTCTGTGGAGGTGTCGTTTTTAGAATTTATAGCAGAGCCAAGATAGACAAAGTTCCTTATTACCTCGAAGTTGTAGCTGCCCACTGTGACTTTCTGTCCAAATCGTCGGTGTTGATTGTCCTTTTCTTGTTGACAGCATGTACTTAGTTTTACCTTCGTTTGTCACTAAACCCATTTTGGCCGCTTCTCTTTCAATGCCTGCAAACGTGCTGGTTTGTTGAGTTCTTCCAATTATGTCAATATCGTCGACATACCATATGCAAGCAAATGTACGAACTTTTGATACGAGTAGATGCCTCTGGTGTTGGCTTGTGAATTCCGCGCAATCCCTTCAAGTACAATATTAAAGAAGTCGCATGACAGCGCATCACCTGGTCTTAAACCTTTTTTGGTATCGAAGATCTCGTTGAGGTTACTACAGAAGACAAGTTTGGCAGGGATGTTACAACTAGACATTGCTCTATATCGTTCCTTTCTATAGATGCTAGCATAGGTGGCCTTGAGATCGAAAAGATGATGAGTATCGATTTTGACTTTTTGGGCTTTCTCCAGGATCTGCCGAAGTGTGAAAATTTGATCGATAGTGGACTTCGTGGCCTGAAGCTGCACTGACAAGAGCCAATCAGGATGTTGATGAAACGTTTCAGGCGGTTATACAATATCGCAGAAAAGATCTTGTCTGAAATGCTGAGGTGACTGATACCTCTAAACTTGGCGCAGTAAAGTGGGTCTCTTTTCTAATTGATCGGGCAGACATTACTGAGATCGCATTCATCAGGATCTTGTTAATATGAAAACAATCCAGTAAAGATATTTTTAAGAACCCCTGCGCGAGTACACATCTATGGCTGCCACTTCTTATACTTTTTCATCTTTTCCTGATTTGTTCTCACCCAGCGGATTTTGATGAGCATCATTGCACATTTTTCGAAAACAATTTCGTTAAGTTTTCAGGTTCGCTGCTTTGAGCTCATTAAGTGAAACCTGGAAGCGCTGTTCAAGTTCGTTTGAGGTGTTATCTGATCCAAAGCGTGTGTATAAGTTCATACTGAGATCAAAGATTATAAATATTACGAGACAGAAGTCATATAAATTATTTCTTGTCGGTTGAAGACAGGACCACTGCGGAGTTTGGTATTGGTAATACACCATAAGTCCTACTGTGAATTTGTGCCGTACTCTAGTGTAATGACCTGCTTCGTCTTGCCACTACCTGTTGCACTGACCGAAGGAACATTTTATTGTTGGTATGCCATCATAAAGAAAGTAATTTGGGTGATAATGTCCTATCATACTGTGGTTTCCAAATTGTAAGGTTGCTGCCAGGTGTTGCAGATGTGCGTACGTATTTTGATTATTATTATCTTTTTTTTTTTTTGATGCGCAGGTAAGGGTGAAAATCCTTTATGGATACTTCAGGCCATGCTACGTGTTATGCGTGCTGAAAACCCTTTCTATTGGCCTGTCCTTTTGTTCCTCTGACACTGGCAATTAAGGCATTCCTTCGCAAGGGTATGTTTGACATTTCGTCACTCACAGGTGGCAGAATCTCCGGTTCTAAGGTTTCTCATTGCTCATTGTCTCTATACGCAGTTGCTGCATCATACTCTTGATAACTTCGTTTGAAGTTCCCAACCTTCGCTCCTCGCCAACATAAATGAGATCAGGATTCCTGTGGTCAATTGGTCGCCAATTGCTTTTACTAAGATGTTCCTAGCCCTTTGGCACTCCATCAGTACATGCTCTTCCTTCCGCATTTTTCCTTCACAGTCCTGGCAGAATAGGTCATCCGCGTGCTTGTACTTGCAGATGTACTTCTGAGAAGCATCCATGTCTCGATTTAATAGTTTACCTCCACGTGCTTTCTGCTAATCCATTCATCAACTTCGAAAACCAATTTATGCATCCATCGCCCTTTGGTTGTGATGTTTCACACTTGTTGCCATTCTACTTCTATTGATTCCATTGTTGTTCTTCCGTCATCGTGCTCGTTTTTGCGTAGTACCGCGGTCTTCTTTGCTTCTAGATTGATAGGCATTCGGCTTGATATTACACTGATTGCATCCCCTGGCACAGATCTAAGAGCGGAGCATACCCCTAAATATGCGATTCAATGTGCCGGCTTCATTGTTTTAGCTTACGATTTATAGTGCGTTACTGATGCTCATATTTCGGCCGCATACAAGAGTATACTTCACGTGTTATATGGCACATAGCTTGTATTGCATGGTTGGTGCTTCGTTTCTTCTAAATCTCAACTGTCGGTTACAGGGCTCCAAGTCCCCTTCCGTATATTGCTCTAGTCTTGTCCGTATAATTTTCACGAGCACTTTCCCCAACGTATCTAGCATACACAACGTACGACGATGATTGACCAGGTGGTTTATCGCCCTTTGGTATGAGGACTTGTCGTTACCATTTTCATAGAGACGGGAATTTTCCCTCTTTTAGATATGCTGTGTAGACCCTGGTCTGGTTTTGTTCGCTTCCTTCAAAACGTAGTTCGCCATCCCGTCCATCCTTACCATTTTGTAATTTTTGATAGCTGTCGCGGCTTCTACGATTTCCTCAATTGTGACTAGTGGTACCGTCTCCATTTCATTTGCTGTGTCTCGTGGCAGTGTAAATCCATCTTTTTTTGGCAATAGGTTGCTGGCAATTAAGATGCGCGTAGATATACATACATATGTATAAGTGTGTGCATTTCGAGATACATTTGAACTCTGTCGGAGATTGTCATCACACGCACCTAATCAGCTGAACACTAAAATCCAATTTAGAATGTTTATGTACCACATAGCTCTATTCTTACTCAAGTAATCGAAGCATTGTCCTAGGCTTAAGCAAGTTTTTCCTACTCTTTTGTGCACTTAGAGCTGACTACTGGCTCAAAGCAAATTAAGGCTGCTTTCTTACTTAGCTGGAGCTAGAGTTCAGGGTGAAACTGGATCTCGACCAGCAAGCTTCTCTATTAAGCTCGATCTTCAGCTAATTTCCTCCAGTTGTGGATTCTAAGTTGAGTGAGGTCTCCTTGAATTTGTACGTGCCACCTACGACGAAAAGGTCTTCTGGTCTACTGCGCCGTCGCTTTAGGTTAGGTTCGAAGACTCTGCGGGGCAAAGCAGTGATGTTGATTTGCTCTACATGTTCCAGTCAACTCAAAGGTCCCATATGCAGTTTTTGACATTGTCGATGTCGCTGTACAGCTCGTATAGTTCGTCATTGAACCTTTTTCTCCAAAACCCGTCAACGCAAGCGGGACCGAATATCTCATAAAGAATTTTTCTTTCGAAGTGACCAAGGATGCCTTAATCTGCTTTCCGCCTATGGCGAACCCCATAGGCGGATCAGTAGAAATGCGGTGAAGTGGGAGGGTTATGATCCCTTATTTTCGGATCATAACCTTGCTGATAAAAGGAAGAAGAAGAAGAAGAAGAAGAAGAAGAAGAAGAAGAAGAATAAAGTCCATGTTTCAATGCCGAAAAGCAGACTGAGATGATCCGGTTCTTCTCCTTAGTTTTTTTTTAAATAATTGGCGCCGAAAGGATTATTAATACCACTATCCTGATGCTCAGGGCACGGGCGGAAGGGCTTTACTGTTGAATTGCCTTACTAGCCCTTTTTAGCGATCGGCAAGCGATATATTCTTCGGTTGAATTCTGCGGTAATGCTGTTTTTAGCAGATCCAAGATGGACAAATTCCTTTATTACCTCGAAGTTGAAGCTGCCCACTGTAACGGTCTGTCCAATTCATCATGTTGATTGTCCCTTCTTGTTGACAGCGTATATTATATTTGGTTTAGCGCCCGTTTCCTATTAAACCAATTTTGGCGGATTCTTCAGTGCGAGCGTTCTCCATCGTCATTCTGCAAAGATGAGGGGAGGGATGTCAAAACTAGACATGACAAAACTGCTCTCTATAGATGCTCATATGCTGCCTTGAAATCGATAGAGATCATGAGTATCGATTTGATCGATAGTGAACTTCCGTGGCCTGAAACTGCACTGACAAGGACTAATCAGGCTGTTGATAAAATGGCAGATAAGATCTTGTATGCAATGGCGAGGAAACTGGTGCCTTTATAATTGGTGCTTTTCTTGTCCATCAGACAAACGGCCAAACGTCTGACCAAACCTAAGAGATGATTTGGATGGTACCAATTTATCACCAGGGGCCTTGAAAAGATGCGGCCGGTAAGCTATTAGGTCCAGCAGCCTTGTTGGATTTCAGCCTGGATATTGCTATCTTCATTTGACTTTGATGAGGTGCACGGAAACGTTGACTATCGTCGTCTATGTTAGGTTAGGTTAGGTTAGGTAGATGGGTGCCTTGTGACAAAGAGTCACTGCTCATTCAGACTAACAGTACGGGTCCATTGTGCCCAATCATTTAACCCTAGAAACGCTGTAAAGAAAATCCGCCGTTAGAACCACCCCGAAATTGCTATGAATCTCAGGAGGTCCGCTAGCTCAACACTACCCAAGTCCTCCAGCTCCGAGAAGAAGTAACTACCAAGAGTCCTCATTCTTCTGACGGATAGGGCAGGACAGTCACAAACAGGTGACGAACAGATTCAATTTCATCTTCGTCCCTGCAATTTCTGCAATAGTCATTATGCAGCACACCGAGTCGCTCCGCGTGAACGCCAATGGCACAATAGCCGGTAATTATGCCAGAAATGACCCGTGCGTTATAACGACTAAGTTTTACCAGAGAGGTTGATTCCTTCTTGATGTAGGCCGGCGATAGTGCCCTGGCCGTTGCGCATGTTTCCAGATGAACCCAGTGTCTGTTTGCTGGACCGGTGGCTTCATCCTATATTTTTTTCCACAAGGAACTGATTGGGGTTGCTACAGAGGGAAGGTCCTGCGATAATTGCAGCACCGACCCCTTCCTAGCAAGCTCATCTGCCCTTTCGTTACCTTCGATATCCATATGCCCTGGTACCCAGCAGAGGGTCACCGCATTGACTCTAGATATCTCGTTTAAGAGTGATTTACAGCTTTTCTCGACCTAATTACGGCAGAGTCCAGAGCCTTAACGGCTACCTGGCTGTCTATATAGACAGTGATCGTTTTACCAACGATATTACTCTCGCGTATAATTTCAGCAGCCAGTATAATGGCTGCGACCTCGGCCGGGAAGACGTTGCAGTCGTCGTTTATTCTAAAGGAGCGGATTATTCCTAGGGCCTCACAATAAACTCCGGATTCCGTGCCAAGGTTAATCTTAGAACCGTCGGTATAGAAAGCCAATTTTTGTTTCTTCATGGTTCTTCGATTCTTCCAGTATATTCTATCGGGAATTCTTGTAGTGAATTTCCTTTCGAATGCTAGCATCGGGTTCATGTGATCAGTTCCCGTCAATCCGCTGGTGGTCCCCCACCGGGACAGAATGCAGGCATGGCCGTAACGGCTTGATGAGCACAACCGGCCTTCTCTCAGTCTTACAGCGATTTTAGCTGCCAGACTGCTGCAGTATATATCAAGCAGAATGAAACTAAGCATGGTTTCCATTGCCGCTGTTGGTGTTGTTCTCATTGATCCCATGACTCCGATGCATGCCGCCCTAAGGATTTTGGTGAGGTTTGAAAGTAGGTATTGCTTCTCAAGTGCCGTCCACCATACTAGTGAACCATATGTGAGAATGGGTCTTACAACCGCCGTGTATATCCAGCACACCACAGGCGGTTTGAAGCCCCACGTTTTACTGAAAGCCTTTTTGCAGGAATAGAAAGCTACGCTTGCTTTTTTAACGCGTTCGGCAATATTTTCTTTCCAGTTAAGTTTCGAATCTAGAACTAAGCCCAGATACCGAGCTGAACTTGAGATACTTCGTTCAATGCCACCAATATTTGGGGGTCTGAAGGTAGAAGGGAATACGTCTAATTCAAAGCAGCTGCCTCTCCTTCCGAAGTTGGTTTGGAATAACAGTTTGCGTGCCTCTTATCAAAGTAATTTGAATACGGAACTTTTGAGTCTGATGGAACATAATTCAGCTCCACACATTGACGTCCTAATGCAAATTATAAATAGATCTGTACCGTATAGTAGCCAGTAAACAGAAGTGGTTCGATATCGAGTGTCTAAAGGCGAGGAAACGATCATTTGCATTGCTATGGCGCCTAAGGAAGCAAAATAATGACCATGTCAAAGAACTCTATGCAGAAGCAAATAAATATTTCAAGCGTCTTTGTATAGAAAAAAGGAAAAAATTTAGCCAGGAAGTAATTGCAGTTCTTAATACTTCAAGGTGTTCAGCAGACTTTTGGAAGGCGGTTAAAATTGTAACTGGAAGAACTAACTTGATTTCGTCGACTTTACAAGCTTCTAAGCTGAGGGAGTATTTCAAAAATTTACTCAACACTCCACAGTTTTCTCCGTTACCGCAATATGCAGCCCCTTTCTTCACAGACGAGCTCTTAGACTCACCATTTACTCTTTTGGAAGTGAAACGCGCAGTTGATTGCTCTAAAACGAGGAAAGCCCCAGGTGACGATCGGATCCCTTTCGAATTCTACAAGAACAGTTCCACAGAATTTCTCTCTGCACTCGCAAATGAATTTAATAAAATTTTTGAAACAGCCAATGTCCCAGAAAGCTTTAGAAGAGCGATAATTTTCCAATTGCACAAAAAAGGTAAACTAGATAATCCAGCTAACTACAGAGGCATTTCTTTTTTGAATACTTCGGCAAAACTATTTAGTGCTTTGATATTTAATAGGCTTATACAATTGACGGCAAACAATAGAATTTTAAATGAATACCAGGCGGGGTTCAGAAAGCATTATTCAACACTGGATCACATTTTTACTCTCACCAACATTGCAGAGTTTTTTAAACAAAGTAGCAAAAAGCTATATGTCTTCTTCGTTGACTTTCGTGCAGCTTTTGACTCCATAGCGCGTGAAGCTCTTTTCTATAAGCTGTACAAAATTGGTTTATCAAGTAAAGTGATAAATGTGCTACAAGCGATGTATGAGAGCAACGTGGCGTACGTATGGAATGGAGAGAATGTATCGGAAGAATTTGAAACACAAATGGAAGTTAAGCAAGGATGCATCTTAAGCACGCTACTCTTCATCATATTTATCAACGACATAGTAGGGGAAGTAGGAGGAGGGATCGAGCTTGGTGGTGTGCGGATACCGACGCTAAAGTTTGCGGACGATATAGTGTTTTTATCGGAGACAGTTGAAGGGATGCAGCTTACTATGAACCGTCTTGAAAACTATTGTAAGCAATGGAATTTGACGGTGAATTTATCAAAATCAAAGATGATGATTTTTAGAAATGGCGGTGGAAGATACTCTCGCAACGAAAAGTGGTCCTATCGGGGTGAAAACGTTGAAATAGTGAAAGAGTATAAATATTTAGGTGTGCTAATTACATCCAACCTCATATTAAAAAACACTTTGTATGTCAGCTAGCAGCAGCTAAAAGAGCTATTTCATCAGTTTGGGGACGTTGCGTCGACAATAAGTTTATCGATCACACAGCGAAGAATAAACTATTTCGTACAACTGCTGCCTCTATACTGCTGTACGGAGCCCAAATTTGGGGTTATTGCTTTTTTGAAGAAGTTGAAAAATTTCTAAGGTACTTTTTGAAACGAATCTTTCGACTTCCAATATGTACACCGAACTATATGCTGCATCTAGAAACTGGAGTCCCTCCTCTCTTTTTAGATACCCTAAAGCTGCATATAGATTATATTGCAAAAGTAGTGGAGATGGATGATGGAAGACTGCCCAGGATTGTTCTGAAGCATATACTTTCGACAAGAGGGCACTTGGTTCAAAAGTGGGAGGAGTTGGCAGCAAATTATGGCGCGTGCTTAAATATTGCATCTGATATGCAACTTTCAATGATAAAACCTATGCTTACAAATGTTTTGAAAAATGCAAGTAATTTCATGTATGAGAGATTTGTAGCTGAAGCACATTCATCGCAACATAGGCTGATCTATAGTAGGCTGAGTTTTAACCACATTGAAAGCGACTCAACGTTCTTCCTCAATCGTTACTCTCTGCATATGATAAGCACAATATTCAAACTTAGAGGTGAACTAACAAGTCTTTGTTTTATTCCACATCGACCCGATCTGCCAATTTTATGTGACCTGTGCAACCTTAAAGAGAGGGAGGATGTTTACCATTTCATCGGAAGATGTCCCATTTTAGGAGAATTTCGCGCGAGATACTTTGGAGTAATTTCGCTAGACTTGGATGAGGTGATCAACGTACTGAACGGAAGTCATGCTTGGGATGTTTTGTACAACTATGCTACAGCTGCAATCCGCTACAGAGCCCGTATTTTGGAAGGCGATTTTTAAACAGAAATAGAAACCATATTGTCAATCTGGTAGACGGCCTTAAGCCAAACCATAAACGACTATGTATATACTGTTTGTGAAAATTATATGAAGTTAATAAAAAGTCTATCTAACTAACTAGGTAGAAGGGGATCTGAAGGTAGAGCTTTTTGCTGTTGACCCAGTGATCCACTAGTTGTAGCGCGAAGTTGAGCCTTTCACTTAGGACTGAAGGAAATTTTCCCGAAACCAGGATAACGACATCGTCCGCATAGGCCGTCACGTTGAAGCCGCTTACAGCCGTTACAGTCGTCTATATTGAATGGTCCATTCTGCCTGACAGTCTTGGTCTTCGTCGCCATTATACAGTCGGCAGAAGTAGTTTTTTTTCATATTCTCAGCACCGACTGTGATTCTATCAAGAGGTTCCCTTCTTCAATTCTACAGATTGCTATACGGGTTAATTGCCTCTTAAGGCTGTTCTTATCTATTTTTCGGAAATATACTTCTATTTTGAACGATTTAACTCTGATTTGTGTTGTTTACTCCTCAATGTGAATGTCATAGTGTAAACAAACATTACATAATAGATTGTTTGCTAAAATTCTTCATACAGCCTAACAAGATCAGGTTTAGCTCATTAGTATAAGCCAAACATAAACAATCTCCTTAGTAAAAAAGTCAGCGTTTCTTACGAAATGTCAGTCTTCGTAAACAACAACAATAATAAGACAATCGATCGTTAATCGTCCGCACGATCATTATAAATTTATTTAAAATGGAAGTTCTTCTTAATGATCTTGTTAATATTCAAGTTCTTTAGGCACTGATATCAGCTCAAATCAGTACATTATTCACCTCCATTCAATAAACGAACAAAGCATCTGTCAGATACAAATTTTGCTATTATTATTCAGCAAAATACGATCACTTATACTATATGTACCCCTTCAGATACTTATTTATTTTACAGCTGTGTGTTAACGTACGATCAGATTTATTTAGTATCTGCGCACTGACTTCAATGTATCTGTACTAAAATAAATTTCTTATCAGACCTTCCCCTCATTCAACACACAGTTATCTGTTTGAATGGACTACGTGTGTGTATTTTCCTCAGCTGTGTTTTTAGTACTTCTACGTTATTCATCGCTGATCGTACGATATTAAACCAGCCACCTACAAAATATTGCTGCTAACAGCAAACTAGTCAAACGAATCAAAACTCAAAATTTAGTCGCGATCGTACTGCTGCCTGGTGAGAGTTCGAGCGCGTAGCGGTCTTAAATTTTACTTTTCATTTCCTAATTAGAACGCATACACCCAGAGAATTAGACGAGCTAGATCTCTGTTTACCAAACGAGTTAAGCGTTTAGTTTTTTTTTCAAAACCTCCCCTCGGCTCTGGGAAACATACATTTTGTATGAAACAAAAAGAAGTGCAAAGTGGTTCATGTGTTTATTTAAAATCTAGAAATTTTCTTCTCACTGTATCCACTGTTCTAATTGGAGAAAACGAATTAAAAGATACACGATCATCGTGAGCTAGAACAAGATACAAGAGTGATCGTAAATTCTCTCTTACTATGATCTGACAACTTTTTTTTTTTTTTGTTTTAATTATTTTTTCTACTCTCGTGTTGTGGTTTTTTGATGAAAAGAAATCATTTTCTTTTCACCCAATTTTTATTCTAACTCTGTATAAAAAGATAGAATTAAATAAATTAACAAAATGGTGGAAAACGATAGTGCATCTAATAATCTATTGAATGATAATAGGAATTCGGGTTCAGTGGCCAAGGCACAAATAGTTCCAGCTCAACCGAAAACACTGCAGCATCTGCCGAAACGTCCTGCCGTGGATCTAGCATTTCACAATGTCTCATATGCCGTAAAGGAGGGAGGTTCAAGTAGTAAGTATAAAAATTATTTAAACTATTAAATAAAAAATAATAATTAAGGCTAATTGTTGTGAAAATATGTATGTATGTCTCGTGGACGGTTGACATTTTTCGGTAGTCTTGTTGATAAGGCGGGCGAGTTTTGTTGTTTTCTTTTTGTTTTGCGAAATCTGGGTAGAAAGACAGAAAATGAAAAAGAAAAACGAAAGAATTTTAGCGGAACAATGAAAATGATACTCGCACAGTTGTAGAGTTGCCAGGTGGAATTCTCTGAGCAGAATGACGAATAAAACTTGATGAGTTTGGTAAATATTTTTAGTTCGTGATAGAATGTCGAAACCGGTCCATCCTTTAATACTAATTATTACAAATTTCATGCTTGGAATGAATAAATTGTTTGCGTTGTAGAGTTGTCTGCAAGTCCAGTAAACTGCTCACAGGGAGGAGATTTATTTGACGTAGACTGTTCAAATATGATCAGAATTTAGTCTTGCGTCAATTAGTTCTAAAAACAATGTACAGGGTAACATCGATTAGCACTCGCAAATATGTGTTATTATTTCCGCCAAATTACGGGTGAATAGCTTAAATACTCGCATGGGAATGAGAGATTGTCACGTCTATTACTTCCTAGCAACGGCCTTGTCTTTTGATAATTGTAGATGATCGTTGTGTTGTAAGGAGAAAGAGAGAGTATTTCGAATCATTTGCGTTTTATTTTTTTGATATTTTCGACGTTTTTGTATGAGCGATGCGATTATTCGCAATTTTCGAGATAATCGGAGAGGTCTTCTTGGATTTGGGACACAGAATATTATTTGTTCATTTTAAGTTTGATTTTCGAACTGTGTTTGGGTTTTATTTGTTGACAGAGTAGCTGCCAATAAGAATGTAGCTTTTGACGGGAAATGACCATATTCAAAGTATAATACCCCCTACTCCTTTGATCAGTCTATCGAAGCAAATAAACATGCTAATGTGAAAAATCCACAAAAATTGGAAATTTGTAGATCTTCTGTCATATGTACATAGATAAGTACAAAGTAGGAATTCCCCATCTTCAGATTGTAGAAAATTCCGAAGAGTGATGTTTTTGTAAATAATTCTTGATACGGAACGAAAATAGCTCTATTTGATCTGAAATAAATAAATTATTAAGCCGCGGACCATGGATTTGTAGACTCTATCCCATAAATAAAATAAATAAATATTTGGCGCAACAGCTCTTTAAGTATCAGGACCTAGCTTCTCTAAGTATGGAAGGGACCTAGACCATGGATTTGTAGACTCTATCCCGTAAATAAAATAAATAAATATTTGGCGCAACAGCTCTTTAAGTATCAGGACCTAGCTTCTCTAAGTATGGAAGGGACCTAGAGCTTAGTGCCGTATTCGAAGGGCAATTTGTTTTGAGAAGCTTTTTCGAAACAACAATACTCTCGGATGTTTGTCAGACGTTCGCGAGAGGTGGGACCGTGAAAAAACTTTTTGGTGTTTTCTGGGATTCGAACTTGGAACCTCATGCGTAGTGATTCGACACACTAACCACTTACGCCACGGCGTCCGCCGACTCTATCCTATAAGGTGCGCCATCTTTTATGCCGGTATGCGAATATTGAATAACTTAAAAAAAAAAACGATTTCCATATATTAGGTATTTTTATTTAATTAACTACTTACTTAGATCCTTTAACCCCTCGGGGGGCATAGGGCATTAACCACGCCTGCAGGTCATCTTGTTCGAAGTTCTGCAACGCGTTTGAGCTGCCTCCAACTCATTCCTAAAGAGCTCGATTCCTCCTCAACTGTTCTGCGCCACGTTTGCCTAGGGCGTCCCGCTATTCTGCCTGCCTGAGTGAGCGGATTCCACTGCATGGCGTATTTCGCAATGGAGTTGTCTTCGCGCCGTAGGGTGTGTCCAATCCATTGCCACTTTCTTCTTCGTATAGTAATGCTTATAGGTTGTTGGCCCGTTCTCAGATAAAGTTGTTCGTTAGAGATGCGGTTTGGCCAAAAAATCCTCAAGATGATGCTTAAGCATTTGTTTACAAAGACTTGCAGCTTGCGTGTGTTAATGGTGTCCACCTTCCAAGTACTGCACCCATAAAGCAGCACTGATTCTACATTGGAGCGGAACAGTCGCAGCTTGGTTCTTAGGCTGATAACATTACTTCTCCAGATTTTAGATAGCATTCCGAACGCAGCTTTAGCCTTCCCGATTCTGCTGCACACATCCTGTTCGGTGCCACCGCGATTAACCGAGACCACACTTCCTAAATAAAGAAAGTTATCAACTTTCTCGACTTCCTGTCCGGCAATGTAAAGTTGAGCGCGGTTGTTAGAAGAAGTGCTCAGGGCTTTTGTTTTGGCTGTGTTTATTTTTAGCCCCACTTTGTTTGCCTCAGCTTCTAGATTTTGGGCCATCAAATGAAGATCCATTATCCGATGTGAAAGTAGACAAACATCGTCAGCGTCATCTAGGTGTTTAAGGTAATATGTCATAGTCCAACGAATTCCATAGTTGCCGTCCGTCAATGCTGCACGGAGTATATCGCTGATAACCACCAAGAACAATATTGGTGACAGTATGCACCCTTGACGTACTCCGCTTTGGACTTCAAAATCGTCCGACACCTTACCATTGTGCACGACGTGACACTTACCGTCCTCGTATGTAGCCTTGATAATAGCTATAAGTTTTTCTGTGATGCCTCTCCTGCGCAAGGCCAACCAGATAGCATCTCGATTCAATCTGTCGAAAGCTTTCTCGAAGTCGATAAACATTAAATGTAGCGGAGACCTATACTCAACGCATTGTTCGATAATGATCCGTAAGGTGTTTATGTGTTCGATGCAGGAGGATCCAGGGCGAAAGCCTGCCTGTTCGACATCGAGAGTTGAATCTAAATGTTCTTTAATTCGTTCTAGAATTATTCTAGCTATTATTTTGGCTACAGCTGGGAGAACACATATACCTCTCCAGTTACCGCACTCCATCAAGTTACCCTTCTTTGGAAGCTTAATGACCATCCCCCTTTTCCACTCCTGTGGAAATTGTTCACTATCCCAAGATCTCCGTATTAGAGGATGCAGCAAATTTGCCGATGTATTTGGCGTCGCTTGAAATAGCTCGGCAGGGATGCCATCAATATCCACCGCTTTGTTTTTCTTGAGGGACTTGATTGCTGTTATTATTTCAGTTTTACTGGGAGGTGCGGTGCGAATTCGGGAATTTGTTGCTTCGAACTGCTCATTCGAATTCGAGATCATACCGCCATCGTCTAAGTGATTTAGCACTGTAGCAAAATGTTCTCTCCACCTAGTGAGCTGATCCTCATCCGAAATCAGAAGGTTACCGTTTAGACTCTTCCCTGGATGTTGTTTTGAGTTTCGACCACCAATGAGCTCCTTAGTGATGCTATAAACAGTCCTACTGTCGCACCTACTCGCTGCTTCTTCAGCCCTTGAGGCCAGTGAGTTGACATATTGACGTTTGTCACGTCCCACACTACGCTGCACTTCTTTCTTCTTCGCACGCTATTGGGTTTCAAGCTCGGTTCTCTCTACTGCTGAGGCCGCTGCAATCCGAGCCTTGATTGCTGTACGCTCATCGATCCGTCTCCAGGTGTCTGTAGAAAGCCATGTGCGGTGGTGTTTCTGTTTTTTACCGACATGAGTGCGTGCCCTAGTCGCAAAAGCATTTTTCACAGCACTCCAGTGGTCATCCATGTTCTCTATGCTGCTGATTGCTTCTGTTTCTAAGGCAAGATGGTCCCTGAACTGTTGGCGCAATTGGGGAACCTTGAGCCTGTCGATATTAAACCTGGTGATGTTAAGTAGGTTTGAGCGGTTGTACGAAGGCGTAAATGAGCCACCATAAGATGGTGATCTCGTTCTTGTTGTAACGTTCCAGAATCCGATCGTTGTCCGTGTCCGATAGCCAAAGGTCGTCGTCAAATTATCCGTCCGTATCCGAGGCGTTGGTTTGCGTTTCGGAGCAAGATTTGTTTTTACGGTTGCGGCTCGCTGGGCCACAGACCAACCGACACTTATCCTGTTTTTTGGCGCAGGAAGCTCGCCATTCATCCTCCCCCGTTAGCAATTTCCGAAGAAATCCCCAGATGGCACCACGAGGAGGTGGGAGTAGGGCTTACTAACAGAGCTGCTAGGTTTTCGGCTGCAGTGGCTCTTTCTCGTTACTTAGCGGACCAACACCTATCGGGAGATGCTGCCCCTACGAGGCCTTTGTTAGTCGTTTGCCATCCCAATTTAATTTGGTCCTTTATAATATATTTGGGCTAGTTTTTGAATACAACATCAATCAAGTGGCCACCTCTATTGACCAAAGCAAAATGTGCCCTTTTTGCTGCGTTTTTCATCACTTTTTCGAGCATCTCGGGCGGTATAGCGATGATTTCGGCACGAATGTTTGCCTTGAGCTCGTCAATGGTCTAAGGCTTGCTGGCGTACACTTTGCTTTTCAAATGACCCCACAAAAAGAAGTCCGGAGGGCTTAAGTCTGAAGATCTGGGTGGCCAATCAATGTTGGTCTCGATATTTCCGACGATATACACGTTGAGTTAACACAGCTGAACGACTATTTTCAATGTACAGTGTCACTATTTTGGGGCATTGTTTCGATGGAAAGCGATTAAAATTGTACTTAGTTGATGTTTCAAAACACGTCTACTCTAGTCAATCGGTTGATAAATGTCAAAGTTATTCAATGTTTACATACCGACATAAAAGATGGCGCACACGTTATATTTGGACACATAGCTTAGGACCTGTAAGCTGGAACTTAAACTTAAAACTTATAGCTTAAAACAAATTCTCAACAATAGAAGAGGGGAGGAATGATTTTTTTTTTTTTTTTTTGTTTCATTATTATGCGGTCAATAGGATGCATACTTAGTTTTGGGCTTAATATTGTCCTATTTCGGCGAGGTTATGATCCGAAAACAAGGGATCATAACCCTCCCACTTCGCCGCATTTCTACTGATCCGCCTGTGGGGTTCGCTTATTGGGGTTCGCCTATTGGGGTTAATATTGTAACAGTATAAAACAAAACATTTGCTTAGAAGGCAAATTTAATAAATTGTTTAGATTAGGGAGAAGGAGAGCTGGCAAAGAGGAGTATTCTGATTCATGTTTCGCTGCTGACAAAATTATTGGTGTTACGCAGCATTTTTTTTTTTTTTTTTTTTGTCGGGATAGGAAACACTCGACTAGAGCACTCAGACACAACTGGTCCATTGTACTGCCAGAGAGCAAACCCTGATTTACCCATTTTATTGGAATTTCCTTGACTTTCGAGCAGCATTCTGAACGTTTAAGTGAGTTATTGGTGATGTACTGATCTGAGGTTATGAGGATTGATCAGTACATACGCTTTCAAGGCGTACAATTGCAGGCCCAGTGCAAGCATGTTTAATATTATCCCACAGACACGCCTACTTCCGGAAAAATGTGCTTCTGTCAATACTTTAACCAGCGGCATGTGGTGTACATGTGGCAACACCCACTTTTGTTGCGTTTTCGAAAAAAAATACATATTCAGGATTATATTCTCAAACATATTTATGCTAGGTAGTCGAGGTGGCAATGGTGCTTGCTCGTTAACAGATGTGTGAAAGTTCAATCACCAGTAGGGAACAGCAATCATCAGCCGCCCGAGTATATAAACGAATAACATCTAAGTTTTTCCAACCATTGCACTAAAAATGGTTCCTGCCTGGTACTACAATGGACCAGAGAGCCTAAGTGTTCGGGGATTTAGGTTTCCTTAAAAAAAAAGGTAGATGTTGGCAACTTAGGAAATCAACCTGCACATCGTGAATAGCAATCACAATATTGGCTTCCAAGTACTCAATAGTTGCTGTTTTATCCGCATAAACCACTGCCTTCAAGTGACCCCAAGGAAAACAGTCGAAATATGTCAAATCACATAATCTCGGAGGCCATTTAAAAAACACCTCCGTTTCGTAAAACATCTTCTCGCCAAACTGCGATTTCAATAAATTGATGGTGTTGATGGTGGTGAACGCCGTAGCACCGTCCTGTTGAAACCACATATTATCCGAATCAATGTCATCAAATACAAAAAAAAAAAGAAAAATCAATGTCATCCATATTCTGAAAAAAATTTTCGTTGAGCACCAACGTGAACAAATCGGAGTAATGGTCTGTTCCAGAATATCCATTTAGTGCACTCTGCATGTTAGTGGAGTCCCACTGAAGCAGGTGGATAAGTTTATGTACATCGGGGTCTTATTCACGAGTGATAAGAATGGCAATGCCGAGTTGTACTGTAGAATTGTTCAGACTGGACCAATTTTGAGAGAGCTAGGTCAATCTGTTATTTTAGGAAAGCCGAACTTAGTGTTCAAGCTAAATTATCGGTTTTTAACTCGGTGCAAGTTCCAACTCTCACCTATGGTCATGAAATTTGGGTAGTGACCGAAAGAATAAGATCGCGGATACAAGCTGCCGAAATGAGGTTCCTTCGCGGTGTTGCTGGAATAACTCGTAGGGATCGAGTGCGCAACACCAAAGTACGCGAGGCGCTCAATGTTGAGCAGCTACTTCTCCGAACGGAACGATATATGCTCGAATGGTTTGGTCACGTAATGCGTATGCCCCCAGACGGACTTCCAAGACGTGCCATGATTGCCATGCCATCTGATAGGCGACTCCTCTATAGGTCTAGAAAAATATGTTCGGATCAAGCCAGCCCGACATCTCTCCTGAAGTCGTCTAGGGATTCATCCTGAAGAGTTGGAGTCAATGGCGGAAGATCGAGAAGGATGGATGGTTCACCTGAGCATCCTACCCCCGCGATCCTCATAAAGGATTAGCGGGCCATTGAAAATGTATGTATGTACGGTCTGGCCTCATTTTTAAAAAGGTAAGGACCTATGATCCCACCAGCATCTAAACCGCCTCAAACTGGGCATTTTTCTGGATATAATGGAGTTTCAAGAACCTCTTTAGGATTCTGCTCACTCCAAAGTCGGCAACTCTGCCGTTGGTTGGTTTCTTTTTTTCTCTGCTTGTACAGATTATTTGCGGCCAAGAACGATAAAAGCAGCAACACCTGCGAGTTTTATAGGATTTTTGAGTAAACAAAACATGCTTACTGCAAAACAACACATATGTACGTACCATATTTTCCACTTATGTACTTTCTGCTAGATCGCCGCGGAAATCGTGTGAAACGTAAGACTCGGCCAAACAGAACGACATACAAACTTGCAACACTAAAGCGAAATGTTTTCGTTGTCTTGACTGCAGATCGCTGCCCGACGCGATAGACCGCGTTATGCAGTTCGGGTAGATCCGAATGTTCGGTAAAGTTTCGGTTAAAAATGAAAACGTATACCAAACTAGTGTTCGAAGAACGAAAAACACGAGAAGGAAATGTATTGTTTTCGTTCCGAACAGAAACGAACAGAATATACATATGTATTTCGTTTTTACTTACTTCCTTATTTAGGTGGCGCTACAGTTCAGGGTGGACTGGGGCCTCAATCAACAAACCTATTCAGCCAGCCGCGGTTACGAGCCAATTGCTTCCAGTTGCGCACGACAAGTTGGTTGAAGTCCCCCTCCACTTATTTGCGCCACATGTCGCGAGGTTGTCCTCTACTCTCCGTCTATCCGAGGTGGATTCGAAGACTTTCCGGGCTAGAACTTTGGGCTCCATGCACTCTGCATGACCTACTGTATGTGAACTCTTCTGGCTAAGTCGATATCATTTTCTATATAGACGGGAACAAAGATCATTCGAAGAACTTTTCTCTCAAAGTAACCAAGGGCATACTCAACCGACTTTTACGAAGTCCATGCCTCTGCGCCATACAACAGGACTGGGATGATTAGTGTCTTATACGGAGTTCCCTTAGTAGTTCGAGATGGGGTTTTGTCACTCAATTGCTTTCTTAGCCCATAAAAAGAGCGTTTCCAAGAGTAGTTCTTCGTTTGTTGTCTCCATTGATGTTATTTGCGAAATTTGCTGAGCCTAGGGAGAGAAAATCATTTACTACCTCAAAGTCATATACATAGTATGTCTATTGTGGGATTCTGTCCAAGGCATCGATGTTGAGGGTCAGCATTTATTTTGTTTTGTTTGGATTGATCGCTTAGCCCGTATTGCGTTTTTTGTCCTTTTTTGGACCCAGGCTTTAAATATTTTACCTCTACAACAGCTGTCACCAACTACTCCTTAAATCGGATTTATGAAAATCGAAAAATCGGCCTATTTGGATTTATGAAGCAAAATTAGTTGTGAGCAAGGCGAAGGGGACAAATTTCTCTTGAATTATCTGTTCAGTTAGGAAACTTCCACAACTACATCCATGCAGGAAGTATGCATTTATAGTTCTGTGCTGAATGAATTGAAGCATTCTTTGAATCTTGGGATAAGCTACTCAGATCAGAACCAAATACAATATATTTTCTGGCTTTCTGCCTTTATATTTTCCTTTTTTTTTTTTTTTTAATATATCGAGCATCAATATACAATAAATATTTCTTAAACAGCAGGTTTCGATGTATATACTCGTATATCGATAATTTTGTTCGATGTGTGCATCTTTATTTAGCAACTGCTCCGTTAATACCTTGATCTTGCCTTCTATTTGCTTTTTAATTTTGGATGCAAATTGTGTATGCAAACGTCAAACAAACGTTTTGTCCTTATATTGTGTTTCCTATTGTATTTCACAACTGGTACATGAATATGCTAATATCTTCATCAAACATACCTCATGGAACACGCAGTTAAGCAAAACTTTAAATCAAGATTAGTTGGTTATAAATGGATGCGCAAGGAATTACGAACCAGATTACCCACTTAAATGCCGCCTCTTAGATGAATTTGTACACTACCATCTTACTACCGTTCGAACGTTATAATTGACTTGGCCGCTGAACATGTTTTAACGCGGTTTTCGGCAAAGTCCTTTCATACAAACCCTCCTTATTTCCTAGTTCCTTATTCCTTTATTAAAAAAGTCTTTCCATGTGGCATTGATATTCATATTTCTTGTTGAGGTATGTCTTATGTTGATGTTTTCGAAAGACCTTTTTCGGTGTCAACAGAACTTTCAGATAGCGGTTTTTTTTTAAGTACGGAGTGGTATGATAAGAGGGTGCTCTAAGACACATCGAAGTACTTCGACCTGTAAAGTGATCTATTGTATTGTACTAACACCTGAAAGAAAGCATGTTGCAATGGTGTCCTAGCTAAAACCAAGTTCTCGAAGGAAGCTTAGTATAGTTTGGGCTGAGCAAGAGATTATGAGATGGGATGATGAACCCTTTACGAACAATTATTTGCCTGCTGCGAGCGATGGCGGGACATTAATACATAATGTGCTCAGCAGTTTCAGTATCGTCAAGACATAGTCTTTCTAATTTGGGAAACAATATTTTTATTTCTCTACATAGTCTCGTTTTAGCTCGATATACTTTTCCCAACGATGTTCAATAGTTTCGATATCCTGTTTATAGTGAGAATCGTCGAACTCCTCAAAATAGCCATCAACCGCAGGCCTCACCTCTTCATTGTTAGCAAATCTTTTACCACCGAGCCATTTTTTAAAGTTAAAAAACAGAAAACAATCCGAAGGGGATCTGGCGAATAAGGTGCATGAGGAAGCAATTTGAACTTTAACTCATTGATTTTGGCCATTGCGGTAACGGATGTGTAAACTGGTGCATTATTTTGATGAAACACAACTTTTTTTTCGCCAAATGCGGCCTTCTCTATCTTAATTTAATCATTCAAACGCTGCAAAAATACTCGCCGCTGATTGTTTTTTCTTTCTGAAGGTAATCAGTGAAAACTATGCCACGCGCATCCCAAATAAAATAACTCCATGACGTTGCCTGCAGATGGCACTACCTTCGCCTTTTTCGAAGCCAATTCTCCTATTTCAATCTATTGTTTTGACTGTTCCTTCGTCTCAAGTGTGAAGAAGTAGACCCTTGTATCATCCATGGTTATAAACCGACGCAAAAACTCGGCTTTATTGCTGTGAAACTTCGCCAAATTCGATTGAAAAGTCTTCGCAATGCTGTTTTTCTTCCATTGTGAGTAATCGCAGCACCTATCTTGCGTACAGCTTTCTCATGTCCAGATTTTCCAAGAACATGCGATGTACACCACTTTTTTAAATGCATTCCAAGCCTGCTAGCATGTGCACTTTCAAAATACGGTCATCCAATAAAATTTTGTGGATTTTTTTCACCATTTCCGGCGTAGTCACCTCATTTGGTCGACCACTGCGATGTTCGTCTTAGCATCACAAACGGCCTCGTTTAAACTCTGTCACCCAATATTTTACTGTTGTAAATGAAGGAGCAGACTCCCGCAGAGTAGAATCTAGCTCCGCTTTGATATTCGTTGGACTGAGTCCTTTCAAATGAAATTATTGTATTACATAACTATGACCAATGTTTACAAATTCACTGAGAGCCTTCACTATTGATGGCTGCCGAACAAATGCTAAACGACGTAGCTTCATCAAATTCAGAATTTAGGCTTTGTAAGGCTGGTACTTTCTACCATAGTCATTCTTTTCAAACAACAACCGCCATATACACGTCAGGTCGGGTACTTCTGGGACTACCCTCGTATGTGCAGCAAGCTGCTTGAAGGTAACGAGACAGTTCCAAACTTAATTTAATTGTTTCATTTTTTTTAATTAAGACTCAAAACTGAAAGATTTGAGAGCTTTTAGAGCTGGTTGGCTATTTGAAGGAATGTTTATGTGTGATCTTCGTAGGTCTCTTCTGATGCATCCTCCGGCACATAGCTCTATAGCATAGACCTATGTTTGGGAGATAGAAGTGTTTTGACCTAATGGTAGACCAGATTTCATGCCTCGAGGATCGAGACACGAGGATCTGGCACCCGATACGAGCAGAGGCCGAATGCTAACAGAGATAATATTCCGTAGTGTCGTCGCGCTCTCCACAAGCATCGCAGATTGTAGTGTCACTTAAGCCCAGTAAGGCTAAGGTGCTTGCCGACAAACACATTGGCCAGCAAAGACGCCAATAAGTTGTCTACAGGCTTTTCTGCTGAGGGACAGCAATAATGCCGCTGATTTCTTACAGACATACGGGAGCATACGTTTAGTCATCTGGTGGGCGCCGTGGCGTAAGTGGTTAGTGTGTCGGATCAGAAAACACCAAAAAGTTTTTTTCACGGTCCCACCTCTCGCGAGCGTCTGACAAACATCCGAGAGTATTGTTGTCTCGAAAAAGCTTTTCAAATTGCCCTTCGGATACGGCACTAAACTGTAGCTCCCTTCCATTCGTGTAAAAAATATAATGCACACAACATGAGTGGTTGCGAGAAGCTAAGCCTTGGCACTTAAAGAGCTGTTGCGCCAAATATTTATTTATTTAATTAGAGTCATGTCACACACAATTGTGTTCGTGAGAGAGCCAGTCGTCAATGGAAGCCCTAACCGAGGACGCACGAAGACCCAACGTGGGTTCGGGACCTGAGAAAGCCTCCTCTGAGCCTTGCCTAGCAATCTCGTCGGAGATCTCGTTCTCCAAGATCCCAGTGTAACCTTGGACCCAGATAAGAGACAGAGATGATGCGTGATGCCGTGTTCAATGGTTTTTGGTGCTGGCGTGGGCCGTGTGATGTCCTTAAATTCTGTAAGTAACAAGTTATAAGGGTACTCACAACAAATATTTGTAATATACTGTAAAGTGAATGTATACGAGTCAAAGTACCACAGGACGCGACGGAAGTTTTTGTGTCAATCAAGCGCCTGTTTTTCAAATCCACTTGGATTTCAAAGTGGCGTAAAAAATCGGCACCCACAATCGCTCGGTGCACGTCGGCAATAACGAACGTCCATCTGAAGCTACGGTGTAGTCCTAGACTAAGAGTAATAGTCTTCTCGCCATATGTTGTTATTTTGGTGTTATTTGCGACATACAAAAAGTGTTCCTGTCGGTTTTGACGTCTCTGATGTAAGGTTGGTGGAGGGACGGATATATCCGCGCCTGTATCGATGAGAAACTTTATTTTCGTGGTGGTGTCGGTGATAAATAAGCGGCAGCTGCTTGTGCGACTGTCACCCGCCGCTTCGAGTGACAGGCCTTTTAGTTTTCCGACTGCCTGGTGGATTTCTTGAAGGAGCACGGAGGACGACAGTTCCTAGCGTCTTTGCCAAAGTTGTTATGAAACCAACAATAATCTGGACAATTAATACCTTTTCGGACACGCGATACACTTCGTTGCTTAGATCGAGAACGTGGACGTCTTCCACCGCCAAAGTCTGCCACAGAATATTTTAGTTCTTCCACTTTTTTAGTGAGTTCGGCGATTCGAGTCTCGAAATCTGTTATTTGTGTGAATGGGACGACTGCTGTTTTTTTTTCTCTATGGCGGATGCATATGATGTTTCGCTTACTTCAGCTATTTCGTCGGCTAGTTCAGCTAATCGTGTAAGCTCTTCGCTACTAACAGTATTTATGCTGCGCATGTCTTGGGGTAATCGTTGTAGCCACAAAGATTTTACCAATTCGCTATTTACCCTTTTACCCGCCAATTCCTTCATGCCTCTCAGTAAGTGTGATGGTTTTTTGTCACCCAATTCGATCTCCTGGAGCAACTTTCGCAGTCTCTTGTGCTCGGAATCGGCGAATTGAACAATTAGCCTCTCTTTTAGCGTTGGGTATAACTTCTCTACCGGTGGATTTAAAATGATATCACTCACCTGGGCGAGAATGTTGCTTTCGACGGCCGCAACGACTGTGTGGTATTTAGTTATATCATTTCTTATACCGACGGTAAAGAATTGGGACTCTACTTGCGAGAACCATAGTTCTGGTTGCAATTTCCAGAAAGGTGGAATTCGTACGGAAACTTTAGATATTTCCTCAGTATGATGGGGTTCACTCTTCGGACCTTGGTGAGCTGCATTTGAAGAGGGCTGACTGGGGCCTGCTGGCGTAACCTCGTCATCTGGCATTATGTGCAATGAAAATTGACGTGTTAAATTTAAAATTTAGAAAAATGTGCGAATTTATTCTTAAGGCGGGGTCACCAATTGTAGCTGCCCTGGTGTAGCTGAGTGGAAGCGACAGAAATGAAAGAAACACTCGTACTACAAACAATCCAGTTTTTATTTAAGCTGCTTAACTAAATACATAATACTTTTAAGAGGTTCGAGATTTTAGGTTTTGCGTTCCGACCGAACCCACGTGTTACCACCAGCAGACTGATTTCCGTTCATGGCGTGGACGACTTGTAGAACCTATTGTGGAATATAAATTTGGATCGTGGAAAGTGTGGGTGAATCCAGCCGCTACAGTTCGTATAAGGAAGTGTGCACTACAAATGCAATTCCTGACGATTTATGTTCGCATGAATTCTGGTCTAAAGTGCGAGCATCCTTCAACAGCCACCACACGTACCTTCGCACTTCCACAGGTACGATCGGAACCGGAAACTTTTTTTGTTTTCTTCGAGGAATAATTCAAACCCGGTACCTCCGGACCAAGAAAAACTTACTACTTCCACATTGCCATAAAGTCCAGTCACCTTGATGAATCATTATGTGTAACTTTACATTAAAATTAAAATAAAATCTGTTCCTATAACCATTTGTACATGAGTAACTAGTTCAGTTTGTAATAAAAATCATTACAATTACATTGCATTACTCACTAAATCATCTTAAGAATATTTAATACTTATCACGTTGCTTATAATAGTTTTCTATTTAATGCAGATATTCATACAATACATTGCTCGTTGTATAACAATCTTCGCTTGCGTCACATTAGAACTTTGATCTAGGTTCAAGAAAACTAGTCTCGAATCCGGTAAGAGTATCTACTTAAAATTCAGAACACACTTCTTGGATTGGTTCGTAATGCGACAATAGATAAGAATCAAAAGACATGTTATTGACGTCATTCAATGCCTTGGTCAACGTCAGTAGGAGATCATTAATGTTCAAAGACTGTTAAAAATTCGAATGATTGTTAGATATTTATAAAACTGCACACGTTCGTCTATCTCAATTAGTTTAGATGGCGCTACTTTCCGAAACGCACGTGCCGTGACCCTATTATCTTTTAAATGAATGAAATATGAGTGACCTTTTTCGGCGAGGGTAAGAGTCGGTTCTACCTGGCGACGCCTAAAGTCATTTGTTCGCTATGAATACAAACAAGTATCTACGCATACTTATCTGTCTAAAGAAAAACCTGTAACTTGAGAGTATAAGTAGATGGAAATGTAAGTAAGTACGTCATCGACAAGAAAACCTCGAAGAGTGCTATTGTATTTCCGTATGAATCACTGCAAGACTAGTTCTAAACAAGTATCTGCAAGTGCAAAGCGAACAAATAAGCTTGGGAAAAGCAACACCAGTACAATTTCTCTGTGCCACCCACTTGATGACGGCACTATCTAGCAACCCCACTGGGGAGACCAATTGATGGTATCGTAATGTACTTAGCATGGATTTGAAGTCTGTTCAATTTACAATCACCCACCAAGCTGTTTTCTTCTTCCGGCCTGTTGAACATAACACTTACCCCCCACGCATTACGGGTACGTTGGGTCTATTTGAAGCCACGGCCGAGGGTTTATTGGCACATTTATCGGGTGCAGATTCATTTTATACATATGTATATATTTTTTTTTACTGTAGCCAGACACAAAGTGCAAAATAATTGCTTTATGCGACGATGATATACTTTTTTATCATTCAAACTAATTGCTTGTGAATTTCATCGTCAGATACATTTGGTATTTGATTTGCAAATCCAAAGTAAAACGCGATCCATTTGTGAATGTCATATTACGTGACATAGTGTTATTTTTAACGAAACTTTTAGTTAATTGTTTCAGAACGACAGTAATTAAAATATATTACTCGCGCATCGATTAAAAAAAAGTGATATCGTTCTAATTATACATGTCTCACATGCACTGGCAAATAAAATTTAAACAACCTGTGAGATGAACTTAGACAATTTCTTCATTTCTTAGAACTCCGACAAAATTGTATATCTAGTGATCGGTGTAAGTGTATCTGATTTGCTTTACAGGAAATCAAGCGTGTGAGAAACAAACAGATATTTATCGGAGCTGTTTTAATGGCAAGTTGTTATGCCGGCTATATTTACCTGTCAAACCTGTTCAGTCCAATTCACTAGTTATACGCAGTTGAATAAAGGTCGTGACTAAGCGTAAATGGGAGGAATATTCAGCTAAAAAGAATTGTTTAATTTAATTTTCTCATCATGAAAAGAGTTTTAATTGATAACCGGAATTGGTTGGCGCTTTAGTAGATATAACCGAGCAGAATAAAATGGACGTTGCGTCTGGTAGATAAAACACATTCTTCAAGTGGAAGTGGTTTGACTTAATAAGTCGTATCTTACCTAATAAATTTCAAATGAAAGCGATGGCCATGGATTGTCTCTTTTAAGAACCTTGGCGAACTGTGCGCAGCCTTTCTCAGAAGTGAAAAGCATCCCTTGCAAGTCTATACCACATCATGTTATATTCAAATTCCCATATTTTTCATGATTTCCTTCTTCAATGGAAGGCCTGTGCAAGGCCTTTGCTTATTGCGCCAATGCATGTGGCAATCTTCCAAAGATATTAGAAGCCCGGGCTACCAGCATGGACTATTCGCAAACCAGAATAATCATTGGCAGGAATACTTCTTGTGTCTGCAACTTCTAATTTATTTTTTATTTTTTTTTGTCGGGATAGGAAACGCTCAACTGGAGCACTCAGACGCAACTGGTCCATTGTACTATCAGAGAGCAAACCCTGATTTACCCAATTTATTGGAATTTCCTTGTCTTTCTAAGAAAGCCAAACAAGCACTTCAGTGATGAGGAGCTTACAGTACCAGCACTCACCACATCCGCACCGAGAATCTGCCACCTGATACGAGCAAAGACCGGACACTCACAGAGATAATGTTCCGCGGTGTCGTCACTCTCTCCGCAAGCGTCGCAGAATGTAGTGTCACTTAAGCCCAATACGTTAAGGTGATTGGCAAAAGCAAAGTGGCCTGTCAAGACGCCAATAAGTTGTCTACAGTCTTTTCTGCTGAGAGACAGCAAGAATGCCGCTGATTTCTTACAGACGTCCGGGAGCATGCGTTTAGCCAACCTGCATCCTGGAGAGTCATGCCACACACAATTGTGCTCGTGAGAGGTCCAATCGTCAATGGAAGCCCTAACCGAGGACGCAAGGAGACCCAACGCGGGTTCGGGACCTGAGAAACCCTCCTCTGAGCCTTGTCTAGTAATCTCAGACAAGGAGATCTCGTTCCCCAAGATCCCAGTGTGACCTTGGACCCAGATAAGAGACAGAGAATTCAGCCTTGCAACCGAGTTCAAAGAGTTTTTGGTTTCAGGAACTATTTTAGAAGTGGTTAAGGGGTTAAGTAAGACCTTAAGCGCAGCTTGACTGTCACACCAGACACAAATGCTACGTCCCTTCCACCTGTTCTTCACAACATAGTTCATGGCCATTAGAATTGCATAAGTTTCCGCTTGGTAAAGAGACGCATATTTGCCTAACGAAAAGTGAAGTCTAATGTTGTGGACTTCCACGAAGACACCAGCGCCAGACCATTGACTGGTTTTGGAACCATCCGTGAAAATACGACTACATTCCATTCCCGGCTCAGACTCTGGCCGAAGCGAGTCCTGGACACAAGGAAAGTCGACTCTGAATTTGTGCATCAGCTGGAGTTCTGGTGTCATTGCATCAGACGGCATATCCATAAGACAGGAGTCGTAAGATAAGTGTCGCGCAAGTTCATCAAAATTCCAGGGTGGAGTATACCAAAAACCACCCCGCCTAAGACGATGGATGGCTTTGATAGTGCAATCCATGATATAAGTATCAAGGACAGGTAAGTTCAGCAAAGCGTCTAGAGCAGAGCCAGGCGTAATCGGAAGGGCTCCCGAGCAGCCGACACAAGCCGTTCTTTGGAGTTTCGCGCAAAAGGCAACCACATATTTCCGCGCAGGCCCCTTCCACCAAACAACCGAAGCATATGCGAGGAATGGTCTTATCATAGCCGTGTAGATCCAGAGAACCTTATTCGGTGGCAAGCCCCCAGTCTTGCCAAAAGCACCCTTACTCTGCCAGAAGACTGAAAGCACCTTGGATGTTTTCGACTCGACGTGTTTAGACCAATGAAGTTTCTTATCTAAAATCACTCCCAGATATTTGGCTTCATTGGAAATGCGAATGGTGACGCCTTTTAGCACTGGCTGAGTTAGACCGGTCAAAATCCTCCTTCTCGTGAAAAGAACAACCTCAGTTTTAAGAGGATTCACCGAAAGCCCACTCCTAGTACACCATTCTAGGAGCTACTTCTAATGCTTCTGCTACTTCTGTTCCTCTTCTTAGCTTTTCTATTCTTCGTAGCTCTTTTTAAAGACTTGTTACAAAATTACGTATTGCCACCAAATTCCAATTAGTCAGTTTCTATGCTTTCTCGCGAAGCTTCTAGTTTCAGTTTCGATTGTCGGAATTCCGAGATCCCTGTGGATATCGTCGTTTCTACTATACCACGTTGCTTAGACAATTTCTCTTAGCACTTTATTCTGAAGAGTTTCTAAATATTCGCATTTGTTTTCGTGGTATAACCCCAAAGTTGTATACCGTTGGTCCACACCAGCTTTAGCACTTGCTTGTATTTGATTTCGGGTTCTTTACGTTTCATTTTCACGTGCGAATTCCATTTCAGCCTTGCGTCGAGTGTCATTCCCAGGTATTTGACCTCGTTTGCAAAAGGTATTCGAGCCGAGTTTAGGAAAATTGGCAAGTCATTAGTTTTCTCGTAAGTGAAATTCACGTGAACAGATTTAGATTCGTTGAGGGCGATCCGCCAGTCCCTCGTCCATTCATTTACATAATTCAGTGCGTTTTCCAATTTTGCAATCGTTTCTTCGATTGTTTTACCTACTGCTAGGGTAGCAGTGTCATCGGCAAACGTAGCAAGGATAGTGCCATCTTCTTTCGGTATATCACGAGTATATAGAGAGAGAAGCGGCCCAAGACCGCTTCCTTGTGGTCTTACTTAGATGGCGCTACGGTCCTAGACCTGGGCCTCAACCAACAAACCTCTCCAGCCAGCACCATTACGAGCCAGCTGCCTCCAGTTGCGCACGCCAAGTTGGTTGTGGTCCCCCTTGTTTGCGCCACCTACCGCGAGGTCGTCCTCTACTGCGTCGTCCATCCGGGGTGGATTCGAAAACTTTCTTAGCGGGAACGTTGGGCTCCATCCGCTTTAAATGACCCAGCCATCTTAGTCGCTGCATGTAAACTCTTCTGGCTAAGTCGACGTCCTTGTACACGCCGTATAGTTCGGCATTGTACCTTCTCCTCCACTCACCGTCTATGCAGACGGGACCAAAGATCGCTCGAAGAACTTTTCTCTCGAAATAACCAAGGGCATCCTCATCCGGTTTTGTCAAAGCCCATGCCTCTGCGCCATACAGCAGGACTGGGATGATTAGTGTCTTTTGCAGAGTTACCTTAGTAGTTCGATATGGGGCTTTGCTACTCAATTGCCGTTTTAGCCCATAGAAACAACGATTGGTAAGAGTAATTCTCCGTGTGATCTCTCTACTGATGTCATTTGCGGAGCTGACCATAGAGCCTAGGTAGACAAAATCCTTTACTAACTCAAAATTGTATCTGTCTATTGTGGCGTTCTGTCCAAGACGCCGATGTCGGGTGTCCTTTTTTGTAGACAGCGTATATTTTGTTTTGCTTTCATTGACCGCTAGACCCATCTTTGCTGCCTCGATCTCAATACTCGTAAATGCCCCATTGACTGCCCGCTGAGTTCTTCCGATTATGTCAATGTCATCGGCATAAGCGAGTAGTTGTACAGACTTGTAAAAGATTTTACCTCCGGTGTTGGCTTGTGAGTTTCGTACAATTTTCTCAAGTACTATATTAAAGAGATCGCATGATAGCGCGTCACCTTGTATAAGACCTTTCCTGACATCGAACGGTTCGGTGATGTTCTTACCGACTTTGATGGAGCAGCGAGAGTTCTCCATCGTCATTCTGCACAAACGGACGAGCTTGGCAGGGATGCCAAGACTAGACATGGCTCTGTATAACTCGTCTCTATACACGCTATCATAGGCAACTTTGAAATCGATAAAGAGGTGGTGCGTATCGATTTTATATTCATGGGTTTTTTCCAAGATCTGCCGTAGTGTGAATATTTGGTCAATGGTGGACTTTCCAGGCCTGAAACCGCACTGATAAGGACCTATCAGGTTGTTGACGATCGGTTTTAGGCGTTCACATAATACGGCAGACAGGATCTTATATGCGATGTTGAGGAGACTTTTACCTCTGTAATTGGCGCAGTTCAGAGGGTTCTTCAGGATCGGGCAAACGATGCTGAGGTTCCATTCATCGGGCATACCTTCGTCTGAACAGATTTTACAGATGAGCTGGTGCATGCTCCTTACCAACTCATCTCCTTCTGCCTTGAAAATTTCAGCGGCAAGGTCGTCGGCTCCAGCGGCTTTGTTGGATTTGAGTTTAGATATCGCTATCTTCACTTCATTCTGATCGCGTTGAGGGGACTCTTGAATGTCATCGTCACTGTTGAATGGCTCATTCTGCCTGACAGCGGAATATTGGTCATCATCGCCGTTTAGCAGTCTGCAGAAGTGTTCCTTCCATAGCCTCAGCACCGACTGCGATTCTACTACTATATTGCCATTTTCGTCCCTGCAGGCTTCTATTCTGGCTTTGAAACCCTGGCATGTTCTTTTTACCTTTTGGTAAAATTTTCGAACATTATTCCTGCAATAAAGTCTCTCAATCTCCTCAATCGAGCGCTTCTCATGCTCTTTTTTCTTCTTTCTGAGAAGTCGATGTTCCTCTTTTCTCCTGCGCACGTAGAGCTCGTAAGCAGCTCTAGTCCTTCAATGCAGCGCCGCTTTGTACGCCTCTTGTTTTGCTGCATGTGCTTGCCGGCATTCCTCATCAAACCAGGGGTTTCGTTGTGGTGGCCGAGAGAAACCCAGTACATCAGAGGCGGCATCTCTGATGGCTTGTTGGCAACGCTGCCACTGGTCTTCCGCATTTGCTGCTGGCGGCATAGGACTTAGATTGAGATTAGAAGAAACACGATCGGCAAAGGTTCTGGCGGTCTCTTGCGGTTGTAGCTTTTCGACGTCAAATTTCCTCACAGCATTTTGTTGATTTCGCTCCGTTGTGGATATCCGCATCCGTACCTTGGCTACAACTAGGTAGTGATCCGAGTCCACGTTGGCTCCTCGGAAAGTCCGGACACCCAGAATACTGGAAGAGTGCCTTGCGTCGATCGCAATGTGATCGATTTGGTTGACAGTTTTTCGATCACAGGAGAGCCATGTTCCTTTGTGAATGTCGAGACGTGGGAACCGCGTACTAGCTACAACAAAGTTTCGCCCCGCTGCAAAGTCGATTAGCCTGAGTCCGTTGTGGGAAGTGATGTCGTGCAGGCTGTGCTTTCCAACCACGCTACTAAAGACGTCCTCTCTTCCTAGCTTTGCGTTGAAATCACCTAGGATAATTTTAACGTCGTGGCTAGGGCATTGCTCATACGTGTTGTCCAAGAGCTGGTAGAAGTCGTCCTTTGTCACGTCGTCCTTCTCCTCATGAGGGGCGTGAACGCATATTAGGCTAATGTTGACAAATTTCGCCTTGATACGGATAGTCATAAGGCGCTCGTTCACATGCCGGAAACTCAAGACTTCTTGCCTAAGTCTGCCTCCAATAACAAATCCTCACCCGAATAGATGCTGTCCTTTTTAGTAGATGTCGCAGTTTTTCATACTCCTTCCAGTTTATTGATGTTGTCGTAAATCACTGGACCATCGTACGGTTTAAAGGTTTCTTCCAGGTGGGCCTCAAAGACGTCCGCTTTTTCTTTATCTTCCCTTGCCCATTCATTTTGATTTAATTTAATTGGCGCCGCGGGGACTTTGGGCTTTACAGCTTTGCAAAGTGAATAATTGGAATCTTTTTTCGCTGTTCAACTTTCAAGGCAAAAGTCTATTGCACGATTTTTAAAATCCTTAATAGTCTTCTTCAACAAATTTCACAGATGATTCAAGTGTGCTTTATGCTGCGGAACACGTTGCCATTTTTTACGTGCTTTTCTCTTTTCCTTGACCAATTCTTCTATTTCCGGAGGATATTGTAAACCGTATCTGTTTGGCATTTTCCTTGGATTGGGCGTATTATTCTAAGAGGCGAGCTGTACGATCTCATCGAGGCGATCAACTTCAACCTCACGCTCAGCTCAACATTATCTTGAATTTCGTTCCTAAAGCCTTCACAGTCAGTTGTTCTACTAGTTAATCTCCCTGGCTCTAGGCTATAGACTAGTTTTTCGCTCAATGTCAAAACAAGTGGGGAATGATCAGACGACGAATCGAAGCACTCTTTAACTTTTATGTGGTTGGTTGTTTGTAGATATTCCTTTCACAACGAAAAAATCTCTCAGGTCAGGTATTCTAGAAGTGTCAGTTGGCCAGTAAGTCGGTTTACCCGGGCAATGGAAATCACAACTGTACTCCATACCTGCCCCACAGTGCGTTCTACCTTTTTTTCGGCTGTATGTTTCGCATTAAAATCGCCGCCAATCACCGCGTTCCGCTTTTTTCAAGTGCGGAACGCGGTAGACAGTAGATATTATAGATGAGATTTTAAGAGTACGCAGACTATTTTTAACTCGAATCGTGCACAGTTGCAAAGTTTCAAGCTTAAAGACCGAGGTAAATGGAGAGGCTTGTTGGTTGAGGCCCAGGTTCACCCCGAACTGTAGCGCCACCTAAGTAAGTAAGTAAAGTTTCAAGTTCTATCTTTAGGTCTTCAGATTATTCGATGCAGGAGTCTTGCTTGACTTATTGCAGAATCTGTAAAGGCCTTCATTTATTATACCTAGTATCCGCAAATGCTTGCTGAGCTTGCAGTGCCCCGTTAGGAAGCCTGTTAGAATACGTAGGTTATTCTTGTTAAGGCAGATACAGGCTTCGGATCTTTTCCGGTTGTAACATCCCAGTAGTTTCTTAGCTTCCCTCAGACCTGTAGTGTTGTTCCAGGTTCTTGCCCTGTCTTATTTCTCCATTTTCCTGAATTCTTCGCGTATAATATCCCTACCCTATACCGCAGAATGGTGCAGGTCCAATAAAAAGTTCTGCAGCTCCTTGTCTTGCGCTTTTGGCGCTCCGTTACATTTTATACCGACATGACCGGATATCCAGTAAAGTGTTACTTTGTTGCTTCTACCTAATTCATTAAGTTTGTGTAGGCATTCCCACACAAGTTTCGACTTAATGACATAGGAGTCATGGCACCATTGTGTAAACTGCACCAAACTGTGCACTTTCTAGATGTAATGGAGTTTCAAGAACCACTTCAGGATTTTAAATTTATCGATGGTTCGGGGAATAGTTTGCTTAGACGAACGGTTATGCGCATCAAAAACGGACGAAGAGCTCTATAAGTTTGGCGAACAGAACACGAGTTACCAAAATTTCTTTTCACGACACGTAAGCATTCTTAAGGCGTAAGGATTTCTGTGATGATTTGCCAAAGTATACTGAAGAAAATGTCATGTGCATCTGCCAAATTTGACAAGTGGTTTCATTTTTAGTTATCCCTACTGAAAGTTCTATTACTCCAAAAACAAAAACTCTACTTGACTCTATTATTGGACAAAAAATTGTCCTAAACTTCGCAGAATCATGATTTCAGCTACGGGATCGCTTCACGCCCACAGCTACTCCAGGAAAATGCAGAGCTGACGAGCTCGCCAGACAGGGTACCACTCTAAGGATTCTGCCTGACAGGCAGTCTCTGTGGATGTCCCTCGCTACATGTAAGCATCTGGGAAAACGGCTAAATGTGTCACATTTGGAGACAGATCTGGCCTAAGCTGGATCAAAAACGTAGTGCCGAGGTGGTCAAGCTAAATCGAACACAAATCAGCCGCGTTGTTGGTGTTCTCACTGGACACTGTCTTATAGGCCAACACGCCAAAAGAATTGGCCTCTTCTCCAACGACTTCTGCAGAAGCTGTAGGGACAAGGAGGAGGAGGAAACCATCCTTCACCTCCTATGTACATACTTGTCCAGCCCTGTCGCATAAAATAATGCTCCATATAGAGTCCGCCTTCCTTGACGCCCTGGGCGATCTGGCATCCCTAGGCGTCATGAGCATTCATCGCTTTATCTAATGCTCCGGTTGGTTTTGTTAGTCCCTGAGTGGCCTAATGGTTGATCCATGGTATCACAAAGGACCTTCAGCGGTCAAAATGTGCCTGCACTCTCGTGTGGACAGCCAACCTTACCTAATCTAACTTGCCATAGTAAGGAAGTGCTACATGATAAACTGTCTGTATATCAATACTACTTACGAGTATGTCCTGAATATCATCAAAATCCTAATCGAAAAGGCAGCATGCATACATTTTTCCAATTACGTACGATAGTATCTTCACCAAACTATTCCATTAAATAACATGAGTAAAGCTCCATTCGACATAGTTTTAACGTACAAAACCCTAAGAAGCACGCCGATATGCATTGCCTTTAATCGCAAGACACACATCTCAAGAATAAATAAGTACTAGTAAGTGACATACCGCAGGCCTCAATACACAATTTTTAATTTCAAATGCGTATACATTTTTTGCAAAACCCAAGCAGCAGACTATACGAAAGCGGTTCTGGACGAAAAATTCCACTTTTAACTGCTCGCGAACAACTGCTTACTAAGTGAATTGTACTTGCAGTCAGCGAACAACTGCGGCAAATCTACTTCAGTAAATAAAATCGACTCAGCAGATGATGTTACAAGTTCCTACTGCAACACAATGGCTTCCCACTTGCTTTAGATACTCGTATCTTGTAATTTCAGGTTTATCAACGTGACATTCCCCGTAGATTCGCTGTTTCGTGCCTTCATTACGATTGGTTATTCGTCTTCCAACAGATAGAGTACTTGCGAATAATGAAAACAATTCCACTAACCTCAATTTGGTCAGGTTAAGCTCGTTCTGAGTTTGCTTTTTTTTTTTATTTAATTTTTTTTTTTTTATGCTCAGTTGAAAACTCAATTCTATTGCGATGAATACAAACAAACGTGACCAAAGTGCAAATGGGACACAAGCACTCCCCAAGTGGCATAGCTAGAGCTACAAGGTTTTGAAATTATACTCCAAAGCACAGTACTCGTACTATGACGAACTTGAACTCTGTCTAGTAGGGTTAACTAAAAATAGGAGAACTATTCAAATTTATGGGTTTCCCTCCATTTTTAAGGAGAACTACTCGTACATCCACATGCTCCTCGCAGTTTGAAGATTGCCGCCCCGCGCTTCACTTTCGATAGCTAAAAGCGGGCTCTTGTTGCGTATTGAAACACATATTGTCATAATAACGTCAGTCATGCGTTGTTTCCGATCGTATAATTAAAAGTTAATGTCCCGATTTGTGTGTGTGTGTGTGTGGTTGGGTTAAGGTTTGCAAAATAGCTAACTCATTACGAATGTGTTGCGCATACAAACTGAAGACACTGGAGGAGTGTGTCTGAAACTGAATATCTACTTTGGTCGGAGGGGAAATTAACAGAGCGCGAATATTTGCGCTTTGCACACAAGGTTTAGATACTTTTAAAATATTTCGCTGAAATGCACGATGTAAAGCGTCTGAATTGTGAGTCGTTGCAGTATGAATCGAGTTTTTTTTTTTAATTCACCAAAAAATGTGAAGTAAGCACCTACACGTGAACAGTATATTCTGCTCCTCAGTCTCGGAAGTGTAATGACTTTATGGCCCAACTGCCCTAAATGAATATGCTGACTATTTGCTTATCTGTTGCCATTATAAAGAAGAAAACACAATAAAGTTGAATTGGACTGGGTGCTTGGTCACCAAGGCGTGATTTAGTTAATGAAATGGCTAGGTGGGAGCAGCAACCCCATTCGTAGGTCCAAAACCATTTTGCGGAGTTAACTGGATTGAATCCTTAAGAATAATTAATAAATGGGAACATCAACTCCGTCTAGTCCAGTAAGAAAGTTTTTCAGGGTTCAAGCACTCTAAAAGGCTGACCTAGACATATCGCTACAAAGAAACGCTTAGACTCAAGGAAGATTTTATTAGGATGTTAATGGGCTTCCTTACATCCGTCTCCAGAGACAGACTCTATTGGGAGGAAGAGGAAACCTCCGAGCACACTCTCTATGAATGTGCGACATTATGCTGGTTAGGACGACTAATTTATAATAGAGAGTAACTCACACTCCTGGAGTTTAGGGACTCCTGCACTAAGAGTTACTCATTTTCTTGATGGGGGTAGTTAAAATCTAGAAAGATGGGTACGTAGAAGTGTTACTTACTGCACTGCAGCCCAATTAGCGCTTAAGCACCATTTTGAATACTGCAAACAAGGTCACGTGAGTTTGATAGGATAGCGCTGAAAGGTCTTCTTCCTCTTTCAGCGAGGTTGTGATCCGAAAACAAGGGATCACAACCCTCCCACTTCACCGCATTTCTACTGATCCGCCTGTGGGGTTCGCCTATTTGACCTCAGAAAATATCGGCAGGCCCGCCGATTTTGGATCACTCGGTTACTGAGGCCAATGAAATGCCGATGTCCTCACATTTGTGTGATCCAGGCGTTTATCGGCCTGCCTTTCCTACATCGCGATGTCTTTGGAACGTGCATTTATATTGACTTTTTAACAGGGTTCAAATTATCTCTTCTTTGAACGTGGCAATACCAGCTGAGCCGGTCGCGGTCTATTTTTTGTACGATGGTTTCCTTGATGTGAAAGCTTCCACGGATCTTCGAACTTCTTATTCGATCAAGCTTTGTCACTCCTGCTGTCATGCGAAGCATCTTCATCTCAGCCGCCGTTAATTTACTCTCATACGTTTTGTACATCGTCCAACATTGTGAACCGTATGTGAGCGCTGGACGCACAACTGTGGTATAGAGCCTTCCTTTCAACTTAGGTGGCATTTTTTCTGTCACAGAAGATAGCGGAATTTTCTCGCCACTTCATCCACCCTACGCTTACGTGATGATTGATGTCGTCATCACAGGTTGCTTTGCTATTGATCATAGATCCCAGATATTTGAACTTTTCGCACTTGGGAAGCACTGTTCCATTCAAATAAATGTCTGGAATAGACCTGAGTGGATCAGAGAACAGGCAGCACAAGTACTCTGTCTTTTTTGAACTAATGCCATTTCCCTCCAGAGCGTCCACCCACACATCAAGTGCTCGTTGCAGGGATCCTCACTTATGATGGCTCCATCGTCAGTCACTTTACCTTCAAGCAGATAATCAAGGACTGTAATAAAAAGCAAATAACTTAAAATGCTTCCCTGGTGCACCCCGACTTTGATTGGGAACTCTTCGGTTACTCCTGCGGGGCATCTTACTCTTGTCTTTGCTCCTTCGTACATGTCTATTATCATCTGTACATAGGTTTCTGGAACCCCTCAATGTCTTAGCGCCACCCAAATTAGATCTCGTGGTTGTCTGTCGAATGCCTTTTCAAAGTCAACCAATACAATATGCAAATCCCTTAAGGAATCACGATGTTTTTTCCATTATGATCCTTATACTTTGGATTGCATCTGTGGTGTTGAAAGTGTTGAAAGGTAACGGTTTCAAATAAATCCTGGCATGGCATTTAGGTTAGGTTAGGTATGTGGGCTGGTGTAGGGGAGCAAAAACCTCTACACCACACTCAGGTCAATATAGACCCATTGTGATACCCATGGGGGGAAAGGAGAGGGACAGGGACTTTCTATACCTCCGTATGAGTCTATTGGTTCTGTCTCTGTCGAATGCAGGCCATAGCTTCCTCGTGGTGACACAAGTATCTAAAGAGGTCCACATTTTGTAGCCTCCTCCGTTAGGACTTTGTTTCCTGCTTCGAGTTTGAGTGCGCAAGGCGCGATGTACACTGAGGAGTCGGTATGGTCTGAGTTTATTGCTGATCCTCCTCTAGCCAGTTCGTCGGCTTTCTCATTCCCTGGTATGCCTTCATGACTATGGACCCAGCAGAGATTTACCTCGTGCTGCGTTTCAAGAAGCTTAGGCTCTTCTCTACAATACTTCATAAGCTTCGCTTTTATCGCTGCCTGGCTGTCGATGAAAAATGTGATGTCCTCCGGTGGTATTGCTCTCATCGCAGTCTCACGGGCTGTTATTGTCACTGCTAGGACCTCTACCTGAAAAACGCTACTATAGTTCGGAAGGCGAGCTGACATGGAGAAGCCACGCGTTTCGGGGAAGATGCCTGAACTTCCACTAATTTCCATTTTGGATCCATTGGTGTACACAGCTAAGGATCGCTCGTTAGGCGTTCTGTCATTCTTCCAGTCTTCCCTGCTCGAATAGATGCTTAAAAATGGTCTCGTGAAGTCTAGAAAAGACATTATGTAGTCTGTACTAGATACATTGCCTAGATACGAGTATCTCTGCAGGATCGTGGTATGACCCATTGCATTTGGTCTCCAACTATCTGTTCGGCTTAATCTTACGGCACTAAGAGCCGCCGATACGTGTATAACGATGTCTAGCGGAAGCAGATTGAGAATGGCCTAGAGTCCTGCTGTATGTGTCGTTCTCATCGCACTGGTTGTAGCGATGCACGCTAGTCTTTGTACTATTATGATAGCAGTTAGGTTGCTTATTTTGCTGGCTGCTTGCTACCATACAAGGCTGCCATAAGTTAGTATTGGCCTTACTACATAGCTGTATACATCCATAGGATGATTTTGGGTTCCGGTCCCCAAGTTTTCCCGAATATTTTATTAGACGAGTAAAAAGCTATCGTGGCTATTTTGACTTTTGATTAGTGTTTAGTCTCCAGTTCAGTTTCCTATCGAGCACCAGACGGAGGTATCTCGCATTACTGGAAATACTTAGGGGAATACCCCTTACGGAAGGTGTTACTAATTGTGGAATCATTTTTCTGTTAGTGAATAGTACTGACTCCGTTTTCTGGCCATTAACCGCTAGTTCACATCTCTCCGTCCAGGAGTCAATGATTTTCAGCGCCCTTTCAATTTGCTCGCTGAGGGTCGGGAGAAATTTTCCTGTTGCTAGCAGCACAACGTCGTCCACATAGGCTATGGTTTTGACGCCGCCGTTTCTGAGTTTTAGAAGGACTTCGTTCAGGACATCTACCCACAGTAGTGGGGTAACCTCTCGTTGAGGGGTGCCTGTTGAGGCATAGGCTTCACGCTTTGTTCCTCCAAGTTCAACTTTAGTATGTCTTTCCTCTAGCATATTGATGATCCATTTTATCAGGGAGTTGTGAATATTGAGGTTCGTTAGAGTTCTATGAACCGCAACTGTTTTGACATTGTTAAATGCTCCTTCAATGTCTATGAAAGCGGCTAGGGTATATTCTTTGTCTTTGAATGATTTTTTTATTGAGCCGACTACACAGTGCAGCGCTGTCTCTACGCTTTTCCCTTTCATATAGACGTGCTGTGCGGGGATATGTCACCTGGGCGTAGTTTACTACGGATGTATATGTCAGATAGTCTTTCAAAGGTCTTTAGGACAAAGGAGGAAAGATTTATTGGCCTAAAGTCTTTCGAAGTAGTGTGGCTTACCTTACCGGCCTTGGGTATGAAGACCAATTTAACACCTCTCCATGCTCTAGGTGTGTACCCCCAAATGAGACTATTAAGGTATAGTTCTTTAAGTACCGGGATAATCCCGTCGGGTGCTGGGGATTTAAAGGAAGAAAATGATCCAATTGCCCACTGAATTCTTTCCTCTGTAATAAGATCCGTCGGAGTTTCCGTTACAAAGCCGCTGTTGGCTTTGATGTTATTATCTGGATGGGTCGTACAACCCGGAAAGTGCGCTTTTAGCAGAAAGCTACGACGAAGTGATTCATTCTATGGTATTTCAGAAACTGATACTTTTCTCTGAAATTTGTCAAAAAGGGGTTTGTCTAGAGTTCGATGTGAAGGATGAAGAAGAGAGTTACTTTCTTATTCAAATTTTTACATCTGCGGCACACACTCTGTTGAACAGTCCAGTCTATGTAGATGTAAGCGTCCTTCCTGGCCTATGTAACCTGTGCTAATCGCTAAAATTCTTCCAGCGTCTGTCCGAGGTTTTTTTTAGTCAGGATCCTAGACTTATAAGCATCCATGGTACCATAAACGTATTAAAAGAAAAAGTTTGTGCGTTTGTTCGCTTGAGACTCTTTCATTTGAAAATTGTTTACCTGAATTCAAAAAACTTTTGCTGACATGTCAGACGCTGTATTCGCAATAACATTGGTTATGCACGATCAAGTTTTATTAAAAAACGCTAAACACTAGCAATAAAAGTACAATGATTCGGCTACAAAATGCCAATTAGATTACCTTTATTGCTTACTCTAGCTAAGCCTACATCTAGCTTAAGATATATGGACTTTTTTGTGGTGAACAGGTTTTTTTTTTTTATATATAATTTGCGCACACTCAAAGGGTTATTATAACTACCTTTAACATGTTTACACACAGTACGGGCGTTGGAAAGGATGGATAGAGAGAGAGAGATAGAAAGATTTTGGTGTAGTGGTCCTTGAAGCTCAGTTGTTTATGCTTCAGTTATTCTCCGGGGGTGGCGTCCAGATAACTGGGGAGATTTTTGCTATTATTGTCTTTGCTTCTGATTCGCAGTACTTTTTCCCCGATAACCGATGTCAAGGGCAAATCATCATCAATAGAGCGAACAATTTTTCCAGCCACATGACCAAGCATCTGCCAGTGTTATGCCGTCGCAGTAGTGTTCACAAGCTTTCGAGAATGATCGGACTGACTTTATATATTTCATGAGAAATAAATAAATGCTTGCTGACATCAGGATTTGAACCATGAACCATTAGCGTTGCAGTTGACGACGTTACCACTACACCATTGCCACCCCCAAAAAGTGGTTTTCAAAGAGAGAGCGTGTAGCCTGCAAAGATTGTTTTTTTTTTACGTAATATATCCTGGGCGAAGCTGGGTACATAGTAGGATAATTTTATTTAAATATTGACTTACGCTTAGAAGTATATATGCATTTTTGACTGGACTCAATATTTGCACCACGTTGGTTGGAAATGAAGATAAGTGGTAGGAAAGAGAGATTCTTTCGTTTAGTGGTTTGAAACTCAGATGGTGTTTGATTTCGTTATTCAATGGGTGGTATCCGAACTAATCGGGAACCGTTGTTGTTGATTTAGAATTTTATATATATAGAGGGTGGGCCAACTACAAGTTTCTTTTTAAAAATGCAATAAAATGAACAAAATGAATTTTTTTTACATGTATTATGGCTTTATTAGTAAGAGCAAACATTCCCATTAATTACGGAATACAACGTCGTTCAAGTGGCTGCCTCGGCTAACTTCGCAGTAGCGCATTCTATCACTCCAATTTTCCAAAACCTTGTTGATGGTTTCGGGCTGTAGCTCACGGATTGCTTGGATGATATTGGCCTTAAGTACTTGAATCGTTTCCGGATTGTTGGCATAACATCAGTCCTTCACGGTTTCCCACAAAAAAAAGTCCAAAGGGGTCAAATCGCAGCTCCGAGGCGGCCAATTGACATCGCCAAGACGGCGGATAACACGATTTGGGGATTTGGTGCGCAAAAGACCGATTGTGGCATGGGCTGTGTGGCATGACGTGCCATCCTACATGAACCAGAGGTCGTCCAAATCCATGTGTTCAGTTTCAGTAAAAAAAAGTCCTTAACATGGCTCTGTAACGCCCACTGTTGACCGAAACGTTGTTCCCAGCCTCTTTTTCGAAGAAAAATGGTCCAATGATGCCACCACTCCACAATCCGCACCAAACTGTCACTCTCTGTAGATGCATTGGCTTCTCGACAATAACGTGCGGGTTTTCCGTGCCCCAGATGCGGCAATTTGGTTTGTTAACGTAGCCACCGAGATAAAAATGTGCCTCGTCAGAAAAGATGATTTTTCGCCCAAAATCGTTGTCCAATTCAAGCTGCTCTAAGCCCCAAACTGCGAAGCGATAACGAAGCGGATGGTCCTGCGCTTCCAATTGCTGAATCAATCGGACCTTGTAAGCGAATAATCCCAGATCTTTGTGCAGAATTCTCCTCAGGCTAGTGCGTGAAATGTTGAGCTGTTGAGATCGATGACGAGTTAATGTTCGTGAATTGAGTCTCACACTCTCGGATACAGCAGCCACATTCTCGTCTTTGCGCACCATACAACGGCGGGGACCATGAGTGTTGTCCACTAGCATACCAGTCTCACGAACTTTTTGCACAAACTTGCGTACAGCAGGCGCGGTGGGTACTTCATTTCGGCCAAAACTTCTTTTCAAAAAACGCACTGTTTGGGCTACACAGCACTCACTTTGGAAATAAGTTTTCAATATTTCCCAATGTTGTTCAAGCGCAAAGCGACTTATTTCGTTTTGCGGAGGTATGATACTGACTTTCTGTCAAGATTTCGAGCGGCAAACAGTTGTCAGTATCAAAATAACCTATAATTTAAAAAGAAATCACTAGATGGTCCACCCGTTATATATTTTTTTGCTTTCAGAAAAATCGAATGACTGCGATTTTGCGTAAAGCAAACTGAAATCTTAGATGATATCCCTTAGAATATCACGCAGGATCCTTTATGTGATGAAAGTGGTTGAAAAAATGGAGAAAGGTCGAAGTTATTCGTTTCACTTTTATGCTCAGATGGTTCAAGCACCCTACACGCGTCAGGTAACGAGCGAATACACTGCCCAATGATCACTATTGGTTGGTACTTAAACCTATCACCTTCTACTAAGTTACAAAGGAATTACCACTACACCGCGGTCTTTAACAAAAGGGCTAGTACTATTAGTGACCGAATCCGTTAACAGTTGCAAGCAATCCCTTCCATGAGTGGGTCAAGGATGATTTAACGATTAACAGGCGCATCGCTCTGGATGGAGTAGGTGCCTTGATAATAGGCAGAAGACCAACTAGGTCAGAAGCATATCCATCGATTCTTCCTCCTACTTTGTTTGTGTCGTTAAGTATTATAATATCCTTGACAGAGATGTATTCACCTGAGCCGCTTAATTGTTCCAGAATTCACAGATCATCACACGCAAGTATGAAATTTTCGAAGCTGCTTACTCGTATGTCTTCTGCTCAAGCCAGCATGATGACCGTCACCGTCTGACTATGTGAATAACCTTTTTGCAGGTACAGTGCATTTCTTCTAGGAATGTCGAAACCGGCAAAGCCTATGTTTTTTTGTTGTTCGTAAGATATCTCAAATCTGAAAATGCTATGGTACATTTTATTCCACAGGATTGGCCCTTGTAGCTACTCTTGTGGAATTCCACCTGATATGAGGTATTTTTGTACTTCATCATTCGTTCTTGTATAATTCCTTCTTCTAGAAAGTTTTAGCAATAATTTGATTGAAAAATAAACTACCGTCATGGTTAGGTTAGGTTAGATTGGCTGTCTGCACCACGATGCAGACACACTTAGACCAGTAAAGGTCCACTGTGATGCCAAGGATCTACCATTAGACCACTCAGGGACTAATAAACCAACCGGAGCTTTTGATGAAGCGATGGATGTTCGTGACGTCTAAGGACGCCAAATCGCTGAGGTCGTCAAGGAACGGAGCTCCTAGATGGAGCATTCTTTTGCGTGATAGAGCAGGACATGTGCATAGGAAGTGAAGAATGGTTTCCTCCTCCTCGTCCCTACAGCTCCTGCAGAAGTCATTGGAAAAGAGGCCAAGTCTTTTGGCATGTTGGCCGATTAGACAGTGTCCGGTGATGACACCGATAACGCAGCTGATCTGTAATCGCTTTAGTTTAACCAACTCGGCACTACGTTTCTGGTCCAGCTTAGGCCAGATCTGCCTCGAAATGTGACACGTAAAGCCACTATCCCACCTAAAGTTGGTCTGCTAATAGCGTTCAGCTTCAGTAGATGCTTACATGTAGCGAGTGGCATACCCAGGGCTTGCCTATCTGGCAGAATCCTTAGAGTAGTACCCTGTCTAGCGAGTTCATCCGCCCTACAGTTTCCTGGAATGTCTCTGTGACCTGGCACCCAGCATAGGTGAATGTTCCCTCAAAATCATGACGGTAGTTTTAGGTCTTGGTAATACTTAAACTACCGTCATGATTCTAAGGGAATTTATTAAATTATCGAGTTTTCAATTGCCGACAGCATTTCCGACGTCGACTGGTACAACAGCACCATGTTTTATGGCAAATCTTCGCCATCCCCTCTCTTGGATTGCTTCTTACAAGGTTGCAGTCAACTATTGTATATAGTGTTGGTTTGACAATTCGCCTGATACGTCAATTGCTACTTCTAAGCGGTTGCATATTCATTTTACTGGCAGATATACAGAAAGCAGATTTAAGGGTACCAAAGGAGCACGATCATCGACTTGAGCACCCTCAGTCAATCCTGTGTTCTTATTTTCATTCACGTTCTTACCTACCAACTAACCAATTATTCAAGTCAACATGTTTATTCCGAAGTTTTGCATCCAAAACGTAAAGGATGAAATTTGTATGAGCTAGAAAAAGGTGGTGCATACTTACATTATGTACATATACTACGAACTATAAGCACGGTCTTCGTCACTCATAATAATAAATTCTAGAGGAGACACAACATCTTACTATATATGGTTCGATATACTCGTATTATTTTGTTCACATCTCCCCAAGAGCGAACCTTTTGCTGCAACTATTCTCCACAGATCCTGTTTTCTGTTGTCCTAACTATAGAATTGTAATTCGAGTACGACATTCTGTCCATCGCTGAGTCATAGGAGAGTCACGCGGGTATCACTTTCAGATCTCTACATAAGGAAACCGGATTTGGATCAAGCACACCTTAGATTCCCTACATATGTTGTTGACTCTTTTATGTAGGCTTTGCATTCACTGTACGTTTGTATGAATCATATCCTAGAGGATTTTAAGGGCATTTACCTTTAAATGAAATAATCCCAAAATTGATCCGCGTCACTAGTTAAATGAAATACATTACTTCCAACATAACACAAGTAAATGATGAAAGATCTACAATTGCCACTGATTTTTCATTATTTATCGCACCATATTGGCCAGAGTATTTCCTACTCCGGAATTATTAAGTGCATCACACCTCAGTGCAGTTGTTTCGCGTACTTCTGCAAAAATCGTAAATGACCACATTGTGTATTTTCGGATTAACGAGGTTAATGTCCTTTGAATTGGATTACACCGGGGCGAGCGTCGCACCTAGCGATGAGTACACAGTGAGTGCGGAGACAACTTATTCGATGAACTGGAGTTTTTTTTTTAAACACATTGGGTAATGATTTTCGATACGGAATTGTGGTGCTACATTGGCGATGGTAGAATCGAATTTATGGCAAATTAATGGCCGTGTATACTACACAACTTGTGGATCCTGCTGGTGGTTGATTTGGGTCAATGTCATTTGTATCAGGGATATGGATGTAATTTTAACGAATTGAAATCCAATTATTCTATTATCAGGTCTGGTTAAGCTGTTTCATCAAGTGTTAACTTTCATTTGGAACTAAACTCCATCAAACACAGTTAAACGTTTGCATGCACAAATGTGACGATCTGACAGTGGTCAAATAGTATAGTCGTAGTTTAAGAATAGCAAATGGGTTCAACATCCTGCTAGACATTGGAACATTGAAAGATCTTATTTTAAGTCAGTTTAGAGAAAATTTGAATCTATGGTTATCATAAGACACTGTAAGCGAACGCACGCCCGATAAGATTTCATTTAATATATTGTAATTCCTCTGCTTTGAGTACACACAAATGTCGGATATGATCGCAGATAACAGAAAAATGTTTGCATAATATAATAGCTGTTCCTGGACAATAAACTCCAACAAATATGAGAAATATGTATTATCTGTACATGCACGTATAGATATGTATATGTATTGCTTGTGGTATGCCAACTAGTCGGTCCTGAACTCTATTTTGGGGTAACTTAGAGTAGTACAAACCTCAACATAAAACGATGGGAAGCTGATGGTCAAGCCGAGTACTGGTTCAAATCCACAAGCCTAAGACAGGCAAAAAAGTCTAAGAATGTAAGGCTAAGAAGCTACTAGAGGTCAGTAAAGACGATTTAAGGGCCATAGCAGGCTATCTGACTGTACGCTGCCCACTCAGTTATCATCTGCACGAAATATGAGTAGCAGATACAGATGCATACCGGCTTTGTGAGGAGCAGATAGAGACGGTAAAACAGGTTCGGTGTAAATGCCCTGTGACCTAAAGAAAAAGACTTCTCCATCATAAGCGAGCAGACATTCGGGACATTGAACCTTAAGCTATGTTGAGGTTTATCAAGAGCCATAACCTAGTTTTCGGCTAAACACCGGGCTGGCACAATAGATTTTATAGGTCGCAACGCGTACACGGCCCTAGTAAAGCATAGTATAGTAAGTAGCGACGTGAAAACATTTAATAATTGGATTAAGGCACTACAAGACAACGGCTTAAAAGCAGCCGCACGAAGGCAGAACAATTTGAATTGTCGTTTTTCTGAATGCTTTAACATACGCAATGCAATGTTGGACAATGAATGAAAAATATAAAGAAAATGACAGCGACGGAGATAAAAATGTCACAGATGTCATCGAGAGTATCTAAATTAGACCTAGGTTTGACATACCCGGTCAACTCTCATATGTCCCTAGCAGATACGATCCCAAATCCACAGATTGGCATCGCTATCGTGAACTAGTGTTCTCAAGAAAAGATATGCTCCTCACATCTATTGAGTCCATAGAGGACCTGGATGAAGCTGCTTACCAGCTTAACAATATACTGCTTAATTCCTACCACGACAGCTGCGTCCCCAAAACCAATGTTAGCAAACGTAAAGTGCCCTGGTGGAATGACCAACTGGCGAAACTTAGGAAGAAGGTCAGAAAACTCTTCAACTCTGCAAAGCGAACGAAGAGGTGGGACGAATACAGGTTTGCTCTCACAGAGCAATCTAGAATTGAGACGATCTAAACGAGCTGCTTGGAGGAAATGCTGCGAAACCATTGCCGCTATGCCAACAGAGGCACGAATCCATAAAGCGCTTGTTAAAGATCAAGTCAACTGTGTAGGGTTATTGAAGAAGAATGACGGAACCTACACGACGGACCATACGGATACACTTAGAACTCTGCTCCAGGTACATTTCCCAGGTTCGTCTCTAAACACATCTCATGTGTACTCGAACACATTTGACCACAGGGTTTTTGTGGAAAGTAGAGTTAACAGTTTATCAGGTAAAATATTTAGTCCAGATAAAGTTGAATGGGCAGTGGGCACCTTCAAACCTTTTAAAGCTCCCGGCGGTGATGGTCTCTTTCCAGCACTTCTACAAAAGTCAATCGACCTCATCCTGCCGGGTTTGATAGCTTTATTTAGAGCTAGTTACAATTAGGGATACATACCATCCACCTGGATACAGGTTAATGTGGTATTCATTCCCAAATCAGGCAATAGGCCTAGCGAGCTGCCTAAATCCTATAGACCTATAAGTCTAACTTTATTTGTTCTCAAGACAATGGAGAGACTAATTGATATTCACATCAGAGACAGGTTAGATGTGTCTGACCCTCTGCACTCGAATCAGTACGCATACAGAAAAGGCAAATCCACAGTAGGTGCCCTTCATTATCTCGTCAAAAAGATAGAGGGTACACTCAGTTCTAAGGATATAGCCTTGTGTGCATTTCTTGATATCGAGGGCGCATTCGATAACACTGGTTACGACTCGATCACAAGGGCGATTAGTAGCAGAGGTATCGAAGAATCGACCAACCAATGGATTAGGGCCATGCTGGTAAGCCGATTCATTACCTCCTCCTTCGGGGGAGTGTCGGTGTCTGTAACGGCAGCGAAAGGCTGTCCTCAAGGAGGAGTACTCTCCCCCCTGTTATGGTCAATAGTCATCGACAACCTGTTAGCAGACGTTCACAGATCAGGCTACACCACCGTCGGTTATGCTGATGACTTGGCGGTTTGTATTAGTGGTAAACACGGCACGACAATCTCTAACGTCATGCAAAGTGCACTCTTACAAGTTGTAGAATGGTGTAACAAAGAAGGAATATCCATCAGTCCTAGTAAAACCGTTCTGGTGCCGTTTACAAGGAAGACACAGGTCAACCTTGAACCCATCACAATCAAAGGCACCACAATAGTTTATTCCAGCGAGGTCAAATACCTTGGTGTAATTCTTGACAAACGACTTAACTGGAATTCACATATCAAGTCCGCCGCAGAACGTGCTACGAGAGCACATTCGGCTAGTAAACGCCTATACGGCAGAACTTGGGGTCTCTCTCCTAAAATGATACATTGATTCTACATAATGATGGTAAGACCCATTATCACATATGCGGCTATCATCTGGTGGCCGAAAACCCTCCAGCAGACAACGGCAAATAAGTTGCAGAAGTTGCAAAGAACTGCCTGTCTCGGCATTACAGGTGCGATGCGCACCTGCCCCACGACAGCTCTTGAAACTATTGTCGGACTAACACCCTTACCAATCTTCATTAGGCTGCTAGATATGCCATCAAGCTGCAGCTAGATTATAAGTATAAACCAGGTGACCTAGTGGGGCATCTAAAGATACTCAACTCGATCCCTAAAAGAGACATGTTTTGTACTATACCGGATATTATGGTCAGGCAACATTGCTTCGGAAGTTTATTCGAGGTAGAAATATTGGACCGCGGAAATTGGTCCAATGGTGTTCCAACACTGGACCCCAAAAGTCTCGTCTGGTTCACCGACGGATTGAAAATGGATTCTGGAGTTGGAGCCGGGGTCTTTGGACCCAACACAAAAATTTCGGTACCTATGGGTACGACTCCCACTGTGTTTCAGGCTGAAATCCATGCCATTGAGATCTGCGCCAGGCACAATCTCCGTAAGGGAATCACGGGCGCTAGGATTCACATATTTTCAGATAGCCAGGCAGCACTTAGGGCATTATCGTCCAACCAAATGTACTCCGTAACTGTAAAATGCTGCTACGATGCTTTACAAGATCTTGCCAAACACAACAGAGTAATGCTCGGCTGGGTCCCTGGACACCAGGGAATTGTGGGCAACGAATCTGCAGATGAGCTTGCTAGGGCCGGCTCAGAATCTGCGTTTATAGACCGCGAACCTTATTGTAGCGTCAATTGGACAACAGCTACAGCGTTGAGTAACGAATGGGAGAACAAACTTCGTCTAGATCACTGGACTAATGGGCCAGGCTTAAGACAATCCAAACGTTTAATCAAACCTTATTCCTATAAGGAAATCCTTAACTTAGATAGGGAAAGCATTAGGAAGCTAGTGAGCTTTCTAACTGGCCATTGCGGCCTAAGATACCACCTTAACAAGTTGAACCTGTGCCAAGAGAAGGACTGTCGGATATGCCTAGAGGAGGATGAAACATCCGAACACATTCTTTGTGAATGCCCGGCACTACACTGGTTAAGGAAACGTATTTTCTACAAGGAGATACGTACTTCAGTGGAACTGAAATGCTCCACTACTAGAGACATACTCACTTTCATAAGGGAGGTAGTACGTCTGTAAGATTAACTCCGACTCTCCGATACAATAGATCCTTCAGGTCGCAGTGTCGTTGCCACGCGGGCATGGGTTGTACAAGAGGAAAAAAAAAATCTAAATTAGACCTTAGTGGAAGTATACGTATGCACGAAAGCTTCCCTGCAAACAAATATATGGTGGAAGTACATCAGGCTGAATGCATCCGCTGCTACCGTCATGTACAAAGAATATCTCCAGGAAATCTCTTCCGAAAAGCAATAGCGAGTCAAATTCATGGTGGCGATGTGGTGATGTGATTCAAAACAGAGTGGCCTGCGGAATGACATTGAGGTCCGCAAATTTGCTCAGCCAAAACAAAAAAAAAAAAAATAAAATCTTCAAACAAGCAAAAACAAAACTTCTAGAACAAATGCACTGCACAGATCGTTTTATTCGTCAATAAATCAATAAAGAACACCAAAACTCCATCTATCCATTAGGATATGCAAATCATCAACTCACCAATATGACTTGCAAATTCCGAAAACACCAGCAACGGTACGCCAATGACCCTGAAAATTAAATTCAAACAATTATCGAGAATTTCCGTGTTATTCGAAGACCTATTCAAAAATTCCATCACACACGCAGAGAGAATATGATAATTATATGTGTTAAAGCCGCGGTCAGTCAACAACGATAGATACTGTGGTATCCAAAAATTATCTGTTTACCTAATCCGTAAGACTCATCTCGTTTACATCTTGTACCCAAACCTTGCCGGTCAGCAATCAACGGAAATTGAGTATTCCGCACCAGTAGCCATCGTACAAAGACCACCGGTTGATGGAAGAAATTTCCGCAAATCACTTGCTGCTAATAGAATATCCGCCCTCAAGGCTTTTGGCCAAAACATTTCATTTCGTATGATACTCGTGTGCGTAGCATTGCCGACTTGCTTTTGATTTCACTTCGACTTTGTTTGGCCGAGAAAAAAAACCACGCACTCTCATCGTTGTCACCATTGATCGTCATCATCGATGACACAATCAGGTAATCGATGGTGAGATACCGGGCATGATAATTGTAGGTATGGCTGTCTGGTGGCCACCACTTGGTATTTGCTTCCTGTCTTCGAAGTTCAAATCTGACAAACGCAAATAGCCGGTATTGGGTGTCATCACGTTGGTGTTGTTAGGACTGAAATTGACCCCATTCAAGGTGAGGTGCGAGTATCTATTGGCTTAAGATATTAGTTTCGCTTCTTCGCTTGTTTATTCCACGCGAATGCAACGATGACAACAACTTGGTAAAGGTTGATGACCAACAGGCCTTATTTATTTGGGATTCCGTTGTCTAGTTTTGCGTTGACTTGGTGTTGCACAATGCCTGTAATTTATGCGAAAGGTTAATGAGGTTTCTTAAGGTATAGCGTTTTATGGCGGAAACGTGTCTGCGTCAAGCTAATTGTTCCCCGAAAATGGAGGCTTTAAAGTTCTTTATTGTTGATTACTTCACATAGTAATGTGCGAAGTTTCGCACACACATAAAATCGTAGGTTAATTGCACAACAACAACACTTAACTGACCTTTCCATTATGGTCTGAAGTGTTTCGAGATTCGTATCGCTTTTGAGAACGATTGCAGATATGTGATATGAGTGAATGTTTGCTATGTATCTGTAGTTCAACAGACTTTAAATTATCTTCCCTCTCTCAATTTTGGTACATTCATAGGATTGACGCACTTCAGTTGAAAATGTCAAGCCACTGCAGATACAGCAGGCAGGCATTAATGACCTAAATGAACTCAAAGGATTACGTTGTACTAAATGATGGTCCAAAAGAATTGCGCTGACTCAATAATGTCAAAATATTTCAATTGTGTTCCGAGGGAAAGCTAATCATCAGATGACTGCGAATGATGCCACCCAAGTTATGTGATAAGAGCAAGCAATCATGGCATTTCGGGGGAATTCAGCACGTGTTTGGGATTCATTCGGCAGCTGCCACTCGTATTTTTTTGGAATACAATACAATAGATCAGTATGAGGTTGATGATAAAGCTATCCAACTGATTGGAAGAGTTTGCCGACATGAGTTGGTTTAAAAATACACATTAGATTATTTCTTGCTCATGTAGTAATTAGGTCTGATGTTTCTTGGTTACTCGGAGAGCAGTACGAAGCTTGATGTCGTTCTTGAAACGACTAAATTTTTTAGAAGATAGGGTTAACTGTTCTGACCCTAATGTTCTATATAGACAATAAATTTGGTATCTATATAGGTATATACAGCTTAAGAACAGTAAAACGTGTTTGATCTTTTAGGACCCAGCTAGCAAGTGGTTCATTCAAACGATTCCTAAACAGTAAATTGGTTCTTGTACTTGCTATTATTATTAGCTACGGCGGATGTGTTTGTAAAATGTAGTCGCTGTAAAAATGGTTGCTATCATTTGAAGTAAATACTTATTGAGAGAGGCCGAACTGTCAACTGATAAGCACTTAGGCTATGCAAATTGTGTCTTAGCGATAGAATGCCTCCACTACCAAAGCGCAAACTAAGGATTGTTACACGCATACGATGCGAGAGGTTACAGAACGGTGAAATTCCGAGAACATATGCCCGCCAAATATCTGTTCCATCAAATGTAGACGAAGAATGGCAACTGTTCTCAACAACAATGATTGCCTCTGTGGGAGATATTTATGGAGTGAAGCGACTTATTGTGGGGACTGGTGGTGAGAAATGAGCTGCTTGGTTTATAACGCCCGGAGTTCAACAAGTCGTCAGAGAGAAGAAGAAACCATTTAAGATGTGGATTCACTTTTGGAACTCTGATTCTCGAAATCGGTACAATAAAGCACGAGGAACTTGCAAAGTACGAGTAGCTGTGAAAACAGCGAGAAAACAGTTTTGGAAAGAGTTTGGCGAACATTTGAAATGTGACCAGGGATCTGCAAATTAAATGTTTTGGCAGACCGATACCGACAATGAGAAGAAAATCTTACGCAGATGGAGCGAGCACTTTTCAGAGTTGCTCAATCCCGAAGAGGGTACCGAAGATGACAGACGGAAAGTAGTCCTACGGTAGAGGAAGTAACTTTGGTTATCACATCGCAATTTGCTGATGTGGATGAAATCCAACCAGAAAAGCACAATACTTTCGGTTAAGATGGAATGCAATGAGATTGTCCCTCTTTTTAGAGAAAAAAGGAGACAAAAGAGATTGCGCCAACTACAGCGGTACGGTACAGCCCGTTTGACAAGAGCGTGTACGGCATAACTTTTTATTCGAAGCCGTTAGACGGATGGTTGAGAAATGTGCAGGTAGTTAGCCCCTTCCCCTGAGATGCTTTATATATAGAGTCTTAGTTGTCATTGGATCTTGTCAGAGAAAGACGTATTTCATGATGAGTGCCAGGCTACGAAGCCATATTTTTGAGTTTGCATCCAAAAGGACCGAAAATGTCATACAGAGCGGTTGCAAAATACATGAAGCAGTCAAAGACATTTGTTAGTTAGTGGGTGAAATGCTATTCTGAAGTAAAAAATGTCGAATCGTGGCTCCACGCCGGGCATTTGAGGAGAATTGTCGGCTATCATTACGTGGTGGGCAAGTGGTCTTGGTTAAAAAATGTCTTAATTATTATTATCTCAGGGGTTTTAAGAAAAAACAAAACGCTTTTGTTTATCCTTGCTTCTGTGCCAGTTCTCTCGCCTTGGCACGCTCCAGCTTGGCGATGCGAGCCAAACTCTTTGATCCCAAGATACCGCATCCGCAGTGTTTCCTAATTTCGTCGTGGCGATCGTTGTAGTTGGTCTTGATGGCTTCCAAGATTTTGCTTAAGTTAGCCTTGTCATTGGCCTCGATACCGGTCAGGGCGAGGGTGGTGCAAGTCTTACGACGGACCAGCAGTCCCAGGTGGGCCTTGCCCTTAACAATGCAGTATGGGACACCCATCTTGCGGCACAAAGCTAGAAGGAACGGCACCAACTCCAGAGGATCGACGTCATGGGCGATGACGACCAGCTGGGCTTTCTTCTGCTCCACCAGTTTGGTGACAGTGTTGGTTGCGAACCTCACGAAAGTTGGCTTCTTCTTGGGCTGGACCTCCTTACCCTTAGTTTTGGCCTCGGCGAGCTTCTTCAAACGCTGCTTCTTGGCCAGAGCCGACTCAGGCCTACACTTCTCCAAAAGTTTGAACGTCTTCACGGCGGTGGTCTTGTCCAAGGTCTGGGTGAACTGGTGGATTGGTGGCGGCACCTTCAGACGCTTCTGGGGAACGGCCTTTTGGCGCTGGACGCGGATGTACTTGGGCCATCTGACGAAATGGGACAAATCGCGCTTGGGCTGAATGTTTTGACCGATGCCAAAGTTCTTTGGCCTCTTCTCGAAGAGCTGGTTGACAGTTTTCTTCACGATTGGCTTCTTGACGGCCAATGGGGCTGGGGCCACCTTCTTGGTCACTGGCTTCATCTTCGGTCTTGGCTTCTTAATAACCATTGTGGAATATTGTTTTATTTAACGATGTTAAAGTAAAATGCAGATTATTGGCGGCCCTAAAAAAAGAGCTGCTTGTTTGTCTGCCTGTCAAAAAGGTAAAGTAATGTGTCATGTGATACTATAAGAAGACGTTTACTGGCTCAAAATGTGAAATTTCATAGCACAATATAGAAACCGCTACTGTCCAAAAACCACGTTAAAAAGAGACTCACTTGGGCGGAGAAAAATTTGGACCGCAATTGGGACAACGTAATTTTTTCGGACGAATCTTCTTTTTGGGCACGTTCTTCTATCACTCATACCTGGTGTACCCACATCAATCAACTCATCCAGCGGACTGTCAAACATCCGATAAAAGTGCATGTTTGGGGCTGTTTCTAAAACAGGGATTTGGTACCAATTAAATTAGTAGAAAGCATGCCTCGGAGACCCCAGTCAATTATTGATAATGGAGGCGACTGGACAAGTTGTATACATATGTATGTATATACTTTTTGTATAACGTGTGTATTTTTCATTTTTTTTTTTTCAATTCTTTATCATTTCCGATTTTTGCCGTACACGGTCTTGTCAAACGGACTGTATATCGCTTTTAAGCCTTTTTGGAAAAGTCTTTGCTAAATTCTTAGAAACGCGTTCCAGAGCTGTGGTTGAGGATACTTTAGGTGATGAGCAACGTAGTTGTAGTTTTCGTTCCGTTAGGAGCACAGCCCACCAGTTATTCACTCTCAGAAGGGTTCTGGAGAAAGCCTCGGAATATGCTAAACACGTGTACGCCTAGTTTTTAGATTTGCAGAAAGCATATGATAGGGTCGGTTTTAATAAAACAGTACATATAACATAACCAAACTAAATAAGGTACAAACAACAACATCTATAGGCATCACATGTGCTATATAGTTAACTCCGTCAGATGCTCAAACGGTCTTCTGGCATCTTATATCTCTCAATCTGCACATAAAACCATGACTGCACATAGCGCTTTAGAATCAGAAAGCCTGGATGATTGATTGCCAAACCCTACCCTAATCTATCGGCTCCAACAGATTACATTATCTCCAAAATGATATTCACAAAACGTTTCGATATAACGGGTGGGCCATCTAGTGATTTCTTTTTAAATCATAGGTTATTTTGACACTGACAGCTGTTTCCCACTCGAAATCTTGACAGAAAGTCAGTATCATACCTCCGCAAAACGAAATAAGTCGCTTTGCGCTTGAACAATATTGGGAAATATTGAAAACTTATTTCCAAAGTGAGTGGTGTGTAGCCCAAACAGTGCGTTTTTTGAAAAGAAGTTTTGGCCGAACTGAAGCACCCACCGCGCCTGCTGTACGCAAGTTTGTGCAAAAAGTTCGTGAGACTGGTATGCTAGTGCACAACACTCATGGTCCCCGTCATCGGACGGTGCGCACAGACGAGAATGTGGCTGCTGTAGCCGAGAGTGTGAGACTCAATTCACGAACATCAACTCGTCATCGATCTCAACAGCTCAACATTTCACGCACTAGCCTGTGGAGAATTCTGCACAAACATCTGCGATTATTCGCTTACAAGGTCCTATTGATTCAGCAATTGGAAGCGCATGACCATCTGCTTCGTTATCGCTTCGCAGTTTGGGCCTTAGAGCAGCTTGAATTGGACAACGATTTTGGGCGAAAAATCATCTTTTTTGACGAGGCACATTTTCATCTCGGCGGCTACGTTGACAAACAAAATTGCCGCATCTGGGGCTCGAAAAACCTGCACGTTATTGTCGAGAAGCCAATGCATCCATAGAGAGTGACAGTTTGGTGCGGATTGTGGAGTGGTGGCATCATTGGACCATTTTTCTTCGAAAAAGAGGCTGGGAACAACGTTTCGGTCAACGGTGGGCGTTACAGAGCCATGTTAACGATCCTTTTTTTTTACTGAAATTGAAGATATGGATTTGGAAGACCTCTAGTTCATGCAGGTTGGCGTGCCATACCACACAGCCCATGCCACAATCGGTCTTTTGCCCACTAAACTCCCAAATCGTGTTATCAGCCGTCTTGGCGATGTCAATTGGCCGCCTCGGAGCTACGATTTTACCTCTTTGGACTTTTTTTGTGGGGAACCGTGAAGGACCGATATTATGCCAACAATCTGGAAACGATTCAAGTACTTAAGGCCAATATCATCCAAGCAATCCGTGAGCTACAGCCCGAAACCATCAACAAGGTCTTGGAAAATTGGAGTGATAGAATGCGCTACTGCGAGGCCAGCCGAGTCAGCCACTTGAACGACGTTGTGCTCCATAATTAATGGGAATGTTTGTTCTTACTAATAAAGCCATAATACATGAAAAAATGTCATTTTGTTCATTTTATTGCATTTTTAAAAATAAACTTGTAGTTGGGCCACCCTGTACAATTCCCCACAAGAACAGAATGGCAAAATGGATAGGTGATTAGGGATTTCAATCTAACAATCTACACAGGCGGTTCAATGATCGACTGCAGAATAGGGGCAGGTAACACACCTGAATCCTTGAACGTCTCAAAAGCATATAAACTTCCGGACACTGCCAGTATTTTCCAGGAGGAATTATTCGTTATCCACGAAGCATATCACCAGATCAAAATACGCACGAATACAATGCCAAGGCAAAATGTCACCATATACATACCTTAATGGTCAAGCTGGTATCAAAGCAATTGACTCGGTTTCTGTATCCTCCAAGCTAGTACAACAATGCCGAAATGAGGTAGCCTCGCTAGGCGGTCTATTTAAGGTAATCCTGATTTGGTTTTCCGGGCACAGTAACGTTTATTGAAACGAACACTCCGACAAATTGTCCAAGCATGGTTCAGCCTTCCACTGTTCAGATGCAGAATTAGTTCACATTCCTCTGGAAGCAATCAATGCAAAATCACCTCATACTTTCTAATAAGAGTCCACCTGATATTAACTAGGCATACAAACTGTATCATATCTAGGAAGATGCGGCCAAACTACAACAAGGCAAAAACAATCGTCTTCCTAAATAGAACGCGTAAAGTCATCGCCAAAATAACAGCGCACCACGGCACACTGGCCGATAGGAGACCATGCAGTCAGTCTAGATATCCCACATAACGCACACTGCCGTAGTTGCAATGTGACAATGGAAAAAGGGCCCCTTACCCACTATATATGCGCCTGTACGGCACTAGCTAGGACCTTTCGGCAAACGCTTTTTCAGTTCTCTTGAGGAATTTTCAGGGAAAAATATGAAAGTACTAATAACTTTCCTAAATTTCAGAGGTCAAATTTCGAGAACTCACCTCTATAGCCGGGTTACATGAGCTGTGGTATCAACACGGAACCTAGTGCTAATTGGGCTCTTTTTTAAAAGAAGCGCCAGTTTAACATACCTACCTAAGTACTCGTACATTGTCAACGTAACCATTTTGATCACTTTAGTTGTTTGATATATCTTTTTTGAAATCTACTAGCTTAATAAATCTCTAAACGGAACTTGTTTAGTCGTAAAGATATAATTACTCGTATGTAAACTATTTTCATTTCCGTAACTTCATTGCAATTATCCACTGAGGAAGTTATTAAAGTTATTAGTACGCCTTACAACAAAACAGGTCATACAAGTCAATTAAACATAAATTATAATCAAAAACAATTTAATTAAAAAATGATTTATTTCTTTTAATTTTGCAGGAGTGAAAAAAATTCTCAAAGATGTCAGCGGGAGACTGCGTTCGGGCGAACTTACCGCCATTATGGGACCATCCGGTGCTGGAAAGAGTACCCTACTCAACATACTGTCGGGCTACAAGTAAGTTCATGCAGTTAATGAAAAGTTTAGGTAAAAGTCAATGTTACGTGTGTATGTACTGTACATAGGTGAATAGAATCAGATCGCATACGTTACGAAAATGACAATTTTTTTTTTTCGAAAATGATAAGAAACTAATAATAAGACTGGCACTTTGGAGTTTGTCCCATCGGGTTCATAAAGGTGTCCAGATAAGGTATTTATAAGCCTTCCATGACACTTATTTTGCTATGCAACGAAACTGCGTTTTTGTTTTCAGTTTAGAACTGAAACTGTTGTTGGAACAACGTAATTTTGCTCGACCTACGTCAATTTTTGTTTTGCAGTTTACATGATTACGCAATATGTAACCTTGATTGAGTTTGCTACAAGCTTCCTGAGGGTAGTAATGGCATCTTGAATGTAGGGCTATGTATTCAAGTGCTATCGGGTAAAATAATTTTTCTTTTGTATAAACATTCTTCCTGATTACGGTGACACTGATACCGATGGGGAATTAAGAGTAACAAATAAAATCTGAGTGTTTCCCTCGGAGGCCATTTTCTTCATGGTATGGTAACGTCAATAGGTTCCTGGCCCGTTCTCATATGGGGCTGTTGCTTTGAGATGCGACTGGGCCAGAAAATCCTAAGGATGTTGTGTATGCATCTATTGACGGAAGATTGCTGCTCATAAATGTCAGTGGAGCACGTCTTCCACGTACGACTCTCATACAGTAATACTGACTCGGCACTCAAACGAAACAGTTGCAGCTTGGTAATGGCGCTTACACACTCGTATGGGTCCAACTTGGTTGACAGGAATTTCTGGTTTACAAATACAAATACAAATATTTGGCGCAACAGCTCTCTAAAGTGACAGGGCCTAGCTTCTCGCAACCACTCATGTTGTGTGCGTTATATTTTTCACACGAATGGAAGGGACCTACAGTTTTTAATGCCGACTCCGAACGGCGATTTGAGAAACTTTTTCGTGACAACAATACTCCCGGATGTTTGTCAGACGCTCGCGAGAGGTGGGACCGTGAAAAAACTTTTTGGTGTTTTCTGGGATTCGAACTTGGAACCACATGCGTAGTGATCCGACACACTAACCACTTAAGCCACGGCGCCCCCATTTCTGGTTTGGAAATTCTATATTGTACCTCTTTTTGTATTTTCAAGACATTCAACATTTCACTGTGCCGAACTTCTCATATGGATACTGTGAATCGATGCTATCACAACAATACTATCTAAGTCGAATAAAGGCGATTTTTAATGATGGTTAATCAAAAGGAAAAGGTATGGGCTCCAGTATGTATTCAATATAAGCCAATAACAGCAAAGCAATGAGGCTGAAGTTGTAACGATTTCTAAGGCTTCCCGAAACGTATCCCTGATACTAACTCCAAGAAATATTTATCAACATATGCACATATAGACAGCAAATTAGTCATCAAGGCCATCTTATCCACAGTAGCTAAGTTGCAAGTCAAGCATTGTGGCCAATGCTAACGCCAAACAAAGCATTCTATTGGGATATAGGGGTAATGATGAGGTGGCTGAAGAATTAGCTGGAAAGTGGTAAGAATTACACCAATCAACGATCCACAACTCAACTCTGAACTCCACGGCACTTGCTAAATTTAGTAAAATTTGCAAAAGCTGGCGGATAAGCTATAGACCACATTGCAATCATATCGCATTTCAAGAAATAAAGGAAGTCCTTCGTGCTACCAGGAAGAAGGGCCACCTAAGGAGAATATTTTTAAATACAAAGGTTCTAGGCAGAAGCTGTAAGCGAAGTAATCGTGGATAGTAGCATAGCCTAATTTGTATGCGAATACCCAAGTTTAGGCAGGACCAAAAACACGACCCGCGAAGAATTTCGACGAATTTTTAACACCCAAAAATATAGAATTTCATATTGCATGGTTGGTCAGGATGGTTTTTTTTTTTTTTTTCTTGTACAACCCATGCCCATTGTATCGGAGGGTTGGAGTTAATCTAACAGACGTACTGCCTCCCTTATGAAAGTGAGTATATCTTTAGAAATGGAGCATTTTAGTTCCAGTGAAGTAAGTGTCTCCTGTGGAAAATACGTTTCCTTAACCAGTGTAGTGCCGGGCATTCACAAAGAATGTGTTCGGGTATTTCATCCTACTCTAAACATAACCGGCAGTCCTTCTCTTGGCACAGGTTCAACTTGATAAGGTGGTGTCTCATGCGTAACAGACAGTTAGAAAGCTCACGAGCTTCTTAATGTTTTCCCTATCTAAGTTAAGGGTTTCTTTATAGGAGTAAGGCTTGATTAATCGTTTGGATTGTCTTCGACCTGGCCTATTAGTCCAGTGGTCTAGACGAAGTTTGTTTTCCCATTCGTTACTCAGCGTTATAGCTGTCGCCCAGTTGACGCTACAATAAGGTTCAGCACCTATGAACGCAGATTCTCTAGTCTAGATTTCTCTAGACGCGACTGAGGATAAAAAGGATGATTTTTATAGCCACTTAGGCGCCGCCTACAACCAAATGCCTAATAGGGACATCGTAATGGTGATGGGAGAACTCAATGCCAAGGTGGGTAGCGACAGCACCATGCTTAAGCACGAGATGGGAGTTTACAGCGTGGGAGGCCGTAATGACAACGGTGAGCGGTTTGTGGACTTCTGCAATACCAACCACCTAGTCATCGGAGGTACTCTGTTTAAGCACAACACCTGCCACAAGATCAGTTGGGTCTCTACTGATAGGCAACGAACATCCAACCAGATCGGCTACATTGCGATCAGTCGCCGCTTTAGAAATTGTCTCCTGGACGTCCGAAACAGACGTGGCGGTGACGTACTGCATCCGTCAACAACAACCGCTCAAACCTACTTAACATCACCAGGTTTAATATCGACAGACTCAAGGTTCCCCAAGTGCGCCAACAGTTCAGGGACCATCTTGCCTTAGAAGCAGAAGCAATCAGCAGCATACTGGAAGAGAACATGGATGACCACTGGAGTGCTGTGAAAAATGCTTTTGCGACTGGGGCACGCACGTATGTCGGTAAAAAGCAGAAACACCACCACACATGGCTTTCAACAGACACCTGGAGACGGATCGATGAGCGTACAACAATCAAGGTTCGGATTGCAGCGGCCTCTGTAGTAGAGTGAACCGAGCTTGAAACCCAATACCGTGCCAAGAAGAAGGAAGTGCAGCGTAGTGTTAGACGTGACAAACGTCAATATATCAACTCACTGGCCTCAAGGGCTGAAAAAGCAGAGAGTAGATGCGAAAGTAGGACTGTTTACAACATCAGTAAGGAGCAGTGAAGAGTCTAGACGGTAACCTTCTGATTTCAAGTGAGGATCAGCTCACTAGATGGAGAGAACATTTTGCTACAGTGCTAAATCACATAGACGATGGCGGTATGATCTCGAATTCGAATGAGCAGTTCGAAGCAACAAATTCCCGAATTCGCACCGCACCTCCCAGTAAAACCGAGATAATAACAGCAATCAAGTCTCTCAAAACGAACAAAGCGGTGGGTATTGATGGCATCCCTGCCGAGCTATTACAGCGGCGCCAAATACATCGCCAGATTTACTGCATCCACTAATACGGAGAGCTTGGGATAGTGAACAATTTCCACAGGAGTGGAAAAGGGGGATAATCATTAAGCTTCCAAAGAAGGGAAACTTGATGGAGTGCGGTAATTGGAGAGGTATATGCGTTCTTCCAGACGTAGCCAAAATAATAGCTAGAATAATTCTGGAACGAATTAAAGAACATTTAGATTCAACTCTCGATGTCGAATAGGCAGGCTTTCGCGCTGGATCCTCCTGCATCGACCACATAAACACCTTACGGATCATAATCGAGCAATGCGTTGAGTATAGGTCTCCGCTAAATTAACTGTTTATCGACTTCGAGAAGGCTTTTGGCAGGTTGAATCGAGATGCTATCTGGTTGGCCTTGCGCAGGAGAGGCATTCCAGAAAAACTTATAGCTATTATCAAGGCTACATACGAGGGCGGTAAGTGTCACGTCGTGCACAATGGTAAGGTGTCGGAGGATTTTGAAGTCCAAAGTGGAGTACGTCAAGGGTGCATACTGTCACCACTATTGTTCTTGGTGGTTATCAGCGATGTACTCCGTGCAGCATTGACGGACGGCAACTATGGAATTCGTTGGACTATGACATCTTACCTTAAACACCTAGATTACGCTGTCGATGTTTGTCTACTTTCACATCGGATAATGGATCTTCATTTGATGGCCCAAAATCTAGAAGCTGAGGCAAACAAAGTGGGGCTAAAAATAAACATAACCAAAACAAAAGCCCTGAGCACTTCTAATACCCGCGCTCAACTTAACATTGCCGGACAGGAAGTCGAGAAAGTTGATATCTTTCTATATTTAAGAAGTGTCGTCTCGGCTAATCGCGGTGGCACCGAACTGGATGTATGCAGCAGAATCGGGAAGGCTAAAGCTGCGTTCGGAATGCTATCCAAAATCTGGAGAAGCAATGTTATCAGCTTAATAACCAAGCTACGACTGTTCCGCTCGAACGCAGAATCAATGCTGCTTTACGGGTGCAGTACTTGGAAGGTGGACACCATTAGCACACGCAAGCTGCAAGTCTTCGTAAACAAATTCTTAAGAATTATCTTGAGGTTTTTTTGGCTGAACCGCATCTCTAACGAAGAACTTTATCTGAGAACGGGCCAAGAACCTATAAGCATTACTATGCATAGAAGAAAGTGGCAATAGATTTGACACACCCTACGGCGCGAAGACAACTCCATTGCGAAATACGCCATGCAGTGGAATTCGCTCACCCAGGCAGGCAGAATAGCGGGCGTCCTAGGCAAACGTGGCGCAGAACAGTTGAGGGGGAATCGAGCTCTTTAGGAATGAGTTGGAGGCAGCTCAAACGCGTTGCAGAACTTCGAATACGATGGCGTGCAGGCGTGGTTGACGCCCTATGCCCCCCGAGGGGTTAAAGGATCTAAGTAAAGTAAGTAAAAGTAAGAACGCAGATTCTGAGCCAGTCCCAGCGAGCTCATCTGGAAATTCGTTGCCCACATTCCCTTGGTGTCCAGAGACCCAATCGAGTTTTACCCTCTTGTATTTAGCAAGGTCTTGTAATGCATCGTAGCAGCATTTCACAGTTCTGGAGTCCATTAGGTTGGACGATAGTGCCATAAGTGCTGCTTGGCTGTCTGAAAAGATATGTATTTTGGCGTCCTTGATCCCCTTGCGGAGATTGCGTCTGACGCAGATCTCAAAGGCATGGATTTCAGCCTGAAACACAGTGGAAGTCGTACCCATAGGTGCCGAGATGTTTGTGTTGGGTCCAAAGACCCCTGCTCCAACTCCAGACCAGACTTCTAGGGTCCAGTGTTGGAGCACCATTGGACCAATTTCCGCGGTCCAATACTTCAACATCGAATAACCTACCGAAGCAATGTTGCCTGACCATAATATCTTGTATGGTCTGGATGGTTAGGCTTGGGATGGTTAAGGGCGCTGGATATTATCAAAACTGGACTGATTATGAAAATCCCACACCGTTTTCTCTTATCTTCTTAGGATGCATCCACAGTGATCTGAGTGAAATCCGTACTACGTTATATAGTCTGGTCAGGATCAGTAACACCATTCGTAGGTCCAGAATCGTTTTGCAGTGTTAACTGGAATGAGGCCCCAATAACGTTTAATAAGTGGAAACATCAATTTTGTGGGAACATGTTCCAGAGCTTAAGCAGTCCAAAAGCAAATTGAGCCATATTCCTAGAAGGAAATAATTGGAGTCAACGTATACGTAAGCGAGGTAAGATGGCACCTTAACACGCTAAATCTGTCTCTAAAGACAAAGTGCCGCCTCTGTTGGGAGGAAGAGGAAACCTACGAGCACGTTCCCTGTGTATTTTCGGTATAATCCACATTGGAGTTTTAATGACCTTGAGAGACACTTATACTACGAATCCGGTCTCATGGACATGCTGTCTGACGCAATGACTCCGAACTTCGGTTGTTGCCCAAATTCAAAGCCGGCTACCTTGTGTCCAGGACCGGCTTTGGCTAGAATCTGAGCCAGAAATGATAGTCGTACTTTCACAGATGGCTTCAAAACCATATAAGGGTCGGTCTCATGCTGGTGCCGACAATGTATTTTTTTTTTGGCCTACGGGGTAGTGGAAAAACGTTAATGCGCATAAGAGACATTGTAATTTGAGACTCCTACTCACTAAAAAAACCACCTCTAACCCCTTTTCAACCTAACACCATCCAGTCCGGAACAGTTTTAGCATTACTTCAGAGTGGTGTCATTTTCTTTCCCCTCTGGAGACCGGCTTTTTCACATTTTTCTCCTGGTGCGGGTATAATAATATCTTGCCGGTAAGACTTTTATTAATTTGGTAAACATACTGAGGGTATATTTTCTTTCTCCTCTCTCTTTTTCGATCTGAGTATCGTCTCAATGAATGAAGATATTTTATTCCACATGTCGATGCTCGAGACCATCTTTTTTACTGCATTTTCTGAAGAAAAGTTGCCTATCTCTGACTACAGGCTATTTCTTTGTGCAGCCCACCTGTTACAGGTAAAAAAGGTGTGATCATATCGTCTTCCAAAGAGTCTCCGTATTGGCAGGCTGCGCTCCCTACTTTTCTCATCTTGTGCAGGTACCGGTTAAAGTAACCATATCCGGTAAGGAACTGGGTGATATAATAATTCACTTCACCATGCTGCATCCATGCAGCAACGTCTCTGATCAACCGGTAGGTCCACCTTCCCCTCGTTTCGGCGTCCCATCTGTTTCGCCACTTCTGCTTCCAGAGTTGCTTCGCCTCTGTAGCTATTGTTGCCGCGCCTACTTCCGCCTTTTTGTCGTGGATGTACTTCCTTGCTGCTGCTAGGAGGTCAAAGGGCGTCACTCCTACGACTACTGGAGCTGCTGACTCCGACACTGTTCGGTATGAACTCGTTATACGAAGGGCTTCTATACGTTGCACGGCGCCCACTTTCTTCCTGTTTATCTCCTTTTCGAGGGCTTCAGCCCAGATCTCGGAGCCATGCAAGAGTATTGGGTGCGTAACGGACATCAGGAGTCTTTACTTGCCGTGGGACCTCCTATGTTCGCCATCAGTCTGCTTAGCAATAGGCATGTTTTCGTGGTTCTTTCGGATGTGGACTTAATTTTTTCCCAGAACGTGAGCTTCGTATCTATCCGATAACCTAGATATTTTGCTGTTTCCTTAGTGTATTTGACTTTCGGAACCCAGCTGGAGCTCAATTATTTTGGGTATTCGCTTCTTCGTCAGCAAGACTATCCCGGTTTTCCCCACTACATACTAATCTTAGGCTTAGGCAACACAAGAACTTTCCTCGAGTAGTGGCTGCCCTGATGGGTTACTTGGACAGCCCTGACCACTTCTTCCACAGCACCTATTGTCGAATGAATTTTTCTAAATCTAACCTGCCTTTCAGATAGGTCACCTGCTTTCTCCACCGCTACAGAATCGAGGCTTCAGCATTCTCTCGAGGAGTTTCCCTGCTGTGTCCAGGATACACAGGGGTCTGAACGCTGACGGGGAGTCTGGGTCCCCTTTCCCTTTGCTAATCAGTACTAGCCGCTGTGTTTTCCATGCTTTGGGAAAGATTCCGTGTTCTAAGCATCTGTTGTATATGTTGACAACATTAGGCTATTCTTACATTAGGTAAATATGCGTCTGTTTTTCAAGCAAAAACTTATGTAATCCTAATGGTCATGAACTATGTTGCGAAGAACAGGTCAAAGAAATTGCGTCTGTAGTGACAATCTGATTGCGCTTAAGGCCTTGCTTAACCCTTTAACCACTCACAAAATAGTTCATGAATGTAAAAATGTTTTGAACGCTATCGCCAGACTGTATTCTCTGTCTTTTATCTGGGACCTAGGTTACACTGGGTTCTTGGGGAATGAGATCTCCGACGGGTTCACCAGGGAAGGCTCAGAAGAGGTTTTCTCAGGACCCAAACCTGCGTTGGATGTTCCTGCGTCCACGGTTAATATTTACGTTGACGATTGGGTTTCTCACTAACAGAATTGTGTGTGGCATGATTTTGTAGAATGTAGGTTGACTAAACGAAAGCTCCCGGACCTTTGTTAAAAATCAGCAGAAAGGACTGCAGACAACTTATTAGCGCCTTGACAGATCACTTCGCTTTCGCCAAGCATCTTAATATACTGGACGTAAGTGACAGTCTGCGAAGCTTGTAGAGAGAGATACGACACTGCGGAACATTTTCTATGTGAGTGCCCTGTCTTTGCTCGTATTAGGTGACAGATTTTTCATCCCGAGTGCTGGTACACTAAGCTCCTCATTACTAAAGTGCTTGCTTGGCTTTCTTAGACGAGTAACTTCCAATAAAATCTGTAAACCAGTGTTTTGCTGTGTAGTAGTACAATGGACCAGTTGCGTCTGAGTGCTCCAGTGGAGTGTTTCTTATCCCGACAAAAACAAAAAATTGCTGGTTAAAACGGCGTTTCTATAATAGGGACCTACTTGCACTCGTGTAGTTTGGAGACTCCTCCACTAAGGACTCTAAATCACTTTCACAAACGAGGTAATTAGAATTTTCGATTTATCAGCACCCATGACACAATAGATCATTTTGATCAGTGCCGGCCATACAGTGACTCCATTGACGTAACCTAAACTGTTTTTTTTTTTTTTTCACTTTTATCCTCCAATATGTTGAACTTATGAGTACATTCCCATGTACTTTACATACTCTTGTATACATACTAATAAAGTTCCTTGTAAGACACAATCAACACTTGACCTAGCTGATCTCAGCCGTAAATAATCAAAACCCTAGTATACAAGCTGTAGATTGTCCTATGCTATACACTACCTTGAACAAGTTCAGGGCTTTCAGAGATGAGGTGATGTATGAGTCATTGGATTTTGCCTTCAATTGAGATTAAATGCGAATATTTAATAAAAAAAAAAATAATAAAAAATTCTCTGAAGTCGGTAGAATTATTAATTTTTTATGGTTAAGCGTGCCGGAAATATGTACCAGATAGTAACAGGAGAATCAAACCTTTAACCCAAATGAACCGCAAAACTGAACACTAAAACACAGTTTAATCCTGCATACTTGAACAAACAAATAAAAATGCTCTTAATATAATAAAAATATGAAAAAGCATAAAAAAGAACTTAATAGTCCAGGTTAACAGTGTCAATGATTAAAAAACACTTTAATTACCTGCCTATAAAACCATACTTATAGTTGCGTAATTAATCTGTTTTAGCATTAACTAGTCGTCTTGCCGTGTGCCTGTAATCATTAAAAAAAAGTATATACTCGTACATTTTTCAGGAAGGGAAAACCACCAACCTACTACTACTCACTGTAATCACATCCAAGTTACCGCATTTATTGGTTTCATAATTAACCACGATTACGAGATAGTCGACTGCACATTAGATCGCACGTAACATTGACTAAGGTTATCATTAGTTTTATTGAAAGATGTTTTAATGGCGGACAAAGTCTGTCCGTAAGTAGAAATACAGATATTTTTGAAATCATGAGTTGTCACTGTGATTTTTTATTTTTTTTTTTGAGATGAGTAATATGTAGTAACGGGAGGAATGAACGAATAGAATTTTCGAATCATTACAAATATGTTGCAATCTGTCTGGGGGAGATTAAACATTTGATGGATGCATTTACATTAGTAAATCATGTTGTCTGTGGATATGGTAGACAAATAATTATAATTTTTGTTAATGACTTGGAACAGAAATTTGTACATTTGGACGGAAAACTAGATAAAGATACAATCAAAAGTAAATAATTGATAATGCAGCGATTAGTCTTAACATTAGACTATATGTTCGGTTCGAATTTTGTGATTAAGATAAGAGTTGATTGATTCAATGGTTTATTTCTACACATGTAATCGATAGGATTATAGATGTGGTGGAAAAGTATTATACGAGTAATTCAATCATCCAGTGTACTTTACCCCTTTCGGTATTGGGTTATTAAAAAGACATTTCTGCTATCGTAATATCACATGAAATTACGTTATAAATGATTGCAGACCATACTTTTTTGTTAGAAGCCGTTCTTTTCTCTGACTTTGCACTCAATAAAGTACATGAGAATGCAACTTTTATCGTAACCAAAAGACAGCTTTCTGCTGAGCAGCTAAGCATTAGAAAATCCCAAAAAGGTTTTCAGAAAACGTTTACTTGCTTACTTAAAACCTTTCACCATAGGGTGTAAACAACGCCTGTGTGTCATTTTATTCAGAGTTCTATAACGCGTTTATGTTGCCTTCAACTCATACTCAAACAGCTTGATTACTCCTCGACTGTCCTACGCTACTACGACTACTTGGCATATTTTGCAATGAAGTTGTCGTCGTTGTGTCCATCCACTGTCACTTTCTCCATTGCACTGTACGTCTATACTTACTTAGATGGCGCTACAGTCCGGGGTGGACCTGGGCCTCAACCAAAAAACCTCTCCAGCCAGCACGGTTACGAGACAACTGCCTCCAGTGGCGCACGCCAAGTTGGTTGAGGTCCTCCTCCACTTGTTTGCGTCACCTACCGCGAGGTCGTCCTCTACTGAGCCGTCCGTCCGGGGTGGATTCAAAGACTTTCTTAGCGGGAAGGTTGGGCTCCATCCGCTCTAAATGACCCAGCCATCTTAGTCGCTGTATGTGAACTCTTCTGTCTAAGTCGATGTCCTTGTACAGGCCGTATAGTTCGGCATTGTACCTTCTCCTCCACTCACCGTCTATGCAGACGGGACCAAAGATCGCTCGAAGAACTTTTCTCTCGAAATAACCAAGGGCATCCTCATCCGGTTTTGTCAAAGCCCATGTCTCTGCGCCATACAGCAGGACTGGGATGATTAATGTCTTATAAAGAGTTACCTTAGTAGTTCGAGATAGGGCTTTGCTACTCAATTGCCGTTTTAGCCCATAGAAACAACGATTGGCAAGAGTAATTCTTCGTGTGATCTCCCTACTGATGTCATTTGTGGAGTTCACCATAGAGCCTAGGTAGACAAAATCCTTTACTACCTCAAAATTGTATCTGCCTATTGTGGCGTTCTGTCCAAGACGCCGATGTTGGGTGTTCTTTTTTGTAGACAGCATATATTTTATTTTGCTTTCATTGACCGCTAGACCCATCTTTGCTGCCTCGATCTCAATACTCGTAAATGCCCCATTGACTGCCCGCTGAGTTCTTCCGATTATGTCAATGTCATCGGCATAAGCGAGTAGTTGTACAGACTTGTAAAAGATTGTACCCCCGGTGTTGGCTTGTGAGTTTCGTACAATTCTCTCAAGTACTAGGTTAAAGAGATCGCATGATAGCGCGTCACCTTGTCTAAGACCTTTCCTGACATCGAACGGTTCGGTGATGTTCTTACCGACTTTGATGGAGCAGCGAGAGTTCTCCATCGTCATTCTGCACAAACGGACGAGCTTGGCAGGGATGCCAAGACTAGACATGGCTCTGTATAACTCGTCTCTATACACGCTATCATAGGCAACTTTGAAATCGATGAAGTGGTGGTGCGTATCGATTTTATATTCATGGGTTTTTTCCAAGATCTGCCATAGTGTGAATATTTGGTCAATGGTGAACTTTCCCGGCCTGAAACCGCATTGATAAGGACCTATCAGGTTGTTGACGATCGTTTTTAGGCGTTCACATAATACGGCAGACAGGATCTTATATGCGATGTTGAGGAGGCTTATACCTCTGTAATTGGCGCAGTTCAGAGGGTCTCCTTTCTTCAGGATCGGGCAAACAATGCTGAGGTTCCATTCATCGGGCATACTTTCGTCCGACCAGATTTTACAGATGAGCTGGTGCATGCTCCTTACCAACTCATCTCCTTCTGCCTTGAAAATTTCAGCAGCAAGGTCGTCGGCTCCAGCAGCTTTGTTGGATTTGAGTTTAGATATCGCTATCTTCACTTCTTTCTGATCGCGTTGAGGGGAATCTTGAATGTCATCGTCACTGTTGAATGGCTCATTCTGCCTGACAGCGGAATATTGGTCATCATCACCGTTTAACAGTCTGCAGAAGTGTTCCTTCCATATCCTCAGGAACGACTGCGATTCTACTACTATATTGCCATTTTCGTCCCTGCAGGCTTCTGTTCTGGCTTTGAAACCCTGGCATGTTCGCTTTACCCTTTGGTAAAATTTTCGAACATTATTCCTGCAATAAAGTCTCTCAATCTCCTCAATCGAGCGCTTCTCATGCTCTTTTTTCTTCTTTCTGAGAAGTCGATGTTCCTCTTTTCTCCTGCGCACGTAGAGCTTGTAAGCAGCTCTAGTCCTTCAATGCAGCGCCGCTTTGTACGCCTCTTGTTTAGCTGCATGTGCTTGCCGGCATTCCTGATCATACCAGGGGTTTCGTTGTGGTGGGAGAGAGAAACCCAATACATCAGAGGCGGTATCTCTGATGCCTTGTTGGCAACGCTACCACTGGTCTTCCGCATTTGGTGCTGGCGACATAGGACTTTGATTCAGATTAAGAGAAACTCGATCGGCAAAGGCTCTGGCGGTCTCTTGCGATTGTAGCTTTTCGACGTCAAATTTCCTCACAGTATTTCGTTGATTTCGCTCCGTTCTGGATATCCGCATCCGTACCTTGGCTACAACTAGGTAGTGATCCGAGTCCACGTTGGCTCCTCGGAAAGTCCGGACACCCAGAATACTGGAAGAGTGCCTTGCGTCGATCGCAATGTGATCGATTTGGTTAACAGTTTTTCGATCAAAGGAGAGCCATGTTCCTTTGTGAATGTCGAGACATGGGAACCGCGTACTAGCTACGACAAAGCTTCGCCCCGCCGCAAAGTCGATTAGCCTGAGTCCGTTGTCGGATGTGATGTCGTGCAGGCTGTGCTTTCCGACCACGCTACTAAAGACTTCCTCTCTCCCTAGCTTTGCGTTAAAGTCGCCTGGGATAATTTTAATGACGTGGCTATGGCACTGCTCATACGTCTTGTCCAAGAGCTGGTATAAGTCGTCCTTTGTCGCGTCGTCCTTCTCCTCATGCGGGGCGTGAACGCATATTAGGCTAATTTCGGCAAATTTAGCCTTGATACGGATAGTAATAAGCCGCTCGTTCACATGCCGGAAACTCAAGACTTCTTGCCTAAGTCTGTCTCCAATGACAAATCCACACCCGAATAGACGCTGTCCTGTTTGTCTGTAGCAATCGCCGTAGTAGAGTCGCAATTTTTCATACTCCTTTTGCCCGGTCCATCCCATCGCACTTCTTGGATGGCGGTAATGTCTGCTTTAAGACACTCTAGGGCCTCCGCAAGTTGTTCGGCTGCACGTGGTTTGTAGAGGGACCATTCCACGTGCAGACATGAAGATCGTTGTCCTTTTCACATTTGCTTGGGTCGTCAACAGTAAATTCATCCGTATCCGAGGCTGTTGTTTGCTTCGTAATCAAAGGTTTTTTTACATGGTCGGGAAGTTAACCCGACTGCGCAACCCCCAACCTGGAGGACCAGATCCTTTTTTAGCAACCCCTAGGACGAGAGGGCGGACACACCGATGTCAGTAACCCACTTCGGGGTTATGAGCGCTGCCGTTGGCCCATTAAGGGTTCATCCGCCACCATCTCTTTTTCAATACCCTGACGTAGTATTGAAAATCCTTACAGACCTTAGCTTCAAATATGTCGAAGTAGCTCCGGTAAGGTATCCGCTGCTCTGTAGACGTCACCGTTGATTCCGTCGGGAGAATTCATCCGCCGCACGTCCTCCTTCTGAGGACCTCTTGCTAGACTTCTGAGACGCATATTTCAGCCGATCAGGTCAACAAGAGATGCCTCGTCCGGTTAAGCATATGCGCGCTGAAGTTCACCCAGATGTTCTTACGCAGGTCTCAGTGTTCAGCTGCACATATATCGTCAGACTCAGCATACGCTCATCGTTAGTTCACTATCAAATAGCCATCCAGCGGGCACCACGGGGAGGTGATGGTGCGATTTTGCCCATAATTCTCCACTGTACCCTTTCCTTTCACTCCATCACTGGGTTTATAACTTTAAAAGACATAGACTTAAGTGATGCAGATCATTTAAAAAGAAAATTCTTGATTGTCTTCAAGCAAACGCACCGGTGACAGCCCGCTGAGTTCTTCTAATTATGTCAATATCGTCTGCGTATGCAAGAAGTTGTATGGACTAATGTCACGATGAGTTCATTACCGACCTTAATGGAGCAGCGAGCGTTCTTCATCATCATCCTGCATAGACGGACAAGTTTGGCAGGAATGTCACAACTAGATATGACTCTATATATGTAACTCCTCTCTATATATGCTATCATAAGTGGCTTTGAAATCGATACAGACATGATGAGCTCTATGGAATGCACATATAATTTAGTATAACCATGACACTTTGATTTACACGATCCATATTCATATTATCAGTTGCAGCTGTCACCTAAATATTGAAACGGTGATACAATGACCAAACAATACTAATCAGAGTATAAAGGTCGTCTTTCAAGAAAAACACAATATTCAAAGCAACTCAACTGCACAATGCAATTTCCAACGTCATTGCCTTTGTTTGGTGAATTCTTCTCTGTCTTTTTATAAATGTATCTCTTCCACATATGGCAGTGAATAAGCCAGCAACAGAATTTAATCTTAAATAAAATACGCATTCAATTTAACTGCTTCTCTTTAATTGTAAAGAAAAAAATAAAAAAAATTAAACAAAACACGAAGCTCTGTCTTGAGACTGCAAAAAGCCGCAGCACTGACTACGCGGTCTCTTTCTGTAATTATTACGATATGACAAACAACTGACAGATCTGACACACAACAACAACAACAACAACAACAACAACCCAATTTAGAAACAATGACCAATTATGGTCAGCCCAGTTCAGCTTATCAATAGGTTTCGACTGTAATTATTTATTGATAGATTGATGTGAGATAAAGCATGGCATTTGCAGAGTCAATTACCACCCCCTGCCTTCGACGTCGACCTTTGATACTGAGTGTGCCGTTCATGCATAAGCTACAACCTTCTAATTATGGAACCACAACCCTAATCAATTTCCTGCTGTCGAGTGCGGAAAAAGGCTGTCATTTGTGTAATTCGTACCGCGTCCACTCTGACGTATGCGTGACATTTTTTTTTTTTTAGCACGAGAAACGTATTCCTCTCTCGGTCTTCTTGACTTGGCTTACGAAACCAAGTTAATCTAGAATTAGAAGTTTTTTTTTTTAGCACCGCTGACCTTCAGTGATGGAAATATGAAATTTTTTGTGTGTTCCCGAGATCTTGCTGGTAATACCGGTCTTATCTGAGCAGCCTCTTGGCTGGGTATCTGTGTGGGGAAAGGAATTAAACCAGTCCCACTTAAGTTTAAGATTTTATTTTTTCAGTCATTAAGTCTCACATTATGTGACCTTGTTAGCATCATACAGTCATGTCAAGTCAAAATGATTGAGTGTATGACTACACCCACTTGGCAAGAAGATGATAGCAATTAAATTGCGCGAGCAGGTTGCTGATGTGCGGAACGTGTTGAACTTCTATTTGTCACTCAGCATGAGCGTGTTTTTTTTTTTTTTTTATTTCTGTTCGGTAGATCCTTGTAGCCTGAAGGCTGTTCCTAGAAGATAAGAGTAAAATTTCCATTCTTTTTCAAAGAGTGAAATATTTTGCATTTTATTTTGAGAAGGACACAACCATCGTAAGCAACTGATAAACGAGTATTTTTAATCGCTGGTCATTCCTTTGTTTTGCATTGCAAACTCGGAATGTATTGACCTGGAAACAGTGTTGATGTGCTCCGGTTCTTGAGGGGGGATAGCTGATAAATAGAGCTCGCAAGTCCCCTTTGAAGTGCTGCCATATGTCGTGCTTGGAGTGAACAATAAAAGCGATTTTATCAAATTAATGAAATCGGAAAAGTTTAAAGTCCAAGGTATTATCGCGAAAATGTTTATTAGATGGAAATGAATTGTGATTAGCAATGCAATGAATACTGAGGAATTACGTCGGTGTTAAGGGTTATGCTTGACAGGGTATTGTTTACGTATTCAGTTGAAACTGGGTATAAAAATAGATAAATGGATGAAAGGCAGACAAAGTTAGCATGAGATTCTTGACTAGACAAAATTATGCGTCGGTCTTTCAACTGTTAGGTTAGATTGTGACAATAGAGTCACTGCTTACTTAGGCCAACAGTTTGGGTGCATTGTGCCTATTAATTTAATTCTGGAATAGTGCGTATCCGCTGTGTTAGAACAACCCAGTTAATGACATGAATCAAGGTCCGTCAGCTCAACATTAGTTAAGTCCTCCAGTTTCTAGAAGAAGTAACTACCAAGAGTCCTTATTCTTCCTACGGTTATGGAAGGACAATCACATAGCATGTGGCGGGTAGATTCAATTTCTCCTTCATCCATGCAGCTTCTGCATGGCGTTGTGCTGTACACCGAGGTGCTCGGGATGAATACCAATGGCACAATGCCCAGTTATTATGACAGAGATAACCCGTGAATTATGGTGAAAGTTTGACCAGAGAAATAGATTTTTTCTTACTAAGGCTCGGCCATAGCGTCCAGGCTGTTGCACATGTGCCATATGAAACCAGCATCGGTTTGCGCGACTGGTGGATTTATCTTCCATTTTCTTCCTTAGAGATCTAATTGCGATTACTGCAAAAGGGCGAGCCTGCGATAGATACAGCATCGGCCCCTTTCTTGTAAGCTCATCAGCCCTTTCGTTTCCTTCGATAAGCATATGCTCTGGTACCCAGCAAAGGGTCACCGCATTGGGTCTAGATATTTCGTCTAAAAGCAATTTGCAGATCCTCAGAAGACTCGGTCTAAGTATAGCAAAGTCCAGAGCCTTAACGACTGCTTGGTTGTCTATATAGACCGAAATCGTTTTACCAATGACATTACCCTCGCGTATAATGGCTGTGATATTGGCCTGAAAGACACTACAGTCAGGAATTGTGTATTCTTATGGCTTGTTAAACTCCGGCTCCCGTACTAATGCCCATTTTAGATCTGTTGATGATTCTTCGGTTTTTCCAGTAAATTCTATCAAAAATTCTTATAGCGAATCTCCTTCCAAATGCCAGCATTGGACTCATTTGAACAGTTTCCGTCGATCCGTTGGTCGCCTCCCATTGGGACAGTATGAGGCATAGCTAGCATGCAAGTTTCGAATATTTGAATACCGATGCCAGGAATACGTCTACGTACTAATCCATACCTTACCCAAGGCTGGTTAGACTTTTAGGTTCTGCTCCCTTTATAAGTTTGACCTGAACGCTGGTCACATATCCATTTACTTCGTGCCAGGTCTTCTGACTGTGCCTTATCTACAATGACCTGTCTGGGGTCCGCAAAGTTTGAGGCTCTTGGTATGAAGTGCGGCCAGATGAACACCACGTTTTCTGCGTCTTCTTCCTGGTTATCGCAGATTCTTCCTGGAATCTCTGCGGGACTTTTTGTTTCCTCCATGACCACTTAGGAACTGTGTGATGAGTTTGCGTGTCCATCTTCCTGTTGTGGCTTCATTCCATCGGTTTTGTCATTTTGTCGTCGATATCGCTCTTTCTTCTACTTTTGTAGCTCCTTCATGCTGTCGATTAACGAGTTTCCTGTTGTTCGCTCGTTTCATTTCGTCGACCAGGATATCGACCGAAACGCCTGAACAAGTGAATACCTAAACACAGTTTTTTATTGCTTTTTCACGCAAATCGAGTGATATGCCGAAAATTTCGCGTTCAAAGTTGGTCCTGAGGTCATCTGAAGTCTCCGACTTATTGGCATAAACCCTGGATTTGAAGAGCCCCAAAGAAGAACGTTCACAGGCATCAAGTCACATGAACGAGAGGACCAATTAACTGGTCTATTTCTGGTGAAAACGCCGTCACCGAACTTCGACTTCAATAACTCAATTGTTTGGTCAGCTGTGGCATCTTCTTCTTCCTTTTATCAGCGAGGTTATGATCCGAAAACAAGGGATCACAACCCTCCCACTTCACCGCCTGTGGGGTTCGCCTATTTGACCTCAGAAAATATCGGCAGGCCTGCCGATTTTGGATCACTCGGTTACTGAGGCCAATGAAATGCCGATGTCGTCGCATTTGTCTGATCCAGGCGTTAGGCCTGCCTTTCCTACATCGCGATGTCTTTCGAACGTGCATTGATATTGCCTTTTTATCAGGGTTCAAATGATCTCTTCTTTGAACGTGGCAATACCAACTGAGCCGATCGAGCTCTATTTTTTGTACGATGGTTTCCTTGATGTGAAAGCTTCCACGGATCTTCGAACTTCTTATTCGATCAAGCTTTGTCACTCCTGCTGTCATGCGAAGCATCTTTATCTCAGCTGCCGTTAATATACTCTCATACTTTTTGTACATCGTCCAACATTGTGAACCGTATGTGAACGCTGGACGTACAACTGCGGTGTAGCCTTGGTCAGCTGTGGCATCGTTTTGTTGAAACCACATCAAGTCATCGTCTTTTAATTTGTCTCAAAAATAGTCGGTCAACATGGTCCGATAGCGATCTCCATTGACTGTGACTGCATTTCTAGCATAATTGAAGAAGAAGTATGGGTCAATGACCCCTCCAGCATAAACCTCACACCAAAAAGTAATTGCATTTCGTGAATGGATTGTTGATTTGCTCAAATGCGACAATTTTGCTTACTAACAAAGCCGTTGAGCCGGAAATAGGCTTAATCGCTGAGAATGAGAAAATCGAAACTAGCGCACGTAAAGTTGTTGCAACTCAACGAGAAATGTGATAAACAATTTGGATATGTTGTAAAAGCTGCTGAAACCTGTACTTTTCCGTGATTAAATTGCAAGTATACCATAGACGAGCTGAAACTTGCGAACAAACTGTAGAAAACTTCACGCTCAGTCGAGAAATCCTATTGGGAAATTTGGACGTTCCAATCCCTCGCTACCAGCTTCATCCATCGAAAAAAATCGCCTTTGGATAAATTTTTTTGGAACTTACTGCGGAACCGGTCAGTCCACATTCACGCGAACGTGTGCAATTTAAGTAGAAAAGAATACACAGAGTTCTTCGGTAAAATCCAGAACAAACTAGAATTTTGGAAGCTTTGTCTTCAAAAGAGCTGAAATGCATCACAGTTTGATCATATCTCATTAGACTCATGGTTTCTATTTTGAAGTGATACAGTCATTGCAACAACATAGGCTGCTATCCTTTGCGTTTACTGACTCGACATTGGGTTCAGTGTTTGCCATTCTTTGTTCTATGAGAGATGTCTGGGCTTGGTTTTCATTGCTGATCTGTCTGACTCTTTCCAACCGCTGAAGTTCGTTCATAATTATTGCTCCAACCTGTTGCACTATATGCTCTATGTTAAAGTCTGCAATATTCTCTGGAGTTATTATTGTGTAGGATTATCTTGCACTGCGACTTAATGATCTATTGTGCACCCTGCTAGTACCTCGGAGAGGTTTATTCTCTCGTTAGAGTTCCCCTCGCATTATAATTTCTTCGAAATTGTGTTTCAAAGTTATACACTTTTGCTTTGCCTTGGCAAGAATAGTTCACCCTCTCTCTCGAAACCAGTTTCTTTTAGGAATCTGAGAATGAGAAGTGGGTGGACATATCCTCATCTGATATTTGGTACTTGCCCAAGTATTTCAGTCTTTTATGAGTGATTCTCTGAAGATAATGTTTTTCCAACTCTTTCCTTTAGTTCTCTTTTCTCTATACAGAACATGGGCACTGAAAAATGTGTGCTGCGCATCTTCTCTGGCCAAACCGCAATTCAAACTGGTAGGGGATTCATCGATCCCTAACATCCTAAGCATGTGCAAATCACACGGTCTTATCGTGTTAAATACCATGTTCATCAAACAAAGACGACACCTGATCCCTTACAGCAGTGGTGGAGATGAAACTCAGATTGACTACCATTTGGTAGGCAGTTTCATGAAGCCTCGGGTAAAAGATTGCAAAGTGATCCTGGGAGAGGCAATCGCTCGGCAACACCGTCTCCTGCTAACAGAAATTTTTATGAAAACACAGGCCAAATCGCTGCTAGGAGCTTCAAAAGGCCACCATCAACACGCCAAAGAAACATGGTGGTGGAGTGATGAAGCTAAGAAAGTGATAAATGTGAAAAAAGCGGCTTTCAAAGCTTGGTCAAAGTGCCCCTCTAATAATCGTGACGAAAAAGTTCGCCTCGAAATGGAATACAGATGTTGCAAGAAAAAAGCGAAGAAGTGCGCCCAGCTTCAAGCAGAGAGTACGGAGGGCCTGTATCGGGAGCTGGACAAAATATCTTCCCAGGTTGCTGATGCAAACCAGGCTATCCAGGAGCTGCGAAGACACAATATGAACAAGAGCGCCACTATCTTCAAAATAGCCGCCCAAAGAAGGAAGAATGCTCAGGAGATTCGTTCGCCAAAGTTCATTAGCAATGTCATGGCCAGCTTCTTGTGGATGGCGACAAAATTCTGCAGAGGTGGCGGCAGTATTGTGAAGAGCTTTTAAATGAACAGTTTCCCCGGCTATACTTTCCAAGAGCCACCCCTAACTGTGAAGAAATACCCGACATTACAGTCGAAGAAGTTAGTGAGGCGGTCAAATACTCCCAAAAACAAAAGGCGATTGGGCCAGACGAGATACCCTCTGAGTTCTGGAAAAAGATGGGAGACATCGGGTTCAGATGGCTCAGAATTCTCATCTCCAAATTCGTGAGAGGTGATCCAATGCCGAATCAATGGAGGGAAAGTTACCTTCTCCCTGTATACAAAGGGAAAGGTGATACGCGAAACTGTGATAGCTACCGTTCGATCAAGCTGATGTCACACACCATGAAGATCGTTGAGCGGGTATTAGGTGGCCGACTGCGAAAAATAATACGGCTATCTGATGATCAGTGCGGGTTTATCTGGGGTAAATCAACCACAGATGCAATCCAAAGTACAAGGATCATAATGGAAAAACATCGTGATTCCTTAAGGGGTTTCAGGCATATTGCATTGGTTGACTTTGAAAAGGCATTCGACAGACAACCACGAGATTTGATATGGGTGGCGCTAAGACATCGAGGGGTTCCAGAAACCTGTGTATAGCTGATCATGGACATGTACGAAGGAGCAAAGGCAAGAGTAAGGTACCCTGCTGGAGTAACCGAAGAGTTCCCAATCAAAGTCGGGGTGCACCAGGGAAACGTTTTAAGTCCTTTGCTCTTTATTACAGTCCTTGATTATCTGCTTGAAGGTAAAGTGATGGATCCCAAGGTACATCAGTTATTCTTTGCTGACGATGGAGCCATCATAAGTGAGGATCTTACATACCTGCAATGAGCACTTGATGTGTGGGTGGACGTTTTGGACTGAAATCGGTATCACATTAGTTCAAAAAAGACAGAGTACTTGTGCTGCCCTTTCTCTGATCCACTCAGGCCTATTCCAGACGTTTATTTGAATGGAACTGTGCTTCCCAAGTACGAAAAGTTCAAATATCTGGGATCTATGATCAATAGCAAGGCAACTTGTGATGACGACATCAATCATCGCGTAAGCGTAGGGTGGATGAAGTGGCGAGAAAATTCCACTATCCTCTGCGACAGAAAAATACCACCTACGTTGAAAGGAAGGCTCTACACCGCAGTTGTACGTCCAGCACTCACATACGGTTCACAATGTTGGCAGCTGATATGAAGATGCTTCGCATGAGAGCAGGAGTGACAAAGCTTGATCGAATAAGAAGTTCGAAGATCCGTGGAAGCCTTCACATCAAGGAAACCATCGTACAAAAAATAGAGCGCGACCGGCTCAGCTGGTATTGCCACGTTCAAAGAAGAGACCATTTGAACCCTGTTAAAAAGGCAATATCTATGCACGTTGCAAAGACATCGCGATGTAGGAAAGGCAGGCCTATAAGACAGACAAATGCGACGACATCGGCATTTCATTGGCCTCAGTAACCGAGTGATCCAAAATCGGCGGGCCTACCGATGTTTTCTGAGGTCAAATAGGCGAACCCCACAGGCGGATCAGTAGAAATGCGGTGAAGTGGGAGGGTTGTGATCTCTTGTTTTCGGATCATAACCTCGCTGATAAAAGGAAGAAGAAGAAGGGGATTCATCGATTTCAAACCGGTTCATATACGCTCGAAAGCAGCCATGTCTGGTCAGAACGTGGCTGAAGTACAAATCTACTTCTCCCTTCTGGCGGTCCATCCATTGCTGGATATTCGGTAGGTCTATGGGTCCATCTTCCTTTCGAAGAATGGTTCGATCTCTCCTGCTATGCGCTTATGGTCCGCTGCCTTTCTTCCAGCTTGATAACTTTGATTGAAACTTGTGATTCCTGAATTTAGGCATCGCAGGTCCTTTGTAGTTCACTAGCCAATATATGCGTATCTGCTGGTAGCATTCCCATGATTCATCTGACACCGTTTGCAATGCACAGCACACATAGTCGATTGACGGAGTTAATCCTTCTGGCGTAAGACTACTTTGGCCCATATTGGTGCCGCATACATTATGAGGGAATGCACCACCCTTGACAAAACTAGTCACCTTTGTTGTCCGTGTCCTCCAAAGATTTGTCATTATTCTGACTGCACTCACCCAAGCAGCTTTGTCGCACATTATTTCAAAGTATTTCTTGTAAGCGAGCTTATCATCGATCATCACACCTAGGTACCTGATAACCAGTTTTGATGTTATATTATGATCGTCTACTCTGATGTTGTTCAGCGAGCTCTTTCCGGATATATTCATTTCCAATGTCCTCTATTTCGTCAAGATGTTTTGCTGCCACAACAATTGCTATATCGTCGGCAAAGCCTTTTATTTTTACCTTATTTAGGATTCCAAGCTTTAGAACCCTATCGTACATAATGTTCCATAGAATAGGTCCTCAAACCGATCCCTGTGGCACTCTGTTAAATATGTGGTACTGCCTTACTCCATCGTCTGTATTGAAGAACAGAAATAGCCAAGTATTATTTTAATTTAGAACCATGGCACCATCATTGACTCAAGGGAGAGTACTATAAGTCCCCAGTTTGCGGAGCTTAGCGCATTTTTGACGTCCAGTGCTATTATGGCACACACTTTCTTTGCACCTCCTCTCCGTCTTCTACCCTGAATAGCTTCCTCCAAGGCTGTAGTTACCCTCCGTCTAGTATCTACTGCTGAACGAGCTTGTCTAAGTCCATACTGTTCATTTGAGAGTCACCCGGCTTCATCAACTGCCACCTCCAATCGGTTGCACATGATTCTCTACTTTACACATTGTGTCTAATAGGTATAAGGAACGGTATGACGAGGGCTCATCTAGAAGTTTGTTCCCGTTAGATAGCAATCTGGAAAAGTCCCTTCTGTTAGGCACTTGCTATATATTTTTAAAAATGGTTCTGCGTTTATTTTAATGGCTAGCTTGATATGTCATCCAATCCAGGTGACTTACCATTGCCGAATCATTTGCATTCATATGAGTTCCATTCGTGTGACAAGTGGGATCTCCTGTACTCGTAGTCCCTGAGGTAGTTATATTCGTTCTGGTGGTGTTTGAGGTGAAAATAGCCCCGACACTATTTTTTTGATAAGTAAAGCGCAAGAGGGTGATAGTGCCCTAGTGTTTTTGAGTTTTGCCATGACTGCCCTGTAGGTGGCATCCCAAGATTAACGTTTGCTTGCTTGCCCAGTTCCATAAAGCTGTTACTCTTGCTTCTCCGAATAGCTAATTTCAGATCCCTTCGCCTATTTTTGTATAACACCTGTCGGTCCTGATGGGAGAATAAACCTCTGGATCGCTGGAATAATCTTCTCGTTCTGTGCCACTTCCTGGGTAGCTCTGCTATCTCAAGGATTATAAGTTCTATGCATGTTGTGACTCTGCAATAAATTACTCGACCTTCATTCCTCGTAAGTTAACCTTCCGCATTTCAGTTTCCAACGACAATTTAATATAATAATAAAAACATCTGACAACTGTGTTCTAAATGTTTTTATGTAAAACTCATTTAAGATCTCCAGTTAAACTTGAATAAGTACTAATTTGTTTTCCTTGTTTAACGTTACAGAACGAATGTCACTGAGGGTACAATAACAATGAATGGACGTGAACGTAACCTTAGCATATTTCGTAAGCTCTCAGCGTACATCATGCAAGACAACCAGTTGCATACGAATTTAACCGTCCAAGAAGCAATGACTGTGGCCACAAACCTCAAGCTCAGCAAAAAGTTCACGAAACCCGAGAAGAATGCTATGGTAAGTTGGATTTTAATTTTATATTTTTTTTAATTTAGCGGAGAAGTGCACGCGTATGTATCTATAATATAATGGAAGAGGAGGAGGAGTTTTGAACTTAAATGTGGAACACTTATACTGACATGTTTTGGATTGAAAAACAAATGAGGTTAATTCGTCATATCATGTTAAACGCACTCGTATGTGTCCATACGTATCTATGAATGTTGCTCAGTTTGAGTTTTGTAATTAGCGTCAGCACTGATTTTCTATGTCAGCTAATTACACATACATCTACTTGTTTGACACTTAAGCTAAGTTTTGTTTGGTAAAATGGAAAACAGTGGCTTTTCCGGATGAGCTGATGAGTTGAGTATCCGCAGCATCGTTGGAGGATGGTTAGTTGCTGTAGCTGATATTGGCTTGATATTGTTCGTGTTGACTCGTTTATCAGAGCAAAGGATATCCTACCTAGATATATTCGTAGGCTTTTTTTTTTGGTTTCCAAAGTAGATTTTGAGGATTTGCTACACTACACTATTGTAATCTTCTTCTTCTTCTTCTTCTTCCTTTTATCAGCGAGGCTATGATCCGAAAACAAGTGATCACAACCCTCCCACCTCACCACATTTCTACTGATCCGCCTGTGGGGTTCGCCTACACTACACTATTGTAATAGTCCAGTCAAATAAGTGAAAATTAAGCACCCTAGGTTAGACTATGTTAGCGTGGCAGGCTGCATTAAATGTAGCCACACTTACACCAGGAAAGGTCCATTGCGGTATCACATAGATCTATGATCTCCAGAAGAAACTATCCTTAGAACTAGAGGGTGGCAATGATGCAGTGGGTAGTGTGTTTGCTTATTAACCGATGCGTGTAAGTTCAAGCCCTAGCGGGAAATAGCAATCATCAGCCACCCGAGTATAAAGGAAAACGAATTATATTGAAGTTTTTCCAATCACTGCACAAAAGAAAGGTTCCTTCCTCTTAGTATAATGGACCGGAAAGTGTGAGTGCTCTGGGATTTGGGTTTCTTTTTTCTAATTAAAAGAAGAAAAAATCCTTAGAACCAATTGGAGCTTGTTATAAAGCGATGGAGGCTAAACTGTCAAAGAAGTAGGCCCCTAAATGTAATCTTCTACGAACTGAACCAGCCTGGCATATACAAAACGCGATTTAAATCCTGTGTCCCCTTATTTTAGGGCCTACACGCGTTCTTGGCGAAGTGTTTCAACTCCAACCAGCTCTTTCCCAGTTTTCCTAAGATTCCTTTTCGACTGTCGTATACCTCTTCATACAAGGAACACCCTGTATTCGGTCTTGTTTTGTTAGCGGGTTCCATTGCATGGCTTATTGACAGTGTAATTTTCGTCCTTACGTAGAATATGACCAATCCACTGCCACTTTCGCTTTTGTATAATCACATCTATATATTCCTGGCCCGTTCTCTCATAAAGGAGTTCGTTTGAGATACGATTTGGCCAGAACTTTGGTAATATGTTTCTTAGACAGCGATTAACAAAAGTTTGCAGCTTTTATGTTATATTGACGGTCACTTCTTAGATATTGCAGCCATATAACAGTACCGATTCCACGTGAGAGCGGAATAGTTGCAGCTTGGTTTTTAAGCTGATTGCACTGCTTCACCATGTTTCAGACACCATGCCGAATTCAGCACTTGCTTTAGATATGCGGCTACTAGCATCTAATTCGGTGCCACCGTCAATTGAGACAACACTTCCAGGGTAAAGCAAGTTTTCTACTCTGTCGACCTGTTGTCCTGCAATGCTGATGTGAGTTGTTGATGAGTTCGAAGGAAGACTTAGGATTTTAGTTTTTGCGGGGTTAATCTTCAAATCTACTAAGTTTGCTTCTGCCACAAAACTAGTGGTCCTTTGATGCAAATCCATCGTCCTGTGCGAGGCAAACATATTCAACATAGTCGGGGTGTTTAAGATAGTTTGTAAGGCTCAATTGGATTCCGCCACTTCTTGTTGAGAGATCGCTCTGCAAAACATAGCAAATTACCACAAAACAGAGTAGTGGTGATAGTATGCAACCTTGCCGAACGCCGCTTCGAAACTCAAATTCTTCCGACAACCTACCTCTAAGCAGTACATGACCCTTCGCAGCGTCATAACTTGCTTTTACGAGTAAAATAGCCACCAATTTGGTTGGCATGCCTCTACTGCACAAAAAGAAATATATTTGGCGCAACAGCTCTTTGAGTGCCAGGGCCTAGCTTCTCGCAACCACTTATGTTGTGTGCGTTATATTTTTCACTCGGATGGAAAGGACATACAGTTTAATGCCGTATCCGAAGGGCAATTTGTTTTGAGAAGCTTTCTCGAGACAACAATACTCTCAGATGTTTGCCAGACGTTCGCGAGAGGTGGAACCGTGGAAAAACTTTTTCGTGTTTTCTGGGATTCGAACTTGGAACCTCACGCGCAGTGATCCGACACTCTAACCACTTACGCTATGCGGCGGCCACACTCTACTGCATCAGACATACCATATAAACTCTCTGCGTACACTGTCGAACGTTTTTCAGGACGAGGTGTAGTATGGTTTCCCACTCTTCCTCTTCTACCTAGCCTGATGGCATGCCTTCCAATGATGCAGTGCCCCGTAATGAAACCCACTATAGTTATAATGAAAGTTCTTTTCTGTTAAATAAGGAGCATTTTCGGTTCAGCTTAGGCCAGATCTGTCTAGTAATGAGGCACGTGTTGCAGTCTGCCCATCTGAGGTTGATTACTTACTTACTTAATGGGCTCCTGACCCATGTAGAGACTCTGCCTGAGACACATCGTCCTTCCATCCTTGTCGATCCCGGACACGCTGCTTCCAGTTACGCAGACCAAGTTTTCTGTCATTTGCGATTACTTGGTCTTTATACCGATCGGCTGTGGGTTTTGGGGTGTTATTAGTCCGCTTTGAGTCCAGTTCTTTACTTAACCGAAGAAGCAGCGGTTTCCTAAGGCTTTCCTTCATCAAATCTCCACGAAAGTCTCGTTTGTGGATTAATATTTACTCCTAGCTAGGTTATCTGCTTGACCACCTAAAAGTTAACGTCATCAACATATACCTTGCTTTGTCATCATTTACTTTATGACCAAGTCGTCTCGCCTGAACTTAGATTGTCCTAAATGCCTCTATAACGTCACGCTGAGCTCTCCTGATGATGTCAATACCATCTGCATACCCCAGCAACTGGACAGACTTGTATTGAGCTTAAGCAGTAATTTCACTGAAACGAAAGGTATGCCGATATTCACCTTGTTCGGTGAGATCGATAGGTCAGTGTCCTATCCCACGAGTTCGTCGGCCATGCAATTCACTGGAATGTCTCTGTTTCTCGGCACCCAAGTGAGGTAAATGTTGAATTATTTAGTTATCTCACTAAGAGTCAGGCGACAATTTAGGATAGTTTTTGAATTGAAGGTGGATGGGATTTGATCGCGGCTTGACTGTCAATAAAAATGGTGATGTCCCAATTAGATAGATAGACCTTAGACTAGACCTTAGCCGCGACAAGGCTTTGGGAAGGCGGAAAGAGATACTTATGTTTAAATCACTGCAGAAGACAACCCTCGTACTCCCGGGTCTGTTTTGGATCCATCTGCGTAGACGCTTATAGATTCCTCTTGTAACACCAAATTTTCCTTCCAATCAAGTCTGGAGAGTATGCGGGTTTCAAAGTTCTTGTCGAACAAAAGTTGTAGAAGTATGTAGTCAGCGTTTTACGGAAGGAATTCAAGATCGTTAAGAATAGAGGAGTGCTCCGTACTTCACGGTCACGTTTCGCGATTTTAAGAGTGTAAGCTTGTCAACGTGTGTATCCTTGTAAATTAAAACAAGCATTATCTTTAGCTAAACGATTCCAATAGTTGAAGTCCTTCTAAATTTGTGCGCACCACCTACGTCGAGGTCGAGGAGGCACTCTACTCGGTTAGATTCGAAGGGCGCGTGCGTTGGTGTTCATTCGCTCTACATATCCTAGCCATCTCAAGCATACAAAGCACAGTCTTTTGACTTGTTCGATGTCGCTGTACAGCTCGTATAGTTCGTCATTGTTGCGACAAAGAAAAAGAAAACCAAGTCTTTTCAACACCAAAAGAAGAAGAAGATATTTATTCATAGTAGTTCAATATTTATAGGTACTCTTATGTACAATGTTTGTGTTTGTAATTGTAATAATCGAATTCTGTTTGTATACATGTACTCGTTAAGTTTTGTATGTGTTGCAATACGGTATTTAATACTACCCCTCAAAACTAACTAGAACATCAAATAATTATTAATAAGAAATTTCAATTAGGATCAAAAAATATTTAGTTAAGATTTAGATTAATTTTGTAAGCCTAGCATTTGCGCAAATTTACTGTGTTTCGTTTTTGATAAATTCTTTGTGAGAACATCGGCTATCATTTCATCCGTAGGGGTATATTTTAATTCAATTAAGTTTTTCTGATAAACCTCGCGTATATAATGTGCACGGATATCTATGTGCTTACTACGACTATGGAACACTGGATTTTTAACTAGTGCCTGTGCACTGAGGTTGTCACCTTGTAGCACAGTTGGATGAGTTAAAAGCTCTTTGAATCCCTATTCTGTGATGAACGCCCGCAAGTAGACTGCCTCCCTCGACGCCGCGGAGAGAGCAACGTACTCTGCTTCTGTGCTGCTTAGGGCTACGGAAGCTTGCTTCCTCGATTCCCAGGCAATAGCTGCGTTATTATCACCAATAAAGAACGCATATCCCGAGTATGATCTTCTGTCATTACTACTGCCAGCCCAATCAGCATCAGCAAACCCCTTCAGCTGCCCCCCAGTCTTTCTGTAAATAAGTTTATAATTTTGAGTATTAATCATGTACCTCAAGATATGTTTGGCGCCAGCAAGGGTGGATTAACATTAAACTGCGACAACTTGTTGACAGAATGTAGAATGTCCGGTCGTGTTGACATACCCAAGTAGAGCAAGGATCCAATTAACGACTGATACATTGTTCTATCAACCTTTCCACATTCCGAGCAGCCACCACATTTTAAAAATCTTTGTCCTGGATCCAAAGGAGTGCTGCATTCACGGCACTGAATCATATTCTGCTTCTCCGATAAATTTCGAATAAACTGACGGTGTGAGATACAGATATTTCCGTTTCCTTCTTTGGTTATCTCCATGCCTAGGAAATGATCAACAGGTCCCTTATCTACGACCTCGAACTCTCTACCAATGCATTCCTTTACGTCGAGCAAGATTTTTGGATTCGAGCATGCTAGAAGGATATCGTCGACATAAACAGCAATTATATTGACTTCGCTGTTTTTGTTTATGGTGTAAACGCACGAGTCAGCATTGCACTGCACAAAACCCATGAACTTTAACGTCTTGTCCAACTTCGAGTTCCATTCACGCCCAGCTTGTTTCAATCCGTACAATGCCTTTTTCAGCTTGCACACCTTACCTTCACTGCCCTTGACCACAAAGTGTTCGGGTTGATTCATAAATATGTCTTCTTTCAGCTCTCCATTTATATAGGCAGCAGTGACATCCATCTGGTGAACCTCTAGGTTGAATTCGGCAGCCAACGCCAATATTAACCTTAACGATGAGAAACGGACGACAGGAGAGAATGTGTCGGTGTAGTCAATACCAAATTTTTAGCTGCAACCCTTTGCTACCAAGCGACTTTTGTAGCGCTGCACGTTTCCACTCTTGTCCCTCTTAATATTGAAGACCCATTTCGAATTAATGATCTGCCGATTTTTTGGTAGGTTCACTAAATCCCACGTGTCGTTAGCCAAAAGCGAGTTGTACTCAGCTTTCATGGCTTCTAATCATCTGCGACCATCACTCCGTCTCAATGCTTCTTCAACTGTCAACGGATTTGAGGAAATGTTATTTGAAGTACTCACATGCATGTTTATCTGATGACTCGAACGAAGTTTGTAAGGTGAACGACTTTTGGGTACTATATTACCCTCAGCTCGACCTTCTGTAGGACAATCAGCACTCTGCTCACACATGTCATCAGGTTGCATACATCTGCCTGCACTTTCCTCATTCGACGACGCATCATCATCATTGGCATCAACACAACTATCCTCAGACGCTTCTTTCTCCACCTCATCCTCACAGTCGATATCCTTTTTGATAACATGAGCAGCATCAACTTCCGGTTCCTTCAAGCTAATGATGGCATAATCGTTGGAGTTTTTGAGCGAAAATTTCACTTCGACGTCCTCCGAGAACTTCACACCACGGCTCTGAAAGATTCGCTTAGATTTTGTTTCATATAGCCTGTAGGCTTTTGACTCGAACGCATAACCTACCATGAAACAGCTGATACCTTTGGCACTGAATTTTGACTTACCAGGCCTTTTGTCCAGCATGACAGCTTTCGCACCAAAGATTCGAAGGTGCTCCACTGATGGTTTCTTGCCGCACCAAGCCTCGTATGGGGTCATCTTATCGAGTGCTCTAGTGCACGCCCGATTCCGCAAGTACACAGCAGTCTTCACCGCTTCGCCCCATAACATCTCAGGGAGGTCAGAATTAATCAGCATACACCTCGCCATTTCTACCACCGTTCTGTTGGCCCGTTCGGCAACACCGTTCTGTTGGGGTGTATACGCCACTGTAAGCTGACGCCGAATACCCTCAGAGTCTAAAAAATCCGAAAAAGATTTACTGAGGTACTCACGTCCATTATCTGTTCGAATTGCTTTAATTCTTGTGGATGTTTCTCGTTCTACTCGCGCTTTAAAGTTTTTAAACATATTAAGAATGTCACTTTTATTTTTTAATAAATAAATGAAAGTTTTCCGACTATAGTCATCAATAAATAGACAAAAGTATCTGTACCCACCTGGGGTAGAAACTCTCATAGGCCCGCAAATGTCACTGTGCACTAAGTCGAGCACGCCGGCACTTCGACTTTTGCTATTGAAAAATGGTAGAGTGCAAATTTTTGCTCTTAAACAAGTTTCGCAATCTAATAACTTTTCACTATTATTAAAGTTTAGTCCGAGAACTATTTTATGGGTGCTAAGTAACTTCAGGTCTCTTTCATTAAGATGGCCAAATCTCTGATGCCAACGCGTCAAACTGTCGTCACATATGCGCGAAAAAAGTAGTTGTTTAATTTCGACTATGAATAGACCACCGCACTTCGTCGCTTTCATTATCGTGTTACCGTCCTTTTTCTTTATAACCGCATAATTATTGCCGAAAATAATATTGTGACCATTTTCCGCTACTTTACTTATCGATATAAAGTTAGTTCCAAGCACTGGAACAAATAGCACTTTGTGCAAATACATACGAACCGATCCCGTATCGATTAAAACGTCGCCGATTCCATCAGACTCTATGCGATGATTTGCCGCTAACTCGATTGACTCTTTGTGTGGGACAAGAGATACGAACATGTCTCTTTTACAACACATGTGACTAGTGGTCCCGCTATCAAGAATCCATGTATTTTTTGTGAGTAGTAGGTGGGTGCGAGTGTTATTTGCATTAAATGCTGCAAAGTGTGCTGTCAATTTCGATGAACTTGACGATGATCGACATGACGATGCGTAATGTCCCCTTTTGTGACATTTGTAGCATTTCCCTCTCTTCTGCGACTGCTGTTGTAGCTGATGCTGCGACTGCATCTGAATTTTGCTTTTGCTCTGTTTGGAAAAAAATGCAGACTCACTACTTTCGTCTACACTTGCCGCCAATTCTCCTTCTCGCCGCCTTCCTTCTTCTATAAGCTTAGTTTTAATTACCTGAGGTGTGGGTAAATCGTCCCTCGATTCGATGGCTACTACAAAATTCTCAAAGCTTTTCGGTAAGCTTGATAGAAGCATTATTGTAATCAGCTCATCTGGTATCTTGATGTCAACTTCTTTTAACTTTTCGAACACATCGAAGAACTTATTAAGATGGTTGGACATCGATGAACTTTCCGCCATTTTCAAATTCATTAGTTGCTTAAAAAGCATTACCTTTCGTGCGGGTCCTTGAGGGGCATGCACTTCCTCCAGCTTCCTCCATGCCAATTTTGATGTGGCACAACTCTTTATGTGCAATACCTGACAAGATTTCACGGACAGAAGTATCATTGCTAGTGCCTTGCCATCCTTCACTTTCCACTGCGTTTTTGCTTCCGTTGTAGCGCTTGCTGCAGGTTCGGACGCCTCTCCAGACACGTACTCCCATAATTCACTATGGGTTAAAATCGACCGCATTTGTACTTTCCAGCTGTCGAAATTCTGATCATCTAGTTTTTCTATTTGATACAGACCGGAACTCATTTTTACGAACTAGGACCTGTGCCCATAACCTTTGTTGCGACAAAGAAAAAGAAAACCAAGTCTTTCCAACACCAAAAGAAGAAGAAGATATTTATTCATAGTAGTTCAATATTTATAGGTATTCTTATGTACAATGTTTGTGTTTGTAATTATAATAATCGAATTCTGTTTGTATACATGTACTCGTTAAGTTTTGTATGTGTTGCAATACAGTATTTAATAGTCATTGAATCTTGTCTTCCAAAACTTATTAACGCGTTTTTCTGAAATATAAACAATGTATGTATGTATGTATGTATAAACAACTGAGTTTCAAACCACTACATCAAATTTTTCTCTCTGTCTATCTATCCTTTCCAACGCCCGCGCTATGTAAATATATTTTAATGGTATTAATAACCTCTTGAGTGCTCACAAATTATTTAAAAAAAAAAGAACGAATATCTTACGAAAAATTCTTCTATCGAAACGACCATCCGCTTCCAATAAAACCCATGGTTCAGTGCCGTAAGGCAAGACTGGGATCAGGTTCTTGTATAGAGTTGTTCAAGATAAGGCTTTACTGCTGAATTGCCTTATAAGCCCAAAAACAAAGCGATTGGCAAGAGTTATTCTTCGTTTCATTTCTGCGCTGGTGTCGTTTTTAGAATTAATAGCAGAGCCAATGTAGACAAAGTTCCTTATTACCTCGAGGTCGTAGCTACCCACTGTGACGTTCTGTCCAATTCGTCGGTATTGAGTGCCCCTTCTTGTTAACAGTATTTACCTGGTTTTGCCTTCGTTTACCCATTTTGGCAGCTTCTGTGTCAGTGCTTGCAAACGCAAGTTAAGTTCGTCCAATAATGTCAATATCATCGGCGTAAGTAAACAGTTGTACAGACTTTTAAAAGATTGTGCCTTCTGTGTTGGTTTATGAATTTTGCGCAATGCGTTCAAGTACAATATCAAAGAAGGCACATGCCAGCGCGTCTACTTGTCTTAGGCCTTACCTGACATAGAACGGTTCGGTGCTGTTCTTAACGACTTTGATGGAGTAGCAAGAGTTCTCCATTGACATTCTACACAAACGGACGAGGTCGGCAGGGATGCCAAGACTAGATATGGCTCTGTATAACTCGTCTCCATACACTCTATCATAGGCAACTTTGGAATCAATGAAGACGTGGTACGTGTTCGTGGGTTTTTTCAAAGATCTGCGTGAATATTTTGTCAATTGTGGACTTTCCATCCGAGCTTCATCCGAGCCTAATCAGCGGTATTAACCGGAGTAGGTGAACGCCTAACATCAGGCGTGTTATAAAAAAAAAAAATAATAGTCGACTTCCCATGCCTGAAACCGCACTGATAAGGACCTATCAGGTTGTTAACGATCGGTTTTGGGCATTCACATAATACGGCATACAAGATCTTTTTTGCGATGTTGAGAAGACTTATACCTCTGCAGTTGGCACAGTTCATAGGATCAACTTTCTTCAGGATCGGGCAAACGATGCTGAAGTTCCATTCATCGGGCATACTTTCGGTTGACCAGATTTTACAGATGACTTGGTGCATACTTACTTACTTTACTTATGTCCTGTATCCCCTTGTGGGTCCTAGGGCCTTTACTACGCCTACGCGCCATCGTGTACGGTTTCTGGCAATGTGTCTGAGTTCTCCCCAACTTTTCCCTAACTGCCGTGCCTCCTTCTCGACTGTTCTGCGCCATGTTTTCCGCGGACCGCCAGGTCTTCTGGCATCCTGAGTTAGAGGGTTCCATTGCATAGCATGCTTCGCTATGGAGCTGTCACCCTTTCGAAACGTGTGACCAATCCACTGCCACTTCCGCCGTTGGATAGTTGTGCCTATTGGTTCCTGACCCGTTCTCTCGTAAAGCTGTTCGTTAGAGATACGATTGGGCCAGAAAATCCGTAAGATATTGCGCAGACACCTATTAACGAACGTTTGCAGCTTTCTGGTGATAGTAGTGGTCACTCTCCACGTGCTGCAACCATATAGCAGCACGGATTCAACATTGGAGCAGAACAGTCTTATTTTGGTGCTCAAACTGATTGCATTGCTTCGCCATATTTTGGACAACATCCCGAACGCGGACTTTGCTTTGGCGATCCTGTTGGCTATATCCAGTTCGGTTCCACCATCGGTCGAGACAATACTCCCAAGATACTGGAAATCCTCTACTCTCTCTACCGGTTGTCCAGCAATGCATATTTGAGCCGATGAGTTAGTTCCAAGGCTGATGATTTTAGTTTTTGTCGTATTAATTTTCAGCCCGACGACACCTGCCTCCCTCTCCACATCTGCTGTCATTTGGTGGAGATCCATAATTCTGTGGGAGAGTAAGCATACATGACTTGGTGCATGCTCCCTACCAACTTATCTCCTCCTGCCTTGAAAAATTCGGCGGCTAAGCCATTCGCTTCGACAGCTTTGTTGGATTTAAGTTTAGATATCGCTATCCTCACTTCATTCTGATCGGGTTGACGGGAATCTTGGCTGTCATCATTGCTTTTGAATCGTTCGTTCTGCTTGACAGCGGAGTATGAGTCCTCGTCGCCGTTTAGCAGTCTGTAGAAGTGTTCCTTCTATATCCTCAACTACGACTGCGATTCTACTACTACTACATTTTTAAATTCTAGCTTTCTCATCCGAAACAAGTTTCTAATAACATTTATCTTTCATTCTTACAGATCGATGATATCCTGTTAACACTCAGCTTGAGCGAGCATCGTAACACCTTCACTCGCAATTTATCGGGCGGTCAGAAGAAACGTCTGTCGATCGCTCTCGAACTCGTCAGCAATCCACCAATTATGTTCTTCGATGAGCCGACATCAGGTCTGGACAGTTCAACCTGTTTCCAATGTATCCATTTACTCAAGATGCTGGCCGCAGGCGGACGCACAATCATTTGCACCATCCATCAACCGTCGGCACGTCTCTTCGAGATGTTCGATCAACTTTATACTCTAGCCGAGGGACAGTGTGTATACCAGGGTAGCACAAAGCAGCTCGTACCATTCCTGGGGACATTGGGTCTTGACTGTCCGAGTTACCACAATCCAGCGAGCTATGTTATTGAAGTGGCATGTGGTGAGCACGGCGATAACCAGGGCAATCTGGTCAACGCAATCGACAATGGCAAACGTGATATTCGTACAGCAATAGACTTCGCTGGTATTAAGGCGCGCAACGATCTTGTTAAGGTGCATAATCTAAAGGCTTTGCTCGATAAAAACGATGTTCAAAACGCAACCTGCTCAAAGTTTGTGGACAATATTTCGCTGAACAATCAACTGCTTAGTGGTAATCTGGTTAATGATCTGGTTAAGGAGTCTGAGACTGTAACAGCGCCGACAACGACAGTGGCAACGCTGGCCACAACAAATGAGAAGGGCGATTCCGTGATCGATGTGGAAAAGAATGACAATGTTACAACGGCCCTGCTGACGGGAGAGATCGCTTCACCAGAGCGGTACCCTACGTCACAGACGCATCAGTTTTGGGTGGTGTTGAAACGTACTTTGCTCTTTAACTATCGTGATTGGGTATGTCTTATGAACTAGAGACTGGGGTATGTTTGACCTAAAATTTGTTTATTTCTCGGCAGACTCTTATGTACCTTCGACTGTTTGCCCACTTGCTGGTTGGTTTCCTCATTGGTGCTCTCTACTACGACATTGGCAATGACGGAGCTAAAGTGTTGAGTAATCTTGGTTTTCTCTTCTTCAATATGCTGTTCTTGATGTACACTTCGATGACGATAACAATTCTATCATGTAAGTAAAAAAAAAGAAGTGAAATATAATTTCTTTAGACTAGACTCAACGAGGTCAATCCAGAAGATGAGGGAATTTGTGTAAAATCCTAGAATACGAAATATTTCATTTTGCAAGGTGGCATGTCTGCAGGTGGATTCCACATTTTAAACAAGCAAAAGCTCTGCGTTATGCAATCAACTTTTCTTCTTCTTTTTTATAAAGAATACCCAAATTGCAGTGCACTCAGACTCTCTGGTCCATTGTACTACCAGGCAGCAACCTTTCTTTGATGCAGTGGTTGGAAAAACTGCTGTTATTCGTTTTTCATTTAATACTCGGGTGGCTGACGATTACTGTTCGCCGCAGGGGCTTGAACTTGCACACATCGGTTAACGACCACTATCCACTGTACCATTGCCACCCCAAGTATTGTCTGCGGAGATGGTCTTGGTAATACTTAAATACAATCAACGTTCTATCGTCGAGAAAAGGACGGATGGAGGAGACTTCTTAAAGAGCACTTGTCTCATTACAATTCATAGCAACTGTGGGCCTGACGAACAAAGCTTGGAACCCAAAATTATACCACAATACTTTATTTCACTGAATTGCTTATGATGTTCCAGGATTGGGGCATTTAACTGGAGGCAGCTGTTAGCTTTGTTATGAATACTTTATTACAATATAAATAGCAAAAGTGTTTGTCTGTTTGTTTGTAACTCTTTAACTCAAAAACCATTAACCAGATGACAACTGCCATTAGTTTCTCATGCTTCGAACTTTTGAGAAAAATTAATTTTCGCTGCAAGCAGCTCATGGAGGGTCTATGCTTGATTTTTATTTTTATCTTCTTCTATGAAAAGAAGGGATCTACATATAATTTTACGCCGCACCCAAGGGCCGGTTTTAAGAATATTTCCCTTGTCAGTATTGTACAAGGAGTCTCGGATGTCTGTCTGACTTTCGAAAGACAGTGGGGGTCGGAACAAGATCCATAAAGTTTTCTGGAATTCGGACTTTAAGCCTCCCCCTCAATAGTCCTATCCTTTAGCCAGTAAGTCCCGACGCCAAAGTTTTCCACTTCCGCTGTTGAATACTCGCAGAGGTCTAAGGATACCTGAACGTCAAACTGACTTCAGAAAAGTCAATTATCTGCAGTTGGCTATGATTTTCAGGCAGACAAATTGCCTATTAAATTTCTTTTAATATTGAATTGAGGACAATACTGTTAGAAACAATCCTTAATGCTATCGGCAATCCTTAAAGCGATGCCTTTTTTCTGCCCTATTATTCAACCCCGGGGCAAGAGAAAGTGGCATTGGTGGATTGCAGATTTAGGCCATTGTAGATAACTATTAAAAAATGCCAAAAGTAGGACAGACGCGCTAGATTGGGACTTGTACAAGGCATATCTAAACATATATAAAAAAGAATTGAGGAAAGCCAAACGAAATTCTTGGACACTCTTCTGTGGCAAAACAGAAGAAGCCTCTGAGGCATCTAAAGGAAAGGCAAAAGGCCAAGGAAAATTCTCTCTTCAAATCCAATAACACCCAGTTACCTTAAGAAAACTAATGGGTCTTGAACGACTTCCAGCGAAAATTCACTAAATTTACTGTTTGACTTACATTTCCCAGGCAGCTCCCAAGTTGTTAGCAACGTGGTTTTTAACAGACCATCTGCACGAATAACGAACTCCTCAAACTTACTTACACAGAGTAAACTCCATTGGACATTACATAGCTTCAAACCATACTAATCCGTGTGACCAGATGGCATAATATCTGCCAAGTTGCAGAAGTCATCGGAAATAATCTTGCCGGTGCCTGAGACAATCCTAAAAAGTTGTCTTGATTGAATATATCCCGAAGATATAGAGAGAAGTTGAAGTTGTCTTTATACCCAAAACGGGTGAATGTTCTTACACAAATGCAAAAAATGTCGGACCTATTAGTCTATCATCATTCCTCTTAAAAACGTTAGAACGACTGATTGATATCCATTTACGCAACAGTACCAAAAAAAAACTACTGCCGGCGGCGACATGCATATGGGATAGGTAAATCAGTGGAGACGGCATTACACTCACTAGTCCGTAACATCGAATATTCTCTGTTTCATAAGGAGTACACAATAGTTTCTTTCCTGGATATAGAAGGCGACTTCAACAATGTCAATACATCAGCGAGAGCAGATGCACTATCAGACCTGAAGGTCAGCTCGCTGCGAATTTATTAATCTACTGCTTAATGGTCGGATGGTCAACTCTAAGATGGGTGAAACGTCTACTAGACGGTCTGTCAGTAGAGGAACTCCGCAAGGAGGTGTTCTGTCCCATCTTCTTTTGAATTTGGTGGTCAACGAACTATCATAATCCTGGAAGGCGAGGGATGCACGGCGATCGCTTATGCAGATGATGTTGCTTTGGGTGTCTCGAGAATGTACTTAAATACTCTGAAAGAACTTTTACAAAACGCTTTAAACAAGCTAGTTAGTTAAGCAGTTCGGTGTGATTTGGGTATAAACCCTCACAGAACTGAACTATTAATCTTCGCCAAGAAATATAAATTTCAGTTAGTCGACCCTACTTGGTATCAGCTTAGCTCTCTCTGACAGAGCAAAATATTTGGGTCTTATCCTGAATAGGAAATTAAACTGGAAACCTGACATTCAAGAACGAGTAAAGAAAGCTACAGTAGCACTTTTATCCTGCGAAAAAATCGATTGGGATAGATGGGGTTTACAACCACGAATCGCTCACTGGCTCTACACATCGGTCATTAGACAGATACTCACATACAGGGTGATTGTCTGGTGGACAACCTTTGAAAAAGCTGTAAATCGCGATTATCTTAAGTAAGGTCCAGCGTACCCCTTATCTATGCATAAGCGGAACACTACGTACAACTTCCTCTGCGGCACTGGACATTTTGTTTCATCTGATACCCCTCGATATATTTAGCAAGCAACTGGCAGCAAGTGCATTCGTTCGCCTTGAAGCTACCTTACAGTGGTCAAGAAAAGAATTTGGCGACTCTTCAATTCTAAATAAATTCAAAATGTCTCCCGAAAACACTGACTACACCATCCCGCGTCTAAATTTTGACAAAAACTTCCTCTTCACCATCCCTTTTAGATCTCTCTGGGAGGACGATGCATTTTTAGAAGGTGAATCAATTCACTTCTATACTGGACGTGAGGTTCCAAGTTCGAATCCCAGAAAACACCAAAATGTTTTCTCATGGTTCCACCTCTCGCGAACGTCTGATAAACATCCGAGAGTATTGTTGTCACGAAAAAGCTTCTCAATTCGCCCTTCGGCACTAAACTGTAGGTCCCTTCCATTCGTGTGAAAAATATAACGCACACAACACGAGTGGCTGCGAGCAGCTAGGCCCGGCCACTTAAAGAGCTGTTGCGTCAAGTATTAATTTATTTATTTAAAGAAGTCTTATCTTATTTTGACTTAGGAAAAGCGTGGTACACGTTAGAAATATCCGCATCTTTTCAGACATCCGAGCAGCAATCAAATCCTTGGAATCGACCTCTATAAATTCCTTCGTATCTCTAGACTGTCTATTAAGGAGATGGCTGAGCAGTTGAATATTCACCTGTGTTGGGTGTAGGGGTATAGGAATATTCCAGCAGATTGTAAGGCCGATGAACTCGCCAAAATTAGGAACAAATATACCCATCCTGCGTGACAAAGGCACCTTAGGTGTTTTTTTTTTATTTTTTTGTTGCGCCAAGGGATGTGGTAATCTTCGTAAGATACAAGTAGCCCCGGCTACTAGCATGCACAATTCGCAAGCCCAAATAATCGATGGCAGGAATGCGCCTACGTACTAATCCACACCCTGTACACATCTACCACTCTCCCCGCGGGACTGCCTTAAGGTATTACTTCGCGGGGTTTTTTTTTTTTTTTTAGGTTGCGCCAGGGATGTGTAATATTCATAGATACTAATAGCCCGAGTGCTACTAGTATGCACGATTCGCAAACCTGAGTAGTCGATTTCAGGAATACGCCTACGTACTAAACACACACCCTACACACTTCAACCACTCTCCCCGCGGGACTGCCGTTAGGTATTACTTCGCGGGGCTGGTTAGCAATTTATGCTGTACTTTCTGCTTCTCGACGAATTCTTTCTTGAATTCGAAGCCGCATTTGCACGTGCGTAATAAACGCGCAAATTTCCATCCATTTTTCCTTAGATTGTACCATATGATCTATTAGGAATGGGGGACTGGGAAGTTCGTTTCTCCAGTTTTCAAATCGCCTACAGTAGAAGACTGCATGCTCCGCATCTTCCTCCTGGTCTGGACATTCTGTACACAACGGAGAGCTATCGTGTCCAAACCAGTAAAGATATTTGCGATAACCTCCATGGCCAGACAGGAACTGCGTGAGGTGGTAGGTGCAGTTCCCATGTGCTCGGTTTATCCAAATGTCGATGGTGGGGATTAATTTATAGGTCCATCTGCCTTTAACCGCATTATCCCATCGATCTTGCCACACAGGTCTTGAAGCTGCTTTTTCTTCTTCTATAACCCTTCTTCTTTCGCTAGCCTCTTGATGGCTCGAGCCTCTCCGATTGTAGATTCACTGCATCTCGTTCGCGAGGATGTCGATAGGAACCATTCCTGCTATGACAAAGGCTGCTTCATCAGAGATAGTTCTAAAACCACTGATGGTCCTTATAGCGCAGAGTCTGTAGGCTGATGTAAGTTTCCTTCTTGTTTCTTTGGTCGCGAGAGCCCCCGCCCAAACCGGAGCCGCATAAAGAAGGACTGAGCTGACAACTCTGGATAGTAGGGTCCTCCTAGCGTATCCAGGTCCTCCAATGTTGGGTTTTGATTTGACTGATTGCCACATTTGTAGCTGATTCTACTTCACTGATTTGTTTTGCTACTATAACAACAGCGATGTCGTCAGCAAATCCAATTATATTCACTTTAGGTGGCAGTGGTAGTCGTAAAACTACGTCGTACATTATGTTCCATAGTAATGGGCCCAGCACCGATCCTTGCGGGACCCCAGCTGTAACATCGTAGTACTTCACTCCTTCGTCGGTATCATACCTCAGTTTCCTGTTGGTAAAGTAGCTCGCCATTATCTGCAACAAGTAAGATGGTGTATCCATCCTAGCAAGAGATCTTCTTATAATGGGCCAGTCTGCCGAATTAAATGCGTTTTTGACATCTAGCGTCACTACTGCGCAGTATTCCTTGGTGCCGTATCGCCATCTTTCACCTCCAATTGCTTCCGCTGCTATATTAACTACAGCTTTAATGGCGTCAATTGTTGAGCGAGACTTTCGGAATCCGAATTGCTGGTTGGACAAAGCCCCTTTCTCCTCCGCTATTGTGAGCAATCTGTTGTACATGATTCGCTCCAGGATCTTTCCCATTGTGTCCAGTACGCATATCGGGCGATACGACGATGGGTCTCCTGGGGGTTTGTTTCCTTTTGGCAATAAAACGAGGTGTTGCAGTTTCCATTGCTTAGGGACAATTTCTTCTTCTAGGCACTTTTGCATTGTTGCAATAAAGATGTCTGGCCTTTTTTGAACAGCAGCTTTCACTGCTTTGTTAGGGATGCCGTCAGGTCCGGGCGTCTTGTTGTCACCTATCTTTCTGGATGCGATTGTCAATTCCTCTGTTGTAATCACTGGAATTACCTCTGTAAAGTTTTCTCTGGTGATTGCGCACATAGTAGATGCTCTCCTTGGAAAAAGGTGTTCTACTATTGACTTCAGCATTATCGGGCATGTTATCTGCGGGGAGTTGCCGCCCCTAAGCTTTCTCATCACCATCCTATACGCCGTGCCCCAAGGGTCTACGTTAGCTTCATCGCAGAGCTGCCTGAAACATCTTGCTTTGCTCTCCTTGATAACTCTGCTTAAAGTTTCGCGCCAGCTTAAAGGACGATAGGTACTCCTGAAAGTTGGGTGTGTTCGCGGGGCTGGTTAGCAATCAATGCTATGCTCCTTGGCCAGGCACCTTAGGTGTACCAATCGCTATTTGCAAGGTCAAATTCAAGCTATACTATCGAGAGTACAAATCTTGGATGGAAAAGTTGACCAACATATCTAGCAACAAAACAGATTTGAACAAAGCTGGATCTAAAACGCTCTAAGAATTTGATATCTCTCAATAGATCGCATATTGTAGGTGTCATGACTGGGCTGGGCACTGTCTAATAGGCAAGTACAAGGCTGGCCTTTTTGTGAACGACTTTTGTAGAAGATGCATGAATGAAGAAGTAGGTAGAGAGAAACTTTCTCCTATGATCCATGTGGTATCGCAAAGAACCTATTATTGGTCTAAGGGTGTTGGCGTTTCTAACCTGGCATCTACTTCAACTAAACCTAACCTGACTTATTGGTCTTCTTTTCTATGGTTGTTTGAGCCTAAGGAAGACTGGTGACGTTGAGAAATTCAGATTATCTTGAGCTGATATTGCAGAAACTCAAGATATTTTTTTCTGTACAAAAAAGCGCTCAAAAGTGTTGTTTCTAATCAAGATAGTAGTATCATCAATAGAAGTCACATATCCCTGTCCTCGGTTATTTTAGGTTTCAGACCTAATATAGGTATACTAAACTCTTAAATGGTTCCTCTTGTAACTTAACATTACTAAGGATTGAAGGCTGTGTGTCTTATGAACTTTTAGCTTATTTAGGATACAGCATCAAAGTCGGTCTTTAAAGCTCCTTCAAATACCCCAGCTCTTCTCTTCTACTGCTCCCGCAAGCAAAGGAGGACAAGCGTACAATCCGGAGTGGACCTAGGCTTCAACCAACAGACCTCTCCAGCCAGACCGCTTACGAGCCAGCTGCCACCAGTTGCACACGCCAAGTTGGTTGACGTCTTTCTCCACTTGTTTGGGCCACCTACCGGAGGTCCTCCTATACCGTCCATCGGAGGTGAATTCTAAAACTTTCCGGGCTGGAATGTTGGGCTCCATACACTCTAAATGACCCAGCCATTTTAGTCGCTGTATGTGAACTCTTCTGGGTAAGTCAATGTCCTTGCATATGCCGCATGGTTCAACATTGTACCTTTTTCTCCACTCGCCGTCTATGCAGACGGTACCAAAGATCACTCGAAAAATCATTCTCAAAGTAACCAAGGGCATCCTCATCCGATTTGAGAAAGTCGTTTCCTCTGCACCATACAGCAGGACTGGAATGATTAGTGTCTTATAAAGAGTTACCTTAGTAGTAGTCGAGAATACGACCTTGTTACCCAATTGGTTTCTTAGCCCATAGAAACACTGATAGGATGGAGTAATTCTTCGCTTGATCTCCCCACTGTTGTCATTTGCGAAGCTCACCATTAGTAATGGGCGTAATCGAATGATTTAAAGAATCGAGACATTAGTACTCGAGTGATCCGCATAATCGAATGATCATTCGAGATATGAGTGTTATATGCATATGAGAACACACTTCTCAAGTGGTTGTATACACAAATAAATTTCTCGAAGCCACTCATATCACGATTCGAGATATAAGATGTGTATCCGAGTAAAAAAGAACTCGATTCATTCGCTTTGCTACTACCCGTCTTAAAAATGAATCGAGTACTATTTTAGTCGGATACACATGCCATATCTCGATTCTTGGGGAGTGTGTTGTTATATGCATATAGCACTCATATCTCGAATGATCATTCGATTATATAATGTTACCCTGTAGTTATATGAATTCGAGAACTGAGAGTGAGAGGTGAGACTTGAGAGATGAGATACTTACGTGTCTTAGTTTTGTTTTTACCCTTTGCGCACGTTCTTGGTTCTCGCTGCTTCGACAAAAGTATGCAGGTATACCAAGTCATTCGAATAATTTCAGGAGATGACTCGAGATATTTACCCTTTCGAGATGTTTACCCTATTCGCTCGTTCTCTCTTCTCGCTGCTTCGACAGAAGTATGCAGGTATAGCAAATCATTCCAATGATTTCAGACGATGTCTCAAAATATCTCGAGATATTGGAAGAATCGATTATAATCGATTATATCATTCTAATGCGCCCATCACTACTCACCAAAGAGCCTAGGTAGACAAAGTCCTTTACTACCTCAACATTATATCTGTCTATTGTGGCATTCTGTCGAAGACGCCGATGTTGGGTGTCCTTTTTTGTAGACAGCAAATATTTAGTTTTGCTTTCATTGACCGCTAAACTCATCTTCCCTGCCTCGATCTAAATACTCGCAAATGCTCACTGAGTTCTCCCGACTATGTCAATGTCATCGGCGTAAGCTAGGGTTGTACAGACTTGTAAAAGAATGTGCAAGCTAGATCATCTTTAATCTTATTGCCTAGCCTACCAATCTTATTTTCTCTTCTAATCTCAACAATTGCTCTTTAGTATATATCTCGTCAAACTTAAGTCAGAATTAGCCTATACTTTGCATTTGCCAAACTTTTTGTAAACCTTTGCTTAATGACATTATTTCTTCAACAGTCCCCCTGGAGATGCCTGTACTGCTGAAGGAAAACTTTAACCGTTGGTACTCTCTTAAATCGTATTATTTGGCGATAACGGTCTCCGATATACCATTCCAGGTAAGTCCTCCTTCACTAATCTCATCCACCTCAGACTTATCACCGACATATTTGCAGGCAATTTTCTGCGTGATCTACGTATCGATCGTCTACTACTTCACGTCGCAACCATGGGAACTGTGGCGATTTTCAATGTTCCTCGGTGCCTGCCTTATGATATCGTTTGTAGCGCAAAGTGTCGGCCTTGTTGTTGGTGCTGCCATGAACGTACAAAATGGTGTATTCTTAGCTCCCGTGATGTCTGTGCCGTTCCTGCTCTTCTCTGGATTCTTTGTTTCCTTCGACGCGATACCGGTATACCTACGATGGATTACATATCTCTCTTACATCCGTTACGGTTTCGAGGGTACCGCCTTGGCCACCTACGGCTATGGTCGTGAGAAACTCAAGTGCCACCAAACCTATTGCCACTTCAAGTCTCCAATTACCACGCTGGAGGAACTCGATATGGTCGATGCCGATTTCAGGCTGGATATTGTTGCCTTAGTTATTATCTTCTTTGTGCTGAGGATCTCAGCGTACTTGTTCCTTCGATGGAAATTGAAAACAGCACGATAATAACTTTTTTTTATAATTCTTTAGTTTTTTTTTCTTTTGTGTATTTTTTTCTATTTTCTTTTTTTTTAGTTTATAAGTTAAAAAAAAAAAACACTTTGCAGATTTTGGTGCAAAGAGCTGTACACAAAGCTATACAAATGTAATTGTAGTTAAATGAAATTTAAACGAAGAAGTAATAAAACAAAAATGAAATTTAGTATATAAGGATATAAAGTTATTTATAAAAATGATATAAAAGGAAAAAGTGAAACAGCTTATGACAAAAATAATACTAAACCAACAACAACACAAAAAAAGGCTGGTTTTGTATACACGAACAAATTATTAACCAATAAAATAAAAAGGAAAGAAATATTAATATAGTAAACCACTGTAAGAATTTTTGACATTATTGTCTAAATTTACAACACGCTGACATACAAATACGTAACCATCGATATGCATCATACGTATGCTTGATATTTATACGAGCGTGCAAAAGAGGTGTCAAATTCTTTTTATTTTTATACATTGTAAATTTTAAATGGAAAAATGTTTTTTGTAGGTGAAATATAAAAAAGAAAAAGACAAAAAAATATACGTAGCTACCACTGTTTTTATTTTTTATTTTTCGTGAATAAAAATTCATCGGGGAAAAATTAAATATTGCGATTGCGTTGAAAATTCTCCTGAATTGTTACTCATGATACCTATTTCTTTTCCGCGGAATTATTTCCTTTTTTTTGAAGATACCTTATTTTTGTTTGGGGGAAACATTCCGAGGGAAAATTTGTTCAGGATAACGCTGATTAAGGGAATCCCTAGACAGCTCCAGGAGAGATTTCGGACTTGATCCAACCATCTATTTCTAGACCTACCGGGAAGTCGCCTAACTAATGTCACAGCAACCATGGCACGTCTGGGAGCATACACACTACGTGACCAAACCATCGAAGCAGAGTTCGTTCCGTTCGGAGAACGCCTCGTGTACTCTAGTGTTGCGCACCCGATCCCTATGAGTTATTCCAGCAACACCGCGAAGGAACCTCATTTCGACAGCTTGTATCCGCAATCTTATTCTTTCGGTCAATACCCAAATTTCATGAGCATAGGTGAGATGAGGAACTACTTGCTTACTTACTTAGATGGCGCTACGGTCCGGGGTGGACCTAGGCCTCAACCAACAAACCTCGCCAGCTAGCACGGTTACGAGCCAGCTACCTCCAGTTGCGCACGCCAAGTTGGTTGAGGTCCCCCTCTACTTGTTTGCGCCACCTACCGCGAGTTCGTCCTCTACTGCGTCGTCCATCCGGGGTGAATTCGAAAACTTTCTTAGCGGGAACGTTGGGCTCCATCCGCTCTAAATGACCCAGTCATTTTAGTCGCTGTATGTGAACTCTTCTGTCTAAGTCGATGTCCTTGTACAAGCCGTATAGCTCGGCATTGTACATTCTCCTCCACTCACCGTCTATGCAGACGGGACCAAAGATCGCTCGAAGAACTTTTCTCTCGAAATAACCAAGGGCATCCTCATCCAGTTTTGTCAAAGCCCATTTACCTTACTAGTTCGAGATAGGGCTTTGCTACTCAATTGCCGTTTTAGCCCATAGAAACAACGATTGGCAAGAGTAATTCTTCGTGTGATCTCCCTACTGATGTCATTTGCGGAGTTCACCATAGAGCCTAGGTAGACAAAATCCTTTACTACCTCAAAATTGTATCTGTCTATTGTGGCGCTCTGTCCAAGACGCCGATGTTGGGTGTCCTTTTTTGTAGACAGCATATATTTTGTTTTGCTTTCATTGACCGCTAGACCCATCTTTGCTGCCTCGATCTCAATACTCGTAAATGCCCCATTGACTGCCCGCTGAGTTCTTCCGATTATGTCAATGTCATCGGCATAAGCGAGTGGTTGTACAGACTTGTAAAAGATTGTACCTCCGGTGTTGGCTTGTGAGTTTCGTGCAATTCTCTCAAGTACTATGTTAAAGAGATCGCATGATAACGCGCCACCTTGTCTAAGACCTTCCCTGACATCGACCGGTTCGGTGATGTTCTTACCGACTTTGATGGAGCAGCGAGAGTTCTCCATCGTCATTCTGCACAAACGGACGAGCTTGGCAGGGATGCCAAGACTAGACATGGCTCTGTATGACTAGTCTCTATACACGCTATCATAGGCAACTTTGAAATCGATGAAGAGGTGGTGCGTATCGATTTTATATTCATGGGTTTTTTCCAAGATCTGCCGTATTGTGAATATTTCGTCAATGGTGGACTTTCCAGACCTATCAGGTTGTTGACGATCGGTTTTAGGCGTTCACATAATACGGCAGACAGGATCTTATATGCGATGTTGAGGAGACTTATACCTCTGTAATTGGCGCAGTTCAGAGGGTCTCCTTTCTTCAGGATCGGGCAAACGATGCTGAGTTCCATTCATCGGGCATACTTTCGTCCGACCAGATTTTACAGATGAGCTGGTGCATGCTCCTTACCAACTCATCTCCTCCTGCCTTGAAAAGTTCAGCGGCAAGGCCGTCGGCTCCAGCAGCTTTGTTCGATTTGAGTTTAGATATCGCTATCCTCACTTTATTCTGATCAGGTTGACGGGAATCTTAACTGCCATCGTCACTGTTGAATGTCTCATTCTGCCTGAGAGCGGAATATTGTTCATCATCGCCCTTTAACAGTCTGCAGAAGTGTTCCTTCCATATCCTCAGCACCGACTGCGATTCTAGTGCTATGTTAACATTTTCGTCCCTGCAGGCTTCTGTTCTGGCTTTGAAACCCTGGCATGTTCTGTTTACCCTTTGGTAAAATTTTCGAACATTATTCCTGCAATAAAGTCTCTCAATCTCCTCGATCGAGCGCTTCTCATGCTCCTTTTACTTCTTTCTGAGAAGTCGATGTTCTTCTTTTCTCCTGCGCACGTAAAGCTCGTAAACAGCTCTAGTCCTTCTATGCAGCGCCGTGCTGCATGTGCTTGCCGGCATTCCTCATCAAACCAGGGGTGTCGTTGTGGTGGCCGAGAGAAACAGAGTACATCAGAGGCGGCAATGTGATCGATTTGGTTGACAGTTTTTCGATCAAAGGAGAGCCATGTTCCTTTGTGAATGTCGAGACGTGCGAACCGCGTACTAGATACGACAAAGTTTCGAGTTGGAACTACACCGAGTTAAAAACCGAGAGTTTAGCTTGAGCACTAGGTTCGGCCTTCCTTATAACAGGTTGACCAAGCTCTCTCAAAATTGATCCAGCCTGACCAATTCTACAGGATAACTCGGCATTGCTCTTCCCATCACTCGTGAATAGGACCCCGAAGTACTTAAACTTATCCACCTGCTTCAGTGGAACTCCACTAATATGCAGAGTGCACTGAATGGATTTTTTGGAAACGACCATTACTTCTGACTTGTTCACATTGATCTTCATTCCAGCATCATCACAAACAGCTACAAACCTTTCGAGTGCGCGCAAAGAGCAGATGACTAATCCATAGGTCTCCCACTTCGAAACACTCCCCGCCACGGCTGCGCTGCAACATCCAATTCATGTATACAATGAAGAGGAGAGGTGACAAAACGCATCCCTGACGGAGTCCAACGCCCACAGTGAAGTGTATTGATTAAACACCGTTTATCCGAACACAGCTTCTACAGTTTGTATATAAAGACTGAATCGCCCTTTAGAGAGAACCATCAATCCCATACTCCTGCAGAACACTCCAGAGTTTGCCTCGAGGAACCCTATCATATGCTTTTTCCAAATCTACAAAACAAGTGTAGACAGGTTTGGCATACCCCCAGGCCTTCTCAAGAACCATTCTGAGAGTAAATAACTGGTCGGTTGTGCTTCTACCGGGACGAAAACCGCACTGCTCATCCCCCAAACTGTCCTCAACCACAGCTCTGGAACGCGTTTCTAGCACCTTAGCAAAGACTTTTACAGGGAGACTTAAAAGAGATATAGTTGGCGCAATCTCTTTTGTCCCTTTTTTTTTAAAAGAGGAACTATCACCCCCATTTGCCAATCACCAGGTGTTTCACCGCATTCCCAGGCCACTTTAATGACACGTGAGAGCCATTGCCCTCTCTCTTTATCTAACGCCTTGAGCATTTCTGGCCGAATTTCATCCACACCAGCAGATTTACCAACCTTTAGCGCTTTGATCGCCAAAGTTACTTCCTCTGCCGTAGGACGACTTTCCGCCCAACTCTCGACAATAGGTCTGTCATCTTCGGTGCCCTGTTCGGGATTGAGCAATTCTGAAAAGTGCTCGCTCCATCTGCGTAAGATGTCCTCCTCATTGGAAAGAAGCCTACCGTCTTTGGATTTAACTCCTTCAACGATATTCAACTTTTTTCCTCTGAGTCGGCGGACGGTCTCCCAAAACATCTTATTTGCAGATCTGTGGTCACGTTCCAATTTTTCGCCAAACTCCTTCCAAGACTGTTCTTTCGCTGTTTTCACAGCTTATTTGCAAGTTCTTCGCGCCTCAGTGTACCGATTTCGAGAATCGGAGTTCCCCAAGTGAATCCACAGTCTTTTTCTCACCACCAGCCGCCACACCAAGCCGCTTCACTCCACAAATATCTCCCGCAGAGACAATAACCGCTGTTGAAAACAGTTGCCATTCTTCCTCTACATTTGATGGAACAGTTGGAATGCGTTCAAACCTTTCAGATATTTGCCGCGCAAGTGTCTCCCGTATCTCATCGTCCTGTAACCTCTCCCATCGTATGCGTGTAACCATCCTTGGTTTACGCTTTGGTAGGGGAGGCACTCTCTCGCTAAGATACAATTTGCACAGCACTAAGTGATGATCAGTTGACAGTTCGGCCCCTCTCAATACGCGAACATCACAAACCATTCTCTTCAGACACGATGGTACCACAAAGAAATCGATCAGCGACTTCTGCTGAAGACTCTGACGGTACCATGTGTATTTGTGAATGTCTTTGTGTGGAAAGATAGTGTTCATGGTGGATAAGCCATTTTCACAACAAAAATCCAACAACTTCTCTGCGTTCGTGTTTTGATCAGGATCACCGTTCCTCCCAATCACACTCCTCCATGTCATAACATCTACACCCACATGAGTATTGAAGTCACCCATCAGGACAAAAGAATCCATATCTGCAACCTTTTCAAGGGCAACATCAACTTCATCTAAGAAAGCTGCATACTCAGACTGAAGATTCGGTGCATACACCTGCACCAATGCCAGAGTTGATCTTTCAAGCTTGAGCTTTAAGATCGCAACTCTCCTTCCTAATGGTATCCACCCCAATACTCTGTCTGTGAACCTGGGACTTGTGAGTATCCCCACCCCCGCCCAAGCAGACATTGGGGGTGCGACTCCTGACAGGAAGAGCTTCCACCCATCCAAAAGGTCCACAGTTTTAGAACCTCTCTGCTTTGTTGAAGAGACGCCAACTATATCTAGTCGACTTTTAACAGCCTCCCCAACAAGCTCAAGATCCTTCCCTGTAAGCGATGAGACGTTCCATGTGGCTATCCTAAGTCGATGCCGTTGTCGAAATTCAGAGAGTCCATCTGTGCCCCTATCGGTGCACAGCGCGCTCACCCATTGACCCCCGTAATGGTTCGCGAGACCATTGACAGGAAGCTCGTAGCCATTTCGGGTTTGATCCGGCCGGCTGCAGAGCGGGGCAGGCCGACCACCAGACGCTCGCATACTGACACCCTTTAGGCTCCAAAGGATGGCCTGGCTTACCAGGCTTGGCAATATCCGAAGCCGGTCGTTTCCTTCTTGTCATCATGGGGTGTGCGCTTTGTTAGCCGTAACTGGATTGTATGGATGGGAATAACTATTTAAGTTACCCCATCTGCACATCCCAGTCACGTTGCCCGCCCCCCGCCACGAGGAGGTCAGCTGGCAGGGGGGCCTCTCCTAGTTCTATACAATAAAATTCTTGCCGAAGAGATAGTTTCAGATCTATTTTTAAAATCTGTAATCTTTGCATTTTTTAAGAAAGGTGACAGCAATTAACCGGGTTATTATAGAGCAGCCTTTGCAAGTATTTTATTTACTTAGATCTTATAAAAGAGATTAACCAGCTGGGTCGAAGCTAATCACCACCTCAAGCATTTATCCAGCAGGTTTTCGTGCAGATCCATCAACAGTTGACCAAATAGTCGCCTTGGAGAATATTGTCAGGAGATATATCAAGAAGAAGAAGCTTTTCGCCGTTTTTGATGATTCTAAGGCAGCATTCGACACCATCAACAGAAACTCGCTTATATAAATTAAAAAAAATAGTTTTCCAAGAGATAAGAAAAATGTTCAAGGCAGAGCTTCTTATTGCAATCCATGTGAATACCTTATCTGAACAAATATTTTCCCTGGCTATTTGTAGTAGTTTTATTACTAATGAATGACCGTTGATATTCCCTGCTGTTGCCCATAGTTCACACAAGGGTATTGGGTTTCACTTTGGTGATCGACTTTGTTGGTGTTCCCATGCAGCTCGGTTTTACCTTCTATTGTGTTTATGTTCCCACGCAGCTTGGTGATAGCTTATATAAACTTTCTAAGATCGGTTTATCATCAAAATTCTTATGGGTTTATAAAAAGCAAATCACAAATACGTAAGCTGCAGTGTAAAATGGAAATCATGTGTCCTTAATTTTTAAGTCTGACACAGGTGTTCCTCAAGAATGCGTTCATAGTCCTATATTAATCGCACTTTTTATTAATGATGTGTCTTATTATTTGCCTGGTGGGCTCAGTTTCGGAGGTGTAGATGTAAAAATTTAGATATATGCAGACGGTGTTGTAGTTCCAGCCGAGAGTCCACTTACTTTGCAACCCAGAGGGAAGGCGCAGTACCTCCTCGTCGTAGCTGGCGCGCACAAATTCAAGTTGGATTCCTCAACTGAAGGCAATTATCTATTGACCGAGCAATGTGTAGAGGCTTGTTGGTAATGCCACTTAAGTAAGTAGGTAGGTTAGGTTAGGTAGGGTTATGAGGTTATCATAAAACACTAGGCACCAAAGTGGGCCCATCGCGATCCCTAGGAAACCTTCACGGCAAAAGACATAAACCCCACCCTCCTTGTTATGGTTCAAGGACCTCACCTCCTCCAAGTTATCGAAGAAGTATCTACCCAGGTACTTTAGCCTTGTCCTGGCAATTCCTTGACATTCACAGAGTATATAAGTTATATCCTCTGAGACATGTAGGTCATCGCGGTACCTACAAACATCCGTATCGGATAACCCTAGTCCCATGGCATGCCTCCTTAGGAGACAGTGGCCAGAGAGTATTCCTGTCGCTGTTCTTAGCCTCGATCTATCTAACTTAATTATCTCCCCAGATTTTCTGCGATCTAACATAGGCCACAAGGCCTTAGACACCCTGTGACCATCTAAGTTTTACCATCTTAGATTAGCCGTGTCAATGATTTTATCCCGGATAATTCCCTTAGCCACGCACCCTGGTGGTTTAATACTACCAATTATATCACTACGTGGGAGCCCCGCTCCTCTTTTAGCCAGCGCGTCGGCTTGCTCGTTGCCTTCGATATCGCAGTGTCCAGGTACCCAACATAATCTGACTCGGGTCTGCGTACATAATGCCCTAAGCATTGTACGGCAATTCCTGATTATCTCAGATTTGGTGACGTAAGACTCTAGCGACTTTATTGCAGCCTGACTGTCAATGTAGATGGCGATATTCTTATCGGATATTGATCCCATCTCAAGTAATTCAGCAGCTTTAAGTACAGCTAGAACCTCTGCTTGGAACATACCGCATGTGTCCGGAAGTCTCAGGGCCACCTGTAGGTTCGTATCTCTCGAGTAAATACCTGACCCCATGCCCTCACTGGTCTTAGAACCATCTGTGTATATTGCAATCTCGTTATGGACAGAGACTGTCTTCCTTTGCCAGTCCTCTCTAATAGGATACAGTACTTCGTATGGTGTGTCGAAGTCTAAGGTGCCAAGTATATCGTCCGATTCGTCAGGGATTCCGGGAAAAGCTTCCTTGAGAATGGAGCTGTGTCCTATGTTATTAGTTCTGAAGAGACCAACGTTAGTGAGCCGAAGCGCACTGTTGCCTGCTTGAAATTTGATTTGTAGGTCTAATGGTAAAAGATACAGGAAGATCTCGAGTGTAGCCGTAGGTGTTGTGCGTAGAGCACCTGTCATGGCAATGCAGGCTGATCTTTGTACCATGGCCAACATATCCCGTGTGTTTTTCGTATTCGTTGCCTTCCACCAGACAAGAGCCCCATATGTAAGCATGGGTCTGACTACCATGATGTATAGCCAGTGCATCATTGCGGGCTTCAGGCCCCATTTTTTCCCCGCGGTCCGCTTACAAATGAAGAGAGCATTATACCATATGCTTTGCGGACTCGTTCCTGTATGTTAAGTTTCCAATTTAGTTTCCTATCCAGCATTATACCAAGATATCTGGCGCGATCCGAAATGGAAAGATCCACCCCTGCTAGCTTAGGCAGTTTGAAGGGTGGTATCTTGTATTTTCTACTGAAGAGTACCAATTCTGTTTTATCCGGGTTGACGTGTAGTCCACAGCCTCTAGCCCATTTTTCGAGACTATTAAGAGCTGTTTCCATCATTTCACTTAATGTATCAAGGAACTTACCCTGAACTAAAATCACCACGTCATCCGCGTAAGCAGTGACGCTTATGTCTGTATTGCTTAGTTCTTTAAGTATCCCATCGATGACTAGAACCCAGAGGAGGGGTGAGATAACGCTTCCCTGGGGAATCCCCCTGGTAACGGATTTTCCTATTGAACTGTTTCCGATAGTGGAGTTAATATTTCTAGTGCCGAGCATATTGCAGAGCCAATTGGTAATGCTATGCTCGACATTCATAGATTCCAGGGCCTGTTTGATGGCCCTTCCTTCTACATTATTGAAAGCACCTTCTATGTCTAGGAAGGCTGCTAGTGCGAATTCCTTGTAGTGAAGGCTAGCTTCTATCTTCCCTACTACGTCGTGTAAACTGTTTCCACCGATTTTCCCTTCAAATATGCATCTTGAGCTTTGCATAGAATGCCGTTGCAACACTTACTTCTGATGTGAATATCAAGCAGTCTTTCAAGTGTCTTGAGGAGGAATGACGAGAGACTTATAGGTCTGTAGTCTTTCGCTGAAGTGTGACTTGGTTTACCTGCCTTAGGTATGAATACAACCCGCACTTCCCTCCATGCCACTGGTACGTAGCATGACCTTAAACAATATTTAAAAATTTCCCTAAACCTGCTTCTGACCTTGGCTGGAGCTTATTGCAGCATAGCTGGCAAAATTCCATCAGGGCCTGGTGCCTTGAATGGTGCGAATGACATAATAGCCCATCGCAGATTCTTCCATGTAATAAGATTTTCTACGTCGTCACCTATTGACCTACCAATATACGAGTAGCTATGAGTAGTAGAATCCATTGGCGATCTACTTCCTGGGAAGTGAGCTTCAATTTACGTTTCTAAAACTTCTTCGCTACTTTCTGCCCACGAGCCGTCAGATTTTTTGATGAAGCTTGGGACAGAAGTATCTTTAGCTAGCATCTTGCGAAGGCTGGAAGCTTCACTAGTATCCGCAATGGACTGGCAAAATTCCTTCCACGACTTTCTTTTTGATTGCCTAATTAAGTACTTAAACTCCCGCTTACGGTCCTTATATTCATCCCATGTAGTACCGTCCACTATTTCTTTGGCCCTGTTGTAGAAATGCATAACCTGTTTTTTCTTGGAGTTGATTTCCTTGCTCCACCAAGGAGGTTGGGACCTCTTGGACTTCTTTCTTAATGGACAGGCCCTTCCGAATGCCATGTTCATTACTGTGCCTAAGTTGTCTACCGCCTTATCTATATCTTGAGGGTCGCCACTGCGAATAGGCCCATCCTTAAGATGTTTCCTTGCTAGCTCTGTACACATACCCCAGTCTGTACTCTTAGGGTTTCTGTAGTTGTTGCTAGCCCTAGTTTGGAAATTAATATGGAAGCGTATCCATCTGTGATCAGAAAGAGATGCCTCCTCCAAAACCCTCCATTTTTCTACCGTTAGGGGATCAGAACAAGAAGCTAGTGTTATATCAATCACTTCTTGTCTGTTCCTAACTACAAAAGTTGGCGTAGATCCCTTATTACATATGGTGAGCTTGGTCGAAAGAATGAAATCGAAAAGACACTCACCTCTTGTATTGGTATCACTGCTACCCCATTGCGAGTGATGCGCATTTGCATCACAGCCCACGATGAAGAGCCAGTTGTCTTTCCTTACCAACTGCTTCATCTTACCAGATGGAATCTCCGCCAGCTCGTACGGGAGATAAGCAGAGAGCAGGCACAGCGGTTTTCTTCCCTCACTTTCACAGGAGACTGCTACTAGATCGCCGTCACTGAAATTATTCAAAAGAAATGCCCTTATATTGTTTTTTAAAAGTATACAAGCCCTGATTTTACCTTCGTTCGCTTTGTAGAACAACGTATAATTCCTATTTTTGAGCCCTTGGATCTGGTTGTTGTCGTTGATCCATGGCTCTTGTACCAGTATGGCCGAGACGTCATGCTTGATAATGTAGTTGATGAAGCATGCCGTCGCAGCCTTACTGTGATGCAGGTTTATTTGCATCACTTCCATCATCTTTGGGCTCCTCCTCCTCCTCCACACCCTTGCTCATGAGTTTAGCATGACCTTCCCCATACTATATCGCACCATCCCTTTGGTCTTTTCAATGAATGGTAGCGATTTCCTATTTAGGGCCAGCAAGAAGTGCTGACCAAACTGTTTCCGAGGACCTGTCTTCAGCACCCTCCATGTATCGGCCTTCAACTCCCTGTTCTGCATGTGGAGGAGACCAAGCAGTTTTTCTGGGTAGGTGTAAGGCAGCGGAACCCAGACCCAAGCTTTGGGCGGAGTGTATCTAGCCAACAGGTATGCAAGTATTTTTTTGTGTTTTTTGTAGTTCTGTATTTGTTTTTTTGTTTAAGTTTTTCTCCATTTTTGGTTCCCACGAGTAGGCACGGAACCACTGGTCGATCTTAGTTTACCGGCATGCTAAGATAAGGCGCCACTTACTGTGAGCCCTGCCAGGGCGCCCACACAAGCTCGTTAGGACAGGTTTAAACCCCCAGTCTTCCATCCCTCGGCACGGTTCTAAAGCTCACACCACCAGGGAGTTAGGTATCTGTTGTTACCTCATTCTCGATGACCACTGCGCACGATTGATGCGTGCGTGTTAGTCTTAGCTGACACTAACCTAGCGAACTAGGATTAGCCATTTCCAGCGGGCGCACACGGGGAGGACTAGAGAAGAGGATTTTTGCCCACCACTTACACTTAAGTAAGTAAGTAAGTAGACTAGCTGAAGTTAATATTAGCAGTTCAAGTACTTGAAAATGAAGATGAGGTGGCTCTCGGTCTTACCCTTCCTGTCGAAGAAAATCCACGAAAGTTTCGTAGCATGTCGTAAAGGATTCGAACGAAAAGGAGGGATTTTGTGCAAAGTTGATGCAAAAATAACGTGACAAAGTAATGGCAATTTTGTGCGGATGGTGCGTGAGAAAATTGAATGTTTACGTTTAAGTGAATAAAAAAGTTGCGATTCCAAAAAAGCATTGCGGTGGCTGTACGGCAAACTTTGGTAGTTTATCCTGCAGCCCTGCCAGTTTGCATGTTTGGATAACACCATTTCCACTTTTTCCAAACTTTGCTTTTGCATGCCATAGTTGACCCTGCCAAAATTCTAAACCTCTGACTGCAGCTCATCTATCTGGTCAAACATCTTTTATTTTTTCAGCCGTTTGTTTAATTTTCGTCTCCAATCTACAATATTGTGACGCATTTGACACATTCGTCTTCCATAAAATGGCAACCAGTTCAACGGTGTTGGGGGTGGCCGTGGTGTAGTGGTAACGTCGTCAATCGCTATGCTAATGGCATATGGTTCATGGTTCCTGTCGTCAGCAAGCATTTATTTATATCTCCGGAAATATAAAAAGTCAGTCCGATCAATTGCGAAAGCTCGTGTGAACACTTCTGCGAAGGCGTAACACTGACAGTAGCTTGGTCATATGGCTGGAAAAGTTGTTCACTCTGATGGATGATTGATATGTCTATGACATCGGTGGTCGCGAAAAAAGTATTGTGAATCAGAAGCAAAGACAAAAAATATCAAAATTTCCCCAGTTATCTGGACGCCACATCCGGAGTTTCTTCAAAGCATAAACAACTGATCTTCAAACGACTTCAGCAAATCTTTTTCTTTCTATCTATCCTTTCCAACGCCCGCACTGTGTAAGGACATGTTAAGGATATTCGTAATAGGTTGAGTACGCTCAAATTATAAAAAAAAAAAAATAATTATATCAAACGGTATGACAAAACGTCAAATTCTCGTTTGCTGTCAAAAGCGCCATTTGATCGCTTGGTCAAATATTTGACAAAGAAAATGTTACCATTACGGTGTGTGATATCGTTTGACAAAGTGTCAAATATTTCACAATTGGTCAAACAATGGAATCGTAGCTTTCCCCCGTGCAGGGACGGGTTAAGAATTTCACTGCAGCGCCCCCAACAATAGCACTTGTCGTAAAAGTCGACTAAGGGGGCAAATCAGATCTAGGCCATATAACACCCAAGTGAGCCCAGCGACATATACACTACCTTAAAGACTCACCCACAAATGTGCATGCGAGTCCGTGGGTTGACATCAGGAGATCACTGATGTCATAGAAGAAAGATCAAACAAACAATAATAAAACAATAGCATGGACGTGTCAAACAACAAACACCATCGCAATAACATGCAAAACTGTATCATTATGGTAACACTTGCTAAATGGAAAGGCACTACCACTGCTGCGCATTGTACTGATCCTGGTCCGAGCAGAAATGTTCGGATCAGAGCTATATGAGCTGTACATCGACCTAGTCAAAAAACCTTGTATTGAACGTCTGAGATTGCTAGGACATGTAGAGCGAATGGACACCAACGCTCCGGCCCGCAGAGTCTTCGAATCTAACCCCGAGGGACGACGCAGTAAAGGACCTCCTCGTCGTAGGTGATGCGCACAAGTTCAAAGGGACTTCGATCAACTTGGAGTGCGCAACTGGAGGCAATTAACTAAAGACCGAACTAAATAGAAAGGCTTGTTATTTGAGGCCCAGATTCACCCCGAACTGTAGCGCCAACTAAGTAAGTAGTAGAGCTATACGGATTCCGGGGGCTAGCAAAGTAATGAAACAGTTTGGACGAAATTTGAGGGTCGAACTTACGAGCTGGAAGAGATGATGAATAGAAGGCGGGTGGATATCTTGTGTGTCCCCAAGAGACGAAATGGAAAAACACCGGAAATCGAGCGCATTTCTTGGACGTTAGGACAAAAGATTACAAGATGTTCTACTACGGAACGGAAAAGCCTAGGAACGGAATCGGTATCATGCTTGCGGCAGAGCTACTTGGTAACGTCTTGAGCATTTCGAAGTCCTGCGACCGTTTGATGTCTCTCAAACTAGGAAGAGCTTCTGTTTATTGGAGGAGATTTGAATGGACGCGATGGGAAGTCAAACGAAGACTATGAAGACTGCCATGGAGGACTGAGATATTGCAACAGGAACAATCCTGGTGAAGACATCGTAAGCATGTGATCCTGTGAGAAGCGATCGCTCAGCAGCACGGTCTCCTGCTAGCAAAAATTTGTATGAAAGATACCAAAGGAAACCAAACAAACAGGGATTCCTGAGAAAAACAAGTGGTACAATCTGGACAGAAACGAAGGCCAGAGCATTTGTTTTTGTGATGAAAAATTACCTCTCTTACACCATCAACGAAGTTGAGGGTGAAGAGTGCAGAGCACAAAATATGTGGGATTCCCTACAGCGAACTTGCTTAAAGCAGCCCAAATCACAGCTAGGATATTCAAAAGGCCAACACGCCAAAGAAACATGGTGGTGGAGTGATGAAGCTAAGAAGGTGATAAATGAGAAGAAAGCGGATTTCAAAGCTTGGTCAAAGTGCCCCTCTAATAATAGAGAAGTAAAAGCTCGCCTCGAAGTGGAATACAAATGTTGCAAAAAAAAAGCGAAGAAGAAGCTTTAAGCAGGGAGTACGGAGGGCCTGTATTGGGAGCTGGAGAAAATATCTTCCTCGGTTGCTGAGGCTATCCAGGAGCTGCGAAGACAAAATATGACCAAGAGCGCAACCATCTTCAAAACAGCCGCCCAAAGTTTCCAAACCAAACTGTTTCCCCATCTACACATTCCAAGAACCACCTCTAGGTTAGGTTAGGCTAGGTTAGGTTGGCTGCCCACACGAGAGTGCAGACACCCGTAGACTAGTGAAGGTCCTTTGTGATACCATGAATCAAACCATTAGGCCACTCAGGGACTAACAAACCAACCGGAGCTTTTGACAAAGCGATGGATGCTCATGACGTCCAGGGACGCCAGATCGCAGAGGTCGTCAAGGAAGGGGGACCCTAGATGGAGCATTCTTTTATGCGACAGGGCCGGACATGTGCATAGGAGGTGAAGGATGGTGGAGAAGAGACCAAGTCTTCTGGCGTGTTGGCCTATAAGACAGTGTCCAGTGAGAACACCGACAACGCAGCTGATTTGTGTACGCTTTAGCTTGATCAGATCGGCACTACGGTTTTGATCCAGCTTAGGCCAGATCTGTCTCGAAATGTGACACGTTGAACCGTTTCCCCATCTGAAGTTGGTCGTGCTAATAGCGTTCAGCTTTAGTAGGTACTTACATGTAGCGAGGGGCATACCCAGGGCTTGCCTTTCAGGCAAAATCCTTAGAGCCACCCCTAACTGTGAAGAAATATTCGACATTACAGTAGAAGAAGTTAATGAGGTGGTCAAATACTGCAAAAAACGAAAAGTGGTTGGGTCAGACGAGGTGCCCTCTGAGTTCTGGAAAAAGATGGGAGACGTCGGCTTCAAGTGGCTCAAAAGAGTGATATGAAAAATAATACCTATGGCTATGTCATGATCAGTGCGGGTTTGTCGCGGATAAATCAACCACAGATGCAATCCAAAGTTCAAGGATCATGGAAAAACATTGTGATACCTTAAAGGATTTGCATATTATATTGGTTGACTTTGAAAAGCCATTCGTCAGACAACCACGAGATTTACAAAAATTAAGAGAGTAAATTAACGGCAGATGAGATGAAGATGCTTCGCATGACAGCAAGAGTGACAAAGCTTCAATGAAACCATCCTACGAAAGATAGAGCACAACCGGTTCAGTTGGTATTGCCACGTTCAAAGAAGAGATCATCTGAAACCCTGTTAAAAAGGCAATATCAATGATCGTTCCAAAGACATCGCGAGGCAGGCTTATAAACACCTGGATCACACAAATACGACGACAGCTGCATTTCATTGGTCTCAGCAACCGAGTGATATAAAATCGGGAGGCCTGCCGATATTTTCTGAGGTCAAACAGACGAACACCGCAGGCGGATCAGTAGAAATGCTGTGAAGTGGGAAGGTTATGATCCCTTGTTTTCGGATCATAACCTCGCCGAAATAGGAAGAAGAAGAAGAGGAATGGAATCGTTGCTTTACTTGAATGAAAATATTTTAATGTCCTTGAAATTCGACCGCCAAACAATACAATTTTCAGTATCATGACTACTACTGTAGAATTCTTTTACACAGTAAGGGAATAAATACCAAAAGTAAGCAATAAAACACAGCCGAAGCTAGCTAGAATCGTCTGTTTCAACAGATTTATAATCAAATTTATCACATTTAACGTCTAATGAATCCTAATTATTTGAAACAATACGACAAAGTTTATAGCAAATCAGGTGCTATCAATAACAATTTACGCTGCGCTAATTACCAAGTAATTTGTTCATGATTCAGCAGTTCTCTTTTTGATTGAATATTCTGAAATTATAAAATCTTAAGGTCACGAAAATTATTTAAGAAATTAAATTCTCTTAAATTTTCCCGTGAATTAATTGGAAATGGGAGAAGGAAATTCAATTGAAATGATTGCATTGACGTAAGTTTACAAATCTATTTTTGACTACAGCACTTTTATAAGTAACTACATATGTATATATAACGATTGATGTAAAAAGATGAACATTTTAGTATTACGTTGCTCTCGGTATGAAAGTACCTGGAGCTGAAAAATAAACGCGGGTGGAGCTATATGTATGTGCAACTAGTGCAAACATTCACTAAATATTCAGAACAATCAGCTCGTGTTTGGGGTGCTATATTTTTACTCCAATGAGAGGAACCTACAGTTCTTTTCTTTATTTGAAAGCTTTCTTATAGCAGGTACACTATCCGATATAGCGGAAGAGCTATATCGAGCCCTAAAACTACCAGTTAGCAGTCCAACGCTTCAACCAGTAAGCCCCGACGATTAATAGATTAAATGTCCCTTAAAATCTGAAACATTATGTGTATACGCACCTGTGTATTATGCACAAACCCAATTTCTTTTTTGGAGAAATTGAAAATTTTTCTTTTAGTTCAAAGAAGATGTTGTTAACAAAATTTTACTTTTAGTAAAAAAAGTGGGTAACGGTGAGAACCTATCCCACAGCAGCACTAGAGGTGATCGTAGGATTATCTCCGCTACACATAGTGCTAGAACGGATCGCAAGGAGATCGTATTAGGGATAATCAAATAAGGCGTCGAGAAGGGAATATGTATCGCAAATAGAGCGAGAAACCCTATCCAAATCGGTGCCGCTTCTGGATTGGCGCAGAGAGGATATGATCGAAAAATACTCCTTTAAAAGAAATTTTGACTCAAAGTTTAACAATAAAAGGGATTAAAATAATGAGTCCCATAAGTACAAATTCAAACAACACACGGATTCAGATACTCAGAATCTCTGGGAATTTTCCACAGCATATTCCAAGCAGAAGTTCGCGCGACCGAAAGATGCGCCTGATTCAACCCCGACAAAACATATCGCGGGCAGGATGTCGCAACACGGTCAGACAGCCAAGGCACAAGGCTCTAAGCTCGCACGAGATCAGATTCAGACTGTTATGGAAGTGCATCACCAAGATCAACTGACTGGAACAGGATAATAAAGTAAACCTCTACTGGGTACTAGGACATGTAGGAGTGGAGGGGAATGAATCAGCTGATGCACTATCAAGAAATGGCTCAGACACCCCATTCCTTGGACCGGAACTTTTTGTGGGATAGGACCACACAAAATGAGAATAAAGCTGAGAAAAAAAGAAGGGATCAAATCAGTCAAGCATTGGGATGATATCCCCAATTGAGACAGGAGAAAGAACTTATGGGAAAATGCAACCAGAAAAGAAGCAAGACCTGCTTAAGAGTTAGCAAGAATCGACTTCGCATCTTGACAGGCATGCTAACGGGTCACTGCAGATTCAAGGAGCACCTTTGGAGACTGGAAATAGAAGAGAACGCACGCGGCAGATTCTGCAAAGACCCAAAAAAGACGACTGCACCTGGGTGCATACCTCCTGTAACTTAACTGGTCCGAAGGGCGTTCATAGGGGGAGCTAAGCACAAATGTTAGATTTGCTTGTAGTCATATTCAATTTCTAATACGGGGTTTCAGCGATTGAAGAAGCATGAAGAAAATTTGCTTGGATATTAATTAATATTCGAAATACAAATAAAGAAAATCTTTGAAGGAAATAGCCGAAATAAGCAGAAGATCATGAAGCTAGTAAGTAAGCTTGTCAGTACAACATTATTGGATCCAATTGATAGAGTGCTCAATGGAACTAAAATTATATTTGATTTTCAGTTATAAAAGAAATAGTCAACTAAGTCAAAAGTTATGCCGAATTAAGTCAAAAAAAGTTTGTCTTCCATATCCATTGAGCTCGGTCTCTAGATAATTGCCTCAAATTGCATACTTCAAGTTCGTTGAGGCCACCTTCAACTTGTGCGCACCACCTATGGCAAGGAGGTCCACTACTGCGTCGTCCCTCTGAGTTAGATTCGAAGGCTTTGAAGGCTGGAGCGCTCGCTTCCGTTCGCTCTACATGTCTTAGCACTCTCAAACATCCAATACGGAGTTTTCTGACTTGGTCAATGTCGCTGTATAGCTCGTATATTTCGTCATTGAATCTTTTGCTCTAAAACCTGACAATTCAAACGGGACCGAATATCTTACGAATAATTTTTCTCTCGAAGCGACCAAGGATATCTTCATCCTCTTTTAATAAAGTCAGTGTTTCAACGCCGTAAAGCAGGACTGGGATGATCAAGGTCTTATATAGAGTCTCCTTAGTTGTTCGAAATAGATCTTTACTGTTAAATTGCCTTATAAGCCCAAAAAAACAGCGATTGGCAAGAGTTATTCTTCGATTGATTTCTGCGCTGATCTTGTTTGTAGAATTTATAGCAGAGCCAAGGTAGACAAAGTCCCTTACTACCTCGAAGTTATAGCTGCCCACGGTGACGTTTTGTCCAATTCGTCGGTGTTGGCTTTCCCTTCTTGTGACAGCATATACTCGGTTTTGTCCTCGTTTATCGCTAAACCCATTTTGGCCGCTTCCGCCTCAATGCTTGCAAACGCACCGGTGACAGCCCGCTGAGTTCTTCCGATAATGTCGATATCGTCGGCGTATGCAAGCAGTTGTACAGACTTGTAATAGATTGTGCCTCCGGTGTTGGCTTGTGAGTTCCGCACAATCCGTTCAAGTACAATATTGAAGAAGTCACGTGACAGCGCGTCACCTTGTCTAAAACCTTTTTTGACTTCGAAGGTCTCGCTGAGGTCATTACCGACCTTGATGGAGCAGCGAGCGTTCTCCATCGTCAGCCTGCACATGCGGACAAGTTTGGCAGGGATGTCAAAACTAGACATGGCTTTATAAAGCTCTTCTCTATAGATGCTGTCATAGGCGGCCTTGGAATCGATAAAGAGGTGGTGAGTATCGATTTGGAATTCTTGGGTTTTCTCCAGGATCTGCCGAAGTGTGAAGATTTGATCGATGGTGGACTTTCCTGGCCTGAAACCGCACTGATAGGGTCCAATCAGGCTGTTCATAAAAGGTTTCAGGCGTTCACACAATATCACAGAAAAGATCTTGTATGCGATGTTGAGGAGACTGATGCCTCTATAATTGGCGCAGTTGAGGGGGTCTCCTTTCTTGTGGATCGGGCAAACGATGCTGAGGTTCCACTCATCAGGCATACACTACTCTGACCAAATCTTAGAGATGAGTTGGTGTATGCACTCTATCAATTCATCCCCAGCTGCCTTGAAAAGTTCGGCCGGTAAGCCGTCAGGTCCAGCAGCGTTGTTCGATTTTAGCTTGGATATTGCTATCCTCACTTCGTTTTGGTCAGGTGGACGGAAATTTTGACTATCATCGTCTATGTTGAATGGTTCATTCTGCCAGACAGCGGGATGTTGGTCTTCGTCGCCGTTATACAGTCTGCAGAAGTAGTTTTTCCATATTCTCAGCACCGACTGTGATTCTACTACGAGGTTTCCATCTTCATCTCTACAGGTTTCTGTACTGGTATTGCTCCTTTGACACGTTCTTTTTACCTTCCGGTAAAATTGTTCCTGGAGTATAAACTCTCGATATTCTCAAACGCGCACCTCTCATGCTCTTTCTTCTTCTTTTGGAGAAGCCGATGTTCTTCCCGTCTCTCGTAGAGCTCACGAACAGCTCTCGTCTTCCTTTGCAGCGCCGCTTTATATGCCTCTTGTTTTGTTGCATGCACTCGCCGGCATTCTTCGTTAAGCCAGGGGTTTCGCGATGGTGGGTGAGCGAGACCCAGCACATCAGTCGCGGCGTTTTTTATGGCATGTTGGCAGCGTTGCCACTGGTCTTCGGAACTTGATGCTGGCGGCATATGAAGAGTCTGGCGGTCTCTTGCGATTGTAGCTTTTCGACGTTAAATTTTCTCACAGTAATTCTTCTTTGTTGCTCAGATTAGGATATCCGCATTCGTACCTTGGCTACAACAAGGTAATGATCCGAGTCTATGTTGGCCGCTCGGAAGGTCCGGACATCCAGAATACTGGAGGCATGCCTTGCGTCGATCGCAATATGGTCAATTTGGTTGATCGTCACATGATCATTGGACCACCATGTCTGCTTATGAATATCGAGATGAGGAAACCATGTGCTTGCTATGGTGACATTTCGCTCCACAGCGAAATCAATTAGCCTTAGTCCGTTATCAGACGTGGTGTCGTGTAGACTATGCTTACCGACTGCCCTACCAAAGACGTCCTCCTTTCCTATTTTGGCGTTAAAATCGCCCAATACGATTTTGACGTCGTATTTAGGACATTGCTCGTATATTTTGTCGAGGAGCTCGTAGAAACACTCTTTGGTGGCAGGGTCCTTTTCTTCTGTGGGGACATGAACACATATTAGGCTTATGTTAGCGAATTTAGCCTTGATCCGGATAGTCATAATACGGTCGCTCACGTGTCGGAAGCTTAAGACTTCTTGCCTAAGTCTGCCGCGTATGACAAATCCGCATCCGAATAAGCGTTGCCTGTTGCCTCTGTAGCAATCACCGTAGTAGATGTCACAGTTTTTCATCCTCTTTTTGCCCGGCCCATCCAATCGCACTTCCTGGATGGCGGTAATATCTGCTTTATAGCAGTCTAGGGCCACTGCTAGTTGTTCGGCTGCACGTAGTCTGTAAAGGGACAGAACATTCCACGTACAGATCCGAAGGTCGTTGTCCTTATTTCGTTTGCTGGGGTCGTCGTTAGTTGAGTCATTCTTATCCTAAGCTTTTGGTTGTTTCGGAACTATAGATTTTTTACGTGGTAGGGAAGTTACCCCGACGGCACAACCCCCAACCTCTAGCGCCAGTTCTTTAATTATTCCCCTAGGACGAGGGGCCGGGGACACTGGTGCCAGCAGTCCACTACGGGAGTATGAGCGCTGCGGTTGGCCCATTAAGTGGGCCATATATGTAACATGGCTTCATTCCGTGGGAAGATGTCCTACGCTCCGGGAAACTAGACGGCACATTTTTGGAGTGTATCAAATTCCCGATGAAGCAATCATAAGCAAGGTCAACGAACCGCTAGTTTCTCTCTTGGTAGCGTATTGTAAGATAGTCCTAGCTTAACGGCAAAGTTTTTAATTTTGATGACTAACGCTTTGCTTTTATTAAATTGCAATCCATAAAGTAGCCATGGTTTAAAAAAAAAGTTAAAAAATTGGCAATCGCCAGACGGCTTACTGCTTTCTTGATTTGTGATCTTTGGAAAGAATTGTAAATAATTAATGAATTAAAAAATCTAATCTAATCTAATCTAAAATCTATATCTACAATTTCGTCATATACTCGTAGAGCCGTCGAGAGTGCGGAGTGTACTCTATGTAACCTGCACCTGAAAGAAGATGTGCATCATTTTATCGGAATCTATCCAATATTAAAAGCAAGTAGACGAGCTCATTGGGAAAATTATAAGCTTTCGTAAAATGGAGTCATCCTTAGCTTAAGGAGTCGAGACTTGAGTGTTCTGTACAGCTATCTGAATTCAGCAGAGCAGCTACATAAAATTTATTAGCTAAAAGTTGAATCATAACATTTGAATACAGAACGATAGATAATAGAATACACTCTTTCTCTCTCTATTTCAACCGATCTGTCCACTGAAAGATTTATTTCCGTCAAGTGAGTGCCTCCTCTATACTGTGCTAATTTCTAATCACTTATCCCACAGTGACAAGTCTTTGTTGTTTCTTTTTAAATATACTTAGATACTTTCCTCAAGTTGTACTCTATGAAAATGCGTACATACCAGTAATTATGTTGTATGTATCTGCACATGTGTATCTAGACGACTTGCATGCCGGGTGATTACACCAGATACAATCATTAACTGCACGAATGCAGCTCATTATATTTGTAAAACAAACAAAATGCGAAAGATACAATGAAATTCTTCTTTATATCTCTTTTATGCAATTTCTCCGGACAAGCTGACATCACAGCAAACAATTGCAGTCAAATGTTTACATGACTGATATGTACGAAGTACAAAAAAATAATAATTATCCGACGAAAGAATTATGTATGTACATCGGCGCAGACACTATCATTACCAGCTCAGCAAGCAGCCCACATCGACCATTGAACTCGACAACGCCATAACAGAAATATACACCTCTGACGTCATGCTGAAGAACGACACAAAGTCCAAAGACAAGATACTTTTCCACTCAAGTGGAACATCCTAGGTCAGGAGCACACAAAACGACGCAATACAGTCTGTGAGAAAAAAACATCTTCACTATTGGCTACATAAAGACGTAGATAAACACGATGTACGGGTGTGTATCTATGCGAATCTAATTTCTATCTATGTACGTCCCCTTCCCTGATTCAAGAACATCCCTTTACTCTGTGTGGGGACTTAATGATGGATATTGTTTGTTAAGATATACCCGTGTGGAATTTTATTACCCTCCAGCAAGACGCAGTAGAGAAAGTACGTAGCTGAAGAGTACTCTTCTTGTTGCGCATTTCGCAAGCAGTTTTGCTTTGTTCTGAGCGAATTCTTATTCAGTCTTCGTGCCACAGATACCTTACATCACGGATGTTTGAGTTGTGTTCATTCCACTGAGAAACTGCATTGTTATCCCACAGGTGGGGTAGATTGTTGTTGGTATACTGCTCCATGGCTTAATGTAATAAATGCGCAAAAAAAAGAAGAATGAGTGTTGTTCGTGGAATATGAACCTTAAGCCAATTAGCATTAAATGTGGCACTTTATTCGTTTACTCGTTAAAAGTAGCTAGGAAGCCGCGTTGTTAAGGTGCAAGGAGATATATACATACATATGTTTGATGTGAAGTAGATAAGTGGTGAATTAATAGCAAGAAAGAACACTAGTTTGGCTTTGTTTTGTGCTATAGCAAAGATTCAGTTAATGCTTAATTCTCATCTAAGATTTAAAGAGTGGAGATATTGTGTCACGGATAGTTGAGAGGTTTGTATACTTACGTAATGTGCTTTATACATTTCTATAAGAACAACTGTGGATGGCTTTCAAATAGCCTTTTTCGGTGTTCGATCTGTTTTGCCTGATTCTTAAACGATTTATATTTTCAATATTTCATGTAAAATTTGGTTCGTAGGGTTAATGCGCTTTTTTTTTTATAATTTGTGGGTGCAAAGGGATTATTAATACCCTTATAATGGTTCTCAGAGCACGGGCGGATAGAAAAAGGGGGGAAAGAGACAGAGGAGTTTCCGGTGTGCGTTGGCTTTAAATGTTTGAAGGTTGTAATGATTAGGAAATGCAGAGGCTAGCAGATCATTCCACAAACTTGCTGTTTGGCTTATAATTTTTTTTTTTTTTTTTTTTTTCCTAGGGTAGGTGAAAATCTTCAACAAGACACTATGAGGATAGACAGCGCGTGCTCATAGTAGTGTGGGATTCTTACCCCCTAAAAAACCCCCTTCAAAACATACTTGTTTTTTTTATTTTTACTACAACTAAGTATTCGACTTATCAAGTAATTTGCATTTCACGAAATAAGGACGTTTTGCAGGTACCTTCCCATTAGAAGTTCCTGCTAGCTCCGCAGTTTAGACGCGGTTACTTATCTAAAGCTAAGTCTAAGGGTTCCGTTCTTTTTAGACGGCGCGCGTAGTAAAAATCTTTCATCCAAAACTTGGAGGACTGTAATATTAACATGACTTTCTAGTCGACTTTTATGCTTTCTCGCTTAGGTTTGAATTTCGTCTTCGATTGTTTTAATGCCAAGATCTCTATGGATATCGCTATTTCTGATATACCATGGCGCATTAACAATACATCTTAGCACTTTGTTTTCAAAAGTTTGTAAAATTTTAATATTATTTATTTTGGTACAACCCCAGAGCTACCATATGTCCATACGGGCTTTAGCACTTGCTTATATAAAAGCAGTTTGTTCTCTATATTAAGCTTGGAATATTTTCCAAGTTACCAATACATTTCTCTATATTTATTTTCTAGTTCTTTGCGTTTTTTTCTTTACGTGCGTTTTCCATTTCAGCTTTGTATCAAGTATCATTCCAAGATACTTAGCCTCGTTTGCAAACGGAATTTGAACCGAGTTTGAAAAGATCGGCAAATTATTTATTTTCTTATAAGTAAAATTTACATGAACAGATTTGGTCTCGTTAAGTGCGATTCGCCAAACCTTTGTCCATTCATTTACTCTATCCAAAGCTTCTTGCAGTTTTTCTGTACTATCTTCGACCGTTTTACCTACTGTCAAGATAGCAGTGTCGTCGGCAAATGTAGCTAGCTCAGTGCCTTCTACTTGCGGTATATCACGAGTGTATAATAGATATAAGACTGGACCAAGAACGCTTCCCTGCGGCACCCCAGCCATTATTTCTTTAAAATCTGAATATTCATTTCCACATTTGACGCGGAATAGTCTATTCGTAAGGTAGTTCTTCAAAATATTATATAGGTGCTCTGGCAGAACTTGTCGTAATTTAAACTTTAAGCCTTCGTGCCAGACCTTGTCAAAGGCTTGAGAGACGTCAAGAAATACGCTCGAACAAATCTTTTTTTCTTCAAGTGACTTTTCGACTACATGTGTTATTCGATGTACTTGTTTAACTGTAGAATGCTTACTTCTGAATCCGAATTGATGATTCGGAATGAGATGCTTTTCTTCTATTACCGGCTGTATTCGCCTAATCAATATTCTCTCCTACACCTTGGATATAATTGGAAGAAGCGAAATCGGTCTATGAGAGGTTTTTTCATTCGGTGGTTTTCCAGGCTTAAGGACCATTATGATTTCGGCGACTTTCCATTGACTGGGAACATATTCTAATCTAAGTGCGGCGTTTATAATGAACAGAAGCTTAATTAGAGCTTTTCTTGGTAGGGCTTTAAGAACATCTCCCGCAATTAGGTCGTATCCAGGAGCCTTCTTAGGTCTAAGTTTCTTTATTTCTACCTTAAGTTTGGTAAGTGTTGCATTTCTTATTACGCTATTGTCTATATAAGACGTATTTATATTTTCAATAAGAGCTTGTCCATCAAACGGTTTGAAAGTTTCTTCCAGGTGGGTGGCAAAAACTTGCGCTTTTTCTTTATCATGCCTGGCCCATTCGCCTTGATTTTTCCTAATTGGGGCGGCTTGCATTTGAGGTTTTTTAATAACTTTTATAGCCTTCCAAAGCGAGTAATTAGAATCTTTTTCTGCCGTTAAGCTTTCTAGGTAAGTTTGCATTTCATTATACTTAAGGTTTTTAATAGATCCTTTTAGTGAGTTGCACAAAACGGTTAAGATATGCTTTATGTTGCGGAGCCCGAGTTTGTTGCCATTTTTTGTGTGCTTTTCTCTTCTCCTTAATCATCTCTTTTATTTCCAGCGGATAAGTTTGAATGTAGCTTTCCGGCGTTTTCTTTAGTTTGGGAGTATTCTTCCACGCGGCATTCTGTAGGATTTCGACGAAGCGATTAACTTCAACTTCAAGTTCATATGGCGTTTTAAGTGATACGCTCAGCTCAGTATTTGCTTCAATATCTTTTTTAAAGCCATCCCAATTAATTTTCGCGCCAGTTAATCTGACCGGTCCTACTTTTTTAATCAGAGCATCGCTTATCGTCATAATGATTGGAGAATGATCAGAGGAGAGATGAAAGCTTTCTTCAACTTGTATACAGTTGCCAGATATACCTTTAACAATAAAGAAATCGATCAGATCTGGTATCTTATTTCTATCAGTCGGCCAATATGTTGGTTTACCCGTCGAGTGAAAATCACAACTGTATTGCATACCCGCATTATAAAGCTTTCTACCTTTCTGAGAGGCGTACCTTGAACCCCAGTAGGGGTGTTTCGCGTTGAAGTCGCCACCAATAATAAAATTTGGTTTAAGGAAGTTGAAGATGTTTGTGAAATCACTTTCTTCAAGTTTACATCGCAGTGGACAATATATAGACGAAATGTTGAAAGCAAAATGTCTATTTCTAACGCGTACCGTGCTTACTTGCATTGCTTCTAATTCAATTTTTATTTCCGCTGAGTGTTCGATATTTTCTTTTATAAACAAAGATGATCCGCCTCTGGCTCTTTCCGATGGGTGAAAGGCGTGATATCCGCTATATCCCCTTATCTTAATATTCGATTGCTTTTTCAGATGAGTTTCACAGACCAAGCATATATCAATATCTTTCTCTCGCATAAATATTTCTAACTCGTCGAGTCTTTGTATGAGCCCGTTAGCGTTCCAAGTAAGAATTTTAAGCGTTTCTTTCATATTCTGGTTGAAGTGCGCGTGTTATGAATGTTGTTTTCTAGTGCAACTAGTCTCTCGAAAATTAGTTTATTTGTTTTGCACTGCTCTTCAAGTTTCGCAAGAATTAGGGAAAAAACATTGGATACATGATCTTCTGAACTACCTCTATCACCATTTTTCAATGTCGCAACTTGAGAAGGAGTCTTTACATTAAAGTTTGGACGGTTTCTTGCTTTGATCTTCCGTAAGTTGTCGGTCGTGTACGTACCCTTAACTGTCTTCGCCGCTTGAGCATAAGACTGCACGCCAATATTCGGAGATTTTGCTTCTGTTACCTTATCTCTATTACTTTCGGATTTTTTATCATTAACCGATCTTAAGTTAATACTGACGGACTTTCTAACTTTCACTGCTTTTTTCGTAGCTATTTTGGGTCTGTTCTTGATTGGTTTCATATTCGGACGCATCGAATTTTTCAGCGTATCGCAGCGTTTTTGAAGCTCTTTCGCCACTTCGCTTATAAATGAATCCCTATATTTGACAGCCTACGTCCGAAGGTGGGCTTGAGGGTAAACTGATGTGCATTCGAAGCATGACGCGTATTGCGGGTGAAATTTTGGAGAGGAGGAATGCAATGGCTATGTCGCTGGAGCATTTTTTTTTATAAAAAAAAACGATAAAAAGGGGAAGGTAAGGTTAGGTCAGGTTTGGATCGACCCTCGATGAGGATGTACTTAGACCAGAAAGTAGGTCCATTGTACTGCCGATGTGTAAGGCGGGTGGATCACCCTCTTACTCTTGGAACCATTTGCTTCGTTGAATGAAGTCGTGAATTTTAGCCGTGCAGGCGTTGCCAAGATCATTAAGATCATTGTAGAAGTATTCACCCAGAGTGGCCTTCCTGATGTTGGCGAGCGCAGGACAGGCGCACAGGAGATGACTGATGGTCTCTTCTTCCGCTTCATCTCTGCAGCTTCTGCAGAAGTCATTATGAGGGATACCTAATCTTTGGGCATGTCTTCCTATGACGCAGTGTTCAGTGAGGACATTTGTTATTTTTGAGAGGGCTCCTCTCTTGTGCTTTAAGAATCCGATGGACCTGGATTTATTGAGTGTCGGCCAAGGCTGTCTGGCGGTATGACATTGGTCTAGATGTTGCCATCGATGATTGGCTACTTTCTCGCCATCAATTTGGATAAGGTACTTAACATAAGACGCTGGCGCTTCGATGTCGATGATGCTTATGCTATCTGTACCAGAGGAGTCTTGTCGTGCTAGTTCGTCGGCTGCACAATTCCCCGGTATGTCACAGTGACCTGGTACCCAGCAAAGGGTGAGGTTGTACTGACCAGCTATCTCGTTAAGAAATATGCGACAGTCTTTCACTGCCTTAGATGTCGTAGTGCTGGATGCGAGGGATTTGATGGCTGCCTGACTGTCGACATAAATAACAATATCAGGTGTTGATAGTGTGCTAGCTGCCAGCCAGTCAGCGGCTTTGCGAACTGCGGTGATTTCGGCTTGAAAAACGCTGCAGTAGTCTGGAAGGTTAAAGGAGAGGTGTATGTCCAGATCTTCCGAGAAAATTCCGGCACCGACTCCGTCCCTGGTTTTGGACCCGTCCGTAAAAACTGACAGCGATTCGTTGTAAAGGACATTGCGTTGCGTTCACTCACTTCTGTCCGGTATCGAGTGCGTGTAGCCCTTGTTAAAATCATATTCAGTAGGCAGATGGTCAGTGGAATTGGAAAGATGACGGTGCATCGAATGTATATTGGCGTGTCCCGTGTGTTGCTCCTTCCACTGCTTGGAGCCTCTCAGTTTTATTGCCGAGCTGACAGCCAATTGGTTACTGATAATGTCAATCGGAAGCAGGTGGAGCATGGTTTGGAGCGCCGCTGTGGGAGAAGTTCTCAGTGCACCGGTAATACTGAGACATGCAACTCGCTGAGTTTTTTCCATTATGGATAGGTTGGATTTCTTCTCCAAGGCGGGCCACCATACCAATACTCCATACATGAGAATCGGTTAAATGATCGACGAGTATAGCCAGTGCATGATGCTTGGTTTAAGGCCCCAGGTGGAGCCTACTGCTTTCTTGCAGATGTATAGGGTGGCCAGCGATTTCCTGGCCCGTTCGACGACATTCTTTTTCCAAATTAGCTTGCGGTCAAGCTTTAGGCCTAAATAGCTAGCACTATTTGAAAGCTTGAGGGTGGATCCCCTTATCTTGGGCGGAGTGAAGTCAGGTAGCTTGTGTTTTCTTGTGAATAGAACTAGCTCGGTCTTCGTCGAGTTAACGGAGAGGCCGCATTTATCGGTCCATCTGAGCAGCTCATTGAGAGCAGACTGCATGACATCGGCCAGCGTCTGCGGGTATTTGCCTGTTGTTAGAATGGCGACATCATCTGCATAGGCAATAACATTGCATCCAGTTTTTTCGATCTTTAGAAGGGCCTCGTTGAGCACCAAATTCCACAATAGTGGAGACAGTACACCCCCTTGAGGTGTGCCTCGATGTACATGTCGCTTGACAGTACTACTTCCGAAGGATGCTGTTATCACCCTGTTCTTTAGAATGTGTTCTATGAAACAACAGATGGGTTCGCAGATGTTGAGCCTACGTAAGGCACTGGTAATCGAATTTGTTTCAACGTTGTTGAAGGCTCGCTCTATGTCTAGAAATGACACTAGGGTGGACTCTTTGATTGAGAATGATTTTTCGTTAGGGTGGATGATGGAGTGCAAAGCCGTTTCGACAGATTTACCTTTTTGGTAGGCGTGCTGTGACGTGGATAGTAGGGTGCTATCAATAGTGGCCTTGATGTGTAGGTCCAGGATTCTTTTCTGAATCTTGAGAAGGAAAGACGCTAGACTAATAGGTCTAAGGTCCTTTGGGAGGGTGTGCGATGTCTTGCCTGCTTTGGGTATAAAGACCACTCTTACCTCGGTCCAGGCAGTTGGTGTTGTTCCGAGCTCAAGACAAGCCTTCAGTATACAGGAGAGATACTGCCATACTATACTGAAGGCCGTCTGAATCTGGGCCGGAAAAATACCATCCGGTCCCGGGTATTTGAATGGTTCAAAACTGTTTACTGCCCATTTCAGCTTATCTTCGGTGAAAAGATGAGGAGGTGCCTGTGGGCGTGCAACATTTACCAGGGCGCGATCATCGTTGGGGGTAGGCGTGCAGCCGGGGAAGTGAGTGTCCATGAGCAGGTTGAGCGATGCTTCGTCTGATTCCGCCCAGGATCCATTGGGCTTCATGAGGACACTAGGTATAGTTTTTTTTTGGAGAGGACTTTTCGCAGTCTAGAGGATTGAGACGTGTTGCCAATACTCTGACAAAAACCGCGCCAGGATCTGCGTCTAGCTTTCCGAACCTCTATTTTGAAGTTCTTCAGACTTTCTTTGTAGATCTCCCAGTCCAGTGGTAGCCTTGTTCGTTTGGCTTTATTGAATTGCTTCCTGCTTGTGCAGCGAAGGCTGTTAAGTTCTGCATTCCACCATGGGGGACGACTGCCCACCTTTCTTCTTGTGGTCGGACAGGATTCGATGAAAGTTGTATTAAGTGCAGAAGTTAGAACGGTGTTTAGCTCGTCTAATTCCAACTGTGTAGTTGGTGTAGTGTACACTTGATTGGATAGTTTAGCAGAGAGGGATTTATTGTGTAAGCACCAGTCGGTTTTCCGTCGATTGCGGAAGACCAAGGGTGCGGTACTGTGGCAAATTTCCAGTTTGTACTCCAGATAGCGGTGATCGGAAAACGATAGACTATCAGATACAGTCCAGTTGGAAATTGCAGGATAGATACTTTGGGAAGCAAAGGTGACGTCAAGCACCTCTTGCCGGGTCTTAGTAATAAAAGTAGGACTATTTCCTCTGTTACAAACTACTAGATCGGTGCCTACTAAACACTTGAAAATAGACCTACCTCGAGGGTTAGTGTCGGTACTTCCCCATAGATCATGGTGCGCGTTGGTGTCGCACCCCAATATGATGGCTTCTCTTCTCCTCCTTGCTTCATCTACCACTTCTTTCACTTCCTTGGATGGAGCAGACTCGTGGTCTTCATAGGGTAGGTATCCTGACGCCAGCCAGATGTTGGTGTTTTTTGATTAAAGCAGTGTTACTGCTAGGTCTCTTGTGCTATGGTGGGGAAGAAAAGTTAAGTTTAAGGAGGTTTTAGCAAGAATGCAAGCTCGGGTTCTACCTACATTCTTCACGTGGTATAGCGTATATCCTGGGGCCCTCAATCCTATGACGGTGTCATCTCTTATCCAAGGTTCTTGGATCAGGGCGATGTCAAAGCCTCGTTCACTGAGGCGAAGTAACAGGTTAGCGGATGCTAAGGAAGAATGGTGGAGATTAATCTGTATCAGTTTTAGCATCATTATCAGCTGATACGGACCTCTCCACGACGGTAGCGTTTAGGTCATCGGGGGATGATGGTTCATCATCAGGGATTACAATGCGGGGGAGGGCGGGAGTGCCGAGTTTGAGGGACCTGCGATGCTATTACGGTCCGCCGTGAAAAGCCTTACATCAATTACCTTCAGACCACAACGGATCTTAAACTCCTTCGCGCGGAGTAGAGGTATTGATTCGGCAGTTAGAGAGATGACTAGCGAGCGGCCAGATCTCTTGGTGTCGTTATCCGTTTTTTTAGAGCTCGGTGGCTCCTCAAATGCCTTCCAGTCTTTGACTGGTAGGTCCGGATTTTGATAGGCAATCAGGCTAAGGACTTTTGCTGGCTCGGGCGGTTCGAGTGGAACCCAGATCCTCGCTTTCGGCCTGTGGGGGATTTGGCTCCGTTCCACTGCCTTGAGCTTGGCTCCTGGCCAGATTTCACCTATGCTGCTAATGGCAGCGGCGATGAAGTCGACCGAGCTCTGATCGTCGCATGCGATCAGCTTAACAAAGCCTTGATGCCAGCCAGTGTCTTGAAAGGTGGGTGGAGAGTTGGGATGAGTTAGTATCCGGTCGTAAAGGCAGTTCATCACTCTGCCTTCAATGAGCCTCCACTTATCGTAGGAGATCCTCCCCTCTTCGTCAGACAGGTCCACTATCGCGACTACGAGGCTGTCCTTGACCCTCTCGGAGAAGGGATTGGAGCTCACTGAGCTCTTTGTCTTCTTCGAGGCGTTGGACTCCTCGTCTACGGACCTGCGTCTCTTGGGCGCAGAGTCTATCGCGACTACGGACTGGCCCCCAGCTGGTTTGGTAAACCAGATCGACTCGATGTGTCGTTAGCGTGGGAGCGATTCTTTCGAGGAGAGGGATTTACTCTTCGATTCGTGGGTTAGCGAGTGCCCCGGGTGGAGGACTGGCGTGAGCCACGGGTGGAAGGATGGCGTGTGCCACGGGTGGTTGAGTGGCGTTGCCCACGGGTAGCGAAGTGCCGTAGAGGTTTTAGCTTCATTAGCTCGCTGAACTGTTTGGCAATGTCAGTTGCCCAGACGTGAGATTCCCGCTCTTGCTGACTCCACTCCTTTTCCGCCTTTTTGCCTAGTCGGTCAAGGATGCGGAAAGCCGCTTTAGTTTCATAACTTAGCGACTTCTTCTCTTGGTCAGTGAGCTTGGGAAGAGATGGAGGAGCTGAACTGCACGTAGGTGTAGCGCTATTCAGTTCGTCCGATAGTACGGAGCACTCGCTGACGGAATCGTCGATGCAGAGATTCTGCAGATCTCTTCCACACATGTAGTACTTTTAGAGCTGCCGACGATGTCGGCTGTTTCCGGTTTTTTTTTTTGTTGAGGTGCGACCTCAAGGTCTGTTTTTTTTGTGTTTAGATGACATTTTTGGTCCCACGAGTAGCTAGGGAAAGGGTGGTCAGTCTGCACAGAGCCCCGCATTATGCAGATAAGGCGGTTATATCAGAGCATGCCCACTGTCTCTGGATACACCGTTTGCGACTGAGCTATTTAGCTATTTTTGGTTGTCCTGGGCCCTCAGCCAGGCTGATCCTCGGCACGGTACGGTTGACACCTTGATCCAGCCCAGGGGGGGGAGAGACTAGGTAGGATGATTATCTTTTAGTTTTACTTCGAGCCTTTTCAAGTGAATCGCTCATCGTTGCGGCGATACCGCTTGGGACGTGATACGTCCCCGATGTCGATTCCAAGCGTCTTGAGCTCTAGTATAAGCCATCACACCGCGACAAGATAGATAATCAAGTGATGGATAAAAAGGGGAAAGACACGAGACATTTCTACGATGTTCAAGTGAGATTATGGAGTTCACAATGTCTCTATCACCTATAAGTTTTAAAGCGCGATTCTGAAACCTATCTAAAATGAACAGAACGGTCTTAGGTGCACCAGACGAGATGTGGGCGTTATATTCCAGCTTTGGGCGGATGAATGCCTTGTAAATCGAAGCCAGATCAGTAGGAGTAAAGTATTTCTTGCACCGTTTAAGGAATCCTAGGCATTTTGCAACATTTTTGGCGACATCGAATATGTGGTCGTTCCATAGAAGATGGTTATTGATGCACATACCAAGAATGGCAAGCCTTTCGAATTCAGCGATGCAAATACCATTAAAAGATAATGGTTGAGGGTCTTGGTTTCACTTGAGAGACAGAAGGCAGCATTTTGTTTTGGTTGCCCTAATTGATTATGCTGTCCAGGTCGGAATTCAATGTGTTTAGCATACGTTGACGTTCCTCTTCTACGGCCGAAGAGCAGGAAAGTGAGTTAGGAAACGCAAGTGAAAAACTGACGGTTCTGTCATCAGCGAAGGAATAGATTGGATTAGAAGTGACAGACAAGAGGTCATTTATAAAAATTAGAAAGAGAGTCGGAAACAATGGAGCTGGGGAACACCGGTGAATTGCAGACTTGAAGCCATCTAAGACAACTTGTGTTGAACGACCCGAAAGGTACAATAGTTTCTAATGTATTGAAGAAGAGACTCATCGATGCCATATGCACGCAATATAAAGAGCCAAATTCTGTCAAATGCCTTAGAAATATCGAGAGCAGCCATCTTTGCTACGCCGGAGTGATGGAGAGATTGGTTCCACTTCTCGGTGAAATATGCCATCAAATCACCAGTGGACCTGCTACGAAAACCATACTGCCGGTCATTAAGGAGTTTCAGTGAATCAAGATATTTCATAAGCTGACGAATGACCAACAATTTTTAATGTTGCACTGCTAACCACCCACTGACCAAAAAATCCGAATAACGATTGTCGTTCTAACCTTGAAAAAAAATTGCTGTCTCCATTTTTTCAGAATCATGTGGTTTCAAATATTTTAAGCATTTTCACTGCACGAATGCACAGACTTTATAATGGATTGTCTGTGTTTGTTTAGTATGAGTAAGTAGGTAGGTAGAATTGACTATAACAACAAGCTATGCTTACTTACTTAATGGGCTCTCAAACCATGTAGAGTCTCTGCCTGAGACACAGCATCCTTCAATCCTCGTCGATCCTGGACACACTGCTTCCCGTTACGCAGAAAAAAAATCTCTGGGATTCGCGATTACTTGGTCTTTATGCCGGAGAACTTTCGTTGCCTCAAACCTGTAGGCTGTGATTCGAAAATTCTCTTGGCTGGAGCATTGTTGTCCATTCGCTCGATATGACCGATCCAATGTAGTCGTCGAACCTTAGCTTTTTGAATTACATCTTGGTACAGCTCATAGAACTCGCGGTTATATGTATCTCCTCCTCCATTCGCCCTCCTTGCACACGGGACCTAATATCCGACGAAGTATTTTTCTCTTGAAAGAGTTTAATATTAGCTCAGCTTTGTTATTTATCGTACATTTGAGCATTAATTTAGTCCGAAGAGTTAGGAGTTTTAAGCGCAGTTGTCTAGCTAAGCCGAAGTAGGAGCGGTTTCCTATTGTTATTCTTCGTCAAATCTTCACGAACTCCTTGACCATCTCGAAGTTAAGGTCATCAACAGTGACATTCTGTCCTACGTTGCGGACAGACCGATTTTTCTTTACAGACAATATATACGTCAGTCCTATTTACTTCAAGACGAACTCGTCTAGACTGATTTTCAATTTCCGCTAATGCATAAATATATGCCGGCCCGCTGAGGTCCGATTATATTGCCGATTTCCCGATAATAGTACATTCCATGTTAACGCCCACTCTGCGCACTATCTGTTCCAGCACGAGATTGAAGAAATCACATGACAGTGCGTCTCCTTGCCGAAATCCGGTGCAAGTTCGGAATAGGTCGGACGAGTTATTTCCAAATTGCACAGAGCACTACGTATTTCCCAGCGTCGTACGACACAGTTGAATTAGTTCTGATGGGATTCTGAATTTCGCCATCGCATTGAAGAGCTCAAGACGATGAATGCTATCATACACGGCCTTAAAGTCGATAAGCGGATGGTGAGTTGGAATTCGTTCGTTTTTCAAGGATTTGCTTCAGTGTGGAAAGTTGTCCATCGTCGATAAACCGGGCCGAAAGCCACACGGTTTTTTTTGTTTGTAATCTTCAAAAGACGAAACTGAGCCCGTACTCAGTAACAGTGTGGGACTTTTACCCCCTAACTTCTTCTCCCTTCTTACCCTTTCTCCCTACGGTACCGCCTTGTTGGCATTTCATTGTAGGGATGTTTCTGACTTAGTTGTCATTTGGATTCGTGTTAGTCCTATTGGACTCTTTTCTCTCACATTCCAATATTCTTAATTTGCCCATGATATTTTTTGGCAATTTCAGTCACTGCATCCCAGGCTTTTTGGCTTTTAAGCATTTCACCAGCCATGTTTTCGGGGGTTAGTGCCACGCCTAAATTCTGCCTCAGTGTTTCCGTCTCGTCTAGAAACCGTGGGCATCGAAAAAACATATGTTCGGCGTTTTCAATGCAGTCAACACATCGTGGACAGTAGACGTCCACCTACCCTTTTCGGAGGCGTTCCAGCGTTCTTGCCACTCTCCTATGCTCTGTATCCTTAAAGACTGATGGGTTTCGCCGGTTGGAGCAGTTTACTCTTGTTCTGACGGTCTTTATTCATATTGTCGTCGCTGCTCTTCTGCCAAGATGTCTATTGGTAGCATTTTTCTATCACACAGGCTGCATCTCTGGAGGTGGTACGGTATGCGCAGCATACTCTTAATATACATACCATACTCTTTACACTGAGGCAATTCTACTTTTGTTTATTTTAGTCATCATGGCTCTTGCCTAGATTGGTGCGGCGTAAAGGATTATAGACGCTATTACTCTGGCCAAAAGTAATCTTCGACTGTGCCCACGGCCTCCTGTATCAGGCATGATTCGTGCGAGGGCAGCGCTGTCATTTGCTGCTTTGTGAGACACACTCTTGAGGTGTTTCTTGAAGGATAGTCTCGTATCTAGTACGAATTCGAGGTATTTTATGTGGGGCTTCGGTGTTATTGTGTGGCTACCCACAGTAATATTTATCGTTTCCTCCTTCTTTCTGCTGCTTATAAGAACCGCTTCCGTTTTATGTTCTGCAAGCGTGAGCCGAACTCAGCCAGTTCCGAACGGTCCTTTTTGTAGAGTTGCTTATCTGCTCAACCTCTTCCAGTAGTTTGCCAGTTACGGCGATCGCAATGTCGTCAGCAAATCCGATAATTTTTGTTTCCTCGGGTATTGGAAGACGCAAGATCACATCGTACATGGCGTTCCAGAGTAAGGGACTTACCACTGACCCTGTGGTACTCCGCCAGTTTTCTTGTATTCTTTGGGTCCGTTGTCTGTGTCGTAGGTTAAGACTCTGCGCTTGAAATAATTCGTTACGATTTTTATGAGATACGCTGGAACTCGAAAATTTCTGAGTGCCTCTAGTATATGGCTCCAGGTTGCAGTGTTGAATGCATTTTTGATATCCAGGGTAATCACTAAGCAATTTTCTTGGAGCATCCTTTCCACCTCTTGCCTTCTATCGCCTTTTGCGCAGTTTTAACCACCAAGCTGATTGCATCTACTGTTGAGCATGCCTTCAGGAAGCCATATTGGTAATTCAAAAAGCCCCTTTTGGGAGTAGTACCAACCTCTGCCTTTTCCACTATTCTGGAAAAACTCCTTCTTTCCAGCACGCATTGTACATTTCTACGAACATATCTGGGCACGCTTTGAATGCCGTTTGGAGAGCTATATTTGGAACGCCGTCAAGACCTGGTGACTTCTTATCCCCAAATTTGTTGCATATGTTCATCAATTCATTTGCAGTAACTAGGGGTATATTCAGCGGCCCTGTAGTTTCCTCCTCCCCGTAATGTATTTCCGGGTATTCTGGAAACAGTCCTGTTACGATCATATGCAGGAATTTGGGACACATGGAAATTGGCTGCCATCTCCTGAGCTTTTTCATTACTACTTTGTAGGCCAAGTCCCAAGGATTTTTATCTGCTTCGCTGCATAACTCCAGGAAACATCTGCTTTTATTTTGTTGGATGGCCATTTTAAGCTCTTTCCGTCCTGCCTTGTATAATTCATGGAAGACGGTGCAGCTAGTTGTTGTTCTGGAGCGTGTGTATAATCTCCTCGCTCGATGACATTTGCTACGCAGTTCAGCTATTTCCTCGCTCCACCAGTAGACAGGAGGGCGGTGACTATTTCTTGATTTCTTTATCATGGTGGCATCGCAAGTACTTGTTATTTGACTTATAGCTTGTGCGACTTTGTTGTTAGCAGGCCCCGTCAGTTATGTGCCTCTGGGGAAAATGGAGTAGAATAATTCTCTATCAAAAGAACTTGACTTCCATCCCCTTTTTTGTCTTGGATTTATAGGTGGTCTACTTAAGCTTGGTCTCACTGTATGAGTATTGCAAATAATTGCTTGACGATCTCTGTGTGTGTACCAGTCACTCACTTCCCATGTTATTTTCTTCGTCAGGCAGCTGGTGACATATGTAGGTGATATCAACAATTGAACCTATGTTTCCTCTGCAGAAAGTAAGTTTATTTCCCGTGTTTGCGAGTACAATATCTAGCGCTGCAAAAGCCTTAGTAGGGCGAGACCTCGCCTGCTAATTTCGGTATTATATATTACTACCCCACTCAACAGCCCATGCGTTGAAGTCGTCGGCAATGATAGCGGGGTTTTTATCCAGCGCATCGCTTACCAGGTTGTCTAAGAGTTTCTCGAACTCTTCGATCTTGAGGCTTGGCGATGCATAGCAACTGTATATGTATACGTCATTAACTTTTGCTCTTACGAATCCAGTACCAGGTATTTTCATTTTTTCTTGAAATGCACATTTTCCACAGGCCCATATGGCCGCTTTTCGGGTGGAGTCTGTTATCCATAGGCCCTTATTCATATCCTTATATGGTTCACTAAGGACGGCGATGTCAATTTGTTCTTCTCGCACAGCTTGTGTTAAGAGGTCGTGCGGAATTGTGTTGCAGAAGGGCTTAAGGCTAACGGAATAAACGTCTTTGAAACGACCATGTAGTTGAGAAAGCTGATAACGGCTCTGATACTTTTCTCCGATGTCTCTATTAGGCTGTCAGGGAAGGGTTTGTCTAGTGTGTGCTACCTGGCTGTACTTAGAGCCAGCCACTAGCAAAGGATATGAAAGGTTGCTTCTCTTTCGTTGGCAACATTACAGCTGGAATAATGTGCATAGAATGCAATGCCTAGTCTGACTGCTTGAATCCCAATGCGCCAGTGGCCTGTACTAATCCCGAAAATGTTAGCAATATCTGCACGGACTCTGTTTAGTAGATTTTGTGTTCTGTACCCGTTGTAGTTCGGCCACATCTGCATAGATATGATGCAATTGCACAACCCGTGCTATCTATTGCTGCCTTTTGACAGAAAGTGCACGAAGATACTTCCTTAAGACCCCCAACAGTACGGGAACCGCCTCCGCAAGGGACCTGGCACTGGCAGATCCCCGCCTTGCAAGTTCACCATCCCACTCATTCCCCTTCATGTTTGGGTACCTGCATTGCGATTGATCGGGAAACTACTGACTGCCCAAAACTTGGCTTGGGCCAGTAGCGCAACAATCAAGTTTGTGATGTAGTGCTTACTTTACCTCCTAGGGCTGGTCTCCGGGCAACTATACGTATAAACCCTTACACGTGTAGGCTAAAATTGTAAGTGCGGGTTGTCTAGGGCCTTGATTTTAGGCTAGGTAACGTGGGCCAGCAACCTGCGTTACCGAAAATGTCTCGCTACAGAAACCGACACTATGCCTCGGATAAGGAATGATCACATGTTGATGACTTTTTGCTATTGTACCCGGACAAAGATAGGTTTCTGAGATGTAAAGACACTCCTCGACTCGGGAAGAGAAGGTCCTAACAATGCCAGATTCCTTCAATTGGAAAACGAATTCATGCGATATAAACTGGACATTTTGGGGGTAAGTGAAGTAAGATGGTTAGAAGCGGGCGAGTACAAGTCTCCAACGCGTAACACTGTACTACTCTATTCTGGAAGACCATCCGGAAGTCCGCGGGAATATGGAGTCGGACTACTGCTAACAACAACAGCACGCAAGGGCCTAATTTCCTGGCAGCCTCATGGTGATAGGATTTTGACGGCCAGATTCCGGACTAGAGTACGACGCGTCACCATCATACAGTGTTACGCCCCAACGAATGAATCGTCTGAGGACGAAAAGGGAAACTTCTACAATCTCTTGAGTGCCGTCTTCAACACAACACCAAATGGAGACATTGTCATAGTGATGGAGGATTTGAATGCCAAGGTAGGCAACGACAACGAAGGGCTCAAACATGTAATCGGGAAGCATGGACTAGGCAACCGCAATGACAACGGCGAAAGGTTTGTGGATTTCTGCAATGCCAACCGCCTTGTGATAGGTGGCACCATGTTTGAGCACAAGACCTGCCACAAAGTCAGCTGGGTTTCCAATGACAGGCAAGCAACCTCCAATCAAATTGACCATTTTGCCATCAGCCGCCGCTTTAGAAGTAGTCTCCTGGACGTCCGAAACAGGCGAGGGGCAGATGTGGGGATAGTACGTGATCACCATCTTATGATAGGTACTCTCCAACTACGCACTGCTGCAGTTCGAAGATCCCACGACAACACAAGAATGCCCAGGTTCAACATCGATAGACTTAGTGATCCCTCAGTGCGCCAACAATTAAGGGAGCACTTTTTGCAAGGTGTGGAGGTAATCAGCAGCTCACTGCCCGCAACCATCAAAGACCATTAAAAATAAATAAATATTTGGCGCAACAGCTCTTGAAAGTGCCAGGGCCTAGCTTCTCGCAACCACTCATGTTGTGTGCGTTATATTTTTCACACGAATGGAAGGGACCTACAGTTTAGTGCCGAATCCGAACGGCGATTTGAGAAGCTTTTTCGAGACAACAATACTCTCGGATGTTTGTCAGACGTTCGCGAGAGGTGGGACCGTGAAACAACTTTTTGGTGTTTTCTGGGATTCGAACTTGGAACCTCATGCGTAGTGATCCGACACACTAACCACTTACGCCACGGCGCCCACACCAAAGACCATTGGTGTGATGTGAAAAATGATTTTACATCTGGTCCTGAAAGAATTGTCGGTCGATCGCAGGGAAGACATAGGGCGTGGCTTTCCGAGGATACCTGGAGACAGATTGACGAACGAAAACAGCTGAAAGCTCGCGTTGCAGCTACTCCAACAGCTAGAGTCCCTATATCGCATGAAGATAAGAGAAGTTCAGCGTAGCGTACGACGTGACAAGCGCAACTACATCAACGCGCTGGCTACAGAAGCAGAAGAATCTGCACGGAGGTGCGACAGCAAGACCGTCCACAGAATCACGAAAGAGCTGACAGGTGGTCGCAGCTCCAGCCAACACCCAGTGAAAAGCCCAGACGGCTCCTTGCTCATTTCGGATGAGGACCAACTCAAGAGATGGAAAGAGCATTTTGCTACGGTTTTGAACGGCGTATTCGCTAGCGATATGCTCCCAAATGAGACTGAGATGCCCGAGATGAGAAGTTCCCGAATACGCACCACGACCCCCAGTAAAGATGAGATCATTACCGCGATCAAGGCACTCAAAACCAACAAGGCGGTAGGACTTGACGGTATTCCAGCAGAGCTCTTACGAGTAGCGCCAACAACATCGGCTGAGCTACAGCTTCCACTTATAGAGAGAGCTTGGGAACCTGAGAGCTTTCCTAACGAGTGGAAAAAGGGAATGATCTTCAAGCTTCCTAAGAAAGGAAATTTAATGGAGTGCGGAAACTGGAGGGGTATCTGCGTGCTGCCTGCTGTAGCTAAGATAATAGCTAAAATTATCCTGGAGCGAATCAAACAACATCTCGGTGCCGCACTCAATGCCGAACAAGCAGGTTTCCGCTCTGGATCCTCCTGTGTCGACCACATCAACACCCTGCGGATTATCATCGAACAGTGTGTTGAATATCGACCGCCACTGCACCTGCTGTTCATCGATTTTGAGAAGGCGTTCGATAGTGCCAACAGGGAGTTTATTTCACGTGTCTTACGCAGGAGAAGTATCCCCGATAAACTAATTGCTATTATCAAAGCTACATATGAAGGCTCCAAATGTCACGTTCTGCACAGGGGAAGGTTGTCTGAGGAATTTGAGATCCAAAGTGGGGTAAGACAAGGCTGTATCCTTTCACCAATATTATTCCTATTGGTGATTAGCGATGTGCTTCATGCAGCTTTGTCGACGGGAAACGGAGGAATTCGATGGACTCTTACATCTCAACTGAAACATCTTGACTACGCTGACGATGTATGCTTACTCTCCCACAGAATTATGGACCTCCACCAAATGACAGCAGATGTGGAGAGGGAGGCAGGTGTCGTCGGGCTGAAAATTAATACGGCAAAAACTAAAATTATCAGCCTTGGAACAAACTCATCGGCTCAAATATGTATTGCTGGACAACCGGTAGAGAGAGTAGAGGATTTCCAGTATCTTGGGAGTATTGTCTCGACCGATGGTGGAACTGAACTGGATATAGCCAATAGGATCGCCAAAGCAAAGTCCGCGTTCGGGATGTTGTCCAAAATATGGCGAAGCAATGCAATCAGTTTGAGCACCAAAATAAGACTGCTCCAACGTTGAATCCGTGCTGCTATATGGTTGCAGCACGTGGAGAGTGACCACCACTATCACCAGAAAGGGGCAAACGTTCGTTAATAGGTGTCTGCGCAATATCTTAAGGATTTTCTGGCCCAATCGTATCTCTAACGAACACCTTTACGAGAGAACGGGTCAGGAATCAATAGGCACAACTATCCAACGGCGGAAGTGGCAGTGGATTGGTCACATGTTCCGAAAGGGTGACAGCTCCATAGCGAACCATGCTATGCAATGGAACCCTCTAACTCAGGATGGCAGAAGACCTGGCGCAGAACAGTCGAGAAGGAGGCACGGCAGTTAGGGAAAAGTTGGGGAGAACTCAGACACATTGCCAGAAACCGTACACGATGGCGCGTAGGCGTAGTAGAGGCCCTAGGACCCACAAGGGGATACAGGACATAAGAAGAAAAGATGAATGTTGCTATGTCCCCGCACCCAGAGGTGCGTGTTCCTGAACCGAAGACCCAAAACTCTTTGCACTGTTTCACCAGTTTGGAAGATGTCGTTGCGAAAACGATTGCCTTGATAGGAGCCTGCCTGTTAATGCAGATGGCGATGGTACTAAAAATGTGTAGGGTTTTACTAAGGTAAACAGCTAGCCTTTCATATAGCAAGTACTTCCACTTGAAAGGCACTGTAAGAATACGATAGCTGCTATCTACTGTTCCCCAGCTTCAAATGGATAACCAAAGAATTAACCACAAGGAGTCCATGCATTTACTGGGTCTCACAGTAAATTCTGGAGTACCATGGCATGACCACATATCCAACATCGCAAAATCAGCTTCCATGAAACTGAGCTATGTTTTCAGAGCAAAAAAGTACTTTAAACCTCCGCATTTTCTTGTATCCAAAGTACAAGTAAGACCAGGGCTTGTGTACCCCTTTCACGTTTGAAGCTCGGACCCAAAACAATATCTAAATCTACTTGACAGCATTCAGAGCCGAGTAGTTCATTTAATGGAAGATCCAGCACTAACGTTCAACCTTCAATCGTTGGCTCATCAAAGGTAGGTGGCAAACGTATGTCTGTTCTACAGATACTATTATGGCAGATATTCACAAAATCTGAACAGAATCATCCCAAGAAACTACACTTTGAACTCTCTACCAGGCAGATCACATTACTTGCTGAGATAAATTAAATATGGAGTTCAAGTGGCATGAAGTGCAATATAACATTCAAAGCTTCGGTTGCACATATTTACTGGGTCGCCGTTGTGCACTAAGCCGCCGTTCTTTGCACTTTTATAATTCGTTTGATGTTCTAGTCTTTTCTTAGTGCAGGGCATCAAACTAGGACAGGATAGGGCATACTACTGCGATGTACACGCATAAGACCATCTTCGGTCGAAGTTCGTGTCATCTACTAGACGTAAAGAAAACCAAAAGACTTCTATCTCTAAACAGAAGGAACATGAGCCTATTCCTACTGAATAATCACAGGACACTGCCTGATAGGTAGATATGTTATTAGAGTGGGAGTCCTATCAAATAATTTCTGCAAAAGTTGCAGAGACGAGGAAGAAGAGAGAAAGAACATTCATCTCCTTGGCACATACCCAGCGCTAGCTACTCTGAAAAAGAGACTACTAGGTGAATACTTCTTTGAAGCCCTAAGCGATCTGTCTAACATAGACATTGTAAATTTATATAGATTTATATCAAAATCTAACTGGTTTAGATGACACAACAGCTTACACTTTATCCACTCCCTATAACGGAAAGTAACTTACGCGGAGTACTCATAGTCACCATAGGTTTTCGATTGAATCAGTCACCATCCCAACCCCACCCCATATTGGTCACCATCTACCCACAAGAGGATTGTAATGTAGCAGCCACTTCCAAATGACGACAGATGACCCTCTCAAAATATACTAGCATTGGTAAAACACAACATCACGACTGCATATCAGTAACAGGGATTGATTGAGTCAACCAACTCTACTTACTCTTATGCTCCTACTACCTACACGGTGCATCTAGGTACTAAGGGTTCGATTGATTCAGTCACCCTACCTACTTACTTACTTAGATGGCGCTACAGTCCGGGGTGGACCTGGGCCTCAACCAACAAACCTCTCCAGCCAGCGCCATTACGAGCCAGCTGCCTCCAGTTGCGCACGCCAAGTTGGTTGAGGTCCCACTCCACTTGTTTGCGCCACCTGCCGTGAGGTCGTCCTCTACTGTGTCGTCCATCCGGGGTGGATTCGAAAACTTTCTTAGCGGGATCGTTGGGCTCCATCCGCTCTAAATGACCCAGCCATCTAAGCCGCTGTATGTGAACTCTTCTGGCTAAGTCGATGTCCTTGTACAAGCCGTACAGTTCGGCATTGTTCCTTCTCCTCCACTCACCGTCTATGCAGACAGGACCAAAGATCTCTCGAAGAACTTTCCTCTCGAAATAACCAAGGGCATCCTCACCCGGTTTTGTCAAAGCCCATGCCTCTGCGCCATACAGCAGGACTGGAATGATTAGTGTCTTATAGAGAGTTACCTAAGTAGTTCAAGATAGGGCTTTGCTACTCAATTGCCGTTTTAGTCCATAGGAACAACGACTGGCAAGAGTAATTCTTCGTGTGATCTCCCTACTGGTGTCATTTGCGGAGTTCGCCATAGAGCCTAGGTAGACAAAATCCTTTACTACCTCAAAATTATATCTGTCTATTGTGGCGCTCTGTCCAAGACGCCGATGATGGGTGTCCTTTTTTTGTAGACAGCATATATTTTGTTTTGCTTTCATTGACCGCTAGACCCATCTTTGCTGCCTCGATCGCAATATTCGTAAATTCTCCATTGACTGCCCGCTGAGTTCTTCCGATTATGTCAATGTCATCGGCATAAGCGAGTAGTTGTACAGACTTGTAAAAGATTGTACCTCCGGGGTTGGCTTGTGAGTTTCGTACAATTCTTTCAAGTACTATGTTAAAGAGATCGCATGCTAGCGCGTCACCTTGTCTAAGGCCTTACCTGACATCGAATGGTTCGGTGATGTTCTTACCGACTATGATGGAGCAGCGAGAGTTCTCCATCGTCATTCTGCACAAACGGACGAGCTTGGTAGGGATGCCAAGACTAGACATGGCTCTGTATAACTCGTCTCTATACACGCTATCATAGGCAACTTTGAAATAGGTGAAGAGGTGGGGCTTATCGATTTTATATTCATGGATTTTTTTCAAGATCTGCCGCAGTGTGAATATTTTGTCAATGGTGGATTTTCCCGGCCTGAAACCGCATTGATAAGGACCTATCAGGTTGTTGACGATCGGTTTTAGGCGTTCACATAATACGGCAGACAGGATCTTATATGCGATGTTGAGGAGACTTATACCTCTGTAACTGGCGCAGTTCAGAGGGTCTCCTTTCTTCAGGATCGGGCAAACGATGCTGAGGTTCCATTCAACGGGCATACTTTCGTCCGACCAGATTTTACAGATGAGCTGGTGCATGCTCCTTACCAACTCATCTCCTCCCGCCTTCAAAAGTTCAGCGACAAGGCCGTCGGCTCCAGCAGCTTTGTTGGATTTCAGTTTAGATATCGCTATCCTCACTTCCTTCTGATCGGGTTGACGGGAATCTTGACTGACATCGTCACTGTTGAATGGCTCACTCTGCCTGACAGCGGAATATTGGTCATCATCGCCGTTTAACAGTCTGCAGAAGTGTTCCTTCCATATCCTCAGCACCGACTGTGATTCTACTACTATATTGCCATTTTCGTCCCTGCAGACTTCTGTTCTGGCTTTGAAACTCTGGCATGTTCTTATTACCTTTTGGTAAAATTTTCGAACATCATTCCTGCAATAAAGTCTCTCAATCTCCTCGATCGAGCGCTTCTCATGCTCCTTTTTCTTCTTCCTGAGAAGTCGATGTTACTCTTTTCTGCTGCTCACGTAGAGCTCGTAAGCAGCTCTGGTCCTTCTATGCAGCGCCGCTTTGTATGCCTCTTGTTTAGCTGCATGTGCTTGCCGGCATTCCTCATCAAACCAGGGGTTTCGTTGTGGTGGCCGAGAGAAACCCAGTACATCAGAGGCGGCATCTCTGATGGCTTGTTGGCAACGCTGCCACTAGTCTTCCGTATTTGGCGGCAAATTTTCTGATGGTCTCTTGCGATTGTAGCTTTTCGACGTCAAATTTCCTCACAGTATTTCGTTGGATAATTTTAATGTCGTGGCTAGGGCATTGCTCATACGTCTTGTCCAAGAGCTGGTAGAAGTCATCTTTCGTCGCGTCGTCCTTCTCCTCGTGAGGGGCGTGAACGCATATTAGGCTAATGTTGGCAAATTTAGCCTTGATACGGATAGTCATGAGGCGCTCGTTCACATGCCGGAAACTCAAGACTTCTTGCCTAAGTCTGTCTCCAATGACAAATCCGCACCCGAATAGACGCTGTCCTTTTTGTCTGTAGCAATCGCCGTAGTAGATGTCGCAGTTTTTCATACTCCTTTTGCCCGGCCCATCCCATCGCACTTCTTGGATGGCGGTAATGTCTGCTTTGAGACACTCTGGGGCCTCCGCAAGTTGTTCGGCTGCACGTGGTTTGTAGAGGGACCTAACATTCCATGTGCAGACACTACGCTCGTCAACAGTAAGATCATCCGTATCCGAGGCTGTTGGTTGCTTCGTAACCAAAGGTTTTTTACGTGGTAGGGAAGTTAACCCGACGGCACAACCCCCAACCTGGAGGGCCAGATCCTTTTTTTTTGTACCCCTAGGACAAGAGGCCGGATACACCGATGTCAGTAACCCACTTCGGGGATATGAGCGCTGCCGTTGGCCCATTAAGGGTTCATCCGCCACCATCTCTTTTTCAATACCCTGACGTAGTATTGAAAATCCTTACAGACCTTAGCTTCAAATATGTCGAAGTAGCTCCGGTAAGGTATCCGCTGCTCTGTAGACGTCACCGTTGATTCCGTCGGGAGAATTCATTCCCCGCACGTCCTCCTTCTGAGGAGCTCTTGCTAGACTTCTGAGACGCATATTTCAGCCGATCAGGTCAACAAGGGATGCCTCATCCGGTTAAACATATGTGCTCTGAAGTTCACCCAGATGTGCTTGCGCAGGTCTGAGTGTTCAGCTACACATATGTACATCGTCAGACTCAGCATACGCTCATCGTTAGTTCACTATCAGATAGCTATCCAGCGGGCACCACGGGGAGGTGATGATGCGATTTTGCCACGCTACGCTCCCGGTGATTCTTCCGGTGCAATCAGCATGTCATGACAATGAACCTTAATGGTCTAAGTGTGACCTGACTCTGTCATGTCAACCACCTTAACTAACCTAACCTAACCTATCACGGACTCCAAAGAGAAAGCTGGTCTGCAAGTCTCTATATTCACATCTTCAGGTATAGGTACAAACTTACGAAAACTCATGCGAGTTTTTACGAGGCCCCCCTCCACTTGTTTTCGCCACCTGTCGAGAAATCGTCCTCTACCGCGCCGTCCATCCGAGGTAGATTCGAAGATTTTCGGGTTTGGAACGTTGGGCTCCATCGACTCTACATGACCCAGCCATCTTAGTCACTATATGTAAACCGTTCTGGTTGAGTCGATACCATTGTGTAGGGCGTATAGTTAGGCATTGTACCTTCTCTTCCACTCGCTATCTATGCAGGCTGGACCATAAATCACTCGAAGAACTTTTCTCTCAAAGTAAGTAAGGGTATCCCTCATCCAATTTTGATAAAGTCCATGCCTCTGCGTCATACAACAGGACTAGGATGATTAGTTTCTTATAAAGAGTTACCTTAGTAGTTGGGGATAGGGCTTTGTAATTCAAATGCCTTCTTAGCCCATAAAAACGACGACTGGCTAGAGTAATTCTTTGTTTGATCTTCCCACTGGTGTCATTTGCGAAGTTAAGCATAGAGCCTAGGTAAGCAAAGTGATTTACTACCTCAAAATTGTATCGGTCTATTGTGGCGTTCTGTTCAAGATCTGCTGCCTTAATACTCAATACTCGCAAATGCCACACTGACAGCCAACTGAGTTCTTCCGACTACGAGTGTGTCAATGTCATCGGCCCAAGCGAGTAGTTGTACTGACTTGTAAAAGATTGATATGTACCTTCAGTATTGCCTTGTGAGTTTCGGACAATTTTTTTAAAGTATTACGTTAGAGAGATCACATAATAGCGCGTCCTTTTGTCCTGATATCGAAAGATTCAGTGGTGGGCTTAGACTTGGATGAAGCAGCGAGAGTTTTCCATAGTCATCCTGCACAGACAAACGAGCTTGACTGGGATACCTAAACATGGCTTTGTTTAATTAATTCAACTCTATGCATGGTATCATAGGTAACCACAAGGGTCCTGACTAACATTGGAAATTCCTTACCGACCTGTGATCCAAATATAACGAAGCAGCTCGCGCAAAGCGTTCAGTAAGTTCAACTTAATTGGAACCATAGACGCCACCGTTGACTCCATCTAGGGAATTCATCCGCTGCCCTCTGGAACAAGAAGAAGTGCACTAGTGGGAAAGCACGTTTCTCTCGCCTGCTGCCCCCATAACCTCCCAGAGGGGTTGGTTACCCAATCTCAAACCATGGTACTAGGCAGCCAGCGGTCGCTAGCGTGGAGGTGGAAAGAAAGAGTTGGTAAGCCTAGACTAAGTTAGATCGTTCTGTTTTCATGTAATCGCATGCGCTACCTTTTGATCATATTGTACGAGTACGAGTATCTAATACTTCTAATATATGACCAACAGTTTCTGGTGCTGATAGGCCAACATGAAAATAGAACCAAACTCATGTGTCTTATCGCCCAATGCCCCCAATAACCCCCAGCATTGACTATTCCTACAGCTGATTAAAATTAGCATGCTCCTCGATCACTGCATGTGTGCTCATATCATTAGCAAGCTGACAAATAAAGCTACGGCACTGTTGAGTGAATTCAGCAAAAATTGAGTGAGTAAATAAATAATTTCTTAGTGTACAATCACTGTAGAATTATTCGTGTATATTACAGTCTGTACAAAGATTATACGTTCTCTCGGAACATTGAATTGGAATTGGCTGGCAGCATTCCAGCATACCAGCATCTCGTATTGCTATTTTCAAGGTACTCGTAAATCACTAAATTCAATGAAAGGAGTTTTTTTTTTAACTTTTCCAATGATAGTAGGTACTCGTAGCTTTCAAATCATTCTATGGTGATAATGTGTTCAGTAATCGATTGGTAGACATTAAATTGTCCAAGTAATGAAACGAAATCATGCAGTCGCACACCATTGGGAGTAGATGTACTCAAAATCGAGGCAAATACCAAAAATCCGAACAGTATGCAAACATTACAGCACATTCTCTCCAATAAGTTCAGATGCCGCCCAAGCACCACGTATGCGCTAAAACCTCTGAGTATGGCTAAACAGTCGAAACATAAACACTAAGAGTGGCAACGCTGAGCTACAAGCGCAACCACATTTAGAGCACACCTCAGGGAGGGGTAATCTCTTCTGCTATGGAATCTAGTTGTCAACGAAATACTCATAAAACTAAGACACTCTGGTAAAAGTCATTGCTTATACAAACGCTGTTGTACTACTAGCAACAGGTAAATTCCTCCTCAACTATTAGCGAACTATTGGGATAATCCCTGAAATCATTTACTGACTGGACCAAGCAATGTGTACCAGATTTAACCCAAACAGAACAGAGTCAATGCTTTTCACAAACAAAAGAAAAATCTCAGAAGTTTGAAACGATTTCTATCTAGAGAATTGAGACAGCTCTTGGCTGCCAATAGATCTCTATACGCAAGAGTCTGTGGCAAAAAGTGGTTTTAGAATCACCCAGTTCAACGGTTGGAAATTAAGACCAACCGGGCATACTCAGAACCTAGGCGAATTTGCAGAAACAAACATCAGTAGTGACTACCCACTGCCTTACCTTGACTTCATTAGACCCCTGTCCTACATCTTCCCAAGCAGAGAGGAATGGGATACTTTAATTACTTACATCCTTTAACCCCTCGAGGGGCATAGGGCGTCAACCACGCCTGCGCGACATCGTGTTCGAAGTTCTGCAACGCGTTTGAGCTGCCTCCAACTCATTCCTAAAGAGCTCGATTCCTCCTCAACTGTTCTGCGCCACGTTTGCCTAGGGCGTCCCGCTATTCTGCCTGCCTGGGTGAGCGGATTCCACTGCATGGCATATTTCACAATGGAGTTGTCTTCGCACAGTAAGGTGTGTCCAATCCATTGCTACTTTCTTCTTCGTATAGTAATGCTTATAGGTTCTTGGCCGGTTCTCAGGTAAAGTTGTTCGTTGGAGATGCGGTTCGGTCAAAAAATCCTCAAAATGATTCTTAAGCATTTGTTTACGAAGACTTGCAGCTTGCGTGTGTTAATGGTGTCCACCTTCCAGGTACTGCACCCATAAAGTAGCACTGATTCTACGTTGGAGCGGAACACTCGTAACTTGGTTCTTTAGCTGATAACATTGCTTCTCCAGATTTTGGACAGCATACCGAACGCTGTCTTAGCCTTCCCGATTCTGCTGCACACACCCAGTTCGGTGCCACCGCGATTAGCCGAGACGACACTTCCTAAATAAAGAAAGTTATCAACTTTCTCGACTTCCTGTCCGGCAATGTTAAGTTGAGCGCGGCTATTAGAAGTGCTCAGGGCTTTTGTTTTGGCTGTGTTTATTTTTAGCCCCACTTTGTTTGCCTCAGCTTCTAGATTGTGGGCCATCAAATGAAGATCCATTATCCGATGTGAAAGTAGACAAACATCGTCAGCGTAATCTAGGTGTTTAAGGTAAGATGTCATCGTCCAACGAATTCCACAATTAGCTTCCGTCAATGCTGTGCGAAGTACATCGCTGATAACCACCAAGAACAATAGTGGGGACAGTATGCACCCTCGACGTACTCCACTTTGGACTTCAAAATTGTCCGACACCTTACCATTGTGCACGACGTGACACTTGCCGCCCTCGTATCTAGCCTTTTTTTTTTTTTTTTTTTTTAGGTTGCGCCAAGGATGTATAATCTTCATAGATACTAATAGCCCGAGTGCTACTAGCATGCACGATTCGCAAACCTGAGTAATCGATTCCAGGAATACGCCTACGTACTAAACACACACCCTACACACTTCAACCACTCTCCCCGCGGTACTGCCGTTAGGTATTTCTTCGCGGGGCTGGTTAGCAATTATGCTCTAGTCTCCGAGGCCGCCTCTTGGGCTCTTCTTAGCGCTTCTGCTCTTCGCAGCGCATTCTGCACACATACTATGAATGAGCAGATCTCCACTCGCTCTCTGATCGTGTCATGTGACTAACAATATTTTCTGGACTTGGCAGGTTTGCTCTGTCTTCTGCAAAGCGTCTGCAGTAGAACACTGCATGCTCCGCGTCCTCCTCTTCGTTTGGGCATATTGGACACAGGGGCGAACTATCGTGTCCAAATCTATGGAGGTATTTTCGGTAGCCACCGTGTCCGGACAGGAACTGTGTGAGGTGGTAGTTACAGTTCCCACTCGCTCTCTCTGTCCATGATTTTATAGTGGGAATGAGCTTGTGGGTCCACCTGCCTTTGGTAGAGTTGTCCCACCTGGTTTGCCACAGCGTTGCTGATGCTGCCCTTTCCTCCTCCTTAATCCTTTTTGCCTCTTGCCGGTTCGAGGGACGTCTAAGGTATACTCACTGCATCTCTTCAGCGAGGATGTCGATTGGGACCATCCCAGCTAAAACGCAGGCTGCATCGTCGGAGATAGTTCGGAAGCCGCTGATCACTCTGATTGCGCAGAGCCTGTGAGCTGATGATAGCTTCTTCCTGCACTCATTTGTCGCCAGTGCACCTGCCCATATCGGGGCAGCGTATAGGAGTACCGAGCTGACCACTCTGGACAGTAGGATCCTGCGGGCGTATCCAGGCCCGCCGATGTTCGGGAGCATTCGGGAGAGTGCTGCCTGCATCAGCGATGCTTTCTTACTGGAATACTCGACGTGGGCTTTGAAGCGAAGCCTGTTGTCGAGCATGACTCCAAGGTACCTCAAGGATTCTTTGGACCTGATTATCTGGTTTCCGACCCGGAAGCTGGCGTATTCCACCTTTTTGCGGCTGGTTATTAGGACAGCTTCGGTCTTGTGGGCAGCTAGTTCCAGACCGGTAAACTCCAGCCATTCCTTTATTCTTATAACTGCCTCATCCGTGGCAGACTCCACCTCGTGTACGTGCTTGGCTACTGTAACCACTGCGATATCGTCAGCGAAGCCAATTACTTTGACTCCCTCGGGTAGTGCTAGTCGCAGAACTCCGTCGTACATAATGTTCCATAGGAGAGGTCCCAGAACCGACCCTTGCGGGACTCCCGCGGAAACACTGTAGTGCTTAACGCCATCGTCAGTATGGTATCTTAGCTTCCTATTGCTGAAGTAGTCCGTGACTATCCTCAGCAGGTAGTATGGTGTATCCATCCTGGCCAGGGATCTCCTAATGAATGGCCAGCTTGCCGAGTTGAACGCATTTTTGACGTCGAGCGTTACTACTGCGCAGTATTTCTTCGTCCCCCATTTCCACCTTTTCCCTTGTATTGCTTCAGTTGCTATATCTACTACCGCCTTTATGGCATCGACAGTAGAGCGTGATTTTCTGAAGCCGTACTGACAGTCTGACAGGGCTCCGTTTTCCTCCGCCACCGCAAGCAGTCTGTCATAGATGATACGCTCTAGGATCTTCCCCAGCGTATCGAGCAGGCATATTGGGCGATACGATGATGGTTGTCCGGGCGGCTTATTGCCCTTTGGAAGCAGCACTAAGTGTTGTAATTTCCATGGTGTAGGGAATACCCCTTCCTCTATGCACCTTTGCATCGTTGTTAGAAAGGTGTCCGGTCTCGTCTTAACAGCCGCCTTGATTGCCCTATTCGGGATGCCATCCGGTCCAGGTGCTTTGCTGTCTCCGATTTTTCTGCATGCCCCAAAGAGTTCATCTGACGTGATTGCCGGGATATGCTCCATGCTGATGTCCCTCGTGATGGAGACCATAGTAGTTGGTCTATGGGGGAATAGGTGCTCTACTATAGTCTTTAGCATTGCCGGGCATGTAAGTTGTGGAGACCTGCTACTTTTAAGCTTCTTCATCACCACTCTATACGCCATGCCCCAGGGGTCTAATTCGGCCTCGTCACAGAGCCGCCTAAAGCTCCTTGACTTACTCTCCTTAATGGCCCTTTCCAGTTCTCGCCTCGCCAATTTAAATGTGGTTAGCCGCTCTTGGAAATCTTGTCTGCCTCTGGATCTCTGAGATCTGCGTCGTGCTTGTAGGCACTTCGCCCTGAGCCGTTTAATCTCGTCGGTCCACCAGTAGCAGGGCTCGCCTCTTTTACTGACAGATCTTCTGGGCATTGCTGCGTCGCACGCTGTGGTTATGACCTGGATCAGCTGATGCGAAAGTGCCTCAGCCGATCCATTATTTGTTGTGGCACTGGTGCTTCGCATTTCTTCGAACGTGTCTTTGTCGAAGAGCGTATCCTTCCACTTTGGTCCTGTTAGGGTGGGACGCAGTCTACGTTTCTCCTCGCCGACATTAAATATAATTGCCTGGTGGTCACTGTGGGTATAGTCTTCGCTGACCCGCCATTTGGTTTTCCGCAGGAGTGAGTTGCTCATGAATGTGATGTCAATGATTGACCCCCTGCCTGCCTTTCGAAACGTTTCCGCTGTACCGTCGTTGGCCAGACTAATGTCCAGTGCTGCGAAACATTCGAGGAGAGCTCTTCCCCTTGCGTCTGTGGTTCTACTGCCCCAATCAGTAGCCCAGGCGTTGAAATCTCCAGCTATAATCACTGGGTGTTTCCCCCGCGCGTCAGCTACGATGTCGTCCAGCAGCTTTAGATAGTCCGCCAGTGTTATACTGGGGGGCGCATAGCAACTATAGAAGTGCACACCATTTATCCTTGCATATACGAAAAGGTCAGCCTGGTGGCCGACTGACTGCAGAGCATAGCTCCCGCAGGTCCATATCGCGGCTTTTTTCGTGGTGTCGTCTAACCGGCTACTTCCATTTATGGGCTTGTACGGTTCGCTTATTAGGGCTACGTCGATCCTCTTCTCTCGTACAGTTTGCGCCAGAAGGTCCTGTGCGGCGGCGCAGTGGTTTAGGTTTATCTGGACGACATTCATCATATTATCGTATCTAGCCTTGATAATAGCCATAAGTTTTTCTGAAATGCCTCTCCTGCGCAAGGCCAACCATGCTATCGCATCTCGATTCAAGCTGTCGAAAGCCTTATCGAAGTCGATAAACATTAAATGTAGCGGAGACCTATACTCAACGCATTGTTCGATTATGATCCGTAAGGTGCTTATGTGGTCGATGCAGGAGGATCCAGCGCGAAAGCCTGCCTGTTCGACATCAAGAGTTGAATCTAAATGTTCTTTAATTCGTTCTAGAATTATTCTAGCTATTATTTTGGCTACGGCTGGAAGAACGCATATACCTCTCCAGTTACCACACTCCATCAAGTTACCCTTCTTTGGATGCTTAAAGATCACCCCCCTTTTCCACTCCTGTGGAAATTGCTCACTATCCCAAGCTCTCCGTATAAGCGGATGCAGCAAGTCTGCCGATGTATTTGGCGCCGCTTGAAATAGCTCGGCAGGGATGTTATCAATACCCACCGCTTTGTTCTTCTTGAGGGACATGATTGCTGTTATTATTCCGGTTTTACTGGGAGATACGGTGCGAATTCGGGAATTTGTTGCTTCGAACTGCTCATTCGAATTCAAGATCATACCGCCATCGTCTAAGTGATTTAGCACTGTAGCAAAATGTTCTCTCCATCTAGTGAGCTGATCCTCATCCGAAATCAGAAGGTTACCGTCTAGACTCTTCACTGGATGTTGTTTGGAGTTTCGACCACCAATGAGCTCCTTAGTGATGTTGTAAACAGTCCTACTATCGCACCTACTCGCTGCTTCTTCAGCCCTTGAAGCCAGTGAGTTGACATATTGACGTTTGTCACGTCTACTGCTGAGGCCGCTGCAATCCGAGCCTTGATTGCTGTACGCTCATCGATCCGTCTCCAGGTGTCTGTAGAAAGCCATGTGCGGTGGTGTTTCTGCTTTTTACCGACATACGTGCGTGCCCCAGTCGCAAAAGCATTTTTCACAGCACTCCAGTGGTCATCCATGTTCTCTTGCAATATACTGCTGATTGCTTCTACTTCTAAGGCAAGATGGTCCCTGAACTGTTGGAGCACTTGGGGAACCTTAAGCCTGTCGATTTTTTTATAATTTACTCGCGCTAAAGGGGTTATGACTACCCTTTTTATGCATTATACATAGCGTGAGCATTAAGGAAGAGGGGTTAGGGGGAAACGAGGCACCGATGCACATTGGTCTTAAATGACTGTAGGTTATAATGGAGAGGAAAAGCAGACTCGGGGAGGGCATTCCACAAACGTGTTGTGCGGCTCATAAAAGAATCTCTAAATTTCACGGTACGTCCGAAGATAGGCTTAAGGGTAAACTGATGAGCATTCGAGGCATGGCGAGTATTGCGGTTAAAACGAAGAAGGGGAGGAATGCTATTGGCTATCTCAACTGAGCATTTTCCGTGGAAATATCGATAAAACAGGGATAGGCAGGAGACATTACGACGGTGTTCGAGCGAAGCAAAATTGCTTGTAATATTCGTGTCTCCTATGAGTCTTATCGCGCGTTTTTGAATCCTATCTAGCAAGTGCAATATGCTTTTTGGTGCACCAGACCAGATGTGAGCGTTATACTCTAACTTAGGCCGAATGTACGCCTTATAAATTGAAGCCAAATCAGAAGGGGTGAAATATTTCTTACACCGCTTTTGGAAACCTAAACATTTCGCTGCATTCTTGGCGATTTTGGTCGTTCCAACAGAGTTTGTTGTTGACACACATACCGAGCATGGAAAGTTTTTCGGTTTCTACAATGCAAGTGCCATTCATGGATAATGGCTGATGTGTAGGGTTTCGCTTTAATGACAGAAGACAGCATTGAGTCTTGGAAGCATTAAATTCCACTCTATTGGTTAAGCCCCATTTAAATATGCTGTCAAGGTCGGAATTTAATGTGTTTAACATACACTGTCGTTCTTCGTCCACGGCCGAAGAGCAGGGTCGTGAGTTTGGGAACGAATATGAAAAACTGAGGGTGCTGTCATCAGCGAAGGAATGGATTGGGTTAGAAGTTGCAGACAGAAGATCGTTTATGAAAATGAGAAAGAGAGTCGGAGACAAAACAGAGCCTTGGGGGACACCAGCATTTATTTGGTGAGATTCGGACTTGAAGCCGTCCAAAACAACTTGAATTGAACGGCCCGAAAGGTAGTTTCTAATCCATAGAAGAAGAGTATCATCGATCCCAAATGCACGCATTTTCGACAAAAGAGCTTGATGCTAAACTCTGTCAAATGCTTTTGAAATATCAAGCGCAATAATCTTACTTTCACCGGAGTGGTGCAGAGATTGGTTCCACTTATCGGTGAGATATGACATCAAATCACCAGTGGACCTGTTGCCACGAAAGCCATACTGTCGGTCATTGAGGAGCTTTTGTGATTCAAGATATTTCATTAGCTGACGGTTTATCAGCGTTTTCATGACCTTGGAAAGAAGGGACGTTAGTGCAATGGGTCGGTAGTTGGAGAGAGAAGAAAAATCGCCTTTTTTAGGTACGGGCTGGACAAATGCTGTTTTCCACTTACTCGGAAAGAGACCTGAAGAGTAGGATCGGTGGAAAAGCTTACGCAGTGGTTTTGCCAGCGAAGAAGAACACCTCTTCAGAACAATAGGGGGTATACCATCTGGGCCAGCGGATTTGTGTATGTTAAGACCTTTGAGTACTCCTGCAACTGTACGAGTGCGAAAGTGGACTTGTCCCATGGAAAATTCGACGCTCTCAAGTGCAGGTGGAAACAAAGCACTATCTGGCAGTGTGGAGTTTGCTGCAAAGTGAGCAGCGAACAGATTAGCTTTGTCTAAGGAGCTGACAGTTGTGCGTCGTTATGAATGAGCGTCGGTATAGATGACGAGGCCGAATTCTTAATGTTTTTTTACGAACGACCAAAAGTTTTTACTACCCTTGGGACAATGTAGTATTTTTTGCCTCAACTTTGGGTCGTGGGAGAATTTAACTGGGTTAATGAGGGCATTGCAGTCATTTCTGGCTCGTTTAAACTTTTTTCGGTTTTCCTCAGTTGGGTTGACCTTGTAAGACCGAAAACTTAATTTCTTTAACCTAATAGCTTCTTTACAGCTCGAGTCATACCACGCGTTTTCCTTGAGTCTAATAGCTTTTATCCTGTGAGGGATGTAAGTTCTCATACCTAGGAGAATTGTATTAGTAATCATATCAGCCGCGGCGTCCACATCGCTATCGAGGAAGCATAGCGACCAGTTAAAATTCCTAAAGAACTTATTTAATTCATTCCAATTGGCTTTCTCGTATAGCCAAACTGTTCTTTAGCTTTGTGGTTGGAGTACGAGAAATTGGCCGATATGACACAGTGGTCGGACGAACCTAGAGGCGATAATACATTTACCGTGTATTTATTAGGATCGGAACTAAGGAACAAGTCCAGAGTGTTGGTGGTATGGCCAGTTATGTCCGGAACACGAGTTGGCTCATTCACAAGCTGGGTTAGGTTATTTACCTCAGAAAAAATCTCAACATACCTTCCTTCGGGTGTTGTCTGTCCAGAGTGGCGAAGCCAAATAGAATTGTGGACATTGAAATCGCCCGCAATGACGATTTCAGAATGTGGGTACAGGGATACAATTCTTAGGATGGAGTCTGACAGCGCATCAAACTCATTATAAGTTGAATTGCTGTCAATATTTGGACTTCTATAAATGAAACAGTAGTGGATTAACTGCCTACGGACATGGAGTTTCAGCCACAAGAAATTAAATTCCGAATTGGAACATTGGCCGTATTGTGGGAGAATTTGGTAGGCTACATCACTACGTATATATACAACGAGACCGTGATGGTGGAAGAATAATGGCTCAATGCTATATCCAGGCAGATCGAATTTCGAAGGATCGGAATTTTGACCCACCTGTGTTTCACAAAGAGCCAAAACAGCTGGTCTATATTTGGCGGCGTGGACGTACGCAGAAAAAAAATTCGATCTGAGCCCACGAATGTTGCCATTATAAAAAACAGACATAAAAAACACAACTCCGACGTTAACTAAGCCGAGTTGTGAAGTGCAGATCCAACGTTAGTTTCCCAAAACAGATTATCGCAGCTGTTATGCCCATACGACAATTTGGTTTGGTCCACCAACAAAGACCTGTACACACAACCCGCTATCCACCAGACGATGCTTTACCCGGTTGTGGGTGCACGCATGAAAAAAAAGTTAAGTAGGTTTGAGCGGTTGCTGTTGACGGATGCAGTACGAAGGCGTAAATGAGCTACCATAAGATGGTGATCTCGTTCTTGTCCGACGTCAGCTCCACGTCTGTTTCGGACGTCCAGGAGACAATTTCTAAAGCGGCGACTGATCGCAATGTGGTCTATCTGGTTAGATGTTCGTTGCCTATCAGTAGAGACCCAACTGATCTTATGACAGGTGTTATGCTTAAACAGCGTACCTCCGATGACTAAGCGGTTGGTATTGCAGAAGTCCACAAACCGCTCACCGTTGTCATTACGGTCTCCCACGCCGTGAACTCCCATCACGTGCTTAAGCATGGTGTTTTCGCTACCCACCTTGGCATTGAGATCTCCCATCACCATTACGATTTCCCCATTAGGCGTTTAGTTGTAGGCGGCGCCTAAGTGGCTAAAAAAATCATCCTTTTCATCCTCAGTCGCGTCTAGAGTCCGAGCATAATACTGTATGGTGGTAATTTTTCTAACTCTACTCTGGAACCTAGCTGTCAATATCCGGTCACTATGGGGTTTCCAGGATATGAGGCAACTACGTGCTGCTGGAATTAGCATGAGTCCTACTCCGGAACTCCGTGCACTTCCAGCTGGTTTACCCGAGTAGAGCATCACAGTGCTTTTGTTGGGGAGATGTATTCCCCAGCATCGTATCATCTTATCTCGCTCAGCCCTAAGATGTCGATTTTATACGGTGCGAATTCGCGCTCCAATTGGAGGAATCTGGCGTAATAACGCCCTTCCTTGAGTGAGTCCAGGGGGGTCTTAACGTTCCAGAATCCGATCGTTGTCCGTGTTCGATAGCCAAAATCAACAAATGATCAGTCCTTATCCGAGGCGATAATATCCGTTTCGGAGCAACATTTTTTTTTTACGGTTGCGGCTCGCTGAGCCACAGACCAACCGACACTTATCCTGTTTTTTTGCCGCAGGAAGCTCGCCATTCGTCCTCTCCCGTTAGCAATATAAGAAGAAATTCCCAGATGGCACCACGAGGAGGTGGGAGTAGGGCTTATTAACAGAGCTACTAGGTTTTTGGCTGCAGTGGCTCCTTCTCGTTACTTAGCGGACCACCACATATCGGGAGATGCTGCCCCTACGAGGCCTTTGTTAGTCGTTCGCCATCCAAACAGAGGAATGGGATACAGAAAAAAATTAGAAACCTATTCATCCATACAGATGGTTCAAAAATAGGAAGTAGAATGGGCGCGGCATTTTCTCGGAAGCACGAATTGCTCAACTCGGTCGGACTTCCTGACCACAGCAGTGTTTTCCAAGCGGAGGTTTTAGCAGTGTGACTTTCGTAGCAAATGGTCTACTGCTGATTTGGTGTTCTTTTTTTATAATTTGCGCTCACTCAAGGGGTTATGAATACCCTTAGTATGTTTACACACACTAGAGGCGTTGGAAAAGATCGAAAGAGGGAAAGATTGATGTACCTGTATTGGTTTTTGAAACTCAGACGTTATGTTTCAGAGCAACTCCGGGGTGGCTTTCAGATAACTGGGCAGAGTTTTGCTATTTTTTGTCTTAACTTATATTCCATAGTATTTTTCCCCGACCACCTGATGTCGTAGGCATATCAATCATCTAACTGAGCGAACTATTTTTCCAGCTATATGACAAACCTACTGCCAGTGTTATGCTTTTGCAACAGTGTTCACACAAGCTTTCGCAATTGATCGGACTAACTCTTTTTCATGAGAAATAAATAAATGCTTGCTGACATCGGGATCTGAACCATAAACCATTAGCATGGCAATTGATGACGTTACCACTGCACCGTGGCCACCCACTGGTGATTTGATGGCATATCTCACTGAAAAGTGGAACCAATCTCTCCATCATTCTGGTGAAAGTAAGATTATTGTGCTTGATATTTCTAAGGCATTTGACAGAGTTTGGCATCCAGCTCTTTTATCAAAAATGCGTGCATTTGATATCGATGAATCTCTGCTTCAACAGATAAGAAATCACGTTTTCGGCCATTCAATTCAAGTTTATTTCGGTGTTCCTAAATGCTGGTGTTCCCCAAGGCTCCGTTTTGTCTCTGATTCTCTTTCTTATATTTTTTAATAATCTATTATCTGCTACTTTTAATCCAATACACTGCCTGACTACAGTACTCTCAGCTTCTTATATTCATTCCCAAATTCTCGTCTCTGCTCTTTGGCTGTGGAACTGACAGCATAATTAATGGGGTACATATCTAGAAAAGAGTGGAATTTAATGCTTCGAAAACTCAATGCTATCTTCTGTCGCTCAAGAAAAACATTTACCCTCAGCCATTATTAATGAATCACACTTGCATCTCCGAAACCGAAAAATGTTCAATTCTTGGTTTTGTGTTAACGACAACCTGCGTTCGAATGACCACATATTTGATGTCACCAAGAACGCTGCGAAATATCTAGGGATCCGTCCTAGGCTCGAGCATAATGCCCATATCTAGTCCGGTGCACTTAAAACCACATTGCACCTACTGATTCGCATTTGAAACCGTGCGTTAAAACTAATAGGAGACAGAAGCATTGCTGAGTCAATAGACTCGTTTGAACACTGAAATGTTGCTTGCCTCTCTTTATTTTACAGCTATTTTTACAAACAGTGCTCCGACGAAATATCAGATGTATTCCGCCCTTTCAACAATTCTCTCTCAATACTCGTCATTCCCTGAATGCTCATCAATTCATCCCCAAGCCTATCTTCGGGCATACTGTGAAATACAGAGATTCTTTCCTCAGTCGTATCGATGCTCTATACATTAACCAGTTTTATTTGTTACTAGCTGACCCATGTTCGCCTTGTTTCAACCGCCTGCCAATTTTAAGAGGAAATTCATATCTACCCTTTCGTATTAATGAAAAGGAAACGGTAGGTTAAGTAAACATGAGGAGTACCACCCTTCTTTCGTCAGCCAGTTGACTCTACTCTTAAAGATTGCGAAGAGATATTGGAAGGAAAATAAAAATAAATGATTACCTCCACTGAGCGCAGTTTCGAGATCATGATCAAAAATAAAATCAACAAAATTCTAAATATTTTGGATCAAAATTCAGTTTCTGGATGGCGGATCACGATAAAACATTCTTAAAAGTTAGACTCTAAGCAATGCCAATGCGGAAACCCCATTCAATTTCGTGCAGTCGTTTTTGCGTGATACCTATTCAAACACATTTATGCTTACAGTTTTACTATACATAGAGATAGATACGTTTTGACTAAATTATCCTAAATTTTAACCCAGGATATGAGCTACCACTGCGCCAAGTTTCATCGAAATAAGTGAAGTAGTTCCCATGTGATGCGTGCACAGAAAGACAAAGATATTCGACCCTATATAATTTTATTATATGTAAAGATTTAACATAAATAGTATATTCATTTTCAGGCCTGACTTCACAACAAGGCGGAATAACTAAACTATGCCCCTTTGCCTCAGGGAACGGAGGAGCATGCTTAGCGGGTTCTGAAATGCAATAATGGTTAAATTCAACCTTAAATAAACAGGCAAACCATTCTTACATTGTCGTCCGACATTGGTGTTCCCAAGTTCTCAAATGGAACAAAAGTTAAATATAACCTATAGGTAGAATAAAAAGAAAAACTAGACTTACATCGTCCGCCGGATTTCCTGCTCCTAAGTTCTGAAATGTTATATTAATTTAAATATATATAAAAAATTGAAAATAAAAGCTCCCTTACAGCCAAAATGATTACTCCTACAACGACGAATAAGAGAACTGATGCTTTGTTCATTTTGATCGGTTTCTGTTCACTGAATGAATGTTCGTTTAGAAGGGCCTCTATATATATACACAAATTTTGTATCGCTCCAATGTAATATTACTTTTTAATCAACCCTCAATCGATGGCAAGGGACTATTATTAAGGGCTACTACAATTTTTGAAATAGATAATTACCGATGCAATTTATTTAATTTTTTTTACCCTATTCGTAGGCCATATATAATTATATTCGCGTGCTCCAGATATAAAGGCGCTATATACGATATTGCGCAATCAGTATATTTACCGGCATAAGTAGAGCTTATCCAATTAGAATTTTTAACCAATAATATGTCATTGGCTAATTACTTCGGAAGTCCTGTTGCCACCTGTTATGGTCTGACATACTGAGTAAACAGACTGTATGGACCTCTCCATTTCAACTCGTTTAAAAACATGTTCAGCTAACTCGATACCTTAATTCCTCTGCGTCAAAATGGCTTAGGGTAACTAACCCCTAGTCTGATATGCCATTTTGACTATTTTCTAGAAAATTTCTGATGTACCTATATATTTGGATAGCAAACGACTAACAAAGGCCTGACAGAAGCAGCATCTCCCTATGGATGTTGGTTTCGCTAAATATCGAGAAAGAGGAGCCACTGTAGCCGAACACCTTGCATCTCTGTTAGTAAGTCTTACTCCCATGCATGGCGAGTTTTCTGGTTGATCTGTGGCCCAGCGAGCCGCAACCGTAAAAGCAACTAATCATTGGTCCGAAACCCAAAAATTTCCTCGGATACATGTGATATGTGACCTATCAAAAAAGAACTACGATACGATTCTGGAACGTGTGGACTCTCCTTAACAGAAAGAAGGAAGGTATGTATTAAAAATGCCTGATTCCTTCAACTGGAAAGCGAATTCATGCGGCATAACATTGACAGCTTGGGCCGAGCACCAATCGCCAACGAAAAACACTCTGTTGCTTTACTCTGGAAAACCAGCCACGAGCGCTCGAAAATTAGGCGTGGGATAGATGCTGACACCAACGGCCGGTAAACGACTCATATCATGAACACACCGCAGCCAGAGGATTTTTACGGCCAGATTCCAGAGCAGAGTGAAAAGAATTACGATCATTCAGTGTTTTCCTGCTATCCAGTATGTTACAATGAAGTGCTTACAGTCAGCTAAGCGCTATTCACAACTTGACACCAAACGGGGACATCGTCATTGTAATGGGAGATTTGGTGCAAAAATAATGCAAAAACGTCCAAAACGCAATTTTGGCCTTTATTGCATGAAGTACCACAAGGGTCAAAGCTACGAACTTTTACATGTGCCAAAAAAAAAAAAAAAAATGCCTTCGCATATGCAGACGATATCACTATCACAGTATGATACATATGTGTCTTTGGAGACTACAACAGCAATGATGCAAAAGGAATTCAATGAAGTTGATAAGTGGTGTCACGATATGGGTTTAGTTTTAAACCTACATCCAAAACTGGGAGCATTTGCATTTGGTAGGAAAACGGGGACGTTGCTAAGACGTTAGCCCAAAATATCGAGATTGTGGATGAATTCAAAAATCTGGTGTGTACTGGTGTAAATCTGGTGTGTACAGAAGCTTCAGATGGAATGAAAAAATTTAAAAAAAGAAGATCCGAATTGAAAAAGCGATTTTTGGGTAGTAGGTGCTAAAATAGGTTTACTATGCACTCGTAGAGTCAAAGCTCAGATACGATATTTGGCCGGCATATTTGAGCCGGCGACGCCTGCCGCCCTCTTCACATCTGCTGTCATTTGGTGGAGGTCCATAATTCTGTGGGAGAGTAAGCATACATCGTCAGCGTAGTCAAGATGTTTCAGTTGAGATGTAAGAGTCCATCGAATTCCTCCGTTTCCCGTCGACAAAGCTGCATGAAGCACATCGCTAATCACCAATAGCAATAATATTGGTGAAAGGATACAGCCTTGTCTTACCCCACGTTGGATCTCAAGTTCCTCAGACAACCGTCCTCTGTGCAGAACATGACATTTGGAGTCTTCATATGCAGCTTTGATAATAGCAATTCGTTTATCGGGAATACCTCTCCTGCGTAAGGCACGCCAAATAAACTCCCTTTTGACACTATCGAACGCCTTCTCAAAATCGATGAACAGCAGGTGGAGTGGCGATCGATAATCAACGCACTGTTCGATGATAATCCGCAGGGTGTTAATGTGGTCGACACAGGAGGATCCAGAGGGGAAACCTGCTTGTTCGGCATCAAGTGTGTCTTCGAGATGTTGTTTGATTCGTTCCAGCATGATTTAAGCTATTATATTAGCTACAGCAGGCAGCACGCAGATACCCCTCCAGTTTCCGCACTCCATTAATGTTCCTTTCTTAGGATGCTTGACGATCATTCCATTTTTTCACTCGTTAGAAAGCTCTCAGTTTCCCAAGCTCTAGGTATCTATAAGTGGAAGCAGAAGCTCAGCCGATGTTGTTGGCGCTGATCGTAAGAGCTCTGCTGGAATACCGTCAATTCCTATCGCCTTGTTGGTTTTGAGTGCCTTGATCGCGGTAGTGATCTCATCATTACTGGGAGTAATGGTGCGTATTCGGGAACTTCTCACCTCGGGCATCTCAGTCTGATTTGGGAGCATATCGCTAGCGAATACGCCGTTCAAAACCGTAGCAAAGTGTTCTTTTCATCTATTGATCTAGGCCTCATCACTGGGTGTTAGCTGGAGCTGCGACCACCTGTCAGCTCTTTGGTGATTCTCTAGGCGGTCCTGCTGTCACACCTCCGTGCAGCTTGTTCTGCTTCTGTAACCAACGTGTTGATGTTGTTGCGCCTGTCACGTCACACGCTACGCTGAACTTTTCTCATCTTCATGCGATATAGGGACTCTAGCTCGCTTCTCCCTGCTGCTGGAGTAGCTACAACGCGAGCTTTCAGCTGTTTTCGTTCATCAATCCGTCTCCAGGTATCCTCGGAAAGCCACGCCCTATGTCTTCCCTGCGATCGACCGACAATTCTTTCAGCACCAAATGTAAAAACATTTTTCACAGCACACTAATGGTCTTAGATGGTTGCGGTCAGTGAGCTGCTGATTTCTTCCACACCTTGCGAAAAGTGCTCCCTTAATTGTCGGCGCACTGAGGGATCACTAAGTCTATTTATGTATGTTGAACCTCGGCATTCTTGTGTTGTCGTGGGATCTTCGAACTGCAGCAGTGCGTAGTTGGAGAGTAGCTTTCATAAGATGGTGATCTCGTACTATCCCCACATCTGTCCCTCGCCTGTTTCGGACGTCCAGGAGACTACTTCTAAAGCGGCGGCTGATGGCAAAATGGTCAATTTGGTTGGAGGTTGCTTGTCTGTCGTTGGAAACCCAGCTGACTTTGTGGCAGGTCTTGTGCTTAAACATGGTTGGCATTGCATAAATCCACAAACCTTTCGCCGTTATCATTGCGGTTGCCTAGTCCATGCTTCCCGATTACATGTTTGAGCATTGCGATGATCGGGGTATATTGCTTTTAAATGATATGAGCTCTTTGTCATTGCCTTGTTCTTTAGCTAACTATTGTAAACTGTATGAAAGAAGTTCAATGCAGTCGGCATTTGGTTGTGAGAGACTAACTGTAACGACGTTAAGTGATCCTTTGACGTATCTAATATCGCTGGTGAATTGCGATATGAAATCTAATTGACGTCCCTGCCTTGGACTTCGCTACGTTTTAATCCATAGAGCTGTAGTTAGAGGCTTGTGGTTAGTAAACACACAAAAATCCTAACCCTCAACAAAATTTCGAAAGTACTTGATTGCCAATAATTCGCGGTCGAAAGCAGAATAACGTGTTTGGGTAGCTGTGGGCTTCTTGCTGAAGAATGCAATTGGTACCCAGTTCTCTCTATTTTGTTCTTGCATTACCGCTCCTACGTCAGTGTTGGAAGCATCTGTTGTGATACTTAATTTTGTATAAATAAAAAATTATTTTTGGAATAAAATAAAGTTTGTATAACGTGTACCGGGAAGCGGTTTTGTCTTAATTAATTTAATAATATTAAATTTTATCTTAATTACTTTGATAAGAAAACATATACGAGTATGTACTTGTGTATATATAAAAATGCAACGAAAGAATGTATGAATTTGTTACTTGCGGAATTGTGGTGATGACGCCGAAACTTGCAGCGATGGTTGATGACGGCTTTGGTAATTTGATTGATGACTGCGTTGGCGATGGTGGTTGTCGCTGGCGCCGACTATGGTGGATGTTGATATCGTTGGCGACGGACTGTCCTCGATAAGCAGGGCTTTTGTCGTCCCCTACTGTTGCGATGTGGAGTAGTGTTCCAATTGTGGCGCACTAATTGTGGTATTGCTTACGTTCGGGGTCACCAGTTATTGCACCCTGTGCAATATGGTATTTACCATTTTCTTTTAACTTATGATTGAATTTAAAACAAAAGATAAATTTTCCTTAGGTTGCTTTATTGTAGTACTGCAAAATTTACAAAACTAATTATTACTTTGGGGTCGACCGAACAGCTTGTCGCTACCGCTGCTCTTGGTATAATAATGATGAAATACAATTTTGGTTTGCCTACGTGCCATCACGCCTGACATTTATGAATGGTATCCTAAGGGCGCCATGACTTAAGTGGTTAGTGTGTCGGATCACTACGCATGAGGTTCCAAGTTCGAATCCCAGAAAACACCAACAAGTTTTTCCACGGTCCTACCTCTCACGAGCGTCTGATAAACATCCGAGAGTGTTGTTGTCACGAAAAAGCTTCTCAAATCGCCGTTCGAATTCGGCACTAAGCTGTAGGTCCCTTCCGTTCGTGTGAAAAATATAACGCACACAACATGGTTGCGAGAAGCTAGGCCATGGCACTTAAAGAACAGTTGCGCCAAATATTTTTTTTTTTTTTTTAAGAAGCTCCATCTCTTGATGGATATACTTTTTTATGCCACGCTTACATTTCTGTAAGGTACGCTACAGATATACCCCACATTCAGCACATTGAAGACTTCACTTCTAGGTCGTCTTTTTCGCGATATGATTGGTAGTGCAGACTTTTGAAGTCTTTGTAAATCGTTTATGTATCCTTTTGCTGCATTACCCCAAGGCAAAATATCGTATCTGAGCTTTGACTCTACGAGTGCATAGTAAACCTATTTTAGCACCTACTACCCAAAAATCGCTTTTTCAAATCGGATCTTCTTTTTTTAAATTTTTTCATTCCATCTGAAGCTTCTGTCGATAATTACACACCAGATTTTTGAATTCTTTTGAGCTAGCGTCTTAGCAAGGTCCTCGTTTTCCTACCAAATGCAAATGCTCCCAGTTTTGGATGTAGGTTTAAAACTAAACCCATATCGTGACACCACTTATCAACTTCATTGAATTCCTTTTGCATCATTGCTGTTGTAGTCTCCAAAGACACATATGTATCATACTGTGATAGTGATATCGTCTGCACCAAATCTCCCATTACAATGACGATGTCCCTGTTTGGTGTCAAGTTGTGAATAGCGCTTAGCTGACTGTAAGCACTTTATTTTAACGTACTGTATAGCAGGAAAACACTGAATGATCGTAATTCTTTTCACTCTGCTCTGGAATCTGGCCGTAAAAATCCTCTCGCTGCGGTGTGTCCATGATATGACTCGTTTACCGGCCGTTGGTGTCAGCATCAGTCCCACGCCGAATTTTCGAGCGCCCCCGGCTGGTTTTCAAGAGTAAAGCAACAGAGAGTTTTTCGTTGGCGATTGGTGCTCGGCCCAAGGTGTCAATGTTATGCCGCATGAATTCGCTTTCCAGTTGAAGGAATCAGGCATTTTTAATACATACCTTCCTTCTTTCTGTTAAAGAGAGTCCGCACGTTCCAGAATCTTATCGTAGTTCTTTTTTGATAGCTCACATGTCACATGTATCCGAGGAAATTTTTCTGGTTTCGGACCAATATTTAGTTGTTTTTACGGTTGCGGCTCGCTGGGCCACAGATCAACCAGAAAACTCGCCATGCATGGGAGTAAGACTTACTAATAGAGATGCAAGGTGTTCGGCTACAGTGGCTCCTCTTTCTCGATATTTAGCGAAACCAACATCCATAGGGAGATGCTGCTTCTGTCAGGCCTTTGTTAGTCGTTTGCTATCCAAATATATAGGTACATCAGAAATTTTCTAAAAAATAGTCAAAATGGCATATCAGAAGAGGGGTAAGTTACCCTAAGCCACTTTGGCGCAGAGGAATTAAGGTATCGAGTTAGCTGAACATGTTTTTAAACGAGTTGAAATGGAGAGGTCCGTACAGTCTGTTTACTCAGTATGTCAGACCATAACAGGTGGCAACAGGACTTCCGAAGAAATTAGCCAATGACAATGAATATTAGTTAAAAAATCTAATTGGATAAGCCCTACTTATGCCGGTAAATATACTGATTGCGCAATATCGTATATAGTGCCTTTATATCTGGAGCACGCGAATATAATTATATATGGCCTACGAGTAGGCTAAAAAAAATTAAATAAATTGCATCGGTAATTATTTATTTCAAAAATTGTAGTAGCCCTTAATAATAGTCCCTTGCCATCGATTGAGGGTTGATTAAAAAGTAATATTACATTGGAGCGATACAAAATTTGTGTATATATATAGAGCCCCTTCTAAACGAACATTCATTCAGTGAACAGAAACCGATCAAAATGAACAAAGCATCAGTTCTCTTATTCGTCGTTGTAGGAGTAATCATTTTGGCTGTAAGGGAGCTTTTATTTTCAATTTTTTATATATATTTAAATTAAACTAACATTTCAGAACTTAGGAGCAGGAAATCCGGCGGACGATGTAAGTCTAGTTTTTCTTTTTATTCTACCTATAGGTTATATTTAACTATTGTTCCATTTCAGAACTTGGGAACACCAATGTCGGACGACAATGTAAGAATGGTTTTCCTGCTTATTTAAGGTTGAATTTAATCATTATTGCATTTCAGAACCCGCTAAGCATGCTCCTCCGTTCCCTGAGGCAAAGGGGCATAGTTTAGTTATTCCGCCTTGTTGTGAAGTCAGGCCTGAACATGAATATACTATTTATGTTAAATCTTTACATATAATAAAATTATATAGGGTCGAATATTTTTGTCTTTCTGTGCACGCATCACATGGGAACTACTTCACTTATTTCGATGAAACTTGGCGCAGTGGTAGCTCATATCCTGGGTTAAAATTTAGGATACTTTTTGTCCCGCCAAATGAAAGATTTCCTAGATAGTCCAAACGTATCTATCTATACGTATAGTAAAACTGTAAGTATAAATGTGTTTGAATAGGTATCACGCAAAAACGACTGCACGAAATTGAATGGTGTTTCCGCATTGGCATTGCTTAGAGCCTAACTTTTAAGAATGTTTTATCGTGATCTGCCATCCAAAATCTGAATTTTGATCCAAAATATTTAGAATTTTATTAATTTTTTTTTTAATCATGATCTCGAAACTGCACTCAGTGGAGGTAATCATTTATTTTTATTTTCCTTCCAATATCTCTTCGCAATCTTTAAGAGTAGACTCAACTGGCTGACGAAAGGAGGGTGGTACTCTTCATGTTTACTTAATCTACCGTTTCCCTTTCTTTAATACGAAAGAGTAGGTATGAATTTCGTCTTAAAATTGGCAGGCGGTTAAAACAATTCGAACATGGGTCAGCTAGTAACAAATAAAATTGGTTAATGTATAGAGCATCGATACGACTGAGGAAAGAATCTCTGTATTTCACAGTACGCCCGAAGAGAGGCTTGGGGATGAATTGATGAGCATTCAGGGAATGACGAGTATTGAGAGAGAATTGTCGAAAGGGCGGAATACATCTGATATTTCGTCGGAGCACTGTTTGTAAAAATAGCTATAAAATAAAGAGAGGCAAGCAACATTTCAGTGTTCAAGCGAGTCTATTGACTCAGCAATGCTTCTGTCCCCTATCAGTTTTAACGCACGGTTTCAAATGCGATGCAGTAGGTGCAATGTGGTTTTAAGTGCACCGGACTAGATATGGGCATTATGCTCGAGCCTAGGATGGAACCCTGACATTTCGCAGCGTTCTTGGTGACATCAAATATTTGGTCATTGGAACGCAGGTTGTGGTTAACACAAAACCAAGAATTGAACATTTTTCGGTTTCGGAGATGCAAGTGTGATTCATTAAAAATGGCTGAGGGTAAATGTTTTTCTTCAGTGACAGAAGAGTTTTAGAAGCATTTAATTCCACTCTTTTCTAGATATGCACCCCATTAATTATGCTGTCAGTTCCACAGCCAAAGAGCAGAGACGAGAATTTGGGAATGAATATAAGAAGCTGAGAGTACTGTAGTCAGGCAGTGTATTGGATTAAAAGTAGCAGACAAGAGATTATTAAAAAAAATATAGGAAAGAAAATCGGAAACATAACAGCGAAAAAAACTTTTTTATTTTTTTTCCGAGGGTAGGTGAAAATCTTCAACAAGGCACTATGAGGATAGACAGCGCGTGCTCATAGTAGTGTGGGATTCTTACCCCCTAGAAAACCCCCTTCAAAACATACTTGTTTTTTTTATTTTTACTACAACTAAGTATTCGCCTTATCAAGTAATTTGCATTTCACGAAATAAGGACGTTTTGCAGGTACCTTCCCATTAGAAGTTCCTGCTAGCTCCGCAGTTTAGACGCGGTTACTTATCTAAAGCTAAGTCTAAAGGTTCCGTTCTTTTTAGACGGCGCGCGTAGTAAAAATCTTTCATCCAAAACTTGGAGGACTGTAATATTAACATGACTTTCTAGTCCACTTCTATGCTTTCTCGTGTAGTTTTGAATTTCGTCTTCGATTGTTTTAATGCCAAGATCTCTGTGGATATCGCTATTTCTGATATACCATGGCGCATTAACAATACCTCTTAGCACTTTGTTTTCAAAAGTTTGTAAAATTTTAATATTAGTTATTTTTGTACAACCCCAGAGTTGTATACCATATGTCCATACGGGCTTTAGCACTTGCTTATATAAAAGCAGTTTGTTCTCTATATTAAGCTTGGAATATTTTCCAAGTAACCAATACATTTCTCTATATTTATTTTCTAGTTCTTTGCGTTTTTTCTTAACGTGCGTTTTCCATTTCAGGTTTGTATCAAGTGTCATTCCAAGATACTTAGCCTCGTTTGCAAACGGAATTTGAACCGAGTTTGAAAAGATCGGCAAATTATTTATTTTCTTATAAGTAAAGTTTACATGAACAGATTTGGTCTCATTAAGTGCGATTCGCCAAACCTTTGTCCATTCATTTACTCTATCCAAAGCTTCTTGCAGTTTTTCTGTAGTATCTTCGACCGTTTTACCTACTGCCAAGATAGCAGTGTCGTCGACAAATGTAGCTAGCTCAGTGCCTTCTGCTTGCGGTATATCACGGGTGTATAATAGATATAAGACTGGACCAAGAACGCTTCCTTGCGGCACCCCAGCCATTATTTCCTTAAAATCTGAATATTCGTTTCCACATTTGACGCGGAATAATCTATTCGTAAGGTAGTTCTTCAAAATATTATATAGGTGCTCTGGCAGAACTTTTCGTAATTTAAACTTTAAGCCTTCGTGCCAGACCTTGTCAAAGGCTTGAGAGACGTCAAGAAATACGCTCGAACAAATCTTTTTTTCTTCAAGTGATTTTTCGATTACACGTATTATTCGATGTACTTGTTCAACTGTAGAATGCTAACTTCTGAATCCGAATTGATGATCCGGAATGAGATGCCCTTCTTCTATTACCGACTGTATTCGCCTAATCAATATTCTCTCGAACACTTTGGATATAATTGGAAGAAGCGAAATCGGTCTATAAGACGTTTTTTCATGCGGCGGTTTTCCGGGCTTAAGGACCATTATAACTTCGGCGACTTTCCATTGACTGGCAACATATTCTAGTCTATGTGCGGCGTTTATAATGAACAGAAGTTCAATTAGAGCTTTTCTTGGTAGTGCTTTAAGAACCTCTCCCGTAATTAAGTCGTATCCAGGAGCCTTCCTAGGTTTAAATTTCTTTATTTTTCCTTAAGTTCGGTAAGTGTCGCATTTCTTATTATGCTATTGGCTATATAAGGCGTATTTATATTTTGAATAAGAGCTTGTCCATCAAACGGTTTGAAAGTTTCTTCCAGGTGGGTGGCAAGAGCGTGCGCTTTCTCTTTATTATGCCTTGCCCATTTGTTTTGATTTTTCCTAATTGGGGCGGCTAGAATTTGAGGTTTTCTAATACCTTTTATAGCCTTCCAAAGCGAGTAATGAGAATCTTTTTCTGCCGCTAAGCTTTCTTGGTAAGTTTGCATTTTATTGTTCTTAATGTTTTTAATAGATCTTTTTAGTGAGTTGCACAAACGGTCAAGATGTGCTTTATGTTGCGGAGCCCGAGTTTGTTGCCATCTTTTACGCGCTTTTCTCTTCTCCTTAATCATCTCTTTTATTTCTTGCGGATAGGTTTGAATGTAACTGGCCGGCGTTCTCTTTGGTTTGGGAGTATTCTTCCACGCGGCTTCCTGTATGATTTCGACGAAGCGATCAACTTCGCTTTGCGCCGTGGCGTAAGTGGTTAGTGTGTTGGATCACTACGCATGAGGTTCCAAGTTCGAATCCCTGAAAACACCAAAAAGTTTTTTCACGGTCCCACCTCTCGCGAGCGTCTGACAAACATCCGAGAGTATTGTTGTCACGACAAAGCTTCTCAAATCGCCGTTCGGATACGGCACTAAACTGTAGTTCCCTTCCATTCGTGTGAAAAATATAACGCACACAACATGAGTGGTTGCGAGAAGCTAGGCCCTGGCACTTTAAAGAGCTGTTGCGTAAAATATTTGTTTGTTTGTTTTTTTTTGATCAACTTCAACTTCAAGTTCATATGGCGTTTTTAGTGATACGCTCAGCTCAGTATTTGCTTCAATATCTTTTTTAAAGTCATCCCAATTAGTTTTTGCGCTGGTTAATCTGGCCTGTCCTACTTTTTTAATCAGACCATCGCTTATTGTCATAATGACTGGAGAATGATCAGAGGAGAGATCAAAGCTTTCTTCAACTTGTATACAGTTGCTAGATATACCTTTAACAACAAAGAAATCGATCAGATCTGGTATCTTATTTCTATCAGTCGGCCAATATGTTGGTTTACCCGTCGAGTGAAAATCACAACTGTATTGCATACCCGCATTATAAAGCTTTCTACCTTTCTGAGAGGCGTACCTTGAACCCCAGAATGGGTGTTTCGCGTTGAAGTCGCCACTAATAATAAGATTTGGTTTAAGGAAGTTGAAGATGTTTGTGAAATCACTTTCTTCAAGTCTACATAGCAGTGGACAATACCACCTTGATCAAAAAGTTCCCGGAATAAAAAACGTGTGGTGTTCCCATCGTTCCGATTTGAGTTCTGTTTTCTTTGTTAAGTTGGTACATCTGTTGTTGATATTCTCTCTAAATCTTAGCGTCATAGCTTGACATTTGCAAAAGTTACGTAGCCAAGAGTACATCTATCTCTGTGTGTATTGGCGATTTGTTACAATTTTAGAAATGGATTTAAATTTGCAATAATGAACTTTGATTAAATTTTGCGTAAAAAACTGATTTAATGGTGCGCCTAGACGCAAAGCTTAAGTGGAAACCACACGTTAAAAAGAAGCACGAAGAGCTCGAAATCAGATTTAGAGAAATGTATTGGCTACTCGGAAGATACTCGAAGTTAAGCGTATACAACAAACTGCTTCTGTATAAGCAAGTGCTAAAACCATCTTGGACATATGGTATACAACTTTGGGGATGTACCAAACCAAGCATAATGGCTCTACTGCAAGCATTTCAAAAAAAAAATACTAAGAGCAATCGTGAATGCTCCTTGGTATATAAGAAATAGTGATATTCACAGAGATCTAGAAATTGCTACCGTGAGGGACGAAGTAACAAACTTTGCTCGCAAACTTCGTACCCGTCTTCATGTTCATTGCAATAATGAAATAATCCGTACTATGGACGTGACAAACCTTGAGCGCCGACTACAAAGAACAAGACCTTTCGACCTAGCGCCGTAAGGAAAACCGCATGTAATGACGGTATTAGTAGGTGCCTTCACTGGAAAGCTACCTACCTCACGCGATTAACACTACAGAAGCGTAAACTACTCGTTAAGGCAACTTAGTCGTAGTCATCACAAAAATGATAAAATGAGAGGGACGAATTTCCTACTACTATGAGTACGCGCAGCCGGTTCTCATAGTGCCTCTCTGAGGGGGTGAGGTTTAGCCCGTAGGCATATACTGACTAGCACTGATGGCATTGTCAGATATATGAATCGGGCATAACCAATGGTACGGACCATTGGTATCTTTTGAAGATTCCTGCACCTCCAGGCGCAACCAAAAAAAAAAAAAAAAATGGTGCGCGAACGTTGGAAATGTTGGAAAATTGTTTAGGCAACGATTCTCTAAAGAAAACGGTCGTTTACCAGTGGCACCAGCGGTTCAAAAGTGGTCGTGAGTCAATCGAAGATGATGAACGCAGTGGTAGACCATCGACATCGAAAACCGGCGAAAACATTGATAAAGTAAAAGAAATGTTGGTCAATAACCGCAAATTAACCATCAGAGAGATAGCGGAGGACTTGAACATTGCCTATGGATCCGTCCAAGACATTTATTTATTTATTTTATTTACTTGAACAGCTTATACACATTAAGACATAGTATCTTATAACTAGTGATAAGCTATTAATTAACATTGTATGAAAGTTCAGATAGATCATTTATAATACCTTATTTTCATATTCATTTCATTTACATAGTTCATTGTTCGGAAAAAAAGGACAGAAAATGTATTAACTTAACTTGAAGAAGAGGGAATACAATTATAATTTTTAATTATTGTGTAAAATATATCTTTATTTTGCTTTTAAATGTTGTAGCATCATCTATTTCCCTTAAAGGTCGCGGTAGGGAATTCCACAAGCGCGTGGCATGAACAAAAAATTCACGTTCGGATGTAAGGGAAGCATAACGCGGGTGAATTAACATTCGAGACCTGTTTGAAGACGCCATTCTTAGTTCCTCATAGAGATAGGGAGGTTGGTGGTTAAGCAAAATGTTTGAGAGCAGAATTAGTGTACGATATTGAAGAAAATTGTCAAAGGTCATCCCTAGAAGGTTTTTAGAGAGATTAGATACCCTATCATATCTTCGTAAGCCGAAAATGTATCGTATTAGGCTATTAAATGTAACATTGAACCTACGTTTGCTTACGGAATCACAATTTGAATAGATTTCACATCCATAGATCAAGGTAGGTATGACTAGTGTTTTCGCCAACATCATGCGCGTTTTTATTGGTGTGTAAGATTGAGTTGGCCACATAGTCCGAAGGATGCCATATGTCTTTCCCACAACGATGTTTATGTGGTTGTTCCAAATTAGTGTACGGTTAAAAACCATACCCAGATTTTTGGCTGTATCGACATATGTTATTGGAGCGTTATTTAAGATGACGGGGGGAAATACGAGAGGTCGACAACATTTTTTGAGACAACAAGAGACATAGACTTCTGAGGGTTCAATAAAAGACCGTTTTGCTGAGACCAACGTGAGATGTTGTCCATATCCTCATTGACACAGTGAACGCAATGATCGATTAGACCAAGTTGGCAGCTCAAATACATTTGGACATCATCGGCGTACATATGTATTGAGCAGTGTTTTGCAACCGACGTCAGTTCATTCACGTACAGCGAGAATAAAAGAGGGCCCAAAATAGAGCCCTGGGGGACACCACGCGTTGTTGGTAAGAAATTAGATATTCTGTTGTTACATACAACTGCTTGCGTTCGATCGGTAAGATAGGAGTGCAGAAGCTTAACAGCGCATGGTGAAAAATTAAACGAATGGTGAAGCTTCTCACATAAAATGGAGTGGTCCACCGTATCGAATGCTTTCGAAAAGTCGAGAAGGATTAAAAATGTTACTTTATCCCCGTCCATTGCTTGCCGTAGATCTTCGGTGACACTTACGAGGGCTGTAATACAACTATGATTTTTCCGAAAACCAGATTGATATGATGTGAGCAAGTTCGAACTACCAAGGTAAAAAGACATTTGTCGTTGCAAGATTCTTTCAAACACCTTAGATAAAAAAGGCAGAAGAGAAATAGGTCTAAATTCATCTCCCTTGGAATTTTTAGCAACAGGCAGTATTTTAGTCAACTTCCATTGTCCCGGAAATACACCTGTTGTTAGAATGGTGTTAAAAGTGAAAGTTAAGAAGGGAAGTAGGATAGGAAGAATCAATTTCAAAAACGATGGGTGCATCTCATCGAATCCAACCGCGTTTGACCTAATAGAGAGTAAACTGGCAACGACATCTGTACTGTCTACCGCTCTGAAGCTGAAGCTAGTACTAGAGAGCAGTCTATGAGGATTGCTAGTAGAAGCTTCTGTCGAACTAGTGTTCGGTACAGGGGGTGCTGGCTGTGAAACAAATTTACGATTAAGGTCATTGCAGTCGATATCATCTACACAGTTGGTTTTGCTTTGACAATTCCCATTTGGCGTAGATTGTTCCACAGCTGCCGTCCGCTCAGGGATGAGTTAAATCGGTTGCAGTAAAACTTTGATTTTGCGGTACGAATCATCATAACGACTTTGTTCCGAAGTGAGCGATACGAGCAGTGGTGTTCCTCTAACCGGAAACGTTTCCAGCGATTGTAGGCTTGATCACGTCGAAGCATTAGTTCACGAATTATCTGAGTGAACCATGGTTTGCTTTTGGGCGTGCAATATTTTGTTCTTAAGGGAACGTGCCTATAATATAATTTTAGTATATTAGAGTTAAGGAAATCAATTTGCTCATTAGACGACGGCGTATAGTAAATTGTCTCCCAGTTTATGCTTCGAACATGTTCTTCTAATAAGGCATAGTCAATATGTTTAAAGTCTCTATACTGAATGGTTTTAACTGTGGGCGTAGTATTAAAATCGAAGGAAAGATAAATCAAATCATGTTTAGAGAAAGCGGCTGCTGTGAGTTGATCATACAAAACTACTTTTTTCAAGTCGCTGACCCAGAATAAGTCTAGCAACGTTGGGAGATAGCAAGAAAAATGAGTCGGCATGGTGGTATTTACCGCTCGTAAGTTGAATGCACTCATAGCATTAATAAGGGAATGATCTCTTAAAATATTAGAATTAAAGTCCCCACACACTATCATATTAGAACTGCCTAAGGAAATTTCCTCCATTAGTGTTATAAAAGGGGAGATATCGATATTACTGTTCGGCCTGTAAACAGTACCAATAAGTATCTTACTCTCATCGCTACCGAGTTCAACAAAAACGTACTCAATCTCGCTGTAACTTTGGGGACAGGCACTTCAGCCTGCATTTGATATCTTCCCTTACGTATGTCGCAACACCGCCGCCCCCACGACCTCTTCTATCGGAACGGAAAACCCTGTATCCCCTCAAACAACACAACTCGTCCCTCAAGCCTTCTGCCAACCACATTTCGGAAACACATATTACATGGACTTTAGAGTCCTCAAACAGATCACGAAATTCGTCAATTTTGGGTATTATACTTTGAGCGTTTATGTGACATATCTTAAGACCATCGTTTTGGCAACTTAAAACCCTTACCATCGTATGCAATGCTCCACTACCATCCATCTTTGCAAATAGAATTGCTAAAAAGTACTCGAATTTATAAAAAGAAGAAAGAAATGATGCGATAAAAGATGATCGAGAATAAATTTATAATTGTTTATGAAAAATATAACGAGGAAAAAAAAAAAAAAATGAAAATAAAAAAGAGAGAAGAAGATGAGAGATGTAAGAACTGATAATTCTGTGCTTAGACTAAAATTAAACAAATTCATATACTAATCTAATCTAAACTAATCTGGCAACTCCTTCCAATGTATCGATGCAGTCGATTAATACAGCTGACTCCGTATGGTGACGTTTTACATTTTGGTTAATGATTTGGGTTTCCGTCGTGTAGCAGCAAAGTTGGTGCCAAAAGACCTAAATTTCATGCAAAAAAGAGACCGATTTGCGAGGCTGAATCTGATCCCACATTCATCAAAAGGATCATTACGAGACGTGGTTTATGAGTACGACACGCAATCCGCAAGTGAATGGCGTTCACCAAATGAGCCGAGACCAAAAAAACCACGTCGTTTTCAGTCAAAAAAGAAGGCAATGCTCACGGTTTTCATGGATTACAACGGTGTAGTGCATCATGAATTTTTGCCAGAAGGCCGGACAGTAAACAAAGAGTATTATTTGGGCTTTATGAGACGTTTGCGTGAAGCAATTCGCCGAAAGAGACCAGAATTGTGGGCAGAAAACTCGTGGATTTTGCACCATGATAACGCACCGTCGCACAGTGCCATCATTCTTCGTAAATTTTTGACGAGAAATGCAACAAATACCATCCAACAGCCACCTGATTTGGCTCCCTGTGACTTCTTTCTGTTCAATCGAGTTAAAAAACCATTACGGGGAACGCGTTTCAGCAGCCGAGAGGAAGTAATGGAAAAATCGCAGGAAGCACTGATGGACATACCGAAAACCGAATATAAAAAATGTTTCGAAGATTGGATCAAGCGCTGGCATAAGTGTGTTGCAATCGATGGGGATTACTTTAAAGGGGACAATATAGATTTAGATGAATAAACTTGTATTTTTAATTTTCTGAATAAATTCCGGGAACTTTTTGATCTAGGTGGTATATAGACGAAATGTTAAAGGCAAAATGTCTATTTCTGACACGTACCGTACTTACTTGCATTGCTTCTAATTCAATCTTTACTTCCGCTGAGTGTTCGATAGATTCTTTTATAAACAAGGATGATCCGCCTCTTGCTGTTTCCGATGGGTGAAAGGCGTGATACACGCTATATCCTCTTATCTTAACATTCGTTTGTTTTGTCAGATGAGTTTCACAGACCAAGCATATATCAATATATTTTTCTCGTATAAATATTTCTAACTCGTCGAGTCGTTGTATGAGCCCGTTGGCGTTCCAAGTAAGAATTTTAAGCATTTCTTTCATATTCTGGTTGAAGTGCGCGAGTTATGAATGTTGTCTCTCGAAAATTAGTTTATTTGTTTTGCATTGCTCTTCAAGTTTCGCAAGAATTAGGGAAAAAACATGGGATACATGATCTTCTGAACTACCTCTATCACCGTTTTTCAACGTCGCAACTTGAGCAGGAGTCTTTACATTAAAGTTTGGACGATTTCTTGCTTTGATCTCACGTGAGTTGTAGGTCGTGTACGTACCCTTAACTGTCTTCGCCGCTTGAGCATAAGACTGCACGCCAATATTCGGAGATTTTGCTTCTGTCACCTTACCTCTACTACTTTTGGATTTTTTTTTCATTAACTGATCTTAAGTCAATATTGACGGATTTTCTATCTTTCGATGCTTTTTTCGTAGCTATTTTGGGTCTGCTCTTGATTGGTTTCATATTCGGGCGCATGGAATTTTTTAGCGTATCGCGCCGTTTTTAAAGCTCTTTCGCCACTTCGCACTTTCCTTTGCAGTTTATACAAGTGGCTGGGGTTTGCTTGTGTAGGTGACACTCTTCCGAGAGATGTTTACCTGCGCATTTAACGCATCGCCGTTCTTTCTGGCAATAAGTCTGCGTATGATTGAAACCTTCACAGCGTTTACACTGCGGGATCGATCTGGAGCTCTTACGCATGGGTTCGATTTTGACCACGATGTTTAGAATAGTCTTAATACCATATATAGCATCTTTATTGAAACTAAGCATGAATAGTGGAGGTCCGCGCTTTACCAATTTTTCATGATCTCCCTCCGACTGTTGTTTCTCCTTGATAATATTGACGGCATCAAGAAAACTTATAATGGTATAAACTTGAAATTTATAATCCGTTGAAGTAGAGATTCATCGATACCAAATGCATGCATTTTGGACAAAAGAGCTGGATGCCGAACTCTATTAAATGCCTTAGAAATATCAAGCGCAACAATCTTACTTTCACCAGAATGATGGAGAGATTGGTTCCACTTTTCAATGAGATACGCCATTAAATCACCAGTGGGTGGTTTTAAGACTAAAGACATAAAAAAACGCGTTCAACTCGGCAGAGTTGTCGTTCATAAGGAAAACACTAGTAAGAATGAACACATGCGAAAAATAGTGGCAAACTATCTGACTAATAGGAAATATTACAACGTATCTGCGGGCGTTCCCCAAGGTTCCGTACTTCATCCCCTTCTGTGGAACATCATGTACGATGAAGTTCTGCTACTATCTCTGCCGCAAGGAGTACAAATTATAAGATTCGCTGATAACCACAGTGATGGTTACGGGTGAGAAAGATACCAACCAGATAGAGCCAGCCACAAATGAAGCAATATGACGCATCAAGGATTGGTAAGTGACAGCTGGTCTGGAACTGGCTGACCAAAACACGGAAGCCATCCTTATAACTAGCCGATAAGTTCCGAAATATGCCAATATTCACGTTAGAACCAGCAAAATAAAGTCCAAAGACACCATCAAATGCCTTGGTGTGATGCTACACAACCGGCTGAACTCTAGGAGCCATGTAGAATCCATGAGCAAAAAGGCCTCCGGAATCCAGGCAGTGGTTTGCAGGATCCTTCCAAATATCGTGGGACCCGAATACGCTAGGTGAATTCTACTCTCAAGAGTAGTTAGCTCGGTCCTCCTTTATGCGGCCCCGGTGTGAGCGAAGGCATTGAAAACAGGGTGATACGAAATAAACTCACTTCGGTATACAGACCTTGTGCTCTAAGAACTATAAGTTGATTTAGAACAATTTCGGATGAAGCAGCATTTGTTATAGCCGGAATGATCCGATTATTCAGGTTTGCGAATCGTGCATGCTAGTGTCCCGAGCAATTAGTAATTACCACATCCTTTGGCGCAACCAAAAAAAAAACCAGCAACATCTGCAAATGAGCTCACATGGAATATATAAAAAACTTAATCCGTCATTCATATTTTGATGACGTGTATGACAGACAGCTGATAATGTGGACTTTTAAAGCGCGGGCTGGCGTCTTAAGACTAAATGTGAGCAAGAATCGGGAAGGTGAACGCAGAAACTGTAATCTCTGCAACCTGAGAGAGAAAGGAGACGTTATTCATTTCGTAGGAAAATGTCCAATTTTGAATTGGTTGCAGCTAAAGTTTTTTGGCAGTTTGCGGGAACTGCGGAAGGATGAAATCATAAGCCAACTCAATGGAGAAGGCAGAAAGGTGCTGGGGAGCCTTTTATACTCGTAAGTATATTGAGGATACTCTCTACTCGATGAATACTTTCTCCTACAGACGACTATTGTTATGTACTAAAGTTCGGTAATACTTTTTTTTTTTAAATAAAGAAACAATTTACTATAATACTTACTACTACTACTATAGCCTCCCCTGGCAGCTGACCTCCTCGTAGTAGGGGGCGGGCAACGTGAGTGGATGTGCAGATAGGGTAACTGAAATAGTTAGTCCCATCCATACAATCCAGTCACGGCTAACATAGTGCACACCCCATGATGACAAGGCGACAGAAACGGGCCTCGGACATTGTCAAACCTGGTAAGCCAGGGCATTCTTTGGAGCCAGGCCTGAAGGGTGTCAGTATGCGAGCGTCTGGTGGTCGGCCTGTCCCCCTCGGCAGCCGGCCGGGTATAACCCGAAGTGGCTACGAGCTTCCTGTTAATGGTCTCGCGAAACATAACGGAGGTTAAGAGGTGAGCGCGTTGTGCAGCGATAGTGGCACAGATGGATTCTCTGAATTTCGACAATGGCATCGACTTAGGATAGGCACGTCTCATCACTCACACGGAAGGACCTTGAACTTGTTGGGGAGGCTGTTAAAAGCCAACTAGATATAGTTGGCGTCTCTTCAACAAAGCAGAGAGGTTCTAAAACTGTGGACCTTTCGGATGGGTGGAAGCTCTTTTTGTCAGGAGTCGCACCCTCAATGTCTGCTTGGGCGGGAGTGGGGATACTCACAAGTCCCAGGTTGACAGACAGAGTATTGGAGTGGATACCATTAGGAGGAAAGTTGCGATCTTAAAGCTGAAGCTTGAAAGATCAACTCTGGCATTGGTGCAGGTGTATGCACCGAACCTTCAGTCAGAGTATGCAGCTTTCTTAGATGAAGTTGATGCTGTCCTTGAAAAGGTTGCAGATATGGATTCCTTTGTCCTGATGGGTGACTTCAATGCTCACGTGGGTGTAAATGTTATGACATGGGGGAGTGTGATTGGGAGAAACGGTGATCTTGATCAAATGCAAACGCAGAGAAGTTGTTGGATTTTTGTTGTGAAAATGGCTTATCCATCATGAACACTATCTTTCCACACAAAGGCATTCACAAATACACGTGGTATCATCAGAGTCTTCAGCAGAAGTCGCTTATAGATTTCTTTGTGGTACCATCGTGTCTGAAGAGAATGGTTTGTGATGTTCGCGTATTGAGAGGCGCTGAATTGTCAACTGATCATCATTTAGTGCTGTGCAAATTGTATCTTAGCGAGAGAGTGCAGCTCCTACCAAAGCGTAAGCCCCGTCCTTGGGCTGAAAATTAATACGGCAAGAACTAAAATTATCCGTCTTGGAACAAACTCATCAGCTCAAATATGCATTGCTGGATAACCGGTAGAGAGAGTAAAGGATTTCCAGTATCTTGGGAGTATTGTCGCGACCGATGGTGGAACCGAACTGGATATACCCAACAGGATCGGCAAATCAAAGTCCGCGTTCGGGATGTTGTCCAAAATATGGCGAAGCAATGCAATCAGTTTGAGCAGCAAAATAAGTCTGTTCCGCTCCAACGTTGAATCCGTGCTGTTATATGGTTGCAGCACGTAGAGAGTGACCACCACTATCACCAGAAAGCTCCAAACGTTTGTTAATAGGTGCCTGCGAAATATCTTAAGGATTTTCTGGCCCAATCGTATCTCAAACGAACACCTTTACGAGAGAATGGGTCAGGAACCAATAGGCACAACCATCCAACGATGGAAGTGGCAATGGATTGGTCACACGTTCCGTAAGGGTTACAGTTCCATAGCGAAGCATGCTATGCAATGGAACCTTCTAACTCAGGATGGCAGAAGACCTGGCGGTCCGAGGAGAACATGGCGCAGAATAGTCGAGAAGGAGGCACGGCAGTTAGGGAAAAGTTGGGGAGAACTCAGACACATTGCCAGAAACCGTACACGATGGCGCGTAGGCGTAGTAGAGGCCCTAGGACCCACAAGGGGATATAGAATATAAGTAGGTAAGCCAAGGATGCCAGAACAGAAGCCTGCTGGGACGAAAATGGCAACATAGTAGTGGAATCGCAGTCGGTGCTGAGGATATGGAAGGAACACTTCTGCAGACTGTTAAACGGCGATGATGATCAATATTCCGCTGTCAGGCAGAATGAGCCATTCAACAGTGACGATGGCAGTCAAGATTCCCGTCAACCCGATCAGAATGAAGTGAGGATAGCGATATCTAAACTCAAATCCAACAAAGCTGCTGGAGCCGACGGCCTTGCCGCTGAACTTCTCAAGGCAGGAGGAGATGAGTTGGTAAGGAGCATGCACCAGCTCATCTGTAAAATCTGGTCGGACGAAAGTATGCCCGATGAATGGAACCTCAGCATCGTTTGCCCGATCCTGAAGAAAGGAGACCCTCTGAACTGCGCCAATTACAGAGGTATAAGTCTCCTCAACATCGCATATAAAATCCTGTCTGCCGTATTATGTGAACGCCTAAAACCGATCGTCAACAACCTGATAGGTCCTTATCAGTGCGGTTTCAGGCCGGGAAAGTCCACCATTGACCAAATATTCACACTACGGGAGATCTTGGAAAAAACCCATGAATACAAAATCGATGCGCACCACCTCTTTATCGATTTCAAAGTTGCCTATGATAGCGTGTATAGAGACGAGATATACAGAGCCATGTCTAGTCTTGGCATCCCTGCCAAGCTCGTCCGTTTGTGCAGAAGAGAACTCTCGCTGCTCCATCAAAGTCGGTAAGAACATCACCGAACCGTTCGATGTCAGGAAAGGTCTTAGACAAGGCAACGCGCTATCATGCGATCTCTTTAACATAGTACTTGAGAGAATTGTACGAAACTCACAAGCCAACACCGGAGGTACAATCTTTTACAAGTCTGTACAACTACTCGCTTATGCCGATGACATTGACACAATCGGAAGAACTCAGCGGGCCGTCAATGGGGCATTTACGAGTATTGAGAACGAGGCAGCAAAGATGGGTCTAGCGGTCAATGAAAGCAAAACAAAATATATGCTGTCTACAAAAAAGGACACCCAACATCCGCGTCTTGGGCAGAACGCCACAATAGACAGATATAATTTTGAGGTAGTAAAGGATTTTGTCTACCTAGGCTCTATGGTGAACTCCGCAAATGACATCAGTAGGGAGATCACACGAAGAATTACTCTTGCCAATCGTTGTTTCTATGGGCTAAAACGACAATTGAGTAGCAAAGCCCTATCTCGAACTACTAAGGTGACTCTTTATAAGACTCTAATCATCCCAGTCCTGCTGTATGGCTCAGAGACATGGGCTTTGATAAAACCGGATGAGGATGCCCTTGGTTATTTCGAGAGAAAAGTTCTTCGAGCGATCTTTGGTCCCGTCTGCATAGACGGTGAGTGGAGGAGAAGGTACAATGCCGAGCTATACGGCATGTACAAGGACATCGACTTAGCCAGAAGAGTTCACATACAGCGACTAAGATGGCTGGGTCATTTAGAGCGGATGGAGCCCAATGTTCCCGCTAAGAAAGTTTTCGAATCCACCCCGGATGGACGACGCAGTAGAGGACGACCTCGCGGAAGGTGGCGCAAACAAGTGGAGAGGGACGTCAACCAACTTGGTGTGCGCAACTGGAGGCAGCTGGCTCGTAATCGTGCTAGCTGGAGAGGTTTGTTGGTTGAAGCCCAGGTCCACCCCGGACCGTAGCACCATCTAAGTAAGTAAGTAAGTAAGCCAAGGATGCTTACAAGCATACGATGAGAGAGGCTACAAGACGATGAGATACAGGAGGCATTTGCACGGTAAATATCTGAAAGGTTTCAACGAATTCCAACTGTTCCATCAAATGTAGAGGAAGAATGGCAACTGTTTTCAACAGCGGTTATTGGCTCTGCGGGAGATATTTGTGGAGTGAAGCAACTGGGTGGGGCTGCTGGTGGTGAGAAAAGAACTGCTTGGTTTACAATGCCCGGAGTTCAATAAGCCATCAGAGAGAAGAAGAGAGCCTTTAAGATGTGGATTTATTTGGGGAACTCCGATTCTCGAAATCGGTACACTGAGGCGCGAAGAACTTGCAAATTCGCTGCGAAAACAGCGAAAGAACAGTCTTGGAGGGAGTTTGGCGAAAAATCGGAACGTGACCGCAGATCTGCAAATAAGATGTTCTGGCCGACTCAGAGGAAACAAGTTGAATATCGTTGTAGGAGTGAAATCCAAAGACGTGCAGCAATGCAATGAAGATTACATCTTACGCAGATGGAGCGAGCACTTTTCAGAATTGCTCAATCCCGAACAGGGCACCGAAGATGACAGACTTATGGTCGAGAGTAGGACGGAAAGTAGTCTTAAGATAGAGGAAGTAACTTTGGCGATCAAATCTGTAAAAGTTGGCAAATCTGCTGATGTGGATGAAATCCGGCCAGAAATGCTAAAGGCTTTAGGTAAAGAGGGAGGGCAATGGCTCTCGCGTGTCATTAAAGTGGCCTAGGAATGCGGTGAAACACCTGGTGATTGGCAAATGGGGATGATTGCTCCTCTTTTTAAAAAAGGGGACAAAAGAGATTGCGCCAACTATAGGGGTATATCTCTTTTAAGTCTCACTGGAAAAGTCTTCGCAAAGGTGCTAGAAACGCGTTCTCGAGTTGTGGTTGAGGATAATTTGGGAGATGAGCAGTGCGGTTTTTGTCCTGGTAGAAGCGCAATCGACAAGTTATTCACTCTCAGAATGGTTCTTGAGAAGGCCTGGGAGTAGAAGCTGTGTTCGATTAAACGGTATTAAATCAATACCTTTCACTGTGGGCGTTGGACTCCGCTAAAGGTGCGTTTTGTCACCTCTCCTTTTTATTGTATATATGGATTGGATGTTGTAGCGCAGCCGTAGCGGGGAATATTTCAAAGTGGGAGACCTAAGGATTAGTCATCTGCTCTTTGCGGATGATTTGGTCATCCTTGGATCTTCTCAAACCGAACTTCAGCGTATACTCGAAAGGTTGGTAGCCGTTTGTGATGATGCTGGAATGAAGGTCAACGTGAACAAATCGGAAGTAATGATCGTTTCCAAAAAAAAAACCCATTCAGTGCACTTTGCATATTAAAAGAGTCCCACCGAAGCTGGTGGATAAGTTTAAGTACCTCAGGGTCTTATTCACGAGTTATGTGAAGAGCAATGCCGAATTGTCCTGTAGAATTAGTCAGACTGGATCAATCTTGAGACAGCTCGGCCAATCTGTTATAAGGAAGGCCGAACTTAGTGTTCAAGCTATGCTATCGGTTTTTAACTCGGTGTATGTTCCAACTCTCACCTATGGTCATGAAATTTGGGCAGTGAAAGAAAGAATAAGATCGCGGATAAAAGCTGCCGAAATGAGCTTCCTCGCGGTGTTGCTGGAATAACTCGTAGGGATCGACTGCGCAACATTAAAGTACGCGAGGCGCTTAATGTTGAGCAGCTAATTCTCCGAACGAAACGATCTATAAAAAGGATAAAGAGTCTGATTTGGGTAAACTGCCCCCCATCCTTTGGGCCCCACTCCTGCTATCAAAGAAACAGAGTCATCTATCACATTTCCTTCTCTCGATAGGGATGCTGATGATTCTCAAGCGTCACTCCCTAACAATCCGTCTTTTATCGATTAAAACAAATTGTCTGACATGGAGATGGATGACAATTTGGCAAGCTACATCCACTGCTTTTGAGTGAGGACGAATTGTCGGAATCGTCCTCAGACTTGGAAGCCTTGAATACAACAGTGGTGGAGGTTTCTCTGCCTGATTGCAGCGCTAATGCTACAGTTAGTGCAGATTAACCTCCACCACTCCATTACGGCTTCGGTCGGCCTTCTTCTCCGTCTCTCAAAGGACAGGGAAAATATAGTCTTGATCCAGGAACCTTGGCTTGTGGACAACTTGATACGTGGACTCAAGACTCCTAACTACTACACCCAGTATGTGCGTGACGAAGGTAAACCTAGAGAGTATACTGTATACTGGTGAAAAGTAACTTAAATGTAACTTTACTCCCTAATTACAGCGATCGAGATACAACCGCAGCAAGACTAGAAACATCCAGCGGTTCGTACTTTTTGGTGTTGGCGTATCTCGCCCATGATAACATGGACTCTTTTTTGGGAATAACCTGGAAAGACTGATCGCAGATGCTGAAAACTGTTCTCATAATAGGCTGCAATGCCAACGCTCACCATACTCTATGGGGCAGTTCCGATATCAATAAAAGGGGTGAGCTACTTTTTGATTTTATTCTAAGTACAAACCTTATTTTGTGCAACATAGGTAACGAGCCTACTTTCGTAACCAGAAATAGGTAAGAAATATTGGATACGTTTGCTTACTATAGTATTGTCCAACGCATCAGGAACTGGAAAGTGTCAGGTGAACCATCTTTCTCGGATCACGAGTATCTCCAATTCTCTTTATACGTAGATTCTATTAGCCAGCCAGTTTTTAGGAATTACCGTAAAACTGACTGGCTCAAGTATGGGACAACTTTAAGTAATTTAGTTATCGTATGGTTGAAGATGTAACCTCAGCCTTAAATACAGCGATGACTTCTTCCTGCCGGATTACACAGAGCAAACTCCAGTGGGCACTACATAGCTTCAAGCCATTTAAGACCGCAGCATAATACCTGCCGGGTTGCAGAAGTCATCGGACATAATCTTCCCGGTTCTTGAGACAATTTCAAAAAGTTATCTAGATCAGGTATATATCCCAAAGATATGGAGAGAAGTTAAAGTTGCTTTCATACCCAAAGCGAGTAAATGCTCTCAGACCAGGCGCGAACGCACGGGGGGTTTTGGACGTCTTGCCCAAAAGCAAAACAAACGCGTCTTTTAAAATTTTGCGAAACGCGTTGGGTTGTGCACTTGAATTCACCTCAATTTGTTCTATGGTGTCTATGAATATATCTGTTGCTCATTAGAGTATCTGGATGTACAAAATATGAAAACCGAAGGAGTCAAACCTCATGTTCTACTTGCTGCTATACAAACTTCCCAATTTATAATATCCTTAACAGTGATTAAGCCAATTTTCAGCCTAATGAAAAATGTAGGTGAACTTTTACCACAAAAAAGAATGTGATCTCAGCTGCTGTATGGAATATGCAAACTCCGAAGTTAGATTCAGTCACACATTTGCTGGAGCTAAAGAAATGGCAGACAAAATGGATATTCAATTAGTAGTCCCGCGGCAAGTTGTAAAACAAAAGAACCGTGACAACTATGAAGAAGGTCCTGAAGAATATTTCCGTCGGTCCATCTTTGTTCCTTTTTTGGACCGACGATGTAACTAAGGACTAGATTTCTTACTTACTTACTTTACTTATATCCTTTAACCACTCGGGGGGCATAGGGCATCAACCACGCCTGGCGCCATCATGTTCGGAGTTCTGCAACGCGTTTGAGCTGCCTCCAACTCATTCCTAAAGAGCTCGATTCCTCCTCAACTGTTCTGCGCCACGTTTGCATAGGGCGTCCCGCTATTTTGCCTGCCTGGGTGAGCGGATTCCACTGCATAGCGTATTTCGCAATGGAGTTGTCTTCGCACAGTAGGGTGTGTCCAATCCATTGCCACTTTATTCTTCGTAGAGTAATGCTTTTAGGTTCTTGGCCCGTTCTCAGATAAAGTTGTTCGTTGGAGATGCGGTTCGGGCAAAAAATTCGCAAGATGATTCTTAAGCATTTGTTTACGAAGACTTACAGCTTGCGTGTGTTAATGGTGTCCACCTTCCAGGTACTGCACCCATAAGGCAGCACTGATTCTACGTTGGAGCGGAACAGTCGTAGCTTGGTTCTTAAGCTGATAACATTGCTTCTCCAGATTTAGGGACAGCATTCCCAACGCAGCTTTAGCTTTCCCGATTCTGCTGCACACATCCAGTTCGGTACCACCGCGATTAGCCGAGACGACACTTCCTAAATATAGAAAGTTATCAACTTTCTCGACTTGCTTTCTGGCAATGTTAAGTTGAGCGCGGGTATTAGAAGTGCTCAGGGCTTTTGTTTTGGCTGTGTATATTTTTAGCCCCACTTTGTTTGCCTCAGCTGAAGATCCATTATCCGATGTGAAAGTACACAAACATCATCAGCATAATCTAAGTGTTTAAGGCAATATGGTTTGGCCCACGGCCGTCTACCAGATTGACAATTTATTTTTCGCATTTATATTTTAATACACATTGATATTAAAAAGCCTCCTTCTATAATACGTGCTCTGTAGGTAAATGCGGTTAATGCATATTTATATAAAACTTCCCAACCAAGGTTGCCGTTCAAAATGTTCAAGACCTCATTCATATCCAATGCAGTTGCGCCAAAGTATCTCACACGAAACTCACTTAAGAGAGGGCATCTGGCAATAAAGTGGTATACATCCTCCCTTTCATGAAGATTACACAGGTCACATAGAACTGACCGGTCTGGTCGATGTGGGATGTAATTTGAATTTATTATTTCCCCTCTTAGTTTAAATATTACGCTAATCATATTTAGCGGAACTCGGTTGAGAAAGTACGTATGTATGTTGTTGAAGATTATAGTTGAGTTTGCTGTAAATCATTCTATACTGGGAAGTTTCAGCTTCCGTTTTGCAACAATCATAAGTAGTGAAGCTTGCTCTCTCTAAAAGTTTTTTAAATACCATCCTTAACTCAGCAGGGTTAATATCTGCTGCAATTCTCACGTTTTCACCAAAACTCTCCCCCAGCTCTTCCCACTTTTCGATAAGGTTTCCTTTTGTTGATATAGCTCTCTTAAGCACTAGTTTAGGCAACCGTTCACCTTCCATCTCCAACACTTTAATGATAAAATCGAAATGCAGATTAAGTGTGTCTAAAAATAGAGGTGGCACTGTTGTTTTCAAATGCAGCATATAATTAGGGGTGCAGGTTGGTAGCCGGAAAATCCGTTTCAGAAAATACCTCAGGAATCTTTCAACCTCATCAAACTGACAGTATCCCCAAACTTGAGCCCCATATAACAATACAGAGATTGCAGTCGTACGAAATAATTTAAGCTTTGCGCTATGTTCAATAAATTTATTATTGATGCAACGGCCCCATACTGAAGAAACAGCTCTCTTCGCCTCCGCTAGTTTGAGTTGGAAATGTTTTCGCATGTTGAGATTCGCCGTAATTAATACACCTAGATATTTATACTCCCGAACTATTGAAACATTTTCTCCTTTGTATGTCCATTTTTCATTACGAGAATATCTACCACCACCATCTCTGAACACCATCATTTTAGATTTTTCTAAATTTACAGACAGATTCCAAAGTTCACAGCAGCGCTCAAGACGGTTCACCATTCGCTGCATTCCTTCCACTGATTCAGATAGAAAAACTATATCGTCTGCGAAAAGAAGTCAGAAATTGTAAATGGAGCATCTAGGAGATCATCTGTAAAAAATGGTGCTGCGTATTGAGGAAGAGGCGAAAATTGCGGGGTGTTGAGCAGGTTCTTAAAATAGTCCCGAAGTTCAGATGCTTGTAAGGATGATGAAATGATATTGGTTCTCCCGTTGATAGTTTTGGCGGTTTTCCAAAATTCTGCTGAGGACCTTGACGAATTTAAAACGCCTACGGTTTGTTGCTCCAGTTGTTTTCTTTTTACAAAACAGAGATGTTTAAAGTCCCTATTGGCGACTGCATACATATTTTTAAAAAATGTGGTATTGTAGTTCCTTAAAAGCCTAAGAAACGAAAAGAATTTTTTTCGCGCTTTATAGCATTCAGCGTCAAACCAGACCTGTTTGTGAGTACCCTTACGCTTTCCTGTAGTGTTTGTTGGAACAGCTTCAATTATAATTCGAGTAAGATCCTCCATGTGCAGTGGCTTGTTTTCCAATCTTCGTTTAACAATTTCCTGATCTAAATTATTTTGAAATATAGTTTGAAATCGATATCTCCATATCAACTTTGGCAGTAGATTACAAGATGTTCTACTACGGAACGGAAAAGGCTAGGAACGGAATCGGTATCATCCTTGCGGCAGAGCTACTTGGAAACGTCTTGAGCATTTCGAAGTCCAGCGACCGTTTGATGTCTCTCAAACTAGTAATACAAGGAGAGGTGTGGAATATTGTCAGTGCAATCAGATAGATAAAGATGCATTTTGGCTAGATTTCCACAATCTCCTTAAGAACATCCCAAAGGAAGAATTTCTGTTTGTTGGAGGAGATTTGAATGGACATGTCGGGAAATCAAACGAAGACTATGAAGACTGCCATGGAGGACTAGGATATGGCACCAGGAACCTTCCTGGTGAAGACATCCTAAGCATGTGCAAATCACACGGTCTTATCGTGTTAAATACCATGTTCATCAAACAAAGCCGACACCTGATCACTTACAGCAGTGGTGGAGATGAAACTCAGATTGACTACCATTTGGTAGCCAGTTTCATGAAGCCTCGGGTAAAAGATTGCAAAGTGATCCTGGGAGAGGCAATCGCTCGTCAACACCGTCTCCTGCTAACAGAAATTTTTTATGAAAACACCAAAGAAAAGCAAACAAACAAGGGTCTCTGAGAAAATCAAGTGGTACAATCTGGACAAAGAAAAAGGCGATGCTTTTGTTTTCGTAATGAAAAATTACCTCTCTCACACCATCAACGAAGCTGAGGATGAAGAGTGCAGAGCACAAAATATGTGGGATTCCCTACAGCGAACTTGCTTAAAGAAGGCCAAATCACTGCTAGGAGCTACCAAAGGCCACCATCAACACGCCAAAGAAACATCGTGGTGGAGTGAAGAAAGCTAAGAATGAAGCTAAGAAAGTGATAAATGAGAAGAAAGCGGCTTTCAAAGCTTGGTCAAAGTGCCCCTCTAATAATAATGACGAAAAAGCTCGCCTCGAAATGGAATACAGATGCTGCAAGAAAAAAGCGAAGAAGAAGTGCGCTCAGCTTCAAGCAGAGAGTACGGAGGGCCTGTATCGGGAGCTGGAGAAAATATTTTCCCCGGTTGCTGATGCAAATCAGGCTATCCAGGAGCTGCGAAGACACAATATGAACAAGAGCGCCACTATCTTCAAAATAGCTGCCCAAAGAAGGAAGAATGCTCAGGAGATTCGTTCGCCAAAGTTCATTAGCAATGCTCATGGCCAGCTTCTTGTGGATGACGACAAAATTCTGCAGAGGTGGCGGCAGTATTGTGAAGAGCTTTTGAATGAACAGTTTCCCCGGCTATACTTTCCAAGAGCCACCCCTAACTGTGAAGAAATACCCGACATTACAGTCGAAGAAGTTAGTGAGGCGGTCAAATACTCCAAAAAACGAAAAGCGGTTGGGCCAGACGAGATACCCTCTGAGTTCTGGAAAAAGATGGGAGACATCGGGTTCAGATGGCTCAGAATTCTCATCTCCAAATTCGTGAGAGGTGATCCAATGCCGAATGAATGGAGGGAAAGTTACCTTCTCCCTGTATACAAAGGGAAGGGTGATACGCGAAACTGTGATAACTACCGTTCGATCAAGCTGATGTCACACACCATGAAGATCGTTGAGCGGGTATTAGGTGGCCGACTGCGAAAAATAATACGGCTATCTGATGATCAGTGCGGGTTTGTCTCGGGTAAATCAACCATAGATGCAATCCAAAGTATAAGGATCATAATGGAAAAACATCCTGATTCCTTAAGGGATTTGCATATTGTATTGGTTGACTTTGAAAAGGCATTCGACAGACAACCACGAGATCTGATATGGGTGGCGCTAAGACATCGAGGTGTTCCAGAAACCTATGTGCAGATGATTATGGACATGTACGAAGGAGCAAAGACAAAAGTAAGATGCCCCGCTGAATAACCGAAGAGTTCCCAATCAAAGTCGGGGTGCACCAGGGAAGCGTTTTAAGTCCTTTGCTCTTTATTACAGTCCTTGATTATCTGCTTGAAGGTAAAGTGATGGACCCCAAGGTACATCAGTTATTCTTTGCTGACGATGGAGCCATCATAAGTGAGGATCCTACATCCCTGCAACGAGCACTTGATGTGTGGGTGGACGTTTTGGAGGGAAATGGGTATCGTATTAGTTCCAAAAAGACAGAGTACTTGTGCTGCCCGTTCTCTGATCCACTCAGGCCTATTCCAGACATTTATTTGAATGGAACAGTGCTTCCCAAGTGCGAAAAGTTCAAATATCTGGGATCTATGATCAATAGCAAAGCAACTTGTGATGACGACATCAATCATCGTGTAAGCGTAGGGTGGATGAAGTGGCGAGAAAATTCCGCTATCTTTTGTGACAGAAAAATGCCCCCTAAGTTGAAAGGAAGGCTCTACACCGCAGTTGCACGTCCAGCGCTCACATACGGTTAACAATGTTGGACGATGTACAAAAAGTATGAGAGTAAATTAACGGCAGCTGAGATGAAGATGCTTCGCATGACAGCAGGAGTGACCAAGCTTGATCGAATAAGAAGTTCGAAGATCCGTGGAAGCTTTCACATCAAGGAAACCATCGTACAAAAAATAGAGCGTGACCGGCTCAGTTGGTATTGCCACGTTCAAAGAAGAGATCATTTGAACCCTGTTAAAAAGGCAATATCAATGCACGTTCCAAAGACATCGCGATGTAGGAAAGGCAGGCCTATAAACGCCTGGATCAGACAAATGCGACGACATCGGCATTTCATTGGCTTCAGTAACCGAGTGATCCAAAATCGGCAAGCCTGCCGATATTTTCTGAGGTCAAATAAGCGAACCCCAAAGGCGGATCAGTAGAAATGCGGTGAAGTGGGAGGGTTGTGATCCCTTGTTTTCGGATCATAGCCTCGCTGATAAAAAGGAAGAAGAAGAAGAAGAAGAACTTTGGCAGTAGTCTCAGTTGCTTCGTGCTGAGCGCTTCTTTCGATTCCTGAACTATGCATGAAATTTCCAAGGGCATGTGGTCTGAGAAAACTTGTGCAGCTATACTGAAGTTGCTCAGAATAGAGCACCACTTCCCCGACATAAAACAGTAATCAATAACTGAACACGCCGTTCCTCGAATAAACGTATATTCGCCATTCGGGTCTCCTTTACAGCTTCCATTTAAAATCATTGCGTCTAAAGCATCAGTAATTTCCAGTATTTTAGTCCCTTTCCCATCACACACTTCATCTTTTGATTTGCGGGTTGGATTAATAATTGTTGTTACAAATCCACTTACAAAATTATTTTGCGACATTCCAATCCTTGCGTTAAAATCACCAACAAGAAGCAAATCCATTGACCCTAAATCCTGTAATGCGTCGCAAAGCTGGTCATAATCCCTTTTCCAGTGATTACAGTTCAGGTAAATGGGTACAATAAAGAGGTCAGCACCTTTGGTTTTTACCTCTAAGACATCCATTTCTTCAGCTCGCTTGAAATTCAAAACAACTCCTTTCAGGCACTTTCTATAGCCTAGTAGTTCCCCACTACTTCCTCTTCCAAATGTGTTTACTTTCAATGCTGGAATCCACTTTAATTCATAGTTCTAAATATTGCTTTGTATTTTTCTTCTTCACCTTCTAAAAGATGTGTTTCAAAAATTACAAATATGTATATCAAAACTTTTTACATAATCAAAAAACTTCATTTCAAAAAAATTATTTTTGAGTCCTGCGACATTATATCCTAATATTTTTAAATCTAAACATTTTATCTGATTCTGGTAGACGGAACCGTCTCAATTCAATTTATAGTGTAAGCGATCACCTGCTTGTTCTCTCGCGCGCATGCTTGTGTACGCCCCCAAATTTTCTGCATGTTGCACAGCGGCTGTTTCGCAAATTTGAAGCGATAACTTCCGACGACAAACTTGACGTTTTGTGTTTGACATTGTTTACGTTCTTGTTAGCTCGTTGGACTTCATTCATAAAATGTTAAATGCTAGAAAATAATGTAAAATCGCCGCCAAAAATTGTGCGTAGCACCACCATCGGGTCGTTTTTGACACACTTCAAGCCGTGCGCCAAATCCCATGTAAATGTGTTTTTCGAAATGAGTAGCTTATCGTCTTTTAGCTGGGTGTTCACAAGAGGAAACCCAGCGCGAAGAAATTTGGCAATTGGTAGCAGGTTGTTTTTCCTACGACGCGCGTTGTACGGGAGATCTTTGTGAATGTGGATTTGTGTGCCTTTTAATTTTTTTGCATTTCGGAGTATTGTCCAAGCATCATTTCGCGACTTCATTTTTACAATTATCATTGCAGTACGTGTGCCAGGACAAGATACCGTATGTGCATAGTCAATTACGGAGCATGCATCAGCAGTGCCCAACAGGCTGGTGCAAACAGACTTTGCTTTATCCTTCATGTCCGTATTGACTTCTGCACGCAAGTGCACCACAACATTTGTTTCTAAACTTTTCTGTACCAACTTATCCATTTGATCCTCCAGTGCATTATTTTGGTGTTCCAGTTGAGTAACTTTGGCAGACATTTCGTCGTACTTTAATTTCAAGCCAGTAAGTTCTGCGTGACGTACTTGAAAGTCGGCTTTTGAAGGGAGTTCCCTGACGAGTTTTTTTATGTTGCCATCCAGGATTTCCTTCAAGACTTCGACGGTTATTATTGAAGATGATTCCATACTAAGACGTTCTGATGATGGCGAAGGTGTTAACGCTACAAAGGTTCTGCGCTTTTCCTCTCTAGTTTGGTCGGGCGAGGTTTCAAGCAGACCTCTCTTATTCATTTGTTGAGGTTAGTTTTCGGGTTACAACAAATCTGGATTCTATTTCACTTAATTGCTAAGACTTACTCAGAAATTGATTGAACAATGTAATTGTAAGTTGAAAAGTTTTTTAATAAAATATTTTTAAAATAAATGTGTGCACTTTTTCTTAAATTTCAAAGCATTTTTACAGGAGCACTTTGTTAGACTTGTATTCACTTTGACAGATCAAACGTCAATCGGAGTACATAGCTGATAACCACCAAGAACAATAGTGGTGACAGTATGCACCCTTGACGTACTCCACTTTTGACTTCAAAATCCTCCGACACCTTACCATTGTGCACGACGTGACACTTGCCGCCCTCATATGTAGCCTTGATAATAGCTATAAGTTTTTCTGGAATGCCTCTCCTGCGCAAGGCCAACCAGATAGCATCTCGATTCAAGCTGTCGAAAGCCTTCTCGAAGTCGATAAACAGTAAATGTAGCGGAGACCTATACTCAACGCATTGCTCGATTATGATCCGTAAGGTGTTTATGTGGTCGATGCAGGAGGATCCAGCGCGAAAGCCTGCGTGTTCGACATCCAGAGTTGAATCTAAATGTTCTTAAATTCGTTCTAGAACTATTTTAGCTATTATGTATTTTGGCCACGGCTGGAAGAAGGCATATACCTCTCCAGCTACCGCAATCGATCAGGTTTCCCTTCTTTGGAAGTTTAATGATCATCCCCCGTTTCCACTCCTGTGGAAATTGTTCGCTATCCCAAGCTCTCCGTATTAGGGGATGCAGCAAATCTGCCGATGTATTTGGCGCCGCTTGAAATAGCTCGGCAGGGATGCCATCAATACCCACCGCCTTGTTCTTCTTGAGGGACTTGATTGCTGTTATTATCTCGGTTTTACTGGAAGGTACGGTGCGAATTCGGGAATTTGTTGCTTCGAACTGGTCATTCGAATTCGAGATCATACCGCCATCGTCTAAGTGATTTAGCACTGTAGCAAAATGTTCTCTCCATCTAGTGAGCTGTTCCTCATCCGAAATCAGAAGGTTACCGTCTAGACTCTTCACTGGATGTTGTTTGGAGTTTCGACCACCAATGAGCTCCTTAGTGATGCTATAAACAGTCCTACTGTCGCACCTACTCGCTGCTTCTTCAGCCTTTGAGGCCAGTAAGTTGACATATTGACGTTTGTCACGTCTCACACTACGCTGCACTTCTTTCTTCAACGCTCGGTATTGGGTTTCAAGCTCGGTTCTTTCTACTGTTGAGGCCGCTGCAATGCGAGCCTTGATTGCTGTACGCTCATCGATCCGTCTCCAGGTGTCTGTAGAAAGCCATGTGTGGTGGTGTTTCTGCTTTTTACCGACATACGTGCGTGCCCCAGTCGCAAAAGCATTTTTCACAGTACTCCAATGGTCATCCATGTTCTCTTGGAATATACTGCTCATTGCTTCTGCTTCTAAGGCAAGATGGTCCCTGAACTGTTGGCGCACTTGGGGAACCTTGAGCCTGTCGATATTAAACCTGGTGATGTTTAGTAGGTTTGAGCGGTTGCTGTTGACGGATGCAGTACGAAGGCGTAAATGAGCTACCATAAGATAGTGATCTCGTTCTAGTCCGACGTCAGCTCCACGTCTGTTTCGGATTTCTTGGCCATCGAGAACTCCTTTCTAAAATTCAAAACATTCTACCGGAAAAGTGTTCTAAGCTGGAAACAGAAGAAATACGTAGCACTATCAACGTGTTTTTAAAAGAATGGCCAAATGACATCAAAAGATGTACTGATGATATTTGAGGCGAAATGACGATGTGGCGCAGGTAAAAATTTCTTTCTCTCATTTTCTTGATATCTGTTTTTATGTTAAATTAACTATGGTTGCAGACATTGCTTAAATATTCCAATTGATAAACGGCCAGCAAATTTTATAGACGCTCTCAATTGTTGCGATTCAACGTTGCACCAAACAATACATCGCTTTATGCAGATCCGTGCAGCACTTCCCGCATCTGTGGCATCAGGTAAACGGTATTTTTCTTGTCTTCGCAGATTGAAAACTTATCTGCGTAGCAAGACTATAGAGAAGCGGTTAAATGGCTTGATGTTGCTTAGTATTTATAGAGATATTGACATGAAATACGAAGAGGTTATAGATATGATGGCTAAAGTACCAAGACGTATGGATATAATTTTGTAAAATATTCCAACTATAAATTATATTATATTATAATATATGTAGGAACTATGATTTTTGATAATTAAGGTAAAGATGTTTTTATTCTTTATATTTACTTAAGTTTAGACAATATTTTTATACTAAGCAATTATACTAAGCAAGTTTACGAAAACACCGTTCCAGACCGCCAACCGCACCAGCCGAGTTATAAAAAAGAACTCTCCCTCTTCGACGTGTCTGTTCTCCGCTTCGCCTTCCTTACCAGAGCGACCACACATTCAGCTGATCAAGCAGTTTGTACCATGCCCACGCTTTAGCTATACGACTCCGGCTCCACACACCCCAGCAACTAGCAGTATCAGTTTCCTCCAGCTTGCCATTTCGGAAAATTCCGTATGGCACCACGTATCTCTGCTTTTATTCTATTTCCTTTCCAGGTCATTCGCATCACATTGCTAGCGAGTCATTACCCGCCACTATGCTGGCGAATGTGAGCTCTTAGCTACCCACTGCATTGCAGTCACACGATCGCTCCAGAATGCGGCGAAGCGAGAACAGTGAATGAACTCACTGACATCGGGAATGCTGCGTTGGCGGTCTGGAAAGATTTACATGTTAATAGGAAAATTATATTATGCTGAGACTTAGAACTTATCTTTTCTACATTCGACCATCCTGGAAATAGACTGCCCTCAGTCGGATCCTTCATCGCACACCTCTTCACCCTCTGCGCCTTCGCTGTCATCGTCTGCGACCCATGGCTTCATACAATCTGCTGCTGTCGATGTCGTTTTTGGGCCTTCGTGCTGCCCTAGCTTTCGGACATCGTACCTGTCCTTCCCTTTTATTTTGACCACTTCGTATGGTCCGAAGTATTTGACGTGTAACTTCAACCCCACGCCAAACTGCGTCCTCATGATTGCGACTAGATCGCCCAGCTTGTATTGTCTTGCCGCTTTTCTTTTCCGGTCGTAAGTTCTGAGATTCTCCGCCTGTACCTTTGAGATCTGCGGCTTACCTGACCTCGTCTCGTCCATTCTCGAAATCATCCCTCATCACTTCCTCCAATAGTACTCGTAGCTCGTGGCTCCCCTCTCTTCTCATTATCGTCCCGAACATAAGCTGGAACGGACTGCGCTTCGTACTCCGTGACACCGTCGAGTTGATCACGCTCTGCACCCTGCTTGTATGCTTGTACCATTTCTTAGGATCGTCTACTGATAATTTAGTAAGGATCTCCACAATGATTCGGTTCATCCGCTCCACCTGCCCATTTCCCCTCGGCACTTCGGTCGTTGTTAGAATGTGCTGTATGGTTTAACTCGCAAAATTGTTTGAATGCATTTGCGGTGAACGCAGCCCCTCGATCTGATACAATACGGGCCGGCTGGCCAAAGACTTCACTCTGCAGCTCCAACTTCTTCACCACTTCGTCGCACTTCGTGGTTCTTACAGGGTAGATCCAGATAAACTTCGTGGATGCATCGACCACTACAAAAAGATAATTGTAAAACTTATTAGTTGAAGGAAGTGGTCCAAATGATCGACATGATACGTGTGCAGTGGGACTTCGCTTTTTTCTGTCGGATACAGGAAGCCTTCCGTCTTCCCACTTTTATTTGCCGACAATATGCATGCGACGCAGTTAGCTAATACACCTTCGACACAGCTACCTAACTTAGGGATGAAATAATCCTGTTTACAAACGGCTTCCACCTTCCTTGCGCCGATGTGACCCTGTTCGTGGACCCCCCTTATTATTTCCCTTTGCATTGCCGTTGGTACCACAAATAGATGGGCGCCTCCTTCAAACTTGTAGAGAATGTCGTTTCTTGGTTCATAATCCTTGTAGCATCCTGTTGCTGCCAGTATTTCCATCACCAATTGACAATGTTCATCCTTCGTTTGTGCCACCTTTATCATATGCAAGACTCCATCCTCGACTCTCATTACCGTTGGATACCTACTCAATGCATCAACATGCCGCATCGCCGTTCCTGCTCTGTGTACCACCTTCATATCGTACTCTTGTAGCATTATGGCCCACCTGGCTACTCGCGGGCACAAATCCTTCTTCGTCATCGTCGCCTGGAACGCTTTACAGTCCGTTACCACTGTGAACTGGATCCCCAGCAGATACACACGCAATTTTTTTTAGGCACTCCATTATGGCTAACACCTCCAGTTCGTCACTCGTATACCGCAGGGACACCGCAGGCGCACCGCAACGGCACCGCATCCACACCGCAGGCGCACCGCAGGCGCACCGCAGCCGCACCGCAACTGCACCGCAGCCACACCACAGCCGCACCGCAGCCGCACCGCAGGCGCACCGCAGGCGCACCGCAGCCGTACCGCAGCCGCACCGCAGCCGCACCACAGCCACACCGCAGCCGCACCGCAGGCGCACCGCGGCCACACCGCAGCCGCACCGCAACGGCACCGCAGCCACACCGCAACGGCACCGCAGCCGCACCGCAGCCACACCGCAGGCGCACCGCAGGCGCAGCGCAGCCACACCGCAGCCGCACCGCAGCCGCACCGCAGCCGCACCGCAACTGCACCGCAGCCACAAGGCAGCCGCACTGCAGCCGCACCGCAGGCGCACCGCAGCCGCACCGCAACGGCACCGCAGCCACACCGCAGCCGCACCGCAGGCGCACCGCAGGCGCACCGCAGGCGCACCGCAGCCGCACCGCAACGGCACCGCAGCCACACCGCAGGCGCACCGCAGAAACACCGCAGGCGCACCGCAGGGACACCGCAGCCGCACCGCAGCCACACCGCAGCCGCACCGCAGGCGCACCGCAGGCGCACCGCAACGGCACCGCAGCCGCACCGCAGCCGCACCGCAGCCGCACCGCAGGGACACCGCAGTCGCACCGCAGCCGCACCGCAGGCGCACCACAGGCGCACCGCAGCCACACCGCAACGGCACCGCAGTCGCACCGCAACGGCACCGCAGTCGCACCGCAACGGCACCGCAGCCACACCGCAGCCGCACCGCAGGCACCCCGCAGCCGCACCGCAGCCACACCGCAGGCGCCCCGCAGCCGCACCGCAACGGCGCCAAGCCACACCGCATCCGCACCGCAGGCGCACCGCAGCCGCACCGCAAAGGCACCGCAGCCGCACCGCAGCCGCACCGCAGGGACACCGCAGGCGCACCGCAGCCGCACCGCAACAACACCGCAGCCGCACCGCAGCCGCACCGCAGCCGCACCGCAGGGACACCGCAGTCGCACCGCAGCCGCACCGCAGGCGCACCACAGGCGCACCGCAGCCACACCGCAACGGCACCGCAGCCGCACCGCAGCCACACCGCAGCCGCACCGCAGCCACACCGCAGCTGCAACGCAGGCGCACCGCAGGCGCACCGCAGCCACACCGCAACGGCACCGCAGCCGCACCGCAGCCGCACCGCAGCCGCACCGCAGGCGCACCGCAGCCGCACCGCAACGGCACCGCAGCCACACCGCAGCCAAACCCTAGCCGCTCCGCAGCCACACCGCAGCTGCACCGCAGGCACACCGCAGCCACACCGCAGCCACACCGCAACGGCTCCGCAGGCGCACCGCAGCCGCACCGCAACGGCGCCAAAGCCACACCGCATCCGCACCGCAGGCGCACCGCAGCCGCACCGCAACGACACCGCAGCCGCACCGCAGCCGCACCGCAGCCGCACCGCAGGGCCACCGCAGTCGCACCGCAGCCGCACCGCAACGGCACCGCAGCCACACCGCAGCCGCACCGCAGCCACACCGCAGTCGCACCGCAGCCGCACCGCAGGCGCACCACAGGCGCACCGCAGCCACACCGCAACGGCACCGCAGCCGCACCGCAACGGCACCGCAGCCACACCGCAGCCGCACCGCAGGCGCACCGCAGCCGCACCGCAACGGCACCGCAGGCGCACCGCAGCCGCACCGCAACGGCACCGCAGCCACACCGCAGCCGCACCGCAGCTGCACCGCAGGCGCACTGCAGCCGCACCGCAGGCGCACCGCAGCCGCACCGCAACGGCACCGCAGCCACACCGCAGCCGCACCGCAGCCGCACCGCAGGGACACCGCAGTCGCACCGCAGCCGCACCGCAGGCGCACCACAGGCGCACCGCAGCCACACCGCAACGGCACCGCAGCCGCACCGCAGCCACACCGCAGCCGCACCGCAGCCACACCGCAGCTGCAACGCAGGCGCACCGCAGGCGCACCGCAGCCACACCGCAACGGCACCGCAGCCGCACCGCAGCCGCACCGCAGCCGCACCGCAGGCGCACCGCAGCCGCACCGCAACGGCACCGCAGCCAAACCCTAGCCGCTCCGCAGCCACACCGCAGCTGCACCGCAGGCGCACCGCAGGCGCACCGCAGCCACACCGCAGCCACACCGCAACGGCTCCGCAGGCGCACCGCAGCCGCACCGCAACGGCGCCAAAGCCACACCGCATCCGCACCGCAGGCGCACCGCAGCCGCACCGCAGCCGCACCGCAGGCGCACCACAGGCGCACCGCAGCCACACCGCAACGGCACGCACCGCAGCCGCACCGCAGGGCCACCGCAGTCGCACCGCAGCCGCACCGCAACGGCACCGCAGCCACACCGCAGCCGCACCGCAGCCACACCGCAGTCGCACCGCAGCCGCACCGCAGGCGCACCACAGGCGCACCGCAGCCACACCGCAACGGCACCGCAGCCGCACCGCAACGGCACCGCAGCCACACCGCAGCCGCACCGCAGGCGCACCGCAGCCGCACCGCAACGGCACCGCAGGCGCACCGCAGCCGCACCGCAACGGCACCGCAGCCACACCGCAGCCGCACCGCAGCTGCACCGCAGGCGCACTGCAGCCGCACCGCAGGCGCACCGCAGCCGCACCGCAACGGCACCGCAGCCACACCGCAGCCGCACCGCAGGCGCACCGCAGGCGCACCGCAGCCGCACCGCAGCCACACCGCAGGCGCACCGCAGGGACACCGCAGTCGCACCGCAGCCACACCGCAGGCGCACCGCAGGGACACCGCAGGGACACCGCAGTCGCACCGCAGGGACACCGCAGGCGCACCGCAGGCGCACCGCAGGGACACCGCAGTCGCACCGCAACGGCACCGCAGCCGCACCGCAGCCGCACCGCAGGCGCACCGCAGCCGCACCGCAACGGCACCGCAACGGCACCGCAGCCACACCGCAGCCGCACCGCAGGCGCACCGCAGCCACACCGCAGGCGCACCGCAGGGACACCGCAGCCGCACCGCAGCCACACCGCAGCCGCACCGCAGGCGCACCGCAGGCGCACCGCAGCCGCACCGCAGCCACACCGCAGGCGCACCGCAGGGACACCGCAGTCGCACCGCAGCCACACCGCAGGGACACCGTAGTCGCACCGCAGCCACACCGCAGGGACACCGCAGCCGCACCGCAGCCGCACCGCAGCCACACCGCAGCCGCACCGCAGGCGCACCGCAGGCGCACCGCAGCCGCACCGCAGCCGCACCGCAGCCGCACCGCAGCCGCACCGCAGCCGCACCGCATTCGCACCGCAGGCGCACCGCAGCCACACCGCAACATCACCGCAGCCGCACCGCAGCCACACCGCAACGGCATCGCAGCCGCACCGCCGTCGCACCGCAGCCGCACCGCAACGGCACCGCAACCACACCGCAGCCGCACCGCAGCCGCACCGCAGCCGCACCGCAGCCGCACCGCAACGGCACCGCAGCCACACCGCAGCCACACCGCAGCCGCACCGCAGCCGCACCGCAGGCGCACCGCAGGCGCACCGCAGCCGCACCGCAACGGCACCGCAGCCACACCGCAGCCGCACCGCAGCCACACCGCAGGCGCACCGCAGGGACACCGCAGTCGCACCGCAGCCACACCGCAGGGACACCGCAGTCGCACCGCAGCCACACCGCAGGGACACCGCAGCCGCACCGCAGCCGCACCGCAGCCACACCGCAGCCGCACCGCAGGCGCACCGCAGCCGCACCGCAGGCGCACCGCAGGCGCACCGCAGCCGCACCGCAACGGCACCGCAGCCACACCGCAGCCGCACCTCAGCCACACCGCAGGCGCACCGCAGGGACACCGCAGCCGCACCGCAGCCACACCGCAGCCGCACCGCAGGCGCAATGCAGGCGCACCGCAGCCGCACCGCAACGAGACCGCAACCACACCGCAGCCGCACCGCAGTCGCACCGCAGCCGCACCGCAACCGCACCGCACCGCAACGGCACCGCAGCCACACCGCAGCCACACCGCAACCGCACCGCACCGCAACGGCACCGCAGCCACACCGCAGCCACACCGCAGCCGCACCGCAGCCGCACCGCAGGCGCACCGCAGGCGCACCGCAGCCGCACCGCAGCGGCACCGCAGCCACACCGCAGCCGCACCGCAGCCGCACCGCAGCCGCACCGCAACGGCACCGCAGTGACACCGCAGCCGCACCGCAGCCACACCGCAGCCGCACCGCAGGCGCACCGCAGGCGCACCGCAGGGACACCGCAGCCGCACCGCAGCCACACCGCAGCCGCACCGCAGGCGCACCGCAGCCGCACCGCAGCCACACCGCAGCCGCACCGCAGGGACACCGCAGCCGCACCGCAGCCACACCGCAGGCGCACCGCAGGGACACCGCAGTCGCACCGCAGCCACACCGCAGGCGCACCGCAGGGACACCGCAGTCGCACCGCAACGGCACCGCAGCCACACCGCAACGGCATCGCAGCCGCACCGCCGTCGCACCGCAGCCGCACCGCAACGGGACCGCAACGGGACCGCAACCACACCGCAGCCGCACCGCAGTCGCACCGCAGCCGCACCGCAACCGCACCGCAACGGCACCGCAGCCACACCGCAGCCACACCGCAGCCACACCGCAGCCGCACCGCAGCCGCACCGCAGGCGCACCGCAGGCGCACCGCAGCCGCACCGCAGCGGCACCGCAGCCACACCGCAGCCGCACCGCAGCCGCACCGCAGCCACACCGCAGGCGCACCGCAGGGACACCGCAGTCGCACCGCAGGCAACGGCATCGCAGCCGCACCGCCGTCGCACCGCAGCCGCACCGCAACGGCACCGCAACCACACCGCAGCCGCACCGCAGCGGCACCGCAGCCACACCGCAGCCGCACCGCAGCCGCACCGCAGCCACACCGCAGGCGCACCGCAGGGACACCGCAGTCGCACCGCAGGCGCACCGCAGCCACACCGCAACGGCACCGCAGCCGCACCGCAGCCGCACCGCAGGCGCACCGCAGCCACACCGCAGCCACACCGCAGCCGCACGGCAGCCACACCGCAGCCGCACCGCAGCCGCACCGCAGGCGCACCGCAGCCACACCGCAGCCACACCGCAGGCGCACCGCAGGGACATCGCAGTCGCACCGCAGGCGCACCGCAGGCGCACCGCAGCCACACCGCAACGGCACCGCAGCCGCACCGCAGGCGCACCGCAGCCACACCGCAACGGCACCGCAGCCGCACCGCAGCCGCACCGGCACCGCAGCCGCACCACACCGCAGCCGCACCGCAGCCGCACCGCAGCCGCACCGCAGCCGCACCGCAGCCGCACCGCAGCCGCACCGCAGCCGCACCGCAGCCGCACCGCAACGGCACCGCAGCCACACCGCAGCCACACCGCAGCCACACCGCAGCCACACCGCAGGGACACCGCAGCCGCACCGCAGCCACACCGCAGCCGCACCGCAGGCGCACCGCAGGCGCACCGCAGCCGCACCGCAGCCACACCGCAGGCGCACCGCAGGGACACCGCAGTCGCACCGCAGTAACACCGCAGGCGCACCGCAGGGACACCGCAGGGACACCGCAGTCGCACCGCAGCCACACCGCAGCCGCACCGCAGGGACACCGCAGTCGCACCGCAGCCACACCGCAGCCGCACCGCAGTGACACCGCAGCCGCACCGCAGCCACACCGCAGCCGCACCGCAGGCGCACCGCAGGGACACCGCAGCCGCACCGCAGCCACACCGCAGGCGCACCGCAGGGACACCGCAGTCGCACCGCAGTCGCACCGCAGCCGCACCGCAGCCACACCGCAGGCGCACCGCAGGGACACCGCAGTCGCACCGCAGCCACACCGCAGGCGCACCGCAGGGACACCGCAGTCGCACCGCAGCCACACCGCAGGCGCACCGCAGGGACACCGCAGTCGCACCGCAGCCGCACCGCAGCCACACCGCAGCCGCACCGCAACGGCACCGCAGCCACACCGCAGCCACACCGCAGCCACACCGCAGCCACACCGCAGCCGCACCGCAGGCGCACCGCAGGCGCACCGGAGGCGCACCGCAGCCGCACCGCAACGGCACCGCAGCCACACCGCAGCCGCACCGCAGCCGCACCGCAGCCACACCGCAGGCGCACCGCAGGGACACCGCAGCCGCACCGCACGCGCACCGCAGCCGCACCGCAACGGCACCGCAGGCGCACCGGAGGCGCACCGCAGCCGCACCGCAACGGCACCGCAGCCACACCGCAGCCGCACCGCAACGGCACCGCAGCCACACCGCAGCCGCACCGCAGGGACACCGCAGTCGCACCGCAGGCGCACCGCAGCCACACCGCAACGGCACCGCAGCCGCACCGCAGCCGCACCGCAGGCGCACCGCAGCCACACCGCAGCCACACCGCAGCCGCACGGCAGCCACACCGCAGCCGCACCGCAGCCGCACCGCAGGCGCACCGCAGCCACACCGCAGCCACACCGCAGGCGCACCGCAGGGACATCGCAGTCGCACCGCAGGCGCACCGCAGGCGCACCGCAGCCACACCGCAACGGCACCGCAGCCGCACCGCAGGCGCACCGCAGCCACACCGCAACGGCACCGCAGCCGCACCGCAGCCGCACCGGCACCGCAGCCGCACCACACCGCAGCCGCACCGCAGCCGCACCGCAGCCGCACCGCAGCCGCACCGCAGCCGCACCGCAGCCGCACCGCAACGGCACCGCAGCCACACCGCAGCCACACCGCAGCCACACCGCAGCCACACCGCAGGGACACCGCAGCCGCACCGCAGCCACACCGCAGCCGCACCGCAGGCGCACCGCAGGCGCACCGCAGCCGCACCGCAGCCACACCGCAGGCGCACCGCAGGGACACCGCAGTCGCACCGCAGTAACACCGCAGGCGCACCGCAGGGACACCGCAGGGACACCGCAGTCGCACCGCAGCCACACCGCAGCCGCACCGCAGGGACACCGCAGTCGCACCGCAGCCACACCGCAGCCGCACCGCAGGCGCACCGCAGGCGCACCGCAGCCGCACCGCAACGGCACCGCAGTGACACCGCAGCCGCACCGCAGCCACACCGCAGCCGCACCGCAGGCGCACCGCAGGCGCACCGCAGGGACACCGCAGCCGCACCGCAGCCACACCGCAGGCGCACCGCAGGGACACCGCAGTCGCACCGCAGCCACACCGCAGGCGCACCGCAGGGACACCGCAGTCGCACCGCAGCCGCACCGCAGCCACACCGCAGCCGCACCGCAACGGCACCGCAGCCACACCGCAGCCACACCGCAGCCACACCGCAGCCACACCGCAGCCGCACCGCAGGCGCACCGCAACGGCACCGCAGCCACACCGCAGCCGCACCGCAGCCGCACCGCAGCCACACCGCAGGCGCACCGCAGGGACACCGCAGCCGCACCGCACGCGCACCGCAGCCGCACCGCAACGGCACCGCAGGCGCACCGGAGGCGCACCGCAGCCGCACCGCAACGGCACCGCAGCCACACCGCAGCCGCACCGCAACGGCACCGCAGCCACACCGCAGCCGCACCGCAACCACACCGCAGCCGCACCGCAGCGGCACCGCAGCCACACCGCAGCCGCACCGCAGCCGCACCGCAGCCACACCGCAGGCGCACCGCAGGGACACCGCAGTCGCACCGCAGGCGCACCGCAGCCACACCGCAACGGCACCGCAGCCGCACCGCAGCCGCACCGCAGGCGCACCGCAGCCACACCGCAGCCACACCGCAGCCGCACGGCAGCCACACCGCAGCCGCACCGCAGCCGCACCGCAGGCGCACCGCAGCCACACCGCAGCCACACCGCAGGCGCACCGCAGGGACATCGCAGTCGCACCGCAGGCGCACCGCAGGCGCACCGCAGCCACACCGCAACGGCACCGCAGCCGCACCGCAGCCGCACCGCAGCCGCACCGCAGCCGCACCGCAGGGACACCGCAGTCGCACCGCAGGCGCACCGCAGCCACACCGCAACGGCACCGCAGCCGCACCGGTGTGGCTGCGGTGCGACTGCGGTGTGGCTGCGGTGCGACTGCGGTGTCTCTGCGGTGCGCCTGCGGTGTGGCTGCGGTGCGGCTGCGGTGCGGCTGCGGTGTCCCTGCGGTGCGCCTGCGGTGCGGCTGCGGTGCGGCTGCGGTGCGCCTGCGGTGCGCCTGCGGTGCGGCTGCGGTGTGGCTGCGGTGCGGCTGCGGTGCGGCTGCGGTGCGGCTGCGGTGCCGTTGCGGTGTGGCTGCGGTGCGCCTGCGGTGCGGCTGCGGTGTGGCTGCGGTGCGGCTGCGGTGCGGCTGCGGTGCGGCTGCGGTGCGGCTGCGGTGCCGTTGCGGTGTGGCTGCGGTGCGCCTGCGGTGCAGCTGCGGTGTGGCTGCGGTGCGGCTGCGGTGCGGCTGCGGTGCGGCTGCGGTGCGGCTGCGGTGCCGTTGCGGTGTGGCTGCGGTGCGCCTGCGGTGCGACTGCGGTGTCCCTGCGGTGCGGCTGCGGTGTGGCTGCGGTGCGGCTGCGGTGTGGCTGCGGTGGGCCTGCGGTGCGACTGCGGTGTCCCTGCGGTGCGCCTGCGGTGCGGCTGCGGTGCGCCTGCGGTGCGCCTGCGGTGCGGCTGCGGTGCGGCTGCGGTGTGGCTGCGGTGCGGCTGCGGTGTGGCTGCGGTGGGCCTGCGGTGCGACTGCGGTGTCCCTGCGGTGCGCCTGCGGTGCGGCTGCGGTGCGCCTGCGGTGCGCCTGCGGTGCGGCTGCGGTGCGGCTGCGGTGCGGCTGCGGTGCGGCTGCGGTGCCGTTGCGGTGTGGCTGCGGTGCGGCTGCGGTGCGGCTGCGGTGCGGCTGCGGTGCGGCTGCGGTGCGGCTGCGGTGCGGCTGCGGTGCCGTTGCGGTGTGGCTGCGGTGCGCCTGCGGTGCGCCTGCGGTGCGACTGCGGTGTCCCTGCGGTGCGGCTGCGGTGCGGCTGCGGTGCGGCTGCGATGTGGCTGCGGTGGGCCTGCGGTGCGACTGCGGTGTCCCTGCGGTGCGCCTGCGGTGCGGCTGCGGTGCGGCTGCGGTGCGCCTGCGGTGCGTCTGCGGTGCGGCTGCGGTGTGGCTGCGGTGCGGCTGCGGTGCGGCTGCGGTGCGCCTGCGGTGCGGCTGCGGTGTGGCTGCGGTGCGGCTGCGGTGTCCCTGCGGTGTGGCTGCGGTGCGACTGCGGTGTCCCTGCGGTGCGCCTGCGGTGTGGCTGCGGTGCGGCTGCGGTGCGGCTGCGGTGTCCCTGCGGTGCGCCTGCGGTGCGGCTGCGGTGCGGCTGCGGTGCGCCTGCGGTGCGCCTGCGGTGCGGCTGCGGTGTGGCTGCGGTGCGGCTGCGGTGCGGCTGCGGTGCCGTTGCGGTGTGGCTGCGGTGCGCCTGCGGTGCAGCTGCGGTGTGGCTGCGGTGTGGCTGCGGTGCCGTTGCGGTGCGCCTGCGGTGCGGCTGCGGTGCGGCTGCGGTTTCCCTGCGGTGCGCCTGCGGTGCGGCTGCGGTGCGGCTGCGGTGCGCCTGCGGTGCGGCTGCGGTGCGGCTGCGGTTTCCCTGCGGTGCCGTTGCGGTGCGGCTGCGGTGTGGCTGCGGTGCAGCTGAGGTGCGGCTGCGGTGCGGCTGCGGTGCGACTGCGGTGTCCCTGCGGTGCGCCTGCGGTGCGGCTGCGGTGCGGCTGCGGTGCGCCTGCGGTGCGCCTGCGGTGCGGCTGCGGTGTGGCTGCGGTGCGGCTGCGGTGCGCCTGCGGTGCCGTTGCGGTGTGGCTGCGGTGCGCCTGCGGTGCAGCTGCGGTGTGGCTGCGGTGTCCCTGCGGTGCGCCTGCGGTGCGGCTGCGGTGCGGCTGCGGTGCGCCTGCGGTGCGGCTGCGGTGCGGCTGCGGTTTCCCTGCGGTGCCGTTGCGGTGCGGTTGCGGTGTGGCTGCGGTGCAGCTGAGGTGCGGCTGCGGTGCGGCTGCGGTGCGACTGCGGTGTCCCTGCGGTGCGCCTGCGGTGCGGCTGCGGTGCGGCTGCGGTGCGCCTGCGGTGCGCCTGCGGTGCGGCTGCGGTGTGGCTGCGGTGCGGCTGCGGTGCGCCTGCGGTGCCGTTGCGGTGTGGCTGCGGTGCGCCTGCGGTGCAGCTGCGGTGTGGCTGCGGTGCGGCTGCGGTGCGGCTGCGGTGCGGCTGCGGTGCGGCTGCGGTGCAGCTGCGGTGCGGCTGCGGTGCGGCTGCGGTGGGCCTGCGGTGCGGCTGCGGTGTCCCTGCGGTGCGCCTGCGGTGCGGCTGCGGTGCGCCTGCGGTGCGCCTGCGGTGCGGCTGCGGTGTGGCTGCGGTGCGGCTGCGGTGCGGCTGCGGTGCGGCTGCGGTGCGGCTGCGGTGCCGTTGCGGTGTGGCTGCGGTGCGCCTGCGGTGCAGCTGCGGTGTGGCTGCGGTGCGGCTGCGGTGCGGCTGCGGTGCGGCTGCGGTGCGGCTGCGGTGCCGTTGCGGTGTGGCTGCGGTGCGCCTGCGGTGCGACTGCGGTGTCCCTGCGGTGCGGCTGCGGTGCGGCTGCGGTGCGGCTGCGGTGTGGCTGCGGTGGGCCTGCGGTGCGACTGCGGTGTCCCTGCGGTGCGCCTGCGGTGCGGCTGCGGTGCGGCTGCGGTGCGGCTGCGGTGCGGCTGCGGTGCGGCTGCGGTGCGGCTGCGGTGCCGTTGCGGTGTGGCTGCGGTGCGCCTGCGGTGCGACTGCGGTGTCCCTGCGGTGCGGCTGCGGTGCGGCTGCGGTGCGGCTGCGGTGTGGCTGCGGTGGGCCTGCGGTGCGACTGCGGTGTCCCTGCGGTGCGCCTGCGGTGTGGCTGCGGTGCGGCTGCGGTGCGCCTGCGGTGCGCCTGCGGTGCGGCTGCGGTGTGGCTGCGGTGCGGCTGCGGTGTCCCTGCGGTGTGGCTGCGGTGCGACTGCGGTGTCCCTGCGGTGTGGCTGCGGTGCGACTGCGGTGTCCCTGCGGTGCGCCTGCGGTGTGGCTGCGGTGCGGCTGCGGTGCGGCTGCGGTGTCCCTGCGGTGCGCCTGCGGTGCGGCTGCGGTGCGGCTGCGGTGCGGCTGCGGTGCGGCTGCGGTGCGGCTGCGGTGCGGCTGCGGTGCCGTTGCGGTGTGGCTGCGGTGCGCCTGCGGTGCAGCTGCGGTGTGGCTGCGGTGTGGCTGCGGTGCCGTTGCGGTGCGCCTGCGGTGCGGCTGCGGTGCGGCTGCGGTTTCCCTGCGGTGCGCCTGCGGTGCGGCTGCGGTGCGCCTGCGGTGCTTTGCGACTGCGGTGTCCCTGCGGTGCGCCTGCGGTGCGGCTGCGGTGCGGCTGCGGTGCGCCTGCGGTGCGGCTGCGGTGCGGCTGCGGTTTCCCTGCGGTGCCGTTGCGGTGCGGCTGCGGTGTGGCTGCGGTGCAGCTGAGGTGGTCCTGCGGGCAGCTGCAGTGCAGGGCATCTTTTTGCTAAATACATTACGACTTTTTGTTACAACTGAGCCATCCTATTCCTTAACCTCGCCCTCGAGGTCACCGTCGTCGTCGTCTCCGTAGTCGCACTCGCTCCCAGAAACTCCCTCATCCGGAAATTCGCACCTGCGCTTTATGTGATCAGCTGGCATCACGGGGTTTAGTTTAAGCTGGGTCCGCTGCATGTCAGGTATGTCTTCCACCACATAGCGATCGTTCGTGAGGACCTTGGAAATGATATATGGCCCTTTGTACTCTGGCTCCAATTTGCGAGAATCGGCGGTGGAACCAGAGTCGTTCTCGAACGGTACGAGATCACCCACGGCATACTGAGTCGGTTGCCGATGCCTGGCATCGAACCTAGTCTTCTGTCGATGTTGTGCATGGCTGATGTTTTGCAGTGCCTCGCGGCGTCGTTGGCCCATCTCTTTCGAATCTGTTAACGCTCGCTCTTCCCATTCCAACAGCAGCTTGTCCCCCAGGATACTTCTCGGAGTATAGGCGAAGAGAAGATCATGTGGGCTCGCTCGTGTTGTACAATGGCGGGCACTATTCAGTACCCGCTGAATATCGCGTAAATGGCTTGCCCAGTCCTCTCCTCTTCCTGGCCCATGCATGCATTTGAGTGACGCCAAGATAGTGCGGTTGCACCTCTCTACCTGCCCATTGGCTCTGGGCATCTTCACCGCCGTTTGAATATGTTGGACCCCATTCTCTTGGCAAAACTGGTTGAACGATCGTGATGTGGATGCCGTTCCTCGATCGGTTATGATCCTCCTCGCTATCTGCCCCTCTGTTTGCTTAGACCTGCCGTTAAAATCTCTTCCGATATATCGCGCATCACTATAGTCAGCATACTGATGCGTTTCGTTATCTCGTCTGCCAGTAGGAGCCTCACCAGCACCCATGTGCACTTTATTGTCGCAGTTCCTGCCACTTCGGTGCACTCCGTCAACGCCCCCACACGCGTGATCACTGGCAGCATCCAAACACGTGTGCAATCCGTCACCCTGCATACCAGCCCCAGGGATGTTGGGACGCTTGTTCCCCCGCACCGATTCCTCGAGCATCTCCCTCAAAGCTCGCAACTCCTTTCGCAGCTCTTCGACCTCGCTGTCGTTGCCGCCTCGTTTGCCCACTGACTCGTACGCTTCTGGCTGATTTTTGTGCAGCCCACCAACCGCTCCGCCGATCAATCTGCCTTCGTCTTTCACTTCCTCGCCATTTGTCAATTTGTAACCCCCCTGCGGCCTCCTTCGCTATCTGACTAAACTTGGAGATTCCTTACCGACCTGTGATCCGAATATGTCGAATCCACCCACTTGTTTGCATCACCTAGCGCGAGGTCGTTCTCTACTGCGCCGTCCATCTGGCGTGGATTCAAAGACCTGTCTGCACTGTTCCATTAGTTTTGGCAAAAGCCTGGTTGTCAATGAGGAAGGCGATGGTACTCTAGGGTGCAGGGTTGCATTTCAGTAGACAACAAGCCATTCAGTCATCTGAATGAGGTATTGCCTGAGGAAATTGTTTCTTAAATGGCTAAGGAGGCCTGTACAGTGGCAAAGAAAGTTGGTTGTGTCTTCCGGAACCTCCTTGTCACCACAGCCCCTGCAAAGGTCTCCGTCTGTCCCCGTAATGTCTCCTATAAGAGTGGAGAGGGACTTTTTGTATCCCTCCGCATGAGCCTTACTTTGTCGAGTACAGGCCATAGCTTCCTTGTTGTGATACAAGTATCTAGAGAGGTCCATCTGTTGTTCGCCTCCCGGCTTCGAGTTTAAGTTGTGCAAGACGGGATATACACTAAGGGTCGGAATGATCTGAGCTTAGTATCGAGCCTCCCCTTGTTAGTTTGTCGGCTTTGTTGTTACCTGGTATGACCGCATGTCCAGGGACCCAGTAGAGTCTAACCTTGTGCTGTGTTCCAAGAACCTTGAGCTCGTCTCTTTCTGTAGCAGATGCTTGATGTATGATGATGATGTATATTGTTGAGAGGTGCAAGTGCACTGCAACCTATAAAAGATCTATTGTGCCCCCCTAGCCGATGATATATAGTCGGTCTAGAGTACTTCCTCCAGTCCAGCTGCTACAGCAAACCGGAGTATCTTTAGTGGATCCAGCGAAGGTAAATCCGTTTCTGATAGGAGGTAGACACCAAGGTGATTCCTTAGCAGATGCTTGCTTTTATTGCTTCCTGGCTGTGGATGAAAAGGGTGATATCCTCCTCTGGTATTGCCTCCATCGCAGTCTGCTATTGTCGCTGCTAGGACCTCTGCTGTAGTTTGGAAGCCAAACTGAGATGGAAATTCCTAGTGGTTTAGAGAAATGCCTGCGCCAACGGTGGATGCTCTATCGCTTTTCCATTCTTCCCTGCTCGGGTACGTGCTTAGAAATGGTCGCGTGAAGTTGCCTGGATATCTCTGCAGCTATCTGTCTGGCTTGATCTTCGGCCACTAACAGCTACCGATGCTTAAACAAAGATGTCTAGCGGAAGCAGGTTGAGAATGGCCTTGAGTCCTGCTTTTGATGTTGTTCGCATTGCTCTGATGGTACCAATGCACGCTAGGCTTTGTAATTTTGTGATGATTGGTGGCTTACCACCATGCAATGCTACCGTCAGTCAGTATAGGCCTCGTTATAGCCGTGTACATCCATGGGATGGTTTTGAGATTCGATCCCATTCTTTTCACAGAACTGTTCAAGCATCTGCGATGTGAAGGCGGTTCCTCGGTCAGTGACGATCCTTCGGGTCAATCCAAAATAGCTGGCCACTTCGTTCGGCACACTAAGAACCCCTTTACTGTTGGTGTTTTTTACGGCTCATAGTGTGGTGTACTTGGTGAAGTTGTCGACCAGGGCCAGAACGTATCTGGTTCCGCCTTTCCCCTTTGTAAATGGTCCAAGGTGATCCAAGTGATCTCTTCTTCTTCCTTTTATCAGCGAGGCTATGATCCGAAAACAAGGGATCACAACCCTCCCACTTCACCGCATTTCTACTGAGCCGCCTGTGGGGTTCGCCAAGGTGATCCAAGTGTACCGTGTCGAAGGGGAGAGGAACGCGTTATATGCTGTGGAGTTTGCACTCAGACTTGCCCCCTCTCCTCTTTCCGTAAGCGCACTCAACGTACGACTTGATGTGGCTCCTTCATCTTTGGCAACCAAAACGTCTTCCTTATCCTCTCCAGTGTCTTCTCGTCACCAAGGTGTCCCACGTTGTCGTGGCATATTTTCAAAATTCGCCTTGAGGACCACTCTCGGCATTGCCCACATTTCGGAACAGCCGATGCCCTCTAACAAGATAGTCCTTCTGTAGCTGCGTTCTTTTCCAAAGTCATCTCAGTTGCCTTCAACGTGGAAATTACGTCGTATAGCATCCGGTTCCGCCACTGCATGGTACCCACCCAATCCTCTGCGGAGATATTGACATTCAGGATCAGCGCAGATGCCTCCTCCACTGCTCGCCTTCCATAGGTTGTCGCCTTAAGGCGTCAACATGGCTGATGAACTGTTTCGTAGTCGAACTCTTGGAGTTTGAGTCACCATCGTCCCATCCAGGGAATCAATTGCTGGTCGCAACTATGGCCTCACAGTCCGTGTATCATATCATACCCTATTCTATACTCACCACATGTGTTCTAATTTACCATATTATCTATTCGCCTTGGTTATTTACTTCTTTACATGTACATAAGCATCTAACCTATTGTTCTTAGAGAGCTTCAAGCTCACCAATATAATGAAATAAAGTGAGTTGAATTATAACAAGTGACGAGTAAGGTCATCTTGCGTGATCATTGTCACAGTTGGGTCTTTTCTTTCCCTTCGCGACTACATGTTTTAATCCACATTTTCTGGTCCTTCGAGCCGGATAGAACAATGTACTGACCTTTCATTCGGGAAATTCTAAAACAATTTAATTGGATTTATTAAATAACGTGGATTTTTCAAAAACTTTGGTGTAAAGTCCATTTGGTGCAATATACATTAATGCAGGTACACCGGTACAAGGAACCCCACAGGCGGATCAGTAGAAATGCGGTGAAGTGGGAGGGTTGTGATCCCTTGTTTTCGGATCATAGCCTCGCTGATAAAAGGAAGAAGAAGAAGAAGAAGCAGGTACACCGGTACAAGGCGAACCCCACAGGCGGATCAGTAGAAATGCGGTGAAGTGGGAGGGTTGTGATCCCTTGTTTTCGGATCATAGCCTCGCTGATAAAAGGAAGAAGAAGAAGAAGAAGCAGGTACACCGGTACAAGGCGAACCCCACAGGCGGATCAGTAGAAATGCGGTGAAGTGGGAGGGTTGTGATCCCTTGTTTTCGGATCATAGCCTCGCTGATAAGAGGAAGAAGAAGAAGAAGAAGCAGGTACACCGGTACATATATTATTGGATTTCTATGAGCGAAATCACGCAATACCTATATACTGAACTTAAGCTTGTGTTAGTGGACAGTGCTTACACTAGAGTCGTCTTATATTAGCGGTTTACTTTGCGGTGCTATCATACCCTCGCATCGTCTGCAGTCTAATTACGGGTTACAAAAATCCGCTAATTTTGCCATGGAAGAGTTATGGAAAAACAAAACAGCGCAATGAGTTTAATTAATAATTTTCGGGTAAACTTCCATAAAGTCGGCAAAGCAACTCGTACAACAGGGTATATCAAAACGCGAATTGATCCCCTTAAAGGATATTGGCGTAAATTCCAACAAATACACGATGACTTGCTAATAAAAAGTGACCAGAAGGAAGATTATTTCGTAAAAGATAAGTTTACAGAAATAGAAAATGTCGTTTGTGAAACTTTGGGATACTTAACAGATCAGCTTGATGAGAAGGTGGTGGCATAGACTTCACCGAGCAACGACTCCACAAAACCTCAGCAAGTCATGTCCTTTCAGCTACCAAAAATCAACCGTCCTGTGTGTTACGGCGACACTTGGCAGCACTCTTCGGGCACACGCCACATATAACAACCCTTGTCAGCTGACAGATGTCAGCACACACCTTTAGGTTTTTTTCTTTTCTTATTTGTCTAGTGGAGAGATAGGACGGAGTCCAAGCACAACTGTAAGAAGAAATTATAACTTATCTTGTAAATTTAACCTTTATATTCTTTTAATAAAGATTTTAGTTTGCATATATTGCCTACTGGAAATACGTGTTTGCTTACACCCGCCCGACTTCTCAACACTGTGTTTTCGGGGGATTATTTGTCGTGGATGTCATTTCGTGACTTGTTCACGAGCACTGTTCATACGGCACCAATTTCAAAGGTGGACAAGTTGTCCCATCTAAAGGGGCATCTCACGGATGAGGCGGCACTTCTATTAAAGAACATTGCCCTTGGAGAAGCCAACTATGACTTCGCGTGGATATTGTTGAAGAGTCGCTACGAGAACGAGCGAATCATTGTCATGACTTACTTAAGAAAGTTCACCACGCTCCCAGTATCGAAAGGAGAAACCATCGGCGAGGTCAGACGTTTATTAGATACAACACAAGACATGCTCGACGCTTTAAAGAATCTAAGGAGGCCAGTTGATCAGTGGGACGATTGGATCATTTTCTATCTTACTCCAAACTCGATTCTACAAACCGCAAGGATTACTTTACTTACTTACATAGATCCTTTAACCCCTTGGGGGGCATAGGGCGTCAACCACGCCTGCGCGACATCGTGTTCGAAGTTCTGCAACGCGTTTGAGCTGCCTCCAACTCATTCCTAAAGAGCTCGATTCCTCCTCAACTGTTTTGCGCCACGTTTGCTTAGGGCGTCCCGCTATTCTGCCTGCCTGGGTGAGCGGATTCCACTGCATCGCGTATTTCGCAATGGAGTTGTCTTCGCGCCGTAGGGTGTGTCCAATCCATTGCCACTTTCTTCTTCGTATAGTAATGCTTATAGGTTCTTGGCCCGTTCTCAGATAAAGTTGTTCGTTGGAGTTGCGGTTCGGCCAAAAAATCCTCAAGATGATTTTTAAGCATTTGTTTACGAAGACTTGCAGCTTGCGTGTGTTAATGGTGTCCATCTTCCAGGTACTGCACCCATAAAGCAGCACTGATTCTACGTTGGAGCAGAACAGTCGTAGCTTGGTTCTTAAGCTAATAACATTGCTTCTCCAGACTTTGGGCAGCATTCCGAAGGCAGCTTTAGCCCTTCCGATTCGGCTGCACACCGCGATTAGCCCAGACGACACTTCCTAAATATAGAAAGTTATAAGTTGAGCGCGGTTGTTAAAAGAAGTGCTCAGTGCTTTTGTTTTGGCTGTGTTTATTTTTAGGCCCACTTTGTTTGCCTCAGCTTCTAGATTTTGGGCCATCAAATGAAGATCCATTATCCGATGTGAAAGTAGACAAACATCGTCAGCGTAATCTAGGTGTTTAAGGCAAGATGTCATCGTCCAACGAATTCCATAATTAGCTTCCGTCAATGCTACACGGAGTACATCGCTGATAACTACCAAGAACAATAGTGGGGACAGTATGCACCCTTAACGTACTCCACTTTGGACTTCAAAATCCTCCGACACCTTACCATTGTGCACGACATGACACTTACAGCCCTCATATGTAGCCTTGATAATAGCTATACGTTTTTCTGGAATGCCGCTCCTGCGTAAGGCCAACCAGATAGCATCTCGATTCAAGCTGTCGAAAGCCTTGTCCGTGTGAAAAACGTTACCAGAGCTTTGTAGACTAGGAATTCTCCTATTTTTACTCTTAACAATCCTAACTACATTCCAGAATGGCTTTGCATTTTTGTCTAATAAGCTTAGTTTCCTATTCCATTCTTCGTTCCTGTGTCTTTCAATTTCTGTAGAAATGAGTTTATTTAGGTACCTCATCTGGTTGCGAAGGAATGGCAGACGATACCTTTGCCATTGTCTCTTTAAAGAATTTCTAATACGTATGAATTGAAGAACACGATCGGGGATCTTGGTAATAGTATTATTCCTCACTGCTTTCGGGACACTTAAGTCAACCGAACTATGTATATGTTCCGAAAAAACTTCAACAAGACTGTCAATGTGTTCATTATTGGAAACATTATCTAGGTCTGTTGAAATGTTTCTGAGTCTCGACTTCATTTCTGAACGAAATTGTGCCCAGTTTGCGCGTTTGAAGTCTAGAACATATTGCTCTGTTTTTTTACCCGATTTGAGAATTCAACAGAAGACTGGGTTATGGTCAGAACTAAGTTCATTTAACGCAACCGGCTGAGAGAGTAAACTAGGTGAATTTGTTATAAAAATGTCGAGTGTAGATGGGAGACCTCTCGAACCAGATGGAATATATGTAGGACTAGACGGAAACAATACAGAAAACGGAATCACATTTGACAAACCTGACAGTAAATTACCACACGCATTCGCTCTATTGCACCCCCAGTCCCTATGTCTACAGTTTAAGTCACCTCCAAAGACATAGTCTTCATTTATCGCTAACAGTTTTCTTAAATCGGTGTTCAAATGTTGTCTTTTTTCAGCAGATGAATTACCACCAGGAAAATAAAATGTTCACTTTATGTAGAACAAAAAACGAAAGAAAAACGTAGTCACATAAGCGATCGATTTCCGTCAAACAACAGCTCATTTGAACGGATAAATCGTTTTCAATATATAGGAAGGAGGTAATGGGGGAATTTAATGTTAAGAAAAAAACTCTCTGGTGACGTCTCAGCTATCTCTCTTTACAACGCCATATTTTTTTTTTTGTGTAAAAGTTCATTTTTATTTTGGACTTTTGGCCAGGTTTTCCATCAAAATACTCCTATGTGCGACGTCCAGCCAAGCCAGAAATCCGCAATGATTTTGATGCGGATGAAAAATCTCATTTTGTTCGGGAAAAATTCGATTCAAACGTTTTCCACGATACAGTGGAACTGATACACATTACCGGCACGGGGAACTGTTCACTTTGCAGATTCGACGATGCCGAAATATTTTTTTCGGTGAATAATTCCACCCGGCGGATTCCACGATAGGGGTGTGAACTAAAGTTCTACTAACAAACGCGTCTTGGGCCACATCACGACTATTCACTTTCTTTTGCAGATTTGATTAATGTCTCCTCACAACCGCAAGGTGTGTAGATGCTATTTGGTTTCTAAAGTTCATTTTTCCGCTAAATGTGTAGCTAATTATGTTTTGTCACAGCAACACGCGTCTGTGAATGCTGTCGCGTGTATAGCTAAGTGAGTCGAAATTAAGCCCTTACGACGGAAGTATAATTATCTTACCGCAGAGGCTATTAAAGCCGTCGATTTAGTGCGGTAAGTTGAACATCACGTCAACCTATTGACGCATGGTATTACATTAGGTCCAAGGTGAATCTCACGGATAAGTCTACTTTTGTAATGTTGGATGGAACGAATGCTTTGAGGTGCTTAGTATAACATTGCATTTAGGTCCCGTTGATGTATGTGGTTTTTAACTTAGTCACGCAGTCTGTCAGACTGGTGTTCCTCTCTGTGATGATGCATACTCTAATGAGTCGAAGCAGGTTAATGTTCTCTATATCCATGCTGTTTGTATAGGGTGAACTTTGTTTTGCTGTCAAGTCAGCTACACCAATCTTCCGAATGTGAACAGGTACCACAAGATGATTGGTCGCATTTTACAGCTAATTTGTGTCCTATTATGAGCAAGTTGTAAGACGGTTATAAACGACTGTCGTCGATATTACATTATGGTCGTTGTTTGCATTTTGGACAACTCTGTAGCCGGTCGAAGCTTCCTATGTTTAAGAGATGTTAGACTAGTATAACAGACTATTGAAAAGGATGATAACTAACATCATTGCAGAGTTCGTTGAAAAACTACCTTTCGAGTAAAGCTTAGAAGATGTTTGATTCTGGCTGGAGGGATGTAATGTAGTCTAATTTTCAGGGATCACTTCAAAACCAGTCAAAGTTATGCTGCTGGTGTCTTTGTCAAAGAAGATAACATAATCTTTAGGGAAATATGAGGAAACCTATGCAACTCTAAAGCGGGCAACAGTGCGTTTCGGTTCACTAACGTTGGTCTCCTCAGGACTAATAACATAGGACACAGCTCCATTCTCAAGGAATCTTTTCCCGGAATCCCTGGCGAATCGGACGATATACTTGGCACCTTAGACTTCGACACACCATACGAAGTACTGTATCCTATTAGAGAGGACTGGCAAAGGAAGACAGTTTCTGTCCATAACGAGATTGCAATATACACAGATGGTTCTAAGACCATTGAGGGCACGGGGTCACGTATTTACTCGAGAGATATGAACCTACAGGTGGCCCTGAGACTTCCGGACACATGCAGTGTGTTCCAAGCAGAGGTTCTAGCTGTACTTAAAGCTGCGGAATTACTTGAGATGGGATCAATATCCGATAAGAATATCGCCATCTATGTACATTGACAGTCAGGCTGCGCTAAAGGCGCTAGAGTCTTACGTCACCAAATCTGAGATAATCAGGAATTGCCGCACAATGCTTAGGGCATTATGTACGCAGAACCGAGTCAGATTATGTTGGATACTTGGACACTGCGATATCGAAGGCAATGAGCAAGCCGTCGCGCTGGCTAAAAGAGGAGCGGGGCTCCCACGTAGCGATATAATTGGTAGTATAAAACCACCAGGGTGCGTGGCCAAGGGAATTATTCGGGATAAAATCGTTGACACGGCAAATCTAATATGATCAAACTTAGATGGTCAAACTTAGATGGTCACAGGGTGTCTAAGGCCTTGTGGCCTGTGTTAGATCGCAGAAAATCTGGGGAGATAATTAGATTAGATAGATCAAGGCTAAGAACAGCGATAGGAATACTCTCTGGCCACTGTCTCCTAAGGAGGCATGGCATGGGTTTATCCGATACGGATGTTTGTAGGTACTGCGATGACCTACATGTCTCAGAGGATATAACTCATATACTCTGTGAATGTCAAGGAATTGCCAGGACAAGGCTAAAGTACCTGGGTAGATAGTTCTTTGATAACTTGGAGGAGGTGAGGTCCTTGAACCATAACAAGGATCTCTTCAAATTTTGTAGGGAGATTAATTGCTTGGGGGAATGGGTTTAGGTCTTTTGTCGTGAAGGTTTCCTAGGGATCGCAATGGGCCAACTTTGGTGCCTAGTGTTTTATGATAACCTCATAACCCTACCTAACCTAACCTAACCTAACCTATGCAACTCTAATTTGGATGACCTATTTTGTAAAGAATAGGATAAAGAGTAGAAATACTTGCGTTTTTTGTGATAGTCAGGTTAATGTTAGAAACTTTTTGAGTGGGATTTTGGGGAACGAGATCTCCAAAAGGGTTCCTAAGCAAGGCTTAGAGGAGGTTTAAGGACCCGAACCTGCACTGGGTCTCTCTGCGTCGCCGGTTGGGGCCTTCATTGACGATTGGGTTCCCCGCAAACACTATTGTATGTGGGATGACTTTCCACGATGCAGGTTGCCAAAACGAATCCTCCCGGACATTTGTAAGAAATCAGCGGCATTCTGAGTGTTTCTCAGCAGAAAAGACAACTATTGGCATCTTGACATTGACAGGCTACTTCGCTTTCGCCAAGCGTCTTAATGTGCTAATGCATGCGATTCTATGAAAATACAAGCACTTGCACTTAGCTGAGGCCTACCAACTCCTAGTCTCAGCCTCCACGTGGTGACCGTTCGGTGCCTAAAACCTTGGTCCAAGAAATGGGGAACCAACCCCGTTTGGCAGATTCTTGTCGGCCGCAGATGAAAGATGAGGGAAGAATGCTCTCACACTAGAGTACTGCTTCTTGTTCCAGGTGGCAACGGATGAATTCCCTAGATGTTGACTCCATCTGGCGTCAACCGTTCGAGCTGGGTTGAACTTAGTGAACACTATTTAAGTTTCATTTTTTCATAGCCAAAATTCTATATTGTTCAAAACATATTCTTCCAAGCGTGTGACCAGACGATAAATTAGCAGTTCACGCATCTCGTGTTCCATAAAGCATTGTCTCTGTTCGCACGCTTAGATTAATATTCGTATTTCGCAGGTTATCTGAAAATTGTAAAAATAAAATATAGTTGTGCATCTACTTTTGAAGCGTTCGGTCTTCTTCATTTAAATTTTCACTTTGTTTTCAAAGTAGTTTGTTTTTCACGTTGCTTGTTTTAATTAAACCTTGTATCTTTAAACATTGGCGACCGTGACAGGACACACATCAAAAAAGTTTGTTGGCCTGTAAATAAGTTAATTTACCTGTAAATAATCAATTATAAAAAAGTGTGAAGTTTACAATAATTAAAGTCAAGTGAAGTGTAAAACATGGCAGAAAGTGAAAGTATTGGTCAAGATGGAGACATCGAATTCTTCGCTAGCCAACAGGAAGAGTTGGAGGAAGTAATTTGCACAATTGTCAGAAATTACAATAAAGATAGTCCCAACAGGAATACACTAGATTATCTCAACAAGATAAAAGAAAAGCTAGAATGTCAATGGGAAAACTTTGACAGGAGGGATACTGAAATCCGTGACAAATGTTCCGACCAACTTCATCACCCTTATTTAAGGAGGGATTATTACGAGTCGGTGCGAAAGGCAGCAGAACGCATGCGAATCGATGTGGTTCGCCGAATTCAGGAAATCGAAGAGAAAGCTGATCCCCATAAGGAATTTGTTCCAGCTAGGTTTTCGGTACAAGGCGAAACTCAAAAGGAGGATAAAGAGTCTACCGAAAGCAGTACTGGAGTAGATGATTCAACAAGATCGGAGGTACACCTTAAGCCCATAGGAAAGACACAAGAGCAAGGTGCTATTCCGAAATATAAGATGATATTTTGTACAGAGCCCAGAGCACCAGGACAACAACAGCCTACCACGCCGAAAGCGTACATGAGCAACAAGCAAAGGTTTGGCCTCTTAGTCGATATATTAAAGAGGTCACTCAACAAGTCGATAGAAGAAGCATCACGACAAAGAAGTGACCAATTCTGTCAAATAAAGGCAAGAAGTATTGAACAGAATTGGGAAGAAATCACGTACTTGTATCGCAAACTAGAGGACGAAACCAGTGCTGACGACGTGGAAGAGTACTTTGATTTGCAGGAAAGAGTGGAGGTGGCATTGCTGAATTTGTACGCCAACCCTTCCAAACTTCAAGAAAAGAACAGTGAGACAAAGACGTTGAACATAATGATGAAGCTACCAAAAATAAAGCTTCCCAAGTTTGATGGTGAATACTTGAACTGGTTGCAGTTCCATGACTTATTTAAGCAGATGATTCATGACCAGCCAATTCCGTCAGCACAAAAACTTTATTTCCTGCGAGCCAACGTAACTGGAAAGGCTTTGGAACTAATTCAAAACTTCAAACCAATGGATAGTAATTATGAAGTAGCATGGAACGTGCTTGTTACACGTTTTAGTAACAAAAGATTGCTGCTGACAGCTCAACTAAACAAGCTCTTAGTGCAGCCAGTTACCACAGCAACAAGTTCGAGCCTCAGAAAGCTCCACGACAATACAAAGAAGTGGCTGCAGGTGATCACAAATCTTAACGTTGACACTGCAAGTTGGGATCCAATCGTGGTCCATCTTCTCTTGCAAAAACTGGATAGAGAGAGCAGGGAACAATTTGAATTCTCCATGAGCGACCCGAGAAGCAGCCCCACCATTGAAGAGTTCCTGAAGTTTGTCGAATCAAGGTTCCAAACTCTAGAAGCCATCAGTAGCCGTGATGACAGGAGGAAGTTCCAGAGTTTAGAGGCCATCAGCAACCATGACGATGGAAAGAAGCCCACGCGTGGCGTCGCCTCCAAGTTTGGCCAGGACCCATCACCTACTTGCAATTATTGCAGTTCAAGTAAGCATGCTATTTATAATTGCACTAAATTTTTGTCTCTTTCAGATGTGGACCGAGGGAAGGCTGTTCAAAGACTGATGTTATGCAGAAACTGTCTGAAGAAGGGCCACTTTTCCCAATCATGCCAGTCCCGAAGATGCCAAAAATGCAACATGAGCCACAATACATTGCTTCACCAGCAGAGACGACAGCAAGAACTTCCTCCACCACAGCAGAGCTTCGACAACTCATCTACACATCAGTGGGGTGAGAAAGGTAAACCAAATAAAGTCCCACAGCCCCAAAACCCATCAGTAAACAATGCAGCAACAGAAATAAGAACTAAAAAACGTCATGTTCATCTGGCTACGGCTGTGGTCAATGTGATTTCTTCATACGGTACTCGAATCCCAAGCAGAGCTCTTCTTGACTCTGGTTCCCAGCTCCACTTTGTGACGACAACATTTTTACATCAATTGGGAATCAAGAAACGTCGCATGGATACTCCAATCAGTGGAATAGGTGCGCAGGAGTGCAAGTCGGAGTTTGTGGCCTCAATATCATTTGAGTCCAGAGCATCATCATTCAAAGCAACGATAGAGGCAAATGTAATGTCTCGTATAAGTGATTAGCAGTTCAGCGGAGAAATCGACTTGTCTCAGTGGGAACTTCCAACTAATCAAATCGACATGCTCTTAGGAGCTGAACTGTTCTTTGACTTGTTGCAACCGGGAGAGTACAGGTTGTCAAACGATTTGCCAATTCTGCGGAACACAAAGTTAGGATGGATCGTAGCAGGAAGCGCTCCAGCTCCAAACACCACTGCGCATTGTCACATAGCGACGAAGCCTTCCTTGTCATCGTTGGACAAACTTGTGCGTTCATTTTGGGAAACCGAAAGCCATGAAACTCCCATTAACACCGTGAGCGATGAAGAACACCAGTGTGAGAAGCATTTCAAAGAAAATACGACACTAAATTCCAAAGGTAAATTCGTCGTAAAATTACCGTTTAAGGAGGATCCAAGAATAATGTTAGGAGACTCCCTCCATATGGCAAGAAGAAGGTTTCTTTCATTAGAAAACAAATTAAGCAAAGACGACAAGCTTAAAGAATCATACATTAGTTTCATGGAGGAGTATAAAGCATTGGGTCACATGACACTCATTTCTAAAGACGAAATTCCAGAAACACATTACGTCATACCTCATCATTGCGTCATGAAGGCCGAAAGTTCATCAACAAAGCTGCGGGTGGTTTTCGATGCGTCAGCAAAGACAACATCTGGCCATTCACTCAATGATATACTCATGGTCGGTCCAACTGTACAAGCAGATATAGTTTTGAAGTTCAGGACACATAAATATGTCTTTACGGGAGATATAGCTAAGATGTATCGTCAGGTTTTAGTAAGCCAGGAAGATCGACCCTTTCAACTTATCTTTTGAAGATCAATTCCTGACACCCCATTGCAGTTGTACCAGTTGAACACCGTCACTTATGGAACAGCGTCTGCTTCTTACCTAGCAACTAGATGTCTTGTGAAGCTAGCAGAAGACAATAAAGAAGTCTTTCACAGATCAGCTGAAGTCATTAAAAATAATGTGTACGTGGATGATTGTTTAGCTGGATCAGAGACTATTGAGGATGCTCAAGCATTGCTAAATGAGACAATTTGCTTACTCAAGGCAGGTAATTTTGAATTGAAAAAGTTTTGCTCAAATAGTTCAATGATTTTAGAAGGAACCTCGCCCGAAGATAGAGAGAAGTTAGTTACCTTTCATCATTCCGAGGTGATAAAAACATTGGGATTAATATGGGATCCCTCGCAAGATGTCTTTAAATTTAGCTTCAATGAAGAAAAAGTAATTAAGCTGAACACTCAAATATCGAAGCGGACGGTGCTGGCTGATCTTGCACGACTTTTTGACCCTCTAGGTCTAGTCGGGCCAGTGATTCTTCTTGGCAAACTTTTCCTACAAGAGTTGTGGAAAACCAAGTTGGCTTGGGATGAAACTCTTCCAATCGAACAAGCTCAAAAATGAATTAATTACCTTGATCAATTTTCAAACATGAAGAAGACAAGCATTTCACGATACGTGCTGCGCGACAGCAGTTTAGGCGCATATGGATCATGCGTGTACTTAAAGTCAACTGATGAAAGCAACGAAAACCTTTGCCAGCTTTTCTGTTTTAAATCACGAGTTGCACCATTAAAAACTGTGAGTATTGCTCGCCTAGAATTACAAGCAGCAGTACTAATGGTGGAATTAGCAGAAAGGATTATCCAAATACTGCCAAAGAAAATTGATAAAGTATGTTTTTACACAGACTCAACAACAGTATTAGCCTGGCTAAAATCACCTTCTTATACATGGGAAACGTATGTTGCGAATAGAGTAGCAAAAATCCAATCAGCTTCAGAGTTCCATCAGTGGCAATATATCAAAGGCGACCTCAATCCTGCCGATTTAGTATCCAGAGGATCAAGCCTAGAAGCGCTTTTAGCATCATCAATATGGTTCGAGGGTCCTAAATTTCTTAGAGATGGTGAAAATATTTGGGCTAAAAATTACACTCTACCAGATTCGATTCCAGAACGCCGTAAAAAGAAATCGGTTCTAACAACATCCATAAAAGGCGATCCCAATTTTTTCGGAAATATCAAACATAGGAATTCATTTTTTACGTTAACAAAAATATTCTCATTTTGCTTTAGATTCGTTAACAATTCAAGAAAACCAAGGGTACTGAGAAACACAGGTCAGTTAACTCTTGAAGAACTAAAAGAAGGAACCCGTTGGTTACTTGTGTACACACAAAAGGTGTCGTTTCCAGAGGACTACCGTGCTTTGGAAGAGAATAAATCCGTAAGCAGAAAATCAAATATATCATCTCTTTCTCCATATTTTGATGCCAGAACAAAACTTATTCGGGTTGGAGGGAGGTTGGCAAACGCAACAATTTTGCCAGATGCCAATCATCAAATCTTAATTCCAAAAAATAATATTATAACTAAAATGATTTGAACGTATCTACATCAAAAATACATGCACGCGTCGCATAGGGCGCTAGTTACACTTTCCAGACAGCAATATTGGATCTTGGGTGCTGGAAACGCAGCCCGACAAGTAATCATCAAATGCATCAAATGCTTTAGATCAAGGCCAACATCTATTGATCAGCTGATGGGAAACATGCCCCCGGAAAGGGTAACTCCAGCGCGACCTTCCTATCATTCAGGAGTAGACTTTTGCGGACCTATAAAAACTCATTTCAAGGTTAGAGGTAAGACTCCTACTAAGTCATATTTAGCAGTATTTGTTTGCTTCTCTACTAAAGCCGTACATATAGAGGTAGTAGGTGATTTGTCATCCGAAGCATTCATTTATGATTTAAAAAGGTTTATAGGCAGGCGAGGCCTTTGCCATACGATATTTTGTGATAATGCCACGAATTTTGTTGGCGCAAAAAATGAATTATCAGAGCTAACGAAGATTTTCAATTCAGAGAGACTACAGTCAACGATTCATTCGACATGCCTTGAAAATGGAATCAAGTGGAAAAACATACCATCTCGATCGCCTCATTTTGGAGGGCTCTGGGAAGCGGCTGTTAAATCAGCAAAAATACTCCTCGTCCGTCACCTCGGAGAAGCATCATTGACGTATGAACAATTGCTTACTGTGGTCATACAAATAGAAGCAATTCTGAATTCCCGCCCTTTGACTCCCATATCATCCGATCCAAATGATTTGGAGGCATTAACACCTGGTCATTTTTTAATTGGAAGTCCGTTAACAGCCTTAGCCGGACCAGATGTTACAGAATGCAAAATGAGCAGCCTCAACAAGTTCCGGAAGATACAACAAATTCAACAGCACTTTTGGAAAAGATGGTCGACGGAATATTTGCATCTCTTGCAGCAAAGAAACAAGTGGAAAACTGAGTCTGAGAACCTTAAGCCGGATACACTGGTTCTCATCAAGGATGCCAATACTCCTCCAATGCGTTGGAAATTGGGACGTGTTGTCGAGATCTTTAAGGGCAGCGATAATAAAGTACGCGTAGCTAATATCAAAACACAAAATGGAACATACAAACGAGCGATTCACAATCTTTGTCCGCTTCCAATAGATGAACCCGATAAACAAAAGGAAGTTCCAACCTCCATCGTACAAAGGAACAGGAGAAATCTAAGACCTAAAAAACCCAAAAAGGTGTCATTGTTCTTAGCGGCCCTTCTAGTACTCCTATTGTTACCAGCTTCTCTATGTCAAACACACAAGGAAGTAAACGTGAAAGAACTTGATGACGGTGTTGGCATTTACTTTGAAGATATTGGTAGGGTTCGAACAGTAAACACTTATTGAAAGATCTTTATATACTACAATATGTCCACGTATTGGCAAGAGTTCGGCGGGCTGAAATCATATATTAACCGTATGGAAGAAATGTGCACACAAAATCTATCCCAGCAAAATTACTATGTCCCTATTATAGAAACATTACGAAATAGGATTGCAGTGATCGACCATAATAATGAATTACTTCACAATTACCACGCCCCAAAATTTGAAAAAACCAGAGCAGCAAGATCTACATTCGATATTGTTGGGACATTAGCGCATAGCTTGTTTGGTATCCTTGATCAAGAAAATGCGAATAAAATACATCATCAAATTGATAATGCTTATAAAAATGAAAAACGTTTGAGTGAACTTATAAGAAAACAAAGTTCCATTACAGATGCAACTTTAAACATTTTGAAGCGGAATCACATTCAAATTCAAGATCAATTTAAAACTCTTAATGATTACCTCTCAAAGACAATCGGAATCATTAATGAAAAACAAAAGGCAAACGAGGCAATACAGAATCTGTCATCAATGACATCGTACTTGATTCTAGTTCTTACCAACTTCGAACATGTGCAAGAAATCTTGTTAGATGTCCTACTGGATTTAAACCATGCAAAGATAAATCCACAACTTATAACACCGAAGCAACTCAGTCAGCAGCTTCGGTTGGTAAGGAACAATCTGCCTTCATATTTATCATTGCCAGAGGGGTCAGTTATAGACATGTATAAAATGTCATCCGTAAGAGGGCGTAGCTTGAACCACTCCATTGTGTTTGAAATGCTATTACCACTAACAAATACGGAAGAATTTCAACTTTTCAACCTCATAACTGTTCCTATAATTCACAGAAACAAGACGTACATTGTAGAAAAATCCGCTCCGTACTTAGCAGTGTCATTGGCGAGGGATCGATACTTTTTAATGAACGAACTAGAGATGGTTTCATGCAAACCTTTCATGCCGACTAAGTACATGTGCGGCCAGGTCCATCCAACTCTCATTCAACAAGGAAATCCAGATAACTGCGAAATGGCACTATTGAACCATAATCAAGGCAGCTTAAATGAGTGCACATTGAAGACAACACCGATTCAAAATCAATGGAAAAGACTTAAGGCTTCTAACAGTTGGATCTTCTCCATAACATCAAAGGTTTCTGGACATCTGATTTGCAGTGGTAAAAGTAACGCCATAACATTATCCGGAAACGGACTGCTAAAATTTAATAAAGCTTGTGTGCTACAATTGCCTGAAATCGTCATCAAAGGTAGGATAGAATTCGAAAATAAAATAACGTCATCGTTTATTCCCAGCGCAAACGTAAGCAGCTGGATTATTAAGCAAGATGCAATCATGACGACGCCAAAACTACCTATTGAAGTTCACATTGACCCATCTGAGTTTGATAACCTGAAAAGGAAGATTGAGGATGTCATTGCTCAATCAAAAGACTTACCAGCCCCCACTGATCTCAACTCACATGATTACCACCACTATGGCATTAGTGCTTTTCTGTTTGCTGGCATGATTGGGTTTCTAATCATACTTCGATATCGTACAAAAAGGCCCACCCCTAAGCCTAGAACATCAGCTTCACGTTTCGAAGTCAACGTGTAGGAGTTAATTTAAGTTTAGAGAGTTACGAACCCTCAAAAGGGGGGAGTATGTTTAAGTTTCATTTTTTCATAGCCAAAATTCGATATTGTTCAAAACATATTCTTCCAAGCGTGTGACCAGACGATAAATTAGCAGTTCACGCATCTCGTGTTCCATAAAGCATTGTCTCTGTTCGCACGCTTAGATTAATATTCATACATATTCTATTTCAAATTGTTATTCTCGCGCTTAGATTAAGATACATATTGCATTTCAAAATTGTCATTCTCACGCTTAGATTAAGATTCGTATTTCGCAGGTTATCTGAAAATTGTAAAAATAAAATATAGTTGTGCATCTACTTTTGAAGCGTTCGGTCTTCTTCATTTAAATTTTCACTTTGTTTTCAAAGTAGTTTGTTTTTCACGTTGCTTGTTTTAATTAAACCTTGTATCTTTAAACAAACACCATGTGCAAGATGTTCCGACATATTCGAATCACAGGTCAGTAAGGAATATCCAAGGTTAGTCAAGACCTTGGAATTAGAGATGCTGGCGGAGGAGACCTTAATGGGGCAACGGTAGCGCTCACACTCGGACACCGGTGTATGCTGCCCCGCGTCCTACGGATATGACACAAGGAACTGGCCTCCTGGGTTGGGGGTTCTGCCATCGGGGTTAAATCGTCCTTATCCGAGGCATGTGGTATTTTCGGAACCAGTGGTTATTTTGACCCCAGCAAACGAAATAAGGACAACAGCCTTCGGATCCGTACGTGGAATGCTCGGACCCTTAACAGACCGCGTGCAGTCGAACAATTAGCAGGGGTCCTAGACTGCTATAAAGCAGATATTACCGCCATGTAGGAAATGCGGTAGAATAGGCCGGGCAAAAAGAGTATAACAAAATGTGACATCTACTACGGTGATTGCGACAGAGGCAACAGGCAACGCATATTCGGATGCGGATTTGTCATACCCGCCAGACTTAGGCAAGAAGTCTTAAGCTTCTGACACGTAAGCAAGCATATTATGACTATCCGGATCAAGGCTAAATTCGCTAGCATAAGCCTGATATGTGTTCATGCCCCCGCGGAAGAAAAGGGCCCTGGCACCAAAGAGTGTTTTTTACGAGCTCCTCGACAAAACATACGAGAAATGTCCTAAGTACGACGTTAAAATCGTACTGGGCGATTTTAACGCCAAAATAGAAAAGGGAGGTCTTTGGTAGGGCAGTATACATAGGTTACACGACACCACGTCTGACAGCCGTCACTATAGCAAGTACGAGGTTTCCTCATCTCAATATCCACAAGCAAACATGCCGATCCAATGATCATGTAACGATCACCCAGGTTGATCATATTGCCTCCAGTGTTCTGGATGTCCGTATCTTCCGGGCGGCCAACATAGACTCGGATCATTACCTTGCTGTAACCAATAGCTGAAGACCTATATAGAGCTATGTTTAGTTTTGACATACCTGCCAAACATGTCCTTCTGTGCAGGCTGTCGATGGAGAACGTTGCTGCTCCATCAAGGTCGTTGATGACCTCACTGAGGCATTTGATGTCAAAAATGCCGACGATATTCACATAAATGGAAGAACCCAGCGGGCTGTCACTTGTGGGTTTGCAAACATTGGAGCAAAAGTGGCCAAAATGGGTTTAGCGATAAACGAGGGCAAAACCAAGTATACGAGAATGCTGTTAACAAGAAGGGATAATCAACACCGGCGAACTAGACACAATGTCGCAGTGAGCAGCTACTATTTCGAGGTAGTAACGAACTTTGTCTACCTCGGCTTTGCTATTAGCTCTGACAATAATACCAGCACAGAAATCAAGCGAAGAATAACTCTTGCCAATCGCTCTTTTTTGGGCTAATAAGGCAATTCAACAGTAAAGCCCTATCTCGGACAACTAAGAAGACTCTATATAAGACCCTAATCATCCAGCTTTACGGCGCTGAACATGGACTTTATTGAAGGCTGATGAAGGTATCCTTGGTCAGGTATCACACAAAAACTGGTTGGCAGATTTTATTAAAACTTCGCCATTCTATATCTTGGAGGCTTGGCCCCAATCTTCAAATAGAATTGTCACGATATACCTTAAGAAAATGAAGATATTAAAATATATTGCCTATCTATGAGGCGCAAATTTATAGCTACATGTGTATTTTGATGCAGGTGATAACGATGGCTTTTGATGTTTACCTTCGGTTGGCTAAATACATACTCGTACAGACAAAGACGCGGGTATCTGCTATTTAAACATAAAAGTTTATATTATCCTACTTAGTCACTGTAAACTTTCATGTACGAGAATGTTATGAATAAACTAAATAGTATGCTCGTACGTATCCCCATTGACTTCAATTTGTTGTGCACGAGGATGAACCGATAAGTGGCCCTTGTAGCACCCTGTGCTTAAGAATAAAAAAGTTGGCTCCGCCGGTTTTAGTTTAAACTATCTTGACATACTACATTCCCCATAACTAAATCTAATCAATAAATTTAATCTACGACGAATAATGACAGTTTTCAGACATGACCTTGTACGAGAGCGATTTTGATAAAACACTACTCAGCTCTTAATCTGATCGTGTCTGGACTTGGGTAAATGAAAACCATAAGCAAATGCTATCAAATGATATGATTATTATCGCAGACAAGTGTAGTAATAAAGTAATAATTGAGATGAGTCAGTCATGAGTTTAAGAAAACACAAACCATCAACAAATTATGTGTCGGTTTTATTTTAGAAGAAATCAACGTGTGTATGCGCATCTACTCCAACTAATCACTGTCATCACTTCATCAAATGTCACTCAGCACTACGAATAGATACATGTCATTCTCAGAGGTTTAAATCAGCAATTGGTAAGCACATAGGTAGGTAGGTGTGGTGGCTCTTCTTAAAAAAGGAAAACCAAGGTGCGGTTTTAATACCACAAACTGGGGGACCTTAATGTAAAAGGTGTTTTGGTGGCTAGTCTCTAGATCCAACATACTTACTTTACTTGCGTCCTGTATCCCCTTGTCGGTCCTAAGGCCTCTACTATGCCTATGCGCCATCGTGTATGGTTTCTGGCAATACGTCTGAGTTCTCCCCAACTTTTCCCCAACTGCCGTGCCTCCTTCTCGACTGTTCTGCGTCATGTTTTCCTCGGACCGGCAGGTCCTCTGCCATCCTGAGTTAGAGGGTTCCATTGCATAGCATAGTTCACTATGGAACAGTCACCCTTACGCAACGTGTGACCAATCCACTGCCACTTCCGTCGTTGGATGGTTGTGCCTATTGGTTCCTGACCCGTTCTCTCGTAAAGGTGTTCGTTAGGGATACGATTGCGCCACAAAATCCTTAAGATATTGCGCACGCACATATTAACAAACGTTTGCAGGTTCCTCGTGATAGTACTGGTTACTATCCACGTGCTGCATCCATATAACAACACGGATTCAACGTTGGAGCGGAACAGTCTTGTCTTGGTGCTCAAACTGATTGCATTGCTTCGCCATATTTTGGACAACTTCTCGAACGCGGACTATGCTTTGGCGATCCTGTTGGCTATATCCAGTTCGGTTCCACCATCGGTCGAGACCATACTCCCAAGATACTGGAAATCCTCTGCTCTCTCTACTGGTTGTCCAGCAATGCATATTTGAGCCGATGAGTTTATTCCAAGGCTGATAATTTTAGTTATTTTCAGCCCGACGACGCCTGTCTCCCTCTCCACATCTGCTTTCAATTGGTGGAGGTCCATAATTCTGTAGGAGAGTAAGCATACATCGTGGGGTGGCAGTGGTGCAGTGGGTAGTGTGTTTGCTCGTTAACCAATGTGTGCAGGTTCTAGCCCCAGCGGGGAACAGCAATCATCAGCCACCCGAATATAAAGGAAAAACGAATTATATCGAAGTTTTTCCAACCACTGCACCAAAGAAAGGTGGGATTTGGGTTTCCTTTTTAAAAAAAAAGCATACATCGTCAGCGCAGTCAAGATGTTTCAGTTGAGATGTAAGAGTCCATCGAATTCCTCCGTTTCCCGTCGACAAAGCTGCATGAAGCACATCACTAATCACCAATAGCAATAATATTGCTGAAAAGCTACAGCCTTGTCTTACTCCACTTTGGATTTCAAATTCCTCAGACAACCTCCCCCTATGCAGTACGTGACATTTGGAGCCTTCATATGTAGCTTTGATAATAGCAATTAGTTTATCGGGAATACCTCTCCTGCGTAAGGCACTCCAAATAAACTCCCTGTTGACACTATCGAACGCCTTCTCAATATCGATGAACAGCAGGTGGAGTGGCGATCGATATTCAACACACTGTTCGATGATAATCCGCAGGGTATTGATGTGGTCGACACAGGAGGATCCAGAGTGGAAACCTGCTTGTTCGGCATCGAGTGTGTCTTCGAGATGTTGTTTGATTCGCTCCAGGATGATTTTAGCTATTATCTTAGCTACAGCAGGCAGCACGCAGATTCCCTCCAGTTTCCGCACTCCATTAAATTTCCTTTCTTAGCAAGCTTGACGATCAATCCCCTTTTCCACTCGTTAGGAAAGCACTCAGCTCCCCAAGCTCTATCTATAATTGGAAGCAGAAGCTCAGCCGATGTTATTGTCGCTGCTCTTAAGAGCTCTGTTGGAACACCGTCAAGTCCTACCGCCTTGCTGGTTTTAAGTGCCTTGATCGCGGTAGTGATCTCATCATTACTGGGAGTCGTAATGCGTATTCGGGAACCTCTCACCTCGGGCATCTCAGTCTGATTTGGGAGCATATCTCTAGCGAATACGCCGTTCAAAACCGTAGCAGAGTGCTCTTTCCATCTATTGAGCTGGTCCTCATCCGAAATGAGCAAGGAGCCGTCTAGGCTTTTCACTGGGTGTTGGCTGGAGCTGCGACCACCTGTCAGCTCTTTGGTGATTCTGTAGACAGTCCTGCTGTCGCAAAAAAATACAAATACAAATATTTGGCGCAACAGCTCTTTAAAGTGCCAGGGCCTAGCTTCTCGCAACCACTCATGTTGTGTGCGTTATATTTTTCACACGAATGGAAGGGACCTACAGTTTAATACCGAATCCGAACGGCGATTTGAGAAGCTTTTTCGTGACGACAATACTCTCGGATGTTTGTCAGACGCTCGCGAGAGGTGGGACCGTGAAAAAACTTTTTGGTGTTTTCTGGGATTCGAACTTGGAACCTCATGCGTAGTGATCCGACACACTAACCACTTACGCTGTCGCACCCCTGTGCAGCTTCTTCTGTTTCTGTAGCCAACGTGTTGATGTAGTTGCGCCTGTCACGGCGCACGTTACGCTGAACTTCTCTCATCTTCATGCGATATAGGGACTCTAGCTCGTTTCTCCCTGCTGCTGGAGTAGCTACAACGCGAGCTTTCAGCTGTTTTCGTTCGTCAATCCGTCTCCAGGTATCCTCGGAAAGCCACGCCTTATGTCTTCACTGCGATTGACCGACAATTCTTTCAGCACCAAATGTAAAAACATTTTTCACAGCACACCAATGGTCTTTGATGGTTGCGGGCAGTGAGCTGCTGATTGGTTCCACACCATGTGAAAGGTGCTCCCTTAATTGTCTATCGATGTTGAACCTGGGCATTCTTGTGCTGTCGTGGGATATTCGAACTGCAGCAGTGCGTAGTTGGAGAGTAGCTATCATAAGATGGTGATCTCGTACTATCCCCACATCTGTCCCTCGCCTGTTCCGGACGTCCAGGAGACTACTTCTAAAGCGGCTGATTTCAAAATGGTAAATTTGGTTGAGGTTGCTTGCCTGTCGTTGGAAACCCAGCTAACTTTCTGGCAGGTCTTGTGCTCAGACGTGGTGCCACCTATCACAGGGCGGTTGGCATTGCAGAAATCCACAAACCTTTCGCCGTTGTCATTGCGGTTGCCTAGTCCATGCTTCCCGATTACATGTTTGGGCCCTTCGTTGTCCTTGCCTACCTTGGCATTCAAATCCCCCATCACTATGACAATGTCTCCATTTGGTGTTGTGTTGAAGACGTCACTTAAGAGATTGTAGAAGCTCTCCTTTTCGTCCTCAGACGAACTATTCGTTGGGACGTAGCACTGTATGATAGTGACGCGTCGTACTCTAGTCCGGAATCTGGCCGTCATAATCCTATCACCATGAGGCTGCCAGGAAATTAGGCCCTTGTGTGCTGTTGTTGTTAGCATTAGTCCGACTCCATATTCCCGCGGACTTCCGGATGGTCTTCCAGTATAGAGTAGTACAGTGTTAAGCGTTGGGGACTGGTACTCGCTCGCTTCTAACCATCTTACTTCACTTACCCCCAAAATGTCCAATTTATATCGCATGAATTCGTTTTCCAATTGGAGGAATCTGGCATTGTAAGGACCTTCTCTCCCGAGTCGAGGAGCGTCTTTACATTCCAGAAACCTATGTTTGCAGGGTACAATAGCCAAAAGTCGTCAACATGTGATCATTCCTTATCCGAGGCATAGTGTCGGTTTCCGTAGCGGGCAATATTCGGTAACGCAGGTTGCTGGCCCACGTTACCTAGCCTAGAATCAAGGCCCTAGACAACCCGCACTTACATTAAAAAAGATCCAACCCATGGAGTTTAAGAAAGTTATTAAAGTTTAAGGTTTCTCTCAGTGACTCCCTCAAAGGAATCAAAAATGGTTTTCCTTAAGATAGTTGTGTGGTCCTAGGTAGGATAAGTCTCTTATGTTTTGTGTGGGATACCTAGTTTGAGTGACCTATAGTCTCCTATAGGCCGTGGTGGAATTGGTCGTACCACGGATATGTACACCCATTAGGTCAATTATTAGGCTGCAGTCCCCATTTTTTTCCAAAGGTATTGCTACAAGCAATATCTATATTTAGCCTCCAGTTAAGTTTAGGATCTAGGATAACTCCTAAATACCTAGCACTGGACGATAAGGAGAGCGGTTAGCCATTTAGCTGATGAAGTGCGAAAGGTCTGGTAGATTGGTTTTAGTGATGAAGAGCTTCAGTTGAGGTTTGCTCGAGTTGACACCGAGACTACACTTTTTGTCCCAAGCGCTTACTTTGCTCAGAGCATTTTCCAGGATTTCGCTTATGACGGAGAGTAACTTTCCTGACACTAGTATCACCATATCGTCTGCATACCCGACTGCCTTGATTCTTTCTCGGTCTAATGTTAAAAGGATTTAATTCATGACTATCAGCCATAGTAGAGGCGAGATAACACCGCCCTGTAGTATTCCCCTACTGGCAAATTTGGTTATATTGCTATTGCCTAGTGTTGCCTGAATAATTCTAGTGCTAAGCATAGAAACGATCCATTGACTTAGATTGCTTTCTATTTCCAGCTCCGTAAGGGACTCTACGATTGCTTTAGTGCTTACATTATTAAAAGCTCCTTCTATGTCTAGAAAGGTAGCTAGGTTATATTCCTTGGAATATATGGAGCTTCCTAAGGCGAACCCCAGAGGCGGATCAGTAGAAATGCGGTGAAGTGGGAGGGTTGTGATCCCTTATTTTCGGATCACAACCTCGCAGAAAAAGGAAGAACAAGGAGATATGGAGCTTTCTATAGTTCGCACTATCTCGTGAAGAGCTGTGTCTGTTGATCTACCTTTGAGGTATGCGTGCTGAGATTTATAGAGGGATGGTTCTATTTTGTTTCGCAAATGGTCATCTAGGAGTCGCTCGAGAGTCTTCAGTACAAAAGAAGTTAGACTGATTGGTCCGAAACCTTTCGAGTTTTCACGACCGCGTTAAAGTCGTGCGACCTATGTAGCATAATGTGCATTATAGAATACCGTCCAGGCCCGGGGATTTATAAAGAGCGAAGCTGTTTAAGGCACAAGAGATTGTTTCCTGTGTAATAATGGGTATATGGTTTTCCCAGGTGCTAGATTGCGTGCGCTGGTAGCTTGCAGGCTCGGTACCCCCAAGTAGTGCGAGATATCTCGGCCTGCTGCTCGATAGAGTCAAACGACAGCCTTCTACTCGTGTAACAGAATATTCGGAAAAACTTGGGGACCAAACCCCAAAATCATCCTATGAATGTATACAGCTATAGTAAGGCCCATACTAACTTATGGCAGCCTTGTATGGTGGCAAGCCGCCTGCAAAGTGAACAACCTAACTACCATCACAAAAGTACAAAGACTAGCGTGCATTGGCGCGACCAGTGCAATGAGAACCACACCTACTGCAGGACTCGAAGCCATCCTCAACTTGCTTTCGCTAGACATTTTTATACAAGTATCGGCGGCTATAAGCTCCATAAGGTTAAGCCAAACCGATAGCTGGAGACCAAATGCAAAGGGTCATATTATAATTCTACGCAGATACCTGGGCAATGTATCTAGCACAGACTACACAACGCCATACCTAGATTTCACATGACCATTTTCAAGCACCTTCCTGCGCAGAGAAGAATGGAAAACCGGCAGAACGCCCAACCATAGCCGTGTATACCGATGGATCCAAAATGGAAACGGGTACCGGCGCAGGCATCTCCTTGTCAGTCAGGCTTCCGAATTACAGCAGCGTTTTCCAGGCGGAGGTCCTAGCAGTGACAATAGCGGCCCGTGAGACTGCGATGAGAGCAATACCACGTGAGCATATCACCTTTTTCATCGACAGCCAGGCAGCGATAAAAGCAATATCTGCAGAATCTAATCTACAGAAGTAAAATCGAAGCTTGTGAAGTGTTAGTAAGCAGCTCTGTTAGTAAGCCCTACTCCCACCTCCTCGTGGTGTCATCTGGGAATTTCTTCGGAAATTGCTAACGGGAGAGGACGAATGGCGAGCTTCCTGCGCCAAAAAACAGGATAAGTGTCGGTTGGTCTGTGGCTCAGCGAGCCGCAACCGTAAAACAAATCTTGCTCCGAAACGGAAACAATCGCCTCGGATAAGGACGGATAATTTGTTGACGACCTTTGGCTATCGGACACGGACAACGATCGGATTCTGGAACGTTAAGACCCTCCTGGACTCACTCAAGGAAGGGCCTTATAACGCCAGATTCCTCCAATTGGAGCGCGAATTCGCACGGTATAAAATCGACATCTTAGGGCTGAGCGAGATAAGATGGTACGATGCTGGGGAACACATCTCCCCAACAAAAAGCACTGTGATGCTCTACTCTGGTAAACCAGCTGAAAGTGCACGAAGTTCTGCCGTAGGACTCATGCTAACTCCAGCAGCACGTAGTAGCCTCATATCCTGGAAACCCCATAGTGACCGGATATTGACGGCTAGGTTCCAGAGTAGAGTTAGAAAAATTACCATCATACGTGTTATGCTCCGACTCTAGACGCGACTGAGGATGAAAAGGATAATTTTTATAGCCACTTAGGCGCCGCCTACAACCAAACGCCTAATGGGGACAACGTAATGGTAACGGGAGATCTCAATGCCAAGGTGGGTAGCGACAACACCATGCTTAAGCACGTGATGGGAGTTCACGGCGTGGGAGACCGTAATGATAACGGTGAGCGGTTTGTGGACCTCTGCAATACAAACCGCCTAGTCATCGGAGGTACGCTGTTTAAGCATAACTCCTGCCACAAAATCAGTTGGGTCTCTACTGAAGGGCAACGAACATCCAACCAGATCGACCATATTGCGATCAGTTGCCGCTTTAGAGATTGTCTACTGGACCTCCGAAACAGACGTGGAGCTGACTTCGGACTAGAACGAGATCACCATCTTATGGTAGCTCATTTACGCCTTCGTACTGCATCCGTCAACAGCAACCGCCCAAACTTGCTTAACATCACCAGGTTCAATATCGACAGGTTCAAGGTTCCCCAAGTGCGCCAACAGTTCAGGGACCATCTTGCCTTAGAAGCAGAAGCAATCAGCAGCATAGAGAACATGGATGGCCACTGGAGTGCTGTGAAAAATGCTTTTGCGATTGGGGCACGCACTGATGTCAGTAAAAAGCAGAAACACCACCGCACATGGCTTTCTACAGACACCTGGAGACGGATCGATGAGCGTACAGCAATCAAGGCTCGGATAGCAGCGGCCTCAGCAGTAGAGAGAACCGAGCTTGAAGCCCAATACCGTGCGAAGAAGAAAGAAGTGCAGCGTAGTGTGAGACGTGACAAACGTCAATATGTCAACTCACTGGCCTCAAGGGCTGAAGAAGCAGCTAGTAGGTGCGACAGTAGGACTGTTTACAACATCACTAAGGAGCTCATTGGTGGTCGAAACTCCAAACAACATCCAGTGAAGAGTCTAGACGGTAACCTTCTGATTTCGGATGAGGATCAGCTCACTAGATGGAGAGAACATTTTGCTACAGTGCTAAATCACTTAGACGACGGCGGTATGATCTTGAATTCGAATGAGCAGTTCGAAGCAACAAATTCCTGAATTCGCACCGTACCTCCCAGTAAAACTCCCTCAAGAAAAATAAAGCGGTGGGTATTGATGTCTTCCCTGCCGAGCTATTTCAAGCGGCGCCAAATACATCGGCAGATTTGCTGCATCCGCTAATACGGAGAGCTTGGGATAGTGAACAATTTCCACAGGAGTGGAAAAGGGGGATGATCATTAAGCTTCCAAAGAAGGGTAACTTGATGGAGTGCGGTAACTGGAGAGGTATATGTGTTCTGCCAGCTGTAGCCAAAATAGTTGCTAGAATAATTCTAGGACGAATTAAAGAGCATTCAGATTCAACTCTCGATGTCGAGCAGGCAGGCTTTCATGCTGGATCCTCCTGCATCGACCACATAAACACCTTACGGATCATAATCGAACAATGCGTTGAGTATAGGTCTCCGCTACATTTACTGTTTATCGACTTCGAGAGTGCTTTCGACAGCTTGAATCGAGATGCTATCTGGTTGGCCTTGCGCAGGAGAGGCATTCCAGAAAAGCTTATAGCTATTATCAAGGCTACATACGAGGGCGGCAAGTGTCACGTCGTGCACAATGGTAAGGTGTCGGATGACTTTGAAGTCCAAAGTGGAGTACGTCAAGGGTGCATACTGTCCCCACTATTGTTCTTGGTAGTTATCAGCGATGTACTCCGTGCAGCATTGACGGAAGCTAATTCTGGAATTCGTTGGACGATGACATCTTACCTTAAACACCTAGATTACGCTGACGATGTTTGTCTACTTTCACATCGGATAATGGATCTTTATTCGATGGCCCAAAATCTAGAAGCTGAGGCAAACAAAGTGGGCCTAAAAATAAACACAGCCAAAACAAAAGTCCTGAGTACTTCCAATACCCGCGCTCAACTTAACATTGCCGGAAAGCAAGTCGAGAAAGTTGATAACTTTCTACATTTAGGAAGTGTCGTCTCGGCTAATCGCGGTGGCACCGAACTGGATGTGTGCAGCAGAATCGGGAAGGCTAAAGCTGCGTTGGGAATGCTGTCCAAAATCTGGAGAAGCAATGTTATTAGCTTAAGAACCAAGCTATGACTGTTCCGATCCAACGTAGAATCAGTGCTGCTTTATGGGTGCAGTACCTGGAAGGTGGACACCATTAACACACGCAAGCTGCAAGTCTTCGTAAACAAATGCTTAAGAATCATCTTGAGGATTTTTTGGCCGAACCGCATCTCCAACGAACAACTTTATCTGAGAATGGGCCAAGAACCTATAAGCATTACTATACGAAGAAGAAAGTGGCAATGGATTGGACACACCCTACGGCGCGAAGACAACTCCATTGCGAAATACGCCATGCAGTGGAATCCGCTCACCCAGGCAGGCAGAATAGCGGGACGCCCTAGGCAAACGTGGCGCAGAACAGTTGAGGAGGAATCGAGCTCTTTAGGAATGAGTTGGAGGCAGCTTAAACGCGTTGCAGAACTCCGAACACGATGGTGCGCAGGCGTGGTTAACGCCATATGCCCCCCGAGGGGTAAAGGATATAAATTAAAAAAAAAAAAAATTATTGTGAAGTGTTGTAGAGAAGATCTCAAGGTTCTTGGAACACTACACAAGGTAGAACTTTGCTGGGTCCCTGGACATGAAGGCATACCAGGGAATGGGAATGGGAAAGCTGACGAACTGGCTAGATGAGGTTCGGCACTAAACTCGGACCAATCCGACCCCTCAGTGTACATCCCGTCTTGCACGCTCAATCTTGAGGCAGGGAACAAAGCCCTAACGGAAGCAAAGAACAGATGGTCCTCTCTAGATACTTGTATCATCACGAGGAAGATATTGCCTACATTTGGCAGTGCAAAAACCAATAAACTCATGCAGAGGTATAGAAAATCCCTCTCTACTCTCATAGGAGTTATTACGGGGCACAACACTATGCCATACCACATGAAGAAGTTACGTGTGACCAACGAAGACCTTTGTAAGGGCTGCGGCGGTGAGGAGGTTGACAAGGATACTTCTCACTTACTCTACCACTGCCCAGGCCTCTACCACCTTACAAACAGATACCTCGGACAATACTTCTTTAAGGATTTAGAAGAATTGTCCAACAGACCGATCAACGACATCGCGAACTTCATCAAATCCTCTGAATGGTTTGTATCTCGGGCACACCAAGTACTATATGCTTTCTAATAGGCTACGTACAGAGGTATTTATTTTTATTAACGAGGAAGGGATCTTTTCTAGTCTATGGACCTACTTTCTGGTCTAAGTACATCCTCATCGAGGGCCGATCCTAAGGGATCTTTTTCTCTTTCTATCTTCTTTTCCCCCATGGGTATCACGATTGGTCTATACTGACCTGAGTGTGGTGTAGAGGACTTCCGTCCCTACACCAGCCAACTAACCTAACCTAACCTGAGCTTCCTTACGTATCCCAGCTTCTTCTCGAGTCGCGTAATGTCGGTTTGATTCGGGCAGTGCCTTTATTTTGTCGTCGTCAACCTTGGTGGTCATTGAGATCAATATCACCAACACGGAATTTCGTTAATCATCATTGCTACTGACATTATTGTAAAGCATTGTCATTGCAAACTGCACAACTTTTTACAAGTTTAACGACGTTATTCTCTTTACTGCAGCAAAACATTAAAATGTGACAAAAACGCACAGTTTGATCTTCAATCTTTCACACTTTATAAAATTTTCAAAACTCCACAAAATTGTAACTTTTTTTTTAAATGAGGCGCGAACTGTCGGCTGTCAAATGACATAGAAATAACGTAGATGCGAATGAGTAGTTCTTTCGAAAAATTACCTTACGCCATGCGTCATGTAAAGCTGTTTACGCTCTTGGATGTTTGTGCTTCACCGAAAACTATCCCAGCTTCTTAATATCTTTGCTCCAATATTTTATGCAGCATGCCACTTGGAAGCTATCCCGCGATAACACTATCTGCATCTTCCGAGGCTGTATGAAAAGCACTACTTACTCCTATGGCGCATAGTTTCAATTTTACGCTTCCGTCTTATGGTTTGCTAGTTTTAAACCAAAGGATTCAAGCCAGCGCGCTGCAGCGTTAAGCAATCGCGATAGTATAGTTGCTGATTTGTACCACCTCTTTGCCAATTCTACATACATACATACATACATACATACATACATTTTTAATGGCCCGCTTATGCTTCATGATGGTCGCGGAGGTAGGATGCTCAGGTGGACTCTCCATCTTTCTCGATCCTCCGCCATTGATTTCAACTCATCAGGAGGATTCCTTAGACGGCTCCAAAAGAGATGTCGGACTTGATCCGACTATCTATTTCTAGGCCTACCCCGATGGCACAGCAATCACGGCATGTTTTGGGAGCCGGCCTGGGAGCATACGCACTACGTGACCAAACCATCGAAGCATAGATCGTTCCGTTCGGAGATGTAGCTGCTCAACATTGAGCGCCTCGCGTACTCTTCGCCAATTCTATGATCGTTAATTATTCTAACATTCTGATATTTAGTATTTCGTCTTGTATTTTCCCGTAATTGGTCATCCGAAATAGGTTCTTGCTGTTTTGAAAACAACCTAGTGACGATATTTGAGCAGATTCCAGCTGGTGACCTTATACATTGCTCTACGCGTCGGTTGGTATCTCTCTTGAAGTTGATAAAATACAATCATCTCGCTCTAGCATACCGCACGTAACTCAGATATCTCCTAATGATACCAATAAATCGATAAATACCAATGCAATAGCAAGTGGGTGCATTGGTGGAAATGAAGGCCTTACAGCCCATGCAATAATTAATATACATATTGTGATCCAAATTCAGAGCCAGAATTCTTTCACGAAACAGTGATGCCAAATGGCCGCCAAAATCGTACGATTTGACCTTGTTGAAATATATACTTTGTTGCTACGTGATACATACGATATACACCAATCTGCCAACAATATTCGACCTTAACGATGAGATTCGACGAGTAATTCGTGAGTTTGAACCACTGTTCTACTCAGACGTCAAACAATAGGGTATGTTCGTGACTTTCAAGTCGATGTGCATATTGAGCGACATTGCTTTTTGTAAAAACTGAATGCATTTGCACCAAATAATCGAAACGCTTTGCAGAGACTCAGTCATGAATATGTTACAATTCAGTATCGAATCGTGTTCGCGACCGAACTGCCTTCGCTCTAAGAAAACTTAGCCTTAATGCTTATAGGTAGCTTTCTGAAACGTTTTGGAACAAAACCAACTACTTTACACCATACATGCCTAGACTTAGAGGTTTCTTTATGAAACTGCAGTGGATTTCTCAGACGCTCTGTCTCGTACATGTTTGACATAAGCTTATGCTTTACAAGATAAATATATGTGACTTTCCAATCCTTATTGAAGACTGTTTAAGGCTGTGCTAAGGCCTTATTTCATTATGATTCAATAGGAGAGAATTCGCATATGCTGGTACCCACTTATGCCTATATAGGGATTTCAGTGTTGTTACAAAACTTAGCATGAAGACCGAAAGCATTGTGCCATGGCTTGACAAATGCTTGTTTTTCACTTCACTGTGAAAGTGAAAACTTGACTATTTTAATCAGTCTTGGTAGAAAAAAATGGCAGCATAGTATAGCTGAATCATGGCGAGGTTCGGTATACATATATCTCTTTCTTCATATTTCGACGACGTTATGATCATAACTCTTCCACTTCACGGCATTTCTACTGATCCACCTATGGGGTTCGCCTGTTCCGTTCAATTAAATGTTTGTAATAGACCTGAGTGGATCAGAGAACGGGCAGCAAAAGTACTTGGTATTTTTTGAACTCATAAGGTACCCATTTCCCTCCAAAATGTTCACCCATACGTCAAGTGCTCATTGACGTTAAGTTCTGGCACTCTTCTAGTTTTGGTCCAGACGTTTTTTATAATCAAGTTTCTGCCCCGGCTTCTTCAAAACATGATTTAATTTCGCAACATTTAGGCTATTGGTTACTCGGGAGGATCTTACGTACTCATATAGGGGTTTTAAAAACCTGAACCCAGAACTCTTGGTACACGATCTGCAAAGAATTTATTAGCAACCAGTACACTTCGAATCTTATTCTGATGCTCAGGTTGATTATCTCCAAAGTACAACTATGCACTTATTTACTAAACATGTTCCCATTGTAACAAAGCGTGTAAAATGCGTGCATAATAGTTGGTTTACTGATGAGATTGATGAATTAAGGAACAGACGTGATGCCGCCTACAACAGATGGAAGCGCTATAGGCTCCCTGAGTTTTACGACGCCTTCCACCAGTTGCGAAACTTGGTTACCTCCAAAGTGAAACAAGCTAAATGGAAACTTTACAAAAATCTTGCCTCCAAAACCCCCTGGAAAAATTTGCGAAAGTTGGGTGTTGGTCGCAATACAGTCCGGGAGGAAGAAGACCTTGATCCCAACCAACTCAATAGACAATTTGCAGATATCCAAGCAGCATCGTCCTTGTCAAACCAACCTCTCAGCACCGCCCCGAACAGCTACTTTGAATTTCACGGAGTCGAGCAAACTGATGTTGTCAAGGGGATCCTTCAAATGAAATCTAAAGCTGCTGGTGTTGATGGCATTCACCCTTCGTTTGTCAAAATGATACTTCCCTTCATACTTCCGGTTGTGACCTATGTCTTCAATAATATAATAACGATATCCAGGTTCCCGGCATCATGGAAATTATCAAAAATTATTCCAATTCTGAAAAAGAAAGCATCAGCTAACTCTATGGCTTAGTACAGACCAGTTGCTACTCTTCCTTTTCTATCAAAGATGCTGCAGAAATCGATTCATGATCAGATTTCCCTCTTTGTCCAACGGAATAAGATCCCCTGCACTAATCAAACTGGTTTCAGAAAAAAACACAGTTGTATAACAGCACTACTTAAGGTCGCTGATGATTTGCAAATAGCTTTGGATGAAAATCTAATATCATTTCTCACGTTACTAGACTTTTCCAAGGCCTTAGACACAGTCAATCACGTCCATATTAAATCATAAACTCAAGATGTTATATGGCTTTTCCGATTCGGCTACAAAATTTGTTCTCACCTACCTCCAGGGAAGAAAGCAAGCAGTTTTCTACAATAATATTTCCCCGAATTCATTGAAATATTAACAGGCGTTCCACAAGGTTCAGTTCTTGGTCCTCTTCTTTTTATGCTTTTCGTTAATGATCTTCCGACGGTAATAAAGCATTCATTAGCACACATGTACGCAGATGATATATCTTCGCAGGATTTTAAATTGGTCTCAAGAAAACTTTTTGAAGATGAGTCCCATAAAATCAAAATGCATGGTCATCAGCAGAATTGAATCAGATTTAAGCCTTTTTCCTGCTACATGCATTGGAGATAACCCAATCGAATATGTTGGTAAGGCTAAAAACCTTGCCATCTGGTTCAATTCTAAGTTAGGTAGGTAGGTAGGTAGAAGTGGCGGTTCTGTAAAAACAGAGACCCAATTGGCACAGTTGTGCCGTTTTGATACCACGACTCATGCGACCTTGGATGTTGATGTGTGTTGGTGAGGACAATCTAGGGCCAGCCTGTGGAGTTTAAGAAGAGGGTTAGCTCATTTCTGTTCTTACCCGAGATTTCCTCAAGTGAATTGTATAAGGGTTTGCCTAATGCTTGATGTCTAGCCCTAGCTAGTGCTGGACAATTGCACATGTAGTGGTGGCTATGTTGCAACTACAGCAGTGTGTATTATATGGGATACCTAGTTTGGCTGCATGCTCTCCTACCGGCCAGTGTCCCGTGATTATCGCGATTGTACGGGCAATGTCTTTGCGCGTTCTGTTCAATAGGGCGGTTGTTTTGGTCTTGTTGTAGTTAGGCCACATCTTTCTGAATATGACGCAGTTCGTTAACCTGGACCATTTAAGGTTAGCTTTTCTAAGAATGATTGAGGAGATGTTTGCCTTAATTGCTCCGAGCGGGGTGTGAACAAGTTCAGCAAGTGAGCATTGAACGGCTGAGCCTCACCTGGCCAGTTCGTCAGCATGTTCGTTGCCATCAACGTTGCTGTGGACTGGAACCCAGACTAGGGTCACCATGCATTGGCCATCTAGCGAGGCCAACTCCTGTCAGCATTCCAGTACGAGTTTTGAGGAAATGGTTTCCGAGGCAATGGCTTTGATAGCAGCTTGGCTATCGATTAAAATAGCGATTCTTTGCCTTGGTAGTGTATTTGTGTGTGAATTGATTTGGCGACAGGCTTCGCGAATGGCGAGTACTTCCGCTTGAAAGACGCTGGCAGCGTCCGGGAGTCGGTACGATCTTGCGATGTTCAGGGACTCCGAGGAAACACCCGCACCAACCCCACAGTTCATTTTTGACCCATCGGTATAGACTGTTAGATCGAAACTACTGGTCGCCTGTCCATCTTGCCAATCTTTTCTTGTAGGAAATTGTACATCGAAACGCTTTGTGAAGTTCAATGTGGGGATGATGTAGTCTGTTGGAGTCGATATGAGTTCTCCTGATAGAGAATCTAGGATATTGCTGTGTACATAGGGTTTCGCAGTCCAACACTTGGACTCTCTGAGTCTAATTGCGCTGAGATGTTTGTGATATGTAGATCTAGGGGTAAAAGGTATAGCAGGACTGTTAGAGCGTCTGACGGAGTTGACCGTAGGGCGCCTATGGTGCCTATGCATGCTGCTCTTTGCACCTTATTTAGTTTGGTTATGTTATACGCTTTTTTAAGGGCCGGCCACCATACTATCGACCCGTAGGTAAGGATTGGGCGTACTACGGCCGTGTACATCCACAGGGTCAATTTTGGTTGCAGGTCCCATCTATTGCCGAAGGTTCTATTGCAGGCATAGAAGGCTATACATGCTTTCTTTACTCGTTCGTCTAAGTTTGGTTTCCAGTTAAGGGTCTAGAATAACTCCTAGGTACGTAGCGCTGGAAGATAGGGAGAGTATCTGACCGTTTAATCGAGGGAGATTGAAGTCGGGTATTTTGGTTTTTGTGGTGAAAATCATTAGTTCAGTTTCATTTGGGTTGACTCTAAGTCCACACTTTCTGGCCCATGCGGTGACTTTACTTAGAGCACTCTCCATGATCTCACTTATCACGAGAGGGAAAAGTCCCGACACTAAAATCACCATGTCGTCCGCATACCCAACTACTTTAATTCTTTCTCTGTCTAAGCATAAAAGGATTTTATTCATGACTATTAGCCATAGTAGAGGTGAGATGACTCCACCTTGGGGCGTTCCTCTACTGGCAAATTTGGTTATGGTGTTGTTTCCTAGAGATGCCTGAATAGTTCTAGTGCTGAGCATAGAGACTATCCATTGACTTAGGTTAGGTTAGGGTAGGTTTCTATGCCCAGCTCCGTGAGGGACTCTAGAATTACTTCAGTGTGTACATTGTTAAAAGCTCATTCTATGTCTAGAAAGGTAGCTAAAGTGTATTCCTTATACTGTAGGGATTTTTCTATTGTTTGCACTACTTCATGAAGAGCTGTTTCTGTAGATCTTCCTTTGAGGTATGCGTGTTGGGATTTGGAAAGAGATGACTCGATTGTATCTCGCAGATGGTTGTCTAGAAGGCGCTCCAGGGTCTTCAAAACGAAGGAGGTCAGACTGATTGGTCTGAAATCTTTCGCGTTCTCATGTCCGCGCCTCCCCACCTTCGGAATGAAAACCACTCTCACCCGTCTCCATGAGTGGGGTACATGGTTATTTAGGATGCAGCTCCTGAAAATCGGCACGAGCCATGGGATTGCTACCTCTTGCATTTTTTGTAGCATAATGAGCAGAATGCCATCTGGGCCTGGCGATTTATAAGGGGCGAAGCTGCGAATGGCCCAGGAGATTTTTTCTTCGGTAATAATTAGTATTATGTGTTCACAGGATTGCAGGCATTGCGAACTGTTAGGCTCAGTATAGCTGTCTTTACATCCGGGAAAGTGGGTGTGTATTAAGATTTTTAAGGATTCTGCAGTTGACTCCGTCCACTTACCATCCGACCTTTTCAGGAGGGATGGATTGGAATGATCCTTCGATAGAATCTTGCTGAGTCTAGCGGAGTCTTTGAGGGTATCGATTGATTGACAATACTTTATCCAGGACCGTTTCTTGGCCATTCTGATAGCTTTTTTGTATATTTTAAGGCTGTCCGTGTAAGGCTGCCAGTATTTGCACTTGTAGCAGATATTGAAGGTCTCTCTAGTCAGTTTCCTGAGGTTAGAGAGTTCTTCGTTCCATCACGGAGGGAAGGTTTTTTTTACTGTATTTGACCGGACACGCAACTTTAAAAGCATTATTGAAAGCTTTTTCGAAAGTCTTTACTTTTGTGTCTAGTTCTGCAGTGGAGGTTATTAAAGCGTTTTGAGTTCTACGTAGCTTGGATCTAGCGACTTGACTAAACTTTGTCCAGTCGGTTCTTTTGGGGTTTCTGTAGGGTTTGGGAGTCTCGATCTCGAGATCTACATTGAAGAGGATCCAATTATGGTATGAAAAAGACTTCAGATTGGATACTCTCCAGTTCTCGACTTTCATACTACTACTGTTATTAGGGAGTGTAACGTCTATGGCATCTTCCCAGCCGTTGAAATTTTCCGTACTCGGAAAAATAAAGGTTGGAGTGTTGCCTTTATTACATACTGAGAGGTTACTTGCAAGGACTCACCTCGCTCGTTGCTTTCGGAACTGCCCCGCGGATTTGGGTGTTTTTAAAGAGTTATCCTTTAACACGTTGGCCAATCTTCGCAATTCTAAGTTAAGTTGGGATGATCATGTTAATACGTTAGTCGGTAAAATTTATAGTTCTCTTAGAAACTTATCGGTACACACCACTGAAAACTAGACTCTTCTTCTTCTTCCTTTTATCAGCGAGGCTATGATCCGAAAACAAGGGATCACAACTCTCCCACTTCACCGCATTTCTACTGATCCGCCTGAAAACTAGACTTATCTAAATCTCTTCTTGTGCCCATCATAGCTTATGGTTGTGAAATCTGCTGCTGCGTCAAAGCAATTACAACAAGAAAACTTAATGTTGCGTTCAACAATATTATTCGATATGTTTACGCCTTAAAACCCTACGACCATGTTTCTGCTTACGCCAAAAATATTCTTGGATGCTCATTGGACCAGTATCTGAAATTTTGCACTATTAAATTTCTTAACCGGATTATAACCTCCAAACAGCCTTCATATTTGTTCAATAAACTAATTTTTGCACAGTCTAATCGGTCCTTAACTTTAGTTCTCCCGCGGTATCGCTATCTTTGCACCGAGCGTCAATTTTTCCTTTACGCCATTCGCATTTGGAATGCACTTCCTCTCAGCATAAGACGATCTTGTTATGCGAATTCCTTTGATCACATTCTCTTCAGGCCTAGCTCAGATCACGTACCACCGGCAGCGTGGGATAGTACTACCAACATTATTATGGAAGATAAAATCTGGATCCTAAATAGGTTCCTCCTTATAAGTCACCTAGCCTTGACAGCATTATGTCTATTATGCTGCAGAACTTAGCTAGTTCCGATTTAAGGAAGCGCTTAAATATAAAACATGTTCCCCAAACCTGGAGACGTATCAAAGTTGTTTTTACTCCAAAGGTGGGCCGGCGAGGAGATGAATCCGCTAAAAATCGTAGGCCTTGTTGAAACTTAAAACCATACACACAGCAGTGCCTTCCAGAAAGGTCTCCAGCAGAGAGGTCTCCAGCTCTCCCACCATACTCACGGATATACCTACGCACTCCGATGTCAACGTTAACTCTCCCACAATGCACTCACTCCAGTCAAATAGGAGATGCAGCAGGTGGCGACTATCATCAACCCTGCATTCCCTATAACCGCGACTTTCGTCCACCCTGCATTTTTTTTTTTCCCACATTTTATTCCCACGATTTATTTATTCTGTAAAAGTATTTAAAGCGATGCATTTCGTAAAATAAAATCACTTGTCACAAAATGTTCAGACGTTTCACTAACATTTTACTAGATCAAAAGAGATCTTTTCAGGCCTATAAGTCTGGAACGTAAACTAGACCTTCACATCCGCTATAATTTAAAAAGTTCTTCACTGTTGAAATCCCAGCACTCGTATCTCAAAAGACAATCCACAGAAACTGCTATTCACGAGGTCGTGCGCAGAGTAGAAAAACTCTTCACTACAAAGAATACACTCCTACCACCTTTCTTGACATAGAAGAAGCCTTTAAAAACATCCTTACTGATTCTGTTCAGGAGTTCCTAACCTAGCTAGGTGTACAGGATTTCCTTAGCCAATGGATAGTACCAATGTTAAGAATTCGAATGATTATTCAGGCAGCACTAGGCAATAGAGAAGATCTTTATCTTCTCTGTTGCCTAGCGGACGTCTTTGGGGCCCACATGAAAGAAACCTTTAAACCATACGACGCATACGACCATCTGACGATTTAACACTCATAAATGCAATGCTAAGGGAATTCAAACATGAGATCGAGAATCTAAAACCTAAGAAATCTCCTGGTTATGATTTGATTAACGGAGAAATTCTCAAAGTCTTACCTAGAAAAGCATTTATTAAGGTTCTCCATATTGTGAATGCCGCGCTCAGATTAAAACACGTGCCGAGCCAATGGAAAGTTGCGGAAGTCATAATGGGTTTAAAACCAGGAAAACCGCCAAATGAGGTAAAATCGTATAGACCAATTTCGTTTCTTCCAATCATATCGAAAATTATCGAGAGGATATTATTAAGGCGTCTTCAACCGGTTATAGAACAAAATAATCTTATCCCTGACCACCAGTTTGGGTTCAGAAGTAAGCATTCGACGATTGACCAGGTGCAAAGAATTACTGACGTAATCGAGAAAGCACTTGAAGAAAAAAAGATTTGCTCAAGCGTATTTCTTGACGTCTCGCAAGCCCTTGATAAGGTGTGGTATGATGGCTTGAAATCCAAACTACGACAAGTTTTCCCTGTAGGCTTATACGATATTCTAGAATCATATCTCGGGAATAGACGCTTTCCTGTTAGACATGGAATCGAATACTCCGAGCTCAAGGAAATTTCGGCCGGCGTACCGCAAGGTAGCGTTCTTGGGCCGCTTCTCTATTTGCTATATACTTGGGATAAACCGAACGAAGATGGCACTATCCTTGCTATGTTTGCCGATGACACCGCTATCCTAACAGTAGGTAAAACAATCGAAGAAACGACTGCAAAACTGCAAAACGCAATGAATAATGTAAATGAATGGACGAGGGACAGGCGGATCGTCGTCAACGAATCTAAATCTGTTCACGTGAATTTCACTTACAAGAAAACTAATAACTTGCCAATCTTTCTAAGCTCGGCCCGAATACCAAACGAGGCCAAATACCTGTGAATGACACTCGACGCAAAGCTGAAATGGAATTCGCACGTGAAAATGAAACGTAAAGAACTCGATATCAAATAGAGAGAAATGTACTGGTTACTCGGAAAACATTCCCAGCTCAGTACTGAGAACAAACTGCTTTTATACAAGTAAGTGCTAAAGCCGGTGTGGACCTACGGTATACAACTTTGGGGTTGTACCAAGAAAACAAATGCAAATATTTTACAACCTTCTCAAAATAAAGTACTAAGAGAAATCTTCCAAGCACCGTGGTATAGTACAATAGAAACGACGATATCCACAGGGATCTCGGAATTCCGACAATCGAAGCTGAAACTAGAAGCTTCGCGAGAAAGCATAGACATCGACTAATCGGACATGTCAACAATACAGTCCTACAAATTTTGGATGAGAGCAATTTATTATGCCGACTACAAAGGACGAAACTTTTCGATTTGGCGAGATAATGATTAACCGCGTCTAGATTGCGGAACATGCAGGTCCTTTCAGTGGAACGTAACCTGCCAAACGTTTTTATTTCATGATAGAAAAATTGCTTGATAATTTATTACTTAGTTGCGATATCTAACAAATTTATATCGAAGGGTGGTGTGTTTTTAGTCAGTAAGAATCTGACACTACTATGAGCACGCGCTTACTATTCTCATAGATTTTTCACCTACCCTCGAAAAAAAAAAAAAAAACTAGGCAACAGTAGTACAACTAAGACGGTAAACAGAGGAACCCCACGAGGTGGTATTATCTCCCCCTGCTAAGGTTATTTGTGTAAAATTTTGGTGCAACTTAATAGGGAGGGTTTTAAGATAGTTGCGTACACAGATGATGGGGTTATACTAGTGTCAAGAAAGTGCCTCTTCACGATAAGTCAATTTATTGAGTGGTCTCTCGATAAGGTACACTCATGCCCCCCAAGAATGTACCGAAATGAAATTTTTTGAAGGCTATTGATGATTTCTTTCAGAACCTGGATAGTTAGTAGATGCTTTTTTATTTGATAGCTTCCTACTTGTTTGAGCGTGGCATGGGGAATTTTATCTTCGTTTTATCATCAAACTCTAGGTTTTCAGGAGCTGTACTTGAGGAGAGTGGTTAAACGTTCGACAGATATTCTGCGAAGAGTTCCGCCTTGTTTCGCGTTTCAAATCCATTTTACATTTGGTGCTTCATGAGCTTCATGTGGTAGATTTACCACAATTTTGCATATTTTTCAAATCTACCACATCTACAACTGAATGCAAAAATTTGAATTTTTTTTAATTCCTCCCCACATTGAATCAACCAATTCAACTCGGTTCCCTTGGAAAATATGTATTCACAAGTATATACATTTTTTCCAATCCGTTTCGAAAATTCAACACATACCCACTTTCAATTCATTTTTCATTCATATGTATGAAAACCCTTTCTCGCCATCCTCATCATTTGATGCAATGTATTCGTTAGAACATATTCCATTTATTTGAATAGTTTTCCTTGATATGAATAAATAGTTTTTGCAAACGGGCGTTTTTTTTTTTTTTAATAATAGTAATCGATACCAGGAATGCGCCTACGTACTAATTCACACCCTGCACACATCTACCACTCTCCCCGAGGGACTGCCGTAAGGTACTACTTCGCGGGGCTGGTTAGCAATTAATGCTATGCTGCTTGTATTACTGCTTCAGCTCTTCTTGCTCTCTCAATTATTCGAAGCCCTTTTTGCACATTCGTTATAAGGATACAAATTTCCAGCCAATTCTCCTCTGACCGCAGCATTTGATTTGTAAGTAATGGTGGACTTGGCAGGTTATTTCTCCATTCCGTAAAGCGATTGCAATGGAAAAGTACATGCTCTGTATCTTCCTCCTGGTCTGGGCAATGTGGACAGCGAGGTGAGTTATCATGTCCAAATCTGTGTAAATATTTGCGATAGCCACCGTGACCCGATAGGAACTGCGTAAGGTTATAGTTGCAGTCCCCAAACACTCGCTTCGTCCAGACCCCAATTCTGGGGACCAGCTTGTAGGTCCATCTACCTTTTGTACTGTTATCCCACCTGACTTGCCACATAGCTAGTGATGTTGCCTTCTCCTCCGCCTTTATCCTCTTGACGATATCTGCTGACAATACCTCTTGATGACTCGAGGTTCTCCTTTCGTCGATCCTTATCATCTCATTTGCGAGGATGTCGATGGGGATCATTCCGGCGGACACAGGCTGCTTCGTCCGATATTATTCGGAAACCGCTGATTGTTCTCATCGCGCATAGCCTGTATGTTGACGATAGTTTTCTCCGTGTTTCTATCGTCGCTAACGCCGCCGCCCAAACCAGTGCAGCGTATAGGAGAACCGAGCTAACCGCTCTGGATAGTAGAATCCGTCTAGCATATCCAGGGCCACCGATGTTTGGGAGTATTCGAGAAAGGGCTGCCTGCAGTAGTGAAGCCTTCTTGCTCCAGTACTCCACGTGTGTTTTAAACCTTAACCTGCTAACGAGCATTACTCCTAAGTACTTAACTGCTTCCTTGGTTCTTATAGTCTGAGTTCCGACTTGAATATTCGCATATTCAACAGCTTTTCGACTTGTTATAAGAACAGCTTCAGTTTTGTGGTCTGCTAATTCTAAGCCGGTGGATCGTAGCCAGTCTTTAATTTTTCGGATTGCTTCGTTTGTCGCTGATTCTATTTCGTGGATGTGTTTAGCCACAGTGACCACGGCGATGTCGTCAGCGAACCCTATTATCTTAACTCGTTGTGGCAATGCTAGTCGCAGGACTCCGTCGTACATGATATTCCATAAAAGAGGGCCTAGTACCGATCCTTGTGGGACTCCTGCCGTGACGTTGTAGTACAATACTTTACCCCGTCGTCGGTTTGATACCTCAACTTCCTGTTGGTGAAGTAGCTTGTAACTATCCTCAATAGGTAGAATGGAGTATCCATTCTGGCTAGCGATCTCCTTATGAATGTCCAATTTGCCGAGTTAAAGGCGTTTTTGATGTCCAGAGTCACTACTGCACAGTATTTCTTTGTTCCCCCTCGCCATCTTTCTCCTTGGATCGCTCCAGTGGCTGTGTCAACTACCGCTTTTATGGCATCAACGGTAGAACGCGATTTTCTAAATCCGAAGTGATGGTCTGACAGAGCTCCTTTCTCTACTGCTACCACGAGCAGTCTTTTGTATATTATTCGTTCCAGTATCTTTCTCAAAGTGTCGAGTAAGCATATTGAGCGATATGACGATGGTTCTCCAGGTGGTTTGTTTCCTTTTGGTAGCAGTAATAGATGTTGAAGCTTCCATGGCCCAGGAAAAACTGCTTCTTCTATAAACTTTTGCATAGTGGCTATAAACATGTTCGGCCTCTTTTTGAAAGCCACGTTCACTGCCTTATTGGGGATGCTTTGTTGCTTCCTATCTTCCTGCATGCTTCGAATAGCTCCTCCCGTGTGATAGCAGGGATGTGCTCTGCATTGGTTTCTCTGATTATATCACACAGAGATGGTCTATGGGGGAATAGGTGCTCTATTATGGATCTTAACATAGCTGGTCAAGTTATTTGTGGGGACCTATAACGTTTCAGCTTTGTCATCACCATCCTGTACGCCATACCCCAAGGGTTTATGTCTGCTTCGTTACAAAGTCGTTTAAAACATTTTCCAATGTCAATGTTATATCAAATCTACCACCCTTTTTTTTTGTCCAATCTACCACTCTTTTCAAAAACAAAGTGACAACACTGTTTTTTGTCTTATGGGCGTCGATATACCAATTTTACCCGAAAAAATACCTTCATGCCGTCGTATATCTTAACCCATCCATATAGACTGCTATTTCGGAATCACATATGACAGTATTAGCTGCCCATTCATACGAGTGCCTATTTGGCATCCTTACCGAGTAATTACAATTGAACTCCATATAAGGGATCACGTAATCAGTTTTCCCATCGGCATATAAGATCGAGTAAAGTATTGAGCTGTGGCCACGTGTTCTAGCTTTCCATAAGGCAAACAGCATTTCACTTTAATATACAGGTCTATGAGAATTCTAAATAAAATTGTCTCTAGTCCCCCTTAGAGCACCTGTTGTGGCTAGACATCCTCCTCTTTGTACCTTTGGTAGTGACTGGTAATTTTTGAACCTACATGCGTCCGCCCACTATACTGTACAACCGTACAGCACTTCCGTGTAAACATTTTCAGTACGTGCATTTTTTATCCCCACTGTCCGCACACCGCGATGCAAGCGATTCATCATCACCCCAACCAATCTCACTCAATCCACATTCAGCAGCCCTTTTGGGGTGGCAGACGACAACACTCAACATCACTATACAAGTACTCCTTCGGTGCTCCACTAATATGGGCGGACACGCCAGCTACCAGTGAGACAAACTAAACCTACTAGTACGAGTACTACACTCTGTACAGAGTTTAAAAAAAAAATAAAAATAAATAAATAAACATAACTTGTGCGCGTACAACTTAAAAGCATTTTTGAACTCAGCGTTTCGCTCAGTTCTCGATAGTCACGGTGAGGCGCACCACTTCGGTTCGGCGGCATTAGATACAAAGGCGATCCGAATAAATTACGATCGGTTGGTTTATTTCCAAATTAAAATGTAAACAATCGCACAAACAGAGTGCTAACTGAATTTGAATTAAAAACACGCAGCATAATCTGGCATTTGTTCTTTTGCATTTCCCGTCTATCTGCATCCGAAAGATCGCTGTCGGTGTATCTATTAGTATCTGTGCGTTCTTTTTTGTGTTTATAATAACCAATTTCAAATCAATTTCAATTGAGTGTGCTTCTGCTCCTCGTCGGCTAATTCAATTACATATTTAGTGCAATTGACTTTAATTTGAGAATTTCTACAATATAATTGCTCGCAGTGGGTTATATGGAAATACGTTGGCCGAATTTAATTATCTTTTCTCACAGCAATATCAGTGTAAGTCACAATCTAATGAAATCAACCTCAGGTTAAAATGAGTGCAAGTTTAGCATAGAACAAGGAAATCAAGTAATTTCACCCTTTTTGTGTCGCTTGTCTATATGGACTTTGAACTGCGTATTGTCGAAAGGGATTTTCTATCGAACATGTGGTGATGTCGAAACTTTGTTTGTCTGATTACGATTCAGTGAACTCTCCGAAGTTCAAAATTAGATAAGGTGCTCGCTCATGATAGATAAAAACGTCGGTATGGATGGTAAAAATAGAAACTGCCGGAACCATTCGGGGCGCGTAAGACAGCGGATTTTTGGTTGGAATATACATATGTATCTAGCGGAACTGCAACTGAGAAAACTGCGGAATTTTTATCTCTTTTTTAAACAATTTTATTTTAAATATGCGCAGTTTTTTTTTGGTATTGTTTAATTTAATAACAAAGTGCGTGGGAAACTAGAGAATTCCTCGTGGTTTTAGATTTAGAATCAAAATGGATTGTGATAGTTTATGACTCACTGTCACACTATCAGACAGTGTGGCGAGTCGGACAATTGTCGAAAAGTCTACGCAGCTATCTTGGGTGGTACCTATACCTAACACGAACCGCTGGAATTCTGATCATAAAAATTAGTTCGTGTTAAAGGGATTTTTTGATTTGATGTTTCGAGTTCTCCGTCTTCTGCATCTCATGTTTAAAGCTTCAGCTGCGTCCATTCAAACCTGAATTTAGTATAGTTTTGTTCCGTAACGTAGTGTACGCGTCCGTTTAAGAGAAGTGTCCGTTCAACAGAATGACGCGCTAATCCAAATCAGCTATTTATTCCCATTATGTACTCTGCAGTCTGAATGAGTACTTAGATATGTATTCTGCTATTCGAATTTCAGTAAAGATTCATACAACCCTCTGTAACATACCTATAACATATTATAAAAATTAAAATGTACAGGCTAGTAGTTCGCGAATAAGAAGTTCGAAGATCCGTGGAAGCTTTCACATCAAGGAAACCATCGTACAAAAATTAGAGCGCGACCGGCTCAGCTGGTATTGCCACGTTCAAAGAAGAGATCATTTGAACCCTGTTAAGAAGGCAATATCAATGCACGTTCCAAATACATCGCGATGTAGGTAAGGCAGGCCTATAAACGCCTGGATCACACATCGGCATTTCATTGGCCTCAGTAACCGAGTGATCCAAAGTCGGCAGGCCTGCCGATATTTTCTGAGGTCAAATAGGCGAACCCCACAGGCGGATCAGTAGAAATGCGGTGAAGTGGGAGGGTTGTGATCCCTTGTTTTCGGATCATAGCCTCGCTGATAAAAGGAAGAAGAAGAAGAAGGCTAGTAGTTCGCTTAAGCCTTTCTAGAATCCTTTCCAATGATTCAAAGTTTATTCTTTAGCATAAGCGCCGATGAAAACCTTTTCAGAATACTACTGTTTCGCCTCTGATCCGTTTAAAAGCTCGCGCGAACTTTAATACTCGTCAAATGCAATCGCTTTGAACGCAAAGCGAATCACCTGATTTATTGGGATATCGATTTTGACTACTTACTTACTTACTTAGGTGGCGCTACAGTTCAGTGTGAACCTGGGCCTCAACCAACAAGCCTCTCCATTTAGCTCGGTCTTTAGCTAATTGCCTCCAGTTGCGCACTCCAAGTTGGTCGAGGTCCCCTTGAACTTGTGCGCGCCACCTACGGCGATAATTCCCTCTACTGCGTCGTCCCTCGGGGTTAGATTCGAAGACTCTGCGGGCCGGAGCGTTGGTGTCCATTCGCTCTACATGTCCTAGCCATCTCAGACGTCCAATACGCAGTTTTGTGACTAGGTCGATGTCGCTGTACAGCTCGTATAGTTCGTGATTGAATCTTCTCCTCCAAAACCCGTCAACGCAAACGGGACCGAAAATCTTACGAAGAATTTTTCTCTCGAAGCGACCAAGGATATCTTCATCCTCTTTTAATAAAGTCCATGTTTCAGCGCCGTAAAGCACGACTGGGATGATCAAGGTCTTATATAGAGTCTCCTTAGTTGTTCGAGAGAGGGCTTTACTGTTGAATTGCCTTATAAGCCCAAAAAAACAGCGATTGGCAAGAGTTATTCTTCGATTGATTTCTGCGCTGATTTTGTTTGCTGAATTTATAGCAGAGCCAAGGTAGACAAAGTCCCTTACTACCTCGAAGTTATAGCTGCCCACGGTGACGTTTTGTCCAATTCGTCGATGTTGGTTTTCCCTTCTAGTTGACAGCATATACTTGGTTTTGCCCTCGTTTATCGCCAAACCCATTTTGGCCGCTTCCGCCTCAATGCTTGCAAAAGCACCGGTGACAGCCCGCTGAGATCTTCCGATAATGTCTATATCGTCGGCGTATGCAAGCAGTTGTACAGACTTGTAATAGATTGTGCCTCCGGTGTTGGCTTGTGAGTTCCGCACAATCCGTTCAAGTACAATATTGAAGAAGTCACGTGAATGCGCGTCACCTTGTCTAAAACCTTTTTTGACATCAAAGGTCTCGGTGAGGTCATTACCGACCTTGATGGAGCAGCGAGCGTTCTCCATCGTCAGCCTGCACAGGCGGACAAGTTTGGTAGGGATGTCAAAACTAGACATGGCTCTATAAAGCTCTTCTCTATATATGCTGTCATAGGCGGCCTTGAAATCGATAAAGATGTGGTGAGTATCGATTTGGAATTCTTGGGTTTTCTCCAGGATCTGCCGAAGTGTGAAGATTTGATCGATGGTGGACTTTCCTGGCCTGAAACCGCACTGATAGGGTCCAATCAGGCTGTTGATAAAAGGTTTCAGGCGTTCACACAATATCGCAGAAAAGATCTTGTACGCGATGTTGAGGAGACTGATGCCTCTATAATTGGCGCAGTTGAGGGGGTATCCTTTCTTGTGGATCGGGCAAACGATGCTGAGATTCCATTCATCAGGCATACACTCCTCTGACCAAATATTAGAAATGAGTTGGTGTATGCACTCTACCAATTCATCCCCAGCTGCCTTGAAAAGTTCGGCCGGTAAACCGTCAGGTCCAGCAGCCTTGTTCGATTTTAGCTTGGATATTGCTATCCTCACTTCGTTTTGGTCAGGTGGACGGAAATTTTGACTATCATCGTCCATGTTGAATGGTTCATTCTGCCTGACAGCGGGATGTTGGTCTTCGTCGCCGTTATACAGTCTGCAGAAGTAGTTTTTCCATATTCTCAGCACCGACTGTGATTCTACTACGAGGTTTCCATTTTCATCTCTACAGGTTTCTGTACGGGTATTGCTTCTCTGACACGTTCTTTTTACCTTTTGGTAAAACTTCCGTACATTGTTCCTGGAGTATAGACTCTCGATATTCTCAAACGCGCGCTTCTCATGCTCTTTCTTCTTCTTTTGGAGAAGCCGATGTTCTTCCCGTCTCTTTTGCTCGTAGAGCTCACGAGCAGCTCTCGTCTTCCTTTGCAGCGCCGCTTTGTATGCCTCTTGTTTTGCTGCATGCACTCGCCGGCATTCTTCGTCAAACCAGGGGTTTCGCGGTGGTGGGCGAGCGAGACCCAGCACATCAGTCGCGGCGTTTCTGATGGCATGTTGGCAGCGTTGCCACTGGTCTTCGGCACTTGATGCTGGCGGTATAGGGGTGATTGAGAGATTTCGGGATACGCGTTCAGCGAAGAGTCTGGCGGTCTCTTGCGATTGTAGCTTTTCGACGTTAAATTTTCTCACAGTAATTCTTCTTTGTTGCTCAGATTGGGATATCCGCATTCGTACCTTGGCTACAACAAGGTAATGATCCGAGTCTATGTTGGCCGCTCGGAAGGTCCGGACGTCCAGAATACTGGAGGCATGCCTTGCGTCGATCGCAATATGATCAATTTGGTTGATCGTGACATGATCATTGGACCGCCATGTCTGCTTATGAATATCGAGATGAGGAAACCATGTGCTTCGATTTTGACTGTCACTGTAAAAAAAAAAAAACAATAACCCCAAATCAGATCAGATACAAATTGTTTCCTTCTTCTTTGTCCTAGCCATTTCCCTATCCGGGGTCGGCTCTCCTCATGCGCAAGCGGCATTTCCTATCTTGTGTTGTCGGACTGTCTGTTTTTCGCTGTTTTCAGAGCTAATTTGCAAGTTCTTCGCACCTTAGTGTACCGATTTCGAGCTCATCAAGTGAATCCACACCCTAAAGACTCTTTTCCTCTCTCTGATTACTTCTCAAACTCCGGGCGTTTTGAAGAAAGCAATTCTTTTCTAACCACCAGCCGCCACACCAAGCTGTTTCGCTCCACAAACATCACCCGCAGAGGCAATAACCGCTATTGAGAACAGTTGCCATTCGTCCTCTACATTTGATGGAACAGTTGGAATTCGTTCAAACCTTTCAGATATTTACCGCACAAATTTTTCCCGCGCAAAGACATCTCCCATCGTATGCGTGTAACCATCCTTAGTTTACGCTTTGGTAGGGGAGGCACTCTATTACTAAGATACAATTTGCACATCACAAGCCATTCTCTTCAGACATGATGGTCTATCATCCAGCGACTTCTGTTGAAGATTCTGACGGTACAATATGTATCTGTGAACCTCTTCTTTCAAAGAAGATGGTGTTCATTATGGATAAGCAATTTTAAATGCAAAAATCCAACAACTTCCCGCCGTTTGCATTTTGGTCAGGATTACCATTCCTTCCAATCACACTCACTCATATCATAACATCTACACCCACGTGAGCATTTAAGTCACCCATCAGGACAAAATAATCCATACCTGCAGCCTTTTTAAGAGCAGCATCAACTTCATCCAAGAAAGCTACAAACTTCGACCGAAGGTTCGTGGCATATACAAGCACCAATGCCAGAGTTGATCTTTTAAGCTTGAGCTTTAAAATCGCAACTTTCCTCCTAATAGCATCCACTGCAATACTCTGTCTGTCAACCTGGGCTGGGACTTGTGAGTAGCCCCACTCCCGCCTGAGCAGACATTAAGGGTGCGACTCCTGACAAAAAGAGCTTCCACCCGTCCGAAAAGTCCACAGTTTTAGAGCCTCCCCGCTTTGTTGAATGACGCCAACTATGTTATATCTAGTCGATTTTTAACAGCCTCACCAACAAGCTCAAAGTACTTCGCTATGCCTACCCTAAATCGATGCCATTATCGAATCCATCTGTGCCCCTATCGGTGCATAGCGCGGTCATCCCTTGACCACCGCAATGGTTCACGAGATCTTTGACAGGAAGCTCGTAGCCATTTCCAGTTATACCCGGTTGTGAGGGTATCTTTCTTCAAAGGCTGAGGTGGGCTCGTCGGCCCCAGGGTTAACCCAAAGGAGCACCCTAGACTTTGGGAAAGAGGTACTTTATTTTACGGATTTGTTTCACAATAGTTATTTGGAACAATACTAGTACGGTTTTCATCAATTCCTTAACAATTTGTATACTTAATAATAGTACTAATACGCTTACAACTATCGTCGTCCTGTTGCTGGTTCTGGTACGGGCCGGGGTTATGCGTCCGGTTGTCTGGCACGGTTCGGTGCGTCGTCTCGAAGGAGTTTCAGTCCGCACTTAGGGCAGGCTTGCGGCGACCCAGTCCGCACTTAGGGCAGGCTTGGGAGGGATCCAGTCCGCACTTAGGGCAGGCTTAGAAAGTAGCCGTCCGCACTTAGGGCAGGCTTAGGAGGGATCCAGTCCGCACTTAGGGCAGGCTTGGAAAGTAGCCGTCCGCACTTAGGGCAGGCGTGCTGTGACCCAGTCCGCACTTAAGGCAGGCTTAGGAAGTAGCTTAACAAAGTGCAGGCTTAGGAAGTAGCTTAACAAAGGGCGGCAAATCCGCTGTGGTTAACTCGATTTGTTTCTCTCAGAAGGGGAGAAACCTATCGGACGGGCCGGCTATAGCTAGTAGCAAACCCGTGGGTTATTGCCCAATCACCGAGGTGAAGGCAAAAAAATCGGTGGAAAGTCGTAAGACCAATTCCTGGAGAGGCTGTCAAAAGTACTCTGGATTGGTACTATCACGCTTGAGCCGACTCTACCGACTGACTTTCATCCACTTTCCTTTATGGAAAAATCCTGCAAGACGAGAATGTGAATCTTGAGCCAATGCAAAATTTCCTCCACATTCTCGTCTGCGACCTTTGTATTTACTTTTCCCCATATTGTACTATTCTCCCTTTCCTCCTTTTCCTCTTGTTTGACTGAGGATTCGGAGAATATTCGCTGTTTCGCTACCTGCCAACAGATGGCGGCCCTCGCATTAGGTGTCTAGTGAGGTGTGCGTAGAGTGTGGATGATCGCTTCTGTGGTGGTGGACTATGTCACTTCGTTACACGGTTTTCTGCCGAGCGGAACAGGCCTACAACCAGACGCTCGCATGCTGACACTAGAGTTGGGCTAAGTAGTGACTTCATGTTCATAGCTATAACTGTGAATGTGATTTTTTTCTCACTGTGAATACAATCTATGAATGTGAATGTATAGACTTTTTTTTTCACGAATGAAAAATGCTTTGCGGCGAATATCAAAATACTATAATTAAATTATTAATTAGCTTTAGTTTTAACCCAATAATAAAAAAAATTGATGGTGGTGAAGAAAATACTGTGAATCAGAAGCAAAGACGCAAAGCTTTACGGCGCTGAAACAAGGACTTTATTGAAAGAGGATGAAGTTTTCTTGGTCGCTTCGAGAGAAAAATTCCTCGTAAGATATTCGGTCCCGTTTGCGTTGACGGGTTTTGGAGGAGAAGATTAAATCACGAACTATACGAGCTGTACAGCGGCATCGACCTAGTCACAAAACTGCGTATTAGACGGCTGAGATGGCTAGGATATGTAGAGCAAATGGACGCCAATGCTCCGGCCCGCAGAGTCTTCGAATCTAACCCAGAGGGACACGACGCAATAAAGGACCTCCTCGCCGTAGGTGGCGCGCACAAGTTCAAGGGGACCTCGACCAACTTGGAGTGTGCAACTGGAGGCAATTAGCTAAAAACCGAGCTAAATGGGGAGGCATGTTGGTTGAGGCCCAGGTTCACTCTGAACTGTAGCGCCACCTATGTAAGCAGGTAAGAAGCAAAGACAAAAATAACAAAAATCTCCCAAGCTATCTGCACGCCACTTCAACTTAAATGTCTTTTTTTCCTCTTGTACAACCCATGCCCGCGTGGCAACGATACTGCGTCCTGAAAGATCTATTGTATCGGAAGGTCGGAGTTAACCTAACAGACGTACTACCTCCCTTATGAAAGTGAATATGTCTTTAGTAGAGGAGCATTTCAGTTCCACTGAAGTGAGTATCTCCTTGTGGAAAATACGTTTCCTTAACCAGTGTAGTGCCGGGAATTCACAAAGAATGTGTTCGGATGTTTCATCCTCCTCTAGACATAGCCGACAGTCCTTCTCTTGGCACAGGTTCAACTTGATAAGGTGGTATCTTAGGCCGCAATAGCCAGTTAGAAAGCTCACTAGCTTCCTAATGCTTTCCCTATCTAAGTTAAGGATTTCCTTATAGGAGTAAGGCTTGATTAAACGTTTGGATTTTCTTAAACCTGACCCATTAGTCCAGTGATCTAGACGAAGTTTGTTCTCCCAGTCGCTAATCAACGCTGTAGCTGTTGTCCAGTTGGCACTACAATAAGGTTCGGGACCTATAAACGCAGATTCTGAGCCGGCCCTAGTAAGCTCATCTGCAGATTCGTTGCCCACAATCCCCTGGTGTCCAGGGACCCAACCGAGCATTACTCTGTTGTGTTTGGCAAGGTCTTGTAATGCATCCTAGCAGCATTTTACAGTTATGGAGTCCATTAGGTTGGACGATAATGCCCTAAGTGCTGTCTAGCTATCTGAAAATATATGAATCCTAGCGCCCTTGATTCACTTACGGAGATTGTGTCTGGCGCAGATCTCAATGTCATTTAAACGCCACTAAAACTTAAACAACTGAGTTTCAGACTACTACACCAAATCTTTCTCTCTCTCTCTCTTTATCTATCCCTTCCAACACCCGCTCTATGTATCAACATTTAAAAATATTTACGAATAGCAACCCCTTGAGTGTACGCAAACTATAAAAAATAAATTGGATTTGCTGGTTTTGCATACTTATTCACGCCTGGCATAAATTACTAAAACGAAACAAATTATTAAAACGAATATTTCTTCACTTGTGGCAGCACCTTAAAAGAATGTTTTTTCGGTACGTATACTCAAAGACACGAAACAAACAAATGTGTAGATTTGTGAACCCAAGGCATTTAGCTCACCACATTTCGCTTTGTTCTATCCTTCGCTGCCTCGCACTTCAGGACGTTAGCTGTTTTTTCTTTTCTTTTTTTAGGTGTATAATCTTCATAGATACTAATAGCCCGAGTGCTACTAGCATGCACGATTCGCAAACCTGAGTAATCGATTCCAGGAAAACGCCTACGTACTTTACACACACCCTACACACTTCAACCACTCTCCCCACGGTACTGCCGTTAGGTATTTCTTCGCGGGACTGCTTAGCAATTATGCTCTAGTCTCCGAGGTCGCCTCTTGGGCTCTTCTTAGGGCTTCTGCTCTTCGCAGCGCATTCTGCACACATACTATGAATGAGCAGATCTCCATCCACTCGCCCTCTGATCGTATCATGTGACTTACAAGATTTTCTGCACTTGGCAGGTTTGCTCTATCTTCTGCAAAGCGTCTGCAGTAGAACACTGCATGCTCCGCGTCCTCCTCTTCGTTTGGACATATTGGACACAGGGGCGAACTATCGTGTCCAAATCTATAGAGGTATTTCCGGAAGCCACCGTGTCCGGACAGGAACTGTGTGAGGTGGTAGTTACAGTTCCCCCTCGCTCTCTCTGTTCGTGATTTTATAGTGGGAATGAGCTTGTGGGTCCACCTGCCTTTTGTGGAGCTGTCCCACCTGGTTTGCCACAGCGTTGCTGACGCTGTCCTTTCCTCCTCCTTAATCCTTTTTGCCTCTTGCCGGTTCGAGGGATGTCTAAGGTATACCCTCTGCATCTCATCAGCGAGGGTGTCGATTCGGACCATCTCAGCTAAAACGGCGGCTGCATCGTCGGAGATAGTTCGGAAGCCGCTGATCACTCTGATTGCGCAGAGCCCGTGAGCTGATGATAGCTTCTTCTTACACTCATTTGTCGCACCTGCCCATATCGGGGCAGCGTATAAAAGTACCAAGCTGACCACTCTGGACAGCAGGATCCTGCGGGCGTATCCAGGCCCGCCGATGTTCGGGAGCATTCGGGAGAGTGCTGCCTGCATCAGCGATGCTTTCTTACTAGAATACTCGACGTGAATCGCAGCCTATTGTCGAGCATGACGCAAAGGTACTTCAAGGATTCTTTGGACTTGATTGTCTGGTTTCCGACCCGGAAGCTGGCATATTCTACCTTTTTGCGGCTGGTTATTAGGACAGTTTCGGTTTTGTGGGCAGCTAGTTCCAGACCGGTAGACTCCTACTTACTTATTTAGGTGGCGCTACAGTTCGGGGTGAACCTGGGCCTCAACCAACAAGCCTCTCTATTTAGCTCGGTCTTTAGTCAATTGCCTCCAGTTGCGCACTCCAAGTTGGTCGAGGTCCCCTTGTCCGGTCTCGTCTTAACAGCCGCCTTGATTGCCCTATTCGGGATGCCATCCGGCCCAGGTGCTTTGCTGTCTCCGATTTGTCTGCATGCCCCACAGAGTTCTTCTGACGTGATTGCCGGGATATGCTCCATGCTGATCTCCCTCGGACGTTGGCTGTGTATCATTTTCTATGTGTGCATAGATGTGTTGTGAAAAAATAATTCCTCCCTTATTCACTTTACCATTTAGTGTATATACATTTTCGGTCATCGTTCGTTGCTCTGCACTGTGCTATGCTAGCTGTGTATCGTTTGGTGCGAATACAGAAATGTGATGTGATAAAAGAATTGCTTATTCACGTTTTAACCATTCACAGTTTATTTTTAATTCGTTCACAGGCTGCGAATGTGAATTTTCATTCGGAATGAATAACTCGCAGTCCGTGATTTTTTGCACGTCCCTAACTGAAACCCTTCAGGCCTTGCTCCATAGAATGTCCTGGCTTACCAGGTTTGGCAATATCTGAGGCACGTTTACATCTTCTTATCATTTTGGGGTGTGCGCTTTGTTAGCCGTGACTGGATTGTATGGATGAGAATAACTATTTAAGTTATCTCATCTGCACATCGCAGACACATTGCCCGCTCCCTACCAAGAGGAGGTTAGCTGCCAGTGGGCTTAAAAGCTACATTGTTCCAAAACTGAATTCTTTTTCTTAGGCACATACTTCGATATCCATGATTGCCATTTGAATTACATTAGCTTGTACTTTGGCTCGTCATGTTTTCTATACAAATCTAATAACGAAAAGAAATTGTATGTAAGCTGCTCACATTCGTTATCGTACCATAGTTGTTTTTATTTGTTCCACTAAAGTAGTGGTGGAATAAAAGTTACGTTTTGGTTCGCTTCTCAGTGAAATAAGATTTAGCACGGAGTACAAGAAACAAAGTAACTGGGAACCACTTAGCTTTTTTTTTCTAGTCAAAACTAAGTTGGGATTTTTAGTTTGCGCTACTTAATTTCAGCGGGCGCTGAAAAGAGCTTTTTTCATTCAAGTTGAATGATTCAGTAGTATTTCACAAATTTAAGCATAACCTTCTTATACTTTTTAATTCAATTTCAATTCAATCACCAATCTTCAAACAATCGAAAGTTTTAAGCCAGATTGACTGGGGATCGTCTCGTGGAGAAGCTTTCACTTGACTTTGCACTATTCTCACCAAAACGCACCTATAGGCGTTTTCTTCAACTCCTTTTAAATTCTCAATGCGCTCTTGAATGCTGCTTATGAATTATCCGAACCTCTATAATTAAAGTAGCGTTGTACATTCTCCTCAAGTGATGTCTCCATTTCAAACTTGGTAAAACATTCATATTACTTCCGTTAGTACCCGTCAATTCCAATGAAAGTTCGGAAGTGGTCACTATTGAAAAGTGTTGAGATTGCATTTTAACACTTTTAATTATCCGGTTCTATCTTCCTTCGCTTAAGATTAAGTCAATAACCGAGACCCCTTACGTAGCTAAAAATGAAAATTCGCCCTTCCTATTCTATGTCACACCTCAATGCTGTGTCAGTTCTTACCGCAAACACGTGAAAGAATTGTTCGCTAGCGCACGTGTTCTGACTAAAGTACAGCATGTATGTATTTCCTTTTATTTTTATTATGTTCTTATATCTTACCAAATTCTACTAAAAAAGACAATATCATAATTCATACTTTATTATTACTTTATCATTAGTTTAATATTTAAATTATATTTTCTCACTTCGTGACACCAGAGTTTAACTATTATTGACATGACTATTATAAACACGGCTTTTATTGCTTCTAGTTTATAGACTAAAAGTATTTATACAATTACGACCTTGATTTGCTTATTCATTTAATATAGTCTTTATTTGTTTATTTTCTTTTCTTTTTCATTCACTTGATTCAATCTTTTTCCGCTTTAATAATAATAATAAAAAAGATGACTCGGAATGCTTTGAGCATGTCGCGCCAATGATACACCAACAACTAAGCAGAGGAGAAGTATTTGATGCCATCTCGGAAAACAGCAGCTGTAAAGTTCCCGGAATAGACCGACTGCAGAGTGGCTAGCTTAAGAAACTCCTTGTAACACACGAACAAATAGAGCAGCGTTTGACCGCCATGTTAATAGCAAGTGCATCCCCACAGTTCCTAACAACCAGGCTAATGTTTTCGATGCCAAAGAGGACTATATGTAATGATCCTTCTAAGTATCAGCACCCATGAAAATACGGACTACAACCCGCCGAAACTAAGATTATACCGAAAATTCCGTACAAGTATCCATGAACGTGATGAATGGGACACATCTCCTCCCGTAGATAGTAGTTCGGTTCACTTCTTTACAGATGGGTCTAAGACTGAAGGTGGGGTGGATTGTGGTGTTTGGAGCTATTAGCATTTTCAATAACAGTCAAGCGGCAATCAAGTCGCTTCACTTCCAATTGACGTTTGGCTCTTGCGGAGATGACAGAGCAGTTTAACATTCCGGGAAACTGCATGGCAGACGAGCTCACTAGACAGGGTGCAACTCTAAGGATTTTGCCTAATAGGCAAGCTCTCGGTATGCCCCTTGCTACATGAAAGCAATTACCAAAGCTGGACGTTATTACTTAGCAAGACTAACCACAAATGGGATGATCAGTAAACAATTGGCTGTCAGCTCGGCAATAAGACTGAGAGGCTCCAAGCAGTGGAAGGAACAACACACGGGACACGCCAATATACTTTCGATGCACCGTCATCTTCCCAATTCCACTGACCATCTGCCCACTGAATATGATTTTAACAAGGACTACACGCACTCGCTACCGGACAGAAGTGAGTGGACGCAACGCAATGTCCTTTACAACGAATCGCTGTCAATTTTTACGGACGGGTCCAAAACCAAGGACAAAGTCGGTGCCGGAATTTTCTCGGAAGATCTGGACATACACCTCTCATTTAACCTTCCAGACTACTGCAGCGTTTTTCAAGCCGAAATCACCACAGTTCGCAAAGCTGCTGACTGGCTGGCGGCTAGCACACTATCAACTCCTGATATTGTTATTTATGTCGACAGTCAGGCAGCCATCAAATCCCTCGCATCCAGCACTACGAGATCTAAGGCAGTGAAAGACTGTCGCATATCTCTTAACGAGATAGCTGGTCAGTACAACCTCACCCTTTGCTGGGTACCAGGTCACTGTGAAATACCGGGGAATTGTGCAGCCGACGAACTAGCACAACAAGGCTCCTCTGGTACAGATAGCATAAGCATTACCGACATCGAAGCGCCAACGTCTTATGTTAAGTACATTATTCAATTTGACGCCGAGAAAGTAGCCAATCACCGATGCCAACATCTAGACCAATGTCATACCGCCAGACAGCTCTGGCCGACACTCAATAAATCCAGGTCCATCGGACTCTTGAAGCACAAGAGAGGAACCCTCTCAAAAATAACAAATGTCCTCAATGGAGACTGCGTCATAGGAAGACATGCCCAAAGATTAGGTATCCCTCAAAATGACTTCTGCAGAAGTTGCAGAGATGAAGAGGAGGAAGAGACCATCAGTCATCTCCTGTGCGCCTGTCCTGCGCTCGCCAACATCAGGAAGGCCACTCAGGGTGAATACTTCTACAATGATCTTAATGATCTCGGCAACGCCTGCACGGCTAAAATTCACGCCTTCATTCAACGAAGCAAATGGTTCCAAGAGTAAGAGGGTGACCCACCCGCCTTACACATCGGTAGTGCAGTGGACCTATTTTCTGGTCTAAGTACATCCTCATCGAAGGCCGATCCTAAACCAACCAACCAACCAGCCACAAATGGGACAACGGCTCAATATGTTGTGTTTCGATAGAAATCTGACCTTAGCTGGACGAGAAACGTAGCGCCGAGTTGGGTAAGCTAAAGCGATCACAGATCAACTGCGTTATCGGTGTTTTCACTGGATACTGCCTTATAAGCCAACATGCCAAAAGACTTGGCCTCATTTCTAGCGACTTATGTACGAGTTGTAGGGACGAGGAGAAGGAGGAAACCATCCTTCACCTCTTATGCACATGTCCAGCCCTATCACATAAAGTAATGCTCAATCTAGAGGCGCCCTTCCTTGATTACCTCGACGATGGGTATTTATCGCTTTATCAAAAGCTCCGATTGGTTTTAATTAGTGCCTGAGTGGATCTATGCCATCACAATGGACCTTTACTGCTAAGTGTGTCTCCATACTCGTGCAGACAGCCAACCTAACATATCCTTACTTGACCTGACTGGGAATAAAGAAAAGCATAATCTCAGTATGGGCTGCATTAACAATAAAAAGGCGATTGATTCAGTGCCCCATGGAAAAAGCGGATTATGAAGATAGATTTTTTTTTTTTTTTTGCCGAGAGTAGGTGAAAAATCTTCTAAAGACACCATAAGGCCCGACCTCTCTTCAAAAGTAATACTACAACTAAGCCGACGCTTATCCAGCAATTTTATTTTCGCTTACGATACACGTGATTTTTGGAAAAAAAAATGTTCGTACGAAGTTAAAAGAAATGTAGAACTTAAGGCAGGTTAAATTCCAATGAAAGTTCCTGCCTTTTTCGTGACCGGCATATACTATGACGCGAGGTCAAAAGGTTTTATCCTTTGCAGACGACGAATTGAATTATTCGCGTCAAGTAGTTGAATAACGGTACGGTTACAATGGCCGTGAACACGATCTTTGTGTTTACGCGCAAATTTTGTAATCTCTTCGACGTCGCTGGGAATTCCCAGATCTCGATGAATATCTTCGTTACGTACATACCACGGTGCGTTGACGATCGTTCTAAGAACTTTATTTTCAAAAGTTTGTATGATGTTTCTAATTGCTCTTGGTACAACCCCATAGTTGTATACCATACGTCCACACAGGCTTTAGCACTTGCTTATAGATAAGCAGTTTGTTATGTAGGCTCAACTTCGAATGTTTTCCGAGTAGCCAGTACATTTGTCGGTATTTGTCTTCTAGCTCGTCGCGTTTCTTTTTTACGTGTGATTTCCATTTAAGCTTAACATCTAGAGTCAATCCTAGACATTTTGCTTCGTTCGCGTACGGTATTTGAGCCGAGTTTAGATATACAGGCAATCTATCCACTTTTTTGTACATAAAGTTGACGTGAGTAGATTTGCTTTCGTTCAGCATAATACGCCAAGAATTCGTCCAAGCGTGGACTTTATTAATAGCATGTTGCAGCTTTCCAGTTGCTGCTTCAATAGTTTCGCCCGTGGTCAATATCGCCGTATCGTCCGCAAACGTGGCGACGACGCAGTTTCTTTTCTGTGGGATATCACGCGTGTAGAGTACATATAGAAGCGGGCCAAGGACACTTCCTTGTGGAACTCCGGCCGCAATCTCGTTGAAGTCAGAGTAACCATTTCCGTGCTTAACACGAAGGAGTCTCTCGGTGAGGTACGATCGTAAGATTAAAAAGAGTTGCCGTGGCAGTAGTCGTTGCAATTTATACTCCAAGCCTTCGTACCAAACCTTATCGAAAGCTTGTGAGACGTCAAGAAATACACCACAACAAATATTTTTTTCTTCCAGTGCTTTCTCAATCACGTCAGTTATTTTGTGGACTTGGTCAATTGTGGAATGTTTAATTCTAAATCCAAACTGATGGTCAGGAATGAGACGTCTTTCGTCGATTACGGGCTGTAGACGTTTGGAAAGAAGTTTTTCAAATATTTTTGAGATAACCGGCAATAGGGAAATAGGCCAATATGATTTCTTCTCATTTAGCGGTTTACCTGGTTTCGAGACCATTATAATCTCGGCGACTTTCCATTGTCTCGGAACATAGAGCAATCTGAACGAAGCGTTGATCAAATAGAGCAGTTTGATAATAGCTTTATTCGGCAATTCCTTGACTACCTGCGCCGTTATCAAGTCGTAACCCGGAGCTTTTTTTGTCTTTAAATTTTTAATCACTTCCCTTAGTTCAATCGATGCAACTTTTTTTACTTTAAAGTTGTCAGATGTCGTGACTGCGGAGTCGGGCGTTAACGAAGGGCCGTCGAACGGTTAAAACGCTTCTTCTAAGTGCAAAGCAAAAAGTTCTGCCTTTTCTTTGTCCCTCTTGGCCCAGTTTCCATCGATTTTCCGAATTGGTGGTGCTTGCATTTGAGGTTTCCGGTTGCCTTTTAGCGCTTTCCAAAGCGAATAATTTGATTCTATTTCACCGGAGAGATTTTCAAGGTAGTTCGCTATCTTTTTGCTTTAAATTCGCGAATACTATCTCTAAGCCGATTGCATAGTCGGCTAAGGACCGTTTTATGCTGCGGTGCACGAGTGATTTGTCATTTCTTTCGTGCTTTTCGTTTCTCCCTCACCAGTTCAATGATTTCTCTGGGATACTTTTCGTTGCGGTTGATCTTATAGCTTCTAGAAGGAGTGTTTCTCCATGCCGCTCTTTGAATTGCTTCCACGAAACGATCAATTTCGTCCTCTAGTTCACAAGGTGTTCTAAGTGATACATTTAATCAGCGCTTCTCCAAGTGATAAAATTACCGGCGAGTGGTCAGAAGAGAGATCAAAACATTCTTTGACTGTAATAAACTTCTCGTAAATGCCTTTTGTAACAAAAAAATCGATAAGATCGGGAATTTTTGTGAGTCAGTTGGCCAATAGATCGGTTTTCCTGTCGAATAAAAACAGCAACCGAATTCATATGCCACTTCGTAGAGAATTTTTCCTTTACAAGATGTACATCTTGAGCCCCAGAAGGTGTGCTTCGCGTTGATATCTCCTCCAATAAGGAAATTTGAACCAATGTCATTGAAGACACGAAAGTAGTCATCTTTTTCTAGATAGAATGATGAACCTATTGTCTGACTGCTCTACATATCGAACAGTGAGAGCCAACCCTACAACAACACTGCAAAATAAAGGTTAGGTTGCTACACGCTAATCAAATTATTGACGACCAAGAAAAACGACGATGACGACATAAACGGAACAACTTCCGTCTTTATATGAATTACCCAAAATACATAAACCCAATATGCCTCTGTAGGGACTTAGATGTCGCGTGGATGTCGGCGACGGTTGTGTCCGCGTTGGAGGAACCAGAATGTGGCGACGGTCGGGTGACAAGTATGTTGCGTCGACGTACTCGCGTTGGGGTGGCCCAATATAGCGAGCGATGGGTCGCCAATTGTTGAGGTTCGTTTGTCGCGGGAACAATCCAAAGAGACATATGCCACTACCAAAAATACAATTACTTTATTATAAAAAGTTCAAAGGGGAAAGACAAATGACAAAAGATGTAGGATGATTCAACGAGTCCTTCCGATGGCGGTGAAGGATGATCGAAGAATGATTGGATGACGAGATGGTTTCTCCTGAGACGAACAAAAGTCGAAGTTGGTTGTGTTGAGCTGAACGAGAGTCGAAACTATTTCACAACTGCGGACGTGTACAGTTGGTTCAAGTGTTCCGCTTACTGAGGGAACGGAGATTACGGAGGAGTTTGATTTGGCTCGCTTCTAGAGTGTGCGCAACTCGATTGCATGCACCACACCTCTATGACCGATCACGCCATCTATAAGAGTGCCATGCTACCAACTCAAAATGTACGTTGGGAGGTTACTACAGTGTGCGACAAATAATTTAGCCTACAAGCTTAAAAATTCCTATGAGTATGTGAATAAGAGGAACAGGGTAGAACTTAGCTAGCACTATATTTTGCTTGGAAATCGAAGACCTTACACTCAGAACGTCCGCATGAACATACAGTGGAACACATTGATCAGCACACTTCGAACTTATGGCTCATACAGGGAAGGCGTTCTCTGAGACTGAAAGATTTATAATAACCATACAGTACAAAGTCATAGCCACCAAATATCACCGTAAGTTCTTAAAGGAAACAGTGGAAGACATATGCCGGCGATGTGGAGACCGGGGTAAAATAATCGATGGCAATATATGAGGATGCAGTGCGCTTGCCTCGCATGACTATACGTTCAGGCTTAACAACATCGCTAAATTGATTCACCAAGATCTAGCGCTGAACATTGGTCTCTTCCAACAGCATACACCTTACTACAAGTACCAGCCATTATATGTGCTTAAAATGCCACCACAAAGATATACTGGGATAGAATTGTAATCACAGACTAACATATTCCAGCGAATACTAACTTACTTAGACAGTGGAATTGTGCTGCAGTCCGGGGTAGACCTGAGCCTCAACCAACAAGCTGCCTCGGTTATAAGCCAATTGTTTCTATTCGTGCGTGCTAAGTTGGTTGAGGTCCCTTTACAATTGTTCACGCCACCTAAGATGAGACCTTCCTCTACTGTGTCGTCCTCGAGAATTGATTTGCAGACTTTTTTGGACGTGGCGCTGATGTCCATCCGCTATACATGTCCTAGCCATCTCAATTGCTGTATGCGTACTCTTCTGGCTAAGTTGATAACTCTGTACAGCCCATACAGTTCTTGATTGTATCTTCTCCTCCGTTCGTCGTCTATGCAGACGGATCCATAAATCACTCGAAGAATCTTTCTCTCAAAGTAACCAAGGCCATCCTCATCCGATTTCGATGGGGTCCATGTCTCTGCACCATATGGCGGGACTGGGATGATTAGGGTCTCGCACCTTTTTCTTGGTTTTCTTGCTTTAATCGTTCGAGAGAGAGTCCATTATTGAATGTCTTGTTGTGTAGGTGATGTTTTTCGACTGTACCGCCAAAGACGCATTTCTTTCCCAGATTTGCGTTAAACACACCTAGAACAATCTTAATGTCATGGCTAGAGCATTGCTCATAGGTTTGGTCGACGAGCTCGTAAAAGTCATCTTTGGCGTCGTAATCGCTCTTCTCTGTGGTGGCATGAGCGCATATGAGGCAAATGTTGGCGAATTGTCATGAGGCGTTAGTTTAAATGTCGGAAATTTAAGACTTATTGCCTATGTCTGCTTCTAATGACGATTCCGCATTCAAGTAGACGCTGACCGGGTTCTTTTGTAGCAATCACAATTTTGCATCCTCTTTTTGTGGCTTGTAGAAGGACCTTAAATTCCTCGTGAAGACTCGAAGATCGATGTCCTTTTTTCGTCTGCCATTGCCCGCCACAGTTAAATCATCATTTTCCGAGGCTATTTGTTACTTTGTGGCATGTGAAGTTCGCCTGTTTGACCTCAGAAAATATCGGCAGCCCTCCCGATTTTGGATCACTTCGCTACTGAGACAAATCAATTGCTGGGGTCGACTCGCGTCCTCCGTTAACGAATGACTGGCAACGTAATTTGTATTGTGTTGTTGGTAGATCTAGCAACAACATACAAATTGAGTGACAAGCGATTCGACCCCTGGTGTGGTTGCACAAGTGTTAAAGTCTGCCTCTCGTTCGCGATATATTTGGAATGTTCATTGATATTGCCTCTTTGAGGGGGTTCAAATGACCTCTTCTTTAAAAACAGCTGAACCGATCGCGCTTTATTTTCCATGAGATAGTTTCCTTGACGTGACGGCTTCCACGGTTCTTCGAACTTTTTATTCGATCAAGCTGTGTCACTCCTGCTGTCATGCGAAGCTAGCCGTTAATTTAACCTCATACGTTTTATACACTTTCAGTCAAAGAGATAGCGGGGTTTTCCCGCAATGATTGATATCGTCATCACAGGTTGCTTAGTTATTGATCATAGCTCCCAGATATTTAAATTTTTCGGATTTGGAAAGCACTTTTCCATTCAAATAAATACCTGCAATAGTTCGACGTGGATCAGAGAACTGCCACCAAAAGTACTCAGTCAGTTACTTACTTACTTAGATGGCGCTACGGTTCGGGTGGACCTGGGCCTCAACCAACAAACCTCGCCAGCTAGCACCATTACGAGCCAGCTGCCTCCAGTTGCGTACGCCAAGTTGGTTGAGGTCCCCCTCCACTTATTTGCGCCACCTACCGCGAGGTCGTCCTCTACTGCGCCGTCCATCCGGGGTGGATTCGAAGGCTTTCTTCGCGGGAACGTTGAGCTCCATCCGCTCTAAATGACCCAGCCATCTTAGTCGCTGTATGTGAACTCTTCTGGCTAAGTCGATGTCCTTATATAGGCCGTATAGTTCGGCGTTGTACCTTCTCCTCCACTCACCGTCTATGCAGACGGGACCAAAGATCGCTCGAAGAACTTTTCTCTCGAAATAACCAAGGGCATCCTCATCCGGTTTTATCAAGGCCCATACTTCTGCGCCATGCAGCAGGACTGGGATGATTAGTATCTTATAGAGAGTTACCTTAGTAGTTAGAGACGGGGCTTTGCTACTCAATTGCCGTTTTAGCCCATAGAAACAACGATTGGCAAGAGTAATTCTCCGTGTGATCTCTCCACTGATGTCATTTGCGGAGCTGTCCATAGAGCCTAGGTAGACAAAATCCTTTACTATCTCAAAATTGTATCTGCCTATTGTGGCGTTCTGTCCAAGACGCCGATGTTGGGTGTCCTTTTTTGTAGACGGCATATATTTTGTTTTGCTTTCATTGACCGCTAGACCCATCTTTGCTGCCTCGTTCTCAATACACGTAAATGCCCCATTGACTACGCGCTGAGTTCTTCCGATTATGTCAATGTCATCGGCATAAGCGAGTAGTTGTACAGACTTGAAGAAGATTGTACCTCCGGGGTTGGCTTGTGAGTTTCGTACAATTCTCTCAAGTACTATGTTAAAGTGATCGCACGATAGCGCTTCACCTTGTATAAGACCTTTCCTGACATCGAATGGTTCGGTGATGTCCTTACCGACTTTGATGGAGCAGCGAGAGTTCTCCATCGTCATTCTGCACAAACGGACGAGTTTAGCAGGGATGCCAAGACTAGACATGGCTCTGTATAACTCGTCTCTATACACGCTATCATAGGCAACTTTGAAATCGATGAAGTGGTAGTGCGTATCGATTTTATATTTATGGGTTTTTTCCAAGATCTGCCGTAGTGTGAATATTTGGTCAATGGTGGATTTTCCTGGCCTAAAACCGCACTGATCAGGACCTATCAGATGATTGACGATCGGTTTTAGGCGTTCACATAATACGGCAGACAGGATCAAACAGTCCTAGTTAGTACGCATATATTCAGCTGAACCCAACATTCATTGGTTCGACTAACGGTTTCATCATCAAAGTAGTTTTTGATAAAACTCATTGGGATCCTTGCAAATGGGAGAGCCTAGGAGGTATGCAATGACGACTCCTTACTTTCAAGTTCATCTGCTCTTTCTTTACATCGGATATCCTGAGTCTCAACGGCGATCTGGCAAGTACATATACTGACGTTCGGAGGATATCGTTTCCAGCGATGATATTTACAGCTGTGATTCAAGCTTGGAAGATCTGCATTCGTTATTAAATCTAAAGGAACGGTCAATTTACTCGCAACTTCCGATTGATGCGGGACAAAGGGACTTACCATCAATATCGGAAAAGCTATACTTGTACCCGTTTCTAGAAAAAGGAATCACGCTCTTAAACAAATTACACTGGAAAATGTCCCAATCTACATATCCAGGGACAAAAACCCGAGATAATATACAGGACATACATCGCCATTATCGACCCATGGTCACTATGCATCGTTGGCTTGGTGGCCAAAAACCTTACAGGTCAAGACTCAGGAACAGTTGAATAAAATCTATTGTCTAGCCTCTCTGCGTATCACAGGGGCAATGAAAATATGCCTCATACCGCTACACTTTGCAGTACAAAAGAAGCTATGCTCAGTTCTCTTAGGCTGTCCAAGATTTCGGACCTTAAAATTGCCAACTTTACAGGCTATCTGAAGATTCTAGAGTACAGAGAGTCTGTGCATGGTTCCAAATTGAAAAGTGGTAGCACTAGTGTAGGGGTTTATGGACCCAGGTTCCAACGCGCAGCAGGGCTTGAGAAATCACCGACAGTATTTCAGGCGGAAGTCCATGCAATGGAATTCTGTGTCCGAGAATGCCTGCGAAGAAGGGTCGATAGCACCTGTATTTACATTCTCTCGGACAGACAAGCAACACTTATGGCTCTGAAATTCTACACGGTAGAATCCAAACTTGTATGGCACTGTCTAAACCTACTCGAAGATCTCGCATCGAAAAGCTCCGCCACTGTTGCTTTGATACCAGGATACGAAGGCTTTGAGGGCAACGAACGGGTGGACTGCTTAGCGAGAAGAGGCACGAATCGCTCACTAGTCGGTCCTGAACCCTATTCTGGAGTTACACGAAGGAGCACAAACCTCAAAATAAAACAATGGGAAGCTGATCGTCATGTTAAGTACTGGGCTAAATTCAAGGGCATAAGACAAGCAAAAATGTCTATCAATCTCAACCGTTGTAAGGCTAAGAAGCTACTTGAGCTTAAGAAAGCAGACTTAAGAACCTTAACGTGTTACGTGACTTGTCATTGCCCACTCAGGCACCATCTGCACAAAATAGGAGTAGCAGATACAGACGTATGCCGGCTATGTGGAGAGCAAAAAGAGACGACAGAACATATTCTTTGTGTTTGCCCCATGGCCGCAAGAAAAAGACTTCTTCACCTCGGGAGGGCTTTATTGAGCTCCTCAGACTTTTGAAACATTGAGCCTGGAGCTTTGTTGAGGTTTATCAAGAGCCTTAACCCAGTTCTCAACTAAAAACTGGGTTGGCACAATAGATCCTTGAGCTCGCAGTACGTACAAGGCCCTAGTATAGTATAGTATAGTATAAAGGAACGCTTTACTCCTACAGCTTTACAGTAAACCCCAGAGACAGTACCAACATCCATCTTGACATTTGAGTCAGGAATTCTGATAATAAATCTCCTGTCGCATGCCAGCATCGGATTCATATGATCAGTCTCTGTCGAGCTATTTGTAGACTGCCATCGAGATAGGACCAGATCCGCTGCGTATACTCGTAGATAGTACATTACAGCTGCCATGAACTCCATGTATTACTGGACTCCTTTTTGCATGAATAGAGGGCTACATCTGCATTCTTTTTGTGTTCATCAATGTTCTCCTTACAGTTTAGTTTCGAATCAAAGATTAGACACAGGTATCATGCTGACATTGAGAAACTAAGTTCAATACGTTTGATCTTTGGGGACGCTGCTTATATTATGCCCCTGGTGATTCTGCAAGAATCTGAACTAAATCGTCCATCTCTATGTGTGAATAGAATATGAAAGTTCATCCATTATAGGATTTTTTGACGAAGAGCAAGCGTATCTGGAACTCTTCATCGCAAGCGCGTTAGAGATATCGTTGCATACGATTTGTTTATGAGCCCGGTACCTAAATAACTTACTTACTTACTTACTTACTTACTTAGATGGCGCTACAGTCCGGGGTGGACCTGGGCCTCAACCAACAAACCTCTCCAGCCAGCACGGTTACGAGCCAGCTGCCTCCAGTTGCGCACGCCAAGTTGGTTGAGGTCCCTCTCCACTTGTTTGCGCCACCTACCGCGAGGTCGTCCTCTACTGCGCCGTCCGTCCAGGTTGGATTCGAAGACTTTCTTAGCGGGAAGGTTGGGCTCCATCCGCTCTAAATGACCCAGCCATCTTAGTCGCTGTATGTGAACTCTTCTGGCTAAGTCGATGTCTTTGCACAGGCCGTATAGCTCGGCACTGTACCTTCTCCTCCACTCACCGTCTATGCAGACAGGACCAAAGATCGCTTTTCTCTCGAAATAACCAAGGGCATCCTCATCCGGTTTTGTCAAAGCCCATACTTCTGCGCCATGCAGCAGGACTGGAATGATTAGTGTCTTATAGAGAGTTACCTTAGTAGTTAGAGATGGGGCTTTGCTACTCAATTGCCGTTTTAGCCCATAGAAACAACGATTGGCAAGAGTAATTCTCCGTGTGATCTCCCTACTGATGTCATTTGAGGAGCTGACCATAGAGCCTAGGTAGACAAAATCCTTTACTACCTCAAAATTGTATCTGTCTATTGTGGCGTTCTGTCCAAGACGCCTATGTTGGGTGTCCTTTTTTGTAGACGGCATATATTTTGTTTTGCTTTCATTGACCGCTAGACCCATCTTTGCTGCCTCGGTCTCAATACTCGTAAATGCCCCATTGCCCCCAATGCCCGCTGACTTCTTCCGATTATGTCAATGTCATCGGCATAAGCGAGTAGTTGTACAGACTTGTAAAAGATTGTACCTCCGGGGTGGGCTTGTGAGTTTCGTACAATTCTTTCAAGTACTATGTTAAAGAGATCGCATGATAGCGTGTCACCTTGTCTAAGACCTTTCCTGACATCGAATGGTTCGGTGATGTTCTTACCGACTTTGATGGAGCAGCGAGAGTGCTCCATCGTCATTCTGCACAAACGGACGAGCTTGGCAGGGATGCCAAGACTAGACATGGCTCTGTATAACTCGTTTCTATACACACTATCATAGGCAACTTTGAAATCGATGAAAAGGTGGTGCGTATAGATTTTATATTCATGGGTTTTTTCCAAGATCTGCCGTAGTGTGAATATTTGGTCAATGGTAGACTTTCCCGGCCTGTGATATTTAGGAGACTTATACCTCTGTAGTTGGCGCAATTCAGAGCGTCTCCTTTCTTCAGGATCGCGCAAACAATGCTGAGGTTCCATTCATCGGGCATACTTTCGTCCGACCAGATTTTACAGATGAGCTGGTGCATGCTCCTTACGAACTCATCTCCTCCTGCCTTGAAAAGTTCGGCGGCAAGGCCGTCGGCTCCAGCAGCTTTGTTGGATTTGAGTTTAGATATCGCTATCCTCACTTCATTCTGATCGGGTTGACGGGAATCTTGACTGCCATCGTCACTGTTGAATGGCTCATTCTGCCTGACAGCGGAATATTGATCATCATCGCCGTTTAACAGTCTGCAAAAGTGTTCCTTCCATATTCTCAGCACTGACTGCGTTTCTATTACTATGCTGCCATTTTCGTCCCTGCAGGCTTCTGTTCTGGCTTTGAAGCTCTGGCATGTTCTTTTTACCTTTTGGTAAAATTTTCGAACATTATTCCTGCAATAAAGTCTCTCAATCTCCTCGATCGAGCGCTTTTCATGCTCTTTTTTTTTCTTTCTGAGAAGTCGATGTTCCTCTTTTCTCCTGCTCACGTAGAGCTCGTAAGCAGCTCTAGTCCTTCTATGCAGCGCCGCTTTGTACGCCTCTTGTTTTGCTGCATGTGCTTGACGGCATTCCTCATCAAACCAGGGGTTTCGTTGTGGGCGAGAGAAACCCAGTACATCAGAGGCGGCATCTCTGATGGCTTGTTGGCAACGCTGCCACTGGTCTTCCGCATTTGCTGCTGGCGGCATAGGACTTAGATTAAGATTAAGAGAAACTCGATCGGCAAAGGCTCTGGCAGTCTCTTGGGATTGTAGCCGCCCGATGTGAAATTTCCTCACAGTATTTCGTTGATTTCGCTCCGTTCTGGATATCCGCATTCGTACCTTGGCTACAACTAGGTAGTGATCTGAGTCCACGTTGGCTCCTCGGAAAGTCCGGACACCCAGAATACTGGAAGAGTGCCTTGCGTCGATCGCAATGTGATCGATTTGGTTGACGATTTTTCGATCAAAGGAGAGCCATGCTCCTTTGTGAATATCGAGACTTGGGAACCGCGTACCAGCTACGACAAAGTTTCGGCCCGCCGCAAAGTCGATTAGCCTGAGTCCGTTGTCGGATGTGATGTCGTGCAGGCTGTGCTTTCCGACCACGCTACTAAAGACGTCCTCTCTTCCTAGCTTTGCGTTAAAATCACCTAGGATAATTTTAACGTCGTGGCTAGGGCATTGCTCATACGTCTTGTCCAAGAGCTGGTAGAAGTCATCCTTCGTCGCGTCGTCCTTCTCCTCGTGAGGGCCGTGAACGCATATTAAGCTAATGTTGGCAAATTTCGCCTTGATACGGATAGTCATGAGGCGCTCGTTCACATGCCGGAAACTCAAGACTTCTTGCCTAAGTCTGTCTCCAATGACAAATCCGCACCCGAATAGACACTGTCCTTGTTGTCTGTAGCAATCGCCATAGTAGATGTCGCAGTTTTTCATACTCCTTTTGCCCGGCCCATCCCATCGCACTTCTTGTATGGCGCTAATGACTGCTTTGAGACACTCTAGGGCCTCCGCAAGTTGTTCGGCTGTACGTGGTTTGTAGAGGGACCTAACATTCCATGTACAGACACGAAGGTCGTTGTCCTTTTTACGTTTGCATGGGCCGTCAACATTAAGATCATCCGTATCCGAGTCTGGTGGTTGCTTCGGTACCTAAATAAGACACACCCTATTTCATTCGGAAATCCTTGAGTGATTTTTGGGAGCCTCAAATACAGTCTAGCTGTCACTGTTGATGCTAACACTTCTACCACGCCGTCTATCATCAATTAGTTTATCACTACGGACATGGCAAAAACAGAAGGCAATTGCGATTGACTGACCAACGAGCTCCACCGTCATAAGTGGTGCTAGAGCTACGGTATAGAATACGTTATAGTGAAATACTGAAGAAGCTCATTTAGATTTTCCCATTTGACCCTCCTGGGGTTCCACATACTAATCAATCTATCTGTCATTAACGTCTAACACGTTCCATTCATAAATCGTTTTTCAGTTATGAATTATGAGGGAACATCTTCATTAACTAGCAAGTGTACTTTTCAATTAAAAAGTATCTAAATGCAACCTTGTTGGTCGTCCACATTTCCACAGCAGTACTGAAATTGATTGCATTGGGTTGCCATGCCATTACCAAGTATTAGTTTCTTATTAGCAATCTAGCAGTCTCTCTATGGGAACTGTAAAGTGCTTTTCGGGTTATTTATTACATTTGAGTCCAAATCACGATCATTTTCGAAGAGATATATTTTCCCGATATTTCTATCTATCTGGAGGCAATGCAGTTAACCATTTGCCTGCCCTCGGGGCGGCTTTTACAGTCTATTAACGGAAAAGGGTTGACACGGTCTACTTGGTGTGCAATCTTTGGACACAGAAAAAGGAGCGCTTAACTATTCGATCAATGTACGAGTATTTGGATCACTTAACCTCGCGTAATATCTACTGGCATCAACCTATAATTAGTCTTTAATTCCCTTTAATTAGAGTTGTCTTCAAGATGCAGCGAATGGACGTCATCGAGCAATTACCATCCACCCTCGTGACAAGTGTGGCGACAATTTTTCATAGAACACATACTGATTAGATATAATCATCGGATGCCAATTATATATTTCACATATGGAAAACCCTACTATACACAGCACATGTTACATGATTTATCGCATTTCTTACTAATAATCTGTAATTAGTGGTTTTGTAGTTTAATTGTTAATAATTGTTGATCTGTGGTCTGAGGAAACCTATTTTCTCCAGCCTGGGGGTGAAAAGTGTTTTTATTGACTCATAAGAAACTTTTAGCTTATTATTAGTTTATTTATGACATGTGACCTTGTATTTAATTGGATTCTTATGTACGTATTCCTATATCTCATCATTCTCAGGAGGAGGGGAGTTGCAATTATAGTGGGAAGATTATAGATAATAATAGAGAACGTACTTAAGTGGCGCTACAGTTCGGGGTGAATCTGATCCTCAACCAACAAGCCTTTGCATTTACCTCGGTCTTTAGCGAATAGCCTCTAGTTGGGCAATCCAAGTTCGTTCAGGTCGCCTTGAAATTATGTCCGCCACCTATGACGAGGAGGTCCTCTACTGCGTCAACGCTCTGAGTTGGATTCGAAGACTCGACTTCTATGATGATTGTCCAAATCTTCGTCCACCTGAGCAAAGCGAAGTGAAGATAGCAATCTACAAGCTGAAACCTAAGGCTACTAGACCCGATGGCTTACCGGCCGAACTTTTCAAGGCAGCTGGGGATGAATTGGTAGAGTGCATACACCAACTCATCTCTAAGATTTTATCAGACGAGTGTATGCCTGACCAATGAAATCTCAGCACCGTTTGCTCGATCGACAAGAAAGGAGACCCCCTCAACTGCGGTAATTATAGAGGCATAAGTATCCTCAACATTGCATACAAGATCTTTACTGCGATATTGTGTTCACGTCTGAAACCATTCATCAATAGTCTGATTGGCCACCAGTGCGGTTTCAGGCCAGGAAGTCCCCCATTCACCAAGAAATTCAAATCAATACTCATCATCTCTTTATCGATTTCAAGGCCGCCTATGACAATATCTAAAGAGAAGAGCTATATAGGACCATGTCTAGTTTTGACATTCCTGCTAAACTTGTCCATCTGTGCAGGATGATGGTGATGATGGATGATGACGCTCGCTGCTCCATCAAGGTCGGTAATGACCTCACCGAGAACTTCGAAGTCAACAAAGCTTTTAGACAAAGTTACGTGATGTTATGTGACTTCCTTAATATTGTGTTTGAACGAATTGTGCGGAACTCACCAGAGGCACAATCTATCAAAAGTCCGTACACCTGCTTGCATACACCGACGATATTGACATAATTGGAAGAACTCAGCGTATATCATCCGTGCGTTTTCAAGCATTAAAGAAGAAGCGGCGAAAAAGAGTTTAGCGGTAGACGAGAGCAAAACAAAATATATGCTGTTAACAAGAAGAGACAATGAACATCGACGAATCGAAAAATAGGTCACAGCGGGCAGCTACAACTTCGACGTAGTAAGGGACTTTGTCTACCTTCGCTCTGCTATAAAATCTGAACACGACATTAGCGTAGAAGTCATGCAAAGAATAACTCTTGCCAATTTTTTTGTCGAATGACTAAGGAGAATCTATATAAGACCCTGACCATCCCATCCTACTCTACCGTGCTGAAAAATGGACTTTATTGAAGGCAGATGAAGATATACTCGAGAGAAAAATTCTTCGTAAGATATTCGGTCTCGTTTGCGTTGACGGGTCTTCGAGCAGAAGATTCAATGACGAACTATACGAGCTGTACAGCAATGTCGACCCAGTTGAAAAACTGCGTATTGGACGTTTAAGATGACTAGGACATATAAACCGAATGAACTCGAACGCCTTGGCCCGCGGAATCTTCGAATCTAACCTTAAACTATATTACAGAGTTTATTAGTCTGATAGGTCGGGGAAGGGTCTCCCATATTTGATGTTTTATAGTTTTTGATAATCATGATTTCGAAAATGGTATTAGGCGAAGCGAACCCCATAAGCGGATCAATAGATATGCAGTGAAGTGGAGGTTTATGATCCTTTCAGTTCAGACCATAACTTCGCCGATACATAGGATAGTTAGATAGATAGATAGGTAGATAGATTTATTGAATTTTCAGATTGTACAAAATTTACATAAAATAAAAATACTTAAATCTTAAAGACATGGCTCAAAGCCGTCTGCCAAAGACTATCAACCTTTTGGTACAATTTTAATTTAATTTTTCAGTAATCTTTACTTCTAATTTTTTAGTTGTAAAAATCTTCTTCAATGATCATTCTTCTATAACCTAGCGTTGATTTACAGTATGATATGAGAGCTTTCCAATTAGAACCATTTAATAACCCAGCTACTTCTTCGCTCGACAATATGGCTTTTCCAAAGTGAAATCTCCTGATACCCCGGAATATTGGGCACATTCCCAAGAAGTGTATAGAGTTCTCTATTTGAGCTAAGTTGCAAATTGAGCAGAGAACTGGAAGATCCTCCCTGTGAGGCACGAAGTTGAGTGGCAATATCTCTCCTCTGGCACGAAAAATCAAAGAGATACATCTTACGCTGTTCGAATCCTTAAAGTAATTGAATCGGTGAGTGAAAGAACAGTACATGTACAAAATATCGCTTTTGAGAAAAACTGAAAAAAACTAAACGCATTTGTACTGCGCTTCCATACAATCAGCAAAAAGCGTATTCCATTTTTGTATATATTTGGCTCTCTAATGTAGTATTATTTTGCTGATTGGTAGATTTACATATGTAGAGCATTTTGGCTATTTAAGGCCAAAATGCAATTTTTGGCGCTTATACTGTTCTTCCACTCACCGATTCAATTAAGGGGATCTATGTTGAACTGTAGAGTCCTATAGATTTCCCTGTGTGTTGATGCCTTTGCTTCCTCGATATATTTGTTACGCATACATATATCTACGTGAGATATGAAGTCGTAGAGTATCCCCTTCCAATTAGTCTGAGCATTCCAATCTAAGCTAAGGTCGTATTCATATGTCTCCGCCAGATTTAACATGTCTTTGTACCACAGACTTTGCGCATTCACTGCGAACATAACCGATTTCCTCGTCAGCCTTTCATCACCTGTCCTGAGTATACTGAGAATATAATCAACGCTCAGCTTAAGAGTCTGTATGAGCAATGGGGCAAGTCCGGTTTCGATCATCAGCATGTAGTTTGGGGCCGTGGTTGGGAGTTGAAATGACCTTCGAAGATAAAACCTCAGTAGTTTTTCTACCAAGTCATAATACTTATGACCTCATGACTGCGCTCCGTAGAACAATATTAGTCGGAGAGCTGGTGAACGTTTTTGAAACGTCATTTTAGCACAGGAAATAAATATATTTTTTTGTTAAACTTGAGCTAATGATCACAAATATCAACGTCTGGCAGCTGTCTGTTGGTGCGTTTGGGGGGGGGGGCTGGGCCCCAAAGACGTCAAAAAAAGGGATGCGGTCACGTCATTTCAGCAAAGGTGAATTTTTGCATATGAGTAGTTTACTTGTTTATATAACATATTTTACCACTGCCAGACATTTTGGTCGGGTCTAACATCCTGCCAGACGCAAGCGAAGTTTGAATGTCGCTACTAAAGCCATGTGCGACAAATGTATCTAATAGCCGATTTTCATCGAAACTATTGAAGCATTTGAAAACTTACTAAGTGTGTTTTATAGGAAATTAAATTCTAAATAAAATAGTATATACACAAAATTTTCATATATCCAGTAGAACAGAAGATATTTTAAAAAGTGTCAGTTGCCGCGATACGAAACCATTCGTTTCGTATTAAGATATCATCATATGTCTTCTCCCTTCGGCTGTTCTACCTGGGAAAAACAAAACAATCATGCTTTCAATAATTTTCGGTTTTTTTATTGGGTTATATAAATGATTTGGAAGAATATAATTTCCTGTATTACGGTATTTTAATCTTGTATATCATGGTCTTCCTCGTCGTCAGGTTCAGATCCATCATCACATAAATTAAAGAATTTAACATTTTTTTTTAGTTTGCATGGAATAATCAATATGCAATAGTATTGCAATAAAAATAATGCATTATAATATTCATAATGTATGTACCTGAACTCTCGTTTTCATCATAAATATCAGGAGGTTGGATTACAACGTCTTTCACTAAAGCAGGTAATGATCACCGTCGAACCAAAGAAACTCATATATACCATTAGATTTCAATCATCCAATTTCAATTGGGGATAAATTAGTTGAATTTTTTAAATGTGCATTTCTCCAAATATTTGAAATATAATGAGCCCATAAGAAATGTTGACGCAGCTCTGATTTACACGGTGGCAAATTTCCAGCGTCAACATTTTTAAATTTTTTATGGAAATCGTCATTCATGTTCATTGCATTACATGTTTTTTTAAATATCTCATATCTGGATTTATTGACGTAATTCATATTACGGATATTATACAAACGACATACAAACTCCTCTAAGACTTCAAAAACTTGTTCCCTTGAGCCTTATACATGTACATCCAAAGTACCAAGCAAGATCAGTAAATGCTTTTTGATATTTGTGGGATTCATTCAATTGTCTAAAAGGTCTTCGTTTTCCTTTTCTGTAAAATGTAGCATAATAATCGCAACCAGTTGCTGCATGAAATCCTGGTAAAGAATTAAAGACTCTCCTAGAGCATTAAACAATTTGGATAAATCTACAAATCGTTGTGAATTTCCAACGCCAACCTCCTTCCAAATGTTCAGAGAGCTATTTAAATGTTCCATGTTACCTAACATAATCACAATAACGTCTGTATCTGAATATTTTATTAAAACATTTGCATCTTAATCGATGTTGCAAACATGGTAGACGATTTTGGTGTCAGCTTCTTCATGTTTTTCACAAGACAGATTGTCTTCCACAGTTTTTTTCACTTTTCCATTATCAGTTTTAAAACAGTAGCAAAAGTCATAATTTGTTGAGGTTGTCCAAGCTATCTCTCAGAAGATGTTCGCTATCTTCGATAGATGGTGAAAAATAATGATCAAAATGATTCTGGATGCAGAATACCTAGTAGCCACTTGCAATATTTTTTTTTGAGATGTTGCCGAATGTTTTTGGAACTTTCTTTAAGAGATGCAGCATGAAAAAGCCATCGATAATTACAATATCAATGTTGCGTACTGCCTGACTATCAACTTTTGCCTCCAACAGTTTCATGAGAACAGATTTATCGGTTTTACAAACTGTTCCATCTAAATGGCACATTGATAAAGGAACAGGCATCAAAGGATACGATAAAACTTTTGCATTACCTATATATTGTTCCAGGGTATTGCTATAGGGTTTGGTGTGCTGCTCGTCCTGTTGCAATGTTATATAAGAAATCGTTACTCAGTTCTGGTGCAAAAGGATTTATATTTTGTTTAATGTAATGCATAAAATTCTGAAGCTGCACGCAACTTTTTTCCATTTTACTTCTTTCCAAGTCTGCTGTAATATCTTAAGCTTTATGCAATCCACATTCCTCAAATACCTGCGATATTATCGTTGATCTTATGCTGTGACTTTTAGACCAGCGTTGACGAGCAGATATCGAATTGGTGAAATGTATAACTTCTGTCAATCTTTTTGCAGCATCTGCATTTATTGTCTGTTCCAACGTCAAATCTATTGGCTGTCTAGAGAATGCTTTTTCGCTTCTTTTCACAACGAAGGACCTGTTCTCAAAAAGTTCTCTTAGTCCTGGGTGAGGTTCGTCGATTTTTAATAAATTATCGTGGTACTTGACCAACCACCGTGCGTGCGATTTTGGGCAATATGTGTTTAAATAATTCGAAATCTGCAGTACGAATGCTTCGTGTCAAAATTAAATAATAATTAACATCATCTACATAAATCATGTAGAACTGCGGTGTTTTGCCAAATTGTCCATTAATCGTTGCTTCTTGATATGCATTATATTTTCTAAACAATTGTATAAGGTAAGGATGGTCAATAGTGGGACTTGATGTCTGTGTAGATTGAAAGGCATTAAGATAACTGATTATATCATCGCCAATTTCTATTTGTTCTTTCTTCATAAAACTTTCAAAACGTAGGATCTGAAAGCCCAAAGTCATTAAAGGATGCAGTCTCTTGCACGTGTTAAAATGCTTTACAGCTATAAATCCAGCTACTGAACCATTTGCTAAAAGTTCACTATCCACCATTACATAAGCCAATCCAGAATCATCTATAAACTTTCCGATGGCTTTGAAATAAGCCATCATGATGTGAAAGCTGCCTAGATGAATAAAAAGGCCATTGAATCTTGGCTTTTTCAGTTGCTTGAATTTGATTAGCGGCTACTGACACTTTTTAAAATATCTTCTGTTCTGCTGAATATATGAAAATTTTGTGTATATACTATTTTATTTAGAATTTAATTTCCTATAAGACACACTTAGTAAGTTTTCAAATTCAAATTCTTCTTCTGGCAGTGGTAAAATATGTTATATAAACAAGTAAACTACTCATATGCAAAAATTCAGCTTTGCTGAAATGACGTGACCGCATCCCTTTTTTTTGACGTCTTTGGGGCCCAGCCCCCCCCCCCCCCCCTCCCCCCACCCCCAAACGCACCAACAGACAGCTGCCAGACGTTGATATTTGTGATCATTAGCTCAAGTTTAACAAAAAAATATATTTATTTCCTGTGCTAAAATGACGTTTCAAAAACGTTCACCAGCTCTTAGACTATATGGATTTGGATACAGCTTCAAAGACTCTGTACTTTGAACTGTGAGGTATATTTCGATTCTGGAAACAGATTCACCACGTGGAGTTTATTGCATTCTTAGACTGCGCTAATTTTCCACTTAGATGGGTGTCTAAACTCAAGTTACTCGATAGCACAACTCCCAAGTATTTATAGTGTTTAACCACTTCAATCGGTTCACCGTTAAATGTCCATCTTTCTGTTCTAAATAGCCTGCCACCTCCTCTCCTAAAAATCATAACTTTTGATTTGTCCAGGTTTAGTTTTAGATTCCATAGTGTGCAGTAGTCGTACAGCCGATTTATTATAAGCTGCAAGGACTCTGGTGACCTAGCCAGCAGGACAATATCATCTGCGTACAGAAGAGCCTTAATAAGAGTACCTGCGAATGTGACTCCTCCTGGAAGGTAATCAATAATATCTTCTATGTAAAGGGCAAATACTGACGGGCTTGCATTACATCCTTGTCTAACTCCTATTTTTGTAGAAAACCACTTCGACAATTCATCACCGTTCCAGACAGCTGCTTTTGTATTGTTGTATAAGTTTTCCAGCACATTTCCAAACTTATAAGACAATCCGTACTGGTACAATTTATAAAAAAGTCTTTGCCGGTCTACGGTATCGAAGGCTGCCCTAAAGTCGATGAAGAACGTGTAAAGCTTCTGTTTCCGTTCGACGAATGTTTCCGCTATGCTTCGCAGTACAAAGATGTGATCCGTAGTAGAGTAACCAGCTCAGAACCCAGCTTGAAACTCTTTCAGAAGTGAGTTCTCAATCGGGCTTGCAGAATACTTGTAAAGATTTTTGCTGATGCATTCAGAAGGGAAATGCCCCTATAGTTGGATGGGTCTAACGAGTCACCTTTCTTGAAAATCGGAAATATTCCGGGACATACATAGGAAGAAGAAGATAATAATGATTCCAGACAGAATAGTGCCAATACAGATCCTAGATATGGAATTCGAAGAAAATTCGTCAAACCGTTTAGGTTGCACAGACAGACAGACAGATTTGCGAAGACCACTTTTCTCAGTCTATGTATCTACATAGCACGAAAATGTTCCCGAAACCAATATTGGACCTTTCAATATACTTAGATGCACACAGTAAATCAGTCGTGATACGATGATCACAACAAAGTGTCAGTGTACAGAAACTTGATACTGAAACCAAAAATATGTCTTTTGTTCAATAACATTCTTTCACTAATCTTGAATTACGAATATATTGACCTGTCACAGGAGTGCAGACAAATATTTCTTAAACCGGCTGGCCTGGTGAATCTTATTATAATTGATGGTGCATGGATCTCGTTTAATTATAATAACTGCCTCTCGTTTGATCAAATTTTGTCAACAAAAAGTTGCTAATTTGTTCGGAATTGTTTATTTATTCAAATTGTGGTGAATAACTGTGTCTACAATTTGGATTCAACGGAAACTGGATGTAGACAAATATTGCTCAGATAGTTTAAAATGTACGTAGACGGACTGAGTCAGCTGCAATTGTTGACGATTTAGTGAAATCTATGGCTCATTGAATTTTGCATGATTTTTAAAGATCTAAGAGAATTAGCACCTCCGGATAGGTGCTAGTTCCAAAAATTACTACTTAAAAAGAGTGGTGATGATCTTCAGTAGGTCGATCGATTTCGGTTGACGAAATCTGGGAATTTCACCAGATATTGCGAATGGAACAGTGCCGAGTTGAGGGATAAGTTTATGTGTCAGATATCCGCAACTGCCAGTATTCACCACAAACGACGTAGTTAGGTCCTATAGCTTTTGCTATTATGGAGTCAATTTAACTGCTCTCCAATTTCATTAGTTCAACAATGCCAGGCGACTTGAAGCCAACGAAAGAGCGCATTTGATAGCTTTGTCTGTTGCCATAACCGATGCAATATTTTTGTGATCATGGTTTTAAGGATCATACTGGAAAAATATCGTGATTCCTTAAAGGATTTGCATATTATATTGGTTGCCTTTGAATATGGATGGCGCTATGCACGAAGGAGCAAAGACAAGAGTCAGATGCCCCGCTGAAGAAACTGAAGAGTTCCCAATCAAAGTCGGCGTGCACCAGGGAAATGTCTTGAGTCTTTTACTCTTTATTTAAGTCCTCTACTATGTGATTGAAGGTAAAGTGACCAACCCCAAAGTACATCATTTATTCATTGCTGACCGAGGGGTTCCAGAAACCTATGTACAGATGATCATGGACATGTACGAAGGAGCAAAGACAAGAGTAAGATGCCCCGCTGGTGTAACCGAAGAGTTCCCAATCAAAGTCGGGGTGCACCAGGGAAGCGTTTTAAGTCCTTTGCTCTTTATTACAGTCTTTGATTATCTGCTTGAAGGTAAAGTGATGGACCCCAAGGTACATCAGTTATTCTTTGCTGACGATGGAGCCATCATAAGTGAGGATCCTACATCCCTGCAACGAGCACTTGATATGTGGGTGGACGTTTTGGAGGGAAATGGGTATCGCATTAGTTCAAAAAAGACAGAGTACTTGTGCTGCCCATTCTCTGATCCACTCAGGCCTATTCCAGACATTTATTTGAATGGGACAGTGCTTCCCAAGTGCGAAAAGTTCAAATATCTGGGATCTATGATCAATAGCAAAGCAACTTGTGATGACGACATCAAGTGGCGAGAAAATTCCGCTATCTTCTGTGACAGGAAAATGCCCTCTAAGTTAAAAGGAAATGCTCTACACCGCAATTGTACATCCAGCGCTCACATACGGTTCACAATGTTGGACGATGTACAAAAGGTATGAGAGTAAATTAACGGCAGCTGAGATGAAGATGCTTCGCATGACAGCAGGAGTGACCAAGCTTGATCGAATAAGAAGTTCGAAGATCCGTGGAAGCTTTCACATCAAGGAAACCATCGTACAAAAAATAGAGCGTAACCGGCTCAGTTGGTATTGCCACGTTCAAAGAACAGATCATTTGAACCCCGTTAAAAAGGCAATATCTATGCACGTTCCAAAGACATCGCGATGTAGGAAAGGCAGGCCTATAAACGCCTGGATCAGACAAATGCGACGACATCGGCATTTCATTGGCCTCAGTAACCGAGTGATCCAAAATCGGCAGGCCTGCCGATATTTTCTGAGGTCAAATAGGCAACCCCACAGGCGGATCAGTAGAAATGCGGTGAAGTGGGAAGGCTGTGATCCCTTGTTTTCGGATCATAGCCTCGCTGATAAAAGGAAGAAGAAGAAGAAGAAGATGGAGCCATCATAAGTGAAGGACGTCCCTGCAAGGAGCACTTAACCTATGGGCAGACGTTTTGTAGGGAGATGGGTACCGCATTACATACATACATATTTGGCGCAACAGCTCGTTAAGTGCCAGGGCCTAGCTTCTCGCAACCATTCATCTTGTGTGTGTTATATTTTCTACACGAATGGAAGGGACCAACAGTTTAGTGCCGTATCCGAAAGGCAATTTGATTTGACAAGCTTTTCCGAGCCAATAATACTCTCGGATGTTTGTCAGACGCTCGCGAGAGGTGGGACCGTGAAAAAAACTTTTTGGTGTTTTCTGGTATTCTGGCATTCGAACTTGGAACCTCACGCGCAGTGATCGGACATACCAACCACTTACGCCACGGCGCCCACCACGGGTACCGCATTAGTCCAAACAAAAAAAAAAACAAACAAAAAACTGGTGGGCAAAATCGCATCATCACCTCCCCGTGGTGCCCCTGGATAGCTATCTGATAGTGAACTAACGATGAGCGTATGCGGAGTCTGACGATATATGTGTAGCTGAACACTCGGCCCTGCGTAAGCACATCTGGGTGAACTTTAGCGCGCATATGTTTAACCGGACGAGGCATATCTTGTTGACCTGATTGGCTGAAATATGCGTCTCAGAAGTCTAGCAAGAGGTTGTCAGAAGGAGGACGTGCGGCGGATGAATTCTCTGGATGGAATCAACGGTGACGTCTACAGACCAGCGGATACTTTACCGGAGGTCCTTCGACATATTTGAAGCTGAGGTCTGTAAGGATTTTCAATACTACGTCAGGGTATTGAAAAAGAGATGGTGGCGGATGAACCCTTAATGGGCCAACGGCAGCGCTCATATCCCCGAAGTGGGTTACTGACATCGAGGTATCCGGCCCATCGTCCTAGGGGTTGCAAAAAAAGGATCCGGTCCTCCAGGTTGGGGGTTGTGCCGTCGGGTTAACTTCCCTACCACGTAAAAAACCTTCGGTAACGAAGCAACCAACAGCTTCGGATACAGATGATTTTTCTGTTGACGACCCAAGCAAACGTAAAATGGACAACAATCTTCGTGTCTGCACATGGAATGTTAGGTCCCTCTACAAACCACGTGCAGCCGAACAACTTGCAGAGACCCTAGAGTGTCTCAAAGCAGACATTAGCGCCATCCAAGAAGTGCGATGGGATGGGCCGGGCAAAAGGAGTATGAAAAACTGCGACATCTACTACGCCGACTGCTACAGACAACAAGGACAGCGTCTATTCGGGTGCGGATTTGTCATTGGAGGCAGACTTACGCAAAAAGTCTTGAGTTTCCGGCATATGAACCAGCGCCTTATGACTATCCGTATCAAGGCTAAATTTGCCAACATTAGTTTAATATGCGTTCACGCCCCTCACGAGGAGAAGGACGACGCGACAAAGGATGACTTCTACCTCTCTCTTGGACAAGACGTATGAGCAATGCCCTAGCCACGACGTTAAAATTATCCTAGGTGATTTCAACGCATAGTTAGGAAGAGAGGACGTCTTTAGTAGCGTGGTCGGAAAGCACAGCCTGCACGACATCACATCCGACAACGGACTCAGGCTAATCGACTTTGCAGTGGGGTGAAACTTTGTCATAGCTAGTACGCGGTTCCCACGTCTCGACATTCACAAAGGAACATGGCTCTACTTTGATCGAAAAACTGTCAACCAAATCGATGTGGGCGCCGTGGCGTAAGTGGCTAGTGTGTCGGATCACTACGCATGAGGTTCCAAGTTCGAATCCCAGAAAATACCAAAAAAGTTTTTTCACGGTCCCACCTCTCGCGGGCGTCTGACAAACATCCGAGAGTATTGTTGTCATGAAAAAGGTTCTCAAAACGCCGTTCGAATTCGGCATTAAACTGTAGGTCCCTTCCATTCGTGTGAAAAATATAACGCACACAACATGAGTGGTTGCGAGAAGCTAGGCCCTGACACTTTAAAGAGCTGTTGCGCCAAATATTTGTATTTTGTAAATCGATCACATTGCGATCGACGCAAGGCACTCTTCCAGTATTCTGGGTGTCCGGACTTTCCGAGGAGCCAACGTGGACTCGGATCACTACCTAGTTGTAGCCAAGGTACGGATGCGGATATCCACAACGGAGCGAAATCAACGAAATACTGTGAGGAAATTTGACGTCGAAAAGCTACAATCGCAAGAGACCGCCAGAACATTTGCCGATCGAGTTTCTTCTAATCTCAATCTAAGTCCTATGCCGCCAGCAGCAAATGCGGAAGACCAGTGGCAGCGTTGCCAACAAGCCATCAGAGATGTCCAAAGACTCAGCACAAACTAATGTAACATACTAACATACTAAAAGTCCTGAAATCATAAAGTCATAAAGAAAAAGTAACAATTTTTATAGTCCGAAATTTTGAAAATAATTTTATTTTAAATTAAATTGCCATTCAGGCGGAAGACATTTATGTCATGCCTTAAGTCATTCATGAAAAATTAAAATTGTACTGTTAATTTATATTGCGATGAATAAACTATCTACCTATCTATGTATCTATCTATCTAATGTAACATCTATCCACAATCTTGTTAAGAAATTCCTGGCATTTTATTGCTGACTGATTGACTATGTAAAGGATTATAGATTTAATATCTATGGAACCCAAAAAGTCTGCGCGCTGCTCCTGAATTGCTGGCACTTCCGCTGGAAATATACTACAATGGTCCTAAAGCCAGAGAGCAGTATTGAAGCAGTGATTCTTCGGAGAATATATAATAGGTACGGGTCCTTCCGATGTTTAGGATCCATTCGTGCTATAACAACTGCGGTGTTATTTACAAGTAAAATGTTTCCATTATGCCAAGAACACCTGACTAGGGATAATGGTATTATATTTAATGTTAAAGCCATCGAATCTATTTCCCTAGGGAAGGCAAGTGACAACTTCGACCATTGTCGAGTGCTCATGAAGCCTTAAGGCTGCTTTAAAGGCTATAAATTTCGTTACCGCAGCAGCACCGAAAGGACAACAACACTGCATCGCAGCGGCACCGCAGCGACACCGCAGCGGCACCGCAGCAGAACGGCAGCGGCACAGCAGCAGCACCGCAACTGCACAGCAACTGCACCGCAGCGGCACCGCAGCAGCACCGCAGCTCCACCGCAACGGCACCGCAGCAACACCGCAACTGCACAGCAACTGCACCGCTTGCTTCTGCGGTGGAGCTGCGGTTTAGCTGCTTTTTGTCTCCTTTATAGCGCAGCAAAATTCTTATTTGTTCTTCATTCGACAATGCCCCACAACGTGTTTCCAACGTTGGTCCCAAAAATATTAAATATTGCACACCCTCTTCACTAAATCGGTACAACCGATAAGAATCTTCACCAACTTGACACCTTATCATTTTGCATATCACTGAGTTGCTTGGAGATCATTCCCAACACTTTTGATAGAGCTCACATGAGCATTTACTCGTTCAGTATATTTCTGTTTGCATACCATATTAAGAAAGTTCACAGAAAAATTTGTAAGCACCTGAACTTGTCTCTTTACACACGACCCATAGTGCCTCATGAAGATTTTCGCCTACCCACGTAAAAACAAAAAATGGCCATCAAACAAGAGCACCATAAAGCTGGATGGGCCTAACCACTGCCAACCAAAGAGTGAAGTTCCCATTTAGGACCTCGTTCCTTTTGTGCAGGTGAAGATGCCGATTTTGGCCTTCCCGGTAGAGTATTGAATGCTCTGTTTCCAGTTTGGCTTACTATCAAGATTGAACCTAAGTTTACTGTGTAAAAATGTGGAGATCAGAAAAGCCACAAGATGAAGCTACATATGTACACTGTGGGAGAATAGGCTCCACAACAGTGTAAAAAAGTCTTATACTAAATTGAATCATAAAATATCGATGACTCGCCAAAATTTCAATCACTTACTAATTCAGTGGCGCCATTTGGAATCCAAAATGACTGGACTGGGATAAAGTAAACAGCCGAAGCAAACAAATTTCATTTTCAACATTTCGTAGAAAAATAGTCTTGCGGTCAACATACAAATAGTGCTTAATGTTTCACTAAGGACTTCTTTTAATAGACCATGATCGCAGTATGAATTTGTATGTTAAGTAGCTAACTATTGCAAATTGAATTGAATCGGTTGTGTAATTCATGGCGCTGCTGTGACATTCCCATGACTTTTTGTTTTGCAGAATAAATAAAACGTTTTCTACTCATGAATTGCCCTTTTTTTTTCTTTAATTTGCATAATTATGTTAAATTTAAAATTGGGTGAAGATTTTCACGTCTGAGGATGTGATTCTTATGGTGTCACGAATCGACCTACTTGCGGTTCAAGTATGCCTATTGGGCAATTGCGCTATATGGACCTTAAGCCCACCTTCAGTTAGCTGTGTTTTGAAATATATTTTTTTATTATTTCTCAAACATATGTACATCGAATTTGCCTTTATTGGTTGGCCATACTTGTTGGATTGTAATCGCTTCAACTCAAATTAAATGAAATTTAATGTCGACACTCTGGAACCAAAACAAATTTCGATTTCAAAATTTGTATCATCAGAAAACCTTGTGCCGCCGGCCTCATATGCAATAAGCATAAAAATGAATTGCCTATTAGCTCACTTCTTAGAACTAAATAAAGTGTAACATTACTGGATATACACATGTATCGTAATGTAGGTCTTAGAGGCTGGTTCTGATGTCAAAAACTTTGATTTGAAAATTGAGCTGCTGTACACGTTCCATTTTAAGATCAATTTATAGTTTTTCCGCATAGAAATCCGACATTGGAAGAGTGAAGAAGCAAAATATTTGTGTTATTCAAAACAAGTGGTAAACAAATGTTTTTTTTATTTATTGGAGTACAGTATGAAGATACAAAAATAATAGTTCTGTGTATCTCGATTTAAAGACAGATTATGGACGTTATAACCACCCAGCTAGATCTACTGTTTGTCAACTATGAGAAGGCTTTGCTATCTGGTTGGCGTTGCGCAGGAGAGGCATCCCAGTCGTAGCAATTACCATGGCTACATACGAAGATAGTAAGTGCCACATATTACACAATGGAAAGGCGTCGAAGGATTTTTAAGTCCAAAGTGGAGTACGTCAGTTCATACTGTCACCGCTGTTGTTCTTGGTGGTCATCAGCGATGTACTCCATCCAGCATTAACGAAAGGTATTAATGGAATTCGATGGACTGTGACAACTTATCTTAAACACCTCGACTTCGCTCACGATGTTTGCCTACTTTCACATCGCATTATTGACCTTGATCTGATAACCCAAAATCGAACAACTAAGGCAAACAAAATGGGACTTAAAATAAACACAGTCAAAACAAAAGCCCTGAGCACTTCTGACACCAGCCACCCGCGCTCAACTTAACATAACCGGACAGGTAGTTGAGAAAGTAGACAACTTTCTATACTTAGGAAGTGTGGTCTTGGCTGACCGCGGCGGTATCGAATTGGGTGTATGCAGCAGAAACGGGAAGGCAAAAGCTGCGTTCGGAATGGTAGGTATAGAAAGTCTACAGAAGCAATGGCCTCAACTTAAGAACCGAGCTGCGACTGTTTCGCTCCAACGTAGAATCAGTACTGTTGTATGGGTGCAGTACTTGGAAGGTAGATACCACTATCACACGCAAGCTGCAAACCTTCGTAAAAAATATCTAAGAATCATCTTGAGGATCTTTTGGCCTTACCGCATCTGAAAACGGGCCAAGAACCTAAAGACATTACTGTGTAAAGGAGAAAGCGACAGTGGCAACTCCATCGTGAAATTGAAATACGCCATGCAGTAGAATTCGCTCACCCTGGTAGACAGAACAGCGGGACGCCCTAGGCGTGGCGCAGGACAGTCGAGGAGGAGTCAAACTCTTTCGTAATGAATTGGGGGCAGTTCAAACGCGTTACAGAACTCCGAATAAGATGATGCGCAGGCATTGTTGACGCCCTATGCTCCTCGACGCCTGAAAGGATTTAAGTAATATAATCGCCCTGATACGCTGTGTTTCATTCGAAACACAATCACCAAATTCGAACAAATTTTTAATCTTTGTGGTGATGTCGTAAGGCCTGTGCATCATCAAAATGCTTCAATATCTGAAAGCGATTGGGTATTTCCTAAAGCTTGGATTTGCATCTTCATCTCTGTAAGGTTTAGCTTACATAACAACTAAAACTTGCTGACTATAGAATGCGCAGACCATACGCTGATTGGATACTAGAATATCAACAAATTGACGCCAATTTTTCCAACGAAATGTTCATATGTGCGCCATGATTATATGTGTACCTGTTGAAACAAGGAAAAGAAAGAATGATTTGTTGAGATAGAAGATACTTAGACTTGTCAGTTTGATGTGGTTGAGTAAGTCTCGAGTAAGAACCTTATCCAACTGGATTTGTTGCAGAAATTCACCATCGTCGAAATGGGTATGTCTCTCAGCTCCTCTAACTCTTCGAATTATTAATTCTTCTTGCCTAATAGGTTTCTACGACGTCCGCAGATACCTAGATAATGGCATACTTATAAAGTGTCCGGTGTCCTCCTCGTCCGGGTCTTCACAACCTCTGCAAACGTGCTGCAAATTAATTAACTTCATTTGCTCTGAACATTTGGTTGACATGTGTTCTGTTATAACTCATGTGCCTATTGCTTTAGAAGGCCTGTTTTGGGCCAACAGTTTTCTTAGATTTGCTGAAGTCTAGCTTCAGCCAGAGAGCCTTTGTGTTATTATATTTTTTTTTTTAGCTAAATATGTTTAGCATTATTTTTAAAATAGGAACCTGTACTCTTTTGTCCATTAATGATACACAGAGATTCAATCCTTTTCGGGCCAGCTCATCCACTTTTTCATTCCTGCTAGTGCCATTGTGGCCTGGTACCCAAATAATTTGGACAATATTCGGCCTGCTTAGAGCTTCAAGTTCTGGGTGACAGAGTCCGATGAATTTGAATGATATTATATTTTTTTTTTTATAATTTGAGCGGACTCAAAGGGTTATGAATACCTTTAATATGTTTATACATAGTGCGGGCGTTGGAAAGGATAGATAGAAAGAGAGAGAAAGATTTTTGGTATAGTGGTTCTTGAAGTTAAGTTGTTTATGCTTCAGAGAACCTCCGGGGGTGGCGTCCAGATAACTGGGGAGATTTTTGTTATTTTTTGTCTTTGCTTCTCATTCATAGTACTTTTTTTCCGATAACCGGTGTCAGAGGCAAATCACCATCAACAGAGCGAACAATTTTTCCAGCCGTATGACCAAGCTAAAAAAAAAGTAAAAAAATAAATATTTGGCGCAACAGCTCTTGAAAGTGCCAGGGCCTAACTTCTCGCAACCACTCATGTTGTGTGCGTTATATTTTTCACACGAATGGAAAGGACCTACAGTTTAATGCCGAATCCGAACGGCGATTTGAGAAGCTTTTGTGTGACAACAATACTCTCGGATGTTTGTCAGACGCTCGCGAGAGGTGGGACCGTGAAAAAACTTTTTGGTGTTTTCTGGGATTCGAACTTGGAACCTCATGCGTAGTGATCCGACACACTAACCACTTACGCCACGGCGCCCACCAAGCTACTGCCGGTGTTATGCCTTCGCAATAGTGTTCACACAAGCTTTCGCAATTGATCGCACTAACTCTATACATATATTTAATGAGAAATACATAAATACTTGCTGACATTAGCATTTGAACCATGAATGACAAAAAATTAAAATGGAAATATCCTCCTATGATATGTTCAATACTCTTGCCCTTTGGACTTCATCGTGTATGGCTAGAATCTCAACTTAAAAATCAGTACATAAATGTGGTAGTCTTATGGACATGGATATGCGAACTTTTCCGAAAATATACCTGCACCAGCACTATCGTCCATCTTTGACCACTCCGTGTAGATTGCATCGAAATCACATACCATATGCCAGTATTAGCTGTCCATTAATCTCTATTGGTCATCCTTACCGAGTAATTGTGATCGAACTCCATGTGAGCGACCACGTAATCAGTTTCCTCATCGGCATATGAGATCGAATGTAGTATTAAGTTGTGACCATGTGTTCTAACTTTCCACCAGTTAGCAGCCTTAAGGCGAACAGCACTTTCCATATCGCGCCCTGAGATGACAAGTGTCGTAACTTCCAAAATGACAATTTTTAAAATTTTGATTGGTTCTCATGTATTATTAACAGTCTTTTCATTGGAGCCCAGTTGTAGCTTCTATTCTTTTACCGTTTAGGCGCTATTTAGCCAACAACAGTTTTACAGTTTACAAAAATGCACAGCCTCTGAGAAAAAGAGTGTTGTACGTTAGATACCACGAAGACCTGCTTTTGGAAGCTACGACACTTGTCATCTCAGGGTGCGATATACAGGTCTATAGGGAGTATAAATAATAATGTCCTGCAGTTGGGCTTGACTTTGAAGTACCTGTTGTAGCAAAATATTCTGCCATTTTGGTAGTTTTTGAATTTAGAAGCGATCATCCACCATACGTACAGGTTGGCCCAAAAGCACTCACCCGATGTTGTTTTGCTATATCTTGGGCTATTTTTTTATCGCATTTTCAATCGTTTTGGCGAGAAATACGGGCGATAAGTTCTCGCACTCTTGTCGTATATTCTCTTTGAGAACTTCCGGAGTCTGTGGCTTCTGCTCATAGACCCGTTATTTAAAAAAAAAACAGAGAAAGAAGTCTGGAGCGGTCAAATCGGGCGATCTTGCCGGCCAGTGCAAATCACCAAAACGAGACATTAGGCGACCCGGAAACGCATCCTTCAAAATGTCCATTGTCGCGCCAGCTGTGTGTCTGGGTGCACCGTCATGCTGGAACCACATGTCCTCCAGTCCCAATTCAACAATTTGCAGCAAGAAAAACTCGTTAATCATGATTCTGTATCGCTCCCCAGTCACACAGTGTTACCCACGGCGTCCTCAAAAAAATGAGGCCCTATGACAACTCCGGAGTAAATAGCGCACCATGCAGTGACTTTGAGTGGATGTAATGGCTCGTCGTGATTAATACGTGGATTCTCAGTGCCCCAGAAGTTAAAATTTTGTTTATTTACGTATCTATTCAGATGGAAATGGGCCTCGTCGCTCATGATGAATTTTGACCGAAAATGATCCACTGCGTCGTCGAAGTTCAGGAAAGCGTGAGCGTAGTTTAAACGTTGTCGACGTTTACTTTATGAATATGGTTTTGGCCTTCTACGCTGGAGCAGAATCCTATTGAAAGATCCACCTCTATCCATTGAAAAGGGTATTAGTTAAACCCTTGACAACATCCTCGAACACATCTTCTTGATAAACCCTTGTACCCGTTTTCAGGAGGAATGGTAGGCCTTGGTGAAAGACTTCTAACCAAACCATTAAGGAAACGGGATGATAGCCATCCTGCACCATTCGAACAACTTTTTTTATTTCCTTTAATGGCGTAGCATAAATTTTGTCATTTTTGCTTATTAAAAACTTCTTCCACGGTAAAAATGTTTGCATCCGTAAACGGAATGTTTTTATTCCCAATTTCCGCGTGCCACTACAAATGCCGCTTGCATCTTTCGAGCCTAATTTTCTTCAGTTGAGCAGTTAAAAGATATCCCGTCGACTGACGATAGACTTTCATGTGCAGATCATCCCGAAGCAGCCTAGACATAGATCTCGCTGATATGTCTTATTCCCTGGGCATAATTCTCTCTTTCCGAATGGATTTTCTGCGAATTCTTTCACGCACTGCTTTTACTACCGCACTGTGGGCGACACACAAGCGACCACATCTTGGCATGTCATCTACTTCGGACGATTCATCGAAGCGACCAATAGCCGGATAAACGAACATTTTCGATATCCCGAGTAGTTTCAACAATTCAAAAATTTGGCCAGCACTCTTTCCGCATGCAACGCTAGGAGAACCTGGAGACATTTGATCCCCCCTTTCTAATTTGTCAAATATCTCAAAAGAAAAAGATAAAATGCCTTTTTATTTAAAGGATATAATGAGCAATTAAATCGTTCGTCATATTGTACAGTTTAATTAAGAAAGTATGTAAGATAAAAAATATTTTCTGTCGCTTTTCTAAAATAATCCAAAATAACCGAGTGTCCCCAATTCAGGGAGACTTGATCCGGGTATAGGGTAAACTTGATTATGGGGATTAACTCTATTATGTTGCATAACTGAATAAATGAAACACTATCTATATCCACTTGTTGGGTCTTGTGAGATGTGTGCGGAGGTATAGTGAGGTAATGAATTCCATTTTCTTCCTCAAAATTTAATGACTCAATGCTAATGTGGCTGTCATGGTTGTCCATGAATGTCCATGGTTGTCGTCAGAATGCGTAAATTTTCATAAAGCTGCGAAATGTTGTGCTTGTTGAAACTTGTCGACATAGCCAAGCTGGTGGCCTCAGGTACGCGCAATGATAACTGGGAGTTTCTTCTCATGAAACCATAAAACCTATCATAGCTTGCGGTTTCATTTGTCCACTTACTACGCTTCTGCAGCGGTCTATTACTTTTCCAAGCTAGTTTTCGTACAGAATGTGAAGATAAGCCATGGTGTAGCTTACTTGCTTTTTCCAAGTAAGCAACAAGCAACATTTCTTCAAGTATCGAAAAGATTCTTGACTGGTCGTAATCAGGTTCATAGATGATATCATCCTCTTTTGCTTCTTGATGATTTCAGACATATATTTTTAAAGTCATAACTGGAATCCCAAAATGTTTTGCAGTTCCATTTATTGTCTTCCCTTCTATGACGTCCCTTACAGTGTCGTTTAGTTTGATAGGATCTACAAGATTGCATTTTTTTACGCCATCCTTTGCTTATATACTCTCGGTAATATCTACAATACAATATAAAAAAATGACTGTGAACAAAAATGTGCAAATGACTTTATCCAGGAAACAAGTCTCCTCTACTATAAAGGGATCAAATCTACCCTCGGGTCATCATTTTCTATTGAAGATTTTTCTAATACGCATCTAAATATATATATATTTTTTTTAAATAAACCCACGATGGCTTACTCAAATGAACATGTTTTCGATTATTTTTAGAGATAACTCGTATTAAATTATCAATACCTAGGTTAAAAAAAAAAGAAATAAAATACTTATACAAGGAAAGCACATCACCACAATACTGCTATCTGTGTTCGGCTGACAAAATTATATTTGTCGTTTCCAACTGATGGCATATACTGTGTTGCCAGTGAGCAGTAAAAAAAAAAAAACAAATGCCACATCGAGATAATATCTAGGGATCAAGTCTCCCAAAGGATCAAATGTCACCAGGTTCCCCTATTACCGTGATCCGATTTTCTTTAACGCCTCACTCTATGTTAAAAAATCGGAGCTGAAACCAACCTGACTTCTATTGTTCACCGAACAAAGCATGAGATCTAAAAAGATAATTAACAGTTCTATTCCTTGCGGAAGTTTTAAATGGTGAGCGCTGGAAACTGTGTAACAGAACTTATGGCAGGACTAGTGTATGATTTTCGGCAAGCGCCCCCCTTTTTGCTGTAGATCCTGTTGCAGGTATACAGAGCTAGGAATGCCTTTTTTACTCTTTCTTCTATTTTTAGATTCTAGTTCATTTTACTATCGAGGATCAGGCCTAGAAACTTTGCGTTTTCCTACAAGCTAAGTACAGAGCCTTCAAGTGTCGGTAGTGTGAAGTCTAGTACAGGAGATTCTCATTAGCACCATTTTGGACTTCTCATGAAGTATAAGAGGCTCCTAATATCTATGTTTATCAGATGGCACAAATTGTTGTAGTAGGAAACTCCTTAGTGAAGTTTACTTCTGTGTGAGAGAGCTGACATGTACAAAGAAGATGATGAATGGTTTTTTTCTCTTCTTTGTTCATACAACTTCTGGAATAATCGTTTGAAAATGTGCCAGGCCTTGTTGCATGCCAGTGCCCTATAAAACAGTACCCAGTGATGACACATATTACAGGAACAATATGCAATCTGTTGAGGGAAATCAAATTCAAGTTGTTGTTCCACTTGTCCACCTAAGATTTCATTAAGCTTCTGTTCATTATAAACGCCGCACTTAGACTAGAAAATGTTCCCAGTCAATGGAAAGTCGCCGAAGTTATAATGGTCCTTAGGCCCGGAAAACTGCCGAATGAAAAAACGTCTTATAGACCGATTTTACTTCTTCCAATTATATCCAAAGTGTTCGAGAGAATATTAATTAGGCGAATACAGCCGATAATAGAAGAAGGGCATCTCATTCCGGATCATCAATTCGGATTCAGAAGTAAGCATTCTACAGTTGAACAAGTACATCGAATAAAACATGTAATCGAAAAGTCACTTGAAGAAAAAAAGATTTGTTCAAGAGTATTCCTCGATGTCTCTCAAGCCTTTGACAAGGTCTGGCACGAAGGCTTAAAGTTTAAATTACGACAAGTTCTGCCAGAGCACCTATATAATATTTTGAAGAACTACCTTTCGAATGGACTATTCCGTGTCAAATGTGGAAACGAATATTCAGATTTTAAGGAAATAGTGGCTGGGGTGCCGCAAGGAAGCGTTCTTGGTCCAGTCTTGTACCTATTACACACCCGCGATATACCACAAGTAGAAGGCACTGAGCTAGCTACATTTGTCGACGATACTGCTTTCTTGGCCGTAGGTAAAACGGTCGAAGATACCACAGAAAAACTGCAAGAAACTTTGGATAAAGTAAATGAATGGACAAAGGTTTGGCGAATTGCACTCAACGAGACCAAATCTTTTCATGTACATTTTACTTATAAGAAAATAAATAATTTGCCGATCTTTTCAAACTCGGTTCAAATTCCGTTTGCAAACGAGGCTAAGTAGGTACCTTGGAATGACACTCGACGCAAAGCTGAAATGGAAAACACACGTTAAGAAAAAACGCAAAGAACTGGATAATAAATATAGAGAAATGTATTGGTTACTTGGAAAATATTCCAAGCTTAATATAGAGAACAAACTGCTTTTATATAAGCAAGTGCTAAAGCCTGTATGGTCATATGGTATACAACTCTGGGGTTGTACCAAAATAAGTAACATTCAAATTTTACAAACTTTTGAAAACAAAGTGCTTATTGTTAATGCGCCTTGGTATATTAGAAATAGTGATATCCATAGAGATCTTGGCATTAAAACTATAGAAGACGAAATTCAAACCTACGCAAGAAAGCATAGAAGTCGACTAGAAAGTCACGTAAATATTACAGTCCTCCAAGTTTTGGAAGAAACAAATTTACTGCGCCGTCTACAAAGAACCAAACCTTTAGACTTGGCGCAATAAGTAACCGCGTCTAAACTGCGGAGCTGGCAGGAACTTCTAATGGGAAGGTCCCTCCAAAACGTCCTTATTTCGTGAAATGAAAACTAATTGATAAGTCGAATACTTAGTTGTAACAAATTTGAAGTTGAAGAAAGAATCTGGTCTGATCATCTCGCAATAAAACTTGATCTAAATTTAGAATGTACTGCGTATTATAAGAAAAAGTTAAGTCTTTTACCAAAGCTTTTCTGGAAACCCGCAGCCAAAGAAGACTACGCAAGTAAATTAAATGACAATTTAGAATTGCTAGCACAACAAAAATCTGAATTGGACTTGAGGGATTTGGAGTTAATAATAAAACAGTCGGCGCCCTTGCAGCCGAAAGCAAACAACAAAAGGAAATTTAAGAGCGTGTGGTTCGACCACCAATGTGAAAAACATAGGAAAAAGTCTTTTAGCGCTTTGAACAAATACCGAAAAACACAGAGCTTAGTAGACAAGCAAGAATATTTGACCGCAAAATATATATATAAAGAAGTTTGCACTTGGAAAAAAGAGAAATTCTATCAGAATATTGAAGCAAAAATTAGCAGTGTAACAGACAGCAAAGAGTGGTGGTCGCTGGTGAAGAAATTAAGGCACCAAGACTTTCAAACCGGGAAAGATATTGCAGCCCAAGATTTCAGAAACTATTTTGAAAGCAAAGTAAAGCATGTACTTCTAAACCCTCCAAATGCTGCGAACGACGTACTGTATGCTGCAAGGCGGAATTTAGATGACGATCTAGATCGACCTATCTCATCATTGGAGATTAAACTAATGCTGTCTAAAGCAAAACTCAACAAAGCAGCGGGAGTTGATAGAATCCCATACGATTTTTTTATCAATGCTTCGGATGAGTTCGTAAAAAAGTTAGCTTCGGCGTATGAGCTAGCATTAAATAGAGGTATTGCTGATAAATCCTTTGGTACGAGCATTGTGTTCCCCATATTTAAGAAGGGAGACGCGAGTCACCCATGTAACTACAGAGGCATTTCTTTCATGAACTGTATAGCTAAAATTTTAATGTGCATAATAAATGAGCGGCTGTCAGAATGGGTTGAAAAACACCAAAAACTTAATGAATTCCAAGCCGGGTTTCGTAAACATTACTCCACAGCAGATAACATATACAATCTTACTGCTATAATTGAGCTAAAATTTTGCGAAAAACAAAAAAGTGTATGCGTTTTTTGTCGATTTTAAGGCCGCGTTCGACAGAGTGCCAAGAAATCACCTAATCTACAAACTGCTTGAGATGGGAGAGTCCTCCAAAATAGTGAATTTTTTACGAAGCGTGTATGAAGAAACAACATAGGCAGTGTGGACGGGATCGGAACATCCAGATTCCTTTAGAACTCTTTCCGGTGTTAAATAAGGATGCCTGCTGTCACCACTACTCTTTGCGATGTATATAAATAATCTGCATGATCATCTGGGGGGAGGACTAAATGTAGGTCAGATTAATATAAGGCTATTGTTGTACGCAGACGATATCGTTATTTTAGCCGACGATATTAAGACCCTGCAAAGAATGATAAACAAGTTGGACACGTATTGTAATACCTGGGGCATGGAGGTAAACATGACCAAGAGTGAAATAATGGTTTTCAGAAAAGGGGGAAGACTAGCTAGGCAAGAGAAGTGGTCGTACAGGGAAGAACCAATAAGAATAGTTTCAGTGTATAAGTATTTGGGTGTTATATTTACACCTGGAATGTCTTTCGTAAAGCATGTAAGCAGCAGAAACTCTTCGGCGAAAGCTAGTATTAACGCAACATGGAAGGATTTCATTAATAAGAAAGATATCGGGCTCAATGCAAAATGGAAATTATTTCTTGCTACCTCTAGATCAATACAAGCATATGGCGCACAAGTATGGGGGTATTCTTGTTTTGAAGATGTAGATATGCTATAACGCTATTTCATCAAACGTCTGCTGAAACTACCTGATTTCACCCCAAATTATGTTATGGCACTCGAAACTGGAGTAGAAGAGGGTCATATCTATACCCTAAATTGACATATGCGTTACATTGTAAAAATATTATTTGAGTACAATTCAGAAAGACTACCACACAAACTTTCAAATCTAATAAATCAAATCTTAGGCTTAGGCTTAAATTGGGATGTGGAGTTAACTCAAACCGAGTGGCGCAGAAATTGTATTGCACTAACAGACAATATGAAAAAACAGATATACCACCATCATGTATATAAAGCCACAAATATTCAAACACGAATATATAAATATCTGGGTTTTAGTAAAGGCAACGCATACAGTAACGATAGAAACGTACAAAGCGACATAACATGGATCTTGAAAGCGCGAGCAGATTTTATTCATCTAAATGGAAATAGCTTTAAAATCGGCGGTACCAAATTATACACGCTATGTAATTTAAGAAAAGATGAAACAATTCAGCATTTTATGGGTATATGTCCCGTACTTAGAGGGATCAGGTGCAAATACTTTGCTAAAAACACATTTTCAGATGAAGAATTAGTGTATATTTTAAATGGAAGTCTAGAGGAAAACTGGAAAAATGTCATCCATTATATAATTTCCGCACTGAATTACAGAAAATTAATAATAGTAATTAATAAAATAAAAGTAGTAATTAATAAAAGTAAATAAAACTAAAATTCTATGTATTCAAATGTAAAATTAGCTATTTTTTTGAAATAAAGAACTTATTATTATTATTATTATTATTACTTAGTTGTAGTAAAAATAAAAACAAATCTGTTTTGAAGGGAGGTTTTTTAGTGGGTAAGAATCCCACACTACTATGAGCACGCGCTGGCGATCCACATAGTGTCTTGTTGAAGATTTTCACCTACCCTCGGAAAAAAAAAAACCTAAGATTTGTTCTTTCGATAGCACCCAACTTAAATTTAAGTTTTCAAGTAGCGATCGGTATACCTTATTTCGAAGGATGGGTATACATAGTTGTTCCTATTCTGGCTTGTCATCAGCCTTACAATTCCCTGGAATATCTCTATGCCCCGGCACTGGTCTAAGTATGGCCTGCTAATGAATTCATAGCGACCGATTCCAAGGATTTGATTACTGCTTGTCTGTTTGAAAATATGGGGATATCTTTAGCGGTTATATTCTTTAGCCAAGGTAAGGCTTTCTTAATCGCTATTATTTCCGTCTGAAACACTCTACAATGATTTAACTCTCTCCGGGGCACTACTTGAAAACGCAAGAAATTATGCGTCTTTTGTGCATAAATCACATTATCTGCAACATTTAATTAAAAAAATAAGAAACATAAAAAAGTATCCTTACAGGATTCTTTATAAGGACGTGATACAAAAACCATACCACTGCGCATAAACTGTGTATTGCAACCATGAAACTCAAAAGTTCATTTGAATGAAAGCATAAAACAAGTTTTTAGAGGAAGAAGATGATGATGATTTACTAAAAAAATGTACAATCAATCGATTACAATTATTATTGATTTTACACACGATACAAAAAAAAAATGAGCGCCACCAGATTTTTGATGGAATCTAGAAACCTTTTTGGGGAAAATGAATGCGGTGGGAGACCTGAAATTCTGCGAACCAAAAGAATAAAAAAAGGAAAAAAAAACAACGAACGTGCGTTATAATGGCTCTTTTGGAGCACGGCCAATTTATTGAAATTCAAGATTAGGAGAAAGAAAAGCAAAATAATATTTGATTCCGGATGACACAAAAAAAGCAAAAGTAAACAGCCGCTAGGGTGGCCCGCTATCACCGGTCCCGAACAACAGAAAGATTAACGTAACGCTAACGGTCGCGTGTTCCGCTTTCACACACAAAATAAATCGTCACTAATCGCACCAAGAATCCAAGTAAAAATATGCAACTTATCTATTTTTCCTGAGTTGGTATTCGGCTTCCTACTCCTCGTCTCCAGAATATGGTGTCCCTCGACTCTTCCTATTGCTCCTTTCCTTGATTCTCCTCTCTTGTTCCTTCCTATCTTTATATTGTATCTTTTGTAGTCCCCTTCCGGACTCGATCACTCAAAAAAAAAAATAAGTAAACTCGCTACTTAGCTCACTCTTAAAAAAAACTCCTCAAAAACACTAGCGCTTGTTTGCACTCACTCGTGGTTAACCAAGAAGTGCTGAACTTCCCTCAGTACTTTGTTCAACCGACCAAGAGCCTCTCTCTCCAAATTGGCTTACCGCTTATTCAGACATTACAAGCCCAAGGACGGCCTTATGTGCAGTACTCCGCTCTTTTTTTTTTATTTTATTTATTTTATTTTTCATTTCAAAAAAAAGAATTTTAACAATACTATGCTGAAACATGCAACCGTTCCTTGAACTCCGCTATCTAGCAGCTCTTTCCAGTCTTCCAAAGCTCTTCTCCCTGAAATCGCCCCAACAACTGGCAGTTCAGAGGGTCGGGCTATGCATTTCCTGGGTTCGCTCTTTACCCTGGTGCCACGTCCAGCAAGCGCTCGCAATTGAGGGACTAGTGAACGCAAAATGAAATATCCAAAACAGTATCGCGAAAAATATAAAATCGACGAAGGAACATGAGAGAAAAAGGAAATTTGTCAAACAACGCTTGGCGTTGGACCTAGCGTGGAAGAAAGCAGGTTATTGAATCTAAAATATAAATGTGTCAAACAAAGCGTCGGACACTCCTGAGGACCTGAGTACACACTCGTATTCCTATTGTTACGTTATTAAGTCCGCGAAAGCTAGCTATCCCGGTGGAATTTCACGCAGATCTGGGGGAAAGGGTCTAGCCGATGACGTGCCACACCATACAAAAGGTCATGGGTTAGGGTGGGCTCTCGGCCATTGTTGGTGCTGGTCGTCTGATGTTCGGCCTGGTGTTGTGTTGAATGTTCGTATTTGTGTTGTAGTTTGTTGATAATGTTGTGTGTTCAGTGCTACTGGACCATCTCGTTCCCTTCTCTCTCTGGTATGGGTGTATTTTGTGTGCCCGTAATGGTTTGGGCGACGTTGTGTTCCTCTTCGTGGTTGGTCCTCTCGTTCTTGTTTCCTTCATCGTGCGTTCTCGTTGGCGGGCGGTCCACCCGCATCAGAGTGTTGCCAACGGTCCGTTGGGCTCTGGTTCCGGGAGTACCTGCTTTGTTATCCCCTCGGAGCAGTTGGAAAAGTGTAACCACTGAGCTCGAAACCAGTTCAGGAACGCTTAACGATCCCATCGCTCTTTGAAGATAACGGAGGAAAGAGAAAGGTAAGGCCAAAAAGGGAACGAGGTGAGAGAAATGGAGGGACGGAGGGGATCAGGAACTTTGAAACAAAGTTCGACGCAACAAAGTGGTATATTTTTTTATACCACCGGCCTTGAAAGGGAAGACGGCAGGAGAAATTAAGATTAACCCTGTCAGAAAAAACACCACCACCAACCCCGTCTTTGGCTTGTGAGCAATCGTTGTCCGTGTAAAAATCGACTCTTCTTCTCTTGGGAAGAGTTCTTCCTCCCAGAATCTATACACAACGGAAATCCAAAATTTAAAACCGTAAACAAATTTCTTTGAATAACCCTGTACACACTCATATTTGTTATATTTCTTTGTGTAACATGTAGTGTTCTCTGACGTGGGAACGTTCATTGAAATTTTGTTTACAAAGAAACTCATTCCTTCACACAGAAATACTGACCCCACAAGACCTTAAACTTTACTTGCAAATTGAATGTTTAATCATTCTATCTATAAATCGATTCAATCTATTTTTGTAACACGTATGTATGTAGGTATATGTACACATACATATTTCAATTGAATAAATAAAAAAAAATTATTCCTCCCCATTCAAATTATAATTTCCGATCAAGTTCCTATCAAGAAGTGAGGTTCTTATCAAGAAGTGAGTGATTCTCTGAGGAATGCCTTTCGAAATATATACTGCATTGCGCTAGATGAGTAGAGGATTGTTGTCGCAATCTGTGCAAAGGATTTATTGATTTGACTTGCATTTGAAGTAGAACCATCTAGACAAAAGTATGACTTTGAACTTATTATTCAATTTCTGAGCGTCACTTCCAATCAAAGAGGACTGAACTTGGTAGAGATTGACTTTGAAATGTTATGGTAACTCTAACTGCAATGAACATTTATAATTACGGTTGATTGGATGTTTCGTATCATCTCTTAAGTTATTTATGTTACCATAGTAATCAGTTTTCTGGCACAGACCTAGGATTGATTGAAGGACGGAGAATCAAATATCCTAACCTATACTCGTCTGTAACTATTCTGTATGTTCGCGGCGTGCATTCCTAGATTTTTGTTTGCATAAATACTGCACTTTAATCTTACCATACGGCCAAGAACCATTTAACATAGAAGATGATAGTTAAAATTTCCATCCAGCTGATCAAAACGAAGTGAGGAAATATCCAAGCTGAAGTCAAACAAACACCGGTCAAACTTTGCAAGGCAGGTGGTGATAAATTGGCCAGAACAGAAGCCTGCAGGAAAATGGCAACATAGTAGTAGATTTGCAGTCGGTGCTGAGGATATGGAAGGAACACTTCTGCAGACTGTTAAACGGCGATGATGATCAATATTCCGCTGTCAGGCAGAATGAGCTATTCAACAGTGACGATGGCAGTCAAAATTCCCGTCAACCCGATCAGAATGAAGTGAGGATAGCGATATCTAAACTCAAATCCAACAAAGCTGCTGGAGCCGACGGCCTTGCCGCTGAACTTTTCAAGGCAGGAGGAGATGAGTTGGTAAGGAGCATGCACCAGCTCATCTGTAAAATCTGGTCGGACGAAAGTATGCCCGATGAATGGAACCTCAGCATCGTTTGCCCGATCCTGAAGAAAGGAGACCTTCTGAACTGCGCCAACTACAGAGGTGTAAGTCTCCTAAATATCGCATATAAGATCCTGTCTGCCGTATTATGTGAACGCCCAAAACTGATCGTCAACAACCTGATAGGTTCTTATCAGTGCGGTTTCAGGCCTGGAAAGTTCACCATTGACCAAATATTCACACTACGGCAGATCTTGGAAAAAACCCATGAATATAAAATCGATACGCACCACCTCTTCATCGATTTCAAAGTTGCCTATGATAGCGTGTATAGAGACGAGTTATACAGAGCCATGTCTAGTCTTGGCATCCCTGCCAAGCTCGTCCGTTTGTGCAGAATGACGATGAAGAACTCTCGCTGCTCCATCAAAGTCGGTAAGAACATCACCGAACCGCTCGATGTCAGGAAAGGTCTTAGACAAGGTGGCGGAAACAAGTGGAAGGGGACCTCAACCAACTTGGCGTGCGCAACTGGAGGCAGCTGACTCATAACCGTGCTGGCTGGAGAAGTTTGTTGGTTGAGGGCAGGTCCACCCCGGACTGTAGCGCCATCTAAGTAAGTAAGTAAGGTGATAAATTGGTAGAGAGCATATACCAACTCATCTCTAAGATTTGGTCAGACGACTGTATGCATGATGAATGGAACCTAAGCATCTCTTGCACAATCCACAAGAAAGGAGACCCCCTCAACTGTGCCAATTATAAAGGCATCAGTATTCTCTGGGCGCCGTGGCGTAAGTGGTTAGTGTGTCGGATCACTGCGCGTGAGGTTCCAAGTTCGAATCCCAGAAAACACCAAAAAGTTTTTTCACAGTCCCACCTCTCGCAAGCGTTTGACAAACATCCGAGAGTATTGTTGTCTCGAGAAAGCTTCTCAAAACAAATTGTCCTTCGGATACAGCACTAAACTGTAGATCCCTTCCATTCGTGTGAAAAATATAACGTACACAACATAAGTGGTTGCGAGAAGCTAGGCACTTAAAGGGCTGTTGCGGCAAAAATGTATTTTTTGTAGTCTTCCCATCATTGCATACAATATCTTTTCAGCGATATTGTGTGAACGACTGAAATCTCTCATCAATAGCCTGATTGGCTCCTGTCAGTGTGGTTATAGGCCAGCGAAGTCTATTATCGATCAAATCTTCACTCTTCGGCAGATCCCGGAGCAAATCAACGAAGTCCAAATCGATACTCATCATCTCTTTATCGATCTCAAGGCATCTATAGTTAAAAGCTATATAGAGCCATGCCTAGTTTTAACATCCGTGCCAAACTTGTGCGTCTGTGCAGAATGACGATGGAGAACGCTCGCTGCTCCATCAAGGTCGATAATAACTTCATCGAGAATTATGATGTCAAAAAAGGTTTTAGACATGTAACTTCTTTTATATTGTACTTGAGCAGATTGTGCGGAACTCACAAGCTTACACCAGAGGCACAATCTATCGAAAGTCAGTACAACTGCTTGCATGCGCCGATGATATTGACATAAATGGAAGAAATCAATGGCCTGTCACCAACTTAGAGTGCGCAACTTGACGCAATTAGCTAAAGACTGAGCTAAATGTAGAGGCTTGTGGGTTGAGGCCTAGGTTCACCCCGAATTGTAGCGCCACTTAGGTAAGTAAGATTCAACCCTCGATGTGGGACAGGCAAACTTTTGCACCGGATTCTTCTGCATAGACCACTTTGTGGATCATCACATAACAATGCCTCCAGTACAGGTCTCCATTGCACCTACTGCTCGCTGACTTTGGAAATGCTTTCTGCAGCTCAAATCGATATGCTATCTGGTTTGCCTTACGCAGGAGACTAATCACAGACAAACTCATAGATTTATAAGAGCTACATACGAGGGGAGTAGGTTAGGTTAGGTAAGTGGGCAGGTGTAGGGGGATAGAAAAAAGGGCAGTAAGTGTCATATTTTGGACAATGGCAAGGTTTCGAAGTCCAAAGAGGGGTACGATAGGTATGCATACGCTGTTGTTCTTAGTAATCATCAGCGATCTACTTCGGGTGGCACTGACTAAAAGAAATCATGGGGAATCAAATGGACTTTGATATCTACTATTATTAAACTTCTGCACTACGCTGACAACGTTTACCTACTTTCACATAGGATAATGGACCTCAATCGAATGACCCACAATCTAGAAGCCAAAGCAAACAAAATGGAGCTGAAGATAAAAAGCAAAAGCTGAGTTTGGTATGCTATCAAAAATATGGAGAAGCAATGTTTGCAGTAGAAGGCCCAAGCTACGACTGTTTCGCGCCAACATTGAATCAGTACTGCTGTGTGGGTGTAATATATATGGAAGGAGACTGTCACTCAAGCTGCAAAGTTTCGTAAACAGAAGACTACCCATCATCTCAAGGATTTTTTCGAACCAATTCTATCTCAATTGAACAGCTTCATCAGAGATCGGCCAAGGAATCTATAGACATCGCCATACGGAGGAGAGTGTGGCAGTGCTTATGCCTTACGACGCGAAGACAATTCAACTGCAAAAGACGCCATACAGTGGAATCCACATACCCAATCCGGTAGAAAAGTGGGTCGTCCTTATGAAGCATGGTACAAAACAGTTCGAAATTCGATGAGAAGGAATCGAGATCTTTAGGGATCAGCTGGAAAGGGTTGCAGATACCCTCGAAGGTTGAAAGGATTGAAATAAGAGTAGATCTCCTAGATCCGCTCTTCTTATTGCAAACAATGGTATATACTTTTAAGATACTTTGCAATGCAATTCAGTCAATTGCTTCATGGGGATTATACCTTCTGAACAAAGTCTTACTCTTATCAACAAGCAAAAGATATTTTTTTTTAAAACCCACAATCATGTGCTGCTACTATCTACAAAAGTGAATTCTAAAATGATTCACTTTGTTGTGTATACTAAGAGCTTCATCATATCTCTTGACCTTGTTATTCAATGCTATCACACCATCCTATCACACCAGATATAGTTTTGAAAACATTGATTGGCGGGCTATTGATCTCTTGTCTGTCAAAAAAGTTAAAAATTACGGCTGGCGCGGGAATTTACGTTCCTTATCACATTTTCGTTTTTATTTCCATGGACATGCCAATTGCGTCACTTTCACTATAATCAGCCAATAAGGTATATCGACAACTGAGAACACTAACTAGCAAGTGTGTACTTTGTTTCAGGTATAGTGCGTTAGGCTACTGAGCGGCAGAAAACGTCAGAAAGTGGTTTTAAATTCCGTATCCGTATCCCGCAAACGTCTGACAAAAATATCCGAAAATATAACTCTCATGAGAAAACGTAAAACTGTCGCTCAAAAAACGTAGGAAGTAGCGTAACACTGCAAGAACAACACGAATGATTGTAAGCAGACATGCAAACTGCCAAACATTATTCTCTCTAACTTTAGGTTAAATTTTTTGATGAGCAAAAAAAGATTTTGAGCGGGGTTTTGATATGAAATTTGAAAAACTCGAAAATTGGAGAAAAATGGTCACCTTACTCTAGATTTCACTTTGGAGTCGAGTACTCGCCCCTTCCCTGGTTTACCAAAAAGTTACGCTCTACTCTAACTAACTTTCTATCTTGTAGTCGAGTGAACCTAAAATAATAGCAAACCTGTTTGCTTATTTATTCAGCTTGTCGTTCACCAACCATGACCTGGAAATAATCCCCCTTCACAAAGAAGGCCCCAAGAATTAAATCTCAAACTACTGACCGATCGCTAAGCTCTCCTGCATACCCAAACTCTTCGAAAGCACCATTTACGATACAATTTTGTCCACTGTAAGGGAAGATCAACAATCACAAGCCTTATAGAACTCATTTCGACTACTCTGTGCGCATGGGAAGATGGTCAAGAAGTCGATGTACGTAATTCTCATCGATTTTAGCAAAGCATTCGATAAAACCCCCCAATCTAGAGTTCTTTTCAAACTGAAAGCTCTTGGCTTTCAATCGGGATTCATGGTTAGGTTAGGTTAGGTAGGGTTATGAGGTTATCATAAAACGCTAGGCACCAAAGTGGGCCCATCGCGATCCCTAGGAAACATTGTTATGGTTCAAGGACCTCACCTCCTCCAAGTTATCGAAGAAGTATCTACCAAGGCCTTATCCTGGCAATTCCTTGACATTCACAGAGTATATGAGTTATATCCTCTGAGACATGTAGGTCATCGCAGTACCTACAAACATCCGTATCGGATAACCCTAATCTCATGGCATGCCTCCTTAGGAGATAGTGACCAGAGAGTATTCCTATCGCTGTTCTTAGCCTCGATCTATCTAACTTAATTACCTCCCCAGATTTCCTGCGATCTAACACATGCCACAAGGCCTTAGACACCCTGTGACCATCTAAGTTTGACCATCTTAGATTAGCCGTGTCAATGATTTTATCCCGAATAATTCCCTTAGCCACGCACCGTGGTGGTTTAATACTACCAATTATATCACTACGTGGGAGCCCCGCTCCTCTTTTAGCCAGCGCGTCGGCTTGCTCGTTGCCTTCGATATCACAGTGTCCAGGTACCCAACATAATCTGACTCGGTTCTGCGTACATAATGCCCTAAGCATTGTGCGGCAATTCCTGATTATCTCCGATTTGGTGACGTAAGACTCTAGCGCCTTTAGCGCAGCCTGACTGTCAATGTAGATGGCGATATTCTTATCGGATATTGATCCCATCTCAAGTAATTCCGCAGCTTTAAGTACAGCTAGAACCACTGCTTGGAACACACTGCATGTGTCCGGAAGTCTCAGGGCCACCTGTAGGTTCGTATATCTCGAGTAACTACGTGACCCCGTGCCCTCACTGGTCTTAGAACCATCTGAGTATATTACAATCTCGTTATGGACAGAGACTGTCTTCCTTTGCCAGTCCTCTCTTACAGGATACAGTACTTCGTATGGTGTGTCGAAGTCCAAGGTGCCAAGTATATCGTCCGATTCGTCAGGGATTCCGGGAAAAGATTCCTTAAGAATGGAGCTGTGTCCTATGTTATTAGCCCTGAAGAGACCAACGTTAGTAAACCGAAGCGCACTGTTGCCCGCTTGAAATTTAATTTGTAGGTCTCATGGTAAAAGATACAGGAAGATCTCGAGTGCAGCCGTAGGTGTTGTGCGTAGAGCACCCGTGATGGCAATGCCAGCTGTTCTTTGTACCATGGCCAACATATCCCGTGTGTTTTTCGTATTCGCTGCCTTCCACCACACAAGAGCCCCATACGTAAGGATGGGTCTGACTACCATGATGTATAGCCAGTGCATCATTGCGGGCTTCAGGCCCCATTTTTTCCCCGCGGTCCGCTTACAGATGAAGAGAGCATTATACCATATGCTTTGCGGACTCGTTCCTGTATGTTAAGGTTACAATTTAATTTCCTATCCAGCATTATACCAAGATATCTGGCGCGATCCGAAAGGAAAAGCTCCACCCCTGCTAGCTTAGGCAGTTTGAAGGGTGGTATCTTGTATTTTCTACTGAAGAGTACCAATTCAGTTTTATCCGGGTTGACGTGTAGTCCACACCCTCTAGCTCATTTTTCGAGACTATTAAGAGCTGATTCCATCATTTCACTTAATGTATCAAGGAACTTGCCCTGAACTAAAATCACCACGTCATCCGCGTAAGCAGTGACTCTTATGCCTGTATTGCTTCGTTCTTTAAGTATCCCATCGATGACTAGAACCCAGAGGAGGGGTGAGATAAAGCCTCCCTAGGGAGTTCCCCTGGTAACGGATTTTCTTATTGAGTAGTGGAGTTAATGTTTCTAGTGCCGAGCATATTGCAGAGCCAATTGGTAATGCTATGCTCGACATTCATAGATTCGAGGGCCTGTTTGATGGCCCTTCCTTCTACATTATTGAAAGCACCTTCTATGTCTAGGAAGGCTGCTAGTGCGAATTCCTTGTAGTGAAGGCTAGCTTCTATCTTCCCTACTACGTCGTGTAAAACTGTTTCCACCGATTTCCCCTTCAAATATGCATCTTGAGCTTTGCATAGAATGCCGTTGCAACACTTACTTCTGATGTGAATATCAAGCAGTCTTTCAAGTGTCTTGAGGAGGAATGACGAGAGACTTATGGGTCTTTAGTCTTTCGCTGAAGTGTGACTTGGTTTACCTGCCTTAGGTATGAATACAACCCGCACTTCCCTCCATGCCACTGGTACGTAGCATGACCTTAAACAATGTTTAAAAATTTCCCTAAACCTGCTTCTGACCTTGGCTGGAGCTTATTGCAGCATAGCTGGCAAAATTCCATCAGGGCCTGGTGCTTTGAATGGTGCGAATGACATAATAGCCCATCGCAGATTCTTCCATGTAATGAGATTTTCTACGTCCTCCCCTATTGACCTACCATTATACGAGTAGCTATTAGTAGTAGAATCCATTGGCGATCTACTTCCTGGTAAGTGAGCTTCAATTAACGTTTCTAGAATTACTTCGCTACTTTCTGCCCACGAGCCGTCCGAATTTTTTAAAGAAGCTTGGGACAAAAGTGTCTTTAACTAGCATCTTGCGAAGTCTGGAGCTTCACTGGTATCCGCAATGGACTGACAAAATTCCTTCCACGACTTTCTTTTTGATTGCCTGATTAAGTACTTAAACTCCTGCTTGCGGTCCATATATTCATCCCATGTGGTACCGTCCCCTATTTCTTTCGCCCTGTTGTAGAAATGCCTAATCTGTTTTTTCTTGGAGTTAATTTCCTTGCTCCACCAAGGAGGTTGGGACCTCTTGGACTTCTTTCTTAGTGGACAGGCCCATTCGAATGCCATGTTCATTACTTTGCCTAAGTTGTCTACCGCCTTATCTTTATCTTGAGGATCGCCGTTGCGAATAGGCCCATCCTTAAGATGTTTCTTTGCTAGCTCGGTATACATACCCCAGTCTGTACTCTTAGGGTTTCTGTAGCTATTGCTAGCCCTAGTCTGGAAATTAATTTGAAACCGTATCCATCTGTGATCAGAAAGAGAGGCCTCCTCCAAAACCCTCCATTTTTCTACCGTTAGGTGATCAGAACAAGAAGCTAGAGTTATATCAATCACTTCTTGTCTGTTCCTTACTACAAAAGTTGGCGTAGATCCCTTATTGCATATGGTGAGCTTGGTCGAAAGAATGAAATCAAAAAGACACTCACCTCTTATATTAGTATCACTACTACCCACGATGAAGAGCCAGTTGTCCTTCCTTACCAACTGCTTCAACTTCACAGATGGAATCTCCGCCAGCTCCTACGGGAGGTATGCAGAGACCAGACACAGCGGTTTACTTCCCTCTCTTTCACAGGAGACTGCTACTAGATCGCCGTCACTGAAATTATTCAAAAGAAATGCCCTTATGTTGTTTTGTAAAAGTATACAAGCCCTGATATTACCTTCATTGGCTTTGTAGAACAACGTGTAATTCCTGTTTTTAAGCCCTTGGATCTGGTTGTTGTCGCTGATCCATGGCTCTTGTACCAGTATGGCCGAGATGTCATGCTTGATGATGCAGTTGATCGACCATGCCGTCGCAGCCTTACTGTGATGCAGGTTTATTTGCATCACTTCCATCATCTTTGGGCTCCTCCTCCTCCTCAACACCCTTGGTCATGAGCTTTAGTATGACCTTCCCCATGCTATATCGCACCATCCCTTTGGTCTTTTCAAGGGGTGGCAGCGATTCCGTATTTAGAGCCAGCAGGAAGTGCTGACCAAACTGCTTCCTAGGCCCTGTCTTGAGGCTCCATGTATCGGCCTTCAACTCCCTGTTCTGCATGTGGAGGAGACCAACCAGTTTTTTCTGGGTAGGTGTATGGCAGCGGAACCCAGACCCAAGCTTTGGGCGGAGTGTATCTGGCCAACTCCGCCATAGTCACACACTTGAGCTGAGACCCGCTCCACACTTCCCCAACCTCCGAAATAAATTATCTGAGGAAGTCAGCAGAGGCTTTGTTCCCACAGACAACAACCTTCCGGCCCCCATCCCATCCAGCACCGTCGAATTGAAGGTCACTATCCTCAGTGGAAGACATTTTCTTCCACAGAGCATCTTGAAACTTCTCCTTGATGGTAATCCACTGGTACATGGTCAGGCGACCGCAGGGCTCCTGCTCGTTGACAATAGCAACAAGGAGCTCGTCCTCCGGGTCGTAGTTCGGGCGCGCCGAAGGCGAAATACCAGCCTTCACCTTTTTCGCCGCACTCGGTTCCACGACATCGTCGGATCTGCTCCTTTTACTTTGGAACGCCACCCTACTGGCCCCCGCAGCTGAAGTCTCCCCCTCCCTGCCTGTGCCTACTACTACTCCTACTACTCTACTCCACTCGTAGAGGCCCCCAGTTCCTCCCTACTTCTAGCCTCACCTGCCTTAGCGGGCGCACAGGCTTCCTGGCAGCTTCATCGGCTAAGACTACCTTAGCCCGATCAAGCTGCAACCTATCCCAAACACTCAAGGAGTTAACGTCACACCCCCCGAACTGTTCGGCTTTTCGCTTATTACTCTCGACCTTTCGTCGAGCATTGCGCACAAGCGTCTTCTCCAATTGGTGTGCGTTTTTCCTGCTACCCTTCCGCACGACCTCCGAAAAACTAGAAGCAGCAGAGTTCTCGCCAGCTGCGCTACTAGTTCCTTTGGTCACTATTCCCTTGCCACATTTAGTGAGAGTGCCAGCCAACTCACTGCTACCCTTTTTAACTTCCGTGAGAGTACCAGCCAACTCGCGTGTGCCCTGCTCTAATAAGATGGGAGCACGCGCCAACCCACTATCGTCCTTAATTACAGAAGTGAGAGTACTAGCCTGCTCACTTCTCACTGCGCTAGCGTCAGTGAGTGTGCTGTACGCATCCTCGCTGTCGCTAGCCAGTAAAACGTCCTCTAGCTCCTTCTCTAGCCCAGACATGGAAGGTTGTGGGGATGACACTACGTCATCGAGCCCCAGTTCCATCCCTGTCTGTCCAGAGAGTACTTCCTCAGGCATAATTACATTTTTTTGTGTTTTTTGTTTGTTTAAGTTTTCATTGTTCATTTTGGTTCCCGCGAGTAAGCACGGAACAACTGGTCGATCTTAGTTTACCGGCATGCTAAGATAAGGCGCAACTTACTGTGGACCCTGCCAGGGCGCCCACAGGAACTCGTTAGGACTGGTTTAACCCCCAGTCTTCCATCCCTCAGCACGGTTCTAAAGCTCACACCACCAGGGAGTTAGGTATCTGTTGTTACCTCATTCTCGATGACCACTGCGCACGATTGATGTGCGCGTGTTAGTCTTAGCTGACACTAGCCTAGCGAACTAGGATTAGCCATTTCCAGTGGGCGCCCACGGAGAGGACTAGAGAAGAGGATTTTTGCCCACCTGCTTGCTCACTTACTTACTTAGGTAGCGCTACAGTTCGGGGTGAACCTGGGCCTCAACCAACTAGCCTCTCCGATTAGCTCGGACTTTAGTAAACTGTCTCCAGTTGCGCACTCCAAGTTGGTCGAGGTCCCCTTGAACTTGTGCGCGCCACCTACAGCGAGGAAGCCGTCTACTGCCTCGATCCACTGGGTAAGACTCGAAGACTCTGCTGGCCGGAGCGTTGGTGCCCATTCGCTCTACATGTCCTAGCCATCTCAAATGTCCAATACGCAGTCTTTTCACTAGGTCGATCCACATGCTTCCCCTGAATGTTTAGCCAGACGAATTAAAGCCATATCCCACTTGTGCACTATTCCCAATGACCCTACCCAACTCCTTTTCGCCAAAACCTTTAAAACCACCATCCCCTCCAAACTAGAATTTGCCGCCTTAAATTAAAAAACGGATCTAAATTGCCGCTCAAAATGCATCATATTTGGGAGACTGCTCTCACCATTCGAAGAAAAACACACCTAGCCAACTTCTTTGATAACCGCACCGAACTAGCAATCATAAGAGTACATGTATACCAGGCGCCTCCAGTGCTTCATAACAAGCTCTGGTTGGCCTTGCAGGTAGTTCTGGGGAATACCCAGGTCCTTGTGGAGGGATCAATACAGTATAAGTGAGCCTGCATCTAGTGCATACACACACATTCTCGGGTGCCCTTCCATTAATCATGAAATGAAACGAGTGAATCATCTGAGTGCTGCTATAGCAATGATGTAAAACTCAGTAGGAAGCTTGTGTTACTGTCACGTTCTACATATCGGACTTCATGAGTTCGCAATCATTGATAAAATATAAAACAAAAGCGATCCCACCCTTGTCATTATACCGTTAAAATCTTCTTTAACCCAAGCACGTACAGATGTCGAGCAGAATACATTAACACGACTTCAATAGCTTCCAGAGCTGAAAGTACTTGATTCAACAAAGTTGTCAGCGGAACACTCACGTAGCAATTATCTGTACAACGCCTTCACTTTTACTTTATTTTTTCTGTGACGAGGATAGTAACAATGCAAATGAAATATAGATTCATGATCGGAGCACGTTCAGAATTGATATTTATTCGCCGTCATATCTGTGTTATCGATGCTCATCTCTAGAGTATACCATATACTTGTAGAATTTGTATCTATTCTAGCAAGAAGATGGGTTACCCTCTCTATGATCTGTAACCTGATTGGAAACTTGAATAGAATTGCCTATTATAGGTTATCACCAGCGATCATTGACTGAGCTACTTTCATGTGAAGCAATGTAGATGAAATTGGCATTTGCACATAACTATCCAACGGATAAAAGGCTATTTGTTTTCTTATTCCTAATTGGTAAGACCGGCTCTACCGAACGTATCATTTTCTGCAGTTCAAGATCAAAATGGCAATAACCTCAGCCTTGAAGTGCACAAATGGCTGGCAATAGAAGGAACCTGTTTAGATAATTTGATGTGATGGAGCTGGAAGGAGTATGATATCTAAATGATGTGAATGCAACGTAGCCGGCATAAAGTGAATGCCAAAGCGGGTAACGTCAGCATCACCACTACATAAGAAAACTTATTTGAGGTGAGATTCCTAGTATGGTAACGTGAATGTCAATGCTGATCGTGTTAGCCTGCGGAACATGAAGAGGAACAAATGTCATTAAAATAAAATTATGCTTGAGAGTGAATATGATTCAACATGCTGACAACCGACATTCTATTTTGGGAAAAGTATGTTTCTCTTGAGTCAGAGAGCGCGCCGTCGCTTGTAAAGTGCACTAAGTGAATATACACGAAGAGATCAAAAGATACTTGGCGTTTGAGTCATCCTTGTAAAAGAAATTTTATATTTCGGGCAGATGACCAACAAAATGAATCCCTCCTCATTCCGGTATTAACCCTAAGAGTATTCATATGAATGCAGTTAGTACCGAGCCAACTATTAGTTGCACATCTAGACAGATCATAATTTAGACTGGAAATCAATTGTCGGAATACTTCGGAAACACATTTTGAAATAAAGGATAAAGGAAGGATGTCTTCTGTCACCGCTGCTTTTTGCTATATGGCCATTTAGGGGGAGGATTTCACGCATATGATTACTTACTAATTTATTTAGGTGGCGCTACAGGTTTGGGTGAACCTGGTCCTCAACCAACAAGCCTCTCCACTTAGCTCGGTCTTTAGCTAATTGCTTCCAGTTGCGCACTCTAAGTTGGTTAAGGTCCCCTTGAACTTGTGGGCGCCACCTACGGTGTGGAAGTCCTCTACTACATTGCCCATCCCTCTGTGTTGTGTTCGACTGCTCTGCCGTCTTGAGCGTTGGTGTCCATTCACTCTACAATGTCCTAGCAATTTCAAACGTCCAATACGCAGTTTTTGGTCAGGTCGATGTCGCTGTACAGATCGTACAGTCTTTTTTTTATAATTTGCGCGCACTCAAGAGGTTAAGAATACCCTTATCATGTTTATACACAGTGCGGGCGTCGGAAATGATAGATAGAGAAAGAGAGAAGATTTGGTTTAATAGTTTGGAGCTCAGTTGTTTATGCTTCAGAGAAACACCGGGCGTGACGTCCAGATAACTGGGGAGATTTTTGTTATTTTTGTCTTTGCTTTTGATTCACAGTATTTTTTTGCCGATAACCGATGTCATAGGCAAATCATCATTAACACAAGGTTTCGTAATTGATCAGACTGACTTTATATATTACATGAGAAATAAATAAATGCTTGCTGACATCAGGATTTGGACCATGAAACATTAGCGCGGCAATTGATGACGTTACCACTACACCATTGCCGCTCCCGGTGCACAGTGGTCCAAAATACCATTCTACTTGGACAAAATTATTTTATTATGCCAAACTGTTCGTTTGCATTTGTACCTTAAAATAAATAATTTTTTTTATTATACATGCATTATTAAAAATGGAATAAAATGAACAAAATGAAATTTTTTCCATATATTATGGCTTTATTAATAAGAGCAAACATTCCCATTAATTATGGAACACAACGTCGTTCAAGTGGCTGCCTCGGCTGGCCTCGCAGTAGCGCATTCCATCACTCCAATATTTCAAGACCTTGTTGATAGTTTCGGGCTGTAGCTAACGGATTGCTTGGTTGATATTGGCCTTAAGTGCTTGAATCGTTTCCGGAGTTTCCGGATTGTTGGCATAACATCGGTCCTTCACGGTTCCCCACAAAAAAAGTCCAAAAGGGTCAAATCGCAGCTCCGAGGCGGCCAATTGACATCGCCAAGACGGATGATAACATGATTTGGGAATTTGGTGCGCAAAAGACCGATTGTGGCATGGGCTATGTGGCATGGCGCGCCATCCTGCATGAACTAGAGGTCGTCCAAATCCATGTCTTCAATTTCAGTAAAAAAAAAAAGTCCTTAACATGGCGCTGTAATGCCCACCGTTGACCGAAACGTTGTTCCTAGCCTCTTTTTCGAAGAAAAATGGTCCAATGATGCCACCACTCCACAATCCGCACCAAACTGTCACTCTCTGTGGATGCATTGGCTTCTCGACAATATCGTGCGGGTTTTCCGAGCCCCAGATGCGGCAATTTTGTTTGTTAACGTAGCTGCCGAGATGAGAATGTGCCTCGTCAGAAAAGATGATTTTTCGCCCACAATCGTTGTCCAATTCAAGCTGCTCTAAGGCCCAAACTGCGAAGCGATAACGAAGCGGTTGGTCGTGCGCTTTCAATTGCTGAATCAATTGAACCTTGTGAGCGAATAATCCCAGATCTTTGTGCAGAACTCTCCTCAAGCTAGTTTGTGAAATGTTGAGCTGTTGAGATCGATGACGAGTTGATGTTCGTGAATTGAGTCTCACACTCTCGGATACAGCAACCACATTCTCATCTGTGCGCACCGTACGGCGACGGGGACCATGAGTGTTGTCTACTAGCATACCAGTCTCACGAACTTTTTACACAAACTTGCGTACAGCAGGCGCGGTGGGTGTCAAAACTTATTTTCCAACGCACTGTTTGGGCTACACAGCACTCACTTTGGAAATAAGTTTTCAATATTTCCCAATGTTGTTCAAGCGTAAAGCGACTCATTTCGTTCCGCGGAAGTATAATACTGACTTTCTGTTAAGATTTCGAGCGGGAAACAGCTGTCAGTGTCAAAATAACTTATGATTTAAAAAGAAATCACTAGATGGCCCACCTGTTATATGAAATTTTTCAATAAATACTATAAGTTAATACTAGAAAAACCACTTGCTTGAAAATTGTTGGTTATTATACTTCTTTTAACTTATTAATTCAATAATTTCTACCAATAATAATAAATTCACTAGTTAACAAATTAATAGAAATAAATTTTAAAGCAAAAAAAATAATAAATTAATATTTAATTTGAACTAGATATAGATGTATTTGACTCAAAACTGCATTCTTCTTCTTTCTCAGAGTCTAATTCAGCAATTTCCTGAAGATTTTGAGGAATTTCAAGTAAATCGACCACATCCGGTGTTAAAGTAGACATCTTCTTGCTTGGCGTTTGGCGGTTAAAGCTCACTAGAGGATCTGACGAAACGAGGAGCATGTGAAACAAATTTTGCATTGTGCTTCTTCTGTTTATTTTTCTTGTATGGTGTTCACGAAAATATTTGCAGTCCTTGTTTCTTGCTTCCTGTGCTTCCTCTGTTAATTGTCCAATAGGGATAATCGAATTCGGCACCACGTCTGGCCTATGAATTAGTATCTTGTGCACAGTCACAGGCATATAGTACCATGGGTAAATACTAACATACAATTCTGCGGTTTTCTTACAGTGGGTAGTAAACTTTTCAATGTTGATCTCAAAACCGCTAGACATTGTGTGCAGTATTGTAAGCTCAACATTCAGTCCTGTTATGGAACCTTCGAAATGCATTTTTTTTGTTCATGGACAATTCTCTTTTCGAATCAATTGATACGCATGTTTGGATAATTTGGCATCCAAAATAAATACTAGCGCTTCTTCGGTTGAATAAGGCATCAATTCTATGGACCGTGGTTGTAATACCCGTTTTATTTTCGTAGCTTTCCCAGAAGAACCTGAAACTGCTTGCTCCGTCCTTCATTCCAACCGCACGTAAATTTCTTTCTGGTGCATAAACTAATTCAGAGGAATCAGTTGAATTTAACAAATATTGCACTCTGCGCCTCTCAGTTCTTTCACTTGCAGCACTAAATTCCTTTCGAGGTCTGCCTGTAGATGAGATATTTGATGAGCCAGGCTCTTTTTCAGCGGCATGCACACAAACTTTAAGGACTGGTAACACTATATTTTCACTCGGCCACGATTTATTCCTTTTTTTTTTCAAAAACAGCGGAGTTCCTGCTACATTCCTTCCATTTTTTGCCTACATATCCATTAAATATCTTCGAAATTGAATAAATTTTATCCTTAATGTCAGCTGAGACATCCTCAGTATCGAGTTTTTCTAGGATAAAATTATACAACACACTTTGTTTGTTACCCTGAGTACATTTTTTCCATTCATCAAATAATTCTCCTCTGGAAATTCGGCTACCCTCTGAAACAAAATGTCATAACCTTGTAATACGCAAGAAAATGGAAGAAATGTTTGGTATGTTTATTAGTCAGGCTTTCTAAAAATATACAATTTGACTGAACGATGTTGAACGATAACACCGTAGGCTTAAATAAATTTAGGTTTTTATTCGCGTTTATCAAATGTTAGAGTGTTACATAAAATGTTTCAAAATAAATTTTTAACAACTAATTTATTCCATTCATTTACGTTTTTAGATAGCACATACCTTTAGTAACAACTTCCATAATTAAATTCCACTCAATTCACTTTGGAAAACTTAGCGCATGTACTTTGTCTGACTGTTTGATTTTGCTTACATTATTCTTTGCAGCCATGTCATTCAAAGTGCGCACTTTGGGCTCTCCTAGTACCATTATTTTTACAGAGTGGCCCGAAATACTTTGTCACATTATGAATTGACCATTTTTGAACATATTTTGTCCAGGTGGATTGCCATTTTGGACCACTGTGCGGTGTCATTGAATCATCTCTGACAAAACCCGTCAACGCAAACGGAATGGAATATCTTACGAAAAATGTTTCTATCGAAGGGACCAAAGATATCTTCAACCGCCTTCAATGAAGTCAATGTTTCAGTGCCATAAAGCAGGAATGGGATGATCAGGGTCCTTAGTTGTTCGAGATAGGGCCTTACTGTTGAATTGCCTTATTAGCCAAAAACAAAAAAAACAACGATTCGCGAGAGTTATTCCTCATTTAATTTTTGCGCTGGTATCGTTTTCAGAATTAATAGCAGAGCCAAGGTAGACAAAGTCCCTTACTACCTCGAAGTTATACTTAGCTGCCCACTGTGACGTTCTGTACAATTGATGGTGTTGCACTCGTTTATCGTATAACTTATTTTGGCCGCTTCTGCTTCAACGCTTGTAAACGTGGCGGTGACATTCCACTGAGTTCCTCCAATAATGTCGATATCATCGGCGTATGTAAGCAGTTGTACAAACTTTTGATAGACTGTGCCTCCGGTGTTGGCTTGTAAATTTCGCACCTTTCTTGACACCTCGGTAAGATCTTTTCCGACCTTGGTGAAGTAGCGAGCATTCTCCATAGCCATTTCTTTAGGGCAAGGTAATCCAGTATAGAGTTACTTGTTATTTCTGCTAGTTCCTTGAATTTGTGTCGGCATTCCCACGCAAGTTTGGACCCAACAATTTAGAGACCAAGTGACTTGATGGTTGCTTAGTTGTCTGATATAATTGCTATTCGGAGGTGATTGTATTGTGTATCAGCATAGGATTGAACGCATTTGCTCCATAGGTGATCAGATCATGATATGTACAACCATCTCATGATGTTCGAGCTGCAACTTCAGGACTTACCCACTAAGTTCCTCCTACAGTCCTCGATGCTTAACTTCTTTGGCAGTGATGTACCCGACGGTATGACTAACTATAGTTGAAGTGGGATGGTGTGATGAAAGTTTCCTTTCAAACCTCTCTCTGGCAATCAATACTATGTCGGGGGCATAAGCTTGACAGTTGATACACAAGTCAGTTAACTTATCAAAAAGTTAATCCAGAACCATGCTCCATATTAAGGCAGATAATATTAGCCCTTGTTATGCGATGTCCAATTAGATACTGTTACACTGATACACCAATTAAATACAGTGCTATTGAGTCTTTTTATAAGCCCCGCTTGATGACTTCGTGCAAATGCTCCTTTAATATCCAGAAAGGCACAAAGTACTATAACGTTTGCATCAAGAGCACTTTGAATAGTTTCTATAAGCTGCTACAGAGCTGTATAGTACTTTCTCCACTAAATAGTTCTCCACAGCTTTCATCTGGCTTTATAAAAGTTCTCGAAAACTGACAGAGGAAAAGTTCAAGCAGGTGTTATTCACCAACAAAAGGGAGATGCCACAGATTATATAATAATAAAAACTTAATTGGAGACTGAACACTAACGAAGAATAAAACAAAACACAATAGCCTTTTTAACCTGGAGAACCTCTTCAGACTCGTATGGTGGCAGGCTGTCAACAAGACCACCAACCTTATGGCCATCACGAAAGTAGAAAGAATAGCGTGCATCGGTATCACTACTGCAATGAGAACAACACAAACTGAAGGCTATCCTTAACCTTATCCTCAACCTACCCCCGATAGATATAACGGGTGGGCCATCTATTAGTTTCTTTTTAAATCATAGGTTATTTTAACACTCACAGCTGTTTCCCGCTCGAAATCTTGACAGGAAGTCAGTATCATACCTCCGCGGAACGAAATGGGTCGCTTTACGCTTGAACAACATTGGGAAATATTGAAAACTTATTTCCAAAATGAGTGCACTGTAGCCCAAACAGTGCGCTTTTTTTGAAAATAAGTTTTGGCCGAAATGAAGCACCCACCGCGCCTGCTGTACGCAGGTTTGTGCAAAAAGTTCATGAGACTGGTATGCTAGTGGACAACACTCATGGTCCCCGTCGTCGTATGGTGCGCACAGACGAGAATGTGGCTGCTGTAGCCGAGAGTGTGAGACTCAATTCACGAACATCAACTCGTCATCGATCTCAATAGCTCAACATTTCACTCACTAGCCTGAGGAGAATTCTGCACAAAGATCTGGGATTATTCGCTTACAAGGTCCAATTGATTCAGCAATTGAAAGCGCACGACCATCCACTTCGTTATCGCTTCGCAGTTTGGGCCTTAGAGCAGCTTGAATTGGACAACGATTTCCGGCGAAAAATCATCTTTTCTGACGAGGCACATGCATGATGGCGCGCCATGCCACACAGCCCATGCCACAATCGGTCTTTTGCGCACCAAATTCCCAAATCGTGTTATCAGCCGTCTTGGCGATGTCAATTGGCCGCCTCGGAGCTGCGATTTGACCCCTTTGAACTTTTTTTTGTGGGGAACCGTGAAGGACCGATGTTATGCCAACAATCCGGAAACGATTCAAGCACTTAAGGCCAATATCATCCAAGCAATCCGTGAGCTACAGCCCGAAACCATCAACAAGGTCTTGGAAAATCGGAGTTATAGAATGCGCTACTGCGAGGCCAGCCGAGGCAGCCACTTGAACGACGTTGTTTTCCATAATTAATGGGGATGTCTGCTCTTACTAAAAAATTTCATTTTGTTCATTTTATTGAATTTTTAAAAAGAAACTTGCAGTTGGCCCACCCTGTACTCATACAATCATGGGCAGCCATTACTGCTCTGAAAATGGGCCAGATCAGCCAGATTAGATAACTTAAAACCAAATACAATGAGACATCTAAGAATCCTACAGAAATGTCTGGGCCATGTGCCTATCACAGACTAAATTACGGCATGCCTTGACTTCACAAGACCTTTCTCTAGCGCCTATCCTAGCAGGGAGGAATGGAAAAGTTGATCATATACTTGATGCGCAATCCATAGCAGTGTACAAAAAGGACTCTAAAATAGACACTGGTGTAGGTTCAGGCATCTTCTCCGAACCGCTGGGTACATCCAAATCAATCCGTGTCCCGAATCACAGCAAAGTCTTCCAAGTGAAGGTCTTAGGAGTGACAACAGCCACTCGTGAGTCTGCGATGAAGGCAATACCAACAGAAGGTATCACCCTCTTTGTCGACAGCCATGCAGCTATAAAAAGTGCTGTCGAGAAGAACTCAAGGTTCTTGGAACACAACACAAGGTTTAGCTCTGCTGGGTCCCTGGACATGAAGACATAACAGGCAATGACGAATTAGCAAGAGGAAGCTCGGCATCTTAATCTGAACAAGCTAACCCCTCTGTGAACATGCCGCCTTCCACATTCAAGCTTGAAGCAGGGAACAAAGTCACAAGAGAGGCGAATACCAGATAGTCCCTCCATAGAGACTTGTACGACCACAAAGAAGTTATGCACATTGCACACCAACAAGCAAAATAATGAACTTCGTCAAATTCACAGGATGATTTGTATGTACCAACGTAGTAAGCAATTGAAAAATTTGGTATTGGACAGGGTTATAATGGGCAGTAGACAACTTTCTCCCCCAAGAATATGTTTTTTGGTTGCGCCGAGGGATGTATAATCTCTTAAGTATACCAGTAGCCCGGACTACCAGCATGCATGATTCGCAAAGCTGAATATTCGATGCCAGGAATGTACCTACGTACTAACCCACACCTCACACAATTCAACCACTCTCCCCGCGGGACTAGCGTCAAGCATTACTTCGCGTGGCTAGTTAGCAATGTATGCTCTTCTTTCCCCGCTGCTGGCTTGACATTGGGTTCAGAGTTTGCCGTTTCTTGTTCTATGAGAGGACTTTGTTTTCACTGCAGCTCTACCTGACTTTTTCCACCCGTAAAAAGTTTCTTCATTAAGTATTACCAGGACCATCTCCGCAGGCAGACATTTAGATTCCACTCTCGATGTCGAATAGGCAGGCTTTCACGCTAGATCCTCCTGCATCGACCACATAAACACCTCACGGATCATAATTGAGCAATGCGTTGAATATAGGTCTCCGCTACATTTACTGTTTATCGACTTCGATAAATCTTTTGACAGCTTGAATCGAGATGCTATCTGGTTGGCCTTGCGCAGGAGAGGCATTCCAGAAAAGCTTATAGCTATTATCAAGGCTACATATGAGGGCGGCAAGTGTCACGTCGTGCACAATGGTAAGGTGTCGGAGGACTTTGAAGTCCAAAGTGGAGTACGTCAAGGTTGCATACTGTCCCCACTATTGATCTTGGTGGTTATCAGCGATGTACTCCGTGCAGCATTGACGGAAGCTAATTATGGAATTCGTTGGACTATGACATCTTACCTCAAACACCTAGATTACGCTGACGATGTTTGTCTACTTTCACATCGGATAATGGATCTTCATTTGATGGCCCAAAATCTAGAAACTGAGGCAAACAAAGTGGGGCTAAAAATAAACACAGTCAAAACAAAAGTCCTGAGTACTTTCAATACCCGCGCTCAACTTTAGATTAACGGACAGGAAGTCGAGAAAGTTGATAACTTTCTTTATTTAGGAAGTGTGGTCTCGGCTAATCGCGGTGGCACCGAACTGGATGTGTGCAGCAGAATCGGGAAGGCTAAAGCTGCGTTCAGAATGCTGTCCAAAATCTGGAGAAGCAATGTTATCAATTTAAGAACAAGCTACGACTGTTCCGCTCCAACGTAGAATCAGCGCTGCTTTATTGGTGCAGTACTTGGAAGGTGGACACCATTAACACACGCAAGCTGCAAGTCTTCGTAAACAAATGCTTAAGGATCATCTTGAGGATTTTTTGGCAGAACCGCATCTCCAACGAACAACTTTATCTGAGAACGGGCCAAGAACCTATAAGCATTACTATACGAAGAAGAAAGTGGCAATGGATTGGACACACCCTACGGCGCGAAGACAACTCCATTGCGAAATACGCCATGCAATGGAATCCGCTCACCCAGGCAGGGAGAATAGCGGGACGCCCTAGGCAAACGTGGCGCAGAACAGTTGAGGAGGAATCGAGCTCTTTAGGAATGAGTTGGAGGCAGCTCAAACGCGTTGCAGAACTTCGAACACGATGGCGCGCAGACGTGGTTGACGCTTTATGCCCCCCGAGGGGTTAAAGGATCTAATTAAATAAAAAAATTAGAATTTAAAGTTTCTTCATGACTATAGCTGCAACCTGTTTTACCGCGTTTCATACTGCGATCGATCTTATCATCAAGTCTAAAGTATTCTCCAAGAGTTAGTGTTTCTCCAATTTTTTTCTTCTAGTTTTCTATGCTCTCTGCAGAAGCGTGGGCACTGAAAAATGTCTACTACGCATCTTCTCTGGCCTTTCGACAATTCAAATAGGTTTGGAATTCAGACCAAACCAGTTCAGATGCGCTCGAAAGCAGCCATGTCCTGCCAGGAGTTGGCTGAAGTAGAAATCTACTTCTCTGTCTGCATATTCGGTATAAGTCTATCTTCCATTCGAAGACCGGTTCCATCCCTCCTGTCATGCTCTCATGCTCCGCCGCCTTTCGTCCAGTTTGATATCATTGACTGCGGCTGTGGTTCCTGGATTTTGGTATCGCAGGTGATTTTTAGTTCGCTAGCCAATATATCTGCTGGAAGCATTCCCTCGATGACACATATAGCATCATCTGACACCGTCCAAAATACATAGCACACCCTCAGTACACATAATCGATTGACGGAGTTAATTCTTCTGGCGTAAGGCTTTATTGTCAATGCTGTGGGTAATATTGGTGCCGCATATATTACGGTCGACTGCACCACCCTTAACAAAATTAGTCTCCTTTCTTATTTTGGTCCTCCAATATTTGTCATTACTCTGGATAAGGCTGCACTCACCTGAACAGCTGCGTCCCATGTTCTTTTAATGTGTTCCCGGCAAGCGAGCCTTACATCGATCATCACACCTATGTATCTGATAATCGGTTTTGAGGTTATATTATGATCGCCTACTCTTATGGTGGTTGTCTCTCTTTTCCTGCGACTGCTTATAGGTCCTAAATCCGATCCTTGTGGAACTCCGTCAGGCATGTGCTACTGCTTTCCTCCATCGTCTGTATCGAAGAGTATAAGTCGTTTCTTGAAATAGCTAAGTATTATTTTGATTACAATTGGTCTGCATTGACATGAATATGGCGTGGAAGATTCCTCTTCGCCAGCCCATTTACCTAACCTAACCTTACAAGTGGTCAATACGCCTACGCTGCACAGAGGAAAGAGGCTCTAAGAAGTCACTTCTACTATTTTATGACTTTTCCACACGAATATTTTATAACCACCATCCACGACTAAGTCCGCTCACTATTCATCTATACCTATACACGCACTGTCTTGCGGTTCTTGCCATATCGTAAGTGGAACAGAAAAATCTTAAACCACAACGACTTGGGTTAATGTATCTTTTTGACTGAATAGGGCTTGAAATCGTTCCTATTGTGTTGCATTGTGTGCATGTAGCACAGCATCCATTCAATATACAAATTACATATAGTCATTAGCGTTTTTTTTTTTTTGATTAGTTGTTGATGGTGGCATACTTTTTGACTAAGGTATCGCATGCAAGAAAAAGATTTCGTTAGAAGAAGCCATCTCGTTGTGAAATAACTTTAACAGATAACAAGCTGTAAAGACTGTATCTCATTATCTTTTCCCTTTTTTTTCAGATTGAGGGAGTAGTACAATGATTACTAAATATCTGTTAAGATGAAAGAGGTACAACAAAAAGATACTAAGCCTTACACGATGGACAAATCTACTGCAGCATATAGGAAAAACGGTTCCAGCAATTGCTGCTCTCACCAAAGTATCTCGAATTCAGACTTAAATGAAATTAGTATAGAGTCACACGAGCAACCAGAGACCAGTGGATTAAAATATCTACCCAGTTGGCCAGCAGTTAACTTGGAGTTCCATGACTTAAATTACTCGGTTCCCGATTTGGCCAAAGGTAAATATTATTACTATTAAGGATTTGCAGTTATGTTTGAATACATGGGTTAGCGTCAGATTATGCGGCGGCTGATTAGAGCTACCCAACGTATTTGATATTTGATATTTATTGGATAAGGTATAATTTCACATTAAGATAAATCTTATATTCTGTGATTGGCTTAAGGAAAACAATTTAAGATACATACAATAATCGGTATTTACTTATAAATGAATTTCGGTTTCGAGTTTGCAAATTTTAGAAGAGGAAAAATTAGATTCAAATTATCGTATAAAGTTCTAAGTTTACAATATTTAATGCTGAAAAATTTAGCAAGTCTTATCATCTAATCTTATGCAATCCTAGCGAAGTATTTAAAAAGATCAGCTTTAAATGTATTTGCGTTTGTGATTTTCCTAAGGTGTGCGGGTAATGCGTTCCACTGGCGTGTGGCATGGAAAAAAATGTACGTTCGGATTGTAAACAGGTAAACCTCGGTTGTATTAACACGGTTGTTCTTTGGGAGTGAGAACGATTAAGCCTGTTGTACAAATAGTCAGGTTGATGTGATTGCATGATGCCATAAAGTAATATAAGTGATCTTAATGTAACTAGATCATCAAATCTCAAGCCTGTTATTTGCCTGGAGTAAGCAGATATATGGACGAAACACTTTTTATTAAATACATATCGAGCTAGATTATTGTAAATTAAGTTCAGTTTCCGTTTAGTGTTGTAATCAACACTGCAAAACACTTCACAGCAGTACGTGAGGATAGGCATGAGTAAAGATTTTACGAGTAGCAGTTTGGTAGCAGTTGGAATAGATCTTTGAGTACGCCAAAGCAATCGAAGACCATTATAGACTTTTCCAACTGTTGTTGCTATGTGATCTGTCCAGGTTAGATTTTCATTAAAGACGAAACCCAAGCTTTTTTTGCAGTATGAGCTGATATTCCTAGTATTAGGGGTGGAAAGCTGGAGGTGTCTAAGCGATGCTTGTATATGCATAATGTTTTTGACTTCCCAGGATTTAAGGACAGGCTATGCTTAAGTGCCCACTGCTGCATAACTTTTTCCTTTCCTTTAGATGGCGCTACAGTCCGGGGTGGACCTGGGCCTCAACCAACAAACCTCTCCAGCCAGCACGGTTATGAGCCAGCTGCCTCCAGTTGCGCACGCCAAGTTGGTTGAGGTCCCCCTCCACTTGTTTGCGCCACCTACCGCGAGGTCGTCCTCTACTGCGCCGTCCGTCCGGGTTGGATTCGAAGACTTTCTTAGCGGGAAGGTTGGGCTCCATCCGCTCTAAATGACCCAGCCATCTTAGTCGCTGTATGTGAACTCTTCTGGCTAAGTCGATGTCCTTGTACAGGCCGTATAGTTCGGCATTGTACCTTCTCCTCCACTCACCGTCTATGCAGACGGGACCAAAGATCGCTCGAAGAACTTTTCTCTCGAAATAACCAAGGGCATCCTCATCCGGTTTTTTCAAAGCCCATGCCTCTGCGCCATACAGCAGGACTGGGATGATTAATGTCTTATAAAGAGTTACCTTAGTAGTTCGAGATAGGGCTTTGCTACTCAATTGTCGTTTTAGCCCATAGAAACAACGATTGGCAAGAGTAATTTTTCGTGTGATCTCTCCACTCATGTCATTTGCGGAGCTGACCATAGAGCCTAGGTAGACAAAATCCTTTACTACCTCAAAACTGTATCTGTCTATTGTGGCGTTCTGCCCAAGACGCCGATGTTGGGTGTCCTTTTTTGTAGACAGCATATATTTCGTTTTGCTTTCATTGACCGCTAGACCCATCTTTGCTGCCTCGATCTCAATACTCGTAAATGCCTCATTGACGGCCCGCTGAGTTCTTCCGATTATGTCAATATCATCGGCATAAGCGAGTAGTTGTACAGACTTGAAGAAGATTGTACCTCCGGGGTTGGCTTGTGAGTTTCGTACAATTCTCTCAAGTATTATGTTAAAGAGATCGCATGATAGCGCGTCGCCTTGTCTAAGACCTTTCCTGTCATCGAACGGTTCGGTGATGTTCTTACCGACTTTGATGGAGCAGCGAGAGTTCTCCATCGTCATTCTGCACAAACGGACGAGCTTGGCAGGGATGCCAAGTCTAGACATGGCTCTGTATAACTCGTCTCTATACACGCTATCATAGGCAACTTTGAAATCGATGAAAAGGTGGTGCGTATCGATTTTATATTCATGGGTTTTTTCCAAGATCTGCCGTAGTGTGAACATTTAGTCAATGGTGGACTTTCCCGGCCTGAAACCGCACTGATAAGGACCTATCAGGTTGTTGACGATCGGTTTTAGGCGTTCACATAGTACGGCAGACAGGATCTTATATGCGATATTTAGGAGACTTATACCTCTGTAGTTGGCGCAGTTCAGAGGGTCGCCTTTCTTCAGGATCGGGCAAACGATGCTGAGGTTCCATTCATCGGGCATACTTTCGTCCGACCAGATTTTACAGATGAGCTGGTGCATGCTCCTTACCAACTCATCTCCTCCTGCCTTGAAAAGTTCAGCGGCAAGGCCGTCGGCTCCAGCAGCTTTGACGGGAATTTTGACTGCCATCGTCACTGTTGAATGGCTCATTCTGCCTGACAGCGGAATATTGGTCATCATCGCCGTTTAACAGTCTGCAGAAGTGTTCCTTCCATATCCTCAACACCGATTGCGATTCTACTACTATGTTGCCATTTTCGTCCCTGCAGGCTTCTGTTCTGGCTTTGAAACCCTGGCATGTTCTTTTTACCCTTTGGTAAAATTTTCGAACATTATTCCTGCAATAAAGTCTCTCAATCTCCTCGATCGAGCGCTTCTCATGCTCTTTTTTCTTCTTTCTGAGAAGTCGATGTTCCTCTTTTCTCCTGCGCACGTAGAGCTCGTAAGCAGCTCTAGTCCTTCTATGCAGCGCCGCTTTGTACGCCTCTTGTTTTGCTGCATGTGCTTGCCGGCATTCCTCATCAAACCAGGGGTTTCGTTGTGGTGGGCGAGAGAAACCCAGTACATCAGAGGCGGCATCTCTGATGGCTTTTTGGCAACGCTGCCACTGGTCTTCCGCATTTGCTGCTGGCGGCATAGGACTAAGATTGAGATTAGAAGAAACACGATCGGCAAAGGTTCTGGCGGTCTCTTGCGATTGTAGCTTTTCGACGTCAAATTTCCTCACAGCATTTCGTTGATTTCGCTCCGTTGTGGATATCCGCATCCGTACCTTGGCTACAACTAGGTAGTGATCCGAGTCCACGTTGGCTCCTCGGAAAGTCCGGACACCCAGAATACTGGAAGAGTGCCTTGCATCGATCGCAATGTGATCGATTTGGTTGACGATTTTTCGATCAAAGGAGAGCCATGTTCCTTTGTGAATATCGAGACGTGGGAACCGCGTACTAGCTACAACAAAGTTTCGCCCGCCGCAAAGTCGATTAGCCTGAGTCCGTTGCCGGAAGTGTTGTCGTGCAGGCTGTGCTTTCCGACCACGCTACTAAAGACTTCCTCTCTTCCTAGCTTTGCGTTAAAGTCGCCTAGGATAATTTTAACGTCGTGGCTAGGGCATTGCTCATACGTCTTGTCCAAGAGCTAGTAGAAGTCATCCTTTGTCGCGTCGTCCTTCTCCTCGTGAGGGGCGTGAACGCATATTAAGCTAATGTTGGCAAATTTAGCCTTGATACGGATAGTCATGAGGCGCTCGTTCACATGCCGGAAACTCAAGACTTCTTGCCTAAGTCTGTCTCCAATGACAAATCCGCACCCGAATAGACGCTGTCCTTGTTGTCTGTAGCAATCGCCGTAGTAGATGTCGCAGTTTTTCATACTCCTTTTGCCCGGCCCATCCCATCGCACTTCTTGGATGGCGGTAATGTCTGCTTTGAGACACTCTAGGGCCTCCGCAAGTTGTTCGGCTGCACGTGGTTTGTAGAGGGACCTAACATTCCATGTGCAGACACGAAGATCGTTGTCCTTTTTACGTTTGCATGGGTCATCAACAGTAAGATCATCCGTATCCGAGGCTGTTGGTTGCTTCGTAACCAAAGGTTTTTTACGTGGTAGGGAAGTTAACCCGACGGCACAACCCCCAACCTGGAGGGCCAGATCCTTTTTTTTTGTACCCCTAGGACAAGAGGCCTCATTAATTTCACCTAATGCACTTGCAATATTAGTCAACGGGCAACTCCGGTATAACTGGACATCATCAGCAAACATGTGAACTGAGCAATGTCTGACCAATGCAGGAAGTTCATTCACATACAAGGAGAACAATAGTGGGCCAAGGACAGAACCCTGGGGTTCACCTGCTGTTATCTTAAGGAATGAAGACAATCTATCGCCCACTGCCACACATTGCTGACGGCCAGTTAAGTAGGAATACAATAGCAGATTTAGAGAGTCCAAAGTTATTTGACAGCTTTTTGCAGAGTACAAGGTGGTCTACAGTGTCAAATGCTTTAGAGAAATCAAGCAGTGTTAAAAATGTACAACATCTATTATCCATAGCTTTACGAATGTCATCGACAACAAGCAACAAGGCAGTTTTGCAACTTCTTTTTGAACGAAAACCAGACTGGGCGGAGCTTAAAAGATTGTTCGTAGAAAGGTACCCTTGTAGTTGCTTAAGCATGGCTTTTTCGAACACTTTCGATAAGAACGGCAAGATGGATATAGGTCGGTATTCTGTGTTTACCCCATTTTGTGATTTAGGTATTGGAAGTATTTTGGCTTTTTTCCATAAAAAAAGGGTACTCGCAAGTAGTAAGTATGTTGTTGAATATCTAGGTGAGGTATTTCAAAATACTCGGAAGGAGAAGCTTCAAAAACTTAGGGTTAATGTCATCCAATCCTGTAGCATTTGACTTGACAGATAGAATTGCCTCAACTATGTCTTCATCCGTTAGATTTTCGAATCTAAAGTTTTGTTCACTATCATCATCATCTGTTCCTATTTGCCAAGATACTTGAGATTCAGAGTTAGAAGATTCCGTTAATGGTACTCCAACAGAGACAAACTGCGTGTTAAGCATATCGCAATCTACATCGCCAGCTACTTCGTTTTGCTGTTTCCCATTACCTAGTTTACGTAACTTTTTCCAAATATCTTTCCCGGACTGATTGCTAGGGCAGAGAAAAGTCTCGTAGTAGGCTTGCTTCGCATTTTGGATACGAAAAAGCTTTCATAAAGCTCCTGTAGTTTATAACGTTTCCAACGAGTATACCACCTTGATTAAAAAGTTCCCAGAATAAAAACCGTGTGGCGCTCCCATCGTTCCGATTTGAGTTCTGTTTTCTTTGTTAAGTTGGTACATCTGTTGTTGATATTTCCTCTAAATCTTAGCGTCATAGCTTGACATTTGACATTTTTTTTATTCGGTTTTCGGTATGTCCATCAGTGCTTTCAGCGATTTTTCCATTACTTCCTCTCGGCTGCTGAAACGCGTTCCCCGTAATGGGTTTTTAACTCGATTGAACAGAAAGAAGTCACAGGGAGCCAAATCAGGTGAATTCTGTGGCTGTTGGATGGTATTTGTTGCATTTCTCTTCAAAAAATTACGAATAATGATGGCACTGTGCGACGGTGCGTTCTCATGGTGCAAAATCCACGAGTTTTCTGCCCACAATTCTGGTCTCTTTCGGCGAATTGCTTCACGCAAACGTCTCATAACGCCCAATTAATACTCTTTGTTTACTCTCTGGCCTTCTGGCATAAATTCATGATGCACTACACCGTTGTAATCCATGAAAACCGTGAGCATTGCCTTCTTTTTTGACTGAAAACGTCTGCCACTGCGTTCATCATCTTCGATTGACTCACGACCACTTTTTAACCGCTCGTGCCACTGGTAAACAACCGTTTTCTTTAGAGAATCGTTGCCGAAACACTTTTCCAACATTTCCAACGTTCGCGCACCATTAAATCCGTTTTTTTACGCAAAATTTAATACAAGTTCGTTGTTGCAAATTTAAATCCATTTCTAAAAAATCGCCAACACACACAGAGATAGATGTACTCTTGGCTACGTAACGCATTACTACGCAAATGTCAAGCTATGACGCTAAGATTTAGAGGGAATATCAACAACAGATGTACCAACTTAACAAAGAAAACAGAACTCCGATTTGAATTATGATGGGAGCGCCACACGGTTTTTATTCCGGGAACTTTTTGATCAAGGTGGTATGCGCAATCCTGTTGTTGAATTAAATTAAGAATTTGATTGCTAAACCAAGGAGGGGAACTAGATTTTATAATTTTTGATTTTAACGGAACGTATTGATCGAAGAGCATTTTTATGTTGTGTTGCAAAAAAGATACTTGTTGCTTAACCGAAGACATAAAGTAAATTTGCTCCCAATCGACATTACCAATGTTGGTTACTAAGTTTTCGTAGTTTATATTTTTGAAATTTCTAAAAATAATTAGATTCTGTTCTTCACCTTTTGGTATGTCATACGTCAAAAATATGAGATCATGCTTTGAAAAACCTGAGGCTGATAACTGATTGTAGAATACGGCTTTACCGATATCACCTACAAAGAAAACATCTAGAAGAGTTTCAGCTTCTTTTGTGAAGTGAGTTGGTGTCCGCAAATTTACTGGTCTTAAACTTAGACTCCTGAAACTATCAACTAACTTAGCTGAAGTGGCGGTACTAAGCAAATCACAGTTGAGGTCGCCACATATGATGACATTGGAGACAGAACATGAAATTTCCTCTAAAATGTTTATTATCGGCGTAGCGTCAATGTTTTCGTTCGGCCTATAGATAACTCCAAGGAGTAATCGCTCTAAACCAAGGTGAAGTTTTAGGAACAAATACTCTGACGTACTATACGTATTCGATTTACATTCAAATTCGCAAGATATATCACTGCGCACATAAAGAGCTACGCCCCCTCCTACACGACCAATTGTATCAGCACGGAAAAGCCTATATCCATCAACCTCGTAGGCACTATTCGTAATTACGGGACAGAACCATGATTCAGAAACACAAATTACATCAACCTGGGAATTTATAAACAACAGACGAAATTTATCCAATTTAGGTGCCAGGCGTTGAGCATTTATATGGCATTTATATCTGCAAACTTAAAATTCGTATCATTTTATATAAATGACTACCAATTTCACCGCCAGAAAACCCATTGCTATGAAGAACACCTGGTAGCATCGATTGAGTAATTGAAAAGAATAAACATGAACAGAGAGACACAAGCGCAAACATTAACAAAAAAAACTTACAAGAGAGAACAAACAAATTTGACTAGTATAATAAATTAGGAGAGCAATTTTAATGACAAGAACAGAAATGACGGTATCTATTGTAAAATAAATTTAAAGCAGCAAGCGGTTTACTCGTTATGTGTTGGTTGTAGCAGTTCCTCTCAGTTGATGTCTCTCGGCAGCAGCATTCAAACTGTCAACATCTTCTATTACCACGCTCTCACTATCATTGCTGAATTTGACGAGCACAGATCCGGATTTCGTATAAACAGTTGACAGCTTGCCTTCCTTTTTCATACGTGTCGCAAGCTGAAGAAGAGAACGATTTCTTGGTGTTAAGCTCTCTTTTACAAACACCATCTTCCTGGATACAGCAACAGCTTCTTCTTCTTCTTCCTTTTATCAGCGAGGCTATGATCTGAAAACAAGGGATCACAACCCTCCCACTTCACCGCATTTCTATTGATCCGCCTGTGGGGTTCGCCTATTTGACCTCAGAAAATATCGGCAGGCCTGCCGATTTTGGATCACTCGGTTACTGAGGCCATTGAAATGCCGATGTCGTCGCATTTGTCTGATCCAGGCGTTTATAGGCCTGCCTTTCCTACATCGCGATGTCTTTGGAACGTGCATTGATATTGCCTTTTTAACAGGGTTCAAATGATCTCTTCTTTGAACGTGGCAATACCAACTGAGCCGGTCACGCTCTATTTTTTGTACGATGGTTTCCTTGATGTGAGAGCTTCCACGGATCTTCGAACTTCTTATTCGATCAAGCTTTGTCACTCCTGCTGTCATGCGAAGCATCTTCATCTCAGCTGCCGTTAATTTACTCTCATACTTTTTGTACATCGTCCAACATTGTGAACCGTATGTGAGCGCTGGACGTACAACTGCGGTGTAGAGCCTTCCTTTCAACTTAGGGGGCGTTTTTCTGTCACAAAAGATAGCGGAATTTTCTCGCCACTTCATCCACCCTACGCTTACACGATGATTGATGTCGTCATCACAAGTTGCTTTGCTATTGATCATAGATCCCAGATAATTGAACTTTTCGCACTTGGGAAGCACTGTTCCATTCAAATAAATGTCTGGAATAGACCTGAGTGGATCAGAGAACGGGCAGCACAAGTACTCTGTCTTTTTTGAACTAATGCGATACCCATTTCCCTCCAAAACGTCCACCCACACATCAAGTGCTCGTTGCAGGGATGTAGGATCCTCACTTATGATGGCTCCATCGTCAGCAAAGAATAACTGATGTACCTTGGGGTCCATCACTTTACCTTCAAGCAGATAATCAAGGACTGTAATAAAGAGCAAAGGACTTAAAACGCTTCCCTGGTGCACCCCGACTTTGATTGGGAACTCTTCGGTTACTCCAGCGGGGCATCCTACTTTTGTCTTTGCTCCTTCGTACATGTCCATAATCATCTGCACATAGGTTTCTGGAACCCCTCGATGTCTTAGCGCCACCCATATCAGATCTCGTGGTTGTCTGTCGAATGCCTTTTCAAAGTCAACCAATACAATATGCAAATCCCTTAAGGAATCACGATGTTTTTCCATTATGATCCTTATACTTTGGATTGCATCTGTGGTTGATTTACCCGAGACAAACCCGCACTGATCATCAGATAGCCGTATTATTTTTCGCAGTCGGCCACCTAATACCCGCTCAACGATCTTCATGGTGTGTGACATCAGCTTGATCGAACGGTAGTTATCACAGTTTCGCGTATCACCCTTCCCTTTGTATACAGGGAGAAGGTAACTTTCCCTCCATTCATTCGGCATTGGATCACCTCTCACGAATTTGGAGATGAGAATTCTGAGCCATCTGAACCCGATGTCTCCCATCTTTTTCCAGAACTCAGAGGATATCTCGTCTGGCCCAACCGCTTTTCGTTTTTTGGAGTATTTGACCGCCTCACTAACTTCTTCGACTGTAATGTCGGGTATTTCTTCACAGTTAGGGGTGGATCTTGGAAAGTATAGCCGGGGAAACTGTTCATTCAAAAGCTCTTCACAATACTGTCGCCACCTCTGCAGAATTTTGTCGTCATCCACAAGAAGCTGGCCATGAGCATTGCTAATGAACTTTGGCGAACGAATCTCCTGAGCATTCTTCCTTCTTTGGGCGGCTATTTTGAAGATAGTGGCACTCTTGTTCATATTGTGTCTTCGCAGCTCCTGGATAGCCTGGTTTGCATCAGCAACCGGGGAAAATATTTTCTCCAGCTCCCGATACAGGCCCTCCGTACTCTCTGCTTGAAGCTGAGCGCACTTCTTCTTCGCTTTTTTCTTGCAGCATCTGTATTCCATTTCGAGGCGAGCTTTTTCGTCACTATTATTAGAGGGGCACTTTGACCAAGCTTTGAAAGCCGCTTTCTTCTCATTTATCACTTTCTTAGCTTCATCACTCCACCACCATGTTTCTTTGGCGTGTTGATGGTGGCCTTTTGAAGCTCCTAGCAGTGATTTGGCCTTCTTTAAGCAAGTTCGCTGTAGGGAATCCCACATATTTTGTGGTCTGCACTCTTCATCCTCAGCTCCGTTGATGGTGTGAGAGAGATAATTTTTCATTACGAAAACAAAAGCCTCGCCTTTTTCTTTGTCCAGATTGTACCACTTGATTTTCTCAGAGACCCTTGTTTGTTTGCTTTTCTTTGGTGTTTTCATAAAAATTTCTGTTAGGATAGGATGGATACAGCAACAGCATTAAAACCAAAATCGTATCTACTAGGAAAGAAGAAAAAAAGGGGAAAACATGTATAAGAAAGGACCCTTGGGCCTGTCCTCGAATGATAAGAACTTTGTTCACACGAATTTGTTGCCAAAGATCACGGACAAACGGATGCGTTACCTAGCTCATTCAGGTCGTGAAAGGAGGGCTTTAATTAAAGGTTCCGTGAAATACTGCTGATACTCGGGCAGTGATACAGAAAGCGTGTGGTGTCCCCCTCATCGCCGTAACCTCTGCAGATGTACTATAAATTGATCTTCATTTTTACTGAGGGTTTGATTGAGAGGTTATGTTTTTTTTTTTTAGCTGAAAATCTTCTTGAGACACTATAAGACACCGTTTACTCATAGTAGTGTCAGATTTCTATTGACTAAAAACGCCCTTCCCTTTATCTTGTTTACTTACTTACTTACTTACTTAAAGGGCTCCCGACGCTTGGAGAGTCTCTGCCTGAGACTCTGCGATCCCGAATAAGCTGCTTCCAGTTGTGAAGACCAAATTTTCTGGCATCCAAGGCGGTTCGGCCTTTTTTGCCATCTCGAACCTGGGAGCTGATATTCGAAGATTCTCTTGGCTGGTGCGTTGTTCTCCATTCACTCGATGTGACCGAACCAATGTAGTCGACAAAAATACAAATATTTGGCGCAACAGCTCCTTAAAGTGCCAGGGCCTAGCTTCTTGTAACCACTCATGTTGTGTGCGTTATATTTTTCACACGAATGGAAGGGACCTACAGTTTAATGCCGAATCCGAACTACGATTTGATAAGCTTTTGTGTGACAACAATACTCTCGGATGTTTGTCAGACGCTCGCGAGAGGTGGGACCGTGAAAAAACTTTTTGGTATTTTCTGGGATTCGAACTTGGAACCTCATGCGTAGTGATCCGACACACTAACCACTTACCCCACGGCGCCCAATGTAGTCGACGTGTTTTGGCTTTTTAGACTACATCCACATCCTGGTACAACTCATAGAGTTCGCGGTTGTATCTTTTCCTCCATTCGCCCTCCTCGTATGTGGGACATAATATCCGACGAAATATTTTTCGCTCAAAGGTACCCGATATTTGCTCTGATTTCCTACTTATCGTCCAACACTCGGCGCCATAAAGCAAGACTGGTAAGATGAGCGTTCTATAGAGCATTAGTTTGGTCGGTCGAGTTAGGAGTTGTGAACCCAGTTGTTTTGCCAAACCGATGTTGCAGCGGTTTGCTAAGGTTATTCTTCGTCGGATCTTGACAAAGGTGTCATTTGTGGGATTAACGTTTACTCCAAGATAGGTAAACTCCTTAACTACCTTAAGTTGTCCAAGGTCTTGAGCAGATAATTTTTTGTTTGTTGACAACATGTAGTTATCTTGTCCTCTTTTACTTCAAGACCTACTTGTTTTGCCTGCTCTTCATTTGCCGTAAATGCCTCTACAATGGCTTGCCGGTATCTTCCGATGATGTCAATATCGTCCGCGTATCCCAGCAGTTGGATAGATTTGTGAAAGATAGTACCTTCGGTGTTTACACCTACCCTACGCACTATCCGCTCCAGCACAATATTGAAGATGTCAACCTTTGTCCCAATGTTCTTAACTGTGAATTATTCACTTCTGTCTTCGTAGTCTTTTGCGCTGACGGCCAGGAACATGAAGACCTCTCCTTCGGCCGCGGTGTTCTTTTAGCCATACATAATCGTCTTGATGCAACCCCCGTCAAATTCTCAAATTCCACTTCCTTTGAATTCGTATCAGCTAAATTGTCTGTATCCAAACGGAGCGTATACATTGTTTGCTGTTATATTCGCCCTTCTCAACCCGTCCAAGCATACCAGCTGGCCGTTGATACTGTTGACTCTCTGTTAGATATCGTTGATCCTGATGACGATTTTATAATTGTTGGCAACTTCAACATTCCGCTTTTACAATGGTCTCCATCGGAGGACGAATCATCATTTGTTCGTACTAACTCCTCCTCAGAAAAGGAAATCCTCCTTACTGATCGTCTTTTTGACTCTGGCCTTTTTCAGATCAGTGGTATTACCAACAACTTAGCTAGGCAGCTAGATCTGATTTTCTCATCCGACCCCCATAACTCCTTGGTTACCGCGAGTAACCATCTTCTCTGCACCCTAGACCAATATCACCCTCCTCTAGCTCTTGCCTTTTCGTATGAAAACGTCAACATTACCGTTGATTCTGAGAACTCTCTCTCTTTCAACTTCCGCAAAGCTGACTTCGTTAAACTTAACAACCTACTCAATAGCATAAATTTCAGCCTCTTCCTAAACATTAACACACCCATTGATATCGCTCTCGTATTCTTCTACACAGCAATCTTTGACTGTCTTCTCCAATCTGTCCCTTATCTGCCTCGAAAAAACTGCTCATCATCACCTCCTTGGTATAATTAGGAATTGCGTACTCTTCGCAATGTCAGAAACAAATTATGGAAAACTTACTTGGTATCCAAATCTGCCTCAGATTACGCATATTACCAGCAAGCTTACTCCCGCTTTTCCATCCTCTGCGAGTCCCTCTATCTCGAATACCTCGATAGAATGCAATTAAGTCTAATCACTGATCCTAGGCGCTTTTACCAATTTATCAACGTCAAAAGAAAGTCCAACGGCTTTCCTTCCACTCTAAATTTACTTAATACTTCATCTGCTGACCCTAAAGTAATCGCCAACCTCTTTGCAACCTTTTTCAGCGAATCGTATAGTGACCATGTACACGAACCGGACCTAGATTTTTTCTCCTACCTGAATAACTGTCCTCAAACCTCTCTACCTTCAATCGACGTTAGGTCTGATATTGTGCGAGAAAAAATTAATAGGCTCAAAGATGACTTTTCCCCCGGTACCGATGGTCTGCCCGCCATCTTACTAAAGAAATATGTAGATGTCCTGTGTCAGCCCCTTACAACTCTATTTCGTCTCTCACTCTCTCAAGCCGTTTTCCAAAAATTATGGAAGGACTCTTTTATTTTCCCTATCCATAAAAAAGGCAGTAAAAACGATATTTCTAACTATAGACCCATAGCCAAACTTTCCTCTATCCCTAAGCTCTTCGAAAGCATTGTCTACGACTCACTGTATTTCCACTGCAAATCCATTTTTTCCCCACAACAGCATGGTTTCTTAAAAAGTAGGTCAACAACGACTAACCTGACCGAATTCGTTTCCAAAACACTACAAGCATTAGAGAAAGGTAATGAAGTGGATGTCATTACCACCGACTTCAGCAAGGCCTTTGACAAAATCTGTTACTTAACAATTTACCTTAAACTTAAAGCCCTCGGTTTCCCACCCTCTTTCATTTCATGGCTGAGATCGTACCTAGAAAAACGCCAGTACAGGGTTCTCTTCAGATTTTCAGTATCTGACCCCATTAACGCCACTTCAGGGGTTCCTCAAGGCAGTCATCTTGGTCCGCTGATCTTTGTCTTAACTATAAACGATGTTGGTCACGTCATAAAAGATTCTGATCTGTCTATTTACGCGGATGATATGAAAATCACTAAGGTAATATCTACCCCCACCGATTCTCTCTTACTTCAAATCGATCTAAATTCATTCCACACATGGTGCGACAAAAACTTTCTAGAACTTAACGTCGCCAAATGTCAATCCATAAGATTCTCTCGTAAACGCCTCCCCCCATCCCTCAGAACCTATTACTTTCTTAGCGAGCCCGTTCCCTCAGTCTCCACTATATGTGATTTGGGTACTTTTTCTGACAGGGAGCTAAACTTATCACAACATACACTCCCTTAGAATCGAAGCTGTGCAGCGTAGGTTTATCCGGTTTGCCTTACGCGGTCTCCCATGGGCCGACAACTATATCTTACCTCCCTATGAAGACCAGCTAAAATTGATTAGCCTGCAAACCCTTGCAAAACGTCGCAAAGTCGCTTACATACTTTCGTGCACCGCACTACTGGAAATGATTTCCCTTCGCACTAACCCTCAAAACCTTAGGTCCGTACCGCTCTTTCGTCTCTCTCACCACCGCACCAACTACGGAAATTTCGAACCAATTTCCAGAATGTTACGCCTGGCAAATAACTTACAGAACACCCTAGACTTTCAATCGAGTCTATCCGCCCTTAGAAAGTCCATCTACACCTCTTCATGACCTCTCTTCTCTTATTTGCACTAACCAATCCTCGCCTTTCCCTCAACTTTTTATTTTCCCTCTCTAGTTTTTAAGATAGTTTTTAAGACCTAGCTTAATAAAAACTGTGTGGGCCCGCAGGGGCCCAACAAAAAAAAAAATAAAAATAAAAATAGTAATGTTAAGCTTAGAGTTAAGTTCTCTCGTTGGTAGTTCTTAAGTTTAGATTTAAGCTTGCTTGTACTAAGCTAAATAAATAAATAAGTCACATGACAGCGCATCTCCTTGCCGGAATCCAGTTAAGAAGACCTGTTTCCAAGTTGCACCGAACATCGCGTGTTTTCCAGCGTTACGCGACATACGGGTATCTCGATAAGTTTCGACGGTATCCCGATTTGGGCCATCGCTTGGTAGAGTTCAAGGCGATGAATGCTGTCATAAGTGGCTTTAAAGATGATGAAAAGGTGGTGAGTTTCGACTTGATATTAGTTGGATTTGCTTTAGTGTGAAAATTTGGTCTACTGTCGATCTGTCGGGCCGGAAGCCACACGGATACGTGCCGATTAGTGTGTTGCAGAAAGGTTTTAGACGTTCACACAATACGCTGGATAGGATCTTGTATGCGACATTTAGCAGCGAAATGCCTCAATAGTTCTTACAAGACATAGGATCGCCGTTTTTGAAGATGGGGCATATAGAGCTGATACTCCAGTCATTGCGCACTCTTTTCTCTGTCCGCACTTGGCTGATGACTTGGTGGATGCACCCTACCAAGATATGCCTCCGTATTTAAAAAATTCATCTGGGAGGCCATCAGAGCGGCTTTATTGTTTTTAGTTTTCTGATGGCTGCGCTAACTTCTTCAATACTGGGTGGTGGTATTGGTTCGTCATTGACTGGAAGCGGGTTCTCTTCTTACCCTATCACTCTCTCTGTTTGCTGCCCGTTAAGCAACTGCTGGAAGTGTTGCTTAAACACATCAACAATTCCCTGCGGTTCAGTAACTAGGTTGCCTTCGCTGTTATGAAGAGCCTGTGTTCCGTTTGAAACCAGCTGCCATCTGCTTGGCTTTTCGATAGAAGTTCCGGATGTTGTTGCGCTCACGAGACTTTTCGATATCCTGGAGGTGGAAGGCTGCGTGGTCCCTTTCCTTTTTACGCAGAATTTTCTTCTCTTCCTTTCTTTCGATCCGGTACTCCTCTCTCGCTGCTGTTGTCTTGCGCTTTCTTATGTGCATCTTCTGTCACCTTTTTCCGTTAAACGCACTCATCGTCATCATCATCATCATCGTTGTGGGCGCCGTGGCGTAAGTGATTAGTGTGTCGGATCACTACGCATAAGGTTCCAAGTTCGAATCCCAGAAAGTACGAAAAAGTTTTTTCACGGTCCCACCTCTAGCAAGCGTCTGACAAACATCCGAGAGTATTGTTGTCACGAAAAAGCTTCTCAAATCGCCGTTCGGATACGGCACTAAACTGTAGGTCCCTTCCATTCGTGTGAAAAATATAACGCACACAACATGAGTGGTTGCGAGAAGCTAGGCCCTGGCACTTAAAGAGCTGTTGCGCCAAATATATATATATATATTTTTTTTAAATAAAGTTATGGGAGCAATCGTGAATGCCCTTGCTATATTAGAAACAATGATATCCACAAAGACTTAGCGATAGCCACCTTGGAAGACGAAATAACAAACTTTGCAAGCAAGCTCCGTATTCGTCTTCATGGTCATTGCAACCGTGTCACACTCCAAACTTTGGAAGTGACAAACCTTACGCTCCGACTCCAAAGAACGAAACCGTTCGATTTCGCGCAATAAGAAGTAGCCACATGCAATGGAACTAACTCATCGGCTCAAATATGCATTGCTAGACAACCAGTAGAGAGAGTAGAAGATTTTCAGCATCTTGAGAGTATTGTCTCGACCGATGGTGGAACCGAACTGGATATAGTCAACAGGATCGCCAAAGCAAATTCCACGTTCGGGATGTTGTCCAAAATATGGCGAAGCAAATTAATCAGTTTGTACACCAAGCTAAGACTGTTCCGCTCCAATGTTGAATCCGTGCTGCTATATGGTTGCAGCACGTGGAGAGTGACCACTACTATCACCAGAAAGCTGCAAACGTTTGTTAATAGGTGCCTGCGCAATATCTTAAGGATTTTCTGGTCCAATTGTATCTCTAACGAACACCTTTACGAGAAAACGGGTCAGGAACCATTAGGCACCATCCAACGATGGAAGTGGCAGTGGATTGGTCACACATTCCGAAAGGGTGACAGTTCCATAGCGAACCATGCTATGCAATATAACCCTTTAACTCAGGATGGCAGAAGATCTGGCGGTCCGAGGAAAACATGGCGCAGAACACTCGAGAAGGAGGCACGGCAGTTGGGGAAAAGTTGAGGATAACTCAGACACATTGCCAGAAATCGTACACGATGGCGCGGAGGCGTAGTAGAGGCGCTAGGACCAACAAGGGGATTATGTTCTAACTCTTTATTTATTGTAATTCAGTTATAATAGTTTACAAATAACTAGGTACGAGTATATAGATTAAATTTTAAGTTTTACAATAATTCGTCTAAAATATAAGGTTAGTTAAGTTTTAGTAGGTTAAGTCCGTGTTATATGAATGCTAGCAGAAGAATGTCTTTCCAAACGTGTCGATAATTGGTGCTGACAGATGTCGTTCTCTGTGATGATTATTCAAAGTTGGTAGACTTGCATTGCTGGTAGAGTTCAGGCACAACTCCGGACATAAGTAAGTAAGTAAAAGGTTTATATCCTTGGTCGCTTCGAGGCAAAAATTTCTTCGTAAGACATTAGGTCCCGTTTGCGTTCACGTATTTTAGAGGAGAAGATTCAATGACGAAAAACTGCGTTTGAGATGGCTAGAACATGTAAACTGAATAGACATGCATCGGTCTGCAGAGTTTTCGAAACTAACCCGGGGGGACGACGCAGTAGACGGCCTTCTCAAAGAAAGTTCAAGGGGACCTCAGCCAACGAGCTAAAGACCGAGCTAAATGGAGAGGCCATCTAACTAAGTATGTAAGTCGCATTTTGCTTCGTTAAAGGTAAGAAAATATACTGAGGGTAATTCTTCTAATTGGAGGTCAGTTAATGATTGTGGAATAAATCGTTTCGAGAACTCTGTCTTTCAATCTAAGACCTTGGTATAGATATAAAAGTCATAAAAATTCATATCGCACAGGTAGATACTAGTCGATATGGACTATTTCTAATAATTACTGAAATTATTAAGTATTACTGCAGTAAATAAACAATAAACGCTGTACTTCAAAGCAATTGACTTTGAGATGCATCGTATAGTTAAAAGGTCATCACTCACAATTATACTAGCTTAACACCTCAACAAATCTGACGGGATGCCATAAGCTACGTATGAAAGGTCGACCTCTAATTGAATCGTATTAAATTTCTCGCATTTATCGAATGTTTAATTTTAATTAACAAGTCAGAGTTGCAGTAATTATATTGAATATACTGTTGCTATACAATTTAATTGCGTAAACTCTTGAACTTGATAATGCATTAGTTAACTGAACCGAAATTATATGCGAAGTGAAAGATGTATGCCTACAAAATATCTACAGTGCATAACGAAAGACGGCATTGTGTTGAAATATACTCACAACTGTTGACAAACGGTGATAATTGCTTTCTTTCAGTTCTCGGAGACAGGTCACTGCAAGCAACTGTCTCATCACATTTATTCTCATAGCTACAGGTAACACAAGTCCATTTAATGTGTTGACAAATACACTTAGATCTGTGTACTTAGTTCAACGATATGTCAATTGCTACACAATCTGTGAAAGTAACTAATCTCATTAGAAACACAAATGTACAAAACGTGCCAATCTACCGTAGGGTAGTCAACAGGTCATCTCAAATATCTCAGATAAGCTACAATTAATCTTTATACTTTTGATTGCATGTCAGGATAAGCGTGGATACTAAGCAATTATTCACCAACTACCACCATATCAATAAAAAGGGGCAATAAACTTGTTTTTTAATTACTCTACTTTGCCAAACGGAAACTTAAAACGTTTTAGCCTCTAGCTTCGCATGTCAACGAGGTGCTCCTCACCCCATTGACAATATATATTAAGATGCGAAGAAAAGACTACATAGTCTTTCATGTGAAGGATTTTCGATTCTTCTCAATACGATCTTTTCAGTGACATATCACTTAGCCTAAGCCTACCAACTCCTACTCGCAATCTTCACATGGTGACCGCTGAGAGCTTATTACCTTAGTCCGAGAAATGGGTAAACAACCCCGTTTGATTTTTAGCGGTAGCGGACGAGAAAGGGCGAAGTGTACCCTCTCACTATAGCACTTCTTTTTGCTCCAACCGGCAAACCCCCCTCTCTAGAGGGAGTCAACGGTGGCGTCTACAGTTCCAGTTAGGTTGAACTTAGTGAACATCTTGTGCGAGCTCCTTCAACGTATTCGGATCACAGGTCGGTAAGAAATTTCCAATATTAGTCAGGTGCTTGGAATAGATATATCAGCGCCTTAATGGGCCAACGGCAGCGCTCATACTCCAGTAGTGGACTAATGGCACCGGTGTACACGGCTCCACTTCCTAGGGGTATAACAAAAGGAACTAGCCTTCCAGGTTGGGAGTTGTGCTATCGGGGTAGCTTCTTTACCACGTAAAAAAAATTACTTCAATCAATTTCAGAAAAAACCATAAGCCTCGGATAAGAACGATTCAACAGGTGACGACCCCAGCAATCGAAATAAGGACAACAACCTTCGGATCTGTACGTGGAATGTTCTGACCCATAACAGACCACGTGCAGCCGAACAATTAGCAGAGGCCCTAGACTCCTATGAGGCATATATAACCGCCATCCAGGAAGTGCGATGGGATGGACTGGGCAAAAAGAGGATGAAAAACGGTGACATATACTACGGAGATAGCTACAGAGACAACAAGCAGCGCTTATTCGGATGCGGATTTGTTATACGCTGCAGACTTAGGCAAGAAGACTTAAGCTTCCGACAGATGAGCGAGCGTATTATGACTATCTGGATCAAGGCCAAATTTTTAACATGAGCCTAATATGTGCTTATGCTTCAACGAAACAAAAGGACCCTGCCACCAAAGATTGTTTCTACGAGCTCCTTGACAAAACATATGAGCAATGTCCTAAATACAACGTTAAAATCAGATTGGGCAATTTTAACGATAAAATCGGAAAGAAGGACGCTTCGGTAGGACAGTCGGTAAACATAGCCTACACGACCTCACGTCTGACAACGGACTAAGGCTAATTGATTTCGCTACAGTGCGAAACATCGCTATAGCAAGCACATGGATTCCTCATCTCAATATTAATGAACAGACATGACGGTTCACTGATCATGTAACGATCAACCAAATTGATCATATTGCGATCGACGTAAAGCATGCCTCCAGTATTCTGGATGTCCGGACCTTCCGAGCGGCCAACATAGACTCGGATCATTACCTTGTTGTAGCCAAGCTATGGATGCGGATATCTCAAACTGAGAAACAAAGAAGAATCTCTGTAAGAAAATTTACCGTCGATAAGCTACAATCGCAAGAGACCGTCAGAGTCTTAGCTGAACGCGTATCTCGAAATCTCTCAATCACGCCTATGCTACCAACATCAGGTGCCGAAGGCCAGTCGCAACGTTGCCAACATGCCATCAGAAACGCCGCAACTAATCGTGCAGGGTTTCACCTGACCAACACCGCGAAACAAAGAATGCCGGCGAATGCATATGCGTCACAACAAGAGGCATATAAAGCGGCTCTGCAAAGGAAGACGAGAGCTGCTCATGAGCTCTATGAGCAAACGAGACGGGAAGAACATAGGCTTCTCCAAAAAAGAAGAATGAGCATGAGAAGCGCGCGATCGAGAATATTGAAAGCTTATACTCTAGGAACAATGTTCGGACATTTTACCAAAAGGTAAAAAGAACGTGTCCGAGAAGCAAAATCCGTACAGTCATTTTTTTTTCATTTTCAATGCATTTTATTTTGTAATTCAGTATACCTTACGTGCTAACAAAAACGCTTAAAACTAGCTTAATTAACTTAACTATCTTATTTTAACTTACTGGCCTAATGCGAGCGCTCCAAGCTAAACTTAACACTTAACCTATGTCTTTCGACGTAACCTAACTAAATTTATTTATTATAACAACTAATTGATGAATTAAAAACTAAGAAAAATGTTTGCTATAGAAAAAAACTTAGTGAATGGACTGGTTTTGTGAACTATTTGATAAAACTTATAAACTACCTTAAAATAATCTTAAGCTAACTTAACTACGATGTGTAATTAAATACACACTTTTTTTTTTTAATAGCCAAGTGCTGTGCATGTTTTCTATGTTTTTTCTATTTTTTTTTTTTTGTTTAGCCAAGTGCTGTGCTATTGTTTTTTTTTTTTTTTAACATACCAACTTAAGACTACCTTAGAACTATGTAAGCCGGCCATGGCTATTGTTTGAAACAAACAAATAGACGACCCGCTCTGCCTCAGTTATAGGCTAACCCGGATTAGGAGGAAACGACGACGGCGTCCCCTCCCCTTCATTAAGCCACCAAAATTGTTTGTGCTGCCTACTAACATCTTGAATATCGCGGTCTGAAACTGCCCTACTGAACCGTAGTCGCTCTAGACTACCATGTGCGACGTCTCGGTCGTAGTTGAGTCGCCTATCCACAGCTTTTCTGGCGACGTGGAAGATTAGCGGCACCGCTAACTTATCCTGTATCAGACCTCTCTGATCAAGATATAGGAATGCTTCAGGAGGGATAAAGCCGTTAAGGCGCACACTCTCGTGATAGAGATTATTGGGGTAATAAGCCCCAAAGATCAGGCTATTCATTGAGGTCATTGCTCTTGCAATATGCCTTCGAATCAACTTGATCAAGAAATTATCCACTCTTATCAGATTCGCCCTGTTGTACAGGACCTCATTACGATAGAATTTTATGTACTCAGACTCTGGTGTTCTATACAAACGAAGGCAGGCCCTAAGGCAAGCCCTCTCAAACAGCCGCATCTTTTCCAACAAGCTTGGCCCCACGTTGAACCACACGGGACATCCATATGCGAGCATAGGCCGAATAAGGGCCATGTAGCAGATTACCTTCACCTTCGCATCGAGTTGGCTGCTATAAAACAGTCTCTTTGTGAGGGCAAACGCAACTTTGGCTCTGGCCAGAGCAGCATCTATATGTTTGTTAAAATATAGATATTGATCTAGCCAGACCCCAAGGTACCTGACTACACTTCGACTCGCAAGTGGCTGCCCATGCTGTCCCACGATAGAGAACTTTCGCCAATTCTTTCTCGTGTCCCTAGAGGCCCCAGACAACGGCGTTCTGAACAGGATGGTCTCCGACTTCTGAAAGTTAATCTTCAACTTCCAGTCGTCGCAGTATCTCTTGATCTTATCGAAGTCACGCTGCATAAGTATTGCAATTACCTCAATCTTAGGCCCTGATCTGTACGCGACCAAATCGTCTGCGTACGCTATGGCATGGTGTGTGAACCTATGAGATCGCTCGTGTAAATATTGAAAAGGATCGGCGAATTAACTGCGCCCTGTTGCAGACCATTTTTTACTTCAAAAGTTCCAGCAGACGTCACATTGCCATTCTTCACAATGAACTTCTTACTGGTGAGCATGTCATAAAGTATGTACAGCAGTGGTTTACTTATGCCCAGCCTGCTCAACTTGTAGAAGAGTCCCTCTAACCATACGGTATCGAAGGCCTTCTCCAAGTCAATCAGACAGGCACCCGTGCATTGCTTCTTGCTTTTGTTCCATTGGATATCCGATACCAGTTTAGACGCCGCATGTATGGTATCATGCCCCGCCTTAAAACCGAATTGATTATCCGGAATTATGTGCATGTCCTCAACCCACTTAGTCAGGGCTCTATGGATAACTTTTTCGAATACCTTGCTGATGTTCGGAAGTAGGCTTATCGACCGGAGATTCCCCGGATTGGAACTATCTTTATTTTTCTTTGGAATGGGGTTCACCGTTTCTGGAGGAAGATGTCTAAGTACAATGTTGGGTATACCATCGATTCCCACGGATTTCTTTTTCCTCAGTGATTCGAAGATCGCTTGGAGCTCTGCCTTCGAAATGAACGGGGGATGTACCCTTTCATCGGCGACGGCATTGTTTGCCATGTATCTTTCATTGAACACGGTGAAACCTGTGTTCTCAGATCGCCAGTGCTCCATGTCATTTCGAAGGTAGCAGGTCGTGGTTCAGGCAAACATTATCATTCACCTTATACACGTCCTGGAAGGTCGCTCATATAGCCTCTACCTTCTCCTGCGGATCTTCGATCACAAAGAAATTGTCATCCTCAGCTGCGTTATCTGGTTCTATACCTGCTGCCACTAGTATTTATACATTGTTCGTAGTTCGGGGGATTTTAAGACGCGGAAGATCGTTTTGATTATTCCTCCGAAAGATCTTGTTTATTTTCGGGAACATACTCGGGTTGTTGGATTTTACAGCCCGAATTTTCCTGTCCCAGTGCAAATTTACAGACAGTCTGTAATTTTCTTTAATTAGTTGCGAGAGGTTTTTAATCAACGACTTCAGCGTCCTAACCTCCTCCGAGTTCTGTCTGTCAGTAAACTGTCTGTACAAGGTCTTTAATCTTGATAGCAGTCTACTTTTATGTTCGTGCAGTGCGTCAATCGTTGCATTGCGGTATATGTCCACGTTGTCCGTGTGTTGATACCGAGGTATCGTACTGTCCATCGTTCGTATTATTGTCTCGTCCATTTGCTTTAGATATCTATCAATCTCCTCGTTTGACAGATTCCTATTAGACGGTAGGTCGAGCAAGTTCGAGGAGACTGCTCTCGTCAACTTTCTGGAGAAGTGAGTCCAACGCGTTCTACTGTAATTGTAGGCGTGCAATTGGGCGAGCTCCTCCAATTCCGCAATTTCGTTGGGAATCGTTATTTCGGCACTGAGTCCGCAATGGTCACTGTCATACACAAAAGTGTGTAAGCAGTTTAAAATTTGTCGGTCCATATCTGTCAGTTGTAACCGTACGTCGAACAGCATTAGATCCAGATAAGATCCGCTTCTGGGATACGACGGACTATCCGTCGCTTTTAAATCAAGTCGATACTCAACACTGTGCAGACCCCACCAATTGAATAGTAGGTTCCCTCTAGAATTTGGTGTGCTATTTCCCCAATTTCTATGTTTGGCGTTCAAATCGCCGGCTATAATGAAAAAATTCTCCTCCGACTCCAGCCTTAGTATTCGAAAAAGTGTCTCGAGCTCTGAAATAAAACAAGTAGGTTGGGTAGCTTCAGGAGCATAGACCGCAACCATATACATCCTCTTTCCACTACGGAGGGGGATATACACGATACATGCTTCCAGCAAAATCCGTACAGGAACCTGTAGAGATGAACATGGAAACCCCGTTGTAGAATCACAGTCGGTGCTGAGAATATTGAAACTTGACTTCCGGTGAATATATAATGGCAACGAAGACCAGCATCCCGCTGTCAGGTAGAACGAGTCATTCAACACAGGTGATGATAGTCAAAATTTTCGTCCACCTGACCAAAGCTAAAGCCAAAGCCGTCCACCTGTGGGCGCCGTGGCGTAAGTGGTTAGTGTGTCGGATCACTGCGCGTGAGGTTCCAAGTTCGAATACCAGAAAACACCAAAAAGATTTTTCACAGTCCCACCTGTCGCGAACTTCTGACAAACATCCGAGAGTATTGTTGTCTCGAAAAAGCTTCTCAAATCAATTGCCCTAGCACACGGCAAGCATTGAAGCAGAAGCGGCCAAAATAAGTTTAGCGGTAAATGAGGAACATTGCCTACCTTGGTTTTGCTATAAATTCTGAAAACGACATCAGCGCAGCGTAATCACTCCTGACAAGCCCTGTTTTTTGGGCTAATAAGACAATTCAACAGTAAAACTTTATCTCGAACAAGTAAGGACATTCTGTATAAGACCCTGATCATCCCAGTCCTACTTTACGGCGCTGAAATATGGACTTTATTGAAAGCGGATGAAGATATCCTTGATCGAGAGAAAAGTTCTTCGTAAGATATTCGGTCTCGTTTGCGATGACGGGTTTTGGAGCAGAGATTCAATGATGACCTATACGACATCGATCTAGTCAAAAAGCCCGTGTATTGGACGTGTGATATGGCTAGAACCTGTAGAGTGAATGGACACCAATGCTCCGGTCCGTGAAGTTTTCGAATCTAACCCGAAGGGATGATGTAGTAGAGGGACCCCTCGTCATAAGTTGCAGGCACAAGTTCAAAGGGACTTCAACCAACTTGAAGTGTATAACTGGAGGCAATTAGCTAAAGACCGAGCTAAATAGAGAGGCAGAGCTTCTACAATCACTTCAGCGCCGTCTTCAATACAACACCAAATGGAGACATTGTCATCATGAAGGGCGATTTGAATGCCAACGTAGGCAATGACAACGAAGGGCTCAAACTTATTGTCGGAAAGCATGGACTAGGCAACCGCAATAACAACGGCGAAAGGTGTGTGGATTTCTGCAATGCCAATCGCATTGTGATAAGTGGCGCCATGTTTGAGCACAAGGCTTGTCATAGAGTCAGCTGAGTTTCCAACGACAGGCAAGCAACCTCTAAATAAATTGACCACTTTGCCGTCAACCGCCGCTTAAGAAGCAAAGCAATCTCCTGGACGCCCGAAACAGGCGAGGAGCGATTGTGAGGATATTACGAGATCACCGTCTTATGATAGCTACTCTCCAACTACGACTGCTGCAGTTCGAAGATCCCACCGCAACACCAGAATGCACAGTTTCAGCATTGATAGACTTAGCGATCCTTCAGTGCGACCACCTTTCGCAAGGTGTGGAAGGAATCAGCAGCTCACCACCGTCACTACTCGCAACCATCAAGCAGTGCGCTGAATATCGATAGCCACTTCATCTGTCGTTCAATAGTGTCAGTGGGGAGTTTATTTGGAATGCCTAACGCAGAAGAGGTATTCCCGATAAATGTCCCCAAATGTCATGTTTTGCACAGAGGAAGGTTATCTGAGAAATTTGAAATCCAAAGTGGAGTACGACAAGGCTGTATTCTTTCACTAATACTATTCTTATTGGTGATTAGAGATATGCTTTGTGCAGCTTTGTCGACGGGAAACGGAGGAATTCGATGAACTCTTCCACCCCACGTAAACATCTTGACTACGCTGACGATGTATGCTTCCTCCCTCACAGAATTATGGATCTCCACCAAATGACAGCAGATGTGAAGAGGGAGGCAGGAGTCGTCTGTCTGAAAATGAATACGGCAAAAACTTAAATGCTCAGCCTTGGAACAAACTCAAATATGCATCGCTGGACAACCAGAGAGAGAATAGAAGATTTCCAGTATCTTGGGACTATTGTCTCGACCGATGGTGAAACCGAACTGGATAGAGCTAATAGGATCGGCAAAGCAAAGTCCGCGTTCGGGATGTTGTCCAAAATATGGCGAAGCAATGCAATCAGTTTGAACATCAAGCTAAGACTGTTCCGCTCCAATATTGAATCCGTGCTGTTATATGGATGCAGCACGTGCAGTATGATATTGCTTTCACGAAAAAACTGCAAAATTTCTTTAACAGGTGCGCAACATCTTAAGGATTTTCTGGTCCAAGCATATCTCTAACGAACACTTCTACCAGAGAACAGGTCAGGAACCAATAAGCATAACCGTCCAACGACAGAAATGACAGTGGATTGGTCACACCTTCCGAAAAAGTGGCAGTTCCATAGCTAACCATGCTATGCAATTGAACCCTTTGACCAAAGATGGCAATATACCTGGTGGTACGAGAAGAACGTGGCGCAGAACGGTCGGCAAGGAGGCACGGTAGTTGGGAAATATTTGGGAAGATCTGAGGCATATTGCCAGAAACCGTACATAATAGCGCGTAATAAAGGCCCTAGGACCCACAATGGGTTACAGGATATAAGATATACTGGAGCCACCTATGAAATGACATTTGTTTTATAGCCTACGGCTAGTCGCATTTGAGCTTTCATTTCATCTCCGTAACCAAACGCATATTGTACTCATTCACAAAAGCCGCACTTGCTACATGATCGTTCCTTTTCTTTCAGGAAGCCAGCTTATACTGAGGGGGATTCATGGCGAATTCAAATCCAATGAGCTTACGGCTATTCTAGGCCCATCAGGATGTGGAAAAACGACACTTTTAAATGTCCTAGCCGGTTACAAGTAAGTTCCAACATATTATTTCCGCCAAATCTAACACACGCATTCATCCTTACAGTGCCGCAGCAGCAACTGGACAAATCTATGTTAACCGTCGACCAAAGCAAACCAAGCTATTTCGACGAATGTCACGATATATTATGCAAGACGAAGTGCTCGACCCACATTGTACAGTACAAGAGGCTATGGTGCTAGCCTCTCACCTTAAGCTTGGAAACGAACTATCGATGCCACAAAAGATGGAAGTGGTAACTATACCTCAGTGTCCGCAGCGTTTGTTCCTTTAAAAAACAAACTCCATTCCCTTTTAGATTGACGAAATACTTTGCATGCTGCGTCTGAAAAAAGCCGCAAACACTATGGGTGAACAGCTATCGGGTGGCGAGAAGAAACGTCTCTCTATCGCTCTGGAACTGGTTAATAATCCACCAGTCATATTCCTAGACGAACCAACCACGTAAGTAAGATAAATCCAATACAAAATTCCACGCATAACCTCTACATCTCCTTACAGTGGTCTTGATGACTTATCCAGCTCTCAGTGCGTTTCACTCCTCCGGCGTGTTGCACACTCGGGTCGGACAATCATCTGCTCCATACACACACCCTCTGCCAAATTGTTCGACATGTTCGACAAGGTGTATGTCCTTGCAGACGGCCAGTGTGTCTACCAGGGTCCCACACAGAACATAGTGCCATTCATGAGTGCAATCGGACTATCTTGCCCACTTACCTACAATCCAGCGGATTTCAGTAAGTGTTTTGAAAACGCGATTAAACGCCTGCATTTGAGAGTATATGTTATGCCAGTTATTCGACACCAAATGTGAGAATATCGTGTCAAATTTAATTGGGAGCAAGTTATTGAAACGTTGTAGTTGAATAATTAATTTATAATTATAGACAATCTTCTGGTATCTGCTTTGTATAGTGATTATCGAGTTGTTGCTGCCAATGACTTACAGAGTTGACACACTGTTGAGTGAGTTTTAATTGAAAGAATACATGCAATAGAACTGATTGCTTCTTATCACTCTTGACGCTGATTCATTACGACTTCCGTTTATGGGAATTACTACGTAGACTGAATCACGCGAGGTATTCGTAATTGCTACTTGTTTGCATATGTAGTCGTAAGTAGAGCTGTCATCGAATTGAATTTGACCTTGATTTGGAAATACTTTTCAAGGCGAGAAACGATCATTGACTGCATACCTGCGAAAAGCAGTACTTACTTAGGTGACGCTAGAGTTCTGGGTGAACCTAGGCCTCAACCAACAATCCTCTCCATTTAACTCGGTCTTTAGCTAATTGCCTCCAGTTGCGCTCCAAATTGGTCGAGGGCCCCTTGAACTTGTGCGCGCCACCTACGGCGAGGAAGTCCTCTACTGCGACGTCCTTTCGTGTTAGATTCGAAGACTATGGGGGCCGAAGCGTATTCGCTCTACATATCCTAGCCATCTCAAACGTCCAATACGCAGTTTTTTTACTTTGTCGATGTCACTGTACAGCTCGTATAGTTCGTCATTGAATCTTGTCCTCCAAAACCCGTCAACGCAAACGAGGCCGAATATCTTTTGAAGAACTTTTCTCTCAATGTGATCAAAGAAGTTTTCATCCGCTTTCAATAAAATCCACGTTTCAGTGCGTAAAGCAGGTCTGGGATGATAAGGGTCTTGTTCAGATTCTCCATAATTGTTCGAGATAGGGCTTTACTGTTGCCTTATTAGCCCACAAAAAAAACAGCGATTGGCAAGAATTATTCTTCGCTTGATTAATAGCAGAGCCAATGTAGGCGAAGGTTAGGTTAGGTTAGGTTAGGTTAGGTTAGGTAGATGGGTGCCTTGTGACAAGGAGTCACTGCTCAAGACCAACAGTACGGGTCCATTGTGCCCAATCATTTAACCCTGGAAACGCTGTAAAGAAAATCCGCCGTTAGAACCACCCAGAAAGTAATATGGATCTCAGGAGGTCCGCTAGCTCAACACTACCCAAATCCTCCAGCTCCGAGAAGAAGTAACTACCAAGAGTCCTCATTCTTCTGACGAATAGGGCAGGACAGTCACACAACAGGTGACGAACATATCCAATTTCTTCTTCGTCCCTGCAGCTTCTGCAATAGTCATTATGCAGCACACCGAGTCGTTCCGCGTGAATGCCAATGGCACAATGTCTGGTAATTATGCCAGAAATGACCCGTGCGTTATAACGACTAAGTTTTACCAGAGAGGTTGATCTCTTCTTGCTGTACGCCGGCCATAGCGCCCTGGCCGTAGAGCATGTTTCCAGATGAGCCCAGCGTCTGTTTGCTCGACCGGTGGCTTCATCCTCTATTTTTTTCCGCAAGGAGCTGATCGGGATTGCTCTAGAGGGGAGGTCCCGCGATAAGTGCAACGCCGACCCTTTCCTAGCAAGCTCGTCAGCCCTTTCGTTACTTTCGATATCCATATGCCCTGGTACCCAGCAGAGGGTCACCGCATTGGCTCTGGATATCTCCTTTAAGAGTGATTTACAGCTTCTCACGAGCCTCGACCTAACTACGACAGAGTCCAGAGTCTTAACGGCTGCCTGGCTGTCTATATAGACAGTGATCGTTTTGCCAACGATATTACTCTTGCGTATAATTTCAGCAGCCTGTATAATGGCTGCGACCTCGGCCTGGAAGACGCTGCAGTCGTCGTTTATTCTAAAGGAGCGGTTTATTCCTAGGGCCTCACAATAAACTCCGGCTCCCGTGCCAACGTCCATCTTAGAACCGTCGGTATAGAAAGCCAACTCGTTTTTCTTCATGGTTCTACGATTCTTCCAGTATATTCTGTCGGGAATTCTTGTAGTGAATCTCCTTTCGAATGCTAGCGTCGGATTCATGTGATCAGTTCCCGTCAATCCGCTGGTGATCCCCCATCGGGACAGAATGGAGGCATGGTCGTAAAGGCTTGATGACCACAACCGGCCTTCTTTCAATCTTACAGCGGTTTTAGCCGCCAGACTGCTGCAGTATATGTCAAGCGGAATGAAACTAAGCATGGTTTCCATTGCCGCCGTTGGTGTTGTTCTTATTGATCCCATGACACCGATGCACGCCGCCCTCTGGATTTTGGTGAGGTTTGAAAGCAGGTATTGCCTCTCAAGTGCCGTCCACCATACTAGTGAACCATATGTGAGAATGAGTCTTACAACCGCCGTGTATATCCAGTACACCACAGCCGGTTTGAAGCCACACGTATTGGTGAAAGCCTTTTTGCAGGAGTAGAAAGCTTGCTTTTTTAACGCGTTCGGCAATATTTTCCTTCCAGTTAAGTTTGGAATCTAGAACTACGCCCAGATACCGAGCTGAACTTGAGATACTTAGTTCAGTGCCACCAATATTTGGGGGTCTGAAGGTAGGGATTGATCTCCTCTTAGTGAAGTGAGCTACCTCCGTCTTTGAAGGATTCACTCCCAGCCCTTTGCTGTTGACCCAGTTGTCCACTAGTTGTACCGCCAAATTGAGCCTTTCACTTAGGACTGGAGGAAATTTTCCCGAAACCAGGATAACGACATCGTCCGCATAGGCCGTCACGTTGAAGCCGTTCTCCTTCAGTATTACCAAGATCTCATCCACCACAAGGAGCCATATTAGCGGGGACAAGACTCCACCTTGGGGTGTTCCTCTGCAGACCCTTCTCCGGATGGTTACATCTCCTTGTGTTGAAGATATTATCCTTGATTGAAGCATCTGCGCAATCCAGTTGCAGAGGCCGGTGCTGACATGTGCTCTGTGCAGACTGCTCAGAATTCCGTTAGAGCTGACGTTGTTGAACGCTCCTTCAATGTCCAGGAACGCCCCAAGAGTGAACTCCTTGAAGTGGAGGGATCTTTCTATGCTCGATACGACCCGGTGGAGTGCCGTGTCTACCGATCTGCCGCAGATGTATGCGTGTTGTGATTTAGATAGGTAATCATCGCCGATCACACCTCTTATATATACATCTATCAAACGTTCCAAAGTTTTCAGCAAAAAGGACGATAGACTGATAGGTCTCATTCTATGAAGATACGTTTGAGCCATGGAATAGCAATATCCACTGACTCTTGCAGCATCACAGGTGGAATGTTATCCATTCCTGGTGCCTTATATGGAGCAAATGATTTAATTGCATACGCTATCTTGTCATCATCTATTATATAACCCACCTCTTCCGCACTTATTCCCGATGTCGTCTCTGGAATGGTTAGATCGTCTCCAGAGATTGATATACATCCAGTAGCATATCCAGCGTTTCCTCGTGTGATTCTGCCCAGGTGCCATCGCTTTTCCTGATATTGGATTCCGGCGTTTGTGTCTTGGCCAGAAACTTCCTTAGGCGGGACGCTTCGTTTGTTGATTCTATAGATACGCAAAAGGACCTCCAAGAGTTCTTTTTTGCGAACCTAATCTCTTTCTTGAGGAGCTTCACGCTTTCTTTATAGGTGGACCACTCGACGACCCCCTCCTTAGCGAGGTTCCACCCTACTCTTGAAATACGAATGAGTTCCGCTATTTTATCGTTCCACCATGGTGGACGCATTTTACCGCTAAGCCTACTAACCGGACAGGACTTCTCGAAGGATTGCGTAAGGGAACCAGTCAGTGCATCGACTGCATTGTCAACTGCTTCAGTCAAGTCGAGGTCTTCAGTGAGGTGATACACTGATTTCCTCAGTTCTCTCTTGAATTTTGACCAGTTGGCCCTGCGCGGATTTCTGAAGGTCCCACTCCCATGAGTAGTAAGTTGTAGCTTGAAGAGTATCCAACAGCGGTCAGATAGTGACGCCTTGATGGAGATTCTCCAGTTAACAACTTCAACAGAGCTCTGGCCAGAAAAAAAAGTGATATCCAAGACTTCACTTCTATTAGACGTTACAAAGATGGGGTCATTGCCTCTATTACAAATAATAAGATTGGTTTCAAGAATATAATCAAACAAAACTTCACCTCTAGCATTGATGTCGGTACTACCCCACAGAGTATGGTGGGCGTTGGCATCACATCCCAAGACTAAGTTTTTATCACCTTTTTGAGACGCTGATATGAGCGACCTCAGATTTTCCGAGGGGACATTGATGCCGTCATCGTAGGGTAGGTACGCAGACGCCACCGTGCAGTTTCCATTCAACCCTCTCACGTTTACCACTGGCAAGTCGTCGGAGCTGAAATGAGATAACATTAGTATGTTCAAACTCTTTTTGGCCACGATACACGTCCTAACCTTGCCAGCGTCGCTTCTATAATATACATTATAGTTTTTTGACCCTAATCTCATCACGCGATTGTTATGAATCCACGGTTCCTGGATTAGGGCCAGCTTCAAGTTGTCGGAGGCGACCGCACTATGATGAAGATTGATTTGCACTACCTGCATCGGTTGTCGCAATCTCAACTTCCATGGCGTCAGTCGCCCCATCGTTCTCCGCACGTTGAGTCCGCTTAAGGAGCTTTAGAGTTACCTCTCCCGCTCCATAGCACAACCTCAACTGCTTGTCTGCCAGAAATGAGGCCGGGGGTTCATTCATAAGAATGATGAATCCCTTGGTCCCATTCTTCGCCTCTTCCTCCCCGACGGCCTCCCAGCCCTTCATATCAGTAGAAGGGTTCTGGGCTTTTAGGAAGCCGAGGATCTCTGTTTTGTCCACACCCCAGTCAGGAACACAGAGCCTTCCCTTGGGCATGGTGGGTATCTCCTCTGGGGGTACCGCTCGCAATGCAGCCCCCTCCCAGAGTTTAAAACCGCGAACCGTGGCCTTCACGAAGTCAAGCGATAACTGATCCTTGCAGTCTATCATAATGACCCCACGATGCCACTTCGCTCTCCCTGTGGATGCAGTTCTGTGGGTGCAGTTCCGACGGCATTCTTTCGAATACGGTCGAAGATTGCTCCAGCTAAGGCCTTTTCAATCATCTGACCACATTCTTGGGAATACTGGCCACTAGGTTTTCCGAAATCCACCACAGCTAGCTGCAGTAAACTTCGAATCGCCCCGCTGAAGAGCATCCCCGTATCAGCCTTCGACCTTTTGGGGGGATTTTTTGTGTCCTCCGAAGACCTAAGCCTCTTTGACACAAACTCCTCCCGCCTGGTCTCGGCCATCCTACGACAAATGTTCAGCGGCCCTCGAGGTTTCTGGCTGAGCCCCAGCAGGACCTGCCTTAGCGGCAGCGGTCTTGCTGGTTTTCATTTTTGCGGTTGCTCCTTTTCCGCCAAGGTTTGCCTTAGGGGCAGCGACCTTACGGCTGGCCTTGGTTACAGCAACGCTCTGTTTAGGCGCAGGCCTCGTCAGAGCGTCCTTTGCTATTGTATCAATAGCTCAGGCCAGGAAGTTCTTTTCCTTCTCGGAGAGGGAAGAGGGATCTTTTGCGTCCAGCACCGACTTGACATACGTCGCTCTACGGAACAACCGCCGTCTCATCTGGCCTAGAGAGACCTTCTTCCCTCCCTTCGGTTTCCGGGGACCCTCGGATGGATCTGCTAAAAGCCGCTCCTCCATCTCCATAGAGATCTCCTCATCCAAGCTAGCTGCCGATGGTGGCTGCAGCTCGGCCAGTACCGGTACGCCCACGGGTAGCGTATCAGCTTCCGGACTGGTGTCATCTGATGTTGTTGTTGTTGTTGTTGTTGTTGTTGTTGTTGTTGTTGTTGTTGTTGTTGTTGTTGTTGTTGTTGTTGTTGTTGTTGTTGTTGTTTTTTTTTTTGGTTTTGTTTTGGTTCATTTTTATTCCCACGAGTATGCCCGGAAATTATAGTTCGCCCCGCCAGAGCCGCCATGCCGGCGTAAGGCATTCACTATACACAGACCTCACCTGGGCATCTGTGAGAGCTCGTTAGTGGTTGGTTTTGTGTATCCCCCCAACCTTTCATCTTTCGGCACGGTTTTAAAAAAGCGCTCCCACCACCGGTAGAATTAGAGAGACTATCTCTTGGTTTTTTGGACCCCAGGTAGTCTAGGAGTCCGGCACTCGCCGACACATCTCCGCAGAAAACCTTCAGCCCTACTTAAGCCCCAGCACCGCGACAAGGTGGATAGTCATCGCTGGGGAAAGGTTAGCTTAGGTTGAAGCTAAGAATCGCCAACACACTTAGACCAATAATGAGTAAAATTCTGTCCAAGGAGCATTCTAGCCCGTCATTTATTAAACGGCCAGATGGGACTTGGACGGACTCCTCTAGCGAGTCACTGGAACTTTTAATGCAAACACACTTTCCAGGATGTAGTAATGAGATTGCCCTCCCACCAGTAGCTCAGGTCGCGCAATCTTCTTCCTGGAATGACATTAAGACAACAATTTCAGCCGTTAACACCTCCTGGGCTATTAACAGCTTCTCTCCCTATAAATCGGCCTTGACGACATTCTCCCTATTATGCTGCAAAAAACACTGGACCAGGTGGTCCCGTGGCTAGTTCCGATCTACAGAAGCTGTATTCTCCTAAACCACGTTCCCCTGAGCTGGAGGCGTGTTCGTGTCGTGTTTATCCTTAAAGCTGGGAAGCGGGGTCATGGATCCGCAAAGGATTTCAGACCCATTAGCTTATCCTCTTTTCTTTTAAAGACGTTGGAACGCGTCTTATATTTGCATATCCGAAATACCCTAGATAAATCCCTTCTATCCAATTCTCAACATGCGTACACTAAAGGGCGATCGACAGAGACGGCGCTCCACGAAGTTGTGCGAACGAAAGAAAAGACAATCCATTTCAAACAATATACCCTTGCTACCTTCTAAGATATTGAAGGTGCCTTCAATAACGTCAGTACGGAATCGATTCAAGAACCTCTGATCCAACTGGGTGTGGAAGAGTTTATTAGCAAATGGATATTGACAATGCTAAAAACCAGAATCAATCAATCGAATCTCGGCAACAGCAGCTCCACCATATCTCTTGTTAGAGGAACTCCTCAAGGTGGGGTCTTATTTCCTCTTCTATGGCTTATGGTCATCAATAAAATTTTGTGTAGACTTGATAGGGATGGAGTTAAGGTTGTCGCGTATGCGGATGACGTGGTAATACTGGTATCGGGGATGTTTCCATCGGTAATCAGTGAGATTATGGAAGGTGCCTTGGGCAAGATTAGCTCATGGCCCACTGGATGTGGACTCAGCGTCAACCCAAGCAAAACTGAACTGATGCTCTTTACCACTAAAACCAAAATACCGACTTTTACGTTTCCACGGCTAAATGATCATCTACTCTCCCTATCCTCCAGTGCCAAGTACCTAGGTGTGGTACTTGATCCAAAGCTAAGCTGGAAGCTTAATATTGAGCAACGGGTAAAGAAGGCCTGTGTGGCTTTCTATGCCTGCAGCAAGACCTTTGGCAAGAAGTGGGGACTTCGCCCGAGATGGTCTTATGGATGTACACTGCCGTGGTGCGTCCCATTCTTTCCTCTGGATCGCTAGTCTGGTGGCCTGCGCTAAGGAAAGCTTATAACATGAAACTTATCAACAGGGTACAAAGAACTGCGGCTATAGGCGCAACGGGTGCCATGAGGACATGTCCAACCGATGCCTTGAACGTTATTCTGCACCTTTTACCACTCGATCTTCACATTATGCAGCCATCATCATGTAGTGCGGTCAGGCTTAGGGAAACGGGATGCTGGTGCACCAATCCGTATGGTCACAGCAATATCCTGAATTTGCTACCGCGGGATCTGGTAGCTAATCTGACCGACTATATAACTCCCACAGTGAACTTTAGAAATGACGTCACGATCAGGTTCCCTACCAGGGCGGAATGGGAAACTGGCATACTGATAAATGAGTTCGAATCAACAATTTTCACCGACGGTTCAAATATGGACTGCGGGGTAGGGGTGGGGATATTCTCTGATTCCTTCAATATTTGTAGGTCGTACCGGCTTTCTGATTGGTGCAGTGTCTTCCAGGCGGAAGTCTTTGCGCATACTCAAGCAAACCTCTACACCCCAAAATACCATTGCCATCCTCATTGACAGGCAGGCGGCTATCAAGGCTATAGTATCTGCTACTACATCCTCAAGGCTAGTAGAACATTGCAAAAAAGAACTCGCCTCGCTTAGTCACCGGCTAAGGATCTGTCTTCTTTGCGTTCCGGGTTACAGTAACATTAAGGGGAATGAGCGGGCTGATGAACTCGCGCGGCAAGGATCTGCCCTTGATGCTTCACTAGCAAAGGAGGTGAACGTCCCGTTGGGGCTCCCTAAGGGAGGCATCTTCGCGCACTTTCTACTAAAGAAAGAAAAAGAAAATGGAGTTAATACCGCTTCAGCAACATCCATCGAATACTTCTGTCCCATCTATTCAGGAGTCGTCCTTGTCAACACCTAAACATGATAAAACAGATCCGACATGCTAAACAAGCTCTCACTCCCTGTTGCAATTTAAACCTCCACAGCAGAAAAGAGTTCTGCGTTCAAATACGATTCCACTGGCGGACATTCCTGCTAATGACGTGTCAAGCGACAAATCTCCAATTGATGACTCGTCCTCGTTAATTCCTCCATTTAGTTGCAACGATGACCCCCCACCTCATACTTCTTCACGGCAGGAATCGTTGCTTCTAACATCTTCTTCCGTCAACCTAGTGGTTGTGAAAAAGCCTCCTCGTAGAACTATCTTCATTTCAAGACTCTCTTCTCCTACCTCAGTCAACGATATTATGAATTACATCAGCAGCAAAATGTCGGTGCATTCATCCCTTAAATGCATCAAGTATAATTTTAAGGAACCCCGCGAAATAGCATCTGTCAAACTGCTAACTCCTGACTCTCACTTCGAACTGCTTCTATCGAGAGAATTCTGGCCTGATGGGACTTTAGTCCATGAATATGTTTCTCGGACTAAGAACACGTCTTCCACACAGACTTCAGTACCTGCACCAGTAACGTCGCATCCAAAAAATGATTAGGTGTTCATTTAGGCATTCCTTATCTGTCTGTCTGAGTGTCTTTGTGTATATTACCAAAAACGTTCGAGGGCTGCGAACTAAGACATCCTCTGTATACCTTAATTCCCAAAAGCTCCCCTATGACATTTTCGCCCTACACGATACTAATCTTACTCAAGATTTTAACAGCAATGAATTGTTTACTTCCGATTTTAACGTTTTTCGAGATGATGGTCTAGGAAAAGAGGATGATTCTTCGGGTCGAGGTTTTCTTCTGGCAGTTCATAATCGCCTTGACTCGACACTAGTTAAAACCTCGCTCACATCTAATTTTGAGTACATTTGTGTCAAAATAACAATTTTAAACCACAACATTTTTATCCTTTGCTGCTACATTCGACCTTGCCAGCCCATGCAGAGCTACCAGCTTGCCATAGACGCGTTCGATTCGTTGCTTGATATTATTGATCCTCGCGATACCGTCTTAATTCTGGGGGATTTTAATTTTCCCGACCTCCAATGGGCTCCATCTGACGATCAGTCCCATTATACTGCCATAAACCCCTCTTCAGAAAAGGAAATCATTTTCATTGACTGTCTCTCAGATTCCAGCTTATATCAGTTGAGTGATGTCACTAATAACCTAGGCAGACAACTTGATCTCATTTTCTCGTCAGATGCCGAAAACTGCCTCGTTTCAGCGAACAAGCATCTCTTATCCAAATTGGATCATTACCACCCTCCTCTAGCTCTTACATTGTCTTACAATAATAATAAAAATACTGTACAATCAGAGTACTCATACAGCTTTAATTTTCGCAAGTTTCACAAAACTTAATAACCTTTTAAGCGCTATTAATTTCAACAGTATTTTTAACAGTACACATATTTCTGGCGATAATGTACTTGGATTGTTTTACTCTGAAATGTTCAGCTGTTTTATGCAAACCGTCCCATATATGCCACAGAAGAGTTTTTCGTCCTCTCCACCTTGGTATACTAAAGAATTACGTTCACTTCGCAACAGTAGAATTAAGCTCTGGCGCATCTACCTCGAATGTCGCTCTGATTTTAACTTCTCCAATTACTTTCTTGTACATACGCATTTTTCCGAACTCTGTGATTTCCTTTATAATGTATATATTGACCGTATGCAATATGACATTATCGCTGACCCCAAACGATTTTTTCATTTTATTAATACCAAAAAAAAGTCAGACAGCTACCCTTCGACTCTGACATTCTCCAATACATCGTTGAGCGATCCTAAAATAATAGCAAATTTATTCGCTCATTTCTTTAGTCAATCGTTCTCCAACCACACATCAGAGCCCGACTATTCTTACTTCTCTTACATGAGAGATTGTCCCCAGACCTCTTTAACTTCAATTGACATAACAGTGGCTCTCGTGATAGAAAAGATCCAAAAACTTAAATGCGATTACTCCACCGGCCCGGACGGTATACCTGCCGTAGTTTTAAAAAAAAAATGTGTAAACTCCTTAGCTCTACCCCTTACGACTCTGTTTCAACTGTCTCTCTCTCAAAGCGTCTTTCCTATGCTTTGGAAAAGCTCTTATATTATCCCCCTTCATAAAAAAGGTGCAAAAAACGAAATCTCGAACTATCGTCCTATAGCTAAACTCTCCTGCGTACCCAAACTATTCGAAAGTATTGTTTACGATGCAATGTTTTTCCATTGTAAATCTACATATATTTTCCCCTCACCAACATGGTTTCTTAAAGGGAAGGTCTACAACCACAAACCTAACCCAATTCGTATCCAGCACCCTGTGCGCATTGGAAGATGGCAAGGAAGTCGATTTTGTTGCTACCGATTTCAGCAAAGCCTTTGATAAAATTTCGCATGCAATTGTATTTTTTAAACTCAAAGCTCTCGGCTTTCCGTCTGGGTATATCGCGTGGATCGAATCCTACCTTCATGAACGTAAATATAAAGTCCTTTTTAGATCATTTGTATCCGATCCATTTATGCCCCCCTCTGGAGTACCCCTAGGTAGCCATCTTGGTCCCCTGATTTTCATTTTGTCAATTAATGATGTTGATGGCATAATTAAATATTCCCACCTACATATCAGTTTATGCGGACGACATGAACATTTTTACACACATCTCCACACCCACTGACTCCCGTGCTCTTCAAACTGACTTGAATAGCTTTTCTACTTGGTGTAATAAAAACTGTCTTGAGTTGAATGTCAACAAATGCCAAGCTATTACTTATTCCCGGAAGCGTCTTCCGACAGACCCCAGAACGTATGCGATTTGCGACGAGCCTGTTCCCACTGTCACTTTTCTCCGTAATTTGGGCGTCATATGCGACAGTGAGCTTAATTTTCGTAGCCACATTAACAATATTATTAGCAGGGCTAATTCTGCGCTAGGTTATGTGAAACGTTGGTCCAAGGAATTCTCAAATCCTTACGTCACGCAATCGCTGTACTTCACATTTGTAAGACCAATTCTTGAATATGCCAGTCAAGTCTGGTCTCCCTATCACGATACACATTCACATCGAATTGAGTGTGTCCAACGGAGGTTCATCCGCTTTGCTCTACGCGGAGTCCCGTGGCCTGACAGATTCAACCTACCTCCTTATGAGCATCGGTTAAACTTGTTAAACATGCAGTCGCTTGAAAAGCGTAGAAAAGTTGCCGATATACTATTTGTACATCAACTATTAACAGGCAATATTGATTGTCCTATGCTGCTCCAAACCATTTCACTCAGCACCAACCCACGTTTTCTGAGATCAGTACCTCTCTTCTGCCTCAAGTTTCACCGTACAAACTACGGCTGTAATGAGCCTATGTCTCGAATGCTTCGTTCTGCTAATGACTGTCAGAACCTTTTTGATTTCCAGTGCAGTAAAAACACCCTTAGGAACTCCCTTTACTCCCCTTCCTCACTCAGGTCTTGATATTTGTAAATTTTAACTAGCTTTTAAGTACATATTGTAAATTAGATTTAAGTTCTTTACAGCTTGTATTAAGCTAATTAAATTAAATTAAATTAAAGGCGGATATTAGATGGCAGGGGGTGCGGAACTGTGTCATCTCCAGGCAAATGTGGCCCAAATACTCCCTGAAAAGAACGCAAGATCTACTAAACAGAAACCGTACAGATATCGCAAGAACTCTGGCAGTTAGTACTGGCCACTGGCCCATCGGGGTTCATGCGGCCAGAATAGGCATTGCATTTAATGCACACTGTCGCAGCTGCAATACTGCTGATGAAATAGAAACAATCTTACACTTCCTCTGCAAGTGTCAGGCTTTAGGAAAGGCCAGACAGCGCACCTTAGGTAAATTCTTTTTCGACAACCTTATAGAGCTAGCGGAGATTAGCATTGGGGATATTATCAGCTTCCTCAATGCAACGGGGTGGATTTGAATAATCCTTCCCCCTTTTTCTTCTTCTTTCCCCTACTAGTTAACATCCGTCAGGTCACTTGAGTTGTGATAATAAAACGGCGCTTCTGCGCTAATTAAGTGTCGGCATGGTTTGCTGTCACAACCACTCATACCTACCTACCTACCTAGACCAATAATAGGTCCATTGTGATACCACATGGATCATGGTAGAAAGCTTCTCTACCTACTCGTTAAATCATTTTGAGTTTCTTTGAAGCGTAGGAGGCTCTTAATGTCGATATATATCAGGTCGTCTATATCGTTGTAATAGGTGGCTCCTACGTGAAGCTTCTTTCTGCGAGAGAGAGCTGGGCCGAAACAAAGAATGTAAGGAATAGTTTAATTCTCTTTTTCGTCGTTCGGAAAAAGGCCCAGCCTTGTAGCATGCAGTGTCCAGTCATGACACCTATAGTAGTATGTAGTTCCTATATGCAATGTATTGAGAGAAATCAAATTCACGCTTTAGATCCAGCTTCTGCCAAATCTGTTTCGTCGCTAGACATGTTAATCCACTTGTGCACCTAAGATTTGAACTCTCGACAGTATCCAGTTTTTAAGTTTGCGAATAGCGATTGGTTTACGTAAGGTGCTTTTATCCGACAGGATAGGTATAGTTGTTCCTATTCTGGCGAGTTCATCGGCCTTACAATTCCTTGGAATTTCAATATGCCTTGGCACCCAACACAGGTGAATATTGAACTGCTCCGTCATCTCCGCAAGAGACGATCGGCAGTCTAGAGCTACTAAAGAATTTATAGAGATCGATTCCAGGGATTGGATTGCTGCTTGGCTGTCGGAAAAGATGTGGATATCTCTAGCAGATATCACCCTTTTCTTAAGACGAGATAAGACTTCTTTAAACGGCATTATTTCCACCTGGAACACGCTACAATGACTTGGTAGATGGAAGGAGAGCATAAGATTAAGCCTGTCAGAGAAAACACCACGAACTCCGCCCTTGGTTTTTGAGCCATCAGTGTAAAAGTGGATTGACCCATCGTCTAAAAAAATATCATCATTCCAGAGTGATTTGGAGGGAATGGTGGCGAGGAAGTTCTTGTTAAAATTTAGACACGGGATGGTGAAGCCCGTGTTTTCGTGAGAGATTTTGAGTTTATTCAGAATGGAAGCTGTTATGTATTACGGGTTCGGAATAAAAGAAAACGGTTCACTTATAAACGGAATTCATTTATTAACCAAAGACTAACAGAAATTCATGTATGTGTTAAAAGGTAGATGCTGTCATCCTGGTATTTGTTGATGGAAGTCTCCACTATCTAAGTAGGTAGTAAGAAAGATGATAGTGCCGACTTTTGTGACAACCGGAGTTGCCATTATGCTTATGCAACAGAAGCGTAGCCAAATTCTCTCTAAGTATTTTTCTTTCTTTCTTTCTTTCTCTAAGGCTGCCCACGAGACGATCAACCCGTATGTAAGTATCGGTCTAATGACCGAGATGTAGAGCCAGTGAGTGATTCGAAGTTGTAAACCCCATTTATTCCCAAAAGGCTTTTTACAAGGGAAAAGTGCTAGTGTTGTTTTCTTTACTCTTTCTTGAATATTAGGTTCCCAGCTTAATTTGTTATCCAGGATAAGACTGAATAATTTTGCTGTGTTAGAGGAGGTTAAGCTGATACCATTGAGAGATAGGGTGGGTCGAATAACGGAGGGGCTTACACCATACCATGACGAGATGTGCAGTCACGCAAGGGAATGTAGACAAAGTCCCTTACATACTGCCTCGAAGTTATGGCTGCGCATTGTGACGTTCTGTCGAATTCGTCAGTGTTGATTGTCCTTTCTTATTCACAGCATATACTATCGCTACACCCCTTTTGGCCGCTTCTACTTCAATGCTTACAAACGCACCGGTGACAGCCCGCTGAGTTCTTCCGATAATGTCTATATCGTCGGCGTATGCATAAAGTTGTACAGACTTTTGATAGATTGTGCCTCTGGTGTTAGCGAGTGAGTCCCGCACAATCCGCTTAAGTACAGTATTAAAAAAATCACATGACAGCGCGTCACCTTGCCTAAAACCCTTTTTGACACCAACTGCCTCGGCGACGTCATCACCGACCTAGGTGAAGCAGCGAGCGTTCTCTATCGTTATCCTGCAAGTTTGGCAGGTATCTCCAAAGTAAATATAGCCCTATATAGCACTTCTCTATAGATGCTGTCATAGGCGGCCTTGAAATCGCCCAATGCGATCTTAATGTCGCATTTAGGACATTGCTCATATGTTTTGTCTAGGAGCTCGTAGAAACACTTTTTGGTGGCAGGGTCCTTCTCTTCCGTGGGGGCATGAACACATATTAGGCTTATGTTAGCGAATTAAGCCTTGATCCGGATAGTCATAATACGCTCGCTCACATGTCGGAAGCTTAAGACATCTTGCCTAAGTCGCTTATAGCAAATCCGCATCCGAATAAGCGCTGCCTATTGCCTCTGTAGCAATCACCGTAGTAGATGTCACAGTTTTTCATCCTCTTTTTGCCCGGCCCATCCCATCGCACTTCCTGAATGGCGGTTATATCTGCTTTATAGGAGTCTAGGGCCTCTGCTAATTGTTCGTCTGCACGTGGTCTGTAAAAGGACAGAACATTCCACTTACAGATCCGAAGGTCGCTGTCCTTATTTCGTTTGCTGGGGTCGTCATCAATTGAGCCGTCCTTATCCGTGGTTTTTGGTTGTTTCGAAACCATTCGTTTTTTTTATGTGGTAGGGAAGTTACCCCGACGGCACAACGCCCAACCTGGGGGGACAGTTCCTTTCGTTATATCCCATGGATGTGGGGCCGAGTACACTGGTGCCAGTAGTCCACTACGGGAGTATGAGCGCTGCCGTTGGCCCTTTAACGGCTCCTCCGCCACCATCTCTATTCCAAGGTCCTGACCAAGATTGAAAATTCCTTACCGACCTGTGATCCGAATACATCGAAGCAGCTCACGCAAGGTAGTTCAATCTAACTGGAACTATAAATGCCACCGTTGACTCCGTCTAGAGAATTCGTAGAGGAAGTGCTCTCCTGAGAAACCACTCTTCCCCCCATCTCATGTGCTGCCACCAAGAATCCTCCAAGCGGAGTTGGTTACCCATTTCTTGGATTAAGGTACTTGGCACCCAGCTGTCACCGCGTGGAGGTTGAGAGTAGGAGTTGGTAGGCCGCAGCTAAGTTTTTTTTTTTTTTATAATTTGCGCGCACTAAAAGGGTTATGAATACCCTTAACATGTTTACACACAATGCGAGCGTTGGAAAGGATAGAGAGAGGGAAAGATTTTGGTGTAGTAGTTCTTGAAGCTTAGTTGTTTATACTTCAGAGATTCTCCGAGGGTGGCGTCCAGATAACTGGGGAGATTTTTGTTATAATTTTTGTCTTTGTTTCTGATTCACAGTACTTTTTACCCGATAACCGATATCAAGTGCAAATCACTATCAACAGAGCGAACAATTTTTCCAGCCACATGACCAAACTACTGCCAGTGTTATGCATTCGCGGTAGTGTTCACACAAGCTTTCGCAAATGATCGGACTGACTTTATATATTTCATGAGAAATAAATAAATGCTTGCTGACATCAGGATTTGAACCATGAACCATTCGTTGAAACGCTTGTGTTTTCATATAATCGCATGCACTACCGTTTGACCAGCCTGGTATGGCATTATGTGCATGGACCCAGCAGAGCGTTTCCTCGACAACACTTCACAAGCTTCGATTTTGTTTCTATAGCAGAAACAACTTTTATTGCTGCCTGGCTGTTGATAAAGAAGGTGATACCATCTGGTAGCATATCCCTTATCGCAGACTCACAAGTGGCTGTTGTCACTACTAAGACCTCCACTTGGAAGACTTCCATATATCCAGCGGTTCGGAGGAGATGCCCGAACCTACGCCAGTGTCCATTTTAGAGCCGGCTGTGTACACTACTATGGATTGAGCGTTAGGTACATGATCAGTTTTCCATGCTTCCCTGCTAGAATAGGCGTAGTACCCTGTGCAGTCTGTATTAAGTACACGGTCTAGATATTTCTGTTTAATCGTTCGATGACTCTTTGCATTTGGTTTTTAGTTATCTGATCGGCTTATTTTCAGGGCACTTATAGCTGCCGATGATTGCATGAAGCGGAAGCAGGTTGATAATAGCTCCCCAAGTCCTGCAGTTGGAGTTGTTCTCATTGCACTCGTGATACTGATGCATGCTAGCCTTTGCACTTTCGTGATGGCCATTAGGTTGTTGGTTTAGTTAATAGACTATCACCACAGTATCAATAGCAATCACCGCCACAGTTTGCATCTTCTTTTTGCCCAACCTGTCCTTCGCAGGACATTGCTTTTCTTATTTACTTTGTACTAGTCTATATTATCCGCTAGTTATTCAGCTATGGTATCCAAAACTCAATTCATCCATCTTAGCGTTGTGGTTGTGTTTAAACCTCTAGAACCGGGGAACAAAAAGAAACCCACATTGATCAAGTAAGGGCTCATCCATCACCGTCTCTTTTAAACCCTGACACAGCTCTAAGAAGGCTTACAGAAGATGCTTGGAAAGTCAGCTTAAAACTCAAACCTATGTACGGAAAAGCGTATATTTAATAAGTAGTTCCACTGGACTATGACTGTACGCATGACAGTTGTTTTCATGCTCCCACCGCCTAGTACGAGAAAGAAGGTGTATATAGTTCAGTGCAACCTAGACTGCTAAGAGCAATAAATTAGATATCTATCCAACGAATACTTACGAGTGAAATCTCTTTCTAGTTATTGAAGTGGCTGGACGTGAATATGGCAACGAGTTTCATGAAAAAATGGTTGCCGCTGTCGAGAATGGCAAATGTCTGCTATGGACACCGGAAACTGAATATTCCACCATAAGTGCTTCTCGTGAAAAACTCAAATCCATCGAAGAATTCGAGGAAGAGATCGATCCAAAACTTCTTAAATCCAAGTGCTCGTGGCTGTTTCAATTCCGATTGCTCTTGCGTCGGATGCTCATACAAATGTGGAGAGACAAGGTAAGTGAAGTGACCCAGATTTTAAGTGAAATCATTGCCACTGACCGACCGACATCTATTTCACAGTCCTACATAAAACTGAAATTCTTTCTGACTATTGCTTTGGGAATAATAGTCGGTGGAATCTACGATGGCGTCGGAAACGATGCAACAAAGGCTTTGTTCAATTTTGGATTTGCATTCACGATCATCATTGCTTACTTGTACCTGCCCATGATGCCAGTCTTGCTGCAGTGTAAGGATAATCGCACAAATCTTGTAGACGTTGTTTGAGAACTTCTTCTTATTTTCAGTTCCCACTGAAGTTCGACTTCTTAAGCGGGAGTACTTCAACCAGTGGTACCGCCTTAGCTCATACTACCTAGCGATGGTTTGCTCAAAAATTCCATTCATGTTAGTACTGGCTATGATCTACCTGTCAATGATCTATCTGATGTCCAACCAACCGCTAGAACTTAATCGATTCTCAATGATTTTTCTGATCTCCATTTTGACGGGAATGACATCGGATAGCCTGGGCGTTCTTATTTCATCACGGTTTAGCATAGTGGTAAGTGGCGCCTTCTATGCGCCTAGTCAAATTTTTGCTAAATTTTCTTCTTTTTAGAACTCCATGTTTGTTGGACCTGTGATAGCGGTGCCACTGATCTTACTCTCCTCCTACGGGATTGGATACGGAAAGGAGAGCTATATACCGCCATACTTAAGATTTTTTATGTCAATGAGTTATCTGCGGCATGGTTTGGAAGGTCTGGTAGCTGCTCTCTACGGTAATAATCGATCGGACACTTTCTGTCCGGATACAGAGATGTTTTGTATGTTTAAAAAGTCCAAGTTCCTCCTGGTGATCCTGGGCTTCGATGGAGTTGATTATGTTTATTCGGTCACTTGTTTGGCATGCTTCTACTTGGTCTTTACAGTGGCGGCGTTTTTTATGATCAAACAACGACTAACATTCAACTCCTCCAATTATATTGCAGTGCAGTATATTGGACAGTTTGTGAAGACACATCTAAACTTTTCGCCGTTAAAGCACTAAGTGAGCTGAGAGTGGGAACACGGGAGTATAGCTTTAAGTGGTTTTGAAGTGATACTAGAATTAAGATTTTTCAAGAAAATCTATTTTAAATAAATATTTTTTTATAACGAATGGATGGATTATTTTTATTCTTATATTCTATGCTAGGTAGGTGTTATAGCCATTTGTCATGAAATTACCATTCAAAGGATCGATCTGTACGAAATTTGCGAAAAGAAGACGCACTTCGAGCTTACTGTGGTCTTTTGCACTGTCCCCTTGAGAGACGCTTTGCATCTGTTGGCATCCTAGCTAAAGTGAAGTTCTCGGAGGAATCCTGCGATCTTTTTAGTGCAGGAAGAGATATTATCACAGAGGGGGTACAGGCAAATCAGCCAAATATATGCACACGCCGCTACCGATGAAGCTGAAGACACTAACAAAAAGGCATTTTATGACCGTCTTGGACGGTGACTACAGAGCATGCCCAGAGTATGATATCAAATTCACAATTAGTGGCCTTAATGCAAAAATCGGTAGGAAGAACACTTTTGGTGGGTTAGTTGCAAAGTAAAGACTCCACGACACGACAGCAGATAATGGATTCCGACTACTTGATTAGTCGTGATTAGATTAGTGATAAGGTGATTAGCAGCACTAGGTTTCCTGGCTTTCTTTTGATGATAGAACCAAATCGATGAAGTTCTAATCGATGCTAGGAACGCATCGAATATTTTCGATGTGCGTACCTGCAGATGAGCCAATGTTGGATCTGAACATTCTCTTGTTGCAGCCAAATCCAAAGCTCGATCAATGAGCAGAAGCCACGAATCGCCCAGGAGAAAAAAAACTTAAGGTTGAATGCCTTAGCACTGACGTAGCCAGAGCCTACAAAGAGCGCCTGACTGAGAAACTCCCTATAGTGCATTCACCAACCGCAAACGCCAATGATCAGTGGATCCAATATCACACCATAATTAAAAAGACCACTTTGTGCTACTAGCCACCATCGAGAAAGAACCCGCGGTTATGATGATGAGTGCTCCCAATCGAAGATGGTGACGGAAGACGCACATAAGCAAACGCTGCACTACAAAACAAGGGCAGCAAGAGATGAATATCGAGCCAGAAGAAGGAAAGAGGAGAGAAAAGAGCCCACGAAACCTTCCAGCTTAAGGGAATCGAAGTCTCGCGGACGCAGCAACAACAGGAAGTTCTATCGAAAAACCAGCCAACTGGCTTTAAATCCGGAACACAGGCTCTTCGAAACAGCAATGGTGACCTGGGAACCCAAGCGCAAGGAATTGTATATGTGGTTAAGCAGCATTTCTAGCAGCTACTTAACAGTCATCAAATAGAGATAGTGCTAAGGCAAGGAGAGAACCCACGTCCTGTCAATGAAGTAGTAGTAAGTCCACCCAGGTAAGAAGTCGACGGAGCTATTAGAGAGCTGAAAAACAACAAAGCCGATGACTATGATGGCCTACTCGTGAAACTTCTTTAATATTTCAGATGCCTTGATTCGGTGCATGCACCGAGTCATCACCTAAATATACGTGGAAGAAAGCATGCCCTATGACTGGAGTGTCAGCTCTATATGCCACATTTTCAAAAATGACGATCCCATGTCCTGCCAGAATTAACGCGATATATCCCTGCTAAATGTCGCATACAAGATCTTATAAAACGTACTATGTGAACGTCTTAAACCGTTCTGCAGCACAATAATCTGCAAGTACCAGCGTAGCTTCCGACCCGCCAGATCGACGATACACAAAATTTCCACACTGAAAAAACTAACAAATTACAAGCCGGAACGCACTACCTATTTATGGACTCTAAGGCCCCATATGAAAGCATTCAACGTCTTGAGCTCTACAATGCGATGGCCGAATTCAGGATCTCAGAAAAACTGGTCCAGCTGTGTAGCGTACGCGGTGGTCTGTGGAACTTATATATTTAACCGCGAACTCTATAAGCGAACTGTCTATAGTAGAATAGCTTAAGGAAAAACACTACATTTACCACCCACCAAGTTTGTGGAATGTATCCCAAGTTGAACCGTTTCCATTCTTCAGGTGCCTTGAAGTGGCGAAACGACTTAAGAGCCAATGACCCTAAGGGTCCGAAAGGACCCCAGGTGAGACATCGAACTCAAAGTTGAAGATGTCTTGATTGTAACGTAAAACTTGTTCTACAGGATGATGGAGAAAACACCACTCCAGGTGCTACTCGTAAAACAATAATCCACCCTTGGTCTTTTCGACTACGGCCGGGACGAGGATTCTGAAGGTCCCAACCAACATGCTCTTACCCCCTACTTCTGGCGTTGACCCGGAAGTAGTAGCGACGCTTGCTTCCGAAGACTCTGCACCTCTGTCCCCGACTTGTTTGGTAGACTGCGCTGGAATGACAAAGAAAATGGCGAAAAGGCTTCGGCTAGAACATCTAATCTGTGTCTCAATAAAGGGGGAGCTGATCGAAGTTGTATCTGTGACGGTTTGACTCGAGAAACCAATAAGGCTGAACGAACTCTGGAAATGGCGCACTCCTATAAGCTCCTGACTAAAAGTCAACTGAAAAGGAGAAGAAGGAAGGCGGCGATGGCGCGGTGCAAAGAGGCTGCAGAGTCAGCTGAAGACGCAAGCACCGAAAGCAGTTATCCTTCAATAGCGACAGGAAAGAGGCCTATGTGGGCAGAAAGTACTCCAACCGGAGCCGATTAATCCCTCAGACCAAACGCTGGCTTCTTTTCGGTTGGCTCGAACAGGTCCAATCTGACGTAGCATGAAGCGTGTGCGCATCTGATGTGCGCTGTTCTGCTGTGCACACTCTTACTGGTGGCGTTATCTGCGCACAAAATTTGGTGGATACTGCTGCTGTTACCCCTAAAGGTCCCAGCACTAGCGGACAGAAAATGGTTGACGCAGGCAAAGCTACGAGTAGGGGCGCTCGACTCTTCGGAAGCGTGTGCGAACCTGGTGCGCGCCCTTCTACTAATAAAATACCGGAGGCGCCCTTGTCAAACCATATATACATCGCCTTTCAAATCGAATGCGAGGCTATAACTTTGCAGGAGAGGAGAAAACCGAGGAAAACCAACTGGGTACGGCTTAGGGAAAAGCTAAACAGATATGTAAAATGCAATGAACAAAACAAAACGATTGATTACCCCAGGTGGCAGCCCAGGTTCACTGGAAAATCCACCCTCTTCGGAGGTCGGCTCTACGGATTCTGGGGAGAGCCAGTTATTGCAACTAATAAATCCCTTCTTAAAAAGTACAAGGGTATCTCGATCTCCTCCACTAAGATCGAATAACTCCGGGAAAAGAGGTCCACCGGGAGCGCCAGCGCGCGAAATTCAGGACTCAGCGAAATACAAAAGTCTTGAGGAAGAAAATAAAACACTCCGAATCAAGCTTAACGAAATGGATCTACTCTATCAAGATCTTAAGAAAGAGATAGACTTATTAAAAGAAGAAAATAAGGTCCTAAAGAACACGCATATCCAGAGTGAACGCGAATGTACTCCAGCACGCTTAGCTAGTCTGGAATATCACACAGACGAAGAAGAGCTAGCACGCGAAACATATCGGGTCCCAACGAAAAGACCTAGTAAGAAACGGAGAGCCGGTTCATCGCCCGAAGTCGAGCCCGTGAAAGAAGAAAATCACAAAGAACCGCAAGAAAAGCAACTTCGAGCGCAATTTCGTCCACCCCCACCAATAAACATCGTCGGGATAACGGAATACAATAAGTTGCAAAGCCTCCTTAAAGGAATAATAACATCAAAGTATAAGGTTACGTCTTTGAGGGATAATGCGTGGAAAGTCAACGTCGATGACTACAATGACTACCGAGCTGTGTCCCAAAAGTTAAATACCGAAAAGATTCAGTGGTATACTTTCGAAATCAAGTCAGAAAGGCCACATCGTGTCGCTGCAAGGGGACTCCACCCCTAATGCACCAAAGAAGAGGTTATGACTGACCTTCAAGCCAAAGGCTTTAAAATTCTTGATGCCGTTAATATCATCAAGAAAGAGAAGCAATAAACGGAAATAGATAAAGACGGCTTGGTGAGGCGTGGACTTCCGCTTTTTATGCTTACCTTCGATAAATCGGATAATATCGACGATATCTACCGAATTAGAGCCATACTAAATATCGTGGTCAAAATCGAGCCCATGCGTAGAAATTTAAGGATAATTCCGCAGTGCAAACGTCGGTCACCTCTCCCAAGTCTGTGGAGTAAATAAACAAACCTCTGCAACATGTGCTAATTGTGAGGGAAAGCACCCGGCAAATTATAGAGGCTGTGAAGTAGCTAAGGAGTTGCAAAAACGGAGAGATATGCTCCTTAAGCCCCTTGCAAAACTAAACTGCAAACTAAGCCAAAGCGTAAGAATGCACAGGAGAAAGTAGGCAAATTAAAACTACCGGGTTCAGAGCGTAAAAAGGTGAGGAAAAGAGTGACAACAGAAATGTCCTCGACCTCTGTTCTTAAAAGAAACGGTACTGAAAAGTTAACGTCGAAAAAGCCGCCAGGTAATGACCCTCGGTGCAGACTTACGCTCAGGCCGCGGCATCCGAAAAACCAAAAAACCTTGAAATTTCGACGGACCCTGTCTCTCATGTTTTGTCGGTTATTCTCGAGAAATTTGAAGAACAAAACAAAATAAATAAAATTATTCTCGATAGGCTGGTTAAGCTTGAAAATAATTCTTAAAAAACGCGTACTTCAACTAGAATATGAATGACAAACGAATGTTAAAAATATGTACTTGGAATGCAAACGGACTTTTGGAAAAACTCGACGAATTGGAAATATTCATGCACGAAAAAGATATTGATATTTGTTTGACTTCTGAAACCCACATAAAAAAGGAATCGCATTTAAAAATAAAAGGCTATAATGATTACCACGCTTGTCACCCTTCGGGAAAAGCGAGAGGCGGATCATCGCTATTTATAGGACTGTATCGAACAATCCGAAGACCTAAAGATAGAACTTGAAACTTTGCAACTCTGCACGATTCGAGTTAAAAATGATCAGCGTACTCTTCAAATCTCAACTAGCTACTGTCCACCGCGTTCCGCGCTTGAAAAATCTGATTTTAGTAACTTATTTGAATCGCTGAAACCTAATTTTATCATCGGCGGTGACTTTAATGCGAAACATACGTTCTGGGGCTCAAGATACAGCTCGAAAAAAGGTAGACTGCTTTATGGGGCAGGTACGGAGTACAGTTGTGATTTCTATTCGACGGGTAAACCAACTTACTGGCCAACTGATACTTCGAAAATACCTGACCTGATAGATTTTTTCGTTGTGAAACGAATATCTACCCACCACATAAAAGTCGATGACAGCTTTGATCTGTCGTCTGATCATTCCCCAGTTATTTTAACAATCAGCGAAAAACTAGTCTATAACCTAGAGCCAGCAAGATTAACTGGTCGAACAACTAACTGGGAAGGCTGTCGGAACGAAATTGAAGATAATGTTGAGCTTAACGTTCCACTTACGACACCCTATGAACTTGAGGTTGAAGTTGATCACTTCGTTGAGATCTTACAGCTCGCCTCTTGGAATAACACGACCAATCCAAGGAAAACGCCGGACAGATACGGCTTGCGATATCCTCCGGAAATAAAAGAATTGGTCAAGGAAAAAAGAAAAGCGCGTAACAAATGGCAACAGAGTCGTGCTCCGCAACTTGAATAGTCTGTGCTATTTGTTGAAGAAGACTATTAAGGATTTTAAGAATCGTGCAATAGCCTCTTACCTTGAAAGTTTAACAGCGAAAAAAGATTCGAATTATTCACTTTGGAAAGCTGTAAAAGGCACCAAAAGGCCCAAAGTCCCCGCGCCGCCAATCAAATTAAATCAAAATGAATGGGCGAGGAAAGATAAAGAAAAAGCGGACGTCTTTGCGGCCCACCTGGAAGAACCTTTAAACCGTACGATGGTCTAGTGGTTTACGACAACCGCAATAGGCTGGATTAACCATCTGAAGATTTGACGCTCACAAGTGCAACGCTAAGGGAACTCAAACATGAGATCGAGAATCTAAAACCTAAGAAATCTCCTGGTTATGATTTGATTACCGGGAAAATTCTCAAAGTTTTACCTAGAAAAGCATTGATTAAGCTTCTCTATATTGTAAATGCTGCACTCAGATTAAAACACGTGCCAAGCCAATGGAAAGTTGAGGAAGTCATAATGGTTTTAAAACCAGGAAAACCGCCAAATGAGGTAAAATCGTATAGACCAATTTCGCTTCTTCCAATCATATCGAAAATTTTCGAGAGGATATTATTAAGGCGTCTCCAGCCGGTTATAGAAGAAAATAATCTTATCCCTGACCACCAGTTTGGGTTCAGAAGTAAGCATTCGACGATTGACCAGGTGCATAGAATTACTGACGTAATCGAAAAGCATTTGAAGAAAAAAAGATTTGCTCAAGCGTATTTCTTGACGTCTCGCAAGCCTTTGATAAGGTGTGGCATGATGGCTTGAAATTCAAACTACGACAAGTTCTCCCTGTATGCTTATTCGATATTCTAGAATCATATCTCGGGAATAGAATCTTTCGTGTTAGACATGGAGTCGAATACTCCGAGCTCAAAGAAATTTCGGCCGGCGTACCGCAAGGAAGCGTTCTTGGGCCGCTTCTCTATTTGCTATATACTCGTGATATACCGAACGAAGATGTCACTATCCTTGCTACGTTTGCCGATGACACCGCTATCCTAGCAGTAGGTAAAACAATCGAAGAAACGCCTGCAAAACTGCAAATCGCACTAAATAATGTAAATGAATAGACGAGGGACTGGCGGATCGCCCTCAACGAATCTAAATCTGTTCACGTGAATTTCACTTATAAGAAAACTAATAACTTGCCAATTTTCCTAAACTCGGCCCGAATACCCTTTGTAAACGAGACCAAATACCTGGGAATGACACTCGACGCAAGACTGAAATGGAATTCGCACGTGAAAATGAAACGAAAAGAACTCGATATCAAATATAGAGAAATGAACTGGTTACTCGGAAAGCATTCCCAGCTCAGTACTGAGAACAAACTGCTTTTATACAAGCAAGTGCTAAAGCCGGTGTGGACCTACGGTATACAACTTTGGGGTTGTACCAAGAAAACAAATGCAAATATTTTACAAGCTTTTCAAAATAAAGTGCTAAGAGAAATTGTCCAAGCACCGTGGTATAGTAAAAACGACGATATCCACAGGGATCTCGGAATTCCGACAATCGAAGCTGAAACTAGAAGCTTCGCGAGAAAGCATAGAAACCGACTAATCGGACATGTCAATAATACAGTCCTACAAATTTTGGATGAGAGCAATTTATTGCGCCGACTACAAAGGACGAAACCTTTCGACTTGGCGACATAATGATTAACCGCGTCTAGATTGCGGAATACTTTCAATGGAAAGTAACCTGCCAAACGTTTTTATTTCGTGATAGAAAAATTGCTTGATAAGTTAATACTTAGATGCGATATCTAACAAATTTATATCGAAGGGTGGTGTTTTTATAGTCAGTAAGAATCTGACACTACTATGAGCACGCGCTTGCTATTCTCATAGTGTCTATGGAAGATTTTTCACCTACCATCGGAAAAAAAAAAAGATATGTCAAAACTCCAACTAAACTCAGAACAAAACAAAAGGATGGGGATGCTGTTCAAAAACTGACTAGCGTCCTTACCAGCTGTTTTGAACTGACGTGCCCAATGACAAAAAACCCCTGCAGAACGCCGGTTCCCTGGTTAAATCCAGAACTGCAGCGACTCGGGAAACAATCCAGAATACTTCTAAATAGGTCACTCAAGACAAAATTAGAGGGCGACTGGGATCGAGGCACAAAGACTATAAGAAGTTAGTCGGTTGTCGAAAAGTACTTCTTATAGAGATTTTTTGGGAAAAGATTGAGACACTTGGTGAAACCAGCAGGTTGGTTAAGGTCCTCAAAAAGGGCCGGCCGACCAAACCGGAGTCAATCAGAAAGTCTGATGCCAAGTTAACTGAGACGAAAGCGGAAACTTTTAGTCTTCTGCTGGAGACTCACTCTGCCAAGATTGAGTCTCCAGCAGACCTCGGATGGACGGCACAGTAGAGGACGACCTCGTGGTAGGTGGTGCAAACAAGTGGAGCGGGACCTCAACCAAATTGGCGTGTGCGACTAGAGGCAGCTGCCACGTAACCGTGCTGGCTGGAGGAGTTTGTTGGTTGAGCCCCAGGTCCACCCCAGACTATAGCGCCACCTAATTAAGTAAGTAGTAATCGCCTGGCACCGATGGAATATATACGGCTATGCTGCAACAGGGTATAGATCAGCTGCTACCAACTCTGAAAAGAATTTTCACCGCTGGCTTGGCGCTGGCATATAATCCTACACCTTGGCGGACAGTCAGAGTAGGTTTCATACCGAAAATGTCATACCTTCTGTTGAACACTCTAAATAGTTCTAACGTCTACGCTAAGGCATATGCGGATAATGTTCCTGTACTTTCTGTCAGGCCATGCCTAGTGACGGTCTGTGCTAACGCGCAGGTTGTGCTAGACATGATCGATGCATGCTGCACTAGGAGTGGGCTTTCGGTGAATCCTCTTAAAACTGCGGTTGTTATCTTCACGCGAAATAAGACTCTGACCGGTCTAACTCAGACAGTGATAATATGCGTCACTATCCGTATTTCCAATCAAGCCAAACATTTAGAAGTCATTCTAGATTTAAAAAAAAAACTTCATTGGTCTAAGCACGTCGAGTCGAAAACATCCAAGACAATCTCAGTCTTCTGGCAGTGTAAGGGTGCTTTTGGCAAGACATGGGGCTTGTCAGAGAATAAGGTTCTCTGGATCTACTCGGCTATGATAAGACCATTCCTCGCATATGCGTCGGCTGTTTGATGGAAGAGGCTCTCTCATAAATATGTGGCTGCCTTAAGCGCCAAACTCCAGGGAACGACTTGCCTCGACTGAACGGCTGCTTTTCCGAGTACGCCTGGCTCTGCTCTAGATGCTTTGCTGGACTAACGAGTACCTTCCCTTGATAATTATATCATGGGATGCACTATCAAAGCCATCCATCGTCTTAGGCGGGGTGGTTTTTGGTATACTCCACACTGGAAATTTGATGAACCGTCTGACGCAATGACACCAGAACTTCAGGTGATGCGTAAATTCAGAGTCGACTTTCCTTATGTTCAGGATTGGCTTCGGCCAGAGTCTGAGCCAAGAATGGAATGCAGTCGAAATTTCACGGACGGTTCCAAAATCAGTCAAGGGTCTGGTGCTGGTGTCTTCGTGGAAGTCGATAACATTAGACTTCTTTTCTCGTAAGCCAAATACTCGTATGCGTCTGTTTTTCAAGCGGAACTTATGCAATCCTAACAGTCATGAACTATGTTGTGAAGAACAGGTGGAAGGGCCGTAGTATTTATGTCTATAGTGACAGTCAGGCTGTGCTTAAGGCCTAACCCTTTAATCTCTTTCAAAATATTTTAGTAGGCTGAATTCTCAGCCTCTTATTTGGGTCCCAGATCACAATGGGATCCTGGGGAACGAGATTTCCGAGGAAATTGCTAAACAAGGCTCGGAGGAGGGTTTCTCAAGTCCCGAAACCGCGTTGTGTCTCCCTGCGTCCTCGTTTAGGGCTTCCATTGACGATTGGGTCTCTCACGAGCACAATTGTGTGTGGCATGACTCTCCAGGATGCAGATTGACACAAGGTATGGTCCCAACGTCTGTAAGAAATCAGCGGCATTCTTACTGTCTTCTTCTTCTTCTTCCTTTTATCAGCGAGGCTATGATCCGAAAACAAGGGATCACAATCCTCCCACTTCACCGCATTTCTACTGATCCGCCTGTGGGGTTCGCCTACTGTGTTACTGTCTCTCAGCAGAAAAGACTGTAGACAACTTATTGGCGTCTTGACAGGCCACTTTGGTTTCGCCAGGAACCTTAACGTGTTGTGCTTGAGTGACACTACAATCTGCGACGCTTGTGGAGAGAGTGGCGATACTGCGGAGCATTATCTCTGCGAGTGTCCGACCTTTGCTTGTGTCAGGTGGCAGAGCCTCGGTGCTGATTTGGTAAGTGCTGATTCGGTAAGCTCCTTATCGTAGAAGTACTTTCTTGAATTTCCTATCCCGACAAAAGAAAAAAAAAAACACAAAGACGTACCATTTACAGTTCTAAAATCAAAACTATGGAATGCAAAAGAAGAAATCATCTAGGTGCCTATTTTCTACCAGAGACCTTCGCTGGATCTACTAAAGGGATTGATCTAAATCGTGCAGATCATCGACTACAGCCTTGGTTTGGGGGCACAATAGATCTACTAAAGGTCGCAGTGCACATACACCTCTCCAACCATACATCTACATTCACTCTTTCATTCAATTTTTTTGGTTTTATTCGAACAGTGACATATGTATAACCTGCTCCATTGCATATCCGCAAATATGTCGTCTGAGGTCCCACACCCGCTCATAGAAAAATGAGCTGTTCCCACAGTAGTGGAAAAGAGGGATAATCATCAAGCCTCCGAAAAATGGAAACTGGAGAGGTATATGCGTTCTCCCGTTGTATTTAAGAATGGACTATGCAACCGACCCAAACCAATCCAAACCATGCTCCACCTACTTCCGAATGACATCGTCAGTAAACAATTGCTATCAGCTCACCAATAAGACTGGGAGGGTTCGAGCAGTGGAAGGAGCAAAACACGGGACACGCCAAAATATTATACTTTCGATGCACCATCATCTCCCCCTTTCCACTGACCACCTGCCCACTGTATATGACTTCAACAGGGGCTACAGCCACTCAACACCAGATAGATCTGAGTGGATGCAACGCGATGTCCTATACGACGAATAGCTGTCAATTTTCACGGACAAATCCAAAACCAAGGACAGAGTCAGTGCCGAAATCTTCTCAGAAGATCTGGACATACACCTCTTCAAATCATTGCAGCGTTTTTCAAGCCGAAGTTTCCGCGGTTCGCCAAGCGGCTGACTAAATAAATAAAAAAATAAATACTTGGCGCAACAGCTCTTGCAAGGGCCTAGCTTCTCGCAACCACTCATGTTGTGTGCGTTATATTTTTCACATGAATTGAACAGTAAGTGCAGTTTCCGAAGGACAATTTGTTTTGAGAAGCTTTTCCGAGGCAACAATATCTACTCTCGGATATTTGTCAGACGTTCTTGAGAGGTGGGACCGTGAAAAAACGTGTTGGTATTTTCTGGTATTCTGGGATTCGAACTTGGAACCTCACGCGCAGTGATTCGACACACTAACCACTTACGCCACAGCGCCGCTGACTAGCTAGCGGTTAATACACTATCAACAGCGGATAATGTGATTTACGTCGACAGTCAGGCCGCCATCAAATCCCTCGCATCCAGCACGACGAGATGCAGCTGGTCAAACGGTATCGCATGCGATCATATGAAAACACAAGCGTTTTCACTCAGCTGAGGCCTACCAACTCCTACTCTCAACCTCCACGCGGTGACAGCCGGGTGCCTAGTACCTTAATCCAAGAAGTGGGTAACCAACCCCGTTTGGCGGATTCTTGGTGGTAGCAGATGAGAGAGGGGGGGAAGAGTGCTTTTCCACTAGAGCACTTCTTCCTATTCCAGGCGACAGCGGACGAATTCCCTAGACGGAGTCAACGGTGGCGTCTATAGTTCCAGTTAGGTTGAACTTAGTGAATACCTTGCGCGAGCTGCTTCGACGTATTCGGATCACAGGTCGGTAAGGAATTTCCAATGTTGGTCAGGACATTGGAATAGAGATGGTGGCGGAGGAGCCCTTAATGGGCCAACGGCAGCGCTCATACTCCCGTAGTGGACTACTGGCACCGGTGTACCCGGCCCCTCTTCCTAGGGGAATAATTAAGGAACTGGCCCTCCAGGTTGGGCGTTGTGCCGTCGGGGTAACTTCCCTACCACGTAAAAAGCGCATTGTTCCGAAACAACCAAAAGCCTCGGATAAGGATGACTCAACTAATCACGACCCCAGCAAACGAAATAAGGACAACGACCTTCGGATCTGTACGTGGAATGTTCTGTCCCTTTACAGACCACGTGCAGCCGAACAACAAGCAGAGGCCCTAGACTGCTATAAAGCAGATATTACCGCCATCCAGGAAGTGCGATGGGATGGGCCGGGCAAAAAGAGGATGAAAAACTGTGACATCTACTACGGTGATTGCTACAGAGGCAACAGGCAACGCTTATTCGGATGCGGATTTGTCATACGCGGCAGACTTAGGCAAGAAGTCTTAAGCTTCCGACACGTGAGCGAGCGTATTATGACTATCCGGATCAAGGCTAAATTCGCTAACATAAGCCTAATATGTGTTCATGCCCCCACAGAAGAAAAGGACCCTGCCACCAAAGAGTGTTTCTACGAGCTCCTCGACAAAACATACGAGCAATGTCCTAAATAGGAAAGGAGGACGTCTTTGGTAGGGCAGTCGGTAAGCATAGCCTACACGACACCACGTCGTCGAAATGTCACCATAGCAAGCACATCATCTCATCTCGATATTCATAAGCAGACATGGCGGTATAATGATCATGTAACGATCAACCAAATTGATCATATTGCGATCGACGCAAGGCATGCCTCCAGTATTCTGGATGTCCGGACCTTCCGAGCGGCCAAAATAGACTCGGATCATTACCTTGTTGTAGCCAAGGTACGAATGCGGATATCCCAATCTGAGCAACAAAGAAGAATCACTGTGAGAAAATTTAACGTCGAAAAGCTACAATCGCAAGAGACCGCCAGACTCTTCGCTGATCGCGTATCCCGAAATCTCTCAATCACCCCTTTGCCGCCAGCATCAAGTACCGAAGACCAGTGGCAACGCTGCCAACATGCCATCAGAAACGCCGTGACTGATGTGCTGGGTCTCGCTCGCCCACCACCGCGAAACCCCTGGTTTGACGAAGAATGCCGGCGAGTACATGCAGCAAAACAAGAGGCATACAAAGCGGCGCTGCAAAGGAAAACGAGAGCTCCTCATGAGCTCTACGAGCAAAAGAGACGGGAAGAACATCGACTTCTCCAAAGGAAGAAGAAAGAGCATGAAAAGCGCGCGTTTGAGAATATCGAGAGTTTATACTCCAGGAACAATGTACGGAAGTTTTACCAAAAGGTTAAAAGAACGTGTCAGAGAAGCAATACCAGTACAGAAACCTGTAGAGATAAAAATGAAAACCTCGTAGTAGAATCACAGTCGGTGCTGAGAATATGGAAAAACTACTTCTGCAGACTGTATAACGGCGACGAAGACCAACATTCCGCTGTCAGGCAGAATGAACCATTCAACATAGACGATGATAATCAAAATTTCCGTCCACCTGACCAAAACGAAGTGAGGATAGCAATATCCAAGCTAATATCCAACAAGGCTGCTGGACCTGACGGCTTACCGGCCGAACTTTCCAAGGCAGCTGGGGATGAATTGGTAGAGTGCATACACCAACTCATTTCTAAGATTTGGTCAGACGAGTGTATGCCTGGTGAATGGAATCTCAGCATCGTTTGCCCGATCCACAAGAAAGGAGACCCCCTCAACTGCGCCAATTATAGAGGCATCAGTCTCCTCAACATCGCATACAAGATCTTTTCTGCGATATTGTGTGAACGCCTGAAACCTTTTATCAACAGCCTGATTGGACCCTATCAATGCGGTTTCAGGCCAGGAAAGTCCACCATCGATCAAATCTTCACACTTCGGCAGATCCTGGAGAAAACCCAACAATTCCAAATCGATACTCACCACCTCTTTATCGATTTCAAGGCCGCCTATGACAGCATCTATAGAGAAGAGCTTTATAGAGCCATGTCTAGTTTTGACATCCCTGCCAAACTTGTCCGTCTGTGCAGGCTGACGATGGAGAACGCTCGCTGCTCCATCAAGGTCAGTAATGACCTCACCGAGACCTTTGATGTTAAAAAAGGTTTTAGACAAGGTGACGCGCTGTCATGCAACTTCTTTAATATTGTACTTGAACGGATTGTGCGGAACTCACAAGCCAACACCGGCGGCACAATCTATTACAAGTCTGTACAACTGCTTGCATACGCCGACGATATCGACATTATCGGAAGAACTCAACGGGCTGTCACCGGTGCGTTTGCAAGCATTGAGACGGAAGCGGCCAAAATGGGTTTAGCGATAAACGAGGGCAAAACCAAGTATATGCTGTCAACAAGAAGGGAAATCCAACACCGACGAACTGGACAAAACGTCACAGTGGGCAGCTATAACTTCGAGGTAGTAAGGGACTTTGTCTACCTTGGCTCTGCTATAAAATCTACAAACAACATCAGCGCAGAAATCAAGCGAAGAATAACTCTTGCCAATCGCTGTTTTTTTGGGGCTTATAAGGTAATTCAATAGTAAAGCCCTATCTCGAACAACTAAAGAGACTCTATATAAGAGCTTGATCATCCCAGTCCTGCTTTACGGCGCTGAAACATGGACTTTATTAAAAGAGGATGAAGATATCCTTGGTGGCTTCGAGAGAAAAATTCTTCGTAAGATTTTCGGTCCCGTTTGCGTTGACGGGTTTTGGGGGAGAAGATTTAATCACGAACTATACGAGCTGTACAGCGACATCGACCTAGTCAAAAAACTGCGTATTGGACGTCTGATAAGCATTACCGACATCGAGGCTCCAACGTCTTTTGTTAAGTACCTTATTCAAACCGACGCGACGCAGCAATATATAGGCCAATGCAACAGCGCCAGACAGTTTTGGCCAGCACTGAACAAAACTAGGTCTATCGGACTCCTGAAACGTAAGAGAGGAACCCTCTCCAAATAACAAACGTTCTCATCGGACACTGCTCCGTAGGAAGACATGCCCCCCTACAACGAATTCTGTAGAAGCTGTAGGGATGAAAAGGAAAAGGAGACGATCAGTCGCCTCCTATGCACTCGCCTCTGAGTGAATACTCTTTCAATGATCTAAATGGTCTCGGCAACGCCTGCACGGCTAAAATCAACTCCTTCATACAACGAAGCAAATGGTTCCTAGAATAAGAAGATGACCCACCCACCTTACACAACGGCAATACAATGGACCTATATCTGGTCTAAGTGCATCCTCATCGAGGACCGATCCTTACCAACCGACCCTAAGGAAATAACATGCAGAAGTACGAATTTGAGTTCGACTAACTGTAAGTCATGATATACTCTATTATTAGCAACAAATTTCTCATTACTATACCCAAGTTTGAGAACGCCATACCTAATTAAAATTTTACCCTTGTGGCGATCATTGGACACGTGCTGTTAATTACTATAATTTTGATTTTCATATTTTACGAACTGTAGCCTAATTAAAAATGAAATGGACTTGAACGGCATTTAAAAGACTAAGAAGCGAAGCGTGGAACGTCTTGAGTCTTTCGTGTTAAAACCAGGCATTCAGACGAATATAAAATGAGCATCTGTTCGATTATTACGGGTTTGCTTCTTATTGTTGGTGTTGTCCTCTTGACGGTACTTATAATTCTTATTATTGGTGTTGTCATCTCGACGGTACAATAAATTGACTTTTGATTTCCCCTAATTTATGCTTTATCGTTTGTTTTTATTTTTTTTATTTTAGGTTATGGGAGATTCTGGAGAGCTGGAGCTTTTTAATTTTCCTACTGATCAATTCAAAAATCTTACAGAATTCCTTGAATATAATAACATGAGCTCGGGAGAATACGAAGAGTTTCGTAAAGGTGTGCTTTACCCTGCGACAGATCAGTCGAGTTAGGTGCTATGATCGTCTACGTGAACATCGTCACCTTTTAGTTTTGTTTTATACAAAAGTTAAATATGTTTTAATAAAAATAGTTTTCATATAATTCAGAAGTCTAAAGAGAATTGAATCAACAGCTTCTTAAAAACAATTATGGGAGAAAGGATTTTCAATCGGAATAGAGAATCCTCCTAAATCGTCAGACGGACCTTTGGTCTTCTTAATCTCCCCAAACGATTCATGACACTATTGTCCATTCGAAGCCTGGGAGGGCAGCCTGGAGGGAAACTACTGACTGCTTAAAACTTGGCTTGGGTCGGTTGCGCAACAAACAAGTTTGTGATAATGTGCTCGCTTTACCTCCTAGTGGTGCTCCCCGGACAACTATACGTATAAAACCTTATACGTGTAGGCTGAAATTGTCTAGGGACTTTATTCTAGACTAGGTAACGTTGACCAGCAACATGCGTTACTGAATCCTGCTTACTACAGATACCGACACTGTGCCTCGGATAAGAAATGATCACATGCTGCCGAATTTTAGCTATTGTACCCGACTTTTGAAGATGCTCCCCAACTCGGAAAGCGAGGGACTTCATAATGCCAGATTCTTCCAATTGCAAAAATATATCATACGATGTAGACTGGACATTTTGGGGTAAGTAAGGTAAAATGGTTAGAAGCGGGCGAGTACCAGTCCAAAACGGGTAACACTGTACTACTCGATTCCGGAAGACCTTGGAAATTTGCAGTCGGACTGTAACTAACACCAACAGCACTCAGGGGCCTAATTTCCTGGTAGCCTCATGGTGATAGGATTATCACAGCCAGATAACGGACTACAGTACGACGCGTCACCATTATACAGCGTTGTGCCCCGAACGGAGGGCTCATCTGAGGACAAAAAGGAGAGCTTCTACAAGCGCCGTGTTTAACACAGGCGATTAGGAGATGTAGGGATAGTACGAGATCTGTGGGTACTCTCCAAGATCGAAGATCCAACGAGAAGACAAGAATGCCCAGCTTCAACATCGACATATTTAGCCATCTCTTAGCCCGCCAGCAATTAAGAGACCACCTTCGACAAGGTGTGGTAGCAATCAGCAGCTCACTGCCCGTAACCATCCAAGACCATTGGTGTGCTGTGAAAAATGCTTTTACATCTGGTGCTGAAAGAAATGTCAGTCGATCGCAGGGAAGACATAGGGCGTGACTTTCCGAGGATACCTGGAGACGGATTGATGAACGAAAACAGCTGAAAGTTCCCATTGCAGCTACTCCAGTAGCAGGGAGAAGCGAGTTATAGTCCCTATGATGACCGATGGATTAGTTATATAAAACACAGATTTCACTTAAGTACCAATCATACAACAAAATGCACGAACACTTTAGTATTGCAGTGATTTATAATAAACAAACTATATTAATTATAACAAACAAGACTATGTTAATAACAACGATGTTCACACCTGCGCGGCTGGCTAACGACTGACTCAGCCGCTCAATAGCGCCTACGCTCCCCACTGTGTGTAGCTGGATAGCATGCGCCCGCATTCCCATTTGCAGGAGTCAGACGGTCACCACACCACAGTCAGTCCCTATATCACATGAAGATGGGAGAAGTTCAGCGCAGCCTGTGACGTGACAGGCTCAACTACATCAACGCTCTGAAGCTGCAAGGAGGTGCGGCAGCAGCACCATCTACGCAATCACCAAAAGCCGACAGGTGGTCGCGGCTTCAATCAACGGAAAAGCCTAAAAAACGGTTGCTTGCTCATTTCGGATGAGGACCAGCTCATGGAAGTAGAATTTTCTATCGTGTATTCGCTAGCTATATGCTCCCAAATCAGACTAAAGTGACCGAGATGAGAAATGCCCAAATATGCACCACGACCCTCAATAAAGATGATTAAAGAAATGAAAAACAGCAACAGGGAATAATTATTAACCTTCCTAAGAAAGGAAAATGAATGGAGTGCGCAAACTGCAGGGGTATCCGTGTGCTGCCTACTGTAGCTAAAATAATAGCTAATCCTGAAGTGAATCAAGATCAATATCTAAGACATTCTCTATGCCAAACAAGCAGGTTTCCGCTCTGGGTCATCCTGTGTGGACCACATCAACACCCTGCGGATCATCATCGAGCAGTGCGTTGAATACCGATCGCCACTTCACCTGCATCGATTTTGAGAAGTTGTTTGATAGTGTCAACGGGGGGTTTAGTTTATTTGAAGTACCTTACGCAGGAGAGGTATTCCCAATAAAATAATTGCTATTATCAAAGCTACATACGATATGCACTATATTTGAGTCGATGAGTTTGTTCTAAAACTGATAATTTTAGTTTTTGCCGTATTCATTTTGAGCCCCACGACCGACGCCTGCCTCCCTCTCCACATGTGCTGTCATTTGATAGAGGTTCATAATTCGGTGAGGGAGTAAGCGCACATCGTCAGCGTAGTCAAGATGTTTCAGTTCATTCGAATTCCTCGGTTTCTCTTCCACAAAACTACACGAAGCACATCACCAGTTACCAATAGGAATAGTATTTGTGAAAGAATACAGCCATATCTTACCCCACTTTGGATCTCGAATTCCTTAGACAACCTCCCTCTGTGCAGAACGTGACATTTGGACCCTGCGTATGTAGCTTTGATAATAGCAATTATTTTATTGGGAATACCTCTCCTGCGTAAGGTACTCCAAATAAACTAAACCCCCCGTTGACACTATCAACAACTTCTCAGAATCGATGAACAGCGGGTGAAGTGACGATCGGTATTCAACGTTTTGCTCGATGATGATCCGCAGGTTGTTGATGTGGTCCACACAAATATATGCACTATATTTGAGTCGATGAGTTTGTTCTAAAGCTGGATAACAGGTAGAGAGAATAGAGGATTTCGAGTATCTTGAGAGTATTACCTCAACCGATGCTGGAACCAAACTGGATATAGCCAACAGGATCGACAAAGCGTTCATCAAGCTAAGGCTGTTCCGCTCCAACGTTAAATCCGTGCTGTTATGTGGATGCAGCACGTGTTTCATTATTATCACTAGAAAATTGCAAACATTCATTAATAGGTGCCCGTGCAACATCTTAAGGATTTTCTGGCCTAACCGTATCTTTAACGAACACCTCTAACAAAGAACGGGTCAGGAACCAATTGGCACAAGCATCCAACGACGCAAGTAGCAGTGGATTGGTCACGCGTTCCAAAAAGGACTCACAAGGGGATATAAGACTTAATGAACGATGTAGCGCTTAGACATCGAGGGGGTCCAAAAACCTATGTACAGATGATCATGGACATGTACGAAGGAACAAAGACAAGAGTAAGATGCACGCTGGAGTAACCGAAAAGTTCCCAATCAAAGTCGGGGTGCACCAGGGAAGCGTTTTAAGTCCTTTGCTCATTATTACAGTCGTTGATTATCTGCTTGAAGGTTAAGTGATGGACACCAAGGTACTTCAGTTATTCTTTGCTGGCGATGGAGCCATCATAAGTGAGGATCCTACATCCCTGCAACGAGCACTTGGTGTGTGGGTGGACGCTCTGGAGGGAAATGGGTATCGCATTAGTTCAAAAAAGACAGAGTACTTGTACTGCCCGCTCTCTGATCCACTCAGGCCTATTCCAGACATTTAATTTTCCAGACATTACTTGAATGGAACAGTGCTTCCCAAGTGCGAAAAGTACAAATATCTGGGATCTATGAAAGCAACTTGTGATGACGACATCAATCATCGCTTAAGCATAGGGTGGATGAAGTGGCGAGAAAATTCCGCTTTCTTCTGTGACAGAAAAATGCCACCTAAGTTGAAAGGAACGCCTTCGTACTGCATCCGTCAACAGCAACCGCTCAAACCTACTTAACATCACCAGGTTTAATACCGACAGGCTCAAGGTTCCCCAAGTGCGCCAACAGTTCAGGGACCATCTTGCCTTAGAAGCAGAAGCAATCAGCAGCATATTGCAAGAGAACATGGATGACCACTGGAGTGCTGTGAAAAATGCTTTTGCGACTGGGGCACGCACGTATGTCGGTAAAAAGCAGAAACACCACCGCACATGGCTTTCTACAGACACCTGGAGACGGATCGATGAGCGTACAGCAATCAAGGCTCGGATTGCAGCGGCCTCAGCAGTAGAGAGAACCGAGCTTGAAGCCCAATACCGTGCGAAGAAGAAAGAAGTGCAGCGTAGTGTGAGACGTGACAAACGTCAATATGTCAACTCACTGGCCTCAAGGGCTGAAGAAGCAGCGAGTAGGTGCGAGAGTAGGACTGTTTACAACATCACTAAGGAGCTCATTGGTGATCGAAACTCCAAACAACATCCAGTGAAGAGTCTAGACGGTAACCTTCTGATTTCGGATGAGGATCAGCTCACTAAATGGAAAAAACATTTTGCTACAGTGCTAAATCACTTAGACGATGGCGGTATGATCTTGAATTCGAATGAGCAGTTCGAAGCAACAAAATTCACGAATTCGCACCGTTCCTCCCAGTAAAACTGAAATAATAACAGCAATCAGGTCCCTCAAGAAGAACAAAGCGGTGGGTATTGATGGCATTCCTGCCGAGCTATTTCAAGCGGCGTCAAATACATCGGCAGATTTGCTGCATCCCCTAATACGGAGAGCTTGGGACAGTGAACAATTTCCACAGGAGTGGAAAAGGGGGATGATCATTAAGCTTCCAAAGAAAGGTAACTTGATGGAGTGCGGTAACTGGAGAGGTGTATGTGTTCTTCCAGCTGTAGCCAAAATAATAGCTAGAATAATTCTAGAACGAATTAAAGAACATTTAGATTCAACTCTCGATGTCGAACAGGCAGGCTTTCGCGCTGGATCCTCCTGCATCGACTACAGAAACACCTTACGGATCATAATCGAACAATGCGTTGAGTATAGGTCTCCGCTACATTTACTGTTTATCGACTTCGAGAAGGCTTTCGACAGCTTGAATCGAGATGCTATCTGGTTGGCCTTGCGCAGGAGAGGCATTCCAGAAAAGCTTATAGCTATTATCAAGGCTACATATGAGGGCGGCAAGTGTCACGTCGTGCACAATGGTAAGGTGTCGGAGGACTTTGAAGTCCAAAGTGGAGTACGTCAAGAGTGCATACTGTCCCCACTATTGTTCCTGGTGGTTATCAGCGATGTACTCCGTGCAGCATTGACGTAAGCTTATTATGGAATTCGTTGGACTATTACATCTTACCTTAAGCACCTAGATTACGCTGACGATGTTTGTCTACTTTCACATCGGATAATGGATCTTCATTTGGTGGCCCAAAATCTAGAAGCAGAGGCAAACAAAGTGGGGCTAAAAATAAACACAGCCAAAACAAAAGCCCTGAGTACTTCCAATACCCGAGCTCAACTTAACATTGCCGGAAAGCAAGTCGAGAAAGTTGATAACTTTCTATATTTAGGAAGTGTCGTCTCGGCTAATCGCGGTGGCACCGAACTGGATGTGTGTAGCAGAATCGGGAAGGCTAAAGCTGCGTTCGGAATGCTGTCCAAAATCTGGAGAAGCAATGTTATTAGCTTAAGAACCAACCTACGACTGTTCCGCTCCAACGTAGAATCAGTGCTGCTTTATGGATGCAGTACCTGGAAGGTGGACACCATTTACACACATAAGCTGCAAGTCTTCGTAAACAAATGCTTAAAAATTATCTTGAGGATTTTTTGACCGAACCGCATCTCCAACGAACAACTTTATCTGAGAACGGGCCAAGAACCTATAAGCATTACTATACGAAGAAGAAAGTGGCAATGGATTGGACACACCCTACGGCGTGAAGACAACTCCATTGCGAAATACGCTATGCAGTGGAATCCGCTCACCCAGGCAGGCAGAATAGCGGGACGCACTAGGCAAACGTGGCGCAGAACAGTTGAGGAGGAATCGAGTTCTTTAGGAATGAGTTGGAGGCAGCTCAAACGCGTTGCAGAACTCCGAACACGATGGCGCGTAGGCGTGGTTGATGCCCTATGCCCCCCGAAGGGTTAAAGGATATAAGTAAGTAAGTGTAAGTTGAAAGGAAGGCTCTACACCGCAGTTGTGCGTCCAGCGCTCACATACAGTTCACAATGTTGGACGAAGTACAAAACGTATGACAGTAAATTAACTACAGCTGAGATGAAGATGCTTCGCATGACAGCAGGAGTGACAAAGCTTGATCGAATAAGAAGTTCGAAGATCCGTGGAAGCTTTCACATCAAGGAAACCATCGTACAAAAAATAGAGCTCGACCGGCTCAGCTGGTATTGTTAAAAAGGCAATATTAATGCACGTTCCAAAGACATCGCGTTGTAGGAAAGGCAGGCCCATAAACGCCTGGATCAGACAAATGCGACGACATCGGCATTTCATTGGCCTCAGTAACCGAGTGATCCAAAATCGGTGGGCCTGCCGATATTTTCTGAGGTCAAATAGGCGAACCCTACAGGCGGATCAGTAGAAATGCGGTGAAGTGGGAGGGTTGTGATCCCTTATTTTCGGAAAGAAGAAGAAGTAGCCTAGCCAATATCGTTTACGCGTCCTGGCTTCCTGGGCTATATCCACATCGTCAATACACCTCCGATTATATTGCTTTTGCAATGTCTTTATTACAGCGCCCTCCTCTTATAAACTGGGGGAGGCTATGCTTCCTTATTAACTTAACGCGGGTTCTCTTCTTGCCTCTCCTCATGATGCCCAAATAACAGGTTCTAAGAAAGTTCTCCAAAAGCATCTACAATTCCCTACTTCTCGGTGTCTATAGTCCTATTCATTAGCTGTTTTGAAGCTCGGCTATATTGCGAATTATCGGCTTATTATGATGCTCCTTAGACTCGTTGACTTCCTTGAGATGGGGTACGCCACCATTTCTTTTCAAGCCAGCCTAACTATAGACACTATGATGTTCTATTGATGAACTCTTACTAGACTTTTGAGACGTCAGGCAACAAATCCCCAAAAGATGTCTCCGGTTTCAAAATCTGAATGTTCAGCTCCGCATGTCTAGTGAAACTCAGCATACACTAGTATCGCAAATACATTAGCTATCCAGCGAGCAACACGGGGAGGTGGCAATTCATTTTTCCCACACTTTATCACGGAATATCCTATTTTACCTTTATTATTATTATTTGTAAAAACGGTGTTTTACATTGCGACCTAATCGTCGACTGTGCCCCCTACTAATGCCTTTTAAAGGTTTGTTCCATCATTATATTTCCACTCACATTACAATTCTTTCTAGAATATGAGAGTCTTATACTATTACCTATTTTCAACGAGAATAGACCACCCTTAGAGCAGCGTCTGTTGTCCAGTTTATTTGAGGGATTTTAGAATGTGAAGCGGTTCTATGGTTGATATATCCTCTTCTGATATTTGGTACTTGCCCAGAAATTTTTTTCTTTTTTAGGTTAGAGCCCAAAACTCTAGAATGTCCTCCAGAGCCTCACTAGACTCGTTGGAGAACATGCAGAGCCCTTCTTCTGCTATACCTAGTTTCCTTAGATGTCCCTTGAGTTTACCGTGCCCCATTACGAAACTTGTTAGGATGCGTGAATTATTCTTCTTTAGCTTGGTACATGCCTCGAACCCTTTCCGGTTACAGTTCCCTAGTAGTTCCTTCCTTCGCCTCATTCAAAGTACGATGGTGATGGATGTTGTTGATCCAGGTACTTGCCCTGCTTGCACTTTTTGCTTTCCTGAATTTTTTTTTATGGGGAGGGTCCTCTATTCCGCAGAAAGCTCCAAGACCTAAAATGGGTTCTGCTGCCCCTTGTCTTGCTAGCGAATCTGACATGGCCCGATATCCAGTAGAGGGTTACCCTATTTCTTCTGTCCGATTCCCACACGAGTACTTGACGACATGGGCTTCAAGTGTTTTTATGGCTGGTGGACCGTCTGCCATTATTGCTATATCGTAATTCCTGTAGATTTGGACATATCTTTGTCTACGGCATATATTTCCGCCTGAAAAATGCTGGTACTCTTGCCCATGGATTCAGAATACCTTGCGCTTGGGTAACTCCTAACTAACTAACTTCTTCGGCTGTAATGTCAGGTATTTTTTCAGAGTTAAGGGTAGATCTTGGAAAGTATAGCCGGGGAAATTGTTTATTCAAAAGTCTTTCACAATACTGCTACCACCTCTACAGAATTTTGTCGTCATCCACAAGAAGTTGGTCATGAGCATCGTTAATGAACTTTGGCGAACGAAACTACTGAGCATTCCTCCGTCTTTGGGCGGCTATTTTGAAGATGGTTGCGATCCTGTCTATATTATATCACCATAGCTTCTGGGCAGCAGCCGAGGAAGATTTTTCCTCCAGCTCCCGATACACTTATGTCCTGTATCCCCTTGTGGGTCCTAGGGCCTCTACTACGCCTACGCGCCATCGTGTACGGTTTCTGGCAATGTGTCTGAGTTCTCCCCAACTTTTCCCTAACTGCCGTGCCTCCTTCTCGACTGTTCTGCGCCATGTTTTCCGCGGACCGCCAGGTCTTCTGCCATCCTGAGTTAGAGGGTTCCATTGCATAGCATGGTTCGCTATGGAGCTGTCACCCTTTCGGAACGTGTGACCAATCCACTGCCACTTCCGCCGTTGGATAGTTGTGCCTATTGGTTCCTGACCCGTTCTCTCGTAAAGGTGTTCGTTAGAGATATTAACGAACGTTTGCAGCTTTCTGGTGATAGTAGTGGTCACTCTCCACGTGCTGCAACCATATAGCAGCACGGATTCAACGTTGGAGCGGAACAGTCTTATTTTGGTGCTCAAACTGATTGCATTGCTTCGCCATATTTTGGACAACATCCCGAACGCGGACTTTGCTTTGGCGATCCTGTTGGCTATATCCAGTTCGGTTCCACCATCGGTCGAGACAATACTCCCAAGATACTGGAAATCCTCTACTCTCTCTACCGGTTGTCCAACAATGCATATTTGAGCCGATGAGTTAGTTCCAAGGCTGATGATTTTAGTTTTTGTCGTATTAATTTTCAGCCCGACGACACCTGCCTCCCTCTCCACATCTGCTGTCATTTGGTGGAGGTCCATGATTCTGTGGGAGAGTAAGCATACATCGTCTGCGTAGTCAAGATGCTTCAGTTGAGATGTAAGAGTCCATCGAATTCCTCCGTTTCCCGTCGACAAAGCTGCATGAAGCACATCGCTAATCACCAATAGGAATAATATTGGTGAAAGGATACAGCCTTGTCTTACCCCACTTTGGATCTCAAATTCCTCAGACAACATTCCCCTGTGCAGAACGTGACATTTGGAGCCTTCATATGTAGCTTTGATAATAGCAATTAGTTTATCGGGAATACCTCTCCTGCGTAAGGCACGCCAAATAAACTCCCTGTTGACACTATCGAACGCCTTCTCAAAATCGATGAACAGCAGGTGCAGTGGCGATCGATATTCAACACACTGTTCGATGATAATCCGCAGGGTGTTGATGTGGTCGGCACAGGAGGATCCAGAGCGGAAACCTGCTTGTTCGGCATCGAGTGTGTCTTCGAGATGTTGTTTGATTCGCTCAAGGATGATTTTAGCTATTATCTTAGCTACAGCAGGCAGCACGCAGATACCCCTCCAGTTTCCGCACTCCATTAAATTTCCTTTCTTAGGAAGCTTGACGATCATTCCCTTTTTCCACTCGTTAGGAAAGCTCTCAGCTTCCCAAGCTCTATCTATAAGTGGAAGCAGAAGCTCAGCCGATGTTGTTGGCGCTGCTCGTAAGAGCTCTGCTGGAATACCGTCAAGTCCTACCGCCTTGTTGGTTTTGAGTGCCTTGATCGCGGTAATGATCTCATCTTTACTGGGAGTCGTGGTGCGTATTCGGGAACTTCTCACCTCGGGCATCTCAGTCTGATTTGAGAGCATATCGCTAGCGAATACACGGTTCAAAACCGTAGCAAAATGCTCTTTCCATCTCTTGAGCTGGTCCTCATCCGAAATGAGCAAGGAGCCGTCTAGGCTTTTCACTAGGTATTGGCTGGAGCTGCGACCACCTGTCAGCTCTTTCGTGATTCTGTAGACAGTCCTGCTGTCGCACCTCCGTGCAGCTTCTTCTGCTTCTGTAGCCAGCGCGTTGATGTAGTTGCGCTTGTCACGTCGTACGCTACGCTGGACTTCTCTCATCTTCATGCGATATAGGGACTCTAGCTCGCTTCTCCCTGCTGCTGGGGTAGCTGCAACGCGAGCTTTTAGCTGTTTTCGTTCGTCAATCCGTCTCCAGGTATCCTCGGAAAGCCACGCCCTATGTCTTCCCTGCGATCGACCGACAATTCTTTCAGCACCAGATGTAAAAACATTTTTCACAGCACACCAATGGTCTTGGATGGTTGCGGGCATTGAGCTGCTGATTGCTTCCACACCTTGCGAAAAGTGCTCCCTTAATTGTTGGCGCACTGAGGGATCACTAAGTCTATCGATGTTGAACCTGGGCATTCTTGTGTTGTCGTGGGATCTTCGAACTGCAGCCGTGCGTAGTTGGAGAGTAGCTATCATAAGATGGTGATCACGTACTATCCCCACATCTGCCCCTCGTCTGTTTCGGACGTCCAGGAGACTGCTTCTAAAGCGGCGGCTGATAGCAAAATGGTCAATTTGGTTGGAGGTTGCTTGCCTGTCATTGGAAACCCAGCTGACTTTGTGGCAGGTCTTGTGCTCAAACATGGTGCCACCTATCACAAGGCGGTTGGCATTGCAGAAATCCACAAACCTTTCGCCGTTGTCATTGCGGTTGCCTAGTCCATGCTTCCCGATTACATGCTTGAGCCCTTCGTTGTCGCTGCCTACCTTGGCATTCAAATCTCCCATCACTATGACAATGTCTCCATTTGGTGTTGTGTTGAAGACGGCGCTTAAGAGATTGTAGAAACTCTCCTTTTCGTCCTCAGACGAACTATTCGTTGGGGCGTAACACTGTATGATGGTGACGCGTCGTACTCTAGTCCGGAATCTGGCCGTCAAAATGCTATCACCATGAGGCTGCCAGGAAATCAGGCCCTTGCGTGCTGTTGTTGTTAGCAGTAGTCCGACTCCATATTCCCGCGGACTTCCGGATGGTCTTCCAGAATAGAGTAGTACAGTGTTACGCGTTGGAGACTGGTACTCGCCCGCTTCTAACCATCTTACTTCACTTACCCCCAAAATGTCCAGTTTATATCGCATGAATTCCTTTTCCAGTTGGAGGAATCTGGCATTGTAAGGACCTTCTCTTCCCGAGTCGAGGAGCGTCTTTACATTCCAGAAACCTATCTTTGTCCGGGTACAATAGCCAAAAGTCGTCAACATGTGATCAGTCCTTATCCGAGGCATAGTATCGGTTTCAGTAGCGAGCTGGTTTCAGTAACGCAGGTTGCTGGCCCACGTTACCTAGCCTAGAATCAAGGCCCTAGACAACCTGCACTTACAATTTTGGCCTATACGTATAAGGGTTTATACGTACAGTTGCCCGGGGACCACCACTAGGAGGTAAAGTAAGCACTTCATCACGAACTTGATTGTTGCGCTACTGGCCCAAGCCAAGTTTTGGGCAGTCAGTAGTTTCCCGATCAATCGCAATGCAGGTCCCCAAAATCCCGATACAGGTCTTCCGTACTCTCTGCTTGAAACTGGGCGCAATTCTTTGCCTTTTTCTTGCAACATCTGTATTCCACTTCGAGACGAGCTTTTTCGTTTCTATTATTAGAGGGGCACTTTGACCAAGCTTTGAAAGCCGATTTCTTATTATTATCACTTTTTTAGCTTCATCACTACATCTACATCTCCGCCACCATGTTCTTTTGGCGTGTTGGTGATGGCCTTTTGAAGCCCCTAGCAGTGATTTGGATTCAGGGAATCCCACATACCTTGTGCTCTACACTCTTTATCCTCAGCTCCGTTGATGGTGTGACTTTCATCCCGAAAACAAAACCCTCGCCTTTTTGTTTGTCCAGATTTTACCACATGATTTTTCCAGAGACCCTTGTTTGTTTGCTTTTCTTCTGTGTCTCCATAAAAACTTCTGTCAGCAGGAGACGATGTTGCGGAGAGATCGCCTCTCCAAGAATCACTTTGCAATCTTTTACCCGAGGTTTCATGAAACTGGCTACCAAATGGTAGTCAATCTGGGTTTCATCTCCACCACTGCTGTGAATGATCAGGTACCTGCTTTGTTTGATGAACATGGTATTTAGCACAATGAGACCATGTGATCTGAACGTGCTTAGGATGACTTCACCAGAAAGGTTCCTGGTGCAGTATCCCATGGCAGTCTCCATGGCAGTCTCCATAGTCTTCGTTTGACTTCCCGACATGTCTATTCGAATTTTCTCCAACAAACAGAAACTCTGAAGCAGTGTTGCCATTCATAAACGCAAAACACTATTATTGTTATGATTTTTATATATACACTTCTTTATTCGTTAAACTCTAAATGCTAACAGGGTGAATTCTTACTATCTTGATTAATATATATACTTGACAAAAGGCGGGAAAATTGTGTGATATCGCGCACAAAATGATAATGACAACAATGACCTTTAATGTCTTAATCTCAATTAGATTTTACGATCTTAAAATAGTGGTTATCAAACAGGGTGCATCATTTACCCCTTCGTCTAATTTGAAGAGAATCTAACTTGTTTGTTCCGTAAGCGCTCCGATCTCCTTGGTGTTGGGGGCTGTACTATACGTGGAGTAAGTGCTGGTGAGCTGTTGGTTCGTGAATCCTCTTGATTGAAAACTACCTTGGGTGTCGATGGCTGGTGCTCTTCTGATAAGTCCACTGCTGGTGGAGATGCATCTGGATAAATAAACACCTCGGATTCGTTCAAATCGTCTTGATGCTTGTTTGGTATTGATGATGTGTCTATAGGAGAAAAATTCTGATTAGAAAAGGAGTTATTGTTACTGGCCTGCCTCCAGTCAATAGTTTCTAAGGGGGAAATCCGCTGGTCGGATGTATCGCTACATTTCACTGCTCTGGGTCGAATCTGGTTTTGGTGTCGTCTCCAAGATCCCGCTTCAGTTTTGACTCGATACATTCGTTTGCCAAGAATCTTCTCGATGTGACCCGTTGTCCACTTACGTCCGCGCATGTATTGCCGAACGAAAACGTGTTGACCCATACTGAACTTCAGCTTGCTCGAAGGTTCACTTAAGATGAGTTTTTGTGGTTCGGGGAAAATAGCAGAAAGCAAAGTACGATGCTGACGGCCGTGCAGTTTTTCCGCTGGTGATATGCCTTTTTCATCTGTAGTGGCGCGGTACGTCGACAGGAACGTTGATAAAACATCATCGCCTTTCGAGTTGTTCTCCATGATTTTGAGAAAAGAAGTTTTGAAGGTTCTCACCATTCTCTCAGCCAAACCATTGGACTCCGGATTAAAAGGGGCTGACGTCATATGCCGAATTGAATGATTTCGACAGAACTGTTGGAATTCGTTGTAGGAGAATTGTGTGCCATTGTCCGATACGATGACTTTCGGCAGTCCATCTTGAGCAAAAATGGTTCGCAAGGCGTGAATGGTTGCCTGCGAAGTCGTGGATGACATTTTGACAACGAAAGGGAACTTAGATTTCGAATCCACAATGACCAACCACATAGCCTTTTGAAAAGGTCCCGCAAAATCTACGTGAATGCGCTCCCAAACTTCCTCTGATGACGGCCAACTGAAGTACTCTCTGGGTGAACGACTGGCATTTAGCTGACAGGCCCTGCATTTTGCGACTGTTTCCGCAATTACAACGTCGATGTTGGGCCACCAACAGTGTCTTCTAGCTACTTGCTTCATGCGAGTAGCGCCCCAGTGACTTTGATGTAGAAGCAGCAAAACTTTTTCCTGCAGTGCGGCTGGTATAACTACTCTCAGATTTTCGCTGTGAAGGAGAAGAATGTTAGTAGACACACTAAGACAAAGCCTTCTACGAAAATAGGGTAATAAATGGTTTTCTGTCACCGGCAGGTGGCTTGGCCAGCCCTGCTGCACGTAATACATTACTTTACGAATATCCAGGTCTTGTTTCGAAAACTTCGCGACTACTCTAGCGTTGATGGGAAAATCCTCCACGGCTACACTTTCATCCATATGGTGACATGATTCCTCCGACTGGTCAAAATCCTTGTCGGGGCCCATTGGCAAACGTGACAAGCAGTCAGCGTTCCCATGTTGCGTTGTAGGTCGGTATCGAATGGTGTATGAATATCCCATTAACAAGATTGCCCAACGTTGAAGACGTTGAATTGTCATGTGTGGTAACTTTTTACAGGGGTTAAAAATAGTCACCAAAGGTTGATGGTCCGTAATGAGTTCAAACTGACGACCATACAGGTATTGCTGAAACTTCGTGACTCCAAAAATTATCGAAAGGGCCTCTTTTTCGATCTGACTGTACCATCTCTGAGCTGGGTCTAGAGTCTTAGACGCGAAAGCAATCGGTTTCTCAGTTCCATCAGGGAAAACGTGGGAAATGACAGCGCCGATTCCATGCGATGATGCATCGGTAGCCAATGTGATCGGCAAATCGTCTTGGAAGTGCACCAGTCTTGAAACCTGTAGAATTTTATTCTTAAAAAGATTGAACGACTTTTGCTGATCCTTCCCCACTTAAAATGTTCTGTTTTTGCTCTTAGTTTGTTTAATGGGGCAGCTAATTGTACAAAATTTTCAATGAATTGGTTGCAATAATTTAGCTTACCAATAAAAGCTTCAAGGTCTTTTAAATCCTTTGGTTTAGGCATGTTGATGATGGCTTTGACTCGAGTATCTGATGGGCGTATCCCCTTTTCATCTATAATATGACCCAGGTATTCGATTTCGGTCTTCGCAAACTGGCATTTTTCTAGACGGCAACGTAAACCGTGGTTCTCCAGTCGCTCTAAAAACACCTCAGACACGATGACATCATCTAAGTATGATACACAAAATTCCAAATCTGCGGTAAGTTGTTCCATGTAACGCTGGAAAATACCAGTGGAGCTGGAAGTACCAAACGGTAATCGTTGGTATTTAAAAAGTCCAAATTCGGTGCTCACAACACAAACTTTTTTTGACGGTTCGTCCAAGGGTATTTGCAGGTAAGCATCGGACAAATCGATTTTGGAAAAGTATTTCCCTCCTTGCAGCTTGTAAAATAATTCCTGAATACGGGGACCTGGATGGCGATCTATTTCCAAGTGTGGATTGATAGTGATTTTGAAATCACCACATCTGCGCAAACTTCGATTTGCCTTTTTTACTACCACAATGGGTGCTGCCCATTGGCTTGTCTCAACGGGACGTAAGATATCCATTTGGCGCAAACGATCTAGTTCCCGACGAACAGCTTCTTTCTGAGCGAAAGGTACCGGTCGATGTTTGAAATATTTGGGTTGGGTATTCGGTTTCATTGTGAGGTGTGCTACATAAAATTTACTGCAGCCTAATTCGGCTCTGAAGACTTCTTCGTGCTTCTTACAAAGCGACAATGCGTCAGACAACAGCTGATCATTAGAATTCGAGCTCAATTGCAATGCTGAATCTGATCTAGCGATTTGGATTTGAAAGCCAAATGCCTGAAACCAGTCTAAACCCATAATGTTTGCGCCCCGAGCTATGTCGCAAACTAAAAGTGGTAAATTGTGGGTTGTCAAACGGTAGTGCATGCGATCATATGAAAACACAAGCGTTTTCACTCAGCTGAGGCCTACCAACTCCTACTCTCAACCTCCACGCGGTGACAGCCGGGTGCCTAGTACCTTAATCCAAGAAATGGGTAACCAACCCCGTTTGGCGGATTCTTGGTGGCAGCAGATGAGAGAGGGGGGGAAGAGTGCTTTTCTCACTAGAGCACTTCTTCCTGTTCCAGGCGGCAGCGGACGAATTCCCTAGACGGAGTCAACGGTGGCGTCTATAGTTCCAGTTAGGTTGAACTTAGTGAATACCTTGCGCGAGCTGCTTCGACGTATTCGGATCACAGGTCGGTAAGGAATTTCCAATGTTGGTCAGGACATTGGAATAGAGATGGTGGCGGAGGAGCCCTTGATGGGCCAACGGCAGCGCTCATACTTCCGTAGTGGACTACTGGCACCGGTGTACCCGGCCCCTCGTCCTAGGGGAATAATTAAGGAACTGGCCCTCCAGGTTGGGGGTTGTGCCGTCGGGGTAACTTCCCTACCACGTAAAAAACGCATGGTTCCGAAACAACCAAAAGCCTCGGATAAGGATGACCCAACTAATGACGACCCCAGCAAACGAAATAAGGACAACGACCTTCGGATCTGTACGTGGAACGTTCTGTCCTTTTACAGACCACGTGCAGCCGAACAACTAGCAGAGGCCCTAGACTGCTATAAAGCAGATATTACCGCCATCCAGGAAGTGCGATGGGATGGGCCAGGCAAAAAGAAGATGAAAAACTGTGACATCTACTACGGTGATTGCTACAGAGGCAACAGGCAACGCTTATTCGGATGCGGATTTGTCATACGCGGCAGACTTAGGCAAGAAGTCTTAAGCTTCCGACACGTGAGCGAGCGTATTATGACTATCCGGATCAAGGCTAAATTCGCTAACATAAGCCTAATATGTGTTCATGCCCCCACAGAAGAAAAGGATCCTGCCTCCAAAGAGTGTTTCTACGAGCTCCTCGACAAAACATACGAGCAATGTCCTAAATACGACGTTAAGATCGTATTGGGCGATTTTAACGCCAAAATAGGAAAGGAGGACGTCTTCGGTAGAGCAGTCGGTAAGCATAGCCTACACGACACCACGTCTGATAACGGACTAAGGCTAATTGATTTCGCTGTGGAGCGAAATGTCACCATAGCAAGCACATGGTTTCCTCATCTCGACATTCATAAGCAGACATGGCGGTCCAATGATCATGTCACGATCAACCAAATTGATCATATTGCGATCGACGCAAGGCATGCCTCCAGTATTCTGGATGTCCGGACCTTCCGAGCGGCCAACATAGACTCGGATCATTACCTCGTTGTAGCCAAGGTACGAATGCGGATATCCCAATCTGAGCAACAAAGAAGAATCACTGTGAGAAAATTTAACGTCGAAAAGCTACAATCGCAAGAGACCGCCAGACTCTTCGCTGAACGCGTATCCCGAAATCTCTCAATCACCCCTTTGCCGCCAGCATCAAGTACCGAAGACCAGTGGCAACGCTGCCAACATGCCATCAGAAACGCCGCGACTGATGTGCTGGGTTTCGCTCGACCACCACCGCGAAACCCCTGGTTTGACGAAGAATGCCGGCGAGTGCATGCAGCAAAACAAGAGGCATACAAAGCGGCGCTGCAAAGGAAGACGAGAGCTGCTCGTGAGCACTATGAGCAAAAGAGACGGGAAGAACATCGGCTTCTCCAAAAGAAGAAGAAAGAGCATGAGAAGCGCGCGTTTGAGAATATCGAGAGTCTATACTCCAGGAACAATGTACGGAAGTTTTACCAAAAGGTAAAAAGAACGTGTCAGAGAAGCAATACCCGTACAGAAACCTGTAGAGATGAAAATGGAAACCTCGTAGTAGAATCACAGTCGGTGCTGAGAATATGGAAAAACTACTTCTGCAGACTGTATAACGGCGACGAAGACCAACATCCCGCTGTCAGGCAGAATGAACCATTCAACATGGACGATGATAGTCAAAATTTCCGTCCACCTGACCAAAACGAAGTGAGGATAGCAATATCCAAGCTAAAATCGAACAAGGCTGCTGGACCTGACGGTTTACCGGCCGAACTTTTCAAGGCAGCTGGGGATGAATTGGTAGAGTGCATACACCAACTCATTTCTAATATTTGGTCAGAGGAGTGTATGCCTGATGAATGGAATCTCAGCATCGTTTGCCCGATCCACAAGAAAGGAGACCCCCTCAACTGCGCCAATTACAGAGGCATCAGTCTCCTCAACATCGCGTACAAGATCTTTTCTGCGATATTGTGTGAACGCCTGAAACCTTTTATCAACAGCCTGATTGGACCCTATCAGTGCGGTTTCAGGCCAGGAAAGTCCACCATCGATCAAATCTTCACACTTCGGCAGATCCTGGAGAAAACCCAAGAATTCCAAATCGATACTCACCACCTCTTTATCGATTTCAAGGCCGCCTATGACAGCATCTATAGAGAAGAGCTTTATAAAGCCATGTCTAGTTTTGACATCCCTGCCAAACTTGTCCGTCTGTGCAGGCTGACGATGGAGAACGCTCGCTGCTCCATCAAGGTCGGTAATGACCTCACCGAGACCTTTGATGTCAAAAAAGGCTTTAGACAAGGTGACGCGCTGTCATGTGACTTCTTCAATATTGTACTTGAACGGATTGTGCGGAACTCACAAGCCAACACCGGAGGCACAATCTATTACAAGTCTGTACAACTGCTTGCATACGCCGACGATATAGACATTTTTGGAAGATCTCAGCGGGCTGTCACCGGTGCTTTTGCAAGCATTGAGGCGGAAGCGGCCAAAATGGGTTTAGCGATAAACGAGGGCAAAACCAAGTATATGCTGTCAACTAGAAGGGATAACCAACATCGACGAATTGGACAAAACGTCACCGTGGGCAGCTATAACTTCGAGGTAGTAAGGGACTTTGTCTACCTTGGCTCTGCTATAAATTCAGCAAACAAAATCAGCGCAGAAATCAATCGAAGAATAACTCTTGCCAATCGCTGTTTTTTTGGGCTTATAAGGCAATTCAACAGTAAAGCCCTCTCTCGAGCAACTAAGGAGACTCTATATAAGACCTTGATCATCCCAGTCCTGCTTTACGGCGCTGAAACATGGACTTTATTAAAAGAGGATGAAGATATCCTTGGTCGCTTCGAGAGAAAAATTCTTCGTAAGATTTTCGGTCCCGTTTGCGTTGACGGGTTTTGGAGGAGAAGATTCAATCACGAACTATACGAGCTGTACAGCGACATCGACCTAGTCAAAAAACTGCGTATTGGACGTCTGAGATGGCTAGGACATGTAGAGCGAATGGACACCAACGCTCCGGCCCGCAGAGTCTTCGAATCTAACCCCGAGGGACGACGCAGTAGAGGGAATTATCGCCGTAGGTGGCGCGCACAAGTTCAAGGGGACCTCGACCAACTTGGAGTGCGCAACTGGAGGCAATTAGCTAAAGACCGAGCTAAATGGAGAGGCTTGTTGGTTGAGGCCCAGGTTCACCCCGAACTGTAGCGCCACCTAAGTAAGTAAGTAAATTGTGGGTTTGGGTCTTCCACTGAACGTTTACTTTCAATACACCTTTTATTGGCACTGCAACTTCCCCGTATGCTCTGAGAGAGCGAGTTGTTGATTCACAACGCGGGCTACCTAGACTATTGCATCCGTCAAGACTTATTAACGAACAGGTAGCACCAGTGTCTAACTGAAAAGTCAAGGGACGTTTATTGACTATGAGGGACAAAAAAATTTTGTTTTCGTTCTTATCAGTGTCTAACTGAGCGGATGACACCATTTCCCCAGCGCGATCGCTCGCAGCTATGTTGTTTGGCACCTCGTTTATAGAATTTGCACGCTCTGAATGTCTGTAGCGGCTGCTAAAATTCGACTGTTTTTTGTGTCTTTGATTTGCATTAGCGTGCCGCGATTGATTTCTCCCACGACTCTTAGATCGGTGGCGTGGTTGCACTGCATGCGAATTGGCACCATTAGCTGATAAGCAAACGCTACTTATATGACCCCGTCGCTGACAAAGATCACATATTGAATCGAGATGCCTGCACATATTCCTCTGGTGTTGTGTAAAACAACCGGGGCACGATTTTCTAATGTTAAAATTATCATGGCACTAACGTGGTTTTCTGTTGTTGCGTGTTGTACAATTGGTTAACTTCTGACGACGTTGATGTGTTGGAAGTACTGCTTCCCTTCAGGATGTTCGATGCTAGTTGTGTCGACTCATATCCTGTCACCAATTCCTCGATTTCCTCCAACGTGGGGTTCTTCTTTTGCGTTGCAGCGATGCGGACTGAGTCGTGCGGTGTGTAATAGGCTATCATGTCTCTTATCATGACATCTGCATATGATGTGCCGCAACCTTCCTTGGAGCAAACGAAAGCGCAATCCCTAGCGAGACCTCTCAAGTCTGCTATCCACTCGGCATAGGATTGTCCCGGAGCCATTTTTTGTTTTAAAAACTTACATTTCGACGCGAGTACGTGCATTTTTGATTGAAAAAGCTTTGTTAGTTTCGTAGAAAGGTCTTTGAAAGTGAGTCCACTTACATCTTCTGGTCCTACCAACTTTTTCAGCAAATCGTTAATTAGATTCCCGCTCGTTGATAGAAAGTGTGCCTTGCGTAAGCTGTCATCTTCCAATGAATTGGCCGTGAAATGCTGTTGCAGCTGAAATGGGTAGCAGTCAAACGATTCCTTCTCCATGTCGAATGCGCGAAATTGTGGAATTGAAGAATTGGTTGTAGACGGTGAATGTTCTTTCAAAACTTTTTCCATCGAAACTCGGTTATCCTCCATCATTCCTTCCATCCACTCTCTTTGAGCATCCAATATTGCTTTCAACGCCACTTGATCCATTTTCTATCCTCGTCGCCACTTGTTATGATTTTTATATACACTTCTTTATTCGTTAAACTCTAAATGCTAACAGGGTGAATTCTTACTATCTTGATTAATATATATACTTGACAAAAGGCGGGAAAATTGTGTGATATCGCGCGCAAAATGATAATGACAACAATGACCTTTAATATCTTAATCTCAATTAGATTTTACGATCTTAAAATAGTGGTTATCAAACAGGGTGCATCAATTATAGTCACATATTAATTTATTGCAAATTGGAGTAAATCCTTTGAACTGTATACCCAGCATCAGTTGCTTAATTTGCTTCGGAACGTCAGCGAAAAATGTGATCAGCAATGTATTCGTATTACCTGCAGCAAGACCGTTTCGATGTTCATTTTTTTTTTTTTTAATTTCCGGCAAACTTATATAAAACATTTTTTTATGATACCCGTACATATATTTATTTTTGTTCCTTTTCCTTTTTTTGTAACAAACTTCTGTTATTAGATCAAAATAATTAAGATAAAATAATTCTAACATGCTTCGTTAGTAGTAGTAATTGGGGTAAAACTCAGCTTCGTAACCATCATTATAGGGATAAGGAACCGGTGGTCGATTTCGCCGTGGGTCACAGCGTCCCATGTCCTAACAAACCAAAAACCAAAGAGGAATTAAATCAAAAGAAATCCGAATTAATTTATCGTACCCTCAGAAGGATAATACCAAGAACCACAATTATGCAAATCAAACAGATATTCATTTTATTGCGACAATCGTTAACTGTTTGAATGTAAATAGGGATAGAACGCAACATTTATACATTTCTGATGGAATTGAAGTAAATTGAATTTTTCAATAAATTTTAATTAATAAAATGTAAAATGTGCCATCACTAAAGGGAAATACTAACCGCTACTTATTTGAGAATAGAGGAGAAAGTTGGAGTAATTGCAGCGTAGAATATTCTTAACTGAGTGTGACTATCGCAATAAAATAATTGCAATTCTGTGTGCCATTTGCGAATCTAAGTATGTAATGTTCATATGTATATTTACAGCGCTGCCATATTTCTCAGGAGATGGCAGCCAATTTTCACGTGTTCCAAATTCCTGCATATGATCGTAGCAGGACTGTTTCCACAATACCCGGAAACACGCTACGAGGAGGAGGAAACTACAAAGCCGCTGAAGATACTCCTAGTTACTGCAAATGAATCGATCAACGTATGCAACAAATTTGAGAATAAGAAGTCACCAGGTCCTGACGGCATTCCAAGTATAGCTCTCAAAACGGCATTCAAAGCGTACCCAGATATGTTGGTTTTTTTTTTTTTTTCTCCGAGGGTAGGTGAAAAATCTTCCATAGACACTATGAGAATAGCAAGTGCATGCTCATATAGTGATTCTTACTGACAAAAAAAAAAACACCACCCTTCGATTTAAATTTGATAGATATCGCAACTAAGTATTAACTTATCAAACAATTTTTCTATAATGAAATAAAAACGTTTGGCAGGTTTCTTTCCACTGAAGGATACTGCATATTCGGCAATCTAGACGCGGTTAATCATTATCTCGCCAAGTCGAAAGGTTTCGTCCTTTGTAGTCGGTGCAATAAATTGCTCACATCCAAAATTTGTAGGACTGTATTGTTGACATGTCCGATTAGTCGATTTCTATGCTTTCTCGCGAAGCTTCTAGTTTCAACTTCGATTGTCGGAATTCCGAGATCCCTGTGGATATCGTCGTTTCTACTATACCACAGTGCTTGGACAATTTCTCTTAGCACTTTATTTTGAAAAGCTTGTAAAATATTTGCATTCGTTTTCTTGGTACAACCCCAAAGTTGTATACCGTAGGTCCACACCGGCTTTAGCACTTGCTTGTATAAAAGCAGTTTGTTCTCAGTACTGAGCTGGGAATGTTTTCCGCGTAACCAGTACATTTCTCTATATTTGATTTCGAGTTCTTTTCGTTTCATTTTCACGTTCGAATTCCATTTCAGTCTTGCGTCGAGTGTCATTCACAGGTATTTGGCCTCGTTTGCATAAGGTATTCGGGCCGAGTTTAGGAAAATTGGCAAGTTATTAGTTTTCTTGTAAGTGAAATTCACGTGAACAGATTTAGATTCGTTGAGGGCGATCCGCCAGTCCCTCGTCCATTCATTTACATTATTCATTGCGTTTTGCAATTTTGCAGTCATTTCTTCGATTGTTTTACCTACTGCTAGGATAGCGGTGTCATCAGCAAACGTAGGAAGGATAGTGCCATCTTCGTTCGGTATATCACGAGTATATAGCAAATAGAGAAGCGGCCCAAGAACGTTTCCTTGCGGTACGCCGGCCGAAATTTCTTTGAGCTCGGAATATTCGACTCCATGTCTAACACGAAAGAGTCTATTCCCGAGATATGATTCTAGAATATCGTATAGGCTAGAGGGAGAACTTGTCGTAGTTTGCATTTCAAGCCATCATGCCACACCTTATCAAAGGCTTGCGCGACGTCAAGAAATACGCTTGAGCAAATCTTTTTTTCTTCAAATGCTTTCTCGATAACGTCAGTAATTCTATGCACCTGGTCAATCGTCGAGTGCTTACTTCTGAACCCAAACTGGTGGTCAGGTATAAGACTATTTTCTTCTATAATCGGTTGGAGACGCCTTAATAATATCCTCTCGAAAATTTTCGATATGATTGGAAGAAGCGAAATTGGTCTATACGATTTTACCTCATTTGGCGGTTTTCCTGGTTTTAAAACCATTATGACTAGTTTTAAAACCGCAACTTTCCATTGGCTCGGCACGTGTTTTAATCTAAGCGCAGCATTTACAATATGGAGAAGCTTAATCAATGCTTTTCTAGGTAAAACTTTGAGAATTTCTCCGGTAATCAAATCATAACCAGGACATTTCTTGGGTTTTAGATTCTCGATCTCATGTTTGAGTTCCCTTAGCGTTGCACTTCTGAGCGTCAAATCGTGAGACTTTAAATCCAGCCTATTGCGGTTGTCGTAAACCACTAGACCATCGTAGGGTTTAAAGGTTCTTCCAGGTGGGCCGCAAAGACGTCCGCTTTTTCTTCATCTTCCCTCGCCCATTCATTTTGATTTAATTTGATTGGCGGCGCGGGGACTTTGGGCCTTTTGGTGCCTTTTACAGTTTTCCAAAGTGAATAATTGGAATCTTTTTTCGCTGTTAAACTTTCAAGGTAAGGTCCTATTGCACGATTCCTAAAATCCTTAATAGTCTTCTTCAACAAATTGCACAGACGATTCAAGTGTGCTTTATGCTGCGGAGCATGAGTCTGTTTTTACGCGCTTTTCTTTTTTCCTTGACCAATTCTTTTATTTCCGGAGGATATCGCAAACCGTATCTGTCCGGCGTTTTCCTTGGATTGGGCATATTATTCCAAGAGGCGAGCTGTACGATCTCAACGAAGCGATCAACTTCAACTTCAAGTTCATAGGGTGTCGTAAGTGGAACGCTCAGCTCAAAATTATCTTTAATTTCGTTCCTAAAGCCTTCCCAGTTAGTTGTTCGACCAGTTAATCTCGCTGGCTCTAGGTTATAGACTAGTTTTTCGCTGATTGTTAAAATAACCGGGGAATGATCAGACGACAGATCAAAGCTGTCATCGACTTTTATGTGGTTGGTAGATATTCCTTTCACAACGAAAAAATCGATCAGGTCAGGTATTTTCGAAGTATCAGTTGGCCAGTAAGTTGGTTTACCCGTCGAATGGAAATCACAACTGTACTCCATACCTGCCCCATAGAGCATTCTACCTTTTTTCGAGCTGTATCTTGAGCTCCAGAACGTATGTTTCGCATTAAAGTCGCCGCCGATGATAAAATTAGGTTGCAGCGATTCAAACAAGTTAGTAAAATCAGATTTTTCAAGCGCGGAACGCGGTGGACAGATGATGAAATTTTAAGAGTACGCTGACTATTCTTAACTCGAATCGTGTACAGTTGCAAAGTTTTAAGTTCTATCTTTGAGTCTTCGGATTGTTCGATGCAGTCTTTAATAAACAAGGATTATCCGCCTCTCGCTTTTCCTGAAGGGTGACAAGCGTGGTAAAAATGATAGCCTTTTATTTTTAAATGCGATTCCTTTTTTACGTGGGGTTCATTAATCAAGCAAATATCAATATCTTTTTCACGCATGAATATTTGCATCCCAAGTACATATTTTTAACATTCGTTTGTCATTCATATTCTAGTTACAAAAAACAAATACAAATATTTGGCGCAACAGCTCTTTAAAGTGCCAGGGCCTAGCTTCTCGCAACCACTCATGTTGTGTGCGCTATATTTTTCACACGAATGGAAGGGACCTACAGTTTAATGCCGAATCCGAACGGCGATTTGAGAAGCTTTTTCGTGACAACAATACTCTCGGATGTTTGTCAGACGCTCGCGAGAGGTGGGATCGTTGAAGTACGCGTTTTCTGAGAATTATTTTCAAGCTTAACCAGTCTATCGAGAATAATTTTATTTATTTTGCTTTGTTCTTCAAATTTCTCGAGAATAACCGACAAAACATGGGAGACAGGGTCCGTCGAAATTGCAAGGTTTTTTGGTTTTACGGATGGCGCGGCCTGAGCGTAGGTCTGCACTCCTACTGTCCGAGGGTCATTACCTAGCGGCTTTTTCGACGTTAACTTTTCAGTACCGATTCTTTTAAGAACAGAGGTCGAGGACTTTTCTGTTTTCACTCTTTCCCTCACCTTTTTGCGCTCTGAACCCGGTAGTTTTAGTTTAGCTAGTTTCTCCTGTGCATTCTTACGCTTTGGCTTAGTTTGCAGCTTAGATTTTGCATAGGGGCTTAAGGAGCACATCTCTCCGTTTTTGCAACTCCTTAGCTACTTCACAGCCTCTATAATTTGCCGGGTGCTTTCCCTCACAATTAGCACATGTTGCAGAGGTTTGTTTATTTACTCCACAGACTTGGGAGAGGTGATTTCCGGCGCATTTCTTTTTTGCAGTACTTTTGCGTATGGTAAAATCCTTGGCAACGTTAGCACTGCGGAATCATCCTTAAATTTCTACGCATGGGCTCGATTTTGACCACGATATTTAGTATAGCTATGATTCTGTAGATATCGCCGATATTATCCGACTTATCAAAGGTAAGCGAAAAAAGCAGAAATCCACGCCTTACCAAGACGTCTTTATCTATTTCCGTTTGTTGCTTCTCCTTCTTGATGATATTGACGGCATCAAGAATTTTAAAGCCTTTGGCTTGAAGATCAGTCATAACCTCTTTTTTGGTGCATGAGGAGTGGAGTCCCCTATCAACGACACGATGTGGCCTTTCTGACTTGATTTCGGAAGCATGCCACTGAATATTTTCAGTATTTAGCTTTTGGGACACAGCTCGGTAGTCATTGTAGTCATCGACGTTAACTTTCCACGCATTTTCCCTCAAAGATGTAACCTTATACTTTGATGTTATTATTCCTTTAAGGAGACTTTGCAACTTATTGTATTCCGTTATCCCGACGATGTTTATTGGTGGGGGTGGACGAAATTGCGCTCGAAGTTGCTTTTCTTGTGGTTCTTTGTGATTTTCTTCTTTCACGGGCTCGACTTCGGGCGATGAACCGGCTCTCCGTTTCTTACTAGGTCTTTTGTTTGGAACCGGATACGTTTCGCGTTCTAGCTCTTCTTCGTCTGTGTGATATTCCAGACTAGCTAAGCGTGCTGGAGTACTTTCGCGTTCTATCTCGAAATGCGTGTTCTTTAGGACCTTATTTTCTTCTTTTAATAAGTCTATCTCTTTCTTAAGATCTTGATAGAGTAGATCCATTTCGTTAAGCTTGATTCGGAGTGTTTTATTTTCTTCCGCAAGACTTTTGTATTTCATTGAGTCCTGAATTTCGCGCGGTGGCGCTCCCGGTGGACTTCTTTTCCCGGAATTATTCGATCTTGGGGGAGGAGATCGACATGCCCTTGTACTTTTTAAGAAGGGATTTATTAGTTGCAATAACTGGCTCTCCCCAGAATCCGCAGAGCCCACCTCCGAAGAGGGTGGATTTTCCAGTGAACCTGGGCTGCCACCTGGGGTAATCAATCGTTTTGTTTTGTTCATTGCATTTTGTGTATACACTACGCTCGGTATACGGAGGGTGGATTTTAGTCGCCACTTACGACAGACATGCCTACCTCGGGTATATTCTTACCCCTACCCGAAGGGGATATGTTCGTAGAAATGTTCAATGCGTGCTTGAAAGAAGGAGTTTTCCCAGAACAGTGGAAAAGGCAGAGGCTGTTACTTCTCCCAAAAGGTGATAAGCCATCAGAAGAACCTTCATCATACCGTCCGCTGTGCATGCTAGACACAACAGAAAAGTTCTCGAACGAATCATCTGCAACAGATTGGAAAAAGCGATAGAAACTCTAGGTGGGCTTTTGAAACACCAATATGGCTTCCTGAAGGCATGCTCAACAGTAGATGCAATCAGCTTGGTGGTTGAAACTGCACAAAAACCGATTGAAGGCAAGAGGTGGAAAGGGGGCTCCAAGAAATATTAGTGATAACCCTGGATATCAAAAATGCATTCAACACTGCAAACTGGAGCCATATACTAGAGGCACTCAGAAATTTACGAGTCCCAGCCTATCTCATAAAAGTCGTGACGAATTACTTCAAGCGCAGAGTCTTAGCCTACGACACAGACAACGGACCCAAAGAATACAGAACACTGGCGGAGTACCACAGGGGTCAGTGCTAGGTCCCTTACTCTGGAATGTTATGTACGATGGGAACTTGCTTCTTCCAATACCCGAGGAATTATCGGATTTGCGGACAACATTGCAATCGTCGTAACTGACAAACTACTGGAAGAGGTTGAGCAGATAAGCAGCTCTACAATTAGGACCGTACGAAACTGGCTAAGTTCGGCTGGCCTCACGCTTGCAGAACATAAAACAAAAGCGGTTCTTATAAGGAGCAGGAAGAAGGAGGAAACGATAAATATTACTGTGGGTTGCCACACAATAACATCGAAGCCCCACATAAAATACCTCGGATTCATACTAGATACGATACTATCCTTCAAGGAACACCTCAAGAGTGTGTCTCAGAAAGCAGCAAACGGGTTGACGGGAACCTTGACTGTCTGTTGACTATTGACCTTGACTGGCTCATTCTGCCTGACAGCGGAATATTAGTCATCATCGCCGTTTAACAGTCTGCAGAAGTGTTCCTTCCATATTCTCAGCACCGACTGCGATTCTACTACTATATTGACATTTTCGTCCCTGCAGGCTTCTGTTCTGGCTTTGAAACCCTAGCATGTTCTTTTTACCTTTTGGTAAAATTTTCGAACATCATTCCTGCAATAAAGTCTTCCCCGTGCAGGGACGGGTTAAGAATATCACTGCAGCGCCCCCCCCCCCCAACAACCAGCGCTTGTCGTAAAAGGCGACTAAGGGGACAAATCAGATCTAGGCAATATAACACCCAAGTGAGCCTAGCGACAGATATACTACCTTAAAAACCCTCCCACAAGTGTGCATGCGAGTCCGTGGGTTGACACGACTGGAGATCACCGGTGTCATAAAAGAAAGATCAAACAATACTAAAACAGGAGCATGCACGTGTCAAACAACAAACACCATCGCAATATGGTGCAAAAAATTGTATTGCAAAACTGTATCATTATGGTAATACTTGCAAAAAGGAAAGGCACTACCCCGTCAGGCACTACCACTGCTGTGCATGGTACTGATCCTGGACCGAGCAGAAATGTTCGGTTCAGAGCTATACGGATTCCGGGGGCTAGCAAAATAATGAAACAGTTTGGACGCAATTTGAGGGTTGCGAGTTGGAACGTTGGAAGCATGACCGGTCGAAGTTACGAGCTGGAAGAGATGATGAATAGAAGGCGAGTGGATATCTTGTGTGTCCAAGAGACGAAATGGAAAAACACCGGGAATCGGGCGCGTTTCTTGGACGTTAGGACAAAAGATTACAAGATGTTCTACTACGGAACGGAAAAGTCTAAGAACGGAATCGGTATCATCCTTGCGGCAGAGCTACTTGGTAACGTCTTGAGCATTTCGAAGTCCAGCGACCGTTTGATGTCTCTCAAACTAGTAATACAAGGAGAGGTGTGGAATATTGTCAGTGCATATGCTCCCCACGATGGGTACAATCAGAGAGATAAAGATGCATTTTGGCTAGATTTCCACAATCTCCTTAAGAACATCCCAAAGGAAGAATTTCTATTTGTTGGAGGAGATTTGAATGGACATGTCGGGAAATCAAACGAAGACTATGAAGACTGCCATGGAGGACTAGGATATGGCACCAGGAACCTTCCTGGTGAAGACATCCTAAGTATGTGCAAATCACACGGTCTTATCGTGTTAAATACCATGTTCATCAAACAAAGCCGACACCTGATCACTTACAGCAGTGGTGGAGATGAAACTCAGATTGACTACCATTTGGTAGGCAGTTTCATGAAGCCCCGGGTAAAAGATTGCAAAGTGATCTTGGGAGAGGCAATCGCTCGGCAACACCGTCTCCTGCTAACAGAAATTTTTATGAGAACACCGAAGAAAAGCAAACAAACAAGGGTCTCTGAGAAAATCAAGTGGTACAATCTGGACAAAGAAAAAGGCGAAGCTTTTGTTTTCGTAATGAAAAATTACCTCTCTCACACCATCAACGGAGCTGAGGATGAAGAGTGCAGAGCACAAAATATGTGGGATTCCCTACAGCGAACTTGCTTAAATAAGGCCAAATCACTGCTAGGAGCTTCAAAAGGCCACCATCAACACGCCAAAGAAACATGGTGGTGGAGTGATGAAGCTAAGAAAGTGATAAATGAGAAGAAAGCAGCTTTCAAAGCTTGGTCAAAGTGCCCCTCTAATAATAGTGACGAAAAAGCTCGCCTCGAAATGGAATACAGATGCTGCAAGAAAAAAGCGAAGAAGAAGTGCGCCCAGCTTCAAGCAGAGAGTACGGAGGGCCTGTATCGGGAGCTGGAGAAAATATTTTCCCCGGTTGCTGATGCAAACCAGGCTATCCAGGAGCTGCGAAGACACAATATGAACAAGAGCGCCACTATCTTCAAAATAGCCGCCCAAAGAAGGAACAATGCTCAGGAGATTCGTTCGCCAAAGTTCATTAGCAATGCTCATGACCAGCTTCTTGTGGATGACGACAAAATTCTGCAGAGGTGGCGACAGTATTGTGAAGAGCTTTTAAATGAACAGTTTCCCCGGCTATACTTTCCAAGAGCCACCCCTAACTGTGAAGAAATAGCCGACATTACAGTCGAAGAAGTTAGTGAGGCGGTCAAATACTCCAAAAAACGAAAAGCGGTTGGGCCAGACGAAATACCCTCTGAGTTCTGGAAAAAGATGGGAGACATCGGGTTCAGATGGCTCAGAATTCTTATCTCCAAATTCGTGAGAGGTGATCCAATGCCGAATCAATGGAGGGAAAGTTACCTTCTCCCTGTATACAAAGGGAAGGGTGATACGCGAAACTGTGATAACTACCGTTCGATCAAGCTGATGTCACACACCATGAAGATCGTTGAGCGGGTATTAGGTGGCCGACTGCGAAAAATAATACGGCTATCTGATGATCAGTGCGGGTTTGTCTCGGGTAAATCAACCACAGATGCAATCCAAAGTATAAGGATCATAATGGAAAAACATCATGATTCCTTAAGGGATTTGCATATTGTATTGGTTGACTTTGAAAAGGCATTCGACAGACAACCACGAGATCTGATATGGGTGGCGCTAAGACATCGAGGGGTTCCAGAAACTTATGTACAGATGATCATGGACATGTACGAAAGAGCAAAGACAAGAGTAAGATGTCCCGCTGGAGTAACCGAAGAGTTCCCAATCAAAGTCGGGGTGCACCAGGGAAGCGTTTTAAGTCCTTTGCTCTTTATTACAGTCCTTGATTATCTGCTTGAAGGTAAAGTGATGGACCCCAAGGTACATCAGTTATTCTTTGCTGACGATGGAGCCATCATAAGTGAGGATCCTACATCCCTGCAACGAGCACTTGATGTGTGGGTGGACGTTTTGGAGGGAAATGGGTATCGCATTAGTTCAAAAAAGACAGAGTACTTGTGCTGCCCGTTCTCTGATCCACTCAGGCCTATTCCAGACATTTATTTGAATGGAACAGTGCTTCCCAAGTGCGAAAAGTTCAAATATCTGGGATCTATGATCAATAGCAAAGCAACTTGTGATGACGACATCAATCATCGTGTAAGCGTAGGGTGGATGAAGTGGCGAGAAAATTCCGCTATCTTCTGTGACAGAAAAATGCCCCCTAAGTTGAAAGGAAGGCTCTACACCGCAGTTGTACGTCCAGCGCTCACATACGGTTCACAATGTTGGACGATGTACAAAAAGTATGAGAGTAAATTAACGGCAGCTGAGATGAAGATGCTTCGCATGACAGCAGGAGTGACAAAGCTTGATCGAATAAGAAGTTCGAAGATCCGTGGAAGCTTTCACATCAAGGAAACCATCGTACACAAATTAGAGCGCGACCGGCTCAGCTGGTATTGCCACGTTCAAAGAAGAGATCATTTGAACCCTGTTAAAAAGGCAATATCTATGCACGTTCCAAAGACATCGCGATGTAGGAAAGGCAGGCCTATAAACGCCTGGATCAGACAAATGCGACGACATCGGCATTTCATTGGCCTCAGTAACCGAGTGATCCAAAATCGGCGGGCCTGCCGATATTTTCTGAGGTCAAATAGGCGAACCCCACAGGCGGATCAGTAGAAATGCAGTGAAGTGGGAGGGCTGTGATCCCTTGTTTTCGGATCATAGCCTCGCTGATAAATGGAAGAAGAAGATGAATCGAGAAATAGGAATTTAATTTTGATACGACTTTAAATACGAAAGAAAATATGACTGGGCATTCGACTTGAAGAATTGGGATGAATGTTTTGATCGGTGTATCGCCTTCTGGTGCTATAAATTTTGTGAGCAAGGTTGCGACAAGAAAATCTTCAGACAAAGCTATTTTTAACCTCACGGATTTGATTGAGAAACTTGAACCAGGAGATGCCGTTATGGTCGATAAAGGATTCCTAATTGGTGACGAGCTCTCCAAAGCTGGAATCGAGATGATAAGGCCCGAATTCAATTTTGGAAAGTTCACGAAACAAGATGTCGAAAGGAATACCAAGATTGCTGCAGCTCGAGTTCACGTGGAGAGACGGATAGCGAAACTGAAAATGTTCAAAGACTTGTCTGACAAAGTTGACGTCTCCATGTTGCCTTATATGGATGGTATAATGGTGGTCCTGTGTGGTTTGTCCAACTTGGGCTCGCCGATAATCAGCGATGATAAGTTCTTGGGGTAAGTGCTAAAAATTGTTAAAGTAAAATCCAGGAATATTGTTTTTAAGTAAAAATTCATTATATTTTTATTAACTTCTTTTAACATAATTTTTTTTATTTACATTTCTTTTCAGCAATAAAGCAGCAAACAAATATTTATTTATTTATCTAAGCTTAATACAGGCATCAACTTAAAGCTAAAACTTAAAAACTAAAAAAAAAAAAGGGGGGACCTAACGCTAAGCTTAAAACTATTATTATTTATTTATTTTTTTTTTTTTTTTTTAACACAAGCTTAAACAATCTAACTTAACTTAAAACTAACAGAGGATGGAAAACCTAGGAAGAGAAGGGAGAGGGTAGAGGTGAGAATTTGGGTGTGGAGGTGGTAAAATCAAGACAGCACTAGGTGGAATTGAGGCGGAGCTGAAGATCGTTTCGAAGGGTGGTTCTGCTGCAGTGGAAGTCAAATGTTTTTTCCATATAGTTAGCCAAGCGCAACATTCTGGACAGTGGTGCATTATAACCATAATTGGTGCGATGATAAGAGAGACGGAAGAGGGGAATGGACTTTAGGTTACGGGGATTGGTGTTAAATGAGACTAATTCAAGAAGCGCGGGGCAATCAATTTGACCAGTGATTAGCTGATGGAGGAAGAGTAAGTCGGCAATATCGCGACGAGTTTCGAGAGACTGAAGATTGATGAGCTTTAAGCGTTCAGAGTAGTGAGGTAAGTCGTATCTATCAAGCCAACGGAGACCGCGTAGGGCGAAACGGATAAACCTGCGCTGGACGGCTTCAATACGTCGGATGTGTACAGCATAGTGTGGCGACCAGTCTTGGCTAGCATATTCGAGGATAGGTCTAACGAAGGTTATATAAAGTGATTTGGTGACGTATGGGTTCGAAAATTCCCTTGACCAACGTTTAACAAAGCCAAGCGCAGAATTGGCTCTATTTATTATGTGGTCAATATGGGAATGGAAGTTAAGTTCCCTATCGCAGATAACACCTAAATCACGCAAAGAGGAAACTTGTGGGACAAGCTCGTTGCAGAGTAAGTAGCTCCTATGGGTTGATGGAAGTCGTTTACGGCAGTAGGTGATGAATTGGCATTTGCTGACGTTAAGTTCAAGATGATTTTTCTGGCACCAGAGAGAAAATCTGTTTAGGTCATCTTGAAGTGGGCGAGAGTCATTGGGAGAAGATATGTATCTAAATATTTTCATATCATCGGCATAGACAGAGAGATACGAGTCTTTGATAATGCAGTCGACATCGTTGGTGGTCAGGACAAAAATTAAAGGCCCAAGGTGACTGCCTTGAGGGACACCCGAAGTGGCCCTAAAGGAGTTAGAGACGGAAGATCTAAATATAACCTCGTACTACCGACCTTCCAAGTAGGATTTGATCCAGTTGACAAAACCGGGTTGAAAACCAAGAGCTTTCAACTTAAGAATAATAATTCCATGGGAGATTTTATCAAATGCTTTACTGAAGTCGGTAGCAATTACATCGATTTCGCTGCCATCTTCAAATGTACACAGCGCCTGAGAAATGAATTCAGTTAGTTGGTGGTTGTTGATCTACCTTTAAGGAACCCGTGTTGGTTGGAAGAGAATAAGGGTTTGCAATGAAAAAACATCGAGTCGTAAACGGTGCTCTCGAAGAGCAAAAACATAGACTAAGAAAATCCAAAAACATTGTTTTTAGGTAGAAATTCATTCAGGGTTATCGGCAATTCCGAGGGAAAAAAAGTTCCCCCGGAATTTTTTTGTTCCCTCGAAATTATTCCTCCTATCGTGAATTTCCATCGGAATTTCTTTCCTGCGGAATCTAAAAATGGTTTTCGAAATTATGGGCCCAATTCTTCAACTCGTATACGACAGTCGAATCCGACCATGGTCGCATTTAGTTATTACTTAAGTCGTATTTTACGAACAAAAAATACGACTTTGTCCTACCTAAATGCGACCATGGTCGAATACGACTGTCGTATACGAGTTGAAGAATTAGGGTGTATGTTCGAATATCTTGACAGTTGTCATTCTTTTTTGGTTGTAATCACAGCTAATATTTAGGAGATGTTTTAATTTATCTGCTTTAAGGCAAAAAATAATAAAATTGATTGCGTAGATTTACATTGCTAGCCGGGGAGTAAGACCGATGAGATCAAAATTAACAAAGATTCATAACCAGAAGTGAAATAGACAAGTCCAACCCTTTGAAGTTATCACAGGCGCTGCAAGTACATGGTGAGCCAAGGAGCTGTGACGTTATTGCAATGGCCGTAGCTCCACCCCTGGGCGAGATTATGTTTTTAGAATGGTTGGTATATATGGTACTCCTCATGTGCACTTTCAGTTGGTATGGATCTTTGGAAGGTTCAATATCCCTTCATTTCACTACCAGAAGACAATAAGTGAACCCTCGATCATCGGATCATCTATCGTGACCTATTTTATTCGGTAAACATTTCACTGATTTACTCATTCAACACATGTATCTATGTATCCTATCCAAAAAGGAAATTCTGTATTCCTTGAAATAGCCAGTGCCATTTTAGTGTTTTCTATTTTCGGGCAGTTGTAGAAATAGTTAACACACCTAACACGGTTAGCGAATCGAACGTTCGACTCAAGTCGAACCTTCCGGCGAATTACTCCTGTCGCTTTATACACTTCACAGATGACATTTAATTGTTTCTTCCTTTGTCAGCACTTATTCTTTAATCGAATGAAAATGGTTGCTACCTGCAATACCACGACAGAAGCAATTTGCTGACAGTTCGACTTGAGTCGAACGTTCGATTCGCTAACCATAATAGGGGTGTAAGTTAGACTTAATTCAAATAAGTAAATGTTTATTTTAGTATTTTCAAATAAAAGCAATCAAACTTTTTACTTTTAAAATGGCACGTCCTTTGCGGTTGGCGCACATCAAACCCGTGACGTCTCTATTTACACTTTTCGCTTGAAAAACAAAACAATTTGCAAAAAAAAAGCTGACGCTATTCATGAATTGCTGCTTTTGTTTTTGATTCCTCCAGCAAATTGATGAGGGAATATCCCGGGGGAAATCGCGTTGAAATTCCGGGGGAAACTTTTTTCACGATACCAATTTCTTCGGGAGGAAATTTTTTCCCTCGTTCGAAATTCATTGCCGATACCTATTTTTCGAAAATGGGAAACATTTCGGCAGAATTTTATTCAGGATAGCCCTGATTTTATTTTTATTAACTTCTTTTAACATTATTTTTTTATTTACATATTCTTTTTTCAGCAACAAAGCAGCAAATGAAACAAGAAAATTAAAATCAAAGAAAATCCAAAAATATTATTTTTAGGTAAAAATGAATTTTATTTTTATTGGCTTCTTTTAACAATAAAATTCAAGAATATTATTTTTAAATAAATCTTCATTTTATTTTTATGAACTTCATTTAACATTATTTTTTATTTATATATATATACAAATATATATTTTTTTAAAAATAACAAACAAAAGAATTACATAACAAAGAAAACAAATATTTTTTAAAATATCAAAAAATTAGAAATATGTACATAAAAAACAAAACAAAATAAAAATAAGAATTCATGCATTTAAAATAAAAGGTATCACATTATTAAAATATATCTAACAAAGTTGGTCAATAAATTTTTCTATAAAATATTCGTCCCTAGCAATATTAATGACTACCATTGAATTATCGAAGGAACTAAATATTACAATATCACATATTTTCAAATTCAGTACAGCTCCGTCGCCGAAACTTGTTTTCCCTTAGTCGGAGACTTACACCCCTATTATGGTTAGCGAATCGAACGTTCGACTCAAGTCGAACTGTCTGCGAATTGCTTCTGTCGTGGTATTGCTGTTAGCAAACATTTTCATTCGAATAAAGAATAAGTGCTGACAAAGAAAAGAACAAATAAATGCCATCTGTGAAGTGTATAAAGCGGCAGAAGTAATTCGCCGGGAGGTTTGACTTGAGTCGAACGTTCGATTAGCTAACCATAATAGGGGTGTTAATTTCTACCAATCTCCATTCATCGCCATCGTACGCCAAACCATCTGGACTAATAGCGAGGAATGGTAGATTGAGGGAAATCATTAGGCCTGCATTAAACAACAAGTAACGTTTACCGTACATCTCTTTAGCCAACTTTTCAGCATAATACCCGTATCGGGTCGCCTCTGTGTCTTTAAAGGTCCAATTCGGAGTTTTGTTAAAAGAGTATGTAAAAAGTTGGTAAGAGATGCTTCCAGTAATACGCTTTCTCCTCTCAACTAACCACTGGGCAATAGTTTGGCTTACGGTAGCTTTACAAACCTAGTTTTCGATATCTCTCGAAAAAAACTAGCATTAGAAGTGATAAAAGATTCCATGAGCGGAATAAACTGTCGTAAGGCGTCTGAGCCTACGACGAATAAAAAAATTATCGCTTTCTTCTTTCTTCTCCTCTACTTAAAGATTCTCTCCAGATGATCGTAGACCAAAGAAGAGTTTTGCCAATTCGCAGGTGGGTCTTGCTAGAATTTGTTTAGGAACACAAAATAAGCAATACTATCTTCAAATGAAATAACCTACCTTCTAAGAATTTTTAAAAAATGTCTTCTTCTACTGATTTTAAAACTACGTCGTTTTTTAGACTCATCTTCTTCTTTGCATGGCACAGATTGCTAGCGTTGACGGAGCTGAATCGCTTGGCGAAAGATTTGCCAGCCTTTCCCCATTTTTGCGTCAACTCCGTGCAACTTATCATTTCTAGCCTCGGTTCCCTAAAACAAAAAAACAATTGTTTAAGGATGATTTTGAAATTATACGAAAAAATACCTATACCTGATTATCCGGATCAGACATGCAGCTATGTGCTTGCACTTGGCCCCTTCACCGGCCTTGCAGGTGCAAGTGCATACCCAAGACTTCCGTTGTTTGGTTAATCGCCTTAATAATAATTTCGTGGGGCTTTGACGTCGTAGCCGATACCGTGACTACAAGACCCGTCACTTCATCCACGGACGGAGGCGGTGATATTCCAATCGCGTAGATCCAGCCGGCTTTATAAACCTCTTCACCTTCTCGAATGGATCTTTTCATTCCATCGAAATACTGCACAGCGTCATACAACGAAATTTTTATTTCCTTTGCCATTTCCTCATTTTAATGTGCATCCATTACAGCAGCACTGTAATTTAAAAATAATGTGGAAAAGCCAATAATCATCACTTAACAACTCTAAACCATTCATTTTTATTTTTAAGCTGTTTTTATTTATCCAATTCAGTACACCTTACACGCTAACAAAAACGCTTAGAACTAGATTAATTAACTTAACTTACTCATTCTAACTTACTGGCCACATGCGAGCGCTCTAAGCCACCTAATTAAATTTATTTATTATAACTTAACTAATTGAGAATTGAAAAACTAAGAAAAATCTTTTACTGTACAGAAACTAAATAAATCCACTTGATCAATTGTTAGAAATAAAACTTATAAACTACTTTAAAATAATAAAACATTTTGTTTAAACCCTGGCTCCAGAAGCATGTATAAAAAACATGCGAACATTAGGCAGAAAATAAGGAAAATACATTCCAGCAAAAAGTGGAGGTCAATTGCACTTTTGAATTGTATTACCCACCAAACCTTCACTGGTTCAAGGAAGTTTTTTTATGTGCTAGTGTGATTTGTATTAATTAAAAGCGATCAGAATAATTGGTTGCTCTGCGTATAATAATCGATCACCAAAAAATTTAGAGGAGCTAGCAGCAATTGAGTTCTCAAAACATCAAAATGCTGTCATTGTTCACTGACTTGTCTAAACTAATGTAAAAAAAATTCAAATTTAATGCCATTTATTCAGGTGTTTTGTATTTTTCGCAGAAAAACTGTTTTGCGGTTTGGGATAGTAGAAACTTTATCTACCAGGGACATCATTTTAGCTACATTGTTTTTATGACTTTAGCTGTGAATTTAGCTATGGTACTTTGTCCCATTGGCGCCACTCATTCAGCGCCAACTTGTCGTTAGTAGCCACCACCTCCAAGAAGGTTTAAAGTCGAGGTTGGCTGGAAAAATGGGTGGAATGTGCAAAGACCGCATTCCAGCTGGCAAGTCAAGCACACCCAAAAAATACAAAAATGAATGTTTTGAAAGTCAAGCATTTTTTAAGAACCTAAACAACATGATAAGAATCAGCGAAATGCTAGTGGTTTTATGTAAATAAGAAAATATTTATACTAACATTGCATTTGGTAGCGCAATATCTGATTTATTTCTTAGTTGGGTCCTTAGAAGACGCACACTCCTATAACTTTCTTATTCCTCGCCATCACTGCTTGAACTCAAAAATAATTACACCGAGGTAAACATTTTGTTGGACCGAAGACAATCATGAAAAATAATTCAATTGTATAAAAATGACACCTATCACAAGAAAACTATCACTAAAATGTGATTATCAAATCAACTATCACCTTACGTGGAGCACAAACTAAAAAGATGACTATCACTTATCACAAATCACCTTAGCCGATTCCACCCCCAGGTTTTCTAATCATTCTTACCTCTTTGGAGCACTACGTTGTTCGTGCCCGAGGATAGCAGGAGCTGAAACTAGATTAGTTTGCTCGATTGGATTGTTTGGTGGTGGCGCTGGGACATCCTTATCCTAGGGTGCACCTTCAGCTCCACCAAACATTTTGTATGCTTCTGCTGCTGCTGTGATGAAAATCCTGCTGTTATATTGCATTCCTGTAATTAAAAACATTATTAGTAACAATTACTTATAAACTAAAAGAATACTAAACTAACTCACTCGTCCTCGAAGTACGTGTCGATGGATTTTTGGCCGACGTCTAGGACACCAACTGGGGATGAAAACCTGGAAGAATTCTGCAGCTGTCTTGAGTTTCTGTAATGTAGAAGTATTATTATATGTGTAAAAATAAAATACTAAACTAACTCACTGATTACTAGGTGTTGCAGAGAAAATATTTGACTTCGTCCGAAGGGATGGACTTTGTCGACGTCTACGACGACGACTGGGGATGAAATCTTGGAAGACAGCGAATAAGTTTAGTTGATTAGTATATGTGTAATTGGTAAAACACTAAACTTACTCACTGATAGTTCTTGGGGGGACAGCAAGAGCTGCATTTAGTTCAGCCCTGTTGATTGGATGACTTTGATGGTGGTTTGGAGGCGACGACTACGGCGAACAATGCGGATGACAACTTGGAGATGCTTTTTTTCTTCTTGTGTTCTTTTCCTGTAATTAAAAACAATATTAGTTACAATAACACATGTAATAGTAAAAAAAAAAACATAATCACTCACTATCTTGTCTTCCGGCAAATTATTTCCTCTTGTCCCAGTTTCAAGGGATGAAACTTTTTTGGCGCCTACGACGACAATTGGGGTGGAAAATCCTTTGGAATGTTGTCGCAGTTGTGTGGTATATCTGTAATTAAAGACAATATTAGTAACAATTAGTTATATACAGGGTGGGCCAACTACAAGTTTCTTTTTAAAAATGCAATGAAATGAACAAAATGAAATTTTTTCCATGTATTATGGCTTTATTAGTAAAAGCAAACATTCCCATTAATTATGGAACACAACGCCGTTCAAGTGGCTGCCTCGGCTGTCTTCGCAGTAGCGCATTCTATCACTCCAATTTTCCGAGACCTTGTTGATGGTCTCGGGCTGTAGCTCACGGATTGATTGGATTGCTTAAAAAATAAATAAATATTTGGCGCAACAGCTCTTTAAAGTGACAGGGCCTAGCTTCTCGCAACCACTCATGTTGTGTGCGTTATATTTTTCACACGAATGGAAGGGACCTACAGTTTAATGCCGAATCCGAACGGCGATTTGAGAAGCTTTTTCGAGACAACAGTACTCTCGGATGTTTGTCAAACGCTCGCGAGAGGTGGGACCGTGAAAAAACTTTTTGGTATTGTATTTTCTGGGATTCGAACTTGGAACCTCATGCGTAGTGATCCGACACACTAACCACTTACGCCACGGCGCCCACGGATTGTTTGGATGATATTGGCCTTAAGTGCTGAATCGTTTCCGGATTGTTGGCATAACATCGATCCTTCACGGTTCCCCACAAAAAAAAAGTCCAAAGGGGTTAAATCGCAGCTCCGAGGCGGCCAGTTGACATCGCCAAGACGGCTGATAACACGATTTGGGAATTTGGTGCGCAAAAGACCGCTTGTGGCATGGGCTGTGTGGCATGGCGCGCTATCCTGCATAAACCAGAGGTCGTCCAAATCCATGTCTTCAATTTCAGTAAAAAAAAAAAAAGTCGTTAACATGGCTCTGTAACGCCCACCGTTGACCGAAACATTGTTCCCAGCCTAATGATGCCACCACTCCACAATCCGCACCAAACTGTCACTCTCTGTGGATGCATTGGCTTCTCGACAATAACGTGCGGGTTTTCCGAGCCCCAGATGCGGCAAATTTTGTTTGTTAACGTAGCCGTCGAGATGAAAATGTGCCTCGTGAGAAAAGATAATTTATCGCCCAAAATCGTTGTCCAATTCAAGCTGCTCGAAGGCCCAAACTGCGAAGCGATAACGAAGCGGATGGTCGTGCGCTTTCAATTGCTGAATCAACTGGACCTTGTAAGCGAATAATCCCAGATCTTTGTGCAGAATTCTCCTCAGGCTAGTGCGTGAAATGTTGAGCTGTTGAGATCGATGACGAGTTGATGTTCGTGAATTGAGTCTCACACTCTCGGCTACAGCAACCACATCCTCGTCTGTGCGCACCGTACGACGACGGGGACCATGAATGTTGCCCACTAGCATACCAGTCTCACGAACTTTTTGCACAAACTTGCGTACAGCAGGCGCGGTGGGTGCTTTATTTCGGCCAAAACTTCTTTTCAAAAAAACACACTGTTTGGGCTACACAGCACTCACTTTGGAAATAAGTTTTCAATATTTCCCAATGTTGTTCAAGCGTAAAGCGACTCATTTCGTTCCGCGGAGGTATGATACTGACTTTCTGTCAAGATTTCGAGCGGGAAACAGCTGTCAGTGTCAAAATAACCTATGATTTAAAAAGAAATCACTAGATGACCCACCCGTTACTTACTTAAATACTGTTTATTCGATATTCCGAGGAATAAATTTTATTTTATCCTGTGCGTAGCGAAGGTGCTCTGGAAACTGTTAAATTGGCTGGAACTGTCACTTTCGATGATCGATGACTGGGGGGGAAAGACTTGGTACACTTCAATTGTTGTATTTCTGCAATTTAAAAGTAATATTAGTAACAATTATAGTGACAATAGAAACAAATAGACTTACCTCTAAAAAAGCGCGAGTATTTTTTTACAGTTTGACAGTTGTCTCGTCTCATTGCAGCTTGCTTAATTACCCACCAGAGGGGGTTTTCCAACATTACCATTCATCAATCGCGATATTAAATTTTACCCCGATGAATTTTTTTCCTATAGTTACCTAATTTTTGTTCGGGGGGAAAATTCCGAGGGAGCATTTATTCGCGATAACCCTGATTATGTGATCACATATTAAAATGAAATACAGGCCGTTGAACTTTGATAAAAATGTGTTTATTAATAATATATTTATATAACGAAATGCAACTTTAGTTGTTACCAAATTGTACGAAATAAACAACGTATAGCAGGAAAACGTTCACAATTAGCCACATTTGTACGGGCCAGTGATGTACATAACAAAATACAAAGCTTATTAGAAAATAGGAAAAACTTAAACACAAAATGAATTCTGGAAAAAAAATCGACTCCTCCTCGTCTTAATATTTATATTTGAAGTTCATTCGCAGTAAATATTGAATGTTAACCTGAGCAATGTCATACACAATGAATTCATTGTACAACAACGATGTTTGTGCTTTATCATCCGTTAATGACTTGCCAAGAGGGATTTCAACGCCATCTTCCCTGAAATGCGATTCGGACGGGTCGGGCATAGAGCGACCTTTACCGAATGTACTGTGCTTATCCTTTGGCAACTTAGTCACGTAATTGGCTCGTGTACACTCAAACATATCGCCCAGAGCCACCTCGGAGAGCAACATCAAGCCTGTGGAGTTCTGCTTGCTAGTACAACAGTAGTTTGCCGACTTCGACACCATGTCAGCAAAGTAAATACCCTTACCAAACATGTAACCTGTAACAGGAGCCTCTGGCGGTGCAATTTTCAAACCATGCGATAAGATACCAGCAAAATTTGTAAGTCGGGAACCGTGCCATAAGAGTCGACGATTGTGCAACTTCTTGAATGGTTTGTAACGGCGAACTTCACCCTGTCGAACCACCTTAAATACATCGACAATGTCCAACTCGTACATTTTGTGAGTGTCTGCATGCGTATTCTGGACATATTTCTTCAGCAGGGCAAATTCTTCGCTCTTCCTGTCCAACGGTTCGAGTGTTGTCTTCAGCTGTTCGTAGTGCTTGTCGATTGGATTCACATCAGTATCGGTATCTTCGGTCTTTATTAGATTGTAAGCACATTCGATTTCCATTAGAGAATCCAACATAGCTGAGAGATCTTCAACTTGTTTGATTGTGTCCAACAATGGAGGACTTCGTACACCAAAGTTATGAGGAACCAAGGTGTAAAAGCGATTGGTAGCATCAATGAATTGAGTATTGTTTCCAGCATTTTGAATGAGACCGTGAATTTCGGTGAGCACTTTGTAGGCAGAACTAAGTTGCTTTTGACTTAGCTTGCCAAGCGGCATCTTTTCCATATCCAAGTCGAACTCTAACATTGTCTTCTTCATAGTGTCAACATCGAAGATGAGTTTAACCAAATCCTGGACGGGTTTTTTCAGTTTCGACTCAACTTTATGTTTCGCATTTAGGTCAATTTTGACGTCTTCAGCGAATTCGACATCGATGGGATACATTTTCCCAGGTACCTGAAAAGATAAGCGGAAAAATGGTTAAAAAAAAATCAAGAAATGTAAAGCTAGGCTACGCAGTAAGAGGGCAAAGAACTCTGAAAGGGCGAGTAATGGAGCATCGTTCAAAATAGCAGAAATGTAAATTAGCAATGAACCTTTCTTAACGACCTTCCGGATAATCACTTTGAGCTTGCATAACAAAAGGTAGTTTGTTATTCCCGGAAGATATCCCACCAATAACATTCTCAGAGCTACTCACGAGTTATGGATATGGTCAAGATATGGTTGAATCAAACCTTTCGGTGCTTAGCGTTGTTTGCTGAAACACATAAGTGCATCACCGGACAATTCTAATTCCAAACTAAACTGGAAGGATACCAATGCCGACGCATCAAAAAAGCAAGCGTAGCTTTCTATTCCTGCAAAAGGGCATTCAGTAATGTGTGGGGCTTCAAACCAGCTGTGGTGTACTGGATGTACACGGCGGTTGTAAGACCCTACTAGTATGGTGGATAGTATTATACTTGTGAAGCAAACCTTTCTAATTTCACCAAAATTCAGAGGGCAGTGTGCATCGAAGTCATGGGGTCAATGAGACCAACACCAACGGCGGCAATGGAAACCATGATTCGTTTCATTCCGCTTGATTTTTACTGTAGCAGTCTGATGCCCAAAACCGTAAGATTGAGAGAAGGCCAAGTGTGGCCACCGAGCCCTTACGACCACGACTCCATTTTGTCCCAATGGGCAGTCTCGCATTGGGACAAATGGAGCGGAGCAATGGAAACTGATCACATGAACCCGATGCTACATTTGAAAGGAGATTTGCTACAAGAATTCCTGACAGAATGTACTGGAAAAACCGAAGAACCATGAAGAAAAATGAACTGGCCTTCTATACCGACGGTTTCAACATGGACGATGGCACGGGAGCCCTAGGAATAAAGCACTCCTTTAGAATAAGTGAAGACTGCAGTGTCTTTCAGGCCGAAGTCACAACCATTATACAGGCTACTGAAATTATACGCGAGAGTAACATAATATCGTTGGTAAAACGTTCACTGTCTGTATACGTACAGATAGCCAGGCAGCCATTAAGGCTCTGGAATCTTCTGTAATTAGGTCGAGGCTTGAGAGGATCTTCAAATAACTTTTAAGCAAAATATCTAGAGCGAATGTGGTGACCTTCTGCTGGGTACCAAGGCATATGGATATCGAAGGAAACGAAGACTGACGAGCTTGCTATGCTATGAAGGGGCCGTCGCTGCATGTATCACGGGCTCTCCCTTTTGTAGTGATCCCAATTACATAGTTCCTTACGGGCGAGAATAGAAGATGAAGTCATCGGTCGAGTAAAGAGACGCTGGGTTCATTTGGACACATTGGCAACGGCTAGGGCGCTATGGCGGCTTTTAGCAAGAAGAGATCAACATCTCTGGCGAAACTTTGTCGTTGTAACGCACGGGTCATTTCCGGCATAATTAATGGTCACTGTGCCATTGTACTGCACATTGACTATTGTAGAAGTCGCAGGGAAGAAGAAAAAATGGAATCTGTTCGTCACCTACTGTGTTCGTCACAAGAATGAGGACTCTTGGTAGTTACTTCTTCTCGGAGCTGGAGAACTTAGGTAATATTGAGCTGATAGACATCCTGAGATTCATATCACTATCTGGTTGGTTCTAACAGCGGACCATCTCTACAGTCTTTCCAGGGTTAAATAATTGGGCACAATGTGAATCTAAGTGAGTAGTGACTCTTTTGTCACAAGTCACTCACCCACCTACCTAACCTTACCTAACATAACCTTCTCTATCTGTCAAAGTTAATTTTTCAATCCACGTTTACATGCAAACTCTTAACTCGAGTACAAAAAAATTTGTGATTGACGTTTCAATTCAATCCACGTTTGCTTGGTACTTAATTCGTATTGAATCTAGATTCATTCGTTTCTAAACGGGGTGCTGTTGACGAAGATTAAAAAAAAAGAAACTATTCAGAAAGCATTCAAGAAAAATTTGCTTGGATTACTAGATCCGACGAATGATTGTTGAAATTTAAGTTCAATGAAGAATCATTCGGTCACTTGGTTCGATTTCTGAAACTTCTATGTATGTCCGACTACACACAAGACACGAAGGTTAAACTTCAGCAATCGCCTAAAGTAGAGATGGTCTTTTCTTTGTTAGATTGCCATGGCTTCCAATTGTCCCTCACCTAAGATGGGACATGAAGTGGCCCTTGGCTTTATTCTTTTTTTTTTACCACGTCGCACTTAGTTTTGGCTGGATACTTCTGCCTCATAAGATCTTTTCTCGAGTTTTTTAAGCCCCTTTCAAGGAAAAATATTTACTTGCGCCACAAGAGTTTCCTCATGCAAATTCGAGTGAAAATCATTCAAGGCTTATAACTGGAATTCAAAGATGAAGCTTAGCGCTTTAAGCAGTCTAGTCAAACAGTTAAAAATGCATAAATACACGCAAAAATCAACAAGATGCAACAATCAGTTCAATGGGTTCCAGTTTATATGCATTCGCTCTAAATGCCTCAACTATCTTTGTCGCTGTACAGACCCTACAGGTCCTCATTGTGTCTATTCTTCTGCTTGCCGTCTATGCAGACGAGACCGAAGCAAAAGAAGTACGTAGTACTTAAGTCTCTCAAACTGGTAATACAAGGAGGTGTGGAATATTGTCAGTGCATATGCTCCTCAAATTGGGTGCGATCAGAGGGATAAAGACGCGTTTTGGCTAGATTTCCACAATCTCCTTAAGAGAACCCCAAAGGAAGAGTTTATGTTTGTTGGAGGAGATTTGAATGGACATGTCGGGAAGTCAAACGAAAACTATGAAGACTGCCATGCAGGACTAGGAAACGGCACCAGGAACCTTCCTGGTGAAGACATCCTAAGCATGTGGCGATCACACGGTCTTATTGTGTTAAATACCATGTTCATCGAACAAAGCCGACACCTGATCACTTACAGTAGTGGTGGAGATGAAACTCAGATTTGGTCAGGTTTCATGAATCCTGGGGTAAAAGATTGCAAAGTGATCTTGGGAGAGGCGATCGCTCAGCAATACCGTCTTCTGCTAACAGAAATTTTTATGAAAACTTCAAAGAAAAGCAAACAAACAAGGGTCTCTGAGAAAATCAAGTGGTACAATCTGGACAAAGAAAAAGGCGAGGCTTTTGTTTTTGTAAAGAAAAATTACCTCTCTCACACCATCAACGGAGCTGAGGATGAAGAGTGCAGAGCACAAAATATGTGGGATTCCCTACAGCGAACTTGCTTAAAGAAGGCCAAATCACTGCTAGGAGCTTCAAAAGGCCACCACTAACACGCCAACGAAACATGGTAGTGGAGTGATGAAGCTAAGAAGATAAATGAGAGGAAAGCGGCTTTCAAAGCTTGGTCAAAGTGCCCCTCTAATAATAGTGACGAAAAAGTTCGTCTCGAAATGGAATACAGATGTTGCAAGAAAAAAGCGAAGAAGAAGTGCGCCCAGCTTCAAGCAGAGAGTACGGAGGGCCTATACCGGGAGTTGGAAAAAATATCTTCCCCGGTTGTTGATGCAAACCAGGAGCTGCGAAGACACAATATGAACAAGAGCGCAACCACCTTCCAAATAGCCGCCCAAAGAACGAGGAATGCTCAGGAGATTCGTTCGCCAAAGTTCATTAACAATGCTGATGGCCAGCTTCTTGTTGATGACGACAAAACTCTGCAGAGGTGGCGGCAGTATTGTGAAAAGCTTTTGAATAAACAGTTTCCCCGACTATGCTTTCCAAGAGCCACCCCTAACTCTAAAGAAATACCTGACATTATAGTCGAAGAAGTTAGTGCGGTCAAGTACTCCAAAAAACCAAAAGCGGTTGGGCCAGACGAGATGCCCTCTGAGTTCTGGAAAAAGATGGGAGACATCGGGTTCAGATGGCTCAGAATTCTCATCTCCAAATTTGTGAGAGGTGACCCAATGCCGAATCAATGGAGGGAAAGTTACCTTCTCCCTGTATACAAAGGGAAGGGTGATACGCGAAGCTGTGATAACTACCGTTCGATCAAGCTGATGTCACACACCATGAAGATCGTTGAACGGGTATTAGGTGGCCGACTGCGAAAAATAATACGGCTATCTGATGATAAGGGGGGGTTTGTCGCGGGTAAATCAACCACAGATGCAGTCCAAAGTAAAAGGATCATAATGGAAAAACAGCGTGATTCCATAAAGGATTTGCATACTGTGTTGGTTGACTTTGAAAAGGCATTCGACAGACAACACAGATCTGATATGGGTGGCGCTAAGGCATCGACGAGTTCCAGAAACCTATGTACAGATGATCATGGACATGTACGAAAGACCAAAGACAAGAGTAAGATGCCCCGGTGGAGTAACCGAAGAGTTCCCAATCAAAGTCGGGGTGCACCAGGGAAGCTTATTAAGTCCTTTGCTCTTTATCACAGTCCTTGACTATATCGACTTGAAGGCCCGCTCTGTTTCAAGTAGTGTGGGACTTGGTACTCACTAAAAAAAAATACCACCTTTAACCCTTCAATTCTACTTGACACCATCCACTCCGGAACCGCATTTGCATTACTTCAGAGTGGTGTCGATTTCTTTCCCCTTTCGGGGTCGACTTTTTCATATTTGTCTTCTCTTGCGGCTTAATTCTTTGTCGCCAGTAATTCTTTGCTGACGATGGAGCCATCATAGGTGAGGATCCTACATCCCTGCAAGAAGCACTTGATGTGTGGGTAGACGTTTTGGAGGGAAATGGGTATCGCATTAGTTCAAAAATGATCCACTCAGTCCTATTCCAGACATTTATTTGAATGGAACAGTGCTTCCCAAGTGCGAAAAGTTAAAATATCTGTGATTTATGATCAAAAGCAAAGCAACATGTGATGACGACATCAATCATAGCGTAAGCGTAGGGTGGATGAAGTGGCGAGAAAACTCCGCTATCTTCTGTGACCGAAAAATGCTCCCTAAGTTGAAAGGAAGGCTCTACACCGCAGTTGTGCGTCCAGCGCTCACATACGGTTCACAATGTTGGACGATGTACAAAAGGTATGAGAGTAAATTAAGGACAACTGTGATGAAGATGCTTCGCATGACAGAAGAGACATTGCTTGATCGAAGTTCGAAGATCCGTGGAAGCCTTCACGTCAAGGAAACCAACTTACGAAATATAGAGCACGACCGGCTTACCTGGTATTACCACGTCCAAAGAGATCATTTGAACCCTGTTAAAAAGGCAATGAACGTTCCAAAGACATCGCGAGGCAGGAGAAGCAGGTCTATAAACGCCTGGATCACACAAATGCGACATCGGCATTTCATTGGCTTCAGTAACCAAGTGATCCAAAATAGGGAGGCCTGCCGATATTTTCTGAGGTCAAATAGGCGAACCCCACAGGCGGATCTGTAGAAATGCGGTGAAGTGGAAGGGTTATGATTCCTTGTTTTCGGATCATAACCTCGCCGAAATAGGAAAAAGAAGATTCATGGGCAACATACTAAAATTATATGCTTCTAAATATTTGATGATATATTGGGCTAATTCGTAGGGTCGAGCAGGTTGAGTAGGGCAAATCTAACAGCAAACAATGTAGAGATTGCGCTTCGAGGGTGGAAATTTGACGAGGGTTGCGCCATAACGACTGTTATTGCGGCCGTCAACCTGAAAGTAGTTGAGATCGAAGGTGAATAATTCACAGCTTAAGAAATTTGGGGACAGGTTGGTTAGCAAAGATATCGAAGGCAAAGCCTGAGAGTTCAGATAAGTGGCTGTGGTTTTGATACGAAACCATCTGACACTTTGATAATAGAGAGACAAGAACTTGATGGTAGAAATAACGCAATTACAAATTACGTTAGGGGTTGAGCTAGGAGAGAAAATAGTTTTTAGAATTGTCACAAGTTTTTTTTTTTGGAGATTCGAAGAAGCATTCGACAGACAACCACGAGATCAGATATGGGTGGCGCTAAGACATCGAGGGGTTCCAGAAGCCTATGTACAGATGATAATGAAAATGTACGAAGGAACAAAGATAAGGGAAAGTACCCCGCTGGAGTATGAGGAGTTCCCAATCAAAGTCGGGGTGCACTAGGGAAGCGTCTTAAGTTCTTTACTCTTAATTGCAGTCTTTGATTATCTGCTTGGAGGTAAAGTTACGGATCCCAAGGTACATCCGTTTTTCTTTGCTGAGGATGTAGCAACTCAGAAACAGTGCTTCCCAAGTACAGGAGTGACAAGGCTTGCTCGAATAAGAAGTTCGAAGATCGATGAAAGTATTCACGTCAAAGAAACCATCTCACGAAAAATAGAGCGCGACTGACGCAGCTGGTATTGTCATGTTCAAAGAAGAGATTTAACCTCCCCTAAAGGCAATATCAATGAATGTTCCAAAGACATCACAAAAGAAAAACAGACCTAAGAACTCCTGGATCGCACAAATGCAATGACACCAGCATTTGGTTTACCTCAGTAATAAAGTAATCCAAAATTGAGAGGCCTGCCGATATTTCCTGATGTCAAACGGGCAAGCCCCAGACGAATCAGTAGAAATGCAATGAAGTTGGAGGGTTACGGTCCCTGAGTTCAAATCATAACCTCCCCGTTATAGGAAGAAAAGTTGGAGATGCGAGAGACGTGGAGTTGATATGTAAAGCATAAGTGGGCAAATCATTCGCCACTCTAGTAGGGGTTATACTGAAACTGTGGTGGTAATGGGTATAGATTGCTCTCAACGCGCCAGGGTCGATTGGGACGCCTTCTTTGTGGATTAACGTTGGTCTTAGTGTTGCCATCAATGCAGGTATAGCCGGGCGTATCGTGTAGGTATTTCGTGGGGTGGTACGGGAGGGTAAGGACTGACACTGTGAACTGCGAAAGGTGGAACGTGAGAGGGTAGTGTATTAGTGGACGAAGTACCCACGTTAAAAGAAGTTTTTTTTTAAACACAAATGGCTGCTCAAAGCTAAGTTTTGGAAGCTCCATGAGCATGATTTATAGTTCTGCAATCAACACCTAGCACTTCTAATCGAAATCTTAATATGCCACAATTTTGTAGCATGCTAAAAATGCAGTCTTCGCAAAATACTTTTTTTTTTAACTAAACAAATCTAGGAAAAACTATTTATCTCTCTTGCAATAATCGCGAGGATAGACCCGACTACTTTTGCTTCAAATCTTCATGTCTTGCAACAGCAGTATTTCGAAAAGCATCTTTATTCGCCGTACAGTCCCTTCAACAACACAAACTCATTCAAGCATAGCCAAGAGTCTCCCAAAAACCTTACCTTTACAAAATTATGCCTGTACTCAAAGTCATTGCCAGTTTTTTCTTCGTAAATTGCTTTGAATTGTTCCATGGCATCATAGACCGTACTGCAATTTTCAACTTTGTTACCACCAATGGTAGTGCCAATACGTCCCCATGATCGGAAAATCCAGTATCTACAGAAATTGAGTACTCATCAAGATTAAAATCAACGTACATACAACGAATGCTTACCGGTTCTTGCAATCCGATTGTAATAACTGCAACTTGTAATAGGAATTCTTATTACGCTGTATATCGGTAAGTCCCAGCACAACAGTGTATTTATCCTTTCCACTGACGTAGACATGGGCTATATCAGCCAGATTACTATCCGGATCAACAGCAAGACCATCTTTTACCGTCATTTTAACTGACTTTGGAACCGACTTCGTGTAAATGCTTTTCGATTTGGCGCTCTTTGTTTCCTCCTGTGGTAGACGAGTTGATGGATCCGTTCCCCAGTCACAGATACTTGTGCTTGCGATTAACCGAAGACCACCAGTGGGATCATCTTCGACGGCTTTCAAATATTCAATTGGAACTACATGAATTCCCAATTCGTGGGCTTTCTTCATGCGTGAGCCCATTTTTTCAACTTCCTCTGGTGTCGAGAAAATCGCAATAGTTCGTTCATTTATCTTTGTGTCAATTATTCCACCAAGCTTGGTGATTCGATTCTTAAGGTCAGCTTCGGCGTTTTTCAAACCAATATGAGCGAATTGGAATAGATACAATGGAGGTCGCTCACGCTTTACTTTAGGACTGTAAAATAAAAAGAGACAGACGGGACCATGAGTATGAATGAATGAAAGAATATCTTAGATAGAATTAACAACGCACCCATCGAGCTCATCTTCCTTCTTCATAGCTACATGCTTAGCAATTGTTGCCGAACTGGGCGCTATGTACTGTATAGCACGTACTTCTACCTTCTTCTTGACGTCCTTTAGGAACCCATACTCCGATTTGAATGAACCTGGAATTTTAACTGGTTCTCTCTTTGGCTCCTTTTCCAAATTTGTACACTTTGTCCACTCCGTCAGTTGGCCATTGCATAAGTAGCCAGCTTTCTGGAACAGCATCTGATAGCTATGACAAACACTGCACTGTTGTATAGCACCAAATGCTAACATATCAGCAAGTTGATCGTATAGTTTCTCTGAATCACCTTGGAATGGCTCTTGCTTGTTGACCTCCAGAAGACTTAGAATATCTGGCTTTTTCATATCATCCTTGATGTGATCGCGGAATTTGAAAAGCCTCTTCGTTTGCGATTTCACCGTTTCTGCCAACTTCTTCTCCTCGGCGATTTCTTTTTCATCTTTCTTCTCCAATTTTGCCTTCTTTGCATCTGGAACATCTTCGGATTTCATGGCTCTAGAGATAATTTGTTCCAAACAGTGAGATTTTCCATTCCAATAGAACAATTGTTAAACTTACGGTAGAGCATCCTTTACCACTTTTTGATCATCTTTCGAGAGACTCTTGAAGCCGGGAAGATTGTCTCCAGTTGCGAGCCAACCGAGCTCTCCACGTACCTGTGCAAAGCACTCGACATGATGCCAGAGTGGCTGCCCACCGTATTTCATTCCGACTTCGGTGTCGAATACAGTCTTGCGTACGCGAACTTGATCTTTAAGGATCTTTTGCTCACATCCCCTACATGCTGCCCGACCCGACTTGGCATATTCAATACCGAAATCCTTGGCAGCTGCACTTTCCTGTTTGGAACGCTTTTTGCCCTTGCCACCGCCAGCAGCAGCAACAACACCAGAACCACATTCAGCTAATAATGAAAAAAACATAATGTAAAATCCAATACAGTGGACAGCCTTGTGATAAGGACAATAAATATTCTCTCAGAATTATAATAATGATATTAACACCCACTTCGACGATTATGTTCACCCCTAATCCACTTGGTCAAAAGATAGTGCATGCGATTGCAAGAAAACAAAGTTTTCACTTAGCCTATGCCTACCAACTCCTACTCTCCATCTCCACGTTGGCGACCGCTGGGTGCATACTTCCTTGATCGGAGATTGGGGACAGCAGACGACTATTTTCTCAATAGACCACTTCTTTTCATTCCAGATGGCAGCGGACCAATTCCCTAGATGAAGTCAACGGTGGCGTCCACAGTTCCAATTAAGTTGAACTTAGTGAACACCGTGTACGAGCTGCTTCGACATATTCGGATCACAAGTCTGTAAGGAATTTCTGAAGTTAGTCCAGGCCTCGGAATAGAGATGGTGGCGAATATGCACTTAATGAGTCAACGGCAGCGCTCATACTCTCGTAGTGGACTACTGGCACTGGTCGGGTTAACTTCCCTACCACGTAAAAGAAAAGCACTAGTTACGAAACAACCAACAGCTTCGAATATGGATGATTTTACTGTTGACGATCGTTGAAAACATAAAAGGAACAACGATTTTCGTGGCTGCACGTGGAATGTTAGGTCCCTCTACTAACTACGTGCAGCCGAACAACTTGCGGAGGACCTAGACTACTGCAAGGCAGACTTAACCGCCATCCGTGAAGACAGATGGCATGGGCCGGGCAAAAGAATGATGGAAAACTGCGACATCTACTACGGTAATTGCTACAAACAACAGCACAGCATCTAATCGTGTGCAGATTTGTTATTAGAGACAGACTTAGGCAAGAAGTCTTGAGTTTCCGGCATGTGAATGAGCGCTTCACGACAATCCGTATATGCGCTCACGCCTCTAACGAGAAGATGGATGACACAACTAAAGATAGATGACTTCTACCAGTTCTTGGACAAGACGTATGAGCAATGCCCTAGCTACGACGTTAAAATTGTCCGGGGCCATTTAAACGCAAAGCTAGGAAAAGAGGACGTTTTTAGCAGTGCGTTCGGGAAGCATAGCCTGCATAACATCACATCCGACAACGGATTCAGACTAGTCGACTTTGTGACGGGACGTAACGTTGTCGTAGTTAGTACGCTCAATATTCATAAGGGGACATGGCCCACTTTTGATCGAAAAAACGTCAAACAAATCAATCACATTGCGATCGAAACAAGGCACTTTTCCAGTATTCTGGGTGTCCGGACTTTCCGAGGAGCCAACATGGACTCAGATCACTACCTAGTTGTAGCCAAGTTACGGATGCGGATATCTAGAACGGAGCGAAAACAACGAAATACTGTGGGGAAGTTTGACATCGCACGGCTACAATCGCAAGAGACCGCCAGAACCTTTGCCGATCGAATCTCTTTTAATCACAATCTAAGTCCTATGCCGCCAGCAGCAAATGCGGAAGACCAGTGGCAGCGTTGCCAACAAGCCATCAGAGATACCGCCTCTGATGTACTGGGTTTCTCTCGGCCGGCACAACGAAACCCCTGGTTTGATGAGGAATGCCGGCAAGCACACGCAGCAAAACAAAAGGGCGTACAAAGCGGCGCTGCATAGAAGGACTAGAGCTGCTCGCGAGCTCTACGAGCGGAGGAGAAAAGAGGAACATCGAATGTAGCAGCAGATGTAGATGTTGCGTCCAGAAATACTTATTTTAACACAATTGAACTCAAAATTAGCTGTGTGCCAGGTTTTAAAGAGTGTAGAGCCGAGGCATTTGCGTACTGCCAAAAGAACACCACGACCAGAGGAGTCGTCTTCTTTCTTAAGACCATCGTCACGAAAGACAATGAAGTCTGGGGTAAATAGTTAGTTGCTATAGTAATCGGAGGATAGATTGGTTTCATTTAGTGGGAGTGTTATGATCGCTTATTTTCAGATCATAACCTCGTCAATATAGGAACAAGATTGGTTTCATTCAGAGCAAAAACGTCGTAGGTGAGCTTTAGACAATTAAGGAGTGCGGAAGTTTTGGTTTGCAGACCCCTCACGTTCAAGCATTTGGGGGAGGTAACAATAACGCTAGGGATGTTTGGAGTTGAAACTTTATCAGGAAGAGGAGAGTGAGACAGTAACTGATTAGGGGCGAACGCAATTATTATAGTCGACGAGGTGGGACCTACGTTTAAAGCTGATGTAAAGAAGAGAGATCGTTTGCTACATGCAGAGGTGGTACGTATCTATTGAGACTCTCATGGAACTGAACAAATATATTCATCTAGGCATTCTTGTCAGTAGGGATACCGTCTTCGGAGATGGATACCTTAATGCTGGTATTAGTTTTTCCATCAATACAGATGGAATCATCTTTATCGTGAAGGTAGACAAGATAAATAGGGACGTTTTAGTAAATCAATCTCTCCGACATGAGACTAGGTAGCGGCTATCATCACCGGAATCTGCAAACTGTTTCGCAAGTTTAACAGTGGGTGGAAGCAGCTGGTCTAGAAAGGCAGATGATATGATGAAGTTAGTGGCGCTGGCATTTGAAGATGGTAGTTTAGAAGATCTAGGTGGGGCTGACGGTGAGCAGAAAGCTAACTCTGCTTTGTGAGAATGAATGTAGAGTAGTTGGCTGAGAAATGGCCTTAAGTGAGAAATACACGATAAAACTGTTGTACCAACGGTTTGGCTGCATTGGTGTTGTATACGATAGTTGTATTGTGTATATCCACACAACCGACCGTTGTACTGATATCGCGTGGCTTTGACTCTACAACCGCTGTCACATGCATATTGCATGGAAATTATATGGTGTGTATGTGTAAAATGACTGAATAAAATGTCTGGTTGTACGCAAACCGTACGCAGATTGGCCGATGTCGGTACAACATGAGTCGGTAAAACACAAGTCGGTACGACGGTTGTTTCGTGCATTTTCCACTTTAGTGTTTGGTTAGGGAGAGGAGACAGCCGAAACGTCGAATGAAACTAGCTTGATGTTCGGCTATTTGTTAGCAGAATTAAAATTAGGAAATAAACCTTCATTGAATGAAGGTATTGTAGGGTTTAGAGTTGTTGACAGAATTTGAGGTCGGAAAATCAGAAGTATTGTGGTGGGAATGATGCTTAGAACTAGGATGCCTTGAGCCATATACCATTGCATTCTATTTTATGTTAAGAATTGCCTTAACCACATCCCATCCCAGTTTGACACACTGTACACATGCACATACACAAAACAAGTGACAACTTACCAATAGTTTTCTTTACTCTTTCCTGGTCCTCGTAGCGAAGATTTTCAAAGTTCTCAATATCACCCGCCGATCCTGGGCGTTGTTTCTTGAAGAAACAATCTTCATGGAACCAATTCGGTTGCTTGCCATCGTGAAAAGCAGACTACAAAGCAAGAAAAGACAACTCAGCAACGAACGACTTTTTACGCAACTTTACTTCCAACTCACCTGAACCATGGCAGCGATACGAAGACTATCCTTGCCAATGTTTGTTTTACATCCCTTGCAGTTGGCCCTACCACTCTTGGCATACTCGGCCTTAAACGGTAGCTCAATGGCTTCCATTGTGAAATTCAATGTTTTTTCCCCGTGGGTTGTCTGGTGTGGTAAACAAATTAACCTCTTGTGCTAAAGAACATATCGAAAAATGTATTATTCCTCTGAGGCAGTGCAACACAAATTAGAACTTCGTGTCCCCCCCTTACCGACTACTTTTCAGAGCCTCTGCTGGATTGTACACGGCTACCCCGGAAGTGCTTCTGCTGGAATGCGACCTGAAAGAAGAACCAATACATGATGTCAGTGTGAGTTACCCCGCCTACAGTTCAGGGCAGGTACCGATCGATAAAATTTCGAGCGAAAAGGCCACCAAACCCCACGAAAATCTAATAAATCCACCGAATTAGGGAAATCTAATCAACAAAACGCAGTAATGTGTCAAACGACGATTCAAATGTCCCCCCATAAAACGTCAACAAAACTCACCTTTATTGGAAAATAGAAACAACTTCGGTTGTGCAAGTTTAAACGTGAAACAAATTTACTTAACGACAATATATAATGAAACATTTAAATCAAACGAAAACGAGTCGAGGAATACTCGGTGGAAATACCCGCACCGGTCTTTTGTACGAAATTTTGCTTCGCTAGAATTTCGCAATATCCAACGACGCCCAACGAGTGCGACGTTCGTTCAAATTTGACAAGCAACAGGCGGGAAAATTTTTCTTTCACTACGATGTTGCCATAAGCAAGTCATTCAAGGTTTTTTGTACGTTGAAAATATTCAAAAATAATTTCGCAAGGTGGGCAAGGTACAAATGAAACTGAACTTTGAATTAAGGGTGATTTATACTCGATAGCTCGTAGCACGGTGTTGCCATGAGCCTTTAGTGAAAAATACAGGATACAACTGTTGTACCAACGGTTTGAGATCTTTGGTGTTGTATACGATAATTGTATCATGTGTATCCACACAACCGACCGTTGTACCGATATCGCTGGTCGCACAGTTTTGACTGTACAACCGCTGTCACATGCACAGATTATATGGAAATTATATGAGGTGTATGTGTAAAATAACGAAATAAAAGTCTTCTTACTTAGGTGGCGCTACAGTCCGGGCTGGACCTGGGCCTCATCCAGGCCGGGTACGAGCCAGCTGCCTCCAGTTGGGCACGCCAAGTTGGCTGAGGTCGCCCTCCACTTATTTGCGCCGCCACCTACCGCGAGGTCGTCCTCTACTGCACCGTCCGTTCGAAGACTTTCTTGGCTGGAACGTTGGGCTCCATCAGCCCTAAATGACCCAGCCATCTTAGTCGCTGAATATGAACTCTTCTGGCTAAGTCGATGTCCTTATATAGGCCGTATAGTTCGGCATTGTACCTTCTCCTCCACTCACCGTCTATGCAGACGGGACCAAAGATCACTCGAAGAACTTTTCTCTCAAAGTAACCAAGGGCATCCTCATCCGGTTTTGACACAGCCCATGCCTCTGCACCATACAGCAGTACTGGGATGATTAGTGTCTTATAAAGAGTTGCCTTAGTAGTTCTAATGAAATAGCTTTCTTCACCATTAAAAGGAAATTTAGAATGTGCGGATTTCAACTCAGACCATAATCCCGTGATAGGAAATGCAAAAATAAAGCCAAAGAAAATTGTGAAAAACACTAAGGTATATATAAAGAAGATCAATTGGGAACTACTTAAAGAACATGAAACAAAAGATAGAACATCTAGCGAAATCAATAATAAAATTGAAACAATCAAGAGAAATAGTGAATACAACGAACCGATGGGGAAAAAATGGAACAAAATAAAGAATATAAACAGATTCCAAAACGCTAGGCCGATACAACCAAAGAGATGCTGGATGACCACTGAAATCTAATGGAAGAGAGAAGATTAATCAAAGGAAATCACAGTAGCTAAGTGATAAACAACAGAGCTGTAAAAGAATGCAATCATTTCGCCATTTAACTCATTTGACTTCACGTGGATTTGTTTCAATTCAATCTTCTTCTTCTTCTTCCTTTTATCAGCGAGGTTATGATCCGAAAACAAGGGATCGCAACCCTCCCACTTCACCGCATTTCTACTGATCCGCCTGTGGGGCTCGCCTATTTGACCTCAGAAAATATCGGCAGGCCCGCCGATTTTGGATCGCTCGGTTACTGAGGCCAATGAAATGCCGATGTCGTCGCATTTGTGTAATCCAGGCGTTTATGGGCCTGCCTTTCCTAAATCGCGATGTCTTTGGAACGTGCATTGATATTGCCTTTTTAACAGGGTTCAAATGATCTCTTCTTTGAACGTGGCAATACCAGCTGAGCCGGTCACGCTCTATTTTTTGTACGATGGTTTCCTTGATGTGAAAGCTTCCACGGATCTTCGAACTTCTTATTCGATCAAGCTTTGTCACTCCTGCTGTCATGCGAAGCATCTTCATCTCAGCTGCAGATGGCTCCATCGTCAGCAAAGAATAACTGATGTACCTTGGGGTCCATCACTTTACCTTCAAGCAGATAATCAAGGACTGTAATAAAGAGCAAAGGACTTAAAACGCTTCCCTGGTGCACCCCGACTTTGATTGGGAACTCTTCGGTTACTCCAGTGGGCATCTTACTCTTGTCTTTGCTCCTTCGTACATGTCCATGATCATCTGTACATAGGTTTCTGGAACCGCTCGATGTCTTAGCACCACCCATATCAAATCTCGTGGTTGTCTGTCGAATGCCTTTTCAAAGACAACCAATACAATATGCAAATCCCTTAAGGAATCACGATGTTTTTCCATTATGATCCTTATACTTTGGATTGCATCTGTGGTTGATTTACCACAGACAAACCCGCACTGATCATCAGATAGCCGTATTATTTTTCGTAGTCGGCCACCTAATACCCGCTCAACGATCTTCATGGTGTGTGATATCAGCTTGTTTCAATTCAATGACTTCAATAATGACTTCAACTTAGAAAAAATAAATCACCATTCATTTTGAAGTCATGATTTAGCAATCATTTTTTGCAATCATTATTTTAAAGTCAAAATGAATGCAATCATTTTGAATGCTCTGCACTCATTGAAGTCACCTTGAAGTCACTAGCATTCATTGCATACACTTGAAGTCATTGAAGTCTTTGAAGTCTTTGAAGTCACCTGAAGTCATTGAAGTCTTTTAAATCATTAAAGTCATCTGAAGTCATTGAAGTCTTTTTAATTTATGTATATGTGGAGATGCAGAACTGTTAGTCTATTGAGTGACATGCTGAAGCTTTGTAGAATATACAAAAAACTAGAATCGTATATGAGCAATACTCAATTTAGATTCAGTGAAGCATTTAGAACAATGGATGCCATTTTCTCTCTAAATACACAAGTGCAAAGATGCGGTGAAATGAAACAAAACATATATATATGCCTCATAGATTACGAAGGAGTTTTTGATAAAGTTCGTCGTCGAAAGATTTTGGAGAAGGCTGCAAAGAACGGAAGTTGGTAGCAAAGACTATGACATCATCGAATCATTGCACGGGAGCCAGCAAATAAGTAGATGGTGAGGAATCAGAGGCCATTAAAATCTCAAGAGGAGGGCTGCATTTTGTCACCCCTCTTGTTTGATATCTACACAGAATGATGAGCATTGAATTGCGGTTAACGGAGCTAAAATCACAAATCTAAGGTTCTATTATCATTGTAAAAAGCGCTAGAGAACTCAATTTATTGATGAATAAAATAGACCTAGCAAGTAAAGCCCACGGACTCAGGATTAATACACTAAAAACGAAATTCATGGTAGTGTGCATATAACAAATAGCAAATAAGGAGCTTAAAGTCGACAACACCATGATTGACCGCGTGTACAAAATGAAATACATAGGCACAGTTTGACTGTACAGTTGATTCCTCTCAAGAAATAATATGTAGAATAAAATAGGCTCGAGCAGATTTTACCAAACTGAAAAAAGTTATATACACCAACGACCTCCAGTTGGGCTTAAAAATACAATTAACAAAATGCTACGTTTTATCCACGCTGCTGGATAGAATGGAAAAAGGAACGATTCACAAAGCATTGCAAAGAAGAATGGGAGCTTTGAAATGTGGCTGTACCGGAGAATACTAAAAATGCCATTGAATGACAGAATATCGAATGCGGAGATCCTGACAAGAGTAAGAGTAAAACGAGATCTTTGGAACATTTACCCCGTTTACATGCAGAGTCGAGTCAAGTTCGAGTCCAGATTTCGATCTGAGTATTTCTACACACCGAGTCGAATGGTCCAAAAGTCCAAATGTGGTCGATCTGACAGATGAGTATAGCAGACACACTGGTTTTGATTGTGTTAGTGTTCTGTTTAGTTCTATTTTTTGGATTTAATAAATATGAAATAACTGAACAGACAACCTTACCTGCAGCTAACCATGAACTCAATCAAAACAAAGCGATTTCCCACCCCGAACAAAAAAAAAACAAGAAAGAGATCTCACACACACAAAAACAACATGTCAGTTCAACTACTCGACCCAGGTATACATGCATTTTTCGGACTCGACCCAGCTCTGTTAGCTGAGTCGAGTCCAGTCGAACCTATTTGGACTCGAAAGGCGTTTATATGCATTTGGAACCAGTTTGGAACCAGTTCCGACTCTGCATATAAACGGGGTAATTATTAAAGTACGAAAATCCGAATATCTTGGACACATTCTCAGAAAGCAGAAATGCAAAATACTACAAGTCATCCTGCAGAAAGACTCGAAGTGGAAAGAGCAGTTGGTAGACAACCGACATTCCTTGTGTAAAATGAATCCAATAAAAAATGAAAAGAGCGAAACCAAAATATATGCAAATATATATATTGTAGTAATCTTGCTAAGGTTGGTAATAATCAAACCGTCTTCTGTGTATTTAAACTGTTTATTTATAGACAATTAAAATCTTCACTTTCGTTATACTTCTAAATAATCAAATCACTTTATTCTTTGTTAATCTCAATTTCAGTTTAATCTCAATCTCAATCGTAAACGCGCTTATTGTTCGTTATTTTCACCTCAATCGACTCTGCTGATGGTTGGTGTATTTATACCAAATACAAGAACCTCTTAAACTTTATCGAAGATGCGAGATATCACTATGGGTGAATTGTGGAATGTGAAAGAACTGGGGTCTGTTTCACAGATCATACAACACATACATTAGGCGTGTATTTTTTAAGAAACCTATACTCACTTTTCTTGTAATTTACACGCAAAGCAACAACAAAGTAAACATGAGTATAAAGTGAGTATAATTTACTCAGTAATCAAAAGTGAGCTGGGGTCTTCGTGGAAGTCGACATCGACAACATTAGACTTCACTTCTCGTTGGGCAATTATGCGTCTGTTTTCCAAGCAGAAACTTATGAAATCCTAATGGCCATGAACTATTTTGTGAAGAACAGGTGGAAGGGACGTAGCATTTGTGTCTGTAGTGACAGTCAGGCTGCGCTTAAGGCCTTGCTTAACCCGTTAACCACTTCCAAAATAGTTCGTGAAACCAGAAACTCTTTGAACTCGGTCGCAAGGCTGAATTCTCTGTCCCTTATCTGGGTCCCAGGACACACTGTGATCCTGGGGAACGAGATCTCCGATGAGATTGCTGGACAAGGCTCAGAGGAGGCTTTCTCAGGCCCCGAACCCGCGTTGGGTCTCCCACCGTCCTCGGTTAGGGCTTCCATTGACGATTGAGTCTCTCACGAGCACAATTGTGTGTAACATAACTCTCCAAGATGCAGGTTGACTAAACGCATGCTCCCGGACGTCTGTAAGAAATCAGCGGCATTCTTGCTGTCTCTCAGCAGAAAAGACTGTAGACAACTTATTGGCGTCTTGACCACTTCGCTTTTGCCAAACACCTTAGCGTGTAAGGCTTAAGTGACGCTACAATCTGCGATGCTTGTGGAGAGAGCGACGACACCGCGGAACATTATCTCTGTGAGTGTCCGGCCTTTGCTCGTATCAGGTGGCAGATCTTCGGTGCGGATGTGGTGAGTGCTGGTACTGTAAGCTCCTCATCACTGAAGTGCTTGCTTGGCTTTCTTTGAAAGTCAAGGAAATTCCAATAAAATGGGTAAATCAGCGTTTGCTCTCTGGTAGTACAATGGACCAGTTGTGTCTGAGTGCTCCAGTTGAGCGTTTCCTATCCCGACAAAAAAAAAAAAATTAAAAGTGAACATAGCGCTTGAAAAATCTCAATACCAGGCGGCGCCAAATCACGTTCAGAAAAATTATTTATTTCGCAAAGGTTGGTAGCCATCGATTATTTAACACTAGTATTGGGGTGTGTTTGTAGGTTTCTGCCTTATTGCTTTTTGGGACGTTTGCCGGTTCTACGGCTACAAAAGCAGAGATTTCTGATGCGTGGAAAAAAAAAGTTCCATTGACATTGGCTGTTGGGCTTGTCAGGAATAGCGATGAGGAAAAGTTTAGGAGAGTAACTTGACAAAATTGGCACCGCAGTGCAATGGTGGGGTAAGCTGTTTCTTTACCTTAGTTCATTCTACAAAATGCAGAATATTTACAGACTAAAGTTGACAGGATGAGCTCCATTGTATATTATATATTTATTTGTAGAAATATTTATCTAAAATTACTTTATTTCACTTTCATTTCTGATAATTTGTGTATTTCTTAATTTTTGATGGCTTTTGCTGAAAGTAATCGTTGAATAACAACGAAAATGTCAAAATCATACATATTGTAGTATTCTTTCTGGGGTTCGTTTTAAATAAAACCGTCTTTTGTGTATTTTAATCGTTTATTTATTATCAAATATCATATGAATTGAGGATCATGGAATATTGGGATATTGTGTGGAACAATTGTGGAACGTAAGCACATCAGGTTGGAATATTTACTACTAGTAGGCAATAGATGTCGTTGCACAAAGTACCTGACGATGTACTTGATACTACACTGCCCCCCTCTTAAACTTGTTCGTCCCGAACAAGATCATCTGGATTACTGCCATGGTAACGATGAAGACGATCCAGGTGGACAATTTTCATCTTGCCTCTTACTCCACGCTGGATCCGGAAGACGACGTCATTGATGCGTGTGACCACTTTATAAGGGCCCTCCCAGTCTTGCTGCAGCTTAGGTGACCTCCCCTTTTGCCGGTGTGGGTTGTACAACCATACTAGGTCCCCCTCGTGGAAGCTGGACGTTGTTGCCTTTGTGTCGTACCTGGTTTTCATGCGATCACTCGCTATCCTTATCCTCGTCCTGGTCCTCTGATGTATGTCTCGGATCCTTTCCCTGAGGTCTGCCACATAGTCCTCTTCACATTTGGCCTCATCGTTAGGGGATCCAAACTTCACCTCACTGGGTAGCCGAACTGCTCGACCAAACAAGACTTCGGATGGAGTATGTCCAGTCGTACTGTGCACAGCATTTCGGTAGGCCATCAAGAAGAGAGGAATTTGTCGATCCCAATCGCGCTGGTGGTCTTCTACGACCTTGGAGAGATGTTCGTTTAAGGTTCTGTTGAAGCGCTCTACCATCCCGTCGGATTGCGGATGAAGCGGAGTCGTCCTCGTCTTTTTAATTCCTAGTTGTTGGCATACCTCTTGGAATATCTTTGATTCGAAGTTTCGTCCCTGGTCAGAATGCAGTTCCATAGGCACGCCGAATCTGCTCACCCAGTTGTTGACGATCTGTTCCACGATGGTCTTCGCTTCCTGGTTAGGGATGGCGAACGCTTCCGGCCATTTGCTGAAGTAGTCCATGACGACTAGGATGTAACGGTTACCATTGTCGGTTTCGGGAAATGGACCAGCGATGTCAGCGGCAATCCGTTCAAAGGGTGCGCCCACGTTGTACTGGTGCATCTTGCCTCGCGTTTTCGTTCTGGGTGCCTTGCTGGCGGCACACACGACGCATTTTCGGCACCAACTCTCTACGTCTACCCTTGCGCTGAGCCAATAGAAACGTTCTCGCACCTTCTCCAGGGTCTTGTTTGCACCCAAATGACCTCCGGATGCTCCATCATGCATCTCCCGTAGCACCTCGTGTACTTTTGATCGCGGCAAGACAAGCTGCATTATGAAATCTTTCCCGTCCGGCCTTTCCCATTTCCTTTTCAGTACACCATCTTGCACATGAAGGGAGTCCCACTGAGCCCAGTATGCCTTGAGAGTGGGGCTCCTGTCCGAGATATCTTGTCCGGTTGGCTTTTCCATAAACTCCTTCCACGCTAATAACGGCTCGATGTCCGGGTCTTCTTTTTGAGCGTTGCGGATTTCTTCTGCACTCCAACCAGCGATAGGCTCAGCTCTTACCCTTTGGACGGAAAGAAGGTTCTTCTCTTCCTGCCGCACACAATGCTTGCAGTCGCTTTTACATGGTCGCCGGGATAAGGCATCCGCATTAGAATGAAGTTTCCCCTTACGATGCTGTATTTCATAATCGTACATCTGCAGCCGTTCAATCCATCTTGCGACCTGGCCCTCTGGATTCTTGAACTGCAGCAGCCATTTTAGAGCCGCGTGGTCTGTGCGCAAAAGGAACTTTTGGCCGTAGAGGTATTTATGGAAGTGTCTTGTCGCCAGAAGCAGCGCCAGAAGTTCTCGCCTGGTCACGCAGTAGTTCCTTTCCGGCTTGGAGAGCACTTTGCTGAAGTATGCTACTACCTTCTCTTGGCCATTGTGTACTTGCGAAAGAACCGCTCCGACGCCGACGTTACTTGCATCTGCATCCACGATGAACATTTCTCCGGGAATGGGATATGCTAGTGTTGGTGCTTCGCATAGTTGGTGCTTAAGGTTCTTGAAGCTTTTGTCGCACTCACCTGACCACTTGAATTGCCTTCCTTTTTCTGTCAGTTGGTGCAGGCTCTTCGCGACTCCGGCAAAGTCCTTTACGAATCGTCGGTAGTACGTGGCGAGACCCAAAAAGCTCCTGAGTTGGTGTTTGTCTTTTGGAACTGGCCAGTTTTTCACAGCTTCCACCTTGTCTGGATCTGTTCGCACTCCTTCTGATGAGATAACGTGGCCCAGGTACTTGACTTCGGATCTGAAGAGGTCACATTTCTTTGGGTTTAGCTTCAGGTGGGCGCTTCGAAGCCGTTCTAGCACATTCTTCAGGTTGTCGTGATGTTCCTCGAATGTTTTTCCTATCACGATCACATCGTCCAGATACACCAAGCAAGTTTTCCAGGTCAATCCACGCAGGACGTGTTCCATTAGGCGCTCAAAAGTTGCCGGAGCGTTGCACAATCCAAATGGCATTACTGTAAACTGCCACAGCCCATTTCCTGCAGTGAACGCAGTTTTCTCTCGGTCCTTTGGATCGATCTGTACCTGCCAATAACCGCTCTTTAAATCAAGGGTGGAAAACCATCGAGCTCCTGAGAGTGTGTCCAATGTGTCATCGATCCGTGGCAGAGGGTAGCTGTCCTTTTTGGTGACGTCATTAAGTCTGCGATAGTCCACGCAGAATCGAGTGCTGCCGTCTTTCTTCTTAACCAGTACAACAGGTGAGGCCCACGGACTCTTAGAACTTTCGATGAGCCCTTCCTTCTCCATCGTTGACACCATATCTGCAACCTCTGTCTGTTTTGCCAATGGTAGTCGTCTGGCAGGCTGGCGAATTGGTCTGGCGTCCCCAGTGTCTATGCGATGTTGCACCAGATGTGTTCGGCCATACTCTCCATCCTGTGAGGCAAATATATCAGCGTACTCACCGATTAGATTTTCTGCCTTGGCTTGCTGATCCTGATCCAGTTCGCAATGCTTGAGGATCATGTCCCTTACTTCGGCCAACCTGGCTGATGAAACGGGCTTCGCAGATTCCTTTTCGGTTATTGTTGAAATTGAACATATCGGCGCACATTTACCAATAACCTCCCCTTGTTTTAGTTTGACGCTATGGCTCTTTAAGTTCATGAGCCTTACTGGGACCAGGCTGTTCTTTGGCTCCACTAAAACTTTTCCCACGATGTAGTTTGGGGATATCCTTCCTGAATCCGGCTCCAATAGATAGAATCGGTGGCTCCCAGGATCACCCTCTAGTTTTGTCCAAATGATAGTCTCGGAAGATGGTGGTAAGACTTCGTCCTTGCTGAGTATTGTCCTTAAATGTGCTGCATTCTCGTTCCCGTACACCATTGGAATCTCTACGTTCCTGTACCGCAGAACTTGCATCCCGATGTCGATGATTACGTCATGTTGTTTCATAAAGTCCACTCCGATGATGCATTCATCACATATGTCGGCCACCAGGAACGCATGAGAAAAGGCCAATCCTGCTAGTTGTAACGTGAGGCGAACTTCTCCGTATACTTTCGCCGATTCCCCTGTCGCAGTTCTAAGACAGTAGCAGCTGATGTTGTGCAGCCACGACTTCTGGACGAGATCTCTTCTTACAATGGAAGCCGTGGCGCCGGTATCGATAGTAGCCACGCACTTGTTTTTGCCGATGAATGCTTCCACTGTTAGACTCTTGTTGCATCGTTTGGTTTGGGAGACCTGGATGGTGGTCTTGGGGGCGTCGATTCCATTAGCCAACTTCTGCCCCGCGAAGCTGTTTCCCGACTCCCGGTTTCGAGAAGCCTGGCCAACAGGATGGATGTTGTCCCTGTAGGATGGTTCTCCGTTGCGTCGCCTATTCGCACAATGTGGACAGTTTCCGCGTCTGGGTGGATTTCTGCATTGCCGTTGTAGGTGTCCTATTTTGTTGCAGTTCCAGCAACGAATTTGTCCTCCACGAGCGTTGTTTCGGTCTTCGACGTCCATCCTCTGGCAAGAGCATTCGATGGCGGCTACTTCCCTTACACGGTGGATTCCCTGACAGGCCTGGTCTGCGGCCTCCATTGTCAGAGCAAACGCCAAAGCTTCGGCGAGCGTTTTCTTTCCAGCCATTCTTACCGCCATTTGTAGTTTCGCATCAGCTATGGCATGGGTGAACGCTTCGGTTGCCATCTCGTTAATGATCTCCTCGCCGGTGTTTGGATAGGACAAATGTGCCAGTCGCTCGATGTCTGCTTGCAACTGCTGGAGCGTCTCACCCTTCATCTGGGACCTTCTGCGCAACTGGACCCTATATACTTGCTGCATGTGGTCGTCCCCAAATCGCATCTCAATGGCTTTCACCAGACTGTCGTAGTTGCGTTGTTTGTCCTCGGGAATAGTTTGTAGTAACTCTGCAGCTGATCCTCTAAGCGCAAGCGTGAGGGCAATGGACCTCTCTTCATCGTCCCAGTTGTTCGTCATTGCCGCAGCTTCGAACTGCCTCTTATATATTGGCCATGATGTCTGTCCATCGAAGACGGGAGGCTGCATCTCTTTCCTTCTCGGGCAGTCGGTTGAATACTCCCGAACTTTCTGTTTCTTCACGCATTCGAGTTCCTTTGCCAAATTCTCGAATCTTCCCTCAACAGCCTCGAATTTTGTTTGAACGTTCTCGAATTTTGTTTCAAATGTCTCAATTTTGGTCTCTACATTTCCAATTTTCTCGTCGATTGTCCCGAATCTGGTTTCCAAACTTTTATTTTGTTCAACGAATTTGCTTTCGAGAACACTCCTTTGATCGAATAGCTGATGTTCCAGAGAGTTCTTTTGTTCGTCAAGCTTAGCATCTAGAGAATTCTTCTGCTCATCGAACTTGGCGTCTAGACAATTCTTTTGTTCATTGAGCTTGGCGTCTAGAGAATTGTCTAGCTTCTCGAATTTTCTATTCTGATCGTCGAATTTCTCAGATAGCAATTTCATTAAAGCCGACATGTCACTCGTCGTACTTACTTGTTCTTCTTCGACGTCAAACAAAGCTGTTTCAGGATCTGCACCCTCGTCCGTCACTATTTTCCGCAACTTAATAATCAATTCTCTTTTTGTACCAGTCGTAGGTTGCTCCCGCTGGCTCAGTACTTCCTTTAGTTGCGCCAATGACAAATCTTCTAGCAATTTCCGAACCATTTTTATTTTTCACTTACACAAAACGCAATACACAAAATTTGTTTTATTCCACTTTTCTGACACCAATGTAGTATTCTTTCTGGGGTTCGTTTTAAATAAAACCGTCTTTTGTGTATTTTAATCGTTTATTTATTATCAAATACCAACTTCACTTTAACACAATATTCAATCACTTTATTATTTCAAATCAAACGGTCGCTACAGACTTATTTTCACAATGTCGCTTGCTTTCACCACTGGTCGAATATCTCTTGTAATCGCTGTATTCACTTATGAACAACTGTATTGACGATGGTTGTGGTATGGGTATTTATAGTAAATCGCTAGGGGTTCTAGAACATACTTGATGTTTCTCCGGGTGAATTGAGGATCATGGAATATTGGGATATTGTGTGGAACAATTGTGGAACGTAAGCACATCAGGTTGGAATATTTACTACTAGTAGGCAATAGATGTCGTTGCACAAAGTACCTGACGATGTACTTGATACTACAATATCATACAGTAACAAAATTATCATACAACACTTCCAATGAAATCTTTGAAAAAGAAAGTTGTATGATGTATAATGTAAATGTATGTTGTATGAAATGTATGTGTTGTATGATCTGTGAAACAGGCCCCTGACGTGCATGGTTTGAACTGTCATTTAGCTCGTGCAATACGAATTTCCTTTCTGCGGATGTTTTGTAATAGAACAGCTTACGCTAAGGCATATTCCTACAGCTAATAAGAGATTATTTGCAACACCACATACCTAATTGATGATAGATTAGATTACCTTCTGCGGCCTCTAAGGAAAAATGCAAAGGATCTCCTGGGTGTTTCTAAAGGTAAACCCCACAATGGCATGGAAACGTGGTGGTGGAACGAGAATTTGCAGAAAAAAACCGCGGAAAAGAAGAACTGCTTAAAGCGCTTGCAACCTTTGGGCTTAGGAGAGGATCGAAGAATATACAAGGAATTAAAAAAAAGATGTCAAACGGCATATTACCATTGCGAAAACAAATGCAACGCAATACTTCTACAACCACCTCGATACTGCTAAAGGTCAAGCAGATATAGCCATAATAGCCAGGCAATGGAACAACGCTACAAAGGATATCTCACAAACGAAATACATTAAGGATAAGAACAATATTATGCAAACAACGGAAAAGAATATAAACGCACGCTGGCTGGGAGGAATATTTCAAAGGATTGTTGAACGAGGAGTTCAACGAAAGTAAGCTGTCGCTGGCCCAGTGCATTAAATCACGTCGGAAGAAGTCCAAAAGGGAGTCAGTAAAATGAAAAATAAAAAAGCAGTCGCTCCTGATGACTTGCCAACCAGAGTTATGGAAATACAGTGTGCAAATCACGTAACTTTCAGACGATTATCGTTTGAACGATAGCAACCGACGAGTGGAAAAAGTTGTTGCATATTACCATATAGCGATTAAAATTTCCCTATCACAGTTGGTTGAGCACTGTTGGCTGTATAACGCCTAAATGTATGTTTGAACTATAGCAAAAACCGCAATCGTCAAAAGTTTACATGCATTTAGGCGTTATACAGCCATCAGTGGGCAACCAACTGTGGTAGAGAAATGTTGACTCCTACAATATGCAACCTTTTTTTTTCCATCAGTCGATTACTATCGTCCAAACGATAATCATCTGAAAAGTTACGTGATTTGCCCCCAGGATCCACCGCCTAACACGATTCTATGCGCAGATGATATCGCCATTGCGTCTGCAAGCCTAACTGAGACAGAGACGAAACTGGACAAATGGAGACAAGCCCTAGAGGCAAATGGCCTACGTATAAGCCGAACCAAGACCGAATACATGCACCTCCCCTTTGGAACTAAACTAATCGGACGACAAAATACAGCCTACTTGTGGGGGGAAGCCATATCGAAAACAAACGCGTTCAAGTACCTAGGGTCGATAATATCAAACAGTGGAAAAATTGAACGGGATCTCAATGCGAGAATAAATGCCGGGCGGCTAAAGTGGAGAGCTGTGTCTGGCGTGCTATGCGATAAACGCATCCCGTTGAAGCTCAAAGCGAAGGTGTATAAAACGATGGTCAGACCACCTCTTTTTTACGAATCTGAATGCTGTCCACTGAAAAAAGGATACACACAAAAGATGCACACAGCCGAAATGAGAATGCTAAGGTGGGCAAGCGGAGTAACCTTCAAGGGCCACATACGAAACGCCCGCACTGTGTGTAAACATGTTAAAGGTATTCATAACCCTTTAAGTGTGTCCGCGAATTATTAAAAAAAAAAAAAAAACACATCACAGGTACCCTTAAAATAGCATCCATAGCCGAAAAAATAACGAAAGGCAGACTGCGCTAGTATGGCCACATTATGCGTAGAACGAAGGACCATATGGTTCGAAAGGTACCGCAGATAGAAACCCAGCTGCAAAGACCCGGAAAACCGAAGGCAACATGGTACAGAACAATTCAAAAAGATCTTAAAATGCATCAGGTGGACGTCTTGACAACGCAAGATCGAGTAATCTGGAAACTCAGGACCAGAAGGGCGGACCCCAAATGGATGAATGGAAAAAACTGGGGCCTTATTTTGTACTGCTTTCGGATTCGGATTGCCATTCGGAAATGTAATCCGATTCTAAAATGAAATGGTGTTTTGTATGGTTCTCGGATTGGGTGTAAGTGCTTCCAACTCAAAATCAAACATTTCCGAAAGTTAAATTGTCAAAACATCTATCGTAACGTACTTGGAATAGAAATAGAAAATGCCAATTTCCGAATTATGTATACATTTGCTATAGAAACGCAATACAAAATAGGGCCCTGTAAGGAAAAGGAGAAGAAAAACAGCTCACGCTAAGCCAAAAAAATGCAAACAAAATTGCCGCTTGCTTTACAATAAGGCGCAACCCGCTCCCAAAGTCACACGTTTCTTTTTTTATTATTAAAACTTTACTACCTAATTCTTCTTTTTCTTTTCGCTTGCTCTTATTTTCCTATAGGATTTCTTTATATATGTACATAACATATGTGTATGGCCATCTATACAATGGATTTATAAAATTTATTTTATGGTAAATAAAACTTGATGATGACATATCCAAGATATTCTTATGGAGAAGCTGTAAAGAGAGTCCGCTGTCAGAACCACCCAGAAAGTGATATGAATCTCAGGAGGTCTATCAGCTCAATATTACTTAAGTCCTCCAGCTTCGAGAATAAGTAACTACCAAGAGTCCATATTCTTCTGGCGGATAGGGCAGGACAGAACAGATTCAATTTCTTCTTCGTCCCTGCAGCTTCTGCAATGGTCGTTATGCAGAACACTGAGTCGCTCAGCGTGAACGCCAATGGCACAATATGCAGTATAAGTGCAGCGCCGGCTCTTTCCTAGCAAGCTCGTCAGCCCTTTCGTTACGTTCGATATCCATATGCCCTGGTACCCAGCGGAGGGTCACCGCATTGGCTCTAGATATCTCGTTTAAGAGTGATTTGCAGATTCTCACCAGCCTCGACCTGATTACAACAGAGTCCAGAGCCTTAACGGCTGCCTGGCTGTCTATATAGACAGTGATCGTTTTACCAACGATGTTACTCTCGCGGAACCGAGGGGAAATATTTCGTTTTTTGTGAAACACCCTGTGCACACATTTATATATTTACATACTTCAAGAGCGTAGTGGTTGCTTATCAAAAGTCCCAGCCACACAAGTGCAGATCGAATATTTTACTGTACTACGCTCTAGGTAGAAAATGCCCGAACTCAAACACCAATTTACAACCCGCATGCATCGTACAAATATTTACAAACCCTACTGTAGTGTAGAGATACGTCAGTCTTCCCAAATACATCCATCTCTCTCCGATAGATAACACAATTGACGGTCACCCACAACGGAGATGGATAACCAAATCTCTGAAGATGGCAACAAGTAGTCTGTGTCTCACCGCCGCCCTGTCGTTCTGAATTTGATTTTCAAATAAATAATGAAATTGTTGTTGAATTGATAATTTCTGAATAAAACATTCCACGAAACAGTTAACTACCTATATTCGCGACATCATGACACAATTCCAGGGGGCAACAGCTGCTCGTTTGTGGGTTTTCCTCTTCACCGTGGGATTAGTTGGTAAGTCTTTCGTTCGTCGGTGTTTATTCTGGCCCGGCCGAGGTTATTTGTTATTTCTGTAGTAATGGGGGGGTCATTGCCCTCAGCGCCGGTCTGTAACCATTTTTGGCAATTTCTTGCGAAGGGTTTTCGCAGCAATAACCTGGTTGGAGTGCGATAACGCCTGGTACGTGTGCTGGAAGCCCGGTAATCGTTTTCACAGAAAATGCCACTGCTTGCAGTATCGACGATAACCCCGGAGATAATGTTGACCTCTAAATATTTGCTGTGTGGTTTATCTGAAACATATGCGTCCACTGGTAGCAGCGACGTGTCGAATTTCATATGGATTTGTGTTGAAGCGAGAAATACTACGACCATGGTTGCCATTCTGTAGATATAAAAAATAACCAAAATGAATTGAAGTAGGTCCTGCATCTTCCAACATTCTATGCCATTGGCGACCCTCTTTCTGCTCGAGTTAGCGTGTTCCACTGTATAGCCCAACCTGTCATTGCCCGTTCCGTTCGGAGGGTGTGACCAGTCCATTGCTACTTCCGCTTCTGCACAGTCGTATCTATACGTTGTGGGCCATTGTCTCATATAGTTCATATATGTAGTTCTAGTCAATAGTTTGACTTTGACAAAACCATCATTATTATAGACGACTCTACAACCTGAATTCGGTCCTAGACTTCTTGAACAATTCTCTCCACCAGCTTGGCATTCCTAACTGGTCGTTCTGGGCCATCCTTCCACCGAAAGCATGGTTGCCTCGCTGTCGTGTCCTATAGATCCTGTCACCACAAAGGACTTTCCGGGCAGGCTCAGCTTCGCTCATACGAGCTTTGTAAGTTCCTAGCACATGGGAGTCCTCCTAGATGAATTTTTTGTATCACGATTGTATCTCCTCCGGAATCGTTCTTCTTCACAAATACTTCTTATGTCATGTATTCCCGTGTGGGTCCTAGGGCCTCTACTAGGCGTACGCGCCATCGTGTATGGTTTCTGGCAATGCGCCACAGCTCTCTTAAACTTTTCCCCAACTGCCGTGCTTCCTTCTCGACTGTTCTGCACCATGTTCTCCTCGGGCCGCCAGCTATTTGCCATCCATGGGTTAAAGCGTTCCATTTTATAGCATAGTTAGCTATAGTACTGTCACCTTTTCGGAGCATGTGGCCAATCCATTGCCACTTCTGTCGTCCGATAGTGGTGCCTATTGGTTCCTGACCTGTTCTCTGTTAGAGGTGTTCGTTAGAAATACGGTTAGGCCAGAAAATTCATACGATTTTCCGCAGGCACCTGTTAACCAACGTTCGCAACTTTCTCTTCCAAATGAATTGTCCCTCTCCAAGTCCTGCATCTTTATAACAACACGGATTCAACGTTGGAGCGGAACAGGCAGCTTGGAGTTCAAAGTGATTCTCAAGATCCTGGAAATCCTCTAGTCTCTACCGGTTGTCCCGCAATGCATATTTGAGCCGATGAGTTTGTTTCAAGGCCGACGACGCCTGCCTCCCTCTACATCTGCTGTCATTTGTTGGTGATCCATAATTTTGCGAGAGAGTAAGCATACATCGTCAGCGTAGTAAAGATGTTTCAGTTGTGATGTAAGAGTCCACCGAATTTCTCCGTTTCCCGTCGACAAAGCTACACGAAGCAAATCGCTAATCACCAATAGGAATAGTATTGGTGAAAGAATGCATCCTTTGGATCTCCAAACCTACCTCAGTGCAGAACGTGACATTTGGACCCATCGTATGTAGCTTTGATAATAGCAAATATCTTCGAAAATACCTCTCCTGCGCAAGAATCGCCAAATAAACTCGCAAATTACCCTATCGCAATATCGATGAACGGCAGATGTGAAGTGGCGATGGATTCACGCCCTGCTTGATGATGATCCGCAGAGTGTCGATGTGATTGACACAGGAGGATCTAGAGCGGAAACCTGCTTGTTCGGCATTGAGTGTGCCATTCAGATGTTGCTTGATTCGCTCCAGTACGCTTTTAACATATCTATTTACAGCAGGCAGCACGCAGAACACAGTGTCGTTAGGGAAATTGAACATTCAATCTATTTAAAGGCAGCGTTTCTCGACATAAAGGGCGCTTTCAATGCGGTAAATACTGATGTAATAAAAGAAGCTCTGATAGATCTGGAAGTAAACTGGTCATTACAAACTGTGATATGAATATGCTTAACAGGAGAATCATTAACTCAGGCATAGAGCTGAGTTCCGTGAGGAAATTGACAATAATAGGAACGTCGCAAGAAGAGATCCTCTTTCCGATGCTCTGTCTTCTTACCATCAACAAAACCCTTTTGGAGAAAAGAATTCAAATCGCAGCATACGCAGATGATGGTTATACTGAATACAGGCAAATTTCTGTCAGCAATTAGTCAACTTATGGAAACTGCTCTTAAAGAGTTCTCTAGATGGATGGAACGAAAAGGTTTAGGAGCTAACTTTCATAAAACCGAGCTGGTTCTGTTCACTAGAAAAAGAAAGATACCCAACTTAACATTACCAAAGCTAGATGGCACAACATTACACATCTCTCATCTGAAGCGAATTATCTCGGTATCATTCTAGACTAAGTTATTGTGGAAAAGGTATGTCGATGAGAGAATGAAAAAAGCATTGACCATTCAGGCGTAATCTGTAAAGGACCTTCGGAAAATGGTGGGGACTGCAACCGCGCACTATTCATTGGATGTACACAGCAATCATTAGGCCCATCATCTCCTACGGATCCTTAGAGTTATCTGAACGAAATCTGCAAAGTGCAAAGGCTAGCTAGCATCACAGAAGTTATGAGAAGCGCCCCGCAAACAGTTTTGGACATGATTCTTCATATCCTTCCCTTGTTCATTAAAGGGAGTGCTGCAAAAGGAGCCCTCAGATTGAGGGAATTTAACATGTGGAAACATAACAACTATGGTAGCCAATGGGTAAAATATAATTCGGAAAGCTTCACAGACACACGGACTATATTATTCCCAACAATTAAATTCACAGGCCGAGAGGACTGTGAGTGAAAAAGAGTAATCAACGATCATGAGATCACGATTTACACTGTTGGCTCCGAAATGGATATAGATACTGGAGCCGGATTCTACTCAGGAGCACAACAGAAACAGGAATCTTTCAGATCACCAGAAGCATGCAGTGTCTTCGAAGCCAAAATCCTGGCAATAGAAAAAGCCGCTTTATCTATAAAAGATAATCACGTCCCTCCGTCCGATATAACGATCTTTGTAGATAGTCAAGCAGTTCTGAAGGCTGTAGAATCCAATACAATCAAATCAAGAGCAGTCAGGTAATGCCGTGACTCATTGGCCACCATCAGACATCACAAAGTTAAACTCGGCTGGGTACCTGGACACAGCGATGTAGAAGGGAGTGAAAACGCAGATGCATTGGCAAAGATGGGGTCTGTCTTAAACATGAGTGAAGCGGATGCGTCGATACTGCTACTAATAGGTGAATTGTATGGTATCATAGATAATATAATAGAGCCAGAGCCTAACGCCTCCTGGTTATCCAGGGAGGACTGCGTTACTTCTCGCGTTTTATGGCCGAAACTGAGCTAAATAAAACAAAGACCCTGCTGGCACTGGATCGATCTTCTATCCACATACTAACTAGAGGATTACAGGACACTGCGCCAATTGAGTTATGCTCCGAAAATAGAATGCAATGATTTGTGCTGAAGCTGCGGGAACGAAGAAGAGGTAGAATCAATACAGCACCTACTTTGCCACTGTCCCGCTCTTTGTTTTCACTGCAGAGGTAGCAGAGTTACGAATAAACGATGTACTTAGATTCGTGAAGAGTACCAACTGGTTTAAGGATAGACCGATACAAGGATAGCTTTCACCACCCTCTTAGATTATTATTTTTAATCCCACCCATTACGTGATGAGCCTTTCCCTATCACACGTCCTTCACAACCCAACCTAACTTAACTCTAACATTCCTTCGAACAAATCTGCTGCTACTCCTTTAAAACAAAACTTGCTGATAGAGTCAGGACACGCTTACTATTGACAGTTAAGATACAAGGTTTTAGTTCTGCACAGCTGTTCAATTCACTCATAGAGATTTCCTTCCCTTTATTGCAGCTCCGTCACTACAACAACTCATTCCATATGGCACAGGGCGTTTTTTTACATTTGAAAATCAGGTCTCCATGACCGATCTGCGAAATCTCAATTCAATAGAAACCAGCCATTATACACTGACCCTACATGTGGCAGTTCGTTCAATATGGAACCAAGACTCAACCCAATTGCTCCTAATTACCATGCACAATCCAAGAGTGACAACACCTGGCAGTAAGCAGGAAGTTCCAAAAATCATCGATAAACCCTACTACGTTGTCGTGGAGGATGGAAATGTAATCGAACTGCTGGTGGATCGCAGTCACGATGCTTACCTCTTGAATCTTCGGCGTAGTGTTGCTAGTCTTTTGAATTTTCACTACGAAAATGGGCCCGTACCAGAAGTCGATGTGTCTGGAGAATGCATTGCATTCTATTCGAAAATATCATCGACAAAGTATGAAAAAATCAAATCAGACTGCAGTAACTGGGATCTTAAGGTCAGTTACCGATCGGAGGTGCCATTGGGTAAGTTAACAATATCCGCTGTGGTTTATCTAACTTCAAAATTGATGTAGAACTTTGTCTTCCTGCAGGCGTTGATATGAAGCCGTCGCTAAAATTAGAATATGATTTGGCTCAAGATGGTAGCCTCTTTAAGGTGCTATCAAAAGAAATGCATACCATTGCTTTGCACGCTAAACCAGACGCTGGTAGTCGAGTTGAATCTGTGATTACTTTAAAGCACGTATCTTGGTCTGCTGTGCAACAATTGAAATTCGACAGCTTGAACGATACCATTTCTAGTTTGGAGAATTTCAGGGCGTTGGAATTAGCAGCTGAAGTGGATGGAGCGACTAGTGAAATTAAGGGTGTAACGGTAAGTTGGTGTTTTCTTATACGTTTTCAGAAGCAGCACAAGTTTTGTTTAACAGATACCGGATTTACGTTAAGTTAAACCCGCGAAAATAATTGTAGAATCTGTTGGGTTTTCCTGGTATACCTCGCTATTTACTGGAACTCGTAGTTAATCTAAAAATAAACCTTTTGTCTTGAGTACAGACGAATGATAATCGCGTACATCTTATTATTCTAGATTTTCCAAGAGCGCAAATCGCCTTGCCGCTCGCCGCGACGGTTGACTCAATAGAGCGCGGTTCCCAAAATTAACAGACGACACATCTCCTTAATCTACTTTTATACTTAAGCACATTCCTACCTCTTACGGTTGGTTGATAGGTTTAGAGTGGCCCTCAATATCGCACATTTAGACCAGAAGAGGTCCATTGCTGTCACTAGATAGGTACGGGTGGATCACGTCGTACTTGTTTTCTTAGACCCCTTAACCCCTCAGGCATAGGGCGTCAACCACGCTTGCGCGACATCTTGTTCGGAGTTCTGCATCGCGTTTGAGCTGCCTCCAACTCATTCCTAAAGAGCTCGATTCCTCTTCAACTGTTTTGCGCCACGTTTGTCTAGAGCGTCCCGCTATTCTGCCTGCCTGGGTGAGCGGATTCCACTGCATGCCGTATTTCGCAATGGAGTTATCTTCGCGCCGTATGGTGTGTCCAATCCACTGCCAGTTTCTCCTTCGTTTAGTAATGTTTATAGGTTCTTGGCCCGTTCTCGTATAAAGTTGTTCGTTGGAGATGCGGTTGGTGTCCACCTTCCAAGTACTGCACCGATTCTACGTTGGATTGGAACAGTCGCAGCTTGATTCTTAAGCTGATAACATTGCTATTCCAGATTTTGGATAGCATTCCGAACGCAGCTCTAGCCTTCCCGATTCTGCTGCGCATATCCGAACTGGACTGTATCACGCCGTGTATACCGCATATATGGTACATTTTTTATTTTCTCTGCTGCTCAACATTTCTCTGCTATTCTTGGGGTCGCTGTACTTCCATAACAGGGTATGCAAAGCCCCGATTGCTTCCCATTAATGCTCTACTGCCAACATAGGCTGCACTATATTTGCAGGGAAATACTTGCCCCTAAACTCACTGTAAGCACTTTTCTTTTCACTGCATATCGCCGACATTCGAAGATTATATGCTCGGTATCTTCCGGGCTCTTCTGGCCCTTTACGACTTGTGTTAGCTAAAGATCGAACTCCCCATGAACCACTTACGTCCATCTGCCTTTTAAAGAACGATTCCAATGTTGTTGCCATTCACTTTCTTGACGAAGTTTGTGCGTCGTTCTGCATATCCACTGATGTATTTCTACTGCTTTGGTACTTCTATTGTGCTTTAGCGCTTCATAAGAAGTCGGTTTGAGACTGCACACTTAGACGTTGAACTGCCTGAACTTGGTCTCTATTGGCTTTGACTTTTATGGTTTTCGCCCAAATTTGGGACACATGGAGTACAATTGACTTAGTTACTCCAGCTGGCAAACGCCTCTGTCTGTAGGTCGGTCCGCCAATGTTTGGCATGACCCTAGCGAACTCCCTGGCCACATTTGTTGTTTTTTCAGCCGTGTACTCTAGATGTCAGATTTCCATCTATCATTACGCCAAGATATTTTATCGATGCTTTGGATGCTATTCGATGTCCACCAACAGTGACTGTGATGCTTTCAATTTTCTTTCTACTACTGAAGAGCACTGCTTCTGTTTTTTGTCCCGTCAGTTTAAAACCCATAAGTTAATGTACAATTGGCAAACTCCAGTCGGATCAGTAGAAATGCAGCGAAGTGGGAGGGTTATGATCCCTTGTTTTCAGATCATAACCTCGCCGAAATAGGTAGAAAAAATTGATGTACAATTCGAATGGCATCGTTGCTAAATTGCCCAACCTCTAGCAGTAGTTTAGCGACCAATGCAATGGAAATATCGTGTACAGAGCTAATAATCTTTGCCTTCTTCGGGATCTCGAGTCTCACTACGTCATCATATATTACGTTCCACAGCAGGAGACCCAAGACTAAACCTTGTGGAACCTCGCCCGTAATCTTTTATCGTCTTTTCCGTAATCGGTGTAGCTCCACACTATTTTATTACGGTTCTGCAAGGCTGGAAGGCGAACCCCACAGGCGGATCAGTAGAAATGCGGTGAAGTGGGAGGGTTATGATCCCTTATTTTCGGATATTTTCGGAAGAGGAAGAAGAACTGCAGGGCTGGAATCGGCCCTATTACCCGCTACATATATATGCTTCGAGTTCGCAGCATTGAAAGCATTTTTGATGTCTAGAGTTATTAAAGCCTAGTACTGCTTGCTCCCACCTTTTCATTTTCTCCCCTCAACACCTTTCTCTCCTTGACGACTCGACAGTTGCGCCGAGGGACCTTGCGGCTTGTATCCTTTGGGAAGTATTATTAGTCACTGCGGCTTTACAACGAAAGCACCAATCTTTTTGACGAAGCTCGATCAGGCTTGCCAACTGCATTCAATGGCGATGTATTGTTTGATTGTGGAAATCTAGTTAAGCGAAGTACTTGGAATCCGAACGCACTGACAGTCTCTAAAACTACATAAAACTCTATCTAAAAGTTATGCAATGAACTAAAATACATTTTTGTTTATATCTGCAGCTAATAGGTATGATTACCGCCCACAAAGAGGAACTTAAAGAAGAGAACATCGGTAAGGAATCCACAGCACTTCTTCTTGTCAAACTTCTACCAATTGCCAGAGTTACCAAGGCTCAAGAATTTATCCAAATTCTTAAATGGGACAAATCGATCCGTAGCCAAGTTATTGATCTTCTAGGAGCAACACAAACCATCGAAGCACACAATGCCTTTTTCCAGGTATTCGACCTGGAAAAGCCGAAATCTGATGAGGACTACATAGAAAAGTATCTCCAAGCTCTAGCAGTAGGCACACATCCCGATAGAGAGATCATTGAAGATCTATTCGGTCGTGTTGAAGCTGAGAGTGTGAAAAACTCAAAACTTGCTGACACCCTTATTCAAACGACAGCCTCATTGGCGCGTCAGTCTACATTTGGCCAGGGTGATGAGTTGGTGACGAAAATTCGAGAATACCTTCTCGATCAGTTGGCAACAAAGTGCACAACCGTTGAATGTAAAACCCAATTCATTCGTGCCTTGCAAAATCTTCAAGATATCACAACAATTCCACAGTTGATCAAGCTAGCTTCAGAGGCTGATGTTAAGGTGTCTGTTGCAGCGCTTCAGGCTCTACGTAGCTTCCCTATTAAGAGCTTTTCCGACGAGAATCGCAAATCTTTCGTGGCGATCTTCTACCAATCAAAGAGAAAATATGACTCCAGTTCGAGGACTCTAGCACTTGATATCATTTTGGATATGAAACCAACTAAGGATCAGTTGGGTGAACTGCTCGATTATTTGGGCTCTAATGACAACCAATTCGAGGTGAAGACATACCTACTGCAGAAACTTCGAATGATCAGTGATAAGTGTTCAAGATTTTCAGCACTTCTCAGTGCATGCCTATCAGAGAGACCGACTATTAATAATTATCATGTCATTGGACAAAAGGGTCTAACAACCGCCATGCATCGAGAGTTGTCGACAGCGCCGGCCTTCAATGAAAGTATACTGAGCATTCAAGAGATTAGCAGCGGTGTGCTCAAAAGAGGAAGTGTTGAATTGCTTTTGGGAGCCGGACGCGAACAAATCAGCACATTTAAGGTAGGATTGCACTTTATCTACCCTTATCTACTATTGCACAAAGTTCTAAGAATTTTTTTTTTATTTCCTCTAGCTGGGCATTTATACAAGTGGGCTGTCGTCCTTTGTTGGTGATTCTAGTGAAGATGAGGAGGAAGAGGAAGACGAAAGTCCTGTCACGGCTGGTATGGAAATCTCCGTACAGGGTATTCTTTTGCGACCACTAGTCTTCTTTAACGGTCAGTCGGAGCTAATGGGTCATGTCTGGAGTGGAACAGCATCCAATCCAACGCCTGCATTCCTGGCAACAACTCTTGTGCAAGATCATGAGCATTACGTGATGTTATCAAGTGGATCCACTGTGTATCTGCGAGTCTTTGGTGCCCGTTCAATCGATCTCAATGGTCAGGTGTCGTTCAGTCTTTGGAATCGCAACGCACACACGGAAATCAATCAGATGTAAGTCAACTAACTCTATCCACCTTATATCTTATACATCGAACTCTCGCAGCTCCGGTACTGGAGTGGTCGGCTCCATGATCCTAGGAACGTCGTTTCTGAAATTGGAAAACACATTTTCGCTTACCAATGAGCCGAAGATTAGTCTTCTCGCTGATATTGATTTCTACTCAGGCATCAAGCTCTGCATTCAGCTTGGGAGACCCGAGACAGTTTTATGGTAAGTTACTGCAATGAATATTTAAAGCGACTAATAAAAATGTAACTCTTGCTTCTTAACAGGCACCAACACGAAAAGTCCATTGCACTGACAAATGAGTGGCCGTACGCAAAGAAGCGTACAACCAAAGTTGGACACAAGTTACCCGGCAGCACATTAGCATTAAATCAGAAGAACAATGAAATGTGCAACATGATATTCAACTAATCAGAGCAATAGGGAATAAGACTACTTCTAGTTACCACGCAAACGTACTCATATATATAGACAAGCATTTAATGAACAACTTTATAGATATATTATATTTTTATTACGAAAATAAAAAACTAATTGTATATACAGATTAAATTGGATTTATGCGGAAGACCAAGAGTTGGTCTTTAGGAGGAGCAAACATCTGGTTGTAGCGAGGAAAAAACTGTAGGCTTAAATTTGGATGAGCACGCCTGGAGTATGTGAACTCTTCAGCAAGCATGTACTTACTTACCTCTTGGTACAAGACAAGGGCGCCATGCGACAAAACCAAACTGTAGAATTTAAATAATAAGCTCAGAAAATCTATAAGACAATTTAATAACAAGTCTTTAAAAACTTACCTTACCAATCTTGCAAATGATGCTAGTACCGATTACTCGCTCTGAAAGACAACAAGGAAAATGAATAAGGCAATAGCTCATATTCCGAGAGTAAAAACCAAAGAAGGTAACTGGGCAAAAAGTAGTCAAGAACAAGCAAAGATTTTTGCTGAGTAACTTGAAGACGCCTTCCACCCTTATGAACATAAAGCTTGTCAAGGAGCGGAAGAACCGTGCGAAGAAGACAGACCTATTCGACCGACTACAGCTAAAGAACTTGCCAAAGAAATAAAAGAATGAGAAAGGCCCCAGAGTTTGACTTTAGAAATTCTAATACAATTTCCAAAAAAAGGTTTAAAAAATGAGCGCAGATTATAAATGCTGCATTCCGGTCAAGGTATGAGCCAAGTAGTTATGTGGAAAGTTTCCGCGACTTAATGATTCTGAAACCAGGTAAACTACCTAGCGAAGTAACTTCATATCGCCCAATATCGATACTACCAATGTTGTGCAAGTTATTCGAACGGATGTTGGCGAAACGCCTGCAGTTGAAGAAAACTCGCTAGTGTCAAACTATCAATTTGGCTTTAGAAGTAAACACTCTATGATTGATCAGATGCATAGAATCACAGATAAAATCGAAAAAGCATTTGAAGAGAAAAAGATTTACTCTACTATCTTTCTTGATATAGCACAAGCTTTTGATAAAATCTGGCACAAAGGACTGATCCATAAAATACAAAAACAATTGCCGAAGCAGTACTCGAAAACTCTTGAGTCTTAATAGTACAGCGATTCTTCAGAGTTAAACAAGAAACAGAGTACTCAACATTAAGAGCTTATTGGGAGATACTCCTATATAAACTAGTTCTGAAACCGTTCGATCAAACTGATGCCACACACCATGAAGATCGTTGAGCGGGTATTAGGTGGCCGACTGCGAAAAATAATACGGCTATCTGATGATCAGTGCGGATTTGTCTCGAGTAAATCAACTACAGATGCCCAACGTATAAGGATAATAATGGAAAAACATTGTGATTCCTTAAGGGATTTGCATATTGTATTGGTTGACTTTGAAAAGGCATTCGACAGACAACCACGAGATCTGATATGGGTGGCGCTAAGACATCGAGGGGTTCCAGAAACCTATGTTCAGATGATCATGGACATGTACGAGGGAGCAAAGACAAGAGTAAGATGCCCCGTTGGAGCAACCGAAGAGTTCCCAATCAAAGTCGGGGTGCACCAGGGAAGCGTTTTAAGTCCTTTGCTCTTTATTACAGTCCTTGATTATCTGCTTGAAGGTAAAGTGATGGACCCCAAGGTACATCAGTTATTCTTTGCTGACGATGGAGCCATCATAAGTGAGGATCCTACATCCCTGCAACGAGCACTTGATGTGTGGGTGGACGCTCTGGAGGGAAATTTGTATCGCATTAGTTCAAAAAAGACAGAGTACTTGTGCTGCCCGTTCTCTGATCCACTAAGGCCTATTCCAGACATTTATTTGAATGGAACAGTGCTTCCCAAGTGCGAAAAGTTCAAATATCTGGGATCTAGGAAAGGCAGGCCTATAAACGCCTGGATCAGACAAATGCGACGACATCGGCATTTCATTGGCCAAGTAACCGAGTGATCTAAAGTCGGCGGGCCTGCCGACATTTTCTGAGGTCAAATAGGCGAACCCCACAGGCGGTTCAGTAGAAATGCGGTGAAGTGGGAGGGTTGTGATCCCTTATTTTCGGATCATAACCTCGCTGAAAAAGGAAAAAGAAGAAGAAGTTAGTTCTGAAACCAGTATGGACCTACGGGTCCAGTTGTGGCCATGCATATGCCAGACAAATTTACAAAAAATGCAAACGTTTAAAAAAAAGTACTGAGAAACCTTGGTACATACGAAAGGCTGCTCTGCATAGAGACCTAGGTATTAAAATGGTTAAAGATGAAATTATAAAAGTTGCTCAAAGACACTGAATTAGGGTTCTTAGATCGCGGATACAAGCTGCCGAAATGAGGTTCCTTCGCGGTGTTGTTGGTATAATTCGTAGGGATCGAGTGCGCAACACCAGAGTACGCGAGGCGCTCAATGTTGAGCAGCTACTTCTCCGAACGGAACGATCTATGCTTTGATGGTTTGGTCACGTAGTGCGTATGCCCCCAGACCGGCTTCCAAGACGTGCCATGGTGGCCGTGCCATCAGGTAGGCGACCCCGCGGTAGGCCTGGAAATAGATAGTTGGACCAAGTCCGACATCTCTCCTGGAGCCGTCTAGGGATTCCTTCTGATGAGTTGGAGTCAATGGCGGAGGATCGAGAAGGATGGAGAGTCCATCTGACCATCCTACCCCCGCGACCCTCATGAAGGATTAGCGGGCCATTTGAAAATTGATGTTTGTATGTATGTATGTATAATCAGTTTAATTTAGAAATAAGACAACTATTAAATATTATAATCAGGCGATTAAGGCGGGTAACTCTTGATCTATAGTAGTTACCTGAGGATATAAAACAAAACTGAATAGTGTCTCAAGGAAATTAATACTTCCAAGCTAAAAAGTTCAGAAATCCGACAAACGGCGCGCGGCTTTTCCTTAGATAGATAATTATTATTAATGTGATTTAAGAACTTAGTCCAACGACTAAATGCGATTCTGTGAAGACAGGCGTTAGTCAGTCATTGGGAGACATTGCAGAAGGCTCCCATATACGCCTCTACAATGTCCTTTGATGATTTTTCTTTCCAGCGAACCTCCAAAACAAAAATAAATAAATCTTAGTACAACTCATAGAGTTCACGGTTAAATATTCTCCTCCATTCGCACTCCTCGCAAATGGGACCTAATATCCGAAATCAATATTAGTTCAGCTTTCTTACTTATCCGCCATATAGCAGGACTGTTAAGATTAGCTTTCTGTATAGCATATAGCATTAATCGACGAACTAGAGTTAGGGGTTGTTTCGCTAAACTGAAGTAGCTGCAATTTCCTGGGGCTATTCGGCGTCGAATCTCCACGAAGGTGTCGTTTGTTGGATTAGTATTTACTTGACCATCTCGAAGTTAAGGTACACGAAGTCAACTTTCTAGCATCAAATGAGATCTGCTTTGGGACGAGATGGGAAGGTCACAATGTCACTGAGCAAATGAATGGGAAACTTTGGAGGTCCAACAGCTAGCAAGAGAAAATCGTCTTGCTCACCAAGAAAAGAATCCAATGACGGTGGATGCGGTAGTAATTCAGACAAAAGGGTTCGCAAAATATCTAGGTGTGCATATATATACGAAGTTTTTGACCTACGAGAAGGGCAACGCGTTCCTAACCAGAACCAAAGCCAAACGGCGAGATGGAACGTTAGCAGACTCAACGAAGAGCCTCTCACTACCGCAATCGAAGAAGGAAAAAGCGCGGTCGCAGAAAGAGTGGGAGCTGCTGAAACAAAATTTGAGGCCACGATGCAACTCATACGACTGGCATGTGACGCCTCGATGCCCCGAGTGAGTGGCTCCAATAGAAACAGGAACCCGGTATAGAAGCAAAGTCACCAGGGATAGAAGAAGACAAGCTAAACCCACGGAGGACATTCTAGCAGAATTTAGAGCCAGGAGATCCGAGCTCAAGAGGGCCATCAATTCGAGCAAAGAACAGAAGCAGGAGCATCTCCGCCCGGCTGTCAACAGCAACCCCTGGAGGCTAGGCTTCAAAGTCGTAATTCGAAAACTGGGAACACAGATGGCTAGCCCTGTCCTCGGCGAAGAAAGAATGGAGTTTTTGGTGATCACACTCTTCCCAACGCATCGTGTTCGGCCTTCCAACACCTCTCCGGTCCGGCGACCAGAAACCCCGATGTTCAGTGAAGAAGAGTGTATCCTCTCATCGAAAACCCTACAAAACCGAAAGGCCCCTGGATCTGACGGAATACCAACGGAGGCTCTCAAAACGATAAACATCCCAAAGGAAGAGTTTCTGTTTGTTGGAGGAGATTTGAATAGACATGTCGGGAAGTCAAACGAAGACTATGAAGACTACCATGGAGGACTGGGATACGGCACCAGGAACCTTGCTGGTGAAGACGCATGGACCTAATTTTCTGGCAGCCTCAAGGTAATAGGATTATGACGGCCAGATGCCGGACTAGAGTACGACACGTAACAATTATACAGTGTTATGCCCCAACGAATGGCTCGTCTAAGGACGAGAATCTACAATCTCTTAAGTGCCGTCTTCAAAACAACACCAAATGGAGACATTGCCGTAGTGATGGGGGATTTGAATGCCAAGGTAGGCAACGACAACGAACCGCTCCCACAACGATCGGTTCTACGCATCGGAGCGACTCGAGGTCAATTCCTCGACCAAGGATCGTCTTTCTTCAGCTGCATCGCATCAAGGATAAATCAGTTCTTTCTGCAATGGGACAGCCTACTCCGGCCGGACTGAGACGTTGACATTCTGTCCTACATTTCGGACAGATAGGGTTTTATTTGTTGATAACATTTACTTGATTTTGTCATCATTTACTTCAAGACCAACTCGTCTCGACTGATCTTCAATTGCCGTCAATGCCTCTATGAAGGCACGCTGAGATCTCCCGATGATGTCAATATCATCTGCGTACCCCAGCAACTGGACTGACTTTGTGGATAGGATACGATAGTGCCTACCGTGTTAACGCCCGCTTTGTGCACTATCTGTTCCAGCACGAGATTAAAGAAATCACACTACAGCGCGTCTCCTTGCGAAAATCCGGTGCAAAGTAGTTAGGACAACTTATTTCCAAGTTTCACAGAGAATTGCGTATTTTCCAGCGTTACGAGACACAGCTGGAGCAGTTTTGACGGTATTCTATAATCAGCCAACGCATTACAGAGCTCAAGACCATGAATGCTATCATATGCGGCCTTAAAGTCGACAAACAGGTATTGGGTGGCTTAGTACCTCGGTCATTTTTACAAGACATGGAATCGCATTTTTGAAGATCTGGCATAGAGAGCTGATGTTTCCGTCCACCCATACTTGGGCGATGACTTGGTGCTGGAAATGCTGCTTAAACGCATCTACAATTCCCTGCATCGAAGCATCGCGCCTCGCGAAGTCTGGTGTTCCACATTCGATACATACGAGCTATTTCAGTAACACCACGAAAGAACCTCATTTCAGCTTGTATCCGCGATGTTATCCTCTCGGTCAAATTTCATGACCCTAAGTGAGAGGAAGTTGACCAAGCTCTCTTAAAATTGATCCAGGCTGACCAATTCTACAGAATAACTGGGCATTTCTCTTTCCATCATTCCTGAATAAAACCCTGAGGTAATTAAACTTATCCACCTGCTTCAGTAGGACTGCACTAACAAGCAGAGCGCACTAAATTGGCTTTCTGAAAACGACCATCACTTCCGATTTGTTCACGTTTACCTTCATTCAAGCATCATCGCAAACGGCTACAAACCTTTCGACTGCGCCCTGAAGTTTGGTTTGAGAGAACTCAACGATGACCAAAATATCCGCAAAGAGCACATGACTAATCTTTGAGTCTTCCACTTTAAAACATTTTCCGCCACGGCTGTGCTGTAATATCCAGTCCATATATACAAAGAAGAAGAGAGGTGACAAAATGCACCCTTGGCGGAGTCCAACGCACACAGTGAAAAATATTGATTAAACGCCGGGACGAAAACCGCACTGCTCCTTCCCCAAAATATCATCAACCACAGTTCTGAAACGCGTTTCTAATACCTCAGCAAAGACTTTTCCAGGGAGACTTAAGAGAGCGCCCCTGTAGTTGGCCCCATCTCTCTTTTGCTACCTTTTTTAAAGAAAAAAGAGGAGCAATCACCCCCAATTGCCAATCACCAAGTATTTCACCGCATTTCTATGCCACTTTAATGACAGGCGAGAGCCATTGCACCCGGTCTTTACCTAAAGCCTTGATCATTTCTGGTCGGATTTCATTCACACCGGCAAATTTGCCAACTTCAGTGATTTCATCGCCAAAGTTACCGCCCTACTCTCGACCATAGGTCTGTCATTTTCAGTGCCCTGTTCGGGATTGAGCAATTTTGAAAAGTTCTCGCTCCATCTGCGTAAGATATCTTCCTCATTGGAAAGAAGTGTACCGTCTTTAGATTTGACTCCTTTCACAATATTCAAATTTCTTTCTCTGAGTCGGCGGACAGTCTGCGAAAACATCTTATCTGCAGATCTGTGATCACGTTCCAATTTCTCGCCAAACTCCATCCAGGTTAGGTTAGGTTAGGTAGGGTTATGAGGTTGTCATAAAACACTAGGCACCAAAGTGGGCCCATCGCGATCCCTAGGAAACCTTCACGGCAAAAGACCTAAACCCAATCCTCCAAGCAATTAATCTCCCTACAAAATCTGAAGAGATCCTTGTTATGGTTCAAGGGCCTCACCTCCTCCAAGATATCGAAGAAGTATCTACCCAGGTACTTTAGCCTTATCCTGGCAATTGCTTGATATTCACAGAGTATATGAGTTATATCCTCTGAGACATGTAGGTCATCGCAGTACCTACAAACATCCGTATCGGATAATCCTAGTCTCATGGCATGCCTCCTTAGAAGACAGTGGCCAGAGAGTATTCCCATCGCTGTTCTTAGCCTCGATCTATCTAACTTAATTATCTCCCCAGATTTTCTGCGATCTAACACAGGCCACAAGGCCTTAGACACCCTGTGACCATCTAAGTTTGACCATCTTAGATTAGCCGTGTCAATGATTTTATCCCGGATAATTCCCTTAGCCACGCACCCTGGTGGCTTAATACTACCAATTATATCGCTACGTGGGAGCCCCGCTCCTCTTTTAGCCAGCGCATCGGCTTGCTCGTTGCCTTCGATATCGCAGTGTCCAGGTACCCAACATAACCTGACTCGCTTCTGCGTACATAATGCCCTAAGCATTCGACATTCATAGATTCCAGGGCCTGTTTAATGGCCCTACCTTCTACATTATTGAAAGCACCTTCTATGTCTAGGAAGGCTGCTGGTGTAAATTCCTTATAGTGAAGGCTAGCTTCTATCTTCCCTACTACGTCGTGTAAAACTGTTTCCACCGATTTCCCCTTCAAATATGCATGTTGAGCTTTGCATAGAATGCCGTTGCAACACTTGCTTCTGATGTGAATATCAAGAAGCCCTTCAAGTGTCTTGAGCAGGAATGACGAGAGACTTATGGGTCTGTAGTCGCTGAAGTGTGGCTTGGTTTACCTGCCTTAGGTATGAATATAACCCGCACTTTCCTCCATGCCACTGGTACGTAACATGACCTTAAACAATGTTTAAAAATTTCCCTAAGCCTGTTTCTGACCTTGGCTGGAGCTTTTTGCAGCATAGCTGGTAAAATTCCACCAGGGCCTGATGCCTTGATTGGTGCGAATGACATAATAGCCCATCGCAGATTCTTTCATGTAATGAGGTTTTCTACGTTGTCCCCTATTGACCTACCATTATACGAGTAGCCATGAGTAGTAGAATCCATTGGCGATCTACTTCCTGGGAAGTGAGCTTCAATTAACGTTTCTAAAACTTCTTCGCTACTTTCTGCCCACGAGCCGTCAGATTTTTTGATGAAGCTTGGGACAGAAGTGTCTTTAGCTAGCATCTTGCGAAGTCTGGAAGCTTCACTAGTATCCGCAATGGACTGACAAAATTCCTTCCACGACTTTCTTTTTGATTGCCTAATTAAGTACTTAAACGGTCCATATATTCATCCCATGTAGTACAGTCCCATATTTCTTTGGCCCTGTTGTAGAAATGCCTAACCTGTTTTTTCTCGGAGTTGATTTCCTTGCTCCACCAAGGAGGTTGGGACCTCTTCGACTTCTTTCTTAGTGGACAGGCCCTTTCAAATGCCATGTTCATTACTTTGCCTAAGTTGTCTACCGCCTGATCTATATTTTGAGGGTCGCCGCTGCGAATAGGCCCATCCTTAAGATGTTTCCTTACTAGCTCTGTGTACATACCCCAGTCTGTACTCTTAGGGTTTCTGTAGCTGTTGCTAGCCCTAGTTTGGAAATTAATATGGAAGCGTATACATCTGTGATCAGAAAGAGATGCCTCCTCCAAAACCCTCCATTTTGCTACCGTTAGGTGATCAGAACAAGAAGCTAGTGTTATGTCAATCACTTCTTGTCTGTTCCTAACTACAAAAGTTGGCGTAGATCCCTTATTACATATGGTGAGCTTGGTCGAAAGAATGAAGTCGAAAAGACACTCACCTCTTGTATTGGTATCACTGCTACCCCATTGCGAGTGATGCGCATTTGCATCACAGCCCACGATGAAGAGCCAGTTGTTCTTCCTTACCAACTGCCTTATTTTACCAGATGGAATCTCCGCCAGCTCATACGGGACATAGGCAGAGACCAGGCACAGCGGTTCTCTTTCCTCACTTTCACAGGAGACTGCTACTAGATCGCCGTCACTGAAATTATTCAAAAGAAATGCCCTTATATTGTTTTTTAAAAGTATAAAAGCCCCGATTTTACCTTCGTTCGCTTTATAGAACAACGTATAATTCCTATTTTTGAGCCCTTGGATCTGGTCGTTGTCGTTGATCCATGGCTCTTGTACCAGTATGGCCGAGACGTCGTGCTTGATAATATAGTTGATCAAGCATGCCGTCCGAGCCTTACTGTGATGCAGGTTTATTTGCATCACTTCCATCATCTTTGGGCTCCTTCTCCTCCTCCACACCCTTGGTCATGAGCTTTAGCATGACCTTCCCCATACTATGCCGCACCATCCCTTTGGTCTTTTCAAGGAATGGCAGCGATTCCCTATTTAGGGCCAGCAAGAAGTGCTGACCAAACTGTTTCCGAGGACCTGTCTTCAGCACCCTCCATGTATCGGTCTTCAACTCCCTGTTCTGCATGTGGAGGAGACCAAGCAGTTTTTCTGGGTAGGTGTAAGGCAGCGGAACCCAGACCCAAGCTTTGGGCGGAGTGTATCTAGCCAACTCCGCCACCGTCACGCACTTGAGCTGAGACCCGCTCCATACTTCCCCAACCTCCGAAATGAACTGTCTGAGGAAGTCAGCAGAGGCTTTGTTCCCACAGGCAACAACCTTCCGGCCCCCTTCCCATCCAGCACCATCGAATTGAAGGTAACTATCCTCAGTGGAAGACATCTTCCACAGAGCATCCTGAAACTTCTCCTCGACGGTAATCCACTGGTCCGTGGTCAGGCGACCGCAGGGCTCCTGCTCGCTGACAATACTACAAGGTGCTCGTCTTCCGGGTCGTAGTTTGGGCGCGCCGAAGGCGAAATACCAGCCTTCGCCTTTTTCATCGCGCTCGGTCCGCGACATCGTCAGATCTACTCCTTTTGCTTTGAAACGCCACCTTACTAGCCCCCGCAGCTGAAGTCTTCCCCCCCCCCTGACTGTGCCCACAATATTGCTGGGAGGCTCCACTCCACTCGTAGAGGCCCCCAGCTCCTCCCTACTTCTAGCCTCACTTGCCTGTGCGGCCGCTATCTTCCTGGCAGCCTCATGGGCTAAGACTACCTTAGCCCGATCAAGCTGCAACCTATCCCAAGCACTTAAGGAGTCAACGTCACACCCCCCGAACTGTTCAACTTTGCGCTTAGCACTATCGACCTTTCGTCGAGCATTGCGCACAAGCATCTTCTCCAGTTGGTGTGCGTTTTTCCTGCTGCCCTTCCGCACGACCTCAGAGAAACTAGGAGCAGCAGAGTTCTCGCCAATTGTGCTACTAGTTCCTTTGGTCACTATTCCCTTTTCACATTTAGTGAGAGTGCCAGCCAACTCACTATTACCCTTTTTAACTACTGTGAGAGTACCAGCCAACTCACATGTGCCCTGCTCTAATAAAATGGGAGTACCCGCCGGCCCACTATCGCCCATAGTTACGGAAGTGAGGGTACTAGCCTGCTCATTTCCCACTGCGCTAGCGTCAGTGAGTGTGCTGTCCGCATCCTCGCTGTCGCTGGCCAGTAACACGTCCTCAAGCTCCTTCTCTAGCCCAGACGTGGAAGACTGTGGGGATGACACTACGCCATCGACCCCCAGTTCCATCCTTGTCTGCTCATAGAGTACTTCCCCAGGTATGCAATATTTTTTTTTTGTATTTCTTGTAGATTTGTATTTGTTTTTTTTGTTTAAATTTTTCTCCATTTGGTTCCCACGAGTAAGCACGGAACAACTGGTCGATCTTAGTTTACCGGCATGCTAAGACGAGACGCACTTACTGTGAGCCCTGCCAGTGCGCCCACAGGAGCTCGTTTGGACTGGTTTAACCCCCAGTCTTCCAGCTCACACCACCAGGGAGTTAGGTATCTGTTGTTACCTCATTCTCGATGACCACTGCGCACGATTGATGTGCGCGTGTTAGTCTTAGCTGACACTAACCTAGTGAACTAGGATTAGCCATTTCCAGCGGGCGCCCACGGGGAGGACTAAAGAAGAGGGTTTTTGCCCACCCAAACTCCATCCAAGATTGTTTACTATTTTCACAGCTAATTTACAAGTACTTCGCGCCTCCGTGTACTGATTTCGAGAATTGAAATTGGGTATGAATCCACACCCTGAAAGCTCCGTTCTTTTCTCTGATAGCTTCTTAAATTCCGGGTCGACAACCCTCCTCGTCGCCATAATGTTATGTATGTACTTCACGTACGCGAGAGATCATGTATTAGGCGTTTTTTTTATTCGTTCAGAGCAGAGCTCTAAACAGAGTTCGAGCACATCGAGCGTGCTTTGAACTTGCTCTGAACCGAGCGTGCTCAAAAAGCTCTGATGTGTTTATGAAACACACTTGAGCACTCTGATGTCATTTGATTAGCAATTATAGGTTGAGTTGTCAAAATATGAATAGAATATCTATTGATTGTTATTTTTTAGGTTATATTTACTTTCTGCACCAGAACAACAAATTTCCTCCACCATTTCAATTGTTTTGCAATTTTTTTTTTTCTCTGTCCTCTCCTGTCAAATATGAAAAATAGCTGTACTCAGGATTTTGCTCTGAACGGTCGGTCAGATAATTCAGAGTGCATAGGGCGCGCTCTGAGCATACTCTGAACGAAAAAGGAAAAACCAATTCAGAGCTCTAATTTGTCTGAGCTAAAAAAGAACCACAACTTTTTTTTTGACAACTCGGGCTCTGCTCTGAACTAAAAAAGAAAAACGCCTATGATTGGCGCATTGTTAAGGTGTTCCTAGTTTATGCTCGAATGCCTTTTCTGTATTTCCAAATGAAACGTCGCTTAACAGTTTAGGAGCGACTGCATTCTGCCGAATGTGTCAGATGTCATTTCGCAAAAAAAGTCTCCACACACCTTTGACAAACGTCAAAATAATTTCCCTTTCCACAGCAGAGCTATTGGAAAGAAGCAGAACAATTTCCCATTTTTCCACATATAACACACATGCGCACGACTCCATCCATCGCATGGCATGGGCAATTCCCGCAACCACAATCTCTGAATATGAAACATACCCCAAAAGAACTGAGAACGAAGAACGTACGATTATTGGAATGCGCGCCGTCACACTATCCGCAAGGGAATTTTCTGTCGGACCCAAGTAAAGTGCGAAATTCAAAGAATCCAAGACAAAAAGTCCTAAAAAAAATATAAATTCATTGCATTCTCTTGTAAAATAAAAGTGTCTGTTTGAAAAGAAAAAAAAAAACCAAAAGAAAATCTGTCTTTCATTACGAAACCGCAAAGGAGTTCTTATTCGGTCGCAAGTCCTCCTTTGGTCAGGTAGTGTGCTCTAGTGCAAGCTCGGTCAAAAGTTGAAGAAAAGAAAAAAATCGATTTCGCGTTCCTTCTCTGGAGAAATGTCCAAAAAATCTATGAAAAGTGATTAAATATCCACTTGTGTGCCGTGAATTAGATTTGCCCATCAGTTCTTCGTCGAGGAATACGTGAATTCTCGGAAATCGAAAGCAAAAAGGAAGAAAAAAATACAAATTCTGTGCGAATATCGAAAATTTTTTGTGTGTAATCGATTTGTCGGTCCATCTGTCTCGATTGGAATAAGAAATTGCAGTCACCGACATCGCTGGTGGTTACTATTGGAAACAAAAGGTGAGTTAAGCTCATTTTTAAGTTTTTTTTTTTGTTTATTTCCTCGTCCCTTGGGTGTATGTACAATCCTCGCCCTAAATTTCCAAATTCAAATGCATTCCCAGTCACACAGCTGTCAATTGGTAGAGGAGAAAAAAAAAAGGCAAATGCGAGCGAAAGAGATGAGCATGATAAATTCTGACAGGTTTCTTGCAATTTTTTTTTTTCATGACTAATTGGATGATGTACCTACCTAGTCCCTGGTTGGGGTTCCAATAAACAGTGCAACTTCCATTGACATTGCAGCAAAAAATGTATTAGTATTGGTTGGTGGGAAGTTGATGCAAAAAAACACATCTCGTTCCAGTGCATCTTTCTTCCTCTCTCTCTCTTCTCCGTCTGCAGATGATGTGCAACAGTGTTGAATGGGAAAAAGGGTTGCCATGTGCCCTTCTGCGGAACGGAACTGGGTTGGGTTGCCCTAGTCACGCAAGAAATGGGGGAAAAAGTATTGATTTTTGAAATTGTTGCGTCATCGTAGTTACGATGATGATGGTATCGTTTCTCGTGTTCTTGGGGGGGTTTTCTGAGAATCTCAGTTCTGTCGATTACATATTTCGGATGGAATTCATTTGGGACGGTTGATTGATTTGAAAAAAAGTGCTTAGAGCACGTTTCTTTCAGTTGATTACATTATAACTGATGCTTGGGATTTTGCATATTAAGTGGAATGGTCCCTAAGGGAGGCACATGCCTTACCACGCCTTTACCATCCACAACACTACTTCAATAAGTTTTTGATCGTCTTTGGTCCCCATTCAATCACAATTTGCAAGTCAGGCTGAACGACTTTTCAATAAATCATTGATATGGGTCGTCCTTGTCGTCGTCATGCAATGTGTTTCTATTAACAACCTACCTATATGTAACTATGACATAATTATCAAGAGACAAACCTTTTCGAACTCATCCTCAAAGAAAGTGGCGTGGAGGAGGGCTAATCATGCGGATTTTTTTAGGCTTTGCGTCAATTAGTTTACAGTGACTTAATTTTGACGTTTTCTTGGATGTTGAATAAGTTAAACTTTGTTGAAAGTATATCTTTTAGTCGTTTGCTTCCGCCGATATTATCTATTAATTTATTAATATTATCTATTTACCGTAATGTTGAAAAAGTGGAGATATCTCGTTTTTATACGTGGCCAACGAACCAACGTTAGGTTATTGTTTGTTTGAGTTTATAATTGAAAATAACCTTATTGTAGCGAATAGAGGTAATGAACCTACTTTTGTAGTAAAGAACAGACAAGAAGTTATAGATGTAACTTTAGCCAGTAACTCGAGTACCCTAACTATTGACAAGTGGAACGTGATGGGGGAAGAATCCTACTCTGACCACAAAATGATCGAATTCCTCGTGGGTAACAACTATGACTCGCCCAAACCTTACAGGAACCCCAGGAAAACCAATTGGGATCTCTTTAACAACGAGGTAAGGAAAGGTATCAGATCCCTGCAGGATAGCAACTGGCTTGGACCTGCCGACATCGACCGCAAGGCAGAGGATATTACATCCATCTTTAATGAAGCCTATGTCAAAGCATGTTCAGAAACCAAACGAAAAGATAAAAAATCACAACCATGGTGGTCGTCTGAACTAGCTAGAATTAGGAGAGTAACTAGACACCTTCTAAATGTGGCCAAAAGAAATATGCTAGAAGCGGACTGGGAACAGTATAAGTCCAGTCAGAGAAATTTCAAAAACGAGACACAGAAGGCCAAACGCCACTGTGGAAGATAAAGATGCATTTTGGCTAGATTTCCACAATCTCCTTAAGAACATCCCAAAGGAAGAATTTCTGTTTGTTGGAGGAGATTTGAATGGACATGTCGGGAAATCAAACGAAGACTATGAAGACTGCCATGGAGGACTAGGATATGGCACAAGGAACCTTCCTGGTGGAGACATCCTAAGCATGTGCAAATCACACGGTCTTATCGTGTTGAATACCATGTCCATCAAACAAAGCCGACACCTGATAACTAACAGTAGTGGTGGAGATGAAACTCAGATTGACTACCATTTGGTAGCCAGTTTCATGAAGCCTCGGGTAAAAGATTGCAAAGTGATCCTGGGAGAGGCAATCGCTCGGCAACACCGTCTCCTGCTAACAGAAATTTTTATGAAAACGCCGAACAAAAGCAAACAAGCAAGGGTCTCTGAGAAAATCAAGTGGTACAATCTGGACAAAGAAAAGGGCGAGGCTTTTGTTTTCGTAATGAAAAATTACCTCTCTCACACCATCAACGGAGCTAAGGATGAAGAGTGCAGAGCACAAAATATGTGGGATTCCCTACAGCGAACTTGCTTAAAGAAGGCCAAATCACTGCTAGGAGCTTCAAAGGCCACGATCAACACGCCCAAGAAACATGGTGGTGGAGTGATGAAGCTAAGAAGGTGATAAATGAAAAGAAAGCGGCTTTTAAAGCTTGGTCAAAGTGTCCCTCTAATAATAGTGACGAAAAAGCTCGCCTCGAAATGGAATACAGATGTTGCAAGAAAAAAGCGAAGAAGAAGTGCGCCCAGCTTCAAGCAGATAGTACGGAGGGCCTGTATCGGGAGCTGGAGAAAATATTTTCCCCGGTTGCTGATGCAAACCAGGCTATCCAGGAGCTGCGAAGACACAATATGAACAAGAGCGCAACCGTCTTCAAAATAGCCGCCCAAAGAAGGAGGAATGCTCAGGAGATTCGTTCGCCAAAGTTCATTAGCAATGCTCATGGCCAGCTTCTTGTGGATGACGACAAAATTCTGCAGAGGTGGCGGCAGTATTGTGAAGAGCTTTTAAATGAACAGTTTCCCCGGCTATACTTTCCAAGAGCCACCCCTAACTGTGAAGAAATACCCGACATTACAGTCGAAGAAGTTAGTGAGGCGGTCAAATACTCCAAAAAACGAAAAGCGGTTGGGCCAGATGGGAGACATCGGGTTCAGATAGTTCAGAATTCTCATCTCCAAATTTATGAAGGTGATCCAATGCCGAATCAATGGAGGGAAGGTTACCTCCTCCCTGTATACAAAGGGAAGGGTGATACGCGAAACTGTGATAACTACCGTTCAGTCAAGCTGATGTCACACACCATGAAGATCGTTGAGCGGGTATTAATACGACTGCGAAAAATAATACGGCTATCTGATGATCAGTGCGGGTTTGTCTCGGGTAAATCAACCACAGATGCAATCCAAAGTATAAGGATCAAAATGGAAAAACATCGTGATTCCTTAAGGGATTTGCATATTGTATTGGTTGACTTTGAAAAGGCATTCGACAGACAACCACGAGATCTGATATGGGTGGCGCTAAGACATCGAGGGGTCCCAGAAACCTATGTACAGATGATCATGGACATGTACGAGGGAGCAAAGACAAGAGTAAGATGCCCCGCTGGAGTAACCGAAGAGTTCCCAATCAAAGTCGGGGTGCATCAGGGAAGCGTTTTAAGTCCTTTGCTCTTTATTACAGTCCTTGATTATCTGCTTGAAGGTAAAGTGATGGACCCCAAGGTAAATCAGTTATTCTTTGCTGACGATGGTGCCATCATAAGTGAGGATCCTACATTCCTGCAATGAGCACTTGATATGTGGGTGGACGTTCTGGAGGGAAATGTGTACCGCATTAGTTCAAAAAAGACAGAGTACTTGTGCTGCCCGTTCTCTGATCCACTCAGGCCTATTCCAGACATTTATTTGAATGGAACAGTGCTTCCCAAGTACGAAAAGTTCAAATATCTGGGATCTATGATCAATAGCAAAGAAACTTGTAATGACGACATCAATCATCGCGTAAGCGTAGGGTGGATGAAGTGGGAGAAAACTTCGCTATCTTCTGTGACAGAAAAATACCACCTAAGTTGAAGGGAAGGCTCTACACCGCAGTTCTGCGTCCAGCGCTCACATACGGTTCACAATGTTGGACGATGTACAAAACGTATGAGAGTAAATTAACGGCAGCTGAGATGAAGATGCTTCGCATGACAGCAGGAGTGACAAAGCTTGATCGAATATAAGTTCGAAGATCCGTGGAAGCTTTCACATCAAGGAAACCATCGTACAAAAAATAGAGCGCGACCGGCTCAGTTGGTATTGCCGCGTTCAAAGAAGAGATCATTTGAACCCTGTTAAAAAGGCAATATCAATGCACGTTCCAAAGACATCCCGATGTAGGAAAGGCAGCCCTATAAACGCCTGGATCAGACAAATGCGACGACATCGGCATTTCATTGGCCTCAGTAACCGAGTGATCCAAAATCGGCGGGCCTGCCGATATTTTCTGAGGTCAAATAGGCGAACCCCACAGGCGGATCAGTAGAAATGCGGTGAAGTGGAAGGGTTATGATCTCTTGTTTTCGGATCATAGCCTCGCTGATAAAAGGAAGAAGAAGAAGAAGGCCAAACGCCACTCTTGGCAGCACCTCGGTAATGAAATCAAGGGTACGACAGAATCTGTGAGACTAAGCAAAATTCTATCCAGGGAATCAAAAATTCTTGGATCTCTCAAGGAACACGACGGAAGGTGGACTGAATCCTGTGCAGAATCACTTAGCTCCCTGCTAAAAGCGCACTTTCCGGGTTGTACGACCCATCCAGATAATAACATCGTAACCAACAGTAGTTTTGTAACAGAAACTCCGACGGATTTTATTACAGAGGAAAGAATTGAGTGGGCAATTGGATCATTCTCTCCCTTTAAATCCCCAGAACCCGACGGGATTATCCCGATCATGCTACAGAAAACAATAACCACAATCATCCCGGTACTTAAAGAACTGTACCTCAATAGCCTCATTTGGGGGTATATACCTAGATCATGGAAAGAGGTGAAAGTGGTCTTCATACCCAAGGCTGGTAAGGCAAGCCACACTACTGCGAAGGACTTTAGGCCCATTAGCCTTACCTCCTTTGACCTAAAGACCTTTGAAAGACTAGCTGACATGTACATCCGTAGTAAACTACGCCCAGGTGACATATCCCTAGCGCAGCACGCATATACGAAAGGAAAAAGCGTAGAGACAGCACTTCACTGTGTTGTAGGCTCAATAGAAAAATCACTGAAAAACAAAGAATATACACTAGCCGCTTTCGTAGACATTGAAGGAGCCTTTAACAATGTCAAAACGGACGCGGTCAATAGAACTCTAACGAACCTTAATATTCACAATTCCGTGATAAAATGGATCGTCAATATGCTAAAGGAAAGATATATCAAAGTTGAACTCGGAGGTACTAAGCTTGAAGTCTATGCCTCAAGAGGCACCCCTCAAGGAGGGGTTATATCCCCACTGCTGTGGGTAATTGTCCTGAACGAAGTCCTTCTTAAACTGAGAAACAGCGGCGTCAAGGCCATTGCATATGCGGACGATGTTGGGCTGCTAGCAACAGGTAAATTTCTCCCGACCCTGAGCGAACAAATCGAAGGGGCGCTGGAAATCATTGACTTCTGGACGGATAGATGTGGGCTGGCGGTTAATCCCCAGAAAACAGAGTTAGTACTATTCACTAACAAAAGAATAATTCCACAATTCGTAACACCTACCGTAAGGGGTACTCCCCTGAGTATCTCCAGTAGTGCGAGATACCTTGGCCTGGTGCTCGATAGGAAACTGAACTGGAGACTAAACATCAACGAAAGAGTAAAAAAAGCCACGATAGCTTTTTACACGTGCAATAGAATATTCGGGAAGACTTGGGGGGCCGAACCCCAAAATCATCCTATGGATGTATACAGCTATAGTAAGGCCAATACTTACGTATGGCAGCCTTGTATGGAGGCAGGCAGCCAGCAAAATAAATAACCTAGCTGCTATCACAAAAGTACAAAGACTAGTGTGCATCGCCACAACCAGTGCGATGAGAACGACACCTACAGCAGGACTCGAGGCCATTCTCAATCTGCTTCCGTTAGACATCTTTATACAAATATCGGCCAAACAGATAGCTGGAGACCAAATACAATGGGTCACACCACGATCGCGCAGAGATATCTAGGCAGTGTATCTAATACAGACTACTTAACGCCTTACCTAGACCTCACAAGACCATTTTCTAGCACCTATCCGAGCAGAAAAGACTGAAAAAATGACAGAACGCCTAACGAGCAATCCTTAGCTGTTTACACCGATGGATCCAAAATGGAAATAGGTGTAGGCGCAGGCATCTTCTCTGAAACGCTTGGTCTCTCCATGTCAGCTCGGCTTCCAAATTACAGTAGCGTTTCCCAGGCGGAGGTCCTAGCAGTTACAACAGCAGCTCGTGAGACTGCGATGAGGGCAATACCACGAGAGGATATCAACTTTTTTATCGACAGCCAGGTGGCGATAAAAGCAATATCTACTATAGAAATAAAATCGAAGCTTGTGAAGTGTTGTAGAGAAGAGCTCAAGGATCTTGGAACACAGCACGAGGTAAAGCTCTGCTGGGTCCCTGGTCATAAGGCATACCAGGGAATGAGAAAGCCGATGAACCTCGGTGTACAGCCCGCCTTGCGCCCTCAAGCTCGAAGCAGGAAACAAAGCCCTAACGGAGGCTTACAACAGGTGGACCTCTTTAGATACTTGTGTCACCACGAGGAATTTGTGGCCTGCTTTTATAATCTCCACAGATTTCTTGCGGTCTAACACAGGCCACAAGGCCTTAGATATATGACACCAGACTTTAGCGCAGCGTGACTGTCAATGAAGATGGCGATATTCTTGTTGGATATTGACCCCATCTCAAATAATTTCGCAGCTTTAAGTACAGCAAGAACCTCTGCTTGAAATACACTGCATGTGTCCGGAAGTTTCAGAGCTACCTGCAGATTAATATATCTCTAGTACATACCTGTCCCTGTGCCCTCTCTGGTCTTAGAATCTGTGTATATTGCAATCTCGTTGTGGACAGACTATCTTGGCAAACAATCCTCGCTAACAGGATACATTACTTCGTACGGTGTGACGAAGTCTATTGTGCTAAGGATATCGTCCGCTTCGTCAGGGACATCGGGAAATGATTCCCCAAAAATTGGAGCTATATCCCACATTACTGGTCTTGAAGAGACCAACGTTAGTGGGCCGAAGCGCAATGTTGCCCGCTTGAAATAAGATGGTAATAGGTACAGAAAGATCTCAAGTGCAGTCGTAGGCGTTGTGAGAAGAGCATCCGTGATAGCAATGCCGGCAGTTTATTGTTCTCTGAGCCGCCCGATACCGTATGTCTGGCGTTGGCGTCGCAGCCCATCAGCAGGTTAGTCCTTGTTGTGGAGATGCTGGTTGTTACGTCATGGACATGGGGGTGGCGATGGTATAGTGGTAACGTCGTCAATTGCCACGCGAATGGTTCATGGTTCAAATCCTGATGTCAGCAAGCATTTATTTATTTCTTATGAAATCCAATCAATTCTGAAAGCTTGTGAGAACACTACTGCAAAGGCATAACATTGACAGAAGGTACAAACCTTATCTAACTCCCAGCATGCTTATCGGAAAGGCTTTTCAGTGGAAACAGCTCTACACTCATTAGTAAGCACCATTGAAAATTCTCTTGCCGTTAAAGAATATTCCATGGTGTCTTTCCTTGACATAGAAGGCGCCTTTAATAACGTCAATACAGAATCCATTATAGGAGCGCTTGTTAACCTAGAGGTTGATTGCTGCCTACGCATCTGGATAGAGCGAATGCTGAACAAAAAATACAAATATTTGGCGCAACAGCTCTTTAAAGTGCCAGGGCCTAGCTTCTCGCAACCACTCATGTTGTGTGCGTTATATTTTTCACACGAATGGAAGGGACCTACAGTTTAATGCCGAACCCGAACGGCGATTTGAGAAGCTTTTTCGTGACAACAATACTCTCGGATGTTTGTCAGACGCTCGCGAGAGGAGGAACCGTGAAAAAACTTTTTGGTATTTTCTGGGATTCGAACTTGAAACCTCATGCGTAGTGATCCGACACACTAACCACTTACGCCACGGCGCCCCCAATGTTGAACAGCAGACAAATTCTATCCGAGCTTGGGTATTGCTTAACCAAAAGGTTAGCGCATAGAGGCACTCCCCAGGGTGGTGTTCTCTCTCCGCTACTTTGGATACTAGTAGTGAATAAGCTACTCACTTCACTAGAAAATAAAGGCTATAAGGTCGTAGCATATGCTGACGATATCGCTATAGCCAGTTCAGGTAAATTCCCCCAAACCCTAAGAGATCTAATGAATTCGGCGCTAAATTTAGTAGCCAAATGGACGGACAGTGTTGGGCTTAACGTAAATCCGTCCAAAACAGAACTAGTACTTTTTACTAGGAAATATAAAATCCCGATCATAGCTCCCCCTAAGCTAAGAAACACGTAACTCAGCTTTACAAACACAGCAAAGTACTTAGGGTTAACCCTTGATAGTAAACTTAACTGGAAACAGAATATTCTAGACCGCACCAAGAAAGCAGAAATCGCCATCTACACCTGTAAAAAGGCTATAGGTCCTAAATGGGGTCTTCGACCGAATATAGTCCACTGGTTGTACCTGGCGGTGTTCAGACCTATTTTGCTTTATGGTGTTCTTGTCTGGTGGCCTGCACTCGAAACAAGGTGCAACACAAACTATATAGAAAGAGTACAGCGATTAGCATGTAGGTGCATCACAGGGGCTCTCAGGTCCACCCCAACAGCCGCCTTAGAAATCCTACTCAATATCTTTCCCATTGATATCTTTGGGAAATTAGTAGCATCTAAAGCAGCCCTAAGACTGAGAGAATCTCTCCAGTGGTCAAGTTCAGGAATCGGCCACATGAAAATTCTACAAAACTCCAGTCTCAGAGAAACAGATTATATATCCCCATTTATTGATTTCAACATCAAATATAACACCACGATCCCTGACAGATCCGCATGGGATGACGGTACCATTCTAAATGACGCCGCAATCGAAATCTATACAGATGGTTCCAAAACATCGGAGGGTACAGGCTTGGGTATTTTCTCGGAAGTACCTCTGATAAACGGAGCCCTCCGACTTCCGGACCACTGCAGCATTTTTCAAGCGGAAATATCGGCTATTCGTGAAGCAGCGCGCAGACTCTCTTTGTACCCGATAGATGGTAGGTCTATCGTACTTTACATAGACAGTCAGTCAGCGATTAAAGCTCTGGAAACGCCAACAATAAGATCTAAGTTGGTCAAATATTGCCGCGAATCTCTTAATGAGATTGCGGACAGATGCAATATCACTCTGTGCTGGGCCCCGGGACGCAGAGACATTCCAGGCAATTGTAAAGCAGACGAACTAGCTAAGCAAGGCACCGTACTACCTCTAGCTGTCAACAGAGAGGTACCGGCACCCCCTATACAAACGATGAAACTTATGTTTAACGAAGCACAAGCTACTGTAAACGACAGATGGAGTAATCTGTCTACGTGCGTATCGACCAGAAAGATCTGGCCTCTCCTAGACGCTAAGAAAACGAAAAAACTCATTTCATTAAATAGAAGGAACATAAGCCTCACAGTAGGAATAATCACAGGACACTGTTTGTTAGGTAGACACGCCACTAGAATGGGAGTCCCAGCAAATGATTACTGTAGAAGCTGCAGAGGTGAGGAGGAAGAGGAGAACAAACTCCACCTCCTCGGCACATGTCCAGCGCTAGCTACCCCGAGAAAGAATATATTAGGGGAATACTTCTTTGAAGACTTAAGTGACCTGTCTAACATAGACATTATAAACTGATACAGATTCATAGGGAAATGAATCCCTATTGGTTACTATCGATCGTCACGAGGTACTGTAGTAACAGACACCCCCCAAGATCGATAGTCAACCCTTAAATATCACTAGACCAGCCACTGCATAAGAGTAATAGAGATTGATTGAGTCAATCAACCCTATTACTCCCATGCACCCCACCTACACGGTGCAACTAGGATAAGGGTTCGATTTTATCAGTCAGCCTACCTAACTAATCCTCCAATCCCCACAGTTCGACAGCATAACAGTGCTAGGTTGATTGTATCAGTCACCTCGCCTTGTATTATGCACTCCCCTATTTCCGCGGTCCACCTAGGTACGGGTTTGACTGATACAGTCACCCTACCTAGTCAACACCTCATGCACAGCAGCTCCTAGAGTTTCATTGAATCAGTCACTCTATGGCGCTTATGCATCTCTACACCTGTACGGCCCACCTAGGTATGTAGGGCTTGATTGAACCAGTCACCCCACATAGTCAACACCCTGCATAGCAGTACTTAGAGTTCGATTGAATCACTCACTTTTTTACGCGTATACATCTCTACACCTACACGGTTCCCAATACAACTTACAAAACAGTACTGGGGGTTCGATTGAATCAGTCACCCCCAATACTTGTTTGTACACTACACCTTCCCGGTACACACCGACTTAGGGTTGATTGAGTCAGTCACCCTCTCTAGCCACTTAAGGCATACTTATTCTCACCCAACACCCTCCTGAGAAAGGTTAAGGTTCCCCCGGTAACAGGTGAGTCTCCGGTCCCAGCTCTACGTGGTATCACAATGGACCCAAGTGGTCTAAGTGTGTCTTGACCCTGTCAGGACAGCCACCTTACCTAACCTAACCTAACCTATAAACAACTGAGCTTCAAAACCACTACACCAAATCTTGCACTCTCTCTCTCTCTCTCTATACATCTATCCTTTCCAACGCCCGCAATGTATGTATGTAAACACGTTAAGGGTATTCATAACCCCTTGAGTACGCGCAAATTATAAAAATTGACTTCCTCCGGCGCGCGGTGCTTGTCGGTCGTGTGTCATATAAGGTGATTATGAGGTCCGCCCTGCCCGTGTTCTCTATTCTAACATCTGTTAAATTGGAAGAGCTAAAAATTTGGCTTTTTTTTTTTTTTTTAGCTAGAATGCAGATTCTTGGTTTACCTTAGGGGGGTTGGGGCCATTAACCCATGGTTCTTGGACGATGCTGATGTCAATGTCTTCCTCCTTCAGAAAGACCATTAGAATATCTATAGCATAAATCGAGTGGTGCAGATCTGAGGTCGATGGGTCATTAGACTTAGCGGTAGAGAGCCTCGCAACTTTGTTTCGCTGCGAGTCGGACTTGACTTCCTCCAGGGAGCGGTTGCGCTTTGTCGCTTCGTTCTTACGTGGTTGTTGAGGTTGAAGTTGTTCGCGTCGGGAGTTGATGTACTCATCAAAGATCCTCTGGTATTTTGACTTATTAGCCAGGTCCCGCGCAAAAACCGTACCGGCCTCTTCGTTCTTGGTAATCTTACCCAGAATAAAGATGGCCCTCTGGTAGGCACTTTTCCTGCGGTTGCTAGCTGATTTTCGGTTATGCACAGCGTGCTTATGGGCACTAAGTCAAGTGTCTTGCGCTGCTGCCGATGTGGAGGGTATGGAAGGTTCGGGGAGCGCGCCTGGATTGGAACTCCTCTCAAGGTTCTCGCTTCCCACTAGTGTCTCCTGACTGGAGGTGAGCAGTTCATTTTCTGATGAAGTGCTCGCCTTTAAATTTTTTTTTTTTTATTGGATTCATTAGCTTTTAGTCCTACGAGTAAAACGGAAATTAGGTCGGTCCCGACAGAGCCGATTTATCGCGATAAGGCTAAAATACGACAGACACCGCCCGTGCGTCTGAAGGAGCGCGTTAGAGACTGGTTTTACCCCCAGCCTTGCATTCTTGGGCACGGTTTTCTGCATTGGAGCGCTCACACCACCATTGAAATCAGGTACCTCGATCCGATGGTCAAAAAGCATGTGTAGAGGATTAAACTGTTGAGGAGTTAAGAATCCTATACAATGCTTCTTGACCTTAGCTAACCCCATCTTGACATCGCACAAGACTATTGTGGTGGTTATTACCGGCTGGCACCCACGTGGATGGTTAGGATGAGAAATATTTGCCGGCCCAGGGATATATAAAAGCGGATGCTCTTGCCAAGAAAGGTTCGGCAGTCGCTTTTGCTGGTCCACAAGCTTCTATAGACTGCTGCCCGTTGGTTCACAATCTGAACTGTTACGTCTGGCTGAATTCATACAGGCATTACGAGTATAAGAGTCTGATAGATGAAATAAAAATGAGCAGGATTGACCTCAGTGTACCTCGTCACTGGCTTAACCCCTTTAAACGATCATGTTAAGACCGTGTGTATAAGAAACTCGGGCATATGTGAGTGTTGTCTTAAGCCGGATGAAACGGCTTTACATTTAATCTGTAAATTCTCAGCTTTCGCCCGCATTAAAAATCTCGTTAACAAAACCCCACCTACGAAATTCCGCATAACATAATTGTGTGCGTGCATAAGAATCTGAAAGCATCTAATATGCTGTACACAGAGGGGAGTGGTATTCATGTGTGCGTGTATAGAACATATATTCACCCATAACCAGTAGTTGAACGCAAGAGTTGAACAAATTAAAATTTGAGGCAAATTAAACAGAACTTGGGTGAGCCGCTTAGCGGGTACGTACGGCCTTAGGCCTCATATGCAAGTGTTCAGCGTGTTACTGATGTCACGCGGGATTTCCGTCGATGTTCTGCGGGCGGCATTCTAAAAATGTGTGATTTTTTGTACGCGGGATTTTGAACCGTGGGAAAACGTGGCGTTTCCCGAGCTGATCGCGCTTAACGTTGCGAAGGTTACGAACAGGTTTAGAGATCTTGGCTTGATGCACAACCGCTGATAAGCAGCGAACGGGAGGCTATGGTAAGTTCAGGTCCAAGTGCTTCTCGGCTTGGGATGACCTGCCGTCAAATATTACTTACTGCTAGCTCCTGGTAAACCATCGGGCCAGTACAAAAATACCTTAGAGCTCGCAGCACAATTTTAAACAAGCTGAGTGAGTGTATTAAACCTTTTATGGTATTCTTTCGTTATCTTGCATAGAAATAGTTGTAGTTTTAGAAAGTATATCAAAACTAGATATGGTACGATATAATAAATCATTTCTACTCGTATTCATGCTGTCATGCACGGCATTCAAACCAAATAACGAATAGTGGGCATTAACTTGTCTTATGATCTCATCGGTGGCTTCAAATATTTTGGGAATCCCAATTCTTTATAAAAGAATGCCCTTCCTCCAGATCCTTATACTATTTCTGTACAACAAAATGCTTCCTCTTGATCTTTTTATAGGAGCCCTTGAAATTCTTTTACACGTGTCACATACCATGACGTCGTTTCGGCCTAGATGACATGCTCGTATCACCTAAGTTTTAGCTTTCACAGCGTCTTACAGATTCTTGTTGCTCTTTTATAAGAAATACTATGACATCTAATAATTTATTGCCTTTCTTTCATCTAATATTTTTTAATTTAGGAACATATTCAAAAATAAAAAAAAATAAAAATTCTTCCTTTTGAAACGATATTCTTTGTTTCACATTTTAAAGCATGATGCAATATAAAATTAGAGCTATTAATAAAAATACATATAAAAATATATATTTAGAAATTTCCATTCGATATTCTGTATGAAGATCTTTTGAATTTGGATTTTAAGTAGTTTTTGTCGACAAGATTGTCTAAGAAATCAAAGGAATTTACCGGGACGCTGATTGTCAATAAGCAATAAAATTCCGAAACACTTTTGATTACACTTAATTAAACTTAATGCAGTTACAGAAAAACAAACAACACGACAGTCAACAATTACCGCATAGAACATTCCTTCAAGTGATTTTCAATTATGAAACATGTTTAGTAATTCTTGGACAAGTTCACAAAAAGATAACGAACAGCGGTTGTAGTATCTTGAACACGCTGTCAGTGCAACGTATCGCTATCGGAGATATGAATGTACACATATTCAAACATTTTAGATAGCAAGTATCGTAGGAAATTATAGGTAATTGTTCCTTCAGTTCCTATTTCAGTACCTAACCTAGTTGTTCTAGATAAAACAAAGGGCACAACAATGTTACAATCGGCCTGGAACGGATCATATGATCCCTATCTCTTATCGTTTGATCCAATCCTTTGTAAGTGGACATGGCATTATCAAATAAAAGCTCAATCTTTCTATATATCTTCTATCTATATCTGTTGAGTTTCGGCGAGGATTTTGTAGCGAACAAAATTAATAACTCAGACCAACTCGCTTTTAACGTTATATGATATGATTTTTATTGTTATTTTAAAAGGAAATTATAAAACAAAATGGCCGATTGTATTGATTCAATTTGTTGATCAGAAAGAGTAATTTTCCGGCTGACTTTAACTCATCACTCGTAAAACTCCTCTGTTTGTCTCAAATAAAATTCTCTTTTGTCCTCCTGTCAACCGCCGCACGCCCGTGGGCGCCGTGGCGTAAGTGGTTAGTGTGTCGGATCACTACGCATGAGGTTCCAAGTTCGAATCTCAGAAAACACCAACAAGTTTTTTCACGGTCCCAGCTCTCGCGAGCGTCTGACAAAAATCCGAGAGTATTGTTGTCATGAAAAGCTTCTCAAATCGCCGTTCGGATTCGGCATTAAACTATAGGTCCCTTCCATTCGTGTGAAAAGTATAACGCACACAACATGAGTGGTTGCGAGAAGCTAGGCCCTGGCACTTTAAAGATCTGTTGCGCCAAATATTTGTATTTGTAACCGCCGCACGTAGCCCAATCAATATCTTCCTTTTATCTCCCAATCAGCAATCGTCTTTCACTCTGCGATCGGCGCCATCTAGCGCCCGTTGGAAAAAAGGAATGATCATCGCCTATTTTTAACATTCTCCTCCCCGGTGGGATGTCCATTTTCCTAGAGCTTCTCACCTTCCTTCGATGACTCTTGGTCGCCTATTACCGCCAACTTGACAGCAGGTGTCACATACATCCCTGTAGATGTTTTGACAGTGGCTCTCCTCACTTGCCCATCCGCTGCCTAGCAAACTTCTACCGCGACGCATCTGGGCCAATAGCCCCTTGGGAGGCTCTCGTCTACAACGATGACTATGTACCCTTTGTCTAACGGCTTATTTGGCTGGAACCATCGTGTCCTTCGAGTAAGCGTGGGCAAATATCCCCGAACCCAGCGTTTCCAAAAGATGTTAGCAAATTGCTGGCTCTTCCGCCAACTTTTGAGTAAGACCAAATCCTTATCGTCAAATGTTCCAGGCGGCTTACATTCATCCACTGATCCCAAGAGAAAATGATTCGGTGTCAGAGCTTCCGAATCCTCTGTTAATAATGGCGTCCACTTCGATGAGCATAGCACGTTACGTATCGTCTTGAAGTTTCTGATCTCGTATTACTTCTCCTAGGACATTCTGCACAGAGCCGATGAGTCGCTCCCAGCTTCCTCCCATGTTAGGTGCCGCTGGAGGGTTGAGAAACCACTGAGTATCTGGGGTAGTGCTGTCGGAAGGGCTCCTTTAGTAGCTTTTGGCTCCTTTGCTGAGCACTAGGCTCTCCATAAATCAAAATGTCTCCCCAAATTTTAAAGTTAAATTTACAGAAAACTGCGCTTCCCTAATACTTTTCGGGTTTTCACGACTCAGTGATAGTCTTCCACGATGTCACTTTTTTGCAAGTTTGATTAAATTTATTCCAATAAAAATGAATTTCTTTTACTTTTACGAGTTGGAAAAATGATTTTAAATTTTTATTTTATTTTGCTAAAGCTTTGTATTTTATTTTGTTTTTATTCAGTTTTTAGACCTCTTCTTTATCTTAGTCGTAATGAAGTACATTACATGAAGAGTAAAATCTTAGAAGTACATCTTCTTAAGTGGGGCTACAGTCCGGGGACCTCTTCAACCAGCCCGGTTACGAGTCAGCTGCCACCAGTTGCGCACGCCAAGTTGATTGAGGTCCCCTTCCACTTGTTTGCGCCACCTTTCACGAGGTCGTCCTCTACTGTACCGTCCATCCGGGGTGGATTCGAAGAGTTTTTTTGGCTGGAACGTTGGACTTTATGCACTCTAAATGACCGAACCATCTTAGACGCTGTATGTGAATTCTTCTGGCTAAGTCGGTGTCAATATATGTGCCATATATTGTAGTTCGGCTTGTACATTCTCCTTTGAGTTTTCGATGGTCATTCTGCACAAACGGACGAGCTTCGCAGGGATGTTGAGAGCAGGCATGTCTCTGTATAGCTCGTCTCTATACACGGTATCATAGGCAATTTTAATATCGATGGAAAGATGATGTGTATCGACTTTATATTCATCGGTTTTTGGCAAGATCTGCCGTAGTGTGAATATTTGGACAATGGTGAACTTTTACCGGCATGAAACCGCACTGATAAAGACCTATCAAGCTGTTGACGATAGGTCTTAGGCGTTCACATAATATGGCATATAGGATTTTATATGCGATATTGGGAAGACCTCTGTAGTTGGCGCAGTTCAGAGGGTCTCCTTTTTTCAGGATCGGGCAAACGATCGATGCTGAGGTTCCATTCATTGGGCATACTAGTTTCTCACAAGCACTTACGTTGTTTGCGTTATATTTTTCACACGAATGGAAGGGACCTACAGTTTAGTGCCGTATCCGAAGTGCAATTTGGTTTGAGAAGCTTTTTCGAGACAACAATACTCTCGGATGTTTGTCAGACGTTCGCGAGAGGTGGGACCGTGAAAAAACTTTTTGGTGTTTTCTGGGATTCGAACTTGGAAACTTACGCACAGTGGTCCGACACATTAACCACTTGCGCCCCGGCGCCCGCGAAAGGTGCTCTCTTAATTGTTGGCGCACTGAGGGATCACTAAGTCTATCAATGTTGAACCTGGGCATTCTTGTGTTGTCGTGGGATCTATGAACTGCAGCAGTGCGTAGTTGAAGAGTAGCTATCATAAAATGGTGATCTCGTACTATTCCCACATCGCTTTCCAAATCGAATGCGAGGCCATAACTTTGCAGGAGAGGAGGAATCCGAGGAAAACCGACTGGGCGCGGTTTAGGGAAGAGCTAGACAGATCTGTCAAAACTCTAACTAAACTCAGAACGAAACGAAAGGTTGAGGATGCTGTTCAAAACCTGACTAGTGTCCTTACCAGCTGTTTTGAACTGACGTGCCCATTGACAAAAACCCCCTGCAAAACTTTGGTTCCCTGGTGGAGCCCAGAACTGCAGCGACTTAGGAAAGAATCCAGAAAACTTCTAAATAGGTCCCTTAAGACAAATTTAGAAGGTGACTGGAATCTTTTTAGATCGAAGCAAAAAGACTACAAGAAGTTAATTCGGTTGTCGAAAAGTGCTTCTTATAGAGATTTTTGTGAAAAGATCGAGACACTCGGTGAAACCAGCAGGTTGGTTAAGGTTCTCAAGAGGGGCAAGCCGACCAAACCGGAGTCACTGAGAAAATCTGATGGCAAGTTTACTGAGACGAAAGCGGAAACTTTTAGTCTTCTGCTGGAGACTCACTTTCCTGGCAATCGGATAATCACTAGGTCGCAGCTTGGCCCGCTTACCCAGGCTGAGCTTGATCTAAGTCAGAAAACTCGGAGCAGCTGGTATATTGCAACAGCCGTGGTAACAGATGAGGCCATCAAATATGCTGTGGCATCTTTTGATGGTTTCAAATCGCCTGGCACCGATGGAATATATCCAGCTATGCTGCAACAGGGTATAGATCAGCTTTTGCCAACTCTGAAAATAATTTTCACCGTTGGCTTGGCGCTGGCATATATTCCTACACCTTGGCGGATAGTCAGAGTAGCTTTCATACCGAAAATTGGTAAGGAAGACTATTCGCTCCCCAAGAGTTTCAGACCTATAAGTTTGACATCCTTCTTACTGAAAAGTATGGAGAGACTGGTCGAATTTCACGTGCGCAAAGTTGCTTTGAAACTGCATCCACTATCGGAGATGCAGCATGCCTATCAGCGTGGGAAATCCTGTGAGACCGCACTTCAAAATCTAGTGGCCAGAATTGAATGCGCGCTTGATAGGAGAGAATACGCGATGGGTATCTTAGTCGACATTGAGGGTGCTTTTGATAATGCGACTTTTGATTGCATGTGCGACTCTGCCAGACAACACGGTGTAGATGAAACATTATTGTTGTGGATTAAAGCAATGCTAATGAATAGAACTTTGGTAGTGAATGCGGATTGTGGCCAATATGTTATGACAGGGGTAGACAGGGGCTGTCCGCAAGGTGGCGTTCTGTCTCCACTGTTATGGTGGTCGACTCTCTGTTGAACACTCTAAATAGTTCTAACGTCTACGCTCAGGCATATGCGGATGATGTCGCCGTACTTCCTGTCGGGCCATGCCTGGCGACGGTCTGTGCTAACGCGCAGGCGGCGCTGGACATGATCGATGAATGGTGTACTAGGAGTGGGCTTTCGGTGAATCTAAGACTGAGGTTGTTCTTTTTACGAGAAGGAGGATTTTGACCGGTCTGACTCAGCCAGTACTAAAAAGCGTCACCATTCGCATTTCCAATGAAGCCAAATATCTGGGAGTGATTTTAGATAAGAAACTTCATTGGTCCAAACACGTCGAGTCGAAAACATCCAAGGCGCTCTCAGTCTTCTGGCAGTGTAAGGGTGCTTTTGGCAAGACTTGGGGCTTATCACCGAATAAGGTTCTCTGGATCTACACGGCTATGATAAGACCATTCCTCGCATATGCGTCGGTTGTTTGGTGGAAGGGGCTCTCGCGTAAATATGTGGTTGCCTTTTGTGCGAAACTCCAAAGAACGGCTTGTCTCGGCTGCACGGGAGCTTTCCCGAGTACGCCTGGCTCTGTTCTAGACGCTTTGCTGAACTTACCTCCCCTTGATACTTATATCATGGGTTGCACTATCAAAGCCATCCATCGTCTTAGGCGAGGCGGTTTTTGGAACTTTGATGAACTTGCGCGACACTTATCTTACGACTCCTGTCTTATAGATATGCCGTCTGATGCAATGACACTAGAACTCCAGCTGATGCGCAAATTCAGAGTCGACTTTCCTTGTATCCAGGACTGGCTTCGGTCAGAGTCTGAGCCGGGAATGGAATGTAGTCGTATTTTCACGGGTGGTTCCAAAACCAGTCAAGGGTCTGGCGCTGGGGTCTTCGTGGAAGTCGACAACATTAGACTTCACTTCTCGTTAGGCAAATATGCGTCTGTTTTCCAAGCGGAAACTTATGCAATCCTAATGGCCATGAACTATGTTGTGAAGAACAGGTGGAAGGGACGTAGCATTTGTGTCTGTAGTGACAGTCAGGCTGCGCTTAAGGCCTTGCTTAACCCTTTAACCACTTCCAAAATAGTTCGTGAAACCAAAAACTCTTTGAACTCGGTCGCAAGGCTGAATCCTCTGTCTCTTATCTGGGTCCCAGGTCACACTGGGATCTTGGGGAACGAGATCTCCGATGAGATTGCTAGACAAGGCTCAGAGGTGGCTTTCTCAGGTCCCGAACCCGCGTTGGGTCTTCCAGCGTCTTCGGTTAGGGCTTCCATTGACGATTGGGTCTCTCACGAGCACAATTGTGTGTGGCATGACTCTCCAGGTTGCAGGTTGACTAAACGCATGCTCCCGGACGTCAGTAAGAAATCAGCGGCATTCTTGCTGTCTCTCAGCAGAAAATACTGTAGACAACTTATCGGCGTCTTGACAGGCCACTTCGCTTTTGCCAAGCACCATAACGTGTTAGGCTTAAGTGACACTACAATCTGCGACGCTTGTGGAGAGAGCGACGACACCGCGGAACATTATCTCTGTGAGTGTCCGGCCTTTGCTCGTATCAGGTGGCAGACCTTCGGTGCGGATGTGGTGAGTGCTGGTACTGTAAGCTCCTCATCACTGAAGTGCTTGCTTGGCTTTCTTTGAAAATCAAGGAAATTCCAATAAAATGGGTAAATCAGGGTTTGCTCTCTGGCAGTACAATGGACCAGTTGTGTCTGAGTGCTCCAGTCGAGTGTTTCCTATCCCGAAAAAAAAAAAAAAAAAAAATCCCCATATCTGCCCCTCGTCTGTTTCGGACATCCAGGAGACTACTTCTAAAGCGGCAGCTGATTGCAAAATGGTCAATTTGATTGGAGGTTGCTTGCCTGTCCTTGGAAACCTAGCTGACTTTGTGGCTGGTCTTGTGCTCAAACATCGCTCATTTACTTGAAGACTGCCATAACTCGAAAAACGCTATTTTTGAGTTAATGATGCAGAATTATTCGTTTTATCATGCTTCATATTGTGTAAAAGTTTCATATCTTGTATACTCTCCGCATTAGAATTATAAGATGTCTTCTTTTTTCTGCAAAGTGGTAGGCAATTGAAAACTTTAAACGCATTTTCTGCAAAATCGCTTTTTTTGAGTTATGACAGTATTCAAGTAAATGCGCGACATGGTGTCACCTATGGCAAGGCAATTGGCATTGCAGATATCCATAAATCTTTCGCCGTTGTCATTGTAGATGCCAAGTCCATGCTTCCCAATAAGCTTGGTCCAACATGTACTATGCTGATATACATTTTTATCCCTTCAGTTTTATTCCCTAAAGAAAAGTCATCCGTGGAGATCTACCTGAGTCCATAAAGTATTCGTGATTCGTAGTATTATGACCTTAAGCCGCACAAGGACGTTCTTCAGTACAACTGTGCGCATAGCTCTAATTTACGTGAATGGCTCATAACTAAGCTTTTGTTTACTCACTTTATCCTTGATTTGTACGTGTAGTTTGTTTGTTTTGTATTCTAATGAAAAACTACATTCATCTAGTCCCAAATATTTCGACAGGACCTCATTAGTGAAACCCCTAAGGCAGTTAATGCAGGTGAGATTGACAATAACGCTTTCATTCTGTAGAATCTCACATTTTGTTCCTTTCAATTGCTACCCCATGAACAATCAGAATTCCTTAAGGGAAAAAGCAACTACATGTGAAAGTAGCTTTAGTCCTACAAAAAAGTGGATTTTCTTGTACACACATCCTACGCAAAAGGATATCAATTCAACTTTTACTGTCATTGCTGCTGAAATCACTTACGCGGATATACAAGTGCCTGGAGCTGGAGCTCATTCACATTATACGATGTAATTCAGCGAATTTTAAAGCCTGAAGTTAGCGCTAATGCATTCAGCTTACTTTCATATGAAGCTGAGGTCATATAATCCAGAGTAAAACAATAAAACAATTTCACCATGTTATGCAATATATCCTTGGGATTACTCGTACATAAAACGGTTTTGCCTTTATTGCGTTTTTATTATGAACACACCATATATATACTTGGACTGTTTCAGATTTTTATTACATCAACTTCCGCCAGATTAAGCTAAACAAGGAAATCCCTCTTCTGTCATCAAATACTAAGCCTCACACCAATCCTATCAACGTTAATAAAATCAGGGCCCCTCTTCCCCTAGACACAAATCCTCAGATCCACTTACATTTACTTTCAGATGAGAACTGAATTAATGTTCTCCACCATCAGTAGTCAGTGTTTGAGAATTAGTAGGCGAATATATGAATACTAAGTCGTACCATATCCACTACACAAGTAACCTTGACCAGAACTAATAAAAAGAAAAATTATTAATAATGGTCCTCCCCCTAACTCTAGAGGAGAATCCATCATCGACTTTGTCATCGGTCTTAATTCCATTTAAGGAAAAAAAAAAAAAACCACCAACAAATCCTCTTGAATGTGGCAATGTGTCTGCCTTCCTTTCACTTGAAGTGAAAAACAAATTATCTCGTTGAGAGTCTGTTCTTGATGTGATATGACCTGAAATGCGCCCTCCCACCATCCCTCATCCCTTCGACGAGTCAGCGCGGAGTAGGGGTCCATATACGAATAGAGAATCCAAGGCGAAGTGCGAACTAATTGAGTAATCTTTGTGGGGCGGATGCTACTGCTGAGAGCAGCGCGCGTTGTGAGAGTGCAAACATTTTATCAAATCTTCGCTCATTTCAATTGCGCAGATACAACACTCATAGATACAAGATACACAACACTGAGTGGCTGTCTGAATTTACATTGCAAGTGGACAAATTAATAATTGACTTTGTGGCTGGGGTAGAGTGGTGCGACGCGTCTATGTCATCGTTGTCGTCGGCGTTGTCGAGCAGTTGGATTTTGGTGTTTTGGAAATTTCGCTGCGCTGGACAGAAAACAGTGTGTTATGCCATGTCCGCCAATGACAGGCGAAACACTTAAGCAATTTGTAGTAGTTAGCAGATTTTTTTTTTTTCTCGTTTTGTTTGTTTAAAAATTGAGAAACTATTTTTAAAGTTATGTGCTGGGTGGGCTGGTTTTTTTTTTATTTTTATTTTTTTAAATACAATGCGTGGACTTGAAACCGTATACGGTACGGCGACGACAGACGATTAATGTATCCGGATGGATTACGTTTGTAGGAAATGTTTAAACTATTGAGAATTTGCTCGACATGTGATGGATTTGATTACACACAACTTGAGGGGGGGCTAAGTTAAGTTTTTATTTGTTTTGTCTATTTTTCAGAAGGTGGAGACGTTTTGAAGGCAAAAAAACAATAACAGAAATTGCCGGCCACGCCGAATACGACTTCCGAAAGTGGAGGCGGTTGATTAAGGAAAAACACAATTTATCTGGTTCTCGAGAGGGTGAACCTTTTACTTAAATGAAATGATTTTTAACTAAATTGACTTCTAGGCGAGACCGCCTCAAAACCCTATCTAAATCTACTTGACAGCATCCAGCACTTACGTCTAGTCTTCAATCGTTGACTCATCGAAGGCAGGTGGCAGATTTCTGCTGTTCTACAGATACTACCATGACAGATGTTCGGAAGATCTTAACAGAATGATCCCTAGAAACTCGACCTTTCAACGTCCTACCCAAGCAGGCCACTAGCGCATACAATTTTTATATTTACCTGGCAACCGCAAGAACATTCTATCAAAATTCATTTTGTTGCAGGGCAAGCAATCTTTGGAACTCACTCACAGAAGGGATATTTCCAGAAATTTATAATCTGTAACAACTTAAAAGCAGAATCAACAGACATCTGCAAGCATCTCGGGGCGCTGGCTCAGCGTTATAGGTTCACCTTTCCCGAGAGAAATTTATAAAAAAATACAAAGAAATTTAGTACAATTTTCCTTCGCTCGAAATCTGCGCGTCTCTAATAGCCGCTGTCACCACTTACCAAAACAGAACTCATCTCACGGCTTCTGCCAACTTTCTTTCATATTGACTGTGGCTTTCCCGGCAAAGTTTTGAACTTGCTTAAGGTAGCGCTACAGTCCGGGGTGGACCTGGGCCTCAACCACCAAACCTCTCCAGCCATCCTAGTTACGAGTCAGTTGCTACCAGCTGCGCACGCCCAGTTGGTTGAGGTCCCCCTCGACTTGCTTGCGCCACCTGCCGCGAGGTCGTCCTCAACTGCACCGTCCATCCGGGGTGGATTGGAATATTTTCCGGACTGAAACGTTGGGCTCCATCCGCTCTACATGACCCAGCAATTTTAGTCGCTGTATGTGAACACTTCTGACAAAACCGATGTCCTTGTATAGGTCGCATTGTACCTTCTCCTCCACTCGCCGTCTATGTAGATGGGACCAAAGATTACTCGAAGAACTTTTCTCTCAAAGTAGCCAAGGAGCTCCTCATTCGATTATGACAAACTGCATGCCTCTGCGCCATACAGCAGGACTGGGATGATTAGTGTCTTATACCGAGTTACCTATTTGAAAGCTGACACTAATTACATCATCACTGTTATGCAGAGCAAACTGTTTAACAGAGCAAAGCGTAATGGGGATTGGCAAAGCTACAGGGCGGCACTCAAAAACTACAACAAGGAGTTAAGAAGGGCGAAAAAAGAAAGTTTCAGGAAGTTCTGTGAGACAATAAACAGCACTCCTGCTGCAGCCAGGTTACATAAGGCCCTTGCAAAATCGGGGGGAATGCCAACATCCCTTAAAAAACCTGACGGCAGCTTTACTAAAGATGAAGAACAAAGAGCATCACTGCTCTTAGAAACCCACTTCCCCGGAAGTTTGCAGAACACCTGTGACGGGAGCATGACCAACACGACCAGACCTCGGAAGCAAGATTGGGATATTGCAGGGGCTATCTGTTGCAGAGGGAGAATCGAGTGGGCAATTAGCTCCTTCCAGCCTTTCAAGTCACCGGGTGCGGATGGTATTATACCAGCCCTATTGCAAAGGAGGCAAGAAAACTACTACCACATCTGGTCAGAATAACAAAAAGCAGTCTTGCACTGGGATATATTCCAAACCAATGGAGACGGGCGAGAGTTGTGTTTATACCAAAAATGGGGAAGAAGGACCCAACACAGCCTAAGTCATACGGACCGATCAGCCTAACATCGTTTCTTCTTAAAACAATGGAGAAAGCTGTGGACAACCATTTAAGGGAGGATATACTTAATACATCCCCACTGCATTATCGTCAGCATGCATACAGAGCGGGCAGGTCCACCGAGACTGCTCTGTATCAGCTGACAGAAACAATCCAAAGTGCTCTTGAAACAAAAGAGATAGTAATCTGCGCCTTCCTAGACATTGAAGGGGCATTTGATAACACTTCACATGAAGCTATTAAACGAGCCCTTGACAGAAAAGGAGTTAGCAGAACAGTATCTAAGTGGATGTATGAATTGCTGAGAGCAAGATCAGCAGAAACTTCACATGGAATTATCAGGGTCAACACAACAAGAGGATGCCCACAAGGAGGAGTGTTATCTCCCCTAATGTGGAGTCTTGTTGTGGATGAAAAATGAACAAGCATTGGAATTAACTGTCAAGCCTACGCTGATGACATTGTACTGATTGCCAGGGGGAAACTCGAGGAAATCCTATGTGATATTATACAAAGGGGCCTAACAGTAACTCAAGAATGGTGCAGCACGGCTGGGCTTAATATAAACCCGGCCAAAACCACAATAGTACCGTTCACGAGGAAGAGAAAACTTGAACTGAAGCCAATCCGACTGTTGGGCACGATACTGACACCTGTAAAGGAAGTGAAATATCTAGGATTACACCTAGATAGCAAACTCTTGTGGAAGAAACACACAGAGGAGATATCCAAAAAAGCTACCCGTGCTCTAATGATATGCAGGAGCCTAGCGGGTAAGTCTTGGGGATTTAGTCCAAATATTCTAAGATGGATGTACATTGCCATTGTGAGACCAATGATCACTTATGGAGCAATAGCATGGACAAAGCGAACTAGTCTAGTCACTACGAGGGAGACACTCACTAAAGTGCAAAGCCTTGCGTGCCTCTGCATCACTGGGGCCATGCGAACGTGTCCAACTGCAGCCATGGAAGTACTCCTGGAGCTAACACCTCTCCATCATGTAGTGGAGCAAAATGCACAGCGAACAATCCTAAAGTTGGCAAAAGAAGGTATCGGAAGGAAGAAATGTGTGGTATGAGAGAATACGATGCACTTCTCAAAAAACTTCCCCCTCTGGCCGTCCCCAGGGACGACAGTATCAGGAAATTTAACTTTGGGAAAAACTTTAGTACAAAGTTAAGTAACAACAAAGATTGGAGCAACGAATCCACGATGTACGGACTGAGCAGCCACACGATAAAGTGGTATACAGACGATTCGAGAACTGGAGAGGGAACAGGGGCGGGCGTATTTGGGCCAAGGACCAAGCACTCAGAACCTATGGGCAAGTACACTAGCATCTTTCAAGCTGAAATATGTGCTATAAACAGATGCATCCAACTCAATCTCGAAAAGGGATACAGCAACTGCGACATAGCAATACTGTCAGACAGCCAAGCAGCTATCAAAGCACTTGACTCCTATGTCATTAAGTCAAAACTTGTGTGGGAATGCCTATGCAAACTTAATGAGCTGGGCAGAAACAATAAAGTTACACTTAACTGGATACCCGATCACATCGGGATAAAAGGTAACGAAGCAGCGGACACCTTGGCAAGACAATGGGCCGCAGAACCCTTCATTGGACCTGAACCATTCTGTGGAATGGGGGAACACACCATACGCGAGAAATTCAGGAAAATGGAGAGAGAAGACAGGGCAAGAACCTGGAACAACACCACAGGCCTGAGGCAGGCTAAGAAACTACTGGGATGTTACAACCGTAAAAGATTCGAAGCCTGCATCTGCCTTAGCAAGAATAACCTACGGATCCTAACAGGCTTCCTAACGGGGCACTGCAAACTCAGGGAGCATCTACGGAAACTAGGTATAACAAATGAAGGCCTTTGCAGATTCTGCAACGAGTCATGTGAGACTTCGGAACACCTTCTGTAGTCCTGCGGGGCACTCACCCACAAAAGATTGAAATACTTGGGAAAAGTATTTCAGAAGAGGATATGCCAACCAAGGACCCACTTCTCATTCTCAGATTCTTAAAAGAAACTGGTCTGGAGAAAGCGTTCTAAGGTGAACTATTCTCGCCCAGGCAAAGTAAGAGCATATGACCTTCAAACACAATTCCTCAGGAATTGCAATTGCGAAGGGGACTCTAACGAGGGAACAAACCTCCCCAAGGTATTAGCAGGGGGCACATTAGACCATTAGGTCGCAGTGCAAAATAACCCTACATAAATAATAATAATAATATGTAGACGTTGACCTTTTCAAGAATGGGATGATATTGCTTCCTTCGTAGGTCTACATTTTGGTCTAGCTGATATCACCATTAATAATAACTGGCGAACATGGTTTTCAACAGCCGACTTCCCTGGGTTTTCCTTGGAAAGGTCTTGAAGGTGTTCTTAGGTTGAGTTGTCGGTTGGGCTCGCATCATTTAGCCGCGCACACGCGTCTGACGACTAGTTCCTGGGGTAAGCTCACCGTCTCCGCAAATGCTCTGGCTCTCCTTAGCATCTGTTGCGCTTGGCTCGGGTGGACGAAGTTTTGAGTTAAGGGTAAACCCACTGGAAACTCGGTCATTTCTCTCTGTTCAGTGAACGTGGACATGGACACAATTGCCTCGCATAAGCTGGACGTAGATCCCAAAAGCTTTGTATATGCTTTCGGTCGTAGTTGCAGTGATAGCCTATGACTCTTCTGGCAGCGCTCGCTAAAATTGGAAGAGGAGCCCATCCGTTTTCGCTCGTCTACCTCTGGCGTCTGCGTAACTATAGCGGGTGGGTTACTGAATCCGGGCAACTATCAGTTCAGCTTCAATGGCGTTGGTTTAGCTTGTAAGACTGTCTTATGAATGGCGTTTGGCGATCCTGAATAATTGATGGTTTTGCTCGATACTGCCATCGTAATTGACATTCGGTGTTCATACTCGTTCGGGGACGGCTGCTTTCCGTCTGATTATCTACGAGTAGGAGTACTACCGCCAGTGTGGGAGATCTGCGAGACTCTTTGCAGCCAATTTGCGACTGACACGCGTTTTCCACTGGCGACGAGGCATGTACTATCGTGGTAAAGGCAACTTAGGTAAACTTATTTTTCAGTCCATCTAGCTCACCTTCAAAATCAGTTTGCCACTTCATCATTCCCATCAGCCTTCTTCCATGAACAGAGCAGTTCAACATTCACCTATGCTGGGTGCCGGGCCATAGAGACATTCCAGGTAACTGCAGGGCTGACGACCTCGCCAGACAGGGTACCACTCTAAGGATTTTGCCTGAAACGCTATTAGCACGACCAACCTCAGATGGGGAAACGGCTCAACGTGTCACATTTCGAGACAGATCTGGCCTAAGCTGGATCAAAAACGTAGTGCCGATTTGATCAAGTTAAAGCGTACACAAATCAGCTGCGTTGTCAGTGTTCTCACTGGACACTGTCTTATAGGCCAACACGCCAAAAGACTTGGTTTCTTCTCCAACGACTTCTGCAGAAGCTGTAGGGACGAGGAGGAGGAGGAAACCATTCTTTACCTCCTATGCACATGTCCAGCCCTGTCGCATAAAAGAATGCTCCATCTAGGGTCCCCCTTCCTTGACGACCTCTGCGATCTGGCGTCCTTGGACGTCATGAGCATCCATCGCTTTGTCAAAAGCTCCGGTTGGTTTTGTTAGTCCCTGAGTGGCCTAATGGTTTGATCCATGGTATCACAAAGGACCTTCACTGGTCTGAGTGTGTCTGCACTCTCGTGTGGACAGCCAACCTAACCTAACCTAACCTAACCTTCTTCCATTAGCTATGTTTTCTTCTGGGTGGCCTCCTTGAGTATTCTTTTTACTTTGTCGGCGTTCATTATAATTTACGTGGTGGGAATTAAACCTCTTCCTCTAGATGGGATACAACATTCGGTATGTGCAATACTTGTTAGATCAACATAAAGTAAGCTATTGCAGAGAGTCTACTAATCTGTGAATTTTGACATCCATATGCTAAATAGCACTGTATCGTTGAGAGAATTCTTAGAAAGAGAAAAGCTTGAGAAACTGAAAGTGCCTACGGATAAGATAATGGATTTTAATCCTGTCATCCTCGAAGAAGTTATTTCAAAGTTGGCTTACCATGGAATATTGTTCAGCAGTGCTAAGGTCACCAAATGATTTTCCTTCCATGGTGCAATGTCTGACGAATGTGGTGGATGCGGTAAGACATCCCGGTTAAAAAAAATAAATAAATACTTCGCGCAACAGCTCTTAAAAAGTGCCAGGGCCTAACTTCTCGCAACCACTCATGCTGTGTGCGTTATATTTTGCACACGAATGGAAGGGACCTACAGTTTAGTGCCGTATCCGAACGGCGATTTGAGTAGCTTTTCGAGACAATAATACTCTCGGATGTTTGTCAGACGTTCGCGAGAGGTGGGACCGTGAAAAGTTTTTGGTGTTTTCTGGGATTCGAACTTGGAACCTCATGCGTAGTGATCCGACACACTAACCACTTACGCCACGGCGCCCAACCACATCCCGGTTGGCCTCGTTTAATTTTCTGCGAGCGACGAAAAATACGTGAGGCTTCGTGTTGTCTTGGTGAAGCACAAAATTCTTCCCGCTCGTTACTTATTGAATATAATGGCCTAATTGGGTGGGAGCAGCTCATACATAGATGTCGTTAAAATCGCGCTAGATACAGAGCATTACCTTCTTTCCATGAATGTTCAATTTCGATGTTTGCTTTCGTCGTTCAGCAGATTGACGCTAGGAAAAATGAAATGGATATGGTTGGTACTTGAACCGATATCTTACCACTCAATAACCGAAAAGATTATCACTACACCATGCCATTCGTTCTATCCACTTGTTGATATTCTTTGGGGAGATGTGATGTACAAATATTTGGTAGAGGATATTTTTGATTTGGCTGTAATAGTATTTATCGACTCTTATTCACATTTATCCATCTGTTGGTGTTAGATTTAAGTGACTGGATTAGTCACATGACACATCCGAAAAGGATATACATATTTGAAGAAAATCTCCATTGAACGTGTCACGCAATAGATTCTTCGTCAACAGGACTCGCCTCTTTGCAATATCAATTAATTCAAATTCAAATATTTATTTGCGTCCAATAGGCAATTAAGATATTTCTTTGATCTATCACGCGATTATGGTCTAAATGTCAAAACATTCGTGGTTAACATTTTAAGCACTTAAGGCGTAACTACTCTTTGTTTTGAAAGCTCAAATGCTACCTTCGCAGAGCACTCCCCTTTTGGCAATCCTTTCAACTAGCCGCCACTTTGAGTATTCATTTAAATTGCCGAAATGACGTAACCCCCGACGGCGACACCTAGGACAGTGCAAATAATCCTATTTGACACGACCCGTCATTAAACTAATTGACAACTGTCACGCTATCGCATGAACGCAAGACAAAAGTCCTCCTCTCTTGCTTAATTAGCAAGTCAAAATATATCTGGACAATGAAAATCTACCACTTGACATTCCTTCCTCCTTAGAGCAGTCCTGCTGCGAAAAATACTTTCTCCCGCAGCAAGCACAGGAGATTTTCACTTAACAACCTTCACCATCATAGAGCTTTGTGTGTGTCCCACTGACACAACCGACCGACATCCTGCATTGACAGAACTACAGTCGTCACTCCTCACTCTGCTGTTGGCTGTTGTTGCCAGCTATCGACTGTCAAAGTCAATGGCCCTAGGGTAATTATACCCCTTGACGTCAACCACTAGCACCACGGGCAGGCCCTCAATTACGCATTCAGGACGAGGGGATGGAATTTGTTCTCTCCTTGTTACTTTATTGTAAAAGAAAAATAAATTCTCTGAATCATGTTCGGAATTTTACGTCGCGTCGTTGTCGTCGTCGTCGTCTTACTTCATAGATAGGGCGGTGCGGATCGATATTTTTACCAGTACACTCCCACTTTCCCAGGCAGGATAGACGACATACAATACGGCGTACAAGGTGCGCACATCAAAGTGAAATGAGGAGATTTTTGGGCTCGTGGGTTAGGGAAGGACGCTTAGCGCTTCTGTATGTATTGGTTAAATGCTCAGCTTTTTTTTTTTTGGCTTTTTGAGGAATAAATGTATTTTTAGTGCTAATGCGTAGTAATCAGAAAAAAAACGTCGTCGTCGTTTGTAAATGTGAAAATTTTGCCGTCGAAAATATGTATTCCGAGAATTTGATAGGTCTCCATGGAGGTGTCGAAAGGTAAGGGTAAAAGTGAAATCATTAGACGGGGATTTCTGTGGAAGTGACACCTATAGAATTGATAAGAAGGGTTCGTGTTCCTTTTTTGTTTGTGCTTTTTGTCATTTAAGAAGGGACACAAAAGCAAACATAAAATGTTTTGTAATTTATTCAATCAGCTCTTTTTGGGAGAAGCTCTGTGCAGGAACTCCATTTCCTTGAGGGATTTGTCGTGCGGGGGGCTCTTTTTATTATGATTTTAGGCAAGCAATTAATGTGAAGGACAGACCCGATTTGGGGCTTAATCTGGTAATCTAAAGCTGAATATAGACGATGATACTGTTCGAATTTGGAATCACGCAGAATGTCAGGGGTTGAAGTAGATTTTAAAGTCGAGTAGGAAGTTAAGTGGTCACGTATCGTAGAGTAATGAATGTTTTCACAGACCACCTCTTGGTTAATTACCATTGAAACCCGCAAAGAGGTCCTTTATTATTGCATATTCATTTGGATTTAGGGGTTCTGTAAAATACCACCTAACAATGCGACGTAAAAGACATTTTGTGTCGACCACTGAACTTGCCTTAAGCCGGACATACGATAAGTTTTATATTACATTAATGTAAACTAGGAATGGAGCGATCTATTTGAGGAACTTTTGCGCACCTTTTTAGAGCTGTAGTTGAATGAAGTTACAATATACCTTGCCATTATTTGAGGAACATGTAAAGGGTGTTTTTTTTTTTAGTTATAGAACTTTAAGTAGGGATAACAGTTAAACCCGCTGTCAAATTTGGCAGATGTTATGATATTTTTGTTCACTATTCTTTGGCAAATGATCATGAAAGGACTGACTCCTCAATAGCGCTTACGTGTCGTGGAAATTTATTTCCAAAATGAGTGTTCTATTGTTCTGTTCGTCAAACTTATAGAGCGCTTTGTGAATTTTTTTTGGTGCGCACATTCGTTCGTCTAAGCAAGCTATTCGCCGAATCATCGACAAATTAACATCTACGTATACGCTAATGGACAATATCCATCCAGTACGGAACAGAAAAGGCTAAGAACGGAATCGGTATCATCCTTGCGGCAGAGCTACTTGGAAACGTCTTGAGCATTTCGAAGTCCAGCGACCGTTTGATATCTCTCAAACTAGTAATACAAGGAGAGGTGTGGAATATTGTCAGTGCATTTGCTCCCCACAATGGGTGCAATCAGGAAGATAAAGACACATTTTGGCTAGATTTCCACAATCTCCTTAAGAACATCCCAAAGGAAGAATTTCTGTTTGTTGGAGGAGATTTGAATGGACATGTCGGGAAATCAAACGAAGACTATGAAGACTGCCATGGAGGACTAGGATATGGCACCAGGAACCTTCCTGGTGAAGACATCCTAAGCATGTGCAAATCACACGGTCGTATCATGTTAAATACCATGTTCATCAAACAAAGCCGACACCTGATCACTTACAGCAGTGGTGGAGATGAAACTTAGATTGACTACCATTTGGCAGCCAGTTTCATGAAGCCTCGGGTAAAAGATTGCAAAGTGATCCTGGGAGAGGCAATCGCTCGGCAACACCGTCTCCTGCTAACAGAAATTTTTATGAAAACACCGAAGAAAAGCAAACAAGCAAGGGTCTCTGAGAAAATCAAGTGGTACAATCTGGACAAAGAAAAAGGCGAGGCTTTTGTTTTCGTAATGAAAAATTACCTCTCTCTCACCATCAACGGAGCTGAGGATGAAGAGTGCAGGGCACAAAAAACAGCGAACTTGCTTAAAGAAGGCCAAATCACTGCTAGGAGCTTCAAAAGGCCACTATCAACACGCCAAAGAAACATGGTGGTGGAGTGATGAAGCTAAGATGCTGATAAATGAGAAGAAAGCGGCTTTCAAAGCTTGGTCAAAGTGCCCCTCTAATAATAATGACGAAAAAGCTCGCCTCGAAATGGAATACAGATGCTGCAAGAAAAAAGCGAAGAAGAAGTGCGCCCAGCTTCAAGCAGATAGTACGGAGGGCCTGTATCGGGAGCTGGAGAAAATATCTTCCCCGGTTGTTGATGCAAACCAGGCTATCCAGGAGCTGCGCAGACACAACATGAACAACATGAACAAGAGCGCAACCATCTTCAAAATAGCCGCCCAAAGAAGGGGGAATGCTCAGAAGATTCGTTCGCCAAAGTTCATTAACAATGCTCATGGCCAGCTTCTTGTGGATGACGACAAAATTCTGCAGAGGTGGTGGCAGTATTGTGAAGAACTTTTAAATGAACAGTTTCCCCGGCTATACTTTCCAAGAGCCACCCCTAACTGTGAAGAAATACCCGACATTACAGTCGAAGAAGTTAGTGAGGCGGTCAAATACTGAAAAAAACGAAAAGCGGTTGGGCCAGACGAGATGCCCTCTGAGTTCTGGAAAAAGATGGGAGACATCGGGTTGAAATGGCTCAGAATTCTCATCTCTAAATTTGTGAGAGGTGACCCAATGCCGAATCAATGGAGGGAAAGTTACCTTCTCCCTGTATACAAAGGGAAGGGTGATACGCGAAACTGTGATAGCTACCGTTCGATCAAGCTGATGTCACACACCATGAAGATCGTTGAGCGGGTATTAGATGGCCGACTGCGAAAAATAATACGGCTATCTGATGATCAGTGGGGGTTTGTCTCAGGTAAATCAACCACAGATACAATCCAAAGTATAAGGATCATAATGGAAAAACCATCGTGATTCCTTAAGGGATTTGCATATTGTATTGGTTGACTTTGAAAAGGCATTCGACAGACAACCACGAGATCTGATATGGGTGGCGCTAAGACAACGAGGGGTTCCAGAAACCTATGTACAGATGATCATGGACATGTACGAAGGAGCAAAGACAAGAGTGAGATGCCCCGCTGGAGTAACCGAAGAGTTCCCAATCAAAGTCGGGGTACACCAGGGAAGCGTTTTAAGTCCTTTGCTCTTTATTACAGTCCTTGATTATCTGCTTGAAGGTAAAGTGATGGACCCCAAGGTACATCAGTTATTCTTTGCTGACGTTGGAGCCATCATAAGTGAGGATCCTACATCCCTGCAACGAGCACTTGATGTGTGGGTGGACGTTCTGGAGGGAAATGGGTATCGCATTAGTTCAAAAAAGACAGAGTACTTATGCTGCCCGTTCTCTGATCCACTCAGGCCTATTCCAGACATTTATTTGAATGGAACAGTGCTTCCCAAGTGCGAAAAGTTCAAATATCTGGGATCTATGATCAATAGCAAAGTAATTTGTGATGACGACATCAATCATCGCGTAAGCGTAGGGTGGATGAAGTGGCGAGAAAATTCCGCTATCTTCTGTGACAGAAAAATGCCCCCTAAGTTGAAAGGAAGGCTCTACACCGCAGTTGTACGTCCAGCGCTCACATACGGTTCACAATGTTGGACGATGTACAAAAAGTATGACAGTAAATTAACGGCAGCTGAGATGAAGATGCTTCGCATGACAGCAGGAGTGACAAAGCTTGATCGAATAAGAAGTTCGAAGATCCGTGGAAGCTTTCACATCAAGGAAACCATCGTACAAAAAATAGAGCGTGACCGGCTCAGCTGGTATTGCCACGTTCAAAGAAGAGATCATTTGAACCCTGTTAAAAAGGCAATATCTATGCGCGTTCCAAAGACATCGCAATATAGGAAAGGCAGGCCTATAAACGCCTGGATCAGACAAATGCGACGACATCGGCACAGGCGGATCAGTAGAAATGCGGTGAAGTGGGAGGGTTGTGATCCCTTGTTTTCGGATCATAACCTCGCTGATAAAAGGAAGAAGAAGACCCATCCAGTACGTCCTCGTACTTTGAAAAAAAACGCTGTAAACGATAGTGTGACGGAAGATCCGAATTTGTCAATTCGCCGCCGTTCACAAGAACTTGGCCCTTGCCCGTCCACTATAATAATAATAATAATTGATTTTTATTTCAGTAACCATTAACAAATTCACAGTTGATTTAAAACGAAATCATATAGCATGGCATTGCCGCCTGCCAGGTTAACAACTAAATAACATTTTTCAGTTTCATAAGTATAAAAAAGGGAAAACAAAAGATAAAAAAAACGGGTTAAAAGTTTTCATTTCTTATTCTTTCACGATATGCTAGGGCTACCTTACAAAAACGGTATAGCTTGGATACGTTAGTCTGTTAGGATGTCCTTACCGAGAAAGTGCCTTCTTGTTTCCTTCAAAATTGGGCAACTGCCAACAAAATGCAGAACGCCCTCTCTTTCCCCAAAGTTGCATAAGTTGCATAATATAGGGAGATCCTCACGATGTAGTATGTAGTTCAGGCGTAGGAGCTCCCCTCGTAGTTTAAGCATCATAGAAATCTCGTTCACGCTGTTTTCATCCCGAAAATAGTTTTTCAGCCGAAGATTGCCACATAAACGGCTGTATATCATCCTATGCAGGGAACCCATAGCCTCCTCTAAGAACCGCTCTCTGTACTTTATGTCCACCGTTGAGATTAATTTATAAAGTACCGCTTTCCAGGTGCCAAAATCTGAGCTGTTTAGATTTAAATCCATACCACAAAAGTTCGCTAGTTTCAACCACACTACGTACCAGCTGTCTCTATTACGAATTGTTTGGAGGGCCACTTTCTTGGGCAACCTGTCGTTATTCATATTGAGGACTTTCAAGATGTAATCAACTTGTAACTTAAGTGTTTTGATAAACAGTGGAGACAATCCCGTTTCCAACATAATCATGTAGTTGGGGGTGCTAGTTAGTAGCCGAAATACTCGTTTGACGTAGTATCTCAACAACTTTTCGACTGTTTTATAGTGTCTGCAACCCCATTCTTGCGCCCCATAAAACAAAATGGCCTCAGACGCTGCTTCAAAAATTTTGTACCTGCTACTGTGCGCAATGTTTTTATTGGCAAAACATCGTTTCCATGTGGCGCTGATAGCGCATTTAGCCTTGAGAAGTTTCTCCGTCAAATGTCTTTCCATGCTTAAATTTTTCGTAAAGTAAACGCCAAGGTATTTATACTCATTGACTAGTTCGATGCTCTCACCATTAAAATTCCAACTTTCATTTAAGCAATTTCGTCCTCCACCTCTTTTAAAAATCAGTACTTTGGATTTCTCCAAATTTACCGACAGATTCCACAACGAGCAATATTGATGCAGGCGATTGATCATCAATTGAAGAGCCTCGGGCGTATATGCAAGTAGAACTATGTCGTCCGCAAAAAGCAAGACCTTAATTTGTTGTCCGACATACTCAATACCACCGGGCAAGGAATGAATGACGTCGTCGATAAACAGCGAAAATAAAGACGGGCTTAAAGTACATCCTTGTCTCACTCCAGATTTCGTGCGGAACCAATCAGATAGTTTCTCATCATTTCACACTGCTGCCTGGGTTTCGCTTTGAAGAACTCTGCCGAACTTCTGAGACATTCCCAGGTCATAGAGTTTATAAACCAGCGCATCGCGATCAACTGTATCGAATGCCGCCTTGAAATCGACAAAAAAAGCGTTTACCATTCCGTTGAAAAGTTTCTGCGATACTCCTTAGGACAAAAATGTGGTCGCTTGTGGAATAACCGGGCCTGAATCCTGCTTGGTATTCGCCTAGTAAGTTGTTAGCTGCAGTCCACAAGTTGATTCGATTTTGCAAGATCCCAGTAAAAATTTTATACGATGCGTTTAGGAAAGAAATGCCTCGATAATTTGCCGGATCAGTCAAGCTTCCTCTTTTGTGGATCGGGAAGATAAGCGCCTCCTTAAACTCTTTTGGAATTACCCCACGTTCAAAGATACTGTTATAGATGCACCAGAGATGGTTTCCAAGCTCAGCAGAAGCATACTTATAAAATTCGACAGGTATTCTATTCGATCCCAGGGCTTTACCATCCTTGACTCTGCTTAAAGTTTCCATTAACTCATCCTGAGTGATTGGGGAATCCAATATTTCACAGTTAAAATCAGGTGTAGCATACTGAAAAGTGCATCTATTGAGTACTGGGTTCAACAGGCTATTAAAATGAGCAAAAAGACGGTTAGGACTTAGTTCCCGATGGATGGTGAACTTTTTCCCATTCAGCTTCGCAGCCAATTTCCAAAATTCGAATGCATTACTACAGAACGCCAGCCGTTGTGCCTCCAATTCATAATACGTTTTCTTTTTGCGCCTACATAATGCCTTAAACGTGCTGTTGGCATCCATATAGCGATTTTTAAAGAATCCTTCGTTGGAGTCCCGGAACGCCCGAAGCCACACAAAAGATACCTGTCTCGCTCTTAGGCATTCCACATCAAACCATGGCTCAGAAAATTGTTGACTACTACGCCTACTGATAGTGGAGATTGGGTAAGACTCTTTGATGATTTCTCCAATTTGGCCGATATCGAATTCCTGATGACTTCGTAACCGCATATCGAGCTGGCTTCGATAAGATCGTGCTTTATCCTGATTCCAATGCAGTTTGGGTAGGAGCTTCATGCATAAAATTCCTTCGGGTTCACTGGCTTCCAGTTGGAATGTTATAATTATAGGGAGGTGGTCAGAAAAGGGTACATGTTCCACTATAAAATCATCTACGTATGTCACCCAATCACCTCCAATCAGACTAAAATCGATAACTGAGGTACGTTGTCTTCCCAAAAATGTAAATTCGCCGGCTGAGTCCGATGCACTCGTACCATTCTGAATTCGCAATTCAAACGAATTACACAATTCCAATAACTTGGAGCCTCGAGCATTACAAACATTATCTTTGGACTGCCGCCCGTCCACTACGTTGAATATTTTACGGAAAGATCTTGCCCTATGCTCGTATAAGATTCAGTTGGTGCAGGAATTAAAGCCACAGGACCATAGAATGCGTCGGTCGTTCGTTGATTGGGCTCTGGAACTTTCATTTTTTACCGAAAAATCGTGTTCAGTAACGAGGCCCATTTCTGGCTCAACAGGTATGTTAATGAACAGAATTGCCACATTTAGAGTGAGCAGAATCCTGTAGAGGCTCTTGAAACTCCATTGCATCCAGAAAAATACAGGTTGGTGCGGTTTACATGTTCGTGGCATCATCGGTTCTTATTTTTTCAAAAATGAGTCCAGAGCTCGCGTTTCTGTCAATAAACTCGTAGATCATTACCGGATCACGCTGAACGAAAACTTCTTTCAAAATATGAGGAGATGTGGTTTCAATTGGATGGTGCTACGTGCCATACGGCGACCGGCACCATCGATATATTGAAATCATAATTAAACGAGAAGGTGATTTCGCAAAATGGACCTGTCAATAGGCCTCCGAGGAAATGCGATTTGACACCTCTCGACTATTTCTTTGGGGCCACCTTAAGACATTGGTTTATGCGGATTAACCAGCAACTAAAGACCACTTGGAAGCTAATATCATGGTTGCTATTCACGATGTACAGGTCGATTTACTCGACAAATTTCTCAAAAATTGGGCTGACAGGACGACCTTTGTAAAACGTAGTCGAGGTGGTCATATGTCCGAAATTGTATTCAAACATTAAATGCCAAACATGTAATTGATTTTTGTGTGCTTCATTTCAATTTAAAGTTTTCATGTTCCAAAAAAAAACCTTTTATTATAACTAATAACGAATCTACTGTTTGGACCTTCACATTTATTGATTTGTCAGTCAAAGCCGTGTATCAGAGCTTAGTTACTGAGCGTGAAGTTCAAGATTCGAATCTCAGAAAACATCAACATTTTTTTTTCTTTCTCTGGCCATCGTCTCTAAGAAAAGTTCGAGAGCTGACAGAGAATTTCTTTTGGAGATTTGTCGTACGGGGGCTCATTTTATTATAATTTTAGGCAAGCAATTAATGTGAACGACAGACCCGATTTGTGGCTTAATCTGGTAATCTAAAGCTGAATAGAGACGATGATTTTTTTTTTATTATTTGCGCGCACTCAATGGGTTATGAATACCCTTAACATGTTTTTACACAGTGCGGGTGTTGAAAAGGATAGATAGAGGAAGAGAGAAAGAAAGATTTGATGTAGTCGTTTGAAGCACAATTGTTTATATTTCAGAGAAACTCCGGGGGTGGCGTTCAAATAACTGGGGAGATTTTCATTATTTTTTGTCTGCTTCTGATTCACAATATTTTTTCTCTGATAACCGATGTCATGGGCAAATCATCATCAACAGAGCGAACAATTTTTCCAGCCATATGGCCAAGCTACTGCCAATGTTATGCCTTCGCAGTAGTATTCACACAAGCTTTCGCAATTGATCGAACTGACTTTATATATTTCAAGAGAAATAAATAAATGGAACGTGACCACAGATCTGCAAATAATATGTTCTGGCAGACCGTCCGCCGACTCAGAGGAAAAAAGTTGAATATCGTTGAAGGAGTTAAATCCAAAGACGGTATACTTCTTTCCAATGAGAAGGACATCTTACGCATATGGAGCGAGCGCTTTTCAAAATTTCCCAATCCCGAACCGGGCACCGAAGATAACAGACCTATTGTCGAGAGTTGGTCGGAAAGTAGTCCTACGGTAGAGGAAGTAACTTTGGCGATCAAAGCGCTAAAGGTTGGCAAATCTGCTGGTGTGGATGAAATTCGGCCAGAAATGCTCAAGGCTTTAGGTAAAGAGGGAGTGCAATGGCTCTCGCGTGTCATTAAAGTGGCCTGGGAACGCGGTGAAACACCTGGTGATTGGCAAATGGGGGTGATAGTTACTCTTTTTAAAAAAGGGGACAAAAGAGATTGCGCCAACTATAGGGGTATATCTCGTTTAAGTCTCCCTGGAAAAGTCTTCGCTAAGGTGCTAGAAACGCGTTCCAGAGCTGTGATTGAGGACAGTTTGCGGGATGAGCAGTGCCGTTTTCGTCCCGGTAGAAGCACAACCGAGCAGCTATTCACTCTCAGAATGGTTCTTGAGAAGGCCTGGGAGTATGCCGAACCTGTCTACACTTGTTTTGTAGATTTGGAAAAGGCATATGATAGGGTCCCTAGAGGCAAACTCTGGAGTGTTCTGCAGGAGTATGGGATTGATGGTTCTCTGTTAAGGGCGATTCACTCTTTATATACAAACTGTAGAAGCTGTGTTCAAATAAACGGTGTTAAATTAATACCTTTCACTGTGGGCGTTGGACTCCGCCAGGGGTGCGTTTTGTCACCTCTCCTCTTCATTGTATATATGGATTGGATGTTGCAGCGCATCCGTGGGGGGGAATGATTCGAAGTGAGAGACCTAAGGATTAGTCATCTGCTCTTTGCGGATGATTTGGTCATCCTTGGGTCCTCTCAAACCGAACTTCAGCGCGCACTCGAAAGCTTTGTAGCCGTTTGCGATGAGGCTGGAATGAAGATCAATGTGAACAAGTCAGAAGTAATGGTCATTTCCAAAAAAAACCCATTCAGTGCACTCTGCATGTTAGTGGAGTTCCACTGAAGCAGGTGGATAAGTTTAAGTGCCTCGGGGTCCTATTCGCGAGTGATGGGAAGAGCAATGCCGAGTTATCCTGTAGAATTGGTCAGGCTGGATCAATTTTGAGAGAGCTTGGCCAATCTGTTTTAAGGAAGGCTGAACTTAGTGTTGAAGCTAAGCTATCGGTTTTTAACTCGGTGTATGTTCCAACTCTTACCTATGGTCATGAAATTTGGGTAGTGACCGAAAGATAAGAAGAATAACTCGTAGGGATCGAGTGCGGAACACCAGAGTACGCGAGGCGCTCAATGTTGAGCAGCTACTTCTCCGAACGGAACGATCTATGCTTCGATGGTTTGGTCACATAGTGCGTATGCCCCCAGACCGGCTCCCAAGACGTGCCATGGTGGCCGTGGCATCAGGTAGGCGACCCCGCGGTAGGCCTAGAAATAGATGGTTGGACTAAGTCAGGCATCTCTCCTGGAGCCGCCTAGGGATTCCTTCTGATGAGTTGGAGTCAATGGCGGAGGATCGAGAAGGATGGAGAGTCCACCTGAGCATCCTACCCCCGCGACCGTCATGAAGATTAGCGGGCCATTGGAAATGTATGTATGTATGTATGTATAAATAAATGCTTGCTGACATCTGGATTTGAACCATGAACCATTAGCGTGGCAATTGACGACATTACCACTGCACCATTGCCACCCCTGATGATGCTGTTTGAATTTGCAGTCACGCAGAATATCAGGGGTTTAAGTAGATTTTAAGCTCGAGTAGGAAGTTAAGTGGCCACGTATCGTAGAGTAATGAATGTTTTCACAGACCACTTTTTGGTTAAGGCTTTTCAATTCTGCCTTTCAGATACAGCGTACAACTTTTTAGGCCCTTTCTATTCCATGATTGCTTGCGAAATGCTAGAAGCTAATATTTATTTTTTATTATCATTGAAGTTGTCTTGTTATCAATTGGAAGCTGGTGCTGATTAAACCAGACGGGTCTTGCACGTTGGCAGAATACACAAGTGCGTAGAATGAACCCAAAACCAATTTAGTAAATAGTTATTAGAAATGTAATTTATGATCAGTTCAATTCAATTCAATTTATTATTAAATGAGTTAATACATTTTTTTTTTTTTTTTTTTTTTTTTTTTTTTTTTTTTTTTTTTTTTTTTTTTTTTTTTTTTTTTGCGTGGGTAGGTGAAAATCTTCTTGAGACACTATGAGACCGTGTACTCATAGTAGTGTCAGATTTCTACTGACTAAAAACACCCTTCCCTTCGTTTTGTTTACTACGACTAAGTTAGACCTTATCAAGTAGTTTAAGCTTCAGAAGAGAATATTCGCGTGAGGCAGGTAGATTTTCAATAAAAGCACCTGCTGAAACCGTCATGACATGCGGCTTTTTGTCTTATAGCGCTCATTCGAACGGTTTCGTTCTTTGAAGTCGGCGCGTAAGATTTGTCACATTCAAAGTTTGGAGTATGGCACAGTTGCAATGGCCATGAAGACGAATACGAAGCTTGCGAGCGAAGTTTTTTATTTCGTCCTCCACGGTAGCTATCCCTAAGTCTCTGTGGATATCATTGTTTCTGATATACCAGGGAGCGTTCACGATTATTCTTATAATTTTATTTTGGAGTGATTGTATGAGATTCCTATTGCTTGGTTTGGTACAACCCCAGAGTTGTATACCGTACGTCCACATGGGTTTAAGCACTTGCTTATACAGAAGCAGTTTGTTATATACATATATAGCCATTACATTTCTCCAAGTCGATTTTCGACTTCGTCACGTTTCTTTTTGACGTGAGGTTTCCATTTAAGTTTCGCGTCTAGTGTCATTCCCAGATATTTAGCTTCGTTTGCATGCGGTATTTGTACCGAGTTAATAAAAACGGGAAGGTTGATTATTTTCTTGTAAGTGAAGTTAACATGCGTCGATTTGGTCTCGTTAAGAACAATGCGCCAAGTTTTTGTCCACTCACAGATTTTATCCAAGGCTCATTGGAGTTTTATGGTTGCTGACTCGATTGAACTTTCCGTTGCCAGAATAGCCGTAGCTACAATAGTGCCTTCAGTTTGTGGTATGTCCCGAGTGTACAGCAAGAATAAGATAGGCCCAAGGACACTTCCTTGCGGAACTCCGGCGGCGATTTCTTTAAAATCAGAATATTCAGTTCCGTGCTTGACTTGAAAAAGTCTGTTTTTAAGGTATGATTCTAAGATCTTATGAAGTTGCTCCGGAAGGATTCGTCTTAGCTTATAATTCAATCCATCGTGCCAAACCCTGTCGAAGGCTTGAGATACGTCAAGAAAAGAGCTTAGAACAAGCTTTTTTAATTTCGTCGGTTATTCTATAAACCTGGTCAATTGTGGAATGCTTGATTCTGAACCCGAATTGGTGGTCAGGTATTAGGCGTCTCTCTTCAATGACCGGAAGAATCCGTTTCAGAAGGAGTTTTTGAAATACCTTCGATATTATTGGTAGTAGCGATATCGGTCTGTACGATTGTTTGTCATTTGGAGATTTCCCCGGTTTCGGAACCATTATGACTTCTGCGACTTTCCATTGATTTGGAACGTATAATAATCTAATGGAAGCATTTATTAAATAAAGCAATTTTAATAGTGCCTTTTTTGGTAATTCCTTGAGGGTTTGTCCGGTTATTAAATGTTTCTCCATCAAATGGCTTAAAAGTCTCTTCTAAGTGCTCGGCAAATAGATCCGCTTTTTTTTTGTCACCTTTTGCCCATTCGTCGTTGTTTTTTCTTATCGGTGGCGAATGTATTTGGGGTTTTTTAATTCTTTTGACAGCTTTCCAGAGCGAGTAGTTAGTGGTTTTTTCGGCGGTTAAACCTTCAAGATAAGCTGAAGTCTCTCGGTTTTTTAGGTCTTGGATCGCTTTTTTAAGCTTATTGCATAGGAAATTCGAGTGGGTTTTATGCTGGGGAGCGCGAGTTTGTTGCCATATTTTGCGTGCTCTCCTCTTTTCTCGAATAAGTTCTTTTATTTCCGGCGGATAATTAGCTTCATTGCATGGGACTTCTTTCCTCCTTAAAGGTGTATTTTTCCACGCGGCATTCTGTATTGATTCAATAAATTTGCCGAGTTCATCTTCTATTTCGAAAGGTGTTTTGAGCGATACATTTAAGACAATATTTTCTTCGCAATCAGTTCTAAAGTCGCGCCAGTTAGTTTTTTTGTTAGTTAATCTAGGCACACCTTCTACTGTCATTAGTCGGTCACTTATTGTCAAGATTACCGGCGAGTGATCTGACGAGAGATCAAAGCTTTCCTCTACTTTCGAAAAATTTGAAGATACTCCTTTTGCTACGAAGAAGTCTATTAGGTCCGGTGTTTTTGCTGTATCAGAGGGCCAATACGTCGGTTTCCCCGTCGAAAAGAAATCAACCCCGAATTGCATACCGGCTTCGTACAGAAGTCTGCCTTTCCGTGAATTGGATCTTGAACCACAAAAGGTGTGTTTTGCGTTGAAATCGCCACCTATAATAAAATTCGGTCCAAGTGAGTCAAGGAGACGTACAAAGTCGTCACTTCTAAACGTGCATCGCGGAGGACAATAAATGGACGCGATGTTGAAATACGAGTGCCTATTCTTAACTCGAACTGAACTTGTTTGCATTGTATGGATTTCAATCGTCGTATTTATGGAGTGCTCAATGCAGTCTTTAATAAATAAGGAGGATCCGCCTCTAGCTCTTCCGGAAGGGTGGTATGCGTGATAAGCACGATATCCTCTTATTTTTACTCCGGATTCCTTTGTCAAATGAGTTTCAGAGATCAAGCAAATGTCAATGTTGTCATTCCGTAAGAATACTTTTAATTCGGCGTTTTTTTTTGTAGAAGGCCGTTTGCGTTCCATGTTCAAATTTTTAGTAACTGATTCATATTCATATGGGAGTTCTTTTTTGGCTAGGTTTTAACTTGACCTTGCTCAATTTATCAAATATGACTTTGTTGACCTTCGTTTGCTCCTCAAGTTTCGCAAGAATTATAGAGAAGACTTGGGAGACTGGGTCTACCGTAACACTGCTTTGCTTGTTTTCTAGCGACGCAGCTTGAGCATATGTTAGCGTCTCTGGAGATTGTGGCTTTTCCTTTGATTTTGCCGAAGGAACTTTACTTTGCTCGACTCTCGTCTTAACTTTGACGTGTTTATTGACGGTCGCTACCCTTGGCTTAGAAATTTCACGACTATTTTTAACCGGTTCTGCGTTCTGGCGTTGAATATTTTTAAATGTGTCTCGCCTTTTTGGAGCTCTTTTGCCACTTCGCAACCTCGATAGTTCGCTGGGTGCTTTCCTTTGCAGTTAATGCAGGTAGCCGGGGCCTGCTTATTTAGGTCACACTTTTCCGAGAGATGGTTACCAGCCATTTTACGCATCTCGGCTCTTTTTGACAATACGACTGTGTGTGATTAAAGCCTTGACAGCGCTTACACTGAGGTATCGATCTCGTACTCGTACGCATAGGCTCAATCTTGACTACGATATTCAGAATAGTTTTAACGTTATAAATATCGTCTACATTTTCGCTCCTGTCAAAGGTAAGCATAAAGAGCGGAAGTCCATGCTTGACCATGATTTCCTGGCCTTATTCCGTTTGTTGCTTCACCTTTTTGAGAATATTGACGGCATTAAGAATTTTTAACCTTTAGCTTTGATGTCGTTCATTACGTCGTCTTTTGTGCACGAGGGATGGAGCCCCCTTGCTATAACACGCAGTGGTCTTTCTGACTTATTTTCATAAGTATACCACTGGATCTTTTCCGTGTTTAATTTTTGTGATATTGCTCGGTAGCTATCGGAGTCATCAACGTTAATTTTCCACGCATTGTTCCTGAGTGACGTTACCTTGAATTTCGATGTCATCCTACCTTTAAGAAGGCAATGTAGCTTACTGTAGTCCGTTATGCCAACGACGTTTATTGCAGGCGGAGGACGAGCTTTAGCTTGAGTTTGTTTTGGCTTCGACTCATTTTGCTTGTCTTCTTTTCGCGGCTCGATTTCGGGCGAAGGCGTTTTTTGCTAGGTCTTTTCTTTAAGACGCAATTCGTTTCGCGTGCAAGCTCTTCTTCGTCCGTGCGATATTGTGGATTAGCTGCGCGGGGAGGGGAATCTTCGCGTTCTTTTTGTAAAAGCGAATTCTTTAGAAGCTTGTTTTCCTCTCTCAGCATGTCTACCTCTTTTTTGAGCTCTTGGTAGAGCCGATCCATTTCATCAAGCCTATTGCGAAGTTCGTTATTTTCCTTCTCAAAGCTTTTACATTTCTCTAAGTCCTGTTTCTTGTGCGCTTGCACTTCCGGCGGACTTTTTTTCCCGGAGACATTCGGTCTTGATGGTGGAGACCGAGGTACCCTTGAACTTTTTATAAAGGGATTTATCAATTGCAATAATTGGCTCTCCCCAGAATCCGTAGAGCCTACCTCCGAAGAGGGTGGATTTTCCAGTGAACCTGGACTGCCACCTGGGGTATTAAATCTTTTCGTTTTACTCATTGCATTTTTTTGTATACACTTTAAGCCCGGTATACGAAGGGTGGATTTTAGTCGCCTCTTACGACAGGCATGCCTACCTCGGGTATATTCTAACCCCTACCCGAAGGGGTAAAATTAAGTATCTAAATATAAGGCAACAACTTAGAACAAAAAAGAAAAACCAGAATTCATTAAAGATAATATTTAAGTAGTAGTAAAAGTTAAGTAGTAGTAGCAAATGGATTATTTTATTTTTGATTTAAATTAAGTTGATAAAAGTCGAAATTTAATTAAGTTGATAAATGTTGAAATATCTTCCTCTTGAACATGGATAGTGAAGTAATCGTCTGCAATTCAACTGGAAGACTATTCCAGAGTCGAATAGCGGAGACGATGAAGGAGCGTTCTGCTATCGTGTAGGAAAAGCGTGGAAATATCAAACGTACACCTCTACGTGACTGAGCAAAGAGTAACATTTCACTCAAGTATTCAGGGCAATTGTTCTAAATAATACTATGAAGCTTTAAAAGGTTTCTGAAAGAGTAGTATCTATCCAACATGATTCCCAGAATATTAGAATTTAGATGCGAAACACTGGTGAACCTTCGGACATTGTATATAAATCGTACACAGTCGTTAAAAGCAACATTTAGTTTACGACTACATTCAAACTCCATGCAAGGATACACATTACAATTGAACATGAAAAACGGGACGATGAGGCTTTTCACTAGACGCATTTTCAAGCTGGGAATCAGCAGATGAGATGAACATCTTAAGGTACGCAGACTGCAGTAGATTTTCCTAATCGAGTCAGAAACGGCATCACAGCAACTGAGGGAGGAATTAATACTGAAGCCTAAATACTTAATCTTATTGACGTACGGAATGGTTTTACCATCAAGGACTATGGATGGAAAATCAAAACAATTGACTTAAGCCCTCGAGAGGATCATAGCCTCAGTTTTCAAGGGATTAAGCAAACGTTTATATAAAAAAGACCAACTTTGAATCCTCAAAAGATCCTCATTAACCCGCGCAACACAATCTTCCATCAAACTAATAGGTCGAGCTAGGTATATGCAAACATCGTCTGCATACATCAGTACTTTGCAATGGTCAACTGATTCGGGAAGGTCGTTAATAAAGAGCGAAAACAACAAGGGTCCCAAAACTGAACCCTGTGGTACCCCGGAATTAACAAAAGTTGGTGTGGAGGTTCCGTTTTCCGTTTTTACGACCTGCACCCTATTTGTGAGGTATTCACTCAGCAGCTTAAGAGCAGTAGAAGAGAAATTAAAGTTGTTCCCAAGTTTAGAGAGCAGGATTGAATGCTCAATGCTATCAAATGTTTTAGAAAAGTCTAAAAGGACCATAAGCCCAAACTTACCAGCATCGAGTGCAAAACGAAGGTCAGAAGTTACCTTTAACACCGCTGATTCGCAGCTATGTTTATTCCGAAAACCAGACTGCCAATCAGATATCATATTGTTCACAGTTAAATAATTTTGTATCTGTTTAGAGATCATTTTTTCAAAAACTTTCGATAAAAAACACAAAAGACTAATGGGCCTGAAATCTGAAGGGCATGTCGGATTCCCTTTTTTTGGAATTGGTACAACCGTGGCTCTTTTCCATTGCTCAGAAAACTGACAGCTGTAAATACATGCATTGAAAATATGTAGAATGAATCTGAGCACTATAGGTAAAATCAGCTTTATAAATCTTGGAGAAATGCCATCTGAACCAAGAGCATTTGATTTGACTGACTGAATGGCACCCAGAACGTCTACTACTCGATTGACTATCGAGCGTACAAGACTGTAATGTTTTAAAGATCAAGCGATCGTATAGTGTTTCGATGTTTCGTTGCTTAAAATAAACTGAAGGAGTGCGCGAAGTGAGAAACAGGCAGTTTCTTACATACTTACTTACTTAGATCCTTTAACCCCTCGGGGGGCATAGGGCGTCAACCACGCCTGCGCGCCATCGTGTTCGAAGTTCTGCAACGCGTTTGAGCTGCCTCCAACTCATTCCTAAAAAGCTCGATTCCTCCTCAACTGTTCTGCGCCACGTTTGCCTAGGGCGTCCCGCTATTCTGCCTGCCTGGGTGAGCGGATTCCACTGCATGGCGTATTTCGCAATGGAGTTGTCTTCGCGCCGTAGGGTGTGTCCAATCCATTGCCACTTTCTTCTTCGTATAGTAATGCTTATAGGTTCTTGGCCCGTTCTCAGATAAAGCTGTTCGTTAGAGATGCGGTTCGGCCAAAAAATCCTCAAGATGATTCTTAAGCATTTGTTTACAAAGACTTGCAGCTTCCGTGTGTTAATGGTGTCCACCTTCCAAGTACTGCACCTATAAAGCAGCACTGATTCTACGTTGGAGCGGAACAGTCGCAGCTTGGTTCTTAAGCTGATAACATTGCTTCTCCAGATTTTAGATAGCATTCCGAACGCAGCTTTAGCCTTCCCGATTCTGCTGCACACATCCAGTTCGGTGCCACCGCGATTAGCCGAGACCACACTTCCTAAATAAAGAAAGTTATCAACTTTCTCGACTTCCTGTCCGGCAATGTTAAGTTGAGCGCGGGTATTGGAAGTACTCAGGGCTTTTGTTTTGGCTGTGTTTATTTTTAGCCCCACTTTGTTTGCCTCAGCTTCTAGATTTTGGGCCATCAGATGAAGATCCATTATCCGATGTGAAAGTAGACAAACATCGTCAGCGTAATCTAGGTGTTTAAGGTAAGATGTCATAGTCCAACGAATTCCATAGTTGCCTTCCGTCAATGCTGCACGGAGTACATCGCTGATAACCACCAAAAACAATAGTGGTGACAGTATGCACCCTTGACGTACTCCACTTTGGACTTCAAAATCCTCCGACACCTTACCATTGTGCACGACGTGACACTTACCGCCCTCGTATGTAGCCTTGATAATAGCTATAAGTTTTTCTGGGATGCCTCTCCTGCGCAAGGCCAACCAGATAGCATCTCGATTCAATCTGTCGAAGGCTTTCTCTAAGTCGATAAACATTAAATGTAGCGGAGACCTATACTCAACGCATTGCTCGATAATGATCCGTAAGGTGTTTATGTGGTCAATGCAGGAGGATCCAGCGCGAAAGCCTGCCTGTTCGACATCGAGAGTTGAATCTAAATGTTCTTTAATTCGTTCTAGAATTATTTTAGCTATTATTTTAGCCACGGCTTGAAGAACGCATATACCTCTCCAGTTACCGCAATCCATCAAGTTTCCCTTCTTTGGAAGTTTAATGATCATCCCCCTTTTCCACTCCTGTGGAAATTGTTCACTATCCCAAGCTCTCCGTATTAGGGGATGCAGCAAATCTGCCGATGTATTTGGCGCCGCTTGAAATAGCTCGGCAGGGATGCCATCAATACCCACCGCCTTGTTCTTCTTGAGGGACTTGATTGCTGTTATTATCTCGGTTTTACTGGGAGGTGCGGTGCGAATTCGGGAATTTGTTGCTTCGAACTGCTCATTCGAATTCGAGATCATACCGCCATCGTCTATGTGATTTAGCACTGTAGCAAAATGTTCTCTCCATCTAGTGAGCTGATCCTCATCCGAAATCAGAAGGTTACCGTCTAGACTCTTCACTGGATGTTGTTTGGAGTTTCGACCACCGATGAGCTCCTTAGTGATGCTATACACAGTCCTACTGTCGCACCTACTCGCTGCTTCTTCAGCCCTTGAGGCCAGTGAGTTGATATATTGACGTTTGTCACGTCTCACACTACGCTGCACTTCTTTCTTCTTCGCACGGTATTGGGCGTCAAGTTCGGTTCTCTCTACTGCTGAGGCCGCTGCAATCCGAGCCTTGATTGCTGTACGCTCATCGATCCGTCTCCAGGTGTCTGTAGAAAGCCATGTGCGGTGGTGTTTCTGCTTTTTACCGACATACGTGCGTGCCCCAGTCGCAAAAGCATTTTTCACAGCACTCCAGTGGTCATCCATGTTCTCTATGCTGCTGATTGCTTCTGCTTCTAAGGCAAGATGGTCCCTGAACTGTTGGCGCACTTGGGGAACCTTGAGCCTGTCGATATTAAACCTGGTGATGGTAAGTAGGTTTGAGCGGTTGCTGTTGACGGATGCAGTACGAAGGCGTAAATGAGCTACCATAAGATGGTGATCTCGTTCTAGTCCGACGTCAGCTCCACGTCTGTTTCGGACGTCCAGGAAACAATTTCTAAAGCGGCGACTGATCGCAATGTGGTCGATCTGGTTAGATGTTCGTTGCCTATCAGTAGAGACCCAACTGATTTTGTGGCAGGTGTTATGCTTAAACAGCGTACCTCCGATGACTAGGCGGTTGGTATTGCAGAAGTCCACAAACCGCTCACCGTTATCATTACGGTCTCCCACGCCGTGAACTCCCATCACGTGCTTAAGCATGGTGTTGTCGCTACCCACCTTGGCATTGAAATCTCCCATCACCATTACGATGTCCCCATTAGGCGTTTGGTTGTAGGCGGCGCCTAAGTGGCTATAAAAATCATCCTTTTCGTCCTCAGTCGCGTCTAGAGTCGGAGCATAACACTGTATGATGGTAATTTTTCTAACTCTACTCTGGAACCTAGCCGTCAATATCCGGTCATTATGGGGTTTCCAGGATATGAGGCTACTACGTGCTGCTGGAGTTAGCATGAGTCCTACTCCGGAACTCCGTGCACTTCCAGCTGGTTTCCCAGAGTAGAGCATGACAGTGTTTTTGGTTGGGGAGATGAATTCCCCAGCATCGAACCATCTTATCTCGCTCAGCCCTAAGATGTCTATTTTATACCTTGCGAATTCACGTTCTAATTGGAGGAATCTGGCGTTATAAGGCCCTTCCTTGAGTGAGTCCAGGAGGGTCTTAACGTTCCAGAATCCGATCGTTGTCCGTGTCCGATAGCCAAAGGTCGTCATCAAATTATCCGTCCGTATCCGAGGCGTTGGTTTTCGTTTCGGAGCAGTAAAAGTTTTTACGGTTGCGGCTCGCTGGGCCACAGACCAACCGACACTTATCCTGTTTTTTGGCGCAGGAAGCTCGCCATTCGTCCTCTCCCGTTAGCAATTTCCGAAGAAATCCCCAGATGGCACCACGAGGAGGTGGGAGTAGGGCTTACTAACAGAGCTGCTAGGTTTTCGGCTGCAGTGGCTCTTTCTCGTTACTTAGCGGACCAACACCTATCGGGAGATGCTGCCCCTACGAGGCCTTTGTTAGTCGTTTGCCATCCAAACAGGCAGTTTCGTGGTACCTAAATCGTTTTTTTTTTTCTTTTCGTTCGCATCTAAATCCCAACTAGAGACTTAAAATAAAATTTAAAATCAAGAACAATATCTCCCAACAAACTTAGTGGTATTTTAATATCGGTCTCTCTGCCTCTCGCTGCTGCATACATTCTACACACACACAATCATGCCTATCACACGCCTTACAGCCAAAGATCAACCCACACCCACACTTAAAGGCCTCCTTCATTACCCGCCGCATCCGCCTCCACCCTCACACTAAGAAAACTTGATGAACGACTAAGTAAACAAACTTTGCTTTACTTATGTCCTGTATCCCCTTGTGGGTCCTAGGGCCTCTAGTAAACAAAGCACAACGCTTATTGAAGCTTTCACCAATGAAATACAAAATCTTCGTGAAAATTTCGAGTTAAAACTTGCAGAGCTAAAGAAAACCTGGACTGCGCAGCTAGAAAATGTCACCTCAGCTATGTCCGATGTAATGAAGCGAGTTGAGACCATTGAAGCGAACACTGAAACAGGTGCAATAAAAGAAGAACTGATCGCGATTAATCTGCATGTCGATGCTTTGCAAAGAAAAGAACTTGTTGCTGACGCTGTTCTCTTCGGCGTTCCTCACCTTAATGATGAAAATCTGGCTCAAACGTTTAGCCTACTGTGTCATACTATTCAGTGTCAAGCTCCGGTAATCTCTACATCTATAAAAGAGAACGCATTTTTTCTGTTTGTCCGCGAATAAGGAGTAAGTACGTAACGGTACCTTAACAATATATATATCAAATCGATTTGTCGTAAGAAGAGGAATAACTTAGGATACATTTTAGTATCCTGAATCCGTTATTGAGCTCTTAAACCCATTTTATATGTTTTTTTTACTGACAAAAATAATTTTTCTATGCCTCACACATATGACTACGAAATGGCTGAATATGACTTGATTCCTCGATTAGTACATTTCCTACTGAAGAGATTGAGGTATAAATCATTATTCCATGATTCTTATAACAGAAATAATAAGCAAAAATATAATTATTTGAGATATAAAAATATCACAGATATGCGTGGGTCATTGCAATCAATGGCCCACCAGTGGAGTGCACGCATATTCATGTTCATCAAACAAACTACATCCTATAGAAGGAAGTCCCCGAAACGTGAATGACTGGGATAATCTCGGGAACCAAAAAAAAACAAATATTTGGCGCAACAGCTCTTTAAAGTGCCAGGGCCTACCTTCTCGCAACCACTCATGTTGTGTGTGTTATATTTTTCACACGAATGGAAGGGACCTACAGTTTAATGCCGAATCCGAACGGCGATTTGAGAAGCTTTTTCGAGACAACAATACTCTCGGATGTTTTTTAGACGCTCGCGAGAGGTGGGACCGTGAAAAAACTTTTTGGTATTTTCTGGGATTCGAACTTGGAACCTCATGCGTAGTGATCCGACACACTAACCACTTACGCCACGGCGCCCACTAAAGGGATTTGGATGCAGTTTTCACTGTTATGATCTGCATTTCCCGGGGAAGATTGTATTAAAAATTGCTCGAATTTTCCTTTAATGAAAACTACTGTCAGCAGCCATGCAGCAGAGGCTTTTTGTTTTTTTTTTTTTTAGGTTGCGCCGGGGGTGTGTAATCTTCATAAATACTAATAGCCCGAGTGCTACTAGCATGCACGATTCGCAAACCTGAGTAATCGATTTCAGGAATACGTCTACGTACTAAACACACACCCTACACACTTCAACCACTCTCCCCGCGGGACTGCCGTTAGGTATTACTTCGCGGGGCTGGTTAGCAATTTATGCTGTACTTTCTGCTTCTCGACGTATTCTTTCTTGAATTCGAAACTGCATTTGCACGTGCGTAATAAACGCGCAAATTTCCATCCATTTTTCCTCAGATTGTACCATATGATCTATGAGGAATGGGGGACTGGGAAGTTCGTTTCTCCAGTTTTCAAATCGCCTACAGTAGAAGACTGCATGCTCCGTATTTTCCTCCTGGGCTGGACATTCTGGACACAACGGAGAGCTATCGTGTCCAAACCGATTTGCGGTAACCTCCATGGCCAGACAGGAACTGCGTGAGGTGGTAGGTGCAGTTCCCATGTGCTCGGTTTATCCAAATGTCGATGGTGGGGATTAAATTATAGGTCCATCTGCCTTTAACCGCATTATCCCATCGATCTTGCCACACAGCTCTTGAAGCTGCTTTTCTTCTTCTATAACCCTTCTTCTTTCGCTAGCCTCTTGATGGCTCGAGCCTCTCCGATTGTAGATTCTCTGCATCTCGGTCGCGAGGATGTCGATAGCAACAATTCCTACTATGACAAAGGCTGCTTCGTCAGAGATAGTTCTAAAACCACTGATGGTCCTTATAGCGCAGAGTCTGTAGGCTGATGTAAGTTTCCTCCTTGTTTCTTTGGTCGCGAAAGCCCCCGCCCAAACCGGAACCGCATAAAGAAGGACTGAGCTGACAACTCTGGATAGTAGGATCCTCCTAGCGTATCCAGGTCCTCCAATGTTGGGCATTATCCTTGAGAGTGCTGCCTGAAGTCGTGACGCTTTTTTGCTCGAATAATCAACATGCTGTTTAAACCGCAGTCTATTGTCGAGCATTACTCCTAGGTATTTGATTGCTTCTTTGGATTTGATGATTTGGGTTCCAACCTGTACATTCATATATTCCACAGATTTCCGACTGGTTATTAGAACAGCTTCAGTTTTGTGGTCAGCTAATTCTAAACCGGCGGATCCTAGCCAGCTTTTGATTTGACTGATTGCCACATTTGTAGCTGATTCTACTTCACTGATTTGTTTTGCTACTGTAACAACAGCGATGTCGTCAGCAAATCCAATTATATTCACTTTAGGTGGCAGTGGTAGTCGTAAAACTCCGTCGTACATTATATTCCGTAATAATGGGCCCAGCACCGATCCTTGCGGGACCCCAGCTGTAACAACGTAGTACTTCACTCCTTCGTCGGTATCATACCTCAGTTTCCTGTTGGTAAAGTAGCTCGCCATTATCTCTGCAGAAAGTAAGATGGTGTATCCATCCTAGCAAGAGATCTTCTTATAGTGGGCCAGTCTGCCGAATTAAACAGACTGGCCCAGGCAGAGGCTATCGCTGCAATAGCGTGTGTATGTGAGTATATGGGCGCGCTGTTTTGAACTTTAGTGTGTGATCTCTTCTGGAGTAAAAATTGCCAATGCCAAATCTAAGACATTTTCAAACCTTCATGCTATTAAGAGATTTGGCAATATACGCGACCATATGTACACATAATACATACGTACATACAGTCATAGAAACATTGTAATATTTTTTTTATTTTATTAAATGAGATTTTGTTGATCGTTGTTTATTTGTCCACATTTTAGAATGTTTTGATAGATAGAAAATAAACCCTTAACAGAGTTAAGGGAATACTCATACTTTAAGTCTATTTTCCTACCTTTTAGAAGGTGTGTTTCGAGAAATACTTCAGGTAATTAAATATCGCTAGAAGTTGGCGAATCTACCGGTTTGGATGAAATCCGGCCAGAAATGCTAAAGGCTTTTGGTAAAGAGTGAGTGCAATGACTCTCACGTGTTATTAAAGTGGCATGGGAATGCGGTGAAACACCTGGTGATTGGCAAATGGGAGTGATTGTCCCTCTTTGTAAACAAGGGGGCAAAAGATTGCGCCAACTACACGGGTATATTTATTTTAAGTATCCCTGGAAAAGTCTTTGCTAAAGTGTTAGAGACACGTGCCAAAGCTTTGGTTGAGGATAGTTTAGGGGATAAACAATGCATTTTTTGTCCCGGTAGAAGCAGGGCCGACCAGTTATACACTCTCAGAATGATTCTTGAAAAGGCCTGGGAGCATGCTGAACCTGTATACACCTGTTTTGTTTATTTGGCGAAATCATGTGTTAGACTATGATAAGGGTGATTCGGTATATACATACATATATACAAATTATAGAAGCTGTGTTCGGGTAAATGGCGGTAAATCAATACCCTTCATTGTGGGGGTTGGGCAGGGTGCCAAGGGTGCCTTTTGTCACCTTGCCTCTTCATTGTATATATGGACTGGATGCTGCAGTGCAGCTGTGGCAGAGAATGTTGCAAAGTGGGGGACTTAAGGATTAGTCATCCTCTCTTTGGGGATGATTTTGTCATCCTTGTTCGTTTGTCGGAAGTATTGATTGTTTCCATAACGCCTATTCAGTACACTCTGCATGTTTGTAGAGTCTCAATGAAACAGGCGGATACGTTTAAGTATCTCGGGGTCTTATTCACGAGTGATGGAAAAAGCAATGTCGAGTTATTCTACAGAAATGGTCGAACTGGATAAATTTTGAGAGAGTTTGGTCAATCTGTTACAAGGAAGGCCGAACTTACCTATAGTGTTCCAACCTAATTATCCGTTTTTAACTTGGTATATGTTCCAACTCTCACCTACAGTTGCGGATACAAGCTGCTGAAAGAGGTTCCTTCGCGGTGATGCGTAACACCAGAGTACGCGAGGCACTCAATGTAGAGCAGCTACTTTTTCGAACGGAAGGATTTATGCTTTGACGGTTTCGTCGCGTAGAGCGTGTCCCCAGCTGGTTTCCAAGACGTGTCATGATTTCCGCATCATCAAGTTAGCGACCCCTCGGTAGGCCTATAAATAGATGGTTGGCTCAAGTCCAACATCTCTCTTGGAGCCGTCTAGGGATTTCTCCAGATGAGTTGGAGTCGACGACGGAGGTTCAAAAATGATGGAGAGTGCACCTAATTATCCTACCCTCGCGACCTTCATAAAGGATTAGCGGGTGAACTATTTTAATGGTTGGTTGGTTGTTGGTTGGTTGTTGGTTGGTTGGTTGTTGGTTGGTTGGTTGTTGGTTGATTGGTTGTTGATTGGTTGTTGGTTGGATGTCGGTTCGATGTTGGTTGGATGTTGGTTGGATGTTGGTTGGATGTTGGTTGGATGTCGGTTCGATGTTGGTTGGATGTCGGTTCGATGTTGGTTGGTTGTTGGTTGGTTGGTTGGTTGGTTGTTGGTTGGATGTCGGTTCGATGTCGGTTCGATGTCGGTCCGATGTTGGTTCGATGTCGGTTCGATGTCGGTCCGATGTCGGTCCGATGTTGGTTGTTGGTTGGTTGGTTGTTGGTTGATTGGTTGTTGATTGGTTGTTGGTTGGATGTCGGTTCGATGTTGGTTGGATGTTGGTTGGATGTCGGTTCGATGTTGGTTGGATGTCGGTTCGATGTTGGTTGGTTGTTGGTTGGTTGGTTGGTTGGTTGTTGGTTGGATGTCGGTTCGATGTCGGTTCGATGTCGGTTCGATGTCGGTTCGATGTTGGTCCGATGTCGGTCCGATGTCGGTCCGATGTTGGTTCGATGTCGGTCCGATGTTGGTCCGATGTCGGTCCGATGTCGGTCCAACATCGGTCCAATGTCGGTCCGATGTCGGTCCGATGTTGGTTCGATGTCGGTCCGATGTTGGTACGATGTCGGTCCGATGTCGGTCCAACATCGGTCCGATGTCGGTCCAACATCGGTCCGATGTCGGTCCAACATCGGTCCGATGTCGGTCCAACATCGGTCCGATGTCGGTCCAACATCGGTCCGATGTCGGTCCAACATCGGTCCGATGTCGGTCCAACATCGGTCCGATGTCGGTTCGATGTCGGTCCAACATCGGTCCGATGTCGGTCCGATGTCGGTCCAATGTCGGTCCGATGTTGGTCCGATGTCGGTCCGATGTTGGTTCGATGTCGGTCCGATGTTGGTCCGATGTTGGTCCGACGTCGGTCCGATGTTGGTCCGATGTCGGTTCGATGTCGGTCCGATGTCGGTCCGATGTTGGTTTGATGTCGGTTCGATGTCGGTCCGATGTCGGTTCGATGTTGGTCCGATGTCGGTCCGATGTCGGTCCAACATCGGTCCGATGTCGGTGCGATGTCGGTGCGATGTCGATCCAACATCGGTCCGATGTCGGTGCGATGTCGGTGCGATGTCGGTCCGATGTCGGTTCGATGTCGGTCCAATGTTGGTCCGATGTCGGTTCGATGTCGGTCCGATGTCGGTCCGATGTTGGTCCGATGTTGGTCCGATGTCGGTTCGATGTCGGTCCGATGTTGGTCCGATGTCGGTCCGATGTCGGTTCGATGTCGGTCCGATGCAATGTCGATGGATGTCGGTTGGTTGTTGGTTGGATGTTGGCTGGATGTCGGTTGGATGTTGGTTGGATGTCGGTTCGATGTTGGTTGGATGTTGGCTGGAGTTGGTTGGTTGTTGGTTGGTTGTTGATTGGATGTTGGTTGGTTGTTGGTTGGTTGTTGGTTGGTTGGATGTTGGTTGTTGGTTGTTGGTTGTTGGTTGTTGGTTTGTTGGTTGGTTGGTTGTTGGTTGGTTGTTGGTTGGTTGATTGGTTGTTGGTTGGTTGTTGGTTGGTTGTAGGTTGGTTGTTGGATGTTGGTTGGTTGTTGGTTGGATGTTGGTTGTTGGTTGGTTGGATGTTGGTTGTTGGTTGTTGGTTGTTGGTTGTTGGTTGTTGGTTTGTTGGTTGGTTGGTTGTTGGTTGGTTGTTGGTTGGTTGTTGGTTGGTTGATTGGTTGTTGGTTTGTTGTTGGTTGGTTGTTGGTTGGTTGTTGGATGTTGGTTGGTTGTTGGTTGGTTGTTGGTCCGATGTTGGTCCGATGTTGGTCCGACGTCGGTCCGATGTTGGTCCGATGTCGGTTCGATGTCGGTCCGATGTCGGTCCGATGTCGGTCCGATGTTGGTTCGATGTCGGTCCGATGTTGGTACGATGTCGGTCCGATGTTGGTCCGATGTTGGTCCGATGTCGGTCCGATGTCGGTTCGATGTCGGTCCGATGTTGGTCCGATGTCGGTCCGATGTCGGTCCAACATCGGTCCAATGTCGGTCCGATGTCGGTCCGATGTTGGTTTGATGTCGGTTCGATGTCGGTCCGATGTCGGTTCGATGTCGGTCCGATGTCGGTTCGATGTCGGTACGATGTTGGTCCGATGTCGGTCCGATGTCGGTTCGATGTCGGTCCGATGTTGGTCCGATGTCGGTCCGATGTCGGTCCAACATCGGTCCAATGTCGGTCCGATGTCGGTCCGATGTCGGTTCGATGTCGGTCCGATGTTGGTCCGATGTCGGTCCGATGTCGGTCCAACATCGGTCCAATGTCGGTCCGATGTCGGTCCAACATCGGTCCAATGTCGGTCCGATGTCGGTCCGATGTCGGTCCGATGTTGGTTCGATGTCGGTCCGATGTTGGTACGATGTCGGTCCGATGTCGGTCCAACATCGGTCCGATGTCGGTCCGATGTCGGTCCAACATCGGTCCAATGTCGGTCCGATGTCGGTCCGATGTCGGTCCGATGTCGGTCCGATGTCGGTCCAACATCGGTCCAATGTCGGTCCGATGTCGGTCCGATGTCGGTTCGATGTCGGTCCGATGTTGGTCCGATGTCGGTCCGATGTCGGTCCAACATCGGTCCAATGTCGGTCCGATGTCGGTCCAACATCGGTCCAATGTCGGTCCGATGTCGGTCCGATGTCGGTCCGATGTTGGTTCGATGTCGGTCCGATGTTGGTACGATGTCGGTCCGATGTCGGTCCAACATCGGTCCGATGTCGGTCCGATGTCGGTCCAACATCGGTCCAATGTCGGTCCGATGTCGGTCCGATGTCGGTTCGATGTCGGTTCGATGTCGGTCCGATGTCGGTTCGATGTCGGTCCGATGTTGGTCCGATGTCGGTCCGATGTCGGTTCGATGTCGGTCCGATGTTGGTCCGATGTCGGTTCGATGTCGGTCCGATGTCGGTTCGATGTCGGTCCGATGTTGGTCCGATGTCGGTCCGATGTCGGTCCGATGTTGGTTCGATGTCGGTCCGATGTTGGTACGATGTCGGTCCGATGTCGGTCCAACATCGGTCCGATGTCGGTTCGATGTCGGTCCAACATCGGTCCGATGTCGGTCCGATGTTGGTTCGATGTCGGTCCGATGTTGGTACGATGTCGGTCCGATGTCGGTCCAACATCGGTCCGATGTCGGTTCGATGTCGGTCCAATGTCGGTCCGATGTTGGTCCGATGTCGGTCCGATGTCGGTTCGATGTCGGTCCGATGTTGGTCCGATGTCGGTCCGATGTCGGTCCGATGTTGTTGGTTGTTGGTTGTTGGTTGTTGGTTTGTTGGTTGGTTGGTTGTTGGTTGGTTGTTGGTTGGTTGTTGGTTGGTTGATTGGTTGTTGGTTGGTTGTTGGTTGGTTGTTGGTTGGTTGTTGGATGTTGGTTGGTTGTTGGTTGGTTGTTGGTTGGTTGTTGGTTGGATGTTGGGTGGTTGTTGGTTGGTTGGATGTTGGTTGGTTGTTGGTTGGTTGTTGGTTGGTTGGTTGGTTGTTGGTTGGTTGTTGGTTGGTTGTTGGTTGATTGGTTGTTGGTTGGTTGGTTGTTGGTTGGTTGTTGGTTGGTTGGATGTTGGTTGTTGGTTGGATGTTGGTTGGTTATTGGTTGGTTGTTGGTTGTTGGTTGGTTGGTTGGTTGGTTGGTTGGTTGGTTGGTTATTTGGTTGGTTGGTTGGTTGGTTGGTTGGTTATTTGGTTGGCTGGTTGTTGGTTGGTTGTTGGTTGGATGTTGGTTGGTTGGATGTTGGTTGGATGTTGGTTGGTTGTTGGTTGGTTGTTGGTTGGTTGGTTGGTTGTTGGTTGGTTGTTGGTTGGTTTGTTGTTGGTTGATTGGTTGTTGGTTGGTTGGTTGTTGGTTGGTTGTTGGTTGGTTGGATGTTGGTTGTTGGTTGGATGTTGGTTGGTTGTTGGTTGGTTGGTTGGTTGGTTATTTTTTTGGTTGGTTGTTGGTTGGTTGTTGGTTGGATGTTGGTTGGTTGGATGTTGGTTGGTTGTTGGTTGGTTGTTGGTTTGTTGTTGGTTGGTTGGATGTTGGTTGTTGGTTGGATGTTGGTTGGTTGTTGGTTGGTTATTGGTTGGTTGTTGGTTGTTGGTTGGTTGGTTGGCTGGTTGGTTGGTTATTTGGTTGGTTGGTTGGTTGTTGGTTGGATGTTGGTTGGTTGGATGTTGGTTGGTTATTTGGTTGGTTGTTGGTTGGTTGTTGGTTGGATGTTGGTTGGTTGGATGTTGGTTGGATTTTGGTTGGTTGTTGGTTGGTTGTTGGTTGGTTGGTTGGTTGTTGGTTGGTTGTTGGTTGGTTGGTTGTTGGTTGATTGGTTGTTGGTTGATTGGTTGTTGGTTGTTGGTTGTTGGTTGTTGGTTGTTGGTTGTTGGTTTGTTGGTTGGTTGGTTGTTGGTTGGTTGTTGGTTGGTTGTTGGTTGGATGTTGGGTGGTTGTTGGTTGGTTGGATGTTGGTTGGTTGTTGGTTGGTTGTTGGTTGGTTGGTTGGTTGTTGGTTGGTTGTTGGTTGGTTGTTGGTTGATTGGTTGTTGGTTGGTTGGTTGTTGGTTGGTTGTTGGTTGGTTGGATGTTGGTTGTTGGTTGGATGTTGGTTGGTTATTGGTTGGTTGTTGGTTGTTGGTTGGTTGGTTGGTTGGTTGGTTGGTTGGTTGGTTATTTGGTTGGTTGGTTGGTTGGTTGGTTGGTTATTTGGTTGGCTGGTTGTTGGTTGGTTGTTGGTTGGATGTTGGTTGGTTGGATGTTGGTTGGATGTTGGTTGGTTGTTGGTTGGTTGTTGGTTGGTTGGTTGGTTGTTGGTTGGTTGTTGGTTGGTTTGTTGTTGGTTGATTGGTTGTTGGTTGGTTGGTTGTTGGTTGGTTGTTGGTTGGTTGGATGTTGGTTGTTGGTTGGATGTTGGTTGGTTGTTGGTTGGTTGGTTGGTTGGTTATTTTTTTGGTTGGTTGTTGGTTGGTTGTTGGTTGGATGTTGGTTGGTTGGATGTTGGTTGGTTGTTGGTTGGTTGTTGGTTTGTTGTTGGTTTGTTGTTGGTTGGTTGGATGTTGGTTGTTGGTTGGATGTTGGTTGGTTGTTGGTTGGTTATTGGTTGGTTGTTGGTTGTTGGTTGGTTGGTTGGCTGGTTGGTTGGTTATTTGGTTGGTTGGTTGGTTGTTGGTTGGATGTTGGTTGGTTGGATGTTGGTTGGTTATTTGGTTGGTTGTTGGTTGGTTGTTGGTTGGATGTTGGTTGGTTGGATGTTGGTTGGATTTTGGTTGGTTGTTGGTTGGTTGTTGGTTGGTTGGTTGGTTGTTGGTTGGTTGTTGGTTGGTTGGTTGTTGGTTGATTGGTTGTTGGTTGGTTGGTTGTTGGTTGGTTGTTGGTTGGTTGGATGTTGGTTGTTGGTTGGATGTTGGTTGGTTGTTGGTTGGTTATTGGTTGGTTGTTGGTTGTTGGTTGGTTGGTTGGTTGGTTGGTTGGTTGGTTGGTTGGTTATTTGGTTGGTTGGTTGGTTGGTTGGTTGGTTGGTTGGTAGTGCTTCAAAAAGAGCTCAATTAGCGCTATTGCGCCATTTGGATATCACAAAACTCGTGCACACCTGGTTGTATGATGGAGAATTCGGTTCAAGAAGATGGATATGCTAGACCCAGCCTGTCGAGTTTAGGTAAAGAATGAGGGCTCCAATCCTTTTGTCAGATATATCTCCCAGGTCGTCGTAGAAGGATTTACCTAGGGTACGCTGTCTGGTTCTCGCTAGGACTGGGCATCTGTAAAGAAAATGAAAATAGATTCTCTCTCATTAGAATTTCTGCAGAAGGTATTATGGGGGATGCCAAGTTTGACTGCACAGTCTCCTATCGGCCAATGACCTGTAATGATGGCTATGATTCTGGTAATATCTGGTCTTGATCTGCTAAGCAACTGATTTGATTTAAGTTTGTTATAGATGGGTCGTGCCTTTCTTGATATAACGCAGCTAGAAAGTTATTTCCGCCCATGGTTAGCTAGCTTTAAGAAGTGGTTGAGAATGTTACCTTTAACGACTCCCAGAGAGTCGCTAAGGGCTAACCCTTGCCTGGCCAGATCATCCGCTCTCTCATTTCCCTCGAAGTTATTGTGTCCAGGGACCCTGATGAGTGCGATTTTCAATTGAGCGCCGAGTTTGTTTAGCTTTTGCTGGCATTGGTCTACCAGTTTTGAAGATGTGATAGCTGAATCAATAGCTTTGATAGTAGCTTGGCTATCACTGAAGATAGCAAAACTGCAGTTGAGAGTTGGGAGGGCATTCAGTATGCGGCAAGCCTCACCAATCACGAGAAGCTTTGCTTGAAAGACGCTGCCGAAATTCGATAAACGGAAAGACTTCGAGACATTAGCTAGTGAGAAATATTTTTCGCATACAACCCCGCAAAAACCAAAACAACCGCTCTCCGCCGCCAATAATACTGCAATTCTCTGATCAGCGAGAGAGAGACTCTGTGTTACGTGCTGCAGCACTCTATCGAAAACAACAACAAAAAGAGCTCTGTCTCCGTGATCTGGGGATCGATTCTCATGCCAGCTGCTTTATCAACCAAAGCCTAACAAAGAAAAATCGCGACATTCTACGCTCAGCTGTGCAGCTTAAAAATAAGAAAAAGATTTTCGCCGCGTATTCCAAGGTGGGCCTAGTCTATGTCAAACTTAAAAAGGATGGAAGAAGCTTCGTTATTCAGAACCAAGAAACACTTGAAGCCGTCACCGAACAAAAACGTAATGAGATCAACATCATTCATGAGTCTACAGAGTTGCCGATATAGTTTTTCGTCACAATACTTTTTTATGAATTTAATCACTTGCTTGCCTTTTTATTCTATTATTTGTCTTACTATTTTTATTCGTTTTCTCTTCATTCTAACTTTTCCTTATCTAATCCTTATGTCGTATGATTTTAATGTAATTTCAATGGCCATGGTAAGTAATTTCAATTTTGTTAATTCCTTTTTAATTGATCAATTAAATAGTGCTCCTAATTTTTCTATAAAAAATACATGTACACACCATGAATATGGGTAGTGTGTCATATGGTGGGGGGACCACGGCTGCTGGGGTGAATGGGAATCTGGCTAATATGATTCGGGTTCTTCAGGCACAATGTAAGGGTCTTCATATTTGCCATCTAAACGCTCAAAGCCTGTACCCTAAAATCGATGAACTTAGGCATATATTCGTTAACTCCAAAATTGATATCATCTGTATTTCTGTATCAACATGGTTTCATCCAGAAATATCTAACGATACCTATAAAGTAGAGGGATTTGAGCTTTTTCGGTCTGACAGGGTCGGTCGCATCGGAGGTGGGGCTGCAATGTACGTACGCAATACGTTCAAATATAATCTTGTATCTAAGTCATACACAGGTTGCGCTGTTGATTACATATTTTTGGATATAGCATGTAACCAAGAAAAATTAACAGTAGGTGTCACTTACAGACCAAACAACTCTATATCACTTGAACCACTCTATAACATCTTAGAGGAGATAGCCTGCAAAGCTACTAACATAGTAATATGTGGCGATCTAAACTGTAACCTTTTAAACATACCTCGCTCAGTTAGCTTCCTAGAGCATATGAAATCGTTTGATTTAAGTCCTGTAAACTCGTCTACCCCTATTCATTTTTCATGCACAGCATCGACTCTCATCGGTACAATTTTTGTATCCGATAAAGATAAGACATTACTATACAGCCAACTCGCAGCTCCAGGTTTCTCAAAGCATGACCTGCTCTTCTTAACTTATCGTTTTCAAAACAAGTACATCGAATCTAAAGTCACGTTCAGAGATTTTCATAACCTAAACTACACAGCACTACAACTAGATACTGTCAACACAAATTGGGAGCGAATCTACCAGATGCCCTCGGTTTATGATCAAACGCAATTCTTACAAGACAAAATAGTCTCACTTTTTAATAAACACCTACCGTTAAAAACAAAAATTGTTAAATACTCTTCACCCCAGTGGCTAACTCCCAATATTCTACAGCTCATAAAAAAGCGTGATGATGCGTACAAAACCTCGAAAAAATACAGGATTGGCGAGTTTCTCAATATATATCGCTCACTCCGTAACCAAATAGTATCTAAAATTCGAACTGCTAAGCGGATATTCTATAACAGGAAATTTGGTAGTTGTTTGTCGGGTAAAGAAGTGTGGCAACAAATCCGTGATATTGGATTAGGAAAGCAAAAACCAAAAACCCCTGATAGCATCGACTGCGACCAGCTTAACTTGAAATTTCTAGCATCAACTAATTCTGCTTCAGGAAGCAAAATCATCTTGGACCAGACACCGGACGATATCAGAGAGTCATACTATGATTTCACAAGGTTACGCGAGGAGGACGGTGCAGAAGCTATTTTATCTATCACATCAAATGCGATGGGACTTGACGAGGTCCACCCGAAATTCGTTAAGATTCTACTTCCATACATATTACGGTTCATAACCTATATCTTCAACTCCATTTTAACGACATCTGTTTTTCCCAAGCAGTGGAAGGAGGCTAAAGTCATCCCCATTCCAAAGAAATCGATTGGAAATGCGATAGAATACCGACCAATCTCAATTTTACCATTTCTTTCAAAAGTATTTGAGAAAACTTTATTACTGCAAATTCAAAACTACCTTTTGAGTGACAAACTTCTCAGTGAAGAACAATCTGGCTTCCGCCAAAAACGGCGTTGTAAGACTGCTTTATTATTGGTCGTGAATGAAATTAGAAAAGCTGTAGATAAAAACCATGCTACAATCCTAACCTTACTCGACTTCTCGAAAGCGTTCGATACAGTCAATCACTCTATCCTTTGCTCAAAACTGAGAAAAGAGTTTAAGTTTTCATTGTCTTCGACAAGACTAATTTTCTCCTATTTACAAGGCAGGCAGCAACGAGTTGTAGCGGGTGAACGGTTCTCATGTTCCACGGAAGTCAAGTGCGGAGTGCCGCAAGGCTCGATTCTTGGACCAATACTCTTATCCCTCTATGTAAATGAACTGCCCAAAATTGTCACGCATAGCTCCATCCACCTATTTGCTGATGACGTCCAGATTCACCTAAGTCGTCCTCTAAATCTGATCAATGAAGCCACTATGTTGACGAATGAAGATCTTCAGCGTATACTTGACTGGTCAACTAAGAATGATCTAAGACTGAATGCTCAAAAGTCAAAAGTCATCGTGATATATAAACGAAAACTAGATCTATCTTCTGTTCCAATAATTCAACTAGCCCAAAGCCCAATAGAGTATGTTGCCTCCGTCAAAAACCTTGGATTGATCTTCAATCAAACCCTAACCTGGTCCACTCACTTAAATGCCACTATAGGTAAAGTGTATGGTCGACTACGTGCTCTGTGGGCTACACAACTTTTTATCCCTACAAAGACAAAGTTACTGCTGGCGAAAACCCTTCTTCTGCCGATTCTGCTATATTGTTGTGAGATTTTTTGTTGTCCAGATTATGCCTCCAAAAAGAAACTCAATGTCACTTTTAACAATATCGCCCGTTTTGTCTTTAATCTAAAGAGATATGATCACGTCTCCTTCTATTCCAAACAAATCAGCGGCTATACTTTTGACAATCTGCTTAAATATAAAACCATATGTCTGTTGCACGAAATCATGCAAACTAAGCAGCCGGAATATTTATATAATAGGCTACGTTTCCTGCAATCAGGTAGATCGTGTATGCTCCTACAAACAAGATACGCCTGCTTAACTTCGGAACGTCAGTTTTTCGTCAATTCCATTCGACTGTGGAACTCCCTGCCCATCAATATTAGAAAAATTAGAAGCACGAATAATTTTAGATCCTCTCTCTTAAAATTTCTTAATCTTTTCTTTTTTTTCTCTCTATCTATATATTATGTACGATATATCTAGTTTCTTTTAATTCAACATCTTTAATGTTTGACTATAGTTTTCTGTATACCGCTATTCATTATTTTTATGTTCTATTTGCACATGTACATATATCTAATATAACAATTAAGGCTTGCAAAATTTATAAGAAGCTTGTTATCTTCCTATTGTAAGCAATTTCCATTAATAATAAATTGAAATTGAAATACCCCTACACAGTCAAAAGAAAAAGACTGACAAGAGCCTAAGGAATGTGATTCCGACTGTTTGGAACACTGGAGTGAGGAGCGAAAAACCTGCTCATGTCTTCTGGGTTTAACGAGCACTTTAGTTTACCTTTATCCTTAGTTACAGATATCTCCATAGCTCTTTCGAACTCAGTGTAGGAGCAAGTTTTTTCAGTAAATGTATCCTCTGAGACGAACGGATTACAGCAGTGACATTATTTCGAGCAATTGTGTATTGCCTCCTGTTGAACTCTGTCGAATTTCGTTTATATGACCTATAAAATCGCTCTCTCTCCCTAATAAGCAATTCAATTTCATTATTATACCAAGGGCAACATTTAGTTTTAACCCGTTTAGTAATAATAGGAACGTAATCGTTGTGGGCAAAATCGCATCATCACCTCCACGCGGTGCCCGCTGGATAGCTATCTGATAGTGAACTAACGATGAGCGTATGCTGAGTCTGACGATATATGTGCAGCTGAACACTCAGACCTGCATAAGCACATCTGGGTGAACTTCAGCGCGCATATGTCTAACCGGACGAGGCATCTCTTGTTGACCTGATCGGCTGAAATATGCGTCTCAGAAGTCTAGCAAGAGGTCCTCAGAAGGAGGACGTGCGGCGGACGAATTCTCTCGATGGAATCAACGGTGACGTCTACAGACCAGCGGATACCTTACTGGAGCTACTTCAACATATTTGGAGCTAAGGTCTGTAAGGATTTTCAATACTACGTCAGGGTATTGAAAAAGAGATGGTGGCGGATGAACCCTTAATGGGCCAACGGCAGCGCTCATATCCCCGAAGTGGGTTATTGGCATCGGTGTATCCGGCCTCTTGTCCTAGGGGTACAAAAAAAAAGGATCTGGCCCTCCAGGTTGGGGGTTGTGCCGTCGGGTTAACTTCCCTACCACGTAAAAAAATGTTCGGTTACGAAGCAACCAACAGCCTCGGATACGGATGATCTTACTGTTGACGACCCATGCAAACGTAAAAGGGACAACGATCTTCGTGTCTGCACATGGAATGTTAGGTCCCTCTACAAACCACGTGCAGCCGAACAACTTGCGGAGGCCCTAGAGTGTCTCAAAGCAGACATTACCGCCATCCAAGAAGTGCGATGGGATGGGCCGGGCAAAAGGAGTATGAAAAACTGCGACATCTACTACAGCGATTGCTACAGACAAAAAGGACAGCGTCTATTCGGGTGCGGATTTGTCATTGGAGACAGACTTAGGCAAGAAGTCTTGAGTTTCCGGCATGTGAACGAGCGCCTCATGACTATCCGTATCAAGGCTAAATTTGCCAACATTAGCCTAATATGCGTTCACGCCCCTCACGAGGAGAAGGACGACACGACAAAGGATGACTTCTACCAGCTCTTGGACAAGACGTATGAGCAATGCCCTAGCCACGACGTTAAAATTATCCTAGGCGACTTTAACGCAAAGCTAGGAAGAGAGGAAGTCTTTAGTAGCGTGGTCGGAAAGCACAGCCTGCACGACAACACTTCCGGCAACGGACTCAGGCTAATCGACTTTGCGGCGGGGCGAAACTTTGTTGTAGCTAGTACGCGGTTCCCACGTCTCGATATTCACAAAGGAACATGGCTCTCCTTTGATCGAAAAATCGTCAACCAAATCGATCACATTGCGATCGATGCAAGGCACTCTTCCAGTATTCTGGGTGTCCGGACTTTCCGAGGAGCCAACGTGGACTCGGATCACTACCTAGTTGTAGCCAAGGTACGGATGCGGATATCCACAACGGAGCGAAATCAGCGAAATGCTGTGAGGAAATTTGGCGTCGAAAAGCTACAATCGCAAGAGACCGCCAGAACCTTTGCCGATCGTGTTTCTTCTAATCTCAATCTTAGTCCTATGCCGCCAGCAGCAAATGCGGAAGACCAGTGGCAGCGTTGCCAAAAAGCCATCAGAGATGCCGCCTCTGATGTACTGGGTTTCTCTCGCCCACCACAACGAAACCCCTGGTTTGATGAGGAATGCCGGCAAGCACATGCAGCAAAACAAGAGGCGTACAAAGCGGCGCTGCATAGAAGGACTAGAGCTGCTTACGAGCTCTACGTGCGCAGGAGAAAAGAGGAACATCGACTTGTCAGAAAGAAGAAAAAAGAGCATGAGAAGCGCTCGATCGAGGAGATTGAGAGACTTTATTGCAGGAATAATGTTCGAAAATTTTACCAAAGGGTAAAAAGAACATGCCAGGGTTTCAAAGCCAGAACAGAAGCCTGCAGGGACGAAAATGGCAACATAGTAGTAGAATCGCAGTCGGTGCTGAGGATATGGAAGGAACACTTCTGCAGACTGTTAAACGGCGATGATGACCAATATTCCGCTGTCAGGCAGAATGAGCCATTCAACAGTGACGATGGCAGTCAAAATTCCCGTCAACCCGATCATAATGAAGTGAGGATAGCGATATCTAAACTCAAATCCAACAAAGCTGCTGGAGCCGACGGCCTTGCCGCTGAACTCTTCAAGGCAGGAGGAGATGAGTTGGTAAAGAGCATGCACCAGCTCATCTGTAAAATCTGGTCGGACGAAAGTATGCCCGATGAATGGAACCTCAGCATCGTTTGCCCGATCCTGAAGAAAGGAGACCCTCTGAACTGCGCCAACTACAGAGGTATAAGTCTCCTAAATATCGCATATAAGATCCTGTCTGCCGTACTATGTGAACGCCTAAAACCGATCGTCAACAACCTGATAGGTCCTTATCAGTGCGGTTTCAGGCCGGGAAAGTCCACCATTGACCAAATATTCACACTACGGCAGATCTTGAAAAAACCCATGAATATAAAATCGATACGCACCACCTTTTCATCGATTTCAAAGTTGCTTATGATAGCGTGTATAGAGACGAGTTATACAGAGCCATGTCTAGTCTTGGCATCCCTGCCAAGCTCGTCCGTTTGTGCAGAATGACGATGGAGAACTCTCGCTGCTCCATCAAAGTCGGTAAGAACATCACCGAACCGTTCGATGTCAGGAAAGGTCTTAGACAAGGCGACGCGCTATCATGCGATCTCTTTAACATAATACTTGAGAGAATTGTACGAAACTCACAAGCCAACCCCGGAGGTACAATCTTCTTCAAGTCTGTACAACTACTCGCTTATGCCGATGACATTGACATAATCGGAAGAACTCAGCGGGCCGTCAATGGGGCATTTACGAGTATTGAGATCGAGACAGCAAAGATGGGTCTAGCGGTCAATGAAAGCAAAACAAAATATATGCTGTCTACAAAAAAGGACACCCAACATCGGCGTCTTGGGCAGAACGCCACAGTAGACAGATACAATTTTGAGGTAGTAAAGGTTTTTGTCTACCTAGGCTCTATGGTCAGCTCCGCAAATGACATGAGTGGAGAGATCACACGAAGAATTACTCTTGCCAATCGTTGTTTCTATGGGCTAAAACGGCAATTGAGTAGCAAAGCCCTATCTCGAACTACTAAGGTAACTCTTTTTAAGACATTAATCATCCCAGTCCTGCTGTATGGCGCAGAGGCATGGGCTTTGAAAAAACCGGATGAGGATGCCCTTGGTTATTTCGAAAGAAAAGTTCTTCGAGCGATCTTTGGTCCCGTCTGCATAGACGGTGAGTGGAGGAGAAGGTACAATGCCGAACTATACGGCCTGTACAAGGACATCGACTTAGCCAGAAGAGTTCACATACAGCGACTAAGATGGCTGGGTCATTTAGAGCGGATGGAGCCCAACGTTCCCGCTAAGAAAGACTTCGAATCCAACCCGGACGGACGGCGCAGTAGAGGACGACCTCGCGGTAGGTGGCGCAAACAAGTGGAGGGGGACCTCAACCAACTTGGCGTGCGCAACTGGAGGCAGCTGGCTCGTAACCGTGCTGGCTGGAGAGGTTTGTTGGTTGAGGCCCAGGTCCACCCCGGACTGTAGCGCCATCTAAGTAAGTAAGTAAGTAAGTAAGTAATCGTTGTAAAGCCTGTTCACAATGGTATTACAAATTTCAACTTTGTTACTGATGTCTGGTGTATTATAGATTTCGTGCCAGTAAAAGTCATAGCTGTCCCTTTGAAGGCCCGCGAAATCAAAATTTCGAAATGATCTGTAACTGTAAAATCCACTGTTATGTGTCTCGTAAACATTAAAATCAAGAGAGCAAAATAGAATTTGACGGACCCAACTAGAGTAGAAATTGGGATTACGGTTTTGCTCATTTGAAAGCCGAAGAGGTGTGAAAAGGACCTCAAATCCATCAGAGTTAGTTGGTAGATCACAGTCTTATCTATGCTAAGAATATTAAAACGTCCCTATCAAGTCGAAAGCGGAGCCAGACAATATCCCTTTTCTACATCATGAATCTTATCGGAAGATATTGTCACAATCAGGTCAATCTATTCGATCAATTCTTATTCAACATGCCAAGAAGTTTGAACTTGCCCATCTGGTCGAATCGTGTATGACAAAATCTTTTTTGGGTCCAACAGATACCAACCTGATTTTGAGTGGGTTCTGTAATGAATTTCCTGAAAATTTCCTTGAGGAGCTTTACAACATCATTTTCTCAGACAAACACCTTTCTCAACCCATCCGTTTCTCAATGAAATAGAAATTAAATGTTTTTCGAAAAGAACAAACCAATCCATTAAAACAAATTTCTACGACCTGACTAGTATTCAAATGTTCAAAATTTGGCACATATCATGTGTACAAGTTTGCATAAGTGTGTACGTTCACTTAACAAAATTGAAGATGCTAAACGTGCTCGGCGGTTGCTTCGGGGGTTATCGAGGCGTTAATGGATCTTAAGCTTAACAGTATTTACTCACGCTATTATCATGTCTTTGTTATGTTAATAGGCCCAATAGAAACCCTCCCTAAATTTAACCACAGCAAATACTAATCAAATAGAATTCATATGAAAGAGCTATTAGTACGTGACCGTAAAATCAATTAAAGCCTCTGTGACTGAACCACCTAAAACGAGATCCAATCAATTCGCACGTGATAAATTCCGGCGTTAGTTTGACTTGAAATTTATTGCCTCGACGAGATTTGGGAAGATTGAGAAACTCAGTCAGACCCCCTGGCATAATTACCCTACTCATTCATAAACAGCCACTAAAAGTGCAGATTGTGAAAACTTCCTCACAGCTAATTACTCGTGAGTCGTTCGCATTTGGCACACAGTATCTTTGGAGGCGCAGAACACTGTCAAGGCGCGCAATAAAAAGTTCCCCATGAGCGACGCAGTTAAATTTACGACCACCAAGCTGGCGTTAAAATTGCAAAATGATGATTTATTTTTGTCGTTTTGCATATATTCCAGTTAATTAGTGCAAATTAATTATTTAAAAAAATGAAAATAACGAGGCATGTAGCAACGGGCACTAAGTGGTACGTTTGTTTATCAATCGAGTGACAGAAGGCATGCGTTGATTAATGAAAGTTTTAATTGCTTAAATGCAACAAGACGTAAGAGGTTGAATCTCTCAAGGCAGAACGTAAATCGTGGAGCAGATGGCATGGTCAAGGTCATGTGGTGATCAAAGACTAAGATGTCAGGTGACAAGACCTAGATGCACTTAGCAACGAAATAAATCAGTGGTTTTTATTCCGAATTACGAGGGTCATTTGAAAAGTTTCCGGCCTTATAGACAAACAGTCTTTGAAAAAAGAAAAAAAAAACGTCTTGAGGAACCTTGATTTGAGGAGTTTTTGCAAGAAGCAATGCTCTTGAATAGGATCTTGAATTCCGGTTTCTTGTGAACCGAACCGCTGTGTAAGGATCTTGAATTGGCGAATCTCCTACAGCCAAGAAGTCGTTGAATTCTTGAAGAAGAGAGTAGTGCCGCTTGTTATCGAATCTCAGCGTTTGAGGAACAGGACGACTGCCTGTGAATTTTCCGAGTCGACTAGGTTCTCAGCAACGTCCACGAATTCGAAAAAGTTTCTTGAAGAACAGAACCGCTCAGTGTGAAATTTCTATGTCCACTGAATTTGAATGTGAAAAAAGTTCACTTCGAAAATTAAAATGTCTACTCGATGCGTTCTATACTACTGGAGTACGTTCCACACCTACTTGTGCTGTCGAGAGACGAACGAATAAGATGTCAAATGTCACCAATGCCAAACCACCACAATTCCATACAAATTTCAAGTCATTCCGATGCCGATCAGTACCTTGCTCATGGCAGTCTCTTAAAGTTGACAGGTGACGTTTTCTGTCAACAATGTAAAAAACCACGTCCACGTACCACGTCGTAATAAAGTTCCCTTATTTGAAAGGAAAATAAAACTCACGGGTGGCAACGGTGTAGGGGTAACGTCGTCAATTGCCACGAATGGTTCATGGTTCAAATCCTGATGTCAGCAAACATTTATTTATTTTTCATGAAATATATAAAGTCAGTCCGATCATTTGCGAAAACTTGTGTGAACACTACTGCAAAGGCATAACACTGGCAGTTGAAAAAGTGGTTCGCTCTGTTGGTGATTATTTGCCCAAGACATCGGTTATCGGGGGAAAAATACTGTGAATCAGAAGCAAAGACAAAAAATTATAAAAATCTGCCCAGTTATCTGGATGCCACCCCTGGAGTTTCTCTGATCTGAAGCATAAACAACTGAGCTTCAAACTACTACACCGAATCTTTTCCTCTTTCTCTATCTATCCTTTCTAATGCCCACACTGTGTGTAACATTTTAAGGGTATTCTAACCTTGTGTGCGCAAATTATAAGAAAAAAAAAAGACGAGTTAGTCTCTTCATATACAACCGTCTAACATTGGGTGGCTGAGTACAAACGTGGACGTACCAGAATTTTTGGTGATGGGCGTTCTGGGCGCCTAAAAAGTGTTTCAACTGACGAAATTATGGATTTAGTGCATGGAACTGAGATGGAACATCGAGATTGCTGATGCTTATGGGATATCAAATGAACGAGTGCACAGGATTTAACACGAATATTTGCGTATGAGAAAATTATCCACGCGCTGGGTGCCGCGTTTGTTGACAATTGACCAAAAAACAATGTCGCGCGAGTGCCTTGAGCTGTAGAAAAAAATCCGCCTGAATTTTTGCGACGATTGATAACTGTCGATGAAACCTATATTTTTTGATGTTTTCTAATAAATCTCGACGCACCGAACTCGCTTAGTTTTCAAGATATCGAACTTTAAGAATTGACTTTTGACAACCGATATTTCAAAAGAAACTACCAACAGTGGGTAAGTGGCGCGCTTTTCATTTATTTAAACTCCGCTGCGGTTTAGCCGCTCACGCGACTTCGTCGCGTATGTAAGCAACTATCAGGCCGGCGCCTGGGGCTAAGTCTATTTGAGAATAGTTTTATGCCGACAAACAATGTGTTTTTGCTGCACTCTTGACTGGTAGTTCGACTCTGCGAAGGCATAGCTTGGCAGGCTCGATAAGGCTATACTCGCCGGATTAGGGTGGATTCTTTGCCTTCTAAGTTGAATGCACACAAAAAAAAAAATCATGCCAAGACTTCGACGGTACTTTTAATTAGAATTTGCTCAGAAAAAAAAGGAACTAGGTAGAACGAACGTCTCCATCATGTGGTATACTGCTTAGGACCATTTTACCCTCCCATGTATATACCGCGTATACACTCCACCTGTGATACTCTAAGCTCCAAATATTTTCCGAGTATCCCTAATTGGAATGCTGGTGTATTTTACAGCTTCATACTTCTCTAAAATCCTTTCAGCTTCATCTCAATCACTCAAAAATTAAATTAGCACTTCATGATACTTGTACACGTTATATATTTACTTTTACTAATAAATTCAATGTGGGCGCCGTGGCGTAAGTGGTTAGTGTGTCGGACCACTGCGCGTGAGGTTCCAAGTTCGAATCCCAGAAAACACCAAAAAGTTTTTTCACGGTCCCACCTCTCGCGAACGTCTGACAAACGTCCGAGAGTATTGTTGTCACGAAAAAAGCTTCTCAAAACAAATTGCCCTTCGGATACGGCACTAAACTGAAGGTCCCTTCTATTCCTGTGAAAAATATAACGCACACAACATTAGTTATTTCGAAAAAGCTAGACCCTGGCACTTAAAGAGCTGTTGCGCCAAATATTTATTTATTTGCGTCGTCTTCCGTTGAGTCTCCATATTGGCAGGCTGCACTCTTTACTTTACCCATTTTGTGGAGGTATCGGTTGAAATACCCACGTCCGGTTAGGAATTGAGTGACAAAGCAGTTCACTTTGCCGGGTTCCCACTCTGCCCAAGCCGTGACGTCTGTAATCAGCCTCGCTGTCCACCTGCCCCTCGTTTCAGCGCTCCACCTTCTCTGCCAAGCCTGCTTGGTAAGCTCCTTCGCTTCCGCGACTGCCAGTTCAGCTCCTACTTCCGCCTTCTTGTCGTGGGCGTACTTCCTTTCTGTCGCTAGAAGGTCGGTGGAGGTCACACCCGCAGCTACGAGGACGGCTGGTTCCGACACTGTGCGATAGGAGCTTGCAACTCGGAGAGCTTCTCTCGTCTTTGTACTGCGGCAATTTGCTTTCTGTACTTCTCCTGTCTAAGTGCGTCTGCCCAGATCTCACACTCATACAGAAGAATGGCGTGGGTGATGAACATGAGTAGTCGTCGCCTACTCATTGTTGGGCCTCCGATATTTGCCATAAGCTTACTCAGTGATAACGTGACCTTCGCAGCTCGCTTAGATGCGGACTTAATCTGTTGCCAGAAAGAGAGTTTAGAGTCCAGGGCGATTCCTAGATACCTTACTGCTGGTTTGCTGATTATCACTTCTGGACCTACTCGGAACTCAGCAATGGTCGGGATCCGTTTCCTAGTCAGAAGAACTATCTCTGTTTATTTCCGCGGCGAGACTAAGGCCATGGGCTTCCATCCAGGCGAGTAGTCGTCTCATTACCTCGTTCAGTTTCAGCTGAGCCTCTTCGATGCCCCTTGCGGTAATCACCGCACCGATGTCATGTGCGTACCCGACTAAGAAGGTATCGTCAGGCATCTCCATGCGAAGGATTCCATCGTATGAGATATTCCACAGATCGAGTCCAAGGATTGAGCCCTGTGCTGCTCCAGCAGTGATTTCCTTTCTGTGAGTACCCTCCACGATGTCGTACAGAAGTTCCCTGTCTTTGAGATAGTCCTTCACAATTTGCAAAAGATATTGCGGTATCCGGAAGGTGTTCTCGAGCGCATCTAACATATCTCCTCATCTGGCCGAATTGAAGGCATTCTTCACATCCAGAGCTGCCAGCACGGCGATTCGCCTTGAGTAGTGATTTCCCCTTTGGGTGAGGTGGGTGGTTTTGACTACTTCCTCAATTGCTCCTATCGTGGAGTGGGCTTTTCTGAATCCGTGTTGTCGATCGGATAGGCCACCTGCTCTTTGGATTGCTTCTGTGATTCGAGGCTTTAGCATCTTCTCGAGGAGTTTTCCTGCCGTGTCCAGCATGCACAGAGGTCTGTACGCTGATGGGGAATGCGGGTCTGCTTTTCCCTTGCTTATGAGCACCAAGCGTTGTACCTTCCACTTCTTGAAAAAGATCCCTTCCTTTAAACAGCCGTTATACATACATAGCAGTATATGTGGGCAAGTTTGGGCAACCGTTTTCAATACTTCCGCTCGTATGCCGTCGGGGGCGGGGGCCTTATTGTTCTGAAGAGATTTAGCTGCTAGAATTAGCTCTTCTTCGCTGAACACTGGGATGTCTTGTTGTTGGGCAGGAGAGATCTGCATTGGCCTAACAAGGTGAGCCGGGAAGAGTGTGTCCACTATGTTCTTCATTAGCTCCACGGTCATCGTGGGGGGTGACGCCTGTGCTCCCAATTTTTTCATGACAACCCTATAGCCAAGTCCCCAGGGTTCGCTGTTGATCTCCCGGCGAAGGTCCTTCCACTTTTGTTTCTTGCTCGAATTAAAACTGGGAAGACCTCTTTGAATCCATTGTGTTCCTCATTTGTGCTTCATTTCATAGACAGAATTGTTATCCTGAAGGCTACATATCTAGTAGATTGCTGTTGGGGAATATTGATTGCATTGAACTGGGTGCCTCGGAAATGGTCGATGATTTTGGTGGAATGTCATAATGGACGGTGTTGTTGAAATATGGCATCGGAAAGGTTTCTGTGTGATGGTGGGAGAAACATTTGACAAACAAATCAAATTTGAAATGAAACATTTGATTTGTACAATAGGCCTACAACCACAGTTACTAGGTTCAATTAGGTTTTTTTTTTATGAAAGGTCTTAAGCGTCTTCAGAGACCAATGATTATGCATTTGTAGCATGAAAAACGAGATTAGGGAGTTGAATATGCCCATGGATGGAATAAAGAGAATGCGGGAATGGAACATTTTTGGAAAGGACGGTTCCTTGATGGATGACAGAGCGGGGTAGGTATCTTTTCAGAAGAACTAGAACTAGCCCGGCATAATATTAGTTTGGGGAAATGTACCTCCGTTTATAAAGCCGAGATGCTGCATTGCTGCATGCGTTGGACCACCTGAAAGAATGTCAGGTTGTTGGTAAAAATATTACTATAGCACTGGACACTCAATCAGTGATTAGACGCATGGAACAAACAGATATCAATACATTGAAATGTGTTCAGAAACTTAATGAGTGCTAACTTTGTGGGTGTAAATTTCTGAGAAGATGGGTCTTCGGGAGGATGATACCTGTGAAGTATGCCTGGAGGTAGTTGAGACGGCGGCACATATATTATGCCAATGTGCGGCACTAGCCAGCAGAAGATAAGAGGTCTAGGGGCAGTTGGTAGACCTCTGAGGTTACCTTTCCTTAAGGATTGATCGAAATGATGCTGAGATTCAGTAGCCATAGTGAAATTTTAATCTTGTCTCTATGGTCTCAACGTATGTATCTGTCATCTCATTATACCTCAAACGATGCATTTATCTTCTAAATGATGAAATCAAAAAGTAATTGCGGTTCAATGACAGGGGAAATCGCGTTTTTTTATTTCCTCTAATCACACCACATATTAGCTAACCATCATCGCGATTCGACTTTCCTCTCCCTATTCGTCTTGTCCATGCTCATTTCGGATAGCTAATGCATACTAACAAAAGTAAAACCACGTGTTTCACTAAAAACCGGATTTTTCCCCGCTGGCATTCCCAATGCGTGACGTTTTGGCTCTTCAGTTGAAGTGAAAACGTGCAACCGTACAGGTGACTATTTGTATGTGACTTCTATTTATTTCCTGTTAAATTGCAAGTTCATCGCGCCATGGCCCCCAACACTTGCCATCACCATCCGATTATCGAATCCGAACTCCAAAGTACAAAGCATAGACGACGAGTTGTGCTCTGACGTTTAGCGTGGTTGTAATGACATTCAACTGTCTCTGTCCCTCCCTCTATCTCGTTCCAATGAATTTCTAATAGGCCAAGTTCGAGATGAGTCACGTATGGTGAACCGGCAAAATTGTCGATGAGCACGGTATACTCGTGTGGATAAATTATACAGATACATCTGTTAACAGCGGGATGAGTTGTGAAATACGATTTTTGCTTCTTTGTTATTTTGTCGTGCGGGGAAAACACGATGAATGTGCACTTATGCTGCAAAGCGAGGTAGGGAATCCCGATGCTCATTTATTATTAATTGTACAAGTAACACGTTGAAATCGATTATTCTGCAACGTGAATATGGTCTGATTTAAAGCGATTACCAATTTATTGTGACACATGAGTGATGAGGTAAAATGGTTTAATTTCGAGGTTTACTTTGCAAGCTAATAATAGGTGAACCGAAATACATGAGTGCACTTTAGTAGATTGTCATGGCACGTTGAATTTTTGGTGAAAATTGTTGCACATACGCCACAGTGCACAAGGGTTTTACTGATGAAAATGTAAATTAATTGATAAATGATGGTATTTGCAGAGAAGGCTTATTAAAGACGGATGGAATAATACTTATATGTTTCACAGCAAGTATTTATTTTTGTCTATAATGTAAATGGGAAGTAAATGGTGGACCATCTGTTGGATTCTTTTTGAAATTTGTCATTGAAGAAAGTACAACTGAAACGGCTGCCGTGGCTGGATTGACAGCAGCCCAGCATCTCAACACCATTTTCCAGTATATTGTTGATTGTTTGTAGTAGCATAGAGGGTAATGAACGAGCTGATGATCTTGCAAGGCGGGGATCATCCCTTGCTGAGTTGGCTCTCCTACAGTTGGGGGCTCTCAAGGGAAGTATTTTCGTGCACTTTCTTCCAAAGGCCATCAACAGATGGCACGAATTGCGAAATTGCATCAAGTCTACGTAGCTGTAGTCCAATTACAACTGTGTCAGAACCCAAGATCTATAAAGCAGAAACCGTGCATATATTCTTAGAATTATTGCGATTATTAGATTGGCCCATTGGGATCCACGCGGTCAGACTAGGCATTGCATTCCATGAACATTGCCGCGGCTCTAGGTGGAGATAGAACTCACTAAGCAAACTCTTCTTTGGCAACCTAAAAGAAATATCGGAGAACTAATCCGCTTTCTTAATGCCACAGATTTAAAGACATTTTCTCCAACTTCACATCCTATAAGGTAAAGCATAACATCCTATAAGGTAAAGCGCTAATAAGGTTTCAGCATAGTTTGTGGTTACAGCCACTTCTATCTACCTACCAACGAGTACCTATCTGAACTTTCCGCGTTCTTGCTGAAACCAGAGCCCATCCAAGTCCGAATCGTCCAATTGCGGCCACAAAAAATCAGTTATCATTCTGTTGACGGTGATTTGCCCTTGACATCGGTTACCATGAAAAAAAGTACTGCGAATCAGAAGCAAAGACAAAAAATAAGAAAAATCTCCCCAGTTATCTGGACGCCACCCCCGGAGAATCTCTGAAGCATAAAACAATTGAGCTTCAAGAACCACTACACCAAAAAATCGTTCTCTCTCTCTATCTATCCTTTCCAATGCCCGCACTGTGTGTAAACATGTATTCATATCCTTTGCCTTTAAGTGCGCGCAAATTATAAAAAAAAAAGTACCGTGCAATGTACCGGTTTCATTTTCAAGCAAGTAGGTACCAATAATGGTACACCACTCTAAAACCCATCCCAAACAATCACACTTTGAAGATGCATTGCCTTGTCTACGACTACGTGTGGATTTACGGAAGCCCAAATCCTACAGTTGTGCTTATTGACATACCTACCCTCCGAGATGAAAATTATATCGCTTGGTTCTGGCTGTTTTTTTTTAGATCTGTGTTTATTTATTCTTATATCTTAATCGCCTTGAGGAATATCATGATAATTCTAATTGGAGATAAGGACTAAGCATCTAAGGTATATAACGGCAAAGTTTTATTAAAATCTGTTCAGTAGTTTTTTCGTGATGAGCGCCGGGACACGATCTTCGTTATCATTTTATTATATGTATAGATTACCAATGTCCCTCGGGCTTCTTTGTTGATGAGAAACAGAGGAACTCGATGGATTCTTACGTCTCAACTCTATAACAGAATTATGGACTTCATTCAAATAACAGTAGATGTAGAGACGAAGCTATGCCTTGCGGGACTAAAAATGAACACGGCATGAATTCAAACGCTCAGCCTCCGAAGAAACTTATTAGCTCAAGTATGCGGTAGAGAAAATAGCGAGAATAAATAGAGACGTTCGAAACAAAAAAGGATTTAGCCACTGGACAAGTAAATGCTGCGTTCGAAATGCTATCCAAAGTATGGCGAAGGATCGCAAGCAGCTGAAACATAAAGTTACGACTCCCCGCGCCAACCTTGAATTCATGCAAAATTCGGAAAGTGCCCACTACTATCATTAGAAAGCTGCAAACATTCGTTAACCTTGCCTCCAAAACAGACAAATGATTTTTAGACCGAAACGCATCGCTAACGAACAGCTTTATCAGAGAACGGATAAGGAACCATCCAACGGCGGAAGTTGAATTCGATTGGCTATACATACGAAATATCATATAAATGGTTTTTCCCCCTTCGGGTAGGTAGGCATGCCTGTCGTAAGAGGCGACTAAAATCCACCCTTCGTATACCGGGCTTAAAGTGTATACAAAAAAATGCAATGAGTAAAACGAAAAGATTTAATACCCCAGGTGGCAGTCCAGATTCACTGGAAAATCCACCCTCTTCGGAGATAGGCTCTACGGATTCTGGGGAGAGCCAATTATTGCAATTAATAAACCCCTTTATAAAAAGTTCAAGGGTACCTCGGTCTCCACCATCAAGGCCGAGTGTCTCCGGGAAAAAAAGTCCGCCGGAAGTGCAAGCGCACAAAAACAGGACTCAGAGAAATGTAAAAGCTTTGAGAAGGAAAATAGCGAACTTCCCAATAAGCTTAATGAAATGGATCGACTCTACCAAGAGCTCAAAAAAAGAGGTAGACATGCTGAGAGAGGAAAACAAGCTTCTAAAGAACTCGCTTTTACAAAAAAAACGCGAAGATTCCCCTCCCCGCGCAGCTAATCCCAATTATCACACGGACGAAGAAGAGCTTGCACGCGAAACGAGTTGCGTCTTAAAGAAAAGACCTAGCAAAAAACGCCTTCGCCCGAAATCGAGCCGCGAAAAGAAGACAAGCAAAATGAGTCGAAGCCAAAACAAACTCAAGCTAAAGCACGTCCTCTGCCTGCAATAAACGTCGTTGGCATAACGGACTACAGTAAGCTACATTGCCTTCTTAAAGGAACGACGACATCGAAATTCAAGGTAACGTCACTCAGGAACAATGCGTGGAAAATTAACGTTGATGACTCCGATGGCTACCGAGCAATATCACAAAAATTAAACACGGAAAAGATCCAGTGGTATACTTATGAAAATAAGTCAGAAAGACCACTGCGTGTTATAGCAAGGGGGCTCCATCCCTCGTGCACAAAAGACGACGTAATGAACGACCTCAAAGCTAAAGGTTAAAAATTCTTAATGCCGTCAATATTCTCAAAAAGGTGAAGCAACAAACGGAATAAGGCCAGGAAATCATGGTCAAGCATGGACTTCCGCTCTTTATGCTTACCTTTGACAGGAGCGAAAATGTAGACGATATTTATAACGTTAAAACTATTCTGAATATCGTAGTCAAGATTGAGCCTATGCGTACGAGTACGAGATCGATACCTCAGTGTAAGCGCTGTCAAGGCTTTAATCACACACAGTCGTATTGTCAAAAAGAGCTGAGATGCGTAAAATGTGCTGGTAACCATCTCTCGGAAAAGTGTGATCTAAATAAGCAGGCCCCGGCTACCTGCATTAACTGCAAAGGAAAGCACCCAGCGAACTATCGAGGTTGCGAAGTGGCAAAAGAGCTCCAAAAAGGCGAGACACATTTAAAAATATTCAACGCCAGAACGCATAACCGGTTAAAAATAGTCGTGAAATTTCTAAGCCAAGGGTAGCGACCGTCAATAAACACGTCAAAGTTAAGACGAGAGTCGAGCAAAGTAAAGTTCCTTCGGCAAAATCAAAGGAAAAGCCACAATCTCCAGAGACGCTAACATATGCTCAAGCTGCGTCGCTAGAAAACAAGCAAAGCGGTGTTACGGTAGACCCAGTCTCCCAAGTCTTCTCTATAATTCTTGCGAAACTTGAGGAGCAAACGAAGGTCAACAAAGTCATATTTGATAAATTGAGCAAGGTCAAGTGAAAACCTCGCCAAAAAAGAATTCCCATATGAATATGAATCAGTTACTAAAAATTTGAACATGGAACGCAAACGGCGTTCTACAAAAAAAAACGCCGAATTAGAAGTATTCTTACGGAATGACAACATTGACATTTGCTTGATCTCTGAAACTCATTTGACAAAGGAATCCGGAGTAAAAATAAGAGGATATTGTGCTTATCACGCATACCACCCTTCCGGAAGAGCTAGAGGCGGATCCTCCTTATTTATTAAAGACTGCATTGAGCACTCCATAAATACGACGATTGAAATCCATACAATGCAAACAAGTTCAGTTCGAGTTAAGAATAGGCACTCGTATTTCAACATCGCGTCCATTTATTGTCCTCCGCGATGCACGTTTAGAAGTGACGACTTTGTACGTCTCCTTGACTCACTTGGACCGAATTTCATTATAGGTGGCGATTTCAACGCAAAACACACCTTTTGGGGTTCAAGATCCAATTCACGGAAAGGCAGACTTCTGTACGAAGCCGGTATGCAATTCGGGGTTGATTTCTTTTCGACGGGGAAACCGACGTATTGGCCCTCTGATACAGCAAAAACACCGGACCTAATAGACTTCTTCGTAGCAAAAGGAGTATCTTCAAATTTTGCGAAAGTAGAGGAAAGCTTTGATCTCTCCTCAGATCTTACTTACTTACTTAGGTGGCGCTACAGTTCGGGGTGAACCTGGGCCTCAACCAACAAGCCTCTCCATTTAGCTCGGTCTTTAGCTAATTGCCTCCAGTTGCGCACTCCAAGTTGGTCGAGGTCCCCTTGAACTTGTGCGCGCCACCTACGGCGATGATTCCCTCTACTGCGTCGTCCCTCCGGGTTAGATTCGAAGACTCTGCGGGCCGGAGCGTTGGTGTCCATTCGCTCTACATGTCCTAGCCATCTCAGACGTCCAATACGCAGTTTTTTGATTGAATCTTCTCCTCCAAAACCCGTCAACACAAACGGGACCGAAAATCTTACGAAGAATTTTTCTCTCGAAGCGACCAAGGATATCTTCATCCTCTTTTAATAAAGTCCATGTTTCAGCGCCGTAAAGCAGGACTGGGATGATCAAGGTCTTATATAGAGTCTCCTTAGTTGTTCGAGAGAGGGCTTTACTGTTGAATTGCCTTATAAGCCCAAAAAAACAGCGATTGGCAAGAGTTATTCTTCGATTGATTTCTACGCTGATTTTGTTAGAAGAATTTATAGCAGAGCCAAGGTATACAAAGTCCCTTACTACCTGGAAGTTATAGCTGCCCACTGTGACGTTTTGTCCAATTCGTCGGTGTTGGTTTTCCCTTCTAGTTGACAGCATATACTTGGTTTTGCCCTCGTTTATCGCCAAACCCATTTTGGCCGCTTCCGCCTCAATGCTTGCAAAAGCACCGGTGACAGCCAGCTGAGATCTTCCGATAATGTCTATATCGTCGGCGTATGCAAGCAGTTGTACAGACTTGTAATAGATTGTGCCTCCGGTGTTGGCTTGTGAGTTCCGCACAATCCGTTCAAGTACAATATTGAAGAAGTCACATGACAGCGCGTCACCTTGTCTAAAGCCTTTTTTGACATCAAAGGTCTCGGTGAGGTCATTACCGACCTTGATGGAGCAGCGAGCGTTCTCCATCGTCAGCCTGCACAGACGGACAAGTTTGGCAGGGATGTCAAAACTAGACATGGCTCTATAAAGCTCTTCTCTATAGATGCTGTCATAGGCGGCCTTGAAATCGATAAAGAGGTGGTGAGTATCGATTTGGAATTCTTGGGTTTTCTCCAGGATCTGCCGAAGTGTGAAGATTTGATCGATGGTGGACTTTCCTGGCCTGAAACCGCACTGATAGGGTCCAATCAGGCTGTTGATAAAAGGTTTCAGGCGTTCACACAATATCGCAGAAAAGATCTTGTATGCGATGTTGAGGAGACTGATGCCTCTATAATTGGCGCAGTTGAGGGGGTCTCCTTTCTTGTGAATCGGGCAAACGATGCTGAGATTCCATTCATCAGGCATACACTCGTCTGACCAAATATTAGAAATGAGTTGGTGTATGCACTCTACCAATTCATCCCCAGCTGCCTTGAAAAGTTCGGCCGGTAAGCCGTCAGGTCCAGCAGCCTTGTTGGATTTTAGCTTGGATATTGCTATCCTCACTTCGTTTTGGTCAGGTGGACGGAAATTTTGACTATCATCGTCTATGTTGAATGGTTCATTCTGCCTGACAGCGGGATGTTGGTCTTCGTCGCCGTTATACAGTTTGCAGAAGTAGATTTTCCATATTCTCAGCACCGACTGTGTTTCTACTACGAGGTTTCCATTTTCACGTTCTTTTTACCTTTTGGTAAAACTTCTGTACATTGTTCCTGGAGTATAGACTCTCGATATTCTCAAACGCGCGCTTCTCATGCTCTTTCTTCTTCTTTTGGAGAAGTCGATGTTCTTCCCGTCTCTTTTGCTCGTAGAGCTCACGAGCAGCTCTCGTCTTCCTTTGCAGCGCCGCTTTGTATGCCTCTTGTTTTGCTGCATGCACTCGCCGGCATTCTTCGTCAAACCAGGGGTTTCGCGGTGGTGGTCGAGCGAAACCCAACACATCAGTCGCGGCGTTTCTGATGGCATGTTGGCAGCGTTGCCACTGGTCTTCGGTACTTGATGCTGGCGGCAAAGGGGTGATTGAGAGATTTCGGGATACGCGTTCAGCGAAGAGTCTGGCGGTCTCTTGCGATTGTAGCTTTTCGACGTTAAATTTTCTCACAGTAATTCTTCTTTGTTGCTCAGATTGGGATATCCGCATTCGTACCTTGGCTACAACAAGGTAATGATCCGAGTCTATGTTGGCCGCTCGGAAGGTCCGGACATCCAGAATACTGGAGGCATGCCTTGCGTCGATCGCAATATGATCAATTTGGTTGATCGTTACATGATCATTGGACCGCCATGTCTGCTTATGAATATCGAGTTGAGGAAACCATGTGCTTGCTATGGTGACATTTCGCTCCACAGCGAAATCAATTAGCCTTAGTCTGTTATCAGACGTGGTGTCGTGTAGGCTATGCTTACCGACTGCCCTACCAAAGACGTCCTCCTTTCCTATTTTGGCGTTAAAATCGCCCAATACGATTTTAACGTCGTATTTAGGACATTGCTCGTATGTTTTGTCGAGGAGCTCGTAGAAACACTCTTTGGTGGCAGGGTCCTTTTCTTCTGTGGGGGCATGAACACATATTAGGCTTATGTTAGCGAATTTAGCCTTGATCCGGATCGTCATAATACGCTCGCTCACGTGTCGGAAGCTTAAGACTTCTTGCCTAAGTCTGCCGCGTATGACAAATCCGCATCCGAATAAGCGTTGCCTGTTGCCTCTGTAGCAATCACCGTAGTAGATGTCACAGTTGTTCATCCTCTTTTTGCCCGGCCCATCCCATCGCACTGCCTGGATGGCGGTAATATCTGCTTTATAGCAGTCTAGGGCCTCTGCTAGTTGTTCGGCTGCACGTGGTCTGTAAAGGGACGGAACATTCCACGTACAGATCCGAAGGTCGTTGTCCTTATTTCGTTTGCTGGGGTCGTCATTAGTTGAGTCATCCTTATCGGAGGCTTTTGGTTGTTTCGGAACCATGCGTTTTTTACGTGGTAGGGAAGTTACCCCGACGGCACAACCCCCAACCTGGAGGGCCAGTTCCTTAATTATTCCCCTAGGACGAGGGGCCGGGTACACCGGTGCCAGTAGTCCACTACGGGAGTATGAGCGCTGCCGTTGGCCCATTAAGGGCTCCTCCGCCACCATCTCTATTCCAATGTCCTGACCAACATTGGAAATTCCTTACCGACCTGTGATCCGAATACGTCGAAGCAGCTCGCGCAAGGTGTTCACTAAGTTCAACCTAACTGGAACTATAGACGCCACAGTTGACTCCGTCTAGGGAATTCGTCCGCTGCCGCCTGGAACAGGAAGAAGCGCTCTAGTGAGAAAAGCACTCTTCCTCCCCTCTCTCATCTGCTGTCACCAAGAATCCGCCAAACGGGGTTGGTTACCCATTTCTTGGATTAAGGTACTAGGCACCCGGCTGTCACCGCGTGGAGGTTGAGAGTAGGAGTTGGTAGGCCTCAGCTGAGTGAAAACGCTTGTGTTTTCATATGATCGCATGCACTACCGTTTGACCAGCCTCTCCTCAGATCACTCGCCAGTAATCTTGACAATAAGTGACCGACTAATGACAGTAGAAGGTGTGCCTAGATTAACTAACTGGCGCGACTTTAGAACTGATTGCGAAGAAAATATTGTCTTAAATGTATCGCTCAAAACACCCTTCGAAATAGAAGATGAACTCGGCAAATTTATTGAATCAATACAGAATGCCGCGTGGAAAAATACACCTTTAAGGAGGAAAGAAGTCCCATGCAATGAAGCTAATTATCCGCCGGAAATAAAAGAACTTATTCGAGAAAAGAGGAGAGCACCCAAAATATGGCAACAAACTCGCGCTCCCCAGCATAAAACCCACTCGAATTTCCTATGCAATAAGCTTAAAAAAGCGATCCAAGACCTAAAAAAACCGAGAGACTTCAGCTTATCTTGAAGGTTTAACCGCCGAAAAAACCACTAATTACTCGCTCTGGAAAGCTGTCAAAAGAATTAAAAAACCCCAAATACATTCGCCACCGATAAGAAAAAAACAACGACGAATGGGCAAAAGGTGACAAAAAAAAAGCGGATCTATTTGCCGAGCACTTAGAAGAGACTTTTAAGCCATTTGATGGAGAAACATTGGTAGACGATTTTACCGGTACGACTACGACATCTGACAACCTTAGAATAAAAAGTGTGTCACTTATAGAACTTTGCCAGGCAATAAAAAACCTGATAAATAATAAAGCTCCTGGCTATGATTTAATAACCGGACAAATCCTCAAGGAATTACCAAAAAAGGCACTATTAAAATTGCTTTATTTAATAAATGCTTCCATTAGATTATTATACGTTCCAAATCAATGGAAAGTCGCAGAAGTCATAATGGTTCCGAAACCGGGGAAATCTCCAAATGACAAAAAATCGTACAGACCGATATCGCTACTACCAATAATATCGAAGGTATTTGAAAAACTCCTTCTGAAACGGATTCTTCCGGTCATTGAAGAGAGACGCCTAATACCTGACCACCAATTCGGGTTCAGAATCAAGCATTCCACAATTGACCAGGTTTATAGAATAACCGATGAAATTGAAAAAGCCCTTGAGGAGAAAAAGATTTGTTCTAGCGCTTTTCTTGACGTATCTCAAGCCTTCGATAGGGTTTGGCACGATGGATTGAATTATAAGCTAAGACGAATCCTTCCGGAGCAACTTCATAAGATCTTAGAATCATACCTTAAAAACAGACTTTTTCGTGTCAAGCCGGAGTTCCGCAAGGAAGTGTCCTTGGGCCTATCTTATTCTTGCTGTACAATCGGGACATACCACAAACTGAAGGCACTATTGTAGCTACGTTCGCGGACGATACGGCTATTCTGGCAACGGAAAGTGCGATCGAGTCAGCAACCATAAAACTCCAACGAGCCTTGGATAAAATCTGTGAGTGGACAAAAACTTGGCGCATTGTTCTTAACGAGACCAAATCGACGCATGTTAACTTCACTTACAAGAAAATAATCAACCTTCCCGTTTTTATTAACTCGGTACAAATACCGCATGCAAACGAAGCTAAATATCTGGGAATGACACTAGACGCGAAACTTAAATGGAAACCTCACGTCAAAAAGAAACGTGACGAAGTCGAAAATCGACTTGGAGAAATGTAATGGCTATATATGTATATAACAAACTGCTTCTGTATAAGCAAGTGCTTAAACCCATGTGGACGTACGGTATACAACTCTGGGGTTGTACCAAACCAAGCAATAGGAATCTCATACAATCACTCCAAAATAAAATTATAAGAATAATCGTGAACGCTCCCTGGTATATCAGAAACAATGATATCCACAGAGACTTAGGGATAGTTACCGTGGAGGACGAAATAAAAAACTTCGCTCGCAAGCTTCGTATTCGTCTTCATGGCCATTGCAACTGTGCCATACTCCAAACTTTGGATGTGACAAATCTTACGCGCCGACTTCAAAGAACGAAACCGTTCGAATTAGCGCAATAAGACAAAAAGCCGCATGTTATGACGGTTTCAGCAGGTGCTTTTATTGAAAATCTACCTGCCTCACGCGGATATTCTCTTCTGAAGCTTAAACTACTTGATAAGGTCTAACTTAGTCGTAGTAAACAAAACGAAGGGAAGGGTGTTTTTAGTCAGTAGAAATCTGACACTACTATGAGTACACGGTCTCATAGTGTCTCATGAAGATTTTCACCTAACCACGAAAAAAAAAAAAAAAAAAAAATGTGAATGGTTTTTCAATTGACACGCACCATTTTTCCAATTTCTCGGCTATGTGTGAAATTAGCTGCTGGTTTATTTGACATTTCAACAACGTTTGCAAATTGTTAAAATTTTCTATCAAAATTCGCGTTCAGTTGCAACAACTTCAATTCTCTCGTTCTCAGCTATGGACCCCATTTCTGGATCAATGGCTTCGTGGCAAAATTATCGCATTTCGACAAGTCAGCAACCCGGAACCATTGACCCACAAAAATTGTTGTTGTTGGGGGTTTCATGCTGGAGGGGTCATTGGCCCACACTTCTTCAATGATGCAGGCAACGTTCAAGTAGTTATAGTCAATGGCGATCGCTACCGTAGTATGTTGACTGACTATTTTTGGAATAAATTGGAAAAGGATGACTTGGAGCATACGAGTATTTGATTTCAACAAGACGTCGCCATATACCACACAGCTGGGCAAACCATCGAGTTATTGAAGTCAAAGTTCGATAACCGCGTTATCTCCGGAAAAGGAGCAATCAATTGGCCGACTTGATCGTGTAATTTGACGCCAGTTGATTTGTTTCCTTGGGGCTATGTCAAGTCCATGGTCTATGCCTAGTGCTAGAGATTTTAGATGACCTCAGGATCAACATCGAATGCGAAATCGCCGGTATATCGCCCGAATTGTACGAAAGTGTCATGAAAGCCGTACAAGGTGGCGTATTGGCGTCAGTAGTAATTGAATTTTTCATTAAACACTGGACTAAATCTTTTTTTTTTTATTAAACTAATAAATGCACAGAATTCGTTCCTGTTTAAGGTTAATTTTGGACAACAAACAGTATTTTATTCACAGGAACATTCGACCCTCTATATTTTTATTATACATATGTATTAATATAGATAGATTGTGACTATGTTGTAGGAACCCTTTCATTTCCCGAGATAAATAATATTCTGTAACTGTTGATCCAGGATATAGGCTATCGCTATACTAAGTTTTATCAAAATCCTTGCAGTAGTTTCCGCGTGATGCGTACACAGAAAGACAAGCGCGTTGTTCATAAGTAGTAAAAACTTAGAGCGTCCGCTCTTGGAGGCGGAGTGTGTCAGGGATGTTAAATTTACGGGATGGGTTAATTTTCATTTATTATAGATAGATAGATAGATAGTTAGATAGTTTATTCATCGCAACATAAATTAACAGTATAATTTTAATTTTTCACTTTTAGAATGACTTAAGGCATGACATAAATGTCGTCTGCCTGAGTGTCAATTCAATTTACAATAAAATTATTTCAGAATTCGGGACTATAAAAATTGTTACTTTTTCTTTACGACTTAATAATTTCAATATCTGGTTAAGAAAATACAATCGAAAACTTTTTTAAGGGCTTTTAGTTTAGCTAAAACGAAAGATATTGATTTTAAAAGCTTTCGCTGATAATTTCTTTTTCTGTATGACATGCAATACTCGTACAGCTGGATCCAGTTGGCTCCGTTCAGAAAATCAAAAACCTCATGCAATAATAGCACATTCTTGCCGAAAAAGAATCTCCTTAACTCTATCAAGACAGGATAGAGCCCCAAGAAAGTGGCCGATATCTTCTTTTTCCTGTTTGCTACATAGGGTGCATAATGCAGCATTTCCGCTCCTATGTGGCTGAAAGTTTAATTTCTGCAGTTCTCCTCTTAGTCTAAAGATGGCTCCTATTATAGTGCAGGTGTAGTCGTTCCTGAAATAATATAATTCAGATCCTTAAGATTATAATTGACCTTCGAATAGAAATTCCTCTCCGTAGAAGATCTAGCTCTTCTAAACTGCACTGCATACTGCAACAGTTGTTTTGGTAGCCTGGTATCAGCCATTTCCATTATTTGTACTAGGTAATCCGCATTCAATTTTAATGTAGATATGTGCGGGGATAATAGTCCTGTTTCCAGATGGTACATGTATGTTGAAGTATTTTTCGGAAGACAGAATACTTTCCTTAGGAAAAAACGCAGTAGATTTTCCACTACCTCATGTCCGCCAGCTCCCCATATTTGTGCTCCATAAAAGACGATCGCTCGCGCCGTTGCCTTGAAGCCATTATATTTGGCGTTAACCGATATATGCTTACTGCTTTTCCAATTAGCACAAATTGCAGTTTGGGCTTTATCAACTTTAACTTGGAGGTGCTTATTCATATTAAGGTTGTGAGTCACATCGATTCCTAGGTATGTATACTTTTTCACTACTTGCAAGTCTTTTCCCTCGAAATTCCATGTCTCGCCATTTTTAAAGACGAGTACTTTTGACTTATCGGTGTTTACCTCCAAGCTCCACAGTTTACAATATTCTGAAAGCCTGTTAATCATTAGTTGTAGGGAAGCTAAGGACTCAGCCAAAATAACTATATCATCTGCATACATAATCGTTTTTACTCTTAAACATCCCACCTTTACTCCACCAGGAAGCCAATCCACCAGATCATCTAAGAAAAGAGTAAACAGTAACGGGCTGAGATTGCACCCCTGTCCTACTCCGCGGTTCATTTCCAGCCTGCTTGAGATTTCTCGACCATTAAAAACATCTGCTGTTGTGTGCTGATAAAGTTTCTCCAACGCTCTGCCAAAGTTATGGGACACTCCCAAGTTGTATAGTTTATAGAACAAGGCCTGTCTGTCTACAGTGTCAAATGCGGCTTTGAAGTCGACAAAAAAGGTGTACAGTTTTTTTTCCAGTCAGCAGCTTTAATCGCACCAAACTTGTAAGCGTAAGTATGTTATCTATTGTGGAGTACCCTTTGCGAAAGCCAGCTTGATACTCTCTCAGTTTGCTATTTATATTCACCCATTTGTTGAGTCTCTTATAAAGCAAGGAGGTGTATATATTTAAGGCAGAGTTTAAAAAAGATATCCCTCTATAGTTTTTTGGATCTCTGGGATCGCCTTTTTTAAGGATGGGCCATATTAGCGCTTCATAAAAATGATCCGGAGGGATTCCAAATTTAAAAATTACGTTTAACGCAGTAGTAAATTTAGTTTTGAAGGCTAACGTATTGCACTTAAAAAATTCTGCTGGTATGCCATCTGTTCCTGCCGCCTTCCCATCTTTTAAGGACTCCAAAACCATATCAACCTCCTCTAGCAATATATCCGAATCCAGATTCGCATCTCGCTGATAAGGCCTTGCAAAATTCCAAACTAAATGGTTCGTAGTAGAATTAAGCAACGTCGCAAAGTGTGACCGCAAAGCATTCACCTCAATACCGGTTACTCGTTTTGTTCTCCCATTACCATTTATTTTCCTTGTCAATGCCCAAAACTCTGCTGAATCCCTACATTGACTGAGAGACTTAGCCACACCCTCCTCGTACCTCGGCTTTTTATCCATGCAAAAGCGCTTATATTGTTTTTTTGCTTCTGCATACTGTGCTTTAATGCTTTTTGTTTCAGACCCTCGTACAAGCTTTAATAATGCTAGCGATTTCTTTCTTAGCTTTTCACACACAAAGTCATACCAGTCGTTCTTTTTTCGCAAACTGGATGAAGTGCTCATTTGACCCGCTGCATCGCGTATTAAGCATTCGAAATCATGCAGTGGTAAGAGATGTATTTTAACAGAGGCTTCCTTTTCTACAAGCAGCTTATTCATTCTAGCCTGGAACAGTGTTTTACCTCGAGCTTTCCATTTTAGTATCTGGGAGTTGGCAGTTGTTGTCTTTTCGGGGGTGCATTGGATACTTTCTATTCCAATCGATACTGAAATTGGAGATGATCCGAGTATGTTTCGTCTTCCACTTTGAAGCCTTTAACTATGGAGTGCCAGTCTCCACCAATAAGACAGTAATCTATTGTTGAACTGCCCTGCTTTCCAATAAAAGTCAGTTTACCTTCGAAGTCACCATCACTACACCCGTTTGCACAGTTCTAGCAATTGTCTACCTTCTGCATTTATTTGCCTGTCTTTTGAGCTTCTTTTTTTGTTTGTTATGTTAAAAATTGGTTCTTCCTTGGATGTCCGTGCATTAAGATCTCCTATTAACATCACATCTTGGGTTCTAAGAGTACATAAGCCATCATAAAGCATATCGAAATCTCGTTGCCATTTGTTGCAATTTAAGTATACACGGACAATTAATAATTGTTTATCAAAATTTTGCATTGCTATATATAGTATTTCGTCCTCTAATTGTACCTTACATTTAATGCCAACACATTTATTAATAGCAATAAGCGCACTACCACTTGCTCTACCTCTGTTAGCTGTTTTCTTCGCTGAAATCCAATAGCAATCGAACATGGAAAAATATTTCTCGTAGCCTTTACATTTTTCCTCGACAATGAATGTTTCGAACAGAAAGATAAAATCAAACGTATACAAGTAAGTAAGAAAGCCTGGGAACATTAACTTATTACTAAGAGCACCAACATTATATGCAACACATCGAAAATGTTCAATAATTGATTTTTGCTTTACTTTAACCTCATTGACATCCCTGAGCTATCGGCGTGAAGCTGTTGCCACTGGATATGGGCTCCTTGCTGCTCTGTTATATCCCTCTATCAACGTGCTGTCACTATCTGTCACACACCTTGAAGGTAAACATAAACGGAAGAAATCCTCGGTATAATTAAACTTCTCGCAAAGTTTACGAAAGCCACATTGTGTTCCATGTTTCAGGACCAATGAGTCGTCCCACGTAAACGACATGTCTTCGACAAAAAGTTTATCCTCCCTCACTACTGCTTTAATGGATTTACGATCGCTTTTCAGTGTCTTACGCACGTGTAGCAAGTGCGCTCTTCGCCTTCTAATGCTCGGCGGGTAATATATGTTGGTGTTTCTCAATTTTCCTGTGTTTTTCAGTATTGTGTGAAGTTTTTCTCTACTTTCCAATTCCACTAAAAAGCTTCTAAATTTGGGGTTACACGACTTGGTCTCTCTTATTGCATTTGTGTTTATTTTGCTAGTGCCATTTGACAGTTGATCACATATCTCTGAGACTTGTTGTTTTTATTCTATATGTTCATTAGCTTCCACTTTGAAAATAAGATTTTTCTCAGTATTTTGCTTTTGAACATTTTCTATTTGTTTTTCTAAAAATTCCACTTTCGACTGAAGCAAATTGACGTGATTCTTAAGCTCATCGTTTTCTCGTTTTAAACATCCGATATCTAAACGTAGATCCTCAATGTCCGATTTGGTGGCCAAATTTTGTTGTTTTTGATCAAAGATACGTTCTAAATCCTCAATCGACATTTCAGATACGCGACCCGAAGTATTTTTGCCCTTTTTATTGTTTGAATTCATCTTTTCGGGTGAAGTTTCAGCAGCCGTACGTTTAACCATTTCCCTAACCAAATTTGACAGCAAAGTTTTTTGTGTTCGGTGGTCGCACTTTTTCCTAAATTGCTGAAATTCTAGTAACACTTGCCTCTGAACTCCAATTCGCTCAATCTAATCTGTGTTATTTCTATTTTCTCCATTTTCCTGAGATTTATAGTTTATGTTGCTTAAACTCAAAATTAAATTTTCTTTTGGATATCAACTTTTAATGAACTTTTCACTTTGCCACCAGTGTTGCCCATTTATTATATTTAACTGTAGTGATCTCGTATTCCATTTGATCATTTGACTGTGATAAGACCTCACATAAAGTATGGTACATTGAGTTATTGAAACTATTTTGGAATTTAAATTCGAGAGAACTCTGTCAAGATTACCAAGCAAGTATTTCACCTTGTGCACACAAATTATGCTCTCCCTTGTGGGAGTTATTGCGCAAATTTTGAGCTACTGTTGTATTTTCTGGTTTCCTTTTAAAAGTGCTTTAAAAATAATAAATCCTAAGGTATGACAATGAAATGGGTTTACTAATTCAAACAAATGTTTTTCATTTGTTGGCCTCCAACCAAATACCTGGTATCTACAGTGCGATGTTCTTCGCTGTCAAACTAATTACCAATAGAAGGTCAATCGTTCAAATTTTCTAATTGCTAATTGGTGTGTTTTGTAATTTCCCAACATCAAATTTGATTGATTGACAAAAATGCCTAAAAATATCCACTCAAAATAGACCTGTTAGTCACACCCCTATTTAATCCATTTCATCCCCGCGACATTACATTGCGTTATGCCATAAGATAGCAAAAATCTACGTTGTCCATTGATAAGATTTTCGAATAGCGACTTGTCACCGAGTCTAATATTAACTAGTCGTCTTGTATTTAAAAGCGTGCGTCATCCGTTTGCATTGCAGTGGGGTTCACTTTCGTTAGTATCTACCGACGAAATTCTCACCGAATATGCGACGAATTAAAGTATCTAAATCCTGAGTCTTGTCTATTTTATCAAGTCGCAAATTGAATTTCTTTTCTAACACAAAACATCTTTCCATTTCAGATAAACTCAACCAGACAACAAATTAAACAACTTAACCTGTGAGTATTACCTATGTTCAACTCTAAGATACATACGTTTATAATGTGTGAAGTCAACCTGAATTAAATTACTTTTCTGAACTGTAAAGCAGTGGCATGTATCTGACATCAATTAGCTGGATATTCGATTGAAATCACCGCACCGAACTGACCGTACCTAATGCTCTGCAAGTGTACGAGAGAGAGTTATAGCTTTGTGAGGTGCGTGGTGGGAGTTATACGTAAAACACGTGCTTTACACACGGAACCGTATTACACAGATACTTTATGTGTAATCTACCATGATACATGATGTGTGTTGAAAGCAGCGGAACCAGCGCGCACTCATTCCAAGGCTGAATGCACTCGAATGAAGTACAAGTCATATTTCTATTATCGTCGTTGTACGAGACTGCATGGATTTCATAATAGATACGACTAACAGTGGCGTGCAGTCGCGTTGTATATGTAGAGTTTCTGCGGTTATGAGATCACCGTTGTATGTGAATGAGGTGGCGGAGAACATTGACCGCATACGTGTATAATGAAATCGTATTTTATGTTGTGTATTGTTTGTGCAACGTTTGTAATTAATTGTTGAGCGTTTTAAGTTCTTTTTTTTTTTACAATTTTGTTGCGCGATTTTGCATGCTTTGTATGTGCGGAATTGTTGGGGATCTTTAATGGCGTTGGTCGACGAAAAGTGCGAGGCATGTGGTGCATAATGAGCCTTGCATTGCTTCTTATCACTTAGGTGGCTAAAATGGATTTGTATTTTCTTAAAAGAAACTGTTAAGACCCTCTAGGTCCTTGTTATAAAGAAGGTTAAGCGGTTAACAGTCCTTCCGAGTGCAACACAGAATGTATTTTGCTACTCTACTGACCTTCTGCATGGAATTGTTAATCAATGACATAAACCGATTCAATGATTCTCATTCAGATAGATTTTCTTAAAATAAAAAATCGTGTGGCACTGCTAATATCAAAATCCAATGGGAAACTACTTTGTGAACAAATCACATGATAGTGAGACCTTGCCCCGAACGTCTGGAGTGTGGGTTTTTTTTTTTAAAGTTCATATAAATCTCATCGCTCTACTCTCGGTGGCTTACTGTCGCGATCAGTCTATCTTCATACTTGCAACAATTTAGAACATTTGCTCCCAGCGAACAATAACTGATGATATGTATCTTGTTCCAACACTAACTCCATTGTACTTTTAACAGTTGCAATTCTATTTGCATACTAAAATTAGTTAATAAATTTTGAATCGTAATTGGCCAAGACAGCCAATTAAGATGCTTAGTAGCAATAGTTGAAGTTAACTACGTGGATAATTTGATTGTAAACTTTTTTTTTTATTCGATTATGCACACGTGATAGTTTTTCTTCGGTTAGGAACTACAATTAGCTTTTCTTTAATTACTGATCCAAAGTTATGCAATTATTTTACTGCTGTTATTCGTTTGCAAGTGAAAATTATGTAGTTTGTTGTAATCTATTAAACAAATCGAGTTCTATCTGGCTAAGTCAGTCTTCCCCTGACATCGATGATAATCTACACATAAAATAAAACTATAAGGGGTCTGTACATTGATATTAATTAAGAAAAAGTGTATTTGTGCGACTATTTGGAATCCGTAGAAACGAAAAATACTATTTTTGTCTGTCTGTGCACGTATCACGCGAAAAATGTTGAAGGGATTTTCATGAAATTTACCATAGTTATAGCTTATATCTAGGGTTAACATTTAGGATACTTTTTATTCCAGAAAATGAAAGGGTTTCTACAAGATAATCAAAATATTAAAACAAGTAAACACAAAAGTTTAAAAAAAAGACGCAAAACAAGGCATTATAAAATTATACATTAGATAAGTTTGGGGAGTTTAACGAAAACTTAGACTAGAAATTTCCTTGCTTGCTTATGGGCGCAAATTTATAGCTATGTATATATTTTGACGCAGGGGAACATGATGGATGGTTTGACGTTTTTCCATCTATATGTATGTAGTTAATATTATTGTGGACCATGTAGACAGTTGCAGGCATCAGCTAGTCTTATGATAATGAAAACATATTTACGGTTGCCTTTTTTTAAACTGAATGTGAAGCAACAAAAAGAGGTCACGGAAGTAGGATCCTCAAGTGAACTCTCCATCCTTCTTGATGCTCCACCAACGACTCATACTCATCAGGAGGAATGATTGCCACAGGAGTTCAGGAGATGCGTCGGACTTGATCCAACCATCCATTCCTAGTTTTACCAAGAGGTTGCTGACTTGGTGACAAGGACATGTGCACTATGTGACCAAACCATCGAAGCATAGATCGTTCTGTTCAGGGAAGTATATGTAGATGTATGGTTGGTGAAGTGCAAGTGCACTGTGGCCTGTAATAGATCTATTGTGGCGCCCAACTAAGGCTCTAGTCGATGACATACTCGATTTAGAGGATTTCCTCAAGTCCAACTGCTTTGATGAATCGAAGTATCTGAAGTGGATTTATCTCTGATAGAATATAAGCCCTAGGTGATGTCTTCTTTTGTGGATTAGTGCTTCGCATTCCATAAGAAGGTGTGCTGGTATTTATCCGAAGTCCCTCCAGAATCTGCATTGTCCGTTCCCTTTTATTCCCAGTTGCCTAAAGAGGTGCTCCGTGTGTCTGCAGTGATCCGTTAGCATGCTTGTCAAGATGCAAAGTTGATTCTTGCTAACTCTTAGGTAGGTTCTGCTTCTTTTTTGGTTGTGGCTTCCTAGAAGTTTTTTCGCATGGCAATGACAATACTTGACCCATTTACTCTCTTCTTCTTTTCTTAGTTTCTCCCGCATTTTGTGGTGTCATATCCCGCAAGGGGTTCCGTTCCAATAAAAGCGGTGTCTGAGCCGTTTCTTATTAGTGCATAGCTGCTTCATTTCCCTGGCCCAGTCTTTTGATCTTGATGAGGCAGTTCCATACCACTCTGGATATGAACTCTTGTGAGTTCAGTGCCTTGATGGCGGTTTGGCTATCTGACAGAACTGCGCGCATCTTTCGATCACGTTTACCTCTGCTTGGAGTATACCATGAACGATTCCCATCGATTCTGAGTATCTTGTCCTGGGTCTTTACACGCCTGCACCAGTGCCTCTAGATGTTTTCGATCCATCCTTGTGTCATTTAACTGTGTGGATGTTGTTTGAATTGGTACTTATCGGACTCACTACTACAATCCGTTTTATTGCTGAAAATTTCTTTCAAAGTAGTATTTCTTGACTATATCGCATGTTGCTTTTGGCTCAGTCCAGAAGCGGCACCGATTTGGATAGGGTTTCTAACTTTCTGATGCATATTCCTTTCCCGACGCCCTCTTTGATTATTCTTAGTGTGGTTTCCTTTGTAATCCTTTCTAGCACTGTGTGTAGCGGAGGTAGTCTAAGGATCACCTCTAGTGCTGTTATGGGAAAGGTTCTCACGTGCTCTTTGCCTAGAGATGTCCTCGTTGTTTGGGGTAGTAGCTAATCAACACTCAATGTCTCACGTACTCTGGTATTTAATCACTCGATCCCTGCGAGCTGTTCCAATAACACCACTACAGGTTGTTTCCGCGATTTTATGCCCTTTGTCAATTACCAGATCTCATGATCATAGGTGGGTGCTGGAACATGTACCGAGTTAAAGACTGATTAGCTTTTGCACTTAGGTCGACCTTCTGTACAACAGCTCTCAAAATTGATGCAGCCTGACCGATCCTACGCTATAACTCAGCATCGTTTTTTCCATCACTTGTGAATAAAAATCGACCTTAAGGTACCTCAATTTCTCCACCTGATTCAATGGGACCTCGCGAACGTGCTGAATGCAGAGTTTGACTCGATCGTATGCGCTCTCCAAAGCCTCAAGACATCTTAACACAGCTTAAATATCCCGAAAAGGATTCATATTCTGCCACTTGATTTCCATATTAAATACATTTCAGCATGTAGTGTGGTCAGGATACAGTAAGATTCCATACCACCTTGATCAAAAAGTTCCCGGAATAAAAACCGTGTGGCGCTCCCGTCGTTCCGATTTGAGTTCTGTTTTCTTTGTTAAGTTGGTACATCTGTTGTTAATATTCCCTCTAAATCTTAGCGTCATAGCTTGACATTTGCAAAAGTTACGTAGCCAGGAGTACATCTATCTCTGTGTGTGTTGGCGATTTTTTACAATTTTAGAAATGGATTTAAATTTGCAACAACGAACTTGTATTAAATTTTGCGTAAAAAACGGATTTAATGGTGCGCGAACGTTGGAAATGTTGGAAAAGTGTTTAGGCAACGATTCTCGAAAGAAAACGGTCGTTTACCAGTGGCACGAGCGGTTCAAAAGTGGTCGTGAGTCATTCGAAGATGATGAACGCAGTGGCAGACCATCGACATCGAAAACCGACGAAAACATTGATAAAGTAAAAGAAATGTTGGTCAATAACCGCAAATTAACCATCAGAGAGATAGCGGAGGACTTGAACATTGCCTATGGACCCGTCCAAGACATTTTGGTTAATGATTTGGGTTTCCGTCGTGTAGCAGCAAAGTTGGTGCCAAAAGACCTCAATTTCATGCAAAAAAAAGACCGTGTTGACGTCGCAAAAGACATGATTTGCGAGACTGAATCCGATCCCACATTCATCAAAAGGATCATTACTGGAGACAAGACGTGGGTTTATGAGTACGACACGCAATCCAGACATCAGGCAAGTGAATGGCGTTCACCAAATGAGCCGAGACCAAAAAAACCACGTCGTTTTCAGTCAAAAAAGACGGCAATGCTCACGGTTTTCATGGATTACAACGGTGTAGTGCATCATGAATTTTTGCCAGAAGGCCAGACAGTAAACAAAGAGTATTATTTGGGCGTTATGAGACGTTTGCGTGAAGCAATTCGCCGAAAGAGACCAGAATTGTGGGCAGAAAACTCGTGGATTTTGCACCATGATAACGCACCGTCGCACAGTGCCATCATTATTCGTACATTTTTTGACGAGAAATGCAACAAATACCATCCAACAGCCACCGAATTCACCTGATTTGGCTCCCTGTGACTTCTTTCTGTTCAATCGAGTTAAAAAACCATTACGGGGAACGCGTTTCAGCAGCCGAGAGGAAGTAATGGAAAAATCGCAGGAAGCACTGATGGACATACCGAAAACTGAATATAAAAAATGCTTCGAAGATTGGATCAAGCGCTGGCATAAGTGTGTTGCAGTCGATGGGGATTACTTTGAAGGGGAAAATATAGATTTAGATGAATAAACTTGTATTTTTAATTTTCTGAATAAATTCCGGGAACTTTTTGATCAAGGTGGTATTCGTTACCAGGAGAACTGGGGACACTCTGACCGATTACACAAGACCCAAACTGAATTTTCAACACAACTTCACAGTCTACTTTGCGTGCAGATTAGTCTGGGAAAGAGGTTAAAGTCATAAAGAATTTCAAAGTAGCAACGGTGCGGGAATCTTTTCGTAAACATTAAAAATATCAGTATCCTTACGCCTACCTGATTTATCCAGTGTCTTCCAGGCGGAAGTTCTGGCAATATGTGAAACGTGTCGGATAGTCTACACCCACTGATAATATCGCCATTTTCATTGATGGTCAGGCTGCTATCAAGACTCTGATTTCAACAGCTTCGTCTTCTCAGTTGGTGGAACAGTGTAGATAAGAGCTATTGTCGGACCAAAATCAGTTTTCTCTGAGTGCCAAGACATAGCAATATAGACGGTAGCGAACTTTCCGATGAGCTGGTATCCTCTGTGGGTGTCCGGCTTAAAGCAGAGCCCAACATCGAACTCTACGGATACGCAAACCGTTTTTCGACATTCTTAAGACAATTTTGGAGAAAAGTATCAGATCAGTTTCTTGAATGACACAGGATGGATTTGCAACCGTTTCCAAGTTGTGGTAGTCATAATGGCGCTTAAGTGGTAATTGGGATGCAGTGCAGTGCGCTGCAGCAATCACTTCTACTTACCTACGAGTATATACCCTGACATTCGGCGATATATTAGCGAAAAACCACACTCCAGTCTCTCTTTCTAAGATGGCGCTCAATACATAGCCGTTAGGGGCCATAAAATTCGATATGTTGCTTCCAGACAGGCAGCTTTCTTTCATATTTCCACACCTTTTTCTGCTCTGATGACAAAAAAAAAAACTACAATAGCCGCTATATTTTTCGTTTGCAGTCATATTCGTAAAACACCCCTCAGTGTGGTTTTATTATTGTTGAGCGGGATTTACAAATGATCAGTACACCCATCCTAGTCGATTGAGTCATGCGCATCTGTCTGTACTTCTGGGTATCATCAGGTTTGGACCTTAAATTTTGAGCTTGGAACTTGAAATTTCCTAATGCCCAGAATACGAATCAGTACAAGTACAGTGGATGGATTAACCGGGTTGATCGGAACCGAGATAAAAATAAATACAATTTGTATCTTAATATGTATTTATTTTTATAAATTAGAGTTTAACAATGTGGACTTCATTTTTTAAAGATAATATCGTCTAAATGACGACCGCTTCTTCCAAGGTATTTTTGCAGCCGAACCCTTACATTCGCAAATGCGCTAGAGCAAAGCGTAGGTGCAATAGCCGCGACTTCTCCGTGGACATTTTCCTGTAGGGTGGTCTCCAAACTTGCTAAATAATTTACTCGGAAAAATTATCCTCAACTTCTGCATCGAGACTCTAGCGGTGTGCAGAGTGGCATCGTCTTGCTGAAATAGCGTTCTGTTGTTATACCTGGGAAACAGCGGCAGTTTGCAGCAACAGAAACTCGTCGATCATTCGGCGATATACTTCAGCAGTCACTGATTCTCCCTGGTTAAAAAAATAAGGGCTATTTATCCCTCGGGCAGAAATAGCACATCATACTGTGATTTCTGGACTTACTTACTTAGGTGGCGCTACAGTTCGGGGTGAACCTGGGCCTCAACCAACAAGCCTCTCCATTTAGCTCGGTTGCCTCCAGTTGCGCACTCCAAGTTGGTCGAGGTCCCTTTGAACTTGTGCGCGCCACCTACGGCGATGATTCCCTCTACTGCGTCGTCCCTCGGGGTTAGATTCAAAGACTCTGCGGGCCGGAGCGTTGGTGTCCATTCGCTCTACATGTCCTAGCCATCTCAGACGTCCAATGCGCAGTTTTTTTTGACTAGGTCGATGTCGCTGTACAGCTCGTATAGTTCCTGATTGAATCTTCTCCTCCAAAACCCGTCAACGCAAACGGGACCGAAAATCTTACGAAGAATTTTTCTCTCGAGGCGACCAAGGATATCTTCATCCTCTTTTAATAAAGTCCATGTTTCAGCGCCGTAAAGCAGGACTGGGATGATCAAGGTCTTATATAGAGTCTCCTTAGTTGTTCGAGATAGGGCTTTACTGTTGAATTGCCTTATAAGCCCAAAAAAACAGGGATTGGCAAGAGTTATTCTTCGATTGATTTCTGCGCTGATCTTGTTTGTAGAATTTATAGCAGAGCCAAGGTAGACAAAGTCCCTTACTACCTGGAAGTTATAGCTGCCCACGGAGACGTTTTGTCCAATTCGTCGGTGTTGGTTTTCCCTTCTTGTTGATAGCATATACTTGGTTTTGGCCTCGTTTATCGCTAAACCTATTTTGGCCGCTTCCGCCTCAATACTCGCAAACGCACCGGTGACAGCCCGCTGAGTTCTTCCGATAATGTCAATATCGTCGGCGTATGCAAGCAGTTGTACAGACTTGTAATAGATTGTGCCTCCGGTGTTGGCTTGTGAGTTCCGCACGATCCGTTCAAGTACAATATTGAAGAAGTCACATGACAGCGCGGCCCCTTGTCTAAAGCCTTTTTTGACATCAAAGGTCTCGATGAGGTCATTACCGACCTTGATGGAGCAGCGAGCGTTCTCCATCGTCAGCCTGCACAGACGGACAAGTTTGGCAGGGATGTCAGAACTAGACATGGCTCTATAAAGCTCTTCTCTATAGATGCTCTCATAGGCGGCCTTGAAATCGATAAAGAGGTGGTGAGTATCGATTTGGAATTCTTGGGTTTTCTCCAGGATCTGCCGAAGTGTGAAGATTTGATCGATGGTGGACTTTCCTGGCCTGAAACCGCACTGATAGAGTCCAATCAGGCTGTTGATAAAAGGTTTCAGGCGTTCACACAATATCGCAGAAAAGATCTTATATGCGATGTTGAGGAGACTGATGCCTCTATAATTGGCGCAGTTGAGAGGGTCTCCTTTCTTGTGGATCGGGCAAACGATGCTGAGATTCCATTCATCAGGCATACATTCGTCTGACCAAATCTTAGAGATAAGTTGGTGTATGCACTCTACCAATTCATCCCCAGCTGCCTTGAAAAGTTCGTCCGGTAAGTCGTGATTTCTGGACGATGTAAACATTTTTGATGGCGTTCTCTAGGGTTGTTGAGACACCAGTAACGCATGTTCTGTTTATGTATCCAAACGTTCCAGCATTGTTCATGTGTAGGTTCCTCAATAGAGATAGTTACTTTCGTTAAGTCCCTACAGGATTTGAATTTTGTATGGGTGACACTTTAATTTGTTTTTTTTTAAATAAATAACGTGCAGTGTTGATCTTTTAATTGCAGTAGAGACCGCAAGCTTCTTTATCGATTTACATGGATTCCGCGTAATTTCGTCTCGAATTTGAGACACATTTTCTGGCGTAGCTGTTGGCGATGTTGGTCCCGGAGAAGTTATGTCCATTGACCATTGTCGGAACGTTTGTACCCACGACCGGATCAGTTGCGGGCTCGGCCTATCACCTAATGCTCGAATATTAAAATGAGTGCAAAAAGCGCGACGTGCACGAACCAGTAATTCACCACTCTTCAAATATTGCTCGACGGCGTTTCTCATTGGCGACTGTTGAATCCGCAAAACGTGCAAATTAAACGATACCTCCCCCGCTAGCCACATTTTGTGGCGGTCATCCTAAAAAAACTGATTTTCATAAAATCTTGCAAATAGTCGTAACATCTAAATTCAAATTTGTTCCTGCAATTTATTCCATCAAAAACTTTGCGAGGTCACACCCACTCAATAGATAGAAGATCATACGAACTATTTCGGATGAATTAAAACTTTTATGTGAGTTTGACTTTAAATACTTACGAGTACGGCTGAAGTTGGGCATTATATCAAAATCTTTTATAAATTTCTGTTACAGACACGCCCACTTTAATATATATGATATATATGATATATAAAATCTGCATCTTTAAAAAAATTAATACTAACGCAACACCACACCCGTTTTTTAAAGAAGATGGTGAATGGGGTTTTTTTTCACTGTGTTCATTGCACTATCTGGGAGCAAAACCCGGATTTACTCATTTTAGAGAAATTTTCTAGCAAAAGCGAAGTAATCTGTCAAACCGCCAATAAGTTATCTGTAGTCTTTTCTGCTGAGAGAAAGCAAGAATGCCGCTGATTTCATACAGACGATCGTAAGCGCTTGGTTAGTCAGCCTCCATCTTGCAAAATCATGGCACACACAATTATGAATGTGTCAATCGTTAATTGAAGCCCTAACCAATGATCAGGAAGATCCAACGCAGGCTTGGGTCCTTTGAGTCTTGCCTATCAATCTCATTGGAGATATCATACCCCAAGATCCTAGTGTGAAAATCCCCGTGCAGGGACGGGTTAAGAATATCACTGCAGCGCCCCCCCAAACAACCAGCGCTTGTCGTAAAAGGCGACTAAGGGGACAAATCAGATCTAGGCAATATAACACCCAAGTGAGCCTAGCGACACATATACTACCTTAAAAACCCTCCCACAAGTGTGCATGCGAGTCCGTGGGTTGACACGACTGGAGATCACCGGTGTCATAAAAGAAAGACCAAACAATACTAAAACAGGAGCATGCACGTGTCAAACAACAAACACCATCGCAATATGGTGCAAAAAATTGTATTGCAAAACTGTATCATTATGGTAATACTTGCAAAAACGAAAGGCACTACCCCGCCAGGCACTACCACTGCTGTGCATGGTACTGATCCTGGACCGAGCAGAAATGTTCGGGTCAGAGCTATACGGATTCCGGGGGCTAGCAAATAATGAAACAGTTTGGACGCAATTTGAGGGTCGCGAGTTGGAACGTTGGAAGCATGACCGGTCGAAGTTACGAGCTGGAAGAGATGATGAATAGAAGGCTGGTGGACATCTTGTGTGTCCAAGAGACGAAATGGAAAAACACCGGGAATCGGGCGCGTTTCTTGGACGTTAGGACAAAAGATTACAAGTTGTTCTACTACGGAACGGAAAAGTCTAAGAACGGAATCGGTATCATCCTTGCGGCAGAGCTACTTGGAAACGTCTTGAGCATTTCGAAGTCCAGCGACCGTTTGATGTCTCTCAAACTAGTAATACAAGGAGAGGTGTGGAATATTGTCAGTGCATATGCTCCCCACGATGGGTACAATCAGAGAGATAAAGATGCATTTTGGCTAGATTTCCACAATCTCCTTAAGAACATCCCAAAGGAAGAATTTCTATTTGTTGGAGGAGATTTGAATGGACATGTCGGGAAATCAAACGAAGACTATGAAGAGTGCCATGGAGGACTAGGATATGGCACCAGGAACCTTCCTGGTGAAGACATCCTAAGCATGTGCAAATCACACGGTCTTATCGTGTTAAATACCATGTTCATCAAACAAAGCCGACACCTGATCACTTACAGCAGTGGTGGAGATGAAACTCAGATTGACTACCATTTGGTAGCCAGTTTCATGAAGCCCCGGGTAAAAGATTGCAAAGTGATCCTGGGAGAGGCAATCGCTCGGCAACACCGTCTCCTGCTAACAGAAATTTTTATGAAAACACCGAAGAAAAGCAAACAAACAAGGGTCTCTGAGAAAATCAAGTGGTACAATCTGGACAAAGAAAAAGGCGAAGCTTTTGTTTTCGTAATGAAAAATTACCTCTCTCACACCATCAACGGAGCTGAGGATGAAGAGTGCAGAGCACAAAATATGTGGGATTCCCTACAGCGAACTTGCTTAAATAAGGCCAAATCACTGCTAGGAGCTTCAAAAGGCCACCATCAACACGCCAAAGAAACATGGTGGTGGAGTGATGAAGCTAAGATGCTGATAAATGAGAAGAAAGCGGCTTTCAAAGCTTGGTCAAAGTGCCCCTCTAATAATAATGACGAAAAAGCTCGCCTCGAAATGGAATACAGATGCTGCAAGAAAAAAGCGAAGAAGAAGTGCGCCCAGCTTCAAGCAGAGAGTACGGAGGGCCTGTATCGGGACCTGGAGAAAATATTTTCGCGGGTTGCTGATGCAAACCAGGCTATCCAGGAGCTGCGAAGACACAATATGAACAAGAGCGCCACTATCTTCAAAATAGCCGCCCAAAGAAGGAACAATGCTCAGGAGATTCGTTCGCCAAAGTTCATTAGCAATGGTCATGGCCAGCTTCTTGTGGATGACGACAAAATTCTGCAGAGGTGGCGACAGTATTGTGAAGAGCTTTTAAATGAACAGTTTCACCGGCTATACTTTCCAAGAGCCACCCCTAACTGTGAAGAAATAGCCGACATTACAGTCGAAGAAGTTAGTGAGGCGGTCAAATACTCCAAAAAACGAAAAGCGGTTGGGCCAGACGAAATACCCTCTGAGTTCTGGAAAAAGATGGGAGACATCGGGTTCAGATGGCTCAGAATTCTTATCTCCAAATTCGTGAGAGGTGATCCAATGCCGAATCAATGGAGGGAAAGTTACCTCCTCCCTGTATACAAAGGGAAGGGTGATACGCGAAACTGTGATAACTACCGTTCGATCAAGCTGATGTCACACACCATGAAGATCGTTGAGCGGGTATTAATACGACTGCGAAAAATAATACGGCTATCTGATGATCAGTGCGGGTTTGTCTAGGGTAAATCAACCACAGATGCAATCCAAAGTATAAGGATCAAAATGGAAAAACATCGTGATTCCTTAAGGGATTTGCATATTGTATTGGTTGACTTTGAAAAGGCATTCGACAGACAACCACGAGATCTGATATGGGTGGCGCTAAGACATCGAGGGGTTCCAGAAACCTATGTACAGATGATCATGGACATGTACGAAAGAGCAAAGACAAGAGTAAGATGTCCCGCTGGAGTAACCGAAGAGTTCCCAATCAAAGTCGGGGTACACCAGGGAAGCGTTTTAAGTCCTTTGCTCTTTATTACAGTCCTTGATTATCTGCTTGAAGGTAAAGTGATGGACCCCAAGGTACATCAGTTATTCTTTGCTGACGATGGAGCCATCATAAGTGAGGATCCTACATCCCTGCAACGAGCACTTGATGTGTGGGTGGACGTTTTGGAGGGAAATGGGTATCGCATTAGTTCAAAAAAGACAGAGTACTTGTGCTGCCCGTTCTCTGATCCACTCAGGCCTATTCCAGACATTTATTTGAATGGAACAGTGCTTCCCAAGTGCGAAAAGTTCAAATATCTGGGATCTATGATCAATAGCAAAGCAACTTGTGATGACGACATCAATCATCGTGTAAGCGTAGGGTGGATGAAGTGGCGAGAAAATTCCGCTATCTTCTGTGACAGAAAAATGCCCCCTAAATTGAAAGGAAGGCTCTACACCGCAGTTGTACGTCCAGCGCTCACATACGGTTCACAATGTTGGACGATGTACAAAAAGTATGAGAGTAAATTAACGGCAGCTGAGATGAAGATGCTTCGCATGACAGCAGGAGTGACCAAGCTTGATCGAATAAGAAGTTCGAAGATCCGTGGAAGCTTTCACATCAAGGAAACCATCGTACACAAATTAGAGCGCGACCGGCTCAGCTGGTATTGCCACGTTCAAAGAAGAGATCATTTGAACCCTGTTAAAAAGGCAATATCTATGCACGTTCCAAAGACATCGCGATGTAGGAAAGGCAGGCCTATAAACGCCTGGATCAGACAAATGCGACGACATCGGCATTTCATTGGCCTCAGTAACCGAGTGATCCAAAATCGGCAGGCCTGCCGATATTTTCTGAGGTCAAATAGGCGAACCCCACAGGCGGATCAGTAGAAATGCAGTGAAGTGGGAGGGCTGTGATCCCTGGTTTTCGGATCATAGCCTCGCTGATAAAAGGAGGAAGAAGAAGAAAGAAGAAGATCCTAGTGTGAAAAGGGACCCAGATCTTCTTCTTCTTCTTTTAAAATCATGTGTCCCCTTATGCGTTTTAAGGCATCAACCGCCGCTACGTGCCATCGTGTTCGGCTCCTGGCGAAGTGTTTCGGCTCCAACTACTACTTTCCCAGATGCTGAGATTCCTTTTCTACTATTCTACGCCACATCATACGAGGACCTCCTTGTATTCGCCTCTGTTGTGCTAGTGGGTTCTAATGCATGGCTTGTCAGGCAATACAATTTTCGTACTTACGTAGGGAGTGACTAATCCACTGCCACATTCGCTTTTGTATAATCACATCTATACGTTACTGGCCCATTCTCGCATAAAGCTGTTCTTTTGAGATACGATTTGGCCAGAACATTCGTAATATCGTTCTCAGACAGCGATTAACAAAAGTTTCCAGCTTTTTTGTGACATTGACGGTCATTTTTCTGGTACTGCAGCCATATAACAGTACCAATTCCACGTTAGAGTGGAACAGTCGCAGTGCCTAAGCTGATTGAACTGCTTCTCCATATTTTAAACAACATACCAAATACAGCCTTAGCTTTAGAAATGCGGCTACTAACGTCTTAATCGGCACCAGCGTCAATCGAGACAACACTTTCAAGGTTAGGAAAGTTTTCTAGTTTCTCGACCTATTGCCTTGCAATGCTGATGTGAGTTGTTAATGAGTTTGAAGGAAGACTTAGGATTTTAGTTCTGGTGGAGTTAATTAATTCTTAAGTCTACCAAGTGCGGTGCATGATTCTGTGCGATAGTAGGGAACCATCGTCAGCATAGTCGAGGTGTTTGAGATAGGTTGTAAGGCTGGATTCCACCAATTCTTGTCAACGGAGCGCTCCGCGAAACATCGCTGATCTGCACCAAAAAGAGCAGTGGTAATAGTACGCAGCCTTGCCGAACACCGCTTCGAATCTCAAATTCTTCCGACAATATACCCTTATGCGGCACATGACACTGCGCACCTTCGACCCTTAAGGTTTTAATATTTTGGATGAGATTTAGTACAGTCCATTCTAGTCACATTTTTGTATGGTTTTGAGAAATTTTATTGCCAATTGTTATTTGAAGAGGAGAAAGCAACACATACGTCTTAGCTACTTATTTATAGGCACGTCTTTCCGATAACCTTTCACCGCGAAGAACTGATATCAGGGAATTTTGAGTTATCTCTTGCGCATTCATCCTTGAAAAATTATTAAAAACATTACTTTTCACGAATTTTATTCGTCACACTACCATGGGATGCGACTGCGGTCACATATTTCTTTTCCTATTCCACAAAAAAAATAAATAAAAAAATAAATTCAATACGTAGTTCTAATTTTATTTATAGGCATCTCGCAGTCATTTAAATGTGTGTACTCAATTTGTTAGAGGCGTATCGTCCAACTCCATCACCTAAATTTAGCATAAGAAATGTATAATTTCAAAAAAGAAAAATGAAAATAAATTAATTCCCCGGCATATGATATCATTTTGCGACAAACATATATACGAACTGCAAAATATGATAAATGAGTATGTACACAAGTTTGTATGTATCTACGAGTATTTCTTGTTGCCTTACTCCACTGTCATCCTGTCGAACTGGTTTTCATTATCTCGTCGTGATTTTTGCTTTATTTTTATTCTCGCGGCATCATCCCACTGCCAATAGAAAATCAATTCGAACGCTCGATACGTTGCCCAGTTGGTGACATACGAGTATCTAGATACGTACGAGTACGTTTTGTATGTTTGTTCGTATAAATAAAATGTTCGTACGCGCAATCGTTCCGTTTGTTTATTTGGCATTCCTCTCTGTCTCTCGAATTTCAATTGTGCATTTCAAACAACTCGTCACATTGATCAAGATTAAACATCCAAGCCGTGTATCTTGATCGGCGTGCGAACTGTGAGATCAATCGATTGGCAGTCGTGCGACTGCAGTTTACATTTCAGGTGTTGATACCATGCGTTGTTTTTTTTTTATGACGTAAGACATTTTTTTTTTTTTTTTTACATTATGTCAATAGGGTATGTATGGACTGGTTTGGTACTAGAGAGGACATATTCGGTAAAGAGTATTGAGACAGGTTTAGTTACAGAAAAAAATCTTCAACGAGAAAGGGTATGTATGGTAGATCCCTATCTACCTTTCTCAATACTCTTTACCGAATATGCCCTCTCTAGTACCAAACCAGTCCATAGATACCCTATTGACATAATGTACAAAAAAAATGTATTACGTCATAAAAAAAAAAAAAAACTGCGTGGTATCAACACCTGAAATGTAAACTGCAGTCGCACGACTGCCAATCGATTGATCTCATAGTTCGGGTCCCTACCCATCCCCGATGCTCTCGATGTTGCATAGCTGAAACTCGTCATACATGGCTCCACCAAGTTTACTTACTTAAGTGGTTCAGGTGAACCTAGGCCTCAACCAATAAGCCTCTCAATTTAGCTCGGTCTTTAGCTAATGGCCCCCAGTTGCGCACTCCAAGTTGGTTGAGGTCCCCTTGAACTTCTGCGTACCACCAACGGCGAGGAGGCCCTTTACTACATCGTCCTTCCGGGTTAGATTCGAAGCTTCGAACATTGGTGTCCATTCGTTCTATTGGTCCTAACCATCTCAATCGTGTAATGCCCAGTTTTTTGAAGTCGAAATCACTGTACAGCTAGTATAGTTCGTCATTGAATGTTCTCCTCCAAAACCAGCCAATACAGTCGCGACCGCATATCTTGGCAAGAATTTTTCTCTCGAAACGATCAAGGGTATTTTCATCCGCTTTAATAAAGTCCATGTCTCAACGCCGTAAACTACAACTGGGATGATAAGGGTCTTATATAGAGTCTCCTTAATTATTCGAGGGCGTATTTCAGTGCCTAATCGTGGGTTAGTTTTACTTACTTACTTAGGTGGTGCTACAGCCCGGGGTTGGAACTGGGCCTCAACCAACAACCTTTCCAGCCAGCCCGGCTACGAGCCAGATGCCTCCAGTTGATCGCGGTCCCCCTCCACTCGTTTGCACTTGCTTGCGTCATTTATCGCAAGGTTGTCCTCTACTGCGCCGTCTATCGGATGGATTCGAAGATTTTCCGTGTTGGAACGTTGGGCTCGATCCGCTTTACATCACCCAGCCATCTTAGTCACTGTATGTGAACTTTTCTGGCTAAATCGATATCACTGTATAGGCTGTTTAGCTCGGCATTGTACATTCTCCTGCACTCGACGTCTATGCAGATGGGACCAAAGGTCACTCGAAGAACTTTTCTCTCAAAGTAACCAAGGGCATCCTCAAGTTACCGATTTTGGATGTCCTATTTTGTGGACAACCTATATTTTGTTTTGCTTTCATTGACCACTAACCTCATCTTTACACCTAGCTACCTCTTACATCCAGATGGTCACTGGACCACCTCTGCTAAGGAATCCATTGACATCCTACTGGATACTCACTTCCCTGGTATCTCCCCTGTTGCTGTTTCATTATCGGGTATTACCCGTACTTGCTCTCTACCGTGCAGCAACTCCCTGGTTATAGTAACTACAGAAAAATCCGCTGGGCCATGCGCAGCTTCAAGCCCTTCAAGTCCCCAGGACCTGACGGCATTATTCCTGCTGAATTTAAAAAATGTGAGGACATTGTGCTTCCATGGCTCAAGGTCATCTTATCGAGCTATCTTAATCTGGTCTATATCCCCAAGGCGTGGACCGAGGTTGAAGTTGTCTGCATTCATAAGGCAGGTAAGAGCTCGCATGTGGAACTAAAGGATATCCGACCTATCAGTCGATCGTCCTTTCTACTGAAAATGCTGGAAAGGCTGATTGATATTCACCTCCGTCAGAGCATTAGCCCGTCTTTGCTCTCGCCGTCCCAACATGCGTACTGCAAGGCAAATCCGTTGAAACAGCCTTACACTCGCTTGTGCGCATCATTGAAAAATCTCTGAGCATTAAAGAATATACCATGGTGGCTTTCCTTGACATTGAGGGAGCTTTTAACAATGTCAAACCAAAGGCAATCACAGACGCACTTGCAAATCTGAAGGTGGATACTTCGCTCGGAGTGTTGATCAATCAATTGCTAACACGCAGGATTATCAACACACAGCTGGGTGGAGCATCGGCCAGAAGACTTGCCTGCTGCGGAACACCCCAAGGTGGTGTTTTGTCCCCCCTCCAGTGGAATTTTGTAGTGAATGAGCTACTAGTGGACCTGGACAGGTCAGGCTGTAGAGTGATTGCATATGCTGATGACATTGCGATTGCTGCGTCTGGCAAGCACCCAGACACTCTCAAGGAAATCCTCCAATATGCTCTCTCTCGGCTCACTAGGTGGGCCTCCAATTGTGGATTGGGGGTTAACCCTCATAAAACAGAACTTGTTCTCTTCACAAGGAAATATAAAGTTCCCCACGTAGACCCTCCTATGATTAATGGCACCAGTGTCACCTTCACTGTTAATGCAAAATACCTGGGTCTTATTCTGGACAGAAAACTGAACTGGAAAGCCAATCTACTAGAACACGTAAGAAAAGCCAATGTAGCTCTCTATTCCTGTAAAAAGGCTATAGGTAGGAGCTGGGGTATGAAACCTGAAATCACTCGCTGAAAACACGGAAACTGAGATTTGACCGACACTTCCGTACGAGTATCCCTGAACGGGATGAGTGGGATGGCTCCTCCCCCTTGATGATGGAAATTCGGTGCACTTCTACACAGATGGCTCGAAGACCGAAGGTGGGGTGGGCTGTGGTGTTTTCTCCGATAAGCTCAACCTGAGCATCTCGTTCCGCCTCCCTGATCATTGTAGCGTTTTTCAGGCGGAAATCATGGCGATTAAGGAAGCCCTGTCTTGGCTGAAATGTAATGTATTATCTGTCAGCGATATTAGCAATTTCACTGACAGTCAAGCGGCTATCAAGTCCCTGGAATCGTGCTCCTTTACTTCAAAGACCGTCTTAGACTGCCGTTTGTCTCTTACAGAGATGACAGAGCAGTTCAACATTCACCTATGCTGGGTGCCAGGTCACAGAGACATTCCAGGAAACTGTAGGGCGGATGAACTCGCTAGACAGGGTACTACTAAGGATTCTGCCAGATAGGCAAGCTCTAGTTATGCCCCTCGCTACATGTAAGCATCCACTGAAGCTGAACGCTATTAGCAAGACCAACCTTAGGTGGGATAGTGGCTCTACGTGTCACATTTCGAGGCAGATTTGGCCTAAGCTGGACCAGAAACGTAGTGCCGAGTTGGTTAAACTAAAGCGATTACAGATCAGCTACGTTATCGGTGTCGTCACCGGACACTGTCTAATCGGCCAACATGCCAAAAGACTTGGCCTCTTTTCCAATGACTTCTGCAGGAGCTGTAGGGACGAGGAGGAGGAGCAAACCATTCTTCACTTCCTATGCACATGTCCTGCTCTAGCACGCAAAAGAATGCTCCATCTAGGAGCTCCCTTCCTTGACGACCTCGGCGATTTGGCGTCCTTAGACGTCACGAACATCCATCGCTTCATCAAAAGCTCCGGTTGGTTTTATTAGTTCCTGAGTGGTCTAATGGTAGATCCTTGGCATCACAATGGACCTTTACTGGTCTAAGTGTGTCTGCATTTTGGTGCAGACAGCCAATCTAACCTAACCTAACCTCATCTTTGCTGCCTCTGTCTCAGTACTTGCAAATGCCCCACTGAGACTGCTCGCTGACCATGTCAATGTCATCGGCACGGTGTGCGTAAGCGAGTTGTGTACAAACTTCTGAAGAATTGTACTCTCCTTCCTTCAAGAGACCCCCTCTGAACTGCTACAGTGTACTAAGGCCACAACGTATGTTGATAATGCAGAGTTGTACTGTACTGGTATACTCATTTTTCGAAGGCATTACATTGAGAGACAGAAAAATATCTTGAAAAACTCAGAGAGTGGACTGTCTTTCACAAACTGATTTATCAGTCAAAAAACTAAATTGATGATATACTTACAATACATCCTCCTGACCCCGCTTCCTTCTTTCCTAAGCCTCTCCCTCGTCTCCTTAGTATCTATCCTTCGGTCGCATCTAATGTTAAGTTTATTTTTTTGTTACTCTTAAGCTAAAACTGATCTTAATACGTTTGTTCACACACAGATGGTTAAATGATTTGTTTTCATTGAAATTTAAATTGGAAAAACTATATTCAATTGCTAAAGGTCATTCTGCGATAAGTACTGTGGAAGAAGTGGTTAGGGCTGCTCAAGTAACCCATCAGGCAGTCAATACTCGGGGATAGGTTTTGTGCTGGCAACTATCAACGAAAGAAATGTCTTCAACTCGGTCAGATGGAGCGACATGCTGAACGCCCGGAAAATAAACTTTCGGGTACCACAGTATCTTCGATGGGTGGTAAGGGACTACCTTAGCGACAGAGAGCTAATTTATGCCATCACAGAAGGATCACCAGGAAAGAAATAACGGCCAGAGCAGCGCAGGCTCAATTCTGGGACCGGATTTATGGAACATCTCCTACGATGGAATTCTTCGCATGGAGATGGCCGGAAACACTTTTCTGGTCGGCTATGCAGACGACATCGCTGCAGTGATCACCGCACGGGACACCGAAGACGCTAAGAGAAGACTAAATCAAGTCACGCGACGGGTGCACATATGGATGGAGGACCACGGCCTAAGCTTAGCAGTGGAGAAAACCGAGATAGTCCTGCTGACGAGGAAGCGAAAACAAATACAAATATTTGGCGCAACATCTCTTTAAAATGCCAGGGCCTACCTTCTCGCAACCACTCATGTTGTGTGCGTTATATTTTGTCACACGAATGGAAGGGACCTACAGTTTAATGCCGAATCCGAACGGCGATTTAAGAAGCTTTTTCGTGACAACAATACTCTCGGATGTTTGTCAGACGCTCGCGAGAGGTGGGACCGTGAAAAAACTTTTTGGTATTTTCTGGGATTCGAACTTGGAACCTCATGCGTAATGATCCGACACACTAACCACTTACGCCACGGCGCCCACACGAGGAAGCGGATACCCAGGATAATCGAGCTCCAGCTGGGTCCGGAAGTCATTTACACTAAGGAAGCAGTATAATATCTAGGAGTTATGATAGATACGAAGCTCACGTTCTGGGAACAAATTAAGTCCGCATCCGAAAGAGCCACGAGAACATACCTATTGCTAAGCAGACTGATGGCGAACATAGGAGAACCTACGGCAAGTAAAAGAATACTCCTGATGTCGGTTACGCTCTCAATACTCTTGTATGGCTCCGCGGTCTGGGCTGATGCGCTCAAAAAGGAGATATACAGGAAGAAAGTGGCCGCGGTGCAACGTATAGGAACCCTTCGGATAACGAGTTCAGACCGAACAATGTCGGGGCAAGCAGCCGTAGTAAGTATTCGCAAGAGTGACGTCCATTGATCTCCTAGCAGCAGCAAGGAAGTACGTCCACGACAAGAAGTCGAAAGTAGGCGCGGCAACAGCAGCTATATAAGCGAAGCAACTCTCGGTACCGGTACCTGCACAAGATGAGAAAAATAGGGAGCACAGCCTGCCGATACGCAGATTCTTAAGAAGACAATGCGTATCACACCTTTTTACCTGCAACAGGTGGGCAGCAGAAAGAAATAGCCTGGAGTCGGAGATCTCCAGAAAATGCCGTAAACAAGATTTATTCATTGACACGATTGACAGATCGAAAAGAGAGAAGAGAAAGTAAATATACCCTCAGTAAGTTTACCAAATTGATGAAAGCATTACCAGCAAGATATTATTAACCCGCACCAGGAGAAAAATGTGGAAAAGCCGGTCCCCAGAGAGGAAGCAAAACGACAACACTCTGAAGTAATGCTAAAACGGTTCCGGAGTGGATGGTGTCAGGTTGACGAGAGGTTTTTTTTTTTTTTTTGGTTGCGCCTGGAGGTGCAGGAATCTTCAAAAGATACCAATGGTCCGTACCATTGGTTATGCCCGATTCACATATCTGACAATGCCATCAGTGCTAGTCAGTATATGCCTACGGGCTAAACATCACCCCCTCAGAGAGGCACTATGAGAACCGGCTGTGCGTACTCATAGTAGTAGGAAATTCGTCCCTCTCATTTTTTCATTTTTGTGATGACTACGACTAAGTTGCCTTAACGAGTAGCTTACGCTTCTGTAGTGTTAATCGCGTTAGGTAGGTAGCTTTCCAGTGAAGGCACCTACTAATACCGTCATTACATGCGGTTTTTCCTTACGGCGCTAGGTCGAAAGGTCTTGTTCTTTGTAGTTGGCGCTCAACGTTTGTTACGTCCATAGTACGGATTATTTCATTATTGCAGTGAACATGAAGACGGGTACGAAGTTTGCGAGCAAAGTTTGTTACTTCGTCCCTCACGGTAGCAATTCCTAGATCTCTGTAAATATCACTATTCCTTATATACCAAGGAGCATTCACGATTGCTCTTAGTATTTTGTTTTGAAATGCTTGCAGTAGAGCCATATTGCTTGGTTTGGTACAACCCCAAAGTTGTATGCCATATGTCCAAGACGGTTTTAGGACTTGCTTATACAGAAGCAGTTTGTTGTATACGCTTAACTTCGAGTATCTTCCGAGTAGCCAATACGTTTCTCTAAATCTGATTTCGAGCTCTTCGCGCTCCTTTTTAACGTGGGGTTTCCACTTAAGTTTTGCGTCTAGGGTCATTCCTAGATATTTTGCCTCGTTTGCGTACGGTATTTGCACCGAGTTGATGGATATACATAGGTAAGTTGTTTATCTTTCTTAACGTAAAATTGACATGCGTTGATTTTGTCTCATTGAGGACTATTCGCCAGGCTTTTGTCCATTCGCATACATTGTTCAAAGCTCGTTGGAGTTTTCCCGTTGATGATTCGACTGACTCATCCGTTACGAGGATAGCCGTGTCGTCTGCGAACGTTGCTACAACGGTCCCTTCATCTTGTGGTATATCTCTTGTGTGGAGCAGGAACAGGATTGGACCGAGAACGCACTTCCTTGCGGAACACCGGCGTAGATTTCTTTCAAATCCAAATATTCACTCCCGTGTCTAACACGGAAAAGTCTGTTTTCAAGATAAGATTCCAATATTCTGTACTGTTTCCTTGCAGTCACTTCTGAAAGCGTCCCAGTTAGTTTTGTTACTAGTTAACCTAGGCGGTCCTTTTTTTTTTGCTAGACTTCCACCTATTTTAAGAGTGACTGCTGAGTGATCTGAGCATAGATCATAGCATTCTTCGACTTCCGTTAAATTTTTAGTTAACCCTTTTGCGATAAAGAAGTCGACGAGGTCAGGGATTTTATTTTTGTCAGTTGGCCAATAAGTTGGCTTTCCTGTCGAAAAAAAGTTCACCCCACGTTTCATGCTGGCTTTGTACAATAATCTGCCTTTTGTCGAATTGCATCTTGATCCCCAGAAAGTGTGTTTCGCGTTAAAGTCACCACCTAAGACAAAATTAGGTCCGAGTGAGTCAAAGAGACGAACGAGGTCGTCTTCTACTAGCTTATATCCCGGAGGGAAGTAACTAATTATAAGCGATGTTGTAGTCTAAGTGGTTTATTTTTACGGAGACTGAGCTTATTTGCATAGAATCAAATTCTGTTTCTATGTTTTCGGAGTGCTTAATACAGTCTTTGACGTAAAGAGAGGACCCGCCTCTCGCATTTTCCGAAGGATGATTCGCATACTTATACTTATGTCCTGTATCCCCTTGTGGGTCCTAACGCTTCTACTACGCCTACGCGCCATCGTGTACGGTTTCTGGCAATGTGTCTGAGTTCTCCCCAACTTTTCCCTAACTGCCGTGCCTCCTTCTCGACTGTTCTGCGCCATGTTTTCCGCGGACCGCCAGGTCTTCTGCCATCCTGAGTTAGAGGGTTCCATTGCATAGCATGGTTCGCTATGGAGCTGTCACCCTTTCGGAACGTGTGACCAATCCACTGCCACTTCCGCCGTTGGATAGTTGTGCCTATTGGTTCCTGACCCGTTCTCTCGTAAAGGTGTTCGTTAGAGATACGATTGGGCCAGAAAATCCGTAAGATATTGCGCAGACACCTATTAACGAACGTTTGCAGCTTTCTGGTGATAGTAGTGGTCACTCTCCACGTGCTGCAACCATATAGCAGCACGGATTCAACGTTGGAGCGGAACTGTCTTATTTTGGTGCTCAAACTGATTGCATTGCTTCGCCATATTTTGGACAACATCCCGAACGCGGACTTTGCTTTGGCGATCCTGTTGGCTATATCCAGTTTGGTTCCACCATCGGTCGAGACAATACTCCCAAGATACTGGAAATCCTCTACTCTCTCTACCGGTTGTCCAGCAATGCATATTTGAGCCGATGAGTTAGTTCCAAGGCTGATGATTTTAGTTTTTGTCGTATTAATTTTCAGCCCGACGACACCTGCCTCCCTCTCCACATCTGCTGTCATTTGGTGGAGGTCCATAACTCTGTGGGAGAGTAAGCATACATCGTCAGCGTAGTCAAGATGTTTCAGTTGAGATGTAAGAGTCCATCGAATTCCTCCGTTTCCCGTCGACAAAGCTGCATGAAGCACATCGCTAATCACCAATAGGAATAATATTGGTGAAAGGATACAGCCTTGTCTTACCCCACTTTGGATCTCAAATTCCTCAGACAACCTTCCCCTGTGCAGAACGTGACATTTGGAGCCTTCATATGTAGCTTTGATAATAGCAGTTAGTTTATCGGGAATACCTCTCCTGCATAAGGCACGCCAAATAAACTCCCTGTTGACACTATCGAACGCCTTCTCAAAATCGATGAACAGCAGGTGCAGTGGCGATCGATATTCAACACACTGTTCGATGATAATCCGCAGGGTGTTGATGTGGTCGGCACAAGAGGATCCAGAGCGGAAACCTGCTTGTTCGGCATCGAGTGTGTCTTCGAGATGTTGTTTGATTCGCTCCAGGATGATTTTACCTATTATCTTAGCTACAGCAGGCAGCACGCAGATACCCCTCCAGTTTCCGCACTCCATTAAATTTCCTTTCTTAGGAAGCTTGACGATCATTCCCCTTTTCCATTCGTTAGGAAAGCTCTCAGCTTCCCAAGCTCTCTCTATAAGTGGAAGCAGAAGCTCAGCCGATGTTGTTGGTGCTGCTCGTAAGAGCTCTGCTGGAATACCGTCAAGTCCTACTGCCTTGTTGATTTTGAGTGCCTTGATCGCGGTAATGATCTCATTTTTACTGGGAGTCGTGGTGCGTATTCGGGAACTTCTCACCTCGGGCATCTCATTCTGATTTGGGAGCATATCGCTAGCGAATACACGGTTCAAAACCGTAGCAAAATGCTCTTTCCATCTCTTGAGCTGGTGTAGTTGCGCTTGTCACGTCGCACGCTACGCTGAACTTCTCTCATCTTTATGCGATATAGGGACTCTAGCTCGCTTCTCCCTGCTGCTGGGGTAGCTGCAACGTGAGCTTTCAGCTGTTTTCGTTCGTCAATCCGTCTCAAGGTATCTTCGGAAAGCCACGCCCTATGTCTTCCCTGCGATCGACCGACAATTCTTTCAGCACCAGACGTAAAAACATTTTTCACAGCACACCAATGGTCTTGGATGGTTGCGGGCATTGAGCTGCTGATTGCTTCCACACCTTGCGAAAAGTGCTCCCATAATTGTTGGCGCACTGAGGGATCACTAAGTCTATCGATGTTGAACCTGGGCATTCTTGTGTTGTCGTGGGATCTTCAAACTGCAGCAGTGCGTAGATGGAGAGTAGCTATCATAAGATGATGATCTCGTACTATCCCCACATCTGCCCCTCGTCTGTTTCGGACGTCCAGGAGACTGCTTCTAAAGCGGCGGCTGATAGCAAAATGATCAATTTGGTTGGAGGTTACTTGCCTGTCGTTGGAAACCCAGCTGACTTTGTGGCAGGTCTTGTGCTCAAACATGGTGCCACCTATCACAAGGCGGTTGGCATTGCAGAAATCCACAAACCTTTCGCCGTTGTCATTGCGGTTGCCTAGACCATGTTTCCCGATTACATGCTTGAGCCCTTCGTTGTCGCTGCCTACCTTGGCATTCAAATCCCCCATCACTATGACAATGTCTCCATTTGGTGTTGTGTTGAACGGCACTTAAGAGGTTGGAGAAGCTCTCCTTTTCGTCCTCAGACGAACTATTCGTTGGGGCGTAACACTGTATGATGGTGACGCGTCGTATTCTAGTCCGGAATCTGGCCGTCAAAATCCTATCACCATGAGGCTGCCAGGAAATTAGGCCCTTACGCGCTGTTGTTGTTAGCAGTAGTCCGACTCCATATTCCCGCGGACTTCCGGGTGGTCTTCCAGAATAGAGTAGTACAGTGTTACACGTTGGGGACTGGTACTCGCCCGCTTCTAACCATCTTACTTCACTTACCGCCAAAATGTTCAGTTTATATCGCATGAATTCCTTTTCCAGTTTGAGGAATCTGGCATTGTAAGGACCTTCTCTTCCCGAGTCGAGGAGCGTCTTTACATTCCAGAAACCTATCTTTGTCCGGGTACAATAGCCAAAAGTCGTCAACATGTGATCATTCCTTATCCGAGGCATAGTGTCGGTTTCAGTAGCGAGCTGGTTTCAGTAACGCAGGTTGCTGGCCCACGTTACCTAGCCTAGAATCAAGGCCCTAGACAACCCGCACTTACAATTTTGGCATATACGTATAAGGGTTTATACGTATAGTTGCCCGGGGACCACCACTAAGAGGTAAAGTAAGCACTTCATCACGAACTTGATTGTTGCGCTACTGGCCCAAGCCAAGTTTTGGGCAATCAGTAGTTTCCCGATCAATCGCAATGCAGGTCCCCAAAGGATGATTCGCATGGTAATCGCTGTAACCTTTTCTTTTGGGTCTAAGTCCCCTTTTTAAGTGCGTTTCCGATACCAAACAAATATTAATATTATTTTTCCGTAGAAACACTTCTAACTCGTCGATTTTTTTCAGAAGGCCGTTTGCGTTCCATGTTAGTATCTTAAGTAGCTGTTTCATATTCATGTTTTATTGATTGTCTTGCGAGGTTTGAACTCGAGCTTGCTCAATTTGTCAAGTATAATTTTATTAACCTTGGTTTGCTCATCAAATTTTTCCAATATAATGGTAAATATTTGGCTAACCGGATCTGTTGTAGCTGATCTTAATTTGTTTTCGTTTGACGCGACTTGCGCGTACGATCTCGCGTCAACCTGTGGCGGTTTTTCCGCTGCACTTGGACCAGCGACGTTCTCTTGCGCAATTTTTTTATTTCCCTTTATCGGTCGCTTCGTTTTGACTGGCTTAGCGGTCTTGGGCTTATCGGTTTTACGATCTCTTAAGCTTGGGTTCGGGTGTATCGGTTTCTTGAGAGTATCGCGCCTTTTTTGAAGCTCCTTTGCTACTTCACAACCTCGATAGTTTGCTGGGTGCTTGCCTTTACAGTTTATGCAGGTCGCCGGAGCCTGCTTATTTAAGTCACACCTTTCTGATAAGTGGTTCCCGGCACATTTTACACATTTCGGTTCTTTTTGGCAATACGACTGGGTGTGATTGAAACCTTGACAGCGTTTGCACTGAGGTATCGATCGTGTATTCGTACGCATAGGCTCGATTTTAACTAAGATATTCAAAATACTTTTTACATTATAAATATCGTCTATATTTTCGCTTCTATCGAAGGTTAGCATAAAGAGCGGAAGTCCATGCTTGACCAAGATTTCTTTGCCTTGTTCCGTTTTCTGCTTTATCTTCTTTAAGATATTGATTGCGTCAATAATTTTCAAGCCTTTTCCTTTAAGGTCATTTATAATGTCATATTTAGTGTACGAGGGGTGGAGACCCCTTGCTATAACACGGAGTGGTCTTTCTGATTTATTTTCGTAGGTGAACCACTGGATCTTTTCCGCGTATAGTTTTTTAGATATTGCTCGGTAGCCGTCAGAGTCAACTAAATTAATTTTTCAATCATTGTTTTGGAATGACGTTACTTTAAATTCCGATGTCACAGTTCCCTTGAGAAGGCAATGCAATTGATTGTAGTCCGTAAAGCCGACGACGTTTATTGCAGGCGGGGGACGTAATTTGTCCTGAGTTTGTTTCTGTTTCAAGTCTTTTTCTTTTTCTTGTTTTCGTGGCTCGATTTCAGGTGATGAACCGGCTCTTTGTTTTTTGCTGAGTCTTTTCTTTGAGACCCCACTTGTTTCGCGTGCTAGCTCTTCTTCATCCGTGTGATATTTAGGACTAGCTGCACGGGGTGGCGTAACTTCGCGTTCTCTTTGCAAAAATGAATTCTTTAAGGCCTTGTTTTCCTCTTTTAGTGATTCTACCTCTCTCTTAAGCTCTTGGTAGAGTAGATCCATTTTATTTAGCTTAATACGGAGTTCATTGTTTTCTTCCACAAAAAAAAAAAAAAAATTGTTTTCTTCCTCAAAGCTATTACATTTTGAAGAGAGGTTAAAGGTGTGTTTTTTTTTTTTAGTGATTAGGAGTCTCACACTACTTGAAACAGATTGATCTCTATGTTTTCAAAGTCATCAGAGGAAGCAGTAATAGTATTTAAGATGTCTCCTCGACGTACCGATCGCACAAAAAACATTTACTCCGACATTTTTTAATAGATTTGTTTTATTTTAAGAAAAGTGAAAGATTGGTTATCTACAGTAAATAGTATTGAATCTTTCCTACGAAGTACCACTTGAATATTTCAATGTTTCCACTAAGCAATCTAATCTTATCTAAAAATGTTAAACGTAAAACAAATTTTATTATATTGAGAATACGTGTGATATAGCTAATCCGACCGCAGGTAGAGTCTTTATTCAACCGGATTCATACCCAGCTTATATATGTTTCCGGGGTAATATTTGGTAATCTCCCACAGTCGGAAGTGTAAGGTATCCTGGCCTCCAGCCTTTAGCTTCTGTGGTAATCTCCCACGAAGGAAGAAATTTCCATGGCCGTTACCTCTATGTTTTTGTGGTAATATCTCTCGTATCAAAATATCTTGCCACCATCGTTGTGCCTCTGGCAGTTCTCCTGTGGTAACTACCCCTAGCTGGAAATGACTTCAATGCGTCACGGTGGTATCTTCTCACAGTCGCCAGTGAAAGGTACTTTGGTAGTCTCAGCACGAAGTATATAATATCTCACCATAAATGAATCAACACGTCAGAGATGTGCTCTCAAATTCGATGCTAGCAGCAGAATTTGTAAAGCCAAAATTGGGTCCGGTGTGCTATCAAAAATCCCAAGTTGCAATGCATTCAGTACTAGTTTGAAATGCGTAGTTCCTTATCCTTACTTATTTATTTAATGGGCTCCCGACCCATGTAGAGTCTCTGCCTTCAGACGTAGCATCGTTCCATCCTCGTCGATCCCGGGCACGTTGCCTTGTTTGACATTGATGATTAATTGCTATCAGAGGTTCGGTGGTTTTCGTCGATTCTCTTAACTGGAGAATTGTTGTCCATTCGCTCGTTGTGGCCGAGCCAATGTAGTCGACGTATCTTAGCTTTTTGAACTACATCCACATCTTGGTACAGCTTATAGAGTTCGCGGTTAAAGCACCGCGTACGCGACACAGCTGGACCAACTTTGATGGGATCACGAATTCGACCATCGCATTGTAGAGCTCAAGACGATAAATGCATTCATACTCGACTTGAAATTCGTTCTGCCGGGGCGGAAGCTACACTGGTACTTGCTGATTATTGTGCTGCAGAACGGCTTAAGACGTTCACACAGTATACTGGATAGGATCTTGTATGCGATATTTACCAGGGATATGCCGCCATTTTTAAAGATTGGACATATAGAGCTGATACTCCAGTCATCGGGCATGCTTTCTTCCACCGATACTTGAACGATGACTTGGTGCATGCACCTAAACAAGGTATCTCCCACGTTTTTAAAAACCTGCGCGGGTAGGACATTAGAGCCAGCGGCTTTGTTGTTTTCCAGTTTTCTAATAATTGCGTCAACTTCTTCATTGACTGGACGTGGGTTCTCTTCTTGCCCTATCACTCTCTCTATTTGGTGCTCGTTAAGCAGCTCATTAACATCTACAATTCCCTGCCCTTGAGTGCCCAGTTTACGCTTGCTGTTTCGAAGAACCTGTGTCCCGGATTGAAAGCCAGTTGCCTGGCTTTCCTATAGAAGTTCCGAATGTTGTTCCGCCTACGAGACTTTCCTTGAGCTGGAAGGTTTCGTGGGCTCTTTTCTCTCCTCTTTCCTTCTTCTAGCTCGATATTCCGCTCTTGCTGCCCTTGTTTTGCGCTGCAGAGTTTGTTTGTGTGCATCTTCAATTGGGAGCATTCATCATCATACCACGGGTTCTTTCTGGTGTCTCAAAGTGGTCTCGGCTACCTCTTTGATGATGGTGCGATATTGGATCCACTAGTTGTTGGCGTTTGTGGTTGTTGAATGCACTGCAGGGAGTTTCTCAGCCAGACGCTCTTTATAGGCTCAGGCTTCTTCAGTGCTATGTCGAGCTCTGAATTTGGCTGCAAAAAGAAAATGGTCAGAGTCGACGGTAGGCTCCTCTGTAGGTATGCACACCCAAAATATTTGATGTGGTCGATTTGGTTGCGAGTTCGACCATTAAAAGAAAGCCAGGTGGCCATGTGGATTCTTAGCCGAACGTGTTTTCCTTACAGATTTTTACATTAAAGTCACCGAGTACGATTTTGACATCTTGTTACATGCTCCCAAGGCACCGCCTAAGATGTCATAAAATCCCTCTTTGATAGTGTCGATAGATTTGATGCGGATCACAGCCAGGCGCTTCCCTTTTCTGATTAAAGTCCATGACTCTTGATCTAAGTTAATTTCCCACAACGAATCCGCATCGTAACATGTGCAATCTTTTGTGACAGCTGTTATAGATGTGGTAATCTTTTCGCTTTTGCATGTCTGTATCCTATCCATAGTGTTTCCTGGATTGCGGTAATATCTGCCTTGTAACGCGCGAGGACAGATTCAAGTTTTTGAGTAGCACCTAGGTGCGCACGTTCCAGGTGCATATTTTCAAATCGTTATCCGTGGACGTTCCGGGCTATGTTGCTATTTGAGGGGATTCATAATCCGAGGATTGTTTCTGTTTTTTACTTGGTAAGGAAGTTACCCTGACGGCATAGCCCCCAAACTGAAGGTCCAGCTCCTCTTGTTACAACTCTAGGACGTGGCGCTGGATACACCGGTGCCAATTGTCCACCTCGTAGAATGTGATCGCTGCCGTTGGCTCAATAAGGGCTTCTCCGTCACCATCTCTATTCCTAGGTTCTGACTAACCATGGAAATTCTTTACTGATCTGTAGTCCGAATATGTGTCGAAGCAGCCTTTTGTTTTTTTTTAGGTTGCGCCAAGGATGTATAATCTTCATAGATACTAATAGCCCGAGTGCTACTAGCATGCACGATTCGCAAACCTGAGTAATCGATTCCAGGAATACGCCTACGTACTAAACACACACCCTACACACTTCAACCACTCTCCCCGCGGTACTGCCGTTAGGTATTTCTTCACGGGGCTGGTTAGCAATTATGCTCTAGTCTCCGAGGCCGCCTCTTGGGTTTTTCTTAGGGCTTCTGCTCTTCGCAGCGCATTCTGCACACATACTATGAATGAGCAGATCTCCATCCACTCGCCCTCTGATCGTGTCATGTGACTTACAAGATTTTCTGGACTTGATAGGTTTGCTCTGTCTTCTGCAAAGCGTTTGCAGTAGAACACTGCATGCTCCGCGTCCTCCTCTTCGTTTGGACATATTGGACACAGGGGCGAACTATCGTGTCCGGTAGCCACCGTGTCCGGACAGGAACCGTGTGAGGTGGTAGTTACAGTTCCCCCTCGCTCTCTCTGTCCATGATTTTATAGTGGGAATGAGCTTGTGAGTCCACCTGCCTTTGGTAGAGCTGTTCCACCTGGTTTGCCACAGCGTTGCTGATGCTGCCCTTTCCTCCTCCTTAATCCTTTTTGTCTCTTGCCGGTTCGAGGGACGTCTAAGGTAAACCCTCTGCATTTCTTCAGCGAGGATGTCGATTGGGACCATCCCAGCTAAAACGCAGGCTGCATCATCGGAGATAGTTCGGAAGCCGCTGATCACTCTGATTGCGCAGAGCCTGTGAGCTGATGATAGCTTCTTCCTGCACTCATTTGTCGCCAGTGCACCTGCCCATATCGGGGCAGCGTATAGAAGTACCGAGCTGACCACTCTGGACAGCAGGATCCTGCGGGCGTATCCAGGCCTGCCGATGTCCGGGAGCATTCGGGAGAGTGCTGCCTGCATCAGCGATGCTTTTTTTTACTAGAATACTCGACGTGGGCTTTGAAGCGCAGCCTGTTGTCGAGCATGACTCCAAGGTACTTCAAAGATTCTTTGGACCTGATTGTCTGGTTTCCGACCCGGAAGCTGGCTTTTTGCGGCTGGTTATTAGGACAGCTTCGGTCTTGTGGGCAGCTAGTTCCAGGCCGGTAGACTCCAGCCATTCCTTTATTCTTATAACTGCCTCATCCGTGGCGGACTCCACCTCGTGTACGTGCTTGGCTACTGTAACCACTGCGATATCGTCAGCGAAGCCAATTACTTTGACTCCCTCGGGCAATGTTAGTCGCAGAACTCTGTCGTACATAATGTTCCATAGGAGGGGTCCCAGAACCGACCCTTGCGGGACTCCCGCGGTAACACTGTAGTGCTTAACGCCATCGTCAGTATGGTATTTTAGCTTCCTATTGCTGAAGTAGTCCGTGACTATCCTCAGCAGGTAGTATGGTGTATCCATCCTGGCCAGGGATCTCCTAATGAATGACCAGCTTGCCGAGTTGAACGCATTTTTGACGTCGAGCGTTACTACTGCGCAGTATTTCTTCGCCCCCCATTTCCACCTTTTCCCTTGCATTGCTTCAGTTGCTATATCTGCTACCGCCTTTATGGCATCGACGGTAGAGCATGATTTTCTGAAACCGTACTGACAGTCTGACAGGGCTCCGTTTTCCTCCGCCACCGCAAGCAGTCTGTTATAGATGATACGCTCTAGGATCTTTCCCAGTGTATCGAGCAGGCATATTGGGCGATACGATGATGGTTGTCCGGGCGGCTTATTGCCCTTTGGAAGCAGCACTAAATGTTGCAATTTCCATGATGTAGGGAATACCCCCTCCTCTATGCACCTTTGCATCGTTGTTAGAAAGATGTCCGGTCTCGTCTTAACAGTCACCTTGATTGCCCTATTCGGGATGCCATCCGGTCCAGGTGCTTTGCTGTTTCCGATTTTTCTGCCTGCCTCAAAGAGTTCTTCTGACGTGATTGCCGGGATATGCTCCATGCTGATCTCCCTCGTGATGGAGACCATAGTAGTTGGTCTATGGGCGAATAGGTGGTCTATTATAGTCTTTAGCATTGCCGGGCATGTAAGTTGTGGAGACCTGCTGCTTTTAAGCTTCTTCATCACCACTCTATACGCCATGCCCCAGGGGTCTAATTCGGCCTCGTCACAGAGCCGCCTAAAGCTCATTGACTTACTCTTCTAATGGCCCTTTCCAGTTCTCGCCTCGCCAATTGAAATGTGGTTAGCCGCTCTTGGAAATCTTGTCTGCCTCTGGATCTCTGAGATCTGCGTCGTGCTTGTAGGCACTTCGCCCTGAGCCGTTTAATCTCGTCGGTCAACCAGTAGCAGGGCTCGCCTCTTTTACTGACAGACCTTCTGGACCTTCGAAGCAGTCTCAGTAAAGTATTCACTGTAAATAACTGTTAACTCCATCTAGGCAATTCATCCGCTGCTGTCTGGAACAAGAAGAAGTGCCCTAGTGAGCAGGCACTTTTGGTTATCCAATCTCCGATGAAGGTACTAGGCACCCAGCGGTCAACGTGGAGGTGGAGAATAGGAGTTGGTACGCCTAGGCTAATTGAGAACTTTATGTTTTCGTGTAATCCCATGTACTACCTTTTGCCTACTCATCCTCATCCACTCTTCGTTAGTTTTCTAATCGGCTAACGTCTTGAACGGCAAGCTTATAAGAGAACGGGTCAGTAAAGTATAAGCATCTCAATATAATGAAGATAGTTGCTGTGGATTAGTCACACTGTAGAGCGCGGGGTAACTTCCTTTCTCAAATATGTCCTTGGGATAGAGTCCACTTACCCAGGTTTGACAGAGGAATGTGCCACCATAACTAAACGTGGCGTAGAACAGCAGTCCGAACATGATGGCGCGCCGCTGTAATAAAGCTCGCTGCCAACTACTGACATCAATTAAATTAATCAATCTAGTTATTTCCAACCGGCCAAAATCAAAAATTGTGTAAATGTGTTCTCTGTCAATAATCCTGTTCTGAAATGTACCTATTTTCCTGTCTGATGCAAATATAATAACATCTAGATACATAAGATTTATTTTATTAAAAACTGAAAGAAGAACAACGAAAATAATTAGGCACAACCATTTTTCTTAACAAAAATAGAATAAACAAAAAAATAAAAATACGAAAAGAAAAAAATTTCACGTGATATAGCATCCCGGCAAGGTTATACTGTGAAATCCGTTTGTATTCACACGCCACAACCGTACACATTCGCAAACAATCTAAAGGAATTAATTAAGAGAGCACGACACAAAAGTCAAATGCAATTAATGTCAGAAACATACAAAGACACGACAAAAAGTATAAGTATCTATAACTATATACATTCACATAATTTATCACTGCGCTCGCGAAGAATGGGCTTGGTCGGTCGCCTTGTGTGTATCTATGTACATCAAAAGTGTATCTGGCATGATGAGAAGAATTTCACTTTCAACCGAAAATCAACAGCTTCATTTTGGATTATAAAGTTCCGTTTTTAGGGCACCAAACCCGCGTAGTAAAGTTCTCCTACGTCCTGGCGTCAGCTTTCGGCGACACAAGTCTTTATTCATTTCAATAACCATTCTGGGTTGGGTTTTGTAGATACTTTTCTACCAGATATCTACTATCTTGATTTAGAGCCCTAATATGGGCCAACAACAATGCCAAATGAGTCGGATGTTGGAAGTGAATATTTCCGGATTGTTTGTTTGCTGAAATAGTTATTGTAAATCAGAACAGTAGCTAGAACGTGCTGTGAGAGCATAAAAGAAATTTTACGATTAGAATCAATATTTGGTGACAAAGCTTCTTTTTTTTCTTAGAAATGTTGGGATACAACGCCCGCGATGCCACTATTATTCTTGGTACACATAAAGAGAACACATTTGGCTTTCATGAGTCTTTTTCAATCGGATTATTTCGACGTCGTCGTCGGAGTCTTTATTTCTTTTCAAAGGGTTAACACGTAAAATGTATTGCTAGTGTTGGAATCCCTTTTTTATGGTGGAAATTTCGTTTACGTTTTCAATTTTCACAGTTCTTTTGGAATCAATATGGAGCCAATAATGACAAATTAAGGTCTTTTATTTGCCGATGCGGATGATGTTTCAACAATAATACGGGCAATTCGATGCTTTTAAATCTAGGTTTAGCCCCACCTTCAGCTCACAGACTGTGGGATTTCAGAAATCAGTGGTTGCCGTGAGACATGGCCTTCCATTCGTAATGCCGATTATGAAAAGAGTGCTTGAAAGGGATTCTTATACATAGGTAGACAAATTCTGTAGTCACAATTGGAGAAATCTTCGTCGGCAATCAAAATGTTGAAGTCTTTTTAACTGTTCTATATTCATTAATACAGCAGTTAGTGCAATGAATTGTGACTTCCACTCAATATTGGCCTGCAGATATGCATGAAATTCCTGATCTAGATTTATTCGTATCCATAAACTACATTTATGTAGAAAACAATAATGATATATCGTCAGATTACTTACAATTACATACATTCTGACAATCACGTACATACATATATTTTCAATGGCCCACTACTACTTTATGAAAGTCGCGGGCGTAGGATGCTCAGGTGGACTCTCCATCCTTCTCGATCATCCGCCATTGACTCCAACTCATCAGGAGGAATACCTAGCCGGCTTCAGGAGAGATGTTCGACTTGATCCAACCATCTATTTCTAGGCCGGCGAAAATGTAGACGATATTTATAACGTTAAAACTATTCTGAATATCGTAGTCAAGATTGAGCCTATGCGTACGAGTACGAGATCGTTACCTCAGTGTAAACGCTGTCAAGGCTTTAATCACACACAGTCGTATTGTCAAAAAGAGCCGAGATGCGTAAAATGGCTGGTAACCATCTCTCGGAAAAGTGTGACCTAAACAAGCAGGCCCCGGCTACCTGCATTAACTGCAAAGGAAAGCACCCAGCGAACTATCGAGGTTGCGAAGTGGCAAAAGAGCTCCAAAAAGGCGAGACACATTTAAAAATATTCAACGCCAGAACGCAGAACTGGTTAAAAATAGTCGTGAATTTGCTAAGCCAAGGGTAACGACCGTCAATAAACACGCCAAAGTTAAGACGAGAGTCGAGCAAAGTAAAGTTCCTTCGGCAAAATCAAAGGAAAAGCCACAATCTCCAGAGACGCTAACATATGCTCAAGCTGCGTCGCTAGAAAACAAGCAAAGCGGTGTTACGGTAGACCCAGTCTCCCAAGTCTTCTCTATAATTCTTGCGAAACTTGAGGAGCAAACGAAGGTCAACAAAGTCATATTTGATAAATTGAGCAAGGTCAAGTTAAAACCTCGTCAAAAAAGAACTCCCATATGAATATGAATCAGTTACTAAAAATTTGAACATGGAACGCAAACGGTCTTCTACAAAAAAAAACCGGATTAGAAGTATTCTTACGGAATGACAACATTGACATTTGCTTGATGTCTGAAACTCATTTGACAAAGGAATCCGGAGTAAAAATAAGAGGATATCGTGCTTATCACGCATACCACCCTTCCGGAAGAGCTAGAGGCGGATCCTCCTTATTTATTAAAGACTGCATTGAGCACTCCATAAATACAACGATTGAAATCCATACAATGCAAACAAGTTCAGTTCGAGTTAAGAATAGGCACTCGTATTTCAACATCGCGTCCATTTATTGTCCTCCGCGATGCACGTTTAGAAGTAACGACTTTGTACGTCTCCTTGGCTCACTTGGATCGAATTTCATTATAGGTGGCGATTTCAACGCAAAACAAACCTTTTGTGGTTCAAGATCCAATTCACGGAAAGGCAGACTTCTGTACGAAGCCGGTATGCAATTCGGGGTTGATTTCTTCTCGACGGGGAAACCGACGTATTGGCCCTCTGATACAGCAAAAACACCGGACCTAATAGACTTCTTCGTAGCAAAAGGAGTATCTTCAAATTTTGCGGAAGTAGAGGAAAGCTTTGATCTCTCCTCAGATCACTCGCCAGTAATCTTGACAATAAGTGACCGACTAATGACAGTAGAAGGTATGCCTAGATTAATTAACTGGCGCGACTTTAGAACTGATTGCGAAGAAAATATTGTCTTAAATGTATCGCTCAAAACACCCTTCGAAATTGAAGATGAGCTCGGTAAATTTATTGAATCAATACAAAATGCCGCGTGGAAAAATACACCTTTAAGGAGGAAAGAAGTCCCATGCAATGAAGCTTATTATCCGCCGGAAATAAAAGAACTTATTCGAGAAAAGAGGAGAGCACGCAAAATATGGCAACAAACTCGCGCTCCCCAGCATAAAACCCACTCGAATTTCTTATGCAATAAGCTTAAAAAAGCGATCCAAGACCTAAAAAACCGAGAGACTTCAGCTTATCTTGAAGGTTTAACCGCCGAAAAAACTACTAATTACTCGCTCTGGAAAGCTGTCAAAAGAATTAAAAAACCGCAAATACATTCGCCACCGATAAGAAAAAACAACGACGAATGGGCAAAAGGTGACAAAGAAAAAGCGGATCTATTTGCCGAGCACTTAGAAGAAACTTTTAAGCCATTTGATGGAGAAACATTGGTAGACTATTTTACCGGTACGACTACGACATCTGACAACCTAAGAATAAAAAGTGTGTCACTTATAGAACTTTGCCAGGCAATAAAAAACCTGATAAATAATAAAGCTCCTGGCTATGATTTAATAACCGGACAAATCCTCAAGGAATTACCAAAAAAGGCACTATTAAAATTGCTTTATTTAATAAATACTTCCATTAGATTATTATACGTTCCAAATCAATGGAAAGTCGCAGAAGTCATAATGGTTCCGAAACCGGGGAAATCTCCAAATGACAAAAAATCGTACAGACCGATATCGCTACTACCAATAATATCGAAGGTATTTCAAAAACTCCTACTGAAACGGATTCTTCCGGTCATTGAAGAGAGACGCCTAATACCTGACCACCAATTCGGGTTCAGAATCAAGCATTCCACAATTGACCAGGTTTATAGAATAACTGACGAAATTGAAAAAGCCCTTGAGGAGAAAAAGATTTGTTTTAGCGCTTTTCTTGACGTATCTCAAGCCTTCGATAGGGTTTGGCACGATGGATTGAATTATAAGCTAAGACGAATCCTTCCGGAGCAACTTCATTAGATCTTAGAATCATACCTTAAAAACAGACTTTTTCGTGTCAAGCCGGAGTTCCGCAAGGAAGTGTCCTTGGGCCTATCTTATTCTTGCTGTACACTCGGGTTATACCACAAACTGAAGGCACTATTATAGCTACGTTCGCGGACGATACGGCTATTCTGGCAACGGAAAGTGCGATCGAGTCAGCAACCATAAAACTCCAACGAGCCTTGGATAAAATCTGTGAGTGGACAAAAACTTGGCGCATTGTTCTTAACGAGACCAAATCGACGCATGTTAACTTCACTTACAAGAAAATAATCAACCTTCCCGTTTTCATTAACTCGGTACAAATACCGCATGCAAACGAAGCTAAATATCTGGGAATGACACTAGACGCGAAACTTAAATGGAAACCTCACGTTAAAAAGAAACGTGACGAAGTCGAAAATCGACTTGGAGAAATGTATTGGCTATATATGTATATAACAAACTGCTTCTGTATAAACAAGAGCTTAAACCCATGTGGACGTATGGTATACAACTCTGGGGTTGTACCAAACCAAGCAATAGGAATCTCATACAATCACTCCAAAATAAAATTATAAGAATAATCGTGAACGCTCCCTGGTATATCAGAAACAATAATATCCACAGAGACTTAGGGATAGTTACCGTGGAGGACGAAATAAAAAACTTCGCTCGCAAGCTTCGTATTCGTCTTCATGGCCATTGCAACTGTGCCATACTCCAAACTTTGGATGTGACAAATCTTACGCGCCGACTTCAAAGAACGAAACCGTTCGAATTAGCGCAATAAGACAAAAAGCCGCATGTTATGACGGTTTCAGCAGGTGCTTTTATTGAAAATCTACCTGCCTCACGCGGATATTCTCTTCTGAAGCTTAAACTACTTGATAAGGTCTAACTTAGTCGTAGTAAACAAAACGAAGGGAAGGGTGTTTTTAGTCAGTAGAAATCTGACACTACTATGAGTACACGGTCTCATAGTGTCTCATGAAGGTTTTCACCTACCCACGAAAAAAAATTTCTATGCCTACCAAGGGGTCGCTTACCTGATGTCACAGCAATCATGGGACGTCTTGGAATCTGGTTTGGGGGCATACGCACTACGTGACCAAATCATTGAAGCACAATGATAAAATAATCAAGATAGAAAACATACCTAGACTAATAAATCACAAGACAAACTGGCCACTCTTTAGACAAATATTAGATGATAGCATTAATCTGCAAGTGCCAATAACAAATCCATTTCAACTGGAAGAAGACGTTGAACTATTATATAGAAATATAGAGCGAACAGCATGGGAAGAATTCCTCCTACATGTCAGAGGAAGAATAATTTAGATATTAATTACTCTAAGGAAGTAAAAGGACTCATCAGAAAAAAAGGAAAGCACGAAAAGTCTGGCAAAGAGCTCGAACACCAGAGAATAAAACGGTTCTAAACGCATTATGCATTAAACTAACACAAGAAGCAGATATGTAAACAACCTTTCGGCCCATAAGGATACAGTTTACTTGCTATGGAAGGCAGTCAAAAACTTGAAAAAACCAATGAAACAAGCACCACCTATCAACACTAGAAGTGATCGTAGGTATATCTCCGCTACACATATTGCTAGAGCGAATTGCCAAGGAGACCATATTGAGAATCAGCAAAGAGGGCATCGGGAAAGGAACATGCATCGTAAACAAAGAGCGAGTAGCCCTATCCAAATCGGTACCGCTTCTGGACTGGTCAAGAAATACTGCTTTGAAAGGAAATTTGACTCAAAGCTGAGCAACAAAAGAGACTGGAACAGCGAATCCGATAAATACCAATTCAAACAACACACAGTTAAATAGTACACAGACGGATCGAAAACATCTACTGGCACTGGGGCAGTTGTGTACGGGCCCAGGACTAGATACTCAGAATCACTGAGAGTATTCCCCAGTATATTTCAAGCAGAAGTTCACGCGATCGAAAGATGCGCGCAATTCAACCTGGACAGAAAATATCGCGGGCAGGACATCGCGATACTGTCAGACAGCCAAGCCGCTATTAAAGCACTGACCTCACACGAGATCAGATCCAAACTGGTATGGGAATGCCTCACCAGGATCAACAAACTGGGAGAAACAAACAAAGTAATTCTCTACTGGGTACCAGGACATGTAGGAGTGGAGGGGAATGAAGCAGCTGATGAACTAGCTAGAAACTGATCAGACACGCTGTTCCTTGGACCAGAACCCTTTTGTGGGATAGAACCCCACAAAATACGGGAAGACCTAAAGAAAGAGGAAGACAACAAATGGGACAAACATTGAGACGATATCCCTAAATAAGACAGACAAAAGAACTTCTGGGGAAATACAACCAGGAGAGATGCAGATCCCTAAGAGTTAGTAAGTATCGAATTCGCATCTTGGCGGGCAAGTTAACGGGCCACTGCAGACTCAAGGAGCACCTTACCCCTAGTCTCCACTGGATATAATTGATTGCAAGAAATATGTCAAACAATTGCAATTTCCATGTAATGAATTATTTCAAGAAATTTGCGGTCTCCATTGGAAATTCCAATTGCTTGACATATTTCTTCTTCTTCTTCTTCTTCTTCCTTTTATCAGCGAGGTTATGATCCGAAAACAAGGGATCATAACCCTCCCACTTCACCGCATTTCTACTGATCCGCCTGTGGGGTTCGCCTATTTGACCTCAGAAAATATCGGCAGGCCTGCCGATTTTGGATCACTCGGTTATGAAATGCCGATGTCGTCGCATTCGTCTGATCCAGGCGTTTATAGGCCTGCCTTTCCTACATCGCGATGTCTTTGGAACGTGCATTGATATTGCCTTTTTAACAGGGTTCAAATGATCTCTTCTTTGAACGTGGCAATACCAACTGAGCCGGTCGCGCTCTATTTTTTGTACGATGGTTTCCTTGATGTGAAAGCTTCCACGGATCTTCGAACTTCTTATTCGATCAAGCTTTGTCACTCCTGCTGTCATGCGAAGCATCTTCATCTCAGCTGCCGTTAATTTACTCTCATACGTTTTGTACATCGTCCAACATTGTGAACCGTATGTGAGCGCTGGACGCACAACTGCGGTGTAGAGCCTTCCTTTCAACTTAGGGGGCATTTTTCTCTCACAGAAGATAGCGGAATTTTCTCGCCACTTCATTCACCCTACGCTTACACGATGATTGATGTCGTCCTCACAAGTTGCTTTGCTACTGATCATTGATCCCAAATATTTGAACTTTTCGCACTTGGGACATATTTCTTGCAATGAATTATTGCCAGTGGAGACTGGGGGTTAGGGAACTTGGAATAGAGAGATACGGACACTGCAGATTCTGCAAGGACTTTTCAGAAACACCAGCGCACCTTCTTATGGAATGCGAAGTACTGATCCACAAAAGAAGAAATCACCTAGGTGCCTACCTCCTATCAGAAATGGATTTACCTTCGTTGGATCCACTGAAGATACTCCAGTTTGCTGTAGCAGCTGGACTGGAGGAAGTGCTCTAGACCGAGTATATCATCGACTAGAGCCGTAGAATGTGGGGCTCAATAGATCTTTTAAAGGTCGCAGTGCACTTCCAGCTGACTATCATATACATCTACATATACATCTACCACCTGTCAAGCAGGACAATGGGTCTTGGGGGAAGAATGCCAAGGAGAAAGCTAACATTTTTGGTCATCATTTTAAGGAAAAAATCCAACTATTTCCTACTTACTTACTTAGGTGGCGCTACAGTTCGGGGTGAACCTGGGCCTCAACCAGCAAGCCTCTCCATTTAGCTCGGTCTTTAGCTAATTGCTTCCAGTTGCGCACTCCAAGTTGGTCGAGGTACCCTTGAACTTGTGCGCGCCACCTGCGGCGATGATTCCCTCTACTGCGTCGTCCCTCGGGATTAGACTCTGCGGGCCGGGGCGTTGGTGTCCATTCGCTCTACATGTCCTAGCCATCTCAGACGTCCAATACACAGTTTTTTGACTAGGTAGATGTCGCTGTACAGCGCATATAGTTCGTGATTGAATCTTCTCCACCAGGCAGGCGATGGTGGACTTTCCTGGGCGGAAACCGCACTGATAGAGTCCAATCAGGCTGTTGATAAAAGGTTTCAGGCGTTCACACAATATCGCAGAAAAGATCTTGTATGCGATGTTGAGGAGACTGATGCCTCTATAATTGGCGCAGTTGAGGGGGTCTCCTTTCTTGTGGATCGGGCAAACGATGCTGAGATTCCATTCATCAGGCATACACTCGTCTGACCAAATATTAGAAATGAGTTGGTGTATGCACTCTACCAATTCATCCCCAGCTGCCTTGGAAAGTTCGGCCGGTAAGCCGTCAGGTCCAGCAGCCTTGTTGGATTTTAGCTTGGATATTGCTATCCTCACTTCGTTTTTTGACTTCGAAATTTTGATTATCATCGTCTATGTTGAATGGTTCATTCTTCCTGACAGCGGGATGTTGGTATTCGTCGCCGTTATACAGTTTGCAGAAGTAGATTTTCCATATTCTCAGCACCGACTGTGTTTCTACTACGAGGTTTCCATTTTCATCTCTACAGGTTTCTGTACTTCTCTGACACGTTCTTTTTACCTTTTGGTAAAACTTCCGTACATTGTTCCTGGAGTATAAACTCTCGATATTCTCAAACGCGCGCTTTTCATGCTCTTTCTTCTTCTTTTGGAGAACCCGACGTTCTTCCCGTCTCTTGCTCGTAGAGCTCACGGGCAGCTCTCGTTTTCCTTTGCAGCGCCGCTTTGTATGCCTCTTGTTTTGCTGCATGCACTCGTCGGCATTCTTCGTCAAACCAGGGGTTTCGCGGTGGTGGGCGAGCGAGCAGCGTTGCCACTGGTCTTCGGCACTTGATGCTGGCGGCATAGGGGTGATTGAGAGATTTCAGGATACGCGTTCAGCGAAGAGTCTGGCGGTCTCTTGCGATTGTAGCTTTTCGACGTTAAATTTTCTCACAGTGATTCTTCTTTGTTGCTCAGATTGGGATATCCGCATTCGTACCTTGGCTACAACAAGGTAATGATCCGTTGTTAAGGCAGATGCATGCTTCAAATCTTTTCTGGTTACAGCATCCTAAGAGTTTCTTGGCTTGCTTTAGACCTGGAGTATTATTCCATGTTCATTTTTTTAACTCTTGGCGTATGATATGTTCTCCTATTCCGCAGAATGGTTCAGGTGGGGTGAAGGGTTCTATTGCTCCTTGTCTTGCCAAAGAGTCTGCTGCTTCGTTACCCTTTAACCCGACATTACCGGGTATCCAGTAGAGGGTTACTTTATTATTCCTGCCCAATTCATTAAGTTTGTGTAGGCATCCCCACACAATTTTCGATTTAATGACGTAGGAGTCAAGTGCTATGATAGCTGCTTGACTATCTGACAGTATTGCTATCTCACAATTATTGTACCTTCTTTCGAGATTGAGTTAGACACATCTGTCTGTAGAACATATTTCCACTTCAAGGTAGGTAGGTAGAAGATGCTGGTATTCTTGCCCATAGGTCCTGAGTGCTTTGTCCTTGGACCAAACAAGCCTGCCGCCGTTCCTTCTTCAGTTCTCGAGCCATCTGTATACAATTTTATTGTATGGTTGCCCATACCGTATATTGTGGATTTGTTGCTTCAATATTTCTTGTTCCTTTGCTTCGTGCGAAAGTCTTTCCTTAAGTTGAATTTTCTTACACTGCGATTGCCAGAAGAGGAAATTTCTTGAGAAGTTCATCGTACTCTCTCGAACTAATGCAATTCTCCCTTCCAATCCCTTCTTTAACGATCCTTAGGACCGCCAGCTTTGCATATTGTTCAACTACGAGGTGAATCGGAATTAGTTCTAGCAATATTTCCATGGCCGCAGTTGGACATGTTCTCATGGCTCCGGTGATACAGAGGCAAGCAAGTCTTTGCACTTTAGTGATAGTTTCCCTCGCTGTGTTTAGACTAAATCGTTTTGCCCACGCTATCGCTCCATATGTGATATATACAATATACAATAGCTCCATCTTAGAATGCTCGGGCTTAATCCTCAAGACTTGGTTGCTAGGCTCCTGCAAATCAATAAATCCTCTGTGTGCTTTTCCACATGAGTTAACTGTCTAGGTATAGTCCTTCTTTGATTAGCGTCAGTATCGTGCCCGAAATCCAGATTGATTTCAGTTCAAGTTTCCATTTCCTCGTGAATGGTACTATTGTGGTTTTAGACGGTGAGTCCAGCCGTGCGGCACCATTCTTTTGTTGCTATAAGACCCCTTTGTATGACATACTGATGCCCATGTAATTGGCGCAGTGTAGGAGGATCCCTTTGAAGATCGGGCAAACGATGCTAATATTCCACACATCATACCTTGTTCCGACGATATTTCACAGATGAGTTGGTGTATGCTCCCTTCCAAAACACCTACCGTTGCTTTAAAGAGTTCGGCGGCAAGATCGTCTGCTCCAGCAGCTTTATTTGATCCTTACCTCATCAACGCCGGGTGAACAGAAGTGTTGTCCATGATTGTCCAGATTGAACATGTTGTTCATGGTGTTGGTCATCATCGCCGTTTAACAATCTGCAGAAGTGCTCCTTCCATATTCTTAGCCACGACTGCGATCTACTACTAGGTGTCCATCTTCGTTTCTGTAGGCTTTTGCTCTGGTTTTAAGGTCTCAGCATGTTCTTTTTCTTTGATACAATTTGTTCAACATCATTACCGCATTTTAGCCTCTGTGTCTCCTCTATTCGTAGAGCTCGCGAGCCCAGAAGAAGAGTACTTCTGCCCAGAAGAAGGGTACTTCTGCCCAGAAGTAGTGTCTTCGGCTAAACCTTAGTCCTCCATAGTTGGTCATGATGCTTCGTGTAAGCGGTTTTGTGTTCTGCCAATGTCGTGTCTACTGATTACTGATCTGCTTCAATTATTTCATCGCGTGGTAGTGACAACGACGTCGAGATTGTCTGTGAAACTCCTCGGGCATTGGAAAAACAATTGGAAATTCTGTAGAATCGCTCATCACCTAAAAATACGAAGAAATGTGTTTCTTCTTGTCCGTTGTATGATGTAATTACCCAACAAAACATACTTAAAATTCGTAATGCTGTGGCTTTCCAGCCGTGACGCGGTAACTCCCATAAAAATAAAAGTTATTTTTATTGCTTTAATTCATACTCCTACGTGGTTTATAAAAACCACCCATAATTTCTCATTATAGAACATAAATGCCCATTAAAAACCACCTCCGAACCTTTCAATTGAATAAACCTATTAAGTGATTCACGGGGAACTATGTTTCGGGCTCATCTGAACTGTAGTAGCGTAACAGAGTACCCTACAGAGCTACGATCATAAAACTCATTTATTAAATGATTTATGATGTCAGAAACACTGTTGGGGTTAGTGCAGTCACTGAGGTCGTTGCACTTGTTATATAGCCGTCGGTTTCGAAAGAAATGCATTCAAATTGCCTGTAGTAGCACGAACAAACAATCGAAAGTGGTCACCGGGCGCATTTACAACGACGTGCTTTTTTTCAAAACTATGTATGCTTGCAGTTAATGCCTCAACAGTACGTGACCTGGTACTGTAATGCAACGATTCAAGGGGGTAACTCTCCAGGGAACTATGCACTTAGTGTTAATTCTTGTGTATTAGATGCATGAAATGTGATTATATGTTATTAAAAAGATTGCATATAAGGACTGTAAGGAAAGAAAAATAGCCATAGGAGTAGTATAAACCTCATACCAGGGATTACGTCATACCCTATTCTTATTTCTTTTCCCCACCTTATCCGTTTTAGGATAAAAGATATTCCATCTTACCTAGAGGTACTACAGGCAGAATGAACCATTCAGCATAGACGATGATAGTCAAAATTCCCGCCCACCTGATCAAAACGAAGTCAGGATAGCAATATCCAAGCTGAAATCCAACAGGCGAACTTTTCAAGGCAAGTGGTGATGAATTGGTAAAGAGCCAACATCACCAACCACCTCATCTCTAAGATTTGGCCAGACAAGTGTATGTCTGATGAATGAAATTTCAGCATCGTCTGCCCGACTTACAAGAAAAAAAAGCCCCCCAAATGCGCTAATTATGATATGTATGTAGAGTCCTCAACATAGCAACAATAAACCTTTCATCAACAACCTGAATGATCTCTATCAAGGCCGCTTCAGGCCAGGAAAGTCCACCATCGATCAAATCTTCACACTTCGACAGATCCTGGAAAAAAAAACGAAGAAGTCCAAATCGATACTCATCATCTGTGTAGGATGACGATGGAAAACGCTCGCTGCTCCATCAAGGCCGGTAGTGACATCAGCGAGATTTTTGACGTCAAAAAGGGTTTTGTACAAGGCGACGCGCTGTTATGTAACTTCTTTAATATTGTACTTGAGCGGATTGTGCGGAACGCACACACTAACACTAGATGCATTATCTATCAAAAGTCTGTACAGCTTCGTGCATACGTCGACAATATTGACATTGTTGGCAGAACTCAGCGGGCTGTCACCGGTGCGTTTGCAAGCATTGAAGCAGAGCGGCCAAAATAGGTTTCGCAATAAACGAGGACAAAACGAAGTATATGATGTCAACAAGATGGAACAATCGACACCGACGAGTTGGACAGAACGTCACAGTGGGCAGCTACTACTTCGAGGTAGTAAGAGACTTTGTCTACCTTGGCTCTGCTCTTAATTCTGACAATGATACCAGCGCAGAAATCAAGCAAAGAATAACTCTTGGCAATCGAGGTTTTTTTTTTTTCGCTAATAAGGCAATTCAACAGTAAAGCCCTCTATCGAACGAGTAAGGTAGCCCCGAAAAAGATCCTAATCATCCCAGTCCTGTCCAGTCCAACAAGGCTACTGGACCTGACGGCTTACCGGCCGAACTTTTCAAGGCAGCTGGGGATGAATTGGTAGAGTGCATACACCAACTCATCTCTAAGATTTGGTCAGACGAGTGTATGCCTGATGAATGGAACCTCAGCATCGTTTTCCCGATCCACAAGAAAAGAGACCCCCTCAACTGCGCCAATTATAGAGGCATCAGTCTCCTCAACATCGCATACAAGATCTTTTCTGCGATGTTGTGTGATCGACTGAAACCTTTTCTGAACAGCCTGGTTGGACCCTATCAGTGCGGTTTCAGGCCAGGAAAGTCCACCATCGATCAAATTGTCACACTTCGACAGATCCAGGAGAAAACCCAAGAATTCCAAATCGATATTCACCACCTCTTTATCGATTTCAAGGCCGCCTATGACAGCATCTATAGAGAAGAGCTTTATAGAGCCATGTCTAGTTTTGACATCCCTGCCAAACTTGTCCGCCTGTGCAGGCTGACGATGGAGAACGCTCGCTGCTCCATCAAGGTCGGTAATGACCTCACCGAGACCTTTGATGTCAAAAAAGGCTTTAGACAAGGTGACGCGCTGTCATGTGACTTCTTCAATATTGTACTTGAACGGATTGTGCGGAACTCACAAGCCAACACCGGAGGCACAATCTATTACAAGTCTGTACAACTGCTTGCATACGCCGACGATATCGACATTATCGGAAGAACTCAGCGAGCTGTCACCGGTGCGTTTGCAAGCATTGAGGCGGAAGCGGCCAAAATGGGTTTAGCGATAAACGAGGGCAAAACCAAGTATATGCTGTCAACAAGAAGGGAAAGCCAACACCGATGAATTGGACAAAACGTCACAGTGGGCAGCTATAACTTCGAGGTAGTAAGGGACTTTGTCTACCTTGGCTCTGCTATTAAATCTACCAACAACATCAGCGCAGGAATCAAGCGAAGAATAACTCTTACCAATCGCTGTTTTTTTGGGCTTATAAGGCAATTCAACAGTAAAGCCCTATCTCGTACTACTAAGGAGACTCTGTATAAGACCCTGATCATCCCAGTCCTGCTTTATGGCGCTGAAACATGGACTTTATTAAAAGAGGATGAAGATATCCTTGGTCGCTTCGAGAGAAAAATTCTTTGTAAGATTTTCGGTCCCGTTTGCGTTGACGGGTTTTGGAGGAGAAGATTCAATCACGAACTATACGAGCTGTACAGCGACATCGACCTAGTCAAAAAACTGCGTATTGGACGTCTGAGATAGCTAGGACATGTAGAGCGAATGGACACCAACGCCCCGGCCCGCAGAGTCTAATCCCGAGGGACGACGCAGTAGAGGGAATCATCTCCGTATGTGGCGCGCACAAGTTCAAGGGAACCTCGACCAACTTGGAGTGCGCAACTGGAAGCAATTAGCTAAAGACCGAGCTAAATGGAGAGGCTTGTTGGTTGAGGCCCAGGTTCACCCCGAACTGTAGCGCCACCTAAGTAAGTAAGTATCTGCCTTTACAATTGGACAGAACGTCACAGCGGGCAGCGACTTCGAGGTACTCGTAGTAAGCGACTTTATCTACGTTGGCTCTGCTATCCTCAGCGCAGAAATCAAGCAAAGAATAACTTGCCAATCGCCATTTCAGCAGTAAAGCTCTATCTCGAACAACTAAGGAGACTCTATATAAGACCCTGATCATCCCAGTCTTGTTTAACTGCGCTGAAACATGGACTTTATGACTTGGACATGTAGAGCGAATGGACACGATTCGGCCCGCAGAGTCTTCGAATCTAACCCGGTAACACGACGCAATAGAGGGCCTCCTCGACGTAGGTGGCGCGCATAAGTTCAATGGAACCTTAACCAACTTAGAGTGCGTAACTGGAGACAATTAGCTAAAGACCGAGCTAAATGAGGAGGATTGTTAGTTGAAGCACAGGTCCACTCGGAACTGTAGCGCCAGTTAAGTAAGGAAGTAAGTAAGTTTGTTAAACAAAAATGTCTGTACCGTCCAACATATCCATGTCGAATTTGGTGGGAATATTCCTCGACACTCTTCGATACTTGGTTTCAATTTACTTCGACACCTCACAAATACAAGGTGGCGCAAAGTTAGTCATCAAATTTTGTTTGTGAATTACTTTTTTACTAAATAAAAAAAAAAATGATCAACACAATTATTCCACGCTCTTGCGGAGTATACCGCTCCATTGCTTGTCTGTTTGTAACGGGTGGGCCATCTAGTGGGTTCTTTTTAAATCATGGGTTATTTTGACACTGGCAACTGTTTCCCGCTCGAAATCTTGACAGAAAGTCAGTGTCATACCTCCGCGGAACGAAATGAGTCGCTTTACGCTTGAACAGTATTGGGAAATATTGAAAACTTATTGCCAAAGTGAGTGCTGTGTAGCCCAAACAGTGCGTTTTTTGAAAAGAAGTTTTGGCCGAAATGAAGCACCCACCGCGCCTGCTGTACGCAAGTTTGTGCAAAAAGTTTTTTGAGACTGGTATGCTAGTGGACAACACTCATGGTCCCCGTTGTCATACGGTGCGCACAGACGAGAATGTGGCTGCTGTAGCCGAGAGTGTGAGACTCAATTCACGAACATCAACTCGTCATCGATCTCAACAGCTCAACATTTCACGCACTAGCCTGAGGAGAATTCTGCACAAAGATCTGGGATTATTCGCTTACAATGTCCAATTGATTCAGCAATTGAAAGCGCACGACCATCCGCTTCGTTATCGCTTCGCAGTTTGGGCCTTAGAGCAGCTTGAATTGGACAACGATTTTGGGCGAAAAATCATCTTTTCTGACGAGGCACATTTTCATCTCGGCGGCTACGTTAACAAACAAAATTGCCGCATCTGGGGCTCGGAAAACCCGCACGAGTTAAAGGAATTGATCTTCAGATCAATCTCTGGGGGTTGTCGTTGCTGTTTTTGGTCTTGCTGCTGAATCGGCTGTGGGAGTTGTTGTTGCTGCTGTTGGTCTTGCTGCTGAATCGGCTGTGGGAGTTGTTGCTGCTGCTGTTGTTGTTGAAATTGATTTAATTGTTGCTCTTGTTGCAGAACAATTTGTTGCAGCTGGAGAATTTCATTCCTCAACTCCTCCATTTCTACTTCACCAAGATTGTGCCTATTACCGTCGAAAAGTCTATTTAACTGAACCCGCATCCGAAATAAAATGCACTTTTGTCTTTCCTTTTTTTTTCAAACCTCTTACTCTTTTTTTTTTTGAAGGTACGTCCGATTGGTTATTTATTATTTTCCTACTTAGTCAATATTAAACACAATTTTTTTTTTCTCACACCACTGTATGTATATAGCTTTTCTATTTACCGATTGGTACGTCGCTCCACTTAATATATTCTCGGGTGGAGGTGGGGACGTGGTGTAACACACAAAATATTTATTATTTTTCTACTTATATGTATATTTTTTCCGATTGTCTTTACTTTTTTTTTTTTTTATTTGATTAAGTTTGGTCAATACGATCTTTAGATCATAAGCACTTTGTAGGTTTTTCCCGACTGCGCTCTGAAGAGTAAGACCGAAGTTTTGTGTTTGTTTAATTACCCAGAGATTGATCTAAAGATCAATTCCTTTAACTCACGTTATTGTCGAGAAGCCAATGCATCCACAGAGAGTGACAGTTTGGTGCGGATTGTGGAGTGGTGGCATCATTGGACCATTTTTCTTCAAAAATGAGGCTGGGAACAACGTTTCGGTCAACGGTGGGCGTTACAGAGACATGTTAACGAAATTTTTTTTATTGAAATTGTAGACATGGAATTGGACGACCTCTGGTTCATGCAGGATGGCGCGCCATGCCACACAGCCCATGCCACAATCGGTCTTTTGCGCACCAAATTCCCAAATCGTGTTATCAGCCGTCTTGGCGATGTCAATTGGCCGCCTCGGAGCTGCGATTTGACCCCTTTGGACTTTTTTTTTTTGTGGGAAACCGTGAAGGACCGATGTTATGCCAACAATCCGGAAACGATTCAAGCACTTAATGCCAATATCATCCAAGCAATCCGTGAGCTACAGCCCGAAACCATCAACAAGGTCTTGGAAAATTGGAGTGATAGAATGCGCTACTGCGAGGCCAGCCGAGGCAGCCACTTGAACGACGCTGTGTTCCATAATTAATGGGAATGTTTGCTCTTACTAATAAAGCCATAATACATGGAAAAAATTTAATTTTGTTAATTTTATTGAATTTTTAAAAAGAAACTTTTAGTTGGCCCACCCTGTATACTGCAGCTGTCTAGTTCACAAATGTCAAATATGATTGACGTACGACGCCATTTGCAAAAATTATAAAATCACGATAGGGTGATTAATTTTGCGCCACTTTGTATAACTGCGGGCATCTTCACCCCTAAAGTGCACCCACCTCTGTAGATTATGTACCTATACTCGTGGGTTATGTTTTCGCAATATTCAGGTTAGGTTAGGAAAGTGGGCAGGTGTAGGGGGATAGAAAACATCCACACCACACTCAGGTCAGTATAGACCCAATGTGATACCCATGGGGGGAAAGGAGATAGAAAAGGAAATCCCTACCTCGTGGAAAAATACCGTCTTTGTAAATATCCTAAAGAAAGAACTAAGTACTCACTGTGTCCTAGATACAAACCATCCAGAGGATTTGATGAAGTTTGGGATGTCATTTATTGGTCTGTTGGACAACTCTTCTAGATCATCAAAGAAGTGTTGTCCAAGGATCTTATTTCTCAAATGATAGAGGCCTGGGCAATGACAGAGAAAGTGGGCGGTGTCCTCCTGAGCCTCCTCGTCGCCGCAGCCTCTTTAAAGGTCTTCGCTAGTCACACGTAGATTTTTCATGTGGTACCGCATGGTGTTATGCCCCGTAATGACTCCAATTAGAGTAGAGAGGGATTTTCTGTGCCTCTGTATGAGTCTATTGGTTCTTACTCCTCTGTCAAATGCGGGCGACAGCTTCCTCGTGGTGACATAAGTATCTAAAGAGGTCCACCTATTGTTAGCCTCCGTTATGGCTTTGTTTCCTGTTTCGAGCTTAAGGACGCAAGGCGGGATGTACACCGAGGGGTCGGATTGGTCCGAGCTTAGTGCTGAACCTCCTCTAGCCAGTTCATCGGCTTTCTCATTCTCTGGTATGCCTTCATGACCAGGGACCCAGCAGAGCTTTACCTCGTGCTGTGTTCCAAGAACCTTGAGCTCTTCTCTACAACACTTCACAAGCTTCGATTTTATTTCTATAGTAGATATTGCTTTTATCGCTGCCTGGCTGTCGATGAAAAAGGTGATATCCTCTCGTGGTATTGCTCTCATCGCAGTCTCACGAGCTGCTATTATAACTGCTAGGACCTCCGCCTGGAAAACGCTGCTGTAGTTCGGAAGCCGAGCTGACATGGAGAGGCCAAGCGTTTCAGAGAAGATGCCTGCGCCTACACCTATTTCCATTTTGGATCCATCGGTGTAAACAGCTAAGGATCGCTCGTTAGGCGTTCTTCCATTTTTCGCAATATTAAACTATACTCTGTAAGAAATCCAGTTGCCTTACCTTCTGCAAATGCCTGATTTTGAAAACAGTCTAGTTCAATGTTTTAGAAGATAATAAATTCAATTCCCCTTTCCTCCATCTATCATAGTATATCAATGAAACATCAATAATAATTTTATTTTTGTTTATTATTCTTCCCGTTTCAGGATCAAAGAAACATCGCAACATCGAACAATGTTATTCGAAGATCTCACATAAGAAAAACATTTTATACGAAATTCAATGATGAATTCAGCACGACACCATCGCATTGGAGTATTTCTATCTCCATAAATAATTCGAAAGATATTTCGCAAAAAATATAAAAAAAATAAATAAATAAATAAAATCACTTTAGAGCAAAACAAAATCAAAAATAAAAAATAAATAAATAAATTCTGTACATTAACGGACATACTGCAATTAATATCTAGTCACTAAAAAGCAAGTAAAACACGAGATACAGAACAAAATTCATCATCTGCAAAGCAGCAGACAACTCACACAACACCAAAGATTATTATTACTATTACTATATATCTACACGCGGGAAGAGGAAGTTGAAATTGATTTAAAAATGCCATACAATCGGGATGCATCGGTGCATGCCGATAAATTGAGTGGAATCGAAGAGGAGAGCGATCTGTATGAGGGTTTTGCACCCCATGTCGATACATCGGAAATTAAAAATCTTGACTATCAGACTAATTCGAAGCAATCAGGTGAGTTGTTTAGTTTTCAAATTAAATAGTTGATAAGTTTTCTAAAAAAAAAAAAAAGAAAAAAAAATGCATTCGTATCAATGACCTATTGCCATTTAGAGGCGAAGAAATTGATGACGTATCTGCTTCTATGGATGATTTGGTGTGTATCTGATAGGACTTTATCAGGTGTGTTAAAAGTTGAATTTTCTTATTTAAAATATTCTGGCGCATTATGTAAATTTTCAAACATTTTCTCCACAAGACAAGATAAAATAAATTACACAACATAGATTCGAAGCTTTCACAAGTTATGGTTGCTTATCACCGGTGAATGCTTTTTTTTTTATCGATCACGCCTAAGAATGTTTTTTTCTTTTTTGGTTTTTGTAATCTCAACCACGAGTTTTTGGCGCGCAATGTAATCAGTTTATGTTTCCAGACGATGTCGCTTGCAAATCAGCTGTTTCTTGTCATATTTTCCGTGTGTTTAGTGACAATTGCGTCAGTGCTAATATTTGTAGATTCCTTAGAAGATTCCATAACCTTATCGCGATAACAGATTATGGTGTTCAATGGAGTACATTCCTAGTCTTCATTGACGTACACACGAGTAGTTTGACGAACTTTATTCATAAACCAGCTGATGTCAGCAACTTTGTCTGTGTGGTCCTTAATACTCGTAATATTAACTATACTTTGTGCAGCCACTATTCGTGTTTTTGTCACTCGACAATAGATGTCGTTTTTTTTTTTTTTTTTTGTCGGGATAGGAAACGCTCGACTGGAGCACTCAGACGCAACAGGTCCATTGTACTGCCAGAGAGCAAACCCTGGTTCACCCATTTTATTGGAATTTCCTTGACTTTCTAAGAAAACCAAGCAAGCACTTCAGTGATGAGGAGCTTACAGTACTAGCACTCACCACATCCGCACCGAAGATCTGCCACCTGATACGAGCATAGGCCGAGCACTCACAGAGACAATGTCCCGCGGTGTCGTCGCTCTCTCCACAAGCGTCGCATATTGTAGTGTCACTCAAGCCCAACACGTTGAGGTGCTTGGCAAAAGCAAAGTGACCCGCCACGACGCCAATAAGTTGTCTACAGTCTTTTCTGCTGAGAGACAGCAAGAATGCCGCTGATTTCTTACAGACGTCCGGAAGCATGCGTTTAGTCAGCCTGCATCCTGGAGAGTCATGCCACACACAATTGTGCTCGTGAGAGACCCAATCGTCAATGGAAGCCCTAACCGAGGACGCCGGGAGACCCAACGCGGTTTCGGGACCTGAGAAAACCTCCTCTGAGCTTTGTCTAGCAATCTCATCGGAGATCTCGTTCCCCAAGATCCCAGTTTGACCTGGGACCCAGATAAGAGACAGAGAATTCAGGGGTCAAATCGCGTCCTCCGTTAACTTACTTACTTACTTAGGTGGCGCTACAGTTCGGGGTGAACCTGGGCCTCAACCAACAAGCCTCTCCATTTAGCTCGGTCTTTAGCTAATTGCCTCCAGTTGCGCACTCCAAGTTGGTCGAGGTCCCCTTGAACTTGTGCGCGCCACCTACGGCGATAATTCCCTCTACTGCGTCGTCCCTCGGGGTTAGATTCGAAGACTCTGCGGGCCGGAGCGTTGGTGTCCTAGCCATCTCAGACGTCCAATACGCAGTTTTTTAATTAGGTCGATGTCGCTGTACAGCTCGTATAGTTCGTGATTGAATCTTCTCCTCCAAAACCCGTCAACGCAAACGGGACCGAAAATCTTACGAAGAATTTTTCTCTCGAAGCGACCAAGGATATCTTCATCCTCTTTTAATAAAGTCCATGTTTCAGCGCCGTAAAGCAGGACTGGGATGATCAAGGTCTTATATAGAGTCTCCTTAGTTGTTCGAGAAAGGGCTTTACTGTTGAATTGCCTTATAAGCCCAAAAAAACACCGATTGGCAAGAGTTATTCTTCGATTGATTTCTGCACTGATTTTGTTTGCTGAATTTATAGCAGAGCCAAGGTAGACAAAGTCCCTTACTACCTCGAAGTTATAGCTGCCCACTGTGACGTTTTGTCCAATTCGTCGATGTTGGTTTTCCCTTCTAGTTGACAGCATATACTTGGTTTTGCCGTCGTTTATCGCTAAACCCATTTTGGCCGCTTCCGCCTCAATGCTTGCAAAAGCACCGGTGACAGCCCGCTGAGATCTTCCGATAATGTCTATATCGTCGGCGTATGCAAGCAGTTGTACAGACTTGTAATAGATTGTGCCTCCGGTGTTGGCTTGTGAGTTCCGCACAATCCGTTCAAGTACAAGATTGAAGAAGTCACATGACAGCGCGTCACCTTGTCTAAAACCTTTTTTGACATCAAAGGTCTCGGTGAGGTCATTACCGACCTTGATGGAGCAGCGAGCGTTCTCCATCGTCAGCCTGCACAGGCGGACAAGTTTGGCAGGGATGTCAAAACTAGACATGGCTCTATAAAGCTCTTCTCTATAGATGCTGTCATAGGCGGCCTTGAAATCGATAAAGAGGTGGTGAGTATCGATTTGGAATTCTTGGGTTTTCTCCAGGATCTGCCGAAGTGTGAAGATTTGATCGATGGTGAAACCGCACTGATAGGGTCCAATCAGGCTGTTGATAAAAGGTTTCAGGCGTTCACACAATATCGCAGAAAAGATCTTGTACGCGATGTTGAGGAGACTGATGCCTCTATAATTGGCGCAGTTGAGGGGGTCTCCTTTCTTGTGGATCGGGCAAACGATGCTGAGATTCCATTCATCAGGCATACACTCCTCTGACCAAATATTAGAAATGAGTTGGTGTATGCACTCTACCAATTCATCCCCAGCTGCCTTGAAAAGTTCGGCCGGTAAGCCGTCAGGTCCAGCAGCCTTGTTCGATTTTAGCTTGGATATTGCTATCCTCACTTCGTTTTGGTCAGGTGGACGGAAATTTTGACTATCATCGTCCATGTTGAATGGTTCATTCTGCCTGACAGCGGGATGTTGGTCTTCGTCGCCGTTATACAGTCTGCAGAAGTAGTTTTTCCATATTCTCAGCACCGACTGTGATTCTACTACGAGGTTTCCATTCTCATCTCTACAGGTTTCTGTACGGGTATTACTTCTCTGACACGTTCTTTTTACCTTTTGGTAAAACTTGCGTACATTGTTCCTGGAGTATAGACTCTCGATATTCTCAAACGCGCGCTTCTCATGCTCTTTCTTCTTCTTTTGGACAAGCCGATGTTCTTCCCGTCTCTTTTGCTCGTAGAGCTCACGAGCAGCTCTCGTTTTCCTTTGCAGCGCCGCTTTGTATGCCTCTTGTTTTGCTGCATGCACTCGCCGGCATTCTACGTCAAACCAGGGGTTTCGCGGTGGTGGGCGAGCGAGACCCAACTCATCAGTCGCGGCGTTTTTGATGGCATGTTGGCAGCGTTGCCACTGGTCTTCGATACTTGATGCTGGCGGCAAAGGGGTGATTGAGAGATTTCCGGATACGCGTTCAGCGAAGAGTCTGGCGGTCTCTTGCGATTGTAGCTTTTCGACGTTAAATTTTCTCACAGTGATTCTTCTTTGTTGCTCAGATTGGGATATCCGCATTCGTACCTTGGCTACAACAAGGTAATGATCCGAGTCTATGTTGGCCGCTCGGAAGGTCCGGACATCCAGAATACTGGAGGCATGCCTTGCGTCGATCGCAATATGATCAATTTGGTTGATTGTGACATGATCATTGGACCGCCATGTCTGCTTATGAATATCGAGATGAGGAAACCATGTGCTTGCTATGGTGACATTTCGCTCCACAGCGAAATCAATTAGCCTTAGTCCGTTATCAGACGTGGTGTCGTGTAGGCTATGCTTACCGACTGCTCTACCGAAGACGTCCTCCTTTCCTATAACTGGAACTATAGACGCCACCGTTGACTCCGTCTAGGGAATTCGTCCGCTGCCGCCTGGAACAGGAAGAAGTGCTCTAGTGAGAAAAGCACTCTTCCCCCCTCTCTCATCTGCTGCCACCAAGAATCCGCCAAACGGGGTTGGTTACCCATTTCTTGGATTAAGGTACTAGGCACCCGGCTGTCACCGCGTGAAGGTTGAAAGTAGGAGTTGGTAGGCCTCAGCTGAGTGAAAACGCTTGTGTTTTCATATGATCGCATGCACTACCGTTTGACTATCCGTCAACGGATGAGTGGTAACGTAATTTGTATTGTGTTGTTGGTAGATCTAGCAACAACATACATACAAATTACGTGACGTGTTATCCGTTCACAGAGCACGCGATTCAACTCCAGCCTTGCGGCCGAGTTCAAAGAGTTTTTGGTTTCACGAACTATTTTTGGAAGTGACTAAAGGGTTAAGCAAGGCCTTAAGCGCAGCCTGATTGTCACTACAGACACAAATGCTACGTCCCTTCCACCTGTTCTTCACAACATAGTTCATGGCCATTAGGATTGCATAAGTTTCCGCTCGGATAACCGACGCATATTTGCCTAACGAGAAGTGAAGTCTAATATTGTCGACTTCCACGAAGACACCAGCGTCAGACCCTTGACTGGTTTTGGAACCATCCGTGAGAATACGACTACATTCCATTCCCGGCTCAGACTCTGGCCGAAGCCAGTCCTGGACACAAGGAAAGTCGACTCTGAATTTGCGCATCAGATGGAGTTCTGGTGTCATTACTTACTTACTTAGATGGCGCTACGGTCCGGGGTGGACATGGGCCTCAACCAACAAACCTCTCCAGCTAGCACGGTTACGAGTCAGCTGCCTCCAATTGCGCACGCCAAGTTGGTTGAAGTCCCCCTCCACTTGTTTGCGCCACCTACCGCGAGGTCGTCCTCTACTGCGTCGTCCATCCGGGGTGGATTCGGAAACTTTCTTAGCGGGAACGTTGGGCTCCATCCGCTCTAAATGACCCAGCCATTTTAGTCGCTGTATGTGAACTCTTCTGGCTAAGTAGATGTCCTTGTACAGGCCGTATAGCTCGGCATTGTACCTTCTCCTCCACTCACCGTCTATGCAGACGGGACCAAAGATCGCTCGAAGAATTTTTCTCTCGAAATAACCAATGGCATCCTCATCCGGTTTTGTCAAAACCCATGCCTCTGCGCCATACAGCAGGACTGGGATGATTAGAGTCTTATAAAGAGTTACCTTAGTAGTTCGAGATAGGGCTTTGCTACTCAATTGCCGTTTTAGCCCATAGAAACAACGATTGGCAAGAGTTATTCTTCGTGTGATCTCCCTACTGATGTCATTTGCGGAGTTCACCATAGAGCCTAGGTAGACACAATCCTTTACTACCTCAAAATTATATCTGTCTATTGTGGCATTCTGTCCAGTCCAAGACGCCGATGTTGGGTGTCTTTTTTTGTAGACAGCATATATTTTGTTTTGTTTTCATTGACCGCTAGACCCATCTTTGCTGCCTCGATCTCAATACTCGTAAATGCCCCATTGACGGCCCGCTGAGTTCTTCCGATTATGTCAATGTCATCGGCATAAGCGAGTAGTTGTACAGACTGGAGGAAGATTGTACCTCCGGTGTTTGCTTGTGAGTTTCGTACAATTCTCTCAAGTATTATGTTAAAGAGATCGCATGATAGCGCGTCGCCTTGTCTAAGACCTTTCCTGACATCGAACGGTTCGGTGATGTTCTTACCGACTTTGATGGAGCAGCGAGAGTCCTCCATCGTCATTCTGCACAAACGGACAAGCTTGGCAGGGATGCCGAGACTATACATGGCTCTGTATAACTCGTCTCTATACACGCTATCATAGGCAACTTTGAAATCGATGAAGAGGTGGTACATATCGATTTTATATTCATGGGTTTTTTCCAAGATCTGCCGTAGTGTGAATATTTGGTCAATGGTGGACTTTCCCGGTCTGAAACCGCACTGATAAGGACCTATCAGGTTGTTGACGATCGGTTTTAGGCGTTCACATAATACGGCAGACAGGATCTTATATGCGATGTTGAGGAGACTTATAACTCTGTAATTGGCGCAGTTCAGAGGGTCTCCTTTTTTCAGGATCGGGCAAACGATGGTGTCATTGCATCAGACGGCATATCCATAAGACAGGAGTCGTAAGATAAGTGTCGCGCAATTTCACCAAAATTCCAGTGTGGAGTATACCAAAAACCGCCACGCCTAAGACGATGGATGGCTTTGATAGTGCAACCCATGATATAAGTATCGAGGGGAGGTAAGTTCAGCAAAGCGTCTAGAGCAGAGTCAGGCGCACTCGGGAAAGCTCCCGTGCAGCCGAGATGTCGTTACTAGTACCTTTCATGCACTAGACAGATTTCAGTGTTGGCCGAGGGTTCCGTAAGGTCGTTTTAGTTATTCTGCTACTCGACGATAAGTGATCTTTCTTACACGATGAAGTTAAATTTCGGAGATACAGTTTTTTGACTATCTTGTAGGAACAGTCTCATTTTTTCGGGATAAAAAATATCATTACTATTGACTCAGACTATAAGCTATCAATATGCTAAGTTTTATGAAAATCCGTCTACTAGTTTCCGCGTAATGCATGCACAGACAGACGGATAGGCAAAAATTGCAAAAATTATATTTACAAATGTTGCGTGATGATGACCAATGGTAATCATAGATAACCTACTAGTCAAACTAAGTAACATAATCTACAGAGCTATTGGTAATTTGAATGACTTAGGATGATCATAAGGCAGTCAGCGAGTGTAAATTAATACAGGAGTCTTTGTAACTTTCAAATAAAAAAGAAAACTGGATCTGGGTTCATCGGGTTCTCCGATGAGATTAAATATTAGGGAGTTATCTTATGCAGAACACTGAACAACAATCCAGATGTCCCTCACATCACTTCTTCAGTCTCAGGACAAACAAAGTTCGTTATCATTTGACCATATGGCAGAGAACTCATCATAACAGTGACGCCTTCGTCGCGTCGTTTAAAAAAAAAGAAATTACGACTGGTCACGTCGCCGGTTCACAGTGCGCATCAAACTGTCATCCTTGGTAGATGCAATGGTCTCTCATCGTTCATATTTGGATTCTCAGAACCCCAAGCTGGGCAATTTTGTTTATTTTTGTAGCCGCCGAGTGAGGAATAGGCCTCATAGCTGAGGAAGGTTTTGTTCGAAAAATCGGCGATTTTCCAGCACCCAATCGGGTTGTTCTGTGCATTCTATGGCTAGCAAGCTTTAGCTGTAGTGTAAGCTAGACCTTTAAGGGATGAAGAGTAAAATGCACCAAACGGAGCTGTAGAAAATTTTCATTTGCTGAGCGCGGCCTGGAATTTACAATTGCGGGTCTTCGACGACTGAGGCACTATGTTTTCAGTTGATAGAGCATGACGATCATGCACAGGCCTTACTTATGGCATCACAAACACTATCGATTTGTTCGAATTTGGTGATTGTTTGCTCAGTGGGGCGATTATGACATTCATAATTACAGCAATTTTAATGCGTTGAGCGGTAGTTCGATCCATATTGTAAAATGACAAGGTATGTGATCTATTTGACTTCTTCTTCCTTTTGTCAGCGAGGTTATGATCCGAAAACAAGGGATCATAACCCTCCCACTTCACCGCATTTCTACTGATCCGCCTGTGCGGTACGCCTATTTGACCTCAGAAAATATCGGCAGGCCTGCCGATTTTGGATCACTCGGTTACTGAGGCCAATGAAATGCCGATGTCGTCGCATTTGTGTGATCCAGGCATTTAGGGGCCTGTCTTTCCTACATCGCGATGTATTTGGAACGTGCATTGATATTGCCTTTTTAACAAGGTTCAAATGATCTCTTCTTTGAACGTGGCAATACCAGCTGAGCCGGTCGCGCTCTATTTTTTGTAGGATGGTTTCCTTGATGTGAAAGCTTCCACGGATCTTCGAACTTCTTATTCGATCAAGCTTTGTCACTCCTGCTGTCATGCGAAGCATCTTCATCTCAGCTGCCGTTAATTTACTCTCATACGTTTTGTACATCGTCCAACATTGTGAACCGTATGTGAGCGCTGGGCGCACAACTGCGGTGTAGAGCCTTCCTTTCAACTTAGGGGGCATTTTTCTCTCACAGAAGATAGCGGAATTTTCTCGCCACTTCATCCACCCCACGCTTATGCGACGATTGATGTCGTCATCACAAGCTGCTTTGCTATTGATCATAGATCCCAGATATTTGAGCTTTTCGCACTTGGGAAGCACTGTTCCATTCAAATAAATGTCTGGAATAGGCCTGAGTGGATCAGAGAACGGGCAGCACAAGTATTCTGTCTTTTTTGAACTAATGCGATACCCATTTCCTTCCAGAGCGTCCACCCATACATCAAGTGCTTGTTGCAGGGATGTAGGATCCTCACTTATGATGGCTCCATCGTCAGCAAAGAATAACTGATGTACCTTGGGGTCCATCACTTTACCTTCAAGCAGATAATCAAGGACTGTAATAAAGAGCTTAAGACGCTTCCCTGGTGCACCCCGACTTTGATTGGAAACTCTTCGGTTACTCCAGCGGGGCATCTTACTCTTGTCTTTGCTCTTTCGTACATGTCCATGATCATCTGTACCTAGGTTTCTGGAACCCCTCGATGTCCTAGCGCCACCCATATCAGATCTCGTGGTTGTCTGTCGAATGCCTTTTCAAAGTCAACCAATACAATATACTTACTTACTTACTTAGGTGGCGCTACAGTTCGGGGTGAACCTGGGCCTCAACCAACAAGCCTCTCCATTTAGCTCGGTCTTTAGCTAGTTGCCTCCAGTTGCGCACTCCAAGTTGGTCGAGGTCCCCTTGAACTTGTGCGCGCCACCTACGGCGATGATTCCTTCTACTGCGTCGTCCCTCGGGGTTAGATTCGAAGACTCTGCGGGCCGGAGCGTTGATGTCCATTCGCTCTACATGTCGTAGCCATCTCAGACGTCGAATACGCAGTTTTTTTTGACTAGGTCGATGTCGCTGTACAGCTCGTATAGTTCGTGATTGAATCTTCTCCTCCAAAACCCGTCAACGCAAACGGGACCGAAAATCTTACGAAGAATTTTTCTCACGAAGCGACCAAGGATATCTTCATCCTCTTTTAATAAAGTCCATGTTTCAGCGCCATAAAGCAGGACTGGGATGATCAAGGTCTTATACAGAGTCTCCTTAGTTGTTCGAGATAGGGCTTTATTGTTGAATTGCCTTATAAGCCCAAAAAAAACACCGATTGGCAAGAGTTATTCTTCGATTGATTTCTGCGCTGATGTTGTTTGTAGATTTTATAGCAGAGCCAAGGTAGACAAAGTCCCTTACTACCTCGAAGTTATAGCTGCCCACTGTGACGTTTTGTCCAATTCATCGGTGTTGGCTTTCCCTTCTTGTTGACAGCATATACTTGGTTTTGCCCTCGTTTATCGCTAAACCCACTTTGGCCGTTTCCGCCTCAATGCTTGCAAACGCACCGGTGACAGCCCGCTGAGTTCTTCCGATAATGTCAATATCGTCGGCGTATGCAAGCAGTTGTACAGACTTGTAATAGATTGTGCCTCCGGTGTTGGCTTGTGAGTTCCGCACAATCCGTTCAAGTACAATGTTAAAGAAGTCACATGACAGCGCGTCACCTTGTCTAAAATCTTTTTTGACATCAAAGGTCTCGGTGAGGTCATTACCGACCTTGATGGAGCAGCGAGCGTTCTCCATCGTCAGCCTGCACAGACGGACAAGTTTGGCAGGGATGTCAAAACTAGACATGGCTCTATAAAGCTCTTCTCTATAGATGCTGTCATAGGCGGCCTTGAAATCGATAAAGAGGTGGTGAGTATCGATTTGGAATTCTTGGGTTTTCTCCAGGATCTGCCGAAGTGTGAAGATTTGATCGATGGTGAAACCGCACTGATAGGGTCCAATCAGGCTGTTGATAAAAGGTTTCAGGCGTTCACACAATATCGCAGAAAAGATCTTATACGCGATGTTGAGGAGACTGATGCCTCTATAATTGGCGCAGTTGAGGGGGTCTCCTTTCTTGTGGATCGGGCAAACGATGCTGAGATTCCATTCATCAGGCATACACTCCTCTGACCAAATATTAGAAATGAGTTGGTGTATGCACTCTACCAATTCATCCCCAGCTGCCTTGAAAAGTTCGGCCGGTAAGCCGTCAGGTCCAGCAGCCTTGTTCGATTTTAGCTTGGATATTGCTATCCTCACTTCGTTTTGGTCAGGTGGACGGAAATTTTGACTATCATCGTCCATGTTGAATGGTTCATTCTGCCTGACAGCGGGATGTTGGTCTTCGTCGCCGTTATACAGTCTGCAGAAGTAGTTTTTCCATATTCTCAGCACCGACTGTGATTCTACTACGAGGTTTCCATTCTCATCTCTACAGGTTTCTGTACGGGTATTACTTCTCTGACACGTTCTTTTTACCTTTTGGTATAACTTGCGTACATTGTTCCTGGAGTATAGACTCTCGATATTCTCAAACGCGCGCTTCTCATGCTCTTTCTTCTTCTTTTGGAGGAGCCGATGTTCTTTCTGTCTCTTTTGCTCGTAGAGCTCACGAGCAGCTCTCGTCTTCCTTTGCAGCGCCGCTTTGTATGCCTCTTGTTTTGCTGCATGCACTCGCCGGCATTCTTCGTCAAACCAGGGGTTTCACGGTGGTGGGCGAGCGAGACCCAGCACATCAGTCGCGGCGTTTCTGATGGCATGTTGGCAACGTTGCCACTGGTCTTCGGCACTTGATGCTGGCGGCATAGGGGTGATTGAGAGATTTCGGGATACGCGTTCAGCGAAGAGTCTGGCGGTCTCTTGCGATTGTAGCTTTTCGACGTTAAATTTTCTCACAGTGATTCTTCTTTGTTGCTCAGATTGGGATATCCGCATTCGTACCTTGGCTACAACAAGGTAATCATCCGAGTCTATGTTGGCCGCTCGGAAGGTGGGACATCTAGAATACTGGAGGCATACCCTGCGTCGATCGCAATATGATCAATTTGGTTGATCGTTACATGATCATTGGACCGCCATGTCTGCTTATGAATATCGAGATGAGGAAACCATGTGCTTGCTATGGTGACTTTTCGCTCCACGACGAAATCAATTAGCCTTAGTCCGTTATCAGACGTGGTGTCGTGTAGGCTATGCTTACCGACTGCCCTACCGAAGACGTCCTCCTTTCCTATTTTGGCGTTAAAATCACCCAATACGATTTTAACGTCGTATTTAGGACATTGCTCATATGTCTTGTCGAGGAGCTCGTAGAAACAGTCTTTGGTGGCAAGGTCCTTTTCTTCCGTGGGGGCATGAACACATATTAGGCTTATGTTAGCGAATTTAACCTTGATCCGGATAGTCATAATACGCTCGCTTACGTGTCGGAAGCTTAAGACTTCTTGCCTAAGTGTGCCGCGTATGACAAATCCGCATCCGAATAAGCGTTGCCTGTTGCCTCTGTAGCAATCACCGTAGTAGATGTCACAGTTTTTCATCCTCTTTTTGGCCGGCCCATCCCATCGCACTGCCTGGATGGCGGTAATATCTGCTTTGTAGCAGTATAGGGCCTCTGCTAGTTGTTCGGCTGCACGTGGTCTGTAAAGGGACAGAACATTCCACGTACAGATCCGAAGGTCGTTGTCCTTATTTCGTTTGCTGGGGTCAGCATTAGTTGAGTCATCCTTATCCGAGACTTTTGGTTGTTTCGGAACCATACATTTTTTTACGTGGTAGGGAAGTTACCCCGACGGCACAACCCCCAACCTGGAGGGCCAAAAATATAAAATAAATAAACACATGGTTTTATTTTCCTGCCTTCCTATGAGGCGCAAATTTATAGCTACGTGTGTATTTTGACGCAGGCAATAACGATGGCGTTTGATGTATTCCTTCTGTTAGCTAAATACATAGATTATATAGTTAATAATATTGTAAAGCACGCAGACAAAGTCGCTAGTTATACATAAAATAAGAGAGGGAGAGTAACTTATATTTAACTGACTGCATAGAATATACAACTGTAGGGAGTATTTGTCACTATGGATGTCAGATGGAATTGCTAGATGCAATATGGCAGGGATGTGAACCCAACCTCGAAATGAATAATCCTTTATAACGATTATTCCCGCGGAATGTTAATGTCACAGAAATAAAAAAAATGTAAGCAAGGTCCTTTACAATTGATGGATTTATTGCGTAAAAAAAATACTTCCATGAACTATTTGCTTCGTTATCAAATAAACTAATGGCTTTCTAAACTAATTGCGTTGAAATTCCAAACAATGCCTTGACTTATGACTGTGTTGAAAGCCGTTCAATTTACTCATTTGACAGTGAAATAGCGAAATAATCTGAACTTGGAAAGCACTATAATTAGTCCTTGTTTACACTACTTTTAGAGCACTGATAGAAACACAATTTTCACGGGCGCATAAAACGTATGTAAACGTACCACCCCATGTGATGCCGCTCAGCATGATATGACTTCATTAAGTAAAAACAAAAAAAAACTATGTATCTCGCACTCTGGACATTAATAACTGCTGAACACATTAATTTTAACAAAACACCGGGAACAAAATATATAATTGCGAAATTAAATGACGGCGCATCAATTCTCAAGTCTACAACGCCCACTTTTTCATTCGCCTGAGACAGATGATGCGGATGGAATCTGTCGATGTTGTTTTACTGGATACTTTATGACCATTACCATTCAATCGGGGTAAACAAACACATGAAAATGTGTTAATGATTTGTTTAGGATGAAGATAATACAAAATATATTATATTCTGTTGTTATTCCCCATCAAGTATGAAATGCGAAGGGCGAACGCGAGAACAAATAAATAAGAAAAAAAACAGCTTCCGTTGGGGGTGGTTATGTTAATATCCACCATTTTCTGGCGAAATAACTTAATTTTGTTAATACTTTCTTTTTACGCTGGTTGTGGATTTTAATGGCATGGATCGTTCATGGTTCATGGTTCGCGGCCTAAGGGATTAAATGAAAGAAGATATCCGAATTAAAAAAGTTGATTTCTCAAAATAATCTCCCTCGGGCGAAATGTATTTCTCACATCGGGGGCATATACAGTGCCTAATACCACTGAAAAAATATTATTTTTTTGAATTTCTACGGCCGTCTTGATCTCGCTATCATATGCCCCTCCCTGGCCTCTTAGCTCCTTATTCAAATTGGAGAAAGGGAAAAAGGAGACCCTAGTCTCATCTACAGTCACGATTCGGTTGCAAATTTCGTCGAGATTGTTCCCGGCTAACTGCAAAAAACCTTTGCAGCACTCGAGTCGTCGTTGCTTGTCGAACGTCGTGAGCATTTTCGGTATTCAGCGCGTATACATTTTTTCATATTTAAATGCTGGTATAAAATTTCTCCAATCCATTCTTTGCTGATGCGTAACTCTTCCGCTATCTGTCACATTTGTATTCTTCCGTGGGCCAGAACTAATTTTTCGATTTTTCCGACATTTTCTTCAGTGATCACTGACGCAGGAAGCCCTGGGCGGGTGTCGTCTTCACATCTCTCTCGTCCTTGTTTAAATAACCGTGTCCATTTTTTGACCATAGTATGCGGAGGCCCAGATTCCTGAAGAGTCGATGACATGTCTTCGAACATTTCTTTAGGCGGTTTGCCTTTTTTTTATGAGGTACAACTTTATCACGGCACGGTGCTCAAAGTTTCCCACTTCGCCTGACATGGTTATCCTTATCATACCATAGATAATAACAAAATGGGATTACTATTGAAACGAGGTGCTACTTATACCACTAAAGAGTGCCGTAGTTACTTACTTAGATGGCGCTACGGTCCGGGGTGGGCCTGGGACTCAACCAACAAAACTCTCGAGCCAGCGCGGTTACGAGCCAGCTGCCTCCAGTTGTGCACGCCAAGTTGGTTGAGGTCCCCCTCCACTTGTTTGCGCCACCTACCGCGAGGTCGTCCTCTACTGCGTTGTCCATCCGGGGTGGATTTGAAAACTTTCTTAGCGGGAACGTTGGGCTCCATCCGCTCTAAATGACCCAGCCATCTTAGTCGCTGTATGTGAACTCTTCTGGCTAAGTCGATCTCCTTGTACAGGCCGTATAGCTCGGCATTGTATCTTCTCCTCCACTCACCATCTATGCAGACGGGACCAAAGATCGCTCGAAGAACTTTTGTCTCGAAATAACCAAGGGCATCCTCATCCGGTTTTGTCAAAGCCCATGCCTCTGCGCCATACAGCAGGACTGGGATGATTAATGTCTTAAAAAGAGTTACCTTAGTAGTTCGAGATAGGGCTTTGCTACTCAATTGCCGTTTTAGCCCATAGAAACAACGATTGGCAAGAGTAATTCTTCGTGTGATCTCTCCACTCATGTCATTTGCGGAGCTGACCATAGAGCCTAGGTAGACAAAATCCTTTACTACCTCAAAATTATATCTGTCTATTGTGGCGTTCTGCCCAAGACGCCGATGTTGGGTGTCCTTTTTTGTAGACAGCATATATTTTGTTTTGCTTTCATTGACCGCTAGACCCATCTTTGCTGCCTCGCTTCCCATACTCGAAAATGTCCCATTGACTGCCCGCTGAGTTCTTCCGATTATGTCAATGTCATCGGCATAAGCGATTAGTTGTACAGACTTGAAGAAGATTGCACCTCCAGGGTTGGCTTGTGAGTTTCGTACAATTCTCTCAAGTATTATGTTAAAGAGATCGCATGATAGCGCGTCACCTTGTCTAAGACCTTTCCTGACATCGAACGGTTCGGTGATGTTCTTACCGACTTTGATTGAGCAGCGAGAGTTCTCCATCGTCATTCTGCACAAACGGACGAGCTTGGCAGGGATGCCAAGACTAGACATGGCTCTGTATAACTCGTCTCTATACACGCTATCATAGGCAACTTTGAAATCGATGAAGAGGTGGTACATATCGATTTTATATTCATGGGTTTTTTCCAAGATCTGCCGTAGTGTGAATATTTGGTCAATGATGGACTTTCCCGGCCTAAAACCGCACTGATAAGGACCTATCAGGTTGTTGACGATCGGTTTTAGGCGTTCACATAATACGGCAGACAGGATTTTATATGCGATGTTGAGGAGACTTATAACTCTGTAATTGGCGCAGTTCAGAGGGTCTCATTTCTTCAGGATCGGGCAAACGATGCTGAGGTTCCATTCATCGGGCATACTTTCGTCCGACCAGATTTTACAGATGAGCTGGTGCATGCTCCTTACCAACTCATCTCCTCCTGCCTTGAAGAGTTCAGCGGCAAGGCCGTCGGCTCCAGCAGCTTTGTTGGATTTGAGTTTAGATATCGCTATCCTCACTTCATTCTGATCGGATTGACTGCCATCGTGCCATCGTCACTGTTGAATAGCTCATTCTGCCTGACAGCGGAATATTGATCATCATCGCCGTTTAACAGTCTGCAGAAGTGTTCCTTCCATATCCTCAGCACCGACTGCGATTCTACTACTATATTACCATTTTCGTCCCTGCAGGCTTCTGTTCTGGCTTTGAAACCCTGGCATGTTCTTTTTACCCTTTGGTAAAATTTTCGAACATTATTCCTGCAATAAAGTCTCTCAATCTCCTCGATCGAGCGCTTCTCATGCTCTTTTTTCTTCTTTATGAGAAGTCGATGTTCCTCTTTTCTCCTGCGCACGTAGAGCTCGTAAGCAGCTCTACTCCTTCTATGCAGCGCCGCTTTGTACGCCTCTTGTTTTGCTGCATGTGCTTGCCGGCATTCCTCATCAAACCAGGGGTTTCGTTGTGGTGGGCGAGAGAAACCCAGTACATCAGAGGCGGCATCTCTGATGGCTTTTTGGCAGCGCTGCCACTGGTCTTCCGCATTTGCTGCTGGCGGCATAGGACTAAGATTGAGATTAGAAGAAACACGATCGGCAAAGGTTCTGGCGGTCTCTTGCGATTGTAGCTTTTCGACGTCAAATTTCCTCACAGCATTTCGTTGATTTCGCTCCGTTGTGGATATCCGCATCCGTACCTTGGCTACAACTAGGTAGTGATCCGAGTCCACGTTGGCTCCTCGGAAAGTCCGGACACCCAGAATACTGGAAGAGTGCCTTGCGTCGATCGCAATGTGATCGATTTGGTTGACGATTTTTCGATCAAAGGAGAGCCATGTTCCTTTGTGAATATCGAGACGTGGGAACCGCGTACTAGCTACAACAAAGTTTCGCCCCGCCGCAAAGTCGATTAGCCTGAGTCCGTTGCCGGAAGTGTTGTCGTGCAGGCTGTGCTTTCCGACCACGCTACTAAAGACTTCCTCTCTTCCTAGCTTTGCGTTAAAGTCGCCTAGGATAATTTTAACGTCGTGGCTAGGGCATTGCTCATACGTCTTGTCCAAGAGCTGGTAGAAGTCATCCTTTGTCGCGTCGTCCTTCTCCTCGTGAGGGGCGTGAACGCATATTAGGCTAATGTTGGCAAATTTAGCCTTGATACGGATAGTCATGAGGCGCTCGCTCACATGCCGGAAACTCAAGACTTCTTGCCTAATTCTGTCTCCAATGACAAATCCGCACCCGAATAGACGCTGTCCTTTTTGTCTGTAGCAATCGCCATAGTAAATGTCGCAGTTTTTCGTACTCCTTTTGCCCGGCCCATCCCATCGCACTTCTTGGATGGCGGTAATGTCTGCTTTGAGACACTCTAGGGTCTCCGCAAGTTGTTCGGCTGCACGTGGTTTGTAGACGGACCTAACATTCCATGTGCAGACACGAAGATCGTTGTCCTTTTTACGTTTGCATGGGTCGTCAACAGTAAGATCATCCGTATCCGAGGCTGTTGGTTGCTTCGTAACCGAACATTTTTTACGTGGTAGGGAAGTTAACCCGACGGCACAACCCCCAACCTGGAGGGCCAGATCCTTTTTTTTTTGTACCCCTAGGACAAGAGGCCGGATACACCGATGTCAGTAACCCACTTCGGGGATATAAGCGCTGCCGTTGGCCCATTAAGGGTTCATCCGCCACCATCTCATTTTCAATACCCTGACGTAGTATTGAAAATCCTTACAGACCTCAGCTCCAAATATGTTGAAGTAGCTCCAGTAAGGTATCCGCTGGTCTGTAGACGTCACCGTTGATTCCATCGAGAGAATTCGTCCGCCGCACGTCCTCCTTCTGAGGACCTCTTGCTAGACTTCTGAGACGCATATTTCAGCCGATCAGGTCAACAAGAGATGCCTCGTCCGGTTAGACATATGCGCGCTGAAGTTCACCCAGATGTGCTTATGCAGGTCTGAGTGTTCAGCTGCACATATATCGTCAGACTCAGCATACGCTCATCGTTAGTTCACTATCAGATAGCTATCCAGCGGGCACCGCGTGGAGGTGATGATGCGATTTTGCCCACCAAGGTAATATGTCATAGTCCAGCGAAATCCATAGTTGCCTTCCGTCAATGCTGCACGCAGTACATCGTTGATAACCAACAAAAACAATATTGGTGACAGTATGCACCCTTGACGTACTCCACTTTGGACTTTAAAATCCTCCGACACCTTACCATTGTGCACGACGTGACACTTACCGCCCTCGTATGTAGCCTTGATAATAGCTATAAGCTTTTCTGGAATGCCTCTCCTTCGCAAGGCCAACCAGATAGCATCTCGATTCAATCTGTCGAAAGCTTTCTCGAAGTCGATAAACATTAAATGAAGCGGAAACCTATACTCAACGCATTGTTCGATTATGATCCGTAAGGTGTTTATGTGGTCGATGCAGGAGGATCCAGCGCGAAAGCCTGCCTGTTCGACATCGAGAGTTGAATCTAAATGTTCTTTAATTCGTTCTAGAATTATTTTAGCTATTATTTTAGCCACGGCTGGAAGAACGCATATACCTCTCCAGTTACCGCAATCCATCAAGTTTCCCTTCTTTGGAAGGTTAATGATCATCCCCCTTTTCCACTCCTGTGGAAATTGTTCGCTATCCCAAGCTCTCCGTATTAGGGGATGCAGCAAATCTGCCGATGTATTTGGCGCCGCTTGAAATAGCTCGGCAGGGATGCCATCAATGCCCACCGCCTTGTTCTTCTTGACGGACCTAATTACTGTTATTATCTCGGTTTTACTGGGAGGTGCTGTGCGAATTCGGGAATTTGTTGCTTCGAACTGCTCATTCGAATTCGAGATCATACCGCCGTCGTCTATGTGATTTAGCATTGTAGCAAAATGATCTCTCCATCTAGTGAGCTGATCCTCATCCGAAATCAGAAGGTTACCGTCTAGACTCTTCACTGGATGTTGTTTGGAGTTTCGACCACCGATAAGCTCCTTAGTGATGCTATAAACAGTCCTACTCCCGCACCTACTCGCTGCTTCTTCAGCCCTTGAGGCCAGTGAGTTGACATATTGACGTTTGTTACGTCTCACACTACGCTGCACTTCTTTCTTCTTCGCACGGTATTGGGTTTCAAGCTCGGTTCTCTCTACTGCTGAGGCCGCTGCAATCCGAGCCTCGATTGCTGTACGCTCATCGATCCGTCTCCAGGTGTCTGTAGAAAGCCATGTGCGGTGGTGTTTCTGCTTTTTACCGACATAAGTGCATGCCCCAGTCGTAAAAGCATTTTTCACAGCACTCCAGTGGTCATCCATGCTCTCTATGCTGCTGATTGCTTCTGCTTCTAAGGCAAGATGGTCCCTGAACTGTTGGCGCACTTGGGGAACCTTGAGCCTGTCGATATTAAACCTGGTGATGTTAAGCAGGTTTGAGCGGCTGCTGTTGACGGATGCAGTACGAAGGCGTAAATGAGCTACCATAAGATGGTGATCTCGTTCTAGTCCTTTTCATCCTCAGTCGCGTCTAGAGTCGGAGCATAACACTGTATGATGGTAATTTTCCTAACTCTACTCTGGAACCTAGACGTCAATATCCGGTCACTATGGGGTTTCCAGGATATGAGGCTACCACGTGCTGCTGAAGTTAGCATGAGTCCTACTCCGGAACTCCGTGCACTTCCAGCTGGTTTACCAGAGTAGAGCATGACAGTGCTTTTTGTTGGGGAGATGAATTCCCCAGCATCGAACCATCTTATCTCGCTCAGCCCTAAGATGTCTATTTTATACCGTGCGAGTTCGCGTTCTAATTGGAGGACTCTGGCGTTATAAGGCCCTTCCTTGAGTGAGTCCAGGAGGGTCTTAACGTTCCAGAATCCGATCGTTGTCCGTGTCCGATAGCCAAAGGTCGTCATCAAATTAACCGTCCGTATCCGAGGCGTTGGTTTGCGTTCCGAAGCAAGATTTGTTTTTACGGTTGCGGCTCGGTGGGCCAGAGACCAACCGACACTTATCCTGTTTTTTGGCGCAGGAAGCTCGCCATTCGTCCTCTCCCGTTAGCAATTTCCGAAGAAATCCCCAGATGGCACCACGAGGAGGTGGGAGTAGGGCTTACTAACAGAGCTGCTAGGTTTTCGGCTGCAGTGGCTCTTTCTCGTTACTTAGCGGACCAACACCTATCGGGAGATGCTGCCCCTACGAGGCCTTTGTTAGTCGTTTGCCATCCAAATTGCCATTGGCCCGTTAGGCCCTGAATAACCCTGGAAATTCCTTACCGACCTATGATCCGAATATGTCGAAGCAGCTCGCGCAAAATGTCCACTGAATTCAACCTAACTGGAACTGTGGACACCACCGTTGACTCCATCTAGGGAATTCGCCCGGAACAAGAAGAAGTACTTTAGTGAGGAAGTACTTTTCCCCCTCTCTCGTCTGCTCCATCCAAAGATGTTCCAAAGGGGTTGGCTACCCAATATCCGGTCAATATAGTAGGCACCCAGTGGTCACCAACTTGGAGGTGGAGAGTAGGAGTTGGTAGGCCTAGGCTAAGTGAAAACGCGTGTGTTTTCATGCAATCGCATTCACTAACGTTTGACAACCATTCCAATCACATACATTTCTAGGAGTTTCAAGCATATTTTCCTTACTTCTGACAAAGTCTCATTTATTCTAAATCTCTATCGTTACTCCCCTTGACCTTCAACAAAGAATCAGAAAGTATTTCTGTCAAGTTGTGCAAATTCACGCGTATATACTCGACGTTCAAGCGAACGTAATAGTGAAACACGCGCTCTCAGTATCTATTTTCTTGTCCAAAATTAAATTAACTCATGATCCCACTCTCCCCACATTTTTCACGCAATTTTGTCTCCTTAAAAATAAATATTTTATTTACCGAATTCACCGTTAATTTATGGCTTTTACAAATTCCTCTTGTGCGCGAGAAAAATACGAGTATTATCACCTCACCTCTACGTCCTTGCCAAAACCGAAAATATTATTTATAATTTAACGAAATTTTGAAAATACATAATTTCAATCACAAGGTGTACGCATAGAGTTTCCACTGAATCATTGGAATCACTCAGCACCTGACATGGCATTGGCAGCTCTAAAATCCCGCTGCATATTGGCACTTGACAGTGAACCTCAACACATCATCGCTGGGTTTTGAAATAATTCAATTTTAGTTTTGCAGTTGGACGAGAATATTTTCCAAAAAGTCATCAATTTTCTTTGCCAAAAGAGCTTGATGACATGTGTCTGGTTAAAAAAAAAAAAAAAAGTTCAGGCAGGGGATCATTGGAGGCGTAATCTTTAAGCGACACGCGCTGTTTATTTATCCGAAAATGTTCTTTTCTTTTTTTTAAGAATTTAACAAGAAAAAAACAAGCAAAATGGTAAATAAAAAAAATGTTCTTATTTTAGAAAATGAAAATCGAAAAAAACACATTTGGAAAAATTAACGATCACAGTGTACTTGAGAGAGAGAAAGTCCACTTGAATTTGAGTAATTAAAAGCGTTCCCGAGCTAGATTTATTGAATTGAATGGAACGCCGCGCCGTACGCATTTTTGGGTTATTCGATTTTTTTTTTTAATTTCAAAATGTGAAGCAGGACTGAAATGTATATATGGACGTACATTCGTAAATTATTATTTCAAAATTGTGCTTTCCGTTGGAAAATATATTTTAATTCACTGCCGTGGCCAGGGCGATAATTTAAAACGGATGTGGGGAAATGCTTTTTATTTTCGCTCGTATATTTGGCCATATACGTATACGAGTAGATTGGATACAAAGTGATTACTTGTAAGGAACGACGTTGGTTATTTATTATTTTAAATTAAAAGCCTAGAAGAGAGTGCATGTGGATGGGCCTGACACATACAGAGATTCAGGGTCTATTACCAATATTTTTTGTCCACCCTTGCAGTATATTTTTGGAACAGACTTTCCCTGTATTATAAGTGGCACTTACCATACTCCTTACTTAATTACGTTTCCAAGATGAAAATGTTAAATAATCAGTACTCACCATATGAACCCAAAAATAAACAAAACCTGCTGCGAGGATTCGAATTAAAATCACAACAGAGTGCTTCTTAGTGTCGTCGCCCTTTCCACAAGCCGCGCAGAAGGTATTGGTGCTTAGAAGGCCTTCGAAGGGACTCTTCTACAAGTTGAGCGGGCTGGGCATAAGCAAACCACTGCTGTACATACCTTATGACATTCTCACCAGTAAGAGGTTCATTGTGAAGAATGGCAATGTGACGTCTGCTGGAACTTTTCGAGTAAAAAGTGATCTGCACCAGGGTGCGGTTTATTCGGCAATCCTTTTAATCATTTACACGAGCAATCTCATAGGTTCACTTCATCATGCCATAGCGTACGCAGACGACTTGGTTGCGTACAGATCAGGGCCTAAGATCGAGTTCAGTGCAATACTTTTGCAGTGTGACTTATCAAGAGATGCTGCGACGACTGGTCATTGCAATACTCTTCCAGTGTGACTTCGATAAGATCAAGGGGTGGAGGCGTATCTGCTGTAGCTAAGATAATAGCTAAAATCACCCTGGAGCGAATCAAACAATATCTCGAAGACACACTCGATGCCGAACAAGAAGGTTTCCGCTCTGGATCCTCCTGTGCCGAACACATCAACACCCTGCGGATTATCATCGAACAGTGCGTTGAATATCGATCGCCACTCCACCTGCTGTTCATCGATTTTGAGAAGGCGTTCGATAGTGTCAACAGGGAGTTTATTTGGCGTGCCTTACGCAGGAGAGGTATTCCCGATAAAATAATTGCTTTTATCAAAGCTACATATGAAGGCCCCAAATGTCAAGAAGGTTGTCTGAGGAATTCGAGATCCAAGGTGGGGTAGATTAGGTTAGGTTAGGTATGTGGGCTGGCAGGGAGGGACGCTCTCTGCCACACAGGTCAGCGTTGACCCATTGTGGTACCCATGGGGGAAAAAGTAATCCCTTACCCAATGAAACTAAAAACTACTAACTCAGTCACTTACTTCGTTTCTGCATACAAACCACCCTGATGATTTGATGAAGTTCAACATCTTTTCTGTTGAAACGCCGGAGAGTTCCTCGAGATCCTGGAAGAAATATTTACCAAGGAACTTTTTCCTGGAGTGTTGAAGACTCGGAGAGTGGCACAGGAAGTGGGTTGTGTCCTCAAAAACTTCCTCGTCACCACAGCCTCTGCAGAGTTCCTCATCCGTCAGGCGTAGTTTCTTCAAGTAGCACCGCAGAGTGTTGTGCCCCGTGATGATGCCCACGAAGGTGGAAAGGGATTTCCTATCTTTCCGGATGATTCTCTCGGTCTTTGCTTTGTCGAAAGATGGCCATAGCTTCCTAGTGATGGCGCAAGTTTCCATGGAGTTCCATCTTGTGTTCGCCTCCTCAGTGGCTTTATTTCCTGCAGCGAGCTTGAGTGTGCAAGGCGGGATACATACAGGGGGGTCAACTTGTTCTGTTGGGGCTGCTGAGCCGATTCTCGCCAGCTCGTGTGCTTTCTCATTGCCTGGGATACCCTCGTGTCCAGGGACCCAACAGTGCGATACCTTGTGCTGTGTTCCAAGAACCCTAAGCTCTTCTCGACAACACTTCACAAGCTGGTTCAAATCCTGATGTCAGCAAGCATTTATTTATTTCTCATGAAATATATATATAAAGTCAGTCCGATCATTTGCAAAAGCTTCTGTGAACACTACTGCGAAGGCATAACACTGGCAGTAGCTTGGTCATGTGGCTGGAAAAATTGTTCGGTCTGTTGATGATGATTTGCCCTTGACATCGATTATCGGGAAAAAAGTACTGTGAATCAGAAGCAATGACAATAATAACAAAAAAAAAAATCTCCCCAGTTATCTGGACGCCACCCCCGGAGAATAGCAGAAGCATAAACAACTGAGCTTCAAGAACCACTACACCAAAAATCTTTCTCTCTCTCTCTCTCTCTATCCATCCTTTCCAACGCCCGCACTGTGTGTAAACATGTTAAAGGTCTTCAAAAAAAGCTTCGATTTAATTTCTATGGCAGTAATCGCTTTTATAGCTGCCTGGCTGTCGATAAAGATGGTGACACCTTCTGTCGGTATTGCCCTTACCGCGGACTCACGGGCGGCTGTTGCCACTGCTAAGAACTCTGTTCGGAAAACACTGCTGTGGTCTGGAAGTCGTATGGATTTTGATACACCTAGAGGGTCGGAGAAGATACCTGATCCTACACCAGTGCTCATTTTTGAACCATCTGTGTAGATGGCTATAGATTCGGCATTAGGTATATGACCGCTTTTCCAATCTTCTCTGCTAGGGTAAGCGGTAGAGAAAGGCCTTGTAAAGTCTAACTATGGCGTCATGTAATCCGTTACGGGCATGAGGCCAAAGTAATCGAGTAGGATCATCGAGTGACCTGTTCTGCTTGGTTTCCAGTTCGCTGACTGACTTATTCTCATAGCATTAATGGCTGCTGATGTTCGTATAAAGATGTCTAGCGGTAGCAGGTTGAGGATAGCCTCGAGTCCTGCGGTTGCACTGGTGATGCCAATGCACGCTAGTCTTTGAACTTTGGTGATTGCCTTTAAGTTGGTGGATTTGTTGACAGCTGGCCACCATACTAGATTGTCGTAAGTCAGTATGGGTCTAACTATAGCCGTATACATCCATAGTATGATTTTGGGGGAGGGTCCCCAGGTTCGACCAAAAATTCTACTACATGAGTAAAAGGCTATTGTTGCTTTCTTAATTCTTTCCTCTATATTTAATCTCCAATTGAACTTTTTGTCAAGTACAAGGCCCAGGTATTTTGCGCTATCGAACAATCTGAGTGGGATACCATCAACAGAAGGTGTACTAAACTCCGGTATTTTCCTCTTATTCGTAAAAAGTACGAGTTCGGTTTTTTGGGGACTAACCTTTAGACCGCAGCTCCTGGCCCATATGCTAAGAATATTTAGGGTTCCGTCATGTTGTTCACTAAGGGTAGGCAGGTATATACCTGTTGCAAGCAGCACGACGTCATCCGCGTACGCTGTAGCTCTGACCCCACTGTACCTTAGTTGTTGTAGTATCTCATTAAGAACAATGACCCAGAGCAGTGGGGAGATTACCCCGCCTTGAGGGGTACCCCTCGAGGCGTATGCATCGAGCTTTGAACCCTTAAGTTTGGTGGTTATTTGTCGTTCCTCGAGCATGCTAACAATCCAGTTAATTCGACTGATGTCGATGTCTAGGTTTCTTAGAGTTCTTTTAACCGCTTCGGTATTTACATTATTGAAGGCTCCTTCAATGTCCAAGAAAGTAGTTTTAAAATCTTTGGGTCTAACTAAGTAAGGTAACGCCCACGTATAAACCTGGCCTAAATTGTTTCTTTCGAACGACTATATAACCGAATTTGGCTTGATATTTATTATTTAAAGAGAGTTCTATCACTTGCTGGCTTCGGGGTTTTAAAGTGAACACAGTTTGCTCATCCTCGTTTATTGGTGTTTGTTCATAGTTTTTCTTCTCAGCTGTTGTGTGCATGGACACCTCCTCGTGAGGAGTCTTATATATTAATACGTGAACATGAAACTTATCGTACGTTTTTTTAGTATTTATTATAAAAGGAGGGGGATGAAACTTATATCATTCGAAAGGTACTATGCCATAGATGTGCAAAAAAAAAATCATGTTAAGTAAATTCCTCCCGGTCGGAATTTCGACCACACGCGATACTATTTATTTTTATTTCGTCTAAAGTTTCCTAACTCTTACTAAATCGTTTATTACTTTTCATGTGATTAGTCTCACTTTCTGATCTTTTGTATGGCCAGTCTTACGTTCTGCTAATCCTTTTGTTTGGTCAGTCTTATTTACTGCTGATCCATTAGTGTAATTTTTGTTTAAGTTTAGTTTCTTATTCTGCTTAAATTTATTTTTTTCTATGTCTTTACTTTTAACTAAATCAAAGTGAGAATCTGAGTCGGTGGACACAATGTTAACTCGGCTTGGGCTCTGGGCCCCGTTCATAGAGCTGTATGTCTTTGCTCGATGTTCATTTTCATTATCCGTAGACAATGACTCCATCTCCTCTTTATGATTTTCGTTGCACGTTGGAGTTTTTAAGACATTTTCTTTATACTCGATCACACATTTATACAATATTTCGATAAAAAGTCATTCCGTCATATGACAGATTTATCTGTTCGGTAAGCAGGTGGAAAGGATGATCTTAAAACATGGTGTGATCTTCGATTTTGAACTCTAGAGTACCACATACTAATCTCAGGGTTTTCAATTAATCACCTGCTATAGTAGATATGGTGCATAATTTGTCTTTGTTTTCCTGACTTTAAAAGAAGGTTTTTTTAAGGGGCATATGTCGGCTCCTGTATCGATCAGAAGGGTCGTATACCTTTTATCCGAGAGATTTAATCTGATACGTATTGTGCTGGTTCCTTGAATTCAGGGCAGAGTTATACGTGGAATATCAAATTTAGTTCTGTGTTTGGTGTACTGCGGCTGTAGTAATCATTCGACGGGTTGCCGCACGTTTTCTTCCAAATGAAACTGTTTTCCGACTCTTGTGTCTGGTTCTTATTCATATTTGAATATCGGACTTCGCGGTTATCGTGTTACCTTGTGTTATTTGCAGGTCTTGGATTACCGCTGGAACTAGCGGAATCAGCGTTGTCCCTAAATGGATTCCGCACTCCACCTTGATGTTAGTTTATATGCGGTCCATTCCTGGATAACCGTAATCTACATTCGTTTTGAGCGTGATTAGATCTTCGGTAGTAATTGCACGTGAGGCACTGCACTTCCTTTTTAATAGGTGGCCTATTCTGGAAATGTGGAAGTTGCATGTTCCGGTAACATGTTTCTCGCGGCTTACCACAAGTTTGGCAGGATATTTTAATGGGATTGGGGAATCTGCTTTGGAATTTATTGCTACTATGTGTCTGTGACGTGCTGCCTATTCGCGCAGCATGACCCTCCGCATGAGCTATTGACTGTTTTAGATTTGTCCCCCCATGAGTCTTTGCAATTAATTTAAGATGGTCATTTTTCAAAACATCCTCAAATACCTGTACCGCCAACTTATTGTTTTCTTCTACTAGAAACGTCCTAACGGCCGCACCGCTGGTTATTGCATATATAGCAGAGTTCAGCTCACTAAGAGCTGCACAAACTCGGTCACCGAATTCTTTTACAAAGCAACTCATTATGCGCGGAGGAACGAGACTTTTCCTCTTTATATTCTGACTCGAGTTTCTCTTTCAGAGCACCCCAAGTGAATTAATTCGATTGCAGGACCCAATAACCGAGTTTTAACGTTCTCTAAGAACATTGGCTGATCGCTGTCTTTCACGACCTTAAATAAAATATTTCTAAAGGAAATAAATTCAGTTAATTCTGATGGTTTCCCATCAAAGACTGGGACGCTGTTGAATACATCAGTTATTCCAACCTTGATATCCATTTTGAGTGGATGCTCAGCTAATGTCTTTTCAGGAGAATTAAAAGGTAAATTTCCGAAAAGACTGGCGTTAATTTTTGCCTGCCTAGCTGCCTGCCTAGTAATGTGTCGCGGAATTTCGAGATGTTGCGGACTACCAAAGGAGAATTAAAAAAAAAAAATGTAAAAGGACACTATAGAGAACCGAGAGAATAAATTACGTATATTCGAGCGAATGGAAGGGTCAATGAAAAGTAGTTTAAGTTTACATAATTATGTATTTTGTTTGTAAATATAACGGGTGGGCCATCTAGTGATTTCTTTTTAAATCATAGGTTATTTTGACACTGACAGCTGTTTCCCGCTCGAAATCTTGACAGAAAGTCAGTGTCATACCTAATTTATTTTTTTATTATTTTCAATGCATTTTATTAATTAAATTCATTATGACTTACATGCTAACAAAAACGCTTAAAATTAGCTTAATTAACTTAAACTATCTTATGCTAACTTACTGTCCCCATGCGGGCGCTCTAAGTTAAACCTAACGCTTAATTTATATCTTTCGACCTTATCTAACTTAAACTAACTTTATTATTTTATAACTATTTTAACAAACTAAGAAAAATGTTTTATCGTAAAAAACTTAGTATACGGACTTTTTTGTTTATACCTAAATAAATAAAACTTACAAACTATCTTAAAATAATCTTAACTAACTTAACTACCTTGCGTAATTAAATACGCACTTTTTTTTTTTAGCAAAGTGCTGTGCAAATTTTTATTTTTTTTTTTTTTTTTTTTTTTTTTTTTTTTTTTTTTTTTTTTTTTTTTTTTTTTTTTTTTATAACATAACGTGAAGACTTAGACTACCTTAAAACTATGTAAGCCGGCCATAACTGTTATGAATAACACTACACACCAGCTTTGCCCAGTTAGAGGCTACCCCGGATTGGGGGGAAACGACGACGACGTTCCATCCCCTTCAATAAGCCACCAAAATTGATCATGCTGCCTATTAACATCTTCAATATCGCGGTCTGAAACCGCCCTACTGTACCGGAGACGCTCTACACTACTCTGTGCGACGTCTCGGTCGTAGTTAGACGCAGCATGTATAGTATCATGCCCCGCCTTGAAACCGAATTGGTTATCCGGAATTATATGACTGTCCTCAACCCACTTAGCCAAGGCTCTATGGATCACTTTTTCGAATACCTTGCTAATGTTCGGAAGGAGACTTATAGATCGGAGATTACCCGGGTTGGAGCTATCTTTATTTTTCTTTGGAATGGGCTGCACCACCGCTATTTTCCAATGCCCTGGATAATGGGCATTATTCATTGCATTATTAAACAGGATAGTGTAAATGTTTACCACTTCTGGAGGAAGATGTCTAAGCACAATGTTGGGTATACCATCGATTCCCACGGATTTCTTTTTCCTCAGTGATTCGAAGATCGCTTGGAGCTCTGCCTTCGAAATGAACGGGGGATGTACCTTTTCATCGGCGACGGCATTGTTTGCCATGTTTCTTTCATTGAACACGGTGAAATCAGTGCTCTCAGATCGCCAGTGCTCCATGTCATTTCGAAGGGAGAAGTTGTGCATAAGGACCCGATTTTCTAGGTCGTGGTTCGGGCAAACACTATCATTCACCTTATACACGTCCTGGAAAGTCGCTCCTATAGCCTCTACCTTCTCCTGCGGATCTTCGATCACAAAGAAATTGTCATCCTCAGCTGCGTTATCTGGATCTATACCTGCTGTTACTAGTATTTGTACATTGTTCGTAGTTCGGGGGATTTTAAGACGCGGAAGATCGTTATTGTTCCTCCGAAAGATCTTGTTTATTTTCGGGAACATACTCGGGTTGTTGGATTTTACAGCCCGAATTTTCCTGTCCCAGTGCGAATTTACAGAAAGTCTGTAATTTTCTTTAATTAATTTTGAAATGTTTCTAATCAATGATTTCAGCGTCCTAACCTCCTCCGAATTCTGTCTGTCAGTAAACTGTCTGTACAAGGTTTTTAATCTCGACAGCAGTCTACTTTTATGTTCGTGCAGTGCGTCAATCGTTGCATTGCGGTATATGCCCACGTTGTCAGTGTGTTGATACCGAGGTATCGTATTGTCCATCGTTCGTTTTATTGTCTCGTCTACTTCTTTTAGATATCTTTCAATCTCCTCGTTTGACAGATTCCTATTAGACGGTAGGTCGAGCAAGTTCGAGGAGAGTGCTCTCGTTAACTGTCTGGAGAAGCGAGTCCAACGCGTTCTACTGTAATTGTAGGCGTGCAATTGGACAAACTCCTCCAATTCCGCAATTTCGTCGGGAATAGTTATTTCGGCACTGAGTCCGCAATGGTCACTGTCATACATAAAAGTGTGTAAGCAGTTTAAAGTTTGTCGGTCCATGTCAGTCAGTTGTAACCGTACGTCGAACAGCATTAGATCCAGATAAGAACCGCTTCTGGGATACGACGGACTATCCGTCGCTTTTAAATCTAGTCGATACTCAACACTGCGCAGACCCCACCAATTGAATAGTAGGTTCCCTCTAGAATTTGGCGTGCTATTTCCCCAATCTCTATGTTTGGCGTTTAAATCACCGGCTATAATGAAAAAGTTCTCCCCCGATTCCAGCCTTAGTATTCGAAAAAGTGTCTCGAGCTCTGAGATAAAAGACGTGGTTTGAGTAGCTTCAGGAGCATAGACAGCGACGATATACATCCTCTTTCCACTACGGAGGGGGATGAATACGATACATGCTTCCAGCTCCTGGAACCTACGCACTTCACCGCAGTACACTACTTTATGACGCAACTCTTTTCTAATAAAGATCGCCACACCTCCGCCTTGTACAGAGTTGGGTCGGTCTCTTCTTATAATATTATAACTACTGTGCCTCAACTTGTGTTTCTGGGATAGCTTAGTTTCGCTAACCAAAAGCACATCGGGAGAATGGTCCTCAAGCAACTTGAAAAGTACGGCTCTACGTTCGATCCTAATCAATGAATTCACATTCACCGCAAGGATCTTTAAGGGTTGCTCCGCCATGTTCGTACCCATTACGATTGGTGGTGCGTTAGGCCCGGCAGAAGCGCGTAGATCTGGTCCACCCGCTTCGCCTGCTCCTGAATTTGTCGCTGAAGTTGGCCCATCTGCCCCTGGATAGAGAGCAAGATAGCCAACAAATCAGGTTCAGCCTCCGGTGCTCTCGGCTTTGGGGCCTGCGAAACAACCTTCGGCTGCGACTGTACCGTATTCCCCCGGCCTGACGCCATTTGAGCGTAGGTCACTTTGGGAGTGACGGATTGTGCAGGAACACTCGAAACGGGCGGACGCTTAACTTCCACCTTCTGCTGACGAGCCAGATTTACTTTTTTAATGTACTGGAACTTAGGGCAACCCCGATAGTTTGCGGTGTGCCCCGTGTTCCTACATAATGCGCACGTGAGCTGACTTTTTTCAGTCGTGCCGTCCCTGCCTAGCGCGCATTCCTCTGCCTTGTGGTCTTTTCCACATTTCACGCATCGAGGCTGCATATCGCAGTTCGACGCGGCGTGTCCAAACCTTTGGCAGCGAACGCATTGAAACATGCCTTCGCTCCTCTTTACTTTTTCCCAGGTGACAACCTGGTAGTCTAGGACTTTAATGCTCCTTAGACCATCCAGTTTGCTGTTGGGTGAAAGCTGAACCAGGAAGAACGGTAATTTCCGTTTCTCCCTTTTGGCCTTAGCTGTGGTGAACGGCTTGACCCCTACAAAAATGAGATCATCGCACTCCTTCTCTTTAAGAAGCTTTAAGAGCTCCTCCGGCTCGGTGGACGGTTCCATCCCCTTCAGCAGCATTGTTTGCAGCTTTTCCCCTTTCGGGGTGAAGGAGAAGAACTCAGTCGTCGAATCCCTCAATAAATTTTTAATTTTATTGTGCTGCTCCACTGTATTGCAGTGGATAGCATGCCTATCTACGCTTAGACGTTTAATATAGAAATTTCTACCTATGGCCGACTTACATAGCTCGATGGTGTCTTTAAGCTCCATCTTAAAAGTGTTGATTGGTGGCACCCTTTGTTTCTTCTGCTGCTGCTGTTGTTGTTGTTGTTGTTGTTGTTGTTGTTGTTGTTGTTGCTGCTGCTGTTGTTTTTGCTGCTGTGGTTGCTGCTTCTGTTGTTGCTGTTGCTGTATTTGCTGCTGCTGTTTCTGCTGCTGTTGTGGTTGTTGTTGTGATTTTTGCAGCTGTTGTGGTTGCTGCTGTTTTTGCATCGATTGCGGTTGCTGCGTGTTCTGCTGCTGTAGTTTTTGCGCCTGTTTCTGCAGCTGTTGTTGCTGCTGCTGCTTTACTTTTGCCTGCCTTTGGGGCTTTGGCTGTGGCTGTTGCTGTTGTTTTTGCTGCTGCTGTAGTTGCGGCGGCTTTTCTTTTTGCAACTGGCTTTGGGCTGGCTGCTGTTGTTGTTGTTGTTGAACACGCTGGAGCTCCAGCTGTTGCTCCTTTTCTCTTCTGGCCACTTGCTTGGCCTTGATGGCATTAACTCTTTCATGGAGTTGTTTGATGCTGTTATTGAGGGATACCATTTCTTCCTCCTCATCTTCTGACTCGGAGGTCGCCAGATTTCCAAAACTGTTACCTTCTGGTCTAAACTGACCTTCTCTACCGTCGGAAACGTAAGATAACTTATCCCTGCGTGTAAATCGTTTTCCAGCTACCGCCGTTGTTGCCGTTGGCGCCCCTCCCCTCCCTCCACCTGGCAGCTTTTCAGCTGAAGCTGATAGAGAGGGGCGCTTCACTATGTTAAGAGTTGGTTTTATCTTCCTCCTTCTTTTCGCCGTACCATCTGTAGCCATGGTTGTTGGGTGGCCTGATTTGATTGACTCATCGGCAGAGGTAGTGTAGTCCGATGGTCCCGCTACTAGGAGAGTGGACCGCTCATCGGTGTCCATCGCCTGTTGTTGTTTACAAGCTTCACTTCCACTTATTGTTTGTCTTTATTTTAATTAATAATAAAAAAAAAAAAATAAAGACCTCGTTTCCCTGGACGGGACTCGAACCAGTACGGCTGGTTTGAGCGGCCGTGTCACTACCACTTGGGTATGTCGCCTTTTTCTATACACTATAAATTTCTACTTAAAATCAGACAACACTGTCTTAATAGAAGCCGAAACACGTTTGTACTCTGCGAAAGTCTGTGAACGACTCTCAGTGTCATACCTCCGCGGAACGAAATGAGTCGCTCTACGCTTGAACAACATTGGGAAATATTGAAAACTTATTTCCAAAGTGAGTGCTGTGTAGCCCAAACAGTGCGTTTTTTGAAAAGAAGTTTCGGCCGAAATAAAGCACCCTCCGCGCCTGCTGTACGCAAGTTTGTGCAAAAAGTTCGTGACACTGGTATGCTAGTGGTCCCCGTCGTCATACGGTGCGCACAGACGAGAATGTGGCTGCTGTAGCCGAGAGTGTGAGACTCAATTCACGAACATCAACTCGTCATCGATCTCAACAGCTCAACATTTCACGCACTAGCCTGAGGAGAATTCTGCACAAACATCTGAGATTATTCGCTTACAAGGTCCAATTGATTCAGCAATTGAAAGCGCACGACCATCCGCTTCGTTATCGCTTCGCAGTTTGGGCCTTAGAGCAGCTTGAATTGGACAACGATTTTGGCCAAAAAATCATCTTTTCTGACGAGGCACATTTTCATCTCGGCGGCTACGTTAACAAACAAAATTGCCGCATCTGGGGCTCGGAAAACCAGCACGTTATTGTCGAGAAGCCAATGCATCCACAGAGAGTGACAGTTTGGTGGCGGATTGTGGAGTGGTGGCATCATTGGACCATTTTTCTTCGAAAATGAGGCTGGGAACAACGTTTCGGTCAACGGTGGGCGTTACAGAGCCATGTTAACGACTTTTTTTTTTTTTTACTGAAATTGAAGACATGGATTTGGACGACCTCTGGTTCATGCAGGATGGCGCGCTATGCCACACAGCCCATGCCACAATCGGTCTTTTGCGCATCAAATTCCCAAATCGTGTTATCAGCCGTCTTGGCGATGTCAATTGGCCGCCTCGGAGCTGCACCATATGGACTTTTTTTTTGTGGGGAACTATGAAGGACCGATGTTATGCCAACAATCCGGAAATGATTCAAGCACTTAAGGCCAATATCAACTAAGCAATCCGTGAGCTACAGCCCGAAACCATTAACAAGGTCTTGGAGAATTGGAGTGATAGAGTACGCTATTGCGAGGCCAGCTGAGGCAGCCACTTGAACGACGTTGTGTTCCTTAATTAATAGGAATGTTTGCTCTTACTAATAAAGCCATAATACATGGAAAGAATTTCATTTTGTCCATTTTATTGCATTTTTAAAAAGAAACTTGTAGTTGGGCTACCCTGTATATTTTCTTTCTAATAAAGTTTAGTACTTCTGATTCTGAGGCAAGCTAATCCTTGAAGTTTAGTGAGTTTTTTGATGGTTGTGACCTACTTACTTTTTGCCCACCAGACAATGGACACGTATGTAAGGATGGGTCTAACCACCGTGGTATATAACCAGAATGTGACCTTTTGGTACAGACCCCAGCTTTTGCCGTACATACGGCGACAGACCCACATTGCAGTGGTCGCCTTCGCAATTTTTTGTTTAATATGGGAGTTTGCCTAAGACAATTCCTAAATATTTTACCTCGTTGGAAAAACCAATGGTTATACCATTTAGAGTTACTGAACCAAGGTTTAGCGTTCTTGCTTTTGTGAACGGTACAACGAGTGCCTTCCTGGGGTTAATCGATAGGCCCTCGCCAGCACACCAGTCCGAGACTACATGGAGTGCATCTTGCATGAGTTGACACACATTGTTTCCAAGTTTGCCCTTGATAATGATAACAAGATCATCTGCATAGCCTATTATAGTTCTGAAGCCTAAACTATTAAGTCTTTTCAGTAAGTCATTCACCACACGAGACCATAAGAGAGACGAGAGAACGCAGTTTTTAGCTCACAAAGACCTCTCCTGCTGTAGATGTTATTGTGCGGCTACCGAGCATAGTCCTAACCCACCTCTTAGTAGGTTGGTTGATTCCCCTGCGTCTCATGGCACTACTAATGGAGTCATAACTTGTGTTATCAATAGCACTTTCTATGTCAAGGAATGAAGGTAGGGATCCATGTAGTATCACAACGGACCAATCTCTGGTATGTTCGCGTAAGCTGCCAACCACTTCAACCTAACCGAACCTATCCAAAACGAAATTTATAATACCAACACTGCCCTATAGTTATGAGTGTAAATAAAAAATCACTAGAAACCATTTACAGTAGATAAAATGATAATTACAGCAAACAACCGACCGCAAACCACTAACAACAGCTATTAAAGTATCTTGTTTACAACTTTGACTTGTAGTCTATAAGTAAAGCCTGAAACCAAGGACTATATGATAATTTAATTTAATCGATAGCAGCTATGAAAGTGTAAATATTTTATAACAAAATCACACAAGGTCCCTATCGGTGTCTAATACATCAGCAGAGATATGCTACGGACTGGTGGTGATATGAGACGATCAACAAATGTACTTCAACGATATTTACGTACAGTAAACGTTTCTAATCTAAGCAACAAAGCTTTGAGCTACAAAAATCACAGATAAGAGCGTTTGAACGTTCACAATTTTGACACGTGATATAAATTTATATCGTCAAACTTAGAGATGTTGATGTGCATAACACCCTCACAAGCCCCTATGAATTGCGAAGCTGTGCAAGATAAACTTTTTTTTTTTTTTTTTTTGTAATCTTATATAATTTTCATTTTATCTTAAGTCCACTGATAAGATGGTTGAACAATAATCATCAATGATTAAGATAAGCACTGCCAATGGCAACCCCCACACGCTGGAGTTTTTTTTTTTTTTTCCGGTATGCCGGCGACGGTAATACATTTTCTTTAATTTTGGGATTTTTTTTCTGAATGTGTATATGTAAATATTTACGAATTTTTATTTAACTAGCAAACAGACAGTACCGCAACCTAATTACTTGAGAAAAATCAATATTTAGCATAGTAGGCAAGAACAAAAGTATGTACTCATGTTTTTCAAAAAGAATTCTGTTTGTTTCGTTCAAATAGGGACTGCGGGAGTAGTCCAAAGGCTCTATTTATGAAAAAAGCTTTCAAAATTTACCAGCACACATAATAATTAAAACAGAAGTGAATATGGGAGTGGAATTGTGGTTGCAAAATCACTTTGCACAAACTTGAACGAATGTTTAAATACTTAAAAGAGTACTTAACTAATTTTGTTCGACACACATTGTTTACAGTGATAACAGAACGATACAACAAACAGAACTGGAAATGGATGATATCGAAGTGGAGCGGCCCCTCAGTTTTTTAAGTGCAATTTTATTTACTACACCTGATAAAGATGTCAGAAGTAATTTAAAACGATGTCTTTCGATATGAGTACCGAAATGTCAAATAAAGTCACGATTCATCTGAATTATGACTTGCACGAGTAGTTAGCGAATTTAAACGATTGATTTATTGGAAAGATTTTAATGGTTTTAATGCCACATTTGCTGTCTTAGGGTCACACCACATTCAATTCAACAACAGGCAGTACGACTGATATAGGCGGAAGTTGTATTTTTTTTTTTTTGATTTTTAATTTTTGCGCTAAACGATGTGTAATCTTCTAAAGATAGCTAGTCACCGGGGCCACTAGCATGCACGATTTACAAACCTAAATATTCGATGACGTACTATTTCGTTTTAGATCGTTTTTTTATTTATTTATTTGTAAGTGGGGTGATAGGAGGGTTCTCTAAGGCCCAACGAAGTACTTCGAGTGACCTTTTGTACCCGGAAGGAAGGCATGTTGCAATGGTGTCCAGCTGAAATCAAGTTCTCGAACGAAGCTTAGGATAGTTTGGGCTAAGGAAGCGATTATGTCAGATGGGGTGATAAACACTTTATAACCATTTTTTGTCTCCTGCAATCGATGGCAGGACATAATGTACTCAGCAGTTTCATTGTCCTTCAGGCATTGTTTGCAAGTGTTAGATGGGGAATTCACCAGCAGTCCGGAGGAAACCTGTCAAGCCTTACTTGATACCCACTTTCCAGGCTGTATATCCGATTGTGCTGTCTCTCCAGAACACCTGAGGAACGACGTTCTCATTGCTTTTACACGAGACTATAGCCTATCTGGCAAAATCTTTACTGCCAACCATATTAGATGGGCTCTATCTACCTTTAGCCCATTTAAATCACCAGGTATAGATGGCATATTTCCCTGCCATGGCGTATACAAAAAACATGCAATGAACAAAACAAAAGATTTAAATACCCCAGGTGGCAGTCCAGGTAAACTGGAAAATCCACCCTCTTCGGAGGTCGGCTCTACGGATTCTGGGGAGAGCCATTTATTGCACCTTATAAATCCCTTCTCAAAAAGTACAAGGGTATCTCGATCTCCACCAACAAGATCGAACGTCTCCGGAAAAAGAAGTCCGCCGGAAGCGCAAACGCGTGAAAAACGGGACTCAGCGAAATCTAAAAGCATTGAGGAGGAAAACGACGTACTCCGTACCAAGCTTAGCGAAATGGAGCTACTCTATCGTGAGCTCAAGAAAGAGGTAGATTTACTCAGGCAAGAAAAGAATGCCCTAAAAAACACGTACCTACAAAAAGAAAATACAGTTAGCTCACATCGCTCACCTAGTCGCGAATACCAGACGGATGAAGAAGAGCTAACACGCGAAACGAATTGGGTCGAAAAGAAACGACCTAGCAAAAAACGAAAAGCTGGTTCCTCACCGGAAGTCGAGCCACAAAAAGATGAAAAGCGCAAGGAGATGCAAGAAAAGCAACAACAACCAAAATTACGTCCTCCGCCACCGATAAACGTCGTTGGAATTACGGACTATAATAAGTTGCATTGCCTCCTTAAAGGAACTCTGACTTCGAAGTTTAAGGTGACATCTCTGCGAAACAATACGTGGAAAATCAATGTCGATGATGCCGACGGTTACCGATCAGTATCTAAAAAATTGAATGCCGAAAAGATTCAGTGGTATACTTATGAAAATAAGTTAGAAAGACCACTGCGTGTTGTAGCAAGGGGACTCCACCCCTCGTGCACTAAAGAAGATGTAATGCACGACCTTCAAGACAAAGGCTTTAAAATTCTTGATGCCGTCAATATTATCAAGAAGGAGAAGCAACAGTCGGAGGGAGATCATGAAAAATTGGTAAAGCGCGGTCTTCCACTATTCATGCTTAGTTTTGATAAAGACGAAAATGAAGACATTATATATGGTATCAAGACTATTCTAAACATCGTGGTCAAAATCGAACCCATGCGTAAGACCTCCAGATCGATCCCGCAGTGTAAGCGCTGTCAAGGCTTCAATCACACGCAGACTTACTGCCAGAAAGAGCCGCGATGCGTCAAATGCGCAGGTAAACATCTCTCGGAAGAGTGTCACCTAAACAAGCAAACCCCAGCCACTTGTTTAAATTGCAAGGGAAAACATCCTGCGAACTATCGAGGTTGCGAAGTGGCGAAAGAGCTTCAAAAACGCCGCGATACGCTAAAAAATTCGATGCGTCCGAATATGAAACCAATCAAGAACAGACCCAAAATAGCTACGAAAAAAGCAGCGAAAGATAGAAAGTCCGTCAATATTAACTTAAGATCGGTTAATGATAAAAAATCCGAAAGTAATAGAGATAAGGTAACAGAAGCAAAATCTCCGAATATTGGCGTGCAGTCTTATGCTCAAGCGGCGAAGACAGTTAAGGGTACGTACACGACCGACAACTCACGGGAGATCAAAGCAAGAAACCGTCCAAACTTTAATGTAAAAACTCCTTCTCAAGTTGCGACATTGAAAAATAGTGATAGCGGTAGTTCAGAAGATCATGTATCCAATGTTTTTTCCCTAATTCTTGCGAAACTTGAAGAGCAATGCAAAACAAATAAACTAATTTTCGAGAGACTAGTTGCACTAGAAAACAACATTCATAACACGCGCACTTCAACCAGAATATGAAAGAAACGCTTAAAATGCTTACTTGGAACGCTAACGGGCTCATACAAAGACTCGACGAGTTAGAAATATTTATGCGAGAGAAAGATATTGATATATGCTTGGTCTGTGAAACTCATCTGAAAAAGCAATCGAATATTAAGATAAGGGGATATAGCGGATATCACGCCTTTCACCCATCGGAAAGAGCCAGAGGCGGATCATCTTTGTTTATAAAAGAAAATATCGAACACTCAGCGGAAATAAAAATTGAATTAGAAGCAATGCAAGTAAGCACGGTACGCGTTAGAAATAGACATTTTGCTTTCAACATTTCGTCTATATATTGTCCACTGCGATGTAAACTTGAAGAAAGTGATTTCACAAACATCTTCAACTTCCTTAAACCAAATTTTATTATTGGTGGTGACTTCAACGCGAAACACCCCTTCTGGGGCTCAAGGTACGCCTCTCAGAAAGGTAGAAAGCTTTATAATGCGGGTATGCAATTCAGTTGTGATTTTTACTCGGCGGGTAAACCAACATATTGGCCAACTGATAGAAATAAGATACCAGATCTGATTGATTTCTTTGTTGTTAAAGGAATATCTAGCAACTGTATAAAAGTTGAAGAAAGCTTTGATCTCTCCTCTGATCATTCTCCAATCATTATGACGATAAGCGAAGCTTTGATTAAAAAAGTAGGACCGGCCAGATTAACTGGCGCGAAAACTAATTGGGATGGCTTTAAAAAAGATATTGAAGCAAATATTGAGCTGAGCGTATCACTTAAAACGCCCTATGAACTTGAAGTTGAAGTAGATCGCTTCGTCGAAATCTTACAGGATGCCGCGTGGAAGAATACTCCCAACCTAAAGAGAACCCCGGCCAGTTACATTAAAATTTATCCGCAGGAAATAAAAGAGATGATTAAGGAGAAGAGAAAAGCGCGTAAAAGATGGCAACAAACTCGGGCTCCGCAACATAAAGCACATCTTAACCGTTTGTGCAACTCACTAAAACGATCTATTAAAGACCTTAAGAATAATGAAATATAAACTTACCTAGATAGCTTAACGGCAGAAAAAGATTCTAACTATTCGCTTTGGAAGGCTATAAAAGGTATTAAAAAACCTCAAATTCAAGCCGCGCCAATTAGGAAAAATCAAGACGAATGGGCCAGGCATGATAAAGAGAAAGCGCAAGTTTTTGCCGCCCACCTGGAAGAAACTTTCAAACCGTTTGATGGACAAGCTCTTATTGAAAATATAAATACGTCGTATATAGACAATAGTGTAATAAGAAATGCAACGCTTACCGAACTTAAGGAAGAAATAAAGAAACTTAAACCTAAGAAAGCTCCTGGATACGACCTAATTACGGGAGAGGTTCTTAAAGCACTGCCAAGAAAAGCTCTAATTAAGCTTCTGTTCATTATAAACGCCGCGATTAGACTAGAATATGTTCCCAGTCAATGGAAAGTCGCCGAAGTTATAATGGTCCTTAAGCCTGGAAAACCGCCGAATGAAAAAACCTCTTATAGACCGATTTCGCTTCTTCCAATTATATCCAAAGTGTTCGAGAGAATATTGGTTAGGCGAATACAGCCGGTTATAGAAGAAGGGCATCTCATCCCTGATCATCAATTCGGATTTAGAAGTAAGCATTCTACAGTTGAACAAGTACATCGAATAACACATGTAATCGAAAAATCACTTGAAGAAAAAAAGATTTGTTCAAGCGTATTCCTTGACGCTTCTCAAGCCTTTGACAAGGTCTGGCACGAAGGCTTAAAGTTTAAATTACGACAAGTTCTGCCAGAGCACCTATATAATATTTTGAAGAACTACCTTACGAATAGGCTATTCCGCGTCAAATGTGGAAACGAATATTCAGATTTTAAGGAAATAATGGCTGGGGTGCCGCAAGGAAGCGTTCTTGGTCCAGTCTTATATCTATTATACACTCGTGATATACCGCAAGTAGAAGGCACTGAGCTAGCTACATTTGCCGACGACACTGCTATCTTGACAGTAGGTAAAACGGTCGAAGATACTACAGAAAAACTGCAAGAAGCTTTGAATAGAGTAAATGAATGGACAAAGATTTGGCGAATCGCACTCAACGAGACCAAATCTGTTCATGTAAATTTTACTTATAAAAAAATAAATAATTTGCCGATCTTTTCAAACTCGGTTCAAATCCCGTTTGCAAACGAGGCTAAGTATCTTGGAATGACACTTGATACAAAGCTGAAATGGAAAACGCACGTTAAGAAAAAACGCAAAGAACTAGATAACAAATATCGAGAAATGTATTGGTTACTTGGAAAATATTCCAAGCTTAATATATATAACAAACTGCTTTTATATAAGCAAGTGCTAAAGCCTGTATGGACATATGGTATACAACTCTGGGGTTGTACCAAAATAAGTAATATTAAAATTTTACAAACTTTTGAAAACAAAGTGCTAAGAGGTATTGTAAATGCGCCATGGTATATCAGAAATAGCGATATCCACAGAGACCTTGGCATTAAAACAATCGAAGACGAAATTCAAACCTACGCGAGAAAGCATAGAAGTCGACTAGAAAGTCACGTAAATATTACAGTTCTCCAACTTTTGGAAGAAAGGAATTTACTGCGCCGTCTACAAAGAACCAAACCTTTAGACCTAGCGCGATAAGTAACCGCGTCTAAACTGCGGAGCTGGCAGGAACTTCTAATGGGAAGGTGCCTGCAAAACGTCATTATTTCGTGAAACGAAAACTACTTGATAAGTCGAATACTTAGTTGTAGTAAAAATAAAAACAAGTCTGTTTTGAAGGTGGGTTTTTTAGTGGGTAAGAATCCCACACTACTATGAGCACGCGCTGTCGATCCTCATAGTGTCTTGTTGAAGATTTTCACCTACCCTCGGAAAAAAAAAAAAAGAAAAAAAAATATTTCCCTGCCTACTACAACAAGGAGCAAACCTGTTAATTCCTACCCCAATAAGAATTTTCAGATCCAGCCTTACACCAGGCTACATACCATAAAGTTGGAAGAAGGTTAAGGTGGTCTTCATTCCAAAGGCGGTAAAGCAGGCGGAGCAATCGCCTAAATCCTTTCGACCCATTAGTCTCTGTTCCTTTCTCCTAAAAACGATGGAGAAAATTGTTGATCATCATATAAGGGAAAAGTTCCTTATACATGATCCTCTGCATGCAAACCAATTTGCTTACCAACCTGGGAAATCTACGGAAACAGCCATTCATAGCTTAACATTATTGATTGAATCATTAGCTGATCATTTGACCATTAGCTGCCAAAGAAACAGCCCTATGTGTCTTCATAGATATACAGGGAGCATTCGACAACACTTCATATGATGCTATCAAAAAGGCTATGATCAGGAAAAATATCGCTCATCTGATCATAAACTGGATCCTAACCATGCTATGCAGCAGAAAGATAAGAATCTAGTGCGGAGGCTCGCATAAAATTATAACAGCTACCAGAGGTTGCCCGCGGGGAGGAGTCCTCTCTCCCCTGTTCTGGACCTTAGTTATTAACGAACTCCTAGAGCTACTTGAAAAATCGGGTTACAAAGTACAAGGATACGCAGACGACATTGTCATCAGCGTCAGAGGCAAATTTGAGGACATAATTTCTCAACTAATGGAAGGTGCCCTCAATTTAACTTCCGATTGGTGCGAGACAAAGGGACTTACCATCAACCCCGGAAAAACTATACTTGTACTCTTTTCCAGGAAAAGAAACCACACACTCAAAGAAATTAGACTGGAAAACGTTAAAATCGACATATCCAAGGAAGCGAAATACCTAGGTGTTATATGGTACTTGACAAGACGCTCACCTGGAATTCACACCTGAACAAGGTTACCGAGAAAGCGACAAGAGCAATGTTTATGTGCCAGCGCCTACATGGTAAAACTTGGGGGCTAAAACCCAAGATAATATATTGGACGTACAGCGCCATTATCAAATCCATGGTCACCTATGCATCGTTGGCTTGGTGGCCAAAAACCTTACAGGCCAAGGCTCAGGAACAGTTGAATAAAATACATCGTCTAGCCAGTTTGAGTATCACAGGAGCAATGAGAACGTGCCCTACGGCAGCAATGGGAGCAATGCTTAGCCTCACACCGTTGCACCTTGCAGCACAAAAAGAAGCTATGCTGAGTGCTCTTAGGCTACCCAAGATCTCGGACCTTAAAATCGGCAACTTTACAGGCCATTTGAAGATTCTAGGTTATATTCAATATGACCCTATTCTCAAAATCCCAGATACTATGATCAAGAAATACCGGTTCTCCAGGAAATGCAATGTGGTCATGGGTGACCGCCACACATGGAGGAATGAAGGACTTGTAGTCTTACCAAACTCTCAAACTTGGTACACAGATGGTTCCAAATTGGAAAATGGTAGCACTGGCGTCGGGGTATATGGACCCAGGTTCCAACGTGCGGCTGCGCTTGGGAAATCACCAACAATATTTCAGGCGGAAGTCCATGCGATCGAGCTCTGTGTACGAGAATGTCTGCATAGAAGAGTCGAGGGTACTCGTATCTATATCCTCTCAGACAGCCAGGCAGTACTTATGGCTCTGAAATCATACACGGTAGGATCAAAACTTGTATGGGACTGTCTAAACCTACTCGAAGATCTCACATCAAAAAACACCGTCACTGTGGCCTGGATACCAGGACACGAAGGCTTCGAGGGCAACGAACGGGCGGACTGCTTAGCGAGAAGAGGCGCTAGTCGCCTACTAGTCGGTCCTGAACTCTATTTTGGAGTCGCACGGAGTAGCGTTAACATAAAAATAAAGAAATGGGAAGATGATCATCATGCAGAGTACTGGGCCAAACTCAAGGGCCTAAGACAGGCAAAGAAGTTCATTAATCTCAACCGATGCAAAGGCTAAAAAGCTACTCGAGCTTAGGAAAGCAGACTTAAGAACCTTAACAGGTTACTTGAATGGTCATTGCCCATTCAGGTACCATCTGCACAAGTTAGGAGTAGCATATACAGACGAATGGCGGCTATGTGGAGAGCAAAAAGAGACGGCAGAACATATTCTTTGTGAATACCCCATGGCCGCAAGGAAAAGACTTCTTCATATCGGAAGGGCTTTATTAAGTCCCTCTGACTTCTGGAATATTGAGCCTGGAGCTTTGTTGAGGTTTATCAAGAGCCTTAACCAAGATCTCAGCTAAACACCGGGCTGGCACAATAGATCTTATAGGTCGCAGTGCGTATAAGGTCCTAGTAAAGTAAGTAAGTGTTACATTGACTAATGCATATTTTCCTAAGGTGGTATTTGAGAGAGTAAGAAAGTCTGTTAGAATCTTTGTATTATGTTTGTTCATTGCTAGAATTCCTTTTAATCTTTTACTGGAGAGATCAATAAATCTCTTTGCGTGTCTTAAATCTATTTGTGGGTCCCAGTATGAGCGCTTTTCGTGTTGTTCCCAACGATCTAGCTCAATTTTGATTTGGCTTGTAAGTAGGCCGCAGAAAGGTTCCGGACCAATGCATTTGAGTTGAGAACCGGATCTTGTTAGTTCATGACTAGTCTCATTGCCGGCGATTCCCTTGTGGCCAAGGACTCAAGTGAGTGTGAGAGTGTTGTGTACAGTAAGCTGCTTGAGGGTAATGAAACAGTTCCAAATTAATTTCGACTCAAAGCTGAAAGAATTGAGAGCTCTTAGAGCTGCTACCTGATAGAATGTTTATGTGTGATGGTTAGGTTAGGTAGATGGGTGCCTTGAGACAAAGAGTCACTGCTGACTCAGACCAACAGGAAACGCTGTAAAGAAAATCCGCCGTTAGAACCACCCAGAAAGTGATATTAATCTCAAGAGGTCCGCTAGCTCAACACTACCCAAGTCCTCCAGCTCCGAGAAGAAGTAACTATCAAGAGTCCTCATTCTTCTGACGGATAGGGCAGGACAGTCACACAACAGGTGACGAACAGATTCAATTTCTTCTTCGTCCCTGCAACTTCTGTAATAGTCATTATGCAGCATACCGAGTCGCTCCGCGTGAACGCGAATGGCATAATGTCCGATAATTATGCCAGAAATGGCCCGTGTGTTATAACGACTAAGTTTTACCAGAGAAGTTGATCTCTTCTTGCTGTAGGCCGGCCATAGCGCCGTGGCCGTTCGCATGTTTCCAGATGAACCCAGCGTCTGTTTGCTTGACTGGTGGTTTCATCCTCTATTTTTTTCCGCAAGGAACTGATTGGGGTTGCTACAGAGTGGAGGGCCCGCGATAAGTGTAGCGCCGACCCTTTCCTAGTAAGCTCGTCAGCCCTTTCGTTACCTTCGATATCCATATGCCCTGGTACCCAGCAGAGGGTCACCGCATTGGCTCTAGATATCTCGTTTAAGAGTGATTTACAGCTTCTCACGAGCCTCGACCTAATTACGGCAGAGTCCAGAGCCTTAATGGCTACCTGGCTGTCTATATAGACAGTGATCGTTTTACCAACGATATTACTCTCGCGTATAATTTCAGCAGCCTGTATAATGGCTGCGACCTCGGCCTGGAAGACGCTGCAGTCGTCGTTTATTCTAAAGGAGCAGTTTATTCCTAGGGCCTCACAATAAACTCCGGCTCCCGTGCCAACGTCCATCTTAGAACCATCGGTATAGAAAGCCAACTCCTTTTTCTTCATGGTTCTTCGATTCTTAAAGTATATTATATCGGGAATTCTTGTAGTGAATCTCCTTTCGAATGCTAGCATCGAGTTCATGTGATCAGTTCCCGTCAATCCGCTGGTGAGGAGGCCGTCACGTTGAAGCCGTTTTCCTTCAGTATTACCAAGATCTCATCCACCACAAGGAGTCATATTAGCGGGGACAAGACTCCACCTTGGGGTGTTCCTCTGCAGACCCTTCTCCGGATGGTTACATCTCCTTGCGTTGAAGATATAATCATTGATTGAAGCATCTGCACAATCCAGTTGCAGTGGCCGGTGTTGAGATGTGCTCTGTGCAGACTGTTCAGGATCGCGTTAGAGCTTACGTTGTTGAACGCTCCTTCAATGTCCAGGAACGCCCCAAGAGTGAAGTCCTTGAAGTGAAGGGATCTTTCTATGCTCGATACGACCCGGTGGAGGGCCGTGTCTACCGATCTGCCGCAGATGTATGCATGTTGTGACTTAGATAGGAAATCATCGCCGATCATCATGTGTCGGATCACTACGCATGAGGTTCCAAGTTCGAATCCCAGAAAATACCAAAAAGTTTTTTTCACGGTCCCACCTCTCGCGAGCGTCTGACAAACATCCGAGCGTATTGTTGTCACGAAAAAGCTTCTCAAATCGCCGTTCGGATTCGGCATTAATCTGTAGGTCCCTTCCATTCGTGTGAAAAATATAACCCACACAACATGAGTGGTTGCGAGAAGCTAGGCCATGGCACTTTAAAGAGCTGTTGCACCAAATATTTGTATTTGCTTTTGTATCGCCGATCACACCTCTTATATATACCAAACATCTATTAAACGTTCCAAAGTTTTCAGCAAAAAGAACGAGAGATTGATAGGTCTCAGGTCTTTTGCGTTTGTATGGTTCGCTTCCCCTACTTTGGGAATGAAAACAACGGGCACCTCCCGCCATGCTTTAGGAACATAACCTAGCTTAAGGCATCCTGTGAAGATACGTTTGAGCCATGGAATAGCAATATCCACTGACTCTTGCAGCATCACAGGTCGAATGTTATCCATTCCTGGTGTCTTATATGGAGCAAATGATTTAACTGCATACGCTATCTTGTCATCATCTATTATATAACCCACCTCTTCCGCGCTTATTCTCGATGTCGTCTCTGGAATGGTTAGATCATCTCCGCAGATTGATGTACATCCGGGAAAGTGAGTACTCAGTAGCATGCCCAGCGTTTCCTCGTGTGATTCTGCCCAGGTGCCATCGCTTTTCCTAGTATTGGATTCCGGCGTTGGTGTCTTGGTCAGGACCTTCCTTAGGCGGGACGCTTCGTTTGTTGATTCTATAGATGCGCAAAAGGACCTCCAAGAGTTCCTCTTGGCGAACCTACTCTCTTTCTTGAGGAGCTTCACGCTTTCTTTATAGGTGGACCACTCGACGACCCCCTCCTTAACGAGGTTCCACCCTACTCTTGAAATACGAATGAATTCCGCTATTTTATCGTTCCACCATGGTGGACGCCTTTTACCGCTAAGCCTACTAGCCGGGCAGGACGTCTCGGAGGATCGCGTAAGGGAACCAGTCAATGCATCGACTGCATTGTCACCTGCTTCAGTCGAGTCGAGGTCCTCAGTGAGGTGATTCACTGATTTCCTCAGTTGTCTCTTGAATTTTGACCAGTTAGCCCTACGCGGATTTCTAAAAGTCCCCCTCCCATGAGTAGAAAGTTGTAGCTTTAAGAGTATCCGACAATGATCAGATAGTGACGCCTTGTTGGAGACTCTCCAGTTAACAACTTCAACAGAGCTCTGGTCACAAATAAAAGTTATATCCAAGACTTCCCTTCTATTAGACCTCACAAAGGTGGTGTCATTGCCTCTATTACAAATAATAAGATTGGTTTCAAGAATATAATTAAACAAAACCTCGCCTCTAGCATTGATGTCAGTGCTACCCCACAGAGTATGGTGGGCGTTGGCATCACATCCCAAGACTAAGTTTTTCTCACCTTTTTGAGACGCTGATATGAGCGACCTCAGATTTTCCGGGGGGACGTTGATGCCGTCATTGTAAGGTAGGTATGCAGACGCCACGCCGTGCAGTCTCCATTCACCCCTCTCATGTTTACCACTGTCAAGTCGCCGGAGCTGAAATGAGATAACATTAGTATATTAAGACTCTTTTTAGCCACGATACACATCCTAACCTTGCCAGCGTCGCTTCTGTATTATACAATATAGTTTTTTGACCCTAATCCCATCACGCGATTGTTATGAATCCACGGTTCCTGGATTAGGGCCAGATCCAGCTCCTCCTCCATGAGGAGCAGCTTCAGGTTGTCGGAGGCGACTGCACTATGATGAAGATTGATTTGCACTACCTGCATCGGTTGTCGCAATCTCAACTTCCATAGCGTCAGTCGCCCCATCGTTCTCCGCACGTTGAGTCCGCTTTAGGAGCTTTAGAGTTACCTCTCCCGCTCCATAGCACAACCTCAACTGCTTGTCTGCCAGAAGTGAGGCAGGGGGTTCAATCATAAGAATGATGAATCCCTTGGTCCCATTCTTCGCCTCTTCCTCCCCGACGACCTCCAAGCCCTTCATATCAGTAGACGGGTTCTGGGCTTTTAGGAAACCGAGGATCTCCGTTTTATTCACACCTCAGTCAGGAACACAGAGCCTTCCCTTGGGCATGATGGGTATCTCCTCTGGGGGTACCGCTCGCAATGCAGCCCCCTCCCAGAGTTTAAAACCGCGAACCGTGGCCTTCGCGAAGTCAAGCGATAACTGTTCCTTGCAGTCGTATCATAATTACTCCACGATGCCACTTCGCTCTCCCGAATGTGGGTGCAGTTCCGCCGGCATTCTTTCGAATACGGTCGAAGATTGCGCCAGCTAAGGCCTTCTCAATCATCGGCCCGCATTCTTGGGAATACTGGCCACTAGGTTTTCCGAAGTCCACCACAGCTAGCTGGAGTGAACTTCGAATCGCCCCGCTGAAGAGCATCCCCGTATCAGCCTTCGACCTTTTGGAGGAATTTTTTGTGTCCTCCGAAGACCTAAGCCTCTTTGACACAAACTCCTCCCGCCTGGTCTCGGCCATCCTACGACGATGTTCAGCGACCCTCGAGGTTTCTGGCTGAACCCCAGCAGGACCTGCCTTAGCGGCAGCGGTCTTACTGGTTTTCGTCTTTGCGGCTGCTCCTTTTCCGTCAAGGTTTGCCTTAGGGGCAGCGACCATACGGCTGGCCTTGGTTACAGCAACGCTCTGTTTAGGCGCAGGCCTCGTCAGAGCGTCCTTTGCTATTGTATCAATAGCCCAGGCCAGGGAGTTCTTTTCCTTTTCGGAGAGGGAAAAGGGTGCGTCCAGCACCGACTTGACATGCGTCGCTCTACGGAACAACCGCCGTCTCATCTGGCCTGGAGAGACATTCTTCCCTCCCTTCGGTTTCCGGGGACCCTCGGATGGATCTGCTAGAAGCAGATCTCCATAGAAATCTCCTCCTCATCCGAGCTATCTGCCGATGGTGGCTGCAGCTCAGCCAGTACCGGTACGCCCACGGGTAGCGTGTCAGCTTCCGGACTGGTGTTGTCGTTTGTTGTTGTTTGTTTGTTTGCATTTTTGTTCATCGTTTTTGTTCCCACGAGTATGGCCGGAAAGTATAATTCGCCCCGACAGAGCCGCCATACCGGGGTAAGGCATTTACTATACACAGACCTCGCCAGGGCATCTGTGAGAGCTCGTTAGTGGTTGGTTTTATGTATCCCCCCAACCTTTCATCTTTCGGCACGGTTTTAAAAACGCTCACACCACCGGTAGAATTAGGGAGACTATCTCTTGGTTTTTTGGACCTCAGGTAGTCTAGGAGTCCAGCACTCGCCGACACATCTCCGCAGAAAACCTGCGGCCCTACTTAAGCCCCAGCACCACGACAAGGTGGATAGTCTTCGCTGGGGTGTAGAGGTACATAGTCGGTGTCTTGTGAAGGGAATTCAAGATTATTGAAAATGGAGGAGTGTCCTATACCTAGACTGGACCACTGAGATATGGCCTTCATGCGGGTGGCTGCACACGCTGCCACTTGTCTGGTATACATAGATGTCTAGAGGTGGCAGGTGCAAAAGAATGTCTAGAGCTGCTAAAATCTTCATTGAGTGGTCAAGGATAACCAACGAACACTACGTCCAGTTACTGGAGGAAAATTTCTTACGCTGGAAAAATGCCATAGAGACTTTGTTCTTAAAAGTACAGTAATCTGCACTTACAAAATTTGCGGAAAAGCACTACAAACTACTTTCAAGACCGCTACAGTCTAGATATGATATTGTGGCCAGAGGAGAACTGCTGTATCTCAACTACATATATGCAATACAGATTCTATATGAACGCAGAGTGAATCCTGTGCAACTTGTGGGCAAAAGAGAATATACAGTACTTCATAGGAATCTATCCCGTACTAGGTGCAATGCGACGAGCTCACTGGAGGGGAAATATACTGCAAAATACTTACTTTTAGAATTCAGCATTTTTCAGTGACTTACAGAACTTAATTCAAACAGAATTTTGGAGTGCAGTATTAAGATCCGCTTCCCTCTTCTGTGATTTGATTACCAACAGGTATATTTCTCACTGTCTTCTTACTCAAGTTCCAACCACTTCTGGGATCTTAAATCAATCAGTCCTTTTTAAAAACGCGTACACTTCACAAAAGTAACATCATTGGTATTATCACACTCAAAATGGATTTCATCAATCTTAGAAGCCAACACGCAGACTTATGGTATTTCATTCAACTTTGCCACTTCTGTGACCACAACCGTTCATAGGATTACCAAAAAATAAAATCCACTTATCTGCTTCTCCTTCCCTAGAAGTGTTGCGGTCACCTTTTATTTAAAGACTTTGCCATGAAGTAATTCAATATACTTGTCATGCTCAGATCATTACCAAAGGTTATCATTCCATTCTAGGTTACGCCTTCTAGGCGAGAAGTTCTCCTTGACATTTTGTATACGCTCCGCCAAATGGTGATACCATATCAACGCTCATGACTAAATCCAATAAAATCTGTATTCTACGATTTTTTAATGTATCCATAAAACCAACACCAACACCCGTTGCTGCCATAAAATAAAAAATAAAAATCATAATTTCGAAATATGCCCTGTGCGTCATTGTACGTAGAATTCCAGAAATCGATCGCTTCAAAGGGAGTGATGTTTTCGTTTTGTGTGAAAGCCTGAATCTTATTGTGAAATTCATAAATTAAAATTGAAATATTTAAGAACGTATCCCACGCTGCCATAAAACGCTGGAACACCACCAATCATCGAAGCAACCACCACGCCATTAAGTACTGAACGATGAAAGACGTTGCTTGTTTGATTGATTGAATAACTTCAAAGATTTTTCCATGCCTTCTTGCAAATCTCCGACACACTGAGTGTTCTTTTGAAATTTTCCATCCGTGAACAATACTTGAGAGCAATCTCTATCGGTTTCCCCGGCAAATCATCTTATTCGCATCTAAAGGAGAACAGGAACAACCAAGAAAGATAAAGATATCAAATTAGATTCAATCATAAATTTAATTCAATTTGACTGCCGCCACTGTGTGTAGAGAATCCATCCATTTGTGCGTCGTAATCCAATTTGATCACCCCCCAGATAGAGTATCTGAGTGGCAAGAAATCATGTCACGCATCTGAAGCGTAGAACCGCCAAAATGTTGAACTACCAAATCGGGATGGAATAACCGAGTAATTAATACTCTTCAGCACATTGTCGCACGCCTCTTTCGGTATATGCGGCGTTGCTGTGTGAGTCGAAATGGCGCACTTAATTGACAATTTGTCAATTAATCTGTTAATAATTGGATGCCGTAAGCGTCGTGTGTAGAACGCCAAACGATGGCAACTGAAAACGGTCCGTGGGACCGTAGGTTAAGCCGACGACCGACGACGTGATTATCCAATTGGCAAGGCACTGTGAGTATATGACCATGGCAGGGACTTTTTTGGTGGTTTTTATGTCAATCGAATGCGAGAAATAAAAGCGCTTAATGACGGTAATTCGAAGATACATATCTATGGTGGCTGGTGGTCTTTTTTGGACGCGTACTGCATTGGTCTAGTTCTCACTTGATGGCAGATCAATGTGGTGTTCTAAATCGATGGTAAGGTTGTGGGGATTAATAACATAAGCCAGGCATTTGATAGCCTTAATGGCCAATTAAAAGTGTTTCTATTTAGCTCATAAAATGTCACTTCGTGGTAGCTATTAAGCAAAATACATGAGTGCCGCGGGTGCCAAAGCTGCTGGATGTGCGGTTATTTCTAAGTGCCATTATAGTGTGCATGAATGCTTATGCTTGTACTGTTTTTATGTCTGATGTAAAGAACAGTGTCGTCATCTGTATATAAATATACTTCTCCCTTAGCATTATGATGTGTCCCCTTCTAGACACTAGAGCATTAAGATGCTTAGCGAAAGCGAAGTGGTCTGTCAACACTCCAATAAGTTATCTGCGGTCATTTCTACTGCGGGACGTCCGAGAGCATTCGTTTAATCAGCCTGCATCCTTGTGAGTCATGCCACACAGAATTGTGTTCGTAAGAAATGGAATCCCTAACCGAGAGCAGGCTCGGGTCCTAAAAATCCTCCTCGGAGCCCTGCGTAGCAATCTCATCGGATATCTTAAATATTCTTCAAAATCGCAGTGTGACCTGAGACTCAGACAACAGAGACCGAATTCAGAGAGTTAACATTCACGAAAGGGTTGAGCAAGTCCTTAAATGCCACAGGATATTTAATAGCGTCATCTGTTACCAGAGCTGAAGCACGCCGATGCGGTTGGTGTATTACATCACTCTCCACTGACTCCATACGTAGAATCATTTGGTCCGTGATCATACGAGAGTGCAGACAGAACCCACTTTCAAGAAGGAATTTTATGACCTCTTGTACGGTGCCTCTATGGAGCTGATCCGGAGTACGATGTCAGAGTCGTACTCATGGACTTTAATGCTAAATTCGGCAAGAAGAACACCTTCGACAGGTTAGTTGGAAAGTACCGCCTCCACGACACGACATCAGATAATGGTTTCCGACTAATCGACTTTGCGGCAGCTCCCTAATACGGTCATTAATAGCTTAAGGTTTCCCCGGGTAAGAATCCACACAGAACATGGCTTTCTTTTGATGGTCGAGCTCGCAACCAAATCGACTATGCGCTAATCAATGCTAGGCACGTATCCAATATTTTGGATGTGTCTACCTACAGAAGGGCCAATGTCGACGCAGACTATTTTTGTTGTTGCACCCGAATTCAGAGCTCGACTGTCCAAGGAAAAACTTCACGTTGAAGGCCTTAGCACACCTGAAGTAACCAGAGCCTATAAAGAGCGCATGGCTGAGAAACTCTGCAGTGTATTCACCAACCGCAAACGCCAACAACTAGTGGATCCAATATTACACCATTATCAAAGAAGTGGCCGAGACCACTTTGGGCTACCAGCCACCAGAAAGAACCCGTGGAGTGATGATGAGTGCTCCCAATTGAATATGATGACAGAGGATGCACACAAACAAGCTCTGCAGCGCAAGAAAGACCAAGCTCGCCGCCTGTTTATCGGTCGTATATGTTGTAATAAGGGCGGTCCACAGAAACTGCTCTTCATGAGGTCGTGCGTACAGTGGAAAAAACTCTTCACTACAAAGAATATACTCTCGCCACATTTCTTGATATAGAAGGAGCCTTCAACAACATTTTCACTGAATCTATTCAGGAATCTCTCACCGAGTTAGGTGTAGAAGGCTTTATTAGCCAATGGATATTTTCTATGCTCAGTACTCGTATAATCCATGCAACACTAGGCAACAGTAGTACAACTAAGACGGTAAACAGAGGAACTCCACAAGGCGGAGTCATCTCCCCCCTGCTCTGGTTAATGGCGATCAATAAAATCTTGGTGCGACTTGATAGGAAGGGTTTTAAGGTGGTTGCGTACGCGCATGATATGGTTATACTAGTATCAGGAAAGTTCCTCTCCAAGATAAGTCAACTCATGGAGAGGGCTCTGGATAAGGTACACTCATGGGCTACGAGTTGTTGCCTCGGAGCAAATCCGGAGAAGACTGAAATGATGCTGTTTACCACTAAAACCAAGGTACCGGCATTCACCCACCCCAAACTAGATGGCCAGCCTCTCTCGCTTTGCTCCAGTGCAAAATACCTAGGCACGGTTCTAGACCCGAAACTTAGTTGGAAACTCAATATAGAACAGCGAATTAAGAAGGCAAGCGTAGCCTTCTATGCCTGTAATAAAACATTCGGTAAGAAATGGGGACTCCAGCCAAAGATGACCCTTTGGATGTACACAGCCGTTGTGCGTCCAATTCTTACTTACGGCGCTATCGTTTGGTGGCCAGCTTTGAGCAAAAAGTACAATATCGACAGAATAAAAACAAGTACAGAGATCGGCGTGCGTGGGTATCACAGGAGCTATGAGGTCTTGTCAACAGATGCTCTCAGTGTGATCTTGCATCTGATCACTCTCGAACTACACATCATAGACACAGTTATATGCAGCGCAGTCCGGCTCAGGGGATATGGATGCTGGACCACAAGACCATATGGTCACGGCAAGGTCCTGGAGATGATACCAAGTGAACTGGTTGCGCCCTCGACCGACTACACGATACCCAAACTCAACTTCAGAAAATCCTTCTTAGCAAAATTCCCTTCCAGAGAAGAATGGAAGAACGGAAGCGTTACCTGCAACTATGATATAGGGATATACACGGACGGTTCGAAGATGGACTGCGGAGTCGGCGCAGGCATCTTCTCTGACCAGCTGAATATATCAAGGTCCTTCCGTCTCCCAGACTCTGCTAGCGTTTTCCAAGCGGAGCTTCTTGCGATTCGAGAAGCCTGCCGCCTGCTAAACAATCTTCCAACATCTAATCACAATATCGCTATTTTTTCGGATAGCCAGGCTGCCATCAAGGCCATTGATGCGGTCTGCATCTCTTCAAAACTGGTAGAGCAATGCCGGTTTGAATTGAATCAACAAAGCACTCACTCGAGAATCACTCTCATCTGGGTCCCAGGGCACAGCAACCATGAGGGAAATGAGCGTGCTGATGAGCTGGCCAGGCGAGGGTCGGCCCTTAACGGCTCTCTAGCAGAAAGAGTCGACATTCCGCTTGGTGCCGTTAAGAGCTATATTCACCTTCACTTCCTCCAGCTAGCCAATCGCGGGTGGAACAACCTCACAAGCTGTGTCATATCTAGGAAGACGTGGCTCAGTTTCAACAAACCCAGGTCAAAAGAGTTACTAGGCAAACTAATACCAGTTATTGGCAAAATCGTAGCTATTATCACAGGCCACTGGCCAGTGGCCAGTGACCATGCGGCCAAGCTTGGTATCCCCCACAACACCTTTTGTAGGAGCTGCAAGGATATTAATGAGAAAGAATCTCTATGTCATTTCATTTGCAGATGTCCGGCCCTGGCGAGGATCAGACAACAAACTCTTGGCAAACCCTTCTTCGGGGATCTGAGAGAGATAGCGGACAAGAGGATTGGAGAACTAATCCTCTTCCTGAACTCCACGGGCTGGGTTTAAACTTAACATCCCTTTTTAACTAACCACTACAACAGGTAGACCTGAGTCCGTGGTAACAAAACGGCGAACCTTAAGCGCTAATTGGGTTCTTTATAGACCGCCACTTTACCTACCTACCTATATATTGTAATAGCATTCATCGTTTTGAGCTCTACAATGCGGTGGTCGAATTCTGTGTCCCATCAAACAAATATAATCAGTGGGGAAAGACCCTTCCGTTCAAGTCTTAAAATTTAACAAAATATCAGATTGGTCCGACAGGGGGTAACTTTTGAACAACACTGTGCTTTGCTTAAATTGATGCCTTTCGTGCCGTTGCATTCTTTATTGTTTCTAATTATAGATAGCTATCGCAAAAGATTTTATCTCGATTGAGCGTGTGCCACTCGCACATAACAGAATGTCACCACTTCCATTCTTTTAAATACTTGGCTGGGTTTGGGTATCGTTGAAGTGGAATGCACGAGATGATCAGTCAATGAGAGGAGGAAAAGTATCAGTCGCAGTATCTGTCACAGAGTTACTTGTTGAGCGTAGTATTTTCTTTGTGGACTTTTTTACTCTGTCAAACTGGGTATAGACAGAATATTTCATAAATGCGAAATTGAGCTTTTCGAATATATTCGATTTTTAAGAAAATTCAGCCATTGCATGGAAGAGTGTGTATAAGGGACATTAACGCCTTTCACAGTGCCGGAACCAGTCTGTGGTCTAAAGGTCTTTTCAAAGAATACTGCAAGAAACAGACCCTTTCTAAGTCCAACGCAATCTAAATTGACACTTTTGGTCAAAAATGTACTGAATACTTCTTCTTACCTAAGTTGTGTCTCAGAATTGGTGGTATCATTGGCCACTGCATTTTGAAGAGATTTCTTCACAGACTTGCAGCGGACCCTGCCTGTAGACTATGCCTCCCAGTGGCGGTTCGACTGCAAAAAGCCCTAGCACAGAGCCACTCGAATTACGTTGGTTCCTTAAAGAAACAAAATAGCGATTTTACAAGCAGTTCTGAGGAGACCTGTTAAATTTTGCTACACACCTACTTCCCAGAATGCATCTCCGATAGCGGAGTCCTTCCAGCACAATTGAGAAACCTTGCTCTCAACTCTTCGAGTCAAGACTATAGTCTATCTGTAAAATCCTTACCGCCAACCATATAAAATGGGCTCTTTCCACCTTTAGTCGAAAGAGAGATCTTCAGCGGTGAAGATGGCATTTTTCTCTGTCTCCTACAGGCGGGATAGGAATTATTGACTGCTTCCGTTTTACGGATAATCAGATTCAGTCTAACACTAGGCTACATATAAAACAGCTGGAAAGAAGTCAGGATATATGTCCGTAGTGATATAGCTTACCAAGTTCCACCACAGTATGGCCACTGTTCCAATCCGGAATTTAATTTCAAATCGCTAAAATTCACCGTCCGTAAGCAAATAATCCACTATTGTTTTATCAGTATGGATAGCAACTCGACTTCTAACGAATTTGATGCGCTGTCCGATTCCATCACACGAATTGTCTCCCTGTATCCTCATACTGAAATCGTCATTGCGGGCGATTTCAATATACACAATTCGGAGTGGCTTCGACATTCTGGCCAGACAACACCCGAAGGAAGGAATGTTGAACTTTTTGCTGAGATAAACAATTTGACTAAGCTTGTAAATGAGCCTACAGGTATACCGGACATTGTAAGTCATTCTGCCAACACTCTGGGCTTGTTTTTTACTTCACACCCTGATAAATACATCATTGATGTTTTAACGCCTCTAGGCCGGTCTGACCACAACATCGTATCAGCTAAATTCTCGTATTCTGACCACACAGTTAAAGGAAATACTCCCAAAAGAAAAGTATGGCGTTACGAGAAAGCCAATTGGGACGGCCTTAATAGTTTCCTTAGGAGTTTTAACTGGTCGCTGTACTTCCTCGATAGCGACGTGGATGCCGCCGCCGATATGATTACTGACACGATCCTCTTAGGTATGGATGCCTTTATTCCTAACAGAACAAAAAGCATTAAACCTAAGGCAAAATCGTGGTTTGACCAGAGCTGCAAAGAGGCTATCAGGGTGAAAGTGGTAAGTTTTCGGTCTTATAAAGCCAACAAATCTGAGGAAAACCGAAAGAAGTTTAAACAAGCCAGAAATGACTGCAATGCTCATATTCGACGTGTAAAATTCTTATATGACCAAAATTTGAGGCAAACAAATTCTACAATGTCCCAAGGGTAGTAAACATTTTTGGTCATTCGTCAAAAATATTAAAAATTCTGCCTCGCCCGCCATCCCAACGCTCATGTATAATGACATTCCAGCTGTCAGCTCCTTAGACAAAGCCAATCTACTTGCTGCTCACTTCGCAGCGAACTCCACCCTGCCAGATAGTACTTTGTCTCCACCTGTACTTGAGAGCGTCGAATTTTCCATGGGACAAGTCCACTTTCGCACTCGTACAGTTGCAGGAGTACTCAAAGGTCTCAACATACACAAATCCGCTGGTCCAGATGGTATCTCCCCCATAGTTCTGAAGAGGTGTTCTTCCACGCTCGCAAAACCTTTGCGTAAGCTTTTCTGTCTATCCTACTCTTCTGGGCTCTTTCCGAGAAGATGGAAAACAGCATTTGTCCAGCCCGTCCCTAAAAAAGGCGAATCTTCTTCCCCGTCCAATTACCGACCCATTGCACTAACGTCCCTTCTTTCCAAGGTCATGGAAACGCTGATAAATCTTGATTCACGAAAACTCCTCAATGACCGGCAGTATGGTTTTTGTAGCAACAGGTCCACTGGTGATTTGATGGCATATCTCACCGAGAAGTGGAACCAATCTCTACATCACTTCGGCGAAACGAAGATGGTTGCGCTCGATATTTGTAAGGCATTTGACAGAGTTTGGCATCATCCTCTTTTGTCGAAAATGCGTGCATATGGCATCGATGAGTCTCTTCTTCAATGGATTAGAAATTACCTTTCGGACCGTTCAATACAAGTTGTCTTGGACGGCTTCAAGTCTGCAATTAACCATATAAATGCTGGTGTCCCCCAGGGCTCAGTTTGGTCTCCGACTCTCTTTCTCATTTTTATAAATGACCTCTTGTCTGCTACTTCTAATCCAATCCATTCCTTCGCTGATGACAGTACCCTCAGTTTTTCATATTCGTTCCCTTACTCACGCCCCTGCTCTTCGGCCGTAGAAGAGGAACGACAACGTATGTTAAACACATTAAATTCCGACCTTGACAGCATATTTAAATGGGGCTTAACCAATAGAGTGGAATTCAATGTATCCAAAACTCAATGCTGTCTTCTGTCTATCAAGCGAAACCAAGACCATCAACCATTATCCATGAATGGTACTTGTGTCGCTGAAATCGAAAGACTTGCCATTCTCGGTATGTGCATCAATAACCGTCTTCGATGGAACGATCACATATTCGAATTCGCCAAAAATGCTGCAAAATGTCTAGGATTCCTTAAGCGGTGCAAAAAATATTTTAACCCGTCTGATCTGGCCTCCATCTATAAGGCATTCATCCGCCCAAAGCTGGAATATAACGCCCACATCTGGTCTGGGGCACCCAAGACCGTTCTGCACATTCTAGATAGGGTACAGAACCGCGCGTTAAAACTAATAGGTGGTAGAGACATTGTGAACTCAATAGTCTCACTTGAACATCGTAGAAATGTCTCATGTCTTTCCCTTTGTGATCGCTTCTTTTAAAAAAAATGCTCCAGCGAAATAGCCAACTGTATTCCTCCCCTTCAAAACTTCACCCGCAATACGCGTCACGCTTCGAATGCACATCAGTTCACCCTCAAGCCCAACTTCGGACGTACTGTCAAATATAGGGATTCGTTTATAAGCCGAACAACACGTTTGTGGAACGATCTACCAGCCTCTGTGTTTCCTCATCATTACAACCTACAAACATTTAAAGCCAACGCAAACCGGCATCTCCTCTGTCTCTTTCCCCCCTTTTCCCAACCGCCCGTGCCCTGAGAACCAGTATAAGGGTATTAATAATCCCTTTGGCACGCGCAAATTATATAAAAAAAAATAAAAAATCCTTATACCATAGCCGGCGAAACAGGCGGAACAATCGCCCGAATCGTGCTGTCCCAAAAGTTATTTTCTACTGAAATTCCGGAGTCTCGCTTGACTCATTGCAGAATCTGCAAATGCCTTCATTTGTTATACCTAGTTTCCGTAAGTGCTCCCTGAGTTTACAGTGCCCCGTTAGGAAGTCTGTTAGGATTCGTAGGTTATTCTTGCTAAGACAGATACAGGCTTCGAATCTTTTCCGGTTGTAGCATCCCAGTAGTTTCTTAGCTTGCCTTAGACCTGTGGCGTTATTCCAGGTTCTTGCCATGTCTTCTTTCTCCATTTTCCTGAATTCTTCGCGTATAGTATGTTCCCCTATTCTGCAGAATGGTTATGGTCCAATGAAGAGCTCCACAGCTCCTTGTCTTGCCAAGGCGTCTGCTACTTCATTACCTTTTATCCCGACATGACCGGGTATCCAGTAAAGCGTAACTTTGTTGTTTCTACCTAATTCATTAAATTTGTGTAGGCATTCCCACACAAGTTTTGACTTAATAACATAGGAGTCAAGTGCTTTGATAGCTGCTTGACTATCTGACAGTATTGCTATGTTGGAGTTGCTGTATCTTCTTTTGAGATTGAGTTGGATACATCTATCTATAACTCATATTTCAGCTTGAAAGATGCTGGTACTTTTGCCCATGGGTTCTGAGTGCTTCCTTCTTGGCCCAAACACGCCTGCCCCTATTCCTTCTTTAGTTCTCGAACCGTCTGTATACTACTTTATCGTGTGGCTGCCCAGTCCGTATGTCGTAGATTCCTTGCTCCACTCTTTCTTGTTGCTTAACTTTGTATAAAAGTTTTTCCCAAACTTAAATTTTCTGCCAGAAGTAGACTTTTTTTGAGAAGTGCATCGTATTCCCTTAAACCAACGCATTTTTCCACTCCAATGCCTTCTTTTGCTATCCTTAAGATCGTCCGCTCTAGTACTTCCATGGCTGCAGTTGGACATGTTCTCATGGACCCAGTGAGGCACGCAAGTCTTTGCACTTTAGTGAGTGTGTCCCTCGTTGTGACTAGACTAGTTCGCTTTGTCCATGCTATCGCTACATAAGTGATCATTGGTCTCACAATGGCAATATACAGCCATCTTAGACTGTTTGGACTAAATCCCCAAGACTTACCCGCTAGACTCCTACATACCATTAGATCACGAGTAACCCTTTTGGATACTATATATCGTGTGCTTTTTCCACGTGAGTTTACTATCTAGGTGTAGTCCTAGATACTTCACTTCTTTTACCAGTGTCAGTATGGTGCCCGACAGTCGAATTGGCTTCAGTTTACGTTTTCTTTTTCTCGTGAACGGTACTATTGTGATTTAAACCGGGTTTATATTGAGCCCAGCCGTGCTGCACCATCCTTGAGTTACTATTAGACCCCTTTGTATAATATCACATAGGGTTTCTTCAAATTTTCCCAAACAGCAAACAGTACGATGTCATCACCATAAACTTGACAAATAATTCCAAGGTTTGTTAACTTTTCAAGAAGTTCATCCACAACAAGACTCCACATTAAAGGAGATAACACTCCTCCTTGTGGACACCCTCTTGTTGTGTTGACCTTGATAATTCTACGTGATGTTTGAGTTTGCTGATCTTGTTCTCAGCAACTTATACATCCACTTTTTTTTATGGTAGAAGGGGAGGAAGACAGAGACTGACCCCTGGAGCACTGCGACCTAAAAAGATCTTTTGTACTACCCCCTGGTTAATTGATTTTGAATTTGTCAACTAGCTAAACTCAAGTTCATTAATGAAGCTAAGAATAGTTCGAGCTGAAGAAGAGGTGACGTCAGAAGGTGATGTAAGGCCTTTATTAAAGTGCTTTAGCCTAAGTCTGGCTATGGCCGGGCAATCACAGAGTATGTGATGGGCTGTTTCGGTGTCTTCAAGACAGAGACGGCACGTATCCGATTGAACACGGCCCATTTTCTTGAGATGGTAGTTGAGAGAGCAATGTCCAGTTAGGAAGTCAGTAAGGATCTTAGCATTCTGTTTGCTCATCGATAGAATGTCTCTAGTTCTATTTTTTGAGAAGTAAATAATAATACATCCACTTAGATACTGTTCTGCTGACTCCATTTCTGTCCAGGGCTCGTTTAATAGCTTCATGCGAAGTGTTATCCATTGCCCCTTCGATGTCTAGGAAGGCGCAGAGTATAATCTAAGAAACGATGTTAGGCTGATCGGTCTGTATGACTTCGGCTGTGCTGGGTCTTTCTTCCCCATTTGTGTTATAAGTATAACTTTCGCCCGTCTCCACTGGTTTGGCAATCCCAATGCAAGACTATTTTTTGATATACTGAATAGGTGTGATAGTAGTTTCTCTTGCCCCCTTTGCAATAGGGCTGGTATAATACCATCCACACTTGGTGCCTTGAACGGCTGGGAGGAGCTGATTGCCCACTCGATTCTCCCTCTGGAACAGATAACCCCTGCAATCTCCAAATCTTCTTTCCGATGTCTGGTTATGTTGGTCATGCTCCCTTCACAGATGTTCAGCTAACTTCCGGAGAAGTGAGTTTCTAAAAGCAATAGTGCTCATTGCTCCTCATCTTCAGTGAAACTGCCACCCGGTTGTTTTAGTGATGTTGGCATTCCCCCGATTTTGCTAAGGCTTTATGTAGCTTAGCTGCAGCAGGAGTGCTGGTTATTGTTTCGCAGATATTTGCTGAAGCTATCCTCTTTCGCCCTTCTCTTGTATCTGGTTAACCATTGGGCCAACTGAATAGATCTAATAGGTCGTACTGCACTTGGGCCCCAAACATCGTATCGTATCGTAGTCTGGAGAGTGACAAGACGTCTTTTCACATTTATACAGAAGGTCCCGCCTTCATTTAAGTAAGAAAGTGGATTGTCTCATTGACTCCTGGCTGAGATGCACTTTTAGAAACTTTTGCACATCCTGATTAGCTCTGGCATACATAATTTATTCTAGAACCTTGTGAGTCACCACAGTTCCAAAGCGAGTCATCATGTTTTACTGAAATTGCCCATCGTATATCGAATCCGGCTTTAAAACAGAATTTCTAGCGCATTGAGTTTAAATTTATATTCCCCTTCGATTCATCATAAAGAATTAACTTCCCAAAAGGAGTACTGCAATCAAATATTTAATAGCTGTTCATGAAACATTTATTATTTTGGGGCATCCATTTTCAATAAACATAAATGTTCCCGCATTATTCTACCTCTATTAATTTGTTTTGTTTTTTTTTTTTTAAGGATTTTGATGGTAGAGATAGATTCATTTAATTGTTGGCAACGCAATAAAACTGAAAGTTGAAGTTTCTAGATTCAGGGATTTTGCATTTGAAATTAATTCAAATTTAATTTAATTATTTTATAACCTCCCTCCTTCTTTATAGCTTAGTTTGATAATTGAGGAAGAAAACCCTATTTCTCTCTCCCTTCACACTTTGCCTATAGAAATGGCTACGAAATTCGCTGGAAGAAATAAACAAGGATATTCCCATCCTCGTTTGGCTGTTGTTTCGTTTGGCATAAGAAGACAAAGTAAAAGGACAATAATTTGTACGACTTTGCGTTATGTAATTGTATCTATCCGTCTAAAACTCACTATGCCTGCTTTTAACCGTCAATAGATATGGCGAGTTCATCATAAAATTAGTATCCGCAAGTATGCCATAATTCAGCGGAGCTGGGTGATCTATTTGTTCCATTTATGCCCATTTGTTCCCCTTATTTGCCCCTCTGGTATCTTTCGCATTGGCAATTCAGAACTATTCAACAGGCTTCAGTTATACATACATACTTACTTACTTATATCCTTTAACGCCTCGGGGGGCATAGGGCGTCAACCACGCCTGCGCGCCATCGTGTTCGGAGTTCTGCAACGCGTTTGAGCTGCCTCCAACTCATTCCTAAAGAGCTCCATTCCTCCTCAACTGTTCTGCGCCACGTTTGCCTAGGGCGTCCCGCTATTCTGCCTGCTTGGGTGAGCGGATTCCACTGCATAGCGTATTTCGCAAAGGAGTTGTCTTCGCGCCGTAGGTTGTGTCCAATCCATTGCCACTTTCTTCTTCGTATAGTAATGCTTATAGGTTCTTGGCCCGTTCTCAGATAAAGTTGTTCGTTGAAGATGCGGTTCGGCCAAAAAATCCTCATCCGATGTGAAAGTAGACAAACATCGTCAGCGTCATCTAGGTGTTTAAGGTAAGATGTCATAGTCCAGCGAATTCCATAATTAGCTTCCGTCAATGCTGCACGGAGTACATCGCTGATAACCACCAAAAACAATAGTAGGGACAGTATGCACCCTTGACGTACTCCACTTTGGACTTCAAAGTCCTCCGACACCTTACCATTGTGCACGACGTGACACTTGCCGCCCTCATATGTAGCCTTGATAAAAGCTATAAGCTTTTCTGGAATGCCTCTCCTGCGCAAGGCCAACCAGATAGCATCTCGATTCAAGCTGTCGAAAGCCTTCTCGAAGTTGATAAACAGTAAATGATCCGTAAGGTGTTTATGTGGTCGATGCAGGAGGATCCAGCACGAAAGCCTGCCTGTTCGACATCGAGAGTTGAATCTAAATGTTCATTTATTCGTTCTAGAATTATTCTAGCTATTATTTTGGCTACAGCTGAAAGAACACATATACCTCTCCAGTTACCGCACTCCATTAAGGTTCATGTTGTACATACATGGTTTCAGAAAAAAATATTGAAATCAGACAAAAAGGGAATTGGATATCTAAAGTTGATCCGAGTCCACGTTGACTCCTCGGAACGTTCGGACACCCTGAATACTGGAAGAGTGCCTTGCGTCGATCGCAATGTGATAGATTTGGTTGACGGTTTTTCGATCAAAAAAAGCCATATCCCCTTGTAAATATCGAGACTTGGGAACCGTGTACTAGCTACTAGAACGTACGTTACGTCCCACCGCCGCAAAGTCGACTAGCCTGAATCCATTGTCGGATGCGTTGTCGTGCAGGCTGTGCTGTTCGACCACGCTACTAAAGACGTCCTCTTTTCCTAGGTTAGGTTAGGTTAGATTGGCTGTCTGCACGAGGGTGCAGACACACCTAGACCAGTAAAGGTCCATTGTGATGTCAAGCATCTACCATTAGACCACCTAGGGACTAATGAAACCAACCGGAGCTTTTGATGAAGCGATGGATGCTCATGACGCCTAAGGACACCAAATCGCAGAGGTCATCAAGGTAGGGAGCCCCTAGGTGGAGCAGTATTTTACGTAATTGAGCAGGACTTATGCATATGAGGTGAAGGATGGTTTCCTCCTCCTCCTCGTCCCTACAGCTCCTGCAGAAGTCGTTGAAAAAGAGGCCAAGTCTTTTGGCATGTTGGCCTATTAAACAGTGTCCAGTAAGGATACCGATAACGCAGCTGATCTGTAATCGCATTAGCTTAACCAACTCGGCACTACGTTTCTGTTCCAGCTTAAGGCCAGATCTGCCTTGAAATGTGACACGTAGAGCCATTTTCCCACCTGTGGTTGGTCTTGCTAATAACGTTTAGCTTTAGTAGATGCTAACATGTAGCAAGGGGCATACATAGGGCTTACCTATCAGCCGGAATCCTTAGAGTAGTACCTCGTCTGGCGAGCTCGTCCGCCCTACAGTTTCCTGAATCTCTCTGTGGCCTGGCACCCAGCATAGGTGAATGTTGAACTGTTCTGTTATATCCGTAAGAGGCAAATGTCAGACGGCAAAAGACGGCCTTTGAAGTGAAAGAGCACGATTCCAGGGACTTGATTGCCGTTTGACTGTCGGTGAAAATGTCAATATCCCTGACAGATATACATTACACTTTAGCCAGGACAGGGCTTTCTTAGCCATGGTTTTCTCTTTTCCTAGGTTTGTGTTAAAATCGCCCAAGACAATTCTTACGTCGTGGCTAGGGCATTGTTCATACGTGTATCCAAAATATGGTAGAAGTCATCCTTCGTTGCGTCGTCCATCTTCTTGTGAGCGCATATTAGGCTAATGTTGGCGAATTTAGCCTTGATACAGATAGTCATGAGATGCTAGTTTACATGACGGAAACTGGAGACTTCTTGCCTAAGTCTGCCTCTAAAAACAAATCCGCACCCGAATAGACACTGTCGTTGTTGTTTGCAGCATTCGCCGTAGTGGATGTCGCAGTTTTTTATCCTCCTTTTGCCCGACTCATCCCATCACACTTCTTGGATGGCGGTAATATCTGCCTTGCGACAGTCTAAGCCGTCCGCAAGTTGTTCGGCTAACGTGGTTTGTAGAGGGACCTAACATTTAAGATGCAGATACGAAGATTGTTGTCCTTTTTACGTTTTCAAGAGTCGTCAACAGTAAAATCATTCGTTTTCGAGGTTGTTGGTTGTTTTTTTTTTTGTTTTTTTTGTTTTTTTTAACAAACCCAAATCCCAGAAATTAGATGTGATACATTGAACTGTCAGAAACCTTTCTTTGGTGCAGTGGCATTTGTTTCCATTTAATGTTCGGGTGACTGTTGGTTGTTGTTCTCCGCTAGGGGTCGAAGAACCACATATGGGATAACAAATAAATCTACTGCACCAATGCCACCCTAAGCTCTAAGTTACTGTTGGGTCGAGTCTCTGGTTTTGGAATGAGTACTGTTCGAATTTTCTACCCGATACATTGTATTTAAATAATTGGACGATTTCAAATGATCTAGCTTAGTAAACCTTCTACCTGCATTACTTATTGCGTTATTTTTGCAATATTATTTAAATTAGATCCGATAACTACGACAGGCTGACGACAAGATATACCACCGGAAGTAATAAATTAAACGCCTTGCGCTTATAATTAAACATTTAATCGTTCTATAAAAATTTGAATACACTTGCATAGCGTTATTATTTTTTGTTTTCCTTTCAAATTATCATTGTTGATTTTGATTTTATTTTTGTTTTATTTTTAGGTAAACTTCATATCACCACGCTCGTCCTACCGAGTGAGTATTTTCGAAATATAGATGTTTTTTTTTTTTTGTTTTATTATTTAACAATTTTCAGTCAGTCTTTCCTCTTCTTAATGTTTCCTTTGCAAGAGCCTTCACGTCTTAATCGATACTAATTTTGTTGATTTTATTTTCACCCTCTGCTTACTCCATTCGGGATCACATGATGGTCTCGCAGAAAAAATGCCACACAGCAAGAGTCATTCGTACGCCAATCGATGTTTTAAAAATACGAAATATACAAAATACAGAGAAAGATACTCTTAAAGATACACTTGATACTCTTAACAAGCGTGGGTATATGAAGAATATAGCGCAATAAAATTTTATAGAACGTAATCTTTGCTCCCAGCTGTCTTCTGTTTACCAGAATAATTAGACGACGACGCAAAGAAACGTAAGAGGAACCTGCTCGTTAAGCCTGAAATAAATAGATTCACACGTTAAAATTGCTAGTATCGTATAGTGGGAAGGCTTAATGGTACGAGTAAGTGGGGCTTGCCTTTGCTTATCAAAGTGTAATAAATCACATAAAGGCAGAGATTATGATGTGTAATAGCAGCAAGATTTCTTGTCTTTACACTCGGTCACAGTCGTTGCTATTTATAGTGGCGTTGTGAAAATAGAAAGAGGATAAGCTACTTTTACTTGGAGAACACATGGATGTGTGCATAGTCGAATTTCTGTTTTATCTCCGTGGTAATTGTATTCGATTACTATAACCGTTCAAGTTTTCTAGTAATAAAATTAAAAGATGAGATCTAAAAAGAGATGGATCCCTACCTTCCTTCCTTTCCTTTAGATGGCGCTACAGTCCGGGGTGGACCTGGGCCTCAACCAACAAACCTCTCCAGCCAGCACGGTTACGAGCCAGCTGCCTCCAGTTGCGCACGCCAAGTTGGTTGAGGTCCCTCTCCACTTGTTTGCGCCACCTACCGCGAGGTCGTCCTCTACTGCGCCGTCCGTCCGGGTTGGATTCGAAGACTTTCTTAGCGGGAAGGTTGGGCTCCATCCGCTCTAAATGACCCAGCCATCTTAGTCGCTGTATGTGAAGTCTTCTGGCTAAGTCGATGTCCTTGTACAGGCCGTATAGTTCGGCATTGTACCTTCTCCTCCACTCACCGTCTATGCAGACGGGACCAAAGATCGCTCGAAGAACTTTTCTCTCGAAATAACCAAGGGCATCCTCATCTGGTTTTTTCAAAGCCCATGCCTCTGCGCCATACAGCAGGACTGGGATGATTAATGTCTTATAAAGAGTTACCTTAGTAGTTCGAGATAGGGCTTTGCTACTCAATTGCCGTTTTAGCCCATAGAAACAACGATTGGCAAGAGTAATTCTCCGTGTGATCTCTCCACTCATGTCATTTGCGGAGCTGACCATAGAGCCTAGGTAGACAAAATCCTTTACTACCTCAAAATTGTATCTGTCTATTGTGGCGTTCTGTCCAAGACGCCGATGTTGGGTGTCCTTTTTTGTAGACAGCATATATTTTGTTTTGCTTTCATTGACCGCTAGACCCATCTTTGCTGTCTCGATCTCAATACTCGTAAATGCCCCATTGACGGCCCGCTGAGTTCTTCCGATTATGTCAATGTCATCGGCATAAGCGAGTAGTTGTACAGACTTGAAGAAGATTGTACCTCCGGGGTTGGCTTGTGAGTTTCGTACAATTCTCTCAAGTATTATGTTAAAGAGATCGCATGATAGCGCGTCGCCTTGTCTAAGACCTTTCCTGACATCGAACGGTTCGGTGATGTTCTTACCGACTTTGATGGAGCAGCGAGAGGTCTCCATCGTCATTCTGCACAAACGGACGAGCTTGGCAGGGATGCCAAGACTAGACATGGCTCTGTATAACTCGTCTCTATACACGCTATCATAGGCAACTTTGAAATCGATGAAAAGGTGGTGCGTATCGATTTTATATTCATGGGTCAATGGTGGACTTTCCAGGCCTGAAACCGCACTGATAAGGACCTATCAGGTTGTTGACGATCGGTTTTAGGCGTTCACATAGTACGGCAGACAGGATCTTATATGCGATATTTAGGAGACTTATACCTCTGTAGTTGGCGCAGTTCAGAGGGTCTCCTTTCTTCAGGATCGGGCAAACGATGCTGAGGTTCCATTCATCGGGCATACTTTCGTCCGACCAGATTTTACAGATGAGCTGGTGCATGCTCCTTACCAACTCATCTCCTCCTGCCTTGAAAAGTTCAGCGGCAAGGCCGTCGGCTCCAGCAGCTTTGTTGGATTTGAGTTTAGATATCGGTATCCTCACTTCATTATGATCGGGTTGACGGGAATTTTGACTGCCATCGTCACTGTTGAATGGCTCATTCTGCCTGACAGCGGAATATTGGTCATCATCGCCGTTTAACAGTCTGCAGAAGTGTTCCTTCCATATCCTCAGCACCGACTGCGATTCTACTACTATGTTGCCATTTTCGTCCCTGCAGACTTCTGTTCTGGCTTTGAAACCCTGGCATGTTCTTTTTACCCTTTGGTAAAATTTTCGAACATTATTCCTGCAATAAAGTCTCTCAATCTCCTCGATCGAGCGCTTCGCAGGCTCTTTTTTCTTCTTTCTGAGAAGTCGATGTTCCTCTTTTCTCCTGCGCACGTAGAGCTCGTAAGCAGCTCTAGTCCTTCTATGCAGCGCCGCTTTGTACGCCTCTTGTTTTGCTGCATGTGCTTGCCGGCATTCCTCATCAAACCAGGGGTTTCGTTGTGGTGGGCGAGAGAAACCCAGTACATCAGAGGCAGCATCTCTGATGGCTTTTTGGCAACGCTGCCACTGGTCTTCCGCATTTGCTGCTGGCGGCATAGGACTAAGATTGAGATTAGAAGAAACACGATCGGCAAAGGTTCTGGCGGTCTCTTGCGATTGTAGCTTTTCGACGTCAAATTTCCTCACAGCATTTCGTTGATTTCGCTCCGTTGTGGATATCCGCATCCGTACCTTGGCTACAACTAGGTAGTGATCCGAGTCCACGTTGGCTCCTCGGAAAGTCCGGACACCCAGAATACTGGAAGAGTGCCTTGCATCGATCGCAATGTGATCGATTTGGTTGACGATTTTTCGATCAAAGGAGAGCCATGTTCCTTTGTGAATATCGAGACGTGGGAACCGCGTACTAGCTACAACAAAGTTTCGCCCCGCCGCAAGGTCGATTAGCCTGAGTCCGTTGCCGGAAGTGTTGTCGTGCAGGCTGTGCTTTCCGACCACGCTACTAAAGACTTCCTCTCTTCCTAGCTTTGCGTTAAATTCGCCTAGGATAATTTTAACGTCGTGGCTAGGGCATTGCTCATACGTCTTGTCCAAGAGCTGGTAAAAGTCATCCTTTGTCGCGTCGTCCTTCTCCTCGTGAGGGGCGTGAACGCATATTAGGCTAATGTTGGCAAATTTAGCCTTGATACGGATAGTCATGAGGCGCTCGTTCACATGCCGGAAACTCAAGACTTCTTGCCTAAGTCTGTCTCCAATGACAAATCCGCACCCGAATAGACGCTGTCCTTTTTGTCTGTAGCAATCGCCGTAGTAGATGTCGCAGTTTTTCATACTCCTTTTGCCCGGCCCATCCCATCGCACTTCTTGGATGGCGGTAATGTCTGCTTTGAGACACTCTAGGGCCTCCGCAAGTTGTTCGGCTGCACGTGGTTTGTAGAGGGACCTAACATTCCATGTGCAGACACGAAGATCGTTGTCCTTTTTACGTTTGCATGGGTCGTCAACAGTAAGATCATCCGTATCCGAGGCTGTTGGTTGCTTCGTAACCAAAGGTTTTTTACGTGGTAGGGAAGTTAACCCGACGGCACAACCCCCAACCTGGAGGGCCAGATCCTTTTTTTTTTTTGTACCCCTAGGACAAGAGGCCGGATACACCGATGTCAGTAACCCACTTCGGGGATATGAGCGCTGCCGTTGGCCCATTAAGGGTTCATTCGCCACCATCTCTTTTTCAATACCCTGACGTAGTATTGAAAATCCTTACAGACCTCAGCTCCAAATATGTTGAAGTAGCTCCAGTAAGGTATCCGCTGGTCTGTAGACGTCACCGTTGATTCCATCGAGAGAATTCGTCCGCCGCACGTCCTCCTTCTGAGGACCTCTTGCTAGACTTCTGAGACGCATATTTCAGCCGATCAGGTCAACAAGAGATGCCTCGTCCGGTTAGACATATGCGCGCTGAAGTTCACCCAGATGTGCTTATGCAGGTCTGAGTGTTCAGCTGCACATATATCGTCAGACTCAGCATACGCTCATCGTTAGTTCACTATTAGATAGCTATCCAGCGGGCACCGCGTGGAGGTGATGATACGATTTTGCCCACCGGATCCCTACCTTCAGACCCCCAAATATCGGTGATATTGAACTAAGTATCTCGTATCAGCTCGATACGTGGGCGTAATTCTAGATTCTAAACTAAACTGGAGGGGTAACATTGTCGCATCAAAAACGCAAGCGTAGCTTCTATTCTTGCAAAAAGGCGTTCAGTAATACGTAGGGCTGTGGTGTACTGCTGTGGTGTACTGGATATACACGGCGCACTGTGGCGCCAAATGCTAAAAGTCGTGGCAAAACTAAACTTCGGTATGTTAATTGAAAAAAGAAAATAGTTTTTCAAAGCAAAATAAACAGAGCTTCAAACACAAAAAAAAATTGTTTGATTGGTTAAACCGTTTGATTTTTAGAGCTATTCAAACTTGGACGACTTTGATCTTCGAAAAAAAAAGAAAATAAAAATATGATATGATGTCTCATGTTTCCCCGTACAAATTTCACATATTCACCAAGCAATATACTTTTCTTTAATTACAGTTCGGTTGTGTTGTTCTTTAAGTAAATTAAAATATTGAAAAAATATCGCTTGATATTTTTAATAAATTTTGTATTATATAATAACATATTTTTAAGTACATTTTTTAACTTTTCATAAAGCTGCAAAACAAGCTAACTAAGGCAGGGAAAAGATTTAACAGGATCCTAGACCGTGGGTATTTGTTAAACGTTGTGCAAAGTTGCAGATATCAGATATTGCTGATTTACGAAAAAAAGGGATTTGTTTAAAACAAAACCCACGTGTAATCCATACTTGGAAGGTCACCTAAAAATGATTTTTTTTTTCCTAGGTTTGAGTCTAAAAATGAGACAAAGGGTTTCAAAAAATCATTCCTTTTTCATTTTGTGTGATTTGATTTATTGATTTATTTGTTAAATCAAAATTGAATGAATTTTTTTTTAATTGCTTTCAAACTACTTAATTTAATGTTTTTTGAAACACTATTTCCGGCACACTTTTTGGACTTGAGGTTAAAGTTAAAAAAAAGTTGGCAAAAGTACGACCTGAATCCAACGGGAAATTAATTTTTATATATTTGTAGATATATACTGAAAAACTCAGGTGCGAGAACTTGCGGGAACTTTGTGCCAGAGAGATTTTATTTGACTTACTTATGTCCTGTTTCCCCTTGTGGGTCCTAGGGCCTCTACTACGCCTACGCGCCATCGTGTACGGTTTCTGGCAATGTGTCTGAGTTCTCCCCAACTGTCGTGCCTCCTTCTCAACTCTTCTGCGCCATGTTCTCCTCGGACCGCCAGATCTTCTGCCATCCTGAGTTAAAGGGTTCCATTGCATAGCATGGCTCGCTATGGAACTGTCACCCTTTCGCAACGTGTGACCAATCCACTGCCACTTCCGCCGTTGGATGGTTGTGCCTATTGGTTCCTGACCCGTTCTCGCGTAAAGGTGTTCGTTAGAGATACGATTGGGCCAGAAAATCCTTAAGATATTGCGCAGGCACCCATTAACAAACGTTTGCAGCTTTCTGGTGATAGTAGTGGCCACTCTCCACGTGCTGCAACCATATAACAGCACGGATTCGACGTTGAAGCGGAACAGTCTTATTTTGGTGCTCAAACTGATTACATTGCTTCGCCAGATTTTGGACAATATCCCGAACGCGGACTTTGCTTTGGCGATCCTGTTGGCTATATCCAACTCGGTTCCACCATCGGTCGAGACAATACTCCCAAGATACTGGAAATCCTCTACTCTCTCTACCGGTTGTCTAGCAATGCATATTTGAGCCGATGAGTTTGTTCTAGGGCTGATAATTTTAGTTTTTGCCGTATTAATTTTCAGCCCGACGACACCTGCCTCCCTCTCCACATCTGCTGTCATTTGGTGGAGGTCCATAACTCTGTGGGAGAGTAAGCATACATCGTCTGCGTAGTCAAGATGTTTCAGTTGAGATGTAAGAGTCCATCGAATTCCTCCGTTTCCCGTCGACAAAGCTGCATGAAGCACATCGCTAATCACCAATAGGAATAATATTGGTGAAAGGATACAGCCTTGTCTTACCCCACTTTGGATCTCAAATTCCTCAGACAACCTTCCCCTGTGCAGAACGTGACATTTGGAGCCTTCATATGTAGCTTTGATAATAGCAACTAGTTTATTGGGAATACCTCTCCTGCGTAAGGCACGCCAAATAAACTCTGTGTTGACACTATCGAACGCGTTCTCAAAATCGATGAACAGCTGGTGCAGTGGCGATCGATATTCAGCACACTGTTCGATGATAATCCGCAGGGTGTTGATGTGGTCGGCACAGGAGGATCCAGAGCGGAAACCTTCTTGTTCGGCATCGAGTGTGTCTTCGAGATGTTGTTTGATTCGCTCCAGGATGATTTTAGCTATTATCTTAGCTACAGCAGGCAGCACGCAGATACCCCTCCAGTTTCCGGACTCCATTAAATTTCCTTTCTTAGGAAGCTTGACGATCATTCCCTTTTTCCACTCGTTAGGAAAGCTCTCAGCTTCCCAAGCTTTCTCTATAAGTGGGAGCTGAAGCTCAGCCGATATTGTTGGTGCTACTCGTAAGAGCTCTGCTGGAATACCGTCAAGTCCTACCGCCTTGTTGGTTTTGAGTGCATTGATCGCGGTAATGATCTCATCTTTACTGGGAGTCGTGATGTTTGATTTGTGAGCATATCGCTAGCGAATACACGGTTTAAAACCGTAGCAAAATGCTCTTTCCATCTCTTGAGCTGGTCCTCATCCGAAATAAGCAAGGAACCGTCCAGGCTTTTCACTGGGTGTTGGCTGGAGCTGCGACCACCTGTTAGCTCTTTCGTAATTCTGTAGACAGTCCTGCTGTCGCACCTCCGTGCTGCTTCTTCTGCTTCTGTAGCCAGCGCGTTGATGTAGTTGCGCTTGTCACGTCGCACGCTACGCTGAACTTCTCTCATCTTCATGCGATATAGGGACTCTAGCTCGCTTGTCCCTGCTGCTGGGGTAGCTGCAACGCGAGCTTTCAGCTGTTTTCGTTCGTCAATCCGTCTCCAGGTATCCTCGGAAAGCCACGCCCTATGTCTTCCCTACGATCGACCGACAATTCTTTCAGCACCAGATGTAAAAACATTTTTCACAGCACACCAATTGTCTTGGATGGTTGCGGGCATTGAGCTGCTGATTACTTCCACACCTTGCGAAAAGTGCACCCTTAGTTGTTGGCGCACTAAGGGATCACTAAGTCTATCGACGTTAAACCTGGGCAGTCTTGTGTTGTCCTGGGATCTTCGAACTGCAGCAGTGCGTAGTCGGAGAGTAGCTATCTTAAAATGGTGATCACGTACTATCCCCTTATCTGCCCCTCGCCTGTTTCGGACGTCCAGGGGACTACTTCTAAAGCGGCGGCTGATGGCAAAATGGTCAATTTGATTGGAGGTTGCTTGCCTGTCGTTGGAAACCCAGCTGACCTTGTGGCTGGTGTTGTGCTCAAACATGGTGCCACCTATCACAAGGCGGTTGGCATTGCAGAAATCCACAAACATTTCGCCGTTGTCATTGCGGTTGCCTAGTCCATGCTTCCCGATTACATGTTTGAGCCCTTCGTTGTCGTTGCCTACCTTGGCATTCAAATCCCCCATCACTATGACAGTGTCTCCATTTGGTGCTGTGTTGAAGACGGCACTTAAGAGGTTGTAGAAGCTCTCCTTTTCATCCTCAGACGAACTATTCGTTTGGGCGTAACACTGTATGATGGTGACGCGTCGTACTCTAGTCCGGAATCTGGCCGTCAAAATCCTATAACCATGAGGCTGCCAGGAAATTAGGCCCTTGCGTGCTGCTGTTGTTAGCAGTAGTCCGACTCCATATTCCCGCGGACTTCGGGATGGTCTTCCAGAATAGAGTTACGCGTTGGAGACTGGTACTCGCCCGCTTCTAACCATCTTACTTCACTTACCCCCAAAATGTCCAGTTTATATCGCATGAATTCCTTTTCCAGTTGGAGGAATCTGGCATTATAAGGACCTATGCTTCCCGAATCGAGGAGCGTCTTTACATTCCAGAAACCTATCTTTGTCCGGGTACAATAGCCAAAAGTCGGCAACCTGTGATCATTCCTTAAAAAAAAAAAAAAAGTGTCGGTTTCTATAGCGAAAAATTTTCGGTAACGCAGGTTGTTGGCCCACGTTACCTAGCCTAGAATCAAGGCCCTAGACAACCCGCACTTACAATTTAGCCTACACGTATAAGGGTTTATACGTATAGTTGCCCGGGGACCACCACTAGTAGGTAAAGTAAGCACTTCATCAGGAACTTGATTGTTGCGCTACTGGCCCAAGCCAAGTTTTGGGCAGTCAGTAGTTTCCCGATTAATCGCAATGCAGGTCACCAAATTAATTTTTTTCTTTCTCTCTCTCATTGGAGAAGTGCAGCGCTCATTTTGACTTCTTTTGCTTGCAAAAATCGTAACTCTTAAACGACAAAAGGTATCGTGACAGTTTTTTTTTTTTTTTCTTAGAGGAAATTCCCAGGGCTTTAAAATGTGTGCATTTTGAGAAAAATGCTTTACAGGGTGTTTCAGTATCTTCTGCTGAAATAAGACTTTCTCACCACAGGTGATAAGCATAAAATTAGGTCTTTACATATCCCTCATTTACTTGAAGACTGTCATAACTCAAAAAAAGCGATTTTGCAGAAAATGCGTTTAAAGTTTTCAATTGACTACCACCTTGCAGGAAAAAAGAAGACATCTTTTAATTCTAACGCGGGGAGTATACAAGATATTAATATGAAATTTTTACACAATATGAAGCATGATAAAACGAACAATTCTGCATCATTAACTCAAAAACGGCGTTTTTTGAGATATGATAGTCTTCAAGTAAATGATATGAAGTTGCTGATTTTTATGTGGAAAGTTAAACAACGCTATTTCAAAAATGAAAAAAATTTATTCCAAAAACTAATCTCCATTTACATCTGTGACATTTTTCCAACGTTCCACCAAAGCAAAAATACTTCTTTTGAAAAACTCCTTATCCTTTCGGACTAAGAAGTCCTTAAAGTGCTGTTTTATGGCATTTGGGCTTATGAATTGTTTATTTTGGATTTGATTGCCCAAACTTCGGAAAAGGTGGTAATCGGTCGGGGATAAGTCTGGTGAGTAAGGCGGATGAGGCAAAACTTCATAACCCAACTCCGCCAGCTTCAGGAACATCGACTGTGCGGTATGTGGTCTTGCGTTGTCATTTAGCAGTATGGGACCATGCCTATTTACGGTTGGGTGTCAAATCGCCCAAAATGCAAAAAACTAAATAATGTCAAATCACCCAAAAACATCACCCAACATTTTTGGGCGATTTAACACTATGACAGATCGACCAAGAAATGAAATGTCAAATCACCCAAAGCAGAAATGGGCATTTCATCGCAATTTGAAAATACCAACACATAGGAAGGTCAAACAAGACGACCGAATTGAAAAAGGTTGAAAACATTTATTTTCCGCAATTTTGGGCGCAGGGACATTAGACCCCGGGGCATAAGTCCCACCGCATTGGGACATAAAATGATGGGTCTTATGTCCCACCTACAAACCTCTCAAGAAAAACAACGGCCAAATCAGATGGGGCATTCATAAGTCCACAATGTATAAACAGTGCAATGTGTAAGGGGGGCATGCTGCCCCCCTGCAACCCCCCTGCTTGGGGTCACTGTTGGATTTGAGGCGGGTGCGAGGTTGGGTGCGAAACATGGATATAAAGAAACTTTGCGTACACTCATCCTCGCACCCACCTCAAATCCAACAGTGACCCCAAGCAGAGGGGTTGCAGGGGGGCAGCATGCCCCCCCTTACACATTGCACTGTTTATGCATTGTGGACTTATGTATACGCCTCTTCGAAAAAAAAAAAAATTTTGACATACATATGGTATGTATGTCCCTGCGCTCATATTATATTCATTAACAATCGGAAATGAAGGATTGAAGAAATGGATGTATTGCCAAAAAAAACGTAAGCTGCATTGAGCCTTACTTACGACGTCAATCGCGCTGATTGCTTTGTCAGGGTCACACTTACAGCTACGGGGAAACAAAATCGCTCGGTGGGGGGGGGGGGGGGGGGGGGGGAGAGAGAGGGTCCGCGCGTGGTTGCGTGGCGCAACGCAAAACGGTAACCGCGCCGCGTCCGGCCATCCTTCGCACGCCGACGCGACCTGAAAGCGCTGTGACCGTTAATTTAATTGTTACAATTCGTTTTGAATGCAGTCTTAAACCCAATTTAACGAAAATGTCATTCCGCCCAAAATCTGTCATATTTGTGGGTGATTTGACATTATGCTAAATAGCCTAAAATTAAAAATGTTAAATCGCCCTACCTTCACACTATAAAATATTTTTAAGTTTAACAACTTCTAGTTCAAGTTATTTATGTCTGCAACTAGGCGCGTATCAAATGGTTCCTAAAAGTAGACAACATTTTTCATTGCCAAAAGCATGCAAATGTCGTGTTACAAAGCTTTTACCCCTCCAGTTATAGCTTTTATTCGAAAAATCGAATATAAAACAACTTAATAGATTATTCTAGATAGCCGCACACACGTGATACAAGATAGTATCGGCCATTGCTATACGCTTCTATTCATTTGAGCCCTAAAAGCTTCACCGTTCAACACTAATGCCAATTCACTTTTCGTGCATTACTTGGTATTATATCGTTTGACGTTTGATATTAAATTTACTTGTTGTGGCTGATGGGGTTCCTGAGAGCTTAAGCTGTTGTTCGACACTCAACTGACTTTATCGGGAAACTATATGAAAACACACTTCAGCTGATGAGAAGAGTATCGTTGCTTGAACAATTGCTGATAAGAGCGCGCTAGAGGCGAAGGAGATTTGACCGAATTCATGTCATTGAAGTGCTTGTTGCTCGCGATACACATGTACATGTAAGCTCTCTTGAAGGCTAATTAAAAACAAAAGTTGACTTTATGTTTTTTTTTTTTTTAAATGAATCATTTGTTGCAGGGAACGTGGTCGTAATTTTGGTATAGAGTATACAGCATGATATAATAGCAATTATCATTTGATACTAATTACATGTTTCCGCTTATGGTAATTGCATTATGAACGACAGACATCTAAAGAGTCGAGTAGAGTTCATTTTTGTATGACTACTTGCAACAATTATAATTTAGTGCGAGTTTTACTGATTCCATAAAAGTTATCGATTTCGAGATTTTCGTCAATAATGACATTATGTGGAGGTGGGCCATCTGTTGGTTCAATTTTGAAGTGCATGGTATTTCGACACTGGTAACACTAATTTTCTTGAAATGTCGACGTCTTGAGCGCTGTACTGCAGAAACTGTGCGGAATTTGAAATGAATTTTTGGTCGAAATGATGCCTCTTCAGCAGCTGGTGTAAACAAATGCATAACGAAAATTCGTGAAATTGGAATGATTGTGGACAATAACTGTCCCACTTACTTAATTACTTGAGTGGCGCTGCAGTTCGGGATCTCAACCAACAATCCTCTCCATTTAGCTCGGTCTTTAGCTAATTTCCTCCAGGTGCGCACTCCAAGTTGGTTGAATCCCCTTGAACTTGTGCACGGGACCTACTGCGAGGAAGCCCTTTGCTGCGTCGTCCGTTGGGTTAGATTTGAAGAATCTGCGGGCCCGAGGGTTTGTATCCATTGGCACTAACGGGTGGGCCATCTAGTGATTTCTTTTTAAATCATAGGTTATTTTGACACTGACCTCCGCGGAACTAAATGAGTCGCTTTACGCTTGAACAACATTGGGAAATATTGAAAACTTATTTCCAAAGTGAGTGCTGTGTAGACCAAACAGTGCGTTTTTTGAAAAGAAGTTTTGGCCGAAATGAAGCACCCAGCCTGCTGTACGCAAGTTTGTGCAAAAAGTTCGTGAGACTGGTATGCTAGTGGACAACACTCATGGTCACCGTCGTCGTACGGTGCGCACAGACGAGAATGTGGCTGCTGTAGCCGAGAGTGTGAGACTCAATTCACGAACATCAACTCGTCATCGATTTCAACAGCTCAACATTTCACGCACTAGCCTGAGGAGAATTCTGCACAAAGGTCTGGGATTATTCGCTTACAAGGTCCAATTGATTCAGCAATTGAAAGCGCACGACCATCCGCTTCGTTATCGCTTCGCAGTTTGGGCCTTAGAGCATCTTGAATTGGACAACGATTTTTGGCGAAAAATCATCTTTTCTGACGAGGCACATTTTCATCTCGGCGGCTACGTTAACAGACAAAATTGCTCGGGCTCGGAAACCCGCACGTTATTGTCGAGAAGCCAATGCATCCACAGAGAGTGACAGTTTGGTGCGGATTGTGGAATGGTGGCATCATTGGACCATTTTTCTTCGAAAATGAGGCTGGGAACAACGTTTCGGTCAACGGTGGGCGTTACAGAGCCTTTTTTGACTTTGTTTTTTACTGAATTTAAAGACATGGATTTGGACGACCTCTGGTTCATGCAGGATGGCGCGCCATGCCACACAGCCCATGCCAGAATCAGTCTTTTGCGCACCAAATTCCCAAATCGTGTTATCAGCCGTCTTGGCGATGTCAATTGGTCGGCTCGGAGCTGCGATTAGACCCCTTTGGACTTTATTTTGTGGGGAACCGTGAAGGACCGATGTTATGCCAACAATCCGGAAACGATTAAAGCACTTAAGGCCAATATCATCCAAGCAATCCGTGAGCTACAGCCCGAAACCATCAACAAGGTCTTGGAAAATTGGAGTGATAGAATGCGCTACTGCGAGGCCAGCCGAGGCAGCCACTTGAACGAAGTTGTGTTCCATAATTAATGGGAATGTTTGCTCTTACTAATAAAGCCATAATACATGAAAAAAGTTTCATTTTGTTCATTTTATTGCATTTTTAAAAAGAAACTTGTTGTTGACCCACCCTGTACATGTCCTAGCCATCTCAAACGTCCAATACTCATTTTTTTGACTAGATCGATGTAGGTGTACAACTCGTATAGTTCGTCATTGAATTTTCTCCCGTCAACGCAAACGGGACCGAATATCTCACGAACAAATTTTCTGTCGAATCGACCAATGATATCTTCATCAGCTTTCAATAAAGTCCGTGTTTCGGCGTCGTAAAGCAGGATGGGATGATCAGGGTCGTATATAGAGTCTCCTTAGTTAGAAATAGCGATTTATTTAATTTTTGCCCTGATATCATTGTCAGAATTAATAGCAGAGCCAAGGTAGACAAAGTCTCGTAGGTTAGGCTAGGTTAGAGGGAAGTGCACCTAGGTGCTTCTCACGGGGGCCAAACGGTCCATTATGTTTTCCTTTTTGTTTGTGGAACCTGTAAAAACTCTACCTTTCGGTCGGTCCAGTAGCGAACCAACCTGAGCTCTATGTATCGCATCATGTTCCTTAGTGGAACTTGCACAAGATCTCTTAGTTCGTCAAGACACCAGTTACCCTATGGTGCAGGCGGCGGTTTTGTAGATTTGGGCAGTCTCACAGCAAGTGCTTGATAGTTTCTATGTCTTCTGTGTGTTGACAGCTCCTGCAGTAAGTACAGCTCCTGTAAGTACAACTATCAAGATACACACATCTCATTGCCAGCAGTCTTTCGGTTCGGCCTTCATTCAATACCGGCCATAAAATGTGAGATATGATACGAGAAATCCATGCGAAGTTGATCTGCTCTCTTGTTTGAAGATCGATTTTTCCTTTTAGTACTCCAATAGGAACTTCTACTAATGTCTGGGTATGTTCTGTATCTTATGGTGATCCCTTTCTGAGTAGTTCATCTGCTATTTCATTCCCTTCTAATTTCCTGTGTCCGAGAACCCAGCAGAGAGTTACATCATGGGTATTGCATACACTGTTCAGGGAATTTCGGCATCTGGGAACTGCTTTTGATCTAACTTCCTCGCTGTCGAGTGTTTTGATTGCCGCTTGACTTTCCGCGAAGTTAGTAATCTTGGAAGGATTGAACTTCTTTCTGTGAATAGTCTGTACTGCTTTTTCAGTAGCGAAGACTTCGGCTTGAAAGATACTGCAGTCATCCGGGAGTTTGTATGAGTCGTTGATTTTAAATGACTCACAGGAAACTCCGGAACCAGTTCCTATATCCATTTTAGACCCTTCCGTGTAGACCTAATTAACCTGTTCATTGGTTAATGTGTTGGAGTCCCACTCTTGTCTTTCGGAAATAAACGTGGAGTAATTCTTATAGAAGTCTATGTAGTTAGAGATACGATTGGGCCAGAAAATCCTTAAGATATTGCACAAGCACCTATTAACAAACGTTGCAGCTTTCTGGTGATAGTAGTGGTCACTCTCCACGTGCTGCAACCATATAGCAGCACGGATTCAACGTTGGAGCGGAACAGTCTTATTTTGGTGCTCAAACTGATTGCATTGTTTCGCCATATTTTGGACAACATCCCGAACGCGGACTTTGCTTTGGCGATCCTGTTGGCTATATCCAACTCGGTTCCACCATCGGTCGAGACAATACTCCCAAGATACTGGAAATCCTCTACTCTCTCTACCGTTTGTCCAGCAATGCATATTTGAGCCGATGAGTTTGTTCCAAGGCTGATAATTTTAGTTTTTGCCGTATTAATTTTCAGCCCGACGACGCCTGCCTCCCTCTCCACATCTGCTGTCATTTGGTGGAGGTCCATAATTCTGTGGGAGAGTAAGCATACATCGTCAGCGTAGTCAAGTTGTTTCAGTTGAGATGTAAGAGTCCATCGAATTCCCCCGTTTCTCGTCGACAAAGCTGCATGAAGCAAATCGCTAATCACCAATAGGAATAATATTGGTGAAAGGATACAGCATTGTCTTACCCCACTTTGGATCTCAAATTCCTCAGACAACCTCCCCTTGTGCAGAACGTGACATTTGGAGCCTTCATATGTAGCTTTGTTAATAGCAATTAGTTTATCGGGAATACCTCTCCTGCGTAAGGCATGCCAAATAAACTCCCTGTTGACACTATCGAACGCCTTCTCAAAATCGATGAACAGCAGGTGCAGCGGCGATCGATATTTAACACACTGTTCGATGATAATCCGCAGGGTGTTGATGTGGTCGACACAGGAGGATCCAGAGCGGAAACCTGCTTGTTCGGCATCGAGTGTGTCTTCGAGATGTTGTTTGATTCGCTCCAGGATGATTTTAGCTATTATCTTAGCTACAGCAGGCAGCACGCAGATACCCCTCCAGTTTCCGCTCTCCATTAAATATCCTTTCTTAGGAAGCTTGACGATCATTCCCTTTTTCCACTCGTTAGGAAAGCTCTCTCTATAAGTGGAAGCAGAAGCTCAGCCGATGTTGTTGGTGCTGCTCGTAAGAGCTCTGCTGGAATACCGTCAAGTCCTACCGCCTTGTTGCTTTTGAGTGCTTTGATCGCGGTAATGATCTCATCTTTACTGGGAGTCGTGGTGCGTATTGGGGAACTTCTCACCTCGGGCATCTCAGTTTGATTTGGGAGCATATCGCTAGCGAATACACGGTTTAAAACCGTAGCAAAATGCTCTTTCCATCTATTGAGCTGGTCCTCATCCGAAATGAACAAGGAACCGTCTAGGCTTTTCACTGGGTGTTGGCTGGAGCTGCGACCACCTGTCAGCTCTTTGGTGATTCTGTAAACAGTCCTGCTGTCGCACCTCCGTGCAGCTTCTTCTGCTCCTGTAGCCAGCGCGTTGATGTAGTTGCGCTTGTCACGTCGCACGCTACGCTGAACTTCTCATCGGGTCAGGAACCAATAGGCACAACCATCCAACGGCGGAAGTGGCAGTGGATTGGTCACACGTTCCGTAAGGGTGAAAGTTCCATAGCGAACCATGCTATGCAATGGAACCCTCTAACTCAGAATGGCAGAAGACCTGGCGGTCCGAGGAGAACATGGCGCAGAACAGTCGAGAAGGAGGCACGGCAGTTAGGGAAAAGTTGGGGAGAACTCAGACACATTGCTAGAAACCGTACACGATGGCGTGTAGGCGTAGTAGAGGCCCTAGGACCCACAAGGGGATACAGGACATAAGTAAAGAAGTAAGTAAGTCTATGTAGGGTATGCCATAGTCAGTTGTTTTATCGAGATCTGTTCTGTACCTGTGTAGTATAGAACCATGTCCATAGAGGCTTTGCTTCCACGCACCCGAGTGTTTGAAGCGAATCGCGCTCTTGGCAGCTGTGCTTCGGATGTACTCATCCAGGGGTAGGAGGTTTAACATCAGCTTTGAACCTGCTTGCGGTGTTGATCTCTGTGCTCATATTACTTTTATGCATGTCAGTCGTTGTACGTTAATTAGATTTACTAGATAGCTGGTCTTGTCCGTTGCATTCCACCATACAATGATACGGTAGGTAAGTATAGGTCTGTATATATTCAGCTGATTAGGCGAACCGCACAGGAAAATCAGTAGAAATGCAGTGAAATGGGAGGGTAATGATCGCTTGTTTTCAGATCATAACCTCACCGAAATGGGAAGAAGAAGATCCAGTTGATTATAGATGGACACAGGTCCCAACGTTTATCAAAGGTTTTCTTACAGGCGTAGAATGCGCTTAGTGCTTTCTTTATTCCTTCTTTTGTGTTCTTCTTTCTGGTAAGATTCGAATCTAATATAATTCCGAGGTATTTTGCTGTTGGAGGAGTTCAGAGGAGTTCCATTCAGTTTTGGGAGGTAAAATTCATATATTTTCCTTCGTTTAGTAAACAGAAACTGTACGGTTTACCTAGGCCGTTTTGTTCTGCCCAGGAGGACAATTCTTTTACTGCAGATTCCATGAGATTACTGATGGTTGGTGAGTATTTCCCACTGATTATGATTACTATGTCATCTGCATACGTAACGGTTTTTATTCCTTTGGTTTTGAGAATCTTCGGAATTTTGCTATCGACAAGGAGTCAGAGCAAAGGAGAAACTACTCCTCCTTGTGGGGCTCCTCTTGTAACTGTTTTCTTTACGACACTCACACCTTATTAGAAGTTGATTATTTTGGTCTTAAGCATATCGTCTATTCAGCTGATTTTATCTGTGTTTTTACTTCTAGTTCAACTAGTGCTACATTTATCGATGTCGTATTTACGTTGTTGAACACCCCTTCGATGTCTAAAAATGCAGCCAGAGTATATTCTTTAAAGTGAAGGTTCTCTGCTGATACCGCATCCAAAGTCCCTTACTACATCAAACATGTAACTGCCCACTGTGACGTTCGTCGATGTTGATTTTCCCTTCATGTTGACAGCATATACTTGGTTTTGCCCTCGCTTACCGCTAAATCCATTTTGGCTGCTTTTGCTTCAATGCTTCCAAACGCACCGCTGACAATAGCTACCCGCGTGCTGAAAACTCAATAACCTAAACTCGTCACATACGGAACACCAGTCGCACTTACCGATCTCTCAAATAAATACAAATTATGTACAAAAATGACTGTAACATCCTAGAACGATAAGACTTCGGACTTGGTATGTAACATATACATACAAGTTTTGGAAAAATCGAAACTTTTGTGCGTCACATTTAAAATTTGACTAATATGCAACCGCAATCGTGCACTTATTCTTATATTCTACTGAATCTAAGAGCACCCCACAGACTACATACTAAGTATCGGCCAATAGTTAAGTCTGATCGGACAGCAAAAGCAAACAAAACTATCTGATTGGCAGTTGGTGAGAAGACTGTCTAGATTGGCCAATTGCCTTTGTACACATTTGCCAGTCGAAGTTGCTGTCTAGTTTTGAACTGATGGCAGAGAGGGCCGATTGGATAATCGGCGAGTCTGTGCACTCATATCATACTGAATGAGCAGTCGGTCGATAGTTGGCAAACTTTATAATTGAAAGGGAATCGGGCAGCTCATCAAACTATTTTATCAGCCGATTTCGAATCGTTGGATGCAAGCACTCACATATGTATGTATGTCTTGCTTGCGAACTAAGCAACCGACCCAAAGTCTGTAGTCTGCAGGAGCTCTAAAGCGGCAGGGAATTCCTTTGACCTTTGAAATGAGAAATGTCTTTTCTTGGTAATAAAAATGGGATTTATTAAGTAGACATAATGATTATTGTTTAACTATCTTGAGTTTTATATCTTTGGTGTTTCGAGCCTAGGGATTTACCTTTCTAAATATACAAACAGATTAGTTGTTTGCCCCTTAAACAATACTTCCATGTGACCAATGGTCAATGCAATTAGCTTGAGCTACCTACAATTTCATTTCTTATCAAATACGAGTAAGTTAGTTCTATGGATAAATTAATGATTATATTAAAAACAACGTAGAAATCGTCCACGATAGCCATACATTAGCTATTGTAAATTAATAAAATAATTATGATTAAGTTTATAAGGTACTACTTGAGCTAGATATTTTGTCGTTAATTTTTCACTGTATCAGTGTACTGTAATATGCATTAAGTCCAACCATTACTCAACGGGGAATCACTATATCTCTTCGGTGAATTTATAATTTGCAATTATCGTATTGATTAAGACCTTTTTAATTATATGTGCAATAAAACAGTCGAGATGAAGGGTTGGAATAATTTATATTCGTATTACAAATTGATGTATCTTATCCCCTATCATATCGTCAACAAAGTATAGAAAATTTAATCATAACGCGTTGAAGGTCAGAGATGAATAATGTCATAGATCTCTTTATAATGGCTTGATTAAATTTGAAAAAAAAAAAAAAATGTATTTCCAACAATTTAAATGAACTCTTACTACAACCCAAACCTTTATTGTGTTCTATGCAATATTCTGTATTACAGTGTTAGAAGGTTTTCCTCCAAGCACTCTCTTGGATTTCAAAAAGGTTTCAAGCGAAGCTGTTAAAAGTTCTGTAAATCGCTCAAAAATTATGTACGAATAGAATTCTACATTTTCTGATTTTTTTCTTTTTTTTTTTTTGATTTTTAACCTTTGCCAAATTATCATATAATGCTCGCAGCAGTATGATTATAGTAAGTTTTTGAAAATAAACAGCATCCAACATTTATACAGGATCCCTATCCTTATCCCTACTACCCTATAAATGCAAAAGTTTTGATATTTAGATGTTTGTTACTCAATCACGCCTTAACGGCTAAACGGATTTGGTTAAAACTTGATAGATGTCCATACGCTGTATTAGAAAATATGCATGGTAAAAAAATACATAACACCAGAAAAATGTGTAATATCTACAAAAACAAATAGAAAAAGAAACTGATGAGATATCAACACACAGTCCAAACCGTTGGGTCTAGAAATTTGAAATTTTGTACAGAGGTTCCTTAATAATTAAGGCATCTACTAAAGAAGGGTTTTTCCACCCCTAATGGGGGTACGATCTATCATTTTTTTCTTGTGCGATTAACACTAGACTAAAACTATCTACACCTTACTCCGTTTACTTAATTAATTTTTTTTTTGTCTAAAAGAATTGTTGCAGTATTAGTCCACTAGCTTTTGATATCCAGCCCGGGTAAAATAAAAACGTTTATTACAAGCTTTATGTAATAGGTAATAACTAGTGATGGGCGTATTGGAATGATATCATCGATTCTTCCAATATCTCGAGATATCTCGAGACATCGTTTAAAATCATTCGAATGTCTCTTATGCCTACTTCCTACGTAGCAGCCAGAACCAAGAACGAAAGGACAGAGTAAACACACATGTCTCATGTCTCGAATGATCATTCGAGATATGACTGCTATATGCATATGAGAACATCCCCAAGTGGTTTAATACACAATCAAAATTCTCGATTCCACTCATATCACGATTCAAGATATGAGATGTGTATCCGAGCAAAATATTACTCGATTCATTTTAAAGGCCGGTAGTAGCAAAGAGAAATAGAACCAACAACCGGTTTTCTCTTGCATACATACATATGTATTCGATTCTGCTATGCTTCTGTTCTACCCGTCTTTAAAATGAATCGAGTACTATTTTGCTCGGATACACATCTCATATCTCGAATCGTGATATGAGTGGATTCGACAATTTTGTTTGTGTATTAAACCACTTGGTGATGTAGCAGTCATATATCGAATGATCATTCGAAACATAAGACATTTGTGTTTACTCTGTGCTTTCGTTCTTGGTTCTCGCTGCTTCATAGAAAGTAGGTAAAGGAAACCATCGAATTATTTTAGGGAATGTCTCAAGATATTTACCCTTTCGAGATGTTTACCCTTTGGGCTCGTTCCTGGTTCTCGCGACTTCGTAGGAAGTAGGTATAGTAAATCATTTGAATGATTTTAGACGATGTTTTGAGATAGCACTCTTATCTCGAATGATCATTCGATTATACGAATCACTCGAGTACTAATGTCTCGATTCTTTAAATAATTCGATTATGCCCATCATTAGTAATAACGTCAAAACTGCTTAACCAAATTTAAGGTTAAAAAAATGTTAACCCTAGATTCATAAACTATATTCATTGTTACATCGTTCATAAATATAGGTCTGTGAGACCCCTTACCTTCAAAGCTATATTATTTACTATTTTATTTTTGAAAAAAAAAAAACGTAGTTTATTTCAAGGAACATTTATTTTAAATATATAAGAGAATAAACAATTTGTCTAAATATCAAAAGATGTTAATAAAAGGAAGATTAAAAGATCGACCGATTGGTTTGACTTCAGTTTTAATAGAAAGATAAAATAAAAGTTGTAGTAAAAGTAGTAAAACTTAACATATAGTTTTAAGCATTCACCACAATGATGATTGTGGTAAGTACAAATGTTGTTAATTTCAACACTCCTCGTCAACATTTGTATTCGAAATCCATTCCAAATTTCTGGAAACAGAATAAATGCTTATCTCTCGGGACTGTTTTTGTCAGCCCATCTGCTGCCATAAGTTCAGTTTGAAGATAATCCATGTTAACTGCCCCCTTCTCGATCGCCTCTCTGATAAAATGGTACTTATAGTCCATATGCTTGGTTCGTGACTGCTTGCCCCCATATTTTGCAATTTGTTGTGCACTCTGGTTGTCGCAATAGATTAGCGTAGGATCTGGTAGAGCAACCTTTAGTTCTTCCATCAAGAAACGTAATGAGTAGGCTTCTTTTGCAGCTTCGGATAGTGCAATGTATTCGGCTTCTGCACTAGACGTTGCAACTATTCGCTGTTTTTTAGATTCCCAGTTGAGAGCAGCACGTGCAAGTATAAAACAGAACCCAGTTTGCGACTTCCTATCATTTGTATCCTCCGCCCAGCTCGCATCAACATAGCCTATCAAAGGCAAACCAGTTTTTTTGTAGACTAATTTTGCATGCTTTGTGAAATAAAGATACCGCACCAATCGTAGAGCAGCATTCCAATGCTGTTTTTTAGGATTTTGGGCAAATTGTGCTAAGCTGCTTATGCTATATGCAACGTCAGGTCGGCTGAGCACTGCAAGGTGCATTAAAAATCCAATTAACGTCTGATACTTCTGTGTTTCAACAGCTTCGCGTTCTCCAGTGATGGTTGGTTCCTTTTCAAGCTTAAGTTTCACCTACATGGGAATAAAATTTGGTTTAGCGTTTTGTAAATTGTACTTGATACAAAGGATTATTAATGTATCGCATTTGAGAGATTAATAAAGTTTAATTTTTTCTTTTTATCTCAAGTCCTATGCAAAGAGAAGGATGTCCAAGATCTCTTATATCAAAACTCTCAGAAAGTGTTTGCTTTATCAGCTTAATCCTTGATTTGAAATTGAAACACAATATAATGTCATCCACATATATTCCTAGAATAGTTGTTTCTTCCTCATTAATTTTAAAATAAACACAGTGATCGTATTTGGATTGTGATAAATTCAAATCCTCGAGCTTTTCGTTTAAAGTTGCGTGCCACTGTCTACTCGCCTGCTTAAGCCCGTAAAGCGCCTTACCTAAACGATATACTTTTGCGGGTGGTCACGGTCAACAAAACCCTCAGGTTTATTCAAAAAAATCTCCTCGTTAAGCTTTCCATTTAAAAAGGCAGTTGACACATCCAAGTGATGGAGTTCCAAGTCATACTCCACGAACAGAGTATAAATAAGTCGAAATGAGCTTTGTCGTATAACCTGCGAATAAGTTTCAACATAGTCGATGCCAAACTTCTGACTATAACCTTTAGCAACGAGTCTCGCTTTTCGTCTGTCAATTGTTCCATCTGGCTTGTATTTTGACTTGAAGACCCATCGCGAGCCTATAGCTTTTCGATTTACTGGAAGTTCGCAAAATATCCAAGTTTTGTTTTCCATAAGACAGCGATACTCTTGTTTCATAGCAACAATCCATTCATTAGCATCAGGTAAGTTTATAGCTTCTTTAAAATTGTTTGGGTCTTCGAGAAAACTTGTAGTCAGGGCTAATTTAACTACATTTTTCGATATATTACGTGGGCTTAACTTCCTTCTTATGTCATTCTCCTCGGTTTGATTTCTGTCTAGGTTTTTCTCCACATCTTCTTTTCCAAAGAGTTGGTTTCCGCCAGCATTGTCATCTACATCATCGGCATCTTCATATTCATCTTCATCCTCCTCATCTTTTTCGATTTTCTTCAAGATTTCCGGAACATTTACCTTCTCCATCACGTTTTCTTTGCTAAATTCAAACTCATAGAAATCATTATTTTCATTACTAGTTTGTTTGGCATCAATACGTTCAATAAACCGAACGTCTCTACTTTTAATGATATCTCTTGATCCTCTTTTCCACAAACGATATGCTTTGGACTCTGCAGAATACCCAATAAGAACAAATTCATCGCTTTTTGGATCCAGTTTGGTTCTACTTAAGACTTTGTTAAGGGCAAAAGCACGACACCCAATTTGACGAAAGTGACTTACGATGGGTACCCTACCTGTCCAAATTTGTTGAGGTGTTTTTTTTTTTTGTTTAGCATTGTAGGACAATGATTTCGTATATAGGCCGCAGTGTGAATCAGTTCAGCCCACAAGAATTTTGGAAGGTTCGCTTCGATCATGAAGCAACGAGCCATCTCAACCAACGTGCGGTTCATGCGCTCAGCGACACCGTTTTGTTGAGGAGTGTACTCAACAGTCAATTGACGCTTAATACAATTTGCACTCAAAAAGTTAGAAAACTCTTCACTCAATAGCTCACGTGCATTATCACTCCGAAGCGCCTTAATTTTGAAGTTTGTCTCATTCTCAACTAGCTGTTCCTTAATTCCTTAAAAACACTCAAGTACTGACTCTTTTGTCGCAAAAAGTAAACAAATACCTTACGAGAATAATCGTCAATAAATGTAGCGAAATAAAGGCTCTTGCTTATTGATTCGACGTTCATGGGACCGCATAGTTCCGTGTGTAAAATTTCTAAAATCCGCTTTGATGACTTTTCTGTGTTTGTAGGGAATCGAAGCCTCTTTTGTTTTCCTTTAACGCATGCAACGCATTCTATTTTACTATTCCCGAACTTTGGCAACCCTTTTACCATTGAGTGATCTCTTAATTTCCGTAGTGATGCACAGTTCAAATGGCCATATCTCTTATGCTAGCATTGTAAAATATTTTTTTTCTGCTCAACTTTGTTACATTGATTTTGTTCCGATGCTAAGACAACTGAGTACAGCCCGTTACTTTTCACAGCTTCTACCAACAGCCTATCACCTCGAAAAATATGTGCACGTCCTCCCTCTATCAAGACTCTGCATCCATTGTTAGTTGCCTTGCTTGTCGAAATGAGATTACTCCTCAAAGTTGGAACATAGAGAGTGCGATAAAAACACATTGTTCTCCGTTCTCTATTTACCATTATCTCTAACTGAACCGTTCCTATGCCCTCAACACTTGCTGATTTTTTATTCGCAACCTGCACCTGTCCGGAGTAATCGGTGTCAAAGTGTATGAAGAATTTTTTATCGCAGCACATGTGCGAGGTGGCTCCACTATCTATGGTATAAACCAAACTGTTCTGTCTAAACTATTCTCTATTGAGTTAACCTTCTGCGAAATTTCCTTTAATCGTGCACTTTGTTCAAATTTTGTTGCAATGAAACCTTCCTCGTGTGAAATATTTTCAACAAACCGTAGTTTTTCCCTTTGAATATTTACTCGGCAATCTCGTTTCATGTGCCCCTTACAATCAATGGCAATTGTAATTAAAAGTAGGTTTTGACGTACCTGATTGCTTCTCATGTGTCTTCTTCCTTTGAAATTTTACTTTAAGTGCATCATGCAAATAGCCAGTTATTGATTTCCTTTTATCGCTCACCTCTAGAAGTCTGGCACGCAACACATCCATTTTTGGGTATTCATTACAAGCATCAAAAGCAGCTTGTATGTCTTTATAGTTCTCCGGCAATCCATCCAGCAACAGCACCACCAACAGCTCGTCTTCCAGGCTCGCGCACATCTCCCGCACCCGAGTTACAATTGAATTAAAATTAATAAGGTATTGTTCCAAATTTTCGCCTTCAAGTATTTTGAAGTTAACCAACTTACGAAATTCCTCCACCTTTTGTCGAGTTCCCTTTCGCTCGAACGTGGTCTCCAAAAAATCCCAAAGTGCACTGGACGTAGTATATGATTTAACAAGCGATACTTGCGCGGGTTCCATAGCAATTATTAGCTCGCATCTAGCATCCATATACTTGGTGTTCCATTCCTCAATTCTAGCAGCATCTGTTTTAGGTTTAACCTCCTGCCCTTGCACAATTTTTAGTAGACGATTCTTGTGCAAAACTGCCTCCATCTGTGGCTTCCCCCATTGAAAAGTGGGATTTTTCCGGTAAATGTAGTCATTGAAACGTAAAAATATATATTTAATTTTTAATTTATTGTATATTCCGAAGGGTCTGGGCCCATAACCTGTCTAAATATCAAAAGATGCTAATAAAAGAGGAAGATTAAAAAAGATCGACCGATTGGTTTGACTTCAGTTTTAATAGAAAAATAAAATAAAAGTTGTAATAGATTACAATAGTAGTAGTAAAAAATGTAGTAGTAAAATTTAACATATAGTTTTAAGCATTCACCACAATGATGATTATGGTAAGTACAAATGTTGTTAATTTCAACACAATTAAACTCTTTCACTCGGTACAAGGTGCACGTGTTTGTATATCTTTCACACAGCATGCTATGACTGATTTTTCAAATGAGAGGACCTATGAGACCCATGTTTATGAGTCTAGGGTTAAAATACAAATTTTTTTTTGGATACAGAAACTTGTGACATGCATAACCATGACCCTAAACTAGACAAAGAACATGGAACATGATTCTTTTTAGGCACTGATCCAAACCGGACCCAAAGGATAATTAAGAAATGACCACTTACTTACTTAGGTGGCGCTACAGTTCGGGGTGAACCTGGGCCTCAACCAACAAGCCTCTCCATTTAGCTCGGTCTTTAGCTAATTGCCTCCAGTTGCGCACTCCAAGTTGGTCGAGGTCCCCTTGAACTTGTGCGCGCCACCTACGGCGATGATTCCCTCTACTGCGTCGTCCCTCCGGGTTAGATTCGAAGACTCTGCGGGCCGGAGCGTTGGTGTCCATTCGCTCTACATGTCCTAGCCATCTCAGACGTCCAATACGCAGTTTTTTGACTAGGTCGATGTCGCTGTACAGCTCGTATAGTTCGTGATTGAATCTTCTCCTCCAAAACCCGTCAACACAAACGGGACCGAAAATCTTACGAAGAATTTTTCTCTCGAAGCGACCAAGGATATCTTCATCCTCTTTTAATAAAGTCCATGTTTCAGCGCCGTAAAGCAGGACTGGGATGATCAAGGTCTTATATAGAGTCTCCTTAGTTGTTCGAGATAGGGCTTTACTGTTGAATTGCCTTATAAGCCCAAAAAAACAGCGATTGGCAAGAGTTATTCTTCGATTGATTTCTGCGCTGATTTTGTTTGCTGAATTTATAGCAGAGCCAAGGTAGACAAAGTCCCTTACTACCTCGAAGTTATAGCTGCCCACGGTGACGTTTTGTCCAATTCGTCGGTGTTGGTTTTCCCTTCTAGTTGACAGCATATACTTGGTTTTACCCTCGTTTATCGCCAAACCCATTTTGGCCGCTTCCGCCTCAATGCTTGCAAAAGCACCGGTGACAGCCCGCTGAGATCTTCCGATAATGTCTATATCGTCGGCGTATGCAAGCAGTTGTACAGACTTGTAATAGATTGTGCCTCCGGTGTTGGCTTGTGAGTTCCGCACAATCCGTTCAAGTACAATATTGAAGAAGTCACATGACAGCGCGTCACCTTGTCTAAAGCCTGTTTTGACATCAAAGGTCTCGGTGAGGTCATTACCGACCTTGATGGAGCAGCGAGCGTTCTCCATCGTCAGCCTGCACAGACGGACAAGTTTGGCAGGGATGTCAAAACTAGACATGGCTTTATAGAGCTCTTCTCTATAGATGCTGTCATAGGCGGCCTTGAAATCGATAAAGAGGTGGTGAGTATCGATTTGGAATTCTTGGGTTTTCTCCAGGATCTGCCGAAGTGTGAAGATTTGATCGATGGTGGACTTTCCTGGCCTAAAACCGCACTGATAGGGTCCAATCAGGCTGTTGATAAAGGGTTTCAGGCGTTCACACAATATCGCAGAAAAGATCTTGTATGCGATGTTGAGGAGACTGATGCCTCTATAATTGGCGCAGTTGAGGGGGTCTCCTTTCTTGTGGATCGGGCAAACGATGCTGAGATTCCATTCATCAGGCATACACTCGTCTGACCAAATATTAGAAATGAGTTGGTGTATGCACTCTACCAATTCATCCCCAGCTGCCTTGAAAAGTTCGGCCGGTAAGCCGTCAGGTCCAGCAGCCTTGTTGGATTTTAGCTTGGATATTGCTATCCTCACTTCGTTTTGGTCAGGTGGACGGAAATTTTGACTATCATCGTCTATGTTGAATTGTTCATTCTGCCTGACAGCGGGATGTTGGTCTTCGTCGCCGTTATACAGTCTGCAGAAGTAGTTTTTCCATATTCTCAGCACCGACTGTGATTCTACTACGAGGTTTCCATTTTCATCTCTACAGGTTTCTGTACGGGTATTACTTCTATGACACGTTCTTTTTACCTTTTGGTAAAACTTCCGTACATTGTTCCTGGAGTATAGACTCTCGATATTCTCAAACGCGCGCTTCTCATGCTCTTTCTTCTTCTTTTGGAGAAGCCGATGTTCTTCCCGTCTCTTTTGCTCGTAGAGCTCACGAGCAGCTCTCGTCTTCCTCTGCAGCGCCGCTTTGTATGCCTCTTGTTTTGCTGCATGCACTCGCCGGCATTCTTCGTCAAACCAGGGGTTTCGCGGTGGTGGTCGAGCGAGACCCAACACATCAGTCGCGGCGTTTCTGATGGCATGTTGGCATCGTTGCCACTGGTCTTCGGTACTTGATGCTGGCGGCAAAGGGGTGATTGAGAGATTTCGGGATACGCGTTCAGCGAAGAGTCTGGCGGTCTCTTGCGATTGTAGCTTTTCGACGTTAAATTTTCTCACAGTAATTCTTCTTTGTTGCTCAGATTGGGATATCCGCATTCGTACCTTGGCTACAACAAGGTAATGATCCGAGTCTATGTTGGCCGCTCGGAAGGTCCGGACATCCAGAATACTGGAGGCATGCCTTGCGTCGATCGCAATATGATCAATTTGGTTGATCGTTACATGATCATTGGACCGCCATGTCTGCTTATGAATATCGAGATGAGGAAACCATGTGCTTGCTATGGTGACATTTCGCTCCACAGCGAAATCAATTAGCCTTAGTCCGTTATCAGACGTGGTGTCGTGTAGGCTATGCTTACCGACTGCCCTACCAAAGACGTCCTCCTTTCCTATTTTGGCGTTAAAATCGATGACCGAAAGAAATGACCACGTCACGTTTTTTTAAGTTATTCAGCCACTTTCAATTGCGAAAAAACGCAACATGTTTTGGGGAATCAGCGGGTAGCATTCGCTTTTACAATCTGCTTGTTCCAGCGAACGTCTGGGTTAATATACTCGTACGTATACATGCTAAGGCTTTTATATCTTTAATCGAGAGCATCACTCTTCAAAGCCAGCACTGAATTTTTGACATAAGTATCTTATTCAACCTGGTTTCGATCACCCTAAATCATGATAACATCAATATCAGAATTGTGTTTCGTTGACATTCGCTGACTCTATTGCCTGCTGTGGAGTATCCGATCCTTGGTCCACGTCTGCCCCAGTGCCTGACTCAAAAGCATTGTTCATCACCAAATCGGGGATATTGAATGAGGTTTAAGATAAGAGGAAATCACAATAGGCCCAATGTAGCCGCAGTGATAGAGTAACCATCTATAATCTACTACTACTACTATTTACCTTTCATAACTCAGCATCCATTCCACGATTTACTTATAAGACAAAACGTGTTTGTTTTTTTTGGTTCACTATTTCTCGCCTCAACTGTGAACTTGTAATAAGCTTCCTCAATGCACATACAACTTAAAGGTTAGAGACTACCTAATCAATTCTCTCGCTCTCCCTCTTCGTGGTTCTCATGCTTTTTAAACACACTCACACACCCCCTGATGTCATCACAACGGACGTGCTTTTTACTCGAAAATTAGTATCTGTGAAAAGTCGTTGGCCGACGCGACGGCCCCTATCGCTTTTTCACTATTTCGAAATTCGGTCAGGTCAGGTAGCAATTGATAAATTCCCAGGCATACACACTATTCTGTTCTCCTTCGCTACGTGTAACGTAAGGTGTAGGTGTATGTAGTAAACACTTTTACCAGCCTTAACTGATAAGAAACGTCATACAGGCGTTCGTCGAAAGCAACACTACTGAGAACAGCACAAAGCTTGACACTGCAAGCTGTATCTGTCAGTATGTGGACAAGGCTCTGTTTGGTATACTATTTTCGAAACATCGAATTAAAGCGAGTCAGAATCAGTATCGATTTTAACGGCCGCCACTGAGGATCGTTTCTCAGTATAATATCGCTTACTTGTCCGTCTCAAGTAAAATTGATCTCGCGATTGGTACACGCATTCATTTCTATATCTCCTGGTATCTAAACGTAGTGTTGTTGTACTTTTTTTCTCATCTGATCCAATAAAATTGCCAATTGCTATACTAAGTAGAACTGGGTGTGTGCGAGAAAATCATGTTCGATTCGTTCAATGATAAATGTGATAAAATCGCAATTCTATTATAATCGAAGTTATATTAGCAATTTTAATTATTCTATCTGATAGATACTTTTATCTCGATCGTGTGCTGCGAGTGGTATTTAATTGATGGTGTTTATTTATTTATTTATTTTTTCGTTGCCGATTATTGTTACACTGTGCTAGATTCGATGATTGAGTAATTTGATGATAATATTACTATTTGTTTTATCAAAGAAAGAATTCTCCAATTTTGTATCTTATTTGTAGGAGAAAAAAAATGCTTTCTTATGTTAATTCAATTGAAAAGTTTCTACGTGATGGATGACATGTTTTTTTTTTTTTTTTTCTGGCCTAGGGGTTGTTATCAGATTGCATAAATACTTGGAAAAGTTTGTTATACAAATCGATTTTGCTTAGAAGTTTGATTAGCATAATATCAAGTTTTTTTTTCCATAGAAGTGATTGTGTCGGATAGCGTTTTCCTGTCATCCCCATTGCCTATGCATAATTAACTTCGATGTTCATTTGTACAATCCATATCCATTTCCAGTGAAAATTAAGGGAATTCCGAAACTCATCCACACTAAGACAAATCATTTTATTAGTTACTCCCTGATGTATGCACACGTTTTGTATTAATTTCAATATAAGTTGCATACCTTAAGGGATAGTTGATTTAGTTATTTCTGCATTTTCGCCAAAGATGCGAAGAACATTTCGACCGACTTCACTACTCACAGCCTGTCAACTCTGCTAATAGTATCTTTCTGGAGCTGCTTCTTGGATAGGCAAGCTGCCTGTCCTCGGAAGCATCAATGGCAATGATCAGCGATGGAAGGAATGATTGCTTTCCATCGCGAATGCGTGAGCTTTCTGTTCAGCCATTTTGTTTTCCATGTGAAATTGGGGAAAACATTCACTGCCATTATAGTAGTGATGGTGTATTAATATCACTGACTTTCTGTCTATTGCTGAATGATTTGTATAAATACCCTTAAATTCTAATTGACAAATTGTCAAACGATTGACACAAACCATTTGACATTTTCAGTAAATGACGCATTTCCATACGCTGTCAAACGGTGTTAACCTGGGGCCTTATTTTGTACTGCTTTCGGATTCGGATTGCCATTCGAAAATGTAATCCGATTCTAAAATGAATTGGTATTTTGTGTGGTTCTCAGATTGGGTGTAAGTGCTTCCAACTTAAAATCAAACATTTACGAAAGTTAGATTGTCAAAACATCTATCAAACGTCACTTAAATTACTTGGAAATTGAGTTTGTATACATTTGCTATAGAAACGCCCCCTGTTGAGTAGTTCCCTAAAGCTACGATTCCACTATATGAAAAATGGTCAAACGTTTGACCATTTTTTCTGGCAATTTGTATTATTTTTGATACAAACGTTTGCCAATTTATGGTTTGTTAAAGTTTGATATAGTTTTGATATTGGTCAAACAGCTTAATTGAGCTCCGTTTTCTAACAAAAATGGTCAAATATTTGACCATTTGTGAACCGTAGGTTAGGTTAGGTTAGGATCGGCCCTCGATGAGGATGTACTTAGACCAGAGGGTATGTCCATTGTACTACCGATGTGTAAGGCGGGTGGGTCACCCTCTTACTCTTGGAACCATTTGCTTTGTTGAATGAAGTCTAGAATTTTAGCCGTGCAGGCGTTGCCGAGATCATTAAGATCATTGTAGAAGTATTCACCCAGAGTGGCCTTCCTGATGTTGGCGAGCGCAGGACAGGCGCACAGGAGATGACTGATGGGCTCTTCTTCCTCTTCATCTCTGCAGCTTCTGCAGAAGTCGTTGTGAGGGATACCTAATCTCTGGGCATGTCTTCCTATGACGCAGTGCCCAGTGAGGACATTTGTTATTTTTGAGAGGGTTCCTCTTTTGTCCTTCAAGAGTCCGATGGACCTGGATTTATTGAGTATCGGCCAGAGCTGTCTGGCGGTATGAAATTGGTCTAGATGTTGCCATCGATGATTGGCTACTTTCTCGGCATCTATTTGAATAAGGTACTTATCATAAGACGCTGGCGCTTCGATGTCGGTGATGCTTATGCTATCTGTACCAGAGGAGCCTTGTCGTGCTAGTTCGTCGGCTGCACAATTCGCCGGTATTTCACAGTGACCTGGTACCCAGCAAAGGGTGAGGTTGTACTGACAAGCTATCTCGTTAAGAGATATGCGACAGTCTTTCACTGCCTTAGATCTCGTAGTGCTGGATGCGAGGGATTTGATGGCTGCCTGACTGTCAACATAAATAACAATATCAGGTGCTGATAGTGTGCTAGCCGCCAGCCAGTCAGCAGCTTTGCGAACTGCGGTGCTTTCGGCTTGAAAAACGCTGCAGTAGTCTGGAAGGTTAAAGGAGAGGTGTATGTCCAGATCTTCTGAGAAAGTTCCGGCACCGACTCCGTCCTTGGTTTTGGACCCGCCCGTGAAGATTGACAGCGATTCGTTGTAAAGGACATTGCGTTGCGTCCACTCACTTCTGTCCGGTATCGAGTGCGTGTAGCCCTTGTCAAAATCATATTCAGTGGGCAGATGGTCAGTGGAATTGGGAAGATGACGGTGCATCGAAAGTATATTGGCATGTCCCGTGTGTTGCTCCTTCCACTGCCTGGAGCCTCTCAGTCTTATTGCCGAGCTGACAGCCAATTGCTTACTGACGATGTCAATCGGAAGCAGATGGAGCATGGTTTGGATCGCCGCTGTGGGAGTAGTTCTCAGTGCACCGGTAATACTGAGACATGCAACTCGTTGAGTTTTTTCCATTATGGATAGGTTGGATTTCTTCTCCAAGGCGGGCCACCATACCAATACTCCATACATGAGAATCGGTTTAATGACCGACGTGTATAGCCAGTGCATGATGCTTGGTTTAAGGCCCCATGTGGAGCCTACTGCTTTCTTGCAGATATATAGAGCGGCCAGCGATTTCATGGCCCGTTCGACGACATTCTCCTTCCAAATTAGCTTGCGGTCAAGCTTTAGGCCTAAATAACTAGCACTATTTGAAAGCTTGAGGGTGAATCCCCTTATCTTGGGCGGAGTGAAGTCAGGTAGCTTGTGTTTTCTTGTGAATAGAACTAGCTCGGTCTTCGTCGAGTTAACGGAGAGGCCGCATTTATCGGTCCATCTGAGCAGTTCATTGAGAGCAGACTGCATGACATCGGCCAGCGGCTGTGGGTATTTGCCTGTTGTTAGAATGGCGACATCATCTGCATAGGCAATAACATTGCATCCGGTTTTTTCGATCGTTAGAAGGGCCTCGTTGAGCACCAAATTCCACAATAGTGGAGACAGTACACCCCCTTGAGGGGTGCCTCGATGTGCATGTCGCTTGACAGTACTACTTCCGAAGGATGCTGTTATTACCCTGTACTTTAGAATGTGTTCTATGAAACAACAGATGGGTTCGCAGATGTTGAGCCTACGTAAGGCACTGGTAATCGAATTTGTTTCAACGTTGTTGAAGGCTCCCTCTATGTCTAGAAATGACACTAGGGTGAACTCTTTGATTGAGAGTGATTTTTCGATAGGGTGAATGATGGAGTGCAAAGCCGTTTCGACAGACTTACCTTTTTGGTAGGCGTGCTGTGACGTGGATAATAGGGTGCTATCAATAGTGGCCTTGATGTGTAGGTCCAGGATTCTTTCTAGAATCTTGAGAAGGAAGGATGTTAGACTAATAGGTCTAAGGTCCTTTGGGAGGGTGTGCGATGTCTTGCCTGCTTTGGGTATAAGGACCACTCTTACCTCGGTCCAGGCAGTTGGTGTTGTTCCGAGCTCAAGACAAGCCTTCAGTATACAGGAGAGATACTGCCATACTATACTAAAGGCCGTCTGAATCTGGGCCGGAAAAATACCATCCGGTCCCGGAGATTTGAATGGTTCGAAACTGTTTACTGCCCATTTCAGCTTATCTTCGTTGATAAGATGAGGAGGTGCCTGTGGGCGTGCAGCATTTACCAGGGCGCGATCATCGTTGGGGGTAGGCGTGCAGCCGGGGAAGTGAGTGTCCATGAGCAGGTTGAGCGATGCTTCGTCCGATTCCGCCCAGGATCCATTGGGATTCATGAGGACACTAGGTATAGTTGGTGTTTTGGAGAGGACTTTTCGCAGTCTAGAGGCTTGAGACGTGTTGTCAATACTCTGACAAAAACCGCGCCAGGATCTGCGTCTAGCTTTCCGAACCTCTATTTTGAAGTTCTTCAGACTTTCTTTGTAGATCTCCCAGTCCAGTGGTAGCCTTGTTCGTTTGGCTTTATTGAATTGTTTCCTGCTTGTGCAGCGAAGACTGTTAAGTTCTGCATTCCACCATGGGGGACGATTGCCCACCTTTCTTCTTGTGATTGGACAGGATTCGATGAAAGCTGTATTAAGTGCAGAGGTTAGAACGGTGTTTAGCTCGTCTAATTCCAACTGTGTAGTTGGTGTAGTGTACACTTGATTGGATAGTTTAGCAGAGAGGGATTTATTGTGTAAGCACCAGTCGGTTTTCCGTCGATTGCGGAAGACCAAGAGTGCGGTACTGTGACAAATTTCCAGTTCGTACTCCAGATAGCGGTGATCGGAAAACGAATGACTGTCAGATGCAGTCCAGTTGGAAATTGTAGGGTAGATACTTTGGGAAGCAAAGGTGACGTCAAGCACCTCTTGCCGGGTCTTAGTAATAAAAGTGGGACTATTTCCTCTGTTACAAACTACTAGTTCGGTGCCTACTAAATACTCGAAAATAGACCTACCTCGAGGGTTAGTGTCAGTACTTCCCCATAGATCATGGTGCGCGTTGGTATCGCACCCCAATATGATGGCTTCTCTTCTCCTCCTTGCTTCATCTACCACTTCTTCCACTTCCTTGGATGGAGCAGACTCGGGGTCTTCATAGGGTAGGTATCCTTATGCCAGCCAGATGGTGGTGTTTTTTGATTTAAGCAGTGTTACTGCTAGGTCTCTCGTGCTATGGTGGGGAAGAAAAGTTAAGTTTAAGGAAGTTTTAGCGAGAATGCAAGCTCGGGTTCTACCTACATCCCTCGCGTGGTATAGCGTATATCCTGGGGCCCTCAAGGATAGGAGGACTAGGTAGGATGATTATCCTTTAGTTTTACTTCGAGCCTCTTCAAGTGAATCGCTCATCGTTGCGGCGGTACCGCTTGGGACGTGATACGTCCCCAATGTCGATTCCAAGCGTCTTGAGCTCTAGTATAAGCCATCACACCACGACAAGGTAGATAATCAAGTGATGGTTTGTGAACCGTAGCTTTCAGATTAAACTGCTTGACATCAAACCGAGTCATTTGGGAACGAGTTTTTTGACTGTTTGGCACATTTCCATAAAATGTCACATTTTAATTCGCCATTAAGAGCTGTCGAACTGTTTCATCCTATAGGTATACAAGGCTGTTTGACACTGCCTACCCGGTTAAGTGTAGACTTGGTACATTCCCATATAAGGATGGATCATGCGACTTCAAATGACAGGCAGTATGTATGTGCCCATCTTCGAGCTCGTTGCTTGTGATTTTACAAATCTTGACACTCGCTGAGTGTCAAATCGTATCGAAAATGTAAAATCTTAACACTTAAACGGTTTAATGTAATTTACCATCGAAAAGCGTCCGACGTTTTATATTCTGTCAAACAATAGCCTTACACTTTTCTAAGCAAAAAATACGGTGTTGCTTTATAAATGCAAATGCCGGCTATTAAATCACTAAAAAGCGTGCATGGCACGTGCCACAAATTGAATGAATTACAGCATTTCACCAAAAGCCCCATCAACTCAAATTTCATGTTCGTGCATCAAATGCAGCTCATTCACAACACACTATTAAATATCCAATTTATCAAGGCTAATTAAGCACGGATACAAATTAAATTTTTCATTAGTCAACTCGCCTATCTGGGAAAGTAATTGAATCCAAACTTAGCATACGCGCCGCCAGTTCAAGCTCAAGCTCAAACGCCAAATTAAAACCAGTCATCGCCTGTTTACACTGAGGAGCTCTTGCCAAAAGAAAAAAAACAACAACAATAAAACAGCCATAACCGAACGTCAATTTATTTAAAGAGAACGCACCGCGTCATAGGACAAGAATTTAAACAATAAAAAAAAAATCCATATTCAAAGCATAGTCTGCCGCACGCACCCCACCTTCATTCAACCCCTTCCAAGTGTATCTGCCAAATACAAGCTTTACCCTAGGGCAGAGAACCCAAACTGCTCGTTTCAGCAGCAAAAAAAAAAAAAAAAATGCAAATTGTTTAAAGCACGAGACCAGTTGTGAGAATGAAAGAAAATAAAAAAAATTAATTACACTTGCATTCAAATTACATTTTAAATTTGCATTTGTCTGTCCAATATTTGCATTCGTAATTTGTTTATCTAACAAATTCAAATGGCAAGGGGTCGGGGGAGCGGATAACAATTTTGTAAACAATGCGCAATAGAACGTATGGCAATTGGCTACAGCTACATAAATTTAATATTACTAAGTACCTGTGTGACACAGTAGAAACGAAACAATTAATACACCCCTGTAGCTGGTTGTTTATCTGCGATGAGATACATATTACACACGTTCGGGTAGTGGGCGGAAGATATCAATTAATATGTACTTTAACACTTTAGTGCGGAGGTGGTGTACTCACTTTGGAGTGAGTGTTTTTTGTTGCTATACAGTGAGTGGGTTGATTTATATTTATATTGTTGAGAGGTGCAAGTGCACTGCGACCTATAAGAGATCTATTGTGCCCCCCTTACTAAGGTTCTAGCCGATGATATACTCGGTCTAGAGCACTTCCTCCAGTCCAGCTGCTACAGCAAACCGGAGTATCTTCAGTGGATCCAACGAAGGCAAATCCGTTTCTGATAGGAGGTAGGCACCACGGTGATTCCTTCTTTTGTGGATCAGTGCTTCGCATTCCATAAGAAGGTGCGCTGGTGTTTCTGCGAAGTCCCTGCAGAATCTGCAGTGTCCGTCTCCCTCTATTCCCAGTTTCCTAAGGTGCTCCTTAAGTCTGCAGTGACCTGTTAACATGCCCGCCAAGATGCGAAGCCGATTCTTACTAACTCTTAGGCAGGCTCTGCTTCTTTTCTGGTTGTATTTCCCCAGAAGTTCCTTTGCCTGTCTTATTTGGGGGATATCGTCCCAATGTTTGGCCCATTTGTTCTCTTCTTCTTTCCTTAAGTCTTCCCTTATTTTGTGGGGTCCTATCCCACAGAAGGGTTCTGGTCCAAGGAATGGCGTGTCTGATCCGTTTCTAGCTAGCTCATCAGCTGCTTCGTTCCCCTCTACTCCTACATGTCCTGGTACCCAGTAGAGAGTTACTTTGTTTGTTTCTCCCAGTTTGTTGATCCTGGTGAGACACTCCCATACCAGTTTGGATCTGATCTCATGCGAGGTCAGTGCTTTAATAGCGGCTTGGCTGTCTGATAGTATCGCGATGTCCTGCCCGCGATATTTCCTGTCTAAGTTGAATTGCGCGCATCTTTCGATCGCGTGAACTTCTGCTTGAAATATGCTGGGGAATGTTCCCAGTGATTCTGAGTATCTAGTCCTGGGCCCGTACACTCCTGCCCCAGTGCCAGTAGATGTTTTCGATCCGTCTGTGTACCATTTAATTGTGTGTTGTTTGAGTTGGTATTTATCGGATTCGCTGCTCCAATCTCTTTTGTTGCTCAGCTTTGAGTCAAATTTCCTTTCAAAGCAGTATTTCTTGACCATATCATCTCTGGGCCAGTCCAGAAGCGGCACCGATTTGGATAGGGTTACTCGCTCTTTATTTGCGATGCATGTTCCTTTCCCGATGCCCTCTTTGCTGATTCTTAAAATGGTCTCCTTGGCGATTCGCTCTAGCACTATGTGTAGTGGAGGTATCCCTACGATCACTTCTAGATCTGCTGTGGGACAGGTTCGCATGGCTCCTGTTATACATATACAGGCTAAGCTTTGCACTTTGTTGAGGGATGTCCTCGTCGTGGTTAGTCTAGATCTGTTGACCCATGCCGCTGCCCCGTATGTGATGATGGGTCTTACTATCATCAGGTACATCCATCTCAGTGTGGCTGGGCTACAACCCCAGGTCTTTCCTGAAATGTTTTTGCACACCATAAGTGCTCTGGTGGCTTTGGTTACCACAGTTCCTACATGTTCTCTCCAGAGGAGTTTACTGTCTAGTGTTAGACCTAGATACTTGACCTGTTTCTGTGGGTCAACTCTGATCCCTTCCAACAGGATGGGTTGCATACGCTTTAACTGTCTTTTCTTGGTGAAGGGTATCACAGTGGTTTTGGTAGGGTTCACTCTGAGTCCTACCGTTTTACACCACTTCTGTGTAATTCGTAGACCCCTCTGAATGATTTCGCATAGCGTTTCTTCAAATTTTCCTCTTGCGACAATGACTATATCGTCGGCGTACCCCTGGCACGTAATGCCGGCACCTGTCAATTTGTGCAGTAGTTCATCTGCTACTAAGCTCCACATCAATGGTGATAATACCCCTCCTTGTGGACAGCCTCTAGTGGTGCTTATTGTGATGGTTTTTTGACCCACCTCTATCTCAGCAGTCCTAGTTCTTAGCATCTCACACATCCAGTTACTTGTGGTGTGATTTACTCCTTTTATTTCGAGACCCCTCCTAATTGCTTCGTGGGAGGTGTTATCGAAGGCTCCTTCGATGTCTAGAAATGCGCATACTGCTGTTTCCTTGCTCTCCAGTGTATCCTGAACCCAACTTGTCAGCTGGTAGAGCGCAGTTTCGGTGGATCTTCCTGCTCTGTAGGCATGTTGATTGTGGTGGAGAGGTATTCTTTCCAGCACAGTCATTCTTAGGTGATTATCTATGACCTTTTCTAGCGTCTTTAACATGAATGAGGTCAAGCTGATGGGCCTAAAGGATTTTGGTGAAGTGGTGTCTCTTTTTCCCACTTTCGGAATGAATATAACCTTTGCCCTTCTCCATATTCTTGGTATATGCCCAAGTGCGACGCTGCTTCTCAATAGTCCTAGGAGGTGTGGCATAATGATTTCCTGGCCTTGTTGTAGTAGGGCAGGGAATATTCCATCCGCTCCCGGTGCTTTAAACGGCTGGAAGGTGTTCAGAGCCCAACTTAGCCTTTGATTCGTGCAGATGTCTCTTGCCATCGCCCAGTCCTCTCTCCTGGGCCTTTTATGTCTTACTAGTACATCTGTGCTGCTGTAGATTGAGCTACCCGGGAAGTGTGTCTTTAATAGTAGAAGGGCCCTCTGCTCTTCATCTTCGGTATAGCTGCCATCTTGCTTTTTCAGTGAGCCAGGCGCGCCTGCTTTCTCCTTAGCCAGTGCTTTATGTAACCTGGCCGCTGCAGGGGTTGACGCTATGTTCTCACAGAATGCTCTGAAGCTATTTCTTTTAGCTTTTCTGATTTCCAAGTTGTATCTTGTTAATTGCTCGGTGTATGTTTGCCAGTCTCCGTCACGCTTTGCTTTATTAAAGAGCTTGCGCACCTTTGATCTTAGGTCGAATAGCGTTTTGTTCCACCAGGGAATATCCTTCGGATCTTTCTTACGGCTAATAGGGCAGCTGCTTTCAAATGTATCTTTGATCGCCCTGTTAACCACTTCTACGTTGCTTTCCAGTTCTAGGAAGTGGCTCGCCGTTTTCTTTCCTTTCACATTTAATAGGTTCCACTCGAGTGTAGACCTATATCTGTCCCAGTCAGTTTTGCGGGGGTTTCTTTTCGGGGTAACCTCCTTACTGAGACCTTCTATGTTAAAGGTGATGATCCTGTGGTCCGACATGGACGGCTCGTCAGAAACATTCCAACCTGTAATGCAGTTACTAATACTCGGGCTACCGAGTGTAATATCTAGAACCTCTTCCCTTACCCTAGTTACGAAAGTTGGTGTAGTTCCCGCATTCAAAATATCTAGGTTTTCATTAATAATGAATTCGAGAAGGCGCTCACCTCTAGCGTTGTTGTCGCTACTGCCCCATTCCAGACAATGGGCGTTGGCATCGCATCCTAGCAGAAGTGGCAGTTTGTGCCTTCTGCAGTGTCTCACTAGCCTTTGAACTTCTTTTGGCGGTGCCTCCCCGCCTCCGTCGAAGTAGGCCGAAGCAATTACAATGGCGCAGTGGGTGCCTCCTACGTTAATGAAGGCCTGGATAGCTGTCAAATCCTGCGTCATGTACTCTGAAAGACATAAGAATTTTATGTTTTTACTGATTAGTATGCAGGCCCTGGGGAGGTCCTGTCTATTATCCCAGATTACCTGTGCATTCTTGCTTGAGAGACCTCTTACCTTTCCCCTGAAATGATAGGGTTCCTGTATCAGCACAAGTCCAAGTTGGTGTTTGATAAAACTTCTTGAGATGACGGCCGAGGCCGCCTTCGCGTGGTGTAGGTTAACTTGTGCGATGCGAGTTAGAGCTTTTTGCTCCATTTTAGGGGAAATTCGGAGAGGGGCAGGTGCCCACCTCCATCTCTTCTTCCTCTTCTGTTAGAGGAATGACTAGATCCTCCATGTTGAGTCCAGCTATGTCGACACTTTCAGTGTCTTCCTCACTCAGGGGGATCTCCTCGGCCTTTGCTGGTGCTGTTGCTGCTGTGATGGAGTCAGCTGGAGTTGCAGTTCCCTCTTCTTGAGCTACTGATCCATGGTTTACTGCGAGTGCTCCGTCCTCGCCCGCGTGGGTTTCGGCTGTTTCGGCTGCCTGCTTCCGCAGTCCGCAGACATTTATTTTGCCGAACCTATATCGGATCATGTAGTCCTGCTTGGCAATCGTCTCTGCCGATTGGTCGTCAATGAGGAAGGTTACCACTCTTCCCTTGCCTTCTTCTCGACTACTGGTCGCTCTCCATAGATGGGTGTTAACCCCCTCGTTTTGCGCTTCTATGAGGTCTAGCGACTTCTTCTGGTCGTGCCCAGAGCTCCTTGGGAGGAAGACGGTGATGGTGTGGATTTTGGGGATATCTTCTCCCAAACACGCCGTCAACTTGACCCCCTTCCACGCAGTTAATCTTGCTGCTGCTTGTAGTAGCCACTGAGCTGTGTCCTCGTTGTAACAGTCAACGAGTAGTAAGCCCAGTCTGAAGTGTATACCTTCAAACTGAAGCTTGCTCTTCCAGCCTAGGGCTACTTCTTCAATAATGGCGTCCTCAAGCGCCGTTTGCTCCTCGGTGCTTAGCGTTGCCACCGGGTAGTCCTTTGGGAGCACAGCCACTCGCAGGTTTCTCACTATGCCTGCATAGCTGGTGCCTGGCTCTACTCTGCGTCTCCTCTCTGCTGGGACGGTGGTTGGGCCCGCCGAGCTGACGCTACTGGTAGCTTTATGTCGCTTGCTATCAGGTTTCTCCGGGGGGGTGATGGTATCCCTTCCCCTTTTTAGGTGTCCCTGTACTACTGGAGTGTCAGTTGCCTCCTTCTTCCTTTCCACGGTTAGCTTCCTTGCTTCTTCAGGTTCGAAACCTTGGGCTAGGAAGCGCAAGTACCACTTTGCACCCGCTTCACTGAGGCCTTTTCTCAACGGGTCATCCAGACCACCGGGCTTACCCCTGTCTGGTAGCGTGGGAGGTTTATGCAGCCGCTCTCTGGGTCTGCTACTCTCTGCTGGTCTTCTCGCCTCCCGGGAAGTGTATGCCTTCTTTACCGGGGATCTTGGCCTTTGGGTGCCTGTAGGCCACTGTCTTCTTGGAGCTTCAGTGTCTCTGCGCCTGTGGTGATCCGTGCTCATCCTGCGCCTAGGGCTGTCTCTGCGCGCTGGAGGTGTTCTGCGCCTAGGGCTAAATCTGCGCGCTGGAGGCGTTCTTCTACGACTCGTGCTAGGCCTGTCGTAGTCCTCGTCTCGGAGGTCTCTCTCCAGACGACTTGCCATTTCTGTTGCGGTGATATCCCGCATGTATTTTATTTTATTTTTTATTTTTTCTCTGTTCATGTTCCCACGAGTAGCTAGGGAAATATTCATCGGCCACATCAGAGCCCCGCATGAAGCTCTTGGTAAGTTACTCCTCAGTCAGCTCATCCCAGAGCAAAGCTCCCGCGGTTGAGTGAGTCCTTGCAACTTAAGCTCTCGCACCGCGTCAAGGTGTCTGCCAAGCGAGAGCAGTGAGTGGGTTAGCGGGGAAATACGACCAGTACAACTGGTTTTAGGATACAAGATTAATGGGGTAGTTAAATGGAAAATACAAGCAATGTGCCACTGTCGTTGCACTTGTTCAGTGCCGTTTATTATCCACCGCAAATAAAAGGACTATTCCTGAAAATAGGAGAGCACGCAAAATATGGCAACAAACCCGCGCTCCCCAACACAAAATATATTCCAGTTACATATACAATAAGCTCAAAAAAGCGGTCCAAAATCTAAAAAAGCGAGAGACGACTGCTTATATTGAAGGTTTAACGGCCGAAAAAAGCACAAAGTTTTCGCTCTGGAAAACCATTCATAGTATTAAAAACCCCCAAATGCAATTGCCACCGATCAGAAAAAACAATGGTGAATGGGCAAAAGGTGACAAAGAAAAAGCAGATCTATTTGCCGAGTACTTAGAAGAGACTTTTATGCCATTTGATGGACAAGCATTGATACATCTGACATCTGACAACATTAGAATAAAAAGTGTGTCATTTACAGAACTTTACCAGACAATAAAAAACCTGAAAAATAATAAAGCTTACTTACTTACTTAGGTGGCGCTACAGTTCGGGATGAACCTGGGCCTCAACCAACAAGCCTCTCCATTTAGCTCGCTCTTCAGCTAATTGCCTCCAGTTGCGCACTCCAAGTTGGTCGAGGTCCCCTTGAACTTGTGCGCGCCACCTACGGCGAGAAAGTCCTCGCGTCTGTGTCGTCCCTCCGGGTTAGATTCGAAGACTCTGTGGGCCGGAGCGTTGGTGTCCATTCGCTCTACATGTCCTAGCCATCTCAGACGTCCAATACGCAGTTTTTTGACTAGGTCGATGTCGTTGTACACCTCATATAGTTCGTCGTTGAATCTTCTCCTCCAATACTCGCCAACGCAAACGGGACCGAATATCTTACGAAGAATTTTTCTCTCGAAACGACCAAGGATATCTTCATCCATTTTCAATAAAGTCCATGTTTCAGCGCCGTAAAGCAGGCCTTATATAGGTAAGGTTAGGTAAGTGGGCAGGTGTAGGGGGATAGAAAACCTCCACACCACACTCAGGTCAGTATAGACCCATTGTGATACCCAAGGGGGGAAAGGAGATAGAAAAAGGAAATCCCTACCTCGTGGAAAAATACCGTCTTGTAAGTATCCTAAAGAAAGAACTAAGTACTCACTGTGTCCTAGATACAAACCATCCAGAGGATTTGATGAAGTTTGCGATGTCATTTATTGGTCTGTTGGACAACTCTTCTAGATCCTCAAAGAAGTATTGTCCAAGGATCTTATTTCTCAAATGATAGAGGCCTGGGCAATGACAGAGAAAGTGGGCGGTGTCCTCCTGAGCCTCCTCGTCGCCGCAGCCTCTACAAAGGTCTTCGCTAGTCACACGTAGTTTTTTCATGTGGTACCGCATGGTGTTATGCCCCGTAATGACTCCAATTAGAGTAGAGAGGGATTTTCTGTGCCTCTGTATGAGTCTATTGGTTCTTACTCTGTCAAAAGCGGGCCACAGCTTTCTCGTGGTGACACAAGTATCTAAACAGGTCCACCTATTGTTAGCCTCCGTTATGGCTTTGTTTCCTGCTACGAGCTTAAGGGCGCAAGGCGGGATGTACACCGAGGGGTCGGATTGGTCCGAGCTTAGTGCTAAGCCACCTCTAGCCAATTCATCGGCTTTCTCATTCCCTGGTATGCCTTCATGACCAGGGACCCAGCAGAGCCTTACCTCGTGCTGTGTTCCAAGAACCTTGAGCTCTTCTCTACAACACTTCACAAGCTTCGATTTTATTTCTATAGCAGATATTGCTTTTATCGCTGCCTGGCTGTCGATGAAAAAGTTGATATCCTCTCGTGGTATTGCTCTCATCGCAGTCTCACGAGCTGCTATTATAACTGCTAGGACCTCCGCCTGGAAAACGCTGCTGTAGTTCGGAAGCCGAGCTGACATGGAGAGGCCAAGCGTTTCAGAGAAGATGCCTGCGCATGCACCTATTTCCATTTTGGATCCATCGGTGTAAACAGCTAAGGATCGCTCGTTAGGCGTTCTGTCATTTTTCCAGTCTTCCCTGCTCGGATAGGTGCTAGAGAATGGTCTTAAGAAGTCTAGGTAAGGCGTTAAGTAGTCTGTATTAGATACACTGCCTAGATATCTCTGCAGGATCGTGGTGTGACCCATTGCATTTGGTCTCCAGCTATCTGTTTGGCTTAATCTTACGGCACTATGGGCTGCCGATACTTGTATAAAGATGTCTAGCGGAAGCAGATTGAGAATGGCCTCGAGTCCTGCTGTAGGTGTCGTTCTCATCGCACTGGTTGTGGCGATGCACGCTAGTCTTTGTACTTTTGTGATAGCAGCTAGGTTATTTATTTTGCTGGCTGCCTGCCACCATACAAGGCTGCCATACGTTAGTATTGGCCTTACTATAGCTGTATACATCCATAAGATGATTTTGGGGCTCGGTCCCCAAGTCTTCCCAAATATTCTATTGCACGAGTAAAAAGCTATCGTGGCTTTTTTGACTCTTTCGTTGATGTTTAGTCTCCAGTTCAGTTTCCTGTCGAGCACCAGGCCAAGGTATCTCGCACTATCGGAGATACTCAGGGGAGTACCCCTTACGGAAGGAGTTACGAATTGTGGAATTATTCTTTTGTTAGTGAATAGTACTAACTCTGTCTTCTGGGGATTAACCGCCAGCCCACATCTCTCGGTCCAGGAGTCAATGATTTCCAGCGCCCCTTCGATTTGTTCGCTCAGGGTCGGGAGAAATTTACCTGTTGCTAGCAGCACAACATCGTCCGCATATGCAATGGCCTTGACGCCGCTGTTTCTAAGTTTAAGAAGGACTTCGTTGAGGACAATAACCCACAGTAGTGGGGATATAACCCCTCCTTGAGGGGTGCCTCTTGAGGCATAGACTTCGAGCTTAGTACCTCCGAGTTCAACTTTGATATGTCTTTCCTTTAGCATATTGACGATCCATTTTATCACAGAATTGTGAATATTAAGGTTCGTTAGAGTTCTATTGACCGCTTCCGTTTTGACATTGTTAAAGGCTCCTTCAATGTCCAGGAAAGCGGCTAGTGTATATTCTGTATTTTTCAGTGATTTTTCTATTGAGCCGACTACACAGTGCAGCGCTGTCTCTACGCTTTTTCCTTTCGTATAAGCGTGCTGCGCTGGGGATATGTCACCTGGGCGTAGTTTACTACGGATGTATATGTCAGCTAGTCTTTCAAAGGTCAAAGGAGGTAAGGCTAATTGGCCTAAAGTCCTTTGCAGTAGTGTGGCTTGCTTTACCGGCCTTGGGTATGAAGACCACTTTGACCTCTTTCCATGATCTAGGTATATACCCCCACATGAGGCTGTTGAGGTACAGTTCTTTAAATACCGGGATGATTGTGGTTATTGTTTTCTGTAGCATGATCGGGATAATCCCGTCTGGTCCTGGGGATCTAAAGGGAGAGCATGATCCGATTGCCCACTCAATTCTTTCCTCTGTGATAAAATCCGTCGGAGTTTCCGTTACAAAACTACTGTTAGTTACGATGTTATTATCTGGATGGGCCGTACAACCCGGAAAGTGCGCTTTTAGCAGGGAGCTAAGCGATTCTCCACAGGTGGGCCTTATATAGAGTCTCCTTGGTTGTTCGAGGTAGACCTTTACTGTTATAATGCCTTATTAGTCCAAAAAAAACAGGGAGTGGCAAAAGTTTGCCATCGTTTGCCGCAATCGTCATTGCGGGCGATTTCGATATACACAATTCGGTGTGGCTTCGACATTCTGGCCAGACAACACCCGAAGGAAGGTATGTTGAGCTTTCCGCTTAGATAAACAATTTGACTCAGCTTGTAAATGAGCCTAAACGTATACCGGACATTGTAAGTCATTCTGCCAACACTCTGGACTTGTTTCTTACTTCACACCCTGATAAATACATCATTGATGTTTTAGCGCCTCTAGGCCGGTCTGACCACAACATCGTATCAGCTAAATTCTCGTATTCTGACCACACAGTTAAAGAAAAAAAGCACAAAAGAAAAGTATGGCGTTACGAGAAATCCAATTGGGACGGCCTTAATAGTTTCTTTAGGAGTTTTAACTGGTCGCTGTGCTTCCTCGATAGCGACGTGGATGCCGCCGCTGATATGATTACTGACACCATCGTCTTAGGTATGGATGCCTTTATTCCTAACAGAACAAAAAGCATCAAACCTAAGGCTAAATCGTGGTTTGACCAGAGCTGCAAAGAGGCTATCAGGGTGAAAGAGGTAAGTTTTCGGTCTTATAAAGCCAACAAATCTGAGGAAAACCGAAAGAAGTTTAAACAAGCCAGAAATGACTGCAATGCTCATATTCGACGTGTAAAATTCTTATATGACCAAAAATTGAGGCAAACAATTCTACAATGTCCCAAAGGTAGTAAACATTTTTGGTCATTCGTCAAAAATATTAAAAATTCTGCCTCGCCCGCCATCCCAACGCTCATGTATAATGACATTCCAGCTGTCAGCTCCTTAGACAGAGCCAATCTACTTGCTGCTCACTTCGCAGCGAACTCCACCCTGCCAGATAGTACTCTGTCTCCACCTGTACTTGAGAGCGTCGAATTTTCCATGGGACAAGTCCACTTTCGCTCTCGTACAGTTGCAGGAGTACTCAAAGGTCTGAACATACACAAATCCGCTGGTCCAGATGGTATCTCCCCCATAGTTCTGAAGAGGTGTTCTTCCACGCTCGCAAAACCTCTGCGTAAGCTTTTCTGTTTGTCCTACTCTTCTGGGCTCTTTCCGAGAAGATGGAAAACAACATTTGTCCAGCCCGTCCCTAAAAAAGGCGAATCTTCTTCCCCTTCCAATTACCGACCCATTGCACTAACGTCCCTTCTTTCCAAGGTCATGGAAACGCTGTTAAATCGTCAGCTTATGAAATATCTTGATTCACGAAAACTCCTCAATGACCGGCAGTATGGTTTTCGTAGCAACAGGTCCACTGGTGATTTGATGGCATATCTCACCGAGAAGTGGAACCAATGTCTACATCACTTTGGCGAAACAAAGATGGTTGCGCTCGATATTTCTAAGGCATTTGACAGAGTTTGGCATCAGCCTCTTTTGTCGAAAATGCGTGCATATGGCATCGATGAGTCTCTTCTTCAATGGATTAGAAATTACCTTTCGGGCTGTTCAATACAAGTTGTATTGGACGGCTTCAAGTCTGCAGTTCTCCATATAAATGCTGGTGTTCCCCAGGGCTCCGTTTTGTCTCCGACTCTCTTTCTCATTTTTATAAATGACCTCTTGTCTGCTACTTCTAATCCAATCCATTCCTTCGCTGATGACAGTACTCTCAGTTTTTCATATTCGTTCCCTAGCTCACGTCCCTGCTCTTCGGCCGTAGAAGAGGAATGACATCGTATGTTAAACACATTAAATTCCGACCTGGACAGCATAACCAAATGGGGTTCAATCAATACAGTGGAATTTAATGTATCCAAAACTCAATGCTGTCTTCTGTCTCTCAAGCGAAACCAAAACCATCAATCATTATCCATGAATGGTACTTGTATCGCTGAATCTGAAAGAGTTGCCATTCTCGGTATGTGCATCAATAACCGTCTTCGATGGAACGATCACATATTCGAAGTCGCCAAAAATGCTGCAAGATGTCTAGGATTCCTTAAGCGGTGCAAAAAATATTTTAACCCGTCTGATCTGGCCTCCATCTATAAGGCATTCATCCACCCAAAGCTGGAGTATAACGCCCACATCTGGTCTGGTGCACCCAAGACCGTTCTGCACATTCTAGATAGGGTACAGAACCGCGCGTTAAAACTAATAGGTGATAGAGACATTGTGAACTCAATAGTCTCATGAACATCGTAGAAATGTCTCATGTCTTTCCCTTTTTTATCGCTCCTTTTACAAAAAATGCTCCAGCGAAATAGCCAGCTGCAGTCCTCCCCTTCAAAACTTCACTCGCAATACGCGTCATGCTTCGAATGCACATCAGTTCACCCTCAAGCCCAACTTCGGACGTACTGTCAAATATAGGGATTCGTTTATAAGCCGAACAACACGTTTGTGGAACGATCTACCAGCCTCTGTGTTTCCTCATCATTACAACCTACAAACATTTAAAGCCAACGCAAACCGGCATCTCCTCTGTCTCTTTCCCCCCTTTTCCCAACCGCCCGTGCCCTGAGAACCAGTATAAGGGTATTAATAATCCCTTTGGCACACGCTAATTATAAAAAAAAACAAAAAAAAAGTTGTTCTTCGCTTGATTTCTACGCTGATGTTGTTGTGAGAGTTAATAGCAGAGCCAAGGTAGACAAACTCCCTTACTACCTCGAAGTTATAGTTGCCCATTGTGACGTTCTGTCCAATTCGTCGGTGTTGATTGTCCCTTGTTGACAGGGTATTCTTAGTTTTGCCCTCGTTCATGGCGAAACCCATTTTGGCCGCTTCTGCTTCAATGCTTGCAAACGCACCGGTGACAGCCCGCTGAGTTCTTCCAATAATGTCAATATCATCGGCGTATGCAAGCAGTTGTACAGATTTTGATAGATTGTGCCTTTGGTGTTGACTTATGAGTTCCGCACAATCCGTTCAAGTACAATATTAAAGAAGTCACATGACAGCGCGTCACCTTGTCTAAAACCTTTTCTGTCATCGAAAGTCTTGGTGAGGTCATTACCGACCTTGATGGAGCAGCGATCGTTCTCCATCACCATGCTGTACAGATGGACAAGTTTCGCAGGGATGTGAAAACTAGACATGGCTCTATATAGTTCTTGTCTATAGATGCGGCCTTAAAATCGATAAAGAGATGATAAGTATCGATTTGGACTTCTTTCAGAATCTGCCGAAATGTGAAGATTTAATCGATGGTGTCCTTTCGTGGCTTGAAACCCCACTGATAGGGTCCAATTAGGCTGTTGATGAAAGGTTTCAGGCGTTCATACAATATCGCGGAAATGATCATGTACCGTAAACTGGGGTTACTTTGTGCCAGGTTTTGATGTTTTTTGTAAAAAACTTTTATTTCCTCATGAAAGAAACAAAATAAGGTATACCATTTTTATCTTAAGCATTAAGCAATGAAGGAAACGTTCTCAAATTAACGAAAGGGCTTACGATTTTTAGCATATAAGCCTTCAAAGTGTGGCACAAAGTTACCCCACGTTTGGGGTAACGAAATCCTTTGGTAATCGTGTCCAAATGTAAGTTTGGTTCAATTTTACCCCATTTACCATTAAAACACATGATAACAACATTTTTTAAACAAACAAGTGAAGGATTTTTATTTACGAAAAAAAAAGTGAAAGCGTTAAAAAAAAATGTTTAATAAGATATTTCGGGGACGCTATAAAGACCCCTTTTAGATACCAATTTAGGTTCATTAATCACCACAATTACGTTTTTGATATCATACCAAATTTCATCCTTATGGTGCGGCCATTTCCAAAATAGTCTACTTTTTGTCATGGTGCTAACTAAGAAAGTGTTACCATCAATCGCATTAATTTTGCCTGGACACTGATGTCCATCGTATAGAACCAGGATGTAATCGGTCACTTTAAAAGAACAAGCCTTTCGCCGCCTGGATGATGGCCCGGCAGTTGGATTGTCAGGATCAGATTCCTCAATATCAGAGCCCGCAACTGGATCGTCAGGATCAGATTCTACAGCAAAACCGCTACAATCACTTTCTCGGAGCGAATATGCATCCATATCACTTTCTTTCGAAGTGGAACTTAAAGCACACTTCTCTTTGGGACTCTTTTTATTTTGTTTCTCATCTGAAACCACCAAGTCCTTAACGACTATGCTCTTTCCTGGAGCCACATTCAATCGTTTTCGTCTTTTTATCTGCCTAGTTTTTGTGATATCATCTCTTTGGGTTTGCAAAAACTCAATAAAGGAGTCAGCTAATATGCCTTCCAATGGAAGGTTTGCTTCCAGAACATTTTTAGGCAATCGGACAAGAACAATGTTTCTATTAAGTGGATAAATACCACACTTACGAAAGTCAGACTTTAAGCTTTCTGGCCCATTTTGCTCCAATTTTTGAAACAATTGCTCCAAAAGACCCGGTCTTCCTTTGGAATTGTATTACATTTCTTGCCATATTCTGTTGTCTGTTAAGATTTTACGCCATTCCCCTTTAACAGGTCTAAAATAAGCCACGTCCAAAGGCTGTAACAAATGGGTCGCGTTAGGTGGCAATGCAACAAAGGCGATGTTATTATTTTCGCAGGATTGTATCACTTCCATATTTAAGTGTGAACTTAAATTATCACCAATCAATACTTTTTTGCCATTTTGTTTTTTTAAAATAGGAAGCATTAGCATCGTGAACCAATCTTCGAAGCTTTGACCATCGAACCAGCCCGATTTACTGCAATTATAACGCGCCTTATCGGGACCACCTTCTATCCAAGAATGCCACAACTTTTGTGATTTATAGTTTACATAAACTGTGGCTACCTCACCTGCTGCATTACCACATACCATAATGGAAGTACATGGTTAGTAGAGTTCCTTATAATTTCAGGATATTTGGTTCCTCTTCTTACCAATACTTTTTTCGATCCTGGATCATCTACAAAGATTTATTTCGTCGTAGTTCCATATGTTACTTGCTGGAATGTTATCAAGCTCTGTTTGCAAATGGTCAAAATACTTATTCATTATTTCCTCGTCGATTCCAGTTCGAGTTCGTGAAATATTTTTTGCAACCCTATGCGCTAAAATAGATTTGTGTCGGTCCATAAATGATTTTGTCCATTCAATGCCAGGCATGTTATTCCGGAAACGAGTTTCTTTCCTCCCTGATTTGTCCAAATAGCTCTTGACAATTCGTCTTAAATCAAGAGGAGTGACTGGAAAACCATAAGTGGATGTAGCAATAATGTGCTTAATAAATCCTGACTCTTCTTCGGCACTGAAAACGGTTGGACGTCCCGGAACATTTGAATGAGCATCTTTTAATTTATTCATTAGAGTATTCCTATGAATACCGTACTTCTCGCTCGCTTTTCGAATTGAAATTCTTCCACTTCGGACTTCCTGCACGGCATTTTTCAATGCTTCCGGTGTGAAATTTCGGTAGGGCCGTCCTACTATCTTTTTTATATACATTCGAGACATTTTGGCTCAAGTGTTGAACCTTCAAATTTTAAATTAAGGGTTACTTTGTACCAATCGCATGTCATTATTCAAAAACATAAAGACAAAGAAATCAATGATTACTCGATAATTACTGGAAAGCTTTTCCAGCAGTCTTGCAAAGTGAAAAAATGTGCATATTTTATGTAAAAGTGTTGGTAAAGTGAAATTGAATGTAAAAAAACACGGTTGGCACAAAGCAACCTTGCAGGCACAAAGTAACCCCAGCTTACGGTATGCAATGTTGTGGCGACTGAAGCCCTTATAATTGGAGTAGTTGAGTGTGGGTCTCCTTTCTTGTGGATCGGAAAAATGATCCATTCATCAGGCATACACTCGTCTGACCCAATCTTAGAAATAAGTTGGTGTATGCTCTCTACCAATTCATTACCAGCTGCTTTAAAGAGTTCGGCCGGTAAGCCGACAGGTTTAGCAGGCTTGTTTGATTATATATACAGAACACTGGAGGCATGTCTTGCGTCGATCGCAATTCCATTTTCTATACAGATAATGCTGTAATATTAGCTAGCGTTAAAAGGCTGAATAATGCTCTTAATCAAATTAAAATTAAGGAAAAATGCAACATAACTTGCTTCCGGAATGCCAGTGCACGTGATAGTAAACGAAAGCAAGAATTCCTTTTTTTTCCCCATACACTTCTTGAAAAGTCATGGGAAATTCATTCAGATGTGATATACTTAAGTATCGTACATGCATAAACTATTTACTATAAAGACTGTCATGACTCAGGCAATAAAAATAAATATAAAATTTTTATTATTTTTTTGTCTTCTTTTTTAACGATTTTTTTTTCCTTTTCAAAAACATTTGATGGACGGGTACAAAAAGAAAACACAAAAGTTCAGAAGCTTTGTTTATTTATTTACATTCGGCTTTAGGGGGTAAAACTTGAGCGTCAGAAAAAAAAGCTTTTTTTTTTAAAGAATGATAAACTTTGTACATTGACGAAAATACATACAGATGTAGCACATGCAGATTGTATTTAATTTAAAAATATATTCTTTTTATTGCCAATTTCGTGATCAACAAGAGAAGCGAAAGAGAGCGAAATTTGGGGGAACAAAATATTTAATCATACATGAACCATAAAAAGGAAAATACAAGGAATGCCGTGCAAGTCATATCAGTTAGGCATCATTTGTATTTGGGAAGGTCAAACAACAACGAAATAATAATAATCCGGCAACATAATGAAGGCGTGAGAGAGCATTTAGCCTTACTTAGCAGCGGTACTACCTGTGGTCCTGACGGAATTCCTCCCATTGTGATAAAATATTGTTGCAATACTTTGGTATTACTCTTAGCACACTTGTTTCGGGTGACATTAATGCAGAGCACTTTCCCTTAAATTTAGAAAAACTCCTATCATTCCAATTCACAAAAAGGGGAATTGAGGTGAAGTATGTAGACCTATTGTCAAGCTATTATGTCTACCAAGACTGCATGAGGCTATAGGTTGCAAGGATTTTTATTTGGGCATGCATGAGTTTATGAATAGAAGATCCACTGTAACGAACTTATTGGAATTTACATCTTTTACAAACCTATCTGTCGATGAGGGTAGTCAGGTCGACTGACGATTTATGCAGATTTTAGCAAGGCATTTGGCAATCTTTATAACAGCCTAGTAGCTGACATGAGTGTCTCTCTCTCCGTATAAGGTAATATTCGTCACAAAATGCTTTTGTGAAAAAAAAAATAAATAAATAAATAAATGAAAAACATCAGTTTGTACATAATTTTGCTGCTAAAGAACTGTCACATTTGTTTAACATTTTTGCTAGAGTCAATCGGCAAAAGTGTGACTTGGATACACTTTCATTGATTAAGATGTGTTATCATGCTGTTAGGTGTGTTTAGGGAATTCCTGAGTTTGCGATTTTTTTTTATGATTGACAGCAAATAATTGATAGAAAATGTGACACGTTTTGATATACTGATGTTGATAGAGGTAGAACACTGCGCCACCAATAACGGCGTAAATTTATACCTAGAAGTGCTTTAGATAGTTCCTTGCACATTTTAAAAATGTACATGGGAATTTCGAATTTAGACTTTTCAAAGATTTTCCAAACAATGGGAGGAACAGCCAGGACCAAAAGCAAATTTTGTCGACGGGTAAACCAACTTACTAGCCAACTGATACTTCGAAAATACCTGACCTGATAGATTTTTTCGTTGTGAAAGAAATATCTACCAACCAAATAAACGTCGAAGACAGCTTTGATCTGTCGTCTGATCATTCCCCGGTTATTTTAACAATCAGCGAAAAACTAGTCTACAACCTAGAGCCAGCGAGATTAACTGGTCGAACAACTAACTGGGAAGGCTTTAGGAACAAAATTGAAGATAATGTTGAACTAAGCGTTCCACTTACGACACCCTATGAACTTGAGGTTGAAATTGATCGCTTCGTTGAGATCGTGCAGCTCGCCTCTTGGAATAATACGCCCAATCCAAGGAAAACGCCGGACAGATACGGTTTACGATATTCTCCGGAAATAAAAGAATTGGTCAAGGAAAAAAGAAAAGCGCGTAAAAACTGGCAACAGAGTCGTGCTCCACAACATAAAGCACACTTGAATCGTCTGTGCAATTTGTTGAAGAAGACTATTAAGGATTTTAAGAATCGCGTAATAGCCTCTTACCTTGAAAGTTTAACAGCGAAAAAAGATTCCAATTATTCACTTTGGAAAGCTGTAAAAGGCACCAAAAGGCCCAAAGTCCCCGCGCCATCAATCAAATTAAATCAAAATGAATGGGCGAGGGAAGATAAAGAAAAAGCGGATGTCTTTGCGGCCCACCTGGAAGAAACCCTTAAACCGTACGATCGTCAAGTGGTTTACGACAGCCGCAATAGGCTGGATTTACCATCTGACGATTTAATGCTCACAAGTGCAGCGCTAAGGGAACTCACACATGAGATCGAGAATCTAAAACCTAAGAAATCTCTTGCTTATAATTTGATTACCGGAGAAATTCTCAAAGTTTTACCTAGAAAAGCATTGATTAAGCTTCTCCATATTGTAAATGCTGCACTTAGATTAAAACACGTGCCGAGCCAATGGAAAGTTGCGGAAGTCATAATGGTTTTAAAACCAGGAAAACCGCCAAATGAGGTAAAATCGTATAGACCAATTTCGCTTCTTCCAATCATATCGAAAATTTTCGAGAGGATATTATTAAGTCGTCTCCAACCGGTTATAGAAGAAAATAATCTTATCCCTGACCACTAGTTTGGGTTCAGAAGCAAGCATTCGACGATTGACCAGGTGCATAGAATTACTGACGTAATCGAGAAAGCACTTGAAGAAAAAAATATTTGCTCAAGCGTATTTCTTGACGTCTCGCAAGCCTTTGATAAGGTGTGGCATGATGGCTTGAAATGCAAACTACGACAAATTCTCCCTGTATGCTTATACGATATTCTAGAATCATATCTCGGAAATAGACTTTCGTGTTAGACATGGAGTCGAATACTCCGAGTCAAAGAAATTTCGGCCGGCGTACCGCAAGGAAGCGTTCTTGGGCCGCTTCTCTATTTGCTATATACTCGTGATATACCGAACGAAGATGGCACTATCCTTGCTACGTTTGCCGATGGCACCGCTATCCTAGCAGTAGGCAAAACAATCGAAGAAACGACTGCAAAACGCACTGAATAAAGTAAATGAATGGACGAGGGACTGGCGGATCGCCCTCAACGAATCTAAATCTGTTCACGTGAATTTCACTTACAAGAAAACTAATGACTTGCCAATTTTCCTAAACTCGGCCCGAATACCTTTTGCAAACGAGGCCAAATACCTGAGAATGACACTCGACGCAAGGCTGGAATGGAATTCGCACGTGAAAATGAAACGTAAAGAACTCGAAATCAAATATAGAGAAATGTACTGGTTACTCGGAAAACATTCCCAGCTCAGTACTGAGAACAAACTGCTTTTATACAAGCAAGTGCTAAAGCCGTTGTGGACCTACGGTATACAACTTTGGGGTTGTACCAAGAAAACAAATGCAAATATTTTACAAGCTTTTCAAAACAAAGTGCTAAGAGAAATTGTCCAAGCACCGTGGTATAGTAGAAACGACGATATCCACAGGGATGTCGGAATTCCAACAATCGAAGATGAAACCAGAATCTTCGCGAGAAAACATAGAAACCGACTAATCGGACATGTCAACAATACAGTCCTACAAATTTTAGATGAGAGCAATTTATTGCGCCGACTACAAAGAGCGAAACCTTTCGACTTGGCGAGATAATGATTAACCGCGTCTAGATTGCGGAATATGCAGGATCTTTCAGTGGAAAGTAACCTGCCAAACGTTTTTATTTCATGATAGAAAAATTGCTTGATAAGTTAATACTTAGTTGCGATATCTAATAAATTTATATCGAAGGGTGGTGTTTTTTTAGTCAATAAGAATCTGACACTACTATGAGCATGCGCTTGCTATTCTCATAGTGTCTATGGAAGATTTTTCTCCTACCCTCGGAAAAAAAATAAAAAATTTCGCCATATAATCTGATCTATTAATATTTGATGAAACAAACAGAGCGAACTCAAAAACAGTGGAAATAAGCGAAAATAGGCTCATAGGCTTATAAGAACAAACATTTTATGAAGAAGATGCACTTATAAGTATAGAGTTAAATATTTTTAGTTTTTAATGTTGTAAAGCTTCTAAAACTAACGTTCAAGCTAATCGGTATTCCGGTTAGTAAGTGCAGTTCCAAGAAAACACCACTTAATGCGCTCCCGACCCATGAAGAACATCTGTCTTAGATACAGCTTCCTTCCATCGTCGTCAATCCCGGACACGCTTCTTAAAGTTACACAGACCAAGTTGTCTAGCATCAGCGATTACTTGGTCTTTATACCAAAAGTTCGGTTTCGTCATCTCAAACCTGGGAGCTGTGATTCGAAGATTCTCTAAGCTAAAACATTGTTGTTCATTCGCTCAATGTGGCCGAGCCAATGTAGTGAACGTATCTTAGCTTTATGGACTACATCCAGATCTTGGTACAGCTCATAGAGTTCGCCGTTAAATCTCCTACTCCATTCGCACTCCTCGCACACGGGACCTAATATCGAACGAAGTATTTTTCTTCGACGGTTTTACCTACTGCCAAGATAGCAGTGTCGTCGACAAATGTAGCTAGCTCAGTGCCTTCTACTTGCGGTATATCACGGGTGTATAATAGATACAAGACTGGACCAAGAACGCTTCCTTGCGGCACCCCAGCCATTATTTGCTTGAAATCTGAATATTCGTTTCCACATTTGACGCGAAATAGTCTATTCGTAAGGTAGTTCTTCAAAATATTATATAGGTGCTCTGGCAGACCTTGTCGTAATTTAAACTTTAAGCCTTCGTGCCAGACCTTGTCAAAGGCTTGAGAGACGTCAAGGAATACGCTTGAACAAATCTTTTTTTCTTCAAGTGACTTTTCGATTACATGTGTTATTCTATGCACTTGTTCAACTGTAGAATGCTTACTTCTGAATCCGAATTGATGATTCGGAATGAGATGCCTTTCTTTTATTACACTTGGTTTTGTCCTCATTTACTTCAAGACCAACTCGTCTCGCCTAATCTTCAATTGCCGTAAATGCCTCTATGACGGCACGCTGAGATCTCCCAATGATGTCAATATCATTTGCGTACTGGACCAGCAACTGGACGGACTTGTGGAAGAGAGTGCGTTCCATGTTTACGTCTGCTCTGTGCACTATCTGTTTCAGCACGAGATTGAAGAGACCACATGACAGCGCATCTCCTTGCGGAAATCCGGTGCAAGTTCGGAGTAGTTAAGACGGGTTATTTCGAAATTGCACAGAGCATCTCGTATTTTTCAGAGTTACGCGATACGTCTGGATCAGTTTTGTGATCCCGAATTCAGCCATCGCATTGTAGAGCTCAAGATGGTAAATGTTGTCATATGCGGCCTTAAAGTCGATCATTTTTTCCAGGATTTGCTTCAGTGTGAAAATGTTGTCTATCGTCGATCTGGCGGGCCAGAGCCACACTGCTACGTGCCGGTTATTGCGTTGCAAAAGGCTACACAATATTCGATCAAGGTAGTAAGCACCAAGCGGTCGCCAAATGTAGAGGTGGAGATTGGGAGTTGATAGGCCTAAGCTAAGTGAGAACTTTATATTTTGTATGTAATCGCATGCACTACCTTTTGATCACCAGATTCAAAAAAATATTGAACCAATTTTCACATAAGTTTCAAGAGTGTCACTCAATTCACCTTGATTATCCAGTGATACTAGTTACAAAGTTAATTCCAAAATTCAATATGGCAGACGGTGTAAGCCATTTTGTTTGATTTGAAAATATAAACATAGTCTTCTGAGGCCTTAAGCACAATTAAGATGATCCATTTGATGTGCACGAATAAATGCAAAAACTGAAGCTTTTAACTGAAACTGAGACTAAAACTTATGGAATTCCCATCAGTTTCCAGTTCAGCTGTCAGTTAAACCGAAGTGTTAATAAAGGCCCCGGCCCATAGAAGCCGTTGACCCGTCATTCCGTTGAAGGTTGTCGTTAAAGTTGACGTATTGACGGAGAGAACAGTCCCATAGAATCCGTCGCATACGTTAAGCCTGTTTCATTTAGTTGCGCGAAAATTACCAAATAATTACCTATATAAAAAAAAGTTAGTATGGACGACGAATTCTATCTGTAAAGTGCAGGCTCTCTTTAACTCTTTTGTTGGTGGAAAAATATTTCCAATTAAAAGGATTACCTTCTGTACAATTAAAAGTCTCAGCATCTCTGTATTTTCATATTTTTTTTATATAAAACATTAAAACACAAGTTTCGTTTTGTATTTTCCAATTTTCTAAACGCACATAACTTGAAATTTTCCTCTTCCATTCACAAATATTTCAAATTGATTGTCAATATCTCGTCATTCTGACAATGCTTCCACCAATGAAAATGCTTACTCTCAATTTGAGAATGCATTAGCTACAATTTGTGAATGCATGAACTACAATTTGTGAATGCATGAACTACAATTTGTGAATGTGCGAACCTTAAATGCGTGAATGTGTGAAATTGTCAACGAATTAACGGACGGAAAAAATAAAAAAACTAAACCTAATTTCATCCGTTAAAGTTGACGTATCCGTTGATATAGGCCACTTTCATAAGAATGTGTGTATTTTATCTAGGTGGAAGTTAAAAATGACGGAGCAACGGATTCTATGGGCCGGGGCCTTAAGTTTCAGTTCAGTTCTCATTTCCAATTACAGTTGTTGGTGGTTTGTCAAAGCCACGTATTTAAATTTCGGTGCTGATTTTTGAGAACTCAAAGACCGTCACCAACCATGCAATTATAAACTCGAAGCTCCACATCAACTGATGTATCGAAGGACTCCACCATTGCTGGTTACTTTTCCTAATTTTAATAAATTACGATTTTTATATTTGAAACTGCACTTACCTTATACTTTCAATTTCACTTCTACACCGATGGATTCAAAACTAACGACGAGGTAGGGGGAGTCTCCGATAGGCTTAAGCTCAGTCTCTCCTTCCGCCTTTCAAATCATTATATCGTGTTCCAGATGAAAATAATAGCGATTAAAGAAATCTTATCTTGAAAAACGTGATATCCGCTAAAGATATCCACATCGTTTCTAACAGCCAAGTACTAATCAAGTCCTTGGAATTGCCCCTCTTAATTCAAAGATAGATCTTGATTGGCGATCTCCTCCCATAGAGATAAAGGAGCAGTTTCATATTCACTTTTGTTGAATGCCGGAGCATAGAGATATTTCAGGGAACTGTAAGGCTGATGAACTCACCAGACATGGAGCAATAATGCCCATTTTACCAGGTAAAGGTACCTTAGATATACCAATCGCTAAATGCAACAAAGCTTGGTGTGCACTCAAACGATTTCTGTAGAAGCTGTACAGACGAAGTGGAGAAGGAAACTATTCTCAACCTTCTTCGTACCTGCCCTGCTCTTTCCTATAAAACTTCACTTACGATCTTCTGACTACAAGGCGCTTAAACGTCATTATAATCACTTCTAATGTTAGTTTGCTCTCTGTATATCTAATGCTTTTAATATTCTAGCAGCTACCTTTTGACTCCATTTTCAACCGCAACAATACTTACCTTATCTAGGTACTGTGGTGGTGGGTTATCGAAAATATGACAAATCTTGGACGTATTCGCCTTAAATGCTTCTATTCATAAAAAATAATTGAAATTGTTTTTTGTATGCATGCCATATTCAAACACGGTGCCTATTAAAAATCTTCCGAACGAGCCGTATTGAGAGTTCATAAAAATATCTATAATTTTTGGATTTTTCTACGTCGCTAGATTTCTTCAAACAATTGCAGCATACACTGTGTTGTGTAAATTTCCCAAGGGTAGAACACCTGTCTCAGTCAGACTTCCATTAAACCAATTTCTTTCTATCAAATGAATAATATAGAGGCAAGTATCCACTTATACCCCACCTCCAGTACAATTTTTATCTAACCTCAATTCAACCCTACCAATCTTTTATTTAATTTTATTTTAATCATAAAATACTAGGATTTTGTATATGAACGAAACGCTATCCACGTAACTACCTAAACCCTACCGACGTACAATCCAATTAAATATAATCCCACAAAGTAGAGTCCAAGGTTTTTGTACGCAACCAACAACAACGTACCTTTTTCTCATTTAATATGAAGGGATGAGTAAAATCCCAATTGAATCACAAAGAGAAAGAGCAAAGCCAGTCATCAATTTTAAAGTAATTACGAAAAACAAAAAAAGCGCTTACGGCAAAGAATACTTCAACTCAGAATTCCATTGAAGTTTGCTCTTTCCACGAATTGAATTAGACCCTCCAATTGGCATAATTGACAATAGGCAACTTTCACATACAAAAGATTTTCTGGAAACCTCTCAAAACTTCAAAGCAAACAATTCCCCTGAACTGGACGTCATCTCCCGTAAATTAATCTTCGATCCAAAAACATCCCCAATTCGTGCAACTCAATTGCATCAATTGTATAGGTACATTCCAATTAACGTAGTTCCGCGTCTAAATTAAACTATCGAGCGCGATGTAAAAATTCCTCTATCATGACGCACAGTTTTCACCCAAAAAATTGTCCCACCACCTACAACCGTCCATCTGCATCATCACACAAACAACCGTGTATCATTCAACCAAAAAGTGTTTTGTATTGCTCGTCTAAAAATATCCGAACCAACATTCTAGTCAGAAAAAATATCCATCGACAACGACATAATCACATATCATGACAGTGTGACAGTGTGGCCAGTGTTTAAACAATTAAGAAGTGTCAGCGCCATCCATAGTTAAACAGATAAACTAAATCAATTTCAGAGTTTTTGGTCAAATTCCGTCATCACGTGAATTGCCAGAATTTGTGTTGATGAAAATATTTTCATCCACCAAACGTATGGCGTATACGTACCTTTTTTTGTTGTATATTTTTAGCGTTGCTGTCATTTTCAATTCCAACACGTTTTAGTCGAGAAACGTCAATCAAATTGTAACATTAAGTCGTGGTATTCTGGCATCTGTCCAAAAATAACAGTGAAGATTATCTCTTCGGATTTTTTTTTTCGTCGTGTCTAAAAACACTATTCAACTTTCAAGATAGTGAAAAACATTGTTTTAACGTGTGGGATCTGAAAATAGAAATACAGTGACAACAACAGACAACCCAATTAGCCGAATGCAGTCCTTTTGCACAGTTTCATGTTGTTTATGTGTGACTGTCAAAAGATGTCGCGCGCGTTTCAGTGGCAATGGAATGTATCGTGCTTTGCATTGAAAAATGCTTCATCTTGTTGTTGTTGCATCGGGAATTGCACAATATTGTTGTTTTTCTCTGCGAACTGCACTGAGTTACGTTTCTTAGAATTCTGATATTCACAGAGTCATGCAGTGTCATTGGACGGGCTAAGTATCTTCTATCGATGATACGGGAAAATTTCATTCGTCACTTTCGCTGTAAATATGAAAAACAGAATTTTAAATGACAACTAACAACAAATGTTTGGTTTTATGTGCAATTTACCTGTCGTTGTATATTTTTATAATGAGGGGGCGTATGAGTAATTTTTTTTTCGACACTCAAAATAAATTATGAAACTGTATGGGACTTTGGTTTAGTTGAATATGTATACTTTTGTAGTGTATGGCGAGGTTTGAGTTCAAAGACGCGGTGTTGTTGATGTTTTTCAATAAAGCTTGGAATAATGGCCACAAAGGCATGTCGGAACTTTTTTATAGTTTTTTTTTATTTTTAGAAGTCGGTAATTAGCACTTTAAGTAGTAATCGTTTGTTGCTTCACTTTACAAATTTAATTTACCTTTCAGTCTTGGGTGAGCCTAAGACAACTGCCAGCAGACACTTTGTATCTTTGGATGATTTATATGCCTATGGCATGAGGTGATCGGGGGAAAAATACTGCGAATCAGAAGCAAAGACAAGAATAATAAAAATCTTCCCTGTTATCCCAGTTATATTATAAATTAAACTTCTCAGTTATCTGGACGCTACTCGCGGAATTTTTTTGAAACATAAACATCTAAGTTTCAAACCACTACGCCAATCATTCTCTCTCTCCTTATCGTTTCCAACGCCTGCACCGTGTAGAACATTTTAGGGGTAATCATAGCCCCTGGAGTACGCGCAAATTATAAAAAAAATATCTGTAGTTATACTAGCATGATAAATACGTAGTACATTGTCATATCAAATAAATCTGTTTCATACATACAGGCGACTACTAAAGCGGAGACTGCTTGCCTTTTTTTTGTAATTTTCCGCGCACTCAATGGGGTCTGAATACCCTTAACCTGTTTACACACAGTGCGGGCGTTGGAAAGGATAGAGAGAAAGAAAGATTGGTGTAGTGGTTTTTTGAAACTCAGATGTTATGTTTGAGAAAAACTCCGGGGATGGTGTCCAGATAACGGGTGAGATTTTTTTTATTTTTGTCTTTACTTCTGATTCACATTTTTTTTTTTCTTTTTCGCCTACCTGGAATCATAGGCATATCAACCCAACAGAGCGAACAATTTTTCCAGCCATATGACCAACCTATTGCCAGTGTTATGCCTTCGCAGTAGTGTACACACAAGCTTTCGCAATTGATCAGACTGACTCTGTATTTCATGAGAAATAAATTAATGCTTGCTGACATCGGGATTTGAACCATTAACTATTAGGGTGGCAATTGATGACGTAACCACTACACCATCACCACCCCTGCCTGTGGTTGGAACCCCAGCTGACTTTGTGGGAGGTCTGGTGTTAAAACATGGAACCACCTATCATAAGGCGATTGATATTGCAGAAACCCACAAATCTTTCGCCGTTGTCATTGCGGTTGCCTAGTCCATGCTTCCCGCTAACACGTATGAGCCCTTCGTTGTCGTTGCCTGCCTTGGTATTCAAATATCTCATTACTAAGACAATGTCTCCAACTGGTATTGTGTTGAAGACGGCACGGCGCTTAAAAGCTCTCCTTCTCATCTTCAGACGAGCCATCCATTGACGCATAACACTATAATAGAGGAGCGTCTTCACATTCCGGATTCCTATCTTTGTCCAAGTATAATAGCCGAAAGTTGTCAACATGAGATTATTTCTTATCCAAGTCCTAGTGTTGATTTCTATACTGAGCAGGGTTTGGTAACGCAGATTGTTGGCCCACGTTACCTAGTCTAGAATTAAGGCTCTAGCAGACCGGAGTGGACCTGGGTCTCAACCAAAATTGCAGGAGTCCATAAACGTAATTGAAAGAAATCACCTACTTATAGCTATGAAAAGCTGTGAAATTCCCAATTTTCCAGTCTAGTGGTCTAGATGTGCTAGAGGTGCGTCATCTTTCTTTAAAAAAATATATTTTAGCAATAATTATCGACCGCACATATGATTTATTCAAGCATTTATAGTATGAAGCCTTTCAATACAGATCGGTGATTCCCTCTGAAAGCCCGAAAGGGAAACCATGATCTTGCTGACACTGAGTTGAACTTTACAATCGATGGGAACGCGGTTTGAGTGGCGGATCCAAGTCTCGTCACAATGCAATGGAAACTTTTGTTCGAACTGATCATGCATTCTAGGTAGGTAGGTAATGTGGCGGTCCAAAAAGAACCCAATAAGCGCTTAAAGTGCGCCGTTTTGTTACCACTTACTCGTGTCTACCTGTTGTAGTGGTTAGTTAAAGATGATGTTAAGTTTAAAGTGAGTGAGTGCTTTGTTGATTCAATTCAAACCGGCATTGCTCTACCAGTTTTGAAGAGATGCAGACTGCATCAATGGCCTTGATGGCAGCCTGGCTATCCGAAAAAATAGCGATATTGTGATTAGATGTTGGAAGATTGTTTAGCAGGCGGCAGGCTTCTCGAATCGCAAGAAGCTCCGCTTGGAAAACGCTAGCAGAGTCTGGGAGACGGAAGGACCTTGATATATTCAGCTGGTCAGAGAAGATGCCTGCGCCGACTCCGCAGTCCATCTTCGAACCGTCCGTGTATATCCCTATATCATAATTGCAGGTAACGCTTCCGTTCTTCCATTCTTCTCTGGAAGGGAATTTTGCTAAGAAGGATTTTCTGAAGTTGAGTTTGGGTATCGTGTAGTCGGTAGAGGGCGCAACCAGTTCACTTGGAATCGTCTCCAGGACCTTGCCGTGACCATATGGCCTTGTGGTCCAGCATGCATATTCCCTGAGCCGGACTGCGCTGCATATAGCTGTGTCTATGATGTGTAGTTCGAGAGTGATCAGATGCAAGATTACACTGAGAGCATCTGTTGGACAAGACCTCATTGCTCATGTGATACCCACGCACGCCGATCTCTGTACTTTTTTTATTCTGTCGATATTGTACTTTTTGCTCAAAGCTGGCCACCAAACGATAGCGCCGTAAGTAAGAATTGGACGGCACAACGGCTGTGTACATCCAAAGGGTCATCTTTGGCTGGAGTCCCCATTTCTTACCGAATGTTTTATTACAGGCATAGAAGGCTACGCTTGCCTTCTTAATTCGCTGTTCTATATTGGGTTTCCAACTAAGTTTCGGGTCTAGAACCGTGCCTATGTATTTTGCACTGGAGCAAAGCGATAGAGGCTCACCATCTAGTTTGGGGGGGGGGGGGGTGACTGCCGGTACATTGGTTTTAGTGGTAAGCAGCATCATTTCAGTCTTCTCCGGATTTACTCCGAGGCCACAGCTCGTAGCCCATGAGTGTACCTTATCCAGAGCCCTCTCCATGAGTTGACTTATCGTGGAGGGGAACTTTCCTGATACTAGTATAACCATGTCATCCGCGTACGCAACCACCTTAAAACCCTCCCTATCAAGTCGCACCAAGATTTTATTGATCGCCATTAACCAGAGCAGGGGGAAGATGACTCCGCCTTGTGGAGTTCCTCTGTTAACAGTCTTAGTTGTACTACTGTTGCCTAGTGTTGCATGGATTATACGAGTACTGAGCATAGAAACTATCCATTGGCTAATAAAGCCTTCTACACCTAACTCGGTGAGAGATTCCTGAATAGATTCAGTGTAAATGTTGTTGAAGGCTCCTTCTATATCAAGAAATGTGGCGAGAGTATATTCTTTGTAGTGAAGAGTGTTATCCACTGTACGCACGACCTAATGAAGAGCAGTTTCTGTGGACCGCGCTTTGAGATACGCATGCTGGGATTTCGACAGTGGAGAACTCAGGTTATCGCATTCTAATACTGTCCATGTATTTATTCTCCAAGCATGTCTAATGGGGATTATTTTTCATTCATGGAACTAAGAAATGTTCTTGTCAATAATTATTTTCCCAGTTGTGGTGCGGTAGAAAAAGCATTCTTAAGGAGAACAAATGCCGATCTGGTATACCAGCATTGGACTACTGAGTGCGAAACTCGAAGCCGTCGATCGTTGTCCTTATTACGTTTCTTTTGCCTATTTCGGCGATGTTATGATCTGAAAACAAGCGATCATAGCCCTCCCACTTCACTGTATTTCTACTGATCCGCCTGTAGGGTTCACCTATCCTTATTACGTTCGATGAGGTTGAAAGATTCAGTAAGTCAATAGAATCCAAATGATTGGTGTATTAGTTCTATAGTCGGTTCGGTAGCCTGTGTACAGTCCATTTCTTGGGAAGAAAACGCAGGTTACCTAGCTCATATTCTTTCAATTTACATAGGGAGATGGAGAAGTTGTCGGCCTTAAGACAATTTTTTATTAAAACTCTTATCTCCTCGAAATCTCCCCGAACTTCAAAACATTTTTCAAATCGTTTTTTCAATGTTACTATTCTTGGAAAATACCAGTTAGGTTAGGTTAGGTAAGTGGGCAGGTGTAGGGGGATAGAAAACCTCCACACCACACTCAGGTCAGTATAGACCCATTGTGATACCCATGGGGGGAAAGGAGATAAAAAAGGAAATCCCTTCCTCGTGGAAAAATACCGTCTTTGTAAATATCCTAAAGAAAGAACTAAGTACTCTATGTGCCCTAGATACAAACCATCCAGAGGATTTGATGAAGTTTGCAATGATAGCCTGGGCAATGACAGAGAAAGTGGGCGGTGTCCTCCTGAGCATCCTCGTCGCCGCAGCCTCTACAAAGGTCTTCGCTAGTCACACGTAGTTTTTTCATGTGGTACCGCATGGTATTATGCCCCGTAATGACTCCTATTAGAGTAGAGAGGGATTTTCTATGCCTCTGTATGAGTCTATTGGTTCTTACTCTGTCAAATGTGGGCCACAGCTTCCTCGTGGTGACACAAGTATCTAAAGAGGTCCACCTATTGTTAGCCTCCGTTATGGCTTTGTTTCCTGCTTCGAGCTTAAGGGCGCAAGGCGGGATGTACACCGAGGGGTCGGATTGGTCCGAGCTTAGTGCTGAGCCTCCTCTAGCCAGTTCATCGGCTTTCTCATTCCCTGGTATGCCTTCATGACCAGGGACCCAGCAGAGCTTTACGTCGTGCTGTGTTCCAAGAACCTTGAGCTCTTCTCTACAACACTTCACAAGCTTCGATTTTATTTCTATAGCAGATATTGCTTTTATCGATGCCTGGCTGTCGATGAAAAAGGTGATATCCTCTCGTGGTATTGCCCTCATCGCAGTCTCACGAGCTGCTATTGTAACTGCTAGGACCTCCGCCTGGAAAACGCTGCTGTAGTTCGGAAGCCGAGCTGACATGGAGAGGCCAAGCGTTTCAGAGAAGATGCCTGCGCCTGCACCTATTTCCATTTTGGATCCATCGGTGTAAACAGCTAAGGATCGCTCGTTAGGCGTTCTGTCATTTTTCCAGTCTTCCCTGCTCGGATAGGTGCTAGAAAATGGTCTTATGAAGTCTAGGTAAGGCGTTAAGTAGTCTGTATTAGATACACTGCCTAGATATCTCTGCAGGATCGTGGTGTGACCCATTGCATTTGGTCTCCAGCTATCTGTTTGGCTTAATCTTACGGCACTATGAGCCGCCGATACTTGTATAAAGATGTCTAGCGGAAGCAGATTGAGAATGGCCTCGAGTCCTGCTGTAGGTGTCGTTCTCATCGCACTGGTTGTGGCGATGCACGCTAGTCTTTGTACTTTTGTGATAGCAGCTAGGTTATTTATTTTGCTGGCTGCCTGCCACCATACAAGGCTGCCATACGTTAGTATTGCCCTTACTATAGCTGTATACATCCATAAGATGACTTTGGGGCTCGGTCCCCAAGTCTTCCCAAATATTCTATTGCACGAGTAAAAAGCTATCGTGGCTTTTTTGACTCTTTCGTTGATGTTTAGTCTCCAGTTCAGTTTCCTATCGAGCACCAGGCCAAGATATCTCGCACTACTGGAGATACTCAGGGGAGTACCCCTTACGGAAGGAGTTACGAATTGTGGAATTATTCTTTTGTTAGTGAATAGTACTAACTCTGTCTTCTGGGGATTAACCGCCAGCCCACATCTCTCGGTCCAGGAGTCAATGATTTCCAGCGCCCCTTCGATTTGTTCACTCAGGGTCGGGAGAAATTTACCTGTTGCTAGTAGCACAACATCGTCCGCATATGCAATGGTCTTGACGCCGCTGTTTCAAAGTTTAAGAAGGACTTTGTTCCGGACAATAACACACAGTAGTGGGGATATAACCCCTCCTTGAGGGGTGCCTCTTGAGGCATAGACTTCGAGCTTAGTACCTCCGAGTTCAACTTTGATATGTCTTTCCTTTAGCATATTGACGATCCATTTTATCACAGAATTGTGAATATTAAGGTTCGTTAGAGTTCTATTGACCGCTTCCGTTTTGACATTGTTAAAGGCTCCTTCAATGTCCAGGAAAGCGGCTAGTGTATATTCTTTATTTTTCAGTGATTTTTCTATTGAGCCGACTACACAGTGCAGCGCTGTCTCTACGCTTTTTCCTTTCGTATAAGCGTGCTGCGCTGGGGATAAGTCACCTGAGCGTAGTTTACTACGGATGTATATGTCAGCTAGTCTTTCAAAGGTCTTTATTACAAAGGAGGTAAGGCTAATTGGCCTAAAGTCCTTCGCAGTAGTGTGGCTTGCCAGTTAGAATCTTTGTCTTTAAAGCAAACTCAAAAGAGGGCATGGACCTCTTCATTAAACGAAATTTGATTGCATTTGAACTCTCTTTTCAGTTTCGGGGACCAAAAACTAGTCACTGAGCGTCCATAAGATACCATATTCCAGTGAACAATGCGTTGTTAACTGGTGCGTTGTCGTTGTCTAAAGAATATTACTGCACATTGTTCATAGTAGTCGCCAGCGATCGTGGTTGCATGCTGCCAATAATCAATCAGTAATATTTTCTCGCCATCCCAGAAAACGAAGGTCATGATCCTGCCGGCACTATTTTGAGCCTTAAACTTGATGCGGGCATGGTATCTGTTGCGCTGTCACTGCATGCTTTGTTGTTTTGTCTCGGGGTCGTAATGCAATGCATTGGTTTTTTTTTTTTTTTAATTTGATCTTGCACATTTCGAGGAATTTATTCCAGTCATTGGTGCTTGTTTTCGCCCATCAGCATTCTAGGCACCCAACGGCAACTAACCTTGTCCATGCTCAAATTTTCATGCAAGATCAGTAATGCGCTTTCAGTTGAGATGTTTACCATCTCAACCAAATATTTCTTAGTCATCCAATTGTTCTTCATGATATGGTATTCAAATTTTTCAATGATGTCATCACTAGTAACCTTGACTGGGCGTCCACTGTGAGAGTCGTCGTCTTGTGACTCTCTCTCGCACATGGATTGGAGTGTCAACAATTTCAAAGTTGAAAACAATGAAGGGACATTGGTCCCATAAATAGTCCACAAGGGCTCATGGATTTCTGTTGGATGTTCCCCACTTTTATCAACTTTCCGATTGGAGCGCCCTCTCTTCGTTCGGCTGATAACTTCCTTACGTACATTCCCCTGACAACCAGACTGGCATTGGCTGGATATTAATTGTTTTTTATCAAAGTATGTGACTGATGTATTTATATCTCGACTTAGATAAGATTCTATTATGTCTAACATACCCAAGTTTGTGATATAGTCATCACTCATTAATTCATTCGCCTACTGTATGAATATTTTGCTAACCACTGTTTGTGAAGCACAACTGATAAAATGTCCGCGATAAAACCATGTCAAACCGGCCAGATGTGAATGAATCTCATTTCAATGTGTTTTTTTTTTTTTTTTAATTTTATCCTGTTTGTTATTTTGTTATGGAGCAAAAAAAATCGTAGTTACGTTTAGCTTCGTTTTTTGGTCTTCAGTTTGTTGTCATTCGAAAGCGAACACATCATGTTGTTGATCTGCAAACTGCGGTGTGTATCTATTTTTAGATACATAAACAAATTACAAAAAAAAATAAATAAAATACAAAACGAAACGTTTCGCAATCTAAAAACGTGCTTCATGTCACACCCCTAACTCTTAAAACATTTTCTAGTGCAATTTATTGTATATTTACACTAAACTGTTCGTAGATGTCGTGCTAAATTGCACCCGACAGATACCTACTAATTGAGTGTTTTTCTGTGTATCTAATTCTCGATCAGCTGGCTCAGAAAAAAAAGCTCACCGATGGAGCTTTCGTTTTTTATTTTTTTTTTGTATCTGCGCGCGATCGAGTTGAAGAAAATAATCAGAACAACATTCGGCGGTTGATGGTTGTATCGTTTTTTTTTTTTTTTTCTTTTTATTATTTACTTCGGGGCCTTGTTAGGTTTATCTCGATGCGGGTTGTTCTCACTGATCATTGAGGTACCTACTCTACCCCCAAAATGTATCTCACACAGGAATGCGCAAAGTGTAATAAAATGGCAACGTTTAGTGGCTGTTTATAAATAAATAAATAAATTCATCGTTGTCGGTTGTCGTGAAACGAGTTATTTTATTGAAAATCTTTTTTTTTTCGCAGAGTGAACATTAATTGAATTATTATTGATAAAAAATTAAATAGGTGATAATTGAAAGTGAGTAGTTGTGATGCTGCTGCAGTGGTGGTGTTGCCTCTAAATGGAGTGTTATTGTGTACCAATTGCATCTTAACAAGGAAAAAAGTGGCAAAATTATTATAAAAAGTGTAAAAGAGGAAAAATTATACAAAGTTTGTAAAAAAAAAAAGCAAAAATGGTGGGAAAAATTCTCACACTTCGTGCAGATTTGGATAATTTCAGTCGACGCAGTAGTGTTTATGTGAATCCAGAATGTGATAAATTTTTCGAACTACCACCATATATTGCCGCCAGTTCAAATGATTTAACAACAAAATGCCAGTGTTGGCAATTGAGCTCAGGTAAATAGATAAACAAATTTTTTTTTTATATAAAAAATTTCGCGAAAGGTTATTTCAATGGCAATCCAAATGTTTATGTATTTTTTTTTAATTTTCGGGTCGTTGGAGCCATATGGAAGGTAGGGGAGTGCTAATGTTGTTTATATGATTTTTTCTAATTCTATTTTTATTTCTAAACAAAACTTTTGAATGAGCAAAGTCAGGTGCTAAACTAGTCGAACCTGAATGGTTATAATGATTTAATTGGTTGGCTCTTGATTGCACAAAGGTGTGAACCTTTTTTTTTTTAATTGACATAAAGCTTACTATTAAGTGCTTTAGGAAAATCTCAAATGCGATATTCTAATAATGTTAAGTTAACTGCATGTGCAGGAGGTGATTGAGGTAAATTGCGTAAAGTGCATGTATTAGCCAGTCTAGAATTATTCATGAGATTGTTGTAAGCTATCAATTTAGGTTTAATGAGATGTTCAGGTTTGTAGTGCCTTATTTGCTTTTGAAGTTCATGATGAAATAGATTTTTGTAGTTTTATCAATAAAGCTCAGGTTTTCCTCTTGTGATAATATACTATTGTTGAAAGGACTAGCAACATTGCCTCACTTGCCCGCACTTCATTGGCCTCAGTAACCGAGTGATCCAAAATCGGCAGCCCTGCCGATATTTTCTGAGGTCAAATAGGCGAACCACACAGGCGGATCAGTAGAAATGCGGTGAAGTGGGAGGGTTGTGATCCCTTGTTTTCGGATCATAACCTCGCTGATAAAAGGAAGAAGAAGAAAGGACTAGCAACAGTTGAAAAAAAAAAAAAACTGAAAAGAAATTGAAATGTAAAAATACTAAGCAGTGCATTCTTCTTTTTTTTTTTTTTTTATTAAAATTTGCGCGCTGAAGTGATTATTTATGCCTTTATGCTGGTTCTCAGGGTACGGGCGTATATGAAAAAGGAGAAAAGAGATAGAGGAGATACATAGTTTACTTACTTGCTTAGGTGGCGCCACAGTTCGAGGTGAATCTGGACCTCAAGCAAGAAACAGGCAGGAGGTTATTGACATTACACTAGCAAGTAACTCAAATACCCTCTCTATAGATAATTGGAATACTTTGGAGATAGAATCCTATTCCGATCACAGATTTATTGAATTTAATCTTAATGATAGATGCGACTTTCCCAAACCCCATAGAAACCCAAGGAAGACCGACTGCACTACCTTCAGTTACGAGGTGCGGAGGAAGGCGAGTCTACTACAAGAATGTTACTTACATGAGCCAGCGGACATTGACCGAAAAGCCGAGGAAATCACTGCTGTCTTCAAAGAGGCTTTCCAGAAGGCATGTCCCGTATCTAGACAAAAGTCTCCCCCCATGGTGAACCAAAGAACTAGCCAGAATAAGAAGACAAACAAGGAAACTCTTGAACCTGGCGAAATCAACGGGAGCTATACAAAGCCAGTCAGAGGAACTTCAAGAGCGCAACGCAAAAAGCCAGAAGACAGTCGTGGCAACGCTTCTGCGACGAGATTAAGGGTACAACAGAAACGGCCAGATTGAGGAAAATCCTCTCCAGGGAATCGAAGACTCTAGGCCCCCTAAAGAACACTGAAGGAAACCGGACCGAGTCTTGTTTAGAATCCCTTGAATTGCTTATTAAAACGCACTTCCCAGGGTGTACTACCGTACCGTGTGGCAGTACTAATAACAACAATCACAGCGAATCGGAACCCCCTGCGGATTTGGTAACAGAGGACAGAATAGAGTGGGCAATAAGATCGTTCTCCCCCTTTAAATCCCCAGGACTTGATGGGATTATACCGATCATGCTGCAAAAAACTGCACCAATCATTATCCCAGTTCTCAAAAAGCTAATTGTCAGTAGTCTTAAACAATGTCACATACCAAGAACATGGAGGGAGGTAAAGGTGGTTTTTATACCCAAGGCGGGCAAGGCTAGTCACACCACCGCGAAGGACTTCAGACCAATAAGCCTTACCTCTTTCGTCCTGAAAACTTTTGAAAGATTGCTCGACATCTACATACGTAGTAGAATACGCCCGGAGGACTTATCCCCAGCCCAACACGCATACACGAAGGGTAAATGTGTGGAAACTGCCCTACATCATGTTGTCGGCTCTATAGAAAAATCACTTAAGGATAAAGAGTTCACACTAGCTGCTTTTTTGGACATTGGAGGAGCCTTCAATAATGTAAATACCGAAGCGGTTAAAAGAACCCTAAGAAACCTAGACATCGACATCAGTCTAATTAACTGGATTGTTAGCATGCTCGAGGAACGACATATAGCCACCGAACTTAAGGGTTCAAAGCTAGAAGCATACGCCTCGAGGGGTACCCCTCAAGGCGGGGTAATCTCCCCACTGCTCTGGGTCATTGGTCTTAATGAGGTACTACAACAACTAAGGTACAGTGGGGTCAGAGCTACAGCGTACGCGGATGACGTCGTGCTGCTTGCAGCAGGTAAATTCCTGCCTACCCTTAGCGAACAACTTGACGGAGTCCTAAATCATCCTCTTAGCATATGGGCTAGGAGCTGCGGTCTAAAGGTTAATCCCCAAAAAAACCGAACTCGAACTTTTTACGAATAAGAGGAAAATACCGGAGTTTAGTACACCTTCTGTTGATGGTATCCCACTCAGATTATCCGATAGCGCAAAATACCTGGGCCTTGTACTTGACAAAAAGCTCAACTGGAGATTAAATATAGAGGAAAGAATTAAGAAAGCAACAATAGCCTTTTACTCATGTAGTAGAATTTTTGGTAGAACCTGGGGACCCTCCCCCAAAATCATACTATGGATGTATACGGCTATAGTTAGACCCATACTGACTTACGGCAATCTAGTATGGTGGCCAGCTGTGAACAAATCCACCAACTTAAAGGCAATCACCAAAGTTCAAAGACTAGCGTGCATTGGCATTACCAGTGCAATGAGGACAACCCCAACCGCAGGACTCGAGGCTATCCTCAACCTGCTACCGCTAGACATCTTTATATGAACATCAGCAGCCATTAATGCTATGAGAATAAGTCAGTCAGCGAACTGGAAACCAAGCAGAACAGGTCACTCGATGATCCTACTCGATTACTTTGGCCTCATGCCCGTAACGGATTACATGACGCCATATTTAGACTTTACAAGGCCTTTCTCTACCGCCTACCCTAGCAGGGAAGATTGGAAAAGCGGTCATATACCTAATGCCGAATCTATAGCCATCTACACAGATGGTTCAAAAATGAGCACTGGTGTAGGATCAGGTATCATCTCCGACCCTCTAGGTGTATCAAAATCCATACGACTTCCAGACCACAGCAGTGTTTTCCAAGCAGAGGTCTTAGCAGTGGCAACAGCCGCCCGTGAGTCTGCGATAAGGGCAATACCGCCAGAAGGTATCGCCATCTTTATCGACAGCCAGGCAGCTATAAAAGCGATTACTGCCATAGAAATTAAATCGAAACTTGTGAAGTGTTGTCGAGAAGAGCTCTGTTGGTTCCCTGGACACGAGGGTATCCCAGGCAATGAGAAAGCCGACGAGCTGGCGAGAATCGGCTCAGCAGCCCCACCAGAACAAGTTGATCCCCCCTGTATGTATCCCGCCTTGCACACTCAAGCTCGCTGCAGGGAATAAAGCCACTGAAAAGGCGAGCACAAGATGGAACTCCATGGAAACTTGCGCCATCACTAGGAAGCTATGGCCATCTTTCGACAAAGCAAAGACCGAGAGAATCATCCGTAAAGATAGGAAATCCCTTTCCACCCTCGTGGGCATCATCACGGGGCACAACACTCTGCGGTCCCACTGGAAGAAACTACGCCTGACAGAGGAGGAACTCTGCAGAGGCTGTGGTGACGAGGAAGTTTTTGAGGACACAACCCACTTTCTGTGCCACTGCCCGAGTCTTCAACACTCCAGGAAAAAGTTCCTTGGTAAATTTTTCTTCCAGGATCTTGAGGAACTCTCTGGCGTTTCAACGGAAAAGATGTTGAACTTCATCAAATCATCAGGGTGGTTTGTATGCAGAAATGAAGTAAGTGACTGAGTTAGTAGTTTTTAGTTTCATTGGGTAAGGGATTACTTTTTCCCCCATGGGTACCACAATGGGTCAACGCTGACCTGAGTGTGGCAGAGAGCGTCCCTCCCTGCCAGCCCACATACCTAACCTAACAAGCCTCTCCATTTAGCTCGGTCCTCAGCTAATTGCATTCAATTGCGCACTCCAAGTTGGTTGAGGTCCCCTACGGCGAGGAGGCCCTCTACCGTGTCGTTCCGCCGGTTTACACTCTAAGACTGGTGGCCGGAGCACTACATTCGCTCTACATGTCCTCACCATCTCAAAAGTCCAATAAGCAGTTTTTGACTAGGTCGATGTCGCTGTACAGCTCATATAGTGCGTCTTTGAATCTTCTCCGAGCCCCGTCAACGCAAATGGGACCGAATATCATACAAAGAATTTTTTTCTCGAAGTGACCAAGGATATCTTCATGTGCTTTCAATAAAGACCGTGTTTCAGCGCAGTAAAGCAGGACTGGGATGATCACGGTCTTATATAGAGTCTCATTAGTTTTTCAAGATAGGGCCTTACTGTTGAATTGCCTTAATAGCCCAAAAAAAACAGCGAATGGCAAGAGTTATTCTTCGCTTGATTTCTGAGTTGATATTATTTTCAGAGTTTATAGCAGAGCCAATGTGACAAAGTCCCTTGCCACCTCGAAGTTGTAGCTGCCCACTGTGACGTTCTGTTCAATTCGTCAGTGTTGATTGTTCCTTCTTGTTGACAGCATATACTTGGTTTTGCCCTCGTTTATCGCGAAACCCATTTTGGCCGCATCTGCTTCTGTGCTTACAAACGCACCGGTGACAGCCCGCTGAGTTCTTCCAATTATGTCAATATCATCGGCGTATGCAAGCAGTTGTACTGACTTTTGATAGATTGCACCTCTGGTGTTGGCTTGTGAGTTTCGCACAATCCGTTCAAGTGCAGTATTGAAGAAGTCACATGACAGCGCGTCACTTTGCCTAAAACCTTTTTTAACATCAAAGGTCTCGGTGATGCCATTGCCGACCTTGATGGAGCAGCGATCGTTCTCTATCGTCATCCTGCACAGACGAACAAATTTGGCTGTGATATCAAAACTAGACATAGCTCTGTGTAGTTTTTCTCTATAGATGCTGTCATAGGCGGCCTTGAAATCGATAAAGCGATGATGAGTACCGAGGATTTCTTGGGTTGTCTCCAGAATCTACCGAAGTGTGGATATTTGATAGTTTAGTGCATGCCAGCAAACAAGAACACAATAGAACATATGTATACAACCAGTGGACTATTCTAGGCTGAAGTCCCCATTTACGACCTAAAGCCTATTTGTAGATGTAGATGACGATTTCGGCTTTTCTGATACGGTCTTGAATGTTCTATTTTCAGTTAATATTACTATCAAGGATGAAACCTAAGTATTTTGCTTTATTCGTGGAGATAAGTTCCGCATTTCTAAGCGTTGGTGGAGTTATACTAAAGATTTTGTATTTTCTTGTGAATAGTACTGGTTCGGTTTTGAACCCCACAGGCGGATCAGTAGAAATGCGGTGAAGTGGGAGGGTTGTGATCCCTTGTTTTCGGATCATAACCTCGCTGATAAAAGGAAGAAAAAGAAGAAGTACTTGTTCGGTTTTGGACGGGCTGACGTTAAGTCCGACACTTTCAGTCCACTTTGCTAGTATATTTAAAGATGAGCTCATTAGATTTCTTAGGATCTAGAGGAGTTTTCCTGAAATGGCTATAGAAATGTCGACAGCGTACGCTACAACTTTGTAGCCTTCATTTTCTAGAATGGTGGTTACTTTATTTACTACTAAGATCCAAAGTAGTGGAGAGAAAACACTCACCGGTTGTGTGGTTCTATGCGCTAACCTTTTGGTTGTGCAACACCCGAGCTCGGACAGAATTGGTCTGCATTTGTTCTATCCAGGTAGGTAGGCAGTTGTCAACCTTCAGGTCTATAAGTGTGCTTGTGATGAACTCTGTATTGATGTTGTTAAAAGTGACTTCTATACCAAGGAAAGATTCCATTGTACACCTTCCTGCATGGCAAGGGATTTTTTCAATCGTGCCTATTGGATAATGTAGTGCTGTCTCCACCGAGAAACCCTTGCGATAAGCGTACTGGGAGGTAGATAAAGTCTGCCATCAGTTTCGTACGAATATAGTTGTGACCTAACCTTTCTGAAGCCTCTAGGAAGAAGAAGGAAAGCCAAATTGGCCTGAAATGAAACACCATGTGGTGTGAGGCTTTATCGCGTTTCCGAATCATTCTTTTTCGATGAAGGCGGGTATAACTAAATTTGAGACAGCTATTAAATATCACGTGAAGACAGGGAGTTAAACATGTAAGATCCTTTTGCAGTTCCATTGGTGTTATTCCATAGAGTTCTGTCGATTTGTATGGAATGAAGATGTTAACAACCCACTGTATTTTGTGTCCATGAGAAGATCTAAAGTTTCTTCCGTTGACATGGTCCATCCTCCATTAGATTTTTGAATGAAAGTGGGCATTTTGGGAGATTTGGAAAGTATTTTCCTCAATGTGCTAGAATCGTTCGTCTTTTCTATATTGCTACAGAACAGCCTTCATGACTTTCGTTAAGATTTCCTTATCTTTGTTTTGCAAAACCTGAATCTGTTCTTATAGTTGTTCCAGTCCTCTGTGGAGCGTGAGGAGTTTTCTAAATTGAACTGTTTCCCAAACGGTCATTCATTAAGCGCGATAGATCTTTCAATTTAAGTAAAACAAATTCTATTTGACGTATAGCGATCTTTTTATTTCAAATTAAAGAGCATTCGATACCATTATGTTTCAAATGGCATTCACGGCTTTATTTGACGGCAGTCATCCGAGAGGTCCAATTTTGAATGACTCGGGCACATAAGTTTACCTTAATCTCGCCAATGACGCGAACAACGTTGTCCTTAAGGTCGGCAATTATTACTGGCTTATTGGCATAGGCCAGAGATTTAACACAACCTCAAAGAAAAAATGCTTAAGGGCGTCAAATCGCACGGTCTCGGCGGCTAATTTACGTCGGCTTTTCGTCGCACCGTCCTGTTGAAACCACATGTCGCCAATACCCAAACCATCAGTTTCCGGCCAAACAAACTCGGTTATCATGGCCCCGTACCGCTTCCCGTTGACAGTCAGCGCCCGCCCACGCTCATCTTTGAAAAAATAAGGTCCGATTTAGTCGTTGGCCCATAATCCACACCAAACAATGAGTTTTTCGGTATACAAAGGTAGCATAATCTGTCTTGTGGGAGCCGTGGCGTAAGTGGTTAGTGTGTCGGATCACTGCGCGTGAGGTCCCAAGTTCGAATCCCCGAAAACATCAAAAAGTTTTTTCACGGTTCTACCTCTCGCGAGCGTCTGACAAACATCCGAGAATATTGTTGTCTTGAAAAAGCTTCGCAAAACAAATTGTCCTTCGGACACCGCACTAAACTGTAGGTCCCTTCCATTCGTGTGAAAAATATTACGCACACAACATGAGTGGTTGCGAGAAGCTACGCCCTGGCACTTAAAGACCTGTTGTGCCAAATACGAGGGCAAGATGAAAAGTTCTCGGCCTGACGCAGAGATAGGGTTCCAATCAGCAAAAATTGATGTTTCCTGCCTGGGTGCACTTCTCATTAGTCCGTAAGACAAGTTTCAACTTGTTCTCTCAAGTAGTTTGTTTACACGAACTTTCGCAGTAGACGTCTTGCGTATTTTTCGTTAAAATGGATAAACTTGAATATCGTGCGGTCATAAAATTCTTCGTTTTGGATGGGTTAACCCCTAAGGAAATTCATTCAAAGCTGACAAAAATTTACGGGGACTCTGCTCCTTCCATGTCAGCTGGTGGACAGCTGAATTCAAACGTGGTCGCACGTCCCTTGAAGATGACCCACGTGAAGGACGGCCGAAAACCGCACCCACACCCGAAACCATCGAAAAAGTGCATGATAACGTGTTGGACGATAGGCGAGTGAAGGTGAGTGAGATAGCTGAGGCTGTGTGTATATCGGAAGAGAGGTTGCGAAACATCTTGCACAAAAACTTAGGGATGCGAAAGCTCTGCGCAAGATGGGTGCCGCATTTGCTGAATGCCGATCAAAAGCAAATGCGCAAACGATTTTCGCGGCAATCTTTGGACCGATTCAATAGGGATCCGACCGATTTTGTGCGGCGATTTGTCACCATGTCTGAGACATGGGTCCACCACTACACGCCAGAAACGAAACAGCAGTCGAAGCAGTGGGTGAAAGCCGGTGGTTCAGCGCCAAAGAAAGCGAAGTCGATCGCATCTGCCGGAAAGGTCATGGCCAGTGTGTTTTGGGATGCGAAAGGAATCCTGTTAACTGATTACATTGAGAAAGGCAGAACAATTACGGGCGAATATTACTCCAACCTTCTTGACCAGCTGGATGCTAAAATTCACGAGAAGAGGCTTGGCTTGAAGAAGAAAAAAATCATCTTTAACCAGGACAATGCACCTATACACAAGTGTGCCTTGGTGATGGTACAACTGCGGGATTTGGGGTACGATTTGCTTAGCCATCCCCCCATATTCACCTGATTTGGCACCCTCAGACTTCCATCTGTTCCCAAACTTGAAGAAATTTGTTTCTGGGAAGCGCTTCGCATCCAATGCAGAAGTTGAGAGGGCCATAGATGAATATTTTCACAGCCTTCCAGATTCTCACTTCAGAGAAAGAATACTGATGTTGGAGAAACGCTGGACTAAGTGTGTTGAAGTCAAGGGAGATAATGCAGAAAAATAAAATAATTTTTTAACTGAAAATCGCAGTCTTTTATTGTCAGGCCGAGAACTTTTCACGTTGCCCTCGTATTTAATTGTGGCCATATTTGTCTCACATGGCTACGTGTGTCAAGATTGTGTTATAGAGAATTCGTATCTTGCCGTTTCTATAGGTAGATGGAGCTCCCATTCCCCAGTAGAGAGCTCCTGTTTCGTGTCATTTTTAGCTAATGTCTCTGTCTGCTCTGCAGTTACCTGAAATGTCCGAATGGCCAGGAACCCAGCACAGAGAAAGATTGCAATGATTCGATATCCTATTTAAGGATGCGCGACATTGCTTTACCAATTTGGATCTTAATTGGTGATTCGAGTGCGTTTAAAGCTGGCTGGCTGTCGGTGTTAATTACGATGTCCGTGTTCGATGCCGATCTCATCGACAGCCATTCAGCTGCTTCACGAATATCCTTAACCTCCGCTTGGTATACACTGAAATAATCTGATAGTCTAAAAGTCTTTTGCATATCCAGGGGTGCCGAGAACATGCCTGCCTCTGTCTTAGACCCATCGGTGTATATTTCCAAAGCGGAATCTTTTAGGATAACATCCTCCGCCCAATTCTGTTGACTGGGAATGTTTGTGTTGTATTTCATATTGAAGTCTAAGGACGGTGTTAAGTAGTCTGCGACTTCTACCACGTTGCTGTATACGTTTAGGATTTTGGCATGCCCTGTATCATTACTGATCTACTGTGATGATTTTTCAGTCGCAAAATCGATTTATTTGCTACCTCCTTCCCATAAATAACATTGTTTCCAGCGCCGGCCGCGATGGGTGTCGTGCGGAGAGCGCCGGTAACGCAGACACATGTTGACCTCTAAATTGTGCTTATGGCAGTAATATAGTTGACCTTTTCCAGTACAGTCCTCCAGACTAAGATTCCATACATGAGTATTGGTCAACTTCGTCATATGGCTGGAGAAATTGTTCGCTGTGTTGGATGATTGGTATGCCTATGACGTCGACGAAAAAAATATTGTGAATCAGAAGCAAAGACAAAAAATAACAAAAATCTCCAGTTATCTCGACGCCACCCCCGGAATTTCTCTGAAGCATAAACAACTGAGCTTCAAACCACTACATCAAATCTTTACTTACTTACTTACTACTGGCGCTACAGTTCGGGGTGAACCTGGGCGTCAACCAACAAGCCTTTCCATTTAGCTCGGTCTTTAGCTAATTGCCTCCAGTTGCGCACTCCAAGTTGGTCGAGGTCCCCTTGAACTTGTGCGCGCCACCTGCGGCGATGATTCCCTCTACTGCGTCATCCCTCGGGGTTAGATTCGAAGACTCTGCGGGCCGGAGCATTGGTGTCCATTCGCTCTACATATCCTAGCCATCTCAGACGTCCAATACGCAGTTTTTTGACTAGGCCGATGTCGTTGTACAGCTCGTATAGTTCGGCCGAGAACTTTTCACATTGCCCTCGTATAAAAGAAAAAAATAATAATAACACTGAGGAACAATTTAAAAAATAAATTCTGTTGAGTTAAATTTTTCAGCTGTTTTACAGTTAAATAGGTACGCTGATTACAAAACTGTACGTAGTTTTCTTCTATCACGTCAAGTTTTTTCGCTACAGAAACTTTGTGTTTCGATCCATATATTTATAAATATCTATTATAGTGAATTAGTGAAGTGGAGTCCGAATTCTCGTTGGCATACAGTAAGTAAGCAGAGTTAAGTTTAACTTACATATATACGTATTCCCTTTCCTGTAGATCATGTCTGCCTCTACTATTTCGCGTCGCAAGTGCTTAAATAGCCCTGATTCATTTTGTTATATATGTGGCAGTTTTGCCATTCCTTAAGGGATTTGCATATTGTATTGGTTGACTTTGAAAAGGCATTCGACAGACAACCACGAAATCTGATATGGGTGGCGCTAAGACATCGAGGGGTTACAGAAACCTATGTACAGATGATCATGGACATGTACGAGAGAGCAAAGACAAAAGTAAGATGCCCCGCTGGAGTAACCGAAGAGTTCCCAATCAAAGTCGGGGTGCACCAGGGAAGCGTTTTAAGTCCTTTGCTCTTTATTACAGTCCTTGATTATCTGCTTGAAGGTAAAGTGATGGACCCCAAGGTACATCAGTTAGTCTTTGCTGACGATGGAGCCATCATAAGTGAGGATCCTACATCCCTGCAACGAGCACTTGATGTGTGGGTGGACGTTTTGGAGGGAAATGGGTATCGCATTAGTTCAAAAAAGACAGAGTACTTGTGCTGCCCGTTCTCTGATCCACTCAGGCCTATTCCAGACATTTATTTGAATGGAACAGTGCTTCCCAAGTGCGAAAAGTTCAAATATCTGGGATCTATGATCAATAACAAAGCAACTTGTGATGACGACATCAATCATCGCGTAAGCGTAGGGTGGATGAAGTGGCGAGAAATTTCCGCTATCTTCTGACAGAAAAATGCCACCTAAGTTGAAAGGAAGGCTCTACACCGCAGTTGTGCGTCCAGCGCTCACATACGGTTCACAATGTTGGACGATGTACAAAAAGTATGAGAGTAAATTAACGGCAGCTGAGATGAAGATGCTTCGCATGACAGCAGGAGTGACAAAGCTTGATCGAATAAGAAGTTCGAAGATCCGTGGAAGCTTTCACATCAAGGAAACCATCGTACGAAAATTAGAGCGCGACCGGCTCAGCTGGTATTGCCACGTTCAAAGAAGAGATCATTTGAACCCTGTAAAAAAGGCAATATCAATGCACGTTCCAAAGACATCGCGATGTAGGAAAGGCAGGCCTATAAACGCCTGGATCAGACAAATGCGACGACATCGGCATTTCATTGGCCTTAGTAACCGAGTGATCCAAAATCGGCAGGCCTGCCGATATTTTCTGAGGTCAAATAGGCGAACCCCACATGCGCATCAGTAGAAATGCGGTGAAGTGGGAGGGTTGTGATCCCTTGTTTTCGGATCATAGCCTCGCTGATAAAAGGAAGAAGTGGCAGTTTTACCATTCCCAGTCAAAGAACAACCATCAGCGCATTTGCCAGGGAAGCGTATTTTGCATATTTTAAAATACAAATTGGTGATCAAGATAAACATTGGGCACCTCACAAGGTGTGCAAACAGTGTGTTGAGAGTTTACGGATGTGGACAAAGGGAACACGAAATAAATTGCAATTTGGTATACCTATGATTTGGCGAGAGCCCAAAGATCATTCAAGTGACTGTTACTTTTGTATAGTGAAAACGTCCGGATATAACAAGAAAAACAAATGTCAAATAGAGTATCTTATTTTATCATCAGCCATACGCCCAGTACCTCATTCAGCTGAAATCCCAGTGCGAGTTTTCAAAGAACTACCTTATTTATTACAAGAATACGAGTATGGTGGAGATCGAAGTGACACCAACGATGAAGATTTTGAAATGGAAGATGACTGCATTCGTAAGGGATTTGATCAGAAAGAGTTAAATGATTTGGCCCGGGATTTAGGACTTTCTAAAAAGGCTTCAGAGCTCTTAGCATCAAGACTTCACGAGAAAAACTTGCTTGAAAAAGGAGCTAAGGTATCCTACTTTCGATCAAGAGAAATTGCATTTCTGCTATACTTTCGAAGTGACGGTGAATTTGTGTATTACCATAACATAAATGGTTTAATGGAGGAGTTGGGAATTCAAGCATATAACGCAACTGAATGGCGACTGCTTATTGATAGCTCAAAGCGGAGCTTGAAGTGTGTCCTCCTCCACAATGGAAACTTATTTGGTGCAGTCCCAATAGGCCACTCAGTTTGTTTGCATGAAGAATATGAAGACACAAAGAGTCATTGATTTGTTGCAATACCACATACACAAATGGATCATCTGTGTTGACCTTAAAATGGTATGCTTCCTTCTTGGCCAGCAACGCGGCTATACAAAGTATCCCTGTTTTTTGTGTATGTGGGACAGCAGAGCTCGTGAGAAGCATTAGCTACAGTCGAATTGGCTGAATTGATCTGAACTTTAACCTGGTGATCCAAACATTCTACATCAGCCGCTTGTTGACAGAAAGAGTATTATATTTCCACCTCGGCATATAAAACTGGGCCTCATGAAGCAGTTTGTTAAAGCTTTGCCAACTGAAGGAGACTGTTTCAAGTATCTCATTTTAGCATTTCATCGCCTGTCTTTTGAAAAGATAAAGGCCGGAGTGTCTGACGGTCCACAGATTCGGCAGCTCATTAAAGATGACCATTTTATTGGGACAATGACAGAACTCCAAAAGAATGCTTGGTTGGCATTCAAAAACGTTGTCAAAAACTTTCTTGGGTATACGCAAGCAGAGAATTACACAGAAATTGTCCAGCAACTTTTAGAGAGCTTCAAAATGCTTGGTTGCAACATGAGCATCAAGGTTCATTTTCTGCATAGCCATCTTGCTGACTTCCCGCAAAATCCAGGTGCAGTCAGTGATGAGCAGGGTGAGCGATTCCACCAAGATCTAAAGATCATGGAGGCACGGTACCAAGGTAGATGGGATGTACATATGATGGCTGACTACTGTTGGAGCATCAGGCGAGATTGTCCACAGAATGAACACTCCAGGAAAAGCTATAAACGAACATTTTTACCTTGATATGTATGCTTTCCGTTTGGTTAAAGAAGTTTTATGAATAAAATTATTTTCTTTGGTAATTGTTCCTTAATTTTTTATTGTATGCACATTTTGTATGTTATTTAGAACAAAAAGATGATATCCTGTAGCTTAAAAAGGTGACGTGATAGACAAAAACTGTGATCATTTTCGCATTTAGACGCTAAAAATAAGTCAAAAACAAGGATCAGGTCTTAGTCAACGAAATGTGTGTTCCCCAGTGTAATCTGTCTTGGATTTTCATTGCTCCAAGATCGACAATTTTGTTTGTTCACGTAGCCATTCAGCCAAAAATGCGTCTCGTCGCTGAAGATGATTTTTTGGCCAAAAATGGGATCAGTTTCCAACTGCTCCAGAGTCAGAAAGGCTTCAGTTCTTGAACAATTTTGAATTTTATACGGATACAGGTCCAAGTCCTTTCACGAAATTCGTCTAGTTAGAACTAGCGCACTCTGTGCCACCGCGGCAATATTATCGATCGACCGTGCTTTTCGTTGACGTACTGGGAAGGACTGCTTGATCAGCCACTGAACCACTTTCCTCGAATTTTTTCATAATTCGCCGAATGGTGAGCTCAGAAGGGCGCTCATTACGACAGTAAATCGTACGTAACGCGCGGAACGTTTCGCAAACAGACAGCTCGATTTTTGGTAATGAATTCTTACGATTACGATGCGTTGTTGAATCGTTTAGCGCCTAGTCGTAAAATGGTGACTGTGACAGAACACAATGATAGATAGTCGGCTGTCAAAATTCTATCATAGCTACTGACAGACCCTTTACTTTTATTACTCAGTCTTGCCATATTTGTATTCTACCAAGGTGGTTTACCTACATTTAACATAATCAACCAACAGTCGTAGGAAATCGAGTGAAGACTTTTGCGCCACCTTGTATAGTGGAAGAACGAACGCCTACGAAGAGTTGTTTAGTTTATTTTTCTTCAAATGCGGTTTACTGCCCCACAACCAAACCGAAACTTCCCACTCTATTTGACACAGAGAACTTGCTACATCCCTGAACTACGCAATACCATCTCGCATCAAATATTGATTCCATGTTAGTAAAAATTAACCAGCTGATTGCAGATCTCATGCCTTCTGTATTTCATGTGTGCCTGCGAACCATATTACCGGTAAACGATAATTGTATCTGTCATCACCAGCGTAGGTATATAACACCTCAAGCAAATAAACGTATCTACATCCATACTATAGTATAAACCTCAAACGAATGCTATATCTTTAAAAATATTTGCACATTCGATAAATTTTGTAAACATTTGTATTTATATTTTTTTTTTAATTCGCCTCGATTACGATCTACAGATAAGATAAAGTGCAATGGAAACACTTTTTTATTGCTTCTACTCTTTTTTTTTTTTTTTTTTGGTTTAAACTTGAAGTGGCGCTCAACCAGTGGCTAATCAATGTGAACTTTTATCTGCGGGCATTTAATGGCAGAGGCATATTTAACTACACACACACACATTCACACCCAATCTAAAAGATATTGAAGCATCATCACAAATATATTTAATGGATGACAATCAATGAACCAATTGATGCTCTAAAGCCTCGTACAGCCAAAGACAGCAAAACCCCCTTTTGTAATTAGATACTCGTGTGTGGCTTGAGAGGGGAGGGCACCCGAGAATAAAGAACAACACCACTGCCCATCTCACCAACACATTACTTCAATTAGGCTGACACTTATTGGCGCCCACTGTAGCTTAATTGAGGCAATTTTCGTAAAAAGCAAAAGTTTTTGGGGCGTGAAGATGGGGTTTGCACTTGATACTTAAATAGCTCCTTGACACAGTGCGACGGAGGGGGCTCGACCAATTGCTTATCTCGATACAACATCGAAACAGAAAGGTTTGGATTAAATATTAATCGCACCTTAATTTGTTGTTAATTTCTGACCACTGAAGCAATTTGTTTAGAGTCTATTCTTGGAATTTAATTTGAGAGTTTTTTGTTTAAAAATAAATCAAAGGGGAAACAGGAGATGGGCATTTTAGAAACTGTGGAGCCTTTCAGTACCAGTTTACGTCATTTCTTTAAATAATCGTGGCATTGGTTTTGTCCAGAGCATGTGATGTTTATTGTTCTTTATTGTCATTATCACAATTTTTTTGAGTTTCGCACACAAGGGCAAAACTTTTGGATGTGCGCGTACATAAAGTGTGCGGTTTTATCAAACAGTCTGGGGACTGTTTTTATTTTTATTCTCATGTTGGGGCATTTGAGGTCGACATGGTGTCGTTTTGACAGGAATAGCTTTTATGTTAGTTAATGCAAAACAGGTTACAGGTGTGAAAGTGTCCTTGTGGCATTCGATGTTAGCTACCTTACTTTCTCCCACAGCACAGGCAGTTACAACTCAGACAGAAAAATTTGTGCTTTAATGTTTCGGAGGAGACTACTTAATTAGGGCAACTAGGTAAGGGTGGCGTATAAAGCATAATACATACTTATATCGTGGAAATATTATAGTAATAAAAGAGTTGAAAGCGGCCCTACAGAGTTGGAAAGGGATGATGTGGACAGACTTCCGAGTTAGGTATCCAAGTTTAGACTTATTCAAAATAAGATGAAACGATAGCAAAGATGCAAAGAAACTACTTTTAAGCATGGAAATTAGAGTGCCCAGGAAAGTTAAGTATCTCGGCATGTACCTCGATGCAAGGTTGAAGACGAAATTGAACCCGTACTCAGTAACTTGAAATAGTTGCGGTCCCCTCCATTTCCTTTCTTAGAATTTTTTGGTGAGGAGGTGAAAAGCTTTACAACCTTCCTCTTCTTCCTTTTGTCAGCGAGGCTATGATCCGAAAACAAGGGATCACAACCCTCCCACTTCACCGCATTTCTACTGATTCGCCTATTTGACCTCAGAAAATATCGGCAAGCCTGCCGATTTTGGATCACTCGGTTGCTGAGGCCAATGAAATGCCGACGTCGTCGCATTTGTCTGATCCAGGCGTTTATAGGCCTGCCTTTCCTACATCGCGATGTCTTTGGAACGTGCATTGATATTGCCTTTTTAACAGGGTTCAAATGATCTCTTCTTTGAACGTGGCAATACCAGCTGAGCCGGTCGCGCTCTATTTTTTGTACGATGGTTTCCTTGATGTGAAAGCTTCCACGGATCTTCGAACTTCTTATTCGATCAAGCTTGGTCACTCCTGCTGTCATGCGAAGCATCTTCATCTCAGCTGCCGTTAATTTACTCTCATACTTTTTGTACATCGTCCAACATTGTGAACCGTATGTGAGCGCTGGACGTACAACTGCGGTGTAGAGCCTTCCTTTCAACTTAGGGGGCATTTTTCTGTCACAAAAGATAGCGGAATTTTCTCGCCACTTCATCCACCCTACGCTTACGCGATGATTGATGTCGCCATCACAGGTTGCTTTGCTATTGATCATAGATCCCAGATATTTGAACTTTTCGCACTTGGGAAGCACTGTTCCATTCAAATAAATATCTAGAATAGGCCTGAGTGGATCAGAAAACGGACAGCACACGTACTCTGTCTTTTTTGAACTAATGCGATACCCATTTCCCTCCAGGGCGTCCACCCACACATCAAGTGCTCGTCGCAGGGATGTAGGATCCTCACTTATGATGGCTCCACCGTCAGCAAAGAATAACTGATGTACCTTAGGGTCCATCACTTTACTTTCAAGCAAATAATCAAGGACTGTAATAAAGAGCAAAGGACTTAAGACGCTTTCCTGGTGCACCCCGACTTTGATTGGGAACTCTTCGGTTACTCCAGCGAGGTATCTTACTCTTGTCTTTGCTCCTTCGTACATGTCCATGATCATCTGTACATAGGTTTCTGGAACCCCTCGATGTCTTAGCGCCACCCATACCAGATCTCGTGGTTGTCTGTCGAATGCCTTTTCAAAGTCAACCAATACAATATGCAAATCCCTTAAGGAATCACGATATTTTTCCATTATGATCCTTATACTTTGGATTGCATCTGTGGTTGATTTACCCGAGACAAACCCGCACTGATCATCAGATAGCCGTTTTATTTTTCGTAGTCGGCCACCTAACACCCGCTCAACGATCTTCATGGTGTGTGACATCAGCTTGATCGAACGGTAGCTATCACAGTTTCGCGTATCACCCTTCCCTTTGTATACAGGAAGAAGTTAACTTTCCCTCCATTGATTCGGCATTGGATCACCTCTCACGAATTTGGAGATGAGAGTTCTGAGCCATCTGAACCCGATGCCTCCCATCTTTTTCCAGAACTCAGAGGGCATCTCGTCTGGCCCAACCGCTTTTCGTTTTTTGGAGTATTTGACCGCCTCACTAACTTCTTTGACTGTAATGTCGGGTATTTCTTCACAGTTAGGGGTGGCTCTTGGAAAGTATAGCCGGGAAAACTGTTCATTTAAAACCTTTTCACAATACTGCCGCCACCTCTGCAGAATTTTGTCGTCATCCACAAGAAGCTGGCCATGAGCATTGCTAATGAACTTTGGCGAACGAATCTCCTGAGCATTCCTCCTTCTTTGAGCGGCTATTTTGAAGATGGTTGCACTCTTGTTCATATTGTGTCTTCGCAGCTCCTGGATAGCCTGGTTTGCATCAACAACCGGGGAAAATATTTTCTCCAGCTCCCGATACAGGCCCTCCGTACTCTCTGCTTGAAGCTGAGCGCACTTCTTCTTCGCTTTTTTCTTGCAGCATCTGTATTCCATTTCGAGGCGAGCTTTTTCGTCACTATTATTAGAGGGGCACTTTGACCAAGCTTTGAAAGCCGCTTTCTTCTCATTTATCACTTTCTTAGCTTCATCACTCCACCACCATGTTTCTTTGGCGTGTTGATGGTGGCCTTTTGAAGCTCCTAGCAGTGATTTGGCCTTCTTTAAGCAAGTTCGCTGTAGGGAATCCCACATATTTTGTGCTCTGCACTCTTCATCCTCAGCTCCGTTGATGGTGTGAGAGATGTAATTTTTCATTACGAAAACAAAAGCCTCGCCTTTTTCTTTGTCCAGATTGTACCACTTGATTTTCTCAGAGACCCTTGTTTGTTTGCTTTTCTTTGGTGTTTTCATAAAAATTTCTGTTAGCAGGAGACGGTGTTGCCGAGCGATTGCCTCTCCCAGGATCACTTTGCAATCTTTTACCCGAGGCTTCATGAAACTGGCTACCAAATGGTAGTCAATGTGAGTTTCATCTCCACCACTGCTGTAAGTGATCAGGTGTCGGCTTTGTTTGATGAACATGGTATTCAACACGATAAGACCGTGTGATTTGCACATGCTTATGATGTCTTCAGCAGGAAGGTTCCTGGTGCCATATCCTAGTCCTCCATGGCAGTCTTCATAGTCTTCGTTTGACTTCCCGGCATGTCCATTCAAATCTCCTCCAACAAACAGAAATTCTTCCTTTGGGATGTTCTTAAGGAGATTGTGGAAATCTACCCAAAATGCATCTTTATCTCCCTGATTGCACCCATTTTGGGGAGCATATGCACTGACAATATTCCACACCTCTCCTTGTATTACTACTTTGAGAGACATCAAACGGCCGCTGGACTTCGAAATGCTCAAGACGTTACCAAGTAGCTCTGCTGCAAGGATGATACCGATACCGTTCCTAGCCTTTTCCGTTCCGTAGTAGAACATCTTGTAATCTTTTGTCCTAACGTACGTTCAAGAAACGCGCCCGATTTCCGGGGTTTTTCCATTTCGTGTCTTGGACACACAAGATATCCACCCGCCTTCTATTCGTCATCTCTTCCAGCTCGTAACTTCGACCGGTCATGCTTCCAACGTTCCAACCCGCGACCCTCAAATTTCTTCCAAACTGTTTCATTATTTTGCTAGCCCCCGGAATCCGTATAGCTCTGACCCAAACATTTCTGCTCGGTGCAGGATCAGTACCATGCACAGCAGTGGTAGTGCCTGGCGGGGTAGTGCCTTTCCTTTTTGCAAGTATTACCATAATGATACAGTTTTGCAATATTACCATATTGCGATGGTGTTTGTTGTTGGACACGTGGATGCTCCTGTTTTAGTATTGTTTGATCTTTCTTCTATGACACCGGTGATCTCCAGTCGTGTCAACCCACGCACTCGCATGCACACTTGTGGGAGGGTTTTTAAGGTAGTTTATGTGTCGCTAGGCTCACTTGGGTGTTATATTGCCTAGATCTGATTTGTCCCCTTAGTCGCCTTTTACGACAAGCGCTAGTTGTTGGGGGGCGCTGCAGTGATATTCTTAACCCGTCCCTGCACGGGGAGGGACTACTATCTGTATCATACTCGTATATCAGTAGTTTTCGTTTGAAGTGATCTGTCAAAATCGGAATGTACGGATGTGCCTTCATATTTTGAAGTTCTTCCTGTTCGCGGCGAAAAATGCGTTTCGGATGTCCAACGTAAAAGCAGCACAAATCATTTTAGCGCCACCCGTCCATCATCTGTTTTTTATGGCATCACTTGGGTTGTATCTATCGTTGATGGTGACCTTTATAATATTGGTGTTTCGCCAGTCTCCCTGCGTTTTCAATGGCTGCTTTCAAGCTGTTGCTGATGTTACACTCCAGGATTCTACTTCTTTTGTATTTTGCACGCACTCAAGGCTATACCCTTAAACTGTGTTACACAGTGCGGGCGTTGAAAAAGATAGACAGAGAGAAAAAGATTGGTGTAGTGGTTTGAAACTCAGATATTAGGTTTCCGGAAGACTCCGCAGGTGGTGTCCAGATAATTGAGGAGGTTTGTCTAATTATTTTGTCTTTACTTCTGATTCACAGTACTTTTTTCCCGACTACCTGATGTTAAAGGCATATCAATCACCCAACAGAGCGAATGACCAATTGATGTTCCTAAATAGTCACCTCTCAATATACTTTCGAAATCCTTTTACATAATGGGCTATTTAAGGCTTATTTGCCTTGACTTTCGTTTTCTTAAAAAGTATATTCAAATTTATCCTGCTATAGCCTTCCTTTTCCTTTCATTAAAGTATCACCAAACGAATGTTACATCCTGAACCCTGATTATCTAAATCCATATCATGATCACGTGAACATTATTGCAAAATATTCAATAAATAACTTTTAATTTTATTGATACAACAACAACAAAAAATATTTCAATCCTCTTTGTCAACAAATGTGTTGTTATTTTCTTTTTTGTTTCCTTCGCGAGATAAAATTCATTTATTCGACAGGGGTCAAATGGATTTAAGACCTTTTCGAAGGAGACAATTATTTAAATCGCCTTTTTAATGCATTTTTTTTTTGTTTGTTCGTTGATCAACTTCTTTGGTATGATGACACAAAGTCTATCGCACAGATGAGAGAAGTAATTCAGTCCAATTATTTGCAATTGAATTTTTTATTTTTGTTCATTTTTTTTCGTTTGTTTTGTGTCAACGTATTTATTTATTGAATTTTATTTCGTTCTCAGAAGAAACTAAAATTAATTTGTTTACTACAACTGTCCATTCGAACTGTTAATTCGAAATTTTGGCCAATGTGAGAGCGGTGGTATTCGTGTTAATAAAAACAATAAAAAGCAGCTAATTAATCAAAGGAAGAACTAAAATTTAACAAGAAATATCAGATAGTTTCGGCTCGTGTGTATACTTTTTTTTAATTGTTATGCATTTAGGTTGATTATTTACGAGGGTGAATTGAAAAATTCGCGGTCTGACCAGAAAAAAGTTAACACTTACTTACTTAAGTGGCGCTTCAATTCGGGGTGAACCTGGGTCTCAACCAACAAGCCTCTCCATTTAGGTCGGTCTTTAGCTAATTGCCTCCAGCTGTCCTAATTGATCTACTTCCCCGTGAACTTGTGCTCGCCCTCTACTGCGTCATCCCTCTGTGTTAGATTCGAAGACTCCGCGGGCCAGAGCGTTGGCACCCATTCGCTGTACATGTCCCACCTATGTAAAACTCGATATAGCTGTACAGTCCGTATAGTTCTTCATTGAATCTTCTCCTCCAATACCCGTCATATAACATTTTTTCTCTCGTAGCGACCAAGGATATCTTCATCTACTTTCAATTAAGTCCATGTTTTAGCGCCGAAAGCAGGACGGGGATAATCAGCGTCTTATACTCTTATAGGGTCTCCTTAGTTGTTCAAGATTAAGCTTTGCTGTTGAATTGCCTTATTAGCCAAAAAAGCAGCGATTGGCAAGAGTTATTCTTCGCTTGATTTCTGCGTTGATGTGGTTTTCGGAATTAATAGCATAAAACAGCAGAGCCAAGGTAGACAAAGTTGCTTACTACATCGAAGTTATAGCTGCCCACTACGACGTTCTGTCCAATTCGTCATTGTTGATTCTCCCTTCTTGTTAACAACCTACTCCTATATTTGGTTTTGATCTCGTGTATCGATTAACATTTCGGGCGCTTCTGCTTCAATGCCTTCAACGACATTCAAGTACAATATTATAAGAGTCACATGACAGCGCATCACCCTGCCTAAAACCTTTTTTGACATCAAAGGTCTTGGTGAGGTCATTGCCGACCTTGATGGAGCAGCGATCATCCTCCATGATCATACTGCACAAGCGGATAAATTTGGGAGGGATGCCAAAACTAGACATGGCTCTGTGTAGTTCTTCTCTATAGATGCTGTCATAGGCGGCCTTGAAATCTAGGAAGAGATGATGAGTATCGATTAGGACTTCTTGGGTTTTCTCCAGGAGATCTGCCGAAGTGTGAAGATTTGATTTGACGTTCCTAGCCTGAAACAGCACTAATAAGGGCCAATCAATCTGTTGATGAACGGTTACAGGCATTCACACAGTATCGCAGAATATATCTTGTATGCAATGTTGAGCAGACTGATGCCCCTATAAGTGGAGCAGTTAAGGGGGTCTCCTTTCCTGTGGATCGAATAAACGATGATCAGATTTCATTCATTAGGCCTACACTCGTCTGACCAAATCTTAGAGATGAGTTGATGCATGCTCTCGGAATCCCGGAAACACCAAAAAGTTTTTTCACGGTCCCACCTCTCGCGAGCGTCTGACAAACATCCGAGAGTATTATTGTCTCGAAAAAAGCTTCTCAAATCGCCGTTCGGATACGGCACTAAACTGTAGGTCCCTTCCATTCGTGTGAAAAATATAACGCACACAACATGAGTGGTTGCGAGAAGCTAGGCCCTGGCACTTTTAAAGAGCTGTTGCGCCAAATATTTATTTATTTTGCCTGGAAAAGTTCGGCCGGTAAGCCGTCAGGTCCAGCACCCTTGTTGGATTTCAGCTTGGATATTGCTATAATAACTTCGTTTTGGGCAGGTGGACGTTAATTTTAACTATCATCGTCAATTGTACACGATGGCGCGTAGGCGTAGTAGAGGACCTAGGATCCACAAGGGGTTACAAGACATAAGAACAAGAAGAATTTATTGTTATAATGAAAACTCGAGCTCCGATCGATATCTTGAATATTTAAAGTATTTCCTTCATTAATAACTAACAGTCCTTTACGTTTTCAGTCTTAAAATTCGAAAATGTCACCCATCAGGATGTTCAAATTCTTTCGAAATTGGCAAAAAAGTTCCCCGCCATAAACAATTTAATTTACACATTTACGTGCATTTCCTGTTGGGTCTTAAATGTGTTAGCAACTAATAACGAATTAATTATGAACCAAAATTAAAAATGAATAACCCGTCGGTAGACTTTGTTATCGTGATGATAAACAAATTAAAATGTAACTTGTGACATGAGGTGAGAAACAGATGTCGTATCTGGTTCAATCCTGTGAAGTCTGTATTTTCTTCAAATCGGATGCAAATCATTTTACTGTTGTTTGCCAACATTTGCTTTGAGGTGTAAGGTTTAGTCTATAGGTCAAGGCGGATACTAGTTATGAAATTTCGGTATTGCAGACGATATATTATATAACTCGTAAGGTTTATTGGCGCAACAGCTCTTAAGTGCCAGGGCCTAGATTCTCGCAACCACTCATGTTGTGTGCGTTATATTTTTCACACGAATGGAAGGGACCTACAATTTAGTGCCGAATCCGAACGGCGATTTGAGAAGCTTTTTCGTGACAACAATACTCTCGGATGTTTGTCAGACGCTCGCGAGAGGTGGGACCGTGAAAAAACTTTTTGGTGTTTTCCTGGGATTCGAACTTGGAACCTCATGCGTAGTGATCCGACACACTAACCACTTACGCCACGGCGCCCACTTTTAAGTCTTAGCCTGCCTTAATTTTCGAACATCTACGTTTTCGAGACTTGTTGCACACACATCCGAAGTCAGATGCATGACGCCGGAGACAGGCTTTTTAGTAATTGATGTACATATCCCGCCACAAGGCATGTAGAACTCAATAAAAGCGTTCATACTCGTACTTATCCTGCATCGGATATACGAAACAGGATAGCATGTGAATGTCCTTAAGTCTGCTTTGCTGAGCTCAAGTAACTTCTTAGCCTTACATTTGTTGGAGTTAATGAACTTACTTGCCTGTCTTAGGCGCGTAGATTTGGCCCAGTACTTGGCGTGGCCATCAGCTTCCTATTATTTCATTTTGAGGTTTGTACCACTTCGTCTTACCCCAAAATAGGGGGCCGTTCGTTGTCCTCAAAGCCTTCGTTTTCTGGTATCCAGGCCACAGTGACGGTGTTTTTTGACGCAAGATCTTTAAATAGATTGAGAGAGTTTGGAACCTGCCATATAGGCTTAAAGACCCATAAGTGCTGTCTGGCTTTCCGAGAAGATGTTAATGTAAACTTGGGATTGGCAATGGTGTAGTGGTAACGTCGCGTCGTCAATCGCCACGCTAATGGTTCATGGTTCAAATCCTGACGTCAGCAAGAATTTATTTGTTTCCCGTGAAATATATAAAGTCAGTCTGACCATTTGTAAAAGCTTGTGTGAACCCTACTCCGAAGGCATAACACTGGCAGTAGCTTGGTCATGTGGCTGGAAAAAATGTTCGCTCTGTTGATGGTGATTTGGTCTTGACATCGGTTATCGAGAAAAAAGTACTGTGAATCAAAAGCAAAGACAAAAAATAACAAAAATCTCCCCAGTTATCTGGACGCCACTCCCGGAGAATCTCTGAAGCATAAACAACTGAGCTCCAAGAACCACTAGATCAAAATCTTTCTCTCTCTATATATCTATCCTTTCCAACGCCCGCACTGTTAAAGGTATTCATAACCCTTTGAGTGCCCGCAAATTATAAAAAAAAAAGCGGGTGCCCCCGACCCTTCTTCGCAGGCACAGAGTTCGTTTGCATGTTTATATAATGCAGTAGGCCAAAGGATTGACCATTAACATCAACTACAGAGGACACATCGAAAAAAATGTGATCTGTTCTTGGAAGACCACAGATTGATGATAAGGGCGATCTGGATCACTAGACCTGAAGAAAGCTGAAGTTGAGCCATCGCCAGATACGGCAATGCTTACTTACTTACTTACTTAGGTGGCGCTACAGTTCGGGGTGAACCTGCGCCTCAACCAACAAGCTTCTCCAGTTAGCTCGGTCTTTAGCTAATTGCCTCCACTTGCGCACTCCAAGTTGGTCGAGGTCCCCTTGAACTTGTGCGCGCCACCTACGGCGGTGATTCCCTCCACCGCGTCGTCCCTCGGGGTTAGATTCGAAGACTCTGCGGGCCGGAGCGTTGGTGTCCATTCGCTCTACATGTCCTAGCCATCTCAGACGTCCAATACGCAGTTTTTTGACTAGGTCGATGTCGCTGTACACCTCGTATAGTTCGTGATTGAATCTTCTCCTCAAAAACCCGTCAACGCAAACAGGACCGAAAATCTTACGAAGAATTTTTCTCCAAGCGACCAAGGATGACTTTACATGGACTTTATTAAAAGAGGATAAAGATCCTCTTTTAATAAAGTCCATGTTTCAGCGCCGTGAAGCAGGACTGGGATGATCAGGCTCTTATACAGGGTCTCCTTAATTGTTCGAGATAGGGCTTTACTGTTGAATTGCCTTATAAGCCTAAAAAATCAGCGATTGGCAAGAGTTATTCTTCGCATGATTTCTGCGCTGATGTTGTTCTCAGGGTTTATAGCAGAGCCAAGGTAGACAAAGTCCCTTACTACCTCGAAGTTATAGCTGCCGACTGTGACGTTCTGTCCAATTCGTCAGTGTTGGCCTTCCCTTCTTGTTGACAGCATATACTTGGTTTTGTCCTCGTTTATCGCTAAACCCATTTTGGCCGCTTCCGCCTTAATGCTTGCAATCGCACCGGTGACAGCCCGCTGAGTTCTTCCGATAATGTCTATATCGTCGGCGTATGCAAGCAGTTGTACAGATTTGTAATAGATTGCATTGAGGAAACATTTTTTTAGATAGATAGAAAAAGTGTATTGAACTTAAAGGAAATAACGTTCAAAAGTAAAAGTAATTTGTAAACTTCCGAGCTGCTCTTGAGCTCTACGAGCAAAAGAGACAAGAAGAACATCGGCTTCTCCAAAAGAATAAGAAAGAGCATGAGAAGCGCGCGATCGACGATATCGATGGCTTATAGTCCAGGCACAATGTACGGAAGTTTTATTAAAAGGTAAAGAAGGAAACCTCGTAGTAGAATCACAGTCAAAGAGCATCACTGCTCCCAGAAACTCACTTCCCCGGAAGTTTGCAGAACACCTGTGACGGGAGCATGACCAACACGACCAGACCTCGGAAGCAAGATTGCGAGATTGCAGGGGCTATCTGTTCCAGAGGGAGAACCGAGTGGGCAATTAGCTCCTTCCAGCCTTTCAAGTCACCGGGTGCGGATGGAATTATACCAACCCTATTGCAAAGGGGGCAAGAAAAACTACTACCACACCTGGTCAGAATAACAAAAAGCAGTCTTGCACTGGGATATATTCCAAACCAATGGAGACGGGCGAGAGTTGTGTTTATACCAAAAATGGGGAAGAAGGACCCAACACAGCCTAAGTCATACAGACCCATCAGCCTAACATCGTTTCTTCTTAAAACAATGGAGAAAGCTGTGGACAACCATTTAAGGGAGGATGAACTTAATACATCCCCACTGCATTATCGTCAGCATGCATACAGAGCGGGCAGGTCCACCGAGACTGCTCTGTATCAGCTGACGGAAACAATCCAAAGTGCTCTTGAAACAAAAGAGATAGTAATCTGCGCCTTCCTAGACATTGAAGGGGCATTTGATAACACTTCACATGAAGCTATTAAACGAGCCCTTGACAGAAAGGGAGTTAGCAGAACAGTATCCAAGTGGATGTATGAATTGCTGAGAACAAGATCAGCAGAAACTCAAACTGCACATGGAATTATCAGGGTCAACACAACAAGAGGAGTGTTATCTCCCCTTATGTGGAGTCTTGTTGTGGATGAGCTTCTTGAAAAATTAACAAGCCTTGGAATTAACTGTCAAGCCTACGCTGATGACATTGTACTGATTGCCGGGGGGAATTCGAGGAAACCCTATGTGCTATTATACAAAGGGGCCTAACAGTAACTCAAGAATGGTGCAGCACGGCTGGGCTTAATATAAACCCGGCCAAAACCACAATAGTACCGTTCACAAGGAAGAGAAAACTTGAACTGAAAACAATCCGACTGTCGGGCACGATACTGACACCGGTAAAGGAAGTGAAATATCTAGGATTACACCTAGATAGCAAACTCTTGTGGAAGAAACACACAGAGGAGATATCCAAAAAAGCTACCCGTGCTCTAATGATATGCAGGAGCCTAGCGGGTAAGTCTTGGGGATTTAGTCCAAATATTCTAAGATGGATGTACATTGCCATTGCGAGACCAATGATCACTTATGGAGCAATAGCATGGACAAAGCGAACTAGTCTAGTCACTACGAGGGAGGCACTCACTAAAGTGCAAAGACTTGCGTGCCGCTGCATCACTGGGGCCATGCGAACGTGTCCAACTGCAGCCATGGAAGTACTCCTGGAGCTAACACCGCTCCATCTTGTAGTGGAGCAAAATGCAAAGCGAACGATCCTAAGGATGGCAAAAGAAGGTATCGGAAGGGAGAAATGTGTTGGTATGAGAGAATACGATGCACTTCTCAAAAAACTTCCCCTTCTGGCCGTCCCCAGGGACGACAGTATCAGGAAATTTAACTTTGGGAAAAACTTTAGTCCAAAGTTAAGTAACAAGAAAGAATGGAGCAACGAATCCACGATGTACGGACTGGGCAGCCACACGATAAAGTGGTATACAGACGGTTCGAGAACTGGAGAGGAAACAGGGGTGGGCGTATTTGGGCCAAGGACCAAACACTCAGAACCTATGGGCAAGTACACCAGCATCTTTCAAGCTGAAATATGTGCTATAAACAGATGCATCCAACTCAATCTCGAAAAGGGATACAGCAACTTCGGCATAGCAATACTGTCAGACAGCCAAGCAGCTATCAAAGCACTTGACGCCTATGTCATTAAGTCAAAACTTGTGTGGGAATGCCTATGCAAACTTAATGAGCTGGGCAGAAACAATAAAGTTACACTTAACTGGATACCCGGTCACATCGGGATAAAAGGTAACGAAGCAGCGGACGCCTTGGCAAGACAAGGGGCCGCAGAACCCTTCATTGGACCTGAACCATTCTGTGGAATGGAGAGAGAAGACAGGGCAAGAACCTGGAACAACACCACAGGCCTGAGGCGGGCTAAGAAACTACTGGGATGTTACAACCGGAAAAGATTCGAAGCCTGCATCTGCCTTAGGAAGAATAACCTACGGATCCTAACAGGCTTCCTAACGGGGCACTGCAAACTCAGGGAGCATCTACGGAAACTAGGTATAACGAATGAAAGCCTTTGCAGATTCTGCAACGAGTCATGTGAGACTCCGGAACACCTTCTGTAGTCCTGTGGGGCACTGATCCACAAAAGATTGAAATACTTGGGCAAATACCAAGTATCAGAAGAGGATATGCCAACCATGGACCCACTTCTCATTCTCAGATTCTTAAAAGAAACTGGTCTGGAGAAAGAGCTCTAAGGTGAACTATTCTCGCCAAGGCAAAGTAAGAGCATATGACCTTCAAACACAATTCCTCAGGAATTGCAATTGCGTAGGGGACTCTAACGAGGGAACAAACCTCCCCAAGGTATTAGCATGGGGCACAATAGACCATTATGTCGCAGTGGAAAATAACCCTACACAAATAATAATCTTCTTCTTCTTCTTCCTTTTATCAGCGAGGCCATGATCCGAAAACAAGGGATCACAACCCTCCCACTTCACCGCATTTCTACTGATCCGCATGTGGGGTTAATAATAATAGAATCACAGTCAGGGCTAAAAATATGGAAAAACCCCACTTCTGCACGAAGAAATACCATTCAACATAGACGATGATAGTCAAAATTCCAATCCACTTGGCTAAAGCGAAGTAAGGATACCAATATCGAAGCTGTAGTCAAACAAGGCTGCTGGATCTGACGGCTTACTGGTCGAACTTATCAAGACAGCTGGTGGTGAATTAGTAGAGAGGATACACCAACTTATCTCTAATATTTGATCAGACGAGTGTATGCCTAATGAATGGAATTTCAGTATCGTTTGCCCGAACCACAAAAACCGAAACCCCATTTACTTCTCCAACTATAGAGGCATCAGTCTGCTCAACAGACTGATCGGACTGTCACCGGTGCGTTTGCAAGCGCTGAAGTAGAAGCGGCCAAAACGGGTTTAGCATTAAACAAGAACAAAAGCGAGTACATTCTTTCAACAAGAAGGGTCAATCAATACCGACGAATTGGGCAGAACGTCACAGTGGTCAGCTAAAACTTCGAGGTAGTAAAAGATTTTGTCTAGCTTGACTCTGCTATAAATTTTGAAAACGAAGTCAGGCGAATATAACTCTTGCCAATCAAGTCGGATGGAGATATCCTCGGTCGCTGTGAGAGAAAAATTCTTCGTAAGATATTCGGTCCCGTTTGCGTTGACGAGTTTTGGTGGAGAAGATTCAATGACGAACTATACAAGCTGTACAGCGACATCAACCTAGTCAAAAAGAAAAACTGCATATTAGACATTTTAGATGGCTAGGACATGTACAGCGAATAGACTCGAACGCTCCGGTCCGAGAAATGATGCAGTAGACGACCTCCTAGCCGTAGATAGCGCGCGCAAGTTCAAGGAGACCTGAAGCAACTTGAAGTGCGCAACTGGAGGCAATTACTATTAGCGCCACTTAAGTAACCAGGCTATGCTTAGAAGCCCTTGGAAGTGAATCTTTTTCATTTCTACTGACACTTCCAGCCATAATTTCTTAAATATCAAAGCATGTTCCTTGAAATTTATTCCAAACAATGCTGGTCACTTTAATATTATTAGAGAACATATCAATGTACACGTGTATTCCAAAGCAAGTATTGGATGGATGTGAGTATTGATTGAGTATTGAATTAAAAAGCCAACGTAATTTCTCGTGAGTGGCGGTTCTGTCTTAGTTTTCAATCAATTTCTCACTTAAGAGCAAGGGACGTTACTTTTCAAGCACCCTTTGTTTGTACATTGCGTTTTATCAGTCAAAACACTCGCTATCTTTAGTTTTTCATTTCGTAGATTTATGTCATTAACAATAGATCACATAATGTCAACACAATTGCACAGCAATTAATCAAATATCGTTCATCAACAAAAACCAAAAAAATAAATAAATAAACCTACATACGTTTTTGAATTTTTTGTTTCACGCCTGGTATTTCTTTATCAGAATTTCTGAGCTTTTTTAAAGTTTGTGTATACGAGTAGATCACTGATTCCATTGCCCTTCATCCCAAGGCCTAATTAAATGTTTTCAACTAAAAGGGCCTGATTGTTATCAGAAAACAAAATTTATTATAAATCCATGATAAGTGGAACTCGCTTCCCTTAATACACTCGTTCGAAGCAGTCGAAAAGTCAACAAAACAAGGAATTGGTACCTTAACTCTAACACTGGATATCATTTATGATATTCAGATACGAACTAAACTATATACTGATTTGTTTTTTATCGATTATCTTAGTGTTAATGAAAAAGTATTTTTGTTTTTCTATCAATTTTTACTAAATTGTTGAATTTTTTTTGTGACTCATTTCAGGAAAAGAACCATTGCTAAAATGTTTCTCTGAAATCCAACCACTCATACTACAAGGGAAGAAACGTGAAGTTAAAAGTATACTTCGAGAAAATTCATGGCCAATTAATTCACCGATACGTTCTCAGCTATGGCCAGCGTTATGTGCACAACATCAAACGAAACAAAATATGCTGGACGGTTTCTATTGGGAGATGGTGCATCAGGTAAGAAATGAAATGGTGTTCTATATGTATTAAACAATTGTTTAACTTTTATTGAAAAAATGAAGGGACTTTTGAAACTTATAAATAGTTAAAAAGTTACGCTTTTGGTAATCATATATTTTTATTATTTTTTTCTCCACTGGGAGGTGGTACTTAATCTTCAAAACACGAAACTGAGTTCGTACTCAGTAACAGTGTGGGATTTATACCCACTAACCCCTTCTCCCGTTTTGCCCTTTCTCCCTATGGCACATCTTTCTTGGCATGTCAGCGCCAGGGGGTTTTCCGATTTCTTTTTTGTCGGAACTAGAAACGCTTGACTGGAGCACTCAAACGCAACTGGTCCATTGTACTACCAGAGATCAAACTTTGGTTTACCCATTTCATTGGAATTTCCTTGTCTTTCTAAAAAAGCCAAACAAGTGATGAAGAGCTTACAGTACCAGCACTCACCACACCAGCACCGAGGATCAGCCACCTGATACAAGCAAAGGCCGGACACTCGCAGAGATAATGTTCCGCAGTGTCGTCGCTCTCTGCACAAAAGTCACAGATTGTAGTTTTGCTTAACTTACTTACTTAGATGGCGCTACAGTTCGGGGTGGACCTGGGCCTCAACCAACAAACCTCTCCAGCTAGCACGATTACGAGCCAGCTGCCTTCAGTTGCGCACGCCAAGTTGGTTGAGGTCCCCCTCCACTTGTTTGCGCCACCTACCGCGAGGTCGTCCTCTACTGCGTCGTCCATCCGGGGTGGATTCGAAAACTTTCTTAGCGGGAACGTTGGGCTCCATCCGCTCTAAATGACCCATCCATCTTCGTCGCTGTATGTGAACTCTTCTGGCTAAGTCGATGTCCTTGTACATGCCGTATAGCTCGGCATTGTACCTTCTCCTCCACTCACCGTCTATGCAGACGGGACCAAAGATCGCTCGAAGAACTTTTCTCTCGAAATAACCAAGGGCATCCTCATCCGGTTTTGTCAAAGCCCATGCCTCTGCGCCATACAGCAGGACTGGGATGATTAGTGTCTTATAGAGAGTTACCTTAGTAGTTCGAGATAGGGCTTTGCTACTCAATTGCCGTTTTAGCCCATAGAAACAACGATTGGCAAGAGTAATTCTTCGTGTGATCTCCCCACTGATGTCATTTGCGGAGTTCACCATAGAGCCTAGGTAGACAAAATCCTTTACTACCTCAAAATGATATCTATCTATAGTGGCGTTCTGTCCAACACGCCGATGTTGACTGTCCTTTTTTGTAGATAGCATATATTTTGTTTTGCTTTCATTGACCGCTAGACCCATCTTTGCTGCCTCGATCTCAATACTCGTAAATGCCCCATTGACGGCCCGCTGAGTTCTTCCGATTATGTCAACGTCATCGGCATAAGCGAGTAGTTGTACAGACTTGTAAAAGATTGTTCCTTCGGTGTTGGCTTGTGAGTTTCGTACAATTCTTTCAAGTACTATGTTAAAGAGACCGCAAGATAGCACATCACCTTGTCTAAGACTTTTCCTGACATCGAATGGTACGGTGATGTTATTACCGACTTTGATGGAGCAGCGAGAGTTCTCCATCGTCATTCTGCACAAACGGACAAGCTTGGCAGGGATGCCAAGACTAGACATGGCTCTGTATAACTCGTCTCTATACACGCTATCATAGGCAACTTTGAAATCGATGAAATGGTGGTGCGTATCGATTTTATATTCATGGGTTTTTTCCAAGATCTGCCGTAGTGTGAATATTTGGTCAATGGTGAACTTTCCCGGCCTGAAACTGCACTGATAAGGATCTATCAGGTTGTTGACGATCGGTTTTAGGCGTTCACATAATACGGCAGACAGGATCTTATATGCAATGTTGAGGAGACTTATACCTCTGTATTTGGCGCAGTTCAGAGTGTCTCCTTTCTTCAGGATCGGGCAAAAGATGCTGAGGTTCCATTTATCGGGCATACTTTCGTCCGACCAGATTTTACAGATGAGCTGGTGCATGCTCCTTACCAACTCATCTCCTCCTGCCTTGAAAAGTTCAGCGGCAAGGCCGTCGGCTCCAGCAGCTTTGTTGGATTTGAGTTTAGATATCGCTATCCTCACTTCATTCTGATCGGGTTGACGGGAATCTTGACTGCCATCATCACTGTTGAATGGCTCATTCTGCCTGACAGCGGAATATTGGTCATCATCGCCATTTAACAATCTGCAGTGTTCCTTGAGTTCCTTCCATATCCTCAGCACCGACTGCGATTCTACTACTATATTGCCATTTTCGTCCCTGCAGGCTTCTGTCCTGGCTTTGAAGCCCTGGCATGTTCTCTTTACCTTTTGGTAAAGTCTCTCAATCTCCTCGATCGAGCGCTTCTCATGCTCATTTTTCTTCTTCCTGAGAAGTCGATGTTCCTCTTTTCTTCTGCTCACGTAAAGCTCGTAAGCAGCTCTAGTCCTTCTATGCAGCGCCGCTTTGTACGCCTCTTGTTTTGCTGCATGTGCTTGCCGGCATTCCTCATCAAACCAGGGGTTTCATTGTGGTGACCGAGAGAAACCCAGTACATCAGAGGCGGCATCTCTGATGGCTTGTTGGCAACGCTGCCACTGGTCTTCCGCATTTGCTGCTGGCGGCATAGGACTTAGATTAATATTAAGAGAAACTCGAACGGCAAAGGCTCTGGCGGTCTCTTGCGATTGTAGCTTTTCGACGTCAAATTTCCTCACAGTATTTCGTTGATTTCGCTCCGTTGTGGATATCCGCATCCGTACCTTGGCTACAACTAGGTAGTGATCCGAGTCCACGTTGGATCCTCGGAAAGTCCGGACACCCAGAATACTGGAAGAGTGCCTTGCGTCGATCGCAATGTGATCGATTTGGTTGACAGTTTTTCGATTAAAGGAGAGACATGTTCCTTTGTGAATGTCGAGACGTGGGAACCGCGTAATAGCTACGATAAAGTTTCGCTCCGCTGCAAAGTCGATTAGCCTGAGTCCGTTGCCGGATGTGATGTCGTGCAGGCTGTGCTTTCCGACCACTCTACTAAAGACGTCCTCTCTTCCTAGCTTTGCTTTAAAATCACCTGGGATAATTTTAACGTCGTGGCTATTGCATTGCTCATACGTCTTGTCCAAGAGCTGGCAGAAGTTGTCCTTTGTCGCGTCGTCCTCCTCATGAGGGCGTGAACACATATTAGGCTAATATTGGCAAATTTAGTCTTGATAGGGATAGTCATGAGGCGCTCGTTCACATGCCGGAAACTCAAGACTTCTTGCCTAAGTCTGCCTCCAATGACAAATCCGCACCCGCATAGACGCTGTCCTTTTTGTCTGTAGCAATCGCCGTAGTAGATGTCGAAGTTTTTCATACTCGTTTTGCCCGGCCATCCCATCGCACTTCTTGGATGGCGGTAATGTCTGCTTTGAGACACTCTAGGGCCTCCGCAAGTTGTTCGGCTGCACGTGGTTTGTAGAGGGACCTAACATTCCACGTGCAGACACGAAGATCGTTGTCCTTTTTACTTTTCCTTGGGTAGTCAACAGTAAAATCATCCGTATCCGAGGCTGTTGGTTGCTTCGTAAACGAACATTTTTTACGTGGTAGAGAGGTTAACCCGACGGCACAACCCCGAACCTGGAGGACCAGATCCTTTTTTTCAACCCCTAGGACGAGGGGCCGGATACACCGATGTCAGTAACCCACTTCGGGGATATGAGCTCTGCCGTTGGCCCATTAAGGGTTCATCCGCCACCATCTCTTTTTCAATACCCTGACGTAGTATTGAAAATCCTTACAGACCTCAGCTTCAAATATGTCAAAGTAGCTCCAGTAAGGTATCCGCTGCTCTGTAGACGTCACCGTTGATTCCATCGAGAGAATTCATCCGCCGCACGTCCTCCTTCTGAGGAGCTCTTGCTAGACTTCTGCGACGCATGTTTCAGCCGATCAGGTCAACAAGAGATGCCTCGTCCGGTTAAACATATGCGCGCTGAAGTTCACCCAGATGTGCTTACGCAGGTCTGAGTGTTCAGCTACACATATATCGTCAGACTCAGCATACGCTCATCGTTAGTTCACATTTTCACTGACAGCCAAGCGGCAATCAAGTCCCTGGAATCGTTCTCCTTCACTTCAAAGGCTGCCTTAAACTGTCGTCTATCTCTTATGGAGATGACAGAGCAGTTCAACATTCACCTATGCTGGGTGCCGGGCCATAGAGACATTCCAGGTAACTGCAGGGCTGACAACCTCGCCAGACAGGGTACCACTCTAAGGATTTTGCCTGAAAGGCAAGCCCTGGGTATGCCCCTCGCTACATGTAAGTATCTACTAAAGCTGAACGCTATTAGCACGACCAACCTCAGATGGGGAAACGGCTCAACGTGTCACATTTCGAGACAGATCTGGCCTAAGCTGGATCAAAAACGTAGTGCCGATCTGATCAAGTTAAAGCGTACACTGGACACTGTCTTATAGGCCAACACGCCAAAAGACTTGGTCTCTTCTCCAACGACTTCTGCAGAAGCTGGGCGAGGAGGAGGAGGATACCATCCTTCACCTCCTATGCACATGTCCAGCCCTGTCGCATAAAAGAATCTCCATCTAGGGTCCCCCTTCCTTGACGGCCTCTGCGATCTGGCGTACTTGGACATCATGAGCATCCATCGCTTTGTCAAAAGCTCCGGTTGGTTTTGTTAGTCACAGTCATCCATGGTGTCACAAAGGACCTTCACTGGTCTAAGTGTGTCTGCACTCTTGTGTGGACAGCCAACCTAACCTAACCTAACCTAACCTAACCTAACCTAACCTAACCTAACCTAACCTAGTTCACTATCAGATAGCTATCTAGCAGGGCACCACGGAGAGGTGATGATGCGATTTTGCCACTCCATGAGTTAAACTCTATTTCAAATCACATACGTGCATTTAAGCTCTAGCGATTCACGTAAGACTCAAACCTAAGTACCAATGTCTATCTTGGATTCATCATCGTATAAGAACAGTTTCTTTGTGGTTTTATTAGGAAGTCTTGTGTAATTCTCTTAATAAATATTAGTACCAGAATCAAAGCTGCTGCAGGTAACCATCTGTCGAGCTAAAGGCTTTCACTTCAGTTCTTTTGAACATATTGCCAGACCGTAGCGCCCTATAATCAACAACACAACAATTTTCATACAGCTGGTGTACCACGTTTGGTTAGAAACCCCAAGTATTTCCAAATGATAAAGTGCAATTTGCAGAAATAAATTGTTATCGAAAGTTATATTCACACGCCCACTAACTTTATATCCATCATAAAATTTCGATAACACAATACCATTTCGGGAATTTCCGTTGGACTCGGAGTGATTGATTTGAATGGTTTATACGTTTAGATACTTGTGTGAGGAGTATATTATGCATAAAAGCGGCACGCATCACATTGTGACCATTACGAATTAATCAATAAATAAATCATTTGCCCATGATAGTAACTAGCCCATGTGGTTTGTGTTGCTTTCTATTCTTACATGATTTGAAAATACGATATTGCTTAATGCATGTTTGAAATTCATGTGACATGGACACTATTTGGAAAAACTTTGCTGATACTTGACTTGCCATCACATTTACCATTTTTATTTTTTTTTTAACATGTGTGTGGCCACGCCTAAATGGCGTGTAGGCACTGCGACCAAGGAGATCTATTGTGCCATATGCCACTTTTAGGGCAGCAGTACTTCTACTTTCCTTATGAAAGCTATAATTACGGCTGCGGAGGAGTTCCTTAGATCTTTTGGAGATATGATCTCTTTAAGGAAAAAGCTTCTCCTAGTGCTACACAGAGCTACACGCTCACATAGTACATATGTGTTCTGCGGTTTAGTCCTCTTCTAGGCAGAGGCGGCAGATGATATCCTCCGAAATTCTCATTTTGTTAAGGTGGTAGAGAAGTTGACAGTGACCGGTGAGAAAGCTCACAAGCCTTCTTATGTCATTTTTGCCGTATTTTAGGATATCAACTGCCTATCCTTGGAAGGATTGGAAAGCTCTTTTAGCCTGCCTGAGACCTTGGGAGTTATTCCAGTGGGAGATGCACATGTTGCGTTCCCAAATGTTTAGGGTAAGTTTGAAGACGGAATCGGGTATCCCGCAGAAGGGTTCAGGTCCAGTGAACAACTCAGAGGAGCCCTTCCTAGCTAGCAGGTCTGCAGTTTCATTGCCGTCAACGGCTACATGACCCGGTACCCACCACAATTTTACTTTATTGTGTCGGGCCAGATTTTGTAAGCTGTCGAAGCAGCTTAGAACTGATTTTGAACTGATCAAATGGGAGATCAGTGCTGTGAGCGCCGCTCGGCTATCGGTGAGTATATGGATAGAGGCGCCTTTGATGCCTGAGTGCAGGTTAATGTTAGCAGAAGTTTCAATGGCGTGAAGCTCGGCCTGGAAAACATCTTTCCGAGTGATTTCGAAATTTTATGGTTGCGTCCATACACACCGGCGCCAACTCCTGAATCCATTTTTGATCCATCGGTGTACCACACTATACCTTTTGGATCAAGCGACGGTCCGCCATTATTCCATATATCACAGCTTGGGAAACCTTCTACCAAAGTAGAGTGATTAAGGCGTAAAGTCGGAGACCGTGCTGAGCATGTCTAGCTCGGGGAAATCAGACAATAGCTCCATGAGATCCACGTGATCCCGTGTACTATTAGCATCTGATTTTCTAAGACTAACTGCACTGCGGATTGCCACTTTTTTTATGAATATATATAACGGAGTAAGTCCGATTATTGCTTCAATGGCTGTTGTGGGACAAGTGTGCATAGTACCTGTGATGCCGAGGCAAGCTAGTCTTTGAAGTTTTGTGAGTTTATTAATGGTTGTGACCTCTTTGGTTTTCGTCCACCAGAATACGGACGCGTATGTCAGAATGTGTCTTACAACCGTGGTGTATAACCAGAAAATGACCTTTGGAGACAGGCCCCAGGTCTTGCCGTACACACGGCGACAGGTCCACAAGGCAGTAGTCGCCTTGGCAATTTTATGCTTAATATGGGAGTTCCAGTTAAGCTTCTTATCTAGGACAATTCCTAGATATTTGACCTCTTCGAAAAAATTGATTATTGTGCCGTTTGGAGTCACTGAGCCAATATTCAGCGTTCTTCTTCTTGTAAACGGTACGACGACTACCTTGCTGGGGTTAATCGATAGGCTCTCCCCAGCACACCAGCTGAGACTACAAGGAGTGCATTATGTATGAGTTGACACACATTGTCTTCATGTTTGCCTTTAATAATGATCACTAGATCATCTGCATAGCCTATGGTTGTGAAACCTGAACTGTTAAATGTGTTCATTAAGTCATCCACCACGAGTGACAATAAGAGAGGCGAGAGGACGCCGCCTTGGGGGCAGCCTTTGGCCGCGGAAACCGTCACAGAGACCTCTCCAGACGAAGATGTTATTATGCGGCTATCAAGCTTGTTCCTAACCCATCTGGTAGTAGGTTCGTCTATTCCCCTGCGTCTCATAGCACTAGTGATGGATTCATAACCAGTGTTATCAAAAGCACCTTCTATGTCAAGAAATGCACAAATGGCCATTTACCATACCAGCACTCCTGATAAAATGAAACCTCCCTGGTGGAATGCAAATCTCAGTACTCTTAGGAAAGACAGTAGGCTCCTTTTTAATACTGCTAAAAGCTCCCGTGAGACGGCCGACTGGGACTCCTATAAACTGTCTCTCAGAAAATACAAAATCTCACTGAGGAAGGAGCAACGACGCTCCTGGAGACTTTTCCGCGACAGCATTGAAGAGTCCTCGGAAGCTTCCAGGTTGCGAAAAATCCTCTCTAAAAGCCGTGCTACACCCAGCTTCCTTTTGCATCCGGATGGTTACTGGACCTCCTCTGCGGAGGAATCCATTGACATCTTACTGGGTACCCACTTTCCTGGTAGCTCCCCTGTTGCTATATCGCGAGAGGAAAAAAAATCATTGAGCATCAAAGAATACACCATGGTGGCTTTCCTTGACATTGAGGGAGCTCGCTCGGAGTGTTGATCAATCAATTGCTTACATGCAGGAAGAATTGCTCGCTGCGGTACACCTCAAGGTGGAGTCTGTCACCTCTTCTGTGGAACCTGGTAGTTAATGAACTACTGTTGGACCTGGATACGGCAGGTTGTAAAGTGATCGCCTATGCTGATGGCATTGCTATTGCTTCCTCCGGTAAACACCCGGACACTCTCAGGGATATCCTGCAATATGCTCTCCTTCGGCTCATCAAATGGGCCTCCAACTGTGGACTGGGGGTTAACCCCCATAAAACGGAACTCGTTCTCTTCACGAGGAAATATAAAGTTCCCCTCATAGACCCTCCTTTGATAAATGGCACCAGTCTCACCTTCTCTGAAAACGCAAAATATCTGGGTCTTATTTTGGATAGGAAATTAAACTGGAAGGCCAATCTACTAGAGCGCGTCAAGAAAGCTAATGTAGCTCTCTATTCCTGTAAAAAGGCTATAGGTAGGAGCTGGGGTATTAAACCTCAAATCACCCATTGGCAATATGTGTCCGTTATCAGGCCTATACTACTATATGGCGTGATCGTATGGTGGCCTGCTCTTGAAAGGGCTGTCCACCTCACTCAACTAGCTAAGGTGCAAAGATCTGCATGCATCTGCATCAGTGGTGCACTTAGAACTACTCCCTCCGCGGCACTGGACATCTTGTTCAACCTGCTACCCTTAGATATTTTCGGCAAACAGTTGGCTGCCTGTGCGGCCATCCGCTTGAAAGCCTCCTCTCAGTGGTCTAGCTATCGCTTTGGCCACTCCTCGATCCTTGATCTTCTCAACTTCAAGCACGAAAACACGGACTACACCCCGCCGAAACTGAGATTTGACCGTAACTTCCGTACGAGCATCCCTAACCGGGATGTATGGGACACCTCCCCCCCTGTCGATGGTAGTTCGGTTCACTTCTTTACAGATGGATCTAAGACGGAGGGTGGGGTGGGTTGTGGTGTTTTCTCCGAACAGCTCAATCTGAGCATCTCTTTCCGCCTCCCTGGTCATTGTAGCGTTTTCCAGGCGGAAATCATGGCGATTAAAGAAGCCCTGTCCTGGCTGAAATGTAATGTATTATCTGTCAGGGATATTAGCATTTTCACTGACAGCCAAGCGGCAATCAAGTCCCTGGAATCGTTCTCCTTCACTTCAAAGGCTGCCCTAAACTGTCGTCTATCTCTTATGGAGATGACAGAGCAGTTCAACATTCACCTATGCTGGGTGCCGGGCCATAGAGACATTCCAGATAACTGCAGGGCTGACGACCTCGCCAGACAGGGTACCACTCTAAGGATTTTGCCTGAAAGGCAAGCCCTGGGTATGCCCCTCGCTACATGTAAGTATCTACTAAAGCTGAACGCTATTAGCACGACCAACCTCAGATGGGGAAACGGCTCAACGTGTCACATTTCGAGACAGATCTGGCCTAAGCTGGATCAAAAACGTAGTGCCGATCTGATCAAGTTAAAGCGTACACAAATCAGCTGCGTTGTCAGTGTTCTCACTGGACACTGTCTTATAGGCCAACACGCCAAAAGACTTGGCCTTTTCTCCAATGACTTCTGCAGAAGCTGTAGGGACGAGGAGGAGGAGGAAACCATCCTTCACCTCCTATGCACATGTCCAGCCCTGTCGCATAAAAGAATGCTCCATCTAGGGTCCCCCTTCCTTGATGACCTCTGCGATCTGGCGTCCTTGGACGTCATGAGCATCCATCGCTTTGTCAAAAGCTCCGGTTGGTCCATGGTATCACAAAGGACCTTCGCTGGTCTAAGTGTGTGTGGACAGCCAACCTAACCTAACCTAACCTAACCTAACCATACCAGCACTCCTGCACTTATGTAAATCGAGAATATCCGGTGGAATATTTATCGATTAAATGTCTTTTCAGTACTTATACGTATCTTGACATCAAATATCATATCAGTGCAAGTTAGAATTGTACCTACACCAGACACCTGAAAGTATGAACTGAATGTGGTGTGTTCAGGTGGCATTGCATACTGCTAGGTGCCATCTTAAACGATGACACTGAAGCACAGCCTATATGCATGTGTTTAAAAACTGCACTGCATGTGACCCGTGCTTTATTTGAGGACTTTTGATTCTTGCAGCGAGATCGATAAGGGTCTGTTGTCAGAAATCCTCTTATCAAACTTCTGATCAGCTTACGAATATTATTCCATCCCATTCATCAACTTGTAAGCAAGTGTAACTGCCAACATCAGTCGTAAATGTCGGTTAAATTTGATGAATTTACATCATTCATCTAAAATGTTGAAGACCTGCTATGATAGTGTCACCAGACTTCAACTACGAACTATCATTATAGCTTTAAGTATGACAAAGATGACTTCAGCCAATCACTCCTATTTAAGATGCATCATGCAGTGAGTCATAAAATGCTGATACTAAAAGTCATTACTTTACAGGACATAAATGAATAACTTATACCATCTATGTGGCGCCGTACATATAGCATTCCACACCACGTCCAGTGACATGATCAACAGTTGGGAGAGTCTATATTTGTGAAAGACTTGGTACTCCAAGGAACACTTGTAGTCTGCTTATTATTATCATAATACGTAATAAATTCAAATTGTTGAGATAATTTTAACTGCTGCTTTGAGTTGAAGTATTTCCCATTACCATCATGAAACGATATTCTTTTCTAAGGAATTTACAAGATTGTTTATTTTTATTGCGCCTTTGACGGTTGGAATTTAATTAGTAATTGAAAATTAATAAATCTCGGGTGGCAGACATTAATATGCTTCTTATAGCGTCCAATGGCAATGATTTGTTTTTTGTTCGAAGCCAAAAATTGCAATCATAAATTATTTGTTACATACATGCGTATATCTGAAGTATTATTCGAGTGTATTACCTATTAAATCATTCCTGACGTCAGTGATTTATTATTGAAATGTGTATTGAAGTGAATTGATAAAATGTTCTCAACAAGAATATCGATTAAATAATGCTTTTTGCACTCGTATCATGAGGCTGACATTTGTCAAATTCAGTTCACTTTTTTTTGCAAATTAAGTGCGTAATTCAGTACATACACACACAAGTATACGAAGGTATTACCTTGTTTGGATGCATATGATTCATGTGAGGTTACGTGATATCAATAGAAGTTTTTATTTCCCACGGTTGTTAAAGCACTCAATTCAGTACGAGTAAAGCAACATATAAGACGGGATTTCGATTACATAAGGACAACGACTTAAAAAATTAAATAAATATACGTAACTATACAGTGATTAAAGAAATTACGTTGAGAAACCGAAATTGAGGGGCTAAAATGTCTATTTTGTCTTCGGATGGATTTGGGGCATTCAGAGTATTGAACCCCAAAAGAGTCTCTGCTCTTCCTTTACTCGTATCTGAGTAAATAACTTTACTTACTTACTTAGATGGCGCTACAGTTCAGGGTTAACCTGGGCCTCAAGGAATAAGTCTCTACATTTAGCTCGGTATATACCTTATTGCCTACAAGTTGGTCGAGGTCCCATTGAACTTGTCCGCGCCACCTACGGTGAGAAGGCGCCTCTACTGCGTTGTCCCTCTGGATTAGATTCAAAGAGTAAAGTGTTTATGCCCATCCGCTCTACATGTTCTAGCCATCTCAAGCATCCAATACACAGTTTTTTTTTTTAAACTAGGTCGATGTTGCTTTACAGCTCGTATAGTTCATCATTGAATCTTCTCCTCCAAAACCCATCAACGCAAATGGGACAGAACATCTTACGAAGAATTTTTCTCTTAAAGCGATCAAAGATCTCTTCGTCCGACTTCATGTTTCAGCCTTTTAGTCTCCTTGGTAGTTCGGGGTTAGGGCTTTACTGCCGAATTGTCCTAGCCCAAAAACAGAATTGTTCTTCGATTGGTTTCTGCGCTGATGTCATTTTGAGAATTTATAGCAAAGTAAAGGTAGGCAAAATCCCTTACTACCTCGAAGTTGTAGCTGTCCACTGTGATGTCCTGTCCAATTCATCGGTGTTGATTGTCCCTTGTTGACGGTATTCTTGGTTTTGCCCTCGTTTTACGCTAAACAAATTTTGCCCGCTTCTGCTTTAATGCTTGCAAACGCAGCGGTGACAGCCCGCTGAGTTCTTCCAGTTATGTTCATCTCGTCGGCGTATGCAAACAGTTGTACAGACTTTTGATAGATTGTGCCACTGGTGTTGACTTGTGAGTTCCGCACAATCTGTTCAACTACAATATTAAAGAAGTAACCTTGTCTAAAATCTTTTTTTTTTTTTGACATCAAAGGTCTCTGTGAGGTCATTACGGACGTTGATGGGGAAGCGAGTATTCTCCGTCCTCAATCTGGCACAGACGGACAAGTTTGGCTAGGGTGTCAAAATTAGACATAGCTCTGTGTAGTTCTTCTCTATAGATGCTGTCATAGGCGGCCTTGAAATCGATAACGAGATGATGAGCATCGATTTGGACTTCTTGGGTTTTTTCCAGGATCTGTCGAAGTGTGAAAATTTGATCGATGGTGGACTTTCCCGGCCTGAAACTATAGCGAAAGGTACAGGCTGAAAGGTTTCAGGCATTCACACAATATCGCAGAATAGATCTTGTATGCAATGTTGAGGAGACTGATGCCTCTACACTCGGAGCAGTTAAGGGGGTCTCCTTTCTTGTGGATCGGGCGAACGATATTGAGATTTCATTCATCAGGCATACACCCGTCTGATTAAATCTTAGAGATGGAGTTTACCTACCTTTGAGTAAGTGTCACAAACGACATTTTCGTAAAGATTCGACGAAGAATAGTCCTAGGAAACTGCTGCTACTTCATTGTGGCAAACAGAGCTACTTTGGGCTCAAGACTACTAACTGCTCTACAGGAATGCTCAACAGAATGCTAATCTTACCAGATCTGCTATATGACGTCGAGTGCTGGATGATGAATAAGAAAGTGGAGCAAATATTCCCTTGTGGGTCCTAAGGCCTCTACTACGCCTACGCGCCATCTTGTACGGTTTCTGGCAATGTGTCTGAGTTCTCCCCAACTGCGCCATGTTCTCCTCAGACCGCCAGGTCTTCTGCCATCCTGAGTGAAAGGGTTCCATTGCATAGCATGGTTCGCTATGGAACGGTCACCCTTACGGAACGTGTGACCAATCCACTGCCACTTCCGTCGTTCAATGGTTGTGCCTATTGGTTCCTGACTCTTTCTCTCGTAAAGGTGTTCGTTAGAGATACGATTGGGCCAGAAAATCCTTATGATATTGCGCAGGCACCTATTAACAAACGTTTGCAGCTTTCTGGTGATAGTAGTGGTCACTCTCCACGTGCTGCAACCATATAGCAGCACGGATTCAACGTTGCAGCGGAACAGTCTTATCTTGGTGTTCAAACTGATTGCATTGCTTCGCCATATTTTGGACAACATCCCGAACGCGGACTTTGCTTTGGCGATCCTGTTGGCTATATCCAGTTCGGTTCCACCATCGGTCGAGACAATACTCCCAAGATACTGGAAATCCTCTACTCTCTCTACCGGTTGTCCAGCAATGCATATTTGAGCCGATGAGTTTGTTCCAAGGCTGATAATTTTAGTTTTTGCCGTATTAATTTTCAGCCCGACGACGCCTGCCTCCCTCTCCACATCTGCTGTCATTTGGTGGAGGTCCATAATTCTGTGGGAGAGTAAGCATACATCGTCAGCGTAGTCAAGTTGTTTCAGTTGAGATGTAAGAGTCCATCGAATTCCCCCGTTTCTCGTCGACAAAGCTGCATGAAGCAAATCGCTAATCACCAATAGGAATAATATTGGTGAAAGGATACAGCCTTGTCTTACCCCACTTTGGATCTCAAATTCCTCAGACAACCTCCCCTTGTGCAGAACGTGACATTTGGAGCCTTCATATGTAGCTTTGTTAATAGCAATTAGTTTATCGGGAATACCTCTCCTGCGTAAGGCACGCCAAATAAACTCCCTGTTGACACTATCGAACGCCTTCTCAAAATCGATGAACAGCAGGTGCAGCGGCGATCGATATTTAACACACTGTTCGATGATAATCCGCAGGGTGTTTGTTGATGTGGTCGACACAGGAGGATCCAGAGCGGAAACCTGCTTGTTCGGCATCGAGTGTGTCTTCGAGATGTTGTTTGATTCGCTCCAGGATGATTTTAGCTATTATCTTAGCTACAGCAGGCAGCACGCAGATACCCCTCCAGTTTCCGCTCTCCATTAAATATCCTTTCTTAGGAAGCTTGACGATCATTCCCTTTTTCCACTCGTTAGGAAAGCTCTCTCTATAAGTGGAAGCAGAAGCTCAGCCGATGTTGTTCGTGCTGCTCGTAAGAGCTCTGCTGGAATACCGTCAAGTCCTACCGTCTTGTTGCTTTTGAGTGCTTTGATCGCGGTAATGATCTCATCTTTACTGGGAGTCGTGGTGCGTATTCGGGAACTTCTCACCTCGGGCATCTCAGTTTGATTTGGGAGCATATCGCTAGCGAATACATGGTTTAAAACCGTAGCAAAATGCTCTTTCCATCTCTTGAGCTGGTCCTCATCCGAAATGAGCAAGGAACCGTCTAGGCTTTTCACTGGGTGTTGGCTGGAGCTGCGACCACCTGTCAACTCTTTCGTGATTCTATAGACAGTCCTACTATCGCACCTCCGTGCAGCTTCTTCTGCTTCTGTAGCCAGCGCGTTGATGTAGTTGCGCTTGTCACGTCGCACGCTACGCTGAACTTCTCTTATCTTCATGCGATATAGGGACTCTAGCTCGCTTCTCCCTGCTGCTGGGGTAGCCGCAACGCGAGCTTTCAGCTGTTTTCGTTCGTCAATCCATCTCCAGGTATCCTCGGAAAGCCACGCCCTATGTCTTCCCTGCGATCGACCGACAATTCTTTCACCACCAGATGTAAAAACATTTTTCACAGCACAGCAATGGTCTTGGATGGTTGCGGGCATTGAGCTGCTGATTTCTTCCACACCTTGCGAAAAGTGCACCCTTAATTGTTGGCGCACTGAGGGATCACTAAGTCTATCGATGTTGAACCTGGGCATTCTTGTGTTGTCGTGGGATCTTCGAACTGCAGCAGTGCATAGTTGGAGAGTAGCTATCATAAGATGGTGATCACGTACTATCCCCACATCTGCCCCTCGCCTGTTTCGGACGTCCAGGGGACTACTTCTAAAGCGGCGGCTGATGGCAAAATGGTCAATTTGATTGGAGGTTGCTTACCTGTCGTTGGAAACCCAGCTGACTTTGTGGCAGGTCCTGTGCTCAAACATGGTGCCACCTATCACAAGGCGGTTGGCATTGCAGAAATCCACAAACCTTTCGCCGTTGTCATTGCTGTTGCCTAGTCCATGCTTCCCGATTACATGTTTGAGCCCTTTGTTGTCGTTGCCTACCTTGGCATTCAAATCCCCCATCACTATGACAATGTCTCCATTTGGTGTTGTGTTGAAGACGGCACTTAAGAGGTTGTAGAAGCTCTCCTTTTCATCCTCAGACGAACTATTCGTTGGGGCGTAACACTGCATGATGGTGACGCGTCGTACTCTAGTCCGGAATCTGGCTGTCAAAATCCTATCACCATGGGGCTGCCAGGAAATTAGGCCCGTGCGTGCTGTTGTTGTTAGCAGTAGTCCGACTCCATATTCCCGCGGACTTCCGGATGGTCTTCCAGAATAGAGTAGTACAGTGTTACGCGTTGGAGACTGGTACTCGCCCGCTTCTAACCATCTTACTTCACTTACCCCCAAAATGTCCAATTGATATCGCATGAATTATTTATCCAGTTGGAGGAATCTGGCATTGTAAAGACATTCTCTTCCCGAGTCGAGGAGCGTCTTTGCATTCCAGAAACCTATCTTTGGCCGGGTACAATAGCCAAAAGTCGTCAACATGTGATCATTCCTTATCCGAGGCATAGTGTCGGTTTCTGTAGCGGGCAATATTCGGTAACTGGCTGGTTGCTGGCCCACATTACCTAGCCTTTAATCAAGGCCCTAGACAACCCGCACTTACAATTTTGGCCTATACGTATAAGGGTTTATACGTATATTTGCCCGGGGACCACCACTAGGAGGTAAAGTAAGCACTTCATCACGAACTTGATTGTTGCGCTACTGGCCCAAGCCAAGTTTTGAGCAGTCAGTAGTTTCCCGATCAATCGCAATGCAGGTCCCCCGAAATATAATAATAAGTAGATCTTGTATGCAATGTTGAGGAGACTGATGCCTCTACACTCGGAGCAGTTAAGGTGGTCTCCTTTCTTGTGGATCGGGCGAACGATATTGAGATTTCATTCATCAGGCATACACCCGTCTGATTAAATCTTAGAGATGGAGTTTATCTACCTTGGAGTAAGTGTCACAAACGACATTTTCGTAAAGATTCGACGAAGAATAGTCCTAGGAAACTGCTGCTACTTCATTGTGGCAAAACAGAGCTACTTTGGGTTCAAGACTACTAACTGCTCTACAGGAATGCTCAACAGAATGCTAATCTTACCAGATCTGCTATATGACATCGAGTGCTAGATGATGAATAAGAAAGTGAAGCAAATATTAAACTCTTTCAAGAGAAAAATACTTCCTTGGGTTTTAGGTCCCGTGTGCGAGGAGGGGATTTAACCGCGAACTATATGAGCTTTGCTAAGATGTGGATGTAGTCCCACATGCTCAAATACGTCGACTACATTAGCTCGGCCACATCGAGCGAATGGACAACAATGCTCCAGTCAAAACAATCTTCGAATCACAGCCCCCAGGTTTGAGACAACAATAAACGCCGAACCTCCAAGTAATCGCGGAAGCCAGAAGATGGAAGGATGCTGTAGATGAATCTAAATCGGTAGAGAGCCCAAGTAATACGTTAGTTCGTCAGTGTAGTTTCTCGACAGCTTACTGCTTGGACAAACATTTCTTTCTCTTGCTTAAAGGAATTGATAATGCGTTTCATATTTTAACTTAAGAACGATTATCCACTACTTTGAAGTTTTAGTTGTCAGCAGAAGTCTTCCAAAATCTATTACGAGTATATATTGATGAATTACTTATAGTCAACCCAATTTAAGATCCCCTTTTTTTTACAATTTGTATGATCTTGTAAATTCTTATTTATTTTTTTTTTTTCAGGTTTTTGGTACAACAGAACTCTCAGAGAAGCCAATAATGCTACCAGCATTTGTCGATTCCGCCCACTGTTTGCCATACCATCTCACTCGAACTGGACGTGCAGTGGCCGATCGGATCGTTAATGTTTTAGGATATGATTGTCCCGACATCACCTTCAGTCCTGTATTGTATCCCATTACATCAATTTTATTGCATTTTATGTCTGGTAAGTAAAAACAGATGAAATCCCTCTCTCTCTAAACAAACACATTCATTTATTTGTTCAGAAAAAAATGTATCGGCCTTAGGTGTATTTCTGGTCTTGTAAATATTTACTCAAGCTACTTGTTATCATAGCGCTGTGGAATTTTATACTTGTCACCCACGCGGAGTTGTGATAATAACTGCGTTGAGATTGTTTCTTTTTTTAACTTTTTTTATGTTTCTCTAAATATGTATTTAGATACTTTTTTGTGACAGTTTATTGTTCAGGCTTCAATGAGATTACTTTGCGTAATTGTTATGTGGTAATTCTAAGTGAATCACGTGCCGTGATGTCGATGGATGTGTCAATTTAGAAATTTTTCAAATTGAGAATTGCAATATCAAACATCTAGATATATTGGAAAGTAAATCATAAAGTATAATTTATATGGAGGTGCGTGACACCATAGTATCTTGACTTTTTCAGAAGTTTAATTTTATGCAAAGTTAGATTTGCGTATCTATTTACATTGCCGTCTCGAAATAGAGTTGTAAATTTGTGGTGATAATTGAGCTTGCACGAAGTTTGATGTCGAATTGATGATAGACTAGCGTTTGCGTACGGATTGACGACATTTTGTGGTGACATGAAAAATACAGCCATGTTTACAGTCAATTTGTCTCACGGTTGCTAAATATGTACAACAGTACATGTCTGATTACCATTTATTCAAACCCGTTTGAGTCTTTATAGATCCAAAAAAAGAATAGGTTCCACAGAAACGTATGTACAGATGGTCATGGGCATGAACGAAGAAGATATAAACCTAATGAACAATGCTGCAAAAAACACGCTCCGAAAAGCAGGTAAAGGGTCCACCATAGACATTACTTTCGTTAGTAGCTCTCTAGTCCATAGCACAAACTGGTGCTTCAGCAAAGACTATACACATGGCGACCACCAGGCCCTAATGATCGAGATAAAGAACAACGCCGGTAATGTCATAAGCTAACAGAACCAAAGTGGAAGAATACCATCTTCGACGGAGAAATGTTTGAGGAAGTGATCAGTACTCATCGCCTCAAATCTGGATCAGCCCAAGGTCTAGCGCTACCGCTGACGAATTTGGTGATGCTGACGAACATGTGATGCTTCTATGCCAAGAAGAAAACCTAGCACACGTGGATCGCCCTGCTGCTGGTGGAATGAAGAAATTAAATCTTAGAGAAAACTGCCTGCAAACAAGGCGCGAGTTCAACGCTTGAGAGGGAAGCCAGAATTAAACCAGAAGTAAACCAGAAGAAGCATTTAAAAAAGACAACAAAGAAAGATGCTCGGACATTGCAGTGTCCAACGAAGAGATCCCATCGATAACATTAGAGGGACTGTATTTAGCGTGCACGAAAATTGGTGATAGCAAAGCACAAGGCGCGGATGTAATCCCCAATAAAGTCCTGAAAGCAGCTGTCATACAGAGCTGCCTAAGAGAAGTGATGTTCCCGGATCACTGGAAGTTACATCATCTGGTGTTGCTTACTTACTTACTTACTTAGGTGGCGCTACAGTTTGGGGTGAACCTGGGCCTCAACCAACAAGCCTCTCCATTTAGCTCGGTCTTTAGCTAATTGCCTGCAGTTGTGCACTCCAAGTTGGTCGAGGTCCCCTTGAACTTGTGCGCGGCACCTACGGCGATGATTCCCTCTACTGCGTCGTCCCTCGGGATTAGATTCGAAGACTCTGCGGGCCCGAGCGTTGGTGTCCATTCGCTCTACATGTCCTAGCCATCTCAGACGTCCAATATGCAGTTTGTTGACTAGGTTGATGTCGCTGTACAGCTCGTATAGTTCGTGATTGAATCTTCTCTTCCAGAACCCGTCAACGCAAACGGGACCGAAAATCTTACGAAGAATTTTTCTCTCGAAGCAACCAAGGATATCTTCATCCTCTTTTAATAAAGTCCATGTTTCAGCGCCATAAAGCAGGACTGGGATGATCAGGGTCTTATACTGAGTCTCCTTAGTAGTTCGAGATAGGGCTTTACTGTTGAATTGCCTTATAAGCCCAAAAAACAGCGATTGGCAAGAGTTATTCTTCGCTTGATTTTTGCGCTGATGTTGTTCTCAGAGTTTATAGCAGAGCCAAGGTATACAAAGCCCCTTACTACCTCTAAGTTATAGCTGCCCACTGTGACGTTTTGTCCAATTCGTCGGTGTTGGCTTTCCCTTCTTGTTGACAGCATATACTTGGTTTTGCCCTCGTTTATCGCTAAATCTGGTGTTGCTTCCTAAGGGAAATAAACCCCTCGGAGTCCCGTCGTCAAATCGCCCCATTTGCCTACTAAGCACAATGGGGGCAATATTGAAGAAAATAATATATAATAGGCTGCTACCAATAGCCAAAAAAAGAGGCGCTCTCTCAGAATGCTAGTTTGGGTTTCGAAAAGATTGGTCGAGGGTAAACGCTAAAAAAATGGTGGTGCTATCGCTTCTGCAGCCATTGAACAAAGAAGATGTCGGTGCGGAGACAAAGAAGCACCATGCCGTAGTTACACTTAACATCAAGAACGCTTTTAATTGAGCAAGTTGATGTTCCAGAAAAACGTACTTTAAATTACTCCTTTCACTTTACTCACATATGTAACAAACACTATAATGTATCGGCAGGCATTCCACAAGGATGCGTGCTAGGTCCACTTCTGTAGAACTTCATGTATGAAGACGTGCTCAGGTTGCCAATGTCGTCAATAACGAAAGTCATAGGCTTCGCGAATGGCATCGCTGTTGTGACCGTAGCAAAACACATTCACGAGGTAGAATCAGCAACAACCGAAGCGATCTCAAAAACTTAGAACTAGTTGGAGACAGCAGACTTGGATTTAGCAAAGCAGAAGACGGAAACAGCTCTAATCACGAGGCGCAAAGAATCAGTGTATATGAACGTGAACGTAGGAGACCAAGTGATTAAATATAAACAGGCAATCAAATACCTAGGTGTAATGGTAGACAATAAGCTGAACCTTAAGCCGCACCTAGAGTATGTAGTAAAAAAAGCAAATCATCGTTAGAAAGGATACTGCCAAACGTCAGTGGACCTATATATAGTCGTAGAATCCTATTGTTCAGAGTAGTAAGCTCAACACTAGTATACGCATCTCCAGTGTGGGCTGATGGTTTGGCAACAAAAGAATCCATGCGGAAACTATCAACGGTCTACAGACTCAGCACTCTAAGGACAATTTACGCCTATAGAACAGTGTCAGAAAAATGAGCATATGTCCTAGCTGGGATGGTACCCATCGATATCCTGGCCGAGGAAATGAAAGGAGTGTTAGTGACAGCATGGTCAATCAATCAGTGATTAGACGCATGGAACAAATTATGTAGATATTATTGCATCATTGTCATTGGAATGAGTGCTCACTTCGAAATGAAATGATGCTGCTCTGGGTGTGAAGGCATGTAGGAAGTGAGGGTAACGAAAAGGCAGACTCTAGCAAACAAAGGTTCATGCTTTGCATTCTCTGGTCCGGAACAATTCGTTGCAATTGGCAGGGGAATGGTAGAGCACCTGATCAACAACTAGGCACTGGCGGAACACCAGAGAAGGCGTGAAAGAGAAACCGTGAAAAGTTGCAGGCAGGCAAAAATGGCTGTTAAAATGCCGACTGGCACCACTCGTAGAGAAGTTCTAAGCCTGGAGTGAAGAACACTGAAATGGTTGTAGCGTTATTTACAGGTCATGGGAGTTTCGACTTTGACCTGAAGAAGAGGGGTCTTCTGGAGGATGACACATGCGAACTATGTCTAAAGGAAGTTGAGACGGCGCGGCACATATATTGTGTCAATATCCGGTACTGGCCAGAAGAAGAATGGAGATATTGAGGCGCAACTGGGTGGAAACCCAGAAGATGAACCAGATTTTCGCTGACACGAGGAAGTAATGCCAGAGAAAAATAAATATTTAGCGCAACAGCTCATTAAGTGCCAGGGCCTAGCTTCTCGCAACCACTCATGTTGTGTGCGTTATATTTTTCACACGAATGAAAGGGGCCTACAGTTTAGTGCCGTATCCGAACGGCGATTTGAGAAGCTTTTTCGTGAAAACAATACTCTCGGATGTTTGTCAGACGCTCGCGAGAGATGGGACTGTGAAAAAACTTTTTGGTGTTTTCTGGGATTCGAACTTGGAACCTCATGCGTAGTGATCCGACACACTATCCACTTACGCCACGGCGCCCACCGCCAGAGAAGACCTGTGGAGAAATCCAGAGAGTATCTCTGGCTAAAATGGATCATGGTAGAGAGACGAAAAGGGACCCAACACGGTGGTCTGGCTCGAAAATCTCTCGAATTGTATATACAGGGTGGGCCAACTACAAGTTTCTTTTTAAAAATACAATAAAATGAACAAAATGAATTTTTTTCCATGTATTATGGCTTTATTAGTAAGAGCAAACATTCCCATTAATTATGGAACACAACGCCGTTCAAGTGGCTGCCTCGGCTGGCTTCGCAGTTGCGCATTCTATCACTCCAATTTCCCAAGACCTTGTTGGTGGTTTCGGGCGGTAGCTCACGGATTGCTTGGATGATGTTGGCCTTAAGTGCTTGAATCGTTTCCGGATTGTTGGCATAACATCGGTCCTTCACGGTGCCCCACAAAAAAAGTCCAAAGAGGTCAAATCGCAGCTCCGAGGCGGCCAATTGACATCGCCAAGACGGCTGAAAACACGATTTGGGAATTTGGTGCGCAAAAGACCGATTGTGGCATGGGCTGTGTGGCATGCGCGCCATCCTGCATGAACCAGAGGTCGTCCAAATCCATGTCTTCAATTTCAGTAAAAAAAAAAAGTCTTTAACATGGCTCTGTAACGCCCACCGTTGACCGAAACGTTGTTCCTATCCTCATTTTCGAAGAAAAATGGTCCAATGATGCCACCACTCCACAATCCGCCACCAAACTGTCACTCTTTGTGGATGCATTGGCTTCTCGACAATAACGTGCTGGTTTTCCGAGCCCCAGATGCGGCAATTTTGTTTGTTAACGTAGCCGCCGAGATGAAAATGTGCCTCGTCCGAAAAGATGATTTTTCAGCCAAAATCGTTGTCCAATTCAAGCTGCTCTAAGGCCCAAACTGCGAAGCGATAACGAAGCGGATAGTCGTGCGCTTTCAATTGCTGAATCAATTGGACCTTGTAAGCGAATAATCCCAGATCTTTGTGCAGAATTCTCCTCAGGCTAGTGCGTGAAATGTTGAGCTATTGAGATCGATGACGCGTTTATGTTCGTGAATTGAGTCTCACACTCTTGGTTACAGCAGCCACATTCTCGTCTGTGCGCACCGTACGACGACGGGGACCATGAGTCTTGTCCACTAGCATACCAGTCTCACGAACTTTTTGCACAAACTTGCGTACAGCAGGCGCGGTGGGTGCTTCATTTCGGCCAAAACTTCTTTCCAAAAAAACGCACTGTTTGGGCTACACAGCACTCACTTTGGAAATAAGTTTTCAATATTTCCCAATGTTGTTCAAGCGTAAAGCGACTCATTTTGTTCCGCGGAGGTATGATACTGACTTTCTGTCAAGATTTCGAGCGCGAAACAGCTGTCAGTGTCCAAATAACCTATGATTTAAAAAGAAATCACTAGACGGCCCACCCGTTATATTGCCTTTGCTTTTGATTCACAGTATTTTATTTTTTTTTTTTTCAATTATCTGATGTCATAGGCATATGATAACAGTTTTTCCAGCCAGATGACCAACCTACTACCACTGTTATGCCTTCGCAATTGATCGGACTGACTCTTTATATGTATATGTATTTCATGAGAAATTTGATTTGAACCATGAACCATTAGCGTGACAATCGATGACCGTGCCACTTCACCATCGCCACCCCTCAATTTGTTCCAATGTTAGCTCATGGATCTCTATGGTTGAAGATTTAGTTTGATATTGTTCCACCTAAACCCCCGCATTGAACTGTGATTCATTTTATTTAATATAACGTGTTAGACTTAGTGTTAATCGTGACCTACGTACTAATTAAAACAAAACACAAAGCATATATTTTTGACGCTTTTGAATTAACCTTAAATGGCACACAAAAAAAAAATTCCACTTCATTGTTTGATTGCGATAAGTTGTTGATGGAAAATCACGGTATCTTAGAAAACAAATTATTATTATTATTTTTTTTTTGTGTGTTTATTCTCACCGAGTCTACATCGGTTCAGATTTGTCTCGTTCGAAGCAGCCAAGAGCAGTCCACTATTAGTTAGTGGAGACTGGATTCTCAGCTGAAATTTCACTTGTCCTATCGTCTGAGCTATTTTCAGTACAAAATGTGAATCAATTACGTTAATTTTTTCAAATTGCCTGGAGCCTTGTTATCTCGCACGGTAATAATAAGGAACACTATGCTCGTACATCTGTCTACTCTATTGCATGTTTGTGCACAAGCCGCACTGTTGTAGCATGAAAATAGTCATTAGTCTGGGTTCGACTCTAGGGCTAACAATGAGAACCTCAATTGACCTCCATAATCGGTATCAGCATGATGAATATATGCATACGATTAGGCTCTTATCAGGTATTTATTTCATTAATTTCGTTTTATTTTCATATATTTTGTCGTACATAAACAAATGGCATTACGGCTATCGGCACTTTAATTTTCTAGACGATTTTTATTCTCTCAACCTATAGTCGATCATTGTCAATATGAATATTTATTGTTTGTGTATGTAGTTTTATTTTAAAATTAAAATGTTGTATGATTGTGTATTCGTATACACCGTTTATGGTCAGTGTTGCTTTCCATTCAGAGCAATTTCCAGCTCTTAAACAAAACATTTAAATATTTTTCTACATCTTTTAGGGGTTTTAAGTCAACTGATAAGATTACCCGTCTCTGTTATATCAAAATATAATCCATTTTCTGCCAGCTCTTGAGATAATCTTTTGTTCTACTGGAAGGTGGCAATCTTCTTAAGGCACCTGAACCGTACTTAGTAGCAGTGAAGGATTCTAACCCGCTAAACCCACCTCCCCCTTTCACACATTTCTCTTTGCAGAACCGCTGTTAGGCTATAAGCTTGGCTTTCTCTGGATTTAGTCCTTTCCATTTACCGAAATTCTTTTAGGACGTTCGCTGAAGTGTATATACTCGTATATATGAATTTGACGCAACAGCTCATAAAGTGCCTAGGCCTTACTTCTCGCAACCACTCGTGTTATGTGGAAGGGGACCTACCATTTTGTGCCGTATTTGAAGGACATTTTTTTTTTTTTTGAAAAGCTTTCTCGTAACGACAAATACTCTCGGATGTTTGTCAGCCCTTCGCGAAAGGTGAGACCGTGAAAAAACGTTTTGGTGTTTTCTGGGATTCGAGCATGGAACCTCACGCGCAGATATTCCACACACTAATCACTACGTCATGGTGGCGTCCACGTTCTCTGTAGTACCTCTTACCATATCCCACATTTCACTAGAAAATAGCATATGGCTCACGAAATTTTCCGGGCTAAGAACCTTCACAAGTGATTCTTCTAGGCTTCTACACTCTATGCTAAATTTTGGACAGTGAAAAAACAAGTGTTATGCATCTTCTGGGGCCTCTACACAATTTGGACCGATGGGGGAGACATAGTGTTAAGCGAACCCTACAGGCGGATCAGTAGAAATGCTGTGAAAGGTAGGGCTATCGCTTAAGTTCGGATCATAACCTCGCTGAAATAGAAAGAAGGGGAAGGAGGATATATCGTATTTTAACCTATGAATGCACTGTCAATAAGATGCACTTTGAAGATCCGTGGAAGCTTTCGCATCAAGGAAACCATCGTACAAAAAATAGAGCGCGACCGGCTCAGCTGGTATTGCCACGTTCAAAGAGAGATCATTTGAACCCTGTTAAAAAGGCAATATCAATGCACGTTCCAAAGACATCGCGATGTAGGAATGGCAGTTCTATAAATGCCTGGATCAGACAAATGCGACGACATCGGCATTTCATTGGCCTCAGTAACCGAGTGATCCAAAATCGCCAGGCCTGCCAATATTTTCTGAGGTCAAATAGTCAGGATCAGTAGAAATGCGGTGAAGTGGGAGGGTTATGATCCCTTGTTTTCGGATCATAACCTCGCTGATAAAAGGAAGAAGAAGAAGAAGAAGAATGCACTCTCAATAACGCCGGCTTACCCATATCGTTATATGGTATTCACCATCCTTATTGGAATGGTTATACCTGCGTTATTTTTATTTTTTTTTTTTTTTTTTTCCGAGGGTAGGTGAAAAATCTTCCATAGACACTATGAGAATAGCAAGTGCGTGCTCATAGAAGTGTCAGATTCTTACTGACTAAAAAAACACCACCCTTCGATATAAATTTGTTAGATATCGCAACTAAGTATAAACTTATCAAGCAATTTTTCTATCACGAAATAATAACGTTTGGCAGGTTACTTTCCACTGAAGGATCCTGCATATTCCGCAATCTAGACGCGGTTAATCATTATCTCGCCAAGTCGAAAGGTTTCGTCCTTTGTGGTCGCCGCAATAAATTGCTCTCATCCAAAATTTGTAGGACTGTATTGTTGACATGTCCGATTAGTCGGTTTCTATGCTTTCTCGCGAAGCTTCTAGTTTCAGCTTCGATTGTCGGAATTCCGAGATCCCTGTGGATATCGTCGTTTCTAATATACCACGGTGCTTGGACAATCTCTCTTAGCTCTTTATTTTGAAAAGCTTGTAAAATATTTGCATTTGTTTTCTTGGTACAACCCCAAAGTTGTATACCGTAGGTCCACACCGGCTTTAGCACTTGCTTGTATAAAAGCAGTTTGTTCTCAGTACTGAGCTGGGAATGTTTTCCGAATAACCAGTACATTTCGCTATATTTGATTTCGAGTTCTTTACGTTTCATTTTCACGTGCGAATTCCATTTCAGCCTTGCGTCGAGTGTCATTCCCAGGTATTTGGCCTCATTTGCAAAAGGTATTCGGGCCGAGTTTAGGAAAATTGGCAAGTCATTAATTTTTTTGTAAGTGAAATTCACGTGAACAGATTTAGATTCGTTGAGGGCGATCAGGGCGATCAGGGCCAGTCCCTCGTCCATTCATTTACATTATTCAGTGCGTTTTGCAGTCGTTTCTTCGATTGTTTTACCTACTGCTAGGATAGCGGTGTCATCGGCAAACGTAGCAAGGATAGTGCCATCTTCGTTCGGTATATCACGAGTATATAGCAAATAGAGAAGCGGCCCAAGAACGCTTCCTTGCGGTACGCCGGCCGAAATTTCCTTGAGCTCGGAGTATTCGACTCCATGTCTAACACGAAAGAGTCTATTCCCGAGATATGATTCTAGAATATCGTATAAGCATACAGGGAGAACTTGTCGTAGTTTGCATTTCAAGCCATCATGCCACACCTTATCAAAGTCTTGCGAGACGTCAAGAAATACGCTTGAGCAAATCTTTTTTTCTTCGAATGCTTTCTCGATTACGTCAGTAATTCTATGCACCTGGTCAATCGTCGAATGCTTACTTCTGAACCCAAACTGGTGGTCAGGGATAAGATTATTTTCTTCTATAACCGGTTGGAGACGCCTTAATAATATCTTCCCTCGCCCATTCATTTTGATTTAATTTGATTGGCGGCGCGAAGACTTTGGGCCGTTATGAATTCTTTGCAGTTTCTCTGCGAGAAAATCTACCGAAAGCAGGTCGACTGAATCGTCTGATACCCTCCTGACAGCACAGCATAACCTTAGTTCACACAGACGACGACCTCGTTTTTAGTGCTTCTGCACATATCGGTGCCACATGGAAGAGAACCACTTTCGATAAAAGAAGCCTTGTGCTTTGCCTGGGTCTTCCGGTGTTTGTCATTATCGTTGATAACGATGCCTTTTTACCCAAGCTTTGAGCCTAATGTCAATCATCACACCCAGGTATCTGTCGGCTAGTTTTGATGTTGTGTTGTGCCTTCTACTCTAATCGTGATTACCTCTAGTTTGTTTTTCTCTGTTGAGTACGAATCCTTTCATCATACTCATTGATAAGGGCTGCTCTAAGGGGGGAAATAGGCATAGAAAATCCTTCTCTACTCTAATAGGAGTCATTACGGGGCATAATACCATGCGGTGCCACATGAAAAAACTACGTGTGACTAACGAAGACCTTTGTAGAGGCTGTGGCGACGAGGAGGCTCAGGAGGACACCGCCCACTTTCTCTGTCATTACCCAGGCCTCTATCATTTGAGAAATAAGATCCTTGGACAACACTTCTTTGAGGATCTAGAAGAGTTGTCCAACAGACCAATAAATGACATCGCAAACTTCATCAAATCCTCTGGATGGTTTGTATCTCGGGCACAGTAAGTACTAAATGCTTTCTTTAGGATATTTACAAAGGTGGTATTTTTCCACGAGGAAGGGATTCTCTTTTCTGTCCCCTTTCCCCCCATGGGTATCACAATGGGTCTATATTGACCTGAGTGTGGTGTGGATGTTTTCTATCCCTCTACACCAGCCCACTTACCTAATCTAACCTAAGGGCTGTCTTGGAGGAAACAGGTGGTGTCACCCCTTCAACTCCCTTCAACCGTTTAGCTTTATTTACTGTCAGATTGCGTAAATGTGCAAAACAAGCACAGGATCGCATCAGAAGTTAGTATTCTTATTTTCGAATTATACTGCACTTAAAACGGATTTTCTATCGTTAACAGATTTAAATTGAATATTGATCAGGACTTCAATCTCAACTCATTTCGAAACGTAACACGCGTTCACTAGCTGAACTGCAAACAGAAAATAAAGAAGCAAATCACTTGCGTCAATCGCTTGATATTTCGATATACAATGGCAGAGAAAATACCAATTTCGCTACCCCATTCATGGGAGGGGTGCTCGCTAATCTAATACAATTTGGCAGGGGGTGGGATAACAAACATGAAACTTGGAACCGCTGCCACCACAATCACGATCCCATCAGATGATTGCACATAATGAGATGACACTGACGACGGCTTGATATGTTACAAGTGGTTGTTTTTATTTTTATTTTTTTATGAAAGTTATCCAAGGGAAATTCCATTCGTTTCTTATAGAGGTCTGGTTTTGATCGAGTTATAAGTGTATTCAACCACAGATAAGATGCATTATACATTTGATAGACTTGCCCTGTTGACGTACATCAGTGCATTCAGTCGAGGGTATTGCGCACTTAATTTGGATTACATAAATAGGAAATGACTATCCTCCCAGTAAATTTCAAAACAACACCGCGTGGGAATGTACCTACCTATTTCGAAACGATAATTTATTACTCGTTATATTGCCAATGATGTTTTATTTTTACTTACCTGCGAGGAGGGACTCCAACGTCAACGAAGCTGTGTGGACGTGGAATGTGTGGCATTGAATTCACGTCATTCAAAAATGAAGAATGCTATCCTTTTGATCGTGACGAAAACAATCCTGAGGCAGCATATAAGCATACCACCAAAAATCAATTTGGAGCACGCATTCATAAACCAAAATGAGTAGGTTGAGTTAATTACTGAAAATTATGTCAAAATTTAAAGAATCTGGATATGATATTATTCGCTACCATACGAACATACTACCTCTGAGGGGAGGGAAAGGCTTAAGTGGGGTTTCTTCGCGTCTGACGCTTGAACTTGAAGAGCATTCTGCGGCTGTCTTGGCAAAACCAAAGCATACTGATTTAATTCAAGAGACAAGCGAATAAGGAGTGCGCCCAGCTCCAAGCACAGAGTACTCGGGAGCTGGAGAAAATATCTTTCTCGGTTGGTGATACAAAACAGGATATCCAGGAGCTGCGACAATAAAATATGAACAGAGGCGCAACCATCTTCCAAATAGCCGCCGAAAGAAGGAGGAATGCTCAGGAGATTCGTTCGTCAAAGTTCATTAACAATGCTCAGGGCCAGCTTCTTGTGGATGAGGCCAAAGTTCTGCATAAGTGGCAACAGTGTCGTAAAGGACTTGTGAATGAAAAGTTTCCTCCGACTATACTAACCAAGAGCCACCTGTAACTGCGACGAAATACCCGACATCACAGCCGAAGAAGTTAGTGAGGCGGTCAAATACTCCAAAAAACGAAAAGCGGTTGGGGCAGACGAGATACCCTCTGAGTTCTGGAAAAAGCTGAGAGACATCGGGTTCAGATAGTTCAGAATTCTCATATTCAAATTTATGAAGGTGATCCAATGCCAAATCAATGGAGGGAAAGTTCACTTCTCCCTGTGTACAAAGGGAGGAGTCATACGCGAAACTGTGATAAGTACCGTTCGATCAAGCTGATGTCACACAGCATGAAGAACGTTGAGCGGGTATTAGGTGACCGACTGTGAAAAATAATACGGCTATCTGATGATCAGTGCGGGTTTGTGGCGGGTAAATCAACCATAGATGCAATCTAAGGTATAAGGATCAATCCTTAAAGGATTTGTATATTGTATTGGTTGATTTTGAAAAAGAATTTGAGAGACAACCACGAGATCTGTTGTGGATGGCACTAGGACATTTCAGAAACCTATGGTGATCATGGACATGTACAAAGGAGCAAAGACAAGAGTAAGATGCCTCGCTGGAGTAACCGAAGAGTTCCCAAACAAAGTTTGGGTACACCAGGGATGCATTTTTAGTCCTTTGCTCTTTATTGCAGTCATTGAAACCAAATTAGCTGACCCCAAAATACATCAGTTATTCTTTGCTGACGTTGGAGACATCATAAGTGAGGATCCTACATCCATGCAACGAACACTTGACGTGTGGGTGGACGTTTTGAATCTAGGTACCGCATTAGTCAAAAAAAGCACAGTACTTGTGCTGCCAGTTTTCTGGACCACTCGGGCCTAGGTAGGTAGGTAGGTAGAAGTGGCGGTTCTGTAAAAACAAAGACCCAATTAGCACAGTTGTGCCGTTTTGATGCCGCGACTCATGCGACTTTGGATGTTGATGTGTGTTGATGAGGACAATCTAGAGCCAGCCTGTGGAGTTTAAGAAGAGGGTTAGCTCATTTATGTTCTTACCCGAGATCTCCTCAAGTAAATTGTAGAAGCGTTTGCCTAATGCTTGATGTCTAGCCCTAGCTAGTGCTGGACAATTGCACATGTAGTGGATAATTGTTTCCTTTTCTGTGGCTATGTTGCAACTACGGCAGTGTGTATTATATGGGATACCTAGTTTGGCTGCGTGCTCTCCTACCGGCCAGTGTCCCGTGATTATCGCGATTGTACGGGCAATGTCTTTGCGCGTTCTGTTCAATAGGGCGGTTGTTTTGGTCTTGTTGTAGTTAGGCCACATCTTTCTGGATATGACGCAGTTCGTTAAACTGGACCATTTAAGGTTAGCTTTTCTAAGAAAGATTGAGGAGATGTTTGCCTTAATTGCCCCGAGCGGGGTATGAACAAGTTCAGCAAGTAAGCATTGAAGGGCTGAGCCTCGCCTGGCCAGTTCGTCAGCATGTTCGTTGCCATCAACGTTGCTGTAGCCTGGAACCCAGACTAGGGTCACCATGCATTGGCCATCTAGCGAGGCCAGCTCCTGTCGGCATTCTAGTACTAGTTTCGAGGAAGTGGTTTCCGAGGCAATGGCTTTGATAGCAGTTTGGCTATCGATTAAAATAGTGATTCTTGGTATTTGTGTGTGACGTGATGGCGACAGGCTTCGCGAATGGCGAGTACTTCCGCTTGAAAGACGCTGGCAGCGTCCCGGAGTCGATACGATCTTGAGGTGTTCAGAGACTCCAAGAAAACACTCGCACCAACCCCACAGTTCATCTTTGACCCATCGATGTAGACTGTTAGATCGAAACCACTGGTAGCCTGTCCATTTTGCCAATCTTTTCTTGTAGGGAAGTGTACATCGAAACGCTTTGTGAAGTTCAATGCGGGGATGATGTAGTCTGTTGGAGTCGATACGAGTTCTCCTGGTAGAGAATCTAGGGTATTGCTGTGTCCATAGGGTTTCGCAGTCCAACACTTGGACTCTCTGAGTCTGATTGCGCTGTGCGCTGAGGTCTTTGTGATATGTAGATCTAGGGGTAAAAGGTGTAGCAGGACTGTTAGAGCGTCTGACGGAGTTGACCGTAGGGCGCCTATGGTGCCTATGCATGCTGCTCTTTGCACCTTATTTAGTTTGGTTATGTTATAGGCTTTTTTAAGAGCCGGCCACCATACTATCGACCCGTAGGTAAGGATTGGGCGTACTACGGCTGTGTACATCCACAGGGTCAATTTTGGTTGCAGGCCCCATCTTTTGCCGAAGGTTCTGTTGCAGGCATAGAAAGCTATACATGCTTTCTTTACTCGTTCGTCTATGTTTGGTTTCCAGTTAAGTTTAGGATCTAGAATAACTCGTAGGTACTTAGCACTGGAACATAAGGAGAGTATCTGACCGTTTAATCGAGGAAGATTGAAGTCGGGTATTTTGGTTTTTGTGGTGAAAAGCATCAGTTCAGTTTTATTTGGGTTGACTCCAAGTCCACACTTTCTGGCCCATGCACTGACTTTACTTAGAGCACTCTCCATGATCTCACTTATCACGGGAGGGAAAAGTCCCGACACTAAAATCACCATGTCGTCCGCATACCCACTCGGGCCTATTCCAGACATTTATTTGAATGGAACAGTGTTTGCCAAGTGCGAAAAGTTCAAATATCTGGGATCTATGATTAAAAGCGAAGCAACCTGTGATAATTATCGGAGTGGCGGGAGAGCTACGCTATCTTCTGTGACCGGGAAAATGTCCCTAAGCTGTAAAGGCGACTCAACATCGCAGTGCACTCACATACGGTTCAATGTTGGACAATGTACAAAGCGTATAAGGATAAATTAACGATACCTGAGATGAAGATGCTTCGCATGAGAGCAGTACTGGGAAGCTTGATTGAATAAGAAATTCGAAGTTCCGTGGAAGCATTCATGTCAAAGAAGCCATCTCACGAAAAATAGATCAAGACCAGCTCATCTGCTTTGCCTCAATAACAAAGTGTGCAAAAATAGGGAGACCTGCCGATATTTTCTGAGGTCAAACAGGCCAACCATACAGGCGGATGAGTAGAAATGCAATGAAGTGGGAGGGTTATGATCCATTGAGTTCAGATCATAACCTCCCCGAAATAGGAAGAAGAAAAATAACTTTTTACATTTTTTTTTTTTAAAACGTCTAGATTACTACTTTTGTGGGCACCGTGGCGTAAGTGGTTAGTGTGTCGGATCACTACGCATGAGGTTCCAAGTTCGAATCCCAGAAAACACCAAAAAGTTTTTTCACGGTCCCACCTCTCGCGAGCGTCTGACAAACGTCCGAGAGTATTGTTGTCACGAAAAAGCTTCTCAAATCGCCGTTCGGATTCGGCATTAAACTGTAGGTCCCTTCCATTCGTGCGAAAAATATAACGCACACAACATGAGTGGTTGCGAGAAGCTAGGCCCTGGCACTTTAAAGAGCTGTTGCGCCAAATATTTGTATTTTTTAGATTATTACTTGAGAATGCTTAAACCACTACAAGTTACAAATGGTCTCGCTAGGTGGAATCATTGATATCTTCAATTCTGTAACTTTCCCTCAAGGGCTGCTATTCAAACTCTAAGTGCTAGATTAACTAGGAATTCCAATTTACATTGTAGCTTAATCTACGAGAGCCCAAATAAAACGAGATAAGAATGAAGTGCTCCTTGCAAGCACTAAAATTGATTCAATTTGTTTTCAGTCATAAAAAATTGTAATAGCTTAGCCGGTAATTGTTTATCTCGAAATCATAAATAACCCTTTTGACGATATTCACCCTGTTTCTGTTTTATGTTTTTGCAATCGATAGGTACGTCACATTACAGCGGCGACAAATCACTATAAATATCACTGATCGAGCAGCGTAAAGCTGCAATTTGAATTGTGTTCCCAAAATAACATCATTTGGCCATCTGCCTTCATTACCATTTTTATTGTTTATTTTTTAGATCCAACAACTTATCTGTTATTTTCTCTTTTTCAGAGGAGGAAGCCTATCACTGTCTTGCCAGTTTAGTTGCATGCAAGGAAAAGGTATTCATCAATCAGACAAAACTACTACACGAAGTCACTTGGAAGACAGTGATGCAAATTGCCAAAAAACACACAGTAAGTTTTTGTTAATTCTGTTCTAGTACCAAGACTTATACGGTGACTTCAGTACCCTGGTGGTAGTGGCGTTAGGTCTTATTGCTTATGGCAGTAACGCACAAATCGAAAAATGTCATAACGCCCATATAACGACGCATCGTCGAAAAATGAAGGAAGAAATCGTAGCAAAACCCAAATGAAATGACTTATCACGCAAAATGATTGCCCAGTGTCATAACACCCAAATCTAAAAATACAATAACGTCCAAATCCATTGCAAATGGGAATTGTTGTAAAATTTGGGCAATATGTCATAGTTTTTGGGCGTTACAACGTTTTTGATTTTAAATAATATGTTTACTTCATATCGTCTAAAATGCAGAAAACCACGAAATACTCTAAAATTTGTCCATCGCACCATTTTTCCATTAACCAGAAACTTTGTGAAGTTATTTCCCACCATATTGAAGATTCCTCGGAAGCCTCTAGGTTGCGGAAAATCCTCTCAAAAAGCCCTTCAACACCTAGCTACCTCTTACATCCAGATGGTCACTGGACCACCTCTGCTAAGGAATCCATTGACATCCTACTGGATACTCACTTCCCTGGTAGCTCGCCTGTTGCTGTTTCATTATCGGGTATTACCCGTACTTGCTTTCTACCGTGCAGCAGCTCCCTGGTTATAGTAACTACAGAAAAGATCCGCTGGGCCATGCGCAGCTTCAAGCCCTTCAAGTCCCCAGGACCTGACGGCATTATTCCTGCTGTATTTCAAAAATGTGAGGACATTGTGCTTCCATGGCTCAAGGTCATCTTATCGAGCTGTCTTAATCTGGTCTACATCCCCAAGGCGTGGGCCGAGGTTGAAGTTGTCTTCATTCCTAAGGCAGGTAAGAGCTCGCATGTGGAACAAAAGGATCTCCGACCTATCAGTCGATCGTCCTTTCTACTGAAAACGCTGGAAAGGCTGATTGATATTCACCTCCGTCAGAGCATTAGCCCGTCTTTGCTCTCGCCGTCCCAACATGCGTACTGCAAAGGCAAATCCGTTGAAACAGCCTTACCCTCGCTTGTGCGCATCATTGAAAAATCTCTGAGCATCAAAGAATATACCACGGTGGCTTTCCTTGACATTGAGGGAGCTTTTAACAATGTCAAACCAAAGGCAATCACAGACGCACTTGCAAATCTGAAGGTGGATAATTCGCTCGGAGTGGTGATCAATCAATTGCTAACACGCAGGATTATCAACACACAGCTGGGTGGAGCATCGCCCAGATGCCACCACCCCAAGGTGGTGTTTTGTCCCCCCTCCAGTGGAATCTTGTAGTGAATGAGCTACTAGTGGACCTGGCTGTAGAGTGATTGCCTATGCTGATGACATTGCGATTGCTGCGTCTGGCAAGCACCCAGACACTCTCAAGGAAATCCTCCAATATGGTCTCTCTCGGCTCACTAGGTGGGCCTCCAATTGTGGATTGGGGGTTAACCCTCATAAAACAGAACTTGTTCTCTTCACAAGGAAATATAAAGTTCCCCACGTAGACCCTCCTATGATTAATGGCACCAGTCTCACCTTCACTGTTAATGCAAAATACCTGGGTCTTATTCTGGACAGAAAACTGAACTGGAAAGCCAATCTACTAGAACACGTAAGAAAAGCCAATGTAGCTCTCTATTCCTGCAAAAAGGCTATAGGTAGGAGCTGGGGTATGAAACCTGAAATCACTCGCTGGCTTTACGTGTCTGTTGTCAGGCCCATACTACTCTATGGCGTGATCGTTTGGTGGCCTGCCCTTGACAGGGCTGTTCACCTCTCTCAGGTAGCTAAAGTGCTACGATCCGCTTGCATGTGCATCAGTGGTGCACTAAGAACTACCCCCTCTGCGGCACTGAACATTATGTTCAACCTGTTACCCCTGGCTATCCTTGGCAGACAGACTGCTGCCAGTGCGGCTATTCGTCTTAAAGCCTCCTCTCAGTGGTCTAGTTATCACATTGGCCACTCCTCGATCCTTGATCTTCTCAATTTCACACATGAAAACACGGATTACACCCCACCGAAACTGAGATTTGACCGACACTTCCGTACGAGTATCCCTGAACGGGATGAGTGGGATGGCTCTCCCCCTGATGATGGAATTTCGGTGCACTTCTACACAGATGGCTCTAAGACCGAAGGTGGGGTGGGCTGTGATGTTTTCTCCGATAAGCTCAACCTGAGCATCTCGTTCCGCCTCCCTGATCATTGTAGCGTTTTTCAGGCGGAAATCATGGCGATTAAGGAAGCCCTGTCTTGGCTGAAATGTAATGTATTATCTGTCAGCGATATTAGCATTTTCACTGACAGTCAAGCGGCTATCAAGTCCCTGGAATCGTGCTCCTTTACTTCAAAGAACGTCTTAGACTGCCGTTTGTCTCTTACAGAGATGACAGAGCAGTTCAACATTCATCTATGTTGGGTGCCAGGTCACAGAGACATTCCAGGAAACTGTAGGGCGGATGAACTCGCTAGACAGGGTACTACTCTAAGGATTCTGCCAGATAGGCAAGCCCTAGGTATGCCCCTCGCTACATGTAAGCATCTACTGAAGCTGAACGCTATTAGCAAGACCAACCTTAGGCGGGATAGTGGCTCTACGTGTCACATTTCGAGGCAGATCTGGCCTAAGCTGGACCAGAAACGTAGTGCCGAGTTGGTTAAACTAAAGCGATCACAGATCAGCTGCGTTATCGGTGTCATCACCGGACACTGTCTAATCGGCCAACATGCCAAAAGACTTGGCCTCTTTTCCAATGACTTCTGCAGGAGCTGTAGGGACGAGGAGGAGGAGGAAACCATTCTTCACTTCCTATGCACATGTCCTGCTCTATCACGCAAAAGAATGCTCCATCTAGGAGCTCCCTTCCTTGACGACCTCAGCGATTTGGCGTCCTTAGACGTCACGAACATCCATCGCTTCATCAAAAGCTCCGGTTGGTTTTATTAGTCCCTGAGTGGTCTAATGGTAGATCCTTGGCATCACAATGGACCTTTACTGGTCTAAGTGTGTCTGCATCGTGGTGCAGACAGCCAATCTAACCTAACCTATTTCCCACCATTATGAAATAACCGAATTCGCAGAACAACAGTGCTTGGGTGGTCCGCTTCGCCAGGCGGCACCTGCATGTGAGACCGATGGCCATCCAGTGTATGAGTTGAAAAATGTCCCATAGTATGAAATCTCTCTAACCCACGAAGCGGTCTGCCCAAGTACTCGTACTGTTAAGATATAGGAGCCTGCCAGACAACAGCACTTACCCTTAGCGGAGCAACGAATTAGCATGAGCGGCTAAACACTACGGATAAAAGGGTGATATCCTTCAATCATCGCGAAAGCGTAGAGTGGATGAAGTGGCGGGAAAACTCAGCTATCTTCTGTGACCGAAAAAGGGCCCCTAAGTTGAAAGGAAGGCTCTACACCGCAGTTGTCACATACGGTTCACAATGTTGGACAATGTACCAAACGTATGAGGGTAAGTTGGCGACAGCTGAGATGAAGATGCTTCGCATGACAGGGGAAAGTTTGATCGGATAAGAAGCTCGATGATCCGTGGAAACCTGATCCCTTGAGTTCAGATCATAACCTCGCGAAAATAGGAAGAAGAGAACATTTTTGATTTTGGTGTTATTGCCTTGGGTGTTAAGACCTAACCCCGATACGGGTAAAACGAAAATACAAAAACTTTAACAAGTATTTCCGCCTTGCTTTGTTTTTCAAGTACTTCCAAGTAATTTGAAGTACTTCAAGAGCTTGTCTAAAAATATTTGAAGCACTTGATAATACTTGAAAGTATATAAAATGCTTGGAAATACTTGGAAATACTTAAGCCCAAACATTGAAAACAGTGATACTTTCTTTTTCAAGTATCAATGTCCAAATATTTAAGTATCAGTATCCGTATCTAGTACATATAGTTGTTTAACCACTAAGCGTCGTTTCACAAATATCTGTCGCCGGATACACTGCGCCATATATCCAGTTCAAAGTGTACAGAACTAAATGAGCGTTCACACTTATTCCGTACCGGATACGCCGCATTAATGCCGGATAAAAATGTCAGCTGGGGTACATCGAAGTGTACTAAACACTATTTATCCTGCATCGTATACGACTTGCCTATTATGTTGCAAAATAATATTCAAAGGAGTTTTGAATGCCGTGCTTCCGGTGCCAGATAAGTGTGAACGCTCTCATTGAGTTCTGTGCACTTTGCACCGGATACACCATGCCATTGTATACAGCATTGGATATCTGTGAAAACTAAAAAACTCCCTATATCCGACGTCACGTATCCGATACTGGGTATGTGTGAAACGAGTCTAAAAGTTCTAGTTTTGTTTACAATATTGATAATTTTTTTTATTTTAGAAAACCTCCGTCTCGTATTTGCAACGAATGTGTCCTGGACAGAAATTGGAACGTGTCTTTATGGACTGGTGCTGGTGGATATTAGCTGGTTTACCATTTCAGCATTTAGTACGCGTTATGGATTGTTTCTTTCATGAAGGCATTAAGGTGTTTTATCGCATCTCTCTGGTCATACTCAATTTATTCCATAAGGAATGCACGTCGAACAATGAATCAAGTCCGGATAATATTAAAAATGACATCGGTAATGCGCTAATAAAATTTTGCAAGAAATTACCAGTCACACCGGCGAAGCTGTTGCAATCAGCGTTTAGTATTAGGGGGCTAAGGTTAGTATATTAATTATTTACACCACGCTATAATTTTAATGTTTTTTTTTTTCTGTTTTATAGTTCCACGTATATATCTAGGATATTCATTAAGACTGAAATGTTACTAAAAAGTAGATCAGTTCTAAGCGGTTCAAAGCAATTAGTTCGATCGCGTTCCAGTGATAATTTACCAACGAGTCAATCGCAAGTCAACATTCAAATGATGTCACATACATTGACCATACGAGAGGTAAGCTATATCAATTTTCTTATTTTTTATTTATTCTTATTCTAATTTAAATATTAATGATATAAGTAAATATTTAATGTGAATAGGTAGTGAATCTAGGGATAGGAAGCCTCTTATAAATTGACTTTGTAAATAATAAGGTTTTACATTAGTTTGCAATGTGTAGGTTTTGAGAATCTAATTCAGTATAGAGTTGGTTTTAGAGGACGATAACTTTTAAGTCAAACGTTTGCAGTAGTCATAATCCGCTGCCAGAGAAGAAAGTTTACTTAGTTTCTGACGTATGCCATTACACTATTTAAGGTACAAACATCACCTGGGCGACCATCATGTCAAGAGCTTTAAATATCCCAAACTCATTTATAATCTAGTCCACCGTATTTAGTTTTTGATATTAAATGGAGAGAAACGGATTAATAAGCGACCAGCAGTACGGTTTTCGAAAGCGCCATTCAACCGGAGACTTGCTGAGCTACATAACCCATGAATGGAAGTCAGCCGTCGAAGAACACACAAAATCTAAAGCCGTTACCCTGGATATCTCAAAAGCTTTCGATCGTGTTTAGCATGTGGCGTTATTAAGAAAGTCAGCTTCCTTTGGACTACGCAGCAGCGGTATGAAAAACTTTCATCAGAACAGATCAATTCAAGTTGTGGTCGATGACATATTTGCTGTTACCGCTGGAGTACCACAGGGTTCTATAATTTCACCAACTCTTTTTCTATGCCATATTAATGACCAGCAAGTATATTCTACTTTGCCGATGATAGTACTCTAATAGCATCTTCTTAAAACAACACCGCCGTGAACGCGAACAGCATTACCTCCTCACAGTCTTATTAGTGAGTCATCAATCTGTCGCCTTTCTACTTCGAGGTATCTTAGTTGTGTCGTAATATGCTTTGCATAATCACTCACAGTACTCCATATCACCTGCGATTGGATAATAAAATGGACTATGTTCTCGAGAGTTGGTATTTCTCCAAGCTTATTTCTTAGCGTTTGTCTCTCGGGTTCTAATCGCGGACAGTGAAAGAATACATGATCCACATCTTCCTCAGCCTGGATGTAATTCGGACAGTAGGGAGAATTGTCGTGCTTAAATCCGTAGATATACGCGCGAAAGCATTCATGTCCACTCAGTAATTGCGTTGTGTAGAAATCGACCGTACAATGCTTGTGGCCTGTCCATGCCTTAAGAAGCGGGATGAGACGATAGGTCCATCGGCCTTTGCTTGACACTCCATCGTTTTTGCCATTTCGCTATGCTGTTTGCTCTTTTTGGTAAGTTCTCTTCTCCGTCGGTTAACACTTGTTCTTGTCTCCTCATGTCTCCTCTTGTCTCCGATTGAGAGTCCTGCAATAACATGGACTGCATCTCCTGATATTGTACGAAATGCACTGCATACACTAATTGCACAAAGTCGGTATGTCGACTCAGTTTTATGCCAGTAAGACCGGGCTTTCATAGCTTTGGCCCATATTGGTGACCCGTAGATCATCACAGATGTAACCACACTATCCAAAAGCCACCGTGCCTAAGTGGTTAGTGTGTCGGATCACTACGCATGAGGTTCCAAGTTCGAATCCCAGAAAACACCAAAAAGTTTTTCACGGTCCCACCTTTCGCGAGCGTCTGACAAACGTCCGAGAGTATTGTTGTCACGAAAAAGCTTCTCAAATCGCCGTTCGGATTCGGCATTAAACTGTAGGTCCCTTCCATTCGTGCGAAAAATATAACGCACACAACATGAGTGGTTGCGAGAAGCTAGGCCCTGGCACTTAAAGAGCTGTTGCGCCAAATATTTATTTATTTATTTTTTGGGCAGGTGGGACCTATTGGCCGGAAGCTCTTCAGTTTCTTCATTACCATCTTGCAAAGCAACCGTTTACATGCCGCAAACTTAAGGTCTGTCTCTAGACGAATCCAAATCCAAATAAACACTGTCGGAGCTTTTTTTTGTAGCAATCGCCGTAGTTGGTATCTCAGTTTTCCATCCTCCTTTTGTTGTTCGGCTTCACACGGCTTGTAGAGGGACCTTACGTGCAGGCTCGAAGATCGTAGTTCTTTTTCCGTTTGTCAGGGTGTTTAGTAGTTAAATCGTCCTTATCCGAGGCTGTTGGTTGATTCATGTCTAAGCCTTTTTACAGAGCTTTTAACAGCATTGAAACAAATTCGATTACCAATGCCCTACGCAGGCTTAACATATGAGAACCCGTCTGTTGCTTTATAGAGCATTTGCTAAAAAGCAGGACACCATCTTTTGAAAGCAGCACTTTCAAACGACATACACATCGAGGCACCCCTAAAAGGGGTGTACTGTCTCCACTACTGTGGAATTTAGTGTTCTGAAAATCGACAAAAATGGGTACAAGTTTATTGCTTACGCTTTCCTAATTACAGGCAAATACCAGCAGATGCTGACCGAAATCATATAGTCTGCTCTTAACGAACTGCTCAGATGGACCAAAAATTCGGCCTCTCCGTTAGTCCGACGAAGATCGAGCTAGTTCTATTTACAAGAAAACACAAACTCCCTGACTTTACTCCACCCAGAATAAGAGGATCCACTCTTAAACTTTCAAATAGCGTGAGCTATTTAGATCTTGAGCTTGACCGCAAGCTAATTTGAAAAGAGAATTTCGTCGAATGTCAGGAAATTGCTGGCTGCCCTATGCATCTGCAAGAAGGCAGTATGCTCTACTTGGGGCCTACAGCCAAACATCATGCACTGGCTATACACGTCGGATTCGTATGTATGGGGTACTGGTATGGTGGCCCGCCTTGGAGGAGAGGTCCAACTTAACCATAATGGGAAAAAACTCAACGAGTTGCATGTCTCAGAATTATCGGTGCGCTGAGAACTTCTCCCACAGCGGCACTCCAAACCATGATCCACCTACTTCCGATCGACTTCGTCAGTAAACAATTGGCTATCAGCTCAGCAATAACATTGAGAGGCTGCAATGGAGAGAGCAACACACGGGACACGCCAAAATACTTTCGATGCACCGTCATCTCCCCAATTTCACTAACCACTAACTCACTGAATACGACTTCAACAGGGGCTACATGCACTAAATATCGGACAAAACTGAGTGATCGCAACGAAATGTCGCTATAAATTTTCACGGAGGGGTCCAAAACATAGAACGGAGTCGGTGCCGGAATCTTAGAAGACCTGGATATACACCTCTCTTTTAACTTTCGAATCCATTGCAGCGTTTTTCAAGCCGAGTTACCGCGGTTCTTCAAGCCGCTGACTGGATAAAAGCTAATACACTATCAACATCGGATATTGTTATTTACGTCGACAGTCAGGGAGGCATCAAATCCCTCGCATCCAGCACTATGAGATCTAAGACAGTGAAATACTGCCCCGTATCTCTTAACGAGATAGCTGGCCAGTACAACAGCACCCTCTTCTGGTACAAATAAGATAAGCATTACCGACATCGAGGCGCCAATGTCTTATGTTAAGTACATTATCCAGACCTTATCTAGGCCAATGCTTCTTCTTCTTCTTCCTTTTTTTATCAGCGAGGTTATGATCCGAAAACAAGGGATCAGAACTCTCCCACTTCACCGCAGTTCTACTGATCCGCCTGTGGGGTTTGCCTATTTGACCTCAGAAAATATCCTCAGGCCTGCCGATTTTGGATCACTCGGTTACTGAGGCCAATGAAATGCCGATGTCGTCGCATTTGTCTGATCCAGGCGTTTTTAGGCATGCCTTTCCTACATCGCGATGTCTTTGAAACGTGCATTGATATTGCCTTTTTAACAGGGTTCAAATGATCTCTTCTTTGAACGTGGCAATACCAGCTGAGCCGGTCGCGCTCTATTTTTTGTACGATGGTATCCTTGATGTGAAAGCTTCCACGGATCTTCGAACTTATTACTCGATCAAGCTTTGTCACTCCTGCTATCATGCGATGCATCTTCATCTCAGCTGCCGTTAATTTACTCTCATACGTTTTGTACATCGTCCAACATTGTGAACCGTATGTGAGCGCTGGACGCACAACTGTGGTGTAGAGCCTTCCTTTCATATTAGGTGGCATTTTTCTGTCACAGAAGATAGCGGAATTTTCTCGCCACTTCATCCATCCTACGCTTACGCGATGATTGATGTCGCCATCACAGGTTGCTTTGCTATTGATCATAGATTCCAGATATTTGAACTTTTCGCACTTGGGAAGCACTGTTCCATTCAAATAAATGTCTGGAATAGACCTGAGTGGATCAGAGAACGGGCAGCACAAGTACTCCGCCTTTTTTGAACTAATGCGATACCCATTTCCCTCCAGAGCGTCCACCCACACATCAAGTGCTCGTTGCAGGGATGTCGGATCCTCACTTATGATGGATCCATCGTCAGCAAAGAATAATTATTTTTCGCAGTCGGCCACCTAATACCCGCTCAACGATCTTCATGGTGTGTGACATCAGCTTGATCGAACGGTAGCTATCACAGTTTCGCGTATCACCCGTCCCTTTGTATACAGGGAGAAGGTAACTTTCCCTCCATTGATTCGGCATTGGATCACCTCTCACGAATTTGAAGATGAGAATTCTGAGCCATCTGAACCCGATGTCTCCCATCTTTTTCCAGAACTCAGAGGGCATCTCGTCTGGCCCAACCGCTTTTCGTTTTTTGGAGTATTTGACCGCCTCACTAACTTCTTCGACTGTAATGTCGGGTATTTCTTCACAGTTAGGGGTGGCTCTTGGAAAGTATAGCCGGGGAAACTGTTCATTTAAAAGTTCTTCACAATACTGCCGCCACCTCTGCAGAATTTTGTCGTCATCCACAAGAAGGTGGCCATAAGCATTATCAATGAAATTTGGCGAACGAATCTCCTGAGCATTGCTCCTTCTTTGGGCGGCTATTTTGAAGATGGTTGCGCTCTTGTTCATATTGTGTCTTCGCAGCTCCTGGATAGCCTGGTTTGCAGCAACAACCGGGGAAGACATTTTCTTCAGCTCTCGATACAGGCCCTCCGTACTCTCTGCTTGAAGCTGGGCGCACTTCTTCTTCGCTTTTTTCTTGCAGCATCTGTATTCCATTTCGAGGCGAGCTTTTTCGTCACTATTATTCGAGTGGCACTTTGACCAAGCTTTGAAAGCCGCTTTCTTCTCATTTATCACCTTCTTAGCTTCATCACTCCACCACCATGTTTCTTTGACGTGTTGATGGTGGCCTTTTGAAGCTCCTAGCAGTGATTTGGCCTTCTTTAAGCAAGTTTGCTGTAGAGAATCCCACATATTTTGTGCTCTGCACTCTTCATCCTCAGATCCGTTGATGGTGTGAGAGAGGTAATTTTTCATTACGAAAACAAAAGCCTCGCCTTTTTCTTTGTCCAGATTGTACCACTTGATTTTCTCAGTGACCCTTGTTTGTTTGCTTTTCTTCGGTGTTTTCATAAAAATTTCTGTTAGCAGGAGACGGTGTTGCCGAGCGATAGCCTCTTCCAGGATCACTTTGCAATCTTTTACCCGAGGCTTCATGAAACTGGCTACCAAATGGTAGTCAATCTGAGTTTCATCTCCACCACTGCTGTAAGTGATCAGGTGTCGACTTTGTTTGATGAACATGGTATTTAACACGATAAGACCGTGTGATTTGCACATGCTTAGGATGTCTTCACCAGGAAGGTTCCTGGTGCCACATCCTACTCCTCCATGGCTGTCTTCATAGTTTCGTTTGACTTCCCGACATGTCCATTCAAATCTCCTCCAACAAGCAGAAACTCTTCCTTAAGAACTTAAGGAGATTGTGGAAATCTACCCAAAATGCATCTTTATCTCCCTGATTGCACCCATTTTTAGGAGTATATGCACTGACAATATTCCACACCTCTCCTTGTATTACAAGTTTGAGAGACATCAAAACGGTTGCTGGACTTCGAAATGCTCAAGACGTTACCAAGTAGCTCTGCGGCAAGGATGATACCGATTCCGTTCTTAGCCTTTTCCGTTCCGTAGTAGAACATCTTGTAATCTTTTGTCCTTATTTGGCCAATGCAACACCGCCAATAACTTTGGCCAACGCGTCCATCGGACTCCTGATACACAAAAGAGGAACCCTCTCCAAAATAACAAACGTTCTCATCGGACACTGCGTCATAGGAAAACATGTCCAAAGACTAGGCATCTCCTGTAATGACCTGCTGATGCTGTAGGGATGAAGAGGAAGAAGAAACGATCAGTCACCTCCTATGCGCTTGTCCTGCGCTAGCCAACATTAGGAAGGCCACCCTGGCCGAATACTCTTTCAACGATCTAAATAATCTCGGCAACGCCTGCACGGCTAAAATCAACTCATTCATACAACGAAGCAAATGATTCCACCGGCAGTGCAATGGACCTATTTGTGGTCTAAGTGCATACTCATCGAGGGCCGATCTTAACTAACCAATCAACCAAGCCAAGTGGTAGGGAAGTTACCCCGACGGTACAGCCTCCAAACTAGAGGGCCAGATAGATCCCTTTTTGTAACCCCTATGATGAGGTCCCGTCATATTAAAACATTAAAAATTCAGCAAACAGTATGACTTAAAAGTTATCGACGCTCTAGAATCATAAATATCACGCAAATATAATTCACTCCTTAAAAACCACTATCTACTAGATGCTAAACAAAAAAAAAGAACTAGTTGTAAGAGAATTTCACTAATCTTAAGAACATTCACTCATTTTTGAAAAAAATGTGTCAATAACATTCCAGAGGGTGCATTCCGAGACCTGTCGCAATCTGGTATGGGGCTTAATAATTATTAAAAATTTTCTTAATAGTTCTTCTGTTAGTTTTCTGTTTGCTGTTTTGTTTTTGGTTTTTTTTTTTTTTTCTTATTTCGTTTCCTTGGTTTTCTTGAAATTTTGATTACGGTTTTAGTTTTTATAAATTTTTGGTTGTTTTATTTTCTTTGAATATTTTATTATTCATCTTGAAATGTTTGTTTAATGAGAATGTCTCAAGCAAGCCACAAAATAATGTGTTGTTTCGTTACTATACAGACAAAAAAAAAAAACAAAAAAAGGCTGAGAAATGAAATGTGTTATGCAAAATCAAGGGCTTTTCATTTTTTTTTTTTTTTTTTTGTTAATTGGCAATTTTTATCGAATTATTATTTATTTTTAATTGAACAATTTTAGGGTAGTACGTTTTTTTGAAACAGATTCTATTCGATAATACGTTACTCTTTCATACATGGCACTATGCCATTTGAATATGAAAGTGTGAAACATTTTATTTTGAAAAATGAAAGTAAAAGACATCTGTTTTGTTTTTTTCTTTTTTTTTCTCATCTTGCTGCATTCTGTTACTACTTCTACTACTACTACTACTGCTACTACTGCTGCTACTGATTGCTCGTATATATTTATAAATAAATGTTGACTGCGTTAACACTAATTATAAATAAAAAACAAAAAAAAAAAAAACAAAATTGCAAACAACTTGTATATGAAAATGTTTACGTTACGTGTTTGCCATGTGTTAAATATATAATTGAATATGTATATCACATATATATATATATATATAAAAAATCAAATGTCCACCACCACCCACCGTTTAAATGTGTTTAATGCATTTGCATCACTGTTATAATTTATTTCTTTGTTTATACCCACCACCACCACCACCTACCCCCCTATATATATAATTTAAAAAAATATAAAAAAAATCAATGTAACGTCTAAAATGTGTACACGAAAAAAAAAGGGCGAACAATCTCCTGGTCATAGGGTGCTCGCCATGGGCGTGTATCCTGTTCAGTCGCTAAAAAGTCGAATAGCCAGTGGTGAAGATGTAAGTGTATTGTTGTTTAGAAATCAGTTTAGTAAAAGATATTTACGTGATCGCACCAGAGTTTCATTTATATTATTGTATTCCTGAAAAAAACGTTTCCTGTGTCATTTTTAAGTTGGCTATTTCTTGTGAACCTTTCAGATATTTGTTGGATGTAGTAGATATTAGATAGATAGATAGTCGATCTTGTATAGCACACAAATATACACAAAAACACATATTTTTTTATGCTTTTCACATGTTTTATTGATCATTATTTTCGTTCAAACTCAACTGGCTTGTGTTTAAGAGGGAACGTTTTTATTTGCCAATGTTCAAGCTATGAGTAGCTGATGTAAAGCAAGAAATGTGACATATTAGGTCCATTCGTGTGCACAGTCTAAAGCGCTTTGAGGTGCTCTAAAATGCTCGAAGTGTATTCGCGTACTGAGCGAACATGACAGATAAAGAGAAAAATTGATAAGTAACGAGTAGCGAGTATTCCCCTCTGCGCTTGAATATGCTCGAAGAATTTCTGTGGAATCAACTGATTGTCAAATGAGTGGAAGAGTTTTTGATTCCATTTCAAAAAGTCAATAGACATAAAAAATAGATTATGCAGTCTTCTGCAGATAATGCAATAATAACGTTCAATTTATAAAAAATAGATGCAAAGTATCCTGAAGAAAATTATGTGATGTGTGAATGTTCTCCAAAAACATTTCTTTTTAACTTAATATGAATATGTTGGTTTGCACACGATGTTCATTATAACTTTTTTTTAGTGACAGTTGGCTCGACATGGCTCGAAATGACTCGTTTTTCATTCGCGTACTTTGCCAAGTCAGATGGGTATGGAGGATGAGGCTGAACTTCATACCTAGTGGATTCTTCTCGATCCTCCGCCATTGACGCCAACTTATCAGGAGGACTGTGTAGATAGACTCATGCAATAGATTTAAAACATTTATGTGGCTGAAGTTTAGTTCCGAAGCAATGTCATGACTGCTTCAGTCGTTAGTCGACCAGAACGGGTTGCATTTTTGACATCATACTTTCCAGAACAGAATTGGGCCAACCATCGGCTGAGGTTTCCTAGGAAATTCGCCGAAATTCGAAATTCTTTTACACTAATTTAAAAAAAAACTATTTTACCGAATTTCCTATGTTGGAAACCCGCCCCGAACATATTTAGATTGTTGGTTTTGACAAAGTTCCTTAACCATAAACCTTCCCAGCGCTTTCGTCTTTTACTTTACTTATGTGGCGCTACAGTTCGGGCTGAACCTGTGCCTCAACCAACAATCTTCTCCATTTAGCTCGGTCTTTAGCTAATTGCAGTTACGCACTCAAAGTTGGTCGAGGTCCCCTTGAACTTGTGCGCGCCACCTACAGCAAGGAGGCGCTCTACTGCATCGACTCTTCGAGCCGGAGCGTTGGTGTCCATCCGCTCTACATGTTCTGGCAATACACAGTTTTTTAACTAGGTCGATGTCGCTGTACAGCTCAAATAGTTTGTCATTGAATCTTCTTCTCCAAAACCCGTCAACGCAAATGGGACCGAATATCGCAAAGAATTTTTCTCTCGAAGCGACCAAGGATATCTTCATCCGCTTTCAGTAAAGTCGCATGTTTCAGCGCCGTAAAGCAGGACTGGGATACTCACTTATGTCCTGTATCCCCTTGTGGGTCCTAGGGCCTCTACTACGCCTACGCGCCATCGTGTACGGTTTCTGGCAATGTGTCTGAGTTCTCCCCAACTTTTCCCTAACTGCCGTGCCTCCTTCTCGACTGTTCTGCGCCATGTTCTCCTCGGACCGCCAGGTCTTCTGCCATCCTGAGTGAAAGGGTTCCATTGCATAGCATGGTTGGCTATGGAACTTACCCTTACGAAACGTGTGACCAATCCACTGCCACTTCCGCCGTTGAATGGTTGTGCCTATTGGTTCCTGACCCGTTCTCTCGTAAAGGTGTTCCTTAGAGATACGATTGGGCCAGAAAATCCTTAAGATATTGCGCAGGCACCTATTAAGGAACGTTTGCAGCTTTCTGGTGATAGTAGTGGTCACTCTCCACGTGCTGCAACCATATAACAGCACGGATTCAACGTTGGAGCGGAACAGTCTTATTTTGGTGCTCAAACTGATTGCATTGCTTCGCCATATTTTGGACAACATCCCGAACGCGGACTTTGCTTTGGCGATCCTGTTGGCTATATCCAGTTCGGTTCCACCATCTTCTTCTTCTTCCTTTTATCAGCGAGGCTATGATCCGAAAACAAGGGATCACAACCCTCCCACTTCACCGCATTTCTACTGATTCGCCTGTGGGGTTCGCCTATTTGACCTCAGAAAATATCGGCAGGCCTGCCGATTTTGGATCACTCGGTTACTGAGGCCAATGAAATGCCGATGTCGTCGCATTTGTCTGATCCAGGCGTTTATAGGCCTGCCTTTCCTACATCGCGATGTCTTTGGAACGTGCATTGATATTGCCTTTTTAACAGGGTTCAAATGATCTCTTCTTTGAACGTGGCAATACCAACTGAGCCGGTCGCGCTCTATTTTTTGTACGATGGTTTCCTTGATGTGAAAGCTTCCACGGATCTTCGAACTTCTTATTTGATCAAGCTTTGTCACTCCTGCTGTCATGCGAAGCATCTTCATCTCGGCTGCCGTTAATTTCCTCTCATATTTTTTGTACATCGTCCAACATTGTGAACCGTATGTGAGCGCTGGACGCACAACTGCGGTGTAGAGCCTTCCTTTCAACTTAGGGGACATTTTTCTGTCACAGAAGATAGCGGCATTTTCTCGCCACTTCATCCACCCTACGCTTACACGATGATTGATGTCGTCATCACAAGTTGCTTTGCTATTGATCATAGATCCCAGATATTTGAACTTTTCGCACTTGGGAAGCACTGGAATTGGCCTGAGTGGATCCGAAAACGGGCAGCACAAGTACTCTGTCTTTTTTGAACTAATGCGATACCCATTTCCCTCCAAAACGTCCAGCCACACATCAAGTGCTCGTTGCAGGGATGTAGGATCCTCACTTATGATGGCTCCATCGTCAGCAAAGAATAGCTGATGTACCTTAGGGTCCATCACTTTACCTTCAAGCAGATAATCAAGGACTGTAATAAAGAGCAAAGGACTTAAAACGCTTCCCTGGTGCACCCCGACTTTGATTGGGAACTATTCGGTTACTCCAGCGGGGCATCTTACTCTTGTCTTTGCTCCTGCGTACATGTCCATGATCATCTGTACATAGTTTTCTGGAACCCCTCGATGTCTTAGCGCCACCCATATCAGATCTCGTGGTTGTCTGTCGAATGCCTTTTCAAAGTCAACCAATACAATATGCAAATCCCTTAAGGAATCACGTTGTTTTTCCATTATGATCCTTATACTTTAGATTGCATCTGTGGTTGATTTACCCGAGACAAACCCGCACTGATCATCAGATAGCCGTATTATTTTTCGCAGTCGTATTAATACCCGCTCAACGATCTTCATGGTGTGTGACATCAGCTTGATCGAACGGTAGTTATCACAGTTTCGCGTATCACCCTTCCCTTTGTATACAGGGAGAAGGTAACCTTCCCTCCATTGATTCGGCATTGGATCACCTTCATAAATTTTGAGATGAGAATTCTGAACTATCTGAACCCGATGTCTCCCATCTTTTTCCAGAACTCAGAGGGCATCTCGTCTGGCCCAACCGCTTTTCGTTTTTTGGAGTATTTGACCGCCTTACTAACTTCTTCGACTGTAATGTCGGGTATTTCTTCACAGTTAGGGGTGGCTCTTGGAAAGTATAGCCGGGGAAACTGTTCATTTAAAAGCTCTTCACAATACTGCCGCCACCTCTGCAGAATTTTGTCGTTATCCACAAGAAGCTGGCCATGAACATTGCTAATGAACTTTGGCGAACGAATCTCCTGTGCATTCTTCCTTCTTTGGGTGGCTATTTTGAAGATAGTGGCGCTCTTGTTCATATTGTGTCTTCGCAGCTCCTGGATAGCCTGGTTTGCATCAGCAACCGGGGAAAATATTTTCTCCAGCTCCCGATACAGGCCCTCCGTACTCTCTGCTTGAAGCTGGGCGCACTTCTTCTTCGCTTTTTTTCTTGCAGCATCTGTATTCCATTTCGAGGCGAGCTTTTTCGTCATTATTATTAGAGGGGTACTTTGACCAAGCTTTGAAAGCCGCTTTCTTCTCATTTATCACTTTCTTAGCTTCATTACTCCACCACCATGTTTCTTTGGCGTGTTGATGGTGACCTTTTGAAGCTCCTAGCAGTGATTTGGCCTTATTTAAGCAAGTTCGCTTCCACCATCGGTCGAGACAATACTCCCAAGATACTGGAAGTCCTCTACTCTCTCTACCGGTTGTCCAGCTATGCATATTTGAGCCGGTGAGTTAGTTCCAAGGCTGATAATTTTAGTTTTTGCCGTATTAATTTTAAGTCCGACGACGCCTGCCCCCTCTCCACATCTGCTGTCATTTGGTGGAGGTCCATAATTCTGTGGGAGAGTAAGCATACATCGTCAGCATAGTCAAGATGTTTCAGTTGAGTTGTAAGAGTCCATCGAATTCCTCCGTTCCCCGTCGACAAAGCTGCATGAAGCACATCACTAATCACCAATAGGAATAATATTGGTGAAAGGATACAGCCTTGTCTTACCCCACTTTGGATCTCAAATTCCTCAGACAACCTCCCCCTATGCAGAACGTGACATTTGGAGCCTTCATATGTAGCTTTGATAATAGCAATTAGTTTATCGGGAATACCTCTCCTGCGTAAGGCACTCCAAATAAACTCCCTGTTGACACTATCGAACGCCTCTCTGACAGGGTGTTGATGTGGTCGACACAGGAGGATCCAGAGCGGAAACCTGCTTGTTCGGCATCGAGTGTGTCTTCGAGATGTTGTTTGATTCGCTCCAGGATGATTTTACCTAGACTGGGATGATCAGGGCCTTATATAGAGTCTGCTGGGTTGTTCGAGATAGACCTTTACTTTACTTTACTTTACTTTACGCCTTATTAGTCAAAAAAAAAAAAAAACAGCGATTGACAAGATTTATTCTTCTCTTGATTTCTGCGTTGGTGCAGTTTTCAGAATTAATAGCAGAGCCAAGGTAGACAAAGTCCCTTACTACCTCGAAGTTGTAGCTGCCCACTGTGACGTTCTGTCCAATTCGTCGGTGTTGATTGTCCCTTCTTGTTGACGGGCATATACTTGGTTTTGCCCTCGTTTATCGCTAAACCCATTTTGGCCGCTTCTGCTTCAATGCTTGCAAACGCACTGGTGACAGTCCGCTGAGTTCTTCAAATAATGTCAATATCGTCGGGATATGCAAACAGCTGTGCAGACTTTTGATAGATTGTACCTCTGGCGTTGGCTTGTGAGTTCCGCACAATCCGTTCAAGTTCAACATTAAAGAAGTCATAGGATAGCAGTGACCTTGACTAAAACCTTTTTTGACATCAGAACTCTCGGTGAACGCATTTCCCACCTTGATGGAACAGCGAGCGCTCTTTGTCGTCATTTTGCACAGATGGACAGGTTTGGCAGGGATGTCAAAACTAGACATAGCTCTTTATAGATGCTGTCATATGCGGTCTTGAAATTGATAAAGAGATGGTGAGTATCGATTTGGACATCTTGTGTTTTCTCCAGGATCTGCCGAGGTATGAAGATTTGATCGATTGTGGACATTTCTGGCCTGAAACCGCACTAATAGTGGCCCATCAGACTGTTGATGAACGGTTTCAGGCGTTCACACAATATCGCAGGAAAAATCTTGTATGCGGTGTTGAGGAGACTAATGTCTGTATAATTGGGGCAGTTGATGGGGTCTCCTTTCTTGTGAATCGGGCAAACGATGCTGAGATTCCATTCATCAGGTATACATTCGACTCACTAATTCTAAGAGATGAGTTAGTGTATGTTCTCTATCAGTGCATCACCAGCTGCCTTGAAAAGTTCGGCCGGTAAGCCGTCAGATTAAATTCCAGCTTGGATATTGCTATCCTCACTTCGCTTTGGTCAGATGGACAGAAATGTTTACTATCATGGAGAATGGTTCATTCTGTCTGACAGCGGCATGTTGATCTTCGTCGCCGTTATATATAAATAGCTTTTCAATATTCTCAGCGCCGACTGTGATTCTACTACGGTGTTTCCATTTTCATCTCTACAGGTTTTGCTCCTCCGACACGTTCTTTTTACCTTTACGTAAAATTTCTGTAAATTGTTCCTGGAGTATAAGCTCTCAATATTCTCGATAGCGCGCTTCTCATGCTCTTTCTTCTTTTCTTCCTGTCTCATTTTACTCCTAGAGCTCACGAGTAGCTCTCGTCTTTGCAACGCCGCTTTATATGCCTCTTGTTCTGCTGCATGCACTCGCCGGCTTTATTCCTCAAACCAGGGATTTCAAGGTGTTGGTCGGGTGATGGCATGGTGGCAGCGTTACCACTGGGCTTCGGCATTTGATGCTGGCGGCATAGAAGTGATTGAAAGATTTCGAGATGCTCGTTCAGCGAATCCTTATTTAAGCTCTACTCTAAGACAAACAAATGTTGTAATCTTATATATTAATACGTGAACACGAAATTTATCGTACGGTTTTTAGTATTTATTATAAAAGGAAGACGATGAAACTTATATCATTCGAAAGGTACTGTGTCATAGATGTACAGAAAAGAAAAATCATGTTTCTTTATTTCCCCGCGATAATAGTTTATTATTATTAGTCAGCACACAATTCAACATTTTTTTTAAGCACCAGGATATACGTCCTTAGTACACACAATCATTCATGCCTCTTTAAGTTCCACGTACCCCTCGTTTAATTAGCTTGTCTTGATTTTGTGTCGTTTTAATATGTGAGCCGTTTGTCGTGAGTTTTGATTTTTCAACCGTTTGTTCTGCTTCGATGTCGTTTATTAGTTTTCTTTTAATTTTATTTCTTTTTTCTTGAATTTACTTTCCCCATGATTTATAAATATACTTTTTAAGTGTTGTACTTTGCTAAATAAAAAAAAAATGTTTAAATAAATATTTTGTGACTAATATGAGATCTATTTGTGTGCAGCTCTTTACACTCTGGTCATGGCTGCCAGTTAGAATAACAATGTACCAACCAGTACTGCTGTATACTACGGAAGAGCATGGTTGCTCATTGACAACATTCTATGTTCGAGTGGAACAACACGAGCCAACTCTTATGATGATCAAAACGTGCAATAATGAGGTAAGTTCTATAGAAGATTGTGTATTTATTTTGAAAACCAGATTGATCCTTTTGTGTTTATCAGGTTTTCGGCGCATATTGCTCTTCGCGATGGTTCGAGCGTAATGTTAAAGATGACAAGGGTCAGCGGCAGGCCTACTTTGGCACTGGTGAAACCTTCCTATTCTCCCTATATCCGGAAAGAGCAAAATATCCTTGGGTCGGCATTGAAGGGGATAAGGGATTAGGGCATTCGTCGGAACTTTTTATGGCGGCTGATGCGAAAATGATCACCATTGGTGGAGGGTAAGTAACACAGATGTTTTGCTTTTTAGCGTTCGGAGCAGTTGTAGACTAAATGTCTGTTAAATTTTGAAACGTTTGTCGTATATATATATATATATATCATATATCTACATATTTAACCCTTAATAGAAAGGGTTTTGTAGAATCGGTTTCAAGCCTCAAAATCATGGTTAATCGAAATTTACTGATAAATTAAGCGAAAAATTGTTTTATCGAACGCGATCAAGAATTGGTAGGTAGGTGCGAGGGCCAATCAATAAGTGTTAGGAATGAATACGCAAGTTCTTCACAACTTTTTTTTTATGTCGACGCAATTTTCCCAACGTTTCTGCCATTTCTTTAACCCCTCCAAAAAAATACAACCTGTGAATCTCTTCGAAATACGCTTTTGTCTCGGTGATAATCTCCTCGTTTGAGCTGAATTATTATTATTATCATTTATTACCTTGTAATTGAATTACAAAATAATGTAAGTTGTACAGGGTGGGCCAACTACAAGTTTCTTTTTAAAAATGCAATAAACTGAACAAAGTGAAATTTTTTCCATATATTATGGCTTTATTAGTAAGAGTAAACATTCCCATTAATTATGGAACACAACGTCGTTTAAGTGGCTGCCTCGGCTGGCCTCGCAGTAGCACATTCTATCACTCAAATTTTCCAAGACCTTGTTGATGGTTTCGGGTTGTAGCTCACGGATTGCTTGGATGATATTGGCCTTAAGTGCTTGAATCGTTTCCGGATTGTTGGTATAACATCGGTCCTTCACGGTTCCCCACAAAAAAAAAGTCCAAAGGGGTCAAATCGCAGCTCCGAGGCGGCCAATTGACATCGCCAAGACGGCTGATACCACGATTTGGGAATTTGGTGCGCAAAAGACCGATTGTGGCATGGGCTGTGTGGCATGGCGCGCCATCCTGCATGAACCAGAGGTCGTCCAAATCCATGTCTTCAATTTCAGTAAAAAAAAAGTCTTTAACATGGCTCTGTAACGCCCACCGTTGACCGAAACGTTGTTCCTATCCTCATTTTCGAAGAAAAATGGTCCAATGATGCCACCACTCCACAATCCGCCACCAAACTGTCACTCTCTGTGGATGCATTGGCTTCTCGACAATAACGTGATGGTTTTCCGAGCCCCAGATGCGGCAATTTTGTTTGTTAACGTAGCCGCCGAGATGAAAATGTGCCTCGTCCGAAAAGATGATTTTTCGGCCAAAATCGTTGTCCAATTCAAGCTGCTCTAAGGCCCAAACTGCGAAGCGATAACGAAGCGGATGGTCGTGCGCTTTCAATTGCTGAATCAATTGGACCTTGTAAGCGAATAATCTCAGATCTTTGTGCAGAATTCTCCTCAGGCTAGTGCGTGAAATGTTGAGCTGTTGAAATCGATGACGAGTTGATGTTCGTGAATTGAGTCTCACACCCTCGACTACAGCAGCCACATTCTCGTCTGTGCGCACCGTACGACGACGGGGACCATGAGTGTTGTCCACTAGCATACCAGTCCCACGAACTTTTTGCACAAACTTGCGTAGAGCAGGCTTCAGGGTGCAGGGTGCTTCATTTCGGCCAAAACTTATTTTAAAAAAACGCACTGTTTGGGTTACACAGCACTCACTTTGGAAGTAAGTTTTCAATATTTCCCAATGTTGTTCAAGCGTAAAGCGACTCATTTCGTTCCGTGGAGGTACGATACTGACTTTCTGTCAAGATTTCGAGCGGGAAACAGTTGTCAGTGTCAAAATAACCTATGATTTAAAAAGAAATCACTAGATGGCCCACCCGTTATTAGCACTAGCTGCCAGGGCTTTCGGCTAAAATAAGGTAACATAGTTTTTTCTTAAATTAGTTTGTCAATTTTGATGTGTTCTAATAATTTGTATACTAATTGTATGTTCTGAACGGTTGGGTTACTTAGTAAATCTATGAAGCGTTTATTGTGTGAAAATGTTGATACTATAGTCTTAGTGAGTTACAGTCTAATACTAGGTGAGATATGGTAAATACTGCAGGGAGCCAGGTCGGCAGCAATTCGTAGCGCAGTTCATGCAATTTGGCTGCTTGTTGCACACCGTGAGGAATCGCGGCACCCATCGGGCTCACACCTTTCTCACATATAACTTATCATGTAAAATATTGATTGCCGTTTCGTACGACACGCCTACGGCCTCTGCTACTTCGCTCACTTTAGTTCGGCGATTAACGAGAATCATATCGTGGACCTTTCCCACGATTTCATCGGTAATCCCGTCTGTCGGGCTCCTCATCAAAAACAGATGTATGACCACGTTTAAATTCGATGAACCAATATCTCACGGTTGTCATAGATGGCGAAGGGTCCCGATAGACACCATCCAACATCGCTTTTATTTCTTCGCATATAAACCGAATTACGGATCGATATTGCTATTTTTCCATTTAATCGACAAACACGAAACACGTGTGATACAACTGGCTGCCAAAATAAAAACCAACCTATAAATTAGTCTAAAATTTGGTATGGTGTCATTTGACAGATGGCAGTACACGACGGTAATGTCAACTTCTCCCAAAAGCACCACCTGTCTTCAAACACGAATACTTACTGATCGACCCTCGTAGATAGAGTGGCGATTCAAAAAGAACCCAATTAGCGCTTAGGATGCGCCGTTTTGTTTGTCTGAGAATGTTGTTAGTTATAAAAGGATGGTTCTCCAATTATTTTGCCAGCTATCTCATTCAGATCGTCGAACAAGAGTTTACCTAAAGTGTGTTGTCTGATGCTCGCTAGGACTGGATATCTGCAAGGGAAGTGGTATATAGATTATTTCTCATTAATGTCCTTGCAGTACTGTTTGCTCAAGGCGTGCCTGTGTGCATCCATAGGGTCATCCTTGGCTGGAGTTCCCATTTTTTATCGAATGCCTTGTTGTGGAGCGGAACTTGTTATACTGAACTGTTATAACCACATCATCCGCGTTCGCAGGCACCTTTAAAGGTCCATTCACAGCTCAGCGACCTGTGAATGCGAACGAGCGAATATTGGACAATTTTGACATTTCATTCACAGCTGCTTTTTTATCTGGTCGCGGCAATCTGTGAATTTCAGCTGTCATTCATTTTGTAACTAATTTCCTAAACATGAAAAATGCATAAATACATAGCGTAGCTTTCATTCAGAAGGTAATATCTTACCTTCTTTCGATAAATTCAACCACGATCTTACCCACAAACAACAAAACTGTGAGGTTAAACTCTCGCGAATGTTTTGGTCGCGGGAATGTGGATTGTGTCCTACATGTGTGGAATATGAATTAAAGTTGACAGTTCGCAAAAAGCATTCGCTTATTCGCGGGAAATCGGCGAATTCTTGATTTATTTGCAGGAATTAATTACAATTCTTTTTTTTTTATATTAATCGATAGATAAATTAAGCTCCGTTCTTTTGGAGTAGTAAAATTGCCAATGGCGTTCTTATAAATGTGCTAAAAATGGTTTGTTCGCAGTTCGAGCATTCACAGGTCGATGAGCTGTGAACGGACCTAAAACCCTCCCTATCAATCAATATTAACCATAGCAGTGGGCAGATAACACCACCGTGTGGGATTCCTCTGTGCAAGAATTTGAATCACTGAAATTGAACTTATTTCGATATCAAGTAATCGTTTCGTACATTTCCGATCGACGAGTTTGATCGAGATTTTCTTTTCTGCAAGTTATAAGATCAGCTGACCGCTTGCTACGTTATATTTTCCTTGATCGTTCAATTTAATCAGGCGGATCAGTATAAATGCGGTGAAGTGGGAGGGTTATGATCCCTTATTTTCGGATCGTAACCTCGCTGATAAAAGGAAGAAGAAGAAGAAGATCGTTCAGTTTAATCAGTGATCATATCAGATTATTTTGATCAAAATTCTCTTTTTAATAGTTTTTACCCAAAAGATTTAACAATGGCTGACTATCTGTTTACTTGACTGTGTGTTTTGTACCCGAAAGGTACGAGTAGTAACGAAACATTCATTCGTCACGTCATATGATGGTCTGTCAATCTGTCACGCAGTTGTAACTTTTGAACCGTTTTGAATAAATCTATACATACTCGTATTATAAAACTATAGAGGGTCGAATGTTTTTGTCTGTCTGTACACGCATCACGCGGAAACTATTGCACGGATTCTGATGAAACTTTGCGTAGTGATAGCTTATATCCTGGATGAACTCTTAAGATACTTATCGGATATCGCGGCATATGAAAAGGTTAAAACTGTAACTGTAATTAAATCCTAGCAATATGGGTATCTTGGAAGGAAATACTTTTTTGTCATAAAAGTGGGACGCGGGCGAAACAAGGCGAGCATGGGTCAGCTAGTAGTTAATATTTTCAAATACGTGTTTTTTGTGGAAACGCGCAATGATTAAAAAATATTTTATGGGGGGCACTTCTTGCGCATCTCATGCCCAACAAAAAATAATAATACTTTGTTCCCCATCGCAAGTTCTATTAAAACTAGACAGATAGATAGATATTTATTGTAGTGAGGTGTAAGTGCACAGCGACCTTTTAAAGATCTATTGTGCCCCCCATACTAGGGCTCTAGTCGATGATATACTCGGTCTAGAGCACTTCCTCCAGTCCAGCTGCTGCTATGAACCGCAGTATCTTGAGTAGATCCAGCGAAGGTAAATCCATTTCTGGAAGGAGATAGGCACCTAAGTGATTTCTTCTTTTGTGGATCAGTGCTTCGCATTCCATAAGAAGGTGTGCTGGTGTTTCTGCGAAGTCCCTGCAGAATATGCAGTGTCCGTCTCCCTCTATTTCCAGTTTCCTAAGAGGCTCCTTGAGTCTGCAGTGACCCGTTAGCCTGCCTGTCAAGATGCATACTCAATTCTTGCTAACTTTTAGGCAGTTCTGCTTCTTTTCTAGTTGAGTTTCCCCAGAAGTTCTTTTGCCTGATCCACTTGTTGTCTTCCTCTTTTCTTGAGTCTTCCCGTAATTTATGAGGTCCTATCCCACAGAACGGTTCTGGTCCAAGGAACGGCGTGTCTGAATTCTCATACTTTTTGTACATTGTGAAGTATATGTGAGTGCTGAACGCACAACTGTGGTGTAGAGCGTTCCTTTTAGCTAGGGGGTATCTTCCGGTCACAGAAGATAGTGGGGTTTTCCCTCCACTTCATCCACGCTACGCTTACGCGACGATTGCAATGGTCTAGTGGTAACGTCGTCAATTGCCACGCTAATGGTTCATGGTTCAAATCCTGATGTCAGCAAGCGTTTATTTATTTCTCATGAAATATACAAAGTCAGTCCGATCATTTGCAAAAGCTTCTGTGAATACTACTGCGAAGGCATAACACTGGCAGTAGCTTGGTCATATGGCTGGAAAAAATTGTTCGCTCTGTTGATGATGATTTGCCCTTGGCATCGATTATCGGGAAAGAAGTACCGTGAATCAAAAGCAATGACAATAATAACAAAAATCTCCCCAGTTATCTGGACGCCACCCCCGGAGAATAGCTGAAGCATAAACAACTGGGCTTCAAGAACCACTACACCAAAATCTTTCTCTCTCTCTATCCATCCTTTCCAACGTCCGCACCGTGTGTAAACATGTTAAAGGTATTCATAACCCTTTGAGTGCGCGCAAATTATAAAAAAAAAAAAATTGTTGTAATTACAAGTTGCTACGCTCTTAATCATAGATTCCAGATGTTTGAGCTTTTCGCACTTGGGAAGCTTTGTTCCATTCAAATAAATGTCTAGAATAGTCGTGAGTGGATTAGAGTAAATACAGCAAACTTGAACTAGTACGGTACCAATTTCCATCCAAAATGTCAACCCGTACGTCAAGTGCTCATTGCAGAGACGTAGGATCCTCACTTATGATGGCTCCATCGTCAGCAAAGAATAACTGATGTTGATGTACTTTGGGGTTCATCACTTTACCTTCAAGCAGATAGTCAAAAACTGCAATAAAGAGCAAAGAACTTAAGACACTTCCCTGATGCACCCCGACTTTAAATTGGATCTTTGGTTACTTCAGCGGAGCATCTTCCTCTTGTCTTTGCTCCATCATACATATCCACGATCATCTGTACATATGTAGGTTTCTGTAATAACTCGATGTCTTAGCGCCACCGATTTTTTTATTGCCGAATTGTAAAATTAGCAATTAGTTAAATTTTGGTTGGAAGGCCTGACTCGCACTTGACGTTTTTTTTTTTTAATAAAATGATCAGCACGTTGCCTTGCCTGCTTTACTTACTTAGATCCCTTAACCCCTCGGGGGGCATAGGGCGCCTTGACTACGATAAACTATTAATCGAAAGAGAACTGAACTAAGAGATTAGGGATTAAAAGTTTTATCTGACCAGCAATTTTATTTCTACAACGATTGGATGGTTTTGAGAACTTTCGTTTTCAATCAACTAATTAATTTGAGATCAAAGTATTTAATCAATTGTTTGTGTTCTGATCATGACCACTTTGGTGATCACGATCAATTACAACCTTACATACTCGTACTTGCTATGATTGCATATGCCACGGAAATTTGCAATGACATTGAAAGACTCTCGGCACAAACTTTTTTTTAATTGCTCTTGATCTGTAATTCATAAACTTATATATTTTTTTATTTATTTTTAAATGTAAACCCTTTTCTTTACAGTGAGGGCCAAGCTATTTGGATGGACGAAAACATTCGCTTTGGCAAAACAGACAGTTGTAAGACTTTCAACAATCCACCACTGTGTCCTACCGGTGATTTTGAGATTCGTGTTCTAGAAGTTTACGGCTTTGTTGGTGCTTAGAAATATATGAATATTACGGACATTATAAGCAAAAGAGCAAATCAAAATGGCAATCCTCTGCGAAGCAAAGATAATCTACACAAACCAAGTGATTGTCTTCACACTAGGTACAGAGGGAATAATTTAGAAGAAAAAAAAAAAATTCCCCAGCATTTTTTTTTTATTTGTTTTTGGGGAACAAAATAAATTCATAATTTAATTATGAGAAGAGAAAAATTGTCACATACTATTATATTATACAACAGACATATACGCTATTAAATTATTAAATGGGATATAGAATATATAAATGTATGTATATTTTTGTTTCCATTTTTTGTTGCATAAAAACTAAATAAATTTAAATGTAAAGTTGTGTCTCATGCTATAAACATGAAAAAAGAAAAGAAACCTGTTTTGGAGTTAAAAAAAAGAAAAAAAAAAACAAACGATGGACTGATTATTATTTTTTTTCTTTATCATTAATTTGTAATTAATTTTAATTTTTTCCTTTGTTTATTTAAAATCATTTTTGTTAAAGAATTTTGTTTTTTTTTTTTTGTTGTTGAAAGAAATTTATATATTTAGTGAGAAAAGAAATCAAATGAATTATACATATATGTAAATCTTGCGTTGTTAAATTATTTCACACTATACCTCTCGCATAGGAAAAAAAAACAAAGCGAAAACAATTTTTTTTTCTTAACTATGTATTTATGTTTTATTTTTTGTAATTTACAAGAGAGAAAATTATTGTTTTTTTTTTTTTGCTCAATTTTATGGAGCTTTTTTAATTTCACAGATTTCTGTTAATATTTTGTTCTATATAAATTAATAGAATTATTTGTTTTAATGATTTTTCTCTAAATGTTGTTGTTTATCATTTGTTTTATTTTTATCTATAGACAAATGTGTATTTGTTTGTAATATGTGTGCTTCAACTTGTAATTGTTTAAAGAGAATGTGTTTATCCATGACAAATACTGACAGATGTTCAACGACAGTACAATTCCGAAGCTAGTCAAATAGCCTTGTGAAAAGGATATGTTGCAAGAAGCTTTACCAAATATGCTTGCTGAGTGGAAATTCAAAATGTTCGCTGAAACAAGAATTGTCTGCACTACCCAGAGAAGGGATATAGAGCAGTTATACGATTTTATTGGATTTATCTAAAGAAATATTAAAACAAAATTTAAAGTTAAAAAGAAAAGAATGTTTGTGAACACAATTTTGTATACATACATTTTGAGGGGCGTTAGATTTGTTAAAAAAACCAAATAGTGTTATAACTTTGCTTGAATCGAGAGACCCACGTGTACTATTTTTTTTATGTCGCAGCTACATAGCCTCGGTTTACATTTGAACTTGATTATCTATCTCTGAACATCTGTAAATATGTATTTGTCCGTGGTACTAATTCTCTTGATGTAGTTTTGTAAGAAAGAAAAAAAAACATCAAAATTAACTCAAAAAACAAAATCTAATAAACCAAAATTACTGTTAACGTGTTATTATTCTATATTTGTTGATGTGAATTATTGTTTGTATAACAAAAATAAAATAAAAAAAAACCTATAATAATTTAGGTTACCACTAGTTTGTATATGATGTTACTCTGAGACATAAAAATAAACAGAAATTAAATATATTTATAGCAAGTAAAACAAAATAAACCTCCATGAAGAAAAATGTAAATCAACGATATATACATACTATATGAATATATAAAAAATATATAAACATACATATGTAAGAGAAATTACTTTGTTATTTTTTTATATATTATTTTTTTTTTTTACTTCTTATTTTAATTGCATATAAGTTTCTTTGTTTTTTTTTTAAATAATTCTTTACATTTAATGAAAGTATAAGTGTGTAATCGCGGAGGTCTTTATCAGTATTTATATGTTTGTGTTATATATATTTTTTTATTATTATCATTATTTTTATTTTTATTTTGTAATAAACAATTAATACTATAATTACTATATGAATGTGAAAATAATACTTGTAAATAGTTAAAAGTTAATGTTTTAAGTAGAGAGAACAAAATAATTCAATATTATCGAAGAAATATGAACCAAGAGCATAATAATAGTTATTTAAAGATTAAATATTTGAATATTAAAAAAACATGCGTTAAAAATTAAATAAAAAGAATATATGTATATACATTTTTGTTTTCTTAAAGTTTTTATACACATTTCTCTAACCATTGTTTTGGGAATTTTCATTTATTTTTTTTTTTCGAGGATATGTGAAAATCCTCAACAAGACACTATGAGGATCGCCAGCGCGGGCTCATAGTAGTGTGGGATTCTTACCCACTAAAAAACCTCCCTTCAAAACAGACTAGTTTTTATTTTTTACTACAACTAAGTATTCGACTTATCAAGTAGTTTTCATTTTACGAAATAAGGACGTTTGGCAGGTACCTTCCCATTAGAAGTTCCTGCTAGCTCCGCAGTTTATACGCGGTTACTTATCGCACTAAGTCTAAAGGTTTGGTGCTTTGTAGACGGCGTAGTAAATTTTCGTTCATCCAACACTTGGAAGGACTGTAATGTTTACGTGACTTTCTAGTCTTACTTACTTACTTAGGTGGCGCTACAGTTCGGGGTGAACCTGGGCCTCAACCAACAAACCTCTCCATTTAGCTCGGTCTTTAGCTAATTGACTCCAGTTGCGCACTCCAAGTTGGTCGAGATCCCCTTGAACTTGTGCGCGCCACCTACGGCGATGATTCCCCCTACTGCGTCGTCCCTCGGGGTTAGATTCGAAGACTCTGCGGGCCGGAGCGTTGGTGTCCATTCGCTCTACATGTCCTAGCCATCTCAGACGTCCAATACGCAGTTTTTTGACTAGGTCGATCTCGCTGTACAGCTCGTATAGTTCGTGATTGAATCTTCTCCTCCAAAACCCGTCAACGCAAACGGGACCGAAAATCTTACGAAGAATTTTTCTCTCGAAGCGACCAAGGATATCTTCATCCTCTTTTAATAAAGTCCATGTTTCAGCGCCATAAAGCAGGACTGGGATGATCAGGGTCTTATACAGAGTCTCCTTAGTAGTACGAGATAGGGCTTTATTGTTGAAGTGCCTTATAAGCCCAAAAAAAGAGCGATTGGCAAGAGTTATTCTTCACTTGATTTCTGCGCTGATGTTGTTCTCATAGTTTATAGCAGAGCCAAGGTAGACAAAGTCACTTACTACCTCGAAGTTATAGCTGCCCGCTGTGACGTTTTGTCCAATTTGTTGGTTTTGGCTTTCCCTTCTTGTTGACAGTATATACTTGGTTTTGCCATCGTTTATCGCTAAACCCATTTTGGCCGCTTCCGCCTCAATGCTTGCAAACGCACCGGTAACAGCCCGCTGAGTTCTTCAGATAATGTCAATATCGTCGGCGTATGCAAGTAGTTGTACAGACTTGTAATAGATTGTGCCTCCGGTGTTGGCTTGTGAGTTCCGCACAATCCGTTCAAGTACAATGTTAAAGAAGTCAAATGACAGCGCGTCACCTTGTCTAAAACCTTTTTTGACATCAAAGGTCTCGGTGAGGTCATTACCGACCTTGATGGAGCAGCGAGCGTTCTCCATCGTCAGCCTACACAGACGGACAAGTTTGGCAGGGATGTCAAAACTAGACATGGCTCTATAAAGTTCTTCTCTATAGATGCTGTCATAGGCGGTCTTGAAATCGATAAAGAGATGGTGAGTATCGATTTGGAATTCTTGGGTTTTCTCCAGGATCTGCTGAAGTGTGAAGATTTGATCGATGGTGGACTTTCTTGGCCTGAAACCGCACTGATAGGATCCAATCACGCTGTTGATAAAAGGTTTCAGGTGTTCACACAATATCGCAGAAAAGATCTTGTATGCGATGTTGAGGAGACTGATGCCTCTATAATTGGCGCAGTTGAGGGGGTCTCCTTTCTTGTGGATCGGGAAAACGATGCTGAGGTTCCATTCATCAGGCATACACTCGTCTGACCAAATCTTAGAGATGAGTTGGTGTATGCACTCTACCAATTCATCCCCAGCTGCTTTGAAAAGTTCGGCCGGTAAGCCGTCAGGTCCAGCAGCCTTGTTAGATTTTAGCTTGGATATTGCTATCCTCACTTCGTTTTGGTCAGGTGGACGGAAATTTTGACTATCATCGTCTATGTTGAATGGTTAATTCCGCCTGACAGCGGGATGTTGGTCTTTGTCGCCGTTATACAGTCTGCAGAAGTAGTTTTTCCATATTCTCAGCACCGACTGTGATTCTACTACGAGGGTTCCACTTTCATCTCTACAGGTTTCTGTACGGGTATTGCTCCTCTGACACGTTCTTTTTACCTTTTGGTAAAACTTCCGTACATTGTTCCCGGAGTATAAACTCTCGATATTCTCAAACGCGCGCTTCTCATGCTCTTTCTTCTTCTTTTGGAGAAGCCGATGTTCTTCCCGTCTCTTTTGCTCGTAGAGCTCACGAGCAGGTCTCGTTTTCCTTTGCAGCGCCGCTTTGTATGCCTCTTGTTTTGCTGCATGCACTCGTCGGCATTCTTCGTCAAACAAGGGGTTTCGCGGTGATGGGCGAGCGAGACCCAGCACATCAGTCGCGGCGTTTCTGATGGCATGTTGGCAGCGTTGCCACTGGTCTTCGGCACTTGATGCTGGCGGCATAGGGGTGATTGAGAGATTTCGGGATACGCGTTCAGCGAAGAGTCTGGCGGTCTCTTGCGATTGTAGCTTTTCGACGTTAAATTTTCTCACAGTGATTCTTCTTTGTTGCTCGGATTGGGATATCCGCATTCGTACCTTGGCTACAACAAGGTAATGATCCGAGTCTATGTTGGCCGCTCGGAAGGTCCGGACATCCAGAATACTGGAGGCATGCCGTGCGTCGATCGCAATATGATCAATTTGGTTGATCGTTACATGATCATTGGACCGCCATGTCTGCTTATGAATATCGAGATGAGGAAACCATGTGCTTGCTATGGTAACATTTTGCTCCACAGCGAAATCAATTAGCCTTAGTCCGTTATCAGACGTGGTGTCGTGTAGGCTATGCTTACCGACTGCCCTACCAAAGACGTCCTCCTTTCCTATTTTGGCGTTAAAATCGCCCAATACGATTTTAACGTCGTAGTTAGGACATTGCTCGTATGTTTTGTCGAGGAGCTCGTAGAAACACTCTTTGGTGGCAGGGTCCTTTTCTTCTGTGGGGGCATGAACACATATTAGGCTTATGTTAGCGAATTTAGCCTTGATCCGGATAGTCATAATACGCTCGTTCACGTGTCGGAAGCTTAAGACTTCTTGCCGTGTCTGCCGCGTATGACAAATCCGCATCCGAATAAGCGTTGCCTGTTGCCTCTGTAGCAACACCGTAGTAGATGTCACAGTTTTTCATCCTCTTTTTGCCCGGCCCATCCCATCGCACTTCCTGATAAGGGCTCCTCCGCCACCATCTCTATTCCAATGTCCTGACCAACATTGGAAATTCCTTACCGACCTGTGATCCGAATGCGTCGAAGCAGCAACTGGAACTATAGACGCCACCGTTGACTCCGTCTAGGGAATTCGTCCGCTGCCGCCTGGAACAGGAAGAAGTGCTCTAGTGAGAGAACACTCTTCCCCCCCTCTCCCATCTGCTGCCGCCAAGTATCCTCCAAACGGGGTTAGTTACGCATTTCTTGGATTAAGGTACTAAGCACACGGCTTTCACCGCGTGGAGGTTGAGAGTAGGAGTTGGTAGGCCTCATCTGAATGAAAACGCTTGTGACATCAAGTGTCATTCCAAGATACTTAGCCTCGTTTGCAAACGGTATTTGAACCGAGTTTGAAAAGATCGGCAAATTATTCACTTACTCTATCCAAAGCTTCCTGCAGTTTTTCTGTAGTATCTTCGACCGTTTTACCTACTGCCAAAATAGCAGTGTCGTCGGCAAATGTAGCTAGCTCAGTGCCTTCTACTTGCGGTATATCACGAGTGTATAATAGATTCAAGACTGGACCAAGAACGCTTCCTTGCGGCACCCCAGCCATTATTTCCTTAAAATCTGAATATTCGTTTCCACATTTGACGCGGAATAGTCTATTCGTACGGTAATTCTTCAAAATATTATATTTTGGGAATAAATCTCTGACTTAGTGTTGTTAAAATTATTTTAACGTTACCTACTCTGTACGCGAAGGTGAGTGGTGAAGATACAGTGGTGTGTAAAACAATAGGTGTGTGCTTTTTATTTAAGAAAACATTATAAAGCCGCAGTAAGAAAATTAACAGTTTTAACTTCATTTATTTTGTAGTTTTAAATTTTTTTTTTTGTGTGTTCGTCTTGTACAACCCATGTCCGCGTGGCAACGAGACTGCGACTTGAAAGATCTATTGTATCGAAGGGTTTTAGTTAATCTAAAAGACGTACTAACTCCCTTATGAAAGTAAGCATGTTTTTGCAGCGGAGCTTTTCAGTTGCACTGAAGTAAGTATCTCCTTGGGAAGAATACCTTTCCTTAACCAGTGTAGTGGCGGGCATTCGCAAAGAATGTGTTCGGAAGTTTCATCCTCCTCTTGGCATAACCGGCAATCCTTTTCTGGCACAGGTTCAACTTGTTAAGGTGGCATCTCAGGCCACAATGGCCAACTAGAAAGCTCAGCTTCCTAATACTTTCGATATCTAAGTTAAGGATTTCCTTCTAGAAATAAAGCTTGGTTAATCGTTTGGATTATCTTAGACTTGTCCCATTGGTCCAGTGGTCTAGACGAAGTTTGTTTTTCCATTCGTTAATCAGCGTTGTAGCTGTCGCCCAGTTGACGCCACAATAAGGTTCAGGACCTATAAACGCAGATTCTAAGCCAGCCCTAGCAAGCTCATCTTCAGATTCGTGGCCCACAACCTCATGGTGTCCAGGGACCCAACCCAAGTTTTACCCTGTTATGTTTGGCAAGGGCTTGTAATGCATCGTAGCAGTATTCGACAGTTAGGGAGTCCATTAGGTTGAACGATAATGCCCTAAGTGCTGCCTGGCTATTTGAGAAGATATGTATTCTGGCGCCCTTGATCCCCTTACGGAGATTGTGTCTGGCGCAGATCTCAATGGCATGAATTTCGGTACCCATAGGTACCGAAATCTTTGTGTTGGGTCCAAAAACCACAGCTCCAACTCCAGAATCCATTTTCGAACCGTCGGTGAACCAGACCAGACTTCTAGGGTCCAGTGTTGGAATACTATTGGTCCAATTTCCGTACTCCAATATTTCAACCTAGAATAACTTCCGAAGCAATGTTGCCTGACTATAATATCTGTCATAGTGCAGAACATGTCTCTTTTAGGAATTCAGTTGGGTATCCTTAGATGTCTTGGGTGGCAATAGTGCAGTGGGTAGTGTGTTTGCTCGTTATCCGATGTGAGTGCTCTGGGATTTGGGTTTCTTTTTATTAAACAAAAAAACCTTAGATGTCCCACAAGGTCAAGTAGCTTATACTCATAATCCAGGTGCAGTTTTATGGCATATCTAGCAGCCATCTTCCTGATGAAGATTCAGTCGCGCATCGCAACTGTAATACCAAGACAGGCAATTCTTTTCAACTTCTGCAGCTGTTTGCCGTTGTCTGCTGGAGAGTTTTTGGCAACCAGACGATGGCCGTATATGTGATAATGGGTCTCGTCATTATTATGTACAACCAATGTAGTATTTTGGGAGAGTGACCCCAAGTTCTGCCGTATAGGCGTCTGCTGGCCCACAGTGGTCTGGTAGCACGCTCTTTGGTGAACTTGATATGTGCATTCCAGTTAAGTCGTTTGTCAAGTTTTACTCCAAGATATTTGACTTCGCTGGAATAAACTAGTGTGGTGCCTTTAAGTAATAGGCTCAAGGTTGACCTGTTTCTTCCTTGTAAACGGTACCAGAACGGTTTTACTAGGATACGGAGATGGTCTTGGTAATGGTATATAGTTCTAAATTGTACTATTATTAATTTTTTTTAATAACAAGGGACGTTAGTCGAATTTCTACTGAGCAAAAAATTAGATGTAACATCTAGAGTTCTGAAAAAAAAAAGTTACAAAAAATTGTTTTAAGCACTGAATATGTCACAATATGTACTCCTATCGATTTCTTTTTATAACGGCTCGACATCTTTTAGACATTGAATTCACCAGTTTCTGGCATCTTTCCTTTGGAACAGACCTCCAAGGTTTTTCGACTGAATGCCACAATTCTTCCCTATTTTTATATTTGGAGTCGACGAGAGCCCTCTTGACATCATCCCCAGATTTTTTATAATGTTCAAGTCCGGGGACTGTGCCGGCTACATTGATATTCATTTTCTTTTCTTGAAAATACGTTTTGGCTGCTTTGGAAGTGTGTTTAGAGTCGTTGTCTTGCTGGATACGGATACGGATATCTTCCTCGGCAAATGACAGCATCGCATTTTCTAATGTGTCAATCCAACTTTCGGTGTTCAAAATCCCTTTTACCCAATGAATAGGACCTACGCCGTACCAGGAGAAAGAACCCCAAATCATGACACTTACACCTCCGTGCTTTATTGTTATCACGGTATATTGTGTTGTGATTCAAACTCTTAACTTTTTGTTCTTCGCACATATTAGGTCTGTTCGCGTACCCTCCCAAAAAAGCGAATCTTTACGAAAACCTGTTCGAGTACTGAGAATTTTCGTAGTTTTTGATAGAAGAGAGCGCTCTTGAGAGAGTGCTGCGAATTTTAATGCAAGAAATTTCTGTGGGCTGGGCTGGTTTGTGAAAACTGTCAAATCTGTCAAATCGTTGTATATAGGTCTGTTCGCGAACTTTCTGCACCAAAATTCGTAGTTTGTCAAATTTCCATGAGTGGGGGTAAAATTCTCTCAGAGAGATGTAAAATTACAAAAACGCATTATTATTATTATTATTATTATTATTACTATTTATTAATAAGTAATTACAAATTACAGGCTAATACTTAGATTAATGAGCAACTAGCTGCAAGGGCTTTCGGCTCTTAGGTGGTAATTTCAATTTTATATAATGATTTTAGCTTTATTTAAAAATTCACTTATTAGATTTAGTTTAGTTCAGTTTACAAATACAAATATTTGGCGCAACAGCTCTTTAAAGTGCCAGGGCCTAGCTTCTCACAACCACTCATGTTGTGTGCGTTATATTTTTCACACGAATGGAAGGGACCTACAGTTTAATGCCGAATCCGAACGGCGATTTGAGAAGCTTTTTCGTGGCAACAATACTCTCGGATGTTTGTCAGACGCTCGCGAGAGGTGGGACCGTGAAAAAACTTTTTTGGTATTTTCTGGGATTCGAACCTGGAACCTCATGCGTAGTGATCCGACACACTAACCACTTACGCCACGGCGCCCACAGTTTAGTACCTAGTTTAGTTTAGTTAAGTTTATTTTATTTCATAATAATTCAATAATATAACAATAATAAGAAATATTCAGTAGTATAAAAATTCAAAATTACATTTATGTATTTTAAGAAATATCCAGATTCAATATTGATAATTTAAATTTCAATCTATCATCACATAAATCTATTTTGTTACAGACAGAGTTAAAAAGTTTTATACATTTAGTCATTGGTTCGTTAAAACCATAATTGTAAAAATGTCTAGGGTTCAATAAAAAATTTTTTGTTCGAAGAATTCTTTCTGGTGCATATAAATAACATTTTTTTAAGTATATCGGGACAAACTATACGATAAGAAAAGACATCATGAATAAACAGTATACAATGAACATTTCGCCTTTTTTCTAAGGTATCTAATGCAATTAAAGCGCATCTTGTTAGATAAGGGGGCATAATATCAAGATTCCATTTCATTTGCTTTATAACAAATCTTGTAAAGGACTTTTGCACCCGTTCTAGTCGAATTATAGAATTCACATAGATTGGACACCAGACTATAGAGCAATACTCAAGGAAAGGACGCACTAGAGACATATAAACGGACTTAAGCGTATATGGGTTCGAAAATTCAGCACATGTTCACTTAAGAAATCCAAGAATCGAGTTTGCTTTAGCAACCACATAATCTATGTGGAGCGAAAGTGAGAGTTTCGTGTCAAAAATCACACCAAGATCTTTAATTTCAGTTTTAGGAGAAAGACAGGTCCCAGAAATATGTATGTATGTATAGTCATTAATAGCAGGAACCAGTATATGGTACACAGAAAAAGAATGGCATTTATTTATGTTCAAGGTAAGTCGATTAAACTCACACCAATCAACTATTGTATTCAAATCATTTTGAAGACTTTCACAATCATAAATATTTTCAACACCCAAAAAGATCTTTAAATCATCGGCATACATCAAGCAGTTAGCATGATTAAGCAATGAAGGTATCTCATTAATAAAAATATTAAAGAGCAAAGGCCCTAAGTGGCTACCTTGATGGTCACCAGATAAGACCTTAATGAGCCTAGATTGAGAACAACCAATATTAACATACTGCTTTCTATTTAAAAGGTAACTAGAAATCCACTTAAGTAGCATCGAAAGAATGCCAAAAGATCTTAGTTTGTTCATAAGAATACTATGACATACTAAGACAAACGCCTTCCTGAAATCAGTAAAAATTACATCAACTTGATATCCCGACTCCACAGATTCAAAAAGATATTTTGAAAACAGCATCAAGTTGGTTAATGCGGATATACCAGATACAAATCCATGTTGTTGCAATGATATTTGTTCCTTAATTGCGAAATAAAGTTTATTTGTAACAATAGACTCGGAACAGTTTCGGAAAAACTGAAAGTTTAGAAATTCCATGATAATTTTGAACCTTTTGTCGGGATCCGGCTTTGAATATGGGAGTTATAAATGAAAATTTCCATTCATTCAAAAACGTACCAGAAGCTAAGGATAAATTAAAGATGAGTTCTAATGGTAAAACTTAACTTTAACTTAACTTATGTCCTTTAACCCCTCGGGGGGCATAGGGCGTCAACCACGCCTGCGCGCCATCGTGTTCGGAGTTCTGCAACGCGTTTGAGCTGCCTCCAACTCATTCCTAAAGAGCTCGATTCCTCCTCAACTGTTCTGCGCCACGTTTGCCTAGGGCGTCCCGCTATTCTGCCTGCCTGGGTGAGCGGATTCCACTGCATAGCGTATTTCGCAATGGAGTTGTCTTCGCGCCGTAGGGTGTGTCCAATCCATTGCCACTTTCTTCTTCGTATAGTAATGCTTATAGGTTCTTGGCCCGTTCTCAGATAAAGCTGTTCGTTGGAGATGCGGTTCGGCCAAAAAATCCTCAAGATGATTCTTAAGCATTTGTTTACGAAGACTTGCAGCTTGCGTGTGTTAATGGTGTCCACCTTCCAGGTACTGCACCATAAAGCAGCACTGATTCTACGTTGGAGCGGAACAGTCGTAGCTTGGTTCTTAAGCTAATAACATTGCTTCTCCAGATTTTGGACAGCATTCCGAACGCAGCTTTAGCCTTCCCGATTCTGCTGCACACATTCAGTTCGGTGCCACCGCGATTAGCCGAGACGACACTTCCTAAATATAGAAAGTTATCAACTTTCTCGACTTGCTTTCCGGCAATGTTAAGTTGAGCGCGGGTATTGGAAGTACTCAGGGCTTTTGTTTTGGCTGTGTTTATTTTTAGCCCCACTTTGTTTGCCTCAGCTTCTAGATTTTGGGCCATCAAATGAAGATCCATTATCCGATGTGAAAGTAGACAAACATCGTCAGCGTAATCTAGGTGTTTAAGGTAAGATGTCATAGTCCAACGAATTCCAGAATTAGCTTCCGTCAATGCTGCACGGAGTACATCGCTGATAACCACCAAGAACAATAGTGGGGACAGTATGCACCCTTGACGTACTCCACTTTGGACTTCAAAGTCCTCCGACACCTTACCATTGTGCACGACGTGACACTTGCCGCCCTCATATGTAGCCTTGATAATAGCTATAAGCTTTTCTGGAATGCCTCTCCTGCGCAAAGCCAGCCAGATAGCATCTCGATTCAAGCTGTCGAAAGCCTTCTCGAAGTCGATAAACAGTAAATGTAGCGGAGACCTATACTCAACGCATTGTTCGATTATGATCCGTAAGGTGTTTATGGGGTCGATGCAGGAGGATCCAGCGCGAAAGCCTGCCTGTTCGACATCGAGAGTTGAATCTAAATGATCTTTAATTCGTTCTAGAATTATTCTAGCTATTATTTTGGCTACAGCTGGAAGAACACATATACCTCTCCAGTTACCGCACTCCATCAAGTTACCCTTCTTTGGAAGCTTAATGATCATCCCCCTCTTCCACTCCTGTGGAAATTGTTCACTATCCCAAGCTCTCCGTATTAGCGGATGCAGCAAATCTGCCGATGTATTTGGCGCCGCTTGAAATAGCTCGGCAGGGATACCATCAATACCCACCGCTTTGTTTTTCTTGAGGGACTTGATTGCTGTTATTATTTCAGCTTTACTGGGAGGTACGGTGCGAATTCGGGAATTTGTTGCTTCGAACTGCTCATTCGAATTCAAGATCATACCGCCGTCGTCTAAGTGATTTAGCACTGCAGCAAAATGTTCTCTCCATCTAGTGAGCTGATCCTCATCCGAAATCAGAAGGTCACCGTCTAGACTCTTCACTGGATGTTGTTTGGAGTTTCGACCACCAATGAGCTCCTTAGTGATGTTGTAAACAGTCCTACTGTCGCACCTACTCGCTGCTTCTTCAGCCCTTGAGGCCAGTGAGTTGACATGTTGACGCTTGTCACGTCTCACACTACGCTGCACTTCTTTCTTCTTCGCACGGTATTGGGCTTCAAGCTCGGTTCTCTCTACTGCTGAGGCCGCTGCAATCCGAGCCTTGATTGCTGTACGCTCATCGATCCGTCTCCAGGTGTCTGTAGAAAGCCATGTGCGGTGGTGTTTCTGCTTTTTACCGACATAAGTGCGTGCCCCAGTCGCAAAAGCATTTTTCACAGCACTCCAGTGGTCATCCATGTTCTCTATGCTGCTGATTGCTTCTGCTTCTAAGGCAAGATGGTCCCTGAACTGTTGGCGCACTTGGGGAACCTTGAGCCTGTCGATATTAAACCTGGTGATGTTAAGCAGGTTTGAGCGGTTGCTGTTGACGGATGCAGTACGAAGGCGTAAATGAGCTACCATAAGATGGTGATCTCGTTCTTGTCCGACGTCAGCTCCACGTCTGTTTCGGACGTCCAGGAGACAATTTCTAAAGCGGCGACTGATCGCAATGTGATCGATCTGGTTGGATGTTCGTTGCCTATCAGTAGAGACCCAACTGATCTTATGGCAGGTGTTATGCTTAAACAGCGTACCTCCGATGACTAGGCGGTTGGTATTGCAGAAGTCCACAAACCGCTCACCATTGTCATTACGGTCTCCCACGCCGTGAACTCCCATCACGTGCTTAAGCATGGTGTTGTCGCTTCCCACCTTGGCATTGAGATCCCCCATTACCATTACGATGTCCCCATTAGGCGTTTGGTTGTAGGCGGCACCTAAGTGACTATAAAAATTATCCTTTTCATCCTCAGTCGCGTCTAGAGTCGGAGCATAACACTGTATGATGGTAATTTTTCTAACTCTACTCTGGAACCTAGCCGTCAATATCCGGTCACTATGGGGTTTCCAGGATATGAGGCTACTACGTGCTGCTGGAGTTAGCATGAGTCCTACGCCAGAACTCCGTGCACTTCCAGCTGGTTTACCAGAGTAGAGCATCACAGTGCTTTTTGTTGGGGAGATGTATTCCCCAGCATCGTACCATCTTATCTCGCTCAGCCCTAAGATGTCGATTTTATACCGTGCGAATTCGCGCTCCAATTGGAGGAATCTGGCGTTATAAGGCCCTTCCTTGAGTGAGTCCAGGAGGGTCTTAACGTTCCAGAATCCGATCGTTGTCCGTGTCCGATAGCCAAAGGTCGTCAACAAATGATCAGTCCGTATCCGAGGCGTATGTTTCCGTTTCGGAGCAATAGTTTGTTTTTACGGTTGCGGCTCGCTGGGCCACAGACCAACCGACACTTATCCTGTTTTTTGGCGCAGGAAGCTCGCCATTCGTCCTCTCCCGTTAGCAATTTCCGAAGAAATTCCCAGATGGCACCACGAGGAGGTGGGAGTAGGGCTTACTAACAGAGCTGTTCTAATGGTAAAGACAATGAAAAATTACATTGTTTAAGAACATCAAAAGGAATACGGTCAGGACCAGCACTTTGGCAAAAGTTAAAATTTTGTATGCCCTGTAAAACATCATCAATTGAAAAATACAGCGATCCTATACATGTATTACAATCATGTGTCTTACTATCAAAAGACAAACTAAGATTCGAGTGATCAACATAAACTGATTCAAAAAACTTTGCAAAGAGCTTACTTTACCTTACTCCAATTAATATGCTCTTGGCTTTTGGAGAAAATGTAAACCCATTAAAAAAAAAAAAAAAAAACGATACACCTATTATTTTGCACACTACTGTATATTTCTAAAGAGTATCTTTCTAACTGTCTGTACATTCATCCTCTTGCTTTATGTCACATTTTCTCTGCTGATGTCCTTTATCTTTCAATTTCAAGGAAAAACTATTGCGCGCCTATAAACTTGCAGCTGCTCTAATAGTACGAAACGTTGAAGTTCTGGTGCTTTGTTTCATCTGTTTCGGGTAATACTGGTGTTTGTTTTTCAATATTTCCATTTCTTAATGATGCTGCTGATTGTTTATTCGTCAAAAATTCCTTATTTGAAGTCTCAGGCAATGAAAAGCTACAGCTGAGTTGAACAGAATATTCATTCTGAAACGAATCAGCATCTGCGATTTCAGATTCACGCAGCAGATTTATTTGATCCCTATCTTTCTCCAATTTAGGTTTACTTTCACCAGCTTAAAAGTAACATAAATTAATAGGTTACCTATTGTTTGGAAATGTGGCTGAATAATAGAGGGCCCAAAACCGAGCCTTGTAGAATACCTACGTTAATAAATTTCTGCGGGCTCAAACAACTTTTAATTCTTACCTTTCGTTTACGGTTACGTAAATATGAAGAAAACTAATCATGCAAAGTTCCTCGGAAATCATCATTATACAATATATTAGCAACAACGCATGCTCTACCATGTCAAAAGCATAAAGAGTTCGGAATTTCAGAATCATTGAAACTATCATATAGTTCATAACATAACTTTAACAAGGCATCTTCGGTAGATCTACCAAAAAACTAAGTTTTGTCTAAGAATGACAGCATTCTTGATTTAACACCCTTTTTAAAAACTTTTGAAAACACTGATAACAAGAAAATAAGACGGTAATTATTCAAAGGATGCCAAAATTAAAAAAAAAAAAATTTTATTTCATTTATTCATTTAATTCCAAACTTAAAGATAATTAACAAAAAATGCTTAACAATGGCGGAATTAAATAATAGTTATCATTCTGTAACTTAAAAAGTTAGTGCGGAATGACACAAGAATTCATATTTTATACAAACTTAAAAATCTGATGTGGGGTGACAATCAGTTCTACATTATTAATAATTCAATTTTAGAAACAATATATATTATAATTTAAAAATTCATGCGAAAAGATAAAGAAAAACAATTCAAAGTAATAGACAAAGCAATTCAGACAATAAGATACATACATATTTAACAATGATTTGTGCTGATGATTAAGATACACTTCTCAGACAAGATTCAATATTAGCATAGTCAGTCGTGAATAACCAGACTTTTACTCGGTTTAGAAAAGAATGAAAATTTAAAGTTGTCCGGACAAATAAAGGCAGCTTATTGAAAATTGTAGGGGCTGTAACGGTGTAGAAATGTGAAAAATGGGTTTTGTAAGCGATAGGTACGATGGCAAGATTCATGTTATTTATACGTAGACTGTAAAACTGGGAGTTTCTGCTAGGAATATTACCACTTTGCTTAAAGAATTCTCTCAGTACCTTAAAAACATAAAGATGTCTCATTGGTAAAATGCGCAGGTTTCTAAATAGAGGCCAGCTATGGGTAACACGATTTTTATTGCAGATAATACGAATCAAGTGTTTTTGAGCTATCAACAAAGGTCTAAAGGAGTTTGTATATGAGCCAAGCTTGTGATGCCATATTGCAACTTGGAGTGAGCAAGACCATAATAAATTAACTTCAGAACTTTTTGGGAGCAATATTGTTTAATAAGATACATTATTCGCGTCACCAACAACATATGTGATTTAATGGTTCGGATATGCTCTCTCCAATTCAAATTGTGATCGATTAGGACTCCAAGGTATTTATAATGTTGCACTGACTCAATTATAAAACAATTAGCAGAACAATGAGAGCTATATATAAAATTACTTCTCCCGCAACTATGAACAGGTAAGCAAAACTTTTTACAATCATGTGCATGAAAACAGAGATTAAAATCATATAAGACGTTACCGGATATCTTAAATGACATGAGTTTTGTTTTCTCGCTGACGATTAATTTATGCGCAGTAAACCAAAGCCTCAAGGTTTCAAGGTCTTCAGAAATCCTTGCAATACACTCGAAACCTGTATGAGATTGATAGGTGAATGCTATGTCGTCCGCAAAGGCAGTAGACGTTCCATTTAAATTTAGTTTAAAAATAGAGTTTATATAAATTAAGAACAGCAACGGACCGGACCGATATATATATATCAACATCAGGTACTTGCGATAAAATATTGATGTCCTCCTATGAGTACCTATAAGGTTTTTACAAGATTGCTTTTCAAGAAAGCCAAAAAATTCATTTAAATACATCTTCACAGAAAACATGCGTAGTCTATAGATCCCAATAAACCAAGATTTGTTGCTGTAAATGTGCAATTAAGGATGCAAAGGTTTTAAATCTCGAAATTATAGATCCATATTTCGGAAAGAAATATAAGATTCAGCAAGTGATCTAAAGCAGCAAGGTGCGAATAAGAAGAATGAAAATTCCTTCTAATACTTCGAATATTCTGATGAATTACTGTGAACCCCGAAGATTCTATATTTGGATAATCTATGCAAAGTTAGTTAAGTGGGAAATTCACGATACAACTGTCGTACCGACCTCGGCCCAAGTGTTGTAAGCAGCATACACATTACTCAATCTGCGTACGATTTACGTACAACCAGACATTTTATTCAGCACATTTACATATACATATAAAATTGAAGTATCATTCAACACTAACTCAGGACATAATGTTCTAATAGTTATAGAATGATCACTATTTATTCTCTTCCAGTATTTAGCGAACTACTATTCGTATTGTTGTTAATTTAGTTTTAAGTTGAAATGAATAAAAATTGTATCTATCTGTCTATACGAGTACACACATTATGATTCACACACAATCTGTGAATGTGACAGCGGTTGTATCTCTTTGATTCTGGGGGTGAAAACTAATTCTACCTCCAATCCCGACCATAATTAATTTGGTTATCCTAATTTTCGCTTGACTTGGAATGCACTCCAGCCACCTCAAAATTGACAATTATTGACATTTGAAATCACTTTAAGTCGGTGGGAAGGGCTATTGAGATTTCATCGAAATGCGGGATTAAGTTTGCGGGAACATGGTATTAAGTTTGATAGTTTCTCTTTTACGAATTTTCGCCCAAAAAGTAGAGGAACGGACCTACTGTGTTTCGGCAGTCAATCATAGTAAACTGACAGCGTCACATGCGGCTATTCTGAAAATACAAAACAAACAAATCTATCCGAAATGTATCCGTTTGGCGGATTGACAGAATACAAATAGCATAGGGAACCCCCGGAAATTAGAGTCGCGGGAAACTGAGGCTATGCGGTAGTAAGCACTCACATGGCCATAACCTTTGATATACATATACTTTCAAACCGAAAACGCACACCTTTTCTTAACTCGATCTATATTAAAATAAAAAAAAAGTATTAGCAAATATTCAACATTCTGCATGACATCGGCAGATTTGTTTTATCACAATCCGCGTTTAAATTCCCATTAGCAAGACGCCCTTTTTTTGAAAACCTAGTAATCCATACGAATCGGAGTGCGGCATGTTGGGCACTTGATTGTTGATAGATACATTCTGTGATTTTCCAACTCTCGTAAGCAGTACGGATGTAGCAAATGTCCACAGTTGAGCACGACATGGTCTGGTCCGTTAAATCTTTCCAGGCATATTGGGCATGCCGTGTTCCTGTGCAGAAAGTAAACATGCAAAATTGCTTCAAATTGATGTACTATTTTCATTTTGTTACTCAAAAACTTCGAAATCATCCGCTGTCGCGTTCGAGTTATTTGTCAAATATTTTGTGCGGTGCCACATGTACCCCACAGTAACAATCATTGTAACGCCAACGGAAATAAGTATAGGCAAAAGCCCTCCATGTAGATCCATTTTTAAGGAAATTAGAAAAGAAAAATTTACAACCAACCGGTATACGCTGGCTGTCAACTGCCGTCTGCAGTTTGATTGGATCTTATAAATTTGACAAACAATTGCGGTCGTGACGTGAACGTAACGTGACACCACTGAAACATATTGACACTTCGCCAACACACCAACAGCGACAGTAACGGCCATATTATTCACCCAGCTTAAATCTAAAGTTAAAATGCTTTTAAAGCACGAAAATTAACCAAAATAAAACCAATCGTCTTTTCAGAATTGCTCAATCCCAAACCGGGTACCGAAGATGATAGACCTTTGGTCGAGAGTAGGGGAAAACTAGTCATAAGGTAGAGGAAGTTACTTTGGCGATCAAATCGCTAAAAGTTGGCAAATCTACCAGTGCGGATGAAATCCGACCAGAAATGCTCAAGGCTTTAAGTAAAGAGGGAGTGCAATCGCTCTCGTGTGCCATCAAAGTGGTCTGGGAATGTCTTGAAACACCTGGTGATTTTTTGTCTTTTTAAGAAAGGGGACAAACGAGATTGCGCTAACTACAAGGGTATATGTCTTTTAAGTCTCCCTGGAAAAAGTCTTTGCTAAGGCGTTAGAAACGCGCTCCAGAGTTGTATGGGATTGATGGTTCCTCGTTAAGGGCGATTCAGTCCTTCTATAGATTAGATTAGATTTAGATATTTTCTATACACATTGTAGAAGCTGTGTTCGGATCTTCTTCTTCTTCTTTTTATCAGCGAGGCTATGATCCGAAAACAAGGGATCACAACCCTCCCACTTCACCGCATTTCTACTGATCCGCATGTGGGGTTCGCCTATTTGACCTCAGAAAATATCGGCAGGCCTGCCGATTTTGGATCACTCGGTTACTGAGGCCAATGAAATGCCGATGTTGTCGCATTTGTCTGATCCAGGCGTTTATAGGCCTGCCTTTCCTACATCGCGATGTCTTTGGAACGTGCATTGATATTGCCTTTTTAACAGGGTTCAAATGATCTCTTCTTTGAACGTGGCAATACCAACTGAGCCGGTCACGCTCTATTTTTTGTACGATGGTTTCCTTGATGTGAAAGCTTCCACGGATCTTCGAACTTCTTATTCGATCAAGCTTTGTCACTCCTGCTGTCATGCGAAGCATCTTCATCTCAGCTGCCGTTAATTTACTCTCATACTTTTTGTACATCGTCCAACATTGTGAACCGTATGTGAGCGCTGGACGTACAACTGCGGTGTAGAGCCTTCCTTTCAACTTAGGGGGCATTTTTCTGTCACAGAAGATAGCGGAATTTTCTCGCCACTTCATCCACCCTACGCTTACACGATGATTGATGTCGTCATCACAAGTTGCTTTGCTATTGATCATAGATCCCAGATATTTGAACTTTTCGCACTTGGGAAGCACTGTTCCATTCAAATAAATGTCTGGAATAGGCCTGAGTGGATCAGAGAACGGGCAGCACAAGTACTCTGTCTTTTTTGAACTAATGCGATACCCATTTCCCTCCAAAACGTCCACCCACACATCAAGTGCTCGTTGCAGGGATGTAGGATCCTCACTTATGATGGCTCCATCGTCAGCAAAGAATAACTGATGTACCTTGGGGTCCATCACTTTACCTTCAAGCAGATAATCAAGGACTGTAATAAAGAGCAAAGGACTTAAAACGCTTCCCTGGTGCACCCCGACTTTGATTGGGAACTCTTCGGTTACTCCAGCGGGGCATCTTACTTTTGTCTTTGCTCCTTTGTACATGTCCATAATCATCTGTGCATAGGTTTCTGGAACCCCTCGATGTCTTAGCGCCACCCATATCAGATCTCGTGGTTGTCTGTCGAATGCCTTTTCAAAGTCCAATACAATATGCAAATCCCTTAAGGAATCACGATGTTTTTCCATTATGATCCTTATACTTTGGATTGCATCTGTGGTTGATTTACCCGAGACAAACCCGCACTGATCATCAGATAGCCGTATTATTTTTCGCAGTCGGCCACCTAATACCCGCTCAACGATCTTCATGGTGTGTGACATCAGCTTGATTGAACGGTAGTTATCACAGTTTCGCGTATCACCCTTCCCTTTGTATACAGGGAGAAGGTAACTTTCCCTCCATTCATTCGGCATTGGATCACCTCTCACGAATTTGGAGATGAGAATTCTGAGCCATCTGAACCCGATATCTCCCATCTTTTTCCAGAACTCAGAGGGTATTTCGTCTGGCCCAATCGCTTTTCGTTTTTTGGAGTATTTGACCGCCTCACTAACTTCTTTGACTGTAATGTCGGGTATTTCTTCACAGTTAGGGGTGGCTCTTGGAAAGTATAGCCGGGGAAACTGTTCATTTAAAAGCTCTTCACAATACTGCCGCCACCTCTGCAGAATTTTGTCGTCATCCACAAGAAGCTGGCCATGAGCATTGCTAATGAACTTTGGCGAACGAATCTCCTGAGCATTCTTCCTTCTTTGGGCGGCTATTTTAAAGATAGTGGCACTCTTGTTCATATTGTGTCTTCGCAGCTCCTGGATAGCCTGGTTTGCATCAGCAACCGGGGAAAATATTTTCTCCAGCTCCCGATACAGGCCCTCCGTACTCTCTGCTTGAAGCTGAGCGCACTTCTTCTTCGCTTTTTTCTTGCAGCATCTGTATTCCATTTCGAGGCGAGCTTTTTCGTCACTATTATTAGAGGGGCACTTTGACCAAGCTTTGAAAGCCGCTTTCTTCTCATTTATCACTTTCTTAGCTTCATCACTCCACCACCATGTTTCTTTGGCGTGTTGATGGTGGCCTTTTGAAGCTCCTAGCAGTGATTTGGCCTTCTTTAAGCAAGTTCGCTGTAGGGAATCCCACATATTTTGTGCTCTGCACTATTCATCCTCAGCTCCGTTGATGGTGTGAGAGAGGTAATTCTTCATTACGAAAACAAAAGCCTCGCCTTTTTCTTTGTCCAGCTGTGTTCGGATAAACGGCGTTAAATCAATTCCTTTCACTGTGGGCGCTGGAGTCCGCCAAGAGTGCGTTTCGTGTGTTTGCTCTTCATTGTATATTTAATTTAATTTAATTTAATTTAATTTAATTTTAATTAGCTTAATACAAGCTGTAAAGAACTTAAATCTAATTTACAATATGTACTTAAAAGCTAGTTAAAATTTACAAATATCAAGACCTGAGTGAGGTAGGGGAGTAAAGGGAGTTTCTAAGGGTGTTTTTACTGCACTGGAAATCAAAAAGGTTCTGACAATCATTAGCAGAACGAAGCATTCGAGACATAGGCTCATTACAGCCGTAGTTTGTACGGTGAAACTTGAGGCAGAAGAGAGGTACTGATCTCAGAAAACGTGGGTTGGTGCTGAGTGAAATGGTTTGGAGCAGCATAGGACAATCAATATTGCCTGTTAATAGTTGATGTACAAATAGTATATCGGCGACTTTTCTACGCTTTTCAAGCGACTGCATGTTCAACAAGTTTAACCGATGCTCATAAGGAGGTAGGTTGAATCTGTCAGGCCACGGGAGTCCGCGTAGAGCAAAGCGGATGAACCTCCGTTGGACACACTCAATTCGATGTGAATGTGTATCGTGATAGGGAGACCAGACTTGACTGGCATATTCAAGAATTGGTCTTACAAATGTTTATTGATTTATGTCCTGTATCCCCTTGTGGGTCCTAGGGCCTCTACTACGCCTACGCGCCATCGTGTACGGTTTCTGGCAATGTGTCTGAGTTCTCCCCAACTTTTCCCTAACTGCCGTGCCTCCTTCTCGACTGTTCTGCGCTAGAGATACGATTGGGCCAGAAAATCCTTAAGATATTGCGCAGACACCTATTAACGAACGTTTGCAGCTTTCTGGTGATAGTAGTGGTCACTCTCCACGTGCTGCAACCATATAGCAGCACGGATTCAACGTTGGAGCGGAACAGTCTTATTTTGGTGCTCAAACTGATTGCATTGCGTCGCCATATTTTGGACAACATCCCGAACGCGGACTTTGCTTTGGCGATCCTGTTGGCTATATCCAGTTCGGTTCCACCATCGGTCGAGACAATACTCCCAAGATACTGGAAATCCTCTACTCTCTCTACCGGTTGTCCAGCAATGCATATTTGAGCCGATGAGTTAGTTCCAAGGCTGATGATTTTAGTTTTTGTCGTATTAATTTTCAGCCCGACGACACCTGCCTCCCTCTCCACATCTGCTGTCATTTGGTGGAGGTCCATAATTCTGTGGGAGAGTAAGCATACATCGTCTGCGTAGTCAAGATGCTTCAGTTGAGATGTAAGAGTCCATCGAATTCCTCCGTTTCCCGTCGACAAAGCTGCATGAAGCACATCGCTAATCACCAATAGGAATAATATTGGTGAAAGGATACAGCCTTGTCTTACCCCACTTTGGATCTCAAATTCCTCAGACAACCTTCCCCTGTGCAGAACGTGACATTTGGAGCCTTCATATGTAGCTTTGATAATAGCAATTAGTTTATCGGGAATGCCTCTCCTGCGTAAGGCACGCCAAATAAACTCCCTGTTGACACTATCGAACGCCTTCTCAAAATCGATGAACAGCAGGTGCAGTGGCGATCGATATTCAACACACTGTTCGATGATAATCCGCAGGGTGTTGATGTGGTCGGCACAGGAGGATCCAGAGCGGAAACCTGCTTGTTCGGCATCGAGTGTGTCTTCGAGATGTTGTTTGATTCGCTCAAGGATGATTTTAGCTATTATCTTAGCTACAGCAGGCAGCACGCAGATACCCCTCCAGTTTCCGCTCTCCATTAAATATCCTTTCTTAGGAAGCTTGACGATCATTCCCTTTTTCCACTCGTTAGGAAAGCTCTCTCTATAAGTGGAAGCAGAAGCTCAGCCGATGTTGTTCGTGCTGCTCGTAAGAGCTCTGCTGGAATACCGTCAAGTCCTACCGTCTTGTTGCTTTTGAGTGCTTTGATCGCGGTAATGATCTCATCTTTACTGGGAGTCGTGGTGCGTATTCGGGAACTTCTCACCTCGGGCATCTCAGTCTGATTTGGGAGCATATCGCTAGCGAATACACGGTTCAAAACCGTAGCAAAATGCTCTTTCCATCTCTTGAGCTGGTCCTCATCCGAAATGAGCAAGGAGCCGTCTAGGCTTTTCACTAGGTATTGGCTGGAGCTGCGACCACCTGTCAGCTCTTTCGTGATTCTGTAGACAGTCCTGCTGTCGCACCTCCGTGCAGCTTCTTCTGCTTCTGTAGCCAGCGCGTTGATGTAGTTGCGCTTGTCACGTCGTACGCTACGCTGAACTTCTCTCATCTTCATGCGATATAGGGACTCTAGCTCGCTTCTCCCTGCTGCTGGGGTAGCTGCAACGCGAGCTTTTAGCTGTTTTCGTTCGTCAATCCGTCTCCAGGTATCCTCAGAAAGCCACGCCCTATGTCTTCCCTGCGATCGACCGACAATTCTTTCAGCACCAGATGTAAAAACATTTTTCACAGCACACCAATGGTCTTGGATGGTTGCGGGCATTGAGCTGCTGATTGCTTCCACACCTTGCGAAAAGTGCTCCCTTAATTGTTGGTGCACTGAGCGATCACTAAGTCTATCGATGTTGAACCTGGGCATTCTTGTGTTGTCTTGGTATCTTCGAACTGCAGCAGTGCGTAGTTGGAGAGTAGCTTTCATAAGATGGTGATCTCGTACTATCCCCACATCTGCCCCTCGTCTGTTTCGGACGTCCAGGAGACTGCTTCTAAAGCGGCGGCTGATAGCAAAATGGTCAATTTGGTTGGAGGTTGCTTGCCTGTCATTGGAAACCCAGCTGACTTTGTGGCAGGTCTTGTGCTCAAACATGGTGCCACCTATCACAAGGCGGTTGGCATTGCAGAAATCCACAAACCTTTCGCCGTTGTCATTGCGGTTGCCTAGTCCATGCTTCCCGATTACATGCTTGAGCCCTTCGTTGTCGCTGCCTACCTTGGCATTCAAATCCCCCATCACTATGACAATGTCTCCATTTGGTGTTAAGAGATTTGGCGCTTAAGAGATTGTAGAAGCTCTCCTTTTCGTCCTCAGACGAACTATTCGTTGGGGCGTAACACTGTATGATGGTGACGCGTCGTACTCTAGTCCGGAATCTGGCCGTCAAAATCCTATCACCATGAGGCTGCCAGGAAATCAGGCCCTTGCGTGCTGTTGTTGTTAGCAGTAGTCCGACTCCATATTCCCGCGGACTTCCGGATGGTCTTCCAGAATAGAGTAGTACAGTGTTACGCGTTGGAGACTGGTACTCGCCCGCTTCTAACCATCTTACTTCACTTACCCCCAAAATGTCCAGTTTATATCGCATGAATTCCTTTTCCAGTTGGAGGAATCTGGCATTGTAAGGACCTTCTCTTCCCGAGTCGAGGAGCGTCTTTACATTCCAGAAACCTATCTTTGTCCGGGTACAATAGCCAAAAGTCGTCAACATGTGATCAGTCCTTATCCGAGGCATAGTGTCGGTTTCAGTAGCGAGCTGGTTTCAGTAACGCAGGTTGCTGGCCCACGTTACCTAGCCTAGAATCAAGGCCCTAGACAACCCGCACTTACAATTTTGGCCTATACGTATAAGGGTTTATACGTATAGTTGCCCGGGGACCACCACTAGGAGGTAAAGTAAGCACTTCATCACGAACTTGATTGTTGCGCTACTGGCCCAAGCCAAGTTTTGGGCAGTCAGTAGTTTCCCGATCAATCGCAATGCAGGTTCTTACAAATGTGAAGTACAGCGATTGCGTAACGTAAGGATTTGAGAATTGCTTGGACCAACGTTTCACATAACCTAGCGCAGTTTCGTTTAGGGCGAAAATGTCATAGGGGAGCTTTTGGTAATTCAGGTATACAGAGGATGTCTTAGTTCGCAGTCCTCGGACGTTTTGGTAATATACACAAAGACACTCAGGGGGAGTTACAGACAGATAAGGAAAGTCTAAATGAACACCTAATCGTTTTTTGGATGCGACGTTACTGGTGCAGGTACTGAAGTCTTTGTGGAAGACGTGTTCTTAGTCCGAGAAACATATTCATGGACTAAAGTCCCATCAGGCCAGAATTCTCTCGATAGTAGCAGTTCGAAGTGAGAGTCAGGAGTTAGCTGTTTAAAAGATGCTATTTCGTGGGGTTCCTTAAAATTATGCTTGATGCATTTAAGGGATGAATGCACCGACATTTTGCTGCTGATGTAATTCATAATATCGTTGACTGAGGTAGCAGAAGAGAGTCTTGAAATGAAGATAGTTCTACGAGGAGGCTTTTTAACAACCACTAGGTTGACGGAAAAAGATGTTAGAAGCAACGATTCCTGCCGTGAAGAAGTATGAGGTAGGGGGTCATCGTTGCAACTAAATGGAGGAATTAACGAGGACGAGTCATCAATTGGAGATTTGTCGCTTGACACGTCATTAGCAGGAAGGTCCATCAGTGGAATCGTGTTTGAACGCAGAACTCTTTTCTGCTGAGGAGGTTTAAATTGCAACAGGGAGTGAGAGCTTGTTGAGCATGTCGGATCTGTTTTATCATGTTTAGGTGTTGACAAGGACGACTCCTGAATAGATGTGACCGAAGTATTCGATGGATGTTGCTGAAGCGGTATTAACTCCATTTTCTTTTGCTTGTGTTGTTTCTGTTTAAGTTGTTTGTGCAGTTTTTGTTCTTGTTGTAGAAGTTCAAGTTGTTGACGTTGGTGTTGCTGTTGTTGCTGTTGTTGCTGTTGTTGTTGTTGCTGTTGTGGTAGCTGTATATACAGCAGCCGTAGCGGAGAATATTTAAAAGTAATTTAAGGATTAGTCCTCCGCACTTTGTGGAAGATTTGGTCATCCTTGAGTCCTCTCAAGCCGAACTTCAGCAGGCACTCGAAAGATTTGTAGCCATTTGTGATGATGCTGGAATGAAGATAAACGTGAACAAATCGGAAGTAATGGTTGTTTCCAGAACGCCAATTCAGTGAACTCTGCATGTTGGTGGGGTCTCATTGAAGCAGGTGGATAAGTTTAAGTACCTCGGGGTCTTATTCATGAGTGATGGGAAGAGCAATGCCGAACTATTCTGTAGAATTGGTCAGGCTGGATCAATTTTGAGAGAGCTTGGTCAATTTGTTATAAGAAAGGCCGAACTTAGTGTTCAAGCTAAATTATCGGTTTTTAGCTCGATGTGTGTTCCAACTCTTAACTATGGTCATGCAATTTGGGTAGTGACCGTAAGAATAAGATCGCGGATACAATCTGCCGAAATGAGGTTCCTTTGTGGTGTTATCGGTTTAAGCGCTTGGTTTATTTTGTTTTATTTCAAGTTCCACGAAATATTGCATTTGACACGTCGAACAGCAGTTTGTGGTCATTTTCAGTTATGGTGCGTCATTTCAGTTGTGTTGCGTCATTCATGGCCGTAACCGCCATCACCAACAATCACATTCTCCCTATATTCGCCAACTTTCAATTGATATTGCACAACCGATTTTCCGGATATGATGGAGTCATGTTTCGAGCCAGGCTAGCGAGCAACGATGTTCTGCATCCGTAAATTGACATCGTTTATTGTCGCTCGCTAATTTCTTCACTCGGTGAACTGATTCGAACATGGATGCAATCGATAGCATCGATGTACGGGAGAAAATCAAGTAACACCGCAAATGTTGCCGCCTTTCTCAAACGCTCGTACTCGGTTCACAGCATTCGAACTATGACATCGAAGTGGCGTCAAATCGCGTCGCATATCTGTTGAAACAGTAAAGCAATGAATGAGATGAATAAGGGCAGATATGCTTGTACCGAGGGAAGTATGCATATTGACCGCCGTTTGCCAGAAAATGGCAATATAATCGGCTGTCGTTTGCTCAAAGTTGCCGCAGGTCAGCAAACGTAGGGCTCAGCGGCTCAACATGTCACATTTCGAGACAGATCTGGCCTAAGCTGGATCAAAAACGTAGTGTCGAGCTGGTCAAGCTAAAGCGAACGCAAATCAGCTGCATTGTCGGTGTTCTCATTGGACACTATCTTACAGGCCAAAATGCTAAAAGACTTGGCGTCTTCTCCAATGACTTCTGTAGAACCTGTCGGGACGAAGAGGAGGATGTTTGTCAGACGTTCGCGAGAGGTGGGAATAAGTATTTTGGTGTCTTCTGGGATTCGAACTGGCAACCTGACGGGCATTGGCCGGACATACTGACCACTTGCACCACGGTGCCCACAATTGCCCTTCCTTAGTTTCATTTAAAATGTAAAAAAAAAATATATTCGGCACAAAACATACATTCGAGCCTTTAACTTCACGCTCAGTAGAGACAATCAATTCCAAATGACTTACTTACTTACTTAGATCCTTTAACCCCTCGGGGGGCATAGGGCGTCAACCACGCCTGCGCGCCATCGTGTTCGAAGTTCTGCAACGCGTTTGAGCTGCTTTCAACTCATAAAGAGCTCGATTCCTCCTCAACTGTTCTGCGCCACGTTTGCCTAGGGCGTCCCGCTATTCTGCCTGCCTGGTTGAGCGGATTCCACTGCATGGCGTATTTCGCAATGGAGTTGTCTTCGCGCCGTAGAGTGTGTCCAATCCATTGCCACTTTCTTCTTCGTATAGTAATGCTTATAGGTTCTTGGCCCGTTCTCAGATAAAGTTGTTCGTTAGAGATGCGATTCGGCCAAAAAATCCTTAATATGATTCTTAAGCATTTGTTTACGAAGACTTGCAGCTTGCGTGTGTTAATGGTGTCCACCTTCCAAGTACTGCACCCATAAAGCAGCACTGATTCTACGTTGGAGCGGAACAGTCGCAGCTTGGTTCTTAAGCTGATAACATTTCTTCTCCAGATTTTAGATAGCATTCCGAACGCAGCTTTAGCTTTCCCGATTCTGCTGCACACATCCAGTTCGGTGCCACCGCGATTATCTGAGACCACACTTCCTAAATAAAGAAAGTTATCAACTTTCTCGACTTCCAGTCCGGCAGTGTTAAGTTGAGCACGGTTGTTAGAAGAAGTGCTCAGGGCTTTTGTTTTGGCTGTGTTTATTTTTATCCCCACTTTGTTTGCCTCAGCTTCTAGATTTTGGGCCATCAGATGAAGATCCATTGTCCGATGTGAAAGTAGACAAACATCGTCAGCGTAATCTATGTGTTTAAGGTAAGATGTCATAGTCCAACGAATTCCACGGAGTACATCGCTGATAACCACCAAAAACAATAGTGGTGACAGTATGCACCCTTGACGTACTCCACTTTGGACTTCAAAATCCTCCGACACCTTACCATTGTGCACGACGTGACACTTACCGCCCTCGTATGTAGCCTTGATAATAGCTATAAGTTTTTCTGGGATGCCTCTCCTGCGCAATGCCAACCAGATAGCATCTCGATTCAATCTGTCGAAAGCTCTCTCGAAGTCGATAAACATTAAATGTAGCGGAGACCTATACTCAACGCATTGCTCGATAATGATCCGTAAGGTGTTTATGTGGTCAATGCAGGAGGATCCAGCGCGAAAGCCTGCCTGTTCGACATCAAGAGTTGAATCTAAATGTTCTTTAATTCGTTCTAGAATTATTTTAGCTATTATTTTAGCCACGGCTGGAAGAACGCATATACCTCTCCAGTTACCGCAATCCATCAAGTTTCTCTTCTTTGGAAGTTTAATGATCAACCCCCTTTTCCACTCCTGTGGAAATTGTTCGCTATCCCAAGCTCTCCGTATTAGGGGATGCAGCAAATCTGCCGATGTATTTGGCGCCGCTTGAAATAGCTCGGCAGGGATGCCATCAATACCCACCGCCTTGTTCTTCTTGAGGGACTTGATTGCTGTTATTATCTCTGTTTTACTGGGATCCGAAATCAGAAGGTTACCGTCTAGACTCTTCACTGGATGTTGTTTGGAGTTCCGACCACCAATGAGCTCCTTAGTGATGCTATAAACAGTCCTACTGTCGCACCTACTCGCTGCTTCTTCAGCCCTTGAGGCCAGTGAGTTGATATATTGACGTTTGTCACGTCTCACGCTACGCTGCACTTCTTTCTTCGTCGCACGGTATTGGGCTTCAAGCTCGGTTCTCTCTACTGCTGAGGCCGCTGCAATCCGAGCCTTGATTGCTGTACGCTCATCGATCCGTCTCCAGGTGTCTGTAGAAAGGCATGTGCGGTGGTGTTTCTGCTTTTTACCGACATACGTGCGTGCCCCAGTCGCAAAAGCATTTTTCACAGCACTCCAGTGGTCATCCATGTTCTCTATGCTGCTGATTGCTTCTGCTTCTAAGGCACGATGGTCCCTGAACTGTTGGCGCACTTGGGGAACCTTGAGCCTGTCGATATTAAACCTGGTGATGTTAAGTAGATTTGAGCGGTTGCTGTTGACGGATGCAGTACGAAGGCGTAAATGAGCTACCATAAGATGGTGATCTCGTTCTAGTCCGACGTCAGCTCCACGTCTGTTTCGGACGTCCAGGAGACAATTTCTAAAGCGGCGACTGATCGCAATGTGGTCGATCTGGTTGGCTGATCGTTGCCTATCAGTAGAGACCCAACTGATTTTGTGGCAGGTGTTATGCTTGAACAGCGTACCTCCGATGACTAGGCGGTTGGTATTGCAGAAGTCCACAAACCGCTCACCGTTATCATTACGGTCTCCCACGCCGTGAACTCTCATCACGTGCTTAAGCATGGTGTTGTCGCTACCCACCTTGGCATTGAAATCTCCCATCACCATTACGATGTCCCCATTAGGCGTTTGGTTGTAGGCGGCGCCTAAGCGGCTACAAAAATCACCATTTTCGTCCTCAGTCGCGTCTAGAGTCGGAGCATAACACTGTATGATGGTAATTTTTCTAACTCTACTCTGAAACCTAGCCGTCAATATCCGGTCACTATGGGGTTTCCAGGATATGAGGCTACTACGTGCTGCTGGAGTTAGCATGAGCCCTACTCCGGAACTCCGTGCACTTCCAGCTGGTTTACCAGAGTAGAGCATGACAGTGTTTTTGGTTGGGGAGATGAATTCCCCAGCATCGAACCATCTTATCTCGCTCAGTCCTAAGATGTCTATTTTATACCTTGTGAATTCACGTTCTAATTGGAGGAATCTGGCGTTATAAGGCCATTCCTTGAGTGAGTACAGGGGGGTCTTAACGTTCCAGAATCCGATCGTTGTCCGTGTCCGATAGGCAAAGGTCGTCATCAAATTATCCGTCCGTATCCGAGGCGTTGGTTTGCGTTTCGGAGCAAGATTTGTTTTTACGGTTGCGGCTCGCTGGGCCACAGACCAACCGACACTTATCCTGTTTTTTGGCGCAGGAAGCTCGCCATTCGTCCTCTCCCGTTAGCAATTTCCGAAGAAATCCCCAGATGGCACCACGAGGAGGTGGGAGTAGGGCTTACTAACAGAGCTGCTAGGTTTTCGGCTGCAGTGGCTCTTTCTCGTTACTTAGCGGACCAACACCTATCGGGAGATGCTGCCCCTACGAGGCCTTTGTTAGTCGTTAGCCAAATTCCAAAGGACTCCCGCCTTCAAATTGATTCTGTAGATCTGCCATGTTAGATTCGACTCATGAACATCTATACAATTAAATGTGACTCATTCCGATTTCCAACCGGCTGTGCCCTCGAAAAAGTAAAATAAAGGACTGAACTTTTTTTTAAAACTAATTATATCTTTATTAGTACTGGTCTAATTAATTAAAATAAAACAAATAACATATTAAGACAATAGATAGGCTTGAGCATTGTAGGCGAAAATTATATCCTTTGCTGTGAAATGAGTTCTCCAGCCTGTCATGTCGCTCCAGTCGATTTCGACTCTTGTACGTTTTGTAATACCAATCCATTCCATCTTTCTTGGCAGTGCTAACGTCTCTATATGGAGCTGTAACAGGCGTGTCGGTATCATATTTCATACTTGCGTCCGTGGTAGTCTCACTGAAATATTCCTCAGCAGCTGGAAGATAGCGTTGCAGAGTTTGAGGAGTGAACACTTTTGTAATGGTTGGTCTTCCACTTAAGATGCGAGGAGTAATCTCTTCCACTGAGTTTCGCTCCTTTTTCTCTGTACTGACGAATATCGGTATTGCAGTTGCCAAGGATTTTTTATAAGTCGAATGTTTTAATTCTTCTTCTGGGGGAATTAATAGAATCGTTTTGGAGGTCGTTGTCTCCAATGGAGCTTCCTCCGACTCTTCTATTGGTAGTGCTGTTGTTCTCATGGTGAAGGTCTTTCTTTCTGTTACAATATTTTCTAGTTTGGTTGGGGCTGTTGTAACTTCATTTTCTGTAACATAGTACGTATATGATGGTGGTGCGCCCACTGTTGTTGGCTCTTCAAAGGGCACTATAGGAGCCCCTGTGGTACTACTACTATTTACCAGTGCCCGTGGAATTTCTTCCGGTGAAAATGAAAGTCTATTCGGTTGTCTGGTTGGTGTCATAGGAATGAATCCACCAAATTGTTCTGGCATGATTGGTTTAAAACCACCCTGCTCCACATTAGGCTCTGTTAATGAGGTCTTGAAAAGTTTGGGTTCCTCACTGCTCGCTGCTTCTTCTGACCCGGATTCCGTAAAACCCCTACTACGCGATGTTATGCCATGATACTGTGTCTTCTGGGCTAAGTACTTTTCTAACTCACTACTTGAAGGTTGCTGCAGCATTCGCACCTTGGCCCTGGTTGGAATCATCTTTTTATACCCTCGATCTCTTCGTGAATTTGTTCCCAAAAGTCCTCCCATACCAAGTGCTGGAATTGGATATCCAAAGAATGTAAATGGCGATTGTGATTGCGGCACTAAAGGATATCGGTTCAGAATGCTAGTGTTCAGTAGAGTTTTGCTTAAATCAATATTTCCATTGATAAGTGCGTTGTGTTGGCTCAAGGCTGGTGCTACATTGTTTAGATTTACATTCATCGACGAGTTGTTACTGTTGGCATGGATTGTGTTATTGAATGTCGGATAATCCACGAATTGATCATAAAAATAGTCACTTTCTGCTATCTGCGGTCTGGTTAAATTGTCTACTTCCATCGCTAGCGAGTCACAATCATCCTTGATGTCATTTCGTCCTTCTCCCATAAATACGTCCCCATGGTCGTTGTATAGAGGGAGGAAATTCGAAGATCTGTTATCATCGGTGCAATTTATTTTATCGCTTCGTAAATTTCTCAACAGCTGTCCGTCTTGACATGTGGGTCCAGGATGTGGAAAGCTTGTCTCCTCAAGCCAGGCACCAAGCCATTGAACTGTACAGGAACAAATCATGGGATTTCCTATAAAGGGAGAAGAGGGTGAGAAACTGAAGGAAGAATTTAAATATTTCATAATATTGTACTTTACCGTCTAGATCCAAAATGGCTATGTTACCACGAAGGCTTTGGAATGTCTTTTCATGAAGAGTTCTCAAATGATTACTGCGAAGGGAGAGAACTCGTAACCGAGGCATTACTTCAAAGGGATAGCCCTGCAAAGAATTTATGAATAAAACAAATTATATATATGTATGTTTGTTTATGAAGCCTGTAATGTGTGGAAAAGAGTGGAAATCATTATTTTTATATGTTAAGAAATAATGGACATTGCCTCCGATAGTATCGTTCAACGTATCAGAAATTGGGAGGTATCAAGCGAACCTTCACTCTCGGATCACAGGTATCTCCAATTCTCTTTATATGTAGATTCTATTAGCTCGCCAGTTTTTAGGAATTATCGTAAAACTGATTTACTCAATTACAAGGCAACTTTAAGTAATTTAGTTACCTCAGATCACATTAATCCCCCCGCAACCCCCAAGAAGTTGCTCGCATAATTGAGGATCTAGCCTCAGCCCTCAATAAAGCTATGGCATCTTTCTGCCCTATAATTCAATCCCGGGGCAAGAAAATGCCTCAGGCTGCAGGCTTAGGTCCTTTAAGAAATAATTGCAGAAAACTTTTCAAAAATCCCAAAAGTACGAGAGACACACTAGATTGTGACTTGTACAAGGAACACCTAAATATATACAAAAAGAATTAAGGAAAGCTAAACGTAATTCTTGAAGACTCTTCTGTGGTAAAATAGAAGAAGCCTCTGAGGTATCTAGGGTAAGGAAAATTCTTTCTTCTTACTTACTTACTTAGGTGGCGCTACAGTTCGGGGTGAACCTGGGCCTCAGCCAACAAGCCTCTCCATTTAGCTCGGTCTTTAGCTAATTGCCTCCAGTTGCGCACTCCAAGTTGGTCGAGGTCCCCTTGAACTTGTGCGCGCCACCTACGGCGATAATTCCCTCTACTGCGTCGTCCCTCGGGGTTAGATTCGAAGACTTTGCGGGCCGGAGCGTTGGTGTCCATTCGCTCTACATGTCCTAGCCATCTCAGACGTCCAATACGCAGTTTTTTGACTAGGTCGATGTCGCTGTACAGCTCGTATAGTTCGTGATTGAATCTTCTCCTCCAAAACCCGTCAACGCAAACGGGACCGAAAATCTTACGAAGAATTTTTCTCTCGAAGCGACCAAGGATATCTTCATCCTCTTTTAATAAAGTCCATGTTTCAGCGCCGTAAAGCAGGACTGGGATGATCAAGGTCTTATATAGAGTCTCCTTAGTTGTTCGAGAGAGGGCTTTACTGTTGAATTGCCTTATAAGCCCAAAAAAACAGCGATTGGCAAGAGTTATTCTTCGATTGATTTCTGCGCTGATTTTGTTTGCTGAATTTATAGCAGAGCCAAGGTAGACAAAGTCCCTTACTACCTCGAAGTTATAGCTGCCCACGGTGACGTTTTGTCCAATTCGTCGATGTTGGTTTTCCCTTCTAGTTGACAGCATATACTTGGTTTTGCCCTCGTTTATCGCCAAACCCATTTTGGCCGCTTCCGCCTCAATGCTTGCAAAAGTACCGGTGACAGCCCGCTGAGATCTTCCGATAATGTCTATATCGTCGGCGTATGCAAGCAGTTGTACAGACTTGTAATAGATTGTGCCTCCGGTGTTGGCTTGTGAGTTCCGCACAATCCGTTCAAGTACAATATTGAAGAAGTCACATGACAGCGCGTCACCTTGTCTAAAGCCTTTTTTGACATCAAAGGTCTCGGTGAGGTCATTACCGACCTTGATGGAGCAGCGAGCGTTCTCCATCGTCAGCCTGCACAGACGGACAAGTTTGGCAGGGATGTCAAATCTAGACATGGCTCTATAAAGCTCTTCTCTATAGATGCTGTTATAGGCGGCCTTGAAATCGATAAAGAGGTGGTGAGTATCGATTTGGAATTCTTGGGTTTTCTCCAGGATCTGCCGAAGTGTGAAGATTTGATCGATGGTGGACTTTCCTGGCCTGAAACCGCAGAAAAGATCTTGTACGCGATGTTGAGGAGACTGATGCCTCTATAATTGGCGCAGTTGAGGGGGTCTCCTTTCTTGTGGATCGGGCAAACGATGCTGAGATTCCATTCATCAGGCATACACTCCTCTGACCAAATATTAGAAATGAGTTGGTGTATGCACTCTACCAATTCATCCCCAGCTGCCTTGAAAAGTTCGGCCGGTAAACCGTCAGGTCCAGCAGCCTTGTTCGATTTTAGCTTGGATATTGCTATCCTCACTTCGTTTTGGTCAGGTGGACGGAAATTTTGACTATCATCGTCCATGTTGAATGGTTCATTCTGCCTGACAGCGGGATGTTGGTCTTCGTCGCCGTTATACAGTCTGCAGAAGTAGTTTTTCCATATTCTCAGCACCGACTGTGATTCTACTACGAGGTTTCCATTCTCATCTCTACAGGTTTCTGTACGGGTATTACTTCTCTGACACGTTCTTTTTACCTTTTGGTAAAACTTCCGTACATTGTTCCTGGAGTATAGACTCTCGATATTCTCAAACGCGCGCATCTCATGCTCTTTCTTCTTCTTTTGGAGAAGCCGATGTTCTTCCCGTCTCTTTTGCTCGTAGAGCTCACGAGCAGCTCTCGTCTTTCTTTGCAGCGCCGCTTTGTATGCCTCTTGTTTTGCTGCATGCACTCGCCGGCATTCTTCGTCAAACCAGGGGTTTCGCGGTGGTGGGCGAGCGAGACCCAGCACATCAGTCGCGGCGTTTCTGATGGCATGTTGGCAGCGTTGCCACTGGTCTTCGGCACTTGATGCTGGCGGTATAGGGGTGATTGAGAGATTTCGGGATACGCGTTCAGCGAAGAGTCTGGCGGTCTCTTGCGATTGTAGCTTTTCGACGTTAAATTTTCTCACAGTAATTCTTCTTTGTTGCTCAGATTGGGATATCCGCATTCGTACCTTGGCTACAACAAGGCAATGATCCGAGTCTATGTTGGCCGCTCGGAAGATCCAGACATCCAGAATACTGGAGGCATGCCTTGCTTCGATCGCAATATGATCAATTTGGTTGATCGTTACATGATCATTGGACCGCCATGTCTGCTTATGAATATCGAGATGAGGAAACCATGTGCTTGCTATGGTGACATTTCGCTCCACAGCGAAATCAATTAGCCTTAGTCCGTTATCAGACGTGGTGTCGTGTAGGCTATGCTTACCGACTGCTCTACCGAAGACGTCCTCCTTTCCTATTTTGGCGTTAAAATCGCCCAATACGATCTTAACGTCGTATTTAGGACATTGCTCGTATGTTTTGTCGAGGAGCTCGTAGAAACACTCTTTGGAGGCAGGGTCCTTTTCTTCTGTGGGGGCATGAACACATATTAGGCTTATGTTAGCGAATTTAGCCTTGATCCGGATCGTCATAATACGCTCGCTCACGTGTCGGAAGCTTAAGACTTCTTGCCTAAGTCCGCCGCGTATGACAAATCCGCATCCGAATAAGCGTTGCCTGTTGCCTCTGTAGCAATCACCGTAGTAGATGTCACAGTTTTTCATCCTCTTTTTGCCTGGCCCATCCCATCGCACTTCCTGGATGGCGGTAATATCTGCTTTATAGCAGTCTAGGGCCTCTGCTAGTTGTTCGGCTGCACGTGGTCTGTAAAGGGACAGAACATTCCACGTACAGATCCGAAGGTCGTTGTCCTTATTTCGTTTGCTGGGGTCGTCATTAGTTGGGTCATCCTTATCCGAGGCTTTTGGTTGTTTCGGAACCATGCGTTTTTTACGTGGTAGGGAAGTTACCCCGACGGCACAACCCCCAACCTGGAGGGCCAGTTCCTTAATTATTCCCCTAGGACGAGGGGCCGGGTACACCGGTGCCAGTAGTCCACTACGGGAGTATGAGCGCTGCCGTTGGCCCATTAAGGGCTCCTCCGCCACCATCTCTATTCCAATGTCCTGACCAACATTGGAAAATCCTTACCGACCTGTGATCCGAATACGTCGAAGCAGCTCGCGCAAGGTATTCACTAAGTTCAACCTAACTGGAACTATAGACGCCACCGTTGACTCCGTCTAGGGAATTCGTCCGCTGCCGCCTGGAACAGGAAGAAGTGCTCTAGTGAGAAAAGCACTCTTCCCCCCCTCTCTCATCTGCTGCCACCAAGAATCCGCCAAACGGGGTAAATTCTTTCTTCAAATCCAATAATACCCAGCTACCTTAAGAAAATTGATGGGTCTTAGACGACTTCCAACTAAGATTTGCTAAATTTACTACTGGACACACATTTCACAGGTAGTTCCCTAGTTGTAGGCAACATGGTTTCCAACTAAAAAGTTGTCTAGATCTGATATATATACCATAGATATGGAGAGGAGCTAAAGTTGTCTTCATACTCAAAGCGGGTAAATGTGCTCATACAAACGCAAAAGATTTCAAACCTATCAGTCTGTCTGTAGCGGCACTCCGCAAGGTGGTGTTCTATCCCCGTCTTTGAAACTTCTTCTTCTTATGTCCTGTATCCTCTTGTGGGTCCTAGGGCCTCTACTACGCCTACGCACCATCGTGTACCGTTTCTGGCAATGTGTCGGAGTTCTCCCCAGCTTTTCCCCAACTGCCGTGCCTCCTTCTCAACTGTTCTGCGCCATGTTCTCCTCGGACCGCCAGGTCTTCTGCCATCCTGCGTTAAAGGGTTCCATTGCATAGCATGGCTCGCTATGGAACTGCCACCCTTTCGCAACGATTGTGGATTGGTCACACCACTGCCAATTCCGCCGTTGAATGGTTGTGCCTATTGGTTGTGGTGATTCTGTAGACGGTCCTGCTGTCACCCCTCCGTGCAGCTTCTTCTGCTTCTGTAGCCTGTGCGTTGATGTAGTTGCGCCTGTCACGTCGCACGCTACGCTGAACTTCTCTCATCTTCATGCGATATAAGGACTCTAGCTCGTTTCTCCCTGCTGCTGGGTTAGCTGCAATGCGAGCTTTCAGCTGTTTTCGTTCGTCAATCCGTCTCCAGGTATCTTCGGAAAGCCACGCCCTATGTCTTCCCTACGATCGACCGACAATTCTTTCAGCACCAGATGTAAAAACATTTTTCACAGCACACCAATGGTCTTGGATGGTTGCGGGCATTGAGCTGCTGATTGCTTCCACACCTTGCGAAAAGTGCTCCCTTAATTGTTGGTGCACTGAGCGATCACTAAGTCTATCGATGTTGAACCTGGGCATTCTTGTGTTGTCTTGGGATCTTCGAACTGCAGCAGTGCGTAGTTGGAGAGTAGCTATCATAAGATGGTGATCTCGTACTATCCCCACATCTGCCCCTCGCCTGTTTCGGACGTCCAGGAGACTATTTCTAAAGCGGCGGCTGATTGCAAAATGGTCAATTTGGTTGGAGGTTACTTGCCTGTCGTTGGAAACCCACCTAACTTTTCGGCAGGTCTTGTGCTCATGGTGCCACCTATCACAAGGCGGTTGGCATTGCAGAAATCCACAAACCTTTCGCCGTTGTCATTGCGGTTTCCTAGTCCATGCTTCCCGATTAGATGTTTGAGCCCTTCGTTCTCGTTGCCTACCTTGGCATTCAAATCCCCCATCACTACGACAATGTCTCCATTTGGTGTCGTGTTGAAGACGGCACTTAAAAGATTGTAGAAGCTCTCCTTTTCGTCCTCAGACGAACTATTCGTTGGGGCGTAACACTGTGTGATGGTGACGCGTCGTACTCTAGTCCGGAATCTGGCCGTCAAAATCCTATCACCATGAGGCTGCCAGGAAATTAGGCCCTTGCGTGCTGTTGTTGTTAACAGCAGTCCGACTCTATATTCCCGCGGACTTCCGGATGGTCTTCCAGAATAGAGTAGTACAGTGTTACGCCCGCTTCTAAACATTTTATTTCACTAACCTCCAAAATGTCCAGTTTATATCGCATGAATGCATTTTCCAATTGAAGGAATCTGGCATTATAAGGACCTTCGCTTCTCGAGTCGAGGCGCGTCTTTACATTCCAGAAACCTATCTTTGTCCGGGTACAATAGCCAAAAGTCGTCAACATGTGATCATTCCTTATCCGAGGCATAGTCTCGGTTTCTGTAGCGGGAAAACGTTTAGTAACGCAGGTTGCTGGCCCACGTTACCTAGTCTAGAATCAAGGCCCTAGACAACCCGCACTTGCAATTTGAGCCTACACGTATAAGGGTTTATACGTATAGTTGCCCAGGGACCACCACTAAGAGGTAAAGCAAGCACTTCATCACGAACTTGATTGTTGCGCTACTGGCCCAAGCCAAGTTTTGAGCAGTAGTTTCCCGATCAATCGTAATGCAGGTCTTTGGAACTTGGTGGTCCATGAACTATTGATAATACTAGAAGGCAAGGGATGCACAGTGATTGAGAAAAGAATTTGGCCACGCTTCCATTTTGAATAACTTCAAAATCTCTCCCGAAAACACGGACCACACCATCCCACGTCTACATTTTAATAAGAACTTCCAAGTCACCATCCCTTCCAGATCACTCTGGAATGAGGATGCATTTTTAGGAGATGAGTCGATTCACTTCTACACTGACGGTTAAAAAACCAAGGGCGGATTTGGTGGAGGTGTTTTCTCTGACAGGCTTAATCTTAACGTCTCCTTTCGTCTACTAAATCAATACAGCATGTTCCAGGCGGAAATAATGGCGATTAAAGAAGTGCCTTAAGAAAAACGTGGTATCCGCTAAAAATATCCGCATCTTTTCAGACCAAGCAGCAATCAAATCCTTGCAATCTTGCTTACTTACTTAGGTGGCGCTACAGTTCGGAGTGAACGTGGGCCTTAACCAACAAGAATCTCCATTTAGCTCGGTCTTTAGCTAATTGCCTCCAGTTGCGCACTCAAAGTGGGTCGAGGTCCCCTTGAACTTGTGCGCGCGTGTTAGATTCGAAGACTCTGCGGGCTGGAGCGTTGGTGTCCATTCGCTCTACATGTCCTAGCCATCTCAGACGTCCAATACGCAGTTCTTGACTAGGTCGATGTCGCTGTACAGCACGTATAGTTCGTGCTTGAATCTTCTCCTCCAAAATCAGTCAACGCAAACGGGACCGAAAATCTTACGAAGAATTTTTCTCTCGAAGCGACCAATGATATCTTCATCCTCTTTTAATAAAGTTCATTTTTCAGCGCAGTAAAGCAGGTCTGGGATGATCAAAGTCTTATACAGAGTCTCCTTAATTGTTCGAGATAGGGCTTTACTATTGAATTACCTTATAAGCCCAAAAAACAGCGATTGGCAAGAGTTATTCTTCGGTTGATTTCTGAGCTGATCTTGTTTTTAGAGTTTATAGCAGAGCCAAGGTAGACAAAGTCACTTACGACCTCGAAGTTATAGCTGCCCACTGTGACATTCTGTCCAATTCGTCGGTGTTGATTGTCCCTTCTTGTTGACAGCATATACTTGGTTTTGCCCTCGGTTATCGCTAAACCCATTTTGGCCGCTTCCGCCTCAATGCTTGCAAACGCACCGCTAACAGCCCTCTGAGTTCTTCCGATAATGTGTATATCGTCGGCGTATGTAAGCAGTTGTACAGACTTGTGACAGATTGTGCCTCCGGTGTTGACTTGTGAGTTCCGCACAATCCGTGTCACCTTGTCTAAAACCTTTCTTGACATCAAAGGTCTCGGTGAGGTCATTACCGACCTTGATGGAGCAGCGAGCGTTCTCCATCGTCATCCTGCACAGACGAACAAGTTTGAGTGAGTATCGAGTTGAACTTCTTGGGTTTTCTCCAGGATCTGCTGAAGTGTGAAGATTTGATCGATGGTGACTTTCTTGGCCTGAAACCGCACTGATAGGGTCCAATCAGGCTGTTGATAAAAGGTTTCAGGCGTTCGCACAATATCGCAGAAAATATCTTAAAGGGGATGTTGAGGAGACTGATGCCTCTATAAATGGCGCAGTTGAAGGGGTCTCCTTTCTTATGGATCGATCCTTGGAATCGACCTCTATAAATTCTTTAGTAGCTCTAGACTATCGATCGTCTCTTACGATGCCGGCGCATAGAAATATTCCAGAGAATTGTAAGGCCGATGAACTCGCCAGAATAGGAACAACTATATTCATCCTGCCGGACAAAAGCACCTTAGGTATACCAATCGCTACTTCCAAATTCAAATTTAAGCTGGGTGCTATCGAGAGTACAAATCTTAGATGAACAAGTGGCCCTACATGTCTAGCGACAAAATCGGTTTGGTCAAAGCTAGATCTTAAACGCTTTAAGAATTTGATTTCTTTCAACAGATTGCATATCGGCACTACAATAGGTGTCATCACTGAGCACTAATAGGCAATCATGCTACAAGGCTGGACCTTTTTGCAAACGACCTTTATAGAAACTGCATAGATGAAGAAGAGGGAAAAACTATTCTTCACCTTCTTTGTTTTTGCCCAGCTCTCGCCCACAAAAGAAAGCTTCACTTTGGAGCCTTCTATTACAACGATATAGGCGATCTGATAAACATAGATATTAGGAGCCTCTTGCGCTTCATCAGAAGCTTAAAATGGTTTAACGAGTAGGTAGAGAGAAACCTTCTCCTATGATCCACTTGGTATCACAATGGACCTATTGTTGGTCTAAGTATGTTGTCGCTTCTAAGCTGGCAGCTACTTCAACCTAACCTTACCTAAGCTATTGTTTTTAAATAAACCTGGGGCGAAAGGCCATTAAAAAGGCATACGGAGTACCTCAAGATCTTTGGTATTGTCCCCTTTAGACACTACTTCTTAGCTAAAATCAAGTTCACGTAAGAAGCTTACGATTTTTTGAGCTGAGGAAGAGACAAGGTCAGATGAGAAACTCTTTCCCAGATGGACGAACCCTTTTCTAAGAGTATTTAATTCTGGTCCGAGGAATAGCGGAACATTCGCATAAGATATGTTCGGCCGATTCGGTATCCTCAAGACAAGGCCTGAATGTGTCAGACTGACTGATGCCGATTTTTTTGAGAATATATTTGAGAGAGCAGTGACCAGTAAGGAAGTCAGAAAAGATCTTGGCATTATGGGTGTTCGTTGCTAGAATCTCTTTAGTTATTTTGCTTGAGAAATTTATGAATATCTTAGAATTTCTTTGGCCAGATTGATAGCCCCATTGTGTGAGCTTTTCTTTCCTTTCCCATTGATTTAGCTGAATCTTCATTTGGCTGATAGGAAGGCGACAAAAAGGTTTAGGCTCAATGAACGGAGATCGAGCTACTGGATCTGTCTAAGTCATCAGCAACTTCATTGCCAGTGATGCTTTATGGCCAGGGATTTAAGTTTTTTTTTTTTTTTTTTTTGGTTGCGCCTGGAGGTGCAGGTACCATTGGTTATGCCCGATTCATATATCTGACAATGCCATCAGTGCTAGTCAGTATATGCCTACGGGCTAAACCTCACCCCCTCAGAGAGGCACTATGAGAACCGGCTGCGCGTACTCATAGTAGTAGGAAATTCGTTCCTCTCATTTTTTCATTTTTTGTGATGACTACGACTAAGTTGCCTTAACGAGTAGTTTACGCTTCTGTAGTGTTAATCGCGTTAGGTAGGTAGCTTTCCAGTGAAGGCACCTACTAATACCGTCATTACATGCGGTTTTTCCTTACGGCGCTAGGTCGAAAGGTCTTGTTCCTTGTAGTCGGCGCTCAAGGCTTGTCACGTCCATAGTACGGATTATTTCATTATTGCAATGAACACGAAGACGGGTACGAAGTTTGCGAGCAAAGTTTGTTACTTCGTCCCTCACGGTAGCAATTCCTAGATCTCTGTGAATATCACTATTCCTTATATACCAAGGAGCATTAACGATTGCTCTTAGCATTTTATTTTGAAATGCTTGCAGTAGAGCCATATTGTTTGGTTTGGTACAACCCCAAAGTTGTATACCATATGTCCAAGACGGTTTTAGCACTTGCTTATACAGAAGCAGTTTGTTGTATACGCTTAACTTCGAGTATCTTCCGAGTAGCCAATACATTTCTCTAAATCTGATTTCGAGCTCTTCGCGCTTCTTTTTAACGTGTGGTTTCCACTTAAGTTTTGCGTCTAGGGTCATTCCTAAATATTTTGCTTCGTTTGCGTAAGGTATTTGTACCGAGTTAATAGATATAGGTAAGTTGTTTATCTTTCTCAACGTAAAATTGACATGCGTTGATTTTGTCTCATTGAGGACTATTCGCCAGGTTTTTGTCCATTCGCATACATTGTTCAAAGCTCGTTGGAGTTTTCCCGTTGATGATTCGACTGACTCATCCGTTACGAGGATAGCCGTGTCGTCTGCAAACGTTGCTACAACGGTCCCTTCATCTTGTGGTATATCTCTTGTGTAGAGCAAGAACAGGATTGGACCGAGAACACTTCCTTGTGGAACACCGGCGTAGATATCTTTGAAATCCGAATATTCACTCCCGTGTCTAACACGGAAAAGTCTGTTTTCAAGATAAGATTCCAATATTCTGTACAACTTTTCCGGTAAGATTACCCTTAGCTTATACCTTAGGCCTTCGTGCCATACCTTGTCGAAGGCTTGCGATACGTCGAGAAAAGCGCTAGAGCATATTTTTTTCCCTTCTAGAGCTTTTTCAATCTCGTTCGTTATTCGATACACCTGATCGATTGTGGAATGTTTGACCCGAAACCCGAATTGATGATCCGGGATCAAGTGTCTTTCTTCAATTACTGGTTGCAATCGTTTCAGCAGAAGTTTCTCGAAGACCTTAGATATTATTGGCAGAAGTGAAATGGGTCTATATGATTTCTTGTCATTTGCACATTTCCCCGGTTTCGGAACCATAATAACTTCGGCGACTTTCCATTGCCTTGGGACATATAATAGTCTTAAGGAAGCATTTATAATGTAGAGCAACTTAACCAGCACTTTTTTCGGTAGCTCTTTCAAAATTTCGCCAGTGATTAAATCATATCCCGGAGCCTTGTTATTTTTCAATTTTTGTATTGTCATTCGAAGTTCGGACAGGGATACGGTTTTTACTCTAAAGTTGTCGGGTGCCATATTATCATTCGGATCTTCGATCAACGGTTGTCCATCGAACGGCTTGAACGTTTCCTCTAAGTGATCGGCAAATAATTCTGCTTTCTCTTTATCTTCTTTTGCCCATTCCCCGTTAGCTTTCCTAATTGGCGGCGAGTGCATTACAGGTTTCCTTATGGACTTCAAGGCTTTCCATAGAGAGTAGTTTGAATACTTATCAGCGGTCAAACCCTCGAGGTAAGTAGAAGTCTCGTGATTTTTTAGGTCCTGCAGCACTTTTTTAAGCTTGTTACAAAGATGGTTCAGATAAGTTTTATCCGGTGGCGCGCGGGATTGTTGCCATCTCTTGCGCGCTCTCCTCTTTTCTCGTATGAGGTCTTCGATTTCAGGCTGGTATTTGACTTTATTGTTCCGCGCTTCTGTCTTTCGCAAAGGAGTGTTTTTTCACGCTGAGCTCTGAATGGCTTCGACGAGTTTGTCGATTTCTTCTTCTATTTCGAACGGTGTCTTTAGCGGTACATTTAAAGCAACATTTTCCTTGCAGTCTCTTCTGAAAGCGTCCCAGTTAGTTTTGTTACTAGTTAACCTAGGCGGTCCTTCTTTTTTTACTAGACTTCCACCTATTTTCAGAGTGACTGCCGAGTGATCTGAGCATAGATCATAGCATTCTTCGATTTCCGTCAAATTTTTAGTTAACCCTTTTACGATAAAGAAGTCGACGAGGTCAGGGATTTTATTTTTGTCAGTTGGCCAATAAGTTGGTTTTCCTGTCGAAAAAAAGTTCACCCCACGTTTCATGCTGGCTTTGTACAATAATCTGCCTTTTGTCGAATTGCATCTGGATCCCCAGAAAGTGTGTTTCGCGTTAAAGTCACCACCTAAGACAAAATTAGGTCCGAGTGAGTCAAAGAGACGAACGAGGTCGTCTTCTACTACCTTATATCCCGGAGGGAAGTAACTAGATCCGATGTTGTAGTCTAAGTGGTATATTTTTACGGAGACTGAGCTTATTTGCATAGAATCAAATTCTATTTCTATGTTTTCGGAGTGCTTAATACAGTCTTTGATGTAAAGAGAGGACCGGCCTCTCGCATTTTCCGAAGGATGATTCGCATGGTAATCGCTGTAGCCTTTTATTTTGGGTCTAAGTCCCTTTTTTAAGTGCGTTTCCGATACCAAACATATGTCAACGTTATTTTTCCGTAGAAACACTTCTAACTCGTCGATTTTTTTCAGAAGGCCGTTTGCGTTCCACGTTAGTATCTTAAGTAGCTGTTTCATATTCATGTTTTTTTTGATTGTCTTGCGAGGTTTGAACTCGAGCTTGCTCAATTTGTCAAGTATAATTTTATTAACTTTGGTTTGCTCCTCAAATTTTTCCAATATAATGGTAAATATTTGGCTAACCGGATCTGTTGTAGCTGATCTTAATTTGTTTTCGTTTGACGCGACTTGCGCGTACGATCTCGCGTCAACCTGTGGCGGTTTTTCCGCTGCACTTGGACCAGCGACGTTCTCTTGCGCAATTTTTTTATTTCCCTTTATCGGTCGCTTCGTTTTGACTGGCTTAGCGGTCTTGGGCTTATCGGTTTTACGATCTCTTGAGCTTGGGTTCGGGTGTATCGGTTTCTTGAGAGTATCGCGCCTTTTTTGAAGCTCCTTTGCTACTTCACAACCTCGATAGTTTGCTGGGTGCTTGCCTTTACAGTTTATGCAGGTCGCCGGAGCCTGCTTATTTAAGTCACACCTTTCTGATAAGTGGTTCCCGGCACATTTTACACATTTCGGTTCTTTTTGGCAATACGACTGGGTGTGATTGAAACCTTGACAGCGTTTGCACTGAGGTATCGATCGTGTATTCGTACGCATAGGCTCGATTTTAACTACGATATTCAAAATACTTTTTACGTTATAAATATCGTCTATATTTTCGCTTCTATCGAAGGTTAGCATAAAGAGCGGAAGTCCATGCTTGACAAAGATTTCATTGCCTTGTTCCGTTTTCTGCTTTATCTTCTTTAAGATATTAATTGCGTCGATAATTTTCAAGCCTTTTCCTTTAAGGTCATTTATAATGTCATCTTTAGTGCATGAGGGGTGGAGACCCCTTGCTATAACACGGAGTGGTCTTTCTGATTTATTTTCGTAGGTGAACCACTGGATCTTTTCCGCGTTTAGTTTTTTCGATATTGCTCGGTAGCCGTCAGAGTCAACTACATTAATTTTCCAATCATTGTTTCGGAATGACGTTACTTTAAATTCCGATGTCACAGTTCCCTTAAGAAGGCAATGCAATTTATTGTAGTCCGTAAAGCCGACGACGTTTATTGCAGGCGGGGGACGTAATTTGTCGTGAGTTTGTTTCTGTTTCAAGTCTTTTTCCTTGTCTTGTTTTCGTGGCTCGACTTCAGGTGAAGAACCGGCTCTACGTTTTTGGCTGGGTCTTTTCTTTGAGACCCCATTTGTTTCGCGTGCTAGCTCTTCTTCATCCGTGTGATATTTGGGACTAGCTGCACGGGGTGGGGTAATTTCCCGTTCTCTTTGCAAAAGTGAATTCTTTAACGCCTTGTTTTCCTCTTTTAGTGATTCTACCTCTCTCTTAAGCTCTTGGTAGAGTATATCCATTTTATTTAGCTTAATACGGAGTTCATTGTTTTCTTCCTCAAAGCTATTACATTTCACTGAGTCCCGTTTCTCTTGTGCTTGCGCTTCCGGCGGACTTCTTTTTCCGGAGACATTCGGTCTTGATGGTGGAGACCGAGTTACCCTTGAATTTCTCAAAAAGGGGTTTATTAAATGCAACAATTGGCTCTCCCCAGAATCCGTAGAGCCTACCTCCGAAGAGGGTGGATTTTCCAGAGAACCTGGACTGCCACCTGGGGTACTATATCTATTTGTTTTACTCATTGCATATTATGTATACATTTTATCCCCGGTATACGAAGGGTGGATTTTAGTCGCCTCTTACGACAGGCATGCCTACCTCGGGTATATTCTGCCCCCTACCCGAAGGGGGGATTTAAGTGAGTGCGATTTTCTTGTGTGCAGCAAACTGCAGAAGTGTTTCAAGATAGTTCCAGACTAGCTGAGACTCAAAGTTGACATGAGGACATGAGAGCTTTAAGAGCTATTTGGCTGCCTGAAAAAATGATAATGTGAAGTCTGCAGAGGTTTTTTCTGATGCATTTTTTGGCACAAAGTTCAATAACATGAACCTAAACTTGAAAACTTGAGGTAGAGCATCCCAATGGTTTTAACAGTTTGAAATGGGGAACTGAAAACTCCAGCACCAACTCCATTCTTTATTTTTGAACTGTCGGCATACCAGTTGATTTAATGGTTGGATTGAGGGATTTGATAATTATTTCAGAAGATGCGTTCGGGGATAATCACTTTAAAAGTGCTGCTCAGATGGATCTTTTTGGGTATGAGTCGGTCCGCTGGTGAGGAGAGCAGCAAAGAATATTCAAGTTTCTTCATATCTCCTAAATCTGAGATAGTCAGGAATTGCCGCACAATGCTTAAGACCGTGTCAGATTATATTGGGTACCTGGACACTGCGATATGAAAGGCAATGAAAAGGCTGGTGAGCTGGCCAACAGAGCAGCAGAGCTTCGGCATAGGGACATAATCGGTAACATTAAACCACCAAGGTGTGTGTCTAGGCGAATTATTCGGGATAGAATCATCAACATAGCTAAATTAAGATGGTGATGGTTAACCTTGAAGAGGTAAGGTCCCGGAACCATAATAAGGACATCTTCAAATTCTGTAGGGAAATCAAGTGTATTGGAGAGTTGGTTAAGATCTTTCTGCCGTTATGGTTGGCTAGGGACCGCGATGGGCCCAACTTGGTGCCTACTGCTTTATGACAGCCTCATAACCCTACTCAACCTAACCTAACCTAACTATCTTCATATCCCCAACTAAATTCTATGTTTTAATGTTGCATAGGATGCTGACAGCCAGATTCTTCATAATTCTTTAATGCAGACGTGGGAGATCTAGGAGAACTTCTACGGCAGCAGTTGGACAGGTGCGCAACTTTGGTTCCCTTATCGATGGTTCTGTCTAGATGAGGTTTCCAGTTGAGTTTTTGGTCTAGAGTTGCTCCTAGATATTTTGTTTCCTTTGAGAAATTAAGTTGAATGTTTGGAGATTAAGTTCAGTTCTCCTAGCAAATGCAATCATGACAGTTTTGCTGGGTTTGATTCTTAACCCTTCTGGCTGACACCATTAATTTGTTTTGTTAAGGGCATTTTGCATCTATCCAGTGATGCTGGACTCTTGAGTGCCTTTTATTATTATGACTTATTCGTCGGCGTAACTTTGTGTTAGAAATCCATGATTGTTTAGGTCGTTAAGGAGTTGGTCTACTACAATAGACCAGTATAGGAGATAGAACACCGCCTTGAGGGCAACCTTTGGCTTCGGTAGCATTTATTATCAATCGAAACGATTTGTTATCAAAGGCTTGGAGGATGTTTAAGAAGGTGCACAGAGTGATTTCTTTTTTCCACAATGCCTTTTCAATTGTAATGACAAGATGATGCAAGGTTGCTATTTTTGACTTACCTGATTGATATGCAAATTGGTAGTTGTTTAGGGGGTTTTACATGTTGGCTGTATTGCGGATATGCAGATCGATAATTTTGTCCATTACCTTTTAGAATATAGAAGTGGGACTGATTCCCCTAAAATTCTTTGGGTCTGAGGGAGATCTGCTGCCAGCTTTAGGTATGAACACTACATTAACTTTCCTCGAAGTAGTTGGGATATAGCTTAGCACATAACTGGATCTGGAGTGAAGAGCATAGGTGCTTGTATATCTTCCGAAGGAAAACAAATCAGATATTATATCGTCCTGTCGCTTGCCATGCATAATCGATACAATGTAGAAAAACCCTTAGCTGAGAACCAGAATGGTTGTTAAAAATTTAAAAAGCTGTGACGAATTATTAAAAATTAGTCAAGAGTTTGTGTTATTGCAGTTAGAATGATGGTGCAACATTTTTCAATGAAGGTGAGCAGAATAGCAACCTGTCAGATAGTGAATCCTTTACATTGATATTCCATAATTTAAGAATGATTCGTATGACTGATTTGGTTAATTGGTTGGTTAGTAACGGCTTTCAATGAGGATGCACTTAGACCAGAAATAAATTCATTGTTCTGCCGATATGTAAGGTGGTTGGGTCAGCCTCTTACTCCTGGAAGATCGGATCGGAAGGATCGTTGAAGAAATTGCATTCACTCAAGATAGCCTGATCATGACGAGTGCAAGACAGATGTATAGAAAGTGACTGATGGTCTTCTCTTCCTCTTCGTCCCTACAACTTCTGCAGAAAGCATTGCAAGGGGTGCATAACCTCTGAGCTCTGTCTATAGCACAATGTCCGGTGCGAATTTCTTCTCTTGTGTTTCAGGAGACCCCAACCAACTTGAAGTGCGCAACTGGAGGCAGTTAACTAAAGATCGAGCTAAATAAAGAAACTGGTTGGTTGAATAGTTAGAATAGGTTCATCCCGAACAGTAGCAGTAAGTAAGTAAGTAAGCCCTATATGAGTGGACGTGGCGTTGAGTGGTTACAAATTCCTATTTATATATGTTTTCTCCGAATGTTCAGATATTATATGAAATTTTTAAATAAAGTGCCCACAAAAAACGGGTGTGAGGCAGGGGTAGGTAGGTAGTTGTGGTGGTTCTTTTTAGAAAAGATGAACCCATTTAGCACTAAGTGCCGCTTTAATACCACAAACTCGTGTAACCTGGATGAGAAAGTGTGTTGATGGGGAGTCCCTAGACCCAACCTGTGGAGTTTAAAGAGATTAGGGAATTGAAACAGGGTTTTCCTTAAGCTCGTTGTCTGGCCCTAGCTAGTGCCGGAGAGGCGCATAAAAAGTGGATACGATTTTTTCTTTCTCCATTGCTACGTTGCAACTGCGATAGTGTGTGTTGTGTGGGATGCCTAGTTTGAGTGCATGGTTTCCTATAGGCTAGTGATCCATAGTGGTTGCTGTTATTCTGGTGATATGTTTACACGTTCTGCTTAGAAAGTCTGTTGTTTGGTTTTATTATAGTTAAGTCACATCTTTCTAGATGTGTCACGATAGAAGCAGCAGTCGGAGGGAGATCAGAAAAAATTGGTAAGGCGTGGACTTCCACTATTCATCCTAAATTTCGATAAAGACGAAAATAAAGATGCTAATATTTATGGTATTAAAACTATTTTAAACATCGTGGTCAAAATCGAACCTATGCTAAGAGCTCCAGATTGATCCCGCAGTGTAAGCGCTGACAAGGTTTCAATCACACGCAGACTTATTGCCAGAAAGAACCGCGATGCGTTAAATGCGCAGGTGAACATCTCTCAGATGAGTGTCACCTAAATAAGCAAACCCCAGCCACTTGCATAAACTGTAAAGGAAAACACCCTGCAAACTATTGAGGTTGCGAAGTGGCGAAAGAGCTCCAAAAAAGACGCGATACGCTTAAAAATTCCATGGGCACGAATCCAAAACCAATTAAGAATAGACCCAAAATAGCTACGAAAAAAGCAGCGAAAGATAAAAAATACGTCAATATTCTCTTAAGATCGGGTAATGAAGAAAAACCCAAACGTAGTAGAGAAAAGGTGACAGGAGCTAAATCCTCGAATATTGGCGTGCAGTCTTATGCTCAAGCGGCGATGACAGCTAATGGCAAGTACAAGACCGACAGCTCACGGGAGATCAAAGCAAGAAATCATTCAAACTTTAACGTAAAGACTCCTGCTCAAGCTGCTACATTGGAAAACGGTAATAGAGGTAGCTCACAAGATCATGTATCCCATGTTTTTTCCCTAATTCTTGCGAAACTTGAAGAGCAATCCAAAACAAACAAACTTATTTTCGAGTGACTAGTTGAATTAGAAAACAACATTCATAACACGCGCACTTCAACCAGAATATGAAAGAAACGCTTAAAATTCTTACTTGGAACGCCAACGGGCTTATACGAAGACTCGACGAGTTAGAAATCTTTATACGAGAAAAAGACATTGATATATGCTTGGTCTGTGAAACTCATCTGACAAAGCAATCGAATGTTAAGATAAGGGGATATAGCGTGTATCACGCCTTTCACCCATCGGAAAGAGCCAGAGGCGGATCATCCTTGTTTATAAAAGAATGTATCGAACACTCAGCGGAAGTAAAGATTGAATTAGAAGCAATGCAAGTAAGCACGGTACGCGTTAGAAATAGACATTTTGCTTTCAACATTTCGTCTATATATTGTCCACTGCGATGTAAACTTGAAGAAAGTGATTTCACAAACTTCTTCGACTTCCTTAACAGGTTCACTGTCCACAGCCCACATTTGGTCTGTTGGACGATGTCGCTATGCGTCCAAGGCCCACGTATGGGCTGTTAGCTGATGGGAAAACAATTGTATTTTGTGAATGGGACTCTTGAGTAATCATACAAAAATTAGGTGGACTTGATAGGACACATAATAAAGTTCAAAAAAATTCCGGGACATGGGCGAATCTCTATAATTGTGGCTTTGAGGGAATGAAAAAAAAAAAAAAAACAATTTCCAAATTTCTATAGAAAATTTATATTAATTATATATTTCTTATGTGCGTTTTGAAAACAATCAAGGCAATATGGCATCCAGGATTCCACGGGGGGTGCATGTATATAATATATATACCATATACACACTTTATACACCGCAAATACATAAAATTATTTTGTATAGACATTTTTGTTCCCAAAACAAACAAAAAACGTTTGGACTTGGGGGTCGATATATGTTTTCTTGTGGACAGTGAACCTGTTAAACCAAATTTTATTATTGGTGGCGACTTCAACGCGAAACACCCCTTCTGGAGTTCAAGGTACGCCTCTCAGAAAGGTAGAAAACTTTATAATGCGGGTATGCAATACAGTTGTGATTTTCACTCGACGGGTAAACCAACATATTGGCCGACTGATAGAAATAAGATACCAGATCTGATCGATTTCTTTGTTGTTAAAGGAATATCTGGCAACTGTATAAAAGTTGAAGAAAGCTTTGATATCTCCTCTGATCATTCTCCAATCATTATGACGATAAGCGAAGCTCTGATTAAAAAAGCAGGACCGGCCAGATTAACTAGCGCAAAAACTAATTGGGATAGCTTCAAAAAAGATATTGAAGCAAATATTGAGTTGAGCGTATCACTTAAAACGCCATATGAACTTGAAGTTGAAGTTGATCGCTTCGTCGAAATCCTACAGAATGCCGCGTAGAAGAATACTCCCAAACCTAAGAAAACGCCGGCCAGTTACATTCAAACTTATCCGCAGGAAATAAGAGAGATGATTAAGGAGAAGAGAAAAGCGCGTAAAAAATGGCAACAAACTCGGGCACCGCAACATAAAGCATATCTTAACCGTTTGTGCAACTCACTAAAAAGATCTATTAAAGACTTTAAGAATAATGAAATGCAAACTTACCTTCCCCGTGCAGGGACGGGTTAAGAATATCACTGCAGCGCCCCCCAACAACCAGCGCTTGTCGTAAAAGGCGACTAAGGGGACAATCAGATCTAGGCAATATAACACCCAAGTGAGCCTATCCATCCTTGTGGCAGAGCTACTTGGAAACATCTTGAGCATTTCGAAGTCCAGCGACCGTTTGATCTCTCTCAAACTAGTAATACAAGGAGAGGTGTGGAATATTGTCAGTGCATATGCTCCCCAAAATGGGTGCAATCAGGGAAATAAAGATGCATTTTGGGTAGATTTCCACAATCTCCTTAAGAAGATCCCAAAGGGAGAGTTTCTGTTTGTTGGAGGAGATTTGAATGGACATATCGGGAAGTCAAACGAAGACTATGAAGACTGCCATGGAGGACTAGGATATGGCACCAGGAACCTTCCTGGTGAAGACATCCTAAGCATGTGCAAATCACACGGTCTTATCGTGTTGAATACCATGTTCATCAAACAAAGACGACACCTGATCACTTACAGCAGTGGTGGAGATGAAACTCAGATTGACTACCATTTGGTAGCCAGTTTCATGAAGCCTCGGGTAAAAGATTGCAAAGTGATCCTGGGAGAGGCAATCGCTCGGCAACACTGTCTCCTGCTAACAGACATTTTTATGAAAACACCGAAGAAAAGCAAACAAACAAGGGTCTCTGAGAAAATCAGGTGGTAGAATCTGGACAAGGAAAAAGGCGAGGCTTTGTTTTTGTAATGAAAAATTACCTCTCACACCATCAACGGAGCTGAGGATAAAGAGTGCAGAACACAAAATATGTGGGATTCCCTACAGCGAACTTGCTTAAAGAAGGCCAAATCACTGCTAGGAGCTTCAAAAGGCCACCATCAACACGCCAAAGAAACATGGTGGTGGAGTGATGAAGCTAAGAAATTGATAAATGAGAAGAAAGCGGCTTTCAAAGCTTGGTCAAAGTGCCCCTCTAATAATAATGACGAAAAAGTTCGCCTCGAAATGGAATACAGATGCTGCAAGAAAAAAGCGAAGAAAAAGTGCGCTCAGCTTCAAGCAGAGAGTACGGAGGGCCAGTATCGGGAATATTTTCCCCGGTTGCTGATGCAAACCAGGATATCCAGGAGCTGCGAAGACACAATATGAACAAGAGCGCAACCATCTTCAAAATAGCCGCCCAAAGAAGGAGGAATGCTCAGGAGATTCGTTCGCCAAAGTTCATTAGCAATGCTCATGGCCAGCTTCTTGTGGATGACGACAAAATTCTGCAGAGGTGGCGGCAGTATTGTGAAGAGCTTTTAAATGAACAGTTTCCCCGGCTATACTTTCCAAGAGCCACCCCTAACTGTGAAGAAATACCCGACATTACAGTCGAAGAAGTTATGGAGGCGGTCAAATACTCCAAAAAACGAAAAGCGATTGGGCCAGACGAAATACCCTCTGAGTTCTGGAAAAAGATGGGAGATATCGGGCTCAGATGGCTCAGAATTCTCATCTCCAAATTCGTGAGAGGTGATCCAATGCCGAATGAATGGAGGGAAAGTTACCTTCTCCCTGTATACAAAGGGAAGGGTGATACGCGAAACTGTGATAACTACCGTTCAATCAAGCTGATGTCACACACCATGAAGATCGTTGAGCGGGTATTAGGTGGCCGACTGCGAAAAATAATACGGCTATCTGATGATCAGTGCGGGTTTGTCTCGGGTAAATCAACCACAGATGCAATCCAAAGTATAAGGATCATAATGGAAAAACATCGTGATTCCTTAAGGGATTTGCATATTGTATTGGTTGACTTTGAAAAGGCATTCGACAGACAACCACGAGATCTGATATGGGTGGCGCTAAGACATCGAGGGGTTCCAGAAACCTATGCACAGATGATTATGGACATGTACGAAGGAGCAAAGACAAAAGTAAGATGCCCCGCTGGAGTAACCGAAGAGTTCCCAATCAAAGTCGGGGTACACCAGGGAAGCGTTTTAAGTCCTTTGCTCTTTATTACAGTCCTTGATTATCTGCTTGAAGGTAAAGTGATGGACCCCAAGGTACATCAGTTATTCTTTGCTGACGATGGAGCCATCATAAGTGAGGATCCTACATCCCTGCAACGAGCACTTGATGTGTGGGTGGACGTTCTGGAGGGAAATGGGTATCACATTAGTTCAAAAAAGACAGAGTACTTATGCTGCCCGTTCTCTGATCCACTCAGGCCTATTCCAGACATTTATTTGAATGGAACTGTGCTTCCCAAGTGCGAAAAGTTCAAATATCTGGGATCTATGATCAATAGCAAAGCAACTTGTGATGACGACATCAATCATCGCGTAAGCGTAGGGTGGATGAAGTGGCGAGAAAATTCCGCTATCTTCTGTGACAGAAAAATGCCACCTAAGTTGAAAGGAAGGCTCTACACCGCAGTTGTACGTCCAGCGCTCGCATACGGTTCACAATGTTGGACGATGTACAAAAAGTATGAAAGTAAATTAACGGCAGCTGAGATGAAGATGCTTCGCATGACAGCAGGAGTGACAAAGCTTGATCAAATAAGAAGTTCGAAGATCCGTGGAAGCTTTCACATCAAGGAAACCATCGTACAAAAAATAGAGCGCGACCGGCTCAGTTGGTATTGCCACGTTCAAAGAAGAGATCATTTGAACCCTGTTAAAAAGGCAATATCTATGCGCGTTCCAAAGACATCGCGATGTAGGAAAGGCAGGCCTATAAACGCCTGGATCAGACAAATGCGACGACATCGGCATTTCATTGGCCTCAGTAACCGAGTGATCCAAAATCGGCAGGCGTGCCGATATTTTCTGAGGTCGAATAGGCGAACCCCACAGGCGGATCAGTAGAAATGCGGTGAAGTGGGAGGGTTGTGATCCCTTGTTTTCGGATCATAACCTCGCTGATAAAAGGAAGAAGAAGAAATGCGAACTTACCTAGAAAGCTTAACGGCAGAAAAAGATTCTAATTACTCGCTTTGGAAGGCTATAAAAGGTATTAAAAAACCTCAAATTCAAGCCGCCCCAATTAGGAAAAGTCAAGACGAATGGGCCAGGCATGATAAAGAGAAAGCCACCCACCTGCAAGAAACTTTCAAACCGTTGCACAGTGCGGCACTTGAATGGAAATTTGGACAAAAATCTTTAGTTCAAATTCACGTGTACACTTTTTATTATTTCTGTTTAAATATTGTAATGTACATATTATGTCATAAATATAAGACACAAAATCAAGAAAACAATTAAGTTAAGCTATAGTTATTCTGATAGTAAACTGCTGTCATCGTTATCTTCAACCTCGGTATCACATAAATCGATTTCATGAAATATGGAACCATATACATTTTCTGAATCATTTAACAAATCTTCAGTTTCCAAGTACATACTTATCTCTAAGACATTCCTAATTGATTTCCGTGAAGAGATGTTTCTGTGGGTCGAAATTAAAGGATCAGAAGTAAGTAATAAAACATTCATAAGATCTGTGTTTGTCCGCTCCCTACTCATCTTACGCGTGTGATTTAATCGAATTTTTCTTACTTCCTTATGTCGAGCCTCTAAAGCCTCTTCTGATAGAAAACCTATAGGCAAGTCGAAAGAATAGATCACATCACATCCATGAACTAAGATTCTATGAACGCTACTTGGCATATAATACCAATTATATAAACTTAGATATAAATCGTGTGTGCTTTTTAGTAAAACTCTAAACTGCTCAACATTTATTTTTATATCCGCCGATAAAACTCTCAAAATCGTGTGAAATTTGTTGATCAATCAGTACCAAAAAAAAGAATTCATTATAGTTGCTCAAATTCACTACCTAGTCATATCGTGGATCTTATTAAGGTAAGAAATAGAGCGAGAACTAAGTGGATAAGAACCAGAATAGAGTTTTATTTGACTGAGACTAAAATACTAACAGCAATTATAAAAGATTTAATTTTGAATTTTAGGAACAGAAAATGGAACTCGAAACTCCAGAGTCTAGACAAAAATAGCAAACCATTCTGGAATATTGCAAAAGTTATTAAAAGAAAGAATTGTACCATTCCAGCTTTAAGGAAGGTAACACTCTTATGTTGTCTAACGCTGAAAAGTCGAATGCTCTAGCAAATTTATTTTATGCTAACCACTCCATTTCAAATAATCTTGTAAGCAGCGTTGAACAAGCAGTGGAACACTCCCTTGATATGATCAACTCTCATGTTATAAGCATCGATAATAATGAGACTATCACTTATAATGACGTTTTATCTGTCATTCTCGATCTGAAAAAATCGAAGTCTCCTGGCTTTGATGGGATACAAAATATATTTATCAAGAATCTGCCCAAAGTTGGCATAAAATTCCTTCAAAATCTTTTTAACTGCTGTATGGTAATAGGATACTTTCCTAAAGTTTGGAAAACGGCAAAAATAGTTCCTATCTTGAAGCCAGGGAAGAACTCAAGTTTACCCAATAGCTATAGGCCAATTAGCTTATTAAGTTCTCTAAGCAAGTGCTTCGAAAAAATTATAAAAAGTAAAGTTTTTGCTCACCTTAACGTGAATAATATATTGCCTTCAGAACAGTTTGGCTTCAGACCACATCATTCTACCATACATCAAATTCATCGCATCACGAATCATATTAAGATGAATTTTGCCATAGGAAGAAGCACGGGTATGGTCCTTCTTGATGTCGAAAAGGCTTTTGATACAGTATGGCACAATGGTCTACTGCACAAACTTTTCAGGTTAAATTTCCCAATGCACCTAGTCAGAATCGTTCAATCCTTCTTATCGGGCCGTAGGTTCATAGTTATTATAAATAACTCATTTTCTAATGAGTTTATTTTAGAAGCTGGTGTACCCCAAGGTTCAGTGCTTGGACCAATCCTCTATAATATATATACACATGATTCTCCTAGACATAATAACTGCGAGTCTGCTATTTTTGCAGATGATACAAGCATTTATTCCTCCGATTTACTTGGTTTTACCATTGAAGCCAATTTGCAATCGGCCCTAAATGCAGTTAAAATGTATTTTGATAGCTGGAAGATTAAAATTAATGCTTCAAAGACTCAGGCTATCTTTCTTACTAGGAAAAGAAAAGCCTGTTTCTTACCAAGCAACAGACTCACTTTAAATAACAGAGAAATGGATTGGATGACCAGTGCTAAATACCTTGGGGTATACTTAGATAAGACTTTGACTTACAGTTTACACATACAGGAAATTATAAGAAAGGTGAAAATCACAATTAAAATAATGTATCCCTTTATAAATCGAAAATCAAAACTAGGCAATGAAAACAAGCTCATAATATTTAAAGTTATTTTCCAGGCTATCATGTTCTATGGCTCACCCATATGGGGTAAAAGCGCCATGAGCCACATTCGTAAATTGCAAATAATGCAGAACAAAGTGCTTAAAATGATATTAAATCTACCTTGGTACTTTTCAACTGCTCAATTGCATGAACTATCTAATATTGAAAAAATACCCGATAGAGTAGCAAGATTGAATGAACGCTATTATTGGTCTTGTAGCTCATCTGATAACCCCTTGATATCAGGTCTGTTATAATAATTAATTAATTTATTTATTTGTCTATTTATTTATTTATTTAGTTATTTATTTAGTTATTTATTTATTTATCAATTTATTATTATTATTTTTTTTTTTTTTTAATTATTATTATATATTTATTTATTTATTTATTTATTTATTTATTTATTTATTTATTTATTTATCTTCATATACATTTATTTATTCTTTATTTTTTATTTACTGTTTATTTAATTAATATTTATTCATTTATTTGTTTATTTATACATTTATCTCTATATAAATTGTACATATATATTTATTTATTTATTTATTGGTTTACTTGTACCTTAGTATATTTATTAATTTATTGTTATTTGTTTGACCTGAAATCAAGGCTTCGTCACGTTTATGTCCCACCACAACTTCTCTCCTTCCAGGACGAATAAAACCCCCACGTTTTAATGAAGGTTTTTTTTTTATTCTCATATCTTTTTCCTTCAATACTAACTTAGATCTGTGATACTTTCTTTTGCTAACTTATATAATATTTTCAGTAGTAAGGTAGAATGATACCATATCTCTGTAAATTGTGCAATTGATGTTTTTTAAAAAGAGAATGTTTAATTTTAATTTAAATCTATTCCTGTGATTTCCGAACTGATTGCACTATTGCCAAAAAACCGTCTTGCAGTATTACCGTCATTTGTGGACCTATGTCCTGGTTTTTGGCCTATCCACTAAGAGCATACGAATTTTAAAAAGGTCTTGAATTTTTTTTTTTATTTTCCGTAAATATTCTCTTATTTTCTGGTCCCTATACTTGCCACATTTTCAATGACAAACGATAAGAAATGTGAAGAAGGCATTCAAAACACCTTATCCAGGCATGCAAAGTAGATAAGCCAAAACGTTAATGATCGGTATTGGGAAGTTTGCAGAAACCCTAGTCAAATTCATTTCTTTTGGGGTCGCTCCACATATATAGCATTTAGCAGAACAATTAGTGTCCGATAGAATGTTACTTACACTTCCATCTAGCATTGTAAAATATAATTTGTATTTAGCTAGCACAGTCTTACCGTTAAAGTTAATTTGATATGCAGATATTTCGCTAATAGCATTTTTTATTAACGACTCTTGTTCCCTTACTAATTGGTGATTCTCCTTCATAACAATAAACTTAATAGGCCTGCAAAACAATGTAGATGAAGAACGCCGATTGACCCATAAAACAGTTTTATTGTCATCTACTAACTTGAGAGGCACAAAAGCTACCAAGAACATAAATTCATCAGTTTGAGATGTGTTTTGCGTGAATTTCTATGTATAAAGGCTGTGTCCTGCACTGCCGTCAAATCCCCATTTTCAAATTAGCTTTAAATCAGAGACGATTTCAATTTCACTGATTTTTAAAAATTTTTTAAATGCTTTTTAGGGTAATGTCTAACAGCTCCTGTAGATTAACCTCGGCAGATATTTCACTTACAGACACATTTGTCAAAAAGATTTTCTTAGCTTGCCTCAAAGTCTTCACGGATGGAAAATAGTTCTTTGAATGATTATTAATAAAACTGCGAAGAATGTTATACTTTCTTTCAGAAAGGTCAAGGTGAAAATATAAGGCAAGCACTTGATGAGAATTTAAAGTGGGCTGATATTGACTTCTTGATGTTGACCCCTTGAAATACTGGAAGCAAAACTAAGTCCTTCAACGGAGCGTAAATTAACCAGATCTTGGACTCTACGTTCTTTCGTCTTCATCGATGCTCCTTCGAACCTTACTAAAGGTCTCCCGTGACGAGTTTCTCCCTACGGATTGCCAGTGGATATCGATGGTATTGGTATTGGTGGGCAAAATCGCATCATCACCTCCACGCGGTGCCCGCTGGATAGCTATCTGATAGTGAACTAACGATGAGCGTATGCTGAGTCTGACGATATATGTGCAGCTGAACACTCAGACCTGCATAAGCACATCTGGGTGAACTTCAGCGCGCATATGTCTAACCGGACGAGGCATCTCTTGTTGACCTGATCGGCTGAAATATGCGTCTCAGAAGTCTAGCAAGAGGTCCTCAGAAGGAGGACGTGCGGCGGACGAATTCTCTCGATGGAATCAACGGTGACGTCTACAGACCAGCGGATACCTTACTGGAGCTACTTCAACATATTTGGAGCTGAGGTCTGTAAGGATTTTCAATACTACGTCAGGGTATTGAAAAAGAGATGGTGGCGGATGAACCCAGCCAACGGCAGCGCTCATATCCCCGAAGTGGGTTACTGACATCGGTGTATCCGGCCTCTTGTCCTAGGGGTACAAAAAAAAAGGATCTGGCCCTCCAGGTTGGGGGTTGTGCCGTCGGGTTGACTTCCCTACCACGTAAAAAACCTTCGGTTACGAAGCAACCAACAGCCTCGGATACGGATGATCTTACTGTTGACGACCCATGCAAACGTAAAAAGGACAACGATCTTCGTGTCTGCACATGGAATGTTAGGTCCCTCTACAAACCACGTGCAGCCGAACAACTTGCGGAGGCCCTAGAGTGTCTCAAAGCAGACATTACCGCCATCCAAGAAGTGCGATGGGATGGGCCGGGCAAAAGGAGTATGAAAAACTGCGACATCTACTACAGCGATTGCTACAGACAAAAAGGACAGCGTCTATTCGGGTGCGGATTTGTCATTGGAGACAGACTTAGGCAAGAAGTCTTGAGTTTCCGGCATGTGAACGAGCGCCTCATGACTATCCGTATCAAGGCTAAATTTGCCAACATTAGCCTAATATGCGTTCACGCCCCTCACGAGGAGAAGGACGACGCGACAAAGGATGACTTCTACCAGCTCTTGGACAAGACGTATGAGCAATGCCCTAGCCACGACGTTAAAATTATCCTAGGCGACTTTAACGCAAAGCTAGGAAGAGAGGAAGTTTTTAGTAGCGTGGTCGGAAAGCACAGCCTGCACGACAACACTTCCGGCAACGGACTCAGGCTAATCGACTTTGCGGCGGGGCGAAACTTTGTTGTAGCTAGTACGCGGTTCCCACGTCTCGATATTCACAAAGGAACATGGCTCTCCTTTGATCGAAAAATCGTCAACCAAATCGAAAACATTGCGATCGACGCAAGGCACTCTTCCAGTATTCTGGGTGTCCGGACTTTCCGAGGAGCCAACGTGGACTCGGATCACTACCTAGTTGTAGCCAAGGTACGGATGCGGATATCCACAACGGAGCGAAATCAACGAAATGCTGTGAGGAAATTTGACGTAGAAAAGCTACAATCGCAAGAGACCGCCAGAACCTTTGCCGATCGTGTTTCTTCTAATCTCAATCTTAGTCCTATGCCGCCAGCAGCAAATGCGGAAGACCAGTGGCAGCGTTGCCTAAAAGCCATCAGAGATGCCGCCTCTGATGTACTGGGTTTCTCTCGCCCACCACAACGAAACCCCTGGTTTGATGAGGAATGCCGGCAAGCACATGCAGCAAAACAAGAGGCGTACAAAGCGGCGCTGCATAGAAGGACTAGAGCTGCTTACGAGCTCTACGTGCGCAGGAGAAAAGAGGAACATCGACTTCTCAGAAAGAAGAAAAAAGAGCATGAGAAGCGCTCGATCGAGGAGATTGAGAGACTTTATTGCAGGAATAATGTTCGAAAATTTTACCAAAGAGTAAAAAGAACATGCCAGGGTTTCATAGCCAGAACAGAAGCCTGCAGGGACGAAAATGGCAACATAGTAGTAGAATCGCAGTCGGTGCTGAGGATATGGAAGGAACACTTCTGCAGACTGTTAAACGGCGATGATGATCAATATTCCGCTGTCAGGCAGAATGAGCCATTCAACAGTGACGATGGCAGTCAAAATTCCCGTCAACCCGATCATAATGAAGTGAGGATAGCGATATCTAAACTCAAATCCAACAAAGCTGCTGGAGCCGACGGCCTTGCCGCTGAACTTTTCAAGGCAGGAGGAGATGAGTTGGTAAGGAGCATGCACCAGCTCATCTGTAAAATCTGGTCGGACGAAAGTATGCCCGATGAATGGAACCTCAGCATCGTTTGCTCGATCCTGAAGAAAGGAGACCCTCTGAACTGCGCCAACTACAGAGGTATAAGTCTCCTAAATATCGCATATAAGATCCTGTCTGCCGTACTATGTGAACGCCTAAAACCGATCGTCAACAACCTGATAGGTCCTTATCAGTGCGGTTTCAGGCCTGGAAAGTCCACCATTGACCAAATATTCACACTACGGCAGATCTTGGAAAAAACCCATGAATATAAAATCGATACGCACCACCTTTTCATCGATTTCAAAGTTGCCTATGATAGCGTGTATAGAGACGAGTTATACAGAGCCATGTCTAGTCTTGGCATCCCTGCCAAGCTCGTCCGTTTGTTTAGAATGACGATGGAGAACTCTCGCTGCTCCATCAAAGTCGGTAAGAACATCACCGAACCGTTCGATGTCAGGAAAGGTCTTAGACAAGGCGACGCGCTATCATGCGATCTCTTTAACATAATACTTGAGAGAATTGTACGAAACTCACAAGCCAACCCCGGAGGTACAATCTTCTTCAAGTCTGTACAACTACTCGCTTATGCCGATGACATTGACATAATCGGAAGAACTCAGCGGGCCGTCAATGGGGCATTTACGAGTATTGAGATCGAGGCAGCAAAGATGGGTCTAGCGGTCAATGAAAGCAAAACAAAATATATGCTGTCTACAAAAAAGGACACCCAACATCGGCGTCTTGGACAGAACGCCACAATAGACAGATACAATTTTGAGGTAGTAAAGGATTTTGTCTACCTAGGCTCTATGGTCAGCTCCGCAAATGACATAAGTGGAGAGATCACACGGAGAATTACTCTTGCCAATCGTTGTTTCTATGGGCTAAAACGGCAATTGAGTAGCAAAGCCCTATCTCGAACTACTAAGGTAACTCTTTATAAGACATTAATCATCCCAGTCCTGCTGTATGGCGCAGAGGCATGGGCTTTGAAAAAACCGGATGAGGATGCCCTTGGTTATTTCGAGAGAAAAGTTCTTCGAGCGATCTTTGGTCCCGTCTGCATAGACGGTGAGTGGAGGAGAAGGTACAATGCCGAACTATACGGCCTGTACAAGGACATCGACTTAGCCAGAAGAGTTCACATACAGCGACTAAGATGGCTTGGTCATTTAGAGCGGATGGAGCCCAACCTTCCCGCTAAGAAAGTCTTCGAATCCAACCCGGACGGACGGCGCAGTAGAGGTCGACCTCGCGGTAGGTGGCGCAAACAAGTGGAGAGGGACCTCAACCAACTTGGCGTGCGCAACTGGAGGCAGCTGGCTCGTAACCGTGCTGGCTGGAGAGGTTTGTTGGTTGAGGCCCAGGTCCACCCCGGACTGTAGCGCCATCTAAAGGAAAGGATCGATGGTATTGGTTGCACATCGCTAGCTGTTTCAATCGGTATCAATACTTCTTTTTGCAACCACGTTGAATGTCGCTTCTATAAATATTTTCGGTTTCTAGAGCAGTCTTTCCACTTTTTGCTTAATGCTAAACAATAAAGTTCGCCTAGGTATCTAATTTTTATATTCAAACCATCAGAACACTCATTTAAATTTAGAACGGATTTAAGTTTATGAATAACTTTGTTTAGTTTTTCAGAATTCGGACTTGTAATCCAATCGTCGAGCAAATCACAATTTCGAATCGTTGAATAGAACTAGAACTAGCACTAGAAAAAAGTTCATTGTTACTAGGGTAGCAATTTGTACCAAACAAAAATTACATAGGCACAACGTCTGATATATGACTTGTGCATAGCAATTCAATTTACAGGATATTTTGGGCCGAATTTTTTAAAAGCTTACTTAAAGTGAGATTTTTTTGTTTTTATTGTTTTTTTTTTAGAAATTCACCTAAAACCCCTACATATCCTAATTATTAATATTTAGTGGTACTATTAGTAGCAGTAGAACACACCTTGTTCAAAATCCGACATGATTTCAGTTTCAAATTTTCCACGCACTAGATCACAAAACTACTTGTTTACAGCAACCCAAATTGAAACTAAACAGATTCCAATATAAGCGTTCCACTTAATGCAGTGTTATCGCAAGTACCGTCATATCTTAAGAGAAAACTTTTCTGGTTTCGTTTGACTGAATCATTTTCCTAGAACAATAAACCGTTTATTACTTAAAAGCGAACATGCATTTTTTTGATTTTTGTCCAAGGGCTGCCGCACTGTGCATTGGGTTGACAAGGTTTTATTCAAAATATAAATACGTCATATGTAGCCAATAGCGTAATAAGAAATGCAACACTTACCGAAATTAAGGAAGAAATAAAGAAACTTAAACCAAAGAAGGCTCCTGGATACGACCTAAAGCACTACCAAGAAAAACTCTAATTAAGCTTCTGTTCATTATAAACGACGCGCTTAGACTAGAATATGTTCCCAGTCAATGGAAAGTCGCCGAAGTCATAATGGTCCTTAAGCCAGGAAAACCGCCGAATGAAAAAACGTCTTCTAGACCGATTTCGCTTCTTCCAATTATATCCAAAGTGTTCGAGAGAATATTGATTAAGCGAATACAGCCGGTAATAGAAGAAGGGCATCTCATTCCGGATCATCAGTTCGGATTCAGAAGGAAACATTCTACAGTTGAACAAGTACATCGAATAACACATGTAATCGAAAAGTCACTTGAAGAAAAAAAGATTTGTTCAAGCGTATTCCTTGACGTCTCTCAAGCCTTTGACAAGGTCTGGCATGAAGGCTTAAAGTTTAAATTACGACAAGTTCTGCCAAAGCACCTATATAATATTTTTAAGAACTACCTTACGAATAGACTATTCCGCGTCAAATGTGGAAATGAATATTCAGATTTTAAGGAAATAATGGCTGGGGTGCCGCAAGGAAGCGTACTTGGTCTGGTTTTATATCTATTATACACTGGTGATATACCGCAAGTAGAAGGCACTGAGCTAGCTACATTTGCCGACGGCACTGCTATCTTGGCAGTAGATAAAACGGTCGAAGATACTACAGAAAAACTGCAGGAAGCTTTGGGTAGAGCAAATGAATGGACAATGTAAATTTTACTTATAAGAGAGTAAATAATTTGCCGATCTTTTCAAACTCGATTCAAATTCCGTTTGCAAACGAGGCTAAGTATCTTGGAATGACACTTGATACAAAGCTGAAATGGAAAACGCATGTAAAGAAAAAACGCAAAGAACTAGATAATAAATATCGAGAAATGTATTGGTTACTTGGAAAATATTCCAAGCTTAATATAGATAACAAACTGCTTTTTTATAAGCAAGTGCTAAAGCCTGTATGGACATATGGTATACAACTCTGGGGTTGTGCCAAAATAAGTAATATTCAAATTTTAGAAACTTTTGAAAACAAAGTGCTAAGGGGTATTGTAAATGCGCCATGGTATAACAGAAATAGCGATATCCACAGAGATCTTGGCATTAAAACAATCGAAGACGAAATCAAAAACTACGCGAGAAAACATAAAAGTCGACTATAAAGTCACGCTAATATTACAGTCCTCCAAGTTTTGGATGAAAGAAACTTACTACGCCGTCTACAAAGAACCAAACTTTTAGACCTGACGCGTTAAGTAACCGCATCTAAACTGCGGAGCTAGCAGGAACTTCTAATGAGAAGGTACCTGCAAAACGTCATTATTTCGTGAAACGAAAACTACTTGATAAGTCGAATACTTAGTTGTAGTAAAAATGAAAACAAGTCTGTTTTGAAGGGAGGTTTTTTAGTGGGTAAGAATCCCACACTACTATGAGCACGCGCTGTCGATCCTCATAGTGTCTTGTTGAAGATTTTCATCTACCATCGAAAAAAAAAAAAAAAAAAACAGCCTAGTCCATCTGATGTTGGCTTTAGCCAGGAATTTTGAGCATATTTTTGCTTTGACTGCTCCAAGCGGAATCTGAACTGATTCCGCAAAAAAGCTGTGGTGGGCTGAGCCTTGCTTAGGCAGATCATTAGCAAGTTCATTTGCATAAAAGTTACTGTGCCCTGGAACCCAAAACAAGGTTACCTTGAATTGGCCATCTAGCGAGGATAGCTCATTTTGGCATTCAAGCAGCAGCTTGGAGGATGTAGTAACCGAGGCATTGGCTTTGACTATGGTTAGGTTAGGTATGTGGGGTGGCAGGGAGCGACGCTCAGGTCAGCGTTGACCCATTGTGGTACCCATGGGAGAAAAAGTGATCCCTTACCCAATGAAACTAAAAACTACTGAGTCACTTACTTCATTTCTGCATACAAACTACCCTGATGATTTGATGAAGTTCAACATCTTTTCCATTGAAACGCCAGAGAGTTCCTCGAGATCCTGGAAGAAAAATTTACCAAGGAACTTTTTCCTGGAGTGTTGAAGACTCGGGCAGTGGCACAGGAAGTGGGTTGTGTCCTCAAAAACTTCCTCGTCACCACAGCCTCTGCAGAGTTCCTCCTCCGTCAGGCGTAGTTTCTTCAAGTGGTACCGCAGAGTGCTGTGTCCCGTGATGATGCCCACGAGGGTGGAAAGGGATTTCCTATCTTTACGGATGATTCTCTCGGTCTTTGCTTTGTCGAAAGATGGCCATAGCTTCCTAGTGATGGCGCAAGTTTCCATGGAGTTCCATTTTGTGTTCGCCTCTTCAGTGGCTTTATTCCCTGCAGCGAGCTTGAGTGTGCAAGGCGGGATACACACAGGGGGGTCAACTTGTTCTGTTGGGGCTGCTGAGCCGATTCTCGCCAGCTCGTCGGCTTTCTCATTGCCTGGGATACCCTCGTGTCCAGGGACCCAACAGAGCGATACCTTGTGCTGTGTTCCAAGAACCCTGAGCTCTTCTCGACAACACTTCACAAGCTTCGATTTAATTTCTATGGCAGTAATCGCTTTTATAGCTGCCTGGCTGTCGATAAAGATGGTGATACCTTCTGGCGGTATTGCCCTTATCGCAGACTCACGGGCGGCTGTTGCCACTGCTAAGACCTCTGCTTGGAAAACACTGCTGTGGTCTGGAAGTCGTATGGATTTTGATACACCTAGAGGGTCGGAGAAGATACCTGATCCTACACCAGTGCTCATTTTTGAACCATCCGTGTAGATGGCTACAGATTCGGCATTAGGTATATGACCGCTTTTCCAATCTTCACTGCTAGGGTAGGCGGTAGAGAAAGGCCTTGTAAAGTCTAAATATGGCGTCATGTAATCCGTTACGGGCATGAGGCCAAAGTAATCGAGTAGGATCATCGAGTGACCTGTTCTGCTTGGTTTCCAGTTCGCTGACTGACTTATTCTCATAGCATTAATGGCTGCTGATGTTCGTATAAAGATGTCTAGCGGCAGCAGGTTGAGGATAGCCTCGAGTCCTGCGGTTGGGTTTGTCCTCATTGCACTGGTGATGCCAATGCACGCTAGTCTTTGAACTTCGGTGATTGCCTTTAAGTTGGTGGATTTGTTGACAGCTGGCCACCATACTAGATTGCCGTAAGTCAGTATGGGTCTAACTATAGCCGTATACATCCATAGTATGATTTTGGGGGAGGGTCCCCAGGTTCTACCAAAAATTCTACTACATGAGTAAAAGGCTATTGTTGCTTTCTTAATTCTTTCCTCTATATTTAATCTCCAGTTGAGCTTTTTGTCAAGTACAAGGCCCAGGTATTTTGCGCTATCGGACAATCTGAGTGGGATACCATCAACAGAAGGTGTACTAAACTCCGGTATTTTCCTCTTATTCGTAAAAAGTACGAGTTCAGTTTTTTGGGGATTAACCTTTAGACCACAGCTCCTGGCCCATATGTTAAGAATATTTAGGGCTCCGTCAAGTTGTTCGCTGAGGGTAGGCAGGAATTTACCTGTTGCAAGCAGCACGACGTCATTCGCGTACGCTGTAGCTCTGACCCCACTGTACCTTAGTTCTTGTAGTACCTCATTAAGAACAATGACCCAGAGCAGTGGGGAGATTACCCCGCCTTGAGGGGTACCCCTCGAGGCGTATGCTTCTAGCTTTGAACCCTTAAGTTCGGTGGCTATATGTCGTTCCTCGAGCATGCTAACAATCCAGTTAATTAGACTGATGTCGATGTCTAGGTTTCTTAGGGTTCTTTTAACCGCTTCGGTATTTACATTATTAAAGGCTCCTTTAATGTCCAAAAAAGCAGCTAGTGTGAACTCTTTAATCCTTAAGTGATTTTTCTATAGAGCCGACAACATGATGTAGGGCAGTTTCCACACATTTACCCTTCGTGTATGCGTGTTGGGCTGGGGATAAGTCCCCCGGGCGTATTCTGCTACGTATGTAGATGTCGAGCAATCTTTCAAAAGTTTTCAGGATGAAAGAGGTAAGGCTTATTGGTCTGAAGTCCTTCGCGGTGGTGTGACTAGCCTTGCCCGCCTTGGGTATAAAAACCACCTTTACCTCCCTCCATGTTCTTGGTATGTGACATTGTTTAAGACTACTGGCAATTAGCTTTTTGAGAACTGGGATAATGATTGGTGCAGTTTTTTGCAGCATGATCGGTATAATCCCATCAAGTCCTGGGGATTTAAAGGGGGAGAACGATCTTATTGCCCACTCTATTCTGTCCTCTGTTACCAAATCCGCAGGGGGTTCCGATTCGCTGTGATTGTTATAAGTACTGCTACATGGTACGGTAGTACACCCCGGGAAGTGCGTTTTAATAAGCAATTCAAGGGATTCCGAACAGGACTCGGTCCAGTTTCCTTCAGTGTTCTTTAGGGAACCTAGAGTCTTCGATTCTCTGGAGAGGATTTTCCTCAATCTGGCCGTTTCTGTTGTACCCTTAATCTCGTTGCAGAAGCGTTGCCACGACTGTCTTCTGGCTTTTTGCGTTGCGCTCTTGAAGTTCCTCTGACTGGCTTTGTATAGCTCCCAGTCAGAGTCAGCTCCCGTTGATTTCGCCAGGTTCAAGAGTTTCCTTGCTTTGACTATACTTTATACCAAAAGTTGATCCCTAAATATGTTCTTAATTAATTTTTCTTATGTTTTCTAGTAAAAATATTGAAGAAGGACATTTTAAAAAACCGGGTTCGTCTGCGGGTGGATTTCCAAATTTGTTACAAGCAGAAAGGATAGACAGAAAATTCCTCTAAATACTCAATTTTCCAAACCCGTCGACAAACAAGAGGTATGAGACAAAATACCAACTCATGTAAGTTTCACTGATGCAATAGACCTTTCTTATCAAAAACACAGGATGATTGTGACATAAATTGACACAGGGTGATTCGAAGAATAAAGAGCTTCGGAATAATTTGGAATAAGAGGTCCAGCATAGACTTGTAGACCTACTAATCCAACCCGAATTGAAGTTCAATTAATTTGGTTAAAAAATAAAATCATTATGGAAATTCTCTAAACATTATCATTAGTTCGTGAACCTACCTGTATTTTGCATATCTGATTGCTGTCCATTTTAAGTTCCACAAGCCAGCTCAACGCACGCAATGGCAGAGTCGACACAGTTCTTATCGTATTATAGGACAAGTCAAGCACTTCAAGATTTTTCATATTATGCAGTCCGACGTTATCCATCGAGTAGAAATTATTATTTGACAAGTTCATGAATACAATCGAAGGGCAATTATAGAAGCTATCAGGAGCAATGAACCTCAGCAGGTTATGTTGAAAGTGCAATGCCAATAAATTTGGTAAATCTTCAAACACTCGATGTTTAAGGTCAATTATTTTATTATCTGCCAATACTAGTTCTTGAAGTTCTCTCAAATTCTTTACAGCACCCGTCTGAATAATAGCTATTTCATTACTTGACAAGTCCAGATACTGTAGCTTGGGAAGATTCTGAAATGTCCCGCTTGGTAGTACAGTGACCAAATTATTTGAAAGACGAATCTCTTCGACGTTTTTCCATGCCGACAAGACCTCTACATTCAGTTGGATTAAGTTATTGTAACTCAAGTCGATGTCGCGAAGGTTCTTTAAGTTGACCAAGGATCTTGACATGTCACTAAGACGATTTCCAGAAATGTCCAAGTATTCCAATGCATCCTGTTGCTCAAATGAACGCCTTGATATATTACGGATGTTGTTTAGTGCCAAATTCAATTGTTCCAGCTTTGTGTTGTTCGCGAAAATGTTGTCAGGGATCGTCTCCAATTTGTTACCATTTAGATTGAGGTTCCTCAAGTTATACATCAAAGAGAAGGTATACTCGTCGATTTCAGCCAGATCATTATTTTGCAAGTTTAGCAGCTCTATTCGTTCACCGCCTGAGAAGGTACTGCTATCGAGGCTTCTCAACTTATTGTCTGCAAGGCTAAGAACGCGTAGTTCATTGGTCATTTGAAACGTCCCCTTAGGGATGTGATCAATTTTATTCCAACTCAAGTCTAACATCCGTAAATTTGGCAATTTTCCCACGGAAGGGTGAAGGCTGGAAATGAGGTTATTCCTTATCGATATCCGTTCTACGATATTTGGCAATCCCGGTATGAACTCTGTCATTCGATTGATACTAGCGTCTACTTCAAATAGTCTGTTTAGGTTTCTAAATGTGTCTGGATGCACCAATGACAATCCATTAGAGGAAATGTTCAGAGTCTCCAGCATGGGATTGTTTTGAAAGGCATCGGGGTGTATCTTATTTAAAAGGTTCTCACTCAAATCTAGCCGTCTCAAGGAAGGCAATCCACTAAGAAGTGCTGAATCAATTATTGTCAATAGATTCTGTGACAGATCGAGTCCCATTAGACCTGGCAAGTTCCAGAACGGTCTCGGCAATTTGTCTGACAGGCTGTTGTTCTTAAGTCGCAGTTCTCTCAAAGCAGGCATTGCCATGAATGCATCACGTCCAATGCTTCGTATGTAGTTGTTATTTAGATGTAACTGCTCTAGAGTTCCGTGACCTCTTAGGACTCCAAATGGAATAGCTCTCAGGTAATTATTGCTCAGGTCTAGGAACTTTAAGGTTGGCAACGAATCTAGCAGAGACCTTAGTTCATCCACTCGCTCGATCTCATTGTGATAGATGTAAAGGCTATCCACTCCAGTACCGGACATTTGAAGAAATGACTCAGGATGGATTCGCTTGATGTGATTGTTGTGCAAGTAAACCCTCTTCAGATTAGGTGTCCGATAAAATGCTCCGTATTTAATTTCAGTTATCCGATTGTTATTGAGGTACAACTCGCTTAAGCTGGGGAGATCCACAAACGAATTCTCAGTGAGGATACTTACTATATTATGGTCCAATCGTAGAGTCTTTAGACTTTCAAGACCTTTGATCAGTCTGCCTACCATACCCACATCGTTTATATCGTTGTGGGACAACTTAAGATTGATCAAATTCGGCAGGCGATAGAGGCCTCGAAGATGCATCCAATTGATTCCGTTCTTAGCTAAATCAATGCTCTTCACCGATATTAGTTCCTTGAAAAGGCCTGGCTGCAGTCGATTGAGATTCGGCCCTCCATTAATATGAATATCTTGTAGCTTTGGCAAATGACGGAAAATATTTGGTTGTAGTTCTGTTAGCACTTTGCTCTGAACATTGAGGTACATTAGGCTTAGTAGACCCGAGAAATTGGGTAAATACTTTAGTTCATTACTCTGAATGGTAATGGCTATGAGATTTATGAAACCATTAAGACTTTCCACAGGAATACTACGTAATCGCGGTTCAACAATGAAGACTTCCACTAGACTGTTCTCCATCTCGTAAAGCCATCCGCTAGATACGCGTTCTAGGCTATTGTGACGTAACATCAGGCGAACTATTTGCAAGGATCCAAAAAAACGACCTGGCAGTGCTGGAAGTTGATTGTTCTCTAGCACAAGCTCATCTATAGGCGATTTTATAAACTTCTCTATAGCCTTGATGCTGTTTAAAATTTGTGGCAAGCTGCTGTGTGAGCACCTAGAAAAAAAATACAGTCCTAAGCAATGTGTGACCTAAAAGGTATTTACTTACCAAATATGGATTTCTTTGTCGTGTACGGAACAGCGACATGGAAGGATTTCTTCAGAAGCCGGACAGATATCTGCATAGACATTTTGGAACATCGTACAAAATAGTAAGGCTAAGAGACCCAAAATAGTTGGCCTCTTCTTAAAGCAAAGCTTAATACCGTTTTGCTTTTTCATAGTTGCTAGTGCCGCGGCTGAGCGGAAGCATAGTTTCTGTGGAGAAAAATTAAAATGGACTGAATAAAATAGTTAATCTTGTGCATCAATAAACCAGGGTCGATTCGCCATATCCACGAACGGATGACTGGTCACGTAATTTGTATTGTGTTGTTGGTAGATCTAGCAACAACATACATACAAATTACGTGACGATTCATCCGGTCACGTATACAGCGACTCAACTCCAGTTTTGAGCTATAAAAGCTTAGCAGCTTCTGAGCTTATACGTATATCAGAAAAGGAGACAAAAGTTGGTTAAATTCGGCTTTAGGTCTTTACATGGACGCCAAATTTAGTATACTATGGAATGCTGGCTTTATGGACTAATACACCTGCCTTCAACTTAGTATAAAATTAAAGCTTATATGGTTGAACTTGTAGTAGAATCGTAATCGGTGCTACGGATATGGAAGTAACACTTCAGCAGTCTGCTAAACGGCAACGATGACCAATATTCCGCTGTCAGACAGAATGAGCTATTCAACAGTGATGATGATAGTCAAGATTTGCGTCAACCCGATCAGAATGCAGTGAGGATAGCGATATCTAAACTTAAATCCAACAAAGCTGATGGAGCCGACGGCCTTGGTTCCGAACTTTTCAATGCAGGAGGAGATGAGTTGGTAAGGATCATGCACCAGCTCAACTGTAAAATCCGGTCGAATGAATCTGGCCCGATGAAACCTCAACATCGTTCGTCCGATCCTGAAGAAAGGAAACCCTCTGAACTGGGCCAACTGTAAAATTATCTTAAATAAAATCCTGTCTGCCGTATTATGTGAACGCCTAAAACCGATCGTCAGCAAACTGCCAATTTCTTTTCAGTGCGGCTCAGGCCGGGAAAGTACACCATTGACCAAATCTTCATACTACGGCAGATCTTGGAAAAAATCCACGAATATAAAATCGATACGAACCTCTTCTTCATCGACTTAAAAGTTGCCTATGGTAGCGAGTTTAGAGACGAGATATACAGAGCCATGTCTAGTCTCGGCATCCCTGCCAAGCTCGTCTGTCTGTACAGGATGGCGATGGAGAACTCTCGCATCTCCATCAAAGTCAAAAATAACATCACCGATTCATTCGATGTCAGGGAAGTGCTTAGACAACTCAACTTCGACTCTTGCCAAACGCTGTTTTTATGGACTAAGAAGGCAATTGAGTAACAAAGCTCTATTTCGATCAACTAAGGTACCTTTGGCGCCGTGGCGTAAGTGGTTAGTGTGACGGATCACTACGCATGAGGTTCCAAGTTCGAATCCCAGAAAATACCAAAAAGTTTTTTCACGGTCCCACCTCTCGCGAGCGTCTGACAAACATCCGAGAGTATTGTTGTCACGAAAAGGCTTCTCAAATCGCCGTTCGGATTCGGCATTAAACTGTAGGTCCCTTCCATTCGTGTGAAAAATATAACGCACACAACATGAGTGGTTGCGAGAAGCTAGGCCCTGGCACTTTAAAGACCTGTTGCGCCAAATACTTGTATTTGTAAGGTAAGTTTGAATAATGCACTAATTATTCCAGTCCTGCTGTATTACGCAGAGGCATGCACTTTGTCAAAATTGGATGAGGATTTGGTTACTTCTCTGCATAGGCTGCGAGTGGAGGAGAAGGTGAAGGTGTCTATACAAAGACATCGACTTAGCCGGAACAGTTCACATACAGCGGCCAAGTTGGCTGGGTCATATAGAGCAAATGGAGCCCAACATTCCTGGCCGGAAAACCTTCGAATCCACTTCAGACCTCCCTGGTGGAGTCAGGAGATTAGAACCCTTTGGAGCGACTGCAGATGACTCTTCAATTTGGACTCTAAGCCCTCAAATCTTATAAGACCAACGTAAATCCTTGAGACTACCTTGAGTAGTATCGAATCCCTTGAGTTGCTAACGGATTCTCACTTCTCTAGCTTCTTCAATGATATAGTGCTTCCCACAGCAACTTCTGCAGTATCTGTGTCACGTTGCTCAACTAATATCATTACTAAGAGCAAATTCCTTTGGGCAATATGCAGCTTTAATCCATTTAAGTCGGGCGGGCCAGGCGGTATAATTCCCTCTCAAATCCAATATCCTTAGCTGACTGTTGTCTTCAGAAGTTGCCTGGACCCGGTTCATATTCCCAAATCTTGGATTTTCATACCGAATGCAGGTAAAGATCGCGCATTAACCCCAACGATCTCAGACCCATTAGTTAATCATCATACCTCCTGAAGACTCTGGTGAAACTGATAGATTCCGATATTCGCTGCAGCAGTAATCTTAACCTGCTGTCAGCCTCTCAGCATGCGTATAGCAAAAGGAAATCTGTGGAAACGGCCCTGCTCTCGCTAAATTACAAAGAATACACACTGGTAGCATTTATCGATATCTTGGGAGCTTTAATAATGTTGAGCCTGGAGCAATTATTGCGGAAGCCTTGGAATTGCGGTGCCGATTGGCGCCTTAGGTTAGGTTAGGTATGTGGGCTGGCAGGGAGCGACGCTCTCTGCCACACTTAGGTCAGCGATGACCCATTGTGGTACCCATGGGGGAAAAAGTGATCCCTTATCCAATGAAACTAAAAACTACTCAGTCACTTACTTCATTTCTGCATACAAACCACCCTGATGATTTGATGAAGTTCAACATCTTTTCCGTTGAAACGCCGGAGAGTTCCTCGAGATACTGGAAGAAGAATTTACCAAGGAACTTTTTCCTGGAATGTTGAAGACTCTGGCAGTGGCTCAGGAAGTGGGTTGTGTCCTCAAAAACTTCCTCGTCACCACAGCCTCTGCAGAGTTCCTCCTCCGTCAGGCGTAGTTTCTTCAAGTGGTACCGCAGAGTGCTGTGTCCCGTGATGATGTCCACGAGGGTGGAAAGGGATTTCCTATCTATACGGATGATTCTCTCGGTCTTTGCTTTGTCGAAAGATGGCCATAGCTTCCTAATGATGGCGCAAGTTTCCATGGAGTTCCATTTTGTATTCGCCTCTTCAGTGGCTTTATTCCCTGCAGCGAGCTTGAGTGTGCAAGGCGGGATACACACAGGGGGGTCAACTTGTTCTGTTGGGGCTGCTGAGCCGATTCTCGCCAGCTCGTCGGCTTTCTCATTGCCTGGGATACCCTCGTGTCCAGGGACCCAACAGAGCGATACCCTGTGCTGTGTTCCAAGAACCCTGAGCTCTTCTCGACAATACTTCACAAGCTTCGATTTAATTTCTATGGCAGTAATCGCTTTTATAGCTGCCTGGCTGTCGATAAAGATGGTGATACCTTCTGGCGGTATTGCCCTTATCGCAGACTCACGGGCGGCTGTTGCCACTGCTAAGACCTCTGCTTGGAAAACACTGCTGTGGTCTGGAAGTCGTATGGATTTTGATACACCTAGAGGGTCGGAGATGATACCTGATCCTACACCAGTGCTCATTTTTGAACCATCTGTGTAGATGGCTATAGATTCGGCATTAGGTATATGACCGCTTTTCCAATCTTCCCTGCTAGGGTAGGCCGTAGAGAAAGGCCTTGTAAAGTCTAAATATGGCGTCATGTAATCCGTTACGGGCATGAGGCCAAAGTAATCGAGTAGGATCATCGAGTGACCTGTTCTACTTGGTTTCCAGTTCGCTGACTGACTTATTCTCATAGCATTAATGGCTGCTGATGTTTGTGTAAAGATGTCTAGTGGCAGCAGGTTGAGGATAGCCTCGAGTCCTGCGGTTGGGGTTGTCCTCATTGCGATTGGCGCCTTGGTTAACCGGTTGTTGATAAATAGGGTTATCAACTCTAAGTAGGCGAAGCGCGGTAGCTCTAAGGTTTGTGAGTAGAGGAACTCCGCAAGGTGGGGTGCTTTCTCCCTTTCTTTGAAACCTAGCGGTGAATGAACTGCTTTTAATCCTGGAGGGGGAAGGCTGTAGAGTTATTGCTTATGAGAACGACATTGTTAGAGCTATCTCGGGAAATATCTCAATACGCTCAGAGATCTTTTGCAAAATGCTTTTTCTAAGCTCTCTTAATGGACTAAAGGACACGGTCTTGGTGTCAACCTACAAAAGACAGGACTGGTCCTCTTCACAAGAAAATATAAAATTCCGCATTTTGGTTCCCCAAAACTATATGACACTAGTCTCGCACTCGTAAACAAAGCCAAAAATTTGGGTCTTATTCTTGACAAGAAACGTAACTCGAAACCAAATATCCTAGAACATGCTAAGAACGCCACTACAGCTCTATATTGCTGGAAGAAAAGAAATAGCAACGAACTACAATAATACTGTTCACCTAACCTATCTTGGCCTAGCTTGCTAAGAACAACAACAATGGCTCTAAACATTTTGTTTCACCTTCCGCCCTTGGGTATCTATAGCAGCCGCTCGCATGGATGCCATATCTCAGTGGTCTAGTCTAAGTACCAAACACTCCTCTTAACGATCTCGAATTCCTTCCGCAAAACACCGACAACTTCTGTTCGATAAAAACTTTAAAACCTACATCCCTTCCAGTCTTGATTGGGAGGAGAATCTGGTGTTGGAAGAGGGATCCAAAAGAGAATCAGGAGTAGGAGAGGGTGTATTCTTTAATGATCTAAACATAAGTATGTATCTCTTTCCGCCTTTCTAAACATTGCAGCGTTTTCCAGGCATAAATTATGGCGATTAAGGAAGCCTTGTCGTGGCTAAGGTACAATGTTATCTAATCGGGATATCACAATTTTTACTGCCAGTCAAGCTGCTATCCAATCCCTGGAATCTGTCACCTAAAAGCTAAATTATTCAATATTCACCTCATTTGGGTGCCGAATCACAAAGATATTCCAGGTAATTGCATGGCCGACAAACTCGCCAGGCAGGGTACTAGCCTATCTATTTCACCGATCAAGGTAAATCACAGCATACCTCTTGCTGCAACGAAATTGCTGCTTAAGCTCAAGACTATCAACAGCAGATGACAAGCGGCACTACGTGCCTCATCAATAGACCAATCCTAAGACCTAAGCTGGATCAAAAGCGCTCCAGTTGTGTTATTAGACAGAAGAGAGCATTCATTACAATAACTATAGTAGGTGTTATTACAAGGCACTGTATCATTGGAAGGCATCCCATCAGGCTAGGCCTCTTCGCAAATGATTTTTGTATAAGCTGTATAGATGAGGAAATGAAAAAAACCATACTGGAGGTCTTTTGTTCATGCAGGCTCTCTCCTCTTATAGAAGATTGCACTTAGGAGCCTATTTCTTCGAAAGCTTAGGCTAGTTTGCAACGCCAATATCAACAGCTTCCACCGCTTCATAACAAACTCCAATTGGTTCTAAGGGTAGTTCTTTCTGGGGATCATACATCCATGTGGTACCACAATGAATCTAAGTGAGGCTGTATCTAATGCAGCCTGCCATGCTAACCTAACCTGAAATAATATACCTATTTCAACGATAAAAATAAAACTGCTAGATGATATTCAGTCTATTTGCTGCATGTTTCAAAAAGATTTAAATTTATATGTATATTCATCTTTCTAGTTCTACACTTTGTATAGATTCAAGATATTTTAATTTTGCGCTTCTTTTCGAGTTTGTACTTGGTAATTATGATTGAGGAAGTTGTACTTTGGTGACAAATAAATAAAGAAATGTACATATATCCGCAAGTGAATTTAATCACGAATGTAGTATATTACGAGTATAAGTATAAAATTTTACTACACATAATTGTAAATTGCATTGCAGACGTGTAAATAAAATCATCTTTCTCTATTTTTCACTTCGTGTTATTAGATATACTTCAGCACAACGGTAAAATGGTGATTGAAATCTCATCTAGCGTTAAAATACTCTTATGTACACATACGTATATTATACTTATGCATAAAACATTCGTTCGGTCTCTAGGTATCCAGAAATTCCACGCACAATTTGTCGTTACTGTTCGAGGAAAATCGGTTTTAATTACACATACGTAATTTCCTCATCTAATTTTACCACTGTCAACTAAAAATTTGTCAAATAGTAATGAGTTTGGTCACGCTACTTAAGTCAATTTAAGACATTCTATAATTAATTTTACATTTACACTTTCGTCACTTCCTCATATCCATGCTACATACTCGTACAACATGAAACAAATTTCAAAGCATTTGTGGATGTAGATTTCATTGCACTCGTAAAGAAATCGACGATAACGCAGCAAAGTTATGTAAAGTTTTGAACATACGTTAACGCTTGCGCATTAAGGTCCATAAGGAACAAAAAATCTCCACCTTGGTGGAACAAAGAACTGTTCAACATTCGCAAACTAGAAAGCTGCTCAAAGCTGTAAACGCAACCAATGCCACTTCAGACTGGGACCAATATAGAAACAGTCAGCGACAATTCAAAAGCGCAGTAAATAGTGATAAACCCCCCTTTGGCACGTATTCTGTAATGACATTCAGAATACTACAGAATTAGCCAGGCTTAGGAAGATCCTCTCCAAGGAACCAGCTATTCCAGGATATCTCAAGCATGAGAATGGAAACTGGAAACAATCCTCTGCCGAAAAACTGCGCTAGATACCCATTTTCCTGGCTGCATACTAGCTCAAAATAGCAGTGTTAGCGCATCTAACAGAATACAAACTATGACAGAAGCGATTCCTTCTGAGGACATCGTCACCGAAGACAAGATCAATGGGCTATTGACTCCTTCTTGCCCTTCAAATCACCCAGTAATGACGAAATTCACCCAATTATGCTTAAAGAAAATATTCACTTGTATCCTCAAGTGGAATATTATTCCCAAGGACTAGCGGCTGGTTAAAGTTATCTTTACACCAAATACTGGGAAACCCAGCCATACCACTGCGAAAGACTTCAGATACATCAGTCTTATGTCCTTCATTCAAGAAACTTTTGAAAAACCCCGGTATCTTTCTCCGGTACAGCATGCCTACACCAAAGGCAAATAAGTCGAGATGGCACTTCGTAAACGCAATTGAAAGATCACTGTAGAGCAAAGAATATACTCGTACACTCGCAGCATTTCTAGGCATTGAGGGTGTCTTCAACAATGTAAAAATCTATAGTCGGCAACGCCAACGCCAAGTAACCACCTCTAGAGTTACGCCACAGAGAGGGGTAATCTCTCCGCTGTTATGGAACCTAATTGTCGACGAAGTACTTATGAAATTAAAAAATAGCGGGGTCAGAGACATTGCTTACACAGATGTCGTTATATTATCAGCAATGGGAAAATTCTTCTTAACTATTAGTGGACTATTAGAAAAGTCCTTGAAAACACTAATTGACTGGGCTAAGGAATGTGGTCCAGGAATCAACCCAAAAAGACAGAGTTAGTGGTTTTCACCAAAAAAATAAAAAATCCCGAAATTCGAACTACCTTCCATTGAGGAAACATCTCTCAAGATCTTCGACAGGACAAAATATTTATGGTTAATCCTGGATACGAGATTGAATTGGAAACTTAACATTGAGGAAAGAGTAAAAAAGGCCTCGATTGCTTTCTACACATGCACACGTAGAAATCGGGGTCCAAACCCAAAAATCATCCTTCTTGGTTGTACACAGCGGTCGTTAGACCCATACTCACATACAGTAACTTAGCCGAGAGTAAATTCAATGACTAAAAATCAAAGACCTAATTGCAACAGCACAATTTGCGCAATGAGAACAACCCTAACAGCGGAATTGGACACAGTCTTTGCACTACTGCCGTTAGATCTCTATATTCAAATGTCTGCGGCAAAAAGTACTCTGAGAATCAGTTAGTGCAACGACTGGAAATCAAGTTCAACCGGACATGCTTATATCCTAAGTAAATTCGCAGCAACGAATGTCAGTAACGACTATCTGCTGCCTTACTTTCACTTCAGTAACCCCTTCTCCTGTATCTTTCCAAGCAGGAAGAATGGGATGGTGGGCGCCGTGGCGTAAGTGGTTAGTGTGTCGGATCACTACGCATGAGGTTCCAAGTTCGAATCCCAGAAAACACCAACAAAATTTTTCACGGTCCCACCTCTCGCGAGCGTCTGACAAACATCCGAGAGTATTGTTGTCACGAAAAAGCTTCTCAAATCGCCGTTCGGATTCGGCATTAAACTGTAGGTCCCTTCCATTCGTGTGAAAAATATAACGCACACAACATGAGTGGTTGCGAGAAGCTAGGCCCTGGCACTTTAAAGAGCTGTTGCGCCAAATATTTGTATTTTTTTGTAAGAATGGGATGCAGGAAAGTACTAGAAACCAAGATGGTTCGAAAATGAACATAGGAATAGGCGTGGGCATCTTCTCGGAAATGCTCAATATTCGCAGCTCGATCAGACTTCCTGACCACAGCAGTGTTAAGGCTATATACGAGCTGTACAGCAACATCGACCTAGTCAAAAAAAAAAAACTGTGTATTGCAAGTTTGAGATGGCTAGGTTATGTAGAGCGAATAACTCTGCGCCGCACGGTTTCAAATCGAACACAGAGACGCAGTAGAGGACTTCCTCGCCATAGGCGCGAATAAGTTCAAGGGCACTTCTACCAAAATTGGAGTGCATAACTGGAGACAGGGGGACTCCCCAGGGAGGCGTCATCTCACCCCTCCTCTGGGTTCTAGTCATCGATGGAATACTTAAAGAACTGAGCAATGCAGGCATAAGCGTCACTGCTCACGCGGACGACATCGTGATTTTAGTTCAGGGCAAGTTCCTTGACACATTAAGTGAAATGATGGAATCAGCTCTTAATAGTCTCGGAAAATAGGCTAGAGTGTGTGGACTACACGTCAACCCGGATAAAACAGAATTGGTACTCTTCAGTAGAAAATACAAGATACCACCCTTCAAACTGCCTAAGCTAGCACTGGTGGAGCTTTCCCTTTCGGATCGCGCCAGATATCTTGGTATAATGCTGGACAGGAAACTAAATTGGAAACTTAACATACAGGAACGAGTCCGCAAAGCTTATAATGCTCTCTTCATCTGAAAGCGGACTGCAGGGAAAAAATGGGGCATAAAGCCAGCAATTATGCACTGGCTATACATCATGATAGTCAGACCCATCATTACGTATGGGGCTCTTGTGTGGTGGAAGGCAACGAATGCGAAAAACACACGGGATACCACCTTGATCAAAAAGTTCCCGGAATAAAAACCGTGTGGCGCTTTGTTAAGTTGGTACATCTGTTGTTGATATTCCCTTTAAATCTTAGCGTCATAGCTTGACATTTGCAAAAGTTACGTAGCCAAGAGTACATCTATCTCTGCGTGTGTTGGCGATTTTTTACCAGACCAGAATTGTGGGCAGAAAACTCGTGGATTTTGCACCATGATAACGCACCGTCGCACAGTGCCATCATTATTCGTAATTTTTTGACGAGAAATGCAACAAATACCATCCAACAGCCACCGAATTCACCTGATTTGGCTCCCTGTGACTTCTTTCTGTTCAATCGAGTTAAAAAACCATTACGGGGAACGCGTTTCAGCAGCCGAGAGGAAGTAATGGAAAAATCGCAGGATGCACTGATGTACATACCGAAAACCGAATATAAAAAATGTTTCGAAGATTGGATCAAGCGCTGGCATAAGTGTGTTGCAGTCGATGGGGATTACTTTGAAGGGGACAATATAGATTTAGATGAATGAACTTGTATTTTTAATTTTCTGAATAAATTCCGGGAACTTTTTGATCAAGGTGGTATGTTGGCCATGGTACAAAGAATAGCTTCCATTGTCATTACAGGTGCTCTACGCACAACACATACGGCTGCACTCGAGGTCTTTCTGTATCTTTTACCATTAGACCTACAAATTAAATTTCAAGCGGGCAACAGTGCGCTTCGGCTCACTAAAGTTGGTCTCTTCAAGACTAATTATATAGGACATAGTTCCATTCTTAAGGAATCATTTCCTGGAATCCTTGACGAATCGGACGATATCCTTGGCACCTTAGACTTCGACACACCATACGAAGTATTGTATCCTATTAGAGAGGACTGGCGAAGGAAGACGGTCTCTGTCTATAACGAGATTGCAATATACACAAATTGTTCTAAGACCAGTGAGGCACAGGGTCAGGTATCTACTCGAGAGACACAAACCTACGGGTGGCCTTGAGACTTCCGGGTACATGCAATGTGTTCCAAGCAGAGGTTCTAGCTGTACTTAAAGCTGCGGAATTACTTGAGATGGGATCAATATCCAATAAGAATATCGCCATCTACATTGACAGTCAGGCTGCGCTGAAGGCGCTAGAGTCTTACGCCACCAAATCTGAGAAAATCAGGAATTGCCGCACAATGCTTAGGGCATTATGTACGCAGAACCGAGTCAGATTATGTTGGGTACCTGGACACTGCGATATTGAAGGCAACGAGCAAGCCGACGTGCTGGCTAAAAGAGGAGCGAGGCTCCAACGTAGCGATATAATTGGTAGTATTAAGCCACCAAGGTGCGTGGCTAAGGGAATTATTCGTGACAGAATCATTGACACGGCTAATCTAAGATGGTCAAACATAGATGGTCACAGGGTGTCTAAGGCCTTGTGGTCTGTGTTAGACCGCAGAAAATCCGGGGAGATGATTAAATTAGATATATTAAGGCTAAGAACAGCGATAGGAATACTCTCTGGCCACTGTCTCCTAAGAAGGCATGCCGTGAGACTAGGGTTATCCGACACGCATGTTTTTAGGTACTGCGATGACCTACATGCCTCAGAGAACATAACTCATATACTCTGTGAGTGCCAAGGAATTGCCAGGACAAGGCTAAGGCACCTTAGTAGATACTTCTTCGATAACTTAGAAGAGGTGAGGTCCTTGAACCATAACAAGGATCTCTTCAAATTTTGTAGGGAGATTAATTGCTTGGGGGAATGGGTTTAGGTTTAGGTTTGTTGGTTGAGGCGCAGGTTCACCCCGAACTGTAGCGCCACCTAAGTAAGTAAGTAAGAATGGGTTTAGGTCTTCTGCCGTGAAAGTTCCCTATGGATCCCGATGGGCCCACCTTGGTGCCTAGTGTTTTATGATTACCTCATAACCCTACCTAACCTAACCTAACCTAACTGGAGGCAATTAGCTAAAGACCGAGCTCAGTGGAGAGACTTTTTGGCTGAGGCCTTCGAACTACATATAGCGCCACCTTAGTAAGTAGGTAGCAGATGCCTCGATTCATCTGAAAGATTTTCCCTTATGTCTCACCAGTGGTAGCGGGATCTAAATAGTGAGTACTCAAACTGGGTAAAAAGTTTGCACAGATTATCAGAAAACTTTTAAGTAGTTCACTCGTTTTTAGATTTTCTTTTCATATGCCTACCACGCCCAAGTAATAGGCTTAATTTAGAAAATGAGGATAAAGTATAATGCGACGCAGTCCAGTAGATATTCGTTATATAGGTAGACATACGAGTATATTCCATCTATTAAATAGTTTCACGCTCACTTAACGTTGGTATTACAAACGAAAATAGAATTTTCAACATTTATCCAATCTTCCTTTTTAAGTCATGGCTATATAATTCGAGGATGCACTTATTATCCACACATATGTATGCACAGCCCATATTTAGCAGCGCTTCAATTATAAGAAAAAGACCAATCAGATAAACTATGAGTTTTCTACAAAAATCAGACGATATTTCAAGGTTATGGGATATAATTTCGCAATATTTTGTCTTGTTCTTCTTCTTTTTCCTTTTTCAGCGAGGTTATGATCCGGAAACAAGGAATCATAACCCTCCCACTTCACCCCATTTCTACTGATCCGCCTGTGGGGTTTGCCTATATTTCTCAATATTTTATCGTAGCGGAAAATATTTGGTGTTCGAAATTATATTTCTTTTTTTTTTTAATTTAAATTAAATATTTAAAACTTTACACGTTTGTAGGCAGGTATATAGGTTTTTCTTCCTTAAAAAGTATTTCCAGTGGTTGGCTTATTATTTTTTTTTTCTCTAGATTCGTTCAGGGCTATTTTTCTGTCACTTTTGCAGTAAAATTAAATTAAAATTACACTTAACATTCAAAGTCATGAAGACATATTTTAAGTTAGACATAGATCGTCACAAACAACTTTTTTTTTATATTTTTTAAATGCACATAATGCTATAGACTTTGTTTTAATTATTTCACAATATTTTTCTGTTTCTCTTAGATTTCACAATTTAGTTAAATCTTTTTGTTTAGATTTTTACTTTTGTTTTAGAAAACTTTGAAGGCTATTTCACTCTCGATTTCTATTACTATCAACTCACTGAACAAAAAAAAAACGATATATTAACACATCTAGCCAATTACAAAATAATAACGCACACAATGAAGAACAGTCTTCATGTAGACCACATCTAAACCAGCAGAACTTACGCAAAAGACTGAATAGGCTTATTCGTTCGAACTATGTAAGAAAGTTACTGAATTGTTAAAAAATTTCAAGACGATGTCTCTGTGATTTCACAGGTGGATGAAGACGTCTCAAAATTTCACCCTCCTCCACCATATGGAAGAGTACTCAAAATCCATATAGTGATTGTATTTAATCACCATAACGTTACAGGTAAAATACCAAGACCCGACTACTACTTACAACAGTAAAGAGGAAAAGTGAATAGAGTTGTATTGGAGTGATGGTTTTTGAAGCGTAACGACCCAGTGCTTGTTGTTTGCACACACGATGGTAAGGAAAACTACGAACGTTTTCAGCCGACTGCAGGCACAGAACTCCATTAACTACCTTCCTTCCACGTAACATCTTTTGGTGGATGCAACCTGTGATTATTTTGCGCTTGTGTTTGGGGGCTCATCATCTCAAAACACTTAACTTTGTGCTTGTTCATCATTTAATGGATACGAGTATCGCACTCAAAAAAGAGATGCTTTTGTATTACGAAAGATTAACCTTCATGCGAAATTGGAATCAAGCTTGGGTGATGGTTTCTGTGACTTTCTGCATTTAATTAATCGCGATGAGGCAAAGGGGTAGAGATTGCCTCGCAGAAAATTGGCAACAAGTGGAGAAATGGCATATGGTATACTCGCTGTGCTCTCTGGTAAAGTCAGTCATTAGCCAAGACGAATTTTAACAAGGTTTTCATGTGTTCAGGGGACCAAGAAGTTGACTCATAATTCTGTCTGAGTTTTCTTTTAGTTTAAAGCTGAGTTTAATTTTAAATATTCATATAATATACTTGGAAACTACACATGTACTGACTGGAAATTTGGTGAGCTTTCCAATTCAAATAATGTTCAAATGGACATTGGGTCCATGGACCCTATATCCATTTCTGGAGCACTCAGATGCAACTGGTCCATTGTACTACCAAAGCAAAACCCTCGATTTACTTATTTCAATGGAATTTTCATATCTTTCTAAGATAGCCAGGCAAGCTCTTCAGTGATGAGGAGCCTACAGTACCAGCATTCACCACATCAGAAACTAATGCGTGCTAATATGAACAAATGAAGGGCAATAGCAGAGGAAAATGTTCCGGAATATCATCGCCCTTTCCACAAGCGCTGCAGACTATTATAATGTCGCTTAAGCGTAGCACATTAAGATGCTTTGCGAAGTGGCCTATACGCCAATAAATTGCCTGCAGTCTTTTCAGCTGAGAGACAGTAAGAATGCTGCTGATTTCTTACAGAAGTCTGAAAGCATTCGTTTGTTCAATTTGCATTCTGGAGAGGCATACTGCATACAATTCTGATCATCGTCAATAGAAGTCCTAAACGAGGACCCAGGAAGACGCAACACATGTTCGGATCCTGAGAAATCCTCCTTTGAGCATTGCCTAGCAACCTCATCGGAAATCTTATTTCTCGTGATCCTAGTGTAACCTGGGACCCAGACAGGAGTCAGAGAATACAGCTTTGCTATCGAATTCAGAGTTTTTACATTCACGAAATATTTTAGAAGGGGTTAAGGGTTGAGCAACGTACCTGTTGCTCCTGAAGGCTCCACATGTGGCACCTCCAGAAGAGTCAACAGCTTGTCTGGAAATCTGTTCAGTCAAGAAAAAATTAAATGGGCAATCGGTTCATTTAAACCCTTTAAGGCACCTGGCAGTGATGGTATTTTTCCAGCTCTCATACAGAAAGGTCTGGATTACATCTTGCCTGCCTTGGTAGCTCTATTTAGAACAAGCTTCAACCTGGGATACATTCCACTAACTTGGCGGGAGGTAAATGTTGTGTTTATCCCTAAGATAGGTAACAAACCCAGCGAGCTACCCAAATCCTACCGTCCAATCAGCTTGACATCGTTTTTCTTGAAAACCATGGAAAGACTGCTAGACTTACACATTAGAGGCATTCTTGAAAAGACTATACCTCTTCACTCTAGTCAATTTGCATACAGGAAATGTCGATCTACGGAAGGCGCCCTTCACTATCTCGTTACAGAGATTAAAGCTGCCTACCGCTCCAAAGAAATCGCCCTTTGTGCATTCCTTGATATAGAAGGTGCTTTTGATAACACTGGTTATGAATCCATCACTAGTGCTATGAGACGCAGGGGAATAGACGAACCTACTACCAGATGGGTTAGGAACATGCTCGATAGCCGCATAATAACATCTTCGTCTGGAGAAGTCTCTGTGACGGTCTTCGCGGCCAAAGGCTGCCCCCAAGGCGGCGTCCTCTCGCCTCTCTTATGGTCACTCGTGGTGGACGACTCATTGAACACACTTAATAGTTCAGGTTTCACGACCATGCAGATGATCTAGTGATCATCATTAAAGGCAAACATGATGTGTGTCAACTCATGCATAATGCACTCCTTCTAGTCTCGGACTGGTGTGCTGGGGAGGGCCTTTCGATTAACCCCAGCAAGGCAGTCGTTGTACCGTTTACAAGAAGAAGAACGCTGAATATTGGCTCAGTGACTCTAAACGGCACAACAATCAATTTCTCCGATGAGGTCAAATATCTAGGAATCGTCCTGGATAAGAATCTTAACTGGAACTCCCATATTAAGCATAAAATTGCCAAGGCGACTACTGCCTTGTGGGCCTGTCGCCGTATGTACGGCAAGACCTGGGGTCTGTCTCCAAAGGTCATTTTCTGGTTATACACCACGGTTGTAAGACCCATTCTGACATACGCGTCCGTAGTCTGGTGGACGAAAACCAAAGCGGTCACAACCATTAATAAACTCACAAAACTTCAAAGACTAGCTTGCCTCGGCATCACAGGTACTATGCACACTTGTCCCACAACAGCCATTGAAGCCATAATCGGACTTACTCCGTTACATATATTTATAGAAAAAGTGGCAATACGCAGTGCAGTTAGTCTTAGAAAATCAGATGCTAATAGTACACGGGATCACGTGGATCCCATGGAGCTATTGTCCGACTTCCCCGAGCTAGACATGCTCAGCACGGTCTCCGACTTTACGCCTAAATCACTCTACTTTGGAAGACGGTTTGAGATTGTGATCCCAAGCCGTGATATATGGAATAATGGCGGACCGTCGCTTGATCCAAAAGGTATAGTGTGGTACACCGATGGATCAAAAATGGATTCAGGAGTGTGTATGGACCCAACCATAAAATTTCAAAATCACTCGAAAGAGTCCTAGTGCTAACATTAACCTGCACTCAGGCATCAAAGGTGCCTCTATCCATATACTCACCGATAGCCAAGCGGCGCTCAAAGCACTGATCTCCCATTTAATCAGTTTAAAATCGGTTCTAAGCTGCTTCGACAGCTTACAAAACCTGTGCCGACACAATAAAGTAAAATTGTGGTGGGTACCGGGTCATGTAGGCGTTGACGGCAATGAAACTGCAGACCTGCTAGCTAGGAAGGGCTCCTCTGAGTTGTTCACTGGACCTGAACCCTTCTGCAGGATACCCGATTCCGCCTTCAAACTTACCCTGAACATCTGGGAACGCAACATGTGCATCTCCCACTGGAATAACTCCCAAGGTTTCAGGCAGGCTAAAAGAGCTGTCCAACCCTTCGAAAGACAGGCAGTTGATATCCTAAAATACGGCAGAAATGACATAAGAAGGCTTGTGAGCTTCCTTACCGGTCACTGCCAACTTCTCTACCACCTTAACAAAATCAGAATTTCGGAAGATATCACCTGCCGCCTCAGCCTAGAAGAGGAAGAAACCGCAGAACACATACTATGTGAGTGTGTAGCTCTGTGTAGCACTAGGAGAAGCTTTTTCCTTAAAGAGATCATATCTCCAAAAGATCTTAGGCCCTCCTCCGCAGCCGTAATTATAGGTTTCATAAGGAGAGTAGAAGTACTGCTGCCCTAAAAGTGGACTATGGCACAATAGATCTCCTTGGTCGCAGTGCCTACACGCCATTTAGGCGTGGCCACACACCTGTTTAAAAAAAAAAAGAAAAAAAAAGGGTTGAGCAAAGGCCTTAAGCGCATCCTGACAGCTTCTTATTAAAATATTATTTAAATCCTTTCTCCCCTCGAGGGACATAGAATGTCAACAACGCATGTGCGCCATCTTGTTCGGAGCACTGCAAAGCGTTTGAGCTGATTTCAAATCATTCCCAAAGAGCTTGATTCCTTCTTGACTGTCCTGCGCCTCGTTTGCCTATGTCTGGGCTCAGGCACTGCGACCTATAATATCTATTGTGCTAGCCTAATGGTTAACCAGAAGTAAAACTGAGGCTTTTGATAAAATACAATAGTGTCTTGCGTTCCATGTTCCAGGTATCCGCTGGGCCCATCGGGACCCGCGTTAGATGGAGTAATCGTTTCTTTGCCATCCCTGGGCATTCACAAATAAAGTGTTCTGCTGTTTCTCTTCTTTTTTTTCTCGTAGAGTCTGCAGTTTTATTTTATTCAGATGGTACCTGAGTGCACAATGTCCAGCTAGGTAGCCCGTTAGTGTTCGCAAATCGTCTTTGCTGAGTTCAAGTAGCTTGCCTTCTCTATTTTTGTTGGGGTTGTAACGAAGTGACATGTTTCTCTCTACCGGCCGAGACGAAAGTAAAAGGAAAGCTAGTATACAGTCAGGCATCATGCGTAGGCCGACCCACGACGATAAAAAGATTTGCATACCTTCCGGCACTTGTGCAAATGCCGAAGTCTACCATTAGGTAAGGGAGCGGAGCATTGCATACTCTCAGGCACTTTGCAAGGAATTAGAGCCACGAACAACAACAAAAGACCAGGAGATACAAACAACAACAAAAGACAAGGGAATTTTTAAAATTCACATTTCATTCCTACAGGAATTATGCATAAATAAGAGGATATATGATGCAATTGGCAAAGCTTGTTCAGTGGTAACACCGTGCCAACAGAATCTCCCGAATTCAGCCTCCAAAGTGATACTTTGGTTTTGGTTCCCTTTTGCTTGCCTTCACAATTGTGAGTGAGCACCAAGTTAAAGGTCCACTGCTGACCAGAACCGGCCAAGAGCCGATTAAGTTTCTTCCCTGTTTCTGGGGTTGACATTACCTGATCTTTAGCAGATTTTGACGCTAGTCCTCCTTTGAGCTTACGCTTAAAAATTGCCCCTCGATAAGCAGTCCCTCCCCGACTGCTAGCAAGGCCGTACCCTTGTACGGATTGCCCACGCCTGGCCGTGCCTAGCACGGACAAGCGAGTTAGCTCGGCTCCTCAGCCGGACTGCCAGTTAGCCGGTACCCCTGTACGGACTGCCAGTTAGCCCGTACCCCTGTACGGACTGCCAGTTAGCCCGGCTCCTCAGACAGACTGCCAGTTAGCCGATCCAGCGTGTGGACCGCACGCGCGCCAACTCGACCACGAGACGCTGCGATACCAGAAACCAGCCAAGGAGTGCCGGCCCGAGCCTGAGCTCGAGGTTAAGTCGAGCCGTATCCAGCACCACCGCACTAAGTATTATAAAGCGGTATTAAACATTATTTAAATATTGTTAAGCATAAAAATTGTTAATATAAAACCACCTTGCATTGTTAAAAACTACATTGTAACGATATCTTTAACATCCCCCTAATAAAGTACCTCTTTCCCAAAGTTTTAGGGTATTTCTTTGGGTTGACCCTGGAGCCGGCGAGCTTCACCTCAGCCTTCGACAAAAAAAACCTTTACAGGGTTTATCAACTTGTTCGCTTGTCTAAGGCCCTTTTGGTTGGCCCAGTATTCGGCGAGTCCTTTAGCTTCCCATTGTGTAATTGTGGAGTTGATTACACAGGGTGGTACCCCTAAGTAGGGTTCAGGGCCGATTGGTGGGCGCCCAGCGCCTCTTCTCGCCGGACAGTGTGCTCGTTCGTTCCCCTCAACGGTGCTCTGCCGCGCGCTGAAAGTTTGAACCATTTCATCGCCTTTTTTTTCTCGGTAATGCAGTCTCGGTACACAGGCTAATCGGTGAAGTGGATTTAACGTTTGTCTAGGACGTCCCGCTGTTCTTCCTGCCTGGGAGAGCGGATTTCACTGCATGGCATTTGCAATGGACCCTTCCATATTGTGTTCTTTACAATATATGCACATTTCCCTAGCGAGAAGTGAAACCTTATATTGTCGTCATCCACGAATACTAAACTAGATTTGTAATCAATCTGTGAACGTTATCTATTCGTATGGCCATAGTGTCCATGGACATTATGTCCTTTTGAAACAGCTACATTGTCTAATGGATCTAATATCCGTAAACTTTATCTCATCCCTTAGAGATCTCCGTTTAATGCCAAATGGCCGTAACATTAGGTGAAAGAATCTAGTACCTGACGTGCGCATACTTATGTATGTACAATACTTAGGTATAATGGTACCTTACTTACAGACGGACGGTTCGACTTATCGACTATTATTCAGTCGATTTTGTTTAAAATTAATATCTAAGCAACAGAACGTCATGTTTTGGAAAATTGACAATTTTTGATCGATCGTTCTAATTAGAGTCAGTTGCCCACGCGTTAATTGGTAGAGGTTAGTGAGTGATTGATGAGCTGCTGCAGGTGCACTGTGACCCAAATAGATCTGTTATGCTTCTCAAACTAGGCCTCTAGTCGATGAAATAGTTAACTTAGAACACTTCCTCTAGTTCAACTGCGTTAATGAAACGCAGTGTCTGAATTGGACTCAGCTAAGGTTAGTCCGTTTGTGGTAAAAGAAAGGTTCCCGGATGCTGTCTTCTTTTATGGATTAATGCTTCATACTCCCCACCAAGGGGAACGTGCTGGTGTTTCTTCGAAGTCTCCGCAGAATCTATAATGTTCATTCAGTTCTATGCCCAGTTTCCTGAGATGCTTCTTGAGTGACCCGTTAGCATGAAATGAAGCTGATTTTCACCACGCTTAGGCGGGTTGTGCTTCTGTTCAGATTGTAGTTCTTCAGATCATTGGCCTGCACGTATGGGTAAGTTGCCGACCTTACTAATCGCAATATCTTACTTGCCATAACTTAAATTAATACTCGTATTGTACGTGAATCTGTACTTGGATGATAATGGATTTATTACCAATCCCTCACTATGCCTACTTTTTTCAGATTTTTTCTGTACCCATTAACCGTGAGTCATGGCATTGGGCGCGTTTGGATTAAAAATCCCTTGTTACGTATACCCAGTTATTAGGCAATTTTTAATGATCACGTATGCCAATTGACCATTTAGTATAAAGTAATCTAGTGAGTGCTAGCTAGTGACTTGGTGTCCGAAAGTGGAATATGATAAGTTCTTGTGGAAGTCTTGGTAGGGTTAATATTTTGTACTTGAATGCTTTGTGTAAAGGATTATTAAACGTTGTAATATCCATATCTTGTATCTCATCGCCTTCCATATCTACGGAAGTCATTATCGTTCAATTTCCAGTGCATCTATGGTGTCTTCTTTTCAATTGGCTTCTGATATTCATAAGAACTACTTATGTTGGTATGAGGCAAGAAGCCATTGATTGAACAGAGTTGCTGGATGTCTCAGGTAATAAATATGGCATGTGATTAACGTGTTTCCGTTTTGGCAAGCAACTGCAATTGTTTCGCATTCACGTAATATCACGGTAGTAATAGCATTTCCTTTATTACTTAATTTCATGTTTAAGCTGCACACTAAGCTACAAAGACATTTTATACAAGTTATTATCGAGGAAACAATTATTTCATTGAAATTGTTTTCCACTTTCTATCTTTTCATTCTTAAGAGGCAAAGGTGGGGGCTTGATAATGGTTTGTGTAGAAGACCTTCTAACAATCCTTCCACACGTGAATTATTGATTCCTTACATTTCGAGTTAAAAGTTAAAGCTGGCAGGCAAAGTTGTCCATGCAGATACAAATCAGTAATTTCAAATGAAAAAGAAAAGCTTTGTCATCCCTTCCTATTACTCGGTATGGTAGGTACACTTGCCTTGGCACAGTTGGGGCAGATCAGTATCTTTCAGGGAAAATTAGCATTCGCGCGAAGAAGTTTTGTCTACATTTGTTTTTTTTTTTTTTGGTATAGGAAACGCCCGACTGGAGCACTCAGACACAACTAGTCTATTGTACGAGTACTCGTAGAGAGCAAAACCCTAGCCCAAATACGTCGACCCTTCTACAGGTCTCCGGCCTCCGTTACATTTGTTGTCTATCGACTTCGAGAAGGCTTTCGACAGCTTGAATCGAGATGCTAACTGGTGGGCCTTGCGCAGGAGAACTATCCCAGAAAAATTTAGCTATTATCATGGCTACATACGAGGGCGGTAAGTGTCAGGTTTTACACATTGGTAAGGTGTCGGAGGATTTTGAAGTCCAAAGTGGAGTACGTCAAGGGTGCATACTGTCGCCACTATTGTTCTTGGTGGTTATCAGCGATGCACTCCGTGTAGCACTGACGGAAGGCAACTATGGAATTCGCTGGACTATGACATCTTAACTTAACCACGTAGATTACGCTAACGATGTTTGTCTACTTTCACATCGGATAATGGATCTTCATTTAATGGAGCTGAGGCAAACAAAGTGGGGCTAAAAATAAACACAGCCAAAACAAAAGTCCCGGGCACTTCTAATACCCGCGCTCAACTTAACATTGCCGGACAGGAAGTCGAGAAAGTTGATAACTTTATGATATGCGCAGCAGAATCGGGAAGGCTAAAGCTGTGTTCGAAATGCTATTCACAATCCGGAGAAGCAATTTTATCTACTTAAGAACCAAGCTGCGAATGTTCCACTCCAACGTAGAATCGGTGCTGCTTTATGGGTGTAGTACTTGGAAGGTGGACACCATTAACACACACAAGCTGCAAGTCTTCGTAAACAAATGTTTAAGGATCATCTTGAGGATTTTTTTTTTTGCCTAACCGCATCTCCAACGAACAACTTTATCTGAGAACGGGCCAAGAATCTATAAGCATTACTATACGAAGGAGAAAATGGCATTGGATTGGACAACTTTACTGCGAAGTACGCCATGCAGTGGAATCCGCGCACCCAGGCAAGCAGAATAGCGGGACGCCCTAGGCAAACGTGGCGCAGAACAGTTGAGGAGGAATCGAGCTCTTTAGGAATGAGTTGGAGGCAGCTCAAACGGGTTGCAGAACTCTGAACAAGATGGCGGACAGGCGTGATTGACGCCTATGCCCCCGAGGGGTTAAATGATCTAAATGAAATTAATTCCACCTGTTCTTCACAACAGAGTTCATATCATAGCCAGTAGGATCGCATAAGTTTTCACTTGGCAAACAGACGTATATTTGCCTAACGAGAAGTGAAGGCAGCAGCAGACCCTTGACCAGTCCTGAACATGAGAAAATCGACTTGGAATTTGGGCAACAACCGAAGTATTGGTGTCAATGCGTCAGACGACATATCCACGAGACTGGAGTCGTGAGATAACACTTTGTGCGCAGTGGTGCGGTTTTCGAACCATGGTCTTGTAAAGAATTCTTTATTTTTCTTAGTTTGTCAATTAAATGAAGTAAATAACTAAACGTATGCCAAAATTTCGTGTAATTTCTTTGATCTTGAAGGAGTGCCCAGGAAAGAGTTAACCCAGTCTTGTTAAAGTGGGCGGTGTCATCTATTTATGTTCTTTGATTTTACAAGAAAAACGCCCCCAAAATTTGTGTATTTCTATATTCTAGTATCGCATGTGGTCGAAATTCGACCGAGAGGAAATAAACAAACAGCGAGAGAAACAACGCTATGTATTTATTTACATAACAAATACAGCCATGCACGTTATCAAAATGCTTTCATTTGATTGATTAAAGTGTTTTTTATGGGGAAATCATGTGTGCATGTTCACTTTTTACATTTTACTTACACATTTTACCTGACTCAAAGGTAACACACGCACATAATTTTTATTTTCTGCATATCTATGGCACAGTACCCTTCGAATGATATAAGGTTGATCCTCCTCCTTTTATAAAAAATACTAAAAAAACGTACGATAAGTTTCGTGTTTACGTATTAATATATAAGATATAAGATGTATGGTGGAGAAAGTGAAATAGGTGGCATACGGTCTTCGTATTCTTGTTATGTAGTTTCTCTTGTGGTGTCTTGTACTAAAACGGTTTCGGAAATGCACATCCTTTAAATTAATTTGAAATTATAAAGACCAACCATTTACACCTTTACATCGGCACTTAACGGTGCCTTGACTGTGGCGTGCCCTAACCGCGCTCCTCGAGGTAAGAAGAAACCACCTTGATGGAATGCAAATCACAGTACTCTTAGAAAGGACAGCAGACTCCTCTTTAATATTGCTAAAAGCTCTCGCGAGACGGCCGACTGGGACACCTACAAACTGTCTCTCAGGAAATATAAAATCTCACTAAGGAAAGAGCAACGACGCTCCTGCAGACTTTTCTGCGACAGTATTGAAGAATCCAAGGAAGCCTCTAGGTTGCGGAAAATCCTCTCAAAAAGCCCTTCAACACCTAGCTACCTCTTACATCCAGATGGTCACTGGACCACCTCTGCTAAGGAATCCATTGACATCCTACTGGATACTCACTTCCCTGGTAGCTCCCCTGTTGCTGTTTCAATATCGGGTACTACCCGTACTTGCTCTCTACCGTGCAGCAGCTCCCTGGTTATAGTAACTACAGAAAAGATCCGCTGGACCATGCGCAGCTTCAAGCCCTTCAAGTCCCCAGGACCTGACGGCATTATTCCTGCTGAATTTCAAAAATGTGAGGACATTATGCTTCCATGGCTCAAGGTCATCTTATCTTAATCTGGTCTACATCCCCAAGGCGTGGGCCGAAGTTGAAGTTGTCTTCATTCCTAAGGCAGGTAAGAGCTCGCATGTGGAACCAAAGGATCTCCGACCTATCAGTCTATCGTCCTTTCTACTGAAAACTCTGGAAAGGCTGACTGATATTCACCTCCGTCAGAGCATTAGCCCGTCTTTGCTCTCGCCGTTCCAACATGCGTACTGCAAAGGCAAATCCGTTGAAACAGCCTTACACTCGCTTGTGCGCATCATTGAAAAATCTCTGAGCATCAAAGAATATACCATGGTGGTTTTCCTTGACATTGAGGGAGCTTTTAACAATGTCAAACCAAAGGCAATCACAAACGCACTTGCAAATCTGAAGGTGGATACTTCGCTCGGAGTGTTGATCAATCAATTGCTAACACGCAGGATTATCAACACACAGCTGGATGGAGCATCGGCCAGAAGACTTGCCTGCTGTGGAACACCCCAAGGTGGTGTTTTGTCCCCCCTCCTGTGGAATCTTGTAGTGAATGAGCTACTAGTGGACCTGGACAGGTCAGGCTGTAGAGTGATTGCCTATGCTGATGACATTGCGATTGCTGCGTTTGGCAAGCACGGCTCACTCGGTGGGCCTGCAATTGTGGATTGGGGGTTAACCCTCATAAAACAGAACTTGTACTCTTCACAAGGAAATATAAAGTTCCCAAGACAGACTGCTGCCAGTGCGGCTATTCGTCTTAAAGCCTCTTCTCAGTGGTCTAGTTATCACATTGGCCACTCCTCGATCCTTGATCTTCTCAACTCCACATATGAAAACACGGACTACACCCCACCGAAACTGAGATTTGACCGACACTTCCGTACGAGTATCCCTGAACCGGATGAGTGGTATGGCTCTCCCCCTGGTGATGGAAATTCGGTGCACTTCTACACAGATGGCTCTAAGACCGAAGGTGGGGTGGGCTGTGGTGTGTTCTCCGATAAGCTCAACCTGAGCATCTCGTTCCGCCTCCCTGATCATTGTAGCGTTTTTCAGGCGGAAATCATGGCGATTAAGGAAGCCCTGTCTTGGCTGAAATGTAATGTACTATCTGTCAGCGTTATTAGCATTTTCACTGACAGTCAAGCGGCTATCAACTCCCTGGAATCGTGCTCCTTTACTTCAAAGACCGTCTTAGACTGCCGTTTGTCTCTTACAGAGATGACAGAGCAGTTCAACATTCACCTATGCTGGGTGCCAGGTCACAAAGACATTCCAGGAAACTGTAGGGCGGATGAGCTCGCTAGACAGGGTACTACTCTAAGGATTCTGCCAGATAGGCAACCCCTAGGTATGCCCCTCGCTACATGTAAGCATCTACTGAAGCTGAACGCTATTAGCAAGACCAACCTTAGGTGGGATAGTGGCTCTACGTGTCACATTTCGAGGCAGATCTGGCCTAAGCTGGACCAGAAACGTAGTGCCGAGTTGGTTAAACTAAAGCGATCACAGATCAGCTGCGTTATCGGTGTCATCACCGGACACTGTCTAATCGGCCAAAAGACTTGGCCTCTTTTCCAATGACTTCGGCAGGAGCTGTAGGGACGAGGAGGAGGAGGAAACCATTCTCCACTTCCTATGCACATATCCTGCTCTATCACGCAAAAGAATGCTCTATCTAGGAGCTCCCTTCCTTGACGACCTCAGCGATTTGGCGTCCTTAGACGTCACGAACATCCATCGCTTCATCAAAAGCTCCGGTTGGTTTTCACCACTCAGGGGAGTGGTCTAATGGTAGATCCTTGGCATCACAATGGACCTTTACTGGTCTAAGTGTGTCTGCATTTTGGTGCAGACAGCCAATCTAACCTAACCTAACCTAACCATTGTACACCGTTCAACGAAAATACCCTTTACTAACACTACTGTGTTCAAGGACAAAAGTTTGATTTATTTATCGATTGATTTTGATTTATTATTCTCGGTTTACGAGTAGAATCTATTAATAAAATTATAACAAGGGTCGTCTATGGTCGGGTATCACGCAAAAACTAATTGACAGATTTTATTAAAACTTTGCCATTCTATACCGTAGAGGCTTGGTCTCAATCATCATTTAGAATGATCACGAAATTCGTCAAAGGAATTAAGATATTAAAATAAATAAACACAGGCATTATAAAACTATACACTCGGAAAGTTTGATAAGTACTAATTTTTTTGTGTACTTGTGTGTACAGTATTAAATAAATAAACACATGGACCTATTTCCAATGGAAACTATAGATTGCTGATTGCTCATCAAGCTACAAGACCAGAAAATTGACTCTTTGCAGTAGTGTTCATACAAGTTTTCGCAATTGATCTTGATTAATATATTTCATGAGAAATAAATAAATCCCCGTGCAGGGACGGGTTAAGAATATCACTGCAGCGGAAATCGGGCGCGTTTCTTGGACGTTAGGACAAAAGATTACAAGATGTTCTACTACGGAACGGAAAAGGCTAGAAACGGAATCGGTATCATCCTTACGGCAGAGCTACTTGGTAACGTCTTGAGCGTTTCGAAGTCCAGCGACCGTTTGATGTCTCTCAAACTAGAAATACAAGCAGAGGTGTGGAATATTGTCATATGCTCCCCAAAATGGGTGCAATCAGGGAAATAAAGATGCATTTTGGGTAGATTTCCACTCCTTAAGAAGATCCCAAAGAAAGAGTTTCTGTTTGTTGGAGGAGATTTGAATGGTCATGTCGGGAAGTCAAACGAAGACTATGAAGACTGCCATGGAGGACTAAGATATGGCACCAGGAATCTTCCTGGTGAAGACATCCTAAGCATGTGCAAATCACACGGTCTTATCGTGTTGAATACCATGTTCATCAAACAAAGCCGACACCTGATCACTTACAGCAGTGGTGGAGATGAAACTCACATTGACTACCATTTGGTAGCCAGTTTCATGAAGCCTCGGGTAAAAGATTGCAAAGTGATCCTGGGAGAGGCAATCGCTCGGCAACACCGTCTCCTGCTAACAGAAATTTTTATGAAAACACCGAAGAACAGCAAACAAACAAGGGGCTCTGAGAAAATCAAGTGGTACAATCTGGACAAGGAAAAAGGCGAGGCTTTTTGTTTTCGTAATGAAAAATTACCTCTCTCACACCATCAACGGAGCTGAGGATGAAGAGTGCAGAGCACAAAATATGTGGGATTCCCTACAGCGAACTTGCTTAAAGAAGGCCAAATCACTGCTAGGAGCTTCAAAAGGCCACCACCAACACGCCAAAGAAACATGGTGGTGGAGTGATGAAGCTAAGAAGGTGATAAATGAGAAGAAAGCGGCTTTCAAAGCTTGTTCAAAGTGCCCTCTAATAATAGTGACGAAAAAGCTCACCTCGAAATGGAAAACAGATGTTGCAAGAAAAAAGCGAAGAAAAAGTGCGCCCAGCTTCAAGCAGAGAGTACGGAGGGCCTGTATCGGGAGCTGGAGAAAATATCTTCCCCGGTTGTTGATGCAAACCAGGCTATCCAGGAGCTGCGAAGACACAATATGAACAAGGGCGCAACCATCTTCAAAATAGCCGCCCAAAGAAGAAGGAATGCTCAGGAGATTCGTTCACCAAAGGTTATTAACAATGCTGATGGCCAGCTACTTGTGGATGACGAGAAAATTCTGCAGAGGTGGCGGCAGTTTTGTGAAAAACTTTTAAATGAACAGTTTTCCCGGCTATACTTTCCAAGAGCCACCCCTAACTGTGAAGAAATACCCGATATTACAGTCCAAGGCGGTCAAATACTCCAAAAAACGAAAAGCGGATGGGCCAGACCAGATGCCCTCTGAGTTCTGGAAAAAGATGGGAGACGTCTGGTTCAGATGGCTCAGAATTCTCATCTCCAAATTTGTGAGAGGTGACCCAATGCCGAATCAATGGAGGGAAAGTTACCTTCTCCCTGTATACAAAGAGAAGGGTGATACGCGAAACTGTGATAACTACCGTTCGATCAAGCTGATGTCACACACCATGAAGATCGTTGAGCGGATATTAGGTGGCCGACTGCGAAAAATAATACGGCTATCTGATGATGAGTGCGGGTTTGTCGGGGGTAAATCAACCACAGATGCAACCCAAAGTATAAGGATCATAATGGAAAAACATGGTAATTCCTTAAGGGATTTGCATATTGTATTGGTTGACTTTGAAAAGGCATTCGACAGACAACCACGAGATCTGATATGGGTGGCGCTAAGACATCGAGGAGTTCCAGAAACCTATGTACAGATGATCATGGACATGTACGAATGAGCAAAGACAAGAGTAAGATGCCCCGCTGGAGTAACCGAAGAGTTCCCAATCAAAGTCGAGGTGCACCAGGGAAGCGTTTTAAGTCCTTTGCTCTTTATTACAGCCCTTGATTATCTGCTTGAAGGTAAAGTGATGGACCCCAAGGTACATCAGTTATTCTTTGCTGACGATGGAGCCATCATAAGTGAGGATCCTACACGACTGCAACGAGCACTTGAGTGTGGGTGGACGCTCTGGAGGGAAATGAGTATTGCATTAGTTCAAAAAAGACAGAGTACTTGTGCTGCCCGCTCTCTGATCCACTCAGGCCTATTCCAGACATTTATTTGAATGGAACAGTGCTTCCCAAGTGCGAAAAGTTCAAATATCTGGGATCTATGATCAATAGCAAAGCAACTTGTGATGACGACATCAATCATCGTGTAAGCGTAGGGTGGATGAAGTGGCGAGAAATTTCTGCTATCTTCTGACAGAAAAATGCCACCTAAGTTGAAAGGAAGGCTCTACACCACAGTTGTGTGTCCGGCGCTCACATACAGTTCACAATGTTGGACGATGTACAAAACGTATGAGAGTAAATTAACGGCAGTTGAGATGAAGATGCTTCGCATGACAGCAGGAGTGACAAAGCTTGTTCGAATAAGAAATTCGAAGATCCGTGGAAGCTTTCACATCAAGGAAACCATCGTACAAAAAATAGAGCGCGACCGGCTCAGCTGGTATTGCCACGTTCAAAGAAGAGATCATTTGAACCCCGTTAAAAAGGCAATATCAATGCACGTTCCAAAGACATATAAGGCCTATAAACGCCTGGATCAGACAAATGCGACGACATCGGCATTTCATTGGCCTCAGTAACCGAGTGAACCAAAATGGGCGGATCAGTAGAAATGCGGTGAAGTGGGAGGTTTATGATCCCTTATTTTCGGATCATAACCTCGCTGATAAAAGGAAGAAGAAGAAGAAGAAGATGAGAAATAAATAAATGCTTGCTGATGTCAGGATTTGAACCATGAACCACTACACCATCGTCACTTCTCAAAAACTTTAAAAATGGAAGACAATAACGAGATTGGACTGTAGTTACTTTTTCTATTTGTTTTCCTTCTTAAAAAGAGGAATAACAATGACGCATTTCAGTTCTTAGGGAAAGAGTCCAAACACGATACTTAAACTAAAAAGATGAGCCGAAGTATCAACGATATTAATGGCAAGTTTCTTCAATATAATCTTAGAAGCACCATCGCTACTACAGGAATTCGAGTTGTATAAAGAAAGAATAGTTTTTCAACCTTTTTAGTTAATAATAGTATTTTTTATTAGTGATTATAAATTACACACAATTAGAGATTGCTTTTTAAGCATATTTATTAGATGTTCTACTCTAAATTATTTGACTTCGATGATAGGTAAGATTCGGACAATCGCATTCTTATTGAACTTCTTTGTTGACTGAATCAAATAAATCGTTTTTATGATCAGTCGCATTCGGCCGGGATTCGTAGTTGCATATAGTCACTCCGTGGAAATGTGCTTCGCTAAATTCACCTCGGAGACCTGCAAAGAAAAATTTATATATTTTAAAGGTCTTTGAAAATTCATGAGATAATGGGGTTGCAAACGGTTGGTGGACATTCGTAATGTCAACTGCGTTGCTATTAGGAGCTTTGTTTTTGAGACCAAGGCTTGACGCAATCCAAAAATTAAGTGATTCTGTACAAAAAATTGGAATCGGGATTTTGTGTGGTTTTCAAATTTAAATCGCTTGTTAGCTTGTTATACTTTGAAGTCGCCCTAACGCCCCAGGCAATAGAAAGTGTGTTTAATTTAAACATAGAACAATGTTTCTCAAAGTACTGGCTAGACTCAAGGCTGTAGCAAGAGATCTAGAGTTTAAAACAAAAATTGTCAGAGAAGGAGGGAAAGCAATTTAAAACAATGATATTCCAACAGATCTTTGCAAGTTGCTGAGTCTTTTGAACTTTAGGACGCCTCCCACAACCTAGCAATATACAATTTTGCACACTTGTAGTTGATACTAAAAAGAAAAAACTAATGTAAATATAATTTTGATTTTCATAGTACAGAGTGGCATGACTCGACAGTCTGATGGAAGGGACTCGAGCACGGTCGGTCTATGACAAGAGGAGATTTCTCTGATCAAGCTAAGTCACAGTGACAGACACACAGGTCGTCATTGCCTTTTTTTGCGTCGGAAGGCTGGAATCTTTTCAGATGAAACTGAGCTTGTACTCAGTAACAGCGTGTGTCCACCTCCCCTTCTACCCCTGGTCCACGCGGCACTGCAGTCAAGCATTTCATCGCTAAGGAGGACTTTAACTTCAGGTACTCGGCTCATTCGTATTGGCAGCCACTGCGTTTCGTTGACGCTCCTGTCTTTCTTACTCCTTCAAAATAGTTGCCAGTGTCGCTAGCTGCTTCACAGGCATAGCTCAATCTACCTGACGATGTTATATGGGTCGAAACCCAGTTTGCTCGCCAGCAGGTGCTGTCGACAATGGAACATTATCAGGGTTATCGTGAATAAATTTTCCCTCGGAATTTTTCCCCCGAACAAAAAATAGGTATCTTCAAAAAAGAGGAAATAATTCCACGGAAAAGAAATAGGTATCATGAATGACAATTCAGGAGAATTGCTAAAGAAGACGTTATAGGTGATTTACGCGATAGAGGTTATAACATTCTCGACGCCGTGAACCTTTTAAAAAAGGAGAGAAAACGACCCGAGCGTGGTGAAGAACCTATAGTGAAACGTAAACTTCCGCTTTTTGTGCTGTCATTCGATAAAACGGAGAGCCAGGAAAAGATATATAACATTCGTACAATCATGAGTATGGTCGTTAAAATTGAGCCGCTACTTGTCAACACGAAGACCATCCCTCAATGTAAGCGTTGCCAAGAGTTTAACCATACACAGGCGTACTGTCGGAAAGAGCTGCGCTGCGTTAAGTGCGCTGGAAAACACTCTTCGGAAAATTGCAGTTTGAGCAAAAATGAAAAAGCAACTTGCGTTAACTGCAAAGGAAGGCACCCAGCAAATTATCGCGGTTGCGAAGTCGCTAAGGAATTACAGATGCGACGGAAAAAATCTACAACGCCGATTGAACGGGGAACAAAATCAGTCGATCGGGCTCCTAAGTCCATAGAACGTATTGCTAAGCAGACTGAGCGGGCTCGTAAACCAATTGTTCAAACTACTAAGCCGACTGAAAGGACGCTTGAATCAGCAGGGCAGACTCTTACAACAGTCAACCAGCCTTCTGAGCCGATTTAACGTACGTCAAAGTCGTCCACTAAAAAGGCTGAACGAAAAATAACCTCGGATAAGCCAGCGAACCCCGTACGTCTGACGTATTCTCAGGCTGCAGTCAAAGCAACCAAACGAAACGACTCACCCTCTGATCCGTTGAATGAAATTCTGAACTGCATCTACGCTAAGTTCGAGGAACAATGTGAAGTTAACAAACGGATTCTCGAACGTCTTAGTAACGTCGAAAGCTTTTGTATGGCTAACCTTATATCTAAATCTAAGTAAATATGGACGCTTTGCTTAAAATAGTAACATGGAATGCAAATGGACTCTTACAAAAATCTAACGAATTAGAAATGTTTCTAATAAGAGAAAATATCGACATATGTTTGATCTCCGAAACCCATCTAACAAGGGAGTCGCAAATAAAGATAAGAGGCTACGCTGGTTATCACGCCTACCATGCTTCTGATAGAGCGCGGGGCGGTTCGTCCTTATTCATTAAAACTAACATCGAGCATTCGGCCGATATAAGCATAGAGCTGGAAAAACTGCAGTTGTGCGCGGTAAGGGTTAAAAATAAACACCTGAGCTACAATATAGCATCTGTTTACTGTCCGCCGCGATACTTACTTACTTAGATGGCGCTACAGTCCGGGGTGGACCTGGGTCTCAACCAACAAACCTCTCCAGCCAGCACGGTTACGAGCCAGCTGCCTCCAGTTGCGCACGCCAAGTTGGTTGAGGTCCCCCTCCACTTGTTTGCGCAACCTACCACGAGGTCGTCCTCTACTGCGCCGTCCGTCCGGGTTGGATTCGAAGACTTTCTTAGCGGGAAGGTTGGGCTCCATCCGCTCTAAATGACCCAGCCATCTTAGTCGCTGTATGTGAACTCTTCTGGCTAAGTCGATGTCCTTGTACAGGCCGTATAGTTCGGCATTGTACCTTCTCCTCCACTCACCGTCTATGCAGACGGGACCAAAGATCGCTCGAAGAACTTTTCTCTCGAAATAACCAAGGGCATCCTCATCCGGTTTTTTCAAAGCCCATGCCTCTGCGCCATACAGCAGGACTGGGATGATTAATGTCTTATAAAGAGTTACCTTAGTAGTTCGAGATAGGGCTTTGCTACTCAATTGCCGTTTTAGCCCATAGAAACAACGATTGGCAAGAGTAATTCTCCGTGTGATCTCTCCACTCATGTCATTTGCGGAGCTGACCATAGAGCCTAGGTAGACAAAATCCTTTACTACCTCAAAATTGTATCTGTCTATTGTGGCGTTCTGCCCAAGACGCCGATGTTGGGTGTCCTTTTTTGTAGACAGCATATATTTTGTTTTGCTTTCATTGACCGCTAGACCCATCTTTGCTGCCTCGATCTCAATACTCGTAAATGCCCCATTGACGGCCCGCTGAGTTCTTCCGATTATGTCAATGTCATCGGCATAAGCGAGTAGTTGTACAGACTTGAAGAAGATTGTACCTCCGGGGTTGGCTTGTGAGTTTCGTACAATTCTCTCAAGTATTATGTTAAAGAGATCGCATGATAGCGCGTCGCCTTGTCTAAGACCTTTCCTGACATCGAACGGTTCGGTGATGTTCTTACCGACTTTGATGGAGCAGCGAGAGTCCTCCATCGTCATTCTGCACAAACGGACAAGCTTGGCAGGGATGCCGAGACTATACATGGCTCTGTATAACTCGTCTCTATACACGCTATCATAGGCAACTTTGAAATCGATGAAAAGGTGGTGCGTATCGATTTTATATTCATGGGTTTTTTCCAAGATCTGCCGTAGTGTGAATATTTGGTCAACGGTGGACTTTCCAGGCCTGAAACCGCACTGATAAGGACCTATCAGGTTGTTGACGATCGGTTTTAGGCGTTCACATAGTACGGCAGACAGGATCTTATATGCGATATTTAGGAGACTTGTACCTCTGTAGTTGGCGCAGTTCAGAGGGTCTCCTTTCTTCAGGATCGGGCAAACGATGCTGAGGTTCCATTCATCGGGCATACTTTCGTCCGACCAGATTTTACAGATGAGCTGGTGCATGCTCCTTACCAACTCATCTCCTCCTGCCTTGAAAACTTCAGCGGCAAGGCCGTCGGCTCCAGCAGCTTTGTTGGACTTGAGTTTAGATATCGCTGTCCTCACTTCATTATGATCGGGTTGACGGGAATTTTGACTGCCATCGTCACTGTTGAATGGCTCATTCTGCCTGACAGCGGAATATTGATCATCATCCTTCCATATCCTCAGCACCGACTGCGATTCTACTACTATGTTGCCATTTTCGTCCCTGCAGGGTTCTGTTCTGGCTTTGAAAACCTGGCATGTTCTTTTTACCCTTTGATAAAATTTTCGAACATTATTCCTGCAATAAAGTCTCTCAATCTCCTCGATCGAGCGCTTCTCATGCTCTTTTTTCTTCTTTCTGAGAAGTCGATGTTCCTCTTTTCTCCTGCGCACGTAGAGCTCGTAAGCAGCTCTAGTCCTTCTATGCAGCGCCGCTTTGTACGCCTCTTGTTTTGCTGCATGTGCTTGCCGGCATTCCTCATCAAACCACGGGTTTCGTTGTGGTGGGCGAGAGAAACCCAGTACATCAGAGGCGGCATCTCTGATGGCTTTTTGGCAACGCTGCCACTGGTCTTCCGCATTTGCTGCTGGCGGCATAGGACTAAGATTGAGATTAGAAGAAACACGATCGGCAAAGGTTCTGGCGGTCTCTTGCGATTGTAGCTTTTCGACGTAAAATTTCCTCACAGCATTTCGTTGATTTCGCTCCGTTGTGGATATCCGCATCCGTACCTTGGCTACAACTAGGTAGTGATCCGAGTCCACGTTGGCTCCTCGGAAGGTCCGGACACCCAGAATACTGGAAGAGTGCCTTGCGTCGATCGCAATGTGATCGATTTGGTTGACGATTTTTCGATCAAAGGAGAGCCATGTTCCTTTGTGAATATCGAGACGTGGGAACCGCGTACTAGCTACAACAAAGTTTCGCCCCGCCGCAAAGTCGATTAGCCTGAGTCCGTTGCCGGAAGTGTTGTCGTGCAGGCTGTGCTTTCCGACCACGCTACTAAAGACTTCCTCTCTTCCTAGCTTTGCGTTAAAGTCGCCTAGGATAATTTTAACGTCGTGGCTAGGGCATTGCTCATACGTCTTGTCCAAGAGCTGGTAGAAGTCATCCTTTGTCGCGTCGTCCTTCTCCTCGTGAGGGGCGTGAACGCATATTAGGCTAATGTTGGCAAATTTAGCCTTGATACGGATAGTCATGAGGCGCTCGTTCACATGCCGGAAACTCAAGACTTCTTGCCTAAGTCTGTCTCCAATGACAAATCCGCACCCGAATAGACATTAGTCATTTAAAACACCTTGTGAACTAGAGGACGAAATTGATCGTTTCGTGGAAGCAATTCAAAGAGCGGCATGGAGAACCACTCCTTCTACAAGCTATAAGATCAACCGCAACGAAAAGTATCCCAGAGAAATCACTGAACTGGTGAGGGAGAAACGAAAAGCACGAAAGAAATGGCAAAGCACGCGTGCACCGCAGCATAAAACGGTCCTTAGCCGACTATGCAATCGCCTTAAAGATAGTATTCGCGAATTTAAAAGCAAAAAGATAGCGACCTATCTTGAAAATCTCTCCGGTGAAAGAAAATCAAATTATTCGCTTTGGAAATCACTAAAAGGCGTCCGGAAACCTCAAATGCAAGCACCACCAATTCGCAAAAACGATGGAAACTGGGCCAAGAGCGACAAAGAAAAGGCAGAACTTTTTGCCTTGCACTTAGAAGAAACGTTTAAGCCGTTCGACGGCCCTTCGTTAACGCCCGACTCCCCAGTCACAACATCTGACAACTTTAAAGTAAAAAAAGTTGCATTGATTGAACTGAGGGAAGTGATTAAAAATTTAAAGACAAAAAAAGCTCCGGGTTACGACTTGATAACGGCGCAGGTAGTCAAGGAATTGCCGAATAAAGCTATTGTCAAACTGCTCTATTTGATCAACGCTTCGTTCAGATTGCTTTATGTTCCGAGGCAATGGAAAGTCGCCGAGATTATAATAGTCCCGAAACCAGGCAAACCGCTAAATGAGAAGAAATCATATCGGCCTATTTCCCTATTGCCGGTTATCTCAAAAATATTTGAAAAACTTCTTTCCAAACGTCTACAGCCCGTAATCGACAAAAGACGTCTCATTCCTGACCATCAGTTTGGATTTAGAAATAAACATTCTACAATTGACCAAGTCCATAAAATAACTGACGTGATTGAGAAAGCTCTGGAAGAAAAAAAGATTTGCTGTGGTGTATTTCTTGACGTCTCACAAGCTTTCGATAAGGTTTGGCACGAAAGCTTGGAGTATAAATTGCAACGACTACTGCCACGGCAACTCTTTCTAATCCTACTATCGTATCTCACCGAGAGACTCTTTCATGTTAAGCACGGAAATGATTACTCTGACTTCAAGGAGATTGCGGCCGGAGTTCCACAAGAAAGTGTCCTTGGCCCGCTTCTACAGGGTGTCCGCCGGGAACGTATACTACTTTGTTTTGCCGCCATTTTGGTAAACATTAGTCTTGACAGTTCATATTTGGCAGTCGTGAAGTAGACACGTGGCAAATTTATTATGGAAAAATATTCGATAAACCAACGTGTTTTAATCGTTAAAACATTTTATCAAAATCAATCATCGATTACTGTGACGATGAGAAAGTTACGTGAAATTTTTGGGAGAAACAACGTGCCAACAAAACGCACTATTTATCGTGTAGTGAATGATTTCGAAGAAAGAGGGTCTGTAGGTGATAGGCCCAAGCATGGGCCACAACGTACTGCAAGATCGGCTGAAAACATTACTGCTGTTCAAGGAAGTGTTCAAAACAATCAATCAACCTCAATTCGACGCCGTGCTCAGGAGCTTGGTCTTCAAAGAACAACTTTGGCCACAATTTTGCACAAGGATTTGCATTTGTTTCCATTTAAGATTCAGTTGACACAAGAGCTTCTTCAAGAAGACCACTGATTAACATGTGGTATCAACAAGACGGTGCCACATCGCATACAGCCAGGATTACAATGGAATTACTGCGAGACCTCTTTCCACAACAAGTTATTTCAAAAAATGGTGATGTTGATTGGCCTCCACGGTCGCCTGATTTGACTGCTCCTGACTTCTTTTTGTGGGGATATCTGAAAAGCAAGGTTTATGCAAACAAACCAGAAACGCTTGAGCAACTCAAACAAAATATTCGTGATGAAATTAATGAAATACCGCGTGAAATGTGAGAATGTAATGAAAAATGTGCTCAAAAGGGCTCGCATTTGTGAGACTAGCAGAGGCGGACATTTACCTGATATTGTATTCCATACATAATTGCCGACATTAAATAAAACATTTATCAATATAAGATCCATTCTCTTTCATTTAATCAAAAATTATAAACAAACAAAGAAGTATACCTTCCCGGCGGACACCCGGCATATGTACTCTACACGCGTGATATCCCGCAGGAAAGAAACTGCGTCGTCGCCACGTTTGCGGACGATACGGCGATATTGACCACGGGCGAAACTATTGAAGCAGCAACTGGAAAGCTGCAACATGCTATTAATAAAGTCCACGCTTGGACGAATTCTTGGCGTATTGTGCTGAACGAAAGCAAATCTACTCACGTCCACTTTACCTATAAAAAAGTGGATAGATTACCTCTATATCTTAACTCGGCTCAAATACCGTACGCGAACGAAGCAAAATATCTAGGAATGACTCTAGATATTAAGCTTAAATGGAAATCGCGCGTAAAAAAGAAACGCGACGAGCTAGAAAACAAATACCGACAAATGTACTGGCTACTCGGAAAACATTCGAAGTTGAGCCTACATAACAAACTGCTTATCTATAAGCAAGTGCTAAAGCCTGTGTGGACGTATGGTATACAACTATGGGGTTGTACCAAAAAAAGCAATAGAAACATCATACAAACTTTTGAAAATAAAGTTCTTAGAACAATCGTCAACGCACCGTGGTATGTACGTAACGAAGCTATTCATCGAGATCTGGGAATTCCCTGCGTCGTCGAAGAGATAACAAAATTTGCGCGTAAACACAAAGATCGTGTTCACGGCCATTGTAACCGTACCGTCATTCAACTACTTGACGCGAATAATGAAATTCGTCGTCTGCAAATGATAAAACCTTTTGACCTCGCGTCATAGTATATGCCGGTCGCGAAATAGGCAGGAACTTTCATTGGAATTTAACCTGCCTAAAGTTCTACATTTCTTTTAACTTCGTACGAACATTTTTTTTTCCAAAAATCACGTGTATCGAAGCGAAAATAAAACTGCTGGATAAGCGTCGGCTTAGTTGTAGTATTACTTTTGAAGAGAGGTGATTTTTTAGTGAGTAAAAATCTCACACTACCATAAGCACGCTCGGTCGGGCCTTATGGTGTCTTTAGAAGATTTTTCACCTACTCTCGGCAAAAAAAAAAAAAGGAGAATTTTCAACGCAATCGCGATATTTAATTTTTCCCCGATGAATTTTTTCCCTATTTTTTAAGGTATCTAATATTTGTTCGGGGGAAAAATTCGGAGGGAAAATTTATTCGCGATAACCCTGTATGTGTTTCGCATCCTCCATTTCTTCCGTGCGCGTTGGGCAATAGGGGTTGTCGTCGTCGAGAACCTATGTAGGTAGGCTCTGAAGCAACCATGGCTAGTAAGAATCTGGGTTAGGTAGAAATTCAGTTCCGTAGGCTTCCTATTAACCCAAGCGTTTATATTGGGAATCAATCTCTACGCGTACCTGTGTTTATCAGAGTGATACCATCTCTCCTGCTGTTCTCATAGACTTGTCCTCGGTGGTACCTCAGTAAAACTTCGACTGTTGGCACGGTATTTCTGTTGGGCTCCTTTAGCCACTACAAATGCGTCGTAGGAGGTTGTTCGGAAGGCCTGTCTTCCTTCTGTACGACTCTAATTGCTGTATTTGCGAGCCGTAGAGCATTATCGATTCCACAATTCTTGCTAAGAGCAGTCTCTTCTCGTGCTTTGGTCCGCCGATATTTGCCATAATCCTTGCCATGAGACTACATGGGTCGGAAGGCCAAGTAAGCTCTCGGGAAGCATACTAGGACCTCTTATCTTCAGATCCAATGCGGATTCTTAGATTTCTGAGCGCAACTAATCTGAACAAGGTGATTTGACCTGATAACAACCTCAGCTGATACCAGTAGGGGGGCACAATAGATCTTAGATATAACTGCACCTAGCTCCACATTAATTTATTCATTCAATAGAGGATTAAGGGAACAGATAACGAATAAGAACCCTACATTGTTGAACTTACCAATGTAGTAAATCCGGGTGCTGTCCGCTCCGAAATTCGTTGGGAAATGTAAGGACAGATGATGAACCGAAGAGAACGTTACAACTCTGAAATTAGTTAGCAAAATTCAAATGTATTCGAACGACATTCGTCAACATACTTCGGAGAGTACTCAATCTCCCCTCTGGGATCTCGGCTGAGCTCGAATTCCTGGTCCGCTTTGATCCCAGCATCGTCAAAGGACATCTTCTCCCGGTTTTTAAACCTAAACAAGTCAACGTGAGTCCAATTCGATTACCCAACTACAGAACCTTACAGTCGAACTTTCTTGGGATGTGAATCATCGTTCGCGCCGATGATGATGATGCCCTTTAGCTTGATGTTCCCGGTAAATGGAATATTGAAGAGGAGCTCCTCGTCTGCGTCGCTGGACACAAACTGCAAAGGAAGCCGCCAGTCGCCAATTGTGACAAGAATAGATTGCTTACCTCGGTGAAGTCCAACCGGCTCTCGTACGGTTTAAAGACTTTCTTGCCGCTTCCGTCGGTCTCCTCGTTCAGGCATTCCAGGTTCTCCAAGTCGATCTTCTGGTACAAACTGTACTGGATTCCCGTCTCGAGGGCATGATCGACGTCTGTGGCTTCATGGCCGCAATCATCACCGTGGTTGTGCGAATGTCCGTGCGGCATTTTTTATTTTTCAAACAAACTGTGGCAGAAACAAAGAAAAATCCGTAAACCAAATGAAGTCGGCGTTTGTTTATGAAATTCCCACTAACCCCTCTGACAGCTGTGCGTATTTGGTTTTCTTTGTGACGATGGCAGCGCCAAGCTTTCAAGAACGCTTTTTAGCAAATGCGGAAACCCAAAGGTAGTTTCTCCGTTGAGTATTGCCATCCTACTCTTTTGAGTTTGTCGAAAGTTTGCTACTTTTGGAAAGTGAATGTTCGCGTTTTCTCTGATTGATTGGTCCTAATCGAACGTATTGCGATTGACATAAGAAACTGATCCAGTTGGATAAGTTTAAGTACCTCGGGGTCTTATTCACGAGTGATGGGAAGAGCAATGCCGAGTTATTCTGTGGAATTGGTCAGGCTGGATCAATTTTGAGAGAGCTTGGCCCATCGTATGTGTGTAACCATCCTTGGTTTACGCTTTGGTAGGGGATGCACTCTCTCGCTAAGATACAATTTGCACAACACTAAGTGATGATCAGTTGACAGTTCGGCCCCTCTCAATACGCGAACATCACAAACCATTCTCTTCAGACACGATGGTACCACAAAGAAATCGATCAGCGACTTCTGCTGAAGACTCTCACGGTACCACGTGTATTTGTGAATGCCTTTGTGTGGAAAGATAGTGTTCATGATGGATAAGCCATTTTCACAACAAAAATCCAACAACCTCTCTCCGTTCGCATTTTGATCAGGATCACCGTTCCTCCCAATCACACTCCCCCATGTCATAACATCTACACCCACATGAGCATTGAAGTCACCCATCAGGACAAAAGAATCCATATCTGCAACCTTTTCGAGGGCAACATCAACTTCATCTAAGAAAGCTGCGTACTCTGACTGAAGGTTCGGTGCATACACCTGCACCAATGCCAGAGTTGATCTTTCAAGCTTGAGCTTTAAGATCGCAACTCTCCCTCCTAATGGTATCCACTCCAATACTCTGTCTGTCAACCTGGGACTTGTGAGTATCCCCACTTCCGCCAGAGCAGACATTGAGGGTGCGACTCCTGACAGGAAGAGCTTCCACCCACCCGAAAGGTCCACAGTTTTAGAACCTCTCTGCTTTGTTGAAGAGACGCCAACTATATCTAGTCGACTTTTAACAGCCTCCCTAACAAGCTCAAGATCCTTCCCTGTGAGCGATGAGACGTTCCATGTGCCTACTGAAGTTACCCCATCCGCACATCCCAGTCACGTTGCCCGCCCCCACCACGAGGAGGTCAGCTGCCAGGGGGGCTGGTAGTCTCCCATCGGGACAAAATGGAGGTATGTCCGTAAAGGCTCGATGACCACAATCGGCCTTCTCTCAGTATTACAGCGGTTTTGGCCGCCAGACTGTTACAGTATTATATCTAGCGGAATGAAACTAAGCATGGTTTCCACTGCCGCAACTGGTATTGTTTTCATTAATCCGATGACTCCGAAGCACGCTACCCTCTGGATTTTGATGAGGTTTGGAAGCTGAATATATTCAGCTGGTTTGAAGCTCCACGTGAATGCCTTTTCGCAAGAATAGAAAGCTCCGCTTGCTTTTTTGATGCGTTCGGCAATGTTATCCTTCCAGTTTAATTCGGAATGTAGAATTACGCCCAGGTACCGAACTGAACTTGAGATACTTAGTTCAATATCACCGATGTTTGGGTGTCTGAAGGTAGAAGTTGATCTCTTCTTAGTGAAGAAAACTACCTCCATCTTTGAGGGGTTCACCCCAGCACTTTGCTACTGGCCCAGTTATCCACTGGTTGTAGTGCAAGATTCAGATTTTCACTTAGGGCTGGAGAAAATTTCCCCGAAACCAGAATAACCACATCGTTGGCATAAGTCGTCCCGTTGAAACCGTTTTCTTTCAGTATTACCAAGATCTCATCCACTAACAAAGAGCCATATTAGAGGAGACAGAACTCCGCCTTGGGGGGTCGCTCTGCAGACCCTTCTCCGGATGGTTACATCTCCTTGCGTTGAATATACAATTCTTGATTGAAGCATCTGTGCAATCCAGAGGCCGGTGTTAAGATCAGCTTTGTAAAGGCTGTTCAGAATCGCATCAGTGCGTACGTTGTTGGACTCCCCTTTAATGTCTAGGAACGCCCCAAGAGTGAGCTCCTTAGCGTTGAAGGAGGGCTATATCTACCGATCTACCGCAGATGTATGCATGTTGTGTTTTTGACAGATAATCATCGACGATCACGTTTCTTATGTAAACATCTATTAAACGTTTCAACGTTTTCAGAATAAAAGACGACAGACTGATAGGTCTCAGGTCTTTTGCGTTTGTGTGGCTCGCTTTCCCTGCTTTGGGAATAAATACAACACGCACCTCCCGCCATGCTTTAGGAACATGTCCTAGCATACGGCATCCTGTGAAAATACGCTGGAGCAAACAGACGAATTTTTCTCTCAAAGTAACCGAGGGTTCCTCATCTGATTTTGACGAAGTCCATGCCTCTGCGCCATTCAGCAGGACTGGGACGATTAGTGTCTTATACAGAGTTACCTTAATAGTTCGAAATAGGGCTTTGTTACTCAATTGCCTTCTTAGCCCATAGACGCAGCGATTGGAAAGAGTAATTCTTCGTTTGATCTCCGCACTGGTGTCATTTGCGGAGCATTAGTTACCCGATTCTCAAAAAAGTAGTTACTTGGACACTGCGATAAGGCTGATGCGGAAAGGCTGATGAGCTGGCCAATAGAGGAGCAGAGCTCCCGCATAGGGTCATAATCGATAACATTAAACCACCAAGGTGTGTGGCTAGGGGAATTATTCGGGATAGAATCATCAACATAGCTAATTAAAGATGGTCCAACTTACATGGTCATAAGGTGTCTAAGGCCTTGTGGTCTGTGTTAGACCACAGGAAATCTGGGGAGATCATAAGACTAGAAAGGTCAGGGCTAAGAACAGCGATAGGTATACTCTTTGGGCATTGTCTGCTAAGGAATCCTGCTACGAGACTGGGTTTATCAAATACGGATGTTTGTAGGTACTACAATGACCTACATGTCTCAGAGGATATAACACATATACTCTGTGAATGCCAAGGCATTGCTAGAACAGGGCTAAAGCACCTTGGAAGATACTTTTTCGATAACCTAGAAGAGGTAACCATAATAAGGATCAGATTCTGTAAGGAAATTGAGTGTATGGGAGAATTGACTTAGGTCTTTTTGCCGTGAAGGTTCCCTAGGAATCGCGATGGACCCACCTTGGTGTCTTGTATCTTATGATAACCTCATAACCCTACTCAGCCTAACCTAAGTGTAGGTTTAAGATTTGATTCCCAAAACTACTACCTTTTACGAACGTCTGACTTAATACGTCACACCAAAAATAATAAATCACAAAATCCATATGTTATTAAAAATATGTCTTTACAGTTTTATTGATCACAAATATGTGTAGCACTATTAATATGTATGATCACATGCAGATTTTCCCTTCGTAATCACTGCAGCTTCTGCAAAAGAAAGCAAATGTGTGAAATAAATAAATCTACGTACTAACAGCGCAAAGAAAATTTAAATTTAATAAATGGTTTTGTTATTTCTTTTTAAACTACAAAACATACGTGAAAATATGGTAACTTGTTACTGTTTTAATTAGTTAATTGGACTCAAAAAAATACTCGTTAATGACTCAAAAATGACAATGTTTGTAAAATGGATCTGTATAAGTTGACGTCTCATTGTAGAATTTTTTTTTTATTTATATGGTACGTATAATAAAACTGTAAGTGTCTGTCTGCATGTTAATTTGAACACGCATCACGCAAAAACTGCACGAAATTGAACAGGGTTTCCGTAGTTGCATTGCCTAGAACCTAACATCAAAAATTGTGTATGTTTTATTGTGATTCGCCGTGATCTAACCAAAAAAATCTTTTACAAAACTCAGAATTTATTTAATTTTTTCCTGCAAAAAATAATACGGCTATATGATGATCAGTGCATATTTGTCGCGGGTACTCGTAAGTCAGTCACAAATGCAATCTAAAGTACAAGGATCGTAATGGAAAAACATCGTAATTCCTTAAGGATTTGCATATTGTAGAATGTATTGGTTGAATTTGAAAAAGCATTTGACAGGCAGGGTGGCGGTAAGACATGGTGGGGTTTCAGAAACCCATGTACAGGTCATTGACATGTACGAGAGAGCAAAGACAAGAGTAAGATACCCCGTGGAGTAACCGAAGAATTCCCTATCAAAGTCGAGGTACAGCAGGGAAGCGTTTTAAGTCCTTTGATCTTTATTGCAGTCCTTGATTATCTGTTTCAAGGTAAAGTGAGGGATGCCAAAGTATACAACTTATTCCTTACTGCCGATGGAGCCAACATAAGTGAGGATTCTACGTCCCTGCAATGAGCACCTTGACGTGTGTAAGAGGGATTTCCCTACTCAATAAAGCTAATCTATACTGTAGATGGGTAGCACATATACTATAGATGAGTAAAATTAAGTGTTATTGCTTTGTGATTTTATAAAAAAGTAGTATCGCATGTGGTCGAAAGTCGACCGAGGGGAAATAAACAAACAGCGAGAAAAACAACGCTACGTATTTGTCTGCATTATTTTTTTCGCGTGATATTCTCTCGTGTAGGAAAGGCAGGATCTAAGCTCATAAAGCCTTGAATGTGATCAAAATGCTTTCATTTAATTGGTTAAAGCAATTTATATACCGAAATTATGTGTGTATGTACACTTTATTTTGCCTGCCTTAAAGACGACATACGCACATGATTTTTGCTTTCTGCACATCTATGGTACAGTACGTTTTGAATGGTGTAAGTTTCATCCTCCTCCTCTTATAATAAATTGTAGAAAAACGTACGATAAATTTCGTGTCCACGTATTATTATATAAGAAAAAAAAAATACATATCCTAAAAGTGGGCGGTTTAAGGGTTCCGGAAAACCTACTCATATGTACAAGCGTAATTTAATCATCCTAGCTGAAAATTGAAGATCATAATTGTTGCAAATATAATACATATATGTTCATGCATACATACATATTCGTAAAAATGAATCCGCCAATGTATGCGTAGGAGATTATCAGCTTATTCTAATACCTGCACGACGTTGAAATCACATAAATGACCTTTTATCTTCATTTTCCTTTGTGCTCTTATTTCGTCCTTAATTTGTGATTTGGTAGGTTAAAGAATAGAGAAGAAGGATAAATAAAAGCGGAATGATATTCTGCACTATGTTCATTTATGTGCGAACTTCGTAAGTGAAAGGACATAGCGACGGCATAGCGATTTGTTATTGTACTGCTGTGGAATTACTGATATCCGAAGTTTGTTTGAATATATAGAAGAAGATCCGAATATCTAATATTCAAAATAATCAAGATCGATACCAGACCACTCGAACAATTCTGAGCAAAATGCAAAATTCAGTGCCACAGAACGAAATTGAACCAGTGCAGCAGGATGCAATCCACGACCGCCGATTAATCATGCCACAGAACGAAATAGAACCAGTGCAGCAGGATGCAATCCACGACCAATCAATAATTGTTATATCCGAAGGTGAATTCGGGTTGGATGAGGCTTACAGTCCAACTTTACCGTGTTTGGATCGTTTTTCGCTGTCGAATAATTATGCAGATGAGCTTCCAAGCTGCTCACGTTACTGTTTGGTAAGTTAATGGTCAACTTTACTTTTAAATTACTAACCCTTTATTTATTCGATCAGAACTCAAAACCACCGAAGGAGAATAATTTTGTGGGAGAAAGTGTAGCCGTTGACTGGCAAAATCTGAAGGTAAATTAAATTTGAAGAATACGAGTATGTATTTCGAATGTGACATGATCTGTTTATTTATTTTCAGGAACAAATAGATAAATTTGAACAAGAGGAAAACCAAGTCATGCCGATAGTTGTTGCAAATAAAAAAAACAAAGTTGGAACATTGGCTAAATTATTAACAGAAGAACTGGAAGATGTCTCCGATTACATTTTTATTGAAGCAAAATGGAAAATAATAGATATTCTTAAAGAAGCATCGACTAAAGACAGGCTTCGCAAAGCTCAGATGCAAAATAATAGGTCAAGTACGCCATCGTCAACATCATCATCATCAGTAATAATAGTAAGATCACCAATACCTCAAGAGTTTAACTCGTCCACTCCACAACAAGAACCTAAGCCATCGCGCTCGGAAGAAGCTAATGTTTATGACGAATTGCCCAGTGTTTCAGGATTACAGAAAAAAAAATAAAAATTCTTCCGATTCAGGTACCTAGCCCGCTTAATTAGTCGGAGGACAGTATGAAACTATTACAACTGTTCCACGAAAAGGGGATAGGGACAATTACTTTATGTATCTTAGATACCAATACTATAATAAAAACTGCAATAAAACTTAAAAAAAATATTTTATCTTAAATAGACTTATCCGTCCTTTCTATTGAAGCAGATGTATCCTAGTTCTAATTATTCAGAAATTCCATATTCAAATTTTCCCCTAATCCTAGGTTGTAAAGTACATACCGATAAATGGATATATGTCTCTTTTATGACGACCATTGATTCAGCTTGACTGCTTCCAGTGTATTAAATGGGAGGTAGTTACCGAATTTTTTTTTTCATTTAAAGGAAACCCAAATCAAAGAGCACTCAAACTCTCCGGTTCATTGTACTATCAGCCAGGAACCTTTCTTTAGTGCAGTGGCTGGAAAAATGTGGTTGTTATTAGTTTTCCATTTTATACTCGGGTGGCTGACGATTGCTGTTCCCCGCTGGGGCTTGAACTTACACATCGGCAATCGAGCAAACACACTATCCATTGCCACCCCAATTCCTGAATGCTTTTGGTCAGGGTATCCGCTGTGATACAACTAAACCAAATGCGATCAATTTCAATGAAAACTTAATCATAAATTAATCCTTTCCAACGCCCGCGCTGTGTGTAAACATATTAAGGGTATTCATAGCCCCTTGAGTGTGCGCAAGTTATAAAAAAAATGGTACAATAGCTCATTTGCTTATAAATTGGTCCATCTTTAGAATGTAATGAAACATTACACTTCGCACACTCACCATCGCCGGCCTCTCTATACCCAGGGATAAGTCCCCTCCCTGTACACATAACGACCTTCTATCGTAACATATAACTAGCCGTATAACTTTCACCGCACCAGAATCTCATTAACCTTTTTTTTTTCTTCCGACCCCACTGTGCATGAGATTACGCCACTCCATAATAAGAAGAGTGAGCACTGGGCATTTTTGTTAACCACCGCCCACCTGCTACCAGGAAAAGATCCAGTGTGCGAAATACACTGGGTAGACTTGTTCGTCAGGCGAGGAGATACTCGCGATATTACTGTCAGACACAATGTGGTGGGAGGTTGCCGTGTTGTAGAAATCAGCGTTGCCGTTGGGACACTTAAGCGTCCATTTGGACACTTTTTTGCGATCGGGACTCCTGGACATTTTTTTTGGATAATTAGCTAAAATGGACACTTTTTGAAAATCGTGGACACTTTTGACTCAAAATCATCACATTACTTTTCTAGTTCTGTGTAGTTAAATTATTTTCAATCGATAACTCTTTACAACAACTGAATGGTTCCCTTAAGTTATCGAAGACACTGTCAACAAGAAATGGCAGTTCATACATAGGTATTACCATTGGATATACATCTAACTTAGCCAGAAGAGTTCACATACAGCGACTAAGATGGCTGGGTCATTTAGAGCGGATGAAGCCAAACCTTCCCGCTAAGAAAGTCTTCGAATCCACCCCGGACGGACGGCGCAGTAGAGGACGACCTCGCGGTAGGTGGCGCAAACAAGTGGAGGGGGACCTCAACCAACTTGGCGTGCGCAACTGGAGGCAGCTGGCTCGTAACCGTGCTGGCTGGAGAGGTTTGTTGGTTGAGGCCCAGGTCCACCCCGGACTGTAGCGCCATCTAAGTAAGTAAGTATACATCTAAGAGATATATGGTGTATATATACAATGATATTACCAACAAAATAGTAACGGCGATAGATTTTTGAAGTTTGGGCTAGATTTTACTTTACCGGAAATGTCGAAAATTAAACTTTTTTTTGTTTAGTCCGATAGACTAACTTACGCTGAGCACGAATCTGTATTTTTTTTTGGCGCTCTCTTATCGGAGAGGCGTAACCCGCTGCCCAAAGTTTCAAAAAGGCCATATAAAATAATACCAAAATTTCGGGATTGGAGTATGCATTGGAGTAGGCCTACCAACTTCTACTCTCAACCTCCACGCGGTGACAGCCGGGTGCCTAGTACCTTAATCCAAGAAATGGGTAACCAACCCCGTTTGGAGGATTCTTGGCGGCAGCAAATGAGAGAGGGGGGGAAGAGTGTTCTCTCACTGGAGCACTTATTCCTGTTCCAGGCGGCAGCGGACGAATTCCCTAGACGGAGTCAACGGTGGCGTCGATAGTTCCAGTTAGGTTGAACTTAGTGAATACCTTGCGCGAGCTGCTTCGACGCATTCGCATCACAGGCCTGTAAGGAATTTCCAATGTTGGTCAGGACATCGGAATAGAGATGGTGGCGGAGGAGCCCTTAATGGCCAACGGCAGCGCTCATACTCCCGTAGTGGACTACTGGCACCGGTGTACCCGGCCCCTCGTCCTAGGGGAATAATTAAGGAACTGGCCCTCCAGGTTGGGGGTTGTGCCGTCGGGGTAACTTCTCTGCCACGTAAAAAAATTCATGGTTCCGAAACAACCAAAAGCCTCGGATAAGGAAGACTCAACTAATGACGACCCCAGTAAACGAAATAAGGACAACGACTTTCGGATCTGTACGTGGAATGTTCTGTCCGGACCTTCCGAGCGGCCAACATAGACTCGGATCATTACCTTGTTGTAGCCAAGGTACGAATGCGGATATCCCAATCTGAGCAACAAAGAAGAATTACTGTGAGAAAATTCAACGTCGAAAAGCTACAATCGCAACAGACCGCCAGACTCTTCGCTGAACGCGTATCCCGAAATCTCTCAATCACCCCTTTGCCGCCTGCATCAAGTACCGAAGACCAGTGGCAACGCTGCCAACATGCCATCAGAAACGCTGCGACTGATGTGCTGGGTCTCGCTCGCCCACCACCGCGAAACCCCTGGTTTGACGAAGAATGCCGGCGAGTGCATGCAGCAAAACAAGAGGCATACAAAGCGGCGCTGCAAAGGAAGACGAGAGCTGCTCGTGAGCTCTACGAGCAAAAGAGACGGGAAGAACATCGGCTTCTCCAAAAGAAGAAGAAAGAGCATGAAAAGCGCGCGTTTGAGAATATCGAGAGTCTATACTCCAGGAACAATGTACGGAAGTTTTACCAAAATGTAGAAAGAACGTGTCAGAGAAGTAATACTCATACAGAAACCTGTAGAGATGAAAATGGAAACCTCGTAGTAGAATCACAGTCGGTGCTGAGAATATGGAAAAACTACTTCTGCAGACTGTATAACGGCGGCGAAGACCATCATCCCGCTGTCAGGCAGAATGAACCATTCAACACAGACAATGATAGTCAAAATTTCCGTCCACCTGACCAAAACGAAGTGAGGATAGCAATATCCAAGCTAAAATCGAACAAGGCTGCTGGACCTGACGGCTTACCGGCCGAACTTTTCAAGGCAGCTGGTGATGAATTGGTAGAGTGCATACACCAACTCATCTCTAAGATTTGGTCAGACGAGTGTATGCCTGATGAATGGAATCTCAGCATCGTTTGCCCGATCCACAAGAAAGGAGACCCCCTCAACTGCGCCAATTATAGAGGCATCAGTCTCCTCAACATCGCATACAAGATCTTTTCTGCGATATTGTGTGAACGCTGGAAACCTTTTATGAACAGCCTGATTGGACCCTATCAGTGCGGTTTCAGGCCAGGAAAGTCCACCATCGATCAAATCTTCACACTTCGGCAGATCCTGGAGAAAACCCAAGAATTCCAAATCGATACTCACCACCTCTTTATCGATTTCAAGGTCGCCTATGACAGCATCTACAGAGAAGAGCTTTATAGAGCCATGTCCAGTTTTGACATCCCTGCCAAACTTGTCCGTCTGTGCAGGCTGACGATGGAGAACGCTCGCTGCTCCATCAAGGTCGATAATGACCTCACCGAAACGTTTGATGTCAAAAAAGGTTTTAGACAAGGTGACGCGCTGTCATGTGACTTCTTTAATATTGTACTTGAACGGATTGTGCGGAACTCACAAGCCAACACCGGAGGCACAATCTATTACAAGTCTGTACAACTGCTTGCTGGAAGCGGCCAAAATGGGTTTAGCGATAAACGAGGGCAAAACCAAGTATATGCTGTCGACAAGAAGGGAAAGCCAACACCGACGAATCGGACAAAACGTCACAGTCGGCAGCTATAACTTCGAGGTAGTAAGGGACTTTGTCTACCTTGGCTCTGCTATAAATTCTACAAACAAGATCAGCGCTGAAATCAATCGAAGAATAACTCTTGCCAATCGCTGTTTTTTTGGGCTTATAAGGCAATTCAACAGTAAAGCCCTATCCCGAACTACTAAGGAGACTCTCTATAAGACCTTGATCATCCCAGTCCTGCTTTACGGCGCTGAAACATGGACTTTATTAAAAGAGGATGAAGATATCCTTGGTCGCTTCGAGAGAAAAATTCTTCGTAAGATTTTCGGTCCCGTTTGCGTTGACGGGTTTTGGAGGAGAAGATTCAATCACGAACCATACGAGGTGTACAGCGACATCGACCTAGTCAAAAAACTGCGTATTGGACGTCTGAGATGGCTAGGACATGTAGAGCGAATGGACACCAACGCTCCAGCGCGCAGAGTATTCGAATCTAACCCCGAGGGACGACGCAGTAGAGGGAATCATCGCCGTAAGTGGTGCGCACAAGTTCAAAGGGAGCTCGACCAACTTGGAGTGCGCAACTGGAGGCAATTAAAGACCGAGCTAAATGGAGAGGCTTGTTGGTCGAGGCCCAGATTCACCCCGAACTGTAGCCCCACCTAAATAAGCAATCGAATTGAAAAGTATGGAAAAGTTGTGTTTAAATTTCTGACATACTACTGGATCATTCAACTTGAATGAAAGAGCTCTTTTCAGTGCCCTCTGGGGTCCCCAAAAAGTTATCACTAAAGTCGTGATACTATCATTGATTATATGGCTGAGAATTGTTCTTCCAAAGCTCCTGTCTACGTTAAGAGTATGTTATCTTAAGACTCTAGCATCAGCCATAAAAAATGCTAGGATAAGAGAATTTATCGCATCCAGGGCCACCTTTACTTAAATAACTGCGAATATCAAGCTACGAGTGTATCTGGCATTGAAGCATTCTCAGTCTAAGAAGGTTAAAAGACGAGATTCTAAATTTGTGGCTTCGATTACAATTCAGATACTGTACGCTTTTTCTAGAATTCTACTGCTGAGTGGATGCAGAATGGATAGTAAAAGGTATGCCCTCAACTTCAGATGGAAGGAAGGAAGGCAAAAATGTTTTTACTTCAAGGGTTGGAAGGGAAGACGTTCATTCAAAGAAAACCTGACTAGTGGTCCACTCTCAAGGAGCCACTACAGGAAAGAAATTTGGTTTTTTTTCCAGGATAATCCAGCTTAAAGCAAAACCCAGTCAAGAAGAACGACAGAAAGGTGCAACAGGACAATAAGAAGCATATATATATTGCACTACCAATCCAAATCAAATACATACTAGCCCCTCTAGTCTCTATTTAGTACTTAGTTATTCTAAGAAGCTAGACAGAAGCTCGTTTCTTTCTAAGTCTTTAAGCATCTCTTTTTAGGATTAGAATGCCTTCACAAAATTAATAGCAGAGGCGTCAACATATATATATGTACCCACATACACTATACATACACAGGTAGTTGCGTTAGTTTGCACTTTTTGTTGTTATTTTTTTACTAGTTAAGGGAAAAAAGTTGTAGGAGAAAGTACAAGGCAGGAGTTTCCACTTTTCAGCAATCCACGGATTAGTGCGAGATCGTCAGGTGTCAAGGACCATCCACTCAATTGACCAATGCTTTGAAGTTCCGGACATCGTTCCATTAAGATCTGAAAAATAAACAAAAGGATATGAAACAGGATACTGAAAGATGGTAACGTTTAAAAGTATGTTTTAAAAATTAAATTTAAAATTTCAGCTCTCTTGATCGAACGGCTAAGGGCGTAACAGGCTAATAGGCAGAATGACGCCGTGTTGATTGCATTAGTATGCCGTTTTTACATTTCATGTTCGGACCACTAAAGACAGACGATCTGCTTAGAAAAGGTTTTACTAATGCCAATCTTATTAAAATAATAACGCAGGAGTATACCAAAGGAAAAAAAAAAAATACACATATTTGGCGCAACAGCTCTTTAAAGTGCCAGGGCCTACCTTCTCGCAACCACTCATGTTGTGTGCGTTATATTTTTCACACGAATGGAAGGGACCTACAGTTTAATGCCGAATCCGAACGGCGATTTGAGAAGCTTTTTCGTGACAACAATACTCTCGGATGTTTGTCAGACGCTCGCGAGAGGTGGGACCGTGAAAAAACTTTTTGGTATTTTCTGGGATTCGAACTTGGAACCTCATGCATACCAAACGAGGTGCTTCTATTTTCTAAGGAGCCATGGTTCAGTGGTTAGAGTGAATAGGTCGGTAGAAGTGACGGTTCTGTTAAAAAGAACTCAATTATTACTAGGTGCCGTTTTGATACCACAACTCATATAACCTGGCTGTTTAGATGTGCTGGTGAGAAGTCTCTTAATCCATCCTGTGGAATCTGAGAAAGATATTACTTACTTACTTAGATGGCGCTACAGTCCGGGGTGGACCTGGGCCTCAACCAACAAACCTCTCCAGCCAGCACGGTTATGAGCCAGCTGCCTCCAGTTGCGCACGCCAAGTTGGCTGAGGTCCCCCTCCACTTGTTTGCGCCACCTACTGCGAGATCGCCCTCTACTGCGCCGTCCGTCCGGGGTGGATTCGAAGACTTTCTTAGCGGGAAGGCTGGGCTCCATCCGCTCTAAATGACCCAGCCATCTTAGTCGCTGTATGTGAACCTAGGTAGACAAAATCCGTTACTTCCTCAAAATTGTATCTGTCTATTGTGGCGTTCTGTCCAAGACGCCCATGTTGGGTGTCCTTTTATGTAGACAGCCTATATTTTGTTTTGCTTTCATTGACCGCTAGACCCATCTTTGCTGCCTCGGTCTCAATACTTGTAAATGCCCCATTGACTGCCCGCTGTGTTCTTCCGATTATGTCAATGTCATCGGCATAAGCGAGTAGTTGTACAGACTTGTAAAAGATTGTACCTCCGGTGTTGGCTTGTGAGTTTCGTACAATTCTCTCAAGTACTATATTAAAGAGATCGCATGATAGCGCGTCGCCTTGTCTAAGACCTTTCCTGACATCAAACGGTTCGGTGATGTTCTTACCGACTTTGACGGAGCAGTGAGAGTTCTCCATCGTCATTCTGCACAAACGGACGAACTTGGCAGGGATGCCAGGACTAGACATGGCTCTGTATAACTCGTCTCTATACACGCTATCATAGGCAACTTTGAAACCGATGAAGAGGTGGTGCGTATCGATTTTATATTCATGGGCTTTTTCCAAGATCTACCGAAGTGTGAATATTTGGTCAATGGTGGACTTTCCCGGCCTGAAACCGCACTGATAAGGACCTATCAGGTTGTTGACGATCGGTTTTAGGTGTTCACATAATACGGCAGACAGAATCTTATATGCGATATTTAGGAGACTTATACATATAGACTTATACTTATAGACGAACCCCACAGGCGGATCAGTAGAAATGCGGTGAAGTGGGAGGGTTGTGATCCCTTGTTTTCGGATCATAACCTCGCTGATAAAAGGAAGAAGAAGGAGGCTTATACCTCTGTAGTTGGCGCAGTTCAGAGGGTCTCCTTTCTTCAGGATCGGGCAAACGATGCTGAGGTTCCATTCATTGGGCATACATTCGTCCGACCAGTTTTTACAGATGAGCTGGTGCATGCTCCTTACCAACTCATCTTCTCCTGCCTTGAAAAGTTCAGCGGCAAGGCCGTCGGCTCCAGCAGCTTTGTTGGATTTGAGTTTAGATATCGCTATCCTCACTTCATTCTGATCGAGTTGACGGAAATCTTGACTGCCATCGTCACTGTTGAATGGCTCATTCTGCCTGACAGCGGAATATTGATCATCATCGCCGTTTAACAGTCTGCAGAAGTGTTCCTTCCATATTCTCAGCATTGACTGCGATTCTACTACTATGTTGCCATTTTCGTCCCTGCAGGCTTCTGTTCTGGCTTTGAAACCCTGGCATGTTCTTCTTACTCTTTGGTAAAATTTTCGAACATTATTCCTGCAATAAAGTCTCTCAATCTCCTCGATCGAGCGCTTCTCATGCTCTTTTTTCTTCTTTCTGAGAAGTCGATGTTCCTCTTTTCTCCTGCGCACGTAGAGCTCGTAAGCAGCTCTAGTCCTTCTATGCAGCGCCGCTTTGTACTCCTCTTGTTTTGCTGCATGTGCTTGCCGGCATTCCTCATCAAACCAGGGGTTTCGTTGTAGTGGGCGAGAGAAACCAAGTACATCAGAAGCGGCATCTCTGATGGCTTGTTGGCAATGCTGCCACTGGTCTTCCGCATTGTCTTACAAGAACGACCGAGGCATATCCCTGCCAAATGTCGCATACAAGATCCTTCCGTGGCTTCTGACCCGACAGATCGACGGTAGACCAAATTTGCACACTGAGGCAAATCCTGGAAAAGAACAAACTCACCACCTGTGGAAATGGAAGCCACACGTGAAGAAAAAACGCAAAGAACTCGACAATAAATTTAAAGACTTATACTCGTTACTTGAAAAACACTCCGAGCTTCACATAGAAAACATACTGTTTTTTTTTACAAGCAATAGTTCTAAAATTGGTATGAACGTACTACGTACAACTCTGGGGTTGTAGAAAAAAAGTAATTTTAAGGATTTGCACTTTCGAAAATAAAGTGCTGAAAGCAATTCGGTATATCCGAAACAACGACATCTACACAGATCTTGGAATTGAAACAGTCGAAGATGAAATTAAAAAATTCGCCCGTAAGCATAAAGATCAATTACAAGGGCACGTCAACAATTCATTTAAATCCTTAATGAGAGAAATTACTGCGCCAACTACGAACAAACTGTTCTGCTAGGCCGCACGGACACAGTAAGATCGTATTTTCGTTACCAGAAAACTATGACTGACTATACCATACCTAAACGCAACTTTCAACTCAACTTTACACTCGACTTTCCGTCCAGAGCAGATTGGAAAAAAAATCTCATAAAGAATTCCATAATAGCAATTAACACCGACGATGGTTCAAAGATAGACTATGGGGTTGGTGCAAGAATCTTTTCGGAAACACTAAAAATATATGTATCCGTATGCCTTCCCGATTCATCCAGTGTCTTCCAGACGGATAATAAGACAAAATTCTACACCTATTGATTGATAATCGCCATTTTCATTGATAGTCAAGCGTCCTGATTTTAATAACACCGTCTTCCCAGCTGGTGGAACAATGTATGGAAGAGCTCTCGTCGCTAGGTTGTCGGACCAAAATTAGTTTCTTCTGGGTGCCAGATCATAGCAACACAGAGGTGAATGGCCGGGCCGACGAACTGCGAGGAGATTGTTCGCCCTTGACAAATCCTTGTTCCGATGGGAACTGTCAAGAGCCAAATCTTTTCGCACTTTCTATCAGTGGCAAACTAAAGTTGAAACAGTCTGAAGAGTTGCGTCATTTCCAAGCAGACCTAGCCGAACTAAACTGGACCAGAACAGAAGAACTTGAGAAACTCGAATAGACGCTTCAAAAATTGTAACGATAAGCACAGGTAACTGGTCGGAAGGGACGCATGCGTATAGACTGGGCATCCCTTTTAACACACACTGCCGCAGTTGTTACAATGTAAATGAGAAAAAAGCTCTCTCCTACTTCCTCTGAAGATGTCCGGCTGGGCCTCAACCAATAAACCTTGACCTTGAGCTATATATTTGGATGGAAGAGAAATAAAACGACACCAAAGGTAGCGCTTACGAGCTTCTGGGCAAAATACATTTGCAATATTCTGCAAAGGCGTTAGAATTGTCCTGGAAGATTTTAGCTCAAAGCTGAGTACAGAGAACATCTTTGGGAGCACTGTCAGAAAGCGCAGCATACGCGATATAACAACCGCCCTTGGGGCGACTCAAAATTTTAAAATACAGCCACGAACATATCAACATATAAAAACAACAATTATAAAAATAAAGACAAAGGTTATTGGGACATCTAGAGCGGATGGATATCAATGCACAGGTACTAAGAGCTGCAAACCAATCTAGATCGACGACGCAATAAAGGAAGCTCTCGTCTTATGTGGCGCAAACTTTTTGTGTGCAACTGTAGGCACCTCATAAGTCAAGTTCAAGGCGCAGGTCCACTGCATAATGCAGCGTCATCTATGTAAAATGAGCATTTTCACTTTCTTACATGACCAAACCTTGCCATCAACACTTCATGAAACTTACATCGAGTTACTCACCTCAATAGAAGTTACTGTCAAATTTGGTGCCAGCGTAAACCACACATCTTCTAGCTCCAAAAAGTCATGCTCCACAAAAATGCTGCAACGATTCATTTTTATTAAACACTTTTTTCACTTCTATGTCACCTTCTAAATACACCTTGTAATATCCTCATCATCAAAAGAAACCGAATCGACGGCCAGTCTTTTCAAACTCGTAGAGTTACAAATGAAACTCTTCAGCGCACTGCTATTCATTGGGCTGCTCAGCATTTCTAGTCCTTCCAGGTGATCAAACTGACGAATGCAACTGTATGACATCATGTCCATCATGTAGCAATCCAAATCAATTAGCATCGGACATATCCTCGTCAACTTGCCAATATCTAGATTCCCGTCTCCCTTGATCATTGTAAGATGACCCAAATTGCGTCCGATTGTGTCCAATGCATTCAGCAACTCATTGCATGAGAACTTGTAAATCTTAATCTTTCGCAAGAAAGTATCCTTTAGAACGTGCAGAATGCCCGAATTCGGAGTGTCTAGATAAATCGATTCCAACTTCGGACAAGTCTTCACTATGACATGAAGCGTCTCCTCATCCGTCGCAGTGTCATGCAAGTACTTTAGCTTGCACTTGAATTCCTCATCGATGTTGTCGTGGATAAATTTTAGCGCTGGCCCCACATACGAATACGTTGATAAGGTCTCGACATTTGGGCAATGCTCCAAAATCATCGCAATGTCTGAGTAGCAAATGTTTTCTTCGCCCGGCATTCCGACATCCACCACAGTCAATTGATGGCAGGAAACACCTTTACTAAGGAACTCTACACCAATCTCGGTTATATCTGTCTCACCAGAGATGTCAATAAGCTGGAGCTTGGTGCATGTCCGTCCGATCACTTCGAGCAAATCATCATTGGCAATGTATGGGATATAGAGCTTCGTTAGATGTAGACATTTCTTCACGATATTAAACATGTAGTGCATGTGTTCCTCCTTCACCCAAATACCCTTCAAGTTCAGCGTCCGCAAGCCTGTGCCCTGCGCCGCAATCACTTGCAGAATTTTCTCATAGTACGAGAATGGAAACACTTCCGTCACTAGAAACTGAACTCCACCATTCAGCAGCATTTGCAAGCAGGTGAATCTCATTGACGCTTCCAGATAGTCAGACCCAAGGATCACCCTCAGTAAGTCTTGATAAATATTACTAGTCGCGCCTGCCATCTCTAGATATGAATTAATCTCAACCATTGTTATGCTTATGTCACGATCAAGGTCAACATGCATAGAATAACCAATTGCTGACACGATCACGTTTGCCAATTCGGCCAACGAACTATCACTGAGCGAACGGATTGCGCACTTTTTCGCCATAGTACCTTAGTTCGCGTCTATACTCCGCAGCTGAACTTTGCAGTTTATTTATTTATTTTTCAAGCAAAACACCAAACAAAAACATTAGCCGTAGCAAAACATCGAAAAACATTAAAAATAATGGACACGATCACTTTCACCACACTGACGGCGAACGCAACAGTACCAGCAGCAGCATCCAAGTGTTACATCATTTTTAGCCGTTTTATTTTCATCCGCAATTCAGATACAAATATTCTAACATTTCAAACGAAAATATCTCCTTTCAGTAATAGTGCGCAAAAATTTGTGAATTTTTTAAGAGGAATTTTATTTTTAGTTGCAATTTTCAAGTCCACGGAAGTTTTACGAGCTCTTGGACCACTCAAATCCGATTGTTTTGCGAAAATATTAAGTGTTGGGGTTTTTTTCCTGCCTCTGCGCTACGGAGCGCCAGAAGATAACGTCTGCTTGTGCTCGATCACGGCGGAGAACTGTGGTAGATACTAGATGCAAGTTGGAACTATTTTTGTCGAAAAGTTTAGAATACGTACTATCGACGTGAAAGCTTTGTGTTATTAGTTCATTTGAATATTCAAATCTTTATTGCAACGGTTCATTCATATAAATCTAGGTACATAATCGGAAATAGTATTGCACTCCTGATTACACAGGAGTGAGCAGTGCTCACTGCCGAAACGGTCATTACAGCGGCTGATTTGAACGCATGGCCAGCTGAATAGTTTATACTGTTACAAGTTCAAACGTTACAAAAATGAAACAACAGACCATTTTGGTTTAGTATTTAAAAAAAAAATGCGGTTAATTTAAAATGATCGTTTCCAGGGGTCCTGCATTGCGATTGATCGGGAAACTACTAACTGCCCAAAACTTGGCTTGGGCCAGTAGCGCAACAATCAAGTTCGTGATGAAGTGCTTACTTTACCTCCTAGTGGTGTTCCCCGGGCAACTATACGTATAAACCCTTATACGTATAGGCCAAAATTGTAAGTGCGGGTTGTCTAGGGCCTTGATTCTAGGCTAGGTAACGTGGGCCAGCAACCTGCGTTACTGAAACCAGCTCGCTACAGAAACCGACACTATGCCTCGGATAAGGACTGATCACATGTTGACGACTTTTGGCTATTGTACCCGGACAAAGATAGGTTTCTGGAATGTAAAGACGCTCCTCTACTCGGGAAGAGAAGGTCCTTACAATGCCAGATTCCTCCAACTGGAAAAGGAATTCATGCGATATAAACTGGACATTTTGGGGGTAAGTGAAGTAAGATGGTTAGAAGCGGGCGAGTATTATTGTTGTATTTCTGCAATGCCAACCGCCTTGTGATAGGTGGCACCATGTTTGAGCACAAGACCTGCCACAAAGTCAGCTGGGTTTCCAATGACAGGCAAGCAACCTCCAACCAAATTGACCATTTTGCTATCAGCCGCCGCTTTAGAAGTAGTCTCCTGGACGTCCGAAACAGGCGAGGGGCAGATGTGGGGATAGTACGTGATCACCATCTTATGATAGCTACTCTCCAACTACGCACTGCTGCAGTTCGGAGATCCCACGACAACACAAGAATGCCCAGGTTCAACATCGATAGACTTAGTGATCCCTCAGTGCGCCAACAATTAAGGGAGCACTTTTCGCAAGGTGTGGAAGCAATCAGCAGCTCAATGCCCGCAACCATCCAAGACCATTGGTGTGCTGTAAAAAATGTTTTTACATCTGGTGCTGAAAGAATTGTCGGTCGATCGCAGGGAAGACATAGGGCGTGGCTTTCCGAGGATACCTGGAGACGGATTGACGAACGAAAACTGCTGAAAGCTCGCGTTGCAGCTACCCCAGCAGCAGGGAGAAGCGAGCTAGAGTCCCTATATCGCATGAAGATGAGAGAAGTTCAGCGTAGCGTACGACGTGACAAGCGCAACTACATCAACGCACTGGCTACAGAAGCAGAAGAAGCTGCACGGAGGTGCGACAGCAGGACCGTCTACAGAATCACGAAAGAGCTGACAGGTGGTCGCAGCTCCAGCCAACACCCAGTGAAAAGCCTAGACGGCTCCTTGCTCATTTCGGATGAGGACCAGCTCAAGAGATGGAAAGAGTATTTTGCTACGGTTTTGAACCGTGTATTCGCTAGCGATATGCTCTCAAATCAGACTGAGATGCCCGAGGTGAGAAGTTCCCGAATACGCACCACGACTCCCAGTAAAGATGAGATCATTACCGCGATCAAGGCACTCAAAACCAACAAGGCGGTAGGACTTGACGGTATTCCAGCAGAGCTTTTACGAGCAGCGCCAACAACATCGGCTGAGCTTCTGCTTCCACTTATAGATAGAGCTTGGGAAGCTGAGAGCTTTCCTAATGAGTGGAAAAGGGGAATGATCGTCAAGCTTCCTAAGAAAGGAAATTTAATGGAGTGCGGAAACTGGAGGGGTATCTGCGTGCTGCCTGCTGTAGCTAAGATAATAGCTAAAATCATCCTTGAGCGAATCAAACAACATCTCGAAGACACACTCGATGCCGAACAAGCAGGTTTCCGCTCTGGATCCTCCTGTGCCGACCACATCAACACCCTGCGGATTATCATCGAACAGTGTGTTGAATATCGATCGCCACTGCACCTGCTGTTCATCGATTTTGAGAAGGCATTCAAAAGTGTCAACAGGGAGTTTATTTGGCGTGCCTTACAAGGAGAGGCATTCCCGATAAACTAGTTGCTATTATCAAAGCTACATATGAAGGCTCAAAATGTCACGTTCTGCACAGGGGAAGGTTGTCTGAGGAATTTGAGATCCAAAGTGGGGTAAGACAAGGCTGTATCCTTTCACCAATATTATTCCAATTGGTGATTAGCGATGTGCTTCATGCAGCTTTGTCGACGGGAAACGGAGGAATTCGATGGACTCTAACATCTCAACTGAAACATCTTGACTACGCAGACAATGTATGCTTACTCTCCCACAGAATTATGGACCTCCACCAAATGACAGCAGATGTGGAGAGGGAGGCAGGTGTCGTCGGGCTGAAAATTAATACGGCAAAAACTAAAATGATCAGCCTTGGAACAAACTCATCGGCTCAAATATGCATTGCTGGACAACCGGTAGAGAGAGTAGAGGATTTCCAGTATCTTGGGAGTATTGTCTCGACCGATGGTGGAACCGAACTGGATATAGCCAACAGGATCGCCAAAGCAAAGTCCGCGTTCGGGATGTTGTCCAAAATATGGCGAAGCAATGCAATCAGTTTGAGCACCAAAATAAGACTGTTCCGCTCCAACGTTGAATCCGTGCTGCTATATGGTTGCAGCACGTGGAGAGTGACCATTACTATCACCAGAAAGCTGCAAACGTTCGTTAATAGGTGTCTGCGCAATATCTTAAGGATTTTCTGGAACAATCGTATCTCTAACGAACACCTTTACGAGAGAACGGGTCAGGAACCAATAGGCACAACTATCCAACGGCGGAAGTGGCAGTGGATTGGTCACACGTTCCGAAAGGGTGACAGCTCCATAGCGAACCATGCTATGCAATGGAACCCTCTAACTCAGGATGGCAGAAGACCTGGCGGTCCGAGGAGAACATGGCGCAGAACAGTCGAGAAGGATGCACGGCAGTTAGGGAAAAGTTGGGGAGAACTCAGACACATTGCCAGAAACCGTACACGATGGCGCGTAGGCGTAGTAGAGGCCCTAGGACCCACAAGGGGATACAGGACATAAGTAAGTAAGTAAGTTTCCAAGGGTGTAGACAACGCTGCTGCCATTAAAACTTTCTGGAGGCTTTCCAAATTTCAGTGGGGTATCGTGCAGGCCATACACTCCAACACTGACCACAAATAATAATTCAAAGGATTCAAATCTAAGCTTCCTGAAGGCCAATGCGCGGATGCAATAAAAGCAGGAATATTGCCACTGCTGAGTTGTTTTGGCCTTATGTGCTAGCGCAAAGTTTTCTAAGCAAAACCCAAAAAAAAAGGTATTCGTCAAGCCTTTAACCACGCCTTGTTGGGCAACTTCTTAGTATACCTTTACCCCAGTTTCGACTCCTTGTCCACAAAAATGGAAAGCAGTTACTTCTTGATAGGGTACCCTCCACTAAAGTATTACCGAAGCAGGATGATGGCATCGCTGAACACCAGGAAGTGTATTTGTTTGCTTCTTTAGATGTTATTACATAAATTTTACTTCTTTGACTGATTTGTTTTTTTTTTTTTTTTTTTTTTTGTCGGGATAGGAAACACTCCACTGGAGCCCTAAAACACAGCTGGTCCATTGTACTGCCAGAGAGCAAACCCTGATTTACCCATTTTATTGGAATTTCCTTGACTTTCGAAGAAAGCCAAGCAAGCACTTCAGTGATGAGGAGGTTACAGTACAAGCACTCACCACATCCGCACCGAAGATCTGCCACCTGATACGAGCAAAGGCCGGACACTCACAGAGATAATGTTCCGCGGTGTCATCGCTCTCTCCACAAGTGTCGCAGATTGTAGTGTCACTTAAGCCTAACACGTTAAGGTGCTTGGCAAAAGCGAAGTGGCCTGTCAAGACGCCGATAAGTTGTCTACAGTCTTTTCTGCTGAGAGACAGCAAGAATGCCGCTGATTTCTTACAGACATTCGGGAGCATGCGTTTAGTCAACCTGCAACCTGGAGAGTCATGCCACACACAATTGTGCTCGTGAGACACCCAATCGTCAATGGAAGCCCTAACCGAGGACGCTGGAAGACCCAACGCGGGTTCGGGACCTGAAAAAGCCTCCTCTGAGCCTTGTCTAGCAATCTCATCGGAGATCTCGTTCCCCAGGATCCCAGTGTGACCTGGGACCCAGATAAAAGACAAAGAATTCAGCCTTGCGACCGAGTTCAAAGAGTTTTTGGTTTCACGAACTATTTTGGAAGTGAAAGGGTTAAGCAAGGCCTTAAGCGCAGCCTGACTGTCACTACAGACACAAATGCTACATCCCTTCCACCTGTTCTTCACAACATAGTTCATGGTCATAAGGATTGCATAAGTTTCCGCTTGGAAAACAGACGCATAATTGCCTAACGAGAAGTGAAGTCTAATGTTGTCAACTTCCGCGAAGACCCCAGCGCCAGACCCTTGACTGGTTTTGGAACCTTCCGTGAAAATACGACTACATTCCGTTCCCGGCTCAGACTCTGACCGAAGCCAGTCCTGGACACAAGGAAAGTCGACTCTGAATTTGCGCATCAGCTGGAGTTCTGGTGTCATTGCATCAGACGGCATATCTATAAGACAGGAGTCGTAAGATAAGTGTCGCGCAAGTTCAGCAAAGTTCCAGTGTGGAGTATACCAAAAACCGCCCCGCAACTTTGGCTTTGATAGCGCAACCCATGATATAAGTATCAAGGGGAGGTAAGTTCAGCAAAGCGTCTAGAGCAGAGCCAGGCGTACTCGGGAAAGCTCCCGAGCAGCCGAGACAAGCCGTTCTTTGGAGTTTCGTGCAAAAAGCAACCACATATTTACGCGAGAGCCCCTTTCACCAAACAACCGACGCATATGCGAGGAATGGTCTTATCATAGCCGTGTAGATCCAGAGAACCTTATTCGGTGATAAGCCCCAAGTCTTGCCAAAAGCACCCTTACACTGCAAAGACTGAGAGCGCATTGGATGTTTTCGACTCGACGTGTTTGGACCAATGAAGTTTCTTATCTAAAATCACTCCCAGATATTTGGCCTCATTGAAAATGCGAATGGTGACGCCTTTTAGTACTGGCTGAGTCAGACCGATCAAAATCCTCCTTCTCGTAAAATGAACAACCTCAGTCTTAAGAGGATTCACCGAAAGCCCACTCCTAGTACACCATTCATCGATCATGTCCAGCGCCGCCTGCGCGTTAGCACAGACCGTCGCCAGGCATGGCCCGACAGAAAGTACGGCGACATCATCCGCATATACCTGAGCGTAGACGTTAGAACTATTTAGAGTGTTCAACAGAGAGTCGACCACCATGCACCATAGCAATGGAGACAGAACGCCACCTTGCGGACAGCCCCTGTTTACCCCTGCCATAACATATCGGCCACAATCCGCATCCACTACCAAAGTTCTATTCATTAACATTGCTTTAATCCACAACACTAATGCTTCATCTACCCCGTGTTGTCTGGTCGAGTCGCACATGCAGTCAAAAGTCGCATTGTCAAAAGCACCCTCAATGTCGATGAAGATACCCATCGCGTATTCTTTCCTATCAAGCTCGCATTCAATTCTGGCCACTAGATTTTGAAGTGCGGTCTCACTGGATTTCCCACGCTGATAGGCATGCTGCATCTTCGATAGTGGATGCAGTTTCAAAGCAACTTTGCGCACGTGAAATTCTACCAGTCTCTCCATACTTTTCAGTAAGAATGATGTCAAACTTATAGGTCTGAAACTCTTGGGGAGCGAATAGTCTTCCTTACCAATTTTCGGTATGAAAGCTACTCTGACTGTCCGCCAAGGTGTAGGAATATATGCCAGCGCCAAGCCAGCGGTAAAAATTCTTTTCAGAGTTGGCAATAGCTGATCTATACCCGGTTGCAGCACAGCTGGATATATTCCATCGGTGCCAGGCGATTTGAAACCATCAAAAGATGCCACAGCATATTTGATGGCCTCATCTGTTACCACGGCTGATGCAATATACCAGCTGCGCCGAGTTTTCTGACTTAGATCAAGCTCAGCCTGGGTAAGCGGACCAAGCTGCGACCTAGTGATTATCCGATTGCCAGGAAAGTGAGTCTCCAGCAGAAGACTAAAAGTTTCCGCTTTCGTCTCAGTAAACTTGACATCAGACTTTCTCAGTGACTCCGGTTTGGTCGGCTTGCCCCTTTTGAGAACCTTAACCAACCTGCTGGTCTCACTGAGTGTCTCGATCTTTTCAAAAAAATCTCTATAAGAAGCACTTTTTGACAACCGAATTAACTTCTTGTAGTCTTTGTGCTTCGATCTAAAAGATCCCAGTCATCTTCTAAATTTGTCTTGAGTGACCTATTTAGAAGTTTTCTGGATTCTTTCCTAAGTCGCTGCAGTTCTGGGCTCCACCAGGGAACCGGAGTTCTGCAGGGGGTTTTTGTCAATGGGCACGTCAGTTCAAAACAGCTGGTAAGGACACTAGTCAGGTTTTGAACAGCATCCTCAACCTTTCGTTTCGTTCTGAGTTTAGTTGGAGTTTTGACAGATCTGTCTTCCCTAAACCGCACGCAGTTGGTTTTCCTCGGATTCCTCCTCTCCTGCAAAGTTATGGCCCCGCATTCGATTTGGAAAGCGATGTATCTATGGTCTGACAAGGACACCTCCGGCAGTACCCGCCAGTTAGTAATTGACTGGAAATACCTATTAGATAGAGTCAAATCAATTACCTCCTGCCTCCTTACCTTTACAAAAGTTGGCTGGGAGCCAACCTTGTTAATTACCATGCCAGACGATGGTATAAAGCCTAGGAGATGGTTTCCTCGTATGTTACATTTGCTGCTGCCCCAGACTGTATTCTGAGCATTAGCGTCGCAACACATGACTAGTCCCATCTCCCGAGTGTCACAGTACTTTATGCGTTCAGCAACCGCCTTTGGTGGTGGAGGCATTACCGAATCATAAGGGAAGTAAGCCGACGCAACGACGAAGGTTTTCCAACTTCCGGTCGTTTCGTAGCTTACAGCTGCAGCTACCAGGTCCTGTCCACAGAATTGTCCAAGCTTGGTTACTGAGAGGAAATTCGGCACAATTAGACAAGCTCTCGGTCTTTCAGATCGCTCGTCACATAGCACCGTTACTCCACGAACACCTCCAAAACCACATATGCGCTTGTTCCGCATGTATGGCTCCTGGATAGATGTTATGTGGGGTTTTGTACGCACCACGGAAAGTCTGCTACTTAAGAGAGCGGTAGCAGCCTTTGAGTGGTGGAGGTTTATCTGCGAAAATATCAAAGATATAGTCGCAAGTAAAAGTAAAAGTATGGTGGTTGGGACCTCCATAATCCTCGTCCCGTACGTAGTCAAAAAGACCACGGGTGGATTATCGTTTTCACGAGTACCAACTGGAGAAGATACCGTACAAGTTTCTTCCATCATACTGTCAACAGGTTTTGCGTCACAGTCAAGACGTCTTCAGCCTTTAGTTCGATATCTCACCTGGGGTCCTTTTGGACCCTTAGGGTCATTGACTCTTAAGCCGTTCCGCCACGTCAAGGCAGCTGAAGAATGGGAACGGCTTCATGGTACACAAACATTTTTGATATCCCGAGGGGTTTTAGTAATTCAAAAATTTGGTTATCATTTTTCCCGCACTTATACAACGCTATGACAACAGTTCGATTTTCTTTTATACCCCACTCCCTGATAACCGATTAGTAGCTGGAACCAAACTGGGCGATATTTATTGCGTGTAGTAGTGTGTCCTAAGAGTCTCATGCTCTACCGACTGAGCTAGCCAGGCTCTACATCCATCAACAGCAACCGCTCAAACCTACTTAACATCACCAGGTTTAATATCGACAGGCTCAAGGTTCCCCAAGTGCGCCAACGGTTCAGGGACCGTCTTGCCTTAGAAGCACAAGCAATCATCAGCATACTGCAAGAGAACATGGATCACCACTGGAGTGCTGTGAAAAATGCTTTTGCGACTGTGACACGCACGTATGTCGGTAAAAAGCAGAAACACCACCGCACATGGCTTTCTACAGACACCTGGAGACGGATCGATGAGCGTACTGCAATCAAGGCTCGGATTGCAGCGGCCTCAGCAGTAGAGAGAACCGAGCTTGAAGCCCAATACCGTGCGAAGAAGAAAGAAGTGCAGCTTAGTGTGAGACGTGACAAATGTCAATATATCAACTCACTGGCCTCAAGGGCTGAAGAAGCAGCGAGTAGGTGCGATAGTAGGACTGTTTACAGCATCACTAAGGAGCTCATTGGTGGTCGAAACTCCAAACAACATCCAGTGAAGAGTCTAGACGGTACCCTTCTGATTTCGGATGAGGATCAGCTCATTAGATGGAGAGAACATTTTGCTACAGTGCTAAATCGCTTAGACGATGGCGGTATGAGTTCGAATTCGAATCACCAGTTCGAAGTAACAAATTCCCGAATTTGCACCGCACCCCCCAGTAAAACTGAAATAATAACAGCAATCAAGTCCCTCAAGAAGAACAAGGCGGTGGGTATTGATGGCATCCCTGCCGAGCTATTTCAAGCGGCGCCAAATACATCGGCAGATTTGCTACATCCGCTAATACGGAGAGCTTAGGATAGTGAACAATTTCCACAGGAGTGGAAAGGAGGATGATCATTAAGCTTCCAAAGAAGGGAAACTTGATGGAGTGAGGTAACTGGAGAGGGAAATGCGTTCTTCCAGCCGTAACCAAAATAATAGCTAGAATAATTCTAGAATGAATTAAAGAACATTTAGATTCAACTCTCGACGTCGAACAGGCAGGCTTTCGCGCTGGATCTTCCTACATCGACCACATAACACCTTACGGATCATAATCGAGCAATGTGTTGAGTATAGGTCTCCACTACTTCTTCTCTTCCTTTTTATCAGCGAGGCTATGATCCGAAAACAAGGGATCACAACCCTCCCACTTCACCGCATTTCTACTGATCCGCCTGTGGGGTTCGCCTATTTGACCTCAGAAAATATCGGCAGGCCTGCCGATTTTGGATCACTCGGTTACTGAGGCCAATGAAATGCCGATGTCGTCGCATTTGTCTGATCCAGGCGTTTATAGGCCTACCTTTTCTACATCGCGATGTCTTTGGAACGTGCATTGATATTGCCTTTTTAACAGGGTTCAAAAGATCTCTTCTTTGAACGTGGCAATACCAACTGAGCCGGTCGCGCTCTATTTTTTATACGATGGTTTCCTTGATGTGAAAGCTTCCACGGATCTTCGAACTTCTTATTCGATCAAGCTTTGTCACTCCTGCTATCATGCGAAGCATCTTCATCTCAGCTGCCGTTAATTTACTCTCATACGTTTTGTACATCGTCCAACATTGTGAACCGTATGTGAGCGCTGGACGTACAACTGCGGTGTAGAGCCTTCCTTTCAACTTAGGGGACATTTTTCTGTCACAGAAGATAGCGGAATTTGCTCGCCACTTCATCCACCCTACGCTTACGCGATGATTGATGTCGTCATCACAAGTTGCTTTGCTATTGATCATAGATCCCAGATATTTGAACTTTTCGCACTTGAGAAGCACTGTTCCATTCAAATAAATGTCTGGAATAGGCCTGAGTGGATCAGAGAACGGGCAGCACAAGTACTCTGTCTTCTTTGAACTAATGCGATACCCATTTCCCTCCAGAACGTCCACCCACACATCAAGTGCTCATTGCAGGGATGTAGGATCCTCACTTATGATGGCTCCATCGTCAGCAAAGAATAACTGATGTACCTTGGGGTCCATCACTTTACCTTCAAGCAGATAATCAAGGACTGTAATAAAGAGCAAAGGACTTAAAACGCTTCCCTGGTGCACCCCGACTTTGATTGGGAACTCTTCGGTTACTCCAGCGGAGCATCTTACTCTTGTCTTTGCTCCTTCGTACATGTCCATGATCATCTGTACGTAGGTTTCTGGAACCCCTCGATGTCTTAGCGCCACCCATATCAGATCTCGTGGTTGTCTGTCGAATGCCTTTTCAATACAATATGCAAATCCCTTAAGGAATCACGATGTTTTTCCATTATGATCCTTATACTTTGGATTGCATCTGTGGTTGATTTACCCGAGACAAACCCGCACTGATCATCAGATAGCCGTATTATTTTTCGCAGTCGGCCACCTAATACCCGCTCAACGATCTTGATGGTGTGTGACATCAGCTTGATCGAACGGTAGTTATCACAGTTTCGCGTATCACCCTTCCCTTTTTATACAGGGAGAAGGTAACTTTCCCTCCATTGATTCGGCATTGGATCACCTCTCACGAATTTGGAGATGAGAATTCTGAGCCATTCCTCCTTCATTCCGCTTTCTTTGGGCGGCTATTTTGAAGATAGTGGCGCTCTTGTTCATATTGTGTCTTCGCAGCTCCTGGATAACCTGGTTTGCATCAGCAACCGGGGAAAATATTTTCTCCAGCTCCCGATACAGGCCCTCCGTACTCTCTGCTTGAAGCTGGACGCACTTCTTCTTCGCTTCTTTCTTGCAGCATCTGTATTCCATTTCCATATAGGCCTCCACTACATTTAATGTTTATCGACTTCGAGAAGGCTTTCGGCAGATTGAATCGAGATGCTATCTGGTTGGCCTTGCGCAGGAGAGGCATCCCAGAAAAACATATAGCTATTATCAAGGCTACATACGAGGGCGGTAAGTGTAACGTCGTGCACAATGGTAAGGTGTCGGAGGATTTTGAAGTCCAAAGTGGAGTACGTCAAGGGTGCATACTGTCCCCACTATTGTTCTTAGTGGTTATCAGCGATGTACTCCATGCAGCATTGTCGGAAGGTAACTATGGAATTCGTTGGACTATGACATCTTACCTTAAACACCTAGATTACGCTGACGATGTTTGTCTACTTTCACATCGGATAATGGACCTTCATCTGATGGCCCACAATCTAGAAGCTGAGTCAAATAAAGTGGGGCTAAAAATAAACACAGCTAAGACAAAAGCCCTGAGCACTTCTTTTAACAACCACGCTCAACTTAAGATTGCCGAACAGGAAGTCGAGAAAGTTGATAACTATCTGTATTTAGGAAGTGTGGTCTTGGCTAATTGTGGTGGCATTGAACTGGATGTGTGCAGCAGAATCGGGAAGGCTAAAGCTGCGTTCGGAATGCTATCCAAAATCTGGAGAAGCAATGTTATCAGCTTAAGAACTAAGCTGCGATTGTTCCGCTCCAACGTAGAATCAGTGCTGCTTTATGGGTGTAGTACTTGGAAGGTGGACACCATTAACACACGCAAGCTGCAAGTCTTCGTAAACAAATGCTTAAGAATCATCTTGAGGATTTTTTGGCCGAACCGCATCTCCAACGAACAACTTTATACGAGAACGGGCCAAGAACCTATCAGCATTACTATACGAAGGAGGCAGTGGCAGTGGATTGAACACACCCTACGGCGCGAAATACGCCATGCAGTGGGATCTGCTCACCCAGGCAGGCAGAATAGCGAGGCGCCCTAGGCAAGCGTGGTGCAGAACAGTTGAGGAAGAATCGAGCTCTTTAGAAATAAGTTGGAGGCCGCTCAAACGCTTTACAGAACTTCGAGTAAGATGGCGCGCAGGCGTGATTGACGCCCTATGCCCCCCGAGATGTTAAAGGATGTAAGTAAGTAAGTAAGTAGTGTGTCCTAAAAAAAATTATCGGTATTCCTTATGTTTCTTCATACAGTTTGCGCTGGAAGTTTTGTAACAGAATTTATATCAAGACTAAGCATATGAATAGGAATATCTATCTATTCCTTGCCAAATAACCTACATACTAGTATACTAGGCGTCGAGCTACGATTTAAATTATATAAGTCCCACAAGGTTCAGCTTTGGTCCCCTACTATGGTCATGTATGAAGATATGCTGACTACATTGTCATAGTGGTGACACCTAGGTGACGCAAGGAGAAGAGCAATTCACTAAAGAAACTATTCAAACCAATTTTGATAACTAAAACTCATATAAATCAGAATTTTCAATAATCTAGTTACTTTAGGTTCTCTGTACGTCGTCGGCTTCTCCTTCTTTTATTTAAATTATTTGTATTATGTCAAAATTACGCAGTATTTTCAGGCCGCTCATTTCCAAATTTCGTTATGGTTTTTTCCTACGCAGTGCAGTAAGACTCAACAATCGCCCAAAAACTCTGCGCCGGTTGAGTAACCTTGCGTCAGTAGCACTTCTTTCGCGGTTCTTAACAGCAAACCAAAAAGATTCTTCTTTCCCCAACCATTTTGATGCCGAAAAACAGATTTCCCAGTTGATAGGACAAGCGGAAGAGTGCATATTGAATGAAAAACTCAGTGAAGCAAGGAAAATCCTGAATAGTGCTCTTGACATGGCCGATGAAAATCAGGCTTATGGCAGCTTAACTTACATGTGTGATTTGATCACTTCCATAGCGTTGACTGAAGGCGAACTGCATGAAGCTGAAAATTTGTTGGTGAAATTCACAGAGAAACTCCTTCAACTTGGCTATCCAGAGAACCATAACAGTATAGTAAAATTTAAATTGAAATTGGCACGACTTTACCAACTGCTCGGTAGTCAGGAAATGGCCGAGTATGGCTTTAAGGATTGCATCGGTATGCAAGAGAAAAAAATGGAAAATGGGAAAGCTCTTGATGAAGAAAGCAATGGAATCTATTTAACGGCATTATTTTGGTATGGCAAACTTTTGGCTGACCAAAAGGAATACACTCGAGCTAGAAAGGAGTACAAGAAGTGTTTGGAACGAATTTCAAAAGCAACTGGTGTTCTTCCGTCGCAAAAAATGGTTGTGTTGCATAATATTGCCGGTGTTTCAGCAATCTTAAAAGTAGGAGATTTCTGGTGATTGCAGATGCTTTGACTAATGAATGATACTTTGCAGGACTTTGATGGCGCCCTTAATTACCTGTTTGATGCTATTGAAATATGTCTAATTGAGGATCCCAGTAATGCAGATCTACCGATCTATGTAGTTCAGGTTGGTCTGATTTATCTTCAAAAGGGGATATATGAAGGAGCGCAATTTTGGTGTCAGACCGGACTATCATTGGCATCACACGAAGGAAACCAATTGGCTGAAAACGAAGGTCAAAAGTGCATACAAGAGCTACGAAGATTAAAAATTATAAATTAAATTAAAATGTATTATTTTGTACAGATCGGGTAATCGTTATCCGAATCCTTTATTTGTTTGTTTATTTATATTTTCTCGTACGCAAGGGATTCTTAGTTTTTTCTTTCTGTGCTCGACATGTTTTTTTTTTTTTCTTAAATGCAGAATAGGACCACCTGAACACAAATATTTTGAATCCAAGATGTTAAACTTATAACTAAGCTAAAATTAGCTGCAAACTGTATAAAAAAAGGCTCCCGGAAATTACGCCAGAGGAAATTATGCCAGAAATTTTTCTTGGAAAAAATGCCCGAAAATTTTTATTTAGTAAAAATAGGAAAAAATAGCAGAAAACTGTTTGGAAAATACGGCAGAAACGTTGGAAATTAGGCCAGACAAGTGTGAAAAAAGAGCCAGAAAGTAAAATGGAAATAAGGCCACAAAATTAATATATTCTGGCTTAGTTTCCAAATTATTTTTGGAAAAAAGACTAGAAAATGTTTCTTTTATTTTTAAACATGGCAGCTTGTAAGTTATAAAGTAATTAAACAAATAAAAAACTCTGGGGGAATCAGCGTGCCGGAAGAGGGGGGCGCGCTGCGACGTGAACGGTCCCCGCGGTCGGCGCCTTCGACACGGTCGGTGACCTCGGCACGGCCGGCGCGCACGACGTGCTAGGCGCCCCGCGTGGGAGTACGCCGGGCCTTGCGTGAAGCGATCGTTTTTTATTTGTTTAATTACTTTATCACTCTCAAACTGTCATGTTTAAGAATAAAAAAAAAAGTGTCTTTCGTAGACGTATGGTCTCTGAAACTGTTTAAATGTAAAACTACAAAAGTTTTCAATAACTTTCTTCTTTTTATAAGTAGTAGCCATAACAAAAATTTAACAATATGTAACATACAATTATTTTACCTACTACATGTAAACTTGAAGCGTGTCTGTTACGATTTCCCGGCAGCATGGACATTTATAATTTTCATGTCCATCTGCAACTGCTTGCACTTGCAACTTTATGTTGCACTCAGACCATACTTTCATGTGTTGCATGGTAGCATTACAATATTTGGATAAAGAGCCTGCCATATAACACATAATATCTCATCCAGTTCTGTGGTGTCTTCCGGAAGTTCTTGCTGCTTGCCACTAACAATTTCATAAAGAACATTTTCCATTTTGTTAATATTTTATTTTTACAATGTCAGTCACTGATGAACACTCGTAAGCAACTAAATGACAATGCAAGCAAAAGCACCGCTAACAAGAATGACTAATATATTATTATTACACTACTACCTCGGTAATGTGAACTCACAAATCTATATAGTATTCATAGCATTCGTTATTCGAAAATTTTCTTATTTTTAGTTGAAAAAAATGTTCCAAAATGTGAACAGGCCCTTTTTTTAATTAGTTCACATCATCGAGGTAGTACTGTATTATTAAACTTTATTAACAGATAATAAATTATGTGCTAATAGTACAAAATTTACAGCGCTGGCTACCAGGGCCTTCGGCTACTGCCTAATATAACTGTTAATTTGTTACAACAATTGATATAATATACAGTTTTCTGGCTCTTTTTTCAAAACAGGAAATGGAAAAAACCCCAAAAAAATTTTTCTCACATTTTTTCCAAATTATTTTTTCAGGCCCTTTTTTCATTTCTAAAAATGGAAAAAACGCCAGATATTTTTTGGAAAAAAGGCCTGACATTTTGGAAAGTTTGCCCGAAAAATCTGGCCTTTTTTCCTAGGAAAAAATATCAGATTTTTGTATGAAGCTTTTCTGGCGTTTTTTCCATACAAATTTCTGGCGTAATTTCCGGGAGCCGTTATTTCAAGTTGGAGATGATTATTGCAAATAGATTATTTAGTTATATATACCACTTGAAGAAAGATACCCTCTGAACTGTGCAAATTAGAGAGGCATAAGTTTTCTCAACATCACTTATAAGATCCTGTCTGCCGTATTATGTGAACGCCTAAAAACGAGCATCAACAACCTGATAGGTCCTTAATAGTGCGGCTTGATGCCGAGAAAGTCCACCATTGACCAAATATTCACACTACGGCAGATCTCGGAAAAAACCCATGAAGAAAAAATCAATATGCACCAGCTCTTCGTCTGTGCAGGATGACAATGGAGAACTCTCGCTGCTCCATCACAGCGGGAAAGAACACCACCGAACCATTCGATGTCAGGAAAGCCCATAGAAAATGTGACACGCTATATATCATGCATAAGTTAATACTTGAAAGAATTGTACGAAACTCAGAAGCCAACACCGGAGGTACAATCTTATAAATACTATAAAAGCAAAGTCGATTTTCTTTGTGAACACCATTTCTCGAAAACTACTAGACGTATGTTAGGTACTTGAAATTTTGCACAGTTATTCCTGATTTCGCCTAGATGCGAGATAAGAAGCGATTTTCCGAAATTCAAAGTCTAAGTGGAATAAAGGGGGTTGAGATCGAATTTTCCATCTGTAAATATGGATTCCACAACCGTAGCTCACTACTGGCTGTCCGGATTAAAAAAAATAAGAAATAGGTGAATTTAGTAAATTCGCTGATTCATTTAAGGTATAAAACATCCTTCTGCGTTGTCATTGACTTATCGGAAGAACTCAGCGGGCCGTCAGTGGAGCATTTACCAGTATTGAGATTGAGGCAACAAAGATGGGCTTAGCGGTCAATGAAAGCGAAACAAAATATATGCTGTCTACAAAAAAGGACATCCAACATCAGCGTCTTGTTAGAACGCCACAAAAGACAGATATCATTTTGAGGTAGTAAATGACTTTGTCTACCTAAGCTCTATTATGAGCTGCAAATAACACCAGTGAGGAGATCAAGCAAAGAATCTGGAACTAGTAACGTAACTCTGTATAAGATACTAATCATCCCAGTACTGCTGTATGGCGGGGAGGCATGAATCGGATGAGGATGTCCTTGGTTACTTTGAGAGAAAAGTTCTTCAAGTGATGTTTGGCCGCGTTTACATAGACGGCGAGTGGAGGAGAAGGTACGATGCCGAAAAATACGGCCTATAAAAGGACATCGACTTAGCTAGAGGAGTTCACATACAGCTCATGGAGCTCAACGTTGCAGACCAGAAAATTTCAGGACGGACTGCGCAGTAGAGAACGACCTCGCGACACCTGATGTCGCAAAAAAGTGAAGAGGAACCTCAACCAACTTCGTGTGCGCAATTGGAGGCAGCTAGCTCGTAACCAGGCTGGCTCGAGAGGTTTATTAGTTGGCCCAGGTATTATTGTTTACCTATGTCCTATACATTTTCTATACAATTGTGCCAAAGCTGTCAAATTCTAGGGTACTAACTTACTTTCAAACATCGCCACCAGAGGTTTGAAGTGAGCTAATACCACAGAATTTGATAGCAAGCGATACAACTGTTTTACCAACTGTTTGACAGATTTGGTGTTGTATACGACAACTGTATCATAGTTGTATACGATAATTGGGCACCGTGGCGTAAGTGGTTAGTGTGTCGGATCACTACGCATGAGGTTCCTAGTTCGAATCCCAGAAAACACCAAAAAGTTTTTTCACGGTCCCACCTCTCGCGAGCGTCTGACAAACATCCGAGAGTATTGTTGCCACGAAAAAGCTTCTCAAACCGCCGTTCGGATTCGGCATTAAACTGTAGGTCCCTTCCATTCGTGTGAAAAATATAACGCACACAGCATGAATGGTTGCGAGAAGCTGGGCCCTGGCACTTTAAAGAGCTGTTGCGCCAAATATGTGTTTTTTGATAATTGTATCGTGTGTTTCCACAAAACCAACCGTTGCACCGATATCGTATGGTCGCATGGTCTTGACTGTGCAACCGCTGTCACATGCACAGATTGTATGGAAATTATATGGTGTGTATGTGTAAAATGACTGAATAAAATGTCTGGTTGTACATAAATCGTACGCAGATTGTATTGTGCGTGTGCTGCATACAACAGTTGGGCTGATGCCGGTACAACACAAGTCGCTACGACTTTATGTCGTGTATTTCCCACTGTATAGAAATAATGGTGTATGTGTAAAATGAAGAATAAAATGTATGGAGAAGCCGATGTTCTTCCGGTCTCTTTTGTTTGTAGAGCTCACGAGCAGCTCTCTTATTTTGCTGCATGCATTCGCCGGCATTCTTCGTCAAACCAGGGGTTTCGCGGTGGTGGGCGAGCGAGACCCAGCACATCAGTCGCGGTGTTTCTGATGGCATGTTGGCAGCGTTGCCACTGGTCTTCGGTACTTGATGCTGGCGGCAAAGGGGTGATTGAGAGATTTCGGGATACGCGTTAAGCAAAGAGTCTGGCGGTCTCTTGCGATTGTAGCTTTTCGACGTTAAATTTTCTCACAGTAATTCTTCTTTGTTGCTCAGATTGGGATATCCGCATTCGTACCTTGGCTACAACAAGGTAATGATCCGAGTCTATGTTGGCCGCTCGGAAGGTCCGGACATTCAGAATACTGGAGGCATGCCTTGCGTCGATCGCAATATGATCAATTTGGTTGATCGTTACATGATCATTGGACCGCCATGTCTGCTTATGGATATCGAGATGAGGAAATCAGGTGCTTGCTATGGTGACATTTCGCTCCACAGCGAAATCAATCAGCCTTAGTCCGTTATCAGACGTGGTGTCGTGTAGGCTATGCTCACCGACTGCCCTACCAAAGACGTCCTCCTTTCCTATTTTGGCGTTAAAATCGCCCAATACGATTTTAACGTCGTATTTGGGACATTGCTCGTATGTCTTGTCGAGGAGCTCGTAGAAACACTCTTTGGCGGCAGGGTCCTTTTCTTCCGTGGGGGCATGAACACATATAAGGCTTATGTTAGCGAATTTAGCCATGGTCTGGATAGTCATAATACGCTCGCTAACGTGTCGGAAGCTTAAGACTTTTTGCCTAAGTCTGCCGCGTATGACATCCGCATCCGAATAAGCGTAGTAGATGTCACAGTTTTTCATCCTCTTTTTGCCCGGCCCATCCCATCGCACTTCCTGGATGGCGGTTATAACTGCTTTATAGCAGTCTAGGACCTCTGCTAGTTGTTGGGCTGCACGTGGTCTGTAAAGGGACAGAATATTCCACGTACAGATCCGAAGGTCGTTGTCCTTATTTCGTTTGCTGAGGTCGTCATTAGTTGAGTCATCCTTATCCAAGGCTTTTGGTTGTTTTGGAACCATGAGTTTTTTACGTGGTAGGGAAGTTACCCCGACGGCACAACCCCCAACCTGGAGGGCCAGTTCCTTAATTATTCCCCTAGGACGAGGGGCCGGGTACACCGGTGCCAGTAGTCCACTGCGGGAGTATGAGCGCTGCCGTTGGCCCATTAAGGGCTCCTCCGCCACCGTCTCTATTCCAATGTCCTGACCAACATTGGAAATTCCTTACCGACTTGTGATCCGAATACGTCGAAGCAGCTCGCGCAAGGTACTCACTAAGTTCAACCTAACTGGAACTATAGACGCCACCGTTGACTCCGTCTAGGGAATTCGTCCGCTGCCGCCTGGATCAGGAAGAAGTGCTCTAGTGGAAAAGCACTCTTCCCCCCTCTCTCATCTGCTACCAAGAATCCGCCAAACGGGGTTGGTTACCCATTTCTTGGATTAAGGTACTAGGCACCCGCCTGTCACCGCGTGGAGGTTGAGAGTAGGAGTTGGTAGGCCTCAGCTAAGTGAAAACGCTTGTGTTTTCATATGATCGCATGCACTACCGTTTGACCAGCCATGAACAATTGAGTAGAAACAAATAGACTTAACTTCGAATTATATAGGTAAAAAAGTCATCAAGTTCGAATTGAGAGGTTTTCTGGTTATGTTGCACAAGAATAAGTTAGAATTAATGAAGAGGACGAATTGCATAGGTTTTTTTCGATTAATAGGTTTTCGAATTATAGAGGCTAGAATTATCGAGAGTTCACTGTATAAGTTATGCAACGAATGATCTACGTTACAGATGCTGTATAATTTGAGAACATTTTTAAAACTAAGCTTTTGAATTAGTAAACTTCAACAATAGGTATAAATAATACTTTATCAATTTCGAAATGTCGAATCTGGTAGACGACATTCAGCCAAACCAAAAAAAAAACGACTAAGAAGTTGTAAAAATTGTATCTATTTATATTTTTGTGAATAATAACTGACTTAAAACTAACTCGCTTCTTTTTCTATCCAACAGGGTCTCGTAGACAATTTGTTTTCATTTGTCAACTCGAGACGCTCAACAATGAACAAACGACTAAAAGTTCAAATTCAAATATTCTTTTTCCATAACTACCAGCAGTTGAGCCAACATACGAACTCTAACCGCACATAACTTCACCCCCCCAATGACTCAGGTTGCCATTGAAAGATTCACCGCGCTGTCAAAGTGCTACGTCGCATTGCTGGCCGCAATGGAAACATTTCTTTGCGCCGCTGAACAGTAAATAAAGTACCGTACACCTAAAAAATAAATCAAAATTTCCCTAGTCAAACGAAATTATTTTACTCATTTTTTTGATTTTTACAAAATTTCCCACTCAAATTCCTCGTTATATTCACGAGAAGAACTCCAAAATTCTAGGCGAAAATTCGCGTATTTATCTGCGTTGTCAAGCGTCACACGGCCGTCAATTTCCCTCGCCCAGTCCAGTCATCAATTCCATCGCAGTCAATCGCGAAGCAGTGCAAAGATAATCGCCTAGCACTCGGCCACGGCGAAAAAAATTTTACCGCAGAAAATTTATTTGATTTTCCTTCTATTTTTTTTATTACTAATTTGTTAATCCCGCATACTATTTTAATACACGGCCATATAAAGTGCTGAAACATGATTCTACTGGAAATCAACAACCGGATTGTCGAAGACACGCTCCTAGTTAAATTCCGGAATGCAATTGTTGGGTGAGTATTCCCAATGGAGAAGTGGAGAGAAAAAAAAAAAAGAAAAGATGAATGAAAATGAAAAAATTCAATAAACTGCACGCGGTCGCCGCAGAGGTTGTGAACCAAAATTCCATTAATTTGTGTCGAATTGGCACAAATGTTGTGGGTGATATGGATTTCGTTCAACAATTGGATTTTATCTGTGATAATTTGGTATTTCCTATGTCTTCTGCCTGTGTGTGAGGGGGGCTTCTTTCATCGTTAGCAGCAGCAGCACCCCAAGTGGATTATTCATTCTGCAAAATAATGTCATTGTATCATAGTGGTTGCGGGGGGGCATTGAGGAGTCAATTGGTAGAATTTTAGTCGAATGGTGGAGCTCTAGTTATTTGTGGAACGGCGGTTCCACTTTTTAGATAAGAATTGGGTTCGTGAGGAGAAAGCTTCTGATAAGAGTCGAGTGAATATTTCAATCAATTTGGGTGACTAATCTTTTTAACAAGTTTTCGATAAAGAAACCTTTTCTCTGTGTGTTGTTATTGTTGCTTCTTAGGTGTGGCAACTTTAGATTTGTTATAATTTAATTCGAATATGTTGATATGAGTCGCTAGGGCTTGGCGTAACAACTGCTTTATATTCAGAGCGATAATGAGGAAGATGGCTTTGCTATTCTTATGGAAGTCAGCCAAACGTGAAATTTTCATTTTACCTTAACCATGCCAAGGGAAACCTGTGGTACACTGTGGAGTGATTGGGGAACACCAGTCACTGTAGAAGGGGGCTACTTCGTACATCTATGTATCTATCTATCTATACATATGTACACTAGTGGCTAAGTAAATGTTACCATTCCCTTGCGCTAGGAAATTTCTCAAATTATGACTGCATTTTCAAAAGTGTATCTTATTATTATTATTATCATTTATTATATTGTAATTGAATTACAAAATAATTTAAGTTGTATTAGCACTAGCTGCCAGGGCTTTCGGCTAAAATAAGGTAACATAGTTTTTTCTTAAATTAGTTTGTCTATTTTGATGAGTTCTAATAATTTGTATACTAATTGTATGTTCTGAACGGTTGGGTTACTTAGTAAATCTATGAATTGTTTATTGTGTGAAAATGTTGATACTATAGTCTTAATTGAGTTACAGTCTAATACTAGGTGAGATATGGTAAATACTTCGCTATTGCATAGATGACACCTAGGCGGGGCGCCTTTATCTTATTTTAGTTACATATTTTGAATACACAGTTTGAACGAATATTATATATTTAAATACTATTTAACAATAGCCGTATTTTATTATCACCCAAGATCCATATAGATCACACGACGAAAATAAAACGATCCGGATCTGGATCAACGAAATTATTTTCCTTGTGTCTTGTAGTGTGGTTGTGTAACCTACCAAGGAATAAAATGCGGCTAATGTTCAGCTTTTATGCGCGCAAGAATAAAATGTTTACTTACTTAGCTGGTGCTACAGTTTGGAGTGAACCTGGGCCTCAACCAACAAGCCTCTCCATTTAGGTCGGTCTTTAGCTAATTGCCTCCAGTTGGGCACTCCAAGTGCGAGGTCCCCTTGAACTTGTGCGCGCGTGTTAGTTTTGAAGAATGCGGGCTGGAGCGTTGGTGCCCATTCGCTCTACATGTCCTGGCCATCTCAGACGTCCAATACGCAGTTTTTGACTAGGTCGATGTCGCTGCACAGCGCGTATAGTTCGTGATTGAATCTTTTCCTCCAAAACCCGTCAACGCAAACGGGACCGAATATCTTACGAAGAATTTTTCTCGAAGCGACCAATGATATCTTCATTCTCTTTTAATAAAGTTCATGTTTCAGCGCCGTAAAGCAGGTCTGGGATGATCCAAGTCTTATACAGAGTCTCCTTAATTGTTCCAGATAGGGCTTTACTGTTGAATTGCCTTATAAGCCCAAAAACAGCGATTGGCAAGAGTTATTCTTCGCTTGATTTCTGAGCTGATCTTGTTTTTAGAGTTTATAGCAGAGCCAAGGTAGACAAAGTCACTTACTACCTCGAAGTTATAGCTGCCCACTGTGACATTCTGTCGGTGTTGATTGTCACTTGTTGACAGCATATATGTACTTGGTTTTGTCCTCGCTTATCGCTAAACCCATTTTGATCGCTTCCGCATCAATGCTTGCAAACGCACCGGTGACAGCCCGCTGAGTTCCTCCGATAATGTCTATATCGTCGGCGTATGCAAGCAGTTGTACAAACTTGTGATAGATTGTGCCTCCGTTGTTGACTTGTGAGTTCCGCACAATCCGTTCAAGTGCAATATTAAAGAGTCGCATGACAGCGCGTCACCTTGTCTAAAACCTTTCTTGACATCAAAGGTCTCGGTGTGGTCATTACCGACCTTGATGGAGCAGCGAGCGTTCTCCATCGTCATCCTGCACAGACGAACAAGTTTGACAGAGATGTCAAAACGAGACATTGCTCTATAAAGCTCTTCTCTATAGATGCTCTCATAGGTGGCTTTGAAATCAAAATAAAGAGATTGTGAGTATCGAGTTGGACTTCTTGGGTTTTCTCCAAGATCTGTCAAAGTGTGAAGATTTGTGCGGGTGCAGTTGAGTGGGTCTCCTTTCTTGTGAAGCGGACAAGCGATGCTGAGATTCCATTCGTCAAGCATACGTTCGTCTGACCAAATCTTAGAGATGAGTCGGAGTATGCTCTCTACCAATTCATCACTAGCTGCATTTAAAAGTAACCCGGTAAGCTGTCAGGTCCAGCAGCCTTGTTGGGATTTCAGCTTGGATATTTCTATCCTCATTTCGCTTTGGTCAGGTGGACAGAAATGTTTGATGTTCTTCCCGTTTCTGTTGCTTGTTGCTCTCATCTTCCATTGTTGCCCCGCCCTCTTGTTTTGCTGCATGCGCTCACCCGAATTTTTCGTCAAACCAGGGTTTTCGCGGTGTTGGTCTGGTAAAACTCAGCACATCAATTGCAGCCAAGTTTTTTTTACCCCTAGTGTATAATGGAATGATAACTAAGTTCATCTTCGCACTAGACGCCGTGGATTGAGGTTCAATGTTCGAATCCTAGAAAACGCCAAAAGTTTCTTCATCCGAGAGTATAGTTGTGATGTGATATTGTCCTTCGGAAACAGCATAAAACTGAAGGTCCCTTCCATTCGTGCGCAAAATATAGCGTACGTAACACGAGTGGTTGCGAGCTAGGCCTAGGTCTTTCATGGGCTACCAAATATGTATGCACGTATCACACAAAAACTGATTTACAAATTTAATAAAACTGCCATTCTATACCTTAGAGAATTGGTCCTTATCTAAGTGAGAACTATTACGATTTTCCTCAAGGGGATTTAAAAAAAAAAAAAAAAAAAAAACAGGTAAAACAGACATTTTAAAACTATATATTCGAAAAGTTTGGGAAGTACTTGATTACGGAAGACAAAACACTTTTTAGTGTACTTTTGGGCGCAATATAAAATAAACAAACAGTTGCATTTATTTCCTTGCTACTTATGGGGGGCAAATTTAGGCCTTTATAACGATGGCATTTGATGTTTTCCTTCTGTATGTATTCGTATGTATTAGTTCTATAATTTCTGCATCAATCTTCTTCTTCTTCTTCCTTTTATCAGCGAGGTTATGATCCGAAAATAAGGGATCATAACCCTCCCACTTCACCGCATTTCTACTGATCCGCCTGTGGGTTTCACCTATTTGACCTCAGAAAATATCGGCAGGCCTGCCGATTTTGGATCACTCGGTTACTGAGGCCAATGAAATGCCGATGTCGTTGCATTTGTCTGATCCAGGCGTTTATAGGCCTGCCTTTCCTACATCGCAATTTCTGCATCAATATTTAAATTTAGGTTGTAATGCGATTAAAAAATCATGGCTTTCGTCTTCTGTGCATTCATCTTTAATTTGTTTGCCTTACACCAGTTACTAATGTTATCCAAGTCCTCTGGTAGGTTTCTCTCCATTTGAACTGCATTTTTACCCGATATATACAACAGGGCATCATCAGCAAACAGCACTATCTCGCAATGTTGTGTTATTCTGCTCACATCATTAATGTATATATTAAACAGCAGAGGCCCAAGTACCGATCCCTGTGGTACGCCCAGTGAGGTTAGTATTTGATTCGATACTGTACTGTTCACAGATGTCCTTTGCGTTCTTCCACCAAGGTATGACTCGAACGACTGAAGCTCAACATGACGAATGCCGTACTGTCGCATCTTATTTATCAATATAGCTCTGTCTATGGTCTCAAAAGCCCGTTTTAAGTCTAAGAAGACCGCTATTATAGTTTCGCCGACCGCAAGAATCTCTTTCCAATTTAGGAGCACGTAGTTTAGCGCAGTTTCACAAGAATGATGCCTTCTGAATCCGAACTGATTCTCCATGACGAGGTTATTTCGGTCAACATATTCTTGTAGCTGCGTTTGCACAATCTTCTCAATGATATTTTCATATAGTGGTAAAGCGTTTACCGGCCGAAAGTCCTCACAACGTTTTGAACACTTTACCTTTTCGATCGGTGTCACCATCGACTCTTTCCAAGAATTGGGAAAGCATCCAAAACTTAAAGATTTATTTATTATTTCAGTGAATCTGCTACCGACAATCTCAAATGCGTCTATTAATACTTTAGGGTTCATTAAATTAAAATCTCTTTTTTGTTTCATTACACTTATTACTTCTAGTATATCCAAAACACTAACCGGGATAAATTTAAAGCGACACGTAAATTGAACAAATTGGATTGACTGATTTTTTTCTTTAACACTATTGACAAAGTACTCATTAAATTTGTCTGCAACTAGTTTTGTGTCTTTAACTTTAACTCCATTAAATATAATTTCACCTTCTATTTCAGCTTTCTTTTCTCCAAGCACATACCTTTTGAAAACTCTCCACATACCTTTCTGATTGGATTGTCTTAGAGTTTGTTTCGCACAAAAGCACTCTTTGATTAATTATATTGCCACTTAGCAAATTACACATGTACATATTGAAAATACCTAAAAAATACAAACTTCACTGCAGTACAGCTTCGCTAGTCCAGATACATTCTCGCTGGCAAAACCTCTGCGTTAGCTTTTCTGTCTATCCTACTCTTCTGGGCTCTTTCCGAGACAATAGAAACATTTGTCCAGCCCGTCCCTAAAAAAGGCAAATCTTTCTCCCCGTAAAATAATGTCGGCAAATTTTTATTTATTAGGTCTTTTATCAATTTTTAGAAAACGGAATTATATTTCTGATAAAGAAATAAAATGTTTACATACGTAAATTGCAATTCTATGTTTTCCATATACAAATTTCTCAGACTTGTGGGACACTGAAGAGATTTGGTTTTTGTTTGTTTTATTTCTCGATCAAGATACAGTGTTCTCATTGCATTCTTTTTACGTCTCTTTCTAATCTCATTTGAAACTCTTTTTTCTCGCCTTTGACAAAGTCAGCCAGCACCAACTTTATTATTTGCTAAAGTCTTATAATCATAACGTAAAGTACCTGTAGTGCACTAAGAATTTTTTGTTTGACATTGAACATTGATGAGCTTACAAACGATCAATTTTACTTGAAAAGTGACTAATTCAACGAATAGTACCAATGTTGACATTGAACAAACGACCAATTTTACGTGAAATGTAACTGATTCAAACAATAGCCGTATTTTATTATCACCCAAGATCTATATAGATCACACGACGAAATTAAAACGATCCGGATCTAGATCAACGAAATTATTTTCCTTGTGTCCTGTAGTGTAACCTACCAAGGAATAAAAAAAGAAATTCTAGATCACGAAATTGATCCTGATTGAAAGCAAGATCTCGTATTGTTGTTGTATTGCATAGAAACCAATGATCCATATGGATCATGAGTGATAATAAAATACGGCTAATATTGCCAACTAACATTGTTCATGTATAGGGCGCTTTAACATCGTACTGTTGGTGAAATAACAATTTACCAAGTACGTTTGCGCTGTTCGTAATTGGTGCGTATCATCTTTCTTTCTTTCGAGCAGTTCTTGTCTTGTTTATTTGCAGTCCTCAGAAACTCGACAAAAACTGCAACTTCTTCAAAATTAGAAGATTTTTCGTAATCTCCAATTTGCTCGCAAATAAACATAATTTAAAATGAAAGGAGACTAGTAGAAATTTTCTACAAAAATAAACAATATAATACAACTCACACGGTGAGGTCATTCCATTTTTGTGCATTGACTGTTATTCTCATAAAAGATAAACAAACAAACTTGCAATTTATTGACTAAAGACAACTTATTGAATTTTACTTTTCCGGACTATTGACAACGTCGCTGGATACTTTTTCTTCTCAAAACTTTGTAAACTAAATTCCATATTATGTATGCAACAACTTTAACTCTTCCAACCACACTGAACTTGCCCTCTTCTCTTCATTTAATTTCCCTTGCATAAGGGGATATTATTTTTTATCCGTCCACTGGTCATTAAGTAATCGTTCCTTCAGAAAGGAGTACATAAAGTTTTAATGCCATTACCTTAAAAAAACCTTATTGGTTATACAAAAGCTATATACAATCACCAGGATTACCATTGGCGTTCTTCGCTTTTCGACGATTATTCATAGCTACGACCTGCTGACTGTCCTACGTTACTAAGTTTTTTTTTGTCATGTAAAATACTAATACAACCCTTTCACATTGCAAAAGTTATGGAAATGGATTCGTGCGACTTTTTTTTTTATAGTTTAGACGCACTCAATGGACTATGAACACCCTTGAAAAATGTTACACCTTATTTCATAAGAAATAAATAAATAAATACTTGCTGACATTAGGGCTCAGGGGAGAGGGAATTTTTATGTGTGGTATTAGAGCTTGATCTCTTAAAGGCGAGTTCTGTTGATTAATCACTTAAATCTATAAATCTGAGTTGGTGTGTCGCCTAATTGTTTAGTTTTACAGTAGCATAACAAGAAGATGTTCAAACATTTATCTTCATTTCAGCTTAAAGGCCGAGTCAATTGATGTCAGAATAGCCGATTTCGATGGCGTTTTATTTCATATATCCAATGTGAATGGTGATAAAACGAAAGTTAGAGTAAGTAACTTAACGAAGCTACATACCTGAGAAAAATCTCATCAAAATCTTTCTACACTTCCCCCTTTAATTTCCAGACTAGCATAGCTTTAAAGTTCTATAAACAATTACAAGAGCATGGAGCTGATGAACTCTTAAAGAGAGAATATGGAAGTTTGCTCACAGACACTGAGGAAGGTAAAAACTCTGAGCTCGAACAAATCTACATGAATTTACAGTTTAATTATTATCTTCTTCATTTAGGTTACAATGTCTCAGTACTTATAAATTTAGAAAATATACCATCAGACTGGGAGGCAGTTGCTCAGAAGATTGGTCTTCTAAAAAGAAATTGTTTCGCATCGGTTTTTGAGAAATATTTCGATTTCCAGGAACAGGGTGAAGAAGGCCAAAAAACGGCTGTTATCAATTATCGTACCGATGAAACATTGTAAGTAAAGTATTTGAAAAAAACCTGCAGTTGTGTTAATATGTGTCTTGTTTCTTTTTGAATAGATATGTTGAAGCAAAGGCCGATCGAGTCACAGTTGTTTTTAGTACTATATTCCGTGATGAGGATGATGTAGTTATAGGTAAAGTTTTTATGCAGGAATTGAGAGAAGGTCGCCGAGCATCGCATACAGCGCCGCAAGTATTATTCTCTCATCGAGAACCACCATTAGAGCTGGCAAATTCAGATGCTAAAGTTGGCGACAATATTGGTTATGTTACGTTTGGTAAGTAGTTTCAAATTTTGTATGTAAATTCTATATATATTAAAAGGTCGCTTATATTTGTGTAAATTTCGTAATACTGATTGCATCATCGACTTTTCCCAAAGCCTTCGGTTATGCTTAATCCTTCCTTAATAATGGCTAACGGAGTATAAAGTGGGATATTTCCTTATACCTTATTGGACTTGTCTCTCAAATACTCCAAGAAAAATTGATTGTAAACGGCATCCTGGATAAACCATCATTTTATACCAGATGACTTGTGTTTGTGCACATAAGAACCATTCGTTAAGTGTAACATTTCTACTGGCGGAGCTAAAAGTGGGATGCTTCTGAATATTACCTTCGATTTGTCTCTCAAATACTCCAAGAAAAAGTGATTGCAAACGGCATCCTGGATAAATCATCATTTTATACCAGATGACTTGTGTTTGTGCACATAAAAAACCTTCGTTAAGTGTAACATTTCTACTGGCGGAGCTAAAAGTGGGCTGCTTCTGAATATTACCTTCGATTTGTCTCTCAAATACTCCAAGAAAAAGTGATTGCAAACGGCATCCTGGATAAATCATCATTTTATACCAGATGACTTGTGTTTGTGCACATAAAAAACCTTCGTTAAGTGTAACATTTCTACTGGCGGAGCTAAAAGTGGGATGCTTCTGAATATTACCTTCGATTTGTCTCTCAAATACTCCAAGAAAAAGTGATTGCAAACGGCATCCTGGATAAATCATCATTTTATACCAGATGACTTGTGTTTGTGCACATAAAAAACCTTCGTTAAGTGTAACATTTCTACTGGCGGAGCTAAAAGTGGGATGCTTCTGAATATTACCTTCGATTTGTCTCTCAAATACTCCAAGAAAAAGTGATTGCAAACGGCATCCTGGATAAATCATTATTTTATACCAGATGACTTGTGTTTGTGCACATAAAAAACCTTCGTTAAGTGTAACTTTTCTACTGGCGGAGCTAAAAGTGGGATGCTTCTGAATATTACCTTCGATTTGTCTCTCAAATACTCCAAGAAAAAATGATTGCAAACGGCATCCTGGATAAATCATCATTTTATACCAGATGACTTGTGTTTGTGCACATAAAAAACCTTCGTTAAGTGTAACTTTTCTACTGGCGGAGCTAAAAGTGGGATGCTTCTGAATATTACCTTCGATTTGTCTCTCAAATACTCCAAGAAAAAGTGATTGCAAACGGCATCCTGGATAAATCATCATTTTATACCAGATGACTTGTGTTTGTGCACATAAAAAACCTTCGTTAAGTGTAACTTTTCTACTGGCGGAGCTAAAAGTGGGATGCTTCTGAATATTACCTTCGATTTGTCTCTCAAATACTCCAAGAAAAAGTGATTGCAAACGGCATCCTGGATAAATCATCATTTTATACCAGATGACTTGTGTTTGTGCACATAAAAAACCTTCGTTAAGTGTAACTTTTCTACTGGCGGAGCTAAAAGTGGGATGCTTCTGAATATTACCTTCGATTTGTCTCTCAAATACTCCAAGAAAAAGTGATTGCAAACGGCATCCTGGATAAATCATCATTTTATACCAGATGACTTGTGTTTGTGCACATAAAAAACCTTCGTTAAGTGTAACTTTTCTACTGGCGGAGCTAAAAGTGGGATGCTTCTGAATATAACCTTCGATTTGTCTCTCAAATACTCCAAGAAAAAGTGATTGCAAACGGCATCCTGGATAAATCATCATTTTATACCAGATGACTTGTGTTTGTGCACATAAAAAACCTTCGTTAATTGTAACTTTTCTACTGGCGGAGCTAAAAGTGGGATGCTTCTGAATATTACCTTCGATTTGTCTCTCAAATACTCCAAGAAAAAATGATTGCAAACGGCATCCTGGATAAATCATCATTTTATACCAGATGACTTGTGTTTGTGCACATAAAAAACCTTCGTTAAGTGTAACTTTTCTACTGGCGGAGCTAAAAGTGGGATGCTTCTGAATATTACCTTCGATTTGTCTCTCAAATACTCCAAGAAAAAGTGATTGCAAACGGCATCCTGGATAAATCATCATTTTATACCAGATGACTTGTGTTTGTGCACATAAAAAACCTTCGTTAAGTGTAACTTTTCTACTGGCGGAGCTAAAAGTGGGATGCTTCTGAATATTACCTTCGATTTGTCTCTCAAATACTCCAAGAAAAAGTGATTGCAAACGGCATCCTGGATAAATCATCATTTTATACCAGACGACTTGTGTTTGTGCACATAAAAAACCTTCGTTGAGTGTAACTTTTCTACTGGCGGAGCTAAAAGTGGGATGCTTCTGAATATAACCTTCGATTTGTCTCTCAAATACTCCAAGAAAAAGTGATTGCAAACGGCATCCTGGATAAATCATCATTTTATACCAGATGACTTGTGTTTGTGCACATAAAAAACGTTCGTTAAGTGTAACATTTCTACTGGCGGAGCTAAAAGTGGGATGCTTCTGAATATTACCTTCGATTTGTCTCTCAAATACTCCAAGAAAAAGTGATTGCAAACGGCATCCTGGATAAATCATCATTTTATACCAGATGACTTGTGTTTGTGCACATAAAAAACCTTCGTTAAGTGTAACTTTTCTACTGGCGGAGCTAAAAGTGGGATGCTTCTGAATATTACCTTCGATTTGTCTCTCAAATACTCCAAGAAAAAGTGATTGCAAACGGCATCCTGGATAAATCATCATTTTATACCAGATGACTTGTGTTTGTGCACATAAAAAACCTTCGTTAAGTGTAACATTTCTACTGGCGGAGCTAAAAGTGGGATGCTTCTGAATATTACCTTCGATTTGTCTCTCAAATACTCCAAGAAAAAGTGATTGCAAACGGCATCCTGGATAAATCATCATTTTATACCAGATGACTTGTGTTTGTGCACATAAAAAACCTTCGTTAAGTGTAACATTTCTACTGGCGGAGCTAAAAGTGGGATGCTTCTGAATATTACCTTCGATTTGTCTCTCAAATACTCCAAGAAAAAGTGATTGCAAACGGCATCCTGGATAAATCATCATTTTATACCAGATGACTTGTGTTTGTGCACATAAAAAACCTTCGTTAAGTGTAACATTTCTACTGGCGGAGCTAAAAGTGGGATGCTTCTGAATATTACCTTCGATTTGTCTCTCAAATACTCCAAGAAAAAGTGATTGCAAACGGCATCCTGGATAAATCATCATTTTATACCAGATGACTTGTGTTTGTGCACATAAAAAACCTTCGTTAAGTGTAACATTTCTACTGGCGGAGCTAAAAGTGGGATGCTTCTGAATATTACCTTCGATTTGTCTCTCAAATACTCCAAGAAAAAGTGATTGCAAACGGCATCCTGGATAAATCATCATTTTATACCAGATGACTTGTGTTTGTGCACATAAAAAACCTTCGTTAAGTGTAACATTTCTACTGGCGGAGCTAAAAGTGGGATGCTTCTGAATATTACCTTCGATTTGTCTCTCAAATACTCCAAGAAAAAGTGATTGCAAACGGCATCCTGGATAAATCATCATTTTATACCAGATGACTTGTGTTTGTGCACATAAAAAACCTTCGTTAAGTGTAACTTTTCTACTGGCGGAGCTAAAAGTGGGATGCTTCTGAATATTACCTTCGATTTGTCTCTCAAATACTCCAAGAAAAAGTGATTGCAAACGGCATCCTGGATAAATCATCATTTTATACCAGATGACTTGTGTTTGTGCACATAAAAAACCTTCGTTAAGTGTAACATTTCTACTGGCGGAGCTAAAAGTGGGATGCTTCTGAATATTACCTTCGATTTGTCTCTCAAATACTCCAAGAAAAAGTGATTGCAAACGGCATCCTGGATAAATCATCATTTTATACCAGATGACTTGTGTTTGTGCACATAAAAAACCTTCGTTAAGTGTAACTTTTCTACTGGCGGAGCTAAAAGTGGGATGCTTCTGAATATTACCTTCGATTTGTCTCTCAAATACTCCAAGAAAAAGTGATTGCAAACGGCATCCTGGATAAATCATCATTTTATACCAGATGACTTGTGTTTGTGCACATAAAAAACCTTCGTTAAGTGTAACTTTTCTACTGGCGGAGCTAAAAGTGGGATGCTTCTGAATATTACCTTCGATTTGTCTCTCAAATACTCCAAGAAAAAGTGATTGCAAACGGCATCCTGGATAAATCATCATTTTATACCAGACGACTTGTGTTTGTGCACATAAAAAACCTTCGTTGAGTGTAACTTTTCTACTGGCGGAGCTAAAAGTGGGATGCTTCTGAATATAACCTTCGATTTGTCTCTCAAATACTCCAAGAAAAAGTGATTGCAAACGGCATCCTGGATAAATCATCATTTTATACCAGATGACTTGTGTTTGTGCACATAAAAAACGTTCGTTAAGTGTAACATTTCTACTGGCGGAGCTAAAAGTGGGATGCTTCTGAATATTACCTTCGATTTGTCTCTCAAATACTCCAAGAAAAAGTGATTGCAAACGGCATCCTGGATAAATCATCATTTTATACCAGATGACTTGTGTTTGTGCACATAAAAAACCTTCGTTAAGTGTAACTTTTCTACTGGCGGAGCTAAAAGTGGGATGCTTCTGAATATTACCTTCGATTTGTCTCTCAAATACTCCAAGAAAAAGTGATTGCAAACGGCATCCTGGATAAATCATCATTTTATACCAGATGACTTGTGTTTGTGCACATAAAAAACCTTCGTTAAGTGTAACATTTCTACTGGCGGAGCTAAAAGTGGGATGCTTCTGAATATTACCTTCGATTTGTCTCTCAAATACTCCAAGAAAAAGTGATTGCAAACGGCATCCTGGATAAATCATCATTTTATACCAGATGACTTGTGTTTGTGCACATAAAAAACCTTCGTTAAGTGTAACATTTCTACTGGCGGAGCTAAAAGTGGGATGCTTCTGAATATTACCTTCGATTTGTCTCTCAAATACTCCAAGAAAAAGTGATTGCAAACGGCATCCTGGATAAATCATCATTTTATACCAGATGACTTGTGTTTGTGCACATAAAAAACCTTCGTTAAGTGTAACATTTCTACTGGCGGAGCTAAAAGTGGGATGCTTCTGAATATTACCTTCGATTTGTCTCTCAAATACTCCAAGAAAAAGTGATTGCAAACGGCATCCTGGATAAATCATCATTTTATACCAGATGACTTGTGTTTGTGCACATAAAAAACCTTCGTTAAGTGTAACATTTCTACTGGCGGAGCTAAAAGTGGGATGCTTCTGAATATTACCTTCGATTTGTCTCTCAAATACTCCAAGAAAAAGTGATTGCAAACGGCATCCTGGATAAATCATCATTTTATACCAGATGACTTGTGTTTGTGCACATAAAAAACCTTCGTTAAGTGTAACATTTCTACTGGCGGAGCTAAAAGTGGGATGCTTCTGAATATTACCTTCGATTTGTCTCTCAAATACTCCAAGAAAAAGTGATTGCAAACGGCATCCTGGATAAATCATCATTTTATACCAGATGACTTGTGTTTGTGCACATAAAAAACCTTCGTTAAGTGTAACTTTTCTACTGGCGGAGCTAAAAGTGGGATGCTTCTGAATATTACCTTCGATTTGTCTCTCAAATACTCCAAGAAAAAGTGATTGCAAACGGCATCCTGGATAAATCATCATTTTATACCAGATGACTTGTGTTTGTGCACATAAAAAACCTTCGTTAAGTGTAACATTTCTACTGGCGGAGCTAAAAGTGGGATGCTTCTGAATATTACCTTCGATTTGTCTCTCAAATACTCCAAGAAAAAGTGATTGCAAACGGCATCCTGGATAAATCATCATTTTATACCAGATGACTTGTGTTTGTGCACATAAAAAACCTTCGTTAAGTGTAACTTTTCTACTGGCGGAGCTAAAAGTGGGATGCTTCTGAATATTACCTTCGATTTGTCTCTCAAGAAAAAGTGATTGCAAACGGCATCCTGGATAAATCATCATTTTATACCAGATGACTTGTGTTTGTGCACATAAAAAACCTTCGTTAAGTGTAAAATTTCTAGTGGCGGAGCTAAAAGTGGGATGCTTCTGAATATTACCTTCGATTTGTCTCTCAAATACTCCAAGAAAAAATGATTGCAAACGGCATCCTGGATAAACCATCATTTTATACCAGATGACTTGTGTTTGTGCACATAAAAAACCTTCGTTAAGTGTAACATTTCTACTGGCGGAGCTAAAAGTGGGATGCTTCTCAATATTACCTTCGATTTGTCTCTCAAATACTCCAAGAAAAAGTGATTGCAAACGGCATCCTGGATAAATCATCATTTTATACTAGATGACTTGTGTTTGTGCACATAAAAAACTTGATTCGATGTTACCTGTGTAGTGGAATGGAATGGGATATTTTTGAACAACATTCGATTTGTCTGTGAAATTCTCAAAGAAAACTTGATTGCAAACGCCGCCCTGGATAAAATAGTATTTTATACCAGATGGGTTGAATTTGCGAACATAACTTGCTCTTTTTATTTTATTAAAGTTCAGCGACCTTTTTTTATTGTATTACGATTGCTATATGTCTAAGTTGTGTCCTTAACTAATCCTCTAATTTTTTTCAGTTTTATTTCCCCGCCACACAAACAAGGAAACCAGAGATAACACTATTAATTTAATTCATATGTTCCGTGACTACTTGCATTATCACATTAAGGTACAATTTTGAAACTATCTACATACTCACCTGCTAAACTTGTTCATTTACAGTGTTCAAAAGCCTACATCCATTCGAGGATGCGAGCAAAAACCTCAGATTTCCTTAAAGTGCTGAATCGTGCTCGACCGGAGACGAAACCCACAGAAAAGAAAACTATAACGTATGTTGTCTTGTTTTTTTTCTTTACGCTTTCATTATTTTTCTTCAAATGTATTTTTTTTTTTAAATAAATTTACACTTGCAGGGGGAGGACATTTATTCGGAAAGAATGATTTATGGACATTGTCTAGTTGTTTTATATATTATATATTAATGTATTAATAATTATTAAATAATTAAAAAAGAAACGAAAAAAAAAAAACAAATTTAATAGATAAAAACCAAGAAAAACAGAAATAACATTAAATCTAATATATAAGTATTCCAAGAACGTTGTAACTCCATTCAAGCAAATTCGGTATAAAACAATTATTGATATATTAAAGAGATTCTGAACAAAACATATAACGGGTTGAACAAACTATCTGCCAAATATTTATGAGCAAAAGAACAACAAACAGAAAAAAAAAAAACGATGCTGCCCAGAAAACATCCAATTAAAACAAAAATAATAAAAACGAAATTATTCAAACCGAACTTTAATGTAGTGCGTTTTAATTGTTTGCTAATTGATTACACTGTATTTCTTTCTTACATTAACAATATTATTTTTGTATAGCTTTTTCAGTTGTTAATAATGTAAATTTTGTGATATACTTTTTTTAAACTTTTATTTCTACCTATGTTTTCGTTTTGTATACATGTTTTTGTTTTCCTTTTTTATATTAAAAATAATTATTTACTTTGCTACGATTTCTATTTTAAACTGGATTCTGTATTGTGTTTGCAAATTTGAAATCATCCCTCATTAGGTTCTCCTTGCTGTTGTGATGTGAAAGGTAGTCCGATTGGATTTTGGCAAGCGCTGTTGGGCGGTAAAGTGAAACATAAGTTTTTGTATGAACATTTGAAATTGGATGACGTAAAAAATAAATTAATAACAATCAACACGGTTTCAGTGCTTAATATAGAAGGTGAGTCAAATATTGTAGAAACAAGTGGAATATACCCCATTCTCTATGTCACCCCTCCCAGATTAACTAGAGGTAGCTGACACTTTAAAAATACCTAAGGACGAATATCAATAGACCTTTCTACTCAAAAATGTTTGACAGTTCTAATCAGATGTTTTTAATAAAATAAGATTTACATGCATTAGGTTCGTTCGCTTACCCTCCCAAAACAGCGAATTTTTACTAATTTTTACGAAAACCTGTTCGAGTACTGAGAACTTTCGTAGTTTTTCACAGAAGAGAGCGCTCTCAAAAGAGTAAGAAATTTCCCCTGCTGCGAATTTTAGTGCAAGAAATTTCTTTAGGCTGGTTTGTGAAATCTGTCAAATCGCTGTATACGTAATTTTTTGTTGGCTTATTCCTTCTCTTTCTTTCGCGTGCAAATGGATTTAAGGTTTGACGTTTAAAAAGTGGACAACTTTTGTGGTTAACCTGTTTGTTAAGCCCCACTCTTTGAAATTGGACAGTCTACGATTTTTAGTGCAAAAAGTATGCGAACGGACCTATTGTGTATATAAATCCAGAAAAGGAATCCTCTAAGGTGATAGTTGATAGTCACACTTTTGACAGTCAAAATTGATCACACTTTGTTAGCTCTCCGTAAAACGATCGCAAAGTCACACAAAAACGATCGCAAAAAGGTGATGATCACGCTGATGGTCACATTAGAGAGAGCAAAAGGGATGATTGTGATCGTCAACTTTCACCTTAGAGGCGTCCACTCCAGGAGTGGAATCCTCTAAGGTGAAAGTTGATAGTCACACTCTTGATAGTCAAAATTGATGATCACACTTTGTTAGCTCTCCGTAAAGCGATCGCAAAGTCACACAAAAACGATCGCAAAAAGATGATGATCACGCTGATGGTCACCTTAGAGAGAGCGAAAGGGATGATTGTGATCGTCAACAATCAACTATCATCTTAGACGATTCCACTCCAGGTTGCTTGGTAGGAACGAGAGATACGTGCAGAATATTACGCCATTTAAAATATATCATTTGTTCTTTTGTTTTGTTTTTTTTTTAACGTTGATAATCAGGAGTGGAAGCCTCTAAGCTGATAGTTGATAGTCACACTTTTGACAGTCAAAATTGATGATCACACTTTGTTAGGTCTCCGTAAAATGATCGCAAAAAGGTGATGATCACACTGATGGTCACCTTAGAGAGAGCAAAAGGAATGATTGTGATCGTCAACAATCAACTATCACCTTAGAGGATCCCACTCCAGGGTTATCGTGAATAAATTTTCCTTCGGAATTTTTCCCCCGAACAAAAATTAGGTATCTTCAAAAAAAGGAAATAATTCCGGAGAATTTGGGAGAATTTTCAAAGCAATAGCGGTATTTAATTTTTCCCCGATGCATTGTTTCCCTATTTTTGAAGGTAGCTAATTTTTGTTCGGGGGAAACATTCGGAGCGAAAATTTATTCACGATAACCCTAAATATAAGGTCTCTTCCTGTATCATCCCAAAACAGCAATTTTTTACGAAAACCTGTTCGAGTACTGAGAATTTTCGTAGTTTTTGACATAAGAGAGCGCTCTCGAGAGAGAGTAATAAATTTCCCCGTGCTGCGAATTTTAGTGCAAGAAATTTCTCTGTGGGCTAGAATTTGTGAAAACTGTTATTTTTTGTTGGCTTGTTCCTTCTCTTTCTTTCGCGTACAATTGGGTTTAAGGTCGGACGTTTAAAAAGTGGGCAACTTTTGTGGTTCAAAGCGTTCGTTTAATCTTTCGTAATTTTACCTCTCTGAGAGGATTTTACCCCCACTCGTGGAAATTTGACAAATTGCGAATTTTGGTGCAGAAAGTACGCGAACAAACCTATAATTATTTGTGTTATGTACCACAAATTTGTGATATTTTCAAAGAGAATACGAACAAATTTATTCCTAAATGCTTTCCTAACCCGGTGTCTCACTAGCAATATTTAATAGAATACAATATAACATTCTATGGAAATTGCTCGTGGAGACTACAAATAGTGTTCTATGGAAAATTGCACTTTATTTATTGGTCAACTCATAACATGCTGTAGATACACCCTGATTGTCGTTGACGTTGTCGCTTTTCGCCGATTGTCGTTTTATTCTTCAGATGTAGCACGAATCCATTTTCATAACTTTTTCACTGTGAAAGAGTTGTAATAGTATTCTACACGTGAAACAAATTGCTTAGTAATGTTTGACGGCCAGCAGGTCGTAGCTATGAATAAAACAAGAATCTTCGAAAAGCGACAATCAGGGGGCTAACTATGCACTTCGCCGCGAAGCGCATTTTCATGCGAAATCGAATTTTGGTACTACTCAATTCGCTGACGAACACTATCGCACTTCGCTCTACTACAGTCGCGCAACTATGTAAATGCGAAAGCCATTCCATCGACTTCAAATGCGATAGATATTTTGATGACGCAAGAGTTGTTGGCGGTGGATTTTCAACTGAAAATGTAAATAAATGAAAAAGAGTGATTTCTGATACTTTTATTGCATTAAGGGCAGAAAAACAAACAAAAAAAAAAACAGTGCTCTAATTATCCGCTGGTGTTTTAGCAAAATTTTCAAACAAAGTATGGTACATTCTTCCCTGACACTTTGACAGATGAATGGAAACATGGAGATCTTTTGGAAAGTCGATATCCCAAGCGGTCGTTGGGCATAGTTGACATCATCGCCGCGAGGCGAACGGGATGAAACACAAATTATGCGATTCGCGGCGAAGTGCATAGTTAGCCCCCAGGGTGAATAGTTATTGTGCTATGTACCACAAATTCGTGATATTTTCAAAGAGAATATGAACAAATTTATTCCTAAATGCTTTCCTAATCCTGTGTCTCACTAGCAATATTTAATAGAATACAACATACATTCTATGGAAATTGCTCGCGGAGACTGCAAATGGAAAATTGCATTTTATTTATTGCCCAGCTCATAAATGCTGTGGATATATATATTATTCTATAGGCTAATTTAAAATTTGTAATTTTATCGACAATTCGAGTGTTTGTGGAATTTTTAAAGTGCGGAAGATAAAAGATTAGATTTTCTGCGTTTCTTTTTGCAGTTCCTCTAATGCCACCAACGCGAGAACACATCGAAATGCTTTGCTCTGCGCCATTTGCACGATTGAATTAGTAAGTTATGAAATGCCACCGTCAATTTTATGGCATACTATCTTTCCTTCTATCTATGAAAAGCGACAGCTGGCAAGCTATGAAATATTTTTCGTATAGACACCAGGTGAAGAAAAACATAAAAATCACTCAGCTCTCATGGAATTGTTTAGCATATAAAGCTTTGCTGGAATTTTTATTGCTTCGCTTACTTTTCAGATACATATGCAATATCCACATCGATTACCGTTGACGTTTTCCGCTTTTCGACGATTTTCATTTTATTTCTCAGATGTACAACGAATCCATTTTCAAATCTTTTTCAATGTGAAAGAGTTGTAATAGTACTTTACACAACAAAAAAAAATTTTTTAGTCACATTTAACGGTAAATGGGTGGCAATGGTGCAGTGGGTAGTATGTTTGCTCGTTAACCGATGTGTGCAGATTCAAGCCCCAGCGGGGAACAGCAATTATCAGCCACCCGAGTATAAAGGAAAAACGAGTTACATCCAAGTTTTTTCCAACCACTGCACAAAGAAAGTTCCTGCCTGGTAGTACAATGGACCGGAGAGTCTGAGTGCTCTGGGATTTGGGCTTTTTACATAAAAAAAAAAAATAAAAAAACGTATAACGGTCAACAGATCGTAGCTATAAATAAAACGATAATTGTCGTAAAGCGGAAAAGCCAACGGTAATCGGAGTGATTGTTTTATTATTGTAAGCGTTCATTGAAAATCTTTTCCTTATTTACTTATTTATTTATTTTTTAGAAAATGTTTGGCCCCTTGGATATTTTAAAATATTTATTAAAAAGGTTTTTGGGTTAAAATTAAACACAGAGGACAATTATGCAAAGCGAATCATGTCGTATTAATCTTGACACCTATCGTATTTCACATTCAATAGGTCATTTAAAATGTACTTTCCCATTGAAGCAATTTTCAGACTGAAATCGAAGCGATAATTTAGTATGTATTGTAATTGAAAAATATGGCCACCTGGCCCTTGGCTTATCTTAATCCCCTAGACATTTTTTTTTTTTTTTTTTTTTGCCGAGAGCAGGTGAAAAATCTTCCAAGACATAAGGGCCGACCGCGCGTGCTTAAGGTAGTGTGAAATATTTACTCACTAAAACAACACCTCTCTTCAAAATTAATACTACAACTAAGCCAGTGCTTATCCAGCAGTTTTATTTTCGCTTACGAGAATCGTGATTATAGAAAATGTTGATGTTTGTATGTGATTGAAAACAATCACAATACAATAACTTTAGACAGGTTAAATTCTAATGAAAGTTCCTGCCTTTTTCACGACCTTCATATGCTATGACGCGAGGTCAAAAGATTTTGTCCTTTGAAGACGACGAATTGAATTATTCGCGTCAAGTAGTTGAGTGATAGTACGGTTACAATGGCCGTGAACATGATCTTTGTGCTTACGCGCAAATTTTGTTATCTCTTCGACGACGCTGGAAATTCCCAAATCTCGATGAATATCTTCGTTACGTACATACCACAGTGCGTTGACGATCGTTCTAAGAACTTTATTTTCAAAAGTTTGTATGATGTTTCTATTTCTTTTCTTGGTACAACCCCATAGTTGTATACCATACGTCCACACTAGCTTTAGCACTTGCTTATAGATAACCAGTTTGTTATGTAGGCTCAACTTTGAATGTTTTCCGAGTAACCAGTACATTTGTCGGTATTTGTTTTGAAGTTCGTCGCATTTCTTTTTCACGTGCGATTTCCATTTGAGCTTGACATCTAGAGTGATATTTTGCTTCGTTTGCGTACTGTATTTGAGCCGAGTTTAGATATACAGGCAATCTATCCACTTTTTTGTACGTAAAGACATGAATGAAATAAATTTAGCATGAAATTTGACGTACATATGTTAAAAAAAACTAAAATTTTCGCCAGTGTGTTCAAAAAAGGAAAAGAAGTATTGAAGATTACAGCAATTATAACGAACACAAAATTATTCGCACAAGAGTAAAAAAAAAGGTGAAAAGTATTAAGTTATTTAGAAATAAAGCCTAAAATTAGTATCTAGTTACACCTGCTTTGGCGCTATAACAGCCTGGCTGAATTCCTAAATGTAAAAAAATGTGCATTGTAAGTGCGCATCGCATTTGTTTAGAAAATATATGACGCACTCTCACTTTGTTTTGTTTGCAGTTGCTTTCTGTCTGTTGACATTTTGGGACGGCGTGTGATGCAAATGACCATCTGTGCGTTTTGTGTCATAATTTGGATAAATGTTGTCAAGAAATTTTGTTAGAACATTTTTTTAATAAATAATCCTTTAAACAGTATTGCCAAAATAATAGAACATTTGCAAAATTATAATAAAATTAAAACGTAAATGTTTGGTATTATCCTCAATAGTTTAACAAAAATAAGAACATTGCAATAAATATTTAATAAAACTACTTAAGCCATCAACAAATCACTCATCTTTTGTCAATATATGACAAAAACCACCATCAAAAAAAATAAAAGCATAAATAATCACATCTGCATCGTGTTTATTCACGATGCGCTGTTTGCATTTGCCTGTGCAGTTAAATCTGTTTACAATGCATTTTGGAACGCGACGCAATGTAACGATATCTGTGTTTGCATTAAGGAATGTTTGCAGATGCACAATGCAGGCAGTAGGAATTCGGACCCTATAAGCGTCCCGTCATAATACGAACCAGTTATTTTGTGAAGTCGTTACTAATATATAATATATTATAATAATGGTATTTACCATTTCCGTTGAAGAGCCTCTTTCACCATTTTCTTACTGGTTATATCTAATGTGTGAATTTCAGCAGTTTGTGGGGAGTTTTACCTGCTTTTTCATCTAAAATTCCGTCACCCACCACGACGACCATTTTTCCGCATGTTGGGAAAATTTCCGAATTTTGTAATTCTCCTGAATTTTCTTTAGCCCTCAACACAAATTTGTTTTGAATGTGCCGCTTTGTTCTGACTACTTTAGCATTGACATTGTGATAATGCAGATGGCAGATCTAAACTGTCGTAGACAACTTAAGTTCGCATCAGTGCGCGAAAATTGTAAATGTCGTTATTCATTCGCTTTAAATACGATAAACTTCATATCATCTACTCCATTCTCAGACATGCACCCCCATATCATAACATTACCACCGCCATGTTTGACCGTTGTGCGAAAATTTGTTTCCTTAAGCTCAGTATTTGGTTGTCACCATACTTCGTTTCCAAACAAATTAAATTTGCTTTTGTCACTAAATATGACCGTTTTCTAAAACTCTGAGGCTTTACCGAGATGTTCTTTTGCAAACTCAAGTCGTTTATGCTTATATATCTTCGACATAAAATGATTGCGACATGCAGTTTTGCCATTAGTTATTTGGTCGAAGAACATGTCGTAACGTTCCGACAGATACAGATTTATTTATATTTCGGACATTTCTGAGGTCAACAATTGGACGGGAGTCTTAGGACTTTGTTTGATTTTTCTTACTATAAACCTTTCATTGGCCTCAGACAATTTTTGTTTTGCTTCTCCCACCCTTATTTTCTAATGTAAACTCATATCTGTAATTAATTATAATATCTCTTAATCGGCATGTAGACGCTAAAATATGGTGTCACTGAAAACCCGCAGACGGAAAGACCAAGATGAAACCAATTCACTCGAACTTAGTTCAACACATCTCTTCATTTGTCATTATTCCAGTTTTTTATATCTTGTCAGCACGAATTTCAAAATTACAATGACTTGTTTTAGTAAATAATGAAAGACCAGTCCACAGACAGTCGACATGGTGTCACCAACATAAGGCTCCGCCCACAAACATCGAAACAAATTAAAGCAGCTTTGATTTTTAGTTAGACCAAAACTAATGTTGGTGAGACCAAAGAATTGGTACACATACCAGCCCGCAGACGATCAACATGATTAGTGAGACCACGCTTTAACGTCAGCAGCGGCCTTTACAACCATATACGATCTGCCAACAAGATCACCAACTTGTCTGTACGTTTTGCCTTGACATACTAGTTTCAGTATGAGTTTTCGCTCTTCAAGGGAGTTTCAATTTTCTTCCCGCAAATTTTGTCAAAATTAAGTTTAAAATGATATCTTTATTTTGTCTTGATCACTCAAATACGTAACAATCAGCGTTGTCGTTTATACTTCAATCGAAATATTTTACTTCGTTTCATAGACAACACTTCGACACTTCCTCTTTCGCAAAAATACTTCACTTTTTGTAGACTTTATATCTTCCCTCTTAATTGGGACATTGCATTATTTATTCATTAATGAGCTCTCCCATAAAGTAGGCAAAAATCGTATACGCGAACACATTCGATAATTACATCGATAACTACAAGTCTACAATTCTACCCAAAGAAGAAAGTCTCTAAGACGTCTTCTGTCTCAAAAATGCTTTGGGGCAGATTATGTACCCTCATTTAAAAGGGTGTTTTACTAAACAAAATTGATTAAGAGTTTAGGCCGAGACAACTTAAAGCTTAGCACTGTTAATTCACTGATGCTAGTGAAAGGAATTGTTTCTGAAAACGGTTTCAGCAAAACACTTCTATTTTTTCCTAAAAACACTTCACTAAGAAAATGATAAAAGGCATCACTGGTAACGATCCAATTTTCATAAAATAACTGCGCCTTACACGACACAAACGCTTCTAAATTTCTTGTGCGAATAATTTTGTGTCTACTGTTTCCTGGATATTATTCTTGATTGCGTATAGTATAAGCAAACGAATTGTGATAAACAGTACACTTATCATGCACGTAAAAACATGATTTTGTGGAACTGTGGTTGAAATTCTTTTAAATTTCGATAAAATCTTGCTGAAGATTAATTCATTTTCCCGGTTAATTTTCAATTTGAAGGATATCGTAGTATCTTGTCTTCGCAAGTTGCGAGGAAAACGCTTAACACTGACTGACTGGCCAAACAGTTTTTGTCTTCTGTGTAATCGAACGTGCCTGAGCAGCCAGAATATGGTACATACTTGTCAAATGCAAAGAATAGTCTATAATAAATAAAAACAAAACAAACTGCATTCTTCTTGTTCTATTCTCAGCACAAAAATGGCAACATTTGGTGAGTGCAGGGAAATATCTAAAAATGCAGCATTTTTGAAGAGCAGGATTTTTTGTTGAGAAAAGAATACACCATTAGGCCTGTTTTGGTGAGACATCGCTACTCAGTGTCTGCCATTGAGGTAAAATTCAGCACACAGAAAAAAATCAATTTTCACTGGGAACTACTTGAGCTTTTCATATTGGGTGAAAAATGGCTTCCGATGAATATTTCAGAACACTCAATTCTAGAGGATGCAGAACAATTTTTTTTTTATTACACAATTTTGGTACCTCTTCGGTAGTTTGAGATTTATTTTATTTCGCTAAAAGAAAATGAAGGGTGAGGAAAAAAGGGAGGTAAGATAAATACTTAATTTTGCTTGCAAAATCCCAATTTCATCCCGTATACCATGTTCCCACCGAACCGAAATTCCGAGATTTCGATGAATTTTTACCGAAATCTGGATAGCCGTGCCCACTGAGTTAAATATCGGGATTTCGTTTGGTGGGAACATGGAGAAATTATTAGACTGAAGAAAATTTGGAGCAGGGAAAAGACAGTCGCTCTCCTACAACTATATAGCATCAGGCTGCTTTAAACGTTGCAATTCTTGCACCGCTACTATCGTTGATTCTTTTCTCTTTCCGAAACACAGAGGGACTTTTAAACATTCAGGAATGTCTTTTTTGACATTTTATTCTTTTGATGTTCGCGAGTGGAAAACTCGGATGTTGTCTAGTACCTTGTACATACCTGTTTTATTCCCTTGCAGTACGCGTTCAAAATAATTTATTTGAGAAAATGAATAAGGATACTGCTGTGATATTGCGACTAAGCAGATAACATGAAACAATTTTCTCTTCCATAATGTACGCACAACCGAAAAAAAAACATCACAAACTAAAACCTAAACAGACACCATAAAGTGGGAAATACACGATACAACGCTTGTATCAACAGTTTGACAGCTTTGGTATTGTATACGATAATTGTATCTTGTGTATCCACACAACCGACGGTTGTACCGATATACATATAGTATGGTCGCATGGTCTTGACTGTATAACCGCTGTAACATGCACAGATTGTATGGAAATTACATGGTGCGTATGTGTAAAATGACTGAATAAAATGTCTGGTTGTACGTAAATCGTACGCAGATTATATAATGGGTGTGCTGAATACAACAGTTGGGCCGATGTTGGAACAACACAAGACGATAAGACGGTTGTATCGTGTATTTCACACTTAAGTCGAATTTGTTCGTAAACGACGAATAATATAATAATAATAAAGGAATTGTCAAAAGTGTGGGCACCGTGGCGTAAGTGGTTAGTGTGTCGGATCACTACGCAAGGGCTTCCAAGTTCGAATCCCAGAAAATACCAAAAGCTTTTTTCACGGTCCCACCTCTCGCGAGCGTCTGACAAGCATCCGAGAGTATTGCTGTCACGAAAAAGCTTCTCAAATCGCCGTTCGGATTCGGAATTAAACTGTAGGTCCCTTCCATTCGTGTGAAAAATATAACGCACATAACATGAGTGGTTGCGAGAAGCTAGGCCCTGGCACTTTAAAGAGTTGTCGTATTTGAATTGTCGAAAGTGAATGTGCCAACGAAAAACACAAAGAAGAAAAACCGATATGTCTGCAACACAAGCAGCCCCTGCGATTCCGTCTTCCCCGGTCACCACATACATTTCTCTCCTAAAAGCTCACACAAACGAATCGCAAGCAAGAATTGCAACGTTTAAAAGCATTCCAAGCTTGGTTTTAACACAGCAGGCGGAAATAATAATAATAAATAAAAACAATTTTGCCTTAGTTTCAGCCAAAATTGTTTTGTTTTGTTATTTTGCAAATATTTTGACAAGTAAGCCTCAGATATAATAAAATGATTCAAAAAGTTTCAAATCCAGATTGACTGGGGATCGGTTTGCTGAGAAGGGTTTACTTTTGTCGTTTTCCATTGGTTTCACTGAAGAATTGGCTTCTTCTGGATTCCAATGGAACATGCGATTTATCTTCCGCTCAATTATGTGTGTATCGGTGAAATGCCAGATATCTTGCTTATCAATTTCAATTTCAATTTCAATTTTATTACATTGTACAAATAAGACGTCAGTCTTTTATAGTACTAAAATATACGGTAACATTTGATATAAATCCTTAAATATTAAATAATATAAATAATAATATTGTATATGTATAAATATATAATTTTTTTTTTTTTTTTTTTTTTTTTTTTTTTAAGGTTTTAACGAAAGTGCAGGGTAATTGCTTTTTTAAAACTTGCGTTTCCAATTATTTTTTTAATTGTTATTGGGAGAGAGTTCCAAAGTTTGGTTGCATGTACAATAAAGAGGCGTGAAGAATTCAAGTAGTTGCATGATGGTGTTACTAGGTTCAAAGTTCTTACAGATTGGGTAAATTGCAGTTTTTCGTAAAGGTACGGTGGGTTCTTATGCTGAATGATCTTGTGCAGAAACATACAACACCTGGCATCTAGGAATTGTTGGAAAGTGCATCCAAGTAACAGTTTATGGTAATGTGATATATGTTCATGTCTCTGAAGCCCGTATATGTATCTAAGCATGTCGTTGAAGGCTACGAGAAGTTTATGTTGGGAATGAGAATCCGGTTTACAATAAACAACATTTGCGTAGTCAATAAGAGGAACAAGCAATGTTCTAACAAGTCTAAGTTTGGTTTTAACAGGAGTTATACTGCAGAATAGCCAAAGCTTACGTAATCCACAGTAGATTCTTCCAACAGTGTAATTAACGTGATTTTCAGCCGAAAGTGAGCAGTTGACCCTATAACCTAGACTGGTAACACTATCCACAAACTTAAGCTTAACGTGCGAGAGAAAAACCGGAGGTAAACATAAGGTATTAATCTGCTTCTTTGTTATCGCGATCAGTTGAGACTTAGCTGGATTAAGGGTTAGGCCATTTTTTTTGGACCAATTAGAGATTGCAAGAAGATCTTCGTTTATTCTATATACTAGGTCCTCTTGTAAACCAAGTGGACGGGACAGATAAATTTGCACATCATCAGCATACATATGAACTGATACGCTTAAACACACATTTGGAAGATCATTTATGAAGAGGCAAAACAAAATAGGTCCCAAAATAGATCCTTGCGGCACCCCCATCGTCAGGTTTAAGGATTCAGAGAGTTCCTGACCAACCTTAACTCTCTGGCTGCGGTTATTCAAATAGTTTCCTATGAGACTCGCCGCTCTATCATGGAAACCAAAGTAGAGCTTCAGTTTTTTACAAAGTATTTTATGGTTTACTCTGTCAAAAGCCTTTGAAAAATCCAGCAAACAAAGAACAGTCACATTGTCCAAATCATATTGAATCCGAATATCGTCAAGGACCTTGATCATTGCAGTTTGACAACTGTGCTGTGTACGAAATCCAGACTGAAGTGGGGACAGTAAATTAAACCTATTAAGGTGATTTGTTATTTGGGTTGCCAGAATCTTTTCAAAAACCTTTGACAGACAGGCTAAAATACTGATGGGACGAAAATCAGAGGAAGAGCTAGGATTCGATTTTTTTGCAAGCGGGATAACCTTTGCTAATTTCCAACTATCAGGAAATGATGAAGAGGCTATACAAAAATTGATCACATGTGTAAATGCACTTAAGATATGAGGCAAAATCATTTTAATAAAACATAAAGGCACCCCATCTTCTCCAACTGCATCAGACTTAATCGTTCGCATGCTTTCAAATACATCATACTCTGACACTACCTCAAATTCGAATTCCGTTGTTGTTTCATAAAGAGCATTGTTACTGGGTAAAAAGACTTCTGAAGAAATTTCACTCGGAATAAATGCCTTATTTAGGTCATTTGGGTCAGGAAAATTAAGAACTACCTCCTTTTTGCCTATCCCAATGGAGCGTAGGTTATTCCAGAGCCTGCGAGCAGGTTGGTTTGTGTCCAGCTTTGACATAAAAAATCTTTTTTTAGCTCTGCGAGTCACAAACGTAGCTTCATTGCGAGAACGGCAAAACAGCTCCCAGTTCCGATTATTAGGGTTATTTTTCCATTTTGAATACAGTTTTCTTCGATTTTTTATTGCCCTATGAACCTCCGAAGTAAACCAAGGACAATTCCTGCTACGCACTGCTACAGTTTTAAGAGGTACATGTTTATCCAATAAGTCGAGAACTAGAGCTTGAAAGTAGTTAGCTTTATCATTGGCATTTGTGAAAACATGGCATTGATGCCAGGGGTACCCGATGGCATCATTTTGCAGCTCAAGGTTGTTAATAGACTTTAGGTCTCTGAATTGGAATGTCGAAGGAATAGGTACATGTACAAATTCAATATCGAAAGTGGAAAATAATAGGTCATTGTCAGATATACCATCTAAGGATAATTGGTCTTGCAGAAGAACATATGATAGATCAGAAACAATCATCAAGTCAAGAAGACTAGGAGTAGAGTTTGGGGCAAAGCGGGTGGCATATGAGTTGGACACTGCAAGCCCGGTCGTTGAGATTTCATCCCTAAGTTGGTTAGCTCGAGTATCGAATTGCAATAGGTCTGCATTAAAATCACCACAGGCGATAATACACTCATATGATGCAGAAAACTCCCGGAAAGCTGAGAAAAAGGGTTCAGGAGAAAAGCTTTTACTAGGGTTATAACCTACACCCAGAAGACACCTACTGTTACCGCCAGCTACCTCAAGAATAAGAAATTCTATACCCTTATCCTCCGATTTACCTAGAACTCTGCAAGAAAGCGATGCATTGCAATATACTGCAACCCCACCTCCAATAGTGTCAGTGATTCTGTCATTTCTCAATAAGTTAAAATTATTTATAGCATATACACTACTGGGAATATCTGGTTTAAACCACGTCTCCGTAATACATAGAACATCGACCCCCGACCCATCAAAGATATACTTGATGAAGTCCAATTTATTTAAATTTAGACTACGAGCGTTAATACAGCATACTTTGAATCCTTCACGTGCACCTGAAAGTATTCTGATAACAGACCGAGCGGAAACAGAGAGAATATCTCCACCTGCCATGATACAAAGAAAAATAATACAAAAAAAAAAATAAAAATAAATTTAAATTTAACCAAAGACTTCAAAAACAAAAGGAACACTAATAGCAATTAACCTCCAAATAACAATCCGAGAATATTAGTACAAAAATAAAAATAATAATAATAATAATATATAATATAAAGTAGTAATATAAGAAAAAAGTGTGTGTAATATAAATAAACGTATATACATTTAAGATCTGCTCCCGATGACATTCAAAGTTTTGGGTCGGCTATAGTTGAGAGCATATTTGCGTGAATTTTTACCTCCGTGTCGTCACTACTTTTTTTTACAAAGACGAAACCATTTCTCGTTCTGACTGAGAATAAAATTCCCTCTCTTCGAAGTTGGATTGCATGTCGCATCAAAGAACTATTTTGTGGTGTGAGGCTCTCATTGATGTAAATACGGGGGTTGCTGTTGCTGGCGCTAGCCGTAGAGGAGATGCCATCATATAGCTGAGCGACTGTCAGACCATTGTTCGTTCTGAATGCAGAGAGCAGAGCTTTCTGCTCAGCGGGCGAAGACAGCCGTATCAATAGTGGACTTTCGCTGCTTGGATTCTGAGAGCGTAAGCGAAACGCATCGAAGTGGGGAGTAATTGGATGATGTAATTTTTGGGCAATTTTTTTGGCAAGATCAGTTCCACAAAAACCAAAGCAAAAAATGGATTCTTTTTGCCCAATGGAAAACGACATTATTATCAATTTACCAATTATTATTTATCTGTGTAAAATTGCGTTTACCGACTTCTCTCAACTAAGAAAATAAAATAAACAAAAAAATGCGTCTTGTACCATATGACTTTGACAAGCAGTTCGATGTAAGACTTTATATGTGTGAGTGAATTTTGAGTGTCTTCCGAAACGAAATCGGGAAGCGAAAAACTCTCCCAGAAGATGATTCCGAAGAGCCAATGGAACATGTACGGCAGTGTTTTTTCTCTTCGGAAGACGAAAAGAAAGCTTCTTTTTGCCCAATGGAAAACGATATTTGTTTTGCATGCTTCTCGCCTAAACAGTTCTATTAAGTTAAATACGTGCCAAGTGACGACATATAAAAATTTCACGCCGCTATAACAAACTTTGATGACTGCACTAATAGCCTGGCAGCACTTTTGACGGATGACTTGCAAATGCCTTATATCCATCTCCCTTGCACTTATCGCACCAAAACACTGGTCTCAAGTGTCACTTTTGCCAGAATTTGTTTTATAAATTCTTACTTCGTGGGCTTCTGCAGCAAATTACTACAATTTACCCGTTCAGTTTGTTTAATTAATAATAGACATGGCTGTTGTTGAAAAGAACAAACCAAAAGGCGATCTCGGCCTTCTGGAAGAGGATGACGAATTCGAGGAGTTTCCCGCTGAAGGTTAGTCTTTCCAGATTTTTCCCCGACGAATCTGCTGTATTTTTCATTCGCGTTCCAACTCTAGACTTCAACCTGGCGGACGAAGACGACGGGGCCAACAACGTGTGGGAGGACAACTGGGATGACGACAATGTTGAGGATGACTTCAATCAGCAGCTGAAGATCCACCAAATCAACAAAGCAATGGAGACGTAAAAATCGAATTTGATTTTTAATTTTTATTTTATTTTTTTTTTAATAAAATCGACCATGAGTTAAGGATAGAAGCTTTGCATTCTCATTTATCCATACATTTACACACAATTCAGTAGAAATGCATTCAATCATTCCCTTGAGACACAATAGTTGAACTTCTCAGCGGCGCTCCAAACCATGCTACAATGACATTGTCAGTAAAAAAAAATGGCTATCAGCTTGGCAGTAAGACTGAGGCTCCAAGAAGTGGAAGGAGTTACACACGGGACACACCAAAATACTTTCGATGCACCGTCATCTGCCCAATTTCACTAACCACCTGGCCACTGAGTATGCCTTCAACAGGGACTACATGCACTCAATACTAGAACAAAAGTGAGTGGACGCAACGCGATGTCGTATACAACGAATCGCTGTCAATTTTCACAGACGGCTCTAAAACCAAGGGCGGAGTCGGTGCCCGAATCTTCTCATAAGACCTGGATATACACCTCTCTTTCAAACGTCCAAACCATTACAGCGTTTTTCAAGCCGAAGTTAATGTGGTTCGCCAAGCTGCTGACTGGCTAGCGGCTAATACACTATCAACATCGGACATTGCTATTTACACCGACAGTCAGGCAGCTATCAAATCCCTTGTACCCAGAACTACGAGATGTAAGTTAGTGAAAGGCGTTTTATTTTAAATACCTTATCCAGACCTACGAGGAGAAAGTCGACAACTACCAATGGTAACATCTAGGCCAATGCAACACCGTCAGACAACTTTGGCCAACACTTATCAAATACACTACGCCATAGGAAGACATTCCTAAAGACTAGGCATCCACTACAATGACCCCTGCAGAAGCTGTGGAGGAGGAGGTGGAGACCACCAGTCACCTCCTATGCGCTTGTCTTGCGCTCGCCAACATTAAGAAAGTCACCCTGAGCGAATACTTTTTCAACGAAAAAAAATAGAAATAAAATCAACTCTTTCATATAACGAAGTAAGAGGGTGACCCACACACTTTGCACATCGGCATTTCTTTTTCCCGAGAGCAGGTGAAAAATCTTCTAGAGACACCATAAGGCCCGACTGCGGGTGCTTATGGTAGTGTGAGATTTTCACTCTCCAAAAAAGCACCTCTCTTTAAAATGAATACTACAACTAAGCCGACGCTTATCCAGCAGTTTTATTTTCGCTTACGAGACTAGTGATTTTTGGAAAAGGAGGATAGTATATAATTAAAAAGAAATGTAGAACTTTAGACAGGTTAAATTCCAAAGAAAGTTCCTGCGTTTTTGTTGTTGTTGTTGTAGCAGCTGTGTAGCTGAGGTTGACGATCCTTGGTCGAGGTATTGTCCTCGAGTCGCTCCGGGACGTACATACGTACGTAGAACCGATCGCCGTGAGAGCTCGTTGGTGCAGTCGTTGGAAAAACTTCGATGGTATTTTTTCCATTTTATACTCGGGTGGTTGGTGATTGCTGTTCCCCGCTGGGGCTTGAACTTGTGTTTTTCATGACAGACATATACTAGGACGCGAGGTCAAAGGTTTTGTCCTTTGCAGACGACGAATTGAATTGTTCGCGTCAAGTAGTTGAGTGACGGTACGGTTACAATGGCCGTGAACACGATCTTTGTGCTTACGCGCAAATTTTGTTATCTCTTCGACGACGCTGGAAATTCCCAAATCTCGATGAATATCTTCGTTACGTACATACCACAGTGCGTTGACGATCGTTCTAAGAACTTTATTTTCAAAAGTTTGTATGACGTTTCTATTTCTTTTCTTGGTACAACCCCATAGTTGTATACCATACGTCCACACTGGCTTTAGCACTTGCTTATAGATAAGCAGTTTGTTATGTAGGCTCAACTTTGAATGTTTTCCGATTAGCCAGTACATTTGTCGGTATTTGTTTTCGAGCTCATCGCGTTTCTTTTTTACGTGCGATTTTCATTTAAGCTTAACATCTAGAGTCATTCCTAGATATTTTGCTTCGTTCGCGTACGGTATTTGAGCCGAGTTAAGATATAGAGGTAATCTACCCACTTTTTTATAGGTAAAGTTAACGTCAGCAGATTTACCTTCGTTCAGTACAATGCGCAAAGAATTCGTCCAAGCGTGGACTTTATTAATAACATGCTGAAGCTTTCTAGTTGCTGCTTCAATAGTTACCCCGTTTATATGCAGAGTCGGAACTGGTTCCAAACCGGTTCCAAATACATATAAACGCTTTTCGAGTCCAAATGGGTTCGAGTCGACTCGACTCAGCTAACAGAGCTGGGTCAATATCGCCCGTTGTCAATATCGCCGTATCGTCCGCAAACGTGGCGACGACACAGTTTCTTTCTTGCGGGATACCCCGCGTATAGAGTACATATGAGGCATTGAGAGCAGTAGTGGTGTAACCTTAATTTTTTCAATTTTGAGTTTGTTACACTATCATGACGTAAAATACATTTTCTTTCACCTCAGAAATAGCGTAACCCACATTTGCTCATAAATCAATAAAAAATGTTGAAACATTGTTTCTGTACTGATTTTTTCCTAGGACAGAAATAGCGTAACCCGCTTACGCCACTTCTGCTTTATGAAAAATTATGAAATGAATTGGCTCCAAACACATACATCCTTTCTGCACCAACATTTTACAATAAGCTACATTAATAGTAAATAATCCAAAACAACAGTGCAAAACTTTCTTCATATGAATCACATTATACCCGCCATAAGTCCGAAAGAAAATTCTTATCTCCTGAACTTAGCATTTCTAAAATGTATAATTTGTACAAGGATTCTCATGCCAGTCCCGTATCACAGCAGTATTCCAAAAGACTTTTAATAATGACTAGTATCGCATATGGTACCCTTTGCTGGGTACCAGGTCACTGTGACATACCGAGGAATCGTGCAGCCGACGAACTAGCACGACAAGGCTCCTCTGGTACAGATAGCATAAGCATCACCGACATCAAAGCGCCAGCGTCTTATGTAGTACCTTATTCAAATTGACGCCGAGAAAGTAGCCAATTATCGATGGCAACATCTAGACTAATGTCATACCGCCAGACAGCTCTGGCCGACACTCAATAAATCCAGGTCCATCGGACTCTTGAAGCACAAGAGAGGAACCCTCTCAAAAATAACAAATGTCCTCACTGGGCACTGCGTCATAGGAAGACATGCCCAAAGATTAGGTATCCCTCATAATGACTTCTGTAGAAGCTGCAGAGATGAAGAGGAAGAAGAGACCATCAGTCATCTCCTGTGCGCCTGTCCTGCGCTCGCCAACATAAGGAAGGCCACTCTGCGTGAATACTTCTACAATGATCTTAATGATCTCGACAACACCTGCACGGCTAAAATTCTCGACTTCATTCAACGAAGCAAATGGTTCCAAGAGTAAGAGGGTGACCCACCCGCCTTACACATCGGTAGTACAATGGACCTACTTTCTGGTCTAAGTACATCCTCATCGAGGGCCGATCCTAACCAACCATCGCATATGGTCGAAATTCGACCGAGGGGAAAAAAGCAAGCAGCGTATTTTTTTCCTGATATAAGTTTCATTCCCCTCCCTTTAAAATAAATACTGAAAAACGTACGATAAATTTCGTGTTCACGATTAATACAATATATAAGATCTCAATCTATCATTTCATGCTCCAATAAAAAGTTGAAGCCTCAGATACAAATTGATCTTATGAAAACTTTGCCGACTCCAGTCATTACAACGGGTATGTGCTATTGTAAGAGGCAACTTTGAACATACTGTCTAGGTGTCCATGACATGGTAAGGAACAAGGCTTACATGTACATTTGGGATGAGTCGGTTGGATCAAGAGGTCCCCAAGAGATTGGCAGCTGCCTGTTGCATTATATTAAAAATGTTGTGAGGACGCCAAATTAATAAATTATATGTACACTGACCAGTCTGGTGAGCAAAATAGAAACATTAAGATATAAAACGGAAATCTTAATGTTTCTATTTTGCTCACCAATATATTGTTTCACATAGTGACTACCTTGTTAACCAAATTGACCGTACATTTCTAATGAGCGGCCACTCTTACTTACCTTGTGACCAAGACAAAAAACAAAAGAAGTATTTTAAAGACATTTTCGGCCCTATGGATTGGTATAGGGTTATAGCAGCGGCAAGAGAGAAAGAGCCATATCAAATTATTCACCCTGATTGTCGTTAGCGTTTGTCGCTTTTCGACGATTGTCGTTTTATTCGTAGCTACGACCTGCTGACCGTTAAACATTACTAAGCAATTTGTTTGTCGTGTAGAATACTATTACAACTCACAGTGAAAACGGTATGAAAATGGATTCGTGCTACATCTGGAGAATAAAAGACAATCATCGAAAAGCGACAACGCCAACGCAAATCAGGGTTATTGTTATGGATGGAACTATGATGTTTTCGACGAAAAAATTGGAAAAGAAAATAAGCGTCGGAAAGTGAATACAAATAAAGGTAAAGTTGAATGGCTTAAAATTCAATGGCTACAATTTTTGAGAGAAATGCCATTCAATATTTTTCACAAGTACAGTATTCAATTCAATTTCAATTTTTTTATTCATGATTTTCATTAACAAATTTTCTAATAACTTAAATATAACAGCAAATAATATAATAATTTAATTTAATGAAAAAAAGTTAATGGCATATTATTAATAACGAAGACGTACTTTTTGACACTGTGATTTAAAAAAAAGGACATCTGCATTTATCACAGATCTCGACTTATTATTTCCAAAAGGGAATGCCATTAGTGAAGTTAAAAAGAAAGATTTACTGGTCTTATTGAATTTTATCCCCCAATTTACCACGACTTTTATAAAAATTTAAAATCTGTTTCTACAGACAGACACGTTGGGTTGGTTGAGTACGTAGATGAGGATAATTAGTAGTCTTAACTTATACACATACGTCTTACCTATTTTGTATTTCAAAAGCGCCAGTAAAAATAATTGTTTAATAACCTGTATATTGAATTATTGGTGTAACCAACATATTTTCTTTAAATTATTCCAGTTTCCAGAAAGCCGTAGTGGTGTAAGCCACATAAAATCCAGTAATTCATACATTTACAGGCAAGATTGTCATCCAAGATAAAAGATATGCCACTAGTTATGTTATAATTGAGGTTTATTAAGTATTATTTTAAATAAGAAACAAATAATAAAGACTTAATTTTCTTTAACTTCTTTAATCGCGATTATCTCAATTGTTGCAATTTGGGGTTACGCCACTACTGCTCTCAATGCCTCATATAGAAGTGGGCCAAGGACACTTCCTTGTGGGACTCCGGCCGCAATCTCCTTGAAGTCAGAGTAATCATTTCCGTGTTTAACACGAAAGAGTTTTTCAGTGAGGTACGATCGCAAGATTAGAAAGAGTTGCAGTGGCAGTAGTAGTCGCAATTTATGCCCCATGCCTTTGTGCCAAACCTTATCGAAAGCGTGTAAGACGTAAAGAAATAAACCACAACAAATCTTTTTTTTCTTCGAGAGCTTTCTCAATCACGTCAGTTATTTTGTGAACTTGGTCGATTGTAGAATGTTTGATTCTAAATCCAAACTGATGGTCAGGAATGAGACGTCTTTCGTCGATTACGGGTTGTAGACGTTTTGAAAGTAGATTTTCGAATATTTTTTAGATAACCGGCAATAGGGAAATAGGCCGATATGATTCCTTTTCATACAGATGTTTGCCTGGTTTCGGGACCATTATAATCTCGGCGACTTTCTTTTGTCTCGGAACGTAAAACAATCTGAACGAAGCGTTGATTAGGTAGAGCAGTTTGATAAGAGCTTCATTCGGTAATTCCTTGACCACCTGCGCCGTTATCAAGTCGCAACCCGGTGCTTTTTTCGTTTTTAAATTTTTGACCACTTCCCTCAGTTCAATCAATGCAACTATTTTTACTTTAAAGTTGTCAGATGTCGTGACTGGGGAGTTGGGCGTTAACGAAGGGCCGTCGAACGGCTTAAACGTTTCTTCTAAGTGCAGGGCAAAAAGTTCTGCCTTTTCTTTGTCGCTCTTGGCCCAGTTTCCATAGTTTTTCCGAATTGGTGGTTCTTGCATTTGAGGTTTCCGGATGCCTTTTAGCGCTTTCCAAAGCGAATAATTTGATTCTCTTTCACTGATTCTCAATTTACACATCAGCATGACGGCCAACCAAGTACGTTGACCTAACCGAGGACAGAACTGAAAAAGTTCCGCATTATTTTTTTTTTCCAGTTTTGTGAAATACCTATTGACCCTGGAGTTACCTTACTTCGAAAAGTCACGTTTTCATATTTTTTTCTACTTTGAAGAAAGATATTGAATTGACTATTTCGGTCACATTTTAGTCCAAAATTTAGTTTAAATCAAGAATTTTGCCTTTTTTCTGATCTATTCTGAAATTTTCAGAAAGCAAAACTGACAAAAATAAAGCTAAGGACCCGTTTTACACATATCCGGCATCGGATACACTGCTTTTTGTAGATTTCACATGCATATATTATATGCACAGCGCCGTGTTTTCTGTTAAAAGTGTACATACATAACTGAATGAGAGCTTTCACATTTTCCGGCACCGGATGCTCGGCGCTGTGTATCCCGTTTAAAGCGTGCATAAATAAATGTTCACACTTAGTGAGTCACTTAACTTTGGCACACTTAGCAGCCTTGTCGTACGACAAATATAAAAAATTGTTGAACTTTATACGACTACGGCTACGACCACGACAGCGACTTATTGTATTCACTTTTATTCATTTGTGTGTATTTCAGCTTTTGACAGGAGGTACGGACACGTATACGACGACGACGACGACACCATTGTGTTCTACCAGTTATAGGCGAATTAAATTTATAGTTAGTACGATGCTTAGTACGAAAAAGAAACTATTTGCCTTAAGAACCTCTCGGGAGCATACATTGGAACTAAAGCCAGCAAGCACGTGTTTTTTAAATTATAACAAAGAAGGTCTCTACAAACATTACATCATTGATTTTCCTCCTCGTTGCAAGCTTGGCTAAGCCCAGTATTTGTCACCTGCTATCGTTATCAGGCGAGAAATTCCAGTGCATCCAAAAAAAAACTTTTTCTTTGAACTCTTTCAACTCTATCGATATGCACTTTATAACCCACATTCTTAGAATTTAGTCCTTTCGTGGAAGTTTCAAATAATAATATCAAATACAATATCCACTGCGTAAATCAAATAAATGAAGCAAGTATTAAGAAAAAGAAAAATAAAATTACACGGAGTATGTGGGATAAAAGGGACACCACACTATGTCGCAGTACTCGAAGAGTAACCGAGCAAGAGCCATAAATAGAGTCATTAGGGAGTGGGTATTGGAAAATTCTTACGTATTCATTTTAATGCAACCGACCATGGAATTGGCTTTTGATGTAATGTAACCCACATGATCACAGAATGTCAATGATTGATCAAAAATAACCTCGAGATCTTTTATCTTATTCACCCTAGTAAGTTCCATAAAATCGATAAGATATCTATGTATAATAGGACTGGAAGATCTGCAAAATGTAGTGACATTGAATTTCCTTATGTTAAGCGAAAGACAATTTTCTTTGCATTACATAGAGAACGTTAATATCGTATTGTAGCTTCCAGCAATCGCTTATATGAAATCCTGAGAAACAATTTGAAATCATCAACTTACATCAAGCATTCATTAAACCTCAGAAGGGCAGAAGGGTATCTTGGGGTACGCCTGAGCAACAGCAAAATGGTTTTGACTGAACGGAATCGATCTTAACTATTTGCACTCTATTCTTCAAGAAGGATGAGATCCAACATTCGGATTCGAACATTGAACATCACGCGCAGTGGTCTGACACACTAACCACGGCACCCTTTTATGTATTAACACACTGTTATTCACAGGTTCAAAAGCCTCACTAAAGTCAGTGTTAACTGTGTCAACCTGATCACATTTTTCATTTATTTCTCATGAAATATATAGAGAGTCAGTCCGATCAATTGCGAAAGCTTACGTCACCGCTATTGCGAAGACATAATATTGGAATTAAGTTGGTCCATGGCTGGAAAAATTGTTTGCTCTGCTGGATTATTCATATGCCTAAGACATCAGATGGGAAAAAAATTCTGCGAATCAAAAGCAAAGATAAAACAACAAACAAAATCTCTCTAGTTATCTGCACGTGGTGTCCCTGGAGATTTTCTGAAACCTAATAGCTGAGTTTCAAATCACTACACCAATCCTGCGCATTGTTCTTAACGAGACCAAATCGACACATGTTAACTTCACTTACAAGAAAATAATCAACCTTCCCGTTTTCATTAACTCGGTACAAATACCGCATGCAAACGAAGCTAAATATCTGGGAATGACACTAGACGCGAAACTTAAATGGAAACCTCACGTTAAAAAGAAACGTGACGAAGTCGAAAATCGACTTAGAGAAATGGATTGGCTAATTGGAAGATATTCCAAACTAAGCGTATATAACAAACTGCTTCTGTATAAGCAAGTGCTTAAACCCATGTGGACGTACGGTATACAACTCTGGGGTTGTACCAAACCAAGCAATAGGAATCTCATACAATCATTCCAAAATAAAATTATAAGAATAATCGTGAACGCTCCCTGGTATATCAGAAACAATGATATCCACAGAGACTTAGGGATAGCTACCGTGGAGGACGAAATAAAAAACTTCGCTCGCAAGCTTCGTATTCGTCTTCATGGCCATTGCAACTGTGCCATACTCCAAACTTTGGATGTGACAAATCTTACGCGCCGACTTCAAATAACGAAACCGTTCGAATTAGCGCTATAAGACAAAAAGCCGCATGTCATGACGGTTTCAGCAGGTGCTTTTATTGAAAATCTACCTGCCTCACGCGAATATAAATCTGAAGCTTAAACTACTTGATAAGGTCTAACTTAGTCGTAGTAAACAAAACGTAGGGAAGGGTGTTTTTAGTCAGTAGAAATCTGACACTACTATGAGTACATGGTCTTGGCGGGAATGAAAAAACGGATAAGCTGGCCCGAACAGAATGGGATCAGACTTTCTATAATAATAACTACAAGAGTTATAACAGGATATAACATGCTAAGCAAACACTCAGCGAAGATAAAGTTAATTAACTTGAAGCACGTTTGCAGAGGTTGTGATGACCCGTACGTTGAGGAGGACAACGGACTGTTCGTATGTCACTGTCCAGACATCCGCAGACTCCATCGAAACCTACTAGACAAACTTTTCTTTGAGGAATTAGAGGAACTGGCAGACACACCCACCTCAACAATAGTGAAATTTTGCAAAAAACAAGTCTAAGTATCGCATAACTACATAATATATTTTCTTTCTTTCCCTCGTCCAAACAGGTATAAGGGCAATCTGACGGCAACCCAACTAACCTAACCTAACCCTAACATACAGAATCGCTTAAATATTCCAAAGGCGCCTGGGGCAGATGATATTAGACAAAAACAAATATTTGGCGCAACAGCTCTTTAAAGTGCCAGGGCCTAGCTTCTCGCAACCACTCATGTTGTGTGCGTTATATTTTTCACACGAATGGAAGGGACCTACAGTTTAATGCCGAATCCGAACGGCGATTTGAGAAGCTTTTTTCGTGACAACAATACTCTCGGATGTTTGTCAGACGCTCGCGAGAGGTGGGACCGTGGAAAAACTTTTTGGTGTTTTCTGGGATTCGAACTTGGAACCTCATGCGTAGTGATCCGACATACTAACCACTTACGCCACGGCGCCCACCATGATATTAGAGCAATGGACTTAAAAGCAATTGATGATATCCTTGCCCCAATAATCACAAAACAGAAAAATAAGAGTTTTGATGCGTCGGCAGATCCAAAAAAGCTTAAAGAGGTAGTTGCTCGAACTATTCATAAGCGAGGTACTAAGAAGGAGACGTACAACGGCAGTATTGCCAGCAATAGAAAAAATTGTGGAGCAATTTATAGGCGACCGAACATTGAAATTCGGCGAAAAACATAAAATCAAAAGTAAAAGTCAACACGGATTCTAAAAGGGGAGCAGCATAATCAAATTCTGTGCGATTTTGCCAATTTGATAAACACCAGCCTTAGGAAAAGTCATCACACCTAAGTGCTGTTTCTGGGATTCGACAAAGCTTTTAATTCGTAGACTCATCGACGCTATACAAAGAGTAGGAATCAGGGGAAAGCTAGCGCATTGGCGGATGCGGATTTGTCATACGCGGCAGACTTAGGCAAGAAGTCTTAAGCTTCCGACACGTGAGCGAGCGTATTATGACTATCCGGATCAAGGCTAAATTCACTAACATAAGCCTAATATGTGTTCATGCCCCCACGGAAGAAAAGGACCCTGCCACCAAAGAGTGTTTCTACGAGCTCCTCGACAAAACATACGAGCAATGTCCTAAATACAACGTTAAAATCGTATTGGGCGATTTTAACGCCAAAATAGGAAAGGAGGACGTCTTTGGTAGGGCAGTCGGTAAGCATAGCCTACACGACACCACGTCTGATAACGGACTAAGGCTAATTGATTTAGCTGTGGAGCGAAATGTCACCATAGCAAGCACATGGTTTCCTCATCTCGATATTCATAAGCAGACATGGCGGTCTAATGATCATGTAACGATCAACCAAATTGATCATATTGCGATCGACGCAAGGCATGCCTCCAGTATTCTGGATGTCCGGATCTTCCGAGCGGCCAACATAGACTCGGATCATTACCTTGTTGTAGCCAAGGTACGAATGCGGATATCCCAATCTGAGCAACAAAGAAGAATTACTGTGAGAAAATTTAACGTCAAAAAGCTACAATCGCAAGAGACCGCCAGACTCTTCGCTGAACGCGTATCCCGAAATCTCTCAATCACCCCTTTGCCGCCAGCATCAAGTGCCGAAGACCAGTGGCAACGCTGCCAACATGCCATCAGAAACGCCGCAACTGATGTGCTGGGTCTCGCTCGCCCACCACCGCGAAACCCCTGGTTTGACGAAGAATGCCGGCGAGTGCATGCAGCAAAACAAGAGGCATACAAAGCGGCACTGCAAAGGAAGACGAGAGCTGCTCGTGAGCTCTACGAGCAAAAGAGACGGGAAGAACATCGGCTTCTCCAAAAGAAGAAGAAAGAGCATGAGAGCGCGCGTTTGAGAATATCGAGAGTTTATACTCCAGGAACAATGTACGGAAGTTTTACCAAAAGGTAAAAAGAACGTGTCAGAGAAGTAATACCCGTACAGAAACCTGTAGAGATGAAAATGGAAACCTCGTAGTAGAATCACAGTCGGTGCTGAGAATATGGAAAAACTACTTCTGCAGACTGTATAACGGCGACAAAGACCCTCAACTGCGCCAATTATAGAGGCATCAGTCTCCTCAACATCGCATACAAGATCTTTTCTGCGATATTGTGTGAACGCCTGAAACCTTTTATCAACAGCCTGATTGGACCCTATCAGTGCGGTTGCAGTCCAGGAAAGTCCACCATCGATCAAATCTTCACACTTCGGCAGATCCTGGAGAAAACCCAAGAATTCCAAATCGATACTCACCACCTCTTTATCGATTTCAAGGCCGCCTATGACAGCATCTATAGAGAAGAGCTTTATAGAGCCATGTCTAGTTTTGACATCCCTGCCAAACTTGTCCGTCTGTGCAGGCTAACGATGGGGAACGCTCGCTGCTCCATCAAAGTCGGCAATGACCTCACCGAGACCTTTGATGTCAAAAAAGGCTTTAGACAAGGTGACGCGCTGTCATGTGACTTCTTCAATATTGTACTTGAACGGATTGTGCGGAACTCACAAGCCAACACCGGAGGCACAATCTATTACAAGTCTGTACAACTGCTTGCATACGCCGACGATATAGACATTATCGGAAGATCTCAGCGGGCTGTCACCGGTGCTTTTGCAAGCATTGAGGCGGAAGCGGCCAAAATGGGTTTGGCGATAAACGAGGGCAAAACCAAGTATATGCTGTCAACTAGAAGGGAAAACCAACATCGACGAATTGGACAAAACGTCACCGTGGGCAGCTATAACTTCGAGGTAGTAAGGGACTTTGTCTACCTTGGCTCTGCTATAAATTCTTCTAACAAAATCAGCGTAGAAATCAATCGAAGAATAACTCTTGCCAATCGCTGTTTTTTTGGGCTTATAAGGCAATTCAACAGTAAAGCCCTATCTCGAACAACTAAGGAGACTCTATATAAGACCTTGATCATCCCAGTCCTGCTTTACGGCGCTGAAACATGGACTTTATTAAAAGAGGATGAAGATATCCTTGGTCGCTTCGAGAGAAAAATTCTTCGTAAGATTTTCGGTCCCGTTTGCGTTGACGGGTTTTGGAGGAGAAGATTCAATCACGAACTATACGAGCTGTACAGCGACATCGACCTAGTCAAAAAACTGCGTATTGGACGTCTGAGATGGCTAGGACATGTAGAGCGAATGGACACCAACGCTCCGGCCCGCAGAGTCTTCGAATCTAATCCCGAGGGACGACGCAGTAGAGGGAATTATCGCCGTAGGTGGCGCGCACAAGTTCAAGAGGACCTCGACCAACTTGGAGTGCGCAACTGGAGGCAATTAGCTAAAGACCGAGCTAAATGGAGAGGCTTGTTGGTTGAGGCCCAGGTTCACCCCGAACTGTAGCGCCACCTAAGTAAGTAAGTATAACTGAATGAGAGCTTTCACATTTTCCGGCATCGGATACACGGCGCTGTGTATCCGGTTCAAAGCGTACATAACTAAATGTTCACACTTAGTGGTAGAACACAATGGTGTCGTTGTCGTAGTCGTAGTTGCTGTCACTTAACTTTGCGCACACATTGGTGGGCATTGAAAAATTCTTCCGTATTCCTTTTAATGCAACCGACCATAGAATTGGCTTTTGATGTAATGTAATCCACATGATCACAGAATGTCAATGATTGATCAAAAATAACCTCGAGATCTTTTATCTTATTCACCCTAGTAAGTTCCATAAAATCAATGAGATATCTATGTATAATTGGATTGGAAGATCTGCAAAATGTAGTGACATTGAATTTCCTTATGTTAAGCGAAAGACAATGACAAGACAAAGACCCCACAGGCGGATCAGTAGAAATGCGGTGAAGTGGGAGGGTTGTGATCCCTTATTTTCGGATCACAACCTCGCTGAAAAAGGAAGAAGAAGCGAAAGACAATTTTCTTTGCAGAACATAGAGAGCGTTAATATCGTGTTGTAGCTTCCAGCAATCGCTTATATGAAATCCTAAGAAACAATTTGAAATCATCAACTTACATCAAGCATTCATTAAACCTCAGAAGGGCAGAAGGGTATCTTGGGGTACGCCTGAGCAACAGCCAAATGGTTTTGACGGAATCGATCTTAACTATTTGCACCCTATTCTTCAAGAAGGATGAGATCCAACATTCGGATTCGAACATTGAACATCACGCGCAGTGGTCTGACACACTAACCACGGCACCCATTTATGTATTAACACACTGTGATTCACAGTGCCTCACTAAAGTCAGTGTTAACTGTGTCAATCTGATCACATTTTTCAAACGAATTTTGAAAAAACGATGTAAAATAGACGAGATTGGAAGCCATGGATCTCTCTGAAATAAATCCGTGTTGGAACTCGAAAATATGCCCATTTACATAAAATACAAATTTTGTTTTGATAATGCTTTCGAAATGTTTTGGAATTGCTGATATATTTTGGAAACCCCAGTAGTTCTTGACATCATTTTTAGAACCAGCTTTGAAAATTGGAACCGAAGATAATAATTTTCATTCATCTAAAAAAAAAAAAGATACATGTTAAAGATAAGTAACAGAGGGTAACAAATTCTAACCTTGCACTTTTTCAGAAAAAGGGCAGACAATTACAACCACCCCTGCATCTGCATATGGTTTAATACTCCCAAGAGACATCCTGCAAGTCCAAATTAATATAGCCTATATCCACTTTAGGATGACTTTGGCTACCGAAAGGAATTGGATAGAGGTAGCTTTTACATAAACCGATTAAAAAAATCGAGCAAACAATTCACAGGAAGAATGTACGTTGTTGAATTCAATATTTTCATATACCATTACTTTCGGAATACCATATGAGTTACGTTTCCCGTTTATGTTTAATGCATTGACGTATAAATATATGGACTGCTAGTGAAATATCACTTTAATACTATATCTGCAGAAAAATGTGTTCCAACATCTCCAGCTTCTTTGTTTCACAGCGCTCAGCGATATCAAACAGAAACAAAATATCCGCCGTCTGTGTTTGTTCAAATGTACTAGCTGTAAAATACTGTAACTTTCAAGTTATGGAACGTGATCATAATTAGGTGAGTTTTTTTGCGAATATATCTACAGCAGCGCAAAGATTGTAACTGCAGAAGTTTTTTTGCGTCATAGAAATTTATGGAACACTATTCATCCCATCCTACATCCTTGGTCCCGTCTGCATAGACGGCCACTGGAGGAAAAGGTACAATGCCGAACTATACGGCCTATACAAGTACATCGACTTAGCCAGAAGAGCTCACATACAGCGACTAAAACGGCTGGGTTATGTAGAGCGGATGGAGCCCAACGTTCCAGCCAAGAAAGTCTTCGTCGGATGGACGGCGCAGTATAGGACAACATCACGGTAGGTAGCGCAAACAAATGGAACGGGACCTCAACCAACTTGGCGTGCGCAAGTGAAGGCAGCTGGCACGTAACCGGGCTGGCTGGAGAGGTTTGTTGGTTGAGGCCCAGGCCCACTCCGGACTGTAGCGCCATCTAAGTAAGTAAGTAAGTAAGTAATAGCTGAGTTTCAAAACACTACACCAATCCTTTTCTCTCTGTCTATCCTTTCCAACGCCCGCACGTGTGTGTTAAACATTTTAAGGGTGTCCATAACCCTTTGAGTGCGGCCAAGTTATATATAAAAAAAGGAGTGTCCTGGCACCCACTAAAATATCATCCAAAATAGTCGAACTCTGTCGCTCAGAAACAATGAGAACAACCTCCAAATTCTTTGGGTGCCACGCCAAAATGGCATTGGCGGGAATGAAAAAACGGATAAGCTGGCCCGCACAGAATGGGATCAGACCTTCTATAATAATAACTACAAGAGCTATAACAGGACATAACATGCTAAGCAAACACTCAGTGAAGATAAAGTTAATGAACTTGAAGCACGTTTGCAGAGGTTGTGATGACCCGTACGTTGAGGAGGACACCGGACTCTTCCTATGTCACCGTCCAGGCATCCGCAGACTCCATCGAAACCTACTAGGCAAACCTTTCTTTGAGGAATTAGAGGAACTGGCAGACACACCCACCTCGATAATAGTGAAATTCTGCAAAAAAAACAAGTCTAAGTATCGTATAACTACATAATATATTTTCTTTCTTTCCCTCGTCCAAACAGGTATAAGCGCAATCTGACGGCAACCCAACTAACCTAACCTAACCCTAACATACAGAATCGCTTAAATATTCCAAAGGCGCCTGGGGCAGATGATATTAGAGCAATGGATTTAAAAGCAATTGCCGATATCCTTGCCCCAGTAATCACAAAACTGAAAAATAAGAGTTTTGATGTGTCGGCAGTTCCAAAAAAGCTTAAAGAGGCAGTTGCTCGAACTATTCATAAGCGAGGTACTAAGAAGGAGACGTACAATGGCAATATTGCCAGCAATAGAAAAAATTGTGGAGCAATTTATAGCCAACCGAACATCGAAATTCGGCGAAAAGCATAAATCAAAAGTAAAAGTCAATACGGATTCCAAAAGGGAAGCAGCATAATCAAATTCTGTGCGATTTTGCCAGTTTGATAGACACCAGCCTTACGAAAAGTCATCACACTTTAGTGCTGTTTCTGAGATTCGACAAAGCTTTTGATTCGTAGACTCATCGACGCTATACAAAGAGTAGGAATCAGGGGAAGGCTAGCGCATTGGCTAAGGACTATTGTGAATCAATTGAAAAGTCAAAGTTTTATCGCAGGATCCATCAGTCGCGGGATATCTCAAGCGCAGTCATAACTCCTGGACGGAGTCGATCCAAGAATCGTTAGAACCCTTAATGGAAACATATTTTCCACGGTGCGGTGCAGCAATCTCGAACAAAACGCTACTACCTTTCAGTCCATTCCAAACTCAATATCGACGAAAAGCACCACCGCACTGCATGGTTTGTATACCAAACTAACTGTAAGCAACGCCATCTATTCGCCAAACCTGCTAGCGAATAGGTTCACTCCATATTTCGCCTTCGCCGCAGTCATCAATTCATCAACAGTGACAGCTAGCATGTTCTAGAACTTCTTGTACTTGGTATAAATACACCGACCACAACCACAGTCGACACAGAAGATAATAAGATGAGTAGGTACTGTGATTAAAAGAAAGATTCGACTAGTGGTAAAAATAAGCAATATTGTGATTGAAAGTAAATCTGTAGAGACAGTTTAATGTGAAATAAATAAAGAATAAAGTGATTTGAATACCGTGCTAAAGTAAAGTTGGTAATTGTTAATAAATAAGCTATTTAAATACACAAAAGACGGTTTTATTTGTACGAACCTCAGCAAGAATATTACAATACTAGCTGGCACACGGCGTGCGTTGCGGCGCATAACAAAAAAAAAAAAAAAACTGTCAGGCAGGAGCCTGGGGCAACAACTGTCAGGCAGTCTCCTGGGGCTAAGCCTGTATGTTTTCGTAATTTATTTTTGCCTATCACCTTTGTACCGTAATTTTCTACATTTAAAAAAAAGACAAGTAAATTGGTTGAAAATTACGGGCTGTAGAGGGACACAAACGCATTTTGCCAATTAGATTTATATATAAGATTATTAAAAAACAAAAGATAGATAAAGAAATCATCAGGACCAGACAATATCATTCCAACCATGCTTCAATATGCTATTACAAGAATCTCACCCTGGTTTAAAGTAAATTATCGTAACTGTAGTAAACTATGTTAGGTTAAGTACCATAGTACTGGAGATAGGTAAATGTGGTTTTCATTCGTAAAGTGGGAAGACCAACTCACTCTACCGCAAAAGATTTCAGACCAATTAGTCTCACCTTGTTTTTTCGGAAAACACTGGAAAGAATAATTGATCTACACAAAATTACAAGAATTAAAACAATTGCATATATGGCTTAATTATCATGGTCAGTGGGAAACATTTGCCTACCATCAACAATCTCATGGAATCGGCACTTAAAGAATTTTCCTCCTGGGCAGGACAAAGCGGTCTAGATGAAAAGGAAACTAAATGAATTTGATTTTCCGAAACTGAATGGAACTCCTCTGATACTCTCTTCAAATATCTTGGAACAATCCTTGATCCGAAGCTTACTTGGAGGATGAAAGATCGAAGAAAGCACTATGCCTAATCTACGCGCGCAAGAAAACCTTTGATAAACGATGAGACGTGAGTCAGTCCATAATCAACTGATTGTATACGAGTATAACGGTCGTCAGACCTACATATACTTACCTACAGAATTATTTTACGGTGGAAGGCAACGGAGAATACAAACCTGAGAAAGGTATTAGCGCCCATAGACATAACAGGGGCGCATAGATCAACACCGCAAGCAGGGTTAGAGGTGATATTAAATCTCCCTCCTGTGGATGAGTACACACGATGCACAGCTGCCAAAAGTACGATTCGCCTTAAATGATGGGGCGTGTGGAAGCAAAACTAGTATGGAGATGGATCTATACTCCACAGGTATAGAATAACTGACCTCGATAGAACAATATATTATGTCATATCCTACATAGACTTTGATAAGAATTATTCCACATTTATTCCCGGAAGACAAGAGTGGGACTCTAACACATTAATTAATGAACATGATATTCTACTGTTCACTGACGGTTCTAAAATGACAGATGATGAAAGATTAATATCTTCGTGGATAGTCAAGCGGCAATCAAGGCACTACACAGCGAGAAAGTTAGATCAAAAGTAGTTTCCAGATGCCGCAACACCCTGAACAAAATATGCAATATCCATGTCGTAACTCTCTGCTGGGTTAAAAAGGGATAAGCATTCGATTTTGAACATAATCAGGTATAATTTTTTTGGAATTCCTATTGGTGTACTAAAAAGAAAAATTGACCTTAAAGCAAGGACTATCAACTCTACATGGTCTACCAGAAGCGACTGTATATAGCCTATGACCGGCATTAGATGAAGATAGAATCAAAAGCCTATTGACAATGAATAAGAAAGGAATTCGTTTATTGATGGCTGCTGTAATACTACGCGATAGGGCCGATGGTCACAAGACTAGGCATCAACTCACCTGACCAGTGCAGGAGCTGTCAAGATATAGAAGAGGTAGAAACCATCAAGCACTTGCTGGGTGATTGCCCACATCTTCAAAATCGCCGCGCCCGCCATTATAGAAGCACCAGTCTCCGCAGCATTGCATATAAGATATTTCTGCGATATTGTGTGAACGTCCGGTTGCCCGCTATCAGTGCAGTTTCCGGCCTGTAAAGACCACAAAGATTAAATCTTCACATTTCGGCAGATCCTGGAGAAAACCCAAGGAGTCCGAATCAATATTCATTACCTCTTTATCGATTTCAAGTCCACCTATGACAGCATCTATAGAGACCTCCCTGCCAAACTTTTTTGTTGTTTGCCAAACTTGTGCGTTTGTGCAGGATGACGATAGAGAACGCTCGCTGCTCCCTCTAGGTCGGTAATGACCTCACCGGGATCTTTGATGTCGAAAAGCTTTTAGACAAGGTGACGCGCTATGAAATGATTTAATATCATACTTGAACAGATTGTGCAAAACTCACAAGCCAACACCGAAGGCACTATTTATCATACGTCTGTACAACTGCTTGCGTACGCCGAGGATATTCACATAATTGGAAAAACTCAGCGAGCCATAAGTTGGGCGTTTGCCAATATTGAGACAGAGGCATGCAGCAAAGATGGGTTTAGCGGTGAATGAAAGCGAAACAAATAAAAAAGGACACCTAACATCGGCACCTTGGACAGAAAACCACAATATTCAATATATATTGAGTTAGTAAGGACTTTGTCTACTTAGGCTCTATAGTGAGCTCCGAAAATGACACCAGTGGGGAGATCAAACGAAGAATTACTCCTATCAATTGCTGTGGACTTTATCAAAATTGGATGACGATGCCCTTGATTACTTTGAGAGAAAAGCTCTTAGAGTGATTTTTGGTCCTATCTGCATAGACGGCGAGTGGGGGAGAAGGTATAATGCCGAACTATATGTCTATATAAGCTAGAAGAGTTCACATACAGCGACTAAGATGGCTGGGTCATGTATAGTGGATGCAGTCCAACGATCCAGGCCAGAAAATCTTCGAATCCACGCCAGATTGACGGTGCAGTAGAGGTAGAGGCTGACCTCGAGATAGGTGGCGCAAACAAGTGGACAGGAATCTCAACCATCCTTGCGTGCGCAACTATAGGCAACTAGATCGTAATCGCGCTGGCTGGAGAGGTTTGTTAGTTGAGGTCCAGGTCCAGGTCCATTCCGGGCTGTAGCAATGTGTGTGTATATAGCTGTATTCCACCGTCCAACTACTTGGACGGTGGAATACTTTCCATAATTTAGCGGATTTTGTTTCTAAATATTGCCTTAACAAAGTGATGAGACATCGCGCTGCCATAAGCCTCTGCTATCGTCGGCCACCACGGATATTGCATTAAATTGAAAAATCGTGTTACCCTAGAGTCCGACATTACATTTCATAACACAAGGATCAAATTGAGACATAATTTCCAGTCGGCATTTAAAGTGCGCCTAAAAGGGTAAAAGTATGATACAAGCTTAAAAAAAACAAAACGACAAGCAAAGATTAAGATCAATTTGATTTATTAAAATTTAATGCACTTAACATCTAGATGATGACTTCTACTTGCTCTAATAAGTGATTTTTGAAGACTATGGTGAAATCTTTTAAACTATTAAAAATGCGAATAGTGCTTGTTTAATGAAGTGCACTTAGTGGAGTCAAACAGCATTCTATTTTCAATAAACCTCTGAAGATCATCAGCATTTTAAGCAAACACATAAATTTCCTTGCGTCCTAAAATAAAGACAATAAAATCATATAAATAATGAGGCATATTCTCTAAATCGTATTATTCAAATCGAGGCGACATGGTCGATTAATAGAATAATTAGGTGATTATCTAAGTCCAATAAGGTGATGTAATTTAAAATGATAATGGTTGCGAGAGGAATGAGGCAATGAGGTAAAAATGAAAATTCAAAAAATTAATATCGATCCGATCTGGGCTATACGACTTAAGGAATAGAGGTCGAGAATAAGATAAATTTACTTTGTAGATATATAGTAACATGCATGCGTAATAGAGCTGTAAGAGTAACGACAAAATGTGTACCCCTTTGTATACGTTACTTTTGATCTAACTGCCCGTTACAAAGTATCGTTACTCGTTACACTTTTTTACTGCAGTACAGTGCGTATGAGTGCGTTTTAAAGGTACAATCCGTATGTAACCTAAAGCAATTATTTGGACGCCGTGGCGTAGTGATAGTGTGTCGGACCACTGCGCGAGACGTTCCATGTTCAAATCCCACAAAACACCAGCAAGTTTTTTCACCGTCCCACCTCTCACGAACGTTTGACAAACATCAGAGAGAATTTTTGTCACGAAAAAAACTTCTCAAGAACAAAATAAAAATTTCCCTTCCGATATGGCGAAATACTGTAGGTCCCTTCCATTCGTGCGAATATCCCACACACCACGAGTGGTTGCGAAAAGTTAGGCGTCTACCCTTTATGCGCTGTTGCGCCGAATATGTATGTATTTAGATCAATTATTTTATTTGAGCACAAACAAATACACAAATAGAACACAAAATAGATACACAGATGCATTGCAAAGAATGAGGCAGGCAACTTCAACTTACAAGCTGAGAAACTTCGCCAGTTGTCAGCGTATACCATGTAAAATTAAGAGTGCGCCATTCTTACATACGAACTTTTCAGATATGAAGAACGACGGGAAGTTCCATTTACATTCACAATATATCGCAATACAATACTGTTGTAACTCAAATATGACTTTTTTTCAGAATCAGGATTTCATGGAATACCCCTTACTTAGTAGGGATTACATACGGTTTGCTACAGCACTAGCGTAATGAAGACATTTCCCATTCAAAGAACTGAAAAGATCTCCAGGTGGAATTTGATGATAATTTTCCAAGGAATTTGGTATTGTATGGTGTTGCAGTCAGACACAACTAGAACTACCTATAGCACAGATCTTTAAGTGAAAGAATGCATAGTAAATAATTGGATATCATTTTCAAAAAGGTTTGACAGCTGTTCTGTTTCAAAAACATCGAGTGAATAAGCATTTTTTTTTCGCGAAAAGATATTCATGGATGTTACTCATCTATAGCATATTGTTACCCATCTACAGTGTAGATTAGCTTTATTGAGGGCGGCAACCCCTCTTCCTAAACCCTCTTAGTGTAGGTCTGCAGAATGCAGCCCGTCAAGTGAGACAGATGTATTGAGTTAAGCTCTCATTCCGTATCTAATCGTTGAGGGCGCTTATCGGGTTCGCGCAGTGTATCATGGATTCACCCAAGCTCGATGTCCAGAGAGAGACTAAAGGGAACATATTCATTATAAGCACGTACTGACAAGGAACAACTAAAACCTTGATCAAGAATTAAGCAAGTAAGGCAACTTGAACTTCTTAGGTGGGCTCTCTATCCCCGTAACAAATCTGTGACAATTCACACGTCGAGAACTCATAAAATAAATCAAGCAGCAGGGTAATTAAATTTTCAATAGGTTGACTCCCTTATAGAAATATCCTTTTCTTATTTTCCAAATCGTAGTTTTTAAGGTGACACTCTTGGAGTGGTTGATACAAAGCAATAGGTCGCTCCCTTTGACTGTCGCAGTTGTCATTTGTTGATCAAACTGATTCGTGAAAATGACAAGGATTGCACTTTTTTTTTAAGAAATTATAATTCTTTACGACTACCGATAAAAATCAGTATATCACGAAAGCACATTATCAACCAAGGAACACGCTAAACATCCTTTTATTCTTTCGTTTTATGTACATGGGCTTGGCCCACCTGCGTTTAGCTTTTTTAGTCTACACACGTATACAAGTACATCAAAGGATTCAATTTTAAGGATCTGTTTATACCTTTTTGTAAATCCATGTCGTCCATTTCGGAATTTTTAATTTGCGCCAACTTCTCTCGAAACTTTTTTGTTAATTGTTTCCGCTGATAGTCAGCTTCGATTTCCTGTTTTGTCCTTGGAATTCGAAACCGTATGCAGCAGCAAACCATGATAACTATCAAACAAAAGGAAACAAAAAAAAAACAAAACTTCTTTAGGACCATTATTTGGAGAAAAACTTTGAGAAAACGCACTAATACTCAATAGAATTGCTAGGCAAATTGCCATTATGTGCCAGACACGAAATCCACCAATAGTGACCTCCTCTAGCCAGGCTGTTTCAGGATCTACCTTGAAAATTTCCTCATCGTCGCTGGACATTTTTCTTTTCTCTCTTTTTCACTCACTGTATCTTTAAAGAACTATTTCTAACCGATGACGAAATCGCTCACTAGAACCGAATTCAACAAGTTTCAACGGACAAATCGCAAATATCCTTGCGAGCGGCGGATCTAGACGAGACTAGGGCCGAACGAATACTGAAAGTAAAGGAATTTCCCAAAACATTTTCAAACAGGACGAATAACTTGGACTTTTGAGTGTCTAGCAGCATCTACTAAGTGGCGAGGAATGGGTCGATTAATAAAGGAGTGCCATCCACCCGACACACTTTAGTTCTAAGGATTGCTAGGACGTTCATGGTAACTTTGGCGATTCATGTGCTCTGCCTGCGACAGTGGGTGGTGTATCTCTCTATTTGTATTCATCCCCGCTCGTTTGTGTATGTCCTTCCTATTCCCTGTCTGACAAACGGAAAAGGCATGCACACAGGGCTCGTGCTGTTGACGATGTTGATGATGATGAACGGCGGCACTCCCTGCTGTGATACGCGTTCTTCTTCGTTATTCTTTTTTTTTTTTTTTTGTCCTTTTTGAAAAATGAATCCATCCATAACTATGTGCTAAGAGTTTACTGAGGAGGAGGACAGCATTTGATATGTGGTAATGGTCGTTGGAAATTATGCTCGAGTAAGGATACTACGCCACGGAATGTTGTTACTCCTGCAGGTAGGGCTTGACCTCTGTGTACACACACTTTAATGGATGTACTGAGTAAGTACTGTGTGGTTAAACGTTTTGAGAATTATTTTCAATTTGTAACCATTTGGTGTTGACAGAAAATGGCCACGGGAATTGCCAGGGTAATACACCGTATAATTTCTCTGATTATTTTGGTTTGCTTTTGTTTTAGTTTGGCAAAAGTGTCCAGCTGGGAATTAAGTTGAGTTAGTTTAGCTATGGAAAGTGAGAGAAGGAAACGTTGATTTGGGATTAGATTTAACCCCGAATTTGGTCAGAGTTCACGACCTTAGATTCTAGAAAAATATGTGTGGATGGTCATTATCCTTGAGACTAATGAACTCTGATGAAACGTGCATAAGATCTTGCCAAAACGAGGTCGGAGTACTTTTAAAAATTAAATGGGGCTGTTGGCATGGCGTCTGTTTTTTGAATCAATAACGACTCGATAAGGGCTCTCTAGGTAGGGTGGTATGATTCATGGTAACTGCCCTGGCCATTTATTTCCAAAACTAAAAGTCATCCAGTAGAAAAATGAGTTAGCTAAGAGTATCAAAGCATCTTATCTATTCTACAAACCTTATGATATACAACTATATTGGCAATCAACGAACTTGTCTATCGCCTGAGCGAACCTCTTTAGTCCCCAGTTTAAGACCATTACTTACTTACGTAATGGACTCCCGACCCTTGTAGAGTCTCTGCCTCAGACACAGCATCCTTCCATCCTCGTCGATCCTGGGCACGCTGCTACTTCCAGTTACGCAGACCAAATTTTCTGGCATTCGCGATTACTTGGTCTTTATATAGATAGAGAAAAGTTTAATAGATAATAGAGATAGGTAGCAGAATAGATATACATAGATGGAAATATATAGGAAGATAGTAAGAAATAAAAGGGGGAAATGGAGTGATTTTAGACTATAAATACTATTTAATCGTATTAACGCTGTTCAGTTACAAGATTTAGTATTTTATTTTTAAATAATTTAGAACTATTTATTCGCTTAATATCAGCTGGCAGATCATTCCAAAGCTTAGTGGTGCATACAAAGAAAAGTCGTGATGAGTTCAGATATTGGCAATTTGGAACAATAAAGTTTAAAGTTCTTTGATATTGCCCAGACTGCAATTTTTCAAATAGATATGCAGTTTTTTTTGTAAAAATTAGATTATACTTAGAAAATTAGATTAGAATTAGAAAAACTGGGTTAATGAGCAGCCTAAGGCTAAGTAAGTTATACGAGTATCGAACCGAATTATTAAATGCAACTTGGAGTTTATTTTGCGACACCGAATCCAGCTTACAATACACAGTTTCGTGAGGAGTAAATGTCGCCGACTGCCATAATTTGCGAAGACCATCATAGATTCGACCAACAATGTAGTTTATGTAGTTTTTTTTTTTTTTTTGTTGGGATAAAAAACACTCGACTGGAGCACTCAGACGCAACTGATCCATTGTACTGCCAGAGAGCAAACCCTGATTTACCCATTTTATTGGAATTTCCTTGACTTTCGAAGAAAGCCAAGCAAGCACTTCAGTGATGAGGAGCTTACAGTACCAGCACTCACCACATCCGCACCGAAGATCTGCCACTTGACAGCAAGAATGCCGCTGATTTCTTACAGACGTCCGGGAGCATGCGTTTAGTCAACCTGCATCCTGGAGAGTCATGCCACACACAATTAAGTTCGTGAGAGACCCAATCGTCAATGGAAGCCCTAACCGAGGACGCTGGGAGACCCAACGCGGGTTCGGGACCTGAGAAAGCCTCTTCTGAGCCTTGTCTAGCAATCTCATCAGAGATCTCGTTCCCCAAGATCCCAGTGTGACCTGGGACCCAGATAAGAGACAGAGAATTCAGCCTTGTGACCGAGTTCAAAGAGCTTTTGGTTTCACGAACTATTTTGGAAGTCGTTCAAGGGTTAAGCAAAGCCTTAAGCGCAGCCTGACTGTCACTACAGACACAAATGCTACATCCCTTCCACCTGTTCTTCACAACATCGTAATCCATGGCCATTAGGATTGCATAAGTTTCCACTTGGAAAACAGGCGCATATTTGCCTAACGAGAAGTGAAGTCTAATGTTGTCGACTTCCACGAAGACCCCAGCGCCAGACCCTTGACTGCTTTTGGAACCTTCCGTGAAAATACGACTACATTCCATTCCCGGCTCAGACTCTGACCAAGGCCAGTCCTGGACACAAGGAAAGTCGACTCTGAATTTGCGCATCAGCTGGAGTTCTGGTGTCATTGCATCAGACGGCATATCTATAAAAGACAGGAGTCGTAAGATAAGTGTCGCGCAAGTTCATCAAAGTTCCAGTGTGGAGTATACCAAAAACCGCCCCGCCTAAGACGATGGATGGCTTTGATAGCGCAACCCATGATATAAGTATCAAAGGAAGGTAAGTTCAGCAAAGTATCTAGAGCAGAGCCAGGCGTACTCAGGAAAGATCCCGTGCAGCCGAGACAAGCCGTTCTTTGGAGTTTCGCGCAAAAGGCAACCACATATTTACGCGAGAGCCCCTTCCACCAAACAACCGACGCATATGCGAGGAATGGTCTTATCATAGCCGTGTAGATCCAGAGAACCTTATTCGGTGATAAGCCCCAAGTCTTGCCAAAAGCACCCTTACAATGCCAGAAGACTGAGAGCGCCTTGGATGTTTTCGACTCGACGTGTTTAGACCAAGGAAGTTTCTTATCTAAAATCACTCCCAGATATTTGGCTTCATTGGAAATGCGAATGGTGACGCCTTTTAGCACTGGCTGAATCAGACCGGTCAAAATCCTCATTCTCGTAAAAAGAACAACCTCAGTTTTAAGAGGATTCACCGAAAGCCCACTCCTAGTACACCATTCATCGATCATGTCCAGCGCCGCCTGCGCGTTAGCACAGACCGTCGCCAGGCATGGCCCGACAGAAAGTACGGCGACATCATCCGCATATGCCTGAGCTTAGACGTTAGAACTATTTAGAGTGTTCAACAGAGAGTCGACCACCATGCACCATAACAATGGAGACAGAACGCCACTTTGCGGACAGCCCCTGTTTACCCCTGCCATAACATATCGGCCACAATCCGCATCCACTACCAAAGTTATCTTCATTAGCATTGCTTTAATCCACAACACTAATGTTTCATCTACCCCGTGTTGTCTGGCCGAGTCGCACATGCAGTCAAAAGTCGCATTGTCAAAAGCACCCTCAATGTCGATGAAGATACCCATCGCGTATTCTTTCCTATCAAGCGTGCATTCAATTCTGGCCACTAGATTTTGAAGTGCGGTCTCACAGGATTTCCCACGCCGATAGGCATGCTGCATCTCCGATAGTGGATGCAGTTTCAAAGCAACTTTGCGTACGTGAAATTCTACCAGTCTCTCCATACTTTTCAGTAAGAAGGATGTCAAAATTATAGGTCTGAAACTCTTGGGGAGCGAATAGTCTTCCTTACCAATTTTCGGTATGAAAGCTACTCTGACTGTCCGCCAAGGTCCAGCGCCAGAACAGCGGTGAAAATTCTTTTCAGTGTTGGCAGCAACTGGTCTATACCCTCTTGCAGCATAGCTGGATATATGGTATTCCATCAGTGCCAGGCGATTTGGAACCATCAAAAGATGCCACAGCATATGCAGTTACCAGCTGCGCCGAGTTTTCTGACTTAGATCAAGCTCAGCCTGGGTAAGCGGGCAAAGCTGCGACCTAGTGATTATCTGATTGACAGGAAAGTAAGTCTCCAGCAGAAGACTAAAAGTTTCCGCTTTCGTCTCAGTAAACTTGCCATCAGACCATCAGAGTGACTCCGATTTTGTCGGCTTACCTCTTTTGAGGACTTTAACCAACTTACTGGTTTCACCGAGTGTCTCGATCTTTTCACAAAAATCTCTATAAGAAGCACTTTTCGACAACCGAATTAACTTCTTATAGTCTTTTTGCTTCGATCTAAAGAGATCCCAGTCGCCTTCTAAATTTGTTCTAAGAGACCTATTTAGAAGTTTTCTGGATTCTTTCCTCGGATTCCTCCTCTCCTGCAAAGTTAAAGCTTCGCATTCGATTTGGAGAACGATGTATCTATGATCTGATAAGGACACTTCCGGAGATTGGAAGCCAACAACCACTCTCTGCAATCTATTACTCAGGTAATCTTTTATTAGATTAACAGCTCTCTAACTGATGCCGAAATAAAATTGCAGCTTAAGGATTTTCTGGCCCAATCGTATCTCTAACGAACACCTTTACGAGAGAACGGGTCAGGAACCAATAAGCACAACCATTCAACTGCAGAAGTGGCAGTGGATTGGTCACACGTTCCGTAAGGGTGACAGTTCCATAGCGAACCATGCTATGCAATGGAACCCTCTAACTCAGGATGGCAGAAGACCTGGCGGTCCGAGGAGAACATGGCGCAGAACAGTCGAGAAGGAGGCACGGCAGTTAGGGAAAAGTTGGGGAGAACTCAGACACATTGCCAGAAACCGTACACGATGGCGCGTAGGCGTAGTAGAGCCCCTAGGACCCACAAGGGGATACAGGACATGAGTAAGGAATAGTGCGTTTAACAAAGCGAATGAACCTGCGTTGGATATTCAAGGATTTTGAATTTCGATCTTCATTACTGCTGGAAAATGGGGTGAATTGACTTGCATTGTATTTAGAAAAAAATGATTTTTCATTTTAAGAAAAAAAAAATAAAAATATTATCTTGCAACCTCTACAAATATGGCTTGAAAAATGCTGCCCATTATGTATACTTCTACTTCTGGCCAAAAATGGAATTTTAACTCAATCTGCAGGTCAGATTGATGGTAGATGGCTTTGGTGATGTCATCGATGCCAGTGCCAGTCGATGCCTGTAATGTGCCGCCTTTTAGCGGCGTTTCAAAACCCCTGGTCTTTTCTCGAAAATAATTAACAAACTTCGATTTACTACTTTAGCATATATTGTCTGCCTGAGAGTCCTTTAAAAGGTGATATCTTCTCGTGGTATTACGTTTGCCGCAACCTTATGTGCTGCTATTATAATTCAAGCTCCGCCTGAAAAACGCACTCAGTTATCAGACATCCTTTCATCTACCTATAATGGAATGATTATAAGGACCGTGAACCTTTAAGAAAAAAACAGGTTTATATTTTGAAAGCTACTGCCATAGAGACTATCAGTGCATCGAAACATTGTCTTCAATACTTGAAGTCCACTGTCAGTTACCTGGCTTTATTTGACATTTTTTCTTTTCTTTTCTCGTAGGCCTTCGGGTCAAGAGTCCCGCTGCCATTGATTCGTTGTTAAATTTTTCATTTTAGACACTAACGATCCTACCGAGAACTCTTTTTGGTAGCCCGGTATCCCGTAGTGGTTTGGGCTACTTCTTTCATAATGGTGCGGAACTGAAACCAATTTTTATTGGTATTTGAGACTGCTGAATGCACTGTAGATAGTCTCTCGCTTATGCGAGGTTAGTTAGGTAAGTGAGTTGGTGTAGTGAGGTAGAAATCCTCTACACCACACTCAGGTCAATATAGACCCTTTGTGAGGCCCATGGGGAAAAGAAGATAGAATGAATCCTTTCCTCATAAAAAAAGATAGAAAATAATCGCAGGATCTGCAATCCCTCTGTATACTGGTTCTATTCGCTGTTGTTCTGTGGAATGAAGGCCATAGCTTCCTCGTGGTGATACTAGTATCTAGAGAGATCCACCTGCTGTTTGTCTCCGTTGGAAATTTGTTCCATGCTTCCAGTTTGAGTGTGCATGCAGACTGAGGGGTCTTATTGGCCCGAGTTTAGTGCTGCGTCTCCTCTAGCCAATTCTCTACAACACTTCACAAGCTTCGATTTTCGAACGAATAGTTCGTCTGAGGACGAAAAGGAGAGCTTCTACAATCTCTTAAGCGCCGTCTTCAACACAGCACCAAATGGAGACATTGTCATATAGATGGGGGATTTGAATGCCAAGGTAGGCAGCGACAACGAAGGGCTCAAACATGTAATCGGAAAGCATGGACTAGGCAACCGCAATGACAACGGCGAAAGGTTTGTGGATTTCTGCAATGCCAACCGCCTTGTGATAGGTGGCACCATGTTTGAGCACAAGACCTGCCACAAAGTCAGCTGGGTTTGCAACGACAGGCAAGCAACCTCCAACCAAATTGACCATTTTGCTATCAGCCGCCGCTTTAGAAATAGTCTCCTGGACGTCCGAAACAGGCGAGGGGCAGATGTGGGCAGATAGTACGTGATCACCATCTTATGATAGCTACTCTCCAACTACGCACTGCTGCAGTTCGAAGATCCCACGACAACACAAGAATGCCCAGGTTCAACATCGATAGATTTAGTGATCCCTCAGTGCGCCAACAATTAAGCGAGCACTTTTCGCAAGGTGTGGAAGCAATCAGCAGCTCAATGCCCGCAACCATTAAAGACCATTGGTGTGCTGTGGAAAATGTTTTTACATCTGGTGCTGAAAGAATTGTCGGTCGATCGCAGGAAAGACATAGGGCGTGGCTTTCCGAGGATACCTGGAGACGGATTGACGAACGAAAACAGCTGAAAGCTCGCGTTGCAGCTACCCCAGCAGCAGGGAGAAGCGAGCTAGAGTCCCTATATCGCATGAAGATGAGAGAAGTTCAGCGTAGCGTACGACGTGACAAGCGCAACTACATGAACGCGCTGGCTACAGAAGCAGAAGAAGCTGCACGGAGGTGCGACAGCAGGACCGTCTACAGAATCACCAAAGAGCTGACAGGTGGTCGCAGCTCCAGCCAACACCCAGTGAAAAGCCTAGACGGCTCCTTGCTTATTTCGGATGAGGACCAGCTCAAGAGATGGAAAGAGCATTTTGCTACGGTTTTGAACCGTGTATTCGCCAGCGATATGCTCCCAAATCAGACTGAGATGCCCGAGGTGAGAAGTACCCGAATACGCACCACGACTCCCAGTAAAGATGAGATCATTACCGCGATCAAGGCACTCAAAACCAACAAGGCGGTAGGACTTGACGGTATTCCAGCAGAGCTCTTACGAGCAACGCCAACAACATCGGCTGAGCTTCTGCTTCCACTTATAGATAGAGCTTGGGAAGCTGAGAGCTTTCCTAACGAGTAGAAAAGGGGAATGATCGTCAAGCTTCCTAAGAAAGGAAATTTAATGGAGTGCGGAAACTGGAGGGGTATCTGTATGCTGCCTGCTGTAGCTAAGATAATAGCTAAAATCATCCTTGAGCGAATCAAACAACATCTCGAAGACACACTCGATGCCGAACAAGCAGGTTTCCGCTCTGGATCCTCCTGTGCCGACCACATTAACACCCTGCGGATTATCATCGAACAGTGTGTTGAATATCGATCGCCACTGCACCTGCTGTTCATCGATTTTGAGAAGGCATTCGATAGTGTCAACAGGGAGTTTATTTGGCGTGCCTTACGCAGGAGAGGCATTCCCGATAAACTAATTGCTATTATCAAAGCTACATATGAAGGCTCCAAATGTCACCTTCTGCACAGGGGAAGGTTGTCTGAGGAATTTGAGATCCAAAGTGGGGTAAGACAAGGCCTTCCACCAATATTATTCCTATAGGTGATTAGCGATGTGCATCATGCAGCTTTGTCGACGGGAAACCGAGGAATTCGATGGACTCTTACATCTCAACTGAAGCATCTTGACTACGCAGACGATATATGCTTACTCTCCCACAGAATTATGGACCTCCACCAAATGACAGCAGATGTGGAGAGGGAGGCAGGTGTCGTCGGGCTGAAAATTAATACGGCAAAAACTAAAATGATCAGCCTTGGAACAAACTCATCGGCTCAAATATGCATTGCTGGACAACCGGTAGAGAGAGTAGAGGATTTCCAGTATCTTGGGAGTATTGTCTCGACCAATGGTGGAACCGAACTGGATATAGTCAACAGGATCGCCAAAGCAAAGTCCGCGTTCGGGATGTTGTCCAAAATATGGCGAAGCAATGCAATCAGTTTGAGCACCAAAATAAGACTGTTCCGCTCCAACGTTGAATCCGTGCTGCTATATGGTTGCAGCACATGGAGAGTGACCACTACTATCACCAGAAAGCTGCAAACGTTCGTTAATAGGTGTCTGCGCAATATCTTAAGGATTTTCTGGCCCAATCGTATCTCTAACGAACACCTTTACGAGAGAACGGGTCAGGAACCAATAGGCACAACTATCCAACGGCGGAAGTGGCAGTGGATTGGTCACACGTTCCGAAAGGGTGACAGCTCCATAGCGAACCATGCTATGCAATGGAACCCTCTAACTCAGGATGGCAGAAGATCTGGCGGTCCGAGGAGAACATGGCGCAGAACAGTCGAGAAGGATGCACGGCAGTTAGGGAAAAGTTGGGGAGAACTCAGGCACATTGCCAGAAACCGTACATGATGGCGCGTAGGCGTAGTAGAGGCCCTAGGACCCACAAGGGGATACAGGACATAAGTAAGCTTCGATTTTATTTCTGTAGCAGATATTGCTTTTATCGCTGCCTGGCTGTCGATGAAAAAGGTGATATCCTCCCGCTCTCATCGCAGTCTCACGCTCTGCTATTGTCATTGCTAGTTCTCTTTGCACTGATGGTGCCAATGCACGCTAGTCTTTGTACTTTTAAGATGACAGTTAGGTTGTTAAGTTTGCTGGCGGCTTGCTACCATACAAGGCCGCCATAAGTTACTATAGCCTTATACATCCATAGAATAATTTTGGGGTTCGGTTCCCAAGTTTTTCCGAATATAACACAAGTAGAAAGCTAGTGTGGCTTTTTTTACTCTATCGTTAATATTCCGTCTCCAGTTCAGTTTGCTATCGAGCACCAGGCCGAGGTATCTCCCATAGCTTGAGATACTGGGGGACACCCCTTACAGAAGCTGTTATGAATTGTGGGATTATCCTTTTGTTAGTAAATAGTACTTACTCCGTTTTCTGGGAATTGACCGCTAGTCCACATCTCTTCATCCAGGAGTCAATGGTTTTTATTGCCCATTCAATTTGCTCGCTCAGGTTCGGGAGACATTTTCCTGTTGCTATCAGCACAACGTCTCGTCCGCATAAGGTTTGGTTTTGACGTCACTGCTTCTGAGTTTTACAAGAGCCTCATTCAGGACAATTACCCACAGCAGTGGGGATATAGCCCCGCCTTGAGATGTGCTTTTGAAGCGTAGGTCTCTACCGTTGTTCCTCCGAGTTCAGCTTTAATATGTCTTTCCTCTAGCATATTGACAATCCACTTTATCAGGGAGTTGTGAATATTGAGATTCGTTAAAGTTCTATATACCGCATCTGTTATGAATTTGTTAAAGGTTCTTTCAATGTCTAAGAAGGCGGCTAGTGTAAACTATATTCTTTGTCTTTCAATGATTTTTCTATTGTGCCAAAGACACCGTTGCAGCGCTGTATCTACGCTTTTTCCTTTCATATAAGATAGATCATCAGGGCGTAGTTTGCTGCGGATGAAAGATACTTACTTACTTCCTTAGTGGGCTCCGGACCCATGCAGAGTCTCTGCCTGAGACACAGCACCCTTCCATTCTCGTTGATCCTGAGCAAGCTGCTTCCAGTGGGCGCCGTGGCATAAGTGGTTAGTGGGTCGGATCACTACGCATGAGGTTCCAAGTTCGAATCCCAGAAATACCAAAAAGTTGTTTCACGGTCCCATCTCTCGCGAGCGTCTGACAAACATCCGAGAGTATTGTTATCACGAAAAAGTTTCTCAAATCGCCGTTCGGATTTGGCATTAAACTGTAGGTCCCTTCCATTCATGTGAAAATATAACGCACACAACATGAGTGGTTGCGAGAAGCTAGGCCCTGGCACTTTAAAGAGCTGTTGCGCCAAATATTTGTTTTTTTTTTTGTTTGCTTCCAGTTACGCAGACTAAATTTTCTGGCATCCGCGATTCGCTTGGTTTATATAGAAGGTCTATATAGAAGGTTCGGTGGTTTTCGTCGTCTCAAACCTGGGGCTATACTTCGAAGATTTCCTCTTCAAGTCAAGCCAATGTAGTCGACGTATCTTAACTTTTTGAACTGCATCCACATTTTGGTACAATTCATGGAGTTCGCGGTTAAATCTCCTCCTCCATTCGCCCTCCTCGCACACGGGACCTAATATCCGACACAGTATTTTTCCCTCGGAAGAGTTTAATATTAGCTCAGCTTTCTTACACATAGCTCAGCACTCGGTGCCATATAACATGACTGGTATAATTAGAGTTCTATAGAGCATTAATTTAATCTATTGAGTTAGGAGTTTTAAGCCCAGTTGCGCTGCTAAACCGAAGTAGCAGCGGTTTCCTAGAGCTATTCTTCGTCGAATATCCTTCCGTGTTAATACCCTCTCTGCGGATTATCTGTTCCAGCACGAGGTTGAATAAATCACACGACAGCTCGTCTCCTTGCTGAAATCCGGTGCAAATTCGGAATAGTTTGGACTAGTTATTTCCAAATTGCAAGATTACCTCCAATTTTCCAACGTTACGCGACACAGATGGATCAGTTTTAACGGGATCCCGAATCCAACCACCACATTGTAGAGGTCAAGACAATAAATGCTATCATATGCGGCCATAAAGTCGTGGTGTTGGAATTCGTTGGTCTTTTCCAGGATTTGCCTCAGTGTGAAAATTTGGTCTATGGTCGACCTGCCAGGCCCGGAAGCTACACTGGTAGGTACATGCCGATTATTGCGTTGCAAAAGGGCTTAAGACTTTCACATAGGATGGGATCTTGTATGCGCTATTTAGCAGGGATATGCCTCGGTAGTTCTTGCAAAACATGGGATCGCCTTTTTTGAAGATTGGGCATGTACAGCTAATACTAGCCATCGGGCACGTAACAGAGGAAACCGAAATCGAGGGATTACTGTTTATATACGCACGTACTCTCCCAACGCATCCTTACATAAAAATGAAACCGGGGTTTGTGTATCAACTATAAGCATTGCCATGCCTATTCAAAACCTCACCCAAAATGTCATACATCCTATTCACCTCAGTTAACTCACGGCGAATAGGACCTCAGGACCAGTATTGGTGGTGTAAAAAAAGGACGAGTGCAGAAATCGAGTAAAAATTTATCCGCATCTTTTTTTCATAAAATTTCCCAATTTCCAAAATACCAAACACTACAAAACATACACCAGCATTCAGATGAACGTGCGTTCAATTGAATGAACGAAACCGTTATGTAAATACCAAACCCCCGGTCTTCACAAATGTAATTTTCCGAATACTAGTGGGAAAACAGAAAAGAGGACGAAAAGTTTTGTAATCGCAAAGGGACACTCATTTGTGAGCGAAAAGAGCGCAGTGGTGTGTGTTGGAGAGTACTAGTGGGGTATACCAAATAGTAGAAGTGAGGTGAGAATCACCCCAGCAATCTGAACGGTTTTATGCAATAATGGTGGTCGCTGCAAAGGATATTTGTGTGCATATGTAAAGAAAAGAAGGATAACATTAGCTGTTATTGCTGCATAGTGATTGTGAGAGAAGAAAGCATCTATGAATGGGTGAGCTTCGACCACTTCCGTCTGCTCCTCCATCAGCGCCACACCAACGACCATTTCCAACATTTTCCTCTACGCTAAAAATATTCACCATAGTGCCGTAGGATTCGCCGTTTTTTTTTTTTTTGTGTATCGCATAGTGTTTCCGTGGTGAAAAGTTCACTTTTTTCTCGCCGCATACTTGTTCTCAAACCTACGCTTCATGTGTGTGAGTGCATTTGCAAGACGAAATACGTGCGCGGTGTACGGCAAATTCGCATCATCGACTCGCGTGTGAAATCCAACCCACATGCAAACTGTGTTGTGGTATGTTGCCGTTTCCGTCGTCGTTTTGACGTTTCTTTTTTGAATGAATTTATTGGAAGAAAAAATCACTCGAAAGGACATCCGTCGCGACGGATTAGTTCCGCGAATAGAATATCCTCGAATCGAAGTGGAGTCAAAAATCGACTCGTTCTAGATTTTAGAATTAAAAACTAAATACGAAACGAAAAAGAAAAAAAACATCCTTGGTGCCTTAAAAGAAAAGAAGGAAGTACCCACAACCATACAGTTGACCGTAGGGTACTCTAGGTTTTTTGAGGTAACTGCTGAGGAGTACACCTCACCACCCACTTCATCCTTCCTTTACGTTGGAATTATGGAATCGTGTAAACGTCGTGCAGCAGTTTCCTTTTGATCGTTTTACTTTGCCATCGTCCTTCAGCAGCAGTAAACGGTTGTGGATAAATGGTGAAAATTTAATTCATAAAGAAATATTCATCGTGTGTTACATACATATGTACAAATATAAACGTATATGCGGAGAGAGCGAGCGGTAGATAAATTCCCAAAACCTCCCAAGTGGGAAAAAAATTCAAATGTGGCGTGAGTTCAGTAGTGTAGTGTGTGCCAAAAAGGAGGAAACAGTTTTTTTTTTTTCGTTCCCCTCTGGTGGATTTGCCGTCGTCTAATTTCCCCTTCTCGCCGTAATTTCGAATAGTCGCTCGTTAACTGTCAAAATAATTCATCTATTTCGCCTGTGTATTTCATTTTTCTTTCGCCAGTGTGTACTTACTTCAGTGCTGCCGTTTGTTTAGTTTAGTTTTAGAAGTATGACAAAAGTGAAATAATGGTAGTAGGTAGGTACAGTAGGCAGAATCCTTTCACTATCAAAGTCAGTTTACGATTTGGAAAAACTTTATATTTCGTAGAAATTTTTGCTAGATTTTACTTTACCGACAATGTATACCTTGTGCGGACCTCGAAAGTGCAAACAAATGTTGGTGCTTACTTTTCAGGAAGGCATAACACGCCCCCGAAGATCAAAAAGTCATTCGGTATGGTACTGTTGCGGCCACGTCTATACTAGTGATGGACATAATCGAATGATTTAAATAATCGAAACATTAGTACTTGAGTGATCCGTATATTCGAATGATCATGATGATATGTACATATGAGAATATACTCCCCAAGTGGTTGAATACACAAAGTTCTCGATTCCGCTTATATCACGATCCGAGGTATGAGATGTGTATCCTAGTAAAATAGTACTCGATTCATTCGCTTTGCTACTACCTGCCTTTAAAATGAATAGAGTACTACTTTACTCGGATATACATATCATATCTCGATTCTTGGGGAGAGTGTTCTCAAATGCATATAGCACTCATATCTCGAATGATCATTTGATTATATAATTCCACCCTGGGGCCTTATTTTGTACTGCTTTCGGGTTCGGATTGCCATTCGGAAATATAATCCGATTCTAAAATGAATTGGTATTTTGTATGGTTATCGGATTGGATGTAAGTGCTTTCAACTCAAAATCAAACATTTCCGAAAGTTAGATTGTCAAAACATCTATCAAACGTCACTTATATTACTTGGAAATTGAGTTTTTATACATTTGCTATAAAAACGCAATACAAAATAAGGCCCCTGTAGTTACACGAATTTAGAAATGGGACATGAGAGATAAGACATGAGCTTTTTATTTGTGTTTACCCTCTGTGCTCGTTTTCGGTTCTCGCTGCTCCGACAGAAGTATGTATTTATACCAAATCAATCGAAGGAATTCAGACGATGTCTCGAGATATTTACCCTTTCAAGACGTTTACCCTTTGCCATCGTTCTTGGTTCTTGCTGCTTCGACAGAAGTATGTATGTATACCAAATCGTTCGAATGATTTTGGACGATGTCTTAATATATTTACCCTTTCGAGATGTACCCTTTGCGGTCGTTCTCGGTTCTACTACGCTGCTTCGAGAGGAGTATGTAGGTAAACCAAATCATTCGAATGATTTCAGACGATGTCTCGAGATATTTACGCTTTCGAGATGTTTACCCTTTGTGATCGTTCTCGGTTTTCGCTGCTTGGACAGAAGAATGGAGGTACAGTACATTATTCTAGTGATTTCAGACGATGTCTCGAAATATCTCGTGATATTGGAAGAATCGATTATAATCGATTATATTATTCGAATGCGCTCATCACTAGTCTAAACGTAAAGAGTTACTGCCCCATGTAAACTTATTCCCCTTTTGGAAATCTAACTATCAGAATGTCAAAAGATTATCAAGGACGTCTGTTAAATAAAATAAACTTGCTAACAATCAATTGGAATAGTAGATCCTTTTATTTCCATTCTACACATATTCAAATTTGATTTTGCTCAGGACAGCAAAACAGGTACTAATAGCTTAGATATGGTATGTCGCTTACAAATTGTATAATTACGGGATTGTTCCATAGACAGACGAGTTCATAACTTATTTATTGTATATGGCTCTAACTCCGGGGTAGACCTGGGTGTCAATCAACACGCCTCTCCAGTCGGCTCGGCTATTATGCAGCTGATTCCAGTTGCGCGCGCCTAGTTGGTTGAGGTCCTTTCCAATTGTTGGCGCCACCTAAGGTGAGATCTTCCTCTACAGCGTTGTCCTTCGGGAATGGATTTTAATACTTTTTGGGGCAGAGCGTTGATGTCCATCCGCTCTGCATGTCATAGCCATCTCAGTCGATTGGCAAATTCTTCGTTTGATTTCCTCGCTAATGTAATTGCTCGAGTTTATAGAGGAGCATAGATAGACAAGATCCTTAACTACCACAAAGTTGTAACTGCTTATCGAGGTCTGTTTTCGTATTTTTTGCACCAAAATTCGTAGTTTGTCAAATTTCAAGGAGTTAGGGTAAAATTTTGTCAGAGAGGCCTTGACAGCAATTTGACAGATTTCATAAACCTGTCCAAAGAAATTTTCTGGGTTAAAATTCACTGCATGGGGAAATTTCTTATCCTCCCGTGAGCTCTCTATCTATTCTATCTCTAGCTATTCTATCGGACTAAACATTTCTTTACCGAGAGTGCCTTCTTGCTTTTCGTCGAGATTATGAACTGAATTCAAAAAAAAAGATCATAACTGCCGATATGTAAGGTGTGTGGGTACCCTCTTACTCTGGGAACCATTTGCTTCGTTGTATAAAAGCAGGCGAATCCCACACGCGGATCAGTAGAAATGCGGTGAAAGTGGGAGGGTTGTGATCCCTTGTTTTCGGATCATAGCCTCGCAGATAAAAGGAAGAAGAAGAAGAAGTATAAAAGCGTTAATTTTAGCCTTGCAGCCATTGCTGAGATCAATAAGATCGAGGAAAAAGTATTCACCTAGGGAGGCCTTCCTAATGGTCTCTTCCTCCTCTTCATTCCTACAGCTTCTGCAAAAATCTAGATGCTGTTGCGGTATTGTCACAGTCTGATTGAGCTAAAACACATAACTAAACATGCCCATAAAACCACGAAAGTGAGAATAATGACGATACAGATGTTATACTTCAGCTCAAAGAAGAGATCATTTAAACCTTGTTAAAGAGGCAGTATCCATGAACTTTCACTTTCGTGAAAGTGATCCAAAATCGGGAGGCCTGCTGAGATCAAACGGGCGAATCCCACAGGCAGATCAGTAGAAATGCACTGAAGTGGGAGGGTTATGATTCCTTGTTTTCAGATCATAACCTCACCGAAATAGGAAGATGTTAACACTTCAGCGAACGCAATAAACGGTTTTTTTTTCGAATGTCAAGCAATTGTTAACAATATTCGACCTTGCTATAATAAAGCAAAGTCTTATTCGTACGAATTCGAGCATTTGCTTTATGCATTTACTTTGACTTATCTTCGAGCAGTTGCTAATCTTTATTTACGCCATCCTCTGCTCTGCTCGAAAAGGGTACGCTTAGTACGGAAGTAGTAGATACAGTTTAACTAGTAGGTTGCAAAGCGACAGCACTGGCGGGTGTATGTGTGTGTGCTGAGCACGGCGAAGAAAGAGCATAGAACGAAGGAATTGATGGCGTTAAATGTGGAAAAACAGCAATAAAACGAATGGGCATCTGTCAAAAATTTTGTATGTCAGTCGGTCGAATTTACAGATAATCGGTTTTTTTTTTTTGCTTTCCCATTGCAGTAAATTTTCTTTACTTGTGTAAAACAATTAAAAATGTTTGTTGATTTGCGTTTTATTCTGTGATTTTTAGATTAACAAACGGATCGAGCGAACTCCCTCAAATAACAGTAGTACTGTGCGGAGTGTGTCACGTCATATCTCCACGGGGGATGGTGTGCGTTCGTTTTTTTTTTAATTTTTCGAAAACAGGTGCAGCCAAGTTTTTAGTGTTTTTATATTTTTTTTTTGTTGCAGTAAATGTTCATCGAATTTGTGAAATAAAATTTGTTTTAAAATGGGTGTATTACTTTGAGAGGTTAACCTCACATAACTAGTTCTGTGGTGAGAAAACGAATTCGCTCGTATACATATCGATAGTTACGTAGGTCATGTAAAAAAAAATTGTTTTTTCTTCAAAAATTTGTTCGAGTTTAATTTGTTTTCTTTGCGACGGTATCTAGGGCATCTTACAGATACTGAAAGAAGCTAAATATGTTAGCAATTATGACTGGATTCTTCGATTTCTGGGGGAAAATGCGATGTCATGACGTTTATAGGTCAGTGCGGTCATAACAAGAATTAGGATTTTTCACTCAAATCTGTATGGTAAGGCATACAGTGATGCTCGAAACGGTACAAGTGCAAGTGTACTAGTGCAGAGCGTGTCTTGCATGAGGTCGGCGAACTTTGCACACCACCTACCCAATAGGAGTGCGTATTCGTTGTTCCGCTATAGAGCTTGTGCCGTTCTAATCGGGAATCATCGGAATTGCGCTAAATTTTACACAGTGCTGTCCAATTAGATCTTCAGTGAACACTTGTATAACAGTTGCGGCTAAAAGAATGGTAACGCTTCATTCGTTGATTATCCTTCGGCAAAAAATTCGAAAATATCTATAGCAACCAGTGGACGTCTTTCATAACGAAATAACGTAAATCAAATTGGGTTAGCGAATTCAAAATTGCCTTACGGTATAACAAGCGAACGAAATACGGTTAATAACAAATTTTGATGAAATTTTAATATGTGATAGAATGCATTTTTCTGCTAATTTTGATATATGCATATAGAAATGTATTTAAGGACAGACTTGTCTAGATTCAAAGATAACATCCTTCGTACAAAATGCAGCTTGTAGTTACGTCTCGAAAAAAACAAACATGTTTTCAAATAAATTGCTTTTTTCTCACTAACAGCTACGTTTATTACTCCTAACAGTATGCAAAGATCGGTGCGGGGCGACAGTGGTTGAGCGGTGCGATTCGCGTGATTAATTTCTTAAACGCCGATCCTTGTGTATTGTTAGAAGTCAAAGAATGTAGCTTTCATTTAAGGAAAAAATCGTTTTATTGATTGCTTATTTTCAGGCAAAATTATAAGTGCAACATACTGCATTTTGTATGGGAACTTTGAAAGATCTTCGAAACTAGACAAGTCCGACCTTAAATCACAATTCTCAAGAAATACCTTCTATTTTATATTAAATTTTCATCAAAACCGGAGGTGGATGACATTTTCTAAATAATTACCGAAATAACGAAAACTAGATTGGCATAACGAACTGTTAAATTCAAATTTGCGTCTAACAAGCGTACAAAATACTGTTAATAAGCAATCATCCTATAGAATTTTTTAATGCCCATTCTTATTTTAATATTTTTGAACGACAAAAAATAAGCAAAAGTAGTCAATAAAACAATTTCAAAATATCGTGCAATTTAATTTCAGCATATAACCTCAAATATTGCGTTTATCATTCGTTCTAATGGCGTTCACTGTATTTCACGTTAATACGAGTAGTTAGCGGTTAACCAAATCCAACTATTCAGCGAATTCACATAAATATTCGAATTCGGCTTTTCTAACTTGATTCAGAACTAATCAGGTCGTAACATAAGAATTGCGCGATTTTTGAATATCTGTTTAATGTTCAAAAATTTAGTAGTGAATGTAATTGCCCACATCTTAGGCAACTTCTTTATGCCGTTATTAAAAAAAAAAAGGTTCACTTTGAGGAAAAAAGTACCACAAGCGCCTCCCATTCGTGTTCTTCTTCTCTCGTTTGCTTTTTTCCCTATCCGAGGTCGGTGTAGTTTTTGTGTAGGTGATGTAGTCAGTAGTCGGCCCCTTAACTTTTTTTTTACGTTTAATTTGCTTTTAAAAATCCGTTATTATAATAAAGAATAGAATATTCAGCATTTCTGATTAATTGGAATGTGTTAATTATGAAATTCAAGGCATTTTTAGTGTATTTACTACCTAAAACAAATTATTTACAAAAATGTTAATGAAAACCTCATTTTTGAGTAGTCGGCCCCCTCTACTTCAGAAGTCGGCCAGTTAAGTATTTAGTAGTCGGCCCGAGTTTATACATCCAGACTTTCACTATTTGAACTAAGGTTAAAACTTAATTTTTCAACTTTACAATAGGTATTTATTAATTCATAAAAACCAAAGTACATAGCTATTATATAGCTCTCCAGCCACTCTCTGACCTTCCCAAAATCCATTTGTCTGGTATACTCTGGATTAGAGCTTTGGTAGGCGGACGTATGGAACCACGACTAAAGGGGGTAAAATTTCACCATTAGCACTAAAAACAAAATAGTGACTGTCTCCTTTTCGTTGCCTTGGCTAACCTTATAAAGGTTTTTCCAGCCTTTACTACTTACTTACTTAGATGGCGCTACGGTCCGCGGTGGACCTGGGCCTCAAGAGAAGGTTTAATGTTCAAAAATTTAGTAATGAATGTAATTCATTGCCCACATCTTCGGCAACTTCTTTACGCCGTTAGTAAAAAAAAAATGGTTCACTTTGAGGAAAAAAGTACCCCAAACGCCTCCCATTCGTGTTCTTCTTCTCTCGTTTGCTTTTGTCCCTATCCGAGCTCGGACTCGTACATCATGTTCGGTCTCACAGCCGCCTTATACACTGCCTTTTAGTTTTAGGGGTATTTTTTTTTTTTATCACAGAGCACTCCGGTAAGGATTCTCCTCTTCATCCAGCCACCATTTCTTCTATTTACAACATCGATGTTAGGCAGTCCATAACAATGTTGAAAAGGAGAGGGCTTAGTGCTGATCCCTGATGCAGGCCAACTTTAACTGGAATTTTCCCCGTAAGTCCTACTGGGTTTCTGATTTGTGTGGTTGTACCAAGGAACATGTCCCGTATACCATATATCCGATGAACTGTTCTGGCATGGTAAGAAATTCTTTTCGGCACTCGATCGAATGTCTTTTTGAGATCTATAAATCTCATGTGCAGGCTTTGCTTGGCTTTTCAACTATTATACGAACGGTTTGTATGGCGTCCATTGTTGACTTCCCGGACACAAATCCTCATTGGTTTTCGGTTATGTGCACAGGTTCGCTTTGCCAAGTGTGTGAGTGGTTAATTTGATACCGCGATCATTTTTACAACATTGCACATCACCCTTATTTTAACGTTCATATTCATCCAGCTATGTTGGCCCCTTCTACTAGTTTAGCGAAAAGCTTTGTCATATCCAAAAGCCACTGTATCATATCCATTCCCGTGGTCTTTCCATATTTCAATGAGAATTTCATCTGGTTCAGTTGACTTTCCGTTCTTCATTTTTACAATCACCCTGATTGTCGTTGTCATTTGTCGCTTTTCGACGATTGTCGTTTTATTCATAGCTACGACCTGCTGACCATTGTCGTGTAGAATAATATTACAACTCTTTCACAATGAAAAAGTTATGATAATGGATTCGTGCTACATCTGAAGAATAGAATGGCGACAAACGCCAACGAGCTCACGACGATCGGTTCTACGTACGTACGTACGTACGCCCCGGAGCTACTCGAGGACACTACCTCGACCAAGGATCGTCAACCTCAGCTACACAGCTCCTACAACAACAACAACAACAACAAACGCCAATGACAATCAGGGTGAATAGCAGCTTTTATTTCATCATCGGTGATTACAGGGATTTGTGATCTATGTACCTCCGCTTCTTCCAACTCTTTTCTGTGAAACTCTTCGTTCATCAGGTCTCTAAAATATTCCATCCATCGTTCTTTAATATCGGGATTGTTGGTTATAATTTTCCGGCTCTAATTCCTAATATATTTTGCTGCTTTCAGGTCTGTAGTGCTATTAAGTCTTTGTTTTGCTACCCTATATATTGCCTTTTATCCCTATTTTGAGCTCAGGTTTTCATAGAAATCTTCGTGTGCTTCAGCTTTTGCGACTGCTACAGCACGCTTGTACCCCTTGCTTGTTTCCTTATAGAGTTTTTTTTTTATCCTCGTCCAATTTTTATTTTTGCCATATTTTGAAAAATGTTTTCATTGTAACTGTCCTGTCCTGAGTCTCCCATTCTGAGATGTAATTTTTTTTTGCATTAAGGATGTTTTGAAGATTTCGGAACAAGTGTAAATCTGAAGGTGTTAAATCTGGAGGAAACGGTGGATGTACTTTTTTTTTCAACCGAACTCCTATATAACTGTATGAGGCCTAGCGTTTTCCTGATGGAATAGAACACCCCTTCGATTAACCAGACGAGATTAGGGCTTCCGATGTATACGAATGTTGTTGTTGAATTGTTGACAATCTTTAGCCAGGAAATTCCTGGGTCGATTCCGGGACGTAGACCCAATTGTCGTGACTCATACACCACTTGTCCCAGCGTTTCACAAGCTGGCTTTGACCTCTATTCACCGCCGATAACCGCCAGACTAACATTGTGATAGGCGGCCGTCCTCCACCGATACATCATAGTGAAGATCATCTTCCTAGACGCACCAGATCCACGCTTGCCCAACTGCGATCCAGCTGGAGCTCTATGCTGAACAATTCTATGCACCGCTTACGCGACAGTATCACTGAGCAATGCCCAGACTGTGGGTCGTCAGCACATAACACCGCCCATTTGTTCAGTTGTTCGTCGCATCCCACAAAACTTACACCAAGATCCTTATGGACTTACCCAGTCGAAGCTGCCGCTTTCCTGGGCCTCGACCTCACTGATGACAACCCACCTGCACCGCCCTAACGTTTGAACCATACGAATCAACATAGTTGCTGCAACAGGGCTTCCGATGACGATTGGGCCTCTCACGAGCACAATTGTGTGCGGCATGACTCTCCAGGATGTAGGTTGACTAAACGTATGCTCCCGGACGTCTGCAAGAAATCAGCGGCATTCTTGCTGTCTCTTAGCAGAAAAGACTGTAGATAACTTATTGTCGTCTTGACAGACGACTTTGCCAAGCACCTTAACGTGTTGGGCTTAAGTGACACTACCATCTGCGTCGCTTGTGGAGAGAAGGGCGACACCGCGGAACATTGCCTCTGTGAGTGTCCGGCCTTTGCTCGTATCAGATGGCAGATCCTCGGTGTTGATGTGGTGAGTGCTGGTACTGTAAGCTCCTCATCACTGAAGTTGCTTGCTTGGCTTTGTTAGAAAGACAAGGAAATTCCAATAAAATGGGTAAATCAGGGTTTGCTCTCTGGTTGTACAATGGACCAATTGCGTCTGAGTGCTCCAGTCGAGCGTTCTCGACAAAAAAAAAACAGGATCCACCTGCCGATCATCGTGATTGTTCTCATTTTATTCCTTACTTACTTCCTCAGGGCCATTTATAATGAAAAGTCAGCCTGTTCTCGGTCCAGTCCTGATCAACCAGCACAGCATTAACCCATAGCTTGTGACATCGACGCATATTATCAAATTGTCTTCATACGATGTGTCGTATATACAAAAATGGGCGAAATCGGGGAAGCCCCTTAATGCCAAGGAGAATGTTGCGAATTGGAATTATTTTGACTTACTAGGGGAAAACCCTATTTACAAGTAGAAGGAAATGTTCCGATTTATCCATCTTCTGCATCTTTATAGTACGGTGCCTATAAGCGGCACCAGTTTTGTTTTTACAGATAATGCAAAATACCTATGTCTAATTTTGGATAAGAAATTTTAATGGAAGCTAATCTACTTGAAGAAAACTAGTGCAGCTCTCTACTCCTGTAAAAAGACTATAAGTAGAAGCTGGAGTAAGAAACCTCACATCACTCATTGGCTGTGTGTCTGTAATCTGGCCCGTATAAATGTATAGTGTGATCGTATGGTGCCCGGTTTTTGTTAAAGTTGTAAACTGCAAACCTCAACCTTCAAGGAAAAGTGGAAAATCTTGCATGTGTATCAGTTGTGAACTTAGAACCACCCCCTCCGCAATAATGCTGTACATGTTGTCGCTAGATATTTTCGGCAAACAAATTGATGGCAGTAAGGCCGGTCGTCTGAAAACCCCCTCTCAGTGGTCTAGTCTTCAAACTGGTAACTCTTCGTTCTTAGATCTACTAAACTTTACATCTGAAAACTCGGACCCCCACTGAAACTCGAGTTTGATAAGAACTTCCGTGCAACTATGTATCTCTGCCTGGTCTGAGTGGGAAAATGTTGCCAGGATAGAAAGGAGTTCGATTCACTTTTATACAGACAGATCCAAAACGTCTTTTCCGAAATTCTCAACCTGAGCATCTCCTGCCTCCCAGATTGTTTTTCAGACGTAAATTATGGCGATTAAGGGAACCCTGTCCTTGCTGATATGCAATGTAATATCTGTCAGGGATATTTTACGGGCAGCCAAGCGGCTATTAAGTCCCTGAAGTCGTTCTCTTTTACTTCAAATCTCCCTCTAGACTGCCGATAGTCTCTCACGGAGATAGTAGAGCAGTTCAATACTCACCTATGCTGGGTGCCAGACCACAAAGACATTCCAGGTTACCGCAAAGCGACTTGGTATTATAAATATCCTACCGAACAGGCAGGTTGTGGGTATGCCGCTCGCTAAGTGCAAACTTTCACTTAAGCTGGCCGCTATCAGCAAGACAAACCGCAGATGGGAAGTTGGCACGACTTGCCAAATATTCGGCCAGATCTGGATGGTTGGATTAAGAGCGCTCAAATGATTTGATCTTGATAAAGCGATCAGGTATCACCTCCACTATCGGCATCCTCACAGGATACTGTCCAATAGGCCTACACGCGAAAAAGGTTGGGTTTCTTGTCAAACGATTTCTGTAGGATCTGCAAGGACGAAAAGGAGGAATGAACCATTTCCTCTGCACCTGTCCAGCCCTATCCAAAAAAGTACTTCTCTATCTTGGAGCACTTCTCTTTGATAACCTTGGCGACCTGTCGAATATAGACATCAGAAGCATACTTCGTTTAAACAAAAATCTCCGGTTGGTTCTCTTAGTAAGTCCATGTGTAGCTGATTATGTGGTAGATCCAGTGGTATCTCAATGGACCTCTTCTGGTCGTACGGTCCTAAACCAAATAAAACAAAGGTAATTATTGAGAAAAGGCGATGCGCCGATTTTGATGAAATTTTAATATGTGATAGAATGCATTTTTCTGAGTATTTTTAAATATCGATGTACATACATATGTATGTATGTAGATATATACTTAGGGTTGGACTTGTTTAGTTTCGAAGATATTAGCCTTTAAAGTTCCCATACAAAATGCAGCTTGTTGTGCTTATAATTTTGCTCGGAAATAAGTAAAACTTGAACAAACTTAAAGCTACATCCTTTACTCCTAGCAATATGCAAGAATCGGTGGGGGCTAGCACTGGGCAAGTGATCCGCTTCGTGCGATTAATTTAATAAACTCATATCCTTGCATACTGTTAGAAGTAAAGAACGTAGCTTTTAGTCAGAAAAAAATTGTTTTTATTTGAAAACATGATGCTTATTTCCAGACGAAACTCATATACATACATATCTTCGAAACTGGACAAGTCCGACCTTAAATGTCTCGTAAATAAAAATTCTCTGAAAAATGCCTTCTATCACATATTAAAATTTGATCAAAATTGGGGCTGGATGCCATTTTCTACATAATGGGCCATCGCACACTGGAGTAATGTTACCCCGTAGTAACACTGGGGAAACACCGGTGTAACACTGGGGTAACACCGGGGTAACACTGGGGTAACACCGGGGTATCTTTTACTTCAATCGCACACTGGCTGAATAACGCCGGTGTAAAATTGTGTATACATGAACCGATTTTCATTGTAGTGGTGTGAAATACTCATTTTTTCGCATCTCGAAATTAAGAAGTTACGTGTGTATTGGTTTACCCCGATGTTAAACCACCTCATAGCTGGTTGAAGATTTTGCTCTGTTTCATTCCATTTCATTTCATTTCTTATTGTACACTTCACCTCCCTCTCCCATAAACGTGGTTTAACCCCGGGGTAATTCCCCCAGTGTGCGATGGCCCAATAACCGAAACAAAAACCAAAGTAAGCAAAAAGAAACTTGATAAATGTCCAAACCAAAAGCAGGAAATCGGGGAAACCCCTTTCTGCCAACGAAGGGGGAATGTTGCGAATTGGAATTGTTTTCACTTACTCGGGGAAAACCCTATTTGTAGAGAAAAGGGAATGTTCCGATTTATACATCTTCTGCATCTCATTTTTAAAGTACATCTCAAAGCTACAACAGCGTTCATTAAAAGCGCAATTTTACAATTCATAGTTTTGATCTGCCCGTTCCATATAAATTAGTAAAAGTGTGGTTTGACTCTTAAAGTAATACTGCCTCTGTAAAACGGCTCAAACATCCCCTTGCATATTTGAAAAATTAAAAATAATTAGAGTCCAACCAATTCAAGCATAATTCTTTAATAAATAATAATAAAATAAAAATATAAATAAATCTTTTACAGAATAATATTTTGTGCAAACAAAGAATACCTATAAACAAAAATTAAGTGAAAAGCGCGAAAATATTGCAGAAAGGAATAAATAAATCAAGACGGCAAATTCTAATAAAATACCACCATTGCCATCATCATTACCGCTAACCACAACAAACGTATTAGCAACAGCACCAACAACACCATCAGCAGCAGTAGGGAAATCGAAGAAAAAATCCTTCACAACGGCGTGTGGCATTTATGATCCATCGGCGATCACGGAAACGACGGCGAAAACGAATAAGAAAACGGCGGCGAAATCCACCAGCAGCAAAAGCAATAAAAGGCCATCAAACAGCACAATACCAAGTTCTACAGTAGCAACAGGGCAACAAGCATCCACTACCACCACGAAGACGAAGAGGATACCAACCAGCACCACCCTCAGTAGCTGTCACAATAGTAGTTCGACAAGTACAATGGCTTCGTCGAATCATCGTGGGGGTGGCGGCGGCGGCGGCGGTGGAGGTGGGGCTAGTAGCGGTGCTGGCGGTGGCGGCACTGGCGCTGGTGGCGGCGCCAGCGCTATTCAAGTTGGATCGGCTTGGTTTCAGCGTAAAATCAATTTGCGTCCTCAACATCGTGGTGTTCATTTAGTCACCGAAGAGATTCTCAGGCAGATGCCGGAATTAAATCAATTTTCAGTTGGATTGTGTCATGTGCAAAGTAAGTATTATTTATTTATTTATTTATTTATTTTTTTTTTGTTTATTATTAGAACAATAATAGTTCTATAAACTACATATATGTACATTTTTTTCTTACGTATCAATACTATTTGAACCTTGATGACACCACTGATAATATTTGCGATTTGTTTTTATCGGCTGCAACTTGAGTAAGTGTATTTGGAAAATGCATTTTTTTCTTTCTTTTTTCCCAGTACATATATACCTATTAGAACGTAAATCGGAAAGGAAATCTCCAAGACAGTTGTGCTATCATAAAACACTATGCACCGTGCATAATGTTCCAGCAACTCAACTTGGCTACTTCCTCTAAGTTGCAGAAGATGAAGTAAATTTTGTAAGGTCTCGTACGAGGTTACGTATCATGGTCATACAAGAGCTTTAAGTTGACCAAAAGCTCGTAAACCAAGCTATTCTACTGCAAACGATTTTAAACCTATAAGTCTCACCTCGGATGACCGATTATCCGAATCGGTACTTTATAGGGAAGTGTTTTCCATTCGAAAAATGGACTATAAGCGAGTATCTGTGTTTTCCCCATAATTGCTGTTTCTTTTTTTTATTTTCGATACGCAGGAATGGTAAACATCCTCTGTGGATGATATTGTACTAGCCCGTTTTATGAGTTATGTCCGATAGCTTGTACCGCGCAACTCTGTCCTGTTGGTTCCATGCACTACAGCGGCATGGATTTGTTTGATAGGCATTTGCCCTGAAATTACACCGATCGCTTCGGCTGAGATCGTCCTGAGTGCGTAACATACTCTTAATGATGCTATCCTGTGCACAGAGTTCATCCTTCTCATATACTATACGTACGTTAGCGTTTTTTTTTTTTTTTTTTTTTTCTTCTTTCTTTCCAGCACTTTCCTTTCTATGTTTAGAATGCAAAGCGGCTTTATAAGTCGCATCTGAGCTCATGTTTGGTAACAGTGGCACTCATTGAAACCGCTTCACATTTCTTCTGCCCTTTGTCGAGCATTTTATCGCAAGCACGGCTCCGCCCTTGTGGTTTCGGCTTGTCCTTTGCGGCATTTTTCTGCCGCCCTTGGCGTCGCTGGTCTTTCAAAACAGGGTATACAAAAGCCCTGATTGCTTCCCATTTATCCTTTGATGCCAGCATATGTTGCAATATATGTTCAGAGGAAATGTTACGCCTTAAACACACTTCAAGTACTCTAGCCGCCTAATTAGCGCTTTTGTGCCATTTTACTACAACAACTCACATTGCCTTATCGGATGTTAATCTTGGAGGTAAGCTAAATCAGAGTTCATCGTTCATTCATTTTCAATGGCCCGCTAATCCTTCATGAGGGTCGCGGGGGTAGGATGCTCAGGTGGACTCTCCATCCTTCTCGATCCTCCGCCATTGACTCCAATTCATCAGGGGGAATCCCTAAGCGGCTCCAGGAGAGATGTCGGACTTGATCCAACCATCTATTTCTAGGCCTTCCGCGAAGTCGCCTACCTGATGGCACGGCAACCATGGCGCGTATTGGAAGCCGGTCTGGGGGCATACGCACTACGTGACCAAACCATCGAAGCATAGATCGTTCCGTTCGGAGAAGTAGCTGCTCAACGTTGAGCGCCTCGCGTACTCTGGTGTAGCGCACTCGATCCCTACGAGTTATTCCAACAACACCGCGAAGGAACCTCATTTCGGCAGCTTGTATCCGCGATCTTATTCTTTTGGTCACTACCCAAATTTCATGACCATAGGTGAGAGTTGGAACATACACAGAGTTAAAAACCGATAGCTTAGCTTGAACACTAAGTTCGGCCTTCCTTATAACAGATTGGCCGAGGTCTCTCAAAATTGATCCAGCCTGACCAATTCTACAAGATAACTCGGCATTGCTCCTCCCATCACTCGTGAATAAAACCCCGAGGTACTTAAACTTCTCCACCTGCTTCAGTGGGACTCCAATAACATGCAGAGTACACTGATTGATTTTTTTTGGAAACGACCATTACTTCCTATTGGTTCACGTTGATCTTCATTCCAGCATCATCACAAACGGCTACAAACCTTTCGAGTGCGCGCTGAAGTTCGGTTTGAGAGGACCCAAGGATGTTCAAATCATCCGCAAAGAGCAGATGACTAATCCTTAGGTCTCCCACTTTGAAACATTCCCCGCCACGGCTGCGCTGCAACATCCAATCCATATATACAATGAAGAGGAGAGGTGACAAAACGCACCCCTGGTGGAGTTCAACGCCCACAGTGAAGAGTATTGATTTAACACCGTTTATCCGAACACAGCTTCTACAGTTTGTATATAAAGACTGAATCGCCCTTAACGGGGAACCAGCAATCCCATACTCCTGCAGAACACTCCAGAGTTTGCCTCGAGGAACCCTATCATATGCTTTTTCCAAATCCACAAAACAAGTGTAGACAGGTTTGGCATATTCCCAGGCCTTCTCAAGAACCATTCTGAGAGTGAACAACTGGTCGGTTGTGCTTCTACCGGGACGAAAACCGCACTGCTCATCCCCCAAACTGTCCTCAACCACAGCTCTGGAACGCTTTTCTAGCACCTTAGCGAAGACTTTTCCAGGGAGACTTAAAGGAGATATACCCCTATAGTTGGCGCAATCTCTTTTGTCCCCTTTTTTAAAAAGAGGAACTATCACCCCCATTTGCCAATCACCAGGTGTTTCACCGCATTCCCAGGCCACTTTAATGAAACGCGAGAGCCATTGAACTACCTCTTTACCTAAAGCCTTGAGCATTTCTGGCCGAATTTCATCCATACCAGCAGATTTACCAACTTTTAGCGCTTTGATCGCCAAAGTTACTTCCTCTACCGTAGGACTACTTTCCGTCCAACTCTCGACCATAGGTATGTCATCTTCGGTGCCCTGTTCGGGATTGAGCAATTCTGAAAAGTGCTCGCTCCATCTGCGTAAAATGTCCTCCTCATTGGAAAGAAGTCTACCGTCTTTGGATTTGACTCCTTCAACGATATTCAACTTTTTTCCTCTGAGTCGGCGGTCGGTCTGCCAGAACATCTTATTTGCAGATCTGTGTTCACGTTCCAATTTCTCGCCAAACTCCTTCCAAGACTGTTCTTTCGCTGTTTTCACAGCTAATTTGCAAGTTCTTCGCGCCTCAGTGTACCGATTTCGAGAATCGGAGTTCCCCAAGTGAATCCACACCTTAAAGGCTCTCTTCTTTCTGATGGCTTCTTGAACTCCGGGCGTTTTAAACCAAACAGTTCTTTTCTCACCACCAGCCGCCACACCAAGCCGCTTCACTACACAAACATCTCCCGCAGAAGCAATAACCGCTGTTGAAAACAGTTGCCATTCATCTGGAGCCTTCTTCTGGTCTGGAGCCGTGCAAAAAAATGAAATATTGTTTCTTTCTCATTAGCACTATTGCGACTGCGACAATGTGGATAGAATGTATTACCTAGTCAGGCTGCGTGCATCACACACTACTGCTTGCTCCTACCTTTCCATCTTCTCTCAATAGCTGTACTGACGATTTCCGCAATGGCGTCAATTATTGACTGCATTCAGCCGATTTGATTACATGAATCACTTTTTCCACTAATTTGTCCGGATAAGGGTGTTTCCACTGTAGTTAACTTCGAATTGCACTGAAATTCATTACAAATGCGATTAATTTTCAATTCATTACACCTGCCACCAATATCTCTCTATTCAACCAGTCATCGTTAATTAAATCCCGCTTAGGTATGATTACGCAGTATCTCAAGCCAGCGTTTGCTTAGCCTGAGGCCAAATGTCGTCCTTCTAGCAAGATCGTAAATAATTGGATCATTCAGCGAATCTGACAAGTAACCATGCGCATCTAGATACAAGAATGTTTCAGGCGGTATGAACCCACTCACCACAGTACTTCGGAAATACCCAGGGCTAAGAAAAATAAGCCCGACATAAATTCGTTATCTGTAACGCTCATAGAAAAAGCCGTTTGAGGGACATATTTAAATGCCACTCTAGCTTTTTGTAACTATAACATACATATATTTATGTTCATATTGTAGTACAAAAACTTGTATAAATGGACCTAAATACTTGACAACAGTCTTTGACTCGATGCGAATGCCATTAGAACTCACTATTTCCATTTGCGCCTCAAATCTGAATTACCGCGTCTTCTGGGGTGTGGAACAGTACAGTTTCACACTTTGTCTCGTTTATTTTGAAAGTTTGCAGTTTATCAAACCTTTTCAGAAGACCCATCTGCATGTTTCGGATTCTCGACCCGCTTGCATACAAGCGAAGCTTTCGAATTATGCATGTCTCAGCATTTCTGAGATAGAGATGTCGCAGAGGAGCGGTGCTTCAACTGTTCCTTGTGGCAGACCATTGGTGACATTAAAAACTTTAGTCGTCGTGCATTGTCTACCTGTTACCAGAAATTTCTTCTCATGCACCATAGATGTTACGATATAAGATTATGTGGGAAAGAAAGTCATTTCTCAACAGGGATAGACCACATCAAAACAACGCCAGTCAATAACATTGAACCCATATTTTGCAAAAAGAAAACAATAATAAAGAATTCTCAAAAAATACAAGAAAAAACTTCATACCTACTCCCTATATACTGTTTTGATTGCAACATAATACTTCCGATACGCAACGTTTGGTTTTTGCTTTAAAGACAATTTGTGTAAACAAAATGATGTAAATAATCTGAAAGTTCTAAACTAAACAAAATTTATTTGTTTAACAAAACTTATCAGCAAAACTTGATCACTGGACAGTAAACAAATTTTGGAAGAGAAATCAGTCGTATTTCATTTCTCGCCGTCAGATTTATTTTAGGTAAATATACAGCGGGTATAATAATATTTACTGCTTTGTAACCAAGTTAACTTCGCATAGTATCATAAATATGGTAGGATGTAGTCAAATTTACTACGGGTGAAATCAAATGTGATTGTAATGCAATTTGATAACGGGTGTAGTTAAATTTACTTTATTTTAAAGGATTTTAAAGAGACTTTAGTTATTTAGTTATTTAGTAGAGAATGATTATTTTTGGAGAATTGATCAAAGAAGAAAACATTATTTCCAGAGGCAGGAGACGAACCTGCGATAGTTAAGGTTTTAGCCACCAACGCTCTACCACTGAGCTATCCCTGGTTAGTTATTTTTATTACAATTGTAGTCTATTTTACTACGTACATATGTATGTGTACTTATGTCCTGTGTCCCCTTGTGGGTCCTAGGGGGCCTACTCGCCATTGTGTACGATTTCCGGTAATGTGCCTCAGCTCTCCCCAACTACCGTACCTCCTTCTCGGCTGTTTTGTGCCATGTTCCAGTCGGACCGCCAAGTATTCTGCCATCCTGAGTTAAAGGGTTACATTGCATAGCATGGTTATCTATGGAACTTTGAACTTTCGGAACGTGTGACCAATCCACTGCCACTTCCGTCGTTGGATGGTTGTGCCTATTGGTTACTGACCCATTCTCCGGTGGATGTATGTATTCGTTAGAGATACGGTTGGGACAGAAATAGCTAATGTTGCGCAATCACCTACTAAGGAACGTTTGCAGCTTCGTGCTAATGGTAGGTGATAGGTCACTCTCCACGTACTGTATCCATATAAGAGAACAAATTCAACGTTGAAGTGGAACCGTCTTAGCTTGGTGTTCATACTGAATGCATTGCTTCGCTATATTTAGGGCAACATCCCGTACGTAAACTTTACTTTGGTGATCCTGTTGGCTATATCCATTTCGGTCCCACCATCGGTCGAGACAATACTCCGAAGATACTGGGAATCCTCTACTCTCTCTACCGGTTGTCCAGCAATGCATATATGAGTTGATGAGTTTGTACCAAGGTTTTTCTCGCATTCATTTTCAGGCCGACGACGCACGCCTGCCTCCTTCACATATTATGCTCTCATTTGGTGAAGGTCCATTGTCCATCCATCCTCCGTTTTCCGGCGACAAAGCTGCAAAAAGCACATCGCTAGTCACCAATGAGAATAGTATTGGTGAAAGAATGTACCCTTGTCTTACCCCACTTTCGATCTCGAATTCTTTAGATAATCTACCTCTGTGCAGAACGTGAAATTTGGCCCATTGTATGTAGCTTTGATAATGGCAATTAATTTATCGGGAGTACTTCTGCGTAAGGCGCTCTCAATAAACTCTCGGTTGGTACTATCGAACGTCTTCTCTAGATCGATGAACAGTAGGTGAAGTGGCGATCGATTTCGACGCACAGCTCGAGAATAATTCGCAGGGTGTTAATGTGGTCGACACAGGAGAGTCCAGAGCGGAAACCTGCTTGTTCGGCACCGAGTATGTCTCTTAGAGATGGTGGTTGATTCGCTCCAGCATGTTTTAAGCTATTATCTTAGCTACAGCAGGCAGCACGCAGATACCACTTCAGTTTTCGCACTGCATTAAATTTCATTTTTTAAGAAGTTTCGGAATAATTCCCTTCCACTCGTCAGGTAGCTATCAGTTTCTCGAGCTCTCTCTACAAGTGGAAGTAGAAGCTCAGCCGATGTTGTTTGCGCTGCTCGTAAGAGCTCCGAGGGTATACCGTCTTGCTGTTTTTCAGTGCTTTGATCGTGGTAGTGATTTCATCCTTACTGGGGGTTCGTGGTGCATATTCGGACATTTCTTACCGCAGGCACCTCTTTCTGATTTGGGCGTATATCGCTAGCGAATACACTGTTCAAAACCGCAACAAAATGGTTCTTCCATTTTTTAAACTGGTCTTTATCCGAAACGAGCTTTTTGCTGGGCGTTGACTGGAGCTGCAACCATCTATCAGCTGTTTGGTGATTCTGTAGGCGGTTTTACTGTCACACCGGCTTGATTTAGTTGTGACCTGCTCGTTAACGTACAATCGTTGTGCTTATCACGTCGCACCCCATGCTGAACTTTTCTCATCTTCATGCGATATAAGGACTCTAGCTCGCTCCTCTTAGCTGCTGGAGTAACTGCAATACTAGCTTTCAGCGAGCTCTTTTCGATGACTGACATATGTACATGCCCATGACATCAGGTGGTCGAAAAAAAAAAAATATTGTGAATCAGAAGCAAAAAACAAAAAAACAAATCACCTCAGTTATCTGGACGCCACGCCCGGAGTTTTTCTCAAATATGAACATCTGAGTTTCAAACCACAACACCGACCCTTTTCAATCTCTACCTATCCTTTCCAACGCCTGCACTGTGTCAAACATTTTAAGGATATTCCTAACCCCCTAGAGTGCGTACAAATTATAAAAATAAAAAAAATGTATGGCTTATTGTGTATCAAGGTTAAGTGGGCTCTAAATCCGTATTCATTTCTTAGAAGTATTTGATGAGGAACAGCAGAAAATGTAAGAATAGACGTCTCATACCGTCTTCGTCGCAAACTGTACGTTAGAAGCCTAGTTTAGTCGGCTGACACTCATTTTAAATCCCTTTGAATCATATGTATACGTACTTAATGCTTGAGATCAAGCTTTTTCTTTGTGTGATATCTTTAGGAGAGTATTACTTCATTCACTTTGTCTGCGTACAATTTGCTACTGCTTGCTGCATAACCAATGTAGTTTACAGTGGACGCTGCTTAGAGTTCCATTATGTGACTTCCCACTTGAAGTCGCCGCATTGGCATGAACAAAATATCACTCTTATACTCGTATCTAAGGCGTTAATGATGAGAACACTTATCTAACTCTCCAGAAAGCACCCAGCCATCGACGATAGTGGGTCATCAAAGGTAATGGGGAGATTTTAATTTTCAACACTCCACCGAGGCTCTCACAAATTAGCAACAATCCTCTATGAAAAGGAAATGCGTAATTTATCCAAATAGTCTGCAATGCAATTAGTTCAAGTATCTATACGTTATGTTAGCAAACTCGAATTAGCATAAAGCACAATAAAAAAAAAATTATCATTAACTTCAAAAACGGTCATGCAGAGCACACTAGCACGTGTTTTTGAAATATCACTCAACTCCTCGTCGCCGTCGTCCTCACCGTCATCGTCGTCGCCTGCAGCAAATCCGTTTCCTTCCCTGTGCCATTGAAGTAGCAGCTCTTTCTAAAGTTGGTCGTATTTCCCCCTTTCCCTGAGTAATATATGTATGTAAGCCACCTATCTGCAGTTGCAATCAACTACTTGTGGTACAATTGCAAATAAAAGTTAACTTTTCACTACACTCTCGGCTAGTGGAGCTCTGGTAAAGCACGTTTTCTCTTGCCGCTTGCCTCGTTGAAATTCCCTCAGACTCTATCTCTTTGGGAATGTCTATCCGTTGGTTATTTACAACAAATTCTTGTTTCTCCCAATTTTTTTTTTTTATAGAGAAATTAAGGAAATTTGGAAGAACAAGAACAAAAAGAATACAACAACCGAACTCAACCTTATTCAGAGTTCAGCTGCTGCTGTTTCTATTGCCTGTTCTAGGTCTTTCCAGTATTTCTTCTTTCTCATTGATATTTCGCGCTGTGTATTTTATTTTATTATACGTATAGGTGATACCCAGTTCTCCCGTAGGTAGAGAATTGAAGATATCCTAGCGTATTTTGAACATGAGCCTCATGTGGAAATGCCTTTAGTTTGCCTGCTTGCCACCACCATCACGACCAAGCTAATTCCACTCTGTGGCAAATTTAAAATGCACGATACAATTGGGGCAAAACTGACACGAAAAAAAAGAAGAAGAGACAAGGATATCATACAATCATAGGGACATAGTAGCACCAAGCAACTGAGCTGTTCTTGGTTATGTTCATATCTGGTTGTACATTGTTCTTCGAATCTTTTTTTTTTTTTTTTTTTTTGTGTTCATTTCGATTTCAGTGGTGGAGCTAGTAGTGCATTATTGGTTTGTATTGTGCTTGCTATAGATTCAAATCCGGGACACAGTTTGGTAAGATGGTTGTCAATGGAGCAACTGGCTTATAAATAAAAGATGGCTTTTAATTTTCAAGTGATTTCAAAAGGAATGAGGGTCATTTGCCCTAAATCAGAAGCGTACTAGACCGATCTCCTCTGTACCCCAGTAATTCCCTCCGATTTTGATGAAATTTTAATATGTGATAGAAGGCATTTTTTCCCCGAGAATTTTAATATACCGGGTGACCAGATAAGAACCATAGGAAACATTTTTTTTTTTTAATAAAACAACGGTGTGAGGTATAAAATTGATTCTGGCTTTATTTTGAAGCTACATCCATGCCATTATGTGTGGAATAGCACATCATTAAAATGGGCGTTTCGGCTTCGCTGGCAGTGCTTCAAGCGGTCGGTCCAATTTATAATGACACGGTCCAATATGTACGGCGTTATTCTGGCAATAGCGTCTCGAATGTTGGCACCGAGCTCGTCCAAAGTGGTTGGCTTGTTAGCGTAGACTAAGGACTTGACGTAGCCCCAGAGAAAATAATCGAGTGGTGTCAAGTCGCATGATCGCGGCGGCTAATTGATGAACTCTTGCTGTGAGATGACCCAGTCACCAAATGTCTCCTTCACAACTTTGAGCGTTTCGTCGCTTGTATGGCATGTAGCGCCGTCTTGTTGGAACCACAGCTCGGATATATCGATATTCTCGAGCTCCAACCGCAAAATAAACCGGGTTGACTCTCTGGCGATGCCCAATTCAGCTGATCGGCGCCGAATCGACATTTCTGGGTCTTCTTTGGTACTGACCGCTACGGCGCCTATGTTTTCTTCATTTCGCACCAATCTCTGTCTGGTTGGTGGCTTAAGGTCCAAGAGAGTGTACTCACGCTTAAACTTTTCCACGGTGCGACGAATTGCCTACACACTAAAGCCATGATGACCGACCTCGCGATGAAATTCACGTTGCGTATTTACAACTGAGCCGGAATTTCGATAATATTTTTTTTTGATAATTTCCCCACGTTCGGCAAGCGTGAAACGATGCATGATGAAATGGCAAACCTTACTGAATATTTTGACAGCTTTATGTCGTTGGTAACTTTGACAGCTGCTGAAACATAACAATCGGAAAAAGTACCATTGCTATCTGGTCACCCTTTACCTATGTATATTATATAAGGTCGGGCTTGTCTAGTTTAGAAAATATAAGCCTTCAAAATTCACTTAGAAAATGCAGCTAGTTTCGCCTGTTTCTTCTTCTTCTTATGGTGTCTCTCCTCTTAGGAGGTTGTTTATCATCCTTCTGATCTCTTCGCGTGAGCTAGCGTTCCTGATTATTTGGGTTGATGAAAGTCCGAACCAGTCTTGTAAATTCTTCATCCATGATATCCTTTGTCCGCCTACTGTTCTCCTACCTTCGACTTTTCCTTGGAGAATTACCTGCAGCAGTTGATACTTCTCGTTTCTAGTCACATGTCCCAGGTATTCCAACTTTCGTCTTTTTATAGTGTTCAGGAGTTCCCTTTTCGCATTCATCCTTCTTAGAACTTTTGTATTGGAGATTCTTTCGGTCCATGATATCTTGAGAACTCTCCGGAACAGCCACATCTCAAATGCTTCCAGTTTTTTTTTTATTATTGCCTTGCTTAAAGTCCAAGTCTCTGCTCCATACAAAAGCGTAGACCAAACGTAGCACTTGATTAGCCTTTTTTTTTCAAAGACAACTGAAGGTCGCTGCCACATAGTACCTTTTTCATTTGGCAGAACGCCTGTTTTTACTAAAAGCTACAATCTTCAACTCCGAACAATATGCAAGGATCGAATAAATAATTACCCCTACCTCTCCAAAGAGGATCTCTTTGTGTGTTTGGTGCTTCCTTAAACCCCTTTTGCCGCCGCATTTTAGGTCCCCTGAATCCCAACTCCTCGAAATTGTTTTTCGTTATTTCCTACTTTTATGCCAAATTATTTCGGTACATATTACTTCCAAAGCGATTAACCCTTTACTGCATAGCATAGCCATTGTGTTCAGCCAGTAAGGTTTCTCGCAACCACTCGTGTTGTGTGCGTTATATTTTTCGCACAAATGGAAGGGACCTACAGTTTTGTGTCGTATCCGAAGGACACTTTTTTATTTTGGTTTTAAGAAGCTTTATCATGACAACAATACTCTAGGATGTTTGTCAAACGTTCGCGAGAGATGGGACCGTGAAAAAACGCTTTATGTTTTCTGGGATCCGAAAATCGAACCTCACGCGCAGTGGCCCGACACACTAACCACTGCGCCACGGCGCCCACTGGGGATGCTATAATTGAGTTTACATATTTTTAATATTGTATTCAGTTGGCAATTATATTATAAAAAATAAGTAAATGAGCATTATGCTCAAGCGAAGCAAAGCGAGCACGGGTCATCTAGCTTCTGTATCAATGTCTTGTATTTTTAAGATAGATCAGGGTACCTAGATGTTCTTCAAAGCATTTTCCAGTGCTGTGGCCTATGACGTCGAAGTCATTGAACAGAAGAAGCTCTTGCCTACAGTAATGCTGGTATGGTTTCTAATTCTGAATAATTTGGTGCATTAATATTTCTCTGATCTAAAGTGAAGTGGAGAGTGAGTGTCTCCTTGAAGATGTATTCATAGATAGCATACTCGTAGAAGTTTCAGCGTCTTGTATAGAACGGTTATCAAAAAAAAGCCCGATTTTAACTGTTTCCATAAGATTTGCCGAGAGCACTGCGAAAGTACCAGAAAATGTTATATTGTGTACAAAGATGGTCACAGAAAACGCATATCTATAATATGTACAGGGTGGGCCAACTACAAGTTTCTTTTTAAAAATGCAATAAAATGAACAAAATGAAATTCTTTCCATGTATTATGGCTTTATTAGTAAGAGCAAACATTCCCATTAATTATGGAACACGACATCGTTCAAGTGGCTGCCTCGGGTGGCCTCGCAGTAGCGCATTCTATCACTCCAATTTTCCAAGACCTTGTTGATGGTTTCGGCTGTGCGGCATGGCGCGCCATCCTGCATGAACCAGAGGTCGTCCAAATCCATGTCTTCAATTTCAGTAAAAAAAAAAAAAGTCGTTAACATGGTTCTGTAACGCCCACCGTTGACCGAAACGTTGTTCCCAGCCTCATTTTCGATGAAAAGTGGTTCAATGATGCCACCACTCCACAATCCGCACCAAATTGTCACTCTCTGTGGATGCATTGGCTTCTCGATAATAACGTGCGGGTTTTCTGAGCTCCAGATGCGGCAATTTTGTTTGTTAACGTAGCCGCCGAGATGAAAATGTGCCTCGTCAGAAAAGATTATTTTTCGCTCAAACTCCTTGTCCAATTCAAGCTGCTCTAAGGCCCAAACTGCGAAGCGATAACGAAGCGAATGGTCGTGCGCTTTCAATTGCTAAATCAATTTGACCTTGTAAGCGAATAATCCCAAATCTTTGTGCAGAATTCTCCTCAGGCTAGTGCGTGAAATGTTGAGCTGTTGAGATCGATGACGAGTTGATGTTCGTGAATTGAGTCTCACACTCTCGGCTACAGCAGCCATATTCTCGTCTGTGCGCACCGTACGACGACGGGGACCATGAGTGTTGTCCACTAGCATACCAGCCTCACGAACTTTTTGCACAAACTTGCGTACAGCAGGCGCGGTGGGTGCTTCATTTCGGCCAAAACTTCTTTTCAAAAAACGCACTGTTTGGGCTACACAGCACTCACTTTGAAAATAAGTTTTCAATATTTCCCAATGTTCAAGCGTAAAGTGACTCATTTCGTTCCGCGGTAGTATGATACGGACTTTCTGTCAAGATTTCGAGCGGGAAACAGCTGTCAGTGTCAAAATAACCTATGATTTAAAAAGAAATCACTAGATGGCCCACCCGTTACATGTTCTGTATTGAGTCAGAAATTAGCATGGTGTACTCGGTTACTGAACACGTTAGGTTAGGTTGAAGTGGCTGTCAGCTTACGCCAATACACTTACATCAGAGATAGGACCTTTGTGATACCAAAAACAAAACAAAATACAAATATTTGGCGCAACAGCTCTTTAAAGTGCCAAGGCCTAGCTTCTCGCAACCACTCATGTTGTGTGCGTTATATTTTTCACACGAATGGAAGGGACCTACAGTTTAGTGCCGGATCGATTTGAGAAGCTTTTTCGTGACAACAATACTCTCGGATGTTTGTCAGATGCTCGCGAGAGGTGGACCGTGAAAAAACTTTTTGTTGTTTTCTGGGATTCGAACTTGGAACCTCATGCGTAGTTATCCAACACACTAACCACTTACGCCACGGCGCCCACATGAATCATAAACCCTACCTGTACATTAGAAACATTTTGAACTTCTGATGAAGCGTAGGGGGCTCTAATATCTACGAGTATGTTTATCAGATCGCATAAACGCTTGTAGTAGAAAGCTCCTAAGTGAATTTTATCTTGGTGGGAGAAAGCTGGGCATGAACAAAGAAGGTGATGAATGGTTTCTTCCACTTCTTTGTCCATACAGCTTCAGCAAAAATTGTTTGCCTATTAAACAGTGCCCAATGATGGCACCTATTGTAGCGCCAATATGCAATCTGTTCAGAGAAATCAATTTCTTAGACCGATTTAGACCCAACTTGGGCCAAATCTGTTTTGTTGCTAGACATATTGATCCACTTGTCTACCTAAGATTTGTTCTTTCGATAGCATCCGGGTTTAATTTGGAGTTTAAAAGTAATGATTGGTATACTTAGAGAATCGTTATTTTTAAGGATGGGTATTGTTGCTCCTATTCGGGCGGGCGCATCAGCTTTACAATTCCCCGGAATGTCCATATGCCCATATTCCCATATTGTCCATATTGAACTGCTCCGCTATCTCTGCGAGAGACGATCACCATCTATTTCATTTCCAAGGATTCCAAGGATTTTATGATTGATGCTGGGCTGTCTGAAAAGATGCGATATCACGCCCTTCTTTAGCCGAGATAAGACTTCCTTAATCGCCATTATTTACGCCTTTAATACGCTACAATGATCTGGAAAACAAAAGGATATTTTCAGATTAAACTTGGGAGGGAAAACATCTCCACCAAACCCCGCCTTTGGTTTTTAACACGTCGGTGTAAAAATGAATCGACTCTTCTGGGAATACCCCTTCCTCCCAGAATAACCATGTCCGGATGGTAACATGGAAATTTTTGTCAAAGTTAAGGCAGGTAGTGGTGTAGTCCATGTTTTCGAGAGATTTTGAAGTTATTCAGAATAGTGATGTACCAGACCGAAAAGTTTTCAAACTGGGCTAACACGAGTTGGAATTTAAGCAAACCGAGTTGGTTAAACTCGGTTTGTAACAAAATTATGCCACCGTCACATAAGAAACAAAAACAGAAACGAATACGAAGTCAAAATAGATATTGAATCAGTTTGCAACTCGGTTAGACTCGGTTTATCTCGGTATGTATACGCTCAATTGACTTGGTTCAATGCAACACACAACAAAACAAAGCATACACAAAAAAAAAACTAACACAACTACGTGAAAAAAAAACCAACAATGAGAGAAAACAGGAGCAAGTAGTTTAGGTTCCACCGTCTCATGAGAAACCGAATTCCAAATAGGTATGGAATCGGGCAGTGCAACTCGCTTTGCATAAAAACAATAGACTGCTTTCCAACTCGACTTCATATACGTGTACATTCACGTGTTAGTGCATTGTGTTTACGTATCCTAACCAACTGAAAACGAATCGTATGTTCAACTCGGTTTAATGTAGTTTTGGCATTTAATTATTCGGTTCGTTCCACCCGTTTCGCAAACTCGGTTTGATATAAATGTAACTCGGTCTTCGCCATGCCACAGTTACTCCGTTGTTGTTGTTGTATCAGCTGTGTAGCTGAGGTTGACGATCCTTGGTCGAGGTATTGTCGTCGAGTCGCTCCGGGACGTACGTACGTAGAACCGATCGCCGTGAGAGCTCGTTGGTGCAGTGGTTGGAAAAACTTCTATGGTATTTTTTTCCATTTTATACTCGGGTGGCTGGTGATTGCTGTTCCCCGCTGGGGCTTGAACTTGCACTTGCACTCATCGGCTAACAAGCAAACACTATCCACTGCACCATTGCCACCCATACAGTTACTCCGATAGGTGGCCCGGTGTCAGAAGCTCCGTTATACAGCCGGTATATCCCCTGGCTGCAACTATCAGGGTTGATACCATTGGAATCAGCCTTCCAATAAAAATTCTGGTAGCTACTTTCATTGGTCATTCATTACTGAATTAAAGTCGCCGAATTAGTTTTGATAATGACTTCAGTTCAACCCTATAGATACAGCTTATTCCAATTTCTAAGTTGACCTTAGAAATGACTCTTTATAGTCTTCGTTCTCATGGCCCTGCCGTTCTATGATATAAAAGCTTCATCATAGGTGGTTCACATCACCTATTTAACCCCACTGTACACTAACATATGTGATTATGCAGACACTAAGCATTTTGTTAGATTGTCTTTATGTAAATATTTGTTTATTCTTTCCTTCGAACCGAACCGACTGTCGCGGTAGTTATGAAGTAAAAACAAAGTACACGAGTACATAAGCATATTGGTAATATGGGAGAGAAAATGAAAATCGGGCTTAGAGAGCAGCAAATAAGATTCCCCAATTGTTGGCACCCTAACCTACCCCACATGAGAATAGAGTAAGACTAGTTTTTGCCTTTATTCCCATTCTGTCTATGACATCAGTTTCCTTTTAGTCCATCATAATCCTGTGCTATGCTAAGTGAAGAACTATATCGTCTCTCCCTTTTGTTTTTTGTTTGTGTACTTCCCCCTCCTTTTTTTTGTGAAAATGTCCATTCGTCTGTTGTGTGTGCTACTTCTGGGAAAGGATATTGGTTGCACGTGTCCAAAGTCTTCTTGGTTGTCATTTTGAATGAGTGACTGGCTAACTGACTGACATACCTACAAATGGCAACTTATTTTTGTGTCATAGTTTGGCCCCATTATGTATCGCCGGGTATAATTGAATGGCTGCAATGGGAAAGTTTAATTTGAATACATATAAATTTTAAATTCATAATTTTCAGAGTTCGGTTTGAATTTCTTAATTAAGGCGAAACTTTTGTTCTTTTTTTTTTTTTTTGTTGCATTTTAACTTAAAGGAAATGAATGGGTGTTGAGCAGGAACTTAGTTGCAAACATGCACATTGCGTTTAGTAAGTAGATAGATTATTATGCATTTTGCAATTGAAGCTGGTGGTATTTCTGGGAAATAAGACTACAGTCAAATTGTTGTAACTTGAACTTCTATAATTTGAATTTTATTTTTACATGGTTTTTGCAGTTCCTTACATAATTTCATAAAAAAAAAAAACGTTTTCTAATTCGAAATGCTTTCTCGCGCCCTTTGATTGGTAGACGGAAATTCAAGTGAAGGATTGTACATCTGTATATATCTTATTATATTATTATTTCTGTAAGGTTATTTTGCACTGCGACTTAGTGATCTATTGTGCCGCCTGCTAATACCTTGGAGAGGTTTGTTCCCTCGTTAGAGTTCCCCTCGCGTTGCAATTCCTTCGGAATTGTGTTCGAAGGTCATACAATCTTACTTTGCCTTGGCGAGAATAGTTCACCTTAGAGCTCTCTCTCCAAACCGGTTTCTTTTAAGAATCTGAGAATGAGAAGTGGGTCCATGGTTGGCATATCATATCCTCTTCTGATATTTGGTATTGGCCTAACTATTTCAATCTTTTGTGGGTCAGTGCCCCACAAGATTCCAGAAGGTGTTCCGGAGTCTCACTTGACTCGTTGCAGAATCTGCAAAGGCCTTCATTTGTTATACCTAGTTTCCGTAAATGCTCCCTGAGTTTGCAGTGCCCCGTTAGGAACCCTGTTAGGATCTGTAGGTTGTTCTTGCTAAGGCAGATACAGACTTCGAATCTTTTCCGGTTGTAGCATCCCAGTAGTTTCTTAGCTTGCCTCACGTCTGTGGTGTTGTTCCAGATTCTTGCCCTATCTTCTTCTTCTTCCTTTTATCAGCGAGGCTATGATCCGAAAACAAGGGATCACAACCCTCCCACTTCACCGCATTTCTACTGATCCGCCTGTGGGGTTCGCCTCTATCTTGCCTATCTTCTTTCTCCATTTTCCTGAATTCCTTGCGTATGGTATGCTTCCCCATTCCGGAGAATGGTTCAGGTCCAATGAAGGGTTCTGCAGCTCCTTGTCTTGCCAAGGTGTCTGCTGCTTCGTTACCTGTAATTCCGACATGACCGGGTATCCAGTAAAGCGTAACTTTATTGTTTCTGTCCAATTCATTAAGTTTGTATAGGCATTCCCACACAAGTTGTGACTTGATGACATAGGAGTCAAGTGCTTTCATAGCTGCTTGGCTGTCTGACAGTATTGCTATGTCGCAGTTGCTGTATCTTCTTTCGAGATTAAGTTGGATGCATCTATCTATATCACATACATATTTCAGCTTGAAAGATGCTGGTACTCTTGCCCATGGGTTCTGAGTGCTTGGGCCTTGGCCCAAACACACCCGCTCCTGTGCCTTCACCAGTTCTCGAACCGTCTGTATACCACTTTATCGTGTGGTTGCCCAGTTCGTATATCGTGGATTCGTTGCTCCACTCTTTCTTGTTACTTAACTAAAGTAAAGTACTAAAGTTTTTCCGAAACTTAAATTTTCTGATACTGTCGTCCCTGGGGACTGCCAGAAGGGGAAGTTTGTTGAGAAGTGCATCATATTCTCTCGAATCAACGCGTTTCTCCCTTCCAATACCTTCTTTTGCCATCCTTAGAATCATCCGCTTTGCATTTTGCTCCACTACGAAATGGAGCGGTGTTAACTCCAGGAGACTTCCATGGATGCAGTTGGACATGTTTTCATGGCCCCAGTGATGCAGAGGCACGCAAGTCTTTGCACTTCAGTGAGTGTCTCCCTCGTTGTGATTAAACTAGTTCGCTTTGTCCATGCTATTGCTCCATAAGTGATCATTGGTCTCACAATGGCAATATACATCCATCTTAGAATGTTTGGACTAAGCCAAACCGGGTAGCCTTTTCGGATATCTCCTGTGTGTTTCTTCCATAGGAGTTTATAATCTAGGTGTAGACGTAGATACTTCACTTCCTTTACCGGTGTCAGTATCGTGCACGACGCCAAAGATGAAAATACTCTCCATGAGGAAATTTGGAAGTTTTTCAAATTCCTCGTGAGGAAAAAAATGCTTACCAACACATACAATGAACGTAAGGCATGTTTGTTTCCTCGTAAGAAAAACCTCGTGTGGTGACGTGTAATTTGTTTGTACACATTATCTGAAATAAGTTTACTCGCCACGCGAACAGAAGAGAGTGTTGCGTGATATGCTCTTCAAATACACGATTTTCCTCGGGAGGAAGTCCTGCCATGAATTATGTTAGAAAACTTCCAGCGCAAATTGTATGGATATAACTCTTTCCCGAAACATATACCACAAAACGCAACAAATATCACCTAGTTTGGTTTCAGCTACTGATCATATTGCCTTTATAGTGTTGCATAAGTGCGAAAAATGCTAACCAAAATTGTTCAATTGCTAAAACCGTTCGGGATATCAAAAATGGCCACACAATGAACTTAGGTTAGGTGGCTATCCTCCGTAATCGTTAGGATTCACTTAGAACAAATGAGGTCCATTGTGTTACCACGTGAGCCGGTTATTTCCGTTACTCTTGGAACCATTTTGATCTTTGGAGTAATTTCCAGCTGCCGAATCGATAATATCTGTAACTTTCTCAAAGAGAATTCCCCAAGAGTCTGTTTTCTAGCTGTGGATAGTGCTGGGCAGCCGCAGAGCAAGTGAAAGGGGATTTCTCCTCTTCGTCCATACAGCTAAAAAAAAAGTCATTGGTCAGAATTCCAAGCCTCGCTGCGTGCCTGCCTAGTACGCAGTGACAAGTAAACAGTCCAACTAGGATACATATGCGTGGTCTGCTGTTATGTCATGTTTGTCTCGCATGGTTACATGTGTCAAGATTGTGCCATCTCTCATTGGCATGATTCAGTGCCACTATAAAGATTTTATATCTCCGTTTTTATAGGTAGATGCACAATGAACCAACTCTCACGATTTTTAGATATGTACTAAAGCCCAACTTTAGAACGAACAAAGTCCCAAACAGCGAACGAATTTATTTGTTATTATTTATTAGCTTGATGCAAGCAAAAGTAACTTAACCCGGCGAGAGTGTGGTGACAAAATGGAACATAGAGTATGTGGCTGGGTATGACATACCCACATACAAAATTACCTGTAAATATTGTTATAATAAATATTAACATTTAAAAATGGTATTTTATTATAAAGGGTATATGCGTTTGTGTGATCATTTAAAAAAATACAGTTATGTAAATAACGGTGGGTATGTCATACCCAGCCACACTCTCGCCGGGTTAAGAGGCTAATTAAATAACATTAATTCAATAACTCAAGACTATGTGCATTTTTATTATTATCATTATTATTAATATCATTATTATTAATATCATTATTATTAATATCATTATTATTAATATCATTATTATTAATATCATTATTATTAATATCATTATTATTACTATCATTATTATTAATATCATTATTATTAATATCATTATTATTAATATCATTATTATTAATATCTTTCTGTTCTAACTAAACAACTACTTAAGACTAAATTTAGGAGTGGGGAAATTCGAAGGATAGATTTGCTACTGTGCATGTCAAATGCATAAGGGAATTTATTCTGGTCATGGTTCATATTGGTCGTATTCAATGTGGTAGTAGGCAGGGCGGAATAGGGGTGCAGATCTTAAACGTCGATGGTTTGTATTAAGCAAAATCAGTTGCAGCAGGTGGGGGCAGTCAATAGTTCCGGCTAATATTTGATGCACAAAAAGTACATCAGCGATAATGCGACGTGTTTCCAAGGCTTGTAAGTTTAACAACTTTAGTCGATGGCGAACCCCACAGGCGGATCAGTAGAAATGCGGTGAAGTGGTAGGGTTGTGATCCCTTGGTTTCGGATCATAACCTCGCTGATAAAAGGAAGAAGAAGAAGTCGATTCTTATAGGGACGTAAGTTGTAGGGGTCATTCCAGCCAAGACCTCGCAATGCAAAGCGGATAAATCTGCGCTGAACAGCTTCAATTCTCTGAATGTGGACATGATGGTATGGTGACCAAGCCTGACTGGCATACTCAAGAAGTGGTCTGACGACGCTCATGTAAAGGGATTGGCTTACGTAAGGGTTAGAGAACTCCCTAGACCAACGTGTTATAAAGCTTAGTGTTGAATTAGGTCTGCTGATTACGTTATCGATGTGAGAATGAAAGTTAAGTTCAGCGTCACAAATGATGCCGAGAACACGAATTAAACTAACTTTGGGAAGAGGTTCATTTTTGGAAAAAAATAAGTTCTTGGAGGCAGTGGAGAGCGTCTGCGAGAGTGAGTAATAGATTGACATTTTGCGACGTTGAGTTCTAAACGGTTTTGTCGGCACCAGGTGAGGAACAGGTCTAAGTCAGCCTGTAACGAGTGAGAATCAGTAGTGCAGGAAATTTGTTTTGAGATCCTCATATCGTTTGCGTAATCCCGTAATGATAAGCTCGGCATCGTTTATGGTCAATACGAATAGCAGAGGTCCTAAATGACTACCCTGCGGTACACCTGATGTCGCAATAAATTGGGTTTGAAACGGGAGATCTGAAAAGGACAATTTATTGGCGACCTTCTAAGTAAGACTTAACCCATGAAATAAACTTTGACGGAAAATCAACAGCTGAAAGTTTGAGGAGTATTACACATTTTGTCCAACGCCTTACTGAAGTCAGTAGCCACAACGTCTACTTCTTTGCCTCTTTCCATTGCGGATAATGTGGAAGAAATTAATTCGGTGAAGTTGGTGGTAGTAGATCTACCCTTTGGGAACCCATGTTGCTTAGAGGAGAAAATCGATTTACAGTGGAAGAAGATCGTGTCATGGGGTATACATGAAAGCTTATCAATAGGTCTGTAGTTTGAAATTTCGCACTTGCAACCCTTTTTATGGATAGGGATGATAAACTCGTCTTTCCATAGTTTGGGGAAGACACTATGTTTGTTTGAGATTGATAGTTGAAAAAGGGCAGTGACTGGTCGAGCATTTTTTCAAAACTATGGCCGGAAGTCCGTCTGGGCCAGAAGAGTAATCGTCCTTGAGAAGATTGAGTCAATCAATGTTGACACGCTAATATTCGGAGATGTTAGGGAGGTTTGAGCGCAGCCGCTCAAGTAAATAAAATAATTAAGATTGGGTTAAGCACTGACGTTTGAAAACGCCTGGCTGAAGAAATCAGCAAATAGAACCGCAGCTTAAAAAATTTAATGTAGAAGGATACCCGTCAGATTTCCTTTTGGTGTTAATAAATTGGAAGACCCGTTTCGGAACTGCATTTGATCAAGGTATTCAGAGTAAAGAGGTTCACACAACGGAATAGGAATAGTTTTTATACGCTGAAAGATAATTAGAAAAGTCAGACTCATATCTGGAACTTAGATATGCTTGCCATAGTTCATTTCGCTTATTACGAAGTGAGCGTAATTCCTTGCTGTACCAAGGGGGAGAAGATGCGACAAAACTAAACTAAACTAAATCTAGCTGTCTTCCCAGATTGTTTTTGATACTACTCATCTGCTGGAAACCAGAAGCCATAAGGCGGTCGTGTCAGAGGAGGCATTCATTGAAACGAAGTGGATGTCGTCGTCTTCATCTGATTTTGCCCCAGCACAATCGTGGAAGATTAAAACCACCAACAAGGATTACATCGTCTTCTGGTGCAATAGTATCCATCAAAAAGTCAAGTGCATCCACGAGAAGCTGGTATTCCTTAATAGGTTGTGCTGGATCGATATAGCAGCAAACAATGTAAAGAGAACGTTTTGCAACAGTGATTTAACACAAATCAGTTCTAGGTTAGAGGCAGTTGGAATTGCAAAAGCTGACGCATCATAACAAAGGTGAAAAGCTAAAAGAACACCACACACGTGGGTATCGCTGGAGGATCGTCGCAAGGGAGAACATTGCCAGATGGAACATCATTAGCGACTGGCAAGTCCTTACGAAATACATTGAAATCGGAAGTAAAAAGGTGTCGGTAAAAATGTAAATCGGTGTCCTTATGATTAGGTAAAAGATTCGTTTCCATCAACGCAAAAACATCGTAGGGTACCTTCTGGGAGCTTAGGAATACGTCCGATGTTTTAGAGCGCAGTCCTCTAACATTTTGGTAGTAAAGGGACAGGCATTTGGGATTACCGTTGGGAATGAAAAAACTTATTGAGGTCAGCGCGAGTTTCCTTTACCTATATAATAGATCTCAATAGTGGGGCTTTGTTCATTATGAACTAAGTCCAAAAGCATTTGAAATAAAAAGGAAAGCAACAATTTCAAATGAACTACGAGTAAGTTAATTAGTTAACAAATATATGTACAACTCTTTTACTTTAATAAAAATAGTATTCCAATCTGCGAAAGTAAAATATTTATTGTACGTAGACCTGAATGGTATGTCGTAATGCTGACATTTTCCAGCAATTCCTGGCCTATTTGGCTTATTTTTCCTCATTAGTCTTCATCACGTTTTGGATAAGTTCCGCGTTTCGCGTGATTAGTTTAATAAACTCTGCTTTCCGGGGTGGTTTACCCGCTCATTAAACTCAACCTCGCTTGAACTGTGAATATTGAAATTGAATTCAGAAGACAATTGTTAATATGCGTGCGATATGATTGGCAGATTTCAATTTGCGAACTCGAACGTGGGTCAAGAGAAGTAATAAGCCCTTGAGTCGAAAATCCAAGTTTTTAATATCTTCATCCTTCAGTAATCTTTTTTTTTTCTTCTCTCCTCTCAACTGTATTGTGTGCAGCCGGAAACCCTCGCCTTGTGTGACTGGTACTTCTCACTTTCAAATTAAATTCACAGGCAGTTAGCTGCCCCTATGCTGTGCGCACAGTAAAAACCATAAGCCAGTAAGTTGGTCTTGCATATTTCCTTAAATAACGAATGATTTTATTGAGAATGCATTATTAATTCAATTTCAGATGTTATATACATTCGCTACAAGCATAATACCAGCCACATTTACTATGACGAACAATTTACATAATGCGAATAGACACCTTGTTTATTATTTTACATGACCCAAATCCGATGGTGAATCTATTTGAATTCCGTGTTTTTTTTTTTTTTTTTTTTTTGTCTAGATCTGTGTGTTACTCGTCCTCCATCCTGGTCTTTCAGTAGTAGAGAGGACGTTGAAGGAAGCATATGGTCTGTGTGTGTGTGTGCACGGTGCGGGGTGAAAAAGGAAACGCATTCTCCTCACCGTGTGTAGTTACGTTCATATATTAAACAAGTAGGACAAAACAAGCACATAAGTTGGTGGACCCCTGTCTCAATGTATAGTGGTGGTATAGTACACAGGAGCACTTCACTCCTTGGTCGGTTTTTGTCCTCTTTCGTTCTTGATTGTACCAAAAAAAAACTCCTCACTCCTTGGAAGGGGAGTAGCGCAGCAAAATAGTAAAATGTGAATGAACAAGGCACATCAGAGAGCCAACCACAGGATACGTGTACAGCATGTGAAATGCTTTCGTCATACTTGCTATGATACTTTTGTAAAAAAGAAAAAAAAAAAACGACAACAAACTCACCTACATTTGTAGACGTAATTATTGTTTGGGGGGTTTATTAGCGTATGGTATATACAAGGGTTGTTGTGAAATTTCACACCGCACCAAATAGAGGGACATATGCATTGACGATCGATGGGAGTAAGGGGCTCTTGTCGCTCACCCATTGAGGATAAGTCCAAGATGTCAAAACATCGAAGCGCACTTTGTCCTGCTGCTTGGTGGTAGAGAAGGTGATTTCATAGGTGCAGCTAGTTACCTCTGCTTGGGTAATGCGATAGTTGTATAGTGGAGATGACACCGAGCAAAATATTTGCACCTAAGCATCAATCATGCGGAAAAGTAGTCTAATCCGGGCTGTGTAAATATACCTGGAAGTGGTTTCGAAACTCGAAACTGATAACCAGCCAAGAGCATTTTTTTTTTATTTAATATTAAGTGCATTCGAAACATTCATCATTTCCAAGAGCTCTGGTCGGCCCCTGCAATGTGGATACTTTTCATGGCTACTATTCATTAAAGACTACCAACAAGGGATAAAGAGTAGTCTAGAAAAGTCACCGTAATCCGGGGTTACACCGTAATACATCAGGGAATGGCGCTTCCGCTCGGAAGCAGAGCTTAGGATAAGAGAACTCGTAAGGGCTGTCTTTATGTTTATATTCGGAGCTAAAACGCCCAATGCGACCGCCTCTTCAAATAAATTATGGGATTGTGATATGGTTCCTAATTGTTTAGGCTTTACACCACAAGGGTTAGTGTAATAAAAAGATGTTTACTTAAGTGAGAAAATGGGAATGTTGAATGTAATATAAATGTTTGCGGAGAGACACCTTAAGGTGGAGTACTCTCACTACTCATTTGGCTCATTGTGGTGGATGAGATTTGGGAAATACTTGAAGCGAATGGTTACAACGTGTCGGCCTACGCTGACGATGTTGCCATCCTTGTATCCGATCCTTAGCGATAGGCTCAACTATGCACTGCTACTAGTTAATAAGTGGGTCTGTAGCCGAGGCCTGAAACCCACTAAAACAGTGTGGAGTGTGAAACCCACTTAAACAGTGTGGAGTGTGAAACCCACTAAAACAGATTGTCCTGTTCACTAGGAAAAGGGCAATCCGTGAGTTCAAATCCCACAGGATGGGGGAGGGGTTTTGCAAAATGCAAAAAAAAAAGCATGTCTAGCCTTTTACGCTTGTAAAAAATTGTTATACACGGCAATTGTGTGACCTATCCTAATCGATGCCTCTTTAGTCTAGTGGATGGTAATATGAGCTTTCAAGCCTCATCAAGATCCAGAGAGCAGCCTGCATTGGGATCATTACCTACAACACCATGGCGGCAATGGAGACCATGCTAAGACTCATTCAGCTGGATCTATTTTGCAAAAGTACGGCAGCCAAATCGGCACTAAGGCTGAGGGAAGCAGGACTTTGGTCATCTGCACCATACAGTCATGCTTCCATTTTATCCGGATTGTAGGTCACAAGTAGGTATGTAGGTATCAACTGATTACATAACTCGGAGGCTGACATTTGATAGATTCAATATTAGAATTCCTGATAGAGACGACTGAAAAAACGAGGATGCTACTACTCGTAGTAATGAGGAATTGGTCTTCTATATTGGTGTAAAAGCTGCGGTTGAAATCAGCAACGAATGCTGTACTTTTCCAGCTGAAATCACAGTCGTTGCCCACGCTGCGAATATAACATGGGCAAATCGATTACTGTTTACAGCGCCAGTCAGTCGTTAAGGCTCTGAAATGTACCGTAATCAGATCTAAACTTGTTGTCTGCAAACAACATCTAAATGGGGTAACACAAATCAATAAAGTGACCCTATGCTGGTTGCCAGGGCACATGAGCATACCGGGTAATGAAAAAGCAGATAAACTCACTAGAATGAGGCCGGCGTTGCATATCTACAAATACAAATATTTGGCGCAACAGCTCTTTAAAGTGCCAGGGCCTAGTTTCTCGCAACCACTCATGTTGTGTGCGTTATATTTTTCACACGAATGAAAGGGACCTACAGTTTAATGCCGACTCCGAACGGCGATTTGAGAAACTTTTTCATGACAACAATACTCTCGGATGTTTGTCAGATGCTCGCGAGAGGTGGGACCGTGAAAAAACTTTTTGGTATTTTCTGGGATTCGAACTTGGAACCTCATGCGTAGTGATCCGACACACTAACCACTTAAGCCACGGCGCCCACGTGCGTTGCATATCTCGCGGCCTTTCTTTGCGTGAAGGTTCCTCATTCGCACCTTGAATACAAAAGGGTAATTATCCGAGTCTTTGTCCGCCACGCGGAGGGTTCGGGCATCCATAATACTGGAGGTACGTCTTGCGTCTATCGCAATATGATCAACTTGGTTGATCGTTACATGACCATTGGACCGCCATGTCTGCTTATGGATATTGAGATGAGGAATCGATGTGCTTGCTATGTTAACATTTCGCTCCACAGCGAAATCAATTAACCTTAGTCCCCGTTATCAGACGCTATGTTGTGTAGGCTATGCTTACCTGCCCTACCAAAGACGTCCTCCTTTCCTATTTTGGGGTTAAAATCGCCCAATACGATTTTAACCTACTATTTAAGGCATTGTTCGTATGTTTTGTCGAGGACCTCGTAGAAACAATCTTTGGTGGGAGGGTCCTTTTCTTCTGTGGGGCATGAACACATATTAGGCTTATGTTAGTGAATTTAGCCTTGATCCGGATAGTCATTATACGCTCGCTCACGTGTCGGAAGCTTAAGACTTCTTGCCTAAGTCTGCCGCGTATAGTAAATCCGCATCGGAATACACGCTGCCTTCCTAGGGAATCAAAACAATAAAAAGTAGTCGTAAGCTAACATATGTACTGTATTACCTGCAGTGTTCTCAAGACTTTGGTTTGAGTTATATAAAACTGCCAAAATGGAAAGAAAGCTGACACGCTATTTATTTTTGAACGACGTCGTGGAATATTATGTGCATGACCAAATGCGACTTAATAAACGCAGTCATTGTGCAGTGGTTTTGTTTCTTGGAAATACCTACAGACTAACTAATTGAGGTAAATGCTCTTATTGTCTACCCCTTACATAAGAAATGGCGTGTATAGGTTTTTTTTTTTTTAGGAACAAATTTGGACTGTAAAACATGCCATTTCTTTAAATTATGTTCCTTTTTGTGGAGGTATGTAGGTTGAGGTAATTATCGTTATTAAACACACACAATGGACTGTGTTGCGCTATGATTTGGAGTAAATAAAGACTAAACACGTCGAGTGGGTAGGGGAAATTGCTTGCTATGGTGAACTGAACTGCTTCCTTGGTGAGAAAGTCACTTACTAGCCAATTTGTCGTTATGAAGGTGTAGTGCAAATACCCTAGGTTTAGTTAGATTTTAGGTAAGAATAAGAAGTAAATTGAGGTTATTTCAGCAAAAAAGTGCAAAATCACCGAACTATCCTATGTATGTATACATTAAAGAGTTACATATAGAAATATGCTATGGTACATAGTAGAAATGAAGAGATTCACCCTGATTGTCGTTGGCGTCTGTCGCTTTTCGACGATTGTCGTTTTATTCATAGCTACAACCTGCTGACCAGTAAACTTTAATAAGCAATTTATTTGTTGTGTAGAATACAATTACAACTCTTTTACATTGAAAAAGTTATGAAAATGGATTCGTGCTATATCTGAAAAATAAAACGACAATCGTCGAAAAGCGACAAACGCCAACGACAATCAGGGTGAATAATTATTTTCTCCAGTCAGGGTTCTGCGATAGTTTTAAATACCAGCACCCTGAAGTATTTGCTACACACTTAACTCAAGAACTACTTGAAGGATTTGGTTTTGTGTTTATCTTATATAGGAGGGGTTGTAAGAATTTGCAAGAAGTATCATAATGAGGTATCAATAGACAATGCGGTGACCGTATACTGGGCACCAGGGTATATACATATCCCAGGCAGTGAGAGAGCTGGTGAACTTGCAAGAAGCAGGTCGGCGCTGTCTACTTCAAACTCTTCTTTGTGAATGTTCCTATCAGCGCTTAAAAAAAGTAATTGATGATGAGTTCATTTGTAAAGCTGAATTGAATTCAGTTGAATATATGCGCTTCGGGTAAAAGCTTATGGACTGCCTATAATAAGAAGAGATCTCTTTCTGTGGTTAAACTCTCCGGCATCATTACTGGACACTGCGCCAATGGTATTCACGTGAAACTACTCGATGTATCTCAAAACAATTGGTATAGAAGATGCAGGTAAGAGGGGTGGAATTAAATCTGTTCATCACCTGTTGTGTGAATGTCCTATCTTGGTTGAAAAATGAGAACTGCCTAGACAGTTACTTCGTCACGGAAATTGAAATAAGCTTTGTTGGTTCCAAAACAGAAGTTCTTGCTTTCCAAATTAACAGGGTAATACAAAAATGTGCACATCGGATCCAACTGTCTAATGTGTATATTTATTTGAAAGTTAGTGTTAGTTTAGTGTTACCGGTAGTGTTAGTGTACCGTAAAATCTCAGTACTCCTATAAAACTTAAACCAGAGACCGTCGGATTACGTTATTATTTCACATCCTCTTTCTGTAGGTAGCTGTGCTAGTTCGCCAAACTTGGAGCGTATAAATAGGTGTATGTTGGCTACGCTCAAAGAAGCAAAACAAACACCTTTTTATTTTCGCGTTGGTCCCAGGTCATACTGGGATCACGGGGAATAACATCCCCGAGGAGATTGTTAAATAAGGCGCAGATGTCTATCTGATATTACCCGTGTTTCGAGATAATTGCAGTTTAGGTTGTTCTACTGGTACTTTTTTCAAATAAGTTGTTGCACATATCGTCTTTTGAACCTCTGTTAACTATTCGCTAGATAGCTCAAGGAGTCAGTCCATAGTTTAGAGAACGATCCTTAGCATCGTCTATGTATTCAAAAAAAAAAAAAAAAACTTTAAAAATGTTCCACTTCCCCCCTCAATTGTTTGTGACATATCGCTCCAGGGTGTATGCGCAGGCTAAACGGATGATCCTGAACGTCTGTAAGAAATCCGCCGCAATCTTTCTGTCTATCAGCAAGAAATACTGCAGATTTGTGGCGTCCTGACTGGTCACTTTGCTTTTGCACAGTATGGTCGATAAGTGCTGATATACTAAACTCCACATAACTGAAACCCTTACTTAGCTTTCAACGAAAGGCGAACAAATTACAATCTTCCTATTTCGGCGAGGTTGTGATCCAAAAACAAGTGATCATAACCCTCCCACTTCACTGCATTTCTACTGATCCGCCTGTGGGGTTCGCCTATTTGACCTCAGAAAATATCGGCAGTCCTCCCGATTTTCGATCACTGGGCTACTGAGGCCAATGAAAAGGTGGCGACGTTGCATTTATGTGATCCAGGCGTTTATAGGCCTGCCTCCCCTGCCTTGCAATGTCTTTGGGACGTTCATTGATATTGCCTTTTTAACAGGGTTCAAATGAGCTCTTCTTTGAACGTAGCAATACCAGCTGAACCAGTCGCGCTCTAATTTTCCCAAGATTGTTTCCTTGACGTGACGAATAAAATGTGTAAATCTAGGGTTTTTGTTTTTGCTCCTTGGTTGTACAGTGGACCAATTGTGTTCCCCAGTGGAGTGTTTCCTAGCATCGGTTTCCCATAAACTTAATTCGTTTACAATTCGGACCTTATTTAATTTTACAGTTAGGTTCCTATGAATCCTGGGAGTTATCTATCTGTCTATATCTTTCTACATATTTATATATCTGTCTATATCTATCTGCATATCTATATATCTGTCTATATTTTTTATATATCTATCTGAATCTATTTATATATCTATCTGTATCTATTTATATATCTATCTGTATCTATTTATACCACCTTGATCAAAAAGTTCCCGGAATTTATTCAGAAAATTAAAAATACAAGTTTATTCATCTAAATCTATATTGTCCCCTTCAAAGTAATCCCCATCGACTGCAACACACTTATGCCAGCGCTTGATCCAATCTTCGAAACATTTTTATATTCGGTTTTCGGTATGTCCATCAGTGCTTCCTGCGATTTTTCCATTACTTCCTCTCGGCTGCTGAAACGCGTTCCCCGTAATGGTTTTTTAACTCGATTGAACAGAAAGAAGTCACAGGGAGCCAAATCAGGTGAATTCGGTGGCTGTTGGATGGTATTTGTTGCATTTCTCGTCAAAAAATTACGAATAATGATGGCACTGTGCGACGGTGCGTTATCATGGTGCAAATTCCACGAGTTTTCTGCCCACAATTCTGGTCTGGTAAAAAATCGCCAACACACACAGATAGATGTACTCTTGCCTACGTAACTTTTGCAAATGTCAAGCTATGACGCTAAGATTTAGAGGGAATATCAACAACCGATGTACCAACTTAACAAAGAAAACAGAAACAGAAACAGAGCCCCACACGGTTTTTATTCCGGGAACTTTTTGATCAAGGTGGTATTATCTATCTGTATCTATTTATATATCTATCTGTATCTATTTATATATCCATCTGTATCTATTTATATATCTATCTGTATCTATTTATATATTATATCTGTATTTGTCTATTTATCTATCTGTCTGTTTGTATGTTAAAAAAACATCAACTTTTGTTCAGAAAACCAATATATCGTGTTTGTCTTTTAATGAGAAACATTTTCTCTTTTTATTTGATACTGTATCTCCCATTTTATTTAATTGATTTTCAAACGCGTAGTACCCTTCCTCTATGCACTTTGGAACTCAATTAATTTGTGCTGCCTTTGAAATTTATCGTTTGATGCAAACATTATGTAACTCGGGGAAGTACCGAAAAAATTATGTTCAAGGACAACATTTTGTTGTTTGAGAATGTTGGTATATACATAAGTATAGCTGTACAGTTCTCGGGGAAGCCCCGAAAAATTGGGGAAATCTAAATGACAATGTAAAGTGAGACAGTATTGGTTCGTTATAACCGGACATTTTCTTCATTTAACGCGCAAAAAGGGTTCGTTATATGCGAAACTTCGCTTTAAGCGGGTTCGTTATATGCGAAATTATAATCCATAGTTCTTATGGGACATTGATTGGGACTGGGTGAAATGGTTCATTATAACCGAAAGTTCGCTTTAACCGGGTTCGCTTTAAGCGGTCACTACTGTATATATATAAAGGGTCATTCAGTAGCTATGATAGAACGTTGAGAACCGACTCCGGCCATATTTGAAAGAATTTTGCTGTCATTGTGTTCTCTCATAGTCAACATTTTACCATGGACCACTACACGATTCAACAACGCATCGAAATCGTAAACATTTATTATCAAAATTCGAGTTCTTTTTGCGGAACGTTTGGCTAAAAAATCATCTTCAGCGACGAAGCGCATTTTTTGCTGAGTGGCTACGTGAACAAACAAAATTGTCGATTTTGGAGCAATGAAAATCCAATCCTTTCCATATCGAAAAACTCACTGTTTGGTGTGGATTATGGGCCAACGGCATAATCGTACGTTATTTTTTTTTTGTGCAAAGATGGTCGTGGGCGTGCTCTGCTTGCCAATGGGGAGTGTTGGGAAAATGATAACCGAGTTTGTTTGGCCGGAAATTGATCGTTTCTGTATTGGCGACATGCGGTTTCAACAGGACGGTGCGACTTGCCACACATCGAATGAAATGCTGGAGATATTGAAGCGTATTATCCAGGTTGCGACGAGCCGACATCAATTGGCCGCTAAGAACGTGCGCCATTTGACGCCCTTAGACTTTTCTTTGCCGTTACATTAAATCTCTGGTCTATGCCAATAAGCATCATTGGCGAGATTTAGCTCAAGTTGCTTGCCCAAGTCATCCAAAATTGAACCCCTCGGATGACCGCTGTCGAGGAAACCCGTCGAAGCCCATTTGAACGATATTATTTTTAAAAAATAATTGTATCGAATGCTCTTTAACTTGAAATGAAAAGATTCGCTATTCCTCAAATACAATTTGTTTTACTTAAATTCAAAGTTGTATCACGCTTAATGAATGAAGCTTTCACATCAAGGAAACCATCGTTCAAGAAAATAGAGCGCGACCGGCTTAGCTGGTATTGCCACGTTCAAAGAAGAGATCATTTGAACCCTGTTAAAAAGGCAATATCAATGCACGTTCCAAAGACATCGTGATGTAGGAAAGACAGGCCTATAAACGCCTGGATCACACAAAGGCGACGACATCGGCATTTCATTGGCCTCAGTAACCGAGTGATCCAAAATCGGCACGCGTGCCGATATTTTCTGAGGTCAAATAGGCGAACCCCACAGGCGGATCAGTAGAAGTGGGAGGGTTGTGATCCCTTGTTTTCAGATCATAACCTCGCTGATAAAAAGGAAGAAGAAGTATCACGCTTAATGAATGACTCTTTATTCCGACGTAGACGACAACGATGGCGTTTGATGGTTTCCTTAAGTACATGCATATATAGTTAATATTATTGTGGACGACGCAGATCAGTTCCAAGCTTCACATTTCGTGGGATTAAGTTCATTGGTAGTTAGGTCCTTTGAGACTTTGTTGCCCAAGAGACACGGCAAATTATCCTTTCATGTTCTAAGTGTATTTATAGCCACGCATTAGTCTAATGTAAGTTTGCACCATTAGACCACGCAACTACTTACATATTATTATGCGCTTCTTAGCTTTAGGGGTCTTTTTTTTTTTTTATTTTTTTTTTATTTTTTTTTTGAAAGAGAACTCGTTATTCGTCCTCTCCCCCGCCCATATGTTCAAAGAAATTTCGAGATGTCACCACATGGAGAAGCTTTGAACCTTTATTGGTGGAGCTACCTTTACTTACCCTACTTTCTTTCCGCTCCCTTAGCACAACCTAATAGAGGCTAGCAGCCGTTGTTTGCTTAAAAACTTTTTAATAACAAATCCTTTGTTACACTAAATATGTAGTGGAGTTGTAGAATGATTTCCTCTATATATTGTTAAACAACACACAAAACAAAAATATAACAAAGGAAAGTGGAAAAGAAACTACCAATGGTTTAATTAAAAGGTAAATAGACCAATGAATAACCTCATTGGAATCTGGTTTCAGGCTACTGTCATACAGCACTCCTCCGTTCTAGTCTACAATGAAATATTAAGAAATAAAAAAAAGCAGAAACATATCCTTCTTTTTGTGTATTAACATACAACATCCAAAGTGAAAAAAAAGGATACTCACCCTCCTTGTATTTGTGTATTTATTATCGACTAGCTATACACTGCTCGTTTGGCTGTTTTATTGTGTTGTGTCCCACCCCCCTAAGAGCACTGGACTCTTGGGCGTATGTGCACTATAATCTAAAGACTTGATGTATAATAAGTTTGCTCCGGTTTTAAGTAAGTCCTTAAAGAAAAATAGTACCACCCCTCGCATCGCAGAAAGGGAAAATGAAAAAGGGCACCTAAGGAAGGAAAAATAAAAAATGAAAATAACCGGCGAATATTGTAATTAACACAATGTCCTTCGCCCCCAGCAGCAGCAGCAGATGGCTTTGTGGGAACAAAAAGAGCCTAGTCCTTAAGTAGGCATTGTGTATCGAGTCGTTATAAGCACATATTGCACACTTATTGGTTTTTTTTTTTTTCTGTCATCTCGTATTTTTTTCCCATCTACTTCGGTTCGTGGTTGCATGCATATGAACGTGATTACATAATTTTATTGCTCATCAAATAAAAGATTTACAAAATTCATAAATATATTGACGACAATTGGTGAGGTTGTATGCGGTTGTACGGCAGCAATGATGGCAAAAGACGACCGCGCCGGCCGCCCAGCCGCAAGGACCATCGACATCGGAAGTAGAAAAAAAAAAAAGAGTGTGGGCGACAGAGAAAAAGACAGAAAGAGAACCAAAAGGACACATACGAGCAAAGATACAATAATAATGATGATGACGATGATAAAAATAATGTACCGTCACTTTATGCATTCGTATAGTGTATGCATGCAAGAGTGAACGAAATTTTGAGATGTTGCCAGGAAAGTACGACGACACAATGGTTCATTTCGATTCAATTTTTATAGCGTAAGGGACGGGAGGGAGATGCTGACACTTGACTCAATTCCAGAGTCACATACTAGCGTACGTGTATAGACGGCAAACAACGACAGAAAACTTAAAGAATGTGGGCACCACACACTATTGTAACTGAAATGCAACTCAATGTAGGCTGAATCCTTCGATGTGTGTTAGCTGAGTTTTATTCCCTTTACGAATTTGTGTTATTAGGTTCGTAATAAAGGCATACGTACAAGCCGATTACCATTAAGGATTTGGTCTTAGTAATTGTCTTCTCTTTCTGTGTATTTGTATGTTTTTATTTTTTGATTGCTGCAATGCAGAATAGAAAAGACTGATCGTTTTTTAAGAAGGCGTTGTATTTGATAAATAATTAAGGGTTGACGAGTTATCGACTACATAGGAGCCTTCTCGAGTACGCTCTTTTTTCTCGTTGGAAGGTGGAAAACTTTGAAAAACGAAACTGAACCCTTACTTAGTAACAGTGTGGGGTTTGCACCCACTAAGCACACTTCTTCTGCCCCTAGTCTTTGAGGCACTAGTTGGCATGATCACATCTTCATTCTGATGTTGCTCTGCTTTCAGTCTCTTCATTATGATGTGTTTTCCCTTTTATTCTCTTGTATCTATTCATTTTTCTCCCTGCCATCATTTATCAAAATGTCCTCCGTCTGTATGTTTTAATGTTCATGGTCTCCGCCCGTATTTGGGAATCGTAGATGTTTATTGATGTGGCTACTCTTGTTAGGAGCAATCATCTACCATATTTTGGTCCCCCAATATTTGGCATTATAAGTGCGGTATATTGTTAAACTTAACCTTGCATTTGTAATAATGGCAAGATAATTTATCTCTGGCTTGGCGACTACAGCGCGGTTACACACCCTTACCGCAGACAAGTACCACTTCCGTTTCCTGTTCAGCTAGCTGTAGTCCCATATGGGCCACCCATTCGCATACGGTCCCAATACATCCATTGCTGTCGTGCTTTATCTCTAGGTGTTTGGCTAGCTACTATCACGATGGCAATGCCGTCATATCATCAGCGAAGACAACTATTTTGGTGGACCCTGATGTTCTTAGCTTATGTGCCACAGCAAGTGGCCCAGCACCAAGGCTTAGGGGACACCACCTGTTATGTTGTATTGCACTGTCCCATCCTCTGTATCATAGAGGAGCACCCTTCTTTCTTTATCTTTCCTTTTTGCAGTAGTCTATCAATATTTTCTGGATATATTCCGACACTTTGAGTGCTCGCAAGATAAATCTCCAGTTCGTTGTGTTAAATACATTCTTGATGTCTAGCGCAATAATAAAACATTCGTTTTTTAGCCTCTAGATCTTTCGTCGTAGTGCTTACAACTTCCTCAATAGCATAGATCCTTAAGCGAGCTTTACGAAAACTATATTCGCGCTCCGCAAGTCCACTTGCCTCGAGTCTGTCACTTATAACACACTCCAAAATATTTCCCATTGTGTCCAGCGTGCACAGCGATCTATACGAGGAAGGGTTTTGGGGTGCCTTGTTTGCTTTTTGGAAGCAAGACCAGCATTTGAACATTCCGTTGATGCGGAAAAACGCCTTCCCTCAGACACGTATCATAAATATTTCCAGTGCGACATTGGGGATGATGCCATCAATGCCAGGCGCCTTCTGGTTTCCGATTCTCTTGCAAATTTATAGGACTTCGTTGAAGTGACGGGGAAAAATTATTGCGTCCTTTCTACTGCTCTTTGATCATCTGGTATTTCCAATTGGGGTGGGAGTAAGACTGCTAGATTCTGCTGGTTTCATGGATATACCGTCTGATGAAAGGACATCACCACTTTGAGCAATTGCTCGAATGTTCAGTCGTTTGTTTGTGCTTAGAGCGGCTCCGAGTGTCGTATTTTCTCGGATGATTCCATCTGGTGCTGGTGTCTTCATGAAAAACGAAAGCTTCACTTCGGGTTACACAAATATACGTCTGTTTTTCAAGGTTTTGGTGGTTTCTCGCTTTTCGACGATTGTCGTTTTATTCCTCAGGTGTACCACGAATCCATTTTCATAACTTTTTCAATGTGAAAGAATTGTAATATGTACTATTCTACATAACAAAAAATTGCTTAGTAACGTTTAATAGTCAGCAGGTCGTAACTATGAATACAACAATAATCTTCGAAGAGCATAAAACGCCAACGGTAATCGGAGTGATTATAAGGAATATGTGAAGGGTTGGAGTATTTGCGTCTGTAGTGACAGTCAGGCTGTCGCAGTGTTGAATTTGTTGATTCCTGCCTGAGTCCCTGGTCACACTAGGATCACACTAGGGGAATGACATCGAGATCCGAAGAGATTGCTAGGCAAGGCAAGGCACAGAGGACGATTTCTCAGTACCCAAACGTTGCGTTGGTGGTTCCTGCGGCCTCACTTCCATTGGGTTTGGTTTCGTCACGAATTCGATAATTGTGTGTGACATAACTCTCCAGATGCAGGTTGACAAAGTATCCCCCTCAACGTCTGTAAGAAATCAGCGACATTCTTGCTGTCTCTGATCAGAAAAGACTGCAGGCGATTTATTTGCGTCTTATTAGTCCCTTGAAAATTTTGTTTGTAAGCATTTTTTGGGTTGCTACTTAACTTTTGTTTTACCTCGCTTTAGGGGGTTTGCACTTGTATCGATCCCACAATTAAGGAATGCGGTCAGCCTATGAATTGTGATATATCAGACCGCCCAGCTGGACTTAAGGAAGACTAGAGTCTGCGACGCTTGTGGAGATGGCGACGACAATGCGACATATTCTCTCCGCTATTGTCCTACCTTCGCTTGTGTCAAGTGATCATCTTCGGTGCTGAAGATGCTGCACCCAAGGAGACTGAATTCACTCGTCTGCTCAAGAGAGTTAAGTATGCTAAGATGACCGTCATTGTAATACCTGGAGGCAAGGTTTTCCAAATGCCGAAATCTGTGCAGGTTAATTTTGATCACCATTTCTATATGTACTACAGAAGTTAAGACCAGGATAGCATTGATATAGAGCGAAGATAGCCAGTCATGCAGATTGCAATCAGACGTTGAAGACGTTCTAGTTTACTTACTGCCTAGACTTCGATAGTTTTAGTCTACTATACTAGCGCAGCATATTCTAATTCAGGTCTGCCGACCAATGTGTATATTTGTTACATCATTTTGGAACTTAATTCCAGTTCCTACTACAGATACGGCGGCAGATCCGTAGAGCCTTATTGGCTTTGTAAATGGTTTGATCTACGAGTATATGGAAGTTTTGAGATAATTTGCTGTCTTTTAAGCGATTTACAAAGAGGCTTCGTTAGAGCACCATTTCTGTACTATAAAAGTGCAACATTTCGATTACTCGAAGAACATCTCGCTAGACAGCTACAAGGTTGAGGCTGTTTGGTGCTTAATCTACCAGTGATTCGCTATAAACTCGATCAATTATACCAGTGCGCAAATCAGCCGAAATTTGCACTTCCCAATCGCTACTTCTTTGGACTAGAAACACTCGAAACACTCGAAAAGCGATATAATTTCAGGAGGTCCTTCTAGCTGAAACTTATGTAAGTCGTTTAGCCCGTCGAAGAAGTGACTGCCAAGCGTCTTTAGTCTTCTATTAGACAGAGCAGCACACTCGAACAGATTCTATTTCTTCTTGTGAGGTACCCCGGTAAGGTGTCCAATAAGAACTCCTGAGACGATTCGTTTGCCCTTGTGGTTGAGTTTAATTAAAAACTCGTCCCACTTCTCAGCGAAGACAGGTCAAAGTTTTCTCATTTTTAATCATGTGTCCAGACTAATTCAGCAGATATAAAATAATCGCTTATTTTTGTATCTGGAAACCCTCCCTTTGAAAGCAGAAAATGTTGTTACGTGAGCTGCATATATCTACCTTACCAGATCTATATCAGGGTTCATTTGGGATGATCGTCGGTCAACTGGAAATCTGCTGATGCCTAACTTGAAGCAAATAAGGCTTGAAAGATGCAGGCGACTCTTGCACTGGCACGCGAACGTCGGTCACGAAAATATAAATTTTTTACGGACGAAACTATTTTCATTTTTGAGAAAAACGATAAAATGTATGCAAGGCATTTAAAGATTTACAAAATACAGTTCCTAGGGTCGGGGTATCCCATCAAGGAGTTACTGCTTTCTATTTTTTATTTATTTATTTTTTTTTTTTTGTTTTTTGTGTGAAAATGGAGTCAAAATTGGAGCAAATGTGTGTACCAAGAACATGTTGTTAAAGGCTTGACGAATAAACTTTTTAATGGAGCTACATGGGTTTTCCAACAAGACTCCGCTTCAACATATAAAGCCAAAACAACTCAACAGTGGCTTAGAATCAAATCAATATATCTACTTATATTGCATTCGAGGGTTGGCCTTTAGTAAAGTCAGATTAGAATCCTTTGGATTATACTTTGTGGTCAGTGTTGGAGAGTATGGTCTCCAAGAGATTCCACCGACATTTGGAGAACCTTAAAAGTACTTTACCCACTGAAGGCCGTGCGTGTCGCTATAGCCCAGTGGTCACATCGTTTGAGGGCCAGAGTTACAGCAAAAGTTAACACTAAACGTGTTTAGGTGATACGAAGAGTAGGAGACAATGTCTTTTGACCTGGCTTTGAAATAGTAGAAGACTGGGGTAATTTACAAACTTTTGGTCTTATACATAAATCGAGAATGTATTCTGAACAGAAATAATAGAATAACTAACACTAAATCAAAAATGTATTATCAATTTTTATTTCTATGTGAATTAGTGATGCTTGTATATGAAGAGAGAAAAAAATGTTACTTAATGGAGCAGAGATTTATTCAAAATCCATTAAGCATGCATCAGATGTTGCAACTAAAATTTGTATTTATGTATATATGTGAGATTATGCAGATATTTATAATCTTATTTTTTTCCTTTCAGTTCTTCACACATCGGCGAGTTTGGCGTTAAACGAAAGTTGGGATCCTGACGTGAGGTAAAAACTGAAGAGTTCCTAAATTATTTTCATTGCAAATGCAATATCATTTCAGATAAATTGATTTTTCTTTCTTTTGTGATTTGCAGGGACGACATGGAGATGATGTTAAATAAAATAGTTCCAGAAGGCTTACCGTACAGGCACTCGTGTGAGGGACCTGATGATATGGTAAATTTATATATTTTGCGTAATACTATGTAAATTAAAATATATCATTACGGTTATTGAAATTTTGATTTAAATTCATTATCCATTATGAATCAGGTGAAAGACTTCATGCATATCATTGCTGAATCTGTATGTTATCTTTGAAATGGATCGTTCATCAACTGTTATGTGTTGGGCAGATGTTACAATTGGAGCTTGTAAAGGGAGGAGTTGGATTCAATATCAAGATATCCGAAACAGGTCCGCATCCAGGAGGCCTATGCTGATAGTTTCGGATACTCGGATCCAGTTTCTAATAAAAAAATGTTAAGTTTTGAACAAAACTCTGCAACCCCCCTGCCTCTGAATCCCTGTAGCGTTCCCTTTAACCGTTTCTCTCTTAAATTTCTTGGCTGATATATTTGACCAACAAACAAGAAATCACCACTGTTTTGCGACAGCTTGCAAACAAAATCAACATAATTTTCAATGGTCTGCTAATCCTTCACGAAGGTCGCGGGGGTAAGATGTTCAGGTGAACTGTCCATCGTGCTCAATCGCCCGCCATTGACTCCAGAATTCCTGGATGGCTCCAGGAGAGATGTCGGACTTGATCCAACCATCTATTTCTAGGCCTACCGAGGGCTCTCTTACCTAATGGCACAGCAACCATGACACGTCTTGGAAGTCAGTCTGGGGGAATACGCACTACGTAACAAAACCATCGAAACATAGATCGTTCAGTTCGAGTAAGTAGCTATTCAACATTGAGTGCATCGCGTACTTTGCTGTTTCGCACTCGATCCCTACGAGTTATTCCAGCAACACCGCGAAGGCACCTCATTTCGGCAACTTTTATCCGCGGTCTTATTCATTCGGACACTACCCAAATTCCATGACCATAAGATGCGTTCATTATTTGCTCAGTTTTGTTTACATTCTTTCGTTATGTGCGTTAATATAAATAAGATTCAAAGCACTAACGTATATCACCTAAGAATGGTTTGACCTGAGCATAGCGATGAGCATCCATTTGAATTCCTTCTTGATCCGTTCGTCTACCATCGTCATACAAGAGGGTTAAGAATGCTTCGCATGATTATTCAGCATTGATGGTTATTTCTATCACCTTGGATAACTTAAACAGAAGTTCGGTGAGACGGTAGCCTAGCATAGCGAGATTATGATCTGAAGTCATGTGATCATAACCCTCCCACTTCACTGCATTTCTACTGATCCGCCTGTGGAGTTCGCCTACTTAGCCTCAGAAAATATCGGCATTCCTCCCGATTTTGAATCACTTCGTTACTGAGACAAACCAATTGCTGCTGGTGTTATTCCATTTGTGTGATCCAGATTTTTCGCCGTTTCTTTGGTATCTTAATCGATGTTACCTTGTTAACAGGGTTCAAATGACCCGGTAGCACTCTATTTTTCTTGATATGGTTTCTTTGAAGTGAAGGCTTCCACGGATCTTCGAACTTATTCAATCAAGCTGGCACTCCTGCTATTATGCAAAGCATCCTCATCTCAGCTGTCGTTCAGTCTTATACGCTTTGTGCATTGTCCAACATTGTGAATCGTATGAGAGCGCTAGACGCACAACTGTGAAGTAGAGCCTTCCTTTCACCTTAGGGGGTATTTTTCGGTCACAGAGGATAGCGGAGTTTTCCTGCCTAAGTGGATCAGAAAACGCACAGCACGAGTACTGGGTCTTTTTTGCACTAATGCTGTACCCATTTCCCTTTTATGGCTTAACTGTGTGACTGATGAGATAAAAAAATATTTAGATATTGTGTGGGTTCTTCCACAACCTGGGTGAGATCACAGCTGATGGCAAAGACTTCAGGTTTGTTTATTTAGGTCATCAGTTCTGTAGGAAAATTATATTTCAGACGTTAATGTCTTACTTTACCTTGCTTTTGAAACCGCAACTTGGCTTTACTAACACCTTCCTCAGCTATTGCAGGGGTATCGATATCGTATCACAGCTGATGCCAAAGACTTCAGGTTTGTTTATTTAGGTCATCAGTTCTGTAGGAAAATTAAATTTCAGACGCTAATGACTTACTTTACCTTGCTTTTGAAACTGCAACTTGGCTTTTCTAACACCTTCCTCAGCTATCGGAGGGGTATCGATTTGATATTCTTGTGTATTTTGCAGAATTTGAAATATATTGAAAATTCAGCCGAAAATTTGCATCAGATAATATCATGTTGACGACGATGTTTAGGAGACTAATAGCGTACCTTTCTTGTGGATCACACAAATAGCGCCAAGGGTTCAAACATTGATCACGCTTTTATCTGACCATATCATTCCATATCAAGTCATCTCCTTCAACCTTAAATAGTTCAAGCCTTACAAAACCTTGATGTTTTTTTGATTTGGATTCATCTGGGTAGTTGAGTACGTTCAACTTTTAGGTAAAGGTTCTCAGAATAACGTGATGAGCTGCTCTTCTCCTCTGCTTTTTAACCGTTCCTTAAGAGATAGACCTACAGCCGACCACAACATCATAATATTGATGTTCCGAGACGACCGTGCGGTTCGTGCGTACATCCAACACACTTGCGGAGTGACTTCTTTCGATCGTAATTTAATCAATCTGGTTGGTGGTGTGTGGATAACTTCCATGTTGCGAGTACTCAAATACTGCCATATTTAAGACCGCCAAAGATGTACTCTCTTCTGTGTTACACGTTTTGACGTCATTTTTTCGGGATCGTATACTAACGGATTTTTTCTCTCATATTGTAAAACGTTGCCTTAATTCTGATCGTCATTAATCGTTCGCTAACTTGCTGATAGCTTAAGACTTGTTTGTCCAAATCTGTGTCTGAAAAGAAAACCACATGCAATAGTATACCATATGTCGCAAGTTTATTTTTTTTTTTAACGACACCAATCCTTCGTATTTTCTGGATTTTTGTTAATTCTGCTTTTGCAGATTTATAGAGCCACCACAAACTCATTAGCGGCACGTGGTGCTCTTTAAATATCCATACTTCCTAAGAAGAGGAATCAGCTTGTAGGATGCAAGGACCCAATGCTAGTTAATTAGTTCGACTTTTCGGCTTATCCGGTGGGCACTGCGTGGAAGCTGACGATGCGTTTTTGACCCAAAATAAAAATATTCCATTTTACTTATTACTGCAAAATATTCTATTTTACAGTTAATATCCCATCTTTGGAAGGGTGGTGTCGAAGTGGCAACGTTGAAATTAACTTTTTCGAAAGGATAAAGGCATTTCCACTCCAAGTCGTATGTTCAGAAATGCTGCCTTTAATACAAGGAAACAGACCTCTTCGAGCTCTGTTAAACAGTGCTCTGCTGATCAGTGAAAATGCTCTTAAAGATGGTGACATTAGAGAAAGAGCTTTAATCAAGAGTGGATAGGTGAGGTAATCCGAATGAACTACTCTTCTAGAGCTGATAAAACTGCCTTTAATCATGCACTCTAAATTGCCAGAGAAGGGGTTACTCCAGCAGATCTGGCATGGACAGATCGCAAACGTACAAGAAGCTATAATCGATATCTTTATCGAGTTGAATGACAGAGCCTTAGTAAAGCATGAATTACTGCATCTTCACCATAAGATGGAATGGATCGCCTTTGTGTATTCCAACAAATCGACTGCTGAATGGATGAGACACAATTTCGCGAAGATTAAAGTGTAATGTGAAGACGGCTACGGACACAACAAGGTGATCTGTTTCAATATCGTTCTCCCTTCAGAATGCATATAAACAAATTGACGCAATTCTTGGGTCATTCCTTTCTTAAGACATTTGAATGTTAAGCATTGATTCCTTAAAGTAGAGACCGTCTATGAGACTTTCTTTTATCATAGGCAGATCTACTATTGCTGGATCATCTTCAATACTTCAGTTAATTAAAGCACGCACCTGCCATCTATCTACATTTGCATCTTTTAAACATATCAATTCTATGCTCTCAGTTGCTTACTTTGATTCGATCATTAGTACTATAGACGTCACTTGGACTGAAGCTTTGGATGCAATCCGTTATCTGTTAAGAATCAGTTTATTAGCGGTAGCACTTGATATGCACTTGACGTGCATTAGGCGTTCCTACTTTTCGAGAGATGTAATAACATTTCGCATTCTTTATACAAATTCTTTACCACAAATTTCCTAACTCATGCGTCTTTTATTTATTTATTTTTTTTAGCCAGCGCATGTGAAAGCATGCTTTCTCGGTAGTTCACTGACAATCCCCATCAGCGATGGAAAACTTTCGTTAGGCACATGGCAAGGCGTATGGCTATGTGAACATCGTGATCAAGCTGGCTCACGTAAATTAGTTATAACATTAACTGGTTGCCCTCGGGAAACGGCACGTAGCCCATTGTCGCCGGTATCACCAATCGCATCTACATCCAGTTAGGGAAGGCCTCGCTCCGCCCGCGACAGCCGGTAATCGCGGGGGAGCGACAATAATGACATCATTTCGTCGAAATTAATTTTTACAAAAAATTTAGCTAATACGAAATTATTAATGACAGCAACGCAACAGCTGCCATCATCGACGGTAGCAACTGCATTAACAACTTCGAATGTTTCTACAATAAGTCCTAGTAATATATATTTACCTACAACTTCTACTACAACAACATGTGATACAGCAATAAAACAACCACAGACAACCGTAGTAGTGTCATCGTCGTCGTCATTATTGTCCTCAACATCCGCATTAGCTAAATTTAATAGAATTATCGATAATACAATGCCCGCAACAAATTATTACTCCAGAAAACAACAGTCTAGCGAAGGATCAGCTCGTCCTAGTAGTAGTAATAATCAAAAACACAAATTTTATCAACAGAAACCGGCAAATGTATTCAATAATACTAAAAAAGAAATTAATTCCACAACAACAACAACAGCAGCAGATAATAACTATTATACGAGTAACAATTGGTATAATAATTATTATTCTACAACAAACGATAATCAAACGAAACGAAATGATGTGCATTATTTGTTGAAACAATTAAATAGTTTTAGTGATATAGAAGAAATAGAAATTGTTGATTTGCAACGTAGTAGTAATCATAATCATTCGCAAGCGCAAGCTCAGCCGTCATCGTCGTCGTCGTCTCAGCCGCAAAGAAGAAAACAAATGAAAGCGGCACCGACGACTACAACGGGGGCAACAGCATCGTCTATAGTAACACCAACATCGTCATTGTCAAATAAATCATCGCCAACATCGGTATCGCATAAGATTCGTTACTCCGATTGGGGCGAAGGTGTCGAAATGAGCGTTGGCGAAATATACGGGGATGGGGAAACGAGTGGCGACGATCATACGCATGCGCACCTGCTCCTGCCACAACAGTATGATGATTATATATTTCAATCCTGCCATTATTTGGAAACCAGTTGTTTTGCAACAACCATAACCACTGCCATCGCTGGGAGCAGTAGTCATGAGTTTCGGCCTTCAACGTCTACCACATCGGCGGCCTCATCGAATTCTAGTAGTGCTAATATTAAACTTAGGAGTCCTATTACCACAACCGCAACAACAAATGATGTAGTTACCAACCTGCCACCACCATCAACAACCACCACACTATCGCCAACAATAGCAGTAGCTAAAGCGACGACAACAACCTATTGTACGACCAGTCGTCTAACTGGTAACGAAGTCATACAAACGGAACTTTCCACATCGTCGCGATCGTCATCGTTTTTGGCGAAAAATGGTGGTGGCTGTAGCAGTAGTAGCAATGGTAGCGACCAACGTCGGGCACCATTTTTCAAATGTTGTTATACGCCGATCGATCGATGGCGTGAAAAACGCCATGCGGCTGGTAGTAGTAGTAATGCTGCCGCCACTACGGCAAGTGGCGGTAATCGTGGTTCGACACATCACAATAGTGCTGCGAAAACTCCTACTCATCAGCATCACCATCGAACTGGTCTTGGTGATCCCGTTTGACATACGACGATAAAACAATAACACTTTAGCGAAATTAACTACAACTTGATAACATTGTTAATAAAAAAATTAAAACTAAAAGCAAATCAAACAAAAAAAAAACACAACGTCGTGTAATATTTAAAACAGAATTTATACTTTTTTTTTCATAACATTTTTTTTTCTTATTCTTAAAGCAAAACAAAATTTAGTGATGAGATTGAGAGTTTGAAAAACACTTGGATACTTTTGTAATTTATTAGTTTTTAAACAATTCGTAAGAATGAAACAATGAATTAAAAACTATTTGTAAGAAAAAGAAATAAAATTTCATAAAAAATAAAAAAAAAACAAAAAAATTGTTATAGAGAGCTTGTAAGTTAAAAAAAAAAAAACACTTAAAAATCGGCTTAAAGCTTTTCGATGAAAATTCGTCTTTACTTTTTTTTTTCTTTGAATTATTTCTATTATATAATTTTATGTTTAATTTGAAATGTACACAGTACGCGGCACATGGCAACCACAACAAAAAAAAAAATTAAAATAAAAAATCATATAATATAAACATTGTTACCTTTTCAAGTTTGTTTTATAAAAAAATATATATAATATTCATATACATATACATACAATATATTGTTCCGTTGATTGATACAAACATTTATAAAAAGTTCTAAATGACCAGAACTGAAATCATTTTGTGGTGGAGTCTTATTATTTTATTTTTTTATTTTTTTCTCAATTTGAAGTTGCATTTTGTTTATTATCATCGATTTTGTTTTTGGCAAAATAAAAGAGTTACGCACAGTTAAATGTTTGCTTTTTATTAATTTTTGCTTAGCTTATTGTTTTAAAATATATTCATTCTACTCTTAGCTCGAAAGTCGTATCATCCAGTTCGAACTTGACGCAGTCGCCAATCTACTATCAGCGGAAATGTTTAAAGGTTTTTAAAAGAAAAATTGGCAGCACTCGTAATGAACTGGCAAAAATAAAATTCAATGTCTCATTGAGCTAACTTGAGCCATTTTCGAAAACCTCGCCTGCATTAAATTGCTTTTGCAACGTGAAAACGCACATTGCACACACGATCATTTGACGTTTTCGAAAGTGGTCTATGACTTAGAAAATAGCTGTGACTGCGATTCAATTGAACACCTTTCGGTGAGATGTCAGGCTAAAGATTTGAGCCACAGGAATGCAAAATTGGTAAATCAGTTGATTGTTCTTTTTTTTGTCGACTTTTCAGTTACCACACGATCATTTGACGTTTTCGAAAGTGGTCTATGACTTAGAAAATAGCTATTACTGCGATTCAATCGAACACCTTTCGGTGAGATGTCAGGCTAAAGATTTGAGTCACAGGAATGCAAAATTGATAAATCAATTGATTGTTCTTTTTTTTCGACTTTTCAGTTACCACAATTTTTTCTTTCAAATATCTTGTCATGCTCTTTCACTTTCTATACCTTACTTACTTACTTAGGTGGCGCTACAGTTCGGGGTGAACCTGGGCCTCAACCAACAAGCCTCTCCATTTAGCTCGGTCTTTAGCTAATTGCCTCCAGTTGCGCACTCCAAGTTGATCGAGGTCCCCTTGAACTTGTGCGCGCCACCTGCGGCGATGATTCTCTCTACTGCGTCGTCCCTCGGGATTAGATTCGAAGACTCTGCGGGCCGGAGCGTTGGTGTCCATTCGCTCTACATGTCCTAGCCATCTCAGACGTCCAATACGCAGTTTTTTGACTAAGTCGATGTCGCTGTACAGCTCGTATAGTTCCTGATTGAATATTCTCCTCCAAAACCCGTCAACGCAAACGGGACCGAAAATCTTACGAAGAATTTTTCTCTCGAAGCGACCAAGGATATCTTCATCCTCTTTTAATAAAGTCCATGTTTCAGCGCCGTAAAACAGGACTGGGATGATCAAGGTTTTATATAGAGTCTCCTTAGTTGTTCGAGATAGGGCTTTACTGTTGAATTGCCTTATAAGCCCAAAAAAAACAGCAATTGGCAAGAGTTATTCTTCGATTGATTTCTGCACTGATTTTGTTTCTTGAATTTATAGCAGAGCCAAGGTAGACAAAGTCCCTTACTACCTCGAAGTTATAGCTGCCCACGGTGACGTTTTGTCCAATTCGTCGGTGTTGGTTTTCCCTTCTTGTTGACAGCATATACTTGGTTTTGCCCTCGTTTATCGCTAAACTCATTTTGGCCGCTTCCGCCTCAATGCTTGCAAACGCACCGGTGACAGCCCGCTGAGTTCTTCCGATAATGTCGATATCGTCGGCGTATGCAAGCAGTTGTACAGACTTGTAATAGATTGTGCCTCCGGTGTTGGCTTGTGAGTTCCGCACAATCCGTTCAAGTACAATATTGAAGAAGTCACATGACTGCGCGTCACCTTGTCTAAAGCCTTTTTTGACATCAAAGGTCTCGGTGAGGTCATTACCGACCTTGATGGAGCAGCAACAGTTCTTCATCGTCAGCCTGCACAGACGGACAAGTTTGGCAGGGATGTCAAAACTAGACATGGCTCTATAAAGCTCTTCTCTATAGATGCTGTCATAGGCGGCCTTGAAATCGATAAAGAGGTGGTGAGTATCGACTTGGAATTCTTGGGTTTTCTCCAGGATCTGCCGAAGTGTGAAGATTTGATCGATGGTGGACTTTCCTGGCCTGAAACCGCACTGATAGGGTCCAATCAGGCTGTTGATAAAAGGTTTCAGGCGTTCACACAATATCGCAGAAAAGATCTTGTATGCGATGTTGAGGAGACTGATGCCTCTATAATTGGCGCAGTTGAGGGGGTCTCCTTTCTTGTGGATCGAGCAAACGATGCTGAGATTCCATTCATCAGGCATACACTCGTCTGACCAAATATTAGAAATGAGTTGGTGTATGCACTCTACCAATTCATCCCCTGCTGCCTTGAAGAGTTCGGCCGGTAAGCCGTCAGGTCCAGCAGCCTTGTTGGATTTTAGCTTGGATATTGCTATCCTCACTTCGTTTTGGTCAGGTGGACGGAAATTTTGACTATCATCGTCTATGTTGAATGGTTCATTCTGCCTGACAGCGGGATGTTGGTCTTTTCGCCGTTATACAGTCTGCAGAAGTAGTTTTTCCATATTCTCAGCATCGACTGTGATTCTACTACGAGGTTTCCATTTTCATCTCTACAGTTTTCTGTACGGGTATTACTTCTCTGACACGTTCTTTTTACCTTTTGGTAAAACTTCCGTACATTGTTCCTGGAGTATAAACTCTCGATATTCTCAAACTCATGCTCTTTCTTCTTCTTTTGGAGAAGCCGATGTTCTTCCCGTCTCTTTTGCTCGTAGAGCTCACGAGCAGCTCTCGTCTTCCTTTTCAGCGCCGCTTTATATGCCTCTTGTTTTGCTGCATGCACTCGCCGGCATTCTTCGTCAAACCAGGGATTTCGCGGTGGTGGGCGAGCGAGACCCAGCACATCAGTCGCGGCGTTTCTGATGCCATGTTGGCAGCGTTGCCACTGGTCTTTGGCACTTGATGCTGGCGGCATAGGGGTGATTGAGAGATTTCAGGATACGCGATCAGCGAAGAGTCTGGTGGTCTCTTGCGATTGTAGTTTTTCGACGTTAAAATTTCTCACAGTGATTCTTCTTGTTGCTCAGATTGGGATATCCGCATTCGTACCTTGGCTACAACAAGGTAATGATCCGAGTCTATGTTGGCCGCTCGGAAGGTCCGGACATCCAGAATACTGGAGGCATGCCTTGCGTCGATCGCAATATGATCAATTTGGTTGATCGTTACATGATGATTGGACCGCCATGTCTGCTTATGAATATCGAGATGAGGAAACCATGTGCTTGCTATGGTGACATTTCGCTCCACAGCGAAATCAATTAGCCTTAGTCCGTTATCAGACGTGGTGTCGTGTAGGCTATGCTTACCAACTGCCCTACCAAAGACGTCCTCCTTTCCTATTTTGGCGTTAAAATCGCCCAATACGATTTTAACGTCGTATTTAGGCCATTGCTCGTATGTTTTGTCGAGGAGCTCGTAGAAACACTCTTTGGTGGCAGGGTCCTTTTCTTCCGTGGGGGCATGAACACATATTAGGCTTATGTTAGCGAATTTAGCGTTGATCCGGATAGTCATAATACGCTCGCTCACGTGTCGGAAGCTTAAGACTTCTTGCCTAAGTCTGCCGCGTATGACAAATCCGCATCCGAATAAGCGTTGTCTGTTGCCTCTGTAGCAATCACCGTAGTAGATGTCACAGTTTTTCATCCTTTTTTTGCCCGGCCCATCCCATCGCACTTCCTGGATGGCGGTAATATCTGCTTTATAGCAGTCTAGGGCCTCTGCAAGTTGTTTGGCTGCACGTGGTCTGTAAAGGGACAGAACATTCCACGTACAGATCCGAAGGTCGTTGTCCTTATTTCGTTTGCTGGGGTCGTCATTAGTTGAGTCATCCTTATCCGAGGCTTTTGGTTGTTTCGGAACCAGTAGTTTTTACGTGGTAGGGAAGTTACCCCGACGGCATAACCCCCAACCTGGAGGGCCTTTTTATACCTTGTTGTCTTATTTTTAAAAGCTTTTATTTAACTTGCTTTGTTGTGTGTACGTCTCCTACAAATCTTGCAATCGAAAGTTCGACTACTTCTAATTGAGCTACTCGTAGAGTTTTGAAATTTCACACACATGTATTAGTCCAGTGACAATGCAATATAGTATATCTAATACAGGAGTGGAATCCTCTAAGGTGATAGTTGATAGTCACACTTTTGATAGTCAAAATTGATGATCACACTTTGTTAGCTCTCCGTAAAACGATCGCGAAGTCACACAAAAACGATGGCGAAAGAGTGATGATCACGCTGATGGTCGCCTTAGAGAGAGCAAAATGGATGATTGTGATCGTCAACGATCAACTATCACCTTAGAGGATTCCACTCCAGGAATACCTCGATTTACGTCGTTTTCGGGACTGGGAAAATGCGAATTATATTGTGCACGAAATCGGTGAGATGTGTATCTCGGTTAAATAAGAATGACGAAAGAGGGAATTTCGTAGAAAATTGTGTTTCAAGGAACGACGTAAATCGAAACTGAGAAATAAAAAACCGGACAACATAAATCGAAATAACGTAAATCGAGGTATCCCTGTATTCAAAATTCAAAATGGCGGGCGCACCGAGATAGCGGATTACCTTTTTTCACAACCCGCTTTGAAAGGGGTATCAAATGAGAGGGTTTAACGAGTAGAATAGGACAAGCTATATTACGTCATTCCGAACCCAATATGGCCAACGCCCCAATATGGCGCTTTACTTTTTTCTTTGGGACCTCCTTGATATGGGTATCAAATGAAAGGGCTTGGCGAGTAGAATACAGTAAGCTATATAACCCAATATGGCGGGATTGCCATTTTTAAATAAAGGTTTTTTTTTTAAATAGTAAATATATTCTTGTAGATATACGAGGGCAAGGTGAAAAGTTCTCGGCCTGACAATGAAAGACTGCGGTTTTCAGTCAAAAAATAATTTTATTTTTCTACATAATCTTCCTTGACTTCAACACACTTAGTCCAGCGTTTCTCCAACATCAGTATTCCTTCTCGGAAGTGAGAATCTGGAAGGCTGTGAAAATATTCATCTACGGCCCTCTCAACTTCTGCATTGGATACGAAACGCTTCCCAGAAACAAATTTCTTCAAGTTTGGGAACAGATGGAAGTCTGAGGGTGCCAAATCAGGAGACTAGGGGGGATGGCCGAGCAAATCGTACCCCAAATCCCGCAGTTTTCCTATCGCCAAAGTACACTTGTATACAGGTGCATTGTCCTGGTGAAAGATGATTTTTTTCTTCTTCAAGCCAGGCCTCTTCTCGCGAATTTTGGCATCCAGCTGGTCAAGAATGTTGGAGTAATATTCGTCTGTAATTGTTCTGCCTTTCTCAAGGTAATCAATTAACAGGATCCCTTTCGCATCCCAAAACACACTGGTCATGATCTTTCCGGCAGATGCGATCGACTTCGCTTTCTTTGGCGCTGAACCACCGGCTTCCACCAACTGCTTCGACTACTGTTTCGTTTCTGGCGTGTAGTGGTGGACCCATGTCTTATCCATGGTGACAAATCACCGCACAAAATCGGTCCGATCCCTATTGAATCGGTCCAAAGATTGCCGAGAAAATTGTTTGCGCATTTGCTTTTGATCGGCATTCAGCAAATGCGGCACCCATCTTGCGCAGAGCTTTCACATCCCTAAGTTTTTGTTCAAGATGTTTCGCACCCTCACTTCCGATATACACACAGCCTCAGCTATCTCACTCACCTTCACCCGCCTATCGTCCAACACGTTATAATGCACTTTTTCGATGGTTTCGGGTGTGGTTGCGGTTTTGGCCGTCCTTCACGTGGGTCACCACGTTTAAATTTAGCTGCCCACTTTTTAACGGTTGACATGGAAGGAGCAGAGTCCCCGTAAACTTTTGTCAACTTTGGATGAATTTCCTTAGGGGTTAACCCATCCAAAACGAAGAGTTTTATGACCGCACGATATTCAAGTTTATCCATTTTAACGAAAAACACACAAGACGTCTACTGCAAAAATTTGTGTAAACAAACTACTTGAGAAAACAATTTGCACAAGTTTCAAAGTTTCAAATCCTGTACCCAGGCAGGAAACATAAATTTTTGCCGATTGGAACGCTATCTCTGCATCAGGCCGAGAACTTTTCACCGTGCCCTCGTATTATCTACATCCTTACATCCCAACGAAATAAAAAAAAATCAAACTACAGTATGCTTTTGGTTCATATTTAATGACGGCTTTACAATCATTCTCGAAGGGAATCAGCCCGTAATATGACTTACTTCACGCAACAACATTCCACGAACTTACCAGTTTTAAAAATCAAAAACATGATAATCTCGAAGTTGCCTTTACTCTTTTTTTTCTTAAGTTGAGCAATACGTGCTCCAATACGCTCATATTAGTAAGAAGGTTGAAATTTAAAACAAAATCCTTTTTTTTTTTTTGAAGCATAAAGGCATTAACATTTTCTGCAAATCGTTCAAACATCGATACGCCCACTTTTTGGTGAGCCTTTTTTTATAAGAAACAAAGGCAAACGTCTCGCTCATCCGAATTAATTATTGCAAAGGGTATTTCGGATTATCGAATAATTGCAGTTTGGGAGTACAGCCTTAATTGGCGAAAAATTGGTATGGAGAACCATACATCTCTTACATGCTGTAAAATTATATATACAGAAGAATATTCACCCCGATTACCGTTGGCATTTTTCGATTTTGAACGATTTTCGATTTATTCCTCAGATGTACCACGAAACCATTTTCAGAATTTTTCAATGCGAACAAATCGTAATAGTATTCTACACAACAAAAAAAATCGCTTGGTATCGTTTATCGGTCAGCAGGTCGTAGCTATGAGCAAAACAATCGTCGAAAAGTGAAAACTGTCAACGGTAATCGATGTGATTATTTTGTGTACTAGATCTAAAAAAGTGTTGAAGTGCAAATTTGAACACAAAATTTACAAAAATTGAATTTCACTGCTCTATTCTGCACTCATTGCAAAAGATTTATCCAAATTGATTTAATTGTCTCTAACTTATCGCAAACGAGAAGAACATCGAGTTTGATTTTTAATATAACGATATTTTTAAAAGCACCACCATATCCGACTGAAATATATTTGCATATAGCAATTGTTCTCATTCCAATCCAAGGCAAATGCCTTTTTCGAAAAAACGAAATAGTAGTCGAAGAGGAATCCTCTACGCCACATTCAAGTCAGGTCAATGCCGACCCATTATTATACGCTTGGGAGAAAAAGTTGTCCCTTGCCCATTATAACCCTGTCCTACTCAATACTAAAATTTTCAATTGCGTACTGAATGCTATGGATTTGATGAAGTTCAGTTCGCGTGATAATTCTTACGGAGGTGGAAAGGGATTTCCTGTCTTTCCGTATAAATATCTCGGCCCTGACTTTGTCAAAAGTGGGCCACAGCCTTCTTGTGGTAGTACCTCTATTGAGGTTCATCTATTATTCGCTTCTCTTGTGGCTTTTTTCTCTGCTTCAGCTTCAGTGTGCAAGGTGGGATATTCACAGAGAAGTCATCTTGTTCAGATATAGATGTCAAGCCTCCTCTCAGTATGCCTTCACTCAAACACTGTTGTAATTCGGGAAGCGGATGCCCATTTTCGAGCCGTCTGTATATAGTGGTATGGATTGCGCATTAGGTATATGACTACATTTTATCAAGTCCAGATATGATGTAGCCTGTAATAGGTACATGGCCTAGATATTTCTCTAGGATCATTGGATGACCCATTGCATTTGGTTTCCAGTTATCTGATTGGCTTATTCTCAAGGCACTAATAGTTGCCGATAATTATATGAAGTTATTTAGCGGTAGAAGATTGAGAATACCCTCAAACCCTGCAGTTCGTGTTCTACTTATTGCACTGGTGATACCGATGCACGCTAGACTTTGTACTTTCGTGATTGGCCATTCGGTTGACGGCCTGCTACGATACGCGACTGCCATATGCCCTATAGATCTTACTATAGCCGTGTACATCCAGAGTGTGATTTTGGGAGAGGGTCCCTAGGTTTTCCCAAATATTCTGATGCATGGGGGAAACGCTATTATGGCTTTTGGATTCTTTTATTTAGTCTCCAATTGAGTTTTATATCCAGCACTAAGTCCAAGTATTTTACGCTGTCAGAGATTCTGACGGAGGTGATTAAGTTGTGGGCGCCGTGGCGTAAGTGGTTAGTGTGTCGGATCACTACGCATGCGGTTCCAAGTTCGAATCCCAGAAAATACCAACAAGTTTTTTCACGGTCCCACCTCTCGCGAGCGTCTGACAAACATCCGAGAGTATTGTTGTCACGAAAAAGCTTCTCAAATCGCTGTTCGGATTCGGCATTAAACTGTAGGTCCCTTCCATTCGTGTGAAAAATATAACGCACATAACATGAGTGGTTGCGAGAAAGCTAGGCCCTGGCATTTTAAAGAGCTGTTGCGCCAAATATTTGTATTTTTTTGATTAAGTTGCCTTATTTACTCGAAAGAGAGCTTTGAGTGATTGTTAAATCGAAGATCTTGGTATGTTGGCAGCAATGTCCAAACTTGACATGGATTTATATAGTTCGTATCTACTTATATAGGCAGCAATAAAATCGATAAAAGATAGTTGGGTATCTATCTGACATTACTGTATTTTCTCCTATTATAGATTTGCTGCTATGTATTTTGTAGGGGGTGGACTTTCCTGGTCTAAAATCAGCAGTTAGGTTGCAGACATATGGCTTTAGCCGCCCATACAATACAGTAGATAATAATTTACATGCAATATTTAGAATTTCTCTAAATCCCGTTAGTAAAAAGGGGGTGGTCCTCAAAAATTCAATGTCCACAAAATATGTTACGCATACGACACCGGCAAATGTAAGAATTTTAGAAAAAAAACATTTTGTATGATTCGAATATTTTGCGTATTGGATTCTTGGAATACCTGACTATCTAATAAATCAATTTGATAGCTAACTTTACTATGCACAGAACTTTAAGCATTAATGCAGCAGAATCTTCAGAGTTCAATTCATATTTTCTTTACTTGTACGTACTCTTTACGTAAAATTTGATAGCATAGATAGATTAAATTTGGGGAATTAGGAACACTTTTTTTAACCTCAGAACCATTCTTACTTACTTGCTTAGGTGGCGCTAGGAAGACTTATTTTCCTCTATATATCCGTGTTTAAGGTTGGAGCTTTAAGTTTTGGTTTAGTAAGTAAATGTCTTCAATTTTTACTAAGAGTTTTCGGTCAATCTTGGTACAGATCACAAAGTTGATTCCTTTAATTGCATTTGTCAATAATAGAAATCTTAATGGTTAAGTTGATTTATTGGAATTTGTATATTAGAGTTCTGATAGCCTTACAAATTGTTGAGTGTCTAAAGGGTGTACTAGGTTGGGTTAGACTAGATTGGCAGACCACATCGATCTATCATCCGCAGGGAGAACTACCGCTCGAACCAGTTGGAGCTTGTTATGAAGCGCTGGAGGCCGCCGATGCTGCTAGATAGCTCGCCTAAATTGTCGAAGAAGTAGGCTCCTAAGTGCAGTCTTCTGCGAGCAGAGAGGGCCTGGCACATACAGAGAAGATGTAGTATGGTTTCCCCCTCCTCTTCGTCCATGCAACTTCCGCAGAAATCGTTATTGCTAAGATGCCTAGCCTGCTGGCATGCCTACCGATAATGCAGTGCCTGCAATGACACCTACTTGTCAGCCCGATAAGGAAGTTGGAGCGTTTCTGATACAGCTTAGGCCAGATTTGTTTAGTTATGAAGCACGTAGTGCTGCTAGTCCACCTGTGATTGGTCGCGCTAGTGGTGTTGAGCTGAAGTAGTAGTTTCACTGTATCGAGACGCATGCCGAGATTCGTCTTACTCGACGAGATCAGTAGACAAGTGCCTCGCTTGGCGAGTTCGTCGGCAAAGCAGTTCCCCTGTGTCTCGGCACCCAAATGAGGTGAATGTTGAACTTTTTGCCTATCCCTTACTTTAGGGCTGTTTTTGAGTTGAAGGTAACAGATTCCAGGGACTTGATCGCATCTTGACTATCAGTAAAGATAATAATATCCCGCCTGGATATCACATTGTATTTCAGCTATAACAGGGCTTCTTTAATTGCCTGATCTCCGCCTTGAAGACGCTTCTGTGATTAGGAAGGCGAAAAGAGATATTCAGGGTTATCGGAAATAAATTTTCCCTCGGAATTTTTCCCCCGAACAAAAATTAGGTATCTTCAAAAATAGATTCATCGGGGAGAAATTAAATACCGCGATTGCGTTAAAAATTCTCCCGAATTGTCATTTATGATACGTATTTTTTTTCCGCGGAATTATTTCCTCTTTTTGAGGATACCTAATTTTTGTTCGGGGGAAAAATTCCGAGGGAAAATTTATTAACGATAACCCTGATTAATGCTTAGTTCTTGAGAGAAGACACCTCCGCCCACACTCCCGACTCTGTTTTGGATCCATCTGTGTAGAAGCACATGGATTCTTTCCTAGCTCCCCCTCAAATTCAAGTCTGGAGGGGATGCTGGTTTCAAAGTTTTTTTTATCAAACAGACAGTGGCTGCCACTTATTTAGTATAAAAAGGTGTCCCAATAAGAGCGGAAAATTTAAAATTTGAGTAAAACAACTTTTTTTTTTTGAGAAAATATCGAAATTTTGATTCAAGACATGTTTTGGTAAGACTTCATTTCTCAGTGAAGTAAGATTTAGCACGGAGTACAACAACAACAAATGAGTGGCAACCACTTTAGCTTTTTTCTCCAATCAAAACTGAGTTGGGATGTTTAGTTTACTTACTTACTTTACTTATGTCCTTTAACCCCTCGGGGGGCATAGGGCGTCAACCACGCCTGCGCGCCATCGTGTTCGGAGTTCTGCAACGCGTTTGAACTGCCTCCAACTCATTCCTAAAGAGCTCGATTCCAACTCAACTGTTCTGCGCCACGTTTGCCTAGGGCGTCCCGCTATTCTGCCTGCCTGGGTGAGCGGATTCCACTGCATAGCGTATTTCGCAATGGAGTTGTCTTCGCGCCGTAGGGTGTGTCCAATCCATTGCCACTTTCTTCTTCGTATAGTAATGCTTATAGGTTCTTGGCCCGTTCTCAGATAAAGCTGTTCGTTGGAGATGCGGTTCGGCCAAAAAATCCTCAAGATGATTCTTAAGCATTTGTTTACGAAGACTTGCAGCTTGCGTGTGTTAATGGTGTCCACCTTCCAGGTACTGCACCCATAAAGCAGCACTGATTCTACGTTGGAGCGGAACAGTCGTAGCTTGGTTCTTAAGCTAATAACATTGCTTCTCCAGATTTTGGACAGCATTCCGAACGCAGCTTTAGCCTTCCCGATTCTGCTGCACACATCCAGTTCGGCGCCGCCGCGATTAGCCGAGACGACACTTCCTAAATATAGAAAGTTATCAACTTTCTCGACTTGCTTTCCGGCAATGTTAAGTTGAGCGCGGGTATTGGAAGTACTCAGGGCTTTTGTTTTGGCTGTGTTTATTTTTAGCCCCACTTTGTTTGCCTCAGCTTCTAGATTTTGGGCCATCAAATGAAGATCCATTATCCGATGTGAAAGTAGACAAACATCGTCAGTGTAATCTAGGTGTTTAAGGTAAGATGTCATAGTCCAACGAATTTCAGAATTAGCTTCCGTCAATGCTGCACGGAGTACATCGCTGATAACCACCAAGAACAATAGTGGGGACAGTATGCACCCTTGACGTACTCCACTTTGGACTTCAAAGTCCTCCGACACCTAACCATTGTGCATGACGTGACACTTGCCGCCCTCATATGTAGCCTTGATAATAGCTATAAGCTTTTCTGGAATGCCTCTCCTGCGCAAGGCCAGCCAGATAGCATCTCGATTCAAGTTGTCGAAAGCCTTCTCGAAGTCGATAAACAGTAAATGTAGCGGAGACCTATACTCAACGCATTGTTCGATTATGATCCGTAAGGTGTTTATGTGGTCGATGCAGGAAGATCCAGCGCGAAAGCCTGCCTGTTCGACATCGAGAGTTGAATCTAAATGATCTTTAATTCGTTCTAGAATTATTCTAGCTATTATTTTGGCTACAGCTGGAAGAACACATATACCTCTCCAGTTACCGCACTCCATCAAGTTACCCTTCTTTGGAAGCTTAATGATCATCCCCCTTTTCCGCTCCTGTGGAAATTGTTCACTATCCCAAGCTCTCCGTATTAGCGGATGCAGCAAATCTGCCGATGTATTTGGCGCCGCTTGAAATAGCTCGGCAGGGATGCCATCAATACCCACCGCTTTGTTTTTCTTGAGGGACTTGATTGCTGTTATTATTTCAGCTTTACTGGGAGGTACGGTGCGAATTCGGGAATTTGTTGCTTCGAACTGCTCATTCGAATTCAAGATCATACCGCCGTCGTCTAAGTGATTTAGCACTGCAGAAAAATGTTCTCTCCATCTAGTGAGCTGATCCTCATCCGAAATCAGAAGGTCACCGTCTAGACTCTTCACTGGATGTTGTTTGGAGTTTCGATCACCAATGAGCTCCTTAGTGATCTTGTAAACAGTCCTACTGTCGCACCTACTCGCTGCTTCTTCAGCCCTTGAGGCCAGTGAGTTGACATATTGACGTTTGTCACGTCTCACACTACGCTGCACTTCTTTCTTCTTCGCACGGTATTGGGCTTCAAGCTCGGTTCTCTCTACTGCTGAGGCCGCTGCAATCCGAGCCTTGATTGCTGTACGCTCATCGATCCGTCTCCAGGTGTCTGTAGAAAGCCATGTGCGGTGGTGTTTCTGCTTTTTACCGACATAAGTGCGTGCCCCAGTCGCAAAAGCATTTTTCACAGCACTCCAGTGGTCATCCATGTTCTCTATGCTGCTGATTGCTTCTGCTTCTAAGGCAAGATGGTCCCTGAACTGTTGGCGCACTTGGGGAACCTTAAGCCTGTCGATATTAAACCTGGTGATGTTAAGCAGGTTTGAGCGGTTGCTGTTGACGGATGCAGTACGAAGGCGTAAATGAGCTACCATAAGATGGTGATCTCGTTCTTGTCCGACGTCAGCTCCACGTCTGTTTCGGACGTCCAGGAGACAATTTCTAAAGCGGCGACTGATCGCAATGTGGTCGATCTGGTTGGATGTTCGTTGCCTATCAGTAGAGACCCAACTGATCTTATGGCAGGTGTTATGCTTAAACAGCGTACCTCCGATGACTAGGCGGTTGGTATTGCAGAAGTCCACAAACCGCTCACCATTGTCATTACGGTCTCCCACGCCGTGAACTCCCATCACGTGCTTAAGCATGGTGTTGTCGCTACCCACCTTGGCATTGAGATCCCCCATTACCATTACGATGTCCCCATTAGGCGTTTGGTTGTAGGCGGCACCTAAGTGACTATAAAAATTATCCTTTTCATCCTCAGTCGCGTCTAGAGTCGGAGCATAACACTGTATGATGGTAATTTTTCTAACTCTACTCTGGAACCTAGCCGTCAATATCCTGTCACTATGGGGTTTCCAGGATATGAGGCTACTACGTGCTGCTGGAGTTAGCATGAGTCCTACGCCAGAACTCCGTGCACTTCCAGCTGGTTTACCAGAGTAGAGCATCACAGTGCTTTTTGTTGGGGAGATGTATTCCCCAGCATCGTACCATCTTATCTCGCTCAGCCCTAAGATGTCGATTTTATACCGTGCGAATTCGCGCTCCAATTGGAGGAATCTGGCGTTATAAGGCCCTTCCTTGAGTGAGTCCAGGAGGGTCTTAACGTTCCAGAATCCGATCGCTGTCCGTGTCCGATAGCCAAAGGTCGTCAACAAATGATCAGTCCGTATCCGAGGCGTATGTTTCCGTTTCGGAGCAATAGTTTGTTTTACGGTTGCGGCTCGCTGGGCCACAGACCAACCGACACTTATCCTGTTTTTTGGCGCAGGAAGCTCGCCATTCGTCCTCTCCCGTTAGCAATTTCCGAAGAAATTCCCAGATGGCACCACGAGGAGGTGGGAGTAGGGCTTACTAACAGAGCTGCTAGGTTTTCGGCTGCAGTGGCTCCTACTCGTTACTTAGCGGACCAGCACCTATCGGGAGATGCTGCCCCTACGAGGCCTTTGTTAGTCGTTTGCCATCCAAGTAGTTTGCGCTACTCAATTTCAAAGGGGACTGAAAAGAGCTTTTTCATTCAATTTGATTCAAGTTGAATAATTCAGTAGTATTTCACAAATTTTAGCACAACTTTTTCATACTTTTCAATACAGTAGATACATACGAGTATATGGCAATTATGTGTGGAACAACACATCAGATAAGTGCCCTCCTCGGCTTGGCATAAGTGTGGCTGAATTTCAGTAATAAAGTAACTAATTTTCTGCTTCAAGGCTTGGGTGGTCGTGGGCTATTTGACATTAACATACCATCAAGTTGATGCATAAAAAACGGGGTTTACATTTCCCAATACCATTCGACATTGACTGTTTATTCATTGCCGGCAGCGTCTTCGAAGAAATATACTCCAATGATGCCTCCAGATTAAAATCTATACCAAACAGAAACACGTTTGGGCTGCATTTCCTTTTTATGAAACACATGTCGGTTTTCGTTACTCCAAATGCGACATTTTAGCTTCTTTACGCAGTTGTCAACATGAAAATGGGCTGAGGATGACTTTGTCGGAAAACTCACTGCTCACTTGTTGTTGCTCAATCAACCAATTGACTAACTCTGTTCGCTGTGTATGGTCTGTAGGCTTGAGTTGTTGAGTCAATTGGATTTTTTAGACATGAAGATGCAAATATTTCATGAGAAAACGCTGCATAGTACTTCTTGAAATGTTTAAATCTTAACCACGACGCCGAATGGATGTTCCCAGACTCGGCCACATTCTGCCGAACAGCCGTCATGTTTTCTGCTGAACGACCTGGACGATTACGTGTTGATGGCCTGACATCAGTATTAGACCCAGTATTCTTAAATTTTTCACCATTTTTTGAAATAATATTTAACAATAAAAATGCGTTGTTGTGTCGAATAGAGATCCATTTTTAATAATGGCGAACTGTGTATCGGCGAACTGTTAAAATGATTTGACTGTTAAAGCACAAGAGCAAAAATGGGGCCTAATTTAAATTTTGCGCTCTTATTGGGACACTTTTTATATTAAAAACATGGATTTTTGGAAGAAAACTGCCTGGTTAGATTAACATACGTCAGAAATTCGAATAACAGTTCTAGGTACATTAATTAACAGACTTTTCGAATTGGTTACGTTTTGGACAAAGTCTAACGATTCAACATGAAGGCCAATTTGTGATCCTTACCAATTATAGCTAAAATGAAAATTATAAACAATTTGAGGTCTAACACTATGCTCCTATTTCCCTACTTTAATATGTTAGCAAAAATTAATGTTGTTTGTCTTTTCCAAACTTCTGGTCAAATGGATATATTGTAATTGATGATTTTTTGCAGATGTATTCTTTCGATCACGAAATAAAACAAAAGTTAAAAAATAAATAAATAGGTAAATGCAAAAACGACGAATATTTTTAAAAATGCAAGACTTTGATACAGAAGCTAAATGACACATGCTCGCTTTGCGCCTGCATAACGCTCATTTACTTATTGTTTATAATAAATTATATTGCCAATGTAAACTCAATTATAACCTCCCCAGTGGGCGCCGTGGCGCAGTGGTTAGTGTGTCGGGCCACTGCGCGTGAGGTTCAATTTTCGGATCCCAGAAAACATCAAACGTTTTTGCACAATCCCATCTCTCGCGAACGTTTGAGAAACATCCTAGAGTATTGTTGTCATGATAAAGCTTCTTAAAAACAAAATAAAAAGTGCCCTTCGGATGCGTTACAAAACTGTAGGTCCCTTCCATTTGTGCGAAAAATATAACGCACACAATACGAGTGGTTGCGAGAAACCTTACTAGCTGAACACAATAGGCGTTTTTCTTTTTTAGTTCAGAGCAGAGCCTGAGTTGTCAAAAAAAAGTTGTATTTCTTTTTTAGCTCAAACACATCAGAGCTCGGAATTTGTTTTTCTTTTTTCGTTCAGAGTATGCTCAGAGCGCACTCTATGAGCTCTGAATAATTTGACCGAGCGTTCCGAGCAAAATCCTGAGCAACAGCCATTTTTCATATTTGACAGGAAAGGACAAAGAAAAAAAAATTGCAAAATAATTGAAATGGCGGACGAAATTTGTTGTTCTGGTGCAGAAAGTAAATATAACACAAAAAATAACTATTAATAAATATTTTATTCATATTTTGACAGCTCAGCCTATAATTGCTAATCAAATGATATCAAAGTGCTCAAGTGTGTTTCATAAACAAATCAGAGCGCTCTGAGCACGCCCGGTTCAGAGCACGCTCGATGTGCTCGAGCTGTGTTCAAAACTCTGCTCTGAACGAAAAAAGAAGAACGCCTAATGGTGAAGCTGAAAGTGAAGCTATACGCCTGTAGCGCTGTCAAAAAATTGAGCACTGATGAAGCTAAGTACGATAACAATGGTGAAGAGCGCTGCACGGGTGTTTGTTGTTGGTAATCCAAATGCTTCCGAATTTTTTTTTTCACACCTTGGCTTTTCTTGTTATATTTTTATAGTAAATAATTTTATATTTATAATAAAATATTATAATATATTTTTAAATATATAATATATTTTTAAATCGCATAAAATATTGTTCCTTTTTACTAGATCAATTAATTTTTCTGTTTACTGATGTGTCATCTCTTTTTTTTTCTTTTGTCTGGAAATGTCAAAAAAGCGCGCTGCAGTGAAGCTGAAGTTAACTCCACCTCTACTCAGCGGCAAGCTTCAGCTTCACATTGTGTTCGCAGTATTGGATGTGCTTTTTTTTTTTTTTTTAGGTTGCACCAAGGATGTATAATCTTCATAGATACTAATAGTCCGAGTGCTACTAGCATGCACAATTCGCAGTCCTGAGTAATCGATTCCAGGAATACGCCTACGTACTAAACACACACCCTACACACTTCAACCGCTCTCCCCGTGGTACTGCCGTTAGGTATTTCTTCGCGGGGGTGGTTAGCAATTATGCTCTAGTCTCCGAGGCCGCCTCTTGGGCTCTTCTTAGGGCTTCTGCTCTTCGCAGCGCATTCTGCACGTATACTATGAATGAGCAGCCCTCCATCCACTCGCCCTCTGATCGTGTCATGTGATTAACCAGATTTTCTGGACTTGGCAGGTTTGCTCTGTCTTCTGCAAAGCGTCTACAGTAGAACACTGCATGCTCCGCGTCCTCCTCTTCGTTTGGACATATTGGACACAGGGGCGAACTATTGTGTCCAAATCTATGGAGGTAATTCCGGTAGCCACCGTGTGCGGACAGGAACTGTGTGAGGTGGTAGTTACAGTTCCCCCTCGCTCTCTCTGTCCATGATTTTATAGTGGGAATGAGCTTGTGGGTCCACCTTCCTTTGGTAGAGCTGTCCCACCTGGTTTGCCACAGCGTTGCTGATGCTGCCCTTTCCTCCTCCTTAATCCTTTTTGCCTCTTGCCGGTTCGAGGGACGTCTAAGGTATACCCTCTGCATCTCTTCAGCGAGGATGTCGATTGGGACCATCCCAGCTAAAACGCAGGCTGCATCGTCGGAAGCAGCTGATCACTCTGATTGCGCAGAGCCTGTGAGCTGATGATAGGTTCTTCCTGCACTCATTTGTCGCCAGTGCACCTGCCCATATCGGGGCAGCGTATAGAAGTACCGAGCTGACCACTCTGGGCAGCAGGATCCTGCGGGCGTATCCAGGCCCGCCGATGTTCGGGAGCATTCGGGAGAGTGCTGTCTGCATCAGCAATGCTTTCTTACTGGAATACTCGACGTGGGCTTTGAAGCGCAGCCTGTTGTCGAGCATGACTCCAAGGTACCTCAAGGATTCCTTGGACCTGATTGTCTGGTTTCCGACCCGGAAGCTGGCGTATTCCACCTTTTTGCGGCTGGTTATTAGGACAGCTTCGGTCTTGTGGGCAGCTATTTCCAGACCGGTAGACGCCAGCCATTCCTTTATTCTTATAACTGCCTCATCCGTGGCAGACTCCACCTCGTGTACGTGCTTGCATTGCCCTCGGGCAAACTTAGTCGCAGAACTCCGTCGTACATAATGTTTCATAGGAGAGGTCCCAGAACCGACCCTTGCGGGACTCCCGCGGAAACACTGTAGTGCTTAACGCCATCGTCAGTGTGGTATCTCAGCTTCCTATTGCTGAAGTAGTCCGTGACTATCCTCACCAGGTAGTATGGTGTATCCATCCTGGCCAGAGATCTCCTAATGAATGACCAGCTTGCCGAGTTGAACGCATTTTTGACGTCGAGCGTTACTACTGCGCAGTATTTCTTCGTCCCCCATTTCCACCTTTTCCCTTGTATTGCTTCAGTTGCTATATCTACTACCGCCTTTATGGCATCGACGGTAGAGCGTGAAATTCTGAAGCCGTACTGACAGTCTGACAGGGCTCCGTTTTCCACCGCCACCGCAAGCAGTCTGTTATAGATGATACGCTCTAGGATCTTTCCCAGCGTATTGAGCAGGCATATTGGGCGATACGATGATGGCTGTCCGGGCGGCTTATTGCCCTTTGGAAGCAGCACTAAATGTTGCAATTTCCATGATGTAGGGAATACCCCCTCCTCTATGCACCGTTGCGTCGTTGTTAGAAAGATGTCCGGTCTCGTCTTAACAGCCGCCTTGATTGCCCTATTCGGGATGCCATCCGGTCCAGGTGCTTTGCTGTCTCCGATTTTTCTGCATGCTCCAAAGAGTTCTTCTGACGTGATTGCCGGGATATGCTCCATGCTGATCTCACTCGTGATGGAGACCATAGTAGTTGGTCTATGGGGGAAAAGATGCTCTACTATAGTCTTTAGCATTGCCGGGCATGTAAGTTGTGGAGACCTGCTGCTTTTAAGCTTCTTCATCACCACTCTATACGCCATGCCCCAGGGGTCTAATTCGGCCTCGTCACAGAGCCGCCTAAAGCTCCTTGACTTACTCTCCTTAATGGCCCTTTCCAGTTCTCGCCTCGCCAATTTAAATGTGGTTAGCCGCTCTTGGAAATCTTGTCTGCCTCTGGATCTCTGAGATCTGCATCGTGCTTGTAGGCACTTCGCCCTGAGTATTGGATGTGTGTGTATTTAACTTTGATAGCGCGATGTACTTCAGCTTCAGTTTCATCATTGTGTTCGGCGGTTAGCCTTACTGGTGTCATCATCGTAAGTCGTAGTCACGTTCGTACGTCCTTTCAAAAGCTGAAGTACACGCAAATGAATAAAAGTGAATACAATAAGTCGCTGTCGTGATTGTAGTCGTATTCGTATAAAGTTGGGCAATTTTTAATATTTATCGCACGATAAGGCTGAAAAATGTGGGTAAAGTCAAGTGACAACGACCATGACTTCGACTGCGACATCATTGCGGTCTACCAGTAAGGCCTGAATGGGCTGTTTCGCCAAAGTATAGGTATGTATGCAGGGTGAATCTGCACCAGAACACACACAACACATAATCTGTCAAACAGCTATAGCAGAAAAGGAAACCGAATAATAATAAAAACACGAAAAGTATTATCTCCATTCCATCAGCAAGTCGGGTCTGCTATTAAAGATTGCGAAAAGGCAGCGAAAGGATAATAAAGAACAATAAAATTATTACCTATACTGAGTGCTGATTTGAGATCATGATGAAGAGAAAACTAGTTTACTTCTGAATTTTTCAAAAGATATTTTGGATTAGAACTCAGCTTCTCGATAGAATACACACAATTTTGAAAGTTAAACTCTAAGCAATGTGACTGCGAAAAGCCCGTTCAATTCCATTTACTAGTTTTTGTGTGGTGGCTGTGGAAACAGTTTTACATTCCCAGTTTTATCATATGTATGTGTACATAGATGTTTTCCTACCAGACTCATTCATTAGTCGAAGTTAACTTTAATTTTTGAAACATTTTTCCATAATGTGGGTTATCCTTATAGATATGTTGTCGAGAACTTTTTGTAGAATTATTTAGGAGGAACAATATTATCATACATCGTTTTCACATATCACCGACAGTTTACTCAGCGTACGGAAAGATTTCCTCATCGACGATGCTTTTTTTCCCAATCTCACCGTTATTCATTCATAGGTCAGTTAATCTACACAAAACATTCATCAATTATACATCTTAACCTTTCTCGTGAATCAATTTATATAATCGTGAAAACCGGAACAAAGTCTGTTCAGTGGTTACGGAGAAAATCGCTCACAGACAGACAAACGCGGCGGGAAACTTCGTGTTATTATACGAGTATGTAGTGATGTTGATGATTTATGAAAGTCCTGAAATGCGATAATATTCTGCAGTGGGTATTCAAAAAATACATACATATGCAAATGTACGTAATGCACACACGAGGATGTATCTTATGAAATTCACAAAGCATGGAAACGTAAGAACTTTTTGAGACTAAATATTATTAGTAAGCATGTATTTGTATTTAGTGGGCGCCGTGGCGTAAGTGGTTAGTGTGTCGGATCACTACGCATGAGGTTCCAAGTTCGAATCCCAGAAAATACCAAAAAGTTTTTTCACGGCCCCACCTCTCGCGAGCGTCTGACAAACATCCGAGAGTATTGTTGTCACGAAAAAGCTTCTCAAATCGCCGTTCGGATTCGGCATTAAACTGTAGGTCCCTTCCATTCGTGTGAAAAATATAACGCACACAACATGAGTGGTTGCGAGAAGCTAGGCCCTGGCACTTTAAAGAGCTGTTGCGCCAAATATTTGTATTTGTATGTATTTGTATTTGTTATCATTTAATTGTCCTCCACCTCAATGTATCTGACTCATTGTTCTTACTATACATTGTTCTTACTATGCAATTTGTTCTCACAATCTATAATTGTTGTTACGTGTTAAACATATTTTGTTATATTAATAAATCAACGTACACAATTTTAACCATAAAGAATCGATAACAGCAATATTTTCACCTCAATAATTGTTATTTATTTACAGTTAGCATTAAAAAAAAATTAATAAACTTCGCTAAACTGAAATAAAAATAGAATAAGATTTGTACACATTTAGAATGCTACTTTTTTTATTAAACAAATAAAAAAAAAAAAAACAATGAAATGTTTTTTTCTAATAAAGTAATGAATATAGAAACGATTTGATACCCCAAAATAACAAAACAAAAAAAACCAAGAAAAAAAAAAGTAATAACAAACGATAAAAGAAAAACATGTTTTGATATGTGATGATTTGTAACAGTAACATCTATAATTATAGTTATTTAATTATTACATAGAAAATAAATTTAAAACAAAAACTCATAGATAAACAAAGCCTAGTGAAATTCATTAAATACCTACAAAAATAAAAAGTCAAATCATATAAAAATTAAACAAAAAATATATATATACGCCGTCGTATGTATGAATATATGATATACTTATTTTTAAGATTAGCGTGAAACGATATTAAATTTAAAATATATATACAATACATATATATATAAAAAAAAATTAATAACAGATAGAAAACAAAAAATTGTCAACTTTGCACAAATCCGAAAAGAATGAAGAAACAAATATACAAACATGAATGACTTAAATAATAAACAGTTTTCTTTGCCGGTATAGTAAAAATATATTATATATATACATAATATACATAAATGAATGATAACGATATTTCAATAATGATATTTCAAAAAATATAGCATAAATTTACATCTATCGAATTCAAACACATCCATACAGAACAATATACACTCGAAGACGAACACGCATATAAGATATACACGAATACACATGAAACTATTCAAAATAAGATTGAAAATAAAACTAAAATTTATATAAGAATACACCCTTATATAAATATAATCTTACAACTAAAACGATATTATTTATTGAACGTACATACGAGCAAACATACTTTCATATACAAACTGGATATACGTTTTGTTATATGAAATCCTTAAAAAGTAAATCAAATTCCAACAAATTTTCTGTAATTACAAAATCAAGCGCGAAATTATTTCGAAATTTTCTCTCTAGTCATAGGTAAGGTTAGGTATGTGGGCTGGTAGGGAGCGACGCTCTCTGCCACACTCAGGTCAGCGTTGACCCATTGTGGTACCCATGGAGGAAAAAGTAATCCCTTACCCAATGAAACTAAAAACTACTAACTCAGTCACTTACTTCATTTCTGCATACAAACCACCCTGATGATTTGATGAAGTTTAACATCTTTTCCGTTGAAACGCCGGACAGTTCCCCGAGATCCTGGAAGAAAAATTTACCAAGGAACTTTTTCCTGGAGTGTTGAAGACTCGGACAGTGGCACAGGAAGTAGGTTGTGTCCTCAAAAACCTCCTTATCACCACAGCCTCTGCAGAGTTCCTCCTCCGTTAGGCGTAGTTTCTTCAAGTGGTAGCGCAGAGTGTTATGCCCCGTGATGATGCCCACGAGAGTGGAAAGGGATTTCCTATCTTTACGGATGATTCTCTCGGTCTTTGCTTTGTCGAAAGATGGCCATAGCTTCCTAGTGATGGCGCAAGTTTCCATGGAGTTCCATCTTGTGTTCGCCTCTTCAGTGGCTTTATTCCCTGCAGCGAGCTTGAGTTTGCAAGGCGGGATACACACACGAGGGGTCAACTTGTTCTGTTGGGTCTGCTGAGCCGATTCTCGCCAGCTCGTTCTCATTGCCTGGGATACCCTCGTGACCAGGGACCCAACAGAGCGATACCTTGTGCTGTGTTCCAAGAACCCTGAGCTCTTCTCGACAATACTTCACAAGCTTCAATTTAATTTCTGTGGCAGTAATCGCTTTTATAGCTGCCTGGCTGTCGATAAGGCTGGTGATACCTTCTGGCGGTATTGCCCGCATCGTAGACTCACGGGCGGCTGTTGCCACTGCTAAGACCTCTGATTGGAAAACACTGCTGTGGTCTGGAAGTCGTATGGATTTTGATACACCTAGAGGGTCGGAGAAGATACCTGATCCTACACCAGTGCTCCGTGCTCCGTGTAGATGGCTATAGATTTGGCATTAGGTATATGACCGCCTTTCCAATCTTCCCTGCTAGGGTAGGCGGTAGAGAAGGGCCTTGTAAAGTCTAAATATGACGTCATGTAATCCGTTACGGGCATGGGGCCAAAGTAATCGAGTAGGATCATCGAGTGACCTGTTCTGCTTGGTTTCCAGTTCGCTGACTGACTTATTCTCATAGCATTAATGGCTGCTGATGTTCGTATAAAGATGTCTAGCGGTAGCAGGTTGAGGATAGCCTCGAGTCCTGCGGTTGGGGTTGTCCTCATTGCACTGGTGATGCCAATGCACGCTAGTCTTCGAACTTTCTCTCTAGTCATAGAAAAGTTCGTTTTCAGTTTCACTTGATATACAATGTGCAAACTTTATGCACTAGCCACAAGCGGCTCTCACTCTCAACATTCTCAAAACAAATTGCGTTCAATTAGCTCAACTTTGTGATGATATAAATCAATGACTAACCTCACAATTTCTATTCACTATCTTTTAATATTAAATTTCAGTCCAACTACTTTTTCAAGAAATTTCTGGGGCGAACATTTTCTAATTTATTTACGTCTCATTTAAATTTCAAAACTAAATTCGCTCGCTTATAATTTCAAGTAAACATGCTCACTGAAGATGTCACTATAGTCAGGCTAGACCTTTGCCTGAAACAATAAGTTTCTGCAATCAGATATGGATATATATTATATTGAGCTAGTTTGCCTATAAGATAATTGAGGTCTTGTACACGCCGCCATTGATGAGGTTCTTTACCTCATTGCGGGTAGCGCAGTGTAGCGGTAATTTGTTCGGTTATTAAGTATAAGGTTTTTGGATCAAACCCAATCGTATCCATTCAATGTTCTGAATGAAAACAAAAAAAAAATGATTCTATGGCACCACATCTAGAGTAAACAAATACGCATTAAAATAAATACTGTAAATTAAAACTTACTTATTTACTGAGGTGGCGCTACAGTTCGGGGTGAACCTGGGCCTCAACCATTTAGCTCGGTCTTTAGCTAATTGCCTTCAGTTGCGCACTCCAAGTTGATCGAGGTCCCCTTGAGCTTGTGCGCGCCACCTACGGCGATGATTCCCTCGGGGTTAGATTCGAAGACTCTGCGGGCCGGAGCGTTGGTGTCCATTCGCTCTACATGTCCTAGCCATCTCAGACGTCCAATACGCAGTTTTTTGACTAGGTCGATGTCGTTGTACAGCTCGTATAGTTCGTGATTGAATCTTCTCCTCCAAAACCCGTCAACGCAAACGGGACCGAAAATCTTACGAAGAATTTTTTCTCTCGAAGCGACCAAGGATATCTTCATCCTCTTTTAATAAAGTCCATGTTTCAGCGCCGTAAAACAGGACTGGGATGATCAAGGTCTTATATAGAGTCTCCTTAGTTGTTCGAGATAGGGCTTTACTGTTGAATTGCCTTATAAGCCCAAAAAAACAGCAATTGGCAAGAGTTATTCTTCGATTGATTTCTGCACTGATTTTGTTTGCTGAATTTATAGCAGAGCCAAGGTAGACAAAGTCCCTTACTACCTCGAAGTTATAGCTGCCCACGGTGACGTTTTGTCCAATTCGTCGGTGTTGGTTTTCCCTTCTAGTTGACAGCATATACTTGGTTTTGCCCTCGTTTATCGCCAAACCCATTTTGGCCGCTTCCGCCTCAATGCTTGCAAAAGCACCGGTGACAGCCCGCTGAGATCTTCCGATAATGTATATATCGTCGGCGTATGCAAGCAGTTGTACAGACTTGTAATAGATTGTGCTTCCGGTGTTGGCTTGTGAGTTCCGCACAATCCGTTCAAGTATAATATTGAAGAAGTCACATGACAGCGCGTCACCTTGTCTAAAACCTTTTTTGACATCAAAGGTCTCGGTGAGGTCATTACCGACCTTGATGGAGCAGCGAGCGTTCTCCATCGTCAGCCTGCACAGACGGATAAGTTTGGCAGGGATGTCAAAACTAGACATGGCCGTATAAAGCTCTTCTCTATAGATGCTCTCATAGGCGGCCTTGAAATCGATAAAGAGGTGGTGAGTATCGACTTGGAATTCTTGGGTTTTCTCCAAGATCTGCCGAAGTGTGAAGATTTGATCGATGGTGGACTTTCCTGGCCTGAAACCGCACTGATAGGGTCCAATCAGGCTGTTGATAAAAGGTTTCAGGTGTTCACACAATATCGCAGAAAAGATCTTGTATGCGAAGTTGAGGAGACTGATGCCTCTATAATTGGCGCAGTTGAGGGGGTCTCCTTTCTTGTGGATCGAGCAAACGATGCTGAGATTCCATTCATCAGGCATACACTCGTCTGACCAAATATTAGAAATGAGTTGGTGTATGCACTCTATCAATTCATCCCCTGCTGCCTTGAAGAGTTCGGCCGGTAAGCCGTCAGGTCCAGCAGCCTTGTTGGATTTTAGCTTGGATATTGCTATCCTCACTTCGTTTTGGTCAGGTGGACGGAAATTTTGACTATCATCGTCTATGTTGAATGGTTCATTCTGCCTGACAGCGGGATGTTGGTCTTCGTCGCCGTTATACAGTCTGCAGAAGTAGTTTTTCCATATTCTCAGCACCGACTGTGATTCTTCTACGAGGTTTCCATTTTCATCTCTACAGGTTTCTGTACGGGTATTACTTCTCTGACACGTTCTTTTTACCTTTTGGTAAAACTTCCGTACATTGTTCCTGGAGTATAAACTCTCGATATTCTCAAACTCATGCTCTTTCTTCTTCTTTTGGAGAAGCCGATGTTCTTCCCGTGTCTCTTTTGCTCGTAGAGCTCACGAGCAGCTCTCGTCTTCCTTTTCAGCGCCGCTTTATATGCCTCTTGTTTTGCTGCATGCACTCGCCGGCATTCTTCGTCAAACCAGGGATTTCGCGGTGGTGGGCGAGCGAGACCCAGCACATCAGTCGCGGCGTTTCTGATGCCATGTTGGCAGCGTTGCCACTGGTCTTTGGCACTTGATGCTGGCGGCATAGGGGTGATTGAGAGATTTCAGGATACGCGATCAGCGAAGAGTCTGGTGGTCTCTTGCGATTGTAGTTTTTCGACGTTAAATTTTCTCACAGTGATTCTTCTTGTTGCTCAGATTGGGATATCCGCATTCGTACCTTGGCTACAACAAGGTAATGATCCGAGTCTATGTTGGCCGCTCGGAAGGTCCGGACATCCAGAATACTGGAGGCATGCCTTGCGTCGATCGCAATATGATCAATTTGGTTGATCGTTACATGATCATTGGACCGCCATGTCTGCTTATGAATATCGAGATGAGGAAACCATGTGCTTGCTATGGTGACATTTCGCTCCACAGCGAAATCAATTAGCCTTAGTCCGTTATCAGACGTGGTGTCGTGTAGGCTATGCTTACCGACTGCCCTACCAAAGACGTCCTCCTTTCGTATTTTGGCGTTAAAATCGCCCAATACGATTTTAACGTCGTATTTAGGCCATTGCGTGTATGTTTTGTCGAGGAGCTCGTAGAAACACTCTTTGGTGGCAGGGTCCTTTTCTTCCGTGGGGGCATGAACACATATTAGGGTTATGTTAGCGAATTTAGCCTTGATCCGGATAGTCATAATACGCTCGCTCACGTGTCGGAAGGCTAAGACTTCTTGCCTAAGTCTGCCGCGTATGACAAATCCGCATCCGAATAAGCGTTGTCTGTTGCCTCTGTAGCAATCACCGTAGTAGATGTCACAGTTTTTCATCCTCTTTTTGCCCGGCCCATCCCATCGCACTTCCTGGATGGCGGTAATATCTGCTTTATAGCAGTCTAGGGCCTCTGCTAGTTGTTCGGCTGCACGTGGTCTGTAAAGGGACAGAACATTCCACGTACAGATCCGAAGGTCGTTGTAATTATAACCATTATAACCCACAAGCATTTAAAACAAATATGCATAGGTCTCTCCTCTTATCTCCTCCTAATGTTCCTACCGCCCGCACTGTGTCTTTACGTATTAAGGATAGCCTTGTATATGTGCAAATTATAAAAAAGAAAAAAAAATAATATAGATCCATGTGGTACCATAATGTTTGTTTTAAGCGAGGGTACATCTAATACAACCTGCCACGCTATCCTAACCTAACTCAACGAGTTTGCTTTAAGTTGCTTTATGTATCTCACACAGTCGTATTTAAACATAATATTTAGCCTAATCAAATAATTTGTTTTAATTTGTTAATTTGTATTCTTACAAAAATGCCCAAAGAAAGCCAGGTATAAAAACATCTTATGGTGATGCTTTAACACATAACCTACATAGCTCAGTTATAATCTCAACCAAATTTCACGCTATACTTAATAATGATTTAATATCTATAATTAAGATACTTTTTTCTTCATTTATTCATGTGTTCATATTTACGATTTCGAAACAAAACAAAAAAAAGAAACAAGGAATTTGTTAAAATTTCTTAAATTGTTAATAACAAATGTTACACGATCGCAATCAATTGTACTTCTATGTAAAAGTTAATAAAGAAAATGCCTTTTTGTATATAGTCAAACATTAATCATAGATGCTTCAAATTTTTTCACGTATTAAAAAAAAAATCGCAATAAAAAAAAAAATATATAATAGCTTATAACTACTCTTAAAAGGAATTGATTAAGGCACATTTTTCCCTCTTTAATTAAATAAAACACATTTTTCTTTAATCCACAATTTATATGACTTTTTTTACCAAATTTCTTCAAATAAATTTAATTTTTTTTTCTATTCGGTTTTAATTAGCAATTACATTTCCATAGAAAAAAAAAACTCTTATACCACCAAAAAATCGCCAACAACTATTTAAAAAAAAAAACACACAATACAAACTAATTTAGAAAAACAAATTAAAGCAACCAGAAAAGAAAGAAAACACAAATATTAATTAATGCTAACATAATATTTTCGTCCACTAAAATAAGCTTAGAATGTATTTTTAATATAACTTTAACAAAATAATACAAACAATTTGCATAACAAAAAAAAAAGAGTATCTTTTAGAAAATATGGAACAAACAAATTTAAAAAAGCTTACCGCAGATAAAACATATAACAAAAAAGCAAATATTTTTTCATACAAAAAAACAAAACACGTAAAAAAAATCAACAAAATAAGTAATAATATCTATATAAGAATGTATATTAACGATTTGCAATAATTTGATTATTTATAAGCACACCATGCATTATTTATAAACATCAATATGTAATAAAATTGTGTTCTTTTAGTGCAATTTGATTTAAAGAAAACATTTTTTTGTTTGGAATATAATTTCCTTTGTATATTTGTAGATATAACAGAATTAGTTAAAAAAAAAGTATATATCCTAAGAGCAAACGATTAGTTTTAATATTTTAAACAAAAGACACATAATTATAAGCAAAATTAATAAATAATTTTTTTAACATTGAAAACAAAGAAATGAAAATCGCACATATGAAAGAATGCACTACACAATACGAACGCCACTGATAATAAAGCTTTAAATAAATTAAAACAAAACAAACCAAAACATATTAAACAAATCAATTAATACTAAAAAAAAAAAAATCATTATATAGGTCATTCCATTTAAGTAATACATATGTATGAATTAGAAAGACAAAGCATTATAAATGCATTTTTTTTGTGTTGTTGTTATTTTTTGATAACATATTGAATTTTATAAGTATATATTTGTTAAAAAAAAAAAAACAAAAAACAAATAAAAGGTGCTAAATTATTTCAGCGTGTGTAATAAAAGAAGGTTGGTAAATATTAAAAACAAAAAAACTACAGAAACAGCAATTCTATTTTACGATTCGATTAAAGTATGTAGAATTTTTTTTTAATTAATATGATCTATTATTAATAATTATATTTTAAATGAAAAGAGAAAATAATCATGAAATAAAACAATGATCATATTATGTACCTAGTTCCATTAAGTTGCTAAACAATTAATATACACAATCCTGCCAGTAGTTATTAGGTATACCTCGACTTGCAAATGATATATACGTATATATTATTGTTTTCTTATATTACCAGGCATTTACTGTATGCTTAAAGTTTATTGTTTTTGTGATTGATTTTACCTTTGACCAGTTCGTATTTTAGGTGCTTGTTTTTTTTTGTTTTATTTTTTTTAAGAATTGTGTTTTAATTTTCACATACCAATTTTGTACTTTAGAAAAATAGTTCACAATTATAGCCATTGACAATTGCCCTCAGGCGAAAAGAGAGATAATTATTTGAGTATATACTATACTCATAAAATGTTTTACTTAAAGGCTTCATTAAGTATAAGCTGACGGTATTTCGAGGCAGTTTTCAGGTAGCTATGCAGGACATTCCAATCTCGACCATTCAGGATTTCGATGATTTCATTTTCCACGCTCTCCAGTGAGCTCGTCTTATTGTCTTTAATACTGAGCACGTTCCGATCGAATTGCATTACACTTTTTTTTTTTAGCGCAGGTTGCATAGAGTGCACTTTATATTCTCCACAATTCTATGCGGCATAAAATTAAGATGCAATAGTTCACCTCTGAAATAGAAGATCATTGTTATTTTATCCAAGCCGATATGGTCGTGAAAGTAGTTTTTCTCTTTGAGGTCATGATTTAGCATTCGATAAGTATTACTATCTCCACTTTGCTGCGATTTCACTCTGAATGCAACCCACGTAGCCTTCTTGATATTATTTAGTAGCTTTTGCAGTGTGCTTTTCCAAACTAATGAACTATACTCCGGTAGGCGCACATTAAGTTCTTTGCTCCAATATGCGGGAGGTGGTAGCTGGAATGCTCCATTACTCTCAGAATATAATGAAAGTGCAGTCTAAGACTAAGGATGTACAAAAGAGACAAAAGACAGGCAAACGGAACATTCTCTTTAAAAAGTATCTGATCAGTTTCTCCACTTCCTCGTACTGTAAGATATCCCAAATTTATGCTGCGTAGGACATGATGGTTCGCATGGTGGCTTCACAGATTTTGAACTTGGCGCTGGGTTCTATGTGCTTTTTGCTTAAGAGACAGTACCAGTTGCAATTTATTGCACTTTTAGCATCTTTAAAATTTCCTCCAAGATGATTTTTAAATGATAATTACCCCCAAATAGTTATACTCTTTCACAACCTCGAGTTCTTCATTTCTCCAAGTCTAGTTTTCTTCCGTAGAGTATTACCCAAACCCGTTCCGGAATATCATAATTTTAGATTTACTCGTGTTGGCTTTTAGATTCCACAGCACGCTATATTGCTGTAGCCTGTTATCATCAATTGCAGTTAGTGGTGATTCTGCTAAGATAACAATATCGTCCGAAGAAGAAACTTTATACGAAGTCCACCAAACACGATTCCTCCTGATAAAAATGTTGTGAGATCATCTAAGTATATGGAAAAGAGGAGTGGACTGATTAGCCAACCCTGTTTAACTCGCATATGCAACTCAAACGAATTAGACATTTCGCTTTCATCTCACAGCAGTCATATTTTTCTCATAAAGGTTTTGAATTAATCTGAGCATTTTCGTTGATATGCCTACATTACTCAGCTTATAGAGCAGAGTTTTTCTGTCAATACTGTTAAAGTCCGCCTTAAAGTCCACGAAGAACGCGTAGAGCTGTTTTTCCTTCTCCAGGTAAGACCGACAAAGAGAAGATATTATCCACTGTTGAATAATTTTTCTTGAAACCTCCTTGAGACTCGCTCAGCAAATCATTTTCATATACCCAATTGGTAAAACGTTCCAATATGATTCGTGATATTTACAGTTGCAACATCTACGTTATATTGAGCTCAACGACCTCTTGAGATTCATATCCCTATCTAGGTGGTTCTAATCTAGCGTCTCTTCCCGAGCTGACTAACCCTCTAAGACTCATACCATTATCTTTACTTTACTTATGTCCTGTATCACCTTGTGGGTCCTAGGGCCTCTACTACGCCTACGCGCCATCGTGTACGGTTTCTGGCAATGTGTCTGAGTTCTCCCCAACTTTTCCCTAACTGCCGTGCCTCCTTCTCGACTGTTCTGCGCCATATTCTCCTCGGACCTCCAGGTCTTCTGCCATCCTGAGTTAGAGGGTTCCATTGCATAGCATGGTTCGCTATGGAGCTGTCACCCTTTCGGAACGTGTGACCAATCCACTGCCACTTCTGCCGTTGGATAGTTGTGCCTATTGGTTCCTGACCCGTTCTCTCGTAAAGGTGTTCGTTAGAGATACGATTGGGCCAGAAAATCCGTAAGATATTGCGCAGACACCTATTAACGAACGTTTGCAGCTTTCTGGTGATAGTAGTGGTCACTCTCCACGTGCTGCAACCATATAGCAGCACGGATTCAACGTTGGAGCGGAACAGTCTTATTTTGGTGCTCAAACTGATTGCATTGCTTCGCCATATTTTGGACAACATCCCGAACGCGGACTTTGCTTTGGCGATCCTGTTGGCTATATCCAGTTCGGTTCCACCATTGGTCGAGACAATACTGGAAATCCTCTACTATCTCTACCGGTTGTCCAGCAATGCATATTTGAGCCGATGAGTTAGTTCCAAGGCTGATGATTTTAGTTTTTGTCGTATTAATTTTCAGCCCGACGACACCTGCCTCCCTCTCCACATCTGCTGTCATTTGGTGGAGGTCCATAATTCTGTGGGAGAGTAAGCATACATCGTCAGCGTAGTCAAGATGTTTTAGTTGAGATGTAAGAGTCCATCGAATTCCTCCGTTTCCTGTCGACAAAGCTGCATGAAGCACATCGCTAATCACCAATAGGAATAGTATTGGTGAAAGGATACAGCCTTGTCTTACCCCACTTTGGATCTCAAATTCCTCAGACAACCTTCCCCTGTGCAGAACGTGACATTTGGAGCCTTCATATGTAGCTTTGATAATAGCAATTAGTTTATCGGGAATGCCTCTCCTGTGTAAGGCACGCCAAATAAACTCCCTGTTGACACTATCGAATGCCTTCTCAAAATCGATGAACAGCAGGTGCAGTGGCGATCGATATTCAACACACTGTTCGATGATAATCCGCAGGGTGTTGATGTGGTCGGCACAGGAGGATCCAGAGCGGAAACCTGCTTGTTCGGCATCGAGTGTGTCTTCGAGATGTTGTTTGATTCGCTCCAGGATGATTTTAGCTATTATCTTAGCTACAGCAGGTAGCACGCAGATACCCCTCCAGTTTCCGCACTCCATTAAATTTCCTTTCTTAGGAAGCTTGACGATCATTCCCTTTTTCCACTCGTTAGGAAAGCTCTCAACTTCCCAAGCTCTATCTATAAGTGGAAGCAGAAGCTCAGCCGATGGTGTTGGCGCTGCTCGTAAGAGCTCTGCTGGAATACCGTCAAGTCTTACCGCCTTGTTGGTTTTGAGTGCTTTGATCGCAGTAATGATCTCATCTTTACTGGGAATCGTGGGGCGTATTCGGGAACTTCTCACCTCGGGCATCTCAGTCTGATTTGAGAGCATATCGCTGGCGAATGCACGGTTCAAAGCCGTAGCAAAATGCTCTTTCCATCTCTTGAGCTGGTCCTCATCCGAAATGAGCAAGGAGCCGTCTAGGCTTTTCACTGGCTGGAGCTGCGACCACCTGTCAGCTCTTTGGTGATTCTGTAGACGGTCCTGCTGTCGCACCTCCGTGCAGCTTCTTCTGCTTCTGTAGCCAGAGCGTTGATGTAGTTGCGCTTGTCACGTCGCACGCTACGCTGACTTTCTCTCATCTTCATGCGATATAGGGACTCTAGCACGCTTCTCACTGCTGCTGGGGTAGCTGCAACGCGAGCTTTCAGCTGTTTTCGTTCGTCAATCCGTCTCCAGGTATCCTCGGAAAGCCACACCCTATGTCTTCCCTGCGATCGACCGACAATTCTTTCAGCACCAGATGTAAAAACATTTTTCACAGCACACCAATGATCTTGGATGGTTGCGGGCACTGAGCTGCTGATTGCTTCCACACCTTGCGAAAAGTGCTCCCTTAATTGTTGGCGCACTGAGGGATCACTAAGTCTATCGATGTTGAACCTGTGCATTCTTGTGTTGTCGTGGGATCTTCGAACTGCAGCAGTGCGTAGTTGGAGAGTAGTTATCATAAGATGGTGATCACGTACAATCCCCACATCTGCCCCTCGCCTGTTTCGGACGTCCAGGAGACTACTTCTAAAGCGGCGGCTGATAGCAAAATGGTCAATTTGGTTGGAGGTTGCTTGCTTATCATTGGAAACCCAGCTGACTTTGTGGCAGGTCTTGTGCTCAAACATGGTGCCACCTATCACAAGGCGGTTGGCATTGCAGAAATCCACAAACCTTTCACCGTTGTCATTGCGGTTGCCTAGTCCATGCTTCCCGATTACATGTTTGAGCCCTTCGTTGTCGTTGCCTACCTTGGCATTCAAATCCCCCATCACTATGACAATGCCTCCATTTGGTGGTGTTGAAGACGGCGCTTAAGAGATTGTAGAAGCTCTCCTTTTCGTCCTCAGATGAACTATTCGTTGGGGCGTAACACTGTATGATGGTGACGACGCGTCGTACTCTAGTCCGGAATCTGGCCGTCAAAATCCTATCACCATTAGGCTGCCAGGAAATTAGGCCCTTGCGTGCTGTTGTTGTTAGCAGTGGGCACAATGGACCCTTGCTAGTTTAAGTGAGCAGTGAATTATGTCACAAGGCACCCACATACCAAATCTAAATTATCCCGACTTGGGTGCCTATATGGGTTCTGCTAATCCGTATCTCCTTATCAGATATATGGTTTTGTTCCAGTTTAGCTAAGCCCACGTCTGAATGGTTTCACGTATCAAAATTACGCCATCGCTAATTAACCTGTTGCAGTTCGGTCTACGTATAGTCTTTCTCTCTTTCTTCTTTTCTTATTTAGTCTTTCTCTCATGCTAGTTCCTCACTTGATCTTCGATTCAACCACAAACCAAGCGAGATCATACAGGGGTGGCAATGATGTAGTAGTAACTCTATTGATTGCTACGCTAATGGTTCATGGTTCAAACCCTGATGTCAGCAAGCTTTTATTTATTTCTTACAAAATATATAAACAGTTTAATCAATTGCGAAAACTTATGCTAACACTATTGCGAAGGCAGAACACTGACAGTAGGTTGGTCGTATGGCTGGACTAATTGTTCGCTCTGTTGGATGATTGATATGCCTGTGACATTAGATATAATGTCACGAATACCTTATTCGAGAAAAAAATACTGTGAATCAGAAGCAAAGACAACATAACAAAAGAAATCTCCCCAATTATCTAGACACCACCCTTGGAGTCTGAAATCTAACATCCTGGGTTTCAAACCAGAAAGATTGGTGTAAAATCTTTCTCTCTCTTTGTCCATCCTTTTCAAAACCCGCACTGTGTAAATAATTTTAAAGGTATTCATAGCCCCTTCAGTGCGCACAAATTAAAAAAATAAAAAAAATAAAAATAATTGAAAATAAAATTAAATAAAAAAAAAATATAAGTATTAGCATGCATGGTGCGTGCGGGTCTCCCAAAATGATAGCTAGTCGTTATTAGGTGCCTATCTCTCAGCCTTCTTTCCTTGATGGAACCTTTTCAATAGACAATCAGAACTATAAATCGATTTAAGAATAGTGAAGTATCTATACACTTCTATCTCTTTTTTCTACCATAACACAATTTTTGTTCGTCATTGCTCCATTGATCTTTAAAGAGCACTTTCCCAAAAACAGAGTGTATAACTTCAAACTATAATTGGACAGAACAGAAAAGCTCCTACCATGAAAATTAAACTTAAAAAAAAAGAAATCTGCACAAATGTTCCACTCTAGTTGCATCTATTTTTTTTTTTTTTTTTTGAATATGAAGCTTGCGATAGGGTATAGTTAGACGTGGTCAGAAGTTAAATGGAAGTTTTGGTTAATGACAGTACAGTATACTACTTGAAATAAAATTATGCATACATACATACATAAATTACATACATACATTTTCAATGGCCCGCTAATCTTTTATGGGGGTCACGGTAGGATGCTTAGGTGAAACCTCCATCCTTCTCGATCCTCCGCCATTGACTCCAATTAATCAGGAGTTGTGCTTTATTCATAAAACTACGCAATAGGTGTATTCATTTAAGAAGATATGTAGGTACTCATGAAATTCAGAGAGCAATTTAATGCTTCAATATAATTTAAAATACTTAAAAACGGACCTCAGCTTATAAAATCCTGTCCACATACGGTTCTCAATTAGACATCAAGGTAAAGCAGGATCAAATTAGCTTTTCATAAAAAAACAAGAAAAACATTTTTGACGTATTTGCAACGACTTTTTTGATATATATGTCCTTACACATTTCCATCCCAAATAGCATACAAAACTTAAAACACATTAACCACTTACTTGTGTTTCCGTAAAAAATATTCAACAAAAACTATTTTGTACATAATTGCACAATATTTTGAATATTTTCGTTTCATATACCCTACTCCGCCATAAACCCTAAACATATTCTAAATTCTTATTTAATTTTAATTCATTTAAAATAAAATCAAAAAAATAGGAAATAGAATAAACAAATTCATTCAACGGAGTTTCATATATATTTAACAAATAAAATGAACTTAACTTTGCTTGGTAATGCGCTTGGGATAGTGTATATTAATAACGTAGTGGCAAAAAAAAATTAATTAATTTCAATATAAATATTAAAATATATACGCATATATAAACCAAATATTCTAGACAGGCGGTTAGGACTTAAACAAACAATTTTAATTAAAATATAAATCTACGAGATACTGCAAATATATCTATAAAGAAAACATGTTTTAACAATTGACAATATGTAAATAAGCGCAAGGAAATATGTTTACGTACACATGTAAAACCGAAACAAAAAAAAAAAAATTAAATACAATCTAATGAAAACAAAAAATATTTAACAAATTGAAAGAGAAATATGCAAATATTTGTAATAAACATAAAATAAAAGAATAATTACAACAAATTTGAATAAGACGAAGGTAAAACAAAAAAACAATTGACTGCTCTACGGCGAAATATTATTAAAGTCTTTTGTTAACTTTAATTTAATTTTTTGTAAAAAGAAATAAAAGTAATCGTTTACTATTTGAGTAAAACGTCGACCGAAGTATATAAATACTGTTTTTTTTTTTTCTTAATACGAGTAACAACTAATTACAGCAACACAATCTAGGTAAATCGAAAAAAATATAACATTATCGTCATAAAATAATATAGATAAAACAAAAACGAAACAAACTTACTCTTAATGCATTAAATATCATAGAGGCGTGGATCAATAAGAAGAAATTGTTATAAACAAGAAAAAAAAACCGAACTCTAAATCCTAATTTTGTAAATAGTTATATATTCATTACATAAATAGTACATTATATATACAAATGGAAGAGAGATGAAAAAATGAAATACTATCATAAAAATTTAGTAATACATTATATACATTAATAAATTCTTAATGTAAAATAAATAATAAATTAATAATAAAAAAAAAAATTAAGAAAAAGACAACAAAAATAAGAAAAAAATAAAAAACACGTGATTCGAATATCCAAAATATATAATAGAATTATCTTGAAAATAAAATTATTTAAATAATATAAAAAATGTTTGTTTTTATTTATTTTGTATCCATGATGATGCCCGAGCAACCCGAGTATGAAAAAAGTAAGTGGCTTTTAGCACTCGTTCTACTAAAATGATCTATGGTTTTAAATCTTCCATCATAATTACTTTAAATCACAAAGTCAATTTTATGGAACAGTCATCGACTAACACTCGACTCGGCAACGTCTTTCTGCTGATTGTGTTCTCTCTGATTTTTTCTCTCACCGGTACTTAATACCAATCAAACGGTTTACTATTTTTCCCTTTCGCGACGTGCCAGTGTGTCAAATAATATACCATACATACATATAGCCGCAATTAGAATCTGTTATACAATGGCCGATGGGCCACATGTGCTTTCGGGCAATCGTTTTAGCGGTCTTACAACAGACCCACCCCCTGAATATAAAAACAAAAAGAGAAAAAAACCCAATTCTTCCCCTATAGACCCAATCAATTTATTCTCGACCCACTCTTTCTCGGACAATCCAAAATTTATAGTGATCTCTTCGACTAGCGTCGAAAAGCCCTTGTCATCTTTCAGTGTGTTCCTGTTTAAAAAAGCAATTGACGGCATAAGCACAGCTTATGAGCAAATCACACAACTACGCGACGGTAGCCTACGCATTCTGGTAAAAACCAAAAAAATAGCGGACCTCTTCTTATCCAAGAAAGCGCTCTCCAACCTATGCCCAATTTCAGTAACCCTACACTCCCAATTAAACTCGTCAAAGGGCACGGTATATGCTCCATACCATACCAATGTTCCCGAAACTGAGATCATTGAAGAAATGAAATCTCAAGGGGTCACACACGTTTTTAAATTTAAGAAAACTGAAGATGGAAATCAACGTGCAACTGGACGAATCCTCTTCACGTTCGATCTTTTCCGACTACCAAGCACAGTCAATATAGGATGGTATAATGTCCAAGTAACGAAGTAACCCAATGCGCTGTCAAAACTGTCAACTTCTAGGCCACACTGCTAAACGCTGCAATGGCAATCCTTCGTGTGTCAATTGCAATCTACCACCTCATGCCCCTGAAAAATGCACACGAACTTCATGCGCCAACTGCAATGAAGAACACCCTGCTTCATCCAAAACTTGCCAACGTTACCAACAAGCGAAAGAAACCCTTAAAATGAAGATCACACGAAAATGCAGCATGGCCGAAGTTAAACAGATTTACAAAGGTCAAAACCCCACCGCCTTCCGTCCATCAACCTACTCAGCAATTGCAGGTAGTTCAAACATGCAAAATCCCACTGTTTCGGAAAACGACCCAATTCAAACCAAAATTCCCAGCAACGGCACTCCAACGCCAATCCCACAATCCCTTCTTCCAGACACACCAATGTCAATTATTAATCAGGAAAACACAATCGCACCCAAACACGTTCTTCACGGCCAAGGACGAAAGAGCCGACGTTGTTATGATCAGCGAGCCCTATAAATGTCCCGAACAGAACAATAACTGGATCTGTGATAAAGCAAAACAGGTGGCAATATGGATATGTGGACCCCATGCCTTCCAAGAAACTAACGACCAAACAGAAGGCTTCGTGCGTGCGAAAATAAATGGAATCCATTTCTATAGCTGCTATGCAAGACCCAGCTTGACGACCAGCGAATATCAACTAATGCTGGACCATCTAACCGCGGATGCGCTCCAGAGAGCCCCAGTGGTTATAGGAGGAGACTTCAACGCGTGGGCCACAGAATGGGGCAGCAGGCTCACAAACATCAGAGGACAGGCCTTATTGGAAACATTCGCTCCCCTAGCAATAGGCATTGCTAATAAGGGCCGGGCAAACACTTACCGGAAGGCTGGAGTAGGCTCCATCATTGACATTACCTTTGCGAGCAACTCCATCCTGAAAAACATAAAGTGGAGGGTCAGTGAGGAATATTCACACAGCGACCATCAGGTGATAATACTGGAAATAAAAGGGAAAAAACCAGTCCAGCTCCCAAAACTTACTGGCCCAAAATGGAACGACCGATCTTTCGATAAGGATGCATTCGAAGAGATGTTGAACGGTGATCAAACTCCAAGCGGAACAGCGGAGACCCTCGCGCACCACCTCACAGGCACCATCACCACAGCGTGCGACGCATCAATGCCTAGGAGAACAAACACCAGGAAGGCATCACCGTGTTACTGGTGGAACGAGGAAATAGGCGAACTTCGGGCCAAATGTCTACAAGCCCGGCGCAAAGTTCAACGATCAAGAAGGAGGGCGGATTTCCAACAATGCCTAGACGCCCTTAGACTGGCGAGACGTAACTTAAATAGAGCCATCAAGGAAAGTAAAACTGCGTGTTTTAAACGTCTCTGTCAAGAAGCCGACATTAACCCATGGGGCTCGGCATACAGAATGGCGATGACGAAATTGAAGGGCTATAAGACTCCTCAAATAACATGTCCGGTAATGCTGAGATCCATAGTAGAGCACCTCTTCCCTCAAAGGCCTGCTACTATGTGCAATATTATACGAGAAGTCAATCCAGAAGATATTCCTTTAATTACTCACGAGGAGCTGCAAAGGGCATGCAGCAAGATAGGTGACAACAAGGCGCCGGGACCTGACGGCATCCCGAATAAGGCAGTAAAGGCAGCTGTAAAAAAAAGACCAGACCTCTTCATATCAACAATGCAGAAATGCCTTGAAGAAGGAACCTTTCCCGAAAAAATGGAAGACGCAGCATTTGGTCCTACTGCCAAAAGGAAAGAAGCCTCCAGGGGAACCATCATCCTATCGTCCAATATGCCTATTGGACACCATGGGAAAGATCCTCGAGAAGATAATCTATAATAGATTACTCGCAGTAGCAGAAGAGAAAGGAGCCCTCTCAGATCACCAATTTGGTTTCAGAAGAGAACGATCTACTGTTGATGCCATAAGAGCGGTAGTTGATATCGCCAAAGGTGCCATCGAAGGTGAAAGATGGCTCTATGGCACAAAGGAGTATTGTGCAGTAGTAACGCTGGACGTTAAAAACGCATTTAACTCTGCGGACTGGTCGTTTATTAGAAGGTCACTTGCCAGGATGGATACGCCATATTACCTGCTACGGATAGTGACGAACTACTTCAACAACAGGAAGCTGAGGTACAACACCGATGAAGGGGTAAAATACTACGACGTAACTGCGGGAGTTCCACAGGGATCGGTTTTAGGGCCACTATTGTGGAACATCATGTACGACGGAGTCCTACGATTAACTCTACCTGGCGGAGTAACGATAATTGGATTCGCCGACGACATTGCAGTCGTGACAGTAGCTAAACAGATCCATGCAGTAGAATCAGCTACAAATGAAGCAATTGCCCGGATAAAAGATTGGCTAATATCCGCCGGACTAGAACTAGCTGACCATAAGACAGAAGCTGTTCTTATAACCAGCCGGAAAACCGTCGAATTTGCCAACTTTCAGGTTGGTAACCAAACCATCAGGTCGAAGGAGGCGGTTAAATACCTTGGAGTAATGCTGGACAACAAGCTACGGTTTAAAACGCATGTTGATTTTGTTGCCAAAAAAGCATCGCATATGCAGGGAGCTCTCTCGCGTATCATGCCTAACATCGGTGGACCTGGATACGCTAGAAGGATTCTACTCTCTAGAGTTATCACCTCAGTTCTGTTGTATGCCGCCCCAGTCTGGGCGGAGGCACTGAGGACGAAGGAGACCAAAAGGAGACTATCGTCATCATACAGACTCTGTGCGCTACGGACAATCAGCGGCTTTCGAACCATCTCTGACGAAGCTGCATTTGTCATAGCTGGAATGATCCCCATCGATATTCTCGCAGATGAAATGCTGAGGATATATAACAGAAGAGCATTGAGTCATCACGACGCCACTGGTATCAAGGTGATAAAAATCGAAGAAAGGGCAGCGTCAGCAGCTATGTGGCAAGCTCGTTGGGCTAATACAACAAAAGGCAGATGGACATATAAACTTATACCGACAATCCAAGACTGGATAAGTCGAAAGCATGGAGACTGCAACTATCATCTAACGCAGTTCCTGTCTGGCCACGGTGGCTACCGCAAATATCTACACCGTTTTGGACATGACAACTCACCATCCTGCCCGGAATGCCTAGGTGAAGATGAAGATACGGAGCACGCAGTGTTTTACTGCACACGTTTCACGGCATGGAGAATTACTCTGCCAAGTCCGTCACTACTCCTCGACCATATGTTACAGTCGGAAGAGAATTGGATGGCAATATGTTCCTTCGTAACAACTCTACAAAAAGAGCTGCGGAGAATAGAAGAGCTAAGAAGAGCAGCTGAAGCAGCGGAAGAAGCTGACACAAGAAGCATAGCATAAATTGCTAACCAGCCCCGCGAAGTAATACCTAACGGCAGTCCCGCGGGGAGAGTGGTTGAAGTGTGTAGGGTGTGTGTTTAGTACGTAGGCGTATTCCTGAAATCGATTACTCAGGTTTGCGAATCGTGCATGCTAGTAGCACTCGGGCTATTAGTATCTATGAAGATTACACATCCCTGGCGCAATCCAAAAAAAAAAAAAAAAAAAAAACGTTCTTCACGAACACAGCAAAAAAAAAACAGCCTTATCAGCACATCACACACACACTAACCCCACAATTAATACCATAAAAACAAACTCTTCTAACCCGCCCGTCACGATGGAATTAACTTCAACCTCCACTCGACACATCTCGTCTACCACTCACGCACAAAACCTAAACCACTCACATGACACTCTACTCAACCATCACTCAACATCGCCATATACACACACTTACAACACTACAACACAATCACCAATTTCATCTATCACTCAATCACTAATAAAAAACAACAAATACTACTCAAACCTCCCAGAACTTGATAAAAATGGAACTGATCAATAACAACCATTATAATTACTCTCCTAACCCCGCTGTTCGGGAACTTAACCATTCGACCACCACACGGAGATCGAATGGTTCAGTCCCTGAACAGCGGTGTGTGTATGTTTATCCCAATTTTTTGCCCAACCCTAATTGTTCACAAGATAACTCATATAATTCGACCTCCGAAAGTCGGGGTCACTTCCCACACCCATCCAACTTACCCATCCCGAAAACCAAACCAAACAACATCAACATGAAATTTAAAATACTGCAATGGAACATGAAAGGTAGGCCCTGGCACTTAAAGAGCTGTTGCGCCAAATATTAATTAATTAATTAACATGAAAGGTTATGTCAATAATTATGACGAGTTGTGTCTTCTGATAAAAGAACATTCACCCAGTATTATTGCCCTTCAGGAGACTCACTGTCAACACCTCTTTAGACCAAACACACCAAAGTCCTATAAGGACTATTTCTATAATTTTCCCTACAACCTAACAGCTAAGCAAGGTATCGGTATTTTAATAAAGGAAAACATCCCACATGTACGAATACCCATAAACTCTGACATTTTAACAGTAGCGGTCGAGATACAAGTTCACTGTTGTCTCCATTTATATCCTGCCTGACCAAGTATTTTCTAGGGCTGATCTAGTAAGTATCTTCAATCAGATCCACACCCCCGTTTTAATTGTCGGAGACGTTAATGCCTGGAGCGTCCTGTGGGGTTCTCCCACTACTAACCACAGAGGGGCTATATTGGAAATTTTTCTAAATTACTCAAATCTTATGATACTTAATGACGGCTCCCCGACCTACTTTTCCACCCATAACACCTTTACACACATCGACTTGACTTGCTGCTCACCCGAATTGTACACAAGGACTTCTTGGGAAATTTTAGATGATCTCTATAACAGCGATCACTTTCCTATAATTTCCACTATCGTTATTGGCCTAGCCTACTCCAATACAACGATAACTCATAAATTTAAAACTGACGCTGCTAACTGGGCTTGTTTTAACAAACACATTTTAGACTACCTGTCAGATAAAGCACCCTCGTCGAACATTAATAAAGAAGCTGCGGTACTTCAAAAAGCAATTAGAGTCGCCGCCAACAAATCAATCCCTCAAAGTATCCCTAATACTTATCATCGGACTGTTCCTTGGTGGAATTCAGAGTTGAGGACGCTAAGGTATGAGAAAACAAAAGCCTGGCGTACTTTTAAAAAGCACCCGACTAATAATAACTTAATCCTATTTAAAAAATCTAAAGCTAAATTTCGCGGAGAAGTAAAAACCAGTAAAGCAAAATCTCTTAACGACTTCACTTCGACACTTAATCCTAATACATCTCCTAGTAAAATCTGGCAAAACATCCGCTGCCTAGCTGGTAATTACACCTCACAATCGATAAAGTTGATTGAAACTCCTCAAGGTCCAATATCCACCCCTTTTCAGATTAGCAACTACTTTGCTCGCACCTGGTCGAATTCATCCAACGACTTCAACTTTTCAAACAGCTTCAAAGCAAGTAAGGTTAATTCCCTAAATCTTATCCTAGATAATAAACTAATGTCTGCATCCGCAAGACACATCGAAGGTCCAATTACCACACTAGAGCTCGAAGCTTGTTTAACTAGACTTAAGGGCAAAACTCCTAGCAGGGATAGAATATCATACCCAATGTTAAAAAATCTCCCACCATCAACAAAACTAAGACTCACACAGCTATATAATAACATCCTCAATACAGGGGTGATCCCACAAAACTGGAAATTAGCAACAATACTGCCTCTTGCTAAGCCTCAAAAATGCATAAATGGTTGGCTTTTCAACCAAGTAAAGGTTGCACTGATGCACTTCTCCATCTGGATTTCTTTATATCCAATGCCCTATCAGCTAGAAATCATGTCACAATCCTTTCTCTTGACTTCGAAAAAGCTTTTGACAAAATAGGCATCCATTTGGTATTAAATAAACTTAAAACATGGCACATTGGCCCGAACATGTTTTTCTATGTCAAATCTTTTCTCACGAATAGAAAAATTTGTGTAAAAGCGAACAATTGGTTCTTATCTTCTCATCCGCTCTTTAATGGTATTCCCCAAAGCTCCCCACTATCGGTGGTGCTTTTTATTATAGCTTTTGATGACATTAGTAAAATTATTCATAAATACAAACAAATTGATCACTGTATTTATGGAGATGATATATACATGCTGTGTAAACACACGGATCGGGAAGAAACTAAAATCTTACTAACAAATACAGTCTAAAACATATTAAAATGGTCCAATGTTTCTGGTGCCAAATTATCATTAGACAAATGTAAGACTCTTCACATCTGCCGCAAAAAGTCTTGTAGTGGTTTAACTTTAAGCTTTAATAACCTAAAAATAGAAAGAATAAAGAGCTTAAGTATTCTAGGTCTAATATTTAATAACAAGTACAATTGGAAAGATCACTGTATACAATTAAAAAAAAGCCTAGCTGCAAGAGCCAATATAATAAGTTATTTAGCCAGTAAGACTCAAGATGAGTCTCCCACCCTTGCCAAAAAGACCAAGGTAGTACAGTCCATCGCTACTACCAAGCCCTTCAACCAAGTGCTTAAGGCACACTTGGAGATTGCGGTCGTTGACCATAGCGATCCGGATGGCAGCATTACGGCGGATAAGTGGAGGAAGGTGGAGATTAAACTCGCCACCAACTGTCTCCAAATCCTACGTGACCATCCCGGCCCTGATGTTTCCTGCAGGGATGGTGGCTGGCATCAAGGGCATGTCAAACTCGTTGCCTGCGCTGACCAAAGATCGAAGGATCTATATAAACTTGCTGTCTCCAGATTAGGACAGGTTTGGCCAGGTGCACAGTTGGAGGTCGTGGAAAAGGACCAGATTCCTAACCGACCAAGAACACGTGCTACCATTCCGGCTGAACCCTCTGATCCTAAAATCATCCTGGATATTCTGAAGGCTAACAACAGCTCCCTTCCTACCCATAATTGGAAGATTGCCAAAGTGGACGAGCCGAGAGGAGACGTCAGAAGTGTGATCATTGTCATCAATGAAGAGTCTCTGGCCCCCTGGCATCTTCTAAAGGGGTAGTAAATTATGGTTTCAGCTCCATCACCCTGAAAGTCTACAAATGTGACGAGAAGGAGCTCGAGAAAGTACCTCCCAAGCAGGTTGCAGTCTCTTCTGCACCAGCTAAGAATACCTCTCCTTCCGAGCCCCTTCCCTCGCTCCCTTGCGTCGTTCCATCTTTTTCGGGGGTTGACTCCTCGTCGACAGACACCGAGATGGTTGACGCTCTTTTGAAACTGGACTTCTCTGGTCCTCCCTCTCCCTCTCCATCACTCCTGGACAGTGACCCATGTGGCCTCACTCTCGAGGATGACCTTCTGTCATCAGATTCAGAGGTAGCCAATAATACCGTGGTAATGGTATCTGTAGCGAGAAGTAGCCCCAATGCTGCGGATCCTACAGATTAACCTGCATCACTCCATCACGGCTTCGGCCTCCCTCATTCTCCGGCTCAGCAAATACGGGGAAGACTTAGTCTTGATCCAGGAACCATGGGTTGTTGGAAACCGGGTTTGTGGACTCAAGACTCCAAACTACATATTAATCTACGCAAGAAAAGAAGGTAAACCGATATCCTGTATCCTTGCGAAGACCCATCTAAACATTCATTTACTCTCTAATTTCAGCAATCAAGACATAGTCGCTACCAACCTAGAATTGCGATCAAGAAATTACTGGTTGGTATCGGCTTATTTAGGTCACGATCTTGCGGGCCCACTCCCCCCGGACATCTTGGGGAGCTTGATTGCTGTAGCAGAGAGCCGAAACACTGGTCTCATCATTGGCTGTGATGCGAATGCCCATCACTCAATCTGGGGCAGTTCCGACATAAATGTAAGAGGTGAGCAACTTTTTGACTTTATCCTTAGTACTAAACTCCTAATCTGTAACAGGGGGTCCAAACCGACCTTCATTACTCGAAACCGACAAGAAGTCCTGGACATCACTCTTGTCTCCGATCATTTATATAACTTGGTTAAGGACTGGAGAGTCTCTGATGAGCACTCTTTTTCAGACCACCGTTACCTCCAATTTAGTCTTGATGACTATCTGCCTGACCAGAAGGCTTTTAGAAATTATAGAAAAACCAACTGGTCCCTCTATAGGAAACGTTTATTAACGCTTATTCCCTCCCATCTGCCTACTGAACCTTCTTGCACTGAAGACCTCGACGATTTAGTCAACACCCTAACATCGGCACTAAATGGTGCCATGGCCGAGGCCTGCCCACTCCGCAAACCTCGAGGTAGAATGAAACCTCCCTGGTGGAATGCAAATCTCAGTACTCTTAGGAAAGACAGTAGGCTCCTTTTTAATACTGCTAAAAGATCCCGTGAGACGGCCGACTGGGACTCCTATAAACTGTCTCTCAGAAAATACAAAATCTCACTGAGGAAGGAGCAACGACGCTCCTGGAGACTTTTCTGCGACAGCATTGAAGAGTCCTCGGAAGCTTCCAGGTTGCGGAAAATCCTCTCTAAAAGCCCTGCTAGACCCAGCTTCCTTTTGCATCCGGATGGTTACTGGACCTCCTCTGCGGAGGAATCCATTGACATCTTACTGGATACCCACTTTCCTGGTAGCTCCCCTGTTGCTATATCGCGAGAGGGAAATCCCCCCCCTCAACCTTGCAGCAACTCGCTAGTCTTGATAACTACAGAAAAGATCCGTTGGGCCATGCGCAGTTTCAAACCCTTCAAGTCCCCAGGACCTGACGGTGTTATTCCAGCTGAAATTCAGCAATGCGAGGACATTGTGCTTCCATGGCTCAAAGTCATCTTGTCGGGCTGTCTAAATCTGGTCTATATTCCCAAACTATGGACCGAGGTTGAAGTCATATTCATACCTAAGGCAGGAAAGAGCTCGCACGTGGAACCAAAGGATCTCCGACCTATCAGTCTATCGTTCTTTCTGCTCAAAACGTTAGAAAGGCTAATAGATATCCATCTTCGGCAAAGTATTAGCCCAGCTCTGCTCTCGCCGTCCCAACATGCGTACTGCAAAGGCAAATCGGTTGAGACTGCCTTACATTCGCTTGTGCGCATCATCGAAAAATCATTGAGCATCAAAGAATACACCATGGTGGCTTTCCTTGACATTGAGGGAGCTTTTAACAATGTCAAACCAAAGGCAATTACCGACGCACTTGTAAATCTGAAAGTGGATACCTCGCTCGGAGTGTTGATCAATCAATTGCTTACATGCAGGATTATTAACACGCAGCTGGGCGGAGCATCGGCCAGAAGAATTGCTCGCTGCGGTACACCTCAAGGTGGAGTCTTATCACCTCTTCTGTGGAACCTGGTAGTTAATGAACTACTGTTGGACCTGGATACGTTAGGTTGTAGAGTGATCGCCTATGCTGATGACATTGCTATTGCTTCCTCCGGTAAACACCCGGACACTCTCAGGGATATCCTCCAATATGCTCTCCTTCGGCTCACCAAATGGGCCTCCAATTGTGGATTGGGGGTTAACCCCCATAAAACGGAACTCGTTCTCTTCACGAGGAAATATAAAGTTCCCCTCATAGACCCTCCCTTGATAAATGGCACCAGTCTCATCTTCTCTGAAAACGCAAAATATTTGGGTCTTATTTTGGATAGGAAATTAAACTGGAAGGCCAATCTACTAGAGCGCGTCAAGAAGGCTAATGTAGCTCTCTATTCCTGTAAAAAGGCTATAGGTAGGAGCTGGGGTATTAAACCTCAAATCACCCATTGGCTATACGTGTCCGTTATCAGGCCTATACTACTATATGGCGTGATCGTATGGTGGCCTGCTCTTGAAAGGGCTGTCCACCTCACTCAACTAGCTAAGGTGCAAAGATCTGCATGCATCTGCATCAGTGGTGCACTTAGAACTACTCCCTCCGCGGCACTGGACATCTTGTTCAACCTGCTACCCTTAGATATTTTCGGCAAACAGATGGCAGCCTGTGCGGCCATCCGCTTGAAAGCCTCCTCTCAGTGGTCTAGCTATCGCTTTGGCCACTCCTCGATCCTTGATCTTCTCAACTTCAAACACGAAAACACGGACTACACCCCGCCGAAACTGAGATTTGACCGTAACTTCAGTACGAGCATCCCTAACCGGGATGTATGGGACACCTCCCCCCCTGTCGATGCTAGTTCGGTTCACTTCTTTACAGATGGATCTAAGACGGAAGGTGGGGTGGGTTGTGGTGTTTTCTCCGAACAGCTCAATCTGAGCATCTCTTTCCGCCTCCCCGATCATTGTAGCGTTTTCCAGGCGGAAATCATGGCGATTAAAGAAGCTCTGTCCTGGCTGAAATGTAATGTATTATCTGTCAGGGATATTAGCATTTTCACTGACAGCCAAGCGGCAATCAAGTCCCTGGAATCGTTCTCCTTTACTTCTAAGGCTGCCTTAAACTGTCGTCTATCTCTTATGGAGATGACAGAGCAGTTCAACATTCACCTATGCTGGGTGCCGGGCCATAGAGACATTCCAGGTAACTGCAGGGCTGACGACCTCGCCAGACAGGGTACCACTCTAAGGATTTTGCCTGAAAGGCAAGCCCTGGGTATGCCCCTCGCTACATGTAAGTATCTACTAAAGCTGAACGCTATTAGCGCGACCAACCTTTTATGGGGAAACGGCTCAACGTGTCACATTTCGAGACAGATCTGGCCTAAGCTGGATCAAAAACGTAGTGCCGATCTGATCAAGTTAAAGCGTACACAAATCAGCTGCGTTGTCGGTGTTCTCACTGGACACTGTCTTATAGGCCAGCACGCCAAAAGACTTGGCCTCTTCTCCAATGACTTCTGCAGAAGCTGTAGGGACGAGGAGGAGGAGGAAACCATCCTTCACCTCCTATGCACATGTCCAGCCCTGTCACATAAAAGAATGCTCCATCTAGGGTCCCCCTTCCTTGACGACCTCTGCGATCTGGCGTCCTTGGACGTCATGAGCATCCATCGCTTTGTCAAAAGCTCCGGTTGGTTTTGTTAGTCCCTGAGTGGCCTAATGGTTTGATCCTGGTATCACAAAGGACCTTCGCTGGTCTAAGTGTGTCTACACTCCCGTGTGGACAGCCAACATAACCTAACCTAACCTAGCCAGTAAGAAATGTAAAACACATATCAACACCCTATGTTCAATTGCAAAATCGATTGTTCTTAGTAAAATTGATTTCGGTCTTCTTATATACGGAAACTGTCCAAAATCTACAATCAACATCATCAAGGCCCCTTACCATCAAGCCGCACGTAGAAGTATTAATGCTTTTCCCACGAGCACTGTGAAGAACATGTTGGTAGAAGCCGGTTTACACACAATAGAACATCGCATAGAAGTTACCAGAGCTAAGCTGTATATTAAGCTGATGTCTTCAAACGGCTCAATCATTGATAAAGACATCACTTCTGTCATGAATATGAAAACTGCAAAGCGTATTCCTTTAGCTATCTCCCTCTCACTAATCTGTGCCGAAGAAATTGAGCTTCCGATAAACAAAATGTTTGTGCATAGCCCGATTTATCCACCGTCGTGCATACAGCACACATCTTTCATCATGGAATTGGCAAGATATATCAAAACAAATACCAGCAAAGATGTATTCCATGCGTTATTCCTCAGCATTACCTCGCAACTAAGATCCATAAGATGGTTGGAACTTCTTATTTACAGATGGGTCTAAAAACAATGACAGCACATCCTTCGCAGCTACCTACGAAGACGGCTCTTTGTTCACTATAGGGCTATTACCTTCAAGCGCATCTGTTTTTACCGCCGAAGCTTTAGCTATTCAAAAAACCACAGCAATAGCTACCAATATACGTGGCAAATATATTGTATACTCAGATAGATTATCAGTACTCAATGCAACTAAAAATCCAAATCACAACTCAGCGATTGTTAACAAAATAAGAGACTGTCTTATAAGAACCCCCAGTAAGCTGAAGCTAATGTGGGTCCCCAGTCACATAGGGATTCAAGGTAACGAACACGCCGACACCGCTGCCAATCTTGCACACCGCGCTCCAGTTCACAAATTTGCTATCCACACTAAACTGGACATGATACGAACCATCAATTACAAGATAAGAACCAGGCAACTTTCAGATTGGCATAACTACCAGCACCATTACTCGCTTATAAACACAGAGAGATCCCAGCCGACTTACCCCACCACAACTTCAAAAATAATGAACACGATCTTCGTGAGGATACGTTTAGGACACACAGCTCTCACTCACCAACATCTCCTTAAAAAGGAAACCCCACCACCGTGCCAAGTTTGTCACTCCCAAATCAACATAAACCATATCCTGGGAATAGGTGAATGTCGTACCTGCCTACCAACAAACCAACTGCATAGCACAAACTTATCACCGTACGAGATATTAAGAAATCCGAATCATGAAAATATTCTAAAAATTAACAACTTTGTAAATATATCTTATCTGCAAATTTAAGTTAACCTCTATAATTTATACTAATATATTAACCTAGTTCTAACTATATATCATAAGAGCCCTAAGCCTCTGCAGCTAGTGCTCTTGCTATGTATTAATATATGTATTTTAATCATATGTTAATAAATTATATTAATAACACTGGGGAACAAAACAAATTTTTTTTTGCGGCAATTAGTTTCTTAGTGAAATTATGTACACTTGTGTAGTGCAATACTCAGTGTGTAGTTATTTTGTTTGAATTGACTCCCGTTCTCATGATAAACCGTTAATGCAGTCTGAGAACATTTCCATTATCGCATTTTGTTAATAGGTATATATACAGCTAAAGTACCAGTTGGTTTATTTATTTGTTTAGTTGTTTTTAATTATTGCCGAAAAAATGAGGTCTTCACGCAAGTCTTGTGTTAACAATCCAAACAATTTTTGCTACATATGTGGTAAATATTGTCACTAAAAGCAGCAAAGAAATATTAATGACTTTGTGAAACAAGCATACCAAGCATATTTTGGAGAACAACTTGCACAACAGGATAAAAATTGGGTGCCACATAAAGTTTGTAAAAATTGTATGGAGTCACTTCGGTACTGGAGCCAAGGAGGACGCAAAGGGCTTCAATTTGGAGTGCCAATGAAATGGAGTGAGCCAACAAACCACCATGATGATTCCTACTTTTGTGCCGTGAATGTGAAATGTATGAACTGATACAAAAAACGTTCTTGGATTTATCCATGTATTCAATTGGCTAAGCCACAGACATTGCACAGTGAAAATTTGCCAGTGCCAATATTTAGTGCTTTGTCCAACATTTCCTCTGATGATGTGGAAATGTTAGACACTGAGTGTGAAAGCAGAAGCCCAAGAGAATCTGTAGAATGGAGTCCTGCCGTTCAGGGTTTTTCTCAAGAAGAACTTAATGACTCAATTCGAGACTTAGGTTTATCGAAGAAATCAGCTGAGCTTCTTGCATCATGACTTAAAGAAAAAGATTGCCTGCAGCCTGACGTAACAGTAACATCTTATAGGACCAGAGAAAAACAAATTCTTCCGTTTTTTACTCAAGAGAATGACCTCGTATACTGCAGCAATATTTCTGGGCTTTGCAATAAAATGGGTCATCCAAATTATTGGCCAGAAGATTGGCGACTCTTCATAGACAGCTCAAAAAGAAGTTTGAAATGTGTGTTACTGCATAACGGGAACAGGTTAGCTTCGATCCCGATAGGTCATTCAACGAAACTAAAGGAAGAATACCAAAATATTAAAATTGTTTTGGAGAAAATTTTGTATGCTGAACATCAGTGGTCAGTATGCGTTGATTTAAAAATGGTTAATTTTTTATTAGGTCAACAAGGTGGATATACTAAATACCCCTGCTTTCTTTATCTATGGGACAGTCGCGCAAAAGAGGAACACTGGAGCAGAAAGGATTGGCCCTCGAGAGAAAATATGAGCCCGGGAAAAGAAAATATCATTCGTGAACCATTGACAGGTCGAGAAAAAATCATTCTGCCACCATTACATATTAAGCTTGGGATTATGAAACAGTTTGTTAACGCTTTGGATAAGGATGGTAATTGTTTCAAATATATTTGTGAAGCATTTCCAGGCCTCAGTATGGAAAAATTGAGAGCAGGTATCTTTGATGGGCCACAGATCCGCACTCTTATAAAGGATAACGGTTTCAAAAATCACATGACCCAAATTGAATTGAAAGCATGGACAGGCTTTGTAGCAGTCATCAAAAACTTTTTGGGAAATCACAAAGCAGCAGGATACTCAATTATAGTCGCTAACATGCTCAGGAATTTTGAAAAACTGGGGGCTAATATGAGTATAAAAATGCATTTTTTGTTTAGCCATTTAGACAGATTTCCTCACAACCTGAGTGACTACAGCGAAGAACAAGGAGAACGGTTCCACCAGGACATTAAGGTAATATAGGAAAGATATCAAGGCCGGTGGGATCACCATATGATGGCGCACTACTGCTGGACCTTACAAAGGGACTGTGCTGACCGAATATACAAAAGGAAATCATATAAAACACGTTTTTCTTAATTTTTTTTTTATTTTATTTTAATATGATTAGTTTTATTTCATTCATCATTTATAACACTGTTGCCATTCGAAAATAAATCTTTCACAATGTATTTAATATTTTTATTTTATTTTATTTTCGTTATATGAAAGTTGCATTTATCTTAAAAACTAGAGTCAATTCGGCGAATCTGTTATTATTTTCGTATTCAGTAGACCCGGATTACCCAAGATTAACTCCGAAACCTCATGCCGCAAAATCATTGTTCCCCTGTGTAATAATAATTTTATGGAAATCGATGAAGCGGTTTTGATTAGTAGTTACACTATGACATGACTAAGTTTCATCCAAATCCATTCAGTTGTTAAAGCGTGATTGAGTAACAAACACATCTAAACATCCAAACTTTTGCATTTATATAGTAGTAGGGAAGTAGGGATTAAAACATGCATAATTCAAGACGAGAAATCAGTCTATTATTTCTGCTATATGAAAATGACATAATAACCATAAACGCCACATGTTATTTTCACACCTTCACTTTTCTTACCCAGGAAGAACCTGTGTTGACTTCAGAGCAATTTAACAGCGATCCCAGAATTCTCATTAAATACGTCAGACTGAGTTTGGAACGAAACGAGGGGAAAAGTGAGAACGGCAGTAACTTTCAGTTTCTTTATTTAACAGACTTTGCCAGAGTCTTAGCGGTTTCTTTGCTATACACAGATCGTAGCAATAGGCATTCAGCAATTTGTCAGAAGCTGCAAGAGCCCCCGAACTCACGTGTACACGGACTACAAGGGTATTTATCTTTTGCGTGAATAAGCACGTGTACTTTGGACCGTGTATCAATTACACTTGCCTACGATTTACCGGTGTACGAGGGCAAGGTGAAAAGTTCTCGGCCTGACAATGAAAGACTGCGGTTTTCAGTTAAAAAATGATTTTATTTTTCTACATAATCTTCCTTGACTTCAACACACTTAGTCCAGCGTTTCTCCAACATCAGTATTCCTTCTCGGAAGTGAGAGTCTGGAAGGCTGTGAAAATATTCATCTACGGCCCTCTTAACTTCTGCATTGGATACGAAGCGCTTCCCAGAAACAAATTTCTTCAAGTTTGGGAACAGATGGAAGTCTGATGGTGCCAAATCAGGTGAATAGGGGGGATGGCCGAGCAAATCGTACCCCAAATCCCAAAGTTTTCCCATCGCCAAAGCACACTTGTGTACAGGTGTATTATCCTGGTGAAAGATGATTTTTTTCTTCTTCAAGCCAGGCCTCTTCTCCCGAATTTTGGCATCCAGCTGGTCAAGAATGTTGGAGTAATATTCGTCTGTAATTGTTCTGCCTTTCACAAGATAATCAATTAGCAGGATCCCTTTCGCATACCAAAACACACTGGCCATGACCTTTCCGGCAGATGTGATCAACTTCGCTTTCTTTAGCGCTGAACCACCGGCTACCGCCCACTCCTTCGACTTTTGTTTCGTTTCTGGCGTGTAGTGGTGGACCCATGTCTTATCCATGGTGACAAATCGCCGCACGAAATCGGTCGGATCCCTATTGAATCGTTCCAAATATTGCCGCGATCGTTTGCGCATTTGCTTTTGATCGGCATTCAGCAAATGCGGCACCCATCTTGCGCTGAGCTTTCGCATCCCTAAGTTTTTGTGCAAGATATTTCGCACCCTGTGTGGTTGCGGTTTTTGGCCGTCGTTCACGTGGGTCATCTTCGAGAACATGCGACCACGTTTAAATTCAGCTGCCCACTTTTTAACAGTTGACATGGAAGGAGCAGAGTCCCCGTAAACTTTTGTCAATTTTGGATGAATTTTCTTAGGGGTTCACTCATCCAAAACCAAGAATTTTATGAATTTTTGTGTAAACGAACTACTCGAGAGAAAAAGTTGAAACTTGTCATACAAACTAATGAGAAGTGCACCCAGGCAGGAAACATAAATTTTTGCTGATTAGAACGCTATCTCTGCGTCAGGCCAAGAACTTTTCACCTTGCCCTCGTATTTATTTCACGGCTCGATCTGGCCTTTTGTTTTTTTACTGTGTATTCAAAATGAAATAAAAAATCAATTTATTCATGGAAATTTGATTACATTAAATTTTGCAATATACATTTTATGAATAAAAAGAAATTCTTCCACGTAAAAAAGTCCATGTATTCCGATTCGATTTCCCCCGGAATATTCCCTCATCAATTTGCTGGAGCAATCAAAAACAAAAGCAGCAATTCATGAATAGCGTTAGCCTTTTTTTTTGTCAATTGTGTGGTTTTTCAAGCGAAAGTGAATATAAAGACGTCACGGGCTTAATGTGCACCAACCGCAAAGGACGTTCCATTTTAAAAGAAAAAAGTTTGATTGCTTTTATTTAAAAATACTAAAATAAACATTTACTTATTTGAATTAAGTCTAACTTAACTATTTCTAAAACTGCCTGAAAATAGAAAATACTAAAATGGCACTGGCTATTTCAAGGAATACAGAATTTCCTTTTTGGATAGGATACATAGATACATGTGTTGAATGAGTAAATCAGTGAAATGTTTACCGAATAAAATAGGTCACGATAGATGATCCGATGGTCGAGGGTTCACTTATCGTCTTCTGATAGCGAAATGAAGCGATATTGAACCTTCCAAAGAACCATCCCAACTGAAAGTGCACATGAGGAGTACCATATATACCAACCATTCTGAAAACATAATCTCGCCCAGGGGTGGAGTTACAGCCATAAATACAGCCATTGCAATAACGTCACAGCTCCTTGGCTCACCATGTACTTGCAGCGCCTGTGATAACTTCGAAGGGTTGGACTTGTCTATTTAACTTCTGGTTATGAATCTTTATTAATTTTGATCTCATCGGTCTTACTCACCGGCTAGCAATGTAAATCTAGACAATAAATTTTATTATTTTTTGCTTTAAAGCAGATAAATTAAATAATCTCCTAAATATTAGCTGTGATTACAACCAAAAATCCGCGAATGACAGCTGTCAAGATATTCGAACATAATTTCGAAAACCATTTTTAGATTCCGCGGGAAAGAAATTCCGATGGAAATTCACGATAGGCGGAATAATTTTGAGGAAACAAAAAAATTCCGGGGGAACTTTTTTTCCCTCGGAATTGCCGATAACTCTGATTATATACATATTTGTTAGATACTTTTTATTAAAGTAAAATTAAAGAAATGGACACTGTGAGGAAAGAACACAATTTTTATCTCTCATGGGTCTCAGGATGCCGCTCGCCTATTTTCTGTCTCGTCTCTGTGGGTTTTCCTTTGCGAGTCATCTGTCAGCTCTCGTATGTGTAATGTGTATCTGTCGGTTCTGTCCGTTTGTAATGTATCTGTCAGTTCTGTCCGTTTGTAATGTATCTGTCAGTTGGGAAAAAATTCATCAGGAAAAAGTTAAATATCGCGATTGCGTTGAAAATTCTCCTGAATTGTCATTTATGATAGGTACCTATTTTTTTTCCGCGGAATTATTTCCTCTTTTTTGAAGATACCTAATTTTTGTTCGGCGAAAAATTTATTAACGATAACCCTGATTACCATTCACGAGGCATTAAAACAATCGAAGACGAAATCAAAAACTACGCGAGAAAGCATAAAAGTCGACTAGAAAGTCACGTTAATATTACAGTCCTCCAAGTTTTGGATGAAAGAAGTTTATTACGCCGTCTACGAAGAACCAAACCTTTAGTCTTAGCGCGTTAAGTAACCGCGTCTAAACTGCGGAGCTAGCAGGAACTTCTAATGGGAAGGCACCTGCAAAACGTACTTATTTCGTGAAATGAAAACTACTTGATAATTCGAATACTTAGTTGTAGGAAAAATAAAAAACAAGTCTGTTTTGAAGGGAGGTTTTTTAGTGGGTAAGAATCCCACACTACTATGAGCACGCGCTGTCGATCCTCATAGTGCCTTGTTGAATATTTTCACCTACCCTCAAAAAAAAAATAAAAATTCACGAGTCGAACTGAGATCCTGGCGAATTTGATTAAGGGCCGGTGCATCTGATTACCTATGTATAAGGTTTGCGTGCTGAAATGTCCTTATTCGTCTGTATTAGGCGAATAATAAATGTTCAACAGCAGACTTGGCAAACAATTCACAGCTCGTTACTTTTACCAGTCACTTTAGCAGCGAACAATTCATCCGATAATGTAACTTGCGCACTATGTTCGACTGTTGAATAAAAATCCGTCCCTGGTTAACTTCTTATACAAACCTCTGTTGCAGCGTAACCGTAGATACATATTTTTCTAAAATTTCCAATAAAATAAGAACAATTCAAACAATGATATTTTAAAATATAATTCTTTATTTTCTCATCGATTTGTTTCGTTTTGCTTTTGTTTCCCTTTTTAAATATTATCATTTAAATAAAATTAATAATTAAATGTTTGTTTTTCTTTTTTGTTTTAACGAAGTGGAAAATGAAAACTGTGAAATGTTGTTTTAATTTTATTTTTGTTTGTTTAAAATGCAGCACATACCTAAAGTATATAATTTTCAATTATTTTCTTTGTTTAACAATTATATTCACTCCATCCTTGTCCTCCTACATGCATTATAAATTATATCATCATAATTAGCGTGACTCTATTCAGTAACAAATAATATTTTCATTTTTATTTTTATTTTATTTTTTATTTATTTCATTTACAAAAAGAAGGAAATGGTTTCTCTTGTTTATACGTATAAAAATTAACAGAAACGATTTATTTTTATTTTATTTTGTTTTTTATTTATATAGAATCACTTGTAAACATATTTTTTTTTTTTTTTTGAAAACAGAAAATAAAATAATTAAAATGAAAAACCATTACAATATACGTCTCACAGAATTAAGTTCTGGTTTCTCCATTTTGTTTTAAGATTTTATTTATAACAGTTATATGGATTTTCTTTATTTATATCTCTTTTTTTTAATCCGATGTATTTTTTTTTTTTTTTTTAACACAGTAACATATTATAGACTTTTTTTGTATTTTTTTTTTTTTTGTTTGTATTTTTTTTTACATAATGTTGTTCGTTCGTCTCAGACAATTTTGCTTTTATTTCATAATATTTTGGTTGTATCAATATTTGGATTCAGTTAAGGGCATCATCTGATCAACATGTTGATCGTTGAAACAGAACCGATCGTGTGTTTCTTTTTCTTTTTGAATTTATCTGTTATTGACTTTTAAGAGTGAAGTTTTTGTTTTGTTTTGTTTTGTTTTTTTTTTTTTTTTAATTAATTATTAATTTTATTATATTAATTTTCCTTTGCTTTTGTAACTCCTAGTGTTATATATTCCTTAATTTAGCTGTATTTGACTTGTTCAACGAAGAATCCTATACCCAGCAGGTGAATAGAACAAACTTCAGAAAAAAGAGTTTGAAAGATATTTTCTGCTGCCATGGTAGTGTGTTAAATCATTCCCACTCTGTGGTACCGGGCGGTTTTGAAGTTAGGTCGTAGAGAACCCTTGAGATACCATCCAATTTGGAAATTTCACGCACGATATTTTCCAGCACCTTCAAATAAGGGGATAATTAAAGATTTTATTTTCAAACAAATAAAAAATATTTATTAAAGGATGCCTCCTTAAGAGGTCTAATAATAGTAAACTAAAAAAAAATCTGACATTCAACGGACTTATAATAAGAGATTTAAAGGCAAAGTATAATGGTGGGTGGCAATGGTGTGGTGGTAACGTCGTCAATTGCCACGCTAATTTATTTCTCATGAAATATATAAAGTCAGTCCGATCAGTTGCGAAAGCATGTGGCATAACACTGGCAGTAGCTTGGTAATATGGCTGGAAAAATGTTTCGCTCTGTTGATGATGATTTGCCTATGATATCGATCATCGAACACAAAAATACTGTGAATCAGAAGCAAGGACAAAAAATAACAAAAATCTCCCAGTTTTCTGGACGCCACCCCCGGAGTTTCTCTGAAGCAGTAAGTAATTGTGATTTTATTGGACAATAAGAAACAAATAATTACAGAATTCATAAAATTCACAAAATACAGCATTGGCATTTGCCGTCAGTCACACAGTGGTTAGTGTGTCGGATCACTACGCATGAGGTTCCAAGTTCGAATCCCAGAAAACACCAACAAGTTTTTTTCACGGTCCCACCTCTCGCGAGCGTCTGACAAACATCCGAGAGTATTGTTGTCATGAAAAAGCTTCTCAAATCGCCGTTCGGAGTCGGCATTAAACGGTAGGTCCCTTCCATTCGTGTGAAAAAATATAACGCACACAACATGAGTGGTTGCGAGAAGCTAGGCCCTGGCACTTTAAAGAGCTGTTGCGCCAAATATTTGTTTTGTATTTGCCGTCAGCCGGATAGAAGAGATTTACAATTCATAGCAGGGTATTATTGAAAATGTGATAAATAGTTCGTTTTACTTTTTTTAATGCATGTACAAATGTGATTTAAAATGATTCATCTTTTATTTGCTGTCGATATTTCAATGATAACTTTAAGTAGCTAAACAGTGTATTCCAATTTCGGCCATTTAGGATTGAAATGATTTCGCTTGTTGATAAACTATGTTTTCCCCAATGTGCTCTTCTAATCTCCCTCAGTATTGGACATATTCCGACTAGGTGATGTATGTACGTCTTGCACAATAGCTCGTAGATTGCACAAAGAACATTCTGCCTCCTCGTTCCGGATGGTTATATGCGGCCTGTAATTTAACTGCAAAAGCTCCCCTCTGGTCTTGAATATCATCGATATTGTGTATATGGTGTTTTGATCGTGAAAGTAATTTTTTCCACCTAGGTCGTATTGTAGCGTACAATACGAATGTCTAGTTAGGCTTTGCTGAGCTTTTACTCTAAACGCGGCACGGGTGGATAAATCAATCTTCGCTAGCAGTTCCTTTAAAGTCGCTTTCCATGTTGTTTCATTGTAGGGTGTTAGTTCGACGTCATGTTCGTTGCACAATCTAGACCATTCAATGAAAAATTGTAGTTTACGGCGTATATGATGCATTGCGACGATATGTGGCAGACGTTGGCTCGGAAGAGACATTACGTTTACAATGTACAAAAAATACAGTCGTAGTGTATAGATATACTACCTTGATCAAAAAGTTCCCGGAATAAAAACCGTGTGGCGCTCCCATCGTTCCGATTTGAGTTCTGTTTTCTTTGTTAAGTTGGTACATCTGTTGTTAATATTCCTTCTAAATCTTAGCGTCATAGCTTGACATTTGCAAAAGTTACGTAGCCAAGAGTACATCTATCTCTGTGTGTGTTGGCGATTTTTTACAATTTTAGAAATGGATTTAAATTTGCAACAACGAACTTGTATTAAATTTTGCGTAAAAAACGGATTTAATGGTGCGCGAACGTTGGAAATGTTGGAAAAGTGTTTCGGCAACGATTCTCTAAAGAAAACGGTCGTTTACCAGTGGCACGAGCGGTTCAAAAGTGGTCGTGCGTCAATCGAAGATGATGAACGCAGTGGCAGACCATCGACATCGAAAACCGACGAAAACATTGATAAAGTAAAAGAAATGTTGGTCAATAACCGCAAATTAACCATCACAGAGATAGCGGAGGACTTGAACATTGCCTATGGATCCGTCCAAGACATTTTGGTTAATGATTTGGGTCTCCGTCGTGTAGCAGCAAAGTTGGTGCCAATAAACCTCAATTTCATGCAAAAAAGAGGCCGTGTTGACGTCGCAAAAGACATGATTTTTTGACGAGAAATGCAACAAATACCATCCAACAGCCACCGAATTCACCTGATTTGGCTCCCTGTAACTTCTTTCTGTTCAATCGAGTTAAAAAAAACCATTACGGGGAACGCGTTTCAGCAGCCGAGAGGAAGTAATGGAAAAATCGCAGGAAGCACTGATGGACATACCGAAAACCGTATATAAAAAATGTTTCGAAGATTGGATCAAGCGCTGTCATAAGTGTGTTGCAGTCGATGGGGATTGCTTTGAAGGGGACAATATAGATTTGGATGAATGAACTTGTATTTTTAATTTTCTGAATAAATTCCGGGAACTTTTTGATCAAGGTGGTATAATGGGGGCAGTCCGGTTTCCAGGTGGAGCATATAGTTTGGGGTGTTTTCCGGCAATCTAAATATTTTTTTAATGAAGTACCTCAACAACTTTTCAACTTCTTCATATTGGTAGATGCCTTACACTTGGGCTGCATAGCACATGATCGACCTCGCTACTGCTTCAAAGATTTTATATTTTGTGCTTAAAGCAATATTTTTTTTACAGAGTATGCCTCTCCAACTACAGTTGATTGCTCTTTTTGCCTCTTTTAATTTTTCTTGTAGGTGTTTTCTGAAAGTCAGTCCCGGTGTTACTATAACCCCGAGGTGTACTCCTTTACATTATCTAATTCTTCGCTTTGCCAAGTCCATCTTTCATTCCTTGCGAATCGCCCAAAGCCATTCCGAAAGACCATCATTTTTGATTTATTTGTGTTCACTTGTAAATCCCACAAACTGCAGTATTGTTCTAGTTTGTTGACTATGTTTTGCATCATGATTGGAGCTTCCGATAGAATGACTATGTCATCCGCGTACATAAGGAGTTCTCTGAAGCATAAACAACTGAACTTTAAACCACTACACCAAATCTCTCCCTCGCTCTTTCTCTCACTCTCTCTATTTATCCTTTCCAACGCTCGCACTGTATGTAAACATTTTAAGGGTATTCATAACGCCTTGAGTGCGCGCAAATTATATAAAAACAAAAAGACGTGAATCTAAATCTAAGTAAACACAAGCTGACTAAAGCTCAACGCACAACTCAAGCCGTGTAACTGGGTGTGTGTCACCACAGTCAACCTTACTTGCACCGAAAATGCCTCAAGTACTAATTTGAAGATCGTAAATCATAAAAATGGCACCCTACATAGGGTGTGACATTTTGTCATAGTCAGCATTATGACACAGGAACGGGTTAATAATATCACTGCAGCGCTCCCCAACAGCGGTTGTCGTAAAAGACGACTAAAGCGACAAATAGGCAATTTGATGCTCGGGTTAGAATTATACGGATTCCAGGGGCTAGCAAAGTAATAAAACAGATTGGGCGAAATTTAAGGATCGCGAGTTGGGACGTTGAAAGCATTGACATACTATATATGGACTGCTAGTAGCCAAATTCGCGTTGATTCCAACGCTACTGGTTCGGAGCAAAAAAAAATGGAAACTCACACTTGTTTGAGATTTCGTTGGATGCAGTTGGGTGTGCAAAGACAGTGTTTTCATTGAGATATTACTTAAATTCAAGATGGTTGACAATTGAATTGCACATTTTTCCGCACCGGACCAAGAGGGCTAGTTATGTTGGCGTCATTTTTTGGGCAGAGATTGTATGGAACTGACATTTCACTAGCAGTCCATATATAGTATGTCAGTGGTTGAAAGTATGACCGGTCGAAGTTACGAACTTGAAGAGATGATGTGTAGAAGGCAAGTAGACGTCTTGTGTGCTCAAGAAACGATATAGCAAAACACCATAAATCGGTCGCGTTTCTTGGACGCTAGGACAAAACCTTACAAAATGTTCTACTACTGAACCGAACAGGGTAAAAACGGAATCGGTATCATGCTTGTGGTAAAGTTACTTGGCAGCGTCTTGACCATTTCGAAATCTAGTGATCGTTTGATATGTATCTCTCAAACTGATGATGCAAGGAGAGTGGAATATTGTCAGTGCATACTCGTATGCGCCCATTTGCATTTTTGTGAGATCTTATAAGGAACATCCCAAAGGAACTCTTCTTGTTTGTTGGAGATATGAATGGATATGTTGGGAAGTCAAACGAAGACTGGAAAACGGCCATGGAGGACAGGGACATCCCTGGTGAATACATCCTAAACATGTGCAGACCACGCGATTTTAGCGTTTAAATACCATGTTCATCAAACAAAGCCGGCATCTGATCACTTACAGCAGTGGTGGAAACGAAATTCAGATTGACTACCATTTGGTAGCCAGTTTCATGACGCCTCAGACAAAAAATTCCAGAGGCGGTCGCTCAGCAACACCGTTTCCTGCTAAGAGAAGCTTTTATGGAGACAGTGAAGAGAAGGAAACAAATAAGGCCCTCTGAGAAAATTAACTGGCACAATGCGGACAAAAAAAAAAAAGGTGAGGCTTTTGTTTTCGCGATGAAAAATTACTGCTTTCACACCATCAACGGAGCTGAGCATGAAGAGTGCAGAGCACAAAATATGTGGGATCCATAAAGCGAACTTGTTTAGAGAAGGACGAATCACTGCTAGGAGGTTCAATAGGCCATCACCAACATACCACAGAAACATGGTAGTGGAGTGATGAAACTAAAGACGTAATGAGAAGTGGCTTTCAAAGCTTGGTCAAAAATCCCGCCTCGAAGAGGAATATAGACATTGCAAGAGATAAGCGAAGGAGAAGTGCTCCCAGCTCCAAACAGAGAATACGGATAGCCTGTATCGGGAACTGCAGGAAATATCTCCGCCCGTTACTGATACAAACCAAGATTTGCGCCGGCACAATATGAAAAAGGGCGCAACCATCCTTAAAATAACCGCCCAAAGAAGGAGGAATGCTCAGGGTATTCGTTCGTTAAAGTTAATTAACAATGCTCATGGCTAGCTTCTTGTCGATGACGATAAAATTCTACAGAGGTGGCGACTTTAAAAAAGCGTTCGGCAGACAAGATCTAATATGGGTGACACTAAGAAAACCATGGGTTCCATTCCATGTATAGATGATCATGGAAATGTACGAAGGAGCTAAGACAAGAGTAAGATGCCCCGCATTAGTAACCGAAGAGTTCTCAATCAAACTCGGGGTGCACTACGGAAGTTTTTAGTCTTTTGCTCTTTATTGCAGTCCTTGACTACCTGTTTAAAGAAAGGTAAAGTAGTAGACCCCAAAGTACACCAGTTATTCTTTGCTGACGATGGAGCCATCATAAGTGAGGATTCTACGTCCCTGCAACGAGCACTTGTCGTATGAGTGGACGTTTTAAAGGGAAATGGATATCGCATCAGTCCAAAAAAGACCGAGTACTTGTGCTGCCCGTGGGCGCCGTGGCGTAAGTGGTTAGTGTGTCGGATCACTGCGCGTGAGGTTCCAAGTTCGAATCCCAGAAAACACCAACAAGTTTTTCCACGGTCCCACCTCTCACGAGCGTCTGACAAACATCCGAGAGTATTGTTGTCTCGAAGGAGTTTCTCAAAACAAGTTGCCCTTCGGATACGGCACTAAACTATAGGTCCCTTCCATTCGTGTGAAACATATAACGCACACAACATAAGTGGTTGCTAGGAACTAGGCCCTGGCACTTATAGAGCTGTTGCGCCAAATATTATTATATTATTACTATTACTTGTGTTACCCGTTCTCTGACCCACTCAGGCCTATTGTACAAAACGTATGACGGCAAATTAACGGCAGCTGAGATGAAGATGCATTGCATGACAGCAGGAGTAACAAAGCTTGATCGAATAAGAAGTTCGAAGATGCGTGAAAGCCTTCACGTCAAAGAAATAATTTCACGAAAAGTAGAGCGCGAGCGGCTCAACTGGTATTGCCGTATTCAAAAAAGAGATCATTTGAATCCAGTTAAAAAGGCAATATCAGTGAACGCTCCAAAGACTTTGCAAAAGAACGGCAGGCCTATAAACTTCTGGATCACACCAATTCCACGACAGCAGCATTTGGGTTGGCCTCAGTAACGAAGTGAACCAAAATCGGGAGGCCTGCCGATATTTTCTCAGCTCAAACAGGCGAACCCCACAAGCGGATCAGTACAAAGGCAGTGAAGTGGGAAGGTTATGATCCCTCCCTATTTGATACTTTTATAACGCCTAGGTCAAAACTTAATTTGAATCGTAAGCGAAAATAATTAAATTAAAACTCACATGAATTGGCAGTTGAACAGAACCTGGAACGGCTGGCACACCAGTCATAAAGTCATTTGTTATAAAAGGCCGTAAAACAATCGATCTACAGCACGATGGTGTACGGTTGGCTGGATCTCTATCAAAATGGAGCGGAATTAATACAACAGGCATCTGTGAGATTTTTCTATTTAATCCAGCTTGTTGGATGATCTGTACAAAATAAAAAATTAAAAATTACAATATGATCTTGAATGCTAGAACTATAACTTACCTCAGTGGCAATCGCATCGGCCTGTCGCAATTGCTTCACCACATAACGATTAAGATTCGTATGCGTTATATCTGTAAACTGATACTGAACTTGTCCACCGAATATGTAACAAACTCGATTGATATTATGTAAGATGCGTGGGATAAGTTTGGCCAAAAACATTATATCGCTCCAATTTGGATCGGTGTCACTAGAAAGGCCTAACACATAGCTATAACTCCTTTTGTCGCCTTTAAACAAAACAAAAAAAATCGTTACATCGTTACAGACTGTCGCAAGAGACCTATTTTTACCTTGAACTCCAACTGATCGGATCGGCAAGACGGTCGCTTGTATTTGGGAATTTGATGAAATTCGTAAGAGTTCTCTTCGTTCATCTTCTGATGTTGAGCCGGTTACTCGATTTATTAAAGCGTGATTCTTTTCTAATTTATTTTTGTAGTCTACTATCACTCGTGCTATAACCTTGTAAGCGATAAATATGTAAGTCTGAATTAGATTTGTATACTTTGGGAATGTCGTTAAGTTTTCATTTACCTGTGTTTCGGAGAAATCCTTTTCAATATACGGTTCGTCAGCACATAGAATTCTTATGGCTAATCCAGGACCAGGGAATGGATGTCTTTCGACCATAGGTGCTGGTAGTCCTAGATTATAGCCCAGTGTTCTCACTTCATCCTTATGGAAATCACTAAGTGGTTCAACGACTCGACCAGCATTTCTTAGCTCTCTATAAAAATAAAAAAAAAAACGAAAGAACCATTAACATTGTCTTTTTTAGCATTTCTCCGTCATGGTTTCTGTAGTTGAAGTCATGAATAATGAGAAAGAAAACCTAAGATGCATACGGTATTGATAGGCTAAATCTGGATGGTGACCAATTTTCCAATTCGCTGCATCGATATCAAAACACCTACAGTCAAACTTAAACAATGTCCCTGGTTCTTATAGTTCAACTCTTAAAAATTGTGAGAGATGACTTGGTACACTGATTGCTGATAAAATATTGAGCGTCCATATTAAACACTCAAGCGCCTAAAGACATTCGTTGGATGGACAGATTCTTTCATATTTTTGCGAAATATAGTACCTTATCATAATCGGCAGGGTGAAACGAACAACTACTGACGTGTTGCTTGATATCGAATTAGTTTAGATAAGATGAAACTGTTAAGTGTATATGTGCAACAATAAAACGACGCATATGCTGCAGTCTCTTGACCACGTATTGACTAAATATTATGGTGAGGATATGTCACACAAATAAAGAATTTTAGCTATCTTTCTCAGTTCTGCCAATAATTCTGCAAATGACTTCACTGTGTAAATAAATAAAGAACCACTCACGTCACCAGCTTTTTATTTAGACTAAGAAGCCAGCTGGGTGGCAAGATCTTATTGAAAAAACGTCGCTATATATAGCATTTTAAATTCTTTTTTTTTTCTTTTTGCAATATAAGTTCGTGCTATTGCAATTTAAATTGTTTTTTTTTTTACAATTTGAATTCATCTTCGGTTTTAACATTAAGATGTATTACCAAACAGCTTTGTATAGCATGCAGGTGTTATGAGTTAAGTAAACACACAATAATAATTAAATGATTCTCACTTATTTAAGTAAATTACACCTACTCTAAGCCCATTAAGCCCATGCGAATACACCCATTTGCAAAGTTCAGCAAATCTCCCACGGTACATCCGTGCTTCTCCGAACTCCGTCTGAGTGATTTGAGTTGCAAGTGTATTTGAAACTTGTGTGGGAGAACACTGATAAGGCAGCTATGACCAAGTGGTGGATGAGATAAATGAAAATTTTAAGAAGATGAGTGGTAGTGCGGTCGTTGAAGAATAAAGTGGTTGTCAAAAGAAGTTGTTGTTTAATTTTATAAATAGATTCAATATAAAAATAAGAAGTCCTAACTCGCGCTCAAGGGCTTACTACTAGGCTAATATTAAAAAGACACAGTTCAGGCGGTAGGAATATTAGGAGATAAGAGGAGGCGCCGATGTACATTGGTTTTAAGTGTTTGTAGGTTATAATGATTATAACCTCGTCGAAATAGGAAGAAGTTTGTAGGTTATAATGAGAGAGAAAAATAGAGCTTGGCAAATCATTCCACAGAGTCTTCGAATCTAACCAGGAGGGACGACGCAGTAGAGGATCTTACCGCCGTAGGTGTCGCGCCCAAGTTCAAGGGGACCTCGACCAACTTGGAGTGCGCAACTGGAAGCAATTAGCTAAAGACCAAGCTAAATGGAGAAGCTTGTTGGTTGAGGCCCATGTTCACCCCCAACTGTAGCGCCACCTAAGTAAGTAAGTAAATCATTCCAAACCCGTGTTGTACGGCTCAGGAATGAATCTCTGTATTTTACAGTACGTCTGAAAATAGACTTGAGGGTGAACTGATGGGTATTTTGGGTATGTGGCTATTTCGCTGGAGCACTGTTTGTGGAAAAAGCGATAAAACAAGAAGAGACAAGGAACATTTCTTCGGTGTTCAAGCAAGCCTATTAACTGCGCAATGCTTTTGTCCCCTATTCGTTTTTACGCACGGTTTGGAATCCGATCCAGTAGGTGCAAAGTGGTTTTAGGTGCACCGATCCAGACATGGCCGTTATATTCGAGGGTGATATTCGGGCCGGATGTATGCCTTATATATTGTAACCAGATCAGAAGGGATAAAATATTTCTTGCATCGTTTACATTTATGAGAGTTAAAAGCTTTTCCAGATTTCACCGCAAGGAGGTGGAAGATTGACATGGGGCTTTAGTTAACAGGTACCAGGCCATTTGTAAGCAAACGTTAGAATGGTTTACATAGCGAAGAATGAATGTGTTAGAACAATATGTACGAGTATTCTTTTCTTGCAAATAACCTGGTACCTGCTAACCAACACCCCATAAAATAAGTGAAATAAATATTTAGCCCAACAGCTCTTTAAGTGCATGTGCTTTTCGCAACCACTCGTGTTGCGTGCGTTATATTTTGTTCACACGAATGGAAGGGACCAACAGTTAAGTATCGTATCCGAAGGGCAATTTGTTTTAAGAAGCTTTCTCGTGACAACTACAGTCTGATGTTTGTCAGACGTTCGCGAGAGATGGGACCGTGAAAAAACTTGTTGGTATTTTTTGGGATTCCAACATGAAACCTCACGCGCAGTGGTCCGACACACTAACCACTTGCGACACGGCGCTCACAACCAGCACAACCCACAACCAACACCCCAACACAGTTCAAAATCAATCTACCACCTTCTGAGAAGCTTTCAAAGTGAACAGAAATTTTCACATCATCATTCATGTCATGGAATAAAATAGTTTCTATCAGCTAATCTGATTGTCAACGGCTTTTCATGATGAAATCTTCTAACCTATAATAAGGTTATATGATGTGAATAAAAATAAGCAAATTCTTCTACTAAATCGGCATGAATAAACAGGAAAACTTAAATTTAGTGATGCAACACGGTGTCTCTAAGAGCCATATGTTTATATGTCATACATCTGTCAGACAATATCCAAGCAGCTCCCATATTTGAATGGGTGTGCATTTTATGTCTGAATATTTCATTAAAGATTGAGCCGTATAACAGACAACTACGGCGTCCTTTTGCATTCAAAGTTTAGAGCAACTACAAAACAAAGAAGAACAAAAAAAACATTGATTTTGAGTGAATCTTTGTTTTCCACTCGGCCATGGCTTAATTTTGTTCAAAATGACACCTCATGCCCAAATTCATGGCAGAAATGGATGGCAAGCGATAAATGCAAACATACATGTCAGGCCATGCAAACATGGAGACATAATGCTGTCTTCATGACACATTTTTAAGACATGTTATACGAGTATGTCCAAACATGTACATATGTTATTATGGCTTTGACATTCACTTAGGATTGGGGCTCAACTCAATTCCGTACAAAATTTTAAACGAATGTCAAAGTGTACTCGTATATGGAGTAAATGCACTATCCCTTGTGAATGTTTCCAAGATTCCAGACTGCACATTTATTTTTCTGTGGATGACCTCGTGAAGGTCAGCCCAAATCTTCGACCGACAACGTAAATATTGCACTCGTGGAAGCAAAAATTGACGAAGATCCAAGAACGAATCAGGAAATAATAGGTTTCATTTCCTATATTTGAAACATAAAGCTCAGCCATGAACAAAATTTAGTTCGCATTTAACGTTGAACAGTTGTTCACAGTACTTCCCTTGATAGACTGTCTATTTTTGGGTTTAAAAAGATATCCAAATAAGAATTTCAAAAGCTTGCAATTTTAGCGTTGATAGTGGAAACATGAAATCATTTCTAAATTCAGAAAAACTGAGGCTATCTTGGTTCTCTGCAAACTATTTGAAGTTGAGATCTGCGCTAGTTACGAAATAATCCACCTTCACAGATCTTACGAGCAGGAGGATCCATCATCAGTAGGCATTGTAGGACTTTTAACAAACCTTATACTGGTAATAATTACACGGTCCATAGGGACAGTACGTTGTGTTGTTGTTGTTGTTGTTGTTGTTGTTGTAGCAGCTGTGTAGCTGAGGTTAACGATCATTGGTTGAGGTATTGTCCTCGAGTCGCTCCGGTACGTAGAACCGATCGTCGTGAGAGCTCGTTGGTGCAGTGGTTGGAAAAACTTCGATGGTATTTTTTTTTTCGTTTTTATAATCGGGTGGCTGATGATTGCTGTTCCTCGCTGGGGCTTGAGCTTACACACATCGGATAACGAGCAAACACTCTATCCACTGCACCATTGCCACCCATCCAGGAAATAAGTAATAGGTGATGAACTGCGCTTAATTGCCATGACTTGTCACGAATAATATTAGGTCACCACTGGAAGTACTCAAAGAAATCTGCTCGATAAGTTCCACAAATTTTGAATAAAGTCCAAAACAAGGCACGCGTTTCTTTTGGTCAATATTTTTTAGAAAAATTCTAAAATGGAAAGTTCAGCTGCTTTAATAAAATCGTAACTGGTGATGAATCGTGGTTTTATTAGTATGACCCTGAAACCAAACAGTAATCCATGGTATAAAGTTTGGAAAGGTGCAAATCCCCTTGTTAAGGCAATACAACAAAAGTGATATTGTTGATTTACTTCATCAGGGCGAAAATAGTCGTTGCTATTTCATTGGAAACTGGTCGGACAATGACTACCAATTGGTATATTGAAACCAATAGTTTTAAAAATGTTCTTGGGGAACCAGGAAATAAAAGGGAACTTTGCCGCTGCTTTTTGCGAAACAAAAATGCACCTGATCACACTGCAAAACAACGAGCAATTTTCTGGCGCTCCAGGGATGAATAAACTTCGGCCAGTACCTTATTCCCCTAATTTTCGAAAGGTGGCTCTACAGTTCAAAAAAATGCTAAGAAATTAAATTAAAAGCAATTATGCTCAAATAAAATATATAGATTAAAGTTGCTTGGATTTCACACTTTTCTGATTGACCGTTGATTCGAAAATTCTGGTTACATTTAAGCAGCCGACTCAAGCAAACTCGGAGAAGAAAATCCGCCTGAATTTTCATAGATTAAAGATCTTCGGGAGCAGACAGACTACCATACGAAAGTATTCATATACACACAAAATAGTTTTATTGAGCTTCTGGTTAAAGGACTCACAAGCATGTTTGACGAAGGAAAAGTAGAGGAAAGTTCTATAATCTTCTACAATCAATAATTAACGTACATGAAGTAGAAAATTATAGAGGAGTATCATTAGGCGTTTTTCTTTTTTAGTTCAGAGCAGAGCCTGAACTGTCAAAAAATAATTCGTGTTTCTTTTTTAGCTCAGACACGTCAGAGCTCTGAATTCGTTTTTCTTTTTTCGTTCAGAGCATGCTCTGAGCGCACTCTATGAGCTCTGGATTAATTGACCGAGCGTTCAGAGCAAAATCCTGAGCACAGTCGTTTTTCGTGTTTGACAGGAGAGTACGAAGAAAAAAAAATGCAAAACAATTGAAATGGCGGACGAAATTTGTTGTTCTGGTGCAGAAAGTAAATATAACATAAAAAATAACTATCAATAGATATTCTATTCATATTTTGACAGCTCAAGCTCTAATTACTAATCAAATGACTCAAAGTGCTTAATTGTGTTTGATAAACAAATCTGAACGCTCTGAGCACGCTCGGTTCAGAGCACGTTCAGAGCGCGCTCGATGTGCTCGAGCTCTGTTCGCCTATTTATGAATTGTGTGAGTAAGATACAACTGGTAATAATGCATAACAGGCTAGCAAAATGCGGTGAAGTGGGAGGGTTGTGATCCCTTGTTTTCGGATCATAACCTCGCTGAGAAAAGGAAGAAGAAGAACAGGCTAGCAAAAGGAAAAAAGAAACACAAAAATCCTAAGCGAATTTGAAGCAAGATTTCGAGAAAATTATTAACAGTAGATAATGTATTATAACTTATGCAGCATCACTAAGATAATAGCGATAAGAACAAAGTAAGTGAGCTTCAAAGAACCACTACACCAAAAATCTTTCTCTCTCTCTCTATCCTTTCCAACGCCCGCACTGTGTGTAAACATGTTAAAGATAATCATAACCCTTTGAGTGCGCGCAAGTTTAAAAAAAAAGTCGCAAGCTAAGAAGTCTGTAGGCGAATACAGTTTCTGTAGTATACACATACATATATATAATATTTGGCACAACAGCCAATGAAGGGCCTAGCAACCACTCGTGCGATGCGTTATATTTTTCGCATGAATAGAAGGGACCTGCTTTTTTGCGTCGTATCCGAAGGTCAATTTTTATTTTTGTTTTTGAGAAACTTTTTTATGAGCCATGACAACAATACCCTCCGATATTTGTCAAACGTGAAAACATTTTTGGTATTTCCTGGGATTCGAAAAATGAACCTCACGCGCAGTGGCCCGATACACTAAACACTGGGCTACGGCGCCCGCCTCCTGTTGTATGGAATGGACAAAAAGTCTCTGACTACCTCGTTACTGCTATGGGAGTAAAACAAGGGTGCTTACTTTTTCTTTTCTTTTTTATAATTTGCGCGCACTCAAAGGGTTATGAATACCTTTAACATGTTTACACACAGTGCTGGCGTTGGATTGTCCCTGGATGGTATCATTGTTAGTGACCTGAATATCACAAAGGACCTTCACTGGTCTAAGTGTGTTTGCACTCTCGTGTGGACAGCCAACCTAACCTAACCTAGTGACCTGAATGAGGTAAAGTTCTCAGCTAAATTTAAACTATTTAATTCCTCAGATGTACCACGAATTCATTTTCATAACATTTTCAATGTAATAATATACCACAGGACAAAAAAAAAATTGCTTAGGCAACGCTTAGCGGTCAGCAGATCATAGTCATGAATAAAACGAAAATGGTAATCGGGTGAATGTGATCCTTTAAAGCGCGTGTCAACATCTTGAGATTAAATGCAAACAGGTATTGGGAAGGTGAACGCAGAGAATATACTCTTTGCAATTTACTTGGGGAGGAAGATGTAAATTCGATTTTAAATTTCTTCGGCTACAATTCTTCGGAAAGTGGGTACTACAGAAGTATAAAATTATTAGCATACTTAACGAAAAAATTAAAATCTGCTATAAAACCGTACATAAGTATATTTAAGAAGCTTTTTATTACAGAAAAGTCTAACTTCTTCCTTTTATCAGCGAGGCTATGATCCGAAAACAAGGGATCACAACCCTCCCACTTCACCGCATTTCTACTGATCCACCTGTGGGGTTCGCCTATTTGACCTCAGAAAATATCGGCAGGCCTGCCGATTTTGGATCACTCGGTTACTGAGGCCAATGAAATGCCGATGTCGTCGCATTTGTCTGATCCAGGCGTTTATAGGCCTGCCTTTCCTACATCGCGATGTCTTTGGAACGTGCATTGATATTGCCTTTTTAACAGGGTTCAAATGATCTCTTCTTTGAACGTGGCAATACCAACAGAAAAGTCTAACGATAAGTATAACTCATAATATGTACACTGTAGGTAAAACGGTCGAAGAGACTACTGGCAACTTGTAAGAAGCATTGGATAGACTAAATGAGTGAACAAAGATTTGGCGAATCGCACTGAATGAAACCAAATCTGTTCATGTAAACTTTATTTATAAAAAAAAATTTACAAACTCGATTCGAATTTACATTACAAACGAGGCTAAGTATCTTGGAATGACACTGAAGTAGAAGGCGCATGCAAAGAAAAAACGTAAAGAACTAGAAAATAAATATAGAGTTATTGCTTACTTAAAAAATATTCCAAGCTTAATATAGAGAATAATCTGTAGCCAGTATGGACATATAGTACACAACCGTTTTTTAGTGGTTAAAAATCTCTCACTACTATAAAAACGCGCTGACGGTTCTTATAATGTCTTCTTGAAGATTTTCACCTCCTCTTAAGAAAAAAAAATTGACTTGGTAAATCAATCAAATCAAAATTTGATTCACTTCGAAATAAACAACTGCTTACAGAAAATATTTTGCTAAAAATAATCCACTAATGCTGGACAACATTTGCTAGAAGCAATTAATTCCCTCTCATTCACTGCACTCGTAAACTACTAAACCTATGAAATCTTGTTATTAAGCCCAACTACCACTTTTAGTGTAACTACGCTTATTTCCTGTCAGGCAATATCATTACGAGTTCATGCAATCAAGATTGGGGAACAGCAAATAAGTCATACCCATTATAATAAAAATACTTATATACAGACTGAGTAAGATTAGCATACCTTATCAAATCGGTATCGTTATGATGTGTCTTAATTGTCTCCGCATTCATGCTAACTGAATTGGATGCTGATTCAATAAGGTCAGGCCGTAGGGTTCCTTGTGCTAGCAGTACTTCTTCGGGTTTTAATTTCATTTCGCTGACAATGTCATTCGTCACCTTGACGAATACATCGCCGATAATTTTACGTTTCTCTTCGGGGTTAAAAGTCTGACAAAGCATTGGAGTCTCCACGATGTACAATTGGCCCGGCCGCTTCACAGAAGTAGTTCCTTTCAGAAATTGAAAGAGTTCCTTTCTTACTAACAGGTCGATGCCGATTTCTCTAAGTGATTTTTCTACTTTCTCACTTTCGTCCTTTCGCATGAATCCTATGCAAAACAAAAATATATATATATGTATATATAACATTCACAATTCATGAGACTATTCTATTACCGTTATCTACATGTACGGCGATAATTTGACTCGGATCCAATGCATGTCTCAGTAAAGCTGCACAAACAGTCGAATCCACACCACCACTTACAAGTAACTGGAAATTTTATAGAAACATATAAATATTTACTTTTCGAAAAGAAAATTGCGTATGACTGATCGATTTTATTCGATTGAATTAATTTTCATTGCTTTTGTGATCGTTTTGTGTGAGCAAAGTGTGCACACTTACCAACACTTTATTGTTTCCAACTTTTTCCTTAATATATTTAATACACTCCTCCTTTCGATTGCCGATCGTGAAATTCGGTGTAAGTCCACAAATATCGTAGAGGAAGTTAGAGAGCATTTGTTTGCCATTAGTTGTTAAGTCGACCTGTTTGGAACGAAATAATTTAAGTATGGTGTTTGCTTTTGCCTTGTGTATAGTAATAATTACCTCGGGATGAAACTGAACTCCGTATATTCGCAATGCTTCATTGTATATGGCAGTTATAATGCGACTTGTTGAGTATCCTCCAACTTTAAGTTTGTCTCCCAATCGATCAACGCTGTCACCATGTGTTAAGAGTACGGACTGTGTTCGGCTAAGGCGACTGAAAGTAGGTACATATGTATATTTGTCAATATGGAGGTAAATAAAAATATCAACTATGCATTTATTTAGGACTCTTAATGGTCACTGTATCCCTATGCCTTCAAGTAAGGAGGCCACTAACCAAAGACTCACACAAACATGAGGTGGTTGTAGTTTAGACCGGTTCGACGATTTCATCGGTTTATGAGAATATTCCAATATTTGGTTCCCATTTTGATATGACAGATTGTTACTCTACAGCCCAAAGGCATTGAGCATAAAAGCATCCTTGTTAATTTGATCAGCCTTATTCGGTGTCTACTGATCAACTATTCCATATTGAACTAAAGATGAGCATACATACTTTCATTCTAATTACATTTGCGCAGCTATGGATGGAAGTAATCGTCGGTTTTTCATCACGATTGGAAGCATGAAAAAAGGTGGGAAGATTAGCTCTCACTCCCACAACTAATGAAGGCCAAATCATGAAGCATTGAATTATAACATAACGCCCTATTTCAATTCATCCGCCTAGAAAAAAAAAACATGATCACTCCTGGGCCAGAAATGATGATGATAAAGCTGAAGCTACCTAATGCATTCCTAAATGAAGCACATCAACTTGAACTGACGATAAAAGCTTAAAACTATAGAAGGCAGCATGCTATATCACTGGAAAAACACAAAAAGAACTTTCAGACGCTGGTCTTAAGTTCCGGTAAAAACCCTGAAGAAATAAAGTCCTATCGTCCGATAAGCACAGGAAAGTTAAACGAGGCGTACCACAGGTAAGTACCCTGTCACCCACTCTGTTTAACTTCTACATCTCGAAGTTGCGTCCCTCCATCTGACGGTATAAATCTTGTGTCATGTGCGGACGACTGCACAGTCCTCACTTCTGGCTCGAACACCTATTTAACTGTTGTAAAACAGTTATTCAATAGCCGAAATCTACAGCTATCGGGCACACTGTTCACGCCCTGGACAAAGAGAGTGAAGCTACAGCTCGACACATACCTACAGTCACACAGCCAAAATGTGTGGGTGTCACTTTTGTTAGTATGCATCTGCACACGCATCAAACATTGGCAGCCGCCTCCGATCACGCAACAATGTGCTAAAGTCTCTGGCAGACAGAGACTGGTGAAAGACGAAGATGTGCTGCTAGTCCGGCCGGTCCGTCATGAATTACGCTGCTCCTATCTGGGCTCCACAGCTGAGCAACACAATCTGGCGGAATCTTCAAGCTTCCCACAACTCAGCCTTGGGAGTTATCACCGGTTGCCCGTTGATGGCACATGAGGACCACCTCCTTGCGGAGACTAAAGTGGTGTGCATTAAAGAGCACAACACCATGCTCTCCCAAGTTTCTTTTGGCTTGCCATCTGCAAGAGCATCCCAACCACTCTCTAACAATCTGTAGCACATCCGCAAAAACCTGACAATGTTCCAAAGAGATATCGACACCTACACTCAACTGCCGGCTTTCGAGTTTCAGCGTTACAAGGGCACCATCAAAAGCATTCACCACATGGTGGTAGCTAACGCAGTACATTGTCCTAGGTCAGGTCGCCCTCCTCCCTTGGTCAATAAGGAACGTCACTTACTAGGGCAACCTTAGCCCAGCTACCAATCATGTCCTGCGTATCGAAGACAGATGTCCAAATTGTCCAGACGTTCCGCACAACACACAACAACTCTTCAACTGTCCGACCAACCCACCACCTTACGTCCGGAAGCGCTCGCCCCATCGACGTGGCTCCTGGGTCTAGAAACAACTGACCGGCAATTCAACAATACAAATATGTAGCTACTACAGCAACAACATTAGAGATATTGATAAAAATATTCTTGATTGGTCCGAAAGAAAAATTCTTCGAGGGGATTTCGATCATTTTTATATTGCTAAAGTTTGACGATTGCAATATCTTCTTAGTCAGAAAGGAGAAGAACGCTGCTGTAGTAGCAAAGTTCAGGGGGCAAATCACGTAACTTTTCAGACGATCATCGATTGAACGATAGCAAACGACGAATGGAAAAAACGGTTGCATATTGTAGGAGTTAACATTTCTCTACTACAGTTGGTTGCGCACTGTTGGCTGTATAACGCCTAAATGTATGTTTGAACTATAGCGAAAACCGAAATCGTCAAAAGCTTACATGCATTTACGCATTATACAGCCAACAGCGGGCAACCAACTGTGGTAGAGAAGTGTTAACTCCTACAATATGCAACAATTTTTTTCATCAGTCGATTACTATCGTCCAAACGATAATCGTCTGAAAAGTTACGTGATTTGCCCCCAGGTTACTTCTACCGAATTTATGAACGAACGAACCTGGATGCAGTTAGATAAGGACTGATATGAAAGCAAAAACAAAACTAAGTAAATTACACTTTGACCTTTGGTCTATTTGTAATGCCATGTGTAGCCCAATATCTAAAACTTGACAATATTGGAATGTTCAAAGCATTTAAAGTTTTATCTAGAAGGATTGTATCGGAGATCACCTGAGTTCATTGGTGAACCTCTTTCTTGTCCTTCAAACTAGCTAAGAGTTGAATACACACTCCGCTTCAACTGAACAGGTACAATATTTTTAAACGCCATATAACTCAATTTCTCCAAATCATGTGCATGAATTTATCATCTTATATTGTTTATTCTTGGTCTACAATACTAAGAAAAGAACAAAAAAAAAAAAAATAAATCCGATACCACCGTTATTTTTTCTCTGGCTCTCTTTTAAATCGATTAACATGGAAAAACGCACTTTTTTGCATCAACTGAATAGATACAGCTAACTTTATTCTTTATGTGAGTTCTGAGAAGGTTCATATAATCAAGCAATAAGCGATGTGTTCTTAGTAAGAATGACTACTTTAAGTAAATTTTTTGTGGAGAATGGGTAGAGCAAAAGCACTTAACAGTGTTAAAGAGAAAAAATCGAAATCCTTAAAGAGCAAGGATTAACCGGGTGCGATATAGCGAACAATTTTGGACGAATCTTCCATTCGGTTTATACCTAGCTAAAAAACAAAGTATCCTACGGTAAAAACATGAAAGGTAGTAAGAAAACGGCCACAACAGCCGCTAATAGAAGAGCGGCGAAAGTTAAGCAAAAAAACAGGTGCAAGTGGTGGTGTTTCGACAGTTAGAAGAGTAATAAATAGTGACAAACATTTGAAAATGCAAAATATTCAAAACATTTGACCCAACAGCGGAAGTGTAGGCGGCTGGACTTTTGTAAGCATTAGATGGCTTAGGGATTGTAGTGGCGAAACGTGATATTTTCTGATGAAAAAAAAGTTTAATTTGGATGGTCCTGATGGCTATTACTATTACTATTACTTTCACGACTTGAGGAAATAAAATAAAAACGGCTTTTAATCCGCCACTATAGCCGAGAAGAAGGTGTTATGGTTTGGGGTTCGATTTTTATTATGGAGCTATTGAGCTTTACTGCCAGAACACAATGGTGAAGCTGAAGCTGAAGTACGTCCGTCGCGCTATCAAAGTTTAATACACACACATCCAATACTGTGAACACAATGTGAAGCTGAAGCTTGTCGCTGAAGTAGAAGTGGACTTAGCTTCAGCTTAACCTCATTTTCACTGCAGCGCGCTTTTTTGAAATTTCCATACAAAGAAGAAAAAAAAGATACGGCACATCAGTAAACAGAAAAATTAATCGATTTAGTAAAAAGCAACAATATTCTATGGGATTTGAGTAATCTTCACTATAAAAATACAAAAAAAAAAAAAAAAAAAGCCAAAGAGTGAAAAAAAAAAAAATCCGAAGCATTTGGATTACGAACAACAAACACCCGTGCAGCGCTTCATCATTGTGTTCGTACTCAGCTTCACCGATTTTTTTTGATAGCGCTACACGCGTATAGTTTCAGCTTCACCATTGTGTTCGGCCAGTCACTTCCACACATCAAAAATGACGGCAGTATCTTATAAAGGAATACTGCAAAGAAGTTTTCCAACATTTCCGAATATTTTTGGACCAATAAGTGGGATTTTCCAGCAGGTTAACGCACCCATCCACACAGTGCTGGTAATTAAAAATTGGATAAGAGAACAAAAGGTGGGACAAGTAATGAAAAATGTATGGGGATGGTTTATAGATGGAATAGTTTACGAATCGGGCCAACAATTTGAAGATAAAGAATCTCTTATTGTAGCGATTAAGTTAGCCTGTAGCGATATTGCACTACTTGTCGGCACTTTACGATTCCATCGGACAGGATTTTTGAAGTAGTTATGAACAAAGACGACTACAAATTACAACAAAAATATTCTTTTAAAAAAACTCTGCTTTGTTTCACTATATCGTACCTATTTCATGTATCTATTCAGTTGACGCAAAAAAAAAAAAAGAAACACCAAAAACGGGCTTTAAAAGAAAAACTACAATTTTGAAAAATCCGTACCTAGTTGAAGCAGAATGTACGTGGGTTTTGGTACAATCAAATATCCATAAGTACTATAATTTATATTATTTACTTACTTAAAAAGTGGACACGATGTTTCTATTTCAATATTCTGTTGACCATCCTCTCGGATGTCTTTTTTGTGCACTGTACCACCGAATTCTTTATTCATTAACTGCATGCCATAGCAAATGCCTAAGATGGGTATTTTGGCTTTGAATATTTCTGGATCATATCGTGGTGCGTCATCGCAGTAAACAGAACATGGTCCACCGGATATTATAATGCCTCGATAGCCATTGACTTTAAGCTGTATAGCGGTTGTGTCTAGTGGGAGAATATCAGTTTCTATTTGAAGTTCACGTACTTTCCTGTCGATAACCTATTTAAAAATAAAAATAAAAAATAAGTGTTAGCAGTTAGTATCTTAAAAGATTTTAAATTTATTAATACCTTCCCATACTGAGATCCAGCATCTAATATTGCTACTTTATCGTGGTGAAGACCGTTTTCCGTTGATGGCAAACATTTATTTGAAGCAGAATTCATTTCTTTTTCGTTGCAGCACTAGAATAAAATAAATAAAAAATGTTTTGTTTAACATGTAAGATTATTTTCACTGTGTTTAGTAAAATAAATGCTTTACAAGAGACGGGAAGAATGTCTAAAAGAAGATGTCAGCGCTAATGGTTCATGGTTCAAATCCTGATATCAGCAAGTATTTATGTACATATATAAAGTCAGTCTGTCAGTCTAGGCGAACCCCACAGGCGGATCGGTAGAAATGCGGTGAAGTGGGAGGGTTGTGATCCCTTATTTTCGGATCATAACCTCGCTAATAAAAGGAAGAAGAAGAAGATATAAAGTCAGTCTGATCAATTGCTAAAGCTTGTGTGAACACTATTGCGAAGGCATAACACTGGCAATAGGTTAGTCATATGACAGGAAAAATTGTTCGCTCTGTTGGTTGATTGATATGCCTATGACATAGGGGGCAGTGAAAAAAATACTGTGTGAGAAATTTCCGTCCACCTAATCAAAGCGAAGTGGGGATAGCGATATCCGCGTTGCCTGACCTGACGGCTTACCGACCGAAATTTTCAAGGCAGCTAGTGATGAATTGCTAGAGAACATACACCAACTCATCTATAAAATTTGGTCAGACGAGTGCCTCGTTAGCTCGATTCACAAGAAAGGAGACCCCCTCAACTGCGCCAATTATAAAGTCATAAGTGTCCTCAATATTGCTTGCAAGAACTTGTCTGCAATATTGTGTGAACGCCTGAAGCCTTGCCTCAACAGCCAGATTGGCCCATATCAGTGCAGTTTCAGGTTAGAAAAGTACACCATCTATTAAATCTTCACACTTCGGTAGATCCTTGAGAAAACCCAAGGAGTCCAAATCGATACTCGTCATCACTTTAGGCCGCCTATGACAGCATCTATAAAGAGGAGCTATATAGAGGAATATCTAGTTTGACATCCATGACAAACTTGTCAGTCTGTGTAGGGTGACCATGGAAGCCGCTCCATCAAAAAGCTTTTAGACAAGGTGATACGCTGTGATGTGACTTCTTTAATATTATATTTGAACGGATTGTGCGGAACTTACAAGCCAACACCAGAGGCACAATCTAACAAAAGACCATACAACTGCATACATACATACGCCGACGATATTGACAGTATTGAAAGAACTCAGCGGACTATCACCGGTGCGTTTGCAAGCATTGAAACAGAAGCGGCCAAAGTGGGTTTAGTGGTAAACGGGGGCAAAACCAAGTATACCACCTTGATCAAAAAGTCCCCGGAATTTATTCAGAATATTAAAAATACAAGTTTATTCATCTAAATCTATATTGTCCCCTTTAAAGTAATCCCCATCGACTGCAACACACTTATGACAGCGCTTGATCCAATCTTCGAAACAGTTTTTATATTCGCTTTTCGGTATGTCCATCAGTGCTTCCTGCGATTTTCCATTACTTCCTCTCGGCTGCTGAAACGCGTTCCGCGTAATGGTTTTTTAACTCGATTGAACAGAAAGAAGTCACAGGGAGCCAAATCAGGTGAATTCGGTGGCTGTTGGATGGTATTTGTTGCATTTCTCGTCAAAAAACTACGAATAATGATGGCACTGTGAGACGGTGCGTTATCATGGTGCAAAATCCACGAGTTTCTGTCCACAATTCTGGTCTGGTAAAAAATCGCCAACACACACAGAGGTAGATGTACTCTTGGCTACGTAACTTTTGCAAATGTCAAGCTATGACGCTAAGATTTAGAGGGAATATCAACAACAGATGTACCAACTTAACAAAGAAAACAGAACGGAACGATGGGAGCGCCACACGGGTTTTATTCCGGGAACTTTTTGATCAAGGTGGTATGCTGTCAACTAGAAGGAACAATCAACACCGACGAATTGGGCAGAACGTCACGGTGGGCAGCTATAACTTCGAGGTAGTAAGGGACTTTGTCTACCAAAATAGCCGCCCAAAGAAGGAGAAATACTCAGGAGATTCGTTCGCCAAAGTTCATTAACAATGCTCATAGCTTATGTATTAGTATTATGAAGAACTTTTGAATGAACACCCAGCTATATTTTTCAAGAGCCACGCCTAATTGTGACGAAATACCGGACATTACAGTCAAAGAAGTTGGTGAGGCGGTCAAACACTAACAAAAAAAAAAAAACGGTTGGACCAGACGAGATTCAGGATTCTCATCTCCAAACTTATGACAGGTGATCCCACACCGAATCAATGGAGGGAAGTTACCTCCTCCCAGTGGATGTGATGAAACGCGAAACTGTACTAATTACCGTTCGAACAAGCTGATGTCACACACCATATAGATCGTTGAGCGGGTTGGTCGACTGCGAAAAATAATACGACTATCTGGTGATCAGTGCGGGGATTGTCGCAGGCAAATCAACCACAGATGCAATTCAAAGTATGAGGATCATAATAAAATAGTACTCTCCAAGTGCGAAATGTTCAAATATAAGGGATCTATGATTAATAGCGAAGCAACCTGTGATGACGACATTAATCATCGCGTTAGCGTAGGGTGTATCAAGTGGCGAGCAAACTCCGCCATCTTCTATGACTGAAAACTGTCCCCTAAGCGGAAATAAAGGGTCTACACCACAGCTGTGCTTCCAGAGCTCAAATACGGTTCACAATGTTAGACAATGTACAAAATGTATGTGGGAAAATTAACGGCAGCTGAGATGAAGATGTTTCGCATCACAGCAAGAGCGACAAAAATCGAATACGAAGTTCAAAGAGTCGTGGAAGTCTTCACGTCAAAGAAACTATCTAACGAAAAATAGAGCGGACCGGCTCAACTGGTATTGCCATTTTCAAAGAAGAGATAATTTGAACCTTGTTAAAAAGGCAATATCTATCAATGAACGCTCCAAAGACTTTCCAAAAAAAAAGGCAGGCCTAAAAACTCCTGAATCACACAAATGCAACAACACCAGCATTTGGTTTGCCTCAGTAGCGAAGTGATCCAAAATCGGGAGGACTATCGATATTTTCTGAGGGCAAACAGGCGAACTCCACACGCGGATTGGTAGAAATGCAGTGAACCCTCCCAGTTATGATCCCTTGAGTACAGATCATAATGTCACCAAATAAGAAGAAGGTACAACTCCAGGCAGAATATTAAAAAAAAATGTCGATAAGATAAACACTAGTTTTCTTTGTATGAAACTCTTTAAAATTAAAGAGTTAAGGCGTCGGTCTTTTGGTCTCTGCAGAAGGCAGAAGGAAGTAAACTTTAATTACCAATAAAATTCTATTACAGGACGCACGACCTACGAGTATGTTCCAGTAGCGGTTCATGTTATACGAAGGGAAGCAACAAAACAAAAATGTCCGGGATTGAGCTAATTAAAATCTGGTCACCCTATTTATGGTATACACGAATTTGTTCTCTTATTTATAATATATGCTTTTATAAGAAAAAAAAAAAAAAAAAAAAAAATAGGTTCCACAAAAAAAAAAAAAAAAAGGTACCTAAATAAAAAAAATAATAAAAATGTCACCACAAGAACTAACTTTATCATTGATTGATAAACCAATTGAGAAAGTCTTGTATGTGTTTATATTTTAATCTAGGAGAGATTTCTTCAAACATTATTTACATTTCAACAATGTTTGCTGTTTATCCCCAAAGAAACAATATTGCACACTCACAAGCTCCGATTGAGATTCGAACCTACGCTCCTGAAAGCAATTTGACAGTCCAGTGCACTTACCAACTGAGCTAAGAAGATGGTTCGCATTTAATGTAATGCTTGCGCTGTTATTTACAAGTGAAGGAATTTAAATCAAATGATCTAAAAGTTAGACCGTAATTATAGACAAAATTTGGTAAAATAAGATTTGACCGTACATAATAAAGTTTGACCTTTGATCCTTATAGATTAAATAGATTAGATAGATTAGATTAGATTTATATTTTTATACTAAAATATTTACAATTTCAAAATCAAACAAAAATCAGTTAGCACTGGCATTGGATCCTTTATATATACATATTTATAAAAAAAAAAAAAAAAAAAAAAAAAAAAAAAAAATTTTAATAGAAGATGGGAACGTCACGTTTTCTCGCTGTGCAGAATTCCGCATACACAAAATACCGTATGGAAAAATCAGACCAAGGGCCTGCTCAAACCAACGCGAAATACGGGAGCTGCTATCCATTAACACAAAACGTGAAGCCGGGGCGAACGTTTTCTCTATTTAGGCCGATTTCTGTCAACGCCATACCTACATTTTGACTTCACACACACGTGGGACAGCGGAAAAATCGTGTATGCAGCGAACAAATATAAAAACGCTACATTCCCGCTATCGCCTCTGTCTGTTAACGTAGCTGTGTGTATGATGCCATATCCCGCCATGTATTTATTTCCCGCGATGTATTTGTATTTATTAATTCGCTCTCGCTTTCGCATTTCGCCTTAAAAATACCGCAGCACAAAATCCCGACTGCAGAACATAGACAAAAATTCCGCGTAGGACCGGTAACAGGCCGCGCATCGTCGCCCTGAACACCTGCACGTGAGGCCGAAGGTGTATACGTAGAAGAATGTCCCGTAATGTGAAATGCTTTCAACCCCGAAGCGAGCCACCCAAGTACAGTTTAATTTACCTCAAATTTTAAATTTTCCAACTTTTGCACATATTTTACTCGTAGTTCTTTATTTCAAGAAATTGATAAATTAAATTACTACAACTTTAATTGCGTTTACTTACTTACTTACTTAGGTAGCGTTACAGTCCGGGGTGGACCTGGGTCTCAACCAACAAACCTCTCCAGCCAGCACGGTTACGAGCCAACTGCCTCCAGTTGCGCACGCCAAGTTGGTTGAGGTCCCCCTCCACTTGTTTGCGCCACCTACCGCGAGGTCGTCCTCTACTGCGTCGTCCATCCGGGGTGGATTCGAAGACTTTCTTGGCGGAAACGTTGGGCTCCATCCGCTCTACATGACCCAGCCATCCTAGTCGCTGTATGTGAACTCTTCTGGCTAAGTCGATGTCCTTATATAGGCCATATAGTTCGGCATTGTACCTTCTCCTTCACTCACCGTCTATGCAGACGGGACCAAAGATCGCTCGAAGAACTTTTCTCTCGAAATAACCAAGGGCATACTCATCCGGTTTTCTCAAAGCCCATGCCTCTGCACCATACAGCAGGACTGGGATGATTAGAGTCTTATAAAGAGTTACCTTAGTAGTTCGAGATAGGGCTTTGCTACTCAATTGCCTTCTTAGCCCATAGAAACAACGATTAGCAAGAGTAATTCTTCATGTGATCTCCCTACTACTGATGCCATTTGCGGAGCTCCCTATAGAGCCTAGGTAGACAAAATCCTTTACTATCTCAAAATTATATCTGTCTATTGTGGCGTTCTGTCCAAGACGCCGATGTTGTGTGTCCTTTTTTGTAAACAGCATATATTTTGTTTTGCTTTAATTGACCCTAAACCCATCTTTGCTGCCTCGATCTCAATACTCGCAAATGTCCCATTGACGACCCGCTGAGTTCTTCCGATTATGTCAATGTCATCGGCATAAGGAGTTGTTGTACAGACTTGTACCTCCGGTGTTGGCTTGTGAGTTTCGTACAATTCTCTCAAGTACTATGTTAAAGAGATCGCATGCGAGTCACCTTGCCTAAGACCTTTCCTGACATCGAACGGTTCGGTGATGTTCTTATCGACTTTGACGGAGCAGCGAGAGGTCTCCATCGTCATTCTGCACAAACGGACGAGCTTGGCAGGAATGTCAAGACTAGACATGGCTCTGTATAACTCGTCTCTATACACGCTATCATAGGCAAGTTTGAAATTGACAGATAATTGCGTTTAGTTGTTTAGACATAAAATAACGAGAGATTTTACCTCTCATGATTAAGGGTGGACAAACATGAACAAAAACAACTGTCAGGCAGGCGCCTGGAGCGACAACTGTCAGGCAGCGCTTGTGTCTAAGTCTATTAGGGAACGGTTTTTTAGCACTAAAGTGCTATAATACTAAAGTAATGCATCGATTTTGACCAAACTTCACAGGAATACTCTCGGGCCAATACCGAAGATTGCCTGGAATTTTGAACTCAATCGGTTCGGTGGTTTTGCAGTCCATAGCATACAAGCATACATTGTATTTTATATATAAGATAGAATCTGATGTGATGGAGCTACTTCAACATATTTGGAGCTGAGGTCTGTAAGGATTTTCAATACTACGTCAGGGTATTGAAAAAGAGATGGTGCCGGATGAACCCTTAATGGGCCAACGGCAGCGCTCATATCCCCGAAGTGGGTTACTGACATCGGTGTATCCGGCCTCTTGTCCTAGGGGTACAAAAAAAAAAAGGATCTGGCCCTCCAGGTTGGGGGTTGTGCCGTCGGGTAAACTTCCCTACCACGTAAAAAACCTTTGGTTACGAAGCAACCAACAGCCTCGGATACGGATGATCTTACTGTTGACGACCCATGCAAACGTAAAAAGGACAACGATCTTCGTGTCTGCACATGGAATGTTAGGTCCCTCTACAAACCACGTGCAGCCGAACAACTTGCGGATGCCCTAGAGTGTCTCAAAGCAGACATTACCGCCATCCAAGAAGTGCATTGGGATGGGCCGGGCAAAAGGAGTATGAAAAACTGCGACATCTACTACGGCGATTGATACAGACAAAAAGGACAGCGTCTATTCGGGTGCGGATTTGTCATTGGAGACAGACTTAGGCAAGAAGTCTTGAGTTTCCGGCATGTGAACGAGCGCCTCATGACTATCCGTATCAAGGCTAAATTTGCCAACATTAGCTTAATATGCGTTCACGCCCCTCACGAGGAGAAGGACGACGCGACAAAGGATGACTTCTACCAGCTCTTGGACAAGACGTATGAGCAATGCCCTAGCCACGTTAAAATTATCCTAGGCGACTTTAACGCAAAGCTAGGAAGAGAGGAAGTCTTTGGTAGCGTGGTCGGAAAGCACAGCCTGCACGACAACACTTCCGGCAACGGACTCAGGCTAATCGACTTTGCGGCGTGGCGAAACTTTGTTGTAGCTAGTACGCGGTTCCCACGTCTCGATATTCACAAAGGAACATGGCTCTCCTTTGATCGAAAAATCGTCAACCAAATCGATCACATTGCGATCGACGCAAGGCACTCTTCCAGTATTCTGGGTGTCCGGACTTTCCGAGGAGCCAACGTGGACTCGGATCACTACCTAGTTGTAGCCAAGGTACGGATGCGGATATCCACAACGGAGCGAAATCAACGAAATGCTGTGAGGAAATTTGACGTCGAAAAGCTACAATCGCAAGAGACCGCCAGAACCTTTGCCGATCGTGTTTCTTCTAATCTCAATCTTAGTCCTATGCCGCCAGCAGCAAATGCGGAAGACCAGTGGCAGCGTTGCCAACAATCCATCAGAGATGCCGCCTCTGATGTACTGGGTTTCTCTCGCCCACCACAACGAAACCCCTGGTTTGATGAGGAATGCCGGCAAGCACATGCAGCAAAACAAGAGGCGTACAAAGCGGCGCTGCATAGAAGGACTAGAGCTGCTTACGAGCTCTACGTGCGCAGGAGAAAAGAGGAACATCGACTTCTCAGAAAGAAGAAAAAAGAGCATGAGAAGCGCTCGATCGAGGAGATTGAGAGACTATTGCAGGAATAATGTTCGAAAATTTTACCAAAGGGTAAAAAGAACATGCCAGGGTTTCAAAGCCAGAACAGAAGCCTGCAGGAACGAAAATGGCAACATAGTAGTAGAATCGCAGTCGGTGCTGAGGATATGGAAGGAACACTTCTGCAGACTGTTAAACGGCGATGATGATCAATATTCCGCTGTCAGGCAGAATGAGCCATTCAACAGTGACGATGGCAGTCAAAATTCCCGTCAACCCGATCATAATGAAGTGAGGATAGCGATATCTAAACTCAAATCCAACAAAGCTGCTGGAGCCGACGGCCTTGCCGCTGAACTTTTCAAGGCAGGAGGAGATGAGTTGGTAAGGAGCATGCACCAGCTCATCTGTAAAATCTGGTCGGACGAAAGTATGCCCGATGAATGGAACCTCAGCATCATTTGCCCGATCCTGAAGAAAGGAGACCCTCTGAACTGCGCCAACTACAGAGGTATAAGTCTCCTCAACATCGCATATAAGATCCTGTCTGCTGTACTATGTGAACGCCTAAAACCGATCGTCAACAACCTGATAGGTCCTTATCAGTGCGGTTTCAGGCCGGAAAAGTCCACCATTAACCAAATATTCACACTACGGCAGATCTTGGAAAAAACCCATGAATATAAAATCGATACGCACCACCTTTTCATCGATTTCAAAGTTGCCTATGATAGCGTGTATAGAGACGAGTTATACAGAGCCATGTCTAGTCTTGGCATCCCTGCCAAGCTCGTCCGTTTGTGCAGAATGACGATGGAGAACTCTCGCTGCTCCATCAAAGTCGGTAAGAACATCACCGAACCGTTCGATGTCAGGAAAGGTCTTAGACAAGGCGACGCGCTATCATGCGATCTCTTTAACATAATACTTGAGATAATTGTACGAAACTCACAAGCCAACACCGGAGGTACAATCTTCTTCAAGTCTGTACAACTACTCGCTTATGCCGATGACATTGACATAATCGGAAGAACTCAGCGGGCCGTCAATGGGGCATTTACGAGTATTGAGATCGAGGCAGCAAAGATGGGTCTAGCGGTCAATGAAAGCAAAACAAAATATATGCTGTCTACAAAAAAGGACACCCAACATCGGCGTCTTGGGCAGAACGCCACAATAGACAGATACAATTTTGAGGTAGTAAAGGATTTTGTCTACCTAGGCTCTATGGTCAGCTCCGCAAATGACATGAGTGGAGAGATCACACGGAGAATTACTCTTGCCAATCGTTGTTTCTATGGGCTAAAACGGCAATTGAGTAGCAAAGCCCTATCTCGGACTACTAAGGTAACTCTTTATAAGACATTAATCATCCCAGTCCTGCTGTATGGCGCAGAGGCATGGGCTTTGAAAAAACCGGATGAGGATGCCCTTGGTTATTTCGAGAGAAAAGTTGTTCGAGCGATCTTTGGTCCCGTCTGCATAGACGGTGAGTGGAGGAGAAGGTACAATGCCGAACTATACGGCCTGTACAAGGACATCGACTTAGCCAGAAGAGTTCACATACAGCGACTAAGATGGCTGGGTCATTTAGAGCGGATGGAGCCCAACCTTCCCGCTAAGAAAGTCTTCGAATCCAACCCGGACGGACGGCGCAGTAGAGGACGACCTCGCGGTAGGTGGCGCAAACAAGTGGAGGGGGACCTCAACCAACTTGGCGTGCGCAACTGGAGGCAGCTGGCTCGTAACCGTGCTGGCTGGAGAGGTTTGTTGATTGAGGCCCAGGTCCACCCCGGACTGTAGCGCCATCTAAGTAAGTAAGTAACTAGAATCTGATGTAATTTGATGCAGATGTTTATATTCATACTCCTAATCGACAATCGAATTACAACGCGATTTGAATAAGCCGACAAATTTTTCCCTCCCTCTAACTCATCTCCGAACTTACTACTAACCAACCACATCATCAACAACAAATGACACAAACATATACCCCAACCGAAGGACACACTTTGAATAAATGAATTTCAATTCAAAACACTCCAACGTTTTATGATGAATGTATGTATTCCTTCTCGACTATATTGCTGCTTCATAAGGTGCATCACCCCACAAAACAATTCATCAAATACATATATTAAAAGCTTCTTCTTTCTTTTTGCTCTTATTTTTCTACTGGTTGATGCTGTTCTCCCCTGTCGCACTATGCAGTATTTTCTCGACCAGAAAACCATGCCAACTGTCAAGCGAGCAGTCGATGAGGCGTCTCTCATCTTAATTTTTTTCCAGATTCCCTAAGTCAATAGTTATTTAGAAAGGGTTATAGTACTTGCTTTTCTTACTTAATGCAATCACCCCGATTACTGTTGGCGTTTCCCGTTGTCATGTAGAATACTATTACTACAACTCGTTTACATTGAAAACGTTACGGAAATGGATACACGGTACATCTGAGGAACGACAACGGTAATCGGGGCGAATAAATAAAAAGAAAAAAAACTACAGCACATTACAACTGATAGGAGGCCGCAAGAAAAAAAAAAAAAAACTGTAATTATGTAGGTGCAACACAAAACTAGCCAGTAGGTGTAAGATGATGAATTAAAGTTTATTTAAAAAAAAAAATATATATTACCAACCGGCAGTACACGGAATAAAGCTCGTAGGAACATCCAAGATATTAGCAACAATTGAAAGAATCTTTGGTTCTCTTTTTTTTTTGTTTTTATACTATAATTTACTTTTTATTTACAAATATCAGTTTGAACGTTAATAATTGCACTTATAGGGATTGACTAGTTAGTTGCGATGTATTGGATTGCTGGTGGTGGTTGAATCTTATACTCTGCGATGTGGTAAACAAAACAATCCCAGAGTACGGCGAAAAAGGGAAACAAGACGATAAAAAAAAAATCACAATCGAGTAGAGAGTACGAAACGAATTAGAAACTAAAAGGGAAACAAAACTTTGCAGCCAATGTCAATGGTTTCGCATAGAATATCTAAAGTGTTAATCAAATGATTTTAATTAATTAACTAGAAAAGAGAAAAATCTATCTGCAAAGTAGACGAGTAGACGTGTGAATTTTTCTTTCTTTCTGTCTTTTCTTTTGTTTTGATTGCTCTCTCGTTGTTGGTTGTGGGTCGGTCTTTGTCTATTTTGGCACTGTTTGTGTCGAATAATTTATGTTTATCTCTATTTTTAATTGAAATTAGTTTATTAACCAGATGATCACCATACTAGAACATCAATAACACACAGCAACAAATTGTGAAAGGAAAAGTCGACTCGATTCGAGGTGTAATGGAGAAATTAAAAATTCAAATTCCAATACGAAATATTCTATACAAATGGTATTTCGGAAAATTCACATCATCACGGCGAAATAAAAAATTAAAAAAAAAAATAAGACTAACAACAAAAAATACTACGACGACCAGGCGACGACGACAGACAACGACCAAGGCGGAGAGCACGATGACAATGATTTGTTGATGATGCTGATGATGAGAAATCACTTTTTGGTAGCTCTACGGGATGCTACTGTGCCGACTTTCCTCGAAAATGACAAGTCTAAAAATGAGAGAGCCAAAGAAAGGGGTATAAAAAGAAAATTCGCATTTCCCTCCGTGTTGTTCTCATTCAACATTTGCATATATTCCTTCCCTGAGCTGTGTGCTCTTATGAATCAAGAAAATCATTTTTACTTTAACACCACGGCGATGTGCAGCTACATAATATGTAGGTGACGAGGATAGTCCTCCTTCTTCCTACAGTGTTTGGAATAAAAATAAATAATTCCCTAAGGACGACGACCATTTGTTTGTGCACTGCCAAATAAATCTCAATTTTTTTTTTTTTTTTTATTATTATTTGTGTTGACCTACTAGGTGGAGTTGTTTGTTGTTGCGTTTAATAGAAACAAAGGTGGGGAAAGGTAATTAAACTATGCAGGGTGAAAAGAAATTTAAGAATTGCGACCAACCGACCAACCGACCAACCGACCAACCGACCGACCGACCGACCTGGAAAATAGTGTGTCAGATTATGCTGCAGAGAGCAGAACTGCGCAACAACTATTTGACTGTATGCACATCACTTTTCTTTAGATAGTATTTGTAATGCACATGCTATTAAACAGAGTTGCCAGGTTCATTGAGCAAAAGTTGGGCGAGTGAGAAACCACCCACAAATACTTGGAAAATTAAGAGTGGGGGTGCACTAAAGTCAGAAAGATTGCTATGTGACTTTTACTGGGGTGTGACGATGGTGTAGTGGTACAACATCGACTGCCACGCTTATAGTTCACGGTTCAAATCCTGATGACAGCAAGCACTTATTTACTTCTCACTAGCTGACCCGGGCTCGCCTTGCTTCACCCGCCTGCCACTTTTAAGAAATAAAGTATTTTCTTCTTAGACCTTTAGACGATCTTTTACTCATTTTAGTTATTTATTTGTCGAAATACCATTGTCAACTCAATTCCTCACCAGAGAGCAGACATTTTCCATAATGAGGGTTAATTTCATATTATAGATAGATACTCATACATATATGTTGTCGCGGACTTTTTTGTAAAAAATGTTAGGAGGAACAATATTGTCATACACCATTTTCAAATATGATTAACCGTGAAATCAACTAGACTGAGCACTGCGAACGACGAAAGATCTTCCTCCACATAAAGGCTTCTTCATTAAGAGAGTCCCATTTTGTTTTTGTTTTTAATAAAAAAGCTTGTGTTTGAGATATAAAAAAAAAAATTCAGGTTAAAGTACCATCGATGCCATTAATTATGGAACAAAACATCATTTAAATGTCCTCCACGGAAACGCCTACACAAGTGAATACGTTGAACTTAATTTTCCATGACTTTTTCGCACAAATCGGGCATTTGTCGGCAATTTCGCGTTCGATGTTTGCTCTGAGGTCGTCTGAAGTCTCTGGCTTATACCATGGACTTGACATAGCTTTAAAGAAAAAACTTCAGAGGGGTCGAATGACACAAACGAGGCAGCCAGCCAATTGACTGGCCCATCTCTAAGGACCATCCGGTTATCGAACTTCGTCTTCAATGACTCGATTGATTGGCCAGCTGTGTGGCATGTGACGCTGTCTTGTTGAAACAACATGTGCTCCAAGTAATCCTCTTCCAATTTATTCCAAAAAAAAGTCAGGCAATATGGTTCGGTAGTGAGGTCCATTGACTATATCTACGTTGTAGTCTTCATTGAAGAAGAAGTATGAGCCAATGACAATGACGTTTTCAGCATGAAACCCACATCAAACAGTGCATTTCGTTAAGAGGTTGCTGACTTTCCTAAATGCGACGATTTTGCTTATTGGCGAAGCCGTTGGACCAGAAATAGGCTTCAACGCTAAGAATGAGTACAGTGGAGTTAGCGCACGTTAGGTTGTCGCAACGGAACGCGAACTCTGATAAACAATTTGCGTGTACGTTTCCACGATTAAATGGCAAGGATGGACAAGTTGAAACATTAAAGAAACCTGCATCTAACTTCACGCATAGCCGAGAAACCTTTGTGGAAGAATGAGGCGACCCAATTGGAAAACCCTTTACTTGTTCCACTACCTAATGATAACCAAACATATGTTGCGAAAACGTTTTTCATTAAAGAACTGAAAGTCACGTCTTACACAATGATAAGGTGTCAAAGTGGAGTACGTCAGGGGTGCATACTGTCACCGCTGTTGTTCTTGGTGGTCATTAGCGATGTACTCCGTGCACCATTAACGGAAGGTAACAATGGAATTCGAGGGACTATAACTTCTTACCTTAAACACCTCGACTACCCCGATGATGTTTGTCTCTTTTCACATCCGATAATGGGCCTTCATCTGATGGCCCAAAATCTAGAAGCGAAGGTAAACAAAGTGGGGCTTAAAATAAACACAGCCAAAAATCCTGATCATTTGTAACACCCGTTCTCAACTCAGCCGGACAGGTAGTCGAGAAAGTAGACAACTTCTATACTTAGGAAATGTGGTTTCGGTTGACTGTGGTGGCACCAAAATGTCGGGATGTGTGCAGCAGAATCGGGAAGGCAAAATCTGCGTTCAGAATACTATCGAACGTCTGGAGAAGCAGTGTTCTCAATTCAAGAAACAAGCAGGGGATGGTTCGCTCCAACGTAGAATCAGTACTGCTATATGGGTACAGTACTTGGAAGGTGGATACCACTATCACACGCAAACTGCAAACCTTCGTAAAGAGATGTCTAAGAATCATCTTCAGGATATCGTATCTCCGAAGAACAACTTTATCTGAGAACGAGCTAAGAACCCATAGAAGGAGAAAGTGGCAGTGTATTCGACAACTCCATTGCGCAATACGCCTACGCAGTGGAATCCCCTCACCCAACAGACAAAACCGCAGGACGCCCTAGGCAAACGTGGCGCTGGACAGTCGAATCAGGTCTTTGGGAATGAGTTGGAGGCAGCTCAACCGCGTTGCAGAAATCTGAACAAGATGGCGCGCAGGTGTTTTTGATACCCTATGCCTCGCGAGGGGTAAAAGGATTTAAGTAAGTAAGTATTAAAATGCTTTGAAGAATGTCCGAAAGAGGCTTTGCCGATCCAAAATAGCACATGAATCTCTCTAGAAATTTAATGCTGAAAGTACCAGTGGTTCAATGTTCGAATCCCAGAAAACACCAAAAAGTTCTTTTCACGGTTCCACCTTTCGCGAACGTTTGACAGATATTCGAGAGTATTGTTGCCACGAAAAGCTTCTTAAAAACTAAATAAAATTGCCCTTCGGATACGGCACAAAACTGCAGGTCGTGCGAAAAATATAACGCACACAACTTAACAACATTAACTTACGCCTAGAGAGCAATTCTATAAATACATGATTGCACGACGTAAGTCGAAAAGCATAGGCAGATAGAGAAAGATTGGATACATTGTCGAACGCGTCAAAAAAGCAAGCTCAGCTTTCTATTCTTGCAAAAAGGCATTCAGTAATACGTAGACTTTAAACCAGCTGTGGTATACTGGATATACACAGCGTTTGTAAGACCCATTCTTACATATGTTTCACTAGTATGGTGGATGGTACTTGAGAAGCAATACCAGCTTTCGAACCTCACCAAAATCCAGAAGGCAGCGTGCATCGGAGTTCAATCCGCTTGATATGTACTGTAGGAGTCTGGCGGCCTAAATCGCTGCAAGACTGAGAGGAAGCAGATTGTGGTCATTGAGCCCTTACGGCCATGCCTCCATTTTCTCTCGATAGGGGACTGCCAGCGGGAAGGAAACTGATCACATGAACCCGATGATAGAATTTGAAAGAAGATTTGCTAAAAGAATTCCTGACAGAATGTACTGGAAAAACCGACGAACCATGAAGAAAAAGGAACTGGCCTTCTATACCAACCAGGAATAAACTACTCCTTTAGAACAAGCGACGATGGTAGCGTCTTTCAGGCCGAAGTCACGGCCATTATACTGGCTGTTGAAATTATACACGAGTAGTATCGTTGGTAAAACGTTCAATGTCTATATATATGTATATAGGCAGTCGTTAAGGATCTGGACTCTGGTGTAATTAGGTCGACGTTTTTGAGGACCTGTAAATCACTTTTAAACGAGATATATAGAGCAAATGCGGTGACCCTCTGCTGGGTACCAAGGAATATGGATATCGAAGGAAACGAAAGGGCTGACGAGCTTGCTAGGAAGAAAATAGAAGATGAAGCCACCGATCGAGCAAACAGACGCTAACTGGACACATGCAACAGCCAGGGCGCCATGACCGACCTTCAGCAAGAAGATATCAACCTCTCTGATGAAACGTAAAACTTACTCGTCATATCGCATGGGTTATTTCCGGTATAATTACTGGTCACTGTGCCATTGACATTCATGCGAAACGACTCGGTGTACTGCACAACAACTATTGTAGAAGTTGCAGGGACGAAGAAGAAATTGAATGTTCGACACCTGCTGCGTGATTGTCCTGCCCTATCCGTCAGAAGAATGAGCACTCTTGGTAGTTAATTCTTCTCGGAACTGGAGGACTTAGGCAATGTAGAGCTGATGGACCTCCTGAAATTCATATCACTATTTTTTTTTCTTTTTTAAATTTGCGTGCACTCAAAGGGTTATGAATACCCTTAACATGGTTACACACAGTGTGGGCATTGAAAAGGATAGATAGAGAAAGAGAGAACGATTTTGGGTTTAGTGGTTCTTAAAGCTCAGTTGTTTGTGCTTTAGAGATTCTCCGGGTGGTTCTAACAGCGGACCATCTCTAGTATTCCCAGGGTTAAATATACATAATTGGGCAAAATCGACCCGAACTGTTGGTCTAAATGAGCAGACACTATCGTTGTCTTATGATTCACAGTATTTTTTATTTTTTTTTTATATATGTATATATTTTCCTGACCACCAGTTGCCACTCATATCAACCTTCGATTAGTACGAACAGTTTTCGGGCCATATGACCACCTTAGTATAGCTGACACAAGTTTTCACAATTGATCTGACTGATTTCACGAGAACTAAATAAATGTTTGTTTACATCCGGGTTTGAATCGATGACGTTAACACTACACCATCGCCATGAAATGAAATCTCATTCGCTTTTAGTATACCAATTAGCGAATATTATAAGCTATCTTCATACGCTGAGATGAGCAAGAACATACATAATTTGATTTTATGATTGGAACAAGAGTGCAAGTGAATCAATGGTTAGGCGCATGCTATGTTTGTGATATGGCACATGCGATTTTCAGCCATAGACCCTAGGACTTTATTTTTACATTGTTACAAGAATTTGTTTTGATCGGACGTTTTTCTAGTGCTTAATATTTTTCTTTAATGTATATTTGGCGCAACAGGTCATTAAGTGTCCTCTTCTTTCTCTATTTGCCGAACACGATATTTCGATCGGTATTTATATGCAAAATCTAAATTCGATCCCAGAATATCTGGTGATCGGATCGAGTCAATCCTATTTCAATCTGATGTGCGTTTATATGTTACGCGTATCGAATTGAATCCGGACTCAATTTGTAGTGATCGACACTGAACTAAACTCGTAGTTGAGTTATGGGCATGCGCTACTCATTCATCTTTCTCTTACTCGTATATGTATGTATTGTATATTTACTCACCGCTCTCACGCCGAAGCCTATATACAATCAAGCTTTGCGATATCGATCTAAATGAGCTTGTAGAGACAGTGAAATCACTTAACAAAAAAAACGATTGCTATTGTTTTAATTAAATAGTTTTGGACTGTAAGGACGCCGTGGCGTAAGTGGTTAGTGTGTCGGATCACTACGCATGAGGTTCTAAGTTCGAATCCCAGAAAACACCAAAAAGTTTTGTTCACGGTCCCACCTCTCGCGAGCGTCTGACAAACATCCGAGAGTATTGTTGTCACGAAAAAGCTTCTCAAATCGCCGTTCGGATTCGGCATTAAACTGTAGGTCCCTTCCATTCGTGTGAAAAATATAACGCACACAACATGAGTGGTTGCGAGAAGCTAGGCCCTGGCACTTTAAAGCGCTGTTGCGCCAAATATGTGTGTATGTAAGGACAAAATCCTACCCTCGTTGCTAAAAATAATCAATTTATTTGTTCGCGTTAGGGTATTTCCGGAAAGCTGGAAGATCGCAGATATCGTACCAGTGGAAAAGATAAAAAATGCTAAAAGCCCAGAGGAATGGAGGCCTATAAATATAATGCCTACCTATGAAAAAAGTGGGCGTGTGTCGGATCACTGCGCGTGAGGTTCCAAGTTCGAATCCCAGAAAACACCAAAAAGTTTTGTTCACGGTCCCACCTCTCGCGAGCGTCTGACAAACATCCGAGAGTATTGTTGTCTCGAAAAAGCTTCTCAAAACATATTGCCTTTCGGATACGGCACTAAACTGTAGGTCCCTTCTATTCGTGTGAAAAATATTATATTATACAACACACACAACATGAGTGGTTGCCGAGAAGCTAGGCCCTGGCATTTAAAGAGCTGTTGCGCAATATATATATATATATACCTATGAAAAAATATTGTAAACATGTCCTCGCTACATGGAAGTGTCTACTAAAGCTGAACGCTATTAGCATGACCAACCTCAGATGGGAAAATGGCTCAACGTGTCACACTTCGAGACAGATCTGGCCTAAGCTGGATCAAAAACGTAGTGCCGAGCTGGTCAAACTAAAGCGAACACAAATCACCTGCGTCGTCGGTGTTCTCACTGGACACTGTCTTATAGGCCAACACGCCAAAAGACTTGGCTTCTTCTCCAACGACTTCTGCAGAAGCTGTAGGGACGAGGAGAATGAGGAAACCATCCTTCACCTCCTATCCACTTGTCCAGCCCTGTCGCATAAAAGAATGCTCCATTTAGGGTCCCCCTTGACGACCTCGGCGATCTGGCGTCCTTAGACGTCATGAGCATCCATCGCTTTATCAAAAACTCCGGTTGGTTTTGTTAGTCCCTGAGTGGCGTAATGGTTTTGATCCATGGTATCACAAAGGACCTTCACTGGTCTAAGTGTGTCTGCACTCCCGTGTGGACAGCCAACCGAACCTAACCTAACCTAGGCGGGGACATTCTTGTGAAACTTCTATTCGCTGGGTCATAAACGAAAGGAAGAAAGAAATCGAGAAGGAAAATATTATACTAGCTACCATAGATAAAAAAATATTAGCAAGTAAACTGTATAAATATGGTATTCGTGACAAAAAATTAAAATGATTTAAAAGCTACTAGTTTGGGAGAACACAAAGGGTAAAAGTAAAATACACTTATTCAGACCCCTTGCTAATACCCATTGGTATGCCACAAAACTTGATCTTAGGTGTATTGCTGTCTTTACTTTATATAAATGATTGTAAAGATTTTCTATATCATTCTAAAGTCTGTCTGTTTTGAGATGATACCCTTATATGATTAATCTGAGTGGAAGAGATATCAGTGTTAGTAAGTCTATTATCCAGGAAGAAATTGACAATATAATTTAATTGCCTATGTAAACATAAACTCAAGATTAATGTCGAAAAAACCAAATGTATGTGTATTAATGGAAACGATTTAAATGTGAGCATTACGATATATGGTGGACTCATTGAATGTGTTAGCGAAATGAAATATCTGGGTGTGTACATCGACAATAAGCGGTGCCCAAACCATCTATAACACAATTATTTTACGACATTTTGATTATTGTTCCTACATTATATGTATGTACTCGCACATGTGTTCCTTTGCAAATCAAAGTAAAGTCCATATTCTCCAAAACAGAGCTATGAGAACGATATTAAAGTGTGACCGACAAATCCCAATAACTATTATGCTACAATCCTTAGGATGGTTAAGTGTTACTCAACGGCTAAACCCAAAGTGGTCGTTATGACTTTTTAAATAAAACAAAATGTGTATCCCGAATATTTACAGAACAACATGGCTTATATAACAAACAGGTATAATTTGCGGTACATCTGCGACTTCCGGATACCTTTATATAGAAGAACACACACCCAAAACAACATGCTGTATAAAGGTCTACAGTTGTTTAATATACATACTACCAAATGATATTAAGAATCTTTCGAGATTAAAGGAAATCAAAACTAGACTTAATTTCTTATTAAAAAACAATATAATTTAAATATGCACATTGTAATTAGTATTAAGAGTTTTTACAACCTAATAAAACCATTAAAACAAAAAACAACTTACGCGCTGGCTCTGCCCTTTTACTTTCCAGAAAAATACCTAGGTGACCTTGTGGGAAGCCAGAAGTTACATTTATTACGCGAGATGTAAAACTATCGACATTTACCAATTGCCTTCTGTCACTTGAATAATTGCGAAACCACCTTAGCATTGAAAATTGAAGACCCAATGATTTAGCTAAAAGTAAAGTGTGATGTTGGTTTTTTTATCAAAAGCTTTTGTAAAACCTGTGTAGAGTACATCATTACTATTACCTATATATAAAAAACTTTTGGTGCCATAAACTCAGCAAATACTAAGTCTATTAACGTGAAATTATTTTTATATTCTTTATTTTCACGAAATCCAGTTAGGCTATTTTTTTGTTTAAATGTACCATATAAGAAAAGTTAATTTTTCTATTTTTTTGTATACTCATTTTGTTGAGGTTGACCCACATATTCACTCCTAACTTCAAATCAATTTAAAAAATAGCAAAAACAAAAATTGTCATATAAACTCAATATGATTACGCAAATTTTAAGCCCTTAATCTTTTCTTAACTATTCCTACACGCTGAGAAATAAATAAAGAACTATTTTTGAAACATCCATTATTTTAATTTGTTTATATCGACGACTTCGATTCAATCACAATGACGATGTTGCTGCTTTGTACTACTTCATTATCATTCCACGGTTCTCGCACGCTCTATCCCTCATATTCCTACGCCTATTTTGTATGTTCAAGACACAAGTTGTATGTGTATCATACTTTCTCTTTAGATCTGTTTGTGGTTTTGTTTATATTCTGTCAACCAAAAAATCCAAAACTGAGAGAGAAGCTTAGAGAAATATGAAGACATATTACATAAAGTGTGTTCCGAGCAAGACAAGCTCCTATTCCAGGATGACATCTTCAGCCAAGGATTAGCTCTAATCATAGACAACGTCTTGGTGAACCCTTGGCGTTAGGCGAACCCCACAGGCGGATCAGTAGAAATGCGGTGAAGTGGGAGGGTTATGATCCCTTATTTTCGGATAATAATCTCGCTGATAAAAGGAAGAAGAAATAGATAGACAACGTCTTTATGATGAGTAACAAGTAGCTTCGTGAGCCTGGACTTCCACAACCAAAAAGGATTAATCAAAAAAACATACTGCATCAATTCATACGAGAATCAGATACGATGAGCACAATTTAATACAATAGGTACAAGAAAATTTACCAAAACTGAATTCAGGTCAGAAAATTGCTTTCATCCAAATAACAGAAAGCATAGATTCGAAAAAATTAAATCTTTTCTTTATAGACATGCCTGGAGCAGCTGGAAAACGTTTTTTTTTTTTGATAAATATTTTGCTGGCAAAATATTGATCAGAAGTTAAAATAATTCCTGCTGTAGCATCTTCTGGAATCGCAGCAACCCTGCTTCATTAAGGCCGAACTGGTCATTCTACGTTTAAGCTGCCAATAATCATCATTACTCAAGGAGCTACATGCTCCCTTAAAAAAAAAAAAAAACACTAAGATTGTAAAGGTTTTCAAAGAAGCTGTGCTTAACATTTGGGATGAATGTGCTATGAATATTCAAGATCATATTGAGGGGGTGCAAAGAGTTTTAAAGAATTTAATATCTTCGTCGAAGCTTATAGGTGGGCAGCAACAATAATTTTTCCAGGTGATTTTCGTTAAACAATGCCAGTTATTCCCAAATGCACTAGAGGCGATATCATAAAAGCTTGCATTAAATCACCTTCTGGTGCGTTTTGGTGAGACGTCGCTTCTCAGTGAAGTAAGATTTAACACGGAGTACAACAACAAAAAGTGACTTGGAACCACTTTAGCTTTTTTTTCTCAGTCAAAACTGAGTGGGGTGTTTAGTTTAGTCCAAATCAAAAGATCGAAATGGATTATCTCCGCATCTCATAAAAAGTTTTCGGGACGAATTGTATGGGCAATATCTAAAATTGTAAACCAATCGCTAATTGAAGGTTGTGTACCACACCAGTTGAAAGTCGGGAAAATTATACCAGTTCACAAAGGAGGCGAGGTTGACAATTTCAACAACTATCGTCCCATATCTATTCTTCCTGTTGTATCAAAAATACCCGAAAAAGTAGTTAACTGCCAAATACAAGAATTGCTTACACAAAACAATTTGAAATTTGAGGGGGAGTATGGATTCCGACAGAAATCAAGCACTAACTCAGCGCTTTGTACCGCAAGGAAGCGTGCTTGGGCCAACACTATTCTGCATCTATATAAATGATATCTGCAAACTATCTATAAAAGAAAAATTATTCATGTTCGCGGATGATATATGCCTGGTTAATAATGAAAGCAGTACTTGCTCCCTTCAAAAAAGTATCAATGTAGATTTTGAGAAACTCGGATGCTGGATAGCCACTCATAAACTAGCCATGAATATAAAAAAAACGAAATACATGATCCTAGGCAAAAACACTCCTGACATTAATATTGAATATAACGAGCAAGTAGTCGAAAGGGTTGATGAATTTAAATACTTGGGGGTGTGGTTTGATCCAGAACTAAACTTCCGAAATCACTGTACTAAAATAGGGCGAAAACTGTCATCAATCGCTGGAGTTTTTAAACGGTTTTCTGACTATCTACCCTTTAAAATTAAAAGATCCTTATACCACGCGATCTTTTATAGTCATCTGGTATACAGAATCAATGTTTGGAGTTGCTGCTGTGAAGAACTTACATATGATCTTCAAGTGATTCAAAATAGGGCTCTGAAAAATCTCTTCGGGAACTGGTTCACTAATTCCATCGAAATGCACAAGCAGTTGAAGTTATTAATGGTTCGTGATACCATTCAACTTAACCTGATAAGCAACATCCACAATATCCAAGCAGAGTCAACGTACTCAACACTTGAACTAGTTCATAGAGGGGACATCCACAACCATAACACTCGCAGCCGAAATCATATTCACCAGGGCCAACTGAAAACCTGCAAGTATGGAACTTCATTTTTACTATTTAAATCAATAAAAATGTATAATAGTTTATCACTTGAATTTAAGTCATTGCCACGGAAACAATTCCAAACCTATTTAAAAAAAAAAACAAATTGTCACTTAAGTACTGTTTCTAATTTTTGATATTTTTCTTTTCTAACGTTTAATGTAAAAATGTTAATTTGTTGAACTTTCGCTGTTTTTTTTTTTTTTTTTTTTTTGTAAAATGCTGATGATTGTTATCTCTTTCGCCAATATCTTATTACTTCTTATTTCGTCTTTGAATTCTTTTTGTTTTTCTATTCTTAAATGTTAATTTATAATCTTGTTAATTTTGTTACTTTTGAATCTGTAATATTTACAACAATGTACAGCCACTCATGAGAGCAATCGCTTCTTGGCAGAATTAGTTGAAAAATAAAATAAGCGCTACTAAATTTCAGAGGGCGCTGAGAAGAGCTTTTTTTATCCAACTTGAATGATTCAGCTTTTCAATTTAATTCAATTTCAATTCAATCACCAATCTTCAAACAATAAAAAACGTTTTAAACCAAATTGACTTGGGATCGTTTTGTGGAGAAGCTTTCACTTTGCTTTGCATAATTCTCACCAAAACCCACCATTCTACTTCATAACATGTTCAAAAACTTCAACTTCAAACCAATATGAAAGCACAGCTTACTAACAATACCGAAATTTCCGAGTTCGTATCTCTTCTACTAAAAATTGGTGGAAAATATACTCTTTCAGGTGCGGAAAATATAACTCAACCAAACGAACGTTTCGGAAAAATCGAAGATCTGATGGCCTTATTATCAATACCATTTTCTTGGTTCTGCGAAAGAGCTACAGTGTCACCAAAAAATAGTTCAGTGGATGAAATAAACACCCACGTGCTCCAGACTTTAAAAACTGAGTCACATCAATACAAAGTAATGACAGTGACAGTGACAACTGCCCTCAAAAATTTCTTAATTCGCTCAACCCAGCAGGTCTTCCACTGTATCAATTGAATTTGAAAAAATCAGCACACCAATAATGCTAATTAGAAATCTCAGTGCTCAGTCCCCCAAACCTTTGCAATGGCACACGACTTCAAGTTAAGAAGTTTAACAAAAACATATATTATAAAACCTAAAATTATTACAGGACCCGCAGGTTACTGGGAAGGATGCCCTTATTCCTAAAATTCCAATGATACCAATGAATCTTCCTTTTCAGTGAAGACGGTCAATGCTTTCTGAATGATGATAAATAAGGCTCAGGGTCTGCCATATAAGTTAATTGGGGTGGATCTTAGCGACAATGTTTTTCCCATGACCAGCTTTATTGCCTTATCAAGAGTGGGTTCAAAGAAAAATTAGTGTTTGTTTCTTTCTGCAAACAATAACAAAAGATTAGCATTGTCTATCCCGAAGCATATGTAAAAACAACCATGTCTATTTTTTTTTTTTTTACGATTATGAACATATTTAAGTGCATATTTAAGACAGAAATTAAGTGCGTGTCATCTAAGGCGAAACTGAACGAAGCAGCGGGTGTTACAGAATACCTTATGAATTTTTTATCAACGCCTCGGATGAGTTCATAGCAAAGTTAACTTGAGCGTATGACCTGGCCCTAATTAGAAGCAGTGCAGATGAGATCTTTGGCGTAGCAATTGTGTTTCCTATATTTAAAAAGGGAGATGCTAATCAACCTTGTAACTACAGAAGCATATTCCTTATGAACTGTATAGCCAAAATCATGATGGGCATTATAAACGAGCGGTTGCCAGTATGGGTTAAAGAACATAGGAAACTAAACGAATACCAAGCTGGATTTCGCAAACAGTACTCGATAACAGACAACATCTACAACCTAACGGCAATAATCCAACTAAAGTTCGCAGAAAACAAGAAAGTGTATGCGTTTATTGTAGATTTCAAGGCAGCTTTCGACAAACTGCCAAGAAACCTCCTAATGTACAAACTTCTCGAAATGGGAGTGTATTCAAAAATTATTTGTTTTTTTCTATAATGTGTATATATATAAAAACACAAACTCAGTGGTGTGAACTGGATGTGAACTCTCAGACTCTTTTAAAACACATACCGTTGTGGAACAAAAATGCCTGCTATCACCATTACTTTTTGCGTTGTATCTAAATGATCTGCATGAACATCTGGGGGGAGGACTGTATTTAGGTTTCCTAAACATAAGGCTACTGCTGTATGCCGATGATGTCAAAACTTTGCAAAGGCTGATAAATACATTAGATACATACTGCGATACCTGGGGTCTTCTTCTTCCTTTTATCAGCGAGGCTATGATCCGAAAACAAGGGATCACAGTCCTCCCACTTCACTGCATTTCTACTGATCCGCCTGTGGGGTTCGCCTATTTGACCTCAGAAAATATCGGCAGGCCTGCCGATTTTGGATCACTCGGTTACTGAGGCCAATGAAATGCCGATGTCGTCGCATTTGTCTGATCCAGGCGTTTATAGGCCTGCCTTTCCTACATCGCGATGTCTTTGGAACGTGCATAGATATTGCCTTTTTAACAGGGTTCAAATGATCTCTTCTTTGAACGTGGCAATACCAGCTGAGCCGGTCGCGCTCTAATTTGTGTACGATGGTTTCCTTGATGTGAAAGCTTCCACGGATCTTCGAACTTCTTATTCGATCAAGCTTTGTCACTCCTGCTGTCATGCGAAGCATTTTCATCTCAGCTGCCGTTAATTTACTCTCATACTTTTTGTACATCGTCCAACATTGTGAACCGTATGTGAGCGCTGGACGTACAACTGCGGTGTAGAGCCTTCCTTTCAGCTTAGGGGGCATTTTTCTGTCACAGAAGATAGTGGAATTTTCTCGCCACTTCATCCACCCTACGCTTACACGATGATTGATGTCGTCATCACAAGTTGCTTTGCTATTGATCATAGATCCCAGATATTTGAACTTTTCCCACTTGGGAAGCACTGTTCCATTCAAATAAATGTCTGGAATAGGCCTGAGTGGATCAGAGAACGGGCAGCACAAGTACTCTGTCTTTTTTGAACTAATGCGATACCCATTTCCCTCCAAAACGTTCACCCACACATCAAGTGCTCGTTGCAGGGATGTAGGATCCTCACTTATGATGAATAACTGATGTACCTTGGGGTCCATCACTTTACCTTCAAGCAGATAATCAAGGACTGTAATAAAGAGCAAAGGACTTAAAACGCTTCCCTGGTGCACCCCGACTTTGATTGGGAACTCTTCGGTTACTCCAGCGGGACATCTTACTCTTGTCTTTGCTCTTTCGTACATGTCCATGATCATCTGTACATAGGTTTCTGGAACCCCTCGATGTCTTAGCGCCACCCATATCAGATCTCGTGGTTGTCTGTCGAATGCCTTTTCAAAGTCATCCAATACAATATGCAAATCCCTTAAGGAATCACGATGTTTTTCCATTATGATCCTTATACTTTGGATTGCATCTGTGGTTGATTTACCCGAGACAAACCCGCACTGATCATCAGATAGCCGTATTATTTTTCGCAGTCGGCCACCTAATACCCGCTCAACGATCTTCATGGTGTGTGACATCAACTTGATCGAACGGTAGTTATCACAGTTTCGCGTATCACCCTTCCCTTTGTATACAGGGAGGAGGTAACTTTCCCTCCATTGATTCGGCATTGGATCACCTCTCACGAATTTGGAGATAAGAATTCTGAGCCATCTGAACCCGATGTCTCCCATCTTTTTCCAGAACTCAGAGGGTATTTCGTCTGGCCCAACCGCTTTTCGTTTTTTGGAGTATTTGACCGCCTCACTAACTTCTTCGACTGTAATGTCGGCTATTTCTTCACAGTTAGGGGTGGCTCTTGGAAAGTATAGCCGGGGAAACTGTTCATTTAAAAGTTCTTCACAATACTGTCGCCACCTCTGCAGAATTTTGTCGTCATCCACAAGAAGCTGGCCATGAGCATTGCTAATGAACTTTGGCGAACGAATCTCCTGAGCATTCTTCCTTCTTTGGGCGGCTATTTTGAAGATAGTGGCGCTCTTGTTCATATTGTGTCTTCGCAGCTCCTGGATAGCCTGGTTTGCATCAGCAACCGGGGAAAATATTTTCTCCAGCTCCCGATACAGGCCCTCCGTACTCTCTGCTTGAAGCTGGGCGCACTTCTTCTTCGCTTTTTTCTTGCAGCATCTGTATTCCATTTCGAGGCGAGCTTTTTCGTCATTATTATTAGAGGGGCACTTTGACCAAGCTTTGAAAGCCGCTTTCTTCTCATTTATCACCTTCTTAGCTTCATCACTCCACCACCATGTTTCTTTGGCGTGTTGATGGTGGCCTTTTGAAGCTCCTAGCAGTGATTTGGCCTTATTTAAGCAAGTTCGCTGTAGGGAATCCCACATATTTTGTGCTCTGCACTCTTCATCCTCAGCTCCGTTGATGGTGTGAGAGAGGTAATTTTTCATTACGAAAACAAAAGCTTCGCCTTTTTCTTTGTCCAGATTGTACCACTTGATTTTCTCAGAGACCCTTGTTTGTTTGCTTTTCTTCGGTGTTTTCATAAAAATTTCTGTTAGCAGGAGACGGTGTTGCCGAGCGATTGCCTCTCCCAGGATCACTTTGCAATCTTTTACCCGGGGCTTCATGAAACTGCCTACCAAATGGTAGTCAATCTGAGTTTCATCTCCACCACTGCTGTAAGTGACCAGGTGTCGGCTTTGTTTGATGAACATGGTATTTAACACGATAAGACCGTGTGATTTGCACATGCTTAGGATGTCTTCACCAGGAAGATTCCTGGTGCCATATCCTAGTCCTCCATGGCAGTCTTCATAGTCTTCGTTTGATTTCCCGACATGTCCATTCAAATCTCCTCCAACAAATAGAAATTCTTCCTTTGGGATGTTCTTAAGGAGATTGTGGAAATCTAGCCAAAATGCATCTTTATCTCTCTGATTGTACCCATCGTGGGGACCATATGCACTGACAATATTCCACACCTCTCCTTGTATTACTAATTTGAGAGACATCAAACGGTCGCTGGACTTGCTCAAGACGTTACCAAGTAGCTCTGCCGCAAGGATGATACCGATTCCGTTCTTAGACTTTTCCGTTCCGTAGTAGAACATCTTGTAATCTTTTGTCCTAACGTCCAAGAAACGCGCCCGATTCCCGGTGTTTTTCCATTTCGTCTCTTGGACACACAAGATGTCCACCCGCCTTCTATTCATCATCTCTTCCAGCTCGTAACTTCGACCGGTCATGCTTCCAACGTTCCAACTCGCGACCCTCAAATTGCGTCCAAACTGTTTCATTATTTTGCTAGCCCCCGGAATCCGTATAGCTCTGACCCGAACATTTCTGCTCAGTCCAGGATCAGTACCATGCACAGCAGTGGTAGTGCCTGGCGGGGTAGTGCCTTTCCTTTTTGCAAGTATTACCATAATGATACAGTTTTGCAATACAATTTTTTGCACCATATTGCGATGGTGTTTGTTGTTTGACACGTGCATGCTCCTGTTTTAGTATTGTTTGATCTTTCTTTTATGACACCGGTGATCTCCAGTCGTGTCAACCCACGGACTCGCATGCACACTTGTGGGAGGGTTTTTAAGGTAGTATATGTGTCGCTAGGCTCACTTGGGTGTTATATTGCCTAGATCTGATTTGTCCCCTTAGTCGCCTTTTACGACAAGCGCTGGTTGTTGGGGGGGGGGCGCTGCAGTGATATTCTTAACCCGTCCCTGCACGGGGCACTGCGATACCTGGGGTATGGAAGTTAATATGAACAAGAGCGAAATAACGATTTTCAGAAGAGGCGGGAGACTAGGAAGGCAAAAGAAGTGGACGTACAAAGGTGAACCAGTGAAAATTGCTGCTGAGTATAAGTACTTAGGAGTAATACTAACACCAGGAATATTTCTTTCAAAGCATGTTAATAGCAGAAACTCTGCAGCTAAATCTAGCATAAATGCTACATGGAAAGATTTCTTTAAAAAGAAAGAGGTCACGCTTAGATTGAAATGGAAGTTGTTTCTTGCTGCCTTCAGAGCAGTACAAACATATGCAGCACAAGGGTATTCTTGTTTCGGGAAAGTAGATAAACTGCAACGATATTTTATAAAACGTATATTAAAAGTGCTTGAGTTTACTCCAAACTATGTGATAGCAATAGAAACTGGAGCGGAAGAAGGCCATATTTATACCTTGAATCTACATATGCGTTATATTGTAAATGATCTTTTTGAATACAATGTAGAGAGGCTTCCACATAGACTCTCGAAGATGATAAAGACTAAAAAGCTACGAGTATTTTGGTTCAAAGAACTTCAAAGGTTGGGGCCAGACTTTGGCCTAAACTGGGATGATGAACACCTTACTCAAAGCGAGTGGCACAGGGGCCTTATTTTGTACTGCTTTCGGATTCGGATTGCCATTCGAAAATGTAATCCGATTCTAAAATGAATGGGTATATTGTATGGTTCTCGGATTGGGTGTATGTGCTTCCAACTCAAAATCAAACATTTCGGAGAGTTAGTTGGTCAATACATCTATCAAACGTCACTTAAATTACTTAGAAATTGAGTTTGTATACATTTACTATATATAAAACTAAGTTGATATTTTGTGCGTTTACGTATATCTCACGTAATTTTCAACCAATTTACTTGGTTTTTCTTTTAAACTATTCAGAAAAACAATGAAAAGGACATAGGCCCTTTTTTTTAAAAAAAAAAAGAAAACATTTTCATTCAAGAAAATGCAAAATGTATATCTACGGACACATGTAATTCAAGACGAATGGCATAAATTCTGTTAACAAAACATCGAAATACAAAGCATACGTGTCTTGCAGTCATTATTTATTTTGTATAATCGAGATTTGCTGCGTGAACATAATTTCGATCGCAATGATTTAACTAAATTTGTTCTAACAAATGTTCCAAAGTTAAACGCGCAACAAAAAGATGTTTACGACATTTTGATGCGAGCAATGGCAGACAAAAGTGGTGGAACGTATTTCTTAGATGCGCCTGGTGGCACTGAAAAAAACTTTCCTTATTTCAACAATTTTGGTCACCAAATAAAATAGCATTGGCTCTCGCATCATCTGGAATCGCGGCGACGTTGTTGGACGGCGGCAGAACAGCACATTCTGCGCTTAAGTTGCCTTTGGACATGAACTTCAACGAAAATCCAACATGTAATATTACCAAAACGTCAGGAATGGCCAAAGTGTTGCAACAGTGTGAAATTGTCGTGTGGGATGAATGTCCTATGGCCCACAAGAGATCATTGGATGCATTCAATCGTACAATGAAGGATATGAGAGGAAATCAACGGCTCCTTGGTGGCGCCTTAATATTATTAGCTGGTGATTTCCGGCACCGCTGCTGATGAGCTTAATGCGTGTTTAAAGTCATCCGCTCTGTGGAGATATGTGAGAACACTCACATTAACCACAAATGTGCGTGTTCAATTGCACAATATCCATCAGCCAATGAATTTTCAAAGCAGTTGTTGAAAATTGCAGATGGAAAAATGCCGATAGACAATGAAACTGGCTTAATAACGTTACCAACCAATTTTTGCAATGTAGTTCCATCAAAAGAAGAATTGATTCGAAAAGTTTTTCCAAACATTGTACAACAATAAAAGACGCATGTTTGGCTGAGCAAAAGAGCTATATTGGCGGCAAAAAACAAAGACGTTACAGAAACTAATGAGACAATTTTAAAAGAGATACCAGGAGAAGTGTTCACATTCAAGTCAGTCGATACCATTATGAATGAAGATGTATCAACCAACCAAAATTGTGCAATGACACAAGACTTACGGTTAAGAAGCTAATGACCAGGGATAGGATTTTGCTAACTTTGCCTCTTTTTTTTGCTTAATCGGAAGATAGTATCGACTTTACACAAACACGTCATGTCCTCCTGATTCCAAATATATGTATTTTATTTTGCCTTTTTTTGTCTTTTTATATCATTATTGTCTTTTTTTGCCTTTTTTTGTCGTTGTTGCCTTTTTCTGCATTTTTTGCCTATTTTGCTTTTTTCTCAAAGTTTGTTCGCTAAAAAAATTGTAGAAAATGCGCGTTTGCATGCATATATATCCGTGCAAACATGCTTCTTACTCACACTACGTAATACGCATACCTAAATTCCTAGACGCGCTAAAATTTAAAACGTCTAGTCCGTGGGGAGAGCCAACATGGAAATATGTACATGACCACAGACGGTTTGCACTTGTATGTGACCGCAGACGTTACTGTGTATAACTCTATTACATATTTCTTGTTTGTATGCAATACATAATATGCGGATTATTTTGCTCGGATTAAAAAAATTGTCAGCGTTCTTGAAGACGATGCAAGCTGTGTTGTGTTTGCAAAGTAATTGATTGAAGATGAAGCAGTACAAGCGCAGCTGGCGTACATCAAAGTCAATTTTAGGTTTTTAGTCGACCAAAAAAAAACGAATTTTCGAAGACTTACAAAAAACAGGTATTTTTGAGAGTCTGTACTTATAATTTTAACTAGCATTATTCTGACCAAGGAACATCAATGGGCGAAGTGTTGCCGGTTTTAAAGAACATTCAGCAAAACTTGAAAAAAGCAAAAGGCCCGATTGCAAAGGAAGTCCTGAAGAAGTTTACTGCCGTTTTCAATGCAAATATGGGACTGAAAACTATTGAGCAGAAAAATTCTGTAATGAACGGCGACTTGGATTCCAAACTTCCACAAAATATTGATGTTAATAATGTTAAAAGCTTTAAATGGGTTCCACTCGTTTCAGCTGAAGTAGAAAGGTCATTTAGCTGTTTAAAGGCTCTTCTAAGAAAGAACCGGAGAAGATTATTACCAGAAATTTCAAAAAGCTCTTGGTAGTTCAATGTACTATAACTAAATGTGCATTTACTTTCCTTTTCTTATTTTTTAATAAACGCCTTTTTTTTGCCTTTTTAAGCGTTTTGTTTTGCCTTTTTTTACTTTTTTATGTCAACAAAATCCTAACCCTGCTAATGACCAACGTTATTGAAGCCACTATTTTAAATGGGAAATTCAAAGGTGAAGACGTTTTAATTCCATGTATACCGATGATACCAACAGACATGCCATTCGAATTCAAACGTTTGGAGTTTCCAGTGCGACTGGCTTTTGCAATGGCCATCAATAAAGCGCAGGGACAATCTTTGCAAGCGTGTGATTTGAATTTGGAAAATAATTATTTCGAACATGGACAATTGTATGTAGCCTGTTCACGTGTAGGGAAACCTGCTGGATTTGTTTGTATTCGCACATGAAGGAAAAACCAAAAATATTGATTATCACAGAGCCTTACAATAAATTAATTTGAAAGAAAAAAAGAAATGTTTTCTAATTTAGCAATTTAGCAAAATAAAGGAAACGGCTAGCGAAGCGGACGGTGTAACGCAATACAAAATAGGGCCCCAGTAAATGCAAAGCACTAAGTGAAAATCTGAAGCAGCGTATGTCATCAGCATGTATCAAAAGCTAAAGGTAACCAAACGCAAATCTACAAAAAAATTCGATTTTAGTAAAGGCAACGACAACAGCCTGCAAAGCGATACTAGCCGGATTATTAACCCTAGAACCCTGGCCAGGGTACCTTAGCACCCTGTTTTTTTTTTTTTTTTTTTTGACGTGAAAACGTCTGTAAGCAATCAAGAAAACGTCCCAAGCACCCTGGGCAGGAAAAACCGAGAAAAATGTGGGTATGGTTTTAGGGTTAAAGCGCGATCGGATCTCCTAAATGGAGATAGTTTTAACATTGGAGGTACAAGACCGGGCACGCCCTGCGATTTAAGGGAAGAAGAAATAAACCCTGTGATTAGGAAGTTTAGATGGAAATACTTCAATAATAATATGCTCTCAGAAGAGGAATTAATTAATACTTTAAATGGAGGCTTAGATAAAAATTGGAAAGATATTGTTCACTATATAACTTCCGGCTTAAATTATAGAAAGCTAATAACAGAAGAATTTGAATAAATTACACAGGAATGAATTAAAAGTAAACAGACTTCTCTACCGACAGACGGTTCAATCCATGGTGTATGTTCTTTAATATTATATAGGTATGTAACATATAATTTTGGAGCAAAAGTATTCGTTGTAAAATATTACTTGTAAATAAAGAAATTATTATACTAGCGGGCACCCGGCGTGCGTTGCTGCGCCTAACAGAAAAAAAAAAAAAAAAAAAAAAAAAAAACAATTGTCAGGCAGGCGCCTGGGGGGCTAAGTCTATTAGAAAAGAGTTTTGTACCGGGCAACAGTGGGTAAATGGTCCAGCCTTAAATACGAGTATATATGTATATCAATTTTTTTTTTAATACTAAAAAAATACAAATATTTGGCGCAACGGCTCTTTTAAAGTGCCAGGGCCTTGTTGTTGTTTTGACGCCTTTGTAATACTAAAGTACTATAATACTAAAGTAATGGATAGTCTGTTGGACCGAGGTTACCCGGCGGCGTGCGTTAATGCCCCAACAAAAATAAACAAGTTTGTAGTAGTAAAGTACTTTACTTACTACTAAAGTAGTGTGTCGATTTTGACTAAACTTCACACTCTCGCGACAATACCGAAGATTGCCAGAAAATTTGTGATCAATCGGTTCAGTGGTTTCCGAGTCCATAGCATACAAACAAACAAACAAACAAACAAACAAACAAACAAACAAACAGACAAACATACATTGTATTTTATATATAAGATTTCTGTTAATTTTTTTTTTTTTTTGTTAGGTACGATAAGCATATTTAATTTTTATTATTATTATTTTTTTTTCTTCTAATATTATAGTTATCAAACGTTTTTTTAAGGGCTTTGTGAAGCAACGCAAGCACGGGTCTGCTAGTCAGCTTACGACCCAAACGCAAAATAGTTGGTCTAGTTAGATTTTTAACACAAAAATTCTTTCTTATGCTGAAATTAATTGGTTGGTAGCAGTCATTTATAAAAAAGTATAGGAAAATAGTTATAAAGTAATTATTCTTAATAAAATTAGAGCAGGAGAAACAAAATAAATGAAGCATACGGTGGCAATGTAAGTTTTACTGAAACAAAGATAAGAGCATAATAGTTAAGTCTGCTCTCTTTTGGATGCATAATAGTTGGTCTAGTATTATTTTAATAGTGATTTGTTAAACCGTTACGAACAAATTAAGAGAAATGATTTTTGTTGTTGCATGACCATTTTGTTTATGCAAAGTTAGTATCAGTTTTTGGTCAAACATGGCGCGTGGCGTTGCACTATTGCGAGATCTTAGGGAGTCCATAATTAAGGCATTCCAAACGGGATTATCCAGCTATAAAACAGCTAAAAAATTTAGTTTGCCGCGATCATCAGTGAATGAGTGAATACCTTGCGCGAGCTGCTTCGACGTATTCGGATCACAGGTCGGTAAGGAATTTCCAATGTTGGTCAGGACATTGGAATAGAGATGGTGGCGGAGGAGCCCTTAATGGGCCAACGGCAGCGCTCATACTTCCGTAGTGGACTACTGGCACCGGTGTACCCGGCCCCTCGTCCTAGGGGAATAATTAAGGAACTGGCCCTCCAGGTTGGGGGTTGTGCCGTCGGGGTAACTTCCCTACCACGTAAAAAACGCATGGTTCCGAAACAACCAAAAGCCTCGGATAAGGATGACCCAACTAATGACGACCCCAGCAAACGAAATAAGGACAACGACCTTCGGATCTGTACGTGGAATGTTCTGTCCCTTTACAGACCACGTGCAGCCGAACAACTAGCAGAGGCCCTAGACTGCTATAAAGCAGATATTACCGCCATCCAGGAAGTGCGATGGGATGGGCCAGGCAAAAAGAGGATGAAAAACTGTGACATCTACTACGGTGATTGCTACAGAGGCAACAGGCAACGCTTATTCGGATGCGGATTTGTCATACGCGGCAGACTTAGGCAAGAAGTCTTAAGCTTCCGACACGTGAGCGAGCGTATTATGACGATCCGGATCAAGGCTAAATTCGCTAACATAAGCCTAATATGTGTTCATGCCCCCACAGAAGAAAAGGACCCTGCCTCCAAAGAGTGTTTCTACGAGCTCCTCGACAAAACATACGAGCAATGTCCTAAATACGACGTTAAGATCGTATTGGGCGATTTTAACGCCAAAATAGGAAAGGAGGACGTCTTCGGTAGTGCAGTCGGTAAGCATAGCCTACACGACACCACGTCTGATAACGGACTAAGGCTAATTGATTTCGCTGTGGAGCGAAATGTCACCATAGCAAGCACATGGTTTCCTCATCTCGATATTCATAAGCAGACATGGCGGTCCAATGATCATGTCACGATCAACCAAATTGATCATATTGCGATCGACGCAAGGCATGCCTCCAGTATTCTGGATGTCCGGACCTTCCGAGCGGCCAACATAGACTCGGATCATTACCTTGTTGCAGCCAAGGTACGAATGCGGATATCCCAATCTGAGCAACGAAGAAGAATTACTGTGAGAAAATTTAACGTCGAAAAGCTACAATCGCAAGAGACCGCCAGACTCTTCGCTGAACGCGTATCCCGAAATCTCTCAATCACCCCTATTCCGCCAGCATCAAGTGCCGAAGACCAGTGGCAACGCTGCCAACATGCCATCAGAAACGCCGCGACTGATGTGCTGGGTCTCGCTCGCCCACCACCGCGAAACCCCTGGTTTGACGAAGAATGCCGGCGAGTGCATGCAGCAAAACAAGAGGCATACAAAGCGGCGCTGCAAAGGAAGACGAGAGCTGCTCGTGAGCTCTACGAGCAAAAGAGACGGGAAGAACATCGGCTTCTCCAAAAGAAGAAGAAAGAGCATGAGAAGCGCGCGTTTGAGAATATCGAGAGTCTATACTCCAGGAACAATGTACGGAAGTTTTACCAAAAGGTAAAAAGAACGTGTCAGAGAAGTAATACCCGTACAGAAACCTGTAGAGATGAGAATGGAAACCTCGTAGTAGAATCACAGTCGGTGCTGAGAATATGGAAAAACTACTTCTGCAGACTGTATAACGGCGACGAAGACCAACATCCCGCTGTCAGGCAGAATGAACCATTCAACATGGACGATGATAGTCAAAATTTCCGTCCACCTGACCAAAACGAAGTGAGGATAGCAATATCCAAGCTAAAATCGAACAAGGCTGCTGGACCTGACGGTTTACCGGCCGAACTTTTCAAGGCAGCTGGGGATGAATTGGTAGAGTGCATACACCAACTCATTTCTAATATTTGGTCAGAGGAGTGTATGCCTGATGAATGGAATCTCAGCATCGTTTGCCCGATCCACAAGAAAGGAGACCCCCTCAACTGCGCCAATTATAGAGGCATCAGTCTCCTCAACATCGCATACACGATCTTTTCTGCGATGTTGTGTGAACGCCTGAAACCTTTTATCAACAGCCTGATTGGACCCTATCAGTGCGGTTTCAGGCCAGGAAAGTCCACCATCGATCAAATCTTCACACTTCGGCAGATCCTGGAGAAAACCCAAGAATTCCAAATCGATACTCACCACCTCTTTATCGATTTCAAGGCCGCCTATGACAGCATCTATAGAGAAGAGCTTTATAGAGCCATGTCTAGTTTTGACATCCCTGCCAAACTTGTCCGCCTGTGCAGGCTGACGATGGAGGACGCTCGCTGCTCCATCAAGGTCGGTAATGACCTCACCGAGACCTTTGATGTCAAAAAAGGCTTTAGACAAGGTGACGCGCTGTCATGTGACTTCTTCAATATTGTACTTGAACGGATTGTGCGGAACTCACAAGCCAACACCGGAGGCACAATCTATTACAAGTCTGTACAACTGCTTGCATACGCCGACGATATAGACATTATCGGAAGATCTCAGCGGGCTGTCACCGGTGCTTTTGCAAGCATTGAGGCGGAAGCGGCCAAAATGGGTTTGGCGATAAACGAGGGCAAAACCAAGTATATGCTGTCAACTAGAAGGGAAAACCAACATCGACGAATTGGACAAAACGTCACCGTGGGCAGCTATAACTTCGAGGTAGTAAGGGACTTCGTCTACCTTGGCTCTGCTATAAATTCAGCAAACAACATCAGCGCAGAAATCAATCGAAGAATAACTCTTGCCAATCGCTGTTTTTTTGGGCTTATAAGGCAATTCAACAGTAAAGCCCTATCTCGAACAGCTAAGGAGACTCTATATAAGACCTTGATCATCACAGTCCTGCTTTACGGCGCTGAAACATGGACTTTATTAAAAGAGGATGAAGATATCCTTGGTCGCTTCGAGAGAAAAATTCTTCGTAAGATTTTCGGTCCCGTTTGCGTTGACGGGTTTTGGAGGAGAAGATTCAATCACGAACTATACGAGCTGTACAGCGACATCGACCTAGTCAAAAAACTGCGTATTGGACGTCTGAGATGGCTAGGACATGTAGAGCGAATGGACACCAACGCTCCGGCCCGCAGAGTCTTCGAATCTAACCCCGAGGGACGACGCAGTAGAGGGAATTATCGCCGTAGGTGGCGCGCACAAGTTCAAGGGGACCTCGACCAACTTGGAGTGCGCAACTGGAGGCAATTAGCTAAAGACCGAGCTAAATGGAGAGGCTTGTTGGTTGAGGCCCAGGTTCACCCCGAACTGTAGCGCCACCTAAGTAAGTAAGTAAGCGATCATCAGTGCAAAACATAATTACAAAATACAAAAATTCCGGAAATATTGAAATAGGTAAAAAAAAAAAAAAAACGGGACGTCCAACGATAGCAAAACCTCGTGAATGTCGTGTGTTGAAAAAAATTATCAAAGAAAACCGACGCCAAACTGCCGCTGCTTTAACTGTGGAATGGAAAAGTCGCATTAAGAAAAACATTTCCGTCGATACTTGCAAAAGGCACTTTTGACGCCTAAACATAAGAAAAGACGGATTGAGTTGGCGAAACAACGTAAAAACTGGACATTAAGTCAATGGCGGACCGTTATTTGGAGCGATGAATCCAGGTTTGAGGTTTGCGTTGGCAACGAACGCAAACGTGTGATTCGAACCTCCAAAGAATCCTTTCACAATGATTGTTTTAAACGAACCGTCAAGTTCCCAGCATCTCTCGTGGTATGGGGATGCATGTCTGGGCGTGGTGTTGGGAATTTACACTTTGTTGACGGATTGGTTAATGTTGTGACGTACGAACATATTCTGCAAGGGCAACTTCTTCCATCAATACCACAGCTTCAATCAAGTGACGGAAGTTACACTCCGTCTCACTTGATTACGAACAGGCACTTTTTTGGATCCTTCGAACTATAGGCCAATAAGTCTCCTGCCTAATATCGGGAAAGTTTTTGAATTAGTTATTAGTAAGTCTATTTTGTTCGTGTGCGAAAGAAAGGAGATTATACCGTGGAACCAATTTGGGTTCAAGAGAAACCATTCGGCGGTGCACGCTGTTACAAAATTGATTTTTGATGTTAGTTGGAATCTTAACGCCAAAAGATGTACAGCTGCCTGTCTGGTGGATATCGAAAAAGCCTTCGACACGGTATGGATCGACGGGCTTTTATATAAACTTATCCGATATGAATTTCCGTATCATCTTATAAAGATGATTACATCAATGGTGTATGAGAAGAAATTCGTGGTAACAAATAGGCAATATACGACGACTAAAGTCTTTAATGTCACCAATGGTCACCCACAGGGCACAGTTACAGCACCGCTTCTATTTAACATATATGTTTCCGAAATGCTTAGGGGTTTGGATAATTCTCTAGCTTTTGCTGACGACGTTATTCTGTATGCAAGTGGCTCAAAAATATAAGATATTCAAGATGAGCTTCAAAATAATTTTGATAAGCTCCGAACATTTTGCTCCGAATGGAAGCTTAAGATCAACCACGCGAAATGTGAAACCATATTGTTCCGCACCCCAGTAAGACGCGGTAATTCAGATTTGAGACGCAACTGGAAAAATGTACAAATCACGAGTTCTAATGGTCTTCGCATCGAATCAAAGACTGCTGTGAACTATCTAGGTGTCCATTTGGACAAATTCTTGTACTATAATGAACACATAAATACGCAGTTAAAAAAGGCGAGGGCGGCATTTATGTCTCTCAAACGCCTTTTTTACTCCAACTATCTGAGATCCGATGTGAAGGTCATATTTTACCAAGCCTTCGTTCGTCCAATCCTGACTTATGCGAGTCCAGTATGGTGGAACATAAGTCCATCGTATATGGAAAAGCTCCGACTATTCGAGAGAAAGTGCATTCGAGCATGTATGCGGATGTACAGAAGCGCACATTCCGACTTTCGGCATTATGTCTCTAACAAAAGGCTATTGGATGCTTCCGGGGTATCCAGAATCGACAATTTCATCTTGGATCTTGTGAGGAATCATTTCGCACGGTCAGCAAACGTTACAGAGAACGAACTTGTGTCGGGCCTATTTTACCCTAACCCTGGGTATTTCAGAAATGCTATGGAGAGTGGATATATACCACCTGAGGCATTCTTGCATCTGGATGCACACGGCTATTTATCGGACTCGACGAACGTGCCAATTATCTATCATGTTGCTAGAAGGGCAACAGATAAACGTATTCTCAATAGCCCTATTGACTCGGGTGATCGAAATGCCGTCCTAAGATACTGCGTAAGCATACCTGAAAGGGATATAACTAACACCGACCGGTTTAATCGGGAGAAATACTGGTGGCTCGACTGGTTTGAAGCTAATGTGTAGGTTAAGTAGGACTGGGCCCTGGTATGTGATTCCTGTTCCGCCGGTAAAAAGGAGAATGACATTTGTCATTCACTGGTCCTTTGTATAGACGGGCTGGAGATCGCATATCAGGGCCCAGTTCTGCCGTAAGTTAAGTTAGGCTAAGTTAGGCTAAGTTAGGTTTAACATAGGATAAGTTAGTTTTATTTGTTTTTCCCTCTAGTTTAATTGAATAAAAATAATAGAAATTTGTACAAGGTTTTTCCACATTTCCCCTTAAAGCAAAAAAATAAAAATACGCAAAAAAGAAATAAAATAAAATAAAAAATAATGCAAATATACTAAGTATAGTATATAAATCATAGTGTAAGTATTGAGAACCCTTCAGGTCAGATACTTTAAGTTATAATTATTGCTGTAGTTTTTAGTTTATTTAAACAATAAAATATGTAATAGTGTATAAGTGGACAAATAAACAAACAGAAAAAAAAAAACAGGCACTTTTTTGTTTTAATTTTACGATATTTTTCAAACCCTTCGCTAATCTGGGAAAAACCAATTGCACAACGAATGAAGGATATATTATGTTTATATTGTAAAAAAAAAATTGTATTAAGTTGATAAATGCAACATTTATGACGCTTTTCCCAAAAAGTTCATAAAATTTACCTGTTTTTTTGTCTCACTTGATTACGAACAGTAGCTAAATTTACCTGTTAGAAGCTTAAAAGGTAAAAAAACAATACAAAATTTGTTTGTATAAATAAATGTTGGTTTTATTCAAAGAGTAGCAATAGTTTTTAGTAATGGGTACTACCTCCTGATCGCTGAATCACTTCAAGTAGCCTGCTGTGTAGAGATTCATAGAGTGCTGTCAAATAATATAGCGAAATTTCGGACCAAGCTCGTTTTATGGCTTCAATAATCTCTTCCGTTTCATCATATTGCCTTCCTCCTTCGTAGACTTTTCTTGAAAGCCAACTCCACACGTTTTCCATGATGTTCAGGTCGGGTGAATATGGCGGCCATGCAAATAGGTTTACATTTTGGTTCTGAATCCAGGCTTTTGTTGTCCGTGCGGTATGTATTGGTGCATTGGCTTGTTGGCAAGTCAATCGCTATCCACCAAACATCTCCGAAAACTGCGGAAAAGCTCTTTCCAGTATCAATTTGTAAGTGATTGCCGTCATTTTGAAGCTTTAGAAATCCAGCTCCACAGTTCCGTAATAGCTTATTGCTCCCCATACCATTACACCACCTCCTCTGCTGTGTCGCCTTTGAAGATGCATTTCTTCTTTTCTCAAATCATGAAAATAACATCTGTATCCATCAGGTCCGTCCAAATTAAATTTTTTTTCATCAGAAAAGACGACGGTATGCCACTCTCGATTCCACCTGATGTGACTTGTTGCAAAATCAAGCCGCTGCATTTTACGTGCCACATTCAATGGTGGTTTCCTCTTAATTTTTTTATGGCGAATATGGCTGGTCTTCTGTATCACGCGATGAACAGTCGATCTGCTAGCTGTAACTCAAGTTTCTGCCTTAATTTTACTTACGGAGAGCCTTGAATTTGAAGCAGCTCTCAGTATCGCCCGCCTTTCCTGACATGTTGTTGCTTTGATGACTCTTCCTTTGCCGTTTTTTTCATACTTCTCAGGGTCCTTAATAAAGCTGTGTACAACAGTGGCCCATCTTCCAATCTTGCTGGCTATGAAACGGATGGATTCTCCTTGTTCCCGGTAAGCTCGAATTTGGCCTATTTTCTCCTTGGTTAATGTCTTTCCTTTACCCATAGTTGTGGATTGTATGAAGTTATTTCTTGAACTAAGCTCCCTGATACTCGAAGTATCCTTTTATTTGATTTAAAACATGGTAACAGGTAGATTTAGCTATTGTTCGTAATCAAGTGAGACAAAAAACAGGTAAATTTTATGACATTTTTGGAAAAAGCGTCATAAAAGTTGCATTTATCAACTTAATACCATTTCATTTTTAGCAATATAAACATAATATATTCTTCATTCCTTGTGCAATTGGTTTTTTCCCAGATTAGCGAAGGGTTTGAAAAATATTGTAAAATTAAAACAAAAAACTGCCTGTTCGTAATCAAGTGAGACGGAGTGTACATATTTCAGCAAGATGGCGCTTCTTGTCATACGGCTAGGTCCACAACGCGATGGTTATCTGCTGCAGGTATTCCTTTAATGGAATGGCCTTCCAGTAGCCCTAACCTTTCACCAATCGAAACTGTTTGGCACAAGATGAAGCAGAAACTGAGACAAGAGCCGGCTAGGACTCTGCAGGACTTAAAAAATAAAATGACTAATATTTGGCAATCATTTACTGCTGAAGAATGTGAAAAACTAGTTGATACTATGCCACGAAGAATAGCAGCAGTAATTAAGAAAAAAGGTGACGTAACAGAGTGGTAAAATTAAAATTGTGGCTCATAGACCAACTATTTTGCGTTTAAAACAGTACTTCAAACATGTTTTTTTCCATAAGATCACTCCTTATCGTGAATTTATTTAGGTTTCTTCCTTATTTGTTGCTTATTTTATTTAATCTGAATTAAACCTTACGTTAATCATTAAATAGTGTGTTATTTGCTTCAAAACTGCAAAGGATGAGCATGTGTAAGTATCAATTGCTTGGTAAGCCAACTATTTTGCGTATGGACTCGTATAAAACGACTAAAACCCCAACAACACGAGGTGATTCCAAGCGGTCCCCCATCTATGTACTAACCGCAGCCGACACTGCTTAAGTTCGATGATCGGACGAAGACCTCTCAGCGCGGTTGATCCTTTCATGATTGATTTTTGTGTCGATGTCATCCCGATTCACTAGTCTCGCTAAATCAGTTTCAATTCAAAGCGTTATCGAATTAATTAAATGAGAACCAATCTAAAAGGAAATGTTCCAATTCCTCAGTGGAAAGAAGTTATATTTTGTCACCTCCTAACGCCTGACCGATTTGAAGCGACATTTCGTTTTACAAATTCTCTGGTCTTTTTGACAGATATCGTTCCCAGACGCCACTCAAAAGCCCATTTGCGTACTTAAGTTAATATTAAAAAAAAAATAAAAATAAATAAATAAATAATCACATAATGTACTATATACCTTATTCCTTCACTTGAGCTACCTTCCTCAGGTAAGGAAGCAACTGACATGGCAATGCCCACCAACATCAAAAGAGAAACAGTTCTTTGTTAAATATTGTCGCCAACCCTTCCACTTGGTCACAAGAAGAGAAAGATAAACAAAAATATGCAAAGATAACAAATCGATAGACGAACTGTTGACACAGACGACCGATTACAATTTCTCTATCTACACCTTCACGACTGTCAAGGTCTTCGATACCAACTCGGTCACCTGGACATCGAATCTCGTCTAGCCCCAGCATCCGGCACACGTGCTTACATCAAGAAATGCTTCAAAAGTGAGCAGCACACCTTGCGAAACCCTTGCCTCACTGTACACCAAGTACGCAACGCTTTTTGTCACTCCGCCCACCCACCACCCTGCGGCCGACGAAAAGAATGCAAATTTTCGTCGGCTAATTGGAAAATCGCTTCCATTACGCACAGTCAAACTGAACCATAAGAAAATATGCAAAAAAAAATGCATGAACCAATTTTTAACACACAACTACCTACTTTCGGGTGGGAAAATGGAGAAAAATAATAAGAAAAATCGAAACGGCACGTCTCCCCCGCAAGCCAGAAACATCCAAGGATGACGACGACGACTACGAAGATGGACAGTCAGCCACGAAATAATCAAAAATACATATCTCTGGCCGCAGACACGAATTTTTCACCTAATTACGCTCGATTTTGTGCTTTTCTCGGTCATCGGTGATTCTTTTGTCTTGGCACTCGCCAGAGGGCTGTCGATCGCATTTTTTTTTTACCTTTTTTGTGGAGATATGCTCTGGAAAAATGGTTTAATTCCTGGGGATTTGCACGTTTTTCGGTTTTGCAATCGTCTGGTGGCGGTGAATGCTTTGCATTTACGACGGAAATGTTCGGCTCGAGTTGCGGAATACAAAATGGAGAATAATAACTCGCGAAATTAATTACAAAAATTGTGTTTTCCTTTTTCTCATTCGCGGCGGAAGAAAAATATTACATACCGACACCACTATATGACATATTTGAAAAAAAAAAAATTTTTATTCGAATGAACGGCACACAAATGAATGGGGTGAATGTCGAAAATGGCCGCTTAGCGGTATTCGAACTAGAGACGAGCACTACTTGGCTGTCATGTTGTCCCAGGGACACACACACGAATGGTGTATGGGCGGTTGTGAATGCGGTTTTTGCCGGTTGGTCAGGAATTCCACATGCGAATAGATATTTTCTTACATTCAGGCAATGAGCCAAGTTCTTATTGGGCTTTAGTGGATGGATTTGTAAACCTGTCTTTTGACAAATTTTACACGAAGGGTTACGCTATGTCCAGCGTAAGCACGGGCAATGCGGTGCGTGCGTTGCGATGCGTTTAATGCGGGCAGATTTCAAAATCAAACTTATGTTGGGATATGTGTACACGATATTGCGGGCAACACGTGCGTTGCTACCTCCCCGCATCGCACGCATTGTTTGAAAATCAAACTGGTTTGATTTTGCCCGCAGTATCGTGCGGAAAAGCAATAGAAATTGAGGTACTTATATCGGAAGTCCAAAAAAGAAATGTTCTACGGAATAAAATAACTTCGCCGTGATGTAAGGATAACAAGTATCATGTATGCTTTTTAAAATATAGTCAAAGGCTTTGTTGTCATTCTTGTATACTGTCGAAATGCAGTTCGCTTATACGCTCGCGATTGCGGATTTTTTGATATATTGCATGCATGTTTTTGCTTTATTTCGTTTCTTTCTTCAATTTCTTAATATTTTTAGTTTTAAGAAACTGTCTTCCATTAGTGAAATCTTCTCCGCCGAAACCAAATCCATTTCACACTGAATTTGAACAGCAGCTGCCAACGCAAGCCGCAGAACGCACGTATCGTGTTGTATTTGGACACGTCCGCATTCCCCGCAAACCAATGCGGTGCGTGCAGACACCGCATCGCACGCATAGCCCGTGCCCGTATTTACGCTGGACACAGTGTTAGACAGTTTGCAGAGCTGAAACCTGCCGACCAGAGTTCGACGCCTATTTGATTCGATTTTTTCACGTTTACGGTTTTATCGAATAGTGGACAGCATTTCACACGACGCCTTTTTCTATTCGATTTTTTTGCTACTAAATACTAACTGTCAGAATATTTTGAGACAATTCATGGCGTAAAGTGGGAAATACACGATACAACTACTGACAGCTTTAGTGTCGTATACAATAATTGTATCGTGTGTATTCACACAAGCGACCGTTTTACCGTTAACGTATGGTCGCATGTACAACCGCTGTCACATGCACAGATTGTATGGAAGTTACATGGGGTATATGTGTAAAATGTCTGAATAAAATGTCTGCTCGTACGTAAATCGTACGCAGATGGTATAATGTGTGTGCTGCGCACAACAGTTGGGCCGATGTCGGTACAAAACAAGTCAGTAAGACGGTTGTATCGTGTATTTCCCACTTAACACAAGGATGCTTATTATCATCGCTTCCTTCCGTACTCTACACAAATGACCTACACGAATTTTTAGGAGAAGATCTGAGCATAAATTCCTTGGATATAATATTGGTGCAGTATGCTGACGATATGACAGATTATGCAACAAATGATAGCAATGCCTAAAGAATAGTTAGCAAATTCTGAAATCATAGTTTTCCGGAATGGTGGCAGATTATCCAGTGGAAAATGGACTTTCAAAGAAGAAGAAATAAAAATTAAATCAAACTGCACGTACCCCTCATCCCAAAAATGAGCTTTACTGCCCTAACACAATGAGGTGGCTGTGGCGTAGCGCGTCGCGGTAGTAAGGGCTGTCAAAAGTATTACAGAAATATATAAAAACTCAATAGTGGGCCCACAATGAGTAGCTGTAGGGAAGCGCGTAGCTTTAGCTGTAGTACGAGTTGTTTTACACTACAAATTTGACAGCTTAATACAACTATAAAACAGGATGACTGCGACATAGGCAAATTTATCGAGCTCATCAAAAAGAGAAATTTTCCGTGATTCTGTTAAGTTTAATAAGCAAAACCATATCATTTAAAAAATAATTCTCAGTAAAAACATAAAAATAATTCCAATCAGCTGACTTTATATGACGTAAGCACACTACACTATTGTGGGCAAATATTATGAGTAAAGCGCCACACCATTTGACAGCTGGCAGTACTACTACCACTACGCCACAGCTACCGTGCTCTGTATTTAGGTAGTTAGAAAGCATACTGAAAAAAGAAACACAGCAACGTAGAGCGTAAAGGCTACTTGGCAATGCTTCCTAACCAAGAAAAATATAGTAGGGTTTAGGGGAAAATACATACAAGGATACCTCGATTTACGTCGCCTCGATTTACGTTATTTCGATTTACGTTGTCCGGTTTTTTACTTACCAGTTTCGATTAACGTCGTTACAATTTCGATTTACGTTTTCTCACGAAATTCACTCTTCCGTCATTCTTATTTAACCGAGATGCACATCTCACCGATTTCGTGCACAATATAATTCAGAGTAAGTTTTTTTTCAATCCATATGGACTGTACGAGTGTTGAATAATTTTATTTTCGATTTACGCATTTTCTAGGTCCCACAAACAACGTAAATCGACGTATTCCTGTATGAGGTTTCGGTTTTTTTAAAGAAGTCTTTAGACTACAAAGATATTCCCCAAAACGAATTCCAAAATTACGGGCAAGTACAGCGAACTGTGCGCTGTCAATAGAAACCAGAGCTGGAGATGGACATTTTCATACCCTAGACCTACATCTAAGGTATGTCCAAAAAACTATTTTCGATTATAACGAAGGGAGCTCACTAAAATTCTTCTGGGGAAACAACTATTGTGAAAGATATAAATAATATGGGAAATAGATTTGGTCCGCGGTGGGATCAGAGAACCGTATTTGAAAAAGAATGGAGCTTAAGAAACTTGGAATTTTTGGATCGGCTGAAATTGGAAGGACATCAAGAAAAAGTACAGAGAGTAATGAAGATGACAAAAATATTTAATTGATCACTCCGACATAAACCAAATTACTTCGATCTTCAAGGCTAGATATGATATAATCTTTTTGAACGGCAGCAGATTTGGAGGAAACGAATCCACTTCATATAACTTATGCAATTTGAGAGAAGAAGGAAACATCCAGCACTTCTTAGGCAGATACACGGGCAATGTTTTATGTTTTTTTTATTGTTCAGCTTTAATTTTAAAAGAATAAAAGTAATTTAATTTGTGGAATACATATTGTTAAAAAAAAGCCCCCCTGGCAGCTGACCTCCTCAGGGTGGGAGGTGGGCAACGTGACTGGGATGTGCGGATGGGGTAACTTAAATAGTTATTCCCATCCATATAATCCAGTCACGGATAACAAAGCGCACACCCCATGATGACAAGAAGAAGACGACCGGCCTCGGGTATTGCCAAGCCTGTCAAGCCAGGGCATCCTTTGGAGCTAGGCCTGAAGGGTGTCAGGATGCGAGCGTCTGGTGGTCGGCCTGTCCCGCTCGACAGCCGGCCGGGTCAAACCCGAAATGGCTACGAGCTTCCTGTCAATGGTCTCGCGAACCATTACTGGGGTCAAGGGGTGAGAGCGCTGTGCACCGATAGGGGCACAGATGGACTCTCTGAGATTCGACAACGGCATCGACTTAGGATAGGCACATGGAACGTCTCATCGCTCACAGCGAAGGATCTTGAGCTTGTTGGGGAGGCTGTTAAAAGTCAACTAGATATAGTTGGCGTCTCTTCAACAAAGCAGAGAGGTTCTAAAACTGTGGACCTTTCGGGTGGGTGGAAGCTCTTCCTGTCAGGAGTCGCACCCTCAATGTCTGCTCGGGCGGAAGTGGGGATACTCACAAGTCCCAGATTGACAGACAGAGTATTGGAGTGAATACCATTAGGAGGGAGAGTTGCGATCTTAAAGCTCAAGCTTGAAAGACCAACTCTGGCATTGGTGCAGGTGTATGGACCGAATCTTCAGTCAGAGTATGCAGCTATGGATTCTTTTGTCCTGATGGGTAACTTCAATGTTCATGTGGGTGTAGATGTTATGACATGGGGGAGTGTGATTGGGAGGAACGGTGACCCTGATCAAAATGCATGCGGAGAGAAGTTGTTGGATTTTTGTTGTGAAAATGGCTTACCCATCACGAACACTATCTTTCCACACAAAGACATTCACAAATACACATGGTACCGTCAGAGTCTTCAGCAGAAGTCGCTGATCGATTTCTTTGTGTTACCATCGTGTCTGAAGAGAATGGTTTGTGATGTTCGCGTATTGAGAGGGGCCGAACTGTCAACTGATCATCACTTAGTGCTGTGCAAATTGTATCTTAGCGAGAGAGTGCCTCCCCTTCCAAAGCGTAAACCAAGGATGGTTACACGCATACGATGGGAGAGGTTACAGGACGATGAGATACGGGAGACATTTGCACGGCAAATATCTGAAAGGTTTGAACGAATTCCAACTGTTCCATCAAATGTAGAGGAAGAATGGCAACTGTTTGCAACAGCGGTTATTGCCTCTGCGGGAGATGTTTGTGGAGTGAAGCGGCTTGGTGTGGCGGCTGGTGGTGAGAAAAGAACTGCTTGGTTTAAAACGCCCGGAGTTCAAGAAGCCATCAGAGAGAAGAAGAGAGCTTTTAAGGTGTGGATTCACTTGGAGAACTCCGATTCTCGAAATCGGTACACTGAGGCGCGAAGAACTTGCAAATTAGCTGTGAAAACAGCGAAAGAACAGTCTTGGAAGGAGTTTGGCGAGAAATTGGAACATGACCACAGATCTGCAAATAAGATGTTCTGGCAGACCGTCCGCCGACTCAGAGGAAAAAAGTTCAATGTCGTTGAAGGAGTCAAATCTAAAGACGGTAGACTTCTTCCAATGAGGAGGACATCTTACGCAGATGGAGCGAGCACTTTTCAGAATTGCTCAATCCCGAACAGGGCACCGAAGATCACAGACCTATGGTCGAGAGTTGGGCGGAAAGTAGTCCTACGGTAGAGGAAGTAACTTTGGCGATCAAAGCGCTAAAAGTTGGCAAATCTGCTGGTATGGATGAAATTCGACCAAAAATGCTCAAGGCTTTAGGTAAAGAAGGAGTTCAATGGCTCTCGCGTGTCATTAAAGTAGCCTGGGAATGCGGTGAAACACCTGGTGATTGGCAAATGGGGGTGATAGTTTCTCTTTTTAAAAAGGGGGACAAAAGAGATTGCGCCAACTATAGGGGTATATCTCTTTTAAGTCTCCCTGGAAAAATGTTCGCTAAGGTGCTAGAAAAGCGCTCCAGAGCTGTGGTTGAGGACAGTTTGGGGGATGAGCAGTGCGATTTTCGTCCCGGTAGAAGCACAACCGACCAGTTGATCACTCTCTGAATGGTTCTTGAGAAGGCCTGGGAATATGCAAAACCTGTCTGCACTTGTTTTGTAGATTTGGAAAAAGCATGTGATAGGATTCCTCGAGGCAAACTCTGGAGTGTTCTGCAGGAGTATGGGATTGCTGGTTCCCTGTTAAGGGCGATTCAGTCTTTATATACAAACTGTAGAAGCTGTGTTCGGATAAACGGTGTTAAATCAATACCTTTCACTGCGGGCGTTGGACTCCGCCAGGGGTGCGTTTTGTCACCTCTCCTCTTCATTGTATTGTAATATTCTTGCTGGGGTTCGTTTTAAATAAAACCGTCTTTTGTGTATTTTAATCGTTTATTTATTATCAAATACCAACTTCACTTTAACACAATATTCAATCACTTTATTATTTCAAATCAAACGGTCGCTACAGACTTATTTTCACAATGTCGCTTGCTTTCACCACTGGTCGAATATCTCTTGTAATCGCTGTATTCACTTATGAACAACTGTCCCACGATGGTTGTGGTATGGGTATTTATAGGAAATCGCTAGGGGTTCTAGAACATACTTGATGTATCTCCGGGTGAATTGAGGATCATGGAATATTGGGATATTGTGCGGAACAATTGTGGAACGTAAGCACATCAGGTTGGAATATTTACTGCTAGAATGTTTTGTAATAGTTGCTACAGTTTGAGATACAGTGTTTCAGTTTTTGGTACACAAACCATCCTGCAGTCAATGCTACACTGCCCCCCTCTTAAACTTGTTCGTCCCGAACAAGATCATCTGGATTACTGCCATGGTAACGATGAAGACGATCCAGGTGGACAATTTTCATCTTGCCTCTTACTCCACTCTGGATCCGGAAGACGACGTCATTGATGCGTGTGACCACTTTATAAGGGCCCTCCCAGTCTTGCAGCAGCTTGGGTGACCTCCCCTTTGCCGGTGTGGGTTGTACAGCCATACTAAGTCTCCCTCGTGGAAGCTGGACGTTGTTGCCTTTGTGTCGTACCTGGTTTTTATGCGGTCACTCGCTACCCTTATCCTCGTCCTGGTCCTCTGATGTATGTCTCGGATCCTTTCCCTGAGGTCTGCCACGTAATCCTCTTCACTCTTGGGCTCATCGTTAGGGGATCCAAACTTCACCTCACTAGGTAGCCGAACTGCTCGACCAAACAAGACTTCGGATGGAGTATGTCCAGTAGTACTGTGCACTGCATTTCGGTAGGCCATCAAGAAGAGAGGAATTTGTCGATCCCAATCGCGCTGGTGGTCTTCTACGACCTTGGAGAGATGTTCGTTTAAGGTTCTGTTGAAGCGCTCTACCATCCCGTCGGATTGCGGATGAAGCGGAGTCGTCCTCGTCTTTTTAATTCCTAGTTGTTGGCATACCTCTTGGAATATCTTTGATTCGAAGTTTCGTCCCTGGTCAGAATGCAGTTCCATAGGCACGCCGAATCTGCTCACCCAGTTGTTGACGATCTGTTCCACGATGGTCTTCGCTTCCTGGTTAGGGATGGCGAACGCTTCCGGCCATTTGCTGAAGTAGTCCATGACGACTAGGATGTAACGGTTACCATTGTCGGTTTCGGGAAATGGACCAGCGATGTCAGCGGCAATCCGTTCAAAGGGTGCGCCCACGTTGTACTGTTGCATCTTGCCTCGCGTTTTCGTTCTGGGTCCCTTGCTGGCGGCACACACGACGCATTTTCGGCACCAACTCTCTACGTCTACCCTTGCGCTGAGCCAATAGAAACGTTCTCGCACCTTCTCCAGGGTCTTGTTTGCACCCAAATGACCTCCGGATGCTCCATCATGCATCTCCCGTAGCACCTCGTGTACTTTTGATCGCGGCAAGACAACCTGCATTATGAAATCTTTCCCGTCCGGCCTTTCCCATTTCCTTTTCAGTACACCATCTTGCACATGAAGGGAGTCCCACTGAGCCCAGTATGCCTTGAGAGTGGGGCTCCTGTCCGAGATATCTTGTCCGGTTGGCTTTTCCATAAACTCCTTCCACGCTAATATCGGCTCGATGTCCGGGTCTTCTTTTTGAGGGTTGCGGATTTCTTCTGCACTCCAACCAGCGATAGGCTCAGCTCTTACCCTTTGGACGGAAAGAAGGTTCTTCTCTTCTTGCCGCACACAATGCTTGCAGTCGCTTTTACATGGTCGCCGGGATAAGGCATCCGCATTAGAATGAAGTTTCCCCTTACGATGCTGTATTTCATAATCGTACATCTGCAGCCGTTCAATCCATCTTGCGACCTGGCCCTCTGGATTCTTGAACTGCAGCAGCCATTTTAGAGCCGCGTGGTCTGTGCGGAAAAGGAACTTTTGGCCGTAGAGGTATTTATGGAAGTGTTTTGTCGCCAGAAGCAGCGCCAGAAGTTCTCGCCTGGTCACGCAGTAGTTTCTTTCCGGCTTGGAGAGCACTTTGCTGAAGTATGCGACTACCTTCTCTTGGCCGTTGTGTACCTGCGAAAGAACCGCTCCGACACCGACGTTACTTGCATCTGCATCCACGATGAACATTTCTCCGGGAATGGGATATGCTAGTGTTGGTGCTTCGCATAGTTGGTGCTTAAGGTTCTTGAAGCTTTTGTCGCACTCACCTGACCACTTGAATTGCCTTCCTTTTTCTGTCAGTTGGTGCAGGCTCTTCGCGATTCCGGCAAAGTCCTTTACGAATCGTCGGTAGTACGTGGCGAGACCCAAAAAGCTCCTGAGTTGGTGTTTGTCTTTTGGAACTGGCCAGTTTTTCACAGCTTCCACCTTGTCTGGATCTGTTCGCACTCCTTCTGATGAGATAACGTGGCCCAGGTACTTGACTTCGGATCTGAAGAGGTCACATTTCTTTGGGTTTAGCTTCAGGTGAGCGCTTCGAAGCCGTTCTAACACATTCTTCAGGTTGTCGTGATGTTCCTCGAATGTTTTTCCTATCACGATCACATCGTCCAGATACACCAAGCAAGTTTTCCAGGTCAATCCACGCAGGACGTGTTCCATTAGGCGCTCAAAAGTTGCCGGAGCGTTGCACAATCCAAATGGCATTACTGTAAACTGCCACAGCCCATTTCCTGCAGTGAACGCAGTTTTCTCTCGGTCCTTTGGATCGATCTGTACCTGCCAATAACCGCTCTTTAAATCAAGGGTGGAAAACCATCGAGCTCCTGAGAGTGTGTCCAATGTGTCATCGATCCGTGGCAGAGGGTAGCTGTCCTTTTTGGTGAAGTCATTAAGTCTGCGATAGTCCACGCAGAATCGAGTGCTGCCGTCTTTCTTCTTAACCAGTACAACAGGTGAGGCCCACGGACTCTTAGAACTTTCGATGAGCCCTTCCTTCTCCATCGTTGACACCATATCTGCAACCTCTGTCTGTTTTGCCAATGGTAGTCGTCTGGCAGGCTGGCGAATTGGTCTGGCGTCCCCAGTGTCTATGCGATGTTGCACCAGATGTGTTCGGCCATACTCTCCATCCTGTGAGGCAAATATATCAGCGTACTCACCGATTAGATTTTCTGCCTTGGCTTGCTGATCCTGATCCAGTTCGCAATGCTTGAGGATCATGTCCCTTACTTCGGCCAACCTGGCTGATGAAACGGGCTTCGCAGATTCCTTTTCGGTTATTGTTGAAATTGAACATATCGGCGCACATTTACCAATAACCTCCCCTTGTTTTAGTTTGACGCTATGGCTCTTTAAGTTCATGAGCTTTACTGGGACCAGGCTGTTCTTTGGCTCCACTAAAACTTTCCCCACGATGTAGTTTGGGGAATTCCTTCCTAAATCCGGCTCCAATAGGTAGAATCGGTGGCTCCCAGGATCACCCTCTAGTTTTGTCCAAATGATAGTCTCGGAAGATGGTGGTAAGACTTCGTCCTTGCTGAGTATTGTCCTTAAATGTGCTGCATTCTCGTTCCCGTACACCATTGGAATCTCTACGTTCCTGTACCGCAGAACTTGCATCCCGATGTCGATGATTACGTCATGTTCTTTCATAAAGTCCACTCCGATGATGCATTCATCACATACGTCGGCTACCAGGAACGCATGAGAAAAGGCCAACCCTGCTAGTTGTAACGTGAGGCGAACTTCTCCGTATACTTTCGCCGCTTCCCCTGTCGCAGTTCTAAGACAGTAGCAGCTGGTGTTGTGCAGCCAAGACTTCCGGACGAGATCTCTTCTTACAATGGAAGCCGTGGCGCCGGTATCGATAGTAGCCACGCACTTGTTTTTGCCGATGAATGCTTCCACTGTTAGACTCTTGTTGCATCGTTTGGTTTGGGAGACCTGGATGGTGGTCTTGGGGGCGTCGATTCCATTAGCCAACTTTTGCCCCGCAAAGCTGGCTCTTAGGCGTTTCCCGACTCCTGGTTTCGAGGAGCCTGGCCAACAGGATGGATGTTGTCCCTGTTGGATGGTTCTTCGTTGCGTCGCCTGTTCGCGCAATGTGGACAGTTTCCACGTCTGGGTGGATTTCTACATTGCCGTTGTAGGTGTCCCATTTTGTTGCAGTTCCAGCAACGAATTTGTCCTCGCGAGCGTTGTTTCGGTCTTCGACGTCCATCCTCTGGCAAGAGCATTCGATAGCGGCTACTTCCCTCACACGGTGTATTCCCTGACAGGCCTGGTCTGCGGGCTCCATTGTCAGAGCAAACGCCAAAGCTTCGGCGAGCGTTTTCTTTGAAGCCATTCTTACCGCCATTTGTAGTTTCGAATCAGCTATGGCATGGGTGAACGCTTCGGTTGCCATCTCGTTAATGATCTCCTCGCCGGCGTTTGGATAGGACAAATGTGCCAGTCGCTCGATGTCTGCTTGCAACTGCTGGAGCGTCTCACCCTTCATCTGGGACCTTCTGCGCAACTGGACCCTATATACTTGCTGCATGTGGTCGTCCCCAAATCGCATCTCAATGGCTTTCACCAGACTGTCGTAGTTGCGTTGTTTGTCCTCGGGAATAGTTTGTAGTAGCTCTGCAGCTGATCCTCTAAGCGCAAGCGTGAGGGCAATGGACCTCTCTTCATCGTCCCAGTTGTTCGTCATTGCCGCAGCTTCGAACTGCCTCTTATATATTGGCCATGATGTCTGTCCATCGAAGACGGGAGGCTGCATCTCTTTCCTTCTCGGGCAGTCGGTTGAATACTCCCGAACTTTCTGTTTCTTCACGCATTCGAGTTCCTTTGCCAAATTCTCGAATCTTCCTTCAACAGCCTCGAATTTTGTTTGAACGTTCTCGAATTTTGTTTCAAATGTCTCAATTTTGGTCTCTACATTTCCAATTTTCTCGTCGATTGTCCCGAATCTGGTTTCCAAACTTTTATTTTGTTCATCGAATTTGCTTTCGAGAACACTCCTTTGATCGAATAGCTGATGTTCCAGAGATTTCTTTTGTTCGTCAAGCTTAGCATCTAGAGAATTCTTCTGCTCAGCCAAAGAATTTTCTAGCTTCTCGTATTTTTCATTTTGAGAACTCTTTTGTTCGTCGAACTTGGCGTCTAGAGAATTCTTTTGTTCATCGAAAGAATTATCTATCTTCTCGAATTTTTCAGATAGCAATTTCATTAAAGCCGACATGTCACTCGTCGTACTTACATGTTCTTCTTCGACGTCAAACAAAGCTGTTTCAGGATCTGCACCCTCGTCCGTCACTATTTTCCGCAACTTAATAATCAATTCTCTTTTTGTACCAGTCGTAGGTTGCTCCCGCTGGCTCAGTACTTCCTTTAGTTGCGGCAATGTAATATTCTTGCTGGGGTTCGTTTTAAATAAAACCGTCTTTTGTGTATTTTAATCGTTTATTTATTATCAAATACCAACTTCACTTTAACACAATATTCAATCACTTTATTATTTCAAATCAAAGGGTCGCTACAGACTTATTCTCACAATGTCGCTTGCTTTCACCACTGGTCGAATATCTCTTGTAATCGCTGTATTCACTTATGAACAACTGTCCCACGATGGTTGTGGTATGGGTATTTATAGGAAATCGCTAGGGGTTCTAGAACATACTTGATGTATCTCCGGGTGAATTGAGGATCATGGAATATTGGGATATTGTGTGGAACAATTGTGGAACGTAAGCACATCAGGTTGGAATATTTACTGCTAGAATGTTTTGTAATAGTTGCTACAGTTTGAGATACAGTGTTTCAGTTTTTGGTACACAAACCATCCTGCAGTCAATGCTACAGTATATATGGATTGGATGTTGCAGCGCAGCCGTGGCGGGGAATGTTTTGAAGTGGGGGACCTAAGGATTAGTCATCTGCTCTTTGCGGATGATTTGGTCATCCTTGGGTCCTCTCAAACAGAACTTCAGCGCGCACTCGAAAGGTTTGTAGCCGTTTGTGATGATGCTGGAATGGAGATAAACGTGAACAAGTCAGAAGTAATGGTCGTTTCCAAAAACCCATTCAGTGCACTCTGCATGTTAGTGTAGTTCCACTGAAGCAGGTGGATAAGTTTAAGTAGCTCGGGGTCTTATACACGAGTGATGGGAAGAGCAATGCCGAGTTATCCTGTAGAATTGGTCAGGCTGGATCAATTTTGAAAGAGCTTGGCCAACCTGTTGTAAGGAAGGCTAAGCTATCGGTTTTTAACTCGGTGTATGTTCCAACCCTCACCTATGGTCATGAAATTTGGGTAGTGACCGAAAGAATAAGATCGCAGGTACAAGCTGCCGAAATGAGGTTCCTTCGCGGTGTTGCTGGAATAACTCGCAGGGACGAGTGCGCAACACCAGAGTACGCGAGGCGCTCTATGTTGAGCAGTTACTTCTCCGAACGGAACGAACTATGCTTCGATGGTTTGGTCACGAAGTGCGTATGCCCCCTGACCGGCTTCCAAGACGTGCCACGGTGCCCGTGGCATCAGGTAGGCGTAGAAATAGATGGTTGGAACAAGTCCGGCATCTCTCCTGGAGCCGTCTAGGGATTCCTCCTGATAAGTTGGAGTCGATGGCGGAGGATCGAGAAGGATGGAGGGTCCACCTGAGCATCCTACCCCCGCGACCCTCATAAAGGATTAGCGGGCCATTAAAAATGTATGTATGTATTTAAAAATGTATAAAGAACTTCCAACTAATGTAATAATATTTTAGAAGATTTAAACAGGCAGCAATATTATTTGTCAAAGCTAATTATTGAAATTTACTCTAATGTAATGAATTGTGGAAAATAGCTATTATTTGCTAAATAAAAATTTAATCACCAATCAATTACAGAATTAAGAAGCAGGAAAGTTAGAATCAACTTTATTTACACCGTCTGACTTTATGTTAGAGTTCGTGTTGGAAAATTTATTTTTTTTTATTCGGCGGCCAATTTTGTCAAGACATTTCACTTTCAACCATATCGCAGAAGAGTAACCAACGAACAATTCTTGCCTTGGCACTGAGTCTTCACGAGACATACTTATTTATTTCAGACTTAATGCCAAACCATCAGCCATATTTTCTTCGTAGTAAATCTAAAATTGACAGTGTCTGTCAAATTTATTTCAGGGTTTATGTCCACAGAGATTGCAAGGAATAAAAGCAGTAATTGATTTCATAAAATGAATTATTTCAAGAAATTTGCGGTTTTAATTGAAAAAAAATTTCAATTGCTTGACATATTTCTTGCAGCACCAGGGAGACCAAGTAAACCCATATGCCATTCGAAATTCCGGCATCCTATTAAACTGCATAGTGAATTCCATTATTGGAAATGTCTCATCTAAAAAACACAAGTCATCGAACACTGTTCTGTCAAATGTCTCTTGTGCGATGTTTCCATGTTTTCCTTTTTTTCGGCGGGAAATCGAACGTCAACAAAAAATTTAATAGAAAAATTTGAAAATCATTCGTGGAACAGAAAAATCGGGAAAATTGAATTAAAAGTGCCACCATATAGTCAAAAGTTGTTTATTAAAGGTAATTAGTTCCTAAATAGACCCATAGAAATAAGTAAATACTAGTTTCCATTGAAATATCAGGATATAATGGGGAATAGTTCCAACACCGACCGTATTCGTTTGCCTTGAGTGATGTCATTGGTGAACCACTAGTCCTGAAATAGTGCATGATGGGTGGCGACATCGTGCTCCGACCGCTGTACCATATATGTACATCCTCTGGATGTGGTTATTTTGAGAGATACTCGTACCCTGAAAATTCATTGGGCTCCTAGGTGCACAAAGAGATGACTTATGTGTGATCTGTCCCGGAATCTTTCCACTCTTGCTTGTCAATATGACCAAAATCTCTTTCAGGCACCTTCAAGTGAAGTTAAGGAGGTAACAACCACGCGCCTTAACACCCAAAGACAAACCCCACACCATATTGAAGAGGCTGTGTCTAGGATAGGTACACGGTAACCCTTTTTTTTTTAATCGTTTATTTATTCTCTCTAACACTAAGATAGTTCATTGTTCAAATAAACTTAGAACTGCACTATTCTTCTTCTTCCTTTTATCAGCGAGGTTATGATCCGAAAATAAGGAATCATAACCCTCCCATTTCACTTCATTTCTACTGATCCGCCTGTGGGGTTTGCCTATTTGACCTCAGAAAATATCGGCAGGCCTGCCGATTTTGGATCACTCGGTTACTGAGGCCAATGAAATGCCGATGTCGTCGCATTTGTCTGATCCAGGCGTTTATAGGCCTGCCTTTCCTACATCGCGATGTCTTTGGAACGTGCATTGATATTGCCTTTTTAACAGGGTTCAAATGATCTCTTCTTTGAACGTGGCAATACCAACTGAGCCGGTCACGTTCTATTTTTTGTACGATGGTTTCCTTGATGTGAAAGCTTCCACGGATCTTCGAACTTCTTATTCGATCAAGCTTTGTCACTCCTGCTGTCATGCGAAGCATCTTCATCTCAGCTGCCGTTAATTTACTCTCATACGTTTTGTACATCGTCCAACATTGTGAATCGTATGTGAGCGCTGGACGCACAACTACGGTGTAGAGCCTTCCTTTCAACTTAGGGGGCATTTTTCTGTCACAGAAGATAGCGGAATTTTCTCGCCACTTCATCCACCCTACGCTTACACGATGATTGATGTCGTCATCACAAGTTGCTTTGCTATTGATCATAGATCCCAGATATTTGAACTTTTCCCACTTGGGAAGCACTGTTCCATTCAAATAAATGTCTGGAATAGGCCTGAGTGGATCAGAGAACGGGCAGCACAAGTACTCTGTCTTTTTTGAACTAATGCGATACCCATTTCCCTCCAGAACGTCCACCCACACATCAAGTGCTCGCTGCAGGGATGTAGGATCCTCACTTATGATGGCTCCATCGTCAGCAAAGAATAACTGATGTACCTTGGGGTCCATCACTTTACCTTCAAGCAGATAATCAAGGACTGTAATAAAGAGCAAAGGACTTAAAACGCTTCCCTGGTGTACCCCGACTTTGATTGGGAACTCTTCGGTTACTCCAGCGGGGCATCTTACTTTTGTCTTTGATCCTTCGTACATGTCCATAATCATCTGTACATAGGTTTCTGGAACCCCTCGATGTCTTAGCGCCACCCATATCAGATCTCGTGGTTGTCTGTCGAATGCCTTTTCAAAGTCAACCAATACAATATGCAAATCCCTTAAGGAATCACGATGTTTTTCCATTATGATCCTTATACTTTGGATTTACCCGAGACAAACCCGCACTGATCATCAGATAGCCGTATTATTTTTCGCAGTCGGCCACCTAATACCCGCTCAACGATCTTCATGGTGTGTGACATCAGCTTGATCGAACGGTAGTTATCACAGTTTCGCGTATCACCCTTCCCTTTATATACAGGGAGAAGGTAACTTTCCCTCCATTCATTCGGCATTGGATCACCTCTCACGAATTTGGAGATGAGAATTCTGAGCCATCTGAACCCGATATCTCCCATCTTTTTCCAGAACTCAGTGGGTATTTCGTCTGGCCCAATCGCTTTTCGTTTTTTGGAGTATTTGACCGCCTCACTAACTTCTTCGACTGTAATGTCGGGTATTTCTTCACAGTTAGGGGTGGCTCTTGGAAAGTATAGCCGGGGAAACTGTTCATTCAAAAGCTCTTCACAATACTGCCGCCACCTCTGCAGAATTTTGTCGTCATCCACAAGAAGCTGGCCATGAGCATTGCTAATGAACTTTGGCGAACGAATCTCCTGAGCATTCTTCCTTCTTTGGGCTCGTGAATGGATACACCATTGGTTAAGGTCGACAAGAATATTTTGAAAGACTTCCCTAGTGCGACTGTTTTCGTTGCATTTAGATAAAACGATTAAGTCATCCGCATAAAGGACGTGACTTATTTTCTTATATTGTACTTTAAGATTATTTCACTTATATCGTTATATGCAATTATGAACAATGTTACTGAGAGCGGTGAGCCTTGGGGGATGCCATTGGTTAAAGTGTGTACACTGGAAAATGTGTTATTAGCTTTGACTCTAAATTTTCTGTTTGACAGAAATGCTTTAACGTATGAATAATATATTTTGGGGCCAATCTTCCACTGTAAGAGGTTATTCAAAATTATATGGATCCCGATTCGATCAAAAGCTTTTTCAAAATCCAATGACAGGATAGAAACATGATTTCTGCATGACAGAGTAGAAGCAACGAATTCGTCGATATGGAGGAGAGAGTCGGTGGTGCTACGTCCATTTTTAAACGCAAGTTGGTTTGTATTTATAAAATTGTTCTTCTATAAAAACGGCAGCCAATGCCAAAGGCATCGACCAACACACTACCAAAATGGATTTGCTCCATGCTAAGTACCAGAACTATTTCTGCCAGACTTGGTGAATTCTCATTTTCCCTCAAAAGCACTAAAGGTTGTCCTGAAGGAGGCGTTCTATCTCCTCTTCTTTGGTTAATCGTAGTTGACCAAATCCTAAACGACCTTAAAAATGCTGGCGATCTAACCCAAGGTTATGCAGACGACCTAGTCATAATAATAAGAGGCAAACAAGACTCCATTATTTGTGAAAGAACGCAAAATGCCCTATCGAAAATAAAGGTTTGGTGCCAGACAGAAGGATTAAAAGTTAATCAAACTAAAACTGTCATCATTCCATTCACCAGGAGAAGAAATTCAAATCTCCAGACACTAACACTATATGGTGCCCAATTTAATCTTTCCAGTGAAGCCAAATATCTAGGAGTAACTCTTGACCGGAAACTCACCTGGAGGTCACATCTAGATAACATTACATCTAAGGCGACTGACGCCTTTTGGGCCTGTTCTAGGCTCTTTGGCAACAAATTAGGTCTCAAATCCATAATGATTCACAGGATCTACCTTACAATCCTCATTCGCATTATTACTTATGCTCCACTAATATGGTGGGAAAGAATCGAACAGGTCCATGCTCGAGACAGATCGTGAAAAAAAACCCAAGAAGACCAAATCGAAAGAGATGATCTCTTTAGCGATTTCAAGGCCGTCTATGACAGCATCTATAGAGAGAAGCTATATAGAGCCATGTCTAGTTTTGACATCCATTTTAAAACGAATGCCCATCGTCACCTCACTCTTTTTCTAATCAATCTTTAATTCTTCCATACATATGCCGTTTCCTTTCGCCCCATCATTGCGTACTTGATTGATAATTTGGTACATGCTCCCTACACAAACCAACATCACATCCACATTTGAATAGTTCTAATGGCAAGTTATCCGAAGCGGTGGCTTTGTTGTTCTTTAGCTTCCCGTCAGTTGTCTTTATGCCCTCTCGGTTTAAGGCCCAGTGCTTTGAAAGTGCTCCTCAAATACATTTCATCTACTACTCCCTACTCAACTATTTCAAAGAACACGTGCTCCAAGTTTGAAGCTAGCTGCTTTTTCTGTAAAATCTCCGGACGTTATTGCGTATTGGACGTACGGTATGTCCTATTTCCCTTTTCTTTTCCTGGAATCTATAAGATACACTTCCCTTGTGCTGCATCTCCTGGAAATGTGCCATTTCCGTCGGTTGTATCCGTGGTATGCACATTGTACTGTGCATTTTTTTTTTTTTGCTGGCAGCGCAAAAAATTCTCAGCGACAACGATTAGGTTCTGGTATCCTATGTTCCTTGCTCTAATAGACAAGTAAAGACACCATCTGCACTTGGTGAATTGAACGCCTGTAACGACTGTAGTTTCTCTCAGTCAGTAGTTTCTCGACCGAATTTGAGAGAAAAATTTGAAAAGCAGTCGTAAGACGAACAAATTCTGAATATTTTATGAAATTCGCTATTAATCAATCACAAATTATTAGTTAAAGGTAATTTGGTATTAAATACATTTCTTACTTCAAGTGAAGTCTAATTTTCATGAAAATATCTAGAAAACATGTCGGAATCACCAAGCAACCCAGAAGTGGTGTCGCATGCGCCAATTTTGCCAGACCCTACATTACGACCTCGACGTTCGATTTCGAAGTTCAAACCCATACCATATTCCTTTACCTTGACTGATATCTTTGACAAGCCACTAGTTTTGAAGGACGCCCTGCGGAGTAACATTGTCGGTCACTGTCCACCGTTTCATATTCTTTTGGATCACACTATTGCTGTGCTGTGGATCATGTTTTCTGACAGAAAGTATCCAGCATTGCGAGGTGCGCAAATAACCTGGGCTATCAAATTTCTCGAAGGGATGACTAATGAGTGACGTGCCTTGAAGTTTTTCCATTTTAATTTGTTAACATGAAAATCTGTTTAGTTCTAGAAATACTGGTTATGCTGAAGATATTCAAAAAGCAATGGAAGTTCTGCAATGTGCCCTTATCAACCTAATTGCGGTGGAAACAATCTACCCACCCAGACTTAAATGAAACTCGAAATGGTAGGTAGGCACAGGTAGGCCTACATCCTTCTAGGAAACTTCAAGTTTTATCATTACTTATTTTCTATGATTTCGATTGTATGTGTCTTTGGAATTTGTTCAATTATTTGTGTCTATCAATAAAGAAACGAACCTCTGATTTTCTGCATCACTGTGATTCGCTGTTCTATCATTAACTTCCTTTGAGTAATCTTAGGGATTCCACATGCTTTTAAAAACTACTAAGGCTCGGCGTTAAGAAACCAACGAGCTAGACACAAACATCTCGAAACTTGTCAAATGCCTGATAGATCAAAAATGAGGCAGAAACCACTGTAATTTCCTAAGGCTAAGGTAGCTTTCTGTACCAAAGTTCAAATACACTTAACCAAAAGAGGTCCATTGTGACTGATGTTCTGAGAGCAGTTCATTTTTTGGACTAAAGCTCTATACAGATAGATAAATAGATAAGACAGATGTAGGGTCAGACATCTCCCCCATAAAATCGAAAATATATCCCCTCCGGCAGATTACACATGCTGTATAAAATGGGCAAGTCTTCTTTGTGAGATGCGCATACAAGCCTAAAGATTTCCCCGCAGTCTTTTTTTTTATGTTTGGTGGGATACGAGATGGAGAAAACGAAACCCTAGCTTACTCATTTTATTGGAAATTCCTTATCTATCTAAAAAAAAAAAAGCCAAGAAAGCACTACAGTGATGAGGAGCTTCCAACACCAGCACTCATCGCATCGACACTGAAAATCTGCCACCTGATACGAGCAAAGGCAGGACACTCGCTCTGCACCAGCGTCGCAGACTGTAGTAAGTTGACCGTCCGTAGGTCGCTTTAAGATGCTTGGCGAAAGCGAAGTAGCCTGCAAAACACCAACAAGTTATCTGTAGTCTTTTTTGAGACAGCAAGAATGCCGCTGATTTCTCACAGACGTCCGGGAGTATTCGTTTAGTCAACACACATCCTGGAGAGTCCATGACACACACAAATGTGCTCGTGAGAAACCCAATCCTCAATGGAAGCCCTAACCGAGGACCCTGGTTCCGGTCCTGAGAAAACTTTTCTTCTCTGAGCCTTGTCTAGCAATCTCATCGAAGATCTCATTCCCCAAGATCCCAGTGTGACCTGAGACCCAGATAAGAGACAGAGAATTCAGCTTTGTGATCGAATTCAAAGAATTTTTACAGTCACGAACTATTTTGTAAGTGGTTAGAGAGTTAAGCACGGCCTTAAGCTCAGCCTGCCTGTCACAACAGACGCAAATAGCCACGCGAGGCTCTTTTGGTACGAACAGCATATGTATAGTGAACATTAAGGTGCCAATGCCCTTCATCAAGAATATATCTTATCCACGCCGGCTTTGAAATATGATGAACCAGCGATTCTTGAGCATATGAGATGAACTATCTCTAAATTAAGAAAATACCTAAGCCTTTTCTAAAGTGACCATAGCCCACTCCAAGTGTCTCCATCTCTATACGCCAATATTAGAAACATCTATTGAAACGTCTTTACGGACAAAAATTGTTCACTAAAACTATGTGGCCCCAAGACTATGCGGTGTGATCTTCCTGGCTTTACACAATGGGCATACTTTTGGTCTAAGGGTACGACATCGGGTGTCACTCTAAATTAACGAACCGAACTATTCTTACTTTCTCATTATTTTTCCTTCCCCCGACACTACAATGAAGATATCTGTTCTTTCTTATTTCAGTTTCAACATGAGTCCATCCATGCCTTTCGAAGCAGCCGATGATGACGATGATGTTCATGCCTTGGCAGAGTTACTAGCCGCTGCAGAAGAAGATGAAGCAAAGTGCTCAACACAACCAACTCCTGCGCCAACAATTGCGAATGCTGTGCCCAGACTTCGAGAAGACAGTACCTTCGCTGATGCATTCAGCTACGATATCGATTCAAATGTAATGGACGAAGCGCCAGCTGTTAAATCAGCTATCGCCGCCACCGATGACATGGATTCATCAGACGACGAAGAAGTTAAGAATTTCCTGGAACGCAAATACAACGAGTATGGAAGAGACATCAATAAAAAGCTCAAAGAGCAGAACAATGCCAAGCATGAAGCTGCTGTAGCGCAGGAAGTTACCAAGGCCATCAAAGCGACTCCAACTAGTGACACTGCTTTGAAAAATCCACACAACCCTATTCAGCGAAAGACGCACAACCCGGCGAGTAACTCCTTTAAGAAAGTCCTTAAGCCCGATAATTCAGCGACTCCAACGAACTTGATAACAAACTATCTAACGCCAGGTGTGACTCCCTCAGTTTTCACTGATCCTGTCTTTGGGTTGAGGCTCATCAACCCGCTGATCTCTAGTTCAGGTCTTGTGGAACGTATGTCTGGCAGGACACCAATTCCATTTTCATCTCTTGCATTCCACACACAACGTGGAGATTTAGCCAAAGACTGGGTGATAGCTGGTGTGCTGATAAGTAAAAGTCCGGTGAAGACGACAAAAACAGGTGCACCGTACTCCATTTGGAAGCTTTCGGATCTGAAAGGCGATATTAAGTTGGTTTCGTTGTTTATGTTCAAGAGTGCCCACAAGCAGTTGTGGAAGACAGCGAATGGTATGGCTGTTGCTGTTTTGAATCCAAATGTGTTTGATAAACGAGCAGAGAGTGGAGACATCGCGTGTCTGTCGATCGATACAGACCAGAAGGTCATGGTCTTGGGTCAGTCCAAGGACATGGGAACGTGCAAGGCTCGTAAAAAAAATGGTGAGCCGTGTACGGCGACTATAAATCTGGGTGACTGTGATTACTGCATTTTTCACATGAAGCAGGAGTACAGTAAAATGTCTCAGAGGTCAGAACTGCAATCGAGCACGGCAGGGCGCGGTCTGAACGAATTGCGGAATAAAATTCTTGGCAAGAGTGAGGTATTCTACGCTGGACAGTCATATACAGCGGTTCCGGCAAAAAAAAGTGCTAAGCTCGCTGCTAAAGACTCCCAAAGATTGATGACTCTCTCGGAATACGCGATTTCCCCGAACGCCGGCAGTGTGAATCATACGTCTGCTCCAAGGCAGACTCAAGCGGTTCCATATGCCGCTCGAGGGGGTCCTGTATCGAAAATGGCATGCAATGTCGAGGCAAACACAAAGCAGCGCCTCAAGGATATGGAGAGATTGAAAATACTTCAGGAAGAGTCTGCACGATTCTCAACATTAGCTGAATCTGCGGTTGCTACACCATTAACAACAGCTTCGGCTGCCAAGCCCGTCGCAGCTGCAACACCTCCCAAGTTCTCGACCCTCTCTTCACCAGCTGCCTCAATACCAGACAAATTCCAGAATCGTGAATTCAGCTTTGCCACCCGCTCTCCCCGGCTGAATAGTGAGAATTTCTGCATCGAAGTGAATGTCGGCGATAAGAAAGCCAACTTGGCGAAACTAAAAGCCATGCAAGTGTTGAAGAAGAAACCAATTGAGAAGGCTAATCCGAATTTCATCAAACACCGCGGCACCGCCGACGGCAAGCGACGTGCAATCGATGAGCTGAATGACAAATTTGGCACCGAATCCAAACGACAGAAACTAGAAGATGACCAACGAGAAATCGACCGGAAGACGAGAATTCAAAAAATTATGGAGGCAACTTCTTCGCACACGAATCTAGTTGAATCACGTGAGCTGCAGGAGCAAGAAAAATATTTCAATAAACTAGAGAAGAAGGAAGCTCTGGAAGAGAAGATGCTGAATACGTACAAGATGCCCTGCAAAGCGGTTATCTGCGTACAGTGCAAGTATACGGCGTTTTCAGCATCAGATCGCTGCAAGGCAGAGAAGCATCCGCTGAAGGTCATCGATACAGAGAAGAGATTCTATCAGTGTAAGGATTGTGGTAATCGTACGGCTACGGTGCATAAACTGCCCAAAACAAGTTGTAAGAATTGTAAGGGCTCTCGTTGGGAGCGAACAGCAATGATTAGGGAGCGGAAGATTGACGATGGCAGAGCGATGCTGTCGATCAGAGGCGATGAAGAAATGTTCTTAGGTTCTGTGGCGAGCACAGCGAATCTAAACTTACTGGTGCCGGAGTAGGGCACATGGTAGATTTGTTGAAAGATGTTTGGCTAAGTTAAGCGAATACTGTGTTGCAATTAAATAAAACGTTATTTAAAGAATTTTTCGTTTTTGAATTTGATACTCGTACAATACATTCAAGCTTGTAGATTATCGTCTCGTTCGCTTTTTCCAACGTGGCGACCGTTAGCGGTAGGCATACACAAAAGGCAACCATTCTTTCTTCTTCCTTTTATCACCGAGGTTACGATCAGAAAATAAGGGATCATAACCCTCCCACTTCACTGCATTTCTACTGATCCGCTTGTGGGGTTCGCCTCAAAAGGCAACCATTGTTTATATTAAAAGAACCCATATGGTGAAATCAATACAAATACCTAAGTTCATTCATACATATTTGGCGCAAAAGTCCATGAAGGGCCATGAACGGGGCAGTATAACGTCACAGGCGGTGGTCCCCAAGGCTTCGTACTAGGTCCGCTACTGTGGAACTTGTATGATGACGTCCTAAGACTTAGAATCCAGAGGTCTTCGAAAATAATAGGCTTCGTCGACGACATAGCACTCGTTGTAGTAACCAAAGTCCTTGAGGAATTGGAACATGACTACAATGAAGCTGTCGGGATGGTTCAGGACTGGCTAGTATGCATGTGCCTAGCACTTGCAGAGGAAAAGACAGAAGTAATGCTCATCAGCAGCAGGCGAGTCATAGAGACTATAAGTTTCCAAACCAGAGTTGAAGTACCTTGGGATTACTATAGATGCAAGGCTAACTTTTCAGCAAAATTTGCAGTATTCAACCGAGAAGGCAGCAAAGGCAATGGCTGCCTTGGCAAGGATCATGTCAAATATCGACGGATCAAAGCACAAGAGGAGATTGTTTTTAGCAAGAGTTGTGGCATCGATAATGCTCTACGGCTACCAAATATGAGCTGGTGCCATGAAGACGAAGTTATACAGACGGAAGATGGAGACAGCTTATAGAATCAATGCGTTGAGAGTATGCAGCACCTTGCGAACAACCTCTTACGACGCGGTATGTGCAGAGGTAGGTTGGCATGGTACCAATAGACCTTCTAGCTAAAGAAGCCCAACGGAAATGCCGTGCCAGCAGAATAGCTGGCAACAGCGACAAGTCGAAGTGTTATTGAAATACTACCAAGGATAAGTCTGGAAGAATGTCAGGAAAGATGAGATCACCCTGATAAAGGCAGGTGGACGCAGAGATTGATTCCCAATATAGAAGCTTGGTTTAATATGAAGCATGGGGCGCTTATTTTCTACCTGACTCAAGTGCTTATTGGCCATGGTTGCTTCAGAGGCTAACTCCACAGGTTTGGACTCGACGACAACCCCTATTGCCCAAGGTGAACGGAAGCAGTCGATGGTGCGGAACACTTTATGTTCCATTGTCCACGATACTGTGAAGAACGGTACCTGCTGGTGAGCAAACTGAGTGTGGATCTAACCCCAGACAACATCATCAGACAGATGATGAGCAGGAAATATGCCTGGGAAGCAGTTAGTGGCACTGTGGCAGCCACTATGAAGGACCAATGAAGACAGGAGTGATCTCGCAAGCAATCGTGTAGTGTGCGTTACATTTTTCACACGAATGGAAGGGATCTACAGTTTTGTGTTGTATCCGAAGGGCAATTTTTAATTCGTTTTTGAGAAGCTTTCTCATGACAGCAATACTCTCGGATGTTTGTCAAACGTTCGCGAGAGGTAGGACCGTGAAAAAACGTTTGGTGTTTTCTGGGATTCAGACATTGAACCTTACGCACAGTGCTCCGACACACTAACCACTGCGCCACGGCGCTCTAAACAGTAAGCTATTCTAAGATTCGCAAATAGGTTGCATCTTCAACATACCCAGTTCCTTGAAGCCCATAAGAACAAAGTCCCATAGAGTCAACTCTCACCTATTGAGGTGCACTAATCCCACTAAGTATATAATTCCTATTGAAATGGGTCAACAATTTAAAGAAGTTGGAGTCAGTTCATTTCAAACTTCTAGGCTGCCCACATCTCGATCTTGGATCTACTAAATCCGAAAACACCGATTACACCCCAACGAAACTTAGATTTGATAAGAATTTCCGTGCAACTATCACTGCCCGCAATGAGTAGGAGAATGTCGTCAGTATATTCACTTCTATACAGACGGATCTGTAACCGGAAGTGGGGGTGTCTCTTTCTAAAGGCTCAACTGGACCATCTACTTCCGCCTCCCAGGTAATTGTAGCGTTTTTCAGACGGAAATGTTGACAATTAAGGAAGCCTTGTCCTGGCTAAAGTGTGATGTAATATCTGTCAGGGATATTAGCATTTTCAGGGACAGCCAAGTGGAATTTAAGTCTCTGGATGACATACTGTAATTTAAAGTTTTTGTCACAAGTCGCAGTTGTGGATGTGGTTCCCACGAATGTAAGGGTTTTGAGGTCCACTTCATCAAGCAAAGTTCAGAGATTAGCTTGCATCTGCATAACAGGAGCCATGAGAACCTGCCCCACAGCAACAGTAAAGATGACTACCTCCGCTACACATAGTGCTAGGAAGGATCGCAAAGGAGACCATATTAAGAATGATCAAAGAGGGCATCGAAAAATGAAAATACATTGCAAACAAAGAGCGAGAAACCTTATCCAAATCGGTGCCACTTCTGGACTGGCCAGAGACGATATGGTCAAGAAATACTGGTTTGAATGGAAACATGACTCAAAGCTGAGCAGTGAAAAGGATAAAGCCAGCGAGTCCGATAAGAACCAATTCAAACAATATACAATTAAATGGTACACGGACGTATCGAAAACATTTACAGGCACTGGAGCAGATGTGTTCGGGCCAGGACGAAATACTCAGAATCTCTGGGAATTTTCCCCGGTATATTCCAAGCAGAGGTTCAGGCGATCGTAAGATGCGTAAGAAATATCGCGGGCAAGACATCGCAATATTGTCAGATAGCCAAGCCGCTATCACGTCACTGAACTCACATGAGATCAGATCCAGACTGGCATTGGACTGTCTCACCAAGATCAACAGGCTAAGCCAGACTAATAAAGTAACTCTCTACTGGGTATCAAAATATGTAGTATATGTATCAAACACCTCGTTCTGTGGACCGGAACCTTTTTGTCACATAGGACCACACAAAATACGAAAAGAAAACGAAAGCAATTGGGCTAAGCACTGGGACGATATCTCCCTATTGAGACAGCCGAAAGAAATTCTGGGGAATTACAACAAGAAGAGAAGAAGAATCTGCCTAAAAGTTAGCAAAAATCGATTCCGCATCTTGACAGGGATGCTAACGGGTCACTGCAGACTCAAGGAGCGCCTTAGGAAACTGAGAATAGAAGGGAATGGATACTGCAGATTCTACAGGGACCTCGCAGGAACACTAGCACACCTTCTTATGGAATGCAAATCACTAATCCATAAAAAAGACAACCTAGGTGCCTATTTACTATCAGACACGGATCTACCTTCGCTGGATCCACTTTAGTTGGACTAGAGAAAGTGCTCTTAATCAAGCACATCATCGACTAGAGCCCTAGTTTGGGGGCAAAATAAATTTACCATAGGCCGCAGTGCAATTGCACCTCACCAATTATCACATATTTAGTCCAGTAAGGCATTTTATAAAGTCTCTTACCAAATTATTATTTTCAAGCTAAAAGCTCTTGGTTTTCCGTAGAAGTTTATTTGATGGATCAAATCATACTAAGATGACCGCCAGTACTCAGTTCGTGTTAGATATTCAGCACCTGATCCTTTCAAATGAACTTTTGAGGTAATTCAAGGCAGCCATCTTGGACTATTGATCTTTATCCGGATAATTTAGGATACCGAAGGACTCTAACCTTTCCATCTATGATGACATGCAAATCCTTATATACATCTTCTTCCACCGAAGAAGATTTGTCGGAAACCAGACAATCAGGTCCAAAGAATCCTTGAAGTACCTTGGAGTCATGCTCGACAACAGGCTGCCCACGTCGAGTATTCTAGTAAGAAAGTATCGCTGATGCAGGCAGCACTCTCCCGAATGCTCCCGAACATCGGCGGGCCTGGATATGGCCGCAGGATCGTGCTGTCCAGAGTGGTCAGCTCGGTACTTCTGTACGTTGCCCCGATATGGGCAGGTGCACTGGCGACAAATGAGTGCAGGAAGAAGCTATCATAAGCTAACAGGCTCTGCGCAATCAGAGTGATCAGCGGCTTCCGAACTATCTCCGACGATGCAGCCTGCGTTTTAGCTGGGATGGTCTCAATCGACATCCTCGGCAAGAGGCAAAAAGGATTAAGGAGGATGAAAGGGCAGCATCAGCAACGCTGTGGCAAACCAGGTGGGACAGGTCTACAAAAGTCAGGTGGACCCACAAGCTCATTCCCACTATAAAATCATGGACAGAGAGAGCGAGGGGGAACTGTAACTATACCACCTCACACAGTTCCTGTCCGGACACGGTAGCTACCGGAAACACCTCCATAGATTTAGACACGATAGTTTGCCCCTGTGTCCAGAATGTCCAAACGAAGAGGAGGACGCGGAGCATGCATTGTTCTACTGCAGAGGGGGGCGTAAATGGATCGGATACAAATGATCTAAAAAGGACTTCATATTTACGTTCATGAAGGTAGGATTTGATCCACGCGATATACCCAGGCGGAAAGCCGAGAGCTTTGAGTTTAAAAAATACAATTGCGTGCGAAATTTTATCGAAGGCTTTGCTGAAATCGGTAGCAACGACATCAACTTCCTTGCCATCTTCCAATGCGCACAGGGTGCTGGATACGAATTGGGTTAGGTTTGTGGTTGTAGACCTTCCCTTTAAAAAACCATGTTGGTGAGGGGAAAATTAAATGTAACTATATTACGTGGTTTACCCCAGAAATCCGCGAGCTAAGGAATAATCGTGATGTGGCCTACAAAAAGTGAAAACGGTTTAAGCTCCCTGAGTTCTACGAAGCATTTCGGATATTACGAAATTCTGTTAACGCTAAAATTAAAGAAGCAAAACGAGCGTACTATGGTAGGCACTACGATCATAGACTTCCAACTAAAACACTCTGGAAGAATTTGCGAGAGCTAGGCGTGGGGAAACAAAGTAAGCACAAGATGGATGAAGTCGATCCCAACCAGCTAAATAAAGAATTCGCCGAGATACAAACAACATCAGTAGCACTGCACCATCCCATTCAAGTGCCGCAAAGTGGCTCCTTTGAATTTTGCAGGATCGAGCAAACTGATGTTGTAAAAGCAGTACTAAAAATAAAATCTAAAGCTGTTGGATTGATGGAATACATCCTCTTTTTTTAAAAATTATCCTGCCGTACCTTCTGCCAGTCATTACCTTCATATTTAATAATATCATAACGAGATCTACCTTTCCATGTGCTTGGAAACTTGCAAAGATCATCCCAGTTCTAAAAAAGAAAGCAACAATTAACTCACCTGCCGAATATAGACCTATTGCTACCTTTCAAAGGTCTTGGAAAAGTCTATCCACAACCAAATGTCAGTCTTCTTCCGACGCAATCAGCTGCTAAACGCTCATCAATCTGGCTTCAGACCAAGCCACAGCTGCACTTCGGCATTGCTTAAAGTAACGGATGACGTACGAGTTGCAATGGATAAAAACTTAGTTACTTTTCTGACACTTTTAGATTTTTCCAAGGCCTTTGATACGGTTAACCATAAGCTACTTGTCTCTAAACTTTCAACATTGTACAATTTTTCTACATCAGCTGCTAACTTAATTTATTCGTACCTATTTGGAAGAAGACAAGCAGTCTTAGCTAACAGTGTAATGTCTGAATTTATTGCAACTTCGGCAGGTGTTCCTCAAGGATCCATTTTGGCTCCCTTGCTCTTTGCACTTTTTATAAATGATCTCCCTAAGGTAATTAAATATTCCAAGTTTCACATGTTTGCGGACGATGTTCAACTCTACTTAAGTTTTGCACTTGGACAAATGGAAGATGCGGCGGTTCAATGTAATGAAGACATACAAAGGATTTTTGTCTGGGCTCAAGAAAACTGCTTACGGCTTAACCCGGTTAAAACGAAATGCCTAGTGATAAATAGAAATGGTCTCAACACAAACAACTTTCCCACAATATACCTTGGTGATGCCTCTATTGAGTTTCTGGATAAAGCTAAACACCTTGGAGTTTGGTTGAACACAAGTTTGCAGTGGTATGACCATGTGCGTACAGTCATCGGGAAAATTTATGGCTGCCTCAGGAACCTCTCGGTGTCCCAAAACTTCACGCCAGTTAACACAAGGCTAATGCTAGTCAGGTCCTTACTCATTCCTTTAATTACATATGGCTGCGAAATTTGTTCTTGCCATAATGCACTCACTAGGCGCAAACTCAATGTCGCATTTAATAACATTGCACGTTATGTCTATGGTTTAAAACGCTATGACCATGTGTCGTCGTACGCAAAAATGATTCTTGGATGTTCACTCGACAAGTACCTTGACTACTGCACACTCAAGTATTTACACAAAATTATAACCAGCAAACAACCTCAGTATTTATATGAAAAACTTAGGTTCTCACAATCAAACCGTTCTTTAAGTTTAATTTTGCCGCTTGTTACATATCAAGTTTGTGAACGACAATTTTTCATTCACGCCATACGCCTCTGGAATTCACTCCCTCTCACCTTAAGACGGCTCTATAATACGAATCGTTTTGATGACACTCTCTTTCGGCACCTAGCAGGTAATAATTAGGAATAATATTTGTCCATGGTAAATAATTGCATTAATACATCATACTCGGTAACTTACATTTAGCTCAATTTCCAGTTTTCATTATTTACAAATTAGAGATCGTTAAAATTTATTTAAATCATGTTATTTTAAAATTCACATTTATTATTTAAAGATTGTAATAGTCTATTATAAATGTTGTTTACTAATATTAATAAAATATTGAAATATTGAAATACTAAAAAATATAGATTTACAATGGAAAAACATTGCATCGTAAACAATACTTTCGAATAGTTTGGGTATGCAGGAGAGTTTAGCTATAGGACGATAGTTCGAGATTTCGTTTTTTGGACCTTTCTTATGAAGGGGAATAATATAAGAGCTTTTCCAAAGCATAGGAAAGACGCTTTGAGAGAGAGACAGTTGGAACAGAGTCGTAAGGGGTAGAGCTAAGGTGTTAACACATTTTTTTTAAAACTACGGCAGGTATACCGTCCGGGCCAGTGGAGTAATCGCATTTAAGTCTTTCGATCTTTTCTATCACGAGAGCCACTGTTATGTCAATTGAAGTTAAAGAGGTTTGGGGACAATCTCTCATGTAAGAGAAGTAAGAATAGTCGGGCTCTGATGTGTGGTTGGAGAACGATTGACTAAAGAAGTGAGCGAATAAATTTGCTATTATTTTAGGATCGCTCGACGATGTATTGGAGAATGTCAGAGTCGAAGGGTAGCTGTCTGACTTTTTTTTGGTATTAATAAAATGAAAAAATCGTTTGGGGTCAGCGATAATGTCAGATTGCATACGGTCAATATATGCGTTATAAAGGAAATCACAGAGTTCGGAAAAATGCGTATGTACAAGAAAGTAATTGGAGAAGTTGAAATCAGCGCGACATTCGAGGTAGATGCGCCAGAGCTTATTTCTTCTGTTACGAAGTGAACGTAATTCTTTAGTATACCAAGGTGGAGAGGACGAGAAACTCTTCTGTGGCATATATGGGACGGATTGCATAAAACAGCTGAACATTTCAGAGTAAAACAATCCAAGAACTTTATCGACAGAAATATGTGTACTGTTAAAAATACTGTTGAAATTAATAGCGCTTAAAAGGTTATTAAGTTTTGTGAAGTCTGCCTTGCGAAAATTAAAGCTGTACGAGTACTCTGATTGTACAGCATTTTTATTATTATTGTAAGACCACAATGGTGGGCAAAATCGCATCATCACCTCCACGCGGTGCCCGCTGGATAGCTATCTGATAGTGAACTAACGATGAGCGTGTGCTGAGTCTGACGATATATGTGCAGCTGAACACTCAGACCTGCATAAGCACATCTGGGTGAACTTCAGCGCGCATATGTCTAACCGGACGAGGCATCTCTTGTTGACCTGATCGGCTGAAATATGCGTCTCAGAAGTCTAGAAAGAGGTCCTCAGAAGGAGGACGTGCGGCGGACGAATTCTCTCGATGGAATCAACGGTGACGTCTACAGACCAGCGGATACCTTACTGGAGCTACTTCAACATATTTGGAGCTGAGGTCTGTAAGGATTTTCAATACTACGTCAGGGTATTGAAAAAGAGATGGTGCCGGATGAACCCTTAATGGGCCAACGGCAGCGCTCATATCCCCGAAGTGGGTTACTGACATCGGTGTATCCGGCCTCTTGTCCTAGGGGTACAAAAAAAAGGATCTGGCCCTCCAGGTTGGGGGTTGTGCCGTCGGGTTAACTTCCCTACCACGTAAAAAACCTTTGGTTACGAAGCAACCAACAGCCTCGGATACGGATGATCTTACTGTTGACGACCCATGCAAACGTAAAAAGGACAACGATCTTCGTGTCTGCACATGGAATGTTAGGTCCCTCTACAAGCCACGTGCAGCCGAACAACTTGCGGAGGCCCTAGAGTGTCTCAAAGCAGACATTACCGCCATCCAAGAAGTGCGATGGGATGGGCCGGGCAAAAGGAGTATGAAAAACTGCGACATCTACTACGGCGATTGCTACAGACAAAAAGGACAGCGTCTATTCGGGTGCGGATTTGTCATTGGAGACAGACTTAGGCAAGAAGTCTTGAGTTTCCGGCATGTGAACGAGCGCCTCATGACTATCCGCATCAAGGCTAAATTTGCCAACATTAGCCTAATATGCGTTCACGCCCCTCACGAGGAGAAGGACGACGCGACCAAGGATGACTTCTACCAGCTCTTGGACAAGACGTATGAGCAATGCCCTAGCCACGACGTTAAAATTATCCTAGGCGACTTTAACGCAAAGCTAGGAAGAGAGGAAGTCTTTAGTAGCGTGGTCGGAAAGCACAGCCTGCACGACAACACTTCCGGCAACGGACTCAGGCTAATCGACTTTGCGGCGGGGCGAAACTTTGTTGTAGCTAGTACGCGGTTCCCACGTCTCGATATTCACAAAGGAACATGGCTCTCCTTTGATCCAAAAATCGTCAACCAAATCGATCACATTGCGATCGACGCAAGGCACTCTTCCAGTATTCTGGGTGTCCGGACTTTCCGAGGAGCCAACGTGGACTCGGATCACTACCTAGTTGTAGCCAAGGTACGGATGCGGATATCCACAACGGAGCGAAATCAACGAAATGCTGTGAGGAAATTTGACGTCGAAAAGCTACAATCGCAAGAGACCGCCAGAACCTTTGCCGATCGTGTTTCTTCTAATCTCAATCTTAGTCCTATGCCGCCAGCAGCAAATGCGGAAGACCAGTGGCAGCGTTGCCAACAAGCCATCAGAGATGCCGCCTCTGCTGTACTGGGTTTCTCTCGCCCACCACAACGAAACCCTTGGTTTGATGAGGAATGCCGGCAAGCACATGCACCTAAACAAGAGGCGTACAAAGCGGCGCTGCATAGAAGGACTAGAGCTGCTTACGAGCTCTACGTGCGCAGGAGAAAAGTGGAACTTCTCAGAAGAAGAAAAAAAGAGCATGAGAAGCGCTCGATCGAGGAGATTGAGAGACTTTATTGCAGGAATAATGTTCGAAAATTTTACCAAAGGGTAAAAAGAACATGCCAGGGTTTCAAAGCCAGAACAGAAGCAGGGACGAAAATGGCAACATAGTAGTAGAATCGCAGTCGGTGCTGAGGATATGGAAGGAACACTTCTGCAGACTGTTAAACGGCGATGATGATCAATATTCCGCTGTCAGGCAGAATGAGCCATTCAACAGTGACGATGGCAGTCAAAATTCCCGTCAACCCGATCAGAATGAAGTGAGGATAGCGATATCTAAACTCAAATCCAACAAAGCTGCTGGAGCCGACGGCCTTGCCGCTGAACTTTTCAAGGCAGGAGGAGATGAGTTGGTAAGGAGCATGCACCAGCTCATCTGTAAAATCTGGTCGGACGAAAGTATGCCCGATGAATGGAACCTCAGCATCGTTTGCCCGATCATGAAGAAAGGAGACCCTCTGAACTGCGCCAACTACAGAGGTATAAGTCTCCTAAATATCGCATATAAGATCCTGTCTGCCGTACTATGTGAACGCCTAAAACCGATCGTCAACAACCTGATAGGTCCTTATCAGTGCGGTTTCAGGCCTGGAAAGTCCACCATTGACCAAATATTCACACTACGGCAGATCTTGGAAAAAACCCATGAATATAAAATCGATACGCACCACCTCTTCATCGATTTCGAAGTTGCCTATGATAGCGTGTATAGAGATGAGTTATACAGAGCCATGTCTAGTCTTGGCATCCCTGTCAAGCTCGTCCGTTTGTGCAGAATGACGATGGAGAACTCTCGCTGCTCCATCAAAGTCGGTAAGAACATCACCGAACCGTTTGATGTCAGGAAAGGTCTTAGACAAGGTGACGCGCTATCATGCGATCTCTTTAACATAATACTTGAGAGAATTGTACGAAACTCACAAGCCAACCCCGGAGGTACAATCTTCTTCAAGTCTGTACAACTACTCGCTTATGCCGATGACATTGACATAATCGGAAGAACTCAGCGGGCCGTCAATGGGGCATTTACGAGTATTGAGATCGAGGCAGCAAAGATGGGTCTAGCGGTCAATGAAAGCAAAACAAAATATATGCTGTCTACAAAAAAGGACAACCAACATCGGCGTCTTGGGCAGAACGCCACAATAGACAGATACAATTTTGAGGTAGTAAAGGATTTTGTCTACCTAGGCTCTATGGTCAGCTCCGCAAATGACATGAGTGGAGAGATAACACGGAGAATTACTCTTGCCAATCGTTGTTTCTATGGGCTAAAACGGCAATTGAGTAGCAAAGCCCTATCTCGAACTACTAAGGTAACTCTTTATAAGACATTAATCATCCCAGTCCTGCTGTATGGCGCAGAGGCATGGGCTTTGAGAAAACCGGATGAGGATGCCCTTGGTTATTTCGAGAGAAAAGTTCTTCTAGCGATCTTTGGTCCCGTCTGCATAGACGGTGAGTGGAGGAGAAGGTACAATGCCGAACTATACGGCCTGTACAAGGACATCGACTTAGCCAGAAGAGTTCACATACAGCGACTAAGATGGCTGGGTCATTTAGAGCGGATGGAGCCCAACCTTCCCGCTAAGAAAGTCTTCGAATCCAACCCGGACGGACGGCGCAGTAGAGGACGACCTCGCGGTAGGTGGCGCAAACAAGTGGAGGGGGACCTCAACCAACTTGGCGTGCGCAACTGGAGGCAGCTGGCTCGTAACCGTGCTGGCTGGAGAGGTTTGTTGGTTGAGGCCCAGGTCCACCCCGGACTGTAGCGCCATCTAAGTAAGTAAGTAAGTAAGTAAGACAATGTAAGAGCTAGAGGAGGGTGGTAATGATCCAATTTGGATAAGAGATGCTTGCTCGCTGAAACGAGGCAGTTTTCGGCATCTGACGAGAAAACGAGATCAAGTTGTCTGCCTAGGTTATTAGTGACACCACTTAACTGATATAAGCTGGAATCTGAGAGACAGTCAATGAAAAGGACTTCCTTTTCTGAAGAGGGGTTTATTGCAGTATAATGGGACTGATCCTCAGATGGAGCCCATTGGAGGTCGGGAAAATTAAAATCCCCCAGAATTAAGACGATATCGCGAGGATCAACAATATCAAACAACGAATCGAACGCGTCTATGGCAAGCTGGTAGCTCTGCATTGGCTGGCAAGGTCGAATGTAGCAGCAAAGGATAAAAATGTTGTGGTTTAAAATTGTTATTTTGACACAAATGTACTCAAAATTAGATGTGAGCGAGGTTTTAACTAGTGTCGAGTCAAGGCGATTATGAACTGCCAGAAGAACACCTCGACCCGAAGAATCATCCTCTTTCCCTAGACCATCATCTCGAAAAACGTTAAAATCGGACGTAAACAATTCATTACTGTTAAAATCTTGAGTAAGATTAGTTTCGTTTAGGGCGAAAATGTCATAGGGGAGCTTTTGGGAATTAAGGTATACAGAGGATGTCTTAGTTCGCAGCCCTCGGACGTTTTGGTAATATACACAAAGACACTGAGGGGGAGTTACAGACAAATAAGGAATGTCTAAATGAACACCTAATCGTTTTTTGGATTCGACGTTACTGGTGCAGGTACTGAAGTCTGTGTGGAAGACGTGTTCTTAGTCCGAGAAACATATTCATGGACTAAAGTCCCATCAGGCCAGAATTCTCTCGATAGTAGCAGTTCGAAGTGAGAGTCAGGAGTCAGCAGTTTAAAAGATGCTATTTCGCGGGGTTCCTTAAAATTATACTTGATGCATTTAAGGGATGAATGCACCGACATTTAGCTGCTGATGTAATTCATAATATCGTTGACTGAGGTAGCAGAAGAGAGTCTTGAAATGAAGATAGTTCTACGAGGAGGCTTTTTCACAACCACTAGGTTGACGGAAGAAGATGTTAGAAGCAACGATTCCTGCCGTGAAGAAGTATGAGGTAGGGGGTCATCGTTGCAACTAAATGGAGGAATTTACGAGGACGAGTCGTCAATTGGAGATTTGTCGCTTGACACGTCATTAGCAGGAAGGTCCACCAGTGGAATCGTGTTTGAACGCAGAACTCTTTTCTGCTGTGGAGGTTTAAATTGCAACAGGGAGTGAGAGCTTGTTGAGCATATCGGATCTGTTTTATCTTGTTTAGGTGTTGACAAGGACGACTCCTGAATAGATGTGACAGAAGTATTCGATGGATGTTGCTGAAGCGGTATTAACTCCATTTTCTTTTGCTTATGTTGTTTCTGTTTAAGTTGTTTGTGCAGTTTTTGTTCTTGTTGTAGAAGTTCAAGTTGTTGACGTTGGTATTGTTGTAGTTGCGGTTGTTGCTGTTGTTGTTGTTGTTGTTGTTGTTGTTGTTGTTGTTGTTGTTGTTGTTGTTGTTGTTGTTGTTGTTGTTGGTGGTGGTGGTTGTGTTGTTGTTGCTGTTGTGGTGGCTGTATTTGCTGTTGTTGATGTTGTTTTTCTCGTTGCTGTTGTTGCTCTCGAAGTTGTTGTTGTTGTTGTTGTTGTTGTTGTTGTTGTTGTTGTTGATATTCAAGTAGATGTTGTTGGATGGTATGTAGTTGACTCTGTTGCTCAATTAGCTGCTTCTGCTGTGCCAGAATGGTGAGCTGGTGTTCGCTGGTAGATTGATGTTCTTGTAGGAGATGATCAATGTTATTGAAACCCTCCAAAAGTTTTTGTTTATTAGTAGTTTCAAAAACAAGCACCTCCCGAATTTCCGCAAATAAAGCAGATAGATTATGAAAGGTTTTTTGCAACTTTATAACCTTCCAATGCAGTACGTCTGTCGATATGCTGCGATGTTTCTCACAGTAGAAGCAGAGCCCAGGGGTTGATACTATTTTAACAATGTCTTTTCCTTTAATATTAATGCATCTAGCATGCACAGTCTCAAGGCATATTGCACAAGATAATTTGACATCATTTGATCCTTTTTTGCATACATAGCATTCAGTGTCACTCATGATTAAGTAGAATATATTTCCACAAGAAGATTCGAAGAGAAACGGTTGGAGTATTTAATAGCAAATATTTTAGCGAAACAACCAGTTGGTTGAAGTATTTGATGAAAGATGGTTGCGACATGCAATGAGTAAAAAGAATAGGAATTCAATGGAGTAGAATCCAACGAACGGCAGAACATGTACTAAAATTGTACTCACACGTGCGGGGGAGTAGGATCACCCGTGTTTCTTCAAAAATGTTGGGCATGCAATGAGTAAAAATAATACAAATTCAATTGAGTAGAATCCACAGAACGGCAGAACATGTACTAAAATTGTACTCACACGTGCGGGGGAGTAAGATCACCAATGTAACATAAAAAATTTTGGTCAGCAGTTGAATAGAAGATTGAGTAACTCTCAAAAGTAAAGTCTCAGCAAGTAAATGCAAGTTAAAGAGAACCACTCAATAAGGTCTTTCGTAAAGATGAGTCGAAAAATAAATATTAACGGCCGGAATGAAACGAATATAAACAGCAAGTTAATGTAGGTTGAAGAGAACCACTCAAAAAGTTCTTCTGTTATTAAAACAGAAACTTTAAATGTTGCTTAAATATGTGTATAATGTATGTTGAATATAAATTTTATATTAATTTGTTTTTTTAATTAAACAATTCAGAGCCAAAAACATAACGCGCGGCAATGATAATTAAAAGAAGTAATTCTTAATTTATCGAGCACTACACAAGTTACAATTTTAGGCGAAGGGTTAACGAATAAAATTGATGATAACAGGGAGCAAGGCTAAGCGCGACTTTTACTCAGGGCAAACACTCAGTATGTGAGTGAAGATAGAGCAAACCTGCCAAGTCCAGAAAATCTTGTAAGTCACATGACACGATCAGAGAGCGAGTGGATGGAGATCTGCTCATTCATAGTATGTGTGCAGAATGCGCTGCGAAGAGTAGAAGCCCTAAGAAGAGCCCAAGAGGCGGCCTCGGAGACTAGAGCATAATTGCTAACGGCAGTACCGCGGGGAGAGTGGATAAAGTGTGTAGGGAGTGTGTTTAGTACGTAGGCGTATTCCTGGAATCGATTACTCAGGTTTACGAATCGTGCATGTTAGTAGCACTCGGGCTATTACAATAGTATCTAGGAAGATTACACATCCTTGGCGCAACCTAAAAAAAAAAAAAATCTTCTCCCACCGATTCTCGCCTTTTAAAGGATGACCTGAATCGTTTCTCCATCTAGTGTCAGAAGAAATGTCTCGAGCTAAACGTCAGTAAAATTTTATTCGGTTGCCTATTCTCGTAAGTGCCTCCCACTACCTCTTAGAGTCTACCTCACTCAAGACGAGCTTATCCCCCCATTTACTCGGCTCTCGATCTGGGTTTTATCTGCGATATTGAATTTAACACGGGGTGGACCTGGGCCTCAACTAAAAACCTCTCCAGCCAGCCCGGTTACGAGTCAGCTGTCTCCAGTTGCGCACGCCAACTTGGTTGAGACCCCCCTCCACTCGTTTGCGCCACCTACCGCGAGGTTGTCTTCTACTGCGCCGTCCATCCGGGGTGGATAGGAAGATTTTCCGGGCTGAAAGGTAGGGCTTCACCCGCTCTATTTAACTCAGCCATCTTAGTCGTTCTATGTGAAGTCATTTGGCGAAGTCAATGTCCTTGTATAGGCCGTATAGTTCGGCAATGTACCTTCTCCTCCACTCGCCGTCTATGCAGACGGGACCAAAGATCGATCGACGAAATTTTCTCTCAAAATAACCAAGGGTATCCTCATCCGGTTTTGACAAAGCCCCCATACAGCAAGACTGGGATGATTAGTGTCTTATACAGAGTTACCTTAGTAGTTCGAGGTAGGGTTTTGTTTTTCAATTGCATTCTTAGCTCATAAAAACAGCGATTGGCAAGACTAATTCTTCGTTTGACATCCCAACTGGTGTCATTTGTGGAGTTCACCATAGAGCGTAAGTAGACAAAGTCCTTAACAACTATATCTGTATATTGTGGCGTTCTGCCCAAGATGCCGATGTTGGGTGTCCTTTTTTGAAGATAGCATATATTTTGTTTTGTTTCATTGACCGCTAAAACCCATTTGCTGCTTCCGTCTCAATGTCGACAAACGCCCCACTGACGGCCCGCTGAGTTCTTCCCACTATGTGAATGTCATCAGCGTAAGCGAGTAGTTGTGCAGACTTGTTACGGCGTTAGCTTTCGAGTTTCGTACGTTCAATACATCTACTACCGTTCTGTAGTGTGAATATGATCAATAGTGGACTTTCCTGGCCTGAAACTGCACTGATAAGGATCTACCAGGTTGTCAACCATCGATCTTAGGCGTTACTTTACTTTACTTATGTCCTGTATCCCCTTGTGGGTCCTAGGGCCTCTACTACGCCGACGCGCCATCGTGTACGGTTTCTGGCAATGTGTCTGAGTTCTCCCCAACTTTTCCCTAACTGCCGTGCCTCCTTCTCGACTGTTCTGCGCCATGTTTTCCGCGGACCGCCAGGTCTTCTGCCATCCTGAGTTAGAGGGTTCCATTGCGTAGCATGGTTCGCTATGGAGCTGTCACCCTTTCGGAACGTGTGACCAATCCACTGCCACTTCCGCCGTTGGATAGTTGTGCCTATTGGTTCCTGACCCGTTCTCTCGTAAAGGTGTTCGTTAGAGATACGATTGGGCCAGAAAATCCTTAAGATATTGCGTAGGCACCTATTAACAAACGTTTGCAGCTTTCTGGTGATAGTAGTGGTCACTCTCCACGTGCTGCAACCATATAACAACACGGATTCAACGTTCGAGCGGAACAGTTTTATCTTGGTGCTCAAACTGATTGCATTGCTTCGCCATATTTTGGACAACATACCGAATGCGGACTTTGCTTTGGCGATCCTGTTGGCTATATCCAGTTCGGTTCCACCATCAGTCGAGACAATACTCCCAAGATACTGGAAATCCTCTACTCTCTCTACCGGTTGTCCAGCAATGCATATTTGAGCTGATGAGTTAGTTCCAAGGCTGATAATTTTAGTTTTTGCCGTATTAATTTTCAGCCCGACGACGCCTGCTTCCCTCTCCACATCTGCTGTCATTTGATGGAGGTCCATAATTCTATGGGAGAGTAAGCATACATCGTCAGCGTAGTCAAGATGTTTCAGTAAGGATGTAAGAGTCCATCGAATTCCTCCGTTTCCCGTCGACAAAGCTGCATGAAGCACATCGCTAATCACCAATAGGAATAATATTGGTGAAAGGATACAGCCTTGTCTTACCCCACTTAGGATCTCAAATTCCTCAGACAACCTCCCCCTGTGCAGAACGCGACATTTGGAGCCTTCATATGTAGCTTTGATAATAGCAATTAGTTTATCGGGAATGCCTCTCCTGCGTAAGGCACGCCAAATAAACTCCCTGTTGACACTATCGAACGCCTTCTCAAAATCGATGAACAGCAGGTGCAGTGGCGATCGATATTCAACACACTGTTCGATGATAATCCGCAGGGTGTTGATGTGGTCGGCACAGGAGGATCCAGAGCGGAAACCTGCTTGTTCGGCATCGAGTGTGTCTTCGAGATGTTGTTTGATTCGCTCAAGGAAGATTTTAGCTATTATCTTAGCTACAGCAGGCAGCACGCAGATACCCCTCCAGTTTCCGCACTCCATTAAATTTCCTTTCTTAGGAAGCTTGACGATCATTCCCTTTTTCCACTCATTAGGAAAGCTCTCAGCTTCCCAAGCTCTATCTATAAGTGGAAGCAGAAGCTCAGCCGATGTTGTTGGCGCTGCTCGTAAGAGCTCTGCTGGAATACCGTCAAGTCCTACCGCCTTGTTGGTTTTGAGTGCCTTGATCGCGGTAATGATCTCATCTTTACTGGGAGTCGTGGTGCGTATTCGGGAACTTCTCACCTCGGGCATCTCAGTCTGATTTGGGAGCATATCGCTAGCGAATACACGGTTCAAAACCGTAGCAAAATGCTCTTTCCATCTCTTGAGCTGGTCCTCATCCGAAATGAGCAAGGAGCCGTCTAGGCTTTTCACTGGGTATTGGCTGGAGCTGCGACCACCTGTCAGCTCTTTCGTGATTCTGTAGACAGTCCTGCTGTCGCACCTCCGTGCAGCTTCTTCTGCTTCTGTAGCCAGCGCGTTGATGTAGTTGCGCTTGTCACGTCGTACGCTACGCTGAACTTCTCTCATCTTCATGCGATATAGGGACTCTAGCTCGCTTCTCCCTGCTGCTGGGGTAGCTGCAACGCGAGCTTTTAGCTGTTTTCGTTCGTCAATCCTTCTCCAGGTATCCTGGGAAAGCCACGCCCTATGTCTTCCCTGCGATCGACCGACAATTCTTTCAGCACCAGATGTAAAAACATTTTTCACAGCACACCAATGGTCTTGGATGGTTGCGGGCATTGAGCTGCTGATTGCTTCCACACCTTGCGAAAAGTGCTCCCTTAATTGTTGGCGCACTGAGGGATCACTAAGTCTATCGATGTTGAACCTGGGCATTCTTGTGTTGTCCTGGGATCTTCGAACTGCAGCAGTGCGTAGTTGGAGAGTAGCTATCATAAGATGGTGATCACGTACTATCCCCACATCTGCCCCTCGTCTATTTCGGACGTCCAGGAGACTGCTTCTAAAGCGGCGGCTGATAGCAAAATGGTCAATTTGGTTGGAGGTTGCTTGCCCGTCGTTGGAAACCCAGCTGACTTTGTGGCAGGTCTTGTGCTCAAACATGGTGCCACCTATCACAAGGCGGTTGGCATTGCAGAAATCCACAAACCTTTCGCCGTTGTCATTGCGGTTGCCTAGGAAGAGAACGTTTTACAAGTAATTGGGGAACAAGCAGGCAAAGAACAAGGGCTTCCAAAATATAACTTTTATATTTTTATGTTTATTTTATTTTTATTAATTTTACTTTAGTTGATAATATACGCATATTTACAAATTATTGCATCATTCAGAATATTATTTAAAAGGAATGTCTTCGTTTACGTTTAGAATTAAATATAAAATAATTTCCTATACAAATATGAATATAAAAAGCCTTAAATATTAAAATATTGGAACATTGTTTATAATAAGTTATTCATTCACATACATAGATAAATTAGATTTCTGTATAATGTACACATATTAATGTAAATTTTAAAACAAAAATTAACAAATATTTACAGCTAATACTAATTAAATTTAAAAAGAGAAACGAAATATGAAATAAGAGATATATAGATACATAAAACTTAAAAACAAATATTTATTATATTTTGTGGATTATTTTATACCCTGTCCCGCTATCAATTTTAATTTGATTACAAGTGCCTTAAATCCTTAGGCTTGTGGCTTAGAAAACCTTATGCTTGTGCTTAGGCTCATCTATTACATTGTCAGACATGATGCTGACTCCAGTCAAAAAAGTACCTGGACAGTAAACTCATCTGGAAAGCTACACGCGCTCTTATGATATGCAGGAGCCTAGTGGGTAAATCTTGGTAATGCAATCCAAGCATCTTAAGATCGATGTACCTAGCCATTGTGAGCCCAATGATCACAAGGGCATGGCAAAATTAACCAGTTTAGTCACAACGAGGAAGATACTCAATAAAGTGCAACGACTGAGGTGTCTCTGCATTACTGCAGGCATGATAACTTGCCCAACCGCAGTCATGGAGATACTCCTGGAACTCACTGCATTGCACCTTCTTGTTGAGAATTGCGGATCTTAAGGATGGCGAAAGAAGGAATCGGAAGAGAGAAGTGCATCAAAGCAAGAGAATTCGTGCTTATTAAAAAACTTTCTCTTCTAGCGATCCCTAGGGACAACAGCCTTCGGAAATCCAACTTTAAAAAGAATTCCCTATCGAAGCTCAGCAATAAAAAGAACTGAAGCAATGTACCCATGTCGTCAAGTTTAAGGGATCTGCATTGCGATTAATCGTGAAACTGACTGACTGCTCAAAACATGGCTTGAGCCAGTAGCGCGATAATCAAGTTCGTGATGAAGTGCTTGTTTCACCTCCTAGTGGTGGTCCCCGGGCAACTATATGCATAAACCCAGCCAGCAGCCTGCTCGCTAAAGAAGCCGACACTCTGCCTCGGATAAGGAATGATCATGGCTTGAGCCAGTAGCGCGACAATCAAGTTCGTGATGAAGTGCTTGTTTTACCTCCTAGTAGTGGTCCCCGGGCAACTATAGGCATAAACCCAACCAGCAGCCTGCTCGCTAAAAAAGCCGACACTCTGCCTCGGATAAGGAATGATTACACGTTGACGACTTTTGGCTATTGTACCCGGACAAAGTAAGGATTCTGAAATATGAAGACTCTTCCCGACTCGGAAAGCAAAGGACCTCCCAATGCCAGATTACTCCAATTGGAAACATAATTCATGTGATATAGACTAGACGTTTTGGGGGTAAGTAAGATAAGATGGTTAAAAGCGGATGAGTACAAGTCCCCAAAGCGTAACACTGTGTTATTCTATCGCGAAAGACCATTCGAAAGCCCGCGGGAATATGGAGTCGGACTGTTGCTAACACCAATATCATACAAAGGCCTACTTTCCAGGGATCAAATATGTTATCTAGAAGTACTAGGCAACCGCAATGACAACGGCGAAGGATTTGTAGATTTCTGCAATGCTAATTGGCTTGTGATGGGTGGCATCATGTTTAGGCATAAGATGTGCCAAAGTCACCTGGGTTTCCAATAACAAGCAAGCAGCTTCTAATCAATTTGACCACATTGCCATCAGCTGCCGCTTTAGGAGTAGTCTACTGGACGTCCGAAACAGGCGAGACGCAGATGTGGAGATAGTATGAAATCACCATCTTATGATAGCTACTCTCCAATTACGCCTGCTGCAGTTCGATACTACGACAACACAAGAATGCCCAGGTACAACATTGACAGACTAAGTGATCCCTGAACACTCTAAATAGTTCTAACGTCTACGCTCAGGCATATGCGGATGATGTCGCCGTACTTTCTGTCAGGCCATGCCTGGCGACGGTCTGTGATAACGCGCAGGCGGCGCTGGACATGATCGATGAATGGTGTACTAGGAGTGGGCTTTCGGTGAATCCTCTTAAAACTGAGGTTGTTCTTTTTACGAGAAGGAGGATTTTGACCGGTCTGACTCAGCCAGTGCTAAAAGGCGTCACCATTCGCATTTCCAATGAAGCCAAATATCTGGGAGTGATTTTAGATAAGAAATTTCATTGGTCTAAACACGCCGAGTCGAAAACATCCAAGGCGCTCCCAGTCTTCTGGCAGTGTAAGGGTGCTTTTGGCAAGACTTGGGGCTTATCACCGATTAAGGTTCTGTGGATCTACACGGCTATGATAAGATCATTCCTCGCATATGCGTCGGTTGTTTGGTGGAAGGGGCACTCGCGTAAATATGTGGTTGCCTTTTGTGCGAAACTCCAAAGAACGGCTTGTCTCGGCTGCACGGGAGCTTTCCCGAGTATGCCTGGCTCCGCTCTAGACGCTTTGCTGAACTTACCTCCCCTCGATACTTATATCATGGGTTGCACTATCAAAGCCATCCATCGTCTTAGGCGGGGCGGTTTTTGGTATACTCCACACTGGAACTTTGACGAACTTGCGCGACACTTATCTTACGACTCCTGTCTTATGGATATGCCGTCTGATGCAATGACACCAGAACTCCAGCTGATGCGCAAATTTAGAGTCGACTTTCCTCGTGTCCAGGACTGGCTTCGGTCAGTCAAGGGTCTGGCGCTGGGGTCTTCGTGGAAGTCGACAACATTAGATTTCACTTCTCGTTAGGCAAATATGCGTCTGTTTTCCAAGCGGAAACTGCAATCCTAATGGCCATGAACTGTGTTGTGAAGAACAGGTGGAAGGGACGTAGCATTTGTGTCTGTAGTGACAGTCAGGCTGCGCTTAAGGCCTTTAACCACTTCCAAAATAGTTCGTGAAACCAAAAAATCTTTGAACTCGGTCGCAAGGCTGAATTCTCTGTCTCTTATCTGGGTCCCAGGTCACACAGGGATCTTGGGGAACGAGATCTCCGATGAGATTGCTGGACAAGGCTCAGAGGAGGCTTTCTCAGGTCCCGAACCCGTGTTGGGTCTTCCAGCGTCCTCGCTTAGGGCTTCCATTGACGATTGGGTCTCTCACGAGCACAATTGTGTGTGGCATGACTCTCCAGGTTGCAGGTTGACTAAACGCATGCTCCCGGCCGTCTGTAAGAAATCAGCGGCATTCTTGCTGTCTCTCAGCAGAAAAGACTGTAGACAACTTATTGGCGTCTTGACAGGCCACTTCGCTTTTGCCAAGCACCTTAGCGTGTTAGGCTTAAGTGACACTACAATCTGCGACGCTTGTGGAGAGAGCGACGACACCGCGGAACATTATCTCTGTGAGTGTCCGGCCTTTGCTCGTATCAGGTGGCAGATCCTCGGTGCGGATGTGGTGAGTGCTGGTACTGTAAGCTCCTCATCACTGAAGTGCTTGCTTGGCTTTCTTCGAAAGTCAAGGAAATTCCAATAAAATGGGTAAATCAGGGTTTGCTCTCTGGCAGTACAATGGACCAGTTGTGTCTGAGTGCTCCAGTCGAGTGTTTCCTATCCCGACAAAAAAAAAAAAAAAGTGATCCCTGAGTGCGCCAACAATTGAGAGACCACCTTTCGCAAGGCTTGGAAGAAATCAGCCACTCACTGCTCGACCATTGTGAAAAACTTGGACGGTTCCTTGTTCATTTCGGCTTAGGACCAACCCAAGAGATGGAAGGAGAATTTTGCTAAGGTTTCTAACGCTACTGATATGCTCCCAAATCAGGCTAAAGTGCCCGAGGTAAGAAATGCTCGAATATGCACCACGACCCCCAGTAAGGGGGTCAATAAGGCGGTAGAACTTGACGGTATTCCCACACATATATTTACTTACGAGTCCAACAAATAAATAAAAAATAAAAAATAAGTGGGCTAAGGCATAAAGACCTTACTACATACAGCATCGAACCGCTACACGCGGAATGTAAGAACAGAACGTGCATCGTAGCTAGGAAACAAATTAACCTTTTTCTTTTATCTAGCTACAGCAATGAGGACCAAACAGTGGTAAGGCTTGAGCGGAGGGGGCTTTCCCCGCTGATTCTATCAGCCGTCTACATGCCTTTTGATGCCAAGGAGGGACCGCCATCCACACTGACCCGCTCTCTTGTGCAAAAGGCGGAACAGGAAAGATGGGACTTTCTGCTGGGGTGTGATGCCAACTCTCATCACTCTCAATGGGGTAGCAGCAACACAAACTTACGCGGTGAGTCTTTATTTGAGTTTATAATTGAAAATAACCTTATTGTAGCGAATAGGGGTAACGAACCTACTTTTGTAGTAAAGAACAGGCAAGAAGTTATAGATGTAACTTTAGCCAGTAACTCGAGCACCCTAACTATTGACAAGTGGAACGTGATAGGGGAAGAGTCCTACTCCGACCACAAATTGATCGAATTCCTCGTGGGTAACAACTATGACTCTCCCAAACCTTACAGGAACCCCAGGAAAACCAACTGGGATCTATTTAACAACGAGGTGAGGAAAGGTGTAAGATCCCTGCAGGATAGCAACTGGTTCGGACCTGCCGACATTGACCGCAAGGCGGAGGATATTACATCCATTTTTAATGAAGCCTATGTCAAAGCATGTCCAGAAACCAAACGAAAAGATAAAAAATCACCACCTTGGTGGTCACCTGAACTAGCTAGAATTAGGAGAGTAACTAGACACCTTCTAAATGTGGCCAAAAGAACTATGCTAGAAGCGGACTGGGAACAATATAAGTCCAGTCAGAGAAATTTCAAAAACGAGACACAGAAGGCCAAACGCCACTCTTGGCAGCACTTCTGTAATGAAATCAAGGGTACGACAGAATCTGCGAGACTGAGAAAAATTCTATCCAGGGAATCAAAAACTCTTGGATCTCTCAAGGAATCCGACGGAAGGTGGACTGAATCCTGTGCAGAATCGCTTAGCTCCCTGCTAAAAGCGCACTTTCCGGGTTGTACGGCCCATCCAGATAATAACATCGTAACTAACAGTAGTTTTGTAACGGAAACTCCGACAGATTTTATCACAGAGGAAAGAATTGAGTGGGCAATCGGATCATTCTCTCCCTTTAAATCCCCAGGACCCGACGGGATTATCCCGATCATGCTACAGAAAACAATAGCCACAATCATCCCGGTACTTAAAGAACTGTACCTCAACAGCCTCATGTGGGGGTATATACCTAGAACATGGAAAGAGGTCAAAGTGGTCTTCATACCCAAGGCCGGTAAAGCAAGCCACACTACTGCAAAGGACTTTAGGCCAATTAGCCTTACCTCCTTTGTCCTAAAGACCTTTGAAAGGCTAGCTGACATATACATCCGTAGATAACTACGCCCAGGTGACATATCCCCAGCGCAGCACGCTTATACGAAAGGAAAAAGCGTAGAGACAGCGCTGCACTGTGTAGTGGGCTCAATAGAAAAATCACTGAAAAATAAAGAATATACACTAGCCGCTTTCCTGAACATTGAAGGAGCCTTTAACAATGTCAAAACGGAAGCGGTCAATAGAACTCTAACGAACCTTAATATTAACAATTCTGTGATAAAATGGATCGTCAATATGCTAAAGGAAAGACATATTAAAGTTGAACTCGGAGGTACTAAGCTCGAAGTCTATGCCTCAAGAGGCACCCCTCAAGGAGGGGTTATATCCCCACTACTGTGGGTTATTGTCCTGAACGAAGTCCTTCTTAAACTTAGAAACAGCGGCGTCAAGGCCATTGCATATGCGGACGATGTTGTGCTGCTAGCAACAGGTAAATTTCTCCCGACCCTGAGCGAACAAATCGAAGGGGCGCTGGAAATCATTGACTCCTGGACGGAGAGATGTGGGCTGGCGGTTAATCCCCAGAAGACAGAGTTAGTACTATTCACTAACAAAAGAATAATTCCACAATTCGTAACTCCTTCCGTAAGGGGTACTCCCCTGAGTATCTCCGATAGTGCGAGATACCTTGGCCTGGTGCTCGACAGGAAACTGAACTGGAGACTAAACATCAACGAAAGAGTCAAAAAAGCCACCATAGCTTTTTACTCGTGCAATAGAATATTTGGGAAGACTTGGGGACCGAGCCCCAAAATCATCCTATGGATGTATACAGCTATAGTAAGGCCAATACTAACGTATGGCAGCCTTGTATGGTGGCAGGCAGCCAGCAAAATAAATAACTTAGCTGCTATCACAAAAGTACAAAGACTAGCGTGCATCGCCACAACCAGTGCGATGAGAACGACACCTACAGCAGGACTCGAGGCCATTCTCAATCTGCTTCCGCTAGACATCTTTATACAAGTATCGGCAGCCCATAGTGCCGTAAGATTAAGCCAAACAGATAGCTGGAGACCAAATGCAATGGGTCACACCACGATCCTGCAGAGATATCTAGGCAGTGTATCTAATACAGACTACTTAACGCCTTACCTAGACTTCTTAAGACCATTCTCTAGCACCTATCCGAGCAGGGAAGACTGGAAAAATGACAGAACGCCTAACGAGCGATCCTTAGCTGTTTACACCGATGGATCCAAAATGGAAATAGGTGTAGGCGCAGGCATCTTCTCTGAAACGCTTGGCCTCTCCATGTCAGCTCGGCTTCCGAACTACAGCAGCGTTTTCCAGGCGGAGGTCCTAGCAGTTACAATAGCAGCTCGTGAGACTGCGATGAGAGCAATACCACGAGAGGATATCACCTTTTTCATCGACAGCCAGGCAGCGATAAAAGCAATATCTGCTATAGAAATAAAATCGAAGCTTGTGAAGTGTTGTAGAGAAGAGCTCAAGGTTCTTGGAACACAGCACGAGGTAAGGCTCTGCTGGGTCCCTGGTCATGAAGGCATTCCAGGGAATGAGAAAGCCGATGAATTGGCTAGAGGTGGCTCAGCACTAAGCTCGGACCAATCCGACCCCTCGGTGTACATCCCGCCTTGCGCCCTTAAGCTCGTAGCAGGAAACAAAGCCATAACGGAGGCTAACAATAGGTGGACCTGTTTAGATACTTGTGTCACCACGAGGAAGCTGTGGCCCGCTTTTGACAGAGTAAGAACCAATAGACTCATACAGAGGCACAGAAAATCCCTCTCTACTCTAATTGGAGTCATTACGGGGCATAACACCATGCGGTACCACATGAAAAAACTACGTGTGACCAGCGACGACCTTTGTAGAGGCTGCGGCGACGAGGAGGCTCAGGAGGACACCGCCCACTTTCTCTGTCATTGCCCAGGCCTCTATCATTTGAGAAACAAGATCCTTGGGCAACACTTCTTTGAGGATCTAGAAGAGTTGTCCAACAGACCAATAAATGACATCGCAAACTTCATCAAATCCTCTGGATGGTTTGTATCTAGGACACAGTGAGTACTTAGTTCTTTTTTTTAGGATACTTACAAGACGGTATTTTTCCACGAGGTAGGGATTTCCTCTTTCTATCTCCTTTCCCCCCTTGGGTATCACAATGGGTCTATACTGACCTGAGTGTGGTGTGGAGGTTTTCTATCCCCCTACACCTGCCCACTTACCTAACCTAACCTACGAGTCCAACAACATTGACTGAGCTACTGCTTCCTCTTAAAGAGAGATCTTGGGAAACTGATAGCTTTCCTGACGGCTGTGCGAAAAACCGCCCAAAACAAAATTGTCCAAATTCCAAAAATTAACAATAAAAAGTTATGAATATGGATTCGTCCTACATCTGAAGAATAAAACGACAATCGTCGAAAAGCGACAAATGCCAACGACAATCAGGGTGAATAGCTAAAACCATCCTGGAGCGAATCAAATAACATCACGAAGGCACACTCGATGCCGAACAAGCAAGTTTCCGCTCTGGATCCTCCTGTGTCGACTACATCAACACACTGCGGACTATCGTCGAGGAGTGCATTGAATATCGATCGCCTCTTAACCTGCTGTTGAGGTTAAGGGATCTAAATGTCACGTTCTGCACAGAGGAAGGTTGTCTGAGGAATTTGAGATCCAAGGCTGGATTCTTTCCCCAATACTGTTCCTATTCTTGATTAGCGATGTGCTTTGCGAATTCTTATGCCCCAACTGAAACATCTTGACTACGCTAATGATGTATGCTTACTCTTTCACAGAAAAAAATTACAGCAGATGCGGAGAGGGAAGCAGGCGTCATCGGGCGGTAAGAACTAAAATGATCAGCCTTGGAAAAAAACTCATCTGGTACAGTAAAAAATTTCCAGTATCTTGGAAGTATTGTCTCGACCGATGGTGCAACTGAACTGGATATAGCCAACAGGATCGCCAATCAAAGTTCGCGTTCCGGATGTTCTCCAAAGTATGGGGAAAATGCAATCAGTTTGAACACCAAGCTAATACTATTCCGCTCTTACGTTGAATCCATGCTGTTATATGGACGAAGCACATGGAGAGTGACCATTACTATCACGAGAAAGCTGCAAATGTTCGTCAACAGGTGCTTGCACTACATCTTAAGGACTTTCTGACCCAACCGTATGTCTAACAACCACCTCTACCAGAGAAGGGGTCAGGAACCAATAGGCACACGTCCCGAAAAGAGTTCCATATCTAACCATGCTATGCAATGGAACCCTTTAACTAAAAATGACAGAATACTTGGCGGTCCGAGGATAACAAGGCGCAGAACAGTCGAGAAGGCACGGCAGTTGTGGAAAAGTTGCGAAGAGCTGAGGCACCTTGCCATAAACCGTACACGATAGCGCGTAGGTGTAGTCAAAGCCCTAGGACACACAAGGGAATACAGGACACAAGTATAAGTAAGTAAGTGCATTCAGTTTGTCTTATTTAAGCTTCTCAAGACAATTGAATCTTAATAACGACTTGGACTGAAATAATTCGATGAACGGGCTGGAATATAATACAATCTGATATAAAACTAACGAGATCAGTACTGTTGACTAAAGTTAAAAAACAGCGTTTCAAAGTGTATAATCAAAAAGATAATCACTTAAAATAAAAATATTGAGTATTACTATTTATAGCTATCTTTGGCTAGACTTCTCTTTCCATTATTACATATCCCTACCAGGAGTTCATTTACCACATCTATGCTACATTATCCGATTCGTTAAGATTCAACAAACTCGAGAAACGAAATGAGATATTTTTTGAAATGTTCTTCTCCACATCGTTGTTATCCAAGTTGTCTGGTATCAGTGTCTTGTTAGTCATGTCCATGTAGGAACGACCACGTTTCACTGGCACCGAATAATGACTTGGATCAATTGTGGGCGTACTACCTCTCAGTGACTTTCGAATGTTCAACGGAAATCGTAGATCATTTTCATACCGAAGGATCTGTTCAGTCGTATTGGTTTCGATTAGAGGTCTTGGCATATCATAACCAGGTGGCGGAAGGAATTCTGCATTTGTTAGTGAGTGCTCCTGACTATTGCAATGTTCATTGTTGTCGTAGCTAATCTTTGGTGAATGCCATAGGTGATCAAGACAATCTGGTTCTCCTAGATCGTTAGTGAGTTTGGAAAGATCAGTATGTGAGGTGGTAGTATCTTCACTGCAATAGAGTGGATTTGATACTGCATTCGCTTCCATTTCAATGTATTTGGCGTTGTTTCCCAAAAGTTTTTCAAACTCGGATGCAATGTATTTGAATGATGGTCGTGCATTGGGATCATCTGTCCAACAGGATCGTACAATGGAATAGCTAAAATTAAAATTAGATTTAGTTATACATATGTGTCGAGTGACTATTTACTTACATTTCTTCTGAACAATTTTCAGGACGCTCCATTCGGTAACCGGTTTTCAGCAGATGATAGAGATTTTGTGGTGGAATGCCTGGGTATGGTGAGGCGCCCAAGGTGATCAATTCCCATGAAAGCACTCCAAATGCCCAAACATCAGATTTAGTGGTATAAACATGATCGGCTAAGGATTCTGGAGCCATCCACTGTAAAAGGTAGATTCGGAGTGATAAGAATCGAACTAAACGACGATCATTGCCATGTACAAACCTTGACTGGAACTCTGTCACGACTTCTCTTCAAATAGGCATCATCTTCGTAGACATCTCTTGTTAATCCGAAGTCAGAAATTTTGCAGATCTTACCTTCAGCTAGAAGAACATTTCGGGCAGCTAAGTCGCGATGAACCAGCTGCAAATATAAAAAATTAAAAATGTAAACGAGCTCTGATTGCATAAGTTTCCTTTTGGAAAACACGCATATTTGCCTAACAAAAGTGAAGCCTAATGTTGTCGTCTTCTACGAAGACACCAGCACCAGACTCTTGACTGGTTTTGCAGCCATTCGTGAAAATACGACTTCATTCCATTCCTGGCTTAGACTTTGGCCGAAGTCAGTCCTGAACACGAGGAAAGTCGACTTAAAAATTGCGCAACAGCCGGAGTTCTGGCGTCATTGCTTCAGACGGCATGTCCATGAGATCGAAGTCGTGAGATAAGTGTCGTGAAAAGCTATCAAATTTCAGTGTCGATTATACCAAAAATCCAAAAAATCCCATCACTTGATTATCTACCTTGTCGCGGTGTGATGGCTTATACTAGAGCTCAAGACGCTTGGAATCGACATCGGGGACGTATAACGTCCCAAGCGGTATCGCCGCAACGATGAGCGATTCACTTGAAGAGGCTCGAAGTAAAACTAAAAGATAACCATCCTACCTAGTCTCTCCTATCCTTCTTCCCCACCCCTCCCCCAACTCTTCCCCCTGGGCTGGATCAAGGTGTCAACCGTACCGTGCCGACGATCAGCCTGGCTAAGGGGCCCAGGACAACCAAAAATAGCTCAGTCGCGAACGGTGTATCCAGAGACAGCGGGCACGCTCTGGTATCAACTGCCTTATCTGCATAATGCGGGGCTCTGTGCAGACTGACCACCCTTTCCCTAGCTACTCGTGGGACCAACATTTCAAATAAACACAAAAAACCAGACCTTGAGGCCGGACCTCAACAAAAAAACCCGGAAACAGCCGACATCGTCGGCAGCTCTAAAAGCACTACACGTGTTGAAGAGCATCTGCAGAATCTCTGCATTGACGATTCCGTCAGCGAGTGCTCCGTGCTATCGGACGAACTGAATAGCGCCACACCCACGTGCAGTTCAGCTCCTCAATCTCTTCCCAAGCTCACTGACCAAGAGAGGAAATCGCTAAGTCGTGAGACTAAAGCAGCTTTCCGCATCCTTGACCGACTAGGCAAAAAGACGGAAAAGGAGGGGAGTCAGCAGGAGCGGGAATCCCATGTCTGGGCAACTGACATTGCCCGACAGTTCAGCGAGCTAATGAAGCTAAAGCCTCTGCGGCACTTCGCTACCCATGGGCAACGCCACCCAACCACCCGTGGCACACGCCACCCTTCCACCCGTGGCTAACGCCAGTCCTCCACCCGAGGCACTCGCCAACCCACGAATCAGAGAGTGAATCCCTTTCCTCGAAAGTATCGCTCCCACGCTAACGACACACCGAGTCGAACTGGTTTACCAAACCAAGCTGGGGGCCAGTCCGTAGTCGCGATAGACTCTGCGCCCAAGAGACGCAGGTCCGTAGACGAGGAGTCCAACGCCTCGAAGAAGACAAAGAGCTCAGTGAGCTTTCTAACCCTTCTCCGAGACGGTCAAGGACAGCCTCGTTTTTTTTTTTTTATAATTTGCGCGCACTCAAAGGGTTATGAATACCTTTAACATGTTTACACACAGTGCGGGCGTTTTGGAAAGGATGGATGGAGAGAGAGAGAGAAAGATTTTGGTGTAGTGGTTTTTTTTTTTTGAAGCTCAGTTGTTGATGCTTCAGCTATTCTCCGTCGTCGCGATAGTGGACCTGTCTGATGAAGAGGGGAGGATCTCCTACGATAAGTGGAGGCTCATTGAAGGCAGAGTGATGAACTGCCTTTACGAGCGTATACTAACTCATCCCAACTCTCCACCCACCTTTCAAGACGCTGGCTGGCATCAAGGCTTTGTTAAGCTGATCGCATGTGACGATCAGAACTCGGTCGACTTCATCGCCGCTGCCATTAGCAGCATAGGTGAAATCTGGCCAGGAGCCAAGCTCAAGGCGGTGGAACGGAACCAAATCCCCCACAGGCCGAAAGCGAGGATCTGGGTTCCACTCGAACCGCCCGAGCCAGTAAAAGTCCTTAGCCTGATTGCCTATCAAAATCCGGACCTACCAGTCAAAGACTGGAAGGCATTTGAGGAGCCACCGAGCTCTAAAAAAACGGATAACGACACCAAGAGATCTGGCCGCTCGCTAGTCATCTCTCTAACTGCCGAATCAATACCTCTACTCCGCGCGAAGGAGTTTAAGATCCGTTGTGGTCTGAAGGTAATTGATGTAAGGCTTTTCACGGTGGACCGTAATAGCATCGCAGGTCCCTCTAACTCGGCGACTACTGCCCTCCCCCGTGTTGTAATCCCTGATGATGAACCATCATCCCCCGATGACCTAAACGCTACCGTCGTGGAGAGGTCCGTATCAGCTCATAATAATGCTAAAACTGATACAGATTAATCTCCACCATTCTTCCTTAGCATCCGCTAACCTGTTACTTCGCCTCGGTGAACGAGGCCTTGACATCGCCCTGATCCAAGAACCTTGGATAAGAGATGACACCGTCATAGGATTGAGGGCCCTAGGATATACGCTATACCACGCGAGGAATGTAGGTAGAACCCGAGCTTGCATTCTTGCTAAAACCTCGTTAAACCTAACTTTTCTTCCCCACCATAGCACAAGAGACCTAGCAGTAACACTGCTTAAATCAAAAAACACCACCATGTGGCTGGCGTCAGGATACCTACCCTACGAAGACCGCGAGTCTGCTGCATCCAAGGAAGTGGAAGAAGTGGTAGATGAAGCAAGGAGGAGAAGAGAAGCCATCTTATTGGGGTGCGACACCAACGCGCACCATGATCTATGGGGAAGTACTGACACTAACCCTCGAGGTAGGTCTATTTTCGAGTATTTAGTAGGCACCGACCTAGTAGTTTGTAACAGAGGAAATAGTCCTAGTTTTATTACCAAAACCCGGCAAGAGGTGCTTGACGTCACCTTTGCTTCCCAAAGTATCTATCCTGCAATTTCCAACTGGACTGTATCTGACAGTCATTCGTTTTCCGATCACCGTTATCTGGAGTACAAACTGGAAATCTGTCACAGTACCGCTCCCTTGGTCTTCCGCAATCGAAGGAAAACCGACTGGTGCTTACACAATAAATTCCTCTCTGCTAAACTATCCAATCAAGTGTACACTACACCAACTACACAATTGGAATTAGACAAGCTAAACACCGTTCTAACTTCTGCACTTAATACAGCTTTCATCGAATCCTGTCCGACCAAAAGAAGAAAGGTGGGCAATCGTCCCCCATGGTGGAATGCAGAACTTAACAGCCTTCGCTGCACAAGCAGGAAGCAATTCAATAAAGCCAAACGAACAAGGCTACCACTGGACTGGGAGATCTACAAACAAAGTCTGAATAACTTCCAAATAGAGGTTCGGAAAGCTAGACGCAGATTCTGGCGCGGTTTTTGTCAGAGTATTGACAACACGTTTCAATCCTCTAGACTGCGAAAAGTCCTCTCCAAAACACCAATTATACCTAGTGTCCTCATGAATCCCAATGGATCCTGGGCTGAATCGGACGAAGCATCGCTCAACCTGCTCATGGACACTCACTTCCCCGAATGCACACCTACTCCCAACGATGATCGCGCCCTGGTAAATGCTGCACGCCCACAGGCACCTCCTCATCTTATCAGCGAAGATAAGCTGAAATGGGCAGTAAACAGTTTCGAACCATTCAAATCCCCGGGACCGGTTGGTGTTTTTCCGGCCCAGATTCAGGCGGCCTTCGATATAATATGGCAGTCTCTTTCCTGCATTCTGAAGGCTTGTCTTGAGCTCGGAACAACACCAACTGCCTGGACCGAGGTAAGAGTGGTCTTTATACCCAAAGCAGGCAAGACATCGCACACCCTCCCAAAGGACCTTAGACCTATTAGTCTAACATCCTTCCTTCTCAAGATTCTAGAAAGAATCCTGGATCTACACATCAAGGCCACTATTGATAGCACCCTGCTATCCACGTCACAGCACGCCTACCAAAAAGGTAAGTCTGTCGAAAAATCGAAAAATCACTCTCAACCAAAGAGTTCACCCTAGTGTCATTTCTAGACATAGAGGGAGCCTTCAACAACGTTAAAACAAATTCGATTACCAGTGCCTTACGTAGGCTCAACATCTGCGAACCCATCTGTTGTTTCATAGAACACATTCTAAAGAACAGGGTAATAACAGCATCCTTCGGAAGTAGTACTGTCAAGCGACATGCACATCGAGGCACCGCTCAAGGGGGTGTACTGTCTCCACTATTGTGGAATTTGGTGCTCAACGAGGCCCTTCTAAAGATCGAAAAAACTGGATGCAATGTTATTGCCTATGCAGATGATGTCGCCATTCTAACAACAGGCAAATACCCGCAGACGCTGGCCGATGTCATGCAGTCTGCTCTTAATGAACTGCTCAGATGGACCGATAAATGCGGCCTCTCCGTTAACTCGACGAAGACCGAGCTAGTTCCATTCACAAGAAAACACAAGCTACCCGACTTCACTCCGCCCAAGATAAGGGGATCCACCTTCAAGCTTTCAAATAGTGCTAGCTATTTAGGCCTAAAGCTTGACCGCAAGCTAATTTGGAAGGAGAATGTCGTCGAACGGGCCAGGAAATCGCTGGCCGCTCTATACATCTGCAAGAAAGCAGTAGGCTCCACCTGGGGCCTTAAACCAAGCATCATGCACTGGCTATACACGTCGGTCATTAAACCAATTCTCATGTATGGAGTATTGGTATGGTGGCCCGCCTTGGAGAAGAAATCCAACCTATCCATAATGGAAAAAACTCTGCGAATTGCATGTCTCAGTATTACCGGTGCACTGAGAACTTCTCCCACAGCGGCGCTCTAAACCATGCTCCACCTGCTTCCGATTGACATCGTCAGTAAGCAATTGGCTGTCAGCTCGGCAATAAGACTGAGAGGCTCCAGGCAGTGGAAGGAGCAACACACGGGACATGCCAATATACTTTCGATGCACCGTCATCTTCCCAATTCCACTGACCATCTGCCCACTTAATATGATTTTGACAAGGGCTACACGCACTCGATACCGGACAGAAGTGAGTGGACGCAACGCAATGTCCTTTACAACGAATCGCTGTCAATCTTCACGGACGGGTCCAAAACCAAGGACGGAATCGGTGCCGGAATTTTCTCGGAAGATCTGGACATACACCTCTCCCTTAACCTTCCAGACTACTGCAGCGTTTTTCAAGCCGAAATCACCGCAGTTCGCAAAGCTGCTGACTGGCTGGCGGCTAGCACACTATCAACACCTGATATTGTTGTTTATGTCGACAGTCAGGCAGCCATCAAATCCCTCGCATCCAGCACTACGAGATCTAAGGCAGTGAAAGACTGTCGCATATCTCTTAACGAGATAGCTGGTCAGTACAACCTCACCCTTTGCTGGGTACCAGGTCACTGTGACATACCGGGGAATTGTGCAGCCGACGAACTAGCACAACAAGGCTCCTCTGGTACAGATAGCATAAGCATCACCGACATAGAAGCGCCAGCGTCTTATGTTAAGTACCTTATTCAAATTGACGCCGAGAAAGTAGCCAATCATCGATGGCAACATCTAGACCAATGTCATACCGCCAGACAGCTCTGGCCGATACTCAATAAATCCAGGTCCATCGGACTCTTGAAGCACAAGAGAGGAACCCTCTCAAAAATAATAAATGTCCTCACTGGACACTGCGTCATAGGAAGACATGCCCAAAGATTAGGTATCCCTCATAATGACTTCTGCAGAGATGAAGAGGAAGAAGAGACCATCAGTCATCTCCTGTGCGCCTGTCCTGCGCTCGCCAACATCAGGAAGGCCACTCTGGGTGAATACTTCTACAATGATCTTAATGATCTCGGCAACGCCTGCACGGCTAAAATTCTCGACTTCATTCAACGAAGCAAATGGTTCCAAGAGTAAGAGGGTGATCCACCCGCCTTACACATCGGCAGTACAATGGACCTACTTTTTGGTCTAAGTACATCCTCATCGAAGGCCGATCCTTACCTAACCCTAACCTTACCAAAAAATCACCCCGCCGAAGACGATGGATGACGTTTATAGGGTAGTCCATGATATAAGTATCAAGAGGAGGTATGTTCAACATAGCAACAAGAGCAGAGCCAGGTGTACTCGAAAAAGCTCCCGTGCCGCCGAGACAAGCAGTTCTTTCGAGTTTGGCGCAAAAGGCAGCCACATATTTACGCGAAAGTCCCTTCAATTGAATAACCGACGCATATGCGAGGAATGATCTTATTATAGCCGTGAAGGTCTAGAGGACCTTATTCGGCGATAAACCGTACGGTGGCTTCCTTCCGCCCGGTAAGTGACGATGTTCATAAAATGAAATAATTTCATGATTTACTTATATGAGCTTAGGAAGAAAATATTAGAAGGGTTAACAGAACCAGACGTACGTTGAGAATTATTTCGAAATGCATCAGGAACCAATATATCAAGAGTATGGGACAATGGACGAACTGAGAATTAACCGCCCTTGAACCCGAATTACAAAAGCTATCCAGTGCTACTCTTCAAGACAAAGTACTATAGGACTCCAAGTCTCTGACCTAAAGTCAACCATAACCTAAGGGAATGCAAAAAAAAAAAAAGAATATTTCAATGATTTACCTTTATTTCCGTCAAGTAGGCCATTCCCTTGCATATCTGCCAAGCAAATGAAAGAATATCCTTTACAGTAATTTGTTCAACGCCATCAGTAAAATCTACTCCAGCGCACTCAATCTTTCGGCTTAACCGCAAATAGCTTCTCAACGACCCATACTTTGCGTATTCGATTATAATCATTGGCGTTTCGCCTTTTGTGCAAGCCCCCAGCAGCTTAATCACATTCGGATGCGACACCTCCTGAAGCAACTGAAATTCCGATAACAGTGCCATATACTCCACCGAATTAGCACCGTTCTTGAGCATTTTAACAGCCACAGTCGTAACACCAGGACACTTGGCAATATCTGTCGCATAGCCCTTGATAACCTTTCCAAATTCACCTTCACCCAAGGTTGTGTCTAAAATCAGATTCTCTCTTGCAATCTCCCACTTCGTGTCCGCATCAAATTTAAAATTGTTATCCAATGGCATTAGCGGCAGATCACCATTGCGAACATCACATTCCCCACCACCGATGTCTTTGGGATTCAAGGACTTCCCCTTAGCCTTCCGCACGTATTTCCGCCTTGAGAACACCAGACACGCAATGATGAATACCAAAACAGCTGGACACGTTACTGCCAATATAATGCAGGATGTTCCACACACAATTCCGGGTAAATTTTGCATAGTAGCCGGTTCAGCTGTGGACATTTCAATGTTACTCAATTTGGCCGCGTCTTTCGTTTGGTTTTTCTTTCGTCCTTTTCTGGGTCTGTCCACATCATCGTCATCTAATGGAGCACACGAACATTTGCCATTATCCTCGCAAATGCATGTTCCCGAAGCGGATAGGATTCCTCGCTTATTATCATTCGTTGTGTGCGGTCCCACGATCTTATTGGATTGTGCGCAATCCTGGGGGCATGCGAAAACTTGAAGGTCTTCAAGGGGATCACAAATATTGTCGGGACAGTAGATATCATCTGGCACACATGATGCATAGTTCCGACTAAATCCATCATTTGTACCCCGCCAGTGGCACGCTCCTCCGTCTGTAGCTAGGCCACAAAATTTAGTACATTGCTTTTTCCATTTAACCTGAGCACAGGTTTGAGTGCGAGACTTTTCTTTGTGCTCACAAGATGTGTTGCTGGGGTGGCCATCGCGGAGATGCACATTTATGATGAACGATCTGTTATGGGTGTCTGTCCAGTTCACAGTTACACTGAAAAGAGAAGAGGAAGAGGTTTTTCAGCCAACATGGTCAAGATAAGGGTTTAAAGGTGAAACATAACCACTTATCGAAGTTAAAGAAGGGGGATTCATATCCCAACTACTTTGGAATGACGACGGCGCAATCTATCCTACCCACAAGGACCGAAGAGGAAATCTGGATTGCCTATAACTAATGGATATGGGTAATGGACATACTATACTATATTACATATACTAGGGCCTTGTACGCACTGTGACCTATAAGATCTATTGTGCCAGCCAGGTGTTTAGCCGAGAACTGGGTTAAGGGTCTTGATAAACCTCAACAAAGTTCCAAAAGTTGACATATTCGTGCAAATGGCTAAATGGAATACCAACGCTGTAGGATAGGGAATCTTGAGTTTCACGAGGAATGTATTCTAATGAATTCAGGTAAGGACGGAGATTAGAAAAGCGCGTTCAAAAGTTGTACTCGAGTTTCTCAAAAACTCTACAAGATCGGTAAGCACTGTAAATGAGCGTAAGCCAGCATGTCGTCATATCCCGCACATCCTAAAGAACAATGGTGATCTTATATAAATCTCCAGACAAAGAACGAAACAATAAGGCGCCTGGAAGCTCTAACTTGGTCAAATTTTAAATCCACTTCCATTGCAATATTTTAGAAGAGTTTTACTGTCAAGTCAGCGTCTAGTATTCCCACAAACTCAATGACTTTTTAAAGATGAGTTTGGGTTTGGATTAGATTTGATGATTAAGGGAAGACATCTAGAGTCTCTATATCGCAGCGTTTCGCAACGTGACAAACGTAACTACATCTACGCGCTGGCTACAGAGCTGAAGAAGCTACAAGGTCGATGTCTGCTGTCACACCGAAAGCAGGACCGTCTACAGCCAAACCCAGTGAAAAGTTTAGACGGTTTCTTGCACATTTCGGATGAGGACCAGATCAAGAGATAGAAGGAACATTTTACTACGGGTTTGAACTGTGTATTCGCTAGCGATATGCTCTCAAATCACACTGAAGTGCCCGAGGTAAGAAATGCTCGAATATGCAGCATAACCCTTAGTAAGGATGAGATTACTACCGCGATCAAAGCACTGAAAGCCAGCAAGGCAGTAGGACGATTTGGTATTCCCGCGGAGCTGTTACGCGCAGCACCAGCAACATCGGGTGAGCTACTGCTTCCACTTATAGAAAGAGCTTGGGAAGTTGAGAGCTTTACTGACTAGTCGAAGAAGGGAATGATCGTCATTGCGAAAGCTAGAGGGGTATCAGCATGCTGCCTGTTGTAGCTAAAATAAAAGCTAAAATCATCCTGGAGCAACGGATGGCAACGACTAACAAAGGCCTCGTAGGGGCAGCATTTCCCGATAGGTGTTGGTCCGCTAAGTAACGAGAAGGAGCCACTGCAGCCGAAAACCTAGCAGCTCTGTTAGTAAGCCCTACTCCCACCTCCTCGTGGTGTCATCTGGGAATTTCTTCGGAAATTGCTAACGGGAGAGGACGAATGGCGGGCTTCATGCGCCAAAAAACAGGATAAGTGTCGGTTGGTCTGTGGCCCAGCGAGCCGCAAACCGTAAAACAAACTATTGCTCCGAAACAGAAACAATCGCCTCTGATAAGGACGGATAATTTGTTGACGACCTTTGGCTATCGGACACGGACAGCGATCGGATTCTGGAACGTTAAGACCCTCCTGGACTCACTCAAGGAAGGGCCTTATAACGCCAAATTCCTCCAATTGGAGCGCGAATTCGCACGGTATAAAATCGTCATCTTAGGGCTGAGCGAGATAAGATGGTACGATGCTGGGGAATACATCTCCCCAACAAAAAGCACTGTGATGCTCTACTCTGGTAAACCAGCTGGAAGTGCACGGAGTTCTGGCGTAGGACTCATGCTAACTCCAGCAGCACGTAGTAGCCTCATATCCTGAAAACCCCATAGTGACCGGATATTGACGGCTAGGTTCCAGAGTAGAGTTAGAAAAATTACCATCATACAGTGTTATGCTCCGACTCTAGACGCGACTGAGGATGAAAAGGATGATTTTTATAGCCACTTAGGCGCCGCCTGCAACCAAACGCCTAATGGGGACATCGTAATAGTAATGGGAGATCTCAATGCCAAGGTGGGTAGCGACAACACCATGCTTAAGCACGTGATGGGAGTTCACGGCGTGGGAGACCGTAATGACAATGGTGAGCGGTTTGTGGACTTCTGCAATACCAACCGCCTAGTCGTCGGAGGTACGCTGTTTAAGCATAACACCTGCCATAAGATCAGTTGGGTCTCTACTGATAGGCAACGAACATCCAACCAGATCGACCACATTGCGATCAGTCGCGGCTTTAGAAATTGTCTCCTGGACGTCCGAAATAGACATGGAGCTGACGTCGGACAAGAACGAGATCACCATCTTATGGTAGCTCATTTACGCCTTCGTACTGCATCCGTCAACAGCAACCGCTCAAACCTGCTTAACATCACCAGGTTTAATATCGACAGGCTCAAGGTTCCCCAAGTGCGCCAACAGTTCAGGGACCATCTTGCCTTAGAAGCAGAAGCAATCAGCAGCATAGAGAACATGGATGACCACTGGAGTGCTGTGAAAAATGCTTTTGCGACTGGGGCACGCACGTATGTCGGTAAAAAGCAGAAACACCACCGCACATGGCTTCCTACAGACACCTGGAGACGGATCGATGAGCGTACAGCAATCAAGGCTCGGATTGCAGCGGCCTCAGCAGTAGAGAGAACCGAGCTTGAAGCCCAATACCGTGCGGAGAAGAAAGAAGTGCAGCGTAGTGTGAGACGTGACAAACGTCAATATGTCAACTCACTGGCCTCAAGGGCTGAAGAAGCAGCGAGTAGGTGCGACAGGAGGACTGTTTACAACATCGCTAAGGAGCTCATTGGTGGTCGAAACTCCAAACAACATCCAGTGAGGAGTCTAGACGGTAACCTTCTGATTTCGGATGAGGATCAGCTCACTAGATGGAGAGAACATTTTGCTACAGTGCTAAATCACTTAGAAGACGGCGGTATGATCTTGAATTCGAATGAGCAGTTCGAAGCAACAAATTCCCGAATTCGCACCGTACCTCCCAGTAAAACTGAAATAATAACAGCAATCAAGTCCCTCAAGTAGAACAAAGCGGTGGGTATTGATGGCATCCCTGCCGAGCTATTTCAAGCGGCGCCAAATACATCGGCAGATTTGCTGCACCCGCTAATACGGAGAGCTTGGGATAGTGAACAATTTCCACAGGAGTGGAAAAGGGGGATGATCATTAAGCTTCCAAAGAAGGGTAACTTGATGGAGTGCGGTAACTGGAGAGGTATATGTGTTCTTCCAGCTGTAGCCAAAATAATAGCTAGAATAATTGTAGAACGAATTAAAGAACATTTAGATTCAGCTCTCGATGTCGAACAGGCAGGCTTTCGCGCTGGATCCTCCTGCATCGACCACATAAACACCTTACGGATCATAATCGAACAATGCGTTGAGTATAGGTCTCCGCTACATTTAATGTTTATCGACTTCGAGAAGGCTTTCGACAGCTTGAATCGAGATGCTATGTGGTTGGCCTTGCGCAGGAGAGGCATTCCAGAAAAACTTATAGCTATTATCAAGGCTACATACGAGGGCGGCAAGTGTCACGTCGTGCACAATGCTAAGGTGTCGGAGGATTTTGAAGTCCAAAGTGGAGTACGTCAAGGGTGCAATACCAATACCAATGTTCCAATACCCGCGCTCAACCTAACATTGCCGGAAAGCAAGTCGAGAAAGTTGATAACTTTCTATATTTAGGAAGTGTGGTCTCGGCTAATCGCGGTGGCACCGAACTGGATGTGTGCAGCAGAATCGGGAAAGCTAAAGCTGCGTTCGGAATGCTGTCCCAAATCTGGAGAAGCAATGTTATCAGCTTAAGAACCAAGCTACGACTGTTCCGCTCCAACGTAGAATCAGTGCTGCTTTATGGACACCATTAACACACGCAAGTTGCAAGTCTTCGTAAACAAATGCTTAAGAATCATCTTGAGGATTTTTTGGCCGAACCGCATCTCCAATGAACAACTTTATCTGAGAACGGGCCAAGAACCTATAAGCATTACTATACGAAGAAGAAAGTGGCAATGGATTGGACACACCCTACGGCGCGAAGACAACTCCATTGCGAAATACGCCATGCAGTGGAATCCGCTCACCCAGGCAGGCAGAATAGCGGGAGGCCCTAGGCAAACGTGACGCAGAACAGTTGAGGAGGAATCGAGCTCTTTAGGAATGAGTTGAAGGCACCTCAAACGCGTTGCAGAACTCCGAACACGATGGCGCGCAGGCGTGGTTGACGCCCTATGCCCCCCGAGGGGTTAAAGGACATAAGTAAGTAAAGTAAGTAAACCTGAGACAAACCAAGGGCTGCTGATAAGGAGAAGTTCTCTTATTATAAGTCTGAAGTCACGATCGACAGAGACGGCGCTCCACGAAGTTGTGCGAACGATAGAAAAGACAATCCATTTCAAACAATATAACCTTGCTACCTTCTTAGACATTGAAGGTGCCTTCAATAACGTCAGTACGGAATCGATTCAAGAAGCCCTGATCCAACTGGGTGTGGAAGAGTTTATTAGCAAATGGATATTGACAATGCTAAAAACCAGAATCATTCAATCGAATCTCGGCATCAGCAGCTCCACCATATCTGTTGTTAGAGGAACTCCTCAAGGTGGGGTCTTATCTCCTCTTCTATGGCTTGTGGTTATCAATAAAATTTTGTGTAGACTTGATAGGGATGGAGTTAAGGTTGTCGCGTATGCGGATGACGTGGTAATACTGGTATCGGAGATGTTTCCATCCGTAATCAGTGAGATTATGGAAGCTGCCTTGGGCAAGATCAGCTCATGGGCCACTGGATGTGGACTCAGCGTCAACCCAAGCAAAACTGAACTGATGCTCTTTACCACTAAAACCAAAATACCGACTTTTACGCTTCCACGGCTAAATAATCATCTACTCTCCCTATCCTCCAGTGCCAAGTACCTAGGTGTGGTACTTGATCCTAAACTAAGCTGGAAGCTTAATATTGAGCAACGGGTAAAGAAGGCCTGTGCGGCTTTCTATGCCTGCAGCAAGACCTTTGGCAAGAAGTGGGGACTTCGTCCGAAGATGGTCTTATGGATGTACACTGCCGTGGTGCATCCCATTCTTTCCTATGGATCGCTAGTCTGGTGGCCTGCGCCCAGGAAAGCTTATAACATCAAACTTATCAACAGGGTACAAAGAACTGCGGCTATAGGCGCAACGGGTGCCTTGAGGACATGTCCAACCGATGCCTTGAACGTTATTCTGCACCTTTTACCACTCGATCTTCACATTATGCAGCTATCATCATGTAGTGCGGTCAGGCTAAGGGAAACGGGATGCTGGTGCACCAATTCGTATGGTCACAGCAGTATCCTGAATTTGCTACCGCAGGATCTGGTAGCTAATCTAACCGACTATATAACTCCCACAGTGAACTTTAGAAATCACGTCACGGTCAGATTCCCTACCAGCGCGGATTGGGAAACTGGCGTACTGATAAATGCGTTCGAATCAACAATTTTCACAGACGGTTCAAAAATGGAATGGAAAAATGAAACAAACAAACAAATATTTGGCGTAACAGCTCTTGAAAGTGCCAGGGCCTAGCTTCTCGCAACCACTCATGTTGTGTGCGTTATATTTTTCACAGGAATGGAAGGGACCTACAGTTTAGTCCCGTATCCGAACGGCGATTTGAGAAGCGTTTTCGTGACAACAATACTCTCGGATGTTTGTCAGACGCTCGCGAGAGGTGGGACCGTAAAAAACTTTTTGGTGTTTTCAGGGATTCGAACTTGGAACCTCATGCGTAGTGATCCGACACACTAACCACTTACGCCACGGCGTCCACTGCGGGGTAGGGGCAGGGATATTCTCTGAATCCTTTAATATTTCCAGGTCGTACCGGCTTCCTGATTCGTGCAGTGTCTTCCAGGCGGAAGTCTTTGCTGTACGTGAGCCCTGCCGCATACTCAAGCAAACCTCCACACCCCAAAATACCATTGCCATCCTCATTGACAGCCAGGCGGCTGTCAAGGCTATAGTATCTGCCACTACATCCTCAAGGCTAGTAGAACAGTGCAAAAAATAACTCGCCTCGCTTAGTCACCGGCTAAGGATCTGTCTCCTTTGGGTTCCGGGTCACAGCAACATTAAGGGGAATGAGCGGTCTGATGAACTCGCGCGGCAAGGATCTCCCCTTGATGCTTCCCTAGCAAAGGAGGTGAACGTCCCGTTGGGGGTCCTTAAGGGAGGCATCTTCGCGCACTATCTGCTAAAAGCGGATATTAGATGGCACGGGGTGCGGAACTGTGTCATCTCCAGGCAGATGTGGCCCAAATACTCTCTGAAAAGAACGCAAGATCTACTAAACAGAAACCGCACAGATATCGCAAGAACTCTGGCAGTTAGTACTGGCCACTGGCCCATCGGGTTTCATGCGGCCAGAATAGGCATTGCATTTAATGCACACTGTCGCTGCTGCAATACTGCTGATGAAATAGAAACAACCACACACTTCCTCTGCAAGTATCCGGCTTTAAGCAAGGCCAGACAGCGCACCTTAGGTAAATTCTTTTTCGATAACCTTATAGAGCTAGCGGAGATTAGCATTGGGGATATTATCAGCTTCCTCAATGTAACGGGGTGGAGTTGAATAATCCTTCCCCCTTTTTCTTCTTATTTCCCCTAGTAGTTAACATCCGTCAGGTCACTTCAGTTGCGGTAACAAAACGCCGCTTCTGCGCTAATTAAGTGTCGGCATGGTTTGCTGACACAACCACTCCTACCTACCTATCATAGGTGTGAGTCCAGTTGTTAACAAACTCCTGCAAAGATTACGAAAAACTGTCAAAGCTATTAAGGATAAGCAAAGACCATAGTCCTCATTTAAAGAGGGAAATTCAGGGAAACACTGACTGAAATTATACAGGAATTGGTCTTAATGGTAGGATTGAAAACAAGGTTAGGCTAGGTTCGCTGTCCACACGAGAGTGCAGACACACTTAGACCAGAGAAGGTCCTTTGTGAAACCATGGATCAACCCATTAGGCCACTCAGGTACTAACAAAACCAACCGGAGCTTTTGACAAAGCGATGGATGCTCATGACGTCCAGGGACGCCAGATCGCAGAGGTCGTCAAGGAAGGGGGGCCCTAGATGGAGCATTCTTTTATGCGACAGGGCCGGACATGTGCATAGGAGGTGAAGGATGGTTTTCTCCTCCTCCTCGTCCCTACAGCTCCTGCAGAAGTCATTGGAGAAGAGACCAAGTCTTCTGGCGTGTTGGCCTATAAGACAGTGTCCAGTGAAAACACCGACAACGCAGCTAATTTGTGTACGCTTTAGCTTGATCAGGTCGGCACTACGGTTTTGATCCAGCTTAGGCCAGATCTGTCTCGAAATGTGACACGTTGAGCCGTTTCCCCATCTGAGGTTGGTCGTGCTAATAGCGTTCAGCTTTAGTAGATACTTACATGTAGCGAGGGGCATACCCAGTGCTTGCCTTTCAGGCAAAATCCTTAGAGTGGTATCCTGTCTGGCGAGGTCGTCAGCCCTGCAGTTACCTGGAATGTCTTTATGGCCTGGCACCCAGCAAAGGTGAATGTTGAACTGCTCTGTCATCTCCATAAGAGATAGACGACAGTTTAAGGCAGCCTTTGAAGTGAAGGAGAACGATTCCAGGGACTTGATTGCCGTTTGGCTGTCAGTGAGAATGCTAATATCCCTGACAGATAATACATTACATTTCAGCCAGGACAGAGCTTCCTTAATCGCCATAATTTCCGCCTGAAAAACGCTACAATGATCAGGGAGGCGGAAAAAGATGTTCAGATTGAGCTGTTCGGAGAAAACACCACAACCCACCCCACCCTTCGTCTTAGATCCATCTGTAAAGAAGTGAACCGAACTACCATCGACAGGGGGGGAGGTGTCCCATACATCCCGGTTAGGGATGCTCGTACGGAAGTTACGGTCAAATCTCAGTTTCGGCGGGGTGTAGTCCGTGTTTTCGTGTTTGAAGTTGAGAAGATCAATGATCGAGGAGTGGCCCAAGTGATAGCTAGACCACTGAGAGGAGGCTTTAAGGCGGATGGCCGCACAGGCAGCCATATGTTTGCCGAAAATATCTAAAGGTAGCAGGTTGAACACCCTGTCCAGTGCCGCGGAGGGAGTAGTCCTCAGTGCACCACTGATACAGATGCGTGCAGATCCTTGCACCTTAGCTACTTGAGTGCGGTGGACAGCCCTGTCGAGATCAGGCGATCACGCCGTATAGTAGTATAGGCCTGATAACGGACACGTATAGCTAATGAGTGATTTGAGGTTTGATACCCCAGCTCCTACCTATAGCCTTTTTACAGGAATAGAGAGCTACATCAGCTTTCTTGACGCGCTCTAGTAGATTGGCCTTCCAGTTTAATTTCCTATCCAAAATATGACCCAGATATTTTGCGTTTTCAGAGAAGGTGAGACTAGTGCCATTTATCATTGGAGGGTCTATGAGGGGAACTTTATATTTCCTCGTGAAGAGAACGAGTTTCGTTTTATGGGGGTTAACCCCCAGTCCACATTTAGAGGCCCATTTGGTGAGCCGAAGGAGAGCAAATTGGAGGATATCCCTGAAAGTGTCCGGGTGTTTACCGGAGGCAGCAACAGCAATGTCATCAGCATAGGCGATCACTCTACAACCTGACGTATCCAGGTCCAACAGTAGTTCATTAACTACCAGGTTCCACAGAAGAGGTGACAAGACTCCACCTTGAGGTGTACCGCAGCCGATGCTCCGCCCAGGTGTGTGTTAATAATCCTGCATGTAAGCAATTGATTGATCAACACTCCGAGCGAGGTATCCACTTTCGGATTTACAAGTGCGTCGGTAATTGCCTTTGGTTTGACATTGTTAAAAGCTCCCTCAATGTCAAGGAAAGCCACCATGGTGTATTCTTTGATGCTCAATGATTTTTCGATGGTGCGCACAAGCGAATGTAAGGCAGTCACAACCGATTTGCCTTTGCAGTACGCATGTTGGGACGGCGAGAGCAGAGCTGGGCTAATACTTTGACGAAGATGGATATCAATTTACCTTTCTAACGTTTTGAGCAGAAAGAACGATAGACTGATAGGTCGGAGATCCTTTGGTTCCACGTGCGAGCTCTTTCCTGCCTTAAGTATGAATCTGACTTCAACCTCGGTCCATAGTTTGGGAATATAGACCAGATTTAGACAGCCCGACAAGATGACTTTGAGCCATGGAAGCACAATGTCCTCACATTGCTGAATTTCAGGATTCAAAACAAACTTAGTCAAATTCACTGTCGAAACATCAGTGATTCTAGCAGCTTCATCATTTGTACTGCGCTGAACGCCCTGTCTTTCTTTCTTTCCCAATCTTCCTAAAGTGCGGACGAAATGGTTGCCCACAAATCGTTTAGAATTAAACAAAAATTAGCCAAAAAGCTAAAACAAAATAGATCGGTACCCCAATGGGTCCGACTACGCACTGGAAACACATTCGGTACAACGCTAAGAGGCGTCATTGGAGGCGCATCAAGTTGAAGCTGTAAGCGTACCGCCCTCGCAGCTGCCCGTGGTTGTCTGGAGTTGTTTCATTCGAGGCGCAGAGCATCTTTATAACTTTTTCTAATTGTACGAGCAATGTGCTTTCAAATAAAGTTACAATTGTAAAAAGAGAAAAGAACATAATAGTAGGTCTAGTATCACTATTCTCTGAAAAATCGTAAAAAAACTGTAATGGTTAACATCTTGACTACTTATAGTATGGAGTAGTGGCCTGCATTAGACGAACGAGAAGAATTAGACTGAGTGCAAGGAGGTGCTGGAAAGTGCAAGTACTGGCTTGCATCGAGCTGTGAGAACTGGTCAAACAGTGGCATCATTATAGATAATCGTGGGACTTTTACGCCCCGTTACTGAACGCGCAGTATGCTTCGCGAAAGAAAGGTTGGGTCCAAAGATTTATACAGATTTTGCAGGTGGAGTAGGAGATTTAGAGGAGGAATCGTTTCAACCTCTGCTGCCTTGCCACTGTCCCACTATTTAAAAATATGCCTGTGAACGCTAGGATCTAGTGAAGCATGGCGAAGATAAATAAAAAATATTTATGGATCCACTGAGGTTAATAAAGTGCACCAACTGGTTCATGAACTAAATGAAAATAGAAGAGGTCTCTAAAGTCCCAAACCACAGAAAGCATTCATAATCGACGTTTAGGTCTTTCAGTAGACCTAGCCAGACCAGTCCACCCTTCCATAAAGTACACTAGTTTTCAGAAATAACAGTTTCACTAGATATTCTAATGGGTTGGGGTTATAGAATTGAAAAGAAAGACGAATAGATATGGGAAGAAAAATACATTTTTTGGAAAAAGAGGACAAAGGATCAAAATGTCCGATCAAATGACAAACATAAAGCACTCATACTCACAAATACACCATTTCAACAGCATTCATCAAAGCCGTTGTATTTTTGACATACAGAATCCCAGCCTTCTCAGTGATATCAAAAGCTCCACTACGATCCTCCTCTATTCGAAATCTCAGACCAGTCATATTGATTAAATCCACCATATTCGAAGGCTGTATCACGCGATTCCACTCCATGGCCGTCCGATAGACATAGACATCCTTCGCATAGGTAATTCCCAGAAGACTAAACGCCTTGCTGCCAAAGTCAGCCCCAGTAAGGGATTCCTCTGAGTTTACAATTGTTGCAGATTTACGATTCTGACGCGATGAACGTAACGCCTGTGCAGTTGGACGGTTGGACTCGTGAATTTTTTTCACATCCGTGTGAATACAAATGTTTGCCTTTGCCTGTAAGGTTATCATTCAAGTTTCAAAAGTCCATTGATAAGGATAACTATAATGACGACTTACTGTTTGTGGATTGATATTGTCAACGGTGCTATCACTTGCCTCCAGGGTCACACAATAGGGACTGTTGCCGAGAATACCATTGCGAGCAAATACGAGTTCTATTGAACAACAACAACAAGAGTGAATAAATAAATAATTTTATTGATCGTCTTTGTTGACTTACGACAACTAATGATTGAACTTCTCTTCTCCATGTGATCGGACTCGTATGCATTGCAGTTGGGACGAATCAAATCGAATTGATCATTGTGAACTTCGTAAACGACATGGGAGTTGGTTTCCAGCGTATCCGAGTCGAGGAAGTAGATTTTCTCTCCAATAGGATCGTTCTGCAAAAGAAAAACGACAACTTCTATAGTGTTATGGAATACTTTAAATTAACCAAATTTAGTTTCGATAGAGGGTTTGATTTTAATTCAACTTAGATAGATGTCCAACTTATAGAGGCTTTTGGCTTAGCCTATCGGATTCTTTCCTTATTTCCTTCTTCCTTTTTTTTTTTTTTTATGATTTACTCGCGCTAAAGGGGTTATGACTACCCTTTTTATGCATTATACATAGCGTGAGCGTTAAGGAAGAGGGGTTAGGGAGAAAGGAGGCACCGATGCACATTGGTCTTAAATGACTGTAGGTTATAATGGAGGGGAGAGCATTCCACAAACGTGTTGTGCGGCTCATAAAAGAATCTCTATATTTCACGGTACGTCCGAAGATAGGCTTAAGGGTAAACTGATAAGCATTCGAGGCATGGCGAGTGTTGCGGTTAAAACGAAGAAGGGGAGGAATGCTATTGGCTATTTCAACTGAGCATTTTCTGTGGAAATATCGATAAAACAGGGATAGGCAGGAGACATTACGACGGTGTTCGAGCGAAGCAAAATTGCTTGTAATATTCGTGTCTCCTATGAGTCTTATCGCGCGTTTTTGAATCCTATCTAGCAAGTGCAATGTGGTTTTTGGTGCACCAGACCAGATGTGAGCGTTATACTCTAACTTAGGGCGAATGTACGCCTTATAAATTGAAGCCAAATCAGAAGGGGTGAAGTATTTCTTACACCGCTTTAGGAAACCTAAACATTTCGCTGCATTCTTGGCGATTTCGAATACATGGTCGTTCCAACAGAGTTTGTTGTTGACACACATACCGAGCATGGAAAGTTTTTCGATTTCTACAATGCAAGTGCCATTCATGGATAATGGCTGATGTGTAGGGTTTCGCTTTAATGACAGAAGACAGCATTGAGTCTTGGAAGCATTAAATTCCACTCTATTGGTTAAGCCCCATTTAAATATGCCGTCAAGGTCGGAATTTAATGTATTTAACATACGTTGACGTTCTTCATCCACGGCCGAAGAGCAGTGTCGTGGATATGGAGTTTGGGAAGGAATATGAAAAACTGAGGGTGCTGTCATCAGCGAAGGAATGGATTAGATTAGAAGTTTTTTTTTTTTTTTTTTTTTTTTTTTATTTCCCAAGTTTAATTTATACATCTGTCTGGTAGACACTTAGTACATATTTTATAAGTGATGAAAGTGGGTTAAATAGGGTATGTGACCAATGCCACTAATACCATTTGTTTAACAATTTTTGTGTTTTTTTTTATATAATGGATTTTTATAACTCCTGAGTAGAATTTATTTTTATTTTTTTTTTGTAATACCATAAAACTTGAGTAAATTTAAAAGATTCATCTTACATGTACAATGAATAATACAGATATATACAATCAACACTTAACATTTTTTTTTTTTTTTTACTGGTTACTGTGATCAATGGGTCTTCTTCGTTTTAGCCGCCGTCTATTTAGAATTTCTTGGTCTGGAAGGGTCGAGATATCATAGTTGGTATGAGAAATAAGCCTCGTCAGGTGCCGTTTGCTTATATTGGTTATTTCTTCCTCAACCATAGGAATTTTGAGGTCATTGTGTATGTCGAAGTTTGTGACGCACCAGTCAGCATTTACTATTGTTCGCAGAATTTTTGATTGTTGTCTCTGAATAATGTTTATGTTTGACTTTTTAGCTGTGCCCCAGATTTGAGATCCATACGTCCATATTGGTTTTATTATTGTTTTATAAAGCAAAATTTTGTTGTAGGTTGATAATGGAGAGTCCTTACTTATTAGCCAGTAAAGATGTCTGGTTTTGTTCTTCATTTGATTCCTCTTTCGCTGTATATGGTGCTTCCATATAAGCTTGCTGTCTAAATACATTCCTAAGTACTTCGCTACTTTGTCAATAGAGATACTTCTGTCATTTATTTTTAGTGGTTCGGGTGTGTAATTTATCTTTGTTGTGAATATAACCTGCACCGTTTTTTCATCGTTTACTTTTATGCGCCACTCCTTAAACCATTTCATTGTATCGTCTAATATTTTTTGGAGTTGGACGGTCGCTGTGTGTAGGCATTTGTTTGAGTAGAGCAGTATGGTGTCGTCAGCGAATGTAGCGATCATAGATGTTGTCTGAGTAGGTAGAGGAATATCTCTGGTGTAAATATTATAGAGAAGTGGTCCAAGCACGCTGCCTTGCGGTACTCCAGCTCGTATTGCGTATAGCTTTGATGATGCGTCTTTATACTTTACATAGAAGTGTCGATTCGTTAGGTAATTTTTGATTATTAAGTAATAGTCAGTAGGAAGAAAGCTTTCAAGTTTTTGAAGTAGTCCTGGATGCCACACGGTGTCAAATGCTTTGGCAACGTCAAGAAATACACCAACGCAGAATCTCTTTTCTTACAGGTCTGTTGAGATTTTATTGGTCACTCTATGGATCTGCTGTATCGTGAGTGTTGCTTGCGAAAGCCAAACTGGTGGTCCGGTATTACATTTAGTGCTGAGAGGATTGGAGCCATGCGGTCACATAATAGTCGCTCAAAGACTTTAGACAGAACTGGGAGTAAGCTTATTGGCCTATATGATGTAGGTATGGTTGCGTCTTTTGCGGGTTTTGGTATAGGTATTATTTGTAGTCGAATCATTGCGTTAAAAATATTTCTGAGATACTGGAGAGCTTTTCTTGGGAGTTTATTAAGCGCTTAACATCGAAACTATTTGGAAACAACTACAGCAACAAGAGTATCTACATCAATGAGAGCTTTTCATTTCATACCAGAGAACTTTGGAAAGCTGCTGAGGTAGCTAAGAAAACTAAAAATTTTAAATATTTATGGTTTAAGAATTCTGAAATTTTGATAAGAAAAAAGGACGGTGATAAAATTATAAAAATAACTTCGAAAGAAGATATAGATAATCTTTAGCCAAAATGTCTTTCTTAAATTTAAATGTTTTTGATCTCGATGATAACGTTGTTTGCTGCAATTTTGATAGCAATTTTTTGCTAAGTGTTCTTCATAATAATAATACATATTCCAATAGTTTATTTATTATTCATCAAAACATTCGCAGTCTCCGAAAAAATTTCGATTCTTTGCTGCTTCATATTGAATCGTTTATAAATAAGCCAGATTTTATTTTTCTTTCTGAGATTTGGATTTTTGATAATGAAAAAGATAATTTCATGGTCCCAGGTTATAATTTCTATGCTACGTGCAACAACTCTTATGCTTCTGGTGGTGTTGCAGTTTTTGTCAAAAAGGAATACAATTGTGAAATTTTTAGTTATAACCTTAACTCTGCCGATATTTTAAAAGTGGTTTGTGAGCTTAATAATAAAAATCACTGTTTTCTATGTGCCTACAGATTCCATGCTAGCAATGGAGATTCTTTCCTTGTTGAGATACAGAATCTGTTGCTGAATGAGAAAATGAAAAACTTAATTTTTCTAGGTGATATTAATATTGACCTACTGTCTATGTCTAACTTTGTGCACAACTATTTAATGTTATTGGCTGCTAATTGTTTGGAGTGCTGTATTAGTGAACCAACGCGGGTACTTGACAATTCAATGACTTGTATTGACCATATATTCTCCAGAAGTAGTAGATCGCGTAATTTTAGGCTAATGAGTTCAATAGCTGATTTTGGAATATCTGATCATTGTATGACAAGTCTTTATTTTTTAGATATTGTCAACGTAAAAAATGTGGTTACAACTTCCATGTCAATTAAAAAAATAGATTTTCTTAAACTCAACCTTCTTCTTCGTTTTGAATTTTGGGATAACGTATACAATGAAAAAGATCCTTCTACAGCTTACGATAATTTTATATCAAAATTAAGTATGTTTCTTGATAGTTGCTCTTCTAGCCCAGCCAAAATTAATAGTAAAACTAAAAGGCTAAAAGAATGGATGACAGGGTCTCTATTACGCAAAGTTAATGAAAAAAATAAACTGCATCTGAAATGCAAGAAACACCCAAATAACGCACAACTAAAAGCTCTTCTTTACAAAGCCGTCTGTAAGGAAATTTCTATAGAAATTAATGCGTGTAAGGAAAGATTTTATTTAGCTGAGCTAGAAAGAAAAAAAGGAAATGTTAAAGGGGAATGGAATGTGGTAAATAAAATATTAAATCGTAACACAGCAGTTGATAAACATTTAATAATTGATGATGGCGATACGGTTGTTTCGAATCCAATTGAGGTAGCTAACCGTTTTAATGAGTTTTTTGTTTCTATAGCTAATAACCTAACCACGAAGGATTTCTGCAACGATAATGCTCATTATGTTGAAAATGGATTGAAAAGTGATGTTTTTTTAAGTAATAGCTTCTTTTTTGATCCTATCACTTCATCAGAATTACTAACCATCATTAACTCACTGAAAAATTCTAACTCTGTAACAGCTGATGGCAGTTCTAATTTTATCCTCAAAAAGATGGCTTTGAACATAATTGATGTGCTTGCCCATATTTTTAATAAAAGCGTTTATGGTGGTGTTTTTCCTAGTGCGCTAAAAATTGCAGAAATCCTTCCTCTGCACAAAAAGTCTAACCCTAAAGATGTGAATAACTACAGGCCAATATCTCTCTTACCTGCGTGCTCCAAAATTTTTGAGAAAGCGATGAAAATTAGAATGTTGAACTTTTTGAATAGAAATAATTTTTTTAGTGACTGTCAATATGGTTTCCGTGTTGGTAAATCTACTGAAGATGCGCTTTTAAATTTTTGTAATGATATTTATGATGGTATTAACAATAATCTTATAACTGCAGGGCTTTTTGTAGATTTAACCAAAGCATTTGATCTAGTTGATCATAACATTTTATTAAGTAAATTATTTAACGCAGGAATGCGTGGCTTTATGTATAACTGGTTAGCTTCCTACTTATCAAACAGAAAGCAAAAGGTTAGAATTTATAACAGTTATAGTAAGCTCTGTAATATAAATATTGGTGTACCTCAAGGATCGGTCTTAGGTCCTATACTTTTCTTAATTTTTATTAATTCCATCTTTCAACAGAATTTTAAAGGTAATCTCACGGCTTTTCCGGATGATATTGCTTGCTCTTATGGTAGTAAATCTCCTCTTGACTTAATTGCTGACATCAATACTGACTTGGATATTTTACAATGCTGGTTTTTTGTTCATAAAATGATTTTGAGTAATAAAACGAAACTGATGCACTTCAGTCTAACTGGGTCATCTGCATTTCTTAATTGCAATTTTTTTTATCATTCTTTTGAATGTCGGAGATTCAAATTAAAATACGGTGACCATGACTCTACTATATTTTCCTCTACTGAAAATTGCTCTATTCATTGCTTCCGAGTTGATTCTGTTCAGTCTTTTAAGTATCTAGGAGTATTGATAGATCGTAAATTGAACTGGTTCGACCATACTAATACACTAAAAAAGTATTTATTGAGTTGCTCAAGGCAATTTTATAATCTCAGCTTGTATTGTTCACAAAAATTATTACTTACGATCTATTATGGCATAGTACACTCTAAGGTTCAGTATGGTATAACCTGTTGGGGAGGGACCTACCTTAATAAAGTAAACCCGCTGCTGGTTGCACAGAAACATGTAATCCGTACTATCTGTAGGAAAAATCGGCTCTATAATAGTTTTGTTTTGTTTCAGAAGTTAAAAATACTTCCGTTAAGGCATCTCTATTACTATAAGGTTCTAAAAGTATTTTTTATAAGGAGTGGTTACCTTAGTGCTAGAAATAATGCTGCACATAATTTGCGCATTAACTCCAATGCTTATGTTTATATCCCCACTTACAATAAAACCCACTTTAGAAAATTCTTTACAACAGTAGCTCCTATGTTATTTAACAAACTACCTGATTCCATCAGACGTTTAAGAGTGTTGTCATTTTTCATGAAAAAAATAAAATCTTGGCTTTTAAATCTCAATTATATTAAAATCGAGAACCTTTTAAAAGTTCAATCTTAGGTATCGCTTTTATTCTTTTCCATCTATGCTTAGTTTTTCTTTAACTTTTCTCCCCACCGACGCATAATGTAAGTAAACTTTTTATATTTACTTTTTTTTTTTTAAGACGGAGCGTTCGATACTATATCTAGCTTTAGACTTATCTACAGAGCGTCTCCCAAATTTATTTATTCTTGGTTATTCAATTTATGAAGAACACTTCTAAACCTTAGTATTTACGAGTATGTATTAAGACTTATTTTGATTTGTTCTATTATAATATGCTTTTTTAATTTTGTACCTAGAATAATAGATTTGAATAACAATAAATACAAATACAATACAAAATACAAAGTAATTCTCCTGTTAGAAGGTCATATCCCGGGGCTTTTTTGTGGTCCACTCTGTGTCTAATCAATTGTTTTATTTCGTTTATTGTTACTTTTTTTATAGAGATATTCATGGTCCTATTGAAATGTAGCTGTGAGGTACGGACGCTGTCGTCTTCATTAGAGAAGGTGTTCCAAAAGTGTTGTGCTAAAGTATTAGCCTTGTCATAGTTTTCTCTGGCCCAATTTCCGTTCGTCTTTTTTAATGGGGGGTAATGAAGTATTTGGTTCTTTATTTTTTTAACTGCTTTCCATAGTGAGTAATTTGTTTCTGAAGTAGGTGTCAGGTTTATTAGGTAGTTTTTTAAGTTATTATTTTGATATGTTTTTAGAGTTTGTTTTAGTTTTTTAATTGCAAGGTTTAAGTTATATTTATCCGCAGGCGCTCTTGTCGTTTGCCACTTTTTCCGAAGTTTCCTCTTTTCTTTAATCAATTTCTTGATGTGCTCAGGGGTGTTGTATTCTTTTGTGTTTTGAGCATTTTTTGGTGTTGTCCAGAAGGCGGCTTCATTTATTGTGTCGTTAAAGTAAATGACAGATCTTTCAATGTCGTCACATGATTTTAGGGATATATTTGTATGTAGGTTTAAGTCTAAAAATTCTTGGAATGCGCACCAGTCCATCTTGTTGTTATACAGTTTTGGTTGTTCTATTATGGCCGTAACGTCGCTTGAGTATACTAGTAGAACAGGTGAGTGGTCAGAGGATAGTTCTAAGCAGGAGTTTATTTTAAGTTTTGAATGACTGATATTTTTTGTCACACAAAAGTCAAGTAAATCGGGTTTTTTCTTTCGGTCAGTTGGCCAGTATGTTGGTTCTCCAGTACTTATAAACTTGCAGTTGTTATCTTGAAATGCTCTTAATAGGTTATTGCCCTTCTTGTTTGTTAGTCTTGAGCCCCTGTCTTTGTGTTTAGCATTGAAATCTCCTGCGAGGATAAATCTCGGACCCAGTGTTTTTAGGTAGAAATTGTATTGTTCTGTTGAGATTATATGTTTAGGTGGGCAGTAAATAGCCGAGACTAATAATGGTCCTTCCTTGTCCTCTATTTGTATTGTTGTGGATTGGATATGGGTCTCTTTGTAGTGTGAAAGTTCGATACATTTTATCTTGTCTTTGATTATGATTGCTGTACCTGAATGTGCTCTTCCGTCCGGGTGATTTGTGCTATAGATGTTATAGTCGCCGATCTTAATACAGCTCTTATCTGTGAGATGGTTCTCCGATATTAGCAAAATGTCAATATTGTTGTCTTTGATAAATTGTTTTAGTTCTAATTTGTGCTGTTGTAGTCCGTTTGCGTTCCAAAATACAAATATTTTCAGTGAGTTATATTTACTGTCCATTAAGTCCATTAAGTCTACTTACTAGCATAGTAATTATGCTCATCATGTTAGTCATCTGGTTGATCAATTGTTTCATCATGTCTTTGAGCTCTGTAATATCATTTGTATCGGTTGACTTTTGCTGAGATTGTGAATCGGATAGAGACGATACACGAATTGTAGGAGTTGGGTCGGGCTTGTCGGTGTTTTGTTTTGCTGGTGGTGGTGCGTTATGAGCCAAATGGGAAGCAACTGCGCTAGCATAGCTTACATTTTTTCGAAGCATCTCATTAGTTTTTGGTATGTCCTGGTTTGGTTCATGGTTTGGAAGTATTTTTTCTCTCAGTGGTGGGAAGCGTTGTATTTTTAATGTTTTATAGATTTGACATCCTTTGTAGTTAGCAGTGTGGTTTCCACCGCATAAAGCACATTTTGGGTTATCATCTTTGTTTATTACTTGGCAGTCTAATGTCTTGTGTCGTCCTGCGCCTTTTACACAAACAGGGTCCCTTGTGCAGTAATTCTTGGTGTGCCCATATTGTTGGCAATTGGTGCACTGAGAGATGATTCTTTTGTAGTGCGGTGTTTCGAATACAACCTTGCAGTTTAAGAGCTTCGTAATATTGTAGATGTTTTTGTTGTTTTCGTTGGTAGCAAGTTCAATAGAGAATAAGGGAAGTGGTTTCTTGGTTCCTTTGTGTTGCATATTGTATATGTTTAGGACTTTGTGGCCCAAGTCTTCAAGCTCTTGTTTAATGTCCTCTTGTTCCGCTGAATGGTGCATGTTTCGCAAAACTACCCTGAATCCTTTCTCTTCTTTGGGTTTAAACGTGTAATATTTGGTATTCTTCTGTTTGAGGAGTTTTATAATTGTTCTGTACGATGTAGGATCTGATGGCTGGACCCTTATTTCATTACTTTTTAAGACTCTTAAATCGTAGGTTTTGTTAGCGGCGGCGTTTAAAGCACTAGTAAGGGTCTTTATACATTCTACATCTTGGACATAAATTGGTGGGGGTTTGTTGTTCTTGCGGGATTCTGGTTTGTCGGTATTTCTATCCACTTGTTCTGTTTGTTGCTTGTTGTCAGTTTCTTGTATATTGTCGGTTTCTTCGGGAGTAGATAAAATGTCGAATCTGTTACTGGAAATCATTGGACTAGGCTTGCTCAGCCAGTAGGAGTCTAATTTTGTCTGGCTTTTGGTTTTTAGTTTTTTAGTTTTGTTCAAGTTACTAGTGTTCTTAAGAGGGGATGTCCTGTTTCTTTTTTGTGTTGTATTAATCATTAGGGTTGAAGGCGTTTCTTGTTTTTGCGTATTTATGTTGGGGATTGTATCGATGATTGTATTCGAGTTAGTAGATATAATAGGAGATGTGATAGTTTGGGTTGTAAAAACGGTCGTAGTGGAATTGGTTGATGCGGCGGTGGTTATAGCAGCTGAAGAAGTTGCCGTTGTTGTGACAGAGGAGGAGACAACGCTGATGGCCATTGCATTGTCGAAGAATTTAGATTAGGATTAGAAGTTGCAGACAGAAGATCGTTTATGAAAATGAGAAAGAGAGTCGGAGACAAAACAGAGCCTTGGGGAACACCAGCAATTATTTGGTGAGACTCAGACTTAAAGCCGTCCAAAACAACTTGAATTGAACGGCCCGAAAGGTAGTTTCTAGTCCATAGAAGAAGAGTATCATCGATCCCAAATGCACGCATTTTCGATAAAAGAGCTTGATGCCAAACTCTGTCGAATGCTTTTGAAATATCAAGCGCAATAATCTTGCTTTCAACAGAGTGGTGCAGAGATTGGTTCCACTTATCGGTGAGATATGACATCAAATCACCAGTGGACCTGTTGCCACAAAAGCCATACTGTCGGTAATTGAGGAGCTTTCGTGATTCAAGATATTTCATTAGCTGACGGTTTATCAGCGTTTCCATGACCTTGGAAAGAAGGGACATTAGTGCAATGGGTCGGTAGTTGGAGAGAGAAGAAGAATCGCCTTATTTAGGTACGGGCTGGACAAATGCTGAAGAAGAACACCTCTTCAGAACAATAGGGGGTATACCATCTGGGCCAGCGGATTTGTGTATGTTAAGACCTTTGAGTACTCCTGCAACTGTACGAGTGCGAAAGTGGACTTGTCCCATGGAATATTCTACGACCTGAAGTACAGGTGGAGACAAAGCACTATCTGGCAGTGTGGAGTTTGCTGCAAAGTGAGGAGCGAACAGATTAGCTTTGTCTAAGGAGCTGACAGTTGGTACGTCGTTATGAATGAGCGTCGGTATAGATGACGAGGCCGAATTCTTAATGCTTTTTACGAACAACCAAAAGTTTTTACTACCCTTGGGACAATGTAGTATTTTTTTGCCTCAACTTTTGGTCGTGGGAGAATTTAACTCGGTTAATGAGGGCATTGCAGTCATTTCTGGCTCGCTTAAACTTTTTTCGGTTTTCCTCAGTTGGGTTGGCCTTGTAAGACCGAAAACTTAATTCCTTTAACCTAATAGCTCCTTTACAGCTCGAGTCATACCAAGCGTTTTCCTTGGATCTAATAGCTTTTGTCCTGTGAGGGATGTAAGTTCTCATACCTAGGACAATTGTATTAGTAATCATATCAGCCGCGGCGCCCACATCGCTATCGAGGAAGCATAGCGACCATTTAAAATTCCTAAAGAACTTATTTAATTCATTCCAATTGGCTTTCTCGTATAGCCAAACTGTTCTTTTTGGAGTTTGTTCTTTAGCTTTGTGGTTGGAGTACGAGAAATTGGCCGATATGACACAGTGGTCTGACGAACCTAGAGGCGATAATACATTTACCGTGTATTTATTAGGATCGGAACTAAGGAACAAGTCCAGAGTGTTGGCGGTATGACCAGTTATGTCCGGAACACGAGTTGGCTCATTCACAAGCTGGGTTAGGTTATTTACCTCAGAAAAAATTTTAACATACCTTCCTTCGGGTGTTGTCTGCCCAGAGTGGCAAAGCCAATTAGAATTGTGGACATTGAAATCGCCCGCAATGATGATTTCAGAATGTGGGTACAGGGATACAATTCTTAGAATGGAATCTGACAGCGCATCAAACTCATTATAAGTTGAATTGCTGTCAATATTTGGACTTCTATAAATGAAACAGTAGTGGATTAACTGCCTACGGACATGGAGTTTCAGCCACAAGAAATTAAATTCCGAATTGGAACATTGGCCGTATTTTGGGAGAATTTGGTAGGCTACATCACTACGTATATATACGACGAGACCGTGATGGTGGAAGAATAATGGCTCAATGCTATATCCAGGCAGATCGAATTCCGAAGGATCAGAATTTTGATCCACCTGTGTTTCACAAAGAGCCAAAACAGCTGGTCTATATTTGGCGGCGTGGACGTACACAGAAAAAAAATTCGATCTGAGCCCACGAATGTTGCTCAGATCTACTCTAAAATTCCTTACCATTATAAAAAACAGACATAGAAACCCAACTCCGACGTTAACTAAGTCGTTAACTAACTCCTAAGAAGTAGTTTAAGTTACCAGTCTCCGCATTTATTAACACAGCCGACAATATGTCATAATTCCCCTCTATGCTAAATGAATAGAATAGCCTACTATCAAATAGAATAGCTCCACGCTAAGGAGCAAGCCCACTTCTGATCATCATTTCACTCACAGAAAGGAAGCTCCTCACACTCAATCCCTAAATGGAGTGCAAATTTCTTTCGCGTAAGAGGATAATATCAAGAGGTAACTCTAAATCAAAATATCTAGCAAAGCAACAACAGCTTGTTCAAAATATTTATATCTAGTATGATGCAAGTGGCTATACTTATGTCCTGTATACCCTTGCGGGCTATAGGGCCTCTATTACACCTACGCGCCATCGTGTGTGATATTTGGCAATGTAACTTAGCTCTCCCCAACTACCGTGCCTCCTTCTGGACTGTTCTGCGACATGTTCTCTTAGAACCGCCAGGTCTTCTGCCATCCTGAGCTAAAGGGTTCCATCGCATAGCATGGTTAACTATGAAACTGTCACATTTTGGAAACGTGTAACCCCTCCACTACCACTTCCGTCGTTGAATGGTTGTGCCTATTGACCCGTTCTCTGGTAGATGTATTTGTTAGACATACAATTGGACCAGAAAATTCTTAAAATGTAGCGCAGGCACCTGCTGACGAAAATTTGCAGCTTTCTCGTGATAGCAATGGTCACTCTCCGCATCCATATAACAGCAGGAATTCAATGTTGGAGTGGAACAGTCTTAGCTTAGTGTGCAAACTCATTGCATTGCTTCGACATATTTTGGACAACATCCCGAACGCGAGTTTTGCTTTGGCGATTCTGTTAGCTATATACAGTTCGGTTCCACCATCGATACTTTCAAGATATTGGAAATTCTCTACTCTCTCTACCAAATGAGTTTGCTCCAAGGCTGATCATTTTCGTTGTTACCGCCCGACGACTCCTGCTTCTCTCTCCACATACGTATACCGTATGCTGTCATTTGGTGGGTGTCCATAATTCTGCGAGAGAGTAAGCATATATCATTAGCGTAGTCAAGATGTTTCAGTTGAAATGTAAGAGTCCATCGAATTCCTCCGGTTCCGGTCGACAAAGCTACACAAATCACTTCGCTAATCACGAATAGGAATTGTACTGGTGACAGAATACAGCCTTGCCTTACCCCACCTTGGATCTCGAATTTTTCAGAGAACCTTTCACTGTGCAGAACGTGACACATGGTCCCATTGTATGCAGCTTTGATAATAATAATTCTCCTGCGTAAGGCACTCAAATAAACTCCCTGTTGATAGTATCGAACGTCTTCTTAAAATCGTTGAACAGCAGGTGAAATAGCGATCGATATTCAAGGGCCTACTTCACTATTGTTGCTTCGGTCATTACATACGAGGTGTGTTCAAAAGTATCCGACCTTTACTCATATCGCTAAGGGTCCACGTAGCCCTATGCGAGCCTTCAAGAAATCTGGTGGCAACCCTAGGCGTCAGATACTTTCTGAACACACCCACCTCTTATGCGTCGCTAAGTCAAACAAGCCTTGGGCCCAAATCGCACTTATCTGCTTACTCAGGTGGCGCTACAGTTGGGTTTAAGCCTGGGCTTCAAACAACAAGCCTCTTCATTTAGCTCGGTCTTTAGCTGTTTGCCTCCAGTTGCGCACTCCAAGTGGTTGAGGTGCTCTTGAACTTTTGCGCGCCACCTACAGTGAGGAGGCCCTCTACTGCGTCGTCAGCAGAATCGGTTAGATTCGAAGGATATTTTCATCAGCCTTTAATTAAGTTCATGTTTCCGCGGCGTAAAGCAGAACTGAGATGATCAGGGTCATATACGCTTCAATGCTTGCAAACGCACCGGTGACAGCTCGCTGAGTTCTTCCAATAATATGAATGTCAGCATTTGATCAAAGGTCTCGGTGAGGACATTACCGACCTTGTTTGAGCAGCGACCATTCTCCATTGTCATCCTGCACAGTTTGGCAGGAACGTCAAAACTAAAAATGGCTCTATCTAGTTTTTCTCTATACATGCTGTCCTAGGCGGCCTTGAAATCGATAAATAGATGATAAATATCGATTTAGACTTCTTGGGCTTTCTCCAGGATCTATCGAAGTGTGAAGATTTGATCGATGATGGACTTGCCAGGCTGTTGATAAAAGGTTTCAAGCGCTTACGTAATATCGCAGAAAAGATCTTATATGCAATGTTGAGAAGACTGATGCCTCTATAATTGGCGCAGTTGAGGGTCTCCTTTCTTGTGAATCGGGCAAACGATGCTGAGATTCCATTCAACAGGTATACATTCGTCTGACCAAATCTTAGAGGTAAATTGGTCTATGCTCTCTACCAATTCATCACCAGCTGCCTTGAAAAGTTCGGCCGGCAAGCCGTCAGGTCCAGCAGCCTTGAGTTCGGCTTGGATACTGCTATCCTGACCTCACTTTGGTCAGGGGGACAGACATTATTACTATCAATCATCTATGTTGAATGGTTCATTCTACCTGACAGCAGAATGTTGGTATTCGTCGCCATTTTACAGTCTGCAGAAGTAGAAGATTCTACTACGCTGTTTCCTTCTTTATACAGAAATTAATGTGGAACCCTCATATAAATCGAACCATACTCGTGTCTGTCGCCGTCTCTGTGGCAACAGACGCGTAGACCTTGGTCGCGAAACTTGCATAGTATGTAGTATGGTGGACCGAGATCCTGTATCCTTGCGAAGACCCATCTAAAAATTCTTTTACACTCTAATTTCAGCAATCAAGACATAGTCGCTACCAACCTGGAATTGCGATCAAGATATAACTGGCTGATATCGGCTTATTTACGTCACGAACTTGTGGGCCCACCCCCCCGGACATCTTCGGGAGCTTGATTACTAAAGCAGAGAGCCGTAACACTGGCCTCATCATTGGCTGTGATGCGAATGCCCATCACTCAATCTGGGGCAGTTCCGACATAAATGAAAGAGGTGAGCAACTTTTTGACTTTATCCTTAGTACCAAACTCCTAATCTGTAACAGGGGGTCCAAACCGACCTTCATCACTCGCAACCGACAAGAAGTCCTGGACATCACTCTTGTCTCCGATCACTTATATAACTTGTTTAAGGACTGGAGAGTCTCTGAAGAGCACTCTTTTTCAGACCACCGTTACCTCCAATTTAGTCTTGATGACTATCTGCCTGATTAGAGAAGGTTTTTAGAAATTATAGGAAAACCAACTGGTCCCTTTATAGGAAACGTTTATTAACGCTTATTCCCTCCTACCTGCCTACTGAACCTTCTTGCACTGAGGACCTTGACGATTTAGTCAACACCATAACATCGGCACTAAATGGTGCCATGTCCGAGGCCTACCCACTCCGCAAACCTCGAGGTAAAATGAAACCTCCCTGGTGGAATGCAAATCTCAGTACTCTTAGGAAAGACAGTAGGCTCCTTTTTAATACTGCTAAAAGCTCCCGTGAGACGGCCGACTGGGACTCCTATAAACTGTCTCTCAGAAAATACAAAATCTCACTGAGGAAGGAGCAACGACGTTCCTGGAGACTTTTCTGCGACAGCATTGAAGAGTCCTCGGAAGCTTCCAGGTTGCGGAAAATCCTCTCTAAAAGCCCTGCTATACCCAGCTTCCTTTTGCATCCGGATGGTTACTGGACCTCCTCTGCTAAGGAATCCATTGACATCTTACTGGATACTCACTTTCCTGGTAGCTCTCCTGTTGCTATATCGCAAGAGGGAAATCCCCCCCTCAACCTTGCAGCAACTTGTTAGTCTTGATAACTACAGAAAAGATCCGATGGGCCATGCGCAGTTTCAAACCCTTCAAGTCCCCAGGACCTGACGGTGTTATTCCAGCTGAAATTCAGCGAGGACATTGTGCTTCCATGGCTCAAAGTTATCTTGTCGGGCTGTCTAAATCTGGTCTATATTCCCAAACTTTGGACCGAGGTTGAAGTCATATTCATACCTAAGGCAGGAAAGAGCTCGCACGTAGAATTAAAGGATCTCCGACCTATCAGTCTATCGTCCTTTCTGCTTAAAACTTTAGAAAGGTTGATTGATATCCATCTTCGGCAAAGTATTAGCCCAGCTCTGCTCTCGCCGTCCCAACATGCGTACTGCAAAGGCAAATCGGTTGAGACTGCCTTACATTCGCTTGTGCGCACCATCGAAAAATCATTGAGCATCAAAGAATACACCATGGTGGCTTTCATTGACATTGAGGGAGCTTTTAACAATGTCAAACCAAAGGCGATTACCGACGCACTTGTAAATCTGAAAGTGGATACCTCGCTCGGAGTGTTGATCAATCAATTGCTTACATGCAGGATTATTAACACACAGCTGGGCGGAGCATCGGCCAGAAGAATTGCTCGATGCGGTACAGTATGGAGTCTTATCACCTCTTCTGTGGAACCTGGTAGTTAATGAACTACTGATGGACCTGGATACGTCAGGTTGTAGAGTGATCGCCTTTGCTGATGACATTGCTGTTGCTGCCTCCGGTAAACACCCGGACACTCTCAGGGATATCCTCCAATATACTCTCCTTCGGCTCACCAAATGGGCCTCCAAACGTGGACTGGGGGTTAACCCCCATAAAACGGAACTCGTTCTCTTCACGAGGAAATATAAAGTTCCCCTCATAGACCCTCCTATGATAAATGGCACCAGTCTCACCTTCTCTGAAAACTCAAAATATCTGGGTCTTATTTTGGATAGGAAATTAAACTGGAAGGCCAATCGACTAGAGCTCGTCAAGGAAGCTAATGTAGCTCTCTTTTCCTGTAAAAAGGCTATAGGTAGGAGCTGGGGTATCAAACCTCAAATCACTCATTGGCCTTTACTGCTATATGGCGTGATCGTATGGTGGCCTGCTCTTGACAGGGCGGTCCACCTCACTCACCTAGCTAAGGTGCAAAGATCTGCATGCATCTGCATCAGTGGTGCACTGAGAACTACTCCCTCCGCGGCACTGGACATCTTGTTCAATTTTCGGCAAACAGATGGCTGCCAGTGCGGCCATTCGCCTGAAAGCCTCTTCTCAGTGGACTAGCCATCGCTTAGGCCACTCCTCGATCCTTGATCTTCTCAACTTCAAACACGAAAACACGGACTACACCCCGCCGAAACTGAGATTTGACCGTAACTTCCGTACGAGCATCCCTAACCGAGATGTATGGGACACCTCCCCCTCTGTCGATGGTAGTTCGGTTCACTTCTTTACAGATGGATCTAAGACGGAGGGTGGGGTGGGTTGTGGTGTTTTCTCCGAACAGCTCAATCTGAACATCTCTTTCCGCCTCCCTGATCATTGTAGCGTTTTCCAGGCGGGAATCATGGCGATTAAGGAAGCCCTGTCCTGGCTGAAATGTAATGTATTATCTGTCAGGGGTATTAGCATTCTCACTGACAGCCAAGCGGCAATCAAGTCCCTGGAATTGTTCGCCTTCACTTCAATGCTGCCTTAAACTGTCGTCTATCTCTTATGGAGATGACAGAGCAGTTCAACATTCACCTTTGCTGGGTGCCGGGCCACAGAGACATTCCAGGTAACTGCAGGGCTAACGACCTCGCCAGACAGGGTACCACTCTAAGGATTTTGCCTAAAAGGCAAGCCCTGGGTATGCCCCTCGCTACATGTAAGTATCTACTAAAGCTGAACGCTATTAGCACGACCAACCTCAGATGGGGAAACGGCTCAACGTGTCACATTTCGAGACAGATCTGGCCTAAGCTGGATCAAAAACGTAGTGCTGAGCTGGTCAAGCTAAAGCGAACACAAATCAGCTGCGTCGTCGGTGTTCTCAATGGACACTGTCTTATAGGCCAACACGCCAGAAGACTTGGTCTCTTCTCCAACGACTTCTGCAGGAGCTGTAGGGACGAGGAGGAGGAGGAAACCATCCTTCACCTCCTATGCACATGTCCGGCCCTGTCGCATAAAAGAATGCTCCATCCTTGACGACCTCTGCGATCTGGCGTCCCTGGACGTCATGAGCATCCATCGCTTTGTCAAAAGCTCCGGTTGGTTTTGTTAGTCCCTGAGTGGCCTAATGGTTTGATCCATGGTATCACAAAGGACCTTCATTGGTCTAAGTGTGTCTGCACTCTCGTGTGGACAGCCAACCTAACCTAACCTAACCATGGTGGACTACGTCTACCGAAGTCACCTAAGTACACTAGAACATGGTCACGGTAGCTGCAATCTGCATGATAGGCTGTCTTTGCTCCACCCCGACTGTAGCTGTCAGTACTATCCTGTGCTTAACTCCTGTGCAAGTACAAATGGATAAAAAAAAAAACAAGTATTTGGCACAACAGCTCTTTAAGTGCCAGGGCCTAGCTTCTCGCAACCACTCATGTTGTGTGCGTTATATTTTTCACACGAATGGAAGGGACCTAGAGTTTAGTGCCAAATCCGAACGGCGATTTGAGAAGCTTTTTCGTGGCAACAATACTCTCGGATGTTTGTCAGACGCTCGCGAGAGGTGGGACCGTGAAAAAAAAAGTACAAATGGATATGGTGACCAAATTTAACCTACACGGGTTCTGTGATTTGAGAAATCTTGAGTTCAGTGATAACTGTGACGATCATTTAAACCTTCTTAAGTCTCTTGGACATAGAAATGAATTCAAGATGTTATTGGATGACATGCTTGGCAGGTACTGCTTCAAATGAAAAATTCTCCAAGGATTGACTGGGAAAAATTCAAGCCCTGCCCCCATCAAAATGCGATCTAGTGTGGTATCTATACAAATAGTCAAATGGTTTTATAATAGACTGGAGTTAATCTTTCGGTAATGTTTGGCCAACACTCAACAACTCTTCATGTAAAAATCGTTGCCATCAGCCGTGGTAAGACCATTTTCATCTTATCGTATAGTCAAGCTGCCCTAAAAGCGCTTAATTCGGCCGCGTTGAAATTAAAGCTAGTTCTGGAGATAACCGAAATGCTTTCAGAACTTTGTCATTTTGACTGCATTTTGCTCACTTGTTGGCCAAGACCGTTGCAGTATCCCTCTTCACTGGCCTTGAATCTTTTTTTGACACGAGAAAGAGTGTCTTCAAAAAACATAATAAGATACAGACCCAATCCGAGTCTAACTCGATTTTGACTGACACCTTAAGCTAGAAATGCTCCAAGTACTTTTTCCTTCACTGTAATTCAAGAAATCTAATTCTTTTGATTCTGGATAGGAACAGCATAAAAAACCCAATCGGTGCCATTAGTGGCCACTAGTGCCTCTTTAAAAAGCACAATAAACTCAAACTATTATCGGATCCTTACTGTAAACCACGTCTGGAAAGTGACGAGACCTCTCTACACGCAATCAAAGCTCACTTACTTAATGAGCTCCTGACCCATGTAAAGTCTCTGCTTGAGACACAGCAGCCATCCATAGTCATTAATCTCGAACACACTGCTTCTAGTTACGCAGACCAAGTTGTCTGGCATCCGCGATTACTGGGTCTTATACCGGAGTTTCGATATTTTGTCGTCTAAGGCTGGGGCTTGGGATTCGAAGATTCTTTTGGGTGGAGCGTTGTTTTAAGAACAGAATGCTCCTCTCTTATCCAAGGAAGAATGCGAACTCTTGGCAGCGAATTCATCTCACCAACCTCCATTGCATCAACACATCCTCAGAAGCTAATGGACTTCTTGACCGCAAATGATATGCTCTAGAATTCAAAGGATCGACACAATAATATCCCGCAGTGCCAGAGCGAACCATTTGCTCCCTAATAAATATATATAAGTACCCCACTAGCTGCTCTGTTATGAACGCCCATCGTAATTACTTTCTCAGCTACTACGCTAGACAGAGTAACCCAGTTCGTCCAGTCTACATCTATTTATGTTAACCTATGAGGTATGAAACTACCTGACACAAACCCTCATTGGCCCCGTTTCTACCTACAAACATATGTACTCTAATAATAATAATTGCGCAAATATAATTTTTCCATTAAAGTCCTTGAGTCACGTCCTTGGGTATAATTAACTAATTACCACTGCACAAATCGCCAGCTAGATATTTCTGTAGATACTTTTTCGTTGAAATATTAGCCTCCCCAAAGAATAAGGCTAACCTGTGACAGACATATGGTCCCTCCGAAAATATTAGCCAACAAACTTAAGGTATTTATGATAGAATAGCATCTACATCAACGCTACATCTGCATGGACAACATGAAGTCATTGTGGGCCCGGTATTAATGGGAACAATGTCACCTACAATTAAGTGCTCGTTTTTACTATAGTCAGGTAAACTGCTGAAAGTTTCTGTCGCACATATGTACGTACTCCACCTCCTCAGCGCCCGTGGAGTCTCTTGCCCTCCATTCTGACATGATGAAACGCACACGTTTACATTTACGTAGGTTTTTGTGAGGACTTCCCAAAGGAATGGATGCTCTCAAAGGAAGGATCCTAGTTTTACCAGAGGGAAAACGCTGCAAGAAAAGGCTCAGTTTTGTATCAACAAAAAACACTACTCTTGTGATGAGTGTCGCAACTATGTATATAGTACGTGCTGCTGGAGTGTCAATTAAAGGACTCGAACGTGTTGGATCGTTTTGTTTGTTTTGAAATTTCAACAAAGCATGCAAAGTTCTTTTGGGACTTAGTGTTGTAGTTGTGAGGGCAAACTAACTTATGTCATGACAATTGCAATGCATTTGGTCGTTTTGAGGACATCCGTCCTTTGTTTAAATGTTAAATTCGTAATGGCACAGTGGGAAATGGAAAAGTTTACTGTTGCTACAAAAATCTGGGTGTTCTTCTGAACTACAAATATACATAAGTATGCTGAATACTCATCACTTTTAAACAGTTTCAAGTATTGACTCCATTGACTACCATTTCATGGATATTAAGTCCTTCCTAAAAAGACTCGACGTTTAACTTGTCCACACAATTTAATCTTCTTCCTCTCCCTATTTCGGTGAGGTTATGATCTGAATTCAAGGGATCATAACCCTCCCACTTCCTGCATTTCTACTAATCCGCCTGTTTGACTTCAGAAAATAAAGACCGGCCTCCCGATTCTGGATCAAACTTGATTCTAGGCAAACCAAGTGCTGGTGTCGTTGTATTTGTGTGATCAAGGAGTTTTTAGACCTGCCTCTCTTTCGCGATGGCACGTTCTTGATATTGCTTTTTGACGGGGTTCAAATTATTTTTTCTTCGAACATAGCAATACCAGCTAAACCGGTCACACTCTATTATTCGGGAGATGGTTTCTTTGACGTGGATGCTTCCACGGATCTTCGAATTCTTGCTTTGTCACTCCTGCTGTTAAGCGAAGCATCTTCATCTCGGCTGCCGTTAATTTACCCTTATACACATTGCACATTGTCCAACATTGTGAACCGTATGTGAATGCTGGACGCACAACTGTGATATAAAGCCTTCTTTTCAATTTAGGGAGAATTTGTCGGTTACGAAGATAGCGGGGTTTTCCCGCCACTTCGTTCACCCTACACTCACAGAATGATTGATGTCGTCATCACAGTTTACTCAGCTATTGATCATAGATCCCAGAACATTTGAACTTTTCGCACTTGGGAAGCACAGTTCCATTATAATAAATGCGTAGAATTGGCCTAAGTAGATCAGAGAACGAGCAGCATTTTGTCTTTTTGGATTAATGCAGTACTCATTTCTCTTCAAAACATCAACCCATACGTCAAGTGTTCGTTGTAGAGACGTAGAATCCTCACTTACGATGGCTTCATTGCCAGCAAAGAATAACGAATGTACTTTGGGTTCCGTCACTTTACCTCTAAGCAGATAGTCAAGGACTGCAATAAAGAGCAAATGACTTAAGACGCTTCCCTGGTGCACCTCGACTTTGATTGGGAAGTCTTCGATAACTACAGCAGGGCATCTAAGGTTAGGTTAGGTAGATGGGTGCGTTGTGACAGAAGAGTCACTCCTGACTTAGACCAACAGTTCAGGTTCATTCTGCCCAATTATTTAACTCTGCAAACGCTGTAGAGATGGTGCGCTGGTAGAACCACCCAGATAGTGATATGAATCTCAGGTGGTCCATCAGCTCAACATTACTTAAGTCCTCCAGTCCCTAGAAGAAGTAACTACCAAGAGTCCTCATTCCTCTGATGGATAGGGCAGGACAATCACACAGCAGGTGACGAACAGATTCAATTTCTTCTTCGTCCCTGCAACTTCTACAATAGTCGCTGTGCGGTACACCGAGTCGTTTCGCATACATTCCAATGACGGAAATGACCCGTGCGTTATGACGATTAAGTTTTACCAGAGAGATTGATCTCTTCTTGCTAAGGGCCGACCATAGCGCTCTGTTCGTTGCGCATATGTTCTGATGAACCCAGCGTCTGTTTGCTCGACCAGTGGCATCATCTTATATTTTCTTCCGTAAGGAACTAATTGGAATCACTACAAAAAGGAAAGTGCAGCGTCGACCCGTGCAGCTCATCAGCCTTTTCTATTCCTTCGACATCCATATGCCCTGGTACCCAACAAAGGGCATTTGCTCTAGACATCTTATTTAAAAGCGATTTGCAGATCCTCACAAGCCGCGATCTAATTACAGCAGAGTCTAGAGCCTTAACGGCTTCGTGGGTATCTATCGTGATTTACAGTGATCATTTTACTAACGATACTACTCTCGCGTATAATTTCAGCAGCCTGTATAATGGCTGTGACTTCGGCCTGAAAGACGCTGCAGTCGTCGCTTATTCCAAATGAGTGGTTTATTCCTAGGTCTTCACAATAAACTCCGGCTCCGGTGCCAACGTCCATCTTAGAACCGTCGGTATAGAAGGCTAGTTAGTTTTTCTTGTTAGTTCTTCGGTATTTCCAGTATATTCTGTCAGGCATTCTTTTAGCAAATCTCCTTTTAAATGCTAGCATCGGGTTCATGTAATCAGTCGATCTGCTGGTAGTCGTTATCGGGAGAAAATGGAGGAATGGCCGCAAGGACTCGGTGACCACAATCAGCCTTCTCTCAGTCCTACAGCGGTTTTGGCCGCCAGACTGCTACAGTATATATATCAGACAGAATGAAATTTAGCATGGTTTCCATTGTCGCTGTTGGTGTTATTCTCATTGGTCCTATGACTCCCATGCACTCTTCCCTCTGGATTTTGGTGAGGTTTAAACGCTGGTACTGCTTCTCAAGTACCATCCGACATACTAGGGAACCATATGTAAGAATGGGTCTTATAACCGCCGTATATGTTCAGTACACCATAGCTAGTTTGAAGCTCCACGTATTACTGAATATCTTTTTGCAAGAATAGAAAGCTACGCTTGCTTTTTTGATGCGTTCAATACCACCGATATTTGGGGGTCTTAAGGTAGGAATCGATCTCCTCTTAGTGAAAAGAACTACCTCGGTCTTTGAGGAATTCACTCCCAGCCCTTTGCTACAGACCCAGTTATCCACTTATTATAGTGCGAGATTGAACCTTTCACTTAGGATCGAAGGGAATTTCCCCCACAACCAGGATAACCTCATCGACGGCATAGGTCGTCACGCTGAAGCCATTTTCCTTCAGTAGTAAAAGATCTCATCCACTGAAAGAAAAGACCCAGCAAAAAATGAAGAGCCGGTTCTTCATCAGAAACAAACTCACAGCAAATTACGTCCGCCGCTTGCAATAATTGTCGTCGGCATTATGGACTAAAATAAATTGCATTGCCTTCTCAAGGGAACTGTGACATCGGAATTTAAAGTAACGTCATTCCGAAACAATGACTGGAAAATTAATGTAGTTCACTCTGACGGCTACCGAGCAATATCTAAAAAACTAAACGCGGAAAAGATCCAGTGGTTCACCTACGAAAATAAATCAGAAAGACCACTCCGTGTTATAGCAAGGGGTCTCCACCCCTCGTGCGCTAAGGATGACATTATAAATGACTTTAAAGGAAAAGGCTTGAAAATTATTGACGCAATTAATATCTTAAAGCAGATAAAGCAGAGTCCAAGTATGGACTTCCGCTCTTTATGCTAACCTTCGATAGAAGCGAAAATATAGATGATATTTATAATGTAAAAAGTATTTTGAATATCGTAGTTAAAATCGAACCTATGCGTATGAATACACGATCGATACCTCAGTGCAAACGCTGTCAAGGGTTCAAAAACACCCAGTCGTATTGCCAAAAAGAACCGAAATGTGTAAAATGTGCCGGGAACCACTTATCAGAAAGGTGCGACTTGAATAAGCATGCTCCGGCGACCTGCATAAACTGCAAAGGCAAGCACCCAGCAAACTATGGAGGTTGTGAAGTAGCAAAGGAGCTTCAAAAAAGGCGCGATACTCTCAAGAAACCGATACACCCGAACCCAAGCTTAAGAGATCGTAAAACCGATAAGCCTAAGACCGCTAAGCCAGTCAAAACGACGAGACCGATAAAGGATAATAAAAAAATTCCGCAAGAGAACGTCGCTGGTCTAAGTGCAGCGGAAAAACCGCCACAGGTTGACGCGAGATCGTACGCGCAAATCGCGTCAAACGAAAACAAATTAAGATCAGCTACAACAGATCCGGTCAGCCAAATATTTACAATTATATTGGAAAAATTTGAGGAGCAAACCAAGGTTAATAAAATTATACTTGACAAATTGAGCAAGCTCGAGTTCAAACCTCGCAAGACAATCAAAAGAACATGAATATGAAACAGCTACTTAAGATACTAACATGGAACGCAAACGGCCTTATGAAAAACATTAACGAGTTAGAAGTGTTTCTACGGAAAAATAATATTGATATATGTTTGGTATCGGAAACGCACTTAAAAAAGGGACTTAGACCCAAAATAAAAGGTTACAGCGTTTACCATGCGAATCATCCTTCGGAAAATGCGAGAGGTGGGTCCTCTATTTACATCAAAGACTGTATTAAGCACTCCGAAAACATAGGAATAGAATTTGATTCTATGCAAATAAGCTCAGTCTTCGTAAAAATAAAGCACTTAGACTACCACATCGGATCTAGTTACTTCCCTCCAGGATATAAGCTAGTAGAAGACGACCTCGATCGTCTCTTTGACTCACTCGGACCTAATTTTGTCTTAGGTGGTGACTTTAACGCGAAACACACTTTTTTAGGGATCAAGATGCAATTCGACAAAAGGCAGATTATTATACAAAGCCAGCATGAAACGTGGGGTGAACTTTTTTTCGACAGGAAAGCCAACTTATTGGCCAACTGACAAAAATAAAATCCCTGACCTCGTCGACTTCTTTATCGCAAAAGGGTTAACTAAAAATTTGACGGAAGTCGAAGAATGCTATGATCTATGCTCAGATCACTCAGCAGTCACTCTGAAAATAGGTGGAAGTCTAGTAAAAAAAGAAGGACCGCCTAGGTTAACTAGTAACAAAACTAACTGGGACGCTTTCAGAAGAGACTGCAAGGAAAATGTTGCTTTAAATGTACCGCTAAAGACACCGTTCGAAATAGAAGAAGAAATCGACAAACTCGTCGAAGCCATTCAGAGCTCAGCATGGAAAAACACTCCTTTGCGAAAGACAGAAGCACGGAAAAAAAAAGTCAAATACCACCCTGAAATCGAAGACCTCATACGAGAAAAGAGGAGAGCGCGCAAGAGATGACAACAATCCTGCGCGCCACCGGATAAAACTTATCTGAACCAGCTTTGTAACAAGCTAAAAAATGTGCTGCAGGACCTAAAAAATCACGAGACTTCTACTTAATCAATACTCTCTATGGAAAGCCTTGAAGTCCATAAGGAAACCTGTAATGCACTCGCCACCAATTAGGAAAGCTAACGGGGAATGGGCAAAAGAAGACAAAGAGAAAGCAGAATTATTTGCCGATCACTTAGAGGCAACGTTCAAGCGGTTCGATGGACAACCGTTGATCGAACATCCGAATAATAATACGGCACCCGACAACTTTAAAGTAAAAACCGTATCCCTGTCCGAACTTCGAATGACAATAAAAAAAATTGAAAAATAACAAGGCTCCTGGATATGATTTAATCACTGGCGAAATTTTGAAAGAGCTGCCGAAAAAAGTGTTAGTTAAGTTGCTCTACATTATAAATGCTTCTTTAAGACTGTTATATGTTCCAAGGCAATAGGAAGTCGCCGAAGTTATTATGGTTCCGAAACCGGGAAAATGTGCCAATGACAAGAAATCATATAGACCCATTTCACTTCTGCCAATAATATCTAAGGTCTTCGAGAGCTTCTGCTGAAACGATTGCAACCAGTAATTGAAGAAAGACACTTGATTCCGGACCATCAATTCGGCTTTCGGGTCAAACATTCCACATTCGATCAGGTGTATCGAATAACGAACGAAATTTAAAAAGCTCTAGAAGGGAAAAAAATATGCTCTAGCGCTTTTCTCGACGTATCGCAAGCCTTCTACAAGGTATGGCACGAATGCCTAAGGTATAAGCTAAGGGTAATCTTACCGGAAAAGTTGTACAGAATATTGGAATTTTATCTTGAAAACAGACTTTTCCGTGTTAGACACGGGAGTGAATATTCGGATTTCAAAGAAATCTACGCCGGTGTTCCACGAGGAATTGTTCTCGGTCCAATCCTGCTCTACACAAGAGATATACCAGAAGATGAAGGGACCGTTGCAGCAACGTTCGCAGACGACACGGCTATCCTCGTAACGGATGAGTCAGTCGAATCATCAACGGGAAAACTCCAACGAGCTTTGAACGAAGTATGCGAATGGACAAAAACCTGGCGAATAGTCTTCAATGAGACAAAATCAACGCATGCCAATTTTACGTTAAGAAAGATAAACAACTTACCTATATCCATTAACTCGGTGCAAATACCGTACGCAAACGAGGCAAAATATCTAGGAATGACCCAAGACGCAAAACTTAAGTGGAAACCACACGTTAAAAAGAAGCGCGAAGAGCTCGAAATCAGATTTAGAGAAATGTATTGGCTACTCGGAAGATACTCGAAGTTAAGCGTATACAACAAACTGCTTCTGTATAAGCAAGTGCTAAAACCGTCTTGGACATATGGTATACAACTTTGGGGTTGTACCAAACCAAGCAATATGGCTCTACTGCAAGCATTTCAAAACAAAATACTAAGAGCAATCGTGAATGCTCCTTGGTATATAAGAAATAGTGATATTCACAGAGATCTAGGAATGGCTACCGTGAGGGACGAAGTAACAAACTTTGCTCGCAAACTTCGTACCCGTCTTCATGTTCACTGCAATAATGAAATAATCCGTACTATGGACGTGACAAACCTTGAGCACCGACTACAAAGAACAAGACCTAGCGCCGTAAGGAAAAACCGCATGTAATGAGGGTATTAGTAGGTGCCTTCACTGGAAAGCTACCTACCTAACGCGATTAACACTACAGAAGCGTAAGCGTAACCTGGTGACCTCTGGTTGAAATAAAGCCTTACCACGCTACAGGGGGCTATGGCGTGGTCGATATCAATTCCCCCTTACTCGTGGGATTCAAAATGAACAAATTTAAACAAACCAAAATAAATCAAATAAAAATAACAAAAGAAACGGAAAAAAACCAAAAAAATGGGGAGCCAAAAACCCCAACCATAGAAGACCCATTTCGAAGGGGAGCACTATTGGCTCGATCGCCAGTTGATACTCCGCTTGAAAAGGAACAGGCGGCGATAATATCGCCCCAAATCGTACGCGTGGACACTGCTACCATAGCTTTAGCTGAGGTTCAAAACAACCCACGCTCCAATGAAGAGATAGGCAAGTGTGATACGATGACTGTACTGGGCAAAAAAATAGCCGAACTTGCTGAATTCATCAAGGATAAGAACAACGTGCATCACGAGATTCGTAAACTAGTGAGTTCTATTCGTACCACGTATGAAAAGGCATTGGACCCTGAAAACGAACGACAAGAACATTTACACGTTGAAAGGCAGGATAAGACTACACAAACCACACAGTCAAAACCGCTAAACTACCGAGCAGCAGTCCTGAAGACCACTGAGGCGTCAAAGCCTGCGGTAGATAGCTGTGAGATACGAACACAAACGCCCAAACGCAGGCGGGAAAGCAAAATTACGAGCCAGCAGCTCCCAGCCGCGAAAAAGAAAAAGACCGTGGTCCCGATAGCAAAGGAAAAACCTGTCCAGGTGGAAACCCATAACACGAAAGCCGAAAAGTGGGAAAAGCCAAGAGGAAGTACCAAAAAAAGGCTGAAAGCGCGCCCAGATGCTTTAGTGATTAAAGCTAAGGATGGTCTCTCTTATGCAGAAATGCTGCACAAGGTAAAGGACAACCCTGAATTGAGAGAGCTCGGCCAAAAGGTCAACCAAATCAGGAGGACGGCCAAAGGAGACCTACTCTTAAAACTAAGGAGCCTCCCAACAACGGAAACGACCAAGCTTCATGCATCCGTGGAAAAGGCCTTGGGAACAGAAGCGGAAGTGAAAACCCCAACGCACGAGGTACTCATAGAAGTCAAAGATCTGGACGGAATCACAACGAAGGAGGAGATCTGCGAAGCCCTAACCAAGCAATTAGAGGGATCCAAAGAGTACCATGTCGGAACAAGTGCCATAAAGTCTCTGCGAAAAGCTTACTTAGGGACACAGATAGCGACAGTGAGCCTGCCAGCGGAAGTCGCTGAGAGGCTGATGACTGCCAGCAAAGTGCGCATTGGCTGGGTGGTCTGCCGAATACGGGAAAAAGTCACTCCAACAAAATGCTACAAATGTATGGACTTCGGACATACTGCCAGAGCTTGCAAAAGTGCGGTGGATTATTTTGACCGGTGTATTAGATGTGGTGCGAGTGGACACACCGCAAAATCTTGTGCCCTAGAGCCAAAATGCCTGCTGTGTTGTGACAAAAAGGACACAAATAGCAACCATGTCACAGGAAGCGGCAAATGCCCAGCCTGCCAAAAAGCCTTGAGAGACCTAAAACACCTTATATGAAGATAAAACAGCTCAACCTCAATCACTGCAAAGCTGCGAACGATCTCCTCATACAATCTGTGCGCGAACAAAAAGTAGACGTCGTAATCCTTAGTGAGCCCTACAAAGAATTCGATGCAAACGCGTGGATAACGGACACTACGGGAAAAGCGGCCATATGGACCTGTGGGAAAACCGCCTTCCAAGAGCGAATGCCAACATCAGGAGATGGTTTTATATGGGCAAAAATCGACGGAATATATATTTATAGCTGCAATGCACCACCAAGGCTCTCGATAGCAGAGTTCGAAGAACTGCTGGACAAACTCGTAAACGATGCCTTAGATCGAAAACCGGCGATCATTGCTGGCGACTTTAATGCATGGGCCGCTGAATGGGGATGCAAAGAAACGAACAGACGCGGAAGATCCCTACTGGAGGCTTTTACAGCCCTAGACGTGGTACTAGTAAACAGCGGAAATAAACCCACGTTTTGCAGAGGAAGTGGCGCTTCTATTATAGACATCACATACGTAAGTAGCTCCTTGATAGGAAGAACAAAGTGGGAAGTCAGTGACCTCTATACTCATAGCGACCACCAGGCGATAATATGTGAAGTACTGCCGGAAGCAAGAAGACAAACACCGCTAGCCAGGCTACCACAGAAAAAAGGCTGGAAATCAGACTCTTTCGACGTGGAAGCATTCACATGTGTCTTCAACAGAAACGCAGTACTGATGGGTCGTGTGGGCAGTAAAGCAATGCAGGCCATAAATGAGGTTACACGGGCATGTGATGCCACAATAAGGAGAAGAAAGGCTATGAAACATCGTCCCCCAGTTTACTGGTGGAATGACGAAATCGCGCATCTACGTACCAAGTGTCATCGAGCGAGAAGGGCGTATACGCGATCTAGAGCGAGGGCCGTCTCCAGTGAACTGCAAGAAGACTAAAGGGTGGCTCGAAAGGAACTAAAAACAGCCATACTAAAGAGCAAACGGAAGTGTTTCGCCGAGCTGTGTGATGAAGCTGACGAAAATCCTTGGAGCAAAGCCTACCAAATAGTCATGAAAAAATTGAAAAGGTGCCAGCCACAGATTTCCACCTGCCCAGAGTTCTTACACAACATCGTGGTCGGACTATTTCCTCATCAACAAGAGAACGCATTCTCGGATGATCCAATAGTAGAGGCACCAACAATCCGAGAGGTAACCAAAGAAGAAATAATCGAGATTTGCAATAAAATTGGAGATAAAAAAGCACCTGGACCAGATGGTATCCCAAATATAGCACTCAAGACAGCTATAAAAGTAAGCCCAGAAATGTTTATTAACATTTACAACTCGTGCCTGAAGGAAGGAGTCTTCCCGGATCAGTGGAAACGGCAAAACCTAGTACTTCTTCCCAAAGGTAAGAAACCACCAAATGAACCATCATCATACCGCCCACTCTGTATGTTAGATACGGCTGGCAAAATATTGGAGCGAATCATCTGTAACAGGGTAGAGGCAGCAATTCAAGAATCTGGAGGTCTTTCAGAACACCAATACGGTTTTCGAAAAGCGCGCTCAACAACAGATGCAATCAATGTGGTAGTTAAAACGGCACAAGAGGCTATACAGGGAAGAAGATGGAGAGGCGGTTCCAAAAAGTACTGCTTGGTTATAACTCTTGACGTAAAAAACGCCTTCAATACGGCAAATTGGAGTCACATCTTACAAGCGCTCAGAAGGATGAGAGTTCCACAATACCTCATAGACGTTATTGTTGACTACTTCAGGTGCAGAATCTTGGTATACAATACAGACCGCGGCCCCAAGGAATATAAGATCACAGGCGGAGTACCACAGGGCTCAGTCCTTGGCCCTTTGCTATGGAATATTATGTATGACGGTATACTGCGTCTTCCTATACCCGCAGAAACAAAAATAGTGGGATTTGCTGATGATATCGCCATTATTGTCACTGCTAAACTGTTGGAGGAGGTGGAACAGATAAGCAATGCGACAATAAGGATAATACGAAAATGGCTCACCTCAGTTGGTCTAACACTGGCGGAGCATAAAACTAAAGCAGTCCTGATAAGTAGTAGAAAGAAGGTAGAAACTCTCACCATTATCGTCGGCGGCCATGAAATAACATCTGAACCGTATATAAAATACCTAGGTGTCATGATAGATACGAGACTTTCATTTAGAGATCACCTTAAGTATGTAGGCCGAAAAGGTGCTATAGCAAGTGCTGCACTCGCGCGTATCATGCCCAACATAGGAGGACCAAGACATAGCCGTAGGTTACTGCTGGCTAGAGTGGTTACGTCTATAATCCTATACGCCGCACCAATTTGGGCCGGGGCCATGGCAATTAAAACATACAGATCACATATCACATCTGTGTATCGAATATGTGCATTGAGAGCTAGCTGCGCATTTCGCACTACTTCTAGCGATGCAGCTTGCGTGGTAGCGAGAATGCTCCCAATAGATATCCTGGCAGTAGAACAGCAACGTCAGTACTGCGCAAGAAGAGAAAGAAACGAGGCCAGCGAAAACCGGATCTATAGAGCAGAAAGCCTAAGAGAATGGCAAGAACGCTGGAATGTTTCTGAGAAAGGCAGGTGGACCCATAGGCTCATACACCAAATCCAGCCATGGTTCGACAGGCAACATGGAGAACTTGAGTTCTACTTAACGCAGCTCCTAACGGGCCATGGATGCTTTCGTTCGCACTTACATAAGTATAAACACGACAATAGCCCTTACTGTCCGCATTGCGCTGACTGCGTAGAAAACGCAGAACACATATTTTTTGAATGCCCAAGATTCCTCGACATAAGGAATGCACTAAGGAGTGAACTCGGCCATCCACTGACGCCAGAAAACATCGTTGGCGAAATGCTCAAAAGCCAGGAGGCATGGGACGCAGTCGCTGGGAGCACAATGCGCATAATGAAGATTCTAAGAACCCTAGAAAGAGAAAGGAAAGAATCAGACCGGCGAAATACAATCAATGCTGAGCAAGATAATGCAAACATGCACTAGTCGAATACATCAGACTAAAACCCCCCCCGCGATGAAATGCTTGACGGCAGTACCGCGGGGAATGGGGCGGTCGTGGGAGGGGGGTTTAGTGGGTAAGAGTCCCACACTGTTACTGAAGACGTACTGAGTTTCGTCTTTTGAAGGTTACCCCTCCCAATCAAAAAAAAAAAAAAAAAACTACAGAAGCGTAAACTACTTGTTAAGGCAACTTAGTCGTAGTCATCACAAAAATGAAAAAATGAAAGGGACGAATTTCCTACTACTATGAGTACGCGCAGCCGATTCTCATAGCGCCTCTCTGAGGGGTGAGGTTTAGCCCGTAGGCATATACTGACTAGCACTGATGGCATTGTCAGATATATGAATCGGGCATAACCAATGGTACGGATCATTGGTATCTTTTGAAGATTCCTGTACCTCCAGGCGCAACCAAAAAAGAAAAAAAAATCCACTACAAGAAGTCATATTAGAGGAGACAGAACTCCGCCTTGGGGGGTTCCTCTACAGACTCTTCTCCGAATGGTTGCATCTCCTAGCGTTGAATATATGATTCTCGATTAAAGCATCTGCGTAATCCGGTTGCAGAGACTAGTGTTAAGTTGAGTGGCGCATCTCACTCTTGTCTTTTGTCCCTCTAACATGTCCATGATCATCTGTACATAAGTTTCTGGGACCCCTCGATAGCCTTATTACTTTTCAAAGTCGACCATCAGATACCCGCTCAACGATCTCCATCGTGTGTGACATCATCAGGGTATCTCGTCTGGCCCAACCGCTATTCGTTTTTTGTGAGTATTTGACCGCTTCACTGACTTCTTCGACTTTGCTATCGGGTATTTCTTCACAGTTAGAGGTTGCTCTTGGGGAGTATAGCCGGGGAAACTGTTCATTCAAAAGTCCTTCACAATACTGTCGCAACATATGTAGAATTTCGTCGTCATCCACAATAAGCTGGCCCTGAGCATTGTTATTGAACTTTGGTGAACGAATCTCCTGAGCATTCCTCCTTTAGGTGACTATTTTGAAGACGAGTGCGGCCTTGTTCATATTATGTCGTCGCAGCTCCTGGATAGCCTAGTTTGTATCAGCAACTGCGAAAAATATTTCCTCCAGTTCCCGATATAGGCCTTGCGTACTCTCTGCAACACCTTAAGCTTCAGCAAATTCTTGTCAGTAACCTTCCCAACCAGAGCTGAGTGGAAAGCTCTCAGGTCCGAAACACTACAAATGCCATCCAAAATTGGCATCTTTCGCGAAAACATAAATGTCTGAAAACCATCTAAAAGCTTCCAAATCAAAGCCATAAAAAGTCTGCATATGCCCTCACTTCTCGCAGCCGTTCGTGTTGTAGGTATATTATACTGGTCATACGAATGGAAAGGACATTGCAGTTTTATGTCGTATTTGAAAGACGTTATTACAGATTTAAACTTTCGGATGTCCGTTGGACGTTCACGAAACGTCGGGCTTTTTTACTACACACAGATGAGGAGAATTGATAACTTTGTATTCTCGCTATGTGTTATGGTATCGATAGCGTCCCTTACGCCTAAATGCTATCTATATGACAAACGTTACTGCAATCAAATATTCTTGGAAACCCCCTGAACAATCAAGTATAAATTCAATTTATCCGCACGGATCAAACACTCATTGTCCCGAGTTAAATAAACCTTGATAGCTATTGATATCTTTTAAGATACAAATAGAGATTTGCTTCAAAGCTAATACCTCCATTAACCCTTACCACCAATCTGTCGTATGTGACGTGCAGAATTCTCCCTTCAATACCCAGGATGATTTATGTGCTCATCACAGAATCGGTCTGCCTTCCATTTGTTTCGAAAAAAGCTTTCACGATAGTTTGTTGTGTTTTAAAAATAACCCATTGCCGGTTGTATCCTTTTGCCGCTCTATAGATAGACATTACAACAAATCGTCTACTTTTTTTCCCGTAGATAGATAGAAAGGGGCATGGCCAATGTACGTCCGTCGAATAGTTTCATTAATGATTTTTTGACACGCGATTTCTTATGACAGCGATGACGGTCGTAGTCGTCGGTCATTGTCTTGTGGTTTTATGTATCTTTTGCGATAGTAGTACGAGTACTACTACAACTAGGTACTACGCGTTTAATGTGTTCCTTGTTTTTTTTTTACCGGCTAGCCGGCAAAATAGACATACAAATGAAGAGGCGTTTAACTTGCGTACATACTGGCAACGAATTCGTTCATTCTAATTGAATTATAGTTGTCGGTCACCGATTCAACAAAGTATGCAGAGTCTACAGTAGATCTAGAGAGTTATGGAAATATCTGCAATATAGACTCTTGCCTAAGTCTGCCTCAACAAGTCCTTGTTATCTGTAGCAATCACCGTAGTGGAGGTCTTAGTTTTTCATCATCTTTTTGGCGGGCTCATCCCATCGCACTTCCTGGATGGCGATTATTTTTGCTTTAAAGCAGTCTAGAGCCTCTGCTGATTGTTTGGCTGAACGTCGTCTGTTAAGGGTCTCAACGTTCGACGCACAGATCCGAAGGTCGCTGTCCATGTCATTGTTCCGGAACCATTATTTCTTATCTTGTAGGGTAGTTACCCCGACGACGGCACAGCCCCCAACTTGGAGCATCAGTTTCTATTGTTATACCCCTAGGACGAGGGGCTGTGTATATCGATGCCAGTTGTCCACTACGGAATTATGAGCGCTGTCGTTGGCCCATTAAGGGGCTCCTCCGCTACCATCTCTATGCCAAGATCCTGACTAACTTGAAAATTCCTTACTGACCTGTAATCCGAATAGGTCAAAGCAGCTCTCGCAAGATGTTTACAAAGTTCAACCTAACTGGAATTGTAGAAGCCACCCTTGACACCAATTAGGGAATTTGTCCGCTGCCGTCTGGGAGAAGAAGAAGTGCTCCAGTGAGAAAGCACTATTCCCCCTCTTTAGCCTACTGAGCCCAAGATCTGCCAAAGAGGTTGGTTACTCAATCTCCGGTCAAGGCACTAAGCACCCAGAGGTCACGAACGAGGAGCGTTATGGAAACGCCTGTAAGGTAAATAGTTGCAGCAGGTATATTAATGAAGAAGGCGAGGCTTAGTTTAGTTTCGCGCTGACTATAGGGATGCTTCTACACGTAAATCCAACAACTTTGCAGGAAAGTACGATATGATACTATGTTTGGGGCCAAAGTGCACTGCGACCTGTAAGATCTATTGTGCTGGCCCAATGGTTAAGCAGAAGCAAAATTGAGACATTCAATAAACTTTAGTTTTTGCTGGACCCATCGAGACCCGCGTTAGATGGAGTTACCGTTTCTTTGCGGCCCCTAGGCATGTGTTCTGCTGTTTCACTTTGTTCACCGCAGAGTCTGCACATGACTGTATCTGATAGGTTTATTTTATTCAGATGGTACCTGAGTGGACAATGTTCGTTAGAGTTCACAAATTCTCTTTGTTGAGTTCAAGTAGCTTGCTTGCTCTGTTTCTGTTGGGGTTTATAAACTTTTTCGCTTGTTCTTAGGTAAGAAATCATCTTGCTATCTACTTACTGACGTTTTGACAGGCAACTTCGCTTGGGTGCTATGGACATGATGGTTGGTCTAGGTAAACTAACAACTGAGGTGCCAGTATAGAATGAAAACCTACCTTTCAGATGAACCGTGGGGTTGGTTGTTTGGGTTGGGTTGGGTGGCTGTTCCCGCTCAGCAGGGACACACTTAGATCAAACGAAGGTCCATTGTGATACCACTATGGAGAAAAACTGTACTACTAGCGCCGGTAACCTACATGGAGAATTCCCAAGAGAATGGGACGCAGGAGGCAGGGCAACTGGTTTCGTTGTGAATCCATGCCGAAAAAGTATTATTGGCCGTTAGGCATTAAACCAGCTAGACCCAGCTAAGAAGCTTTTTTTTTGATTAAGTCGAGTCTACCTAGATCTTCGAAGAAGTACCTGCTATATATTTTACTAGGGTTTTCCTTCTCAAAGGTGGGCAAAATCGCATCATCACCTCCCCGCGGTGCCCGCTGGATAGCTATCTGATAGTGAACTAACGATGAGCGTATGCTGAGTCTGACGATATATGTGCAGCTGAACACTCAGACCTGCGTAAGCACATCTGGGTGAACTTCAGCGCGCATATGTCTAACCGGACGAGGCATCTCTTGTTGACCTGATCGGCTGAAATATGCGTCTCAGAAGTCTAGCAAGAGCTCCTCAGAAGGAGGACGTGCGGCGGATGAGTTCCCTCGATGGAATCAACGGTGACGTCTACAGACCAGCGGATACCTTACCGGAGCTACTTCGACATATTTGGAGCTGAGGTCTGTAAGGATTTTCAATACTACGTCAGGGTATTGGAAAAGAGATGGTGGCGGATGAACCCTTAATGGGCCAACGGCAGCGCTCATATCCCCGAAGTGGGTTACTGACATCGATGTATCCGGCCCCTCGTCCTAGGGGTTGCTAAAAAAGGATCTGGTCCTCCAGGTCGGGGGTTGTGCCGTCGGGTTAACTTCCGTACCACGTAAAAAAATTTCCACCAGCCTCGGATACGGTTGATTCTACTGTTGACGACCCATGCAAACGTAAAAAGGACAACGATCTTCGTGTCTGCACGTGGAATGTTAGGTCCCTCTACAAACCACGTGCAGCCGAACAACTTGCGGATGCCCTAGAGTGTCTCAAAGGAGACATTACCGCCATCCAAGAAGTGCGATGGGATGGGCCGGGCAAAAGGAGTATGAAAAACTGCGACATCTACTACGGCAATTGCTACAGACAACAAGGACAGCGTCTATTCGGGTGTGGATTTATCATTGGAGAAAGACTTAGGCAAGAAGTCTTGAGTTTCCGGCATGTGAACGAGCGCCTTATGACTATCCGTATCAAGGCTAAATTTGCCAACATAAGCCTAATATGCGTTCATGCCCCTCACGAGGAGAAGGACGACGCGTCAAAGGATGACTTCTACCAGCTCTTGGACAAGACGTATGAGCAATGCCCTAGCCACGACGTTAAAATCATCCTAGGCGACTTTAACGCAAAGCTAGGAATAGAGGAGGTCTTTAGTAGCGTGGTCGGAAAGCTCAGCCTGCACGACATTACATCCGGCAACGGACTCAGGCTATTCGACTTTGCGGCGGGGCGAAACTTTGTCGTAGCTAGTACGCGGTTCCCACGTCTCGATATTCACAAAGGAACATGGCTCTCCTTTGATCGAAAAACTGTCAACCAAATCGATCACATTGCGATCGACGCAAGGCACTCTTCCACTATTTTGGGTGTCCGGACTTTCCGAGGAGCCAACGTGGTCTCGGATCACTACCTAGTTGTAGCCAAGGTACGCATGCGGATATCCAGAACGGAGCGAAACCAACGAAATACTGTGAGGAAATTTGACGTCGGCCAGCTACAATCGCAAGAGACCGCCAGAGCCTTTGTCGATCGAGTTTCTCTTAATCTTAATCTAAGTCCTATGCCCCCAGCAGCAAATGCGGAAGACCAGTGGCAGCGTTGCCAACAAGCCATCAGAGATGCCGCCTCTGATGTACTGGGTTTCTCTAGGCCACCACAACGAAACCACTGGTTTGATGAGGAATGCTGGCAAGCACATGCAGCTAAACAAGAGGCGTACAAAGCGGCGCTGCATAGAAGGACTAGAGCTGCTTATGAGCTTTACGTGAGCAGAAGAAAAGAGGAACATCGACTTCTCAGAAAGATGAAAAAGGAGCATGAGAAGCGCTCGATCGAAGAAATTGAGAGACTTTATTGCAGGAATGATGTTCGAAAATTTTACCAAAAGGTTAAAAGAACATGCCAGAACACCAGAACGGAAGCCTGCAGGGACGAAAATGGCAATATAGTAGTAGAATCGCAGTCGGTGCTAAGGATATGGAAGTAACACTTCTGCAGACTGTTAAACGGCGATGATGACCAATATTCCGCTGTCAGGCAGAATGAGCCTTTCAACAGTGACGATGGCAGTCAAGATTCTCGTCAACCCGATCAGAATGAAGTGAGGATAGCGATATCTAAACTCAAATCCAACAAAGCTGCTGGAGCCGACGGCCTTACCGCTGAACTTTTCAAGGCAGGAGGCGATGAGTTGGTAAGGAGCATGCACCAGCTCATCTGTAAAGTCTGGTCGGATGAAAGTATGCCCGATGAATGGAACCTCAGCATCATTTGCCCGATCCTGAAGAAAGGAGACCCTCTAAACTGCGCCAATTACAGAGGTATAAGTCTCCTAAATATCGCATATAAGATCCTGTCTGTCGTACTATGTGAACGCCTAGAACCGATCGTCAACAACCTAATAGGTCCTTATCAGTGCGGTTTCAGGCCGGGAAAGTCCACCATTGACCAAATACTCACACTACGGCAGATCTTGGAAAAAATCCATGAATATAAAATCGACACGCACCACCTCTTCATCGATTTCAAAATTGCCTATGATAGCGTGTATAGAGACGAGTTATACAGAGCCATGTCTAGTCTTGGTATCCCTGCCAAGCTCGTCCGTTTGTGCAGAATGACGATGGAGAACTCTCGCTGCTCCATTAAAGTCGGTAAGAACATTTCGATGTCAGGAAAGGTCTTAGACAAGGTGACGCGCTATCATGCGATCTCTTTAACATAGTACTTGAGAGAATTGTACGAAACTCACAAGCCAACACCGGAGGTACAATCTTCTTCAAGTCTGTACAACTACTCGCTTATGCCGATGACATTGACATAATCGGAAGAACTCAGCGGGCCGTCAATGGGGCATTTACGAGTATTGAGATCGAGGCAGCAAAGATGGGTCTAGCGGTCAATGAAAGCAAAACAAAATATATGCTGTCTACTAAAAAAGACACCCAACATCGGCGTCTTGGACAGAACGCCACAATAGACAGATACAATTTTGAGGTAGTAAAGGATTTTGTCTACCTAGGCTCTATGGTGAACTCCGCAAATGACATCAGTGGAGAGATCACACGGAGAATTACTCCTGCCAATCATTGTTTCTATAGGTTAAAACGGCAATTGAGTAGCAAAGCCCTATCTCGAACTACTAAGGTAACTCTTTATAAGACATTAATCATCCCAGTCCTGCTGTATGGCGCAGAGGCATGGGCTTTGACAAAACCGGATGAGGATGCCCTTGGTTATTTTGAGAGAAAAGTTCTTCGAGCGATCTTTGGTCCCGTCTGCATAGACGGTGAGTGGAGGAGAAGGTACAATGCCGAACTATACGGCCTGTACAAGGACATCGACTTAACCAGAAGAGTTCACATACAGCGACTAAGATGGCTGGGTCATTTAGAGCGGATGGAGCCCAACGTTCCCGCTAAGAAAGTTTTCGAATCCACCCCGGATGGACGACCTCGCGGTAGGTGGCGCAAACAAGTGGAGGGGGACCTCAACCAACTTGGCGTGCGCAACTGGAGGCAGCTGGCTCGTAACCGTGCTGGCTGGAGAAGTTTGTTGGTTGAGGCCCAGGTCCATCCCGGACTGTAGCGCCATCTAAGTAAGTAAGGAATACCACTAGTTGGAGATTTCGATAAGATTTTCCTAATCCGAGACGAATCAGTAGTTCTCTCTATTTTTCACAAAAAAGAAGACACAACCTCTAACTTAAATTTCCTAAGACTGCTCTTATAGAGAGCCCTAGAAGAAAGAGATTTTGCATCACTATCCATGCATCATAGGGCGCCGCAGCAGAGTGGTTAGTGTGTCGGACCACTGCGCGTGAGGTTCCATGTTCGAAGCCCAGAAAACATCAACAAGTTTTTTCACGGTCCCACCTCTCGCGAATGTCTGGCAAACAGCCAAACGTATTGTTGTCACGAGAAAGCTTCTCAAAACCAAAATGCTCTTCGGATACGGCACTACCTATAAACTGTAGGTCCCTTCCATTCGTGTGAAAAAATATAACGCAAGCAGCACGAGTAGTTGCGATAAGCTAGGCCAAGGCACTTGAAGAACTGTTGCCCTAAATATGTATTTATTTATTTTTTATCCATGCATTATAAATATTAACAAGTACTGAGACTTTGAAAATTGCATCTTTAAAGTTAAACACCAAACACCTTGAGCTAAAAGAAATTTTGTGCAATCAGTTTCCAAGCAATGTATTCATAGTAATTATGGAAACGTATAACAATCACCTTCTTACGTACCATTTGAAAGTGGGGATCAGTCAGTTCGAATGTCAGCTCCTCATCATTCTGCAGCTTCGGTCCATTATCATTTCTATCCAGAACGGTCACATTGATTCGTTTGACTAGCTCTGCGGGCTCCTTATTTGGTGCTGACTTAACCAAACACTTGACATCCGCAAATACTCCATTGGTCGGCACACTCAATGCCTCATGATCCACTGGCTTCTTCGTATACAACGTTCCATCCTTTACCGTTAAATATTCCGATTCCACTACCTTATATGTCACATCAAACTCCGAGCACAAATAGTTTATGCCATTCGGTCGTAGCTCACCAATACGCATCGGCCGAAACTTCACATCCGGCCTGTCCTCCACCACCGTATAGTGTGCTCCACTCCAGTAGCACAGATTCTCCAAATGTCCACAGAACTCGGTCGCATTGACGGTTGGCACAATTTCCACAGACATGTGTGGCATTTTAACCGATCTAACTCGGGCACTCATCGCCGAAACAATATATCGTGAGCTATGCCCCAAGCTTTGAAACGCCGCATTGGTAAGGAATACCTCACCCGTACGACTGTTTATTTGCAGATACTCATCGGCACTCTTCTCCAGGCTGTAAGTGTAGTTTGCCGCAGGATTATTGTTCGCCAGCGAGACCACTTGGAATTTTCCAAATGGAATTTTCGTGAATATACTGAGAGCCTTCTCGTTTGTGGGTATTGTTAGGCGTACCGATGACAGCGGGAAGAATACATCGTACCCTGGAAATAGAAAGAAAAAAGATAATGATGAGTCTGTAAGTATTATACAAAAGGACATGATTTTCCCATTTTCGGTTGTCAGGGATCGGGGAGAAGGGAATGCCCTCTCAAGTGCACTCAAACGATTCAAACTGGGAATGCAAACGAACTGGGAGTATACAATTAACCCAATTACGGTTATCGGAACGTTTATTGTGTGTTTCCGGGTATCTGGGACTCGTCTGGGGGAATAACCTCCAAATTAGACAGATTCACCGGAGCGGAAGTCTCAATTTGTATGACAACAGCAAAAAAAGGGCCAGTGGGGCGCAGTTCACAAATTGATTTTCGTCCTTCGCTGATTTGCCACTAATTGACACGTGATGGACGCGAATTTGTTTGACCACCGCGGGGGTGGCTTGCGATTGCAAATTGATCACAGCCATCAGTGTGTCCACACAGCGTTGACATGGTCTTGCTACGGATATCCCTTTTTTTTTTAGTGCGCCCCAAGAGGAGGAGACATGGAAATAGAATACAAATGATTTGCCTTTGGCCTAAAGAGGAATTTTCTATGAATGACGTTAATGGTGGTCGTGGAGCCTTTTTTTTTTATGGGCATGCGATACATCAAATTATTTTGGGCGTTGTAAATGAGATGCTCATTTCGGACATCGTTAATCATTAATATTAGAACGGAGAACAATGGACTTTCGGATGTAAATAGCAAGGAATTCACTGATTATGGGTTGGTTCTCAAGTAATTTTAACTTTGGCCATCTTATTTCCTTTTTAAGGACGCGGAAGTGCGAAGTTTGTGAAGCTGACTAAAGAGGAAAATAGTTTGAAGGAGAATCACGATGTTGGAGAATAAAAAAGCAATGATGACGGACCTGGGTTGCAATATTGAAATTCCGTAGATTTCTGGAATATTGTGGCAAGGAACTTGTTCTATATTCACAAAGAACTTCCTTGTAGTGGCCATTAAGCAATAGAGTACAAATGCGACGACATCGGCATTTCATTGGCCTCAGTAACCGAGTGATCCAAAATCGGCTAGCCTGCCGATATTTTCTGAGGTCAAATAGGCGAACCCCAAAGGCGGATCAGTAGAAATGCGGTGAAGTGGGCGGGTTGTGATCCCTTGTTTTCGGATCATAACCTCGCTGATAAAAGGAAGAAGAAGAAGGAAGAAGTACAAATATTGATTCGAATAAATAGATGCTAGCGGGCCACCTAAGAGATACTTGGCGCAGATGGAATCTAGAACTTTGGGTATGTGTTTGAGGGAGTTGAAGCGCGTTGCGGAACTCCGAACACGATGGCGCACAGGCGTAGTTGATACCCCATCGCCAACAGCAACACTTTGACATTCACAAGTTGATGCTACTCCCCTATTGCCATTTGCAACATTTTTCCAATTTGCGCTAATAAAAAGTTGGTCACAGCTTAGACACCTCAAGCAAGTCGCAAAAAAATGTCTGAACACACTAGGTCTGTGGTGAAAGACTCCAAGTTGATCCTCAACCGTATATTTATCGGAACCATCCGCATAAGCACACGGGATGACCCCAAAAGCATCTGCATTCCGTATGAGAAAGTACTGGACCCACTTGTCCAGTTCAAATCCGAAGACATCGGCAGCAAAGTCTCCAAGCAAGTCTTTGTTCAAGGAAAACCAAATATACGTCTGAAATGCCAGTCATAAAAGCGCGCTAACTCTAATGGCAATGTCAGTAACTCTGTTGGTAGTGCTATATCACAGCAGGTCCTTCTCAGAGCTTCAACAACCCAGCCAGCAATAATCCGGGACTATAATGATTGCGAGATTATTGTCGTGGACAGACAGAACACCACTTAAAACTGCAGGTGAAAGTGTTTTTCTCCAACGAAGAGGTCTCATTTAGAAAAGTCCTAGCCAACATATCCTCTCAAAGTCGCATGTATGCCATCGTTGCTACCCCGCAGAACAATGAGTGCGGTAAAATTCCTTTACGAAGTACCAGCCCAGTATCGCAATATGCCTGTAGAAGACGCCATCAATCTAATTGCAGATTACTTCTGCTCATAAATGGGCCACGCCCAACTTTATTTTCAAAGAACCGTTTAAGTTATTCCACCGCTAAAAAAGCGGCATCTGGAAGCAATACAAACACTTTTCAACTTGCCTACTGATAATCTACACTTCACTGTACTGCAGTATGACTGTATCATAAAGTATATCCAAGAACGACGGGAAGTACTATTAAAAGTCGAACGGCGCGTCGCTGCAAATGAAGCTGGCAGCCAGCCAGACCCCGTAATTGAACTGCAGAAGAAGATTTTGAATATTTTGAATAAGCCGTCGTTTGCAGAGATGCACTACGTATTGATCTACCCCAATTTCTAGTCTGTTAAGGAGAACCATTGAGCGATGGATCTGTTTAAACTGCAAGTCTCTGCGCTTAATCGAAGAGACCGAAACCCATGTCATCATCTTCTTCCTCTTCGGACTTCTCCTTAACGGCCTCCTTGGCGGAGGCTACTGGAACAGCTATGGCAGCAACTGGAGCTGCAGAAAACTTGCTGCGATCCTTAATGAACTCAACCTCGGTGGTAGCAGCCATGGCCAACAGGTTCCTGAAACCATTGGTCACACTATCGGGCACGGAGGCGATTGTTGGGTATCCAACTTGCAAACATACTGAGAATAATTCTCCTCCATAAGGCACTCTAAATAAACTCCCTGATGACAGTATCGAACACCTTCTCAAAATCGATGAACAGTAGGTGAAGTGGCGATCGATATTCAACGCACTGCTCGATGACGATCCGCAGGGTGTTGATGTGGTCGACATACGAGTGCAAGGTGATAAGTTCTCGGCCTGACAATGAAAGACTACGATTTTGAGTTAAAAAATGATTTTATTTTTCTACATAATCTCCCTTGGCTTCAACACACTTAGTCCAACGTTTCTCCAACATCAGTATTCCGTCTCGGAAGTGAGAGTCTGGAAGGCTGTGAAAATATTCATCTACGGCCCTCTCAACTTCTGCATTGGATGCGAAGCGCTTCCCAGAAACAAATTTCTTCAAGTTTGGGAACAGATGGAAGTCTGAGGGTGCCAAATCAGGTGAAAAGGGGGGATGGCCTAGCAAATCGTACCCCAAATCCCGCAGTTTTCCCATCGCCAACGCACACTTGTGTACAGGTGCATTGTCCTGGTGAGAGATGATTTTTTTCTTCTTCAAGCCGGGCCTTTTCTCGCCAATTTTGGCATCCAGCTGGTCAAGAAGGTTGGAGTAATATTCGCCTGTAATTGTTCTGCCTTTCTCAAGGTAATCAATTAACAGAATCCCTTTCGCATCCCAAAACACACTGGCCATGATCTTTCCGGCAGATGCGATCGACTTCGCTTTCTTTGGCGCTGAACCACCGGCTTCCACCCACTGCTTCGACTGCTGTTTCCTTTCTGGCGTGTAGTGGTGGACCCATGTCTCATCCATGGTGACAAATCGCCGCACAAAATCGGTCGGATCTCTATTAAATCGGTCCAAAGATTGCCGCGAAAATCGTTTGCGCATTTGCTTTTGATCGGTATTCAGCAAATGCGGCACCCATCTTGCGCAGAGCTTTCGCATCCCTAAGTTTTTGTGCAAGATGTTTCGCACCCTCTCTTCCGATATACACACAGCCTCAGCTATCTCACTCACCTTTTGGCCGTCCTACACGTGTTTCATCTTCGAGGGACGTGCGACCACGTTTAAATTCAGCTGCCCACTTTTTAACGGTTGACATGGAAGGAGCAGAGTCCCCGTAAACTTTTGTCAACTTTGGATGAATTTCCTTAGGGGTTAACCCATCCACAACGAATAATTTTATGACCGCACGATACTCAAGTTTATCCTAACGAAAAACACGCAAGACGTCTACTGAAAAAATTCGTGTAAACAAACTACTTGAGAGAACAAGTTGAAACTTGTCATACGAACTAACGAGAAGTGCACCCAGGCAGGAAACATAATTTTTTTGCTGATTGGAACGCTATCTCTGCGTCAGGCCGATAACTTTTCACCTTGCCCTCGTATGAGGATCCAGAGGGGAAAGTTGCTTGTGTGTCTTCGAGATATTGCTTGATTTGCTCCAGGATGATTCTAGCTATTATTTTAGCTACAGCAGGCAGCACGCAGGTACCTCTCCCGGTTTCACATTGCACTAAATTTCTTTTCTTGGGAAGCTTGACTATCATTCCCTTCTTTCAATCGTTAGGATAGCTGTCAGCTTCCCAAGCTCTCTCTGTAAATGGAAGCAGTAGCTGATGTCGTTGGTGCGGCTCGTAAGAGCTCCGCGGGAATACCAGCAACTCTTACCACCTTGTTGCTTTTCAGTACTTTGATCGTGGCAATGATCTCATCCTTACTGAGGATTATGGTGCATATTCGAGCACCTCGGTCTGATTGGGGAGTATATCACTAGCGAATATAGGGTTCAAAATCGTAGCAAAATAAAATAAAAGAATTCTAGTTTACTCTTCAAGCTTCAATGCGAGCTTTTAGCCGTTTTTGTTCGTCGATTCGTCTGCAGATATCCTCGGAAAGCCACGCCTTATGTCTTCTCTGCGATCGACTGACAATTCTTTCAGCACCAGATGCAAGAAAATTTTCCACAGCACACCAATAGTTTTGGATAGTTGCCAGCAGTGAGTTACTGATTGCTTCACACCTTGCGAAAGGTGGTCCCTTAACTGCTGGTGCACCGAGGTATCACTAAATCTGTTGATGTTGAACTTGGGCGTTCTTGTGCTGTCGTGGGATCTTCGAACTGCAGCCGTGCGTATTTTTTTTTTTTTTCTTTTTTTTTTATAATTTGCGCGTGCCAAAGGGAGTATTAATACCCTTATACTGGTTCTCAGGGCACGGGCGGTTGGGAAAAGGGGGCAAAGAGACAGAGGAGATGCCGGTTTGCGTTGGCTTTAAATGTTTGTAGGTTGTAATGATGGGGAAATACAGAGGCTGGTAGATCGTTCCACAAACGTGTTGTTCGGCTTATAAACAAATCCCTATATTTGACAGTACGTCCGAAGTTGGGCTTGAGGGTGAACTGATGTGCATTCGAAGCATGACGCGTATTGCGGATGAAGTTTTGAAGGAGTGGAATGCAACTGGCTATTTCGCTGGAGCATTTTTTGTAAAAGAAGCGATAAAAAAGGGAAAGACACGAGACATTTCTACGATGTTCAAGTGAGACTATTGAGTTCACAATGTCTCTATCGCCTATTAGTTGTAACGCGTGGTTCTGTACCCTATCTAGAATGTGCAGAACGGTCTTGGTTGCACCAAACCAGATGTGGGCGGATGAATGCCTTATAGATGGAGGCCAGATCAGACGAGGTAAAATATTTCTTGCACCGCTTAAGGAAAGGCGCCGTGGCGTAAGTGGTTAGTGTGTCGGATCACTACGCATGAGGTTCCAAGTTCGAATCCCAGAAAACACCAAAAAGTTTTTTCACGGTCCCACCTCTCGCGAGCGTCTGACAAACATCCGAGAGTATTATTGTCATGAAAAAGCTTCTCAAATCGCCGTTCGGAGTCGGCATTAAACTGTAGGTCCCTTCCATCCGTGTGAAAAATATAACGCACACAACATGAGTGGTTGCGAGAAGCTAGGCCCTGGCCCCTTTAAAAAGAGCTGTTGCGCCAAATATTTGTATTTGTTTGCTTAAGGAATCCTAGACATTTTGCAGCATTTTTGGCGACTTCGAATATGTGATCGTTCCATCGAAGACGGTTATTGATGCACATACCGAGAATGGCAAGTCTTTCGGATTCAGCGGTACAAGTACCATTCATGGATAATGGTTGAGGGTCTTGGTTTCGCTTGAGAGACAGAAGACAGCATTGAGTTTTGGATACATTAAATTCCACTCTATTGATTGAACCCCATTTGGTTATGCTGTCCAGGTCGGAATTAAATGTGTTTAACATACGTTGACGTTCCTCTTCTACGGCCGAAGAGCAGGGACGTGAGCAGGGAACGAATATGAAAAGCTGAGGAGAGTAGCTATCATAAGTTGGTGATTTCGTACTACCGCCACATCTACTCCTCGTTTGTTTTGGACGTCCAGGAGATTACTCCTAAAGTGGCGGCTAATGGCAAAATGGTCAAATTGATTGGATGTTGCTTGCCTGTCATTAAAAAATAAAATAAATATTTGGCGCAACAGCTCTTTAAGTGCCAGGGCCAAGCTTCTCGCAACCACTCATGTTGTGTACGTTATATTTTTTACACGAATGGAAGGGACCTACAGTTTAGTGCCGTATCCGAACGGCGATTTTGAAAATCTTTTTCGTGACAACAATACTCTCGGATGTTTGTCAGACGCTCGTGGAGGTGGGACCGCGAAAAAACTTGTTGGTGTTTTCTGGGATTCGAACTAGGAACCTCATGCGCAGTGTCATTGTCAACTCATTGGAAACTCAAACTTTGTTGCAGATCTTGTGCTCAAACAAGGCGATGGGCATTGCAGGATTCTACAAATCTTTCGGTGTTGTCATTGCGGTTATCTAGTCCGTGCTTCCCGATAACATGTTTGGGACCTTTGTTATCGTTGCATACCTTGGCACTCAAATCCCCCATCACTATGACAATGTCTCCATTTGGTGTTGCGTTGAAGACGGTGTTTAAGTGATTGTAGAAGCTCTCCTTCTCCTCCTCAGACGAGCAATCCGTTGGGATATAACACTGTATAATAGTGACGCGTCGTATACTAGTCTGGAATTTGGCCGCATTACCTAATTTAGAATCAAGGAACTAGATAACCTACACTTGCAATTTTAGCCTACAGGTATGTATAAGGGTTTCTACGTATAGTTGCCCGGGGCCCACCACTAGGAAGTAGACTAAGCAGTTCATCACGAACTTGATTGGCACAAGCCATGTTTTGAACAGTCAGTAGTTTCCCGATCAATCACAATGCAGATCGCCTAGTCGCAACTTGCAGAAAATTCTTTAATGCTCTTACGTTGAATTTCAATTATTTGTGGAATTCATCATTGGCCAGCCATCAACTTTAGACAGATTTCAAAGATCCGTCTTGTAACGTTAATACAGAAGAATACCGATACATATTCTTGTTTGAAATCCTTTTCAAATCGTTTTCGATTAGCCTGAACTCATTCATAGTTAAGACTTTAGAAGAAATCATACACAATCTTATAAGAATGACTGTGCTGGAAAGAATAGCTCCATCATAATCAACACACTTACGGGGCAGGAAGATCCACAAAAACCGTGCTCTACCAGCTGATAAGTTGGGTACAGGATGCCCTTTCAGTTCCATTTCAAATAATAATTGCTTTCCAAAACCAGCAGAACTCAATGGATACTATCTGAGAATCACAAAAATCCACGAATTAAATAAAATGCTAATTAGCTCATCATGCGTAAAACTCCAAACGGAGTCATATAAGCCTTTGGTGGTTGGTTTTTTTTTCCCCTCTTGTACAACCCATGCCCGCGTGGCAACGACACTGCGACCTGAAAGATCTATTGTATCGGAGGGCTGGAGTTAACCTAACAGACGTACTACCTCCCTTATGAAAGTGAGTATGTCTCTAGTAGTGGAGCATTTCAGTTCCACTGAAGTGAGTATCTCTTGTGGAAAATACGTTTCCTTAACCAGTGTAGTGCCGGGCATTCACAAAGGTTCGGGACCTATAAACGCAGATTCTGAGCCGGCCCTAGCAAGCTCATTTGCAGATTCGTTGCCCACAATTCCCTGGTGTCCAGGGACCCAACCCAGTATTACTCTGTTGTATTTGGGAAGATCTTGTAAAGCATCGTAGCATCATTTTGCAGTTACGGAGTCCATTTGGTTGGGCGATAATGCCCTAAGTGCTGCCTGGCTATCTGAAAATATGTGAATCCTAGCGCCCTTGATTCCTTTATGGAGATTGTGCCTGGCGCAGATCTCAATGGCATGGATTTCAGCCTGAAACACAGTGGGAGTCGTACCCATAAATACCGAAATTTTTGTGTTGGGTCCAAAGACCCCGGCTCCAACTCCAGAATTCATTTTCGATCCGTCGGTGAACCAGACGAGACTTTTGGGGTCCAGTGTTGGAACACCATTGGACCAATTTCCGCGGTTCAATATTTCGACCTCGAATAACCTTCCGAAGCAATGTTGCCTGACCATACTATCCGGTATAGTACAAAACATGTCTCTTTTAGGGATCGAGTTGAGTATTTTTAGATGCCCCACTAGGTCACCTGGTTTATACTCATAATCTAGCTGCAGCTTGATGGCATATCTAGCAGCCATCTTCCTAATGAAGGGTAAGGGTGTTAGCCCGACAATAGCTTCAAGAGCAGTCGTGGGGCAGGTGCGCATCGCACCTGTAATGCCGAGACAGGCAGTTCTTTGCAACTTCTGCAACTTGTTTGCCGTTGTTTGCTGGAGGGTTTTTGGCCACCAGACGATGGCCGCATATGTGATAATGGGTCTTACCATCATTATGTACAACCAATGTATCATTTTAGAAGAGAGACCCCAAGTTCTGCCGTATAGGCGTTTACTAGCCCAAAGTGCTCTCGTAGCACGTTCTGTGGCGGACTTGATATGTGAATTCCAGTTAAGTCGTTTGTCAAGAATTACACCAAGGTATTTGACCTCGCTGGAATAAACTATTGTGGTGCCTTTGATTGTGATGGGTTCAAGGTTGACCTGTGTCTTCCTTGTAAACGGCACCAGAACGGATTTACTAGGATTGATGGATATTGATGGTTGGTTAGTAACGGCCTCGATGAGGATGCACTTAGATCCGAAATAGGTCGATTGAACTGCCGATATGTAAAGTGGGTGGGTCACCCTCTTACTCTTGAAACAATTTACAGGTTTGGCAGGTAATGTCAAGATCATTTAGATCGTTAAAAAAGTATTCACCCAAGACAGCCATCCTGATGTTGGTGAGTGCAGGACAAGTGCATAGAAAGATGGTCTCTTCTTTCTAATGTGTGCCTAATCTTTGGGCGTATCTTCCTATAGTACACTGTCCGGTGAGGACGTTTATTATTTTAGAGAGTATTGTGTTTCAGGAGTCCGATGGATCTGGTTTTATTTAGTGTTAGCCAAAGTAGCCTAGAGATGTTACATTGGCCTAGTTTGCTGCCATCGGTGATTGGCTTCACCCACCGCATCGGCGTGGATAGGGTACTTGACATAAGACGCTCGCGCCTCGATGTCGGTGATGCTTATGCCATTTGTACCGGAGGAGACTTGTTGAGCCAACTCTTCAGCTGCACAATTCACCGGTATGTCATAGTGACCTGGTACCTAGGAAAGGGTGAGCTTGCACTGTCCAGCTATCTCGTTCAGAGAAACCGCGGCAGTCTTTCACTTTTGTCCGGTATTGAGTGCCTATAGCTCATGTTGAAGCTGTTCTCAGCGGACAACTGTTCAGTGACTTTGAGAAGATGACGATGCACCGAAAGTATTTTGGCGTGCCCCGTGTGTTGCTCTCTCCATAGCTTGGAGCTTCTTAGTCTTATCGCTAGGCTGGTAGCAAATTGGGCGCCGTGGCGTAAGTGGTTAGTGTGTCGGATCACTACGCATGAGGTTCCAAGTTCGAATCCCAGAAAACACCAAAAAGTTTTTTCACGGTCCCACCTCTTGCGAGCGTCTGACAAACATCCGCGAGTATTGTTGTCACGAAAAGGCTTCTCAAATCGCCGTTCGGACTCGGCATTAAACTGTAGCTCCTTTCCATTCGTGTGAAAAATATAACGCACACAACATGAGTGGTTGCGAGAAGCTAGGCCCTGGCACTTTAAAGAGCTGTTGCGCCGAATATTTGTATTTGTATTTTGCAGCAAATTGTGTTCGGGAGTAGGTGGGACATTTTTTTGGAAGACCGCTGTGGAAAAAGTTCTCTGTGCATCGGTAATGCTGAGACAATGCGAGTTTTTTCCAGTATAGACGGGCCACTCCGATAACATGCTGCTACCGCGTTACCCAAAGCATGTAGTCTCAATGCATCAGTTGCTGGTACAAATTCTGTTATTTGCTTTATTTGCTTTCTGTTATTTGCTTTTATTTTACTACTGCAAAATTCCATTGTTCTTTACACAATGTAATCATTTTCCAATCAACAGCAAATGAATATTTTAAACGATGTCATAACACAATAACCCTACTGTCCGTACTCTCCCATAACTAGTTGTTTGCAAATCATTTATGTGCTCAGCAATCCCAAGCCTAATTAACCTTTCAATTAGCTCATAATTCCCATATGTGTGGGCGTGTGCCTGCCAGCATTCCCTATTGCCTGCCATAAAACTCAAGGATACCGACGAAACGTACCCACTAAGTGCACGAGCGGCACATCCCCATAGACACACACTTCTACGCATATTTATCTGGATACAAAAGCCACCCCAATTGACACAATATCTCATTAAAGATTAAATCATTGCATTATGTTGTCAGCAGAGTTAAATAAGCTGCGCTTCACATAACGCAATTACTCCTAGATCCCATACACGTGCATGATTCCACGCAGCTATTGTTGCACCCAAATGTAAATGGATATCCAGAGGTGACGACAAGAGATTATGGATTTTCCAAGCAAAAATTTATAAAATTTCCTTGGATATTCTTGTGAAATACAAAATAAGAAGAACGTATCCCCTATCGTTTGCATTGTCGTCACCAGTCTTGTATAGTCATCGGTAGTCAGCATCGTGAACGATGTGATTTTTCCCCATTTTCCGACGGAAACCCACTCAGAATGTCTAAGAGTGAGTCACGTTGAAAATCGGTGATTTGAAAATTCAAGTGAAAAACATTTTCATCCTCGACACGACTACGTATTCACTATCAGTCATAGTTCTTTTGCATGCCTGGCAGACAATCAAAATATTGGGACAGAATCCCCCTGCAAGCACGGGAATATCTCATTTGTATCTAAAGTGAGATGTATCTAATTTTGTAGAATTTTTTTTTTTGTGTGGGGGTTAATATGACATAAGCAGTCGGGTAGACTCGCATGACGTGATGGGTTATGAAATGAAAATTATTCAAGAACTTGTCTGAGGAAACACTACTTTAGAGTTCTCCATGCTCGAGCAGCAAACACTTGTGCGGTAAAGGCACTTCCGGGCGACACTTTTGTGGTGTTTGGAAATCAGCTAGAAAGTGCTGGTGGCACAATCTTTATCGGAAAGACATTCCAAAGTGTTTACTCCTTTTTTGTTGGTTAGATAAACAAGCGGAGTGACAAGAGGCTGATAAGGGCAAAACAACTTTTATAGTTTTTGGGAGTCCTTCGGGAATATTGAAATGTGTTCAGATACTTGTAGCAATGTGTCTGTTCTTTATAGCGAGGGGGAAAAGAAGTGAAACTTCATAAGTTTTGGTGTCAAGTATAATTGCCTATGGGATTTAAGTCATAAAAATGTGATGGAATATTAGGCATGAGATACTTTTACCAATAGCACGTCAACGTTATCCAGTCTTGAGAGTTGGTCTCATTTCGTTAATGGCCTGACGGGGTTAAGAGTGAAAATGATCAAAGAGAGCAGAAGTAAAAAAAATCGCGAGTGTGATATAGTGCCCTTATAATAACAAATGTCCCAATGACCCAAGCTATAGAGTGTCCGTGGTAGCGAATTTCAACCAAACTCATTGATGCCCGTGATATAAGTATCAATAGGAGATAAGTTCAGCAAGGTATCTAGAGCCGAGCCAGGCGTACTCGGAAAAGCTCCCGTGCAGCCGAGACAAGCCGTTCATTGGAGTTTAGCGCAAAAGGCAACCACATATTTACGCCAGAGCCCCTTCCACTAAACAACCGACGCATATGCGAGGAATGGTCTTATCATAGCCGTATAGATCCTGAGAACCTAATTCGGCGATAAGCCCCATGTCTTGCCAAAAGCACGCTTCACTGCCAAAAAATTGAGAGCCTTGGATGTTTTCAACTCGATGTGGTTATACCATTCAATTTTTTTTTTATGTAGAATCAATCCTAGGCTTCATTGAAAATGCGGATAGTGACGTCTTTTAGCACTGACCGGTTCTTCTCGTCAAGATAACAACCTCATCTTTAAGAGGATTTACCGTAAGCCCACTCCTAGTGCACCATTCATTGATCATGTCAAGCGCCGCCTGCGTGTTAGCACCGACAGTCGTCAAGCATGGTCCGACAGAAAGTACAGCAACATCATCCGCATACGCATGAGCGTAGATGTTAGAACTAAGTATTTAGAGTGTTTAGTCGTGCACTATAGCTGTGGAGACAGAACGCCACCTTGCGGACAACCCCTGTTTACCCCTGTCAGAACATAACAGTCACAATCTGTATCCACTACCAAAGCTTATTCGTTAACATTGCTTAATCCACAACTCTAATGTTACATCTACCCCATATTGTCTGGCCGAGTCGCACATGCAGTCAAACGTCGGATTGTCAAAAGCACCCTCAATGTCGATGAAAATGCCCATCGCGTATTCTTTCTTATCAAGTGCGCATTCAATTCTGCCAGTAAATTTTGAAGTGCACTCTCACAGGATTTCCCACGCTGAAAAAACATGCTGCATCTCCGATATTGGATGTAGCTTCAAAGCAACTTTGCACACGTAAAATTCCACCAGTCTCTCCATACTTTTCAGTAAGAAGGAGGTCAGATGTATGGGTCTAAAACTCTTGGGGAGCGAATAGACATGCTTACCAATTTTCGGTGTGAAAGCTACTCTGACTGTTCGCCAAGGTGTAGGAATATATGCCAGCGCCAAGTCAGAGGTGAAAATTCTTTTCAGAGTTGGCAGCAGCTGATCTTTACCCTGTTGCAACATAGCTGGATCCATCACTTGATTATCAACCTTGTCGTGGTGTGATGGCTTATACTAGAGCTCAAGACGCTTGGAATCGACATCGGGGCCGTATCACGTCCCAAGCGGTATCGCCGCAACGATGAGCGATTCACTTGAAGAGGCTCGAAGTAAAACTAAAAGATAATCATCCTACCTAGTCTCTCCTATCCTTCTTCCCCCTGGGCTGGATCAAGGTGTCAACCGTACCGTGCCGAGGATCAGCCTGGCTGAGGGCCCAGGACAACCAAAAATAGCTCAGTCGCGAACGGTGTATCCAGAGACAGCAGGCACGCTCTGGCATCAACCGCCTTATCTGCATAATGCGGGGCTCTGTGCAGACTGACCACCCTTTCCCTAGCTACTCGTGGGACCAATATTTGAAACAAAAATAAAAAATCAGACCTTGAGGCTGGACCTCAACCAAAAAAACCCGGAAATAGCCGACATCGCCGGCAACTCTAAAAGCAGTACACGTGTGGAAGAGCATTTGCAGAATCTCTGCATCGACGATTCCGTCAGCGAGTGCTCCGTGCTATCGGACGAACTGAACAGCGCTACACCCACTCTCACTCACTGACCAAGAGAAGAAGTCGCTAAGTCGTGAGACTTAAGCGGCTTTTCGCATCCTTGACCGACTAGGCAAAAAGGCGGAAAAGGAGTGGAGTCAGCAAGAGCGGGAGTCTCACGTCTGGGCAACTGACATTGCCAGACAGTTCAGCGAGCTAATGAAGCTAAATCCTCTACGGCACTTCGCTACCCGTGGGCAATGCCACCCAACCAACCGTGGCACACGCCACCCTTCCACCCGTGGCTCACGCCAGTCCTCCATCCGGGGCACTCGCCAACCCACGAACCGAAGAGTAAATCCCTCTTCTCGAAAGAATCGCTCCCACGCTAACGACACATCGAGTCGATCTGGTTTACCAAACCAAGCTGGGGGCCAGTCCGTAGTTGCGATAGTCTCTGCGCCCAAGAGACGCAGGTCCGTAGACGAGGAGTCCAACGCCTCGAAGAAGACAAAGAGCTCAGTGAGCTCCAAACCCTTCTCCGAGACGGTCAAGGACAGCCTCGCCATCGCGATAGTGGACTTGTCTAACGAAGAAGGGAAGATCTCCTACGATAAGTGCAGGCTCATTGAAGGCAGAGTGATGAACTGCCTTTACGAGCATATCCTAACTCATCCCAACTCTCCACCCACCTTTCAGGACGCTGGCTGGCATCAAGGCTTTGTCAAGCTGATCGCATGCGACGATCAGAACTCGGTCGATTTCATCGCCGCTGCCATTAGCAGCATAGGTGAAATCTGTCCAGGAGCCAAGCTCAAGGCGGTGGAACGGAGCCAAATCCCTCACAGGCCGAAAGCAAGGGTCTGGGTTCCATTCGAACCGCCCGAGCCAGCAAAAATCCTTAGCCTTATCGCCTACCAAAGTCCGGACCTACCAGTCAAAGACTGGAAGGCATTTGAGGAGCCACCGAGCTGAAATTCCTGATAATAAACCATCATCCCCCGATGACCTAAACGCTACCGCCGTGGAGAGGTCCGTATCAGCTGATAATGATGCTCAAACTGATACAGATTAGTCTCCAACATTTTTCCTTAGCATCCGCTAACCTGCTACTTCGCCTCAGTGAATAAGGCTTTGACATTGCCCTGATCCAAGAACCTTGGATAAGAGATGACACCGTCATAGGATTGAGGGCCCCAGGATATACGCTATACCACGCGAAGGATGTAGGTAGAACCCGAGCTTGCAGTCTTGGTAAAACCTCCTTGAACTTAACTTTTCTTTCCCACCATAGCACAAGAGACCTAACAGTAACACTGCTTAAATCAAAAAACACCACCATCTGGCTGGCGTCAGGATACCTACCCCATGAAGACCCCGAGTCTGTTCCATCCGAGGAAGTGGAAGAAGCGATCGATGAAGCAAGGAGGAGAAGAGAAGCCATCATATTGGGGTGCGACACCAACGCGCACCATGATCTATGGGGTAGTACCGACACTAACCCGCGAGGTAGGTCTATTTTCGTGTATTTAGTAGGCACCGACCTAGTAGTTTGCAACAAAGGAAATAGTCCTACTTTTATTACTAAGACCCGGCAAGAGGTGCTTGACGTCACCCTTACTTCCCAAAGTATCTATCCTGCAATTTCCAACTCAACTGTATCTGACAGTCATTCGTTTTCCGATCACCGTTATCTTGAGTACAAACTGGAAATTTGTCACAGTACCGCACCCTTAGTCTTCCGCAATCGACGGAAAACCGACTAGTTCTTACACAATAAATCCCTCTCTGCTAAACTATCCAATCAAGTGTACACTACACCAACTACACAATTGGAATTAGACGAGCTAAACACCGTTCTAACCTCTGCACTTAATACAGCTTTCATCGAATCCTGTCCAATCACAAGAAGAAAGGTGGGCAATCGTCCCCCATGGTGGAATGCAGAACTTAGCAGTCTTCGCGGCATAAGCAGGAAGCAATTCAATAAAGCCAAACGAACAAGGCTACCACTGGACTGGGAGATCTACAAAGAAAGTCTGAAGAACTTCAAAATAGAGGTTCGGAAAGCTAGACGCAGATCCTGGCGCGGTTTTTGTCAGAGTATTGACAACACGTCTCAATCCTCTAGACTGCGAAAAGTCCTCTCCAAAACACCAACTATACCTAGTGTCCTCATGAATTCCAATGGATCTTGGGCGGAATCGGACGAAGCATCGCTCAACCTGCTCACGGACACTCACTTCCTCGGCTGCACACCTACCCCTCGCAGCCACCAAGTCGGACGGGCTGGTGGGGCTAAGCTCAGGCAACTGTGGGGGTCACAGGTGGCGGATAGTGAACGGCCTGCAGAATTGTAGGTTAACTGCGAATACCCAAATAAGCAGTCCCCGACCAAGAGCGGCAGAGAAGGAGGGCTTGGCTGAAAAGGTCAAAGGAACCCCTATGAACTTTCTGCGACAAGACGAATAAGCACCGTCTTCCATATAAGTGCTCCCCACCGCACAAGGTGGCTACGAGGGATACAGTAAGGAGAAAATGGCGAGATCCAGACGTACCCGCCACAACGCGAAACACGCAGCTTCTTGTCCCGGAAAGATGTCTGCACACTACGAAATATGAGTGTATACAGTGCAACACATTATAGTGCGCATCACTGTAATTGAAAACCACAACACGATGACTTCGTCATCAGTACCTTAAAATATTAAGACTGAGCCCAGTAAGGTCTTAATTACGGCATACTGGAAAACTAATTGGAATGACAGCTATGAGGGCTGACGTCTGTAGTATTCTGTTACCTGAGTAAGCTGGAGTGAAATCCGGTTGAAATGGCTTTCAGGCTAATGCTACAAGCGCCCCCGTCCCGTTAAAACCTTGGCAGGCTTCAAAGTACGTTCAATGTTTCGTCACCATTAAGTTGGTGGTGTAGGTACAGATGTAACATTCCTGTTTAACACCGATCTGGCTCTGACATAAGACCCCATAAGGGCTTATGCCAACCCTCGCATGGCCTCACTGCTTGCATAGACAACCATGAGATCACTGGGTGACTACACATTCGAACATTGATAGCGGCTTTGAGTGGGGACCCAAAAGAAATGAATACAAAACAAACAAAAACCCCAAACAACAACAAAACAAGCAACAGTCAAACCAACGGTGAGTATAGAGGAGACCCGTTCCAGAGGAGCTCAGTGATGCTGAGGTCACCTGTGGGACAATCAGATGGAGCACTTCCGGTGGCATCGGAGGCGACGGTTGAAAAAGCCCCTGATCGACCTGACTTCCACAAGCTGGGCATGCAGATTAGGGAACTAGTCGACATGCTCGAAGACGGAAAGCGGCGCTCAATACATCAACCAATGAGAGACATTCGGGCGTTGTATGAACTCTCGGCAATCCAGCTGCGGGATGAAAAGGCCAAGGAAGTGATAAGAAGAAATAACTCTTCTCAGACCTCCCCCTGGCTCAAACCTGTCCAGGACGCAAAAAAGAAGAGACTGCCATCGGAGAACAGCACGCCGAAGCCGAAACGTGAGCGCAAGCAGAAGCGCCCCTCAGATGAGGAAAATAAGAAGAAAGAGCCAAAAAAAGTCACAGAAACGGCTTTGGCAAAGGCTAAACAAGCCAGTACCTCTGGTAATAAGAAAAATACGATGCGAGAAGAAGACAATGGTTGGTCAGCTGTTAAAAGCAAGAAGGCCACCAAAAAGAAGCAGGGCAGAAAACCAAAACCTGATGCCATCGTCATCGAAGCGAAAGGGGAGGCTTCCTACGCCCAGATACTCCGAAGCGTAAAAGCAGACCCTAAGTTGGAAGCTGTGGGCAAGGCGGTATCCAGAATCAGGAGAACGAAAAAAGGGGATCTTCTGATACAACTGAAGGAAGCAGGAGACAAAACGACGGATTACAAAAACGTCATTGGCGAAGCTCTAGGAGAACAGGCTGAAGTCAGAACGCTCACCCATCGTACCACGATCGAGATCAGAGACATCGACGAGGTCACTACTAAGGAGAACGTATGCGCGGTGATCAGAGCCCAATTCGATTTGGGCAGGGTCATGACTACTGACATCATTTCTTTGCGGAAGGCGTACGGTGAGACTCAAACGGCAATAATTAATCTCCCTGCAGAAAGTGCGAAGAAACTATTGGAAGCAGGACGCATCAAAATTGGTTGGGTAGTCTGCCGCATTCGTGAGCGGACGCTGCTACAGAAATGTTTCAAGTGCCTCGAATTCGGACATTTGGCCAAGCATTGTAAGAGCGAAGAAGACCGCTCCAAACTCTGTAGGAGGTGCGGTAAAGAGGGACATATCGCGAGAGATTGCAACGAGGAACCATCCTGCATGTTCTGCAGGAAAGTCAACCCGGAAAATGCAAAGCACATAGCCGGCGGCAATAAATGCCCTGTCCTCAAGAAAGCGATCTGCAGCAAGAAACCATGAGGTTATCCAAATTAACCTCAATCATTGTGAGACAGCTCAGGATATCCTGGCACAAACCATCAAGGACGAAAAAGCAGATGTAATCTTGATCAGCGAGTCATATAAAATTCCTGACAACAGCAGCATCTGGCTCAGTGATCGATCGAAGCGGGCCGCAATATGGTCATGTGGGAGACATGCGTTCCAGGATGCAAATGAAGAGTCAGAGGGTTTCGTTCGGGCCAAAATCAACGGTATACACTTCTATAGTTGCTATGCTCGGCCCAGCTGGACTATAATTGAATACCAGGAGATGCTAGATAACCTCGTGGCTGATGCTCGGGAAAGAACTCCAGTGATTATTGGCGGAGATTTCAATGCATGGGCGACGGAATGGGGCAGTAGATTTACCAACGCAAGGGGTCATGCCCTCTTGGAAACATTTGCAGCTCTCAACGTAGGCATCGCAAACGTAGGTAGGGCTAACACCTTCCGCAGAGCAGGCATGGGCTCAATAATTGATATCACGTTAGCGAGTAACTCCATCCTGCGGGGAATAAAATGGAGAGTCAGTGAAGATTATACCCACAGTGACCACCAAGCTGACATCGGTAACGCCAGAAGCACTCACCGCCCGCGATCGACTGGTCCGAAATGGCAGGATAAGCTCTTCGACAAAGATACATTCGCGGAAGTGGTTGACACCTTCACGCTAGTCCGAGGATCGGCAGAAAATTCAGCTCGCCACCTCACCCAGTCCATCAACATGGCGTGCGATGAATCAATACCCAGGAGGGCCTCAAGTAGAAGACGCCTGCCTTGCTACTGGTGGAACGATGAGATCAGGGTACTTAGAGCAGAGTGTCTACGGGCAAGGCGCAAAGTACAAAGATCGCGAAACACACCCAACTTTCAGGAGTACCTATCGTCCTTTAAGCTGGCGTGAAAACAGTTAAGCAGAGTTATCAAGGAGAGCAAAGCAAGATGTTTCAGACAGCTCTGCGATGAAGCTAACGTAGACCCTTGGGGCACGGCGTATAGGATGGTGATGAGAAAGCTTAAGGGCGGCAACTCCCCGCAAGAAACATGCCCGTTAATGCTGAAGTCAATAGTAGAACATCTTTTTCCAAGGAGAGCATCTACTATGTGCGCAATCACCAGAGAAAACTTTACAGAGGTAATTCCAGTGATTACAATAGAGGAATTGACAATCGCATCCAGAAAGATAGGTGACAACAAGACGCCTGGACCTGACGGCATCCCTAACAAAGCAGTGAAAGCCGCTGTTCAAAAAAGGCCAAACATCTTTATTGCAACAATGCAAAAGTGCCTAGAAGAAGGAATTTTCCCTAAGCAATGGAAACTGCAACACCTCGTTTTATTGCCAAAAGGAAACAAACCCCCAGGAGACCCATCGTCGTATCGCCCGATATGCCTACTGGACACAATGGGAAAGATCCTGGAGCGAATCATTTACAACAGATTGCTCACAATAGCGGAGGAGAAAGGGGCTTTGTCCAACCAGCAATTCGGATTCCGAAAGTCTCGCTCAACAATTGACGCCATTAAAGGTGTAGTTAATATAGCAGCGGAAGCAATTGAAGGTGAAAGATGGCGATACGGCACCAAGGAATACTGTGCAGTAGTGACGCTAGATGTCAAAAACGCATTTAATTCGGCAGACTGGCCCACTATAAGAAGATCTCTTGCTAGGATGGATACACCATCTTACTTGCTGCAGATAATGGCGAGCTACTTTACCAACAGGAAACTGAGGTATGATACCGACGAAGGAGTGAAGTACTACGATGTTACAGCTGGGGTCCCGCAAGGATCGGTGCTGGGCCCATTACTATGGAACATAATGTACGACGGAGTTTTACGACTACCACTGCCACCTAAAGTGAATATAATTGGATTTGCTGACGACATCGCTGTTGTTATAGTAGCAAAACAAATCAGTGAAGTAGAATCAGCTACAAATGTGGCAATCAGTCAAATCAAAAGCTGGTTAGGATCCGCCGGTTTAGAATTAGCTGACCACAAAACTGAAGCTGTTCTAATAACCAGTCGGAAATCTGTGGAATATATGAATGTACAGGTTGGGACCCAAATCATCAGATCCAAAGAAACAATCAAATACTTAGGAGTAATGCTCGACAATAGACTGCGGTTTAAACAGCATGTTGATTATTCCAGCAAAAAAGCGTCACGACTTCAGGCAGCACTCTCAAGGATAATGCCCAACATTGGAGGACCTGGATACGCTAGGAGGATCCTACTATCCAGAGTTGTCAGCTCAGTCCTTCTTTATGCGGCTCCGGTTTGGGCGGGGGCTCTCGCGACCAAAGAAACAAGGAGGAAACTTACATCAGCCTACAGACTCTGCGCTATAAGGACCATCAGTGGTTTTAGAACTATCTCTGACGAAGCAGCCTTTGTCATAGCAGGAATGGTTCCTATCGACATCCTCGCGAACGAGATGCAGAGAATCTACAATCGGAGACGCTCGAGCCACCAAGAGGCTAGCGAAAGAAGAAGGGTTATAGAAGAAGAAAAAGCAGCTTCAAGAGCTGTGTGGCAAGATCGATGGGATAATGCGGTTAAAGGCAGATGGACCTATAAATTAATCCCCACCATCGACATTTGGATAAACCGAGCACATGGGAACTGCACCTACCACCTCACGCAGTTCCTGTCTGGCCATGGAGGTTATCGCAAATATCTTTACCGGTTTGGACACGATAGCTCTCCGTTGTGTCCAGAATGTCCAGACCAGGAGGAAGATACGGAGCATGCAGTCTTCTACTGTAGGCGATTTGAAAACTGGAGAAACGAACTTCCCAGTCCCCCATCCCTCATAGATCATATGGTACAATCTGAGGAAAAATGGATGGAAATTTGCGCGTTTATTACGCATGTGCAAATGCAGCTTCGAATTCAAGAACGAATACGTCGAGAAGCAGAAAGTACAGCATAAATTGCTAACCAGCCCCGCGAAGTAATACCTAACGGCAGTCCCGCGGGGAGAGTGGTAGAAGTGTGAAGGGTGTGTGTTTAGTACGTAGGCGTATTCCTGAAATCGATTACTCAGGTTTGCGAATCGTGCATGCTAGTAGCACTCGGGCTATTAGTATCTATGAAGATTACACATCCCTGGCGCAACCTAAAAAAAAAAAAAAAAAAAAAAACACCTACCCCTAACGATGATCGCGCCTTGGTAAATGTTGCACGCCCACAGGCACCTCCTCATCTGATCAGCGAAGATAAGCTGAAATGGGCAGTAAACAGAACCATTCAAATCCCCGGGACCGGACGGTATTTTTCCGGCCCAGATTCAGATGGCTTTCAACATAGTATAGAAGTATCTTTCCTGCATTCTGAAGGCTTCTCTTGAGCTCGGAACAACACCAACTGCCTGGACCGAGGTAAATGTGTTCTTTATACCCAAAGCAGGCAAGACATCGCACACCCTTCCAAAGGACCTTAGACCTATTAGTCTAACGTCCTTCCTTCTCAAGATTCTGGAAAGAATCCTGGACCTACACATAATATGATTTTAACTAGGGTTAAAATTCTGTCGATACCGGACAGAAGTGAGTGGACGCAAAGCAATGTCCTTTACAACGAATCGCTGTCAATTTTTACGGACGGGTCCAAAACCAAGGACGGAGTCGGTGCCGGAATTTTCTCAGAAGATCTGGACATACACCTCTCCTTTAACCTTCCCGACTAATGCAGCGTTTTTCAAGCCGAAATCACCGCAGTTCGCAAAGCCGCTGACTGGCTGGCGGCTAGCACACTATCAACACCTGATATTGTTATTTATGTCGACAGTCAGGCAGCCATCAAATCCCTCGCATCCAGCACTACGAGATCTAAGGCAGTGAAAGACTGTCGCATATCTCTTAACGAGATAGCTGGTCAGTACAACCTCACCCTTTGCTGGGTACCAGGTCAATGTGACATACCGGGGAATTGTGCAGCCGACGAACTAGCACGACAAGGTTCCTCTGGTACAGATAGCAAAAGCATCACCGACATCGAAGCGCCAGCGTCTTATGTTAAGTACCTTATTCAAATTGACGCCGAGAAAGTAGCCAATCACCGATGGCAACATCTAGACCAATCTTATACCGCCAGACAGCTCTGGCCGACACTCAATAAATCCAGGTTCATCGGACTCTTGAAGCACAAGAGAGGAACCCTCTCAAAAATAACAAATGTCTTCACTGGATACTGCGTCATAGGAAAACATGCCCAAAGATTAGGTATCCCTCATAATGACTTCTGCAGAAGCTGCAGAGATGAAGAGGAAGAAGAGACCATCAGTCATCTCCTGTGCGCCTGTCCTGCGCTTGCCAACATCAGGAAGGCCACTCTGGGTGAATACGCAACGCCTGCACGGCTAAAATGCACGCCTTCATTCAACGAAGCAAATGGTTCCAAGAGTAAGAGGGTGACCCACCCGCCTTACACATCGGTAGTACAATGGACCTACTCTCTGGTCTAAGTACATCCTCATCGAGGGCCGATCCTAAACCAACCAACCAACCAACATAGCTGGATATATTCCATTGGTGCCAGGCGATTTGAAACTATCAAAAGATGCCACAGCATATTTAATTTCTTCAATTGTTACCACGGCTGATGCAATATACATACCAACTGTGCCAAGTTTTCTGACCTAGATCAAGCTCAGCCTGGGTAAGCGGGCCAAGCTGCGATCTAATGGTTATCTGATTGCCTGGAAAGTGAGTCTCCAGCAGAAGACTAAACGTTTTCACTTTCGTCTCAGTGAAATTGCTATCAGCCGGAGTAACTCAGAAATTACTCCGGTTTGGTCGGCTTACCCCGTTTGAGGACTTTAACCAGCCTAATGGTTTTACCGAGTGTCTCGATCTTTCCACAAAAATCTATATAAGAAGTACTTTTCGACAACCGAACTAACTTTTTAAAGTCTTTTTGTTTCGATCTAACAAGATCCCAGACGCCCTCTAAATTTGTCTTGAATGACTTGTGTAGAAGTTTTCTGATTTCTTTCCTAAGCCGCGGCTGTTCTGAGCTCCATCAGGGAATCGGCGTTTTGCAGGGATTTCTTGTCACTGGACACGTTAGTTCAAAACTTTTGGTAAGGACGCTAGTCCGTTTTTGAACAGGATCCTCAACCTTTCGTTTCGTTCTGTGTTTAGTTGGAGTTTTGGCAGGCAAATGGACTTGAACAAAAGGGGATGAAAACTTCTTTGATTATTTGAAAAGATGACATTTTTTTGTGATCATCCGGGAAGGGAAAAGAAAATAGGATAACGAACTGCATTGACTTGGATATTGTCACTGAAATGAAATAATTCAAATCTGTTCCTCTCCCACTTTTTAAAATACGTCGACATCTACTGCAGGAGGCGTATGTATACCTACACTAAAACCAAATCATTATCTTAATTAAATTTCAGAGACCACACCAAGCCAATCATTCCTAAACGAAAAAGGATGTTATGCTAAAATGTTAAACCAACCCTGGAGATGCAGAGATGAAATTGTAAAATTCATACCGAATGGCTTATTTATTCGAATGACTTTTCTGTCTACCTTCGGCCAGACACAAGTTCAAGTTTAAAGCTGTGTTGTCCCATTGCCAGCGGACGCAGCAGCTCCCATTTATAAGCAAATAAATATTATCGTCTCCTCCCACGTGCATAGTTTGGGGAAAATCCTTTTTCTATCTCCTGATTGGGTGGCGAGGGGGATGCTGTGATACGGAAGGATGCGTAGTTGATGAGTCATGAGCTCCACTATTGCAGGAGAGATTGAAATAAGTTTTTGTGTAAAGTTTTTGGTGTCTCAATGTCCGTGCGACAGACAGACAAACTACATATATTCTGTAGCGTAATTACTCATTCGTATTGGAATTCTGTGGTGCATTAGGGGAAGATGTTACAGTTCGGTGAGCTAACAGTGGGTGTCGGTGTTATTCGATCAGTAAGCATAAATAAATAAAGCACACGATGGATGAATCCTATAAAGCTGACAAATAATAATGATTTTACTAAAATTTCTGGGATACCTTAGCTTGTAGCTAAGTTGGCGCATACGAAATGTCAATCTAGGACCTATAATATTTCAGCCAAAGGTATTAACTAGATTTTTCTAATCAAGGCAAATACCAAGGTGTTGAACTTATGGTAAAACTTGAGGTCTTAATCTTAAATGATTCATTGGTTGTATGTCAGAACTATTATCTCTTACGTGGTAATTATTTGCTGGCCAAAGGTACTCGAATAGAATATGGTAATGAAGCTGGAGAAGACACAAAGAATCGCCTGTCTTGGTATCACAAGTGCTATGTACAACTGCCCTTCATCTGCACTATAAGCTGGACCTAATGAGCTTGATCTGGCTCGCAGACAGGTCAAAAATGGAATCTGCAGTTGGTACTAGCGTTGTCGGATCTTACACTCTTATCATATATCTTACACTCTCGGTAACGTTGAGATCATGTTTCAGTTCAAGCATAACGAAATGAGCTGCCTTCCCACCCAAATAATTTCGAACTAAATAAATGGTTTACAATCTCTTGTCAGATACAATAAATTTAAATTAGGCTGACAGTCACCAAAGCATTGAAAGAGTTAGCTGATGAACTTCAGCTCCGTCTAATCCAATGGAAAAATGTTCCAGAGCTTAGGTAGTCCAAAAGGCTAATCAACCCATATCCCTACAAGGAAATACTTAGGCTCAACAAAGTGTAGTCGGCTGGTGAGCTACTCTGGGCTGAGATACCATCTTAACAAGCTAAATCTATCACCGGAGAACGTTGTCGTAGCTAGTACGCAGTTCCCACGTCTTGATATCCACAAGGGGACAAGGCTCTCTTTTGATCGAAGAACCGTCAACCGAATCGATGACATTGTGATCGACGCAAGGCACTCTTCCAGTATTCTGGGTGTCCGGACTTTCCGAAGAGCCAACGTGGACTCGGATTAGTACCTAATTGTAGCCAAAGCATGGATGCGGTTGTCCAGAACGGAGCGAATTTAACGAAATACTGTGAGAAAGCTTGCCGTCGGGCGGCTACAATAGCAAGAGACTGCCTAAGCCTTTGCCGATCGAGTCTATGATCGAGTGCTTTGCCGCCAGTTGCAAATACGGAAGACTAGTGGCAGCGCTGCCAGCAAGCCATTAGAGATATCGCCGTTGATGTACTGGGTTTCTATCACCCACCGCAAAGAAAACCCTGGTTTGATGAGGAATGCCGGAAAGTACATGCAGCAATACAGGAGGCGGCGCTGCATAGAAGGACTAGAGCTGCTCGCGAGCTCTAAGGGCGGAGGAGAAAAGAGGAACACCGACTTCTCAGAAATAAGGAAAGGGAGCACAGAAGCGCTCGATCGAGGAGATTGAGGGACTTTATTGCAGGAATCATGTTTGAACATTTTACCAAAAGGTAAAGAGTACATGCCTGGCTTTCAAAGCTAGAACAGAAGCCTGCAGGGACGAAAATGGTAATATAACGGGTGGGCCATCTAGTGATTTCTTTTTAAATCATAGGTTATTTTGACACTGACAGCTGTTTCCCGCTCGAAATCTTGACAAAAAGTCAGTATCATACCTCCCCAGAACGAAATGAGTCGTTTTACGCTTGAACAATATTGGGAAATATTGAAAACTTATTTTCAAAGTGAGTGCTGTGTAGCCCAAACAGTGCGTTTTTTGAAAAGAAGTTTTGGCCGAAATGAAGCACCCACCGCGCCTGCTGTACGCAAGTCTGTGCAAAAAGTTCGTGGGACTGGTATGCTAGTGGACAACACTCATGGTCCCCGTCGTCGTACGATGCGCACAGACGATAATATGGCTGCTGTAGCCGAGAGTGTGAGACTCAATTCACGAACATAAACTCGTCATCGATCTAAACAGCTCAACATTTCACGCACTAGCCTGAGGAGAATTCTGCACAAAGATCTGGGATTATTCGCTTACAAGGTCCAATTGATTCAGCAATTGAAAGCGCACGACCATCCGCTTCGTTATCGCTTCGCAGTTTGGGCCTTAGAACAGCTTGAATTGGACAACGATTTTGGGCGAAAAATCATCTTTTCTGACGAGGCACATTTTCATTTCGGCGGCTACGTTAATAAACAAAATTGCCGCATCTGGGGCTCGGAAAACCGGCACGTTATTGTCGAGAAGCCAATGAATCCACAGAGAGTGGCAGTTTGGTGCCGATTGTGGAGTGGTGGCATCATTGGACCATTTTTCTTCGAAAATGAGGCTGGGAACAACGTTTCGGTGAATGGTGGGCGTTACAGAGCCATGTTAACGACTTTTTTTTACTGAAATTGAAGGACGACCTCTGGTTCATGCAGGATGGCGCGCCATGCCACACAGCCCTTGCCACAATCGGTCTTTTGCGCACCAATTTCCCAAGTCGTGTTATCAGCCGTGTTGGCGATGTCAATTGGCCGCCTCGGAGCTGCGATTTGACCCCTTTGGACTTTTTTTTGTGAGGAACCGTGAAGGACCGATGTTATGCCAACAATCCGGAAACGATTCAAGCACTTAAGGCCAATATCATCCAAGCAATCCGTGAGCTACAGCCCGAAGCCATCAACAAGGTCTTGGAAAATTGGAGTGATAGAATGCGCTACTGCGAGGCCAGCCGAGGTAGCCACTTGAACGACGTTGTATTCCATAATTAATGGGAATGTTTGCCCTTACTAATAAAGCCATAATACATGAACAAAATTTAATTTTGTTCATTCTATTGTATTTTTAAAAAGAAACTTGTAGTTAGCCCACCCTGTAGTAGTAGAATCGCAGTCGGTGCTGAGGATATGGAAGGAACCTTTCTGTAGACTGCTAAACGGCGACGATGTCCAATATTCCGCTGTCAAGCAGAAAGATCGATTCAGCAGTGACAATGATAGTCAATATTCCCGTCAACCCGATCGGAATTAAGTGAGGATAGCGATATGTATACTTAAATCTATCAAAGCAGCTGGAGCCGCTGCTGGTTGGCTTTGCCGCCAAACTTTTCAAGGCAGTAGGAGATGAGTTGGTAAGAAGCCTACACCAGCTTGTATATAAAATTTGGTCGGACGAAAGTAAACCCGATAAATGGAACCTCAGCATAGTTTGTCCGTTCCTGAAGAAAGAAAACCCTCTGAACTGCACAAACTACAGAGATATAAGCCTTCTCAACATCGCATATAAGATCCTGTCTGCCGCATTATGTGAACGCCTAAAACCGATTGTCAACAACCTGAAAGGTCCTTATCAGTGCAGCTTCAAGCCAGGAAAGTCCCCCATTGATCAAATATTCATACTACGGCAGATCTTAGAAAAACCCACGAATATAAAATCGATACTTACTGCCTCTTCATCGATTTCAAAGTTGTCTATGATAGTGATAGTGACTAGTTATACAAGCCCATGTCTATTCTCGGCATCCCTGCCATTGTTGTCTGTCTGTGCAGGATGACAATGCGGAACTCTTTCGCTGCTCCATCAAAGCCGGAAATAACACCACACCACCGAATCGTTCGATGTCAGGAAAGGTTTTAAACAAGGTGACGCGCTATCATGCGATCTCTTTAACATAATACTTGAAAGAATTGTACGAAACTCACAAGCCAACACTGGAGGTACAATATTTTACAAGTCTGTACAACTACTCAATTACGCCGATGACATTGACATAGTCGGAAGAACACACCGGGCCATCAGTGGGGCATTTGCGAGTATTGAGATGGAGGTAGCAAAGATGGGTTTAGCAGTCAACGAAAGCAAAACAAAATATATGCTGACTACAAAAGAGGACACCCAACATCGGTGTCTTGGACAGAACGCCACAATAGACAAATATAAGTTTGAAGAGTTTGTCTCTAAGCTAAGCTCTATGGCGACCTCCGTAAATGACAACAGTGGGGAGATCAAACGATGAATTATTCTTGCCAATCGCTGTTTTTATGGGCTAAAAGGAAATTGATTAACAAATATTCTTAGCATATGAGCCAGGAGCTGCGGTCTAAAGGTTAATCCCCAAAAAAACCGAACTCGTACTTTTTACGAATAAGAGGAAAATACCGGAGTTTAGTGCACCTTCTGTTGATGGTATCCCACTCAGATTGTCCGATAGCACAAAATACCTGGGCCTTGTACTTGACAAAAAGCTCAAATGGAGATTAAATATAGAGGAAAGAATTAAGAAAGCAACAATAGCCTTTTACTCATGTAGTACAATTTTTTGTAGAGCCTGGGGACCCTCCCCCAAAATCATACTATGGATGTATACGGCTATAGTTAGACCCATACTGACTTACGGCAGTCTAGTATGGTGGCCAGCTGTCAACAAATCCACCAACTTAAAGGCAATCACCAAAGTTCAAAGACTAGCGTGCATTGGCATCACCAGTGCAATGAGGACAACCCCAACCGCAGGGCTCGAGGCTATCCTCAACCTGCTACCGCTAGACATCTTTATACGAACATCAGCAGCCATTAATGCTATGAGACTAAGTCAGTCAGCGATCTGGAAACCAAGCAGAAAAGTTCACTCGATGATCCTACTCGATTACTTTGGCCTCATGCCCGTAACGGATTACATGACGCCATATTTAGACTTTACAAGGCCTTTCTCTACCGCCTACCCTAGCAGGGAAGATTGGAAAAGCGGTCATATACCTAATGCCGAATCTATAGCCATCTACACGGATGGTTCAAAAATGAGCACTGGTGTAGGATCAGGTATCTTCTCCGACCCTCTAGGTGTATCAAAATCCATACGACTTCCAGACCACAGCAGTGTTTTCCAAACAGAGGTCTTAGCAGTGGCAACAGCCGCCCGTGAGTCTGCGATGAGGGCAATACTGCCAAAAGGTATCACCATCTTTATCGACAGCCAGGCAGCTATAAAAGCGATTACTGCCATAGAAATTAAATCGAAGCTTGTGAAGTGTTGTCGAGAAGAGCTCAGGGTTCTTGGAACACAGCACAAGGTATCGCTTTGTTGGGTCCCTGGACACGAGGGTATCCCAAGCAATAAGAAAGCAGACGAGCTGGCGAGAATCGGCTCAGCAGCCCCACCAGAATTAGCTGACCCCCCTGTGTATCCCGCCTTGCACACTCAAGCTCGCTGCAGGGAATAAAGCCACTAAGGAGGCGAACACAAGATGGAACTCCATGGAAACTTGCGCCATCACTAGGAAGCTATGGCCATCTTTTGACAAAGCAAAGACCGAGAGAATCATCCGTAAAGATAGGAAATCCCTTTCCACCCTCGTGGGCATCATCACGGGGCACAACACTCTGCGGTACCACTTGAAGAAACTACGCCTGACGGAGGAGGAACTCTGCAGAGGCTGTGGTGACGAGGAGGTTTTTGAGGACACAACCCACTTCCTGTGCCACTGCCCGAGTCTTCAATACCCCAGGTAAAAGTTCCTTGGTAAATTTTTCTTCCAGGATCTCGAGAAACTCTCCAGCGTTTCAGCGGAAAAGATGTTGAACTTCATCAAATCATCAGGGTGGTTTGTATGCAGAAATGAAGTAAGTGACTGAGTTAGTAGTTTTTAGTTTCATTGGGTAAGGGATTACTTTTTCCCCCATGGGTACCACAATGGGTCAACGCTGACCTGAGTGTGGCAGAGAGCGTCGCTCCCTGCCAGCCCACATACCTAACCTAACCTAACCTAACAAAGTTCTACCTCGAACTACGAACGTAACTCTGTGTAAGACTCTAATCATCCCAGTCCAGCTGTATGGTGCAGATGCATGGACTTTTTTCAAAATCGGATGAGGATGCCCTTGGTTACTTTGAGAGAAAATTTCTTTCGAGCGATCTTTAGTCCCGTCTACATAGACGACACGTGGAGGAGAAGGTACAATGCCGAATAATACGGCCTATATAAGAACATCGACTTAGCCAGAAGAGTTCATATACAGCGACTAAGATGACTGGGTCATGTATTATATATAGAGTGTCGTTCCAGCCCGGAAAGATGTTTCCCTGGATGGACGGCACAATAAAGGACGATTTCGGGGAGTTGGCGCAAACAAGTAGAAGGAGACTTCAACTAACTTGGCATCCGCAACTAGAGTCAGCTGGCTCCTAATCGGGCTAGCTGGCGAGGTTTGTTGGTTGAAGCCTAGGTTCAACCATAACTTTAGCACCACTTAATTAAATACTTACTTAGGTGGCGCTACAGTCCGGAGTTGGTGCATCATGTTTGTCCACGACACAATCGCACGCACTTTGATTTTTACAGAAGTGTTGCTACGGATACATTAAACTCCATGTCTAACACTTCAATCATTTTACTATCGTGTTTGACATTAAAAGTGCATGCATGTAGAAAATAAATAAATTGAGTGAGGTATGTTTATTCGATGTCTATCTTACCAACATAATAATTAAAACAAACTCAAAGTACTAATCAAGAATTGCGGAGGTCTTTAACCACTGTTTCGTTGCAATTTTGCGTTGTCTCTGATTCTTGAATACCAAATAATTGTCACCTAACATACAATCTTTATCCACTTTTAATTGCATAGGTACTAGGACTATTCGTCTAGTTTATGGTCTCGTGCATAGCTTTCAGGAAATGATTTTTACCAACGCAATGCGTAATTTGCATATGCTGTTCGTTTTTGGCACGGGAATTTTGTAAAATGCAACACGAACATATCCGTTTACTGCAGTTCAGTGAACTAGGAAGCAATCATTTTGTATGCCTTCCAGGAACTAATTGTCACTAATTTGCTTTTGCAACTATAGCAAGGGATTGAGATCCAAAATTATAAGGTGTGGCAACATGCAAGACTAGACATTTTTTTTTATTGTAATGTGTTTGGAACTGATATTACTGAAGGAATGCAAATGTACCTAAACGTGTGATGTCAGACAGAAGAGTTGAAAGTTAATCCAACGAAAACATTCCATTCACCAGGAAAAGGAACTTAAATCTCCAGACATTACCTAACACTAACTGAGGTCCTGCTTAATCTTTCGAGTGAAGTTAACTATCTAGGGGTAACCCTAGACCAAAAACTTACCTGGAGACCACATCTAGACAGAATTACATCAAAGGCGACCAAAACCTTCTGGGCCTGCTCTAGACTCATTGGCAAAAAATGAGGTTTCAAGCTCAAAATGTTTCATTGGACTTACCTTACCATCGCCATTCCCATAATTATCTATGCCTCACTAATATGGTGGGCAAAAAACTGATCAGGTCCATGCACAGTACAGAGACTCGCCTGCGTAAGTATCACGAGTGCAATGCGCACATGCCCGACAGCGGCACTAGAACCCCTATTGGACATCCCACCTCTTAACTTATTCAAGAGTTAAGAAGACTGCTGCCGTTGGAGCTCTTAAGCTAGATCTCCTTTGCAATATTAAGGGCTCTGAATTAACAGGACACATGACGATCCTTAATAAAATCCCGCTCACCTAGAGAGGCAAATCAACTGGTACATCAATGGCTTAAAAATGGCAAATCGGTGGGTGCCGGAATTTGTTGGTCCTAATATCAAATCTACTGTACCACTAGGTCACAATACTTCCATCATCCAAGTAGAAGTCTATGGTATAGAGCTAGTCGTATGTGCCAGGGAATGCATCAGAAGAAATCTCCGAATATCGCACATAAACATTCTATCTTTCTAGCAGCTCTTAAAGCCCTTAAATTGTTTAGCTTTGAGTCAAAACTAGTTTCATTCAAGCTGCTATAAAAGCCATTTCAACCGAAGCTAATAAAACGCTGCCGCGAGGATCTTCAAACGCTCACGGATAGTCACCATGTTGTACTTTGTTGGATCCCAGGTCACAAAGGAACGAAATGGCAGGTGAAATGGCAAGAAATGGATCAGAATAAGATCTGCCAGTGGTCCAAAACTCAGTCATTCCTCCCCTAAAATTCGTTAAATCAAACACAATTGACTTCAAGTGACAAGCAGACGAAAGATGGAGAGCGCTGGAGCGAGATGCCGCGTCTCCAGAAACATTTTGGACAAAACAGGACAAGGTGAAAACCAAGCTCATCCTCACTCAAAGCAAACAAAACTTGGCGCTTTTCATAGGAATCATTACCGACCAGAAGTACAGATGAACTTTGCAGAGGCTGCGGCAACACAGATGCTGAAGATGATACGGACCACTTCCTATGCAAATGCTCTATTCTCTATTTTACCAGAAAGAGGGCCCTCGGAGAGTATTTTTTAAATCATCTGGGCGACCTGTCTGAAAAGCCACCAACCACCTTTTTTTTTTTTTTTTTTTTTCGGGATATTAAACGCTCAACTGGAGCACTCAGACGCAACTGGTCCATCGTACTATCAGAGAGCAAACCCTGATTTACCCATTTTATTGGAATTTCCTTGTCTTTCTAAGGAAGCCAAGCAAGCACATCAGTGATGAGGAGCTTACAGTACCAGCACTCACCACATCCGCACCGAAGATCTGCCACCTGATACGAGCAAAGGCCGGAAACTCACAGAGATAATGTTCCGCGGTGTCGTCGCTCTCTCCACAAGCATCGCAGATTCTAGTGTCACTTAAGCCCAACACGTTAAGGTGTTTGGCAAAAGCAAAGTGGCCTGTCAAGACGCCGATAAGTTGCCAACAGTCTTTTCTGCTGAGAGAGAACAAGAATGCCGCTGATTTCTTACAGACGTCCGGGAGCATGCGTTTAGTCAACCTGCATCCCGGAGAGTCATGCCACACACAATTGTGCTCGTGAGAGACCAAATCGTCAACGGAAGCCCTAACCGAGGACTCAGGGAGACCCAACGCGGGTTCGGGACCTGAGAAACCCTCCTCTGAGCCTTGTCTAGCAATCTCATCGGAGATCTGGTTCCCCAAGATCCCAGTGTGACCTGGGACCCATATAAGAAATAGAGAATTCAGCCTGGCGACCGAGTTCAAAGAGTTTTTGGTTTCACGAACTATCTTGGAAGTGGTTAAAGGGTAAAGCAAGGCCTTAAGCGCAGCCTGACTGTCACTACAGACACAAATGCTACGTCCCTTCCACCTGTTCTTCACAACATAGTTCATGGCCATTAGGATTGCATAAGTTTCCGCTTAGAAAACAAACGCATATTTGCCTAACGAGAAGTGAAGTCTAATGTTGTCGACTTCCAGGAAGACACGAGCGCCAGACCCTTGACTGGTTTCGGAACCGCCCGTGAAAATACGACTACATTCCATTCCCGGCTCAGACTCTGGTCGAAGCCAATCTTGAACACAAGGAAATTCGACTCCAAATTCACGTATCAGCTGAAGTTCTGATGGCATTGTCGCGCAAGTTCATTAAAAACCCGGTGTGGAGTATACCAAAAACCACCCCACCTAAGACGATAGATAGCTTTGATAGTTCAACCCATGATATAAATATCGAGGGGAGGTAAGTTCAGCAAAGCATCTAAAGCAGAGCCAAGTGTACTCGGAAAAGCTGAGACAAGCCGTTCTTTGGAGTTTGGCGCAAAAAGCAACCACATATTTACGCGAGAGCCCCTTCCACTAAACAACCGACGCATATGCGAGGAATGGTCTTATCATAGCCGTGTAGATCCTGAGAACCTTATTCGGTGACAAGCCCCAAGTCTTGCCAAAAGCACCCTTACACTGCCAGAAGACTGAGAGCGCATTGGATGTTTTCGACTCGACGTATTTAGACCAATGAAGTTTCTTATCTAAAATCACTCACAGATATTTGGCTTCATTGGAAATGCGAATGGTGACGCCTTTTAGCACTCGCTGAGTCAGACCGGTCAAAATCCCCCTTCTCGTAAAAAGAACAACCTCAGTTTTAAGAGGATTCACCGAAAGCCCACTCCTAGTACACCATTCATCGATCATGTTCAGCGCCGCCTGCGCGTTATCACAGACCCTCGCCAGACATGGCCCGACAGAAAGTACGGCGACATCATCCGCATATGCCTGAGCGTAAACGTTAGAACTATTTAGAGTGTTCAACAGAGAGTCGACCACCATGCACCATAACAATCGAGACAGAACGCCACCTTGCGGACAGCCCCTGTTTACCCCTGTCATAACATATTGGCCACAATCCGCATCCACTACCAAAGTTCTATTCATTAGCATTGCTTTAATCCAAAACACTAATGTTTCATCTACCCCGTGTGGTCTGGCAGAGTCGCACATGCAGTCAAAAGTCGCTTTGTCAAAAGCACCCTCAATGTCGATGAAGATACCCATCGCGTATTCTTTCCTATCAAGCGCGCATTCAATTGTGTCCACTAAATTTTGAAGTACGGTCTCACAGGATTTCCCACGCTGATAGGCATGCTGCATCTCCGATATTGGATGCAGCCTCAAAGCAACTTTGCGCACGTGAAATTCTACCATTCTCTCCATACTTTTCAGTAAGAAGGATGTCAAACTTATTGGTCCGAAACTCTTGAGGAGCGAATAGTCTTCCTTACCAATTTTCGGTATGAAAGCTACTCTGATTGTCCGCCAAGGTGTAGGAATATATGCCAGCGCCAAGCCAGCGGTGAAAATTCTTTTCAAAGTTGGCAATAGCTGATCTATACCCTGTTGCAGCATAGCTGGGTATATTCCATCGGTGCCAGGCGATTTCAAACCATCAAAAGATGCCACAGCATATTTGATGGCCCCATCTGTTACCACGGCTGATGCAATATACCAGCTGCGCCGAGTTTTCTGACTTAGATCAAGCTCAGCCTGGGTAAGCGGACCAAGCTCCGACCTAGTGGTTATCTGATTGCCAGGAAAGTGAGTCTCCAGCAAACTTGCTATCAGACTTTCTGAGTTACTCCGGTTTGGTCGGCTTGCCCCTTTTGAGAACCTTAACCAACCTGCTGGTTTCACCGAGTGTCTCGATCTTTTCACAAAAATCTCTATAAGAAGCATTTTTCGACAACCGAATTAACTTCTTATAGTCTTTTTGCTTCGATCTAAAGAGACCCCAGTCACCTTCTAAATTTGTCTTGAGTGACCTACTTTGAAGTTTTTTGGATTCTTTCTCAAGTCGCTGCAGTTCTGGGCTCCACCTGGGAACCGGAGTTCAGCAGCGGGTTTTTGTCAATGGGCACGTCAGTTCAAAACAGCTGGTAAGGACACTAGTCAGATTTTGAACAGCATCCTCAACCTTTCGTTTCATTCTGAGTTTAGTTGGAGTTTTGACAGATCTGTCTAGCTCTTCCCTAAACCAACCACCCAGTTGGTTTTCCTCGGATTCCTCCTCTCCTGCAAAGTTATGGCCTCGCATTCGATTTGGAAAGCGATGTATCTATGGTCTGACAAGGACACCTGCGGCAGTACCCTTCAGTTAGTAATTGACTTGAAATACCTATTAGATAAAGTCAAATCAATTACCTCCTGCCTCCTTGCCGTAACAAAAGTTGGCTGGGAGCCAACATTGTTAATTACCATGCCAGACGATAGTTTAAAGTCTAGGAGAGGGTTTCCTCGTATTTTACATTTGCTGCTGTCCCAGACTGTATTCTGAGCATTCGCGTCGCAACACATGACTAGTCCCATCTCCCGAGTGTCACAACCACCATCCTGAAATTCATAACTTCTTCAGGATGGTTTCGAGGAGCCCGCTCCAACACCACAGAACTCTAGTCACTTTGTTTCTTTTTCTATCTTTTCAGTGTTTCTGGCAGGAAATTCAACGTCATGAGAGCACAACGGATCCTTTTGAGATTCGAGTGCAGGCTGCACCCATTCGATGCAGCTAACCCTTTTAACCTAACTTATACTGGACTGAGAGAGAGAAAGAGAGTTCAAGTGACAAGTCGTGTTTTTAATAAGCTCCCGTGAAAATCCTTGAAAATTTCATTCAAAGTATAGGAATATTTCTACTTTCACTTTAAATAAGGCTGCATTTACACCTGCCGCACGAATTGTGTACAAATAAGTCGAAGCTGAGTCGATATTTGGTATAAATTACAAAAAATATGCCTCTGAAACGGACACCCACAAAAACCCCAAAACATAACACGACACAACAACCGGTACTCGTAGCCAAAAGAGTCCTAGCGGATACCTCCCCTGAATGCCCCCCCATTAAAGATCAACAAAGACGATGAAAACATGTCTGTCGGTAAAATGTCGATCAGCGACTTGAAATCGTTGATAGTAGGATCCATGGGGTCACTGCTGGATGAGAAGCTCAGAGACATGTCAACAAAATCTGATTTAGAAGGGATCAGCTCAGAAATTCACACTCTACAGCAAAACAATATAGCTCTCCAAAATCAGCTAAAGGAAACGGTGTCGCGCTGTGTTATGCTCGAACGTCAAGTGGAGTGGCTATCGAAGAAAGCCAATGAAACAAATATCATCATACACCTGCCAGTGCAAAAAGGTGAATCTGCTGCTGAAAAAGCTAAATCTGTATGCCTGGGATTGTTAAAGGAGCAAGATCCTGCTGCAATAACTTCAGTTAGGACCATGCGATCAAGGAACACAAATGTGGAGAATGTTGTTCTTGAAGTGCGTGATAGAGAGGATGTGGGACGTATACTCGGAGCAGCTGGCAAATTGAGAGAAGTAGGTATCTCCTTGCACAGAGCCTACCCAGCAGTTGCGCGACTACGCACAAGGCAACTAATTAAGTTGAAAAAAGTCGTCCAAACACAAAACCGCGACGCTGAAATAAAAATCCAAGGAGAAACACTCAAATTTGGAAAAACAACATTTTATTTTGATGGCTCAAACAACCTAACAAGCAACGAAGAATGCGGGATGACTTATCTACAGCAACTGACAGATGACAACTGTCAAGTGTCAATCGACAAGCAGAGCAGTAGCAGGGTGTCCCAATCTGTCAAACCTAGCGTTCAGGCAACTAGTGCCCAATCAAATAATTTTTAATTGTAATGCCGTCAGCCCTAGGCTAAGTATTTTATCGTTAGATGTTATTGCTTATAATGTAGCAGGCCTTGGAAACAAGGTTATTTTTAATGATTTTTTCGAATATATCAGTCAGTATGATATTTTCTTCTTATGGATAGGTTTGAACGTCACCTAAGTAATTTCGCACTACACTGGATACCAGCAACAAGAATATATTCTCACGGAAGAGCGAGTGGAGGCTGCCTATATGGTATTAAAAAGCACACATATAATAATTTAAGGTGTCGTTTTATTAATGAGTTCAACAGAACTTTTGTTGAAATAACTTCGGATGCTATGAAACTGTTTATAATCCCAGTCTATATAAATTGCAACAAATGGATGGAAGATTTTCAGAGCTTATACGACTTTTTATTAGAATTCGGAGAAGAGAACGTAATGATTATGGGAGATTGTAACGCGAGAATAGGGAGTTCACAGCTTTTGGAGGTGGAACCCGAGCTGTTACCACAGTCCGTAAACGCAACCAGGTGTGCCACAGATAACATAATTGATAGAAATGGCAGAAAACTTATTGAAATGTGTGAGTCAGTTGGTCTAACGGTTTTGAATGGTCGTTCCAAAAGCGACGTGAAAGGTAATTTAACGTTTCTCAGAGGTATTGCTTGCTCGACAATAGATTACTGCCTGGTGCGTGGAAAATGGCTGAAGTTTGTTGCCGATCTCAATATTAACGAACGGATTTACTCTGATCATCTACCATTGTCAGTTATGATGTGCTTTGATATATGCACTGAATCTACCGCTCTGGAATTACGCTTATTACCTAAACTTCAATGGAAGGAAAGCTACTCGCATAGTTATAACCAACATCTGAATCGTAGTCTCAGGGATATAGATGATAGCGAAATTAACTCAAGTCGTGGTGCGGATGCTTTAGTTTCTTGTATTACGCTTGCTGCGAGAGGTCTCCAACCGAGAGCAAATCTAAAAAAAAGCAAATGTGGTATGACTGGGAGTGTGTTGCAGCGAGGAAAAAGTCTTTCGCCTGTCTACGTTTAGTCCGACAAACAAACAGTAACGTTGCAAAAGACATGTATCGGCAGGCTAACAAGGCATACAAAGACATCTGCAAGGATAAACAAACAATATTTTTTCAGCAGCTGACGAGAACATTGGATGGCGCCAAAGATAGTCGCACATTTTGGAAGATTGTCAAAGCACTTAATGGTATGTTGTTCACGCGAGGCATCCAAGTGGAACTGTCTGCATTAGCGGATAATTTTAAACAGGTGCTAAGCCCGCCATGCAATGCGCTTCAGCTAAATTATGCCCTTCCTCTCATAACAAACAGTTCTTTAGACCGACCAATTACAGTCCAAGACCTTACTAAAGTTCTACACAGATGCAATGCAAATAAAGCTCCTGGTGAAGACCGTATCCCGTACGAATTCTTTAAGTCTGCGTCAGTAAATTCTTAGAAAAGCTCACTCAAGTATATAACTACATATTTGTCTCAGGAGAAGTGCCCGAATGCTTTAGAAAGTGTATAATACTTCCGTTATTCAAAAAAGGAAATGTGTCTGACCCAGCGAATTACAGAGGAATTTCTTTTATGAATTCAATAATGAAAATATTTACTGGGATTATCCTAGACCGTTTGACGGATTGGGTGCGAGAAAATTATCTTCTAAGCGAATTCCAAGCGGGGTTCAGAAAAGGTTACTCCACAGCAGACAACATTTTCACATTGACAAGCATCGTTCGGTCATACCTTGATAAAGGCAAAAAAATGTATGCGTTCTTTGTTGATTTCAAGGCAGCCTTCGACACTATTGACAGAAACGCGCTGTTCTACAAGCTGAGTAACTTAGGGGTATCTTCAAAGGTCCTAAGGGTCATACAAAGTCTTTATGAAGATAATAAAGCAGCTGTTACGGATGGCCACAACCTGTCCAACTGGTTTAAGTCTCAAATGGGAGTGAAGCAAGGTTGTCTCATGAGTCCAATTATATTTTCAATATTTCTGGATGATCTTGTGAACTTTTTAACAGGTGGAATTGTGTTCGACGGACTCCAAATAAAGCTGCTTTTATACGCAGATGATATCGTCATTCTATCAGAAACTCCAATGATGTTGCAGATGATGATAAATAAGCTCCAAAACTACTGCAATTTATGGAACCTGAAAGTGAACACCGCTAAGTCCAAAGTAATGGTTTTTAGAAACGGGTTTGGACGATACTCAAGGCAAGAAATATGGACTTGGAAAAACCAGGAACTTGAAGTCGTTAAGGAGTATAGATATCTCGGAGTTTTAATTACATCTCAAGTATCCTTCAAGGCCTACCTGGGAGAAAAACTAAAGGAGGCGAAAAAGGCAATAAATTGCAGTTGGCGGGGAGTCCTTGGTAGGAAAAATGTTCCATCGAGCAGCCAATTTAGGGTTTTCGAAGCGGCTATGAGGTCAATCATGTGCTATGCTGCACAAGTTTGGGGTTTATTCGAGTACGAAGAGGTTGAAAAACTTTTAAGATATTTCTTTAAAAAAAATCTTTAGATTACCCGAAAACACACCGACATACAAGTTGCACCTTGAAACTGGTTTATCTCCTCTCCACATCTTTACATTAAGATTGCACTTTCTCTACATTCTGAAAGTAATGGAACTCCCAAACTACTGCCTTCCACACATCGTCGCAAAATATTTGGTACAGCGGAAGCTGCAATTCTTTAACGAGTGGTCGAGGCTTAGCGGCGAACATAGTATGCAGCTAACGCACTATAATGCAGAATCTTGGCGACGTTCTCTGAACCAGCTGTTATCCGTTATTGAAGAGTCTACCCGTGCGAAGTTTAGATTGAAAATGCAACAAAGTGAGACCAGGTGTACGTATCCCTTACTCAACCATGATCTGGCTGCGAAAAATTATTTCCACGATCGGTTCAGCGTTGATGTAATCACCATCATCTTTAAGGCGAGAGGCGAACTACTTCGGCTGAACTTCAGGCCTCATATAAACGACGGGAATGAGGATTGCAGCCTATGCAACCTTCGAACAAAGGAAGACGTTTTTCATTTTATTGGAGCTTGCCCAATATTGAAAGAAATCAGACGAGCGTACTGGGGTAAAGAGGCGCTATCAATGGCTGAATTCATCAGAACTCTAGATGGTGAGGACTGGAACGTGCTGGCTAGCTATCTTAAAGCTGCATTAAAATACCGGCAGCAAATAATGAACGAAGCATTCTCTTTTCTTCGGCTGACGGGAATGGCCAAAGTCTTTTATTGTAAATTATTGTAAAAAAATTGAATATGAAGTTTAAAAAAATAAATTTACTTTACTACTTACTACTACTTTACTACTACTGGACTCTCAAAAAGGTCTAAGACATGCAAAGGATTTAATAGGTTTTTCTAGCAAAAGATCGAAGGAGATTCTAGAATGAACAAACATAATGCAGAGCTCTTAAGAGACGTCCTCACTGGTCACTGTTCTTTTAAATATCGCCTTAAGAAAACAGGCATTGGCCAATTAGACAAATGCAGATTATGTCTTTATGTCTACCGAGCATATTTTGTGTGAATGTCTCGCCATTGCTTGTACTAAAAAGTAGTCATAAATTATTCACCTACCCATTTGATTTAATCTCCTCCTCAGCCCACATAATTCTAAGCTTCCTTTGAGAACTTTATTTCACCTAGGACACAATTCGCTATTCGCCTCCTCTTCTAGGGGATAATATAAAAGATCACTATGCAGATCGCAGTACTTCAATGGCCATCATTGAGTGCTCTCATCACCCCACACTCTCACTTAAAAAACAGGTGTCTGGAAACTTTTGCCATTCACTGTAAATTTCACAATAAAATTCTACGGAAATAAAATGACCAAGTTTTACTCCATTCTCTTTCACAGACAATAGAAATCAAGAAGGAAAAAGTGAAAAAGATAAACTGTACAGCAGCACTACTACAGTAGTTCTCCTTTCTCTAGAGACAAAGGAAAACTTTTCCGGATCTCTTGGCAACAAAAAAAAAAAAAAAAAAAAATGTGCAGCGAAACACCATTGTCCAATGATTTCTGGCGGAAATTTTTAAGTGTATGTCTATCATAAATGGGTAACGTCTTCTGCGCTTTACGAGTGCGGCGCGCGTGTAAAACTATCGCGACTAGGAATGGATACTAAAATTATTATGAGAGATACAAGTACGTATAGCTGTAGTCTGTGGTGTTTAGGATTTGTGACTTGTGAGGGTAATAGCCAAGAGTCTCGTATTTAATCCCCGACTGTGATGCTAGTTCGCAGTCCGAATACCATTCATTGAAAAAGAAGACCGTACAACTTTTTATTACTGCCACCGACAATAAATTATTGGTACTGGTTGTATATTACAACTTAGTTGGCCCACTCTGGCAACAGGCTTATCGTAAAAATTAAATTTATGGTAAAGGTGGATACAAAGTGACTCCGCTCCCAGTTTTCCGTGCACCACACGTTCGATTGTTTGTGCGGTTTAAAGGCAATGCATCATAGTTGCTTCCTCATGAGACTAGAGGATCTTGGCGGCACAATTGCTTGGGGCTACAATGAATGTGGAGAAAGATTTGCATAATGTCTATATACAGAACCTCACGTCAATTAGGTGTTCACGGAGAGAAATGACAGCCTTACCAAAACATATGAGACTGGAAATTAGCATAAATTTTCCTATAAATCACGTGCTTTGAAGTTACATAGGAGCTGAGGTCTTATGGCTCATTCTGCGCCAGACTTTTACCTCTAAGCTGCAGTAGATGGAGATCTTAATGAGTTGTACATATCGACTTAGGTATAAGCCTTAATGACTGGACAAGCTGTGACACAACCTTTATTTCTATTGCCTTAGGCCCCACTCTTACCAAACAGACTTCAAAACATTATATGTGAGAGCACTGCTTTCAAGGAACCTTGGGCTATACTTATGGTAAGTCATGCATAGCATAGCAAAGCCTCGAAATATCAAGTTTGAGCTGATCCATAGCAACAGATCAGAAGTGCGAGATATTATTAAGAGCATCCTCATCCGGTTTTGTCGGATGGCAAACGACTAACAAAGGCCTCGTAGGGGCAGCATCTCCCGATAGGTGCTGGTCCGCTAAGTAACGAGTAGGAGCCACTGCAGCCGAAAACCTAGCAGCTCTGTTAGTAAGCCCTACTCCCACCTCCTCGTGGTGCCATCTGGGAATTTCTTCGGAAATTGCTAACGGGAGAGGACGAATGGCGAGCTTCCTGCGGCAAAAAACAGGATAAGTGTCGGTTGGTCTGTGGCCCAGCGAGCCGCAACCGTAAAACAAACTATTGCTCCGAAACGGAAACATACGCCTCGGATACGGACTGATCATTCGTTGACGACCTTTGGCTATCGGACACGGACAACGATCGGATTTTGGAACGTTAAGACCCTCCTGGACTCACTCAAGGAAGGGCCTTATAACGCCAGATTCCTCCAATTGGAGCGCGAATTCGCACGGTATAAAATCGACATCTTAGGGCTGAGCGAGATAAGATGGTACGATGCTGGGGAATACATCTCCCCAACAAAAAGCACTGTCATGCTCTACTCTGGTAAACCAGCTGAAAGTGCACGGAGTTCTGGCGTAGGACTCATGCTAACTCCAGCAGCACGTACTAGCCTCATATCCTGGAAACCCCATAGTGACCGGATATTGACGGCTAGGTTCCAGAGTAGAGTTAGAAAAATTACCATCATACAGTGTTATGCTCCGACTCTAGACGCGACTGAGGATGAAAAGGATAATTTTTATAGCCACTTAGGTGCCGCCTACAACCAAACGCCTAATGGGGACATCGTAATGGTAATGGGAGATCTCAATGCCAAGGTGGGTAGCGACAACACCATGCTTAAGCACGTGATGGGAGTTCACGGCGTGGGAGACCGTAATGACAATGGTGAGCGGTTTGTGGACTTCTGCAATACCAACCGCCTAGTCATCGGAGGTACGCTGCTTAAGCATAACACCTGCCATAAGATCAGTTGGGTCTCTACTGATAGGCAACGAACATCCAACCAGATCGACCACATTGCGATCAGTCGCCGCTTTAGAAATTGTCTCCTGGACGTCCGAAACAGACGTGGAGCTGACGGCGGACAAGAACGAGATCACATCAACCGCTCAAACCTGCTTAACATCACCAGGTTTAATATCGACAGGCTCAAGGTTCCCCAAGTGCGCCAACAGTTCAGGGACCATCTTGCCTTAGAAGCAGAAGCAATCAGCAGCATAGAGAACATGGATGACCACTGGAGTGCTGTGAAAAATGCTTTTGCGACTGGGGCACGCACTTATGTCGGTAAAAAGCAGAAACACCACCGCACATGGCTTTCTACAGACACCTGGAGACGGATCGATGAGCGTACAGCAATCAAGGCTCGGATTGCAGCGGCCTCAGCAGTAGAGAGAACCGAGCTTGAAGCCCAATACCGTGCGAAGAAGAAAGAAGTGCAGCGTAGTGTGAGACGTGACAAGCGTCAACATGTCAACTCACTGGCCTCAAGGGCTAAAGAAGCAGCGAGTAGGTGCGACAGTAGGACTGTTTACAACATCACTAAGGAGTTCATTGGTGGTCGAAACTCCAAACAACATCCAGTGAAGAGTCTAGACGGTGACCTTCTGATTTCGGATGAGGATCAGCTCACTAGATGGAGAGAACATTTTGCTGCAGTGCTAAATCACTTAGACGACGGCGGTATGATCTTGAATTCGAATGAGCAGTTCGAAGCAACAAATTCCCGAATTCGCACCGTACCTCCCAGTAAAGCTGAAATAATAACAGCAATCAAGTCCCTCAAGAAAAACAAAGCGGTGGGTATTGATGGCATCCCTGCCGAGCTATTTCAAGCGGCGCCAAATACATCGGCAGATTTGCTGCATCCGCTAATACGGAGAGCTTGGGATAGTGAACAATTTCCACAGGAGTGGAAAAGGGGGATGATCATTAAGCTTCCAAAGAAGGGTAACTTGATGGAGTGCGGTAACTGGAGAGGTATATGTGTTCTTCCAGCTGTAGCCAAAATAATAGCTAAAATAATTCTAGAACGAATCAAAGATCATTTAGATTCAACTCTCGATGTTGAACAGGCAGGTTTTCGCGCTGGATCCTCCTGCATCGACCACATAAACACCTTACGGATCATAATCGAACAATGCGTTGAGTATAGGTCTCCGCTACATTTACTGTTTATCGACTTCGAGAAGGCTTTCGACAGCTTGAATCGAGATGCTATCTGGCTGGCCTTGCGCAGGAGAGGCATTCCAGAAAAGCTTATAGCTACTATCAAGGCTACATATGAGGGCGGCAAGTGTCACGTCGTGCACAATGGTAAGGTGTCGGAGGACTTTGAAGTCCAAAGTGGAGTACGTCAAGGGTGCATACTGTCCCCACTATTGTTCTTGGTGGTTATCAGCGATGTACTCCGTGCAGCATTGACGGAAGCTAATTCTGGAATTCGTTGGACTATGACATCTTACCATAAACACCTAGATTACGCTGACGATGTTTGTCTACTTTCACATCGGATAATGGATCTTCATTTGATGGCCCAAAATCTAGAAGCTGAGGCAAACAAAGTGGGGCTAAAAGTAAACACAGCCAAAACAAAAGCCCTGAGTACTTCCAATACCCGCGCTCAACTTAACATTGCCGGAAAGCAAGTCGAGAAAGTTGATAACTTTCTATATTTAGGAAGTGTCGTCTCGGCTAATCGCGGTGGCACCGAACTGGATGTGTGCAGCAGAATCGGGAAGGCTAAAGCTGCGTTCGGAATGCTGTCCAAAATCTGGAGAAGCAATGTTATTAGCTTAAGAACCAAGCTACGACTGTTCCGCTCCAACGTAGAATCAGTGCTGCTTTATGGGTGCAGTACCTGGAAGGTGGACACCATTAACACACGCAAGCTGCAAGTCTTCGTAAACAAATGCTTAAGAATCATCTTGAGGATTTTTTTGGCCGAACCGCATCTCCAACGAACAACTTTATCTGAGAACGGGCCAAGAACCTATAAGCATTACTATACGAAGAAGAAAGTGGCAATGGATTGGACACACCCTACGGCGCGAAGACAACTCCATTGCGAAATACGCTATGCAGTGGAATCCGCTCACCCAGGCAGGCAGAATAGCGGGACGCCCTAGGCAAACGTGGCGTAGAACAGTTGAGGAGGAATCGAGCTCTTCAGGAATGAGTTGGAGGCAGCTCAAACGCGTTGCAGAACTCCGAACACGATGGCGCGCAGGCGTGGTTGACACCCTATGCCCCCCGAGGGGTTAAAGAACATAAAAAAAAAAAAAAAAAAAAAAAAAAAAATCCTCATCCGGTTTTGTCAAAGCCCATGGCTCTGCGCCATGCAGCAGGACTGGGATGATTAGAGTCTTATAAAGAGTTACCTTAGTAGTTCGAGATAGGGCTTTGCTACTCAATTGCCGTTTTAGCCCATAGAAACAACGATTGGCAAGAGTAATTCTTCGTGTGATCTCCCTACTGATGTCATTTGCGGAGCTGACCATAGAGCCTAGGTAGACAAAATCCTTTACTACCTCAAAATTATATCTGTCTATTGTGGCGCTCTGTCCAAGACGCCGATGTTGGGTGTCCTTTTTTGTAGACAGCATATATTTTGTTTTGCTTTCATTGACCGCTAGACCCATCTTTGCTGCCTCGATCTCAATACTCGTAAACGCCCCATTGACGGCCCGCTGAGTTCTTCCGATTATGTCAATGTCATCGGCATAAGCGAGTAGTTGTACAAACTTGAAGAAGATTGTACCTCCGGGGTTGGCTTGTGAGTTTCGAATAATTCTCTCAAGTATTAAGTTAAAGAGATCGCATGATAGCGCGTCACCTTGTCTAAGACCTTTCCTGACATCGAATGTTTCGGTGATGTTCTTACCGACTTTGATGGAGCAGCGAGAGTTCTCCATCTTCATTCTGCACAAACAGACGAGCTTGGCAGGGACATAGCTCTGCATACCTCGTCTCTATACACGCTATCATAGGCAACTTTGAGATCGATGAAGAGGTGGTGCGTATCGATTTTATATTTATGGGTTGTTTCCAAGATCTGCCGTAGTATGAATATTTGGTCAATGGTGGGCTTTTCCGGCCTGAAACCGCACTGATAAGGACCTATCAGGTTGTTGACGATCGGCTTTAGGCGTTCACATAATACGGCGGACAGGATCTTATATGCGATGTTGAGGTGACCTTTACCTCTATAATTGGCGCAGTTTAGAGGGTCTCCTTTCTTCAGGATCGGGCAAACGATGCTGAGGTTCCATTCATCGGGCATACTTTCGTCCGACCAGATTTTACAGATGAGCTGGTGCATGCTCCTTACCAACTCATCGCCTCCTGCCTTGAAAAGTTCAGCGGCAAGGCCCAGCAGCGGCTCCAGCAGCTTTGTTGGATTTGAGTTTAGATATTGCTATCCTCACTTCATTCTGATCGGGTTGACGGGAATCTTGACTACCATCGTCACTGTTGAATGGCTCATTCTGCCTGACAGCGAAATATTGGTCATCATCGCCGTTTAACAGTCTGCAGAAGTGTTCCTTCCATATCCTCAGCACCGACTGCGATTCTACCACCATGTTACCATTTTCGTCCCTGCAGGCTTCTGTTCTGGCTTTGAAACCCTGGCATGTTCTTTTTACCCTTTGGTAAATTTTTCGAACATTATTCCTGCAATAAAGTCTCTCAATCTCCTCGATCGAGCACTTCTCATGTTCTTTTTTCTTCTTCTCAGAAGTCGATGCTCCTCTTTTCTCCTGCTCACGTAGAGCTCGTAAGCAGCTCTAGTCCTTTTATGCAGCGCCGCTTTGTACGCCTCTTGTTTTACTGCATGTGCTTGCCGGCATTCCTCATCAAACCAGGGTTTTCGTTGTGGTGGCCGAGAGAAACCCAGTACATCAGAGGCGGCTTTTCTGATGGCTTGTTGGCAACGCTGCCACTGGTCTTCCGCATTTGCTGCTGGCGACAAAGGACTTAGATTAAGATTAGAAGAAACTCGATCGGCAAAGGTTCTGGCGGTCTCTTGCGATTGTAGCCGCCCGACGTCAAATTTCCTAACAGTATTTCGTTGATTTCGAATCCGTTGTGGATATCCGCATCCGTACCTTGGCTACAACTAGGTAGTGATCCGAGTCCACGTTGGCTCCTCAGAAGGTCCAGACACCCAGAATACTGGAAAATTACCTTGCGTCGATCGCAATGTGATCAATTTGGTTGACGATTTTTCGATCAAAGGAGAGCCATGTTCCTTTGTGAATGTCGAGACGTGGAAACCGCGTACTAGCTACGACAAAGTTTCACCCCGCAAGTTGTTCGGCTGCACGTGGTTTGTAGAGGGACCTAACATTCCATGTGCAGACACGAAGATCGTTTTCCTTTTTACGTTTGCTTGGGTCGTCAACAGTAAATTTATGCGTATCCGAGGCTGTTGGTTGTTTCGTAACCGAAGGTTTTTTACGTGGTAGGGAAGTTAACCCGACGGCACAACCCCCAATTTGGAGGACCAGGTCCTTTGTTAGCAACCCCTAGGACGAGGGGCCGGATACACCGATGTCAGTAACCCACTTCGGTGATATGAGCGCTGCCGTTGGCCCATTAACGGTTCATCCGCCACCATCTCTTTTCCAATACCCTGACGTAGTATTGAAAATCCTTATAGACCTCAGCTTCAAATATGTCGAAGTAGCTCCGGTAAGGTTTCCGCTGGCCTGTAGAAGTCACCGTTGATTCCATCGGGAGAATTCATCCGCCGCACGTCCTCCTTCTTAGGACCTCTTGTTAGACTTCTGAGACGCATATTTCAGCCGATCAGGTCAACAAGAGATGCCTCGTCCGGTTAGACATATGCGCGCTGAAGTTCACCCAGATGTGCTTACGCAGGTCCGAGTGTTCAGCTACCCATATGTATATCGTCAGACTCAGCATACGCTCATCGTTAGTTCACTATCAGATAGCTATCCAGCGGGCACCACGGGGAGGTGATGATGCGATTTTGCCCACGAGGGATAATTCTTTATAATCTCGCTCAATACATATTGGGTTGGAAAAAAACGATTGATCATTTTTGCCACTAGATGGCATTAGAGTAAAAAATCGGTGGTAATATTAATCTGATCTGGTAACTCTTACCATCCTTTGAAAAATGGCATTTTGTGGATCAATTCAGAAAAAAATTAGGCAATATTTGATTTTTAGAAAAATTCGATATATTTTGCAATATTACTTTGAAAAAGAAAATTTTACTTCACGAAGGCTTGTGATGAAATTTGTGGTGTTTATAGTGAAGATACTTTCTTCTTCTTTCTTTCTTTTTTCAGCGAGGTTATGATTCGAAAACAAGGGATCACAACCCTCCCACTTCACCGCATTTCTACTGATCCGTCTGTGGGGTTCACCTATTTCACCTTAGAAAATATCGGCAGGCTATTGTGAAGATACTTTATTAAAACTAAAACGTGGTTCACTCGATTTCATTCTGGAAATGCACCCCGCTTTGGTCAACCAACGACTGAAAAAGTCGATGAAAAACTGGAAAAAAAAAGTGAAGGACATAAGCAGTCATGACTTCTCGTCGGAGCTAAATATTTGCCACACAACAATTTTGAATCATTTGGAGAAGATTGACTATACGAGCAAACTGGACGTTTGGGTACCACACAATCTGATAGAAAAAAATTTGATGGACAGAATTTCAATTTGTGAATCGCTGGTGAATCGAAAGAAATCGACCCATTTGTGAAAAGATTGATTACTGGTGATGCAAAGTGCGTGATCACGGGCACGACAATGTGGTGTGAACAAATTGGTGGTCGAAGAGGGGTTAAGCTCCCCAATTTGTTGTTAATCCGGGACTGACGCCAAGGAAGATGATGCTGAGTATTTGGTGGGACTGGAAGGGACCCATACATTATGAGCTGCCGCCGCTTTATCAAACGATTACTTCTGAGCTCCGTCAGCAGCTAGCAAGATTAAATGAAGCAGATCAACAATGTCTTCCATTACGCTCCAAGATGTTAAAGTAATTTTAAAGGAAATGAAAAACAAAGTTGACTTTACATATATGAGCCCCAGGAGATTTCTTGACAGCTACGATATACTCGGACCAGCTTTATTAATGATTATTAATAAATCATTAGAAACCAAGGTATTCCCAAAATCGTGGAAGAAATCTTTAGTGACGCCTATAGAAAAAATATGCAATGCTAAACTATGTGAAGAGTTTCGTCCTGTTAATTCGTTGCCATTATGTGAAAAAGTGTTTGAAAAAATCGTCTTTAAACAGTTAAATAATTATTTTGAATCAAACAAATTAATAATTGACATTCAGTCAGGTTTCAGAAAGAACCATTCGTGTGAAAGTGCAATCAATTTGATTATTAACAATTTTAAGGAAGAAACCGACCAAGGGAACAAAGTGTTATGTGTTTTTCTCGATTTAAAACGAGCATTTGAAACAATAGACAGACAAATTTTAATAGATAAGCTTAAACGGTATGGAATTAAGGGAGGTGAAAGTGAGTGGTTCAAATCATACCTTAGTAATAGAACCCAATGTGTAAAGGTCAATAGTGAATTATCATGTCCAAAAAGTGTAATGTTTGGTGTCCCTCAAGGATCGGTGTTGGGAACATTATTGTTTATAATATACATCAATGACATGAAAAGTGCAATAACAAATGGAAAGCTTGCATTGTTTGCTGATGATGCGGTGATATACGTTGCGGGTAAAAATGCTTTTGAATGTCAACAAAAAATGCAACAGGACCTGGAAAGTGTTTCCGAATGGCTGAAGATGAATAAATTGAAACTGAATGTGACCAAAACCAAACAACTTATCATAAATGAACGACAAGGAGATGATGTAAGACTGAGAATTGACGGTGAAATTATTGAACAAATTAATGAAATCAAGTATTTAGGTATAACAATCGATGATAAAATGACTTTTAGCAATCATGTTGATTACTTATGTAAAAAAATTGCAAAAAAGATAGGTTTTTTGAAAAGAATAAGAAATGACATATCTACATTGAGTGCAATAAATATTTATAAAGTAATAATTAAACCACACTTCGAGTACTGTTCCTCAATTTTGTTTTTATGTGCAGATAGTATAGTACAAAGATTGCAATTGTTGCAAAATAAAGCCATGAGGTGTATTTTAAAGTGCAATAGATATGTGTCAATTCGTTTTATGTTAAATTCGTTAAAATGGTTGTCAGTCAAACAGAGAATTATAATGAATGTTTTATTGTTAATCTATAGAATTAAAAATAACTTAATGCCTATTTACTTCTTAAATTATGTGCAATATATTCGTGATGTACAGCCCTATTTATTAAAATCAGCTAATAATTTTAGACTACCAAACTTTTTGAAAGGAAGATCTCAAAATTCTTTGCAATATAAAGGCTTCAAAATGTTTAATGAATTGCCAATTATTATAAGAAATGAAACAAATCTAGCAGCTTTCAAAAGAAGTATTATCAATTATGTTAAAGACAATTTTTAAGTTTAAAACTCTTATACAATGACAAAAACACTATTTGTAAAATGATTTATTTATTTTTTTTTTTTTTTTTTTTTTTTTTTTTTTTCGAGGGTAGGTGAAAATCTTCAACAAGACACTATGAGGATCGACAGCGCGTGCTCATAGTAGCGTGGGATTCTTACCCACTAAAAAACCTCCCTTCAAAACAGACTTGTTTTTTATTTTTACTACAACTAAGTATTCGACTTATCAAGTAGTTTTCGTTTCGCGAAATAATGACGTTTTGCAGGTACCTTCCCATTAGAAGTTCCTGCCAGCTCCGCAGTTTAGACGCGGTTACTTATCGCGCTAGGTCTAAAGGTTTGGTTCTTTGTAGACGGCGCAGTAAATTTCTTTCTTCCAAAAGTTGGAGGACTGTAATATTTACGTGACTTTCTAGTCGACTTCTATGCTTTCTCGCGTAGGTTTGAATTTCGTCTTCGATTGTTTTAATGCCAAGGTCTCTGTGGATATCGCTATTTCTGATATACCATGGCGCATTTACAATACCTCTTAGCACTTTGTTTTCAAAAGTTTGTAAAATTTTAATATTACTTATTTTGGTACAACCCCAGAGTTGTATACCATATGTCCATACAGGCTTTAGCACTTGCTTATATAAAAGCAGTTTGTTATATATATTAAGCTTGGAATATTTTCCAAGTAACCAATACATTTCTCGATATTTGTTATCTAGTTCTTTGCGTTTTTTCTTTACGTGCGTTTTCCATTTCAGCTTTGTATCAAGTGTCATTCCAAGATACTTAGCCTCGTTTGCAAACGGAATTTGAACCGAGTTTGAAAAGATCGGCAAATTATTTATTTTTTTATAAGTAAAATTTACATGAACAGATTTGGTCTCGTTGAGTGCGATTCGCCAAATCTTTGTCCATTCATTTACTCTATTCAAAGCTTCTTGCAGTTTTTCTGTAGTATCTTCGACCGTTTTACCTACTGTCAAGATAGCAGTGTCGTCGGCAAATGTAGCTAGCTCAGTGCCTTCTACTTGCGGTATATCACGAGTGTATAATAGATATAAGACTGGACCAAGAACGCTTCCTTGCGGCACCCCAGCCATTATTTCCTTAAAATCTGAATATTCGTTTCCACATTTGACGCGGAATAGCCTATTCGTAAGGTAGTTCTTCAAAATATTATATAGGTGCTCTGGCAGAACTTGTCGTAATTTAAACTTTAAGCCTTCGTGCCAGACCTTGTCAAAGGCTTGAGAAACGTCAAGGAATACGCTTGAACAAATCTTTTTTTCTTCAAGTGATTTTTCGATTACATGTGTTATTCGATGTACTTGTTCAACTGTGGAATGCTTACTTCTAAATCCGAATTGATGATCAGGGATGAGATGCCCTTCTTCTATTACCGGCTGTATTCGCCTAACCAATATTCTCTCGAACACTTTGGATATAATTGGAAGAAGCGAAATCGGTCTATAAGAGGTTTTTTCATTCGGCGGTTTTCCAGGCTTAAGGACCATTATAACTTCGGCGACTTTCCATTGACTGGGAACATATTCTAGTCTAATCGCGGCGTTTATAATGAACAGAAGCTTAATTAGAGCTTTTCTTGGTAGTGCTTTAAGAACCTCTCCCGTAATTAGGTCGTATCCAGTAGCTTTCTTAGGTTTAAGTTTCTTTATTTCTTCCTTAAGTTCGGTAAGCGTTGCATTTCTTATCACGCTATTGTCTATATACGACGTATTTATATTTTCAATAAGTGCTTGTCCATCAAACGGTTTGAAAGTTTCTTCCAGGTGGGCGGCGAAAACTTGCGCTTTCTCTTTATCATGCCTGGCCCATTCGTCTTGATTTTTCCTAATTGGCGCGGCTTGAATTTGAGGTTTTTTAATACCTTTTATAGCCTTCCAAAGCGAATAGTTAGAATCTTTTTCTGCCGTTAAGCTTTCTAGGTAAGTTTGTATTTCATTATTCTTAAGGTCTTTAATAGATCGTTTTAGTGAGTTGCACAAACGGTTAAGATGTGCTTTATGTTGCGGAGCCCGAGTTTGTTGCCATCTTTTACGCGCTTTTCTCTTCTCCTTAATCATCTCTTTTATTTCCTGCGGATAAATTTTAATGTAACTGGCCGGGGTTCTCTTTAGTTTGGGAGTATTCTTCCACGCGGCATCCTGTAGGATTTCGACGAAGCGATCTACTTCAACTTCAAGTTCATAGGGCGTTTTAAGTGATACGCTCAGCTCAATATTTGCTTCAATATCTTTTTTAAAGCCGTCCCAATTAGTTTTCGCGCCAGTTAATCTGTCCGGTCCTACTTTTTTAATCAAAGCTTCGCTTATCGTCATAATGATTGGAGAATGATCAGAGGAGAGATCAAAGCTTTCTTCAACTTTTATACAGTTGCTAGATATTCCTTTAACAACAAAGAAATCAATCAGATCTGGTATCTTATTTCTATCAGTTGGCCAATATGTTGGTTTACCCGTCGAGTAAAAATCACAACTGAATTGCATACCCGCATTATAAAGCTTTCTACCTTTCTGAGAGGCGTATCTTGAACCCCAGAAGGGGTGTTTCGCGTTGAAGTCACCACCAATAATAAAATTTGGTTTAAGGAAGTTGAAGATGTTTGTGAAATCACTTTCTTCAAGTTTACATCGCAGTGGACAATATATAGACGAAATGTTGAAAGCAAAATGTCTATTTCTAACGCGTACCGTGCTTACTTGCATTGCTTCTAATTCAATTTTTATTTCCGCTGAGTGTTCGATATTTTCTTTTATAAACAAAGATGATCCGCCTCTGGCTCTTTCCGATGGGTGAAAGGCGTGATATCCGCTATATCCCCTTATCTTAATATTCGATTGCTTTTTCAGATGAGTTTCACAGACCAAGCATATATCAATATCTTTCTCTCGCATAAATATTTCTAACTCGTCGAGTCTTTGTATGAGCCCGTTAGCGTTCCAAGTAAGAATTTTAAGCGTTTCTTTCATATTCTGGTTGAAGTGCGCGTGTTATGAATGTTGTTTTCTAGTGCAACTAGTCTCTCGAAAATTAGTTTATTTGTTTTGCATTGCTCTTCAAGTTTCGCAAGAATTAGGGAAAAAACATTGGATACATGATCTTCTGAACTACCTCTATCACTATTTTTTAATGTCGCAACTTGAGAAGGAGTTTTTACATTAAAGTTTGGACGGTTTCTTGCTTTGATCTCCCGTGAGTTGTCGGTCGTGTACGTACCCTTAACTGCCTTCGCCGCTTGAGCATAAGACTGCACGCCAATATTCGGAGATTTTGCTTCTGTTACCTTATCTCTATTACTTTCGGATTTTTTATCATTAACCGATCTTAAGTTAATATTGACGGACTTTCTATCTTTCGCTGCTTTTTTCGTAGCTATTTTGGGTCTGTTCTTGATTGGTTTCATATTCGGACGCATCGAATTTTTTAGCGTATCGCGGCGTTTTTGAAGCTCTTTCGCCACTTCGCAACCTCGATAGTTCGCAGGATGTTTTCCTTTGCAATTTATTTTATGATTTATGTACATATATGGCTAAATGGTTTTTTTTTTACAAAAGCCAAATAAATAAATAAACTAACTAACTAACAACAATGCCGGAACACATACTTTTTGGTGATCCGCCAAAAACTGAGAGAGTCTAGCTGGGAAGTTGTGATGCATCCAGCGTATAGTCCAGACTTTGCACCGTCGGATTACCATGCAGAATTAATTTAATGGTGTAAGGTTGAGTTCCATAGGAGACTGCGAAAATCACTTGTCACAGTTTTTTCGCCAAGAAAGCCCAGAAGTCCTATGAGGATGTAATTATGCCTTTGCCCGAAAAATGGCAAAAGGTCATCACCTTCACTACAAAAGGCTCAATACTTTTTTTAACCCAACATTAAACTCGATTCGAAGCAAACTTCTTCCAGTTGAAATCGCTGCCATATCGCTACACATACAGACGTTATCATTGTATCTATTAACATCTGTGCCAGACGATTCAAAAAATAACTCCACACCTACATATTAGGATCCATACGGATGAGTAGACAGTTTATCGGGAGTCCTAAGACATAATACAGGCTCCACGCGGATCAAAAATCCATTGTTGTTACAAAAGTGTCGGCACATTGTATGACAACGAAACTATGGTATTCCAACGACTACCTTATCTCCACCATGAATCAGAAACTTTAGCACTTCCAATTACTATTTGATGCGAATTCTGCAACAGTATCCACCCCTGCCAGCCAAATTGAACTCGGGAAAACATTCGAAAAGTTGAATGAAACAATTCAGCCCGAACAACCCTTTCTATGCATCCATTCGTCACTTCTTTATGTCGAAAGAAATCTGCTGTGCCCGCCGCAACAGTATCTCTATGATAATGCAAATCGTAACATCTGTAATAAAGGATAATGGTTAAAGTTCATTGTTTAATAATGTATTTCATGGAATAGACAAGTCCAAGTTCACTCCGTTGACGACATGCAAATTTTATTATGACCTTCCCCATCAGGGGTATGCAAAACTAACAGTTGCACGCCATACCCCCAGCCAAACAAGTATCTACTGCATGCTGATTCACCCAACACTATCCAAGTTGATTAAGCTACTCGGACTCGTTTATGATGAGAAATTAATTTCACTCTTTGAGGCTAGACGACCGCTGAGATACTTTTTTTCCCCGTTGTGGCTTTTCTTTGTTTATAAAAATAAGAATAGTGCTGAACGAGTGCCAAAAGTGAGCGTGCCATGATCGAAGAATAGCGTGTATATCTTTAAAATCGTGTGATTAATGTTCTGTGAATATTCATGTGGAAGGATGATGTCTACTGGCAGAACGGAACGAAAGACCTTGTCGTCTCTAGATACACATGCAACCCAAATAGTAGTTCAAAGTCATGCTTTTCTCATGCGGTCAGGTTGTATGGACTCGAGACAGTAAAAATTGTTGCAGACTTCTTACGATGTCCTCTAATCGTGTTTATAATAAAGTCCTTCTTAATGGCCGATTGCAAACGATTAATTTACGAGCGGAAGTATAACCACGCGCCGTGATACATATCGTTCGTTTGGTGTTAGTAAATACCTATACACCTTGATGGCAGACAGTGTTGTGGTACAGCGTGTGTAACAAGTGATGATGCGGTAATAAATAAACTAAGATATACTGATGATGAAATGACATTTCCAGATTTTATATTTAACTTAAGTCAGCGATTAAAATATTGTATTTTCGCATAAATACTATTGGCGTGCACTTTATGGGGTATACCGGCAAATTTGGCATTCACGTATCTATAATGTTTTCCAAGAAATATTGTTCGAAACAGATAATGCATTTGTGACGCGAAACCATGGTCACGGCAGCTGCACCGATATGCCCACGCATCATGAACTCAATTTTCAGGAGCCTATTCCCGAGCAAAGATGACTTCACACTACCACGAGACGCAGCAGATGGATGGAGAACAAAGACAATACTACCAGTCACAACTGAGGAACTCGTTGAAGCTGCGACAGCTTTCGAACGCAACAAAACGCCAGGGATTGGACGGGATTCTGAACTTCGTTGTGAAAGAGGCGATCGTGACTAGACTAGAGGTCTTCATACACCTCTACACAGAAGGAAAATTCCCATCTCAGTGGAAACGGTAATGTCTAGTCCTCGTACCAAAGGGCGATAAACTACATGAGCAATCATCGTCGTACTGACCATTGTGCATTCTAGATATGCTGGGAAAAGTGCTCGTGAAACTAGAGCAATACGGACAAGACTAGAGCAATATATGGAAGAGGACTTGGGGCTTTGTAACCGACAGCTTGCATTTAGAATGAAACGAAGCACCAACCATTCAATACAAATTGTGTGTGACATAGCACGTGAAGCAATTACGGTAGAAAGATAGTACTGTGCTGTCGTAACACTCGACGTCAAGAACGCGTTCAATTTAGGGCAGCAATGTGATCATGTCTCCAAATATCAGCTAACGATCAGCTGACTCTGGTGGCAGAGTTTAGAGTCAAGTCTTATCGGCAAATAGTTTTTGGTCACATTGTAACAGCTCTGAGTGGAGGCTCCACAGCACAGACACGCTCACAGTTTTTACCGGCTTCTTCGCACTATTGGCGGCTTCTCTGCACTTATATGTGCACTACACCACAATTGTTAAGAAATACAGTTTAAGGAACCACAGCGTGCGACGCAGCAATGCCCAGAAGGTCTGTCAGTAAAAGAGACGAGCCCTGCTACTGGTGGACCGACGAGATTAAACGGCTCAGGGCGAAGTGCCTACAAGCACGACGCAGATCTCAGAGATCCAGAGGCAGACAAGATTTCCAAGAGCGGCTAACCACATTTCAATTGGCGAGGCAAGAACTGAAAAGGGCCATTAAGGAGAGTAAGTCAAGGAGCTTTAGGCGGCTCTGTGACGAGGCCGAATTAGACTCCTGGGACATGGCGTATAGAGTGGTGATGAAGAACCTTAAAAGCAGCAGGTCTCCATAACTTACATGCCCGGCAATACTAAAGACTATAGTAGAGCACCTATTCCCCCATAGACCAACTACTATCACGAGGAAGATCAACATGAAGCATATCCCGGCAATCACGTCAGAAGAACTCTTTGGGGCATGCAGAAAAATCGGAGACAGCAAAGCACCTGGACCTGATGGCATCCCGAACAGGGCAATCAAGGCGGCTGTTAAGACGAGACCGGACATCTTTCTAACAACGATGCAAATGTGCATAGAGGAGGGGGTATTCCCTACACCATGGAAATTGCAACATTTAGTGCTGCTTCCAAAGGGCAATAAGCCACCCGGACAACCATCATCGTATCGCCCAATATGCCTGCTCGTTACGCTGGGAAAGATCCTAGAGCGTATCATCTATAACAGACTGCTTGCGGTGGCGGAGGAAAACGGAGCCTTGTCAGACTGTCAGTACGTCTTCAGAATATCACGCTCTACCGTCGATGCCATAAAGGCGGTAGTGGATGTAGCAACTGAAGCAATACAAGGGAAAAGGTGGAAATGGGGGACGAAGAAATACTGCGCAGTAGTAACGCTCGACGTCAAAAATGCGTTCAACTCGGCAAGCTGGTCATCCATTAGGAGATCCCTGGCCAGGATGGATACACCATACTACCTGCTGAGGATAGTCACGGACTACTTCAGCAATAGGAAGCTAAGATACCATACTGACGATGGCGTTAAGCACTACAGTGTTTCCGCGGGAGTCCCGCAATGGTCGGTTCTGGGACCTCTCCTATGGAACATTATGTTCTGCAACGGAACGGAGTTCTGCGACTAACATTACCCGAGGGAGTCAAAGTAATTGGCTTCGCTGACGATATCGCAGTGGTTACAGTAGCCAAGCACGTACACGAGGTGGAGTCTGCCACGGATGAGGCAGTTATAAGAATAAAGGAATGGCTGGCGTCTACCGGTCTGGAACTAGCTGCCCACAAGACCGAAGCTGTCCTAATAACCAGCCACAAAAAGGTGGAATACGCCAGCTTCCGGGTCGGAAACCAGACAATCAGGTCCAAAGAATCCTTGAGGTACCTTGGAGTCATGCTCGACAACAGGCTGCGCTTCAAAGCCCACGTCGACTATTCTAGTAAGAAAGCATCGCTGATGCAGGCAGCACTCTCCCGAATGCTCCGGAACATCGGCGGGCCTGGATACGCCCGCAGGATTGTGCTGTCCAGAGTGGTCAGCTCGGTACTTCTATACGCTGCCCCGATATGGGCAGGTGCACTCGCGACAAATGAGTGCTGGAAGAAGCTATCATCAGCTCACAGACTCTGGGCAATCAGAGTGATCAGCGGCTTCCGAACTATCTCCGACGATGCAGCCTGCGTTTTAGCTGGGATGGTCCCAATCGACGTCCTCGCTGAAGAGATGCAGAGGGTATACCTTAGACGTCCCTCGAACCGGCAAGAGGCAAAATGGATTAAGGAGGAGGAAAGGGCAGCATCAGCAACGCTGTGGCAAACCAGCTGGGATAGCTCTACCAAAGGCAGGTGGACCCACAAGCTCATTCCCGCTATAAAATCATGGACAGAGAGAGCGAGGGGGAACTGTAACTACCACCTCACACAGTTCCTGTCCGGACACGGTGGCCACCGGAAATACCTCCATAGATTTGGACACGATAGTTCGCCCCTGTATCCAACATGTTCAAACGAAGAGGAGGACGCAGAGCATGCAGTGTTCTACTGCAGACGCTTTGCAGAAGACAGAGCAAACCTGCCAAGTCCAGAAAATCTTGTTAGTCGATCAGAGGGCAAGTGGATGGAGATCTGCTCATTCATAGTATGTGTGCAGAATGCGCTGCGAAGAACAGAAGCCCTAAGACAAGCCCAAGAGGCGGCCTCGGAGACTAGAGCATAATTGCTAACCAGCCTCGCGAAGAAATGCCTAACGGCAGTACCGCGGGGAGAGTGGTTGAAGTGTGTAGGGTGTGTGTTTAGTACGTAGGCGTATTCCTGGAATCGATTACTCAGGTTTGCGAATCGTGCATGCTAGTAGCACTCGGGCTATTAGTATCTATGAAGATTATACATCCTTCGAGCAACCTAAAAAAAAAAAAAAAAAAAACAGTTTAAGGAAAGAAAAGATTTCGAGCATTTCTTTTACATGTCAATGAGTCTCAGCGGCGGTGTCCCCACAAATTCAGCCACAACGAGAAACGCGTGAAATGAAGTTTCTGCCAACTCTGGCAGCTAGAAAAGAAGTGATAAAATATCAAACTTGTCCCTGCGAGGGCAAACTCAAACTGGCGGTGCCGCAGGGCGACAAAAGGACAGAGCAATAGGAGGCATACTGAGCATATTGTCATCACCAAAGAAATGGATTGGACTAGAAGTTGCAAACAGCAGATCATTAATGAAAATGAGAAAGAAAGTCGGAGACAAAACAGAGCCTTGAGGGACACCAGCATTTATTTTGTGAGATACAGACTTGAGGCCGTCCAAAACAACTTGAATTGAACAATCCAAAAGGTAGTTTCTAATCAAAGAAGAAGAGTACCGTCAATTCCGAATGCACGCATTTTCAGCAAAAGAGCTTGATGTCACATTCTGTCAAATGCTTTTGAAATATCGAGCTCAACTATAATACTTTGTTTCACTGAAGTGATGGAGAGATTGGTTCCATTTCTCCATCGTATCAGCAGTAGACCTGTTGTTGCGAAAACCATACTGCCGGTCATTGAGGAGTTTTCGTGAATCAAGATATGTATATCATTAGCTGACCATTCACCAGCTTTTCCATAACCTTGGGAAAGAGGGACGTAAGTGCATTGGGTCGGTAGCTTAAGACAGAAGAAGAATCGCCTTTTTAAGGTATGGCTGGACAAATACTATTTTCCACGTACTCGAGAAGACAAGGATCGGTGAAAAAGCTTACGCAGTGATTATGCCCGCGGAAAAGAACATCTGCTCAGAACAGTAGATATACCATCTGGACCAGCGGATTTGTGTACTTTTTCCTCAAACTAATCAAGGGCATCCGATTTTGACAAAATCCATGCGTCTGCGCCATACAGCAAAGCTGGCATGATAAGTGTCTTATAAAGGGTTACCTTAGTACTTCGAGATAGGGCTTTGTTACTCAATTGTCTTCTTAACGCATAAAAACAGCGATTGGCAAGAGTAATTCTTCGTTTGATCTCCCCACTGATGTCACTTGCGGAGCTTACCAAAGAGCCTAGGAAGACAACGTTCTATACTAGCTCAAAATTGTATCTGTCTTTTGTGGCGTTCTGTCCAAGAGGCCGATGTTGGGTATCGTTTTTTGTAGACAGCATATATTTTGCTTTGCTTCCATTGAGCGCTAAACTCATCTTTGCTGCCTCGATCTCAATACTCGCAAATGCCCCACTGACGGCCCGTTGTGTTCTTCCGATTATGTCAATGTCATCGAGTAAGTGAGTAGTTGTACAAACTCGTAAAATATTGTTCCTCCTTAGTTGGCTTGTGAGTTTCGTACAATTCTTTCCAGTACTATGTTAAAGAGATCGCATGATAGCGCGTCGCCTTGTCTAAGACCTTTCCTGACATCGAATGGTTCGGTGATGTTCTCTCCGGCTTTTGATAGAGCAGCGGGAGTTCTCTATTATCATTCTGCACAAGCGGATGACGAGACTAGGCATGGCTCGATGCAATTAGTCTCTAAACACCCTATTATAGGTAACGTTAAGATCAAGGAGAGGTGGTGCGTATTTTATATTCGTGGGTTTTTCCAAGATCTACCGTAGCGTGAATATTTGGTCAATCGTGGACTTTCCCGGCCTGAAACCGCACTAATAAGAACCTATCAGGTTGTTGGCGATCGGTTTTAGGCATTCACATAATGCGGCGGACACGATCTTATATGTGATATTGAGAAGACTTATACCTCTCTCGTTGGCGCAGTTTAGAGGGCGTCCCTACTTAGGATCTGGCAAATTATGCTAAGTTTCCATTCATCGAGGATTCTTTCATCAGACAAGACTTTACAAATGAGGTGGTCCATGCGCCTTACCAACTCATCTCCTCCTGCCTCGAAAAGTTCGGCGGGAAGGCCGATGCGTCGGCTCCATCAGCTTTGATGGATTTACGTTTAGCTATCTCTATTCTCACATCAGTCTGTTCGGGTTGACGAGAACCTTGACTATCATCATAACTGTTGAATGGCTCATTCTGCTTGACAGCGGAATATTGGTCATCATCATTTAGCAGTCTGCAGAAGTGCACCTTCCATATCCTCAGCACCGACTGCGATTCTACTACTATACCTATGTTTCCATTTTCATACAAGCAGGCTTCTGTTCTAGCTTTGAACCCTGACATGTTCTTCCTACCTTTTGGTAACACTTTCGAACATCATTCCTGCAATAAAGTCTCTCAATATCCTCGATCGAGCGCTTCTCATGCTCCTTTTTTTTCTTTATGAGAAGTCGATGTTCCTCTTTTCTCCTCCGCTCGTAGAGCGAGCAACTCTAGTCCTTCTATGCATCACCGCCTTGTACGCCTCTTGTTTTGCTGAATATGCTTTTCGGCATTCCTCATCAAACCAGGGGTTGCGTTGCGGTGACCGAGGGAAACCCAGTATATCAGAGGCGGCATCTTTGATGGCTTGTTGGCAACGCTGCCACTTGCCATTATAAAACACATACTTAAAGGACATAACTTCCATCACAGATAATATAGTTACATAGATATCGCATCCAGTACAAAAAAAATTGCCAATTTTCAATCGACTGGGATTTACTCGTGGGTCCCAGTTCGATCGATCTTGTATGTATACCATGCTCAAACGGTTGTGAGTTGAGTAGCACGTTTTGTGAGATGTATGAAAGGATGATTCTATGTGTGAGCAATTTTCATCAAATAAAAAATAAATATCTACGTAGGTACATATGTATGTAAGTAGGTGACACAGTCACATAAATTTTTCAGAAAAAGGTTTTCGATTTTTAAATTATTTATGTTTGCTTTATAAATAATTACGAGTATGATAAGGTAGGAACTTGGTACAATTGTGAAATTATGTCGTCTCATTATTTGATTTTTTTCTGAATAAACTTTATTATTAAAAGCATTTTGTAAGGTAATGAAAACGGTTGAAATTAGTTATCTTATTTGAATAAGTATAGATTTATTTTATGTTTATTCAAATGATGATGATGATGAGTATTATTTACATCTTTTATTTTCTTGATAAAATTTGCACATTTTGATTTTTGCTGATTTTTCGCTTTTTAAATTCCCATGAGCAGTGTTTGCGCAATAAGACAAGAAGGGCAGAATTAAGCAACTCTTGCGATGATAAAAACATTCGTTTTTCTCATCAAAGCTGCTGTCACGGATATTTGTTATTCTTATGCATTCGGAGGCCACTGTTTCTCTTATTTTTCTTATATGAGGGCGAACCCGGAACATTCCATGGAAAACTTTAAAATGAAGCTTACAAACGTCAAACAATTCATCTGATGGTACAAAAAGACTGCCAAAATCACTATTTTGAGAAAAATGTTTGCCAAATATAAAAAACTCAGAAGGGCATGTTATTTTTTCATCTTTTCTCAAAAAAATTTCTGAACTATTTGAACAGTGGCTCTTTGAAGGCATTTTCTAAGCAATATATCCCGCAAAGTATCGTATTGCAACAGTCTCAAGTGTAAAATCAGTTTCTGTTTCTAGTTTGAGTGCTTCTAACATGAGTGCCCGTTGTTTGGACTATACCTAAGCTCAAAAACTGAACATCATCGTCCTTACAATTACTGTAAGGTGAGAAGGAAATAAGGTTTGACGAAAGACTTTTTGACATTAGTACACTGAATTCATAAGCAGATGGATTCTTATTATTCCCACCTTTTATTCTGACAATTGAGAACAGGTTCTCTAAGATGTCTTGATGTACCCTCTTTGTCAGCAAGTAATCAGCATCAACAAACGTACGGTTGTTAATGTCCTCGCTTATTAATAAAACTGCTTTAAGTGTCTGTTCCATTCTTTTGAAATAAAAATTTTTTGGGTACATTCGAAAAATTTTGCATTGCTTGCAAATATATTACAAAATATTTTATCTGTTGGTATGCAGCATTTCCAACAGTAACTCCACGTTGAAGCGCATTTTTTGTCGTATTGTGAGCCACTGTTCATGCAGTCAAAGGTATTGTTTAATGCCAGCGTAAAGGCTTGCGTTGCTTGAGCGTGTTGCGAAGTAAATTTTAAACAATTCAGGTGTTGAGCAGCAGGACATCTGCTGCGTCCATACAAAGACGCAGCAGATGTCCTGCTAAATATTTGAGTCGTTAGGCGTACACTAATTTTTTCAAAAGCATTAGGAGCTACATATATGTGAGCTAGTAAATTTTAAACAAGGTTTGGCAACGTTGTCGGTCTCTAAATCATATATTTCTCTGAAGACATCGAAAGAAACTAAACCATCGGGGTGTTTAGATCCGATTTGAGTAACAGATTGCGCACTGATTTAAGTAAATGAAGAAAATCGTAGACAGTATATTTTTTGGTTTTCAAATGTCGTAAATGGGTTTTTTTCAGTCACATTCAAAAGTTGATACGCTTTCCTGTTGCATATTTCAAAATTCTTTTTAATCAACTGTTTTAAGTCATCCCGTTTTATTCCATTTTCTGAAACAAAATAGTTAACAACGCTTTTCCATGAATCAAAAAGACCATAAACCATAAATACACAAATTTCATTAGCATTTGATTTTTTTCTTGCTGAACCTAAATCTTCGAATCCATCAATTAAGTCGTTGGTAGCGTTGTAGGTCAAATTTCGGCGGATTCGAATCTTATCAAAAACCAACACCACATACTTTTGACGATGACTCATTGATGCAATTTTAGATTTCAATATATTTTGAGCCATGTTTTGGTACACAGGCTGTAGACCTTCACAGGAGCCCAACGATATAATGAAGATATATGAGGAAGTCGAAAGCCCAACCAATCGCGTAGAAATGTATATGTATTTTGCGAGTGATTAAGAACATTTTGTGCAAGTTATTTTTCTTCTGTGCTATACAAATTTGATTTAGAAAGCCCCATCAACATAAAACAAAATAACTTAGACTGCTCTGACGTATCCATGCTCTTAATTTGGGATACCAAACCTGAATACCTATTTAGTTTCTTTATTTTTTAATGTAGAATCAGCTCTGTTCTTTAATCTAAGTTTTTGCTTTAAAGTTTTAATTTTCAAACTGAAAGAAGCAATACCTTTTTTAGTTGAAAAATGTTTTTTTCCCGCTTCTCGATTGATTACATTTCAAGCAGCCTAGATCTGAACTTGAACTTCTCTTCTTCTCTTACTATTCGAAGAAGAAAGATTTTCTAATTCTTCAAATTGATCAATATCATTTGCAAATTGAGTGTGGGAACTGCATCTCTTTTTAGCATTTTCATGCCCACAAACTCACTACAAAAATGATTTTGGCAAACAAAAAAAAATCTTATCGCCATCAAAACTACATGCTTTTTTCCATAAATTATTTAAGATCTCATTTTTTTCTTTTGAGGGGCATGCAACAATTTTTAAATTAGGAAAACCCCTTCTCGATTACTTGCATGTCGTGCAAGAAACTCCTGATTCCTGAACTCATTCATTTGTTATTTTTATTTAAAACCAAGCGCTGTCGCAATTCGATTTCAAATAAATGATACACATAATTTTTAACCTGCGATGACAGAAATTTCAAACTCATGTATTTACCAAAAGAAACAAGAAATACGCATCTAGAGAAGTACATAAATGCCATGCAACCCTTCTGAAACAACACGACGCGACGTAAGATACACACAAGCCATGCCAATGACACGATCGCTATTGAATCATACCATACCATCAGTTTGTTGTATGTACATAAATATTGTTCTTTAACAGAAAATGGTTTCTGTATGACAGAAGTTTGCTTTGGTGTTTCTACGACACACTTACCCCGTTTATATGCAGAGTCGAGTAGTCGAGTCAGGTTCGAGTCCAGATTTCGATCTGAGTATTTCTACACACCGAGTCGAATGGTCCAAAAGTCCAAATGTGGTCGATCTGACAGATGAGTATAGCAGACACACTGGTTTTGATTGTGTTAGTGTTCTGTTTAGTTCTATTTTTTTGGATTTAATAAATATGAAATAACTGAACAGACAACCTTACCCGCAGCTAATTATGAACTTAATCAAAACAAAGCGATTTCCCACCCCGAACAAAAAAAAAAAAAAAAAAAAACAAGAGAGATCTCACACACACAGAGACAACTTGTCAGTTCAACCACTCGACCCAGGTATACATGCATTTTTCGGACTCGACCCAGCTCTAAGCTGAGTCGAGTCCAGTCGAACCCATTTGGACTCGAAAGGCGTTTATATGCATTTGGAACCAGTTTGGAACCAGTTCCGACTCTGCATATAAACGGGGTAACTGAAGAGCAAGATTATTGCATGGTCTTGCAACATAATTTTATTTCGTTTGGTCTGAAAGAGTTCGATTAATCTCCTTTACTAGGATGGCAACCAAGATCGATCGAACCCACGAGTAAATCCCAGTCGATTGAAAATTGGCCATTTTTTTTTTGTACTGGATGCGATATGTATGTAACTATATTATCTGTGCTTCCATGTTTCTAATCATTAATTCAATTTACGGGCTTTGAATAAAATTTATAGGATCGGTCAGTCATAACCGCTGTTCAGCTCACTTAACTGATTTTTTGAACTGTGTGACATCGATATATAGTCAAGTACGCCCGTGCCCTGAGAACCAGTATAAGGGTATTAATAATCCCTTTGGCACGCGCAAATTATAAAAAAAAAATAGAATATTGATTGCTACAAAGACAATAAGCACTACTTATTCGGATGTGGATCTTTTCTGCGATATTGTGTGAATGCCTGGCACCTTTTATCAACAGCCTGATTGGCCGCTATCAGTGCGTTTTCAGGCCAAAAAAGTGCACCATTGATCAAATCTTCACACTTCGGCAGATCCTGGAGAAAACCCAAGATTTCAAGGCCGCCTATGACAGCATCTATGGTTAGGTTAGGTTAGGTTAGGATCGGCCCTCGATGAGGATGTACTTAGACCAGAAAGTAGGTCCATTGTACTGCCGATGTGTAAGGCGGGTGGATCACCCTCTTAATCTTGGAACCATTTGCTTCGTTGAATGAAGGCGTGAATTTTAGCCGTGCAGGCGTTGCCAAGACCATTAAGATCATTGTAGAAGTATTCACCCAGAGTGGCCTTCCTGATGTTGGCGAGCGCAGGACAGGCGCGCAGGAAATGACTGATGGTCTTTTCTTCCTCTTCATCTCTGCAGCTTCTGCAGAAGTCATTATGAGGGATACCTAATCTCTGGGCATGTCTTCCTATGACGCAGTGTCCAGTGAAGACATTTGTTCTTTTTGAGAGGGTTCCTCTCTTGTGCTTCAAGAGTCCGATGGACCTGGATTTATTAAGTGTCGGCCAGAGCTGTCTGGCGGTATAATATTGGTCTAGATGTTGCCATCGGTGATTGGCTACTTTTTCGGCGTCAATTTGAATAAGGTACTTAACATAAGACGCTGGCGCTTCGATGTCGGTAATGCTTATGCTATCTGTACCAAAGGAACCTTGTCGTGCTAGTTCGTCGGCTGCACAATTCCCCGGTATGTCACATTGACCTGGTACCCAGCAAAGGGTGAGGTTGTACTGACCAGCTATCTCGTTAAGAGATATGCGACAGTCTTTCACTGCCTTAGATCTCGTAGTGCTGGATGCGAGGAATTTGATGGCTGCCTGACTGTCGACGTACATAACAATATCAGGTGTTGATAGTGTGCTAGCCGCTAGCCAGTCAGCGGCTTTGCGAACTGCGGTGATTTGGGCTTGAAAAACGCTGCAGTAGTCTGGAAGGTTAAAGGATAGGTGTATGTTCAGATCTTCTGAAAAAATTCCGGCACCGACTCCGTCCTTGGTTTTGGATCCGTCCGTAAAAATTGACAGCGATTCGTTGTAAAGGACATTGCGTTGCGTCCACTCACTTCTGTCCGGTATCGAGTGCGTGTAGGCCCTTGTTAAAATCATATTCAGTGGGCAGATGGTCAGTGGAATTAGGAAGATGACGGTGCATCGAAGTATATTGGCGTGCCCCGTGTGTTGCTCCTTCCACTGCTTGGAGCCTCTCAGTCTTATTGCCGAGCCGCCAGCCAATTGTTTACTGATGATGTCAGTCGGAAGCAGGTGGAGCATGGTTTGGAGCACCGCTGTGGGAGAAGTTCTCAGTGCACCGGTAATACTGAGACATGCAACTCGCTGAGTTTTTTCCATTATGGATAGGTTGGATTTCTTCTCCAAGGCGGGCCACCATACCAATACTCCATACATGAGAATCGGTTTTATGACCGACGTGTATAGCCAGTGCATGATGCTTGGTTTATGACCGCAAGTGGAGCCTACTGCTTTCTTGCAGATGTGTAGGGCGGCCAGCGATTTCCTGGCCCGTTCGACGACATTCTCCTTCCAAATTAGCTTGCGGTCAAGCTTTAGGCCTAAATAACTAGCGCTATTTGAAAGCTTGAGGGTGGATCCCCTTATCTTAGGCGGAGTGAAGTCAGGGAGCTTGTGTTTTTTTGTGAATAGAACCAGCTCAGTCTTCGTCGAGTTAACGGAGAGGCCGCATTTATCGGTCCATCTGAGTAGTTCATTAAGAGCAGACTGCATGACATCGGCCAGCGTCTGCGGGTATTCTCACCACATTTAAAGTTACAGCCCATCAAATTGGGTGACCTCTTATTTGGATGTGTAACCACTTTAAACGCCATAACTTCTAAACTATCATAGATACAAAAATAGTTTTATACATTTTGGAAAGACAATTTAGTAGCGCATACAAGTTTCAAACATATTGGGTACAGCTGTGCAGATAGAAAAAAGTTATGGCTCCTTAAACTCAAAATAATGAAAATTTGTTGTTCCATTTTTTCACTTAAAATGCATTTTTCTCAAAATTTTTACCAAATATATTTTTTTTTATGAAGTTTTTATCCCTAAAAAATTTCCTCCAAATTATGTTAAGCAACTTTTTTACGTACGATCAACAGAAGTTGTAGTAAAAGCAATTTTTTGTCAGACAAAAATTTTTTATTTTTTTTTTTCCTAGGGTAGGTGAAAAGTCTTCCATAGACACTATTAGAATAGCAAGCGCGTGCTCATAGTAAGTAGATTCTTACTGACTAAAAAAACACCACCCTTCGATATAAATTTGTTAGATATCGCAACTAAGTATTAACTTATCAAGCAATTTTCCTATCACGAAATAAAAACGTTTGGCAGGTTACTTTCCACTGAAGGATCCTGCCTGTTCCGCAATCTAGACGCGGTTAATCATTATCTCGCCAAGTCGAAAGGTTTCGTCCTTTGTAGTTGGCGCAATAAATTGCTCTCATCCAAAATTTGTAGGACTGTATTGTTGACATGTCCGATTAGTCGGTTTCTATGCTTTCTCGCGAAGCTTGCAGTTTCAGCATCGATTGTCGGAATTCCGAGATCCCTGTGGATATCGTCGTTTCTACTATACCACGGTGCTTGGACAATTTCTCTTAGCACTTTATTTTGGAAAGCTTGTAAAATATTGGCATTTGTTTTCTTGGTACAACCCCAAAGTTGTATACCGTAGGTCCACACCGGTTTTAGCACTTGCTTGTATAAAAGCAGTTTGTTCTCAGTACTGAGCTGGGAATGTTTTCCGAGTAACCAGTACATTTCGCTATATTTGATTTCGAGTTCTTTACGTTTCATTTTCACGTGCGAATTCCATTTCAGCCTTGCGTCGAGTGTCATTCCTAGGTAATTGGCCTCGTTTGCAAAAGGTATTCGGGCCGAGCTTAGGAAAATTGACAAGTCATTAATTTTCTTGTAAGTGAAATTCACGTGAACAGATTTAGATTCGTTGAGGGCGATCCGCCAGTCCCTTGTCCATTAATTTACATTATTCAGTGCGTTTTGCAGTTTTGCTGTCGTTTCTTCGATTGTTTTACCTACTGCTAGGATAGCGGTGTCATCGGCAAACGTAGCAAGGATAGTGCCATCTTCGTTCGGTATATCACGAGTATATAGGAAATAGAGAAACGGCCTAAGAACGCTTCCTTGTGGTACGCCGGCCGAAATTTCCTTGAGCTCGGAGTATTCGACTCCATGTCTAACACGAAAGACTCTATTCCTGAGATATGATTCTAGAAAATCGTATAGCATACAGGGAGAACTTGTCGTAATTTGCATTTCAAGCCATCATGCCACTCCTTATCAAAGGCCTGCGAGACGTCAAGAAATGCGCTTGAGCAAATCTTTTTTTCTTCAAGTGCTTTCTCGATTACGTCAGTAATTCTATGCACCTGGTCAATCGTCGAATGCTTACATCTGAACCCAAACTGGTGGTCAGGGATAAGATTATTTTCTTCTATAACCGGTTGGAGACGCCTTAATAATATCCTCTCGAAAATGTTCGATATGATTGGAAGAAGCGAAATTGGTCTATACGATTTTACTTCATTTGGCGGTTTTCCTGGTTTTAAAACCATTATGACTTCCGCAACTTTCCATTGGCTTGGCACGTGTTTTAACCTAAGCGCAGCATTTACAATATGGAGAAGCTTAATCAATCCTTTTCTAGGTAAAACTTTGAGAATTTCTCCGGTAATCAAATCATAACCAGGAGATTTCTAAGGTTTTAGATTCCCGATCTCATGTTTGAGTTCCCTTAGCGTTGAACTTGTGAGCGTCAAATCGTCAGATGGTAAATCCAGCCTATTGCGGTTGTCGTAAACCACTTGACCATCGTACGGTTTAAAGGTTTCTTCCAGGTGGGCCGCAAAGACGTCCGCTTTTTCTTTATCTTCCCTCGCCCATTCATTTTGATTTAATTCGTTTGGCGCCGCGGAGACTTTGGGACGTTTGGTGCCTTTTGCAGCTTTCCAAAGTGAATAATTGGAATCTTTTTTCGCTGTTAAACTTTCAAGGTAAGAGCCTATTGCACGATTCTTAAAACCCCTAATAGTCTTCTTCAACAAATTGCACAGACGATTCAAGTGTGCTTTATGCTGCGGAGCACGACTCTGTTGCCATTTTTTACGCGCTTTTCTTTTTTCCTTGACCAATGCCTTTATTTCCGGAGGATATACCGTATTTGTCCGGCGTTTTCCTTGGATTGGGCGTATTGTTTCAAGAGGCGAGCTGTACGATCTCAACGAAGCGATCAACTTCAACCTCAAGTTCATAGGGTGTCGTAAGTGGAACGCTCAGTTCAACATTATCTTCAATTTCGTTCCTAAAGCCTTCCCAGTTAGTTTTTCGACCAGTTAATCTCGCTGGCTCTAGGTTATAGATTAGTTTTTCGCTGATTGTTAAAATAACCGGGGAATAATCAGAGACAAAAATGGTCAAAAAGAAGTGTAGGTACGAGTACGAATACCTACTGAATTAGTCTTAAAACAGAACAGTTTATGGAATGTTTATAGCAATTGTTCGAAGTGCCTTCCTTCCATTTGAATACACTTTCGGGCGCGTTTAAGCATTTCGGATGGCAGATTAACGAGCAGCAAACTTCTTCTCATCTCTTCTGAAACAGCACTAATTTTTTCTTGGAGCTCTTCCAAACTCGATATTTCTCTAAAATAAACTTTTTCTTTCATAGCACCCCAGAAGAAGAAATCCATGGGTGTTAGATCAGGAGATCTGGGTGTCCAAGAGTTGGGGCCAAATCGACCAATCCACTGTTCGTTAAAAGTATGGTTGAGGAACGAAGTTACTCCGCTGCTACTGTGACAAGGTGCTCCATCTTGTTGAAAGAACATCGCCCTTCTTTGAACAAGAGGAACATCTTCAAGGAGCTCCGGCAATCGTTATCCAAGAAATTCCAGGTAGTAATGGGAATAAACTCTTCGTGGAAGAACGTACGGGCCTACTAAAGTGTTTCCTATTAATCCAGCCCAAACATTTACGCTAAACCTCCTTTAAAATAAGCAACACATTTTTAAGAAGTTGTTCACAATAATTAAATTCTTACCTTTGAAGGGATGTTGTGCGTATTAAATGGGGATTGGAGTCTGACCAATGGCGCAAATTATGGTGGTTTGTTACCCCATCTCTTGTGAATTGCGCTTCGCCAGTCCACAGAATGTTATTGAGGAAGTGCCCGTTTTCTGCTTGTTTGCGCAGTAGCCATTGGCAAAATTCCACTCTTCTTTGCGAATATCCTGGTAGTAAATCCTGTACCGGTGTTAAATGGAAAGGGTGTAATCTATTACTCTGTGGAGTTCTGTGAATCCTGGTTCTGGGAAGTTCCAACTGCACAGCTCGGCTGAACTTCCACAGCACGCAAAATCCCACTCTCAACTTCTGCCACCGATGCGTCTGAATGTCGTTCCCTTTTATTTGGTGCAGCTGACCCAGTATTAACAAGGCGCTGATACGCATCAGCGAACATGCGACTACATGGTGCTCTACGATTTGGGTATCGTCGTTGGTACTCCAATCTTGCCAATGAAGCGTTTCCATTGCAGAACCCGTATACGAACACTATTTCCGCGTATTCACGTTTTGAACACATTTTGTGGGGATCGCCTGTTACCTTACAGAGCAAAATGTCGATTTAAGTCAGTTGAAACAAAATTACAGTACATTTGCAAATCTGCGATAATTCTTTGTTACTTTTTTTTTCCTATTCGACAATTAACTGTTAACTGCATTGCTCACAGGTACGTTAGTTTATTATTCTCACTTAATTTTGTTTGACCATTTTTGTCTGACAAAAAATGGCTTTTACTACAATTTCTGTTGATCGTACGTAAAAAAGTTGCTTAACATAATTTTAAGGAAATTTTTTCATTCATTCATTCATTCATTTTCAATGGCCCGCTAATCCTTCATGAGGGTCGCGGGGGTAGGATGCTCAGGTGGACTCTCCATCCTTCTCGATCCTCCGCCATTAACTCCAATTCATCAGGGGGAATTCCTAAGCGGCTCCAGGAGAGATGTCGGACTTGATCCAACCATCTATTTCTAGGCCTTCCGCGAAGTCGCCTACCTGATGGCACGGCAACCATGGCGCGTCTTGGAAGCCGGTCTGGGGGCATACGCACTACGTGACCAAACCATCGAAGCATAAATCGTTCCGTTCGGAGAAGTAGCTGCTCAACGTTGAGCGCCTCGCGTACTCTGGTGTTGCGCACTCGATCCCTACGAGTTATTCCAGCAACACCGCGAAGGAACCTCATTTCGGCAGCTTGTATCCGCGATCTTATTCTTTCGGTCACTACCCAAATTTCATGACCATAGGTGAGAGTTGGAACATACACAGAGTTAAAAACCGATAGCTTAGCTTCAACACTAAGTTCGGCCTTCCTTATAACAGATTGGCCAAGCTCTCTCAAAATTGATCTAGCCTGACCAATTCTACAGGATAACTCGGCATTGCTCTTCCCATCACTCGTGAATAAGACCCCGAGGTACTTAAACTTATCCACCTGCTACAGTGGAACACTACTAACATGCAGAGTGCACTGAATGGGTTTTTTGAAAACGACCATTACTTCTGACTTGTTCACGTTGATCTTCATTCCAGCCTTATCACAAACGGCTACAAACCTTTCGAGTGCGCGCTGAAGTTCGGTTTGAGAGGACCCAAGGATGACCAAATCATCCGCCAAGAGCAGATGACTAATCCTTAGGTCTCCCACTTCGAAACATTCTCCGCCACGGCTGCGCTGTAACATCCAATCCATATATACAATGAAGAGGAGAGGTGACAAAACGCACCCCTGGCGGAGTCCAACGCCCACAGTGAAGAGTATTGATGTAACACCGTTTATCCGAACACATCTTCTACAGTTTGTATATAAAGACTGAATCGCCCTTAATCCTTTTTAAGGATACAAATTTCATGAAAAAAAAAATATTTGCTAAAAATTTTGAGAAGAATGCATTTTAAGCGAAAAATTTTACAACAAATTTTCATTATTGTGAGTTTAAGGAACCATAACTTTTTTGTATCTGCACAGCTGTACCCAATGTGTTTGAAACTTGTATGCGCTACTAAATTGTCTTTCCAAAATATATAAAACTATTTTTGAAATATATAATAGTTTAGCTGGTGATAAATTGGTAGAGTGCATACACCAACTCATCTCTAAGATGAGTCAAACGAGTGTATGCCTGATGAATGGAATCTCAGCATCGGTTGCCCGATCCACAAGAAAGGAGACCCCCTCAACTGCGCCAGTTACAGAGGCACCAGTCTCTACAACATCATATGCAAGATCTTTTCTGCGATATTGCGTGAATGTCTGGCACCTTTTTTCAACAGCATGATTGACCCCTATCAGTGCGTTTTCAGGGCAGAAAATTCCATCGATCAAATGTTCACACTTCGGCAGATCCAGGAGAAAACCTAAGAAGTCCAAATCGATACCCATCACCTCTTTATCGATTTCAAGGCCGCCTATGACGGCATCTATAGAGAAGAGCATTATAGAGCCATGTCTAGTTTTGACATTCCTGCCAAACTTGTTCGTCTGTGCAGGATGACAATGGAGAGCACTCGTTGCTCCATCAAAGCCGGCAATGACCTCACCGAGACCTTTGATATTACTTTGAGGTGACGCGCTGTCATGTGACTTCTTTAATATTGTACTTGAACGGATTATGCGCAACTCACAAGCCAAAACTAGAGGCACAATCTATCAAAAGTCCGTACAACTGCTTGCATATGCCGACGATATTGACATAATTGGAAGAACTCACTGATGCGTTTGCAAGCATTAAAGCAGAGCGGCCAAAATGGGTTTAGCGATAAATGACGACAAAACCAATATACTGTGAACAAGAAGGGACAATCAACACAGACGAATTGGACAGAACGTTACAGTGGGCAGCTATAACTTCGAGGTAGTAAGGGACTTTGTCTACCTTGGATCTGCTATAAATTCTTAAAACAACATCAGCGTAGAAATCAAGCGAAGAATAACTCTTGCCAATCCCTGTTTCTTTGGGTTAATAAGGCAATTCAGCAGTAAAGCCCTATCTCGAACAACTAAGGAGACTCTGTATAAGACTCTGATCATCCAAGTCCTGCTTTACGGCGCTGAAATATGGACTTTATTGAAAGCGGATCAAGATATCCTTGGTCGCTTCGAGGGAAAAATTATTCGTAATCCCGTTTGTAAGTAAGTTCATATTATTACCTCGAATTAAAAATAAATTTCAGCGTAAATACTTTACAGACTTGCTGCAGAGGGGCTTAGTTGGGTTTCTAACGACAGCCTCGAATCCGTTTTGTTAAACAACTCTACTAACATTTTTCCTCGACTCTTAACACTGTAAATCATTTTCTGTGATCCGTCTAGTCAGTGCTTTATAGTCCTTTCATATGCCCTTTTAATTTAATTTAACGTTTGCTATAAACATAATCTAGCTTGTCGGTAGAATATGTGCATCCCCCACCCCAATCCAAGCACACACACGCTCAAATTACTCACCCGTAATCATACACCATATCAAGTCATCATAAACCACCAACTTTATTGAGGCAACTCTCGTGCGCACGTATCCTTGCTCGCGTAAAATAAATATTAATTAAAAGCAATTAGGTTCTCACAAATCCCGTCATTACCGACGCGATAACCAATCTGCAAACATTACCCGATACATTTTCCCGCCACCGCCACGGCCGCCGCCGTTGCTGGTCGATAAATCATTTCGCCTGTTGTTTTAGCCCAGTTTATCTGTTGATTATTTTTTTTTCTATAAAGATAACACCTCCTATATCCGTCATCATTACGCAAATTTGTTGTTATTGACGATAGACTCTCGTAATCAAATCGATAAGTTTGATAAATTTATTGTGGTGAATGCAGAGTATCTAGGACCACTGTAAGTGCAGTTGGTAACGCTAAGAGCGTACGTACACGTTTTAATTAAATATAACAATGTTTTGGACGAACTATAACTTAACTGGTCATAATAATCATAAATTCAGTCAGCACCAGTCAAAAAGGACAACACAAAATCCTTCAAATACTCTTTTTGGATATCATTTATCGGGGGTGTTAGGGGTGGGCGCGAAGCTAAATGAAATTTATGGCGGCACGAAAAATGTGTAGCATTAATTGTACTCGTGCTACAACGAACATGGGTTCACAATTAAACAATTTATGCTCTTCCGTGATGGTGGTGTGTGAACACATGTGTAGGGTAATCACCCCCATCCAGCCGCCCCCCCAAGACCGGGCGTCAAAACACCTCTAAATCATATTACTATGTCTGGAGAATGAGGTTTTAGCACGTAGGACTGTGGTGTGCTGGGAATCAAATCCTCAAACGGATTATCGTCAGCTTAAATGAAGAAGATTGGCTATAAGGAATGTTTTAGTAGTTAAGCCACTATAGGTGGGTTTCTCGAAGCCGAATAGATAGATAGTTAGTCATTAGCATTTTATGCATCGTAAAAGGTTTATGGCTATGGAAATATCTTCGATAAGTGTTTGCAAGTAACAGGTTAAGGTAACAGAGTGTTAATTTAAGAAAAATAATTAACACTAGGCCGCAGCATATCCACAAATAGCTTGCCATGTTACCAGTTATTTTAACGTCCATCCTTTTCGATTTCCTTGGACAATACTTCTTTAACGATTTAGAAGAATTGTCCAACAGACCGATAAACTTCACTAAATCCTCTGGATAGTTTGTATCTCGGGCACAGATACTAGGCTACGAGGCTCGTATGAACGTTTATTTTTTCCACGAGGATGGGATTCGTTCTATCATCTTTCCTTATGGGTATCAATGAGTCTATATTGACCTGAGTGTGGTGCAGAGAATTTCTACTTCCTACACCAATCCACTTACCTGCATTGCGATTGATCGGGAAACGACTGACTGCCCAAAACTTGGCTTGGGCCAGTAGCGCAACAATCAAGTTCGTGATGAAGTGCTCACTTCACCTCCTAGTGGTGGTCCCCGGGCAACTATAAACCCTTGTACGTGTAGGCCAAAATTGTAAGTGCGGGTTGTCTAGGGCCTTGATTCTAGGCTAGGTAACGTGGGCCAGCAACCTGCGTTACCGAATATTGCCCGCTACGGAAACCGACACTATGCCTCGGATAAGGAATGATCACATGTTGACGACTTTTGGCTATTGTACCCAGACAAAGATAGGTTTCTAGAATGTAAAGACGCTCCTCGACTCGGGAAGAGAAGGTCCTTACAATGCCAGATTCCTCCAACTGAAAAAGGAATTCATGCGATATAAACTGGACATTTTGGGGGTAAGTGAAATAAGATGGTTAGAAACGGGCGAGTACCAGTCCCCAATGCGTAACACTGTACTACTCTATTCTGGCAGACCATCCAGAAGTCCGCGGGAATATGGAGTCGGACTACTGCTAACAACAATAGCGCGTAAGGGCCTAATTTCCTGGCAGCCTCATGGTGATAGGATTTTGACGGCCAGATTGCGGACTAGAGTACGACGCGTCGCCATCATACAGTGTTACGCCCCAACGAATGCCTCGTCTGAGGACGAAAAGAAGAGCTTCTACAATCTCTTAAGCGCCGTCTTCAAAACTACACCAAATGGTGACATTGTCATAGTGATGGGGATTTCAATGCCAAGGTAGGCAACGACAACGAAGGGCTCAAACATGTAATCGGGAAGCACGGACTAGGCAACCGCAATGACAACGGCGAAAGGTTTGTGGATTTCTGCAATGCCAACCGCCTTGTGATAGGTGGCACCATGTTTGAGCACAAGACCTGCCACAAAGTCAGCTGGGTTTCCAATGACAGGCAAGAAACCTCCAACCAAATTGACCATTTTGCCATCAGCCGCCGCTTTAGAAGTAGTCTCCTGGACGTCCGAAACAGGCGAGGGGCAGATGTGGGGATAGTACGTGATCACCATCTTATGATAGCTAAGCTACCCTCAAACTACGCACTGCTGCAGTTCGAAGATCCCAGGACAACACAAGAATGCCCAGGTTCAACGTCCATAGACTTAGTGATCCCTCAGTGCGCCAACAATTAAGGGAGCACTTTTCGCAAGGTGTGGACGCAATTAGCAGCTCAATGCCCGCAACCATCCAAGACCATTGGTGTGCTGTGAAAAATGTTTTTACATCTGGTGCTGAAAGAATTGTCGGTCGATCGCAGGGAAGACATAGGGCGTGGCTTTCAGAGGATACCTGGAGACCGATTGACGAACGAAAACAGCTTGCAGCTACCCCAGCAGCAGGGAGAAGCGAGCTAGAGTCCCTATATCGCATGAAGATGAGAGAAGTTCAGCGACTTAAACAACATCTCGAAGACACACTCGATGCCGGACAAGCAGGTTTCCGCTCTGGATCCTCCTGTGCCGATCACATCAACACCCTGCGGATTATCATCGAACAATGTGTTGAATATCGATCGCCACTCCACCTGCTGTTCATCGATTTTGAGAAGGCGTTCGATAGTGTCAACAGGGAGTTTATTTGGCGTGCCTTACGCAGGAGAGGCATTCCCGATAAACTAATTGCTATTATCAAAGCTACTTATGAAGGCTCTAAATGTCACGTTCTGCACAGGGGGAGGTTGTCTGAGGAATTTGAGATCCAAAGTGGGGTAAGACAAGGCTATATCCTTTCACCAATATTATTCCTATTGGTGATTAGCGATGTGCTTCATGCAGCTTTGTCGACGGGAAACGGAGGAATTCGATGGACTCTTACATCTTAACTGAAACATCTTGACTACGCAGACGATGTATGCTTACTCTCTCACAGAATTATGGACCTCCACCAAATGACAGCAGATGTGGAGAGGGAGGCAGACGTCGTCGGGCTGAAAATGAATGCGGCAAAAACTAAAATGATCGGCCTTGGAACAAACTCATCGGCTCAAATATGCATAGCTGGACAACCGGTAGAGAGAGTAGAGGATTTCCAGTATCTTGGGAGTATTGTCTCGACCGATGGTGGAACCGAACTGGATGTAGCCAACAGGATCGCCAAAGCAAAGTCCGCGTTCGGGAAGTTGTCCAAAATATGGCGAAGCAATGCAATCAGTTTGAACACCAAAATAAGACTGTTCCGCTCCAACGTTGAATCCGTGCTGCTATATGGTTGCAGCACGTGGAGAGTGACCACTACTATCACCAGAAAGCTGCAAACGTTTGTTAATAGGTGCCTGCGCAATATCTTAAGGATTTTCTGGCCCAATCGTATCTCTAACGAACACCTTTACGAGAGAACGGGTCAGGAACCAATAGGCACAACCATTCAACGGCGGAAGTGGCAGTGGATTGGTCACACGTTCCGTAAGGGTGACAGTTCCATAGCGAACCATGCTATGCAATGGAACCCTTTCACTCAGGATGGCAGAAGACCTGGCGGTCCGAGGAGAACATGGCGCAGAACAGTCGAGAAGGAGGCACGGCAGTTAGGGAAAAGTTGGGGAGAACTCAGACACATTGCCAGAAACCATACACGATGGCGCGTAGGCGTAGTAAAAGCCCTAGGCCCCACAAGGGGATACAGGACATAAACAAATAACCCACTTACCTTACCTAACCTTTCAGCTTTACCTTTGAAAATGTCAGGTTTCCTGTAACAATGAGAGTTCCTCTTGGTTCATCAGGGTCCCAAATTAAATGCATTGCATGGCAAGCTCCATTCCACAAGAAAGAAAACCCCCCAACTGCGCCAATTATAGAAGAATTAGTCTCCTCAACATTGCATACAAAATCATTTCTGCGGTATTGTGTGAACGCCTTCAGCCTGAAACCACTATTCAGCAAATCTTCACACTTCCACAGATCTTGGAGAAATCTCAAGAAGTCCAAATCGATACTCAGCATCTTTTTATCGATTTCAAGGCCGCATCTATGCTCATAGAGAAGAGCTATTTAGAGCTATGTTTAGTTTAGACATCCCTGACCTATCTGTCTGTGCAGGATGACGATGGAAACGCTCGCCGCTCCACCAAGGTCGGTAATGACCTCACCGAGACCTTTGATGTTAATGTTTTAGACAAGTTGACGCGCTGTCATGCGAATTTTTTAATATTGTTCTTGAACGGATTGTGCGGAACTCATAAGCCAACACCAGAGGGTACAATCTATCAAAAGTCCGTACAACTACTTGCATACGCCGATGATATTGAAATTATTGGAAGAACTCAGCGGTCAGTCACCGGTGCGTTTGGCAACATTCAAGCAGAAGCGGTCAAAATTGGTTTAGCGATAAACGAGGGCAGAACCAAGTATATGCAATGCAATATGCAAGAAGGGACAATCGAGACCGACGAATTGGACAGAACGTCACAGTCAGTTGGCAGCTACAACTTCGAGGTAATAAGGGATTTGTCCACCTTACTTGCTTATTTACTTAGGTGGCGCTACAGTTCGGGGTGAACCAACAAGCCTCTCCATTTAGCTCGGTCTTTAGCTAATTGCCTCCAGTTGCGCACTCCAAGTTGGTCGAGGTCCTCTTGAACTTGTGCGCGCCACCTACGATGACGATTCCCTCTACTGCGTCGTCCCTCAGGGTTAGATTCGAAGACTCTGTGGGCCGGAGCGTTGGTGTCCATTCGCTCTACATGTCCTATCCATCTCAGACGTCAAATACACAGTTTTTTGACTAGGTCGATGTCGCTGTACAGCTCGTATAGTTCGTGATTGAATCTTCTTCTCCAAAACCCGTCAACACAAACCGAAAATCTTATGAAGAATTTTTCTCTCGAAGCGACCAAGGATATCTTCATCCTCTTTTAATAAAGTCCATGTTTCAGCGCCGTAAAGTAGGACTGGGATGATCAAGGTCTTATATAGAGTCTCCTTAGTTGTTCGAGATAGGGCTTTACTGTTGAATTGCCTTATAAGCCCAAAAAAACAGCGATTGGCAAGAGTTATTCTTCGATTGATTTCTGCGCTGATCTTGTTTGTAGAATTTATAGCAGAGCCAAGGTAGACAAAGTCTCTTACTACCTCGAAGTTATAGCTGCCCACGGTGACGTTTTGTCCAATTCGTCGGTGTTGGTTTTCCCTTCTAGTTGACAGCATATACTTGGTTTTGCCCTCGTTTATCGCCAAACCCATTTTGGCCGCTTCCGCCTCAATGCTTGCAAAAGCACCGGTGACCGCCCGCTGAGATCTTCCGATAATGTCTATATCGTCGGCGTATGCAAGCAGTTGTACAGACTTGTAATAGATTGTGCCTCCGGTGTTGGCTTGTGAGTTCCGCACAATCCGTTCAAGTACAATATTGAAGAAGTCACATGACAGCGCGTCACCTTGTCTAAAGCCTTTTTTGACATCAAAGGTCTCGGTGAGGTCATTACCGACCTTGATGGAGCAGCGAGCGTTCTCCATCGTCAGCCTGCACAGACGGACAAGTTTGGCAGGGATGTCAAAACTAGACATGGCTCTATAAAGCTCTTCTCTATAGATGCTGTCATAGGCGGCCTTGAAATCGATAAAGAGGTGGTGAGTATCGATTTGGAATTCTTGGGTTTTCTCCAGGATCTGCCGAAGTGTGAAGATTTGATCGATGGTGGACTTTCCTGGCCTGAAACCGCACTGATAGGGTCCAATCAGGCTGTTGATAAAAGGTTTCAGGCGTTCACACAATATCGCAGAAAAGATCTTGTATGCGATGTTGAGGAGACTGATGCCTCTATAATTGGCGCAGTTGAGGGGGTCTCCTTTCTTGTGGATCGGGCAAACGATGCTGAGATTCCATTCATCAGGCATACACTCGTCTGACCAAATATTAGAAATGAGTTGGTGTATGCACTCTACCAATTCATCCCCAGCTGCCTTGAAAAGTTCGGCCGGTAAGCCGTCAGGTCCAGCAGCCTTGTTGGATTTTAGCTTGGATATTGCTATCCTCACTTCGTTTTGGTCAGGTGGACGGAAATTTTGACTATCATCGTCTATGTTGAATGGTTCATTCTGCCTGACAGCGGGATGTTGGTCTTCGTCGTTATACAATCTGCAGAAGTAGTTCTTCCATATTCTCAGCACCGACTGTGATTCTACTACGAGGTTTCCATTTTCATCTCTACAGGTTTCTGTACGGGTATTGCTCCTCTGACACGTTCTTTTTACCTTTTGGTAAAACTTCCGTACATTGTTCCTGGAGTATAGACTCTCGATATTCTCAAACGCGCGCTTCTCATGCTCTTTCTTCTTCTTTTGGAGAAGCCGATGTTCTTCCCGTCTCTTTTGCTCGTAGAGCTCACGAGCAGCTCTCGTCTTCCTTTGCAGCGCCGCTTTGTATGCCTCTTGTTTTGCTGCATGCACTCGCCGGCATACTTCGTCAAACCAGGGGTTTCGCGGTGGTGGGCGAGCGAGACCCAGCACATCAGTCGCGGCGTTTCTGATACCATGTTGGCAGCGTTGCCGCTGGTCTTTGGCACTTGATGCTGGCGGCATAGGGGTGATTGAGAGATTTCGGGATACGCGTTCAGCGAAGAGTCTGGCGGTCTCTTGCGATTGTAGCTTTTCGACGTTAAATTTTCTCACAGTGATTCTTCTTTGTTGCTCAGATTCGGATATCCGCATTCGTACCTTGGCTACAACAAGGTAATGATCCGAGTCTATGTTGGCCGCTCGGAAGGTCCGGACATCCAGAATACTGGAGGCATGTCTCGCGTCGATCGCAATATGATCAATTTAGTTGATCGTTACATGATCATTGGACCGCCATGTCTGCTTATGAATATCGAGATGAGGAAACCATGTGCTTGCTATGGTGACATTTCGCTCCACAGCGAAATCAATTAGCCTTAGTCCGTTATCAGACGTGGTGTCGTGTAGGCTTTGCTTACCGACAGCCCTACCAAAGACGTCCTCCTTTCCTGTTTTGGCGTTAGTACGAATTTAACGTCGTATTTAGGACATTGCTCGTATGTTTTGTCGAGGAGCTCATAGAAACACTGTTTGGTGGCAGGGTCCTTTTCTTCCGTGGGGGCATGAACACATATTAGGCTTATGTTAGTGAATTTAGCCTTGATCCGGATAGCCATAATACGCTCGTTTACGTGTTGGAAGCTTAAGACTTCTTGCCTAAGTCTGCCGCGTATGACAAATCCGCATCCAGATGTCACAGTTTTTCATCCTCTTTTTGCCCGGCCCATCCCATCGCACTTCCTGGATGGCAGTAATATCTGCTTTACAGGAGTCTAGGGCCTCTGCTAGTTGTTCGGCTGCACGTGGTCTGTAAAGGGACAGAACATTCCACGTACAGATCCGAAGGTCGTTGTCCTTATTTTGTTTGGTTCGTCATTAGTTGAGTTATCCTTATCCGAGGCTTTTGATTGTTTCGGAACAATACATTTTTTACGTGGTAGGGAGTTACCCCCAACCTGGAGGGCCAGTTCCTTAATTATTCCCCTAGGATGAAGGGCCGGGTATACCGGTGCCAGTAGTCCACTACGGGAGTATGAGCGCTGCCGTTGGCCCATTAAGGGCTCCTCCGCCACCATCTCTATTCCAATGTCCTGACCAACATTAGAAATTCCTTACCGACCTGTGATCCGAATACGTCGAAGCAGCTCGCGCAAGGTATTCACTAAGTTCAACCTAACTGGAACTATAGACGCCACCGTTGACTCGGTCTAGAGAATTCTTCCGCTGCCGCCTGGAACAGGAATAAGTGCTCTAGTGGGAAAGCACTCTTCCCCCCTCTCTCATCTGCTGCCGCCAAGAATCCTCCAAACGGGGTTGGTTACCCATTTCTTGGATTAAGGTACTAGGCACTCAGCTGTCACCGCGTGGAGGTTGAGAGTAAGAGTTGGTAGGCCTCAGCTGAGTGAAAACGCTTGTGTTTTCATATGATCGCATGCACTATCGTTTGACCTCATCCTATTTCGGCGAGGTTATGTTCCGAAAACAAGAAATCTTAACCCTCCTTCTTCACCGCATGTCTACTGATCCGCCTGTAGGGTTCACCTATTTGACCTCAGAAGATATCGGCAGGCCTCGCGAATTTGGATCACTGGGTTCTGAGGAAAATCAAATGCTGGTGTCTTTGCATTTGTGTGATGCAGACGTTTATAGGCCTGCTTCTCCTGTCTCACGATATCTTTGGAACGTTCATTGATATTGCCTTTTTAACAGGGTTCAAATGATCTCTTCTTTGAACGTGGCAATATCAGCTGAGCCGGGCGCGCTCAATTTTTCGTAAGATGTGAAGGTTTCCACGGATTTTTCTCTCAGAGACCCAAACAGCACTAAATTTTCAACTGGATATTATTTTTTCCGAGGTTTCATCTGATTTCCGTTCAATATTCCTGGGCTACAAGACCATAATAAGAGCCATTACTTTGGTTGCAGAATGGAGCTAGTTTGCTGGGGTTAATAGGTAGTAGGTACTGAAATAAAGAGGCTAGCTAGCTGCTGGTCATTTTTACTTATCCAGATTTCCGCGTCAACACTGTTGCTATGACGACCTGGCAGTATTGTACAGAATGAGGTAATGAATACATATTTTATTACAAAATTTTATTAGGAACTACACACATTTGTAGTGCCCGTTACCATAAGTGCCCATGCACTCAGTCTTTAAGGCCCAGAAGTTATTAGTATTTCTGGAAAACATCAAACGTTTCTTGCTATTGCATCCATAGTAGGTACTCGTACATCGTAAAGTAATGAAATGTTCCACTCACTTTCATGGTTGAGTTCCTAGACCTAAACGTAAGTGTTATGTCATTTTCTGTTACGCTTCTATGCTGCTCAGTACTGTTTCGCTGTCGCCTCCAACGAAGGTACTCAAGTACGTGTTGTTAGTTCTGCCTCCAAATTCATTGACTTGCCACAGTGATTAGCAAAGTAATAAACTGCGACAAAAGTGAGCATTAAATTCTTGTTGTTCCCAACTATATTGAGTGGCACATTATTAAAGAATATGTTCAGACAAAACAGCTGCTGTTATTTGAATTGTTATAGTCTCACTTAAATATGTGTAAATATTTACACACTATATGACTTAATCGAATTAGAAAGACGTCTTGTATATGAAATTCCACAAAATGCCATAACACTATTCTTTTTTTTTACCCTTAACTAATAAAGAGCAGAGTCATAAAAAATTACTTACAAACTACGGAACAACTTAAATTTATTGAATTTGATGATTCGAATGATTTCGGCTGGTCACACTCTCCCACACACAGCATAACCGTGTATGAAGCGCCAAATACTTTCTAGTTTTATTACGATGTCCAAATTGAAAATTTATTATTTTGAACTCGATTTGCATTTTCGTACAGTTGTACGAAACGAATTAATGACTCCGAAGTTTAATAGATTTTTATTTTAATTGTATAACAACACGTGCGTCTGTTTTGAGCACTCACTTTGGTGTTATTCGAAACGAAACATCTTCAAATTACAAAAAAAAATTAAAATTCCAAAACAAGACATTTGGGGAAGTTCAATGGCACTTTCGGTTTAAACGATTCGCAATTAAAAGTTATGAAGTGGGTGTCATGTTGAAGACGTTGCGATAGAGAACTCTTCTGGTTAGGCAAAGTATCATTACAATGATATTGGAACCCCACATAATGATCATGCTTCACGATGATCTTCTTGGGTTTTTAAATGGCAATCGAGACATCTTCGATTGAATTGTAAATAAAAATAATAATAGACTGTGTGGTCTTCACTACATTGAATAAATTTCGAACACAACATTGCCAAACAAATGTTGCTGGTATTACACATTTGTTTCGGGACTAAGAATGATTTACAATTCATTTTATAAACCATGTAGATGCACAGTGATTGATGAGGTGCAAGTGCACTGCGACCTATGGTGGATCTATTGTCCCTCCCCCCTGAAGCTAGGGCTATAGTCGATGGCGTGCTCGATTTAGAGCACTTCCTCTAGTCCAATTGCTTTTATGAACCGGAGTATCTGAAGTGGATCCAGCGAAGGTAGATCTATCTCTGATAGAAGAGAGACACCTAGATGATATCTTCTTTTATGTATTAAAACTTCGCATTCCAAAAGGCGGGCAAAATGATGCATAATCACCTCCACGCGGTGCCCCATGGATATCTACCTAGTAGTGAACTAACGATGAACGTATGTCAAATCCGTCTATGCTGTATAGCTAAATACTTGGAGCTGCGCGAGCACGGCTAGGTTAACTTTACCACACTTGTGGGATCGAATGAGACATTTCTTATTGACCTGAATGCCCAAATGTATCTCAGATGTCTAACAGAATCCCTCAGGAGAAGGGAGGATGGCTAAAGAATTCAATCGACGGAATCAACGGCGGAATACATAGACGGTTTTGACAAACACCTTGCTCGACATACTTCGACATATTCGAAGCCCAGGTCTGTAAGGATTTCCATAACTTCATCAGGGTTATGAATAGAAATGGTGGCGGATGAACCCTAAATGGGCCAACAGCAGCGCTCATATCCATGAAGCGGTATACTGATATGGGTTCGCAAACCGGTTCCTCATACAACGGTCTAAGTCCCATGGATATGGCCCTCCAGGTTACGGATTGTACCGTCGGTGTAACTGCCTTACCATGTAAGAAAACGGTTATTATGAGAGGGAGACGCTAGCCTCGGGTAACAACAATAAACCCCCTCAATTGGCAAATCGACCTGTGCATCCCGGGCGCCGCCCAAAAAATTGAATCTGTCCTCATGGCAGATATTACTGCGATTCAGGAGATACCATGGATAGGATAAGGAATGCAAAAAAGATCCTGGTACGACATTTATTACAACTGTAACAAAAGACAGCACAGGCTGGGATCCGGATTCGTCGTGGGAAATCGGCTACGATCAAGAGTTATCGACCTCAAGCCTATAAATGATCGCCTGGCTGACGCTGACGCTGACCTCCTGACGCTGTCAAGGAGGAATTCTATGACTTTCTGGATGCTGCCTGCGGAGCCTGGCTGGAGTAAGACGTAAAAATTGTATTCGAGGACTTCAACGCAAAAATCGAAAACACAGCCTCCACGACGCGACAATGGACAACGGTTTTCAACGAGTTGATTTTGCAGTAGCTCGTAATACGGTAATAAGTTTGCACTAGGTTTTCTAGACTAAGAATCCACACAGCAACTTGGCTTCCTTTAACGGTACAACACGCAACCACATTAACCACGTACTAATCGACGCAAAGTACGCGTTCAACATATTGGATGTGCGCACTTTCCGACGGGTGAACATCGATTCTGACCATTTTCTTGTTGCAGCTGAATTCAGTGCCAGACTGTCCAACGAGAAGAAGCTGCAAGCCACCCAGAAGGAGATTAACATTGAATGCCTTAGCACGCCGGGAGGAGCTAGAGCCCACAAAGAGCACCTGCCCGAGAAACTTTCTGCAGTGCATTCACTAACCACAAACGCAAGCAACTAGTGGACCGAAAACCGCAACATTATCAAGTAGTTGGCCGTGCCCACCCATGTCTACCAGCCACCACCAAAAAGGAGCTCTTGGTACGATGATGAGTGGGTTCAACGGGAGAAGGTGACAGAATACGCACATGAGAAAGCGCTGCAGTGCAAGACGAGAGTAGAGAGAGAGGAGTACCGGATCAAAAGAACGGAAAAGAAAAAAATTCTGCGTAAAAAGAAAAGGGACCACGCAGCTTCCCTGGTAAAGGATATCGAAGATTCTCGCGAGCGCTACAACATCCGGAATTTTTATCGAAAAGCTGGCTTCAAACCCGGAACTCAGGCTCTTCGTAACAGCGAAGGCAACCTAGTCGCAGGAAATGATTGATGTGTTTAAGCAACACTTCCAGCAGGTGCTTAGCGGGTAGCAAACAGAGAGAGTGATAGGGGAAGAAGAGAACCCGCTTCCAGTCAATGACCAACCAATACCAGCAATTCTCATGGTGATAGGATTTTGACGGCCAGATTCCGGACTAGAGTACGACGCGTCACCATCATACAGTGTTACGCCCCAACGAATAGTTCGTCTGAGGACGAAAAGGAGAGCTTCTACAATCTCTTAAGCGCCGTCTTCAAAACTACACCAAATGGTGACATTGTCATAGTGATGGGGATTTCAATGCCAAGGTAGGCAACGCCAACGAAGGGCTCAAACATGTAATCGGGAAGCATGGACTAGGCAACCGCAAAGACAACGGCGAAAGGTTTGTGGATTTCTGCAATGCAAACCGCCTTGTGATAGGGCGCACCATGTTTGAGCACAAGACCTGCCACAAAGCCAGCTAGGTTTTCAACGACAGGCAAGCAACCTCCAACCAAATTGACCATTTTGCCATCAGCCGCCGCTTTAGAAGTAGTCTCCTGGACGTCCGAAACAGGCGAGGGGCAGATGTGGGGATAGTACGTGATCACCATCTTATGATAGCTACTCTCCAACTACGCACTGCTGCAGTTCGAAGATCCCACGACAACACAAGAATGCCCAGGTTCAACATCGATAGACTTAGTGATCCCTCAGTGCGCCAACAATTAAGCAATGCCCGCAACCATCCAAGACCATTGGAGTGCTGTGAAAAATGTTTTTACATCTGGTGCTGAAAGAATTGTCGGTCGATCGCAGGGAAGACATTGGGCGTGGCTTTCCGAGGATACCTGGAGACCGATTGACGAACGAAAACAGCTGAAAGCTCGCGTTGCAGCTACCCCAGCAGCAGGGAGAAGCGAGCTAGAGTCCCTATATCGCATGAAGATGAGAGAAGTTCAGCGTAGCGTACGACGTGACAAGCGCAACTATATCAACGCGCTGGCTACAGAAGCAGAAGAAGCTGCACGGAGGTGCGACAGCAGGACCGTCTACAGAATCACGAAAGAGCTGACAGGTGGTCGCAGCTCCAGCCAATACCTAGTGAAAAGCCTAGACGGCTCCTTGCTCATTTCGGATGAGGACCAGCTCAAGAGATGGAAAGAGCATTTTGCTACGGTTTTGAACCGTGTATTCGCTAGCGATATGCTCCCAAATCAGACTGAGATGCCCGAGGTGAGAAGTTCCCGAATACGCACCACGACTCCCAGTAAAGATGAGATCATTACCGCGATCAAGGCACTCAAAACCAACAAGGCGGTAGGACTTGACGGTATTCCAGCAGAGCTCTTACGAGCAGAGCCCACAACATCGGCTGAGCTTCTGCTTCCACTTATAGAGAGAGCTTCGGAAGCCGAGAGTTTTCGTAACGAGTGGAAAAAGGGAATGATCGTCAAGCTTCCTAAGAAAGGAAATCTAAAGGAGTGCGGAAACTGGAGGGGTATCTGCGTGCTGCCTGTTGTAGCTAAGATAATAGCTAAAATTATCCTGGAGCGAATCAAACAACATCTCGAAGACACACTCGATGCCGAACAAGCAGGTTTCCGCTCTGGATCCTCCTGTGCCGACCACATCAACACCCTGCGGATTATCATCGAACAGTGTGTTGAATATCAATCGCCAATGCACCTGCTGTTCATCGATTTTGATAAGGCGTTCGATAGTGTCAGCAGGGAGTTTATTTGGCGTGCCTTACGCAGGAGAGGCATTCCCGATAAACTAATTGCTATTATAAAAGCTACATATGAAGGCTCCAAATGTCACGTTCTGCACAGAGGAAGGTCGTCTGAGGAATTTGAAATCCAAAGTGGGGTAAGACAAGGCTGTATCCTATCACCAATATTATTCCTATTGGTGATTAGCGAAGCTAAAATCGAACAAGGCTGCTGGACCTGACGGCTTACCGGCCGCACTCTTCAAGGCAACTGGGGATGAATTGGTAGAGTGCATACACTAACTCATTTCTAATATTTGGTCAGATGAGTGTATGCCTGATGAATGGAATCTCAGCATCGTTTGCCCGATCCACAAGAAAGGAGACCCCCTCAACTGCGCCAATTATAGAGGCATCAGTCTCCTCAACATCGCATACAAGATCTTTTCTGCGATATTGTGTGAACGCCTGAAACCTTTTATCAACAGCCTGATTGGACCCTATCAGTGCGGTTTCAGGCCAGGAAAGTCCACCATCGATCAAATCTTCACACTTCGGCAGATCCTGAAGAAAACCCAAGAATTCCAAATCGATACTCACCACCTCTTTATCGATTTCAAGGCCGCCTATGACAGCATCTATAGAGAAGAGCTTTATAGAGCCATGTCTAGTTTTGACATCCCTGCCAAACTTGTCCGCCTGTGCAGGCTGACGATGGATAACGCTCGCTGCTCCATCAAGGTCGGTAATGACCTCACCGAGACCTTTGATGTCAAAAAAGGCTTTAGACAAGGTGACGCGCTGTCATGTGACTTCTTCAATATTGTACTTGAACGGATTGTGCGGAACTCACAAGCCAACACCGGAGGCACAATCTATTACAAGTCTGTACAACTGCTTGCATACGCCGACGATATAGACATTATCGGAAGAACTCAGCGGTCTGTCACCGGTGCTTTTGCAAGCATTGAGGCGGAAGCGGCCAAAATGGGTTTGGCAATAAACGAGGGCAAAACCAAGTATATGCTGTCAACTAGAAGGGAAAACCAACACCGACGAATTGGACAAAACGTCACCGTGGGCAGCTATGACGTCGAGGTAGAAAGGGACTTTGTCTACCTTGGCTCTGCTATAAATTCAGCAAACAAAATCAGTGCAGAAATCAATCGAAGAATAACTCTTGCCAATCGCTGTTTTTTGGGCTTATAAGGCAACTATCTCGAACAACTAAGGAGACTCTATATAAGACCTTGATCATCCCAGTCCTGCTTTACGGCGTTGAAACATGGACTTTATTAAAGGAGGATGAAGATATCCTTGGTCGCTTCGAGAGAAAAATTCTTCGTAAGATTTTCGGTCCCGTTTGCGTTGACGGGTTTTGGAGAAGAAGATTCAATCACGAACACATGTAGAGCGAATGGACACCAACGCTCTGGCCCGCAGAGTCTTCGAATCTAACCCGGAGGGACGACGCAGTAGAGGGAATCATCGCCGTAGGTGGCGCGCACAAGTTCAAGGGGACCTCGACCAACTTGGAGTGCGCAACTGGATGCAATTAGCTAAAGACCGAGCTAATTGGAGAGGCTTGTTGGTTGAGGCCCAGGTTCACCCCGAACTGTAGCGCCACCTAAGTAAGTAAGTAAGTAAGTGATTAGCGATGTGCTCCATGCAGCTTTGTCGACAGGAAACAGAGGAATTCGATGGACTCTTACATCTCAACTGAAACATCTTGACTACGCAGACGATGTATGCTTACTCTCTCACAGAATTATGGACCTCCACCAAATGACAGCAGATGTGGAGAGGGAGGCAGGCGTCGTCGGGCTGAAAATTAATACGGCAAAACTAAAATTATCAGCCTTGGAACTAACTCATCGGCTCAAATATGCATTACTGGACAACCGGTAGAGAGAGTAGAGGATTTCCAGTATCTTAGGAGTATTCTCTCGACCGGTGGTGGAACCAAACTGGATATAGCCAACAGGATCGCCAAAGCAAAGTCCGCGTTCGGGATGTTGTCCAAAATATGGCGAAGCAATGCAATCAGTTTGAGCACCAAAATAAGACTGTTCCGCTCCAACGTTGAATCCGTGCTGCTATATGGTTGCAGCACGTGGAGAGTGACCACTACTATCACCAGAAAGCTGCAAACGTTGGTTAAACGTGCCTGCGCAATATCTTAAGGACTTTCTGGCCCAATCGTATCTCTAACGAACACCTTTACGAGAGAACGGGTCAGGAACCAATAGGCACAACCAACGACGGAAGTGGCAGTGGATTGCTCACACGTTGCGAAAGGGTGACAGTTCCATAGCGAACCATGCTATGCAATGGAACCCTCTAACTCAGGATGGCAGAAGACCTGGCGGTCCGAGGAGAACATGGCGCAGAACAGTCGAGAAGGAGGCACGGCAGTTAGGGAAAAGTTGGGGAGAACTTAGACACATTGCCAGAAACCGTACACGATGGCGCGTAGGCGTAGTAGAGGCCCTACGACCCACAAGGGGATACAGGAAATAAGTTAAAGTTAAGTTAAGTCAATACCAGCACCACTATGGAAGAAGTTAGCGCAGCCATCAGAAAACCGAAAACCAACAATGCCGCTCGTTCTGATGACCTCCCAGCTAAAGTTTTTAAATACGGTCTTGGTGCATCCACCAAATCATCAGCTAAGTATGGATGGAGGAAAGCATGCCCGACGACTGGAGTTTCAGCTCTAAATACATGCCCCATCTTCAAAAAAAGCTGATCCTATGCTGCTGAATGTCGCCTATATGTCGCATATGTCGCTGCTGAATGTCGCATATAAGATCCTATCCAACGTATTGGGTGAACGTCTAAAACCATTCTGCAACACACTAATCGGCACGTACTAGTGTGGCCTCCAGCCCGGCAGATCGACAGTAGACCCAATTTTCACACTAAAGCAAGTTCTGGAAAAGACCAAAGAATATCAAGTCCAAACTCACCACATTTTCATCGACTATAAAGCCGCTTATGACAGCATTCATCGTCTTAAACCCTACATAGCGATGGCCCAATTCGGGATACCATCAAAACTTATCCAGATGTGTCGCGTAACACTGGAAAACACGCAATGCTCTGTGGAACTTGGAAACAGCTCTTCTGAACTCTTCCAAACATGCACCGGATTCCGACAAGAAGATGCGCTGTCATGTGAGTTCTTCAACATTGTGTTGGAGCAGATAGTGCGTAGAGGAGGTATAAATACGGAAGACACTATCTTTCACAAATCCATCCAACTGCTTGGATACGCAGACGATATTGACATCATCGGAAGATCCCGACAAGCCGTTGTAGAGGCATTTATGGCAATTGAAGAATAGGCCAAATGAGTAGATCCTGTAGTAAATGAGGATAAGACTAAGTATATGCAAATGGCAGGGAATGCAGCTGTTCGCTTCCAAGCTACCCAACAGTGGTCAAGAACAGATTTTGGCCACGCTTCCATTTTGGATCTCTCCCGAAAACACGGACTACACCATCCTACGTCTAAATTTTGACAAGAACTTCCTCGTCACCATCCCCTTCAGATCACTCTGGAATGATGATACATTTTTATCATCACTTCTACACTGACGGCTCAAAATCTAAGGACGGGGTTGGTGGAGGTGTTTTTCCTGACAGGCTTAATCTTAAGCTCTCCTTCCGTCTTCCAAATCATTGTAGCCTGTTCCAGGCGGAAATTTTGGTGATTATAGAAGTCTTGTCTTGGCTTAAGAAAAACTTGATATCTGCTAGTGATATCCGCATCTTTTCAGACAGCCAAGCAGCAATCAAATGCTTGGAATCGACCTCTATAAATTCCTCAGTGGCTCTAGACTGCCGCTCGTCTCTCGTGGAGATGGCTGAGCAGTTCAATATTCACCTGTGTTGGGTGCCGGGGCATAGGGACATTCCAGGGAATTGTAAGGCATTCCATCCTGCCGGACAAAGGCTCCTTAGGTATACCAATCGCTACCTGCAAACTCAAATTTAAGCTGGATGCTATCGAGAGTACGAACCTTAGGTGGACAAGTGGACCCACATGTCTAGCGATAAAACAAATTTGGACGAAGCTGGATCTAAAACGTTCTAAGAATTTGATTTCTCTCAACAGATTGCAAATCGGCGCTTTAATAGGTGTCATCACTGGACACTGTCTAATAGGCAAGCATGCCACAAGGCTAGGCATTTTGCGAACGACTTTTGTAGAAGCTGCATGGATGAGGAAGAGGAAGAAACTATTCCTCACCTTCTTTGTCACTGTCCAGCTCTCTCCCATAGAAGAAAGCTTCACCTAGGAGCCCCCTACTACAACGACATAGGCGACCTGAAAAACATCGATATTAAAAGCCTCCTACGCTTCATAAGAAGCTCAGAATGGTTCAACGAGTAGGTAGAAGGAATTTCTCCCATGATCCATGTGGTATCACAATGGACCTATTATTGGTCTAAGTGTGTTGGCGACTATTAGCTGGCAGCCACTTCAACCTAACCTAACCTAACCTAAGTATATGTTGTCAACAAACAAGATATTGTTTGCTCAAAGCCTTGGACAGAACGTCATTGTTGATGACTACAACTTCGAGGTAATTAAGGAGTTTACCTACCTCGGAGCAAACATAAACCCCGCAAATAACACCTTCGTGGAGATCCGATGAAGAATAACCCTAGCAAACCGCTGCTACTTCGGTTTGCCAAAACAACTGGGTTCAAAACTCCTTACTTGACTGACCAAATTAATACTCTGTAAAACGCTAATCTTACCAGTTTTGCTTTACAGCGCCGAGTTTTGGACGATAAGCAAGAAAGCAGAGCAAGTATTGGGTACTTCGTGGGATATTAGTTTCCATGTGTGAGGAGGGCAAATGGAAAAGAAGATACAACCGCGAAGTCTCTGAGTTGTACCAGGATGTGGATGTAGTCCAAAAGCCAAGACACGTCGACTTCATTGGCTCGGCCACATCGAGCGAATGGAGAACAACGCTCCAACCAAAAGAATCTTTAAATCCCAGCCCCCAGGTTCAAGACGGCGGAATAGACCAAGCTGTTCCAGATGCGAGAAAGCTTGATCTTCACAACTGGAAATAGCGAGCCCGAGACCGCAGAGGATGGAAGGCAGCCGTGTCTCAGGCAGAAACTCTTCAAGGGTCACGAGCCTTTTAAGAAGAAGAGATAAGAAGTTCGCTTCGATTGAAACCTTTATTCTGAAGCTACACTTTGGCTATCGAATAGCGTTTTTTTTGTATCGCCTCCATCATTACCTTGGCGGAAGATAATGTCCGACATATTCTTGTTCTAGCCTTCAAGAATTTCTTGGGGTCTTTATCTAACACTACTCTAACCTACAAAACATTAAAATTGTTTCAACCAAAATTGAGTGTTAGTTTCATAGTTTGGCTTGAGAAAGTAGCCAATCATCGATGGCAACATCTAGACCAATGTCATACCGCCAGACAGCTCTGGCCGATACTCAATAAATCCAGGTCCATCGGACTCTTGAAGCACAAGAGAGGAACCCTCTCAAAAATAACAAATGTCCTCACTGGACACTGCGTCATAGGAAGACATGCCCAAAGATTAGGTATCCCTCATAACGACTTCTGCAGAAGCTGCAGAGATGAAGAGGAAGAAGAGACCATCAGTCATCTCCTGTGCGCCTGTCCTGCGCTCGCCAATATCAGGAAGGCCACTCTGGGTGAATCTACAATGATCTTAATGATCTCGGCAACGCCTGCACGGATAAAATTCTCGACTTCATTCAACGAAGCAAATGGTTCCAAGAGTAAGAGGGTGATCCACCCGCCTTACACATCGGCAGTACAATGGACCTACTTTCTGGTCTAAGTACGTCCTCATCGAGGGCCGATTCTAACCTAACCTAACCTTCATAGTTTGGCTTACCTACAGGACATTGCAGATTATAATGACAACGGGGGGTATATAGTAAATGCTTCATGTATACTTATTTACATATCTGCCTCTTTTTATTTGATTCCATACATCTTCGAAGCCGTGATTATTATGCAGATAAAATTATTGTTCTATGGCATCACATTTGCCCTTTCAGTTACTAGTTGGAGTACGAATTTTTCCGAATCTATAATAAGAAGTTGGTGAGAATAGATAATCATTAATCTTCCTGAGGATTTCTTCTGTCTATAGTTGATGATACGAGTGCATTGGATGAATCACACACGAAATTATTTACTTTCTCCATGAATAGAGATACAAGTGATACTTCTAGCCAGCACATCTTTTGTTTGTATTCAGTCGCTTCAGCCTTATGGATGACTAAACTCTGAGAGTCAGAGAAGTAAACTTTACATTTTTTCTTTTATTGTGAAATCAGGCTGTTAAAACTTGGATATGTTATTCAACTCTCCACCCATGCCAAGTTACTTGAAAAAGTTACAAGTAAAAAAAAAAACTCGTTTAGATACTCACTTCCCGGGTAATAAGGCAGAGACACCCCATTCTACAATCTGCCACAATGTCCTTTCCTCTATACCACATGGCATTATCAGTTCCAGGAATATCGCTTGGCCAGTAAACAGCTTCTTTCCCTTCAAATCCCCAGGACTCGATTGTATCATACCGGTGGAGCTAAAGTAAGGCTTGGATTTACTCTGCCCATGGCTCTAAGTAATATTCAGTGACTGTTTACTCATAAGCTGTATTCCAAAATTCTCGAGAGAGGTTACAGTAGTCTTGATTCCGAGGTCTGGTAAGGCCTCTCACTCTTGCCCAAACGATTTTAGACTTACCGGTCGTTCCTCATTTCTTTTGACAATCATAGAAAGACTAATCGATGTACGTACGAATACGTACCAGCCTAGATAACAGCCTAATTTCAGATTCCCAGCATGCGTACCGCAAGGAGAAATCCATTGAAATCGCCCTTCATTCACTCGTGGAAAATATTGAGAAATCATTTGAAAACAAAGAATTCACAATTGTTTCATTTCTAGATATTAAAAGCGCCTTCAATGGCATCAGAACTATTACTGCTCCACTGAAAACGCCGGGGATTGATAATTCTCTCTGGTACTGGATTAAACGAATGCTTGTAAGCGGGCTAGGGAGTTATGCGATAACTAGATCTGTGTGCAGAGGTACCCCTTAAGAGATAGTACTATCACCTCTTCTTTGGCTACTAGTAAATGAGATACTAAAGATTCTGGAAAGGGACAAGTTCAGAGTTATAGCGTATACGGATGACATAGCGATAGCCATATCGGGAAAATTTCTTCCAACAATAAAAGACCTGATGGATTCGACTCTCAAAAATCTCATCAAGTGGATGAACACAGTTGATCTTGGAAGTAACCCAGTCAAAACAGAAATAGTGATCATCACAAGAGAATATAAAATACCCTACACTACAGTACTAATGCTAAACGGCATATTTCTGAAATTCGCAGACTATCCCAGATATCTAACGTTAATCCTGGACAGGAAACTTATCTGGAACCTCAACACACAAAAACGCACCAGGAAGTCATCAGTCGCCCTATACTTCTCTACTGTGTTGTCCCTCGGGGTTAGATTCGAAGACTCTGCGGGCCGGAGCGTTGGTGTCCATTCGCTCTACATGTGTTCGTGATTGAATCTTCTTCTCCAAAACCCGTCAACGCAAACGGGACCGAAAATCTTACGAAGAATTTTTCTCTCGAAGCGACCAAGGATATCTTCATCCTCTTTTAATAAAGTCCATGTTTCAGCGCCGTAAAGTAGGACTGGGATGATCAAGGTCTTATATAGAGTCTCCTTAGTTGTTCGAGATAGGGCTTTACTATTGAATTGCCTTAAAAGCCCAAAAAACAGCTATTGGCAAGAGTTATTCTTTGTAGAATTTAGAATTTATAGCAGAGCCAAGGTAGACAAAGTCCCTTACTACCTTGAAGTTATAGCTGCCCACTATGAGGTTTTGTCCAATTCGTCGGTGTTGGCTTTCCCTTCTTGTTAACAGCATATACTTGGTTTTGCCCTCGTTTATCGCTAAACCCATTTTGGCCGCTTCCGCCTCAATGCTTGCAAACGCACCGGTGACAGCCTGGTGAGTTCTTCCGATAATGTCTATATCGTCGGCGTATGCAAGCAGTTGTACAGACTTGTAATAGATTTTACCTCCGCCGTTGGCTTGTGAGTTCCGCGCAATCAATACAGTTTTGGTTTTGGTTATATGCACATATCTAAAATGCTTCGTTTAGTATTTGTTGACGATATTTTGATGCAGATCTAATATTACAATATGCGAAGACCTCATTTTCTGCTAGTGTATTTTTACCCAAGTAGACTCGTCTAATCTCCTTTAATACGGGACATATTCCAATAAAGTAGAGAACGTCTTCTTTCGCACCAAGGTTGCATATAGTGCATTCCTCATTCCCATCGCTTACGTAGGGCATAAAGTTTAGCCGAAGAAGTTCGCCTCTGGCGATCGTGGAAATAATTTCTATCACCCAGATCATGATCGAGTAAACGATAAGTGATTCTCGTCTCGCTATGCTGCGCTTTCACTCTGAATGCCGCTCGGGTGGAATCTTCAATATTCATCAACAGCTCCTGTAGGGTACGCTTCCATGATTCCGTGCTATGTTCCGCTTTGGGGAGATTGTATTCTCTGCTTAGCCTAGACCATTCGCCAAAGAATTATTGTTATCGGTGTATCAGGAGTTTTGCGATGATATGAAAAAGGCGGTGGTTGGGGAGCTCCATAACTTTTAGAATGTAAAGGAAGTGCAACCTTAAAATAAAGACATATAAAGGAGGTAAGCCTGTTTCCATATGCAGCATATAGTTCGGTGTATTTTCCGGCAATCTGAAAATCTTTTTTTGAAAGTAGCTAAGCAATCCTTCTACTCCCTCATACTGAGAGGTACCCCAAACTTGGGCAGCGTAGCACATGATCGACCTCATAGTTCCTTCAAAATTTTTGAATTTAGTGCTTGGTGGTACGTCTTTTTTTCCGAGGATGCCCTTCCAGCTTCAATTCATTGCCCTTTTCGCTACTTTGAACTTCTCTCTCAGATGTGCTTTGAACGACATTTACCCCCCAAATGTCGGGGTAACCCACGGTACTTATATTCCTTCACAACTTCGAGCATTTCGTTTTGCCAAGTCTATTTTTCCAGCCTTGAATAGCGTCCAGTTCCATTCCATGAGCTGCAATATTATTGTAGCTTATTAATCATCATTTGCAGCATTGTTGTGGATTCCGCCAGAATGACAATATCATCCGCGTACAACATAACATTTATATGAACTCCACCAAACACTAGTCCTCTCGGAAGACATGTTGTGAGGTCATCCAAAAATATGGAGAAAAGGAGAGGACTCAAGAGACAACCCTGCTTTACTCCTATGTGCGACTCAAAGCAGTTGGACATTTTGTTTTCATCCCATACTGCGATCTTATTATTTTCATAAAGGCTTTGTATTACTTTAAGCACTTTCGTTGACACTCCTAGGTTACTCAACTTATAGAAAAGAACGTTACTGTAAATTGTATCGAAAGCCCTACTGAAATCGATAAAGAACGCGTATAGTTTTTTGCCCCTATCAAAGTATGACTGGCCGATACTTTTAAGTGTAAAGATGTTGTCTACATTTGAATATCCTTTTCTGAACCCCGCTTGGAATTCACTCAGCAAATAGTTTTCGCGTACCCAATCCGTCAGACGCTCTAGAATAATTCCAGCAAATATTTTTGTTACTGAAGTCATAAAGCATCCTTTCCTTTAGATGGCGCTACAGTCCGGGGTGGACCTGGGCCTCAACCAATAAACCTCTCCAGCCAGCACGGTTACGAGCCAGCTGCCTCCAGTTGCGCACGCCAAGTTGGTTGAGGTCCCTCTCCACTTGTTTGCGCCACCTACCGCGAGGTCGTCCTCTACTGCGCCGTCCGTCCGGGTTGGATTCGAAGACTTTCTTAGCGGGAAGGTTGGGCTCCATCCGCTCTAAATGACCCAGCCATCTTAGTCGCTGTATGTGAACTCTTCTGGCTAAGTCGATGTCCTTGTACAGACCGTATAGTTCGGCATTGTACCTTCTCCTCCACTCACCGTCTATGCAGACAGGACCAAAGATCGCTCGAAGAACTTTTCTCTCGAAATAACCAAGGGCATCCTTATCCGGTTTTTTCAAAGCCCATGCCTCTGCGCCATACAGCAGGACTGGGATGATTAATGTCTTATAAAGAGTTACCTTAGTAGTTCGAGATAGGGCTTTGCTACTCAATTGCCGTTTTAGCCCATAGAAACAACGATTGGCAAGAGTAATTCTCCGTGTGATCTCTCCATTCATGTCATTTGCGGAGCTGACCATAGAGCCTAGGTAGACAAAATCCTTTACTACCTCAAAATTGTATATGTCTATTGTGGCGTTCTGCCCAAGACGCCGATGTTGGTTGTCCTCTTTGTAGACAGCATATATTTTGTTTTGCTTTCATTGACCGCTAGACCCATCTTTGCTGCCTCGGTCTCAATACTCGTAAATGCCCCATTGACGGCCCGCTGAGTTCTTCCGATTATGTCAATGTCATCGGCATAAGCGAGTAGTTGTACAGACTTGAAGAAGATTGTACCTCCGGTATTGGCTTGTGAGTTTCGTACAATTCTCACAAGTATTATGTTAAAGAGATCGCATGATAGCGCGTCGCCTTGTCTAAGACCTTTCCTGACATCGAACGGTCTTACCGACTTTGATGGAGCAGCGAGAGTTCTCCATCGTCATTCTGCACAAACGGACGAGCTTGGCAGTGATGCCAAGACTAGACATGGCTCTGTATAACTCATCTCTATACACGCTATCATAGGCAACTTCGAAATCGATGAAGAGGTGGTGCGTATCGATTTTATATTCATGGGTTTTTTCCAAGATCTGCCGTAGTGTGAATATTTGGTCAATGGTGGACTTTCCAGGCCTGAAACCGCACTGATAAGGACCTATCAGGTTGTTGACGATCGGTTTTAGGCGTTCACATAGTACGGCAGACAGGATCTTATATGCGATATTTAGGAGACTTATACCTCTGTAGTTGACGCAGTTCAGAGGGTCTCCTTTCTTCAGGATCGGGCAAACGATGCTGAGGTTCCATTCATCGGGCATACTTTGGTCCGACCAGATTTTACAGATGAGCTGGTGCATGTTCCTTACCATATCATCTCCTCCTGCCTTGAAAAGTTCAGCGGCAAGGCCGTCGGCTCCAGCAGCTTTGTTGGATTTGAGTTTAGATATAGCTATCCTCACTTCATTCTGATCGGGTTGACGGGAATCTTGACTGCCATCACTGTTGAATGGCTCATTCTGCCTGACAGCGGAATATTGGTCATCATCGCCGTTTAACAGTCTGCAGAAGTGTTCCTTCCATATTCTCAGCACCGACTGCGATTCTACTACTATGTTACCATTTTCGTCCCTGCAGGGGTTCTGTTCTGGCTTTGAAACCCTGGCATGTTATTTTTACCCTTTGGTAAAATTTTCGAACATTATTCCTGCAATAAAGTCTCTCAATCTCCTCGATCGAGCCCTTCTCATGCTCCTTTTTCTTCTTTCTGAGAAGTCGATGTTCCTCTTTTCTCCTGCGCACGTAGAATTCGTAAGCAGCTCTAGTCCTTCTATGCAGCGCCTCTTTGTACGCCTCTTGTTTTGCTGCATGTGCTTGCCGGCACTCCTCATCAAACCAGGGGTTTCGTTGTGGCGGCCGAGAGAAACCCAGTACATCAGAGGCGGCATCTCTGATGGCTTGTTGGCAACGCTGCCACTGGTCTTCCGCATTTGCTGCTGGCGGCATAGGACTAAGATTGAGATTAGAAGAAACACGATCGGCAAAGGTTCTGGCGGTCTCTTGCGATTGTAGCTTTTCGACGTCAAATTTCCTCACAGCATTTCGTTGATTTCGCTCCGTTGTGGATATCCGCATCCGTACCTTGGCTACAACTAGGTAGTGATCCGAGTCCACGTTGGCTCCTCGGAAAGTCCGGACACCCAGAATACTGGAAGAGTGCCTTGCATCGATCGCAATGTGATCGATTTGGTTGACGATTTTTCGATCAAAAGAGAGCCATGTTCCTTTGTGAATATCGAGACGTGGGAACCGCGTACTAGCTACAACAAAGTTTCGCCCCGTGCAAAGTCGATTAGCCTGAGTCCGTTGCCGGAAGTGTTGTCGTGCAGGCTGTGCTTTCCGACCACGCTACTAAAGACTTCCTGTCTTCCTAGCTTTGCGTTAAAGTCGCCTAGGATAATTTTAACGTCGTGGCTAGGGCATTGCTCATACGTTTTGTCCAAGAGCTGGTAGAAGTCATCCTTTGTCGCGTCGTCCTTCTCCTCGTGAGGGGCGTGAACGCATATTAGGCTAATGTTGGCAAATTTAGCCTTGATACGGATAGTCATGAGGCGCTCGTTCACATGCCGGAAACTCAAGACTTCTTGCCTAAGTCTGTCTCCAATGACAAATCCGCACCCGAATAGACGCTGTCCTTTTTGTCTGTAGCAATCGCCGTAGTAGATGTCGCAGTTTTTCATACTCCTTTTGCCCGGCCCATCCCATCGCACTTCTTGGATGGCGGTAATGTCTGCTTTGAGATACTCTAGGGCCTCCGCAAGTTGTTCGGCTGCACGTGGTTTGTAGAGGGACCTAACATTCCATGTGCAGACACGAAGATCGTTGTCCTTTTTACGTTTGCATGGGTCGTCAGCAGTAAGATCATCCGTATCCGAGGCTGTTGGTTGCTTCGTAACCAAAGGTTTTTTACGTGGTAGGGAAGTTAACCCGACGGCACAACCCCCAACCTGGAGGGCCAGATCCTTTTTTTTTTGTACCCCTAGGACAAGAGGCCGGATACACCGATGTCAGTAACCCACTTCGGGGATATGAGCGCTGCCGTTGGCCCATTAAGGGTTCATCCGCCACCATCTCTTTTTCAATACCCTGACGTAGTATTGAAAATCCTTACAGACCTCAGCTCCAAATATGTTGAAGTAGCTCCAGTAAGGTATCCGCTGGTCTGTAGACGTCACCGTTGATTCCATCGAGAGAATTCGTCCGCCGCACGTCCTCCTTCTGAGGAGCTCTTGCTAGACTTCTGAGACGCATATTTCAGCCGATCAGGTCAACAAGAGATGCCTCGTCCGGTTAGACATATGCGCGCTGAAGTTCACCCAGATGTGCTTATGCAGGTCTGAGTGTTCAGCTGCACATATATCGTCAGACTCAGCATACGCTCATCGTTAGTTCACTATCAGATAGCTATCCAGCGGGCACCGCGTGGAGGTGATGATGCGATTTTGCAGTCATAAAGCATATTCCTCTATAATTATTCGGATCGCTTATGTCTCCTTTCTTAAACAGGGGAAAAATTACACTCCTTCTAAAATGATCTGGCACCACAACCATATCGAAAATATGGTATAACTGTAGGCTAGCGCAAGTTTTCCGAGGAATTCGTTTGTCGCAAATTTGAAAAATGTTCTCTCTCCCTCTCTTTATCCACCCTTTCCAACGCCCGCACTGTGTGTAAACATATTAAAGGTATTCATAACCCTTTGAGTGTGCGCAATTTGTATAAAAAAAGAATCTTAGGGGATACGATCTTCACCTGGGGCAGTAATTTTGTGGTAATTCCTAATGTATGGTGCATTGGTCTGGTAGGTGGCATTGGACAAACAAAGCTACATAGCTTTTCTAGAACGAGTACAACGGGTGGCTTTTGTCAGCAATGCTGCTGCATTGGAAACAATGATTCACCTTCTTTCCGTATAATTATGTAACTTTTAGCTGCAAAAGCAGCACTAAGCCTAAAAGAATCGCAGCACTTATTACGAATGAATACCCGTCACACGAGAATTCCGGTTAACTATGCTGTACCTAGGACAACGGACTATATGATTGGATATTATGACTTGGGGATGGTGTACCGTCATCAATCGCCATGCAATACTGATATCAGCAACCATTTATTTATTTCTCATGAAATAAACAGTCCATCCGATCAATTGCGGAAGCTTACGTGAACACAATTGCAAAGGCATAACACTGGCAGTAGGTTGGTCACATGACTGGAAAAACTATTCATTCTGTTGGGTGATTATTATGCCTAGGACATCAGGTAGTCGGAAAAGAATACTGTGAATCAGAAGCAAAGACAAAAATAATAAAAATTACCCCAGTTATCTGAACGCCAACCCCGGTGTTTTTCTGAAACATAACATCTAAGTTTCAAGACCTTACGCCAATTTTTCTCGCTCTCCTTTCCAACGCAGCCACTGTGTGTAAACATGTTAAGGGCGTCCATAACCCCTTGAATGTGCGCAAAATATAAAAAGAACATAATGACTTTGACAAATGATATCAAACTAGAATTTCAAGTAGAACCCAGTCCCACAGAATTAAAAATTCGTTTGCGATAGAGATATGCTCTTGCACAGATGGATCCCAAATGATATATGTTACGCGAGCAGGAGTCATTTCCAGCTCTCCTGACATAAATATTTGCCACTAGACTTCCGGATTACTGTAACATATTTCAAGAGGAAATTATTTTAGTAATTTCTACAAGTATGAATACAATAGATGATATTGCTATAGTTCTATACATAGGCATCCAAGCAGCACTCAAAGCCTTGGAATAGCCAACGATAAGGTCCAAGTTGGTTAAGAAATGCAGAAGGTCTCTAAACGAGATCGCAGATAGCTGCTCACTGTCCCTCTGCTGCGTCTCAGATCATAGGGATACTCCAGGTAACTGCAAAGCGGATAAGCTAGCGAAAGTGGTCGCCAGTCGAAACTTTGCTGGGAATAGTGAAGCTCTATCGCCTCCTATTGACGTGATCAAATTCTAACTGAACACTGAAGTGATAAGAACTCCCAATTTTCAATAAGTAGGAAAAATATTAGTTCTGCAATCGGCGCATTGTTTGATAGGCAGACATGCCAGAAGACTGGGTGTTCCCTTCAACGATATCTGCAAAACCTGTTGAGATGAGGAAGAGGAAGAGTCGATAAACCATCTTCTGTGCAACTGTTCTGCGCTATCCACGCTGAGAAAGCAAACCTTAGGGGAGTACATAACGTCCTTGTCGACCTCTCGAGTTTTGAGATCTGCAAAATTAGCAGTTCTGTCTTCGGGTCAAATTGAATTATGCAGGGGTCTAGGCGAAAAAAAATAAAATAACAACCGAACTCGTTGGTGATCATTGCAAAGATCTGCATCATTGACAATGATTTCTCACACAATCAATGTGGAATCAATCAAGGCAGCTGGGGATGAATTGGTAGAGTGCATACACCAACTCATTTCTAATATTTGGTCAGACGAGTGTATGCCTGATGAATGGAATCTCAGCATCGTTTGCCCGATCCACAAGAAAGGAGACCCCCTTAACTGCGCCAATTATAGAGGCATCAGTCTCCTCAACATCGCATACAAGATCTTTTCTGCGATATTGTGTGAACGCCTGAAACCCTTTATCAACAGCCTGATTGGACCCTATCAGTGCGGTTTCAGGCCAGGAAAGTCTACCATCGATCAAATCTTCACACTTCGGCAGATCCTGGAGAAAACCCAAGAATTCCAAATCGATACTCACCACCTCTTTATCGATTTCAAGGCCGCCTATGACAGCATCTATAGAGAAGAGCTTTATAGAGCCATGTCTAGTTTTGACATCCCTGCCAAACTTGTCCGTCTGTGCAGGCTGACGATGGAGAACGCTCGCTGCTCCATCAAGGTCGGTAATGACCTCACCGAGACCTTTGATGTCAAAAAAGGCTTTAGACAAGGTGACGCGCTGTCATGTGACTTCTTCAATATTGTACTTGAACGGATTGTGCGGAACTCACAAGCCAACACCGGAGGCACAATCTATTACAAGTCTGTACAACTGCTTGCATACGCCGACGATATAGACATTATCGGAAGATCTCAGCGGGCTGTCACCGGTGCTTTTGCAAGCATTGAGGTGGAAGCGGCCAAAATGGGTTTGGCGATAAACGAGGGCAAAACCAAGTATATGCTGTCAACTGGAAGGGAAAACCAACACCGACGAATTGGACAAAACGTCACCGTGGGCAGCTATAACTTCGAGGTAGTAAGGGACTTTGTCTACCTTGGCTCTGCTATAAATTCAGCAAACAAAATCAGCGCAGAAATCAATCGAAGAATAACTCTTGCCAATCGCTGTTTTTTGGGCTTATAAGGCAATTCAACAGTAAAGCCCTATCTCGAACAACTAAGGAGACTCTATATAAGACCTTGATCATCCCAGTCCTGCTTTACGGCGCTGAAACATGGACTTTATTAAAAGAGGATGAAGATATCCTTGGTCGCTTCGAGAGAAAAATTCTTCGTAAGATTTTCGGTCCCGTTTGTGTTGACGGGTTTTGGAGGAGAAGATTCAATCACGAACTATACGAGCTGTACAGCGACATCGACCTAGTCAAAAACCTGCTTATTGGACGTCTGAGATGGCTAGGACATGTAGAGCGAATGGACACCAACGCTCCGGCCCGCAGAGTCTTCGAATCTAACCCCGAGGGACGACGCAGTAGAGGGAATCATCGCCGTAGGTGGCGCGCACAAGTTCAAGGGGACCTCGACCAACTTGGAGTGCGCAACTGGAGGCAATTAGCTAAAGACCGAGCTAAATGGAGAGGCTTGTTGGTTGAGGCCCAGGTTCACCCCGAACTGTAGCGCCACCTAAGTAAGTAAGTAATGTGGAATCAAGTTATAGGGCGGTTGCATCCCTGAATGGAAAACCACGGCTTAAGTCTAGCGACTGAAAAAACGGATACACTATTGCTGACAAAGAGACGAATTCCCAGAAATGTTGAGTTTCAAGTGAGATCAGAAGCTGTACTAGGAAAATAAGCAGTGAAGTATTTGGGAATAATACTGGACACCAAACTCACTTTGTGGCAGCAGATTAAGTCCGCGTCGGACAGGGCAACAAAGATCACCGCAGCGCTGAACAGACTTATGGCGAACGTAAACTTCTGATGTCGACAATGCATTCTATACTCTTGTATGGCTGCGAGATTTGGACTGACGCACTCAATCAGGAAAAATACAGGAAGCGAATGGCGGCAGTACAGAGAAGAGGAGCTCTCCGAGTACCTAGTTCTTACTGGCCGTCTTTGATGTTTTTTAGCGCGGTACAGTTTGGCTTTCAACAGAGGAAATCCACTGAAGACGCACTTTTCCGTTTTTGTTCTAGTATTCTCTCTAATCTCGATTCAAAAAGGTGCACTGCTGGGCTTTTTGTAGACATTACAAAAGCTTTCGATATGGTGAATCACGCTATCTTGTTGGAAAAATTTGAAAAAGCTGGAATTCGTGGCTTCATGCTCTCCTGGGTTAGGTCATACCTTTCTAATCGATCTCAAAGAGTGAAGATTGGCGAAACCAGGAGTGAATTCCAGTTTTACAATTTGGAAGTTCCTCAAGGCTCTGTACTGGGTCCTATTTTGTTTCTCATTTATATAAATTCTCTGTTCGGATTATGTTTCAAAGGTACACTTACTGCCTTCGCTGATGATGTTGGCTGTTCTTATGGTTCTGATAGTGCTTTAGATTTGGTATTGGATATTAATTGGGATCTACATTTATTAAGGATCTGGGTTTCCGAGCACAGATTGAGCATCAGCTCTAAAACAAAAATTATGTTCTTCAATTTATCCAACCAGATCCGCACTAATGCTGAAGTTTACTTTCACGCACCGGATTGCATAAAATTTAGACTGGAAAATTGTTCCTGTGCCTCTGCTCCTACGTTTTGTAGTACTCTCAGCTGCAGTGATAAGTGTTTTTTGATTGAGAATATGGTTGAGTTGAAGTACTTGGGGCTAACTATTGATTCTACGATGACTTTTGCTAAACATACAGAGTCCCTGAGGAACTACTTTCGTTATACTCTCCGTCAATTCTTTTACCTGAAACATGTTTGTTCTAAAAACTACTGAGAACTACATATATATTATGGAATTTTACATTCAAAGCTCCAATATGGTATTTCGTGTTGCGGTGGAACTCATTTGAATAAAATTAAACCACTTTTAATTCTGCAAAAGAAAGTCTTAAGAATTATGTGCCGAAAGCACCGTCGACATCCTAGTTATCCGTTGTTTCGTGATTTAAAAATTCTTCCAGTTCGTCATTTTTATTGTTTTAAAGTGTTAAAAGCTTTCTTCATGAGATCGGGAAATTGTAACTACAGAATAATTTCTGACTATAATCTATGTGGAAATTTTTCGAATTTAGTCTCTATACGCCCCCCTGGCAGCTGACCTCCTCGTGGTGGGGGGCGGGCAACGTGACTGGGATGTGCGGATGGGGTAACTTAAATAGTTATTCCCATCCATACAATCATACAATGGCTAGTCAAACGGTAGTGCATGCGATCATATGAAAACACAAGCGTTTTCACTCAGCTGAGGCCTACCAACTCCTACTCTCAACCTCCACGCGGTGACAGCCGGGTGCCTAGTACCTTAATCCAAGAAATGGGTAACCAACCCCGTTTGGCGGATTCTTGGTGGCAGCAGATGAGAGAGGGGGGGAAGAGTGCTTTTCTCACTAGAGCACTTCTTCCTGTTCCAGGCGGCAGCGGACGAATTCCCTAGACGGAGTCAACGGTGGCGTCTATAGTTCCAGTTAGGTTGAACTTAGTGAATACCTTGCGCGAGCTGCTTCGACGTATTCGGATCACAGGTCGGTAAGGAATTTCCAATGTTGGTCAGGACATTGGAATAGAGATGGTGGCGGAGGAGCCCTTAATGGGCCAACGGCAGCGCTCATACTCCCGTAGTGGACTACTGGCACCGGTGTACCCGGCCCCTCGTCCTAGGGGAATAATTAAGGAACTGGCCCTCCAGGTTGGGGGTTGTGCCGTCGGGGTAACTTCCCTACCACGTAAAAAACGCATGGTTCCGAAACAACCAAAAGCCTCGGATAAAGATGACCCAACTAATGACGACCCCAGCAAACGAAATAAGGACAACGACCTTCGGATCTGTACGTGGAATATTCTGTCCCTTTACAGACCACGTGCAGCCGAACAACTAGCAGAGGCCCTAGACTGCTATAAAGCAGATATTACCGCCATCCAGGAAGTGCGATGGGATGGGCCAGGCAAAAAGAGGATGAAAAACTGTGACATCTACTACGGTGATTGCTACAGAGGCAACAGGCAACGCTTATTCGGATGCGGATTTGTCATACGCGGCAGACTTAGGCAAGAAGTCTTAAGCTTCCGACACGTGAGCGAGCGTATTACGACTATCCGGATCAAGGCTAAATTCGCTAACATAAGTCTAATATGTGTTCATGCCCCCACAGAAGAAAAAGACCCTGCCACCAAAGAGTGTTTCTACGAGCTCCTCGACAAAACATACGAGCAATGTCCTAAATACGACGTTAAAATCGTATTGGGCGATTTTAACGCTAAAATAGGAAAGGAGGACGTCTTCGGTAGAGCAGTCGGTAAGCATAGCCTACATGACACCACGTCTGATAACGGACTAAGGCTAATTGATTTCGCTGTGGAGCGAAATGTCACCATAGCCAGCACATGGTTTCCTCATTTCGATATTCATAAGCAGACATGGCGGTCCAATGATCATGTCGCGATCAACCAAATTGATCATATTGCGATCGACGCAAGGCATGCCTCCAGTATTCTGGATGTCCGGACCTTCCGAGCGGCCAACATAGACTCGGATCATTACCTTGTTGTAGCCAAGGTACGAATGCGGATATCCTAATCTGAGCAACGAAGAAGAATTACTGTGCGAAAATTTAACGTCGAAAAGCTACAATCGCAAGAGACCGCCAGACTCTTCGCTGAACGCGTATCCCGAAATCTCTCAATCACCCCTATACCGCCAGCATCAAGTGCCGAAGACCAGTGGCAACGCTGCCAACATGCCATCAGAAACGCCGCTACTGATGTGCTGGGTCTCGCTCGCCCACCACCGCGAAACCCCTGGTTTGACGAAGAATGCCGGCGAGTGCATGCAGCAAAACAAGAGGCATACAAAGCGGCGCTGCAAAGGAAGACGAGAGCTGCTCATGAGCTCTACGAGCAAAAGAGACGGGAAGAACATCGGCTTCTCCAAAAGAAGAAGAAAGAGCATGAGAAGCGCGCGTTTGAGAATATCGAGAGTCTATACTCCAGGAACAATGTACGGAAGTTTTACCAAAAGGTAAAAAGAACGTGTCAGAGAAGTAATACCCGTACAGAAACCTGTAGAGATGAGAATGGAAACCTCGTATTAGAATCACAGTCGGTGCTGAGAATATGGAAAAACTACTTCTGCAGACTGTATAACGGCGACGAAGACCAACATCCCGCTGTCAGGCAGAATGAACCATTCAACATGGACGATGATAGTCAAAATTTCCGTCCACCTGACCAAAACGAAGTGAGGATAGCAATATCCAAGCTAAAATCGAACAAGGCTGCTGGACCTGACGGTTTACCGGCCGAACTTTTCAAGGCAGCTGGGGATGAATTGGTAGAGTGCATACACCAACTCATTTCTAATATTTGGTCAGAGGAGTGTATGCCTGATGAATGGAATCTCAGCATCGTTTGCCCGATCCACAAGAAAGGAGACCCCCTCAACTGCGCCAATTATAGAGGCATCAGTCTCCTCAACATCGCGTACAAGATCTTTTCTGCGATATTGTGTGAACGCCTGAAACCTTTTATCAACAGCCTGATTGGACCCTATCAGTGCGGTTTCAGGCCAGGAAAGTCCACCATCGATCAAATCTTCACACTTCGGCAGATCCTGGAGAAAACCCAAGAATTCCAAATCGATACTCACCACCTCTTTATCGATTTCAAGGCCGCCTATGACAGCATCTATAGAGAAGAGCTTTATAGAGCCATGTCTAGTTTTGACATCCCTGCCAAACTTGTCCGTCTGTGCAGGCTGACGATGGAGAACGCTCGCTGCTCCATCAAGGTCGGTAATGACCTCACCGAGACCTTTGATGTCAAAAAAGGCTTTAGACAAGGTGACGCGCTGTCATGTGACTTCTTCAATATTGTACTTGAACGGATTGTGCGGAACTCACAAGCCAACACCGGAGGCACAATCTATTACAAGTCTGTACAACTGCTTGCATACGCCGACGATATAGACATTATCGGAAGAACTCAGCGGGCTGTCACCGGTGCTTTTGCAAGCATTGAGGCGGAAACGGCCAAAATGGGTTTGGCGATAAACGAGGGCAAAACCAAGTATATGCTGTCAACTAGAAGGGAAAACCAACACCGACGAATTGGACAAAACGTCACCGTGGGCAGCTATAACTTCGAGGCAGTAAGGGACTTTGTCTACCTTGGCTCTGCTATAAATTCTTCTAACAAAATCAGCGTAGAAATCAATCGAAGAATAACTCTTGCCAATCGCTGTTTTTTTGGGCTTATAAGGCAATTCAACAGTAAAGCCCTATCTCGAACAACTAAGGAGACTCTATATAAGACCTTGATCATCCCAGTCCTGCTTTACGGCGCTGAAACATGGACTTTATTAAAAGAGGATGAAGATATCCTTGGTCGCTTCGAGAGAAAAATTCTTCGTAAGATTTTTGGTCCCGTTTGTGTTGACGGGTTTTGGAGGAGAAGATTCAATCACGAACTATACGAGCTGTACAGCGACATCGACCTAGTCAAAAAACTGCGTATTGGACGTCTGAGATGGCTAGGACATGTAGAGCGAATGGACACCAACGCTCCGGCCCGCAGAGTCTTCGAATCTAACCCCGAGGGACGACGCAGTAGAGGGAATTATCGCCGTAGGTGGCGCGCACAAGTTCAAGGGGACCTCGACCAACTTGGAGTGCGCAACTGGAGGCAATTAGCTAAAGACCGAGCTAAATGGAGAGGCTTGTTGGTTGAGGCCCAGGTTCACCCCGAACTGTAGCGCCATCTAAGTAAGTAAGTATCCATACAATCCAGTTACGGCTAACAAAACGCACACCCCATGATGACAGGAAGGAATCGACCGGCCTCGGATATTGCCAAGCCTGGTAAGCCAGGGCATCCTTTGGAGCCAGGCGTGAAGGGTGTCAGTATGCGAGCGTCTGGTGGTCGGCCTGTCCCGCTCGGCGGCCGGCCGGGTCAAACCCGAAATGGCTACGAGCTTCCTGTCAATGGTCTCGCGAACCATTACGGGGGTCAAGGGGTGAGCGCGCTGTGCACTGATAGGGGCACAGATGGACTCTCTGAGACTCGACAACGGCATCGACTTAGGATAGGCACATGGAACGTCTCATCGCTCACAGGAAAGGACTTCGAGCTTGTTGGGGAGGCTGTTAAAAGTCGACTAGATATAGTTGGCGTCTCCTCAACAAAGCAGAGAGGTTCTAAAACGGTGGACCTTTCGGGTGGGTGCAAGTTCTTCCTGTCAGGAGTCGCACACTCAATGTCTGCTCGGGCGGGAGTCCCAGGTTGACAGAAAGAGTATTGGACTGGATACCATTAGGAGGGAGAGTTGCTATCTTAAAGCTCAAGCTTGAAAGATCAATTCTGGCATTGGTGCAGGTGTATGCACCGAACCTTCAGTCAGAGTACGCAGCTTTCTTAGATGAAGTTGATGTTGCCCTTGAAAAGGTTGCAGATATGGATTCTTTTGTCCTGATGGGTGACTTCAATGCTCATGTGGGAGTAGATGTTATGGCATGGGGGAGTGTGATTGAGAGGAACGGTGATCCTGATCAAAACGCAAACGGAGAGAGGTTGTTGGATTTTTGTTGTGAAAATGGCTTATCCATCATGAACACTATCTTTCCACACAAAGACATTCACAAATACACATGGTACCGTCAGAGTCTTCAGCAGAAGTCGCTGATCGATTTCTTTGTGTTACCATCGTGTCTGAAGAGAATGGTTTGTGATGTTCGCGTATTGAGAGGGGCCGAACTGTCAACTGATCATCACTTAGTGCTGTGCAAATTGTATCTTAGCGAGAGAGTGCCTCCCCTACCAAAGCGTAAACCAAGGATGGTTACACGCATACGATGGGAGAGGTTACAGGACGACGAGATACGGGAGACATTTGCGCGGCAAATATCTGAGAGGTTTGAACGAATTCCAACTGTTCCATCAAATGTAGAGGAAGAATGGCAACTGTTTTCAACAGCGGTTATTGCCTCTGCGGGAGATGTTTGTGGAGTGAAGCGGCTGGGTGTGGCAGCTGGTGGTGAGAAAAGAACTTACTTACTTACTTAGGTGGCGCTACAGTTCGGGGTGAACCTGGGCCTCAACCAACAAGCCTCTCCATTTAGCTCGGTCTTTAGCTAATTGCCTCCAGTTGCGCACTCCAAGTTGGTCGAGGTCCCCTTGAACTTGTGCGCGCCACCTACGGCGATAATTCCCTCTACTGCGTCGTCCCTCGGGGTTAGATTCGAAGACTCTGCGGGCCGGAGCGTTGGTGTCCATTCGCTCTACATGTCCTAGCCATCTCAGACGTCCAATACGCAGTTTTATGACTAGGTCGATGTCGCTGTACAGCTCGTATAGTTCGTGATTGAATCTTCTCCTCCAAAACCCGTCAACGCAAACGGGACCGAAAATCTTACGAAGAATTTTTCTCTCGAAGCGACCAATGATATCTTCATCCTCTTTTAATAAAGTCCATGAGAAAAGAACTGCTTGGTTTAAAACGCCCGGATTTCAAGAAGGCATCAGAGAGAAGAGAGAGCCTTTAAGGTGTGGATTCACTTGGCGAACTCCGATTCTCGAAATCGGTACACTGAGGCGCGAAGAACTTGCAAATTAGCTGTGAAAACAGTGAAAGAACAGTCTTGGAAGGAGTTTGGCGAGAAATTGGAACGTGACCACAGATCTGCAAATAACATGTTCTGGCAGACCGTCCGCCGACTCAGAGGAAAAAAGTTGAATATCGTTGAAGGAGTCAAATCCAAAGACGGTAGACTTCTTTCCAATGAGGAGGACATCTTATGCAGATGGAGCGAGCACTTTTCAGAATTGCTCAATCCCGAACAGGGCACCGAAGATGACATACCTATGGTCGAGAGTTGGGCGGAAAGTAGTCCGACGGTAGAGGAAGTAACTTTGGCGATCAAAGCGCTAAAAGTTGGCAAATCTGCTGGTGTGGATGAAATTCGGCCAGAAATGGTCAAGGCTTTAGGTAAAGAGGGAGTTCAATGGCTCTCGCGTGTCATTAAAGTGGCCTGGGAATGCGGTGAAACACCTGGTGATTGCCAAATGGGGGTGATAGTTCCTCTTTTTAAAAAGGGGGACAAAAGAGATTGCGCCAACTATAGGGGTATATCTCTTTTAAGTCTCCCTGGAAAAGTATTTGCTAAGGTGCAAGAAACGCGTTCCAGAGCTGTGGTTGAGGACAGTTTGGGGGATAAGCAGTGCGGTTTTCGTCCCGCTAGAAGCACAACCGACCAGTTATTCACTCTCAGAATGGTTCTTGAGAAGGCCTGGGTGTATGCTAAACCTGTCTACACTTGTTTTATGGATTCGGAAAAAGCATATGATAGGGTTCCTCGACGCAAACTCTGGAGTGTTCTGCAGGAGTATGGGATTAATGGTTCCCTGTTAAGGTCGATTCAGTCTTTATATACAAACTGTAGAAGCTATGTTCAGATAAACGGTGTTAAATCAATACCTTTCACTGTGGGCTTTGGACTCCGCCAATAGTGCGTTTTGTCACCTCTCCTCTTTATTGTATATATGGATTGGATGTTGCAGCGCAGCCGTGGCGGGGAATGTTTCAAAGTGGGAGACTTAAGAATTAGTCATCTGCTCTTTGTGGATGATTTGGTCATCCTTGGGTCCCCTCAAACCGAACTTCAACGCGTACTCGAAAGGTTTGTGGCCGTTTGTGATGATGCTGGAATGAAGATCAACGTGAACAAATCGGAAATAATGGTCGTATCCAAAAAACCCATTCAGTGCACTCTGCATGTGAGTGGAGTCCCACTGAAGCAGGTGGATAAGTTTAAGTACCTCGGGGTCTTATTCACGAGTGATGGGAGGAGCAATGCCGAGTTATCCTGTAGAATTGGTCAGGCTGGAGCAATTTTGAGAGAGCTCGGCCAATCTGTTATAAGGAAGGCCGAACTTAGTGTTCAAGCTAAGCTATCGGTTTTTAACTCGGTATATGTTCTAACTCTCACCTATGGTCATGCAATTTGGGTATTCAATTCAATTCAATTTATTTTCAAGATAGGAATGTACATTAAGATTTAATCTTTTATAGTACGAATAACCAAGGTAGATATTTAGAATTCAGATTTTTAAATTATAAAAAATGGATAAAAAATGGATTTAAGATAAATTGTATTAATAAAAACAAATTGCATATGTACATTAAAAAACAAAATAAATAAAAATTAAATTAAACAAGAGATAGAGCAATAAGTATTGAGAAAGTTAAAGTTCAGAAAATATAAGTTCAAGATTGCATCGAAAAATGTAGGAGGATTGCATTCTTAAAGCTTGCTGCATTTGAAATACCCCTTAAGTTGAAGGGCAGTGAATTCCATAATCTAGTGACGTGAACGAAAAATAGACGAGAGGAATTTAAATATTTAGTACGCGGTTGAATTAAGGTTAAGGATCTGGCTGAACGAGCGAACTGTAGTTTGTCAAACAAATATGATGGAGATTTACTATTAATGATTCTGTGTAAAAATATGCAGTTTCTAGCGTTGATGTACTGTTTCAGGGTGCAACCCAGGAAGTCTCTAGAGTATTCAGAAATGTGGTCATGCCTACGAATGCCATAAACATATCGTACCGCATCGTACGCAACTTGCAGTTTGTTCTGAGACAATGAATCAAGGTTACCGTACACAACTTCAGCATAGGTTATGATTGGTAAGACCAGAGTTTTAATTAGTCTTCGCCTTGTCTCAGTTGGGGTAAAATTAGCACTCAACCAAAGTTTGCGTAGACATCCATAGACACGACCAATAACACTATTGATATGATTACATCCCGATAAGTTCCGATTTATTCTGAATTCGAGGCTGCTAACAGATTCAGCAAGCTGCAGTTTACTGTGGGATAGCCATACGTCGGGCACAAGACCAAGGCTAAAAGTTTTGTTAGAGATGGGTATAATTTGACATTTTGCGGGATTTAAGAGCAACCCATTTACCAGTGACCAGGTATGTACTTCATGCAAGTCCTCGTTCAGCAAAGAAGCAAGTTCCACGGCACTACTCAAAGGGCGGGCTAAGTATAGCTGAACGTCGTCCGCATATAGGTATATGGAAGAATGTTTGCATACGGACGGCAAGTCATTGATAAATATACAAAACAAAATTGGCCCAAGAATTGATCCCTGAGGCACACCTTGCTGAATAGGTCTTAGCGCCGACGAATTTTCACCCACAACAACTCTTTGTGGCCTGTTGGAAAGAAAACTTTTTAATAGCTTTACTGCTCTCTCACTGAAACCGAAAAAATGTTGTAGCTTCCAGCAGAGGATTTTATGATTGACTTTGTCAAAGGCCTTAGAGAAGTCAAGCAAACAGAGAAGCGTGACATAACCTTTGTCATAGACTTGTCTTATGTCCTCTAATACGTTAACCATAGCTGTAGAACAGCTATGATTTGGTCTGAATCCAGATTGGAAGGGACTCAATAGAAGATTGAGAGACAAGTGCCTCAGTATCTGCTTAGCTATAATTTTCTCCAGGACCTTTGATAAGCACGGTAAAATGCTAATGGGCCTGAAGTCACTTACAGCAGTTGCATTCGGTTTCTTAGCAATGGGAATGACCCTTGCGATTTTCCAGGACTGTGGAAAAGTTGAGCTCATAATACAAAAATTTATAATATGGGTTAAGTGGCTGACGATTAGAGGTAATATTAGCTATTGGTACCCCATCCTCCCCAGCGGAATTTGACTTAATAGCTGCGACACAGCCAATAACGTCGTTTTCCGTTACCACTTCAAAATCGGACAGTCTGGGTATAGATGACTCAGAGTATGCAGCGAAGTCAAAGCCATCCACTTCTGCAGTGGTACTCAAGAAATGCTTATTAAGATCGTCCGGATCAAATTCGCACTTTCCATTGTTTTTCTTCTCAGAGACTCCAATTTGACGCAAATTACTCCAAAGCTTCTTAGGTGGTAGAGAAGCACTCAATTTCGAGGCATAATAGTTCATTTTCGCAGAACGTGTGTAAGAGGTTGCAGTGTTTCGCGCCACTTTATAAGCACTCCAATTCGCATCTGATGGTCGATGCTTCCATTTGCTGTACAATTTATTCCGAGTTTTGATTTTGACCGAAAGAATAAGATCGCGGATACAAGCTGCCGAAATGAGGATCCTTCGCGGTGTTGTTGGAATAACTCGTAGGGATCGAGTGCGCAACACCAGAGTACGCGAGGCGCTCAATGTTGAGCAGCTACTTCTCCGAACGGAACGATCTATGCTTCGACGGTTTGGTCACGTAGTGCGTATGCCCCCAGACCGGCTTCCAAGACGCGCCATGGTTGCCGTGCCATCAGGTAGGCGACTTCGCGGAAGGCCTAGAAATAGACGGCTGGACCAAGTGCGACATCTCCCCTGGAGCCGCTTAGGGATTCCTCCTGATGAATTGGAGTCAATGGCGGAGGATCGAGAAGGATGGAGAGCCCACCTGAGCATCCTACCCCCGCGACCCTCATGAAGGATTAGCGGACCATTGGAAATGTATGTATGTATGTATGGGTTGGTAAGTTCACCAGCATAGCGTCTTAACATTCCCCAAGCCTTATTTGTGATAAATTCAATATGATTTGTGTAGAAAAGTTTAGAGTCCAGTAAAACGCCCAAATCCTTAATTAGATGGACTCAAGAAATTTCTTTATTGTCAAGTGTGTAATTAAATAAAAGAGGCGATTTACGGCGTGTGAAGGATATAATGGAACACTTACTAACATTTAGGGGTAAAAAGCTTTTAGAGCACCAAAGAGAAAGTTTCTGCATGTTAGCATTAAAAACGCACAGCTTCGGCGTTTTTTTCACGGATGCATACATTTTAAACTCATCCGCAAACATTGAGGTATAAATTTAACAACATCACTTACAAACAGGACGAAGAGGAGTGGCTTCCTTGCGGGACACCAGAAGTAACTATTGTACAATTTTATTTGAAATTGTATTTTGGAAGTTTACAAATTGGTATTTATTACATAAATATGATGACAACCAATCAACAAAGGGAATCGGAAAACCCAGGCGTTTAAGCTTGAGAAGCAATAGACTATGATCTAAACGGTAGGAACAAAAATGGACCTACTTATTGGTCTAAGTGAGTCCTGGCTTTAGCTTGGGGCAGCCATTCTATCTAACATAACCTAAATACTAATGGTGCACAAGGGTCTGCAAATCATATCTGGATCTTCTTGGAAATACAGGGGCTCTATCATTATCCGACTTGCTAATGAAAACAGATATTAAAAAAATTGCTAACTCAAGAATACCCTTTTGCACGATCTAGAGACAATATGCCATGACACGAATTATATTACCTTTTTCCAAAACCTTTTGTTAAAAATAGTAAGGAATTTTTAATTATAGGGATATTTTTTTTAATTTTTTTTTTTGGCTGCGCCTGGACGTGCAGGAATCTTCAAAAGATACCAATGGTCCGTACCATTGGTTATGCCCGATTCATATATCTGACAATGCCATCAGTGCTAGTCAGTATATGTCTACGGGCGATCCTCTCATTTTTTTCATTTTTTGTGATGACTACGACTAAGTTGCCTTAACAAGTAGTTTACGCTTCTGTGGTGTTAATCGCGTTAGGTAGGTAGCTTTCCAGTGAAGACACCTACTAATATTGTCATTAGGAAAGGTCTTGTTCTTTGTAGTCGGCGCTCAAGGTTTGTCACGTCCATAGTACGAATTATTTCATTATTGCAGTGAACATGAAGACGGGTACGAAGTTTGCGAGCAAAATTTGTTACTTCGTCCCTCACGGTAGCAATTCCTAGATCTCTGTGAATATCACTATTCCTTATATACCAAAGAGCATTCACGATTGCTCTTAGTATTTTGTTTTGAAATGCTTGCAGTAGAGCCATATTGCTTGGTTTGGTACAACCCCAAAGTTGTATATCATATGTCCAAGACGGTTTTAGGACTTGCTTATACAGAAGCAATACATTTCTCTAAATCTGAATTCGAGCTCTTCGCGCTTCTTTTTAACGTGTGGTTTCCACTTAAGTTTTGCATCTAGGGTCATTCCTAGATATTTTGCCTCGTTTGCGTACGGTTAATGGATATAGGTAAGTTAATGGATATAGGTAAGTTGTTTATCTTTCTTAACGTAAAATTGACATGCGTTGATTTTGTCTCATTGAGGACTATTCACCAGGTTTTTGTCCATTCGCATACTTTGTTCAAAGCTCGTTGGAGTTTTTCCGTTGATGATTCGACTAACTTATCCGTTACGAGGATAGCCGTGTCGTCTGCGAACGTTGCTACAACGGTCCCTTCATCTTGTGGTATATCTCTTGTGTAGAGCAAGAACAGGATTGGACCGAGAACACTTCCTTGTGGAACACCGGCGTAGATTTCTTTGAAATCCGAATATTGACTCCCGTGTCTAACACGGAAAAGTCTGTTTTCAAGATAAGATTCCAATATTCTGTACAACTTTTTCGGTAAGATTATCCTTAGCTTATACCTTAGGCCTTCGTGCCATATCTTGTCGAAGGCTTGCGATACTTCGAGAAAAGCGTTAGAGCATATTTTTTCCCCTTCTAGAGCTTTTTCAATTTCGTTCGTTATTCGATACACCTGATCGATTGTGGAATGTCTGATCCGAAAGCCGAATTGATGATCCGGGATCAAGTGTCTTTCTTCAATTACTGGTTGCAATCGTTTCAGCAGAAGTTTCTCGAAGAACTTAGATATTATTGGCAGAAGTGAAATGGGTCTATATGATTTCTTGTCATTTGCACATTTCCCCGGTTTCGGAACCATAATAACTTCGGCGACTTTCCATTGCCTTGGAACATATAATAGTCTTAAGGAAGCATTTATAATGTAGAGCAATTTAACCAGCACTTTTTTCGGTAGTTCTTTCAAAATTTCGCCAGTGATTAAATCATATCCCGGAGCCTTGTTATTTTTCAATTTTTCTACTGTCATTCGAAGTTCGGATAGGGATACGGTTTTTACTTTAAAGTTGTCGGGTGCCAAATTATCATTCGGATCTTTGATCAACGGTTGTCCATCGAACGGCTTGAACGTTTCCTCTAAGTGATCGACAAATAATTCTGCTTTCTCTTTGTCTTCTTTTGCCCATTCCCCGTTAGCTTTCCAAATTGGCGGCGAGTGCATTACTTATGGACTTCAAGGCTTTCCATAGAGAGTAGTTTGAACACTTATCAGCGGTCAGACCCTCAAGGTAAGTAGAAGTCTCGTGATTTTTTAGGTCCTGCAGCACATTTTTTAGCTTGTTACAAAGGTGGTTCAGATAAGTTTTATCTGGTGGCGCGAGGTATTGTTGCCATCTCTTGCGCGCTCTCCGCTTTTCTCGTATGAGGTCTTCGATTTCAGGCTGGTATTTGGCTTTATTTTTCCGTCTGTCTCCCGCAAAGGAGTGTTTTTCCACGCTGAGCTCTGAATGGCTTCGACGAGTTTGTCGATTTCTTCTTCTATTTCGAACGGTGTCTTTAGCGGTACATTTAGTTAGTTTTGTTACTAGTTAACCTCGGCGGTCCTTCTTTTTTTACTAGACTTCCACCTATTTTCAGAGTGACTGCTGAGTGATCTGAGCATAGATCATAGCATTCTTCGACTTCCGTCAAATTTTTAGTTAACCCTTTTTCGATAAAGAAGGGATATGTCATAGGGATATGTCTCCTGAAAACCATGCATGCAAAAGCGGTGCCGAAAAGACGGAATCACTAAAGTTGGTTTTTAGTTGAAAAAAATTCCCTAAAACTTTTTAGCACTTGCATTGAAAGCCCACCTCTTCAAAATTTAATAAAATTGGTTTGAGGTCAAGCAAGCAATCATTAGATAGGCAGATCAAACTATTTTAATAATTTGAAAGAGACCTACAGAAATCAACTGCCAATAACTCAAAGCGGATGAGGGAAAGTTTGAAAATGCATATTCAGTTTGTGTTGAGCCTTATTTGACCTAATTGAAAAGTCGCTGCTTATATTGCTTCTAGCAATTTTTTTTGGGATTAGCATGGCGAATATCCTACATACAATGTATGTATGTGCCAAATGAGAACAACTTAGGCTGATTGTCTGCCACTTTTTAGCATTTCAGTACCACATGCATACGGTGTATTAGGAAAACATGTCGACCTTATCTACCCAACCTAAAAACCGTCAAAATGCACTTAGCCCCCAAAGGGTAAAAAAAAAACCCGCCAGCATATCGAGAGCACACGAATCAATTTATCATTTGCTCAAGGTCCACCTTCATACCACCAACTCGCTGCTAAGGGTGAATTGGCCATCGCCACCACCATCATTTCCACTCTCATACATAATTCCAAGGGAAAATAAACATTCTTACTTAATTAAGCTTGATCAAGTTCGTTTACCCCAACCGAAACCGTTTATCTACTGGGTGTGTTCAACAACCCCCATCCGTGCACTTATCCGCCGCCGCCCATCCACTGTAAAATTGATGAGGACCTCTTCTTTTTTTTCAATATCAGGGACAACAGACTTCCACCAAAAAAAAAAAATCTACTCGAATGCATTGAACTTGATTGAACTTACCATCACAGGTGTCGATGCCGGTGGTAATGATGCTGATTACTGCCGTAGCAATTAAAATATTTAATCCAAAACATGTGGCCATTGTGTGTATGTGTGGGTATCCAAAAAAGAAACACCGTTGATATCTCTAGATTTGTTCGTCACTGCTTTACTCGTACATATATCCGCAGAACTGTCACACTGACATAGTAGGTATTGAATTTCAATCAACTAAGGGGGGGACCCCAAAATTTGGACACACGAAATTATTTATATGCAATGCATAAGTGCAACCACACACACTAATAATCACTTTACTAATTGCACTTGTATAATAAAAAACGAAGGAAACATCCCTTTTTACGGTTGAATTCCTCCTTTGCCAGCAAAATTAATGTTACCCGTTGGTTGTTTCTATTAAAACCGTATTCGTAGTATTTCCGTCAACCCGTCGCGCGTAAATGTCCGACTCAAACTGTTAAACGCCGAGGCAAGTCACCACAACACATCCTCTAATCCTTCAGGCATAGTGAAACAGACAGCGACTCACTTTACTACGACCACGACGACAACAACTGTGACGAACGAACGAGACACAAATGACGAAGAGTCTTCCGGAAAATCTATAGGAAAATTGGGAAAAGCACTTCTACCCAACACTCTCGAGCGAGATGTGTGCGTCCGATGATTATTTTCGTACTCGACGGATGGAAGGCAACGATAGTACTGCTGCTACTACGAAGAGACAGTCGTTGACAATGACTGAGTTCTGTGTGTACGTACGGAATCCCCCAAAACAAGAAGTTGATCCAATCCGGCAGTGTCTGTGCCACCCTCTATCACACCCAGTTGTTATCAGGATATTGCGTTGGGAAATTAAACACTGTAGGGGATGGTAGCTTTTTCTTCTCAAAAGTTTTCCCCACATTTTCTTTTGTACTAAAAAGTAAATGCGTGTGACAGTGGTGACAAAAAGTAGCCATGCACGTGGACTATATTTTACGATTAGTTGACTTGGAGTACAGAGTTGACTTGGAGTACAGAGTTTGTTGAGTTGTAACAAAATTGTTTCTTTTTCTAATATTTCTTGGGTAATTGATGAGAGAAGGCGTGGTAGAAGACTTAGGCGAACCCCACAGGCGGATCAGTAGAAATGCGGTGAAGTGGGAGGGTTATGATCCCTTGTTTTCGGATCATAGCCTCGCTGATAAAAGGAAGAAGAAGAAGAAGATGACGTGGTAGAAGTATTAGCATCAGTACTGACAGCCAGGGTGCATTCAAGGCACTCGACACATCCACAAATCACTCAAAGATTGTTCTATAATGTAAGAACAGACTTAAATAGAATAGAGAGTCTATTTAATTTGAGTACCGGCTCATAGCAAAATTGTAGGCAATGATATCTGGTCAGAGAATCTTCCTCTAAGTTTGGAACCGATAATTGGTGTTAGTTCGGCAGAAGTCCTTTAATCGATCGCCTTTCATTATGGTGTTTGTACTTAATGAGAGCTGGTCTACCACTGCAAAATCTGAGTAGGAAGGACTGCAATACTATGGTTGGGCTAATCACAGGACACAACGCATGTGGTTATCATATTGCAGACATGATAAGCTTCTCCCGGGATAGGCGTATATGTATATAGATAGAATAGAATTTATTTTCACTGAATTATGTTAATGTACATCGGTTTACAAATTCTTTTAAAGCAATGGCAAAAGCCGTCAGCCAGAATGACAGTTATAATTCGAGTAATGAATCGGTTAAAAGAAAAAAAAAAAAATAATAATAATAATAATAACATAAAAATAAAGTTAAATGTGTAGAACTATATTTCTAAATATTGATTTCTGTACTCCAATGCAGCCGAGACGTAGTAGAAAAGTACTTTCCAGTTACTTCCATTCAAGATTTGAATTACCTCCTCCCTCGATAGCACGGACTGATTCCAATAGAGCCTCCTCAGTTCCTGCAGAATAGGGCATCTTCCCAGAAAGTGGTATACATCTTCTCTCTCCTTTAAATTGCACAGTGAGCAAAAGATTGGCAAATCGTTCCGGTGAGGTCTGAAATTCAGTGGTAACAACTCTCCTCTCGCTTTAAAGGCTATGCTCATCTGCTGTACCGTATTTTTATCGTTGAAATAGTTTCTCTCCTTCAGGCTATGATTTAGAACTCTATATATACTGCGACTCCCTGATTGAGAAGCCCTTTCCATGAAAGCTGCATGTTTCCTTTCATCAAGGGTCCTTAATATAATATTCATAGCTGCACTCCAGCTACTTTTGTCTTCCCATCTTAATGACATATCCACACTGCAATATTCACTAAGTTCTTCCCACTTACGGAACAGTAGAGCTTTTCTGTTGAGAAGATAGCGAAGCATTATTTTTGGCAATCGATAGTCTGGCATTTCTACTACTTTTAGTATATATTTGAAGTGCAATCCCAAGGCATATAGGCTCAACATAGGCAGTCCTGTCTCAACATATAGCATATAATTTGGGGTATTTAGCGGAAGTTTGAAGATGTGCTTTAAAAAATATCTTTGTAGCGCCTCGACTTCATCATAGTCCTAATAACCCCATACTTGGCTTGCGTAACACATAATAGATTTAGCTGTGGCTTCAAAAAGTTTATACTTTGCTTTCGTTGATACATCGTTTCTTCCGAAAACCCTTTTCCAGGTGCTGCTTATGACTCTTTTCGACTCTTTCAGCTTCTCCTTTAGGTGACTTGCATATGACAGTCTTGGTGTAAGTGTTACCCCTAGGTAGCGATATTGCTTAACTACTTCTAGTTGCTCATGAGCAAACGACCATTTCTCCTCTCTGGCGTATCTTCCTGAATTATTTCGAAATATCAAGACTTTCGATTTATCGGTGTTTACACTGAGGTTCCATAGCTTGCAGTACTCCTCCAGCTTGTTGCTCATAAGCTGCAGCATATTTGGCGATTCTGCTAGAATGACGATATCGTCAGCATAGAAGAGAACTTTAATGATACAGTCCTCAAACTCAATTCCACCTGGCAAGTAGGATGCTAGATCATCTAGGTATAAACTAAACAATAGCGGACTTAACATGCAACCTTGTTTGACACCTGTATTTGTGGAAAACCATTCTGATAGCGTGACACCGTCCCATACTGCCGTCTGATTATCGTTGTATAGGCTTTGTATTATCCTTAACATTTTCGACGATATACCCAGTAAACTTAGCTTATAAAAAAACGATTGCCTCCGTACCGTATCAAAGGCAGCACGAAAATCCACAAAAAATGCATACAGTTTTTTCCCCTTGCTGAGATACAATTTTGCTAAGTTGGTTAATACAAATATGTTGTCGAACGTTGAGTAGTTCGCTCTAAAGCCAGCCTGAAACTCACTCAAAAGTCCTCTTGATTCTACCCATGTGGACAACCGTTGCAGCAAAACACTCGTAAACAGTTTCAGAAGAGTATTCAGGAAGGAAATACCTCTGTAGTTACCTGGGTTGTTAGCATCTCCCTTTTTAAATAGGGGGAATATTATATTCTTCTTGAAGCTTTCCGGAACCGTACCTGCGTTATAAATCATGTTGAAACCTTCCGTAACCAGATGCATAAAGCTCGTTGACGCATTTTTAAAAAAAACTCGAAGGTGATCCTGTCCTCCCCTGGAGCTTTGTTGTTTTTGCTTCCAATGAATGCCTTTTGTACTTCCGCAAATGAGATTTCTTGATCCATTGATTCTGCTGATATCCATGGCAAGGCATACTGGTGCACAGTTACAAGGTTATTTGAATTCAGCAGATTTTGGAAATGTGCTGCTAAAGCATTAGCATCTAACTTCAAACTTTTGATGCATTTTACACCATTCAGCCTCCTTATTACTCTCCAGTACGTTTTGGGATCATTTGTTATCGCGAGCTCATTTGTAAGGTCATGGATGTGATGAATGCGCTTTTGTTTGCATAACTCTTTGTAAGCTTTATTACTATCTTGGTAAAGCTTTTTTATAATATCAGAGTTTAAACTTCTGGCCAGCTTGAGATACGCAAAAGACTTCCTTCTTGCTTTCATACAATCTACATCAAACCAGGCTTCTCGCTTGCTTATCGGGGACTGTCTTTGTAGAAAACCCGAAGCTTCCTTAATGATACTTGCACACACATCTGCCACATTTCCTGGCACTAGGTAATCCGTCGCGACTTTGGATACTTCAATGTTAAGGTTGTTCCGATATCTCTCACTGCCGACGCTTCTCCACTTCAGTTTTGGAGGCAAGCACAACGTGTTTGCTACGGTATCACCTGACCCAGTATTTAGCTGCAGTACTAGGGGCATATGGTCCGAGTGCGTTAGTAGCTCTATCTTAAGGTCTGTTGCATACTTAAACCATTGACCCTTTATTAAACAGGCGTATATGTATATATAAGACTGAGGCAGCTCCCCGAAATGCCTGCAGATGTCTGTTGATTTTGCGTTTAAATCTGAAAATATTTTGCTTGGGAGTGAGTTCCAAAGATTGCTTGCACTGACGTTTTCTTTCTGCAAAAGGGGGTGGCAATGGTGTAGTGGTAACGTCGTCAATTGCCACGCTAATGGTTCATGGTTCAAATCCTGATGTCAGCAAGCATTTATTTATTTCTCATGAAATATATAAAGTCAGTTCGATCATTTGCAAAATCTTCTATGAACACTACTGCGAAGGCATAACACTGGCAGTAGCTTGGTCATGTGACTGGAAAAATTGTTCGCTCTGTTGATGATGATTTGCCCTTGACATCGATTATCGGGAAAAAAGTACTGTGAATCAGAAGCAATGACAATAATAACAAAAAATCTCCCCAGTCATCTGGACGCCACCCCGGAGAATAGCTGAAGTATAAACAACTGAGCTTCAAGAATCACTACACCAAAAATCTTTCTCTCTCTCTCTCTCTCTATCCATCCTTCCAACGCCCGCACTGTGTGTAAACATGTTAAAGGTATTCATAACCCTTTGAGTGCGCGCAAATTATAAAAAAAAAAAAAAAAAAGGTGTTGGATTGTATTTTTTTGTGTGTTAAATTCCACAAGGTTTGCCCATTCCCCTTTACAAGATTCTCTGCAGATCTTCGTTAATTGTGTCGATATGTTCCCATCTCTGACTATGTGAGGTATTAACACTCATGGGCATGTTTTTTTTTTACCAAGGTATTGCTAGGGTGCTGTCATCGGCGAAACAGACAAGGTTGCAACGCGAGCCCGTCACTCTTTGCGCTTTATATCGAAGACATCATCAGTTACCTTCCAGGGGGAATTTCATATCCAGACACCCTAATTAAGGCTCTGCTGTATGCTGATGATGTGGTCCTGTTAGCAAAATCACCAGAGACCTTACAACTCATGATTAACCGAGTTTATGATTATTGTGTGCTGTGGAGTTTACAAATCAACCTGATGATTTTCAGAAGAGGCGGTAGTAGACAGACAAGGGCGGAAAGGTGGACATTTAATGGCGATAGCATTGAAGTCGTAAAGCAATACAAATACCTTGGAGCTATAATTTCAAGCAATTTAAGTATGGAACCGCATTTGCCTGAAAAACTTCGACAGTCTAAAAATGCGATAACCTCAACACGAAAAAATTGCTTTCAAAACCGCAGCATACATCACAGCCTTAAATAATAATATCGGGTGTTTGAAGCAGTTTCAAAGTCAAAACTCCTGTACGGGGCACAAGCATGGGGTCATAGGTGCTATGATACAGTAGAAAAGTTGCAGAGATATTATCTACGCAGAACATTCCAATTACCTACAACTGCACCTAACTACATGCTGTTGATTGAAACAGGTCTCGCCCCGTTGTTCTTACAAACACTCAAACTGAATATTGACTATATTCTCAGCACACTTAGGATGGGAGAAGAGCGATTGCTATGAAAGGTTGTTAAATACGCAGTACATACAAGAAGTCTGCGGTATAAAGATATGATCAATTTGGCGGAAAATTACGAGTACCATTTGGAATTGGACTGGAATGCACGAAGTAGTTGGAAGTGTTACCTCTATGACTTTCTGTCGCAATTAGATACACAGATTCGGCAAAAATATATCGAGCAAGCGAGTGTGTCAACCCATAGGGAGATCTACAAAGAACTACAGCTGAACCTGGGCTCTCTTAACTACTTTAAGGACACGAATAAAATAAGATGCATCTCTATAATTTTTCGTGCAAGGGGAGAGCTACTTCCACTAAACTTTATACCGCATAGAGATGACCTTCCGGTTTTATGTTCATTGTGAAATATGTCACAGAGAGAGAACGTTATGCATTTCATAGGGATGCAATTTTTCGTGATATTAGGAAGTTCCACTTTGGGAAAGCCAGCTTGCTATCTGAAGACGTCAAGGCATTGCTAAATGGGTCCAATTGGAGAGCTCTCACATCATATTGCGAAATAAGTTTAGCTTACAGAAAAAGAATTATGGAGGAGAATTTTTAAACTTTCTAAAGTGAATCAAATATAAAATTATGCTGTTAGTCTTTGGCAGACGGCTTTTAGCCATGTCACTTAAAATGGATTTAGTACTTTTATTGTTTTTGTAATGAATTCAAACTAATTGGAATTAATAAAATCTAATCTAATCTAATCTATAACAAGCTGAATAAATCTGTTCTAAAGACAAATTTCAATCCATCTGCAGAGTTGTTGCGGTAGTCCATAGGAGGCTGGTTTTCTTAGTAAGCCATCTGCCAGACTAGATCAAACGCTTTTGAGATGTCTATTGCAACCATTGCAAAGAGTATCAGGCCCGGGTATTCTGCCATCGACCATATACCATATACGTCATGAGAAGTATAGCAGAATCGGACATCTTTTTCGTAGACATCAAAACAGCTTTTGACACCGTGGATCGAAATGCTTTGTTCTACAAGCTTTATAACATTGGAATGTCACGAAAATTTTGGAAAAGCTTTACGCAGATAATCGGGATGGAGAAGGGAATTCCGAGAAATGGTTCCAAGCAAAATCAGGGGTCAGACAAAAATGTGCGCTCAGCCCATGCCTATTTGCGCTGTTTATTGACGATCTTACCGATTGCTTGCTACGAGATATACACTTTTATGCGGCTCAAGAGTGGGGGTGCAAGTATTTCGATATTGTTGAAAAGCTTTAGAGGTAGTATATTAAAAGTGCATTTCGACTTCTACCTAATACGCCTAACTACATCCTTATGCTGGAAACAGGACTGTCGCCACTCTTCATAAAGACACTGAAACTGCAAATAGATTATATCGTTAAAGTAATGAACATGCCCAACTCCCGTCTGCCATAAATAGCGGCTCTAAAAGCAATACATGCCAAATAGAGCTGGTATGCAGAATGGCTGGATCTAGCAGATAGCTGTAGTATGGAAATAAATCTGGATGTCGAAAACCCTGCGAACTGGAAGCCCATACTCTATGATCTCATCGCGAGAATTGATAAAAAATGCGTGGTTATGTTTACTGGAGAAGCTACGAGTTGGGTACATCGGTCTATCTACATCCGATTGAACCATCATCTACGAAGATATTATTTTAAAGATAAGTAGAGAATATATCGATGATGCTAAAGCTAAGAGCAGAACTCTTGAAATTGAACTACATCCCTCATAGGGAGGATTTACCAATACACTGCAGCATTTGCAATCTCGCCGAAAGAGAAGAGGTACTTCATTTTGTTGACAAATGTCCAATTCTCCGAGCGATTCGAAGAAACAAACTTGAAAGCGATTTTCTGGCAAAAGAAGCAGTAATAAAATTACTTAATGAATTAAGCGTTGAGAAACTATTTCAATATTATTGTAAATCAGCTCTTGCTTATCAAGAAAGAAGAATGAATGAATATTTTTAAAGATTCGCGCGTCTGGTAATAAATATTTCTTTTATTAAATAATTTGTAAATTTTAACTGTCAATCAGACAGACAGACAGGCAATGACATGCATTTATTGATCGTATCTTAAATACACGATTGTAATTCATATAAGCAACATAAATAAAATCAAATCTAAATCTCTAAAATCTAGTAGATGGATGTAGTGCATCCACTCTTGATTCGCCATGTTGTTCAATAGCTGAGTTTCATAGATGAGTAACGTAACTCAGCAGGTCTCCTGTTGAACGGCATCTACTAAAGCCATATTGCCTGTCTATATCTCTATGCGAACGATTGTACTATAGAATTCATAACCTTATTAAATTATCTTGGTGATTCTAACACCAACATATTGGTTAATAATATTACTATATATGAGTATGTATCTCAACTAGACATTGTAGATATCTTAAGAAGTCTGAAGATAAAAATTCATATTTCAAGCACTTTCCCAAATCAGGAATACGATTTCTATTCCTCTTGATGGATACCTGTCTGAAAACGTTATATTTCCGGAAAGCTGCAAACCAAATAAGATTTATCCCATCCCAAACAAGGGAAACCCGTGGCAGATGCTAATAGTTATAGGACAGTAAGCCTATTGAGCAGCCTCGGCAAAATATATGAAAAAGTTCGGAAATGAAAACTTATGGTAGTTATTCTAAATCAACAAATATTTCCAGATGCACAATTTTACTATTATCAACCTCACAGCCACCAAGTCGGACGGGCTGGTGGGGCTAAGCTCAGGCAACTGTGGGGGTCACAGGTGGCGGATAGTGAACGGCCTGCAGAATTGTAGGTTAACTGCAAATACCCAAATAAGCAGTCCCCGACCAAGAGCGGCTGAAAAGGTCAAAGGAACCCCTATGATCTTTCTGCGACAAGACGAATAAGCACCGTCTTCCATATAAGTGCTCCCCACCGCACAAGGTGCCTACGAGGGATACAGTAAGGAGAAAATGGCGAGATCCGGACGTACCCGCCACAGCGCGAAACACGCAGCTTCTTGTCCCGGAAAGATGTCTGCACACTACGAAATATGAGTGTATACAGTGCAACACATTATATTGCGCATCACTGTAATTAAAAACTACAACACGATGACTTCGTCATCAGTACCTTAAAATATTAAGACTGAGCCCAGTAAGGTCTTAATTATGGCATACTGGAAAACGAATTGGAATGACAGCTATGAGGGCTGACGTCTGAAGTATTCTGTTACCTGAGTAAGCTGGAGTGAAATCCGGTTGAAATGGCTTTCAGGCTAATGCTACAAGCGCCCCCGTCCCGTTAAAACCTTGGCAGACCTCAAAGTACGTTCAATGTTTCGTCACCATTATGTTGGTGGTGTAGGTACAGATGTAACATTCCTGTTTAATACCGATCTGGCTCTGACATAAGACCCCATAAGGGCTTATGCCAACCCTCGCATGGCCTCACTGCTTGCATAGACAACCATGAGATCCCTGGGTGACTACACATTCGAACATTGATAGCGGCTTTGAGTGGGGACCCAAAAGAAATGAATACAAAAGAAACAAAAACCCCAAACAACAACAAAACAAGCAACAGTCAAACCAACGATGAGTATAGAGGAGACCCGTTCCAGAGGAGCTCAGTGATGCTGAGGTCACCTGTGGGACAATCAAATGGAGCACTTCCGGTGGCATCGGAGGCGACGGTTGAAAAAGCCCCTGATCGACCTGACTCCCACAAGCTGGGCATGCAGATTAGGGAACTAGTTGACATGCTCGAAGACGGAAAGCGGCGCTCAATACATCAACCAATGAGAGACGCCATAGAAAGCATTCGGGCGTTGTATGAACTTTCGGCAATCCAGTTGCGGGATGAAAAGGCCAAGGAAGTGATAAGAAGAATTAACTCTTCTCAGACCTAACCACTGGCTCATACCTGTCCAGAACGCAGAAAAGAAGAGACTGCCATCAGAGAACAGCACGCCGAAGCCGAAACGTGAACGCAAGCAGAAGCGCCCCTCAGACGAGGAAAATAAGAAGAAAGAGCCAAAAAAAGTCACAGAAACGGCTTTGGCAAAGGCTAAACAAGCCAGTACCTCTGGTAATAAGAAAAATACGATGCGAGAAGAAGACAATGGTTGGTCAGCTGTTAAAAGCAAGAAGGCCACCAAAAAGAAGCAGGGCAGAAAACCAAAACCTGATGCCATCGTCATCGAAGCGAAAGGGGAGGCTTCCTACGCCCAGATACTCCGAAGCGTAAAAGCAGACCCTAAGTTGGAAGCTGTGGGCAAGGCGGTATCCAGAATCAGGAGAACGAAAAAAGGGGATCTTCTGATACAACTGAAGGAAGCAGGAGACAAAACGACGGATTACAAAAACGTCATTGGCGAAGCTCTAGGAGAACAGGCTGAAGTCAGAACGCTCACCCATCGTACCACGATCGAGATCAGAGACATCGACGAGGTCACTACTAAGGAGGACGTATGCGCGGTGATCAGAGCCCAATTCGATTTGGGCAGGGTCATGACTACTGACATCATTTCTTTGCGGAAGGCGTACGGTGAGACTCAAACGGCAATAATTAATCTCCCTGCAGAAAGTGCGAAGAAACTATTGGAAGCAGGACGCATCAAAATTGGCTGGGTAGTCTGCCGCATTCGTGAGCGGACGCTGCTACAGAAATGTTTCAAGTGCCTCGAATTCGGACATTTGGCCAAGCATTGTAAGAGCGAAGAAGACCGCTCCAAACTCTGTAGGAGGTGCGGTAAAGAGGGACATATCGCGAGAGATTGCAACGAGGAACCATCCTGCATGTTCTGCAGGAAAGTCAACCCGGAAAATGCAAAGCACATAGCCGGCGGCAATAAATGCCCTGTCCTCAAGAAAGCGATCTGCAGCAAGAAACCATGAAGGTTATCCAAATTAACCTCAATCATTGTGAGACAGCTCAGGATATCCTGGCACAAACCATCAAGGACGAAAAAGCAGATGTAATCTTGATCAGCGAGCCATATAAAATTCCTGACAACAGCAGCATCTGGCTCAGTGATCGATCGAAGCGGGCCGCAATATGGTCATGTGGGAGACATGCGTTCCAGGATGCAAATGAAGAGTCAGAGGGTTTCGTTCGGGCCAAAATCAACGGTATACACTTCTATAGTTGCTATGCTCGGCCCAGCTGGACTATAATTGAATACCAGGAGATGCTAGATAACCTCGTGGCTGATGCTCGGGAAAGAACTCCAGTGATTATTGGCGGAGATTTCAATGCATGGGCGACGGAATGGGGCAGTAGATTTACCAACGCAAGGGGTCATGCCCTCCTGGAAACATTTGCAGCTCTCAACGTAGGCATCGCAAACGTAGGTAGGGCTAACACCTTCCGCAGAGCAGGCATGGGCTCAATAATTGATATCACGTTAGCGAGTAACTCCATCCTGCGGGGAATAAAATGGAGAGTCAGTGAAGATTATACCCACAGTGACCACCAAGCTGTTATAATTGACATCGGTAACGCCAGAAGCACTCACCGCCCGCGATCGACTGGTCCGAAATGGCAGGATAAGCTCTTCGACAAAGATACATTCGCGGAAGTGGTTGACACCTTCACGCTAGTCCGAGGATCGGCAGAAAATTCAGCTCGCCACCTCACCCAGTCCATCAACATGGCGTGCGATGCATCAATGCCCAGGAGGGCCTCAAGTAGAAGACGCCTGCCTTGCTACTGGTGGAACGATGAGATCAGGGTACTTAGAGCAGAGTGTCTACGGGCAAGGCGCAAAGTACAAAGATCGCGAAACACACCCAACTTTCAGGAGTACCTATCGTCCTTTAAGCTGGCGCGAAAACAGTTAAGCAGAGTTATCAAGGAGAGCAAAGCAAGATGTTTCAGACAGCTCTGCGATGAAGCTAACGTAGACCCTTGGGGCACGGCGTATAGGATGGTGATGAGAAAGCTTAAGGGCGGCAACTCCCCGCAGATAACATGCCCGTTAATGCTGAAGTCAATAGTAGAACATCTTTTTCCAAGGAGAGCATCTACTATGTGCGCAATCACCAGAGAAAACTTTACAGAGGTAATTCCAGTGATTACAATAGAGGAATTGACAATCGCATCCAGAAAGATAGGTGACAACAAGACGCCTGGACCTGACGGCATCCCTAACAAAGCAGTGAAAGCCGCTGTTCAAAAAAGGCCAAACATCTTTATTGCAACAATGCAAAAGTGCCTAGAAGAAGGAATTTTCCCTAAGCAATGGAAACTGCAACACCTCGTTTTATTGCCAAAAGGAAACAAACCCCCAGGAGACCCATCGTCGTATCGCCCGATATGCCTACTGGACACAATGGGAAAGATCCTGGAGCGAATCATTTACAACAGATTGCTCACAATAGCGGAGGAGAAAGGGGCTTTGTCCAACCAGCAATTCGGATTCCGAAAGTCTCGCTCAACAATTGACGCCATTAAAGGTGTAGTTAATATAGCAGCGGAAGCAATTGAAGGTGAAAGATGGCGATAGGGCACCAAGGAATACTGCGCAGTAGTGACGCTAGATGTCAAAAACGCATTTAATTCGGCAGACTGGCCCACTATAAGAAGATCTCTTGCTAGAATGGATATATTATCTTACTTGCTGCAGATAATGGCGAGCTACTTTACCAACAGGAAACTGAGGTATGATACCGACGAAGGAGTGAAGTACTACGATGTTACAGCTGGGGTCCCGCAAGGATCGGTGCTGGGCCCATTACTATGGAACATAATGTACGACAGAGTTTTACGACTACCACTGCCACCTAAAGTGAATATAATTGGATTTGCTGACGACATCGCTGTTGTTATAGTAGCAAAACAAATCAGTGAAGTAGAATCAGCTACAAATGTGGCAATCAGTCAAATCAAAAGCTGGCTAGGATCCGCCGGTTTAGAATTAGCTGACCACAAAACTGAAGCTGTTCTAATAACCAGTCGGAAATCTGTGGAATATATGAATGTCCAGGTTGGAACCCAAATCATCAGATCCAAAGAAGCAATCAAATACCTAGGAGTAATGCTGGACAATAGACTGCGGTTTAAACAGCATGTTGATTATTCGAGCAAAAAAGCGTCACGACTTCAGGCAGCACTCTCAAGGATAATGCCCAACATTGGAGGACCTGGATATGCTAGGAGGATCCTACTATCCAGAGTTGTCAGCTCAGTCCTTCTTTATGCGGCTCCGGTTTGGGCGGGGGCTCTCACGACCAAAGAAACAAGGAGAAAACTTACATCAGCCTACAGACTCTGCGCTATAAGGACCATTAGTGGTTTTAGAACTATCTCTGACGAAGCAGCCTTTGTCATAGCAGGAATGGTTCCAATCGACATCCTCGCGAACGAGATGCAGAGAATTTACAATCGGAGAGGCTCGAGCCATCAAGAAGCTAGCGAAAGAAGAAGGGTTATAGAAGAAGAAAAAGCAGCTTCAAGAGCTGTGTGGCAAGATCGATGGGATAATGCGGTTAAAGGCAGATGGACCTATAAATTAATCCCCACCATCGACATTTGGATAAACCGAGCACATGGGAACTGCACCTACCACCTCACGCAGTTCCTGTCTGGCCATGGAGGTTATCGCAAATATCTTTACCGGTTTGGACACGATAGCTCTCCGTTATGTCCAGAATGTCCAGACCAGGAGGAAGATACGGAGCATGCAGTCTTCTACTGTAGGCGATTTGAAAACTGGAGAAACGAATTTCCCAGTCCTCCATTCCTCATAGATCATATGGTACAATCTGAGGAAAAATGGATGGAAATTTGAGCGTTTATTACGCACGTGCAAATGCAGCTTCGAATTCAAGAAAGAATACGTCGAGAAGCAGAAAGTACAGCATACATTGCTAACCAGCCCCGCGAAGTAATATCTAACGGCTGTCCCGCGGGGAGAGTGGTTGAAGTGTGTAGGGTGTGTAGGGTGTGTGTTTAGTACGTAGGCGTATTCCTGGAATCGATTACTCAGGCTTGCGAATCGTGCATGCTAGTAGCACTCGGGCTATTAGTATCTATGAAGATTACACATCCCTGGCGCAACTAAAAAAAAAAAAACTATTATCAACCTGTCTGTCTACCCACTACAGTAGATGTTAACTTGGGCTACAAGTTAGATAGTCCTCTTAACATCACTCATTACCTTTTTCTCATAAGTCAAATGCATGAGAAACCTTTGGATATTGAGGTCGACGTATCCTAAAAAGTCGGGCGCCGTGGCGTAAGTGGTTAGTGTGTCGGATCACTACGCATGAGGTTCCAACAAGTTTTTTCACGGTCCCACCTCTCGCGAGCGTCTGACAAACATCCGAGAGTATTGTTGTCACGAAAAAGCTTCTCAAATCGCCGTTCGGAGTCGGCATTAAATCGTAGGTCCCTTCCATTCGTGTGAAAAATATAACGCACTCAACATGAGTGGCAGCGAGAAGCTAGGCCCTGGCACTTTAAAGAGCTGTTGCGCCAAATATTTGTTTGTTTTTGTTTGTATCCTAAAAAAAATTAAGTTCACGTAGTATCCACTAACAATACAAGGCCATAACCAGATTTTTTTTTTTTCAATTTTATTCAATTCAAGTTTAAAAAAAAGTCGTTTGTTGTCTCCTTTGTTTACTGCTGCAACATCAGTAGACTTCTGGGTAGCTCGTTAAGAAGAATTGGTACTTTATGCCCCAGTTGAAGTTTTCCGTAAATATAGATTTGAGGTACATGTAGCATGCGCTGGGCTTGCCTTCTTGTGTTGACATCATGTTGTAAAGGACTTTGGAAACGGTTGTCATCATAATATTCCAAAATTACTGCCATCTTGAAGATATTTGAAACGCGAAGAATTTTAAAATTGTTGCTACCTATCACGGGATCGGATGGAATTCCTACGGAGTTCTATAAATATGGAACACCTGAGCTGACTAAGACACTGGAAGGCTTATTTAATAACATTTTGGAGCATGGTGCAGTGCCGCAACAGTTCAAAGAAGCGTTGATTTTCCCGATTTTTAAGAAAGGTTGTAGGTCCCAGCCTTACAATTATAGAGGCATATCATTTTTCAATGCATCTTATAAGATATTTGCAACCGTACTCCAAAAAAGGTTAACCTCATGGATAAATACTAATGGTCTGCTTAAAGAATTCCAATCTGGCTTCAGGGCAGGATATTCCACTGTCGACCACATTTTCGTACTCAAAAGCGTTGCGGAAGCCTATGTAGCGCAACGTAAAAAGTTATATGTATTCTTTGTGGACTTTAGAGTAGCGTTTGACTCGATAAACAGAGGTTCCTTAATGTATAAACTCTTTGCCAAAGGAATGTCTAAAAAGTTTGGGATGGTAAAACAAAACCTTTATGAAGAGACGCTGTCAGCTGTATGGAATGGAGAAAATGCTTCAAACTGGTTTAAAGCGAGCACAGGAGTTAGACAAGGATGCACTTTAAGCCCATTGCTATTCGCACTGTTCATAGATGACATCATCGAATCGCTTCCTGGAGGTGTTGAGTTTGCAGGGATACTGATAAAGGTCCTCCTTTTTGCAGACGACATAGTGTTGATGGCGAATACCCCGGAGACATTGCAGCGCATGATTAACCGTTTGTATGAGTACTGTAAAATGTGGAGCCTAATTATACACCTGGAAAAATCAAAGGTGATGATCTTTAAAAAAGGTGGGGGAAGGTTGTGTAGCAACGAGAAATGAGTTTTGAACGGCGGACAGATTGAGACCGTCAAAAAGTATAACTACCTGGGCATGCTTTTCACGCAAAACTTAAGCATGGAAGAACACCTAAAATGCAAGCTACAAAAGGCCAAAACCATGATAAATACAACTTGGAGAAAATGTTTTGCCAACAAATACATAGTACATAGCAGTAAGTTTCGTGTTTTTGAACCGGTTGCCGAGTCAACTATGTTGTACGCGGCCTAGGTATGGGGCGGAAGGCGGTTTGAGGAAGTGGAAAAGCTATTGAGGTTTTATATTAAAAGGATGTTCCGTTTACCACCTAACACCCCAAACTATGCCATAATGCTAGAGACTGGACTTTCTCCACTGGCTATAAAGACGCTGAAACTGCAGGTGGACTATATTTTAAAGGTATTCAATATGCCTTTGGAAAGATTACCAAGAAAAGTTGCACTGGAAGCACTACGATGCAGAAATTGGAACGAACTAGCGCACGAGTGTGGAATAAGCTTGGATTTGGATGAAGCAAGCACGGAGTCATGGAAGTCAAAGCTATACCAGTTGTTAGCAGCATTAGATGTTAACTTCAGACAACAATTTGAAAGAGAAGCATTCGAGTCACTGCATCGATCTATTTATAGGCAATTGGATCATAATTTGGGAGACCGAAACTACTTTCACGATGGTAATAGCTGCGAAGAAATATAACTTATGCTAAAACTGCGAGCTGAACTACTTCCACTAAATTATCAACCGCATAGAGAATATCTACCGGTCTTGTGTAATATAGTATATGTAACATGGCGGAGATGGAGGATATATTTCATTTCGTGGGAAGATGTCCTACGCTCCGGGAAACTAGACGGCACTTGTTTGGAGTAGATGAAATTTCCCATGAAGAAATCATAAGTAAGCTCAACGAACCGCAAACATCTCTCCTGGTAGGGTACTGTAAAATAGCCCTAGCCTATCGGCGAAGAATTATAACAGAAAGTTTCTAATTTTGAAGAATAACGCTTTTCGTTTATTAAATTGCAATCCATAAAGTAGCAATGGTTTTTCAAAAAAATTGTCAATCGGCAGACGGCTTATTGCCATGCTTTTTTGATTTTCCGATCTTTGTAAAGAATTGTAAATAATTAGTGAATTAATAAAATCTAAATCTAATCTAATCCAATCTAAAACCTATCACCTTCAGGGCTCTGCTCTGCAGTTCCTCCAACTTTTCTATATACATATGTCTTTGCTGCTCCATCCCATGCAAGAATGACATACCGAAGCTGTGATTCTATCAGTGCATAGTACACTTGCTGCAATACCGGTTGTTGTGTGTACTTTAAAATAGAACAATTCAATTAATTGGGTCTTTAACTTACAGCGAAGATTGGTTATGTGAGTGTCACATCTAAAATTGCAGTCTATTATGACCCCTAAGAACTTATAGGTGCTAACTTCCTCGATACAAAACGCGCCTGTTGGGAGTGGACAGTCATTGTTCTGATAAATGATATATACCGGTTGACAATGATGTCCGCGTATATGCATCAATTTGGTTTTTGACGCATTTATGACGAGGCCGTTGTCGTGACACCATCTTACAGCTTTGTCGAATTCTGCCTGGATTATTTGTCTCGCGGTATCTACGTATCGATGTTTCACTACAATCGCTGTATCATCGGCGTATGCGAAGGGAACGCTTTTTGTGAAGACTCGCAGCTGTTCGTTCGTGTAGATTATAAACAATAGTGGAACAATAGTTTTGAATCCAGTTCGCCAGAGTTTCTCTTGCTCCTACCCTGCTAACAGCTTCCAATAGCTTACGATGGTCTAGTATGTCGAACGCTTTACTAAAATCGAAAAAACATAACCAAGATGTGATGATTTTTGTTGACCATGTTTGCGAATCCACCCAAGAGTTTGCTGATGCTTTTATTTTTTTGAAACCCGTCCCACAACTATCTTTTTCCAAACATTTTTCGACGATAGGTAGAATCGAAATTGGCCTATTTTTATTCCTGCTTTGTAAATCGGAGGGGTCAAACGGTAGTGCATGCGATCATATGAAAACACAAGCGTTTTCACTCAGCTGAGGCCTACCAACTCCTACTCTCAACCTCCACGCGGTGACAGCCAGGTGCCTAGTACCTTAATCCAAGAAATGGGTAACCAACCCCGTTTGGCGGATTCTTGGTGGCAGCAGATGAGAGAGGGGGGGAAGAGTGCTTTTCTCACTAGAGCGCTTCTTCCTGTTCCAGGCGGCAGCGGACGAATTCCCTAGACGGAGTCAACGGTGGCGTCTATAGTTCCAATTGCTGCTTCGACGTATTCGGATCACAGGTCGGTAAGGAATTTCCAATGTTGGTCAGGACATTGGAATAGAGATGGTGGCGGAGGAGCCCTTAATGGGCCAACGGCAGCGCTCATACTCCCGTAGTGGACTACTGGCACCGGTATACCCGGCCCTTCATCCTAGGGGAATAATTAAGGAACTGGCCCTCCAGGTTGGGGGTAACTTCCCTACCACGTAAAAAATGTATTGTTCCGAAACAATCAAAAGCCTCGGATAAGGATAACTCAACTAATGACGAACCCAGCAAACAAAATAAGGACAACGACCTTCGGATCTGTACGTGGAATGTTCTGTCCCTTTACAGACCACGTGCAGCCGAACAACTAGCAGAGGCCCTAGACTGCCGTAAAGCAGATATTACCGCCATCCAGGAAGTGCGATGGGATGGGCCGGGCAAAAAGAGGATGAAAAACTGTGACATCTGGATGCGGATTTGTCATACGCGGCAGACTTAGGCAAGAAGTCTTAAGCTTCCGACACGTGAGCGAGCGTATTATGACTATCCGGATCAAGGCTAAATTCGCTAACATAAGCCTAATATGTGTTCATGCCCCCACAGAAGAAAAGGGCCCTGCCACCAAAGAGTGTTTCTACGAGCTCCTCGACAAAACATACGAGCAATGTCCTAAATACGACGTTAAAATCGTATTGGGCGATTTTAACGCCAAAATAGGAAAGGAGGACGTCTTTGGTAGGGCAGTCGGTAAGCATAGCCTACACGACACCACGTCTGATAACGGACTAAGGCTAATTGATTTCGCTGTGGAGCGAAATGTCACCATAGCAAGCACATGGTTTGCTCATCTCGATATTCATAAGCAGACATGGCGGTCCAATGATCATGTCACGATCAACCAAATTGATCATATTGCGATCGACGCAAGGCATGCCTCCAGTATTCTGGATGTCCGGACCTTCCGAGCGGCCAACATAGACTCGGATCATTACCTTGTTGTAGCCAAGGTACGAATGCGGATATCCCAATCTGAGCAACAAAGAAGAATTACTGTGAGAAAATTTAACGTCGAAAAGCTACAATCGCAAAAGACCGCCAGACTCTTCGCTGAACGCGTATCCCGAAATCTCTCAATCACCCCTTTGCCGCCAGCATCAAGTACCGAAGACCAGTGGCAACGCTGCCAACATGGCATCAGAAACGCCGCAACTGATGTGCTGGGTCTCGCTCGACCACCACCGCGAAACCCCTGGTTTGACGAAGAATGCCGGCGAGAGCATGCAGCAAAACAAGAGGCATACAAAGCGGCGCTGCAAAGGAAGACGAGAGCTGCTCGTGAGCTCTACGAGCAAAAGAGACGGGAAGAACATCGACTTCTCCAAAAGAAGAAGAAAGAGCATGAGAAGCGCGCGTTTGAGAATATCGAGAGTCTATACTCCAGGAACAATGTACGGAAGTTTTACCAAAAGGTAAAAAGAACGTGTCAGAGAAGTAATACCCGTACAGAAACCTGTAGAGATGAAAATGGAAACCTCGTAGTAGAATCACAGTCGGTGCTGAGAATATGGAAAAACTACTTCTGCAGACTGTATAACGGCGACGAAGACCAACATCCCGCTGTCAGGCAGAATGAACCATTCAACATAGACGATGATAGTCAAAATTTCCGTCCACCTGATCAAAACGAAGTGAGGATAGCAATATCCAAGCTAAAATCGAACAAGGCTGCTGGACCTGACGGCTTACCGGCCGAACTTTTCAAGGCAGCTGGTGATGAATTGGTAGAGTGCATACACCAACTCATTTCTAATATTTGGTCAGACGAGTGTATGCCTGATGAATGGAATCTCAGCATCGTTTGCCCGATCCACAAGAAAGGAGACCCCCTCAACTGCGCCAATTATAGAGGCATCAGTCTCCTCAACATCGCATACAAGATCTTTTCTGCGATATTGTGTGAACGCCTGAAACCTTTTATCAACAGCCTGATTGGACCCTATCAGTGCGGTTTCAGGCCAGGAAAGTCCACCATCGATCAAATCTTCACACTTCGGCAGATCCTGGAGAAAACCCAAGGCCGCCTATGACAGCATCTATAGAGAAGAGCTTTATAGAGCCATGTCTAGTTTTGACATCCCTGCCAAACTTGTCCGTCTGTGCAGGCTGACGATGGAGAACGCTCGCTGCTCCATCAAGGTCGGTAATGACCTCACCGAGACCTTTAATGTCAAAAAAGGCTTTAGACAAGGTGACGCGCTGTCATGTGACTTCTTCAATATTGTACTTGAACGGATTGTGCGGAACTCACAAGCCAACACCGGAGGCACAATCTATTACAAGTCTGTACAACTGCTTGCATACACCGACGATATAGACATTATCGGAAGATCTCAGCGGGCGGTCACCGGTGCTTTTGCAAGCATTGAGGCGGAAGCGGCCAAAATGGGTTTGGCGATAAACGAGGGCAAAACCAAGTATATGCTGTCAACTAGAAGGGAAAACCAACATCGACGAATTGGACAAAACGTCACCGTGGGCAGCTATAACTTCGAGGTAGTAAGGGACTTTGTCTACCTTGGCTCTGCTATAAATTCTTCTAACAAAATCAGCGTAGAAATCAATCGAAGAATAACTCTTGCCAATCGCTGTTTTTTTGGGCTTATAAGGCAATTCAACAGTAAAGCCCTATCTCGAACAACTAAGGAGACTCTATATAAGACCTTGATCATCCCAGTCCTGCTTTACGGCGCTGAAACATGGACTTTATTAAAAGAGGATGAAGATATCCTTGGTCGCTTCGAGAGAAAAATTCTTCATAAGATTTTCGGTCCCGTTTGTGTTGACGGGTTTTGGAGGAGAAGATTCAATCACGAACTATACGAGCTGTACAGCGACATCGACCTAGTCAAAAAACTGCGTATTGGACGTCTGAGATGGCTAGGACATCTAGAGCGAATGGACGCCAACGCTCCGGCCCGCAGAGTCTTCGAATCTAACCCGGAGGGACGACGCAGTAGAGGGAATCATCGCCGTAGGTGGCGCGCACAAGTTCAAGGGGACCTCGACCAACTTGGAGTGCGCAACTGGAGGCAATTAGCTAAAGACCGAGCTAAATGGAGAGGCTTGTTGGTTGAGGCCCAGGTTCACCCCGAACTGTAGCGCCACCTAAGTAAGTAAGTTTGTAAATCGGACGAACAATAGTCGTCTTGAGCGTCTGTGGAATAGCACACTGCTCCAAACTGCTACTTATAATTTCCGCCAGTATCGGTTATGGGCGCCGTGGCGTAAGTGGTTAGTGTGGATCACTGCGCGTAAGGTTCCAAGTTCGAATCCCAGAAAACACCAACAAGTTTTTTCACGGTCTCACTCTTTTGCAAACGAGGCCAAATACCTGGGAATGACACTCGACGGGAATGAAATGGAATTCGCACGTGAAAATGAAACGTAAAGAACTCGAAATCAAATATAGAGAAATGTACTGGTTACTCGGAAAACATTCCCAGCTCAGTACTGAGAACAAACTGCTTTTATATAAGCAAGTGCTAAAGCCGGTGTGGACCTACGGTATATAACTTTGGGGTAGTACCAAGAAAACTATTGCAAATATTTTACAAGCTTTTCAAAATAAAGTGCTAAGAGAAATTGTCTAAGCACCGTGGTATAGTAGAAACGACGATATCCACAGGAATCTCGGAATTCGGACAATCGAAGCTGTAACTAGAAGCTTCGCGAGAAAGCATAGAAACCGACTAATCGGACATGTTAACAAAACAGTCCTACAAATTTTGGGTGAGAGCAATTTATTGCGCCGACTACAAAGGACGAAACCTTTCCACTTGGCGAGATAAGGATTAACCGCGTCTAGATTGCGGAATATGCAGGATCTTTCAGTGGAAAGTAATCTGCCAAACGTTTTTATTTCATGATAGAAAAATTGCTTGATAAGCTTGCTTATACTTAGTTGCGATATTTAACAATTTATATCGAAGGGTGGTGTTTTTTTAGTCAGTAAGAATCTGGCACTACTATGAGCACGGGTTACGTCGACCTTACCGTCAACGCAAACCGACACCAACCACACTATACCAATAAACTGGTCAGCATAAGTTCATTTGAGTTCAACCAAGTGCATTTGAGTGCAAACAAGTTCATATGAGTTCAACCAAGTTCATATGAGTTCAATCAAGTTCATTTGAGTTCAACCAAGTTCATTTAAGTTCAATCTAGTTCATGAGAATAATTGTAAGACTAAGTTCATTCGGGTTCAATAGATTTCACCGTAATGAACTGTGTCAATAATGATGACCGGCATTTTTCGCAATACCTTTAATGCAATGTAATATTAAACTAAGTTCAACGAATGGAAGAATGAAAGAAAAACGAAGTAACAAGTAATAAAATAAAATTGTAAGTTTTTAGTCTAAGTTTTAGATTCATAATAAACAGAACGTTTTCGTTAAAAAACAAATCGTGTTCGTGTTTTTTTTGGAATAGTCCCGAAGGGCATCCATAATTCACACGCTTGCTATTTTCATAGTGTGTACTGTGTATGGAAGATTTTTCACCTACCCTTGGAAAAAAAACCTCTCGCGAACGTCTGACAAACATCCGAGAGTATTGTTGTCTCGAAAAAAGCTTCTTAAACCAAATTGCCCTTCGGATACGGCACTAAACTGAAGGTCCCTTCCATTCGTGTGAAAAATATAACGCACACAACATGAGTGGTTGCGAGAAGCTAGGCCCTGGCACTTAAAGAGCTGTTGCGCCAAATATTTATTTATTTATCGGTCCAAAAATGTTTGCATTTGCCTTTAAGTCTTCTGGTCTTATTCCATCAATACCTGGTGCCTTACTCGCATTTAGCCGGTGTAATATATTCACCATCTCAGTAATGTTGGTCTACCGCAAGTATATCGAATTTAGCAAGTTGATATTCACATGGTTTGAGGTAGCGTTTCCGCATCTGTTCATTATTTTCAAAACCCCATCAACGTTTTTGTCATTGAAATTCTTTAGAATTTGTTGGTCCAAATACATCTTGTTTTTCCCAATTATTTCATTAATCAGATTCCAGGTGTTTCTTGGATCTCCTCTAGCTGTTGCAAATTTTCTTTTATAGTAACTGCTTTTACGTAGATGGATCTCTTCGTCGAGCTTATTACGGTGCTGTTTATATTCTGCTTCATATGAGACACAAAGTCTTTTATTTTTCCACCTTCTGTACAGCTGGTCGCGCATTTTACACTTTTCTTTTAGCTTAGCCATAATCAAAGAATGATGTGTCCTTTTCCCTTTATAGCTGATGCTAACTGCCGCGCGCTTGTAAATTGCCTGCATTTTTTCAACAAAGTTGCTTGGTGATAGCGTGAGTGTATCTAATTCAATTAGATTTCTAGACCACGTTCGCCAAACTTAGGACTTTGCAGTGATACTAGTAGTCAAAGGGAAGGAAATAGGAAATTTCTCCAACTACCTAAACTTTACTACGCACGAGTATGCACCTCTTCTATGCATATGCATAGAAGTAGACACATCACATATGCGCTACTAGAATTCTACTAATTAATTTTTACTCATTCAGAATGAGAAAATATCTAAAAGCCTGCCAAATAATATGCCTAAACTGGCAAAGATAGGAATACTCAGGGACTGAGCAGAGCATCAGTTTCAATGATGATCGAATCTGCATGCTAATAATACTGCAGGACAGGAGTAATAAGTACGCGCAGAATAATGGACCATTATTTTAATTTTTCCTATCAATCATAGTCAGGTCTTCAGATTTTCCTGTGGTTTAAGCATTAAACGGTATCAGACTCCCATCTAAATCCTCGAAGAAGTAATGCTACATGATATAGCCTTGCGGCTACCTTTCCTCACTCAGTCTATCTGAAAAAAAAAAAAAAACTGGTACACGGTAAACATAATCTTAAGCCCAGGAGGCAGGTGATTATTTTTATTTGCTTCCACTACGGTCGGCAAAACATATCTTTATGTAGACTTCCCTAATAAATGACTCTAGTCTGCGCTGCACCAACAAGTTTCTAAGCTAACTACAGGCACTCTTTCGCGCAATAGTAATCCGCGCAATTAGTTATCCGCACAACCTGTCGTTTTTTTTAAATCGGCACGATTTGCGCTCTCGATAACAGTTAATTAATAGCAATTTCTGTTATTCGAATGACAATTTCTAAATTAACTTTTTTTGCTTCACTGTGTTCAACGCGCAACACGGTCTGAACAGCGATATAAACAAAATATGTTGTCAAGCGTTGAAGTTTATGAAACCATTAATTATTGTAATTATTAATTGATTACATGCCACTTAAGTATAGTTAAAAAAAAACAGTCTAATTTAACAACTGGCTTACTAGGTGCACGAAACTTACAACGCTAGACACCTACTTGGAGGCTTTCAAATCAGGTGCATTGTACTATCAAATGGACGTTAAGCTAGAAATAGAATATGCAAAATAATTACTTATAGATTGCTCCACTAAGCAACTTAGCAGAGAGTCTAATTAACGTGCTTACTCAAAGCAAACACACGAGTATGTACCTATAGATACGTCACTATACTTTGCCAAAGTCGTTGCTATGCCAATTGCGCATCCCTTTGATCATCATGGTCTTGGTTGGATTGTGCCCTCAAATGAATCGAAACTGAACAGTTTCACCTGATATCTATCCTGACATTGAGATCCTTTCATCATTAGGTTGTCGATCTTTTCTTCTTCGCCTCTTGGTTGGGCTATATAGCTAGATTGTAGATTGTAGATTGTTGAAGAGGTGGGATTAGGTCACCTTATCACTGCGGCCACATTGGGCCTATTGTGATTTCCTCTGATCTGAAAGTTCACTCAATGTGCCCGATTTGGGGATGAACTCGACTATGCTTTTGAGTGAGCTAGCAGATAAGTCCTCTTCTTCAAGGTAGAATTTACCTAAATAGATGTGTTTTCACTCGAAAAGTGAGCAAGAGCGCAACCATCTTCAAAATAGCCGCCCAAAGAAGGAATGCTCAGGAGATTCGTTCGCCAAAGTTCAATAACAATGCTCATGGCCAGCTTCTTGTGGATGACGACAAAATTCTGCAGAGGTGGTGGCAGTATTGTGAAGAACTATTGAATGAACAGTTTCCATGGCTATACTTTCCAAGAGCCACCTCTAACTGTGAAGAAATACCCGACATTACAGTCGAAGAAGTTAGTGTGGCGGTCAAATACTCCAAAAAACGAAAAGCGGTTGGGCCAGACGAGATGCCCTCTGAGTTCTGGAAAAAGATGGGGGACGTCGGGTTCAGATGGCTCAGAATTCTCATCTCCAAATTTGTGAGAGGTGGTTAGGTTAGGTTAGGATCGGCCCTCGATGAGGATGTACTTAGACCAGAAAGTAGGTCCATTGTACTACCGATGTGTAAGGCGGGTGGATCACCCTCTTACTCTTGGAACCATTTGCTTCGTTGAATGAAGTCGAGAATTTTAGCCGTGCAGATGTTGCCGAGATCATTAAGATCATTGTAGAAGTATTCACCCAGAGTGGCCTTCCTGATGTTGGCGAGCGCAGGACAGGCGCACAGGAGATGACTGATGGTCTCTTCTTCCTCTTCATCTCTGCAGCTTCTGCAGAAGTCACTATGAGGGATACCTAATCTCTGGGCATGTCTTCCTATGACGCAGTGTCCAGTGAGGACATTTGTTATTTTTGAGAGGGTTCCTCTCTTGTGCTTCAAGAGTCCGATGGACCTGGATTTATTGAGTATCGGCCAGAGCTGCCTGGCGGTATGACATTGGTCTAGATGTTGCCATCGACGATTGGCTACTTTCTCGGCATCAATTTGAATAAGGTACTTAACGTAAGACGCTGGCGCTTCGATGTCGGTGATGCTTATGCTATCTGTACCAGAGGAGCCTTGTCGTGCTAGTTCGTCGACTGCACAATTCCCCGGTATGTCACAGTGACCTGGTACCCAGCAAAGGGTGAGGTTGTACTGACCAGCTATCTCGTTAAGAGATATGCGACAGTCTTTCACTGCCTCAGATCTCGTAGTGCTGGATGCGAGGGATTTGATGGCTGCCTGACTGTCGACATAAATAACAATATCAGGTGTTGATAGTGTGCTAGCCGCCAGCCAGTCAGCAGCTTTGCGAACTGCGGTGATTTCGGCTTGAAAAACGCTGCATTAGTCTGGAAGGTTAGAGGAGAGGTGTATGTCCAGATCTTCTGAGAAAATTCCGGCACCGACTCCGTCCTTGGTTTTGGACCCGTCCGTGAAGATTGACAGCGATTCGCTGTAAAGGACATTGCGTTGCGTCCACTCACTTCTGTCCGGTATCGAGTGCGTGTAGGCCCTTGTCAAAATCATATTCAGTGGGCAGATGGTCAGTGGAATTGGGAAGATGACGGTGCATCGAAAGTATATTGGCATGTCCCGTGTATTGCTCCTTCCACTGCCTGGAGCCTCTCAGTTTTATTGCCGAGCTGACAGCCAATTGCTTACTGACGATGTCAATCGGAAGCAGGTGGAGCATGGTTTGGAGCGCCGCTGTGGGAGAAGTTCTCAGTGCACCGGTAATACTGAGACATGCAACTCGCTGAGTTTTTTCCATTATGGATAGGTTGGATTTCTTCTCCAAGGCGGGCCACCATACCAATACTCCATACATGAGAATCGGTTTAATGACCGACGTGTATAGCCAGTGCATGATGCTTGGTTTAAGGCCCCAGGTGGAGCCTACTGCTTTCTTGCAGATGTATAGGGCGGCCAGCGATTTCCTGGCCCGTTCGACGACATTCTCTTTTCAAATTAGCTTGCGGTCAAGCTTTAGGCCTAAATAGCTAGCACTATTTGAAAGGTTGAGGGTGGATCCCCTTATCTTGGGCGGAGTGAAGTCAGGTAGCTTGTGTTTTCTTGTGAATAGAACTAGCTCGGTCTTCGTCGGGTTAACGGAGAGGCCGCATTTATCGGTCCATCTGAGCAGTTCATTAAGTGCAGACGGCATGACATCGGCCAGCGTCTGCGGGTATTTGCCTGTTGTCAGAATGGCGACATCGTCTGCATAGGCAATAACATTGCATCCAGTTTTTTGCGATCTTTAGAAGAGCCTCGTTGAGCACCAAATTCCACAATAGTGGAGACAGTACACCCCCTTGAGGGGTGCCTCGATGTGCATGTCGCTTGACAGTACTACTTCCGAAGGATGCTGTTATTACCCTGTTCTTTAGAATGTGTTCTATGAAACAACAGATGGGTTCGCAGATGTTGAGCCTACGTAAGGCACTGGTAATCGAATTTGTTTCAACGTTGTTGAAGGCTCCCTCTATGTCTAGAAATGACACTAGGGTGAACTCTTTGGTTGAGAGTGATTTTTCGATAAAGTGGATGATGGATTGTAAAGCCGTTTCGACAGATTTACCTTTTTGGTAGGCGTGCCGTGACATGGGTAGTAGGGTGCTATCAATAGTGGCCTTGATGTGTAGATCCAGGATTCTTTCCAGAATCTTGAGAAGGAAGGATGTTAGACTAATAGGTTTAAGGTCCTTTGGGAGGGTGTGCGATGTCTTGCCTGCTTTGGGTATAAAGACCACTCTTACCTCGGTCCAGGCAGTTGGTGTTGTTCCGAGCTCAAGACAAGCCTTCAGAATGCAGGAAAGATACTGCCATACTGCACTGAAGGCCGTCTGAATCTGGGCCGGAAAATCGCCATCCGGTCCCGGGGATTTGAATGGTTCGAATGTGAGAGGTGACCCAATGCCGAATCAATGGAGCGAAAGTTGCCTTCTCCCTGTATACAAAGGGAAAAGTGATACGCGAAACTGTGATAACTACCGTTCGATCAAGCTGATGTCACTCACTATGAAGATCGTTGAGCGGGTATTAGGTGGCCGACTGCGAAAAATAATACGGCTATCTGATGATCAGTCCGGGTTTGTCTCGGGTAAATCAACCACAGATGCAATCCAAAGTATAAGGATCATAATGGAAAAACGTCGTGATTCCTTAAGGGATTCGCATATTGTATTGGTTGACTTTGAAAAGGCATTCGACAGACAACCACGAGATCTGATATGGGTGGCGCTAAGACATCGAGGGGTTCCAGAAACCTATGTATAGATGATCATGGACATGTACGAATGAGCAAAGACAAGAGTAAGATGCCCCGCTGGAGTAACCGAAGAGTTCCCAATCAAAGTCGGGGTGCACCAGGGAAGCGTCTTAAGTACTTTGCGCTTTATTACAGTCCTTAACTATCTGATTGAAGGTAAACTGATGAACCCCAAGGTACATCAGTTGTTCTTTGCTGTCGATGAAGCCATCATAAGTGAGGATCCTACTTCCCTGCAATGAGCACTTGATGTGAGGGTGGACACTCTGGAGAGAAATGGGTATCGCATTAGATCAAAAAAGACAGAGTACTTGTGCTGCCCGTTCTCTGATCCACTAAGGCCTATTCCAGACATTTATTTGAATGGAACAGTGCTTCCCAAGTGCGAAAAGTTCAAATATCTGGGATCTATGATCAATAGCAAAGCAACTTGTGATGACGACATCAATCATCACGTAAGCGTAGGGTGGATGAAGATGCGAGAAAACTCCACTATCTTCTGTGACAGAAAAATGCCACCTAAGTTGAAAGGAAGGCTCTACACCGCAGTTGTGCATCCAGCGCTCACATGCGGTTCACAATGTTGGACGATGTACAAAAAGTATGAGAGTAAATTAACGGCAGCTGAGACGAAGATGCTTCGCATGACAGCAGGAGTGACAACGCTTGATCGAATAAGAAGTTCGAAGATCCGTGGAAGCTTTCACATCAAAGAAACCATGGTACAAGAAATAGAGCGCGACCGGCTCAGCTGGTATTGTCACGTTCAAAGAAGAGATCATTTGAACCCTGTTAAAAAGGCAATATCAATGCACGTTCGAAAGACATCGCGATGTAGAAAAGGCAGGCCTGGATCAGACAAATGCGACGACATCGGCATTTCATTGGCCTCAGTAACCGAGTGATCCAAAATCGGCAGGCCTGCCGATATTTTCTGAGGTCAAATAGGCGAACCCCACAGGCGGATCAGTAGAAATGCGGTAAAATGGGATGGTTATGATCCCTTATTTTCGGATCATAACCTCGCTGATAAAGGAAGAAGAAGAAGATGTGTTTTCACTTGACACTGGCCCGTAAGGAAACCTGTGGCTATTTGAATCTGACTCTTAGTTAATTGTAGGAGTTGTTTCGTTCTTTTGAGGGAAGTATTGTATTTGGCAGAAAGATCTTCGCTTGTCTATTACCTTCAGTTTTCATCCAGTAATGATGCGTTTTTAGCCAATTTTTGATACGGCTTTTTTCCGTACTCACTGGTAATCCACAAAATGGTCTTGGCATCGTAAAGTTTGACGCAGCTCCTGTTTTGGCTAGCAGGTCAGCTTTTTCATTTCCTTCACATCCTTCATTTCCTGGGACCCAAATGAGAAGAACTCTGTTTGTGCTGGCTGGTGATATGACTAGCTGAAGGCAGTCCCATACTAGTTTGGATGTTATTTCATAAGTCTTAATTGCCAGTGGATCAGCCTTGCTATCTGATAGAATATAAATGTTCTTAGTGGTTATAGCTGTTTATATTTTCTCTGATGCATATTTCTACTTATAGCGAATACTTCGGCTTGGAATACGGAGTTACTTTTTTCCATGCACGAGTGAATGAAAGTTTTCGTAGTAGCGCCGTATACTCCAGCCCCAACTCCTTCACTTGTCTTGGGTCCGTCTGTGTACCATACAATGGCAAATGTATGTTTGTTCTGTTCCCAGTTATAACGATCTGGAAATGTAACCTTGAAGTTGTGGCAGAAGTTAAATCCTGGCAGACAAGACATTTGTCCGTAATTGTTATTTCTAGTAGTTTATCACTGTTGAGTTCATGCACAATATCCGAGCAAACTAGTTTGAAATTAGAGTTATTTTAATGATGAAGCAGAAAGGCGTTAACCATAGCTTCTTTCTTTATATGAAGATGAAAATGAGGTAGCTTTAGAATAACAACCAGCGCTGCAGAAGGAGGAGTTTTCACTGCACCTGCTATGCATACACAGGCTAGTCTTTGTAGTTTAGTTTGAGCCTGTCCAGTGTGGACCTTTGCTTTGTTTTTTGCCACGATACTGGTGCTGCATATGTGACAATTGGCCTTGCTATTGCCGTATAGAGCCATAGTATAGCTAAGTACTTGCATAGTAAAAATCTCGCCATCCGTGTGTACATCTACTTACTTACTACTACAGATTGTGAGTCCCAAATGGGTAAGCTTTTCTTTCTTTTCTCATTAATTTAGGTCACAAAAGTGTTCGGGGTCAATGAAAGGAGATTGGGAACTAAATCTGGCTTCATCGTCAGTAATGCCCTTATGGCCGGGAACCCAAAAGAGTGCAATTTTTCGTGTGCAGTAAGCTGCAAGAGAGTTCGCATATACATAGTTCCAAACTAGCTTATACTCAAAGTTGTAGGACATGAGAGCTTTAAGTGCTGCTTGTCTGTCTGAAAGAATGTTTATGTGTGATCTGCGAAAGTTTCGTCGAATGCATTCTCTGACGCGAGGATCAATAGCATGAACATCGGCTTAAAAGATTGAATTAGAAGTCCCAGTGGCTTTGACAGTCTGAAATTGGGCCAGAGCTCCGGCACCCACCCCGTTTTTCAATTTTTAACCGTCGGTATACCAATTTTTTCGATGGTCGGATTGAGGGATTTAATAATTATTCCGGAAGATCCAGTCCGGCATAACCACTTTAAAAGGGCGATTCAAAGTGATTCTATTGAGTATGCAGTTGTGGGAACGCCGCCGCTGAGACTCGTTGATGTGTAAAAGAAACTCACGAAACCTTTCCTTTACTAAAGCTATATTTAAGTATTACCAATTGTGGTGAGGGCGCAACGCCCAATATATAAGTCCGGAAAAGCCGCTAGAAATCGAGAGAGTATCTGTGCGCCAAAGTGTTCTGCCCTCAAAGCTGTTACAATGTCACCAAAAATCACTTCACGATAAACGCCACCACAACTCAGCTGTCAGTTCTGTCCGTTAGGTGTTGTCTGAACGCGCGATCACATTGCTGCCACAAAGTTAGTCATGCTGCATGCATACTGCTGCTGAGGAGAACAGTGAAATTTTTTGAAAAATCTTCACATGTCCAACTAGGTCAGATGGTTTTATGTTGTATAGAAGATTGTCCTTAAGGCGATGACAGCCGCAGTCTTCATAATTCTTATATGCAGAGGTGGGAGGCTTAGGAGGACTTCAATCACAGTGGTTGGATGACGCAGGCCATTCTTTGCACTTTTTGCATTTTGAATTTCGCGGCATTTCGAAACTCTCAATCGCATGGCGAACAAAACATGACAACTGCCACCGCGAAGGCTTGCCATTTTGGAGCACTTTATAGTTCAACAACGCGTATTCATTTTAAAAAACTTATTACGAAAACGGTGAAAAACTTGTTCAGTATTTTCCCACCAGATTGGTGTGACCATGGTGAGGTAAGTTCAGTAAAACATTTTAGGCTTTGCACCTCATTTTTTACCAAAAAGTCTGGAACAGACCCAGAAGGCTTTGGTTACCTTATCGATGGCTCCATTTGGATGAGGTTTCCAGTTCAGTTTTTGAGCCTAGAGTTACACCCAGATATTCTGTTTCCTTTGAGAAATTAAGTTGAACGCCGTTAAGAAATAAAGTTGCTTTAGTTCTCCTTACTTACTTACTTAGGTGGCGCTAAAGTTCGGGGTGAACCTGGGTCTCAACCAAAGTTAGTTCTCCTAGTAAATGGAATTATGGCTGTTTTGGTAGGGTTGACGGTTAACACTCCTGACAGGGACCATTCATTTATTTTGTTGAGGATATTTTGCATTCGTCTAGTAATGCTTGACTCTTGAGTGCCTTTTTTTCATTATGACTAAGTCATCGACGTAACGTTGTGTTAGAAATCGATGTTAGTTTATGTCGTTAAGGAATTGCTCCTCTATAGTAGGAGGGAAAGAAAACCGCCTTGAGAACAACTTTTGGTAGTTCTGACGGAGATCGACAGTTGTCCAAGCTTGGCAGAAATAACTCTGCCACTTAGCATGGAGCATATACTTACCTACTTAGATCCTTTAACACCTCGGGGAGCATAGGGCGTCAACCACGCCTGCGCGCCATCTTGTCCGGAGTTCTGCAACGCGTTTGAGCTGCCTCCAACTCATTCCTAAAGAGCTCGATTCCTCCTCAACTGTTCTGCGCCACGTTTGCCTAGGGCGTCCCGCTATTCTGCCTGCCCGAGTGGGCGGATTCCACTGCATGGCGTATTTCGCGGCGTAGAGTGTGTTCAATCCACTGCCACTGCCTCCTTCGTATGGTAATGCTTATAGGTTCTTGGCCCGTTCTCGTATAAAGTTGTTCGTTCGAGATGCGGTTCGGCCAAAAAAAATTTAAAGATGATTCATGAACATTTGTTCACAACGACTTACAGCTTGCGTGTGTACTTCACCTTCCAAGTACTGTACCCATAAAGCAGCACCGATTCTACGTTGGAGCGGAACAGTCGCAGCTTGGTTCTTAAGCTGAGAACATTGCTTCTCATTTTGGATAGCATTCCGAACGCAGCTTTTGCCTTCCCAATTCTGCTGCACACATCCAGTTCGGTGCCACCGGAATTAGCCGAGACCACATTTCCTAAATAAAGAAACTTATCAACTTTCTCGACTTCCTGTCCGGCAATGTAAAGTTGAGCGCGGTTGTTAGAAGAAGTGCTCAGAGCTTTTGTTTGGGCTGTGTTTATTTTTAGCCCCACTTTGTTTGCCTCAACTTCTAGATTTTGGCCCATCAAATGAAGATCCATTATCCGATATGAAACTAGACAAACATCGTCAGTGTAATCTAGGTGTTTAAGGTAAGATGTCATAGTCCAACGAATTCCATAGTTGCCTTCCGTCATTGCTGCACGGAGTACATCGCTGATAACCACCAAGAACAATAGTGGGGACAGTATGCACCCTTGACGTACTCCACTTTGGACTTCAAAATCCTCCGACATCTTACCATTGTATACCGCCCTCGTATGTAGCCTTGATAATAGCTATAAGTTCTTCTGGGATGCCTCTCCTGCTGAAGGCCAACCACATATCATCTCGATTCAAGCTGTCGAAAGTCTTCTCAAAGTTGATAAACAGCAAATGTAGCGGAGACCTGTTCTCAATGAATTGTTCGATTATGATCCCTAAGGTGTTTATGTGGTCGATGCAGGAGGATCCAATACGAAAGCCTGCCTGTTCGACGTCGACGGTTCAATCTAAATACTCTTTAATTCATTCCAGAATTATTCTAGCTGCTATTTTGGCTACGGCTGGAAGAACGCATATACCTCTCCACTTTCCTTTTTTCAGAAGTTTAATGATCATCCCTCTTTTCCACTCCTGCGGAAATTGTCTACTATCCCAAGCTCTCCGTATTAGAGGGTGCAGCAGATCTATCGATGTATTTGGCGCAGCTTGAAATAGTTCGAGAGGGATGCCATCAATACCCACCGCCTGTTCTTCTTGAAGGACTTGATTGCTGTTATTATTTCGGTCTTACTGGCAGGTACGGTGCGAATTCGGCAATTTGTTGCTTCGAACTGCTCATTCAAATTCGAGATCATTTCGTCTAAGTGGTTTAGCACTGTAGCAAAATGTTCTCTCCATCTAGTGAGCTGGTCCTCATCCGATATTAGAAGGTTAAGATCTATGCTTTTCACTGGGTGTTGTTTGGAGTTCCGACCATCAGTGAGCTCCTAAGTGATGCTATAAATAGTCCTACTGTCGCAACTGCTCGCTGCTTCTTCAGCCCTTGAAGCCAGTGAGTTGATGTGCTGACGTTTGTCACGTCTCACACTACGCTACACTTCTTTCTTCTTCGCACAGTATTGGGCTTCTAGCTCGATTCTCTCTTCTGCTGAGACTGCTGAAAATCCGAGCCTTGATTGCTGTACGCTCATCAATCCGTCTCCAGGTGTCTGCAGAAAGTCATGTGCGATGGTTTTTCTGTCTTTTATCGACATAGGTGCGTGTCCCAGCCATAAAAGCACAGTATTCCAATGGTCATCGATACTCTCCTGCATTATGCTGCTGATTCTAAGGCAGGTGGTCCCTGAACTCTTGGTGCACTTGGGGAACCTTGAGCCTGTCGATATTAAACCCGGTGAAGTTAAGTAAGTTTGAGCGGTTGCTATTGGCGGATGTAGTACGAAGGCGTATGAGCTAACATGAGATGGTGATCTCGTTCTAGTCCGATGTCAGCTCCACGTCTATTTCGGACGTGCAGGAGACAATTTCTAAGGCGATGGCTGATCGCAATGTGGTCGATCTGGTTTGATGTTTGCTGCCTATCAGTAGAGATCCAACTGATTTTGTGGCAGGTGTCATGCTTAAGCAACGTACCTCCAATGACTAAGCGGTGGCTATTGCAAAAGTCCACAAAGCGCTCGAGTTGAACTTGGGAGACTTAGTTCAATACCACCAATATTTGGGGGTCTGAAGGTAAAGATCGATCTCTGCTTAGTGAAAAGAACTATCTCCGTCTTTAAGGGGTTCACTCCCAGCCCTTTTCTACTTTGCTAGTGATACATAGATGATGTATTTTGGCTTTAGGGTTGTTGTGTACAAATGTATACCTAGTTTTCTTAATAGACAACGTGGTTTCGTGCTGACATGTATGACAATAGTGACTCTTAATTTGTCCATTCTAAAGTTGCCTATTATTTCAATAGCTCGATTGAAACTACGATGTATAGCAGGTGGCTCTCCAACTACGTGTAAGGATTCCTAAATCTCCAACGAATCTGCCATAGATTTTGGCCTCTGGCAGCTACGTTTTCCCAAAGTGGAGAAACCTTAGAGTGTGATGACATATGGTCCCCGACATTTTTAGATCTAATATCATAGATGAATATAAGATTTAAAATCACAAATATTTCAATGTACTGCATGAATGAATCTTTCATATCAATTGCCTTTTTAAATGTTTTAATTTTTAAATTGTTTTAATTTTCACATTCATTCAACATTACGCGTACTTATTTTCCTATGCGTTTTCTCCAAGCCCACTGACATATTTTGAAAGAAAATTTAAAAACATCTGAGTCAACTATTTATTTACACCTAAACACGTAGCCGAGCGATAAAAACACACAAAAAACCCAAGTAATCGTATCTCAGAATCTTATAGTAATTACAACGTTTTCCCAGCTCTTGAGTGAACGTTTCCAAAATAATAATAAACAAGAATAATATTGACATGATAGTTGTGTTTGAATCGTTTGTCTTCCACAGTGTGTGGTTTCAAAACAGGTAGCAGCAGGAAATGAAGGTTCAACTGAGGCAAAGAGTAGGTTTATCTGTTGGATGAAATGAATGTAAGAAGAATGAAAACCGATTAGGAAATGTCATCTTGTTGATGCATGCAAGTCATGCACGCGTAGAGGTGCTCTTTCATTTTTCAATTATTTAGTTTTGACGTACAATGACGGACAGTTAGATGTCGATTGCATTCTCTTCAGGAAAGTACATTTTTCAAATTTTCCGGCTCAGTCAATCAATCTTTCTCTCTCCATATATTATATCCTTCCAACGTCCGCACTGTATAAAAAGATTTTAAGGGTATTTCTAACCCCTTGAGTGCAGGCAAATTGTATAAAAAATTCCTCCTAAGGTAGGAATATGGCGAATTTACTTTACCAATCATTTGGGTAGGAAAACTCCACTAGAACACTCAGAATGCTTGCTGGTCAATTGAATCCACTCGCCTTTTGTAGAAGAATAGGCAGTTCAGTGATGAGGAGTTTAAGATATCAGTATCTAACACTTTAGGTCCATCTAATACGGGCAAGGGCAGTGCAACCTCTTAAAAGGAGTCGCACATAGTGGTGGTGCCACTTAAACCTACCCCATCGGGCTCTACAATTCCCTACAATGATTTTGAAATAGACATAGAACTGCTCGATAGGATTGGGAGTAAAAAACAGTAATCAACGATCATGAGGTCATGATCTAAATAGATGGCTCAAAAATGGATATCGGTACTGGAACCGGATTCTACTCAGAAGCACTACAAAAACAGGAGTCTTTCAGATTACCAGAAGCGTACAATGTCTTCCAAGCCGATATCTTTGCAATAGTAAAAGCCGCTTTATCTATAAGACATAAAATATAGGACGGGGTCTGCTTCGAGGGTCACTGCATTGGGTCTGCATCAGTAAAGCGGATACGTCCAACCTGCCATCGATGTGTAAATTGTAAATGTATATAGCTGGAGTAATCAAACGATACTGCGCCAATGGACAGCTGAGTCCATCTGTTTTTGCAGAAGCTCCGGGGACAAGGAAGAGGTAGAATCAATCCAACACCTGCCTTACGGCTGCCCCGCCCTAAAAGATCGACACACACTTATACTAGGATCTAGGTTTTTCGTAAGCACTGCAGACGTAGCAGAGCCACAGATAAATGACCTACTTAGATTCATAAAGAGTACCAACTGGTTTAAAGATAGGCCGATACTAGGATAGGTTTTACCTGTCTCATAAATAAGTATTTGTTTATCCCACTCCACCATCAAGGGTAAACACAATGGACCTTTGGGTCTCCGAGTGCACATGATAATTCCCTTTTTCATCACACATCCTTCACAATCTAACCTAATCTGACATAAGCCAAGCTTATTAAGATGGCGTGGTGGAAGTATCCACAACAAAGGAGACGCACTCAACTGCGCCAATTATAGAGGCATCAGTCTCTTCAATATCGCATTCAAGATCTTTTCCACCATATTGTGTGAACGCCTGAAGCCTTTTATCAACAGCCCAATTGCCTCTATTAGCACAGTTTCAGGCCAGAAAAGTCCACCATCGATCAAATCTTCACACTTCGGCAGATCCTGGAGAAAACCCAAGAATTCCAAATCGATACTCACCACGTCTTTATCGATTTCAAGGCCGCCTATGACAGCATCTATTGAGAAGAGCTTTATAGAGCTATGTCCAGTTTTGGCATCCCTGCCAAACTTGTCCGTCTGTGCAGGATGACGATGGAGAACGCTCACTGCTCCTCCATCAAGGTCGGTAATGACCTCACCGAGACCTTTGATGTCAAAAAAGGTTTTGGACAAGGTGACGCGCTGTCATGTGACTTCTTTAATATTGTACTTGAACGGATTGTGCGGAACTCACAAGCCAACACCGGAGGCACAATCTATTACAAGTCTGTACAACTGCTTGCATACGCCGACCATATAGGCATTATTGGAAGAACTCAGCGGGCTGTCACCGGTGCGTTTGCAAGCATTAAGGCGGAAGCGGCCAAAATGGGTTTAGCGATAAACCAGGGCAAAACCAAGTACATGCTGTCAACAAGAAGGGAAAGCCAACACCCACGAATTGGACAGAATATCACAGTGGGCCGCTATAACTTCGAGGTAGTAAGGGACTTTGTCTACCTTGGCTCTGCTATTAACTCGAAAAACAACATCAGAGCAGAAATCAAGCAGAGAATAACTCTTGCCAATCGCTGTTTTTTTGGGCTTATAAGGCAATTCAATAGTAAAGCCCTATCTCGAACAACTAAGGAGACTCTATATAAGACCCTGATCATCCTAGTCCTGCTTTACGGTGCTGAAACATGGATTTTATTAAAAGAGGATGAAAATGTCCTTGGTCGCTTCGAGAGAAAAATTCTTCGTAAGATTTTCGGTCCCATTTGCGTTGACGAGTTTTGGAGGAGAAGATTCAATCACGAACTATACGAGCTGTACAGCGACATCGACCTAGTCAAAAAACTGCGTATTTGACATCTGAGATGGCTAGGACATGTAGAGCAAATGAACACCAACGCTCCGACCCGCAGAGTCTTCGAATCTAACCCCGAGGGACGACGCAGTAGAGGGAATCATCGCCGTAGGTGGCGCGCACAAGTTCAAGGGGACTTCGACCAACTTGGAGTGCGCAACTGGAGGCAATTAGCTAAAGACCGAGCTAAATGGAGAGGCTTGTTGGTTGAGGCCCAGGTTCCCCCCTTAACTGTAGCGCCACCTTAGTAATTAATAAGTGGAAGTAGAAGTCACCTGAATCCAGGAACATCGCTTTAGTCTATCTCCATCCTGGAAAGTCTTGTCGATAAAAACCCAAACTGAGGGCTCAGAAAGACCCAAGTTCACCCTCCCGTCCTTTTTTAATATATTTTTTTTTAAAGGGCTCAGTCCTTGTCCAGTATGTTCTTCGGACATCATAGTTCCCATAATCTGGTTGTTACCTGGGAACCAAATATGACTCGCTGAGTTCTGAGCTAGTCTGACTACTTTGCAAAGGATTCTATGATTGAGCAAGACCTTAAGCCCAGCCTGGCTGCCGCTGCAGACATTAGGCGCTCCATTCTCTCTACTCCTCAATACAGTTCATTATAGTAAAATATAACAAGCAAATACCCGCAGACGCTAGCCAATATCATGCAGTCTGCTCTTAGCAAACTGCTTAGATGGGCCGACAAATGAGGCCTCTCCATTAACCCAAAAAAGGACCAAGCTAGCCCTGTTTACAAGAAAACACAAACTCCCTGACTCCACTCCATCCAAATTAGGAGGACCCACTCTAAAACGTTCAAATAGCGCTAGGTCTTTAGGCATGAAGCAATTTGGAAAGAGAATGTCGTCAAATGTGCCAGGAAATCGCTAGCTGCCCTATACATCTGCAAGAAAGCAGTAGGCTCCACTTGGAGGTTACAACTAAACATCATCACGTCGGTAATAAAACCAATTTTTATGTATCGGGTACTAGTATGGTGACCCGCCTTGTACATAGAAGTCCAACCTAACAATAATGAAAAGAAACTCAACGAGGTGGATGTCTCGGCATTACTGGTATACTCAGAACTTCTCTCACAGCGGTCTTTCAAAAAATGCGCCACCTACTTCCGATGAACATAGACAGTAAGCAATTGGCTATGAGCTCGGCAATAAGACTGAGAGGCTCCAAGCAATGGAGGGAGAACACAAGGAGCACCCCGGAATACTTTTGCTGCACCGTCATCTCCCCAGTTTCACTGACCATCTGCCCACTGAGTATGACTTCAACAGGGGCTACATGCACTCAATACCGGACAAAACTGAGTGGACACAACACGATGTCCTATACAAGGAATCGTTGTCAATTCCAATTTCACGGACGGGTCCAAAACCAAGGACGTTTTGAGAATCTAGTTTAGTTTTGTTTATTTCATCTGCCAGCTTTGCTTTACAGATTACATAGAAAGGTAAGTATATTCTCGAATAAATAAATACGTATATAAATACGTATGTAAATTAATTATTTAAAAAAGAGAAAAAAAAATTCATAAAATTAAGGATAAAAGAGGAAAACGAAAACAGATTAAAATTATTAAAAAATCGAACAAATTTTTTGTGAAGCGATCTCTTGAATAATGAAAATCTAAATGTCTACTGGCTTCATTGAAATTCATAAGGGTCCTAGAGAATGGTTCATTCCGACCATAGTTTTTTCTATGTCCTGGTTGGAAGAGAACATTACAACTTCTAAGACGCCTTTCAGGAGCATAAATGGGTACCCGGCATAAAAGAACGGGACGGTAACACAGAATATCTCTTATAAACATAGCGTCATGGGCATATCTCCTTGCGTTAAGGGTAAGAATACCAAGTAATTGGCATCGTGCACTGTAAGAGGGCTCAAAGTCCCAACGCATTTTCCAAAAGATATATTTGGTAAAACGCCTCTGCACCATTTCTATGCGATCTGAATGAGTCTGATAAATTGGATTCCAGATAATAACGGCGTACTCAAGAATAGACCTAACCAAGGAGATGAAAAGAGATATTAATGTATGTGGATCAAAGAAATCTTTTGAATTCCTTTTGATAAGCGCAACAAGTGAGTTAGCTTTAGCTATTATGTACTCAATGTGAGGAACAAAAGTTAGCTTCGTGTCAATAATGACGCCCAGATCTTTAATTTGATTAATTCTTCTTATAGACGTTATGGCAGTAGTCATAAGAGTAATGCATATATGATCTTGAAAGGAATATGGTCATGCATTTTTGTGCATTCAGCGTTAAACAATTATTAATACACCAATCAATTAGATTGTTCAGGTCGGACTGTATCTTTAAACAGTCATTTAAGCTTCGTATCTTAAGGAAAATCTTAAGATCATCTGCATACATTAGACATTGGCAGAATTGTATGCTTTGGACAATATCGTCAATAAAAATAATAAAAAGCAGCGGTCCTAAATGGCTACCTTGTGGAACTCCAGAAGTACAGGAGATTAATCTCGAGCAGTTGTTTAGATAAACTTTTGGGGTCCGACCGATTAGAAACGATGAGATCTACCTTAGCATTGCAGAGTGAAATCCAAAATTTTCAACTTTCTTTAGCAAAATTATATGATTCACAGAATTAAAGGCTTTACTGAAGTCGGTGTGTATAGCATCAACTTGGCATCCGCTATCTACAGAATTTTTATTTTTTTTTTCCGAGGGTAGGTGAAAATCTTCAACAAGACACTATGAGGATCGACAGCGCGTGCTCATAGTAGTGTGGGATTCTTACCCACTAAAAAACCTCCCTTCAAAACAGACTTGCTTTCATTTTTACTACAACTAAGTATTTGACTTATCAAGTAGTTTTCATTTCACGTAATAAGGACGTTTTGCAGGTACCTTCCCATTAGAAGTTCCTGCCAGCTCCGCAGCTTAGACGCGGTTACTTATTGCGCTAAGTCTAAAGGTTTGGTTCTTTGTAGACGGCGCAGTAAATTTCTTTCTTCCAAAACTTGGAGGACTGTAATATTTACGTGACTTTCTAGTCGACTTCTATGCTTTCTCGCGTAGGTTTGAATTTCGTCTTCTATAGTTTTAATACCCAGATCTCTATGGATATCGCTATTTCGGATATACCATGGCGCATTAACAATACCTTTTAGCACTTTGTTTTCAAAAGTTTGTAAAATTTTAATATTAGTTATTTTGGTACAACCCCAGAGTTGTACATTATATCTCCATACGGACCTTAGCACTTGCTTATATAAAAGCAGTTTGTTCTCTATATTAAGCTTGGAATATTTTCCAAGTAACCAATACATTGCTCTATATTTGTTATCTAGTTCTTTGCGTTTTTTTTTTAACGTGCGTCTTCCATTTCAGCTTTGTATCAAGTGTCATTCCAAGATACTTAGCCTCGTTTGCAAACGGGATTTGAACCGAGTTTGAAAAGATCGGCAAATTATTTATTTTCTTATAAGTAAAATTTACATGAACAGATTTGGTCTCGTTAAGTGCGATTCGCCAAACCTTTGTCCATTCATTTACTCTATCCAAAGCTTCTTGCAGTATTTTTCTGTAGTATCTTTGACCGTTTTACCTACTGCCAAGATAGCAGTGTCGTCGGCAAATGTAGCTAGCTCAGTGCCTTCTACTTCCGGTATATCACGGGTGTATTATAAATACAAGACTGGACCAAGAACGCTTCCATGCGGCACCCCAGCCATTATTTTCTTGAAATCTGAATATTCATTTCCACATTTGACGCGGAATAGTCTATTCGTAAAGTAGTTCTTCAAAATATTATATAGGTGCTCTGGCAGAACTTGTCGTAATTTAAACTTTAAGCCTTCGTGCCAGATCTTGTCAAAGGCTTGAGAGACGTCAAAGAATACGCTTGAACAATTTTTTTTTTTCTTCAAGTGACTTTTCGATTACATGTGTTATTCGATGTACTTGTTCAACTGTAGAATGCTTACTTCTGAATCCGAATTGATGATCCGGAATGAGATGCCTTTCTTCTATTACCGGCTGTATTCGCCTAATCAATATCCTCTTGAACACTTTGGATATAATGGGAAGAAGCGAAATCGGTCTATAAGACAATTTTTCATTCGGCGGTTTTCCGGGCTTAAAGACTATTATAACTTCGGCGACTTTCCATTGACTGGGAACATACTCTAGTCTAAGCACAGCGTTTATAATAAACAGAAGCTTTATTAGAGCTTTTCTTGGTAGTGCTTTAAAAACTTCTTCCACGCGCCATCCTGTAAGATTTCGACGAAGCGATCAACTTCAACTTCAAGTTCATAGGGCGTTTTAAGTGATACGCTCAGCTCAATATCTGCTTCAATATCTTTTTTGAAGCCATCGCAATTAGTTTTCGCGCTGCTTAATCTGGCCGGTCCTAATTTTTTAATCAGACCTTCGCTTATCGTCATAATGATATGAGAATGATATCAGAATGATAAGAGGAGAGATCAAAGCTTTCTTCAACTTTTATACAGTTGCCAGATATTCCTTTAACAACAAAGAAATCGATCAGATCTGGTATCTTATTTCTATCAGTTGGCCAATATGTTGGTTTACCCGTCGAGTGAAAATCACAACTGTATTGCATACCCGCATTATAAAGCTTTCTACCTTTCTGAGAGGCGTACCTTGAGCCCCAGAAGGGGCGTTTCACGTTGAAGTCACCACCAATAATAAAATTTGGTTGAAGGAAGTTGAAGATGTTTGTGAAATCACTTTCTCCAAGTTAACATCACAGTGGACAATATATAGACGAAATGTTGAAGGCAAAATGTCTATTTCTAACACGTACCGTGCTTACTTGCATTGCTTCTAATTCAATCTTTACTTCCGCTGAGTGTTCGATACATTCTTTTATAAACAAGGATGATCCGCCTCTTGCTCTTTCCGAATTCTACAGAATTGATGACGTAAGATGTGAAATGAGCCAAATTGGATGTTGTCGAACGACCAGAAACAAAGCCATGCTGAAATTCGGATAAATGCTCTTTTATATGAAACTCTAACTTATTTTTAACAATACTTTCAAAAAGCTTTGGTATAGCTGAAAGTTTGCATATTCCTCTGTAATTTTTGATGTCATTCTTAGATCCAGATTTAAAAATAGGAACCAAAAACGAAATTTTCCAATCATCGAGAAAAATGCCTGACGAAAGAGATGCATTCAACATTTTTAGCAAAGGTATACAAACAGCATTGCAGCAGTTTTTTAATACAGACAATGATTTTCAAATTCAAGATCCCAGTTAAAAGAATTAAAATACATATTCAATCTAGCAAAATTACATTACATCTTCTCATTAGACCTGTATATTCGTTTTTGAAGCCGAAGTTACAGCTGTTCACTAAGTCGCTGACTGGCTAGCGTGTATAAGCCGCTATATCCTATCAGCATTGGATATTGCTATTTACATTGACAGTGAGGTAGTCATCAAATCCCTTGCATGACGACATCTCCAGCATTACGAGATCTAGGCTATGTTAGGTATGTGGGCTGGCAGGGAGGGACGCTCTCTGCCACACTCAGGTCAGCGTTGACCCATTGTGGTACCCATGGGGGAAAAAGTAATCCCTTACCCAATGAAACTAAAAAGTACTAACTCAGTCACTTACTTTATTGCTGCATACAAACCACCCTGATGATTTGATGAAGTTCAACATCTTTTCTGTTGAAACGCCGGATAGTTCCTCGAGATCCTGGAAGAAATATTTACCAAGGAACTTTTTCCTGGAGTGTTGAAGACTCGGACAGTGGCACAGGAAGCGGGTTGTGTCCTCAAAAACATCCTCGTCACCACAGCCTCTGCAGAGTTCCTCCTCCGTCAGGCGTAGTTTCTGCAAGTGGTACCGCAGAGTGTTGTGTCCCGTGATGATGCCCACGAGGGTGGAAAGGGATTTCCTATCTTTACGGATGATTCTCTCGGTCATTGTTTTTGTCGAAAGATGGCCATAGCTTCCTAGTGATGGCGCAAGTTTCCATGGAGTTCCATCTTGTGTTCGCCTCCTCAGTGGCTTTATTCCCTGCAGCGAGCTTGAGTGTGCAAGGCGGGATACACACAGGGGGTCAACTTGTTCTGTTGGGGCTGCTGAGCCGATTCTCGCCAGCTCGTCGGCTTTCTCATTGCCTGGGATACCCTCGTGTCCAGGGACCCAACAAAGCGATACCTTGTGCTGTGTTCCAAGAACCCTGAGCTCTTCTCGACAACACTTCACAAGCTTCGATTTAATTTCTATGGCAGTTATCGCTTTTATAGCTGCCTGGCTGTCGATAAAGATGGTTATACCTTCTGGCGGTATTGCCCTTACGGCAGACTCACGGGCGGCTGTTGCCACTGCTAAGACCTCTGCTTGGAAAACACTGCTGTGGTCTGGAAGTCGTATGGATTTTGATACACCTGATCCTACACCAGTGCTCATTTTTGAACCATCTGTGTAGATGGCTATAGATTCGGCCGCTTTTCCAATCTTCCCTGCTAGGGTAGGCGGTAGAGAAAGGCCTTGTAAAGTCTAAATATGGCGTCATGTAATCCGTTACGGGCATGAGGCCAAAGTAATCGAGTAGGATCATCGAATGACCTGTTCTGCTTGGTTTCCAGTTCGCTGACTGAGTTATTCTCATAGCATAATGTCAGCAGCCAAAGATCGTATAAAGATGTCTAGCGGTAGCAGGTTGAGGATAGCCTCGAGTCCTGCGGTTGGGGTTGTCCTCATTGCACTGATGATGCCAATGCACGCTAGTCTTTGAACTTTGGTGATTGCCTTTAAGTTGGTGGATTTGTAGACAGCTGGCCACCATACTAGATTGCCGTAAGTCAGTATGGGTCTAACTATAGCCGTATACATCCATAGTATGATTTTGGGGGAGGGTCCCCAGGTTCTACCAAAAATTCTACTACATGAGTAAAAGGCTATTGTTGCTTTCTTAATTCTTTCCTCTATATTTAATCTCCATTTGAGCTTTTTGTCAAGTACAAGGCCCAAGTATTTTGCGCTATCGGACAATCTGAGTGGGATACCATCAACAGAAGGTGTACTAAACTCCGGTATTTTTCTCTTATTCGTAAAAAGTACGAGTTCGGTTTTTTGGGGATTAACCTTCAGACCGCAGCTCCTGGCCCATATGCTAAGAATATTTAGGGCTCCGTCAAGTTGTTCGCTAAGGGTAGATAGGAATTTACCTGTTGCAAGCAGCACGACGTCATCCGCGTACGCTGTAGCTCTGACCCCACTGTACCTTAGTTCTTGTAGTACCTCATTAAGAACAATGACCCAGAGCAGTGAGGAGATTACCCCGCATTGAGGGGTACCCCTCGAGACGTATGCTTCGAGCGTTGAACCCTTAAGTTCGGTGGTCATATTTCGTCCCTCGAGCATGCTAACCATCCAGTTTATTAGACTGATGTCGATGTCTAGGTTTCTTAGGGTTCTTTTAACCGCTTCGGTATTTACATTATTGAAGGCTCCTTCAATGTCCAAGAAAGCAGCTAGTGTGAACTCTTTATCCTTAAGTGATTTTTCTATAGAGCCGACAACATGATGTAGGGCAGTTTTCACACATTTACGCTTCGTATATGCGTGTTGGGCTGGGGATAAGTTCCCCGGGCGTATTCTACTACGTATGTAGATGTCGAGCAATCTTTCAAAAGTTTTCAGGATGAAAGAGGTAAGGCTTATTGGTCTGAAGTCCTTCGCGGTGGTGTGACTAGCCTTGTCCGCCTTGGGTATAAAAACCACCTTTATCTCCCTCCATGTTCTTGGTATGTGACATTGTTTAAGACTACTGGCTAATAGCTTTTTGAGAACTGGGATAATGATTGGTGCAGTTTCTTGCAGCATGATCGGTATAATCCCATCAAGTCCTGGGGATTTAAAGGGGGAGAACGATCTTATTGCCCACTCTATTCTGTCCTCTGTTACGAAATCCGCAGGGGGTTCCGATTCGCTGTGATTGTTGTTATTAGTACTGCCACATGGTATGGTAGTACACCCCGGGAAGTGCGTTTTAATAAGCAATTCAAGGGATTCCAAACAAGACTCGGTCCAGTTTCCTTCAGTGTTCTTTAGGGAACCTAGAGTTTTCGATTCTCTGGAGAGGATTTTCCTCAATCTGGCCGTTTCTGTTGTACCCTTAATCTCGTCGCAAAAGCGTTGCCACGACTGGCTTTTGGCTTTTTGCGTTGCGCTCTTGAAGTCCCTCTGACTGGCTTTGTATAGCTCCCAGTCCGAGTCAGCTCCCGTTGATTTCGCCAGGTTCAAGAGTTTCCTTGTTTCTCTTCTTATTCTGGCTAGTTCTTTGGCCCACCATGGGGGTGAGAATTTTGTCTTAGGTTTAGATACGGGACATGCCTTCTGGAAAGCCTCTTTGAAGACAGCAGTGATTTCCTCGGCTTTTCGGTCAATGTCCGCTGGCTCATGTAAGTAACATTCTTGTAGTAGATTCGTGTTCCTCCGCACCTCGTAACTGAAGGTAGTCCAGTCGGTCTTCCTTGGGTTTCTATGGGATTTGGGAAAGTCGCATCTATCATTATAATCCCCAAAGTATTCCAATTGTCTATAGAGAGGGTATTTGAGTTATTGTACTTGCTAGTGTAATGTCAATAACCTCCTGCCTGTTTCTAACTACGAAAGTGGGTTCAGAACACCTATTGGCTACTAAAAGATTATGTTCGATAATAAATTCGAAAATCAACTCATCGCATGGGTTTGTATCACCACTGCCCCATTGCGCGTGGTGTGCATTCGCATCGCAGCCTAGTAGTAGGTCCCATCTCTCGATTTCCGCTTTCCTGGTTAAGGCGCAGGTGAGTTCGGATGGCGGTCCATCATTTCCGTCATAAGGCATGTACACGGCTGAGATAATCAGTGGGGGGAGCCCCCTCCGGTCAAGCCTTACTACCGTCTGGTCTGAGTTGCTGTAGGTAGATAGAAGAAATAAGTTAATGTGTTTCCTAGCTACGATACAAGTTCTGTTCTTACGGTCCGTGTTTAGCGGTTCGCTGCTGTACAGTACTAAATCTTTATGATTTAGCCCACTAATTTTGCCACGGGAGATCCATGGCTCTTGTACGAGAGCTATGTCTATGTTCCTTTCGCCTAGAAGATATGTAAGATTGGCGCTAGCAGATATGCTGTGGTGCAGGTTTATTTGAATGAATTTCATGTTCTTCTTGCCTTGTCACCCGCCCCCCTTTCCTTCCTCTCTGTCCTATTCGTAAAGGGTCGGACTTTACACTGGGTGATACCAGTGCGAACTTTATTGTTAAACCTCCTTAGCATAGGCATTGATCTATGGTTGAGCAGGACCACGATCTCCGTGCCATTTTCTGAGTGCTCAAAAAGCTCAAAAAACCGAACTCGTACTTTTTACGAATAAGAGGAAAATACCGGAGTTTAGTACACCTTCTGTTGATGGTATCCCACTCAGATTGGCCGATAGCGCAAAATACTTGGGCCTTGTACTTGACAAAAAGCTCAAATGGAGATTAAATATAGAGGAAAGAATTAAGAAAGCAACAATAGCCTTTTACTCATGTAGTAGAATTTTTGGTAGAACCTGGGGACCCTCCCCCAAAATCATACTATGGATGTATACGGCTATAGTTAGACCCATACTGACTTACGGCAATCTAGTATGGTGGCCAGCTGTCTACAAATCCACCAACTTAAAGGCAATCACCAAAGTTCAAAGACTAGCGTGCATTGGCATCATCAGTGCAATGAGGACAACCCCAACCGCAGGACTCGAGGCTATCCTCAACCTGCTACCGCTAGACATCTTTATACGATCTTTGGCTGCTGACATTATGCTATGAGAATAACTCAGTCAGCGAACTGGAAACCAAGCAGAACAGGTCATTCGATGATCCTACTCGATTACTTTGGCCTCATGCCCGTAACGGATTACATGACGCCATATTTAGACTTTACAAGGCCTTTCTCTACCGCCTACCCTAGCAGGGAAGATTGGAAAAGCGGCCGAATCTATAGCCATCTACACAGATGGTTCAAAAATGAGCACTGGTGTAGGATCAGGTGTATCAAAATTCATACGACTTCCAGACCACAGCAGTGTTTTCCAAGCAGAGGTCTTAGCAGTGAAATTAAATCGAAGCTTGTGAAGTGTTGTCGAGAAGAGCTCAGGGTTCTTGGAACACAGCACAAGGTATCGCTTTGTTGGGTCCCTGGACACGAGGGTATCCCAGGCAATGAGAAAGCCGACGAGCTGGCGAGAATCGGCTCAGCAGCCCCAACAGAACAAGTTGACCCCCTGTGTGTATCCCGCCTTGCACACTCAAGCTCGCTGCAGGGGATAAAGCACCTCCCAGTCGTCGCTAAGGAGCTCCGGGTTAAGGTGCCGTAGGTTCCTTTCAATGCGCTCCTTGGGAATATGAGGGCCAGGTATCAAGATACGCCCTTTTGGCCTAGTAAATTCTAGCAGGTCCTTCTTTTCGACGAGTCGAATGTCGGCATTAGCCCATGGAGCCTGCGTGTTAGCTACGAAAGTTTGGAGCCACTTAAGCGTGAACTCATTATCGCATGAAAGGAGCTTAAAACCTCTGAAAGTAGTCAGTTGCTCAAAGAAGGGGGATTGTCCCTCCTTCCCGACAATGGTGGAACTGATAGCTTCGAGTATGCGCAACTCGATGAGCCTCCACTGATCTTTGCTGAGTCTTTTCTCTGAGCTGTTATGATCTACAATCGCCACCGGTAGGCCAGCACTAGCAGATGCGGCCAGCCTGGTCTTCTTACTGGTACTGTTCGTAGGCGGCGAGATCGTGTCGTCATGTCTTCCTCGTTCGGAACTGCTCGCAATCGGCCCGGATGAGGTCTTAACGACTGACTCGGGCTCGGTTGACAAGGGCCTCAGCCTGCCCGCGATCGGGGAGGTTGGCAAGAGGCTTACCTTCCTTCTCGCGAGTAGATCTCCGTTCGTCCCCCTAGTCTGCCCTGCGCTGCGTTCTCTAGCGACTGTGTATGCCCTAGAACTTCTCACGATGGGGACGGGTTGTATCCCTTCACCCCGATTACGAGATCGAAGGCAGTGAAAGACTGACTATCTCTTAACGACATAGCTGGATAGTACAAACTCACCCTTGGCTAGATACCAGGTCACTGTGACATACCAGAGAATTGTGCAGCTGGCGAACTAGCTCGTGAAATAGCACAAGTATCACCGACATCGATCCGCCAACGTGTTATGTTAAGTACCATATCCCAACCGACCCCGAGAAAGTGGCCAACCACCGATAACAATATCTACGAACATATCCGGCTCAGATAATATCAATAGCATGGACAAGAACCAATATAAAATCAAAAAATCTGGCTAGCTAGGCTTAAAAAAAAATACACTAGCTAGCATCAAGGCGAACCCCACAGGCGGATCAGTAGAAATGCAGTGAAGTGTGAGGGTTATGATCCCTTTCGAAGCTAATAAAAGGAAGAAGAAGAAGACACTAGCTAGCATCAAGCCCTTGACTGGTTTTGTAGTTGTCTGTGAAAATTTAGCTACAATGCCTTTCTGACTCAGATTCTGGCTAGAGCCTAGTCCCGAGCGCGGCTCGAGTTTAAATTTAAGCAGCAGCCGAAGTTCGGGTGTGTTAGGCAGCAGGTCCATAAGACAAGAGTCGAAAGACCACCAGTGTACCACCTTGGTTCAGATAAAAAAAAACTGTTATTTTACAGCCCATGACATAAGTATTTACCTTCCAGTTAATTGACGCTTTCCGAATCTTTCTACACCCCACTGTCAATACTTCAATTTTTAGTACCAACCCCTATTTTCCATCCACACAGCCACACAACCCCAGAAAGCTTTTGTGACAGTCGTATAATATAGCTTTTGACAGTGCCTGGGGGTAATTGTGATAAAATCCATCAGCCAACGAAGCTGAGCGTTTTGGCATTCTGACGGGGTGTAATGCAACAGTTTGAACTTTCAATGGCAGCCGGCCGGAAGCGGGAGGCGAAGAGGAGAAAAAAGGTGAAAGTGTAATAATCTTCCGCTTTGTTATGGCCTTGGCGGATAAAGTTGAGTGTCTTCAAGTAGCACATTATGCGGCCTATGTGAAGGGTGCATATTTTTCTAGGCCCAAACAAGTTTCGAGTGTTGGTTGGTTGGTGCTATGAAACCTCACTTCAAGTGCTTGTGATGCCACTTAGTAGGCGCTTTCATACCTGTAAAGGTATTGTACTTTGTTTCATTGCGATTGGGTTGATTTGATCCTGATAAAGGTGAGCTATTCAGGTATTCAGTCGCTTTAAACGAACATTTTGTAAATTTATCTCCAAGCAAGTAAATTGGTGTCAAGGGTACACAATAATGTGGTCAAAAATTTGTGAATAGCTGTAATGCTAATGAGCTTAGCCCATAAATTAGAAAACTGTTTGATGAAACAAATTAATCCCAACTGCAGATTAGCGCACATATATTGTACTATCCTCAAGGAACGACTGTATGAAGGTTTTGTTTTTGGAAAAAAAAGCAAATTAGGATAATTAAATGAAATTACTTTAATCGTGAATGTAGCGGATTAGGTCATCAAATTTGTTGGAATTTATTTTACAAGTATCTAGAACGGACTTTTGATAGTTCCTTGGAAATATATTTAAGTGGAGGATTTCGTCATCACAGAAATCATAATTTTAACGATGTTACCGATGTTGAATGTCAAATCTGAAACTGAACAGTTTATGATATAAAGGCGCAAGTAAGTACGAGTATGTGTGACCCCCAGCAGACAACGGCAAACAAGTTGCAGAAGTTGCAAAGAATTGCCTGTCTTGGCATTACAGGTGCGATGCGCACCTGCTCTACGACAACTCTGGAAGCTATTGTTGGGCTTACACACTTACCAATCTTCATTAGGAAGATGGCTGCTAGATATGCCATCAGGCTGCAGCTAGATCACGAGTATAAGCCAGGTGACCTTGTGGAACATTTAAAGATACTCAACTCAATCCCTAAAAGAGACATGTTTTGCACTTTACCAGATATTATGGTCAGGCAACACTGCTTTGGTAGGTTATTCGAGGTTGAAATATTAGACCGCCAAAACTGGTCCAATGGTGCTCCAATACTGGACCCTAGAAGTCTGGTCTGGTTCACCCACGGTTCGAAGATTGATTCTGGAGTTGGAGCTGGGGTTTTTGGACCCAACACAAAGATTTCGGTACCTATTGGTACGACTCCCACTGTGTTTCAGGCTGAAATCCATGCCATTGAGATTTGCGCCAGACACAATCTCCGCAAGGGGATCAAAGGCGCTAGAATACATATCTTCTCAGATAGCCAAGCAGAACTTATGGCACTGTCGTCCAACCAAATGGACTTCAGAACCGTGAAATGCTGCTACGATGCATTACAAGACCTTGAAAATACAACAGGGTAAAACTCGGTTGGGCACCTAGGGATTGTGGGCAACGAATCTGCAGATGAGCTTGCTAGGGCTGGCTCAGAATCTGTGTTCATAGGTCCTGAACCTTATTGTGGTGTCAATTGGGCGACAGCTACAACGCTGATTAACGAATGGGAGAACAAACTTCGTCTAGGCCACTGGACTAATGGGCCAGGTCTAAGACAATCCAAACGATTAATCAAGCCTTACTCCTATAAGGAAATCCTTAACTTAAATGTGGAAAGCATTAAGAAGCTAGTGAGCTTTCTTACTGGCCATTGCGGCTTGAGATACCACCTTAACAAGATGAACCTGTGCCAAGAGAAGGACTTTCGGTTCTGTTTAGAGGAGGATGAAACTTCTGAACATATTCTTTGTGAATGCCCGGCACTACACTGGTTAAGGAAACGTATTCTCCACAAGGAGATACTTACTTCAGTGGAACTGAAATGCTCCGCTACTAAAGACATACTCACTTTCATAAGGGAGGTAGAAGGTCTGTTAGATTAACTCCAACCCTCTGATACAATAGATCTTTCAGGTCGCAGTGTCGTTGTCACGCGGGCATGGGTTGTACAAGAGGAAAAAAAAAATGTCTGACCCAATAGTGCACTTTGCTTTCTTTAGGTAGCTTTACAATCCGCGGTTGACCTGGACATCAACCAACAAACCTAACTCGATCTTCAGCCTGTTGGTCGATGTTCCTTTTCTAATGCACGCCCAACTTGAAGTGCGACTTTTCTTTTCTGTGTGTTCTCTCGCTGTTGGATTTGAAAACTCTTAAAGCTAAAGTGCTTGTGCTCATACGCTTCACCTGTCCTATTCATCTTAAATACTGGATACAAATATGATCCACTCTTTTACACAAATGAAAGCGAAGATCATTCGAAGAATCTTTCTTTAGAAGCAGCCAATGTACTGTTATGCGCCGAGCAGCAATAGGTAAAATACAGCATGAATGGTTGCGAGAAGCTAGGTGCCAAATATGTGTTAAGCTTCTACTAAGGCAGTAGCATCTGCGCTATCCAATCCACCGGTTCTGCTACAGCACCATTCCATTTCAATTTTAAAGACACTTGAAAGAACGTAACTATGATGCCTGCTTGGAACTTTTAAATAAGATGCCAGAGAATTCACTGGATAACGCGTAGCCTTTTCTTACGGTAAAGCCTTTACCGACCTGGATAGATCAGAGGGGTTTCTCCATCATTATCCTGCGCAGACGGATGAAGTTGGCAGGGATTCTCATCTACACATTTATCACCTTTTCCAAGTTTGGTATCCTCCAACTGGGCAACACGACTAATCCACAGAGATTCGAACACAGGCCGTACCACGTTTTACAGCCACCCCATCAAGATAACCTACCTCGGCTCGTTTCTATATACTTCATCACAAGCTGCTTTAAAATCGATGAAGGTCATGTGCATCTATTTGAATCTTCATGGTTTTCTCATTTATCTAGGTTATCATCCAGAAAATGACGGCATTTTACACTTTTTCAGAAACAGAAAAATTATTCAGACTATAACTAACTGCAGATTTTGGATTTGTAGAACACAGAAATGATGGTCTCTTTAATGGTTCTTGGAAGAGTTCTAGGATTAAATGGGATCAAAGCAAGCAAAAACACAAACTTCACCGAACTGTGCAGCGAAACTGATCAAGCCTATCAAGTGAAGACACAGAAGCTAAAGGACGACCGAAAGCCCCGCCCACGTCCGCTGTATTTTTGTAAAATGTTATCGCAGTCTTATTCCCGCAACAACACTGATAAGTGGAGCAAACGGATAGACGAAACATAACGAGGACGTAACCAATTTCTCTTGTCACCGCAGAAAATATTCTTCGAGTGTGTACAAAAATTGGGGATCAAAAAGCACTTGGCGTTGATGGCATTGCCAATATAGTTGCTTTGAAAACGACAAACAATACGTACCTTAAAAATGGAGTATTCCCGGATCAGTGAAAGAAAAACGACCTGTCATTGCACCAAAAGGAAACAAACCACTATGAGATCCATCTCCCCTCTCATCTAGACTTATATGGATGTTGGATACCATCAACAAAATACTGGGGCGCATCATAAGCAACATGCTGGATACTTCGATTTATTAAGCAGGGGCCTTATTTTGTACTGCTTTCGGATTCGGATTGCCATTAGACAATGTAATCCGATTCTAAAATGAATTGGTATTTTGTACGGCTCTCGGATAGGGTGTAAGTGCTTGCAACTCAAAATCCAGGGTGTAAGTGCTTGCAACTCAAAATCCAACATTTCCGAAAGTTAGATTGTCAAAACATCAGACAAACCCCTTCGGGTAGGGGTTAGAATATACCCGAGGTAGGCATGCCTGTCGTAAGAGGCGACTAAAATCCACCCTTCGTATACCGGGCTTAAAGTGTATACAAAAAAATGCAATGAGTAAAACGAAAAGATTTAATACCCCAGGTGGCAGTTCAGGTTCAGGTTCACTGGAAAATCCACCCTCTTCGGAGGTAGGCTCTACGGATTCTGGGGAGAGCCAATTAATGCAATTGATAAATCCCTTTATAAAAAGTTCAAGGGTACCTCGGTCTCCACCATCAAGACCGAATGTCTCCGGGAAAAAAAGTCCGCCGGAAGTGCAAGCGCACAAGAAACAGGACTTAGAGAAATGTAAAAGCTTTAAGAAGGAAAATAACGAACTTCGCAATAGGCTTGATGAAATGGATCGGCTCTACCAAGAGCTCAAAAAAGAGGTAGACATGCTGAGAGAGGAAAACAAGCTTCTAAAGAACTCGCTTTTACAAAAAGAACGCGAAGATTCCCCTCCCCGCGCAGCTAATCCACAATATCACACGGACGAAGAAGAGCTTGCAGGCGAAACGAATTGCGTCTTAAAGAAAAGACCTAGCAAAAAACGCAGAGCCGGCTCTTCGCCCGAAATCGAGCCGCGAAAAGAAATCAAGCAAAATGAGTCGAAGCCAAAACAAACTCAAGCTAAAGCACGTCCTCCGCCTGCAATAAACGTCGTTGGCATAACGGACTACAGTAAGCTACATTGCCTTCTTAAAGGTACGACGACATCGAAATTCAAGGTAACGTCACTCAGGAACAATGCGTGGAAAATTAACGTTGATGACTCCGATGGCTACCGAGCAATATCACAAAAATTAAACACGGAAAAGATCCAGTGGTATACTTATGAAAATAAGTCAGAAAGACCACTGCGTGTTATAGCAAGGGGTCTCCACCCCTCGTGCACAAAAGACGACGTAATGAACGACCTCAAAGCTAAAGGTTTAAAAATTCTTAATGCCGTCAATATTCTCAAAAAGGTGAAGCAACAAACGGAACAAGGCCAGGAAATTATGGTCAAGCATGGACTTCCGCTCTTTATGCTTACCTTTGACAGGAGCGAAAATGTAGACGATATTTATAACGTTAAAACTATTCTGAATATCGTAGTCAAGATTGAGCCTATGCGTACGAGTACGAGATCGATACCTCAGTGTAAACGCTGTCAAGGCTTTAATCACACACAGTCGTATTGTCAAAAAAACCCGAGATGCGTAAAATGTGCTGGTAACCATCTCTCAGAAAAGTGTGACCTAAATAAGCAGGCCCCGGCTACCTGCATTAACTGCAAAGGAAAGCACCCAGCGAACTATCGAGGTTGCGAAGTGGCAAAAGAGCTTCAAAAAAGGCGATACACATTTAAAAATATTAAACGCCAGAACGCAGAACCGGTTAAAAATAGTCGTGAAATCGCTAAGCCAAGGGTAGCGACCGTCAATAAACACGTCAAACTTAAGACGAGAGTCGAGCAAAGTAAAGTTCCTTCGGCAAAATCAAAGGAAAAGCCACAATCTCCAGAGACGCTAACATATGCTCAAGCTGCGTCGCTAGAAAACAAGCAAAGCGGTGTTACGGTAGACCCAGTCTCCCAAGTCTTCTCTATAATTCTTGCGAAACTTGAGGAGCAAACGAAGGTAAACAAAGTCATATTTGATAAATTGAGCAAGCTCGAGTTAAAACCTCGCCAAAAAAGAACTCCCATATGAATATGAATCAGTTACTAAAAATTTTAACATGGAACGCAAACGGCCTTCTACAAAAAAAAACGCCGAATTAGAAGTATTCTTACGGAATGACAACATTGACATTTGCTTGATCTCTGAAACTCATTTGACAAAGGAATCCGGAATAAAAATAAGAGGGTATCGTGCTTATCACGCATACCACCCTTCCGGAAGAGCTAGAGGCGGATCCTCCTTATTCATTAAAGACTGCATTGAGCACTCCATAAATACGACGATTGAAATCGATACAATGCAAACAAGCTCAGTTCGAGTTAAGAATAGGCACTCGTATTTCAACATCGCGTCCATTTATTGTCCTCCGCGATGCACGTTTAGAAGTAACGACTTTGTACGTCTCCTTGACTCACTTGGACCGAATTTCATTATAGGTGGCGATTTCAACGCAAAACACACCTTTTGGGGTTCCAGATCCAATTCACGGAAAGGCAGACTTCTGTACGAAGCCGGTATGCAATTCGGGGTTGATTTCTTTTCGACGGGGAAACCGACGTATTGTCCCTCTGATACAGCAAAAACACCGGACCTAATAGACTTCTTCGTAGCAAAAGGAGTATCTTCAAATTTTGCGAAAGTAGAGGAAAGCTTTGATCTCTCCTCAGATCACTCGCCGGTAATCTTGACAATAAGTGACCGACTAATGACAGTAGAAGGTGTGCCTAGATTAACTAACAAAAAAACTAACTGGCGCGACTTTAGAACTGATTGCGAAGAAAATATTGTCTTAAATGTATCGCTCAAAACACCCTTCGAAATAGAAGATGAGCTCGGCAAATTTATTGAATCAATACAAAATGCCGCGTGGAAAAATACACCTTTAAGGAAAGAAGTCCCATGCAATGAAGCTTATTATCCTCCGGAAATAAAAGAACTTATTCGAGAAAAGAGGAGAGCACGCAAAATATGGCAACAAACTCGCGCTCGCCAGCATAAAACCCACTCGAATTTCCTATGCAATAAGCTTAAAAAAGCGATCCAAGACCTAAAAAACCGAGAGACTTCAGCTTATCTTGAAGGTTTAACCGCCGAAAAAACCACTAATTACTCGCTCTGGAAAGCTGTCAAAAGAATTAAAAAACCGCAAATACATTCGCCACCGATAAGAAAAAACAACGACGAATGGGCAAAAGGTGACAAAGAAAAAGCGGATCTATTTGCCGAGCACTTAGAAGAGACTTTTAAGCCATTTGATGGAGAAACATTAGTAGACGATTTTACTGGTACGACTACGACATCTGACAACCTTAGAATAAAAAGTGTGTCATTTATAGAACTTTGCCAGGCAATAAAAAACTTGAAGAACAATAAAGCTCCTGGCTATGATTTAATAACCGGACAATTCCTCAAGGAATTACCAGAAAAGGCACTATTAAAATTGCTTTATTTAATAAATGCTTCCATTAGATTATTATACGTTCCAAATCAATGGAAAGTCGCAGAAGTCATAATGGTTCCGAAACCGGGGAAATCTCCAAATGACAAAAAATCGTACAGACCGATATCGCTACTACCAATAATATCGAAGGTATTTGAAAAACTCCTTCTGAAACGGATTCTTCCGGTCATTGGAGAAAGACGCCTAATACCTGACCACCAATTCGGGTTCAGAATCAAGCATTCCACAATTGACCAGGTTTATAGAATAACCGACGAAATTGAAAAAGCCCTTGAGGAGAAAAAGATTTGTTCTAGCGCTTTTCTTGACGTATCTCAAGCCTTCGACAGGGTTTGGCACGATGGATTGAATTATAAGCTAAGACGAATCCTTCCGGAGCAACTTCATAAGATCTTAGAATCGTACCTTAAAAACAGACTTTTTCGTGTTAAGCACGGAACTGAATATTCTGATTTTAAAGAAATCGCCGCCGGAGTTCCGCAAGGAAGTGTCCTTGGGCCTATCTTATTCTTGCTGCACACTCGGGACATACCTCAAACTGAAGGCACTATTGTAGCTACGTTCGCGGACGATACGGCTATTCTGGCAACGGAAAGTTCAATCGAGTCAGCAACCATAAAACTCCAACGAGCCTTGGATAAAATCTGTGAGTGGACAAAAACTTGGCGCATTGTTCTTAACGAGACCAAATCGACGCATGTTAACTTCACCTACAAGAAAATAATCAACCTTCCCGTTTTCATTAACTCGGTACAAATTCCGCATGCAAACGAAGCTAAATATCTGGGAATGACACTAGACGCGAAACTTAAATGGAAACCTCACGTTAAAAAGAAACGTGACGAAGTCGAAAATCGACTTAGAGAAATGTATTGGCTAATTGGAAGATATTCCAAACTAAGCGTATATAACAAACTGCTACTGTATAAGCAAGTGCTTAAACCCGTGTGGACGTACGGTATACAACTCTGGGGTTGTACCAAACCAAGCAATAGGAATCTCATACAATCATTGCAAAATAAAATTATAAGAATAATCGTAAACGCTCCCTGGTATATCAGAAACAATGATATCCACAGAGACTTAGGGATAGCTACCGTGGAGGACGAAATAAAAAACTTCGCTCGCAAGCTTCGTATTCGTCTTCATGGCCATTGCAATTGTGCCATACTCCAAACTTTGGATGTGACAAATCTTACGCGCCGACTTCAAAGAACGAAACCGTTCGAATTAGCGCTATAAGACAAAAAGCCGCATGCCATGACGGTTTCAGCAGGTGCTTTTATTGGAAATCTACCTGCCTCACGCGAATATAAATCTGAAGCTTAAACTACTTGATAAGGTCAAACTTAGTCGTAGTAAACAAAACGAAGGGTAGGGTGTTTTTAGTCAGTAGAAATCTGATACTACTATGAGTACACGGTCTCATGAAGATTTTCACCTACCCGAAAAAAAAAAAAAAAAAAAAAAAAAAAAATCAAACGTTTAAGTGACGTTTTGGAAATTGAGTTTGTAGATATTTGCTATAGTAACGCAATAGAACATAAGGCCCCAGGAAGACTTGCAGATTTCGAATATAGATTCCACAAGGCACGCTCTACGATCGATGCCAATGGAAGCGCGGTAGCAATATACTGAGAAAATTCACTGCAAAATAAAAAAAAAGACCGAACTATATGCAAAAGATTACCTCATCTTCATTCATAATGGTATCGACTGACTTGAATGTGAACACTTCTTCTGGTATCTCTTTTAAAATGGCCTCATTAGTTTCTGTAACGTCTTTGTTTTTTGCCGCCAATATAGCTCTTTCGCTCAGCCAAACATGTGTCTTGTATTGTTGTACAATCTTAGGAAAAACTTTTCAAATCAATTCTTCTTTTGATTGAACTACATTGCAAAAATTGGTTGGTAACCTTATTAAGCCAGTTTCGTTGTCTATCGGCATTTTTCCATCTCCATTTTTCAACAACTGCTTTGAAAATTCATTGGCTGATGGATATTGTGCAATTGAACGCGCACATTTGTGGTTAATGTGAGTGTTCTCACATATCTCTACAGAGTGGATGACTTTAAACACGCATTAAGCTCATCAGCAGCGGTGGATCGAGGAATTACTGGCAAAGTTTGACGGAAATCACCAGCTAATAATATTAAGGCGCCACCAAAGAACCGTTGATTTCCTCTCATATCCTTCATTGTACGATTGAATGCCTCCAATGATCTCTTGTGGACCATAGGACATTCATCCCACACGACAATTTCACACTGTTGCAACACTTTGGCCATTCCTGACGTTTAGGTAATATTACATGTTGGATTTTCGTTGAAGTTCATGCCCAAAGGCAACTTGAGCGCAGAATGTGCTGTTCTGCCGCCGTCCAACAACGTCGCCGCGATTCCAGATGACGCGAAAGTCAATGCTATTTTATTTTACGAACGAATGGTGGCCAAAATTGTTGAAGTAAGGAAAGTTTTTCCAGTGCCACCAGGCGCATCTAAGAAATACGTTTCACCACTTTTGTCTGCCATTGCTCGCATCATAATGTCGTAAACATATTTTTGTTGTGCGTTTAACTTTGGAACATTTGTTAGAACAAATTGAGTTAAATCATTGCGATCGAAATCATGTTCACGCAGCAAATCTCGATTACACAAATCTTGTAATTGCCGATTTGGTGATGGCATGCCTAATTGGGATAACGCTTTGTTTGCAATTGTAGGGCAAATATCTTCGATCATTATGAGAGCTTCATTATGCATTTCTGGTGTTGTTAGCAAATGCGGATTCGATGTTGTTCTACGCATTCGTTTCAAAATATCTTCCGTCATAAAATCTGCATAATTTGTCCACAATTCAGATGGGTTCGATGGGCTACACGATGCTGTGATTATCGCAAATAGTGTACGAATCTGATCAGGCGGTGCAATAATTGACGATTCAGCGAGCGTAGAATCCCAGTGAGCATCGTCCTCGAGCAAATGTAAGCGACGGCATGCTTCACGATAAGTTGGGCACTCTAATCCATCTACTGTTTTCAAATTTGCAAAGGATGTTGGTCCACGAACGTTGATTAATAGAAGACGTAAATAAAAACACTCGTCATGTCTTGGATAAATTGTATAAAGTCTCTCTAATGCATCGGTTTGAAATACATTTTTTTTTTTTTTTTTTTTTGGTTGCGCCTGGAGGTGCAGGAATCTTCAAAAGATACCAATGGTCCGTACCATTGGTTATGCCCGATTCATATATCTGACAATGCCATCAGTGCTAGTCAGTATATGCCTACGGGCTAAACCTCACCCCCTCAGAGAGGCACTATGAGAACCGGCTGCGCGTACTCATAGTAGTAGGAAATTCGTTCCTCTCATTTTTTCATTTTTTGTGATGACTACGACTAAGTTGCCTTAACGAGTAGTTTACGCTTCTGTAGTGTTAATCGCGTTAGGTAGGTAGCTTTCCAGTGAAGGCACCTACTAATACCGTCATTACATGCGGTTTTTCCTTACGGCGCTAGGTCGAAAGGTCTTGTTCTTTGTAGTCGGCGCTCAAGGCTTGTCACGTCCATAGTACGGATTATTTCATTATTGCAATGAACACGAAGACGGGTACGAAGTTTGCGAGCAAAGTTTGTTACTTCGTCCCTCACGGTAGCAATTCCTAGATCTCTGTGAATATCACTATTCCTTATATACCAAGGAGCATTCACGATTGCTCTTAGCATTTTATTTTGAAATGCTTGCAGTAGAGCCATATTGCTTGGTTTGGTACAACCCCAAAGTTGTATACCATATGTCCAAGACGGTTTTAGCACTTGCTTATACAGAAGCAGTTTGTTGTATACGCTTAACTTCGAGTATCTTCCGAGTAGCCAATACATTTCTCTAAATCTGATTTCGAGCTCTTCGCGCTTCTTTTTAACGTGTGGTTTCCACTTAAGCTTTGCGTCTAGGGTCATTCCTAAATATTTTGCTTCGTTTGCGTAAGGTATTTGTACCGAGTTAATGGATATAGGTAAGTTGTTTATCTTTCTCAACGTAAAATTGACATGCGTTGATTTTGTCTCATTGAGGACTATTCGCCAGGTTTTTGTCCATTCGCATACATTGTTCAAAGCTCGTTGGAGTTTTCCCGTTGATGATTCGACTGACTCATCCGTTACGAGGATAGCCGTGTCGTCTGCGAACGTTGCTACAACGGTCCCTTCATCTTGTGGTATATCTCTTGTGTAGAGCAAGAACAGGATTGGACCGAGAACACTTCCTTGTGGAACACCGGCGTAGATATCTTTGAAATCCGAATATTCACTCCCGTGTCTAACACGGAAAAGTCTGTTTTCAAGATAAGATTCCAATATTCTGTACAACTTTTCCGGTAAGATTACCCTTAGCTTATACCTTAGGCCTTCGTGCCATACCTTGTCGAAGGCTTGCGATACGTCGAGAAAAGCGCTAGAGCATATTTTTTTCCCTTCTAGAGCTTTTTCAATCTCGTTCGTTATTCGATACACCTGATCGATTGTGGAATGTTTGACCCGAAACCCGAATTGATGATCCGGGATCAAGTGTCTTTCTTCAATTACTGGTTGCAATCGTTTCAGCAGAAGTTTCTCGAAGAACTTAGATATTATTGGCAGAAGTGAAATGGGTCTATATGATTTCTTGTCATTTGCACATTTCCCCGGTTTCGGAACCATAATAACTTCGGCGACTTTCCATTGCCTTGGGACATATAATAGTCTTAAGGAAGCATTTATAATGTAGAGCAACTTAACCAGCACTTTTTTCGGTAGCTCTTTCAAAATTTCGCCAGTGATTAAATCATATCCCGGAGCCTTGTTATTTTTCAATTTTTGTATTGTCATTCGAAGTTCGGACAGGGATACGGTTTTTACTCTAAAGTTGTCGGGTGCCATATTATCATTCGGATCTTCGATCAACGGTTGTCCATCGAACGGCTTGAATGTTTCCTCTAAGTGATCGGCAAATAATTCTGCTTTCTCTTTATCTTCTTTTGCCCATTCCCCGTTAGCTTTCCTAATTGGCGGCGAGTGCATTACAGGTTTCCTTATGGACTTCAAGGCTTTCCATAGAGAGTAGTTTGAATACTTATCAGCGGTCAAACCCTCGAGGTAAGTAGAAGTCTCGTGATTTTTTAGGTCCTGCAGCACTTTTTTAAGCTTGTTACAAAGATGGTTCAGATAAGTTTTATCCGGTGGTGCGCGGGATTGATGCCATCTCTTGCGCGCTCTCCTCTTTTCTCGTATGAGGTCTTCGATTTCAGGCTGGTATTTGACTTTATTGTTCCGCGCTTCTGTCTTTCGCAATGGAGTGTTTTTCCACGCTGAGCTCTGAATGGCTTCGACGAGTTTGTCGATTTCTTCTTCTATTTCGAACGGTGTCTTTAGCGGTACATTTGAAGCAACATTTTCCTTGCAGTCTCTTCTGAAAGCGTCCCAGTTAGTTTTGTTACTAGTTAACCTAGGCGGTCCTTCTTTTTTTTACTAGACTTCCACCTATTTTCAGAGTGACTGCCGAGTGATCTGAGCATAGATCATAGCATTCTTCGATTTCCGTCAAATTTTTAGTTAACCCTTTTATGATAAAGAAGTCGACGAGGTCAGGGATTTTATTTTTGTCAGTTGGCCAATAAGTTGGCTTTCCTGTCGAAAAAAAGTTCACCCCACGTTTCATGCTGGCTTTGTACAATAATCTGCCTTTTGTCGAATTGCATCTGGATCCCCAAAAAGTGTGTTTCGCGTTAAAGTCACCACCTAAGACAAAACTAGGTCCGAGTGAGTCAAAGAGACGAACGAGGTCGTCTTCTACTAGCTTATATCCCGGAGGGAAGTAACTAGATCCGATGTGGTAGTCTAAGTGCTTTATTTTTACGAAGACTGAGCTTATTTGCATAGAATCAAATTCTATTCCTATGTTTTCGGAGTGCTTAATACAGTCTTTGATGTAAAGAGAGGACCCGCCTCTCGCATTTTCCGAGGGATGATTCGCATGGTAATCGCTGTAGCCTTTTATTTTGGGTCTAAGTCCCTTTTTTAAGTGCGTTTCCGATACCAAACATATGTCAATGTTATTTTTCCGTAGAAACACTTCTAACTCGTCGATTTTTTTCAGAAGGCCGTTTGCATTCCACGTTAGTATCTTAAGTAGCTGTTTCATATTCATGTTTTTTTGATTGTCTTGCTAGGTTTGAACTCGAGCTTGCTCAATTTGTCAAGTATAATTTTATTAACTTTGGTTTGCTCCTCAAATTTTTCCAATATAATGGTAAATATTTGGCTAACCGGATCTGTTGTAGCTGATCTTAATTTGTTTTCGTTTGACGCGACTTGCGCGTACGATCTCGCGTCAACCTGTGGCGGTTTTTCCGCTGCACTTGGACCAGCGACGTTCTCTTGCGCAATTTTTTTATTTCCCTTTATCGGTCGCTTCGTTTTGACTGGCTTAGCGGTCTTGGGCTTATCGGTTTTACGATCTCTTAAGCTTGGGTTCGGGTGTATCGGTTTCTTGAGAGTATCGCGCCTTTTTTGAAGCTCCTTTGCTACTTCACAACCTCGATAGTTTGCTGGGTGCTTGCCTTTACAGTTTATGCAGGTCGCCGGAGCCTGCTTATTTAAGTCACACCTTTCTGATAAGTGGTTCCCGGCACATTTTACACATTTCGGTTCTTTTTGGCAATACGACTGGGTGTGATTGAAACCTTGACAGCGTTTGCACTGAGGTATCGATCGTGTATTCGTACGCATAGGCTCGATTTTAACTACGATATTCAAAATACTTTTTACGTTATAAATATCGTCTATAGTTTCGCTTCTATCGAAGGTTAGCATAAAGAGCGGAAGTCCATGCTTGACCAAGATTTCATTGCCTTGTTCCGTTTTCTGCTTTATCTTCTTTAAGATATTAATTGCGTCGATAATTTTCAAGCCTTTTCCTTTAAGGTCATTTATAATGTCATCTTTAGTGCATGAGGGGTGGAGACCCCTTGCTATAACACGGAGTGGTCTTTCTGATTTATTTTCGTAGGTGAACCACTGGATCTTTTCCGCGTTTAGTTTTTTCGATATTGCTCGGTAGCCGTCAGAGTCAACTACATTAATTTTCCAATCATTGTTTCGGAATGACGTTACTTTAAATTCCGATGTCACAGTTCCCTTAAGAAGGCAATGCAATTTATTGTAGTCCGTAAAGCCGACGACGTTTATTGCAGGCGGGGGACGTAATTTGTCGTGAGTTTGTTTCTGTTTCAAGTCTTTTTCCTTGTCTTGTTTTCGTGGCTCGACTTCAGGTGAAGAACCGGCTCTTCGTTTTTTGCTGGGTCTTTTCTTTGAGACCCCATTTGTTTCGCGTGCTAGCTCTTCTTCATCCGTGTGATATTTGGGACTAGCTGCACGGGGTGGGGTAATTTCCCGTTCTCTTTGCAAAAGTGAATTCTTTAACGCCTTGTTTTCCTCTTTTAGTGATTCTACCTCTCTCTTAAGCTCTTGGTAGAGTAGATCCATTTTATTTAGCTTAATACGGAGTTCATTGTTTTCTTCCTCAAAGCTATTACATTTCACTGAGTCCCGTTTCTCTTGCGCTTGCGCTTCCGGCGGACTTCTTTTTCCGGAGACATTCGGTCTTGATGGTGGAGACCGAGTTACCCTTGAATTTCTCAAAAAGGGGTTTATTAAATGCAACAATTGGCTCTCCCCAGAATCCGTAGAGCCTACCTCCGAAGAGGGTGGATTTTCCAGAGAACCTGGACTGCCACCTGGGGTACTATATCTATTTGTTTTACTCATTGCATATTATGTATACATTTTATCCCCGGTATACGAAGGGTGGATTTTAGTCGCCTCTTACGACAGGCATGCCTACCTCGGGTATATTCTGCCCCCTACCCAAAGGGGTAGGGTAGGGTGATGACTTGAAACTGGCTTCCCTTGCTTGCGTCTTGCAAAAGTTTTGTTCGATTTATTCCATGTGTAATACTGCGGGACTTCCGTGTATAATAATTGACTGGCAAATGTGTCACTTTGGCATAAAGCAAAAAAAGCAGTCAATGTAGTGACTGGTGGTGTAATTGTTCTTTGCAACGCAGTTTACTTAACGTCGTATGTTTTGTATTTCGATGTTTTGTTAACAGAATTTATACCATTCGTCTTGAATTACATGTGTCCGTAGATATACATTTTGCATTTTCTTGAATGAAAAAGTCACTTTAAAAAAAAAGGGCCTATGTCCTTCTCATTGTTTTCCTCAATAGTTTAAAAGAAAAACCAAGTAAATTGGGTAAAAATTACGTGAATTATACGTAAACGCACAAAATATCAACTTAGTTTTATATATATAGATAAAGAAAAACCAATAATTTGTATAGTCCCAAATTCTTAAAATTATTTTTATTTTTATTGTAAATTGAATTGCCACTTAGGCAGACGACATTTATGTCATTCTAAAAATGAAAAATTAAAATTGTACTGTTAATTTATATTGCGATGAATAGACTATCTATCTATCTATCTAAATGTCAAAGGGAGCAGGCGGAATGGAAACTCGGTTTGACAGTTATGCCTATCGAAAGTTATATCTAAGCAAAAGTCATCCTTTATAAGACACTGGACTCTGTATGTACATACATTCAATTATCTTTAGGCATGCGATAGCCTAGTAAGACTAATCATTTAAGGTAATCAGTAAGGTAATGCACAAATTTATGAACCAAGCGAATATTCTCCATTGTAGTACAAACCTAATTTATATTCATCTAATTTATACGTATTCAACATTCAAGAAAGTAACAGACGCTACATAACACACCTTATTGTTTGATAAATCCACCCTAATCCACTGTGCATAGCACCCCTTTTTCAAGAAATATACCAATGCCCATTATGCGTACTACATGCTTCAGGATTTCTCTCTAAAACGTATATGCAAACCAATGATTTTCGAAATGCCATCCATTTTTGTTATCTTACTCTGCATTCCGTGCAAGGATCTAATTCCGTCATAATGGGCTTTTATGTTTGCGATACATGCAGTAAATTCGATAAACAAACAAATCAAAGTCGTCCTCTCCTGCATTCAATACACGGAAGTCGGACACGATATTTTCGAAAAAGTAAACCAGCCCCAAACACTATATACCGTCAGATTTTGTTTGTGTTCTTGCGAGAGCAACATATTATTCTGTTTTTAGAAAGAGCGTGTTCCAAACAAAACTGAATGGCTAATTAGCTAGTGTGGTGTTAAATGCTTTGCCAATCACTGTTTATTTTTTTCGCAGTTGTCCGCGAAGAAATTTTTCTTCAAAATATGATTATTTTTTTGAAAATTGTTTTAACCGCAACCTTGAGACTGTCAAGATGTGAGTAAACAGTAATAGTTTATTGAGAGCGTACAGTATTCGAAATATGTTCGCGTGGACTATATTATAAGCACCTAAGTAATAATTTTTCAAACTTAAGATACATTTTTTTTTTTAATTAGGAAAATATCTATTCTGTGTCTCGTTGGGGTCTGGAGTGAACATAAACAGAATGATATAGACGGTTTCTCTTATTAAAAAGAAAAAAAAACTGAAAGTAATACTGACTGAAATTTTAAGATAAAGAAAATTACTGCCTTCGGGTTCCGTGTGGATTATGAGTTTAGATACCCACATTTAGGAAAATAAATACTGAAATCCGGATTTCCTTAAAATCCCCTTCCGTCACAGGGGTGGCACAGTTAACAATCAGTTGCTCCCCAAAATGTTAAATATTTACAAACAGGACAAAATTCTAAATGAACGTGTCGAGTATTTTTTTTTTAATCCATTTTTATGGACTTAAATAAACACAGACACGTGCAGGACGATTTTTAAATCTGTGAAATAAAAAGGTTATTTACTGAAAGGGGGATGGCGTTCTTTTTTAATTTTAAAGGTATGTCCGATGAGTGCAATGTCAGCATTATTTTCTAAATCCCAAAAAGTAGACTAAAACTGTTACAGCATTTCCCTGAAGGGGGTTATGGGTTTTGTAAAAGAAAAGGTGAAACAAAAAAAAAATATGAAAAAGTTATTTACAGCTTCAATGCCAACCTATGTCTTTCGTTTAGATAACGACTGAGAACAATTTCACTCATTAGAATCATTGTCAGTAGGTAATATCTAATCTTTGACATTTAAACAATGTTGAATTGTTAATAGTGTCTGTTCAATTACTAGTCTTGTTTGTAGACGGCCTTGGCATACATAAGTACAAATTAATTTTGTCTACAATGCTTTTCAAAGTTAGAGTAATGTAGGTCGGCATTACTTAATCAAGTGGTACTGCACGATACATAATGTGAACTAAATTAAACATGGGCAGTTCACATTTTTAATGGTTCACATTTCCTTTTGAAAAATATATTGCTGTGAGTATGTCTGCACCTAATTTATTATTCTTGGGCCCAGTCTAACAAAATATTCGAACACTAAATGGACCGCAGTGAGAAACTTTTGCACTGTGGACTATTTCTTCCGCTGAAGAAGTTTCCTCGTCCTCTTGGCCTAACTCAGCATTATCACCATTATGTTAACCTAATGCAGCGCATAGAAGAGTTATTAGTTTTCATAAATATGGAAAAAATTGATATTTGCTTAATCACCAGATCAACTAACTTAAACATACCTGGATATTGCTGCTATCATGCTATTTATCCAGCGGATAAGGCAAGAGGAGGATCTGCGTTACTCGTAAACGACTCAATCAAACATTACGAAAATTCAAAAACTGAGAAGAAAAAAAAATTTACGAAAAAATGCAATGCATAAATGTACACGTAGGTATTAAACAAAATGAAAATTAAAGTATCTGCAATATACTGTCCACCAAAATAAAATCTAAAAAAAAAAGACTAGTTGCTTTATAGTCAAAAGTGAGTTTAATGCCAAAAATACCTTTTGAGGCTCAAGACTAACGAAAACCAAAGTTAGAGAGCTATATTCAGCAGGACGAGCATTAAATTGTGATTTCCATTCAAGTGCTATGCCAACACACATACAGACCTACATAATAGACTTCTATGTAGGAAAGGGAATATCTGATAACTATAAATGATCTGCCGTCAGATCACTCTCCTGTTCTTATGACCATTAGTGTTAGTATACTGAAAACTGCGGTCAGATGATTGAGAAGGCCTTAGCTGGAGCAACCTTCGACCGTATTCGAAAGAATGCCGGCGGAACTGCACCCACATTCGGGAGAGCGAAGTGGCATCGTGGGGTCATTATGATAGACTGCAAGGATCAGCTATCGCTTGACTTCGCGAAGGCCACGGTTCGCGGTTTTAAACTCTGGGAGGGGGCTGCATTACGAGAGGAGATACCCACCATGCCCAAGGGAAGGCTCTGTGTTCCTGACTGGGGTGTGGATAAAACGGAGATCCTCGGCTTCCTAAAAACCCAGAACCCTTCTACTGATATGAAGGGCTGGGAGGTCGTCGGGGAGGAAGAGGCGAAGAATGGGACCAAGGGATTCATCATTCTTATGAATGAACCCCAGGCCTCACTTCTGGCAGACAAGCAGTTGAGGTTGTGCTATGGAGCGGGAGAGGTAACTCTATAGCTCCTAAAGCGGACTCAACGTGCGGAGAACGATGGGGCGACTGACGCTATGGAAGTTCAAATTGCGACAACCGATGCAACTAGTGCAAATCAATCTTCATCATAGTGCAATCGCCTCCGACAACCTGAAGCAGCTCCTCATGGAGGAGCAGCTGGATCTGGCCCTAATCCAGGAACCGTGGATTCTTAACAATCGCGTGATGGGACTAGGGTCAAAAAACTATAATGTATATTATAGAAGCGACGCTGGCAAGGTTAGGACGTGTATCGTGGCTAATATGAGTCTTAATATACTAATGTTATCAAATTTCAGCTCCGGCGACTTGACAGTGGTAAACGTGAGAGGAGTGAATGGAGACTGCACGGTGGCGTCTGCGTACCTACCCTACGATGACGGCATCAACGTCCCCTCAGAAAATCTGAGGTCGCTCATATCAGCGTCTCAAAAAGGTGAGAAAAACTTAGTCTTGGGATGTGATGCCAACGCCCACCATACTTTTGTTTAATTATATTCTTGAAACCAATCTTATTATTTGTAATAGAAGCCCCAATGACCCCACCTTTGTGACGTCTAATAGAAGGGAAGTCTTGGATATAACTTTTATTTCTGACCAGAGCTCTGTTGAAGTTGTTAACTGGAGAGTCTCCAACAAGGCGTCACTATCTGATCATTGTTGGATACTCTTCAACCTACAACTTTCTGCACATAACATGAGATGGTAATCTCGTTCTAGTCCGATGTCAGCTCCACGTCTGTTTCGGACGTCCAGGAGACAATTTCTAAAGTGACGGCTGATCGCAACGTGGTCGATCTGGTTGGATGTTCGCTGCCTGTCAGTAGAGACCCAACTGATTTTGTGGCAGGTGTTATGCTTAAAAAGCGTTCCTCCAATGACTAAGCTGTTGCTATTGCAAAAGTTCACAAACCGCTCACCGTTATCATTACGGTCTCCCACGCCGTGAAGCCCCATCACGTGTTTAAGCATAGTGTTGTCGCTACCTTGTTATTGAGATCTCCCTATCACCATAACGATGTCCCCATTAGACGGTTTCTTGTAGACGGCGCCTAACTGGCAATAAAAATTTGCCCTTTTCATCCTCAGTCGCGACTTGAGTCGGAGCATAGCACTGTACGAAGGTAATTTTTCTTACTCTACTGTGGAACCTAGCCGTCAATATCCGGTCACTATGAGCTATCCAAGATATGAAGCTTCCTCGTGCTGCTAGAGTTAGCACCAGTCCTACTCCGGACGCCCGTGCACTTCCAGCTGGTTTACCAGAGTAGAGCATGACAGTACTTTTTGTTGGGGAGATGTATTCCCCAGCATCGAACCATCTTATCTCGCGCAGCCCTAAGATATCTATTTTAAAGCGGATCACAGGTCGGTAAGGAATTTCCAATGTTGGTCAGGACATTGGAATAGAGATGGTGGCGGAGGAGCCCTTAATGGGCCAACGGCAGCGCTCATACTCCCGTAGTGGACTACTGGCACCGGTGTACCCGGCCCCTCGTCCTAGAGGAATAACTAAGGAACTGGCCCTCCAGGTTGGGGGTTGTGCCGTCGGGGTAACTTCCCTACCACGTAAAAAGCGCATGGTTCCGAAACAACCAAAAGCCTCGGATAAGGATGACTCAACTAATGACGACCCCAGCAAACGAAATAAGGACAACGACCTTCGGATCTGTACGTGGAATGTTCTGTCCCTTTACAGACCACGTGCAGCCGAACAACTAGCAGAGGCCCTAGACTGCTATGAAGCAGATATTACCGCCATCCAGGAAGTGCGATGGGATGGGCCGGGCAAAAAGAGGATGAAAAACTGTGACATCTACTACGGTGATTGCTACAGAGGCAACAGGCAACGCTTATTCGGATGCGGATTTGTCATACGCGGCAGACTTAGGCAAGAAGTCTTAAGCTTCCGACACGTGAGCGAGCGTATTATGACTATCCGGATCAAGGCTAAATTTGCTAACATAAGCATAATATGTGTTCATGCCCCCACAGAAGAAAAGGACCCTGCCACCAAAGAGTGTTTCTACGAGCTCCTCGACAAAACATACGAGCAATGTCCTAAATACGACGTTAAAATCGTATTGGGCGATTTTAACGCCAAAATAGGAAAGGAGGAGGTCTTTGGTAGGGCAGTCGGTAAGCATAGCCTACACGACACCACGTCTGATAACGGACTAAGGCTAACTGATTTCGCTGTGGAGCGAAATGTCACCATAGCAAGCACATGGTTTCCTCATCTCGATATTCATAAGCAGACATGGCGGTCCAATGATCATGTAACGATCAACCAAATTGATCATATTGCGATCGACGCGAGACATGCCTCCAGTATTCTGGATGTCCGGACCTTCCGAGCGGCTAACATAGACTCGGATCATTACCTTGTTGTAGCCAAGGTACGAATGCGGATATCCGAATCTGAGCAACAAAGAAGAATCACTGTGAGAAAATTGAACGTCAAAAAGCTACAATCGCAAAAGACCGCCAGACTCTTCGCTGAACGCGTATCCCGAAATCTCTCAATCACCCCTATGCCGGCAGCATCAAGTGCCAAAGACCAGTGGCAACGCTGCCAACATGCCATCAGAAACGCCGCGACTGATGTGCTGGGTCTCGCTCGCCCACCACCGCGAAACCCCTGGTTTGACGAAGAATGCCGGCGAGTGCATGCAGCAAAACAAGAGGCATACAAAGCGGCGCTGCAAAGGAAGACGAAAGCTGCTCGTGAGCTCTACGAGCAAAAGAGACGGGAAGAACATCGGCTTCTCCAAAAGAAAAAGAAAGAGCATGAGAAGCGTGCGTTTGAGAATATCGAGAGCCTATACTCCAGGAACAATGTACGGAAGTTTTACCAAAAGGTAAAAAGAACGTGTCAGAGAAGTAATACCCGTACAGAAACCTGTAGAGATGAAAATGGAAACCTCGTAGTAGAATCACAGTCGGTGCTGAGAATATGGAAAAACTACTTCTGCAGACTGTATAACGGCGACGAAGACCAACATCCCGCTATCAGGCAGAATGAACCATTCAACATAGACGATGATAGTCAAAATTTCCGTCCACCTGACCAAAACGAAATGAGGATAGCAGTATCCAAGCTAAAATCCAACAAGGCTGCTGGACCTGACGGCTTACCGGCCGAACTTTTCAAGGCAGCTGGTGATGAATTGGTAGAGTGCATACACCAACTCATTTCTAATATTTGGTCAGACGAGTGTATGCCTGATGAATGGAATCTCAGCATCGTTTGCCCGATCCACAAGAAAGGAGACCCCCTCAACTGCGCCAATTATAGAGGCATCAGTCTCCTCAACATCGCATACAAGATCTTTTCTGCGATATTGTGTGAACGCCTGAAACCTTTTATCAACAGCCTGATTGGACCCTATCAGTGCGGTTTCAGGCCAGGAAAGTCCACCATCGATCAAATCTTCACACTTCGGCAGATCCTGGAGAAAACCCAAGAATTCCAAATCGATACTCACCACCTCTTTATCGATTTCAAGGCCGCCTATGACAGCATCTATAGAGAAGAGCTTTACAGAGCCATGTCTAGTTTTGACATCCCTGCCAAACTTGTCCGCCTGTGCAGGCTGACGATGGAGAACGCTCGCTGCTCCATTAAGGTCGGTAATGACCTCACCGAGACCTTTGATGTCAAAAAAGGCTTTAGACAAGGTGACGCGCTGTCATGTGACTTCTTCAATATTGTACTTGAACGGATTGTGCGGAACTCACAAGCCAACACCAGAGGCACAATCTATTACAAGTCTGTACAACTGCTTGCATACGCCGACGATATAGACATTATCGGAAGAACTCAGCGGGCTGTCACCGGTGCTTTTGCAAGCATTGAGGCGGAAGCAGCCAAAATGGGTTTAGCGATAAACGAGGGCAAAACCAAGTACATGCTGTCAACTAGAAGGGAAAACCAACACCGACGAATTGGACAAAACGTCACCGTGGGCAGCTATAACTTCGAGGTAGTAAGGGACTTTGTCTACCTTGGCTCTGCTATAAATTCTAAATTCTACAAAGAATAACTCTTGCCAATAGCTGTTTTTTTGGGCTTATCATGCAATTCAACAGTAAAGCCCTATCTCGAACAACTAAGGAGACTCTATATAAGACCTTGATCATCCCAGTCCTACTTTACGGCGCTGAAACATGGACTTTATTAAAAGAGGATGAAGATATCCTTGGTCGCTTCGAGAGAAAAATTCTTCGTAAGATTTTCGGTCCCGTTTGCGTTGACGGGTTTTGGAGGAGAAGATTCAATCACGAACTATACGAGCTGTACAGCGACATCGACCTAGTCAAAAAAACTGCGTATTGGACGTCTGAGATGGCTAGGACATGTAGAGCGAATGGACACCAACGCTCCGGCCCGCAGAGTCTTCGAATCTAACCCCGAGGGACGACGCAGTAGAGGGAATCATCGCCGTGGGTGGCGCGCACAAGTTCAAGGGGACCTCGACCAACTTGGAGTGCGCAACTGGAGGCAATTAGCTAAAGACCGAGCTAAACGGTGAGGCTTGTTGGTTGAGGCCCAGGTTCACCCCGAACTGTAGCGCCACCTAAGTAAGTAAGTAACCATGAAGATGAACACTCTAATTTAAAGAAAATATCTACAAGGGTTCCACAAGGAAGTGTCTTGGGCCAAACCTTTATCTCCTTTATACAAGAGACCTACCTTAGCACGAAGAAGCTAGCTTGGCTACTTTCGCCGATGACACTGCAATTGTGACAATTGGCGACAATGTTAACGCAGCAGCGAGCAAATTAAAAAAGACCATTAATTCTGTATGTGATTGGACATAAAAATCAAGAATAAGGTTTCATGAAACTATTGTAAATCTATCCATATTAACCTTACTAACAGAAGAATAAATACCGTAAGAGTTAATATGGATGGAAAAGAAGTTCCGCACGCAGATACTGCTAAATATTTGGGTATAACACTTGCCGGAAAGCTCAGACGGAAGAAGCATGTCAAAAAGAAAAAAGAGGAGCTAAATATTAGACTCAGACAAATGCATTGGCTGATGGGAAGGAATTCCCCGCTATCAATTGACAATAACCTGCTGTTATACCTAAGTACAACCTAGGTATAAGCAAGTTCTGAGACCGGTATGGACGTATGGGATACAGCTTTGAGGTTCTACCAAGAAGACAGATCTAAGAGTGATATAAATATTCCAAAACAAAGTACTAAGAAGCATCGTTAATGCACCTTAGAATATAAGAAATGACAACCTACACAGGGAACTACAATTAGAGAATGTTAGTGAAATAGTTAAAAAAAAAATATACTTTTAGGCACTACCAACAACTCTAAGACCATGTAAATCCTCAAATACATTACATGGTGGAAGAAAACAATAATACCATTAGGCGCCTTAAAAGTTTAAACCCGTAAGACTTAATTTCTTAACGAAAAACTATATATAAATTTAAAATATAAGAATACATATACAGGGTGTGCCAACTACAAGAGCCTTTTTAAAAATGCAATAAAATGAACAAAATGAAATTTTTTCCATGTATTATGGCTTTATTAGTAAGAGCAAATATTCCCATTAATTATAGAACACAACGTCGTTCAAGTGGCTGCCTCGGCTGGCCTCGCAGTAGCGTAATCTATCACTCCAATTTCCCAAGACCTTATTGATGGTTTCGGGCTGTAGCTCACGGATTGCTTGGAGTATATTGGCCTTAAGTGCTTGAATCGTTTCCGGATTGTTGGCATAACATCGATCCTTTACGGTTGCCTACAAAAAAAAGTCCAAAGCGGTCAAATCGCAACTCCGAGGCGGCCAATTGACATCGCCAAGACGGCTGATAACACGATTTGGGAATTTGGTGCGCAAAAGACCGATTGTGGTATGGACTGTGTGGCATGGCGCGCCATCCTTCATGAACCAGAGGTCGTCCAAATCCATGTCTTCAATTTCAGTAAAAAAAAAAGTCGTTAACATGGCTCTGTAACGCCCACCGCTGACCGAAACGTTGTTCCCAGCCTCATTTTCGAAGAAAAATGGTCCAATGATGCCACCACTCCACAATCCGCACCAAACTGTCACTCTTTGTGAATGCATTGGCTTCTCGTGCGGGTTTTCCGAGCCCCAGATGCGGCAATTTTGTTTCTTAACGTAGCCTCCGAGATGAAAATGTGCCTCGTCAGAAAAGATTATTTTTCGCCCAAAATCGTTGTCCAATTCAAGTTGCGAAGCGATAACGAAGCGGATGATCATGCGCTTTCAATTGCTGAATCAATTGGACCTTGTAAGCGAATAATCCCAGATCTTTGTGCAGAATTCTCCTCAGGCTAGTGCGTGAAATGTTGAGCTGTTGAGATCGATGACGAATTGATGTTCGTGAATTGAGTCTCACACTCTCGGCTACAGCAGCCACATTCTCATCGGTGCGCACCGTACGACAGCGGGGACCATGAGTGTTGTCAATTAGCATACCAGTCTCACGAACTTTTTGCATAAAATTGGGTACAGCAGACAGGGTGCTTCATTTCGGCCAAAACTTCTTTTCAAAAAACGCACTGTTTGGGCTACACAGCACTCACTTTGGAAATAAGTTTTCAATATTTCCCAATGTTGTTCAAGCGTAAAGCGACTCATTTCGTTCCGCGGAGGTATGATACTGACTTTCTGTCAAGATTTCGAGCGGGAAACAGCTGTCAGTGTCAAAATAACCTATAATTTAAAAAGAAATCACTAGATGGCCCACCCGTTGCATGTATAATCTGTAACCTAGAAATTAAATTTTAAGTACATTTCGGTACGAAACTATTTTCGAGGCCAGATAATGAGCTTCACCCGTCCAAAACGTTAATGTCATATTAAAGAAAAATTACTGGATGAGACTTCCTCTCAGTTGTAATAATAGGAGGTTCACCATCGCCGTCAAAGACCCATCTAAGCAGCTCAGGAGCTCACCAATCTGTTCAAGTTCTGCTTCAAAATGTGCTGCCCAATCTACTTCGTGAAGATCACTAAGTTGTATAAGATCCTCGCTTGCCAACTCGAATCTGGTTGCAGAATTTTTTTAAAACAGTTCGGTATATTTCCTCCCAAGAAATTTGCAAAATTGTAACAACGTTTTTCAATTTATTTATTTATTTATTTATTTTTTTGGAACTACACTGAAATTATTTTGTTGTTCTTGTGTTGCCACAATTTCAATTAACAATCCCTTCTTATAGTGAAGCTTCAGAAGATTGATCACGTTCTGATCCATTGGCTGGATGAGAGCGGTTACATTTGGGGGAAAAATATCACTGTAATGTTCCTATCAGCGCTGGTCAATTTGTCTTCATTGTTGTGGCAAGATGCATTGCCGAGCAGAAGAATAGTCCTTTTTGGTAGATTATTTTCTCGGAAAAAAAGTTGACCTAAAACACCCAAACAATTTTTAAAATACGTTTAAAAGCAAACAACCTCTTCTGCAAAATATTTATAGAACCAGTTCACAAAAATATCTCTTGTCACCCATGCATTTTTACTTGATTCGTATAAGACAGGTCAAGTGAACAACCGTGCAGGGACGGGTTAAGAATATCACTTCAGCGCCTCCAACAACTAGCGCTTGTCGTAAAAGGCGACTAAGGGGACAAATCAGATCTAGTCAATATAACACCCAAGTGAGCCTAGCGACACATATACTACCTTAAAAACCCTCCCACAAGTGTGCATGCGAGTCCGTGGGTTGACACGACTGGAGATCACCGGTGTCATAAAAGAAAGATCAAACAATACTAAAACAGGAGCATGCACGTGTCAAACAACAAACACCATCGCAATATGGTGCAAAAATTGTATTGCAAAACTGTATCATTATGATAATACTTGCAAAAAGGAAAGGCACTACCCCGCCAGGCACTACCACTGCTGTGCATGGTACTGATCCTGGACCGAGCAGAAATGTTCGGGTCAGAGCTATACGGATTCCGGGGGCTAGCAAAATAATGAAACAGTTTGGACGCAATTTGAGGGTCGCGAGTTGGAACGTTGGAAGCATGACCGGTTGAAGTTACGAGCTGGAAGAGATGATGAATAGAAGGCGGGTGGACATCTTGTGTGTCCAAGAGACGAAATGGAAAAACACCGGGAATCGGGCGCGTTTCTTGGACGTTAGGACAAAAGATTACAAGATGTTCTACTACGGAACGGAAAAGGCTAGGAACGGAATCGGTATCATCCTTGCGGCAGAGCTACTTGGAAACGTCTTGAGCATTTCGAAGTCCAGCGACCGTTTGATGTCTCTCAAACTAGTAATACAAGGAGAGGTGTGGAATATTGTCAGTGCATATGCTCCCCACGATGGGTACAATCAGAGAGATAAAGATGCATTTTGGCTAGATTTCCACAATCTCCTTAAGGACATCCCAAAGGAAGAATTTCTGTTTGTTGGAGGAGATTTGAATGGACATGTCGGGAAATCAAACGAAGACTATGAAGACTGCCATGGAGGACTAGGATATGGCACCAGGAACCTTCCGGGTGAAGACATCCTAAGCATGTGCAATTCACACGGTCTTATCGTGTTAAATACCATGTTCATCAAACAAAGCCGACACCTGATCACTTACAGCAGTGGTGGAGATGAAACTCAGATTGACTACCATTTGGTAGGCAGTTTCATGAAGCCCCGGGTAAAAGATTGCAAAGTGATCCTGGGAGAGGCAATCGCTCGGCAACACCGTCTCCTGCTAACAGAAATTTTTATGAAAACACCGAAGAAAAGCAAACAAACAAGGATCTCTGAGAAAATCAAGTGGTACAATCTGGACAAAGAAAAAGGCGAAGCTTTTGTTTTCGTAATGAAAAATTACCTCTCTCACACCGTCAACGGAGCTGAGGATGAAGAGTACAGAGCACAAAATATGTGGGATTCCCTACAGCGAACTTGCTTAAATAAGGCCAAATCACTGCTAGGAGCTTCAAAAGGCCACCATCAACACGCCAAAGAAACATGGTGGTGGAGTGATGAAGCTAAGATGCTGATAAATGAGAAGAAAGCGGCTTTCAAAGCTTGGTCAAAGTGCCCCTCTAATAATAATGACGAAAAAGCTCGCCTCGAAATGGAATACAGATGCTGCAAGAAAAAAGCGAAGAAGAAGTGCGCCCGGCTTCAAGCAGAGAGTACGGAGGGCCTGTATCGGGAGCTGGAGAAAATATTTTCCCTGGTTGGTGATGCAAACCAGGCTATCCAGGAGCTGCGAAGACACAATATGAACAAGAGCGCCACTATCTTCAAAATAGCCGCCCAAAGAAGGAACAATGCTCAGGAGATTCGTTCGCCAAAGTTCATTAGCAATGCTCATGGACAGCTTCTTGTGGATGACGACAAAATTCTGCAGAGGTGGCGACAGTATTGTGAAGAGCTTTTAAATGAACAGTTTCCCCGGCTATACTTTCCAAGAGCCACCCCTAACTGTGAAGAAATACCCGACATTACAGTCGAAGAAGTTAGTGAGGCGGTCAAATACTCCAAAAAACGAAAAGCGATTGGGCCAGACGAAATACCCTCTGAGTTCTGGAAAAAGATGGGAGATATCGGGTTCAGATGGCTCAGAATTCTCATCTCCAAATTCGTGAGAGGTGATCCAATGCCGAATGAATGGAGGGAAAGTTACCTTCTCCCTGTATATAAAGGGAAGGGTGATACGCGAAACTGTGATAACTACCGTTCGATCAAGCTGATGTCACACACCATGAAGATCGTTGAGCGGGTATTAGGTGGCCGACTGCGAAAAATAATACGGCTATCTGATGATCAGTGCGGGTTTGTCTCGGGTAAATCAACCACAGATGCAATCCAAAGTATAAGGATCATAATGGAAAAACATCGTGATTCCTTAAGGGATTTGCATATTGTATTGGTTGACTTTGAAAAGGCATTCGACAGACAACCACGAGATCTGATATGGGTGGCGCTAAGACATCGAGGGGTTCCAGAAACCTATGTACAGATGATTATGGACATGTACGAAGGAGCAAAGACAAAAGTAAGATGCCCCGCTGGAGTAACCGAAGAGTTCCCAATCAAAGTCGGGGTACACCAGGGAAGCGTTTTAAGTCCTTTGCTCTTTATTACAGTCCTTGATTATCTGCTTGAAGGTAAAGTGATGGACCCCAAGGTACATCAGTTATTCTTTGCTGACGATGGAGCCATCATAAGTGAGGATCCTACATCCCTGCAACGAGCACTTGATGTGTGGGTGGACGTTTTGGAGGGAAATGGGTATCGCATTAGTTCAAAAAAGACAGAGTACTTGTGCTGCCCGTTCTCTGATCCACTCAGGCCTATTCCAGACATTTATTTAAATGGAACAGTGCTTCCCAAGTGCGAAAAGTTCAAATATCTGGGATCTATGATCAATAGCAAAGCAACTTGTGATGACGACATCAATCATCGTGTAAGCGTAGGGTGGATGAAGTGGCGAGAAAATTCCGCTATCTTCTGTGACAGAAAAATGCCACCTAAGTTGAAAGGAAGGCTCCACACCGCAGTTGTACGTCCAGCGCTCACATACGGTTCACAATGTTGGACGATGTACAAAAAGTATGAGAGTAAATTAACGGCAGCTGAGATGAAGATGCTGCGCATGACAGCAGGAGTGACAAAGCTTGATCGAATAAGAAGTTCGAAGATCCGTGGAAGCTTTCACATCAAGGAAACCATCGTACAAAAAATAGAGCGTGACCGGCTCAGTTGGTATTGCCACGTTCAAAGAGAGATCATTTGAACCCTGTTAAAAAGGCAATATCAATGCACGTTCCAAAGACATCGCGATGTAGGAAAGGCAGGCCTATAAACGCCTGGATCAGACAAATGCGACGACATCGGCATTTCATTGGCCTCAGTAACCGAGTGATCCAAAATCGGCAGGCCTGCCGATATTTTCTGAGGTCAAATAGGCGAACCCCACAGGCAGATCAGTAGAAATGCGGTGAAGTGGGAGGGTTGTGATCCCTTGTTTTCGGATCATAGCCTCGCTGATAAAAGGAAGAAGAAGAAGACAGGTCAAGTGAATCCTGAAAATGCCCGGGGATTCTTCGACTTTCCGATAATGAGCGGTTTGAGTTTATATATCCCAGTCGTATTTGTACAAGCTAAAAAAATTACCCGTTCTTTGCTTGTTTTCCCCCCTGGTGCAAAATTTTCACTCGATATCACAACCGTTTTTCCAATACAGAGCTGTTTCATCAGCATTATAAATCTGATCTAGTGTGAGCGAATGCTCCCTAATTGTTCAACATGTTCCTGATTCGCAGACAATTTTTAGCTGCATACTTTCAAAACTCTCATCCCATGTCGCTCGCGAAACTTTTTAACCCATCCCATCGAAATTTGGTGCCTCCTTATATTGTTCATTGAAAAAATTAGGTTTGCTTCTCAATCAATCAGTTGAAACGGGTATGTTTTTTTTCACGCTGTTTCTTTAGCCATCCAAATAAAGAAGCTTCCATTTGGGGCATTTCGGAGGATCTGACAGTTTTCAGTTTTGTTTCATTTCTTAATTCAGCATTCCCGTAGAAATCCAAAAGTTGTTTGAGTTTATCTTAATTTCAGTTATCATGGATTTAGAGACATTATACTGATCCGCTAAATGCGAACCTGAGTAGCCTCTTTGTAATTTTATTTAAAATGTCAGACTTTTCTTTTATTATTGTTTTTGCATGCTAGGCGCCAAAGGTGCAACGTTTTCGAAGAAAAAATAAAAACAAGACAAGAAATTCTAAAATAACCTACACTTTTTAAATTTTTAATTCACATTCGTTTTAATGCAACGAAAACTGAAATCTCATTATGGTATCGGAAAATAAGAGAAAAAAACTGGATACTCGTACAGAAGGAAGCAGATACATCAATTAGGAATTTCTCACTGCTAAACCAAATACGGGTAATTTTTCTGGAGAAAAGAATAAAAGATACTACCTTATCATTCGAAAACAGTAGATTTATGAATACCTACTTCTTACTTAGATCTTATTTTTAAAAATAAACCTAAGTCCAAAAATTTTACTATTTGAATGCAACTGCACGAGGCAAGTGAAATAGAAAAACGAGATATTTTTGACGTAGTGGTTTGAAACTCGGGAGATATAGGTTTTAACGCATGCTTATTCCGGGAGTAGTGTTTGAACTAGTCGGGGGGATTTCGCTGTGGTTTTTGTATTTGGTTTTGAATTCTGGGTGCGGTGTCACTTTTCTTAGCCTTTAAGGGCGGCAATCTTTTACGGCCATAACAGGGTTATGTCGTGTAAATCACACCACAAGTAACTGGATGTGTGAGATGCTAAGAACTAGGACTGCTGAGATAGAGGTGGGTCAAAAAACCATCACAATAAGCACCACTAGAGGCTGTCCACAAGGAGGGGTATTATCACCATTGATGTGGAGCTTAGTAGCAGATGAACTACTGCACAAATTGACAGGTGCCGGCATTACGTGCCAGGGGTACGCCGACGATATAGTCATTGTCGCAAGAGGAAAATTTGAAGAAACGCTATGCGAAATCATTCAGAGGGGTCTACGAATCACACAGAAGTGGTGTAAAACGGTAGGACTCAGAGTGAACCCTACCAAAACCACTGTGATACCCTTCACCAAGAAAAGACAGTTAAAGCGTATGCAACCCATCCTGTTGGGAGGGATCAGAGTTGACCCACAGAAACAGGTCAAGTATCTAGGTCTAACACTAGACAGCAAACTCCTCTGGAGAGAACATGTAGAAACTGTGGTAACCAAAGCCACCAGAGCACTTATGGTGTGCAAAAACATTTCAGGAAAGACCTGGGGTTGTAGCCCAGCCACACTGAGATGGATGTATCTGATGATAGTAAGACCCATCATCACATACGGGGCAGCGGCATGGGTCAACAGATCTAGACTAACCACGACGAGGACATCCCTCAACAAAGTGCAAAGATTAGCCTGTATATGTATAACAGGAGCCATGCGAACCTGTCCCACAGCAGCTCTAGAAGTGATCGTAGGGATACCTCCACTACACATAGTGCTAGAGCGAATCGCCAAGGAGACCATTTTAAGAATCAGCAAAGAGGGCATCGGGAAAGGAACATGCATCGCAAATAAAGAGCGAGTAACCCTATCCAAATCGGTGCCGCTTCTGGACTGGCCCAGAGATGATATGGTCAAGAAATACAAAAGAGATTGGAGCAGCGAATCCGATAAATACCAACTCAAACAACACACAATTAAATGGTACACAGACGGATCGAAAACATCTACTGGCACTGGGGCAGGAGTGTACGGGCCCAGGACTAGATACTCAGAATCACTGGGAACATTCCCCAGCATATTTCAAGCAGAAGTTCACGCGATCGAAAGATGCGCGCAATTCAACTTAGACAGGAAATATCGCGGACAGGACATCGCGATACTATCAGACAGCCAAGCCGCTATTAAAGCACTGACCTCGCATGAGATCAGATCCAAACTGGTATGGGAGTGTCTCACCAGGATCAACAAACTGGGAGAAACAAACAAAGTAACTCTCTACTGGGTACCAGGACATGTAGGAGTAGAGGGGAACGAAGCAGCTGATGAGCTAGCTAGAAACGGATCAGAAACGCCATTCCTTGGACCAGAACCCTTCTGTGGGATAGGACCCCACAAAATAAGGGAAGACTTAAGGAAAGAAGAAGAGAACAAATGGGCCAAACATTGGGACGATATCCCCCAAATAAGACAGGCAAAGGAACTTCTGGGGAAATACAACCAGAAAAGAAGCAGAGCCTGCCTAAGAGTTAGTAAGAATCGGCTTCGCATCTTGGCGGGCATGTTAACAGGTCACTGCAGACTTAAGGAGCACCTTAGGAAACTGGGAATAGAGGGAGACACCGACACCAAAAATCTGCCATCTGATATGAACAAAGGCAGGATACTCGCAGAGAAAATGTTCCGCAGTTTCATTGCCCTTTTCGCAAGCGTCGCAGACTGTAGTGTCTCTTAAGCCTAGCACACTAAAATGATTAGCGAAAGCAAAATGGACCGCCAAGACACCCAATAAGTTGTCTGGAGTCTTTTCTGCTGAGAGACAGCAAGAACGCCGATGAATTCTTACAGATGTCCGGGAGCATTCGTTTAGTCAACCTACATCCTGAAGAGTTATACCACACACAATTGTGTTCGGGAGAAACCCAATCGTCAATGGAAGCACTAATCGAGGACACAGAGAGACCCAACGTAGGTTCTGGTCCTGAGAAAAATTGCTCTTGAGCCTTGCCTAGCACTGAGACGTAAGACTGTTCATTGTATTATACTTAAAGTCCTAGTTAGCACATAGCTAAATTTCTGCATACTCTTGGTGAAACGCAAAATTTGATTCAGGGAAGGAGATAGATTTCACCTCATTCCCGAAACATCGAGATCCAAGATGCGCAATCTTGTTCTTGCAAAGAAGAGCCACTGGCACTGAAGAAAGGTTCACCCGCACATTGTCAACCTGAAGTTATACGAAACACACACATTGTTCTACGCCTTACATTCTATAAGATCCTCCTATATATTCGATTTTAAATACACGAGTTATATGAAATTGCATGTACGAGTATAAAACAATTCGCAACTCAATTGCTAACCCAATTCTGTAAACAAAGCTCATAGTCTTACGTGACAACTTAGTGAACGTGTTATAGGGCTTGCAAGTAGTAATAAAACGTTCGCATTCCCTTCCGGCTGAAACAGAGAAATCCAAGGATACAGGAATAAGGACGACGCCGATGAGTGCAACCGGAATGCCAGAAGGAACAGCAAATTATTTTCCTTCTGCTGAAAAATGTGGGGAAATTTCATAATTTACCATTACCACCCCAACGACTGGGTGAAGGTATCATCATCCCGGTTCATGCTGCCTCAAAACTGTCTTGGGGAGAATTCTTCTCGACCCGTTTAATGTCATTGTTTTATTTTTTTTTTTTTTCATACGAAATGTTTCCTCACATAAGGGACATCCCAGAGATTGTGTACGAACATTGAGTTGGGGCCAAACGCCATGTGAAGGCTAAGCATGACAAGAAAGTAATCTCACTTCTATACGAATATAAGCGGAACAACGCTGGGAATGGAGCGGAGGAGGGCGTTTTGGTATTTTCAAAACATTACCAAGTTAAATTGGTACTGATGCGGAGAGGATTAGAAGAAAGAAGAAAGCTGGATGCTTGCTGCAGGCACAGTAAACGACGACCAAGTCAGTGTGCGGCAACAATTTGCAAATTAATGTATTTAAAAAAAGAAAAGCTAAGGACACGCAGCATACTCGTAGTATTAGCGAGAGGTTTCCATTTTGCATCCATAAATTGATGCTAATGCAAAATTTCATTAATAAATAAGCGGGAATGGGAGTCTTGAAGAAAATAATTATTACAGAGGATTGCTTTCTTGGTTTACCAAGGGTAGGAAGAGATTTGGGAATTGAGGAATGGATTGATGAGGTGGAGTACCCAAATCTAGACAGTAAAGAACCAGTTCATAAAAAATATACATAAGTGCAGCGAAGAAATTACGAAAAACTCTGTGATCTGGTACCACATCAACCCAGCCCAGAGGATGGCATATGGAGGAGGAGATTCATGATATGGATGTTTGTAGTTCAAACCGGCAACGCACTTCAAATGCAGAGGCTAAGTCATGTCGACAGAGTGCTCCAACTAAGAGAACATTTAAATCCCAACCCCCGGTTAATGACGACAAAGAAGACCGAACGTACGTCCTTAAGAGCAAGTACTGACAAAAAGCCTGGTCTGTCGAACTAAAGCAGCGACGATGGAAGGCTCGCTGTCTCAGCCTGGGAACTTTAAAGTCAACCTACTCAATACTCCTGAAGGAAATGAATTATAATTACATGAAAAATAGTTATAACAATCTTTTGTCGGTGGTGATAACTCGCTAAGTTGATTCTCAGCTCATCAGCGGTGAATGTAGTGAAGGTGTAGTGGTAATGTCATCGATTGCCACGCAAATGGGTCAAATCCTGAAGTCAGCAGGCATTTATTTATTTATTTCTCACGAAATATATAAAGAGTCAGTCAGTCAGTCATTATTTTCTGCCAGTCTAAATGTCTTTTTTTTTTTATTAAAATATCTAAGGAGTTTTTCTACCTCTTAACACTGACACTTGAGCCGTGTAGCACATTATCGACCACACTACGACCATAGACCTCATATTTTGTGCTTGGTGTTATGTTCCTGTTACACAGGAAGTTTAAGTTTGCTTGTAGATGTTTTTTTGTTTTTTTAATCCAGCCGAGGTGTTATAATCAACACCGACGAATTGGACAGAACGTCACAGTGGGCAGCTATAACTTCGAGGTAGTAAGGGGCTTTGTCGACCTTGGCTCTGCTACAAACTCTAAAAACGACATAAGCGAAGAAATTAAGGGAAGGAAAACTCTTGCCAATCACTGTTTTTTTGGGCTTATAAGGCAATTCAACAGTGAAGCCCTATCCCGAACAACTAAGGGGACTCTGTATAAGACTCTGATCATCTGATGATGAAGATATCCTTGGTTGCTTCGAGAGAAAAATTCTTCGTGTAAGATATTCGGTCCCGTTTGCGTTGACGAATTTTGGAGGAGAAGATCCAATAACGTAAAAACGACAAAGATCTTCGTGTCTGCACATGGAATGTTAGGTCCCTCTACAAACCACGTGCAGCCGAACAACTTGCGGAGGCCTTAAAGTGTCTCCAAGCAGACATTACCGCCATCCAAGAAGTGCGATGGGATGGGCCGGGCAAAAGGAGTATTAAAAACTGCGACTTCTACTACGGCGATTGCTACAGACAACAAGGACAGCGTCTATTCGGGTGCGGATTTGTCATTGGAGGTAGACTTAGGCAAGAAGTCTTGAGTTTCAGGCATGTGAACGAGCGCCTTATGACTATCCGTATCAAGGGTAAATTTGCCAACATTAGCCTAATATGCGTTCACGCCCCTCATGAGGTGAAGGACGACGCGTCAAAGGATGACTTCTACCACCTCTTGGACAAGACGTATGAGCAATGCCCTAGCCACGACGTTAAAATTATCCTAGGTGATTTTAACGCAAAGCTAGGAAGAGAGGACGTCTTTAGTAGCGTGGTCGAAAAACACAGCCTGCACGACATCACATTCGGCAACGGACTCAGGCTAATCGACTTTGCGGCGGTGCGAAACTTTGTTGTAGCTAGTACGCGGTTCCCACGTCTCGACATTCACAAAGGAACATGGCTCTCCTTTAATCGAAAAATCGTCAACCAAATCGAGCACATTGCGATCGACGCAAGGCACTCTTCCAGTATTCTGGGTGTCCGGACTTTCCGAGGAGCCAACGTGGACTCGGATCACTACCTAGTTGTAGCCAAGGTACGGATGCGGATATCCAGAATGGAGCGAAATCAACGAAATACTGTGAGGAAATTTGACGTCGGGCGGCTACAATGGCAAGAGACCGCCAGAGCCTTTGCCGATCGAGTTTCTCTTAATCTTAATCTAAGTCCTATGCAGCCAGCAGCAAATGTGGAAGACCAGTGGCAGCGTTGCCAACAAGCCATCAGAGATGCCGCCTCTGATGTACTGGGTTTCTCTCGGCCACCACAACGAAACCCCTGGTTTGATGAGGAATGCCGGCAAGCACATACAGCTAAACAAGAGGCGTACAAAGCGGCACTGCATAGCAGGACTAGAGCTGCTTACGAGCTCTACGTGCGCAGGAGAAAAGAGGAACATCGACTTCTCAGAAAGAAGAAACAGGAGCATAAGAAGCGCTCGATCGAGGAGATTGAGAGACTTTATTGCAGGAATGATGTGCGAAAATGTTATCAAAAAGTGAAAAGAACATGCCAGGGTTTCAAAGCCAGAACAGAAGCCTGCAGGGACGAAAATGGTAATATAGTAGTAGAACTACAGTCGGTGCTGAGGATATGAAAGGAACACTTCTGCAGACTGTTAAACGGCGATGATGACCAATATTCCGCTGTCAGGCAGAATGAGCCATTCAACAGTGATGATGGCAGTCAAGATTCCCGTCAACCCGATCAGAATGAAGTGAGGATAGCTATATCTAAACTCAAATCCAACAAAGCTGCTGAACCGACGGCCTTGCCGCTGAACTTTTCAAGGCAGTAGGAGATGAGTTGGTAAGGAGCATGCACCAGCTCATCTGTAAAATCTGGTCGGACGAAAGTATGCCCGATGAATGGAACCTCAGCATCGTTTGCCCAATCCTGAAGAAAGGAGACCCTCTGAACTGCGCCAATTACAGAGGTATAAGTCTCCTCAACATCGCGCATAAGATCCTGTCTGCCGTACTATGTAGACGCCTAAACCCGATCGTCAACAACTTGATAGGTCCTTATCAGTGCGGTTTCAGGCCGGGAAAGTCCACCATTGACCAAATATTCACACTACGGCAGATCTTGGAAAAAACCCATGAATATAAAATCGATACGCACCACCTCTTCATCGATTTTAAAGTTGCGTAGTCTTGGCATCCCTGCCAAGCTCGTCCGTTTGTGCAGAATGACGATGAGAACTCTCGCTGCTCCATCAAAGTCGGTAAGAACATCACCGAACCGTTCGATGTCAGGAAAGGTCTTAGACAAGGTGACGCGCTATCATGCGATCTCTTTAACATAGTGCTTGATAGAATTGTACGAAACTCACAAGCCAACACCGGAGGTACAATCTTTTTCAAGTCTGTACAACTACTCGCTTATGCCGATGACATTGACATAATCGGAAGAACTCAGCGGGCCGTCAATGGGGCATTTACGAGTATTGAGATCGAGGCAGCAAAGATGGGTCTAGCAGTCAATGAAAGCAAAACAAAATATATGCTGTCTACAAAAAAGGACACCCAACATCGGCGTCTTGGACAGAACGCCACAATAGACGGATAATTTTGAGGTAGTAAAGGATTTTGTCTACCTAGGCTTTATGGTGAACTCCGCAAATGACATCAGTAGGGAGATCACACGAAGAATTACTCTTGCCAATCGTTGTTTGTATGGCGCAGAGGCATGGGCTTTGACAAAACCGGATGAGGATGCCCTTGGTTATTTCGAGAGAAAAGTTCTTCGAGCGATCTTTGGTCCCGTCTGCATAGACGGTGAGTGGAGGAGAAGGTACAATGCCGAGCTATACGGCATGCAGAAGGACATCGACTTAGCCAGAAGAGTTCACATACAGCGACTAAGATGGCTGGGTCGTTTAGAGCGGATGGAGCCCAACCTTCCCGCTAAGAAAGTTTTCGAATCCACCCCGGACGGACGGCGCAGTAGAGGACGACCTCGCGGTAGGTGGCGCAAACAAGTGGAGGGGGACCTCAACCAACTTGGCGTGCGCAGCTGGAGGCAGCTGGCTCGTAATCGTGCTAGCTGGAGAGGTTTGTTGGTTGAGGCCCAGGTCCACCCCGGACCGTAGCGCCATCTAAGTAAGTAAGTAAGATGCTGCTCTTTCTATCTTTTTCAAAGATAGGGAATATTATCGACTGTTTGAAACTTTCTTGAATATGAAAATTCTATTATGCTCTTCTATGAGCAGTCCGACAAACTCTTCGTTGGCATACTTATAGAATTCCATCCTTGCTGTAATTCAGCCACAATTTAACTTCGTCTACTGTGATTCCGCAATGTAGTAATTCAATCCTGGTGTCTGGAACTGCATATTGGAAGTTCAAGGATCTCTGGGTATAAAAGGATTGAATAATTGAATATATTTTTAAAGCGTACTGTCGTAAATTTCATCCCAATTTTATGCTTCGAACCGTTTTTTCGTAAGAGGAGATTCCAAAGTTCAGCTGAATCTCGAAATTGTGAAATTTTATTTGTCATATTGTTCTGAAACTTTATCCGACCTAGATACAGATGTCGGTAGGTAGTTAAGCTCTGCACAGGCTGTTTAAAATCGTATCGGGGCTTACATTGTTGAAGGCTCCCTCTATATCGAGGAACGCCCCAAGCGTGTATTCCCTGTGACGGAAAATTACTTTTAAAATGTTTGGTTCCACTGTCTTTCCACCATTACGAATGTTTGCTCAATCCACCCACTGGTTTCTCATGCAAGTGTTGAATGGACACACTTTATAGCCGACTGGTGTTGGTCGCACCCCCAAAACAGTCAACGACCTTCTACGAAAAAACAACACCATCTGAGATGCGTATATACTTGAATCAATTATGGAAAGTCGGCTGTGCTGTGTGTGTCCTGCTGCTGCTGCTCTTCACCTTTTGACACTAATTTATGTGTGTCAACCCGATATGGTCTTACCCTATTGATTATGCTCAGTGTTTGCATGAACTTACTGGGATAGTTGCGTCACGCAGCAAATCGACTATAAATGTGGTGAAGACCCACTGGGAGACAGCAGACTCTTGGGCACACTTAAACCTATCTACCTTCCGAACGATTGCATGCGATAATGGAAGGGTTGTTGTTAAAGGGGTTCTCTGTTTAGCTGGTCATTTAATTGATAAACTATGTAGGTTATCGATATAGAGAGAGTACACTTTGTCTTAAAGGCAAATGAATTATTCCACGGATTTCGTTTTTAAGTCTTCAATTTCACAAAGGGGGCTGAATGTGTCAATAAAAGCTTCGAAATGACAAATTGAAAAATATCGACAACATAAATCAGTTTAAAATGAAAATCAAATGCATTAAGCGGCGACAACACATCGCAGGATCCACCACCGCATGAAATATCTCATTAAAAAATTATTCACTTGGAAATATTAAAAAAAAAAAAAAAAAAACAAGCAACGCAGACTACCACCACTCTATCACTCTCCATCGTTTGCACAATATTGAATCAATGGCAGCCGAACACCCTCTGCTGCGTCATATAGGAAAGAGGGTGTGAACTGTACTGTATTGTACTTAAAAAGGGCGTTAAAAGCGATGCCACCCCACGTCACAATATTACTTCATCATTCACATTTTCGAAGCTCGACAAACAGTATCTGGATGCCGAGGAGATTATTTTCGCACTTCTGGCAATGAATCGAATGAATTTGCATACTCGAAAGATGATTTATCGAGGGTGGTGGCGTTTTTTTCTTTCGTCATCCTAATATTGGGGAGAGAGAACCCCACATTTGCACCACCAACTGGTTAACATCAAATAATTAGGAATGTCTACAATACATTTAATTAAGCCATGAAATTTCAACCACCATTAGTGTTGACATAACCTACTTTATGGACATTTAATAAATTAAGTGTGAATTGGCTTGGGTCATTAAGCAATCGGACGTGATAATAAGTAGCTAAGAGGAAAGTGCTCGGACTGGAAATAGCCTTGCTCGTAGAGAAGTTGCAGATTGAGTGTGAAACCATAAATAACATTTATGGTCGAGAGTTTGATTTTTATTTGCTAGTTTGCTTTAGACTTGGTTGAGTGATTTGTATAAGATTTGTTTGATTTTTAGGAGCAAATATAAATTGGGACTGAGGAAACCTGGAGACTTCTTGGCAGATGCAGTAATTCTTCGCTTGGGAGTAACAGCTACCATTTTTTAATGATTTAAATAGCTGAATGGAAGTTTGACGTTTCTGATCCGGAATCTTCTTCTTCCTTTTATCAACGAGGCTATGATCCGAAAACAAGGGATCACAACCCGCCCACTTCACCGCATTTCTACTGATCCGCCTGTGGGGTTCGCCTATTTGACCTCAGAAAATATCGGCAGGCCTGCCGATTTTGGATCACTCGGTTACTGAGGCCAATGAAATGCCGATGTCGTCGCATTTGTCTGATCCAGGCGTTTATAGGCCTGCCTTTCCTTCTGATCCGGAATATATACATAATATGTCTTCTTAATTAGCACCGTTTTCTTATTCCCATAGTTGAACCTAGAAGGAGCTGGATACTTGCAGACTTTGTTATGTTTTGTGTAGCTCTTTGCATTTTGATACCTTAAATGGAAGAATAAAAAAATGAATAAATATTTGGCCTAACAGCTCTTTGAGTGCCAGGGCCTAGCTTCTCGCAACCACTCATGTTGTGTGCATTATATTTTTCACACGAATGAAAGGGGCCTACAGTTTAGTGCCGTATCCGAACGGCGATTTGAGAAGCTTTTTCGTGACAACAATACTCTCGGATGTTTGTCAGACGCTCGCGAGAGGTAGGAACGTGAAAAAAACAGTAGTTATGATAGAACTTTGACAGCCAACTTCGGGCATATTTGAAAATATTTTGCTGTCATTCTGCCGTCATTGTGTCCTGTCATAGTCACCATTCTACCATGGAGCACTACACGTTTTAAAAACGCATCGAAATCGTAAAAATTAAAAATTATCAAAATTCGACTTCTGTTCGCAGAACGTTCCTCACGTTACGTACGATTTACGGTCGTAATGGACCTGGACGTCCTTCCGAGCTTACCAATCAGCGAATTATGAAGAAATTCGAGAAAAGTGGTTCAGTGACTGATCGAGCAGTCCCAGTACGTCAACGAAATGCGCGGTCGACCAAAAATATTGCTGCGGTGGCACAAAGTGTGCGCGAGAACCAGATTGTCCCAGTTTCGCGTCGTTCTCAAGAGCTTCACCTTTTCTACCCTTCAACTTGGCGAATTTTGAAAAGACTTGGGCCTGTGTCGGGTGTTCGGGTGGCAAACGACTAACAAAGGCCTCGTAGGGGCAGCATCTCCCGATAGGTGCTGGTCCGCTAAGTAACGAGAAGGAGCCACCGCAGCCGAAAACCTAGCAGCTCTGTTAGTAAGCCCTACTCCCACCTCCTCGTGGTGTCATCTGGGAATTTCTTCGGAAATTGTTAACGGGAGAGGACGAATGGCGAGCTTCCTGCGCCAAAAAACAGGATAAGTGTCGGTTGGTCTGTGGCCCAGCGAGCCGCAACCGTAAAACAAACTATTGCTCCGAAACGGAAACAATCGCCTCGGATAAGGACGGATAATTTGTTGACGACCTTTGGCTATCGGACACGGACAACGATCGGATTCTGGAACGTTAAGACCCTCCTGGACTCACTCAAGGAAGGGTCTTATAACACCAGATTCCTCCAATTGGAGCGCGAATTCGCACGGTATAAAATCGACATCTTAGGGCTGAGCGAGATAAGATGGTACGATGCTGGGGAATACATCTCCCCAACAAAAAGCACTGTGATGCTCTACTCTGGTAAACCAGCTGGAAGTGCACGGAGTTCCGGAGTAGGACTCATGCTAACTCTAGCAGCACGTAGTAGCCTAATATCCTGGAAACCCCATAGTGACCGGATATTGTCGGCTAGGTTCCACAGTAGAGTTAGAAAAATTACCATCATACAGTGCTATGCTCCGACTCTAGACGCGACTGAGGATAAAAAGGATGATTTTTACAGCCACTTAGGCACCGCCTACAACCAAACGCCTAATGGGGACATCGTAATGGTGATGGGAGATCTCAATGCCAAGGTGGGTAGCGACAACACCATGCTTAAGCACGTGATGGGAGTTCACGGCGTGGGAGACCGTAATGGTTTGTGGACTTCTGCAATACCAACCGCCTAGTCATCGGAGGTACGCTGTTTAAGCATAACACCTGCCATAAGATCAGTTGGGTCTCTACTGATAGGCAACGAACATCCAACCAGATCGACCACATTGCGATCAGTCGCCGCATTAGAAATTGTCTCCTGGACGTCCGAAACAGACGTGGAGCTGACTTCGGACTTGAACGAGATCACCATCTTATGGTAGCTCATTTACGCATTCGTACTGCATCCATCAACAGCAACCGCTCAAACCTACTTAACATCACCAGGTTTAATATCGACAGGCTCAAGGTTCCCCAAGTGCGCCAACAGTTCAGGGACCATTTTGCCTTAGAAGCAGAGGCAATCAGCAGCATAGAGAACATGGATGACCACTGGAGTGCTGTGAAAAATGCTTTTGCGACTGGGGCACGCACTTATGTCGGTAAAAAGCAGAAACACCACCGCACATGGCTTTCTACAGACACCTGGAGACGGATCGATGAGCGTACAGCAATCAAGGCTCGGATTGCAGCGGCCTCAGCAGTAGAGAGAACCGAGCTTGAAGCCCAATACCGTGCGAAGAAGAAAGAAGTGCAGCGTAGTGTGAGACGTGACAAACGTCAGCACATCAACTCCCTGGCTTCAAGGGCTGAAGAAGCAGCGAGCAGGTACGACAGTAGGACTGTTTACAACATCACTTAGGAGCTTATTGGTGGTCGAAACTCCAAACAACATCCAGTGAAGAGTCTAGACGGTAACCTTTGATTTCGGATGAGGACCAGCTCACTAGATGGAGAGAACATTTTGCTACAGTGCTAAATCACTTAGACGACGGCGGTATGATCTTGAATTCGAATGAGTAGTTCGAAGCAACTAATTCCCGAATTCGCACCATACCTCCCAGTAAAACTGAAATAATAACAGCAATCAAGTCCCTCAAGAAGAACAAAGCGGTGGGTATTGATGGCATCCCTGCCGAGCTATTTCAAGCGGCGCCAAATACATCGGCAGATTTGCTGCATCCGCTAATACGGAGAGCTTGGGATAGTGAACAATTTCCACAGGAGTGAAAAGGGGGCTGATCATTAAGCTTCCAAAGAAGGGTAACTTGATGGAGTGCGGTAACTGGAGAGGTATATGTGTTCTTCCAGCTGTAGCCAAAATAATAGCTAGAATAATTCTAGAACGAATCAAAGATCATTTAGATTCAACTCTCGATGTCGAACAGGCAGGCTTTCGCGCTGGATTCTCCTGCATCGACCACATAAACACCTTACGGATCATAATCGAACAATGCGTTGAGTATAGGTCTCCGCTACATTTACTGTTTATCGACTTCGAGAAGGCTTTCGACAGCTTGAATCGAGATGCTATGTGGTTGGCCTTGCGCAGGAGAGGCATTCCAGAAAAGCTTATAGCTATTATCAAGGCTACATATGAGGGCGGCAAGTGTCACGTCGTGCACAATGGTAAGGTGTCGGAGGACTTTGAAGTCCAAAGTGGAGTACGTCAAGGGTGCATACTGTCCCCACTATTGTTCTTGGTGGTTATCAGCGATGTACTCCGTGCAGCATTGACGGAAGGTAACAATGAAATTCGATGGACTATGACAACTTATCTTAAACACCTCGACTACGCTGACGATGTTTGCCTACTTTCACATCGGATAATGGATCTTCATTTGATGGCCCAAAATCTAGAAGGTGAGGCAAACAAAGTGGGGCTAAAAATAAACACAGCCAAAACAAAAGCCCTGAGTACTTCCAATACCCGCGCTCAACTTAACATTGCCGGAAAGCAAGTCGAGAAAGTTGATAACTTTCTATATTTAGGAAGCGTCGTCTCGGCTAATCGCGGTGGCACCGAACTGGATGTGTGCAGCAGAATCGGGAAGGCAAAAGCTGCGTTCGGAATGCTGTCCAAAATCTGGAGAAGCAATGTTATTAGCTTAAGAACCAAGCTACGACTGTTCCGCTCCAACGTAGAATCAGTGCTGCTTTATGGGTGCAGTACCTGGAAGGTGGACACCATTAACACACGCAAGCTGCAAGTGTTCGTAAACAAATGCTTAAGAATCATCTTGAGGATTTTTTGACCGAACCGCATCTCCAACGAACAACTTTATCTGAGAACGGGCCAAGAACCTATAAGCATTACTATACGAAGAAGAAAGTGGCAATGGATTGGACACACCCTACGGCGCGAAGACAACTCCATTGCGTAATACGCTATGCAGTGGAATCCGCTCAACCAGGCAGGCAGAATAGCGGGACGCCCTACGCAAACGTGGCGCAGAACAGTTGAGGAGGAATCGAGCTCTTTAGGAATGAGTTGGAGGCAGCTCAAACGCGTTGCAGAACTCCGAACACGATGGCGCGCAGGTGTGGTTGATGCCCTATGCCCCCCGAGGGGTTAAAGGATATAAGTAAGTAAGTTGGGCATGTGTCCGTACAAAATTCAAATTGTTCAAGAACTGAAGCCTACTGACCATTCAATGCGTCGCGCGTTCGCTGATTGAGCTCTGGAGCAGTTGGAAACCGATCCCAATTTTAGCCAAAGAATCATCTTCAGCTACGTAGCGCGTTTTTGGCTGAATAGCTAAGGAAATAAACAAAATTGTTGATTTTAGAGCAATAAAAATCCAAGAGAGATTATGCCAACACCTTTGCATACCGAAAAATTCACTGTTTGGTGTGGATTATGGGCCAACGGCATAACCGGACCTAATTTTTTTTCCAAAAAATTAGCATGGGTGGATGCTGACTTTCAACAGGGACTGTTACCGGGCCATAATAACCGCGTTTATTTGGCCGAAAATTGATCGTTTGGGTATTAGCCACGTGTGGTTCCAACAGGATGGTGCGACGTTTCACATATCGAATGAAATACTGGAAATATTGAAGGCGAAGCTTCCGTGTCACGTAATCTCACGAAAAGCCGACGTCAATTGGCCACCAATATCGTACGATTTGACGCTCTTAGACTTTTTTCTTTGGTGTTACATTACGTTAAATCGCTGGTCTATGTCAATAAGCCAGCAACGATTGCCGACTTTCAAAGATGTATCGTGCTTAATTAATGACTCTTGAGCTACCCATACCCGACAAATGAGTTCCTAGAAAAAATCAACAGTAATATACGAGTACAACTTCATTTTCGATGTGTGTGAAGTACAGTTTCAGACGGAATATAGTTTTCCCAATATTTAAATAGGGAGCTCACAGTAACACAACAATTACAGAGGCATATCATTCCTGAACAAAGAACATCAAGAACAAGAACATTTAGACTCAACTCTCGATGTCGAACAGGCAGGCTTTCGCGCTGGATTCTCCTGCATCGACCACATAAACACCTTACGGATCATAATCGAACAATGCGTTGAGTATAGGTCTCCGCTACATTTACTGTTTATCGACTTCGAGAAGGCTTTCGACAGCTTGAATCGAGATGCTATGTGGTTGGCCTTGCGCAGGAGAGGCATTCCAGAAAAGCTTATAGCTATTATCAAGGCTACATATGAGGGCGGCAAGTGTCACGTCGTGCACAATGGTAAGGTGTCGGAGGACTTTGAAGTCCAAAGTGGAGTACGTCAAGGGTGCATACTGTCCCCACTATTGTTCTTGGTGGTTATCAGCGATGTACTCCGTGCAGCATTGACGGAAGGTAACAATGAAATTCGATGGACTATGACAACTTATCTTAAACACCTCGACTACGCTGACGATGTTTGCCTACTTTCACATCGGATAATGGATCTTCATTTGATGGCCCAAAATCTAGAAGGTGAGGCAAACAAAGTGGGGCTAAAAATAAACACAGCCAAAACAAAAGCCCTGAGTACTTCCAATACCCGCGCTCAACTTAACATTGCCGGAAAGCAAGTCGAGAAAGTTGATAACTTTCTATATTTAGGAAGCGTCGTCTCGGCTAATCGCGGTGGCACCGAACTGGATGTGTGCAGCAGAATCGGGAAGGCAAAAGCTGCGTTCGGAATGCTGTCCAAAATCTGGAGAAGCAATGTTATTAGCTTAAGAACCAAGCTACGACTGTTCCGCTCCAACGTAGAATCAGTGCTGCTTTATGGGTGCAGTACCTGGAAGGTGGACACCATTAACACACGCAAGCTGCAAGTGTTCGTAAACAAATGCTTAAGAATCATCTTGAGGATTTTTTGACCGAACCGCATCTCCAACGAACAACTTTATCTGAGAACGGGCCAAGAACCTATAAGCATTACTATACGAAGAAGAAAGTGGCAATGGATTGGACACACCCTACGGCGCGAAGACAACTCCATTGCGTAATACGCTATGCAGTGGAATCCGCTCAACCAGGCAGGCAGAATAGCGGGACGCCCTACGCAAACGTGGCGCAGAACAGTTGAGGAGGAATCGAGCTCTTTAGGAATGAGTTGGAGGCAGCTCAAACGCGTTGCAGAACTCCGAACACGATGGCGCGCAGGTGTGGTTGATGCCCTATGCCCCCCGAGGGGTTAAAGGATATAAGTAAGTAAGTTGGGCATGTGTCCGTACAAAATTCAAATTGTTCAAGAACTGAAGCCTACTGACCATTCAATGCGTCGCGCGTTCGCTGATTGAGCTCTGGAGCAGTTGGAAACCGATCCCAATTTTAGCCAAAGAATCATCTTCAGCTACGTAGCGCGTTTTTGGCTGAATAGCTAAGGAAATAAACAAAATTGTTGATTTTAGAGCAATAAAAATCCAAGAGAGATTATGCCAACACCTTTGCATACCGAAAAATTCACTGTTTGGTGTGGATTATGGGCCAACGGCATAACCGGACCTAATTTTTTTTCCAAAAAATTAGCATGGGTGGATGCTGACTTTCAACAGGGACTGTTACCGGGCCATAATAACCGCGTTTATTTGGCCGAAAATTGATCGTTTGGGTATTGGCCACGTGTGGTTCCAACAGGATGGTGCGACGTTTCACATATCGAATGAAATACTGGAAATATTGAAGGCGAAGCTTCCGTGTCACGTAATCTCACGAAAAGCCGACGTCAATTGGCCACCAATATCGTACGATTTGACGCTCTTAGACTTTTTTCTTTGGTGTTACATTACGTTAAATCGCTGGTCTATGTCAATAAGCCAGCAACGATTGCCGACTTTCAAAGATGTATCGTGCTTAATTAATGACTCTTGAGCTACCCATACCCGACAAATGAGTTCCTAGAAAAAATCAACAGTAATATACGAGTACAACTTCATTTTCGATGTGTGTGAAGTACAGTTTCAGACGGAATATAGTTTTCCCAATATTTAAATAGGGAGCTCACAGTAACACAACAATTACAGAGGCATATCATTCCTGAACAAAGAACATCAAGAACAAGAACATTTAGACTCAACTCTCGATGTCGAACAGGCAGGCTTTCGCGCTGGATTCTCCTGCATCGACCACATAAACACCTTACGGATCATAATCGAACAATGCGTTGAGTATAGGTCTCCGCTACATTTAATGTTTATCGACTTCGAGAAAGCTTTCGACAGATTGAATCGAGATGCTATCTGGTTGGCCTTGCGCAGGAGAGGCATTCCAGAAAAACTTATAGCTATTATCAAGGCTACATACGAGGGCGGTAAGTGTCACGTCGTGCACAATGGTAAGGTGTCGGACGATTTTGAAGTCCAAAGTGGAGTACGTCAAGGGTGCATACTGTCCCCACTATTGTTTTTGGTGGTTATCAGCGATGTACTCCGTGCAGCATTGACGGAAGGCAACTATGGAATTCGTTGGACTATGACATCTTACCTTAAACACCTAGATTACGCTGACGATGTTTGTCTACTTTCACATCGGATAATGGATCTTCATTTGATGGCCCAAAATCTAGAAGCTGAGGCAAACAAAGTGGGGCTAAAAGTAAACACAGCCAAAACAAAAGCCCTGAGCACTTCTTCTAACAACCGCGCTCAACTTAACATTGCCGGACAGGAAGTCGAGAAAGTTGATAACTTTCTTTATTTAGGAAGTGTGGTCTCGGCTAATCGCGGTGGCACCGAACTGGATGTGTGCAGCAGAATCGGGAAGGCTAAAGCTGCGTTCGGAATGCTATCTAAAATCTGGAGAAGCAATGTTATCAGCTTAAGAACCAAGCTGCGACTATTCATCTACTCAACGAGTTCCAAGCCGGGTTCAGGAAGAACTATTCCACGGTGGACAATATTTCTACACTGTCAAGCACTGTCTAGGTCTTATCTGGACAAGGGTAAAAAAACTGTGTTTGACTCCAGTGACAGAAAGGCACTCCTCTATAAATGAAGTAACCTTAGGGTGTCAACAAAATTTCTTACAATTCTTCAAAGGTTTTGCGATGAGAACAGGACTGCAGTATGGGATGGGAGGGAGGGTTGATTCACGAGCTCCATACTATTTTCGATATTCCTGGATGACCTGCAAACTTTTCTGCCAAGAGGAATTAAGCTTCTAATGTACGCTGATCATATTGTAATTTTACAACAACATCGCAGCCTCTGGAACCTTCAAGTGAACAAAATAAAAGTTTTCCGAAATGGATTTGGTCGCTACGCAAGTTGAGGACCTAAGAAGTTGAAAGAGTACAAGTATTTCGGAGTCATTACAACAACTCACTTACTTACTTAGGTGGCGCTACAGTTCGGGGTAATCCTGGGCCTCAACCAACAAGCCTCACCATTCAGCTCGGTCTTTAGATAATTGCCTCCAGTTGCGCACTCCAAGTTGGTCGAGGTCACTTTGAACTTGTGCGCGCCACCTATGGCGAGGAGGTCCTCTACTGCGTCGTCCCTCAAGGTTAGATTCGAAGACTCTCCGGGCCGAAGCGTTGGTGTCCATTCGCTCTACATGTCTTAGCCATCTCGGACGTCCAATACGCGGTTTTTGACTAGGTCGATATCGCTGTACAGCTCTATAGTTCGTTATTGAATCTATTTACTTACTTACTTAGATGGCGCTACAGTCCGGGGTGGATCTGGGCCTCAACCAACAGACCCCTCCAGCCAGCACGGTTACGAGCCAGATGCCTCCAGTTGCGCACGCCAAGTTGGTTGAGGTCCCCCTCCACTTGTTTGCGCCACCTACCGCGAGGTTGTCCTCTACTGCGTCGTCCATCCGGGGTGGATTCGAAGACTTTCTTGGCGGGAAAGTTGGGCTCCATCCGCTCTAAACGACCCAGCCATCTTAGTCGCTGTATGTGAACTCTTCTGGCTAAGTCGATGTCCTTGTACAGGCCGTATAGCTCAACATTGTACCTTCTCCTCCACTCACCGTCTATGCAGACGGGACCAAAGATCGCTCGAAGAACTTTTCTCTCGAAATAACCAAGGGCATCCTCATCCGCTTTTGTCAAAGCCCATGCCTCTGCGCCATACAAACAACGATTGGCAAGAGTAATTCTTCGTGTGATCTCCCTACTGATGTCATTTGCGGAGTTCACCATAAAGCCTAGGTAGACAAAATCCTTTACTACCTCAAAATGATATCTGTCTATTGTGGCGTTCTGTCCAAGACGCCGATGTTGGGTGTCCTTTTTTGTAGACAGCATATATTTTGTTTTGCTTTCATTGACTGCTAGACCCATCTTTGCTGCCTCGATCTCAATACTCGTAAATGCCCCATTGACGGCCCGCTGAGTTCTTCCGATTATGTCAATGTCATCGGCATAAGCGAGTAGTTGTACAGACTTGAAAAAGATTGTACCTCCGGTGTTGGCTTGTGAGTTTCGTACAATTCTATCAAGCACTATGTTAAAGAGATCGCATGATAGCGCGTCACCTTGTCTAAGACCTTTCCTGACATCGAACGGTTCGGTGATGTTCTTACCGACTTTGATGGAGCAGCGAGAGTTCTCATCGTCATTCTGCACAAACGGACGAGCTTGGCAGGGATGCCAAGACTACGCAACTTTAAAATCGATGAAGAGGTGGTGCGTATCGATTTTATATTCATGGGTTTTTTCCAAGATCTGCCGTAGTGTGAATATTTGGTCAATGGTGGACTTTCCCGGCCTGAAACCGCACTGATAAGGACCTATCAAGTTGTTGACGATCGGGTTTAGGCGTCTACATAGTACGGCAGACAGGATCTTATGCGCGATGTTGAGGAGACTTATACCTCTGTAATTGGCGCAGTTCAGAGGGTCTCCTTTCTTCAGGATTGGGCAAACGATGCTGAGGTTCCATTCATCGGGCATACTTTCGTCCGACCAGATTTTACAGATGAGCTGGTGCATGCTCCTTACCAACTCATCTCCTACTGCCTTGAAAAGTTCAGCGGCAAGGCCGTCGGTTCCAGCAGCTTTGTTGGATTTGAGTTTAGATATAGCTATCCTCACTTCATTCTGATCGGGTTGACGGGAATCTTGACTGTCATCGTCACTGTTGAATGGCTCATTCTGCCTGACAGCGGAATATTGGTCATCATCGCCGTTTAACAGTCTACAGAAGTGTTCCTTTCATATCCTCAGCACCGACTGCAGTTCTACTACTATATTACCATTTTCGTCCCTGCAGGCTTCTGTTCTGGCTTTGAAACCCTGGCATGTTCTTTTCACTTTTTGATAACATTTTCGCACATCATTCCTGCAATAAAGTCTCTCAATCTCCTCGATCGAGCGCTTCTTATGCTCCTGTTTCTTCTTTCTGAGAAGTCGATGTTCCTCTTTTCTCCTGCGCACGTAGAGCTCGTAAGCAGCTCTAGTCCTGCTATGCAGTGCCGCTTTGTACGCCTCTTGTTTAGCTGCATGTGCTTGCCGGCATTCCTCATCAAACCAGGGGTTTCGTTGTGGTGGCCGAGGGAAACCCAGTACATCAGAGGCGGCATCTCTGATGGCTTGTTGGCAACGCTGCCACTGGTCTTCCACATTTGCTGTTGGCGGCATAGGACTTAGATTAAGATTAAGAGAAACTCGATCGACAAAGGCTCTGGCGGTCTCTTGCGATTGTAGCTTTTCGACGTCAAATTTCCTCACAGTATTTCATTGATTTCGCTCCGTTCTAGATATCCGCATCCGTACCTTGGCTACAACTAGGTAGTGATTCGAGTCCACGTTGGCTCCTCGGAAAGTCCGGACACCCAGAATACTGGAAGAGTGCATTGCGTCCATCGCAATGTGATCGATTTGGTTGACGATTTTTCGATCAAAGGAGAGCCATGTTCCTTTGCGAATGTCGAGACGTGGGAACCGCGTACTAGCTACAACAAAGTTTCGCCCCGCTGCAAAGTCGATTAGCCTGAGTCCGTTGTCGGATGTGATGTCGTGGCCAAGCTTTTTTTTTTTTTTTTTTTTTTTTTTTAAACAGGTGTGTGGCCACGCCCAAATGGCGTGTAGGCACTGCGACCAAGGAGATCTATTGTGCCATAGGCCACTTTTAGGGCAGCAGTACTTCTACTCTCCTTATGAAAGGTATAATTACGGCTGCGGAGGAGTTCCTAAGATCTTTTGGAGATATGATCTCTTTGAGGAAAAAGCTTCTCCTAGTTCTACACAGAGCTACACACTCACATAGTATGTGTTCTGCGGTTTCGTCCTCTTCTAGGCAGAGGCGGCAGGTGATATTCTCCGAAATTCTCATTTTGTTGAGGTGGTAGAGAAGTTGGCAGTAACCGGTAAGGAAGCTCACAAGCCTTCTTATGTCATTTCTGCCGTATTTTAGGATATCAATTGCCTGTCTTTGGAAGGGTTGGACAGCTCTTTTAGCCTGCCTGAGACCTTGGGAGTTATTCCAGTGGGAGATGCACATGTTGCGTTCCCAGGTGTTTAGGGAAAGTTTGAAGGCGGAATCGGGTATTCCGCAGAAGGGTTCAGGTCCAGTGAACAACTCAGAGGAGCCCTTCCTAGCTAGTAGGTCTGCAGTTTCATTGCCGCCAACGCCTACATGACCCGGTACCCACCACAATTTTACTTTATTGTGTCGGCACAGATTTTGTAAGCTGTCGAAGCAGCTTAGAACTGATTTTGAGCTGATCACATGGGAGATCAGTGCTTTGAGCGCCGCTTGGCTATCGGTGAGTATATGGATAGAGGCACCTTTGATGCCTGAGTGCAGGTTAATGTTAGCACAAGTTTCAATGGCGTAAAGCTCGGCCTGGAAAACACTAGGACTCTTTCCGAGTGATTTCGAAATTTTATGGTTGGGTCCATACACACCGGCGACAACTCCTGAATCCATTTTTGATCCATCGGTGTACCACACTATACCTTTTGGATCAAGCGACGGTCCGCCATTATTCCATATATCACGGCTTGGGATCACAATCTCAAACCTTCTACCAAAGTAGAGTGATTTAGGCGTAAAGTCGGAGACCGTGCTGAGCATGTCTAGCTCGGGGAAGTCGGACAATAGCTCCATGAGATCCACGTGATCCTGTGTACTATTAGCATCTGATTTTCTGAGACTAACTGCACTGCGGATTGCCACTTTTTTTTATGAATATATGTAACGGAGTAAGTCCGATTATGGCTTCAATGGCTGTTGTGGGACAAGTGTGCATAGTACCTGTGATGCCGAGGCAAGCTAGTCTTTGGAGTTTTGTGAGTTTATTTATGGTTGTGACCTCTTTGGTTTTCGTCCACCAGACTACGGACGCGTATGTCAGAATGGGTCTTACAACAGTGGTATATAACCAGAAAATGACCTTTGGAGACAGGCCCCAGGTCTTGCCGTACATACGGCGACAGGCCCACAAGGCAGTAGTCGCCTTGGCAATTTTATTCTTAATATGGGAATTCCAGTTAAGCTTCTTATCCAGGACGATTCCTAGATATTTGACCTCATCGGAGAAATTGATTGTTGTGCCGTTTAGAGTCACTGAGCCAATATTCAGCGTTCTTCTTCTTGTAAACGGTACAACGACTGCCTTGCTGGGGTTAATCGATACGCCCTCCCCAGCACACCAGTCCGAGACTACAAGGAGTGCATTATGCATGAGTTGACACACATTGTCTTCATGTTTGCCTTTAATGATGATCACTAGATCATCTGCATAGCCTATGGTTGTGAAACCTGAACTATTAAGTGTGTTCAATAAGTCATCCACCACGAGTGACCATAAGAGAGGCGAGAGGACGCCGCCTTGAGGGCAGCCTTTGGCCGCGGAGACCGTCACAGAGACGTCTCCAGACGAAGATGTTATTATGCGGCTATCGAGCATGTTCCTAACCCATCTGGTAGTAGGTTCGTCTATTCTCCTGCGTCTCATAGCACTAGTGATGGATTCATAACCAGTGTTATCAAAAGCACCTTCTATGTCAAGGAATGCACAAAGGGCGATTTCTTTGGAGCGGTAGGCAGCTTTAATCTCTGTGACGAGATAGTGAAGGGCGCCTTCCGTAGATCGACCTTTCCTGTATGCAAATTGACTAGAGTGCAGAGGTATAGTCTTTTCAAGAATGCCTCTAATGTGTAAGTCTAGCAGTCTTTCCATGGTTTTCAAGAAAAACGATGTCAAGCTGATTGGACGGTAGGATTTGGGTAGCTCGCTGGGTTTGTTACCTAGCTTAGGGATAAACACCACATTTACCTCCCGCCAAGTTAGTGGAATGTATCCCAGGTTGAAGCTTGTTCTAAAAAGAGCTACCAAGGCAGGCAAGATGTAATCCAGACCTTTCTGTATGAGAGCTGGAAAAATACCATCACTGCCAGGTGCCTTAAAGGGTTTAAATGAACCGATTGCCTATTTAATTTTTTCTTGACTGAACAGATTTCCAGACAAGCTGTTAACTCTTCCGGAGGTGCCACATGTGGAGCCTTCAGGAGCAACAGGTACGTGGTCGCTTAGAATTGTTGAGCCAGGGAAGTGAACCTCGAGCAGAGTTTCCAGGGTTTCCCTTCGACTGACGGTGTAGGTGCCATCAGGTTTGATGAGCAATCCCACCCCATTGGAATGATCCTTTGAGAGAGCCTTTTGGAGACGGGCTGCTACTGGAAGGGACTCGATATTTTCGCAGTTCTTTCTCCATGCTGTTCTCTTGGATTTCCTCAACTCTATGTTGAATTTAGTCAAAGCGGACCTATATTCGTCCCAATTTTTATTGCGTTTTGCGGTGTTGAAAAGTTTTCTCACCCTTTTGCGGAGTATCTCTAGCTGGTCATTCCACCACGGTACGCTCCGTTTACCTGCATTGTCATTTTTCGGGACACAGCTACTCCTGAAGAAAGAGATTAGGAAGTCATTTAGTTGGCAGGCTGCCACATCAACATCACATTTAGATCTTAAAGATGTGAGCAGCATGTCATCCTTGACGGCGAGATTTTCGCGAAAAAGTGCCCAATTAGTTCGTTTCGGTACGTAATGCGTTTGATTATTTTGTTTAACCCCACCCGAGATGTTAAATCTGATATGCTGATGATCAGATAGTGAGGGTTCATTTGACACATGCCAATTTACAACAGAATTGGAAATAAAAGGGCTCGAGATAGTGAGATCAAGTACCTCTTCTCGAATAGAATTTATAAAGGTTGGCTTGTTACCTTCATTACATACAGCTAAGTTTCTACTAGTGATATAATCAAGAAGTAACTCACCCCTTTTGTTAATGTCGCTGCTACCCCATGCCACATGATGGGAGTTGGCATCGCATCCAATGATCAGGTGCCAGTTGCGACGGTGACATAGGTTCACCAAATCCTGCACAGCCAAGGGCGGAACAGGCTCCGAATCTCCAGAGAAGTAGGCGGAGGCGCACACGATCTCACGAACTCCTCCTAAAATTGGAATTTCGACCATGCAGGCCACCAAATCTCTGCTGATGAACTCTGGGATGGGAAGAAAATTAATTTTAGAACTGATTAAGCAAGCAGCCCTAGGCATTAACTCCCCATGGGGATATAACAACTTACATGTCCTACTATGAAGGCCCTTAATTTTGCCTCCAACCACCTAAGGCTCCTGAATGAAACCAAGGGTGATTTTATCCCGGATGAACCGTTGGCTAAAGATGTCCGAGGCACCTTTAGCATGATGCAGGTTGCCCTGCAGCACTTTGATGTCATCATTCATCATTAGTGCATTATTGTTTTTCGTGGGATGGTTCCTTATTACTGGCAGACGCATTAGTGCCTGTTTTCTTAATTTCACCATCCCAACGAGAGTGGCCAGCAAGCCTATCCCTCACAGCAGAGGCTGTCTTTTCTAAAAGAGTGGGCACAGGTGCCGCACCCGCCATCTGAGCAGCAGACGGTGTCACCGTCGAGACGCTAGCATCGCAAGTCACCGAACCCTGCAATGTGGCCGCACTAGACTCAAGTGTACTACGTGCAACCTCATTGGAGATTTTCGAGGTGGAAGGTGTAGACACAGGTGTACTACGCTCCACAGTGTCCAGCGATGCTGCGCCCCTAGGACGGGTGGCATCATCCGTAACTGCTCCTACGGTAGTTTGTGCGGGTTTCTGCTCACCTAGTACCTTGTCTGAGCTCTTCAGGATCAGCCTAACTCTGCCAAAACAATATGCCACATTGCCTTTTAGCAGCTTCAGGCGATCCATCGAGCAGTCCGTGACACCAAGTACCAGATGAACAAGATCACGCTCTACGGTCCTTTGAACCACCCTCCAGTTCCTAGCGAACAGATCAGTATTCTGAGCATCCAAAAGCGTCAGAATCTTACTAGTGGCAAAGCCGGTACTTTGTGGAAAGAACCCACGGATGCTATGTGGTTTAGGAAATGAATCCTCATCCACAAGCATCATGTTCAAACCACATTTCCCTCTGATTTTATCAAAGTTGACCCTCATCCACTCTGCAGTGGAGGGGTCTGAGCAAATAATGAGGAGCCAGCCTGATTTGTGAAACAAACCATGAAATTGTGGCTTAGCGACCTCGTCTACCAGCTCAATAATGGTGTCCATGATGCTATTTTGGACGCCGGCCATTTGCTCGGCACTAAAGGGACTGCGCGCCAGATCAGCGGGAACCACACCCAATTTGACAGTACCTACTTTGTCCCTGTACGAGGTCTTGTCGAGTGTGGCAGTCTCGGTCCTGCCTTTTTTCTTCTGCGGAGCAGAAGGGGTAGACTCCTCGGATCGCATTCGCTTCACCTCGGTACCCTTTTCAGGCTGAGAGGATTTGGCTATCTCCAGAGCACGTTCTCTGGAAGCGCCGTCTTTTAAGGCGCGATTGAAACGCCTCCTTTCAGCCGAAGTTAGTCGAACGAATCCTCTGGTGATTAGGGACAATTTCTCAACACCAGCTTCAACGGCAGTGCATCCGGAACGAACCGAGTGTTCGTCCGAGAGCATGCTGGAGGACTCTCCGCAGAGAGTGTCAGAGTCCGAGTCAGGAAGGGAGGACAGGTCCGCCTCATCCCGTCTCTTATCAGCGACAATGATGAGGGGGTCGGCTCTAGTAGCAGCGACCTCCTCAGGATTTAGGGAAAGCACGGTTGCTGACCCAGAAGTTGATGCAGTAGAGGGTGCATCACCCTGTGAATTTTTTATAAGATCTGAAATTTTGGACCCACGAGTAATCGGGAAAGGAAACATCGCCCACAGCAGAGCCCGGTATACCATGGGAGGGCATAAAATAAAACAGGAGGTCGCCTGGGTATCCTGAGTTCGCATACTAACGACTAAGCACCCTCTTAGCCACGCATCCCTCGGCGTATGCTGTTCCACCTTGGATTAGAGATTTTTTCTAGAGGTTGTCTCCTCACGTTGCACACTTTGGCCGAATACCACAGTTATGAATTCGAGCCGAATGGTCCAAAGAGGCCCAAGAGAACACATAGTCCGGTTGAGCGTCCTGGGACCAGTAGGCATTCCGGCCACGCTACTAAAGACGTTCTCTCTTCCTAGCCACGGCGTTAAAATCACCTAGGATAATTTTAACGTCGTGGCTAGGGCATTGCTCATACGTCTTGTCCAAGAGCTGGTAGAAGTCGTCCTTTGTCGCGTCGTCCTTCTCCTCATGAGGGGCGTGAACGCATATTAGGCTAATGTTGGCAAATTTAGCCTTGATACGGATAGTCATAAGGCGCTCGTTCACATGCCTGAAACTCAAGACTTCTTGCCTAAGTCTGCCTTCAATAACAAATCCGCACCCAAATAGACGCTGTCCTTTTTGTCTGTAGCAGTCCCCGTAGTAGATGTCGCAGTTTTTCATCTTCCTTTTGCCCGGCCCATCCCATCGCACTTCTTGGATGGCGGTAATGTCTGCTTTGAGACACTCTAGGGCCTCCGCAAGTTGTTCGACTGCACGTGGTTTGTAGAGGGACCTAACATTCCATGTGCAGACACGAAGATCGGATCGGATTCATCCGTATCCGAGGCTGTTGGTTGCTTCGTAACCGAAGGTTTTTTACGTGGTAGGGAAGTTAACCCGACGGCACAACCCGCAACCTGGAGGACCAGATCCTTTTTTAGCAACCCCTAGAACGAGGGGCCGGATACACCGATGTCAGTAACCCACTTCGGGGATATGAGCGCTGCCATTGGCCCATTAAGGGTTCATCCGCCACCATCTCTTTTCCAATACCCTGACGTAGTATTGAAAATCCTTACAGACCTCAGCTTCAAATATGTCGAAGTAGCTCCGGTAAGGCTTCCGCTGGCCTGTAGACGTCACCGTTGATTCCATCGGGAGAATTCATCCACCGCACGTCCTCCTTCTGAGGACCTCTTGTTAGACTTCTGAGACGCATATTTCAGCCGATCAGGTCAACAAGAGATGCCTCGTCCGGTTAAACATATGCGCGCTGAAGTTCACCCAGATGTGCTTACGCAGGTCCGAGTGTTCAGCTACCCATATATTGTCAGACTCAGCATACGCTCATCGTTAGTTCACTATCAGATAGCTATCCAGCGGGCACCACGGGGAGGTGATGATGCGATTTTGCCCACCAATAATAATAATCAGGAAAGAGCAGCATATCCTTATTATGGCAAACGAGGCCAAATACCTGGGAATGACACTCGACGCAAGACTGAAATGGAATTCGCACGTGAAAATGAAACGTAAAGAACTCGAAATCAAATATAGCGAAATGTACTGGTTACTCGGAAAACATTCCCAGCTCAGTACTGAGAACAAACTGCTTTTATACAAGCAAGTGCTAAAGCCGGTGTGGACCTACGGTATACAACTTTGGGGTTGTACCAAGAAAACAAATGCCAATATTTTACAAACTTTTCAAAATAAAGTGCTAAGAGAGATTGTCCAAGCACCGTGGTATATTAGAAACGACGATATCCACAGGGATCTCGGAATTCCGACAATCGAAGCTGAAACTAGAAGCTTCGCGAGAAAGCATAGAAACCGACTAATCGGACATGTTAACAAAACAGTCCTACAAATATTGGATGAGAGCAATTTATTGCGCCGACTACAAAGGACGAAACCCTTCGACTTGGCGAGATAATGATAAACCGCGTTTAGATTGCGGAACATGCAGGATCTTTCAGTGGAAAGTAACCTGCCAAACGTTTTTATTTCGTGAAAGAAAAATTGCTTGATAAGTTATTACTTAGTTGCGATATCTAACAAATTTATATCGAAGGGTGGTGTTTTTTTAGTCAGTAAGAATCTGACACTACTATGAGCACGCGCTTGCTATTCTCATAGTGTCTATGGAAGATTTTTCACCAACCCTCGGAAAAAAAAAAAAAAATATTATTTATATGGGGTTATTTTGCACTGCGACCTAGCGGTCTATTGTACCCCTATAAACCTTGAAAAGGTTTATTCCCTCGTTAGAGTTTCCCCCGCAATACAATTGCGTTTGAAGCTCATACACTCTTACTTTGCCTTGGCGAGAATAGTTCACCTTAGAGCTCTCTCCAAAAAAGACTCTCTTAGGAATCTGAGAATGAGAAGTGGGTCCATGGTTGGCATATCCTTATGTGATATTTGGTACTTGCCCAAGTATTTCAATCTTATGTGGGTCAGTACCCCACAAGGTTCCAGAATGTGCTCCGGAGTCTCGCTTGACTCATAGCAGAATCTACAAAGGCCGTCATTTGTTAGACCTATTATAGTTTCCATATGTACTCCCTGAGTTTGCCTATGTACTTAATTATGTCCAGTATCCCCTTGTGGGTCCTAGGGCCTCTACTATGCCTACGCGCCGCCGTGTACAGTTTCTGGCAATGTGTCTGAGTTCTTCCCAACTTTTACCCAACCGCCGTGCCTCCTTCTCGACTGTTCTGCGCCATGTTCTCCTCGGACCGCCAGGTTTTCTGACATCCTGAGTTAAAGCGTTCCATTGCATAGCATGGTTCGCTATGGAACAGTCACCCTTTCGGAACGTGTGACCAATCCACTGCCACTTCCGCCGTTGGATGATTGTTCCTATTGCTTCCTGACCTGTTCTTTCGTAAAGGTGTTCATTAGAGATACGATTGGGGCAGAAAATCCTTAAGATATTGCGTAGGCAGTTATTAACGAACGTTTGCAGCTTTCTGGTGATAGTAGTGGTCACTCTCCACGTGCTTCATCCATATAACAGCACGGATTCAACGTTGGAGCAGAACAGTCTTATCCTGATGTTCAAACTGATTACATTGCTTCGCCATATTTTGGACAACATTCCGAGCGCGGACTTTGCTTTGGCGATCCTGTTGGCTATATCCAGTTCGGTTCCACCATCGGTCGAGACAATACTCCCAAGATACTATAAATCCTCTACTCTCTCTACCGGTTGTCCAGCAATGCATATTTGAGCCGATGAGTTTGTTCCAAGACTGATAATTTTAGTTTTTGCCGTATTAATTTTCAGCCCGACGACACCTGCCTCCCTCTCCACATCTGCTGTCATTTGGTGGAGGTCCATAATTCTGTGAGAGAGTAAGCATACATCGTCAGCGTATTAAAGATGTTTCAGTTGAGATGTAAGAGTCCATCGAATTCCTCCGTTTACCGTCGACAAAGCTGCATGAAGCACATCACTAATCACCAATAGGAATAATATTGGTGAAAAGATACAGCCTTGTCTTACCCTTCTTTGGATTACAAATTCCTCAGACAACCTTCCTCTTTGCAGAACGTAACATTTGAAGCCTTCATATGTAGCTTTGATAATACCAATTAGTTTATCGGGAATACCTCTCCTGCGTAAGGCACGCCAAATAAACTCCCTGCTCACACTATCGAACGCCTTCTCAAAATCGATGAACAGCAGGTGGAGTGGCGATCGATATTCAACGCACTGTTCGATCATAATCCGCAGGTTGTTGATGTGGTCGACACAGGAGGATCCAGAGCGGAAAGCTGCTTGTTCGGCATCGAGTGTGTCTTCGAGATGTTGTTTGATTCGCTCCAGGATGATTTTAGATATTATCTTAGCTACAGCAGGCAGCACGCAGATACTCCTCCAGTTTCCGCACTCCATTAAATTTCCTTTCTTAGGATGCTTGACGATCATTCCATTTTTTCACTCGTTAGGAAAGCTCTCAGCTTCCCAAGCTCTCTCTATAAGTGGAAGCAGAAGCTCAACCGATGTTGTTGGCTCTGTTCGTAAGAGCTCTGCTGGAATACCGTCAAGTCCTACCGCCTTGTTGGTTTTGAGTGCTTTGATCGCGTTAGTGATCTCATCATTACTGGGAGTCGTGGTGCGTATTCGGGAACTTCTCACCTCCAGTATCTCAGTCTGATTTGGGAGCATATCGCTAGCAAAATGCTCTTTCCATCTCTTGAGCTGGTCCTCATCGGAAATGAGCAAGGAGCCGTCTAGGCTTTTCACTGGGTGTTGGCTGGAGCTGCAACCACCTGTCAGCTCTTTCGTGATTCTATAGACGGTCCTGCTGTCGCACCTCCGTGCAGCTTCTTCTGCTTCTGTAGCCAGCGCGTTGATGTAGTTGCGTTTGTTACGCACGCTACGCTGAATTTCTCTCATCTTCATGCGATATAGGAACTCTAGCTCGCTTCTCCCTGCTGCTGGGGTAGCTGCAACGCGAGCTTTCAGCTCTTTTCGTTCGTCAATCCGTCTCCAGGTATCCTCGGAAAGCCACGCCCTATGTCTTCCCTGCGATCGACCGACAATTCTTTCAGCACCAGATGTAAAAACATTTTTCACAGCACACCAATGTTCATGGATGGTTGCGGGCAATGAGCTGCTGATTGCTTCCACACCTTGCAAAGGTGCTCCGTTAATTGTTGGCGCACTGAGGGATCACTAAGTCTATCGATGTTGAACCTCGGCATTCTTGTGTTGTAGTGGGATCTTCGAACTGCAGCAGTGCGTAGTTGGAGAGTAGCTATCTCGCACTATCGCCACATCTTCCCCTCGCCTGTTTCGGACGTCCAGGAGACTACTTCTAAAGCGGCGGCAAAATGGTCAATATGATTGGAGGTTGCTTGCCCGTCGTTGGAAACCCAGCTGACTTTGTGGCAGGTCTTGTGCTCAAACATGGTGCCACCTATCACAAGGCGGTTGGCATTGCAGAAATCCACAAACCTTTCGCCGCTGTCATTGCGGTTGCCTAGTCCATGCTTCCCTTCGTTGTCGTTGCCTTCCGTTGGCATTCAAATCCCTCATCACTATGACAATGTCTCCATTTGGTGTTGTTTTGAAGACGGCACTTAAGAGATTGTAGAAGCTCTCCTTTTCGTCCTCAGATGAACTATTCGTTGGGACGTAGCACTGTATGATGGTAACGCGTCGTACTCTAGTCCGGAATCTGGCCATCATAATCCTATCACCATGAGGTTGCCAGGAAATTAGGCCCTTTCGTGGTGTTGTTGTTAACAGTAGTCCGACTTCATATTCCCGCGGACTTCCGGATGGTCTTTCAGAATAGAGTAGTACAGTGTTACGTGTTGGGGACTGGTACTCGCCCGCTTCTAACCATCTTATTTCACTTACCCCCAAAATGTCCAGTTTAAGGACCTTCGCTTCCCGAGTCGAGGAGCGTCTTTACATTCCAGAAATCTATCTTTGTCCGGGTATAATAGCCAAAAGTCGTCAACATGTGGTCATTCCTTATCCGAGGCATAGTGTCGGTTTCTGTAGCGAGCTGGTTTCAGTAACGCAGGTTGCTGGCCCACGTTACCTAGTCTAGAATCGAGACCCTAGACAACCCGCACTTGCAATTTTAGCCTACACGTATAAGGGTTTATACGCATAGTTACCCGGGGACCACCACTAGGAGGTAAAGGAAGCACTTCATCACGAACTTGATTGTTGCGCTACTGGCCCAAGCCAAGTTTTGAGCAGTCAGTAATTTCCCGATCAATCGCAATGCTTCGCCCTTGGCCCAAACACACCTGCCCCTGTTCCTTCCTCAGTTCTCGAACCGTCTGTATACCACTTTATTGTGTGACTCCTCAGTCCGTATGTTGTAGATTCGTTGCTCCACTCTTTGCTATTACTTTACTTTGTACAGAAGTTTCACCCAAAGTTAGATTTTCTGATACTATCGTCCCTAGAGACTGCCAGAAGGAAGAGTTTCTTGAGAAGTGTACCGTATTCCCTTGAACCAACCCATTTCTCCCTTCTAATGCCTTCTTTTGCCATCCTTAGGATCGTCCGCTTTGCCTTTTCTTTCACTACGAGATGAAGCGGTGTTAGCTCTAGGAGCACTTCCATGGCTGCAGGTGGACCAGTTGGCATGGCCCCAGTGATGCAGAGGCACGCAAGTCTTTGCGCTTTAGTGAGTGACTAGACTAGTTCACTTTGTCCATGCTATCGCCCCATAAGTGATCATTGGCTTCACAAAGGTAATATACACCCATCTTAGAATGTTTGGACTAAATTCCCAAGACTTACCCGCTAGGCTCCTACATATCATTAGAACACCAGTAGCCTTTTTTGGATATCTCCTCTGTGTGATTTTCCACGTGAGTTTAATATCTAGGTGTAGTCCCAGGTACTTCACTTCTTTTACCGGTGTCAGTATCATGCCCGACAGTCGAATTGGCTTTAGGTCAAGTTTTCTTTTTCTCGTGAACAGTACTATTGTGGTTTTAGCCGGGTTTGTATTGAGCCCAGCCGTGTTGGATCATTCTTGAGTTACTATTATTATACTTGTATAATATCAAATAGGGTTTCTTCAAATTACCCGCTGGCAATCAGTACGATGTCATCAGCATAAACTTGACAATTAATTCCAGGGTTTGTTAACTTTTCAAGTAGTTCATCCACCACAAGACTCCACATTAGAGGAGATAACACTCCTCCTTGTGGGCACCCTATTATTGTGTTGACCATGATAATTCTACTTGATATTTGAGTTTCTGCTGATCTTATTCTCAGCAACTCGTAAATCCACTTAGAAACTGTTTTGGTGACTCCTTTTCTGTCCAGGGCTCGTTTAATAGCTTCGTGCGATGTGTTATCAAATGCCCTTCCATATCTAGTAAGGCGCAGAGTACTTACTATTTCTTTTGTTTCAAGAGCTGGATGGTTTCCGTCAGCTGATAAAGATCCGTCTCAGTCGATCTGCCCGCTCTGTATGCGTGCTGACGGTAATGAAGTGGGGATGTATTGAGTACATCCTCTCTTAGGTGATTAAGCGCACAGCTTTCTCCATTGTTTTGAGAAGTAACGATGTTAGACTGATTGGTCTGTAATACTTCGCCTGTGTTGGGTCTTTCTTTCCAGTTTTTGGTATAAACACAACTTTCGCCCATCTCCACTGGTTTGGAATATATCCCAATGCAAGACTACTTTTGTTATTCTAACTATGTGTGGTAGTACTTTCTCTTTCCGCCTTTGCAATAGGACTGGTATAATACCATCCACACATGCTGACTTGAAAGGCTGGAAGTAGCTGATTGTCCACTCGATTGTCCCAATCTTTTTTCCGAGGTCTGGCCATGTTGGTCATGCTCCCTTTACAAGTGTTCAGCAAACTTTCCGGATTCCCAATATTGCTCTTTGTTCCTCATCTTCAGTGAAACTGCCATCTGGTTGTTTAAATGATGTTGGCATTCCCCCCAATTTTGCTAAGGCTTTATGTTGTGTAGCTGCAGCAGGAGTGTTGGTTATTGTTTCGCAGAATTTCTTGAAGCTTTCGTTTTTCGCCCTTCTCAGCTTTTTGTTGCAGTTTGTAAGTGCCACCAGCCTTGCACTGTTAAACAACTTGCGTGTATCAGAACGTAGTTTTGTCAGATTACTGCCTTACCATGGCTTGTCTTTCCCACCCTTTCTGTTGCTTATGGGACAGCTAGATTCGAACGCGTGGTACTAATGCCCTCTACCGCGTTTTCTTACTCTAGATAGTGTGCTGGATCCCTATTATAATCGATATGCTCCAGATTACTGTCCAGGGTTTCTTTGAAGACATCCCAATTTGTTTTTCTTAGGGTTTATGACTAGATTTCTTATGAAACATATGCTATCATCTATCATCATCTCCTGATAGGTATTAGTCCGCTAAACAACGAGAAAGAGCCACTACAGCCGAACAACTTGCAGCTCTGTTAATATGTCCTACTTCCACCTCCTCGTGGAGCAATCTGAGAATTTGTCTGGAAATTTTGAACGGAAGTGGACGAATGGCGAGCCTCTTGCGCCGCAAACAAAATAAGTGTCGGTTGGTCTGTGACCTAGTGGGCCACAACCGAAAAAAAACCCAATTGCTCCGTGACGGAACAAAAAAAATAAATGTTTTTCACCCTTTTCATTTTGGTCTACGGTCGTCTGTTTATTGGACCTGCGTTACAAAGAATCGCCCAAAAACTTTTGGTACGCGGTGCTCTGTGTAATTTGCGAATAACTCCTCCCAACTATTCCGAACTTGCATCGCATTTCGGCAAAGAGACCATGTAATTTCTTCAATCTTGTACTGCAACAGAGCGGGTGTTAACAGAGAAGGTAGTATCTTCCATAAGTCCGCCCAGTTGCTGAGGTATGCAGATGATATTCACATCATCGGGAGATCTCAGCGTGCTGTCATAAAGGCTCTTATGGCAATTAAAGATCCAGGGAGACGAGTTCGTCAGTGTTTAACCGATTCCGCACTTGAATTGGTCGATTTTTTTCGCCTGCTTCGATCAGTTGGAGCGAGGTAGCCCTTCAAGGCCCGTCTGATCGTTGTTACTAACTCACTAAAATTGCCGAGTTTGGGATCCGCCTTAACTTTGCAGAGTATTTCTGCGAAAGAGCGATTTCACTTCGCTGCCATTAAAATTGGCATCTGGTCGGACTTTCTCCTTAATGAGCCTACTTTGTTCAGTTTGCTGGGAGTCTACTTTCTTGTTGCGAACAACTTGCGTCCTTCCGCACTTCTCTGTGACGCTACTATTGGTCAGCTGGTGATCCCAGCATCTTTGAACTCCTCTGAAATGGGTTCTCACCGTTTTCATCTAGCATTCCGTCGGTGTTTTCGTTTGTATTCATCTCTATTGTTCCCTATTCAAAGCTGCTATCAAAGTTCGGAGGTGTAGATTCCAATGAATCCCATGGTTATCTATGGTTGGCACACGTCCTTATGAGGTCTTGCGTCAGAGCCAGATCGATGTTAAAAAGGGATGTTACATCTCTACCCATACTACCTGAATGGTGGCGAAACATTGAAAGTAGTTTGAGGCCTGCCAAGGTTTCTACGAGACGCTTGCAGCATTAGCTTGAAAGTCATTTTCCCAAGGTTTCACCCTTGCTCAGCCTTAACGCCTATGGCGATGTGAGAATACTTTATCGACAAAGACCGAAAGGCAAACATTTTTTCCGGTCTTTCCAGAGTGTACAGATACAATAGCTGTGATATCTACTTGAGAATCTAAAATGAATTATAACACCTAAACTATCCAGACATTTTTTCATACTTTAATTGTGCCTTTTGTGACAGTCTGTTGCGAGACTAGTAATTAAGCGGATTTAGTTACAGAAATGGTAAATTTCTTGCTTTCGAACTGGAACTACGACAATAGGATTTAAAGAGCTGAACGAGATAGATTGCACCAGGTCACCTGAAAGAGTCATCAGAAGGCAACAAAATGAGCATCATTTGGATTTTTTGGATTTCCATTTGTAATTGTTTTTACAGTTATGGACAAATAATTATACAGGTACGTTAAGTGAATCTTGATTTCTTTTAATTGCATATACATATGTACATAGTTTTGGTTTTATCTTTGCTTAGGATATGGATGGCTCATCATGCCCTTCGTGGCTTGAAGTAGTGGAAACTCCATCGGGGGAACTGAAATGTGGAGTATATGAATATAAGTAGGAGATACGCACATTTGCAACTTGTTGTTTCTATAAGTAAAAATATCAGTTGCAGTCGCAGTAGAAATGTGCATAACAGAAACATAATTGTTTACTTCTAAAAACTTTTAAATTTACAATTCAAAACTTAAAGTCTAAGAACATACGATTGTAATGCAAGTACATACAAGTGTGCGTACTTGTACTTTTATTTGGCCGTAACTGTTAAGCATACACAGAAGATACTTTTCGCATTGCATTACCAACAGACTTGGTTTGGCAACACTGCCATTAGCACATCAGTTTGTTCCACACTTCACATTCCATAATTCATTCCTAGTGACATCTAGTGTGTTCGAAAATGTTCTATAGGTTGTTCATTTATTACAAATACACCAACCACCAGCACAGTCGATTGAGGTGAAAAAAGCGAAGAACAAGTGCGTTTACTGTGAATGGGTGTTGACAATTGTGATTAAAAGTGTATTTGTAGATACAGTTTCTGTTAAGATTAATAAAGAAATAAATACTGTAAAAGCAAAGACACGGTTTCTCCAAAGCTGCTAGACGTAAGTATGTACTTGCAATTTGGCACAGTTATTCCTTATTTTGCCTAAATGCGAGATAAGAAAGGATTTTCCGAAATTCAAGGTGTAAGTGCCATAAAGAGGTTGAGATCGAATTTTCCGTCACTAAAAGTTGATTACACAGCCCTACCTCAGTAATGGCTTATGCGATTTTTAAAAAATAGAAAACAGGTGAATTTAGTAAATTCACTGATTCATTTAAGGTATAAATCATCCTTCTGTGTTGTCCTCAAGCTGAATAATACTAAATACAATTAATCAAATCATCGCCCACAATTTTTCTTCAGAGGAGACCACTTCCCCGTGGAGGGACGGGTTAACAATATCACTGCAGTGCCCCCCCAACAACTAGCGCTTGTCGTAAAGGTCGACTAAGGCGACACTTCAAATCCATGCAATACACTACCAGCGACACATATATTACCTTAAAAACTCTCCCACAAGTGTGCATGTGAGTCCGTGGGTTGACACGACTGGAGATCACCGGTACGATAGAAGGAAGATCGAACAAAAAACAATAATAAAAGAGGAGCATGCACGTGTCAAACAACAAAAACCATCGCAATAATATTGCAAACCTGTGTCATTATGGCAATACTTGCTAAAAGGAAAGGCACTAACCCGCCAGACTGCTGTGCATGGTACTGATCCTGGACCGAGCAGAAATGTTCGAGCTAAATGTCAGAGCTATACAGATTCCGGATGCTAGTAAAATAATGAAACAGTTTGAATGAAATTCGAGGGTCGCGAGTTGGAACGTTGGAAACATGACCGGTCGAAGTTACGACCTGGAAGAGATGATGAATAGAAGACGGGTGGATATCATGTGTGTCCAAGAGACGAAATGGAAAAACACCGGAAATCGGTCGCGTTTCTTGGACGTTAGGACAAAAGATTACAAGATGTTCTACTAAGGAACGTAAAGACTAGGAACGGAATCGGTATCATCCTTGCGGCAGAGCTACATGGTAACGTCTTGAGCATTTCGAAGTCCAGCGACCATTTGATTTCTCTCAAACTAGTAATACAAGGAGAGGTGTGGAATATTTTCAGTGCATATGCTCCCCAAAATGGGTGCAATCAGAGAGATGAAGATGCATTTTGGGAAGGTTTCCACAATCTCCTTAAGAACATCCCAAAGAAAGAGTTTCTGTTTGTTGGAGGAGATTTGAATGGACATGTCGGGAGGTCAAACGAAGACTATGAAGACTGCCATGGAGGACTGGGATATGGCATCAGAAACGTGGTGAAGACATCCTAAGCATGTGCAAATCGCACGGTCTTATCATGTTAAATACCATGTCCATTAAACAGAGCCGACACCTGATCACTTACAGCAGTAGTGGAGATGAAAGCCAGATTGACTACCATTTGGTAGCCAGTTTCATGAAGCTTCGGGTAAAAGACTGCAAAGTGATCAAAGTGATGAAGAGAGGCGATCGCTCAACAACACCGTCTCCTGCTAACAGAACATTTTTATGAAGATACCTGAGAAAATCAAGTGGTACAATCTGGACAAAGTAAAAAGCGAGGCTTTTGTTTTCGTGATGAAAAATTACCTCTCTCACACCATCAACGGAGCTGTGAGGATAAAGAGTGCAGAGCTCAAAATATTTGGCATTTCCTACAGTGAACTTGCTTAAAGGAAACAAAATCACTACCAAGAGCTTCAAAAGGCCATCATCAACACGCCAAAGAAACATGTTGATGGAGTGAGGAAACTCAGGAAGTGATAAATGAGAAGATGTGGGCGCCGTGGCGTAAGTGGTTAGTGTGTCGGATCAATACGCATGAGGTTCCAAGTTCGAATCCCAGAAAACACCAAAAAGTTTTTTCACGGTCCCACCTCTCGCGAGCGTCTGACAAATATCCAAGAGTATTGTTGTCTCGAAAAGCTTCTCAAAACAAATTACCCTTCGGATACGGCACTAAACTGTAGGTCCCTTCCATTCGTGTGAAAAATATAACGCACACAACATGAGTGGTTGTTAGAAGCTAGGCCCTGGCACTTAAAGAGCTGTTGCGCTAAATATATATATGGTATATACGTATATATATATATATATATATATATATATATATATATATATATATATATATATATAGATAAATGAGAAGAAAGCAGTTTTCAAAGCTTGGTCAAAGTGCCCCTCTAATAAATGGAGACGGAAAAGTTCGCTTCGTAGTGGAATGCAGATGTTGCTGAAAAAGTTGTGCGCCCAGCTTCAAGCAGAGGGAGAGGGAGGGCCTGTATCGGGAGCTGAAGAAAATATTTTCCCCGGTTGCTGATGAAAATCAGGCTATCCACGAGCTGCGACCACATAATATGAACAAGAGCGCAACCATCTTCAAAATAGCCGCCCAAAGAAGGAGGAATGCTCAGAAGATTCGTTCCTCAAAGTTCCTTAACGACGCTCATGACCAGTTCCTAGTGGATGACGACAAAATTCAGCAGAGTTGGCGCCAGTATTGTAAGGGACTTTTCAATTAACAGTTTTCCCAGCTACACTTTCCAAGAGCCACCCGTAAGTGTGAAGAAATACTCGACATTACAGTCGAAGAAGTTAGTGAGGCGGTCAAATACTCCAAAAAACTAAAAGCGGTTGGGCCAGACGAGATGCCCTCTGAGTTCTGGAAAAATATGGGAGACATCGGATTCAGATCCCTCACAATTCTCATCTCCAAATTTATGAGAATTGATCCAATGCCGAATCAATGGAGGGAAAAATACCTTCTCCTTCGATTAAGATGATGTCACACACCATGAAGATCGTTGAGCGGGTATTAGGGGTATTATAATACGGCTATCTGATGGTCGATGTGGGTTTGTGGAGTAAATCAACCATAGATGCAATCCAAAGTATCAGGATCATAATGGAAAAACATCGTGTTTCCTTAAAGGATTTTCATATTGTATTGGTTGACTTTGAAAACGCATTCGACAGACAACCACGAGATCTGATATGGGTGGCGCTAAGACATCGAGGGGTTCCAGAAATCGATGTACAGATGATCATGGATATGTACGAAAGGGCAAAGATAAGAGTAAGATTTTTTTGTTTTTTGCCGAGAGCAGGTGATAAATCTTCTAAAGACACCACAAGGCCCGACCGCGCGTGCTTATGGTAGTGTGAGATTTTTACTCACTAAAAAAACACCTCTCTTCAAAATTAATACTACAACTGAGCCAGTGCTTATCCAGCAGTTTTATTTTCGCTTACGAGAATCGTTATTCTAGAAAAAATAAATGTAGCACTTTAGACAGGTTAAATTCCAATGAAAGTTCCTGCGTTTTTCACGACCTTCATATGCTATGACGCGAGGTCAAAAGGTTTTGTCTTTTGAAGACGACGAATTGAATTGTTCGCGTCAAGTAGTTGAATGACGGTACGGTTATAATGGCCGTGAACACGATCTTTGTGTTTACGCGCAAATTTTGTTATCTCTTCGACGACGCTGGGAATTCCCAGATCCCGATGAATATCTTCGTTACGTACATGCCACGGTGCGTTAACGATCGTTCTAAGAACTCTATTTTCAAAAGTTTGTATGATGTTTCTATTGCTTTTCTTGGTACAACCCCATAGTTGTATACCATACAACCATACATACCACTGGCTTTAGCACTTGCTTATAGATAAGCAGTTTGTTATGTAGGCTCAACTTCGAATGTTTTCCGAGTAGCCAGTACATTTGTCGATATTTGTTTTGAAGTTCGTCGCGTTTCTTTTTCATTTGAGCTTGACATCTAGAGTCATTCCTAGATATTTTGCTTCGTTTGCGTACGGTATTTGAGCCGAGTTTAGATATACAGGCAATCTATCCACTTTTTTTGTACGTAAAGTTGACGTGAGTAGATTTGCTTTCGTTCAGCACAATACGCCAAGAATTCGTCCAAGCGTGGACTTTATTAATAGCATGTTGAAGCTTTCCGGTTGCTGCTTCAATGGTATCGCCCGTTGTCAATATCGCCGTATCGTCCGCAAACGTGGCGACGACACAGTTTCTTTCTTGCGGGATGTCACGCGTGTAGAGTACATATAGAAGTGGGCCAAGGACACTTCCTTGCAGGACTCCGGCTGCAATCTCCTTGAAGTCATAGTAATCGTTTCCGTGCTTAACACGAAAGAGTCTCTCGGTGAGGTACGATCGTAAGATTAAAAAGAGTTGCCGTGGCAGTAGTCGTTGCAATTTATATTCCAAGCCTTCGCGCCAAACCTTATCGAAAGCTTGTGAGACGTCAAGAAATACACCACAACAAATCTTTTTTTCTTCCAGAGCTGTCTCAATCACGTCAGTTATTTTGTGGACTTGGTCAATTGTAGAATGTTTCTTTCTAAATCCAAACTGATGGTCAGGAATGAGATGTCTTTCGTCGATTACGTTTGGAAAGTAGTTTTTCAAATATTTTTGAGATAACCGGCAATAGGGAAATAGGCCGATATGATTTCTTCTCGTTTAGCGGTTTGCCTGGTTTCGGGACCATTATAATCTCGGCGACTTCCATTGTCTCGGAACATAGAGCAATATGAACGAAGCGTTGATTAAATAGAGCAGTTTGATAATAGCTTTATTCGGCAATTCTTTAACTACCTGCGCCGTTATCAAGTCGTAACCCGGAGCTTTTTTCGTCTTTAAATTTTTAAACGCTTCCCTCAGTTCAATCAATGCAACTTTTTTTACTTTAAAGTTGTCAGATGTCGTGACTGGGTAGTAGGGCGTTAACGAAGGGCCGTCGAATGGCTTAAACGTTCTTCTAAGTGCAAAGCAAAAAGTTCTGCCTTTTCTTTGTCGCTCTTGGCCCAGTTTCCATCGATTTTCCAAATTGGCGGTGCTTGCATTTGAGGTTTCCGGATGCCTTTTAGCGCTTTCCAAAGCGAATAATTTGATTCTCTTTCACTGGAGAGATTTTCAAGGTAGGTCGCTATCTTTTTGCTTTTAAATTCGCGAATACTATCTCTAAAACGATTGTATAGTCGGTTAAGGACCGTTTTATGCTGCGGTGCACGAGTGATTTGCCATTTCTTTCGTGCTTTTCGTTTCTCCCTCACCAGTTCAATGATTTCTCTGGGATACTTTTCGTTGCGGTTGATCTTTTAGCTTCTAGAAGGAGTGTTTTTCCACGCCGCTCTTTGGATTGTTTCCACGAAACGATCAACTTCATCCTCTAGTTCACAAGGTGTTTTAAGTGATACATTTAAGGCGATATTTGTTTCGCAATCATTTCTAAAGCCCTCCCAGTTTGTTCTATTGCTAGTAAGTCTTGGAGGCACTTTTTTCTCGATCAGCGCTTCTCCAAGTAATAAAATTACCGGCGAGTGGTCAGAAGAGAGATCAAAACATTCTTTGATTGTAATAAACTTCTCGTAAATGCCTTTTGTAACAAAAAAATCGATAAGATCGGGAATTTTTCCTGAATCGGTTGGCCAATAGGTCGGTTTTCCAGACGAATAAAAACAACAGCCGAATTCATTTGCCACTTCGTAAAGAATTTTTCATTTAGAAGATGTACATCTTGAACCCCAGAAGGTGTGCTTCGCGTTGAAATCTCCACCAATAAGGAAATTTAAACCAAGGTCATTGAAGACACGAAAGTAGTCGTCTTTCTCTAGTGGGCATCGCGGCGGACAGTAAACAGATGCTATATTGTAGCTCAGGTGTTTATTTCTAACCCTTACCGCGCACAACTGAAGTTTTTCCAGCTCTATGCTTATATCGACTGAATGTTCAATGTTAGTTTTAATGAATAAGGACGAACCGCCCCGCGCTCTATCAGAAAATGATAGGCGTGATAACCAGCGTAGCCTCTTATCTTTATTTGCGATTCCCTTGTTAGATGAGTTTCGGAGATCAAACATATGTATGTCAATATTTTCTCTTATTAGAAACATTTCTAATTCGTTAGATTTTTGTAAGAGTCCGTTTGCATTCCATGTTACTATTTTAAGCAAAGAGTCCATATTTACCTAGAGTTAGATTTATGGTGGTGGGCAAAATCGCATCATCACCTCCCCGTGGTGCCCGCTGGATAGCTATCTGATAGTGAACTAACGATGAGCGTATGCTGAGTCTGACGATATATGTGCAGCTGAACACTCGGATCTGCGTAAGCACATCTGGGTGAACTTCAGCGCGCATATGTTTAACTGGACGAGGCATCTCTTGTTGACCTGATCGGCTGAAATATGCGTCTCAGAAGTCGAACAAGAGGTCCTCAGAAGGAGGACGTGCGGCGGATGAATTCTCCCGATGGAATCAACGGTGACGTCTACAGGCCAGCGGAAACCTTACCGGAGCTACTTCGACATATTTGAAGCTGAGGTCTGTAAGGATTTTCAATACTACGTCAGGGTATTGAAAAAGAGATGGTGGCGGATGAACCCTTAATGGGCCAACGGCAGCGCTCATATCCCCGAAGTGGGTTACTGACATCGGTGTATCCGGCCCCTCGTCCTAGGGGTTGCTAGAAAAGGATCTGGTCCTCCAGGTTGCGGGTTGTGCCGTCGGGTTAACTTCCCTACCACGTAAAAAACCTTCGGTTACGAAGCAACCAACAGCCTCGGATACGGATGATCTTACTGTTGACGACCCATGCAAACGTAAAATGGACAACGATCTTCGTGTCTGCACATGGAATGTTAGGTCCCTCTACAAACCACGTGCAGCCGAACAACTTGCGGAGGCCCTAGAGTGTCTCAAAGCAGACATTACCGCCATCCAAGAAGTGCGATGGGATGGGCCGGACAAAAGGAGTTTGAAAAACTGCGACATCTACTACGGCGATTGCTACAGACAAAAAGGACAGCGTCTATTCGGGTGCGGATTTGTTATTGGAGGCAGACTTAGGCAAGAAGTCTTGAGTTTCCGGCATGTGAACGAGCGCCTCATGACTATCCGTATCAAGGCTAAATTTGCCAACATTAGCCTAATATGATTTCACGCCCCTCATGAGGAGAAGGACGACGCGACCAAGGATGACTTCTACCAGCTCTTGGACAAGACGTATGAGCAATGCCCTAGCCACGACGTTAAAATTATCCTAGGTGATTTTAACGCAAAGCTAGGAAGAGAGGACGTCTTTAGTAGCGTGGTCGGAAAGCACAGCCTGCACGACATCACATCCGACAACGGAGTCAGTCGAGTCGACTTTGCGGCGGGGCGAAACTTTGTCGTAGCTAGTACGCGGTTCCCACGTCTCGACATTCACAAAGGAACATGGCTCTCCTTTGATCGAAAAACTGTCAACCAAATCGATCACATTGTGATCGACGCAAGGCACTCTTCCAGTATTCTGGGTGTACGGACTTCCCGAGGAGCCAACGTGGACTCGGATCACTACCTAGTTGTAGCCAAGGTACGGATGCGGATATCCACAACGGAGCGCAATCAACGAAATGCTGTGAAGAAATTTAATGTCGAAAAGCTAGAATCGCAAGAGACCGCCAGAACCTTTGCCGATCGTGTTTCTTCTAATCTCAATATAAATCCTATGCCGCCAGCAGCAAATGCGGAAGACCAGTGGCAGCGTTGCCAACAAGCCATCAGAGATGCCGCCTCTGATGTACTGGGTTTCTCTCGCCCACCACAACGAAACCCCTGGTTTGATGAGGAATGCCGGCAAGCACATGCAGCAAAACAAGAGGCGTACAAAGAGGCGCTGCATAGAAGGACTAGAGCTGCTTACGAATTCTACGTGCGCAGGAGAAAAGAGGAACATCGACTTCTCAGAAAGAAGAAAAAGGAGCATGAGAAGGGCTCGATCGAGGAGATTGAGAGACTTTATTGCAGGAATAATGTTCGAAAATTTTACCAAAGGGTAAAAAGAACATGCCAGGGTTTCAAAGCCAGAACAGAACCCCCTCAGGGACGAAAATGGTAACATAGTAGTAGAATCGCAGTCGGTGCTGAGAATATGGAAGGAACACTTCTGCAGACTGTTAAACGGCGATGATGACCAATATTCCGCTGTCAGGCAGAATGAGCCATTCAACAGTGATGGCAGTCAAGATTCCCGTCAACCCGATCAGAATGAAGTGAGGATAGCGATATCTAAACTCAAATCCAACAAAGCTGCTGGAGCCGACGGCCTTGCCGCTGAATTTTTCAAGACAGGAGGAGATGAGTTGGTAAGAAGCATGCACCAGCTCATCTGTAAAATCTGGTCGGACCAAAGTATGCCCGATGAATGGAACCTCAGCATCGTTTGCCCGATCCTGAAGAAAGGAGACCCTCTGAACTGCGCCAATTACAGAGGTATAAGTCTCCTCAACATCGCATATAAAATCCTGTCTGCCGTATTATGTGAACGCCTAAAACCGATCGTCAACAACCTGATAGGTCCTTATCAGTGCGGTTTCAGGCCGGGAAAGTCCACCATTGACCAAATATTCACACTACGGCAGATCTTGGAAAAAACCCATGAATACAAAATCGATATGCACCACCTCTTTATCGATTTCAAAGTTGCCTATGATAGCGTGTATAGAGACGAGTTATACAGAGCCATGTCCAGTCTTGGCATCCCTGCCAAACTCATCCGTTTGTGCAGAATGACGATGGAGAACTCTCGCTGCTCCATCAAAGTCGGTAAGAACATCACCGAACCGTTCGATGTCAGGAAAGGTCTTAGACAAGGCGACGCGCTATCATGCGATCTCTTTAACATAATACTTGAGAGAATTGTACGAAACTCACAAGCCAACCCCGGAGGTACAATCTTCTTCAAGTCTGTACAACTACTCGCTTATGCCGATGACATTGACATAATCGGAAGAACTCAGCGGGCCGTCAATGGGGCATTTACGAGTATTGAGATCGAGGCAGCAAAGATGGGTCTAGCGGTCAGTGAAAGCAAAACAAAATATATGCTGTCTACAAAAAAGGACACCCAACATCGGCGTCTTGGACAGAACGCCACAATAGACGAATAATTTTGAGGTAGTAAAGGATTTTGTCTACCTAGGCTCTATGGTGAACTCCACAAATGACATCAGTAGGGGGATCACACGAAGAATTACTCTTGCCAATCGTTGTTTCTATGGGCTAAAACGGCAATTGAGTAGCAAAGCCCTATCTCGAACTACCAAGGTAACTCTTTATAAGATTATTAATCACCCCAGTCCTGCTGTATGGCGCAGAGGCATGGGCTTTGACAAAACCGGATGAGGATGCCCTTGGTTATTTCGAGAGAAAAGTTCTTCGAGCGATCTTTGGTCCGGTGAGTGGAGGAGAAGGTACAATGCCGAACTATACGGCCTGTACAAGGACATCGACTTAACCAGAAGAGTTCACATACAGCGACTAAGATGGCTGGGTCATTTAGAGCGGATGGAGCCCAACGTTCCCGCTAAGAAAGTTTTCGAATCCACCCCGGATGGACGGCGCAGTAGAGGATGACCTCGCGGTAGGTGGCGCAAAGAAGTGGAGGGGGACCTCAACCAACTTGGCGTGCGCAACTGGAGGCAGCTGGCTCGTAATCGTGCTAGCTGGAGAGATTTTTTGGTTGAGGCCCATGTCCACACCGGACTGTAGCGCCATCTAAGTAAGTAAGTTAGATTTATAGTTAGCCATACAAACGCTTTCGACGTTACTGAGACGTTCGAGAATCCGTTTGTTAATTTCACATTGTTCCTCGAACTAAGCGTAGATGCAGTTCAGAATTTCATTCAACGGATCAGAGGGTAGTCCGTCGTTTCGTTTGGTTGCTTTGACTGCAGCCTGAGAATACGTCAGACGTACGGGGTTCGCTGTCTTGTCCGAGGTTATTTTTCGTTCAGCCTTTTTAGTGGACGACTTTGACGTACGTTTAAGAGTAAGATGCCCCGCTGGAGTAACCAAAGAGTTCCCAATCAAAGTTGGGGTGCACCAGGGAAGCGTCTTAAGTCATTTGATCTTTATTACAGTAGTAAGTACTTGACTATCTGCTTGAAGGTAAAGTGACGGACCCCAAGGGACATCAATTATTCTTTGCTAACGATCGTGACGGATCCTACATCCTTGCAATGAGCACTTCATGTGTGGGTGGACGTTTTGGAGGGAAATGGGTATCGCATTAGTTCCACTCAGGCCTATTCCAGACATTTATTTGAATGGAACAGAGCTTCCCAAGTGCGAAAATTTCAAATATCTGGGATCTATGATCAATAGCAAAGTAAACTGTGATGACGACATCAATCATCGCGTGACCGAAAAATGCCACCCTAAGTTCAAAGGAAGGCTCTACACCGCGGTTGTGCATTCAGGGCTCATATACAGTTCACAATGTTGGACAATGTACAAAAAGTATGAGAGTAAATTAATGGCAGATGAGGTGAAGGTGCTTTGCATGACACCAGGAGTGACAAAGCTTGATCAAATAAGAAGTTCCAAGATCCGTGGAAGCCTCCACGTCAAGGAAACCATCTTACGAAAGATAGAGCGTGACCCGCTCAGCTGGTGCCACGTTCAAAGAAGAGATCATTTGAACCCTTTTAAAAAGGCAATATCAATGAACGTTCCAAAGACATCTCGAGGCAGGAGAGCCAGGCCTATAAACGCCTGGATCCAACAAATTCGACGACATCAGCATTTCATTGGCTTCAGTAACCGAGTGATCCGAGTGATTTTCTGAGGTCAAATAGGCGAACCCCACAGGCGGATCAGTAGAAATGCGGTGAAGTGGAAGGGTTATGATCTTCTGTTTCCTTGGAGATCTGTTTTTTTTTTGTAATTATTTTTATTGTAATAGAGACAAAAACATTTGTAAGATATTGCTTATTGAATTTTGTACAAAGAAAATAGTTTAATTTTATTGTTTTCTTCAAATACAACCTTGTGCGAATAATTTTGTTAGGATGTGTAGTTCAATTATGTATTTCGGAATTATTAAGTTACTCGTACATCTGCAATGCCATAAACGCATTTTGTTTATCGTGCTGTGCTGTGGCGAGCACTTGATATCTAAAATCGAGAAAGCGCCGCAAGACAGTACACGGGAAAAGTGGGTTTTTACACAAAAGAACTTAAGTACGCTAGATACCGCTGCGAAACAACACAATACGTATTGTGTTTCATTTTCCTTTGTCATTACCGCCAATTTACGAAGACTTTATGGCAATATACGCAGATGTTGAAGGGATTATCGTATTAAAGTAATAAAATTAAAATTAAGAAAATAATTCTAAAATTTCCCTTAAAAAATGAATAGACCAGTCCCAGGTTAAGTACCTATTATTAATGTAGTAGTTGCACTGCCTATGTAGTAGTTAAACTATTTATGTAGTAGTTAAGCTACACATGTATTAGTTCTACTGCATGACGTTGTAAGTGCACACATCTAAAGATTTCAGACTTCACATACTATCACAAGTTGGTTACGGATAATCGAATCTCTTGATTGCAACAAATGCTTAAAGCGTACTTTACATTCTTTTTCAGAACGATGTAAGATTTTTGAAAGATATTGAAAGGCAAGTACATGAAGCATTGCATTTTTCACTGAACTTCAAATTACTTTGTAATCTAGTGCTTTATCTTGTATCTTCTTCTATTACTATTATAAAGAGGAAGGGTGTGTATTTTTGACCGTGTTTAGATGTGCCGTGAGTGTACACTGTAGTTCTCACATTTGCACTACTTTGCTACGTGACTGCCTCTCCTGTTCGCCCCTCACCTACAAAGCATCGACATAGCAGCGTTAGGAGCAACCATCTGAACACTGTCTTGGGTACGACAGTTAATATTTTTTTTATAATAAATGTCTACTACTACCCTCTTCTTCTTCCTTTTACGGCGATGTTATGATCTGAACTCAAGGAATCAGAACCCTCCCACTTCACTGCATTTCTACTGATTCGCCTGTGGGCTTCGCCCGTTTGACCTCAGAAAATATCGGCAGCCCTCCCGATTTTGGATCACTTCGTTACTTAGGCAAACCAAAGATTGGTGTCGTTGCATTTATGTGATCCAGGAGTTTTTAGGCCTACCTCTCTTTCGCAATATCTGTACAACGTTCTTGATATTGCCTTTTGAAAAGGATTTAAATGATCTCTTCTTCGAAAATGACACTCAGCTCAACCGATCGCGCTCTATTTTGAGATGGCTTCTTTCCACGGATCTTCGAACTTCTCATTCGATCAAGTTTTGTAACTCCTGCTGTCATGCGAAGCATCTTCATCTCTGCTGTCGTTAATTTACCCTTATACGCTTTGTACTACGCCCAACATTGTGAACAATATGTAAGAAGTACTGGATGCACAATTGCGGTGTAGAGCCTTAATTTCAGCTTAGGGGGCATTTTTCGGTCGCAGAAGATAGTGGAATTTTCTTGCCACTTCATCGACCTGATGATTTATGTCGTAATCACAGGTTGCTTCGCTTTTGATCGTACATGTTCATCCCAGATACGAGTATTTGAACTTTTTTTTCCCCCTTACTATTGACAGTGGAACGTGATAGGGGAAGAATCCTACTCCTACCACAAAATGATCGAATTCCTCGTGGGTAACAACTATGACTCGCCCAAACCTTACAGGAACCCCAGGAAAACCAACTGGGATCTCTTTAACAACGAGGTGAGGAAAGGTATAAGATCCCTGCAGGAAAGCAACTGGCCCGGACCTGCCGACATTGACCGCAAGGCAGAGGATATTACATCCATCTTTAATGAAGCCTATGTCAAAGCATGTCCAGAAACCAAACGAAAACATAAAAAATCACCACCTTGGTGATCATCTGAACTAGCTAGAATTAGGAGAGTAACTAGACACCTTCTAAATGTGGCCAAAAGAACTATGCTAGAAGCGGACTGGGAACAGTATAAGTCCAGTCAGAGAAATTTCAAAAACGAGACACAGAAGGCCAAACGCCACTCTTGGCAGCATTTCTGTAATGAAATCAACAGTACGACAGAATCTGCGAGACTGAGAAAAATTCTATCCAGGGAATCAAAAACTCTTGGATCTCTCAAGGAACCCGACGGAAGGTGGACTGAATCCTGTGCAGAATCGCTTAGCTCCCTGCTAAAAGCGCACTTTCCGGATTGTACGACCCATCCAGATAATAACATTGTAACTAACAGTAGTTTTGTAACGGAAACTCCGACGGATTTTATCACAGAGGAAAGAATTGAGTGGGCAATCGGATCATTCTCTCCCTTTAAATCCCCAGGACCCGACGGGATTATCCCGATCATGCTACAGAAAACAATAACCACAATCATCCCGGTACTTAAAGAACTGTACCTCAACAGCCTCATGTGGGGGTATACACCTAGCCATGGAAAGAGGTCAAAGTGGTCTTCATACCCAAGGCCGGTAAAGCAAGCCACACTACTGCGAAGGACTTTAGCCTTACCTCCTTTGTCCTAAAGACCTTTAAAAGACTAGCTGACATATACATCCGTAGTAAACTACGCCCAGGTGACATATCCCCAGCGCAGCACGCTTATACGAAAGGAAAAAGCGTAGCGACAGCGCTGCACTGTGTAGCCGGCTCAATAGAAAAATCACTGAAAAACAAAGAATATACACTAGCCGCTTTCCTAGACATTGAAGGAGCCTTTAACACCTTTTTTTTTAAAAAAAAAAAGGGAACCCAAATCCCAGAGCACTCAGACTTCTCTAGTCCATTGTACTACCAGGCAGGAACCTTTCTTGGGTGCAGTGGTTGGAAAAACTTCGATGTAATTCGTTTTTCCATTTATATTCGGGTGGCTGATGATTGCTGTTCCCCGCTGGGGCTTGAACCTGCACACATCGGTTAACGAGCAAACACACTACCCACTGCACCACTGCCACCCCCCCTAACGAACCTTAATATTCACAATTCCGTGATAAAATGGATCGTCAATATGCTAAAGGAAAGACATATCAAAGTTGAACTCGGAGGTACTAAGCTTGAAGTCTATGCCTCAAGAGGCACCCCTCAAGGAGGGGTTATATAGCCACTACTGTGGGTAATTGTCCTGAACGAAGTCCTTCTTAAACTGAGAAACAGCGGCGTCAAGGCCATAGCATATGCGGACGATGTTGTGCTGCTAGCCACAGGTAAATTTCTCCCGACCCTGAGCGAACAAATCGAAGGGGCGCTGGAAATCATTGACTCCTGGACGGAGAGATGTGGGCTGGCGGTTAATCCCCTAAAGACAGAGTTAGTACTATTCACTAGCAATAGAATAATTCCACAATTCGTAACTCCTTCCGTAAGGGGTACTCCTCTGAGTATCTCCAGTAGTGCGAGATACCTTGGCCTGATGCTCGATAGGAAATTGAACTGGAGACTGAACTTCAACGAAAGAGTCAAAAAAGCCACGATAGCTTTTTACTCGTGCAATAGAATATTTGGGAAGACTTGGGGACCGAGTTCCAAAATCATCCTATGGATGTATACAGCTATAGTAAGGCCAATACTAACGTATGGCAGCCTTGTATGGTGGCAGGCAGCCATCAAAATAAATAACCTAGCTGCTATCACAAAAGTACAAAGACTAGCGTGCATCGCCACAACCAGAGCGATGAGAACGACACCTACAACAGGACTCGAGGCCATTCTCAATCTGCTTCCGCTACACATCTTTATACAAGTATCGGCGGCTAATAGTGCCGTAAGATTAAGCCAAACAGATAGCTGGAGACCAAATGCAATGGGTCACACCACGATCCTGCAGAGATATCTAGGCAGTGTATCTAATACAGACTACTTAACGCCATACATAGACTTCATAAGACCATTTTCTAGCACCTATCCGAGCAGGGAAGACTGGGCAAATGACAGGACGCCTAACGAGCGATCCTTAGCTGTTTACACCGATGGATCCAAAATGGAAATAGGTGTAGGCGCAGGCATCTTCTCTGAAACGCTTGGCCTCTCCATGTCAGCTCGGCTTCCGAACTACAGCAGCGTTTTCCAGGCGGAGGTCCTAGCAGTTACAATAGCAGCTCGTGAGACTGCGATGAGGGCAATACCACGATAGGATATCACCTTTTTCATCGACAGCCAGGCGGCGATAAAAGCAATATCTGCTATAGAAATAAAATCGACGCTTGTGAAGTGTTGTAGAGAAGAGCTCAAGGTTCTTGGAACACACCACGAGGTAAAGCTCTGCTGGGTCCCTGGTCATGAAGGCATACCAGGGAATGAGAAAGCCGATGAACTGGCTAGAGGAGGCTCAGCACTAAGATCGGACCAATCCGACCCCTCGGTGTACATCCCGCCTTGCGCCCTTAAGCTCGAAGCAGGAAACAAAGCCATAACGGAGGCTAACAATAGGTGGACCTCTTTAGATACTTGTGTCACCACGAGGAAGCTGTGGCCTGCATTTGACAGAGTAAGAACCAATAGACTCTTACAGAGGCATAGAGGATTCCTCTCTACTCTAGTAGGAGTCATTACGGGGCATAATACCATGCGGTACCACATGAAAAAACTACGTGTGACTAACGAAGACCTTTGTAGAGGCTGCGGCGACGAGGAGGCTCAGGAGGACACCGCCCACTTTTCTCTGTCATTGCCCAGGCCTCTATCATTTGAGAAATAAGATCCTTGGACAACACTTCTTTGAGGATCTAGAAGAGTTGTCCAACAGATGAAATGACATCGCAAACTTCATCAAATCCTCTGGATGGTTTGTATCTAAGGCACAGTAAGTACTAAGATCTTTCTTTAGGATATTTACAAAGACGGTATTGTTCCACGAGGAAGGGCTTCTCTTTTCTATCGCCTTCCCCCCCCCCCCCCCCCATGGGTATCACAATGGGTCTATACTGACCTGAGTGTGGTGTGGAGGTTTTCTATCCCCCTACACCAGCCCGCTTACCTAACCTAACCTATTTGAACTTTTGGCACTTGGAAAACTCTGTTTCATTCTAATAAACGTCTGAAATAGGCCTAAGTGGATCAGAAAACGAGCATCACAAATATTCTGTCTTTTTTGAACTAATGCGGTACCCATTTCCCTCCAAAACGTCCCCCCATACCCTCAGTGCACGTTGCGTAGGATCCTCACTTATGATGGTTCCATCGTTAGCAAAGAATAACTGATGTACTTTAGGGTCCGCCACTATGCACTGGTGCACCCCAATTTTGATTAGAAACTCTTCAGTTACTCCAGTGGGCATCTTACTCTTGTCTTTGCTCCCTTATACATGTCCATAATCATATGTACATAGATCCTCGATGTCTTAGCGCAGTCATATCAGATCCTGTCTGTCGAATGCTTTTTCAAAGTCAATCGATACAATATGCAAATCCTTTAAGGAGTCATAGTGTTTTTCCTTTATACTTTGAATTATGATTGATGGATCTGTGGTGGTTGATTTATCCGAGACAAATCCGCATAATACCCGCTCAACGATCTTCAGGAGAAGATAACTTTCCCTCCATTAATTCGGTATTGGAACACCTCTTATAAATTTGGAGATGAGAATTCTGAACCATCTAAACCCGATATCTCATATCGTTTTTGGAAGTATTTTACCTTCTTCGACTGTAATGTCGGGTATTTCTTTACAGTCAGAGGTGACCCTTGGAGATTATAGCCGGTGAAACTGTTCAGTTAAAAGTCCTTCACAATAGTGTCGCCACCTATGCAGAATTTTGAAGTCATATACAAGAAGCTGGCCATGAGCATTGTTAATGAACTTTGGTGAACGAATCTCCTGAGCTCTCTCTCCTCTTGTTTCCACTACTACCCTAGCATAGCAAAGTGTAGTAGAATCTACTACACCAAAATATCTGTCCACGGTAACACTGTTGATTACCCTAATTAACCCCTCCAGACCATTACCTGAAAAAATGTATTAACCTTTCAAAATGATATTTAAATCTATCGCACAACTTTTCAGGTAGATTTTGCAAATTCTCGTAATTACCTCGCATTACGATGCAATTATTCTTGAATAATCGTAGACATACCTATGCATGTATGCATGCAATATTCTGTCGCAGGAGATTATGTATATGACTTCCTCCTCTAAGCCGCGAGGGTGAATATACAAAGTGTATTGTGTATCTATGTATCCTAATCCCTATTACAGCGGACACTAGTACCATATAATTCTTTTGAAGTATTTGCCTAGGTCACTGCTACTAAGTTTTGAAAATTCGAATGATCAGTCTTGAAGTAGAACTTCTTGAATTCAGTTCAGTATTAAAGTTGATCGCTTCTTAAAATGGAAATAATTTGCGTTGATAATATTGATGACTACGATCCACATGGCTACTGCAGCCCGCCACGTCCACATATTCAAGAACAATTCCGTTTGCCCTCAAAAAGAGCCAACCTGGGCAACCAAGTTCGTAGGCTTCATATATTAAAAAATGCCGCAGTTATACCACCACCAACAACCGGATATTTCAACAAGGAAATCCTTTGCAAATTAATCGACGACATCTTGGACGTACAAAGAACTAAACCTGACAAATATGAGCGAGTTAAGCGTTTCTTGTTTCGAAAGTGCAAAGATCAACCGCGCAAAGCCCCGACCACTCGTAAAAATACACAAAACCTCTCAACGGCTTTCAACTTTCGATGCATTCGCAGGAATATCGGTTATCACAAGATCAGAAAAAATTACTTAGATGAAGCTCAAGTTACAGTTGAAACTCAGTTGCGGGGACAAAGAATTCGTAAACGACGCCCATCGTCCTCATCTACCGATTCCAGTGACTCACCGGATGCTAAGAGAAATAGACGTCCTGGCGTCACAGATCAAATATTCCACATCAAGACCGATGATGGATTGTTTGCCATCTCACCAGACACACTCGCTGAGATTTGTAAATTTCACGAAAAAATGGTTAGGCAGCATCCGACCAAAGCCCGTACCGAATACGAGCAATTTAAACGTAATCTCAACACCGAAGCTTGTCGCTTGAGCCGCCGAGTAAGTAAGCTCGCTGGACTGGTTTTGACGGAACAGTATAACCAACGCACAAAAGCCAACTCTATGGTTATTGAAACATCCATTCGTTCGATTCATTATTTAAAGGCACTGGTTGACCTCTTAAATGAAAGGGAGTAGACGGACTTTCTAATCGACTCCAAATCATCTAAATACGTTCCTGTTTCGAAATATGTTTTTATATTGGGTGGATCAAAAATTACGTTCGGTCTTCCTTGATGTTCGATTTTATTTTAATTTATTCATTTTGCTTTGTGATCTCTGGACAAACGGTAGGTACTCTTTTAAAAAAAAAATTCAGAATAATGACAATATACTTATTCTAGCCATGCAGCCACGGAAGGAGATCCTTTTCTTTTATTAAAAAGGGCGACGGTTCTACGCAACGTGCAACGTCTTGTACGATGTGTCGGGACCGATCATCAGAGCACAATATTGTATGGAGAAAAACTTTCCTAGAATTCGATCTATGATCGTCGTCTCAAAGACGAGGATCATAGCGTCTCAAAGACGAGGATCATATCATAGCAGAAATCACCACGCAGTACAAGAGGTCTAGGAATATCAAAACCCGGCGTTTTTCACACTGAAAGCGCAAAACCTCACAAATGTTTGATTCACCTTTTTAACTTGGGATCAGAAGGGATTTAAAATCCACTAAACTCAGCAGAATTTGCTCCATTTGAATTTTATCTATTCAAATCCAGGACGATGTTTTAATGCACTTTTTAACAGCAAACCACCAAAGTTTTGGGAAAACTGAATTTTCAAAATACAGAAACCAGAAGAATGGGAGAAGGTCCTTTTAAACAGAGGATAATATATTTTTAATTATTTGTAAGTTTATAAAAGTTAAATTTTTGATTGAATTACCGAACGAATCCACTCAATATAATAAATCCAAAGCATGTACCACAAAAAAATAAAAAAAAAAATAAATAGAAAATACAAAAAAAAAGTACCACTGGAGAAGCACTTTGTTTTATTTTCAAACAGATAAGGCAATTCCATTCTCCATTCTCTCTACATGTTCTAGCCATCTCAGACGTCCAATACGCAGTTTTTTACCAGGTCGATGTCGCTGTACAGCTCGTATAGTTCGTGATTGAATCTTCTTCTCCAAAACCCGTCAACGCAAGCGGGACCAAATATCTTACGATGAATTTTTCTCTCGAAGCGACCAAGGATATCAAGCGAGTTTCTTTTGATGTCCCGCCGGTACCCTCTCCCTCTCCAAACACCAAGGCCACTCCCTTAGTCAACTACCTGAATAGAACTTCAAGTAACCGCGTTTCTTTCAATCTGTCACCAGATTCCTGTCCTCCTTGCACCTCTGCCCATACTTCGTCCTTCGTCTCTCTTAACAATTCCATCTCGGCCAATTTGCCATCTACTGCATCTCCCCCCACGTTCGATCCAATGCTTCCTCCCACCGTCAAACTCACGTCTAAATTAATAGACCCAACGTCAACAATCAATGACCTCGATGGCCGCTATATTATGTCAAGATTGCGCGATAACCGGCTTTTTGAAAATGTTCGCCTTTACCTAGCCTATTTACATGACAAGCCTGACTCCGTCTACATCGACGGATAAACAAAGACTAATGTCATGGTCTTGATCCAAAAAGAAGGCCTCCCAACTGACCCTATAGCCCTGAAGAATATCTACACACGTTTTCATGAGAGTTTTAATATCTCCTCTTCCACTGTGGCTAAAGACCTATCAACCTATGGCTCTCATATTGGTTCCAAACGTCTCTCGTGTCTCCAGAAAACTCGCAGCAATCATAATAAATATTTTCTCTCTACTATCAGAATGTCAGAGGTCTTCGCACCAAAACCTCGATGGTGCACCTAAAATCACAATCACTTCCCTACGACATTTTTGCCCTAACTGAAATCAACCTTTGTCCCAATGTTCTTAACTGTGAATTATTCACTTCTGACTTCGTAGTCTTTCGCGCTAACGGCCAAAAACATGAAGACCTCTCCTTCGGCCGCGGTGTTCTTTTAGCCATACATATTCGTCTTGATGCAACCGTCGTCAAATTCTCAAATTCCACTTCTTTTGAATTCGTATCAGCTAAATTATCTGTATCCAAATGGAGCGTATGTATTGTTTGCTGTTATATTCGCCCTTCTCAACCCGCCCAAGCATACCAGCTGGCCGTTGATACAGTTGACTCTCTGTTAGATATCGCTGATCCTGATGACGATTTTATAATTGTTGGCGACTTCAACCTTCCCCTTTAACAATGGTCTCCATCGGAGGATGAATCTTCATTTGTTCCTACTAACTCCTCCTCAGAAAAGGAAACCCTCCTTACTGATCGTCTTTTTGACTCCGGCCTTTTTCAGATCAGTGGCATTATCAACAACTTAGGTAGGCAGCTAGATCTGATTTTCTCATCCGACCCCCATAATTCCTTGGTTACCGCAAGTAACCATCTTCTCTGCACCCTAGACCAATATCACCCCCTCTAACTCTTGCCTTTTCGTATGAAAACGTCAACATTATCGTTGATTCTGAGAACTCTCTCTCTTTCAACTTCCGCAAAGCTGACTTCGTTAAACTTAACAACCTACTCAATAGCATAAATTTCAGCCTCTTCCTAGACATTACCACACCCATTGATATCGCTCTCGTATTCTTCTACACTTGCTTGCTTTATGTGCTGTATCCCCTTGTGGGTCCTAGGGCCTCTACTACGCCTACGCGCCATCGTGTACGGTTTCTGGCAATGTGTCTGAGTTCTCCCCAAACTTTTCTCTAACTACCGTGCCTCCTTCTCGACTGTTCTGCGCCATGTTCTCCTCGGACCGCCACGTCTTCTGCCATCCTGAGTTAGAGGGTTCCATTGCATAGCATGGTTCGCTATGGAGCTGTCACCCTTTCGGAACGTGTGACCAATCCATTGCCACTTCCGCCGTTGGATAGTTGTGCCTATTGGTTCCTGACCCGTTCTCTCGTAAAGGTGTTCATTAGAGATACGATTGGGCCAGAAAATCCTTAAGATATTGCGCAGACTCCTATTAACGAACGTTTGCAGCTTTCTGGTGATAGTAGTGGTCACTCTCCACGTGCTGCAACCATATAGCAGCACGGATTCAACGTTGGAGCGGAACAGTCTTATTTTGGTGCTCAAACTGATTGCATTGCTTTGCCATATTTTGGACAACATCCCGAACGCGGACTTTGCTTTGGCGATCCTGTTGGCTATATCTAGTTCGGTTCCACCATCGGTCGAGGCAATACTCCCAAGATACTGGAAATCCTCTACTCTCTCTACCGGTTGTCCAGCAATGCATATTTGAGCCGATGAGTTTGTTCCAAGACTGATAATTTTAGTTTTTGCCGTATTAATTTTCAGCCCGACGGCACCTGCCTCCCTCTCCACATCTGCTGTCATTTGGTGGAGGTCCATAATTCTGTGGGAGAGTAAGCATACATCGTCAGCGTAGTCAAGATGTTTCAGTTGAGATGTAAGAGTCCATCGAATTCCTCCGTTTCCCGTCGACAAAGCTGCATGAAGCACATCGCTAATCACCAATAGGAATAATATTGGTGAAAGGATACAGCCTTGTCTTACCCCACTTAGGATCTCAAATTCCTCAGACAACCTTCCTCTGTGCAGAACGTGACATTTGGAGCCTTCATATGTAGCTTTGATAATAGCAATTAGTTTATCGGGAATACCTCTCCTGCGTAAGGCACGCCAAATAAACTCCCTGTTGACAATATCGAACGACTTCTCAAAATCGATGAACAGCAGGTGCAGTGGCGATCGATATTCAACACACTGTTCGATGATAATCCGCAGGGTGTTGATGTGGTCGGCATAGGAGGATCCAGAGCGGAAACCTGCTTGTTCGGCATCGAGTGTGTCCCCGAGATGGGGTTTTGATTCGCTCAAGGATGATTTTAGCTATTATCTTAGCTACAGCAGGCAGCACGCAGATACCCCTCCAGTTTCCGCACTCCAATAAATTTCCTTTCTTAGGAAGCTTGACGATCATTCCCTTTTTCCACTCATTAGGAAAGCTCTCAGCTTCCCAAGCTCTATCTATAAGTGGAAGCAGAAGCTCAGCCGATGTTGTTGGCGCTGCTCGTAAGAGCTCTGCAGGAATACCGTCAAGTCCTACCGCCTTGTTGGTTTTGAGTGCCTTGATCGCGGTAATGATCTCATCTTTACTGGGAGTCGTGGTGTGTATTCGGGAACTTCTCACCTCGGGCATCTCAGTCTGATTTGGGAGCACATCGCTAGCGAATACACGGTTCAAAACCATAGTAAAATGCTCTTTCCATCTCTTGAGCTGGTCCTCATCCGAAATGAGCAAGGAGCCGTCTAGGCTTTTCACTGGGTGTTGGCTGGAGCTGCGACCACCTGTCAGCTCTTTCGTGATTCTGTAGACGGTCCTGCTGTCGCACCTCCGTGCAGCTTCTTCTGCTTCTGTAGCCAGCGTGTTGATGTAGTTGCGCTTGTCACGGCGTACGCTATGCTGAACTTCTCTCATCTTCATGCGATATAGGGACTCTAGCTCGCTTCTCCCTGCTGCTGGGGTAGCTGCAACGCGAACTTTCAGCTGTTTTCGTTCGTCAATCCGTCTCCAGGTATCCTCGGAAAGCCACGCTCTATGTCTTCGCTGCGATCGACCGACAATTCTTTCAGCACCAGATGTAAAAACATTTTTCACAGCACACCAATGGTCTTGGATGGTTGCGGGCATTGAGCTGCTGATTGCTTCCACACCTTGCGAAAAGTGCTCCCTTAATTGTTGGCGCACTGAGGGATCACTAAGTCTATCGATGTTGAACCTCGGCATTCTTGTGTTCTAGTGGGATCTTCGAACTGCAGCAGTGCGTAGTTGGAGAGTAGCTATCATAAGATGGTGATCACGTACTATCCCCACATCTTCCCCTCGCCTGTTTCGGACGTCCAGGAGACTACTTCTAAAGCTGCGGCCGATAGCAAAATGGTCAGTTTGGTTGGAGGTTGCTTGCCTGTCATTGGAAACCCAGCTGACTTTGTGGCAGGTCTTGTGCTCAAACATGGTGCCACCTATCACAAGGCGGTTGGCATTGCAGAAATCCACAAACCTTTCGCCGTTGTCATTGCGGTTGCCTAGTCCATGCTTCCCGATTACATGTTTGAGCCCTTCGTTGTCGCTGCCTACCTTGGCATTCAAGTCCCCCATCACTATGACAATGTCTCCATTTAGCGTTGTGTTGAAGACGGCGCTTAAGAGATTGTAGAAGCTCTCGTTTTCGTCCTCAGACGAACTATTCGTTGGGGCGTAACACTGTATGATGGTGACGCGTCGTACTCTAGTCCGGAATCTGGCCGTCAAAATCCTATCACCATGAGGTTGCCAGGAAATTAGGCCCTTGCGTGCTGTTGTTGTTAGCAGTAGTCCGACTCCATATTCCCGCGGACTTCCGGATGGTCTTCCAGAATAGAGTAGTACAGTGTTACGCGTTGGAGAGTGGTACTCGCCCGCTTCTAACCATCTTACTTCACTTACCCCCAAAATGTCCAGTTTATATCGCATGAATTCGTTTTCCAATTGGAGGAATCTGGCATTGTAAGGACCTTCTCTTCCCGAGTCGAGGAGCGTCTTTACATTCCAGAAACCTATCTTTGTCCGGGTGCAATAGCCAAAAGTCGTCAACATGTGATCATTCCTTATCCGAGGCATAGTGTCGGGTTCCGTAGCGGGCAATATTCGGTAACGCAGGTTGCTGGTCCACGTTACCTAGCCTAGAATCAAGGCCCTAGACAACCCGCACTTACAATTTTGGCCTATACGTATAAGGCTTTATACGTATAGTTGCCCGGGGACCACCACTAGGACGTAAAGTAAGCACTTCATCACGAACTTGATTGTTGCGCTACTGGCCCAAGCCAAGTTTTGGGCAGTCAGCAAGGTTCCTCTACACAGCAATCTTTGACTGTCTTCTCCAATCTGACCCTTATCTGCCTCGAAAAAGCCGCTCATCATCAACTCCTTGGTATAATAAGGAATTGCATACTCTTCGCAATGTCAGAAACAAATTATGGAAAACTTACTTGGTATCCAAATCTGCCTCAGATTACGCATATTACCAGCAAGCTTACTCCCGCTTTTCCATCCTCTGCGAATCCCTCTATCTCGAATACCTCGATAGAATGCAATTAAGTATAATCACTGATCCTAGACGCTTTTACCAATTTATCAACGTCAAAAGAAAGTCCGACGGCTTTCCTTCCACTCTAAAATTACTTAATACTTCATCTGCTGACCGTAAAGTAATCGCCAACCTCTTTGCAACCTTTTTCAGCGAATCATATAGTGACCATATACACGAACCGGACCTAGATTTTTTTCTCCTACCTGAATAACTGTCCACAAACCTCTCTAGCTTCAGTCGACATTAGGTCTGATATTGTGCGAGAAAAAATTAATAGGCTCAAAGATGACTTCTCCCCCGGTCCCGATGGTCTGCCCGCCATCTTACTAAAGAAATGTGTAGATGTCCTGTGTCAGCCCCTTACAACTCTATTTCGTCTCTCACTCTCTCAAGCCGTTTTCCCAAAATTATGGAAGGACTCTTTTATTTTCCCTATCCATAAAAAAGGCAGTAAAAACAACATTTCTAACTATAGACCCATAGCCAAACTTTCCTCTATCCCTAAGCTCTTCGAAAGCATTGTCTACGACTCACTGTATTTCCACTGCAAATCCATTTTTTTACCACAACAGCACGGTTTCTTAAAAAGTAGGTCAACAACGACTAACCTGACCGAATTCGTTTCCAAAACACTACAAGCATTAGAGAAAGGTAATGAAGTGGATGTCATTACCACCGAACTTCAGTAAGGCCTTTGACAAAATCTGTCACCGAACTATTTACCTTAATCTTAAAGCCCTCGGTTTCGCACCCTCTTTCATTTCATGGCAAAGATCGTACCTAGAAAAACGCCAATACAGGGTTCTCTTCAGATTTTTAGTCTCTGACCCCATTAACGCCACTTCAGGGGTTCCTCAAGGCAGTCATCTTGGTCCGCTGATCTTTGTCTTAACTATGAACGATGTTGGACACGTCATAAAAGACTCTGATATGCCTATTTACGCGGATGATATGAAAATCACTAAGGTAATATCTACCCCCACCGATTCTCTCTTACTTCAAATCGATCTAAATTCATTCCACACATGGTGCGACAAAAACTTTCTAGAACTTAACGTCGCCAAATGTCAATCCATAACATTCTCTCGTAAACACCTCCCCCCATCCCTCAGAACCTATTACTTTCTTAGCGAGCCCGTTCCCTCAGTCTCCTCTATATGCGATTTGGGTATTCTTTGTGACAGGGAGCTAAACTTCCGTTCCCACATTGATCATATTGTACACAAGGCCAATTCTTCTCTCGGTTTCATAAAACGCTGGTCTAAAGAATTTTCAAACCCTTACGTTTCTAAATCCCTTTATATCACCTTTGTCAGACCACTCCTGGAATACGCCAGCCAAGTTTGGTCACCTTATCACAACATCCACTCCCTTAGAATCGAAGCTGTGCAGCGTAGGTTTATCCGGTTTGCCTTACGCGGTCTCCCATGGGCCGACAACTATGTCGTCTTACCTCCCTATGAAGACCGGCTAAAATTGATTAACCTGCAAACCCTTGCAAAACGTCGCGAAGTCGCTGATATACTTTTCGTGCACCAATTATTAACCGGTATGATCGATTCCACCGCACTGCTGGATATGATTTCCCTTCGCACTAACCCTCGAAACCTTAGGTCCGTACCGCTCTTTCGTCTCTCTCACCACCGCACCAACTACGGAAATTTCGGAACAATTTCCAGAATGTTACGCCTGGCAAATAACTCACAGAACAACCTAGACTTTCATTCGAGTCTATCCGCCCTTAGAAAGTCCCTCTACACCTCTTCATGAGCTCTCTTCTCTTATTTGCCTTTCCCTCAACTTTTTGTTTTCCCTCTCTAGTTTTTAAGACCTAGTTTAATCAAAAAAAAAAAAAATTAAAAAATATTTAAAAAAAAAAAATAAAATAGTAATGTTAAGCTTAGAGTCAAGTTCTCTCGTTGTTAGTTCTTAAGTTTAGATTTAAGCTTGCTTGTACTAAGCTAAATAAATAAATAGATAGGGCTTTACTCTTGAATTGCCTTATTAACTCAAAAAACAACGATTGGCAAGATTTGTTCTTCGCTTGATTTCTGCGCTGATGTTATTTTTTGAGTTTATAGTAGAGCCAAGGTGGATAAAGTCGCTTACTACCTCGAAGTTATAGCTGCCCACTGTGACGTTCCGTCCAATTCGTCGGTGTTGATTGTCCCTTCTTGTTGACAGCATATACTTGGTTTTGCCCTCGTTTATCGCTAAACCCATTTTGGCCGCTTCCGCCTCAATGCTTGCAAACGCACCGGTGACAGCCCGCTGAGTTCTTCCGATAATGTCTACATCTTCGGCGTATGCAAACGGTTGTACAGACTTGTAATAGATTGTGCCTCCGGTGTTGACTTGTGAGTTCCGCACAATCCGTTCAAGTACAATATTGCAGAAGTCACATGACAGCGCGTCACCTTGTCTAAAGCCTTTTTTGACATCAAAGGTCTCCGTGAGGTCATTACCGACCTTGATGGAGCAGCGAGCGTTCTCCATCGTCCTCCTGCACAGACAGGCAAGTTTGGCAGGGATGTCAAAACTAGACATGGCTCCATAAAGTTCTTCTCTATAGATGCTGTCATAGGCGGCCTTGATATCGATAAAGAGGTGGTGAGTATCGATTTGGACTTCTTGGGTTTTCTCCATGATCTGCCGAAGTGTGAAGATTTGGTCGATGGTGGAGTTCCTGGCCTGAAACCGCACTGATAGGGTCCAATCAGGCTGTTGATAAAAGGTGTCAGGCATTCACACAATATTACAGAAAAGATCTTGTATACGATGTTGAGGAGACTGATGCGTCTATAATTGGCGCAGTTGAGGGGGTCTCCTTTCTTGTGGATCGGGCAAACGATGCTGAGATTCCATTTATCAGGCATACACTCGTCTGACCAAATCTTAGAGATGAGTTCGTGTATGCACTCTACCAATTCATGCCCTGCTGCCTTGAAAAGTTCGGCCGGTAAGCCGTCAGGTCCAGCAGCCTTGTTGGATTTTAGCTTGGATATTGATATCCTCACTTCGTTTTGGTCAGGTGGACGGAAATTTTGACTATCATCGTCTATGTTGAATGGTTCATTCTGCCTGACAGCGGGATGTTGGTCTTCGTCGCCGTTATACAGTCTGCAGAAGTAGTTTTTCCATATTCTCAGCGCCGACTGTGATTCTACTACCAGGTTTCCATTTTCATCTCTACAGGTTTCTGTACGGGTATTGCTCCTCCGACACGTTCTTTTTACCTTTTGGTAAAACTTCCGTACATTGTTCCTGGAGTATAGACTCTCGATATTCTCAAACGCGCGCTTCTCGTGCTCTTTCTTCTAGAGAAGCTGATGTTCTTCCCGTCTCTTTTGCTCGTTGAGCTCACGAGCAGCTCTCGTCTGCCGTTGCAGCGCCGCTTTATGTGCCTCTTGTTTTGCTGCATGCACTCGCCGGCATTCTTCGTCAAACCAGGGGTTTCGCGGTGATGGACGAGCGAGACCCAGCACATCAGTCGCAGCGTCTCTGATGGCATGTTGGCAGCGTTGCCACTGGTCTTCGGCACTTGATGCTGGCGGAATAGGGCTGATTGAGAGATTTCGGGATACGCGTTCAGCGAAGAGTCTTGCGATTGTAGCCTTCCGATGATTCTTCTTAGTTGCTAAGTTTGGGATATCCGCATTTGTACTTTGACTACAACAAGGTAATGATCCGAGTCTATGTTGGCCGCTCGGAAGGTCCAGGCATCCAGAATACTGGAGCCATGTCTTGCGTCGATCGCAATATGATCAACTTGGTTAATCGTTACATGATCATTGGACCGCGACGTCTGCTTATGAATATTGAGATGAGGAAACCACAGCGAAATCAATTAGCCTTAGTCCGTTATCAGACGTGGTGTCGTGTAGGCTATGCTTACCGACTGCCCAACCAAAGACGTCCTCCTTTCCTATTTTGGCGTTAGTACTAATTTAACGCCGTATTTAGGACATTGCTCGTATGTTTTGTCGAGGAGCTCGTAGAAACACTCTTTGGTGGCAGGGTCCTTTTCGTCCGTGGGGGCATGAATACATATTAGGCTTATGTTAGCGAATTTGATCCGCTCATGTGTGGGAAGCTTAAGACTTCTTGCCTAAGTCTGCCGCGTTAAACAATTCCGCATCCGAATAAGCGTTGCTTGTTGGCCCTATAGCAATCACCGTAGTAGATGTCACAGTTTTTTATCCTCTTTTTCCCCGGGCCATCCTATCGCACTTTCTGGATGGCGGTTATATCTGCTTTATAGCAGTCTAGGCCCCCTGCTAATTGTTCGGCTGTAAAAGGACAGAACATTCCACGTACAGATCCGAAGGTTGTTGTCCTTATTTAGTTTGCTGAAGTCGTCAGCTTTTGAGTCGTCCTTATCCGAGGCTTTTGGTTGTTCCGGAACCATTCATTTTTTTACATGGTAGGGAAGTTACCCCGACGGCACAATCCCCAACCTGGAGGGCCAGTTTCTTTAGTTATACTCCTATGACGGGGGGCCGGTTACACCGGTGCCAGTAGTCCACTACGGGAGTATGAGCGCTGCCGTTGGCCCATTAAGGGTTCCTCCGCCGCCATCTCTATTCCAATGTCCTCACCAACATTGGAAATTCCTTACCGACCTGTGATCCGAATACGTCGAAGCAGCTCGCGCAAGATATTCACTAAGTTCAACCTTACTGGAACTATAAACGACACCGTTGACTCCGTCTAGGGAATTCCTCCGCTGCCGCCTGCAACAAGAAGAAGTGCTCTAGTGAGAAAACACTCTTACCTCGCTGTCTCACCTGCTGTCGCCAAGCGGGGTTCGTTACCCATTTCTTGGATTAAGGTACTAGGCACTCAGCTGTCACCGCGTGGAGGTTGAGAGTAGGAGTATGCCTCAGCTAAGTGGAAACGCTTGTGTTTTCATATAATCGCATGCACTACCATTTGACCAGCCTATATCCTTCCTCAACGGAATTAACGAGTAGAGGTCTCAGCAAATCTCGACAATGACTAAAAGTTTATGTTGGAATGCACGCCATCTGAGTCCTTTTGTTTTCTGAGCACTTCAATCAGGACTTTCATACTTGATGTGAACCTAAACTAGGTAGGTAGGTAAAGTGGCGGTCCAAAAGAACCCAATTAGCGCTTGAGGTGCGCCGTTTTGTTACCACGGACTCGTGTATACCTATTGTAGTGGTTAGTTAAAAAGGGATGTTAAGTTTAAACCCAGCCCGTGAAATTCAGGAAGAGGATTAGTTCTCCAATCCTCTTGCCCGCTATCTCTCTCAGATCCTCGAAGAAGGGTTTGCCAAGAGTTTGTTGTCTGATCCTCGCCAGGGCTGGACATCTGCAAAGGAAATGACATAGAGATTCTTTGTCATTAATATCCTTGCAGCTCCTACAAAAGGTGTTGTGGGGGGTAGCAAGCTTGGCCGCATGGTCTCCAACTGGCCAGTGACCTGTGATAATAGCTACGATTTTGGCAATAAATGGTCTTAGTTTGCCTAGTAACTCTTTTGACCTGGGTTTGTTGAAACTGGGCCACGTCTTCCAAGATATGACATAGCTTGTGGGGCTGTTCCACCCGCGATTGGCTAGCTGGAGGAAGTGAAGGAAGAATATAGCCCTTAACGGCACCAAGCCGACTCTCGCCTGGCCAGCTCATCAGCACGCTCATTACCCTCATGGTTGCTGTGGCCTGGGACCCAGATGAGAGTGATTCTTGAGTGAGTGCTTTGTTGATTCAATTCAAACCGGCATTGCTCTACCAGTTTTGAAGAGATGCAGACCGCATCAATGGCCTTGATGGCAGCCTGGCTATCCGAAAAAATAGCGATATTGTGATTAGATGTTGGAAGATTGTTTAGCAGGCGGCAGACTTCTCGAATCGCAAGAAGCTCCGCTTGAAAAACGCTAGCAGAGTCTGGGAGACGGAAGGACCTTGATATATTCAGCTGGTCAGAGAAGATGCCTGCGCCGACTCCGCAGTCCATCTTCGAACCGTCCGTGTATATCCCTATATCATAGTTGCAGGTAACGCTTCTGTTCTTCCATTCTTCTCTGGAAGGGAATTTTGTTAAGAAAGATTTTCTGAAGTTGAGTTTGGGTATCGTGTAGTCGGTCGAGGATGCAACCAGTTCACTTGGTATCGTCTCCAGGACCTTGCCGTGACCATATGGCCTTGTGGTCCAGCATCCATATTTCCTGAGCCGGACTGCGCTGCATATAGCTGTGTCTATGATGTGTAGTTCGAGAGGGATCAGATGCAAGATCACACTGAGAGCATCTGTTGGACAAGACCTCATTTCTCCTGTGATACCCACGCACGCCGATCTCTGTACTTTTTTTATTCTGTCGATATTGTATTTTTTTCTCAAAGCTGGCCACCAAACGATAGCGCCGTAAGTAAGAATTGGACACACAACGGCTGTGTACATCCAAAGGGTAATCCTTGGCTGGAGTCCCCATTTCTTACCGAATGTTTTATTGCAGGCATAGAAGGCTACGCTTGCCTTCTTAATTCGCTGTTCTATATTGAGTTTCCAACTAAGTTTCGGGTCTAGAACCGTGCCTAGGTATTTTGCACTAGAGCAAAGCGAGAGAGGCTGACCATCTGGTTTGGGGGGGGGTGAATGCCGGTACCTTGGTTCTAGTGGTAAACAGCATCATTTCAGTCTTCTCCGGATTTACTCCGAGGCCACAGCTCGTAGCCCATGAGTGTACCTTATCCAGAACCTAAACTACATCTATCCCTTTTAGTTTAGGAAAACCCTTCGGTTTTTATTTTTCTTGAAAGAAACATATTAGGTAAGGTTAGGTTAGGTTGGCTGTCCACACGAGAGTGCAAACACACTTAGACCAGTGAAGGTCCTTTGTGATACCATGGATCAATCCATTGGGCCACTCAGGTACTAACAAAACCAACCGGAGCTTTTGAAAAAGCGATGGATGCTCATGACGTCCAGGGACGCCAGATCGCAGAGGTCGTCAAGGAAGGGGACCCTAGATGGAGCATCCCTTTATGCGACAGGGCCGGACATGTGCATAGGAGGTAAAGGATGGTTTCCTCCTCCTCCTCGTCCCTACAGCTCCTGCAGAAGTCGTTGGAGAAGAGACCAAGTCTTCTGGCGTATTGGCCTATAAGACAGTGTCTTGTTTTGAAAAGCTTTTTCGAAACATCAATACTCTCGGATGTTTGTCAGACGCTCGCGAGAGGTGGGACCGTGAAAAAACTTTGTTGGTGTTTTCTGGGATTCGAACATCGAACCTCACACGCAGTGATCCGACCCACTAACCACTTACGCCACGGCGCGCGCCCAAGAAACCTATTAATGCCAACAATTTTCTAAGAATCCTTTCGCAGGTAGCCGCTTTTCGCATCTCTATCTTGTTTTTTTCCATGCGGTACCAATAAAATGTTCACTTTTCCATAATTAAATTTACTAATTACGATTATATGACAAGAGTAATTATCCTTAATTTGGAGAACCCCACAGGCGGATCAGTAGAAATGCGGTGAAGTGGGAGGGTTGTGATCCTTTATTTTCGAATCAAAACCTTGCTGATATAACGAAAGAAGAAGAAATAATTATCCTTAATTACGCCCACATAGATATAAATATGAGCAAATTGTCCTGATTTTCGTTAGTTCGGAATTATTATTCAGTAGATTCATATCCTTGAGAAAAAAATTATCTTCTTCATTCAATTCAATTCGAAACAAAATGGGAAGCTGTATCGGTAAAAAGTCAGTACGCATCGAAGTTTATTCACCGCCGCCACCACCCACTCTGGAGGAAGTTCTTCAGAATGTTGCTAATGATCTCAATATATCCGTAGATCATGATGAGAACATCCACTATAACTTTCGCATTTACTCATACCAGAGGAAAATGAAACAAAGAGACCGTGAGCTGCTCAGTTGGTGCAACTTGAAATTGGCCCTTACTGAGGACATCATTCGGATAAACCGTTCAAGACTGCAAAAGGACATATCGACCGTTGATAGATCAGCAATGGCGGATGTTTATCGTGAAATTGAACAACTACAGGAATACCGCAAAAAACTGATTGAAGTGGTGAAAAATCTAAGGAGATTGAATTGCAGAAGAACATCAAGGAAGTGTTACCGGAGGAGAAGATCACACAAGTGTGCTGTGCAAATGATAAGTAGACTAACTGAAGCCATCAGTATAGTATAAATGGATTTGTATTACATTTTAATGTTCAAATTGTAAATGGAAATAGCTAACTAACAATGCAATAAACTTGAGATCATGAAATATTATTTTTATTAATTTTCTGAGATGCAAATGCTGCATATATGATAGAAAGGGATGCCTGGCGCATCCAACGAATATCTGAGGGTGATTCCAATTCTAGCAGCGTTGCTGTTCTCAGAATGTGTATGCGGCCTAGTACTAAGAAGTCTAGATTGGCCTTTGAACTAGAAGAGCACGATTTCAGGGACCGAATTGCTGCTTGATTTTTCGCGAAAACTTTGTAGATGTACCTATATGATGATTGGTGAGGTGCAAGTGAACTGCGACCTATGGTAGATCTATTGTACCCCGCAAAACAGGACTCTAGTCGATAGCGTGCTCGAGCTCGAGGGCACTTCCTCTAGTCCAACTACTTTGATAAACCGGGGTATCTGAAGTGGATCCATCAAAGGAAGATCCGTCTCTGATAGAAGATAGACACCTAGGTAATGTCTTCTTTTACGGATTAGTGCTTCGCATTTCATAAGTAGATGTGCTGGTGTATTTGCGAGGTCCCTGCAGAATCTGCAGTGTCTATTCCCTTTTATTTGCAGTTTTCTAATGTGCTCCTTGGGTCTCTAGTAACCCGTTATCATGCCTGTCAAGATGCGGAGTCGATTTTTGCCAACTCTTAGCCAGATTCCTGATTCTCCAGAATTTCTTTCGCCTATCTCAATCGGGAGATATTGTCCCAGTGTTTAGCCCCTTTGCTTTCTTCTTCTTTTCAGAGTTATTCCCGTATTTTGTGTGGTCCTATCCCACAAACATTTTTCAGTCCAGGAACGGAGTGTCTAAGCTATTTCTTACAAGTTCATCAGCTGCTTCGTTTCCCTCCACTTTTACATGTCCCAATATAGAGTTACTTGGAGAGACAGTGACAGACACACAAATCTGGATCTGATCTCATGTGATTTCAGTGCATTGATGGTCACTTGGTTATCTGAGGCTCAATTGGGCGCGTCTTTCTGTCACGTTAACCTCCGCTTGGAATATACTGGGGAAATTTCCCAGCTGGCAACTTTAACTTCGATATTATATTTGAATACAGGACAAGCTTTCCTCTATTCCTACAATTTCCATCCATAATCTGGAAGGCAGAAAGAGATACTCGAAGTGAGTTTTCGGAGAAGACATTTACAACCAGCCCACCTTCATTTTTGGAACGTCGTCATCCATTGGCGAAATGCCAAAAAATGCATGTTGCATGGGAATTTGATAATTGCTTGGAAAGCTCAGCCTCAAACGCTTTTCATAATAACCCAGGTTCTTTTAGGTACAAAATTTAATTGATCTCGGATCGAGAAGGGGTTTATTTAGAATGAAGATCATTATGAGGAGGTTTTGAATGTCTGTGTTAACGGTTGGTCAGTCATGAGGCGCGGTATTAGAAGACACATTAGGTATGTTGCATTAATATAAGCCTGATAACGGACATGTACAGCTAGAGTGATGTAGGATTTCATACCCAGGTATTTTATTTCCCTGCAATGGTGAAACTTCTAGGATGCGTGCTCTTATTCTATCCCTAACTTAGTTACTGAGACACAGCTTCCTTCCATCTTTGTCGATCTCGGGCACGCTGCTTCCAGTTACGCAGACCAAGTTTTTGGCATCCGCGTTTGCTTGATCTTCATACAGAAGGCTAGACGGTTTTCGTCGTCTCAAGTCTGGCGGCTGTGGTTCGAAGATTCTCTTGGCTGGACCATTGTTGCCCATTCGCTCGATGTGGCCAAGCCAATGTAATCGGCGTGTTTTAGCTTTTGGGCTACATCGGCATCTTGGTACAGCTCATTGAGTTCGTGGTTAAATCTCCTCCTCCATTCGCCTTCGCACATGGGACCTTATATCTGACAAAGCATTTTCCTCCCAAAAGAGTTCGATATTAGCTCAGCTTTCTTATTTATCGTCCAGCACTCAGCGCCATATAGCAGTACTGCTAAGATTAGCGTTCTGAAGAGCATTACTTTAGTCTGTCGAGTTAGGACTCTTGAGCCCAATTGTGTTGCTAAACCGAGGTAACAGCGGTTTCCTAGGGTTATTCTTCGTCGAATCTCCATGAGGGTGTCGTTTATGGGATTAATATTTACTTCAAGGTATAATAGAGGAACTTCTTGACCACCTTGAAGTTAAAGTCATCAACAGTGACAGTCTGTCCTACGTTTCGAACAGGTAGACTTCTGTTTGTTGATAACATGTACTTGATCTTGTACTCATTACTTCAACCCAACTCATCTCGTCTGAGCCTCAATTGTTGTAAATGCCCCTATCACGGTACGCTAAGATCTGGACGGACTTGTGGAAGATAGTGCCTACCATATTAATATCCACTCCAGCACGAGATTGAGGAAATCACATGACAGCGCATCTCCTTGCCGAAATCTGGTGCAAGTTCGGAATAGTTCGGACGAGTTATTTCCAAATTGCACAGAGCACCGCGAACTTCCCAGCATAAGCCGAAACAGCTGGATCAGGCTTGACGGGATCCCAATTATCGCATTGTAGAGCTCAAAACGATGAATGCTATCATATGCAGCCTAAGACTTCGAGGGGCTCCAGATAATCATGGACATGTACGAAGAAGCAAAGACAAGAGTAAGATGCCCCGATGGAGTAACCGGAGAGTTCCCAATCAAAGTTGGGGTGCACCAGGGAAGCGTTTTAAGTCATTTGCGCTTTATTACAGTCCTTAACTATCTGTTTGAAGGTAAAGTGATGGACTCCAAGGTACATCAGTTATTCTTTGCTGACGATGGAGACATCATAAGTGAGGATCCTGCATCCCTGCAATGAGCACTTGAGGTGTGGGTGGACGTTTTGGAGGGAAATGGATATCGCATTAGTTCAAAAAAGACAGAGTACTTGTGCTGCCCGTTCTCTGATCCACTCAGGCCTATTCCAGATATTTATTTGAATGGAACAGTGCTTCCCAAGTGAGAAAAGTTCAAATATCTGGGATCTAAAGTAACCTGTGTTGACGACATCAATCATCGCGTAAGCGTAGAGTGGATGAAGTGGCGAAAAAACTCCACTATCATCTGTGACAGAAAAATGCCCCCTAAGTTGAAAGGAAGGCTCTACACCACAGTTGTGCATTCAGCGCTCACATACGGTTCACAATGTTGGACAATGTACAAAAAGTATGAGCGTAAATTAATGGCAGATGAGATGAAGGTGCTTCGCATGACATCAGGAGTGACAAAGCTTGATCAAATAAGAAGTTCCAAGATCCGTGGAAGCCTCCACGTCAAGGAAACCATATTACGAAAGGTAGAGCACGATCGGCTTAGCTGGTATTGCCACGTTCAAAGAAGAGATCATTTGAACCCTGTTAAAAAGGCAATATCAATGAACGTTCCAAAGACATCGCGAGGCAGGACAGGCAGGTCTATAAACACCTGGATCACACAAATGCGACGACATCAGCATTTCATTGGCCTCAGTAACCGATTGATCCAAACCCCACAGGCGGATCAGTAGAAATGCGGTGAGGTGGGAGGGTTGTGATCCCTTGTTTTCGGATCATAACCCCGCTGAAAAAGGAAGAAGAAGAAGAAGATTGAGCCTTAAAGCGCATAAACAGATGGTGAGCTTCGGCTTGAAATTCGTTGGTATTTTCCATGATTTGGCTCAGTGTAAAAGTTCGATTTATCGTCGATCTGTCGGGATGGAAGCCACCCTAATACTTGCCGAATATTGAGTTGCAGAATGGCTTAAGGCGTTCACACAGAACATTGGATAGTATCGTGTATGCGACATTTAGCAGGGATATACCTCGGTAATTCTTGCAAGAGATGGGATCGCCTGTATTATTTTATCGACTATTTTATCGCCGCCTATGACAGCGTCTATAGAGAAGAACTATATTATAGAGTCATGTCTAGTTTTGACATCCCTGTCAAATTTGTCCGTCTGTGTAGGGTGAAGATGGAGACGCTCGCTGCTTCATCGGATTAAAAAGCCATGTGCTAGGATAGGTCGCACAACCGCCTTGTATAAGAAAAATTCAAAGCGGGCTTGAAACCCCACGATGTACGATGCAGATGTACTTTCAGGACGACGACTCACTTTGCGAATTGATAAATCTACGGCCCAATGGTCGGATTATCAACTCAAAACTGGGTGGGACAACTACTAGAAGATCTGTTTGTAAAAGCATTCCACAGTGGGTGTTCTATCTCCTCTTATTTCGAATTTGGTGGTGAATGAACTATTGATAATCCTAGGCGGCGAGGGATGCACGGCGATTCTTTATACAGATGATGTTGTTTTAGCTTTCTCGGGAAAAACACATAAGGAACTTCTACAAAACGCTTTAAACAAGCTCACTAGATGGCCGTTTCGGTGTGGTTTGGATGTAAACCACCACAATACTGAACTAGTACTCTTCTCCAGGAAATATAAAAAATTCCGTTAGTCGAACCTCCTTCCCTGAATGGTATCAGTTTAACTTTCTCTGACACAGCAAAATGTTTTGATCTTATCCTGGATAAGAAAATAAGCTGGAAACCTAACATTCAAGAAAGAGTCAAGAAAGCTAGAGAGCACTTTTCTCTCACAAAAAAGCTATTGGGAGTAAATGGGGTTTACAACCTCGAATCACTCACTGGCTCTACACCTCGGTCATTAGACCGATACTCACATACGGCGTGATTGTCTGTTGGACAGCCTTAGAAAAAGCTATAAATCGCGATTATCTAAGTAAGGGACATTCCAGGGAATTGTAAAGCCGATGAACTCGCCAGAATAGGAACAACTGTACCCATCCTGCCGGACAAAGGCTCCTTAGTACACGGATCGCTACTTACAAACTCAAACTTAAGCTGGATGCTATCGAGAGTAGAAATCTTAAGTGGACAAGTGGACCAATATGTCTACCGACAAAACAGATTTGGCTAAAGCTGGATCTAAAATGTTCTAAGAATTAGATTTCTCTCAAAAGATTGCATATCGCCACTACAACAGGTGTCATCACTGGACACTGTCTCATAGGCAAGCATGCTACAAGGCTGGTCCTTTTTGTGAATGACTTTTGTAGAAGCTGCATGGATGGAGAAAAGGAAGAAACTATTTCTCACCTTATTTGTTTCTGCCGAGCTCTCTCCCACACAAGGAAGTTTCATTTAGAAGCCTTTTATTACAATGATACAGGCGATCTGATAAACATAGATATTAAGAGCCTCCTACCCTCCATAAAAGGCTCAAAATGGTTTAACGAGGTAAAGAGAAACTTTCTCCCATGATCCATGTGATATCAGCTGGCAGCCACTTCAACCTAACCTAAACTAAAGAATGAAAGGCTGTGCGATCTTCAATATTCCTTTCAATTTAGTTTGGAATCTATAATTAGTCTCAGGTATCGTGCTGACTTTGAGAGATTTAGTAGATTGTATTTCACTAAAATTAAATTTATCTATACATTTTCAATAGGGCAATGTTCCTTTCGATTCCATATTACCTGTTCTTAACAAAACTTCTCAATAAATTTGACAGAATTGCCTAAACAGGTATATGCTACCGAAAAAAGTTATAAATAAAAGATTTTATGACAATTACTCGCAATAAAAAAAAAATCCAAAAATTATGAAAGGGATGGTTTTTCCACTTTTTTTAATTACATCTAATTAGATGAGCATTGAACAGTAATTTATTAGATTTTACAGAGAATACAATTATTCATATATGTATTTCTTGACATTTTATGACAACGTCTTTTGCCTTTACGACTTTGAGTCATCAAATTTTTGAATTTCTCTGTGATTATCTCCTTAGCCCATATATCTTTTATTACAATTTTGAGCTCTGCAAGCGCTTTGGATACTTTGTTGCGGCCCACAAATTCTCGATAATATTAAGGGTCAAGCTCTGTCTAAGGCAATTTAAACATTCAAGTCCAATTTCCGCTTTATATTAAGTTATCTGTAAAAAACAAACGAAGACAGTGCCTACGCAAGCGATTTTGAGTTTAAATTTCAAGTCAACATATAATTTTACTTAGAGCGCAAGCACGATAACAGGGAGCGGTATCGTCTTAAAAGATGTTGGAATTGTTGGAACAACACCATCAGAAATGATTTCTTTACATCTCCCCGCATTAACGAAACCCTCCAAGAGAGCAATCTGTGAAAGACCCCAATTCGTCATGCATCCTTAAACAGTTACATATGGGGATGTTTAACAATGGGAAGCGTTCATTGGTCCTTGGATCTCCTTTGAACTATCTAATTAAACTTTGATTCATCGGAAAATATAACTTTTCTCTAATAGTGGGCGGGCCATTCTTACTTACTTACTTATGTCCTGTATCCCCTTGTGGGTCCTAGGGCCTCTACTACGCCTACGCGCCATCGTGTACGGTTTCTGGCAATGTGTCTGAGTTCTCCCCAACTTTTCCCTAACTGCCGTGCCTCCTTCTCGACTGTTCTGCGCCATGTTTTCCGCGGACCGCCAGGTCTTCTGCCATCCTGAGTTAGAGGGTTCCATTGCATAGCATGGTTCGCTATGGAGTTGTCACCCTTTCGGAACGTGTGGCCAATCCACTGCCATTTCCGCCGTTGGATAGTTGTGCCTATTGGTTCCTGACCCGTTCTCTCGTAAAGGTGTTCGTTAGAGATACGATTGGGCCAGAAAATCCTTAAGATATTGCGCAGACACCTATTAACGAACGTTTGCAGCTTTCTGGTGATAGTAGTGGTCACTCTCCACGTGCTGCAACCATATAGCAGCACGGATTCAACGTTGGAGCGGAACAGTCTTATTTTGGTGCTCAAACTGATTGCATTGCTTCGCCATATTTTGGACAACATCCCGAACGCGGACTTTGCTTTGGCGATCCTGTTGGCTATATCCAGTTCGGTTCCACCATCGGTCGAGACAATACTCCCAAGATACTGGAAATCCTCTACTCTCTCTACCGGTTGTCCAGCAATGCATATTTGAGCCGATGAGTTAGTTCCAAGGCTGATGATTTTAGTTTTTGTCGTATTAATTTTCAGCCCGACGACACCTGCCTCCCTCTCCACATCTGCTGTCATTTGGTGGAGGTCCATAATTCTGTGGGAGAGTAAGCATACATCGTCTGCGTAGTCAAGATGCTTCAGTTGAGATGTAAGAGTCCATCGAATTCCTCCGTTTCCCGTCGACAAAGCTGCATGAAGCACGTCGCTAATCACCAATAGGAATAATATTGGTGAAAGGATACAGCCTTGTCTTACCCCACTTTGGATCTCAAATTCCTCAGACAACCTTCCCCTGTGCAGAACGTGACATTTGGAGCCTTCATATGTAGCTTTGATAATAGCAATTAGTTTATCGGGAATGCCTCTCCTGCGTAAGGCACGCCAAATAAACTCCCTGTTGACACTATCGAACGCCTTCTCAAAATCGATGAACAGCAGGTGCAGTGGCGATCGATATTCAACACACTGTTCGATGATAATCCGCAGGGTGTTGATGTGGTCGGCACAGGAGGATCCAGAGCGGAAACCTGCTTGTTCGGCATCGAGTGTGTCTTCGAGATGTTGTTTGATTCGCTCAAGGATGATTTTAGCTATTATCTTAGCTACAGCAGGCAGCACGCAGATACCCCTCCAGTTTCCGCACTCCATTAAATTTCCTTTCTTAGGAAGCTTGACGATCATTCCCTTTTTCCACTCGTTAGGAAAGCTCTCAGCTTCCCAAGCTCTATCTATAAGTGGAAGCAGAAGCTCAGCCGATGTTGTTGGCGTTGCTCGTAAGAGCTCTGCTGGAATACCGTCAAGTCCTACCGCCTTGTTGGTTTTGAGTGCCTTGATCGCGGTAATGATCTCATCTTTACTGGGAGTCGTGGTGCGTATTCGGGAACTTCTCACCTCGGGCATCTCAGTCTGATTTGGGAGCATATCGTTAGCGAATACACGGTTCAAAACCGTAGCAAAATGCTCTTTCCATCTCTTGAGCTGGTCCTCATCCGAAATGAGCAAGGAACCGTCTAGGCTTTTCACTAGGTATTGGCTGGAGCTGCGACCACCTGTCAGCTCTTTCGTGATTCTGTAGACAGTCCTGCTGTCGCACCTCCGTGCAGCTTCTTCTGCTTCTGTAGCCAGCGCGTTGATGTAGTTGCGCTTGTCACGTCGTACGCTACGCTGAACTTCTCTCATCTTCATGCGATATAGGGACTCTAGCTCGCTTCTCCCTGCTGCTGGGGTAGCTGCAACGCGAGCTTTTAGCTGTTTTCGTTCGTCAATCCGTCTCCAGGTATCCTCGGAAAGCCACGCCCTATGTCTTCCCTGCGATCGACCGACAATTCTTTCAGCACCAGATGTAAAAACATTTTTCACAGCACACCAATGGTCTTGGATGGTTGCGGGCATTGAGCTGCTGATTGCTTCCACACCTTGCGAAAAGTGCTCCCTTAATTGTTGGCGCACTGAGGGATCACTAAGTCTATCGATGTTGAACCTAGGCATTCTTGTGTTGTCGTGGGATCTTCGAACTGCAGCAGTGCGTAGTTGGAGAGTAGCTATCATAAGATGGTGATCACGTACTATCCCCACATCTGCCCCTCGTCTGTTTCGGACGTCCAGGAGACTGCTTCTAAAGCGGCGGCTGATAGCAAAATGGTCAATTTGGTTGGAGGTTGCTTGCCTGTCATTGGAAACCCAGCTGACTTTGTGGCAGGTCTTGTGCTCAAACATGGTGCCACCTATCACAAGGCGGTTGGCATTGCAGAAATCCACAAACCTTTCGCCGTTGTCATTGCGGTTGCCTGGTCCATGCTTCCCGATTACATGCTTGAGCCCTTCGTTGTCGCTGCCTACCTTGGCATTCAAATCCCCCATCACTATGACAATGTCTCCATTTGGTGTTGTGTTGAAGACGGCGCTTAAGAGATTGTAGAAGCTTTCCTTTTCGTCCTCAGACGAACTATTCGTTGGGGCGTAACACTGTATGATGGTGACGCGTCTTACTCTAGTCCGGAGGCTGCCAGGAAATCAGGCCCTTGCGTGCTGTTGTTGTTAGCAGTAGTCCGACTCCATATTCCCGCGGACTTCCGGATGGTCTTCCAGAATAGAGTAGTACAGTGTTACGCGTTGGAGACTGGTACTCGCCCGCTTCTAACCATCTTACTTCACTTACCCCCAAAATGTCCAGTTTATATCGCATGAATTCTTTTTCCAGTTGGAGGAATCTGGCATTGTAAGGACCTTCTCTTCCCGAGTCGAGGAGCGTCTTTACATTCCAGAAACCTATCTTTGTCCGGGTACAATAGCCAAAAGTCGTCAACATGTGATCAGTCCTTATCCGAGGCATAGTGTCGGTTTCAGTAGCGAGCTGGTTTCAGTAACGCAGGTTGCTGGCCCACGTTACCTAGCCTAGAATCAAGGCCCTAGACAACCCGCACTTACAATTTTGGCCTATACGTATAAGGGTTTATACGTATAGTTGCCCGGGGACCACCACTAGGAGGTAAAGTAAGCACTTCATCACGAACTTGATTGTTGCGCTACTGGCCCAAGCCAAGTTTTGGGCAGTCAGTAGTTTCCCGATCAATCGCAATGCAGGCCATTCTTGGTGCTCTTTAGCCCATGCTAATCTTTTTTTCTTAAGTAACCAAGAGAGAAGTGGCTTTTTTGCTGGTCGACGAGCCTGTAGCCCGGGGTGGACCTGTGGCCCAACCAGCCAGCCTGGTTACGAGTCAGCTACCTCCAGTTGCAAAGCCAGTACGGCTTTAGAAAAAAACGAAGCACCATAGGGGCGATAAGGGCAGTGTGCGAAATTGCACGCGAAGCTATCGCGGGACAAAGATGGCTAGGAGGGCGCAAGCAGTATTGCGCCGTCGCAACACTCGACATCAAAAACGCATTCAACTCAGCTAGCTGGAGCTGCATAGTTAGAGCGCTAAGCAACCTATACGCAGGTATAAGCAACGTAACTGCCTGCTGAGAATAATAGGCAGCTACTTCAGTGAGAGAACTCTTCATTATGACATGGAAGAGGGGTCTAAGAAGTACACAATTACGGGAGGAGTCCCCCAAGGGTCAGTACTAGGCCCAGCCCTGTTTTTTTTTTTTTGATTGGGAGGGGTAATCTTCAAAAGACGAAACTCAGTACGTCCTGAGTAACAGTGTGGGACTCTTACTCACTAAACCCCCCTCCCACGACCGCCCCATTCCCCGCGGTACTGCCGTCAAGCATTTCATCGCGGGGGGGGTTTTAGTCTGATGTATTCGACTAGTGCATGTTTGCATTATCCTGCTCAGCATTGATTGTATTTCGCCGGTCTGATTCTTTTCTTTCTCTTTCTAGGGTTCTTAGAATCTTCATTATGCGCATTGTGCTCCCAGCGACTGCGTCCCATGCCTCCTGGCTTTTGAGCATTTCGCCAACGATGTTTTCTGGCGTCAGTGGGTGGCCGAGTTCACTCCTTAGTGCAATCCTTTCGTCGAGGAATCTTGGGCATTCAAAAAATACATGTTCTGCGTTTTCTACGCAGTCAGCGCAATGCGGACAGTATGGGCTATTGTCGTGTTTATACTTATGTAAGTACGAACGAAAGCATCCATGGCCCGTTAGGAACTGCGTTAAGTAGAACTCAAGTTCTCCATGTTGCCTGTCGAACCATGACTGGATTTGGTGTATGAGCCTATGGGTCCACCTGCCTTTCTCAGAAGCATTCCAGCGTTCTTGCCATTCTCTTAGGCTTTCTGCTCTATAGATCCGGTTTTCGCTGGCCTCGTTTCTTTCTCTTCTTGCGCAGTACTGACGTTGCTGTTCTACTGCCAGGATATCTATTGGGAGCATTCTCGCTACCACGCAAGCTGCATCGCTAGAAGTAGTGCGAAATGCGCAGCTAGCTCTCAATGCACATATTCGATACACAGATGTGATATGTGATCTGTATGTTTTGATTGCCATGGCCCCGGCCCAAATTGGTGCGGCGTATAGGATTATAGACGTAACCACTCTAGCCAGCAGTAACCTACGGCTATGTCTTGGTCCTCCTATGTTGGGCATGATACGCGCGAGTGCGGCACTTGCTATTGCACCTTTTCGGCCTACATACTTAAGGTGATCTCTAAATGAAAGTCTCGTATCTATCATGACACCTAGGTATTTTATATGCGGTTTAGATGTTATTTCATGGCCGCCGACGATGATGGTGAGAGTTTCTACCTTCTTTCTACTACTTATCAGGACTGCTTTAGTTTTATGCTCCGCCAGTGTTAGACCAACTGAGGTGAGCCATTTTCGTATTATCCTTATTGTCGCATTGCTTATCTGTTCCACCTCCTCCAACAGTTTAGCAGTGACAATAATGGCGATATCATCAGCAAATCCCACTATTTTTGTTTCTTCGGGTATAGGAAGACGCAGTATACCGTCATACATAATATTCCATAGCAAAGGGCCAAGGACTGAGCCCTGTGGTACTCCGCCTGTGATCTTATATTCCTTGGGGCCGCGGTCTGTATTGTATACCAAGATTCTGCACCTGAAGTAGTCAACAATAACGTCTATGAGGTATTGTGGAACTCTCATCCTTCTGAGCGCTTGTAAGATGTGACTCCAATTTGCCATATTGAAGGCGTTTTTTTTTTTTATGTCAAGAGTTATAACCAAGCAGTACTTTTTGGAATTCGAATCTAACCCCGAGGGACGACGCAGTAGAGGGAATTATCGCCGTAGGTGGCGCGCACAAGTTCAAGGGGACCTCGACCAACTTGGAGTGCGCAACTGGAGGCAATTAGCTAAAGACCGAGCTAAATGGAGAGGCTTGTTGGTTGAGGCCCAGGTTCACCCCGAACTGTAGCGCCACCTAAGTAAGTAAGTAAGTACTTTTTGGAACCGCCTCTCCATCTTCTTCCCTTTATAGCCTCTTGTGCCGTTTTAACTACCACATTGATTGCATCTGTTGTTGAGCGCGCTTTTCGAAAACCGTATTGGTGTTCTGAAAGACCTCCAGATTCTTGAATTGCTGCCTCTACCCTGTTACAGATGATTCGCTCCAATATTTTGCCAGCCGTATCTAACATACAGAGTGGGCGGTATGATGATGGTTCATTTGGTGGTTTCTTACCTTTGGGAAGAAGTACTAGGTTTTGCCGTTTCCACTGATCCGGGAAGACTCCTTCCTTCAGGCACGAGTTGTAAATGTTAATAAACATTTCTGGGCTTACTTTTATAGCTGTCTTGAGTGCTATATTTGGGATACCATCTGGTCCAGGTGCTTTTTTATCTCCAATTTTATTGCAAATCTCGATTATTTCTTCTTTGGTTACCTCTCGGATTGTTGGTGCCTCTACTATTGGATCATCCGAGAATGCGTTCTCTTGTTGATGAGGAAATAGTCCGACCACGATGTTGTGTAAGAACTCTGGGCAGGTGGAAATCTGTGGCTGGCACCTTTTCAATTTTTTCATGACGATTTGGTAGGCTTTGCCCCAAGGATTTTCGTCAGCTTCATCACACAGCTCGGCGAAACACTTCCGTTTGCTCTTTAGTATGGCTGTTTTTAGTTCCTTTCGAGCCACCCTGTAGTCTTCTTGCAGTTCACTGGAGACGGCCCTCGCTCTAGATCGCGTATACGCCCTTCTCGCTCGATGACACTTGGTACGTAGATGCGCGATTTCTTCATTCCACCAGTAAACTGGTGGACGATATTCCATAGCCTTTCTTCTCCTCATTGTGGCATCACATGCCCGTATAACCTCATTTATGGCCTGCATTGTTTTACTACCCGCACGACCCGTCAGTACTGCGTTTCTGTTGAAGATACATGTGAATGCTTCCACGTCAAAAGAGTCTGATTTCCAGCCTTTTTTCTGGGGTAGCCTGGCTAGCGGTGTTTGTCTTCTTGCTTCCGGCAGTACTTCACATATTATCGCCTGGTGGTCGCTATGAGTATAGAGGTCACTGACTTCCCACTTTGTTCTTCCTATCAAGGAGCTACTTACGTATGTGATGTCTATAATAGAAGCGCCACTTCCTCTGCAAAACGTGGGTTTATTTCCGCTGTTTACTAGTACCACGTCTAGGGCTGTAAAAGCCTCCAGTAGGGATCTTCCGCGTCTGTTCGTTTCTTTGCATCCCCATTCAGCGGCCCATGCATTAAAGTCGCCAGCAATGATCGCCGGTTTTCGATCTAAAGCATCGTTTACGAGTTTGTCCAGCAGCTCTTCGAACTCTGCTATCGAGAGGCTTGGTGGTGCATAGCAGCTATATATATATATTCCGTCGATTTTTGCCCATATAAAACCATCTCCTGATGTTGGCATTCTCTCTTGGAAGGCGGTTTTCCCACAGGTCCATATGGCCGCCTTTCCCGTAGTGTCCGTTATCCACGCGTTTGCATCGAATTCTTTGTAGGGCTCACTAAGGATTACGACGTCTACTTTTTGTTCGCGCACAGATTGTATGAGGAGATCGTTCGCAGCTTCGCAGTGATTGAGGTTGAGCTGTTTTATCTTCATATAAGGTGTTTTAGGTCTCTCAAGGCTTTTTGGCAGGCTGGGCATTTGCCGCTTCCTGTGACATGGTTGCTATTTGTGTCCTTTTTGTCACAACACAGCAGGCATTTTGGCTCTAGGGCACAAGATTTTGCGGTGTGTCCACTCGCACCACTTCTAATACACCGGTCAGAATAATCCACCGCACTTTTGCATGCTCTGGCAGTATGTCCGAAGTCCATACATTTGTAGCATTTTGTTGGAGTGATTGTTTCCCGTATTTGGCAGACCACCCAGCCAATGCGCACTTTGCTGGCAGTCATCAGCCTCTCAGCGACTTCCGCTGGCAGGCTGACTGTCGCTATCTGTGTCCCTAAGTAAGCTTTTCGCAGAGACTTTATGGCACTTGTTCCGACATGGTACTGTTTGGATCCCTCTAATTGCTTGGTTAGGGCTTCGCAGATCTCCTCCTTCGTTGTGATTCCGTCCAGATCTTTGACTTCTATGAGTACCTCGTGCGTTAGGGTTTTCACTTAGGCCCAGCCCTGTGGAATATAATGTATGATGGCATACTAAGAACGCCAGGACCCAGCAAATTGTAGGTTTTTTTTTTTTTTTTTTAAACAGGTGTGTGGCCACGCCCAAGTGGCGTGTAGGCACTGCGACCAAGAGATCTATTGTGCCATAGGCCACTTTTAGGGCAGCAGTACTTCTACTCTCCTTATGAAAGGTATAATTACGGCTGCGGAGGAGTTCCTAAGATCTTTTGGGGATATGATTTCTTTAAGGAAAAAGCTCCTCCTAGTTCTACACAGAGCTACACACTCACATAGAACATATGTGTTCTGCGGTTTCGTCCTCTTCTAGGCAGAGGCGGCAGGTGATATCCTCCGAAATTCTCATTTTGTTAAGGTGGTAGAGAAGTTGGCAGTGACCGGTAAGGAAGCTCACAAGCCTTCTTATGTCATTTCTGCCGTATTTTAGGATATCAACTGCCTGTCTTTGGAAGGGTTGGACAGCTCTTTTAGCCTGCCTGAGACCTTGGGAGTTATTCCAGTGGGAGATGCACATGTTGCGTTCCCAGATGTTTAGGGTAAGTTTGAAGGCGGAATCGGGTATCCCGCAGAAGGGTTCAGCCCTTCCTAGCTAGCAGGTCTGCAGTTTCATTGCCGTCAACGCCTACATGGCCCGGTACCCACCACAATTTTACTTTATTGTGTCGGCACAGATTTTGTAAGCTGTCGAAGCAGCTTAGAACTGATTTTGCACTGATCACATGGGAGATCAGTGCTTTGAGCGCCGCTTGGCTATCGGTGAGTATATGGATAGAGGCACCTTTGATGCCTGAGTGCAGGTTAATGTTAGCACAAGTTTCAATGGCGTAAAGCTCGGCCTGGAAAACACTAGGACTCTTTCCGAGTGATTGTAGGAAAATTGTAGGCTACGCTGATGACATTGCAGTAATCGTCGTAGCAAAAACGCTAGAACAAGTGTCCGAAAACTGGAACCAAACAATAAGGAACGTGAGAGCATGGCTACAGGCATCAGATCTGGAACTGACAGATCACAAGACAGAAGAAGAGTGCTAATAAGTAGCAGAACAAAGGTAGAACACCTTACTATACAGATCGGTGAGCAAACCATCGAATAGCGTCTACACATCAAGTACATTGGTGTGCTGCTGGACCGCAGGCTAAACTACAAAGAGGACCTAATGTACGCAGGCGAGAGAGCCTCCAGGGCAGTAGCGGCACTGTCAAGATTAATGCCGAATGTTGGAGGACCCCGGCAGCCAATTAGAAACCTGCTAGCAATGGTAAGCAAGTCGATCCTTATGTATGTGTCTCCCATATGGACACACGCGATGTACCGGATAATGTACATGAGACGGATGAACTCGGCCCATAGAATCGCATCGTTAAGAGTGTTGTGCCTATCGGACGGTGTCCGCGGTGGCAATTAGCGTAATTTCCGGTCGAATGCCAATCGATTTGGAAATAAAAAAGTTCGCAGCAACCATCGAGGCTATACAAGAAGAATGGCAACAGAGATAGAACACCACACCAAATGGAAGATGGACCCATATGCTGATCCCCAACGTGGAGGAATGGATCAGCAGAAAGCACGGAGAAGTAAACTTCTACATGACGCAGTTCCTATCAGGGCACGAATGCTTTCGGGAATATCTCTACAAATACAAACACGTAGATGACCCATACTGCCCGCACTGTGAAGGCAAAATCCAGACATTTGATGGAATGTCGGATGTACATATACGACGGCCAAAAACATACAACAGAGAGAAATTGGCGGCCAAGTGACTCCGAGAGGACTTATAAAATTCATGCTAATGACGAATGAAGCCTGGAACACAGCGAACGAGATCATCACCAGCATGATGCAACAACTACGTCTGGAGGAACGTGCAGCAGAAATGAGAATCCTAAAAACACTGGAAGGTAGACAAAGTTACACAAAAACGCCCACATATGCAATTTTTTTTTTTTTTTTATAATTTGCGCGCACTCAAAGGGTTATGAATACCTTTAACCTGTGCGGGCGTTGGAAAGGATGGATAGAGAGAGAGAGAGAGAAAGATTTTGGTACAGTGGTTCTTGATCTTGAAGCTCAGTTGTTTATGCTTCAGCTATTCTCCGGGTGTGGCGTCCAGATAACTGGGGAGATTTTTGTTATTATTGTCATTGCTTCTGATTCACAGTATTTTTTTTCCCGATAATCGATATCAATGGCAAATCATCATCAACAGAGCGAACAATTTTTCCAGCCAGATGACCAAGCAGTAGTGTTCATAGAAGCTTTTGCAAATGATCGGACTGACTTTATATATTTCATGAGAAATAAATAAGTGTTTACTGACATCAGGATTTGGACCAGGTAACACAAGTGACATGTTAAAGACACGCAATGATTACCACAGCCCTTAGCGCAACAAAAAAAAAAAAAAAGCGCACGCCAAGTTGGTTGAGGTCTCCTCCACTTGTTTGTGCCACCTACTGCGAAGTCGTCCTGTACTGCGTCGTCCATTTGGGGTGGATTCAAAGATTTTCCAGGCTGGAACGTTGAACTCTATCCACTTTACTTGACCGATTCATCTTAGTCGCTGTATGTAAACTCTACTGGCTAAATCGATGTAGTTGTATAGGCCGTATAATTCGGTACCTTCTCCTCTACTTACCGTGTATTCAAACGAGACCAAAGATTATTCGAAGAACTTTGCTCTCAACGTATCCAAGGGCATACGCATCTGATTTTTAGAAGGTCCAGGCCTCTGTGTCATACAGCAGAACTGGGATGATTAGTGTCTTATACAAAGTTGCCTTAGTAGTTCGAGATAGGGCTTTGTTACTCAGTTGCCTTCTTAGCCCATAAAAACAGCGATTGGCAATAGTTACTCTTCGCTGGATCTCTCCACTGATGTCATTTGCGGAGCTCGCCATAGAGCCTAGGTAGACAAAGTCCTTTAATACCTCAAGATTATAGCTGTCTATTGTGGCGTTCGCACGTGGAACCAAAGGATCTCTGACCTATCAGTCTATCGTCCTTTCTGCTTAAATCTTTAGAAAGGTTAATTGATATCCATCTTCGGCAAAGTGTTAGCCCAGCTTTGCTCTCGCCGTCCCAACATGCGTACTGCAAAGGCAAATCGGTTGAGACAGCCTTACATTCGCTTGTGTGCATCATTGAAAAATCCTTGAGCATCAAAGAATACACCATGGTGGCTTTCCTTGACATTGAGGGAGTATTTAACAATGTCCCAACCTTCTCTGAAAACGCAAAATATCTGGGTCTTATTTTGGAGAGGAAATTGAACTGGAAGGCCAATCTACTAGAACGCGTCAAGAAAGCAAATGTAGCTCTCTATCCCTGTAAAAAGGCTATAGGTAGGAGCTGGGATATGAAACCTCAAGTCACTCATTGGCTGTACGTATCCGTTATCAGGCCTATACTACTCTATGACGTGTTCGTATGGTGGCCTGCTCTTGACAGGGTTGTCCACCTCACTCAACTAGCTAATGTGCAAAGATCTGCATGCATGTGCATCAGTGATGCACTGAGAACTACTCCCTCCGCGGCACTGGACATTTTGTTCAACCTGCTACCTTTAGATATTTTCGGCAAACAGATGGTTGCATGTGCAGCCATCCGCCTAAAAGCCTCATCTCAGTGGTCCAGTTATCGCTTTGGCCACTCCTCGATCCTTGATCTTCGCAACTTCAAACACGAAAACACGGACTACACCCCGCCGAAACTGAGATTTGACCGTAACTTCCCTAATCGGGATGAATGGGACACAGGGCCACAGGGACATTCCAGGTAACTGCAGGGCTGACGAGCTCGCCAGACAGGGTACCACTCTAAGGATTCTGCCTGACAGGCAAGCCCTGGGCATGCCCCTCGCTACATGTAAGTATCTACTAAAGCTGAACGCTATTAGCACCACCAACCTCAGATGGGAAAATGGCTCAACGTGTCACATTTCGAGACAGATCTGGCCTAAGCTGGATCAAAAACGTAGTGCCGAGCTGGTCAAGCTAAAGCGAACACAAATCAGCTGCGTCGTCGGTGTTCTCACTGGACAATGTCGTATAGGCCAACACGCCAAAATACTTGGCCTCTTCTCCAACGACTTCTGCAGAAGCCGTAGGAACGAGGAGGAAGAGGAAACCATCCTTCACCTTCTATGCACTTGTTCAGCCCTGTCGCATAAAAGAATGCTCCATCTAGTGTCCCCCTTCCTTGACGACCTCTGCGATCTGGCGTCCTTAGACGTCATGAGCATCCATCGCTTTATCAAAAGCTCCGGTAGGCCCTGAGTGGACTAATGGTTTTGATCCATGGTATCACAAAGGACCTTCACTGGCCTAAGTGTGTCTGCACTCCCGTGTGGACAGCCAACCTAACCTAACCATTGTAGCGTTCTGTCCAAGACGCCGATGTTGGGTGTCCTTTTTTAACACCCCTATTATGGTTAGCGAATCGAACGTTCGACTCAAGTCGAACCTCCCGGCGAATTACTTCTGTCGCTTTATACACTTTACAGATGACATTTATTGTATTATATGTTCTTTTCTTTGTCAGCACTTATTCTTTATTCGAATGAAAATGTTTGCTCACAGCAATACCACGACAGAAGCAATTCGCAGACAGTTCGACTTGAGTCGAACGTTCGATTCGCTAACCATAATAGGGGTGTAAGACAGCATATCGTTCGTTTTACCTTCTACCAACCGCTAAACCCATCTTTGCTGCCTCTATCTCAATCTGTCTCCTTAATGGTCCGCTGAGTTCTTCCTACTATTGCTTGATTTTAGTTTCGATATAGCTAATCTTACTTCATTTTGAATAGATTGAGAGGAATATTGACTGTCGTCGTCACTGTTGAATGGCTCATACTGCCTGATAGCTGAATATTGGTCATCATCGCCGTTTAGCAGTCTACAGAAGTGTTCCTTCCATATCCTCAGCCTTGCAGGCTTCTGTTCTGGTTTTACCACCCTTGCTTTATCTTTAAAAAATATTTCAAAAGATCATTCCTGCAATAAAGGGTCTCAATCTGCTCGCGTGGAAAAATCGCATCATCACCTCCCCGGTGAATAGCTATCTGATATTGAACTAACACTCAGACCTTTTTTAGCATGCACGATTCGCAAACCTGAGTAATCGATGCCAGGAATACGCCTACGTACTAAACACACACCCTACACACTTCAACCACTCTCCCCGCGGGACTGCCGTTAGGTATTACTTCGCGGGGCTGGTTAGCAATTTATGCTATGCTTCTTGTGTCAGCTTCTTCCGTTGCTTCAGCTGCTCTTCTTAGTTTCTCTATTCTCCGCAGCTCTTTTTGTAGAGTTGTTACGAAGGAACATATTGCCATCCAATTCTCTTCCGACTGTAACATATGGTCGAGGAGTAGTGACGGACTTGGCAGAGTAATTCTCCATGCCGTGAAACGTGTGCAGTAAAACACTGCGTGCTAAATATCTTCATCTTCACCTGGGCATTCCGGGCAGGATGGTGAGTTGTCAACACTCAACCTGCGCAAACACATCTGGGTGAACTTTAGCGCGCATATGTTTAACCGGACGAGGCATCTCTTGCTGACCTGAAGAACTCAGCGGGCCGTCAATGGGGCTTTTGCTAGTATTGAGGTCGAGGCAGCAAAGATGGGCTCTATGATGAACTCCGCAAATGACATCAGTAGGGAGATCACACGAAGAATTACTCTTGCCAATCGTTGTTTCTATGGGCTAAAACGACAATTGAGTAGCAAAGCCCTATCTCGAACTAATAAGGTAACTCTTTATAAGACATTAATCATCCCAGTCCTGCTGTATGGCGCAGAGGCATGAGCTTTGACAAAACCGGATGAGGATGCCCTTGGTTATTTTGATAGAAAAGTTCTTCGAGCGATCTTTGTACAAGGACATCGACTTAGCCAGAAGAGTTCACATACAGCGACTAAGATCGCTGGGTCATTTAGAGCGGATGGAGCCCAACCTTCCTGCTAAGAAAGTCTTTGAATCTACCCCGGATGGACGACGCAGTAGAGGACGACCTCGCGGTAGGTGGCGCTAACAAGTGGAGGGAGACCTCAACCAACTTGGCGTACGCAATTGGAGGCAGCTGGCTCGTAACCGTGCTGGCTGGAGAGGTTTGTTGGTTGAGGCCCAGGTCCACCCCGGACCGTAGCGCCATCTAAGTAAGTAAGTATTCCTCCTTCTTTGGGCGGCTATTTTGAGGATGGTTGCGCCCTTGTTCATATTGTGTCGGCGCAGATTCTGGTTTGTATCAATAACGGGGGGAGATATTTTCTGCAGTTCCCGATGCAGACCCTCCGTATTTTATGTTTGGAGCTGGGAGCACTTCTCCTTCGCTTATCTCTTGCAATGTCTTTATTCCTCTTCGAGGCGGGATTTTCGACCAAGCTTTGAAAGCCGCTTTTCATTATGACTTCAGTTTCATCACTCCACTACCATGTTTCTGTGGCGTGTTGGTGACGACCTATTTAAGCTACAGTTTAGTGCCGTATCCGAACGGCGATTTGAGAAGCTTTTTCGTGACAACAATACTCGCGGATGTTTGTCAGACGCTCGCGAGAGGTGAGACCGTGGAAAAACTTTTTGGTGTTTTCTAGGATTCGTACTCGGAACCTCACGCGCAGTGATTCGACACACTAACCACTTACGCCACGGCGCCCACCCTAATTATTGTCATTTTTCTAATAACAGATACGCGCCCAAATAGACGCTGTCCTTATTGGCTGCACATTTGGTTTTGATCCAGTTATTTTTAAAGCTGAAGCTTCTTGAAAAGTCGAAAGTGTAGTGATGTCGATATTGTCAGTGTGAAAAAACTAACAACGTTTTGTGAGTTTGGAAGAAGTATATAAATCTTATATATTAATACGTGAGCACGAAATTTATCGTACGTATTTTTTGTATTTATTATAAAAGGAAGGGGATATAACTTATACCATTCGAAAGGTGCTGTGCCATAGATGTGCAGAAAAAAATAATCATGTGCGTATGTTACCGTTAAGCCAGGTAAAATAAAGTGAACATACATGATTTCGCCATACAAAACGCTTCAACCGATTAAGTGAAAGCATTTTGATCACGTTCATGGCTGTATGAGCTTAAATACCTTTGCCTTCCCTGCACGGGGGAATATAACAAAAAACCGTTATGTAAACAAATACATAGCGTTGTTTCTCTCGCTGTTTGTTTTTTTCCCCTCGGGCGAATTTCGACCACACGCGATACAAGTTATTATTATTATGTAAATGTCGGCGGTTATTGTTGGATATCCAAACGAATGCCGTAAGGTATTATTATTATTACTATTCTTCACAGGCATTCGACATATTACCTCCCAACTAGCATACGATATCTAAAACAAAATACCTCTGTACTCAAAATTAGTGGCAAAGCTACTTGACCTATAAATAGCTAAAACTAAAACGCAAGCAAGCCACTCATAAACTAATGAACTGCAATCAACGAGCAAATGCCAGATGAATATATAAGTATCGCACCAAAAATTGTTATATGTTTCGGGAAGTCTCTTTATACGGAAAGCACTGACACGTAGAGGAAACGAAATAAAAAAATGGGCGCCCAACGTGAGGCTCATATCTGAAAACGCCTTTGAAGTACTTCTTGTCTATGAAATATCTTGAAATCATTTTACAACTACATAGGGCACTGAAAAATTTGATTTGAGGTAATTCTGCTCCGAGAATAGGAGTACGAAGATATCATAAATTGAAGGGAACTTTTCACTATTCTCATGAGCCAATGGACGAAGTGATGTTTAATTTAAACTTGACTGCGAACTACCGCTCGTCGCCTGCCATTAATTTCAATAAGAGTGCAGCTTTGAAGAAGTGATTGATTCTATTGCCGGAATGTATGAATCTATTCCAAATGTCTAGGCCTTAGCTGTATATACATTACCTTCCTCAAAATCACACGTAACCGCCAAGAAAAACACTCCAATTCAATAAACATTAAAAAACTTTGAATATTCCTTCCACTTGTTATATTAACAAAATACATTAATAAAACTTACAAACATATTGTATAAAAAATATACTTGCTAAAAAGGAAGAAAACGTTCAGTAGTTTTTGTATCTCTGTTGTCTTTGAAAAAAATAGAAATTTAGCACATCACCATAAATTTGTTTTAAATTCCATCTATAAGCTTGGAGTGAATTTCCATTAGTCCCTGTAGAATAAAAATTGAACATTATTACATGAAAAGTAAACAGCTTTCATAAAACATTACAACATTGTAATATACGTATGTAGAAACAAAATAAAACATATACCAACTTAAAGGCAACAGCAAACTGTTGAATGATAAATGGAATTAATTTTTGTTTTTTTTATTCTGGGAATCCTTTAGTCAATCATCTTATCGTGAACTCCGATAAATAATCCCTATACGAAGATGAAATAGTATTTCATTTAATTTTTCTTCTCAATTTAAGGGAAATTTAAAGTTATTTACAAAAGAGTTTTTGAAAATCGTTCAAAGCCGATATCTATTTTCTTAAAAACGGGTAATGTAATATTTTACAAGTGTTAGCATATGTGCGATTAAATCGTTAATATTCATGCATTATTCTGGAATACAGCATGGAAAAATATTATACAATATTATTTGTTATTGTAACCATCACCATTAAGCATAATAAATTTAAATTTGTCTTACGTCTATTGTACAATATGGGTTCTAGCCTTTATAAATCTACCATAAGGATATGATCATAGAAAGTTAAACGTGTATTTATTGCCTTAGGGTAAACGTGTTGAATATGCCGTAAGAGCATTGCTAAGATCACTGGTAAATCGTTAAAAAGGTATTCACCTAAGGTAGTCTTTTTCATTGTGCGAGCGCAGTATACCTGCGTAAATAATGAGAGAAGGTTTCTTCCCCCTCTTCGTCTCTTCGCCCTCAGTGTCAACTCGAGTTCATAAATCGGTTCAAACCGAGTTACAGCTAAACCGAGTTAAACCGAGATACATTAATATCAAACCGAGTTTGCAAAACCGATGGAACGAACCGAATAATTAAATGCCGAAACAGCATTAAACCGAGTTGAACACACGATTCGGTTTGAGTTGGTTAGGATAAGTATAGACAATGCACTAACACATGAATGTACCCGTATATAAAGTCGAGTTGGAAAGCAGTCTATTGCTTTTATTCAAACCGAGTTGCACTGCCCGATTCCATACCTATTTGGAATTCGGTTTCTCATGAGACGATGGCTCCTTTTTTCTCTCATTAGCCGTGTTTTATTATCACCAATGATCCAGATCAGATCATTGGTGTGTATGCATTACAATAACAATACGAGATCTTGCTTTTCATTTGGATCTATTTTCGTGATCCGAAAATTAGTTCGCCTATTCCTTGCTAGGCATGGCTCTCCTTTGATCGAAAAACTGTCAACCAAATCGATCACATTGCGATCGACGCAAGGCACTCTTCCAGTATTCTGGGTGTCCGGACTTTCCGAGGAGCCAACGTGGACTCGGATCACTACCTAGTTGTAGCCAAGGTACGGATGCGGATATCCACAACAGAGCGAAATCAACGAAATGCTGTGAGGAAATTTGACGTCGGAAAGCTACAATCGCAAGAGACCGCCAGAACCTTTGTCAATCATGTTTCTTCTAATCTCAATCTAATTCCTATGCCGCCAGCAGCAAATGCGGAAGACCAGTGACAGCGTTGCCAACAAGCCATCACAGATGCCGCCTCTGATGTACTGGGTTTCTCTCGCCCACCACAACGAAACCCCTGGTTTGATGAGGAAAGCCGGCAAGCACATGCAGCAAAACAAGAGGCGTACAAAGCGGCACTGCATAGAAGGACTAGAGCTGCTTACGAGCTCTACGTACGCAGGAGAAAAGAGGAACATCGACTTCTCAGAAAGAAGAAAAAAGAGCATGAGAAGCGCTCGATTGAGGAGATTGAGAGACTTTATTGCAGGAATAATGTTCGAAAATTTTACCAAAAGGTAAAAAGACCATGCCAGGGTTTCAAAGCCAGAACAGAAGCCTGCAGGGACGGTGCTGAGAATATTGAAGGAACACTTCTGCAGACTGTTAAACGGCGATGATGGTCAATATTCCGCTGTCAGGCAGAGTGAACCATTCAACAGTGACGATGGCAGTCAAGATCCCGTCAACCCGATCAGAATGAAGTGAGGATAGCGATATCTAAACTCAAATCCAACAAAGCTGCTGGAGCCGACGGCCTTGCCGCTGAACTTTTCAAGGCAGGAGGAGATGAGTTGGTAAGGAGCATGCACCAGTTCATCTGTAAAATCTGGTCGGACGAAAGTATGCCCGATGTATGGAACCTCAGCATCATTTGCCCGATCCTGAAGAAAGGAGACCCTCTGAACTGCGCCAACTACAGAGGTATAAATCTCCTAAATATCGCATATAAGATCCTGTCTGCCGTACTATGTGAACGCCTAAAACCGATCGTCAACAACCTGATAGGTCCTTATCAGTGCGGTTTCAGGCCTGGAAAGTCCACCATTGACCAAATATTCACACTACGGCAGATCTTGGAAAAAACCCATGAATATAAAATCGATACGCACCACCTTTTCATCGATTTCAAAGTTGCCTATGATAGCGTGTATAGAGACGAGTTATACAGAGCCATGTCTAGTCTTGGCATCCCTGCCAAGCTCGTCCGTTTGTGCAGAATGACGATGGAGAACTCTCGCTGCTCCATCAAAGTCGGTAAGAACATCGCCGAACCGTTCGATGTCAGGAAAGGTCTTAGACAAGGCGACGCACTATTATGCGATCTCTTTAACATAGTACTTGAGAGAATTGTACGAAACTCACAAGCCAACACCGGTACAATCTTCTTCAAGTCTGTACAACTACTCGCTTATGCCGATGACATTGACATAATTGGAAGAACTCAGCGGGCCGTCAATGAGGCATTTACGAGTATTGAGATCGAGGCAGCAAAGATGGGTCTAGCGGTCAATGAAAGCAAAACAAAATATATGCTGTCTACAAAAAAGGACACCCAACATCGGCGTCTTGGACAGAACGCCACAATAGACAGATATAATTTTGAGATAGTAAAGAATTTTGTCTACCTTGGCTCTATGGTCAGCTCCGCAAATGACATGAATGGAGAGATCACACGGAGAATTACTCTTGCCAATCGTTGTTTCTATGGGCTAAAACGGCAATTGAGTAGCAAAGCCCTATCTCGAACTACTAAGGTAACTCTTTATAAGACATTAATCATCCCAGTCCTGCTGTATGGCGCAGAGGCATGGGCTTTGAAAAAACCGGATGAGGATGCCCTTGGTTATTTCGAGAGAAAAGTTCTTCGAGCGATCTTTGGTCCCGTCTGCATAGACGGTGAGTGGAGGAGAAGGTACAATGCCGAACTATACCGCCTGTACAAGGACATCGACTTAACCAGAAGAGTTCACATACAGCGACTAAGATGGCTGGGTCATTTAGAGCGGATGGAGCGCAACCTTCCCGCTAAGAAAGTCTTCGAATCCACCCCGGACGGACGGCGCAGTAGAGGACGACCTCGCGGTAGGTGGCGCAAACAAGTGGAGGGGGACGTCAACCAACTTGGCGTGCGCAACTGGAGGCAGCTGGCTCGTAACCGTGCTGGCTGGAGAGGTTTGTTGGTTGAGGCCCAGGTCCACCCCAGACTGTAGCGCCATCTAAGCAAGCAAACACAAGGCCAATTCTTCTCTCGGTTTCATAAAACCCTGGTCTAAAGAATTCTCGAACCCTTATGTCATTAAATCTCTTTACATCACCTTTGTCAGACCACTCCTTGAATACGCCAGCCAAGTTTGGTCACCTTATCACGACATCCACTCCCTTAGAATCGAAGCTGTACAGCGTTTTGCCTTACGCCGTCTCCCATGGGCCGACAACTATATCTTACCACCCTACAAAAATCGGCTAAAATTGATTAACCTGCAAACCCTTATAAAACGTCGCGAAGTCGCTGACATGCTCTTCGTGCACCAATTATTAACCGGTATGATCGACGACCGCCGCACTACTGGAAATGATTTCATTTCGTATTAACCCTCGAAACCTTAGGTCTGTACCGCTCTTTCGTCTCCCTCACCGCCGCACCAACTACGGCCATTTCGAACCAATTTCCAGAATGTTACGCCTGGCCAATAACACACAGAACACTCTAGACATTCGTTCCAGTCTATCCGCCCTTAGAAAGTCCCTCTTTACCACTTCATGACATCTCTTCTCTTAGATTAGTCCCACTATACCACAACTGCCCTTAGGACCAGTCTTCGTCTTTCCCCCGCATTTCTTTTCCTATCCCTCTCTAGCTTTTAAGATAGTTTTTTAAGACCTAGTTTAATCTCTAATTAAAAAAAGTTAGTTTTAAGCTTAGAGTTAAGTTCCCTTTTTGTTAGTTTTTAAGTTTAGATTTAAGTTCTTGCTTGTATTAAGCTTAAATAAATAAAGACGAAGTCGTACAGAAGCAGCTTACAGAATCAACGCGTTGAGAGTATGCAGCGTTTTTCGAACAACATCAGCCTTTAGAAAGGTCGATGTTTTGGAGGCAGGAACTCTACTACGAAACCAAAATCGGTAAACAGATTTCTACAAAGAATTATAAAAATCAACAAAGACACAAACGCACACAATTCGAGATAAATGACTTTCAAATCATCTTAAGAAAGGTGCGGGGAGAAATCAATTTCTTGCAATCTGTGTATTAGTTTCTTCCCTCAATTAAGCAATATTTAACTATCCACATGCTACACCGTACTTAAGAGATTAAAATAAATACCTATTACGACAAAAATAATTACGAGTAATCCACTTAAAACCACAACATTCTGCAGATAAGAACCTTATCAATCCAAAAACCAATTTAATTAAGTAAACATAATGAAAATTTGATAAAGCAAAGTCATATGTAAGTAAGCTAGTCCTTATCGCGTACTTAAAGCATTCCCAGTCGACCAATTGCATAGCGAAATTCCATCACCACCCAAAAAGAGAAATAAACAAAACAGCCATACATACCTTAAAGTATTTTACTGTCTTTACACGCAACTCCAGAGTGGCATCTTCATCACAGACCATCAGTGTATTCCGATGCTGTTGGAATGCACTTACTGTCCACATATGATTCACACCCTCCTCAATCGCTTTGTACAATGCAAACGCCTTGTGTGCGCCAGTCACTAATATCATTACCTCTTTCGAGTCGAGAACGGTTCCAACACCAACGGTTAACGCCTGCTTTGGTACTTTACTCATATCGTTACCAAAGAACCTGGCATTTGCTTCTAGGGTATCCTGAGCGAGTGTCTTTACTCGAGTTCTTGACACTAAAGATGAACCGGGTTCGTTGAATGCAATATGCCCATCTGGACCGATACCACCAACAAAAAGCTCAACGCCGCCAGCTTTTTTAATTTCTTCTTCGAAAGCATCGCATTCGGAAACTAAATCGGGAGCATTTCCATCGAGAATGTGTGCATTCGCTGGATCGATATCGATGTGTTTGAAGAAATTATTCCACATGAAGTAGTGATAGCTCTCATGATGATCGCGGGGAAGGCCTAAAAAGAAAATAAATAACGTCTGTAGGGTGCATTTATAATAAAACGGGAAATAGTAAAATCTACGGCTTTACGAAACACGAGATATACACGGCATCGGATACACCGTGTCGTGTATCCGTTTCAAAGTGTTCAGAACGAAATGAGAGCGTTTACACTTATCTGTTATTGGATAAACGGCGTTTTTTCTGCAAATTTCAGCTCTATCCGACACCGGATGCCGGATACACGGCGTCAGAAACATCGAAGTGTACAAAACTAAATGAGAGCTTTTACACTATTCATCCGGCATCAGATACGACTTACCGTTGCAAAATAATATTCAAACAAGTTTTGGATGCCGTCTATCCAGTGCCGGATAAATGTGAACGCCCTTATTGAGTTCTGTACACTGTGAATCGGATACACGGCGCCGTGTATAAGGGATCGGATAAGTGTGAAAACTAAAAAAGGGAGTGTATCCGATGACGGACATGTGTGGAACGGGCCCGAGTTCGAGAATATTCCAAAAATATGTGGCTTCAAATATTGTTAACAAATTTCCCTCATATGTCTTAGTCAGGAAATTTTAGGACTGGCAACACTGCTACTGGTGGAAGGCAACGAATACGAAAAACACACGGGATATATTGGCCATGGTACAAAGATCAGCCTGCATTGCCATCACAGGTGCTCTACGCACAACATCTACGGCTGCACTCGAGATCTTCCTGTATCTTTTACCATTAGACCAACAAATCAAATTTCAAGCGGGCAACAGTGCGCTTCGGCTCACTAACGTTGGTCTCTTCAGGACTAATAGCATAGGACACAGCTCCATTCTCAAGGAATCTTTTCCCGGAATCGCTGACGAATCGGACGATATACTTGGCACCTTAGACTTCGACACACCATACGAAGTACTGTATCCTATTAGAGAGGACTGGCAAAGGTAGACAGTCTCTGTCTATAACGAGATTGCAATATACACAGATGGTTCTAAGACCAGTGAGGGCAGGGGTCAGGTATTTACTCGAGAGTTACGAACCTATAGGTGGCCCTGAGACTTCCGGACACATGCAGTGTGTTCCAAGCAGAGGTTCTAGCTGTACTTAAAGCTGCGGAATTACTTGAGATGGGATCAATATCCGATAAGAATATCGCCATCTACATTGACAGTCAGGCTGCGCTAAAGGCGCTAGTACATACCTTCTTCGCAAAATGGGCCAGCATGTGTCCTGAGTGAAAAGGATAATTCATCACATCCCACATTGCATTTGAGTGAGTGAGTGAACCAAATCTGAGATAATCAGGAATTGCCGCACAATACTTAGGGCATTATGTACGCAGAACCGAGTCAGATTATGTTGGGTACCTGGACACTGCGATATCGAAGGCAACGAGCAATCCGACGCGCTGGCTAAAAGAGGAGCGGGGCTCCCACGCAGCGATATAATTGGTAGTATTAAACCACCAGGGTGCGTGGCTAAAGGAATTATCCGGGATAAAATCATTGACACGGCTAATCTAAGATGGTCAAACTTAGATGGTCACAGGGTGTCTAAGGCCTTGTGGCCTGTGTTAGATCGCAGAAAATCTGGGGAGATAATTAAGTTAGATAGATCGAGGCTAAGAACAGCGATGGGAATACTCTCTAGCCACTGTCTCCTAAGGAGGCATGCCATGAGACTAGGGTTATCCGATACGGATGTTTGTAGGTACTGCGATGACCTACATGTCTCAGAGGATATAACTCATATACTCTGTGAATGTCAAGGAATTGCCAGGATAAGGCTAAAGTACCTGGGTAGATACTTCTTCGATAACTTGGAGGAGGTGAGGTCCTTGAACTATAACAAGGATCTCTTCAAATTTTGTAGGGAGATTAATTGCTTGGAGGATTGGGTTTAGGTCTTTTGCCGTGAAGGTTTCCTAGGGATCGCGATGGGCCAACTTTAGTGCCTAGTGTTTTATGATAACCTCATAACCCTACCTAACCTAACACTGCTACTATTCAGGGTTGTCGCGAATAAATTTTCGTCGGATTTTTTCTCCCGAATAAAAAACTAGGTATCTTCAAAAAAGAGGAAATAATTTCGCGTAACAGAAGTAGGTGTCATTAATGACAATTCGGCAGAATTTTCAACGTAATCGCGATATTTAATTTTTCCTCGATGAATTTTTTCCATTTTTGAAGATACCTAATTTTTGTTGGGGGAAAAAATTCCAAGAAAAATTGATTCGCGATAAGCCGTATCGTCCGCAAACGTGGCGACGACACAGTTTCTTTCTTGCGGGATGTCACGCGTGTAGAGTACATATAGAAGTGGGTCAAGGACACTTCCTTGCGGGACTCCGGCTGCAATCTCCTTGAAGTCAGAGTAATCGTTTCCGTGCTTAACACGAAAGAGTCTCTCGGTGAGGTACGATCGTAAGATTAAAAAGAGTTGCCGTGGCAGTAGTCGTTGCAATTTATATTCCAAGCCTTCGTGCCAAACCTTATCGAAAGCTTGTGAGACGTCAAGAAATACACCACAACAAATCTTTTTTTCTTCCAGAGCTGTCTCAATCACGTCAGTTATTTTGTGGACTTGGTCAATTGTAGAATGTTTAATTCTAAATCCAAATTGATGGTCTGATGGATGAGACGTCTTTCGTCGATTACGGGCTGTAGACGTTTGGAAAGAAGTTTTTCAAATATTTTTGAGATAACCGGCAATAGGGAAATAGGCCGATATGATTTCTTCTCATTTAGCGGTTTGCCTGGTTTCGGGACCATTATAATCTCGGCGACTTTCCATTGTCTCGGAACATAGAGCAATCTGAACGAAGCGTTGATCAAGTAGAGCAGTTTGATAATAGCTTTATTCGGCAATTCCTTGGCTACCTGTGCCGTTATCAAGTCGTAACCCGGTGCTTTTTTCGTCTTTAAATTTTTAACCTCTTCCCTCAGTTCAATCAATGCAACTTTTTTTTACTTTGAAGTTGTCAGATGTCGTGACTGGGGAGTCGGGCGTTAACGAAGGGCCGTCGAACGGCTTAAACGTTTCTTCTAAGTGCAAAGCACCGGAAAGATTTTCAAGGTAGGTCGCTATCTTTTTGCTTTTAAATTCGCGAATACTATCTCTAAGGCGATTGCATAGTCGGTTAAGGACCGTTTTATGCTGCGGTGCACGAGTGATTTGCCATTTCTTTCGTGCTTTTCGTTTCTCCCTCACCAGTTCAATGATTTCTCTGGGATACTTTTCGTTGCGGTTGATCTTATAGCTTCTAGAAGGAGTGTTTTTCCACGCCGCTCTTTGGATTGTTTCCACGAAACGATTAACTTCGTCCTCTAGTTCACAAGGTGTTTTAAGTGATACATTTAAAGCGATATTTGTTTCGCAATCATTTCTAAAGCCGTCCCAGTTTGTTCTGTTGCTAGTAAGTCTTGGAGGCCCTTTTTTCTTGATCAGCGCTTCTCCAAGTAATAAAATTACCGGCGAGTGGTCAGAAGAGAGATCAAAACATTCTTTGATTGTAATAAACTTCTCGTAAATGCCTTTTGTAACAAAAAAAAATCGATAAGATCGGGAATTTTTTGTGAGTTAGTTGGCCAATAGGTCGGTTTTCCAGACGAATAAAAACAACAACCGAATTCATTTGCCACTTCGTAAAGAATTTTTCCTTTAGAAGATGTACATCTTGAACCCCAGAAGGTGTGCTTCACGTTGAAATCTCCACCAATAAGAAAATTTGAACCAAGGGCATTGAAGACACGAAAGTAGTCGTCTTTTTCTAGTGGGCATCGCGGCGGACAGTAAACAGATGCTATATTGTAGCTCAGGTGCTTATTTTTAACCCTTACCGCGCACAACTGAAGTTTTTCCAGCTCTATGCTTATATCGACTGAATGTTTAATGTTAGTTTTAATGAATAAGGACGAACCGCCCCGCGCTCTATCAGAAAATGATAGGCGTGATAACCAGCGTAGCCTCTTATCTTTATCTGCGATTTCCTTGTTAGATGGGTTTCGGAGATCAAACATATGTCGATATTTTCTCTTATTAGAAACATTTCTAATTCGTTAGTTTTTGTAAGAGTCCGTTTGCTTAGATTTAGATTTATGGTTAGCCATACAAAAGCTTTCGACGTTACTGAGACGTTCCAGAATCCGATTGTTAATTTCACATTGTTCCTCGAACTTAGCGTAGATGCAGTCAAGAATTTCATTCAACGGATCAGAGGGTAGTCCGTCGTTTCGTTTGGTTGCTTTGACTGCAGCCTAAGAATACGTCAGACGTACGGGGTTCGCTGGCTTATCCGAGGTTATTTTTCGTACGTTTAACCGGCTTAGAAGGCTGATTGACTGTTTTAAGAGTCTGCACTGCTGATTCGAGCGTCCTTTCAGCCGGCTTAGGAATCTGTACAACTGGCTTACGAGCCCGCTCAGTCTGCTTAGTAATACGTTCTACCGAGTTAGGAGCCCGATCGACTGATTTCGTTCCCCGTACAATCGGCGTTGTAGATTTTTTCCGTCGCATCTGTAATTCCTTAGCGACTTCGCAACCGCGATAATTTGCGGCTGCATCTAAAAATAAATTTCGGTGAAACAAAACGCGAAATGTTTTCACAAATTTGTAGTTGTAGAATGTAACTACAAATTTGGTAAAATGAAACAGATCGAATTTTCTATAAATTTTGGGAAAAAGTAGTTATAAATCACAATTTGTAAGTTGGTGGAATATGCCCCTGGAAATTGTGCGAGCCGCTGTAGTCCAGTGGCCATATCGCTTGATGGCATGCGTTAAAGTAAGAGACAGTTAGTTTATATAAACCGCCATTTTTAAAAATGCTTACTATTTGCAAATCAGTTTCTTAAATGCTAATTCAAAATGGAATGGACTTTGTCAAAATCGGATGAGGAAGTACTTGGTTAGTACTTTGGTCCCATCTGCAAAGACGGCGAGTGGAGGAGAAGGTACAATGCCGAACTATACGCCCTATACAAGGACATCGACTTAGCCGGAAGAGTTCACATACAGCGACTAAGATGGCTGGGTAATGTAGAGCGGATGGAGCCCAACGTTCCAGCCAAGAAAGTTTTCGAATCCACCCCGGATGGACGGCGCAGTAGAGGAAGATCTTACGGTAGGTGGCGCCAACAAGTGGAGGGGGGACCTTAACTAATTTGGCGTGCGCAACTGAAGGCAGGTGGCTCGTAACCGGGCGGGCTGGAGAGGTTTGTTGGTTGAGGCCCAGGTCTACCCCGAACTGTAGCGCCACATAAGTAAGTAATCCAAAATGTTGTGTTGTTAAATTTTTATAACGTTTTGCACTTGTAACAGAACTTATGGCCGGACTAGGTATATCGCAATACTCTTTTACGGTCGTAATCTATTCGACAAACCAAAATCGGTCGACTAATTCAGAAGTTACAGCGAAAATAAACCGACAGACAGGGGTCTCCTTTTCCTTCTTCATCGGAAACCCTCTGTCGGCGAACAAACTCGCACTTGACGAATTTTCTGATTCATAGTTCTACCCTTAGAACGTGGCGACATCTTAAGGATAGTGTTACGCACACTGTACATCAATAGCTACTTACCAACATATTCATCCATGTTGAATGTCTTCACGTACTTAAAGGAGATTTTCCCAGCTTGATGGAATTCAATCAATTTCCTGTACATCCCCAAAGGTGTACTACCAGTTGGCAATCCCAGCACGAAGTATCTGCAAGAGGTTTGTATATTTATTTGCGATCCAATATGCTGTGAATGCATTCCACTTACTTGTCTGGTCCTGGATGGAACTTATTTATCCTTTTCATCACATATTTCGCTGCCCATTCCCCAACCGAGTTGGCGGTGTCCAAAATAATCAACTTCATGTTGTATCACTGTTGCTTCGCACTATCAAATGAAAGGGGAATTATACTACGCTTGGCTTTTTGAATAGATAAGACCGTTGCAGAGAGATAACCCTTCACAGAGGAATCTAGGTCACTTTCACAGCTACACCCAGCGACTGAATGATTGTCTCTTTAATGCCAGCGCGTGCTCTTCAATTAAACTCGAAAGTTTGTCAACAAATTGAATTAAATGCATTTATTGAGAATCATTGGAATGACCTTCAGGAATTGGATAAAACCTGTTTAGTCGCATATCGAGTCGAACAAGATACGAATGGTGGATGGTAATAGTTAAGTGGGTAGTATGTTAAGTGGATGTATGTGTTAACCGATGTGTGCAGATTTAGCAAAACAATATCGAAACTTCTGCACCAAAAAAAAAAAGTTCCTACTTGGTAGGGCAATGGACCGAAAATGTGCAAATGTCGTCACGTAATAAAGTCAAGTTATTCGCTAAAAAAAGTCATCCTCGCCGTTTTATAAGAGAGAAACCCCGACAATAGGAGTGTCAAGTGTACTCGCCCTGAAACGAAAATAAAATGCTTCACTAGAAGTTCTCCACCCCCGACTATCCACACAACAGACACCGAACTACGAACAACGACTCTTCAAGCCCAAATGCGCACTGTGCCAATGACAATATTATAATCAGTTTTATTGAATTTGTTGACCGAATTATCAAAATAATTGGAAGTGTAAGTGTCTGATAAAAGACAAAAACAAAGGAAGAGAGAGAAAAACAGAACAAGAACGAACTACCTGCGATGGTTTTGCTGCGGTGAACCAGCCCGCGAAGTTCGACGAACAGCCGTGGTGCACGACCACTGGAGAGGGTCAATAACCCAAATTAAATGATTTTCGTTTACTTTCCTTTATTGAGAAGACTTTTCTCGATTATATGGTGCGTGTAGTATAGTTTCTCTTTCGTACATCTAAACGGCCAGCTGTAAAGTATCGCTGTCACCTTCTATTAGTTTCTAAATTATATTTCCAGCAGCGTTGCCATGAAGTAGCAAAAGTACTCTTATTTCTTGTAAATTTTTAATTTTTTACTTTGGTACTAAAAATCTAAAATTTGGTGATTTCCTACTACAGTGTACGAAATAATTATATCGGATAAGCAACAAACTTATAAAAAATAAACTTTTTTATTATTGTTTGAATGGCTTTATTTCATTTTAATTATACGCTTAAAATAAAGATAAAAACTACGAACAAATTTAAGCTGTGTATTAAAAATAAAACCTATGCTTTGTATAGCTCTGAATGAAATAAGTATGACAGACAAGGACTTAGAAGTTAATTCTGCTATTATAATATAAGTAGAATGGCGCAAAATTATAGTCACCGTATTTTAAGTACTGCATTGTCGTGCTGAAACGTTTAATCATTTCAATGTTCTTTACTTCACAAAAAGTTGTACATTTCTTTGTAAGATTTTTCTTCGATTAAATAATTAAAATAAAACGGTTACCGAATCGAACGTTCGACTCAAGTCGAACTGTCAGCGAATTGCTTCTGTCGTGGTATTGCTGTTAGCAAACATTTTCATTCGAATAAAGAATAAGTGCTGACAAAGGAAAAACAATTAAATGTCATCTGTGAAGTGTATAAAGCGACAGAAGTAATTCGCCGGGAGGTTCGACTTCAGTCGAACGTTCGATTCGCTAACCATAATAGGGGTGATAAATTCACATTTATTATTTTATTCAATGAAGTTTAATTATATTCTAAAATTAATATCTTTCTATAAGCTAAAGCGATTTTAAGGTATGTTATTAAATTGTCCCAGTCTGAGTTTAAATTTCCATTCAATATTTGTATTATTTCATCTTCTGTAAGTAAACTTTTCCCAAAAGTGGCTAATCTAAACTCTCTGAGGATGGGGCATTTGCCCAGGAAATGTTGTATCGTTTCTATCTCCCTCAAATTGCACAGCGTACTTAGATTCGTGTCATTTGGATTGTATCCATTTCCATTCAGCCAAATTAAGTCGCAGCGCGCTTTAAAAATCCATGTGATGTTGCTTTGATCATTACTATCAATGAAGTAGTGTTGGCCCTTCGTGTAGTCCAGATGTTTGTAGATACGGGCGCTGCTCCCAGCTGCTCTCTGCAATCTCTGTTGGTGGTTTTTCAACTGCTCGTGAGGCCATTTCTCTACTCCATTGCATACCTAAGCTACTGCATACCTCATTTAGTGCCTTGACCCAAAAAAGATTTTTCCTTAGCAATATGTTGGTCAGTTGATGTGGCAATCTACTATTACCATATTGGAACATAGTTTTCGTGACGTACCTTAGGTGTAGTTCAAACGTATAGATGTGGCTATCTTCAACCCCTGCTTCCAACATCAGAGCGTAATTTGGAGTAAACTCCGGAAGTTTTAGAATTCTCTTAAGAAAATAGCGTTGTAACTTGTCTACGTCCTCAAAATGTCTAAAGCCCCATACCTGCGCTGCTTAAGCTTGAATTGCTCTACATACCGCCAAATATATCTTCCATTTCATTCTGAGTGAGATACTTTTCTTTCCTAAGATATTTTGCCATATAGCATTTATTGCAGAAGGACTAGAGCTGCTTACGAACTCTACGTGCGCAGGAGAAAAGAGGAACATCGACTTGTCAGAAAGAAGAAAAAGGAGCGTGAGAAGCGCTCGATCGAGGAGATAAAGAAACTCTATTGCAGGAATAATGTTCGAAAATTTTACCAAAGGGTAAAAAGAACATGCCAGGGTTTCAAAGCCAGAACAGAAGCCTGCAGGGACGAAAATGGCAACATAGTAGTGGAATCGCAGTCGGTGCTGAGGATATGGAAGAAACACTTCTGCGGACTGTTAAGCGGCGATGATGACCAATATTCCGCTGTCAGGCAGAATGAGCAATTCAACAGTGACGATGGCAGCCAAGATTCCCGTCAACCCGATCAGAATGAAGTGAGGATAGCGATATCTAAACTCAAATCCAACAAAGCTGCTGGAGCCGACGGCCTTGCCGCTGAACTTTTCAAGGCAGGAGGAGATGAGTTGGTAAGGAGCATGCACCAGCTCATCTGTAAAATCTGGTCGGACGAAAGTATGCCCGATGAATGGAACCTCAGCATCATTTGCCCGATTCTGAAGAAAGGAGACCCTCTGAACTGCGCCAACTACAGAGGTATAAGTCTCCTCAACATCGCATATAAAATCCTGTCTGCCGTATTATGTGAACGCCTAAAACCGATCGTCAACAACCTGACAGGTCGTTATCAGTGCGATTTCAGGCCGGGAAAGTCCACCATTGACCAAATATTCACACTACGGCAGATCTTGAAAAAAACCCATGAATACAAAATCGATACGCACCACCTCTTTATCGATTTCAAAGTTGCCTATGATAGCGTGTATAGAGACGAGTTATACAGAGCCATGTCTAGTCTTGGCATCCATGCCAAGCTCGTCCGTTTGTGCAGAATGACAATGGAGAACTCTCGCTGCTCCATCAAAGTCGGTAAGAACATCACCGAACCGTTCGATGTCAGGAAAGGTCTTAGACAAGGCGACGCGCTATCATGCGATCTCTTTAACATAGTACTTGAGAGAATTGTACGAAACTCACAAGCCAACCCCGGAGGTACAATCTTCTTCAAGTCTGTACAACTACTTGCTTATGCCGATGACATTGACATAATCGGAAGAACTCAGCGGGCCGTCAATGGGGCGTTTACGAGTATTGAGATCGAGGCAGCAAAGATGGGTCTAGCGGTCAATGAAAGCAAAACAAAATATATGGTGTCTACAAAAAAGGACACCCAACATCGGCGTCTTGGACAGAACGCCACAATAGACGGATAATTTTGAGGTAGTAAAGGATTTTGTCTACCTAGGCTCTATGGTGAACTCCGCAAATGACATCAGTAGGGAGATCACACGAAGAATTACTCTTGCCAATCGTTGTTTCTATGGGCTAAGATGGCAATTGAGTAGCAAAGCCCTATCTCGAACTACTAAGGTAACTCTTTATAAGACACTAATCATCCCAGTCCTGCTGTATGGCGCAGAGGCATAGGCTTTGACAAAACCGGATGAGGATGCCCTTGGTTATTTCGAGAGAAAAGTTCTTCCAGCGATCTTTGGTCCCGTCTGCATAGACGGTGAGTGGAGGAGAAGGTACAATGCCGAGCTATACGGCATGTACAAGGACATCGACTTAGCCAGAAGAGTTCACATACAGCGACTAAGATGGCTGGGTCATTTGGAGCGGATGGAGCCCAACGTTCCCGCTAAGAAAGTTTTCGAATCCACCCCGGATGGAGGACGCAGTAGAGGACGACCTCGCGGTAGGTGGCGCAAACAAGTGGAGGGGGACCTCAACCAACTTGGCGTGCCCAACTGGAGGCAGCTGGCTCGTAATCGTGCTAGCTGGAGAGGTTTGTTGGTTGAGGCCCAGGTCCACCCCGGACTGTAGCGCCATCTAAGTAAGTAAGTAAGCATTTATTGCATTCTTCGCTCTGATATTTCTTTTTTCCACATGTTTGGCGAAAGTCATTTCGGGTGTCAGAGTTACTCCTAAATAGCTAAATTCTGAAACCGTTTTGTGTTGCTCTCCCTTAAAAAACCATATTTCTTGCGCAGATAATTTGCCTCCGTTTCGGAAAACCATAATCTCAGATATGCTCAAATTGACTTCCAGGTTCCATTCATTACAGTAATGTTCCAGTCGTTCTATCATTTTTTGCATAATTTCGATGTCATTTGCCAAGATAACCATGTCATCCGCACACAGTAGAAGTCTTATATTTAAGTCATCAAAATTTAGTCCACCTCCTATATAATCACGTAAATCATTAATATATAGAACAAAGAGAAGAGGTGACATCAAGCAGCCCTGTTTAACACCTGACCGCGGCTCAAAATATTCAGAAATCTCCTCGCCCGTCCATACCGCTGATTTTGTGTTCTTATATATGCTTTCTATTAGTCTTGTGAATTTACTTGACACTCCTAACACATTAAGCTTATAAAATAGCGATTTTCTCGCAACAGGGTCAAAAGCCGCCTTAAAGTCTACAAAAAAAGCGTACACTTTTTCCCTCTCAGCAAGCTTAAGATGGACAATGGCCCCCAAATTATAGATGCTATCCACCGCTGAATATTGTTTGCGGAAGCCCGATTGGTACTCTATCAAGACATCATTGAAACGTTTAATCACCCCCACATATTTTGATCAAAATCAATAAGAACACTGTCCAGTAATTCTACACTTTTTTCCTAATTTTTTTTATGCGAAACAATACAAATAGGAGTCTTTCCTATGTAAGCGAAACCAGCCCACACCATTAGAGAACCTCCTTGGAAGTTTCTCGAGTGCCGAGTTTCACGCTCTCGGCGTATATCTCTCCAATACTTCTGTTCTCTATCTAGACCATCAAGATAACATTTTTTGTCATCATTAAGACGACAGCCTTCCATTCCATCATCCAAAACTGATATTTTTCGGCAAAACTTAATCTTGTCTCCTTATGTCGTGTGAGCAGCGTATGTGTCGGCAAGCGCATTTGATATACATACAACGGATTTGTCCTCTTTTAAAAGTTGTTGGACTCTTTTTGTTGCTACTGGTAGAGATAACTGAAGCATTTGGAAAGGAATCATTTGCTTGTTAACCACTAAGCAAATTTAAAATTCGTGACATAGCCATGGTATTCAAGCCCAGTTCATCCGCTATCATCTCCTGTGTCATCCTGGCATCTTCGTCAATTTTAACCTTCACCAGGGCCGCATTTGCATCGTCGGTCGAGGATGTGGGCCGACCTTCACGCGATTCGTCCTCAACAGAAAAATGGCCAATCTAGAATCTTCGAAACCACTTTGAAATAGTAGCAAGAGATGGTGCATTTATTCCGTATGCATTTTAGCATTAGTGGAGAATTTTGACTGGCGTGAGTTGACGTCGAAATCCGAAGAGAATGACAACACGAATTTCTTCCTGTGTTGGCGGTGGAACTTTAACCGAGCTTACGTTACTAATTTTTCTCTTTCTCGGCTCCATTTTTACCTATTGTTCTGAAATTTGGAAATAAATATTGTTAGATTATAAGCTACAGAAATGCATCTTTTTCTTTATTTTTCAAAAGCTACTAAATTGACACCAACTAATAGCATGTCCCCACCAAAACTAAATACGAGATTTAGCGAAAAAAGATTTAGATTTACGTGAGGTGTCCCCACCGGAATTTAGGGTTTTTATCGACGTTTGCACCATGCTTTGCGGCTTTTCACCTGTTTTGATTGTTCCATTGTCTTCAAGCAAAGCAAATGATTTGTATTATGTACGAATTATGTACAAAAATTTAAAAATACTTACCAAAAAAATAATCCAAATCGCTAAATATTTTATTTTATTTATTTGAAGTTTGAAACTTTCCGAAAGACTTCAATTTTTTCTTTGTCAGCACACGAAAATGGCATGTGCTTGCATAAAAAAGGATTGTTTGATTTGTGTCGCGTGAGGATTTAAGTGAGATATATTATAAATCTCGAATTTAGACGGGATTTATAGACGTCAAATCGTATGGTAAATCATCGGGATATAGTGAAGATTTAGGTAGATTTAGCTAAATTCTTGCTAAATCCCGTATTTAGTTTTGGTGGGGACATGCTATAAGCGAACTTTTGTTAGTCCCTCCGTACAAATAAAGCTCACTTTGTAGAAATCTGTAGTTGGCAGAGAAGCTCCCTGACTCTCTTCGTTTAAAAAGACAACGTGACAAAATAATGTGTCTAGGTATTGTCTGATATTCCAGTCAATTATGACGCTAAATAGACTGGGTATTCCACAGAATGCGAATTCCCCTATCTTCTGGTATAATTTTTAACTTTTTTTTTTTTGTACACAAAACAACATTTCTACTTTTCTGACTGCATTTCGCTTGGAATTCAGATAATTATTTCGTTGGGAAAATGTGTAGAGACGTCTGCTGTCCCATCTAATACAAAGTACAAATTTCGCTCGTGAACAACGCATTGCACTGCCGGACTGTCTTGCGAAATTTTCACTTTGTAGAGTTATTTTGTGTAGTAAAGAAATTTTCTCGCGAACACCGTAGCGAGGTTTATCTTGCGAAAAGAACAATTTAAGTTTTGACGATGTTTTACACAAAAATACCCCACAGTGTGCTGTTCCGCACAAATCGTCACATTGCTTTTTTTGTCCTTCCCTCTTCGTATGTACGACGGTGTAGCAATCTCCAGATTGTTTGCCGCCAAGTTACATAGGTGTGTTTCTATTTGTAGAAACAAATCAGCCGATTGTTCTTTGCTCACTTTCTGTTTTAGCCATGCTTTACGTTGCTAGCCACATTTCATGAAGCTTTTTCTTTTAGCTTTTCAAATCTTTTTTTGGTATATGAGTGAGACCTTGAGTAACTTTACAAAGATGTTTTACTTTACATTTACCTTAGAATACACAGGTGGCCGATTTATTGATTGAAATCCAGTCGAAATATGATTGTGTTTGTCATTTACAGAGCGTCTTCATAGGCTATATTTGCGGCAACTATAGCATGGCACTTGGTAATTAAACCGAGTGACGTAATTTTCTCAGTTGGCAGTCGTAAATTTGGCCCACTAAATAAATAAATTACGTCATGCCCGGAATTGGAAATGTCATTTTTGTAGAGTTTGTTTTAAATGAATATGCACATTTTTCTCCTACTATCTGTGTACGTACTGTTGCATGCGAATGGGGGAATGACTAGAAAGGACAATAGTAGAAAAGAACTAAAATTTTAAACAAATATTTAAAAAAATGTTTGTATCGTGTTCTTAATTTAAATATGTACTTCAAGGCAGCTTGTGGCATCTGCAAATTCATGTCGGATTTGTGTCGAAAATTCCGTAGTTAATACAATTTATCTGATTTGGTTACTCAATATTCATCCCTACTCGTTTTTTTATTTATTTTTGAGGGTCATGTCATATTAAATACTTTTTCTTCTAGAATTCTACTACAAAATGCTAGTGCCGAAGTATACTGTAATAATAAATGGATTCGGTACGTTCGTAGTCCAATTTTCGAATCACTAATGACGTTTTTCATTCAAAATCGAAAAGATCACTGACCATTTTCGAAAACGTCAAATGATCATTACCGAACCAATCTTATGTGTAACCTACATTTTCAAAACGTTGCAAAAGCAATTTGATGCAGATGACGTTCTCAAAAATGGCCATTGATTTAAGAAACTCGTAAAGATCCTTACAAGGTCGGTGATAGAACTACTCATATATACCGTCTAATTGTGATATTTCGAATTCTTCTTAGCTTTGTAGTTTGAAATGAAAATCGTAGTTATTTTGCATATGTTGGTCATTTGCTTCAAACGGTTGCTTTGATACTTCTTAAAATCTAAATGGGTAATTCCATGGTAACTCGGGTTACGTTCGGAACAATTTATAGCTAATGGACTGAAATTTTAATCTCAATTTCAACATTAAATGATGCAAATTATATTATCCTTGGACTTAACAACCACTTCCAAAGCTAGTTAAAAACGAACATTTTGTTATAACTAAATACTTACTTTAAAATAAAAAAATAAATCATAAATTTAAAATAAATCATGTTGGTAACTCGCGTTACCATTTTTGGACACTGTGTTTTTCGAGTATAGCTTATTCAAAATGTTCTGCGAAATTTACCAACAAAGGTAATTTATTATGTAGAATTAAAATCAAGAAGATAATCGTCTTTTCATAATTAATGAGAAAATTAGTATTAAGTACAAAGTACTGTACAAAGGTCAGATTCTTCTAATAAAAGAGTACTTAAGGTTCTTCAATGGAATCTTAATGGCTACCTTAACAACCTACATGAACTTCAAGTTCTTTTAGCTGAGCTTAATCCCTCAATCATCTCCCTCCAAGAAACCCATCTTCCATACACCACGACCTCGGTACCCATAAACCGCTATGAATCCTATTTCCACAACCAAGTGGCCAATGACTCAGCGAAACAAGGTACGGGAATACAAGTTCATAAATCAATACCCCACAAACTTATAAGTGTTACTTCCTCAATCTCAATTGTAGCAATAGAAATCTTAACTCCAATTAAAATGACTATCATATCTCTATACATCCATCCACAGCAAAACTTCACCGCTAAAGCCATACATGATATTGTCAATTCCGTTCATACCCCAGTCCTCTTGACGGGTGACTTTAACTCTTGGAACCCCATGTGGGGCTTAGATAATAGAAAGGGGTAGGGGTAAGATAATAGAAAACTTTCTGCTCAATTCCAATTTAATTATTTTGAATGACGGGAAACCCACCCATTTCTCCACCCACAAAACACTAACGCATGTTGATCTAACATTTGTATCGCCCCAACTTGGGGCCAATACAACATGGGCTGTACTCCCGGATCTTCACGGGAGTGACCATTTCCCCATTATGACCACCATTTCCCTCGGCACGTTCTTTCAGAACAGAAAATTATTACCCAAATATCAAACTGATAGAGCCGACTGGAACTCTTTTGAAACCAACGTAACACATTTTTTAACACAAAGAAGAAGCTCGGAAAACATCAACAAAAAAGCAGCAACTATTTGCAGAGCGATTCACTTTGGGGCCAACTTATCTATACCGCAAACACAAAATTCACTTAAAAAACGGATTGTTCCCTGGTGGAGCAAGGAGCTACATCTCTTGCGGCAAAATAAACAAAATAGTTGGAAAAGATTTAAAAAATATCCCGTCGAAGCTAATTTGATCGCATATCGTAAAGCCAATGCTCTTTTCCGGAAAGCGGCGAAAGCAGCTAAAAAGGAATGTTTTGAGAAGTTCACTTCAAATATTAACCCAAATTCTTCGTCTAAAAAACTATGGCCAGATGTAAAGTCACTCACTGGAGCTTTCAGACCACCTCCGATAACTATTATCAACAATGATCGAATCATATCCGACCCGGTACAAATTGTCGAACTCTTTGCCAAGACTTGGTCCGATTATTCAGCAGACACGAACTTTTCTCCTGAGTTTATACATCGAAAATCGATAGTGGGAACAGTCCACCCTCATTATCTAAATCTCCAACCTGCCTCTATCTTTGTTGACCGCCAAATCACCGCAACCGAATTTGAGCATCAACTCAATATTTCCAAAGGGAAAACGCCTGGTTATGACAGAGTCTCCTATATTATGCTGAAAAACAGCCCGAACATTTTGAAAAGCCGCCTTCTGGCTTTATACTACCAATCCTTTACTCAAGGAATCATGCCCCAAACCTGGAAAACATCCACCGTAGTTCCTATACCTAAGCCCAACAAGTGCCCCTCCAACATCAGCGGGTACCGCCCTATATCTCTCCTTCCTTGTGTTAGCAAAATTCTGGAGAAAATCATAGCAAAAAGACTTATCTGGTTCCTAGAAAAGAATAAGCTGTTGGATTTGAGTCAAGTGGCCTTCATACCTGGACGTTGCACTTTAGATGTTCTACTACATCTCGATAACTATACATCAACAGCGCTATCCACTAAAAACCACATTTCAATCTTATCTATAGATTTTGAAAAGGCTTTTGACAGAATTGGAACGTATGCCATATTAAAAAAGCTTGCTGAATGGAACATCGACCCCAAAATGTTTAACTTCATAAAGTCTTTTCTCACCAATAGAAAATTCCGGGTAATATTTATCGGCTCTCTCTCGTCTATCCATCCCCTTCACAACGGCACCCCCTAAGGATCGCCGCTCTCTGTCATTCTTTTTACTTTTGCTTTCAATGATATCAGCAAAATCCTTTCCAAATACAAAAGTATTAACCACACCCTCTATGCAGACAACCTTATCGCGTTTACTAAATGCAAAGACATCGGTGAAGTATCTTCAATATTCTCCCAAATCCTTATGGATCTTGACACCTGGGGCAAGTCTTCAGGCGCTAAGATATCGATGGAAAAATGTAAAATTCTACATATGCATGTAGAAAAACTAGTTGCCCTAAGCAAATCTTTTTCAATTTCAACCATATTAGTATAAGCAATGTACATAATCTAAGTATACTTGGTGTTATTTTTGACAAAGGGTTTACTTTTAAGGATCATTGTGTTAGTCTTAAAAGAAAGTTATCTACCAGGGTCAATATTATTAAGTACCTTAGCTCTAAAAATAGTTTTTGCCATATAAATAGTTTGATAAGTATAACCCGGGCTATAATCCTATCCAAAATTGACTACGGATTATGTATCTATGGAAAGGGTTCAACATCCTAAAAGCTTTCAGATCAAGTCCCATCATAAATATGCTTACCGAAACCGGTCTTTCATCAATAAAGCAAAGAGTTAATACACTTACTTCACTAGTTGTGTTAAAGTTAAACCAGACAAACGACAGTTTAATCAAGAGAGATGCTAAGAGATTACTGCTAAGCAACAGGTGCCTGAAGATATCGTCGGCCTTAAGCAACATCCTAAATTTGGCAAAGAATATGGAAGTGCCATTATGTATCCAATTCAGCAGTATAGGAACCTCTCCACATTGGGCACTTAAAGGCGAGACTTAGAACCTCTCTCTAAACACCCTCATTAAAGCCTCAACTCGCAACGAAGTTTACCAACAGATGTTTTTGGAAACGTCGACGGTCCAAAAAGAACACAATGGGAAATTCGTCTTTACTGATGGTTCTAAGTCCGAATTCGGCACTGCATTTGCCGTGGTCGATGAAAATGGAGATACCCTATCCAAAGGGTTGTTACCACATCTCGCATCAGTGTTTTCGGCTGAGGCCACAGCCATTCTTTAGGCCACGGCGCTGGCAGATAGATTTAAGACTGTCATTTGTACGGACAGCCTTTCTACCCTCATGGCAATCACCAACATCAACAATAACACCTCAATTATTGTAGCCATCCGCGACAAACTGATAAAGAACCAAACGAAATTAAAGCTCTTATGGATTCCAGGACACGTAGGAATAAAAGGCAACGAAAACGCGGATGCGACAGCGAAGGCTGTGGTTCAAGAACCATTGATAACCCACTTCATCTTCAATAAAAAGGACATCAAGAACCAGATCCATCGCTTTTGGAGTGGAAAACAAAAAGAAGAGTGGAATGCCTATGCCCACTTCTACAAAACCATAAATCCCGATGCCATAGCTTCCACCTATCCAAAGAACTGTCGACTCCGGCTTGGCCACACATTGCTTACACATGGACACCTCATCACTAGGAGCAGCTCCCCGTATGTCACCTCTGCAATTCTAATCAGATACTTTCTACACACCATCTTATCTACGAATGCAACACTATCCAAGATAAAATGCGTAGTCTTTTCCTCAACTCCAACCTTCCTAACCTACTCTCTTTCCCTTCTGAAACAAATGTTAAGAAAGTATTCATTCTCTTGTCATCTGTAAATCTTGAAACTAATATATAAAACCTCCTACTTAATTTAAAAACTAGCCGAAAGCCCTGGTAGCTAGTGCTAAGTTTTTGTACTATTAATATTATAATTTATTATATGTTAATAAAGTTTAATAATAATAATAATAATAGTATTAAGTATGGTAACTCGCGTTACACAAATCCAGTAACTCGCGTGCCTTCCCATTCTTATTTCAAAAATTAAGGCTTAAGGAGGAAAATCATTGAAATGAAATTAAGATGTATTTAAAATAAAACAATTAATTGTTATTTTATAGCTTTCAACATTGATAAAGGTACCAATTCGAAAATAAATTATTTTTTTTTTTGTAGCCTTATATTCGTTTTTCATGGAATTACCCAAATACGAATTTGAAAAGCTTTTTAACCGTAGTTAGAAGTCTCGTTCTTCACAAATGTATGAAAATAAACTACGATTTGCTGAAATCGATAATAAGCAGAATTGAAAATATAGTTTACTTTATAATGCAGTGAAATTAATAGTATAAGCCCATCCACAAGCTGTCAATAAATTTTGAACGCTTCATTCGTCTTGTGACAGAAGCAATTATTTTCTTCAATGAAAAACTGTATAATTTTCTGAACCTTCTGGTTCAAAAAACCAAACAGTTATTGTATTTCGTAATTGAATAAGATAAAACACACAAACGTATTTTTTTAAGTGATTTTTATTTATTCACTAAACACAAAAAAAAAAGAAAAAAATATTTATTTTTATTTTCTTTTATATAGTAAAATGAGTTTGCATATTTATGCATACATATTTATAAGTTCTGAAAAGAAAACTTTATTAAAATAGGTATATTTTTGTATGTACTGGTTTTAAATTCATAGTTTTTTTTTTTTCTTTTCTTTTTTGAAGTATATATGATATTCATTATTCAATGATACTCTCCTAAAAGTAAGGAAACAATACATAAAACATTTATTTGCTTTTTTTTTTTTTCTTTTATAAAAAAATCATATCTTTCTATGCCTACATTTGATTACATTAATTTTTTTGTATGTACTTTGTATCTTTATATAGAAGAAATCTTAAATTGAATAGTATATGTCAATACTATTATAGTTAGGACTGCGTGAAACGATCTATAATATTAAATTTGTTTGTAAATGCGATGTAATTAATGGCAAGGTTATTGTATGATTTACACGTTGTTGTATCTTGAAACACTATATCGTGTTTCGAGTCAAAAAAAAAAAAACTATAGGAATGTAGAAACAAAAACGGTGGGGGTTTGATGTAATGATTATAAATGGTTTAATAAAATCCAAATTTCTGTGTATTTCTCCGTGCAAATTTAAAAACATAGAACAGTGAATATGTGCAAGGAAAAACAAACAAACAAACCAACACAAAACGGCATAATAATAAAACAAATCTATATATCTCAACTTTATGGTAAATCAGTTTTTTTTATAGAAAATATATAGAGCAATTAATAAAAAAAAATAATAATAATTTCGTTGAACAAAAACCAAATTGCAGTGCGTTCTAAGAACCCTTTGTGTGCGCGATCTTTATCTCTCTCTCACCAGAAGAGTGGTAATGTCTAAAACTTTACTTTTATTTATCTTTTAGTATTCAAAACAGGAACAGAGTGAGGGTGAGGCAAATTTAAGTAACTAAGACACGGCCAACCTAAGTTATAAAAGAAAGCATTCACTTTAGATTCCTTCTACAAAATAGATGGATTCATTGACTTTACTTGAAAAATTATATCGACATTCTAGTGATGAAGCATTAATTTTCACCAATCTAAGACTGGCATCAAAAGAATGCAACTTTTTTCCAATTCCATTTATGGAAAATATTTTCAAATTTAATTTGATTCCATTTTCATTCACTTGAAATCATTTTAGTTCTTTTTCAATCATTTGCATTCATTTTAAGCCATTTCCATTCATTTCAAGTAATTTTTATACTCGTAAGTCTTTATAAATACTATTTGGTTAAATACCTAAAAAGAAAGGAATTAATGAAAGCATTTTCAAACAATTATTTATAAAATACAAGTTGGCTTTAATGAAGTCTCAAAAGTTTGCATTGAATTTGATTGAACTGAATTCAAATAATGTCAAATGTATACAACAAATGACTTTAATGAATGGAATGCAACTCAACTAGATCGCATTCTTTTGATTGGCGATGATTTCATATGCATTTCCATTTTAAATGAACCGAAAAGTTGAACTGAATGCATTCTCTTACACCTCTGGAAGCCGGTAGAAATTAAAAAGAGTTAGTCTAAGTATTAGTATACAATATTGGCTCTTTTATTACCAAAAACAAATTAGGTTCTATTTTTTTTTCTATCCGATCTTAACACAAATTATATATTTCTTTGAATAAACTGTTTTTTTTTTCTTTTTTAAGGCCTTTTGGCATAAAATTATTTTTGTTCGAACTAAAGGAAAATAAGAGTAAAAAAAAAAAAAAAAAATTAAAGCCTTACATCAGGCGACATTTCTCCTCGCCCTGTGGATCGCCTTGTTGGTGGTAGAGCTCCTCATCGCCGGTGATGACGTGCGTTGATGGGAATCCACGTGCTGACGACCGGTGACGTGTCACATGACTGGATATTGTCTTCTTGATGCGCTCGGAGGCGGCTACATCCTCGCCGTCGGTGTTAAACAATACGGTCTTCATGTTGTCGCCAACGAACCACTTTTGTGTTTTCATTACGATGTTGGTTGGTGGCTCGTGAGTGACACCAGCGTCAGCTGACCAGACCGTAACAGTGGCTCCGGCATCGATTTTTACTGAACGATGGAACTTAAATGAGGTTTCGTCGGTTCCGCAAGAGCGTAGCAATTGCCAACCGCCGATGCTGATTTCTTTGTTGGACTTGTTGAAGAGTTTTACAAACTTTCCCTCGGGATCGATTTCGGCGATTTGAATGTCGCCCTTGGCGCTACCGGTTACAAAGTACTCGGATTCGCTGCGGTCTTCAGACTCTTCGACGACGGTGCGCTTGCGTTTGAAGACCCCGCTGGCAGTGGACTGGCCTCGTGTTGGTGTACGTCTCATTGGAGTGGCGCGAGTTGTCGACCGTAACGATTGGCTCAGAGAGCTGACGCTAGCTGCGTTAGAGGCTTGCGTGGTGATGTTTAACCGGGACTCCTCACCGCAAAGCAATTTATCGTAGGCGGCGATTTCCAAATCAAGCGAAACCTTGATATCCATCAAGTCCTGGTATTCCTGCAACTGATGTTCCATCTCCTCGCGGATGCGACTCAGCTCAGCCTCTAGGTTGTGCATGTCGGCGTTGTGACGAGCACGCTCGTGGTCCAACATTTGTTCCATGTCGCGAACTCTGGAGGTCAGCGCAGCGTTCTGCGACTCCAACTCGCCTATACGAGAATTGAGCGAATCGATACGAGTACGTGAGGTGCGCAACTCCTCAATTGCACTGGAAGCTGCATTCGAATTGCGATTGGCGGCGTTCTGCAAGCCCTTGATCTTGTTCTCGTACAGCATCTCGATCTCATCACGGTTGGCGCGCATCTGACCCTCGTACTGGTCACGCAACTCCTGCAGTGACTGCTGCAACTTAGCCTCGTACTGCTCAGACAGGCGACCATCGATCTCGCTGATTTCCACCTGGCGGCGAGTGCGCGTCTCTGTCATCTCCTGTGCGTGAATCTGGTCCTTGAAGGTGAGTTCCTCTCGCAGGCTCTGTATGTTATTCTCCAAATCGACGCGAGCCAACGTCTCGTCCTCAAGGTGCTTGCGGGCCTCATCCAACTGCTTGCGCAAGCGGTCAACTTCCTTCTGCAGGTCGTTGACCTCATCCTGTGCCTTCTTGCGATCGGCAGCAGCGGCGTTGTACTTTGTGCTCAAATCGTTGCAACGTGATTCGTACATCCGGGCACTGTTCTCGGCGTGAGTGCACTCCTTGGTCTTCTTCTCCAGCTTCGTCTTCAGCTCGTCGTTCTCATCCCACAACCGCTTAGTATCAATCTCCAGCTTTGCCTTCTCGCGGGCCGTGTCATCAAGCAGCTTCCTGGCGTCGGACAATTCATGCTCGTACATCGACTTGATGTTGGACGCCTCGCGGGATATGGTCTCCCTTGTAGTCTGTACCTCGATCGAGAGCCGGGCATTCTCATTCTCCAAATTACGCACCCGATCGATGTAGCACGCCAGGCGATCATTAAGGTTCTGCAACTCAGCCTTCTCCACCAGGCGACTGTGACGAGTCGGACTCAGGGGACTGGAGGGACGTCCACTGGGTCCCAAAAGTGGGGTCGATGTAGCACCAGGCTGGGGTGTGGCAGTACCCGCTCTTTTCGCTTTTGTAGACATTCTTCGTGAATCTGTAGACACAAATAAAATAAACACACATACACACACATGCCGAGTTGACGAGAGTTCTTACCTGGTTAAGGTGAGTGGCCTTGATTGGTGTTTTTCTTCCAAATTGAGGTCGTCTCAGTTTCTTTTTTTTTTTTTTTTACTTTTAAGCGGACGATGTGGCGGCGCTAGCTACTGTATTGATTCGTTCGGTCTTTTATTGGATCTAGACGAAGAAAAATATCAATTTTTGCCACTTGAACACGCGATTATTCGCAGAGATAAAGTTCAATTGATAACTTACAGCCAATCTGGGCAGCGAATTTATTAAAAGTTTAGTCACACACAATTGTCTCGGAGGTTGGAATAAATTTTTGTCGTTAAAATCAAACAACCAGCGAGTTGGTGAGGAGGTTATAACGATATGTCAAAATAAGTGGCGTCCAATGCTTTCGTTAAAAATAGAACTCTCCACTTATGGGATGTAGAGAATCTGATGGGTTTGCACAGGAAATGGAATCCGAAGTTTTGTTTATTTACTGAAACCAGTTATTTGTTTATGAAAAATATATTTTTTAACCACAGTAATATATCAAAATAAAATACTCCAATAATTAGCACTGGTCTTAATTAAGAAATTTTATTTAAATGAAATCGATATAGAAAAGGAAAGTGCGCAATTTTGTACAGAATTGTGGAGACTAAAATTATTTCCAAAACAAGAACTATATATCCAATTAGTAATTCTAATTAGAAAGAAAGTTAATGTGAGAAAATTCAACAAGTTCCACTTAAAAATCAGTTAGAGTAGGAATGTAAGATCAAATAGACCTGTGCTGCCAAGGTTATACATATATTTCACAATTCACTTTACGCAGTTAAGGTGAATTTTATTTGAAATAAGATAACAAATAATTATTTCAAATAACTTGGAATTTCACAGAATTTAAGTAATAGAAGCAAGTTATTCAAAAAAAAAAATGATGAGCAGTTCAAATAAAATTTGAATGCATATTTTTAAGAAATAAAATAATGAAAATATACTAAGTATATATAAATCATAGTGTAAGTATTGAGAACCTTTCAGGTAAGATGCTTTAAGTTATAATTATTGCTGTAGTTTTTAGTTTATTTAAACAATAAAATATGTAATAGTGTATAAGTGGATAAATAAACAAGCAGAAAAAGAAAAGGTAAGAAGGTTAGGGAAATGGAAGATAAACTCATTTACGCCACATTTATTAGCAGATTGTGATGCCCATTAAGGAAAGATATATTTAGTGTGTGAAGTATTCCCTGTTCCCCCTTTTGCCTTCAAATATTGTTTTCAAATTTGTCAGATGATTCCAAGAAATCGGAGTATACACATATTTGCGCTGTAGTTTCCTAGATAGTAGTTTATTAACTCAAGGACCACACATTCACTTAGTCTTTACTTTTCCTATGGCAGTGAAAAATATTATGCCTTAGAATTTCCCGTGCTTATTGCATTAGGCTCTTACCTTAGGCTGACTTTGTTGTGCAGTGGCCGCAATTTCCCAGCCGTGGCACAGAAATTTCTCCTTTTATTTCGCTGAAATTAATTAGCTTCTTCGTGTTTGTACAAAAAAAAAAAATTCAAATATTTGGCGCAACAGCTCTTTAAAGTGCCAGGGCCTAGCTTCTCGCAACCACTCATGTTGTGTGCGTTATATTTTCATACGAATGGAAGGGACCTACAGTTTAATGCCGGCTCCGAACGGCGATTCGAGAAGCTTTTTCGTGACAACAATACTCTCGGATGTTTGTCAGACGCTCGCGAGAGGTGGGACCGTGAAAAAACTTTTTGGTGTTTTCTGGGATTCGAACTTGGAACCTCATGCGTAGTGATCCGACACACTAACCACTTATGCCACGGCAAGGTAAGTAATTAAGTAAGTAAGTAAGTTTTTTTTTTTTGTTTGTAAGGTACGGCGTTAATGAGCTCTCATGTTCACCGACCATGTAGAGCCTTGTCTTGTGCTCTGTTTTGTAGACTCTTAGTGACAACATCTCAAAAATTTAATCTCGCTCTTAGCACTCATTTGATCACTGCGGTTTTTTTAATTTAAATGGGATATGCGGTTTTGGGCTACGAGACTTTATTGGTGCCTAAGGCTTTATGTTAAAAAATATTCATTGACATTGACATTGATAGTACATTGTTTTGTTTCTTCAACCTGAAATGTTGAATGAAATGCTTTCGATTCATTCCAGCGCAGGAATTGTATGATAGTCCACCTATGCCATACATTTTTCCTCTATTCTTCTTGTAGGAGGAACTAATTATGAGTTTTTTCAGGAAACTATTTTTGAGGAATTAGTAATGCATTTTATGGCAAATTGAATTGGCGTACCCATAGGTATTTATTAAGATCATTCAATGCTCATTTCAGGATTTACTTACAAATTTCCGATAATCCAGAAGAGAACATACCTTGTCTGTTCCCTGCTTCCTAATTTCACTAATACTTTACTCCCAGTCTAAGTTTAAAAATTCCAGTCTTATGTATAAAACTTCTCAAGGGGCACCTTAAACTGAATTTGCAAATCACAGCAACGTTCAAAAAACCACTGCCTTTTATAATTATTTCAAAATTAAATGAGTAGAGTTTAAAAAAGTTCCCTTAAAATCGATTTTGAACAATTTTTACCTTTTTAACAATTTTCAAAGAAAAATAATCCCTAGATTAATATATGAAATGACTTTATTTGATTTTTATTAAAAATCATTCAATACAAAATATGAAAAGAAAAAATACTGAAACCTATGTATATTCCAATGTCAGATGTAAACCCTGCGTGAACGCACTCCGATTTGTAGAGTTCAATCATCATGCAAACCAATAATATTTAACGAATCGTTAAGTTACGTCACCTCTAATTTAAATTAGTCCCTCATATAGCTGAGTACGTCATTAGATATTTTTAGACGCTTTTTTTTTTTCCTTGGATTTATGTAAATATTTATGTTAGCATGTTGGTACAATACGACTATGTGAGGGCCCTGAAATTCTTGACTTAGCAGAGCAGCTTAACTGCGAGTGGCTGCGTGTTTCCTCCCCATGTGGTTTAATTAAAACCAGTTAAACTGCTTTGAGTTCAATGAGACTGATGTCATGAATTAAAAGATTTTACCGAATCGGTCAATAAAATACGTTTTTAAAGGATATTGCTAGATGATTGCTAGGTAGGTTAATGAATTGGGTAAATTGGATATCGACTTAATTGTTGAAAATAGTTTTCAGGACTTTCTTCCAAGAGTGGATAAACTGCCTGTCTCACAGTCATACTTGTCCGTTCACCCAATGTCGCAAACAAATTGAAGCAATGTACTTAATCGGAATGTTAAATTTACGTGATTTCATATCCCTTCCGGCAGTAAATTTCCGGAAAATATGACTAATTATCAGATTATACTGTATGGAAGCCAAAAATGCGTCATCATCGGTACCATGTTGATATGTGTTTATTTTATTAGGCTTATAAAGATCAAGTGCATGGTCGTGAAAATTTGTATTCTTAGAACAATCTTGATACGAAAGATAGTCGAGATGAACTAAAATAAAGGGCGTAATTGGGTTGCCCGTATTTGCACCTGTATATGTATATGTTGTTTTTTTTGGAAACTACAGATTAAAATTTTAAACTTTTTAAATTAATTGCATTACCCGTTATAATGCTAAGTATTTTCAGAACTTGGTATAATGTTCCATATATCATATGATATATTGATTGGCTATTCATTTTAAACAAAGTCAACTTAGATGTAACAGAATTTCGAAAACTGATTAATAGGTAGGTATGTACAGTTATACAAAATCCAAGGCAAGAATGTGGCCGTGCTTTCCAATAAAGGTACTTTCCCATTTGTTTGATATAGAAATATATGTAAATGAAGGCGAAGTTTGAGCGCAAACAAACTTATTAATAATCAACAATTGAAGTTTTCGTAAGAACCCCTAAACTGAACGCATGTTCCAGGTATACATAAGGTGACCATAATTTTTTCCTCTCAAAGCGGGACACCTGTACATTTCTTTCGGCAAAACATACATTTTTTTTTTAATTATTTTAAGTTAAACTAAAATTTTTTTTGCCTAAGGGGTAGTGGAAGAACGCTACTGCGCACGAGAAGTGTAAGACTTCTACTCTCTAAAAAAACAACTTTAACCCGTTTTAAACATGACACCATCCACTTCGGAACCGGATGCATTACTTCAGAGTGGTGTCGATTTCTTTCCCCTCTGGGGACCGGCTTTTTCACATTTTTCTCCTGGTGTGGGCTTATAATATCATGCCGGTAAGGCTTTCATCGATTTGGTAAACTTACTGAGGGTATTTTTACTTCCTTCTTTCTCTTTTTCGATCTTTACCGTCTCAATGAATAAAGATATTTCATTCCACGTGTAGATACTCGGAACCATCTTTTTTACGGCACGTATCTACAAAAATAAAATACTGTTAGCCCACCGAGCTACAAAAAGATGGAAAGCGCAAGGAGTTGCAAGAAAAGATACAAGAAATAAAATTACATCCTCCGCCACCGATAAACGTCGTTGGAATTGCGGCTATAATAAGTTGCATTGCCTCCTTAAAGGAACGCTGGCATCGAAGTTTAAGGTGACATCTCTCAGAAACAATACGTGGAAAATCAATGTCGATGATGCTGACCGTTACCGAGCAGTGTCTCAAAAATCGAATGCCGAAAAGATGAGTTAGAAAGACCACTGGGTGTTGTAGCATGGGGACTCCACCCCTCGTGCAATAAAGAAGATGTTATAGACGACCTTCAAGACAAAGGCTTTAAACTTGTTAATGCCGTCAATATTATCAAGAAGAAGAAGCAACAGACGGAGGGAAATCAGGAAAAATTGGTAAAGCGTGGACTTTCACTATTCATGCTAAGTTTTGATAAAGACGAAAATAAAGATGTTATATATGGTATTAAGACTATCGTGGTCAAAATCGAACCTATGCGTAAGAGCTCCAGATCGATCCCACAGCGTAAGCGCTGTCGAGGCTTCAATCATACGCAGACTTACAGCCAGAAAGAACGGCGACGCGTTAAATGCGCAGGTAAACATCTCTCGGAAAAGTGTCACATAAATAAGCAAACCCCAGTCACTTGTATAAACTGCAAAGGAAAACATCCTGCGAACTATCGAGGTTGCGAAGTGGCTTAAGAGCTTCAAAAACGGCGCGATACGCTTAAAAATTCCATGCGCCCGAATATGAAACCAATCAAGAACAGACCCAAAATAGCTACGAAAAAAGCAGCGAAAAACAGAAAATCCGTCAATATTGACTTAAGATCGGATAATGAAGAAAAATCCAAGCCTAGTAGTCTTATGCTCAAGCGGCGATGATTGCTAATGACAAGTACATGACCGCCAACTCACGGGAGATCAAGGCAAGAAACCATCTAAACTTTAAGGTAAAGACTCCTGCTCAACTTGCGGCATTGGAAAATGGTGATAGAGATAGCTCACAAGATCCTGTATCCCATGTTTTCTCCTTAATTCTTGCAAAACTTGAAATATTAATACGAAAAATATTTATACGAGAAAAAGATATTGCTATATGCTTGGTCTGTGAAACTCATCTGGCAAAACAATCGAATAGGTGGGCGCCGTGGCGTAAATGGTTAGTGTGTCGGATCACTACGCATGAGGTTCCAAGTTCGAATCCCAGAAAACACCAAAAAGTTTTTTTCACGGTCCCACCTTTCGCGAGCGTCTGACAAGTATCCGATAGTATTGTTGTCACGAAAAAGCTTCTCTCAAATCGCCGTTCGGATACGGCACTAAACTGTAGGTCCCATTCCATTCGTGTGAAAAATATAACGTACACAACATGAGTGGCTGCGAGAAGCTAGACCCTGGCACTTTAAAGAGCTGTTGCGCCAAATATTTATTTATTTCTTTTTTTTTTAAACAATCGAATGTTAAGATAAGGGGATATAGCGTGTATCAAGCCTTCCACCCATCGGAAAAAGCCAGAGGCGGATCATCCTTGTTTATAAAAGAATATATCGAACACTCAGGGGAAGTAAAGATTGAATTAGAAGCAATGCAAATAAGCGCGGTACGCGTGAGAAATAGACATCTTACCTTCAACATTTCGTCTATATATTGTCCACTGCGATGTAAACTTGAAGAAAGTGATTTCACAAACATCTTCAACTTCCTTAAACCAAATTTTGTTATTGGTGGCGTCGTCAACGCGAAACACCCCTCTGGGGTTCAAGGTACGCCTCTCAGAAAGGTAGAAAGCTGACGGGTAAACCAACATATTGGCCGACTGATAGAAATAAGATACCAGATCTGATCGATTTCTTTGTTGTTAGAGGAATATCTGGCAACTATATAAAAGTTGGGGACCTGCATTGCGATTGATCGGGAAACTACTGACTGCCCAAAACTTGGCTTGGGCCAGTAGCGCAACTGGAATGTAAAGACGCTCCTCGACTCGGGAAGAGAAGGTCCTTACAATGCCAGATTCCTCCAACTGGAAAAAGAATTCATGCGATATAAACTGGACATTTTGGGGGAAAGTAAAGTAAGATGGTTAGAAGCGGGCGAGTACCAGTCTCCAACGCGTAACACTGTACTACTCTATTCTGGAAGACCATCCGGAAGTCCGCGGGAATATGGAGTCGGACTACTGCTAACAACAACAGCACGCAAGGGCCTGATTTCCTGGCAGCCTCATGGTGATAGGATTTTGACGGCCAGATTCCGGACTAGAGTACGACGCGTCACCATCATACAGTGTTACGCCCCAACGAATAGTTCGTCTGAGGACGAAAAGGAGAGCTTCTACAATCTCTTAAGCGCCGTCTTCAACACAACACCAAATGGAGACATTGTCATAGTGATGGGGGATTTGAATGCCAAGGTAGGCAGCGACAACGAAGAGCTCAAGCATGTAATCGGGAAGCATGGACTAGGCAACCGCAATGACAACGGTGAAAGGTTTGTGGATTTCTGCAATGCCAACCGCCTTGTGATAGGTGGCACCATGTTTGAGCACAAGACCTGCCACAAAGTCAGCTGGGTTTCCAATGACAGGCAAGCAACCTCCAACCAAATTGACCATTTTGCTATCAGCTGCCGCTTTAGAAGCAGTCTCCTGGACGTCCGAAACAGACGAGGGGCAGATGTGGGGATAGTACGTGATCACCATCTTATGATAGCTACTCTCCAACTACGCACTGCTGCAGTTCGAAGATCCCACGACAACACAAGAATGCCCAGGTACAACATCGATAGACTTAGTGATCCCTCAGTGCGCCAACAATTAAGGGAGCACTTTTCGCAAGGTGTGGAAGCAATCAGCAGCTCAATGCCCGCAACCATCCAAGACCATTGGTGTGCTGTGAAAAATGTTTTTTCATCTGGTGCTGAAAGAATTGTCGGTCGATCGCAAGGAAGACATAGGGCGTGGCTTTCCGAGGATACCTGGAGACGGATTGACGAACGAAAACAGCTAAAAGCTCGCGTTGCAGCTACCCCAGCAGCAGGGAGAAGCGAGCTAGAGTCCCTATATCGCATGAAAATGAGAGAAGTTCAGCGTAGCGTACGACGTGACAAGCGCAACTACATCAACGCGCTGGCTACAGAAGCAGAAGAAGCTGCACGGAGGTGCGACAGCAGGACTGTTTACAGAATCACGAAAGAGCTGACAGGTGGTCGCAGCTCCAGCCAATACCTAGTGAAAAGCCTAGACGGCTCCTTGCTCATTTCGGATGAGGACCAGCTCAAGAGATGGAAAGAGCATTTCGCTACGGTTTTGAACCGTGTATTCGCTAGCGATATGCTCCCAAATCAGACTGAGATGCCCGAGGTGAGAAGTTCCCGAATACGCACCACGACTCCCAGTAAAGATGAGATCATTACCGCGATCAAGGCACTCAAAACCAACAAGGCGGTAGGACTTGACGGTATTCCAGCAGAGCTCTTACGAGCAACGCCAACAACATCGGCTGAGCTTCTGCTTCCACTTATAGATAGAGCTTGGGAAGCTGAGAGCTTTCCTAACGAGTGGAAAAAGGGAATGATCGTCAAGCTTCCTAAGAAAGGAAATTTAATGGAGTGCGGTAACTGGAGGGGTATCTGCGTGCTGCCTGCTGTAGCTAAGATAATAGCTAAAATCATCCTTGAGCGAATCAAACAACATCTCGAAGACACACTCGATGCCGAACAAGCAGGTTTCCTCTCTGGATCCTCCTGTGCCGACCACATCAACACCCTGCGGATTATCATCGAACAGTGTGTTGAATATCGATCGCCACTGCACCTGCTGTTCATCGAAGGCGTTCGATAGTGTCAACAGGGAGTTTATTTGGCGTGCCTTACGCAGGAGAGGCATTCCCGATAAATTAATTGCTATTATCAAAGCTACATATGAAGGCTCCAAATGTCACGTTCTGCACAGGGGAAGGTTGTCTGAGGAATTTGAGATCCAAAGTGGGGTAAGACAAGGCTGTATCCTTTCACCAATATTATTCCTATTGGTGATTAGCGATGTGCTTCATGCAGCTTTGTCGACGGGAAACGGAGGAATTCGATGGACTCTTACATCTCAACTGAAGCATCTTGACTACGCAGACGATGTATGCTTACTCTCCCACAGAATTATGGACCTCCACCAAATGACAGCAGATGTGGAGAGGGAGGCAGGTGTCGTCGGGCTGAAAATTAATACGACAAAAACTAAAATCATCAGCCTTGGAACTAACTCATCGGCTCAAATATGCATTGCTGGACAACCGGTAGAGAGAGTAGAGGATTTCCAGTATCTTGGGAGTATTGTCTCGACCGATGGTGGAACCGAACAGGATATAGCCAACAGGATCGCCAAAGCAAAGTCCGCGTTCGGGATGTTGTCCAAAATATGGCGAAGCAATGCAATCAGTTTGAGCACCAAAATAAGACTGTTCCGCTCCAACGTTGAATCCGTGCTGCTATATGGTTGCAGCACGTGGAGAGTGACCACTACTATCACCAGAAAGCTGCAAACGTTCGTTAATAGGTGTCTGCGCAATATCTTAAGGATTTTCTGGCCCAATCGTATCTCTAACGAACACCTTTACGAGAGAACGGGTCAGGAACCAATAGGCACAACTATCCAACGGCGGAAGTGGCAGTGGATTGGTCACACGTTCCGAAAGGGTGACAGCTCCATAGCGAACCATGCTATGCTCTAACTCAGGATGGCAGAAGACCTGGCGGTCCGCGGAAAACATGGCGCAGAACAGTCGAGAAGGAGGCACGGCAGTTAGGGAAAAGTTGGGGAGAACTCAGACACATTGCCAGAAACCGTACACGATGGCGCGTAGGCGTAGTAGAGGCCCTAGGACCCACAAGGGGATACAGGACATAAGAAGAAAGAAGAAGATATAAAAGTTGAAGAAAGTTTCGATCTCTCTTTGCTTTTTGTTTCTAGTTTTTCTTTTTTTTGTGCTGTCTCTGGAAGTCTGTCTGTGAGCAATATTATTTTTAGTATATACATTTACTGAGAATGAGTTTAATTAACCAAACAAGTTTAATATGGGGTGGCCTTTTTTGAAAGCGGGACATTTTGCGTTCTTTGGGGACAGCGGGACACAAAGCTCGAGAGCGGGACATATGGTCACCTTAGGTATACATCACACATTTCCACTTTATAACATCGTATTATGGTTTAAGAACCGTCAAATATTATATAGGTACAAATAAGCGTACTAAAAACAACAAATCAATACTTCTCAGAAATGTTAGGTAATATATCCCAGAAGTATGCAACAAAATTTATACTCCAAATAAAAGCAACGAACGTAAAAAAAAACTATTATTTATTTTATTCATTTTAGCCGTGTCTTCTTTCTTCTTCCTTTTATCAGCGAGGCTATGATCCGAAAACAAGGGATCACAACCCTCCCACTTCACCGCATTTCCACTGATCCGCATGTGGGGTTCGCCTATTTGACCTCAGAAAATATCGGCAGGCCTGCCGATTTTGGATCACTCGGTTACTGAGGCCAATGAAATGCCGATGTCGTCGCATTTGTCTGATCCAGGCGTTTATAGGCCTGCCTTTCCTACATCGCGATGTCTTTGGAACGTGCATAGATATTGCCTTTTTTACAGGGTTCAAATGATCATTTTAGCCGTGTTTTGGTGAGAATTATGCAAAGCAAAGTCAAAGCTTCTCAGCAAAACGATCCCCAGTCAATCTGATTTCATTTTTTTTTTTTATTATTTGAAGATTGGTGATTGAATTGAAAAGTATGAAAAAGTTGTGTTTAAATTTGTGAAATATAACTGAATCAAATTGAATGAAAATGCTCTTTTAGACGCCCTCTGAAATTCATGAAATTCAGTGTTGGGAACTAAACATCCAACTCACTTTTGACCAGAGAAAAAAGCTAAAGTGCTTGCCAGTCATTTTTTTGTTGTTGTACTCCGTGCTAAATCTTACTTCACTGAGAAGCGACGTCTCACTAAATCACGCCGTTTGTCTCCATATGTGTATGGACGTATTTGATTACATGCCCTGACCCTGAGCACCTGTATGTGAGGCTGAAGGCCGTCCAGTGATGGAGTCGAATGTGAATAGTGTGAAATCCTTTTAACCCGCAAAGCAGGCCATGCAAAGCAAAGTAAAAGCTTCTCAACAAAACGATTCACAGTCAGTCTGGTTTAAAACTTTTTTATTATTTGAAGATTGGTGATTGAATTGAATTGAAAAATATAAAAAAGTATTGCTTAAATTTGTGAAATATGAATGAATCATTCAAATTGAATGAAAATGTTCTTTTCAGCGCCCTCTGAAATCGAGTGTTTCAAACTATACAATGCAACTCACTTTTGACTGAAGATAAAAGCTAAAGTAGTTGCCAGTCTTTTTTTTTGTTGTACGATGTTGTTGTTGTAGCGATAGCGACGTCTCACCAAAACACGCCTATTGTAAATACAAATATACAATCACATCAAAACCAATATAAAACCAATTCGGGGTTTACAAATATTATTGGAATTTCTTTTCTTATATTATATTATAGCATACTTCCCGATATATTCCAGATTCATTTGTAATTGTGTTTATTTCTTTACTACAAATTGTTTATAGTATTTGTTAGGTTTAAGACAATAGATATTATGTTATGAAGTGTAAATTAAAGTTAAACTGCATTTCAGCTGAGTATATACCTGGAAGTATTCCATGTTGAAAAACGACCCCAAGAACATGGTGTGTCATCTGATAGCAATTAGCCAAACTATTTGAACAAAATCGTGAAAGGTACTATCGACAAAATTGCAATTTTTTAAAATTGGCCTTAAGTACACTACTAGCCCGAGGACCGTAGATATGAATATTGAGGTAATTCCGTTTAAAAGGTGACAGACCGTGTTACAAACGGAGAGAATTGAATTGGTGAGTGGAAGAACAGTACATGCACAAAATATCGCTTTTGAGAAAAACAGAAATAACTAACCTTATTTGTACTGTGCTTCCATACAATCAGCGAAAAGTAAATTTTTGTAACTCTATTTGCATATGGCGGCCTCTGCAATAGTATAGATATGAACTGTCGTGCAGCAGAAAGACACCTCTTGCCACTTTCCACTTCTTTTTTCTGTAATAGCCGCCCGAAGTTTATGCAGCAGTGTTCACCAATCACCAATGTATTGCGCTGCTCATTAGGACGACGCTACCCCATCAAATGTCTTTCTCTTATCTTATGGGATCATAATAAAGCACCATTGTTTCGTCTCCGGTAATAATCCGCCTGATTAGTCCACTTTCGTCTACACCACAGAGCTCCAAAAGTCGCTTGTAACAATCTACACTATGCTGTTTTTGAACTGCACAAGGGATTCGTACCACCCATCTTGCGCTAACCTTGCTCATACGAAGATGATCATGTAGGATCCTGAGAACCGTTGCTTTAAATGATCCAGTTTGTGCTACATACTTTACTTTTCAGTCTTTAATGACAAAGAACAACTTATTTTACAAATTCAACATTTTCTTCTGTGACCACAGTTAATGGTGTACCTGAGCGAGGATCATCTTCAATAGACTCCTGTCCTCAATGGAAATGCTTAGACCAGTCCTTAATGACTGTATGTGATTTCCAGAATCCAACTTATCCTTTACTTATTTTCGAGTAAATGCTTTCTCTGTAAAGAATCTTATTATCACACGATATTTAATATTATTCATTTTTAAGGGTTTCCAATAATTGCAGTTATTCAAATCATTGCTGACGAGTAACTAATTAACCTAGACTAATGAATTCTTCAACATCTTTCATAGAAAACTTCAAGGAATAATGGTAATGATAACGTATTTAACTTTAACCTATTAAGTTCGTGAAACTGTGGTAATTTTTTCATATGATTAAGGTCCCAAATTTGAGTGGAGTTAGCTCTATTAGAAAATTATTCGTAGAACTTCATTATTGCATTTTTGCAGAAGATCAGTATGACTTTGGCATCGCCTTGCGGAACACTAGCATGGCTAAGGCGCTGTGTTCCGGGCCCCAAAAGTATGTTATATGAGTGAAAATAGTTCTCGAGAAGCTTCGGTATTTCTCGCCATTATTGGCCAAACCTTTTCCTCTGTGATTCGGATTTTACGTTTTTTCCCGTTGAACATTTTTTAGAGTATTCTTTTTTTTTTGTTTAGGTCTTAAATGTATGAAATTAGGTGGTTAGTTCCCTTTAGAACTTTGCGCACACATATATATGACATGACAATAGTGCGGTGGCCCTGGACCTGGACATTTTTTAAAGAGTTGGTTTGTTGGAGACGCAGTACACTTTTCACGGCTATTTTCTTTGGGTACAAATCAATTGGTATTAACGTGATTATAATTTGGATGTTCTGCTAGGTGAATAGTTTTTCCTGCATTTGCCCAACAGACCAGACAAGCATATAGTCCTAAGAAAAGAGCTGTAGGAACACACTTACCCCGTTGTTTATCAACTGGCAATGATGAATGTGCAAGGTCACTTGTTCCTATATAATAAGGTATTTTTGCGCTTGTAATGCATCACACGTGTTATAAAAGACACATCCGAATGACTCCCCTTAAGCAAAGGCACTTCCTTTCTTTCCTTAGACTTTGTCTTTATAAAATTCAATATCATAAAAAATATACACTTTAGATAATATATCTAATCCATCTTGCGGACCTTTGTGATTCTCGTACTGAAGAGATTCAGAATTATTGCGGTACAACACAAAACAACTGCGGTGATGTATATTGTCATGTTAGTATTTTGCACGGGCATATCACATTTCGTCACACCATGAGTTTTTGGCGTAAATTGGGCCAATAGAAAGCTCGGATTTATCTTATTCCTCCAACTGAATGAAGCCACTGTATACTCATTAATGCCGAGATTATTGTTCAGTTTACAATAATGATGAATATGGCCACTGAAAGCTAGTCGAGGATTTATTAAACTTCCTAAAAAAATGAAACGGTTACAATATGAGTAATTGCGTTCACGACAGATTACCTATGTTTCTTGTAGATTCCTTTGAAAGCACATCCCAGTTTTCCTTGTATCGCTGGATTTTTGGTGTGTCAGTTTCCTCGCACACGGCATCAGAGATTCGATATGTTGGAAAATGCTGCATGAGGATAGGTCGTGAATACATCATTTGGGGTCCATTGCAATTGGGCAGTTTAGGATCCTTCATGCACATTAGTTTATCTACAAGATACGATTAAAACAGTGTCCTTTTAATTTGAGAACAAGACCAACTTCCTATTCGTTTCAATTCCTGTTGCGCGTCTTCACACATTGAGCAGCGGTCATTCTCCATTGCCATCGAATTGATGACGACAAAGTGAACATTTTTGATGGTATATAGGTGAACACCAGTATTGTTGAATTCTTTTTCGAATCGATGCAGAAAAAATGGATGCATTCTGTGGAAGAAACAGAATTATTTTTGTATGAATGAGAGGTACTGGTTTTTATTGGTTTAAAATATAAATGGGATCCTAACATATGAGAGAGCATATAATCCAGTTAATGAAAGAATTCCTACGTCTCACAGATAGACATTACGGTGAACCATTATGGGCATTGAGAGATGTATTTTGAAGTGAAGCTGTTGAAGGGGTGAAATGCAAATGGCTATTTTACTGGAGCATTAAAAAGGAGCACACTTGTAAGAGATACTACAAAAGAGAGAGAAGCGTTAACCAATTCGATGGTGGTTGAATCTATTAATTATCGTGTGTATTGCAGGCAGATTTAAAGGGATAAAGGACTTCTTACAATGTTAAAGAAAACAAAGACATTATGCAGCGTTTGAGATATGTGGTCACTTAAACAAAAGCTGTGTTTTGATATGATACCTTTTATTATATTATATTCGATATTTGAGCAAAATAAGACGGTTTAACGCGAGAAAGTACTGATCCTCAACCCATAAAATTATACCGAATTTTCTACGAATATGCGCTGGGAAATATAAAAAATGCGTACTGCCCTAATCGTTATATTCCGCCTAGTAATTGAATTCAATGAATGGTATGCTATCAAGAAACACGGCATTGGCATGCATAGGTCAAAATTAGTTTCATGACTCAGACCCCACGTATTGGCAAAAGCTAGGATAACTGGGTATTTTAACATAGGAACATGGAACGTTCGAAGCTTATATAAGCCGGGCAAGCTAGACAACTTAATAAAAGAAGTTGGAAGACTAAAAATAGACATCCTAGGAATAGCGGATGTACAATGGATCGGATGTGGTAATATAACGAGTAATGGATACACTTTATATTATTCATGCTCAGATGCAAGACATAATCGATATGGTGTAGCTCTTCTTGTTGCAGAAAAGCTGAGAAATTCAATAATAGGAGTGGCATACCTCTCAAAAAGAGTGATACTAATGCAACTGAAAACTGAGAAGACTCTATTGAACATAATCCAAGTTTATGCTCCGACAGCTGACTGCGAGGAACCGATTGTCGAAGAGTTCTACCAGGAACTTGAACAAGCAGTCAAATTAACAAAAAAGAAGGATACCACAAAAATAATGGGGGACTTCAATGCAAAGGTAGGAAAAGGGAGAATTGGAGGAGTAGTAGGCGACCATGGTCTCGGTTATAAAAATGAAAGAGGTCAAAAACTCGTCAAATTTTGCCAACTGAACGAACTTACAATCATGAATACGTGGTTCAACCTCCCTCCAAGAAGACTGTACACGTGGACGTCCCGCAGACATACAAGAAACACAACGGTAAGAAACCAAATAGACTACGTTATCGTCAAAAAAAGGTTCCGAAATGCGGCAAAATCTACAAAAACTTACCCAGGAGCTGATGTAGGGTCGGATCATAACCCTGTTGTAGCTAAAATAAGAATACAGCTGAAGAAAATTCAGAAGAGATCAAGAGGCAGAATTTTCAAATTAGACCTATTAAAAAACGAACAAGTGCGAGTACAATTGAAAAGAGAGGTAAACGAAAAGTTGACGCGAATGAATATGGATCTAATTAATGACGATAACATAGACAGCAAATGGATAGAGATCAAAGATATTATACTAGAGTCAGGAAGGACACATCTAGAAAAGAGAAATAATCAACCAAAGAAAGAGTGGATGACAAATGAAATTTTGGCCCTAATGGAACAGAAAAGATTAAATAAACCAGACCCCACTAGATACAAGGAATTAGATAGGCTCATTAGAAACAAAATCATACCTTCAACAACAGTGCGCGGAGCTAGAAATATGCGACAGAAACCACGACAGCTTTAATCTCCATAAAAAGGTAAAGAAATCTCTGGGATTGAAAGAAAGAAACAGCACGCCACACTAAAAGATAAAACGGGCAAGATATTAGTGAATATAAACGAGAAGCTAGAACGATGGAAAGAGTACATTGAAGAACTTTTCTGGGATGAACGCGGCGTACTACAACCGAATGGGGGAACTGAAGGAGGACTGCCTATTCTGAAAGAGGAGATAAAAAAGGTACTTAACGAAGCCAAAACTAGGAAAGCCACAGGGCCAGATGGGGTACCAAACGAACTCTTGAAACTAATAGAAGAGGACAATATCCATATACTCTCGAATCTCTTCAACGCTATATATAAATACGGCAAGATCCCTGAGGACTGGTTAAAAACAACCTTCATTACATTACCAAAGAAAAGCAAAGCGTCGCGCTGTGAAGAATACAGGACAATCAGTCTAATGAGCCATGCCCTAAAACTCTTTCTGAAGATCATTCATAAAAGAATTTTCAATAAACTTGAATATGATGTACAATAAGTCCCTCACAGTTTGGATTCAGGGGTGGCTTTGGTACTCGCGAAGCGTTATTTGCATTCAATATGATAATTCAACGAAGTATAGAAATGAACCGAAAGATTTATGCATGTTTTGTAGACTATGAGAAAGCCTTTGACAAAGTCCAGCATAAAAAGATGATAGAAATCCTGAGGAACAAAGGCATAGATATGAATGAATGCAGAATAATCGAAAACCTATATTGGAATCAAAAAGCAAAAACAAACATAGAAGGAGAAGAATCAGAGGATATAAACATTAAACGAGGAGTCAGACAAGGTTGTATTTTATCTCCACATCTCTTCAATATGTACTCGGAAGAAATCTTCAAGGAAAGCATAAGAGACATCGACTATGGAGTAAAGTTAATCTTGGCGTGAGAATAAATAACCTAAGATATGCGGATGATGCAGTAATAATATCAAATAATTAAAGGGAACTAAACATTATGATGAATAAGCTGAATCTCACAAGCGAAAAATTCGGATTACGAATCAACGCAGCAAAAACGAAATTTATGATAATTGCCAAAAACACAGGTACAGAGAATGTCGAACTGAAGATAAACAACACGTACGTGGAGAGAGTGTTCAATTTCAAATATTTAGGAACGGTTATCTACAGCAACGGTGATCCTTGTAAAGAAATTCAATGCCGGATAGAGCAAGCCAGAGCCGCCTTCTGTAAAATGAAAAAACTTCTAGGTAGCAGAGACATTAATATGGAAACCAAAATAAGGTTGATGAAATGCTATATATGGTCGATCTTACTATACGGTACCGAAACTTGGACGCTAAAGAAAAGAACCATAAAGGAAATAGAAGCTTTTGAAATGTGGGTGTATAGACGAATACTACGGATCTCTTGGACAGATAGAGTAACAAATGAGGAAGTATTAAGACGAGTAAATCGGAAAAAGGAAATAATGTTCCTAGTGAAGAAACGAAAACTAAAATATTTAGGTCACATACTCAGAAATAACAAGTACCAACTACTGCATATCATTTTACAAGGAAGGATAGAAGGAACGAGGACAAGAGGAAGACGAAGAACAACATGGATAGCAAATCTGAGAGAGTGGCTAAATCTCTCAACATCGCAACTATTTAGAGGAGTGATGAAAAAACAAACCATTAAAACGATGATTTCCAACCTCCGGGCCGGAGAGGAACCTTAAGAAGAAGAAGGATAACTGCCAGATAGTTCCAGGAGCTTGGCATCGATTTCATTTTCACTGCATCTGACTGTATAATACTGCCATAAGATACTTATATCACCGGCTAGGTGAAACGGTAACCTTTCAACATAGAAGGCATAAGGCCATCACGTTTTTTCTTTAAGTAAATAATGCTAAACATCGAAAGTAACCGTTACTATTACAAGGGAACTGGAATCGTTTTTGAATCTACCTTTACAAAACAATTTAAGAGTGTCGTTAGTGATCAAACCGTATCTCTAACAAAAACTTTAGTTAGAAACTAATCGGCATGCCATCACTTAACAACGGAGGTGATGTGAATTGGCCACTTGTTCGAAATAACGACAGTTACGTAGCTGACCATGCAATGCAGCTAGCCCAAGATGGTAGAAAACAATTGTTGCATACTGTTGCAATTGGAGAAAGTTGCCGGAAGAATTGGAGTTTTGAAGCGGTGTCCGATAAAGTTACTGTCACCATTACTCTCTCTTTATAGTGATTAAGGATGTTCTGCAGATACAATGGAGCCTTACAACTTCGACTTCGCCGACAAGGTCTGCATTTTGTAGCATATGAGGATATGAGGATAAACTATACCAAAAACAAAATCCTCAGTCCTACTGACAACTCATCAACTTCACGAATAAGAATTCCAGGGCAACAGCTCGAGAGAGTACGAAATTCACAGAGGCTAGGTTAGTTAAATGAGTGGCCTTGTTGACGAAGATGTCAACGGCTCACTTTAACCACATAGAGTCCATTGTTCACAATTTTTTTAATAAACCCTGGGAACCTACACATTTTCGATCACCCAGATAAATATATGAATCTCAGGAGTTTGTTTGGCTCAGTGCTTCGTAGCCCATTCGCCTCTGAAAAGAAGTAACTGCCAAGAGTAACACTTTTTTTAAGGGCCATTTCAGGACAATCACACAGCAGGTGGCTGTCCTGCAGCTCCCGCAGTAGTCATTGTATGGTAGACCTAGTTGGTCCTATCAGGCAGTCTCCAGTCAGTAGGCCGACAGCAGTTCGAATGTACTTGCGGCTAAGTTTTAGCAGATCGATAGATCCCTTCTTATAGTAGACTAGCCATATCAATCTAGCTGTAGCAAATGCATCTAATCGACACCAGCGTTTACAAGCTTTCTCGAGAGATTCTGTGTCTATTTTCTGTATAATGTGCTAAGCGGTATGTCTCTTCTTACTAGCTCGTCCCGGTACCTAGCAGAGTGTCACGCTGTTGGTATGATATATTGTTTAGCTTTTTTTTTACACAGTTTTACGAGCTTGGATTGTATCAATGTTGATTGCAACGCCTTTATGGCTGCTTGACTGTAAACATGTGCGTATGTTGATTATTTTTCCTAAAATATTTTCCTCTATAATCATATCCACAACTTGTTTTATTGCGGTAAATTCGCCTTTAAGGATGCTACAACCATCCTTTAGTCTAAAACCAGCTTTGTAGAGACTCTCTCGAGACTCACAGTAGATGCCCGCTCCCCAACCCAGTCTTCTCCCACTTCAGAGTGGGATGATGTAGTCCGTTTCTGTCCGGAGTTTTTAGATATATCACCGATTTAGAATTGAGTCGTGACTATAGGGAGTCGCTGTCCAGAGACCTGCCGTTGGTGTTAATCTCATCTCAACTACATTCAACCGAGGGTATTCGTTGATATTGAACTTCTCTTCGTGAAAAGAACTAACTCGGTTTTCGGTGGATTGGCGGTAATCTAGAAGTATCGTCTCGGTTGACGGTGGTACCGAAATGGTTGTAAGCAGTCGAATAACAAAACCTAAAGCTACATTCGATTTTTTGTCTAAGATTTAAAGAAGTTGTGAAATCAGCTTAAACACACTGTTCCGCTCAAATGTGAAATCGGTGCTGTTATACGTCTACAGTACCTGGAAAGTGACTGACATAGAGAAATACTGCAATTTCATTTTAATCGGTTTAATAGAAAACTCAGTGTGAGTATTTATGCTAAACCGAAGCGGTAAGGACTCTGGAATTGTCATATTCTGTAAAAGGACGAAAACTGTATAGCCCGCCAAGTCATGTAATACAACTCATTTGCTCACGAACGAATGATAGCTGGTCACTCTAGCAAAACTTGGCATAGGACAGTTAAAGAGGAATCACACTAATTAGGAAAGAATTTGTTGGAATTAATGCACATTGTTAGGAGCGGTTTACGATGGCGCATAGACGTGTTAGATGCTCTGTGACTCATTAAAGGGCACTTACCGATAATGAAATCCGACGTCGTGGTTCCCTGCAATGCTTACTACCTGAGTACTTTTTGGGGCGTAAAATAATTGGTTATACCGATAAACATATCGGGCGAAGTGTTCATCATTCACCAGGTGGCCCTCATCGAATACATCACCTGAGTGGGATTAAATTTTAATTAATCATTCAAATAGAATGTGTATTCCACATACCTAATAAGAATATAACTTCTGGCCGAAATATCGTGATAGCCGTCTGAAAGGCACGATGCATGTGCCACTCTCGGATCAGCTTGTCTAACCAGTGTCCATGGAATGGACCCAGGAGATGGGTGTCAGCGATAATCATCGACCTCACCGGGTTCACTGGTGAAGAATTGGCGTCGTTTAGGAGCAGCGCTGGCCAATTACACTGTAAATGAGGAAACTATTAACTGTGCGCACTGAATGTAGTTTGAAACCACTAACTTGGGCAAGGACAACATAGTACACCAGAAATTCACAGTAAAAGACGACAGCAACGACAAAGGCAAAAACAAGTTTAAACAATTTAGACCACTTCATGTTAACAAAACATATTTCTTCCCCTCTCCCAATAAATAACAAAAGCAAAATAAACAAAAAGCGTTTGCAGAATGTTTACGCTGTTGACGTATGCATTGCCTGCACCTGACGTTGTCCTTGATATGAATTCCTTGAGACAAAATAAATGATAGGAACAATTGGAGGCGTTTATATGTCATCTATTTCGTTGCATGAAAATAGGTTGAACTTCATTTATAAAAATTCCAAGAAAAAAAATATAAACTGGTAAAAATGCTTCGGAAATATCTATAAGTTAAGTCGCTGCTACTTCCTCAGTTGACAGCCATGAGTGAATGTGGAACACCGGTGACGGTTCTGAGAGCTTTCTGGACGTGTTCGGGAATAGCAGCTTATTGTAATGACCATTGAAGGTCCATTCACAGCTAAGCGACCTACGAATGCGGACGACGGAATATTCGCATAATTTGACATTTCAATCACAGCAAATTTTTCATCTGGTCGCGGCAATTCGCGAATTTCAGTTGTCATTCATTTATTGTCTAATTTCTAAACCTTTCTTCTTTCTTTCCTTCTTTTCGATAAATTCAACCACGATCTTACTCACTAAAGGCACATTCACAGCTCAGCGACCTGTGAATGCCCGAACTGCGAACAAACCGTTTTTAGCACATTTGTAAACACGCCATTGGCAATTTTACTACTCCAAAAGAACGGGGCCTAATTTATCTATCGATTAATATAAAAAAAAGTTGAATTGCAACTAGTTTCTGGGAAGAAATTAGCAATTTGCCGATTTTTCCGCGAATAGCGAATGCTTTTTGCGAACTCTCAAATTTTATTCACATTCCACACATGTAGGACGAAATCTACATTCCCGCGATCAAAACATTCGCGAGTGTTTAACCTCACAATTCTTTTGTTTTGATCTTTGCGGGTAATATCGTGGTTGAGTTTATCGAAAGAAGGTAAGATATTCCATTCTGAATAAAAGTTAGGCTATGCTTTTATGCATTTTCCACGTTTAGGCCATTAGTTACAAAATGAATGATAACTGAAATTCGCGGATTGCCGCGACCAGTAAAAAAAGCAGCTGTGAATGAAATGTCAAAATTGAAATATTCGCCATTGCGCTCGTTCGCATTCGCAGGTCGCTGAGCTATGAATGAACCTTAAGAGTAAAATAAACTAATTGTGAGATTAAATTCTCGCGAATGTTTTGTTCGCGCGAATGTGGGTTGCATCCTACATATGTGGAATGTGAATAAAAGTTGACAGCTCGCAAGAATCATTCGTTTATTTGCGAAAAAATCGGCGAATCATTAATTTCTTTGCAGAAACCAATTAAAATTCAACGTTTTTTTGGATATTCATTGATAGCTAGATTTAACTATGTGCTTTTGGAATAGTAGGAATGACAGTTTTTGTGTGCTTATAAATTTGCCCAAAAAGTTTTGTTCGCAGTTTGTGCATTCGGAGGCCGCAGAGCTCTGAATGGACCTTAAATCTTGCACCTTACTGAAAAGATATGTATGCAAATCAAGAATTCCTCCTCTTCTTATTTTACATAGCAAAAATTATCCGTGGTTCTTTTTACAAAGAATAATTTATTGTCGACATTATATTTTTTTCTTAGTCCGATGGAACAGCTTTTGACAGCAACAGCAAAATGACAGCTGCTGTGATGTGAAACGCATTAGTACAGCAACAATTTGATCATTATAATTTTGTTAATGACAGTTGGCTCGACATGGCTCGCTTTTCATTCGCGTACTTTTGCTAGATTTTCCGCTCTGAGAGTTTTTACTCTCATCATGTCATATTTGACAATTGATTAGTTTTTGGGTCGGAAAGTACGCGAACGGACCTAGGTATTGTTTTTTTTTTTTTTAATTCTGTGTTTTTTCTGCTCTCTCTCTCTCGCTCTCTTTGTCTCTCTCCCCTGTTTTCAGCTTTTATAATCTTTTCTCAAACTAATTTTGACCTGTAAAATGAATCATTTTCTATTCTCGAAAATTGACCTGAAAAGTATAACAAATGAAGAATTTTTTGCCTCGTTTTTTCTACTGAAGCAAGAAGAAGGGAATGAAACATACATATATTTAGACAAGGACTAAGTGAAGTTTTGGCATCTTATAAATTGCTACGTATTTATTTATTTTTTTTAAGGAAACCCAAATCCCAGAACACTTAGACTTCTCTAGTCCTTTGAACCTTTCTTTGGTGCAGTGGTTGGAAAAACGTCGATGTAATTCGTTTTTCCTTTATATTCGGAGATGGTCTTGATAATATACTAGCAAGGGCAAAATAAATATGTAGAAAAGTATAAAAAATAAGAAGGAACACTCATTGCTGGAATTAACTTTGTGCGAAAAGAATTGCTTAATTCATTCCTTATATTCATTATCCGAGAAGTATATGTGTTATTATGAAAATATGAGAATTTTATCTCTACATAAAGATTGTCATCGGTCACTGTTTTGTTTTTCAACTTTTTTTTACATTTGTTATATGCAAAGAACCGGAAAGCAAACATGATAAGGAAAAATTTGGTATTTTCTTGTTCTACAGGGTGTCCGCCGGGAAAGTATACTACTTTGTTTTGCCGCCATTTTGGTAAACATTAGTCTTGACAGTTCATATTTGGCAGTCGTGAAGTAGACACGTGGCAAATTTATTATGGAAAAATATTCGATAAACCAACGTGTTTTAATCGTTAAAACATTTTATCAAAATCAATCATCGATTACTGTGACGATGAGAAAGTTACGTGAAATTTTTGGGAGAAACAACGTGCCAACAAAACGCACTATTTATCGTGTAGTGAATGATTTCGAAGAAAGAGGGTCTGTAGGTGATAGGCCCAAGCATGGGCCACAACGTACTGCAAGATCGGCTGAAAACATTACTGCTGTTCAAGGAAGTGTTCAAAACAATCCATCAACCTCAATTCGACGCCGTGCTCAGGAGCTTAGTCTTCAAAGAACAACTTTGGCCACAATTTTGCACAAGGATTTGCATTTGTTTCCATTTAAGATTCAGTTGGCACAAGCAGTTGAAAAGCAAGGTTTATGCAAACAAACCAGAAACGCTTGAGCAACTCAAACAAAATATTCGTGATGAAATTAATGAAATACCGCGTGAATTGTGTGAGAATGTAATGAAAAATGTGCTCAAAAGGGCTCGCATTTGTGAGACTAGCAGAGGCGGACATTTACCTGATATTGTATTCCATACATAATTGCCGACATTAAATAAAACATTTATCAATATAAGATCCATTCTCTTTCACTTAATCAAAAATTATAAACAAACAAAGTAGTATACATTCCCGGCGGACACCCGGTATTATCAGCATAAAAAGGTTCAACATTTGGGAGTGCGAAGGAATCTAAAAAATTCTGCATTTTGGGAGGGCAACATTTTTTGTCAAGGAAAGGAAACGTCATTAGACATAGGTTTTTTGCTTAAGCAATAAGCCGTTTCGCGTACTTTCCGAGCCAAAAACTAATGAGTTGTCAAATGACATGCTGAGAGTAAAACTCTCAGGGAGCGGAAAATTTAAGTTAAAATACTCGAATGAAATTTTTATAATTTTGTGTTCTCAGAGGGTATGAATACCCTTAACATGTTTACACACAGTATTGGCATTGAAAGAGGGAGAGAGAAAGATTTTGTTGTAGTGGTTTTTGAAGCTCAGTTCTTTGTGCTACAGAGAAACTCCAGAAATGCAAGCCATTTCGAACCATATCGAGCCAACTGTAATTAAAAAAAAATTAATGGACAAATAACCTTGTGTTTTCTTCTTAAGTTAAAAAATTGTTTTGGGAGAACATTCACACATCACATTATTTCTTCAAGATACCTCGCATACATTTCATAAAATATTTGAAATGGATTCCTAAACTCTTCGACTCTTTTAGCAATCAGCTGATTCCATTTGTCAGTTTATACGATTGTACTGGCAAAAATTCTTCGAGCACGTTGAAGCGCAGAGGGGAAATACTTGCTTCTTATTACTTCTTAATTATTCTTTTTATCTGTCATGTTGGCTCAATACCCGAATATATTCCCAGCACTTTAGAGCACCTTAAAGCACTTTAGATTGCGAACGCCAATAGACCTGCTGAGTACACGAAGAGACCTTAAATGTTATCCTATTTTTTGAGAGAAAAATAAATAAAAGACTGCTACTACCATTGCTATATGAAGCATTTTCCTGGATATGTTTCTTGAGATTTCATGGTTACTTTGCCAGCACCACGAGCTATGTACTTTACATGGTAGTAGTAGCAACATAAATATTTATTAGACGAAAAATATACCTGATAGTTTTGCGCAAAGAAGCACCCAATGAATAACACTTCCTCGCATTTCACACCAAACAGCAGAAAAGCTGATACCAAAAGCTCTCATCCACATGCCATGGCGATGAATTACCATCCATATGAGAAGAAAAAAAACCATATCCCCCTCATCGCATTCATTACTTGTTTCTTTCGGTTTCGTTCAGCGCGCTGAGAAAGTAGTTCACGCGAATCACGAATGTCATCCACAGCCGACAAGCGGACAAATATTTCTCAGATAAAATATAAAAAAAAAATCGAAAAAAGTTCAACCGAATTGAAGTAGTGCGGGTCAAACTTATTTTTTTTTATATTTCATTTGAATCCACTCAAAATCAGCAGATTGAAATCGAAAAAAATTATTCTTTGCCATTTTTTGTTGTGTATTTGTTCTGAGCGTGCACCTCTCGTTGTCGTCGTTCGCTTGTGAAAATATAAAGTACCTAGCCTGCCACCACAACCTATTACACAACACTCCTCGATTGCCTGCTCATCCTCTGGTCTGTTCCAATTAATTCCTCGAAACATGAAGATCTGGACATCGGAGCACACATTCAAGTAAGTAGCAGTGGCTGGGTTAGGAAATTTCTCGAAAAAGTCGCATTTTCTTGTTCTCTTCTTTGTTGCACTCGTTTTGGGTGGAAGAAACCGATCGATACAATTGAAAGTCGATGAGCGCTGCGCTATGGGGGATTCTCAATGCCATCGACTGGCGTTACTGGTTTGGACAAAGGTCTGATGTAACTTTGACCAGCCAGTTGAGCTATCAATGAAATCTGAAACGACGTCGTTTTCTATTCCGATCGGAGTTTTCTTGTGACGTAACTGACGAAAAGCTCTGATCAATCGTCTAATTGACGAAACTATTTCAGTCCGATCGCTTAAGTGAGGTAAATAAACTGATTGTGGTGGCAATTGGAAACCAGTTCGGAGAATGCCGCACTCAGCTGGTACACATTCCAAACGAGCACTTAGCAACAGGGAATCATCTCGTGCTCTGAGTGTGAATGGAGGGATACATGTGGTTGGCTCTTTGGCGCGTTCTCTCTGGTATTTCATTTCGTCTCAATCTGAACTTTGAACAATGACGCAGGTGGGACAGTTGGTATGAGTGTATCACGAGGAATCATTTCTGTTTACTCAAGTCGATTAAACATTCCCACATGATGGCAAAGTCTACAGAGGCAGTGTCTATCTACATACATATATCGCAGACAACTCGTTTCAATAAAACTCCAAAGTCGATTGCGCGATGGCTAGTGTAACTGGGAAATGTCCACAGCTGGTCATGACAAGGTTGTTCGGTTTTTCCATTACAAAACTAGAAGCAGCTCCTGGTAGCAATAAAAATTTATTCAAATTGTCATGTGTTTGCATTTCCTTTTCGATAAATTCTGCTCGCGTAGCTGGTAATCTTTTAATTATGTTAGTAGAGTCACCTTCTGAACTTAAACTCAAAGACCCAACGCTTATCATTAACCTTAAGAAGATTAGTATGTACTACAGATCTCGAGAGGTATTGTTATGAATTGATATGAAGGATGGGGTCATCATGTGGTTGACCCCCGTTGTGTGTTTTGGTTAAACGTAATCGTATTGTGATTGAATACAGCTATAAAAGCTGTAAAGAGGCGCAGTAACCTGTTGGTTTGTAATCAGAACGTGTGCATTTATTTCATTCACATTTTATAATTCAGTGAATAAACCCCGGACCAAATGCCATCCGAATAAACTATAAAGGTCAGCAATGGATGATTAGTTCTTGGGATATTTTCTGGAGTAAAAAAAAAAAAACTTCGGAAAAAGTGAGGAATTTTTTTTTATTTCTTTCGATCACTGTACGTCCAATCCGTGGTGTTAAGTCTTTAATACTGAATATTTTCCATGACGGTAGGACCATAAATACACCGCAAGAGTTATTCAATTAATCTCCATATTTTATTTCCTCTCAGAGTAGTCAAATCACGAGATAAGAAAAAAACGTTCGAGTTGTTGAAAATTTGAGTTAAGGGGATAAACATTTATGAAAAGTGCAACGAAACTGTTCAGCAGCGTTCATGATAAAAAATCGAGTTAGGGAAGTTCCACAATATTTATTTAATGTCTACTAGCTGATCAGTGCCATTGCTTCGCCCTTATTCTGGTTGATTGTCATTTACTTGTTAAAATATAATTGCCAACTGTACACATTCGTGTACACAATCTAAGGTGCTTTAAGGTGCTCTGAAGTGTATTCGCGTACTGAGCGAACATGACAGATAAAGAGAAAAATTGATAAGTAACGAGTATGCGAGTATTTTCCCTCTGTGCTTGAATCTGCTCGAAGAATTTCTGTCGGCACGAACGTAAAAACTGCCAAGTGGAATCAGCTGATTGTAAAATGAGTCAAAGAGTTTTTGATTTCAGACATTTCAGACATAAAAAATAGATGCAAATTATCTTGAAGAAAATGTTGTGATGTGTGAATGTTCACCCAAAATATTTCTTTTTAACTTAAAATGAATCTGTTTGTTCTCACACGAGTTTAATTTGTTCATTATAATGTTGTTTAATGACAGTTAGCTCGACATGGCTCGAAATGGCTCGTTTTCATTCGCCTACTTTTGCTTAGATTTTCCGTTCTCTGAGAGTTCTTACTCTCATCATGTCATATTTGACAGTTGATGGCTAGATTTTACTTTACCGGAAATGTCGAAAATTAAACTTTTTTGTTTAGTCCGATAGATTAACTCACGCTGAGAACGAATTTGTAACTTTTTTTTTGGCGCTCTCTTACCGGAGAGGCGTAACCCGCCCCCAAAGTTTTAAAAAGGCCATATAGAATGATACCAAAATTTCGGGAATAGAGTATCCAAATTTGTTAATTATTCTTTTGTTGCAAAGATAAAGAATTATATTAACAAATAAAAAAAGTTTCATCAAATTCGGTCCGCAAAAACGAAAGTTATAGTAAAAGTAAATATACCATCGGTCGATCGTATACCCATCATCTGAGAAAACCTCAAGTAAATAAGCTCGAGAGAAAAGAAAAAGGGAAATTACGTAGATCCTAAAGACATTTAGTGATTGAAAATTTGAGAAAATAATAGTAAAAAATTCGCGCGGATTGATTAGTTTTTTGCTCAGAAAGTACGCGAACGGACCCAATATCATAGCGATCGTTGAGTAAACGAAAATGTTATTAACTTTTTATTGTCTCCTTTAAAATCATGTTATTTTGCACATAGCAGATTTTGCAAGCTCAACGACGATATACCATTCTAAAAGTTAAACTCTAGAGAAGCTCCAATTTTTCCTCAAAAGAAATTTAATTTTTACTAGATTGTGTTGATAAAGAAAAAGACATCATAGAATGTAAAAGAACGGACCGAACAAATTCTGAGGATAAGGCAAAGGCATAGGCTGAAATCGCCAAAAAATCTGAAATCTGTCAAAAACTTTTACTTATTTAATTCAGGGTTAATTCACCAAATTTGCAGAGTTAACTCGGAGTTGCCTCATGATTAAAATTGACTGAAAAACATGCTTCTGAGGTTAACTCTAGTTAAATCCCGAAATATACCTCAGCACGTTCCCTAAAACATCCATTTCGAATGCAGAGTATCAACAACGATTTCTTGAAATCATCGAAGGCGAACAGCAAGCCAACTGGACCGCCATCTTTACTGATGGTTCCAAAACTAGCACCGGAGCAGCCTTCGCTGTTGTTGATCAAAACGGGAACACTATATCCAAAGGACTTCTAACAGAATTCTTCTCAGTCCTAACAGCTGAAGCTATAAGTATACTCAAAGCCATAGAGTTAGCATCCGGTAAAAAAGTAATAATATGCACGGATAGCCTATCAACAATCCAAGCCATTAAAAACACCAACAACCGAACACTGATAGCCGAATCTATCCGGGACCGACTCATAGCCAGCAACAACAAAACGAAACTCATGTGGATACCGGGACACGTAGGCATCAAAGGTAATGAAGCTGCTGATAGGGCGGCCAAAATGACGTTCGAAGAACCTCTACTCTCCTTCTACATCCTATCTAATAAGGACTCTAGAAGACAAAAAAGCGTTAATGCATTATGCAGCACTAAACATGGACGCCGAAAAAGCTCTCTGATCTACCCGATCAACATCTCTAGGAAGAAAATTAGAATTTTCACTCGACTCCGATTAGGACATTCCAACTTATCACACAAATTCCTCATGAGAAAAACGGAACCATCACAGTGCCATCTCTGCAGCAGCAACGTAATCATGACCATGAAACACTTCATCTATGAATGCAACGCAGTTAAAAGTGTATTAAAAAAACTTAACTCAGATAATTCTTTACCTAATCTATTTAAGATTCCTTCTGAAAAAAAATATAAATAAAGTTTACCAGTTACTAATCGAACTAAATGTTGAAAATGATATATAATTCACATTTGTTCTTATGCTAGCCGAAAGTCCTGGTAGCTAGTGCTAACATTGTTATATTAGCATTGTAATTTATTTACTTGTTAATAAAGTTATTATTATTATTAATCCCGAAACTCGGATGATCTCGCACTGAAAAACTGGGCAAGCAATTCTACTGCGATTTTGTGTAGTAGGTTTTGTGTGGTGCGTGAGGAAACAGTTTTATTATACCTACTATATGTATAGGTAGAAGATATTACTACAGGATATCTCGACAATGCGAAGCACATCCCATTAATATTAAAAACTTCTTTCCGCTTGACCAAAGGATGATGTATAGATATTTCTTTTTTTGTCGGGATAGGAAACGCTAGACTGGAAAACTGACGCAAATGATCCATTGTACTACCAGAGAGCAAGACCCTGGTTTACCAATTTTACTGGAATTTCCTTGTCTTTCTTTGGAAAGCCAAGCAAGCACTTCAGTGAAAATGACACTTTTACGGTCTCACCTCTCACGAACGTCTGCAAACATCCGAGAGTATTGTCACGAGGAAGCTTCTCAAAAACAAAAAAATGCCCTTCGGAAACCGCAGAAAACTGTAGGTCCCTTCAATTCGTTTAAAAAAATATAACCCACACAACACCAGTGGTTGCGAGAAAATATGCATGTGCACTTAATGAGCTGCTGTTCCAAATATATACATCTGTGGCAATACGACAAAATAGCTTAAGTCGACTTAAGTCAAAATTGAGTTAATTATAGCAAAATGTTCCCAATTACATAAAGTATTTTCTCTCAATTTTTTTGTTGCATACCTGTAGACTGCTGAGTTATGGCTGTTAGACGAGAGGCGCAATTCAAAAATTTCATACGATTTTCGCGTGAGCCACAACTTTAAACGTTTCTCCTGAAAAATCGTACAAATCGACTTAAGCTATTTTGTCGTATTACCACAGATATATATATGTTCGCGTCCTAATGCATTAAGTGAAAGAAGAGATCCGATTAAAAAAGGCATTTCTCAATATAATCCCCCTCGAGTGAAATGCATTTCTCACATCGCGCATCAGTGTCTTAATACCACTGAAAAAGTATTGTTTTCTTTGCCTTGAAAATTACATTCTACGGCCGCTTTAATCTCGTTCTCATCTGCAAATCTCCGGCCTCGTAGCTCCTTTTTCAAAAAGTCTCATCTACAGTTACGATTCGGTTGGAAATTTCGTCGAGATTGTCCCCGGCTAATTTAAAAAAATGTGTGCAGCACTCGAGTCGTCGTTGCTTATCGAACGGCGTGAGCATGTTAGGTACCCAACGCGCACACATTTTTTTTTATGTTTAAATTGCTCGTGCAAAATTTCTTCAATCCGTTCTTTGCTGGTGTGCACCTCGTCCGCTATCTGTCACATTTTTATTCTTTGGTCGGTCCGAAGTAATTTTCGACTTTTCCGTCGTTTTCTTCAGTGACCACTGACACAGGACGCCCTGGGCGAGGGTCGTTTTCATAGCTCTATCGCTCTTCTTGAAATAAGCGAGCCCATTTTTTGATCATGTTATACGGAGGCCCAGATTCCTTAAGAGGCCGATGCCATGTCTTTGAACATTTCTTTATGCGATTTTCCTTTTTCACGAGGTAGTTTATTACGGCGCGGTGCTAAAAATTGCAAGAATTTCCGATTGCGATCTGTCGCAACCTGTCTCTTGAAATCTGTTTGCATAAACCAACTGCGATTCATACAGAAATATCACTTACCGTTGTGTTCATAGCCCAAGAATTGTTGATCTAAATTATTCTAAGCCACGAACAAACGAATGTTTAGCTGCAAATTTGGTTATATGCTATATAAATATGTATTATATCAGGCAGTAACATAAGTATTACGCGATTTTTGAGTGTCTGTTTGATGTTAAATAATTTGCACCAAATGAAAAATTTAGTCGTCAATGTAATTTCCTTCATTAGACAAACTTCACTAAAAAAACTGTTTACCTCAAGATCATCTTGGACATAATTTCGAGATCTAAAATTTGTTCCATCAAGAAAGTTTTTCAGACTTCAGAATAAGTGAAATTCTGCAGGTGCTTAATCTGGAGAATAAGGCGGATGCACCATTTTTTTCCAACCGAACTCCTGTATGAGGGCGAGCGTTATCCTGATGGAACTAGAACACCCCTTCGATTAATCAGACGTGGCCAACTTTAATCTGCACAGCTACAGTAGACTTCTGCGGTGATAGTCTGGCTCACCAGCTCAACAGCTCAAAGTTGAGTATTTCCTCAGCATCTCACCAAACACACAGTAACACCTTCAGCGGGTGAAGTGCATCTCTGGAATATTGTTCTGTTGTCTTCTGGACTAAGCTATTGGTGGCGGCGGTTAATGTTATTGTAAACAACCCGATCCTGTTTAAAATCGGCTCTTGATGGTGACTCGACAGAAGTGCAAACTTCGATTTTTTGCCGAATACCATATGCTCTTCCGATTCATCCATTTATAAATTCAGTTAAAAATGCTTACAATGCTGTTAACACAACGAAATTTGCAGACAGAATGAGCGATAGGTATATCCCAAATTCTAATTTCAATATCGGTTTTAGTATAAAATTTGCTTATGCCTGTTATGTCAACTGGAAAATAACCCCACCAAAAAAACGCACAATACTTATGGTACCTACTAAAAATCGTTTTTTGAGTTATCCATATGGTTTGGAAAGTTTAACATTTATATCTTATCCAGACTGATATTAATAAATTTAAATCTAAAATCAGAAAAAAATTTAATTTTTAGGATCCTCTGTTGTGAAAATAAAGACCTTGGACTTGAATTAATTATTTTGTGATTCTTTCTTTCTTTCTATGGGAGAAAGTAGAAGACATTGTTTGTAATACCATGCGCATATTAATTAAGTCAGTTGTATAAAATAAATCAAAAATCATCCTTTAAAGCATGTAGCAATAACTGTTCCTCTTTATCTTCATCAACATACAATATATGCACTACACATGCATATATATAAAAGATTGTTCAATGTCCACAATAAAATGAATTTAAATTTTTATTTCCAACGATTTCTCTTGCAATCACACTGCTGTTTCAACCGCAGTCGCCTTGATGTGGTTGAATAGAAATCGCTGTCTCAATCGCGCCAATAAGCGGCAGTCTATTCTCCACTATAAATCAACCTTCCACAAATATCGGTTGAACGTTGAGCATTTCATTGCTGCCAAGACCAGAGACGAACAAAAGCACAAGAGAAATGTTTTAAACTCCCACATGATTGCAGAGAATTTACATTGGTAGTGTCTATTTGTGTCAGCGCGGCAACAATGCCACAGAAAATTCGTTTCAATGAATTTCCAAGATATTACACGTATATAGTTGTAGTACGAGTTAAGGTTGGACGATGGCTATTTAAACTGTGCCCGCAGCTGGTAGTGGCAAGGTTTTCTGGTAACTTAAAAAGCTTCGCAGTATCGCCGGAAGCCCAGCGTAAGAAATTCAGTTGAGATCTTTGTGATCGTTAAGTATGGAAAGATAATGGGAACGCCACGTTTCCCCGCTATACAGAATACCACATGTACGAAATCCCACAGCACAGAATTCCGCATGCAGAAAATCAATAAAACCCCACGCGGGATTGGTAACACGTCCTGAGCATACATGCGAAACCGAAAGCCGTCTGGTGATGAGTCAAACAAAGTCCTATGAAAATCCTTTTAACGCGCAAAGCGGGCTACCCACGTACTGTTTAATTCGCCTCGAACTTTAGGTGATTCAACTTTTGCACATATTTTTTTCTTCATTCCAAGAAATTGAAAAATAGAATTACTCAAATTCCAATTGCGTTTAGTAGTTGTGTAGACACAAAATAGCGAGAGATTGTACTCCTCATGGTTAAGGGTGGGTATACGTTCTACTCACACGACATGAATAACATTCCCCTCTTTGTGTATGTTAGATGCTTTCGGACTCTTATGCACGCACATAGGGATTTCCTGGGCAACTCAAATGCAATAAGTCTTTATTTATCGGGACTTAAGTTATTGTCAGTATGTGCTCAGATGGATTCTTGGTCTTCAATCGACTTCGATACAACTACAATTTCAAGAAAATTCAAATGTAGGTGTAAATATGTCAGATTTCCTTCAGTCAGTTCTTCAAGACGCAAGACAGACTACAAGAACACGAGACAGAATCACATTGGGAGTGGTTTTGCACCCAGCATAAAGCCTCGTTATGGCAGTACTTGCAGTCAGTTGAATTTTCTCCAACTGGTAAAATTCCAACCATCCATTCGTTTTGGCGGAGTCGACATTGGAGTTGAATGAAATCGTCGATTTATGATAAACATCCGCCTTACTGGATTCGAGAAATCAACGGACTGTGTTAACTTACTTTAGATTTCATGTTAAGCTGGATTGAACCGACCAACAAGAGTATGTCAAGCCAGGTTATCGAAAATATTGCTTCAACAGAGTACTCGTACATACGCATGCATTCTTTAAAGGATTTAAATATTTCATGCTAATGGAATATAATACGTTCATTCATGGCCACCTTTCAAGCTTATTGTATATTTCCCTCAGTTTTCTCTGGTATTTTTATTTCTTCTCGTTCTGAACTTTGAACAATGACGCAGGTGATAGCGTTGGTAGGAGTGTATCACGAGAAATCATTTCTGTTTACTCAAACGACATGATAAAAACTTCCCACATGATTGTAGAATTCACACTGGCAGTGGCTATTTATGGCTACAACGATGTTGCAGAAAATGTGTTTCAATAAAATTCCAAACTGTGTATGCAAAGTTGGACGATGGCTTTTTTAACTGGAAAATGTATCAAGGTTGTCTGGTTTTTCCGGTACAAATGTAGTCTCAGTTCCTAGTATTGATGCAAATTTATGCAATCTACTGTGTGCTTCCGTCTCACTTTCGGTAAACTTTGCTCGCGCAGCGGGTAACCTTTCAATTCTGTTAGTGAAGTCCTCTTCTAATCTTGAACTCAAACACCCAACGATAAGCATTGACCTTTAAAAGATTAGTACTACAGATCTGGAGAGGTAGTGTTATAGTGGGCAATTGTTGCGAATTGGTATGGAGGATGGGGTCATGTGAGTTTTAATTGAAATTAAAACTGAAGGTGAAGTTCAAATTGCGACGTCATCGTATTGTAATCGAAAATAGCTTTAAAAGCTTCGTAGTATTGCTGTAAGTGTAGTGAAAGAAATTCTGGCGTACGCAACAATCAGTTGATTTGTTGTCAGTCGTTAATTTCGGTTGATATATTGCCAATTAGTTGTGATTGGTAGCCAATTGGCAGTAAACTCAGGCAGAAAGTAGTGATTACTAAGGGATGGTGGCTTCAAGCTGGCTTCAACTCCATATATACGCCAGTCGAGTCGAAACGGGGTTGGCTCGAATCGACTCCGCTTTCGGTACCGAGTCGAGTCGAAAGAATGCATATATACCCGTGTCAAGTATTTGAAATGACATATATTTTTTTGGGTCTTTAGGAGTGGTTGCCGAGCAATCAGTACCCCTTTGTTAGGTTTTTTTTATGATCCTTTTTTATGTGAATGTGTGTCAAAGTATTTAGTGTACTTCCATTCCGTTTTTTATGATCTTAAGATTAATTACTTCTTTTTATGGTTGCGGTGGCTGTTGAGTAATTAGTCTCGTTTTTGTTTGTAAATAAATAAATAAAATCGTCGTTCTTTTGGTAATTTCAATTCATATTGAACATCCCTTAAAGAAAATAACAGAAATAAATATTTGGGAGCACGAAGAGACAAAGGAAAGGCTAAGCATAATATAGGAGCGTGGATCTCTAAAGCATTTCGACGGTACAAAGTATATATGTATACCTAATGAATACGTAGATACATATCTATGTTCATCTGGCATTGGAACTACGTTTCAAATAATGTTTGGACTCGACCCCTCGACTTGTGTGTTCAAATACCTGGGTCGAAATCTCAACTGGACCTCTTGACTCGACTCTGCATACAAACGTGGTGGAAGAAGATAAGTTTGTATTAATCTATGACTTCCAATGTGCGGTTAGACGACCTGTTGATCTTCAACTTACTACACCACTGCTTAACTAAATTCCAAGAAAGATTTCGAAATATTTCTGTCTTCGAAGATAGTAGCCGTTATTAAAGCCAAAGGTCGAGAACTTCGACTTTTTCAAAGCTTACATTCTGCTGTGAGCAGCACATTTGCGAAAGTAAAGGCGAAAAGATCAGAAATTGGAATCTTTTAGTGTAAGCTTTCAACCAGTGATACCGAATTGCTAAGGTCCTTATCAGCTTGGGATTTGTTTCCATCAGTTTCGAATAGTACCACAAGTGTTGGAACTGACAAAATTGTGCACTTGTTAATATGCAGATGGTCGTATATTTGATATTCCCTAAATCGATCAGACCAGCAAGATTCTGACTTTGTAAGACAGCAATACAGAATATTTGCCGTAACAGTCTTTGTTTCATACCGGGCTTGTCTCTCTTTGAATTCGATACTTACTCGTATTGATTTCGGTGCACATTGTTGGTTCGTAAGTTCACGTTTGTTTATATTTCTACCAAACCGCCTCTTCCACGGAATATAGAACGCATGTATCTATAATTCTCCATACCGATTATTATTTTTGTGAAATTAGCTGTATACGGGTACGAGTATGTCTGGTATGGTTTGCAAATACTAATAAATCTTCCAATGTGGAAAATTTTGCGAGAAGATCTCGGCCTTCACCCGTATAAGATTCTGCTGGTGCAGGAACTAAAGCTACGAGACCATGGCTTGTGTCGTGAGTTCGCGGATTGGGCTCTTGAGCAACTTGACAACATTCACCCTGATTCCAACAGGCGTTTAAGTTATTCGACAATTGTCGTTTTTTGAGTCGTGTCGGTTTACTGTCGTTTTAATATCGGTATTCTGCGTCTTAAACGCCATGAGTTTGATTTCATTTCCAGGCGAACCCCACAGGCGGATCAGTAGAAATGCGGTGAAGTGGGAGGGTTATGATCCCTTGTTTTCGGATTATGGCCTCGCTGATAAAAGGAAGAAGAAGAAGAAGTTTCATTTCATTTCCATTCCACATACATTCCACAACAACAGCTGATAGTGACAGGCAAATATTTTGATTGGTTTAGTTGCTGATTTTTATTTTTCCGTTTTTATTTCTTCATCTTCTTCCTATTTCGGCGAGGTTGGGATCCGAAAATAAGAGATCATAACGCTCACACTTCACCGCATTTCTACTGATCCGCCTTGTTGGGTTCGCGGGTTTTCCTGATTTCCAGATCCATCATTTTAAGTTTGTTATCTTCGATGCGAATGCTGCTACTCGTATCTTCGCGTTGCAGTTTGTACAATTTTAGCTTTTCCTCTTCCAAATAAAAACGCTTTCTGTTATATCGTGCGAATCTTTCACTTCGATGGACAAACTTTTCTGTATTTTTACCTGTTTTTCTAGAATAGAATTTTTTTTTTGTCTTGAAGGGGTTTTCTTCCTTAATTCTACCATTTCATCTTCAGAATTTATTCCTGGAAATGAAATGACTGTTCGGTGGCGACATCAATGAAACAGTCGGACGTATCCAATGCGGTCATGGTTTGGTCTGATGTGGGTGCATAAGTAACAAAAAACTGATTTGATGTGGGTGTTAGTGGGATTGCTGTGGATGTTGATGGAGGCTTCGAAGCTTGTGCATGTTAATAGAATCATTGGTGAAAATGTTGGTGTTGATGCGATCGATGATGGAATTGTTTTTCCCATCCAGTTTTAGACTCAGCCGTTTGTGGAACACCTTTTTTAAAATTCTTCGCCAGAGAAGATGTTTTTCTATTAGCTCTACCAGGCCTTTCATTTGTTTTGGATTCGTTATTTTCACCCTTGAAGAATAGTAAATAACTAAATAAGTTGAATTTAAACTGACTTAGTTGAAAAATTAAGTAAAACATTTTAGCATTTTAAGCCGATTTTTGTTGCCTGTCGTTTGCTAATTTCCAAACGACAAAAATTGTCGTTTAACCAGTAATTTTGTGAAACTTAAACGCCTGATAGAATAACAATGACGTTTGCTGTGCGACTGTTGTCGAACAAGAAATTAAGTTTCACATGAAGTTAAACGACATCTGGCGTTTATGACGTTTAACGACTCATAAGACGCCAGCTGTATTGCCGAGTTCACACTGTCGTTTTTTAATTATGTGTTAAACGTCAAGCGGAATAAGGGTGATTACATCGCAAAAAGACCAGTGAATTCGCCGCCGAGATCGTGCGATTTCACGCCACTCGATTACTTTTTGTGGTGCTATGTAAAGTTTTTGTGTGTGTATTCTGATAAACTACAAACTATTCAGGTCTTGGAAGCCGATATTCAGTGCGTTATTGGTGAGATAAAGCCCCAAATACTCGAAAGAGTGGCCCAAAATTGGATCAAGCGGATGCACTTCGTCCAAAGCAGCCGAGGAAGCCATATGCCTGAAGTCGTCTTCAAAACAATGTCATAAACCATTCTTCATAATGAATAAAGATTTTTGATTCAAACTCCATTCCTGTCGTTATTATTTAAAAAAAAAAGTTATGTAGCTTTAAAAAAAACACCCTTTATCTAGCTTTCTGTTCGCTCAATGTTGTATGCTCATTTTACCTTAGGTGTTGAAAATATGCCAGTAACAAATGAACGTTTACAAAAACAAATATTTGGCGCAACAGCTCTTTAAAGTGCCAGGGCCTAGCTTCTCGCAACCACTCATGTTGTGTGCGTTATATTTTTCACACGAATGGAAGGGACCTACAAGTTTTAATGCCGAATCCGAACGGCGATTTGAGAAGCTTTTTCGTGACAACAATACTCTCGGATGTTTGTCAGACGCTCGCGAGAGGTGGGACCGTGAAAAAACTTGTTGGTATTTTCTGGGATTCGAACTTGGAACCTCATGCGTAGTGATCCGACACACTAACCACTTACGCCACGGCGAACGTTTGTTGTCGATCATTTTTTTAAGACAACTGTTTGGCAACGCTAGCTGAAACTTAATATTTTCTCTATCTAGAAAAGAAAAGATAGATGAAAGAATGAAAGATCCGAAATTCAACTCATTGAGAGATCTATGAAAACGTAGCATCCTAGACCGGTTCATTTGCAGTCGATGGTAGAAGGAACAACTAGGAAAGATGTGCGATTATGCGTATTCAGATTTCGGCAAGCAAATGCATCTTCATGTGATGTTTTTGCTCTTATGATTGCTGCATAACGTGTTTTAACGCGGAAGCTTAGTTTTTAACAAGTTTTACTGGTTTTGGCTTTTGTTTGAGGCGTTAACTTTGTGATCTTAGAATAATTTTAGCGTAAACTAAATTGCCCATGAAATATGTATATGAGGAGGCAGGTACATGCCATTGGTTTGGCAGATTGTTACTTTATTCATGATAATTATCTAAGGCAGTCGTCGATACTTCCATTTGAAAAGCTGGGGGTTTAGAGAAAGTTTGATGCTCTTGAGGATGATTATAATGACGACTATTTTGATAAGGTATTAAACATCTAGATTTTAATTTCAAACAATCCCTTCTCGCAAAATTAAACAACAGCCATTAAAATTCGACTGTCAGCTCATTGGTTTAAGACAGGTTTTTTTTCACTCACAATATCCAGTAATCTGTGATCCTAAGCCTTAGAATCCATAATTTTTTTTTTATAAGTTTTGCTGCAAATACCACGTACAAATCAATTATTGAAGCACTGACCCGTACGACTATCAATGGAAAAAAAACCCAATCTTGCTTTTATTGTTCGTTTATTTATGAAGAATTAAAAAAAAAGAGTATTCGTATTCCTAATCACTTTTGCTGAGCATTTTAACCGCGGTTTTGAGTTGAGGATGAAGCTGAAGCTTGTGCAGAAGAAGCACCACCACCAAGTCCACCACCTTGAGTCAAGGACGAAGCTGAAGCGGTAGCTGAAGATGAGCTCTGTCCACCGCCACCACCAATTCTGCCTAGGCCGGGACCTCCACCAAGACCTCCATGTTGATTTGGAGCTGCCATTGTGACAGCGATAAGCAAGCAAAGAACGAAAACGAATTTCATGATGATACTGTTTAGTTTGAACTTAGGATTTCAACTGATAAATTCAAATAGGATCCAGCGGCTTAAATACTAATTTTTTCGACAAAAAATTACTGCTTGAGCGGTGCTAATTAGATTTCTGTTGACTTTATGTGTCTTCGTTTTTGATTACCATAGTTTGTTCATACGTAAATAAATATGAATAAATTTTATATCCAAGCATGGTGGTTTCCCTTATAATTCTTGTGAAATCATTTAAATATAATTATCTGCAAAATAGCAATAAAAGGTTAAGAATTTGTGCTAGAGCCGTCAAGTTATGTAAGCAAGAAGCAATTTAAAATGTAAATTTTTGGGCGAAGTTTGTTTATTTTTTCCGCCTTCTAAATCTGCTGCTTACTAATTTGATGAAGCACTTTAAAACAGGATTCGCAAGTTTTTGTCAGCTTAGAGCGAAAATAAAGTAGCGTCTTAGGCAGGCTGTTGCAATAAATCGACAGTAAAATTTAATGAAATGGGTCTATAATGCTTTATTTGTAAGCTTATACGTGCAATATTTGATGCGCGCAATTAATTGTCGACTGCTTGGGGTTATTGTTAGTACTTGAGCGATGCAATCCACCACTTAGCTAAATTAACCCTAAGAAGCTTATTACATAAGTAATTCAGAGAGGTGCCTCTTAACTCGCCTTAACTATTCGAAAATCGTTTCTCAAGAGCCTGATTATATGCTCACTGCTCAGTTCGGTGTGTTGTCGAGCTCGTAGATAGATTCTTAAATTATTACACCCCTCGAGGTCGCATAGGACGTCAACAACGTCTACGCGCCATCTTGTTCGGAGTTTTCAACACGTTTAAGCTGCCTCCAACTCATTTTCAAAGAGCTTGATTCCTCCTCGACTGTCCTGCGCCATATTTGCTTAGCGCGTCCCGCTGTTCTGCTTTTCTGGTTGAAGCGGATTTCATCGTATGGCGAATTTCGCACAGTAATGTCTGTATGTTCTTGGCCCGTTCTCGGATAAAGTTGTTTCTTGCAGATACTATTGGGCCAAAATATCCTTAAGATGATTCTAAGACATCTGTTTACGAAGATTTGCAGCTTGCGTGTATAGTGGTATCCACCTTCCAAGTACTGCACCCATACAGTAGTACTGATTCTACGTTGAAGCGGAATAGTCGCAGCTTGGTTCTTAAGCTGAGAACGTTGCTTCCACAGATTTTCGACAGCATTCCGAACGCAGCTTTTGCCTTCCCGATGCTACTGCATGCATCCAATTCGGTGCCGTCGCGGTTAGCCGAGACCGCACTTTCTAAGTATAGGAATTTGTCAACTTTTTCGGCTTCCTTTTCAGCAATGTTGAGTTGAGCACGGGTCCTAGAAGCCCCACTTTGCGCCTCAGCTTCTAGATTTTGAGCCACTAGAAGAAGGTCCATTTCGTGAGCGTAGTCAAGGTGTTTAAGGTAAGATGTCATAGTCCATCGAATTCTATTGCTGTCTTCCGTCAATGCAGCACGTAGTACATCACTGATGACCACCAAGAATGCACCGCAGACGTATGGAGTACGAGTTGGTGGAGTTGGACTTCAAAATCCTTCGACATCTTACCATTGTGTAAGACGTAACCATTACTACCCTCGTATGTAGCCTTGATAATAACAATGAGTTTTCCTGGGATGCATATCTTACGCAAGGCCAACCAGATAGCATCTCGATTCAAGCTGTCGAAAGCCTTCTCGAAGTCGATAAACAGTGGGTGTAGCGGAGACCCGCATTCGACGCATTGCTTTATTGTGATCCGTAAGGTGTTTATGTGGTTGATGCAAGAGAATCCAGTGCGAACAACTGCCGGTTCGACGTCGAGAGTTGGATCAAAATGCTCATTAATGCGCTCTAATATGATTCTAGCTATTATCTTGGCTATGCCCGGTAGATCGCATATGCATCTCCAGTTTCCACAATCTATCGGATTTCCATTTTTCGAAAGCTTGATGATCATCCCTATTTTCCACTCCTCCGGAAAATGTTCATTTTCCCCACTCTGTCCATATGAGCGGTTGTAGCCGATGTTTTTGGCGCGGCAAGGACACCATCAATATCCCTAGATACATGGAAAAATAAAAATCGGTTTGACCAGTAATCCAGGCGTAATCATAATAAATGTACAATACAATCATGAAAGGATTTTTTAGTCTAAGGCAGAACAATAACTGTATTATCAGGTCACACGAATTTTATTATTTCATACTCTATCACTGTTTCTTGTTTTTAATTGTTGGAATGAATTCTTCGGTACTTTGGTAGGGAAGAGTCTTAAGTTCTTGTCTATTGCAGTCCTTGAATATCTGTGCGCCGTGGCGTAAGTTGTTAAAGTGTCGGATCACTACGCGTGAGGTTCCAAGTTCGAATCCTACAAAACACCAACAACTTTTTTTCATGGTCCCAACTCTCCCGAGCGTCTGACAAACATCCGAGAGTATTGTTGTCACGAAATGGCTTCTCAAATCACCGTTCGGATACGGCACTAAACTGTAGGTCCCTTCCATTCGTGTGAAAAATATAACGCACACAACATGAGTGGTTGCGAGAAACTAGGCCCTGGCACTTAATGAGCTGTTGCGCCAAATATATTTTTTTTAATATCTGCTTGAAGGTAAAGTGACGGAGCCCTAAGTTCACCAGTTACTCTTTGCTGATCATAATTGAGGATCTTACGTTCGTGCAACGATCACTTGACATATGGGTGGACGTTTTAAGGGGAAATGGGTACCGCATTAGTTAAAAAAAGAAAGATCGACTACTTGTGCTGCCCGTTCTCTAATCCACTAAGGCTTATTCCAGACAATTATTTGAATGGAACAGTGCTCCCCAAGTGAAGTACGAAAAGTTCAAATATCTGGGATCTATGATCAATAGCGAAGCAACCTGTGATGACATGGCGAGAGAACTCCGTTATCTTTTGTGACTGAAAAATGCATCGCAGTTGTGCGTCCAGTACTCACATGTTGGACATTGTACAAAACGTATGAGTGTAAATAATCGGCAACTGAAATGAAGATGCTCCGCATGACAGCAGGAGTGACAAAGCTTGATCGAATAAGAATAAGAAGTTCGAAGATCTATAGAAGCCTTCACGTCAAAGAATTTACACTTTTTAGCGGGACTAATTCTCACAACACTATCGCTATGGAGAGCAATAATGTCGGCTGGGACCACATTATTGCTCTTTTTTAAAAATGAATTTAATATTGGAAATTTCATTTATTGTATTGGTATGGTATGAGGGTGCTTACAAGGGGTCCCTTTGGTTCCCTGGTTCTTCTGTACCATGACAACTCCTATAGTAATCAGGTGAGTTGATTCCCAGTCTGGCGACCATTGTACGTGTCGGACAATGCCTACATAGTACACCTACTATGGTATTGGTTTCTTTTTTCTTCATTGACAAAATGCTTTTAGTTCTTTTTTCGTTCAGAGTTGGCGATGAGCTGCGAGATATGACACAGTCGCCTCTGGTTGCCCAGTAGGTGTTGATCTGTTATCTTGCTTTAAGGTCTATTTTCCTTTTCTGTACATTAATAGGGGTAGCTACCGATGTATGGTTGAATTCCTCATTTAATGCCTTTCCGTGCTAGTTCGTTTGCTGCTTCGTTTCCTTATATGTTTAGTTGTAGTTTGTCGGCCTGCGGCGACTGTTTTCGATGTGTTTGTCTCGCTGTCTAGTGCCTTGAGTGCGGCTTGACTATCCACGACGATTCTGACCCTAAATGGGATTAGTTTCTTCGCATGTATAGCCTGTGCTGTTCTTTTAATTGCGAAGACTTCGGCTTGGAATATGCAACAGTCACCCGGAAGTTTATATGAATCTTAAGTGATTCATAGAAAACTCCAGTGCCGGTTCCTATATCCAATTTAAACCCATCAGTATAGAGCTAAAAGTTCTGTGCACTGGTTAGTGCGTTGAGTTCCCACTCTTGCCTGCCGGGTAAAAGATTGGAGTATTTCTTGTGAAAGCCTATGTAAGGTACGGCATAGTCTGCTGTTTTATTGAGATCAATTGATTTATATCTTTAAAATATAGATACGTGTCCTTGTCCGTAGGAGCTTTGCTTCCATGTGCTTGATTGTCTAAGACAAATCGAGCTCTTGGCAGCCGTGCTTCACATGAACTCATCTAGAGGAGGAAGACTAAGAATCATATCCAACCCTGCCTGAGGTTGGCTGAGGTTCTGTTCTCTTGTTATGCTAACACGTGTTTATCTTTGTACCTTCATAAGATTATTGAGGTAGCTAAGAAAAACATTTATTTAAATTTCTCTTACATTATCTCTGTTCCTTTCGTCATATCATCGCTGATTTTACGCATTGGGATTCGATCAATATGTCGCAGTATAAATCGCAGTATTACACGGCTGCTATCTAAGCCAATAGCAATATCTCTTCGTCGCAAATATTTAACGAGATTTGGGACTGAAATACCACTCTTATATAATCTCAAGCATCAATCAGATTATGCAATAGTATTCAAACATTTCAACATAAACTACATACATAATTCATAAGCTCACACAGTGATTGGGTAATTTCAAAACCCGATGGAGAATGGATCTTTAAAGAGGTATCATTCTTTGTACTACGAAATCATGACTACATAATACGAGTATGTACGTCAATTCAATATGTATAAGAATATTTAAAATTTTCTTGGCACCCAACTGATTCTTGAAATATCCCCCCCTCCACAATTCACCTTGAGAATCTATTCATAAATTTTTTAATCGTTTTTTTTTTTTGTTTCATTATAGCCATCCCTGGGAGACTGTCACACAGGCGGCATGGCGTAAATACCCGAATCCTATGACCCCATCAATTATTGGCACAGATGTTGTAGATAGAAAAGTTGTTGATGGCGTTCTACACACCCACAGATTAGTACAATCAAAGTGGTGTTTTCCGAAGTGGACACATTCGGTAAGTTAAATAGAAATTCGCATGTACTCGCATTTGTTTACACTTCCTTCCTGTGTTTAGTATTCGATTCAGCACCTCTGTTGACGGAACTGGGGATTCAGTTACCTTGAACTTGATAAAAAAAAATTAAATTGTCTATATTTACATGGATGTGGGTAGATTTTTGGCACCATACCAGACCGTGAGTGGAAAATTTAATCGACATTATTCAGGAGATTTGTTGTTAAAACGTTCGTTGTTAGGTTTTTGACTTCTTATCGTCTATTCGATTTGGACTATGACCGACTGAAAGTGTGTCTGGTTGGAATTTAGTTTAAACCGTTCTTATCGTTGTAGGGTATGCTAGAAATATTTACAAGCTGATATAATACTATAAAATGGTTTTATTTAGTTTTTTAATCGGTGGGGGGAAAGTGGTTGCCACTATAAATTATTTCAGTTCAAAGATTAGATAACTGGTCGTAGTTTTGATAATATTTGAAATTGATCGGCTATTAACTAAAGTGTACATAAATAAGTATTATACGGAGGGACTAACATAAGTTCGCTTAGTTGGTGTCAATTTAGTAGTTTTTGAAAAAAAAGAAAAGAAAAAAGACGCATTTCTGTAGCTCTATCTATCTATCTTACAATATTAATTTCCAAATTTCAGAACAATAGGTAAAAATGGAGACGAGAAAGAGAAAAATTAGTGACGCAAGCTCGGTTGAAGTTCGACCACCAACACAGGAACAAATTCGTTTTGCCATTCTCTTCGGATTTCGACGTCAACCCACGCCAGTCAAAATTCTGCACTAATGCCTAAATGCATACGGAATAAATGCACCATCTCTTGTTACTATTTCAAAGTGGTTTCGAAGATTCCAGACTGGCAATTTTTCTGTGGAGGACGAATCTCGTGAAGGTCGGTCCAAATCCTCGACCGACGATACAAATGTGACCCTGGTGAAGGCTAAAATTTACGAAGATTCCAGGATGACACAGGAAATAATAGCAGATGAACTGGACTTCAATGCCATGGCTGTGTCATGAATATTAAATTATCACCTGAAATATTCGAACAAGTCAGCTCGATGGGTTCCAAAAATTTTGAATGGAGAGCAAAAAGAGGCTCGTGTTCGTTTTGCTCAATATTTCCTGGACAAGTTTGAAAATGGAGAGTCAAGCTGCTTCAATTAGATGGTTACAGGTAATGAATCTTGGTTTTACAAGTACGACTCGGTAACCAAACAGCAGTCCATGGTATGGAGCCCAGAAGGTGGAGTCCAGTAAAAGCCAAACAATAAAAGTCAGCGACAAAAGTTATGATGTCGATGTACTTCACCAGGGCGAAAATGGTCGCCTTCATCCCGCTTAAAACTGGTCAGACAGTCACTGCTAAATGGTATACTGAAACTTGCTTACCGCAAGTTATTCAAAATTTACTAGGACACCGACAAAAAGAAGAGCTGCGTCGCTACTTTTGCACCACGACAATGCGCCTGGGGGGAACACTGTTAAAAAAACCAACAACTTTCTTGCTCTCTTGGGCATCAATGAAATTCGCCCAGCACCTTATTCTCCTGATCTAGCGCATTGTGACTTTTGGCTGTTTCCGAAAATAACAAAGGATTTGAGGGGAAAAATCTTCACATCCAATGAGGAGATTATTAATCCAGTCAATGTCGAAATCGAAAAGCTCCAAAAAGGAGATTTTGAAGCTGCTTTGAAAGATGGATCTATCGGCTGAAGAAATGTATTGAAATAAATGGAAATTATGTGGAGAAATTAAAAAACGATGAAGATTAAATATCTAAAGTTAAAATTATTTTTGTGTTTTATTATTCCATCAACTAAGCGAACTCTTGTTAGTCCCTACGTACATGTACTTTTTCATTGTCATATAAAAATGTGCAAATAGAGCTTCTTATTTGTGACAGACCCTCATGTTCTATTACTTAAGACACTTTGGTCTATAATGGTACGCGGCGGTGAGAAATAAGTCAATTATTGATGCGGCTTGAAATAAGCTGCTATAAAGGTGGGCAGCTTTATGTTGAGCCGTCCTATTATCCTTCTTAGACATATATTTCCAAAGTTTGTGACTTCATGGTACCCTCTACACATCCAAACTCATTGAAACTAGTCCGATAAAAGGGGAATAACAATAACTGTTTATTGAGCGCTCAGTCTTGACATTACTCTGATGAACTTAGGGTTATTGCATATCATATTACAAATTAATAGGTTAGGTTAAAGTATAGGGCTCTAGCATCGATGGCTTTCGGCCCTGAAATTAAATTATAATTTTATATCTAGACTTACAATTAAATGATAGATAGATTTAATATTTACGGCATCAGTCGTTTTTAAAGTTTCGTAAATGGAGGAGTTTGACAGCATTGAATTCAGGTGATCTAAAAGATGTTGCAAGTTGAACACTTGGTTGCAGATCCGGCAGCTGGGATGTCTTTCTTTTTTTAGCAGGTATTTGTGTGTTAGGCTAGTGTGGCCTAGACGAAGGCGTACAAAGTTGGCAATCATGGCCTTTGATGTTGTTGTTGGATAATTGGGCTGGGTTTTATTCGGGTTAACTCTTTTGTAGTGGTGAGTGTATGCTAACCAGTCGTTGGATTCTTTGGTTTTCATTTTGCATTTGATGAGCTTTAAAAGGTCGAGTTTGTTGTAGGTGTTGAAAGTCAAGGTAGGATAATCTTTGGCAGAGGTGGCTGCTTTATCGGCGTTTTCGTTCCCTAGTATTCCAACATGACCAGGAATCTACATGATTTTTAGTGTATTTGGAGTTCTGATGACGATGTTTCTTAACTTGGATATGACTGCGGATGTGTTGTTTGGGTTCATGGTGGCCTTTATAACAGAGAGGCTGTCTGTGCATAGAACTCAGTGACCTTTCGTTTTACTGGCGTGTTTCATAGCTTCCAAAAGCGCAGTGGCTTCTGCGGTAAATATTGAGGCGTAATCTGGAAGAAGACCGTGTTTAATAAGTGTGCCATCTTGTGTTGTTACAGCAAAGCTAGTATGTTGGTGAGTAAACATAAATTTCCAGTTCCTCGATTTAAGTTCTGTCTCAAGGCTTTTGAAAAACGAGCGAAACACATGCGTTGGTTTTGTGTTTTTAAAAGGTTCACATTTACTGAAAGTTGTAAAGTCCCTTTCTTTTCTCTTTTCTTCTCGTCGATTTCAATGAATCAATGTTATCCAACACTTACCATGTTTACTGATGGATTGAATCCGGATTCAATTCGGTTCGAGTATAGGATTGAAATAGAATTGACTCGATCCGATCACAACATTTTCTGTGATCGAGTTGAGATTTTGCATGTAAACGCAGATCGAAAGATCGAGTTTGACAGATGAAAAAAGACAAAGAAGGAAAATTAAAGTGTCAAACTTAATCCTCTCGCGATTTGATTCTAACTCGATCCCTCAATGTGGTTACAGCCAAAGCGTGGCTATAGATCACGGACAGTATTCCTTCTTGGGAAAATAATTGTATCAATTCCGAAGCGGAAATGGTATAACTGGGCTACATTCAACTTCAAAAACCAATTTGTTGCAAGGTCGCCTGGCTGATAAAAGAACGCCTTTCGATTTAATTCATTAGAAGACGATGGCATCACTATACGAGTGCATTGATTAGCACCATATCAGCTCGTGATTTCAATTTCTCAGTTGTTGCCAAGTTGGCAAGAGTAATTCATTATCTGACAACGGAACTAAATATGTACATACACACAAATCTGCGATGTTCGCCACGGGGTTATAGACATTTAAGGTGCGAATTTGCCAGTTCAGTATTTTTTTTTTTTTATTATTTGATATGTGGTAATTGCTGAATTGTTCTTCAATAGCTGCAACAGCTGTTTTTTTTTTCGCTGTCTGAATACGAGAAGATTTTGTGTATATTATTATTTATTATATATGTACGTATACACCCATAGTGGTTCGGTTAAATGGACTGACTTACACGTTTCCTCTTAATAGGAGCAGGATACACATTATAAAGTTATAGTACACTCGAATTTCATGGTTTTGAACAAAGCCACAGTTGCACTAGGTATCCATTTTATTTCTAACATCAGGCATATTTGTTTGTATGTGCATATGATTAGGGGACAGACAGATTGATAGTGGTTCCTGGCGTAAGGGCTGTTGTATACTCAGAAGTCATTTGCTTGCGATGATAAATACAGTTGAATTACAATTTTGTTTGCTCAACTTTCCAGTGTCGAGCTCCAAGCGTGTGATGTCGCATTGACACAGATTTCAGCGTCAGCCGTAGTACGGTAGCTCAGACGAACTCTGCTCCCAGTACTATTGGGTTAGCAGACAAAGATTCTGAGTCAGCCAAACCACTACATAATACTTGTTGTTATCATAGCTTCCGAGTCAATATTGTGTCGCAGTTTCTGCCCCACATGAGAAGTAGAGTCATTGTCTTGGGCCAACTAAATTGTCACGCTAACATCTGCAAAAAGATAACAAGAAATACGCTACTTACTTACTTACTAGCAGTTTGAACTGATTTTGTCATTTTCTCGATTGAGAATACAACCACTTGACGTGATTATAGATCTTATTTTAGTTCGAATGCGAAAGTGAGACAAAATTTCTGAAATGTCGTTAAGACGGAAAATCTTATTGGTCGTGTGCGAAAGGAGTAAAGACTCTGCCTCATTATAGTGATGGTCTATAACGATAAAGTCACTTATCCAAACAAAAACCTTAACCGCTAGCTACTATATTCCGCCGTTCAGCAGCAAAGATCCTTAAAGATCTATGTAAATACATAGTAATAAATCTTTAGTTCCAGGTTGGACCTCTCCGTCTGTTTAATGTGTTCTCTACGCAAGCTTTTTCACTTATCATACACCTTGAACGTTTTTTCAGACAGCTTTTTCTCATAGCTTTGACGTCAGTGCTGCTCAAAGTCTTGAATTACTAATCGTTATCTAAAAAGTAATCTCACAAGAAATTATAAGTGTGTTGCAAATGAGACTTAATGAATTGTCGAAAAATGAACAAATGAACACCACGGTAAATGCAGAGTAGTTATTCTTTATATTTTCAAAGCTTTTGATAAAGTGTGACATGCTGCCCTCTTAACGAATAGAAATCGTATTAGATTGATCTACTTCTGCCCGATTCTCAACTAATGTCGGTGTTCCCCAGTGTTCTGCTTTATATATGTATAGCGTATTTTATTATCACCCAAGATCCACATAGATCACACGACGAAAATAAAACGATCCGGATCTGGATCAACGAAATTATTTTCCTTGTGTCTTGTAGTGTGGTTGTGTAATTCGAGATCACGAAATTGATCCTGATAGAAAGCAAGATCTCGTATTGTTGTTGTATTGCTTAGAAACGAATGATCCATATCGATCTTGAGTGATACTAAAATACGGCTTATGTATCTCTGACCCTGTTTCTGACTTATATCAATGACATTTTTTTTGGTCTGTAGCTTGTAATCCAATCTATGTATTACTTCTTAGATGACTAAACTCTCGGCTTCGTCTATTCATTAACGACATAGCAACAACTTTTTCAACTTTTGGAGTGGTAGCGATAGCGAATTTGTACTGAATTCAATGCTGATATTGATACTATTATCAATTGGGGTGGGAAAAATTGAGTTAAGTTCATTGGGAACAAAAATCTAGTGCTGTCTTCTATCACTAAAACGGGGGTTCAACGTAGCCAAACCTAAGACGGTAGTAGGAAGTTTACTAGTTTGTCAATGCTTGCCATGTACGTACAATATATAAGTTGGTGCCGTAATAGATGATGCCATTTGTTTCGGATTCCTCAAAAGATGCAAACACTTAACACATGCAATGCAACTCTTTATAGGGCTCGACCAACCTAAAAATAAAATGCTTTTCTGGACCACTTAGCAAAGAAACGAGCTGCTGGAGAGAGTCCTAATAAGTAAAAGAATGGGATCCATACTAATTCATTCATCTGTAACATGTGGAGTTGATCGAACCGATGATGGATCTGTACGATGTAATATATGTTTTAAATGCCCGTAACTCAGTAAAACAATTAAAAATATGAATTATGAAAAAATCTGATTTTATGGAGCAAGAAGTACTACAAATCTTATGAACAAAAAAGACGTACTTGGAATAAAAGCGTGCGCTTCAGACGATGAAGACTATTTCGGTACACATTATGTACAATGTTTTCTTAGTTCACTGAGTTTGGTTGACTTTTTGAACGCTTTTGGTTAAATATGGTTAAAAGTGGTGGGCGCCATGGCGCAAGTGGTTGTTGTGTCGGACCACGGCGCGTGAGGTTCCATGTTCGAATCCCTGAAAACACCAACAAGTTTTTTCACGGTCCCAACTCCCACGAACGCCCGACAATCGTCCGACACTATTGTTGTCACGAGAAAGCCCTTCGGATACGGCACTAAGGTGTAGATCCCTTCCATTCGTGTGAAAAAATATAACACACAACACGAGTGGGTGCGAGAAGCTTGAGGTCCAGGCACTTAACCCTTTCGCTCCGCATGGTACAGAAATGTACCAGCAAACGTACCACCAAAGTCGAATTGCGGGGCGAAAGGGTTAAAGAACTGCTGCGCCAAATAGTTATTTATTTTTTATTTTTTGGTTAAAAATACACAAGTACTTAAAAAATCATGTGGTCTGTGACTTGTGACAAACTGGGGTCGTATTGCTAGCGAAGGCTAATTACTACTGTACCTACTGATTCGCTGACAGAGCAACTGTCTAGATAATGTTTATTAGCATTTCGTTCAGTGATCTCGCTTATTGGTTTATAAAATTTGCGAAAGCGTTGATGATTTCTTTGGACACTATAATGAGTTAATTTACTAGTTCTGTTTGTAGTAGAGCAATGCCTACCACTATCTCAGCACTGGTTGCTTCAGTTAGGCGTTTCAGTAATTTTTCTTCAATGCTTGTGAAGTGATTTATGTTGCTACTAGTGAGTCATCATTCAATCTTGCACTTTATAAATGCATTGTCACAATCAATGGTTCACTGACAACGACAATCATAAGTAGAAGATAATGCCGGTCGATATTTTAAAAGTGGGTAACAGCTCATAAGTATTGATGTATTATAATTGTTCACCACATTCAAGACGCAATCGTCTGTGCAGCATTTGAATAATAAAACGCTTTCAGCGGGTATAGACATCTAAAGTGCACGTTTTGCTATCGTGACACCGTAAAATGAATCACTCGTACGTGGTAATTTTGCAATTTTAGTTTCAAGTATGTATAAAGCACATACATAAACAAAAAAAGAGTATATTTTGGATGGCTTATTCTTGTCAATTGTCGATATGATATTCCAAAATCGTTGTATGGTCTATAAATACCAAGAAAGTTCAACGACCTATCCAACATCTAACATTTCCCAAAATAAACCCATGTGCGATGGCTTGTATACGTAATACATTCCAACGCCAAGAATGTAGATTGCATCTGCGATGTTAAACCCTTTCAATTGCGTCTTCTAGCGTTACAAATGTTTAAATTTTACGTTTCCCATTTCACTCAGTCTCTCTAAATTTAGAATGTGTTTCATAGAATTTGTATCGCAAGGATTCCCATTTACATGCGCATAGTTAATTGTCTTTTGCTATTTTTAGAACATAAAGCATAACTTACCACCCTAATAATATTCTTTCCTTTCAATTGTTTTCAGTTAATCGGAACAGCAAAAGTATGCTTTGCCAGCGAAAAATCCACAGTTGATCCAGCACGTAAACAAATGGTTCTAAAGACGATGAATTTGACTTTTTGTCGGCACATTTCCATCGATGAAGTTATCTATTATGTTCCACATCCGAAGGATCCCTCAAAGACTCTACTGAAACAAGAGGCTCAAGTTAGTGTTCAAGGTGTGCCGCTTAGCCATTACATGGAGGATCTCCTGACATCCACAATAAGTCTGAATGCGGGCAAAGGACGTCAGGGTCTTGAATGGGTGATAGGGCGCATTAACTCAGAGGTGAGTTTCAAATTAAAATTCGATTTTTGATTTATTTTGACTTTGGATGGAATTTCTAGGTAAAAGGAATCGCTGAGAGTGCTGCCAAGAGTACAGATGACCTCCTAATGACAACCAAGAAATCACTGGATGATATGGCTGAGAGTGCACGGAAAAGCATGGACGAACTGAGTGCGCAAGCATCCAAATTGCACATCTAACGAAATTAAGTCCCAAAATACCACCCCAAAAATGACGGTTGCTATTATTCGTCAATAGCAAGTCGCTTAGATGATATTTTGTTTCCTTCTTCGTTTGAGAAGAGCGTGAAATAATGACGAAAACCCAAATATGCATGGTCCATCTGAGGACAGGAAAAAAGCGGCAAACCAGGAGAAAGATGAACAATATAACGATCATTCTTATAGAGAGATACCTTCAATCACACACAGACACAAACATTTCACCATCGACTGTAAAACCACCATCAGCACAAAGAGTCTCTATAATGATTGGAATGTAGGGAACCATGGAAGACGAGTACATAAGACAGAATGAGCAGAGATCTCATTTCATTAAACTAAATCTAGTTGTAATAGTAACAAATTTAAGAGAGAGGGGAAAGTTGCCACACTCTTACTCACCCAACATGTCGCCACAATTTTAAAAACCAAACCAAAATATTGCCTAACGATAATTAGTGAAGAAGAACAAAGAACGTTGTATACTTAACATTTTTGTTAAGGAATGAGTAGGGTTAAACACGAAAATGAATTGAATAGTAAATGTTAATAAGATTTTATTAATAAGTGTTTTTTCTTTAACCATACAGCAAGAGGAGGGCAGTGGTTATAATGGCGCAATATGAAGTAATTCACAACACAACCCAACGCTGTCGCTTGCCATATTGTCCCATTATAACCGCCTAGCGCCCAGCTTGTGTTATCATGATACACGAACGAAGCTACTATTAATAAATTCAATTATTGTGATGTTTATACATGAAATAATTTAGAAATTAAAATTTATTTTTAATATGTTCCTAGATATTCACGTTTTCTTTTCGTTTTATCCCCTCTATCTTGCTACAGTATAAATATGTATATGGTCCATGAAAGCAATTTTTTTTTTTTTTCGTTTTATTTTTACTTAGTATAGCTAATTATGGTATTTATTTTATTTTACAAATATGTTATTGTAGTGTTTATGTTTCGCAGAAAGAAAAACAAACGTAAGAATTATGAACATGGATCAATAAATTGTAAAAGTGAAAGTCGCTCAAAATTATTCATTGGGCTATGTAATATTTTCGTAAAATAATTAAATGAATTGAAAATAATAATAAAAAGAAAAATAATGCTACATAGTTCAATAAAAGAAATTTATTTTTATTTTTGATCGGTAGAATTCGTAGATGCAATCCAACAGAAAAGCCATTAGAGAGCGCTAAGTTTTGTGACAAAGCTTGGCTTGTTCTTTTCAGAGGAGCGACTAGTTCGTAAATTTTTACTCTACATGATTATGTTTTCGCTTCAAATTATGATCCCACAGATATGAACTAAAAACCAAGTTGGGGAGCAGCCCAGCAACACTAGAAGTGATCGTTGGAATAAAGGTAAGGTAAAGGAGACAATATTAAGAATGGTCAAAGAGGGAGTCGGGGAAGGAAAATGCATTGCAAAAAAAGAGCAAGCAACCCTAGCCGAATCGGTGTCGCTGATGTGAGACGATCTGGTCAAGAAATACTGCTTTGAGAGATGACTCAAAGCTGAGCAATAAAAGATATTGGAGAAGTTATTCCGATAAGTACTAATTCAAAAAACATACTGTAACAAAAATTGCTGATCACGCCGAGTAATTCCCGAGTTCGCGACGGATTATGGAGACAGAATATCTCTGGTTCCCGAAAGAGTTTTTGAACGTCTTTTATTTTACTAAAATAGATTTTAACTAAATTTAGTTTGAATAAAAAACAAAAAAAAATCTAGTACCTACCATTTTTTTCGACTTCAATACTGCGCGTTTCCTATCGGCTGTCAACCTTTACCAAAACAAAACTCATCTCCAGTCTTCTACCAACCTCCTTTTATATTTGACTCTGGCTTTGCAGGCAAAATCCCATGTTTCCAATTCTCCCCTGGAATTCCACTTACGTCTGGAAAGTTCTGGTATCTTCGGTTTAGCAGCTTCGAAATGTCTCTCATGGCTTCCCGGTGGTTGATTTGTTTATGTTTCTGCGCTCGCGTAACAATACTATTAACCCTAGAATGCATAAGGGTTTTTGAGTAACGTTAACACATATGGGGTTCCTGAGCACCCCAGTACTTTGGGTTGAAAATACCAGTAACTTATAAGACAATCTTATAAAATTTATTTATTTTATTAAAAAATAATGTTTTTACTAACTTAATTAACAGAATAAATGGCATTTCCATTTTTGAAGTGGGGTGCGATAGCACCCCATATGCATTCTAGGGTTAAATGGTACACGAATGCAACGAAAAGATCTATAGGCACAGGGGCAGGTGTGTATGGGCTCAGGACCAGATACTCGGAATCTCTGTAAATTTTCCCCAGTATATTCCAAGCAGATGTTCACGCGATCGAAAGATGCGCGCAATTCAACCTCAACGGGAAATATCCCAGACAGGATATCGTAGGAGTACAGGGGAATAAAGCAGCTGATGCACTAGAAAGAAACGTTTCAGACGCCTAGTTCCTTGGACCGAAATAGGACCACAAAATACGAGAAGAAATGAGAAAAGAAGAAGAGAGCAAGTGGCTTAAGCATTGGGATGATATACCCCAACTGAGGCAGACGAAGGTTCTAGGAAAAGTTCTAGGATACTACAACCAGAAAAGAAGCAGAACCTGCCTAAAAGTTAGCAAGAATCGAATTCGTATCTTGGTGTGCTAAGGGGGCACTGCAAGCCCAAAGAATATTTTAGAAAACTGAGAATAGAAGTATACAGATACTGTAGGTTCTTCAAGGACTTCGCAGAAATACTAGCACACCTTATGGAATGTGGGCGCCGTGGCGTAAGTGGTTAGTGTGTCGGATCACTACGCATGAGGTTCCAAGCTCGAATCCCAGAAAATACCAAAAAAACTTTTTCACTGTTCCACCTCTCGCGAGCGTCTGACAAACATCCAAGAGTATTGTTGTCACGAAAAAGCTTCTCAAATCCCCGTTCGGATTCGGCATTTAACTGTAGGTCCCTTCCATTCGTGTGGAAAATATAACGCACACAACATGAGTGGTTGCGAGAAGCTAGGTCCTGGCACTTTAAAGCGCTGTTGCGCCAAGTATTTGTTTGTTTTGTTTTGTTTTTTTCTTAGGGAATGTGAAGCACTAATCCATAAAAAGAGACCACCTATTGTGCCTATCTTCTATCAAAGACGGATCTACCTTCGCTGGATCGACTATAAACACCCCAGTTCTGAACTGGAGGAAGAGCTCTAAATCGAGCATGTCATCGACTAGAGCATTAGTTTGGTGGGCACAATAGACCTACTAACGGTCGCAGTCCACTTGCAGCTTACCAACCATACATCTACTCTACACTACGGATAGATGGATGAAAGTAAGAGACACACTTATGAATTTCATTTGAACCATCATACATTTAGGGTATTCATATATGTCACTATGTGAGTCGTTCGTAGCAAAAAATTTCAATTATGTAGTCACTGCCGATGGAGTGTTGATACCCTCCACTTGCTAAAAGCGAAAGAATCGTTGCCAATCGCAACATAGGTGGTACTGCAGAGCGCAGTTGGGCACTGAAGTTGAGTTGTGAAAAAAAATATTGGAAAGCTTTCATATTCAATCGAAATCTTTTAATAAATCTGTAAAAAAAAATGCTATGTACACACTGAGTTCTAATAAGTAATTAAAATTGTTCATACGCATTGTGTGGTTAGGAAAGTGGACTGCTGGGGGCTAACTATGCTTTTCGCTGCGAATCGTATAATTTCCAATCCATTCAGTTCGTTTCGCGCTGATGATGGCAACTCTGCACAACGATCGCTTGTATACCGACTTTCCAAAAGATTTCCATATTTTACGTCATATTTCCATTCATCTGTCAAAGTATCATGGAAAGAATATAATTTTGTCTTTTTCATTGGGCAAAAAGAAACAATTTTTTGCTTTGTTTTTCTGTGAAAAATGTAAACAAAAAATTAGACATTCACCAACACACGCAGAAGTAAGCAGAAGACGATTTCACATGTTCCATTGGAATCAAAAGAGATTGAAATCGGGAGTGAAACCAATGGAAAACGAAATTTGTTTCAAAATGTTGCTAAAACACCAATGGATAATTGCAACAATATTTTCATAAGTGCTTACTTAAATTGTGGGCGCCGTGGCGTAAGTGGTTAGTGTGTCGGATCACTACGCATGTGGTTCCAAGTTCGAATCCCAAAAAATACCAAAAAGTTTATTCACGGTCCCACCTCTCGCGAGCGTCTGACAAACATCCGAGAGTATTGTTGTCACGAAAGAGCTTCTCAAATCGCCGTTCGGAGTCGGCATTAAACTGTAGGTCCCTTCCATTCGTGTGAAAAATTTAACGTACACAACATGAGTGGTTGCGAGAAGCTAGACCCTGGCACTTTAAAGAGCTGTTGCGCCAAATATTTGTATTTGTTTTACTTAAATAAAGATTTGTTTTTCTGCCCCAAATGCAATAAAAGTATCAGAAATCACCCTTTTCCGCTGGTTTTCATATATTTACAATTTCAATTGAAAATTCACCGCCAACAGCCCTTGCGCCATTAAAATATCTATCTCACTTGAAGTCGATCGAATAACGTTTGCGTTTACGTAGTTGCGCGAATGTAGTAAGGCTAAGTGCGTAGTATCAAAACGCGATTTCGCCTGAAAATGCGCTTCGTGGTGAAGTGCATAGTCAGCCCCCTGGCATCCCGTAGTTGTCTGCACACTATTTTTTCACCAGTTTCAGTCTCATCTGATGAACTGAGATAAAGTAGTAGCATCGGATCCATCTCTTTTAAATAAAAATTATTTTAATTTGCCGAATTTCACTTCCAAATCACATGTGTTTGTAGTTTAAGCTACTACAATTCCAACCCTTAATCTGGTACAACCGGCATGTCAAATTGGAAATTACGTTCCGTATGCTTCCGTAGGACATAATCCCAATATGACGGACGCGATTCGACCCCAGCTTTAAAGACAGCTGCCAGTAAAACAAGCTAGTACGCGGAATGGCTGGATCTTTCGATCCAATGTAGGATAGAAGTGGATTTAAGCATTGATAACGTGGCAAACTGGGAGACCAGTTTTATGTAGATAAATCGAAAGCGTGGATAAACTTTACGCATCGAAATACAGAGAGGAAGCCGAATCGTTAAATCACATAGATATGTATTTACAGCCGCTTGAATCACAACTTATTACATATTTCCGGGATAAAAATAGTGTGCAGAAAATATCAATGATGATAATACATATGTGTCTATGTGGGGAATACATATTTACCCTGATTACCGTTGGCGTTTTACGCTTTTCAACGATCGCCGTTTTATTCCTCAGGTGTACCACGAATTCATTTTCATAACTTTTACAATGTGAAAGAGTTGTAATAGAATTCCATATGGCGAAAACAATGCTTAGTGACGTTTAACGGTCAGCAGGTCGTAGCTATGAATAAAACGACAATCGTCGAAAAGCGTAAAACGCCAACGGTAATCGGGGTGATTGTCTTCCATGGATGTAAATATTAATGATTATGGAAACAAAACAATGAGTCTTATGTTATCTACAAGGGATACTTACTCTGGTGAAATATTGAATCTGAAGTGAGCAAAGATAAACATTTTTTTGCTTTTCTTCTGCTCCGTCGTCTGCAGAAGATCATCGTAAATACAGCTATGTATTTCACAAGGAAATACAGAGCTAACAACTAAGGTACGTTCGCGTACCCTCCCGAAACAGTTAATTTTTACGAAAAGTTACAAATTTTTACGAAAACCTGTCCGAGTACGGAGAATTTTCGTAGTAAGAAATTTCCCCATGCTACGAATTTCAGCCTAAGAAATTTCTTTGGGCTGGTTTGTGAAAACTGTTAAATCCCGGTATATGGTATGTCATTTTCTGTTGGCTTGCTCTTTCTCTTTCTTTTTTTCGCGTACAATTGGGTTTGAGGTTTGACTTTTGAAAAGTGGGCCACTTTTTTGCTTCAATGCGTTCGTTTACTTTTTCGTAATTTTACCTCTTTTTGAGAGCATTGAGTCATCACGACGCGACTGGTATCAAGGTGATAAAAATTGAAAAAAGGGCAGCGTCAGCAGCTATGTGGCAAGCTCGTTGGGCTAATATAACAAAAGGCAGATGGACATATAAACTTATACCGACAATCCAAGATTGGATAAGTCGAAAGCATGGAGACTGCAGCTACCATTTAACGCAGTTCCTGTCTGGCCACGGTGGCTACTGCAAATATCTACTCCGATTTGGAAACGATAACTCACCATCCTGCCCGGAATGCCCAGGTGAAGATGAAGATACGGAGCACCCAGTTTTTTACTGCACACGTTTCATGGCATGGAGAATTACTCTGCCAAGTCCGTCATTACTCCTCGACCATATGTTACGGTCAGAAAAGAATTGGATGACAATATGTTCCTTCTTAACAACTCTACAAAAAGAGCTGCGGAGAATAGAAAAGCTAAGAAGAGCAGCTGAAGCAGCGGAAGAAGCTGACACAAGAAGCATAGCATAAATTGCTAACCAGCCCCGCGAAGTAATACCTAACGGCAGTCCCGCGGGGAGAGTGGTTGAAGTGTGTAGGGTGTATGTTTAGTACGTAAGCGTATTCCTGGCATCGATTACTCAGAATTGCGAATCGTGCATGCTAGTAGCACTCGGGCTGTTAGTATCCATGAAGATAACACATCCCTGGCGCAATCCAAAAAAAAACCTTTTTCTGAGAGAATTTTACCCCCACTCGTTGAAATTTGACAAACCGCAAATTTTGGTGGAAAGGATCTACAATTTATTGCCGTATCCGAAGGGGGAATGCCGGATGATTGTCAGGCGTTAGTGTTTTGTCTGGGAATCGCACTTGGAACCTCACGCGCAGTGGTCCGATACACTAATCACTTGCGCCACGAAGCCGACAATCAATTATATTGATTTGTATAAATTTGCAAGATTTGTAAAAAGGGCTACCATACCGCAGCAAAACAGAAGCTCATATGCAGTTATTTTTGACTTAATAAATATCAATAAAATGTTCATAGCAAGGACGAACAACATAAAACCGATACACATATATGCTATATCGTTTACATTCAAAACAGAAACGAACAGAATTAATGTACATATTTTGTTGTCAGTTCCTGATTTTGTTAAATTTTTATCTTGGGTGAGACCCTGTTATCGTATAAACGGTCGGGCGTAATGCATGATTGCTGTTTTTCACTACATGCCAATTTCTCAACTAAGTACCTGCAGTATGTTACATATATGTATGGTATATTGCATATTTCGAATTGATTTTTCTTTTGTACCTAAGAGTAATTTGCAGAATTTGCAGTGCATAAATAAATAAACTTAGATGAATGCACTTTTCGTTTTTGTTTAATAGACTAGTTTTTAATAATGAAATGAAAGCTTTAAGTAGGAAGAAAATGTTAAGTTTACTCCTGTTCAGGGGCTTGCGTTGGGCGCCACTTTACGTGCATATTAAATTTCAATGTGTTGGATTTGATTCTATACAAAAACTTCTGTGTGGATTTATTGACTTTAAAGATGTTGGTATATAGTTTATTGTGCAGCTTCTTTTCAGGCCTATTTTGAATAGTTTCGGTGAGATATAGAGCTTTTGTACTACCTGGTGTAGTATTTATGATGGTAGACAGAATTTGGTTTACCTGCATATCTTGGAATTGACAATGCAAGATTTGAGCCCTTTCCATCTACACTAGAGAGGAATTATGCCTTAGACCGGAAACACTACAAAATACGCCACTAATAGACGAGTCTTTAATAGATCGATGCCCGTTAAGAGAAGTTTTCATTGTAATCTAGACTGCTATCAATAAAATACTTAAGATTCCGACTTCCACTCAGAATTTGGTCGTTTCATATATTAACATGCCTCAGATACATAATGTACATTCCAGTGTGTTGGATTTTCCTTTAATTTCCTGTACTCTCTGGAGGGGAACAAGATTCAGAATCACCTATCTCTAGGGGATATTTATTCCAAACGAAAAATCTAAATGAAATACATACCACCTTGATCAAAAAGTTCCCGGAATTTATTTAGAAAATTAAAAATACAAGTTCATTCATCTAAATCTATATTGTCCCCTTCAAAGTAATCCCCATCGACTGCAACACACTTATGCCAGCGCTTGATCCAATCTTCGAAACATTTTTTATATTCGGTTTTCGGTATGTCCATCAGTGCTTCCTGCGATTTTTCCATTACTTCCTCTCGGCTGCTGAAACGTGTTCCCCGTAATGGTTTTTTAACTCGATTGAACAGAAAGAAGTCACAGGGAGCCAAATCAGGTGAATTCGGTGGCTGTTGGATGGTATTTGGCACTGTGCGACGGTGCGTTATCGTGCAAAATCCACGAGTTTTCTGCTCACAATTCTGGTCTGGTAAAAAATCGCCAACACACACAGAGATAGATGTACTCTTGGCTACGTAACTTTTGCAAATGTCAAGCTATGACGCTAAGATTTAGAGGGAATATCAACAACAGATGTACCAACTTAACAAAGAAAACAGAACTCAAATCGAAACGATGGGAGAGCCACGCGGTTTTCATTCCGGGAACTTTTTGATAAAGGTAGCTTCGATGAATGCTGTAGCGCTTGTTCACTGCTTTTCAAATCTACATCAAACAAATAATGATACTTTCTTCCGTTTATCTTTTTGGTATACACTGGGTCGCCTTACTGACAACCTAAAACCGGATGTTAAGTATGTAGGTATGATTTGGTTTGAATACCCTTAATAAGACAGTCGCAGTAAACAGAAAAATGTGAAGGTACCACCAGTTATTCAGGGTAAGTTAAATATCTTCAAAAATGGGAAAAAATTCATCAGGTAATAAATAGATATCGCGATTGCATTGGAAATTCACTTGAATTGTCATTCATGATACCTATTCCTTCTTCTTCTTCCTTTTATCAGCATTTCTATTGATCCCAATTCGCTGCATTTCTACTTATCCGCCTGTGGGGTTCGTACCTATTTCTTATCCGGGAAATTATTTCCTCTTTTTTTAAAGAAACTTTATTTTTGCTCGGGGGAAAGATTTATTCACGATAACCCTGGGGTGGAATCCTCTAAGGTGATAGTTGATTGTTGACGATCACAATCATCCCTTTTGCTCTCTCTAAGGTGACCATCAGCGTGTTCATCACATTTTTGCGATCGTTTTTGTGTGACTGGTGGGCGCCGTGGCGTAAGTGGTTAGTGTGTCGGATCACTACGCGTGAGGTTCCCAGTTCGAATCCTACAAAACACCAAAAAAGTTTTTTCACGGTCCCACCTCTCGCGAGCGTCTGACAAACATCCGAGAGTATCGTTGTCTCGAAAAAGCTTCTCAAATCGCCGTTCGGATACGGCACTAAACTGTAGGTCCCCTTCCTTTCGTGCGAAAAATATAACGCACACAACATGAATGGTTGCGAGAAGCTAGGCCCTGGCATGGCACTTAATGAGCTGTTGCGCCAAATATTTATTTTTTTTTGTGTGACTTTGCGATCGTTTTACGGAGAGCTAACAAAGTGTGATCATCAATTTTGACTGTCAAAAGTGTGACTATCAACTATCACCTTAGAGGATTCCACTCCTGATTATATCTTTTAAGAAAGGGAGCACTTGCCAATAGAGGGGATGATAGGGAAAAGATAATCACCTCGATTACCGTTGGTGTCATTCGCTTTTCGACGATTGTTGGTTATTTACGGTCTGCTGACCGTTAAACGTAGAATACTATAATATTACAACTCTTTCACCTTGAAAAAGTTATGAAAATTGGTTCATGGTACAACGGTAATCGGGGTGATTAGTGGGGAGGTATCTTGCGTTACCCATGGGACACCAGAAACGGAATACTTTGTCCCTGGCTTCGCGTTCATATCAAGTACTATTCGACAGATGTAATACCTGCAAAGTACAAAAGTTACCCCATCTCTGCTCAATCAATTACCACAAATGAAACCGCACAATATTCCTCTCTTATATTATTGTATTTCAATTTAATCAAATGTACAACGTTATGATTTCACATTTTCTTTTCTTTTTTAATTTTTTACAGACCCTAACCTATTCTTTGTCTAATCTTTCGTGAGAATAAGAATGTTTAAGGCAACGCTCTGTTAAGGTCTTCAAGTCGTCTTCGCTGTGGTATCGTTTATCATCACTATCGAATGGCTTTCGCATTTTTGGCATTCGTTCCACTTGCTGCTGCATACTGTTGTCGCTGCTAACATCTATGGACGACCTTGCCTTGTTCTGATAATCCTCTATTCGATCACCATCATCTAGAATACTAATCTCCCCATCAATCTCGTCATCCTCGCCCACTTTAATTATATTACAAAATAATTTCAAAAAATTCTCTATAGTCGCCCTCGGATCGAGACGTAACTCGAATATATCGTAATTCAATTGCGCTATGTTTTGATTCAATAAATATATGCCGTAGAGTATCTGCTTCGACGGGATAGACGGCTTACTCTGCAAGGGGAATCGCAGTGGCTTATCCAATATGATTGCGGTTATTTGCACGAGATGTGCCACGAAGCCAAGGGTGACACTGAGTGCAGCGGGCGTCAACAGTTTCACGGGGGGCGTGTGCAGGATGTTGACGCTGAGGTAATCCTTGTCGGGGAAGGGTATGTTACTTACAGTGAAACAGCCACGAATATTCTTGTTGATCGGGTAGATGTACTTCAGTTCGGAGCAGAGCAGGCTCAGGCGTTTATGGATTTTCTGCTCGAGATCTTTCTTCGTTCGAACGCCGCTGAGGATGGCCTTGATTCGCTCGTAGAGAACTGATCTGTCGTCTGATAAAAGGTCGTGATTCTCTTGCAGAGCCACACAGCGGTTGTTTCTCGACTCCTTGGCGTTGCGCAAGCGATTGATCAGTTCTTGGTTCCTTAGCCTAGACATCTCGCGCTCCTTCTCCAGTAGGTTGCATTTGAAGCGCAGCTGTTCGATTTTCTTCCTCAGCTCCTTGCTCTCTAGCTTCGCCTTGGGGCTGGTTTGATCAAAGTCTGAAAGCAAATAATCGATAGTGCGTCCCTTGGACGTGTTACTCTTAAATCTTAAGTTTTGATTGACGATTTGTTCGGTTATATCCTGCAGGTCCTGCTTCAGACGCTTGCAACTCCTCTGGATCTTCTGTAAACGCAGCAGCTTCTCTAGGTTGTAGCTCGGGCGAGTGGAGCTCTTGAGGCGTTGAACCGCGATGCAGCGACCGTCTGCCGAGTCTGCATAATTTGATTCGCTCTGAGTCATCTCCCGGGTACCAGTGCCATCAGGCGGCAGCTCAGTGCTGTGGATTTTGATGGCATTCTGGTCGAACTCGTGCAGGTTGTCGTGCAGATATTCGTTGTCCTCCAGCGAGAAGCTCGAGAAGTGCTGGCTGGACGAGAAGCAATTGGCGCTGAGCTGGAACACCAGAATATTGGCGAAGTACTTGGCGTCACTGCAGCTCCCAGTGAGTGATAGCCCGGAGAAGGACACATGCCAGGTGAACAAGGATTTATCCTCCGCGGCGTTGTGCTCCCAAACACGCACACAGACAGCCCGTGCGTTTGACTTGAATATCTCGGGGCACGATATGGCTTCCCAGAGGATCGCTTCGCTGTTGCCACACGGCTGGACGTTGGCGCTCCTATAGAAGGGGGGCAGCTCCAGCTTGTGGTGCAGGGTGAAGTAGAGCTTGCATCTGTCGCGGCACAGTATGTTGAGGCCAATAATTCGTTTTAGGTGCCTCAGTCGGAGCTGCTGAGTGGCCAGCGGCATCCATTCGTCGTTTCTCGGTGGGGAGTCCATGCCCGGGTTTTCTGAATTTCCTTACAAACGAGAGGCAAACACATTTAAAAGTAAAATAAAACAAAATTGCACTATAGTTCGACTCCAACACTTATGTTTTTATTTTCGTTTTCTATTATGTGCTAAATGTCAGATGGGAGATGTCATCGAGGGCTGTGACGTTTGGATGAATTCGGGGTAATGAATTTCCCACAAATTTCCCTTCATCGAACACGGCGGGGAAATTTTGAATTTTCAAGTTACCGCTGTTGTTTAGAATATCACGTTAACATATAATAAAAGGTATTAAGTATGGTTAAGTTAATATAAATATGAGATAGAGCAAGATAGGTATATGAACATAGTATACTGTAAGTGGGTTGCCAACACCACCCGTTTTTTTTAAAGAAATTTGTGATGGATTATAGCGTTGTGTTGGTTCGAATTCTTGCCGGCCTTGCTTCGGCTATTAGAGGTTGAGATGGTACAGAATTTTCTGAGGATCTAATTGGTTGAACATCATTCGACGGTGTTGTTGGTAAAACATCTCTAGGCGTAACAACTGGAATATCCGTCGTAACTTCCGACCGCATATTTTCGGATATGTCGAAATCAGCCATTATGAACTTCAGTGGAAGTTAAAAACTAGCCGGCTCTACTGATGACTCCTAAATCCTCATCTGGTTAACATGTGATCGCATAAGCTTTCTCGTATTGTAGATCAAGACATTGTAGTTGACATGGCCAACACGTATGAGAACCTCACTAGCTGTTCAGATCGACTTCGGTGGAAGTACTGCTTGACGAATACAGAATCTCCTCTACTAAAGTATTTTGGCTTTGCGTTATGCTTCTTGTTGCATTTAGTATCTTGTAGGATGTTTTAAGTCCGCTCTTCATGTTGTGTTGGTCTAAGTAGGTCTGAGGTTGTTCGTATTGGTCGTCTTAGCATCAGTTCCGCTGTTAATTTTCGTTGGAGACTTTTACTAGGTGCGGATATATAATAGGGAAGGAAAGTATTAATTATTTCTTCAATAGTTCCCTCCCCCTTAAATTTTTTAAAATCATATTTTTGAAGATTCCTACCATCCGTTCTGCTTGTCCATTTGATTGAGGATGGTAGGGAGCTGTAGTAATATGCTTGATGACGCTGATCAACTGATGGAACTGATGGCTTTTAAACTGAGAACCATTGTCTGAGACCATCGTCTGAGGGAATTCAAATCTAGAAAATGTCTGTGGTAGTAACTTAACAGTTAATGATACTGAAGTAGAATGTGTTCCAACAACTTCTAGAAATTTTGAATATGCATCAACTATCACCAAAAAATTAAGTTCCGTTAATTGGACCCACATAGTTTATGTGAACTCTCTGCCATGGTTTGCTGCATTTTTTTTTTTTTTGCCTTGGGGGTAGTGGAAAAACGCTAATGCGCACGGGAAACAGTCCCACTCTGTTTCTAGTAGTGTGAGACTCACTACTCACTAAAAAACCACCTTTAAGCCCTTCTTTCTACTTGACACCATCCACTCCGGAACCGCTTATCGCATTACTTCAGAGTGGTGTCGTTTTCTTTCCCCTCTGGGGACCGGCTTTTACATATTCGGCTCCTGGTGCGGGTTTATAGATTCTTGCCGGTAAGGCTTTTATCTACTTTATGTAATTTGTGAGGAAATGTTGGCGTCTTCCTCTCTCTTTTTGGATCTTAGTACCGTCTCGATAAAGGAAGATATTCTATTCCACGTGTCGGTACTCGAGATCATCTTGCTTATAGCCTTTTCCGGGGAAAAATCGCTTATTTCCGACTCAGGTCTACTCCTCTGCTCTGTCCATCTGCTACAGGCGAAAAAGGTGTGGAAAGCGTCGTCTTCCGCTGAGTCTCCATATTGGCAGGCTGTGCTCTCTACTTCACCCTTTTTGTGGAGGTATCGGTTGAAATACCCATGTCCGGTTAGGAATTGAGTGACAAAGTAGTTCACTTCGCTGTGTTCCCGCTCTGTCCAAGCCGTGACGTCTGTAATCAGCCTCGCTGTCCACCTCCCCCTCGTTTCAGCGCTCCACCTTCTCTGCCAAGCCTGCTTGGTAAGCTCCTTCGCTTCAGCGACTGCCAGTTGAGCCCCGCCTTCTTGTCGTGGGCGTACTTCCTCTCTGTCGCTAGGAGGTCCATGAAGGTCACACCCGCAACTACGAGGACGGCTGGTTCCGACACTGTGCGATAGGAGCTTGCAACTCGGAGAGCTCCTCGCCTTTGTACTGCGGCAATTTGCTTTCTGTACTTCTCCTGTCTAAGTGCGTCTGCCCAGATCTCACACCCATATAGAAGAATGGCGTGGGTGATGGACATGGGGAGTCGTCGCCTGCTCATTGTTGGGCCTCCGATATTCGCCATAAGCTTACTCAGCCTTGACGTGACCTTCGCAGCTCGCTCAGATGCGGACTTAATCTGTTGCCAGAAAGAGAGTTTAGAGTCCAGGGCGATTCCTAGATATCTTACTGCTGGTTTGCTAATTATAACTTCTGGACCTACTCGGAACTCGGCAATGGTCGGGATCCGTTTCCTAGTCAGAAGAACTATCTCTGTTTTTTCCGCGGCGAGACTAAGGCCATGGGCTTCCATCCAGGCGAGTACTCGTCTCATTACCTGGTTCAGTTTCAGCTGGGCCCCTTCGATGTCCCTTGCGGTAATCACCGCACCGATGTCATCTGCGTACCCGACTAAGAAGGTATCGTTGGGCATCTCCATGCGAAGGATTCCATCGTATGAGATATTCCACAGATCGGGTCCAAGGATTGAGCCCTGTGCTGCTCCAGCAGTGATTTCCTTTCTGTGAGTACCCTCCACGGTGTCGTACAGAAGTTTCCTGTTGTTGAGATAGTCCTTCACAATTTGCAAAAGATATTGCGGTATTCTGAAGGTGTTCTCGAGCGCATCTAACATATCTCCCCCTCTGTCCGAATTAAAGGCATTCCTCACATTCCCCCAGAGCTGCCAGGGCCAGCACGACGATTCGCCTTGAGTAGTGATTTCCCCTTTGGGCGAGGTGGGTGGTTTTGACTACTTCCTCAATTGCTCCTATCGTGGAGTGGCCTTTTCTGAATCCGTGTTGTCGATCGGATAGGCCACCTGCTCTTTGGATTGCTTCTGTGATTCGAGGCTTTAGCATCTTCTCGAGGAGTTTTCCTGCCGTGTCCAGCATGCACAGAGGTCTGTATGCTGATGGGGAATCCGGGTCTCCTTTTCCCTTACTTATGAGTACCAAGCGTTGTACCTTCCACTCGTTGAGAAAGATCCCTTCCTTTAGATAGCCGTTATACATACTTAGAAGTATCTGTGGGCAAGTTTGGGCAACCGTTTTCAATACTTCCGCTGGTATGCCGTCGGGGCCGGGGGCCTTATTGTTCTGAAGAGATTTAGCTGCTAGAATCAGCTCTTCTTCGCTGAACAATGGGATGTCTTGTTGTTGGGCAGGAGAGATTTCCATTGACCTAACAGGGTGGGCCGGGAAGAGTGTGTCTACTATGTTCTTCATTAGCGGTTTGCTGCATAGAGGCCATGATGCTAGTGTTACTTTGTTTGGAAAATTAACAGCTAACTGGCATGGATTGCATTGTTTCACAAAACGCTTTATTTCATCATCTAAACCAGGCCAATAAACATAGCTTCGGGCTAGAGACTTTCTACGCTCCTCTCTTGGGTGACCTTTATGTAGTTGCTTTAAGATTTGCTGGTGTATGTAGCACTTTTGGAATGATAACACGCTCATTGAATAATAGACAATCTTCTACTATAATGAGAGAGTCAAGTTTAAGGTTGTTCGTAGTCTTCAAGTCTGCATAAAAGTCATTCGAAATGGCACAATATATTGAATATGTCATCTATAAATTTGTCGCATAGACAGACAGGTGCAATAATTAGCAAACAAATCACCAAATTCTTCAAAATCGGTCCATAATAACCGAAGTTATAACAAAAATAAATGTATCAAATATCAGAGGCACCATAAAATGAGTACAAGAGAAAAGTAAAAGGAGAATTACGAAGTTTCTAAAAGAATTTACCGATTGAAAATTTGGGAAAATAGCCAGGTTCACATTGATCGATGTGCTTGACATTTTCTTTGTCAATTCGTTAATTTTTTTGTCTATACAACGCGATCATAACAGGTCTGTTCGCGTACTTTCTGCACAAAAATTCGCAGTTTGTCAAATTTCCACGAGTGGGGGTAAAATTCTCTGAGAGAGGTAAAATTACGAAAAAGTAAACGAACGCGTTGAACCACAAAAGTTGCTCACTTTTTTAACGTCAAACTTCAAACCCAATTTTACGTGAAAGAAAGAAAGAGGACATTTACAGCGATTTGACAAATTTGGCAGCTTTCACAAACTAGTCCACAGAAAATTCTTGCACTAAAATTCGTAGCATGGGGAAATTTTTTACTCTCTCGAGAACGCTCTCTTCTGTCAAAAACTACGAAAATTCTCTGTGCTAGAACAGGTTCCAGTAGAAATTCGTAACTTTTCGTAAAAATTCGCTGTTTTGGGAGGGTACGCGAACAGACCCAATTAAAGGATTCAAACTATTGACGTATAAGTATATGGACTGCTAGTGAAATGTCACTTTCATACTATGTCTGCAGAGAAATATGTTTTAACATCACTAGCTCCTTTGTATCAAAGCGGTATTAAACAAAAACAAAATTTCCGCTATAGCGGGTCGACGGCGCTCTAAACGCCGTCTCGCTATTAATAAAAGTAAACGCCAATGCACAATTTAATATTTTTAAAAATTAAATTTATTTTAAAATCACGAAAAAAGAGAAAAAAATATTTTCGAAGAAATTACGAACTCCTCCGATGTAATTTCAGACGATTGATTTAAAAATTTAATTTTGGTTGTCACAACGAAATTTAAGAACTAAAAATACTACGCTTCCAGACATTCTGTCAAACGCCAAACCGCCACTTCAACTTTAGCCATGTGTGATTGTTCAAGTGTACTCGGTTACTGAGGCCAATGAAATGCCGATGTCGTCGCATTTGCCTGGTCCAGGCGTTTATAGGCCTGCCTTTCCTACATCGCGATGTCTTTGAAACGTGCATTGATATTGCCTTTTTGACTGGGTTCAAATGATCTCTTCTTTGAACGTGGCAATACCAACTGAGCCGGTCGCGCTCTATTTTTTGTACGATGGTTTCCTTGATGTGAAAGCTTCCACGGATCTTCGAACTTCTTATTCGATCAAGCTTTGTCACTCCTGCTGTCATGCGAAGCATCTTCATCTCAGCTGCCGTTAATTTACTCTCATACTTTTTGTACATCGTCCAACATTGTGAACCGTATGTGAGCGCTGGACGTACAACTGCGGTGTAGAGCCTTCCTTTCAACTTAGGGGGCATTTTTCTGTCACAAAAGATAGCGGAATTTTCTCGCCACTTCATCCACCCTACGCTTACACGATGATTGATGTCGTCATCACAAGTTGCTTTGCTATTGATCATAGATCCCAGATATTTGAACTTTTTGCACTTGGGAAGCACTGTTCCATTCAAATAAATGTCTGGAATATGCCTGAGTGGATCAGAGAACGGGCAGCACAAGTACTCTGTCTTTTTTGAACTAATGCGATACCCATTTCTCTCCAAAACGTCCACCCACACATCAAGTGCTCGTTGCAGGGATGTAGGATCCTCACTTATGATGGCTCCATCGTCAGCAAAGAATAACTGATGTACCTTGGGGTCCATCACTTTACCTTCAAGCAGATAATCAAGGACTGTAATAAAGAGCAAAGGACTTAAAACGCTTCCCTGGTGCACCCCGACTTTGATTGGGAACTCTTCGGTTACTCCAGCGGGGCATCTTACTCTTGTCGTTGCTCCTTCGTACATGTCCATGATCATCTGTACATATGTAAGTTTCTGGAACCCTTCGATGTCTTAGCGCCACCCATATCAGATCTCGTGGTTGTCTGTCGAATGCCTTTTCAAAGTCAACCAATACAATATGCAAATCCCTTAAGGAATCACGATGTTTTTTCATTATGATCCTTATGCTTTGGATTGCATCTGTGGTTGATTTACCGGTGACAAACCCGCACTGATCTTCAGATAGCCGTATTATTTTTCGCAGTCGGCCAGCTAATACCCGCTCAACGATCTTCATGGTGTGTGACATTAGCTTGATCGAACGGTAGTTATCACAGTTTCGCGTATCACCCTTCCCTTTGTATACAGGGAGAAGGTAACTTTCCCTCCATTCATTCGTCATTGGATCACCTCTCACGAATTTGGAGATGAAAATTCTGAGCCATCTGAAGCCGATGTCTCCCATCTTTTTCCAGAACTCAGAGGGTATCTCGTCTGGCCCAACCGCTTTTCATTTTTTGGAGTATTTGACCGCCTCACTAACTTCTTTGACTGTAATGTCGGGTATTTCTTCACAGTTAGGGGTGGCTCTTGGAAAGTATAGCCGGGGAAACTGTTCATTTAAAAGCTCTTCACAATACTGCCGCCACCTCTGCAGAATTTTGTCGTCATCCACAATAAGCTGGCCATGAGCAATGTTAATGAACTTTGGCGAACGAATCTTCTGAGCATTCCTCCTTCTTTGGGCGGCTATTTTGAAGATAGTGGCGCTCTTGTTCATATTGTGTCTTCGCAGCTCCTGGATAGCCTGGTTTGCATCAGCAACCGGGGAAAATATTTTCTCCAGCTGCAGTGATATTCTTAACCCGTCCCTGGGTACTCAGTTAATAACTTTAAATATTTAAATATAGCTTTGTATCATTTGGGTACAATTCGGATACGGCATGGTTAAAAAACCAGAAACTGAAATACAAACTAACTTCGTTAATAAAAAGTATGCGCAAAATAATTTTTTTTTTACATTCTCCTTATTATTCCTTCGTTAAACTAACACGTTTAAAACAACACCGTTGTGATGTTTCATATTTTATTTTATGCAATAAGCTGCTTCACAGATATGCATACTGTTTACAGATAAATAAATTAATAATTCAGTTTTGGCATGGTCATACGAAACTCGGAAAGATAAATTTTTATCAGTGGCGAAGACAAAATTCTGTTTATTGTAAGATAAGATATAAATAATTTGTTGATTGACTCTCTTACTGAGCTAACCAGAAGAAGCAGACTTTGCTTTTTAAGTATACTATGCAAATCTTGTTGCTCTTCCTCACTTGTCCGTCTGCCAATTTGTCGGTTACCAATTTTTTCCAAGAAAATATAATATTCTATCTCGGATACGAATGATAAAACCGCATTTGCGTAAACAAGCAAAGTTTGTTGGGTTCTAATGTAATAATATACCTGATGAATGGAATCTCAGCATAGATTACCCGATCCACAAGAAAGGAGACCTCCACAACTTCGCCAATTATAGTGGCATCAGTTTCCTCAACATTGCATACAAGATCTTTTCCGCGATATTGCGGTTTCTATCAGAGCGGTTTCAGGCCATTATCCACTATTCACTATCGTCTATTATCGATCAAATCTTCACACTTCGGCATATCCTGAAGGAAACTCAAGAGATTCGAAACGATACTTACCGTCTCTTTGTCGATTTCAAGATCGCCTATGACAGCATCTACAGAGAGGAGCTATATAGAGCCATTTCTAGTTTTGACATCCCTGCTAAAACTTGTCCGTCTTTGCAAGATGACAATTGAGAACGCTCGCTTCTCCATCAAGGTCAGTAATTACTTCATCCAGACTTTTGATGTTAAAAAAGGTTTTAGATAAGGAGACGCGCCGTCATGTGACTTCTTTAATATCGTACTTGAATGGATTGTGCAGAACTTATAAGCTAACACCGAAAGCATAATCTATCAAAAGTGTATGCAATTGCTTGCATATGCCAACGATATTGACATTATTGGAGAAACTCAGCGGACTGTCACTGGTGCTTCTGCAAGCATTGAAGCAGAAGCAGAAGCGGCTATAATGCGTTTATATTGTCAACAAGAAGGGGCAATCAACAACGACGAATTGCACGGAATATCACAGTGGGCAGCTACAACTTCGTGGTAGTAAGGGACTTTGTTTACCTTGGCTGCTATTATCAGCATAAATATGAAGCGAAAAATAACTCTTGTCAATCGTTGTTTTTTTTTTTTTTTTTATTAATAATGCAATTCAGTAGTAAAGCCCTATCTCAAAGAATTAAGGGGACTCTATACGAGTATAAGATCCTGATCAACCCAGTCCTGCTTTATGACGCTGAAACATGGACTTTATTGAAAGCGGATGAAGATATCCTTAGTCGCTTCGAGCGAAAAATTCTTCGTAAGATATTCGGCCCCGTTTGCATCAACGGGTTTTAGAGCAGAAGATTCAATGACGAACTATTCGAACTGTATAATGACATCGACCTAGTCAAAAAAAACTGCGTATTAGACGTTTGAGATGGCTAGGACATGTAGGCTAATGGACAGGACACCAACACTCCGGCCCGCAGAGTCCTCGAATCTAACCCAGAGGGGCGACGCAGTAGAGGGCCTCACCAACGTAGATGGCGCGCACAAGTTCAAGTTCAACCAACTTGTAGTGCGCAGCTGGAGGGAATTAGCTAAAGACCGAGCTAAATGGAGAGGCTTGTTGGTTGAGTCCCAGGTTTACCCCGAACTGTAGCATCACCTAAGGAAGTAAGTAAGTAAGATCGAAAAACCTTAAGTAGTTTCTTCTAGGTTCTGCACGCTAGGTGTACCATGCAAATTGCCGTTTGTCTCTTACGGATATGACAGAGCAGTTCAACATTCACCATGCTAGGTGCCAGGCCACACGGACATTCCGGGAAACTGCAGGGCGTACGAGCTTACCAGACAGGGTACAACTGTAAGGATTCTGCCTAATAGGCAAAACCTGGGTATGCCCTTCGCTAGATGTAAGCATCTACTAATGGGAGAACGGCTCAGCGTGTTATATTTCGAGACAGATCTGGCCTAAGCTGGACTAGAAACGTAGCGCCGGGTTGGTTAAGTTAAAGTGCTTGCAGATCAGCTGCATTATCTGTGTGCTCACTGGACTCTGTCTTATAGGCCAACATACCAAAAGACTTGGTCTCTTTCTACCTCCTACGCCTTTACCTCCTATGCACATATCTAGCCCTATTACGTAAAAGAACGCTCCATCTAGGGGGGCCTTCCTTCCTTGATGAACTCGGCGATTTGACGTCCTTAGGTGTCATGATCATCCATCGCTTTCTCAAAAGCTCCGGTTGGTTTTAATAAGTCCCTGAGTGGTTTAATGGTAGATCCATGGCATCACAATGGACATTTATTGGTCTAAGTGTGTCCGCACTATCGTGCAGATAGCCAAAATAACCTAACCTCACCTAGCTGCACCGTGAAAGTCAGCGGGTCGATTTTTAACCACTCATAATCTTATCTTATATATAAAATACAATGTATGTTTGTATGTATGTTTGTATTTTTGTTTGTTTGTTTGTTTGTTTGTTTGTTTGTTTGCTTCTTTGTATGTTTGTATGCTATGGACTCGGAAACCACTGAACCGATTGACCTCAGATTTTCAGGCAATCTTCGGTATTGTCCGTTCCTGTGAAGTTTGGTCAAAATCGGCCCACTACTTTAGTAGTAATTTAGTAGCAAAGTACTTTAGTACTACAATTTTATTTAGGTGCAGCAACGCACACCACCCTTGGTCCAACAGTGTACCCACTACCTTCGTATTATAGTTTGGTACTAGAAAAAATTTTATATATATATTTAAGGTTGGACAACTTACCCACTATTGCCTGGTACAAAATTATTCTCTAACAGACTCAACCCCAGGCGCCTGCCTGACAGTTTTTTTTTCTGTTAGGCGCAGCAACGCACGCCGAGTGCCCGCTAGTCTATATATATAAAACTAAAACACCCAAAAAAAGGTTGGGCGATTTAACATTTTTATTTTTTGGGCGATTTGACATGATGTCAAAACACCCAAAAAAGTGATTTTGGGCGATTTTGTGTTTCGGCTATTTTAAGGCGGATCTGTGTCATATCGCCCAATACCAAATCGCCCAAATCTGGAAAATGTCATATCGCCCAACATTTTTGGGCGATTTAACACTATCATAGATCGACTAAGAAATTAAATGTCAAATCACCTAAAGCAGAAATGGGCATTTTATCGCAATTTGAAAATACCAACACATAGGAAGATACAAAAAAGACGACCATAGACCAAATTGAAAAAGGTTGAAAACATTTTTATTCCGCAATTTTGTGCGCAGGGACATTAGTCCCCGGGGCATAAGTCCCACCGTCCCACCTACAAAATAATGGAAACCTTTCAAGGAAATCAACGGCCAAATAAGATGGGTCATACATAAGTCCACAATGCATAAACTGTGCAATGTGTATGGAGTGGCATACTGCCCCCCTGCAACCCCCCTGCTTGGCGTCACTGTTGGATTTGAGGTGGGTGCGAGGTTGGGTGCGAAACAAGGATATAAAGAAACTTTGCATACACCCATCCTCGCACCCACCTCAAATACAACAGTGACCCCAAGCACGGGGGTTGAAGGGGGCAGCATGCCCCCCCATACACATTGCTCTGTATACGCATTGTGGACTTATGTATGGCCATCTTCGGCAAAAAAAAATGTTGACCCTGCGCTCATATTATATTCATTAATATTCGGAAATGAAGGATTGAAGAAATAGATATATTACAAAAAAAACGTTGACCTGGTTTCAGAAGCATATTAGAGACGAAGTGTACGGCTTGAACGGCTACAGAATTTTTCGGGCTGATAGACACGGTAGGACTGGTGGCGGAGTTGCCATATATATTCGGGATGGTATAAACTGCAAACCTGTAATCAGTTCTCCTCCCACTAGCCCTATAGAGTATTATTTTGTTGAAGTGGTAAGTGGACGAAATAAGTGTCTTTTAGGTGTTGTCTATCGCGCAAACAGTAGCATTGATCTTGACACCTTCTATTCAGTGATTGAAAGTGTTTCATCAACATTTGCCGAAATTATCATCTGCGGGGACTTCAATTGCAACCTCTTAAGAAGTGAAGTTTCAGCAACATTTGTTGATAATATAAAAACATTAAGTTTGTATCCTCTTAATACTGAAGTTCCCACACATTTTACTGATACATCTAGTACACTACTAGATTTGTTTTTAGTTAATGACAACATTGAAACACTACTATATGACCAACTATCCGCTCCTGCTTTCTCGAAGCACGACTTAGTGTTCGCGATCTTTAATAAAACTAAGTGTTGTCAGGCACAACCCTACTCATATAGGAACTTTAAAAATATTAATTATGATCTTTTGGAGGAAGATGTTTTGAGAGTAAATTGGCAGCTTTTATATTACATGACCTCACCCGATTCGCAAGTTAGTTATTTGCAAAATCAAATACAAACCCTATTCAACACGCACGTTCCACTTATGACTAAGCATGTTAAAAACTTCAATGTGTCTTGGTTTACTGCAGAGATTTTAGATCTTAAAAATAGACGCGACTTAGCCTTCAACAGGTGGAAGCGCTTCAAATTGCCGGAGTTGTATGAAACCTTTCGTGCCTTACGTAATGAAGAGAATTCCAAAATAAGACAAGCTAAAAGACGGTACTATTCAAATCGGTTCAGCAATCGCTTGCCTACAAAAACACTATGGTATAATTTGCGTGAAGTAGGTGTTGGCCGGAAGAATAAAGAGGATTTGGATAACTTAGATTCCAATCAGCTAAACAATGCTTTTGCAAAATCTCACTCCACACCGACTACTTCGCCTGTGTTTCCATATGTGGATTATAGCGATCTAAATGTTAACACATTGTGTAGTTTTAATTTCTCTAGTGTCCAGCAAACCGACGTTGTTAAAGCTATATTGAATGTTAAGTCAAAAGCTGTCGGCTTTGATAAAATTCATCCTAGTTTTGTGAACATTATTTTGCCTCACTTGCTTCCAGCTCTTACACATGTTTTCAATACCATAATTTTAACGTCCTCATTTCCATCTTTATGGAAATCATCAAAAATTATTCCCATTCTAAAAAGGCAGGGGTCGCGTGTTTCTGCTCCTGAATACATACCTATCTCCATTTTGCCTTTTTTGTCCAAGGTCATGGAGAAATTGATTCACTTTCTAGTGTCTGCATTTTTGCAAAATAACAAATTGCTGTATAGGAACCAATCTGGATTCAGACCGAAACACAGCTGTATCTCTGCTCTTTTAAAAGTTACTGATGATATTTGCATTTCAATTGATAAAGATGAGGTTACGTTTTTAACGTTACTTGATTTTTCCAAGGCGTTTGACATGGTCAACCACTCACAGCTGGTACGTAAACTTGAAAGGATATACCGCTTCTCTCCAGCAGCTGCAAAACTTATAGCTTCTTATCTTGGAGGAAGGAAACAAGCCGTAGTATTGAAAAATAAAGTATCTACATTTTTAAATGTGTCAACAGGAGTACCGCAAGGGTCAATCTTAGGTCCTTTGTTGTTTTCCATCTTCATTAACGACCTTCCTTTACTTACTTACTTAGGTGGCGCTACAGTTCGGGGTGAACCTGGGCCTCAACCAACAAGCCTCTCCATTTAGCTCGGTCTTTAGCTAATTGCCTCCAGTTGCGCACTCCAAGTTGGTCGAGGTCCCCTTGAACTTGTGCGCGCCACCTACGGCGATGATTCCCTCTACTGCGTCGTCCCTCGGGGTTAGATTCGAAGACTCTGCTCTACATGTCCTAGCCATCTCAGACGTCCAATACGCAGTTTTTTGACTAGGTCGATGTCGCTGTACAGCTCGTATAGTTCGTGATTGAATCTTCTTCTCCAAAACCCGTCAACGCAAACGGGACCGAAAATCTTACGAAGAATTTTTCTCTCGAAGCGACCAAGGATATCTTCATCCTCTTTTAATAAAGTCCATGTTTCAGCGCCGTAAAGTAGGACTGGGATGATCAAGGTCTTATATAGAGTCTCCTTAGTAGTTCGAGATAGGGCTTTACTGTTGAATTGCCTTATAAGCCCAAAAAAACAGCGATTGGCAAGAGTTATTCTTCGATTGATTTCTGCACTGATTTTGTTAGTAGAATTTATAGCAGAGCCAAGGTAGACAAAGTCCCTTACTACCTCGAAGTTATAGCTGCCCACGGTGACGTTTTGTCCAATTCGTCGGTGTTGGTTTTCCCTTCTAGTTGACAGCATATACTTGGTTTTGACCTCGTTTATCGCCAAATCCATTTTGGCCGCTTCCGCCTCAATGCTTGCAAAAGCACCGGTGACAGCCCGCTGAGATCTTCCGATAATGTCTATATCGTCGGCGTATGCAAGCAGTTGTACAGACTTGTAATAGATTGTGCCCCGGTGTTGGCTTGTGAGTTCCGCGCAATCCGTTCAAGTACAATATTGAAGAAGTCACATGACAGCGCGTCACCCTGTCTAAAGCCTTTTTTGACATCAAAGGTCTCGGTGAGGTCATTACCGACCTTGATGGAGCAGCGAGCGTTCTCCATCGTCAGCCTGCACAGACGGACAAGTTTGGCAGCAATGTCAAAACTAGACATGGCTCTATAAAGCTCTTCTCTATAGATGCTGTCATAGGCGGCCTTGAAATCGATAAAGAGGTGGTGAGTATCGATTTGAAATTCCTGGGTTTTCTCCAGGATCTGCCGAAGTGTGAAGATTTGATCGATGGTGGACTTTCCTGGCCTGAAACCGCACTGATAGGGTCCAATCAGGCTGTTGATAAAAGGTTTCAGGCGTTCACACAATATCGCAGAAAAGATCTTGTATGCGATGTTTAGGAGACTGATGCCTCTATAATTGGCGCAGTTGAGGGGGTCTCCTTTCTTGTGGATCGGGCAAACGATGCTGAGATTCCATTCATCAGGCATACACTCGTCTGACCAAATATTAGAAATGAGTTGGTGTATGCACTCTACCAATTCATCCCCAGCTGCCTTGAAAAGTTCGGCCGGTAAGCCGTCAGGTCCAGCAGCCTTGTTCGATTTTAGCTTGGATATTGCTATCCTCACTTCGTTTTGGTCAAGTGGACGGAAATTTTGACTATCATCGTCTATGTTGAATGGTTCATTCTGCCTGACAGCGGGATGTTGGTCTTCGTCGCCGTTATACAGTCTGCAGAAGTAGTTTTTCCATATTCTCAGCACCGACTGTGATTCTACTACGAGGTTTCCATTTTCATCTCTACAGTTAATGACCTTCCGCTGTCAGTTAAAAACAGTGCTATACATATGTACGCTGATGATGTACAAATTTATTTAAACTATAAGCTGGGCCTTATTGAAGATGGAGCTCATCGACTAAATGAGGACCTCAAGCAGGTTTTACTTTGGGTAGAGAGAAACTCTTTAAAGTTGAATCCACTTAAGTCAAAATGTTTAATCATCAACAAAAATAATCTTTATACAGATTATTTCCCAAAGATATTTCTTGGAACTTCTGAAATTGAGTATATTGATAGAGTAAAAAATTTAGGCATATGGTTTAACCGAACTCTCAGTTGTGAAGATCATATTCAGACAATTATTGGTAAAGTGTATGGTTGTTTAAGGAACTTATAACTATCTCAGTATTTCACGCCGCAAGATACAAGATTAATGCTAGTTTAGACCTTAATTCTTCCACTTATTACTTATGGGTTCCAAATTTTCTGTAGTCTGAGTGCCGGAATGAAAAGAAAACTTATAGTTGCCTTTAATAACATCACTCGCTATGTGTTTTTACTCAGGAGATACGACCACGTTTCCCCTTTTCGCAATAAAATTCTCGGCTGTACTTTGGAAGCGTACTTGGATTACTTAGTCATATCTTATTTGCATAAAATCATTATCAGTAAACAACCACCATATTTGCATGAAGAGATACATTTATTTCGGTCATCTCGCGCAGCCTCTATTTTGCAACCTTATTTTTCATGCCTTATTACTGAGCGTCAGTTTTTCCCTCATGCTGTCCGCCCTTGAAATGCATTGCCCCTCAGCATTAGAAGGCTGCACAATAATGATCGATTTGATGAATATCTCTTTCTTTATCTGGCTAATAGATAGAATTTTGAAATTAGCTTGAAACTTATTTAAAATGGTTTTATGAATTTGTTTAACTGTTATTTTTTTCATACATAAGTATTTAAATATATAATAATTAGCATCATAGCTTTATTAAGTAATTATATCATTATTTCTCTTTTCTTTTTTAAACTTCATTCGTATGTAATAATGCTTTTACTTTTTTAAAGATTGTTACAGTCTAATGTAAAAGATACAAAGTTGATAATAAATGAAATGAAATGAAATGAAAGTTGCATTGAGCCTTACTTACGACGTCAATCGCGCTGATTGCTTTGTCAGGCTCACACTCACAGTTACCGGGAAACAAAATCGCTCGGGGGGAGAGGCGCGATCCGCGTGCGATAGTGTGGTACGGTAACCGCGCCGCGTCGGGTCGTCGTTCGCGCGCGGACGCGACGTGAAAGCGCTGTGGCCGCTAATGTAATTGTTACACTTCGTTTTGAATGCAGTCTTAAGCCCAATTTAACGAAAATATCACTCCGCCCAAAATCAGCTATATTTTTGAGTCATTTGACATTATGCTAAATAGCCCAAAAATTAAAAATGTTAAATCGCCCAAAAAGTTTTTTGGGCGATTTGACATTTTTCAGCATTTTTTCGCATTTTGGGCGATTTGGTTTTGGGCAATCGGAAGCTGGGCTATTAATGAAGTCTGACAAAATGCCCACTTTCTTGGGCGTTTTGTCATTTTTCAATTTTTGGGCGATGTGACATTTTTCTGATTTGGGCGATTTGGTTTTGGACGATTTGACACCCAACCAAATATCTATCTCTTTGTGAAATTACTGCATTATATTTGGCATAAATACAAATACGAATCATTTAATATTAAATTTGTCCGATTTAGAACATAACCGATTCAGCAGTACTGCGGTCGTACTGCATTTATGAACTCGGGCACACTTAGACCACTTAGGCCCATTGTGATACCACGTAAAGTTGGGACCGGAGGAATCACCGGTTACCGGGGAACCTTAACCTTTCTCAGGAGAGTATTGGCTGAGAATAGCTGTGCTTGAAGTAGCTAGAGAGGGTGACTGACTCAATCAACCCTAAAGTCAATGTGTACCGGGAAGGTATATTGTACAAACAGGTATTGGGGGTGATTGATTCAATCGAACCCCCTGTACTGTTGTGTAAGTTATATTGGCAGTCTAAGCGAAACGTGCAGGTGTAGAGATGCATAAGCGTAGTAGCGTGACTGATTCAATCGAACTCTAAGTACTGCTGTGCATAAGGTGTTGACTAGGTAGGGTGACTGTTTCAATCAAACCCATACCTAGGTGGACTGTGGAAATAGTGGGGAGTGCATAATAGGAAGCGAGGTGACTGATACAATTAAACCCTGCACTAATATGCAGTCGTTCTATGGGAATTGGTTTGCTTAGGTAGGGTGACTGATTCAATCGAACCCTTAGTACCTAATTGCACCGTGTAGGTGGGGTGCATAGGACTAATAGGGTTGATTGACTCAATCAATCCATGTTACTCTTATGCAGTATTGTTATTTACTAGTGTTGGTTTAGTGATATTTAAGAGGGTTAACTATCGATATTGGAGGTGTCTGTTACAGTACCTCTTAAGGATCGATAGTAACCAATACGGCGAGGGGAGGGTTGGCGACTGGTGATGGATTTCGATATGAATCTATATAAGTTTATAATGTGTATTGGAGTGTTTTGGTGAAACGCCTGAAAGTAAGATTTAATACATATGGTGCGTTTTGGTGAAACGTCTTACTTACTTACTTAGGTGGGGCTACAGTTCGGGGTGAACCTGGGCCTCAACCAACAAGCCTCTCAGTTTAGCTCGGTCTTTAGCTAATTGCCTCCAGCTGCGCACTCCAAGCTGGTCGAGGTCCCCTTGAACTTGCGCGCGCCACCTGCGGCGATGATTCCCTCTACTGCATCGTCCATCGGGTTTAGATTCGAAGACTCTGCGGGCCGGAGCGTTGGTGTCCATTCGCTCTACATGTCCTAGCTATCCCAGACGTCCAATACGCAGTTTGTTGACTAGGTCGATGTCGCTGTACAGCTCGTATAGTTCGTGATTGAACCTTCTCCTCCAAAACCCGTCAATGCAAACGGGACCGAAAATCTTACGAAGAATTTTTCTCTCGAAGCGACCAAGGATATCCTCATCCTCTTTTAATAAAGTCCATGTTTCAGCGCCGTAAAGCAGGACTGGGATGATCAAGGTCTTATATAGAGTCTCCTTAGTTGTTCGAGATAGGGCTTTACTGTTGAATTGCCTTATAAGCCCAAAAAACAGCGATTGGCAAGAGTTATTCTTCGGTTGATTTTTGCGCTGATCTTGTTTGTAGAATTTATAGCAGAGTCAAGGTAGACAAAGTCCCTTACTACCTCGAAATTATAGCTGCCCACTGTGACGTTTTGTCCAATTCGTCGGTGTTGGCTTTCCTTTCTTGTTGACAGCATATACTTGGTTTTGCCCTCGTTTATCGCTAAACCCATTTTGGCCGCTTCCGCCTCAATGCTTGCAAACGCACCGGTGACAGCCCCCTGAGTTCTTCCGATAATGTCGATATCGTCGGCGTATGCAAGCAGTTGTACAGACTTGTAATAGATTGTGCCTCCGGTGTTGGCTTGTGAGTTCCGCACAATCCGTTCAAGTGAAACGTCGCTTCTCAGTGAAATAAGATTTAATACGGAGTACAACAACACAAAGTGACTTGGAACCACTTTAACTCTTTTTCTCAGTCGAAAATGAGTTGGGATGGATGGGAAGAGCTTTTTCCCTGAGAAAAGCTTTTTCATTCAACTGGAATGATTCAGTAGTATTTTATACATTTAAGCACAACTTTTTTATACTTTTTACTTCAATTTCAATTCAATCACCAATCTTCAAACAATAAAAAAAGTTTTTAACCAGATTGACTTGGAATCGTTTAATGGAGAAGCTTTCACATTGCTTTGCATACTTCTCACGAAAACACACCATATGTTGGTCACTTAGGTCTTCAAAGAAGTATTCACCTAACAGTTTCTTGCTTGCGTTGGGCATGTGCCGAGGAGGTGGATACTGGAGTGGAATCCTCTAAGGTGATAGTTGAATGTTGACGATCACAATCACCACTTTTGCTCTCTCTAAGGTGACCATCAGCGTGATCATCACATTTTTGTGATCGTTTTCGTGTGACAGCTATTTAGGCGTCACTCCTTAGAGAGTCATTTTGTTTTTTTTACGATTATTAGTGAAGAAGTGCTATTTGCGAAGTACGAAAATGTTTACCTTTCTGAAATTATTTTACAATGCAAGTGCTGATAAAGAATCAAATTTGAGAAATAACACATATATTTTGGAACTTCCAAATGCAATATAAGTATCAACAAATGCATATTCTCTTTGTTGCCTTTTTTTTAGATTTAAACAAAATTCGATTGACTACGATTGCGCTTTTTGGACATACGAAGTGGAACACGGGTTTCACATATACAACCAATTCCTCAACTGGCTGCAAAACTAAATTTACTTGGTGGTGGAGTTTACCAAAGGCAAGTTGGTGCTGATTGGGCTGATCCATTGGTACAGTGAGCTGTCGCAAGTCTCCCATTCTCCTATTAATGTTAGGAGTATTTTAGTTCGTCGCCATATATACCAGTATAGAAAATTCGATAGAATCGACAATTGTTTTTTCATTGATAGTGCGGAAGGCCTATAATGATTTATATGGTTCTTTTAATTTGCCTAAATATATCAATTAATTATAATAAATACATGTTTTATGGTAAATCTGTTTTGTTTCAATTTTTACCCCATTCGGGTAGGGGTTAGAATATACCCGAGGTAGGCATGCCTGACGTAAGAGGCGACTAAAATCCACCCTCCGTATACCGAGCGTAGTGTATACACAAAATGCAGTGAACAAAACAAAACGATTGATTACCTCAGGTGGCAGCCCAGGTTCACTGGAAAATCCACCCTCTTCGGAGGTCGGCTCTACGGATTCTGGGGAGAGCCAGTTATTGCAACTAATAAAACCCTTCTTAAAAAGTGCAAGGGTATGTCGATCTCCTCCACCAAGATCGAATAACTCCGGGAAAAGAAGTCCACCGGAAGCGCCAGCGCGCGAAATTCAGGACTCAGCGAAATACAAAAGTCTTGAGGAAGAAAATAAAACACTCCGAATCAAGCTTAACGAAATGGATCTACTCTATCAAGATCTTAAAAAGAGATAGACTTATTAAAAGAAGAAAATAAGGTCCGAAAGGACACCCATTTCGAGAGAAAAAGCGAGTGTACTCCAGCACGCTTAGCTAGTCTGGAATATCACACGGACGAAGAAGAGCTAGCACGCGAAACGTATTGGGTCCCAAAGAAAAGACCTAGTAAGAAACGGAGAGCCGGTTCATCGCCGGAAGTCGAGCCCGTGAAAGAAGAAAATCACAAAGAACCGCAAGAAAAGCAACTTCGAGCGCAATTTCGTCCACCCCCACCAATAAACATCGTCGGGATAACGGAATACAATAAGTTGCAAAGCCTCCTTAAAGGAGTGATAACATCCAAGTGTAAGGTTACATCTTTGAGGAATAATGCGTGGAAAATCAACGTCGATGACTACAATGACTGCCGAGCTGTGTCCCAAAAGTTAAATACCGAAAAGATTCAGTGGTATACTTTCGAAATCAAGTCAGAAAGGCCACATCGTGTCGTTGCAAGGGGACTCCACCCCTCATGCACCAAAGAAGAGGTTATGACTGACCTTCAAGCCAAAGGCTTTAAAATTCTTGATGCCGTTAATCATCATCAAGAAGGAGAAGCAACAAACGGAAATAGTTAAAGACGTCTTGGTAAGGCGTGGACTTTCGCTTTTTATGCTTACCTTCTATAAGTCGGATAATATCGACGATATCTACCGAATTAGAGCTATACTAAATATCGTGGTCAAGATCGAGCCCATGCGTAGAAATTTAAGGATGATTCCGCAGTGCAAACGTTGCCAAGGATTTAACCATATGCAAATATTCTGCAAAAAAGAACCGCGATGTGTGAAATGCGCCGAAAATCACCTCTCCCAAGTCGGTGGAGTAAATAAACAAACCTCTGCACATGTGCAGATTGTAAGGGAAAGCACCCGGCAAATTATAGAGGCTGTGAAGTAGCTAAGGAGTTGCAAAAACGGAGAGATGTGCTCCTTAAGCTGCAAACTAAACAAACTAAGAATGCACAGGAGAAACTAGCTAAACTAAAACTACCGGGTTCAGAGCGCAAAAAGGTGAGAGAAAGAGTGACAACAGAAAAGTCCTCGACCTCAGTTCTTAAAAGAAACGGTATTGAAAAGCTAACATCGAAAAAGCCGCCAGGTAATGGCCCTCGGACAGCGGGAGTGCAGACTTACGCTCAGGCCGCGGCATCCGAAAAACCAAAAAACGTTGAAATTTCGACGGACCCTGTCTCTTATGTTTTGTCGGTTATTCTCGAGAAATTCGAAGAACAAAGCAAAATAAATAAAATTATTCTCGATAGGCTGGTTAAGCTTGAAAATAATTCTCAGAAAACGCGTACTTCAACTAGAATATGAACGACAAACGAATGTTAAAAATATGTACTTGGAATGCAAACGGACTTTTGCAAGAGCTCGACGAATTGGAAATATTCATGCGTGAAAAAGATATTGATATTTGCTTGATTTCTGAAACCCACGTAAAAAAGGAATCGCATTTAAAAATAAAAGGCTACACGCTTACCACGCTTGTCACCCTTCGGGAAAGCGAGAGGCCGATCATCCTTGTTTATTAAAGACTGCATCGAACAATCCGAAGACCTAAATATAGAGCTTGAAATTTTGCAACTGTGCACGATTCGAGTTAAAAATAGTCAGCGTACTCTTAGAATATCATCTCTATACTGCCCACCGCGTTCCGCGCTTGAAAAATCTGATTTTACTAACTTGTTTGAATCGCTGAAACCTAATTTTATCATCGGCGGCGACTTTAATGCGAAACATATGTTCTGGGGCTCAAGATTCAACTCGAAAAAAGGTAGAATGCTCTATGGGGCAGGTATGCAGTACAGTTGTGATTTCCATTCGACGGGTAAACCGACTTACCAACTGATACTTCGAAAATACCTGACCTGATCGATTTGTTCGTTGTGAAAGGAATATCTACCAACCACATAAAAGTCAAGGAGAGCTTTGATCTGTCGTCTGTTCATTCCCCGGTTATTTTAACAATCAGCGAAAAACTAGTCTATGACCAAGAGCCAGCGAGATTAACTGGTCGAACAAATAACTGGGAAGGCTTTAGGAACGAAATTGAAGATAATGTTGAACTGAGAGTTCCACTTACGACACCCTATGAACTTGAGGTTGAAGTTGATCGCTTCGTTGAGATCGTATAGCTCGCCTCTTGGAATAATACGCCCAATCCAAGGAAAACGCCGGACAGATACTGTTTGCGGTGTCCTCCGGAAATAAAAGAATTGGTCAAGGAAAAAAGAAAAGCTCGTAAAAAATGGCAACAGAGTCGTTCTCCGCAGCATAAAGCACACTTGAATCGTCTGTGTAATTTGTTGAAGAAGACTATTAAGGATTTTAAGAATCGTGCAATAGGCTCTTACCTTGAAAGTTTAACAGCGAAAAAAGATTCTAATTATTCACTTTGGAAAGCTGTAAAACGCACCAAAAGGCCCCGCACCGCCAATCAAATTAAATCAAAATGAATGGGAGAGGGAAGAAAAAGAAAAGCGGACGTCTTTGCGGCCCACCTGAAAGAAACCTTTAAACCGTACGATGGTCAAGTGGTTTACGACAGCCGCAATAGGCTGGATTTACCATCTGACGATTTGACGCTCACAAGTGCAACGCTAAGGGAACTCACACATGAGATCGAGAATCTAAAACCTAAGAACCAAATCTCCTGGTTATGATTTGATTACCGGAGAAATTCTCAAAGTTTTACCTATAAAAGCATTGATTAAGCTTCTCCATATTGTAAATGCTGCACTCAGATTAAGACACGTGCCGGGCCAATGGAAAGTTGCGGAAGTCATAATGGTTTTAAAACCAGGAAAACCGCCAAATGAAGTAAAATCCTATAGACCAATTTCGCTTCTTTCAATCATATCGAAAATTTTCAAGAGGATATTATTAAGGCTATAGAAGAAAATAATCTTATCCCTGACCACCAGTTTGCGTTCAGAATCAAGCATTCGACGATTGACCAGGTGCATAGAATCACTGCCGTAATCGAGAAAGCATTTGAAGAAAAAAAGATTTGCTCAAGCGTATTTCTTGACGTCTCGCAAGCCTTTGATAAGGCGTGGCATGATGGCTTGAAATTCAAACTACAACAAGTTCTCCCTGTATGCTTATTCGATATTCTAGAATCATATCTCGAGAATAGAATCTTTCGTGTTAGACATGGAGTCGAATACTCCGAGCTCAAAGAAATTTCGGCGGGCGTACCACAAGGAAGCGTTCTTGGGTCGCTTCTCTATTTGCTATATACTCGTGATATACCGAACGAAGATGGCACTATCCTTGTTACGTTTGCCGATGACACCGCTATCCTAGTAGTAGGTAAAACAATCGAAGAAACGACTGCAAAACTACAAAAGGCACTGAATAATGTAAATGAATGAACGAGGGACTGGCGGATCGCCCTCAACGAATCTAAATCTGTTCACGTGAATTTTACTTACAAGAAAACTAATGACTTGCCAATTTTCCTAAACTCGGCCCTAATACCTTTTGCAAACGAGGCCAAATACCTGAGAATGACACTCGACGCAAGGCTGAAATGGAATTCGTACGTGAAAATGAAACGTAAAGAACTCGAAATCAAATATAGAGAAATGTACTGGTTACTCGGAAATTATTCCCAGCTCAGTACTGAGAACAAACTGCTTTTATACAAGCAAGTGCTAAAGCCAATGTGGACCTACGGTATACAACTTTGGGGTTGTACCAAGAAAACAAATGCAAATATTTTACAAGCTTTTCAAAATAAAGTGCTAAGAGAAATTGTCCAAGCACCGTGGTATATTAGAAACGACGATATCCACAGGGATCTCGGAATTCCGACAATCGAAGCTGAAACTAGAAGCTTCGCGAGAAAGCATAGAAACCGACTAATCGGACATGTCAACAATACGGTCCTACAAATTTCGGATGAGAGCAATTTGTTGCGCCGACTACAAAGGACGAAACCTTTCGACTTGGCGAGATAATGATTAACCGCGTCTAGATTGCGGAATATGCAGGATCCTTCAGTGGAAAGTAACCTGCCAAACGTTTTTATTTCGTGATAGAAAAATTGCTTGATAAGTCTATACTTAGTTGCGATATCTAACAAATTTATATCGAAGGGTGGTGTTTTTTTAGTCAGTAAGAATCTGACACTACTATGAGCACGCGCTTGCTATTCTCATAGTGTCTATGGAAGATTTTTCACCTACCCTCGGAAAAAAAAAAAAATTTGTGTGCACAAATAAAAACAAATTAGCATAAACAGCTGAGACCGGCGATAGCACTGACAAGAAAATGACATTTCGAAAAGTAGTGCTACCAAGTTTTACATAATTCTTTGCGATCGTTTTATGGAGTGCTAACAAAGTGTGATCATCAACTTTGACTATCAACTATCACCTTAGAGGATTCCACTCCTGTTCTCTTCCTCCTCTTCAACTCTGCAGCTTCTACAGAAATCATTTGCTGGGACTCCCATTCTAGTGGCGTGTATACCTAGCAAACAGTGTCCTGTGATAATTCCAACTGTGAGGCTTATGTTCCTTCTATATAATGAAAGGAGTTTTTTTTGGTTTTCTTTGCGTCTAGTAGAGGCCAGATCTTTCTGGTCGATACACACGTAGCTAGATTACTCCATCTATTGTTTATAATAGCTTGGGCTTCGTTAAACATACGAAGCTTCATCGTTTGTATTGGGGGTGCCGGTACCTCTCTATTGGCAAATCTCTGTAGGCATTAATGAAAACAGATTTTCCTGGATGTTGAAAAGTTTTGTTTATTATTTATTTATTTTTTCATTTCATAATTTTTTTTAAACATATTTAACGGCTAACCAAGCAATAAAACAATATACAAGTTTTCATAATAAATACAAATTAAAACCAAAAAGTTATGTGTGTGTATCTAGTACAAAATGAACTTAAATTGTATACTAAAAATATGAAATCTTTTTCCTGTATCCATCGGACACATGGCAATGTATCCTTTAGTGAAATCGCATTAAGCGCACATTGCAATTCTTCCTTGCACTGCTCTTATAAAAAAAAAAAAACAGAAATTAACTGAAAATGTTAAATGTGCCTACGATAAATTGTTTCCCGTTGGAAATAATTTTCCATTCTCTTTTTTTTTTTTTTTTGAAAAATAGCTAAAAAATAAATTTTGCTGCTAATAAATTTGTAGAAGTATTTTCGTAGTTGTTTTTGTTTTTGCTTTTTTCACTTTACTAAAGTTATTCTTTAAAAAACGGACGAAAAATAATTCTATTTAAAAGATTTCATTTAACTTCATTTTTTCTTTTTTCGGTTTAAATTTAAATTTAAGAAAAAGGTTTTGTTAAATATTTTCCTCTGTTTAAATTCATTTTTTTTTTAATAACAGTAACATTATACTTTTATTATAGTTTTTTGGGTTTGGTTTTATTTAAAAAAAAAAAAGAAAACAGAGTTCGCGTTTTTAATTAATTTGTTAATTTGTTTTCTGTTTGTTTCACTTTTTTTTTTGTTTCTTGATATTAAAAAAGATGATTATTTGTTTTTTTTGTTTTCCATATTAAAAAGTAATTTATAATTTAGCTAATCTATTATATAATAATATATATTTTTTTATTATTATTAATTTTACTATTAATTATTAACTTATGTTTAGAAACCGAAAACGAAAAACGTTTATACAAGAAATGTTTTATTTTGTTCTATTTCTTAAAATTTTTTTGTTTATACCTAGCGTGTAATTTTATTAAAATTGTATTTGTTTTAGCATTTGTTAATAATAGTATTTAACAGTATAATTTATCTTTTTTTTTATATTTGCATTCATAAGTTTGAAAAGTTTTAAGATATTATTCTGTGTTTATTTAAATTGTTTTTATATATAACTATGTAAAATAGCCGGTGCTTATAATATTAGACGTTTTAAGTTTGTATTTAAAATTGAGAAAAGGAAAGTTGTAAATTGCAAAATTGTTTACAATAACAATACAGAACGCACACAAGTTTTCCATTTGTGTGGGTTCTGTGTCGAATTTTTTTCTTTTACAGATTTATAATGTAATATTATTTTTTCATACAAAATTTGTTTATATTCTCTAAAAAAAATTGTTTCATTTTAAACAGTATTAAATGAGTGTTTGGTTTTTACTTATTCTTTATGGTTGAGCGTATTTTATTTATGGAAGTTATGGTAGATTTAACAGAAAGTGTTGTAAAGGTAGTTATAGGTCTTTTGCGATGAAATGAAAAATAAATGAAAAATAAAATAAATAAAAATAAATGAAAAATAAAATAAATAAATAAATAATGTCAAGGAAATACAAATCGAATAGGAAAAACTAAAATGATACGAGTATATACATAGGTAAATTGAAGTAAAAAAAATGGAAAGAAAAATGAGAAACTAAACTATTTATCGGACTAAATAGTTAATAGCGGGTACCGTGGCGCACCTCTCGTGAACATCTGACAAACATCCGAGAGAGTTTCTCAATAACAAATGAATTGATCTAATTCTCTCCTAACTCTATTGACACTGAGTGATGGTCTGTAATATTTACGAAGTATCTGAGCTTCATTCGTGAACTGGAATCTTACCTTAAATGAAGAGAGACCAAAGCCTGGACAGCATTTTACATCTGCAATAGAATCTGTGAAAAAATTAGATACGTTCTCTAAAACCGAAAACTTCAAATTATGCTGTAAATTCTTCCATTGATATCGTTGCGGAACAATTAGCTACCAGCACATCATTTAGACTGAGCATATCCCAGCAAAGAGACAATAACGCAATGTGCATATCAGACTACTCTGACATGCGTCGTCCTTTTAGAGAGTCACCGGTCACCTGCCCTTTGAACTAGATTTTCGTTCTGGGTACAAGCGCTTAATACTAGATGAACTAGGTGAAGGTTCTACACTAAGTTAGGATAGGAAGAGTTCAGTTATCAAGCGAACCTAAAGAGTAGCAACAAACGACCGTATAGATCTATGAGAGCTGATAGCTGAAATTCTTCTTAAATCTTAGGAACTGGCTTAATATAAGGAATTAATGCTTTGGGTAACAAACTAAATGTGTTCTCTAACGGGATACAGTGTTTTTCGGTCTGATAGGACAGGTCGATTTGGTGGAGGTGTAGCAATTTTTGTGAGAGATTGTATAAGGTGTAAGCTGAAGTGTCAGTCGCAGGCTGATAGCAGGATAGAATATGTGTTCATTGAGTTAGTCGGCGATGAGGGTAAACTTCTTGTTGATACTGTTTATCGACTTAACCAACATGTAGATATTTATCCCTTTTTTACTTTAATGGAAGAAATTTCTTGCACATGTTCCGATTTGATTATTTGCGGGGATTTCAATTGTAATCTCCTTACTGATAATAACATAGTTGAAAATATGAGTGTATTTAATCTATGGGCAGTTAACACTACCTCTCCAACACACTTTTCTGGAGGTCTTCCGACACTCCTAGATGTTTTTTGGGTAAGTGATAAAAGCAAAGTAGTCCTCTATGATCAACTTTCAGCTGCAGTGTTCTCGAAGCATGATCTGATTTATCTTGCTTTTGGTTTTAATGCTACGTCCATTGTAAAATCCTATCAGTACAGAGATTTTAAGAATATTGATTATCCTTTACTAGAAGAGCATACAAGAAGTGCAATCTGGGAAAATATTTATTACTTATCGTCATCTAAAGAACAGCTCCAATTTCTTAATGAAAACATCAATATTTTGTACAACCGTCATGTAGCATTAAAAACCAAATTTGTCGAGCCCAAAAATCAACCATGGTTTACTGTACGTATCCGAACACTTATGTTGCAACGTGATCAAGCATATAATCGTTGGAAGCGATTTCGTCTGGATGAATTCCGACGTACATACCACCTTGATCAAAAAGTTCCCGGAATGAAAACCGTGTGGCGCTCCCATCGTTCCGATTTGAGTTCTGTTTTCTTTGTAAGTTGGTACATTCCCTCTGTTGTTGATATTCCCTCTAAATCTTAGCGTCATAGCTTGACATTTGCAAAAGTTACGTAGCCAAAAGTACATCTATCTCTGTGTGTGTTGGTGATTTTTTACAATTTTAGAAATGGATTTAAATTTGCAACAACGAACTTGTATTAAATTTTGCGTAAAAAACGGATTTAATGGTGCGCGAACATTGGAAATGTTGGAAAAGTGTTTCGGCAACGATTCTCTAAAGAAAACGGTCGTTTACCAGTGGCACGAGCGGTTCAAAAGTGGTCGTGAGTCAATCGAAGATGATGAGCGCAGTAGCAGACCATCGACATCGAAAACCGACGAAAACATTGATAAAGTAAAAGAAATGTTGGTCAATAACCGCAAATTAACCATCAGAGAGATAGCGGAGGACTTGAACATTGCCTATGGATCCGTCCAAGACATTTTGGTTAATGATTTGGGTTTCCGTCGTGTAGCAGCAAAGTTGGTGCCAAAAGACCCCAATTTCATGCAAAAAAGAAACCGTGTTGACGTCGCAAAAGACATGATTTGCGAGGCTGAATCCGATCCCAGATTCATCAAAAGGATCATTGCTGGAGACGAGACGTGGGTTTATGAGTACGACACGCAATCCAGACTGTGAATGGCGTCCACCAAATGAGCCGCGACCAAAAAACCACGTCGTTTTCAGTCAAAAAAGAAGGCAATGCTCACGGTTTTCATAGATTACCACGGTGTAGTGCATCATAAATTTTTGCCAGAAGGCCAGACAGTAAACAAAGAGTATTGTTTGGGCGTTATGAGACGTTTGCGTGAAGCAATTCACCGAAAGAGACCAGAATTGTGGGCAGAAAACTCGAGGATTTTGCACCATGATAACGCACCGTCGCACAGTGCCATCATTATTCGTAATTTTTTGACGAGAAATGCAACAAATACCATCCAACAGCCACCGAATTCACCTGATTTGGCTCCCTGTGACGTCTTTCTGTTCAATCGAGTTAAAAAACCATTACGGGGAACGCGTTTATGCAGCCGAGAGGAAGTAATGGAAAAATCGCAGGAAGCACTGATGGACATACCGAAAACCGAAAACCGAATATAAAAAATGTTTCGAAGATTGGATCAAGCGCTGGCATAAGTGTGTTGCAGTCGATGGAGATTACTTTGAAGGGGATAGATGAATAAACTTGTATTTTTAATTTTCTGAATAAATACCGGGAACTTTTTGATCAAGGTGGTATTGCTCTCTTCGCAACAGGGTTGTTATGGAGATCCGTAAGGCCAAATCCGAAGTGTTTTCAAACCGGCTAAATCCCGCCCTAGGCAGTCGGCAGCTATTGAATAACCTCCGCAGCATCGGCTTAGGGAAGTCAAAGTGCAAACAGACCGAAGATATTGATTGCAATGCTCTCAATCACAAATTTGTATCTGCAACCTCACAACCACAGATTTCTATGAGAGCTTTTTCTAGTATTTCAGAAGGTGAAACTATATCGCCTCCACCAGAGGCACTTCGTTTCAGCTTCAGAACAGTAGACTGTGCTGAAGTGGTTGAAAGTCTCCTATCAATCAAGTCCTCAGCTGTAGGACTGGACGAAATGAATCCTCTATTTTTGAAGATTATATTGCCAATCATACTCCCATATATCACATATACATTTAATTCAATTTTGACAACTGGGGAAATTGGCAAAAATCGTTCCTATTCCCAAAGATTCTAAAGGTGACGAATTTAGACCTATCTCAATTCTGCCATATTTATCAAAAGTTTTTGAAAGAATAGTACAAAATCAAATGAGTTTACACCTCAACAATGGCAATTTCTTGACGACATATCAATCCGGTTTTCGAAAGAACCACAGTTGTATAACGGTCTGCTCCATCCAAGGAAGTGTAAGAAGTGGTAGATGAAGCAAGGAGGAGAAGAGAAGCCATCTTATTGGGGTGCGACACCAACGCGCACCATGATCTATGGGGAAGTACCGACACTAACCCTCGAGTATTTAGTAGGCACCGACCTAGTAGTTTGTAACAGAGGAAATAGTCCTACTTTTATTACCAAGACCCGGCAAGAGGTGCTTGACGTCACCTTTGCTTCCCAAAGTATCTATCCTGCAATTTCCAACTGGACTGTATCTGACAGTCATTCGTTTTCCGATCACCGCTATCTGAAGTACAAACTGGAAATCTGTCACAGTACCGCACCCTTGGTCTTCCGCAATCGACGGAAAACCAACTGGTGCTTACACAATAAATCCCTCTCTGCTAAACTATCCAATCAAGTGTACACTACACCAACTACACAATTGGAATTAGACAAGCTAAACACCGTTCTAACTTTTGCACTTAATACAGCTTTCATCGAATCCTGTCCGACCACAAGAAGAAAGGTGGGCAATCGTCCCCCATGGTGGAATGCAGAACTTAACAGCCTTCGCTGCACAAGCAGGAAGCAATTCAATAAAGCCAAACGAACAAGGCGATCACTGGACTGGGAGATCTACAAAGAAAGTCTGAAGAACTTCAAAATAGAGGTTCGGAAAGCTAGACGCAGATCCTGGCGCGGTTTTTGTCAGAGTATTGACAACACGTCTCAATCCTCTAGACTGCGAAATGTCCTCTCCAAAACACCAACTATACCTAGTGTCCTCATGAATCCCAATGGATCCTGGGCTGAATCGGACGAAGCATCGCTCAACCTGCTCATGGACACTCACTTCCCCGGCTGCATGCCTACCCCCAACGATGATCGCGCCCTGGTAAATGCTGCACGCCCACAGGCACCTCCTCATTTTATCAGCGAAGATAAGCTGAAATGGGCAGTAAACAGTTTCGAACCATTCAAATCCCCGGGACCGGATGGTGTTTTTCCGGCCCAGATTCAGACGGCCTTCAGTATAGTATGGCAGTATCTTTCCTGCATTCTGAAGGCTTGTCTTGAGCTCGGAACAACACCAACTGCCTGGACCGAGGTAAGAGTGGTCTTTATACCCAAAGCAGGCAAGACACCGCACACCCTCCCAAAGGACCTAAGACCTATTAGTCTAACGTCCTTCCTTCTCAAGATTCTGGAAAGAATCCTGGACCTACACATCAAGCCCGCTATTGATAGCACCCTACTATCCATGTCACAGCACGCCTACCAAAAAGGTAAGTCTGTGGAAACGGCTTTGCACTCCATCATCCACCCTATCGAAAAATCACTCTCAACCAAAGAGTTCACCCTAGTGTCATTTCTAGACATAGAGGGAGCCTTCAACAACGTTGAAACAAATTCGATTACCAGTGCCTTACGTAGGCTCAACATCTGCGAACCCATCTGTTGTTTCGTAGAACACATTCTAAAGAACAGGGTGATAACAGCATCCTTCGGCAGTAGTACTGTCAAGCGACATGTACATCGAGGCACCCCTCAAGGGGGTGTACTGTCTCCACTATTGTGGAATTTGGTGCTCAACGAGGCCCTTCTAAAGATTGAAAAAACTGGATGCAATGTTATTGCCTATGCAGATGATGTCGCCATTCTAACAACAGGCAAATACCCGCAGACGCTGGCCGATGTCATGCAGTCTGCTCTCAATGAACTGCTCAGATGGACCGATAAATGCGGCCTCTCCGTTAACTCGACGAAGACCGAGCTAGTTCTATTCACAAGAAAACACAAGCTACCTGACTTCACTCCGCCCAAGATAAGGGGGTCCACCCTCAAGCTTTCAAGTAGTGCTAGCTATTTAGGCCTAAAGCTTGACCGCAAGCTAATTTGGAAGGAGAATGTCGTCGAACGGGCCAGGAAATCGCTGGCCGCTCTATACATCTGCAAGAAAGCAGTAGGCTCCACCTGGGGCCTTAAACCAAGCATCATGCACTGGCTATACACGTCGGTCATTAAACCGATTCTCATGTATGGAGTATAGGTATGGTGGCCCGCCTTGGAGAAGAAGTCCAACCTATCCATAATGGAAAAAACTCAGCGAGTTGCATGTCTCAGTATTACCGGTGCACTGAGAACTTCTCCCACAGCGGCGCTCCAAACCATGCTCCATCTGCTTCCGATTGACATCGTCAGTAAGCAATTGGCTGTCAGCTCGGCAATAAGACTGAGAGGCTCCAGGCAGTGGAAGGAGCAACACACGGGACATGCCAATATACTTTCGACGCACCGTCATCTTCCCAATTCCACTGACCATCTGCCCACTGAATATGATTTTGACAAGGGCTACACGCACTCGATACCGGACAGAAGTGAGTGGACGCAACGCAATGTCCTTTACAACGAATCGCTGTCAATCTTCAAGGACGGGTCCAAAACCAAGGACGGAGTCGGTGCCGGAATTTTCTCAGAAGATCTGGACATACACCTCTCCTTTAACCTTCCAGACTACTGCAGCGTTTTTCAAGCCGAAATCACCGCAGTTCGCAAAGCTGCTGACTGGCTGGCGGCTAGCACACTATCAACACCTGATATTGTTATTTATATCGACAGTCAGGCAGCCATCAAATTCCTCGCATCTAGCACTACGAGATCTAAGGCAGTGAAAGACTGTCGCATACCTCTTAACGAGATAGCTGTTCAGTACAACCTCACCCTTTGCTGGGTACTAGGTCACTGTGACATACCGGGGAATTGTGCAGCCGACGAACTAGTACGACAAGGCTCCTTTGGTACAGATAGCATAAGCATCACCGACATCGAAGCGCCAGCGTCTTATGATAAGTACCTTATTCAAATTGACGCCGAGAAAGTAGCCAATCATCGATGGCAACATCTAGACCAATGTCATACCGCCAGACAGCTCTGGCCGATACTCAATAAATCCAGGTCCATCGGACTCTTGAAGCACAAGAGAGGAACCCTCTCAAAAATAACAAATGTCCTCACCGGACACTGCGTCATAGGAAGACATGCCCAGAGATTAGGTATCCCTCACAACGACTTCTGCAGAAGCTGCAAAGATGAAGAGGAAGAAGAAACCATCAGTCATCTCCTGTGCGCCTGTCCTGCGCTCGCCAACATCAGGAAGGCCACTCTGGGTGAATACTTCTACAATGATCTTAATGATCTCGGCAACGCCTGCACGGCTAAAATTCTCGACTTCATTCAACGAAGCAAATGGTTCCAAGAGTAAGAGGGTGATCCACCCGCCTTACACATCGGCAGTACAATGGACCTACTTTTTGGTCTAAGTACATCCTCATCGAGGGCCGATCCTAACCTAACCTATAACGGCTTTACTAAGTGTTACTGAGGATATACGACAAGCTATCGAGGAAGAGAAGGTAACCTTTTTAGTTCTGCTGGACTTTTCCAAGGCATTTGACACTGTTGTCCATTCTCATTTGTGTGATAAGTTGTTTAGGCTTTTTAAATTTTCTACTAGTGCAGTCAAATTGATTCATTCCTACTTATCGGGTAGGATGCAAGCTATCCGATTAGACAGCATTCAAACAGATTTCTTAGAAACTCTAAATGGTGTTCCCCAGGGATCTATTTAAGGACCGCTACTCTTTTCTCTGTACGTAAATGACCTTCCATCCATTGCTAAACACTGCGCTTTACACATGCGCTATGCTGATGATGTACAAATGTACATGAGCTGCCCACTTGCCCTTATAGAGCATGGCGCCGCCTGCGTCAATGAGGACCTCGAGAATATTATGCGTTGGTCACAGGCAAATGGTCTTTTGTTAAACCCTACAAAATCCAAGTGCTTAGTTGTTTCAAGGTGTCCATTGGACCTTTCCTACTTTCCACCTATAGTCCTAAACGCTCCTATTAAATATGTTCAAAGGGCTAAAAACCTTGGAATGATTCTTAACCGCAACTTGACCTGGGATAACCATATCAACGCCGCGATCGGAAAAACTCATGGTGTACTTAGAACTTTGTGGGCAACTCAATCCTTTACTCCTGTTAAGACCCGCATTATGCTGGCAAAAACTTTGGTCATACCAACACTAATTTATGGATGCGAAATTTTCGGAAAGTGTAGCTCTGTCAGTAAAAGAAGACTGTGTGTCACCTTTAACAATACTGTTACACGAGCAGAGAAACATAAACCGCACAACCGAGAAACATGGCGAAAGTCGTAGAAATTGTCAACGAGAAGGCACTAGAAATTGCCAGACTTTTAACAACAAAGTACCAGCGGCGAAGTGGAAATCTGGAAATTCGCCTGGAAAGCCGGAGCCAAATATAAAAGAAGGTAGGCAGAAACCAAGGTTGGAGTTCTTTGTTGGCAGCAGTGAGAATGTTCACTAGAGACGTGCAGTTCTCAAGCAAACAAAAATTGTACTAGATTTAAATTTTTTGTTTAAAGTAAATTTAGTCAAAAACATTTTTAAATAAAAAATAACCCTCTCGGGAACCAGAGATATTCGGTTATTTTTATCTGCATCATCCTTTGCAGTCTTGAAGTCTTCGGCTTGGTCGGCGATTTTTGCTACAATACTATTAGGTACGTTTTCGGACTACGAAGGTATGATCATGTGTCAAGTTTTTCCAGACGCATTCTAGACATGAAATTTGAAAGCCTTCTACAGTTTCGCACCGTAACTTTGCTCTCACACATCCTGCAATCACGACAATCCCCGTACCTCTATGAAAAACTAATAATGGCTTCCTCAAACAGATCTGGGCACTTAATTCATCATCGATACTCTTACCTTACCCCCGCTCGTCAGTTTTTTATTAATGCTATCCGCTTATGGAATTCTTTGCCGTGTTCTATTAGACGTATTGAAAACGCAGCAAGGTTTAAAAATGTATTAATTATTTATCTATCCCAAAATAGATAGTTAAACAATAATGTAATCTATTTTAACTCAACTTCTTCTTGTCTAATTCATGTATAGTCTATTTAATATTGTAGCTTTTATCTGCAGTCTAAGCTTATCACTAATTAATAAGATATTATATCTTAAAGTGTATAGGCATTACAATGATAATAAATGAAATGAAATGAAAAAAATGAAATGAAAAACTTAAGGTCTGCAAAAGTAAAAATAAAAAATAGTTTAATTGAACTATTACCGAATAAATTTAATAATAACCTGTCACAGTCGTATTCACACCAAATATTAATTAATAATGACATTTACATTCCGCAAAATGCATATTCAATTTGTTATGAGCCCCAGTAACATATTGCATTGCATTTTTTTTCCTTTTCTTCTAATCAATTTTTAAAATCAAATTTCAAAATGCTTCTCAACACTTTCTGATAAATAAAACAATATTTTAATAATACGCTCTAACATTACAAAAATGAAAGTAAGTATACAGCTTTTTGTTTTGTTTTTTTATTATACAACATTTATTTTGTTTTTAGGGGTGCAGTGATCAATTCGATTATTTACCATGATTGTTCAATTGGAATACAATGAATGCATGTGAAAAGAAATAAAGAATTTTGAACTTTCCGAATGTTGAAGAACAATTAAAAAAAAATATATAATATTATTTAACTAAAGCCGACACTTAATAAACTATAAGTGCATTCAAATTAGAAAAAAATAAAGAAATATTTTCACGGTTGGAATTGCATAGAGAGTACTCAGGAGTAGGTCAGATCAGATTGTAGACATTTTCATACAGAAACAAATTGAAATATATGTAATCTTTAAATATTTAAATTTTTCTTTTAATAAAATAAGTGCAAAAACTCAAAAGAAATATGTATAATTTTTTATTGGATTTAAGAAATAAATCTTCCATGCTTTTTGCACTTTACAGTTTATAACGGATTTCTTAACGGTAATAGAAGTTTTTACTTTTAAATTCATTTATTTTATAAACTATTGCTTAAATAATAAAAAAAAAACAAGCAAATAAAAAATGGAGGAGAAAAATGCTGTTCTCTTACGTTTTTGTGCCAAGAAAGAAATTAAATATTTCGTAATACTTATTATATGCATGCGCTTCTTATAGAAATTATTCCTTTATATACGTATTTGTAAAAAAAAAAAAAACACATTTCTCTTGGTTCCATTTGTAACTATTTATATAAAATGCTCTTTTTTTATAGACTTAATTAAGGAGATTTATTTTTAATTTTTTTTTATTATTTGTGTGAACTATATGCCTTTTCTGGAATATTATCTCGACCTTACTTATCATATACTATATATTTTTCAATTTATTATTTACACATGTATTTTGTTTAATAAATATATTTTGTATTTATAAAAAATGTTTTTTTTTTTTTTTTGTTTTAAAGCTGACACTTAGATATATAACTGATCAAGATAATATTTCATATGCATTCATTTTTTTTTGTTTATATACTTTCATTACATATTTATAGAATTTAAGACACATTAGGCTCCTCTTAGCGTATATACGTATTTTTTTTTTTTTATAAATGTATGTATACTATAGATAAATAAAAGTAAAATTAAGAACATAAATTTCAAGGAAATGTATATTTTTTAAGTTTGGCACTTGTAGAAATTATTCTTTTTTTTTTGTTATATTACTAAAACGAAAAATAAAAAAAAAAATCAATCTAAAATAAAAATTCTTTATCATTATTTGCTAGAGAGGAAAAAATGCAAAAATTTCTTTGAATATACATATATGTATTAATATCGCAATTTAATAAGGCTAAAGGATTGATTTTTCTTTGGTTTTCTTTGTTATATTTTTGCATTAAGATATTAAATAATAAAAGAACGGAAAAGAACATTTATGTTGTTGTTTAGTCGTCAATAAATCTCCTTAATAAAACCTATCGACATCGGCAACATTCGTTTTAGTGTGACAATCCTTAGGATCATCATGATTGTTGGTAAAATTTTGAACAATATCATGATCAATATCGATACAATTACTTTTATCATGGTCATGGCTGTTTTGTATATTATAATCGATCTGATCCCACCCCTATATCCACGATTCCTACATGGCATTAAGTACTCTCCTACTACTCCCACCGCCTCTATGTGGACTATATTCGTCGCGATCGCGTCGACTTGAGGATGGTGGGGGTAGTGATGCATCTCCTCGATCTCCACGGGACGATGACGGGTATCGACGATCATCGCGATCATGCATCAAATCGATATCGTCAACACGTCCACCACCACCACGACTATGATGTATTCCGGATGTAGATGATGTTAAATGATGATGGCTAACAGCGCCAACAATATCTCTTGCACCGGCACCAGCAACACCTCTTGTATAATCAGCACCATAATTCCGTTCGTCTAAAAGTTCATCACTATTGAGATCGTAATGCATAAGATCACGTTCGCGGGCATGTAAACGTTCGCGTTCACGTTCTCGATCTAGCCGATCGAGTCGATCGCGATCTCTTTCGCGATCATAACGATCACGTTCTCGTTCTCGATCGTAACGATCACGATCACGTTCACGATCTCGTTCATGGCGTTGAGATGGTTGACGTCGATTTTGATGATAGGAAACACCTACACATGGGGAAGGGAAAAATTATTCATTAAATAAAAGATGTGAATCTAAAAATCTATTTAAAAGCATCAAACTCAAAAGAGAAAATCAACAAACTTTTAGGAGAAAAAAAAACAAATGAAATCAAAACTTCAAACCAAAAAAAAAAAAAAAAACAAATCTGTCAAAACTTAGAAGAAAATTAGCAGATACTTTGTATATATTGTTTAGATACAAAACGAAAAGAGATATCTAACAAGGTGAAACAAAATTGTTGTAGTATATATTTGGAATGTAAATTGTTCTTGTTTTATATTGTTTATATATATGACCAATTAGATATAACATATTTTTGAGTTCATGCAATTTATGTTTATTTAGTTTAAAGGCATTTTTTTTAAAGCTATTTAAATGGATTTAAAGAAAACCAAAAGAAAAAAAAAATATAGTACGCTAAAACTACACTTGAAAGGGAAAGCAGTTCAAAAATCAAACAGTTTTTACAGATAGAGTTACATCGACTACAGACATGTATTCCTAAAAATCATAAATAAACTGAATGGTACAAGTGTCTACGAGTAGTACTATTCGTAGGCCAGTAATACATGTTTACATTTAAAAGTACATTTTTGAAATTTAAGGTATAAGTCCTTTACTTTTTGAAGTTACATATACCCAACTACATAACGAGAATATTAAAGAGCTAGATATTAGGAAGACTAGTATGTAAGTAAAATACATAAATGTACGTCAAATTTGAAATTGGATTCATTTAAATAAGGACTTTCTACGGAAAAATAAAGATTGTTTTCACTTTGTGTCTTAGTTTTTGATAATTATACTCCAAGGGTGTGTATTTATTTTGGTAGGCACAAAGCTTGAAACATAGAAAAATAACAAAGACGATTCCTTATGTACATAAATGATCAGAACCAGTAGCCGAGCAATGTTAGTCCGTCTGTTCGTCCATCTGTCGGCCTTTCACCAGTTATTGGGCAATAGGAGTCCTTTTTTTTTAAAGTGCTATTTTTTGTAAATATTTACATAATATATATAATTCATGTTACATAATCATAAAAAGTCGCACTAGAAAAATATGTAGACATAACGTTCTCTAGAATATGGATGTGGGTGGCAATGGTGTAGTGGTAACGTCGTCAATTGCCACGCTAATGGTTTATGGTTCAAATCCTGATGTCAGCAAGCATTTATTTATTTCTCATAAAATATATAAAGTCAGTCCGATCATTTGCAAAAGCTTCCGTGAACACTACTGCGAAGGCATAACACTGGCAGTAGCTTGGTCATGCGGCTGGAAAAATTGTTCTCTCTGTTGATGATGATTTGCCCTTGACATCGGTTATCGGGAAAAAAGTACTGTGAATCAGAAGTAAAGACAATAATAACAAAAAATCTCCCCAGTTATCTGGACGCCACCCCCGGAGGATATCTGAAGCATAAACAACTGAGCTTCAAGAACCACTACACCAAAAATCTTTCTCTCTCTCTCTCTACCCATCCTTTTCAATGCCCGCACAGTGTGTAAACATGGTAAAGGTATACATAACCCCTTGAGTGCGGGCAAATTATTTAAAAAAAAAAAATATGTATTGTAGTATATTGCCAGGCCCACGCATTTTCATAAAAAAAAAACTGGCTTTATTAAAAATTTGTAAAAACAAAATCGTTACATCTGAGTCACAAGTTTTCTATACACACCACCACACCCACTTTAACGGGTATGGGCTAAACGATAAGGGACTAAGCAGTATGGATTGCAACATTTCTGCATGTTTTTTTTATATGACTTTGCCGTTATTAGTCATGCTATTTAAAAAGAAAATGGGAATGTTTAGAAAATAAAATAGAAGAGTAATGTGCAGCGTGAAAACGATGTCAAAGTATTGCTGCTTTTAACATACTGGCGTACGTATATTTAAAATATCACGCAGTCAACTCGAGGGGTGACACAGTATAGCGGTAATATGTTCGGTAATTTAGTGATAGGTTGTCCGTTCAAATACCAAATATATCCATTCGATACAATTAAGTGATGAGATCACATACTGCCTAATGTAAATCAACATGTACTTGAAACAAATACTATAAATCCAAACCGAATGCAAAAATCACATCTAATTCTTCCCGACTAGTCCGGACATAACCCATGGTGTAAGCATGTACCGAAACCTGACTTCACCTGAATTTCAAACCACTACACAAAAAATGACTTCTTCCTATCTCCTCTTCTCATTTCCAACTTACGTCTTGCGATTGCATTAAAAGAGTTTAGCACTTAGAACTTATGTCTTGTCTTCTTTTGAAAAAAAAGTTCCTGACTTCCGAAAAAGAAGAGCCTGACTTCCGGAAAATGGTTGCTAATGCTATCCTTTATAACTTTAAAAATCTTTCCATGTAGAAGAAGAATTTGTCAGCCCATGATCGGAACTGGAATACCAGATAAAATAAAAGGAGAGAAAGAGGATAAGTAATTTGTAAGAAAAAAAAAAAAAAATTGTTAGGTACGAGTCGAGTCAATTTTTTTTTATTTTTTTTTTTCTAAAAAAGGGGCTATGAATACCGTTAACATGTTTTTACATAGTGCGGACGTTGGAAAGCATAGATAGAGAGAGACAGATTTGGTGTAGTGGTTTGAAGATCAGTTGCTTATGCTTCAGAGAACTTTGCTGAACTTACCTCCCCTCGATACTTATATCATGGGTTGTAATTTAAAAAAAGTATTTCTTTTGCTAATTTAAAAGCTTTTTGTAAAAAAAATTTAATATCTGGTATACTTAATGCTGCCATCTATCCTTTTTTTCGCGCGATACTCCTTTTTTTCAGCTCCAAAAAACCTATCGCGCGAAAATTTTCTAAATCCTTTTTTCCATACAAAATTCCTAACGTATATGATGTTTTGAATTTGATATATGGCGAAAATTAGACTGCTAAACTGAACGATGACAGCAGGCGAATATTATACACGTTCGAGTAAAGGCTGAATTATAATAGTCGGAAGCAATCGGAAGCTAATGTCATAATTCTGCTTTAAGTTTCCTTCAGTACTGTCAATTGCAAAAGTAGCCTATAATAGGCGTATGTGTTCGGAAGCAATTATGTGGTTCATAGCCATTCACAGCTGTGCAACTGTCAAATTTTCGTAAGAAAGAAAGAGCGAATGGGTGAAGTGAATGAAACTTAACGAATCGAAGCAAAAAGCTGTAATTATGGTCGCACAATAAAAATCCTTTGTATTCGCACTGTTTCGGAAGTGGTCGTACGAAACCATTCTTATATTATAGTTCAGCCTTAAGCCATACATATTACTACTATCATTCATGTGCGCATCACTTTTTGTTGAATTTGCTGCACTTCAGTTTTAGTGAACTTGTTCGCATCAGTGTTTCGTTAATCTAAAGAAAAAAGAATGTCGAAGCCGAAAGGAAAATGCATCTTCAACGCAAAAGTTCACGAGAGTCGAAACATTTAAAGCGATTCTCACGGTGAAATGCAATTTGACATATTCATGCGTAGCGTTCTACCGCTTTTTGAAAACGAAGCCAGATTTACTCTTCCAAATTGCTAAAAAAGAGAAATATTCCACCAAAAGTGATACCAATGCAAGTGCGATTGACGTTGAAGAAGACGAAGTTGTAACAATGTTGGTTGATTGGTTGGTATAAGCGTGTAAGTATTTTTTTTCTACAAACCACGTGCAGCCGAACAACTTGCGGAGACCCTAGAGTGTCTCAAAGCAGACATTACTGCCATCCAAGAAGTGCGATGGGATGGGCCGGGCAAAAGGAGTATGAAAAACTGCGACATCTACTACGGCGATTGCTACAGACAAAAAGGACAGCGTCTATTCGGGTGGGGATTTGTCATTGGAGGCAGACTTAGGCAAGAAGTCTTGAGTTTCCGGCATGTGAACGAGCGCCTCATGACTATCCGTATCAAGGCTAAATTTGCCAACATTAGCCCAATATGCGTTCACGCCCCTCACGAGGAGAAGGACGACGCGACAAAGGATGACTTCTACCAGCTCTTGGACAAGACGTATGAGCAATGCCCTAGCCACGACGTTAAAATTATCCTAGGCGACTTTAACGCAAAGCTAGGAAGAGAGGAAGTCTTTAGTAGCGTGGTCGGAAAGCACAGCCTGCACGACAACACATCCGGCAACGGACTTAGGCTAATCGACTTTGCGGCGGGGCGAAACTTTGTCGTAGCTAGTACGCGGTTCCCACGTCTCGATATTCACAAAGGAACATGGCTCTCCTTTGATCGAAAAACTGTCAACCAAATCGATTACATTGCGATCGACGTAAGGCACTCTTCCAGTATTCTGGGTGTCCGGACTTTCCGAGGAGCCAACGTGGACTCGGATCACTACCTAGTTGTAGCCAAGGTACGGATGCGGATATCCACAACGGAGCGAAATCAACGAAATGCTGTGAGGAAATTTGACGTCGGGCGGCTACAATCGCAAGAGACCGCCAGAACCTTTGCCGATCGTGTTTCTTCTAATCTCAATCTAAGTCCTATGCCGCCAGCAGCAAATGCGGAAGACCAGTGGCAGCGTTGCCAAAAAGCCATCAAAGATGCCGCCTCTGATGTACTGGGTTTCTCTCGCCCACCACAACGAAACCCCTGGTTTGATGAGGAATGCCGGCAAGCACATGTAGCAAAACAAGAGGCGTACAAAGCGGCGCTGCATAGAAGGACTAGAGCTGCTTACGAGCTCTACGTGCGCAGGAGAAAATAGGAACATCGACTTCTCAGAAAGAAGAAAAAAGAGCATGAGAATCGCTCGATCGAGGAGATTGAGAGACTTTATTGCAGGAATAATGTTCGAAAATTTTACCAAAGGGTAAAAAGAACATGTCAGAGTTTCAAAGCCAGAACAGAAGCCTGCAGGGACGAAAATGGCAACATAATAGTAGAATCGCAGTCGGTGCTGAGAATATGGAATGAACACTTCTTCAGACTGTTAAACGGCGATGATGATCAATATTCCACTGTCAGGCAGAATGAGCCATTCAACAGTGACGATGGCAATCAAGATTCCCGTCAACCCGATCAGAATGAAGTGAGGATAGCAATATCTAAACTCAAATCCAACAAAGCTGCTGGAGCCGCTGCTGGGCCTTGCCGCTGAACTTTTCAAGGCAGGAGGAGATGAGTTGGTTAGGAGCATGCATCAGCTCATCTGTAAAATCTGGTCGGACGAAAGTATGTCCGATGAATGGAACCTCAGCATCGTTTGCCCGATCCTGAAGAAAGGAGACCCTCTGAACTGCGCCAATTACAGAGGTATAAGTCTCCTCAACATCGCATATAAGATCCTGTCTGCCGTATTATGTGAACGCCTAAAACCGATCGTCAACAACCTGATAGGTCCTTATCAGTGCGGTTTCAGGCCGGGAAAGTCCTCCAATGACCAAATATTCACACTACGGCAGATCTTGGAAAAAATAATGAATATTAAATCGATACGCACCACCTTTTCATCGATTTCAAAGTTGCCTATGATAGCGTGTATAGAGACGAGTTATACAGAGCCATGTCTAGTCTTGGCATCCCTGCCAAGCTCGTCCGTTTGTGCAGATTGACGATGGAGAACTCTCGCTGCTCCATCAAAGTCGGTAAGAACATCACCGAACCGTTCGACGTCAGGAAAGGTCTTAGACAAGGTGACGTGCTATCATGCGATCTCTTTAATATAGTACTTGAGAGAATTGTACGAAACTCACAAGCCAACACCGGAGGTACAATCTTTTACAAGTCTGTACAACTACTCGCTTATGCCGATGACATTGACATAGTCGGAAGAACTCAGCGGGCAGTCAATGGGGCATTTACGAGTATTGAGATCGAGGCAGCAAAAATGGGTCTAGTGGTCAAAGAAAGCAAAACAAAATATATGCTGTCTACAAAAAAGGACACCCAACATCGGCGTCTTGGACAGAACGCCACAATAGACATATACAATTTTGAGGTAGTAAAGGATTTTGTCTACCTAGGGTCTATGGTCAGCTCCGCAAATGACATCAGTAGGGAGATCACACGGAGAATTACTCTTGCCAATCGTTGTTTCTATGGACTAAAACGGCAATTGAGTAGCAAAGCCCTATCTCGAACTACTAAGGTAACTCTTTATAAGACACTAATCATCCCAGTCCTGCTGTATGGCGCAGAGGCATGGGCTTTGACAAAACCGGATGAGGATGCCCTTGGTTATTTCGAGAGAAAAGTTCTTCAAGCGATCTTTGGTCCCGTCTGCATAGACGGTGAGTGGAGGAGAAGGTACAATGCCGAACTATACGGCCTGTACAAGGACATCGACTTAGCCAGAAGAGTTCACATACAGCGACTAAGATGGCTGGGTCATTTAGAGCGGATGGAGCCCAACCTTCCCGTTAAGAAAGTCTTCGAATCCACCCCGGACGGACGGCGCAGTAGAGGACGACCTCGCGGTAGGTGGCGCAAACAAGTGGAGGGGGACCTCAACCAACTTGGCGTGCGCATCTGGAGGCAGCTGGCTCGTAATCGTGCTAGCTGGAGAGGTTTGTTGGTTGAGGCCCAGGTCCACCCCGGACTGTAGCGCCAGCTAAGTAAGTAAGTAAGTAAGTTATTCATCCAGTTTGCGATTGAAATAAAAGATACCCCGGTGTTACCCCGGGGTAACATTCAGCCAGTGTGCGATGGCCCATTTAAACCGTACACACAAAGCAACGTTACCCGCTGCAGTCTCGTCGCAAACTGCGGTTGATCAACATGGTCTGAGCGTGTGTGTGCTAAATACCCAACATGGTACGCGTACCATGTTGTAGTGTCTATAGGCCCCTTAACACCGAGACCATCGTGAAGGATTAGTGGGCCATTGAAAATATATGTACTACGTATAGGTGTGGTACCCAGCTTTGCCCGGGTAGAATAGAATCGCTAATTACAGGTTTTATGCAATAGGCAGATACTCGTAGCTACCAATCAAAATAACATGAAAACCCCTTTACCGATTTACATGAAATGATTTTTATGATTTAAAATAAATATCACCAAAGATTGAAAGGGATGAATAATTTGAGCACGTTGTCCTAAAGCTGAGAAATACACAAATAAATATGAGAAGCATAGTACATTTTTAAACGTGAGCAGAGCTTCAGGTTTAGCTAGTTAGCAATAAAAACCTTGTGATGATGAGAAGAAGACTATGTATCTAACCAGACAACTATTTACAAAATGTCCTACCCTATCATCCGTTTGTAATAGTTGTGAAATTACTTAAATATAACTAAATTGTGTATATAATAAAACCGTTAAAAGGTAAAACCACACTGTCAAAAAAAAAAACAAAAACTCGCTTGTTTGGGATTTCCTAAGCTTTAGCGTGTGGGATTTAATGCAGTCTTCAGGAATTATTTAATTGTTTTCTGTTTGGTTGCTTTCAACTAATAGGTATCTTGTTATTATTACAACTCTTAAGTCCCAGAGTACCTGATACTTACTAAGAACTCTTACTGATCTCAAGAACATTGTTTTTAAATTTTGCATTTTATTTTTGTGACTTTTTGTTTTGGGTGAAGACATTAAGACATTATTACAATTACAAAAGTTGTTTATAGATGCGAACATCACCAGGAGTAACTATAAATTGAATATCATTTGAAATATGTTAATGCAAATAATCAAAATGGTTTGTTAGAATTTTTTTTTGGAACCGAGACAATGAGTTCGACTGGGTTAGTATATCACTGTTTAAGAAAAATGAGTTAAGTATGTATGTACGTAGGATTTGTTGGAGCGTTTTTAAGTCTAGGATTGTATACAGACACAGAAGAGTAAGATAGCTGCAATTTGTATTTTCATAAACCATGTAGCTGCTTTTGTAAATTGTTATCAAATTTGGCGTCAAAAGAGTTTCGAAAGCTTTTATAATAATTTATAATAAATTATGTTAAGCATGGATAAAATCATCTTCTTTATGATATTTGAGACGAATTTGTTTAACTTGTTAAACTTCATTAGCTTCATACGATGTTATATGTATGTCCTTCTTTTTGATTGTCAAAACTTTTACTCTCTCCTACATACATTTGCATGATAGTTTGATGCAGAAAAACAAATTTGGATTAGAAGTTGTTAGTGAATGGAAAATCAACGTAAGTATTCTAAAGTATCAGCACCTGGAGAAATTCTGATGCGAAGCAGTTGGATTAAAAAAAATTATATGTGAAGGATTGAATTAGATAATAATATGTATGTCACTTGGAAATATTAATATATCGAATAGGAGCCGGGAATATCTTCTGGAGTAAAGGCTGGAAAAGAATGAAATGTTTGAAATATTTGAGATGTGTATTGAATTGGTAATGATATTTATTTGAATTTATTTTTAAAGAGATTTCCCTAAATGGTTTAAGTATTGTTTTTCCTTTCTTCGTTTTTGTGTAAACTGATGTTTGTAGTATTTTGTGGACATATTTTGTATAACATATAAAAAAACTTTTAACGACAAAGTACTTGTGCTTGAATTGAGCTAAGAACTACTATTGTTCAAGTATTTAGACACAAGCACCACATTCTTCAGTACTTTGCAAGTTTTCAAGTAATTGAGAGCTGTATTATACCAAAGTAAGGTCTCAAACCATTTAACCCTTAACTAGAAGCTTTTGCCTTTAGTGCACCATTGGAAGTATGTATCTCACAGATTCGCATTCTGAAAACTAAAGTACTCGTAATTGTGCTAAATTTGCAAGAATAATACTTCAATTTAAATGCAGAAACATTTATTCGTGTCAATAACACTGTTTCAAACACTGTAATATAATACCACTTTGATCAAAAAGTTCCCGGAATAAAAACCGTGTGGCGCTCCCATCGTTCCGATTTGAGTTCTGTTTTCTTTGTAAGTTGGTACATTCCCTCTTGATATTCCCTCTAAATCTTAGCGTCATAGCTTGACATTTGCAAAAGTTACGTAGCCAAGAGTACATCTATCTCTGTGTGTGTTGGCGACTTTTTACAATTTTAGAAATGGATTTAAATTTGCAACAACGAACTTTGTATTCAATTTTGCGTAAAAAACGGATTTAATGGTGCGCGAACATTGGAAATGTTGGAAAAGTGTTTCGGCAACGATTCTCTAAAGAAAACGGTCGTTTACCAGTGGCACGAGCGGTTCAAAAGTGGTCGTGAGTCAATCGAAGATGATGAACGCAGTAGCAGACCATCGACATCGAAAACCGACGAAAACATTGATAAAGTAAAAGAAAAATGTTGGTCAATAACCGCAAATTAACCATCAGAGAGATAGCGGAGGACTTGAACATTGCCTATGGATCCGTCCAAGACATTTTGGTTAATAATTTGGGTTTCCGTCGTGTAGCAGCGAAGTTGGTGCCAAAAGACCCCAATTTCATGCAAAAAAGAGACCGTGTTGACTTCGCAAAAGACATGATTTGCGAGGCTGAATCCGATCCCACATTCATCAAAAGGATCATTACTGGAGACGAGACGTGGGTTTATGAGTACGACACGCAATCCAGACATCAGGCAAGTGAATGGCGTTCATCAAATGAGCCGAGACCAAAAAAACCACGTCGTTTTCAGTCAAAAAAGAAGGCAATGCTCACGGTTTTCATGGATTACAACGGTGTAGTGCATCATGAATTTTTGCCAGAAGGCTAGACAGTAAACAAAGAGTATTATTTGGGCATTATGAGATGTTTGCGTGAAGCAATTCGCCGAAAGAGACCAGAATTGTGGCAGAAAACTCGTGGATTTTGCACCATGATAACGCACCGTCGCACAGTGCCATCATTATTCGTAATTTTTTGACGAGAAATGCAACAAATACCATCCAACAGCCACCGAATTCACCTGATTTGGCTCCCTGTCACTTCTTTCTGTTCAATCGAGTTAAAAAACCATTACGGGGAACACGTTTCAGCAGCCAAGAGGAAGTAATTGAAAAATCGCAGGAAGCACTGATGGACATACCGAAAACCGAATATAAAAAATGTCAAATGTCAAGCTATGACGCTAAGGTTTAGAGGGAATATCAACAACAGATGTACCAACTTAACAAAGAAAACAGAACTCAAATCGGAACGATGGGAGCGCCACACGGTTTTTATTCCGGGAACTTTTTGATCAAGGTGGTATTTACACATAAACAATATCTGACAGTCGGAGTCGCCAACTTTAATAGTACAATCACAATCGTAAAAATAAAATCCGTGCGTGTCTGTCAGCACGCTGTGTGCAGGTTCAAGCCCCAGCGGGGAACAGCAATCATCAGCCACCCGAGCTTAAAGGAAATCGAATTACATCGAAGTTTTTCTAACCAATGGTACAATGGACCGGAGAGTCTGAGTGCTCTGGAATTTGGGTTTCCTTTTAAAAAAGTCTGTCAGACATATACTTCGGGTTAAGGGTTAAAAAAACCATCAAGATAGGTTCCAAGCATAGTTTGGGAACATTTTCTGAATGAAGTCAACAATATTTCTACTGGGAGTATTTCAGATGAGTTGGAGAAGGAGTCTCTCATACTCTTCGAGTATGGGGCTTTTGTGGACTCACTTTGATACCAATTGGAAACCAGGTGCAACATGATGTACACATACTAAGATGATAAGGGAATCATTGGCTCATAACAGAGTCGAGCTCTGGTGGTAGAGGTATAAAAAATTAAATCATTTATTAGGTAACCACAAGGAGTTTTCTTCAGAGATATAACGGGTGGGCCAACTACAAGTTTCTTTTTAAATTATAGGTTATTTTGACACTGACAGCTGTTTCCCGCTCGAAATCTAGACAGAAAGTCAGTATCATACCTCCGCGGAACGAAATGAGTCGCTTTACGCTTGAACAACATTGGGAAATATTGAAAACTTATTTCCAAAGTGAGTGCTGTGTAGCCCAAACAGTGCGTGTTTTGAAAAGAAGTTTTGGCCGAAACTTGCTGTACGCAAGTTTGTGCAAAAAGTTCGTGAGACTGGTATCTGGGCTTCGTTATTGTCGAAAAGCCAATGCATCCACAGAGAGTGACAGTTTGGTGCGAATTGTGGAGTGGTGGCATCATTGTACCATTTTTCTTCGAAAATGAGGTTGGGAACAACGTTTCGGTCAACGGTGGGCGTTACTGAGCCATGTTAACGACTTTTTTTTTTACTGAAATTGAAGACATGGATTTGAACGACCTCTGGTTCATGCAGGATAGCGCGCCATGCCACACAGCCCATGCCACAATCGGTCTTTTGCGCACCAAGTTCCCAAATCGTGTTATCAGCCGTCTTGGCGATGTCAATTGGCCGCCTCGGAGCTGCGATTTGACCCCTTTGGACTTTTTTTTTGTAGGGAACCGTGAAGGACTGATGTTATGCCAACAATCCGGAAACGATTCAAGCACTTAAGGCCAATATACTCCAAGCAATCCGTGAGCTACAGCCCGAAACCATCAACAAGGTCTTGGAAAATGGGAGTGATAGAATGCGCTACTGCGAGGCCAGCTGAGGCAGCCACTTGAATGGCGTTATATTCCATAATAAATGGGAATGTTTGCTCTTACTAATAAAGCCATAATACATGGAAAAAATTTCATTTTGTTCATTTTATTGTATTTTTAAAAAGAAACTTGTAGTTGGCCCACCCTGTATGTATGCACATAGAAGGGCTCAAATATATCTGTGGAGTTCCACACTCCATGTTTACTTGATAAGGTATGGGAGAGCAATACCTACTTATTCTATTTCGCAAAAGGGTTTCAGCTTTCAGGAGAGGCCAAGAGAAACATTTGTCACTTTCATGAAAATACAAAAGACTCTCTTAAATTCACCAAAGCAAGAGGCTTGTAACCTTCCTTTTTAGTCATTGCTATCCGGAACATAATGCTATATGCAAGTGTGTAGCTTTCTGTAGCACGAAGTAAGACCTTCTGTGAGGATAGTCTGGTTTCGTGAATCTTTTTCTTTCTGGGTATATTTCCGGGTATATTAATGTACATGAATGTTTCCTGTTTTAAAGCTGGCTTTTCGATACAACTGATCTTTTAGGTCGTAGTGCCTCCTAGCATTTCCCAAAATTGTTTAAAAATCTCCTCAGTGTGATTGATAAATTAGTTAAGACAATAAGGAAAGCCTTTCAGAGTTCTGCCAGTCCTATAATCTTATTTTTGCACATAACGAGGGAATACAATTGGAAGCAACTTAGTTGCTCAAAGTAACTCTGCTAGATTACAAGTTAATTAAATTCTTTTATAAAAGTATAAGTAGTATGCTTCGTTAGAAAACAGTTTCTTTCTTTTTTTTTGTAGAAATAGGACTGTCTTTTTAATTTGCTACACCTCTAACTAAAACGAAAAGTAAAAGTCCGTTAACAACAAAAATATACAAAGATAAAAGTTATTTCTATTAAATCTACATCTAAGAGTCTAATCAGTTTCCCACAGTTTCCAGCCTATTTCACTAGGAAAACAATAGAAAAGAAAACCTAGAGTTGTATACAAACAAAAGGCTTAGCATAAAAATAAGCACTAAATACAAAATAAAATGTGATGTACGAGTACATAAATTAGCAAAAGAGTGTACATAGAGAAGAACACGAAGGAAATTACAATATTTATGGAAAACTAAAAAAAAAAAAAATAAGGATATTATTATTGAATTTATTTTGTTTTACCTCGATCCCTTTCCCATTCTATATCCCTTTCCCTTTCCCACTCTCTTTCTCTTTCTCTTTCCCATTCTCTGTCCCTTTCCCTTGCTCTTTCCCTGTCTTTGTCTACGTTTCTCTCTCTGTCTCTGTCTCTTTCTCTGTTTGTGTCCCTTTCCCTGTCATTATATTTTTCCTCTGGGTATTTATCCTGATTAGCATCCTTTTCCCTATCAGCTATTTAAATTAAAAATATTTAAATTTTAATTTAATTTAGTTTATTTATTTTAAATTTATTTTTTGTTTTTTTTTATTTTTATTTAAAGTATATTGAATATATTGTTTTGTTGTGAGAGTTAAATGCTGTCATGTTTATTTGTTGATTTGTAGGACGGTAGGCAATGAAAGGGATGTTTTTTGTGGAAAAATATTTTTTTTTTCTTTGTGTGTTTAGAACTAAATTTAAGAAATAAAGGTTTAAAAATAAAAGATATAACGAAAATGTACTGGAAATGAAAAAACTTTCGGTAGATTTATGGAAACTATCGGCTTCGATAAATTTATGAACTTATAAGGAATGCAAATGATTTTTTTAGGGCTTCAGAGCGCCGACTTACCGGGTGGTGTTGGACCCATTCGTGCTTGCTCCGCCGATGGTGATGCTTCCTGAGATTGCAGAGGTCTTGGTATCGATGGAGCCGTTCTTATATCGGGATGTGTTGCTTTCCAATAAGTCTGTAAAATGAAGAACGTATTAGATTTATTTAAAAAAAAGGAGCATTTGCTTCATGAAGCATTTTGGTAATCTTCTTCTTCCTTTTTATCAGCGAGGCTATGATCCGAAAACAAGGGATCATAACCCTCCCACTTCACCGCATTTCTACTGATCCGCCTGTGGGGTTCGCCTGAAGCATTTTGGTAATATGTAATCTAATGAACACATAGTGCATACCAACCTCGATAGCAAAGTGTAGAAACCTAGCTAAATGTACATGTAGTAGACGCAGCAAATACAGTCATATAAAACTATGAATGAGGTACAATGGAACCATATTGGTAGCTGACACATGATACCATCTATGGGCCTAGTAAGATTTTGGACTTCATGAAGGAGAAAAGCGATCTGAAAATGTCATCAAGGTACCAAAGAAGTCTAATTATTTAGGTATGTATTAGTTCCGGGCAGAAAGACGTAGGAAATAAGTAGCTACCTCCACGATTGGACCTATGGTAGGGCAGAACCGGAGCAAGTGTTTTCCTGGTAAAACTAATCTGAACGGTGGTTGGATTGACATCTACTTAGTGTCTTCCTTAACCTAAAAGGTGTCCATGGCTCTGTGGGTGTGAAGATCATTGGAAGTTCTTCAAAGGAATGCCGTGACATACAGAAATAAAGAAACGATCTTCTATTAACTCTAGTTAGTGTACTCTGTAGCATGGAAAATATATAATCAAAAAAAAAAAAAAAAAAAATGCATTTGAACTGCCTGTCCTGACCGCTTTTGTGTGACTATTTCAGAACGCTGCATTCAGAGTGCTGACAGCATTCAGAACGTGTTTGGAAAGCTCAACGTGGCGTCCAGGACGCTTTCTGTTTGACGAAGCCCTAATATGTCACAATGTTCAAGTACAAATTGGAAACGTAAAGAAGAGAGAAGAAAGCGTTATTTTTGGTGCAGTAGTTTGAAACTTAATTGATATTAGGTTAAAGTACCTGCTTACTCCGTGGATGGTGTCCGAACTAGACAGAGAGAATTTACTCTGATCTTTGCATTCGGTTATGTTTTCTAGTATTTGTTTCGTGTTGAGTAACTTCTTTTTTTTGTGAACTTGAAAGGAACTACTAAACCGCAAGGAAAAACAATTTATAGAGACTTCGTGTAGACCCGTGGAGAAACTTACAAAATACAAATATTTGGCGAAACAGCTCTTTAAAGTGCCAGAGCCTAGCTTCTCGCAACCACTCATGTTGTGTGCGTTATATTTTTCGAAAAAAGGTAGAATGCTCTATGGGGCAGGTATGGAGTACAGTTGCAATTTCCATTCGACGAGTAAACCGACTTACTGGCCAACTGATACTTCAAAAATACCTGATCTGATAGATTTTTGCGTTGTGAAAGGAATATCTACCAACCACTTAAAAGTCAAAGAGAGTTTTGATCTGCCGTCTGATCATTCTTCAATTATTTTGACATTGAGCGAAAAACTAGTCTTTAACCTAGAGCCAGCGAGATTTACTGGTCGAACAACTAACTGGGAAGGCTTTAGGAACGAAATTGAAGATAATGTTGAACTGAGAGTTCCACTTATGACACCCTATGAACTTGAGGTTGAAGTTGATCGCTTCGTTGAGATCGTACAGCTCGCCTCTTGGAATAATACGCCCAATCCAAGGAAAACGCCGGACAGATACGCTTTAGGCTATCCTCCGGAAATAAAAGAATTGGTCAAGGAAAAAAGAAAAGCTCATAAAAAATGACAACAGAGTCGTGCTCCGCAGCATAAAGCATACTTGAATCGTCTGTGCAATTCGTTGAAGAAAACTATTAAGGATTTTAGGAATCGCGCAATAGGCTCTTACCTTCAAAGTTTAGATTCCAATTAAAAAAAAAAGATTCCAATTATTCACTTTGGAAAGCCACAAAAGGCACCAAAAGGCCCAAAGTCCCCGCGCCGCCAATTAAACTAAATCAAAATGAATGGGCAAGGAAAGATACAGAAAAAGCGGACATCTTTGCGGCCCACCTGGAAGAAACCTTTAAACCGTACGATAGTCAAGTGGTTTACGATAACATCTATAGGCCGGATTTACCATCTGGCAATTTAACACTCACAAGTGCAACGCTTAGGGAACTCAAAAATGAGATCGAGATTCTAAAACCTAAGAAAGCTCCTGGTTATGATTTAATCGCCGGAGAAATTCTCAAAGTTTTACCTAGAAAAGCTTTGATTAAGCTTCTCTATATTGTAAATGCTGCGCTCAGATTAAAACACGTTCCGAGCCAATGGAAAGTTGCGGAAGTAATAATGGTCTTAAAACCAGGAAAACCGCCAAATGAGGTAAAATCGTATAGACCAATTTCGCTTCTTCGAGTCATATCCAACATTTTCGAGAGGATATTACTAAGGCATCTCCAACCGGTTATAGACGAAAATAATCGACGATTGACCAGGTGCATAGAATTACTGACGTAATCGAGAAAGCATTTGAAGAAAAAAAGATTTGCTCAAGCGTATTTCTTGACGTCTCGCAAGCCTTTGATAAGGTGTGGCATGATGGCTTGAAATCCAAACTACGACAAGTTCTCCCTGTATGCTTATACAATATTCTAGTATCATATCTGGGGAATAGACTCTTCCGTGTTAGACATGGAAACGAATACTCGCAGCTCAAAAAATTTCGGCGGGCGTACCACAAGGAAGCGTTCTTGGGCCGCTTCTCTATCTGTTATATACTCGAGATATACCGAAAGAAGATGGCACTATCCTTGCTACGTTTGCCGATGACACTGCTATCCTAGCAGTAGGTAAAACAATCGAAGAAACGAGTGAAAAACTGCAAAACGCGCTAAATAATGTAAATGAATGGACGAGGGACTGGCGGAATGCCCTCAACGAATCTAAATCTGTTCACGTGAATTTTACTTACAAGAAAACTAATGACTTGCCAATTTTCCTAAACTCGGCCCTAATACCTTTTGTAAACGAGGCCAAATACCTGAGACTGACACTCGACGCAAGGCTGAAATGGAATTCGTACGTGAAAATGAAACGTAAAGAACTCGAAATCAAATATAGAGAAATGTACTGGTTACTCGGAAATTATTCCCAGCTCAGTACTGAGAACAAACTGCTTTTATACAAGCAAGTGCTAAAGCCGGTGTGGACCTACGGTATACAACTTTGGGGTAGTACCAAGAAAACAAATGCCAATATTTATACAAATATCCAAACTTTTCAAAATAAAGTGCTAAGAGAAATTGTCCAAGCACCGTGGTATAGTAGAAACGACGATATCCACAGGGATCTCGGAATTCGAAGCTGAGACTAGAAGCTTCGCGAGAAAGCATAGAAACCGACTAATAGAACATGTCAACAATACAGTCCTACAAATTTTGGACGAGAGCAATTTGTTGCGCCGAATGCAAAGGACGAAACCTTTCGACTTGGCGAGATAATGATTAATGGAAAGTAACCTGCCAAACGTTTCTATTTCGTGATAGAAAAATTGCTTAATAAGTCTATACTTAGTTGCGATATCTAACAAATTTATATCGAAGGGTGGTGTTTTTTTAGTCAGTAAGAATCTGACACTACTATGAGCACGCGCTTGCTATTCTCATAGTGTCTATGGAAGATTTTTCACCAACCCTCGGAAAAAAAAAAAAAAAAAATCCTCATCCACACAACTTCTACAGAATCTTTTCTGCCTAATTAAGACAATGCGAGCGTTTTTGATCCATCTTAGGCCAGATCTGTCTAGTAATGAGGCACGTAATGCGATTGGTTACGTTGATAGTGTTGAGCTTAAGCAGCAGTTTCACTGCAGTGAGAGGCATGCCGATATTTCCCTTGTTCGGTGAAATCAATAGGCTAGTGCACTGCCTGGCGAGTTCGTCGGTCACGCAATTCTCTGGAATGTCTCTGTGTCCCAGCATCCAAATGAAATGAATATTTAATGTTAAGCTTTCTCATTAAGAGATATGCGACAATTTAGGGCAGTTTTTGAATTGAAGGTGACGATTTCCAGGGATTTGATCGCTGCTTGACTGTCTGTAAAAATTGTGATATCTCGATTAGATACCACATCGTACCTTAGCCACGACAAGGCTTCCTTTATCGCCATAATTTCCGCCTGAAAAACGCTACAGTGATTGGAAAGAGATACTTATGTTTAGATCGTTGGAGAAGACATCCCTTCTACTTCCAATTCTGATTTGGATCCATCTGTGTAGAAGCATATGGATCCTTCTTGTAACCCCAGATCCTCCTCCCAATCAAGTCTGGAAGGGATGTAGGTTTTAAAGTATTTATGGTACAGAAGTTGTGGAAATATGTAGTCGGTGTTTTGCGGAAGGAATTCAAGATCGTTCCTAGATCAAAACACGATCTAGAATATTGGGTTTCCAGCTAACTTTATTGTCAAGAATGAGACCCAAATATTTGTTTCGGAGGTTCGAAATAAGGAAATTAGTATTGTCTTGTGAAGAGGACCAGTTCTGTTTTTTGTGGATTGACACCAAGACCACATCTGTTGTAAAAACACATTCTTTACTTACGTCTAAATACTCAGCAATATGTTCGCAGGCATCTTCTAATTGGTTTTCATCTAATATAACGTCGAACATTTCCGGTGGACATTGGGCTAATTTTTCAGCGGCGACCATTTGTACGGATAAATTTTTCGCCTGGGATTTACCACGTGATTTGATTAATCGCTGTAAAACCTGAAATAGAGAGAATAGCCTGATGAATACCCCAAAATATATACAAAATGAGTCTAACTTACCTTACTACTACTAATTTTTAAATAAACTATTGTTGGCGCTAGTGAAGTTTTTGCTAATTGTGACGGATGATTGATTGTATCACAATCGAGTACGACTAACTGTAGGGTCCTCGCCAGCTCGAATATCCTTTCGATCTCCTCTTGTACTTTGGAAAGGCAATCGGATCGACTGCTGGATCGCTCCATAATGGCACGTTTTGATGGATTATTCATTATTGAACGTTTCGCTAATGAAATATCCGCCATAACACGTGTTATTATTATTTTGCCTTCGAAACGATGCTTGAGAAAATCGAAGAGAGCCTTTTGCATCATATCGGTAACTTCGTAGCCCTTGAGGCTTGGACCCACTAAGACAACAGGACGCATCGATGGCACAACGTCATAGGGTGAGGATGTCTCCTGTTTCTTGAAGAACGGCTTACGCTTCTCCTTGGTTGGTGGTGTGGCCAGAGGTGTTTTGCCGTGTCGTGATGGTCCCATGGAATCTGATTCGTCGCCTAATATTAGTATCAAGAAATACGGTTTTTTCTATGATGAAATTGTGAATCTACTCACTACGGCGCCATAGTGATTTATTTTTTTTGAGATTTGATTTGAATTTTGAGTTAAAAATTTTTTGGTTTGCATTTTTTTTTTTAAAACTTTATGTGAGAATTATTAAGTTAGACAAAATGATTGAACTATTTTTAGCGGTTTTGTTTTAGAATTTAATTTTTTTTGTTTTAGCTAATTCTAACTAGTATTGAGGAGAGTTATTAATCTGGAAGATGATGTTGCATATTAAGTTTGAGGAAAAAACAAATGAGAGCAAGTATTTTTTTTTTTGAAACCGATTGGTTATGTTTCGATTTGGAATGAAAGTGGGGTGCTTTGCAGAATTGATTTTTGAATAATGGAATGACAGAACTGAGATGAACTTAATATTAGAAAAAAATCCTTAGTATTGAAAAGGGTTTTCTTTGTTGTTGGTTGAGGAGAAGTGATATATTCTTTTGCTAACAAACATTGGTCTACGTTTTTTAAAAGCTCAGTGTTACTCAAGAACTAATTGCTAACAAATTTCACTTTAGCCAAAATATAAAATGTAAGCGAATTCATTTTTGATTTCGAAAAAAAAAGGAAAAAACCGTGCACTAAAGCTATTTTTTTTTTTGGTTTTTTTTCAGTTTGAAAACTAAACATAAATAACAAAAGTGTTAGCATGCGAGTTTGAGTTAGCCGGACAAGACGCCGTTCGTCTATAACGAAGGCACTGTGGGGGACTGTGTACGAAATGTTTAGTGAATAAAAAATAACTTAAAAAAAAAAATGAACTAAATAAAAAGGAAATAATAAAATACAAGAACTTCCTCATAAATATGTAAGAGAGAAGAAAAATAATAAGGTACAAGTTGTATGTTGTTTAGGGGTGTATGGTGTATGTTTCTTCAACCTACAGCTGTTTACTTTTTTTTTTATACTGAACATATTTTTTTAACCTGAAGAACAATAAAGCTCCTGGCTATGATTTAATAACCGGACAAATCCTCAAGGAATTACCAAAAAAGGCACTATTAAAATTGCTTTATTTAATAAATGCTTCCATTAGATTATTATACGTTCCAAATCAATGGAAAGTCGCAGAAGTCATAATGGTTCCGAAACCGGGAAAATCTCCAAATGACAAAAAATCGTACAGACCGATATCGCTACTACCAATAATATCGAAGGTATTTGAAAAACTCCTTCTGAAACGGATTCTTCCGGTCATTGAAGAGAGACGCCTAATACCTGACCACCAATTCGGGTTCAGAATCAAGCATTCCACAATTGACCAGGTTTATAGAATGACCGACGAAATTGAAAAAGCCCTTGAGGAGAAAAAGATTTGTTCTAGCGCTTTTCTTGACGTATCTCAAGCCTTCGACAGGGTTTGGCACGATGGATTGAATTATAAGCTAAGACGAATCCTTCCGGAGCAACTTCACAAGATCTTAGAATCGTACCTTAAAAACAGACTTTTTCGTGTTAAGCACGGAACTGAATATTCTGATTTTAAAGAAATCGCAGCCGGAGTTCCGCAAGGAAGTGTCCTTGGGCCTATCTTATTCTTGCTGTACACTCGGGACATACCTCAAACTGAAGGCACTATTGTAGCTACGTTCGCGGACGATACGGCTATTTTGGCAACGGAAAGTTCAATCGAGTCAGCAACCATAAAACTCCAACGAGCCTTGGATAAAATCTGTGAGTGGACAAAAACTTGGCGCATTGTTCTTAACGAGACCAAATCGACGCATGTTAACTTCACTTACAAGAAAATAATCAACCTTCCCGTTTTCATTAACTCGGTACAAATACCGCATGCAAACGAAGCTAAATATCTGGGAATGACACTAGACGCGAAACTTAAATGGAAACCTCACGTTAAAAAGCAACGTGACGAAGTCGAAAATCGACTTAGAGAAATGTATTGGCTAATTGGAAGATATTCCAAACTAAGCGTATATAACAAACTGCTTCTGTATAAGCAAGTGCTTAAACCCGTGTGGACGTACGGTATACAACTCTGGGGTTGTACCAAACCAAGCAATAGGAATCTCATACAATCATTGCAAAATAAAATTATAAGAATAATCGTGAACGCTCCCTGGTATATCAGAAACAATGATATCCACAGAGACTTAGGGATAGCTACCGTGGAGGACGAAATAAAAAACTTCGCTCGCAAGCTTCGTATTCGTCTTCATGGCCATTGCAACTGTGCCATACTCCAAACTTTGGATGTGACAAATCTTACGCGCCGACTTCAAAGAACGAAACCGTTCGAATTAGCGCTATAAGACAAAAAGCCGCATGTCATGACGGTTTCAGCAGGTGCTTTTATTGAAAATCTACCTGCCTCACGCGAATATAAATCTGAAGCTTAAACTACTTGATAAGGTCAAACTTAGTCGTAGTAAACAAAACGAAGGGAAGGGTGTTTTTAGTCAGTAGAAATCTGACACTACTATGAGTACACGGTCTCATAGTGTCTCATGAAGATTTTCACCTACCCACGAAAAAAAAAAAAAAAAAAAAAAAAATACTGAACATATTTGCTTAGATAACTTCAGGTTGTCCTTTTTTTTATGAGTCCTTTCCATAAACGAAAAGCAAATCCCAGAGCACTCAGAGACGTTGCGGTCCATTGTACTACCAGGCAGGAACTTTTATTTGTTGTAGCGGTTGGAAAACTTAGTCCTGCACACAATGAGTAATAAGCCAAAACACTGCCCAATGCCACCCACCATTTTTTTTTAATGTGAAACTCTTCACAATCTAATCTTCACTGTATGGTCACTATTTTAGTATATGCTATGCCAAAGCAAGAACAGAACTGCGAGCGAGTTTCCTCAGAAATATAAAATACATCATACAATCACTGGCGAAATTTTGAAAGAGCTACCGAAAAAAAAGTGCTGGTTAAGTTGCTCTACATTATAAATGCTTCTTTAAGACTGTTACATGTTCCAAGGCAATGGAAAGTCGCCGAAGTTATTATGGTTCCGAAACCGGGGAAATGTGCAAGTGACAAGAAATCGTATAGGCCCATTTCACTTCTGCCAATAATATCTAAGGTCTTCGAGAAACTTCTGCTGAAACGATTGCAACCAGTAATTGAAGAAAGACAATTGATCCCGGATCATCAATTCGGCTTTCGGGTCAAACATTCCACAATCGATCAGGTGTATCGAATAACGAACGAAATAGAAAAAGCTCTAGAAGGGGAAAAAATATGCTCTAGCGCTTTTCTCGACGTATCGCAAGCCTTCGACAAGGTATGGCACGAAGGACTAAGGTATAAGATAAGGGTAATCTTACCGGAAAAGTTGTACAGAATATTGGAATCTTATCTTGAAAACAGACTTTTCCGTGTTAGACACGGGAGTGAATATTCGGATTTCAAAGAAATCTACGCCGGTGTTCCGCAAGGAAGTGTTCTCGGCCCAATCCTGTTCCTGTTCTACACAAGAGATATACCACAAGGTGAAGGGACAGTTGTAGTAACGTTCGCAGACGACACGGCTATCCTCATAACGGATGAGTCAGTCGAATCATCAACGGGAAAACTCCAACGAGCTTTGAACAAAGTATGCGAATGGACAAAAACCTGCCGAATAGTCCTCAATGAGACAAAATCAACGCATGTCATTTTTACGTTCAGAAAGATAAACAACTTACCTATATCCATTAACTCGGTGCAAATACCATACGCAAACGAGTCAAAATATCTAGGAATGACCCTAGACGCAAAACTTAAGTGGAAACCACACGTTAAAAAGAAGCGCGAAGAGCTCGAAATCAGATTTCGAGAAATGTATTGGCTACTCGGAAGATACTCGAAGTTAAGCGTATACAACAAACTGCTTCTGTATAAGCAAGTCCTAAAACCGTCTTTGACATATGGCATACAACTTTGGGGTTGTACCAAACCAAGCAATATGGCTCTACTGGAAGCATTTCAAAACAAAATACTAAGAGCAATCGTGAATGCTAATTGGTATATAAGAAATAGTGATATTTACAGAGATCTAGGAATTGCTACCATGAGGGACGAAGTAACAAACTTTGCTCGCAAACTTCGTACCCGTCTTCATGTTCACTGCAATAACGAAATAATCCGTATTATGGACGTGACAAACCTTGAGCGCCGACTACAAAGAACAAGACCTTTCGACCTAGCGCCGTAAGGAAAAACCGCATGTAATGACGGTATTAGTAGGTGCCTTCACTGGAAAGCTACCTACATAACGCGATTAACACTACAGAAGCGTAAACTACTTGTTAAGGCAACTTAGTCGTAGTCATCACAAAAATGAAAAAATGAGAGGGACGAATTTCCTACTACTATGAGTACGCGCAGCCGGTTCTCATAGTGCCTCTCTGAGGGGGTGAGGTTTAGCCGTATGCATATACTGACTAGCACTGATGGCTTTGTCAGATATATGAATCGGGCATAACCAATGGTATGGACCATTGGTATCTTTTGAAGATTCCTGCACCTCCAGGCGCACCAAAAAAAAAAAAAAAAAAATACTTATGTATCTAGGAAATATCCTCGAAAGCCAAGAAGCGATCGATAATTGCAATGGGATTTGAAATCTAGCATTTAGGTTCAAAATGCGTGCAAAAGACTGGCGCTGTTCACATTATTTTAGAGGGTATCTAGTTCGTAGAGAGTTAGTCAACAATACTCAGGGATTTGAGTTATAACTCCCGGGCAAGAGCATTATTCAATCTATACATATAATAAAACTGTATTACGCGGAAACTACGACACGGATTTTGATGAAACTGTCATAGTGATAACTTATAATCCGGATCAAAATTTAGGATACTCTTTGTCTCGGGAAATGAGACAGATGCAGATGTCCTAAATCACACTTTTAAACAAAGTATGTTTTATCGTGATCCGACATCCAGAAGCAAACAGAGTATAAAGTAAGGAAAGTCATTTTAAAAGTTAGTACCTTAGTTAGTTAGGTTAGAGAATGATCTTAAAAAAGTAATCGAGAGAATTAGCAGCACTAACCCTCCCAACTTTCGGCCTGTATTCTTCTTTCGTCTCGATCTCCACCGCACTAATTACGGTCTCTTTGAACCCATATCCAGAATGTTTCACGTTGCCAAATACGTGCACAACACACCAGACTTCCACCTCAGCCGATCTTCCCTCCTTTCTTTCTTCCTTTCCTCCCTATGAACCTTCACCTCACTTTCCTAGTATTAGGTTTTAACTGTTTTTTTTTTTGTTAGTTGCTTGAATTAAGCTTAAATAAATAAATGGCCCTGCATTGATTTTTTTGAAGTCCAAAGTGGAGTACGTTAGGGATGCATACTGTCACCGCTGTTGTTCTTGGTGGTCAACAGCGATGTACTCCGTGTAGCATTGACAGAAGATTATAATGGAATTCGATGGACTATGACATCTTACCTTACACACATCGACTACGCCGACGATGTTTGCCTACTTCGGATAAATCTAAATATGAGGAAAAAAAGTGGGGCTTAAAATAAACACAGACAAAAACAAAAACCCTGAGCACTTCTAACACCGGCAATCAACTCAACATTGACTGATAGAAAGCTGAGAAAGTACACAACTTTCTTTACTTAGGAAGTGTGATTTCGGTTAACCAAAGTGGCACCGAACTGGATGTGTGCAGCAGAATCGGGAAGGCAAAAATTGCAATTGGAATGCTTTTAAAAGTCTGGAGAAGTATTTTTCTCAGCTTAAGAACCAAGCTGAGATTATTCCGCTCTAACGTAGAATCAGTATTGCTGTATGGGTGCAGTACTTGGAAGGTGAAAACCACTATCATACGCAATCTGCAAACCTTCGAAACAGGTGTTTAAAAATCATCTTGAGGATCTTTTGGCCCAACAAACAACTCTATCTGAGAACGGGCCAAGAGTCTATAGACGTAATTATGTGAAGAAGAAAGTGCAGTGGATTCGGAAAACCCTACGTGGCACCGATAACTCCATTACGAAATACAACATGCAGTGGAATCCGCTCACCCAGGCTGGCAGGAAAGCGGGACGCCATAGGCAAACGTGGCGTAGGACTTTCGAGAAGGAATCAAGCGCTTTGGGAATGAGTTGAAGGCAGCTCAAACGCGTTGCATGACTCCAAACAAGATTTTTCGCTGGCGTTGTCGACGCCCTATGCCCGTTGAGAAGTGAAAGGATTTAAGTAAGTAAGTGATTGTCCCGGGGTGCAAGTTTAATATATGCAAAAATAAATAAATATTTGACGCGACTACATGACGCAGGACCTAGGGCATAGCTACCGCTCCATCTTGTAGTGGAGCCAAATGCACAGCGAACGATCCTAAGGATGGCAAAAGAAGGTATCAGAAGGGAGAAATGTGTTGGTATGAGAGAATACGATGCACTTCTCAAAAAACTTCCCCTTCTGGCCGTCCCCAGGGACGACAGTATCAGGAAATTTAACTTTGGGAAAAACTTTAGTACAAAGTTAAGTAACAAGAAAGAGTGGAGCAACGAATCCACTATGTACGGACTGGGCAGCCACACGGTAAAGTGGTATACGGACGGTTCGAGAACTGGAGAGGGAAGAGGGGCGGGCGTATTTGGGCCAAGGACCAAGCACTCAGAACCTATGGGCAAGTACACCAGCATCTTTCAAGCTAAAATATGTGCTATAAACAGATGCATCCAACTCAATCTCGAAAGGGGATACAGCAACTGCGACATAGCAATACTGTCAGACAGCCAAGCAGCTATCAAAGCACTTGACTCCTATGTCATTAAGTCAAAACTTGTGTGGGAATGCCTATATAAACTTAATGAGCTGGGCAGAAACAATAAAGTTACACTTTACTGGATACCCGGTCACGTCGGGATAAAAGGTAACGAAGCAGCGGACGCCTTGGCAAGACAAGGAGCCGCAGAACCCTTCATTGGACCTGAACCATTCTGTGGAATGAGGAAACACACCATACGCGAGAAACTCAGGGAAATGGAGAGAGAAGACAGGGCAAGAACCTGGAACAACACCACAGGCCTGAGGCAGGCTAAGAAACTACTGGGATGTTACAACCGGAAAAGATTCGAAGCCTGCATCTGCCTTAGCAAGAATAACCTACGGATCCTAACAGGCATCCTAACGGGGCGCTGCAAACTCAGGGAGCATTTACGGAAACTAAGTATAACAAATGAAGGCCTTTGCAGATTCTGCAACGAGTCATGTGAGATTCCGGAACACCTTCTGGAGTCCTGTGGGGCACTGACCCACAAAAGATTGAAATACTTGGGCAAATACCAAGTATCAGAAGAGGATATGCCAACCATGGACCCACTTCTCATTCTCAGATTCTTAAAAGAAACTGGTCTGAAGAAAGAGCTTTAAGGTGAACTATTCTCGCCAAGGCAAAGTAAGAGCATATGACCTTCAAACACAATTCCTCAAGAATTGCAATTTTGAAGGGGACTCTAACGAGGGAACAAACCTCCCCAAGGTATTAGCAGGGGGTACAGTATACCATTAGGTCGCAGTGCAAAATAACCCTACACAAATAATAATAATAATAGGGCATAGCTTCTCGTGATCATTTGTGTTTTGGGCTTCATATTTTATGCAAATATCGAACGAACAAGTGTTTAGGCGGTATCCGACGGACATAATTGAGAAGTTTTTTCATGACAGCTCTCTCCGATGTTCATGCAGTAGAGTAGCTGATTTAAAATTAATCCTAGCTTTCTCTTTCTTTTCTTACCACATAAAACGTTGAAAAAGGTACCCGGAATGTAACACTTACGAGATGCACCACCAATGCACCACGTGGAGTTTAAGCCCTATCTATCACTCAGTGTGTTGACAGAAGATGTTTTTATTAGTTATACTTTTGAGTGCTCTGCGGATTTTGTCTGAAAAGAGCATCGAAAGCAGGTCGTTGAAGACATGATTTTCCGAGCTTCTACGGACCCCACTTTCATAAAATGCATCATAATTGATAACGAAACATACGTTTACGTGTATGATATGCAAACAATCCAGCCAACAGTCTTCGGAATGGAGCCTTGAAGACGACCTAAAGCCCGAACAATCGCTAGAAAATCAAGGTCGTGCTGTCTGCTTTCTTTGATTACCGTGGTGTGTATTCCGGATTCCTTCCAGAGGTACGAACAGTGGATAAGCAATATTATTTAGGCGTTATTAAGCGCTTGGCGAGAATATTTGCCGCAAGCGGCCAGATTTCTTGAAGGACAATTCATGGATTTAGCATCACTATAATGCTCTATTGCACAAAGCCAGTGCAAGATTTTTTTGGCTAAAAACTCAACGAATGTTATCGACCAAGCACCGTACTCGCCTTTTATGACACCGTGTGTCTTTTTCTTGTTCCCAAAAGTTTTGAGTCAATTGAGGCCATAAAAGAAAATATGCTGAAGGAGCTGAAGGCTATACCTCAATCAGCCTAAGAAAAATGTATGGAGGATTGGGCCAAGCGTTGGCATAATTGTAGTGGACTCGATGGGCCCTACTTTGGGTACTTTTTACACAGAATGTATGCAGTAGGACGGTAGCCCTGGTTAGAGTTTAGATTAGTGGTATCAAAACGAAATTCTCTACCAAAATTCAAGGAAAAGTTAAATCGTATTCATTTAGCTAAACAATGTGTAAAACATATTATATACGTACGTCGTACATATCGAAACAACTCAGCGGGCTGTCACCGATGCGTTTGCAAGCATTGAGGCGGAAGCGGCCAAAATAGGTTTAGCGATAAACGAGGGCAAAACCAAGTATATGCTGTCAACAAGAAGGGAAAGCCAACACAGACGAACTCGACAAAAAGTCACAGTGGGCAGCTATAACTTCTAGGTAGTAAGGGACTTTGTCTACCTTGGCTCTGCTAGGCTGCTTGGCTGCTTCTACAAACAAGATTAGCGCAGAAATCAAGCCAGAATAACTCTTGTCAATCGCTGTTTTTTTGGGCTTACAAGGCAATTCAACAGTAAAGCCCTATCTCGAACAAGTAAGGAGACTCTTTATAAGACCTTGATCATCCCAGTCCTGCTTTACGGCGCTGAAACATGGACTTTATTAAAAGAGGATGAGGATATCCTTGGTCGCTTCGAGAGAAAAATTTTTCGTAAGATTTTTGGTCCCGTTTGCGTTGACGGGTTTTGTAGGAGAAGATTCAATCACGAACTATACGAGCTATACAGCGACATCGACCTAGTCAAAAAACTGCGTATTGGACGTCTGAGATGCCTGGGACATGTAGAGCGAATGGACACCAACGCTCCGGCCCGCAGAGTCTTCGAATCTAACCCCGAGGGACGACGCAGTAGAGGGAATCATCGCCGTAGGTGACCCGCACAAGTTCAAGGGGATCTCGACCAACTTGGAGTGCGCAACTGGAAGCAATTAGCTAAAGACCGAGCTAAATGGAGAGGCTTGTTGGTTGAGGCCCAGGTTCACCCCGAACTGTAGCGCCACCTAAGTAAGTAAGTAAGTACTTGTGTCATGTTTCTTGAAGATCTGAACTGTGGAATTGGGGAATTGGAGAAGACAATGAAAGAAGATGGAATTTTTTGCGTTCATCTTAGTGCTTCGTCGCCGATCCAATGCTTACAAAAAGTACAAAATCTAAGTTATAATAACAATATTATCTATTTATAGGAAATTATTCAAAATTACTGCTGTATGGGCCACTACCTATTCTTACCACAATCGGGTAAGAAAACGCATGACGGCTTAGTGCTGTGTACACTGAGGAGTGTAAAAATTAAATGACCTATTGAAACTATCTATCGGATTTCATTAAATACGTTAAATTAGAAATGACCAGTGCCCGAACTCTTTAAATTGTCTGGCAACGTGAAAAGAGCGTCATGTCTGTCATTTGAAGCCAATCAATAGGTTATTAATAAATGATATCTCCAGAATTGATCCGTTAAGCTCAGAAGGTCCTTTCTTAGCTGCACATCACGAATGTGGAACAGCTTGTCTTCGGAAACACATAACCTGCACAACATTACTCCTTTTTTTCTGCAAACCTTTTTCTTCCATTCCATCACTAAGATTTCAACGCTTTAAAGGACGTTTTCATTAGCGTATTAATGCAGAATATTAAAAATATGTGTGTTTGACTTAACGTAGGAACGGGTGACTTCCGACTGCAAGCTGCCACTTTTAGGAGGAATTATGGGACTTTAAAGATTTCGGAGACCTTAATTAATTGGATTAGATTCCACAATCTCTTCTTTAAATTACTAGAGTATTTTTTTTTAATTTGTCTTGAGAATGATAGCTCTCTTTCGGAGATTCGATCAAGCCGATTACGCATAATGCTTTCCATTCTCATTCCATTCTCCATGCCTCAAGAGACTTTCAACTTGAAATGTTCTGAGAGTTAAATGCGTCCCAGGTAGTAAGGCATTTTGTCTACCTCAGTTCTGCTATTAACTCTGAAAACGACATCGGCGCAGAAATCAAGCCAGATGCCTGTTAGTCACTGTTTTTTTAGGCTAATAAGGCAATTCATCAGTGAAGTCTTATTTCGAACAACTATGGAGACTCTATAGAAAAGCCTAATCATTCCAGTCCTACTTTACGGCGTTTAAACATGGATTTTATTGAAGGCGGATGAAGTTCAGTCCCGTTTGCGTTGACGGGTTTTTGGAGGCGATGATTCAATGACGAACTATGAGAGCTGTACAGCGATATCAACCTAGTCAAGAAACTGCATATTGGACGTTTGAGATACTTAGAGAATCTCTCCAGTGGTCAAGCTCACAAATTGGCCAAATGAAAATCTTACAAAACTCCAATCCCAGAGAAACAGATTACATATCCCCATTTATTGATTTCAATATCAAATATAACACCACCATCCCTGACAGATCCGCATGGGATGAAGGTATCATTCTAAATGACGACGCAATCGAAATCTATACAGATGGTTCCAAAACATCGGAGGGCACAGAATTAGGTATATTTTCCGAATCACCTAGGATAAACGTAGCTCTCCGACTTCCGGACCACTGTAGCGTCTATCAGGCGGAATTATCGGCTGTTCGTGAAGCAGCGCGCTGACTCTCTATGCACCCGATAGATGGTAAGTCTATCGTCCTTTACATAGGCACTCAGTCAGAGATTAAAGCTCTGGAAACGCCAACAATAAGATCTAAGTTGGTCAAACATTGCCTCGAATCTCTTAACGAGATTGCGGACAGCGGCAATATTACTCTGTGCTGGGTCCCAGGACACAGAGATATTCCAGGCAACTGTAAAGCGGATGAACTAGCTAAACAAGGCACCGTACTACCTCTAGATGTCAATAGAGAGGTACCGGCACCACCAATACAATTGATGAAAATCCGTATGTTTAACGAAGAGCAATCTATTGCAAACAATAGATGGAGTAATCTAGCTACGTGCGCATCGACCAGGAAGATCTGGCCTTTACTAGACGCAATGAAAACCAAAAATCTCCTCTCATTAAATAGAAAGAACATAAGCCTCACAGTAGGAATAGTCACAGGACACTGCTTGTTAGGTAGACACGCCACTAGAATGGGTGTCTCAGCAAACGATTTCTGCAGAAGCTGCAGAGATGAAGAGGAGGAGGAGAATAGTCTCCACCTCCTTGGCACATGCCCAGCGCTAGCCACACTAAGAAAGAAGCTACTAGGCGAATACTTCTTTGAGGACCTAAGTGACCTGTCTAATATAGACATTAGAAACTTAAATAGATACATAGGTAAATCCAACTGGCTTAGCTGAAATGCCCCCCCCCCCCCCCCCCCCCTCCACATCACCACCACCCCTCCTCCTTCGTTATTGGTTACTATCAATCCCCAAGAGGTACTGCAACAGACACCTCCCAAGATCGATAGCTAACCCTCCCATATCACTAGACCAGTGCCTGTAAATAACATTATTGCATAGAGGTAACAGAGATTGATTGAGTCAATCAATCCCCCTATTACTCACATGCACACTACCTACACGGCGAACTAGGTATTAAGGGTTTGACTGAAGCAGTCACCCTACCTAGCCAAACCATCACCTAAAGTTCGACTGCATACTAGTGCAAGATTGACTGCATCAGTCATCTCGCTCTACTTTGCATTCCCCACTATTTCCACGGTCCACCTAAGTATGGGTTCGATTGAAACAATCACCCTACCTAGTCCACACTTTATGCATAGCAGAACTTTGAGTTCGATTGAATCAGTCACTCTATGTACGCTTATGCACACGGTCCGTCTAGGTATGAAGGGTTTGACTGAATCAGTCACTCTACTATACTTATGCACCTCTACGCCTACACGGTTTATGGGACCTGCCAATTTAACTTGCACACACAGTATAGGGGGTTCGATTTAATCAATCACCCCCCATCACTTGTTGCACACCATACCTTCTCGGTACACTTTGACTTCAGGGTTGACTGAGTCAGTCACCCTCTCTACCCTTTGCAGTCAGCATTCTCAGCCAACACCCTCATGAGAAAGTTTAAGGTTCCCCCCGGTTACCGGTGACTCGACCGGTCATTACTCATGTGGTATCACAATGGAACCAAGCGGTCTAAGTGTGCCCTAACCCTGTCAGGACAGCCACCTTTACCTAACCTAACCTAACGAATAGCGAATGGACATCAACGATCCGGCCCGCAGAGTCTTCGAATCTAACCCGGAGGGACAACGCAGTAGAGGGCCATCACTTCCTCGCCGTGGCGCACACTAGTTTAAGGGTTCCTCAACCCATTTGGAGAGCGCAACTGGAGGCAATTAGCTGAAGATTGAGCTAAATGGAGAGGCTTGTTGGTTGAGGCCCGGGTTTACCCCGAGCTCCAGCGTCACCCAAATAAGTAAGTAAGAGGAGGTCGCATGCCACTAATATTCGGTTGGTTGTAATAAATGGAAAATAGTATAACCCCATGTATGTGGATTAACAACCCCTCTTAACCCTAGAAAGATAATCATATTTTTTATGACGTAAAAGATAATCATACGTCTTAGAGACGTATGGCACTTTGTTAGTGTATTAAATGAAACCCATGAACTTTTTATAAAATATTAATGTTTTATTTATTAATGTAGTTCATATTAAGAGAAACATAAAAACCCGATGCGGTTTTACAGTTAAAAGGATATTACATTTTTTTTCGCGCCATACGTCTGGCAGACGTAGATTATCTTTCTAGGGTTAATGATTTTTATCACCTCTGTTACAGAATTAGGGAATTCCATAAAATGCTATCGTAGCTATTAAAAGTCGCTTGGGTTTTTGAAGTCCCGATGTTAGACTGGTAGACTACACATGAAAGTCTACACCTCTTTCATTCCCTAATATGTATATGCATGTATTTCCAATACTGTGTAATGTGTGTTTATGTTTAAAAAAATAATAAAAGAAAATTTGAAGTAAAAAATAAATTTCTTAATCAATTCTTAAAATCTTTCATGAATATTGTTTCAAAACTAGATATACATATGGTATATCGAAAGAAATTCATCTAAAAATATTTCAATGAATAAGGATTCAATTAACAAGTGATACATCAAACCTGGTTGACGATCGTTGACCTTTTCAAAAATGTAGAATAGTTTAATTAAAAAGCAACATCAGTCATTTAGTTTATTTCTTTAAAAAATCGTCTGTGCTCACAGACTCGGTACTTGAAAAAGCTAATTTATGGATATTTTTACTTTTTTTCCTATTAAATTTGATTTTTTTTTTAAATATTATATTAAACTCAAAAAATAAAATAAAAATTAAAATTAAATTAAAATTAAAAAAAAAAAAAAAAAAAAAACAATAAAAACTGAAAACGAGGAAATGAAAAGTGTGTCATACCAGGTGTAGGGGGTGTGCTACCTCGTGATGGCTCCGCACCTGGTACTCCTGAACCACCTAAATTCCCGCTAGATGAACCTTTTGTTGCATACAGTCTTGAAGATCTAGCCGCCGATGCCTATCGAAGGAAGAATATATTAAAACTGTGATGAGTAGAGTAGAGTTAGTAGGACTAACCTGCATTCGAATATGTTCTAGCTTAACGGGGCTGGGTATAAATCCCACATCACAGCCTTCTTTGACCAATCTGCCAATCCACCAGTTATTGTCATATTTCTCCTTGATGTGAAGAAATTCCCTAACGTCAAATGACACCGCACTCCCTTGGACAGGCGAATCGTCATCGATTGTGCCATCGTATGAAACGTTTGTTCGCACAGCGAACGCAACGGGTTTACTCTAAAGACAGAGATTAGTTGTGTAAATTAGATAGACAAAGTAACTTACCCTTGCTTTATCCAGCTGGCTTAAGGCCTGTCGTTCCTTTTCTCGCCGAAGCGATTCCTTTTCCTCGTCTAGCGACAGATCGGATGACGGTTGTGAGTAATTTGAATCGGCAGAACCCTGAAAAAAAATTAAGACGTTCTTATTTAATAATTTGAAATTTTATTTGTGTATAGGTATGTTTATAAAATCTTAAACAAATGGATGTAGAGTATTCATAAGAATGCAGTCTTAGGCTATTAGGTTATGTAGCAAACGAGTAATTTTTTATAATCTTCTCACGCTAAAGGGCTTATGACTATCGTTTTTATGTACTTCGACACAGAGGGTGAGCATTAAGGAAGAGGGGTTAGGGAGAGAGGAGGCAACGATGCACATTGGTCTTAAATGTATGTGGGTTATAATGGAGAGGAAAAGCAGACTCGAGGAGACCATTCTACAAACGTGTTGTGCGGCTCATAAAAGAATCTCTATATTTCACGGTACTTCCGAAGATAAGCTTAAGGGTGAACTGATGAGGCATGATTCAAGGCTTGGCGAGTATTGCGGGTAAAATGAGGAAGGGGGGAATGCTATTGGTTATTTCCTTTGAGCATTTTCGGTGAAAATATCAATAAAACAGAGATAGGCAGAAGACTTTACGACGGTGTTTGAGCGAAGCAAAATTGGTTGCAATACTTGTGTCTCGTAAAAGCTTTATCACGCGATATTGTATCCTATCTAGCAAGTTCAATATGGTTTTAGGTGCACCTGACCAGATGTGAGCGTTATACTTTAACTTATTGCGATGCTTTATAAAATAAGGGCCGAAGTATTTCTTACACCGCTTTAAGACACCTAAACATTACGTTACATTCTTGGCGATTTCGAATATGCATATGGTCATTCCAACAGAATTTTTTGTTGACAGACATACCGAGCATGGAAAGTTTGTCAGTTTCAACGATGCAAGTGCCATTCATGGATAATGGCTGATGAATAGCGTTTTGCTTTAATGATAGGAGACAGCATTGAGTGAGTTTTGGAAGCATTAAATTCCACTCTATTGGTTAAGTCCTATTTAAATGCGCTGTTGAGGTCGGAATTTAATGTGTTTAACATACGTTAATCCATTATACGGAGCGAATATAAAAACCTGAGGGTGCTGTCATTACCGAAGGAATGAATTGGATTAGACGTTGCAGACAGAAGATCATTTATGAAAATGAGAAAGAGAGTCGTAGACAAAACAGAGCCTTGGTGGCAGTGCCGTAACTAGGGCGGTGCCAGCGGTGCCCAGGCACAGGGCGTAGGCCAGGAGGGCGCAAAAATGACCAGGACCAACTTTTGAGTAATGCGCGTTGAAAGATCTTTAAACTGTGACACTTGTAAGTCTCACAACATTACAAACCCAAACAAGATATTAGTCCAAATTCTGAAATTCAAATAGTAGAGACACCTGCAACTGATAAGACCCAATTAGACGAAAACGATCCTGTTTCTTGGTTACCCTTAACTGATTCCGCTCGATGTTTTCTTGTCGAGAAAGGTCCTGATCAAGGAAAAGGTAATGCAAATATTTCTCCAAATGAAGACGAAAGACGAAAATTTCATATGCATTGGTTTACAAAAAAATTGAGCAATGGAGAGATGGTACCCAGACCATGGTTGATGTACAGTAAAAAAAAGAGATGCAATATTTTGTTTCCCATGTATATGTTACTTTTCAGTTCTTCCTCGACTAAGCAAATAAGACCAGCACTTACTGATGCACAAAAGGGATTTAATGATTGGCGTCATTTAAGTCCACGTATCCTTGAGCATTTAAACTCAATATTTCATAGAGAAAATTGTATTAAATGGAAAACGCTATAACAGCAAATAAAAAGTAAGACCACGAAAGATGCATCTTTACAAAAAGCTATTGACCAAGAAACAAAAAAGTGGAAACATATTTTAAAAGTTTGTACTAGCATTGTATTGTTCTGCACGGAAAATAATTTACCTCTCAGGGGCTCTCATGAGCATATTGGAGAATCAGGATCTGGAGTTTTCTTAAGTGCAGTGGATATGATTTCAAAATTCGATCCTGAACTAAGAGCACACGTCGAATCGCTCAAGAAAGGAAATATTTCATATTTTACGCCATATATTCAAAACGAACTAGTGGATATTCTTGCGTCTGAGGTCAAACAACAAATTTAAGACGACGTTCGTGCGGCAAAATACTTTTCTATACTTTTTGATTGTACGCCAGACGTATCGCTTCAAGAACAGATGTCACAAATATTGAGATTCGTAAAATATCCAAACAAAAAGTGACAATTGAAGAACGTTTCATAGATTTCATCCAGTCTCATGAAAATACGGGCGAGGGATTGTTGAAAGAAATTTTAGAGAAACTAGAAGGGGGACGGATTGAACATACAAGATGTCCGTGGCCAAGGCTACGACAATAGAAGTACTATGGCAGGAAAATATAGCGGAGTGCAAGCCAAAATAAAAAAAATAAATGAAAATGCTGATTACGTGCCCTGTACAGCGCATTCTTTGAATTTATGTGGCGTAAACGCTGCTAGTGTGACACCCGATATGATCACTTTTCTCGGAATAATGTGTTTTTTTTTTTCGAGTTCTACGGTCAGATGGGAAACTTTAATGAAGCACTTGCAAATTTCTTTAAAAAGACACGCTGACATTAGATGGGCCTCTAAAGCTAGAGCCGTCAAAGCTTTAAACATGCAAATACCACAAATTTGGCAAGTGCTTAAGATTCTAACTACCAACAATTTTAATACGGAAACAACTGCTACAACTAAAAGCTTAATGGACCTAATAAACTTTAAATTTATATCTACCCTGCAAATTTGGGATCAAGTTCTAGAATCTGTTGATAGAGTAAATGTTGCTTTACAGTCGAAAACCATAACTATTGACAAAGCCTCAGAATTAATCAAGGGATTGACAAGGCAGATTCAAAATGTTCGGGAGACTGTGGACAATGTTTTCGAAAAAGCTAAAGAAGTTCGCGAAGAATGTGACATTGAGGATAATTTTCCTGAAAAACGACGAAAGGGAGTAAAAAACAAGATGCTGTCACCGGTGCGTTTGCAAGCATTGAGGCGGAAGCGGCCAAAATGGGTTTAGCGATAAACGAGGGCAAAACCAAGTATATGCTGTCAACAAGAAGGGAAAACCAACACCGACGAATTGGACAAAACGTCACCGTGGGCAGCTATAACTTCGAGGTAGTAAGGGACTTTGTCTACCTTGGCTCTGCTATAAATTCTACAAACAAAATCAGTGCAGAAATCAAACGAAGAATAACTCTTGCCAATCGCTGTTTTTTTGGGCTTATAAGGCAATTCAACAGTAAAGCCCTATCTCGAACAACTAAGGAGACTCTATATAAGACCCTGATCATCCCAGTCCTGCTTTACGGCGCTGAAACATGGACTTTATTAAAAGAGGATGAGGATATCCTTGGTCGCTTCGAGAGAAAAATTCTTCGTAAGATTTTCGGTCCCGTTTGCGTTGACGGGTTTTGGAGGAGAAGATTCAATCACGAACTATACGAGCTGTACAGCGACATCGACCTAGTCAAAAAACTGCGTATTGGACGTCTGAGATGGCTAGGACATGTAGAGCGAATGGACACCAACGCTCCGGCCCGAAGAGACTTCGAATCTAACCCCGAGGAACGACGCAGTAGAGGGAATCATCGCCGTAGGTGGCGCGCACAAGTTCAAGGGGACCTCGATCAACTTGGAGTGCGCAACTGGAGGCAATTAGCTAAAGACCGAGCTAATTGGAGAGGCTTGTTGGTTAAGGCCCAGGTTCACCCCGAACTGTAGCGCCACCTAAGTAAGTAAGTAAGCGAAACGAGGCAAAACCAAGTATATGCTGTCAACAAGAAGGGAAAGTCAACACCGACGAATTGGACAAAACGTCACAGTAGGCAGCTATAACTTCGAGGTCGTGAGGGACTTTGTCTACCTTGGCTTTGCTATGAATTCTTCAAACAAGATCAGCGCAGAAATCAAGCGAAGAATAACTCTTGCCAATCGTTTTTTTTTTTTGGGCTTATAAGGCAATTCAACAGTAAAGCCCTATCTCGAACAACTAAGAAGACTCTATATAAGACCTTGATCATCCCAGTCCTGTTTTACGGCGCTGAAACATGGACTTTATTAAAAGAGGATGAGGATATCCTTGGTCGCTTCGAGAGAAAAATTCTTCGTAAGATTTTCGGTCCCGTTTGCGTTGACGGGTTTTGGTGGAGAAGATTCAATCACGAACTATACGAGCTGTACAGCGACATCGACCAAGTCAAAAACCTGCGTATTGGACGTCTGAGATGGCTAGGATATGTAGAGCGAATGGACACCAACGCTCCGGCGCGCAGAGTCTTCGAATCTAATCCCGAGGGACGACGCAGTAGAGGGAATCATCGCCGTAGGTGGCGCGCACAAGTTCAAGGGGACCTCGACATTCAAGATATGTTCAATTTTTTGACGATAAAAAGTATATCTTCATATCCAGTTCAACAATTAAAGAAACATGCAGCTGATTTGAGTATTAAATATTCTACAGACATAAATCCCACAGAATTTTGGGCCGAAATAGAAACTTTGAAGCAACTTCATTATTTCAAAAATGCGAATGTCAATCAAGTCTAAGTTTTCTTAAGAGAATAGTAGAACTGGACTTAAAGAAAATGTTTCCAAACGTATTAGTCGCTATAAAATTTTTTTTAACGATGCCAGTGACTGTAGCTTCTTGTGAAAGATCATTCAGTAAACTCAAACTGATAAAGACATACGTACGCTCGACGATGAGTCAGGAAAGGTTATTTGGCCTAGAAATTTTGTCGATTGAAGCTGACATAGCACGACTCTTGTCGTATGATGATGTCATTAAGGACTTCGCTATGAGGAAAGCCCGGAGAGTAAATCTTTAAGTAAATAGTTGCCTTATTTTGTTTACGTTTACGGTTTGTATTTGGTGTTTTATGTCTATTATACCTACCTGTATGTACATGTTTTGGCAAATATATTTGTTTGGTTTACCTAAAGTTAATATATTTTTAATTCTAACAAGTAACCAAACAAAAACTTAGATATCCGAACCTTGTAAAATCAGTGTACTTTTCGAGGGCGCAAATATAGAAGCTCGCACCGGGCGTAGAAAAGCCTAATTACGGCACTGCTTGGTGGACACCAGCATTTATTTGGTGAGATGCAGACTTGAAGCCGTCAAAAACAACTTGAAACTAAAGAAAATTTCAACTCCATATAAAGAGCAACATCGATCCCAAAATGCACGCAATTTGGACAAAAGAGCTTGATGCCAAACTCTGTCAAATACTTTTGAAATATCAAGCGCAATCATTTTGCTTTCTCCAGAGTCTACATCACTCTGGTTTGGTTGCACTAATTGGTGAGATATGACATCAGATCACCATTGGACCTATTGCCGTGAAAGCCATACTGTCGGTCATTGAGGAGCTTTCGCGATTCTAGATATTTCATTAGCTGGCGGTTTACCAACGGGAAGGGAAGTAACTGTAATGGGTCGGTAGCTGGAGAGAGAAGAATCGAAGAGAACTGAAGAGTAGGATCGGTGAAAAAGCTTAAGCAGTGGTTTTGCCAGCGAAGAAGAACACCTCTTCAGAACAATAGGGGGTATACCATTTGAACCAGCGGATTTATGTATGTGAAGACCTTTAAGTACTCCTGCAACTGTACGAGTGCGAAAGTGGACTTTTCCCATGGAAAATTTCACCGACGTACAGGTGAAGACAAAGCACTATCTGGCAGTGTGGAGTTTGCTGCAAAGTGAGCAGCGAACAGATTAGATTTGTCTAAGGAGTTGACTGTTGGTACGTCATTGTAAATGAGCGTCGGTATCTATCTCATAATAGACTGTACATCATCTTTAAGCTATAAATGAGATATGTATGTAATACAAATATTCAAAAGTTCATGCGGTTCAGCGCTAAATTCATAACAAATGTGCGCGCAGAAAATTATTATAATATATTGTACAATCAGGGTTATCGTAAATAAATTTTTCCTCGGAATTTTTCCCCGAACAAAAATTTGGTATCTTTAAAAAAGAGGAAACAATTCCGCGGAAAAGAAATAGGTATCATGAATGACAATTCAGGAGAATTTTCAATGCAATCGCCCCTATTTTTGAAGATACGTAATTTTTGTTCGGGTGAAACATTCCGAGGGAAAATTTATTCACGATAACCCTGAATATGTAGAAGAAAAAGTAAAAGTAAAGGCTGAACTACAATATAATAGTAGAATGGGTGCGTACTAGTGATGTACCAAACCGAACATTTCTCAAACCGAGTAAACCCGAGTTGGAATTTAAGCAAACCGAGTTGCAAACCGGGTTGGCTAACTAACACAACTATGTGAAAAAAACCAACAAACCGAATTCCCAATAGGTATGGAATCGGGTAGTGCAACTCGGTTTGTATGAAGACAACAGACTGCTTTCCAACTCGACTTATTTTATGTGTTAGTGCATTGTGTTTACTTATCCTAACCAACTCAAACCGAATCGAGTGTTCAACTCGTTTTAATGCTGTCTTAGCATTTAACTATTCGGTTCGTTCCATCGGTTTTGCACACTCGGTTTGATATTAATGTAACTCGGTTTAACTCGGTTTAGCTGTAACATCACTAGTGCGTAGGTCCACGTACGTAACTGTGGGAACACAAGAAAATTGTATTGTACGACCATAATTGCTTCTTGCGTAAACCCGTCAAGTATTCGTTTACTTTTGGTGACTTACGAAAAGATCGAACCCATTAGCTCTTTAGTATGAAAATTTTGACATTTGACTTTAACAGCTGTGTAAATTTAAAATTGAAAGTTCGTAAACAAAGAATTTTTTTCAATTTCACAAATTTTGCAAAACAACAAAGAAATTCACAGGCAAAACGACTTAACTCTGACAATCGCCTCTGACAATCGCTTTCGTTCACATACACTTATTGTGGTCAGCTTGAGCAGTTGACAGTACTGAAGAAACCTTAACGTAGAGTTTTGACTTTAGCTTCCGATTGCTTTCGACTATTATAGTTCAGCCTTAAATGTGAAAATTTAAATCAATTTGCACTTTATGAAATTTTAAAATGTGCTTGTTTTACCCTGCCAAGTGCCGAAAGAGAGTTTCCCCAAAACTATTCGCATCATAAAGTGTCCTAAAACTGGAGCAGGAGAATAGCATGAATTAAAAATTGACGCCCCGAGTTTCGATAATGGGCACAGGGTTGGATAAAACTAAAATAGCGGCTTCAACGTGAAAGTTTAAGTTCTTGAATAAATACGGACACTGTTTGCTAGTAATCATTTTTTGTAGGTACTTGATTGTGCAATACTCGAGATATTTATCAAGAGTGCATCCTAATATGTTCTTAGCGTATTTTGAAATATGGTCAAAACGTCTCAATCCGTAAACGTAGCGAGTGGTATTGTTAAACGCAACGTTGAGGTTACGTCGAATGAGAGCACTTCTGCAAGAAAACAATTAACAGCCGTAAGTACAATAAATATTGGAATTAGCAAAACCCTGACTAGCATTAGTTTTGCATGCAAAGGAGTGAAACACTGCGAACTAGGCAGATTCCTAAGAGAACCATAGATTTTGCCTATAATTGTGGAGATATGTTCATCCCAACTTAGCGATTTGTTAAACCATACCCCAAGATTTTTAGCTTTGTCAACGAACTCAATTGTTTCATTTCGGTTGAATATATTAGGAAGATCACATCTATTCACGCTGTTTCTGCTAATAACGAGACACTTAACTTTGGCTGGGTTATTTGGTTTCAACGAATTATCTTCAGACCAATCAAGAATTTTTCGGGGAAGCTCATTTAGTTTACAAGCTGCATCCCTAATAAGGTCTAGTTTGCAACTTATGTAGAGCTGTACATCGTCTGCGTACATGTCCAGCGATGGGGATTTGATTATGGTCGAAAGGTCATTGATAAATATTGTGAATAATAAAGGTGTCAATATGGACTCTTGAGGAACACCCGCTGAGGTTACAATAAAGTCAGACATCGCATTATTAACAGCAACAGCTTGTTTCTTTCCACCAAGATGTGTTTTGATGAGCTTTATAGCAGATGGTGAAAGCCGAAAAACCTCTTGAGTTTTATGAGAAGCTGCATATGATCCAAAGTGTCAAAGGCCTTGGAAAAGTCCAGCAGAGTCAAAAAAGTTATTAGATCTTTATTCATCGCCACTCGGATATCATCAGTTACCTACTTTAAGCAGAGCAACACGACGGGAGATCACCGGTGTCATAGAAGAAAGATCAAACAAACAACAAACACTATCGCAATAATATTGCAAAACTGTATCATTATGGTAATACTTGCTAAAAAGAAAGGCACTACCCCGCCAGGCACTACCACTGCTGTGCATGGTACTGATCCTGGACCGAGCAGAAATGTTTGGGTCAGAGCTATACGTATTCCGGGGGCTGTAATGAAACAGTTTGGATGAAATTTGAGGGTCGCGAGTTGGAACGTTGGAAGCATGACCGGTCGAAGTTACGAGCTGGAAGAGATGATGAATAGAAGGCGGGTGGACATCTTGTGTGTCCAAGAGACGAAATGGCAAAATACCAGAAATCGGGTGCGTTTCTTGCACGTTAGGATAAAATATTACAAGATGTTCTACTACGGAACGGAAAAAGCTAAGAACGGAATCGGTATCATCCTTGCGGCAGAGCTACTTGGAAACGTCTTGAGCATTTCGAAGTCCAGCGACCGTTTGATGTCTCTCAAACTAGTAATACAAGGAAAGGTGTGAAATATTGTCAGTGCATATCCTCTCCAAATTAGGTGCAATCAGAGGGAGAAAGATGCATTTTGGCTAGATTTCCACAAACTCCTTAAGAGCATCCCAAAGGAAGAGTTTCTGTTGTTGGAGGAGATTTGAATGGATATGTCGAGAAGTCAAACCAAGACTATGAAGACTGCCGTGGAGGACTTGCATACGGCAAAAGAAACCTTCTTGTTGAAGACATCCTAAGCATGTGCAAATCATACAGTCTTATCGTGTTAAATACCATGTTCATCAAACAGAGCCGACCCTTGATCACTTACAGCAGTGGTGGAGATGGAACCCCAGATTGACTACCATTTGGTAGCCAGTTTCATGAAGCCTCGGGTAAAAGATTGCAAAGTGATCCTGTGAGTGATGAAGCTAAGGAAGTGATAAATGAGAAAAAAGCGGCTGCCAAAGCTTGGTCAAAGTGCCCCTCTAATAATAGTGACGAAAAAGCTCGCTCGAAGTGGAATACACATGTTGCAAGAAAAAAGCGAAGAAGAAGTGCACCCAGCTTCAAGCAGAGAGAACGGAGGGCCCGTATCGGGAGCTGGAGAAAATATCTTCCCCAGTTGCTAATGCAAGCCAGGCTATCCAGGAGCTGCGACGACACAATATGAACAGAAGCGCAACCATCTTCAAAATAACCGCCCAAAGAAGGAGGAATTCTCAGGACATTCGTTCGCCAAAGTTCATTAGCAATGGTCATGGCCAGCTTCTTGTGGATGACGACAAATATTCTGCAGAGGTGGCGGCAGTATTGTGAAGAACTTTTGAATGAACAGTTTCCCCGGCTACACTTTCCAAGAGCCACCCCTAACTGTGAAGAAATATCCGACATTACAGTCGAAGAAGTTAGTGAGGCGGTCAAATACTCAAAAAAGCAAAAAGCGTTTGGGTCAGACGAAATACCCTCTGAGTTCTGGAAAAAGATGGGAGACATCGGGTTCAGATGGCTCACAATTCTCATCTCCAAATTTATGAGAGATGATCCAATGACGAATCAATTGAGGGAAAGCTACCTTCTCGCTGTATACAAAGCAAAGGGCGATACGCGGTTCATACGCAAGTTCGAATCCCAGAAAACTCCCACCTCTCGCGAGCGTCTGACAAACATCCGAGAGTATTGTTGTCACAAAAAAGCTTCTCAAATCGCCGTTCGGATTCGGCATTAAACTGTAGGTCCCTTCCACTTGTGTGAAAAATATAACGCGCACAACATGACTGGTTGCGAGAAGCTAGGCCCTGGCACTTTAAAGAGCTGATGCGCCAAATATTTGTATTTTTTTTTTTTGATACGCGGAACTGTGATAACTACCGTCACACAACCACGAGATCTGATATGGGTGGTGCTAAGACATCGAGGGGTACCAGAAACCTATGTACAGATGATCATGGACATGTACGAAGGAGCAAAGACAAAATAAAGATGTCCCGCTGGAGTAACCGAAGAGTTCCCAATCAAAGTTGGGGTGCACCAGGGAAACGTCTTAAGTTCTTTGCTCTTTATTACAGTCCTTGACAGATAGTTAGATACAGTCCTTGACAGATTGAAGGTAAAGTAACTGACCCCAAGGTACATCAGTTATTCTTTGCTGACGATGGAGCCATCATAAGTGAGGATCCTATATCCCTGCAACGAGCGATTGATATGTAGGTGGACGTTTAAGGGGGAAATGGGTATCGCATTAGTGAAAAAAAACACATAGTACTTTTGTTACCCGTTCTCTGGTCCACTCAGGCCTATTCCAGACGTTTATTTGAATAGAAGAGTGCTTCCCAAGTGCGAAAAGTTCAAATATCTGGGATCTATGATCAATAGTAAAGCAACCTGTGATGACGATGTGATCAATCATCGCGTAAGCGTAGGGTGGATAAAGTGGCGAGAAAACTCCGCTATCTTTTGTAACCGAAAAATGCCAACTAAATTGAAAGAAAGGCTCTACCCCGCAGTTGTGCGTCCAGCGCTCACATGCTCACATACGGTTCACAATGTTGGACGATGTACAAAAAGTATGAGAGTGAATTAACGGCAGCTGAGGTGAAGATGCTTTGCATGACAGCAGGTGTGATAAAGCTTGATCGAATAAGAAGTTCGAAGATCCGTGGAAGCCTTCACGTCAAGGAAACCATCTTACGAAAGATAGAGCGCGGCCGGCTTAGCTGGTATTGCCACGTTCAAAGAAGAGATCATTTGATCCCTCTTAAAAAGCAATATCAATGAACGTTCCAAAGATATCGCGAGACAGGAGGGGCAGGCTTATAAACGCCTGGGTCACACAAATGCGACAATATCGGCATATCATTGGCCTCAGTAACCGTGTGGTCCAATATCGGGAGGCCTGCCGATATTTTCCGAGGTCAAATAGGCGAACCCCACAGGCGGATCAGTAGAAATGCGGTGAAGTGGGAGGTTTATGATCCCTTGTTTTCCCTGGAATAGGAAGAAGAAGACTTTAAGTAAAGCAAACGTACAGCTATAATACGGCCTGAAGCAAGATTGATTTGTGTAAAGTAGTTAATTACTTTGGATAAAGACAGACAGTTATTGGTGCAATAATTTTTTTCCATGACATTTGACAAGAATGGAAGGATGGCAAGTTGGATGACGCTTTCTTTTTCAGAACCGAACGAATTTTTGCAGCTGGACGGCTGGAGAAGTAGATGTAGTTATTATATTATTAAAAACTTAATGTTTCTTACAAACGACTAAAAGGTTTTACTACCCTTGGGGCAATGTAGTATTCTTTGCCTCAACTTTTGGTCGTGGGAGAATTTAACACGGCTAATGTGGACATTGCAGTCATTTCTGACATTAGTGATCATATTAGCCGCGGCTTCCATTTCACTATCGAGGAAGTGTGGCGAGCAGTTTTAGTTTCCAAAGAACTTATCTAATTCTTTCCATTTCGCTTTCTTGTATAGCCAAACTGTTTTTCGGAGTTTGCTCTTCAACTTTGTGTTTAACAAAACAAATATTTGGCGCAACAGCTCTTTAAAGTGCCAGGGCCTAGCTTCTCGCAACCACTCATGTTGTGTGCGTTATGTTTTTCACACGAATGGAAGGGACCTACAGTTTAATGCCGAATCCGAACGGCGATTTGAGAAACTTTTTCGAGACAACAATACTCTCGGATGTTTGTCAGACGCTCGCGAGAGGTGGGACCGTGACAAAAACTTTTTGGTATTTTGTGGGATTCGAACTTGGAACCTCACGCGTAGTGATCCGACACACTAACCATTTACGCCACGGCGCCCACCAACTTTGTGTTTGGAGTACGAGAAATTGGCTGATATGACACAATGGTCTGACTAACCTAGAGGCGGTAATACATTTACCGTGTATTTATAAGGATGAGAACTAAGGATCAAGTCCAGAGTGTTGGCAGTATGTCCAGTAATATTTGGAACGCCTGTTGGCTCATGCACAATCTGGGTTAGAGCGCTAGCAAGCGTAAGCTTGCGCTTTAAAATTAAGTGCATTTGTCAGGACATTGTCCTCTCTCATTAGCTAATTTTCTGCAGTGAGTTGAATTGCAATGCTTTAGGTGCTTACAAGAGGCTCAAGTATCATAGACAGTTTGATGTCTGAGTGCTTGAGACTTCCCTTTATCCCCCCCTCTCTAGCGGTAACGAAATGTATGCTTCTGAAGTTTCAGTCATGCAAGATATTTTTTTACCACAATGGGTCAACGCTGAAATGAGTGTGGCAGAGAGCGTCGCTCCCTGCCAGCCCACAAACTTAAGATATGAAAATATTTTAGTAACTTTGAAAGTAGGTAAGCAAAATTGAAAATAAATAATTATCCTTCAAGGAATTGCTATACAGGTACATTGAATGAACGTTTTTACTTCACTTTTTCTAAGAAGGGCCACAAAACAAATTTCACTTAAGCTCTTAACATCTGTCGTTCTACTTTTTGGCACCAGAATGGTGCATTTTGCGACAAAAAACCTTTCCATTAAATAATTGTTTACAATTGGCATTCATCCAAAGCATAATATTATTCTATTATGGATGCCATCCTTTCAATTTTTTTCTTTTTGTGTATTGAAATTATGCTTATTTCAATTTCACTAAAAAGAAAGTGATTGTAGAGCTAGGTTCAGTTTTAATAAACGAAAAGCTTTTGCTGGGATTTTCAAGATGTAATAATACACGAAGCATACATACCAAATGAAGAAAACGTCCATTGGTTGATAGAAAGGCGATCAACGCGACGACAATGCTGCTCGTGTGCTTTACGAGCAAAAAAGATGGAAAGAACAACGGCTTCTTCAAAAGAAGAAGAAAGAACACTCTAGGAACAATGTACGGAAGTTTTACCAGAAGGTAAAAAGAACGTGTCAAAAGAGTAGAGCCCGCACGAAACCTGTCGAGATAAAAAGGAAACCTCGTAGTGGAATCACAGTCGGTGCTGAGAATATGGAAAAACGACTTCTGCAGATTTTATAATGGCGACGAAGACCAATATCCCGCTGTCAGGCAGAATGAACCATTCAACATAGACTATGATAGTCAAAATTTCTGTCCGCCTCACCAGAGCGAAGGGAGGATAACAATATTCAAGCTGAAATTCAACAATGATCTGACGGCTTACCGGCCGAACTATTCAAAGCAGCTGGTGATGAATTCGTAGAGAGCATATGCCAACTCATCTCTAAGATTTGATCAGGCGAGTGTATACCTGATGAATGGAATTTCAGCATCGATTGCCCGATCCGCAAGAAAGGAGACCCAACAGCGTCAATTATAGGGGCATCAGTCTCCTCAACATTGTATACAAGATCTTTTCTGCGATATTATGTGAACGCCTGAAACCTTTCACTAACAGACTGATTGGCTCCTATCAGTACGGTTTCAGGCCAGGAAAGTCCACTATTGATCCAATCTTCACACTTCGGCAAATCCTGGAGAAAGCCCAAGAAGTCCAAATCGATACTAATCATCTCTTTATCAATTTCAAGGCCGCCTATAACAGCATCTATAGAAAAGAGCTACTCGTATATAGGGCAACGTCTGTCTCGAGATTGAGACCCCAAAACCATATAGAAACCCAAAACGCATAAACTGGACAAAGTTTAATCGTATAGTTAAGTCAAAACTGGGTAGCACATCAATGTATAAAATCGACTCGACCACGGAACTGGATTCAAAGGTTGAAATCTTTGAGAAAGCAATTAACGTTGCCTTTAAAGTCTCGTGTCCAATCAGTTATTGTAAAAAGAAAGTCCCAACTTGGTGGAATGAAGATCTATCAAAGCTTAGGAAGATGACCAGAGCGATCTTCAATATCTGCTACATTCACAACTTCTGGCAGCCCTACAAGGACTGCCTAAAAATATATAAGGAGTCCATCAGAATGGCCAAAAAACAGGGCTGGAGAGATTACTGCCAGTCTATCGAGTCCCTTAAAGAATCCGCAAGGCTCAGCAAAATTTTGTCCAAAGGGCATAGCAACCCGTCCTTTCTTAAAAAGACGGATGGAAGCTGGACAGATTCTTCTGCGGCATCTCTGGAACTCCTGATGAGTACTCACTTCCCTGGAGTAGTGAGATAAGAGTAGAACAAGCTAGTTCCACCTGTACGCCACTGGCAGCTTGGGATAACATCACAAAAATTATTACGGAGGATAAAGTTTCCTGGGCTATAAATAGCTTCTCTCCCTATAAGTCACCTGGCCCTGACTGCATCATGCCTATTATGATGCAGAAATTGCAAGACATAGCAATTCCCTGGCTATTACCGATTTATAGGAGTTGCTTAAACCTAAGCCATGTTCCCCAAACCTGGAGACGTGTCAAAGTGGTTTTCATCCCCAAGGCGGGCCGGCGAGGACATGAAACCGCGAAGGATTTTAGACCCATAAGCCTGTCCTCCTTTGTTTTGAAAACTTTAGAACGTATCCTAGACTTCCATATCCGCGATAACCTGAGTTCTCCACTGTCGAAATCCCAGCATGCGTATCTCAAAGGGCGGTCCACAGAAACTGCTCTTCATGAGGTCGTGCGTACAGTGGAAAAAACTCTTCACTACAAAGAATATACTCTCGCCACATTTCTTGATATAGAAGGAGTCTTCAACAACATTTTCACTGAATCTATTCAGGAATCTCTCACCGAGTTAGGTGTAGAAGGCTTTATTAGCCAATGGATAGTTTCTATGCTCAGTACTCGTATAATCCAAGCAACACTAGGCAACAGTAGTACAACTAAGACGGTAAACAGAGGAACTCCACAAGGCGGAGTCATCTCTCCCCTGCTCTGGTTAATGGGGATTAATAAAATCTTGGTGCGACTTGATAGGAAGGGTTTTAAGGCGGTTGCGTACGCGGATGATATGGTTACACTAGTATCAGGAAAGTTTCTCTCCACGATAAGTCAACTCATGGAGAGGGCTCTGGATAAGGTACACTCATGGGCTACGAGCTGTGGCCTCGAAGTAAATCCGGAGAAGACTGAAATGATGCTGTTTACCCTCAAAACCAAGGTACCGGCATTCACCCCCCCAAACTAGATGGTCAGCCTCTCTCGCTTTGCTCCAGTGCAAAATACCTAGGCACGGTTCTAGACCCGAAACTTAGTTGGAAACTCAATATAGAACAGCGAATTAAGAATGCAAGCGTAGCCTTCTATGCCTGTAATAAAACATTCGGTAAGAAATGGGGACTCCAGCCAAAGATGACCCTTTGGATGTACACAGCCGTTGTGCGTCCAATTCTTACTTACGGCGCCATCGTTTGGTGGCCAGCTTTGAGCAAAAAGTACAATATCGACAGAATAAAAAAAGTACAGAGATCGGCGTGCGTGGGTATCACAGGAGCAATGAGGTCTTGTCCAACAGATGCTCTCAGTGTGATCTTGCATTTGATCCCTCTCGAACTACACATCATAGACACAGCTATATGCAGCGCAGTCCGGCTCAGGGAATATGGATGCTGGACCACAAGGCCATATGGTCACGGCAAGGTCCTGGAAACGATTCCAAGTGAACTGGTTGCGCCCTCTACCGACTACACGATACCCAAGCTCAACTTCAGAAAATCGTTCTTAGCAAAATTCCCTTCCAGAGAAGAATGGAAGAACGGAAGCGTTACCTGCAACTATGATATAGGGATATACACGGACGGTTCGAAGATGGACTGCGGAGTCGGCGCATGCATCTTCTCTGACCAGCTGAATATATCAAGCTCCTTCCGTCTCCCAGACTCTGCTAGCGTTTTCCAAGCGGAGCTTCTTGCGATTCGAGAAGCCTGCCGCCTGCTAAACAATCTTCCAACATCTAACCACAATATCGCTATTTTTTCGGTTAGCTAGGCTGCCATCAAGGCCATTGATGCGGTTTGCATCTCTTCAAAACTGGTAGAGCAATGCCGGTTTGAATTGAATCAACAAAGCACTCACTCGAGAATCACTCTCATCTGGGTCCCAGGGTACAGCAACCATGAGGGAAATGAGCGTGCTGATGAGCTGGCCAGGCGAGGGTCGGCCCTTAACGGCTCTCTAACAGAAAGAGTCGACATTCCGCTTGGTGCCGTTAAGGGCTATATTCACCTTCACTTCCTCCAGCTAGCCAATCGCGGGTGGAACAACCTCACATGCTGTGTCATATCTAGGAAGACGTGGCCCAGTTTCAACAAACCCAGGTCAAAAGAGTTACCAGGCAAACCAAGACCAGTTATTGCCAAAATCGTAGCTATTATCACAGGCCACTGGCCAGTTGGAGACCATGCGGCCAAGCTTGGTATCCCCCACAACACCTTTTGTAGGAGCTACAAGGATATTAATGAGAAAGAATCTCTATGTCATTTCCTTTGCAGATGTCCGGCCCTGGCGAGGATCAGACAACAAACTCTTGGCAAACCCTTCTTCGAGGATCTGAGAGAGATAGTGGACAAGAGGATTGGAGAACTAATCCTCTTTCTGAACTCCACGGGCTGGGTTTAAACTTAACATCATCTTTAACTAGCCACTACAACAGGTAGACACGAGTCCGTGGTAACAAAACGGCGCACTTTAAGCGCTAATTGGGTTCTTTTTGGACCGCCACATTACCTACCTACCTATATAGGGCTACATCTTATTTTCACATTCTTGCCAAACGTGTGTATCTGTGCAGGATAACAATGGGGAACGGTCGCTGCTCCATCAAGATCGGTAATATTGTACTTGAACGGATTTTGTGGAACTCACGAGCCAACACCAGAGGCACAATCTATCAAAAGTCTGTACAACTGCTTGCATACACCGACGGTATTGATATTATTTGGAGAACTTAGCGGCTGTCAAGTGAAAGCTTCTCCACAAAATGATCCCCAGTCAATCTGGTTTAAAACTTTTTTTATTGTTTGAAGATTGTTGATTGAATTGAAATTGAATTGAAAAGTGTGAAAAAGTTGTGCTTACATTTGTGAAATACTACTGAATCATTCACCTTCAATCAAATTTAATGAAAAAGCTCTTTTCAGCGCGCTCTGAAATTTAGTAGCGCAAACTAATCATCGCAACTCAGTTTTGACTGGGGAAAAAAGCTAAAGTGGTTCCCAGTCACTTTTTGTTGTTGTACTCAGTGCTAAATGTTACTTCACTGAGAAGCCACGTCTCACCAAAGCGCACTTAAGGCAATTCAACAATAAAGCCCTATCTCGAATAACTAAAGAGATATAAGACCCTGATCATCCCAGTCCTACTTTACGGTTCGGAAATATGGATTCTATTGAAGGCGGACGAAGATATCGTTGGTAGCTTGGAGAGAAAAATTCTTCCAAAGATTTTCTGTCACATTTGCGTTGACGGGTTTTGAAGGTACTACACGAGCCGTTTAGCGACATCGACCTACGTGTTTGATGTTTGAGATGGCTAGGACATGTAGAGCGAATGGAAGTCAATGCTTTGGCCCACGAACTTTTCGAATTTAATCCAGAAGGATGATGCTGTAGAGGGCTCTCTCGCCATCTGTGGCGCGTACAAGTTCAGGGCAAAAAACGAGGCCCGTTTTCATCCTGGTGGATTCATAAAGTAGCAAAATTGTTGGATCTGGAGGTTGGAGAAGTCTCGTGAGATTCATGAGAGACAGTGCTGTTTTTGGTTGGCGGGGTTATATGGCCATATTTCTTCGAAAATAAGTCAGACAATGCGAAATATTGAAACATACTGAAAGAGTTTGTTTTGCACCAATTGGAACGTATGGACTTGGAATACAGCCGCAGAAGTAATGACTTTATTTACTGGCAGAGAAGTTTAATCTCAAGGCGGTCGGAGGTCAGCTCTTGCGATATAACCTTAGGCGAGTTCTTATTGTGGAGACATCTTAAATCCAAGGTCAATGCCAACAAGTCGAACATAACTGCTAAAGTCAAAAATGAAATCCGGCATAGCATCGTCCAAATTGATCAGACTATCTGCAAACAATTCATTGAGGATTTTGTCAAAAAAACCAGATGCTGCAACAGTAGTATGGGTGGTCATTTGAATGATACAATTTTTTATATTTAACCGCCTATATATATGTAATATTTGTATACACATTTGGCGCAACAGGTCATTGACCGCCTGGGTCTAGCTTCTTGCAACCACTCGTGTAGTGTGCGTTATATTTTTCACGCGAATGAAAGAGATCTACTTGTGCCGTATCCAAAAAGGCAATTTCTGTTTTTGAGAAGTTTCTTCGTGAAAACAATACTCTCGTATATTTGCCAGACGTTCGCGGGATGTGAGACCATGAAAAACTTGTTGGTGTTTTCTGAGATTCGAACATGGAACCTCACGCGCAGTGGTCTGGCACACTAACCATTGCGCCCCGCCGCCCACATGTCTACTTTAACAATCAATAAATAAAATTCTTTGATTTAAATGAAAAATGTAATGTTTAATTTTAAATTAAATCTGGCGTACAATTTGGGATAACCTTTATTAGAAAATTCTATTGAACGCTGAACGATTTCTGCATCTTAGACACCCAAAGCATTTGATTTACCTGGGTGCAAAGCACATAGCTGGCGGCAATAAATGCCCTGTCCTCAAGAAAGCGATCTACAGCAAGAAACCATGAAGGTTATCCAAATTAACCTCAACCATTGTGAGACAGCTCAGGATATCCTGGCACAAACCATCAAGGACGAAAAAGCAGATGTAATCTTGATCAGCGAGCCATATAAAATTCCGGACAACAGCAGCATCTGGCTCAGTGATCGATCGAAGCGGGCCGCAATATGGTCATGTGGGAGACATGCGTTCCAGAATGCCAATGAAGAGTCAGAGGGCTTCGTTCGGGCCAAAATCAACGGTATACACTTCTATAGTTGCTATGCTCGGCCCAGCTGAACTATAATTGAATATCAGTAGATGCTAGATAACCGATGCTCGGGAAAGAACTCCAGTGCTTATTGGCGGAGATTTCAATGCATGGGCGACGGAATGGGGCAGTAGATTTACCAACGCAAGGGGTCATGCCCTCCTGGAAACATTTGCAGCTCTCAACGTAGGCATCGCAAACGTAGGTAGGGCTGACACCTTCCGCAGAGCAGGCATGGGCTCAATAATTGATATTACGTTAGCGAGTAGCTCCATCCTGTGGGGAATTAAATGGAGAGTCAGTGAAGATTATACCCACAGTGACCACCAAGCTGTTATAATTGACATCGGTAACGCCAGAAGCACTCACGGCCCGCGATCGACTGGTCCGAAATGGCAGGATAAGCTCTTCGACAAAGATACATTCGCGGAAGTGGTTGACACCTTCATGCTAGTACAAGGATCGGCAGAAAGTTCAGCTCGCCACATCACCCAGTCCATCAACATGGCGTGCGATGCATCAATGCCCAGGAGGGCCCCAAGTAGAAGACGCCTGCCTTGCTATTGGTGGAACGACGAGATCAGGGTACTTAGAGCAGAGTGTCTACGGGCAAGACGCAAAGTACAAAGATCGCGAAACACACCCAACTTTCAGGAGTACCTATCGTCCTTTAAGCTGGCGCGAAAACAGATAAGCAGAGTTATCAAGGAGAGCAAAGCAAGATGTTTCAGACAGCTCTGCTATGAAGCTAACGTAGACCCTTGGGGCACGGCGTATAGGATGGTGATGACAAAGCTTAAGGGCGGCAACTCCCCGCAGATAACATGCCCGATAATGCTGAAGTCAATAGTAGAACATCTTTTTCCAAGGAGAGCATCTACTATGTGCGCAATCACCAGAGAAAATTTTACGGAGGTAATTCCAGTGATTACAACAGAGGAATTGACAATCGCATCCAGAAAGACAGGTGACAACAAGACGCCCGGACCTGACGGCATCCCTAACAAAGCAGTGAAAGCCGCTGTTCAAAAAAGGCCAGACATCTTTATTGCAACAATGCAAAAGTGCCTAGAAGAAGGAATTTTCCCTAATCAATGGAAACTGCAACATCTCGTTTTATTGCCAAAAGGAAACAAACCCCCAGGAGACCCATCGTCGTATCGCCCGATATGCCTACTGGACACAATGGGAAAGATCCTGGAGCGAATGATTTACAACAGATTGCTCACAATAGCGGAGGAGAAAGGGGCTTTGTCCAACCACCAATTCGGATTCCGAAAGTCTCGCTCAACAATTGACGCCATTAAAGCTGTAGTTAATATAGCAGCGGAAGCAATTGAAGGTGAAAGATGGCGATACGGCACCAAGGAATACTGCGCAGTAGTGACGCTAGATGTCAAAAACGCGTTTAATTCGGCAGACTGGCCCACTATAAGAAGATCTCTTGCTAGGATGGATACACCATCTTACTTGATGCAGATAATGGCGAGCTACTTTACGAACAGGAAACTGAGGTATGATACCGACGAAGGAGTGAAGTACTACGATGTTACAGCTGGGGTCCCGCAAGGATCGGTGCTGGGCCCATTACTATGGAACATAATGTACGACGGAGTTTTACGACTACCACTGCCACCTAAAGTGAATATAATTGGATTTGCTGACGACATCGCTGTTGTTACAGTAGCAAAACAAATCAGTGAAGTAGAATCAGCTACAAATGTGGCAATCAGTCAAATCAAAAGCTGGCTAGGATCCGCCGGTTTAGAATTAGCTGACCACAAAACTGAAGCTGTTCTAATAACCAGTCGGAAATCTGTGGAATATATGAATGTACAGGTTGGAACCCAAATTATCAGATCCAAAGAAGCAATCAAATACCTAGGAGTAATCCTCGACAATAGACTGCGGTTTAAACAACATGTTGATTATTCGAGCAAAAAAGCGTCACTACTTCAGGCAGCACTCTCAAGGATAATGCCCAACATTGGAGGACCTGGATACGCTAGGAGGATCCTACTATCCAGAGTTGTCAGCTCAGTCCTTCTTTATGCGGCTCCGGTTTGGGCGGGGGCTCTCGCGACCAAAGAAACAAGGAGGAAACTTACATCAGCCTACAGACTCTGCGCTATAAGGACCATCAGTGGTTTTAGAACTATCTCTGACGAAGCAGACTTTGTCATAGCAGGAATGGTTCCAATCGACATCCTCGCGAACGAGATGCAGAGAATCTGCAATCGGAGAGGCTCGAACCATCAAGAGGCTAGCGAAAGAAGAAGAAAAAGCAGCTTCAAGAGCTGTGTGGCAAGATCGATGGGATAATGCGGTTAAAGGCAGATGGACCTATAAATTAATCCCCACCATCGACATTTGGATAAACCGAGCACATGGGAACTGCACTTACCAACTCAAATATCTTTACCGGTTTGGACACGATAGCTCTCCGTTGTGTCCAGAATGTCCAGACCAGGAGGAAGATACAGAGCATGCAGTCTTCTACTGTAGGCGAGTTGAAAACTGGAGAAATGAACTTCCCAGTCCCCCATTCCTCATAGATCATATGGTACAATCTGAGGAAAAATGGATGGAAATTTGCGCGCTTATTACGCACGTGCAAATGCAGCTTCGAATTCAAGAAAGAATACGTCGAGAAGCAGAAAGTACAGCATACATTGCTAACCAGCCCCGCGAAGTAATACCTAACGGCAGTCCCGCGGGGAGAGTGGTTGAAGTGTGTAGGGGGTGTGTTTAGTACGTAGGCGTATTCCGGAAATCGATTACTCAGGTTTGCGAATCGTGCATGCTAGTAGCATTCGGGCTATTAGTATCTATGAAGATTACACATCCCTGGCGCAACCTAAAAAAAAAAAAAAAAAACCTGCGCGGTTTTAGAAATGCGTAAACACTTGCTTGCTGCAAATAACGATTTCAAAATCATCTGCTAAAACATATTTTCTAACAAATTTCCTTTATTAACGGTGTTTTGTTTATAATTAAATTTAAACGCAATGTCTGGGTAAATATTCTAAATTAATTGTTAAAACAAATTTCGGGCGTGGGAGTTTCTGTTTATAGTACATTGGTCTCAAGGTGGCTTTTCGTACGTTAATTGTAAAAATGAGTTCTTATATTCTTGTTGATAGTTTATAGTTTACAGAATAAAGCTATAATAAATACACGCGCGAACCACAGGCTTGGTAACACATCCGACGAGTAAATTTAAGTAGGAGCACGACTGAAAAAAGAAATATACGAATACAATTGAAAAACACGAGAATACGAACGAATTTCGTACTTAAGCATTAACAGATAAGTTAAGGTACAAATTGTATAAGACATGGAGGTAAATTTCAGTTCTCTTAGATACAAAAAAATATTTCTGATCGTTTGTGTTTTTTGCCGGCAATTTAAATTAAAAGTGTCAGCGAGTATTTTAGATGAATCCTTGCTAATCCTGAGTGATAAGAGGCCAGGTGAATGGAAGAAGTACTGCGGCGCTGTAGTCGACGGTTACAGTGACAGCATCATAGCCCTACTTTAAACAATATATTCCTTGTCACAAACAGACTAATATGTACGTATGTGCATAACATCTTCTTAATAAAAAGTTTACACTGTGATCAGAGCTCTAAAGAATGCAGAGCGATTTACGAAACGATCTCAATTTTAATTATTCCACAGGATGTGTTTTAGGTATACTCATATTAACCATGACGCACAATTTATAACTTAAAGTATCAATGCCAGCAATCAAGTCGATTGAGCTCTGTCCTGTTTCTGGGCCTTAAATTTTGAGCAAGAGAGTCAATTTGGTATATATACCTTTTGAGAGTCCGAACTAGTACATATATACCCCCTTCGGGTAGGGGTTAGAATATACCCGAGGTAGGCATGCCTGTCGTAAGAGGCGACTAAAATCCACCCTCCGTATACCGAGTATGGCGTATACAAAAAACATGCAATGAACAAAACAAAAGATTTAAATACCCCAGGTGGCAGTCCAGGTAAACTGGAAAATCCACCCTCTTCGGAGGTCGGCTCTACGGATTCTGGGGAGAGCCATTTATTGCACCTTATAAATCCCTTCTCAAAAAGTACAAGGGTATCTCGATCTCCACCAACAAGATCGAACGTCTCCGGAAAAAGAAGTCCACCGGAAGCGCAAACGCGTGAAAAACGGGACTCAGCGAAATCTAAAAGCATTGAGGAGGAAAACGACGTACTCCGTACCAAGCTTAGCGAAATGGAGCTACTCTATCGTGACCTCAAGAAAGAGGTAGATTTACTCAGGCAAGAAAATAATGCCCTAAAAAACACGTACCTACAAAAAGAAAATACAGTTAGCTCACATCGCTCACCTAGTCGCGAATACCAGACGGATGAAGAAGAGCTAACACGCGAAACGAATTGGGTCGAAAAGAAACGACCAAGCAAAAAACGAAAAGCTGGTTCCTCACCGGAAGTCGAGCCACAAAAAGATGAAAAGCGCAAGGAGATGCAAGAAAAGCAACAACAACCAAAATTACGTCCTCCGCCACCGATAAACGTTGCATTGCCTCCTTAAAGGAACTCTGGCTTCGAAGTTTAAGGTGACATCTCTGCGAAACAATACGTGGAAAATCAATGTCGATGATGCCGACGGTTACCGATCAGTATCTAAAAAATTGAATGCCGAAAAGATTCAGTGGTATACTTATGAAAATAAGTTAGAAAGACCACTGCGTGTTGTAGCAAGGGGACTCCACCCCTCGTGCACTAAAGAAGATGTAATGCACGACCTTCAAGACAAAGGCTTTAAAATTCTTGATGCCGTCAATATTATCAAGAAGGAGAAGCAACAGTCGGAGGGAGATCATGAAAAATTGGTAAAGCGCGGTCTTCCACTATTCATGCTTAGTTTTGATAAAGACGAAAATAAAGACATTATATATGGTATCAAGACTATTCTAAACATCGTGGTCAAAATCGAACCCATGCGTAAGACCTCCAGATCGATCCCGCAGTGTAAGCGCTGTCAAGGCTTCAATCACACGCAGACTTACTGCCAGAAAGAGCCGCGATGCGTCAAATGCGCAGGTAAACATCTCTCGGAAGAGTGTCACCTAAACAAGCAAACCCCAGCCACTTGTAAAAATTGCAAAGGAAAACATCCTGCGAACTATCGAGGTTGCGAAGTGGCGAAAGAGCTTCAAAAACGCCACGATACGCTAAAAAATTCGATGCGCCCGAATATGAAACCAATCAAGAACAGACCCAAAATAGCTACGAAAAAAGCAGCGAAAGATAGAAAGTCCGTCAATATTAACTTAAGATCGGTTAATGATAAAAAATCCGAAAGTAATAGAGATAAGGTAACAGAAGCAAAATCTCCGAATATTGGCGTGCAGTCTTATGCTCAAGCGGCGAAGACAGTTAAGGGTACGTACACGACCGACAACTCACGGGAGATCAAAGCAAGAAACCGTCCAAACTTTAATGTAAAAACTCCTTCTCAAGTTGCGACATTGAAAAATAGTGATAGAGGTAGTTCAGAAGATCATGTATCCAATGTTTTTTCCCTAATTCTTGCGAAACTTGAAGAGCAATGCAAAACAAATAAACTAATTTTCGAGAGACTAGTTGCACTAGAAAACAACATTGATAACACGCGCACTTCAACCAGAATATGAAAGAAACGCTTAAAATTCTTACTTGGAACGCTAACGGGCTCATACAAAGACTCGACGAGTTAGAAATATTTATGCGAGAGAAAGATATTGATATATGCTTGGTCTGTGAAACTCATCTGAAAAAGCAATCGAATATTAAGATAAGGGGATATAGCGGATAACACGCCTTTCACCCATCGGAAAGAGCCAGAGGCGGATCATCTTTGTTTATAAAAGAAAATATCGAACACTCAGCGGAAATAAAAATTGAATTAGAAGCAATGCAAGTAAGCACGGTACGCGTTAGAAATAGACATTTTGCTTTCAACATTTCGTCTATATATTGTCCACTGCGATGTAAACTTGAAGAAAGTGATTTCACAAACATCTTCAACTTCCTTAAACCAAATTTTATTATTGGTGGTGACTTCAACGCGAAACACCCCTTCTGGGGCTCAAGATACGCCTCTCAGAAAGGTAGAAAGCTTTATAATGCGGGTATGCAATTCATTTGTGATTTTTACTCGACGGGTAAACCAACATATTGGCCAACTGATAGAAATAAGATACCAGATCTGATTGATTTCTTTGTTGTTAAAGGAATATCTAGCAACTGTATAAAAGTTGAAGAAAGCTTTGATCTCTCCTCTGATCATTCTCCAATCATTATGACGATAAGCGAAGCTTTGATTAAAAAAGTAGGACCGGCCAGATTAACTGGCGCAAAAACTAATTGGGACGGCTTTAAAAAAGATTTTGAAGCAAATATTGAGCTGAGCGTATCACTTAAAACGCCCTATGAACTTGAAGTTGAAGTAGATCGCTTCGTCGAAATCTTACAGGATGCCGCGTGGAAGAATACTCCCAAACTAAAGAGAACCCCGGCCAGTTACATTAAAATTTATCCGCAGGAAATAAAAGAGATGATTAAGGAGAAGAGAAAAGCGCGTAAAAGATGGCAACAAACTCAGGCTCCGCAACATAAAGCACATCTTAACCGTTTGTGCAACTCACTAAAACGATCTATTAAAGACCTTAAAAATAATGAAATACAAACTTACCTAGAAAGCTTAACGGCAGAAAAAGATTCTAACTATTCGCTTTGGAAGGCTATAAACGGTATTAAAAAACCTCAAATTCAAGCCGCGCCAATTAGGAAAAATCAAGACGAATGGGCCAGGCATGATAAAGAGAAAGCGTAAGTTTTCGCCGCCCACCTGGAAGAAACTTTCAAACCGTTTGATGGACAAGCACTTATTGAAAATATAAAAATAAAGAAACTTAAACCTAAGAAAGCTCCTGGATACGACCTAATTACGGGAGAGGTTCTTAAAGCACTACCAAGAAAAGCTCTAATTAAGCTTCTGTTCATTATAAACGCCGCGATTAGACTAGAATATGTTCCCAGTCAATGGAAAGTCGCCGAAGTTATAATGGTCCTTAAGCCTGGAAAACCGCCGAATGAAAAAACCTCTTATAGACCGATTTCGCTTCTTCCAATTATATCCAAAGTGTTTCGAGAGAATATTGGCTAGGCGAATACAGCCGGTTATAGAAGAAGGGCATCTCATCCCTGATCATCAATTCGGATTTAGAAGTAAGCATTCTACAGTTGAACAAGTACATCGAATAACACATGTAATCGAAAAATCACTTGAAGAAAAAAAGATTTGTTCAAGCGTATTCCTTGACGTTTCTCAAGCCTTTGACAAGGTCTGGCTTAAAGTTTAAATTACGACAAGTTCTGCCAGAGCACCTATATAATATTTTGAAGAACTACCTTACGAATAGGCTATTCCGCGTCAAATGTGGAAATGAATATTCAGATTTTAAGGAAATAATGGCTGGGGTGCCGCAAGGAAGCGTTCTTGGTCCAGTCTTATATCTATTATACACTCGTGATATACCGCAAGTAGAAGGCACTGAGCTAGCTACATTTGCCGACGACACTGCTATCTTGACAGTAGGTAAAACGGTCGAAGATACTACAGAAAAACTGCAAGAAGCTTTGAATAGAGTAAATGAATGGACAAAGATTTGGCGAATCGCACTCAACGAGACCAAATCTGTTCATGTAAATTTTACTTATAAAAAAATAAATAATTTGCCGATCTTTTCAAACTCGGTTCAAATCCCGTTTGCAAACGAGGCTAAGTATCTTGGAATGACACTTGATACAAAGCTGAAATGGAAAACGCACGTTAAGAAAAAACGCAAAGAACTAGATAACAAATATCGAGAAATGTATTGGTTACTTGGAAAATATTCCAAGCTTAATATATATAACAAACTGCTTTTATATAAGCAAGTGCTAAAGTCTGTATGGACATATGGTATACAACTCTGAGGTTGTACCAAAATAAGTAATATTAAAATTTTACAAACTTTTGAAAACAAAGTGCTAAGAGGTATTGTAAATGCGCCATGGTATATCAGAAATAGCGATATCCACAGAGACCTTGGCATTAAAACAATCGAAGACGAAATTTAAACCTACGCGAGAAAGCATAGAAGTCGACTAGAAAGTCACGTAAATATTACAGTCCTCCAACTTTTGGAAGAAAGAAATTTACTGCGCCGTCTACAAAGAACCAAACCTTTAGACCTAGCGCGATAAGTAACCGCGTCTAAACTGCGGAGCTGGCAGGAACTTCTAATGGGAAGGTACCTGCAAAACGTCATTATTTCGCGAAACGAAAACTACTTGATAAGTCGAATACTTAGTTGTAGTAAAAATAAAAACAAGTCTGTTTTGAAGGGAGGTTTTTTAGTGGGTAAGAATCCCACACTACTATGAGCACGCGCTGTCGATCCTCATAGTGTCTTGTTGAAGATTTTCACCTACCCTCGGAAAAAAAAAAAAAAAAAAATATATATACATTTTTTTTGAAATCTGTCTTCTTATCACTAGTTTTATGAAAGAACAATTTTTTAGTGTTCGTAAGAAATACGATAAATATATCTGTACTGGATAATCTCCTAAAATAAAATATCTACTCGTATATCCGTATTTTTCGTTACGCGTGTACGGTACAATTCGTCGAAATATTGAGATCATACATCTCTGAAAGACACTGCTATGTCAATTATGGAAGAAAGGAGAATAAATGCTGGAGTACCCCACTGCAGTGTGCTGCGACCCATTTTGCATTTTTTTTATACTAGCGACTAATCAACACCGCCACCTGAATCCGAAATTGCTACGTTTGCTGATGACACCGCACTACTAACGATAGGAAATACCATAGCAAAATCAATTGTTGAACTGCAAGGGACCTCTAACATTATAATCTTCTTATTCCTATTTCGACGAGGTTATGATCTAAAACCAAGGGGTTATAACCCTCCCAATGCACTGCATTTCTACTGATCCGCCTGTGGGGTTCATCTATTTGACCTCAGAAAATATCGGCAGGCCTCCCAATTTTCGATCACTTGGTTACTGAGGCCAATCAAATGCTGGTGTCGTTGTATTTGTGTAATCCAGGCGTTTATAGACCTGCCTTTCCTGCCTCGCGATGTCTTTTGAACGTTCATTGATATTGTCTTTTTAACAGGGTTCAAATGATCTCTTCTTTGGACGTGGCAATACCAGCTGAGCCGGTCGCGCTCTACTTTTTGTACGATGGTTTCCTTGATGTGAAAGCTTCCACGGATCTTCGAACTTCTTATTCGATCAAGCTTTGTCACTCCTGCTGTCATGCGAAGCATCTTCATCTCAGCTGCCGTTAATTTACTCTCATGCGTTTTGTACATCGTCCAACATTGTGAACCGTATGTGAGCATGTGAGCGCTGGACGCACAACTGCTGTGTAGAGCCTTCCTTTCAACTTAGGTGGCATTTTTCTGTCACTGAAGATAGTGGATTTTCTCGCCACTTCGTCCACCCTACGCTTACGCGATGATTGATGTCGTCATCGCAAGTTGCTTTACTATTGATCATAGATCCCAGATATTTGAACTTTTCGCACTTGGGAAGCACTGTTCCATTCAAATAAATGTCTGGAATAGGCCTGAGTGGATCAGAGAACGGGCAGCACAAGTACTCTGTCTTTTCTGAACTTATGCGATACCCATTTCCCTCCAGAGCGTCCACCCACACATCAAGTGCTCGTTGCAGGGATGTAGCATCCTCACTTATGATGGCTCCATCGTCAGCAAAGAATAACTGATGTACCTTGGGGTCCATCACTTTACCTTCAAGCAGATAATCAAGGACTGTAATAAAGAGCAAAGGACTTAAAACACTTCCCTGGTGCACCCCGACTTTGATTGGGAACTCTTCGGTTACTCCAGCGGGGCATCTTACTCTTATCTTTGCTCCTTCGTACAAGTCCATGATCATCTGTACATAGGTTTTTGGAACCCCTCGATGTCTTAGCGCCACCCATATCAAATCTCGTGGTTGTCTGTCGAATGCCTTTTCAAAGTCAACCAATACCACATGCAAATCCCTTAAGGAATCACGATGTTTTTCCATTATGATCCTTATACTTTGGATTGCATCTGTGGTTGATTTACCAGAGACAAACCCGCACTGATCATCAGATAGCCGTATTATTTTTCGCAGTCGGCCACCTAATACCCGCTCAACGATTTTTCTTGCAACATCTGTATTCCATTTCGAGCGAGCTTTTTCGTCACTATTATTAGAGGGGCACTTTGACAAAGCTTTGAAAGCCGCTTTCTTCTCATTTCTAACTTTCTTAGCTTCATCACTCCACCACCATGTTTCTTTGGCGTGTTGATGGTGACCTTTTGAAGCGCCTAGCAGTGATTTGGCCTTCTTTAAGCAAGTTCGCTGTAGGGAATCCCACATATTTTGTGCTCTGCACTCTTCATCCTCATCTCCGTTGATGGTGTGAGAGAGGTAATTTTTCATTATGAAAACAAAAGCCTCGCCTTTTTCTTTGTGCAGATTGTACCACTTGATTTTCTCAGAGACCCTTGTTTGTTTGCTTTTCTTCGGTGTTTTCATAAAAATTGCTGTTAGCAGCAGACGGTGTTGCCGAGCGATTGCCTCTCCCAGGATCACTTTGCAATCTTTTACCCGAGGCTTAATGAAACTGGCTACCAAATGGTAGTCAATCTGAGTTTCATCTCCACCACTGCTGTAAGTGATCAGGTGTCGGCTTTGTTTGATGAACATGGTATTTAACACGATAAGACCGTGTGATTTGCACATGCTTAGGATGTCTTCACCAGGAAGGTTCCTGGTGCCATATCCCAGTCCTCCATGGCAGTCTTCATAGTCTTCGTTTGATTTCCCGACATGTCCATTCAAATCTCCTCCAACAAATAGAAATTCTTCCTTTGGGATGTTCTTAAGGAGATTGTGGAAATCTAGCCAAAATGCATCTTTATTTCTCTGATTGCACCCATTGTGGGGAGCATATGCACTGACAATATTCCACAACTCTCCTTGTATTACTAGTTTGAGAGACATCAAACGGTCGCTGGACTTCGAAATGCTCAAGACCTTACCAAGTAGCTCTGCCGCAAGGATGATACCGATTCCGTTCTTAGCCCTTTCCGTTCCGTAGTAGAACATCTTGTAATCTTTTGTCCTAACGTCCAAGAAACGCGCCCGATTCCCGGTGTTTTTCCATTTCGTCTATTGGACACACAAGATGTCCACCCGCCTTCTATTCATCATCTCTTGCAGCTCGTAACTTCGACCGGTCATGCTTCCAACGTTCCAACTCGCGACCCTCAAATTTCTTCCAAATTGTTTCATTATTTTGCTAGCCCCCGGAATCCGTATAGCTCTGACCCGAACATTTCTGCTCGGTCCAGGATCAGTACCATGCACAGCAGTGGTAGTGCCTGGCGGGGTAGTGCCTTTCCTTGCAAGTAACATAATGATTCAGTTTTGCAATATTACCATATTGCGATGGTGTTTGTTGTTTGACATGTGCATGCTCCTGTTTTAGTATTGTTTGATCTTTCTTCTATGACACCGGTGATCTCCAGTCGTGTCAACCCACGGACTCGCATGCACACTTGTGGGAGGGTTTTTAAGGTAGTATATGTGTCGCTAGGCTCACTTGGGTGTTATATTGCCTAGATCTGATTTGTCCCCTTAGTCGCCAAGCGCTGGTTGTTGGGGGGCGCTGAAGTGATATTCTTAACCCGTTGTTGGACAGTTGTTGCTTAAATGCAACTTCCTGTAGGACCTCGTAGGAAGGACATGTGGTTCTTAAACTTTGTAAGCTGCTTATTTAAGAAGGACAAATTCCAAATTTAGCACCACCGGGCTAAGAGCTGTCCGGAAATGGTTAAAAAAGGCAATCCTTTGTCTAGTAAGAACTATCGAGGCATGTCCCTATTAAATGTCGCATATATGTATGTTAGATCCCATCCAATGTATTGTGTGAACGTCTAAAACCTTTCTGCAATACACTCATTGGCACGTACCAGTGTGGCTTCCGGTCCGGCAGATCGACAATAGACCAAATTTTCACACTAAAGCAAATTCTGGAAAAGACCAGCGAATATCAAGTCGAAACTCACCACCTTTTCATCGACTTTAAAGCCGCTTATGACAGCATTCATCGTCTTGAACTCTACCAAGCGATGGCCCAATTCGGAATGCCGTCAAAACTTATCCAGATGTGTCGCGTACCGTTGGAAGACACGAGTGGCTCTGTGCAATTTGGAAACATCTCTTCCGAACTCTTCCAAACATGCACCGGATTCCGACAAGGAGATGCGCTGTCATGTGACTTCTCCAATATCGTGCTGGAGCAGATAGTGCGTAGGGCAGGTGTAAACACGGAATGCACTATCTTTCGCAAACGAATCCAACTGCTGGGATACGCGGACGATATTGACATCATCGGAAGATTCCGGCAAGCCGTTGTAGGGAGAGACATTTACGGCAATTAAAGAGTAGGCGAAATGAGTAGATCTTGAAGTAAATGAGGGCAAGACTAAGTACATGTTGCTCCCTTCGGGTAGGGGCCAGAATATACCCGAGGTAGGCATGCCTGTCGTAAGAGGCGACTAAAATCCACCCTTCGTATACCGGGGATAAAATGTATACATAATATGCAATGAGTAAAACAAATAGATATAGTACCCCAGGTGGCAGTCCAGGTTCTCTGGAAAATCCACCCTCTTCGGAGGCAGGCTCTACGGATTCTGGGGAGAGCCAATTGTTGCATTTAATAAACCCCTTTTTGAGAAATTCAAGGTAACTCGGTCTCCACCATCAAGACCGAATGTCTCCGGAAAAATAAGTCCGCCGGAAGCGCAAGCGCAAGAGAAACGGGACTCAGTGAAATGTAATAGCTTTGAGGAAGAAAACAATGAACTCCGTATTAAGCTAAATAAAATGGATCTACTCTACCAAGAGCTTAAGAGAGAGGTAGAATCACTAAAAGATGAAAACAAGGCGTTAAAGAATTCACTTTTGCAAAGAGAACGGGAAATTACCCCACCCCGTGCAGCTAGTCCCAAATATCACACGGATGAAGAAGAGCTAGCACGCGAAACAAATGGGGTCTCAAAGAAAAGACCCAGGAAAAAACGAAGAGCCGGTTCTTCACCTGAAGTCGAGCCACGAAAACAAGACAAAGAAAAAGACTTGAAACAGAAACAAACTCACGACAAATTACGTCCCCCGCCTGCAATAAACGTCGTCGGCTTTACGGACTACAATAAATTGCATTGCCTTCTTAAGGGAACTGTGACATCGGAATTTAAAGTAACGTCATTCCGAAACAATGATTGGAAAATTAATGTAGTTGACTCTGACGGCTACCGAGCAATATCGAAAAAACTAAACGCGGAAAAGATCCAGTGGTTCACATACGAAAATAAATCAGAAAGACCACTCCGTGTTATAGCAAGGGGTCTCCACCCCTCGTGCACTAAAGATGACATTATAAATGACCTTAAAGGAAAAGGCTTGAAAATTATCGACGCAATTAATATCTTAAAGAAGATAAAGCAGAAAACGGAACAAGGCAATGAAATCTTGGTCAAACATGGACTTCCGCTCTTTATGCTAACCTTCAATAGAAGCGAAAATATAGACGATATTTATAACGTAAAAAGTATTTTGAATATCGTAGTTAAAGTCGAGCCTATGCGTACGAATACACGATCGATACCTCAGTGCAAACGCTGTCAAGGTTTCAATCACACCCAGTCGTATTGCCAAAAAGAACCGAAATGTGTAAAATGTGCCGGGAACCACTTATCAGAAAGGTGTGACTTAAATAAGCAGGCTCCGGCGACCTGCATAAACTGTAAAGGCAAGCACCCAGCAAACTATCGAGGTTGTGAAGTAGCAAAGGAGCTTCAAAAAAGGCGCGATACTCTCAAGAAACCGATACACCCGAACCCAAGCTTAAGAGATCGTAAAACCGATAAGCCCAAGACCGCTAAGCCAGTCAAAACGAAGCGACCTATAAAGGGAAATACAAAAATTGCGCAAGAGAACGTCGCTGGTCCAAGTGCAGCGGAAAAACCGCCACAGGTTGACGCGAGATCGTACGCGCAAGTCGCGTCAAACGAAAACAAATTAAGATCAGCTACAACAGATCCGGTTAGCCAAATATTTACCATTATATTGGAAAAATTTGAGGAGCAAACCAAAGTTAATAAAATTATACTTGACAAATTGAGCAAGCTCGAGTTCAAACCTCGCAAGACAATCAAAAAAACATGAATATGAAACAGCTACTTAAAATACTAACGTGGAACGCAAACGGCCTTCTGAAAAAAATCGACGAGTTAGAAGTGTTTCTACGGAAAAATAACATTGACATATGTTTGGTATCAGAAACGCACTTAAAAAAGGGACTTAGACCCAAAATAAAAGGCTACAGCGATTACCATGCGAATCATCCTTCGGAAAATGCGAGAGGCGGGTCCTCTCTCTACATCAAAGACTGTATTAAGCACTCCGAAAACATAGAAATAGAATTTGATTCTATGCAAATAAGCTCAGTCTCCGTAAAAATAAACCACTTAGACTACAACATCGGATCTAGTTACTTCCCTCCGGGATATAAGCTAGTAGAAGACGACCTCGTTCGTCTCTATGACTCACTCGGACCTAATTTTGTCTTAGGTGGTGACTTTAACGCGAAACATACTTTCTGGGGATCAAGATGCAATTCGACAAAATGCAGATTATTGTACAAAGCCAGCATGAAACGTGGGGTGAACTTTTTTTCGACAGGAAAGCCAACTTATTGGCCAACTGACAAAAATAAAATCCCTGACCTCGTCGACTTCTTTATCGCAAAAGGGTTAACTAAAAATTTGACGGAAATCGAAGAATGCTATGATCTATGCTCAGATCACTCGGCAGTCACTCTGAAAATAGGTGGAAGTCTAGTAAAAAAAGAAGGACCGCCTAGGTTAACTAGTAACAAAACTAACTGGGACGCTTTCAGAAGAGACTGCAAGGAAAATGTTGCTTTAAATGTACCGCTAAAGACACCGTTCGAAATAGAAGAAGAAATTGACAAACTCGTCGAAGCCATTCAGAGCTCAGCGTGGAAAAACACTCCTTTGCGAAAGACAGAAGCGCGGAACAATAAAGTCAAATACCAGCCTGAAATCGAAGACCTCATACGAGAAAAGAGGAGAGCGCGCAAGAGATGGCAACAATCCCGCGCGCCACCGGATAAAACTTATCTGAACCATCTTTGTAACAAGCTTAAAAACGTGCTGCAGGACCTAAAAAATCACGAGACTTCTACTTACCTCGAGAGTCTGACCGCTGATAAGTATTCAAACTACTCTCTATGGAAAGCCTTGAAGTCCATAAGGAAACCTGTAATGCACTCGCCGCCAATTAGGAAAGCTAACGGGGAATGGGCAAAAGAAGATAAAGAGAAAGCAGAATTATTTGCCGATCACTTAGAGGAAACGTTCAAGCCGTTCGATGGACAACCGTTGATCGAAGATCCGAATGTTAATATGGCACCCGACAACTTTAGAGTAAAAACCGTATCCCTGTCCGAACTTCGAATGACAATACAAAAATTGAAAAATAACAAGGCTCCGGGATATGATTTAATCACTGGCGAAATTTTGAAAGAGCTACCGAAAAAAGTGCTGGTTAAGTTGCTCTACATTATAAATGCTTCCTTAAGACTATTATATGTCCCAAGGCAATGGAAAGTCGCCGAAGTTATTATGGTTCCGAAACCGGGGAAATGTGCAAATGACAAGAAATCATATAGACCCATTTCACTTCTGCCAATAATATCTAAGGTCTTCGAGAAACTTCTGCTGAAACGATTGCAACCAGTAATTGAAGAAAGACACTTGATCCCGGATCATCAATTCGGGTTTCGGGTCAAACATTCCACAATCGATCAGGTGTATCGAATAACGAACGAAATAGAAAAAGCTCTAGAAGGGGAAAAAATATGCTCTAGCGCTTTTCTCGACGTATCGCAAGCCTTCGACAAGGTATGGCACGAAGGCCTAAGGTATAAGCTAAGGGAATCTATTGGAATCTTATCTTGAAAACAGACTTTTCCGTGTTAGACACGGGAGTGAATATTCGGATTTCAAAGATATCTACGCCGGTGTTCCACAAGGAAGTGTTCTCGGTCCAATCCTGTTCTTGCTCTACACAAGAGATATACCACAAGATGAAGGGACCGTTGTAGCAACGTTCGCAGACGACACGGCTATCCTCGTAACGGATGAGTCAGTCGAATCATCAACGGGAAAACTCCAACGAGCTTTGAACAAAGTATGCGAATGGACAAAAACCTGGCGAATAGTCCTCAATGAGACAAAATCGACGCATGTCATTTTTACGTTCAGAAAGATAAACAACTTACCTATATCCATTAACTCGGTGCAAATACCATACGCAAACGAGTCAAAATATCTAGGAATGACCCTAGACGCAAAACTTAAGTGGAAACCACACGTTAAAAAGAAGCGCGAAGAGCTCGAAATCAGATTTCGAGAAATGTATTGGCTACTCGGAAGATACTCGAAGTTAAGCGTATACAACAAACTGCTTCTGTATAAGCAAGTGCTAAAACCGTCTTGGACATATGGCATACAACTTTGGGGCTGTACCAAACCAAGCAATATGGCTCTACTGGAAGCATTTCAAAACAAAATACTAAGAGCAATCGTGAATGCTAATTGGTATATAAGAAATAGTGATATTTACAGAGATCTAGGAATTGCTACCATGAGGGACGAAGTAACAAACTTTGCTCGCAAACTTCGTACCCGTCTTCATGTTGATTGCAATAATGAAATAATCCGTACTATGGACGTGACAAACCTTGAGCGCCGACTACAAAGAACAAGACCTTTCGACCTAGCGCCGTAAGGAAAAACCGCATGTAATGACGGTATTAGTAGGTGCCTTCACTGGAAAGCTACCTACCTAACGCGATTAACACTACAGAAGCGTAAACTACTCGTTAAGGCAACTTAGTCGTAGTCATCACAAAAAATGAAAAAAATGAGAGGAACGAATTTCCTACTACAATGAGTACGCGCAGCCGGTTCTCATAGTGCCTCTCTGAGGGGGTGAGGTTTAGCCCGTAGGCATATACTGACTAGCACTGATGGCATTGTCAGATATATGAATCGGGCATAACCAATGGTACGAACCATTGGTATCTTTTGAAGATTCCTGCACCTCCAGGCGCAACAAAAAAAAAAAAAAAAAAATGTTGTCAACAAACAAAAAAATTATCTGCTCAAAACCTTGGACAGAACGTCACTATTGATGACTACAACTTCGAGGTAGTGAAGAAGTTTACCTACCTCAGAGCAAACGTAAACTCCACAAATGACACTTTCGGGGAGATCCCACGAAGAATAACTTTAGCAAACCGCTACTACTTCGGTTTGGCTAAACAATTTAGCTCAAAACTCCTAACTCGACGGACCAAATTAATGCTATATAGAGCGCTTATCTTACCAGTCTTGGTTTATGACGCCGAGTGTTGGACGATAAGTAAGAAAGCAGAGCAAGTATTGGGTACCTTTGAACGACAAATACTTGGTCGGATATTAGGTCGGTCCCATATATGATGAGGGCGAATGGAGGAGAAGATGCAACCACGAACTCTATGAGTTGTACCAGCATATGGATGTAGTCAACAAAAAAAAAACCAAGACACGTCAACTACATTGGCTCGGCCACATCGAGCGAATGGACAGCAATGCTCCAGCCGAGAGAATCTTTGAATCTCATTTCAAGGCCGTATATAACATAAACTCACACTTCACGTGGAAAAAAAATGTCAAATGTCAAAATCGCAATAACTTTCTGGGCAACCCTTCACAAATTCCACGAAAATTTAATAATGAAAAAGTGCATTTTCTTAAAGATGTCCAAAGGTGTCAATCGTGGCATCTACACTTTTAACTTATAGTATAGGTAACATGGACATATTCGAAGGTATGTCCTCATATCGCATGTTTAAAAGAAGTGGGATTAACCTGTAATGTACAATCCCAACAGCTCTTTGAATAAAGATTACAACTCTATTGAACAGTATCCGTGAAAAACAGAAGAACTAAAACCATAGCATAACCACTATAATCCGCAAGTTTTTCAGCTGGTCTATGTATGGTGTGTCTATGCGAATCTGCCATACCATGTTACAGTAGGTATACCTATATAACATTAGTATATTGTATTTTCTATAGAAAATAACGTAAAATTAAATTACTTCATTAGAAGTGCATTCAGTTGATTAATTCGTTTATGGAAACCCTTCGGCAGATGGGGTGGTTTTCAAATACATACTGCAAAAGGGATGCGCCATTTCGAAAGCGAATGATTCACTAATAAGGGGCAAATTATATTACCTTTAAAATTTTGAAAGAAAAATTGCCTATTTATAAATAGATCAAGGTCCATGATTTCAGACTGGTTATTTCCTATTTATGGGATAAATAGGGATTAGTTCTCATGGATGCTGTTGTATGTTCTATTTTACGTGTGCTACTCGACGATTGACTGGCGAATGGCTTGAAGGTTGGGTTAAAATGACGCAATCGATGAATGTATTTATAAATTGAACATAATGAGTGAAAATATGAAATTCTATAAACATAAGATTAGCATTTTTGAGTGCCAGTCTATAAGATTTTTATTTCAATTTGATTTAGAGTTGTATATAGAGTTTTTCTACGCGTCTATATTATTGTGCTGATTTTCATTTTCCGTGGTAATCTTGTAATGAAGTTTTTGAAACATTAAGAGAAACAATTAATGAAACCAATTCTGACGACACTGGGAAGATTTAGCTGCATCTGACTGTGACTCTGACACTAACTTAGTAAGCATTGGACACATTTTTTGTTGGCGAACCAAAGTGGAGAAAATACTACTTCGGTATCTATGCGAATGATACAATTAGGCATAACTATGACCAAGAACGCAGATAAAAATTAACCATATGAATGTTCACAGCCGTAGTACGTCCAATCCTCACATATGGGTCAATAGTATATTGGCCAGTATAGCATAACCAAGCTTAACAAGGTACAGGTGCGATCAGACTCAGAAAATCTGGATGTTGGACTGCGAAAACCTACGGCCATAGTAATATTCAGGATTCTCGGCCAAGAGAACTGGTATTGGCTCCAACAGATTACATTACCCCTTGAATGATTTTCACAAAACATTTCGCCGTACAATTATCCACAAGAACAGAATGGCAAGACGGACAGGTAATTAAGGATTTTGATCTAACAATCTATACAGACGGTTCAAAGATGGACTGCGAAAGCGGTGCAGGTATGTTTTCTGAATTCTTAAACGTTTCAAAATCATATATACTTCCGGATACTGCCAGCGTTTTTCAGGCGGAGTTACTCGCTATCCGCGAAGTATGTCGCCAGATCAAACCATACACAAATATTACGCCAAGTCAAAAATCGCAATATTATTTGATAGCCAAGCAGCTATCAAAAACATTGCCTCGGTTTCTATATCCTCCAAACTAGTACAAGAATATGGGAATGAGCTAACCTTGCTAGACGGTCAATTCAGGGTAACCCTGTTTTGGGTTCCAGGGCTCAATGACGTTTGTGGAAACGAACAGACCAACGAACTAGCCAGGCAAGACTCAGCCCTCCACTGTTCACTTGCAGAATTAGTTCACATTCCGTAAGGCAAAAATCTCCTCCAAATTTCCTACTAAAGCCAACCTCAGATGGACTAGACTGATAAACGGTGTCATATCTAGAAGAATTGGCCAAACTACAACATTGCAAAAACAGACTTTCTAAATAGAAAGCGTAAAGACATCGCCAGAATAACAGCGACCACCACGCGACACTGGCCGATAGGAGACCATGCAGTCAGACAAGATATCCCACATAACACACTCTGCCGTAGTTGAAATGTCGCAACTGATAAAGAGACCTTTACCCACTATATATATGCCTATCCGGCACTAGCTAGACAACAGCACTAGGTCAGACACCAACCTTTAGGGAAACTCTTCTTCAACTCAGTTCTGCCTACATGGATCGGGATCGGCAAGTCCCGCCGGAGGAAGTGCAATACCTAACATCAAATATTAACACCAGTAAAGTCAACCTCTTGATGGGCTGCGACGCCAATGCCAGACATACGCTTTGGGGTAGCGCGGAGACAAATGACAGAGGTGAGTCTGTTTTCGATTTCATCATTACCAATAACCTATCAATTTGCAATACTGGCAATTCTCCAACTTTTGTTTTTCCGAGTACGGATAACTTCAATGGGTGGGAGGCGGTTATTGACATTACTCTAGTATCTAACAACAAAACTATCAGGGTCGATAACTGGAGAGTATCCGATTTACAATCTTTTTCTGATCATAACTGGATACTCTTCAACGTCTGTCTCGAGATTGAGAACCCTAAACCGCATAAACTGGACAAAGTTTAATAATATAGTTAAGTCAGAACTGGGTAGCACATCAACGTATAAAATCGATTCGACCACGGAACTGGTTTTAAAGGTTGAAATCTTTGAGAATGCAATTAATGTTGCCTTTAAAGTCTCGTGTCCAATCAGTTTTGGTAAAAAGAAAGTCCCAACATCGTGGAATGAAGATCTATCAAAGCTTAGGAAGATGACCAGAGCGATCTTCAATATCTGTTACAATCACAACTTCTGGCAGCCCTACAAGGACTGCCAGAAAATATATAAGGAGTCCATCAGAATGGCCAAAAAACAGGGCTGGAGAGATTACTGCCAGTCTATCGAGTCCCTTAAAGAATCCGCAAGGCTCAGCAAAATTTTGTCCAAAGGGCATAGCAACCCGTTTTTTCTTAAAAAGACGGATGGAAGCTGGACGGATTCTTCTGCGGCATCTCTGGAACTCCTGATGAGTACTCACTTCCCAGGCTGCAGTGAGATTAGAGTAGAACAAGCTAGTTCCACCTGTACGCCACTGGCAGCTTGGGATAGCATCACAAACATTATTACGGAGGATAAAGTCTCCTGGGTTATAAATAGCTTCTCTCCCTATAAGTCACCTGGCCCTGACTGCATCATGCCTATTATGATGTAGAAATTGCAAGACATAGCAATTCCCTGGCTATTACCGATTTATAGGAGTTGCTTAAACCTAAGCCATGTTCCCCAAACCTGGAGACGTGTCAAAGTGGTTTTCATCCCCAAGGCGGGCCGGTGACGACATGAATCCGCGAAGGATTTTAGACCCATAAGCCTGTCCTCCTTTGTTTTGAAAACTTTAGAACGTATCCTAGACTTCCATATCATATCCGCGATAACCTGAGCTCTCCACTGTCGAAATCCCAGCATGCGTATCTCAAAGGGCAGTCCACAGAAACTGCTCTTTATGAGGTCGTGTGTACAGTGGAAAAAAAACTTACTTACTTACTTAGGTGGCGCTACAGTTCGGGGTGAACCTGGGCCTTAACCAACAAGCCTCTCCATTTAGCTCGGTCTTTAGCTAATTGCCTCCAGTTGCGCACTCCAAGTTGGTCGAGGTCCCCTTGAACTTGTGCGCGCCACCTACGGCGATGATTCCCTCTACTGCGTCGTCCCTCGGGGTTGGATTCGAAGACTCTGCGGGCCGGAGCGTTGGTGTCCATTCGCTCTACATGTCCTAGCCATCTCAGACGTCCAATACGCAGTTTTTTGACTAGGTCGATGTCGCTGTACAGCTCGTATAGTTCGTGATTGAATCTTCTCCTCCAAAACCCGTCAACGCAAACGGGACCGAAAATCTTACGAAGAATTTTTCTCTCGAAGCGACCAAGGATATCCTCATCCTCTTTTAATAAAGTCCATGTTTCAGCGCCGTAAAGCAGGACTGGGATGATCAAGGTCTTATATAGAGTCTCCTTAGTTGTTCAAGATAGGGCTTTACTGTAGAATTGCCTTATAAGCCCAAAAAACAGCGATTGGCAAGAGTTATTCTTCGTTTGATTTCTGCACTGATGTTGTTCTCAGAGTTTATAGCAGAGCCAAGGTAGACAAAGTCCCTTACTACCTCGAAGTTATAGCTGCCGACTGTGACGTTTTGTCCAATTCGTCGGTGTTGGCTTTCCCTTCTTGTTGACAGCATATACTTGGTTTTGCCCTCGTTTATCGCTAAACCCATTTTGGCCGCTTCCGCCTCAATGCATGCAAACGCACCGGTGACAGCCCGCTGAGTTCTTCCGATGATGTCTATATCGTCGGCGTATGCAAGCAGTTGTACAGACTTGTAATAGATTGTGCCTCCGATGTTGGCTTATGAGTTCCGCACAATCCGTTCTAGTACAATGTTAAAGAAGTCACATGACAGCGCGTCACCTTGTCTAAAGCCTTTTTTGACATCAAAGGTCTCGGTGAGGTCATTACCGACCTTGATGGAGCAGCGAGCGTTCTCCATCGTCAGCCTGCACAGACGGACAAGTTTGGCAGGGATGTCAAAACTAGACATGGCTCTATAAAGCTCTTACCTATAGATGCTGTCATAGGCGGCCTTGAAATCGATAAAGAGATGGTGAGTATCGATTTGAAATTCTTGGGTTTTCTCCAGGATCTGCCGAAGTGTGAAGATTTGATCGATGGTGGACTTTCCTGGCCTGAAACCGCACTGATAGGGTCCAATCAGGCTGTTGATAAAAGGTTTCAGGCGTTCACACAATATCGCAGAAAAGATCTTGTATGCGATGTTGAGGAGACTGATGCCTCTATAATTGGCGCAGTTGAGGGGGTCTCCTTTCTTGTGGATCGGGCAAACGATGCTGAGATTACATTCATCAGGCATACACTCGTCTGACCAAATATTAGAAATGAGTTGGTGTATGCACTCTACCAATTCATCCCCTACTGCCTTGAAAAGTTCGGCCGGTAAGCCGTCAGGTCCAGCAGCCTTGTTGGATTTTAGCTTGCATATTGCTATCCTCACTTCGTTTTGGTCAGGTGGACGGAAACTTTGACTATCATCGTCCATGTTGAATGGTTCATTCTGCCTGACAGCGGGATGTTGGTCTTCGTCGCCTTTTTACAGTCTGCAGAAGTAGTTTTTCCATATTCTCAGCACCGACTGCGATTCTACTTTCCATTTTCATCTCTACAGGTTTCTCTGACACGTTCCTTTTACCCTTTGGTAAAACTTCCGTACATTGTTACTGGAGTATAAACTCTCGATATTCTCAAACGAGCGCTTCTCATGCTCTTCCTTCTTCTTTTGGAGAAGCCGATGTTCTTCCCGTCTCTTTTGCTCGTAGAGCTCACGAGCAGCTCTCGTCTTCCTTTGCAGCGCCGCTTTGTATGCCTCTTGTTTTGCTGCATGCACTCGCCGGCATTCTTCGTCAAACCAGGGGTTTCGCGGTGGTAGGCGAGCGAGACCCAGCACATCAGTCGCGGCGTTTCTGATGGCATGTTGGCAGCGTTGCCACTGGTCTTCGGTAGTTGATGCTGGCGGCAAGGAGTGATTGAGAGATTTCGGGATACGCGTTCAGCGAAGAGTCTGGCGGTCTCTTGCGATTGTAGCTTTTCGACGTTAAATTTTCTCACAGTAATTCTTCTCTGTTGCTCAGATTGGGATATCCGCATTCATACCTTGGCTACAACAAGGTAATGATCCGAGTCTATGTGAGCCGCTCGGAAGGTCCGGACATCCAGAATACTGGAGGCATGCCTTGCGTCGATCGCAATATGATCAATTTGGTTGATCGTTACATGATCATTGGACCGCCATGTCTGCTTATGAATGAGATGAGGAAACCATGTGCTTGCTATGGCGACATTTCGCTCCACAGCGAAATCAATAAGCCTTAGTCTGTTATCAGACGATTGCCCTACCAAAGACGTTCTCCTTTCCTATTTTTACGTTAAAGTCGCCCAATACGATTTTAACGTCATATTTAGGACATTGCTCGTATGTTTTGTCGAGGAGCTCGTAGAAACACTCTTTGGTGGCAGGGTCCTTTTCTTCCGTGGGGGCATGAACACATATTAGGCTTATGTTAGCAAATTTAGCCTTGATCCGGATAGTCATAATAAGCTCGCTTACGTGTTGGAAGCTTAAGACTTCTTGCCTAAGTCTGCCGCGTATGACAAATCCGCATCCGAATAAGCGTTGCCTGTTGCCTCTGTAGCAATCACCGTAGTAGATGTCACAGTTTGGGATCAAATTCAAGATTTTAAAGTAAGTTCACTCTGAGTGGGTGTGAATGGTTATCTCAATAGTCAAGAAAACTGCAAGGCCATACCACCTATAGTTAAGAACTCAAGAAAATAGCTAGAATATTTTTGGCCAAAATAAAAGATACCCTCGATCTCGAAGAGGGTGGATAAGCGAAGTTGGAAACTGTCTATGGGAACCGTAGCAGAGGGGACCTGCATTGCGATTGATCGGGAAACTACGGATTGCCCAAAACTTGGCTTGGGCCAGTAGCGCAACAATAAAGTTCGTGATGAAGTGCTTACTTTACCTCCTAGTGGTGGTCCCCGGGCAACTATACGTATAAACCCTTATACGTGTAGGCAAAAATTGTAAGTGCGGGTTGTCTAGGGCCTTGATTCTAGGCTAGGTAACGTGGGCCAGCAACCTGCGTTACCGAAAATTGCTCGCTACAGAAACCGACACTATGCTTCGGATAAGGAATGATCACATGTTGACGACTTTTGGCTATTGTACCCGGATAAAGATAGGTTTCTGGAATGTAAAGACGCTCCTCGACACGGGAAGCGATGGTCCTTACAATACCAGATTCCTCCAACTGGAAAAGGAATTCATGCGATATAAACTGGACATTTTGGGGGTAAGTGAAGTAAGATGGTTAGAAGCGGGCGAGTACCAGTCCCCAACGCGTAACACTGTACTAGTCCGCGGGAATATGGAGTTGAACTACTGCTAACAACAACAGCACGCAAGGGCCTAATTTCCTGGCATCCTCATGGTGATAGGATTTTGACGGCCAGATTCCGGACTAGAGTACGACGCGTCACCATCATACAGTGTTACGCCCCAGCGAATAGTTCGTCTGAGGACGAAAAGGAGAGCTTCTACAACCTCTTAAGTGTCGTCTTCAACACAACACCAAATGGAGACATTATCATAGTGATGGGGGATTTGAATGCCAAGGTAGGCAACGACAACGAAGGGCTCAAACATGTAATCGGGAAGTATGGTCTAGGCAACCGCAATGACAACGACGAAAGGTTTGTGGATTTCTGCAATGCCAACCGCCTTGTGATAGGTGGCACCATGTTTGAGCACAAGACCTGCCACAAAGTCAGCTGGGTTTCCAATGACAGGCAAGCAACCTCCAACCAAATTGACCATTTTGCTATCAGCCGCCGCTTTAGAAGTAGTCTCCTGGACGTCCGAAACAGACGAGGGGCAGATGTGGGGATAGTACGTGATCACCATCTTATGATAGCTACTTTCCAACTACGCACTGCTGCAGTTCGAAGATCCCACGACAACACAAGAATGCCCAGGTTCAACATCGATAGACTTAGTGATCCCTCAGTGCGCCAACAATTAAGGGAACACTTTTCGCAAGGTGTGGAAGCAATCAGCAGCTCACTGCCCGCAACCATCCAAGACCATTGGTGTGCTGTGAAAAATGTTTTTACATCTGGTGCTGAAAGAATTGTCGGTCGATCGCAGGGAAGACATAGGGCGTGGCTTTCCGAGGATACCTGGAGACGGATTGACGAACGAAAACAGCTAAAAGCTCGCGTTGCAGCTACCCCAGCAGCAGGGAGAAGCGAGCTAGAGTCCCTATATCGCATGAAGATGAGAGAAGTTCAGCGTAGCGTACGACGTGACAAGCGCAACTACATCAACGCGCTGGCTACAGAAGCAGAAGAAGCTGCACGGAGGTGCGACAGCAGGACTGTCTACAGAATCACGAAAGAGCTGACAGGTGGTCGCAGCTCCAGCCAATACCTAGTGAAAAGCCTAGACGGCTCCTTGCTCATTTCGGATGAGGACCAGCTCAAGAGATGGAAAGAGCATTTTGCTACGGTTTTGAACCGTGTATTCGCTAGCGATATGCTCCCAAATCAGACTGAGATGCCCGAGGTGAGAAGTTCCCGAATACGCACCACGACTCCCAGTAAAGATGAGATCATTACCGCGATCAAGGCACTCAAAACCAACAAGGCGGTAGGACTTGACGGTATTCCAGCAGAGCTCTTACGAGCAACGCCAACAACATCGGCTGAGCTTCTGCTTCCACTTATAGATAGAGCTTGGGAAGCTGAGAGCTTTCCTAACGAGTGGAAAAAGGGAATGATCGTCAAGCTTCCTAAGAAAGGAAATTTAATGGAGTGCGGAAACTGGAGGGGTATCTGCGTGCTGCCTGCTGTAGCTAAGATAATAGCTAAAATCATCCTTGAGCGAATCAAACAACATCTCGAAGACACACTCGATGCCGAACAAGCAGGTTTCCGCTCTGGATCCTCCTGTGCCGACCACATCAACACCCTGCGGATTATCATCGAACAGTGTGTTGAATATCGATCGCCACTGCACCTGCTGTTCATCGATTTTGAGAAGGCGTTCGATAGTGTCAACAGGGAGTTTATTTGGCGTGCCTTACGCAGGAGAGGCATTCCCGATAAACTAATTGCTATTATCAAAGCTACATATGAAGGCTCCAAATGTGATGCTCTGCACAGAGGAAGGTTGTCTCCACCAAATGACAGCAGATGTAGAGAGGGAGGCATGCGTCGTCGGGCTGAAAATTAATACGGCAAAAACTTAAATTATCAGCCTTGGAACTAACTCATCGGCTCAAATATGCCCTGCTGGACAACCGGTAGAGAGAGTAGAAGATTTCCAGTATCTTGAGAGTTTTTTCTCGACCGATGGTGGAACCGAACTGGATATAGCCAACAGGATCGCCAAAGCAAAGTCCGCGTTCGGGATGTTGTCCAAAATATGACGAAGCAATGCAATCAGTTTAAACACCAAGATAAGACTGTTCCGCTCCAACGTTGAATCCATGCTGTTATATGGTTGCAACACATGGAGAGTGACCACTACTATCACCAGAAAGCTGCAAACGTTTGTTAATAGGTGCTTGCGCAATATCTTACGGATTTTCTGGCCCAATCGGCTCTCTAACGAACACCTTTACGAGAGAACGGGCCAGGAACCAATTGGCACAACCATCCAATGGCGGAAGTGGCAGTGGATTGGTCACACGTTCCGCAAGAGTGACAGTTCCATAGCGAACCATGCCATGCAATGAAACCCTCTAACTCAGGATGGTAGAAGACCTGGCGGCCCGTGGAGAACATGGCGCAGAACAGTCGAGATGGAGGCACGGCAGTTGGGGAAAAGTTGGGGAGAACTCAGACACATTGCCAGAAACCGTACACGATGGCGCGTAGGCGAAGTAGAGGCCCTAGGACCCACAAGGGGATACATGACATAAGTAAAAAGTAAGTAAATAGCAGAGGCCGTAGGCGTCAACGGAACGGAACGGCAATCAATATTTTACATGATAACTTAAGTGTGAGAAAGGCGTCGGCCCGGTGGGTGTCGCGATTGCTCACGGCGGACAACAAGCGGATTAATCCACCCCTGCATGTTCACTTGAGGTAATAGAGAGTACATAAACAAAATGTTGAAGACAATCGGAGGGTTCCAATCCCGAAACTCCAGCGAAATATTATTACTACTCGCTACTCAAGACAAACCAGAATAGAGCGGTATAGCGTTTGGTACAGATCTACCAAGAATTTCTCTACAAACACTCCCCGTAGATACCTAAATTTGATGGTAGAAACGCAGGCAGTGTAAACAGTTTTGGTAGAGAAGATTTTATTTTCGCTCTACCACTTTTTATCTATAGTGTTCGCGAGGCTTAAAACATTTGCTAACTCACTTTCGCACCTTTTTAAACTGCAACTCATTCAAATGTCGTTGAAAAGTTTTTCGGCAAAGTCAAAAGGACATAGAAAACTCGATAACACATGCTTTTCGGAAAGCTATGTATAGCTTAAGGACATTTATGTACATATGCTATGTATAAAAAAAACAATTTTACAGTAAACATAAATTAATTTCGAACCTGTGTAAACAATTTATTGTAACCACTTTGATGTGACGAGTAACCACCGAGGCCAAAACGAGACTCTCGATGATGGCCCCCCGATATGGATGGGGCATCTGATGATGATGCTCTCTGCACCATGGGCCGATCAGCCCTGTAATCTTCTTCGAATGATGATATTTTGATGAAATTTTACAAAACGTAATTTCGAAGAAAAAAAAAAATAAAAAATACAAACAAAAACCCGCACGCACGCCCGAAAACAACGTCGAAAACGGGTACCGCCACTCAAAATTGTTGTGTCAAAAAAATTAGAAAAAAGAAAATTTCCCCAAAAAAATTAACAGTGAAATGTAAAACTAATTAAATTTTGTTTGCTTTAAGTGTATATGTGTATATTTTGCATAGTAGATGAAAAAAATGCCTCTAATCTAATGTCATGTGTGCTGCAATGGATACGAGATACGCGACATTTGCATCAGCTATGTCCATCGACTAGGTAATTAGATTTTATCTGCTGCGTTTCACAATTCATTTGGATTGATGATGAGATATTTTATTGAATTTTTTAATTTCCATTTTTTTTTTCCTTTTTGGCCACACAAAGAATCACATACGATGGAAGGATATATTATAATCACAAGGCGAAAAAAAAAACAAAAAAAAACTTTCTCAGGATACCGTTTCGAGTGCTCCCCGGTGGAGATATCCTTTGTACAAATATCAACCCTAATGTCCTTTCAATAGGGTTATTGTTTCTTCCTTTCTTTCTCTTCTGTTTTGGGGGAAAATCAAGTACAAATTTTCATCCAAACTATTGGAATTGCCTCGAATGTCCCTCACACACGGTCGTACGCACCCGACACACAATTAACTGCGGCATGACAGAAGTTACAAAAAAAAAAAAAAGAAAAACTGAAAAAGAAAGTCCCGATTGATAGAAGAGAAAATAAATATCTAATAAAGTATAAAAAAAGAAAGAGAGAAAAATGGCGAAAAAGGAAATACGGAAAATCCTGGAACGACGAATCTATTGGAACGAACGTTTGAGGAGGAAAAAAATCATTGTACAGACAAGTTCAAACCGATATGGCATTATTTCGCGGCGAATTGAGGGGGTGGACAATGCGTATGTGTGCTGTATGTATAGGTGCATGTATGTGAAATTTTCCTTGCTTCTCGCTGCCCTTTTGTTGTTGTTAATTTTTCTTTCCTTCTCCGAACAATGGGTTTTCAATTAAAAAAAAAATCATTTTTGTTCCGTAAAAAAAAAAACACCTTTGTAGATCTTGGGGCTTAGACGTGGGGATTCCCCTTAATAGAAACAAATTTTCACTAAGCGAACGCTTACACGAACCACATTTTACAACATAAAACAGGAACTCTCGGACTTTTCTTTTGCCTTTTAAACTCTTTTTATTTATTCAAACAAACTAAGACGCGTGTATTTCAAAGATTCTTTTCGAATTTTCCGACTTCTTCGCACTGGAAAACTGTGATGTGATGCGAATTAATTTTCTCTCTCTTTGGCTGACAGGAGGGAGGAAAAACTTTTCAACACCCTGATGAATTTTTTCACACCATTTTCTTTATCTCGAAATCATCACTTTGTTGTTGCACTTCCGTTTCACAGACTACTAATGGTGGTTAACTTAGGAATAAAATTATTTTGAAAAACTTCCCGATTTACAGTCGAAAATATAAAGGAATTCACATACACACGGTCCGGAAAATTTGTTGTGTTTTATGCACTATCTACTTGTCGTCGTCGTCTCGTTCGGTGTCGATTGTTCAGTGTTTTTCAATTCTCTGTGTGTTCGGTTTTCGTTATTTTGGAAAACTCGCATTCGGTTATGTATATTTTCGGTTTTTGGAATTGGATAGGGGAAAATTGAATGGGAAATTCGTGTGTTTTCATTCCAGTTAGAAAAGTAAATGCTGGAAATATTTTTTTTTTGGAAATTGGGTGAAAGCTCTTTTTGTGTTTAGGAATGCGTAAAAGGGGGTTAAAGGGGGTGGGAAAACTGTGGGATATTTTCGCGTTTGTACTTTATTACTGAAAGAAGTGGGCAATGACAAATGGAACAACAACGACGACAATAATACAGAGCAAGAGGTCGAAAGGAAGGATTTTACTTTCTATACGTTTGTCGAAAGCGTGTTGGAAGGAAGTAAGAAAGGAAGGATATTCGTTCTTGTGTGAAACGTTAACATGCGTTCGGAGATTACTAGAGAATGCCAATCAGGGATTGCAGTTGTCGTCAATGGGAAATGTCTTACGCAGTATGTGGAACAGGGATGTTAAACGTTTTTATTCTTTTTACGATTAGACTAGTTCGCTAGTAAAGTGAATCATGCTATGAATATTCATATATTCATGACCTACTATCTGCACCACATGAATCCTTGTCCAAGGAAGTGGGGTGCACTACAGCAAACTTGAAGAAAAAGAAAAACACTTGCAGGAGCCATACACTATGCATACGAACATAAATTCTACTTGTAGACTAAGACAGGCCTCAACGATAGCGGTCATAGTAAACATAATGAGGTCAAGGGGCGATGATTTACAGATTTAGCGGTAATACGCAGAGACTGAGTATAGAAAATTCTTATCCAAGATCAGTGCAGCACTTTTGATAAATTTTGAAACTATTTGACAAGTTTTTGAGATAAATCATCAAATCTTACCGCAACTCCCTTCAAAGCTGATGATTTGAATTTTAAATCTGAAATAGCTTTAAAGTACCAAAATTCCATTCCAAATTAATGTCTCTGACAGTACTTAACATCGTACTAAACATACGAGCAATGTCCTAAATACGGCGTTAAAATCGTATTGGGCGATTTTAACGCCAAAATAGGAAAGGAGGACGTCTTTGGTAGGGCAGTCGGTAAGCATAGCCTACACGACACCACGTCTGATAACGGACTGAGGCTAATTGATTTCGCTGTGGAGCGAAATGTCACCATAGCAAGCACATGGTTTTCTCATCTCGATATTCATAAGCAGACATGGCGGTCTAATGATCATGTAACGATCGACGCAAGGCATGCCTCCAGTATTCTGGATGTCCGGACCTTCCGAGCGACCAATATAGACTCGGAGCATTACCTTGTTGTAGCCAAGGTACGAATGCGGATATCCCAATCTGAGCAACAAAGAAGAATTATTATGAGAAAATTTAACGTCGAAAAGCTACAATCGCAAGAGACCGCCAGACTCTTCGCTGAACGCGTGTCCCGAAATCTCTTTATCACCCCTTTGCCGCCAGCATCAAGTACCGAAGACCAGTGGCAACGCTGCCAACATGCCATCAGAAACGCCGCGACTGATGTGTTGGGTCTCGCTCGCCCACCACCGCGAAACCCCTGGTTTGACGAAGAATGCCAGCGAGTGCATGCATCAAAACAAGAGGCATATAAAGCGGCGCTGCAAAGGAAGACGAGAGCTGCTCGTGAGCTCTACGAGCAAAAGAGACGGGAAGAACATCGGCTTTTCCAAAAGAAGAAGGAAGAGCATGAGAAGCGCTCGTTTGAGAATATCGAGAGTTTATACTCCAGGAACAATGTACGGAAGTTTTACCAAAAGGTAAAAAGAACGTGTCAGAGAAGTAATACCCGTACAGAAACCTGTAGAAATGAAGATGGAAACCTCGTAGTAAAATCACAGTCGGTGCTGAGAATATGGAAAAACTACTTCTGCAGACTGTATAACGGCGACGAAGACCAACATCCTGCTGTCAGGCAGAATGAACCATTCAACATAGACGATGATAGTCAAAACTTCCGTCCACCTGACCAAACCGAAGTGAGGATAGCAATATCCAAGCTAAAATCCAACAAGGCTGCTGGACCTGACGGCTTACCGGCCGAACTTTTCAAGGCAGCTGGGGATGAATTGGTAGAGTGCATACACCAACTCATCTCTAAGATTTGGTCAGACGAGTGTATGCCTGATGAATAGAACCTCAGCATCGTTTGCCTGATCCACAAGAAAGGAGACCCCCTCAACTGCGCCAATTATAGAGGCATCAGTCTCCTCAACATCGCATACAAGATCTTTCCTGCGATATTGTGTGAACGCCTGAAACCTTTTATCAACAGCCTGATTGGACCCTATCAGTGCTGTTTCAGGCCAGGAAAGTCCACCATCGATCAAATCTTCACACTTCGGCAGATCCTGGAGAAAACCCAAGAATTCCAAGTTGATGCTCACCATCTCTTTATCGACTTCAAGTCCGCCTATGACAGCATCTATAGAGAAGAGCTTTATAGAGCCATGTCTAGTTTTGACATTGCTGCCAAACTTGTCCGTCTGTGCAGGCTGACGATGGAGAACGCTCGCTGCTCCATCAAGGTCAGTAATGACCTCACCGAGACCTTTGATGTCAAAAAAGTTTTAGACAAGGTGACGCGCTGTCATGTGACTTCTTTGACATTGTACTTGAACGGATTGTGCGGAACTCACAAGCCAACATCGGAGGCACAATCTATTACAAGTCTGTACAACTGCTTGCATACGCCGACGATATAGACATTATCGGAAGAACTCGGCGGGCTGTCACCGGTGCGTTTGCATGCATTGAGGCGGAAGCGGCCAAAATGGGTTTAGCGATAAACGAGGGCAAAACCAAGTATATGCTGTCAACAAGAAGTGAAAGCCAATACCGACGAATTGGACAAAACGTCACAGTCGGCAGCTATAACTTCGAGGTAGTAAGGGACTTTGTCTACCTTGGCTCTGCTATAAACTCTGAGAACAACATCAGCGCAGAAATCAAGCAAAGAATAACTCTTGCCAATCGCTGTTTTTTTTGGGCTTATAAGGCAATTCAACAGTAAAGCCCTATCTTCAACAACTAAGGAGGCTCTGTATAAGACCCCGATCATCCCATTCCTGCTTTACGGCGCTGAAACATGGACTTTATTAGAAGAGAATAGAATAGAATAGAATGTATTTATTTCTTATAAATTCATGAAACATTCAAATAAAACAATTCAAGTTCTTAGAAACAAAATATAAGAAAGGTTGAGCATTCAGTATTTAAAAAGTAAAAAATAGAGTTGAATGCCATAATCAATTGGCTAAAACAATACAAAGTAAAATGTATGGGTGGGGTGACCCTTTAAGAAATATAAATTAAGAACAAAATAAAAAATGAACTATAACCATACAAAAATATTTCAATAAAAAAGAAAATTAATTATAAAAAAATCATAAAAGAAGGAAAGAATGAAAACAAAGATCAGACCAAAACATTAGAAATACAAGATTCTAACGCAGCATAATCAAAGCTGAAGAGCCACATTTTTACGTATTTTAAGAACATTCCAGGTATTGTAATTGTCCTGATAGACTGAGGGAGTTCATTAAATAGTCTAAAAGACAAAACGAAAAAAAATTACGGTATGCAGTGGTACGGAAATTGGGTACAGATAAAATGTTAGAAAGGTTTCCACGAAGATTATAACAAGAAATTAAACGAAAATTACGATTACCAGACTTCATAAAGAATATTTTTAACACCTTATAACAATACAAGTGACGAACAGGAAGAATTTTCAGGGCACAGAACAAAGGAAAGCTAGAATGTCTACCAGATTTTCGACAAATTTTTCATAGGACATATTTCTGCAAAATCAACAGTGGTTGTATTTTATTACGATACACACCCCCCCAACAAGCAATTCCATATTGTAACTTGGAATGGAAAATTCCATAATAAATTGTTTTTAAAAGCTTGGTAGAGCAAACGTTACGTAAATAGTAAAAATGTCGAAGGGTGCATCGGAAATACTTTTTCAAAGTATCAGCGTGATTCGCAAAACTCATCCTAGAATCAAGGGTAAGCCCCAAATATTTAAATTCGTCTACTCTCTCTATTAGAAAGCATTTATCACTACAGGCTAGATTAGAACAAAAAGAGGGAGAGGAAAAACCAGACGAACAATAGCAGTTAGACAGTTTAAATCTAAGACACTCAGGTGCATGGAAGTACACATTTGCTTCCAAATTGTACGCGGAAGATAAGCTAAAAAACATTATCTTAGTTTTTGAGCTTATTACTAAATTATGTTCAGTGAACCAGTGTCTCAATAAGCTTAGGTCCCAATTAACGTCAGAAACTAGGTCCAAGGGACTGTTTAAGCCATAAGTGAAACCAACGTCATCAGCGAAAGCAGTTGGTGAGCCCTTGAAATTAAGAGCAAAGAGTGAATTGATATAGACCAAAAACAAAACTGGGCCTAGCACAGAGCCTTGAGGAACTCCCAGCTTGAAGAACCTTATTTCGCTCCTTATATCATCAATCTTCACTCTTTGCGACCTATTTTCAAGATACGACCTAAACCAGTGAAGCATGAATCCACGAAATCCAGCTTTCTCCAGTTTTCTCAACAAGAAATTGTGGTTGACCATGTCGAATGCCTTGGTAATGTCAATAAACAAACCAGCCGTACATTTTTTTCCATCCAGGTGTGACATTATTTGGGAGCAAAACTGTAAAAGCGCATCTTCGGACGATTTGCCTTTGAGAAAACCAAATTGAACTGGATTGAAAAAGCTGGTTTTATCTAAAAAACTCATTATTCTAATTTTCATTAGTTTTTCGAAAATTTTGCTAAAAACAGAGAGAAGTGAGATGGGCCTATAGTTTCCAATTTCCGCAGCGGAACCTTTTTTGAGTAAAGGAATCACATCTGCACATTTAAGACCTTCAGGAAAGACCCCCTCAAACACACAACGATTAAAAACATTTCCCAAGACATCCACTATAAAACATGCAATTTTTTTAAGTACACAATTTGAAATACCATCGGCTCCGCACGAAGTCGAATTAGGTAACGTACCAATAACTTTCAAGATTTCGAAAGAAGTTATGGGCTGAAAAACAAAACTACTACTGTACAACGGTTCAGCACATCCACAGAGGATGAAGATATCCTTGGTCGCTTCGAGAGAAAAATTCTTCGTAAGATTTTCGGTCCCGTTTGCGTTGACGAGTTTTGGAGGAGAAGATTCAATCACGAACTATACGAGCTGTACAGCGACATCGACCTAGTCAAAAAACTGCGTATTGGACGTCTGAGATGGCTAGCACATGTAGAGCGAATGGACACCAACGCTCCGGCCCGCAGAGTCTTCGAATTTAACCCCGAGGGACGACGCAGTAGAGGGAATCATCGCCGTGGGTGGCGCGCACAAGTTCAAGGGGACCTCGACCAACTTGGAGTGCGCAACTGGAGGCAACTAGCTAAAGACCGAGCTAAATGGAGAGGCTTGTTGGTTGAGGCTCAGGTTCACCCCGAACTGTAGCGCCACCTAAGTAAGTAAGTAAGTACTTATGGGAATTGGTCGTGACAGGGCGTCGAATTGCAAACAACATGATTTAAAAAAGTTTTTTATGCATATAGAGTTTTCGATAATTGTTCGCGTAATTTTCTTGGATTAAGTTGCCTAGCAAGAGAACTATTCAGCGTATAAAAAAAAACCTTCGAATTTGGCGTATTATATGTATTCTATACATATATGTATATCTTATATCTTATATAAGCCAAATAATTGGTCAGTAGAAATAAATTAAAAAATTAGTGCCTCACCAATCTAAGCGCATGGTTGAAGTGAGACTTCACTCGCAACTCGTCTTTTAACGAGTTTGATGCGCTGTCCGATTTCATTATACGAATTGTCTCCCTGTATCCTCATACTGAAATCGTCATTGTGGGCAATTTCAATATACACAATTCGGATTGGCTACTAGCCAGAATGTCCACCCGTAGGAAGGTATGTAGAACTTTTCGCTGAGATAAAGAATTTGACTCAGCTTATAAATGAGCCTACACGTATACTGGATATTGAAAGTCATTCTGCCAACACTCTGGACTTGTTTCTTACTTTACACTCTGATAAATACATCATTGATGTTTTAGCGCCTCTTGGTCGGTCTGACCACAACATCACAACATCGTACACTGACCACTTAGTTAAAGAAAAAAACTCCCAACAGAAAAGTATGGCGCTACGAGAAAGCCAACTGGGACGGCCTTAATGAATTCTTTAGGAGTTTTAACTGGTCGCTATGCTTCATCGATAGCGACGTGGATGCCACAGCTGATATAATTACTGACACCATCCTCTTAGGTATGGATGCCTTTATTCCTAACAGAACAAAAATCATCAAACCTAAGGCAAACTCGTGGTTTGACCAGAGCTGCAAAGAGGCTATCCGGTTGAAAGAGGTAAGTTTTCGGTCTTATAAAGTCAACAAATCTGAGGAAAATCCAAAGAAGTTTAGACAAGCCAGAAATAACTGCAATGCTCGCATTCGACGTGTAAAATTCTTATATGACCAAAAATTGAGGCAAAGGATTCTACAGTGTCCCAAAGGTAGTACACATTTTCGGTCATTCGTCAAAAATATTAAAAATTCTGCCTCCCCTGCCAACGCTCATTTACAATGGCATTCCAGCTGTTAGCTCCTAAGACAAAGGCAATCGGCTTGCTGCTCACTTTGCAGCGAACTCCACCCTGCCAGATAGTGCTTTGTCTACGCCTGTACTTGAGAGCGTCGAATTTTCAATGGGACAAGCTCACTTTCGGACTCGCACAGTTGCAGGAATACTCAAAGGTCTTAACATGTACAAATCCGCTGGTCCAGATTGTATCTTTCCCATAGTTCTGAAGGAGGAGGAGTTCTTCCTCTGTGTAGGCTTTTCTGTCTGTCGTACTTTTCTGGCCTCTTTCCGAGAAGACGGAAAAAGCATTTGTGCAGCCTGCCCCTAAAAAAGTCGAATCTTCCGCCTCGTCCAATTACCGACCAATTCACTAACATCCCTTTTTGCAAAGTCATAAAAAAAAAAAATATTTGGCACAACAGCTCCTTTAAGTGCCAGGGTCTAGGTTCTCGCAACTAGTCATGCTGTGCGCGTTAGATTTTTCACACGAATGGAAGGGACTTACAGGCGAACCCCACAGGCGGATCAGTAGAAATGCGGTGAAGTGGGAGGGTTGTGATCCCTTGTTTTCGGATCATAACCTCGCTGATAAAAAAGGAAGAAGAAGAAGAAGGAAGGGACCCACAGTTTAGAGCCGTATCCGAAGGGCAATTTGTTTTGAGAAGCTTTCTCGAGACAAGAAATACTTTCGGATATTCGTCAGACGTTAGCGAGAGGTGGGACCGTGAAAAAAGTTGTTGGTGTTTTCTGGGATTCGAGCTTGGAACCTCACGAGCAATAGTCCGACACACTACCCACTTACGCCACGGCGCCACGGCGTTCCAAGGTCATGGTAATACTAATAAATCGTCAGCTTATGAAATATCTTGATTCACGGAAACTCCTCAATAACCGGCAATATGGTTTTCGTAGCAACAGGTCCACTGGTGATCTGATGGCATATCTCACCGAGAAGTGGAACCAATCTCTCATCTTCGATGGATCGATCACATATTCGAGGTCGCCAAAAAGTCGGACGTACTGTCAAGTATACCATATGGATTCGTTTATAATCTGAACAACACGTTTGTGGAACGATCTACCAGCTTCTCTTTATTTTCTAATCATTTCAACCTTCAAACATTTAAAGCCAACGCAAACCGGCATCTCCACTGATTCCCCCCCCCCCCACCTCTTTTTTTTTCCCATCCGCCCGTGCCCTAAGAACCAGTATAAGGGTATTAATAATCCTTTTGGCACGCGAAAATTATAAAAAAAAAAGTAATAATCGGAACCGACCTAAACTCGTAGTTTACTTATGGGCATGCGCTACTCATCGCTCTCTTACGCTTATGCAAACACGAATTCAAACTTATGCGCTGGCTTTGGCTCAGATGATGGCCCAGGTGACTACTTTGTGGGACGCTAGAAGTTACCTATACTACGCGAGATCTAAGACGTTTGACCTTTACCAATTGCCTTTTAACTCTTAAATAATTGGAAAACCATCTAAGCATTGATGAGTGAAAACCCAGTGACTTAAGAGAGAGAGAGAGAGTACATAAACTTATATGATATGATTAAATTGCCAACAACACGCGATGTTCCTAAGCGATTTTCCATCTACAAACTAACTGCGCCCGACGCTGCTTGATTTCGGTGATCGGACAAGAACCGCTCGTTGGACGTTTCATGTTTGATTTTTGTGTCGGGGTCATTCCGATTCACTAGTCTCGCTGAAAAAGCTTTAGAAAAAAAATATTTTTTTCATTTCATATTAACCCAATAAGAAAATATCGGCCTGGAACCTAAAAAATAACCCTGTACTAATGCATGGCAGTAAGCCACTAAAAAGGCCATCAATCTTAACGTCATCAGATATTATAAAAAAGCTCCATTTATACTTAAGAGCTCAAGCACTCCGCCAAATGGAGTGTAATGTCTGTTCAGTTGATTATATACTTATTTGGCGAATGAAAACTGGTCACACTTTACACTCAAACTATATTTATCCATTCGGATAGCTCCAAAATAGACAAGGGTGTTTGCGTCGACATCTTCACTGATGCAATCTAACCAATCCAAAATCTACAAGCAATTGCAGTGTTTTACACGTTGAGGCCCTGACAGAAATAATAGCCACACATGAGACTACAATGGACGCAATCACATATTTGGAATGATATACCCCACTTACTATGTCACTGCCTGGGCTTTGTTAGATGAGATTGAGATTCAGATTATTAGGAGGACATTTCTTCCTTTGCAAAATATCGATCGGTAAAATATACAATTGTACAGATCTAAACTAGGAAACGGTCTAGAATTTAATGATGAACTAACATAATTGGAACGTTTTCCCAACTAGGACAAACACAGAAAAGAAAATTTAATCAGAAATTCACTTGTTCTTGGAGCAGATGTGTTATAAAGCCCATCCAATGATAAATCCGTCAATTTTGATGATTATCAAAAGAATCTACCTGCATATATTTCAGACCTCATCTGATCCCGACTAATCCGCTCATTTTGATAAAAAGACTACTAGCCTAGATGCGTTAAAATGTATTACAAAAAAATGTATTACAACCGCCACTAGATTTATTGAGAGATTGATGGTGTTCACTTAATTCAGGTGAATCAGACTATGAAACACGGTGAAGGGAGTATAACGGTGTATGGATTTTTTTCCTTGTGGCACATGGGTTCACTCGTAAGAATTCATGGCACAATGAAAAAAGAATCATGTCTGGATATTTTGCGAACAAATTTACCAAAATTTACGGAAAAATGTGCATATCCAGTTGATGAATTGGTATTTCAGGAAGCTGGTGATCCCAAGCACGCCGCTAAAATAGTAAAGGAATGGCTTCAGGAACAAATTTCCAAACGAAACTTGCAAAAGTGGAAGAAGAATGCACATATGAGGAGCGGCTGATAAGTTCGCGGCCTAAGGCATTAAGTAAAGAAGAGATCCAATTAAAAAACTGTATTTCTCAATATAATCCTCGAATGAAATGCATTTCTCACATCGGACATACAGTGCCTTAATACCACCGAAAAAATATTCTTTTTCTTTGCCTTCAAAATGTCTTCCTACGGCCGCCTTGATCGCGTTCTTATCTGAGTTTCCCACGTCGCTTCCGTACGACCGCTTCACGTGCCTGAGTCGATACATTTGCGTAATTTAACCATTCATCGTAGTCACGTTTGGCTGGTAATCAATCAGCCAAACATCTTCGCTGTCCCGAAAAACAGTCGCCATAAGCTTCGAAGTCGACTTATGTACCTTGAATTTCTTCGATGGCCTCTCCCCTTTGATTGCATACACTCTTGTTGGGACTCCGGATCGTATTAGTGAACCTACGTCTCATCTACAGTTACGATTCGGTTGCAAATTTCGACGCGATTGTCCACGGCTAGCTCCGAAAAATCTTTGCGGCACACGAGTTGTCGTTAATCTGCATATGTACAATATAACAGGAGCCATGCAAACCTGTCAAACAGCAGCACTAGAGGTGATCGTAGGTATACCTCCGCTACACATAGTGCTAGAGCGAATTGCCAAGGAGACCATGTTGAGAATAAGCAAAGAGGGCATCAGGAAAGGAACATTCATCACAAACAAAGAGCGAGTAACCCTATCCAAATCGGTGCCACTTCCGAACTGTCCCAGAGATGACATGGTCAAGAAATACTGCTTTGAACGAAAATTCGAATCATAACTGAGCAAACAAAGAGATTGGAGCAGTGAGTCCGATAAGTACCAATTCAAACAACGCACAATTAAATGGTACACGGACGAATCGAAAACATCTACAGGCACTGGGGTAGGGGTGTACGGGCGTAGGACCAGATACTCCAAATCACTGGGAATATTCCGCAGTATATTTTAAGCAATCGAAAGACGAGCGCAATTAAACCTAGGCGTGAATTATTGCGGGTAGGACATCGCAATACAGTCAGACAGCCAAGCCGCTATCAAAGCACTGACCTCACACGAGATCAGATCCAAACTGGTATGGGAATGCCTCACCAGGATCAACAAACTGGGAGAGGTAAATAAAATAATTCTCTACTGGGTACCAGGACACGTAGGAGTGGAGGGGAACGAAGCAGCTGATGAACCAGCAAAAAACGGATCAGACATGCCGTTCCTTGGACCAGAACGCTTTCGTGGGATAGGACCCCACAAAATAAGGGAAGATTTAAGGAAAGAGGAGCAGAACAAATGGGCCAAGTATTGGGACGATATTCCCCGACTAAGACAGGCGAAATAACTTCGGGGGAAATACAAACAGAAAAGAAGTAGAACCCGCCTAACAGTTAGCATGAACCAATTCGCATCATCACTGAAGACTCAAGGAGCACCTTAGGAAACTGGGAATAGAGAGAGATGGACACTGTAGGTTCTGCAGGGACATTGCAGAAACACGAGCACACCTTCTTATAGCGCACTGATCCACAAAAGAAAAAACCACTTAGGTGTGTACCTCCACTGGATGTGGACTCAGCGTCAACCCAAGCAAAACTGAACTGATGCTCTTTATGTTTACGCTTCCACGGCTAAACAATCATCTACTATCCCTATCCTCCAGTGCCAAGTACCTAGGTGTGGTACTTGAATCAAAACTAAGCTGGAAGCTTAATATTGAACAACGGGTAAAGAAGGCCTGTGTGGCTTTCTATGCCTGCAACAAGACCTTTGGCAAGAAGTGAGGACTTCGCCCGAAGATGGTCTTATGGATGTACACTGCCGTGGTGCGTCCCATTCTTTCCTATGGATCCCTAGTCTGGTGGCCGGGGCTAAGGAAAGCTTATAACATCAAACTTATGAACAGGGTACAAAGACTTGCGGCTATAGGCGCAACGGGTACCATGAGGACATGTCCAACCGATGCCTTGAACATTATTCTGCACCTCTTACCACTCTATCTTCACATTATGCAGCTATCAGCATGTAGTGCGGTCAGGCTAAGGGAAACAGGATGCTGGTGCAACAATCCGTATGGTCACAGCAGTTTCCTGAATTAGCTACCGCAGGATCTGGCAGCTAATCTGACCGACTATATAACTCCCACAGTGAACTTTAGAAATGATGTCACTGTCAGATTCCTAACCAGGGCGGAATGGGAAACTGGCGTACTGATAAATGAGTTCGAATCAACAATTTTCACCGATGGTTCAAAAATGGACTGCGGGGTTGGGGCGGCGATATTCTCTGATTCCCTCAATATTTCCAGGTCTTACCAGCTTCCTGATTCGTGCAGTGTCTTCCAGGCGGAAGTTGGAGACGTGAGGCCTGCCTCATACTTAAGCAAACCTCTACACCCCTAAATACCATTGCCATCCTCATTGACAGCCAGGCGGCTATCAAGGCTATAGTATCTGCCACTACATCCTCAAGGCTAGTAGAATAGTGCAAAAAAGAACTCGCCTCGCTTGGTCACCGGGAAAGGATCTATCTCCTTTGGGTTCCGGTTCACAGCAACATTGAGGGGAATGAGCGAGCTGATGAACTCGCGCGGCAAGGATCTGCCCTGGCAAAGGTGGTGAACGTCCTGTTGGGGGTCTTTAAGGAGGCGTCTTCGCGCACTATTTGCTTAAGGCGGATAGTAGATGGCAGGAGGTGCAGAACCGTGTCATCTCCAGGCAGATGTGACCCAAATACTCCCAGAAAAGAACGCAAGATCTACTAAACAAAAACCGTACAGATATCGCAAGAATTCTGGCAGTTAATACTGGTCACTGGCCCATCGGGGTTCATGCGGCCAGAATAGGCATTGCATTAAATGCACACTGTCACAGCTGCAATACTGCTGACGAGATAGAAACAATCTTACACTTCCTCTGCAAGTGTCCGGCTTTAGGCAAGGCCAGACAGCGCACCTGGTTTGACATACCTGGCCAACTCTCATATGTCTCTAATAGATACGATCCCAAATCTACGGATTGGCATCGCTATCGTGAACTAGTGTTCTCAAAAAAAGATATGCTTCTCACATCTATCGAGTCCATAGAAGACCTGGATGAAGCTGCATACCAGCTTAACAATATACTGCTTGATTCCTATCACGACAGCTGTGTCCCAAAGACACATGTTAGCAAACGCAAAGTGCCTTGGTGGAATGACCAACTGGCGGAACTTAGGAAGAAAGTCAGAAAACTCTTCAACTCTGCAAAGCGAACGAAGAGGTGGGACGAATACAGGTTTGCTCTCACAGAATACAATCTAGTATTGAGACGATCTAAGCGAGCTGCTTGGAGGAAATGCTGCGAAATAATCGCTGACATGCCTATAGCGGCACGAATCCATAAATCACTCGCAAACGATCATGTCAACTGTGTAGGGTTACTGAAGAAAAATGACGGAACCTACACGACGGACCGTGTGGATACACTTAGAACCTTACTTCAGGTACATTTCCCAGGCTCGTCTCTTAACACATCTCATGTGTACTCGAACACAGTTAACCACAGGGTTTATGTGGACAGGAGAGTTAATAGTTTATCTGGAAAAATATTCAGTCCAGAGAAAGTTGAATGGGCGGTAGGCACATTTAAACCTTTTAAAGCCCCCGGCGGTGACGGTCTGTTTCCAGCACTTCTCCAAAAGTCAATTGACCTCATCCTGCCGGGGTTGACAGCTTTATTTAGAGCCAGCTGCAATTGGGGATACATACCACCCACCTGGAGGCAGGTTAATGTGGTTTTCATCCCCAAGCCGGGCAATAGGCCTAGCGAGCTGCCTAAATCATACAGACCTATAAGTCTAACATCATTCGTCCTTAAGACAATGGAGAGACTCATAGATATCCATATTAGAGACCGGTTAGATCTGTCTAACCCTCTGCACTCGAATCAGTACGCATACAGGAAAGGCAAATCTACAGTAGGTGCCCTTCACTATCTCGTCAAAAAGATAGAGGGAGCACTCAGTTCAAGGGAGATAGCCTTGTGTGCATTTCTTGATATCGAGGGCGCATTCGATAACACTGGTTACGACTCGATCGCAAGGGCGATCAGTAGCAGAGGTATCGAAGAATCGACCAACCAATGGATCAGGGCCATGCTGGTAAGTCGATTCATTAATTTCTCCTCTGGGGGAGTGTCGGTGTCCATAACTTCAGCCAAAGGCTGTCCTCAAGGAGGAGTTCTTTCCCCCCCCCCCGTGTTATGGTCTATAGTCATCGACAACTTGTTAGTAGATCTTCACAGATCAGGCTACACCACCGTCGGTTATGCTGACGACTGTGCAGTTTTTATCAGAGGTACACACAGCACGACAATTTCCAACGTCATGCAAAGTGCAATATCTCAAGTTGTAGAATGGTGTAACAAAGAAGGACTATCCATAAATCCTAGTAAAACCGTTCTGGTGCCTTTTACAAGGAAGACACAGGTCAACCTTGAACCTATCACAATCAAAGGCACCACACTAGTTTATTCCAGCGAGGTCAAATATCTTGGTGTAATTCTTGACAAACGACTTAATTGGAATTCACATATCAAGTCCGCCACTGAGCGCGCTACTAGAGCACTGTGGGTCAGTAAACGCCTATACGGCAGAACTTGGGGTCTCTCTCCTAAGATGATACATTGGTTGCACAAAATGATGGTTAGACCCATTATCACATACGCGGCAATCGTCTGGTGGCCAAAAACTCTCCAGCAGACAACGGCAAACAAGTTGCAGAAGTTGCAAAGAATTGCCTGTCTTGGCATTACAGGTGCGATGCGCACCTGCCCTACGACAGCTCTGGAAGCTATTGTTGGGCTTACACCCTTACCAATCTTCATTAGGAAGATGGCTGCTAGATATGCCATCAGGCTGCAGCTAGATCACGAGTATAAACCAGGTGACCTTGTGGGACATTTAAAGATACTCAACTCAATCCCTAAAAGAGACATGTTTTGCACTTTACCAGATATTATAGTCAGGCAACACTGCTTTGGTAGGCTATTCGAAGTTGAAATATTGGACCGCGAAAACTGGTCCAATGGTGCTCCAACACTGGACCCTAGAAGTCTGGTCTGGTTCACCGACGGTTCGAAAATGGATTCTGGAGTTGGAGCTGGGGTTTTTGGACCCAACACAAAGATTTCGGTACCTATGGGTACGACTCCTACTGTGTTTCAGGCTGAAATCCATGCCATTGAGATTTGGGCTCCGCAAGGGGATCAAAGGCGCTAGAATACATATCTTCTCAGATAGCCAAGCAGCACTTATGGCACTGTCGTCCAACCAAATGGACTCCAGAACCGTGAAATGCTGATACGATGCATACAAATACAACATACCTTGCCAAATACAACAGGGTAAAACTCGGTTGGGTACCCGGACACCAAGGGATTGTGGGCAACGAATCTGCAGATGAGCTTGCTAGGGCTGGCTCAGAATCTGTGTTCATAGGTCCTGAACCTTATTGTGGCGTCAATTGGGCGACAGCTACAACGCTGATTAACGAATGGGAAAACAAACTTCGTCTAGACCAATGGACTAATGGGCCAGGTCTAAGACAATCCAAACGATTAATCAAGCCTTACTCCTATAAGGAAATCCTTAACTTGGATAGGGAAAGCATTAAGAAGCTTGTGAGCTTTCTTACTGGCCATTGCGGCTTGAGATACCACCTTAACAAGATGAACCTGTGCCCAGAGAAGGACTGTCGGTTCTGTTTAGAGGAGGATGAAACCTCCGAATACATTCTTTATGAATGCCCAACACTACACTGGTTAAGGAAACGTATTCTCCACAAGGAGATAATTACTTCAGTGGAACTGAAATGCTCCGCTACTAAGGACATACTCACTTTCATAAGGGAGGTAGTACGTCTGTTAGATTAACTCCAACCCTCCGATACAATAGATCTTTCAGGTCGCAGTGTCGTTGCCACGCGGGCATGGGTTGTACAAGAGGAAAAAAAAAAATATGGTATATGAAGGCCTAGAATCCTGAAGAGTCGATGACATGTTTTCGAAATTTTCTTTAGGCGATTGTCCTTTTTCACGAGGTACTTTATCACGGCGCGGTGCTCAAAATTGCGAGAATTTCCGATTTCGCCTGACATGGTGATGTTTATACTACCACAGATAATACAAAATGAGATTATTATCGAAAGAAGGTAATATTTGTACTACTAAAGAGTGCCTCAGTTAGTGCTATCACTAATGAGAAGTTGGGTGTCTCAGGTGTTGTTGAGTGTCTCAGGTGGCGAACTTATTAGCCGCCTGTCGTAGTAAGGTATTCCTTTTCCAGTATATGGTAAGAAAATATTCAGGGTTTTTATTATACATTGTAGAGTATTATAGCCTGACTGCTTATAATAAAAACTTCGTACGAAAGAAAATAAATTAATAACAATTAATTAATTCCCACATATTCAATATCATTCGACCACTTTTGCTCGCCACTGTATACGTTAGTTGTTTAGTTCGCGAAACATCGACATAGTTAAACGCAAAAGTTAGATATGCTGTTTAGAATTTATTGTACATTTCTGTTTTGTTCACCTTTACTTCTGCAAAATGGGGAAAACTTTTCAAGGAGTAAATTTCAGGAGAAGTGACAATTCTTAATAATGTTTCATCTGATGCTCTAAAAATGTCTCGTATTTGGAAACATTTAGTACATTTTTTTGACTTATCAATATTAAAAGTGACGTTTTACATTTCAACGTTTTCTGTCAAAGAAAAGAACTAAATGTCAAATCGATTGTGGAACTCTCAGTCAAATCAAGGATATGTAATCTTTACCCATTTACAACTGTCAACCTTTGGCAAACGTATATCTTGCGACAAATTTTATTACAAAAGGCCACCCTTTAAATAGTGACCTTTGCTTATACGAGTATAAATCTGACACTAAAATTTAATCCTCATTTATGCCCCACTGAACAGTACGCATATTTACCCTTTACATCGAAAATGGTGTACTCGATAAAATGTGCACTTCCAGTGCTTTTCCTTCCCGAGCGCATGCGTCTTGCCATTTGCCATTGAGAATGCTGGAACACTTCCCAAAATAGTAATGAAAAGCTCCACAGTTGGAACATCCTCAATTTCCCGGCGATTCCAAGTACACATCATTTGATAGAGCAGTTCCAGGCCACGGCATTGGTGTCATCGGGGACCAAAGTCGAAAAGGGGGTGACTTGACATTTTATTAACGCAGCCCAAAGTGTGCCGCCGTCGCCGTGTTTAAATGGCTTTATGAGTGTGTCTCTGGGTGTATGCGTGGGTGTAGGCGAAACATGGAATAATCGACTACGAACTGTTTGTTTGCATTGCACCACACTTGCGTTGGAGAGGGCAATGAACACTTTGTGTGCAGTGAATGTGTGTACGTACACTTCTTACACACAAAAAGCAAATCGTGCACGTGCCGTGCACCAGATGGAGAGCGATTCCCTAATTGGAATGAGTGGTGAGAGTGTCAAGGAGACAACTAAGTTTGACAGGTGCGGCGGATGCGGAAGGGCGCCATGGCAAATGATTATGCAGCCTATATGCACCTGTTCGAAAAGGGGTTGACAGTGGTGATTTGCCTCTCGCGGAAGAGAATTTTCATTAATTGAAGGGAAGTCCTTATTGTGATTAGGATGTGTACATACGTTTTTAGTTAGGGGATGATTTGGTTAATTTTGGGGTTAGAAATTAGGTCTTGTTGTGAGTGTCAATTTATATAACCTTAATATTGTACTGCGGAAGGGGCTTGGGTTATGCGTAACTGCTTCTAATTTGACAAAAGTTGGATAGTTTAACTTGGTTTTACACGCAGTATGTTATAAGTTGTGATTGTCTTTATTTGCTTTACTCATGCCCTTGTGATATGAGCAGAGATGATTATGAAATAGGAAGTCAATGCTACCTTAAATACTATATACAACGAAGGCAGATGGGAGTTATGTGGCCACAGTTGAGTCAAAATCGCCCTGTTCCAGTTTACACTCGCATAACGCTGCATGATTAAGTCCGGAAGCTAACCTTCAGCAAGTATTTGAATTGGAATTCCAAGTGGACACATAATTAGCGGTTGAAACGTTAATACATCGACAATCCATTATCATAGGTTCTCTCTTTTGAGGTGAGGTCCTATTCCTATTTCTATGTGGTCATAGCTGGGAAATTAAGGAACAACTTTGAGGCGGACTATTGAGAATTATTATCAAATTTCTGTACTCTTACTGTAAATTGGGGTACAACCTATGTGAACAATTTTATAACGAATAAATACAAACATACATATTGGAACGGTAAGCAAGAAAATTAACGATGTCTACTACAGCACATCAGTTTTGTATAAATTATTGGAAACCGATGCCGAATCACTCTTACCTCCACCTCCTCGTCTACTGCGGATGGACTCATCTTTGAAATCACCGACTGTCCCTACTATCCAAGAGTCCGAAACCATTTCAACGTCAATACCTGAAATCACCGCCCCACGCAAACTCATCCAACATTTTGTTACAACATGGACACCTTTTGGGTGGTTTCATAGGCTGGATAAACTTAGTCCTGGAAACCACCCTCCTCACCAAAGGCACCTCTCGGTACGCTCAGGTTTCTTGGATTACGAAATTCTTTCAAAAAAAATACGGTATCACCATATCCCGATGGAAAATGTTTCTGCCTTCTCTTCACTAAAGTAATTGTAACTTCAAATTCGACCTCCCGGCTAGATATGAATGGCTATTCCGAAACCCTGCGGGTGCAAATTACAACTTTGCAAAGGTGCGTTTCTGCAAATGGACGGAAGAGGCAGGTTTACCAAGAAACAGGATAAGAATAATATTAGCACTAAATCTAGTTCTAGAAATAAGTTACCAAGACCCATTTCTAAACTCCCGTCCAAAGTCTTGTTCTTATTGGATCCTTAAAATTAATACATTTCCCAATTTCGCTCGCATTCTTAACCAAATCATTACTCATCAGTCCTTTAATGCACTAGTTACCAACATACCTCCAAAGGCCCACGTCAACGCGTTTCTTTCAAATTAACCCCAACCTCCAATATTGTCTCTATCGAACACACATTCCTCAACAATATCTAATAACACTTCCACCCAATGCCCCTATTTTTTTGTTCCCATTTTTTAAATCGTTCTCCATCCTCTTCAACATTCCACCTTACTGACTCTGATGCACTTGCCGAGCAAATAAATGTTTCTTTTGCGACCTCGGGTAAAGCACCTGCCTTCATAGATCAATTGCTCTCTCCCACAGACAAAGTCACAAAACAATTCGCCGATCATGGTGATGACGGACGCTGTGTCTTGTCACGGTTGAGAGATCGCAGAATTTATGAAAATTTGGGTCTTTATACACCCATTCGTTGCAGCTAACCCTTAAACTTTATTTAGTCAGACTCTATCTGTATCAATGCAAAAAGCGAAACAAACTTCACGGTTTCTATTCACCAGGAATGCCTTTCCACTGACGCTAACGAGTTGAAACAAATCTTTATCAGGTGTCATGACAGTCTTAATAAAAAAATTAAATAAATATTTGGCGTAACAGCTCTTTAAGTCTCTGGGCCTAGCTTCTCGCAACCACTCCTGTTGTGTGCGTTATATTTTTTGCACGAATGGAAGGGACCTTCTTGTGCCGTATACGAAAGGCAATTTTTGTTTTTGAGAAGCTTCCGCGTGACAACAATACTGTCGGATGTTTGTCAGACGTTCGCGAGAGGTGGGACCGTGAAAAACTTTTTGGTGTTTTCTAGGATTCGAACTTGGAACCTCACGTGCAGTAGGCCGACACACTAATCACTTGCGCCACGGCGTCCAGTCTAAATATCCCCGCTATTAATGTAGCCAATGATCTTTCCACAATTGCCTCCCATGTTAGCTCTAAATGAAGCTCTAACTTTCAAAAGCTCGGCCCTTCAAAAATTAATTTCGTCCTTAATTTATCTCTTATTTTAGTTCTAGACTCAACGCATATCATGTTAAATCACTCTCCCAATTAGTGTAGGTAAGTTCAACCACTAAGTTCCTGTCTCTCAATCTCTATTAAAACGCCAAAGGGCTTCGTACGAAAACCACATAAGTCTATCTGAACTTCCAGGCTCTGCCTTTCGACATCTTTGCCCTACCTGAAACCAACCTGTCTCCCAATTCCTGAGGCCGTAAATTATTCACATACGATCGCAACGTCTTTCGGGTCGATAGCAGTGAACATGACGACGTCTTTTCCGGTCGTGGTGTATTACTTGCCATTCACAATCCCTACGTCGCAACCCTCGTCAAAATCTCAAACTCGATCGACTTTGAGTTCTTCCCATTTCTAATCGCAATCTCTATATTGCTTGCCGCTACATTCGGCCTACTCAACCAGCTCGAACCTACCAACTGGCCATTGATGTGGCCGACTCCCAGTTTTTTGCCACTGATCCCAGTGATGACTTTATTATTCTTGGCGACTTTAACCTTTCGCACTTGCAATGGGTTCTATCAGAGGACGAATGCTCTTTTTTCCAACTAATGCCACCTCCGAAAAAGAAATCCTTCTTACTGATCGACTTTTTAAAATCAGTGGCACTTGCAATTACGAGTATCTAGCAAAGCAATTAGACCTTATTTTCTCGTCCGATGACCACAACACCTTAGTTAGCAAGAGTAACCACTTATATTTTTTAAAGCTATAATTGAAGCTAAATAATCCTCCAAATCCTATCGTCCCATAAGTCTCAGCTCTTCTCTTCTCAATATCATAAAGAAAGTAGACGGTCATTATATAAGGGACATGTTTCTTTGAGAATGATCCTCTACGTGCGAACCAATTTGCGTACCAACCTGATAAATCCACTGAATCCGCAATTCATTGTTTCCTCTTCGATATTGAGAAGGCTCTGGATACTAGAGATTATCCTCTTTGATATTCAGGGTGCTTCAGGAAAGGCTTCACACGCCTCATGAGAAGGGGTCCTTACTATGGCACGAAACAAAATAATGCAATATTGAAAGTGTGTGTGAGAACAACAAGAAGTGGGTCTTTCCGCGACTTCAACTTGGAAAATTTTGCGGAAAGACTCCGGTCCTCATCCATATAAGATACAGTTAGCTGACAAGGCCCTTGAGCAGTTAAACACGGTTTTTAAGTCTGCTGTAATGATTATCTTCAGCGGCGAAGCCCATTTTTGGCTGAAGGGCTTCGCACATCGAATCTAGAACGACGCCAATCCACAACAGTTTCAGGAGCTTCCTTTGCATCCATAAAAACTCACTGTTGGGTGTGCATTTTTGTCAGGAGGCGTCATCGAGCCATACGCACGACTTGCAAAATGAAATAGGTAAGACGGTAACTGGCGGCGGTGAAAGGTATTGAGAGATGATAACAATTATTTTTGGTACCAATTCGATGATATGGACATATAGATTCTAGCAAAGTGGTGCTGCGTGGAGAATAGCGATTAAAAAAGTTGCGTTATTGACGGAAAAGTTTCCAGATCGTGTTATTTCTAGAAGAGGTCAACTGGCCGTCACGATTTTTTGATTTAACGCACATAGACTTTTCTATTTGAGGCGACATATTGGCATTGAATCTTCTTTAATCCGCAGTAAAGATTTCAGTTGCATCTAACATACAGCTCCTTGTATTCTGCTTTAGAGATCGAGCGTCCTCACTTAAGGTCTCCTTATATAACCAAACATGGACTACACCCCACCGAAACTGAGATTTGACCGACACTTCCGTACGAGTATCCCTGAACGGGATGAGTGGGATGGCTCTCCCCCTGATGATGGAAATTCGGTGCACTTCTACACAGATGGCTCTAAGACCGAAGGTGAGGTGGGCTGTTGTGTTTTCTCCGGTAAGCTCAACCTGAGCATCTCGTTCCGCCTCCCTGATCATTGTAGCGTTTTTCAGGCAGAAATCATGGCGATTAAGGAAGCCCTGTCTTGGCTGAAATGTAATGTATTATCTGTCAGCGATATTAGCATTTTCACTGACAGTCAAGCGGCTATTAAGTCCCTGGAATCGTGCTCCTTTACTTCAAAGACCGTTTTAGACTGCTGTTTGTCTCTTACGGAGATGACAGAGCAATTCAACATTCACCTATGCTAGGTGCCAGGTCACAGAGACATTCCAGGAAACTGTAGGGCGGACGAACTACTACTCTAAGGATTCTGCTAGATAGGCAAGCCCTTGGTATGCCTCTCGCTTCATGTAAGCATCTACTGAAGCTGAACGCTATTAGCAAGACCAACCTTAGGTGGGATATTGACTCTACGTCTCATATTTCGAGGCAGATCTGGCCTAAGCTGGACCAGAAACGTAGTGCCGAGTTGGTTACACTAAAGCGATTACAGATCAGCTGCGTTGTCGGTGTCATCACCGGACACTGTCTAATCGGCCAACATGCCAAAAGACTTGGCGTCTTTTCCAATGACTTCTGCAGAAGCTGTATGAACGATGAGGAGGAGGAAACCATTCTTCACTTCCTATGCACATGTCCTGCTCTATCACGCAAAAGAATGCTCCATCTAGGAGCTCCCTTCCTTGACGACCTCAGCGATTTGGCGTCCTTAAACGTCATGAACATCCATCGCTTCATCAAAAGCTCCGGTTGGTTTCATTAGTCCCTGAGTGATCTAATGGTAGATCCTTGGCATCACAATGGACCTTTACTGGTCTAAGTGTGTCTGCATCGTGGTGCAGATAGCCAATCTAACCTAACCTAACCTATATAACCATCAAATATTCATAATCTAAAGAGGTCCCGGGTGTCATCCAGCTCGGACTATCTAGACCTTACTGTACCTATAAATGAATGGCGTGAACATTTTGAGCAATTGCCTAAAAAAGAAAGGGATTGAACATAGACCTTAAACTAAATGAAAGTAGTCCTACTCACGAAAGGAAGACGAATATGAGAACGGATTTTAATTTAAGGCCTTGAAGAAGGACGCAATATCTTGGGTGCATGTGTTACATACACCACACTACCAAAAAAGTGTTATTCTTAATACGGACCACCATCTTACCATGTGTGCATAAAACCTGCCTGAAGCCAGTTGGCCATGAAGTACTTCCAAATTATTATTATTTGACCGATTCTAGTAACTCATTTTTGAATGTACAAAGATGGTACTGGAGTCTATATTCGAATGGAACAAGGTCATCATTTGATGTTGTTTTACATAACCCTTGTACTGTAATCACCTGGGTAGCCGCAAGCATTCTACTTTCAGATACTAGCATTAACATCGACGAATTAGAGACTCTACAGTGCGCTAACAACTTAGGGCCCATCTACAATAACATCTGTTGGATAAGAGTTGTGTGTTGTAGAATTTTGGGAATCGAAGCAGCATCCGCAAGCTCAACCGTTTCTGGTGGGAGTTAGTAGTGTGCTACAGAGTGTTTTGTCGGTGCAAAGCCATGAAATACAATCAAGATCTACAATTTATCTCAAGCTTTTTGCATAAAATCATACAGACTCATGGACTTGCACCAAATGTCCATCAACTTCGTGACAGAGTAAAAACTGCTAACGAAAATATTCGCCAAAACCAAAATCCGCCTCACTGAAAACTCATTAACCTCAAAAGTAAGTATTGAGCAACGGACGCAGAGTCTGCTTAAGCATTACTACATGACATTAGAGGGCAAGGTGAAAAGTTTTCGGCCTGACGCAGAGATAGCGTTCCAATTAGCAAAAATTTATGATTCCTGCCTGGGTGCCCTTCTCATTAGTTCGTATGACAAGTTTTAACTTGTTCTCTCAAGTTGTTTGTTTACACGAATTTTTGCAGTAGACGTCTTGCGTGTTTTTCGTTAAAATGGATAAACTTGAATATCGTGCGGTCATAAAATTCTTCGTTTTGGATGGCTAACCCCTAAGGCAATTCATCCAAAGTTGACAAAAGTTTACGGGGACTCTGCTCCTTCCATGTCAACCGTTAAAAAGTGGGCAGCTGAATTAAAACGTGGTCGCACGTCCCTCGAAGGTGACCCACGTGAAGGACGGCCAAAAATCGCAACCACACCCGAAACCATCGAAAAAGTGCATGATATCGTGTTGGACAATAGGCGAGTGAAGGTGAGTGAGATAGCGGAGGCTGTGTGTATATCGGAAGTTAGGGTACGAAACATCTTGCACAAAAACTTAGGGATGCGAAAGCTCTGCGCAAGATGGGTGCCGCATTTGCTGAATGGCGATCAAAAGCAAATGCGCAAACGATTTTCGCGGCAATCTTTGTACCGATTCAATAGGGATCTGACCGATTTTGTGCAGCGATTTGTCACCATGGATGAGACATGGGTCCACCACTACACGCTAGAAACGAAAAAGCAGTCGAAGCAGTGGGTGGAAGCAGTGGGTGGAAGCCGGTGGTTCAGCGCCAAAGAAAGCGCAGTCAATCGCATCTGCCGGAAAGGTCATGGCCAATGTGTTTTGGGATGCGAAAGGGATCCTGTTAATTGATTACCTAGAGAAAGGCAGGAATATTACAGGCGAATATTACTCCAACTTTCTTGACCAACAGGATGCCAAAATTTGCGAGAGAGGCCTGGCTTGAAGAAGAAAAAAAATCTGGACAATGCACCTGTATACAAGTGTGCGTTGGCGATGGAAAAACTGCGGAATTTGGGGTACGATTTGCTCGGCCATTTCCCCTATTCACCTGATTTGGCACCCTCAGACTTCCTTCTTTTCCCAAACTTGAAGAAATTTGTTTCTGGGAAGCGCTTCGCATCCAATGCAGAAGTTGAGAGGGCCGTAGATGAATATTTTCACAGCCTTCCAGACTCTCAGTTCTAAGAAGGAATACTGATGTTGGAGAAACGCTGGACTAAGCGTGTTGAAGTCAAGGGAGATTATGCAGAAAAATAAAATAATTTTTTAACTGAAAATCGCAGTCTTTTATTGTCAGGCCGAGAACTTTTCACCTTGCCCTCGTATTAATGAGCAATTCCACTATCTTTCCACACAAAGACATTCACAAATACACATGGTACCGTCAGAGTCTTCAGCAGAAGTCACTGATAGATTTCTTTGTGGTACTATCGTGTCTGAAGGGAATGGTTCGTGATGCTCGCGTATTGAGATGGGCCAAACTGTCAACTGATCATCACTTAGTGCTGTGCAAATTGTATCTTAGCGAGAGAGTGCCTCCCCTACCAAAGCGTAAATCAAGGACGGTTACACACATACGATGGGAGAGACTACAGGATACGGGAGACATTTGCGCGGCAAATATTATATCTGAAAGGTTTGAACAAATTCCAACTGTTCCATCAAATGTAGAGGAAGAATGGCAATTGTTTTCAACAGCTGTTATTGCCTCTGCGGGAGATGTTTGTGGAGTGAAGTGGCTTGGTGTGGTGGCTGGTGGTGAGAAAAGAACTGCTTGATTTAAAATACCCGGAGTTCAAGAAGCCGTCAGGGAGAAGAAGAGAGCCTTTAAGGTATGGATTCACTTGAGGAACTCCGATTCTCGAAATCGGTACACTGAGGCGCGAAGAACTTGCAAATTAGCTGTGAAAACAGCGAAAGAACAGTCTTGGAAGGAGTGTTGAAAAAGTTGAATATCGTTGAAGGAGTCAAATCCAAAGACGGTACACTTCTTAACAATAAGGAGGACATCTTACGCAGATGAAGCTAGCACTTTTCAGAATTGCTCAATCCCGAACAGGGCACCAAAAATGACAGGCCTATGGTCGAGAGTAGGGTGAAAAGTAGTTCTACGGTAGATGAAGTAACTTTGGCGATCAAAGCGCTAAAAATTGGCAAATCTGCTGGTGTGGATGAAATTCGGCCAGAAATACTCAAGGCTTTAGGTAAAGAGGGAGTGCATGGCTCTCGCGTGTTATTAACGTGGCCTGGGAATGCGGTGAAACACCTGGTGATTGGCAAATGGGGGTGATAGTTCTTCTTTTTAAAAAGGGGGACAAAAGAGATTGCGCCAACTATAGGGGTATGTCCCTTTTCAGTCTCCTTGGAAAAGTCTTCGCTAAGGTGCTACAAACGCATTCCAGACGTGTGGTTGAGGACAGTTTGGGGGATGAGCAGTGGTGTTTTCGTGCCGGTAGAAGCACAACCGACCAGTTATTCACTCTCAGAATGGTTCTGAAGAAGGCCTGGGAGTATGCTAAACTTGTCTACACTTGTTTTGTGGATTTGGAAAAAGCATATGATGGGGTTCTTCGAGGCAAACTTTGGAGTGTTCTGCAGGAGTATGGGATTGATGGTTCCCTGTAAAGGACGATTCAGTCTTTATATATAAACTGTAGAAGCTGTGTTTGGATAAACGGTGTTAAATCAATATCTTTCACTGCGGGCGTTGGATTCCGCCAAGGGTGCGTTTTGTCACCTCTCCTCTTCATTGTATATATGGATTGGATATTGCAGCGCAGCCATGGCGAAGAATGTTTCAAAGTGGGAGACCTAAGGATTAGTCATCTGCTCTTTGCGGATGATTTGGTCATCCTTGGATCCTCTCAAACCGAACTTCAGCGCGCACTCGAAAGGTTTGTAGCCATTTGTAATGATGCTGGAATGAAGATCAACGTGAACAAGTCAGAAGTAATGGTGGTTTCAAAAAAAAAAAACAATTCAGTGCACTCTGCATGTTAGTGGAGTTCCACTGAAGCAAGTGCATAAGTTTAAGTAGCTCGGGGTCCTATTCACGGGTGATGGGAAGAGCAATGCTGAGTTGTCCTGTAGAATTGGTCAGGCTGGATCAATTTTGAGAGAGCTTGATCAATCTGTTATAAGGATGGCCGAACTTAGTGTTCAAGCTAAGCTATCGGTTTTTAACTCGGTGTATGTTCCAACTCTCACCTATGGTCATGCAGTTTGGGAAGTGACCGATAGAATAAGATCGCGAATACAAGCTGCCGAAATGAGGTTCCTTCGCGGTGTTGCTGGAATAACTCGCAGGGATCGAGTGCGCAACACCAGAGTACGCGAGTCGCTCAATGTTGAGCAGCTACTTCTCTGAACGGAACGATCTATGCTTCGATGGTTTGGTCACGTAGTGCGTATGCCCTCAGACCGGCTTCCAAGACGTGCCATGGTTGTCGTGCCATCAGGTAGCCGACTCTGCGGTAGGCCTAGAAATAGATGGTTGGAGCAAGTCCGACATCTCTCCTGGAGCCGTCTAGGGATTCTTCCTGATGAGTTTGAGTCAATGGCGGATGTTCGAGAAGGATGGAGGGTCCACGTGAGCATCCTACCCCCGCGACCCTCATGAAGGATTAGCGGTCAATTGAAAATGGATGTATGTAGAAATTATATTCAAAAAGGAAGCCAACATAAAAAGAATTTGCCTCTTAAATTGCAGGGCCCCGTGTTGGGCGCCAATTTTACATAATACATTTTACAACGTAAAACATTTTTGTTGTCACTACTGCCAAGCCTAAAAGTTGTAGAAAGCAAATCTATTCTTTTTGGACTGGAAATTAATTACCTAGGCTATTCATATCTATTTCAACAAATTTAATTGCATCAATCGATCAAAAAACAGCTGCAAATAAAATTTAACACCGCCTCTCTGGTAAAATTGTTACAAAATATTGAATTAAATATATAGATGTGATTACTCATCGCTACTCAAATACTGGCACCTGTTGGTTTAGAAAATTGTACGAGCTTCTATTCAGATGAAACATGCGAAACTAAAATCTATCCAAAAGTCATTGTACCTGAGCGAAGTAATAAACAAAATGAATATGAAGAACTTCAAATCGAAAATGAATAAAACTCAAGTCAAAAATTTGTTTATTTTCAAGAACAAAATTCGCTTTTAGCCTCAAAACACCATACGTCCTATGTCTATAGCTAGGTGTATGACTACCTATCAAAGTCGTCGTCGTCGCCGGCGGCAGCCTGCCTCTGTATTGCAAGTATCTTATTTGCAATACAATAACAGAACGAGCTGTTAAAAATATCTCTTTCAGCATAATGACACATACCACAGCCACAGAGTGGCACCAGCTAAAATACACTTGTACACATTGACAAAGTGACACAAAAGCAAGCAAAAATGTATCTAGATGTATGATAAGTATCTTACCCGCCGATTTTTACTCTTAATCATGAATGGAGATCTATAGTTGTGTTTGCCACGATGATGATGGTGGTCTTTGCTTTTAACACCCAAATGTAGTTTCTTCATTTTTTCTCTCTGCTCTCAGCTGGTTAGATTCGAACTTTAACCTTGTTTTCCCTCGATTTTTGAAAAGATTTTTAAAAATAGAAACAATGCACTGTCAAGCCAATGAAAGACGACAAGCAGCTCGCATCACTGATCACTGCGCTGCGATAAAACTCAGAATTTAGGTCACACTAGGCGCTAGTGCTAGTGGGCCTTTATTTTTCATTTGTTAGACACTATTTCCCTTAAAGTAGCCCACGCACTACAATCACATTATATAAAAATCAGCGGATTTTTGCAAACAGATTGCAAGTATCTCGAAACCGCGAAGCGAGAAAATCTTTTGAAAATTCCAAATACCCGGCTGTCCACTTGGACTACATATGCGAATTTCGCGAATGCGAATTATTTTTTTAAAATTAAATTCCTGGAATGTTAGTACTACAGCGGATATTATCAAAGAATTTTCACGTTTTCCCTGCGTTTTATGGGAAAGATGAGTAGAAAGAAAAAAATTCCCGATTCGGCCTCGGATTCGTATGGAAATTCCCCCGCAATCTTGCAGTACCAATATATGACGCGACCACGACGACGACGACGACGACGACGACGAGCAACCGAAAAAGCAAACCAAAACGCAAAGATAAATAAATAGACTGGCACGGCTAGCGTGCGATTTCAAAAGGAGAAAAATACAACAGAAATTTTGTTGTATATTTACGTTTCCGAGAGAGTGGAGGAAAGTGGCGACAAAATCTCAGGAAACAAGCATTTCTCAAAAAAAGTCAGAAAAATGGTCAAATGACTTTTTTTTTGATCGAGTGGCAGTGGCATTGCCAGAGTGAATAAAAGTCGAAATTTTTGTCAGAACTTTGTAGTAGTCTTGGCGTGTCAGAAAAGATCGAAACGATAGATTGTGAAAAGTGCTAACATATTAGCAGCGTTGCCCCGGTAAAGTCTAAAAAAGTATCCCACTATAGAAAATAGTGTCCACATTATTATTATACTTATAACTTTTCAATAATGCAACTTTTGTTCATTCGTTCTTTCTTTATTTTATTATGATAAGCTTTCATTAAAAAATAATAATTTACTAAAAATCATATTGTACTACGACAGCTCATCATCCAACCCTTAAGGCATTGAGACTTTTGGGGGAACACCCTAGGACTATAAATTGGATGAATATTCTGTATATGACGTCTTGCGTCTTGTGGGCGCCGTGGCGTAAGTGGTTAGTGTGTCGGATCACTACGCATTCGAAGTTCGAATCCCAGAAAACACCAAAAAGTTTTTTCACGGTCCCACCTCTCGCAAGCGTCTGACAAACATCCGAGAGTATTGTTGTCACGAAAAAGCTTCTCAAATCGCCCTTCGGACTCGGCATTAAACTTTAGGTCCCTTCCATTCGTGTGAAAAATATAACGCACACAACATGAGTCGTTGCGAGAAGCTTGGCCCTGGCACTTTAAGGAGCTGTTGCACCAAATATTTTTTTTTTTTTTACGTCTTGCAATTTCCGTTTTCCAATGAAAACATTATGAACCTATACAGCAGACATGTAGCATTAATAACAAAAACTTCAAGACCCAGAAGCTATCCATGGCTTAACCTCGAAATTTGCAAGCTAATAATGTAACTACGAAACCAAGCTTGCTTTGTCACAAAGTCGTAATAGAGATATGTAGGGGTAAATCAATTTTTTTTTTCAAATCAACTCAACATTTCTTTAGTTTGAAGGCAGTTATGGAACATGGGTGGTCAAACGGTAGTGCATGCGATCATATGAAAACACAAGCGTTTTCACTCAGTTGAGGCCTACCAACTCCTACTCTCAACCTCCACGCGGTGACAGCCGGGTGCCTAGTACCTTAATCCAAGAAATGGGTAACCAACCCCGTTTGGAGGATTCTTGCCAGCAGCAGATGAGAGAGGGGGGAAGAGCGTTTTCTCACTAGAGCACTTCTTCCTGTTCCAGGCGGCAGCGGATGAATTCCCTAGACGGAGTCAATGGTGGCGTCTATAGTTCCAGTTAGGCTGAACTTAGTGAATACTTTGCGCGAGCTGCTTCGACGTATTCGGATCACAGGTCGGTAAGGAATTTCCAATGTTGGTCAGGACATTGAAACAGAGATGGTGGCGGAGGAGCCCTCAATGGGCCAACGGCAGCGCTCATACTCCCGTAGTGGATTACTGGCACCGGTGTACCCGGCCCCTCGTCCTAGGGGAATAATTAAGGAACTGGCCCTCCAGGTTGGGGGTTGTGCCGTCGGGGTAACTTCCCTACCACGTAAAAAACTCATGGTTCCGAAACAACCAAACGCCTCGGATAAGGATGACTCAACTAATGACGACACCAGCAAACGAAATAAGGACAACGACCTTCGGATCTGTACGTGGAATGTTCTGTCCCTTTACAGACCACGTGCAGCCGAACAACTAGCAGAGGCCCTAGACTGCTATAAAGCAGATATTACCGCCATCCAGGAAGTGCGATGGGATGGGCCGGGCAAAAAGAGGATGAAAACTGTGACATCTACTACGGTGATTGCTACAGAGGCAACAGGCAACGCTTATTCGGATGAGGATTTGTCATACGCGGCAGACTTAGGCAAGAAGTCTTAAGCTTCCAACACGTAAGCGAGCTTATTATGACTATCCGGATCAAGGCTAAATTTGCTAACATAAGCCTAATATGTGTTCATGCCCCCACGGAAGAAAAGGACCCTGCCACCAAAGAGTGTTTCTACGAGCTCCTCGACGAAACATACGAGCAATGTCCTAAATACGACGTTAAAATCGATTTTAACGCCAAAATAGGAAAGGAGGACGTCTTTGGTAGGGCAGTCGGTAAGCATAGCCTACACGACACCACGTCTGATAACGGACTAAGGCTAATTGATTTCGCTGTGGAGCGAAATGTCACCATAGCAAGCACATGGTTTCCTCATCTCGATATTCATAAGCAGACATGGCAGCCCAATGATCATGTAATGATCACCCAGGTTGATCATATTTCGATCGACGCAAGGCATGCCTCCAGTATTCTGGATGTCCGGACCTACCGAGCGGCCAACATAGCCTCGGATCATTACCTTGTTGTAGCCAAGGTACAAATGCGGATATCCCAATCTTAGCAACAAAGAAGAATCACTGTGAGAAAATTTAACGTCGAAAAGCTACAACCGCAAGAGACCGCCAGACTCTTCGCTGAACGCGTATCCCGAATTTTCTCAATCGCCCCTATGCCGCCAGCATCAAGTGCCGAAGACCAGTGGCAACGCTGCCAACATGCCATCAGAAACGCCACGACTGATGTGCTGGGTCTGGTTTAACGAAGAATGCCGGTGAGTGCATGCAGCAAAACAAGAGGCATACAAAGCGGCGATGCAAAGGAAAACGAGAGCTGCTCGTGAGCTCTACGAGCAAAAGAGACGGGAAGAACATCAGCTTCTCCAAAAGAAGAAGAAAGAGCACGAGAAGCGCGCATTTGAGAATATCTAGAGTTTATACTCCAGGAACAATGTACGGAAGCTTTATCAAAAGGTAAAAAGAACGTGTTAGAGAAGCAATACCCGTACAGAAACCTGTAGAGATGAAAATGGAAACCTCGTAGTAGAATCACAGTCGGTGCTGAGAATATGGAAAAACTACTTCTGCAGACTGTATAACGGCGACGAAGACCAACATCCCGCTGTCAGGCAGAATGAACCATTCAACATAGACGATGATAGTCAAAATTACCATCCACCTGACCAAAACGAAGTAAGGATAGCAATATCCAAGCTAAAATCGAACAAGGCTGCTGGACCTGACGGCTTACCGGCCGAACTCTTCAAGGCAGTAGGGGATGAATTGGTAGAGTGCATACACCAACTCATCTCTAAGATTTGGTCAGACGAGTGTATGCCTGATGAATGGAATCTCAGCATCATTTGCCCGATCTACAAGAAAGGAGACCCCCTCAACTGCGCCAATTATAGAGGCATCAGTCTCCTCAACATCGCATATAAGATCTTTTCTGTGATATTGTGTGAACGCCTGAAACCTTTTATCAACAGCCTGATTGGACCGTATCAGTGCGATTTCAGGCCAGGAAAGTCCACCATCGATCAAATCTTCACACTTCGGCAGATTCTGGAGAAAACCCAAGAATTCTAAATCGATACTCACCACATCTTTATCGATTTCAAGGCCGCCTATGACAGCATCTATAGAGAAGAGCTTTATAGAGCCATGTCTAGTTTTGACATCCCTGCCAAACTTGTCCGTCTGTGCAGGCTGACGATGGAGAAGGCTCGCTGCTCCATCAAGGTCGGTAATGACCTCACCGAGACCTTTGATGTCAAAAAAGGTTTTAGGCAAGGTGACGCGCTGTCATGTAACTTCTTTAATATTGTACTTGAACGGATTGTGCGGAACTCAAAAGCCAACACCGGAGGCACAATCTATTACAAGTGTGTACAACTGCTTGTATACGCCGACGATATATACATTATCGGAAGAACTCAGCGGGCTGTCACTGGTGCGTTTGCAAGCACTGAGGCGGAAGCGGCCAAAATGGGTTTAGCGATAAACGAGGGCTAAACCAAGTATATGCTGTCAACAAGAAGGGAAAGCCAACACCGACGAATTGGACAAAATGTCACAGTCGGCAGCTATAACTTCGAGGTAGTAAGGGACTTTGTCTACCTTGGCTCTGCTATAAATTCTACAAACAACATCAGAGCAGAAATCAATCGAAGAATAACTCTAACCAATTTCAACGGGACCTCGACCAACTTGGAGTGCGCAACTAGAAGCAATTAGCTTAAGACCGAGCTAAATGGAGAGGCTTGTTGGTTGAGGCCCAGGTTCACCCCGAAATGTAGCGCCACCTAAGTAAGTAAGTGGGTATTCGAAATACCTTGCTTGGTTGGTCGACTTAAATTAAAAAATTCATTCACGACGAGGGTACGATATTTCCATGCAATTTTAATGTAACTAACCATTATACTGACCGTTTAGTATTGCAGTTAATTCATCACCTGTACGAACATTTTTTTCCCAGTGGGCACGCCTGATGGCGCCCAAGATAGGACATACTCCTGTGAAATGTGACATGTCCTCTCTGGATCTTTGATTGCAAAGTGTGCATTCAACATTGCGATCGCTTTGATGAGGGATGTAGTTGAGACGCAGGAGCTCACCTCTTACTTTAAATAAAAAGGAAATGGTTTTGATGCCGGTGAAATAGTTTTTTTCTTCCAGATTATTCTGTAGAATACAATATGTTCTCCTAGTCTCACTTCGATCTGCCTTATCTTTAAATAAAGCAAACTCTAAATAAAGCAAACAAACTTCCCGTGTCTTCTCCCATATCGTCTGTAGAGAGGTCCTCCAGGATGACGGGTCCCCTTCAAATAGTTGGACACTGTGCTCCGCACATAGACTTGACCATTGACGGAAGAATTGCGTTTTACTTTGTAGAAGATGAAGTGCTACTAAGTGAGGAAGTCAATGAATACGGAGTGTCATTACTTTCACGATATGTATAACTAAAATGCATCTTCATCGTAAACATGTACAGTAGCGGAAGACCTGTTTCCAGATGTATCATATAGGTTGGAGTTTTTTTCGGTAGCCTACATATTTTCTTAAGGAAGTATCTAAAAAGTTGTTCGACTTCTTCAAATTGAAAGATACACTTGCGCACCGTAGCACATGATTGCTCTGATAGCCGCTTCAAAAAGTTTAAATTTCACGCTGGGAGCAATTTTACTCTTCCCCAAAATACATTTCCAATTGCAGTTTATAGCCGTGTTAGATTCCTTGAGCTTCCACTGCAGATGGTCGTTAAGCGAAAGTCGTGGAGTGATGATAATGCCGAGGTATTTGTACTCCTTGATTTTCTTCAACTCTTCGTTTTCCGAGGTCTATTTTTCATGCCTTGAGTAACGTCCTCATCCGTTTCGAAAGATTGTTATTGTCGACTTGCTAACTCTTAGGTTCCAAATTTGGCAACATTGATGCAACTTATTGCATGGTGTTTCCGCAAACAAGACGGTACCATCTGCGAACATGAGGTGCCTAATATTGAGGTTAGCAAACGTAATTCCACCGGGAACGTATAAGTATGTTTTCAAATAAAATCCGAAAACTCCTGGGGCCACCCTTTTTGTGCTCAAGAATTCCATTGTTTACGAAACATAATTAGAAGCTCATGAACTCTTATTTTTCATGCAGTAGTTCTATAAAATAATTGACGCTCAATAGACAGGCAAATATTATTTAGGTTGCTGTAGTAAAATTATTAAGAAAAGGAGACTTGTTGAAAAGTGGGCCGAAAAATTATAATTCCTCTGCTTCGGAACCTCAGAACCCTATGTATGAAATTTCATCTCCTTATCTCAAAATTGAAGGCCTTAAAGTACAGACAGATGGACTGACAGGTCTGTGTGGGATCGATTCAGTTAGTGCTGCCCACACATGTGTGTACTTCAAGGGCCTATATCCATCACACTTAATATATCCAATTTTTTTTTTCATCTGGTAACAATTTTAGAGAATCTAAATAAAATAAAAACGCAACAACTCATTGTTGTACTAAAAATAGATAAATGCTACATGTTGACAGAATCAATGGGAATTTGTTTAAACTTGTAATTACAATCGGGGAAAAATGTAAAATGCTGCATCTATACTTGTACATGTATGTGATGTTCTTTCAGCAGATGCTAAGGAAAAAAGTTTTGTGGTGGGCGTGGGAGTTATGATTATACAAATTGGCAAACTTAATCAAAATATATTTTTTTATAGAAAATGTGTGCAGATTGCCTTTTAAAACTATAACCGTAACCGTCTAAAATGGAAAACGAATAACATCGAAGTTTTTATAATCACTGCACTCAAAAAGGCTTCTACCTGACAGTACAATGGATTTGAGTTTCCTTAAAAAAAGAACAAGCAGGTGGCAGATAAAGAGACCCCAAAATCAAAGCGAAAGCAGGAACACCAATCGGTAGAGAAACCCTCCATGAGGAGCAGACAACGACGGGTGTTGAAACCCTCGTAAAGAAAAAAACGGAGCAACGTGATCACAAGCAAACAGCGAGAAGGTGGGTTGCCAAAAATCTCCGGAAAGAAGGTCATCACGAAACATAAATCTAACGCTAAGAAGCGGCAACAGAAAGTTAAAACCAGGTCAGACGCAAGTGGGGACTATCCTATGCGCAGATACTATGCAACTTAAAGGCAGACCCAAAATGGATGCAATTGTAAAAAGGGTGCCCAGGATAAGGAGGACACAGGAAGGAGATTTGTCTACATAGTTTAATGAAATAAGAAGCAAGACAGCTGATTTTAAAGGCACCATTAGCGAAGTCTTACGAGAGCAGGTGAGCGTAAGGATCCTCACACATCGTACTACTATCGAGCTCAAAGATGTCGATGATATTACTACAAAAGAAGATATATGCAAAGCAATTAAGGCCCAATTTAAAGTTGAAGGGGTTTCACCCGCAGATCTCCTATCTTCGAGGAAAGCTTGCAGCGAAACCCAAACCGCGACTGTCAGCCTTCCCGCAGAAGAAAAAAAGCTGGAAGAAGCAAGAAAAATTAAAATTGCCTGGATCGTCTGTCCCAAGCTGTGTAGTGTGTGTTGAATTGAAAGGCATATAGCAAAGGACTGTGATAAGGAGCCATTATGCATGTTCTGCAGAACAAATCACCCAGAAGATGTGAAGCACGTAGCCGGTATCAGTAAATGTTCGATTTTTACGAGAGCCATCGCTAACAAAAAAACCATGAAGACAATACAGATTAACATAGTTCATTGTGAGACAGCCTAGCACATCCTGACACAAACGACTAAGGGCGAGGGAGGGGATATTATCTTAATAACCGAACCGGACAAAACTTACGCCAAAAATGGTCGGTCAAATACGTATCGTAGAGCAGAAATGGGATCAATTATCGACATAATCTTCGCGAGCAACTCCCTTCTGTCCAATAGAAAATGGCGAATGAGTGTGGATTATATGCACAGCAACCATCAAGCGATAATATTCGAGATCGAAGGAAGGAACAACGTCCTAAACTTGGGGCCCCAAAATTGAGGGACAAATTCTTCGACAACGATATGTTCAAGAAAATTATGAGTAGCAGCAGTCTAGCTCACAGCAGAACAGCGGAGACCCTAGAGCATCAACTCACCCGCTCTAGCACCATAGCGTGTAATGCAGCAATATCCAGAAGAATGCCCAGCAGAAGAGGTGCACCGTACTACTATGAAGAAATAAAGACACTCCCAGCAAACTGCTTACAAACCCGACGCAAAGAACACTTAGACATACTCAAAGTGGCGGGACGGGATTAGATGGTGATGCTAAAGCTGTAGGTTACCGCAAATGTTATGTCTCACAATGCCACCTGGAGAACCACCGAAAACCCGACGCAAAGAACACTTAGACATATTCAAAGTGCTTTACGGGATTAGACGGTGATGCTAAAGCTGTAGGTTACCGCAAATGTTATGTCTCACAATGCCACCTGGAGAACCACCGAGAACCCGACGCAAAGAACACTTAGACATATTCAAAGTGCTTTACGGGATTAGACGGTGATGCTAAAGCTGTAGGTTACCGCAAATGTTATGTCTCACAATGCCACCTGCAGAACCATCGTTGTACCACCAAATATGACTATTGCGTTAATGCGCTCAGTCAGCATTCAACTCGGTTGTAACACGATCCGATCAAAGCCTTAGAATCGACATCCTCGTATTACAGTTGAGCTACCAACCGTTATCTAATGAACTATGGAATTCAGGTATCTGATGTATTTCTATGCCAGAGATACAACCTTAGCAGATTTTTCGAAGAATTTTCTCTACAAATATGACATTTGGTCGTCCTATTTGACAAGTTGCTAGAGCAATCGCGCGAACATATCTCTGTTAAAATTCTCATTTATTACAGTTGCAAATATTGTACAAACGTGATTTCTGAAATTCACCAGCACAAAACCTACAAGGACAGCAAATCCCAATTCTAAATCAAATTCTTTCTCTGAATCTAACAGATTACACATACGCCACCCCGCATACTAGTCCCTACGCAAATCATTCACAATAGCAGTTTGGAGACTTCCCTTTGGGTTGATGTATGAAATATGAGTGCATGTGCTTTCTATTTGCCTGTAGATGGCGCTCGAAAATATTGCTCTCAAAGTGCAGTGGTCAATGTCTATGATAAAAGAAAAAGCTTTGAGAAAAACAATTTGGTCTATTTCCGGAGGAAAGGAAATATTCATTCAAATAAATTCGGTTATGGATGAGCGAAGAGTAAAGTCAGTACCTATCTCATACATGTCCCTATAAAATTTCGTAGAAACAAGAGTTAACAAAAAAATTCATTTTTGATGATAAACATCTTTTTGGGCTTTGAGCCGATTTCACTGCAACCAAAATCGTAGATAAACTAGCAAAGTCTTCCTGCAGCTAGAGGAAATGGCAGTTTAATACTTTGTGTTGCATTTATTCGATTGATATCCAGCAACAGGAGAATCCAATGATGTAACATTTAAAGGAATTTCTGCGATGAAGTTCAAGCATCGCACCAGAACACTTGTCGATTAGTTTCCAAAATACCGTCGGGCCTTGGATTCAATTTCAATTATTGCAAGAACAGACTGAAAAATTAATTTAAAAAGAACAAGAGAGATTTCGCCAAAGGAAAAGGAACCCTAAATAAGGAAAAGCGATTCCAGAATTTCTCTTCTGCCAAACGTAAGGCCTGAAAAGAGTTCTGCGGTGGATCAAGGAAGTTCCTCTCAAAGCAGCAATCGATTCTGGGATTTCTCGAAAAGCACAATATTGCGTGGATCAGAAACTCTCGATCTCTTGCTAAACACTCACTTTCCTAACTGAAATCCGACTCTTTATATATATCATACATGCATTCACATATTTTCATGAGGGTCATAGGGGTAGGATGCTCAAGTGAACTCTCCATCACTATCGATCCTCCTCCATCGACTCCAACTCATCCGCGGGAATCACTAGACGGGTCCAGGAGAGGTTTAGGAGTTGATCCAACCATCTATTCCTAGACCTGCCTGATGGTACGTAGTACTGCCGCGAATATAAACAACGTAAGCGCGCTCGGACAATTCAGCCGGCACCTGACGAGCTTGGGTCAAGTATAAATTTGATTTTCGTACAGTGCAATGAAGGTCGACCCAGACCCATTGGATCCACTTGGCATGCCTAATACGACGTCGAGAACTCGAAATCGACCTTGCACTTAGACAACGACTTTGGCTATAAATGCGACATTTGCGATCGCCTGTGATTTAAAATGATCTGAATCCTACCAATAGCAGTATCACTGGTATTTTACAATACGGGTGGGCCAACTACAAGCTTCTTTTTAAAAATGCAATAAAATGAACAAAATGAAATTTTTTCCATATATTATGACTTTATTAGTAAGAGCAAACATTTCCATTAATTATGGAATACAACGTCGTTCAAGTGGCTGCCTTGGCTGGCCTCGCAGGAGCGCATTCTATCACTCCAATTTTCCAAGACCTTGTTGATGGTTTCGTGCTGTAGCTCACGGATTGCTTGGATGATATTGGCCTTATGTGCTTGAATCATTTCCGGATTGTTGGCATAACATCGGGCCTTTACAGTTTCCCACAAAAAAAGTCCAAATGGGTCAAATTGCAGCTCCGTGGCGGCCAATTGACATCGCCAAGACGGCTGATAACACGATTTGGGAATTTGGTGCGCAAAAGACCGATTGTGGCATGGGCTGTGTGGCATGGCGCGCCATCCTGCATGAACCAGAGGTCGTCCAAATCCATGTCTTCAATTTCAAAAAAAAAGTCGTTAACATGGCTCTGTAACGCCCACTGTTGACCGAAACGTTGTTCCCAGCCTCATTTTCGAAGAAAAATGGCCCAATGATGCCATCACTCCACAATCCGCACCAAACTGTCATTCTCTGTGGATGCATTGGCTTCTCGACAATAACGTGCGGGCTTTCCGAGCCCCAGATGTGGCAATTTTGTTTGTTAACGTAGCCGCCGAGATGGAAATGTGCCTCGTTAGAAAAGATGATTTTTCGCCCAAAATCGTTGTCCAATTCAAGCTGCTCTAAGGCCCAAACTGCGAAGCTATAACGAAGCGGATGGTCGTGCGCTTTTAATTGCTGAATCAATTGGACCTTGTAAGCGAATAATCCCAGATCTCTGTGCAGAATTCTCCTCAGGCTAGTCCGTGAAATGTTGAGCTGTTGAGATCGATGACGAGTTGATTTTCGTGAATTGAGTCTCACACTCTCGGCTAGAGCAGTCACATTCTCGTCTGTGCGCACCGTACGACGATGGGGACCATGAGTGTTGTCCACTAGCATACCAGTCTCACGAACTTTTTGCACAAACTTGCGTACAGCAGGCGCGGTGGGTGTTTCATTTCCGCCAAAACTTCTTTTCAAAAAACGCACTGTTTGGGCTACATAGCACTCACTTTGGAAATAAGTTTTCAATATTTCCTAATGTTGTTCAAGCATAAAGCGACTCATTTCGTTCGGCGGAGGTATGATACTGACTTTCTGTGAAGATTTCGAGCGCGAAACAGCTGTCAGTGTCAAAATAACCTATGATTTAAAAAGAAACCACTAGATGGCCCACCCGTTATACTATTGATGTTTTCACTAAATTAATTGCGGCAGTGTCCGACACTGTTTATTTTTTTAAGAAGAGCGACAACTACCCCCAGTGGCATGGAGGGAAGTGCGGGTTATATTCATACCTAAAGCAGGTAAACCAAGCCACACTTCAGCGAAAGACTACAGACCCATAAGTCTCTCGCCATTCCTCCTCAAGACACTTGAAAGACTTCTTGATATTCACATCAGAAGTAAGTGTTGCAACGAGATCCTATGCAAAGCTCAGCATGCATATTTGAAGGGGAAATCGGTGGAAACAGCTTTACACGACGTAGTAGGGAAGATAGAAACTAGCCTTCACCAAATTTTGTAAATTTGAAAAAGAAATTTTTAAAAGTGTTTTTCATTCCAACAATGAAAAAAAATTGTTTTCTATTATACACCAAAACATAAGAAGTATGCGGAAAAACTTTGATTTATTCCTGATTCATTTAGAATCGTTCGTAGTTAAACCAGATCTTATATTTCTCTCTGAAATTTGGATATTTGATCATGAAAAAGAGCTGTACAATATACCCGGTTACATTCCCCATGCTAAATGTAATGACTCCTATGCTGCAGGTGGAGTATTTGTATTTGTTAATGAACTCCTAAAACCAGAATTTAAAAACTACAATCTGGCTAGTGCTGATGGATTGAGGGTATGTTGTTCGTTTGAGGGTTGCAAAATTGCTTTTATGTGCTTTTACAGACTTCATAATATAAGTAAAGGTGTTTTTCTTGAGGAGTTAAGTACCTGTTTGAACTCAGAGGATTCTAAAAATTTATTTATGTTAGGAGATCTTAATCTTGATATTCTAAGTGATACGCCTGATGTTTTTAACTACCTGTCTATTTTGTCTGCTAATGGATTAGAATCTTGCTTTATGGAACCTACTAGAATAAATCTTCAAACACAAACTTGTATTGACCATATTTTTGGTAGATTAGATCGCAAAACAAAATTTGCTCTTTGTAGTTCCACATCTGATTTTAGAATATCAGATCATTGCTTGACAGCCTTATTCTTTTACTATGACACTATGACAGGGTTGAACTACCTTGTGATAGTAAATATATTCCCTTTAAGATCGGTCAACAAATTGACTTTGATGCTCTGAATTTATGTCTTTCTCATGAAAACTGGATAGATGTATACAGTCAAAATGACCCATCCGCAGCTTTCGATGTATTTTGTAATATACTCAAAGAGAAAGCCGGAAGTTGTATTCTGTCACTGGCAATGGACAGAAGAAAATTTAAAAGACTCAAGCCTTGGATGTCGAATAATTTGCTAGAGAAGATGGACAACAAAAATAAAATGAGAATAAAGTGCAATACATATCCCCACAATAATCAATACAAAATTTTATACAAAAATCTTTCCAAGGAAATTGCTGCTGACATTCAATCGTGTAAGGATAATTACTATCTCAATAAATTTCATAGAGCCAAAGGAAACTTAAAAAAGGAATGGGGAGTTGTGTCTGAGTTGCTCAATAAAAATGTTCATTACGCTCTTCCTACTGTGTTATCTTACAATAACAGAGACTATACAAGCACTACTCAAAAAGCAAATATTTTCAATAAATACTTTACACGTGTTGCTCTAAATACCATTAGTGATGCTGGTATCAATTCCACTATTGTAAATTGCCCAGTAGGCTGTTGTAATCGTGAAAGTAGCACTGCTCGTAGCTTCTTCTATGATCCAATCACAGGTACTGAATTATCCAGAATTATTAATGCAATGGAATGTTCCAACTCTTCAACCCTCAATAGTTATTCGAGTTCTTTTGTAAAGAAAATTGCACTTAATATTGTTCACGTCCTTGCCCATATTTTCAATAATAGTATCTACAGCGGAAAGTTTCCGGATAGTCTTAAAATTGCTTAGGTTATTCCTATTTTTAAAAAAGGCATCAGCAATGATTTGAATAACTACAGACCGATTTCTCTGCTCCCAGTTTTCTCAAAAATTTTTGAAAAGGCTGTAAAAGCTAGGATTGTTGCTTTCTTGGATGGCACTTCTTTCTTTAGCCCAAAGCAATTTGGTTTTAGAGCTGGAAAATCTACTGAAGATGCACTTCTGAAGTTTTGCAGTCGAATTTATGAGAGCCTTAATATGAAAAAAGTGTCTGCTTCACTTTTTATAGATATTACCAAGGCATTCGATACTGTAGACCATTCGATTTTTTTTCATGCTCAATTGGTTCTTCTCGTACCTAATGGGCGGAAAACAGATGGTCAAGCTAGGCGTTGAATTTAGTCAGATCCAAGAAATTAATATTGGTGTTCCTCAGGGCTCTGTGCTTGGTCCTATTTTGTTTTTGATTTTTATCAATTCCATTTTTAACCTTCACCTCAGAGGAATGCAGACTGGATTTGCAGATGATATAGCATGCACTTATTCTAATGCATCTAGTTTTGATCTAATGGCTGATATCAACTATGATTTGGAAAAGATTAGACACTGGTTTAGTTCACACAAGCTGGTAATTAGTGACAAAACGAAAATTATGCTATTCAATCTCACGACCTCTGAGGTTGAATTTCCTGCTTTATCATATCATTGCGCTAGTTGCAAGCATATATTAGTGAGTTCTGATACATGTAGGAATGTCAGCACTGCCGTGACTTTTAATGCAAGCATTCGATGCCCATCTAAGTGCTTCGAAATTGAAAGGGTTAAAGTTTTTAAGTATTTAGGGCTCGTATTTGACTGTAAAATGAATTGGAGTGCTCACACGTCATTGCTTAAGAAATACTTATTGACGATGACATGCGCGATGTATCGAATAAGGATGTATTGCTCTCGAAAACTTCTTGAAACAATATACCTTGGGCTAGTACAGTCAAAGTTGCAGTACGGTATAGTTTGTTGGGGAGGCACACATAAAAATAAAATCCAGCCTTTACTAATTGTGCAAAAGCACTTACTGAGAATAATGTGGAAAAAGCGCAAAAGGGAGCATAGTTTTTTACTTTTCTTAAGTTCAAAACCTTTACTTTTTTAAAGTTCTCAAAATATTTTATTTGAGGAGTGGTTATTCACTTAATCGAAGTCCAACTGCCTATGGTCTTCGTAGTAACGAACGCTGTTTGGCTTTAGTACCACCGCATAACACCACTCACTTTTTAAACTTTTATACTTCACTAGCACCTAGACTTTACAACATACTTCCATCTGAACTACGATGCATTTCTAATCCATATTTGTTTCAGCGAGAGATTAAGATATTGCTTCTTGAATTCGATTTCGATGAAATAAATAACTTAATAAATATACAACTTTAAATAATGTTAAAGTAATCATTTGATACTTTCTTCCTTTGGGGTATAATAGAATCAATTGCTTAAAATTGTTCTTTTAAATGATTGAATTAAATATTTTCTGCATCAAGCACTGCCGTCTAAATAATTGTCACTTTAAATTAATTTTTCAACTCGATACAACCGACACTAGTTCTTGTAACTACAGGTTGTCTCTAACAAATTATTTTTTAAATTGAAATAAAAAATGCTTTTAATTTTTAATATTATGTATCACCATTCATGTGTTATCATTTTAAAGCTAAATTGTGTATTTCTTCTTATACTCGTATGTAAATTTCAATAGATACATGATTTTGTTATTATTATAATTGTATCTTAAGTTTAAAGAATAAAAAATGAATTGAATTGAAATGAAAAAAAATTGAACTGAATTGAAAGGAATTTGCACTAGCAGCCTTCCTAGATATAGAAGGTGCGTTCAATAACGCAGAAGGAAGGGCCATCAGACAGGCCCTGGAAACTATGAATGTCGAGCACAGCATTACCAATTGGCTCTGCAATATGCTCGGCACTAGAAACATCAACTCCACTATCGGAAAGAGTTCAATAAGAAAATCCGTTACCAGGGTGACTCCCCAGGGAGGCGTTATCTCACCCCTCCTCTGGGTTCTAGTCATCGATTGGATACTTAAAGAACTAAGCAATACAGGTATAAGCGTCACTGCTTACGCAGACGACGTGGTGATTTTAGTTCAGGGCAAGTTCCTTGACACATTAAGTGAAATTATGGAATCAGCTCTTAATAGCATTGAAAAATGGGCTAGAGGGTGTGGACTACACGTCAACCCGGATAAAACTGAATTGGTACTCTTCAGTAAAAAATACAAGATACCACCCATCAAACTGCCTAAGCTAGCAGGGGGGGAGCTTTCCCTTTCGGATCGCGCTAGATATCTTGGGATAATGCTGGACAGGAAACTAAATTGGAAACTTAACATACAGGAAGGAGGCTCACTAACGTTGGTCTCTTCAGGACTAATAACATAGGACACAGCTCCATTCTCAAGGAATCCCTGACGAATCGGACGATATACTTGGCACCTTAGACTTTGACACATCATACGAAGTACTGTATCCTTTTAGAAAGGACTGGCAAAGGAAGACAGTCTCTGTCCACAACGAGATTGCAATATACACAGATGGTTCTAAGACCAGTAAGGGCACGGGGTCAGGTATTTACTCGAGAGATACGAACCTACAGGTGGCCCTGAGACTTCCGGAGACATGCAGTGTGTTCCAAGCAGAGGTTCTAGCTGTACTTAAAGCTGCGGAATTACTTGAGATGGGATCAATATCCGATAAGAATATCGCCGAGTCAGATTATGTTGGGTACCTGGACACTGCGATATTGAAGGCAACGAGCAAGCCGACGCGCTGGCTAAAAGAGGAGCGGGGCTTCCACGTAGCGATATAATTGGTAGTATTAAGCCACCAGGGTGCGTGGCTAAGGGAATTATTCGGGATAAAATCATTGACACGGCTAATCTAAGATGGTCAAACTTAGATGGTCACAGGGTGTCTAAGGCCTTGTGCCCTGTGTTAGATCGCAGAAAATCTGAGGAAATAATTAAGTTAGATAGATCGAGGCTAAGAATAGTGAAAGGAATACTCTCTGGCCACTGTCTCCTAAGGAGGCATGCCATGAGACTAGGGTTATCCGATACGGATGTTTGTAGGTACTGCGACGACCTACATGTCTCAGAAGATATAACTCATATACTCTGTGAATGTCAAGGAATTGCCAGGACAAGGCTAAAGCACCTTGGTAGATACTTCTTCGATAACCTTGAAGAGGTGAGGTCTCTAAACCATAACAAGGATCTTTTCAGATTCTGTAGGGAGATTAATTGCTTGGGAGAATGGGTTTAAGTCTTCTGCCGTGAAGGTTTCCTAGGGATCGCGATGGGCCCACTTTGGTGCCTAGTGTTTTATGATAACCTCATAACCCTACCTAACCTAACCTAACCTAACCTAGCCCCAGTTTGCCAAAGGTGCTTCCCCCAGGCATTCCCATGCCACTTCAATGACGCGTGAGATCTATTGCATCCCATTTTTACCTAAAGCCTTAAGTATTTCCTGCTGGATTTCACTCACACTAGTAGTTTTTGCAAGACCCGACTATAAATCTGTCATCCTTGATGCCCTTTTTGGACATGAAACATCTTTGGGTTTGCCTCCTTCGACGATAATCAACTCCCTTCCTCTGATTTTGCAGATCTTGTTTGCAGATCTGAGGCGGCGTTTCAATTTTACGCTAAACGCCTTTCAAGGCTATTCTTGCAACGGTTTTTAGAGTTAATTTGCAAGTTCTTCGAGCCTAAGTATACCAGTTTCTTCTTGAATATCGGGCGTTCTTTCTCTTGAATCATTAAGCAATTTATTGAAATTCCTTACCTAGCCTAGGTTGATGTCGCTGTACAGCCCGTATTGTTGGAAAATAACCTTTCTCTTGAGGGTTTCCACGGGTATATTCATCTAGCACTGACAAAGTCCAAGCTTCTGCACCGTGTAGAAGGATTGAGATAATATGGGCCTTGGTTATTATTTATAGAGCTCCGGTGTTAATATTGTCCGCATACCCAAGTGATGGTGCCTGATGTATTGGCTTGATCTACTCAATTGTAAGATTAAGAGAAACTGTATAGCAGTGAGTCGTCTTGCCCAAAGCCTTTAGTGGTATTGACGGACTCCATTCTGACCTTAACGGAATTCTGCATAAGACCTTTAGCGGATATAATGAAACTAGGTATGGTATGATATAGTTAATTTCTATTTACCTTGTCCTAAGAGGCATTGAAATCAATGCACAGATGGTGAGTATTATGTTCGTGCTCAAGAGTCTTCTCCAGAATTTGGATTAAGTACGGAAATATGATCGATTGTCAATTTTCCAGGTCTTCAACCGCACTGACAGGTGCCAAATGCGTAGGTGAGGTGATTTCTTTTCTTATAGATCGGGTACTTATAGATGGTATTTGGATTTCAATCTTTGGACATACCAAGACCATATTTTGCGAATAATTTTTTGTTCAGCACCGCTTGCGTATCTATTACGAGCGACGTTTCCGTCTTTGACCTTACAGGCACCTGTTTGTGTAGAGATAAATACCTTGATTGGCTCTTTTTAGCTACCGGTAAAATTTTGGACTCATTTTTTGTTAAAACATCACTCCATAGCTTTGGTCTACTAAATGGAGAAGATTGATGGTTATAAATATTGCTTTGGTCTCACTTAACTCATGCTATTTCTTTATTGTCCTCAGCAGATGTCCTTCGTCCCTCCTTTTCCGTTTGCAGAGCTGTCGAGAAGCTCTTGTTATTTTCTGAATTTATTTTATTCAGCATTCGGTCCACCATATAGGCACCAATCCAGGGGTTTCGAGCTGGTGGTCATACCAAATCTACATTTCTTGGGATAATGTACTGTCTTGTTACTGCAGTCTTTCGACGTTAATCCTCATTTCGCTGACGCATCTGCTTGTTGTGTTGTTGGATATTCGCAGTCGAACTTTGTTTAAACTTGGCAGTGGTCCGCTACATAGCAAAGTCGACCAGCCTGAGTTCATTTGTGGAGGTTGTGTCGTCCAGATTTTGCTTTCCGCTGATCTTACCAAAGACGTCTTATTTCTGATTTCGGCGTAAAAGTCTCCAAAGATTAGTAGTAGCGCATCTCCGCCAGTTTATCGAGTGCATGTCAGGTAGACCATTCAAATCAGTCCGCCTATCCGAGCCTGTTGGATGTTTCATCCGCTGTAACCCTTTCGTAGACTGCAAGTAGAACCCTCCCAGCGACGTTAATAGATCTCTAGCCAGTTCTTCGTGGGTGCTTCTTTGTATAGTCCCCTAGATAAACTTAGGTTTCAGAGCTAGAGGGACGTATAAAACTGTTCCCTTTTACTCGCTTTATAATTGAAATAAGTATTTATTGGCCTGACAGTCGATATTCTACACACCCTTCACCCATTTACACTGCCCATTCTATTTAGTGTGTAGGGCGTCTTAACAATCTACCTCACAATGCGCGACAAACCAATAAGCAGTTGCTGTTAGTACCAACGATAAGATCCAATTCAATAGCATTATGAATATAATTGATCAAAGTAAACACCACTGCCCTCTCCAAGATACCAATTCCCGACTTAAATTTTTAAACTGAAATTCATCGATTCAAGTCGCAATTAATTCCCGTTCCTATACTGTTTACAGATACATTTCAGTTATGCGTCTAACCTTGAACACTTCTTTTTCTTTGGGTTGCCTGTTCAACCTTCCTGGTAGGTAGACTCTCCACTTCTCTGTTCGATTGGTTACGATACCCCGTCGCATCACATGTATAATCACCCAGCTTCTGGTCGTGGCTCAAATATGAAGAAGCTCTGAGAGAGCCAAAGGATATGTTAGACCTATAATTATGTGCGGCTATTTATTCGGGCATGGGCAGCGATCGTTCATTGGAACCCATCGATGAGCGATTAATAAAGTCTTAGACCACAAAAGGGTCGGCATTAATGGAGCCTTCGCCGTGCATACATTTCGTGATAGAATTTGAGGGTCGTCATGCTGCGGCATCTGTGGCACAGTGCACGATATTTTTCGGGGCAGCCTCTGTCCGAAGATACATAATTGCAAGCCCACAACATGTATGTAGATTTGATGATAAATTGTTGCTGTGTTGGCTTTTTGGATTGGGGCAATCAAGGCTGAACTAACGGAATCTTGTGGAAGGCATGAATGAAGTTTCCGACATCGTAATTATTTTCGTATTTTCGAAGAGAGAAAGAGAGTAAGAGTGAAGTAGACATAGCTGGAGGCGATGTACATTTGTTTGGGGTTTGTTGCTTGAGGAGATTCCTCGAAGGACAATAACTTTGTCCTGTGGCATCGGTTCTGATTGATTTCAGTTCCATGAATTGATGATGGATTCCAATTAGAGGAGTTATTTGAAAAAAAAAAACCTTGTTGGTTGATGATTCTTTTTTTGGAAGATTTGACAGCATTTTGTAGAACTGAAACTAGAATATGTACTTTCTACTGGAGCACTCGATACTGATACATTGTACTGCCCCTGTTAATGAAATTTATTTCCCTTCTTCCTAGAAATATAAGTAGGTACTTCAATGATAATGGATGATAACATCAGATCCAAATATATACCACATGTTACGAGCAAAGGCAGAACAGTCGCAGAGGAACTGTGGCTCACCCTCTTCACAAGCATCGCAAGTAGTAGTGTCACTTGAGCATAAGACGTTGAGATGCTCGGTAAAGGCATAGTGGCCCATTGAGAATCCAGTGTATTGTCTGCAGTTATCTTTTCTGAGAGGGAGAGAGCAAAAATGCCGCAAGTTTCGCAAGTTTGTTTGTATCCGTTTGCAATGTCATGCAACCCACAATTATGTTCAAAGGAAATCAGATCAATCAAAGTTCTGAGCAAGAACATAAGAAGACCAAACCAGGGATTAAATACTGAAATGTCCTTCTGCAGACCTTGCCTAGGATGCCTTTTCGTGTAATTATATTCTGGTTTGGTACAAAAACCGGGCTCAGCGAGTTCAATCTTATGATCGAATTAGGAGAGTTCTTGCGTTCTTCCACTATTTTGGAAGTTGTCAAGGTTTTGAACAAGATCTAAGTACAGTTTTGGTGCCAATTCAGGCCATTTGCTCCTGGCAATATAGTTCATAGAAATTGACACAGCTTGGCCACTGTTTTGGTGTCATTACGTCAGGCTGCATAGGACACGAATCGTGGGATAAGGGCAGGGCAGGTTGTATCAAAGACTACCTCGTCTATTGTGGTAGTGATATTTTTTATAGATCGAGTCACCCTGTATAAGTAGGTAAAGCAGACATCGAAAGAGGTGGATTGTCATCTGTCAAAGAGACACGTTTTTTTGGGGAGTAGAGGTTAGAGTAGATGGGATTGATCGAGATGGAATAAAGTGAATTTTGCAAATCCAGGAGTCATCGTGTATTTACTCAATTATTCCTAGAAGAATATTCTTTTAAAATATTACATTTTGGCGATGAGTAAAATATGGTAAACTGATATAAATATGAACTGACTCCAAAGGATGTGTCTTTCTGTGAAATTGTGGAAAAATTGGATGGCCATTTCCATCCAAAACCAAATGAAATCGTACAGCGTTTTACGTTCCATAAACGCTGCCAAAAGAGTGGCGAGGCGATCGCGGACTTCGTTAAGGATTTAAAGAAATTATCTGAACACTGCGATTTCATGGAACTCGATAAAATGCTGAGAGACTAAATTGTGTGCGGCGTTGCAGATGAATCTTTACAAAACCGTCTATTTAGTGAACCCAAATTGAGTTTTCAGCGAGCGTACGAGATAGCAATTGCACATGAGGCCGCACACCGAAATGTGATGGACGTACGCAAGACTAACGAGGTGTTGGCGATGTCATCCAAGAAGAAATTTCAACGACAAGAAGTTGTCGCTCCAGTGGGGCGATGTTTTCGCTGCGAGGGAAATCATTTTGCTGATAAATGTTTTTTCAAAGAGAAAATCTGCGATTTCTGTGATATCAAGGGACATGCAAGCAGAGCATGTTTTAAGAAGAGAGCGACCGCCCGTCAACAACAAGCTTTTTTTAGCTATTTTTTTGAGTTGAATACTATTCATACGGCGACCGCCAATAAGATTTTGACAAATACGTGCCTCAATGGGGTCATAGAATCATTTAAAGTTGATTCGGGGGCTGCGTGCACCGTAATCTCGGAGGTTACTACTTACTTTACTTAGATCCTTTAACCCCCCGGGGGGCATAGGGCGTCAACCACGCCTGCGCGCCATCGTGTTCGAAGTTCTGCAAAGCGTTTGAGCTGCCTCCAACTCATTCCTAAAGAGCTCGATTCCTCCTCAACTGTTCTGCGCCACGTTTGCCCAGGGCGTCCCGCTATTCAGCCTGCCTGGGTGAGCGGATTCCACTGCATGGCGTATTTCGCAATGGAGTTGTCTTCGCGCCGTAGGGTGTGTCCAATCCATTGCCACTTTCTTCTTCGTATAGTAATGCTTATAGGTTCTTGGTTCGTTCTCAGATAAAGTTGTTCGTTGGAGATGCGGTTCGGCCAAAAAATCCTCAAGATGATTCTTAAGCATTTGTTTACGAAGACTTGCAGCTTGCGTGTGTTAATGGTGTCCACCTTCCAGGTACTGCACCCATAAAGCAGCACTGATTCTACGTTGGAGCGGAACAGTCGCAGCTTGGTTCTTAAGCTGATAACATTACTTCTCCAGATTTTACATAGCATTCCGAACGCAGCTTTAGCCTTCCCGATTCTGCTGCACAGTTCGGTGCCACCGCGATTAGCCGAGACCACACTTCCTAAATAAAGGAGGTTACGTGGAATCGTATAAACCAGGATAAGAGATCTCTCACCCCTTCAACAATGACGCTGCATACCTGGTCCAAAGAGAAATTGCAAGTTCTGGGATCATCTATGGTGAATATAGAATATAACAATAAAAACTATTGCTTGCCAGTTGTTGTTATTGCAGGTGGGGGGAGGTGCTTGTTGGGCAGAGACTGGTTTCCCGTTTTGGGAATCACGGTAAAATCACGATTTTCAGCGAGAAATTGGGCGCGCACCAGGGACCGCCTATTTCCCTTGAAGCACTACCCGGATCAGCTCCGATTTTTCGAAAACATCGTCAGTGTCCCATCGCCTGGAAACCTGCAGTTGAAAAGGAGATTGAAAAACTCATCCAACAAAAGATTTTGGAGCCTGTCATGTTTTCAAGATGGGCAACCCCCATTGTGCCTGTGCAGAAGTTAGATGAGTCTGTGCGGATCTGAGGTGATTACCGCAGTACGGTGAATGCCGTAATTAAAACAAATTCTTAGCCGCTACCACTTTTCTCGGAGGTATTAGCTGAAATTGCAGGGGGAAAGTTGTTTACAAAGCTGGATTTACAACAAGCTTATCAGCAGCTACTGGTTGATGATTTTTCGGCTGAGGTATTGACGCTAAACACGCATAAAGGATTGTATAGAGTGCGGAGGTTACCGTTCGGTGTTTCGGCTGCGCCGGATATATTTCAAAAATTTATGGACAACTTATTAGCGGGTATAAAGAGGGTAAAAGCATATCTCGATGACATAATAATTTCCTGAAAAGATGAAGCCGAGCACTTGCAAAATTTGGAAACCGTTTTTAAAAAATTAGCGCAAGCGAATTTGACTGTCAATAAGAAGAAGTGCTTATTTCCACAAAAAGAACTCGACTTTTTAGGATTCCACGTCACTGGAGAAGGAGTCTTACCTAATAAAGAAAAAGTACGGCCCATACAACAAGCTCCCACACCTAAGAATAAGGAAATGTTACAATCTTTCCTAGGGTTTTTAAATTTTTATAATTCTTTTCTACCCCACAAGGCGTCGATTGCTGAAAAATTGCATAGATTGCTGGACAAAAATACGAAATGGATATGGACGGATGAACGTCAAGCTGTCTTCAATGAACTAAAGACGTTGATCAATTCAGACACCCTTTTGGTACATTATGATGTCACTAAACCGCTGGTTCTCGCCTGTGATGCTTCGCCGTATGGAGTTGGGGCGATCTTAGCACATCGGGATAGAGACAACTGGATGGAGCGCCCAATCGCGTTTGCCTCTCGCACACTTGGAGCTCATGAGTGAAACTACACGCACATTGACAAGGAAGCCCTGGCCATCATATTTGGAATTAAACATTTTCATCAGTACGTTGCCGGAACTGAAGTAATCATCGTAACTGACCATAAGCCGTTGCTGGGTATTTTCAATAGAGCAAAACAGATTCCACAAATGTTATCACCCCGGATGCTACGTTGGTGTCTATTACTGCCAGCGTATGACTACCAGATGGAATATCGCCCAGGGCCCAAAAATATCAATGCGGATTGCTCATGCAATTGCCTCTAACATCCACGACTGATGCGTCAATGAAAGGTCCGGCAGATATACTGATGCTTGAAATGCGGAGCAACCCCCCAGCAACAGCGGATCAAATTGCTAAAGAAACAGCTAAGGACCCAGTTATGTGCCGGGTTTTGAGATGGGTGTTACATGGCTGGTCGCAAGCCAAAGAAAATACTGAAGAATTAATTCCGTACTTCCGGAGAAAAACCGGAACTCTCCACGCACAAGGGCTGTTTGTTGTGGGGTAGTAGAGTGATTGTACCACCCAAATTTCGAGCACAGATCCTGGAACTCCTACACGGATATCACCCAGGGATCTGTCTTATGAAAGCTTATGCCCGTTGCTACGTGTGGTGGCCCCAGGTCGACAAGCAAATTGAAGGGAGAGTGCAAAAATGTGTCCAGTGTCAAGCAAACCAACCTAATCGGCCCGCGGCACCACGACAGTTCATTCAACCACCAGGAAAGCCGTGCAATACGCTGCATATTGATTTTGCTGGCCCTTTTCAGGGATATATATTTTTAGTAGTTGTGGACTCGATGTCGAAATGGCTTGAAGTAAAAATAGTTTCCAGTATGTCCTCGGCAGAAGTAAAAAATAAACTTCGTGAGATCTTTGCTACGCATGGCCAACCAAAGAGAATCATTTCTGATAACGGATCAGCTTTTGTGTCAACGGAAATGCATCAATTTTATGTCACAAATGGGATTAAGTTCAATTCGACAGCACCATACCACCCATCTAGCAATGGCCAAGCTGAACGTATGGTGCAATATTTGAAAACATCCCTTAAAACTATGACGGAGGGATACCAAGTTACAGCGTATTCTATTCAAACAACACACTACTCCTAATACGACGACTGGTAAGACTCCATCTGAGCTTCTAATGGGCCGCCGACTTCGTACGGTATTGGATATTGTACACCCCGATGATGGAAGAACAGATCCAATTAGTCCATAATCGATTTCTCAACTAAGGCGTTTTGAAGTGGGAGACCCCATCTATTTCCGAAACTATTCTACTGGTCCTTTATGGTTGAAGGGCAAAGTAATTGAAGTCAGTGGCCCGGTATCATATGTGGTACAATCTGTCGAGGGGAAAGTAGGTCGCCGTCACGTTGATCAAATTAAACGCCGGACAATTGACGATAACCCAATATCCAACGAGTTTTCTGCAGACAGCGACAGTTTAGAAAATCGCGGAAATGAAGTGAGTCCACCTCCAAGCCTCCACTTGCCACCTTTCCCAACAGTCGACACCCCACCTGAGTTGTCGCCTGAACCATTGCCCCCAGAGACACTAGTAAAGGCACCTGAATCAACGCCCGACAACGATGCATCTCCATCCGGAACCACATCGAATCCAGTTGCCAGTAATGTCACCCGATCTGGAAGAGTGGTGAAAGCGCCACAACGTTTTGGAAAGGATTAAAAGGGGAGGAGTGTTATAGATCGAGTCACCCTGTATAAGTAGGTAAAGCAGACACCGAAAGAGGTGGATTGTCATCTGTCAAAGAGACACGTTTTTTGGGGAGTGGAGGTTAGAGTAGATGGGATTGTTCGAGATGGAATAAAGTGCATTTTGCAAATCCAAGAGTCATCGTGTATTTACTCTATTATTCCTAGAAGAATATTCTTTTAAAATATTACAATATTTATCAATAAGACGGAAGTTCCAAAATGCATCTAGATCACAAATAGCCATGATCGTAAAGGACCCAATGCAGCCGAGACAAGCCGTTCTTAGGACTGCAAGAAGTAGTAACGTATTTATGCGAAAGCCTCTTTCATCGAATAAAGAAGGAATGATCATATAATTGTTGTATAGTTTCTTAGGATCATTTATACATATGCTCATTGTCCTGCCAAAAGCACCCATATACAGCAAGTAAATTGGCATCACCTTGGCTGTCTTCGACATGTTTTGACTAAGGACGTTTTGCTATCTAGGATGACTAGAGGTGACAATGGTGCAGTGGATAGTGTGTTTGCTCGTTATCCCACGTGTGCAAGTTCAAACCCCACCGGGTACATCAGCCACCCGAGTATAGGAAAACGAATGACATCGAAGTTTTCAAACCACTGCATCAAGGAAAGGTTCCTGCCTGTTTGTACAATGCAATGGACCCGAACTAGTCTGAGTGCTCTGGGTTTGGAATTGCTTTTTTTGTAAAACAAAATCTAGGAAGACTTCTAAGTACTAAGCTTCATTTGAGATTCGCATTGCAATACTAAGTTGAGCACTAGTTGAGACAGACCGATAAAAGAAAGTGGAAAGAGGAGGTATCGAATCAGACTATCGTGTCTGTATCCTCCAGAACATTATTTCGCAGGCCAAAGGAAGTGGAATTTGAGCCTAGTACTTTAAACTTCAATACAATTGATAGTCAAACAAACTGGAATAAAAAAAAACCACTTACCGCTTGACAAATTCCATGCCTCAACGTTCCCCGTCGTTCTTAACAATATTGGCCATAAGAAAAAGTACGGGATTCAATATAAACTCGACTGAAACTATAATATAATAGTAATATTCACAAGAAAGAGGAAACTTGAGCTGAAGCCAATCTGGCTGTCGGGTACGACACTGACCCCAGTCAAAGAAGTGAAGTATGTAGAATTACACCTAGGGAGTAAACTCATGTTGCAAAAGCACACACGAAGGTATCCAAAAAGGCTACCCGTGCTCTCATGATATGCAAGAGCCCAGCGGGCAAGTCAAGACCATCGCCATTGTGAGACCAATGATCACATATGGAGCGGTACCGTGAACAAAATGAACTAGCCTAATCACAACGAGGGAGCCAATCACTAAAGTGCAAAGGCTTGCTTGCCTCTACATCACTGGGATCATGAGAACATGTCCAACTGCATGTCAGAACTAACTCCGCTTAGTCTCGTAGTTGAGAAAAATGCAAAGAGGACGATCCTAAGTATGGCAAAAGAAGGAATTGGAAAAGAGAAATGCATCAGTTCGAGAGAGTATGATGCACTTTCCAATAAATTTCTTCTTCGGGCAATTCTCAGCGATGACAGAATAAAGAAATTTTGCTTTGAGGCAAGAGTACAAACTTGCAGACTGAAATATGTGCTATATGTGCTAAGCCATATTGCTAGACAGTCAAGTACCTATTAAAGTAATGGACACCTATTTCATTCGTGGGTTAGTGGTTAGTGGTTAGTGGTTAGTGTATCGGATCACTGCGCGTGAGGTTCCATGTTTGAATCCCAGAAAACACAAAAAAAAAGTTTTTCACGGTCCCACCTCTGCGAACGTCTGACAAACATCCGAGAGTATTGTTGTCACGAGAAAGCTTCTCAAAAACAAATTGCCCTTCGGATACGGCACTAAACTCTAGGTCCCTTCCATTCGTGTGAAAAAATGTAACGCACACAATACGAGTGGTTGCGAGAAACTAGGCCCAGATACTTAAAGAGCTGTTGCGCCAAATATTTCTATTTTTTATTTTTACCTATCTTATTAAGACGAAACGTGTGAATAGAAATAATAGGGTAACCCTCTACTAGATACTTGGTCATGTCCGGATAGAGGGTAATGTAAAGGTAAAGCAGCTGAACCCATTTTATTGAACCTGAACCATTCTCAAAAGAATTCAGGAAAATAGAGAAAGATTTTAGATTAGATTAGATTTAGATTTTATTAATTCACAAATTAATTACAATTCTTAACAAAGATCGAAAAATCAGAAAAGCATGGCAATAAGCCGTCTGCCGATTGACAATTTTTGTTAAAAACCATTGCTACTTTATGGATTGCAATTTAATAAACGAAAAGCGTTATTCTTCAAAATTAGAAACTTTCTGTTATAATTCTTCGCCGATAGGCTAGGGCTATTTTACAGTACGCTACCAGGAGAGTCGTTTGCGGTTCGTTGAGCTTACTTATGATTTCTTCATGGGAAATTTCATCTACTCCAAACAAGTGCCGCCTAGTTTCCCGGAGCGTAGGACATCCTCCCACGAAATGAAATATATCCTCCCTCCCCGCCATGTTACATATATTACACAAGACCGGTAGATCTTCGTAATGCGGTTGATAATTTAGTGGAAGTAGTTCAGCTCGCAGTTTTAGCATAAGTGATATTTCTTCGCAGCTATTACCATCGTGAAAGTAGTTTCGGTCTGACAAATTATGATCCAACTGCCTATAAATAAATCGATGCAGTGACTCTAATGCTTCTCTTTCAAATTGTTGTCTAAAGTTAACATCTACTGCTGCTAACAACTGGTATAGCTTTGGCTTCCATGACTCCGTGCTTGCTTCATCCAAATCCAAGCTTATTCCACACTCATGCGCTAGTTCGTTCCAATTTCTGTACCAACCATTATTGCATCGTAGTGCTTCCAGTGCAACTTTTCTTGGTAATCTTTCCAAAGGCATATTGAATACCTTTAAAATATAGTCCACCTGCAGTTTCAGCGTCTTTATAGCCAGTGGAGAAAGTCCAGTCTCTAGCATTATGGCATAGTTTGGGGTGTTAGGTGGTAAACGGAATATCCTTTTAATATAAAACCTCAATAGCTTTTCCACTTCCTCAAACCGCCTTCCGCCCCATACCTGGGCCGCATACAACATAGTTGACTCGGCAACCGCTTCAAAAATACGAAACTTACTGCTATGTACTATGCATTTGTTGGCAAAACATTTTCTCCAAGTTGTATTTATCATGGTTTTGGCCTTTTGTAGCTTGCATTTCAGGTATTCTTCCATGCTTAAGTTTTGCGTGAAAAGCATACCCAAGTAGTTATACTTTTGACGGTCTCAATCTGTTCGCCGTTCAAAAACCATTTCTCGTTGCTACACATCCTTCCCCCACCTTTTTTAAAGATCATCGCCTTTGATTTTTCCAGGTTTATAATTAGGCTCCACATTTTACAGTACTCATACAAATGGTTAATCATGCGCTGCAATGTCTCCGGGGAATTCGCCATCAACACTATGTCGTCTGCAAAAAGGAGCGCCTTCATCAGTATCCCTGCAAACTCAACACCTCCAGGTAGCGATTCGATAATGTCATCTATGAACAGTGTGAATAGCAATGGGCTTAAAGTGCATCCTTGCCTAACTCCTGTGCTCGCTTTAAACCAGTTTGACGCATTTTCTCCATTCCATACAGCTGACAGCGTCTCTTCATAAATGTTTTGTATTACCCTACCAAACTTTTTAGACATTCCTTTGGCAAAGAGTTTATACATTAAGGAACCTCTGTTTATCGAATCAAACGCTGCTCTAAAGTCCACAAAGAATACATATAACTTTTTACGTTGCGCTATATAGGCTTCTGCAATGCTTTTGAGTACGAAAATGTGGTCGACGGTGGAATATCCTGCCCTGAAGCTAGCTTGGAATTCTTTAAGCAGACCATTAGTATTTATCCATGAGGTTAATCTTTTTTGGAGTACGGTTGTAAATATCTTATAAGATGCATTCAAAAATGATATGCCCCTATAATTGTAAGGCTGGGACCTACAACCTTTCTTAAAAATGGGGAAAATCAACGCTTCTTTGAACTGTTGCGGCACCACACCATGCTCCAAAACGTTATTAAATAAGCCTTCCAGTGTCTTAGTCAGCTCAGGTGTTCCATATTTATAGAACTCCGTAGGAATTCCATCCGATCCCGGTGCTTTGCCATCCTTCAGACTCTTATATGCAACATCTATTTCCGCTACCGTAATTGGTGCATCCAATTCGTCGCTGTCGAAGGCCGGTTGAGCAAAGTGGAATCTGCATAAATCAGATCATGGATTCAGTTATTGGATTCAAAAGTTGCCTAAAGTGCTGAAGTAGAGTATCGGTCCCTAAAGTTTCACTGATGATGAACTTTTTCCCATTAAGCTTCGCAGCGCATCTCCAAAAATCAGCGGAATTTTTACACTCGGAGAGCTTTTTGGCTTCCGCCTCATAGTGCAGTTTCTTTTTTCTTTTGCATAACTCCTTATACTTTGAATTTGCTTCTACATAAAATCTTCTGAAAAAATCCTCGCTAGAGTTTCGAAACATTTTCAGCCAAACGAATGAGTATTTTCTTGCCCTTTTGCATTCCTCGTCGAACCATGGTTTGTCGTTAGCTGGTCTATTTCCTATGTTATGTATGCTTGTCTGGTATGCCGCCTTGATGACATCTCCCAGTTGATCGACATCTATAGGCTGCCTTTCTTCCAAAAGTCGATCAAGGTTCTGATTATATATAATTCTTCTCTTTTGCCTCCATTTCAATTTAGGCAAGAGAGCCATTTCTTTCAAGAGGATGTTATTCTCCTGTACATTAATTCCAAAAGTTATTATTATCGGCTGATGATCTGAGTACGGAACTTGCCCCACTTCGAAATCAAACACATAGCTGCGCCAGTCTCCTCCTATGAGTCCCAAGTCTATGACTGAGGTTCCTTGCTGCCCCACAAATGTGAATTCGCCGCATGCGTCCATTTCGCTTGTTCCATTCAAAATTCGAAGTCCAAATGTGTTACACATTTCCAGGAGCTTTCTGCCCCTAGCATTGCAGATACCGTCTTTCGATTTTCTGGATATGCCGGCTAAGGAATTCTCGAGTCCTGCATCTTCTCCAATTCTAGCATTAAGATCTCCTATAATTACAATGTTCGAGGTAAAATGGCATAGCATGATCTCTTCCAAGTTTCGGAAATTCAGTTCCCAATGGTTGCCGTTGATATAGGCTGGCACGATTCGAAATAATTTGTCATCGAACTTCAGATTCAAAATGATATTCTCACCCACAGTTTGAAAATTGCAGATGACACCTTCCAGTTTTTTCTTGAATCCAAAAAGACAGCATCCACTTGCTCTTCCCCTATCATGTACTCTGCTCGCTGGTATCCACTTAAAATTATATTTCGAAAATTTATTTTCAAAGAAGCCGAAATTACTTGCAGTTACGAAGGTCTCAAATAAAAATATAATATCGTATTTATAAATAAAATTATAAAAATCATTAAATACTTATTCCCTAAACCTGATATATTATATGAAAGTATTTTATATGTAGCTAGATTTAATTGATTAATATTATTTTGGCAGACGGCTTTACAATTAAAAAAGAGAAAGAAGACAGGGTGAGAGCCTGGTATATACTTCAGGTCTGAGGCAAGCTAAGAAACTCTTGAGATGCTACAACTGGAAAAGATTCAAAGCGTGCATCTGCCTTAAGAAGAGGAGGAACAGTCGGTAGCGAACCTTCTGGCAATTGTCCTGCGCTATCTGCGTTAGGAAAGAAAACATTAGGAGAGCACTTCTTTAACGGCCGAGATGTTGATATCTGCATGATATGCAGATTTTTCTCCAGATAAGATTGGTTCCACTAGAACTAGACAATCCCAAAGGGTAGATTTTACAAACTATAATCTCTTGTTTGACATTACACGTCTACGATTCTGAGTATGGGATGAATCGGATTATTCTTACAGTGGTATCATAATGGACGTAACACTTAATCTAAGTGCGACCAAGTTTTAGCTGGATAGACATTTAACCAAACCAAATTTAATCTAGTTCAAAATATACGGCCCAAAAACTGGTGAAATACAGATAGATAGACGCACAGACGGATGGATAAATATGGCTTAATTCAATGGCCATTAGCCCTGAAATTTATATACTTCATGGTGTCTGTCTTAATTATTTCTCTATGTTGCAAACCGCATATCAAACATAATATACATACGTTTAGTATAAGTACTAAGGTAGATAAAGATTTCATTTAGCCTTGCCAAACTTATAAACGTATACCCATTCGGTCCACATTTTTGTATGAAAGACAAATTTGTCTCCAGCTGTACTTCGACCCACAGCTTTAGGTTTAAACAGCAAACACATTATGCACTACAAATCCATCGTTAGTGCGCCACCCATCATCGATCATGCATACGTTCATCTGTGCCTTAGAGCAGATAGTCTCTAGGCTTGTTCTGAATACGCAACCAAAGATATATTCATTAGCATTGCCTCGAGCTACAACTATAACATCATTAACATCCAATCCTCAACGATAGCCACATCGAAGGTGAGTAGCAGACTTATGCCATGGCAAATATTCGAATGAACTTCACGGAATGATACGACATTTGAATTTCCTCTCAGGCAGGCCACTATGGCTCACAACTTCCATGTTAGTTTAGCAATTATCTGTGGAACATACTCCCAGGAAATCCTAAAATTTCAGGAATCTTAAATTCTTCAAATTTTTAAGAGCAGAAACCGAAAATATTTGTACACATATAGGGGCGCTTTTATAGGTTTATAGGTTCGTCCGAGAGAAGTTATGTAAAAATTATTAATCCACTCTGTTTTGTCTGGCAAGCTCCAACAAGCTGTAAAGGTCACATTGTCGGAAGCACCCTTAATGTCGATGAAACCCATCGCATATCCCTTCTTATAAAGCTCACATTCAATTCTACCAACTAGGTAGACTTTGAAGAGAAATCTTATAGGATTTCCTGCATTGATAGACATAACGTCTGCTTACACTGATATTAAGTCGCTTCTTGGAGCTCCAAGTTTTGAGACCGCGTATTTGTGTATTTTTCTATCCGTCACAATTTATTTTTAGTGTTCAGCCGACTTCTGTATCATCATTTACTCGAGTTAAAACCAGTAGGATAAATATTTCCACTTAATATTAAATATAAAAGCCTCTCTCTAATCATGCTTCTCTTCGCGTCAAAACTAACAGACACCAGTTAATGAAGACGATTTGAGTCTACATAAGACTAATTAGCTCCGAATAGTTCTATTCAAGCTAATTTGCACAAACACAACTGTAATTATTTTGCTTTCTATATTACTTTTTTTTTTCTTGACTAATTACAGAGTTCTTTGGCCTCAGTACAGCGTACGCCTCTTCGAAATGGTTACACACTACGTCGACTAGTGCAAAGCTAATTATATCCCTTCGGGCTCCGTTTACTATTAACCTGCTTCGAACGAAGTGGATTCCTTTCAGTGTTCCACACTGGATTTCGGTTAAGGGATTCAAAAAACTTTAAAATTCCATTTGAGTTTCGGGATTTCCATTGTATGGAACTTTAACCTCAAGCCATTACTCGTTACAAGCTACACGTTGGGTAATTACAGCTTGGGAATATTCTTAGTGATTGTCTCACCTCTGTCCGGTATGAGGTTAATCAATCATAATGTATTAGAGGTCTGCAGGAGATGTCAACGAGTTTTAGACGGGAATTTTTTTCAAGGCTGCCTAAGAAGGTATGTTTGCTTGGAATCAACTGTAATTGAGTTTTGTGGTAGCTGTAAAGCGAACGTTTATGAGAGAGCTTTGACGAGCTATGTTGCAGGGCAAGCAGAGCAGGGAGGCATCGTTATGTATTTTACAAATGTCTGTAGGGGCCGCTGTGTTGCTAACTCTTACAGGAACCTTGGATATCGGAAGGAAGAAGTAGAGGGCTGTCAGAAAACGCGAACACATTGCACAATGTGCATCTGGAAATAGATGTGGTAAGACATATGTTAAATCTTAAATACTATAAAAGTAAAATCGATTTTCCTTGTGAACACCGTTTCTCGAAAACTACTAGACGTTAGTATTTGAAATTTTGCACAGTTATTCCTTATTTTGCCTAGATGTGAGAAGGGATTTTCCGAAATTCGAGATCTAAGTGGCATAAAGGAGGTGAAGATCGAATTTTTCATCGGTAAATATTGATTCTACAGCCGTAGCTCAGTACTGGCTCATTTCATTTATTTTCATTTATTTATTTAAGTTTAAATCTTTTACATTAGACCAATTGATCTCTTAAATTGCAAAAGTACAAGTTAATCATTTCACAAATTCAATAAAAAATGAAGCTACAAAATCGATTTAAGACATTAATAAGAAAATAATACATAAGTAATAGCATTTTGAAGCCAAAACTTGGCAAATAAATCCATAAATAAACCTTAATTCTAATATAACTCTAATATAACTCACTAGACAAATACGCGAATAAAACAGCATCAAAATTATCCGCACAAAAAAGTCTTCTTACGTCGAGAGGTAACAAATTCCACAGACGAATGGCATTTACGAAAAATTTACGCTCGGAAGATAAATATTTAAAATTAGGATGAAAAAGAACAAGTGAACGTGAAGAGTTTGAGAAATGCAATTTGTTATAAAGGTATGCAGGTTCTCTTGTTATAATTACTTTGCGCAATAACTTTAAACTACAGTAGTCAAAATAGGAATTCAAGGTACACCCAAGTATTGTTTTAACGTATCTGGAGACATGATCGTAGCGCCTGAGATCGTATACGTATCGAACAACATTGTTGAACGCCACATTTAGCTTCCGTTTGGTGTCTGCACTATGGTTACAAAATATTTCGCATCCATAGGATATCATAGGAATTATGAGGGCTCTCACGAGCATCAATCTGGTACCAAAAGGCGTATAATGCTGAGAAAGGGAGAGGTTCCTTAAACAACCGTAAACTTTGCCAATCACTGTTCGGACGTGATTATCCCAGGAGAGCGTTCTATTGAACCAGACGCCGAGATTTTTGACCTTATTAATATATTCAATTGGAGTTGCTCCGAGAGAAATGGTAGGGAAGTAGCTCAAATCAATTTTGTTTCTAAAAATGACTAGGCATTTCGATTTGGTTGGATTTAGCCGCAAGCGATTACTCTCGGACCAATCTAAAATCCTTTGCAAATCATGGTTCAGTTTACTAGCACCATCCTCTATAAGTCCTAGCCGGCAACTCATATAGAGCTGTACATCATCAGCATACATATGTACGGATGAAGTTCTTATACAGCGAGGAAGGTCATTTATAAAAATAGAAAACAGCAAGGGTCCCAAAATAGAACCTTGCGGAGCCCCGCTCAGAATGTTAGCTAGTTGAGACTTACTGTTATTTATGACGACTGTTTGTTTCCTTTCATATAGGTACGACTGTATTAAATTCACTGCGGACGACGAGAATCTGAAATCAGTTTTAAGCTTATCTAATAGTTTTACGTGATCCACAGTGTCAAATGCCTTAGAGAAATCTAGGAGTGTCAGAAATGTGATTAAATCATTATCGATTGCAATTCTTATATCATCACTTACTTTTAACAGAGCAGATATACAGCTGTGCTTTGGTCTGAAACCTGACTGGTTATTACATATTAGCATATTCGAATGCAAGAAACTCGACAATTGACAGAAAAGTAGTCTTTCCATAACTTTTGACAGATACGGAAGAATTGAAATTGGCCTGTATTCTGGCGGTGAAAGTCGAGTTCCTGGATTTTTAAGAATTGGAACAACTTTGGCCAACTTCCATGCTATGGAAAAATATGATGCCGAGATCAACGAATTGAATGTATGTGTGATCACTGGGAGTATATGGGGAAGTACAATTTTAATGAAGAGTGGATGAATGTCATCAATACCTACTGACTTCGATTTTATGCTGAAAATAGCTCTAACCACATCTGTTTGCTCAATTCCTGAAAATTGAAATTCATCTGGTCCAGCCGCTGCTGTGTTTGAGATATTTGAAATTGCAGATGTTGACCTTGTTGTTTGAAACTTCAAAAATTCAGCATTTAAGGCATCCGGATCTACCGCACCTAAGCTGCGTTTTTTCTTTCTTCCTACACCAAGATCGCCCAAATTCTTCCATAAGGTAGTGGATGGGAGATTATGATTTAGTCTAGCCGAATAAAATATTTTCTTGGCCTGTTTTATTTTGGAAACAACCTCATTGCGTAACAAGCGGAAATCGTTATACAAGTCAGGAAGTTTGAAACGCTTCCATCTTTTGTATGCTATGTCACGTTGATTTCTGAGCCGAAGGATTTCAGAGGTGAACCAGGGATTGTTTGGATATTTAACAATTTTGCTTTTAAGTGGAACATGAGTATTGAACAAATGTCGTATGTTATTCTGCAAACATTCTACTTTTTCCTCGGGGCATGTCATAAAATATATTTGTTGCCAGTTAGTCTCAAGCAGATCTTGCTCCAGAGCACTATTATTTATACGTTTAAAATCCCTATACGTATATTTCAAAGGCATATTACTCACGTCTCGTTTCAAGGTTACGAAAATAAGATCGTGCTTGGAGAAAACTGGAGACGACAATTGACTGTAGAGACTAACGTCTTTATGGTCACTAACAAAAAATAGGTCCAGTAAGGTGTTTGTGGTATTTGTGAAATGCGTGGGCATCGATATGTTAACTGGACTTAGGTTAAAAGTGCTCATTGTCTGAATAAACGGTTCAGACATTTCTTTGTTCAACAAGTTACAATTGAAATCCCCGCTGATTATTATATCTGCGAAAGAAGTAGAAATATTTTCGAGGATTGTGTACAGAGGAGTACAGTCTATGCTACTATTTGGTCGATATACAACTCCGACTAGGCTTTTATTTCTCTCAAGGCAAAAAAGTGAAAGTAAATTCGCCGCTGATTCATTTAAGGTATAAAACATCCTTCTCCGTTGTCCTGATGCTGAGCAATGCTAAAAACAATATAATCAAATCATCGCCCAAAATTTTCCTTCAGTGGAGACCACGGCCAGCAGTCATGTAGCAGTGGCTATCGTTGCAACAGTATGGGTGTGTGAGTATATGGGCGCGCTATCCCATGATTATGTTTTGATCTTCAGTGTGCGATCTCTTCCTTGAGTTAAAATGTCAAAAATTCATGCAATTAAGAGACTTGGGAATATACGCGTAGGTACATATGCACATGCATAATGCATGTGTAGACATAGAACTATGGTGGGCAAAATCGCATCATCATCTCCTCGCGGTGCCCGCTGGATAGCTATCTGATAGTGAACTAACGATGAGCGTATGCTGAGTCGGACGATAAATGTGCAGCTGAATACTCAGACCTGCGTAAGCACATCTGCGTGAACTTCAGCGCGGATATGTCTAACCAGACGAGGCATCTCTTGTTGACCTGATTGGCTGAAATATGCGTCTCAGAAGTCTAGCAAGAGCTCCTCAGAGGAGGACGTGCGGCGGATGAATTCTCTCGATGGAATCAACGGGGACGTCTACAGACCAGCAGATTCCTTACCGGAGCTACTTCAACATATTTGGAGCTGGGGTCTGTAAGGATTTTCAATACTACGTCAGGCTATTGAAAAGAGATTGTGGCGGATGAACCCTTAATGGGCCAACGGCAGCGCTCATATCCCCGAAGTGGGTTACTGACATCGGTGTATCCGGCCTCTTGTCCTAGGGGTACAAAAAAAAGGATCTGGCCCTCCAGGTTGGGGGTTGCGCCGTCGGGTAAAATTCCCTACCACGTAAAAAACCTTTGGTTACGAAGCAACCAACAGCCTCGGATACGGATGCTCTTACTGTTGACGACCCATGCAAACGTAAAAAGGACAACGATCTTCGTGTCTGCACATGGAATGTTAGGTCCCTCTACAAACTACGTGCAGCCGAACAACTTGCGGAGGCCCTAGAGTGTCTCAAAGCAGACATTACCGCCACCCAAGAAGTGCGATGGGATGGGCCGGGCAAAAGGAGTATGAAAAACTGCGACATCTACTACGGCGATTGCTACAGACAAAAAGGACAGCGTCTATTCGGGTGCGGATTTGTCATTGGAGGCAGACTTAGGTAAGAAGTCTTGAGTTTCCAGCATGTGAACGAGCGCCTCATGACTATCCGTATCAAGGCTAAATTTGCCAACATTAGCCTAATATGCGTTCACGCCCCTCACGAGGAGAAGGACGACGCGACAAAGGATGACTTCTACCAGCTCTTGGACAAGACGTATGAGCAATGCCCTAGCCACGACGTTAAAATTATCCTAGGCGACTTTAACGCAAAGCTAGGAAGAGAGGACGTCTTTAGTAGCGTGGTCGGAAAGCACAGCCTGCACGACAATATATCCGGCAACGGACTCAGGCTAATCGACTTTGCGGCGGGGAGAAACTTTGTCGTAGCTAGTACGCGGTTCCCACGTCTCGACATTCACAAAGGAACATGGCTCTCCTTTGATCGAAAAATCGTCAACCAAATCGATCACATTGCGATGGACGCAAGGCACTCTTCCAGTATTCTGGGTGTCCGGACTTTCCGAGGAGCCAACGTGGACTCGGATCACTATCTAGTTGTAGCCAAGGTACGGATGCGGATATCCACAACGGAGCGAAATCAACGAAATGCTGTGAAGAAATTTGACGTCGAAAAGCTACAATCGCAAGAGACCGCCAGAACCTTTGCCGATCGTGTTTCTTCTAATCTCAATCTAAGTCCTATGCCGCCAGCAGCAAATGCGGAAGACCAGTGGCAGCGTTGCCAAAAAGCCATCAGAGATGCCGCCTCTGATATACTGGGTTTCTCTCGCCCACCACAACGAAACCCCTGGTTTGATGAGGAATGCCGGCAAGCACATGCAGCTAAACAAGAGGCGTACAAAGCGGCGCTGCATAGAAGGACTAGAGCTGCTTACGAGCTTTACGTGAGCAGAAGAAAAGAGGAACATCGACTTCTCAGAAAGAAGAAAAAGGAGCATGAGAAGCGCTCGATCGAGGAGATTGAGAGACTTTTTTGCAGGAATGATGTTCGAAAATTTTACCAAAAGGTAAAAAGAACATGCCAGGGCTTCAAAGCCAGAACAGAAGCCTGCAGGGACGAAAATGGAAATATAGTAGTAGAATCGCAGTCGGTGCTGAGGATATGGAAGGAACACTTCTGCAGACTGTTTAACGGCGATGATGACCAATATTCCGCTGTCAGACAGAATGAACCCTTCAACAGTGACGATGACAGTCAAGATTCCCGTCAACCCGATCAGAATGAAGTGAGGATAGCGATATCTAAACTCAAATCCAACAAAGCTGCTGGAGCCGATGGCCTTGCCGCTGAACTTTTCAAGGCAGGAGGAGATGAGTTGGTAAGGAGTATGCACCAGCTCATCTGTAAAATCTGGTCGGACGAAAGTATGCCCGATGAATGGAACCTCAGCATCGTTTGCCCGATCCTGAAGAAAGGAGACCCTCTGAACTGCGCCAACTACAGAGGTATAAGTCTCCTCAACATCGCCTATAAATTCCTATCTGCCGTACTATGTGAACGCCTAAAACCGATCGTCAACAACATGATAGGTCCTTATCAGTGCGGTTTCAGGCCGGGAAAGTCCACCATTGACCAAATATTCACACTACGGCAGATCTGGGAAAAAACCCATGAATATAAAATCGATACGCACCACCTTTTCATCGATTTGAAAGTTGCCTATGATAGCGTGTATAGAGACGAGTTTTACAGAGCCATGTCTAGTCTTGGCATCCCTGCCAAGCTCGTCCGTTTGTGCAGAATGACGATGGAAAACTCTCGCCGCTCCATCAATGTCGGTAAGAACATCACCGAACCGTTCGATGTCAGGAAAGGTCTTAGACAAGGCGACGCGCTATCATGCGATCTCTTTAACATAGTACTTGAGAGAATTGTACGAAACTCACAAGCCAACAGCGGAGGTACAATCTTCTTTAAGTCTGTACAACTACTCGCTTATGCCGATGACATTGACATAATCGGAAGAACTCAGCGGGCCGTCAATGGGGCATTTACGAGTATTGAGAATGAGTCAGCAAAGATGGGTCTAGCGGTCAATGAAAGCAAAACAAAATATAGGCTGTCTACAAAAAAGGACACCCAACATCGGCGTCTTCGACAGAACGCCACAATAGACAGATATGATTTTGAGGTAGTAAAGGATTTTGTCTACCTAGGCTCTATGGTGAACTCCGCAAATGACATCAGTAGGGAAATCACACGGAGAATTACTCTTGCCAATCGTTGTTTCTATGGGCTAAAACGGCAATTGAGTAGCAAAGCCCTATCTCGAACTACTAAGGTAACTCTTTATAAGACATTAATCATCCAAGTCCTGCTGTATGGCGCAGAGGCATGGGCTTTGACAAAACCGGATGAGGATGCCCTTGGTTATTTCGAGAGAAAAGTTCTTCGAGCGATCTTTGGTCCCGTCTGCATAGACGGTGAGTGGAGGAGAAGGTACAATGTCGAACTATACGGCCTGTACAATTACATCGACTTAGCCAGAAGAATTCATATACAGCGACTAAGATGGCTGGGTCATTTAGAGCGGATGGAGCCCAATCTTCCCGCTAAGAAAGCCTTTGAATCCACCCCGGACGGACGGCGCAGTAGCAGACGACCTCGCGGTAGGTGGCGCAAACAAGTGGAGGGGGACCTCAACCAACTTGGCGTGCGCAACTGGAGGCAGCTGGCTCGTAACCATGCTGGTTGGAGAGGTTCGTTGGTTGAGGCCCAGGTCCACCCCGGACTTTAGCGCCATCTAAGTAAGTAAGTAAGACATATAGTATAACTATTGCAATATTTTTCCATTGTGTTAGATGAGATGTTGTTGATCGTTGGATTTGTCCATATTTTAGAATGTTTTAATGAATTTAAAATAAATTGTGTGTTGGAAGCGGGTTTGCGTATGCTCTGGTGGGATTCCCACCGGGGAAGTTATAATTGAGTTTACACATTTTCGGTATTGTATTCAGTTGGCAATTATATTTCAACAAGTAAATAACCGTCAACTAAAATGCGGGCGAAGCAAGGCGAGCACTGGCCAGCTAGTTGAATTTATATTAAATTGCAGAACCGGAAGATGCTTCTTCTAAGAGAACCTAAATCTGGCCTATCATCGGTAATTGGGAACAAGAACCGCAGTTTATCAAGTCGATGTAATCGCTTTTGAGCAGGCGCTGGATCTCTTAAAAGAAGTTTAGGTAATAAGGAAAAATATGATTAAAGCACTGGATAGTCAGTTGCATAGGGCATACAGACAATAACACTTTATTGGCTGTGGAATGCGTGGTAAAAGCTTACGTACCCAAGGCGGAGAAATTGGGGAAACAGTTTTTGGCGAAAGTTGAGACGAAAGGGAATCCAGCAAGGTGGGTTGTTTCAATATATCTCGAAAATATATACGTATATTGAATTAATCTCGACCAAGTATTCGGTGAAGTTTCATAAAAATGTACTATTATTATGTCAGGATTTACACGCTGAGTTCAAATAGGCGACTCAGTAGAAGAAAAAATGCCTTAGTCAAAAAAGAGTCAAAGTATAATGGATTTACCAATAGACGCATCCGAATTTTCGATAGGGATTACCGTCATATTGGACATCTGTCAGTGTACATTTTACTCTGTAAGGTTTACCATTTGTTCATGTCGAAATATACGCCATAACAAATAACACACAAATTCGGAGTCTGTTCGACAAACATACGCGAAGTGTACGGCCGTCGTAACTGACCTAGTGAGCGAGCAATTCGTGGCATTATCGATCGTTTGGAAACAGTTTTTACTTTGGCCGAACGCCAGGCACCCATTCGTGTAAGAGTTCGTAGCTGTGTGTGCCAGTGTTACTAAGAACTCACTGGAGCAACAGGAAAATAGTGCCATTCTTACAAAGAAAGTCCTCTTCAGTGATGAGGCTCACATTTGAATGAATGGCTTCGTCAATAAGCGGAATATGCGTTATTGAGCAGATGTAAAGCAACGGGTGATTCAAAAAAAGCTTATGCATCTACAAAAAGTGACTGTTTAGTGCGGTTTGTGATCTGGAGGCATCATTGGACCTTAATTAATACAGGCCACCACTTGTTACCAAAACCATGAGAAGTTCTAAAGATGCAGACTACTCGACTGATAAGAAAAAAAAGCTCTTCAAGCAATACAGGTCAAAACAGTGGCTACAGTATGCAAGGGAGTGTATTTTGGATTTGGTGTTCTGTGAATAGATCCACACCAAGTCAATGGCATCCACACCATTGCTTAAACGAAAAAACCCATTCGTTCGAGAAATTATGAAAATTCAGAACAACCCGAACCTTCCACCGCAGGGACATCGTAACGAGACCGCAGCTATGGTGCGGCCCTACGGTGCCACTGTGGTGCGGCTGCAACAAACCACAAACGATTGACGACTCGAAAACAAATATCGAACGGGAATTTTGAGGTATTAACCCGGCTTTATTGGAAAAAGTTTTTGTAAAGTGGGTTCATCGAATGCGTGCCTGAAAACGCGGAAGAGGTGGACATTTGAATGATGTTTTATTTCGAACATTAATGGCATACCTTTTCGACAGGAAAGCCAACTTATTGGCCAACTGATAAAAATAAAATCCCTGACCTCGTCGACTTCTTTATCGCGAAAGTGCTAACTAAAAATTTTACGGAAGTCGAAGAATACTATGATCTATGCTCAGATCACTCAGCAGTCACTCTGAAAATAGGTGGAAGTCTAGTAAAAAAAGTAGGGCCGCCTAGGTTAACTAGTAACAAAACTAACTTGGACGCTTTCAGAAGAGACTGCAAGGAAAATGTTGCTTTAAATGTACCGCTAAAGACACCGTTCGAAATAGAAGAAATAATTGACAAACTCGTCGAAGCCATTCAGAGCTCAGCGGGGAAAAACACCCCTTTGCGGAAGCCAGAAGCACGGAACAATAAAGTCAAACACCAGCCTGAAATCGAAGACTTCATACCAGAAAAGAGGAGAGCGCGCAAGAGATGGCAACAATCCCGCGCGCCACCGGATAAAACTTATCTGAACCATCTTTGTAACAAGCTAAAAAATGTGTTGCAGGACCTAAAAAATCACGAGACTTCTACTTCCCTCGAGGGTCTGACTGCTGATAAGTATTCAAACTACTCTCTATGGAAAGCTTTGAAGTCCATAAGGAAACCTGTAATGCACTCGCCGCCAATTAGGAAAGCTACCGGGGAATAGGCAAAAGAAGACAAAGAGAAAGCAGAATTATTTGCCGATCACTTAGAGGAAACATTCAAGCCGTTCGATGGACAACCGTTGATCGAAGATCCGAATGATAATATGGCACCCGGCAACTTTAAAGTAAAAACCGTATCCCTGTCCGAACTTCAAATGACAACAGAAAAATTGAAAAATAACAAGGCTCCGGGATATGATTTAATCACTGGCGAAATTTTGAAAGAGCTACCGAAAAAAAGTGCTGGTTAAGTTGCTTTACATTATAAATGCTTCCTTAAGACTATTATATGTTCCAAGGCAATGGAAAGTCGCCGAAGTTATTATGGTTCCGAAACCGGGGAAATGTGCAAATGACAAGAAATCATATAGACCCATTTCACTTCTACCAATAATATCTAAGGTCTACGAGTATCTCCTGCTGAAACGACTGCAACCAGTAATTGAAGAAAGACACTTGATCCCGTATCATCAATTCGGCTTTCGGGTCAAACATTCCAAAATCGATCAGGTGTATCGAATAACGAACGAAATTGAAAAAGCTCTAGAAGGGAAAAAAATATGCTCTAGCGCTTTTCTCGACGTATCGCAAGCCTTCGACAAGGTTTGGCACGAAGGCCTAACGTATAAGCTAAGGGTAATCCTACCGGAAAAGTTGTACAGAATATTGGAATCTTATCTTGAAAACAGACTTTTCCATGTTAGACACGGGAGTGAATATTAGGATTTCAAAGAAATCTACGCCGGTGTTCCACAAGGAAGTGTTCTCGGTCCAATCCTGTTCCTGCTCTACACAGAGATATACCACAAGATGAAGGGACCGTTGTAGCAACGTTCGCAGACGACACGGCTATCCTCGTAACGGATGAGTCAGTCGAATCATCAACGGGAAAACTCCAACGAGCTTTGAACAAAGTATGCGAATGGACAAAAACCTGGCGAATAGTCCTGAAAAGACAAAATCAACGCATATCAATTTTACGTTAAGAAAGATAAACAACTTACCTATATCCATTAACTCGGTGCAAATACCGTACGCAAACAAGGCAAAATATCTAGGAATGACCCTAGACGCAAAACTTAAGTGTGGAAACCACACGTTAAAAAGAAGCGCGAAGAGCTCTTGGACATATGGTATACAGCTTTGGGGTTGTATCAAACCAAGCAATATGGCTCTACTGCAAGCATTTCAAAACAAAATACTAAGAGCAATCGTGAATGCTCCTTGGTATATAAGGAATAGTGATATTCACAGAGATCTAGGAATTGCTACCGTGAGGGACGAAGTAACAAACTTTGCTCGCAAACTTCGTACCCGTCTTCATGTTCACTGCAATAATGAAATAATCCGTACTATGGACGTGACAAACCTTGAGCGCCGACTACAAAGAACAAGACCTTTCGACCTAGCGCCGTAAGGAAAAACCGCATGTAATGACGGTATTAGTAGGTGCCTTCACTGGAAAGCTACCTACCTAACGCGATTAACACTACAGAAGCGTAAACTACTCGTTAAGGCAACTTAGTCATAGTCATCACAAAAAATGAAAAAATGAGAGGGACGAATTTCCTACTACTATACGTACGCGCAGCCAGTTCTCATAGCGCCTCTCTGAGGGGTGAGGTTTAGCCCGTAGGCATATACTGACTAGCACTGATGGCATTGTTAGATATATGAATCGGGCATAACCAATGGTACGGACCATTGGTATCTTTTGAAGATTCCTGCACCTCCAGGCGCAACAAAAAAAAAAAAAAAAAATGGCATGCCTTAATTTTCAAATAAAAATAATAATTTCTTTGGTATCTTACACAGTTTTTTAAATTATTTTTTATTAAAAGAAACAATCCCCCCTGTCAGCTGACCTTCTCGTGGTGGGGGGCGGGCAACGTGACTGGGATGTGCAGAAGGGGTAACTAAAACAGTTATTTCCCATTCATACAATCCAGTCACGGCTAACAAAGCGCACACCCCATGACGACAAGACGACGTAAACGGGCTTGCCAAACCTGGTAAGCCAGGGCATCCTTTGGAGACAGGCTTGAAGGGTGTCAAAATGCGAGCGTCTGGTGGTCGGCCTGTCCCGCTAGGCAACCGACCGGGTCAAACCCGAAATGGCTACGAGCTTTCTGTTAATGGTCTCGCGAACCATTACGGGGGTCAAGGGGTGAGCGCGCTGTGCGCCGATAGGGGCACAGATGGACTCTCTGAATTTCGACAACGGCATCGACTTACGATAGGCACATGGAACTTCTCATCGCTCACAGGAAAGGACTTCGAGTTGTTGGGGAGGCTGTTAAAAGTCGACTAGATATAGTTGGCGTCTCTTCAACAAAGCAGATAAGTTCTAAGAGTGTGGATCTTTCGGATGGGTGGAAGCTCTTTCTGTCAGGAGTCGCACCCTCAATGTCTGTTCGGGCGGGAGTGGGGATACTCAAGTCGCAGGCTGACAGACAGAGCATTGGCGTGGATACCATTAGGAGGGAGAATTGCAATCTTAAAGCTCAAGCTTGAAAGATCAATTCTGGGATTGGTGAAGGTGTATGGACCGAACCTTCAGTCAGAGTATGCAGCTTTCTTAGATGAAGTTGATGCTGCCCTTGAAAAGATTGCCGATATGGATTCTTTTGTCCTGATGGGTAACTTCAATGCTCACGTGGGTGTAGATGTTATGACGTGGGGGAGTGTGATTGTGAGGAACGGTGATCCTGATCAAAACGCGAATGGAGAGAAGTTGTTGGATTTTTGTTGTGAAAATGAGTTATCCATCATGAACACTGGGCGCCGTGGCGTAAGTGGTTAGTGTGTCGGATCACTACGCATGAGGTTCCAAGTTCGAATCCCTGAAAATACCAAAAAGTTTTTTCACGGCCCCACCTCTAGCGAGCGTCTGACAAATATCCGAGAGTATTGTTGTCACGAAAAAGTTTCTCAAATCACCGTTCGGATTCGGCACTAAACTGTAGGTCCCTTCCATTCATGTGAAAAATATAACGCACGAGAATGGTTTGTGATGTTCGCGTATTGAGAGGGGGCGAACTGTCAACTGATCATCACTCAGTGCTGTGCAAATTGTATCTTAGCGAGAGAGTGCCTCCCCTACCAAAGCATAAACCAAGGATGGTTACACGCATACGATGGGAGAGGCTACAGGACGATGAGATACGGGAGACATTTGCGCGGCAAATATCTGAGAGGTTTGAGCGAATTCCAACTGTTCCATCAAATATAGAGGAAGAATGGCAATGGTTTTCAACAGCGGTTATTGCCTCTGCAGGAGATGTTTGTGCAGTGAAGTGGCTTGGTGTGGTGGCTAGTGGTGATAAAATAACTGCTTGGTTTAAAACGCCCGGAGTTCAAGAAGCCATCAGAGAGAAAAAGAGAGCCTTTACGATGTGGATTCACTAGGGGAGCTCCGTTTCTCGAAATCGGTACACTGAGGCGCGAAGAACTTGCAAATTAGCTGTGAAAGCAGCGAAAGAACAGTCTTGAAAGGAGTTTGGCGAGAAATTGGAACGTGACCACAGATCTGCAAATAAGATGTTCTGGCGCACAGAAAAAATTGAATATCGTTGAAGGAGTCAAATCCAAAGACGGTACACTTGTTTCCAATGAGGAGGACATCTTACGCAGATGGAGCGAGCACTTTTCAGAATTGCTCAATCCCGAACAGGGCACCAAAGATGACAGACCTATGGTCGAGAGTAGCACAGAAAGTAGTCCGATGGTAGATGAAGTAACTTTTGCGGTCAAAGCGCTAAAAGTTGGCAAATCTGCTGGTGTGGATGAAATCCGGCCAGAAATGTTCAAGGCTTTAGGTAAAGGGAGAGTGCAATGGCTCTCGCGTGCCATTAAAGTGGCCTGCGAATGCGGTGAAACACCTGGTGATTGGCAAATGGGGGTGATAGTTTTTCCTTTTAAAAAAGGGGACAAAAAAGATTGCGCCAACTATAGGGGTATGTCCCTTTTAAGTCTCCCTGCAAAAGTCTTCGCTAAGGTGCTAGAAACATTTTCCAGAGCTGTGGTTGAGGACAATTTGGGGGATGAGCAGTGCGGTTTTCATCCCGGTAGAAGCACAACCGGCCAGTTATTCACTCTCAGAATGGTTCTTGAGAAGGCCTGGGAGTATGCTAAACCTGTCTACAATTGTTTTGTGGATTTGGAAAAAGCATATGATGGGGTTCCTCGAGGCAAACTCTGGTTCCCTGTTAAGGGCGATTCAGTCTTTATATATAAACTGTAGAAGCTGTGCTCGGATAAACGGTGTTAAATCAATATCTTTCAGTGTGGGCGTTGGACTCCGCAAGGGTGCGTTTGTCACCTCTCCTCTTCATTGTATGTTATATATGGATTGGATGTCGTAGCGCAGCCGTGGCGGAGAATGTTTCAAAGTGGGAGACCTAAGGATTAGTCATTTGCTCTTTGCGGATGATTTGGTCATCCTTGGATCCTCGCAAACCGAACTTTTGCGCGCACTCGAAAGGTTTGTAGCCATTTGTGATAATGCTGGAATGAATATCAACATGAACAAATCGGAAGTAATGGTCGTTTCCAAAAAACCCATTCAGTGAACTCTGTTAGTGGAGGCCCACTGAAGCAATTGAATAAGTTTAAGTAGCTTGAGGTCTTATTCACGAGTGATGGGAAGAGCAATGCCGGGTTATCCTGTAGAATTGGTCAGGCTAGATCAATTTTGAGAGAGCTTGGCCAATCTTGGCCGAACTTAGTGTTCAAGCTAAACTATCGGTTTTTAATTCGGTGTATGTTCCAACTCTCACCTATGGTCATGAAATTTGGGAAGTGACCGAAAGAATAAGATCGCGGATACAAGCTGCGGAAATGAGGTTCCTCGCGGTGTTGTTGGAATAACTCGTAGAGATCGAGTGCGCAGCACCAGAGTACGCGAGGCGCTTAATGTTGAGCAGCTACTTCTCCGAACGGAACGATCTATGCTTCGATGGTTTGATCACGTAGTGCGTATGCCCCCAGACCGGCTTCCAAGACCTACCATGGTTGCCGTGCCATCAGGTAGGCGACTCCGCGGAAGGCCTAAAAATAGATGATTGGACCAACTCCGACATCTCTCCTGGAGCCGTCTAGGGATTCCTCCTGATGATTTGGAGTCAATGGCGGATGATCGAAAAGGATGGAGTGTCAATCTGAGCATCCTACCCCCGCGACCCTCATGAAGGATTAGAGAGCCATTGAAAATGTATGTATGTATGTGTTTTAAAAAACAAACTTCAGATGCAGCTATTGGTAGACCCTTTAGGTAAAAAACAAAAAAAACTAAGTAGATAACCTCTTTTGAGTCAATATACTGTATGAATTCTGGCGATGGTATAAACAAAATTATCATAATTAAGTTCTATTTTTCGACTCAAATACTTCAGCTTGAAGTAGGTTAGGTTAGGTTAGGTTAGGATCGGCCCTCGATGAGGCTGTACTTAGACCAGAAAGTAGGTCCATTGTACTGCCGATGTGTAAGGCGGGTGGGTCACCCTCTTATTCTTGGAACCATCTGCTTCGTTGAATGAAGTCTAGAATTTTAGCCGTGCAGGCGTTGCCGAGATCATTAAGATCATTGTAGAAGTATTCACCCAGAGTGGCCTTCCTGATGTTGGCGAGCGCAGGACAGGCGCACAGGAGATGACTGATGGTCTTTTCTTCCTCTTTATCTCTGCAGCTTCTGCAAAAGTCGTTATGAGGGATACCTAATCTCTGGGCATGTCTTCCTATGACGCAGTGTCCAGTGAGGACATTTGTTATCTTTGAGAGGGCTCCTCTCTTGTGCTTCAAGAGTCCGATGAACCTGGATTTATTGAGTATCGGCCAGAGCTGTCTGGCGGTATGACAGCTTGAAGTATCTTGAGGCTAACTTACTTCGGCTTCTTCAAGAGCGGGAGGATAGGACACTGCTTAATTCTGGGCAAAGTTCATTCCGACAAATCTGGCAAACCGATAAACTTCGATACAAAGTGCATATATTAAAAATACCCAAAAATATTCCAGTAGGTGATTGTATTTTTCAAAATATGTATGCCACTTCAACTAAATATATATTCCACAGCGAAATATTGTAGTTCATTCTGGTCAGACTTGTAGCCACAGTGCAGTGGTAGGTTTTTTGTTTATTGGAAGGAAAGTCTCTATCTACTTACAAGTCTCAGCCAAAATTAATCTATTCAATTTTTCTGAACAAGAAACTTAAATTATGCAATCGAACTTAATGCACGATAAACAACACACTCAAAAAAAAAAATGCTAAAAATCAAAAACCGAATGCAAAATGTTATAACAATTATTTGCTATTAGTCTAGACACCACCAATCGAGTAATGAAACTCAACCCCATCAGAGTTCTTCTCTTCTTCTATACTCAAGCTTTCGTTATACGCATGTGAAAGCCTAAAACCGCTCGTCAACAACCTGATAGGTTCTTATCAGTGCGGTTTTAGGCCGGGAAAATCCATCATTAACCAAATATTTACACAACATTTTCATCGATTTCAAAGTTGCCTATGATAGAGTGTATAGAAACGGGACGAGTTATGGTTTATGGTATGGAGTTGTCATGTCAAACCGGATGAGGATGTCCTTGGTTAGTTTGAGGGAAGAGTTCTTTGAGTGATTTTTGGTCACGTGTGGATAAACGGCGAGTGGAGAAAAGTTACAATGCCGAACTATATGGCCCATACAAAAACATGGACTTAGTTAGAAGAGTTCACGTACAGCGACTATGATAGCTAGGTTATGTAGAACGGATGCAGCCCAACTTTCCACCCCGGATGGACGGTGGAGGGGAACCTCAACCAACTTGGCGTTGCAAGTACCATCTTAGTAAGTAAATACTCGTAGATATTAGTAAAATCTGCATAATCGTTTTATTTTTGCATCAAAGGTTAATACTGTATTTCACGTTACTTTCTCCTATTTTCTTGCAAAGTAATACTCGTGGAGTTAACGAGCGTATACACCAAGTACACCGGGTTTTCAATTTATTGAAAGAAAAAAATTTTCTCAATAGGGTCCAAGACTTTAGTGCTTATGCATCCCACGGTACAAATGCACAGCAATGGAGGTATTTGTGTACCTCTCCATTAGAAAACTTTCAAAATCACGGCGTCAATTCTAATTTCGTTAATCGAAAACTATTTCCGAAGATAATGTCTACAGTGCAACATGCTAGCGTTCACTTCCAATTTGGATTCCAAAGCATAGCTTCCTTCATAAATTTTATCGATGTTATTTTTATCTTTCAATCCATCCGTTTAAATTGAAAGTATTCCGTCCCCCCAACCCCTGTACTTGCTTCGACAGGGTATTGTGACAAATTTAAATATTTGTGTATCTATGGGGTCATTGCTCTGTTTATTACCTGCATGCTGACTGCATTTTCATATCGAATTACTGTCTACAAATCTGATGGCAAATCATTTGAAAGCAATTTTTGTGGATTTTTGACTTCGTGCAAAGGATCTGCAATAAACTATCTGAAAAAGCCCAATTAACCATCTGCATGCCCCCAATAAGTTATAACAATTTCTTTGTTTATTGTAAAGCATTTCCATTCAAATTTAATCGTCTATCCCCGATGCAACCAAAAGGAACACACGCCTTTGCCAGAGATATCAGAGATAGTAGGACTCATTTGTCATGTGAAAATTCGCCGAATTTGTTTATTTTAAATAAAACGGAGCTCTATACAGCTTTTAGCAGCGAACTCAGCCAATTTACCTCGTAACCTAAATTTATTCATACGAACATAATTAACATGCTATATGTGTTTGTCGGAAGTTGTTCTACACTCAAATACAAGACGTGCGTATGTAGATGAGGAGCGTTTAGCCATCTGGCCTCTGAAGTTGCCAGGAGACATCGTCAGACCTACTCCTATGCGAAATAGAATCGCTGAAACTCGAAAGAGTCGCACAATAAATTGCACAAATATGGCCACAGTCGGTTCGGTTTTTTTTTTTTTTGTCGAAACCACCCTGAAGGTCTAATGCTTGTTTGGTTCATTTAATTTGAGGGCCAAATGTTTGGCATTCGTTTTTTTCGGGGGAATTATAAGGAAACCCTATCATGGGTAAGAAGAACACAAAATGAATTTGACTATTTGAAAATAATTGGATTGCGAACAAGCGGCGAACTACCGCAGACCTCTCACACAGTGACCTGCGGTGGTGATCGTAATTCATAGCCTGGCAGACGGTGGGATTTGATGTATCTATATGTGGGTACATGTGGTTGATTTGCAATAAACGAGGCGCATTCGAACGTAAGAATGTGTAGTCCTTGGATTGATGAAACAACGAGGTAGATACTTGTTTAGATAGTAAAGATACATGCAAGGGTCTGTGGGGGTGTACTGTGCAGTTTTTGCTAATATTTATATATCGACCGCTTCTGTGTCAGAAAGTAGTTCCACTTTGTCTGGCATAAACTCCGTCCCCCTAAAACAACTCCACCCAAAAGTTCTATTCTTAAATATTGTCGCCCAAGCTCATTTCCGATTTGGATGAAAAAAAAAAAAAAAAGATACTCTCCAGCGCCATTAAAAACTCCCACTCCCATCACAGTGCCTGCTTCAAAGGTACAACCACACTTCCTACACAAAAATTACGATTGTTTTAGAATTTAATGTCCTCTTGGGCTCATGTCACTCCTTCCCCCTTCGGTCGGGTCCCTGGGTGCCGTATGTAGGTAGGGTATTTTTGGATCTACCTTTCTCTTGGTTCGGTGTTTTTCTAATTGCAGCGCGCGCTTTGGAAATTTATTGCAATGATCCAGCAGAGAAATTGGATGAAATTTCGGTTTCCTTTTGTTGTTCTCAATTTGAATTTGGACATTTGTCTCTTGGCTCTGGCTTTTCTATGTATGGGGAGTGGCATGATATAAAAACAAAACGAGAATAAGGAAATGTAAAGACAGCCAGTGACAACTGCATGGATATGCATGTTAGAATGAGAAATGTTTTCCTATCTCTGTCATTCTATTTGTTATGCAGAGGTGATTCTGAATGCATAGCTCGTATCTGATAGATGTTGTTGAATGTAGCTTCCCTTGAGCTTACATATCGATCGAATTGCATCAAATGTAATGCACATATGAATATGTACCTGCTTTGTTACAAACAGAGTTGAATCTATAATAATTTTGCAAATAGGTGAGGATAATGTAGCAGAATAACTTTCATTAATTTTCATTTCATTCATTTATTTACTTGATTATCATCATTCATAATAGGTTTTATATCACCTTAAAGCTATTTAAACTGAATGAGTCATCTTCCGTTGACTCGTCTAGCAGTCAAGCAGAAAACCCTTAAAACGAAGACATGTGATGGAAGAATTCTCCCGATGTACAAGGTAGCAAGAGCCATCATATCTAGTACAGACCTATAAATTTGACATCCTTCTTACTGAAAAGTATGGAGAGACTGGTAGAATTTCACGTGCGCAAACTTGCTTTGAAACTGCATCCACTATCGGGACGCAGCATGCCTATCAGCGTGGGAAATCCTGTGAGACCGCACTTCAAAATCTAGTGGCCAGAATTGAATGCGCGCTTGATAGGAGAGAATACACGATGGGTATCTTCATCGACATTGAGGGTGCTTTTGACAATGCGACTTTTGACTGCATGTGCGACTCTGCCAGACAACACGGGGTAGATGAAACATTAGTGTTGTGGATTAAAGCAATGCTAATGAATAGAACTTTGGTAGTGGATGCGGATTGTGGCCAATATGTTATGACAGGTGTAAACAGGGGCTGTCCGCAAGGTGGCGTTCTGTCTCCATTGTTATGGTGCATGGTGGTCGACTCTCTGCTGAACACTCTAAATAGTTCTAACGTCTACGCTCAGGCATATGCGGATGATGTCGCCGTACGTTCTGTCGCGCCATGCCTGGCGACGGTCTGTGCTAACGCACAGGCGGCGCTGGACATGATCGATGAATGGTGAACTAGGAGTGGGCTTTCGATGAATCCTCTTAAAACTGAGGTTGTTCTTTTTACGAGAAGGAGGATTTTGACCGGTCTAACTCAGCCAGTACTAAAAGGCGTCACCATTCGCATTTCCAATGAAGCCAAATATCTGGGAGTGATTTTAGATAAGAAACTTCATTGGTCTAAACACGTCGAGTCGAAAACATCCAAGGCGCTCTCAGTCTTCTGGCAGTGCGAGGGTGCTTTTGGCAAGACTTGGTGCTTGTCACCGAATAAGGTTCTCTGGATCCACACGGCTATGATAAGACCATTCCTCGCATATGCGTCGGTTGTTTGGTGGAAAGGGCTCTCGCGTAAATATGTGGTTGCTTTTTGCACAAAACTCCAATGAACGGCTTGTCTCGGCTGCTCGGGAGCTTTCCCGAGTACGCCTGGCTCTGCTCTAGACGCTTTGCTGAACTTACCTCCCCTTGATACTTATATCATGGGTTGTACTATCAAAGCCATCCATCGTCTTAGGCGAGGCGGTTTTTGGTATACTCCACACTGGAACTTTGATGAACTTGCGCGACACTTATCTTACGACTCCTGTCTTATGGATATGCCGTCTGACGCAATGACACCAGAACTCCAGCTGATGTGCAAATTCAGAGTCGACTTTCCTCGTGTCCAGGGCTGGCTTCGGTCAGAGTCTGAGCCGGGAATGGAATGTAGTCGTATTTTCACGGATGGTTCCAAAACCAGTCAAGGGTCTGGCGCTGGGATCTTCGTGGAAGTCGACAACATTAGACTTCTTTTCTCGTTAGGCAATTATGCGTCTGTTTTCCAAGCGGAAACTTATGCAATCCTAATGGCCATGAACTATGTTGTGAAGAACAGGTGGAAGGGACGTAGCATTTGTGTCTGTAGTAACAGTCAGGCTGTGCTTAAGGCCTTGCTTAACCTTTTAACCACTTCTAAAATAGTTCGTGAAACCAAAGTCTTTGAACTCGGTCGCAAGGCTGCATTCTCTGTCTCTTATCTGGGTCCCAGGTCACACTGAGATCTTGGGGAACGAGATCTCCGATGAGATTGCTAGACAAGGCTCAGAGGAGGCTTTCTCAGGTCCCGAACCCGCGTTGGGTCTTCCAGCGTCCTCGGTTAGGGCTTCCATTGACGGATGGGCCTCTCACGAGCACAATTGTGTGTGGCATGACTCTCTACGTTGCAGGTTGACCAAACGCATGCTCCCGGACGTCTGTAAGAAATCAGCGGCATTCTTGCTGTCTCTCAGCAGAAAAGGCTGTAGACAACTTATCGGCGTCTTGACAGGCCACTTCGCTTTTGCCAAGCACCTTTACGTCTTAGGTTTAAGTGACACTACAATCTGCGACGCTTGTTGAGAGAGCGACGACACCGCGGAACATTATCTCTGTGAGTGTCCGGACTTTGCTCGTATCAGGTGGTAGATCGTCGGTGCGGATGTGGTGAGTGCTGGTGCTGTAAGCTCCTCATCACTGAAGTGCTTGCATGGTTTTCTTAGAAAGACAAGGAAATTCCAATAAAATGGGTAAATCAGGGTTTGCTCTCTGGTAGTACAACGGACCAGTTGCGTCTGAGTGCTCCAGTTGAGCGTTTCCTATCCCGACAAAAAAAAAGAGCCATATACTTCGATATATTTGGAGCTCAGATCACTAAGGATTCCTAGTGCAGAATCAGAGTCTTTGGCGAGGCATAGTGGCGGAAGGGCTTACCATCATCTTCAGTGTTAAAATCAGTAAGGAAAACATCATGATTTAGTCGAAAATTATCACATTCGGGGCAACAAACACTGACTTTGACCATGTCTTCATTGTGGCCCTTGCCAGATTCTTTGCAAAATTTATTTTATTTTCAGAAAACGTTCTCATTCTGCTGGAAAACCACCCGCATGCAACCGATTCGCAAAAAATGAAAGAAGTGCCTGCCACAACGACTCTGTGGATAGATGGACATTTCTCTTCAGGACGGATCAACTCAAGCTGTTGAAGGCGGTGTGTCTTCCGACACATTTGCTTTTGATGCTAGTGTATCTCAAGGATCCATTCTTTCCCCAACATTATTTAAACTCCTGATGAGTTGGAGTCAATGGCGGAGGATCCAAAGAGGAACAAAAGCTATTCGAATCTCTAAAAGACACTCACCGACATGCTGGGTAAAAGGAAAACCCAATTCCAGCTCAGTCACCTTTCAATTTAGCTTAAATCGTAGATCAAGTATAGGTCAGTGAACATATGCTCCATCTACAGAAAAAACCAATCACATGCCTTGCAGAAAAACGGAAGAGATCTTTGAATTCCAGACCCAGACTCAAGACTGCAAGGAAGACCGAATTTTCATTTTAAGGACCTCGTGATCGCAGATGAATGAATGAATGAATTGGTTCGGGTGATGAATACTCAGACACAAGGGGCCTATTGAACTTAGGCGTCCAGTAAGCACGTAGTGCAATTTCTGCGTACTCTCGGTGAAACGTCGAATTTGAAGAGGGAAAGAGATTTGATTGAATCCGTTTCCATAAGATCGTTGCCCAAGATGCGAGATACTGACAGAGAAAATGCGCGATAGTATCTTCGCTTTCGACCCAATAGTCTTACGTAAAGCCTTGATGTGATGATGATATGTATTGCATTCTGGCCTGTGATAAGCCCAGCCATAGTTCTGCAGTACTTCCTAATCAGATATACAAAAAAGGACACCCAACATCGGCGTCTTGGACAGAATGCCACAATAGACAGATATATTTTTGAGGTAGTAAAGGATTTTGTCTACCTAGGCTCTATGGTGAACTCCACAAATGACATCAGTAGGGAGATCACACGAAGAATTACTCTTACCAATTGTTGTTTCTATGGGCTAAAACGGCAATTGAATAGCAAAGCCCTATCTCGAACTACTAAGGTAACTCTTTATAAGACATTAATCATCCCAGTTCTGCTGTATGGCGCAGAGGCATGGGCTTTGACAAAACTGGATGAGGATGCCCTTGGTTATTTCGAGAGAAAAGTTCTTCGAGCGATCTTTGGTCCCATCTGCATAGACGGTGAGTGGAGGAGAAGGTACAATGCCGAACTATACGGCCTGTACAAGGACATTGACTTAGCCAGAAGAGTTCACATACAGGTACTAGGTTGGCTGGGTCATTTAGAGCGGATGGAGCCCAACGTTCCTGCTAAGGAAGTCTTCGAATCCACCCTGGATGGACGACGCAGTAGAGGACGACCTCGCGGTAGGTGTGGAGGGGGACCTCAATCAACTTGGCGTACACAACTGGAGGCAGCTGGCTCGTAACCGTGCTGGCTGGAGGGGTTTATTGGTTGAGGTCCAGGTCCACCCCGGACTGTAGCGCCATCTAAGTAGAAGTAATATCAATTATCGGTTTCGGACTTATAAGTTGAGTTTCTGAGCCCTCTTTCGTAAGCTCGTCAAAGATTTCATTCCCTACAATTCGGCCATAATCTGGTAACCGAATAACACAAATTCTATTTGGAAAGCTCATTAAGTCTTTCCTTACATTCTAAAATGATCTTTGATTTGTGGGAGTCTCAATCGCCTTAAATGCAGCCTGACTGTCATTATAGATGCTTATACTTCTAGCACGCCACGAGTATACCAAAAACCTACGTCTGAAAGACAGTCGCCATTTTCGCCATAACGCAGGAGAATTTCGTCTCATTATCTCAAAACTACCCATCTCAAGTTCTACGAGAGAATTTGGTCTCATTGTCCCAAAACTAACCATCTTCAGTTCCATTAGTGGTGCTAGAGCTCTCAGTAGTAGTAGCTCTCAGAATACATTCGTGAAATCTTGAAGAATCTCATTTCAACTTTCCCATTCGATCCTCTCAGGGAAATACACTTCGCTTCTTCTACCGAACGTGACGACAGGGCTCATATTATCGATAAGCATCATGAAAAACAATGCTCTGATGTCTTAGTCTTCAATATACCAGTTCAGCGGTAGCAAGTTGAGCAATGATATAGGAGCCTCACCAGAAATAGTGCGCATGGCGCCAGTATCTTCAAGGCAGGCTTATCTCTGTAGTCTGGTGAGTATAAAATAGGCAGATTTAACCAACGTGTTAGGCCACCATACTACAAACGCATATCGCAGACGCCAGAGGCTATGATTTGAAGAACTGAAAGCAGCATTTTCGTCGGATTTTCCTTGATAATTCGTCATGAATAATCACCCAAGTTCGCCACATGTGTGAGTCACAATGAACAATCCCAAGTAAAATTTTATCGTAATTTTTTGGGCCACTGTTTACTGTCAGACCCTGACCTTTTACTCCTTGAGCGATTATTTGCATGAATCAGTTTTCTTCATCGAAGCTGTATGTATGTACAAAAAATAACTAAGTGCAATTAGCAATAGCGGTACTAATATGCAAAGTTTTGGTACTCCGAGTTTGTTTCGGGTTTTTAAATTCTACTTTGAGAGGACATCTCTCCGTAAGGCAGGGGAAATAGACCCTGGTCTAGGTTTTCGAACAACTCCTTTAATCCAATTAGTAAGAGTTCTCCCCAACTTTTCCCTAACTGCCGTGCCTCCTTCTCGACTGTTGCGCGCCATGTTCTCCTCGGACCGCCAGGTCTTCTGCCATCCTGATTTAGAGGGTTCCATTGCATAGCATGGTTCGCTATGGAACTGTCACACTTACGGCACGTGTGACCAATCCATTGCCACTTCCGCCGTTGGATGGTTGTGCCTATTGGTTCCTGACCCGTTCTCTCGTAAAGGTGTTCGTTAGAGATACGATTGGGCCAGAAAATCCTTAAGATATTGCGCAGGCACCTATTAACAAACGTTTGCAGCTTTCTGGTGATAGTAGTGGTCACTCTCCACGTGCTGCAACCATATAACAGCACGGATTCAACGTTGGAGCGGAACAGTCTTATCTTGGTGCTCAAACTGATTGCATTGCTTTGCCATATTTTGGATAACATACCGAACGCGGACTTTGCTTTGGCGATCCTGTTGGCTATATCCAGTTCGGTTCCACCGACACATTGACACATTGCCAGAAACTGTACATGATGGCGCGTAGGCGCAGTGGAGGCCCTAAAACCCACAAGGGGATACAGGACATAAGTAAAGTAAGTAATTAGTAAGAGAAGATACGAGGGCTCATGTATACTGTTTGGGTATCTGCGATTGATCGGGAAAATACTGACTAATCAAAACTTGGCTTGGGCCAGTAGCGCAACAATCAAGTTCGTGATGAAGTGCTTGCTTTACCTCCTGGTGGTGGTCACCGGGCAACTATTCGTATAAACCCTTATACGTGTAGGCTAAAATTGCAAGTGCGGGTTGTCTAGGGTATTGATTCTAGACTAGGTAACGTGGGCCAGCAACCTGCGTTACTGAAACCAGCTCGCTACAGAAACCGAAACTATGCATCGTATAAGGAATGATCACATGTTGACGACTTTTGGCTATTGTACCCAGACAAAGAGAGGTTTCTGGAAAGTAAAGACGCTCCTCAACTCGGGAAGCGAAGGTCCTTACAATGCCAGATTCATCCAATTGAAAAAAAAGAATCCAGGTGATATAAACTGGACATTTTGGGGGTAAGTGAAATAAGATGGTTAGAAGCGGGCGAGTACTAGTTCCCAACGCGTAACACTGTACTACTCTATTCTGGAAGACCATCCGCGAGAATATTGAGTTGGACTATTGCTAACAATAACAGCATGCAAGGGTCTAATTTCCTGGCAGCCTCATGGTGATGGGATTATGACGGCCAGATTCCGGACTAGAGTACGACGCGTCGCCATCATACAGTGTTGCGCCCCAACGAATAGTTCGTCTGAGGACGAAAAGGAGAGCTTCTACAATCTCTTAAGTGCTGTCTTCAACACAACACCAAATAGAGACATTGTCGTAGTGATGGGGGATTTGAATGCCAAGGTAGGCAACGACAACGAAGGGCTCAAACATGTAATTGGAAAGCATGGACTAGGCAACCGCAATGACAAAAGCGAAAGGTTTGTGGATTTCTGCAATGCCAACCGCCTTGTGATAGGTGGCACCATGTTTGAGCACAAGACCTGCCACAAAGTCAGCTGGGTTCCCAACGACAGGCAAGCAACCTCCAACCAAATTGACCGTTTTCCCAACAGCCGCCACTTTTGAAGTAGTCTCCTGGACGTCCGAAACAGGCGAGGGGCAGATGTGGGGATAGTACGTGATCACCATCTTATAATAGCTACTCTCCAACTATGCACTGCTGCAATTCGAAGATCCCACGATAAAACAAGAATGCCCAGATTCAACATCGATCCCTCAGTGCGCCAACAATTAAGGCAGCACTTTTCGCAAGGTGTGGAAGCAATCAGCAGCTCACTGCTCGCAACCATCCAAGACCATTGGTGTGCTGTGAAAAATGTTTTTACATCTGGTGCTGAAACAATTGTCGGTCGATCGCAGGGAAGACATAGGGCGTGGCTTTCCGAGGATACCTGGAGACGGATTGACGAACGAAAACAGCTTAAAGCTCGCGTTGCAGCTACTCCAGCAGCAGGGAGGAGCGAGCTAGAGTCCCTATATCGCATGAAGATGAGAGAAGTTCAGCGTAGCATGCGACGCGACAGGCGCAACTACATCAATTCGCTGGCTACAGAAGCAAAAGAAGCTGCACGGAGGTGCGGCAGCAGGACCGACTACAGAATCATCAAAGATCTGACAGGTAGTCGCAGCTCCAGCCAATACCCAGTGAAAAGCCTAGACGGCTCCTTGCTCATTTCGGATGAGGACCAGCTCAATAGATGGAAAGAGCATTTTGCAATGGTTTTGAACCGCGTATTCGCTAGCGATATGCTCCCAAATCAGACTGAGATGCCCGAGGTGAGAAGTTCCCGAATACGCATCACGACTCCCAGTAAAGATGAGATTACTACCACGATCGAAGTGCTCAAAACCAACTAAGCGGTAGGACTTGACGGTATTCCAGCAGAGCTCTTACGAGCAGCGCCAATAACATCGGCTGAGCTTCTGCTTCCACTTATAGAGAGAGCTTGGGAAGCTGAGAGCTTTCCTAATGAGTGGAAATATGGAATGATCGTCAAGCGTCCTAGGAAAGGAAATTTAATGGTGTACGGAAACTGGAGGGGTATCTGCGTGCTGCCTGCTGTACCTAAGATAATAGCTAAAATCATCCTGGAGCGAATTAAACAACATCTCGAAGACACACTCGATGCCGAACAAGCAGGTTTCCGCTCTGGATACCCCTGTGCCGACCACATCAACACCCTGCGGATTATAATCGAACAGTGCGTTGAATATGGATCGCCACTCCACCTGCTGTTCATCGATTTTGAGAAGGCGTTCGTTAGTGTCGACAGGGAGTTTATTTGGCGTGCCTTACGCAGGAGTGGTATTCCCGATAAACTAATTGCTATTATCAAAGCTACATATGAAGGCTCCAAATGTCACGTTCTGCACAGGGGGAGGTTGTCTGAGAAGTTTGAGATCCAAAGTGGGGTAAGACAAGGCTGTATCCTTTCACCAATATAATTCCTATTGGTGATTAGTGATGTGCTTCATACAGCTTTGTCGACGGGAAACGGAAAAGTTCGATGGACTCTTACATCTCAACTGAAACATCTTGACTACGCTGACGATGTATTCTTACTCTCCCACAGAATTATGGACCTCCACCAAATGACAGCAGATGTGGAGAGGGAGGCAGGTGTCGTCGGGCTCAAATATGCATTGCTGGACAACCGGTAGAGGGAGTAGAGGATTTCCAGTATCTTGGGAGTATTGTCTCGACCGATGGTAGAACCGAACTGGATATAGCCAACAGGATCGCCAAAGCAAAGTCCGCGTTCGGGATGTTGTCCAAAATATGGCGAAGCAATGCAATCAGTTTGAGCACCAAAATAAGACTGTTCCGCTCCAACGTTGAATCCGTGCTGCTATATGGTTGCAGCACGTGGAGAGTGACCACTACTATCACCAGACAGCTGCAAACTTTTGTTAATAACTGCCTGCGCAATATCTTAAGGATTTTCTGGGCCAATCGTATCTCTAACGAACACCTTTACGAGAGAACGGGTCAGGAACCAATAGGCACAACCATCCAACGGCGGAAGTGGCAATGGATTGGTCACACGTGCCGTAAGGGTGACAGTTCTATAGCGAACCATGCTATGCAATGGAACCCTTTAACTCAGGATGGCAGAAGACCTGGCGGTCCGAGGAGAACATGGCGCAGAACAGTCGAGAAGGAGGCACGGCAGTTGGGGAGAACTCAGACACATTGTCAGAAGCCGTACACGATGGCGCGTAGGCGTAGTAGAGGCCCTAGGACCCACAAGGGGATACAGGACATATGTAAGTAAGTAAAGCAAAGTATGTATACTCGACGTATTTTTTTTATGATGATTGAGTTGTTTAAATGATTCGCGCAAACGGACAGGCATTTTCTAAGTACAGAATTTCTTCTGACTTTTTGTCAGAAGATCTTGAAGTAGCCCACTTGTATTTGTAGTATAATAGTATAAGAGTTGATCGTTGATTGTATGGGTTATAGAATAGTCAGCACACCGAGGAGGAATAACTTCATTAAAAGTCGACATGACCTCGAAAATTGAACACTTTTCTTCGTCTTATCACATGTTTGCACTTGATATGCCCACGTTCCTACTAGAAGAAAACGATTAGCCTAAGAAAATTACCTCTATTCCTGGTAAATTAACCACCGACTTGCCTACATGTCAACACCTTCCACGTCGGGTACAGGCATCCTTTGTAATTACTACAAATACCCACCTAATTTACTCGCACAGCATCAAGAACGACAAAAGGAACAAAACGCCGAAATCCTTTTAAAATTCATCATAGGAACATCCTGTGTTATAAGTTTATAAATTAATTAGCTTCAACACTCCCAAGGCGTCTCGAGACAACGAAATCTACTCCGCTGCTGGCTGACGGAATAAAGTCAAAACACACCCCCGCAGCCTACGGTGGTGGTAATAAAATTTGCCGACAAGCACCTCGGCAGTAAGCAGGTCTCCCCGCCCGCGTATAAAAGGATTACGACACACAGCCATCCGTACTATGCATACAATGTCATTATCGATTCATATGCCCCCCACAGTCGGTGTGTATTTGTGTGCGCCTCATAAAGGTTGCAAAATACTACCTTAGCTAAGCACACCGCACTATTAGCACATGGTGTGGTGTGCACAAAGGACGAGAAAGCAAATAAGAGTTTGAATAAACGATGTGGAAACTCACCGGCAAGGTGCCGAGGTATAGTAGCATTTAACAGCGCACGCTGCAATAATATTGAGTTGATTTCAATTTTTATGAATCGGTTATCCTTTGAGTGGGAAGACAGCGAATCCTTTTTGACGTAAAACCAAAATAAGTGCAGTGAAATGATGTGCTTCTCTACGTAGAAGCCCTCCAGACAGGCACAGAAGAGTCGTACCTTTTTTTTGCTGAAATGAATTAGCGGCAGGTGCGTTTACTTCAGGATAGGTACCATCATAGCAAGTAATTTGATGGAAATTCTAAGCGAAGGATGGAACCGCTCACCGTGTCCATTTGAAATATCTTTTTGGGCTAAGAAACTGCCCCAAAAGTAGTGCAGACAGACACATCCAATTGGTTTATGTGCTTCCCTTAGGGCACATGCCAAACGGTTTTAGGTTTAGCTCGTGTCTTGCTTTTTTGGCAGGTTTTTGGGTTCAGAATTTTTTTATTTCTTTGTGGTCATGATCATTAACTTGTTTATGCTGCGCATTTGTGGTTGAAATTTGAGGGCAAACACGGATTTGAAGTAAAAAGGAGAGATGACCGGATTTAGTTCGGCCGGGAGTTGGATTTTTTTTTTCATCGAAATTCATAAATTGTGGTGAGAGATGTATGAAGGATTATTTTAAGAAGTGATGGCAATACGTTTCTGGTATGCAGTTTGCTACTTTTGCAGATAGGAAGTCATTTATTCAACTGACGCTGTTATGTATGATTAGTGGAGGATGTCTATGTGGTAACAGCTGAACGGGTCTTTACCCTACACGTGGGTGCCAGCCAGTAATAAGCACAACAGCATTCTTGTTCGATGCCAAAATGGGGTTAGCTAAGGCCAAGAAGCATTGTACAGGGTTCTTTACTTCTTAATAGTTTTAATCTTTATATATGCTCCTTGACCATAAGATCCAGGTGGTGTGAGCGCTAAACGCAGGAAACCGTGTCAAATAATGCCAGGCTGGGGTTTAAACAAGTCGCGAACGAGCTCCTTCAGGTACACAGGCGGGGTCTGTCGTATCTTTAGCCCTATCCTGGCAAATCGGCTCTGCCATGACGGACATCCTTTCCGACTCGTGGGACCAAAAATACATGAATCTAAATAACAAAAAAAAGAAGCACAGGAAAAATAAGAATAATTAGAGAAGACAATATTATTAGTACCTCATCCGAAGATGAGTTTCTGGCCTCGAGCCAAGATGTCACTAAGCTCACAGGCAGTGCAGAAATTACTAGCCGAAGTACACTACCGATGCCTCAACACTCCACAACCTCCTCTGTGACTGCTGCTATACCAACAAGAGCATCCCTAAAAAAAAAAAAAAAATGCACTAACCTTCAACACAAACATTATAACGTAAAGCCCGCCTTCATTCTGAAGAAGATTGCCAAGAATGAAGCGGCTGGTACAGTCACTGAACGTGACTAAGTAGACAAGTTGAGACTCCAGGCTGTTGTTGACAACTACAGGCTACCTTGTCAAGTATAAAGCCCCAGCAGGAAGCCATGAAGTGGAACCGATCTCAAGAAGAGATGGCTCACTCTGGCAAATGCAGCAAAGTCGAAAGATCCGATACGACAACCGTCAAAGCCATCCACTAGCTCACAGTAGATCTGGACTGTTGTTCCCATATGCACCGTCAGCGAAGTGGTCAGGGACGGTACCGTCAACTAAGGGCATACGAACTAACGCCATAATGGTGTTAATTCATTTTCAAATGCGAATTAACGCCATAATCCACTTATGGCCTTATTTCACTTTAAAATGAGAACTAAAGTCATATGGTGTTAGTTCCTTTTATAAAGTGGCCTGAGTTCTCATTTGAATGTGAATTAAAGCTATGTGAAGTTATTTCTCACCTATAAAGGTGGGGACGAACTTCACTTTCTTATGGGAACTTGGTACACACTCGAAAATATGAAGAGGGAAGTAACCTTGGCTGGTCAAACGGTAGTGCATGAGATCATATGAAAACACAAGCGTTTTCATTCAGTTGAGGCCTACCAACTCCTACTCTCAACCTCCACGCGTGACAGCCGGGTGCCTAGTACCTTAATCCAAGAAATGGGTAACCAACCCCGTTTGGACGATTCTTGGCGGCAGCAGATGAGAGAGGGGGGGAGAGTGTTTTCTCACTAGAGCACTTCTTCCTGTTCCAGGCGGCAGCGGACGAATTCCCTAGACGGAGTCAACGGTGGCGTCTATAGTTCCAATTAGGTTGAACTTAGTGAATACCTTGCGCGAGCTGCTTCGACGTATTCGGATCACAGGTCGGTAAGGAATTTCCAATGTTGGTCAGGACATTGGAATAGAGATGGTGGCGGAGTAGTCCTTAATGGGCCAACGGCAGCGCTCATACTCCCGTAGTGGACTACTGGCACCGGTGTACCCGGCCCCTCGTACTAGGGAATAATTAAGGAACTGGCCCTCCAGGTTGGGGGTTGTGCCGTCGGGGTAACTTCTCTACCACGTAAAAAATCGATGGTTCCGAAACAACTAAAAGCCTTGGATAAGGATGACTCAACTAATGACGACCCCAGCAAACGAAATAAGGACAGCGACCTTCGGATCTGTACGTGGAATGTTCTGTCCCTTTACAGACCACGTGCAGCCGAACAACTAGCTGCTATAAAGCAGATATTACCGCCATCCAGGAAGTGCGATTGGATGGGCCGGGCAAAAAGAGGATGAAAAACTGTGACATCTACTACGGTGATTGCTACAGAGGCAACAGGCAACGCTTATTCGGATGCGGATTTGTCATACGCGGCAGACTTAGGCAAGAAGTCTTAAGCTTCCAACACGTAAGCGAGCTTATTATGACTATCCGGATCAAGGCTAAATTTGCTAACATAAGCCTAATATGTGTTCATGCCCCCACGGAAGAAAAGGACCCTGCCACCAAAGAGTGTTTCTACGAGCTCTTCGACAAAACATACGAGCAATGTCCTAAATACGACGTTAAAATCGTATTGGGCAATTTTAACGCTAAAATAGGAAAGGAGGACGTCTTTGGTAAGGCAGTCGGTAAGCATAGCCTACACGACACCACGTCTGATAACGGACTAAGGCTAATTGATTTCGCTGTGGAGCGAAATGTCACCATAGCAAGCACATGGTTTCCTCATCTCGATATTCATAAGCAGACATGGCGGTCCAATGATCATGTAACGATCAACGAAATTGATCATATTGCGATCGACGCAAGGCATGCCTCCAGTATTCTGGATGTCCGAACCTTCCGAGCGGCCAACAGAGACTCGGATCATTACCTTGTTGTAGCCAAGGTACGAATGCGGATATCCCAATCTGAGCAACAAAGAAGAATCTCTGTGAGAAAATTTAACGTCGAAAAGCTACAATCACAAAAGACCGCCAGACTCTTCGCTGAACGCGTATCCCGAAATCTCTCAGCCGCCAGCATCAAGTGCCGAAGACCAGTGGCAACGCTGCCAACATGCCATCAGAAACGCCACGACTGATGTGCTGGGTCTCGCTCGACCACCACCGCGAAACCCCTGGTTTGACGAAAACTGCCGGCGAGTGCACGCAGCAAAACAAGAGGCATACAAAGCGGCGCTGCAAAGGAAGACGAAAGCTGCTCGTGAGCTCTACGAGCAAAAGAGACGGGAGAACATCGGCTTCTCCAAAAGAAGAAGAAAGAGCATGAGAATTGCTCGTTTGGGAATATTGAGAGTTTATACTCCAGGAACACTGTACGGAAGTTTTACCAAAAGGTAAAAAGAACATGTCAGAGGAGCAATTCCCGTACAGAAACCTGTAGAGATGAAAATGGAAACCTCGTAGTAGAGTCACAGTCGGTGCTGAGAATATGGAAAAACTACTTCTGCAGGCTGTATAACGGCGACGAAGACCAACATCCCGCTGTCAGCCAAAATGAACCATTTAACATGGACAATGATAGTCAAAATTTCCGTCCACCTGACCAAAACGAAGTGAGGATAGCAATATCCAAGCTAAAACCGAACAAGGCTGCTGGACCTGACGGCTTACCGGCCGAACTTTTCAAGGCAGCTGGGGATGAATTGGTAGAGTGCATACACCAACTCATCTCTAAGATTTGGTCAGACGAGTGTATGCCTGATGAATGGAACCTCAGCTTTGCCCGATCCACAGGAAAGGAGACCCCCTCAACTGCGCCAATTATAGAGGCATCAGTCTCCTCAACATCGCATACAAGATCTTTTCTGCGATATGGTGTGAACGGCTGAAACCTTTTATCAACAGCCTGATTGGACCCTATCAGTGCGGTTTCTGGCCAGGAAAGTTCACCATCGATCAAATCTTCACACTTCGGCAGATCCTGGAGAAAACCCAAGAATTCCAAATCGATACTCACCACCTCGTTATCGATTTCAAGGCCGCCTATGACAGCATCTATAGAGAAGAGCTTTATAGAGCCATGTCTAGTTTTGACATCCCTGCCAAACTTGTCCGTCTTTGCAGGCTGACGATGGAGAACGCTCGCTGCTCCATCAAGGTCGGTAATGACCTCACGGAGACCTTTGATGTCAAGAAAGGTTTTAGACAAGGTGACGCGCTGTCATGTGACTTCTTTAATATTGCACTGGAACGGATTGTGTGGAACTCACAAGCCACCACCGGAGGCACAATCTATTACAAGTCTGTACAACTGCTTGCATACGCCGATGATATAGCCATTATCGGAAGAACTCAGCGGGCTGTCACTGGTGCGTTTGCAAGCATTGAGGCGGAAGCGGCCAAAATGGGTTTAGCGATAAACGAGGGCAAAACCAAGTATATGCTGTCAACAAGAAGGGAAAGCCAACACCGACGAATTGGACAAAACGTCACAGTGGGCAGCTATAACTTCGAGGTAATAAGGGACTTTGTCTACCTTGGCTCTGCTATAAATTCTACAAACAAGATCAGCGCAGAAATCAATCGAAGAATAACTCTTCCCAATCGCTGTTTTTTGGGCTTATAAGGCAAGTCAACAGTAAAGCCCTATCTCGAACAACTAAGGAGACTCTGTATAAGACCCTTATCACCCCAGTCCTGCTTTATGGCGCTGAAACATGGACTTTATTAAAAAAAGATGAAGATATCCTTGGTCGCTTCGAGAGAAAAATTCTTCGTAAGACATTCGGTCCCATTTGCGTTAGCGGGTTTTGGAGAAGAAAAATTACTGACGAACTATACGAATTCTCTGGTTCGCAAAGTCTTCCGATCTAACCCAAAAGGACGGCAAAGTAGAGGGCCAGGGCCTCCTTGACGTAGGTGGCGCCCACAAGTTCAAGGGGACTGCAACCGACTTGGAGTGCGCAACTTTGGACAATTATGTAGCTATACAGCGAGCTAAATGGAGAGGCTTGTTGGTTAAGGCACAAGTTCACCCGGAACTGTAGCGTCACCTAAGTAAGTAAGTAAGTAAGTAAGAAAGTAAGATAAGACATATGCAGCGACGTACGGTTTTGATAAGGGTTAAAAAATAAAATGTTACTTGGCTTTTTATATCTGAATAAATGACAATCGCACACTAGCCGCGTGCTCTATTTTGTTCACAATAATTGAGTTAATTCGAAAAGAAGTAGCGTTTTTAAGTTGATCTATAAGCCACTTAATGGATACCTAAAGGGCACTTGAGGTCCATTAACAAAGGTGACAATAATAGCAAATGTTTCAGCCTTATGAGCACAATGATAGTTTTCTGCAAAAAAGAAAAAAAAAAATTATGACAACAATGACAATATTTCTAGAGCACCTTAAATGAGTACGGCTTATTCTACCTCTAAAAATATCACTTTCGATATTTGGATTTCAAAATCGATGTATATCGGCTTTTCTATGAATCGGAATATTTTGCGCATCCCCAAATCAAAATCGAAAGTACGAGTACCAACTACCAAGGACTGCGTCAGATTCGTATTGCCTTAAAAAGGCCTTCAGTAACTTCCGTTCACCTTTACATCGGCACTTAACGGTGCCCTAACCGCACTCCTCGAGGTAAGAAGAAACCACTTTGGTGGAATGGAAATCTTAGTACTCTTAGGAAGGACAGCAGACTCCTCTTTAATATTGCTAAAAGCTCTCGCGAGACGGCCGATTGGGACACCTACAAACTGTCTCTCAGGAAATATAAAATCTCACTGAGGAAAGAGCAACGATGCTCCTGGAGACTTTCCTGCGACAGTATTGAAGAATCCTCGGAAGCCTCTAGGTTGCGGAAAATCCTCTCAAAAAGCCCTTCAACACCTAGCTACCTCTTACATCCAGATGGTCACTGGACCACCTCTGCTAAGGAATCCATTGACATCCTACTGGATACTCACTTCCCTGGTAGCTCCCCTGTTGCTGTTTCATTATCGGGTATTACCCGTACTTGCTCTCTACCGTGCAGCAACTCCCTGGTTATAGTAACTACAGAAAATATCCGCTGGGCCATGCGCAGCTTCAAGCCCTTCAAGTCCCCAGGATCTGACGGCATTATTCCTGCTGAATTTGAAAAATGTGAGGATATTGTGCTTCCATGGCTCAAGGTCATCTTATCGAGCTGTCTTAATCTGGTCTACATCCCCAAGGCGTGGACCGAGGTTGAAGTTGTCTTCATTCCTAAGGCAGGTAAGAGCTCGCATGTGGAACCAAAGGATCTCCGACCTATCAGTCTATCGTCCTTTCTACTGAAAACGCTGGAAAGGCTGATTGATATTCACCTCCGTCAGAGCATTAGCCCCTCTTTGCTCTCGCCGTCCCAATATGCGTACTGTAAAGGCAAATCCGTTGAAACAGCCTTACACTCGTTTGTGCGCATCATTGAAAAATCTCTGAGCATTATCCATAATCCACTTATGGCTTTATTTCACTTTAAAATGAGAACTAAAGTCATATGGTGTTAGTTCCTTTTATGAAGTGGCCTGAGTTCTCATTTGAATGTGAATTAAAGCTATGTGAAGTTATTTCTCACCTATAAAGGTGGGGACGAACTTCACTTTCTTATGGGAACTTGGTACACACTCGAAAATATGAAGAGGGAAGTAACCTTGGCTGGTCAAACGGTAGTGCATGAGATCATATGAAAACACAAGCGTTTTCATTCAGTTGAGGCCTACCAACTCCTACTCTCAACCTCCACGCGTGACAGCCGGGTGCCTAGTACCTTAATCCAAGAAATGGGTAACCAACCCCGTTTGGACGATTCTTGGCGGCAGCAGATGAGAGAGGGGGGGAGAGTGTTTTCTCACTAGAGCACTTCTTCCTGTTCCAGGCGGCAGCGGACGAATTCCCTAGACGGAGTCAACGGTGGCGTCTATAGTTCCAATTAGGTTGAACTTAGTGAATACCTTGCGCGAGCTGCTTCGACGTATTCGGATCACAGGTCGGTAAGGAATTTCCAATGTTGGTCAGGACATTGGAATAGAGATGGTGGCGGAGTAGTCCTTAATGGGCCAACGGCAGCGCTCATACTCCCGTAGTGGACTACTGGCACCGGTGTACCCGGCCCCTCGTACTAGGGAATAATTAAGGAACTGGCCCTCCAGGTTGGGGGTTGTGCCGTCGGGGTAACTTCCCTACCACGTAAAAAAACTCATGGTTCCGAAACAACCAAAAGCCTCGGATAAGGATGACTTAACTAATGACGACCCCAGCAAACGAAATAAGGACAGCGACCTTCGGATCTGTACGTGGAATGTTCTGTCCCTTTACAGACCACGTGCAGCCGAACAACTAGCTGCTATAAAGCAGATATTACCGCCATCCAGGAAGTGCGATTGGATGGGCCGGGCAAAAAGAGGATGAAAAACTGTGACATCTACTACGGTGATTGCTACAGAGGCAACAGGCAACGCTTATTCGGATGCGGATTTGTCATACGCGGCAGACTTAGGCAAGAAGTCTTAAGCTTCCAACACGTAAGCGAGCTTATTATGACTATCCGGATCAAGGCTAAATTTGCTAACATAAGCCTAATATGTGTTCATGCCCCCACGGAAGAAAAGGACCCTGCCACCAAAGAGTGTTTCTACGAGCTCTTCGACAAAACATACGAGCAATGTCCTAAATACGACGTTAAAATCGTATTGGGCAATTTTAACGCTAAAATAGGAAAGGAGGACGTCTTTGGTAAGGCAGTCGGTAAGCATAGCCTACACGACACCACGTCTGATAACGGACTAAGGCTAATTGATTTCGCTGTGGAGCGAAATGTCACCATAGCAAGCACATGGTTTCCTCATCTCGATATTCATAAGCAGACATGGCGGTCCAATGATCATGTAACGATCAACGAAATTGATCATATTGCGATCGACGCAAGGCATGCCTCCAGTATTCTGGATGTCCGAACCTTCCGAGCGGCCAACAGAGACTCGGATCATTACCTTGTTGTAGCCAAGGTACGAATGCGGATATCCCAATCTGAGCAACAAAGAAGAATCTCTGTGAGAAAATTTAACGTCGAAAAGCTACAATCACAAAAGACCGCCAGACTCTTCGCTGAACGCGTATCCCGAAATCTCTCAGCCGCCAGCATCAAGTGCCGAAGACCAGTGGCAACGCTGCCAACATGCCATCAGAAACGCCACGACTGATGTGCTGGGTCTCGCTCGACCACCACCGCGAAACCCCTGGTTTGACGAAAACTGCCGGCGAGTGCACGCAGCAAAACAAGAGGCATACAAAGCGGCGCTGCAAAGGAAGACGAAAGCTGCTCGTGAGCTCTACGAGCAAAAGAGACGGGAGAACATCGGCTTCTCCAAAAGAAGAAGAAAGAGCATGAGAATTGCTCGTTTGGGAATATTGAGAGTTTATACTCCAGGAACACTGTACGGAAGTTTTACCAAAAGGTAAAAAGAACATGTCAGAGGAGCAATTCCCGTACAGAAACCTGTAGAGATGAAAATGGAAACCTCGTAGTAGAGTCACAGTCGGTGCTGAGAATATGGAAAAACTACTTCTGCAGGCTGTATAACGGCGACGAAGACCAACATCCCGCTGTCAGCCAAAATGAACCATTTAACATGGACAATGATAGTCAAAATTTCCGTCCACCTGACCAAAACGAAGTGAGGATAGCAATATCCAAGCTAAAACCGAACAAGGCTGCTGGACCTGACGGCTTACCGGCCGAACTTTTCAAGGCAGCTGGGGATGAATTGGTAGAGTGCATACACCAACTCATCTCTAAGATTTGGTCAGACGAGTGTATGCCTGATGAATGGAACCTCAGCTTTGCCCGATCCACAGGAAAGGAGACCCCCTCAACTGCGCCAATTATAGAGGCATCAGTCTCCTCAACATCGCATACAAGATCTTTTCTGCGATATGGTGTGAACGGCTGAAACCTTTTATCAACAGCCTGATTGGACCCTATCAGTGCGGTTTCTGGCCAGGAAAGTTCACCATCGATCAAATCTTCACACTTCGGCAGATCCTGGAGAAAACCCAAGAATTCCAAATCGATACTCACCACCTCGTTATCGATTTCAAGGCCGCCTATGACAGCATCTATAGAGAAGAGCTTTATAGAGCCATGTCTAGTTTTGACATCCCTGCCAAACTTGTCCGTCTTTGCAGGCTGACGATGGAGAACGCTCGCTGCTCCATCAAGGTCGGTAATGACCTCACGGAGACCTTTGATGTCAAGAAAGGTTTTAGACAAGGTGACGCGCTGTCATGTGACTTCTTTAATATTGCACTGGAACGGATTGTGTGGAACTCACAAGCCACCACCGGAGGCACAATCTATTACAAGTCTGTACAACTGCTTGCATACGCCGATGATATAGCCATTATCGGAAGAACTCAGCGGGCTGTCACTGGTGCGTTTGCAAGCATTGAGGCGGAAGCGGCCAAAATGGGTTTAGCGATAAACGAGGGCAAAACCAAGTATATGCTGTCAACAAGAAGGGAAAGCCAACACCGACGAATTGGACAAAACGTCACAGTGGGCAGCTATAACTTCGAGGTAATAAGGGACTTTGTCTACCTTGGCTCTGCTATAAATTCTACAAACAAGATCAGCGCAGAAATCAATCGAAGAATAACTCTTCCCAATCGCTGTTTTTTGGGCTTATAAGGCAAGTCAACAGTAAAGCCCTATCTCGAACAACTAAGGAGACTCTGTATAAGACCCTTATCACCCCAGTCCTGCTTTATGGCGCTGAAACATGGACTTTATTAAAAAAAGATGAAGATATCCTTGGTCGCTTCGAGAGAAAAATTCTTCGTAAGACATTCGGTCCCATTTGCGTTAGCGGGTTTTGGAGAAGAAAAATTACTGACGAACTATACGAATTCTCTGGTTCGCAAAGTCTTCCGATCTAACCCAAAAGGACGGCAAAGTAGAGGGCCAGGGCCTCCTTGACGTAGGTGGCGCCCACAAGTTCAAGGGGACTGCAACCGACTTGGAGTGCGCAACTTTGGACAATTATGTAGCTATACAGCGAGCTAAATGGAGAGGCTTGTTGGTTAAGGCACAAGTTCACCCGGAACTGTAGCGTCACCTAAGTAAGTAAGTAAGTAAGTAAGAAAGTAAGATAAGACATATGCAGCGACGTACGGTTTTGATAAGGGTTAAAAAATAAAATGTTACTTGGCTTTTTATATCTGAATAAATGACAATCGCACACTAGCCGCGTGCTCTATTTTGTTCACAATAATTGAGTTAATTCGAAAAGAAGTAGCGTTTTTAAGTTGATCTATAAGCCACTTAATGGATACCTAAAGGGCACTTGAGGTCCATTAACAAAGGTGACAATAATAGCAAATGTTTCAGCCTTATGAGCACAATGATAGTTTTCTGCAAAAAAGAAAAAAAAAAATTATGACAACAATGACAATATTTCTAGAGCACCTTAAATGAGTACGGCTTATTCTACCTCTAAAAATATCACTTTCGATATTTGGATTTCAAAATCGATGTATATCGGCTTTTCTATGAATCGGAATATTTTGCGCATCCCCAAATCAAAATCGAAAGTACGAGTACCAACTACCAAGGACTGCGTCAGATTCGTATTGCCTTAAAAAGGCCTTCAGTAACTTCCGTTCACCTTTACATCGGCACTTAACGGTGCCCTAACCGCACTCCTCGAGGTAAGAAGAAACCACTTTGGTGGAATGGAAATCTTAGTACTCTTAGGAAGGACAGCAGACTCCTCTTTAATATTGCTAAAAGCTCTCGCGAGACGGCCGATTGGGACACCTACAAACTGTCTCTCAGGAAATATAAAATCTCACTGAGGAAAGAGCAACGATGCTCCTGGAGACTTTCCTGCGACAGTATTGAAGAATCCTCGGAAGCCTCTAGGTTGCGGAAAATCCTCTCAAAAAGCCCTTCAACACCTAGCTACCTCTTACATCCAGATGGTCACTGGACCACCTCTGCTAAGGAATCCATTGACATCCTACTGGATACTCACTTCCCTGGTAGCTCCCCTGTTGCTGTTTCATTATCGGGTATTACCCGTACTTGCTCTCTACCGTGCAGCAACTCCCTGGTTATAGTAACTACAGAAAATATCCGCTGGGCCATGCGCAGCTTCAAGCCCTTCAAGTCCCCAGGATCTGACGGCATTATTCCTGCTGAATTTGAAAAATGTGAGGATATTGTGCTTCCATGGCTCAAGGTCATCTTATCGAGCTGTCTTAATCTGGTCTACATCCCCAAGGCGTGGACCGAGGTTGAAGTTGTCTTCATTCCTAAGGCAGGTAAGAGCTCGCATGTGGAACCAAAGGATCTCCGACCTATCAGTCTATCGTCCTTTCTACTGAAAACGCTGGAAAGGCTGATTGATATTCACCTCCGTCAGAGCATTAGCCCCTCTTTGCTCTCGCCGTCCCAATATGCGTACTGTAAAGGCAAATCCGTTGAAACAGCCTTACACTCGTTTGTGCGCATCATTGAAAAATCTCTGAGCATTAAAGAATACACCATGGTGGCTTTCCTTTGACATTGAGGGAGCTTTTAACAATGTCAAACCAAAGGCAATCACAGACGCACTTGCAAATCTGAAAGTGGATACTTCGCTCGGAGTGTTGATCAATCAATTGCTAACACGCAGGATTATCAACACACAGCTGGGTGGAGCATCGGCCAGAAGACTTGCCTGCTGCGGAACACCCCAAGGTGTGTTTTGTCCCCACTCCTGTGGAATCTTGTGGTGAATGAGCTACTAGTGGACCTGGACAGGTCAGGCTGTTGAGTGATTGCCTATGCTGATGACATTGCGATTGCTGCGTCTGGCAAGCACCCAGACACTCTCAAGGAAATCCTCCAATATGTTCTCTCTCGGCTCACTAGGTGGGCCTCCAATTGCGGATTGGGGGTTAACCTTCATAAAACAGAACTTGTTCTCTTCACAAGGAAATATTAAGTTCCCCACGTAGACCCCCCTATTATTATAGGCACCAGTCTCACCTTCAGTGTTAATGCAAAATACCTGGGTCTTATTCTGGACAGAAAACTGAACTGGAAAGCCAATCTACTAGAACGCGTAAGGAAAGCCAATGTAGCTCTCTATTTCTGTAAAAAGGCTATAGGTAGGAGCTGGGGTATGAAACCTGAAATCACTCGCTGGCTTTACGTGTCTGTTGTCAGGCCCATACTACTCTATGGCGTGATCCTTTGGTGGCCTGCCCTTGACAGGGCTGTTCACCTCTCTCAGGTAGCTAAAGTGCAACGATCCGCTTGCATGTGCATCAGTGGTGCACTAAGAACAACCCCCTTTGCGGCACTGAACATTATGTTCAACCTGTTACCCCTGGATATCCTCGGCAGACAGACTGCTGCCAGTGCGGCTATTCGTCTTAAAGCCTCCTCTCAGTGGTCTAGTTATCACATTGGCCACTCCTCGATCCTTGATCTTCTCAACTTCACACATGAAAACACGGACTACACTCCACCGAAACTGAGATTTTAATGACACTTCCGTACGAGTATCCCTGAACGGGATGAGTGGGATGGCTCTCCCCCTGATGATGGAAATTCGGTGCACTTCTCCCCCTGATGATGGAAATTCGGTGCACTTCTACACAGATGGCTCTAAGACCGAAGGTGGGGTGGGCTGTGGTGTTTTCTCCGATAAGCTCAACCTGAGCATCTCGTTCCGCCTCCCTGATCATTGTAGCGTTTTTCAGGCGGAAATCATGGCGATTAAGGAATCCCTGTCTTGGCTGAAATGTAATGTATTATCTGTCAGCGATATTAGCATTTTCACTGACAGTCAAGCGGCTATCAAGTCCCTGGAGTCGTGCTCCTTTACTTCAAAGACCATCTTAGACTGCCGTTTGTCTCTTACAGAGATGACAGAGAAGTTCAACATTCACATATGCTGGGTGCCAGATCACAGAGACATTCCAGGAAACTGTAGGGCGGATGAACTCGCTAGACGGGGTACTACTCTAAGGATTCTGCCAGATAGGCAAGCCCTGGGTATGCCCCTCGCTACATGTAAGCATCTACTGCAGCTGAACGCTATTAGCAAGACTAACCTTAGGTGGGATAGTGGCTCAACGTGTCACATTTCGAGGCAGATCTGGCCTAAGCTGGACAAGAAACGTAGTGCCGAGCTGGTTAAACTAAAGAGATTACAGATCAGCTGCATTATCGGTGTCATCACCAGACACTGTCTAATCGGCCAACATGCCAAAAGACTTGGCCTCTTTTCCAATGACTTCTGCAAGAGCTGTATGGACGAGGAGGAGGAGGAAACCATTCTTCACTTCCTATGCACAAGTCCTGCTCTATCACGCAAAAGAATGCTCCATCTAGGAGCTCCCTTCCTTGACGACCTCAGCGATTTGGCGTCTTTAGACGTCATGAACATCCATCGCTTCATCAAAAGCTCCGGTTGGTTTTATTAGTCCCTGAGTGGTCTAATGGTAGACCCTTGGCATCACAATGGACCTTTACTGGTCTAAGTGTGTCTGCATCGTGGTGCAGATAGCCAATCTAACCTAACCTAACGTAACTTCCGTTCATCCGTGCATTTGTGCGAGTTAAGGGCAATATCTTGACAAAATTCTAACACTCTAACCTTTTGGTTTTAGAGAAAAATTGGACAACGATTGTGCAGTCTTTTCGCGGGTGCGGGGACCAAGCCGGAGGAGGTATACCATTTTTAAAATTTACATGCCCCTATTTTCGAGGAAATCTACATTTTAGCTCTCAAGGCTTTATAGTCCTTGAGGTATTTTTGCCGGGATATGGGACACTAATTACCAATAATTATTATGTAGTTTGATGGTACTGTATAGATTATTACATTTCATTATAAAAAAATAAAATTAATTTATAATAAATTAATTTATTTTATAACTCTCAATTGTTATACAGTCGAGAACGGATAAGCGGAAAACGGATAAGTGGAAATATCGCATAAGGGCAACGACTTTAGATGCCCCTAGCCATATCACGCGATTTCTATACAAATTTGTTCGTATAAGTGCAAATTCCTCATAAGTGAACAGTTTTTCATAACCTCGAATAAAGCTTTCCACTGTTTTTAAAACGGATAAGTGCAAATGGAAATTTGAAATTTTGTTTACATTATTAAGAAATTAAGTGGCAACACTTACAACATGCGTATGAAATAGGACTATAACAGTTTGACTGACATAAATAGCAGTTTGTATTTCAAACGCATCTGCCCTTGCGCTTAATTTCTCGCATTAAAATTTTCACGTGTCAACAGTGTTTTTTATTATTTTAAACAAATTTCTACTGCAAAACTGTTCGCTCAAATTAATAACCCTTAGTATAAGTCAAAAGCGAAGAAGCAAAAAACTTCTTTTCTTGCTTTTTTTTTCAATTTCCTTGTCTTTGATTAGCTCAAGCTTTTGACTTATAAATCTGTATAAATAGAAATGAAATAATGTTCGCTGGTCATCGCATCACTTGAGAACGGCTGAACCGATTTGGCTCATTTTTTTTAAATTTTCGCAATAGTCCAAATAAGGATTTTACCAGCAAAATTTGAAAAATTGCCCGGAGAATTGGAAAATTCGGGAAAAACTGAAAGTGCTTTTTTCTATGGGAGAAAATGTGTGCACCTATGTTTGTATGCTATGGACTCCGAAACCATGAAACCCATTGAGCTCAAATTTTCAGACAATCTTCGGTATTGGTCAAAATCAAATCGAAGTTTGGTCAAAATCGGTCGACTACTTTAGTATTATAGTACCTTAGTACTAAACAAAATCTCTTTTGTTAGTCGCAGCAAAGCACGCCGGGTACCATCGGTCCAGCAGTTTGCCCACTACTTTAGTATTATAGTACTTTACTACTAATTTATTTTTTGATACATGTATTTAAGGTTGGACAGACAACTTACCCACTGTTGGCTGGCACAAAACTGTTCTCTAATAGACTTAGCCCCCGGCGCCTGCCTGACAGCTGTTGCTCCAGGTGCCTGCCTGACAGTTGTTGCCCCAGGCGCCTGCCTGATAGTTGTTTTCTTTTTCGTTAGGCGCAGCAACGCTCGCCGGGTACCTGCTAGTGAATAAATAAATATTTGGTACAACAGCTCTTTAAGTGCCAGAGCCTAGCTTTTCGCAACCACTCATGTTGTGTGCGTTATTTTTTTTCACTCGAATGGAAGGGACCTAGAGTTAAGTGCCATATCCGAAGGGCAATTTATTTTGAGAAGCTTTCTCGAGAAAACAATACTCTCTGATAGTTGTCAGACGTTCGCGAGAGGTGGGACCGTGAAAAACTTTTTGGTGTTTTCTTGAATTTGAACTTGGAACCTCACGCGCAGTGGTCCGACACATTAACTAATTACGCTACGGTGCCCCACTAGTAGAAGTATGTATTAAAAATGCTATTTTGGATATAATGTCTATTGTACATGGACGTATGAACAAATGTATATACATATACAGATGTGTAATTATATATGGTAAACTGGGGCAGATTCGTCATCGGGGCACTTTCGACATTGCAGATTTTACTAAGATCGCCGAGGTGTAAACCAATCATTTAAACGTTGAAGGCATCCTCCGGCGAACAACTGGGATGCTATGTAGTTTGGCAGCTCTAGTTAGTTGGGAAAGAAACTTACGAGTGGTTGTTTATTTTTTTTGCTCCTGATTGTAATTTCTCACTTCATGTAAGTAAGCAATTTTTTATATTGTTTTTGTGTAAATAAAAATGAAACCTTGTAAAAAGTGTTATTGAGCATTGGATTTTAAGTTAAGTAAATTAAGTCAGCTTTGGCTTTTACTTTTTTTTGGGAATCTATTAAAAAAGGAAATGTAAGACACTGGTATATATTCGGCATTTATTGAAGGGGCACATTTGGCAAATGCCGAATGTACCCCTAAGTTTAATAATAAGACGTAGTCTACCTACATATACCTTTTTGTTTGCTTTAGCGTAAATCTGATTCGTAACTACAAGAAAAAAACCGACAGAGCCAATTTAAATGAAACGGCCATAAAAAAGGCTATGAGACATGGTCGAGAAACATTAAGTTCAGGTTCCTTAAAGTATGGCATCAAACGCATGACAGTCTAGATTGAAGAAGCACGACCCTTTGGTAGATAGCGCAGATTCAGGAGGCGCCTTTTAGTGGAAATGTACATCCCGACAAGTTTTGACACAAAATCAAGAAAGAGATTTGGTAGCATATATAAAAAAATGTGCATTTTACCAACACGAACTACTTTATTATACATACTACATGTAGTTCGTATATGAGTCGTCACTACAAACAAAATATCTCATCCGGAGAAGTGAAAACAAGCTTCTAAAGATTGGCTTTCTGGTTTTCTAAAAAGAAGCAAACCCCTTTCTTTGCGAAATCCTGAAAAGATAAGCTTAGCGCGTGTAAAAGGCCTCAACAAAACAGCAGTTTGTTGGCAGACACCTTGACGCGGTGCGAGAGCTTAAGTTGCAAGGACTCACTCAACCGCGGGAGCTTCGCTCTCGGATGAGCTGACTGAGGAGTAACTTACCAAGAGCTGCCCCCCCTAATCCAGGGTGTTAAGCGAGACCGTGCCTATTGGATGGTTTGCAGCCAGGGGGTATACCGGCTGTATTCGAACGGAGCCTTCCTGATACCAGGTCGCCTCAGGGAGTAACCATGGCCCGACCACATCATGCGGGGCTCTGATGTGGCCGATGAATATTTCCCTAGCTACTCGTGGGAACATGAACAAAGAAAAAATAAAAAATAAAATAAAATACATGCGGGATATCACCGCAACAGAAATGGCAAGTCGTCTGGAGAGAGACCTCCGAGACGAGGACTACGACAGGCCTAGCACGAGTCGTAGCAGAACGCCTCCAGCGCGCAGATTTAGCCCTAGGCGCAGAACACCTCCAGCGCGCAGGGTCAACCCTAGGCGCAGGATGAGCACGGAGCGCCACAGGCGCAGAGACACTGAAGCTCCAAGAAGGCAGTGGCCTACAGGCACCCAAAGGCCAAGATCCCCGGTAAAGAAGGCATACACTTCCCGGGAGGTGAGAAGACCAGCAGAGAGTAGCAGACCCAGAGAGCGGCTGCATAAACCTCCCACGCTACCAGACAGGGGTAAGCCCGGTGGTCTGGATGACCCGTTGAGAAAAGGCCTCAGTGGAGCGGGTGCAAAGTGGTACTTGCGCTTCCTAGCCCAAGGTTTCGAACCTGAAGAAGCAAGGAAGCTAACCGTGGAAAGGAAGAAGGAGGCAACTGACACTCCAGTAGTACAGGGACACCTAAAAAGGGGAAGGGATACCATCACCCCCCCGGAGAAACCTGATAGCAAGCGACATAAAGCTACCAGTAGCGTCAGCTCGGCGGGCCCAACCACCGTCCCAGCAGAGAGGAGATGCAGAGTAGAGCCAGGCACCAGCTATGCAGGCATAGTGAGAAACCTGCGAGTGGCTGTGCTCCCAAAGGACTACCCGGTGGCAACGCTAAGCACCGAGGAGCAAACGGCGCTTGAGGACGCCATTATTGAAGAAGTAGCCCTAGGCTGGAAGAGCAAGCTTCAGTTTGAAGGTATACACTTCAGACTGGGCTTACTACTCGTTGACTGTTACAACGAGGACACAGCTCAGTGGCTACTACAAGCAGCAGCAAGATTAACTGGGTGGAAGGGGGTCAAGTTGACGGCGTGTTTGGGAGAAGATATCCCCAAAATCCACACCATCACCGTCTTGCTCCCAAGGAGCTCTGGGCACGACCAGAAGAAGTCGCTAGACCTCATAGAAGTGCAAAACGAGGGGCTTAACACCCATCTATGGAGAGCGACCAGTAGTCGAGAAGAAGGCAAGGGAAGAGTGGTAACCTTCCTCATTGACGACCAATCGGCAGAGACGATTGCCAAGCAGGACTACATGATCCGATATAGGTTCGGCAAAATAAATGTCTGCGGACTGCGGAAGCAGGCAGCCGAAACAGCCGAAACCCACGCGGGCGAGGACGGAGCACTCGCAGTAAACCATGGATCAGTAGCTCAAGAAGGGGGAACTGCAACTCCAGCTGACTCCATCACAGCAGCAACAGCACCAGCAAAGGCCGAGGAGATCCCCCTGAGTGAGGAAGACACTGAAAGTGTCGACATAGCTGGACTCAACATGGAGGATCTAGTCATTCCTCTAACAGAAGAGGAAGAAGAGATGGAGGTGGGCACCTGCCCCTCTCCGAATTTCCCCTAAAATGGAGCAAAAAGCTCTAACTCGCATCGCACAAGTTAACCTACACCACGCGAAGGCGGCCTCGGCCGTCATCTCAAGAAGTTTTATCAAACACCAACTTGGACTTGTGCTGATACAGGAACCCTATCATTTCAGGGGAAAGGTAAGAGGTCTCTCAAGCAAGAATGCACAGGTAATCTGGGATAATAGACAGGACCTCCCCAGGGCCTGCATACTAATCAGTAAAAACATAAAATTCTTATGTCTTTCAGAGTACATGACGCAGGATTTGACAGCTATCCAGGCCTTCATTAACGTAGGAGGCACCCACTGCGCCATTGTAATTGCTTCGGCCTACTTCGACGGAGGCGGGGAGGCACCGCCAGAAGAAGTTCAAAGGCTAGTGAGACACTGCAGAAGGCACAAACTGCCACTTCTGCTAGGATGCGATGCCAACGCCCATTGTCTGGAATGGGGCAGTAGCGACAACAACGCTAGAGGTGAGCGCCTTCTCGAATTCATTATTAATGAAAACCTAGATATTTTGAATGTGGGAACTACACCAACTTTCGTAACTAGGGTAAGGGAAGAGGTTCTAGATATTACACTCGGCAGCCCGAGTATTAGTAACTGCATTACAGGTTGGAATGTTTCTGACGAGCCGTCCATGTCGGACCACAGGATCATCACCTTTAACATAGAAGGTCTCAGTAAGGAGGTTACCCCAAAAAGAAACCCCCGCAAAACTGACTGGGACAGATATAGGTCTACACTCGAGTGGAACCTATTAAATGTGAAAGGAAAGAAAGCGGCGAGCCACTTCCTAGAACTGGAAAGCAACGTAGAAGTGGTTAACAGGGCGATCAAAGATGTATTTGAAAGCAGCTGCCCTATTAGCCGTAAGAAAGATCCGAAGGATATTCCCTGGTGGAACAAAACGCTAGTCGACCTAAGATCAAAGGTGCGCAAGCTCTTTAATAAAGCAAAGCGTGACGGAGACCGAGCAATTAACAAGATACAACTTGGAAATCAGAAAAGCTAAAAGAAATAGCTTCAGAGCATTCTGTGAGAACATAGCGTCAACCCCTGCAGCGGCCAGGTTACATAAAGCACTGGCTAAGGAGAAAGCAGGCGCGCCTGGCTCACTGAAAAAGCAAGATGGCAGCTATACCGAAGATGAAGAGCAGAGGGCCCTTCTACTATTAGAGACACACTTCCCGGGTAGCTCAATCTACAGCAGCACAGATGTACTAGTAAGACATAAAAGGCCCAGGAGAGAGGACTGGGCGATGGCAAGAGACATCTGCACGAATCAAAGGCTAAGTTGGGCTCTGAACACCTTCCAGCCGTTTAAAGCACCGGGAGCGGATGGAATATTCCCCGCCCTACTACAACAAGGCCAGGAAATCATTATGCCACACCTCCTAGGACTATTGAGAAGCAGCGTCGCACTTGGGCATATACCAAGAATATGGAGAAGGGCAAAGGTTATATTCATTCCGAAAGTGGGAAAAAGAGACACCACTTCACCAAAATCCTTTAGGCCCATCAGCTTGACCTCATTCATGTTAAAGACGCTAGAAAAGGTCATAGATAATCACCTAAGAATGACTGTGCTGGAAAGAATACCTCTCCACCACAATCAACATGCCTACAGAGCAGGAAGATCCACCGAAACTGCGCTCTACCAGCTGACAAGTTGGGTTCAGGATACACTGGAGAGCAAGGAAACAGCAGTATGCGCATTTCTAGACATCGAAGGAGCCTTCGATAACACCTCCCACGAAGCAATTAGGAGGGGTCTCGAAATAAAAGGAGTAAATCACACCACAAGTAACTGGATGTGTGAGATGCTAAGAACTAGGACTGCTGAGATAGAGGTGGGTCAAAAAACCATCACAATAAGCACCACTAGAGGCTGTCCACAAGGAGGGGTATTATCACCATTGATGAGGAGCTTAGTAGCAGATGAACTACTGCACAAATTGACAGGAGCCGGCATTACGTGCCAGGGGTACGCCGACGATATAGTCATTGTCGCAAGAGGAAAATTTGAAGAAACGCTATGCGAAATCATTCAGAGGGGTCTACGAATCACACAGAAGTGGTGTAAAACGGTAGGACTCAGAGTGAACCCTACCAAAACCACTGTGATACCCTTCACCAAGAAAAGACAGTTAAAGCGTATGCAACCCATCCTGTTGGAAGGGATCAGAGTTGACCCACAGAAACAGGTCAAGTATCTAGGTCTAACACTAGACAGTAAACTCCTCTGTAGAGAACATGTAGAAACTGTGGTAACCAAAGCCACCAGAGCACTTATGGTGTGCAAAAACATTTCAGGAAAGACCTGGGGTAGTAGCCCAGCCACACTGAGATGGATGTATCTGATGATAGTAAGACCCATCATCACATACGGGGCAGCGGCATGGGTCAACAGATCTAGACTAACCACGACGAGGACATCCCTCAACAAAGTGCAAAGATTAGCCTGTATATGTATAACAGGAGCCATGCGAACCTGTCCCACAGCAGCTCTAGAAGTGATCGTAGGGATACCTCCACTACACATAGTGCTAGAGCGAATCGCCAAGGAGACCATTTTAAGAATCAGCAAAGAGGGCATCGGGAAAGGAACATGCATCGCAAATAAAGAGCGAGTAACCCTATCCAAATCGGTGCCGCTTCTGGACTGGCCCAGAGATGATATGGTCAAGAAATACTGCTTTGAAAGGAAATTTGACTCAAAGCTGAGCAACAAAAGAGATTGGAGCAGCGAATCCGATAAATACCAACTCAAACAACACACAATTAAATGGTACACAGACGGATCGAAAACATCTACTGGCACTGGGGCAGGAGTGTACGGGCCCAGGACTAGATACTCAGAATCACTGGGAACATTCCCCAGCATATTTCAAGCAGAAGTTCACGCGATCGAAAGATGCGCGCAATTCAACTTAGACAGGAAATATCGCGGGCAGGACATCGCGATACTATCAGACAGCCAAGCCGCTATTAAAGCACTGACCTCGCATGAGATCAGATCCAAACTGGTATGGGAGTGTCTCACCAGGATCAACAAACTGGGAGAAACAAACAAAGTAACTCTCTACTGGGTACCAGGACATGTAGGAGTAGAGGGGAACGAAGCAGCTGATGAGCTAGCTAGAAACGGATCAGACACGCCATCTCTTGGACCAGAACCCTTCTGTGGGATAGGACCCCACAAAATAAGGGAAGACTTAAGGAAAGAAGAAGAGAACAAATGGGCCAAACATTGGGACGATATCCCCCAAATAAGACAGGCAAAGGAACTTCTGGGGAAATACAACCAGAAAAGAAGCAGAGCCTGCCTAAGAGTTAGTAAGAATCGGCTTCGCATCTTGGCGGGCATGTTAACAGGTCACTGCAGACTTAAGGAGCACCTTAGGAAACTGGGAATAGAGGGAGACGGACACTGCAGATTCTGCAGGGACTTCGCAGAAACACCAGCGCACCTTCTTATGGAATGCGAAGCACTGATCCACAAAAGAAGGAATCACCTTGGTGCCTACCTCCTATCAGAAACGGATTTGCCTTCGCTGGATCCACTGAAGATACTCCGGTTTGCTGTAGCAGCTGGACTGGAGGAAGTGCTCTAGACCGAGTATATCATCGGCTAGAACCTTAGTAAGGGGGGCACAATAGATCTCTTATAGGTCGCAGTGCACTTGCACCTCTCAACAATATAAATCTATCTATCTATCTAAACAGCAGTAAATCTGTTCTGTGGCAATCTAAGAACGTTGTATGAGAGGCACTCATTTAACCCAAAGGATATTCTCAATTTGGATGAATCTGGAATAACTACTGTGTTGGAGACTTCTAAAGTATTATATGTTTTGATATAATCTTTTTATTTAATTGTCAATCTAAAGTTTATTTTTATATATATTTTGTATTCCTAGGCTCTTGCTGAAAAAGGCCAGAGATCAGTTTGTCAAATAACATCTGCTGAACGTGGAATTTTGGTGACGATTGTAGGCATAGTAAGTGCCATTGGAAATCATCTTCCGCCCGTTTACGTTTTTCCACCACAGCGATACACCGAAAGGTTTTTGAATAGATGCTTACCAGGTTCAATGGGCTTAGTAAGTAAGAGCCGTTGGATGATTTCAGAGCTATTCGTCGATGTCCTTAAATATATTCAGCACCATACAAACTGCTCTAAAGACCAAACCATTCTGTTGGTTCTCGATAATCACTCATCACCAGGGATAGGATTTTGCTAACTTTGCCTCTTTTTTTTGCTTAATCGGAAGATAGTATCGACTTTACACAAACACGTTTCATGACCTCATGATTCCAAATATATATATTTTATTTTGCCTTTTTTTGCCTTTTTATATCTTTATTGCCTTTTTTGCTTTTTTGCCGTTGTTGCCTTTTTCTGCCTTTTTTGCCTATTTTGCTTTTTTCGAAAAGTTTGTTCGCTAAAAAAATTGTAGAAAAATGCCCGTTTGCATGTATGTATATCTGCTTGCTCCTTACTCACACTACGTAATACGCATACCTAAATTCCTAGACGCATTAAAATTGAAAACGTCTAGTCTGTGGGGAGAGTCAACACGGAAATATGTACATGACCACAGACGGTTTGCACTTGTAAGTGACCGCAGACGATACTGTGTATAGGTATGTGGGCTGGCATTGAGCGACGCTCTCTGCCACACTCAGGTCAGCGTTGACCCATTGTGGTACTACTGTGTATAACTCTATTACATATTTCATGTTTGTATACAAAACATATTATGCGGATTATTTTGCTCGGATTAAAAAAATCGTCAGCGTTCTTGAAGACGATGCATGCTGTGTTGTGTTTGCAAAGGAATTTATTGAAGATGAAGCAGTACAAGTGCAGCTGGTGTACATCAAAGTCAATTTTAGGCTTTTAGTCGACCCAAAAAAACGAATTTTCGGAGACTTACAAAAAACAGGTATTTCTGAGAGTCTGTACTTATATTTTTAACTAGCATTATTCTGATCAAGGAGCATTCAGCAAAACTTGAAAAAAGCAAAAGGGCCGATTGCAAAGGAAGCCCTGAAGAAGTTTACTGCCGATTTCAATGCAAATACGGGACTGAAAACTATTGAGCAGGTAAATTCTCTAATGAACGGCTACTTGGATTCCAAACTTCCAGAAAATATTAATGTTAATAATGTTGAAAGCTTTAAATGGGTTCCACTCGTTTCAGCTGAAGTAAAAGGTCATTTAGCTCATTAAAGGCACTTCTAAGAAACAACCAGAGAAGATTATTACTAGAAAATTTCAAAAAGCTTTTGGTAGTTCAATGCTACTATAACTAAATGTGCATTTACGTTCCTTTCTTATTTTTTAATAAATGCCTTTTTTTTGCCTTTTTAAGTGTTCTGTTTTGCCTTTTTTTACTTTTTTATGTCAACAAAATCCTAACCCTGCTCATCACACTGTAGCCTCGAAAGCACTAATTTTTGCGGAAATAATGGTATTACATTTCTTTTTTTTCACCTCATACCTCACACCGCCTTCAACTGCTTGACGTTGCAGTATTTGGCCCTTTCAAGAAATTCTGCCGAACATCTTTCAATGATTTCTTATGCGCCAATAAAGGGAAAGAAATAACTACGTATTTGTGATGAGACTAAACTGACTAATCTGCCGTTCCAGAAGTCATTTTCATCTCAAAATATATGCGGCGGGCTTAGAACAACTGGACTATATCCCCTTTATTCGCAGATACTTCAAGTGGAAGAATTTGCATTGGAATTGGTAACAGAAAATTAACGTTTAGGTCAATGAAAACGTTACCGCATTAGAACCTTTGCCACCATAACAAATGCCGCTGACAAGCATCCAAGCAAATATAGCGCCTGAAATGATTTGCCCAATTCATGTCTTACATGCTGTCAAGGCAACAGCAAGGAGCGGATCTTCTCGGATCTTAACAAGCTCAAAAGGAAAAGCGCATAGCAGAGGACAATGATGCCAGAAAGAGGTTTAACCAAACCGAAACAAGTCTTTAAAAAAAACCGAGGCTGTGAAAAGAGTTGTGAAGTTTCCAGCAAATCAAAAGAAAAAAATGTGTAATAGATGCATCATCTGACGAAAGTGAAAGCGATGGTGAATCAGATCAGTCAGATGGTGCATTTGCGGAAGACGAAAATTGTAAAACAGAAAAATCTGAAGTTTCTGAAAATATTTTGGGGGACTATTCTTTCGAAGTGGGAGAATGCGTTCTTGTAAAGTTAAGTGGTAATTTAAAAAAACAAGCTAATTATGTTGGAAAAATAATTGAAAAATTTATCGATTGAAATTACAGCATAAGCTTTCTTTGAAGAACTAATACTTCAACTTGGGTATTATTAACACCGCTAATTGAAGCATTTCTGTAACATTAAAAAGTGAAATAGAATTTAAATTACCTAATCCTAGAAATCCCCCGTAACGGGGCACATTCGCCGAAACGACTTTTTTTTTTAATTAAAAAAAAACAAAGGGTTTTAAAAGCGCTACGGAAAAACTGTGTAGTTTATTTCAAAGATAAAATAACAACGTTTCATACAGCGTTTCAAGTTTCCAAATATGTTGACTAATTTCGATAATACCAGGCTTTGCATTTTTTGGTGCCGAATGCGCCCCAGTTTACCATACTTAACTCAAAATGGAATCCGATTTTTTTGTCGTTGTGTTGTTTTTGTTATTTTTTTTTAAATTTTTACTTTCTTTTTTAATAAAAGAATTCTAAATGGTATAAATATATGCAGTTTCCTTTTTTGGGTGTATAAATACGGTGTAAATACGGTGCACCTTACTAAGTAAGTACATATAAGTGTAAAAATGTGCACTTACGGATAAGTGCAAAAATTTGCACTTAGTGTAAACGCTGTCAAGGCTTTAATCACACACAGTCGTATTGTCAAAAAGAGCCGAGATGCGTAAAATGTGCTGGTAACCATCTCTCAGAAAAATGTGACCTAAATAAGCAGGCCCCGGCTACCTGCATTAACTGCAAAGGAAAGCACCCAGCGAACTATCGAGGTTGCGAAGTGGCAAAAGAGCTTCAAAAAAGGCGAGACACATTTAAAAATATTCAACGCCGAACGCAGAACCGGTTAAAAATAGTCGTGAAATTGCTAAGCCAAGGGTAACGACCGTCAATAAACACGTCAAAGTTAAGACGAGAGTCGAGCAAAGTAAAGTTCCTTCGGCAAAATCAAAGGAAAAGCCACAATCTCCAGAGACGCTAACATATGCTCAAGCTGCGTCGCTAGAAAACAAGCAAAGCGGTGTTACGGTAGACCCAGTCTCCCAAGTCTTCTCTATAATCCTTGCGAAACTTGAGGAGCAAACGAAGGTAAACAAAGTCATATTTGATAAATTGAGCAAGCTCGAGTTAAAACCTCGCCAGAAAAGAACTCCCATATGCATATGAATCAGTTACTAAAAATTTTAACATGGAACGCAAACGGCCTTCTACAAAAAAAAACGCCGAATTAGAAGTATTCTTACGGAATGACAACATTGACATTTGCTTGATCTCTGAAACTCATTTGACAAAGGAATCCGGAGTAAAAATAAGAGGGTATCGTGCTTATCACGCATACCACCCTTCCGGAAGAGCTAGAGGCGGATCCTCCTTATTCATTAAAGACTGCATTGAGCACTCCATAAATACGACGATTGAAATCGATACAATACAAACAAGTTCAGTTCGAGTTAAGAATAGGCACTCGTATTTCAACATCGCGTCCATTTAATGTCCTCCGCGATGCACGTTTAGAAGTAACGACTTTGTACGTCTCCTTGACTCACTTGGACCGAATTTCATTATAGGTGGCGATTTCAACGCAAAACACACCTTTTGGGGTTCCAGATCCAATTCACGGAAAGGCAGACTTCTGTACGAAGCCGGTATGCAATTCGGGGTTGATTTCTTTTCGACGGGGAAACCGACGTATTGGCCCTGGCCCTCTGATACAGCAAAAACACCGGACCTAATAGACTTCTTCGTAGCAAAAGGAGTATCTTCAAATTTTGCGAAAGTAGAGGAAAGCTTTGATCTCTCCTCAGATCACTCGCCGGTAATCTTGACAATAAGTGACCGACTCATGACAGTAGAAGGTGTGCCTAGATTAACAAACAAAAAAACTGACTGGCGCGACTTTAGAACTGATTGCGAAGAAAATATTGTCTTAAATGTATCGCTCAAAACACCCTTCGAAATAGAAGATGAGCTCGGCAAATTTATTGAATCAATACAAAATGCCGCGTGGAAAAAACACCTTTAAGGAGGAAAGAAGTCCCATGCAATGAAGCTAATTATCCTCCGGAAATAAAAGAACTTATTCGAAAAAAGAGGAGAGCACGCAAAATATGGCAACAAACTCGCGCTCCCCAGCATAAAACCCACTCGAATTTTCTATGCAATAAGCTTAAAAAAGCGATCCAAGACCTAAAAAACCGAGAGACTTCAGCTTATCTTCAAGGTTTAACCGCCGAAAAAAACACTAATTACTCGCTCTGGAAAGCTGTCAAAAGAATTAAAAAACCCCAAATACATTCGCCACCGATAAGAAAAAACAACGACGAATGGGCAAAAGGTGACAAAGAAAAAGCGGATCTATTTGCCGAGCACTTAGAAGAGACTTTTAAGCCATTTGATGCAGAAACATTGGTAGACGATTTTACCGGTACGACTACGACATCTGACAACCTTAGAATAAAAAGTGTGTCACTTATAGAACTTTGCCAGGCAATAAAAAACCTGAAAAATAATAAAGCTCCTGGCTATGATTTAATAACCGAACAAATCCTCAAGGAATTACCGAAAAAGGCACTATTAAAATTGCTTTATTTAATAAATGCTTCCATTAGATTATTATACGTTCCAAATCAATGGAAAGTCGCAGAAGTCATAATGGTTCCGAAACCGGGGAAATCTCCAAATGACAAAAAATCGTACAGACCGATATCGCTACTACCAATAATATCGAAGGTATTTGAAAAACTCCTTCTGAAACGGATTCTTCCGGTCATTGAAGAGAGACGCCTAATACCTGACCACCAATTCGGGTTCAGAATCAAGCATTCCACAATTGACCAGGTTTATAGAATAACCGACGAAATTGAAAAAGCCCTTGAGGAGAAAAAGATTTGTTCTAGATTTGTTCGCTTTTCTTGACGTATCTCAAGCCTTCGACAGGGTTTGGCACGATGGATTGAATTATAAGCTAAGACGAATCCTTCCGGAGCAACTTCATAAGATCTTAGAATCATACCTTAAAAACAGACTTTTTCGTGTTAAGCAAAATACAAATACAAATATTTGGCGCAACAGCTCTTTAAAGTGCCAGGGCCTAGCTTCTCGCAACCACTCATGTTGTGTTCGTTATATTTTTCACACGAATGGAAGGGACCTACAGTTTAATGCCGACTCCGAACGGCGATTTGAGAAGCTTTTCGTGACAACAATACTCTCGGATGTTTGTCAGACGCTCGCGAGAGGTGGGACCGTGAAAAAACTTTTTGGTGTTTTCTGGGATTCGAACTTGGAACCTCATGCGTAGTGATCCGACACACTAACCACTTATGCCACGGCGCCCACGGAAGCACGGAACTGAATATTCTGATTTTAAAGAAATCGCCGCCGGAGTTCCGCAAGGAAGTATCCTTGGGCCTATCTTATTCTTGCTGTACACTCGGGACATACCTCAAACTGAAGGCACTATTGTAGCTACGTTCGCGGACGATACGGCTATTCTGGCAACGGAAAGTTCAATCGAGTCAGCAACCATAAAACTCCAACGAGCCTTGGATAAAATCTGTGAGTGGACAAAAACTTGGCGCATTGTTCTTAACGAGACCAAATCGACGCATGTTAACTTCACTTACCAGAAAATAATCAACCTTCCCGTTTTCATTAACTCGGTACAAATACCGCATGCAAACGAAGCTAAATATCTGGGAATGACACTAGACGCGAAACTTAAATGGAAACCTCACGTTAAAAAGAAACGTGACGAAGTCGAAAATCGACTTAGAGAAATGTATTGGCTAATTGGAAGATATTCCAAACTAAGCGTATATAACAAACTGCTTCTGTATAAGCAAGTGCTTAAACCCGTGTGGACGTACGGTATACAACTCTGGGGTTGTACCAAACCAAGCAATAGGAATCTCATACAATCATTCCAAAAAAAAATTATAAGAATAATCGTGAACGCCCCCTGGTATATCAGAAACAATGATATCCACAGAGACTTAGGGATAGCTACCGTGGAGGACGAAATAAAAAACTTCGCTCGCAAGCTTCGTATTCGTCTTCATGGCCATTGCAACTGTGCCATACTCCAAACTTTGGATGTGGCAAATCTTACGCGCCGACTTCAAAGAACGAAACCGTTCGAATTAGCGCTATAAGACAAAAAGCCGCATGCCATGACGGTTTCAGCAGGTGCTTTTATTGAAAATCTACCTGCCTCACGCGAATATAAATCTGAAGCTTAAACTACTTGATAAGGTCAAACTTAGTCGTAGTAAGCAAAACGAAGGGAAGGGTGTTTTTAGTCAGTAGAAATCTGACACTACTATGAGTACACGGTCTCATAGTGTCTCATGAAGATTTTCACCTACCCACAAAAAAAAAAAAAAAAAAACTTATGGATAAGTGGACAGACCGGATAAGTGCACAACAAATCGATGCCCGGACGTTGTGCACTTATCCGTTCTCGACTGTAATAGATTTGGTATACGTGTATCCAATTTAACATGAAATCTTGGATACATCAGAGAATAATAATTAATATACGTTATATTTGTTAATTTATGCATCTTTAAATATAATTTAAAAAATGCTGCAAATGATGTATGAGACTAAAGTTTGTTTAACAAACTCACTAAATCAATATGGTTTGGCTTATAATTATCATTTTCTGTACCTGTTGGTTCCGCAAACTTTTTTGCTGAATTAATTAATTATTTATTTTTATTTTAGTTTTTAGTATTTTTAATTTTTTTTTTAAGAAAATAAGGCAAGTCCAGTTAAATCTGAAAATGAAAATATTGAAAAAAATTAGATTTTCTTGTAGAGTAGTAGATAGTTACGATTATCTTCATCTAGTTTCTACTGTTTCTATTCGTGTTCTATGAAGATGTGTTATTCGGAATGGTATAATGGTATATAAGTATCTATAGCAAACATTATATGCGTTTTTTATCTAGCACTAAAATGTATGAATTACCTACTAAATAAGACGTATAATCCAACAAATGCGTATCGGTGATAGATCTCTAGCTGTAACATTGTTGCAAATTTCCATCGTATCTACACAAAGTGGTCACATTGCGAACGCAAGCAATGATCACTTTTAGTTGCCAAATTAATCGCCCGAAACGCTTCATGAGATTCCTTTTTCCAAATAAACATTTCTTTCGAGTCTGTCTGTGGCTCACGCATACTAAGCGCACAGCACTTAATATCTGTCAAATGTTTATTACCCTTTCTGTATAGAAACATACTTACATAGCAATGTGCATATGTCCCGCGAAAACATTAAGGGACGGCGCAGCCCGCATTTGTATCAACACTTTGCCGAGGAGGACGCCTTTCAATGCTGCATTTTGGTTTCAGTGAATTTAATTCCACGGCACATACTCGTTTGGCGGTTTACCCGTCGGTACCAGACGTACATGCCCAGGGCCACTCCCTTCGAACCCCCGTCGGTCCGATCTAACGCCGATATTTGCAATCGTTACAGCGGTAGTGGGGAGCATGTCGGTAGGTTTGCAGACGGGACAGACATCAACCCAAACAACGAATTCGCCCTGCACGTCCGCGCGGAAAACGGGACGAATGATAATAACGTACGTATGTATGTATGTACATATGTGGGCTTGATAGTAAACAGTGCTGTGCCGCCACAGCCGCCGCCGTACACTATGTACAGACATAGTACGTGGATCAGTTTGATCTTGAATTTATATCAAAAGAACAACAATACCAGCAAGGCAACAGTGGAAGCCAACATAACATTTAACCTTGACTTTGAAATTCTTTTTGCATCATCACCATCGTCGTCGTCGTCGTCGTCGTCGTAGTCGTCGTGCTGGTTGTCGGTCGGTGCTGTCGCTTCCTTCCAATGTTCCATGTGTGTCCTCCATTTGGTTTGGCTGTTTTGGACGAGTACCCCCTGCCTGGGCATATTAGCCTACTGCCAACTTAACTTCGACTTGAGTTGTATCTTTTATTTTTCTTTGGCAAAATTATTTATCAAACAAAAAAGAACAATTTTGCGTATCTGGCAATTTGAAATGCGGAGTGGGATGAGGAGGGCTGGACAGAGCTGTCTTCAATTTCAGCGCGATTGCTTTCGATGTTGTTACCCTCCCCTCCCCCGTCGCGTCATTTAAGCATAGATTTGCGTCGGGATAATTGAAGAACGGCTCAACCTACATACGGTTTGAGGCGAAGACGAATTTCCAAAGACAACGGGGTGCGGCGAAAGTGCGTCTGGTGGATGGAGCATGCGTATGCCAGACGGAGGAGATTCCTCGGAAATATGCGTGTGTATGTAGGTTTGTATGTGGGGAATGAAATTGGGGCAACCAGATGAGAGCGTACGATTGGAGGACTTTCAGTTTCATTGGATCTTGCGTAGGGCAGGCAGGAAATGTAATTTTGCAGACAGATTTTTTTTCCCCCACGAAACAAGGTTAATGGGATGGAGGAGAGGGAGATCAGAGGGATTAGGCTGGAATCATTATGTAATGATTGAGGAGGAAACTGATCAGAGAGATGTGAAAATTCATGTGGAATGTTGTAAAAAGCACGACTGAACACAAATAAATCGGAAATAGAATCGGAAAGACTGCAATCATCTTCTTTTTTTTTTGTACCAAAAGCGTTCAGTTTTTGACCGTTTATCAACCTTTGAATAAAGACACAATCAAAAAGAAACCTGCTTACTCTAGGTGAAGCTGACAGAGACGTAAAAGCAGATAATCCAATGGCGGAGTTAGGAGTGAACATCAGAAGTTCTGATTAACTGCTAAAGCACGAAACCCACACTCGCATCACAAGAAATAGCTTCGGTAATACCAGAACAGGATATGGGTAGGATTTGTGAATAGGATCTAAGCAGCAGGCTATTTATAGCGGAGGTATTATTCACAACACTCATCATTTACTGGTAGATCAGGTAAGTCATCGCTTGCGGATGGCCATTTATCAGTCCCTTGAAGGTTGTTTCAGGGTCCAATTTTACTCTCAGAATACAACCAGAGCACTTGATTTGATTGATCATATCATATTCATTCTCATCGAGGCACTTGCAATCACATCTTTTACAGAATTTTTCTCTAGCATGTCTTAATTAGCGGGAAAGAGGAGCTTGCTGCAAAAAATTACATGATTGCTACTTCTCTGGACCTTAAGAAACCATCGATAGAAGTATACTACCGGCTAAGTAAGGTGTAATGAACTCCATTGGTTCAAGTCATTTCCATGCGGTAGAACTCAAAAACAAAGTTGAACGGTTTAATGTCGAATAGTATCGAAACAACACTTGGTCCAAAAGGTTCAGTTCTAGTAGAACTACTTTTCATTATTTACATAAATGACATCTAATGTGTTCTCAGATGTGCCAGTTGGTTCCATTTGTTGACCATGTCCTTCTCTTTATTTCAGGGAAAACCCGAATGTGTGCGTACAAGAGACGCAGGAGGACTTATCTAGTGAAATAGGGCCAATCTAGATTGAATGATATTTTCTGAAACAGTAAGCTCCCGGTAATCCGCTATCCGCATAACTACCTGCAGCCATAGTTATGATCTCCTTTCTACTATGGTTATCTGTCATTCATGGACCAGTTGAAAATTCGTTTATTTCCGCCACCAGCTCTGACCTTGCTGTAATCTCTCACGAAGTAAGACATGTCCTTAGCCGCCAAATCTACGCTTCTGTGGTAAGATAATCTTTACGAAGTTGTAATCTTGTCGCCAATACCATGCCTCGGGCAGATCTTCTGAGGCACTCTCTCGCAGTGACAGAGGTTTTCTGTACCTCTGTCCTTTTGTGCCAATCTCCCAACGAAGTCCTTAAAAAAAAGAATTTCTCGACATAACTATTTCGTATTTCGTATTTTTCAATCAATTTTCCAAAAATAGAAAGTGACAGGTATGCCAAGACTAGGTATGACTTTGAACAGTACGTCATACTGTGATAGGCAGCCTCAAAATGGATAGAAAGGTGGCGAGTAATGGTGAGTCCCTGAAATTCGTAAGTTTGCACTGTGAATATTTAATCGCTGTTAGCCTTTCCTAGTCTATAACCAGAGATTTGGGATGACAAACGAGTAACAAAGGCCTCGTAGGGGCAGCATCTCCCGATAGGTGTTGGTCCGCTAAGTAACGAGTAGGAGCCACTGCCCTACTCCCACCTCCTCGTGGTGCCATCTGGGAATTTCTTCGGAAATTGCTAACGGGAGAGGACGAATGTCGAGCTTTCTGCGCCAAAAAACAGGATAAGTGTCGGTTGGTCTGTGGCCCAGAGAGCCGCAACCGTAAAAAAATCATTGCTCCGAAACGGACACATACGCCTCGGATACGGACTGATCATTTGTTGACGACCTTTGGCTATCGAACACGGACAACGATCGGATTCTAGAACGTTAAGACCCTCCTGGACTCACTCAAGGAAGGGCCTTATAATGCCAGATTCCTCCAATTAGAGCGCGAATTCGCACGGTATAGGGCTGAGCGAGATAAGATGGTACGATGCTGGGGAATTCATCTCCCCAACAAAAAGCACTGTCATGCTCTACTCTGGCAAATCAGCTGGAGTGCACGGAGTTCCGGCGTAGGACTCATGCTAACTCCAGCAGCACGTAGTAGCCTCATATCCTGGAAACCCCATAGTGACCGGATATTGACAGCTAGGTTCCAGAGTAGAGTTAGAAAAATTACCATCATACAGTGTTATGCCTCGACTCTAGACGCGACTGAGGATGAAAATGATGATTTTTATAGCCACTTAGGCGCCGCCTACAACCAAACGCCTAATGGGGACATCGTAATGGTGATGGGAGATCTCAAAGCCAAGGTGGGTAGCAACAACACCATGCTTAAGCACGTGATGGGAGTTCACGGCTTGGGAGACCGTAATGACAATGGTGAGCGGTTTGTGGACTTCTGCAATACCAACCGCCTAGTCATCGGAGGTACGCTGTTTAAGCATAACACCTGCCATAAGATCATTTGGGTCTCTACTGATAGGCAACGAACATCCAACCAGATCGACCACATTGCGATCAGTGCGCCGCTTTAGAAATTGTCTCCTGGACGTCCGAAACAGACGTGGAGCTGACGTCGGACTTGAACAAGATCACCATCTTATGGTAGCTCATTTACGCCTTCGTACGGCATTCGTCAACAGCAACCGCTCAAACCTACTTAACATCACCAGGTTTAATATCGACAGGCTCAAGGTTCCCCAAGTGCGCCAACAGTTCAGGGACCATCTTGCCTTAGAAGCAAAAGCAATCACCAGCATACTGGAAGACAACATGGATGACCACTGGAGTGCTGTGAAAAATGCTTTTGCGACTGGGGCACGCACGTATGTCGGTAAAAAGCAGAAACACCACCGCACATGGCTTTCAACAGACACCTGAAGACGGATCGATGAGCGAACAGCAATCAAGGTTCGGATTGCAGCGGCCTCAGTAGTAGAGAGAACCGAGCTTGAAACCCAATACCGTGCGAAGAAGAAGGAAGTGCAGCGTAGTGTGAGACGTGACAAACGTCAATATGTCAACTCATTGGCCTCAAGGGCTGAAGAAGCAGCGAGTAGGTGCGACAGTAGGACTGTTTACAACATCACTAAGGAGCTCATTGGTGGTCGGAACTCCAAACAACACCCAGTGAAGAGTCTAGACGGTAACCTTCTGATTTCGGATGAGGATCAGCTCACTAGATGGAGAGAACATTTTGCTACAGTGCTAAATCACTTAGACGATGGCGGTGTGATCTTTAATTCGAATGAGCAGTTCGAAGCAACAAATTCCCGAATTCGCACCGCACCTCCCAGTAAAAGGAAGATAATAACCGCAATCAAGTCCCTCAAGAAGAACAAAGCGGTGGGTATTGATGGCATCCCTGCCGAGCTATTTCAAGCGGCCCCAAATACATCGGCAGATTTGCTGCATCCGCTAATACGGAGAGCTTGGGATAGTGAATAATTTCGACAGGAGTGGAAAAGGGAGATGATCATTAAGCTTCCAAGGAAGGGTAACTTGATGGAGTGCGGTAACTGGAGAGGTACTTATATGCGTTCTTCCAGCCGTAGCCAAAATAATAGCTAGAATAATTCTAGAACGAATTAAAGAACATTTAGATTCAACTCTCGATGTCGAACAGGCAGTCTTTCGCGCTGGATCCTCCTGCATCGACCACATAAACACCTTACGGATCATTATCGAGCAATGCGTTGAGTATAGGTCTCCGCTACATTTAATGTTTATCGACTTCGGGAAAGCTTTCGACAGATTGAATCGAGATGCTATCTGGTTGGCCTTGCGCAGGAGAGGCATTCCAGAAAAACTTATAGCTATTATCAAGGCTACATACGAGGGCAGTAAGTGTCACGTCGTGCTCAATGGTAAGGTGTCGGAGGATTTTGAAGTCCAAAGTGGAGTACGTCAAGGGTGCATACTGTCTCCACTGTTGTTCTTGGTGGTTATCAGCGATCTACTCCGTGCAGCATTGACAGAAGCTAATTATGGAATTCGTTGGACTATGACATCTTACCTTAAACACCTAGATTACGCTGACGATGTTTGTCTACTTTCACATCGGATAATGGATCTTCATCTGATGGCCCAAAATCTAGAAGCTGAGGCAAACAAAGTGGGGCTAAAAATAAACACAACCAAAACAAAAGCCCTGAGCACTTCTAATACCGGCGCTCAGCTTAACATTGCCGGAAAGCAAGTCGAGAAAGTTGATAACTTTCTATATTTAGGAAGTGTCGTCTCGGCTAATCGCGGTGGCACCGAACTGGATGTGTGCAGCAGAATCGGGAAGTCTAAAGCTGCGGTTGGAATGCTGTCCAAAACCTGGAGAAGCAATGTTATCAGCTTAAGAACCAAACTACGACTGTTCCGCTCCAACGTAGAATCAGTGCTGCTTTATGGGTGCAGTACTTGAAAGGTGGACACCATTAACACACGCAAGCTGCAAGTCTTCGTAAGCAAATGCTTAAGAATCATCTTGAGGATTTTTTGGCCAAACCGCATCTCCAAGGAATAACTTTATCTGAGAACGGGCCAAGAAGCTATAAGCATTACTATACGTAGAAGAAAATAGCAATGGATTGGATACACCCTACGGCGCGAAGACAACTCGATTGCGAAATACGCCATGCAGTGGAATCCGCTCACACAGGCAGGCAGAATAGCGGGACGCCCTGGGCAAACGTGGCGCAGAACAGTTGAGGAGGAATCGAGCTCTTTAGGAATGAGTTGGAGGCAGATCAAACGCGTTACAGAGCTTCGAGCACGATGGCGCGCAGGCGTGGTTGACGCCCTATGCCGCCCGAGGGGTTAAAGGATCTAACTTACAAATACTCCCGATATTCTTGGGCATGTCCATATGTCGAAAATTTCAGAAATAATAGTTTGTTTCCTGTTAAAATAAATTTCGAATTTTCAAACAAAATAGGGCTGTGTTAGAAATTTTCGCATTTGGTAGTTATTTTTCAGCAAATGCCGAACGAAATTCCAGATCTCCACATCGAAAAATGAATGCGATATTCTCGCATTTCGTTTAGCCGTAGCGAAATATGGTATGTGTTGTAACTTCAGTTAGTGCGAAGAGGATATTATACAGGATAACCAGCGGGAAACGGACGTTTTTTAAATAAAGAGTAAACATTTTTATTGTGTTATACTTTCAAACTTCAGTTACAGTAGAGCAATAGACGGTGAAGCACCGTATGTTCGCGTACGATACCTTCGTACAAAATGGTGAATCTGTCATCACAACACAGCGGATTTTTCATCACTATTTCCATATCGGTTAGAACGATACAGTTCCGAGATGCAATAAGGCCCTGAGATAGGGTGAAGCTTAAAGAACAACAGGAGACGTAATGAAGAAGCCTCCTGGCGCTGCAAGGACTACGAGAACACCCAAAAATGTCGCCATAGTGAGAAGAGCACTCATCAGAAGCTCCAGTCGATCGGCTCGTCAACATGCGTGTGTGAATACAGATGCGCCGTGAATCTGTGAGAAAAATTGTGCGTGTGGATTTAAAATTCCCTCCGTGTAAACGCAGGTTATTTAGGAGCTAAGTCGAGGGGACTACGCACAATGAGAAGACTGTGCTGTTCGTATGCAAGTAATCCTTGAAAGTAGCCCAAATGTAGTAGTGGTAATGAGCAGTAAATCGCATTTTTACTTGAATGGTCTAGTGAATCAGCAAAACTGCAGATACTGGGCTTCTCGAAATCCTTTCAACGTCCATGAATGACTGATGGACTCTGAACGAGTGACCGTTTTGTGTGCGGTTGCTTCTATAGGTGTTATCAGATCTTTTTATTTTGAACTAAATGGCGTTACAGTGACATTGAAATCAGAATGTTACGTTCGAATACTGAATACGGGGGGACGAGTATACATGATAAATGTTTATTTCCAACAGGGCTGTGCCATATCGCATCCAAGGAAGTTGTGAGGAACATGTTCCCGGTGCACCTCATTTCACGCTTTGGAGCCGTAGCCCCCAAGATCACTCGATCCTCCTGTGACTATTTCTTTGGGATATTTGAAAGGATGTGGGTCTGTTCACAAACCCCTCACTTTAATGGAACTGAAAGATGCTATAACTGACACCACCTCAGTTTGATTGTCCAAGAGGTGTTGGCTCGGGTTATGGGCGATTTCCGGCAGAGACTTAAAAAGTGCATTCAAGAGGATGGCCGCTAACTGTTTAACATCATTTTTCATACTTGATCATATCCAAATTAAATTGTAGATGTTGATCTTTGATTTCATCACAAAAAACAATATTTTTTTTGCAGCCTGTTGAGTGTTCGAAAAGACGTTAATTTATTTCAAAAGTAAAAAAAGTCTTTAGAACAGAAATGTCACCGTCTACTGTTAATAAGGTCTCATTGGAAATTTTTTACATTTACTTTTTTTATTTTTTTTAAAAGACATGTGTTTGAGAGATTTTTCTTAGAGAATTCGAATTCGTATTTGAAAACAACTGACTTCGGAGACTGCGACAGTTTTTGCCCTAACTACAAGGTTGTATGCATATCACATAATACGAGTGTGTGGGTTTCCACTGGTTGCATATTTCTTCTCTGAGGATGAAGAGTGCAGAGCACAAAATATGTGGGATTCCCTACAGCGAACTTGCTTCAATAAGGCCAAATCACTGCTAGGAGCTTCAAAAGGCCACCATCAACACGCCAAAGAAACATGGTGGTGGAGTGATGAAGCTAAGATGCTGATAAATGAGAAGAAAGCGGCTTTCAAAGCTTGGTCAAAGTGCCCCTCTAATAATAATGACGAAAAAGCTCGCCTCGAAATGGAATACAGATGCTGCAAGAAAAAAGCGAAGAAGAAATGCGCCCAGCTTCAAGCAGAGAGTACGGAGGGCCTGTATCGGGAGCTGGAGAAAATATTTTCCCCCGGTTGCTGATGCAAACCAGGCTATCCAGGAGCTGCGAAGACACAATATGAACAAGAGCGCCACTATCTTCAAAATAGCCGCCCAAAGAAGGAACAATGCTCAGGAGATTCGTTCGCCAAAGTTCATTAGCAATGCTCATGGCCAGCTTCTTGTGGCTGACGACAAAATTCTGCAGAGGTGGCGACAGTATTGTGAAGAGCTTTTAAATGAACAGTTTCCCCGGCTATACTTTCCAAGAGCCACCCCTAACTGTGAAGAAATAGCCGACATTACAGTCGAAGAAGTTAGTGAGGCGGTCAAATACTCCAAAAAACGAAAAGCGGTTGGGCCAGACGAAATACCCTCTGAGTTCTGGAAAAAGATGGGAGACATCGGGTTCAGATGGCTCAGAATTCTTATCTCCAAATTTGTGAGAGGTGATCCAATGCCGAATCAATGGAGGGAAAGTTACCTCCTCCCTGTATACAAAGGGAAGGGTGATACGCGAAACTGTGATAACTACCGTTCGATCAAGCTGATGTCACACACGATGAAGATCGTTGAGCGGGTATTAGGTGGCCGACTGCGAAAAATAATACGGCTATCTGATGATTAGTGCGGGTTTGTCTCGGGTAAATCAACCACAGATGCAATCCAAAGTATAAGGATCATAATGGAAAAACATCGTGATTCCTTAAGGGATTTGCATATTGTATTGGTTGACTTTGAAAAGGCATTCGACAGACAACCACGAGATCTGATATGGGTGGCGCTAAGACATCGAGGGGTTCCAGAAACCTATGTACAGATGATCATGGACATGTACGAAAGAGCAAAGACAAGAGTAAGATGTCCCGCTGGAGTAACCGAAGAGTTCCCAATCAAAGTCGGGGTGCACCAGGGAAGCGTTTTAAGTCCTTTGCTCTTTATTACAGTCCTTGATTATCTGCTTGAAGATAAAGTGATGGACCCCAAGGTACATCAGTTATTCTTTGCTGACGATGGAGCCATCATAAGTGAGGATCCTACATCCCTGCAACGAGCACTTGATGTGTGGGTGGACGTTTTGGAGGGAAATGGGTATCGCATCAGTTCAACAAAGACAGAGTACTTGTGCTGCCCGTTCTCTGATCCACTCAGGCCTATTCCAGACATTTATTTGAATGGAACAGTGCTTCCCAAGTGCGAAAAGTTCAAATATCTGGGATCTATGATCAATAGCAAAGCAACTTGTGATGACGACATCAATCATCGTGTAAGCGTAGGGTGGATGAAGTGGCGAGAAAATTCCGCTATCTTCTGTGACAGAAAAATGCCCCCTAAGTTGAAAGGAAGGCTCTACACCGCAGTTGTACGTCCAGCGCTCACATACGGTTCACAATGTTGGACGATGTACAAAAAGTATGAGAGTAAATTAACGGCAGCTGAGATGAAGATGCTTCGCATGACAGCAGGAGTGACAAAGCTTGATCGAATAAGAAGTTCGAAGATCCGTGGAAGCTTTCACATCAAGGAAACCATCGTTAAAAAAATAGACCGTGACCGGCTCAGTTGGTATTGCCACGTTCAAAGAAGAGATCATTTGAACCCTGTTAAAAAGGCAATATCTATGCACGTTCCAAAGACATCGCGATGTAGGAAAGGCAGGCCTATAAACGCCTGGATCAGACAAATGCGACGACATCGGCATTTCATTGGCCTCAGTAACCGAGTGATCCAAAATCGGCAGGCCTGCCGATATTTTCTGAGGTCAAATAGGCGAACCCCACAGGCGGATCAGTAGAAATGCGGTGAAGTGGGAGGGCTGTGATCCCTTGTTTTCGGATCATAGCCTCGCTGATAAAAGGAAGAAGAAGAAGAAGAAGAAGCATATTTCTTCTCTAACTACCTTCAAGATTGAGTAGTCCATCCAGACAGACGAAAAATATCTCTTAGCCTCTGTCATTGCATTGCATTAAAAATTATAATTACAAACGTTATTCTTCTCGAATCAATCATAAGATACCCCAGGCTCATACCAAATTGCCAGAATGGCAAAGTAAATCACTTGCCAACACAACAATTACCATTTGCGAGGCCAATGGGACACATATCAAATATTCTGTGCATGGTCATATTATTTAACAATATTCAATAACTTTCGACCGTTTGTCTGACAAATTGAATACCCGCAACAAGCCCCGCACCATGCTACATATACTTGTCGACCAAATCGCGTGGGCTTATGAAGCAATCAAAGAACATTCATAGAACATTTAGCAGAAATTATAATTCAATTAGTGTACATCGGGGGAAAAAGCATTCGAAGTTCTCTTTAAAATTTCGTCAACATACCGATTTGTCTACGAGGACCACGACGAAGATGTCTTGCGCCTGGTCATGCATTCATCGCACATCTTTGTATAACCGCCGCCGACAATGTCGCGGTTGTCTTATTTTTTTTTTGCGTGTTTGCTTGTTTGCTGTTTTGATCAATTGAAGCAATAATGGCCAACAAGTTTCTTATTTTGTTTAAGTGGAAATTGAAGTGAAGTGCGTATGCTAATTTATAAGAAAGAAGATACTTTTGTTGCAGGAATATATTCGACAGTTATTGCGATGTGCAATGAGTTATTTTTAGAAACAAATAATTAAGTTGTCTTCTTTTCTTGGAATACAAGGTCTTCATTCAATGGAAGCAGGTATGTAATACAATAATTTCCTTTAATTAGCCAACTTATGCTGGTGAAGGGGTTAGTTCACGATTGAATTTTTAATTTAAAAGTCACTTTACACTAAGTATATGTACTCGTATGTATGAATGCATGTACCCAGTATGAAATACCTGCTTACCAAGTCGATATTATGGGTGCTGATTACTAAGTACCAGGACTTACTTCTCTTGATATGGGATCGATTACATTTACACGGGGATGTCCTGGGGTGGCAATTACTTACCATTAATTTACAGGAAGTCAATTCGCATGGTGAATGGTATTTGTTGAAAACACTAAAGGTAATGTCAGAGATTAGAAAAAAATAAGATTGGCGCAAGCACTCCATACATAAAGTCCTCATGACAATTTTAATTTTTTATTTTTTAGGGAAGGTTATTAAATTGAGAGGGCTCAATGAGACCCATCATAGTATTGCGACATACATAGTGATCTTTTGTACTATCCCCTAGAAAAGGAGGCGTTGTGTGAATCGTGTCCTAGCTGAAACCAAGTTCTCGAAGGAAGCTTAAGATTATTTAGGCTGATGAGGAGATTATATACGATCAGATTATATACAAACACCATCGCAATATGGTGCAAAAAATTGTATTGCAAATCTGTATCATTATGGTAATACTTGCAAAAAGGAAAGGCACTACCCCGCCAGGCACTACCACTGCTGTGCATGGTACTGATCCTGGACCGAGCAGAAATGTTCGGGTCAGAGCTATACGGATTCCGGGGGCTAGCAAAATAATGAAATATTTTGGACGCAATTTGAGGGTCGCGAGTTGGAACGTTGGAAGCATGACCGGTCGAAGTTACGAGCTGGAAGAGATGATGAATAGAAGGCGGGTGGACATCTTGTGTGTCCAAGAGACGAAATGGAAAAACACCGGGAATCGGGCGCGTTTCTTGGACGTTAGGACAAAAGATTACAAGATGTTCTACTACGGAACGGAAAATGCTAAGAACGGAATCGGTATCATCCTTGCGGCAGAGCTAGGGTAGGTAGGTAGAAGTGGCGGTTCTGTAAAAACAGAGACCCAATTAGCACAGTTGTGCCGTTTTGATACCACGACTCATGCGACCTTGGATATTGATGTGTGTTGGTGAGGAAAATCTAGAGCCAGCCTGTGGAGTTTAAGAAGAGTGTAAGCTCTTTTATGTTCTTAACCGAGATTTCCTCGAGTGAATTATAGAAGGGTTTGCCTAATGCTTGATGTCTAGCCCTAGCTAGTGCTGGACAATTGCACATGTAGTGGATAATTGTTTCTTTTTCGGTGGCTATGTTGCAACTACGGCAGTGTGTATTATATGGGATACCTAGTTTGGCTGCATGCTCTCCTACCGGCCAGTGTCCCGTGATTATCGCGATTGTACGGGCAATGTCTTTGCCCAGGAACCTTCCTGGTGAAGACATCCTAAGCATGTGCAAATCACACGGTCTTATCGTGTTAAATACCATGTATACCATGTTCATCAAACAAAGCCGACACCTGATCACTTACAGCAGTGGTGGAGATGAAACTCAGATTGACTACCATTTGGTAGCCAGTTTCATGAAGCCTCGGGTAAAAGATTGCACAGTGATCCTGGAGGAGGCAATCGCTCGGCAACACCGTCTCCTGCTAACAGAAATTTTTATGAAAACACCGAAGAAAAGCAAACAAACAAGGGTCTCTGAGAAAATCAAGTGGTACAATCTGGACAAAGAAAAAGGCGAGGCTTTTATTTTCGTAATGAAAAATTACCTCTCTCTCACCATCAACGGAGCTGAGGATGAAGAGTGCAGAGCACAAAATCTGTGGGATTCCCTACAGCGAACTTGCTTAAAGAAGGCCAAATCTTTGCTAATCGCTTCAAAAGGCCACCATCAACACGCCAAAGAAACATGGTGGTGGAGTGATGAAGCTAAGAAGGTGATAAATGAGAAGAAAGCGGCTTTCAAAGCTTGGTCAAAGTGCCCCTCTAATAATAGTGACGAAAAAGTTCGCCTCGAAATGGAATACAGATGCTGCAAGAAAAAAGCAAAGAAGAAGTGCGCCCAGCTTCAAGCAGAGAGTCAGGAGGGCCTGTATCGGGAGCTGGAGAAAATATTTTCTCCGGTTGCTGATGCAAACCAGGCTATCCAGGAGCTGCGAAGACACAATATGAACAAAAGCGCCACTATCTTCAAAATAGCAGCCCAAAGAAGGAGGAATGCTCAGGAGATTCGTTCGCCAAAGTTCATTAGCAATGCTCATGGCCAGCTTCTTGTGGATGACGACAAAATTCTGCAGAGGTGGCGGCAGTATTGTGAAGAGCTTTTAAATGAACAGTTTCCCCGGCTATACTTTCCAAGAGTCACCCCTAACTGTGAAGAAATACCCGACATTACAGTCGAAGAAGCTAGTGAGGCGGTCAAATACTCCAAAAAACGAAAAGCGGTTGGGCCAGACGAGATACACTCTGAGTTCTGGAAAAAGATGGGAGACATCGGGTTCAGATTTCTCAGAATTCTCATCTCCAAATTCGTGAGAGGTGATCCAATGCCGAATCAATGGAAGGAAAGTTACCTCCTCCCTGTATACAAAGGGAAGGGTGATACGCGAAACTGTGATAACTACCGTTCGATCAAGCTGATGTCACACACCATGAAGATCGTTGAGCGGGTATTAGGTGGCCGACTGCGAAAATTAATACGGCTATCTGATGATTAGTGCGGGTTTGTCTCGGGTAAATCAACCACAGATGCAATCCAAAGTATAAGGATCATAATGGGAAAACATCGTGATTCCTTAAGGGATTTACATATTGTATTGGTTGACTTTGAAAAGGCATTCGACAGACAACCACGAGATCTGATATGGGTGGCGCTAAGACATCGAGGGGTTCCAGAAGCCTATGTACAGATGATCATGGACATGTACGAAGGAGCAAAGACAAGAGTAAGATGCCCGGCTGGAGTAACCGAAGAGTTCCCAATCAAAGTCGGGGTGCACCAGGGAAGCGTTTTAAGTCCTTTGATCTTTATTACAGTCCTTGATTATCTGCTTGAAGATAAAGTGATGGACCCTAAGGTACATCAGTTATTCTTTGCTGACGATGGAGCCATCATAAGTGAGGATCCTACATCCCTGCAACGAGCACTTGATGTGTGGGTGGACGTTTTGGAGGGAAATGGGTATCGCATTAGTTCAAAAAAGACAGAGTACTTGTGCTGCCCGTTCTCTGATCCACTCAGGCCTATTCCAGACAGAATGGAACAGTGCTTCCCAAGTGCGAAAAGTTCAAATATCTGGGATCTATGATCAATAGCAAAGCAACTTGTGATGACGACATCAATCATCGTGTAAGCGTAGGGTGGATGAAGTGGCGAGAAAATTCCGCTATCTTTTGTGACAGAAAAATGCCCCCTAAGTTGAAAGGAAGGCTCTACACCGCAGTTGTACGTCCAGCGCTCACATACGGTTCACAATGTTGGACGATGTACAAAAAGTATGAGAGTAAATTAACGGCAGCTGAGATGAAGATGCTTCGCAAGACAGCAGGAGTGACAAAGCTTGATCGAATAAGAAGTTCGAAGATCCGTGGAAGCTTTCACATCAAGGAAACCATCGTTCAAAAAACAGAGCGTGACCGGCTCAGTTGGTATTGCCACGTTCAAAGAAGAGATCATTTGAACCCTGTTAAAAAGGCAATATCAATGCACGTTCCAAAGACATCGCGATGTAGGAAAGGCAGGCCTATAAACGCCTGGATCAAACAAATGCGACGACATCGGCATTTCATTGGCCTCAGTAACCGAGTGATTCAAAATCTGCAGGCCTGCCGATATTTTCTGAGGTCAAATAGGCGAACCCCACAGGCGGATCAGTAGAAATGCGGTGAAGTGGGAGGGTTGTGATCCCTTGTTTTCGGATCATAGCCTCGCTGATAAAAAGGAAGAAGAAGCCCAATCATTGAGTCTATTTAGCGAACAGGCACACATGCTTCAACCGAGTTTAATATTTTTGCTCTATTGTATAAAAATATGTAAAGCAATACTTCTGTGCCAATAAGTTAAAATTGCTTCAGTCGATTTAATTAGGTATACAGGTATATAGAAAAATGTTCCCAATTACATAAAGTATCTTTTCTTAATTTTTTAGTTGCATATCTGTAAATACTGACGAATTATGGCTATCAGACTAGTGTCGCAATTCAATAATTTAATACGATTTTCACGTGAGGGACAACTTTAAACGCCTTTCCTGAAAAATCGTACAAATTGTTTTAAGCTATTTCAACTTATTGCCACAGACTTAATAACACCCGGTCCTTAGAGATATTTCATTTGTAAGTCCCCTTTTACTGTGAATTAGTGAAAATAAAAGGAAATTATTTGTGGCAACTCTGGTCAGCAGATACACAGAAAATCACAGGATGGAAAAGTTTTTAATAATTTTGCCAATTCTATAAAATAATGGCGTCGAAGAATATCAACATGTGTATGTGTAGGTATATACATATGTAAGTATTTCTACCGCAGACGTCATGAATAAAGAATGGACTTTAATCTTACTTTGTACTATTTATGATGTAGGGACAACGTACATACGTACATATCAATACGTCTGTATATTTTGAGGTATATGTATCTAGACCATAATATATAGATAAATATACATAATTTCACATGGCTTATATACAAATGAAATGAAAATCTTAATCACTTTTCAACCACTTGTTGCGAGTCTCCAACTTTATACCACCAAGTTTTAATTAAGTTTTACTACCCTTACAAAATATTCCTCCACCTACCCTTCGAGTAAAACACCACTGCAAAACATGTCGCACTTTATCGAAATCAAAATAATCATCAAGTACGTCTTTGCAATATTGGAATTCCATTCGGTGACGTTTCAATATCTTTCCGTGAACAATTAACACAAATTGATCACAAACAGCTGGAGATTGCACTTTTTCTAAGAAAACGTACGTCACTTTTATTGACAACCACTTTACGAGCTTCTGCTTTTGTAAAACGTAATTACAGGAGCTGGCTTTATTTATCAACAACATTGGCAAGTTGATTGTAACCGTCTAGAACACGAATCAGTACTGTCAAAACATGTCGAGTATCATATGATGAGCAGCACCAATTTTTTTATTTTTTATTTTTAAAAAATATTTCTTAATTATTATTAGCTTGGTTTAATGTATTTTTTTACCATTCTGTTTTATATTATCAATAAAACATTTATAATTCGGTGACTTTGTTATGTTAAATATTTTCATTCATAGATTAGTTCTAATAGGAGGCCTTCCTTGTCAATTAAGAGCGATATTTGTTGCTACTTTTCTTTTGTTCTATAATTTGCGCGCGCCAAAGGGATTATTAATACTGGTTCTCTTATGGATTATCTTATTGAAATTTCAATCAATTCGAAGAGGAGAAAAAAATAGAATTAAACTTTATAATATTAATCTTTAATACTAATCTCTAAGTATCTAGGCCTCGCACAACAATATCTGTCTTGTGCGTTTCCGTAGATTTTATTATACACTCCACGAAATTAATATAGAGGCATAGAGGTATCACGAACAATAGCAGTTATATTTTACGTTACAACATACTATATATGGACTGCTAGCAGCCAACTTCGAGTTAGTTCCAACATTAGAGCTAGCTCTCTTGGATCGGAGCGGAGAAAAAAAAGGAAACTCACACTTGTTTGAAATTTCGTTGTTTGTTGTCAGTTTTCGTTGACAGTGTTTGCATTGACATATTACATAAAAAATTGCTCCGTAATAAATATACAAATATTTTGCAATTTATGGGACAGTAAAATGCATATATAACGATTTGTTATTCAAATTTTGTTGGCTCCATCTACCGGTAATTATTTAAACTAGTACATTTTCGAGGTGACATCTGTTGCACACAATGCCTTAACCATTCAAATTTTAACCGTTTTACCATTCTTTGGAGAAATTCAAGGTGGTTGGCATTTTGTTTTCAGCGTTTTCACTCAGCTGATGCCTATCAACTCCTACTCTCAACCTCCACGCGGTGACAGCCGGGTGCCTAGCACCTTAATCCAAGAAGTGGGTAACCAACCCCGTTTGGACGATTCTTGGTGGCAGCAGATGAGAGTGGGGGGGAAGAGTGCTTTTCCACTAGAGTACTTCTTCCTGTTCCAGGCGGCAGCGGCCGAATTCCCTAGACGGAGTCAACGGTAGCGTCTATAGTTCCAGTTAGGTTGAACTTAGTGAATACCTTGCGCGAGCTGCTTCGACGTATTCGGATCACAGGTCGGTAAGGAATTTCCAATGTTGGTCAGGACATTGGAATAGAGATGTTGGCGGAGGAGCCTTTAATGGGCCAACGGCAGCGCTCATACTCCCGTAGTAGACTACTGGCACCGGTGTACCCGGCCCCTCCTCCTAGGGGAATAATTAAGGAACTGGCCCTCCAAATTGGGGGCTGTGCCGTCGGGGTAACTTCCCTACCACGTAAAAAATCGATGGTTCCGAAACAACGAAAAGCCTCGGATAAGGATGACTCAACTAATGACGACCCCAGCAAACGAAATAAGGACAACGACCTTCGGATCTGCACGTGGAATGTTCTGTTCCTTTACAGACCACGTGCAGCCGAACAACTAGCAGAAACCCTAGACTGCTATAAAGCAGATATTACCGCCATCCAGGAAGTGCGATGGGATGGGCCGGGCAAAAGAGGATGAAAAACTGTGACATCTACTACGGTGATTGCTACAGAGGCAACAGGCAACGCTTATACGGATGCGGATTTGTCATACGCGGCAGACTTAGACAAGAAGTCTTAAGCTTCCGACACGTGAGCGAGCGTATTATGACTATACGGATCAAGGCTAAATTTGCTAACATAAGCCTAATACCATATGTGTTCATGCCCCCACGGAAGAAAAGGACGCTGCCACCAAAAAGTGATTCTACGAGCTCCTCGACAAAACATACGAGCAATGTCCTAAATACGAAGTTAAAATCGTATTGGGCGATTTTAACGCAAAAATAGGAAAGGAGGACGTCCTTGGTAGGGCAGTCGGTAAGCATAGCCTACACGACACCACGTCTGATAACGGACTAAGGCTAACTGATTTCGCTGTGGAGCGAAATGTCACCATAACAAGCACATGGTTTCCTCATCTCGATATTCAGAAGTAGACATGGCGGTCTAGTGATCATGTAACGATCAACCAAATAGATCATACTGCGATCGAGGCATGGCAAGGCATGCCTCCAGTATTCTGGATGTCCGGACCTTCCGAGCGGCCAACATAGACTCGAATCATTACCTTGTTGTAGCCAAGGTACGAATGCGGATATCTCAATCTGAGCAACAAAGAAGAATTACTGTGAGAAAATTTAACGCCGAAAAGCTATAATCGCAAGAGACCGCCAGACTCTACGCTCAACGTGTATCCCGAAATCTCTCAATCACCCCTATGCCGCCAGCATCAAGTGCCGGAGACCGGTGGCAACGCTGCCAACATGCCATCAGAAACGCCGCGACTGATGTGCTGGGTCTCGCTCGCCCACCACCGCGAAACCCCTGGTTTGACGAAGAATGCTGGCGAGTGCATGCAGAAAAACAAGAAGCATACAAAGCGGCGCTGCAAAAGAAAACGAGAGCTGCTCGTGAGCTCTACGAGCAAAAGAGACGGGAAGAACATCGGCTTCTCCAAAAGAAGAAGAAAGAGCATGAGAAGCGCGCGTTTGAGAACATCGAGAGTTTATACTCCAGGAACAATGTACGGAAGTTTTATCAAAAGGTAAAAAGAACGTGTCAGAGAAGTAATACCCGTACAGAAATCTGTAGAGATGAAAATGGAAACCTCGTAGTAGAATCACAGTCGGTGCTGAGAATATGGAAAAACTACTTCCCTGCCATCCCTGCCAAATTTGTCCGTCTATGCAGGCTGACGATGGAGAACGCTCGCTGCTCCATCAAGGTCGGTAATGAGCTCAACGAGACCTTTGACGTCAAAAAAGGCTTTAGACAAGGTGACGCGCTGTCATGTGACTTCTTCAATTATAACTTCTTCAAGTATAACTTGAATGGATTGTGCTGAACTCACATGCCAACACCGGAGGCACAATCTATTACAAGTCTGTACAACTGCTTGCATACGCCGACGATATAGACATTATCGGAAGAACTCAGCGGGCTGTCACCGGTGCGTTTGCAAGTATTGAGGCGGCCAAAATGGGTTTAGCGATAAACGAGGGCAAAACCAAGTATACCATATGCTGTCAGCAAGAAGGAAAAGCCAACACCGACGAATTGGACAAAACGTCACAGTGGGCAGCTATAACTTCGAGGTAATAAGGGACTTTGTCTACCTTGGCTCTGCTATAAATTCTGCAAAGAACATCAGCGCAGAAATCAATCGAAGAATAACTCTTGCCAATCGCTGTTTTTTTGGGCTTATAAGGCAATTCAACAGTAAAGCCCTATCTCGAACAACTAAGGAGACTCTATATAAGACCTTGATCATCCCAGTCCTGCTTTATGGCGCTGAAACATGGACTTTATTAAAAGAGGATGAAGATATCCTTGGTCGCTTCGAGAGAAAAATTCTTCGTAAGATTTTCGGTTCCGTTTGCGTTGACGGGTTTTGGAGGAGAAGATTTAATCACGAACTATACGAGCTGTACAGCGACATTGACCTAGTCAAAAACTGCGTATTGGACGTCGGAGATGGCTAGGACATGTAGAGCGAATTGACACCAACGCTCCGGCCCGCAGAGTCTTCGAATCTAACCCCGAGGGACGACGCAGTAGAGGGAATCATCGCCGTAGGTGGCGCGCACAAGTTCAAGCGGACCTCGACCAACTTGGAGTGCGCAACTGGAGGCAACTAGCTAAAGACCGAGCTAAATGGAGAGGCTTGTTGGTTGAGGCCCAGGTTCACCCCGAACTGCATTGCCACCTAAGTAAGTAAGTAAGGCATTTTGTTTCCATATTTTTCCGGTTCGAACCAAGAGGGCTAGTAATATTGGCGTAATTTTTTGGGGCAGAGATTGTATGGAACTGACATTTCCATTGACGTATTAATATATGGTCTGCTAGTGAAATGTCACTTTCATACCATGTCTGCAGAAAAATATGCTCCAACATCTCCAGCTCCTTTGTTTCAAAGCGGTGTAAAACGGAAACAAAATACCCGCCATCACAGATATTCGCCACAGAAACTTGCGACATCTGTGTTTGTTCAAGCGTACTGGCTGTAAAAAACTGTTGACATTTAAATACTTTCAATATTCGTTGCCATAGATCTCAATGCAAATATTTTGTTGTTTTCTACAGCTACAATATTACGAATTTGAATTTCGTTGCAACAGATTGTATTGTGAATCACAGCCAACCACATAGCTCTTCATTTTATCTCTATCCTCTTTTTTTAGTTAGAGTTACTATTTATTCCACAATTAAATGTTCCCAGCTTATTTTTCCATAAACAAAAACACAAATCAAAACACAACTTATTTTTTTTTTATTGACTCGCAAACTGTCAAGCAAAGTACCAGTTTCCAATTTTCCCCACTGTGAAACAAGGGAGCTTGAGATGTTGGAACATACGTGAAGTTGGGCACTAGCAGTCCATGTATTAATACGTCAATGGTCAATGCTTATACCTATCTATTTATCGAAGCAAGAATGGGCATCATGTTGTTCACTTTTAGATCAGTTATTGTGTTGTCAAACTGAGTGATTGTTTCTGCAGATCCACAGAAAACATATAGGTTTCACAGCGAAATAAATATAGAGGCAGCAGTTATTTTAAAGAAAAACAATTCTACAGTATGTTAGGTTAGGTTAGAATGGCAGGCTGCAGAATGCAACCTCACTTAGGCCAGACCAGGCTCATTGTGGTACTACATGGATCTATCATCCCCAGGAAAAGTTGCTTCTATAACCAGATGGACTTTGTTATGAAGTGCTGGAGGCTGCCTATGCCGACGTTAGATAGCTCGCCTAAGTTATCGTAGAGGTAGGCTTCTAAGTGTAGTCTTCTGCGGGCGGAGAGGGCATGACACGTACAAAAAAAGTGTAGTATGGTTTCCTGCTCCTCCTCGTCCACGCAACTTCAGCAGAAATCATTTGCTGCAATGCCCAGCCTGATTGCATGGCTACAAACGATGCAGTGTCCCGTATTGACACCTACTGTAGTTGCGATAAGCGACCTTTTCAGCCCGATAAGGCAATTGGAGCGTTTCGGATCCAGCCTATTTGTTTAATTTAATTTAATTAGCTTAATACAAGCTGTAAAGAACTTAAATCTAATTTACAATGTGTACTTAAAAGCTAGTTAAAATTTACAAATATCAAGACCTGAGTGAGGAAGGGGAGTAAAGGGAGTTTCTAAGGGTGTTTTTACTGCACTGGAAATCAAAAAGGTTCTGACAGTCATTAGCAGAACGAAGCATTCGAGACATAGGCTCATTACAGCCGTCGTTTGTGCGGTGAAACTTGAGGCAGAAGAGAGGTACTGATCTCAGAAAACGTGGGTTGGTGCTGAGTGAAATGGTTTGGAGCAGCATAGCACAATCAATATTGCCTGTTAATAGTTGATGTACAAATAGTATATCGGCAACTTTTCTATGCTTTTCAAGCGACTGCATGTTCAACAAGTTTAACCGATGCTCATAAGGAGGTAGGTTGAATCTGTCAGGTCACGGGAGTCCGCGTAGAGCAAAACGGATGAACCTCCGTTGGACATACTCAATCCGATGTGAATGTGTATCATGATAGGGAGACCAGACTTGACTGGCATATTCAAGAATTGGTCTTACAAATGTGAAGTACAGCGATTGCGTGACGTGAGGATTTGAGAATTCCTTGGACCAACGTTTCACATAATCTAGCGCAGAATTAGCCCTGCTAATAATATTGTCAATATGGCTACGAAAATTAAGCTCACTGTCGCATATGACGCCCAAATCACGGAGAAAAGTGACAGTGGGAACAGGCTCGTCGCAAATCGCATACGTTCTGGGGTCCGTCGGAAGACGCTTCCGGAATAAGTAATAGCTTGGCATTTGTTGACATTCAACTTAAGACAGTTTTTATTACACCAAGTAGAAAAGATATTCAAGTCAGTTTGAAGAGCACGGGAGTCAGTGGGTGTGGAGATGTGTGTAAAAATGTTCATGTCGTCCGCATAAACGGATAGGCGGGAATATTTAGTTATGCCATCAACATCATTAATTGACAAAATGAAAATCAGGGGACCAATATGGCTACTTTGGGGGACTCCAGAGGGGGGCATAAATGGATCGGATACAAATGATCTAAAAAGGACTTCATATTTACGTTCATTAAGGTAGGATTTGATCCACGCGATATGCCCAGGCGGAAAGCCGAGAGCTTTGAGTTTCAAAAATACAATTGCGTGCGAAATTTTATCGAAGGCTTTGCTGAAATCGGTAGCAACAACATCGACTTCCTTGCCATCTTCCAATGCTCACAGGGTGCTGGATACGAATTGAGTTAGGTTTGTGGTTGTAGACCTTCCCTTTAAAAAACCATTTTGGTGAGGCGAAAATATAGATTTACAATGGAAAAACATTGCATCGTAAACAATACTTTCGAATAGTTTGGGTATGCAGGAGAGTTTAGCTATAGGACGATAGTTCGAGATTTCGATTTTTGGACCTTTTTTATGAAGGGGAATAATATAAGAGCTTTCCAAAGCATAGGAAAGACGCTTTGAGAGAGAGACAGTTGGAACAGAGTCGTAAGGGGTAGAGCTAAGGAGTTTACACATTTTTTTAAAGCTACTACCTAGGCCAGATCTGTTTAGTATTGAGACACGAAGTGCCGCTGGCCCACCTGCGAATAGTCAGGCTAATGGTGTTGATCTTAAGCAGCAGCTTCACTGTAGCGAGAGGCATGCCGAGATCGGCAGACAAGTGCCCTGCTTGGCGAGTTCGTAAAAAACTAATTGTACAGTAAGAACTTTTAAATTTATTTTTGTAAATTTAGGATTGTAAGGTTTTTTTTTTGCCGAGAGTAGGTGAAAAATCTTCTAAAGACACCATAAGGCCCGACCGAGCGTGCTTATGGTAGTGTGAGATTTTTACTCACTAAAAAAACACCTCTCCTCAAAAGTAATACTACAACTAAGCCGACGCTTATCCAGCAGTTTTATTTTCGCTTACGATATACGTGATTTTTGGAAAGAAAAAAAAAAAAAATATGTTCGTACGAAGTAAAAAGAAATGTATAACTTTAGGCAGGTTAAATTCCAATGATAGTTCCTGCCTTTTTCGCGACCGGCATATACTATGACGCGAGGTCAAAAGGTTTTATCCTTTGCAGACGACAAATTGAGTTATTCGCATTCGCGTCAAGTAGTTGAATGACGGTACGGTTACAATGGCCGTGAACACAATCTTTGTGTTTACGCGCAAATTTTGTTATCTCTTCGACGACGCTCGGAATTCCCAGATCTCGATGAATATCTTCATTACGTACATACCACGGTGCGTTAACGATCGTTCTAAGAACTTTATTTTCAAAAGTCTGTATGATGTTTCTACTGCTTTTCTTGGTACAACCCCATAGTTGTATACCATACATCCACACTGGCTTTAGCACTTGCTTAAAGATAAGCAGTATGTTATGTAGGCTCAACTTCGAATGTTTTCCGAGTAGCCAGTACATTTGTCGGTATTTGTTTTCTAGCTCGTCGCGTTTCTTTTTTACGTGTGATTTCCATTTGAGCTAAACATCTAGAGCCATTCCTAGATATTTTGCTTCGTTTGCGTACGGTATTTGAGCCGAGTTAAGATATAGAGGTAATCTATCCACTTTTTTATAGGTAAAGTTGACGTGAGTAGATTTGCTTTCGTTCAGCACAATACGCCAAGAATTCGTCCAAGTGTGGACTTTATTAATAGCATGTTGAAGCTTTCCGGTTGCTGCTTCAATGGTATCGCCCGTTGTCAATATCGCCGTATCGTCCGCAAACGTGGCGACGACACAGTTTCTTTCTTGCGGGATGTCACGCATGTAGAGTACATATAGCAGTGGGCCAAGGACACTTCCTTGCGGGACTCCGGCTGCAATCTCCTTGAAGTCAGAGTAATCGTTTCCGTGCTTAACACGAAAGAGTCTCTCGGTGAGATACGATCGTAAGATTAAAAAGAGTTGCCGTGGCAGTAGTCGTTGCAATTTATATTCCAAGCCTTCGTGCCAAACCTTATCGAAAGCTTGTGAGACGTCAAGAAGTACACCACAACAATTATTTTTTTTTTCCAGAGCTTTCTCAATCACGTTAGTTATTTTGTAGACTTGGTCAATTGTAGAATGTTTCATTTTAAATTCAAACTGATGGTCAGGAATGAGACGTCTTTCGTCGATTACGGGCTGTAGACGTTTGGAAAGCAGTTTTTCAAATATTTTGAGATATCCGACAATAGGGAAATAGGCCGATATGATTTCATCTCATTTAGCGATTTGCTTGGTTTCGGGACCATTATAATCTCGGCGACTTTCCATTGCCTCGGAACATAAAGCAATCTGAACGAAGCGTTGATCAAATAGAGCAGTTTGATAATAGCTTTATTCGGCAATTCCTTGACTACCTGTGCCGTTATCAAGTCGTAACCCGGAGCTTTTTTTGTCTTTAAATTTTTAATCTCTTCCCTCAGTTCAATCTATGCAACTTTTTTTACTTTAAAGTTGTCAGATGTCGTGACTAGGGAGTCGGGCGTTAACGAAGGGCCGTTGAACGGCTTAAACGTTTCTTCTAAGTGCAAGGCAAAAAGTTCTGCCTTTTCCTTGTCGCTCTTGGCCCAGTTTCCATCGATTTTGCGAATTGGTGGTGCTAGCATTAGAGGTTTCCGGATGCCTTTTAGCGCTTTCCAAAGCGAATAATTTGATTCTCTTTCGCCGGAGAGATTTTCAAGATAGGTCGCTATCTTTTTGCTTTTAAATTCGCGAATACTATCTTTAAGGCGATTGCATAGTCGGTTAAGGACCGTTTTGTGCTGCGGTGCACGAGTGCTTTGCCATTTCTTTCGTGCTTTTCGTTTCTCTCTCACCAGTTCAACGATTTCTCTGGGATACTTTTCGTTGCGGTTGATCTTATAGCTTCTAGAAGGAGTATTTCTCCATGCCGCTTTTTGAATTGCTTCCACGAAACGATCAATTTCGTCCTCTAGTTCACAAGGTGTTCTAAGTGATACATTTAAGGCGATATTTGTTTCGCAATCATTTCTCAAGCCCTCCCAATTTGTTCTATTGCTAGTGAGTCTTGGAGGTCCTTTTTTCTTGATCAGCGCTTCTCCAAGTAATAAAATTACCGGCGAGTGGTCAGAAGAGAGATCAAAACATTCTTTGACTGTAATAAACTTCTCGTAAATGCCCTTTGTAACAAAAAAATCGATAAGATCGGGAATTTTTCCTGAATCGGTTGGCCAGTAGTCGGTTTTCCAGACGAATAAAAACAACAACCGAATTCATTTGCCACTTCGTAAAGAATTTTTCCTTTAGAAGATGTACATCTTGAACCCCAGAAGGTGTGCTTCGCGTTGAAATCTCCACCAATAAGGAAATTTGAACCAAGGTCATTGAAGACACGAAAGTAGTCACCTTTTTCTAGTAAGCATCGCGGCGGACAGTAAACAGATGCTATATTGTAGCTCAGGTGTTTATTTTTAACCCTTACCGCGCACAACTGAAGTTTTTCCAGCTCTATGCTTATATCGGCCGAATGTTCGATGTTAGTTTTAATGAATAAGGACGAACCGCCCCGCGCTCTATCAGAAGGATGTTAGGCGTGATAACCAGCGTAGCCTCTTATCTTTATTTGCGACTCCCTTGTTAGATGGGTTTCGGAGATCAAACATATGTCGATATTTTCTCTTATTAGAAACATTTCTAATTCGTTAGATTTTTGTAAGAGTCCATTTGCATTCCATGTTACTATTTTAAGCAAAGCGTCCATATTTACTTAGATTTAGATATAAGGTTAGCCATACAAAAGCTTTCGACGTTACTAAGACGTTCGAGAATCCGTTTGTAAACTTCACATTGTTCCTCGAACTTAGCGTAGATGCAGTTCAGAATTTCATTCAACGGATCAGAGGGTGGGCCGTCGTTTCGTTTGGTTGCTTTGACTGCAGCCTGAGAATACGTCAGACGTACGGGGTTCGCTGGCCTTTTTAGTGGACGACTTTGACGTACGTTTAATCGGCTCAGAAGGCTGGTTGACTGTTGTAAGAGTCTGCCCTGCTGATTCAAGGGTCCTTTCAGTCGGCTTAATAGTTTGAACAATTGGTTTACGAGCCCGCTCAGTCTGCTTAGCAATACGTTCTATCGACTTAGGAGCCCGATCGATTGATTTTGTTCCCCGTACGATCGGCGTTGTAGATTTTTTCCGTCGCATCTGTAGTTCCTTAGCGACTTCGCAACCGTGATAATTTGTATTGTAAGGTGAATAATGTTTGCAGTTTTAAGCAAAAGTTATTTAATTGGGCATAATGGGACTTACAAAGTGCCTTGCGGAGGAGAAAACAAAATACATATTTTACAAAAAAATAGCTTATCCAATCGAAAAATTCCCGAGAAATCGTCTAGATCTCCAAAAGTGGCTGATCATTTCATAAACTTAGGACAACAGTATGGGTAAAACAATGTGCTCCAAAAAAGGTGACGAATTGGCAAAAATATCAAATTGTCAAGGAAGCACGAAAAAACAAGCTTTTTGCTTAGCAAATTAAAAAGAAGATGCATCTCAACATTGGAGTACGTTGTGTCCAACAAATATTACATTTTACTCCAAAGACAGTTAAAAAAAAAAAAAGAAACACTCTAAAAGCCTGCGCTGACTTCCGCTCATATGGACAATCTTCAGTTTGCCAAGAATCACATGTCCTGAACCACTGGATGGAGAAAAACAAATTTAATTTGTATGAGCCGAATGTTTGTCACTGTTGTTGGCATGATTTACGAGGTAAACCTGAAGTCAGAATGAGTTGCAATTTTAGACGAGGCAGTGTTATGATTTGGGGTGCCTTTGGGTATGGTGGAAAGCCTATCCTTTACGTTAAACCAAAAATGAATTTGCAAACGTATAATATTCGGAAAGGCTATAGTATGCTTTAGATGAATTTTCGGATGAAGTCGGAGGTCCTGTTCATTCTGCCAAATTGATTAAAGAGCACCTCAGTTTGACAAGTACACCTGTTTTAAAGTGGCAGTCGACATCGCTAGATCAGAATCCAGTCGAAAATTTATGGGGACGAATGGCACAAAAAGTGTACGAAAATGAAAAGTGGCACAACACGGTTAACAACCTCAAAGAATCCATCCAAGATATTTGAAAGAATTTAGAAATTAATTATCTTCAAAACCTCATAAACTCCATGCCCCAAGCAAGATATTTGAGGTCATGCGTAATGAAGAAGGAAATACACATTATTAAAATATTGAAATACGTATACGAAATCCTATACATTCTTCCGTTCTTCTTTGATTGACTTGTTATTGTTAGCGATGCACTAATGCTGTGTACCAAAATTGTTCATTCCCCACTGCTTTGCTATATTATTTTGAAAAACTTGGTGCCTCTATATTTATTTCGGGGAGTGTAGTCCTTCGGTTTTTTTTATTTTTTTGCTTTAAATCTTCATCGTTATTTTATTATTCTGTGAAGAAAATAAACGGTTTGCTTTCGGTTAAAAGAGTAAAGAGAAATGTTTGGAAGTGACGTCTAAAAGTTTTTTGTTTTCGGTTGTGGGTGCGTCAGAATAGGCTAAATTAAATTCTCGCCTAAACTTTTGATGTCCTCATTCAGACAACGCACTTCACACGTTGAACAACCACATATATTGTGGCCGAACAAGAATGCTATTCCCGTTGAAAACTCTCGCAAAATTAAGATTTCTGCTAGCGTTATAGTACATTTCCCGAACTGAAATGAAATATAACATTTAAGCGCAAGTTTTTCTGAGTTTTTCTGAAACATAAAATTTGAGTTTCAGAACTACTACACAACCAAACTTTGTGCACAAATATTAAGGGTATTCACAATGCCTTGAACGCGCGAGTTATGGGTAAGACGATTCCGAAATTATTTTGCAGAGAAAAGAACTGTTTTATCTACAGAAGCCCTTGTGCGGATAGCAACTCGACTTTCAATGAATTTGATGCGCTGTCCGATTCTACCACACGAATTGTCTCCCTGTATCCTCATACTGAAATCGTCATTGCGGGCGATTTCAATATGCACAATTCGGATTGGCTTCGACATTCTGGCCAGACAACACCCGAAGGAAGGTATATTGAACTTTTCGCTGAGATAAACAATTTGACTCAGCGTGTAAATGAACCTACACGTATACCGGGCATTGAAAGCCATTCTGCCAACACTCTGGACTTATTTCTGACTTCACACCTTGATAAAGACACCGTTGATGTTTTAGCGCCTCTAGGTCGGTGTGACCAACATCGTATCAGCTTAATTCTCTTACTCTGACCACACAGTTAAAGAAAAATTTCACAAAGTATGGTGTTACGAGAAAGCAAACTTTGACGGCCTTAATAGTTTCTTTAGGATTTTTAACTGGTCGCCTCGATAGCGACGTGGATGCCGCTGCTGATATGATTACTGACACCATCCTCTTAGGTATATTCTTAATAGAATACAAAGCATCAAATCTAAGGCAAACTCGTGATTTAACCAGTGCTGCAAAGAGGCTATCAGGTTGAAAGAGGTAAGTTTTCGGTCTTACAAAGCCAACAAATCTAAGGAAAACCCAAAGAAGTTTAAACAAGCCAGAAACGACTGCAATGCTCATATTCGACGTGTAAAATTCTTATACCATATGACCAAAAATTCTACAATGTACCAAAGGTAGTACAAATGTTTGACCATTCGTCAAAAGTATTAAAAATTCTGCCTCGCCTGCTATCCCAACGCTCAATTACAATGGCATTCCAGCTGTCAGCTCCTTAGACAAAGCCAATCTGCTTGCTGCTCACTTTGTAGCGAGCTTCACCCTGCCAGATAGCGCTTTGTCTCCGCCTGTACTTGAGAGCGTCGAATTTTCCATGGGACAAGTCCACTTTCGCACTCCTACAGTTGCAGGCGTACTCAAAGGTCTTAACATACACAAATCCGCTGGCCCAGATGGTATCTCCCTTATAGTTCTGAAGAAGTGTTCTTCCACGCTGGCGAAACCTCTGCGCAGGCTTTTCTGTCTGTCCTACTCTCTAGTCTTCTAGGCTCTTTCCAAACAGATGGAAACAGCATCCAGCCCGCCCCTTAAAAGGCGAATATTCCTCCCCGTCCAATTACCGACCCATTGCACTAACGTCCCTCCTTTCCAAGATCATGAAAACGCTGATCATCATCAGCTTATGAAATATCTTGATTCACGGAAACTCCTCAATGACCGGCAATATGGTTTTCGTAGCAACAGGTCTACTGGTGATTTGATGGCATATGGAACCAATCTCTCCATCATTTCGGCGAAACAAAGATGGTTCCGCTCGACATTTCTAAGGCATTTGACAGAGTTTGGCAACATGCTCTTTTGTCGAAAATGCGTACATATGGCATCGACGAGTCTCTCCTTCAATGGATTAGAAATTACCTTTCGGGCCGTTCGATACAAGTTGTCTTGGACGGCTTCAAGTCTGCAATTCACCATATATGTGCTGGTGTTCCCCAGGGCTCAGCTTTGCCTCCGAATCTCTTTCTCATTTTTATAAATGACCTCTTGTCTGCAACTTCTAATCCAATCCAATCCTTCGCTGATGACAGTTTTTCATATTCGTTCCCTTACTCTCGTCCCTGCTCTTCGGCCGTAGAAGAGGAACGACAACGTATGTTGTTAAACACAATAAATTCCGACCTGGACAGCATAACCAAATGGGTTTCAATTAATAGAGTGAAATCTCTGCTGTCTTCTGTCTCTTAAGCGAAACCAAGACCCTCAACCATTATCCATGAATGGTACTTGTATCGCTGAATCCGAAAGACTTGCCATTCTCGGTATGTGCATCAATAACCGTCTTCGATTGAACGATCAAATTTTCGAAGCCCCCAAAAATGCTGCAAAATGTCTAGGATTCCTTAAGCGGTGCAAAAAATATTTTACCCCGTCTGATCTGGCTTCCATCTATAAGGCATTTATCCGCCCAAAGCTGGAATGTAACGCGCACATCTGATCTGGTGCACCCAAGACCGTTCTACACATTCTAGATAGAGTACAGAACCACGTTAAAACTAATATGTGATAGAGACATTGTGAACTCCATAGTCTCACTTGAACATCGTAGAAATGTCTCGCGTCTTTCCCTTTGTTATCGCTTTTTTTTTTTATAAAAAATGCTCCAGTGAAATAGCCAGCTGCATTCCTCCCCTTCAAAACTTCATCCGCAATACGCGTCATACTTACTTATGTCCTGTATCCCCTTGTGGGTCCTAGGGTCTCTACTTCGCCTATGCGCCATCGTGTACGGTTTCTGGCAATGTGTCTGAGTTCTCTCCAACTGTTCCATAACTGCCGTGACTCCTTCTCGACTGTTCTGCGCCATGTTCTCCTCGAACCGCCAGGTCTTCTGCCATCCTGAGTTAGAGGGTTCCATTGCATAGCATGGTTCGCTATGAACTGTCACCCCTTTCCTGACCCGTTCTCTCGTAAAGGTGTTCGTTAGAGATACGATTGGGGCAGAAAATCCTTAAGATATTGCGCAGGCACCTATTAACGAAAGTTTGTAGCTTTCTGGTGATAGTATTGGTCACTCTCCACGTGCTACAACCATATAGCAGCACGGATTCAACGTTGGAGCGGAACAGTCTTATTTTGGTGCTCAAACTGATTGCATTGCTTCGTCATATTTTGGACAACATCCCGAACGTGGATTTTGCTTTGGCGATCCTGTTGGCTATATCCAGTTCAGTTCCACCATCGATCGAGACAATACTCCCAAGATACTGGAAATCCTCCACTCTCTCTACCGGTTGTCCAGCAATGCATATTTGAGCCGATGAGTTAGTTACAAGGCTGATAATTTTAGTTTTTGCCGTATTAATTTTCAGCCCGACGACACCTGCCTCCCTCTCTACATCTGCTGTCATTTGGTGGAGGTCCATAATTCTGTGGGAGAGTAAGCTTACATCGTCAGCGTAGTCAAGATGTTTCAGCTGAGATGTAAGAGTCCATCAAATTCCTCCATTTCCCGTCGACAAAGCTGCATGAAGCACATCTCTAATCACCAATAGGAATGTTGTTCGAAATGTTGTTTAATTCGCTCCAGGGTGATCTTAGCTATTATCTTAGGTACAGCAGGCAGCACGCAAATACCCCTCCAGTTTCCGCATTCCATTAAATTTCCTTTCTTAGAAAGCTTGACGATCATCCCCTTTTTCCACTCGTTAGGAAAGCTCTCAGCTTCCCAAGCTCTCTCTATAAGTGGAAGCAGAAGCTCAGCCGATGTTGTGGGCGCTGCTCATAAGAGCTCTGCTGGAATACCGTCAAGTCCTACCGCTTTGTTGGTTTTGAGTGCCTTGATCGCGGTAATGATCTCATCTTTACTGGGAGTCGTGATGCGTATTCGGGAGCTTCTCACCTCGAGCATCTCAGTTTGATTTGGGAGCATATCGTTAGCGAATACACGGTTCAAAACCGAAGCAAAATGCTCTTTCCATCTCTTGAGCTGGTCCCCATCCGAAATGAGCAAGGAGCCGTCTAGGCTGTTTACTGGGTATTGGCTGGAGCTGCGACCACCTGTCAGCTCTTTCGTGATTCTGTAGACGGTCCTGCTATCGCACCTGCTTGCGCCTGTCACGTCACACGTTACGCCGAACTTCTCTCATCTTCATGCGATATAGGGATTCTAGCTCGCTTCTCCCTGCTGCTGGAGTAGTTGCAACGCGAGCTTTCAGCTGTTTTCGTTCGTCAATCCGTCTCCAGGTATCCTTGGAAAGCCACGCCCTATGTCTTCCCTGCGATCGACCGATATATCTTTCAGCACCAGATGTAAAAACATTTTTCACAGCACACCAATGGTCTGGGATGGTTGCGGGCAGTGAGCTGCTGATTGCTTCCACACCTTGCGAAAAGTGCACCCTTAATTGTTGGCGCACTGAGGGATCACTAAGTCTATCGACGTTGAACCTGGGCATTCTTGTGTTGTCGTGGGATCTTCGAACTACAGCAGTGCGTTGTTGTAGAGTAGCTATCATAAGATGGTGATCACGTACTATCCCCACATCTGCCCCTCGCCTGTTTCGGACGTCCAGGAGACTACTTCTATGGCGGCGGCTAATAGCAAAATGGTCAATTTGGTTGGAGATTGCTTGCCTGTCGTTGGAAACCCAGCTGACTTTGTGGCAGGTCTTGTGCTCAAACATGGTGCCACCTATCACAAAGCGGTTGGTATTGCAGAAATCCACAAACCTTTCGCCGTTGTCATTGCGGTTGCCTAGTCCATTTTTCCCGATTACATGTTTGAGCCCTTCGTTGTCGTTGCCTACATTGGCATTCAAATCCCCCATCACTATGACAATGTCTCCATTTGGTGTTGTGTTGAAGACGGCGCTTAAGAGATTGTAGAAGCTCTTCTTTTCGTCCTCAGACGAACTATTCGTTGGCGCGTAACACTGTATGATGATGACACGTCGTACTCTAATCCGGAATCTGGCCGTCAAAATCCTACCACCATGAGGCTGCCAGGAAATTAGGCCCTTGCGTGCTGTTGTTGTTAGCATTAATCCGACTCCATATTCCCGCGGACTTCCGGATGGTCTTCCAGAATAGAGTAGTACAGTGTTACGCGTTGGGGACTGGTACTCGCCCGCTTCTAACCATCTTACTTTACTTACCTGGGGGTAAGTTTAAATGTCCAGTTTATATCACATGAATTCGTTTTTCAATTGAAGGAATCTGGCATTGTAAGGACCTGCGCTTCCCGAGTCGAGGAGCGTCTTTACATTCCAGAAACCTATCTTTGTCCGGGTACAATAGCCAAAAGTCGTCAAGATGTGATCATTCCTTATCTGAGGCATAGTGTCAGTTTCTGTAGCGGCCAATGTTCGGTAACGCAGGTTGCTGGCCCACGTTACCTAGTCTAGAATCAGGGCCCTAGACAACCCGTACTTACAATTTTAGCCTACATGTATAAGGGTTTATACGTATAGTTGCCCGCGGAACACCACTAGGAGGTAAAGTAAGCACTTCGTAACGAACTTGATTGTTGCCCTACTGGCCCAAGCCAAGTTTTGAGCAATCAGTAGTTTCCCGATCAATCGCAATGCAGGTCCCCCATACGCTTCATGCTTCGAATGCACATCAGTTCACCCTCAAGCCCAACTTCGGACGTACTGTCAAATATAGGGATTCATTTATAAGCCAAACAATGTGTTTGTGGAACGATCTACCAGCCTCTGTATTTCCTTATTATTACAACCATCAGACATTTAAAGCCAACGCAAACCGGCATCTTCTTTGTCTCTTTCGCCCCTTTTCCCATCCGCCCGTGCCCTGAGAACCAGTATAAGGGTATTAATAATCCCTTTGGCACGCCCAAATTATAAAAAAAAAAAAAAAAACACCACATTTCCAAAATTCTGACTGACTAGCTTCAATTAAAACAAGTGTCGTCATTGACTACCAACAAGAACTGCTCTATCCTAAGAAGCTTGCTAGTAGCAAGTTGTTATGCATAATAACATAATACATACTCGTTTTTAATACATGTATTTTATTCTCTTATACTAATGTTAATAAAATATATTAATGTAGGGTACGCTATGTGTACTCGTACATAACTCGCATATTATACAAAAAAAAAGAAGTTTTTTCAAGTCAAACAAAATTTGTATAATCTTCAAGTGTTCGCTTTATGTATATTTATTTTCCATAAGTATATTTGTTCTTCCTAACTTATTTCGACGAGGTTATGATCTGAACTCATAACCCTCCCACTTGACTCCATTTCTATTGATCCGCCTTTGGGGTTCGCCTGTTTGACTTCAGAATATATCGGCAGGCCTCTCGACTTTAGATCACTTCGTTACTAAGGTAAACGAAGTGTTGGTGACGTTGCATTTGCGTGATCCACGAGCTTATAGGCCTACCTTTCTTTCGCAATATCTTTGGAACATTTATTGATATTGCCTTTTTAACGGGGTTCGAATGATCTCTTCTTTGAACATGACAATAGCAGCTGAGCCGGTCGCGCTCTATTTCGAAGTCTTCCACGGATCTTTGATCAAGGTTTGTCACTCCTGCTGTCATGCAAAACATCTTAATCTCAGCTGTCGTTAATTTGCTCTGATATGTTCTACACATTGTTCAACATTGTGTACCGTATGTGAGGGCTGCAGGCGATGTAGAGTCTTCCTTTTAGTTTAGGGGCATTTTTCGGTCACAGAAAAATGTTCCCATCACTTCTCTCCACCTTACGCTTACGCGATGATTGATCTCGTCATTACAGGTCGCTTCGCTATTGATTACAGGTCGCAGACATTTGAACTTTTCGCTCTTGGGAAACACTGTTCCGTTCAAATAAATGTCTTGAATATGACTGAGTGGATCAAAGAACGGGCATCACAAGTATTTGGTCTATTTTCGCTTTAATTTGGTAAACATTACCTTCCAAAATGTACACCCATACGTCAGCAAAGAATAATTGATGTACTCGTACCTTGGGGTTTGTCACTTTGCCTGCAAGCAGATAGTCAAAGATTGCAATAAAGAGCAAACTACTTAAGACGCTTTACTATTACACTTCGACTTTGATTCGGTATTAGATTACCGCTCATAAGTTTGGAAATGAATTCTGAGCCATCTGAACCGGATGTCTATCACATTTTTCCAGAACTCAGAGAGTACCTCTCTGATCTAATAACCTTTTGTTTGTTTTTTTCGTATTTAATCGCCTCACTAACTTCTTCGACTGTAATGTCGAGTATTTTTTTACAATTATAGGTGGCTCTTGGAAAGTATAGCCAGGGAAATTGTTCATTCAAAAGTCCTTCACAATACAGTCGCCACCGATGCGTCATTTGTCGTCACCCACAAGAAGCTTGCCATGAGCATTGATAATGGTCTTTGTCAAATGGATCTCCTGAGCATCCATTCCAAGGGCATTTGCCCTTGTTCACTTTGTGTCTATGCAGCTCCTAGATAGTGTGGTATGTACCAGCAACCGGGGAAGATATTTCTTCCAACTCCCGATACAGGCCCTCCGTACTCACATGCATTTTAGAAGTTTTAACAAAGCAACTTTACGATGCAATGCATGCCAAGAGCAATAAAAAAATACTGTCATGATCAGTAGTTGAAAGTCGGTAACCTTGAGCCTATGATGAGCGTTGGTTGGTTGGTTGGTTAGGATCGGCCCTCGATGAGGATGTACTTAGACCAGAAAGTAGGTCCATTGTACTACCGATCTGTAAGGCGGGTGGGTCACCCTCTTACTCTTGGAACCATTTGCTACGTTCAATGAAGGCGTGCATTTTAGCCGTGCAGGCGTTGCCGAGATCATTAAGATCATTGTAGAAGTATTCACCCAGAGTGGTCTTCCTGATGTTGGCGAGCGCGGGACAGGCGCACAGGAGATGACTGATGCTCTCTTCTTCCTCTTCATCTCTGCAGCTTCTGCAGAAGTCATTATGAGGTCATTATGATATGACGCAGTGTCCAGTGAGGACATTTGTTATTTTTGAGAGGGTTCCTTTCTGCTTCAAGAGTCCGATGGACTTGGATTTATTGAGTGTCGGCCAGAGCTGTCTGGCGGTATAACAGTGGTCTAGATGTTGCCATCGGTGATTGTATAATAACAATATCAGGTGTTGATAGTTTGTTAGCCGCTAGCCAGTCAGCGGCTTTGCGAACTGCGGTGATTTCGGCTTGAAAAACGCTGCAGTGGTCTGGAAGGTTAAAGGAGTGGTGTATTTCCAGATCTTTTGAGAAAATTCCGGCACCGACTCCGTCCTTGGTTAGGTTTTGGACCCGTCCGTGAAAATTGACTGCGATTCGTTGTAAAAGACATTACGTTGCATTCACTCACTTCTGTCCGGTATCGAGTGCGTCTAGCCCTTGTTAAAATCATATTCAGTGGGCAGATGGTCAGTGGAATTGAGAAGATGACGGTGCATCGAAAGTGTATTGGCATGTCCCGTGTGTTGCTCCTTCCACTGCTTGCAGCCTCTCAGTCTTATTGCAGAGCTGACAGCCAATTGTTTACTGACGATGTCAATCGGAAGCAGGTGGAGCATGGTGTGGAGCGCCGCTGTGGGAGAAGTTCTCAGTGCACCGGTAATGCTGAGACATGCAACTCGCTGAGTTTTTTCCATTATGGATATGTTGGATTTCTTCTCCAAGGCGGGCCACCATACCAATACTCCATACATGAGAATCGGTTTTATGACCGGCGTATATACCCAGTGCATGATGCTTGGTTTAAGGCCCCAGGCGGAGCCTACTGCTTTCTTGCAGATGCATAGGGCGGCCAGCGATTTCCTGGCCCATTCGACGACATTCTCTTTCCAAATAAGCTTGCGGTCAAGCTTTAGGCCTAAATAGCTAGCACTATTTGAAAGCTTGAGGGTGGATCCCCTTATCTTGGGCGGAGTGAAGTCAGGGAGCTTGTGTTTTCTTGTGAAAAGAACTAGCTCGGTCTTCGTCGGGTTAACGGAGAGGCCGCATTTATCGGTCCATCTGAGCAGTTCATTAAGAGCAGACTGCATGACATCGTCCAGCGTCTGCGGGTATTTGCCTTTTATTAGAATCGCGACATCGTCTGCATATGCAATAACATTGCATCCAGTTTTTTCGATCTCGAGAAGGGCCTCGTTGAGCACCAAATTCCACAATAGTGATGAGGAGGACATTTACTAAGATAACTATTGAGAGTCGCAATGGTTTAGTGAGTAGTGGATGCTTGTAACTCGATACGTGCGGCTTCGAGCCCCAGTGATTAACAGTAACCACTAGCCATGCAGGCACAAACAGTAGGGAATACCACCAAAGTTTCACGAGTCGCTACACCAAAGAAGAAAGTTTCGAGTGCCTCTAGTTTGAAATATGTTTAAAAAAAAAACCTCTGACTAATAAGCTCCTCATAGAGTCAACCGTCCTTGGAACTTCTATATACTCGCGGGTTTTTTCATTTAAAGTAACGAACTCAGTGTAATTATTACACGGCAACTAGTACATCACATATGTACATTCTTCCAGTCAATAAACTGACAACCAGGTTGATCAATACAATCAGTAATCGTATGACTCCTTCCAGTTGACGAGATTTTATAAATATTTGAAGGCAATAGCTTCAACTTCAAGTATGTGCATTCCAGTACCTTCTTTCAAATCCGTTGAAGACTGGCACCCACCCATATTATAACATCAAGGCAACTGCAATTGCACTCAGACTGAGTGATCCAAGAGGACAATGTTGTCGAAAGAGTCATTCCTTGACGTTGACATTCAGGTAGGCGTTACACCCCTGGAGTCACAAGAAATCAGGTATATGGTGGATAGAGATTTTCTGGGAGTGCTCTTACTTTTGCAAGATGTGTGAATGTGGCCAATATTCGATAGGAAGATACTACTGAGATATGGTTGAACTCAGTAATAGAAATGCACGTGTTTTAGAGTACTTAGCATCATTACTGGGGAAGAATAAGAAACGAATCGGACTGCCTTCTGGGAATGTTTTATCTTGGCCAACAGATGTTTAAAACCTCCTGTCAGAACTTTCCTCGAGGTCCTGAAGGGTTTACATAATACTGACCTGAGATCCAGTCTAAGGTTCCTATCATAACTTGATTAGTTTTAACCATATGGTGTATGAATTCAAATGTCGTTTTACTTGAGAGCTGTAACTTGCGTTACTATGTACCCATCCCCCTAATATAACACGATCGGTATGCAATATGCTTCCTCCTTGTTTCTTAGGATGCCAAGGCCAGGGTAATGAAATCCCCCCTAGATGCTTCTCATTATATCAAGTAATTGATCCTATTAAAGGATTTTCGTCAATTCGACTTAACCTATACCACGATTCACCATACCCGTCAAAGTGTTAAACATTCCACACACGATCAACTCTATCGACACATCTCATACCGATATCTAACAAAAAAAAAAAACGTATTCCCAGAAATTATCTTCATCCGACCATAATTGCAAAATACAATTTATTACACTTCATGAACACCCAGTTATGCGGTCACCCACAACAAGGCTTCTTTGTTTTTTTTTTTTTTTTGGTTTGCGTTTGTCCACCCATTGTCCGCAATTTGGCATCGCATTTTTTTACCTGTAATTTACCATCGAAAATCTCTCCCATGGTCCAATGGTCCAGTGCCCAAACTAATATGAATCACTTGCCTGGGCGCGCGATGAAATTCCCGGCATTGTTTCTAGAGAAACACCACAGTCTCCTCTATGACAATCAGAGTCCTCCTCGATCAGCTCTACAAATCATTTACCAGCAATTTGACATTGAATCCGATGATAGCTTTGGATACGGATTTGAGGGGATTCTGTTCTTGTTGTTCGTTTTGCACTTTTCGAATTCAGGTAGGTAATTCCTCGAAATAAATCGGCTTCGCTTTTTGACTCTGTGTGCACTCGGTGTAGTGTAGTCCCGTCTAAGAGCGAAATGATGTCATCTCTGTGGTGTTGCTTTGTGAATTGTGTGCGCGTGTAATTCTAATGCAAGGCACATGAGGCGTCTTTTTTTTTTCTGTGAGGGAAGGCACATCAAGTCGAGAGGAAGTCAGCGCCATGAGGAGTGGAATAATTTTTCGGCTTCACCATGTGGCACATTATTAATTTCTCGCGGAAATGGGCGTTTGTGTCCCACATTTTAGTTTGGTGCGATAGTTTATTGCCAATAACTAGAAACTATGTGCATACTTGTGTTTGATAGTAATCAAGTGCTATTAGTGGACATGAATATGTATATTTTCTGGAAAGCGCCGAGTGGTACCGTCATTAAACTTTAGCGTCATCGTTATATGAGTTGGTTTGTTTACTATGATTCGATTTGTTAGGGCTTTCATTAGGAGGAAAAAACCCCTGAGGGTGCAGTAAAGAAATATGGGGTGATAGAACACAAATACAGTGAATAAAATTCTATATGACTGCAGTATCTATATACATTCATGAGTACCTCAACCAAGTAGCTTCCCCTATGATGGTTTCCCTACTTCTTTTTTCGTGCTATATATTTTTTGAGTCTAAACCACAACTATTAGTCCAGTGAATCAGTCCCTAATACGGGGTGACCCAAGGAGGTAGATATGACGTTATTGCAATGGCTTTGTCATACGACCCTGAGCGGGCTAATGTTTTTCGAATGGTTCATATACACTCCTTATTATATGTTCTTTCAGTTGCCATGAAGCTGAGAAGACAGAGAATAAATCTCAATACGCTATAATTTCAGTATGACGGAGCTACCAGCCATACTTCCCGTGAAACAATGACTTTCTTGAGGAATCTTTTATCCGTGCGCCTCATTTCACTGCGAAGAGATGTTGAGTGCCACCTTCGATCACCGTATTTGTCTCCGTGTGATTATTTCTTATAGTGTAACTTGAAAGCTATGGTTTTTGCAGAAAAACTTCATACTTTTGATGAATTGTTGATGAGAAATTCGTGCCATTTCAAAAGCAATGTTAGAGCTGTGTGTGGAGAATTTTCCAACTCGTCCTCGTGCGTGCCTGGACAAAAACGCACGACGACGTCATTTTTAAATGTTTTACTGAAATGAACGGCAGCTGAGATGAAGATGCTTCGCATGACAGCAGGAGGGACAAAGCTTGATCGAATAAGAAGTTCGAAGATCCGTGGAAGCTTTCACATCAAGGAAACCATCGTACAAAAAATAGAGCGCGACCGGCTCATTTGGTATTGCCACGTTCAAGGAAGAGATCATTTGAACCCTGTTAAAAAGGCAATATCAATGCACGTTCCAAAGACATCGCGATGTAGGAAAGGCAGGCCTATAATCGCCTGGATCACACAAATGCGACGACATCGGCATTTCATTGGCCTCAGTAACTGAGTGATCCAAAATCGGCGGGCCTGTCGATATTTTCTGAGGTCAAATAGGCGAACCCCACAGGCGGATCAGTAGAAATGCGGTGAAGTGGGAAGGTTGTGGTCCCTTATTTTCGGATCATAGCCTCGCTGATAAAAGGAAGAAGAAGAAGAAGAAGAAGTTGAGATTTGCATAGAATGCCGTTGCAAAGCTTACTTCTGATATGAATATCAAGAAGCCTTTAAGGTGTCTTGAGGAGAAACGTCGAGAGACTTATGGGTCTATAGTCTTTCGTTTAAGTGCAGTTGGTGTACCTGCTTTAGGTATGAATATAACCCGCACTGCACTTCATGCCATTGGTACGTAACCTGACCTTAAAAAATGCTTTAAAATGTTCCCAAGCCTATATCTGACCTTGGTTAAAGCTTTTTGCAGCATAGCTGGTAAAATTCCACCAGGGCCTGGTGCTTTGAGCGGTGCGAATGACATGATAACCTATAGCAGAATCTTCCATGTTATGAGATTATCTACTCGTCTCCTATTGACATACGAGCAACCATAAGTTCTAGGGCATACGCAGACGCTAGAGAACGCAGCGCAGGGTAGACTAGGGGGACGGACGGATGCCTACTCGCGAGAAGGAAGGTAAGCCTCTTGCCAACCTCCCCGATCGCGGGCAGGCTGAGGCCCTTGTCAACCGAGCCGGAGTCAGTCGTTAAGACCTCATTCGAGCCGATTACGAGCAGTTCCAAACGAGGAAGACATGACGATACGATCTCGCCGCCGGAGGGACAATCCCCCTTCTTTGAGCAACTGACCACCTTCAGAGGTTTTAAGCTCCTTTCATGCGATAATGAGTTCACGCTTAAGTGGCTCCAGACTTTCGTGGCTAACACGCAGGCTCCATGGGCTAATGCCGACATTCGACTCGTCGAAAAGAAGGACCTGCTAGAATTTACTAGGCCAAAAGGGCGTATCCTGATACCTGGCCCTCATATTCTCAAGGAGCGTATTGAAAGGAACCTACGGCACCTTAACCCGGAGCTCCTTAGCGACGACTGGGAGGTGCTTGAAATGGGCGAGCACTCAGAAAAGGGCACGGAGATCGTGGTCCTGCTCAACCATAGATCAACGCCTATGCTAAGAAGGTTCAATAATAAAGTTCACACTGGTATCACCCGGTGTAAAGTCCGACCCTTTACGGATAGGATAGAGAGGAAGGAAAGGGGGGCGGGTGACAAGGTAAGAAGAACATGAAATTCATTCAAATAAACCTGCACCACAGCATATCTGCTAGCGCCAATCTTATATATCTTCTAGGCGAAAGGAACATAGACATAGCTCTCGTACAAGAGCCATGGATCTCCCGTGGCAAAATTAGTGGGCTAAATTATAAGGATTTAGTACTGTACAGCAGCGAACCCCTAAACGCGGACCGTAAGAACAGAACTTGTATCGTAGCTAGGAAACACATTAACTTATTTCTTCTATCTACCTACAGCAACTCAGACCAGACGGTAGTAAGCCTTGACCGGAGGGGGCTCCCCCCACTGATTATCTCAGCCGTGTACATGCCTTACGACGGAAATGCTGGACCGCCATCCGAACTCACCCGCGCCTTAACCAGGAAAGCGGAAATCGAGAGATGGGACCTACTACTAGGCTGCGATGCGAACGCGCACCACGCGCAATGGGGCAGTGGTGATACAAACCCACGCGGTGAGTTGATTTTCGAATTTATTATCAAACATAATCTTTTAGTAGCCAATAGGGGTTCTGAACCCACTTTCGTAGTTAGAAACAGGCAGGAGGTTATTGACATTACACTAGCAAGTAACTCACATACCCTCTCTATAGACAATTGGAATACTTTGGAGATAGAATCCTATTCCGATCACAGATTTATTGAATTTAATCTCATTGAAAGATGCGACTTTCCCAAACCCCATAGAAACCCAAGGAAGACCGACTGGACTACCTTCAGTTACGAGGTGCGGAGGAAGGCGAATCTACTACAAGAATGTTACTTACATGAGCCAGCGGACATTGACCGAAAAGCCGAGGGAATCGCTGCTGTCTTCAAAGAGCCTTTCCAGAAGGCATGTCCCGTATCTAGACCTAAGACAAAAGTCTCCCCCCCATGGTGGACCAAAGAACTAGCCAGTAAATGTGTGGAAACTGCCTTACCTCATGTTGTCGGCTCTATAGAAAAATCACTTAAGGATAAAGAGTTCACACTAGCTGCTTTTTTGGACATTGAAGGAGCCTTAAATAATGTAAATACCGAAGCGGTTAAAAGAACCCTAAGAAACCTAGACATCGACATCAGTCTAATTAACAGGATTGTTAGCATGCTCGAGGAACGACATATAACCACCGAACTTAAGGGTTCAAAGCTAGAAGCATACGCCTCGAAGGGTACCCCTCAAGGCGGGGTAATCTCCCCACTGCTCTGGGTCATTGTTCTTAATGAGGTACTACAACAACTAAGGTACAGTGGGGTCAGAGCTACAGCGTACGCGGATGACGTCGTGCTGCTTGCAACACCCTTAGCGAACAACTTGACGGAGCCCTAAATATTCTTAGCATATGGGCCAGGAGCTGCGGTCTAAAGGTTAATCCCCAAAGAACCGAACTCGTACTTTTTACGAATAAGAGGAAAATACCGGAGTTTAGTACACCTTCTGTTCATGGTATCCCACTCAGATTGTCCGATAGCGCAAAATACCTGGGCCTTGTACTTGACAAAAAGCTCAACTGGATATTAAATATAGAGGAAAGAATTAAGAAAGCAACAATAGCCTTTTACTCATGTAGTAGAATTTTTGGTAGAATCTGAGGACCCTCCCCGAAAATTATACTATGGATGTATACGGCTATAGTTAGACCCATACTGACTTACGGCAATCTAGTATGGTGGCCAGCTGTCAACAAATCCACCAACTTAAAGGTAATCACCAAATTTCAAAGACTAGCGTGCATTGGCATCACCAGTGCAATGAGGAAAACCCCAACCGCAGGACTCGAGACTATCCTCAACCTGCTACCGCTAGACATCTTTATACGAACATCAGCAGCCATTAATGCTATGAGAATAAGTCAGTCAGCGAACTGGAAACCAAGCAGAACAGGTCACTCGATGATCCTACTCGATTACTTTGGCCTCATGCCCGTAACGGATTACATGACGCCATATTTAGACTTTACAAGGCCTTTCTCTACCGCCTACCCTAGCAGAGAAGATTGGAAAAGCAATCATATACCTAATGCCGAATCTATAGCCATCTACACAGATGGTTCAAAAATGAGCACTGGTGTAGGATCAGGTATCTTCTCCGACCCTCTAGGTGTATCAAAATCCATACGACTTCCAGACCACAGTAGCATTTTCCAAGCAGAGGTCTTAGGTGGCAACAGTCGCCCGTGAGTCTGCGATAAGGGCAATACCGCCGGAAGGTATCACCATCTTTATCGACAGCCAGGCAGCTATAAAAGCGATTACTGCCATAGAAATTAAATCGAAGCTTGTGAAGTGTTGTCGAGAAGAGCTCAGGGTTCTTGCAACACAGCACAAGGTATCGCTCTGTTGGGTCCCTGGACACGAGGGTATCCCAGGTAATGAGAAAGCCGACGAGCTGGCGAGAATCGGCTCAGCAGCCCCAACAAAACAAGTTGACCCCCCTGTGTGTATCCCGCTTTGCACACTCAAGCTCGCTGCAGGAATAAAGCCACTGAGGAGGCGAACACAAGATGGAACTCCATGGAAACTTGCGCCATCACTAGGAAGCTATGGCCATCTTTCGACAAAGCAAAGACCGAGAGAATCATCCGTAAAGATAGAAAATCCCTTTCCACCCTCGTGGGCATCATCACGGGGCACAACACTCTGCAGTACCACTTGAAGAAACTACGCCTGACGGAGGAGGAACTCTGCAGAGGCTGTGGTGATGAGGAAGTTTTTGAGGACACAACCCACTTCCTGTGCCACTGCCCGAGTCTTCAACACTCCAGGAAAAAGTTTCTTGGTAATTTTTCTTCCAGGATCTCGAGGAACTCTCCGGCGTTTCAACGGAAAAGATGTTGAACTTCATCAAATCATCAGGGTGGTTTGTATGCAGAAATGAAGTAAGTGACTGAGTTAGTAGTTTTTAGTTTCATTGGGTAAGGGATGACTTTTTCCCCCATGGGTACCACAATGGGTCAACGCCGACCTGAGTGTGGCAGAGAGCGTCGCTCCCTGCCAGCCCACATACCTAACCTAACCTAACCACAAGTGGAAGAATCCATTGGTTATCTACTTATTTGACTGTGTACTTAGGTGCCTGTGTTACTTAGATTAAATCATAACCTGTACTACTTGAAGAAATCAGCTTAATAGGTGCAACAAATTTTGAATGACGATCAAAAATTGGCACGCTCAAATTTTTTATTTTTTTTTTAATTTCAAAATGGGGACTCTAGTTGGTTTAATGACGACTAATGGCTCTTTAAGTACGACCTGAAAACAAAACAGTAATCTATGTTATGCAGCTCGGAAGGTGCAAGTCACCCTGTTAAGGCAAGACAAAAAAAAAAAAATCGGCGGCGAAAGTAGGGCGAAAACAGGTACCGCTATTCCATTGGAAGCTTACTTACTTACTTAGGTGGCGCTACAGTTCGGGGTGAACCTGGGCCTCAACCAACAAGCCTCTCCATTTAGCTCGGTCTTTAGCTAATTGCCTCCAGTTGCGCACTCCAAGTTGGTCGAGGTCCTCTTGAACTTGTGCGCGCCACCTACGGCGATGATTCCCTCTACTGCGTCGTCCCTCGGGATTAGATTCGAAGACTCTGCGGGCCGGAGCGTTGGTGTCCATTCGCTCTACATGTCCTAGCCATCTCAGACGTCCAATACGCAGTTTTTTGATTAGGTCGATGTCGCTGTACAGCTCGTATAGTTCGTGATTGAATCTTCTCCTCCAAAACCCGTCAACGCAAACGGGACCGAAAATCTTACGAAGAATTTTTCTCTCGAAGCGACCAAGGATATCTTCATCCTCTTTTAATAAAGTCCATGTTTCAGCGCCATGAAGCACGAATGGGATGATCAGGGTCATATATAGAGTCTCCTTAGTAGTTCGAGATAGGGCTTTACTGTCGAATTGCCTTATAAGCCCAAAAAAACAGCGATTGGCAAGAGTTATTCTTCGATTGGTTTCTGCGCTGATCTTGTTCTCAGAGTTTATAGCAGAGCCAAGGTAGACAAAGTCCCTTACTACCTCGAAGTTATAGCTGCCCACTGTGACGTTTTGTACAATTCGTCGGTGTTGGCGTTCCCTTCTTGTTGACAGCATATACTTGGTCTTGCCCTCGCTCCTCGCTAAACCCATTTTGGCCGCTTCCGCCTCAATGCTTGCAAAAGCACCGGTGACAGCCCGCTGAGATCTTCCGATAATGTCTATATCGTCGGCGTATGCAAGCAGTTGTACAGACTTGTAATAGATTGTGCCTCCGGTGTTGGCTTGTGAGTTTCGCACAATCAGCATAGTTAGCTCCGGCCCGCAGAGTCTTCGAATCTAATCCCGAGGGACGACGCAGTAGAGGGAATCATCGCCGTAGGTGGCGCGCACAAGTTCAAGAGGACCTCGACCAACTTGGAGTGCGCAACTGGAGGCAATTAGCTAAAGACCGAGCTAAATGGAGAGGCTTGTTGGTTGAGGCCCAGGTTCACCCCGAACTGTAGCGCCACCTAAGTAAGTAAGTATGCTAACATGAGAGATGACATCGCTCTATCAATAATTCTTGGTTTCGAACATATCAAAGTGATCTAAGTTTTCAGCTGTGCGAGTCCCACGTTGGGCGGCATTATTTTGAACTGGGGTTGGATCACGTGGGATGATTTGGAGTAATTGAAGAAGTAGAGTTGCTTGGCATTATATTTGAAATTATTATCTAGACCTGGCTAGCAAAAGTATATTTATTTCCATCTTAATAATTTTCTTAAAAGTAACAGGTGGCTATGCAGCAATCACTCTGCGTTGCATCGAATGCAAGATAATTTTCAGTGTAATTTGAGTGTTCTGCTTATTTCGCATTATTAAAATGGCCCCACGTTGGGCGCCATTATTATATGGTGGCGTTGGCCCGCGCGTGGATGGAGAAAACTATCAGTTCGTCACTTCTACTGAAAATACCCAGAGTCATATGACAATGCACATGCTAATTCAAATCTTTATAACCCAACCAAAAATCGTTGTCTCTAGAAAACATTTCAATAGACAGAATGTTGTTGATGTCTCACTGCTGCACCTTTTCCAGTTCTATTTTCCTCTTCTGCTGCTTATTTTAAAATACTGTGCTGCTGCTGCTAAATAAGTAATTAAGAACAACACAGATGTCACTGGGTCGAATCTCCGATTCAATTCCGCGGCCAAGACGTGGTCCACATAAATACACTACATTTAACTATTTTTTTTTTTTTTTGTTCAGTTCTATTCCAAACATCCGTCCAATTCACAGGAAAACGACGCAGATCAAAATCATTGAAATCTAATTTATTCCAGAAACTAGCAGACACCTTTCGCAAAAAAAAAAAAAAAAAAAAACAAAAAACCTATTTGCAAGGCAGTCTCCCGCAAGCCCATTCGAATCATCATCACCATCAACCATCCCAAATGAGAATCAAGCCACACCATACCACAATCATTATAATTAAACGCAGAACATCCTTTAAACATTAACATGACCCAGGAGGGGTATGCATGCAGAAAAAAAGTCAAAGAAATAGATTCCCTAATGCCTTGAGGTTGCGGATTGCGGATTGCAAGCAAGCACCGACACAGACCACATATGCCGCTTCCTCTTCTGCAAACACACACACACAAATACATTCATCGCCAGACATTAACACCGGCACCGCAGTCCTCCGGCCTGGAATAGAAACCAACCCAAACACGGACAAACGAAATTTCTAAAAATAACGCAATCCTTTTTCTAACTCATTGTAAGTCCAACGCGTACCTACCTAAGACCGTCATCATATCGGCGTGGTAGCTTGACCCTCGCGCCGCACCCCGCGAAGCTGAATCGCATCGCATTGGGCAGAATATGGAGCACGCCATATTCCAGGCATAAATGGCCATAAACAACTGCGTTCAATTCAAGGCCAAGTCGTGCGCGCTGGCACTGGGACCAGTCTCTCTTGAGTGCTTCTCCTTGGTCTTCCTTCGCCCCCCTGCCCTGCCATGCCATGTCGAAAATGTTGCCAAAAACTTTTCTAATTTTATTATTCGCTTTGTTAATTTCCTTTTTCCCTTCGCTGGCCTGTGTATCTTTTCGGGCCTTTCTGGCTGCTTTTTTGTATCTTTTGGAAGTCGAGAACGGCTGGCAACCATGTGTATGATGGGTTCCTGTGCACGGTGTCGGTTTTAATGGTTCCATACGATCGCCAAAAAAAAGCCGAACATTTTATTTTATTATTTTTACTGTCGTTGAAGTTGAAGTATTTTTTTTTTTTTAGTTTTAGATACTTTTTGCATTGCCCTCTGTGCATGGCGTGTTGTTTGTTGGGTTGGCCGACAGAAATTTTCGCGACCGCAATTCCTGGAATCGACGGGAGGGTAGAATATTGCTATGTCTTTGCTAGACACCATATTTAAGTAGAATATGTGTCATGTACACACACAGTACGGAGCTCAGGGAAAGAATTGGTTTATGGGAAGGAATATTTTTTTTTTTTTTTTTTTGGATATACCCGCGCGGTTTTGTGTATATTGGGGAAGGTAACTATGGGAGAGGTGTGTCCGAAAATGTAGTTTCAAGGGAATTGGTAATGGATTCTGGTAAATATAATCATCATTGCTCCGCAAGGAGGTACTACACTCTTCAAACTGCATGTATGCACGAACGTTGGATGACCTAAAAAAAAAAGCCTACTATGGCATGCTATGGAAATTTAGTAGATACAGACACAAGCTCTATAGGTACCTGCAGGTAAATTTGTAGAAACTTATTATATGTAGTTATAACTGAACCTACAATCAACAATGGTAAGCCTTACAGTAACTAGTTAAATTTGTTTGGGAACGAGGAATCAACAAAATTGATAATGTTCTGTATGTTGACTCAAATACAATGGCAATGGTAAGGGTTATCATGTTGTAAAAGCAACGTGTGTGGCTTATCCTTAACCTCCCATAGAGCCAGTCTGCTCCAAAATGTCTATCAGATATCGATTTTGTCCATCTCTTATAAGTGCGTGCAAGTTGATAGCCATTTACACACATATACGTTGTAAGATAACCAATGAAATCCGAGAGAATGCTTCGCAATCCCATTACTATCTTAGCCCAACGAAGCAGGGGCTGTAAAGTGCGCAGCTCTGTTAGAGTTTGTCGTGAGTCCCAGGTAGACGAAGTTCTATTTTCAGCCACTTTTTTTGAGTAGAACTTCGAAAATTTGGGACTCTTGCTAAGTAGAAGATTGATTCAAATGAATGTTGCCCATATAAGCTACTCGTAGAACAGGGCTTGGCATTCTATCTTTCTTTACTGGGAGAGCAAGACGCATTTAATTGCACGAAGGGCCAAAAAAAGCAGACCTTGCCACGGAATCTTATTATCTCACTTCACTACTGGCCTTCAAACTTGTACTAGCTTAAATCCCGACTGTTATTGACGAAGCCTTTCGTATACCCTTTCATCTTACTCCATCCATGGGCTTATAAGAAGGTAGGCAGATAGATGTCTTGTGACCTGCAAAGCTTAATATTGCTTCCAGTCTTCCAACTCCGCAAGGAAGCAATTACCGAGATTCCTCAATCATCTGTCGACGATGGTAGGACAGCCATGTAGTAGGTTATCGAGAGACCCAATTTTTGCCTCGTCCCTGCAACAATAGTCGCTGTGAAATACCCGGAGACGCTAGGCATGAAAACAAATGTAACAGTACCCAGTAAAAAACTGCGACTAAGCTTGACCAGAGAAGGGTATCTCCTCCTATCATAGACCGACTAAAAAGGTCCAGACGTTATGCAAGTATCAAAAAGAATTCAGCCGCTTAATAGAGCTGGTACACAATAAAGGGTAACTGTATTCGTTCTAAATATGGCATTTAGATGGCGCTTGAAAATTCTTACTGACTAGTAAATACATTTCCGATGATATTGTCCTCCATGATGGTTCTTACCCCCTGGATGATGGCTGTGATTTCGGTATGAAAGATGATGTGTTCGCTGCATTGATTCTTAAAGAATGTTCGATTTTTAGGGTGCCCCAGTAAGCCGGGCTTATGGTGTAGTGATGAAGAAAGTAAGAAGACTTTGCCTTTTGATATGCCCTGATGGTTGCAAGATGGTCGTCGGAAAATGGGCTGCTGTATGTATATTGTGAGCCTGGTTCTGAGGTAAGGAGTAGGTATCTAAAGGTCTTAGGCTAAGTTAATGGGTAGATGGGTTAGACATATGGTTGCCTTGTGACGTAAGTCACTGCTCACTTAGACCCACACGGGACTATTCTGCTATTTTTTTTTTACCCTGAGAATCTGCAAAAAAATGTTGGAATTTACATCCACTTCGATAGGGATATCAATTTCAGACTCGTTATCAGTTCGGAAAGGGAAATCGCTGACTTAAAACCCCGTAGATAGGGATAAGGTCTTTCAGCTAAATGTGACGTAGGCCCTCCAACTCAGTGAAGAAGTAACTACCGAGAATCTCCATTCTTCACAGTGCCCCGTGATTACCCGCGTAATATTACGACAAAGTCTAACCAGAGAACGTGATCTCATATTATAAGACGGCCACAGCATTCTCCAGATGGATCCATCGCGTGGTGGCCTCGCTAGTGGCTTCATCTCCGACGTGTTTATTTATGTGGGGTGACGGATCTAGCTCTACGGCACTGGTTATTAAACTCTACACTTCAGCAATAAATTCGCCGCATCAAGTTCCGCCGGAATCAAGTTCCAAGGGCGTATCATATAAGGAATGAAGGCAGTCTACGACGAGATCCGACCGACGAACGACGATTAAGACGACGAGAACGATTGCGCTGTAACTTCTTTTATTATATCAAATAATGTTTCCTACAAGTATCTACATACTGTTTTTAGTTCCGCTATCATTATATACTCTTAGCGCCATCTAAATAAGTATCATTATGTACTCGTACTTACTTTAATATTATAATATTGTTTGAATTATACCTTATACCTTGAATTAAACTTATACCTTGAATGGAAAAGTGCGTTCTTATGTTCTGGATCCTACATTTATAGCGCTAAAAGAAACATTCACCCAGGGGAGGACCTGTGAGATTTGTAACGCCGACTCTATTCTACTGAATTCGTCTACTTTTTCATTACCCGACATGCCCATATGTCCTGGTACACAGCATACGGTCACCTTGCTGGCTTGTAATACCTCAGTAAAAGGCCGTTTGCAGACTCTTTCGAGCTTAGATCTAATTACTTAATTACTTTAGCGGCTGCCTGACTTCAACAATGTCATCTTTGGTGGTAAAAGATGCTGCATTCATTATAATTATGAAGAAGTGATTGATCCCTAGTGTTTTGCAGTAAACTCCAGATCCCACACTGACATTTATTTTGGAACCATCAGTCATTCCTGTTAGGAATTCTGATTTTGAATTTCCTGTGAAATGTGAGCATCGGACTCATATAGTTAGTTACTACCTACCTACTCGTGACTTTCCATCTGGATATGATGGCACCATATAGTGCTGATGACCAGAATCCAGAAATAAATAAAATAAATATTACAGATCAAGTGGAATGAGACTTAACATGGTATCTATTGCCGCCATGGGTGTTGTACGTAAATATTCCACATTGCTGATGCAGGCTGACCTCTGGATCTTGGTTAGGTTTGAAAGCTGGTATTGCTTCCCCAGTGGCTACCACCAGACTTCTTCTTCTTCTTCTTCCTTTTATCAGCGAGGTTATGATCCGAAAACTAGGGATCACAACCCTCCCACTTCACCGCATTTCTACTGATCCGCCTGTGGGGTTCGCCTATTTGACCTCAGAAAATATCGGCAGGCCTGCCGATTTTGGATCACTCGGTTACTGAGGCCAATGAAATGCCGATGTCGTCGCATTTGTGTGATCCAGGCGTTTATAGGCCTGCCTTTCCTACATCGCGATGTCTTTGAAACGTGCATTGATATTGCCCTTTTAACAGGGTTCAAATGATCTCTTCTTTGAACGTGGCAATACCAACTGAGCCGGTCACGCTCTATTTTTTGAACGATGGTTTCCTTGATGTGAAAGCTTCCACGGATCTTCGAACTTCTTATTCGATCAAGCTTTGTCACTCCTGCTGTCATGCGAAGCATCTTCATCTCAGCTGCCGTTAATTTACTCTCATACTTTTTGTACATCGTCCAACATTGTGAACCGTATGTGAGCGCTGGACGTACAACTGCGGTGTAGAGCCTTCCTTTCAACTTAGGGGGCATTTTTCTGTCACAAAAGATAGCGGAATTTTCTCGCCACTTCATCCACCCTACGCTTACACGATGATTGATGTCGTCATCACAAGTTGCTTAGCTATTGATCATAGATCCTAGATATTTGAGCTTTTCGCACTTGGGAAGCACTGTTCCATTCAAATAAATGTCTGGAATAGGCCTGAGTGGATCAGAGAACGGGCAGCACAAGTACTCTGTCTTTTTTGAACTAATGCGATACCCATTTCCCTCCAAAACGTCCACCCACACATCAAGTGCTCGTTGCAGGGATGTAGGATCCTCACTTATGATGGCTCCATCGTCAGCAAAGAATAACTGATGTACCTTGGGGTCCATCACTTTACCTTCAAGCAGATAATCAAGGACTGTAATAAAGAGCAAAGGACTTAAAACGCTTCCCTGGTGCACACCGACTTTGATTGGGAACTCTTCGGTTACTCCAGCGGGGCATCTTACTTTTGTCTTTGCTCCTTCGTACATGTCCATAATCATCTGTACATAGGTTTCTGGAACCATTCGATGTCTTAGCGCCACCCATATCAGATCTCGTGGTTGTCTGTCGAATGCCTTTTCAAAGTCAACCAATACAATATGTAAATCCCTTAAGGAATCACGATGTTTTCCCATTATGATCCTTATACTTTGCATTGCATCTGTGGTTGATTTACCCGAGACAAACCCGCACTGATCATCAGATAGCCGTATTATTTTTCGCAGTCGGCCACCTAATACCTGCTCAACGATCTTCATGGTGTGTGACATCAGCTTGATCGAACGGTAGCTATCACAGTTTCGCGTATCACCCTTCCCTTTGTATACAGGGAGAAGGTAACTTTCCCTCCATTCATTCGGCATTGGATCACCTCTCACGAATTTGGAGATGAGAATTCTGAGCCATCTGAACCCGATGTCTTCCATCTTTTTCCAGAACTCAGAGGGTATCTCGTCTGGCCCAACCGCTTTTCGTTTTTTGGAGTATTTGACCGCCTCACTAACTTCTTCGACTGCAATGTCGGGTATTTCTTCACAGTTAGGGGTGGCTCTTGGAAAGTATAGCCGGGGAAACTGTTCATTCAAAAGCTCTTCACAATACTGCCGCCACCTCTGCAGAATTTTTTCGTCATCCACAAGAAGCTGGCCATGAGCATTGCTAATGAACTTTGGCGAACGAATCTCCTGAGCATTCTTCCTTCTTTGGGCGGCTATTTTGAAGATAGTGGCACTCTTGTTCATATTGTGTCTTCGCAGCTCCTGGATAGCCTGGTTTGCATCAGCAACCGGGGAAAATATTTTCTCCAGCTCCCGATACAGGCCCTCCGTACTCTCTGCTTGAAGCTGAGCGCACTTCTTCTTCGCTTTTTTCTTGCAGCATCTGTATTCCATTTCGAGGCGAGCTTTTTCGTCACTATTATTAGAGGGGCACTTTGACCAAGCTTTGAAAGCCGCTTTCTTCTCATTTATCACTTTCTTAGCTTCATCACTCCACCACCATGTTTCTTTGGCGTGTTGATGGTGGCCTTTTGAAGCTCCTAGCAGTGATTTGGCCTTCTTTAAGCAAGTTCGCTGTAGGGAATCCCACATATTTTGTGCTCTGCACTCTTCATCCTCAGCTCCGTTGATGGTGTGAGAGAGGTAATTTTTCATTACGAAAACAAAAGCATCGTCTTTTTCTTTGTCCAGATTGTACCACTTGATTTTCTCAGAGACCCCTGTTTGTTTGCTTTTCTTTGGTGTTTTCATAAAAATTTCTGTTAGCAGGAGACGGTGTTGACGAGCGATTGCCTCTCCCAGGATCACTTTGCAATCTTTTACTCGAGGCTTCATGAAACTGCCTACCAAATGGTAGTCAATCTGAGTTTCATCTCCACCACTGCTGTAAGTGATCAGGTGTCGGCTTTGTTTGATGAACATGGTATTTAACACGATAAGACCGTGTGATTTGCACATGCTTAGGATGTCTTCACCAGGAAGGTTCCTGGTGCCATATCCTAGTCCTCCATGGCAGTCTTCATAGTCTTCGTTTGATTTCCCGACATGTCCATTCAAATCTCCTCCCACAAACAGAAATTCTTCCTTTGGGATGTTCTTAAGGAGATTGTGGAAATCTACCCAAAATGCATCTTTATCTATCTGATTGCACCCATTGTGGGGAGCGTATGCACTGACAATATTCCACACCTTTCCTTGTATTACTAGTTTGAGAGACATCAAACGGTCGCTGGACTTCGAAATGCTCAAGACGTTTCCAAGTAGCTCTGCCGCAAGGATGATACCGATTCCGTTCTTAAACTTTTCCGTTCCGTAGTAGAACATCTTGTAATCTTTTGTCCTAACGTCCAAGAAACGCGCCCGATTTTCCATTTCGTCTCTTGGACACACAAGATGTCCACCCGCCTTCTATTCATCATCTCTTCCAGCTCGTAACTTCGACCGGTCATGCTTCCAACGTTCCAACTCGCGACCCTTAAATTGCATCCAAACTGTTTCATTATGTTGCTAGCCCCCGGAATCCGTATAGCTCTGACCCGAACATTTCTGCTCGGTCCAGGATCAGTACCATGCACAGCAGTGGTAGTGCCTGGCGGGGTAGTGCCTTTCCTTATTGCAAGTATTATCATAATGATACAGTTTTGCAATACAATTTTTGCACCATATTGCGATGGTGTTTGTTGTTTGACACGTGCATGCTCCTGTTTTAGTATTGTTTGATCTTTCTTTTATGACACCGGTGATCTCCAGTCGTGTCAACCCACGGACTCGCATGCACACTTGTGGGAGGGTTTTTATGGTAGTATATGTGTCGCTAGGCTCACTTGGGTGTTATATTGCCTAGATCTGATTTGTCCCCTTAGTCGCCTTTTACGACAAGCGCTAGTTGTTGGGGGGCGCTGCAGTGATATTCTTAACCCGTCCCTGCACGGGGCTGGCTTCCACCAGACTAACGAAACATAAGTTACATAAGTTCAATAGAAACATAAAAAATATACCACGGCGTACTTGAAACCCCACGTATTGCCGACCGCTTTTTTTATCTGGAACTACGCCCAGATATCGTACTAAATTTGATAGATTTAGCACAACACCTCCGATCATAGTGGGTCATTTTACTCTTAATAATAAGAATGCGCGATCACTTGCTAATAAAATTGCTCTTATCTTATCTTTTTTTGTTTTTTTAGTTTAGTTTAGTTTATTTAAGTAAGAAATATTTGACATGATACTACAAGATACATCCAGGGAAGATTTTCAAAGTTCAAATAATAACACGAGATAAAAAGAAGGGTAAATAACAATTAAACTTATTTTGACTGTAGTGAGAAGTTGATTACTTGACCAAATCTGTTCATGTAACTTTCAAATTCCGTTTGCAAACGAGGCTAAGTATCTTGGAATGACACTTGATGCAAAGCTGAAATGGAAAACGCATGTTAAGAAAAAACGCAAAGAACTAGATAATAAATATAGAGAAATGTATTGGTTACTTGGAAAATATTCCAAGCTTAATATAGAGAACAAACTCCTTTTATATAAGCAAGTGCTAAAGCCTGTATGGACATATGTGGTTGTACCAAAATAAGTAATATTCAAATTTTACAATCTTTTGAAAACAAAGTGCTAAGAGGTATTGTTAATGCTCCATGATATATCAGAAATAGCGATATCCATAGAGATCTTGGCATTAAAACTATAAAAGACGAAATTCAAACCTACGCGAGAAAGCATAGAAGTCGACTAGAAAGTCACGGAAATAGTACAGTCCTCCAAGCTTTGGAAGAAAAAAATTAGTCTACAAAGAACCAAACCTTTAGACTTAGCGCGATAAGTAACCGCGTCTAAACTGCGGAGCTGGCAGGAACTTCTAATGGGAAGGTCCCTGCAAAACGTCCTTATTACGTGAAATGAAAACGACTTGATAAGTCGAATACTTAGTTGTAGTAAAAATGAAAAGAAGTCTGTTTTGAAGGGAGGTTTTTTAGTGGGTAAGAATCCCACACTACTATGTGCACGCGCTGTCGATCCTCATAGTGTCTTGTTGAAGATTTTCACCTACCCTCGGGGGAAAAACAAAAAAAAAAAAAAAAATAGATAAAAGAAAAATAAGAGATAGATATTATATGGCTTCAATTAGTATTTGATAGATGTGAATATAGCTTTCTCTGAAATTCGGCCGATGAGCTTGTTCTTTGCAACTCAACTGGAAGTCTGTTCCATAGTCGAATTGCAGAGACAAAGAATGATCGCTCTGCAATGTTGTGTGCAAATCGAGGCAAGATTAGGCATAGACCCCTACCGGATTGGGAAAATCGGAGCATTTCATTTAAATACACAGGACAGTCGTTATGAATGATGGAATGCAGCTTCAACAAATTGCGATAATTAAGGTAATCATCAAGGCAGATTCCTTTAAGAGACATTTTAAGGTGTGAAACACTAGTATATCTTGGCAGGTTATAAATAAACCGTAAACAGTCATTGAAAGCTACATTTAACTTATGTTTCATTCATAGTCTAGAGACGGGTAAACTGAGCAATTAAAGATGAAGAATGGCATAAGAAGGCTTTTAACTAAACGCAGTTTCATACTTGGCAGAAGGGGACTAGCAGAGTAGATTCTGCCAATTGTGGTCGAAATAGCGTCGCAACAGCTTAACTTGTTGTTTAATGTAAAGCCAAGATACTTAACTTTGTTCACGTATGGAGCATTCACTTCTCTTCTTGAGCATAGCATAGCAAGGGTCTTAGTTGGTTTTAGTTTAAGTTTATTTAGATTAGACCAAAGTTGAATTCTTACTATATCTTCATTCACCCTTGCCACTAAGTCCTCCATCAAGCCTATTGAACGGCAAAGGTAAATCAGGACGTCATCTGCGTACATTTGCATGTTGCAGCATGCTATACACTCCGGGAGGTCATTAATAAAAAGGGAAAATAATAACGGCCCCAACACAGACCCCTGTGGTACTCCGGTATTTACAATAATAGGTCTGGAAGTTCCACTATCAGTATAGACTGTTTGAACTCTGTCCCTGAGATAACTGCATAACAGGCGAATAGAAGTACTAGAAAAATTGAACTTACTTCTTAGCTTAGACATTAAAATCGAGTGATCAATGGAATCAAAAGCCTTTGAAAAGTCCAGAAGTAGCAAAAGACCAATTTTGTCCGCTTCCAACTCCATACGCAAATCTGCAGTGACTTTAATGACCACTGATTCACAGCTATGTTTATTACGAAGCCCGGACTGCCATGCAGATATCATATTGCTACTATTTAAGTAATTAAGCATTTGACTGTGAATGACTTATTCAAAAACTTTAGATAAATACGGCAATAAGCTTATTGGTCTGAAATCTGCTGGGTCAACAGGGTTCGTCTTTTTAGGAATTTTTTTTTTTTTTTTTTTTTTTTTCCGAGGGTAGGTGAAAATCTTCAATAAGACACTATGAGGATCGACAGCGCGTGCTCATAGTAGTGTGGGATTCTTACCCACTAAAAAACCTCCCTTCAAAACAGACTTGTTTTTATTTTTACTACAACTAAGTATTCGACTTATCAAGTAGTTTTCGTTTCGCGAAATAATGACGTTTTGCAGGTACCTTCCCATTAGAAGTTCCTGCCAGCTCCGCAGTTTAGACGCGGTTACTTATCGCGCTAGGTCTAAAGGTTTGGTTCTTTGTAGACGGCGCAGTAAATTTCTTTCTTCCAAAAGTTGGAGGACTGTAATATTTACGTGACTTTCTAGTCGACTTCTATGCTTTCTCGCGTAGGTTTGAATTTCGTCTTCGATTGTTTTAATGCCAAGGTCTCTGTGGATATCGCTATTTCTGATATACCATGGCGCATTTACAATACCTCTTAGCACTTTGTTTTCAAAAGTTTGTAAAATTTTAATATTACTTATTTTGGTACAACCCCAGAGTTGTATACCATATGTCCATACAGGCTTTAGCACTTGCTTATATAAAAGCAGTTTGTTATATATATTAAGCTTGGAATATTTTCCAAGTAACCAATACATTTCCCGATATTTGTTATCTAGTTCTTTGCGTTTTTTCTTAACGTGCGTTTTCCATTTCAGCTTTGTATCAAGTGTCATTCCAAGATACTTAGCCTCGTTTGCAAACGGGATTTGAACCGAGTTTGAAAAGATCGGCAAATTATTTATTTTTTTATAAGTAAAATTTACATGAACAGATTTGGTCTCGTTGAGTGCGATTCGCCAAATCTTTGTCCATTCATTTACTCTATTCAAAGCTTCTTGCAGTTTTTCTGTAGTATCTTCGACCGTTTTACCTACTGTCAAGATAGCAGTGTCGTCGGCAAATGTAGCTAGCTCAGTGCCTTCTACTTGCGGTATATCACGAGTGTATAATAGATATAAGACTGGACCAAGAACGCTTCCTTGCGGCACCCCAGCCATTATTTCCTTAAAATCTGAATATTCGTTTCCACATTTGACGCGGAATAGCCTATTCGTAAGGTAGTTCTTCAAAATATTATATAGGTGCTCTGGCAGAACTTGTCGTAATTTAAACTTTAAGCCTTCGTGCCAGACCTTGTCAAAGGCTTGAGAAACGTCAAGGAATACGCTTGAACATATCTTTTTTTCTTCAAGTGATTTTTCGATTACATGTGTTATTCGATGTACTTGTTCAACTGTAGAATGCTTACTTCTAAATCCGAATTGATGATCAGGGATGAGATGCCCTTCTTCTATAACCGGCTGTATTCGCCTAACCAATATTCTCTCGAACACTTTGGATATAATTGGAAGAAGCGAAATCGGTCTATAAGAGGTTTTTTCATTCGGCGGTTTTCCAGGCTTAAGGACCATTATAACTTCGGCGACTTTCCATTGACTGGGAACATATTCTAGTCTAATCGCGGCGTTTATAATGAACAGAAGCTTAATTAGAGCTTTTCTTGGTAGTGCTTTAAGAACCTCTCCCGTAATTAGGTCGTATCCAGGAGCTTTCTTAGGTTTAAGTTTCTTTATTTCTTCCTTAAGTTCGGTAAGCGTTGCATTTCTTATTACACTATTGTCTATATACGACGTATTTATATTTTCAATAAGAGCTTGTCCATCAAACGGTTTGAAAGTTTCTTCCAGGTGGGCGGCAAAAACTTGCGCTTTCTCTTTATCATGCCTGGCCCATTCGTCTTGATTTTTCCTAATTGGCGCGGCTTGAATTTGAGGTTTTTTAATACCTTTTATAGCCTTCCAAAGCGAATAGTTAGTATCTTTTTCTGCCGTTAAGCTTTCTAGGTAAGTTTGTATTTCATTATTCTTAAGGTCTTTAATAGATCGTTTTAGTGAGTTGCACAAACGGTTAAGATGTGCTTTATGTTGCGGAGCCCGAGCTTGTTGCCATCTTTTACGCGCTTTTCTCTTCTCCTTAATCATCTCTTTTATTTCCTGTGGATAAATTTTAATGTACCTGGCCGGGGTTCTCTTTAGTTTGGGAGTATTCTTCCACGCGGCATCCTGTAAGATTTCGACGAAGCGATCTACTTCAACTTCAAGTTCATAGGGCGTTTTAAGTGATACGCTCAGCTCAATATTTGCTTCAATATCTTTTTTAAAGCCGTCCCAATTAGTTTTCGCGCCAGTTAATCTGGCCGGTCCTACTTTTTTAATCAAAGCTTCGCTTATCGTCATAATGATTGGAGAATGATCAGAGGAGAGATCAAAGCTTTCTTCAACTTTTATACAGTTGCTAGATATTCCTTTAACAACAAAGAAATCAATCAGATCTGGTATCTTATTTCTATCAGTTGGCCAATATGTTGGTTTACCCGTCGAGTAAAAATCACAACTGAATTGCATACCCGCATTATAAAGCTTTCTACCTTTCTGAGAGGCGTACCTTGAGCCCCAGAAGGGGTGTTTCGCGTTGAAGTCACCACCAATAATAAAATTTGGTTTAAGGAAGTTGAAGATGTTTGTGAAATCACTTTCTTCAAGTTTACATCGCAGTGGACAATATATAGACGAAATGTTGAAAGCAAAATGTCTATTTCTAACGCGTACCGTGCTTACTTGCATTGCTTCTAATTCAATTTTTATTTCCGCTGAGTGTTCGATATTTTCTTTTATAAACAAAGATGATCCGCCTCTGGCTCTTTCCGATGGGTGAAAGGCGTGATATCCGCTATATCCCCTTATCTTAATATTCGATTGCTTTTTCAGATGAGTTTCACAGACCAAGCATATATCAATATCTTTCTCTCGCATAAATATTTCTAACTCGTCGAGTCTTTATATGAGCCCGTTAGCGTTCCAAGTAAGAATTTTAAGCGTTTCTTTCATATTCTGGTTGAAGTGCGCGTGTTATGAATGTTGTTTTCTAGTGCAACTAGTCTCTCGAAAATTAGTTTATTTGTTTTGCATTGCTCTTCAAGTTTCGCAAGAATTAGGGAAAAAACATTGGATACATGATCTTCTGAACTACCTCTATCACTATTTTTCAATGTCGCAACTTGAGAAGGAGTCTTTACATTAAAGTTTGGACGGTTTCTTGCTTTGATCTCCCGTGAGTTGTCGGTCGTGTACGTACCCTTAACTGTCTTCGCCGCTTGAGCATAAGACTGCACGCCAATATTCGGAGATCTTGCTTCTGTTACCTTATCTCTATTACTTTCGGATTTTTTATCATTAACCGATCTTAAGTTAATATTGACGGACTTTCTATCTTTCGCTGCTTTTTTCGTAGCTATTTTGGGTCTGTTCTTGATTGGTTTCATATTCGGACGCATCGAATTTTTTAGCGTATCGCGGCGTTTTTGAAGCTCTTTCGCCACTTCGCAACCTCGATAGTTCGCAGGATGTTTTCCTTTGCAATTTATACAAGTGGCTGGGGTTTGCTTGTTTAGATGACACTCTTCCGAGAGATGTTTACCTGCGCATTTGACGCATCGCGGCTCTTTCTGGCAGTAAGTCTGCGTGTGATTGAAGCCTTGACAGCGCTTACACTGCGGGATCGATCTGGAGGTCTTACGCATGGGTTCGATTTTGACCACGATGTTTAGAATAGTCTTGATACCATATATAATGTCTTCATTTTCGTCTTTATCAAAACTAAGCATGAATAGTGGAAGACCGCGCTTTACCAATTTTTCATGATCTCCCTCCGACTGTTGCTTCTCCTTCTTGATAATATTGACGGCATCAAGAATTTTAAAGCCTTTGTCTTGAAGGTCGTGCATTACATCTTCTTTAGTGCACGAGGGGTGGAGTCCCCTTGCTACAACACGCAGTGGTCTTTCTAACTTATTTTCATAAGTATACCACTGAATCTTTTCGGCATTAAATTTTTTAGATACTGATCGGTAACCGTCGGCATCATCGACATTGATTTTCCACGTATTGTTTCGCAGAGATGTCACCTTAAACTTCGAAGCCAGAGTTCCTTTAAGGAGGCAATGCAACTTATTATAGTCCGTAATTCCAACGACGTTTATCGGTGGCGGAGGACGTAATTTTGGTTGTTGTTGCTTTTCTTGCATCTCCTTGCGCTTTTCATCTTTTTGTGGCTCGACTTCCGGTGAGGAACCAGCTTTTCGTTTTTTGCTTGGTCGTTTCTTTTCGACCCAATTCGTTTCGCGTGTTAGCTCTTCTTCATCCGTCTGGTATTCGCGACTAGGTGAGCGATGTGAGCTAACTGTATTTTCTTTTTGTAGGTACGTGTTTTTTAGGGCAATATTTTCTTGCCTGAGTAAATCTACCTCTTTCTTGAGCTCACGATAGAGTAGCTCCATTTCGCTAAGCTTGGTACGGAGTACGTCGTTTTCCTCCTCAATGCTTTTAGATTTCGCTGAGTCCCGTTTTTCACGCGTTTGCGCTTCCGGCGGACTTCTTTTTCCGGAGACGTTCGATCTTGTTGGTGGAGATCGAGATACCCTTGTACTTTTTGAGAAGGGATTTATAAGGTGCAATAAATGGCTCTCCCCAGAATCCGTAGAGCCGACCTCCGAAGAGGGAGGATTTTCCAGTTTACCTGGACTGCCACCTGGGGTATTTAAATCTTTTGTTTTGTTCATTACATGTTTTTTGTATACGCCATACTCGGTATACGGAGGGTGGATTTTAGTCGCCTCTTACGACAGGCATACCTACCTCGGGTATATTCTAACCCCTACCCGAAGGGGGTGTCTTTTTAGGAATGGGTATTATTTTAGCTGCCTTCCAGTGTGTGGGAAAAGTACTAGTACAGATGCATGCATTGATAATGTGAAGCACAAACCTTATAATTATAGGCAAAATAAGTTTGATAAATTTTGGTGAGATATTATCAGGGCCCACAGCATCGGATTTTACAGAGCGGACAGCGTTTAAGACATCTCCTATAACAACACAATCGAAAGAAAAGTGCGCCATGGGATCAGGGTTATTCGAAGCAACTTCAGGCATAGAAGAACTGATGCAATTTGGAGCAAAGTGCGATATCATTTCGTCGGGGCTAAACGTACACTTTGACATGTTTTTAGCTCCAATTATACCCGCGTCTTTTATATTCTTCCACAGTTGTTTAGAGCTAAGTGTGGGATTAAGCTTTCCTATGAGATACGACCTCTTGGACGAGCGGATAAGAGCCGTGACCTTGTTTCGAGCAACGCAGTATTGTCTTTTATTATAATCAGACGGACTTCTTTTGTACCTTCTAAAAAAACCCTCTCTCTCATTGATTAAAAGTTTTATTTCGTTATTGTACCAGGGATAAGATACTCGCTTTATTCTCTTCGTTACTAATGGGACATAGTTATCGTAAAGCAAATTGACTAGACAATTTAATAGGGCGACTTTATTGTCGATGTCCGGGGTGTGATAAATTTCATTCCAGTTTAAGGTGTCACTGTACTGTTGTATGCCCTCATAATCAATATTGCGATACGACATATAGCTAAAATATCTAGAATGATCTGAATTAACAACATCAAACTGAAAAGAACAACAAATTATGTCATGGATAAATTCAGATGTTGGTCTAACTTGATCGTTCCCTAATACCTTAAACATCGAACTTGTTAAGAACATATCAATGAGTGACGGATTTTCCAATGACTTAAAACAGGTAGGCCAACGTGTATTTACAATAGATAAACTCATTCGGTCGCAAAAATAATGAAATCTACGTGCCATGCTATTGTTAACCAATATGTTTACATTAAAATCGCCGCCAATTAAGATGTCTCTATACTTAGGGCCTAGCTTCAGCAAAGTATCCTCCAGTTCGTCGAGATTTACGTCATAAAAATTATCAGGTGGGGAATATATGACAACTAATAAGCATTTTTCGTTGTTCCCGTTACTGATCTCTACGCATAAGAACTGAATATTAGACCTAGTTGAAGAGTAAATTATTTTTGCCGAGATATGTTACCTAACATACATACAAATGCCACCTCCTATGCGATCAGCACGATCATTCCTAAACAAATTAAAACCAGGAAGATCAAATATTGTATACGGGCTTGGGTTGATGTGCAATGATTATTGTTTTCGCGAAAATAGGGTTAGGGTTAGGTTATATTGGCTGTCTGCACGACGATGCAGACACACTTAGACCAGTAAAGGTACATTCTGATGCCAAGGATCTACCATTAGACCACTCAGGGACTAATAAACCCAACCGGAACTTTTGATGAAGCGATGGATGTTCATGACGTCTAAGGACGCCAAATCGCTGAGGTCGTCAAGGTAGGGAGCTCCTAGATGGAGCATTCTTTTGCCTGATAGAGCAGGACATGTGCATAGGAAGTGAAGAATGCTTTCCTCCTCCTCCTCGTCCCTACAGCTCCTGCAGAAGTAATTGAAAAAAAGGCCAAGTCTTTTGGCATGTTGGCCGATTAGACAGTGTCCGGTGACGCCACCGATAACGCAGCTGATCTGTAATCGCTTTAGTTTAACAAACTCGGCACTACGTTTCTGGTCCAGCTTAGGCCAGAACTGCCTCGAAATGTGACACGTAGAGCCACTATCCCACCTAAGGTTGGTCTTGCTAATAGCGTTCAGCTTCAGTAGATGCTTACATGTAGAGAGGGGCATACCCAGGGCTTGCCTATCTGGCAGAATCCTTAGAGTAGTACCCTGTCTAGCGAGTTCATCCGCCCTACAGTTTCCTGGAATGTTTCTGTGACCTGGCACCCAGCATAGGTGAATGTTGAACTGCTCTGTCATCTCTGTAAGAGACAAACGGCAGTCTAAGACGGTCTTTGAAGTAAAGGAGCACGATTCCAGGGACTTGATAGCGGCTTGACTGTCAGTGAAAATGCTAAAATCGCTGACAGATAATACATTACATTTCAGCCAAGACAGGGCTTCCTTAATCGCCATGATTTCCGCCTGAAAAACGCTACAATGATCAGGGAGGCGGAACGAGATGCTCAGGTTGAGCTTATCGGAGAAAACACCACAGCCCACCCCACCTTCGGTCTTAGAGCCATCTGTGTAGAAGTGCACCGAATTTCCATCATCAGGGGGAGAGCCATCCCACTCATCCCGTTCAGGGATACTCGTGAAAATAGATAATATATCTTTTAAAGAGAAACTTTAAAAAATGAGTCCACCAATTCTGTCTGTCCCTGCATACGAGTATGTACGTATAGCTAACTGCCGCCCTAGCGGCTGAACGAATTTACTTCAAACCCGATGCACAACTGTGCATCGGGTTTACGAGAGTAACCACTTGCGCCACAGCGCCCACGATATGATTTTGGCGAATCCAGTTTGGACAATGTACGTCTAGGTGATGGATATATCAGATCTATTTTAAATCCTTCTGTAGTCCCACATATTCATTTGAGTTAGGCACTCTAGAGCTTCAATATTCGCCCCTAACGAACCTTGAAAGAAAGTCAGACAATTCTGTTCTAAATGCATGTACAAGTATAAAGCATCACCTAAGTTCCTTATTTAGTTACTTGGAACACGCTCTTGAATGCATACCGGTCAGAGAACTTGCACGCAATTATATGTCATGAAAATATGTTGCCAGTGAACCTACATGCATAGCATACATGTACCAAAATACCACCTCTTGGCAGATAAGTCAAACACAGCTAAACACGAACCTTCAACCAAGAGAATATATATTTCCCAGAAACCATTTCGCTCAGCGCCATCCACCACCACCAGCAGTATGTCCTCCCAACAATTTCGCTGGCCGCCGCCACATCGTGGGTGATAAAATTTTTTATTACAAGCATTTTTTATGCATGCAATTAATTTTTGCTCGGAAGAAAGACAAAAAAAAAAAAGAAGAAAACTTCACATAAAGTACGCAGATACACATCAAGCGCTGGAATAACTTCAATTCATTTCATTCCATTGAAACAATTATCTGCGATGATTCTCGAGATCCCGTCCCATCGCAATACTATACCTCAGCTGGTTAAATTGTTTGCAACAAAAGTCATACACAGATGCAGCCGAGATACGCCGTCCGTCTAAATGGTCACACTGTGCGATTAACGCAAAAATCCTTGAACTTGTCCTCAAAAAATAAATATGCAACAATATTGCCACGTCTGAGTGCAGCTCAACTACTCAGCTTCATCTCGTTGTCTGTCGTTGTCGTAGTCGTCGTCGTACAGGCCATTAAGAGAGGAGCCATCTCTAAAGAGGCTTAAAACTCACAAAACAAAGTGGAAGTCTTTACCATTACCACCCGCCGGAGTCCCCTTATCCAGGTAGCATCAGGTTGAGACAAACTTGCTCCTTTTGGGAAGAAGTGCTTTAATGCTTTGCACTTACTCATGCACCGTAACACGAGTGTATCTGTGGTGATTTTACTGGTGCGCGAAGGTTGCAACCAAAGCACACACAAAAAACTAAATAAATCAGATTCTTTAACACTCCGACTTCACTTTGTATCTCCGGAGGTATGGTGCAGCAGCGGACTCATCATGCAACAAAAATGCGAGAATTCAAGTGTTTGCATCCTCGTTCCTTGCGGTAGGAGGGAGGCACCCACCACCACGCTGACCGACGGAAAGGTGGGGATTGCCGAAAAGTGAGATCCATTTCCGAACAGACTCCAAAGTCTAATGTTACGATTTATTTTTTGTTTTGTTTGACTGACAGTGAACGTTTATTGAAGTTGAAGTAGTGGAATGTATCTAAATGAGTTTTGAATACGGCCTCGGCCCGGATGGATTTGGCAGGGCGAGACATGACCGAAATAATCACCGGTGCAATAGATTTGACCAGAACCACAATTCAGGAGGGAACATGGACGGTATGGACGGCAAGTATTAATGAAAAGAACGGCGGAACACCGAAGGATTGGCGACTGGATAAAGGGGTAGGAGGGCTGATACCTGTCCGGTGTGTGTACAGTGCTTCATTAATTATTTCGATTTTACGAGTATATCCTTTCTGGTGGTGCGCAATGTACCATTGCGTTGGATGTGGAGTTTTGTTTTTGTGGTTTCCTTGGTGTGGCTTTGTTCATTTAGGAAATTCTCGGAAGTGTGAATTGTATGCTTTTACTTGTCGGTTGTACTGTGCCTAGGTGCCTATGTCCTATCAGAGACGGATCCACCTTCACTGGATCCACTTCAGATACTCCGGTTCATCAAAGCAGCTGGACTAGAGGAATTGCTCGAAATCGAGCATATCATCGACTAGAGCCTGAGTTGGGGGGCACAATAGATCTACTGAAGGTCGCAGTATACATGCACATCACAAACTATACATCTACATTCACAAGTATGTTAATGGATACAGTGACAAGTTACGCACCGTCTTAGAAAAAATGTTTTTATTTTAGTTTGTACTTTCTATCATAACCTTTTTTAGCACCACCCTCCTCCCGCCAAAAGTCAAAATATAGAGGATTTCAGTAAACAATGTAGTGTTAATATTCGATCGGAAAGTGGTTGTTGCGGTAATTACCAAATCCACGGTTTTGTCAGTTAGAAGTTTCCTAGTCAATATGTAACCCCCAATCACGCGATAAATATTAAAAACTCTGTAGATACGGAAAACGAGATACTCAGAGGGGAAACTTTTCACAATTCTCTCAACAAAGGGTATCTGGCTAGATTATGTTAGGTTCGAGTGGGCACAGACTAAGGTGCTGGGACACTTGTACCAGGATGGGTCCACTGTGATACCATACCTCAGAGCTGAGAACAACATGCAAAACTAGCAAGAGCTTAGTATAACGCACTGGTGCCACCTTACTATGGCAGGTCACAAAGGTTGTCGAAAAAGTTAGCTCATACGTGAGTGAATTTTGTAATTGAGAGGGCTGTACAGTCGCAAAGTATATCCGTGCAACGCTTGCAGAAAAATTCGAGAAGAAGGCGAGCTGTTTACACGTAGCGAGAGGTATGACCAATTTCTCGTTCTCGGGGAAAATCAATAAAGTTGTAGGATCTCTGGCGAGTTCCTTGGACTTGAAGCTTCCTGAAGTATGCCTGAGGGAGTGCGTAAAATAGTTGCAAAATAATAGCTAAAATAATTCTTAACCGAATCAAGGAATGTATTGATTGCTTACATGCAGCTCCAATGCGAAGTAAATTAAAGGAATAAAGGTGTTACGATCGCGGTATGCGAAGAAGAGACGTAGAGATGAGAGACCCTGACCATATAAAAGAGGAGAGATGATCCTGAAGACTCAGGATAAGAAAAGCGGACCCCAATTGACTTTGACCTAAGGCTAGGAACAAGAAGAATTCAAATAAAATAACATTCAGCAGGTGCTAAGGATTTTAAAGAATTCCTGTAAATCTCGGATGAATCTCTGTTCAGAATGCTAAGAGAGCTTTTTCCTTCAGCGTTGATCCCTTTTCTTTAAATACGTATCGTACGTCTTAGCCGTATTAATTCTTCATCGCAATTTAATCGCGATATGTGATTTGACTGCATGAGGTTCGAATTTTTTCAAACTGCTTCAAATGATCTCCTTTACACAAGTTTCTGATAAAAAATGAAAGTCGATGGACAGTTAATTGTTTCCATTTTGCCGACCACAGAATATGAGCTAAAATAGTTCGGAATCAAACAACAGAAATATAAATTATAGTTCGAAACTCGATTGGGAGTTTCGATTCGCGAGTTAGAGTTGTTTTCAAATGGCTTCGCTCAAGTTGATATCAGGTGATTTGATATCGTTTATCTTTCTTTTCAGGCTCCACGTCTAAAACCAGCTGAACCTATGTTCTATATTTACCGAAAAGGTCTGCCGTACACTAAAAGATTTCCCAACAGCTAACCGCAATTTTGCTGCCTTCACTGTTAGCTAAGTTGCTATCAAAGTTATTGATTCAGCTACCACATCCTCAAAACTGTTACAGAATGCCAGAAAGTACTGAACAAATAAAATCAAGAACCACTTTCATCTGGATCCAAGGACACATTAACTTTAAGGGAAGTGAGCGAGTAGACGAGCTGGTCTCCAATCAAAAATCACATTTATCTGGATCCCAGGATACAGTCTCTTCGAGGGAATTAAGCGAGCAGACGAGCTGGCCAAGCAAATGGTCATCCCTTAGCAGCTCCCGGCAAAAAGCGTCAACATTCCTTAGAAGTCGTTAACGGCAACATACACTACCACTTCTTAAAGCTGACCAACTTCACTTGGAACAGACTTTCTAGCTGCGCTACATCGAGGCAAAATGGCTCAGCTAGTAGATTAAGACCAGATATTGCCAGATTTGTAGCCATAAGTAGAGGCCATTGGTCAATAGGGGACCATGCAGCTATGAGTAAGTTTGTATTCCCCATAACACATTCTGAAGAAGCTGAATGGATTTTTATTGTCGGGTTAGGAAACGCCCGATTGGAGCACTCAGACGCAACTGGTCTATTGTACTTCCAGAGAGCAAAACCCTGGCTTTACCCATTTTATTGGAATTTTATTGACTTTCTTAAAAAGCAAAGTAGTCACTTCAGTGATAAGGAGCTTACAGTACCAGAACTCACCACATCAACACCGAAAATCTACTTCCTGATAGCAGCAAAGGCAGGACACTCGCAGATGAAATGCTTTGCAGTGTCTTCTCCCTCTCCAGAACCGTTGCAGACTGTAGTGTCACTTAAGTCTAGTACGTCAAGATACACAGTGAAATCCATGTGGCTTGTCAAGATGCAAATAATTTGTCTGTAGTTTTTTCTCCTAAGAGACAACAAGAATGCCACTGATTTCTTACTGACGTCCAGGAGTATTCGTTTTACCGAGGATGCAGGAAGACCCAATGTGAGTTCGGGCCCTGAGAAAACCTCCTCTAAGCCTTGTCTAACATTTTCATCGGGGATCTCGTTCCCCAAGATCCCATTGTGGCCTGGGTCCCGAATCAAATAGTTCTTATCTTCACGAACTATTTTGGAAGCAAGGCCTTAAGCGCAGTCTGACTGCCACTTAATTACTTACTTACTTACTTAGATGGCGCTACAGTCCGGGGTGGACCTGGGCCTCAACCAACAAACCTCTCCAGCCAACACGGTTACGAGCCAGCTGCCTCCAGTTGCGCACGCGAGGTCGTCCTCTACTGCGCCGTCGGTCCGGGGTGGATTCGAAGACTTTCTTGGCGGGAAGGTTGGGATCCATCCGCTCTAAATGACCCAGCCATCTTAGTCGCTGTATATGAAGTCTTCTGGCTACGTCGATGTCCTTGTACAGGCCATATAGTTCGGCATTGTACCTTCTCCTCCACTCACCGTCTATGCAGACGGGACCAAAGGTCGCTCGAAGAACTTTTCTCTCGAAATAACCAAGGGTATCCTCATCCGGTTTTGCCAAAGGATGGGCTGGGATGATTAGTGTCTTATAGAGGGTTGCCTTAGTAGTTCGAGATAGGGCTTTGCTACTCAATTGCCGTTTTAGCCCAAAGGAAAAACGATGAGCAAGAGTAATTCTTCGTGTGATCTCCCTACTGATGTCATTTGCGGAGTTCACCATAGAGCCTAGGTAGACAAAATCCTTTACTACCTCAAAATTATATCTGTCTATTGTGGCGTTCTGTCCAAGACGCCGATGTTGGGTGTCCTTTTTTGTAGACAGCATGTAAGTATTTTGTTTTGCTTTCATTGACCGCTAGACCCATCTTTGCTGCCTCGATCCCAATACTCGTAAATGCCCCATTGACGGCCCGCTGAGTTCTTCCGATTATGTCAATGTCATCGGCATAAGCCAGTAGTTGTACAGACTTGAAGAAGATTTTACCTCCGGGGTTCGCTTGTGAGTTTCGTACAATTCTCTCAAGTACTATGTTAAAGAGATCGCATGATAGCGCATCACCTTGTCTAAGACCTTTCCTGACATCGAACGGTTCGGTGATGTTCTTACCAACTTTGATGGAGCAGCGAGAGTTCTCCATCGTCATTCTGCACAAACAGACGAGCTTGGCAGGGATGCCAAGACTAGACATGACTCTGTATAACTCATCTCTATACACGCTATCATAGGCAACTTTGAAATCGATGAAGAGGTGGTGCGTATCGATTTTATATTCATCGGTCTTTTCCAAGATCTGCCGTAGTGTGAATATTTGGTCAATGGTGGACTTTCCCGGCCTGAAACCGCACTGATAAAGACCTATCAGGTTGTTGACGATCGGTTTTAGGCGTTCACATAATACGGCAGACACGATCTCATATGCGATATTTAGGAGACTTATACCTCTGTAGTTGGCGCAGTTCAGAGGGTCTCCTTTCTTCAGGATCGGGCAAACGATGCTGAGGTTCCATTCATCGGGCATACTTTCGTCCGACCAGATTTTACAGATGAGCTGGTGCATGCTCCTTAACAATTCATCCCCTCCTGCCTTGAAAAGTTCAGCGGCAAGGCCGTCGGCTCCAGCAGCTTTGTTGGATTTGAGTTTAGATATCGCTATCCTCACTTCATTCTGATCGGGTTGACGGGCATCTTGACTGTCACCGTCACTGTTGAATGGCTCATTCTGCTTGACAGCGGAATATTGGTCATCATCGCCGTGTTAAAACTCTGCAGAAGTGTTCCTTCCATATCCTCAGCATCGACTGCGATTCTACTACTATGTTGCCATTTTCGTCCCTCCAGGCTTCTGTTCTGGCTTTGAAACCCTGGCATGTTCTTTTTACCCTTTGGTAACATTTTCGAACATCATTCCTGCAATAAAGTCTCTCAATTTCCTCGATCGAGCGCTTCTCATGCTCCTTTTTCTTCTTTCTGAGAAGTCAATGTTCCTCTTTTCTCCTGCGCACGTAGAGCTCGTAAGCAGCTCTAGTCCTTCTATGCCGCGCCGCTTTGTACGCCTCTTGTTTTGCTGCATGTGCTTGCCGAAATTTCTCGTCAAACCAGGGGTTTCGTTGTGGTGGCCGAGAGAAACCCAGTACATCAGAGGCGGCATCTCTGATGGCTTGTTGGCAACGCTGCCACTGGTCTTCCGCATTTGCTGCTGGCGACATAGGACTTAGATTGAGATTAGAAAAAACACGATCGGCAAAGGTTCTGGCGGTCTCTTGCAATTGTAGCTTTTCGACGTCAAATTTCCTCACAGTATTTCGTTGATTTCGCTCCGTTGTGGATATTCGCATCCGTACCTTGGCTACAACTAGATAGTGATCCGAGTCCACGTTGGCTCCTCGGAAAGTCCGGACACCCAGAATACTGGAAGAGTGCCTTGCGTCGATCGCAATGTGAACGATTTAGTTGACAGTTTTTCGATCAAAGGAGAGCCATGTTCCTTTGTGAATATCGAGACGTGGGAACCGCGTACTAGCTACGACAAAGTTTCGCCCTGCCGCAAAGTCGATAGCCTGAGTCCGTTGCCGAATGTGATGTCGTGCAGGCTGTGCTTTCCGAACACGCTACTAAAGACTTCTACGCTACTAAAGACTTCCTCTCTTCGTAGCTTTGCGTTAAAGTCGCCTAGGATAATTTTAACGTCGTGGCTAGGGCATTGCTCATACGTCTTGTCCAAGAGCTGGTAGAAGTCATCCTTTGACGCGTCGTCCTTGTCCTCGTGAGGGGCGTGAACGCATATAAGGCGAATGCTGGCAAATTTAGCCTTGATACGGATAGTCATGAGACCTAACATTCCACGTGCAGACACGAAGATCGTTGTCTTTTTTTCGTTTGCATGGGTTGTCAACAGTAAAATCGTCCGTATCCGAGGCTGTTGGTTGCTTTGTAACCAAAGGTTTTTTACGCGGTAGGGAAGTTAACCCGACTTCCCAACCCCCAACCTGGAGGGTCAGATCCTTTTTTTTTTGTACCCCTAGGACAAGAGGCCGGATACACCGATGTCAGTAACCCACTTCGGGGATATGAGCGCTGCCGTTGACCCATTAGGGGTTCACCCGCCACCATCTCTTTTTCAATACCCTGACGTAGTATTGAAAATTCTTTCAGACCTCAGCTCCAAATATGTTGAAGTACCTTTTGTTTTTTTTTTTGATTGGGAGGGGTAATCTTCAAAAGAGGAAACAAGTAACAGTGTGGGACCCACTAAACCCCCCTCCCACGACCGCCCCATTCCCCGCGGTACTGCCGTCAAGCATTTCTAGGGTTCTTAGAATCGTCATTATGCGCATTGTGCTCCCAGCGACTGCGTCCCATGCCTCCTCGCTTTTGAGCATTTCGCCAACGATGTTTTCTGGCGTCAGTGGATGGCCGAGTTAACTCCTTAGTGCATTCCTTTCATCGAGGAATCTTGGGCATTCAAAAAATATATGCTCTGCGTTTTCTACGGAGTCAGAGCAAAGCGGACAGTAAGGGCTATTGTCATGTTTATACTTATGTAAGTACGAACGAAAGTATCCATGGCCCGTTAGGAACTGCGTTAAGTAGAACTCAAGTTCTCCTATGGGTCCACCTGCCTTTCTCAGGAGCATTCCAGCGTTCTTGCCATTCTCTTAGGGTTTCTGCTCTATAGAGCCGGTTTTCGCTGGCCTCGTTTCTTTCTATTCTTGCGCAGTACTAACGTTGCTGTTTTACTGCCAGGATATCTATTGGGAGCATTCTCGCTACCACACAGGCTGCATCGCTAGAAGTAGTGCGAAATGCGCAGCTAGCTCTCAATGCACATATTCGATACACAGATGTGATATGTGATCGGTATGTTTTAATTGCCATGGCCCCGGCCCAAATTGGTGCGGCGTATAGGATTATAGACGTAACCACTCTAGCCAGCAGTAACCTACGGCTATGTCTTGGTCCTCCTATGTTGGGCATGATACGCGCGAGTGCAGCACTTGCTATTGCACCTTATCGGCGTACATACTTAAGGTGATCTCTAAATGGAAGTCTCGTATCTATCATGATACCTAGGTATTTTATATGCGGTTTAGATGTGATTTCATGGCCGCGGACGGCTCCGGTAGGTATCCGCTGGTCTGTAGACGTCACCGTTGATTCCATCGAGAGAATTCTTCCGCCGCACGTCCTCCTTCTGAGGAGCTCTTGTTAGACTTCTGAGACGCTTATTTCAGCCAATCAGGTCAACAAGAGATTCCTCGTCCGGTTAGACATATGCGCGTTGAAGTTCACCCAGATGTGCTTACGCAGGTCTGAGTGTTCAGCTGCACATATATCGTCAGACTCAGCATACGCTCATCGTTAGTTCACTATCAGATAGCTATTCAGCGGGCACCACGGGGAGGTGATGATGCGATTTTGCCCACCTCTGACTGCCACTACTGACACAAATACTTTGACCCTTCCACCTGTTCTTCACAACATGGTTCATGGCCATCAGGGTTGCATAAGTTTCTGCTTGGAAAACAGACGCACATTTACCTAACGAGAAGTGAAGCCTAATGTTGTCGTCCTCCACGAAGACTCCAGCAGCAGACTCTTGACGATGAATGGGTTTGGTAGCGCAGCCCATAATATAACTATCAAGAGGAGGTAAGTTCACAAAGTATCCAGAGCAGGGCCAGGCGTACGTGGAAAAATTTCCGAGCAGCCGGGACAAGCATTTTTTGCCCAAAATGCAGTCACTTACTTACGCGAAAGCTTCTTCCACCAAACAACCGACACGTATGCGAGAAATCGTCTTATCATCATATCCGTATAAATCCAGAGGATTTTATTCGGTGATAAACCATATATCTTGCCCAAAGCACCCTTGTACTGCCAAAAGATTAAGAGCGCCTTGGATGTTTTCGACTCGACGTGTTTGGACTAAACAAGTTTTATATCCAGAATCACTCCTCGATATTTGACTTCATGCGAAATGTGCAGTGACGCCCTTTAGCAATGGCTGAGTCAGACCTCCTTCTCGTAAAGAGAACAACCTCAGTTTTAAGAGGACTTACCGAAAGTCCACTCCTAGTGCGCCATTCATCAATCATGTCTAGTACCGTCTGCGCGTTAGCACAGACAGTCGCTAGCTATACCGAGTCACACATGCAGTCAAAGGTCGCATTGTCAAATACACCCTCAATGCCAATGAAAATCCTTTCTTTTAGGCTCGCATTCAATTCTTGTCACTAGATGCTGATGCTGATAAGTATGCTGTATCTCCGATACAGTGAATGCAATCCCAAAGCAACTTTGCGCACGTGAAATTCCAACAGTCTATCAACACTTTTCGGTAGGAAGGAGGTAAGGCTTATAGATCTGAAACTCTTGGGGGACGAATAGTCTTCTCTACCAATTTTGGTATAGGTAAGAGCTAATCTGATTGTCCGCTACAGTGTAGGAATATATGCCAGAGCTAAGGGTGCAATGAAAATAATTTTCAAAGTTGGCAGCAGCTGGTCTATATCCTGTTGCTAGATATATTTCACCGGTGCCAGGTAACTTGAAACCATCAAAAGATGCCACAGCATGGCCTCATTTGCTACGACGACCGATGCAATTTACTAGAAGCGCCGAGTTTTCAAGCTCAGCCTGTGTTAGCGGGCCAAGCTCTGATCTGATGGTTATCTGATTGCCTGGAAAATGAATCTCTAGCAGAAGACTAAAAGCTTTCGCTTTCGTCTCAGTAAACTTGCCATCAGACTTTCTGAGTGACTCCGGTTTGTTCGGCTTGCCCCTTTTGAGGACTTTAACCAATTTACTGGTCTCACCGAGTTTTTCAATCTTTTCACAAAAATCTCTAAAAGAAGCACATTTCGACAACCGAGTTAACTTTTAGTCCTTTTGCTTGGATTTAAAATGATCCCAGTCCCCCTCGAAGTTCGTCTTGAGTAACCAACTGACAAGTTTCCTGGTTTCTTTTCTAAGTTTCTGCAGTCCTGGGCTCATTCTGCAGTGGTTTTTTTTGTCGTGGGACACGCCAGTTCAAAACACCTGGTAAGGACACCAGTCAGGTTTTGAACAGCACCTTCCACGTTTTGCCTCGTCCTGAGCTGCAGGGATAATAATGAGAAGGAATCTCTTTTTCACTTTCACTTCTCAGATGTCCGGCCCTAGCGAGGAACAGATAACGTACTTTAAGTAAACCTTTCTTTAACGATCCCAACGGGATATCTGACTAAATGATTAGTACTCATGACTTGAACTCAACAGGCTTGGCTTAGCATATCTCTTATAATCAACCAACAACACTATCACCCAACCAGGTAACATGGGTTTATGGTATCAAAATGGAGCATTACTGTGCTAATTAGGTTCTTTAAGAACTCCCACCTCTACCAACATATGTACTCACATATACATATATTAGCATAAGAATTAGGAATCTTAGGTTGTTTCGAAGGCTGGTTTTCGACATATTTTAAAAATTTGCTGGCCAAACGTATTAAGCAACAGCGAACTCTATGGTATATGCAAGCTGTAACCAATAGCATATCACATCAAACTACGGAAATGGAAATTGATTAGTCACACCTTCCGGAGGATATTGTGTTGTCAACCCTTAGACTGGAACCCATACGAAAAATAGTCCGCCTGAGAAGAGCATGTACAAAAATCTGGAAAGTCCTGGAAAAATAGAAAATTGTTGGCGAAGGACTGTATAAGACGGAAATGTCTTGTCGACTCCCTACGATCTACGAGAAAAAAATAGGAGCTGTAGGAGGAGGAGTCTACTCCCATAAAGCTTCTCAGTCTGAGAGGTCCTTCTTCTCCAAGACCTTTCGTAATGAGATAGATTTATTTTGGTTCCAACAACCATTAGATGCAAAATCAAGATACGCATTTTTATATGAATTATCCAATGGCATTGCTCCTTAGGATCGACTTTAGCTTAAATGGTTTTAAAACATATGCGGTGCCATTGAAGCAATAGCTGTCCCTGGGTCGCCCACCCGCAAGTTTAAAACAGTGCGTCACCTTCACCTCTCAGACTCCTTAAAACATTAACTATATCCCTCAACACCATTAACTTGTACATTACTATTAAAAAAATGTTGCCGTCAAAGTGCATCACATCACGTCTCCTGATCCCGGTTCTATTAAATACGTCTTGCCATTAAATCCCTACTTAAACGCTTCATCCACCTTTGGTTTAATTAATTTTTCCAAGAAATTGCGTTAATGCATCCTCACATTCTTGGTGTTGGCTTCGGAATGAAAGACGTAATTCCTGTTGTCAGACTCCCATGCTGGCCCAAAGTAAGTATCCCATACCCACCAAACAAGAAACGTACTTAGTTTATTGCAAACAATAAATGCAGAAACGATAAACAGAGAATCATCACTTGCAGTCGTATCCTTGGCAGGCAATGGTGTGTGACCTTCGAAATGGGATTGCGGACAGTCTTTAGCACTAGACAGTGGCCGATAGTGTACCTCCCTCCTTCCTTCTACGATGACTACCTGTACGTACTGCAATGCTCGCTCTATCAGTTTGTTCGAATGTCAGTTCGTCACTTATTTGTATATTTTACCACCGACGAGCATGCTCAAGCAAATCTTATTCCCTGTTCATATGCAATTTATAAGAGGGGAGCAGTATACAAGTGCTCCCGATATTACCACGGTCAGATTGAGTGCATTGCGTTTGTACAGTGAGTAGGAGAATTTTGCTTAGAATTCGATTTTGGAATTTTTCGTGCGTATATTGTACGACAAAGTTATAATCGGTTACGAGAAATAAATACACGTGTTAGATGTACCCCTAGTCTTTAAAAATATATGCTGACGATCGGTTGTCAAGTGAATCTAGTAGGATATTCTCTGAATCAACTTGTCCTAGGAATCTAAAGAAAAATTAATTTTCTAAATAAAGGGACACATCCAGACGTTTATATTTTCAAGTTGCAGATAGACCTTAGTATCAAACTTGGAGCTGCGGCCCTGCCTGAATGATAGAGAAGATTTTTTAACCAAGTTTTCCTAGATATTGGAGAACCATTCAACAAGGTCTCAAGTCGGACTCAATTATGGGTGCATTATCGAACTTTAACTTAAAGATACGTTTTTTACCAAATAAAGGTTGGTGGTGTTCCCATCAGCGCAGACTTGTCCCAAAATTTGGATTTGAGACTTTTAGGTTGTTCTTAGATCCCTAAAATTCTCCAGAAGCTGTCACATCACGTAATGTGTTTTGGACATAGGAGCCACATAAAACTTACTCATATCATCCTTCTGACTAAATTCAGATTTGTATTCTCAAATTTCTTTATACAACTCTTTTCAGTAATATTTCCAGAAAAACAAAGTGCCCGTGCAGGGACGGGTTAAGAATATCACTGCAGCGCCCCCCAAAAACCAGTGCTTGTCGTAAAAGGCGATTAAGGGGACAAATCAGATCTAGGCAATATAATACCCAAGTGAGCCCAGCGACACATATGCTACCTTAAAAACCCTCCCACAAGTATGCATGCGAGTCCGTTGGTTGACACGACTGGAGATCACTGGTGTCATAGAAGAAAGATCAAACAATACTAAAACAGGAGCATGCACGTGTCAAACAACAAACACCATCGCAATATGGTAATATTGCAAAACAGTATCATTATGGTAATACAGGGTGTCCGCCGGGAACGTATACTACTTTGTTTTGCCGCCATTTTGGTAAACATTAGTCTTGACAGTTCATATTTGGCAGTCGTGAAGTAGACACGTGGCAAATTTATTATGGAAAAATATTCGATAAACCAACGTGTTTTAATCGTTAAAACATTTTATCAAAATCAATCATCGATTACTGTGACGATGAGAAAGTTTCGTGAAATTTTTGGGAGAAACAACGTGCCAACAAAACGCACTATTTATCGTGTAGTGAATGATTTCGAAGAAAGAGGATCTGTAGGTGATAGGCCCAAGCATAGCCCACAACGTACTGCAAGATCGGCTGAAAACATTACTGCTGTTCAAGGAAGTGTTCAAAACAATCCATCAACCTCAATTCTTTGAAAATGAAAACGGCGTAACGGTAACTGTGAATGGGGAGCGATATCGTGATATGATTGAAAACTTTTTAACGCCACAACTGCATGCTTTGGGCTTGATTAACATGTGGTATCAACAAGACGGTGCCACATCGCATACAGCCAGGATTACAATGGAATTACTGCGAGACCTCTTTCCACAACAAGTTATTTCAAAAAATGGTGATGTTGATTGGCCTCCACGGTCACCTGATTTGACTGCTCCTGACTTCTTTTTGTGGGGATATCTGAAAAGCAAGGTTTATGCAAACAAACCAGAAACGCTTGAGCAACTCAAACAAAATATTCGTGATGAAATTAATGAAATACCGCGTGAAATGTGTGAGAATGTAATGAAAAATGTGCTCAAAAGGGCTCGCATTTGTGAGACTAGCAGAGGCGGACATTTACCTGATATTGTATTCCATACATAATTGCCGACATTAAATAAAACATTTATCAATATAAGATCCATTCTCTTTCATTTAAACAAAAATTATAATCAAACAAAGTAGTATACCTTCCTGGCGGACACCCTGTACTTGCAAAAAGGAAAGGCATTACCCCGCCAGGCACTACCACTGCTGTGCATGGTACTGATCCTGGACCGAGAAGAAATGTTCGGGTTAGAGCTATACGGATTCCGGGGGCTAGCAAAATAATGGAACAGTTTGGACTCAATTTGAAGGTCGCGAGATGGAATGTTGGAAGCATGACAAAAAATAGAGCGCGACCGGCTCAGCTGGTACTGCCACGTTCAAAGAGAGATCATTTGAACCCCGTTAAAAAGGCAATATCAATGCACGATACAAAGACATCGCGATGTAGGAAAGGCAGGCCTATAAACGCCTGGATCAGACAAATGTGACGACATAGAAGTAGAAATGCGGTAAAGTGAGAGGGTTATGATCCCTTATTTTCGGATCATAATCTCGCTGATAAAAGGAAGAAAAATAAGTTTGGAGAGAGTTAACTGGAGTTAAGCACAGCTCAACGTTTTCTGCTACTGAAAATCTGAGATCCATTCACCGACGTCAATTGCATTTCGTTAAATGTACGGTATTACATCGGTTCATGATTGAATATTTATTTATTTTTTATTTTGTTTCACCTTTAACACACATTTTTGAAGAACGAATAATTTCCACCACGTTCGCGTGTCTCGAAGACACACTCGATGCCGAACAAGCAGGTTTCCGCTCTGGATCCTCCTGTGTTGACCACATCAACACCCTGCGGATTATCATCGAACAATGCGTTGAATATCGATCGACACTCCACCTGCTGTTCATCGATTTTCAGAAGATTGTTTGAGGAATTTGAAATCCAAAGTGGGGTAAGACAAGGTTACAGTCTTTTGCCAATACTATTCCTATTGGGAGGAGGAGAGGGAAGCAGGCGTCATGGAGCGGAAAATTAATACGGCGAAAACTACAATATTCAGCCTTGGAACAAACTCATCCGCTCAAATATGCAGGAGTATTGTCTCGACCGATGCTGGAACCGAGCTAGATATAGCCAACAGGATCGCCAAAGCAAAGTTCGCGTTCGAGATGTTGTTTAAAATATGGCGAAGCAATGCAAGTAGTTTGAACACCAAGTTAGGACTGTTGCGCTCCAATATTGAATCCATGCTGTTATATGGATGCAGCACCTGAAGAGTGACCACTACTATTACCAGAAAGCTGCAAATATTCGTTTATAGGTGCCTGCGCAACATCTTAATAATTTTCCGGCCCAGTCGTATCTCTAATGAACACCTTTACGAGAGAGTGTGTCATTTCTGGTCCAATCGTATCTCTAACGAACACCTTTACGAGAGAATGGGTTAGGAACCAATAGGCACAACTACCCAACAACGGAAGTGGCAGTGGATTGGTCACATGTTCCAAAAGGATGACAGTTTCATAGCGAACCATGCAATGCAATTGAACCCTTCAACTTAGAATGGCAGAATCTCTGGCGGTCCGATGAGAACATGGCGCGGAACAGTCAAAAAGGAAGCACGCCGGTTGTGGAAAAGTTTGGGAGAGCTCAGACCCATTGCCAGGAGCCGTATACGATGGCATGTAGGCGTAGTAGAGGCCCTAGGACCTACAAGTTGATGCAGGACATAAGTAAGGCAATATCTGAGCTTGAGACCAACATTTGCACAGAATTTCGAGGGCTTCATCCAGAATCTTTGAAAAATGTTTAAATCATGCTCATCATTCCGAAGCCGTGTATGACGGTCATTTAGGTCATTACCACTATCAATACATATTATAAAACAAAGATCGTTGCCGCATCTGTCGCGTCTGTCTGTCCGTGCGCGATTTTCTGCTTAAGGTGATTAGGTAATCTTCGCGTGAGTTACGTCAACGCCGAACATTGCCCTATCAATCGGAAGTGCTAACTCTAGAATTTCCGATGCGCAAAGTAGTTTAATTGTCGAGAATTGCAAGATTGACATAATTAAAGCAAAGTACATGCTGCAAATGAAAACGTTGCAAGTAATAACAGGAAATGCTAATTGGAGAAATGTTCGGTGGATGGCACTTCTTCGATTTAAGTTAAGAATTAAATAAGTAATATAATACCACTCTTAAGGGTCGGATCTAAAACCAACATTTTTCGTATTTTTACTTCAAAAATAAGTAGTTCAAAAAAATTCATTTAAGTAACGCAGTCGGAAAAAGGAAACCTGCAAAATAAATAAATAACAGCTTTTGTTGAAGTAACAACAAATTTGTTGGGCAATTACGGATACAGATCCAGTGACTTTCAAGACAAAATAAAAGAAATTCTAGAATCATATAACTAAATGAGATATAATTGAAGATACATTTCTTGCATTCGCACTTAATTTTTTTTTCCAGACAACATGTGTGCTGTGAGCGGTGAGCATAGAGAACATTTCCATCAAGACATTCCAACGATTGAAAGATGTTACAAAGGACGATGGGAGCCTACCATGCTTGCAGATTATTGCTGGTCGCTTTTAAGAGATACTCCTAAGTCGGACTACAAAAGAAAAGCAAGTTCATTCTATGGAACCATTCCATGAAAAAAAAAATTGTAAATATTATATATATATATAGCCCCCCTCGTGGTGGGGGGCGGGCAACGTGACTGGGATGTGCGGATGGGGTAACTTAAATAGTTATTCTCATCCATACAATCCAGTCGCGGCTAACAAAGCGGACACCCCATGATGACAAGAAAACAGAAACGGGCCTCGGATATTGCATCCTTTGGAGCCAGGCCTGAAGGGTGTCAGTATGCGAGCGTCTGGTGGTCGGCCTGTCCCGCTCGGCAGCCGGCCGGGTCAAACCCGAAATGGCTACGTGCTTCCTGTCAATGGTCTCGCGAACCATTACGGGGGTCAAGGGGTGAGCGCGCTGTGCACCGATAGGGGCACGGATGGACTCTCTGAGATTCGGTAACGGCATCGACTTAGGATAGGCACATGGAACGTCTCATCGCTCACGGGGAAAGATCTTGAGCTTGTTGGGGAGGCTGTTAAAAGTCGACTAGATATAGTTGGCGTCTCTTCAACAAAGCAGAGAGGTTCTAAAACTGTGGACCTTTTGGGTGGGTGGAAGCTCTTCCTGTCAGGAGTCGCACCCTCAATGTCTGCTCGGGCGGGAGTGGCGATACTCACAAGTCCCAGGTTGACAGACAGAGTATTGGAGTGGATACCATTAGGAGGGAGAGTTGCGATCTTAATGCTCAAGCTTGAAAGATCAACTCTGGCATTGGTGCAGGTGTATGCACCGAACCTTCAGTCAGAGTACGCAGCTTTCTTAGATGAAGTTGATGTTGCCCTTGAAAAGGTTGCAGATATGGATTCTTTTGTCCTGATGGGTGACTTCAATGCTCATGTGGGTGTAGATGTTATGACATGGGGGAGTGTGATTGGGAGGAACGGTGATCCTGATCAAAACGCGAAAAGGAGGAGAGAGGTTGTTGGATTTTTGTTGTGAAAATGGCTTATCCATCATGAACACCATCTTTCCACACAAAGACATTCACAAATACACGTGGTACCGTCAGAGTCTTCAGCAGAAGTCGCTGATCGATTTCTTTGTGCTTCCATCGTGTCTGAAGAGAATGGTTTGTGATGTTCGCGTATTGAGATGGGCCGAACTGTCAACTGATCATCACTTAGTGCTGTGCAAATTGTATCTTAGAGTGCGAGAGAGTGCCTCCCCTACCAAAGTGTAAATCAAGGACGGTTACACACATACGATGGGAGAGACTACAGGATACGGGAGACATTTGCGCGGCAAATATCTGAAGGGTTTGAACGAATTCCAACTGTTCCATCAAATGTAGAGGAAGAATGGCAACTGTTTTCAACAGCGGTTATTACCTCTGCATGAGATGTTTATGGAGTGAAGCGGCTTGGTGTGGCGGCTGGTGGTGAGAAAAGAACTGCTTGGTTTAAAACGCCCGGAGTTCAAGAAGCCATCAGAGAGAAGAAGAGAGCCGATTCTCGAAATCGGTACACTGAGGCGTGAACAACTTGCAAATTAGCAGTGAAAACAGCGAAAGAACAGTCTTGGAAGGAGTTTGGCGAAAAATTGGAACGTGACCACAGATCTGCAAATAAGATGTTCTGGCAGACCGTCCGCCGACTCAGAGGAAAAAAGTTGAATATCGTTGAAGGAGTCAAATCCAAAGACGGTAGACTTCTTTCCAATGAGGAGGACATCTTACGCGGATGGAGCGAGCATTTTTCAGAATTGCTCAATCCCGAACAGGGCACCGAAGATGACATACCTATGGTCGAGAGTTGGGCGGAAAGTAGTCCTACGGTAGAGGAAGTAACTTTGGCGGTCAAAGCGCTAAAGGTTGGCAAATCTGTTGGTGTGGATGAAATTCGGCCAGAAATGCTCAAGGCTTTAGGTAAAGGGAGAGTGCAATGGCTCTCGCGTGTCATTAAAGTGGCCTGGGAATGCGGTGAAACACCTGGTGATTGGCAAATGGGGGTGATAGTTCCACTTTTTAAAAAAGGGGAAAAAAGAGATTGCGCCAACTATAGGGGTATATCTCTTTTAAGTCTCCCTGGAAAGTCTTCGCTAAGGTGCTAGAAACGCGTTCCAGAGCTGTGGTTGAGGACAGTTTGGGGGATGAGCAGTGCGGTTTTCGTCCCGGTACAAGCGCAACCGACCAGTTGTTCACTCTCAGAATGGTTCTTGAGAAGGCCTGGGAATATGCCAAACCTGTCTACACTTGTTTTGTGGATTTGGAAAAAGCATATGATAGGGTTCCTCGAGGCAAACTCTGGAGTGTTCTGCAGGAGTATGGGATTGCTGGTTCCCTGTTAAGGGCGATTCAGTCTTTATGTACAAACTGTAGAAGCTGTGTTCGGATAAACGGTGTTAAATCAATACCCTTCGCTATGGGCGTTGGACTCCGCCAGGGGTGCGTTTTGTCACCTCTCCTCTTCATTGTATATATGGATTGGATGTTACAGCGCAGCCGTGGCGGGGAATGTTTTAAAGTGGGAGACCTAAGGCTTAGTCATCTGCTCTTTGCGGATGATTTGGTCATCCTTGGGTCCTCTCAAACCGAACTTCAGCACGCACTCGAAAGGTTTGTAGCCGTTTGTGATTATGCTGGCATGAAGATCAACGTGAACAAATCGGAAATAATGGTCGTTTCCAAAAAACCCATTCAGTGCACTCTGCATGTTAGTGCAGTCCCACTGAAGCAGGTGGATAAGTTTAAGTACCTCGGGGTTTTATTCACGAGTGATGGGAGGAGCAATGCCGAGTTATCCTGTAGAATTGGTCAGGCTGGATCAATTTTGAGAGAGCTTGGCCAATCTGTTATAAGGAAGGCCGAACTTAGTGTTCAAGCTCTGTGTATGTTCCAACTCTCACCTATGGTCATGAAATTTGGGTAGTGATCGAAAGAATAAGATCGCGGATACAAGATGCCGAAATGAGGTTCCTTCGCGGTGTTGTTGGAATAACTCGTAGGGATCGAGTGCGCAACACCAGAGTACGCGAGGCGCTCAACGTTGAGCAGCTACTTCTCCGAACGGAACGATCTATGCTTCGATGGTTTGGTCACGTAGTGCGTATGCCCCCAGACCGGCTTCCAAAACGCGCCATGATTGCCGTGCCATCAGGTAGGCGACTTCGCGGAATGCCTAGAAATAGATGGCTGGATCAAGTCCGACATCTCTCCTGGAGCCGCTTAGGGATTCCCCCTGATGAATTGGAGTCAATAGCGGAGGATCGAGAAGGATGGAGAGTCCACCTGAGCATGAAGGATTAGCGGGCCATTGAAAATGAATGAATGAATGAATGAATGAAAGAAATCAGTATTATCAACTGGGTAGCTCATATACGTGTAGGTATAATAATAATCGAACTGATAATAGTTTTAGCAGTCGTAATAGAACTCAGGGAAATTTTCAAAATTCGAAAATTTCGCGGAGAACACAGGCATTGGATTGAGTGTATGGCTAAAAAAACACCCAGTCCAAGCTACGAGTAGATGAGAAGATTCATGCTGGATTTTTGGACAGAGCTTCGTAATATTAGAGCCGCAGTGTCTACAAACTATACTCTGGCGGATAGAAATTATTTGAATGAGCAAGTATTCATAAGATTAGCTTGAAATTTGATATAAGTCAAGGGGAGAGGGATCGAATCGTACATATCTATTATATTGGGTTAGGTCCAGGATTTCAGAAATTCTCATATTACCATGGTCCACATCAACTGAGTGGTAGCCATAACCAAGAACAAGAGCTGTATAAACTGTGTTTGCTCAAAATATTGAGAATTCTCTTATAACTAATTTTATGGCTCACTGTATATCTACTCAGTGCTTTGCCGATACATTTCATTGCCCATCTCCATGATGCGAAAGTGTATTCCTGTGGTCATTTCAAGATATCTTCCTCTCAGGAACACACATCACATCACACTGCCATTTCCTTGGGGTGGAGTGGAGTGATGTGCCCTCTTGGTAGTGTTGATGGTCACTGGTTGTGGTGGCTTTCCATCTCATGATGCGGGTGCCGCTGGGGCAAGTAATTTCCATCCTTTTGTTGGCGTTTTCGTCGAAAATCATGACAGACACATTCACTTTGGAATTGCATTAACCATTTAATGGTTTTATTATGTTTCTTTATTGATTGAAAAATAAGTTTTAAGTGCGCATGCGCAAAGGCGAATATTTAACGCTGACTGCCATTGTGTGCCCGGCCGGCGCAAAGAATGTATCTTTGTATCTTGTTAAGAGGAGTCGTCTTTTTGTTCTCAGTTATTTGTAGCTGTGTGTGCGCGCGCGTACATTTATTATTTCTCAGGTAAAATGTATCTGCATACAACACTGACCGACTCGGGGGTGGTGGCAGTGCTTACGGGGTAGGTAACAGATATAAATGCATTTGTACTCGGTCGTCGCACTTAATAATGCTTAATAAATTGGATTTTATTTCGCTTGGCATTTATGACTAAGGGATTTTTTTTGCAAGTTTTTTTTTGCTTTCTCATCTTCTCAAGATCTTTGATGCTTAAGAAGACTGACTTACCCTGTCCTCCTCCTCCTGTTGGTGCGATGAAGTAAAAAAAGAATTATTTTAACGTCATTGCATTTTAGTTGTGCATTGTAATTATATTGCCTTTTGTAATGAGGTTGCTGCTGGTAAGCGTACAATAAACCCGGGATGAGATGAAATAATAATTGACACATGAAAGATGCAAAGAGGCATACGAAACGTTTAACCAGCGACGAAGAAGAGAATCCGGATTTAATGACTGGAAACATTAATTTAAATGTAATGGATTTTTATTATTGTTATTATTGTTATACTTAATTTGACCTTTTCCTCTTTTGGGGTATCTTCGCATTGAAAAGATGCTTTGGGTGAAGGGACGTTTTAGTTGGCAATGAAGTCGTCGCCAATTGGGTGGTGGTAGTAAATTTTGGAATAAAACACAAGGAATTTACTTTGTGCACTGTTGGTGTGATCTTTCCTATTATTTGTCATGTAAACCTTCCTCTAGTCCTAGCAGGGATCAAGGTAAGATAGATCTGAAAAAAATGAGTGCTTTTCTTTACGTAGATACGGAGTGAGATACTTTTAATTGCAAAATTGTATAACTAAATATCAGTGCTGTTTGGCTGCAGTTCGGTCATGTCTTAGATTCTAACTCTTTTCGTAAGCAATGAGCTTGTCAATCAATGAGCTTAAATTCACATTATAATTGTCTAAAAGGCCTTATGTGAGGTATCAATGTTGGTGGGTAGTGTAGATTTGTGAATAATATAATAATTAAATAATTCGTGAGCACTTCAGTGTCTTGCCCGTTACTCACTAATCAACAAATCAAATCTCGTTGCAATGCGCTTGCAAATCGTTAGACCGGTTGGGTAGGTTGGAGGAATAAATGATATGTTGGCTATTTCCACCTGCTTTTCATTACAGTCAGGAACTTTTTATTTTTAGTTTATGCACATCATTAGTATAATTGCTCTTGTGTCTTATATACAATTTCTATTGATACAATCTTATTATCTTCTTTGTCATTTCCAATTAAAACAGTATGGCCTGCTACTCAAATAGCAGCCATTCTCTACTCCGCCGTCCATCCGAGGTGGATTCGAATATTTTCCAGGCTAGAACGTTGAGCTCCATCCAGCTCCATCTTATTCGCTGTATGGAAACTCTTTTGGCTAAGTCGATGTCCTTATATAAGTCGTGAAGTTCGGCATTGCACTTTCTCCTCCACTGGCAGTCTATGCAGACGGGACCAAAATCACTCGAAGAACTTTTCTCTTTAAGTAACCGAGGGCATCCTCGTCCGATTTCCACGCTTTGCGCCATACAGTAGGATAGGGATGATTATTATTTTACACAGAGTTACCTTAGTAGTTCGAGATAGGGCTTTGTTACTCTATTGTCTTCTTAGTCTATAAAAACAGCGATTGGCAAGAGTGATCCTTCGTTTGATATCCCCACTGGTGTCATTTGCGGAGCTCGCCATAGAGCCTAGGCAAACAAAGTTCTTTATTATATCCGTCTATTGTGGCGTTCTTTCCAAGACGCAGTTGCTGGGTATTCTTTTTTGTATCCACTGACAGTGAGTTCTTCCGACTACGTCAATGTCATCGGTTTAAGAGATTAGTTGTACAGACTTGTAAAAGATTGTACCTCCGGTGTTGGCCTGTGAATTTTGTACAATTCTTTTAAGTACTCTGTTAAAGAGACGCATGATAGTGCGTTATCTTGTCTGACACTTTTCCTGATATCAAACGGTTCAGCGGCGTTTTTTCCAACTTCGATGGAGCAGTGAGAGCTCTCCATCGTCACCCTGCACAGAGGGACAAGCTTGGCAGCGATGCCAAGACTAGATATGGCTCTGTTGAACTCATCTCTATACACTCTACCATAGGCGGATTTGAAATCCATAAATAGGAGATACGCATTGGTTTTGTATTCGTGAATTTTTTCAAAGCCCTGCAGTAGTGTGAATATTTGGTCAATGGTGGACTTTCCCGGCCTAAAACCACACTGGTAAGGACCTATAGGGTTGTCGAAGTTCGATTTTAGGTATTCACATAATACGGCAGACAGACTTACATCCATTCATCCAGTATATTTTCGTCCGACCAAATTTTACAGATGAGCTGGTGCATGCTCCTTACCAACCCATCTCCTCCTGCCTTGAAAAGTTCGGCAGCAAGCCCGTCGGTTCCAGCAGCTTTGTTGGATTTATGTTTGGATATCGCTATCCCCACTTCATTCTGATCGGGTTGACGGGAATCTTGATTGTCATCGTCACTGCTGAATGGCTCATTCTGTCTGATAGGGGAATATTGGTCACCATCGCCGTATAGCAGCCCGCAGAAGCGTTGCTTCCATACCCTTAGCACCGACCGCGATTCTACTATTTATTACCTTTCTTATCCATGCAATCTTCTGTTCGGGGTCTGAAATCCTGGCATGTTCTTTTTACCTTTCGGTAAAATTTTCGAACATCATTCCTGCGACAAAGTCTCTCAATCTCCTCGATCGAGCGCTTCTCATGCTTTTTTTTCTTCTCGTAGAGCGCGCGAGCAGCTCTTGTTCTTCTATGCAGCGCCGCCTTGTATGCCTCTTGCAATTGTAGCCGTCCGACGTCAAACTTCCTCTCATTATTTCGTTGATTTCTCCCCATTCTGGATATCCGCATCCATACCTTGGCTAGAACTAGCTAGTGATCCGAGTCCACGTTAGCTTCTTGCGTTGATCGCTATGCAATCGACTTGGTTGGCGGTTTTTCCATCAAAAGAGAGCCATGTCCTCTTATGAATATCAAGACATGGGAACCGCATACTAGCTACGACAACGAGTCGTCCCGCTTCAAAGTCGACTAGCCTGAATCCGTTGTCGGTCGTATGGCCAATGGCCCCTTAAGCCGCTAGACATGAAGAAGAATAATAGACCAAGTTCGGTTCTTTAATTTGTATGTATTCTTTTCCTGCACTTGTCCTTTAAGGTCAAATCAGTTGTAACGAAGCGACATAATCCACCACCCCAGAAGCGATCATCCACACTCTACGCACACCTAACTAACCACCTAATGCGGAGGCCGCCATCTGTTGGCAGGTAGCGAAACAGCGAATATTCTCCGAATCTTCTGTCAAACAAGAGGAAACGGAGGAAAAGGAGAATAGTGCAATAGGAGAAAATGTAAATACATTTTCGCAGACGAGAATGTGGAGGAAATTTTGCATTGGCTCAAGATTCACATTCTCGTCTTGCAGGATTTTTCCATAAAGGAGAGTGGATGAGAGTCAGTCGGGAGAGTTTGCTCAAGCATGGTAGTACCAATCCAGTGTACTTTTGACAGCCTCTCGGAATTGGTCTTACGACTTTCCACCGAATTTTCTGCCTTCACCTCGGTGATTGGGCAATAATCCACGGGTCTGCTACTAGCTATAGCCGGCCCGTCCGATAGGTTTCTCCCCTTCTGAGAGAAACAAACCGAGTAAACTACAGCGGATTTGCCGCCCTTTGTTAAGCTACTTTCCAAGCCTGCCCTAAGTACGGACTGGATCCTTCCCAAGCCTGCACTAAGTGCGGACTGGGTCACAGCTCGCCTGCCCTAAGTGCGGACGGCTACTTTCCAAGCCTGCCCTAAGTGCGGACTGGATCCTTCCCAAGCCTGCCCTAAGTGCGGACTGGGTCACAGCACGCCTGCCCTAAGTGCGGACGGCCACTTTCCAAGCATGCCCTAAGTGCGGACTGGATCCTTCCTAAGCCTGCCCTAAGTGCGGACCGGGTCACAGCACGCCTGCCCTAAGTGCGGACGGCTACTTTCTAAGCCTGCCCTAAGTGCGGACTGGATCCCTCCTAAGCCTGCCCTAAGTGCGGACTGGGTCATCGCAAGCCTGCCCTAAGTGCGGACTGCGACCTTCGATGCCTGCCCGAAGGGCAGATTGAAGCTCCTGCCAGACGACGCACCGAACCGAGCCAGACCACAGGACGCATAACCCCGGCCCGTACCAGAACCAGCCGCAGGACGACCAACATTAGCGTTAAGTTATACATCTATTGTTAGGTATAAACATTGTTAGCTAAGAACCATTTGCATTGTTAACGCAACAATATTGTATAGAACCATTCCATTTTTAAATAAAGTACCTCTTTCCCAAAGTCTAGGGTGTTCCTTTGGGTTAACCCTGGGGCCGGCGAGCCCACCTCAGCCTTTGAAGAAAGATACCCCCACACAGTTTTTTATGATCCGTATTACAACTCCCATCTAACTCCTCATTGCTCAACTTTAATCCTTTGGGCTACGTGGACGAACCATATGTATCGGGCGATATGATGCAATTCATGGGATACATAAATGTTTATCTCGAATGAATGATAACTTTAAAGATCTACCTTATCTGCCTCGCATTTCCTTGCTTGCTGGCTCTGTCTACCCTTCCTCATGACTCACAAAACTCCGACACATTTAACAGCCACTAATAAATCGCGTCGAGCGATTCATTAAATGTTAAACATCCTGACCGCAAAAGAACGCAATTAGTCCTTCTGCCAAATCGTTTAAGACTTTAAATTTATCCGCGTTTATTTTTTAGTAGCTTCTTAAGAACCCTCTCGGCCCAATGTGCGCACACAGCCTGCACTTTTATTGCAGTACATTTATTATTTGGCCAAAAAAGTATATATTTCTACGAAATCATAAAGTATTTGTCCGTCTCCTTTAATTATATGTGTTGGTAAATTTCGGCTGTCAGCGTTTGTTCTTCTACTGTGGCCAGCGGTGCAGGATACCCCCGGCCCACAGGACCCGTCAAGAAACACGCAAACACAGTATCTTCAGGAATTGTGACGTGATACCGCAATAAAGTACGGCAAATTAAAAACCAGCTGAAAAAAACGACGACGAAACTATCTAAGAAACAACACGACGACTCGCCGTACGGATATATCCCAGGAAGACGAAGAACTAAAGAAAACAAATAAACGATAGCGATTTGTCCAGAAAGTGTATCTCCCGAGGTTCACACTGCACATGTGATGTGATCCGAGCCAAATGTCTGCAATAAACAAAATTCACGATCTTGGCGATGCGATGATAGTGGAGAAGCTGCACAGCACAGCGCACAGCTTCGGGAGAAATAAACAAATAAAAGGACTTGAAGCAGCACCCGAATCCGCGTATGAGTGGAACTCGGCCACCACACACTGCACCACAAATGGTGAGGTACAAGGATGCCCTTGAAAAGAGGATTGCTATTATTTGAACACCCTTCGGCCGCGCAACAACTTCGGTCGGTCTAATTTTATTGCAGTGTTGAGGAGATACCCTCCTAATGCCAGGGCATGGATGGAGTACGATTGTGCGTCGCAACATTTACTAACGTCGCTGCTGGCCAGTGAGAGTGGTTTCAGAGAACCGGAATAGCCGCTGAGAAAAAAAGAAACAACCGCAAAGCAGAATGTCGGTCTCTGTGCCAATAGACTAGAGTTGGAGCAAAAAGGAACACAATTTAGTACTTTGTTGTATCTTGTGTGCATCCGCAGGATATGGGTATGTAGAAATATAGAAAAAAACGAATGACTCTACAAAGGCTCGTAAAGGGAAGATTGGGTTGGAAATTAACTTCTCGGATACGAACAAGTTTAGATGGCTGGATCTAAATTTCGCATGATCATTGGGAGATGGGATGTTTAGGGCAATATATGTATGAGTCACCTTGTTCATTGTATTGTATTGTTACTAGAACGATGTCTGGAGTAAAAGTTCTCTTCAGCACACGATCAGCTTCTATCAGTGGTACCATATTACATTTATTTAATAAAAATACTTTTATAGATCATTATCCTCACCCCGCTCTAATACAATAAAGACTACGCTCCACCGCAACAAAAGAAACAATTTGTGACTTCATCTTGACACTTACCTACTAATGGTGATTGTATCATCAAAGCATTTCTGCCGACAACATCCTCCCGCTGACTCTCGCCCAGTGCAAGATTACTTGAACAGAAACAGTAAACAAATTTCAAGGCTCAATATCAGCGACTGTTAAGTTATCAGCCTCTAAGTTAACAGCGCCCATTATCAGCATAGTTTACCCTCTTTTTTCCTCACGAGGCAAGTGAAGAACGGCTCCATTGTGAATTTTAAACATCAAAACACATATGCATAGTTTTTACCTCATCTCGCGAGGAAATGAGCAACGTTTCAATAAAGGTGCGGATAAGTTCGCTTGCGCTCATACTCGCGGGTTACATAAATAGCTCGGAGCTACTTAAACTATTGTATACCACCGCAAAATATCATCTTTTACAACAGAAGCGCATATAATACTAACTAGCGCAACATATTCTGAAAAATCGTTACGTGTGGCATACGTAACGATGTTTCATCACTTCGAATAATAATAAAAATATACTTATAGCTCAGGTCATGAGCGTTCACATGCGGATCGCGAGCTCAAAATGGTTCACGGCTTACTTTTGACTCGCGTACCAGAGCGCGAACCTTTCGATCGAAACGTTTGAACGATTTGCTTAAATTGTTTACTTGGCTTATACCAGGTATTTCGCCAAAAAGTGGTATAAAACACTTTACTTGTTGGCCCGCTTTCGATTCTGTTCACTATCCAGAATCGTGGTCGGAAAGCACAGCTTGCACGACATCACATCCGACAACGGACTCAGGCTAATCGACTTTGCGGTGGGGCGAAACTTTGTCGTAGCTAGTACGCGGTTCCCACGTCTCGATATTCACAAAGGAACATGGCTCTCCTTTGATCGAAAAACTGTCAACCAAATCGATCACATTGCGATCGACGCAAGGCACTCTTCCAGTATTCTGGGTGTCCGGACTTTCCGAGGAGCCAACGTGGACTCGGATCACTACCTAGTTGTAGCCAAGGTACGGATGCGGATATCCAGAACGGAGCGAAATCAACGAAATACTGTGAGGAAATTTGACGTCGAAAAGCTACAATCGCAAGAGACCGCCAAAACCTTTGCCGATCGATTTTTTTCTAATCTTAATCTATGTCCTATGCCGCCAGCAGCAAATGCGGAAGACCAGTGGCAGCGTTGCCAACAAGCCATCAGAGATGCCGCCTCTGATGTACTGTGTTTCTCTCGGCCACCACAACGAAACCCCTGGTTTGATGAGGAATGCCGGCAAGCACATGCAGCTAAACAAGAGGCGTACAAAGTGGCGCTGCATAGAAGGACTAGAGCTGCGTACGAGCTCTACGTGCGCAGGAGAAAAGAGGAACATCGACTTCTCAGAAAGAAGAAAAAGGAGCATGAGAAGTGCTCGATCGAGGAGATTGAGAGACTTTATTGCAGGAATAATGTTCGAAAAATTTACCAAAAGGTAAAAAGAACATGCCAGGGTTTCAAAGCCAGAACAGAAGCCTGGAGGGACGAAAATGGTAACATAGTAGTAGAATAGCAGTCGGTGCTGAGGATATGGAATGAACACTTCTGCAGACTGTTAAACGGCGATGATGACCAATATTCCGCTGTCAGGCAGAATGTGCCATTCAACAGTGACGACGACAGTCAAGATTCCCGTCAACCCGATCAGAATGAAGTGAGGATAGCGATATCTAAACTCAAATCCAACAAAGCTGCTGGAGCCGATGGCCTTGCCGCTGAACTTTTCAAGGCAGGAGGAGATGAGTTGGTAAGGAGTATGCACCAGCTCATCTGTAAAATCTGGTCTGACGAAAGTATGCCCGATGAATGGAACCTCAGCATCGTTTGCCCGATCCTGAGGAAAGGAGACCCTCTGAACGGCGCCAATTACAGAGGTATAAGTCTCCTCAACATCGCATATAAGATCCTGTCTGCCGAACTATGTGAACGCCTAAAACCGATCGTCAACAACCTGATAGGTCCTTATCAGTGCGGTTTCAGGCCGGGAAAGTCCACCATTGACGAAATATTCACACTACGGCAGATCTTGGAAAAGACCGATGAATATAAAATCGATACGCACCACCTCTTCATCGATTTCAAAGTTGCCTATGATAGCGTGTATAGAGACGAGTTATACAGAGTCATGTCTAGTCTTGGCATCCCTGCCAAGCTCGTCCGTTTGTGCAGAATGACGATGGAGAACTTTCACTGCTCCATCAAAGTCGGTAAGAACATCACCGAACCATTCGATGTCAGTAAAGGTCTTAGACAAGGTGACGGGCTATCATGCGATCTCTTTAACATAGTACTTGAGAGAATTGTACGAAACTCACAAGCCAACACCGGAGGTGCAATCTTTTACAAGTCTGTACAACTACTCGCTTATGCCGATGACATTGACGTAATCGGAAGAACTCAGCGGGCCGTCAATGGGGCATTTACGAGTATTGAGATCGAGACAGCAAAGATGGGTCTAGCGGTCAATGAAAGCAAAACAATATATATGCTGTCTACAAAAAAGGACACCCAATATCGGCGTCTTGGACAGAACGCCACAATAGACAGATACAATTTTGAGGTAGTAAAGGATTTTGTCTACCTAGGCTCTGTGGTGAACTCCACAAGGGACATAAGTAGGGAGATCACACGAAGAATTACTCTTGCCAATCGTTGTTTCTATGGGCTAAAACGGCAATTGAGTAGCAAGGCTCTATCTCGAACTACTAAGGTAACTCTTTATAAGACTCTTATCATCCCAGTCCTGCTGTATGGCGCAGAGGCATGGGCTTTAACAAAACCGGATGAGGATGTCCTTGGTTATTTCGAGAGAAAAGTTCTTCGAGCGATCTTTGATCCCGTCTGCATAGACGGTGAGTGGAGGAGAAGGTACAATGCCGAACTATACGGCCTGTACAAGGACATCGACTTAGCCAGAAAAGTTCACATACGGCGACTAAGATGGCTGGGTCATTTGGAGCGCATGGAGCCGGAGCTAAGGAAGTTTTCGAATCCACCCCAGATGGACGATGCAGTAGAGGACGACCTCGTGGTAGGTGGCGTAAACAAGTGCAGGGGGACCTCAACCAACTTGGCGTGCGCAACTGGAGGCAGCTGGCTCGTAATCGTGCTAGCTGTAGATGTTTGTTGGTTGAGGCCCAGGTCCACCCCGGACCGTAGCGCCATCTAAGTAAGTAAGTAGGCACGTGCGATTTAGTAGCGCACTTTATTTTTCCTATTTAAACATCTTTTTGCCTCGCGAGGATGTTTTTAAACGTTTTTTGAGTAAACATAATTCATATGTAAACTCGTTTTGTTTTCTGGTATTCATGTAGAAGAAAATCTACTTTCGAATAGCAGCGGGTATTTCCCATGCTGGCTTTGATCGCTTTGGTCGTGTCTGAAATCTATGTTGAGAAAAAATCCTTTAATTTTCTGAACTCATCTTCATACACTTTCTGCGCTCAAACCTTCCTAACATCACTTACCCTGAAAGTTTAACAGCGAAAAGGATTCCAATTATTTACTTTGAAAAGCTGTAGAAGGCACCAAAAGGCCTAAAGTACCCGCGCCTCCGATGAAATTAAATCAAAATGAATGGGCAAGGGAAGATAAAGAAAAAGCGGACGTCTTTGCGGCCCACCTGGAAGAAACCTTTAAAGCGTACGATGGTCAAGTGGCGCCGTGGCGTAAGTGGTTAGTGTGTCAGATCACTACGTATGAGGTTCCAACTTCGAATCCCAGAAAACACCAAAAAGTTTTTTTCAAGGTCCTACCTCTCGCGAGCGTCTGACAAACATCCGAGAGTATTGTTGTCACGAAAAAGCTTCTCAAATCGCCATTCGGACTCGGCATTAAAGTGTAGGTCCCTTCCATTCGTGTGAAAAATATAACGCACACAACATGAGTGGTTGCGAAAAGCTAGGCCCTGGCACTTTAAAGAGCTGTTGCGCCAAATATTTGTATTTTGGTCAAGTGGCTTACGATAATATCAATAAGCCGGCTTTACCATATGACGATTTGATACTCACAAGTGCAACGTTAAGGGAACTCAAACATGAGATCGAGAATTGCTAAGAGCATTGATTAAGCTTCTCCATATTGTAAATGCTGCGCTCGGGTTAAAACACGTGCCGAGCCAATGGAAAGTTGCGGAAGTCATAATGGTTTTAAAACCAAATGAGGTAAAATCATATAGACCAACTTCGCTTCTTCCAATCATTTCCAAAATGTTCGAGAGGATATTACTAAGGGATCTGCAACCGGTTAAAGACGAAAATAATCTTATCCCTGACTACCAGTTTGGGTTTAGAAGTAAACATTAGACGATTGACCAGGTGCATAGAATTACTGATTAATCGACAAAGCACCTGAAGAAAGAAAGATATTTTCAAGCCTCTGATAAGGTGTGGCATGATGGCTTGAAATGCAAACTACGACAAGTTCTTCAAAGTATGCCTATACGATATTCTAGAATCATATCTCGGGAATAAACTCTTTCGTGTTAGACATGGAATCGAATACTCGGTGCTCAAAGAAATTTTGGCCGGCGTACCACAAGGAGGCGTTTTTGGGCCGCTTCTCTAATTGTGATATAATCGCGATATACAGAAAGAAGATGGCACTATCCTTGCTACGTTTATCGATGCCACCGCTATCCTAGCAGTAGGTAAAACAATCGAACAAACGACTGCAAAACTTATCAACCCAGATAAAACTGAATTGGTACTCTTCAGCAGGAAATACAAGATATCACACTTCAAACTGCCTAAGGTAGCAGAGGTGGAACTCTCCCTTTCGGATCGCGCTAGACATATTGGTGTAATGCTGGATAGGAAATTTAATTGGAAACTTAACATAGAGGAACGCGTCCGCAAGGCTTATAATGCTCTCTACATCTGTAAGAGGACCGCAGGGAAAAAATGGGGCATGAAGCCCGCATTGATACATTGGTTATACATCATGATAGTCAGACCCATCCTTACGTATGGGGCTCTTGTGTGGTGGAAGGCAACGAATACGAAAAACATACGGTATATGGTATCTTGGCCATGGTACAAAGAACGGCTTGCATTGCCATCACGGGTGCTCTAAGCACAACACCTACGGCTGCACTCGAGATCTTTCTGTCTTTTACCACTTGACCAACAAATCAGATTTCAAGCGGGCAACAGTGCGCTTCGGCTCACTAACGTTGGTCTCTTCAAGACTAATAGTGTAGGACATAGCTCCATTCTCAAGGAATCATTTCTCGGAATCCCTGACGAATCAGACGATATTCTTGGCACCTTAGACTTCGAAACACCATACGAAGTAATGTATCCTATTAGAGAGCACTGGCGAAAGAAGGCAGTCTCTGTCCATAACGAGATTGCAATATACACAGGTGATTCTAAGACCAGAGAGGGCACGGGGTCAGGTGTTTACTGAAGAGATTCAAACCTATAGGTGGCCCTGAGACTTCCGGACGCATGCAGTGTGTTCCAAGCAGAGGTTCACGCTGTACTTAAAGCTGCGGAATTATTTGAGATGGGATCAATATCCGATAAGAATATCGCCATCTACATTGACAGTCAGGCTGCGCTAAAGGCGCTAGAGTCTTACGTCACCAAATCTGAGATAATCAGGAATTACCGCACAATGCTTAGGGCATTATTTACACAGTACCGAATCAGATTATGTTGGGTACCTGGACACTGCGATATCGAAGGCAACGAGCAAGTCGCCGCGCAGGCTAAAAGAGGAGCGGGGCTCCCACGTAGTGACATAATTGGTAGTATTAAACCACCAGCGTGCGTGGCTAAAGGAATTATTCGTGATAGAAGCATCGACACGGCTCATCTAAGATGGTCAAACTTAGATAATCACAGGGTGTCTAAGGCCTTGTGGCCTGTGTATCACGGCTAAGAACTGCGACAGGAATACTCTCCGGCCACTATCTCCTAAGGAAGCATGCTATGAGACTAGGGTTGTCTAACACTGGTGTTTGTAGGTACTGCAATGACTTACATGCCTCAGAGGATATAACACATATACTCTATGATTGCCAAGGAATTGCCAGGGCAAGGCTAAAGCACCTTGGTAGATACTTCTTCGATAACCTAGAAGAGGTGAGGTCCTTTAACCACAACAAGGATCTCTTCAAATTCTCTAGGGAGATTAATTGTTTGGGAGAATTAGTTTAGGTCTTTTGCCGTGAAGGTTTCCTAGGGATCGGGATGGGCCCACTTTGGTGCCTAGTATTTAATGATAACCATATAACCCTACCTAACCTAACCTAACCTACGTACGGCTTTCCATACTGATGAAATTAGAATAATAGTTTTGCTGGTCTTCTCAACCGCATGTGCATCGTCCACTCAATACTACTCTCTAAACTATAAAAAAATTCAATTTTTCACCATCTTCTGGAAAGTTATTGTACTTCAGGCGTATCTCTACAATCGCAATCAAATAGTGGTCACGGAATTGGGATTTTCTGATCCTTATGTCAGTAATGTAGGTGTCCCTCAAGGTTCTGAATAACTACTGCTATTCTCCCTTTTTAATAATGACCTCCCGTAGTTGAAAATTTCAAAATCCATATGTACGCTGATGACGTTTTAGTTTACTTTTCTCGTCCAGTTGGCATAAATGAAGATTGTGTTGCCAGGGTAAATGAAGATCTTGAAAATATTTCAAAATGGTTTAAGATCAACCAACTTAAACTTAATCCTGCTAAAACTATTTACATGATATGCTCTATCTAGAAGAAATTTCCATCCTACTGACTTTTCGTCTATCATTCTTAATGGATACTCAATCCCGGTCGTCGATGCAACTTCAGATACAATTAGGAAGGTCTACGCTGGGTTGCGTTGCTTAAGAAACTCTGCCAACTTATTGCAGATAAATCTCAAGATACGATTAGTTCAAACTTTGTTAATGCCATTTCTTCTGTTTAACTCTTCTGTGTATCCTTGTCTAGATTACGTGTTTAAACGCAAAATAAATCTTCCATTTAGTGATTGTATCCGTTTTATTTATAACATTCTCGGAAATTGTAGTGTTTCCCATTTAAAATTATGTGTTTTTGGGTTGAGTTGGGATGTGTATTGTCATTTTCGTAACATTCTGAAGTTATTCAAAACCATTCGCTTAAAGAGCCCATCCTATACGAGGGCAAGGTGAAAAGTTCTCGGCCTGACAATGAAAGACTGCGAATTTCAGTTAAAATTTTTTTTTTTACATAATCTCCCTTGACGTCAACACACTTAGTCCAGCGTTTCTCCAACATCAGTATTCCTTCTCGGAAGTGAGAGTCTGGAAGGCTGTGAAAATATTCATCTACGGCGCTCTCAACTTCTGCATTGGATGCGAAGCGCTTCCCAGAAACAAATTTCTTCAAGTTTGGGAACAGATGGAAATCTGAGTGTGCCAAATCAGGTGAATAGGAGGGATGGCCGACCAAATCGTACCCCAAATCCCACAGTTTTCCCATCGCCGACGCACACTTGTGTATAGGTGTATTGTCCTGGTGAAAGATTATTTTTTTCTTCTTCAAGTCAGGCCTCTTCTTTTGGCATCCAGCTGGTCAAGAAAGTTGCAGTAATATTCGCCTGTGATTGTTTTGCCTTTCTCAAGGTAATCAATTAACAGGATCCCTTTCGCATCCAAAAACACACTGGACATGACCTTTCCGGCAGATGCGATCGACTTCGCTTTCTTTGGCGTTGAACCACCGGCTTCCACCCACTGCTTCGACTGCTGTTTCGTTTCTGGCGTGTAGTGGTGGACTCATGTCTCATCCATGGTGACAAATCGCCGCACAAAATCTGCCGGATCCCTATTGAATCGGTCCAAAGATTGCCGCGAAAATCGTTTGCGCATTTGCTTTTGATCGGCATTCAGCAAATGCGGCACCCATCTTGCGCAGAGATTTCGCATCCCTAAGTTTTTGTGCAAGATGCTTCGCACCCTCTCTTCCGATATACACACAGCCTCAGCTATCTCACTCACCTTCGCTCGCCTATCGTCCAACACGAGATCATGCACTTTTTCGATGGTTTCGGGTGTGGTTGCGGTTTTTGGCCGTCCTTCACGTGGGTCATCTTCGAGGGACGTGCGACCACGTTTAAATTCAGCTGCCCACTTTTTAACAGTTGACATGGAAGGAAGAGAGTCCCCGTAAACTTTTGTCAACTTTGGATGAATTTCCTTACGGGTTAACCCATCCAAAACGAAAAATTTGATGACCGCACGATATTCAAGTTTATCCATTTTAACGAAAAACACGCAAGACGTCAATTCGTTTAAACAAACTACTTGAGAGAACAAGTTGAAACTTGTCATACGAACTAATGAGAAGTGCACCCATGTAGGAAACATACATTTTTGCTGATTGGAACACTATTTCTGCGTCAGGCCGAGAACTCTTCACCTTGACTATATGTGATATGCTTATTTTCGCCCGTTTCTTAGATTGTTTAAGTTTTTATTTTTTATTTTGCTTGTATTAAGCCAATAAGGAAGTAAACTGAAATTGGCGGCTGAGGCAACTGCTAAGCCTTTCTATACAATCCTGGGTACCATCACATACCATCATTTTGCATTATTTGTTGATCATTTTGATTTCACCTCTTATATATTTTCTATACTTTTCATCTATCTCACTGTTGTCTGAAATATTCTCCGTAATATTCACAAACTCGCACCTCATTAAATAAAAAAGAAAAAGAAAATATTCCACTAAGAACCGGCATAATAGCGTTTTATTTTGTCAAATAATTTATTTAATCGCCAAGAAAATATGTTCATCTACTTGTGACGTATAACCACAAAGTAGCTAACTAACATCTAAACTTAATTTTATTGCTTATAATTTATATAACAAAAATACAAAGGCAAAGTAAACAAACTTTTGTTGCGGTTCAATTAAGTGACACCCGACATTCCAATCCGATATTACTCGTTCTTATTAAAACTTAATATTTTTTTTTCATTAGTATTTCATCTAATATTCGGTTACAGTCTTAAATATAATTTATTACAATAAGAAAGTGAGCTAAAAATAAAATTCTTGGCGGCGACGACGCGACGAAAGACTTTCATTTCAAATTGTTTTCCTCCATTAAAATTTATAATTTAATGCAAGTGATTTACGTTCCAATTAGATAATAAAATATAAAAAAATATATATAAAAATAGTTTTTTTTTTGTTGCTGTATCTTTTGTTTTCAGTTCATTTCGAATCGTAAATCAAGAAGTTGAAGAAGCTGTAGAGCTCTCCGTGGTATAGTGTACGCACACCTTTGTCCTGTGTGCTGTGCTCTTTATTTTCCCACACTTGCCAGTGGGAGGAGGCTTGTCGTCGTCATGGCTTTCGTATGAAAGCTGTGCTGAGTCACTAGCATCTCGGAATCAAAGCAGCGTTTCAGGTACATTTGGTTGGATTGGGATTTTTGTTACTCTTTGGGTGAAGACAATGTGCAACAAGAGACCACCACTTGGCATCTTCGTGAATTCAAGTTATGCCGGTAGGAAAGGAATTTGTTGTTATACTCGTACCAATGAGCAATTGCTTTTTGAAGTAATTTCACAAGAAGGAGCAATGACTCACGGGGTACTTTGTTATTAATCAGAAAGGTGATTTCCGTGCAGTAATCGGTGAAATGAAATATTTGCTTTTACTTTGATGCAATTGTGGGGGGAAATGAGGACTTGGGAATCATGTTTATTATTCTGAAAGCTTTTTAAGGGGTTCCTTATTTTATTTGATATTGCAGTAAATGTTTATAGAGGAGTTTTGGAAAGCTTAGAAAAGGCTTAAAACTAGGTGATATTTTCTTACTTTGTTGGTAGCTTTGACTGATAAAAGCGTGGTGAGTTTCTCCCCTCCGAATTAAAGGTATCATTATATGAATTCTGAATAACCAGAACACGGGTGTCGTAGGTCCAAGGCAATTGCCTTCTACCACTGAGGTGGGCAATTCTGGTATCAGCAAGCAAGCTTACTATCAGTTGAGTTTAATGACTTGATTGAGATATGTCGGCATGTAATAGTGCTTTTACTAACATAAAACTATTATAAAAATGTGATAGAGACTTCAGCATTCCTCCAGCATCTTTCATGTCGAAATTTTGGCTTGAAGCCAACCTAAGAGCAATGGCCTCATCTGAATAGACTATAATAATTGCAAATGACACCTCCAATTGAACTACATAGCTCATGTTTCCAATAAGTGATTAGTCATAAAAACACAAAGTGAAATTCATTGAAAGTATTCCCACCGTATGGCACCGACTGGTGGCACAATAAGATTTTTTTTTTCGTGGGTAGGTGAAAATCCTCATGAGACACTTGAGACCGTGTAGTGTCAGTTTTCTACTGACTAAAAACACCCTTCCCTTCGTTTTGTTTACTACGACTAAGTTAGACATTATCAAGTAGTTTAAGCTTCAGAAGAGAATATTCGCGTGAGGCAGGTAGATTTTCAATAAAAGCACCTGCTGAAACCATCATGACATGCGGCTTTTTGTCGTATTGCGCTAATTCGAACGGTTTCGTTCTTTGAAGTCGGTGCGTAAGATTTGTCACATCCAAAGTTTGGAGTATGGCACAGTTGCAATGGCCATGAAGACGAATACGAAGCTTGCGAGCCAAGTTTTTTATTTCATCCTCCACGGTAGCTATCCCTAAGTCTCTGTGGATATCATTGTTTCTGATATACCAGGGAGCGTTCACGATTATTCTTATAATTTTATTTTGGAGTGACTGTATGAGATTCCTATTGCTTGGTTTGGTACAACCCCAGAGTTGTATACCGTACGTCTACACGGGTTTAAGCACTTGCTTATACAGAAGCAGTTTGTTATATACGATTAGCTTGGAATATCTTCCAATTAGCCAAATACATTTCTCTAAGTCGATTTTCGACTTCGTCACGTTTCTTTTTAACGTGAGGTTTCCATTTAAGTTTCGCGTCTAGTGTCATTCCCAGATATTTAGCTTCGTTTGCATGCGGTATTTGTACCGAGTTAATGAAAACGGGAAGGTTGATTATTTTCTTGTAAGTGAAGTTAACTTGCGTCGATTTGGTCTCGTTAAGAACAATGCGCCAGGTTTTTGTCCACTCACAGATTTTATCCAAGGCTCGTTGGAGTTTTATGGTTGCTGACTCGATTGAACTTTCCGTTGCCAGTATAGCCGTATCGTCCGCGAACGTAGCTATAATAGTGCCTTCAGTTTGTGGTATGTCCCGAGTGTACAGCAAGAATAAGATAGGCCCAAGGACACTTCCTTGCGGAACTCCGGCGGCGATTCCTTTAAAATCAGAATATTCAGTTCCGTGCTTGACGCGAAAAAGTCTGTTTTTAAGGTATGATTCTAAGATCTTATGAAGTTGCTCCGGAAGGATTCGTCTTAGCTTATAATTCAATCCATCGTGCCAAACCCTGTCGAAGGCTTGAGATACGTCAAGAAAAGCGAACAAATCTAGAACAAATCTTTTTCTCCTCAAGGGCTTTTTCAATTTCGTCGGTTATTCTATAAACCTGGTCAATTGTGGAATGCTTGATTCTGAACCCGAATTGGTGGTCAGGTATTAGGCGTCTCTCTTCAATGACCGGAAGAATCCGTTTCAGTAGGAGTTTTTCAAATACCTTCGATATTATTGGTAGTAGCGATATCGGTCTGTACGATTTTTTGTCATTTGGAGATTTCCCCGGTTTCGGAACCATTATGACTTCTGCGACTTTCCATTGATTTGGAACGTATAATAATCTAATGGAAGCATTTATTAAATAAAGCAATTTTAATAGTGCCTTATTTGGTAATTCCTTGAGGATTTGTCCGGTTATTAAATCATAGCCAGGAGCTTTATTATTTTTCAGGTTTTTTATTGCCTGGCAAAGTTCTATAAGTGACACACTTTTTATTCTAAAGTTGTCAGATGTCGTAGTCGTACCGGTAAAATCGTCTACCAATGTTTCTCCATCAAATGGCTTAAAAGTCTCTTCTAAGTGCTCGGCAAATAGATCCGCTTTTTCTTTGTCACCTTTTGCCCATTCGTCGTTGTTTTTTCTTATCGGTGGCGAATGTATTTGAGATTTTTTAATTCTTTTGACAGCTTTCCAGAGCGAGTAATTAGTGGTTTTTTCGGCGGTTAAACCTTGAAGATAAGCTGAAGTCTCTCGGTTTTTTAGGTCTTGGATCGCTTTTTTAAGCTTATTGCATAGGAAATTCGAGTGGGTTTTATGCTGGGGAGTGCGAGTTTGTTGCCATATTTTGCGTGCTCTCCTCTTTTCTTGAATAAGTTCTTTTATTTCCGGCGGATAATTAGCTTCATTGCATGGGACTTCTTTCCTCCTTAAAGGTGTATTTTTCCACGCGGCATTCTGTATTGATTCAATAAATTTGCCGAGTTCATCTTCTAATTCGAGGGGTGTTTTGAGCGATACATTTAAGACAATATTTTCTTCGCAATCAGTTCTAAAGTCGCGCCAGTTAGTTTTTTTGTTAGTTAATCTAGGCACACCTTCTACTGTCATTAGTCGGTCACTTATTGTCAAGATTACCGGCGAGTGATCTGAGGAGAGATCAAAGCTTTCCTCTACTTTCGCAAAATTTGAAGATACTCCTTTTGCTACGAAGAAGTCTATTAGGTCCGGTGTTTTTGCTGTATCAGAGGGCCAATACGTCGGTTTCCCCGTCGAAAAGAAATCAACCCCGAATTGCATACCGGCTTCGTACAGAAGTCTGCCTTTCCGTGAATTGGATCTGGAACCCCAAAAGGTATGTTTTGCGTTGAAATCGCCACCTATAATGAAATTCGGTCCAAGTGAGTCAAGGAGACGTACAAAGTCGTTACTTCTAAACGTGCATCGCGGAGGACAATAAATGGACGCGATGTTGAAATACGAGTGCCTATTCTTAACTTGAACTGAACTTGTTTGCATTGTATCGATTTCAATCGTCGTATTTATGGAGTGCTCAATGCAGTCTTTAATGAATAAGGAGGATCCGCCTCTAGCTCTTCCGGAAGGGTGGTATGCGTGATAAGCACGATACCCTCTTATTTTTACTCCGGATTCCTTTATCAAATGAGTTTTAGAGATCAAGCAAATGTCAATGTTGTCATTCCGTAAGAATACTTCTAATTCGGCGTTATTTTGTAGGAGGCCTTTTGCGTTCCATGTTAAAATTTTTAGTAACTGATTCATATTCATATGGGAGTTCTTTTTTGGCAAGGTTTTAACTCGAGCTTGCTCAATTTATCAAATATGACTTTGTTTACCTTCGTTTGCTCCTCAAGTTTCGCAAGGATTATAGAGAAGACTTGGGAGACTGGGTCTACCGTAACACAGCTTTGCTTGTTTTCTAGCGACGCAGCTTGAGCATATGTTAGCGTCTCTGGAGATTGTGGCTTTTCCTTTGATTTTGCCGAAGGAACTTTACTTTGCTCGACTCTCGTCTTAACTTTGACGTGTTTATTGACGGTCGTTACCCTTGGCTTAGCAAATTCACGACTATTTTTAACCGGTTCTGCGTTCTGGCGTTGAATATTTTTAAATGTGTCTCGCCTTTTTTGAAGCTCTTTTGCCACTTCGCAACCTCGATAGTTCGCTGGGTGCTTTCCTTTGCAGTTAATGCAGGTAGCCGGGGCCTGCTTATTTAGGTCACACTTTTCCGAGAGATGGTTAGCAGCACATTTTACGCATCTCGGCTCTTTTTGACAATACGACTGTGTGTGATTAAAGCCTTGACAGCGTTTACACTGAGGTATCGATCTCGTACTCGTACGCATAGGCTCAATCTTGACTACGATATTCAGAATAGTTTTAACGTTATAAATATCGTCTACATTTTCGCTCCTGTCAAAGGTAAGCACAAAGAGCGGAAGTCCATACTTGACCATGATTTCCTGGCCGAATTAAAGGTGTCATTACATGAATTCTGAATAACCAGAACACGGGTGTCGTAGATCCAAGGCAATTGCCTTCTACCACTGAGGTAGGCAATTCTGGTTTCAGCAAGCAAGCTTACTATCAGTTGAGTTTAATCACTTGATTGGGATAAGTCGCCGTGTAATAGTGCTTTTACTAACATAAAACTATTATAAAAATGTGATAGAGACTTCAGCATTCATCCAGCATCTTTCATGTCGAAATTTTGGCTTGAAGCCAACCTAAGGGCAAGGCTATTAGATAAATCTAAACATTAAGAGCGCGGCCGCGAAAGAATGGCCTCATCTCAATAGACTATGATAATTGCAAATGACACCTCCAATTGAACTACATAGCTCATGTTTCCAATAAGTGATTAGTCATAAAAACACAAAGTGAAATTCATTGAAAGTATTCCCACCGTACGGCACCGACTGGTGGCACAATTAGATGCTTAGCCGCACGTCTTGGGCTGGTAAGAACAGGCCGAACAGGCCTTTCGGCAGAGAATATTGATACTCTGCACAAGAATGTGGAAGAGTGTCCAGAAACATTAACGAGACGACGGGCCACGTAATTGGGCATTTCTAAGCGGTTTCTGTAGCTTTTTTGCTTTTTTTTCTGTAGCGTATTTTGGTGAAAGACATGAAGATGTTCTCGTACTTACAAAACTTAGATGGTGCATCAGCCACTTCCCTACTTTCATACCCGAATTGGATGAATTTTAGTTAGAGCAGATGTGGTTTCAACAAGACGGTACCGCTGCATACATTGCGGGCGACACAGTGGACTTAATAATGAACACTTTTCCAGGTCATGTTATTTCCCGTTTCGACAATATGCAAGATCACCCGATCTGATCATTTCAGATTTATTTTTTTGAGGTTATTTGAAGTCATTGGTCTATCTGAACAAGCCACCGACTTTTGCAGCCATCAACGACGACATCAGACTAGAAATAGAGAGCATATATAGGTGACATAAGTAATAGTTCAAACACCATACTTTCTGTTAGTGACCAAGTTCCAGGAGATTCCGAACGAAATCTTCTAAATATTATAGATACTTCTTCGATGAACTGAATTAACTGCCAGATGCATCCGCCTCGCAAATTAAGCAATTTTGCACCAAGTTCAGATTCATGAAATTTTAGTTTCAAGCAGACGACTTACATATATCAAATAATTAAGTAAACGTATCCGGAAACTCCTCAACTATTAAAGCATCTGCGGTTAAAAATTTGACAGTTGCTGAAAAGTTACAGACCAGTGTGAAGATTATCTTATATACTAGATAGTCCTACTTTTTCGCCAACCTAGTCCATTCAACTACAAGGAATCAGTTGCAGGAAGAGTTATACTAATAAGTTTACCCACACATAAAGGAAAGAATTATTTATCTTTGAGGATAAATCCTTTTTGAATTAAAGAGTCAGCTGAAAAACTCGCATACATTTGAGGAACATTTACTATAAAGGTGCTATGAGCTATGAGCACAAGAAATAACAAGAGAAGAAGACGGTAAGGTCCTTAAGTTGTTGTTCTTGTGAGAGAGCATCTTCAGCTTTCAAAAGTGGGAATGTGGGAGCAAATATTGGAATACTTTCTTTTTGAAATGACTGAAATCGTTTTTACTTTAATAAATTTGCTGCACAAGAACTAAGGTAGTACGAGGTTACCACTTAGAGGTTACCGTTCAAAGACTCTGCGTAAACATCAGAATGCCCAGGATTAACATTGACGGGCTACAGGGTCCCATAGTACACCAACAGTTATGCGACCATCTTTCGCAAAGAGTCAGATCGGCGAAAGTAAACTACTCAAAGCTCGCGTTGCAGATACTTTGGCAGTAGAAAGAAACAGGATCTAATCCCAATATCGGATAAAGATGAGAGAAGTGGAGGACGTCGTGTGGCCTGACAAGAGAAAATATATCAACGCGCTGGCCATATCAGCAGAGGAAGTAACGAATAGGAGTGACAGACGCACCGTTTGTAGAATTAGCAATGATCTGATAGGTGGCCACAGTTCAGACAATATCCGATGAAGGAACCAAACGATTCTCTGCTTATATCGGTTGAGCACCTGGACAAACATTCAAGGAACATTTCTCAATAAATCGGACTGAGGGGACCGTCGTACCAATTTCCCGAATACTTGTCATAGCCCCAAGTAAGAATGAAGTCGTGACAGCGAACCTACAAATCTGTTCGATATGGCAAGATTTGGGCGGAGCTCCTACAAGCCTCGCGCAAAGCATCGACTGAGCTCTTGCATCAGCTTGTAGAGAGAACTTTCCAAGAAAGATGTCGCAAGCCAAATAGCTTAAGCAAAGTCTTCTATCGGAATACTGTCCAAATATATACCGAAGTAATGCAATTAGTTTGAAAACCAAATTAAGACTGTTCCGCTTCAATGTTGAGCCCGTGCTATTATATGGGTGTAGCACTTGGAAAGTGATCGCCATTATGACAAAAAAGCTACCAACGTTTGTGAATCGGTGCCTACGAAATATTCTGAAGATTTTCGTGGCGCTGTGTTTTTGTTATAATTATCCTAAGTGATTTTAACGCAAAGCTACGAAGAGAAGACGCCTTTAGTAGCGTGGTCGGAAAACACAGCCTGCACGACATCACATCCGGCAACGGACTCAGGCTAATCGACTTTGCGGTGGGGCGAAACTTTGTCGTAGCTAGTACGCGGTTCCCACGTCTCGATATTCACAAAGGAACATGGCTCTCCTTTGATCGAAAAACTGTCAACCAAATCGATCACATTGCGATCGACGCAAGGCACTCTTCCAGTATTCTGGGTGTCCGGACTTTCCGAGGAGCCAACGTGGACTCGGATCACTACCTAGTTGTAGCCAAGGTACGGATGCGGATATCCAGAACGGAGCGAAATCAACGAAATACTGTGAGGAAATTTGACGTCGAAAAGCTACAATCGCCAGAGACCGCCAGAGCCTCTGCCGATCGAGTTTCTCTTAATCTTAATCTAAGTCCTATGCCGCCAACAGCAAATGCGGAAAACCAGTGGCAGTGTTGCCAACAAGCCATCAGAAATGCCGCCTCTGATGTACTGGGTTTCTCTCGGCCACCACAACGAAACCCCTGGTTGGATGAGGAATGCCGGCAAGCACATGCAGCTAAACAAGAGGCGTACAAAGTGGCGCTGCATAGAAGGACTAGAGCTGCTTACGAGCTCTACGTGCGCAGGAGAAAAGAGGAACATCGGCTTCTCAGAAAGAAGAAAAAGGAGCATGAGAAGCGCTCGATCGAGGAAATTGAGAGACTTTATTGCAGGAATAATGTTCGAAAATTTTACCAAAAGGTAAAAAGAACATGCCAGGGTTTCAAAGCCAGAACAGAAGCCTGCAGGGACAAAAATGGTAACATAGTAGTAGAATAGCAGTCGGTGCTGAGGATATGGAAGGAACACTTCTGCAGACTGTTAAACGGCGATGATGACCAATATTCCGTTGTCAGGCAGAATGAGCCATTCAACAGTGACGATGGCAGTCAAGATTCCCATCAACCCGATCAGAATGAAGTGAGGATAGCGATATCTAAACTCAAATCCAACAAATCGGCTGGAGCCGACGGACTTGCGGCTGAACTTTTCAAAGCACTAGGAGATGAGTTGGTAAGGAGCATGCACCAAAACAAAAAACAAACAAATATTTGGCGCAACAGCTCTTTAAAGTGCCAGGGCCTAGCTTCTCGCAACCACTCATGTTGTGTGCGTTATATTTTTCACACGAATGGAAGGGACCTACAGTTTAATGCCGAATCCCAACGGCGATTTGAGAAGCTTTTTCATGACAACAATACTCTCGGATGTTTGTCAGACGCTCGCGAGAGATGGGACCGTGAAAAAACTTTTTGGTATTTTCTGGGATTCGAACTTGGAACCTCATGCGTAGTGATCCGACACACTAACCACTTACGTCACGGCGCCCACAGGAGCATGCACCAGCTCATCTGTAAAATCTGGTCGGACGAAAGTATGCCCGATGAATGGAACCTCAGCATCGTTTGCCCGATCCTGAAGAAAGGAGACCCTCTGAACTGCGCCAATTACAGAGGTATAAGTCTCCTCAACATCGAATATAAGATCCTGTCTGCCGTATTATGCGAACGCCTAAAACCGATCGTCAACAACCTGATAGGTCCTTATCAGTGCGGTTTCAGGCCGGGAAAGTCCACCATTGACCAAATATTCACACTACGGCAGATCTTGGAAAAAACAGATGAATATAAAATCGATACGCACCACCTCTTCATCGATTTCAAAGTTGCCTATGATAGCGTGTATAGAGACGAGTTATACAGAGCCATGTTTAGTCGTGGCATCCCTGCCAAGCTCGTCCGTTTGTGCAGATTGACGATGGAGAACTCTCGCTGCTCCATCAAAGTCGGTAAGAACTCACCGAACCATTCGATGTCAGGAAAGGTCTTAGACAAGGTGATGCGCTATCATGCGATCTCTTTAACATAGTACTTGAGAGAATTGTACGAAACTCACAAGCCAACACCGGAGGTACAATCTTCTTCAAGTCTGTACAACTACTCGCTTATGCCGATGACATTGACATAATCGGAAGAAATCAGCGGGCAGTCAATGGGGCATTTACGAGTATTGAGATCGAGGCAGCAAAGATGGGTCTAGCGGTCAATGAAAGCAAAACAATATATATGCTGTCTACAAAAAAGGACACCCAATATCGGCGTCTTGGACAGAACGCCACAATAGACAGATACAATTTTGAGGTAGTAAAGGATTTTGTCTACCTAGGCTCTGTGATGAACTCCACAAGTGACACAAGTAGGGAGATCACACGAAGAATTACTCTTGCCAATCGTTGTTTCTATGGGCTAAAACGGCAATTGAGTAGCAAGGCTCTATCTCGAACTACTAAGGTAAATCTTTATAAGACTCTTATCATCCCAGTCCTGCTGTATGGCGCAGAGGCATGGGCTTTGAAAAAACCGGATGAGGATGCCCTTGGTTATTTCGAGAGAAAAGTTCTTCGAGCGATCTTTGGTCCCGTCTGCATAGACGGTGAGTGGAGGAGAAGGTACAATGTCGAACTATACGGCCTGTACAATTACATCGACTTAGCCAGAAGAATTCATATACAGCGACTAAGATGGCTGGGTCATTTAGAGCGGATGGAGCCCAACCTTCCCGCTAAGAAAGTCTTTGAATCCACCCCGGACGGACGGCGCAGTAGAGGACGACCTCGCGGTAGGTGGCGCAAACAAGTGGAGGGGGACCTCAACCAACTTGGCGTGCGCAACTGGAGGCAGCTGGCTCGTAACCGTGCTGGTTGGAGAGGTTTGTTGGTTGAGGCCCAGGTCCACCCCGGACTGTAGCGCCATCTAAGTAAGTAAGTAAGTGTTTTTTTGTGTCGGACCACTGCGCGCAAGGTTCAGTGTTCGAATCGCAAAAAATACAAAACAATTTTTCCACGGTCGCACCACTTGCGAACATCTGACAAACATCCAAGGGTATTGTTGTCGTGAGAAAGCTTTTCAAAAAAAACAAAATAAAAATTGATATTCGGATACGGCACAAAACTGTAGGTCCCTTCCATTCATGCGAAAAATATAACGCACACAGCATGAGTGGTTGCGAGAAGCTAGGCCCTTTATGGGATGTTTGCGCCAAATATGTATGTATGTAAAGCGTGACGAAGGCTCTGCTAGAGTCTATAAATACGACAAGGATGTGGTCATTGTTGGTAAGACTTTCATTAAACAAATTGGCAAACTCTCCTAGGAGCATATGTCCACTCTTGTTCCTTGTGCACTACTTTGTTCTTCTCAATGAAACAAACCAATTGCCTAACTACCATTCCTCCAGGTAGTTGTCTTCTTCTTCCTTTTATCAGCGAGGTTATGATCCGAAAACTAGGGATCACAACCCTCCCACTTCACTGCATTTCTACTGATCCGCCTGTGGGGTTCGCCTATTTGACCTTAGAAAATATCGGCAGGCCTGCCGATTTTGGATCACTCGGTTACTGAGGCCAATGAAATGCCGATGTCGTCGCATTTGTCTGACCCAGGCGTTTATAGGCCTGCCTTTCCTACATCGCGATGTCTTTGAAACGTGCATTGATATTGCCCTTTTAACAGGGTTCAAATGATCTCTTCTTTGAACGTGGCAATACCAACTGAGCCGGTCACGCTCTATTTTTTGAACGATGGTTTCCTTGATGTGAAAGCTTCCACGGATCTTCGAACTTCTTATTCGATCAAGCTTTGTCACTCCTGCTGTCTTGCGAAGCATCTTCATCTCAGCTGCCGTTAATTTACTCTCATACTTTTTGTACATCGTCCAACATTGTGAACCGTATGTGAGCGCTGGACGTACAACTGCGGTGTAGAGCCTTCCTTTCAACTTAGGGGGCATTTTTCTGTCACAAAAGATAGCGGAATTTTCTCGCCACTTCATCCACCCTACGCTTACACGATGATTGATGTCGTCATCACAAGTTGCTTTGCTATTGATCATAGATCCCAGATATTTGAACTTTTCGCACTTGGGAAGCACTGTTCCATTCAAATAAATGTCTGGAATAGGCCTGAGTGGATCAGAGAACGGGCAGCACAAGTACTCTGTCTTTTTTGAACTAATGCGATACCCATTTCCCTCCAAAACGTCCACCCACACATAAAATGCTCGTTGCAGGGATGTAGGATCCTCACTTATGATGGCTCCATCGTCAGCAAAGAATAACTGATGTACCTTGGGGTCCATCACTTTACCTTCAAGCAGATAATCAAGGACTGTAATAAAGAGCAAAGGACTTAAAACGCTTCCCTGGTGCACCCCGACTTTGATTGGGAACTCTTCGGTTACTCCAGCGGGGCATCTTACTTTTGTCTTTGCTCCTTCGTACATGTCCATAATCATCTGTACATAGGTTTCTGGAACCCCTCGATGTCTTAGCGCCACCCATATCAGATCTCGTGGTTGTCTGTCGAATGCCTTTTCAAAGTCAACCAATACAATATGCAAATCCCTTAAGGAATCACGATGTTTTTCCATTATGATCCTTATACTTTGGATTGCATCTGTGGTTGACTTACCCGAGACAAACCCGCACTGATCATCAGATAGCCGTATTATTTTTCGCAGTCGGCCACCTAATACCCGCTCAACGATTTTCATGGTGTGTGACATCAGCTTGATCGAACGGTAGTTATCACAGTTTCGCGTATCACCCTTCCCTTTGTATACAGGGGAGAAGGTAACTTTCCCTCCATTCATTCGGCATTGGATCACCTCTCACGAATTTGGAGATGAGAATTCTGAGCCATCTGAACCCGATGTCTCCCATCTTTTTCCAGAACTCAGAGGGTATCTCGTCTGGCCCAACCGCTTTTCGTTTTTTGGAGTATTTGACCGCCTCACTAACTTCTTCGACTGTAATGTCGGGTATTTCTTCACAGTTAGGGGTGGCTCTTGGAAAGTATAGCCGGGGAAACTGTTCATTCAAAAGCTCTTCACAATACTGCCGCCACCTCTGCAGAATTTTGTCGTCATCCACAAGAAGCTGGCCATGAGCATTGCTAATGAACTTTGGCGAACGAATCTCCTGAGCTTTCTTCCTTCTTTGGGCGGCTATTTTGAAGATAGTGGCACTCTTGTTCATATTGTGTCTTCGCAGCTCCTGGATAGCCTGGTTTGCATCAGCAACCGGGGAAAATATTTTATCCAGCTCCCGATACAGGCCCTCCGTACTCTCTGCTTGAAGCTGAGCGCACTTCTTCTTCGCTTTTTTCTTGCAGCATCTGTATTCCTCTAGGTAGTTGTCAACCACGGATAATAGAAAGATTGGTATATGATTATCCAAAGCTGTTTTTTTTAGCCCTTTTTGAAGATCGGTCGTATTATTGCTGTTTTTAGGATTTGTGGAATTATGTATTGACTAATCTAGTCATTATTGGTGCAAAGACATTGGCATGTTGTTTGATGGCTATTCCAAGTGTACCATCAGCGCCAGTTGGGGGCACCGTGGCGTAAGTGGTTAGTGTGTCGGATCACTACGCATGAGGTTCCAAGCTCGAATCCCAGAAAACACCAAAAAGTTTTTTCACGGTCCCATCTCTCGCGAGCCGCTGACAAACATCCGAGAGTATTGTTGTCACGAAAAAGCTTCTCAAATCGCCGTTCGGATTCGGCATTAAACTGTAGGTTCCTTCGATTCGTGTGAAAAATACAACGCACACAACATGAGTGGTTGCGAGAAGCTAGGCCCTGGTACTTTAAAGAGCTGTTGCGCCAAATATTTGTATTTGTATCAGCGCCAGTTCCTTATTCAGTTTTAATATGTTGGACACTTCGACCTCATTCGCTTCTTCGACAAAGATTGAGCTGACTACAGTGAAGTCAGTATGCTTGGATGTTATGCTGTTGCATTGGTGAATTCCTTTTGAGATGTTTATTTCGAGAAACTTCATTTCCTAGTGACACATTACTCTTATCAGCTGAAAAGTTTTTAGCAGTATGTAGTCAATTCTGTCCTTTTCTCCCAAGTACCTCATTTATTAGTTTCCATTTCTTTCTTGTCATGCTTTGCTTCGTTAAATTGTTCTTTGCAAAACGCTGCTTTCTACTGTATAAATTCAAGAGGAATGTATGAAGCTTTGAAAGTAAAACCTCAAAGTTAAAAAAGCATATTTTGTATCATCAAAATTAGCAGAATCATCCTGGAATGTTTAATGTAAAAATAATTCAAATTCGTATATATTCCAAAAAAATGTCATCATTTTAAAATTTCCGGATCTGTTTCTATTATAAATCTCCCCTGCCCCTCTCAGTTCCAAAAAAAGACACCGATTACTTTTATGTATCTCACAATTACCAAACTACAAAAAGCAGGTATATCTCTAATTTCAAATTGAATAAATTTGAACACTGTCCAACATACCTACGTCTCCCCACACATATCGATGACCGGTTCTATAAAAACAAAATCTAATAATTACCATTACTATATTTAAGTTTGATTTTTATACCACTTCTACGGTACAGATACACAGCATCCGATACTATTTTTCGTTTCTTTTTCTAAAAATGAGACAAAAAGAAACAATTTCCATTCTGAAACCAACAACACATTGTGTAGTTTTAGCCTAATGCTGCATGTGTTCGAGGGTATATTACACGAAGTCGGCTAATGCTGTAAGCCATCTCCGTAAGTGATGGCACATAGCACAAGAGCGACACATATACGTAAAGATACATATTTCCCCGGGTAATAAATATTCCAAATAAAATCAAAAAGAAGAGACCCAAAACATTTTTGTTTTTTCTCATTTTTCTCGTGTATAAATTGATTGTGTCTCCCGATTTATACCCGCACATGGATACGGATACATACAGACATACAATCACTTATTATTATATTTTTGGGTACTATTTATGTGTGTATTTAACAATTTTGGAGACACAAATCCAAAAAGACGAGAGGTAGTACGAGTATAAAAGAAAATCACTTTAATTTCGGAAATAATTTGTATGTAAGATTCCATTCGGTGTCATTGGGAGAGAAAGATACAGATACGCGAGATGCCATTGGGGAAAGGGTAAAAATGCATTTTAAATCAAAGCTGCCTTTAGCGGTAAGTGAATATGCATGTATGAATATAATGCTGGATGATGGAGTCTAACCGCTGGCTAAGATTCTCCCAACGTTATCAACGTATCACTTCGGTACTGCGAAGAGCCAATTAATGAGATGTCGTTTGTGCCATTGTGTGTGGAATTTATTTTTGAACAATTACCGAGTATCTTATGATCTCATGACAAAATATTATGTTTTGTTAATAACAATATGTCATATGGTAGTGAATTACGTTTTTTGGAGAATTGGCTGAGAGGTAGAGCTCAGTTGGTAGAGCAAAGTGGCAAGTGACTAAAACCAAGTGTTGCAAGTTCAGTTTCTGCCTCTAAATATTTTTTTTTTTTCTCAACTTTACTATCGTTTTTTCTTTTCATTTAAAGATCACTTATTAAGAATAAAAATGTATATTAGGAAAAAGATCAGCAATTATTTGATTCGAAAATGAGTCTCAAGCTCATTCAACCTTCAACTGGCATGCAAGCTGAATACCTGCAAAGCGTGATTACACAGTTGTTTGATTGCCACGTTCCTCTTAGAACTAAGCTTGCAAAATCCAACATCAATCAGTGGTTTACCCCAGAGATTCGTAGACTTAAAAATGAACGAAATGCTTTATACAGGAAATGGAAATATTTTAGTCTCCCTGAATTTTTCTTGTCTTATAAAGCACTAAGAAATCTTGTATGTTCAAAAATAGAGCAAGCCAAGCGTATTTTTTACAGTGAAAATCTCAACTATAAACTTGCCAGCAAGATATTATGGAAGAACTTACGTCAGCAAGGCATTTGTGGTAACATTGATTCAGGAGTTGATAATGTTGATCCAAACCAGCTAAATCGTGATTTCATCAAAATTCAATCGACAAACACTGATATATCTCCGGTAATCGCACCAAGCGGTTCCTTTGAATTTTCCAGAGTTGAGCAAATGGATATTGTTAGAGCTGTCCTCAAAATAAAATCGAAAGCCATTGGTGTTGACGGGATCCACCCCTATTTTATAAAAATGATTCTACCGTACGTCCTCCCAGCATTAACTCATATTTTCAACACAATCTTAACAACATCCAATTTTCCAAAGTCCTGGAAAGCTGCAAAGATTATCCCAATTCTTAAAAAGAAAGCAACACATAGAGCCCCAGCAGAATACCGACCTATCGCAATACTTACATATTTATCCAAAGTCTTAGAAAAAACTGTCCACTATCTGTCTGCTTATCTTCGACAAAACAACCTTCTTTGCATGTACCAGTCCGGTCTTCGGCAGCATCACAGTTATACTTCAGCATTGCTTAAAGTAACCGACGATATAAGGGCAGCAACTTATAAAAACTACTCTACTTTTCTAACTTTGCTGGACTTTTCAAAGGCTTTTGACACAGTTGATCATAGACTTCTTGTCGCAAAACTTCAAAATTTGTTTGCTTTCTCCTCGTCCGCTGGAAAATTAATTCTGTTTTACCTCACAGGTCGCGTACAAGCAGTTTTCGTAAACGGTGTTCAATCCGAGTTCTTAGCGAGTTTCACGGGGGTCTCCCAAGGATACATATTGGGCCCACTGCATTTCACAATCTTTATTGATGACCTCCCAAACGTTATTCACAATTCTGCTGTGCATATGTATGCCGAAGATGTCCGACTGTACATAAGTAGTGCGCCTGGTCTTATCAATAATGCTGCTAATAAACACAATAAGGATCTCAAGAATATCCTTACTTGGTCCAAGGACAATTTTTTAAGTATAAATCCGGATAAATCCAATACCTTGTAATCAGTAGAATGGTCATGATCTAAATTTGTTACCCCCCATTTATCTTGGAAATGCTCAAATTGGATTCGTCCACAAAGCCAAAAATCTGGGTGTTTGGTTCAGTAAAACGCTGTGCTGGGATAACCATACCTTGACGTTAATTGGCAAAATCTATGGATGTCTCCGAAATCTATCTTTATCGCAAAACTTCACACCGACAAATACAAGACTAATTTTGGCACGAACTCTACTCGTGCCGCTAATTACATACAGCTGTCAAATTTTCTGTTGCAATAACACTATTATAACACGCAAATTACAAGTTGCATTTAATAATATTCTATAACGCGTTATGTTTTTGGGTTAAGAAGATATGACTATGTTTCCGCCCATGCTAAGAAGATACTTGGTTGTACATTAGAAAAGTATCTTGACTTTTGCACAATCAAGTATTTACACAAAGTCATAACCACCAAACAGCCTCAATACTTATACGAAAAATTAAAATTCGCACAATCACAATGCTCTTTGACGTTGGTTCCACCTCGCGTAACATATCAGGTCTCGGAAAGCCAATTCTTTATTCATGCCATTCGCCTTTGGAACGCACTTCCTCTTAGCGTAAGAAGACTCCACGATGCGAATAATTTTTGTGATATGCTCTTTCGGCATATTGCATGCACATAAATTGCAGATACAAAATAATACTATCTAAGATTTTAAATTGTCTTACTTTTCTATTGAAATTACTTTAACAGCAGAATTTAACATGAAGTTTTAAAATCATTTTAATTTTGTCATGTCACCTCAATTCTTATTTTAAAATAATGTAATGAAATGTCAACATTTATGCCTTAAAGATTGTTAAAGTCTATTGTAAGTGTTGTTGAAACGTTGAATAAATGAAATGAATAAATGAAATAGCTGGCTGACATGATGCTTAACCATTCCGAGAGTCTAGTCTAAATCATAACGATCGAGTGCGAAGAATAGACGAGCTCCTCGCGCTGTACCCTGGCAATGCTAAAAATCTATTCACAACTGGCTACCGGACTTGTTAAATGAAAGCCGAATTCCCAGCACCGTAACAAGCGACATTGGTAACGCACAATTTTTTTAATGCACACTCAACCGGGTACCAATTACTCAATTTGCACTTCTTAGCGCCGCTTGACTAAGGATATACGACCTTCCGTCCTTATCTGTCAATTGAACATTGAAGTCATCAGCAGAGCGAAATGCAAACATCTGCGTCGCCTTCTGGAAGAGAATGAAATATACGTTGTTCTCCTTCAAGAAACACACTGCAAAGACGAATCAAGCCTACTTGCTGAGGAAAAATCAATGGCTACTCACTTATAGGCGCCCATCATCACCCAGCTTATGAAATTGCAACGTTCATACGATCTACCATAAAAAATGCAAGCCTAGTAGAATCAAAAGACGGAGATGATTTATCCCAACACCCAGCAATCTATGCTCGAGATTTTGACGGTCGCCATAAGCTATGGAAGTACCAAGTGGACGACGACAATGGTGTAAGGCTTTACGATTGGCCTGAAGCCCTTTTTTCGATGCCAAGAACAGAGGCACCTTTTACTCAAGAAGAGAGTGTAGGAGTTTCAATCCCGAAAGATCGCAGCAGATATTCAGACAAATTCTTTCATCCGCAGCCAACATCGTCTAGTAGTCCTAGATGCCGGCATAAAAATGCCGTTAGTGAACTCCACCCCTCGACCTAGGTGCAACTTTAGAGCATAAATTCGCTTTAGAGCTCGACTTAACTTTAGCTCGTCAGACTTTACCAAGAATTCTCACGAAACGGTGATCATGAAGTTGCAGAAGAACTACTCCAGTCGCTTGATATTTGATATAGCAAGTCTAAACCTTTCGAAGAAAACCACTGAAAGTTTAAATTTCACTCGCTCAAGCAGAAAAGCATGGAGCTTACTTCAGAAACTAGAAGGAGATAAATCTACTTCGTCCCAAAAGCCTAGGATCCACCCAGAAATTATTGCTAATCGGATATAGTAAGCTTCTAAATCTAAGTCCAATAAAAATTACACCCAATAGTGACAAGAACACCAAAGTCTGGTTCAGAAAGAAGTGCAGCATAGTGTGAGACGTGACAAACGTCAATATGTCAACTCACTGGCCTCAAGGGCTGAGGAAGCAGCGAGTAGATGCGACAGTAGGACTGTTTACAACATCACTAAGGAGCTCATTGGGGGTCGGAACTCCAAACAACATCCAGTGAAGAGTCTAGACGGTAACCTTCTGATTTCGGATGAGGATCAGCTCACTAGATGGAGAGAACATTTTGCTACAGTTCTAAATCACTTGAATTCGAATGAGCAGTTCGAAGCAACAAATTCCCGAATTCGCACCGTACCTCCCAGTAAAGCTGAAATAATAACAGCAATCAAGTCCCTCAAGAAGAACAAGGCGGTGTGTATTGATGGCATCCCTGCCGAGCTATTTCAAGCGGCGTCATATACATCGGCAGATTTGCTGCATCCCCTAATACGGAGAGCTTGGGATAGTGAACAATTTCCACAGGAGTGGAAAAGGGGAATGATCATTAAGCTTCCAAAGAAGGGTAACTTGATGGATTGCGGTAACTGGAGAGGTATATGTGCTCTTCCAGCTGTAGCCAAAATAATAGCTAGAATAATTCTAGAACGAATTAAAGAACATTTAGATTCAACTCTCGATGTCGAACAGGCAGGCTTTCGCGCTGGATCCTCCTGCATCGACCACATAAACACCTTACGGATCATAATCGAACAATGCGTTGAGTATAGGTCTCCGCTACATTTACTGTTTTTCGACTTCGAGAAGGCTTTCGACAGGTTGAATCGAGATGCTATTTGGTTGGCCTTGCGCAGGAGAGGCATTCCAGAAAAACTTATAGCTATTATCAAGGCTACATATGAGGGCGGCAAGTGTCACGTCGTGCACAATGGTAAGGTGTCGGAGGATTTTGAAGTCCAAAGTGGAGTACGTCAAGGGTGCATACTGTCCCCACTATTGTTCTTGGTGGTTATCAGCGATGAACTTGCTGCAGCATTGACGGAAGCTAATTATGGAATTCGTTGGACTATGACATCTTACCTTAAACTTCATTTGATGGCCCAAAATCTAGAAGCTGAGGCAAACAAAGTGGGGCTAAAAATAAATACAGCCAAAACAAAAGCCCTGAGTACTTCCAATACCCACGCTCAACTTAACATTGCCGGAAAGCAAGTCGAGAAAGTTGATAACTTTCTATATTTAGGAAGTGTCGTCTCGGCTAATCGCGGTGGTACCGAACTGGATGTGTGCAGCAGAATCGGGAAGGCTAAAGCTGCGTTCGGAATGCTGTCCAAAATCTGGAGAAGCAATGTTATTAGCTTAAGAACCAAGCTACGACTGTTCCGCTCCAACGTAGAATCAGTGCTGCTTTATGGGTGCAGTACCTGGAAGGTGGACACCATTAACACACGCAAGCTGCAAGTCTTCGTAAACAATTGCTTAAGAATCATCTTGAGGATTTTTTGGCCGAACCGCATCTCTAACGAACAACTTTATCTGAGAGCGGGCCAAGAACCTATAAGCATTACTATACGAAGAAGAAAGTGGCAATGGATTGGACACACCCTACGACGCGAAGACAACTCCATTGCGAAATACGCTATGCAGTTGAATCCGCTCACCCAGGCAGGTAGAATAGCGGGACGCCCTAGGCAAATGTGGCGCAGAACAGTTGAGGAGGAATCGAGCCCTTTAGGAATGAGTTGGAGGCAGCTCAAACGCGTTACAGAACTCCGAACACGATGGCGCGCAGGCGTGGTTGACGCCCTATGCCCCCCGAGGGGTTAAGGGATATAAAAATAAAACAACAAGTCGGAGTAATGGTCATTTCCAAAATACCCATTCAGTGCACTCTGCATGTTAGTGGAGTCGCACTGAAGTAGGTGGATAAGTTTAAGTACCTCGGGATCTTACTCACGAGTGATAGGAAGAGCAATGCCGAGTTATCCTGTGAAATTGATAAGGCTGGATCAATTTTGAGAGAGGTTGGTCAATCTGTTATAAGGAAGGCCGAACTTAGTGTTAAAGCTAAATTATCGGTTTTTAACTCGGTGTATGTTCCAACTCTCAGCTATGGTTATGAAATTTGGGTAGTGACCGATAGAATAAGATCACGGGTACAAGCTGCTGAAATGAGGTTCCTTCGCGGTGTTGCTGGAATAACTCGTAGGGGTCGATTGCGCAACACCAGAGCACGCGATGCGCTCAATGTTGAGCAGCTACTTCTCTGAAGGGAACGATCTATGCTTCGATGGCTTGATCACATAGTGCGTATGCCCCCAGACCGGCTTCCAAGACGTGCCATGATTGCCTTGCCATCAGTTAGGCGACTCCCTGGTAAACCTGGAAATAGACGGTTGGATTAAGTCTGACATCTCTCCTAGAGCCGTTTAGGGATTCCTCCTGATGAGTTGGAGTTAATGACGGGGGATCGAGAAGGATGGAGGCTCCACCTGAGCATCCTACCCCGCGACCCTCATGAAGGATTAGCAGCATTAAAAATGTGTGTATGTATGATTTGATTATTATAGGTATAGCGATAGTGAAGTTGATAGTTTATAAATTATTTATTACGAATCCCAGCAAGAATATTACACTACTTTATTTTAGAATTGTAAAAGACACTTATGCTGTTATTCTATGTGGCCACAGATTTGTAAAATTAACAAATGATGTACGATGCGATTAATGAATAATCTTTGAAGCTATTTTTTGCTGTCTTTTTCAAATTTACTGTCAATATGAGACCTGTTATTGCGTCACTCTTTAAAAAGATTTTAATTACGTGTACAATTGGTACTTCAGAAATTCACTGCATAATTTGTGAGACCGAGAAAATTTCACTTCGTGCAAAAAGCTTACGTGTTCCTTACCAAATGCATATTCTTAATGATGCTTGCTAATTGACTTCTATTATAGAATAAGTCCTTTTGGATAAGTGTCTCTAAGACCCATAAATTAATACAAAATTCAATGCGTCACAGTTTTTATCTACATACGTTGACTGGGATACGGTCTGTCGCATAATGTTATATTAAAACAACCTGTAAGTGAAAGTTAAGTTAATTTTTTCTATTTTTTTTTAAGAACGCTAAGGCATTGTGCGCTAAACAATGTTCTGTTAGCAACTACATTTTATAGAATACTAAATATTTAAAAATTTATAATACACACATATAGAATTATGAAATTAAAAATATTAACACACATAAACACATTTTTATGTTTAATTCTAATGAAGCTAAGAAAAATAAAAATAAAAATAAAAATAAAAAAATTATAAGAACATACCAATCTTACTTACTTTCGATGAAATTAGGGTGAGGGTTGGTGAAGACTCCTGAAATGTCAATGAAATGATAATTGTTTTAATAATTTTGTTTTCATGAATATGGTTCTTTTGAATAATAGTGTTAAAAGGAAATAAAAATGTTTATAATAAAATTTTGCAAATGTGTTTATATGTGCTTTATATTAACGTTAAATTTTTATTAGTTTTGTGCTAAAATGAAAGAAGATGGCAGCTGTTATATTGCTCCCATTTGGTCTCGTTTAATCCAAAGGGCTCTGGTGGGTTGGATGTGCGGATTCAAGAATTATTTACTGTTTAAGAAATGTGTCAGTTATGCGGCAAAAATTGAACTATTTAGCCATTTTGCGGTAATGTGCTCGGTTGTTGAGTGGTAGGTTATCGGTTCCAGTATATCCATTACAAATTTTAACTAATAAAGTTATATAATGCTTTCATACACCACGTAGAGTACCTCAGCATGTTCTCGAAAGAAAGTACGAGAAATCAGAAGCAAATACACAAATTGCAGCAAATTCTCCCCGACTAGTTTGGATTCCACCAATGGAGTAAGCATGGATTGCAACTACAAATAGATATCACATGCGTTTCAAACCAGTAAACCAAGAGTATCTCTTTTCAGTCTTTTCTCCTCATTTCCAACTTATTTCGTGTAATTGCATTAAGACAATTGAATTCTTAAATTTACATTTAAATATTTAATGTGGTGGAACCTGCTTAACACATAGTCTTAGGGGAACAGATTTTAGTCCGAGTTATCCACTTTTTCAATTATCAAGGCTCACACAAAGTTTTACCGAGATTTCAGGGCAAATATAAACAACTTGGGGTTATCAAGGATTTCGAGTTAAGAAGGTTCGAGTTACCGATGTTAGGTTAGGTTAGGTTAGGTTAGGTTGGCTATCCACACGAGAGTGCAGACACACTTAGACCAGTGAAGGTCCCTTGTGATACCATGGATCAAACCAATTTGGCCACTCAGGGACTAACAAAACCAACCGGAGCTTTTGACAATGCGATGGATGCTCATGACGCCCAAGGACGCCAGATCGCAGAGGTCGTCAAGGAAGGGGGACCCTAGATGGAGCATTCTTTTATGCGACAGGGCTGGCCATGTGCATAGGAGGTGAAGGATGGTTTCCTCCTCCTCCTCGTCCCTACAGCTTCTGCAAAAATCGTTGGAGAAGAGACCAAGTCTTTTGGCGTGTTGACCTATAAGACAGTGTCCAGTGAGAACACCGACAACGCAGCTGATTTGTGTACGCTTTAACTTGATCAGATCGGCACTACGTTTTTGATCCAGCTTAGGCCAGATCTGTCACGAAATGTGACACGTTGAGCCGTATCCTCATCTGAGGTTGGTCGTGCTAATAGCGTTCAGCTTTAGTAGATACTTACATGTAGCGAGGGGCATACCCAGGGCTTGCCTTTCAGGCAAAATCCTTAGAGTGGTACCCTGGAAGCTACACTGAGCCTAACAGTTCGCAATGACTGCAATCCTGGGAACACATAATACCCATTATTACCGAAGAAAAAAATCTCCTGGGCCATTCGCAGCTTTGCCCCTTATAAATCACCAGGCCTAGATGGCATTATGCTCATTATGCTACAAAAAATGCAAGAGGTAGCAATCCCATGGCTCGTGCCGATTTGCAGGAGCTGCATCCTAAATAACCATGTACCCCACTCATGGAGACGAGTGAGAGTGGTTTTCATTCCGAAGGTGGGGTGGCGCGGACATGAGAACGCGAAAGATTTCAGACCAATCAGTCTAAACTCCTTCGTTTTGAAGACCCTCGAGCGCCTTCTAGACAACCATCTGCGAGATACAATCGAGTCATCTCTTTCCAAATCCCAACACGCATACCTCAAAGGAAGATCTACAGAAACAGCTCTTCATGAAGTAGTGCGAACAATAGAAAAATCCCTACAGTATAAGGAATACACTTTAGCTACCTTTCTAGACATAGAATGAGCTTTTAACAATGTACACACTGAAGTAATTCTAGAGTCCCTCACGGAGCTGGGCATAGAAACTTACACTTAGAAACATTCAGTTTCGTACGGAGCGTGTTTTTACTAAAATACACTTAATTCAGGACAAACGAATTTCAATTGCGTTCATAGATATTCTTAAAATCATGTTATTTCTTGTATTCTTTACAGTAATGAAGACAAAAAATTAAAAAAGAAATCTAACTGTAAATTTTGTCTGTGTTATGTGAGATCCTTCGAATGCAGAGCAAACATTCAGTTTCGTACGAAGCAATTAAGCTCCAGTTCAGTTCGGAGTGTTAACATTTTAGAACTGAATTTGTTTGTTTTATTTAAAATATACTATTTTGCTAATAATTTGAGGCACTTTTCTGTTCAGAATGTGTTTTTTTGTGAAATTATTTAATTTTTTTGAATGGGTAAAAATAAAACGGAAGATATACTATCTTTGGTAATTTTTCATCGAAAGAAAGGAATATCTTTGGGCGTAAAAGCTAAAATGCTACAGCTACATAAGTCTATGATACAATATATTTATAAGCGTTACCTTGAGGAAGGAAGAATTGAGAATGTGTGTAGTAATAAAGGTCCCAGAAGAATGACTATGTCTTCTGAAAAGTTTATTTTGCGTGTAATAAAGAGAAATCTAAAGTTGTCTTCAGTCGAATCATGTAAAATGCTTGCTGATTTTAACGGAACTGATGTACACCCAATCAGCATTGGACCTACGCTTAAAAAGAATGGTTACTTTTCACGAGTATGGCGCAGAAAACCTTTGGTCAGCGAAGTTAAAACAAAAAGGCTTAATTTCGCCAAAGCATACAAAGATAAGTCACTAGATTATTAGAAAAATGTTATATTCGTTGATGAAAGTAAATTCTTACTCTTCCGAAACGACAAAAAACAAGAAAAAGTATACCGCAGGCGTAACGAGGCTTATCTTTTGAAAAACTTACCGGCGAGTGTAAGACACGGTGTACAAAGCGTAATGGTTTGGGGTGCTATGGGATATGGAGGTGTTGGAAATTTTAAATTTTGTTCAAGTGAATATGAAAAAAATAATTTATCCTAATATTCTTAAAGAGAATCTACAACCTTCGTCAAAGAAATTAGGCATTAAGAACTCATTTCACTTGTACCAAGCAAAGACCCAAAGCACATGGCTTTGGACGTTCGTCTTTGGCTCCTTTATAACTGCCCAAAATGCATTGAAATACCCCCAAGAGCCCAGATATCAATCTAATAGAGCATCTGAGGGAGCACTTCGAAAGACAAATTAGGAAAACAAATGCCGTTAGAAACAAAAAGGAACTTAAAGCGCTAATTTCGAAAGAGTGGAATAAAATTCCATCCGATGTTACAAAAAAGCTGTTTACATCAATTCCAAATAGACATGCAACTATTTTAATGCACAATGGATATCAAACTTCCTATTATTTTTAATAATTTTTGTTTTTTGATGTAAAAAATCTTAACTTTTAGAATTCGTACGAAACTGAATGTACGCTAAAATCTCTACTTTATGTGAACTAATTATTAATTTTTCTCTTTTTTATTGAATTACCATTTTATTTTTGATAATTCCTGGTATTTATATTGCACTTCAATAAAAAATAACATTAAAGTTAGAAAAAAGTTTATATTTTTTTCAAAATAACGAACAATTTGCAAAAATTCTCTCCGTACGTAACTGAATGTTCTTAAGTGTACCTAAGTCAATGGATAGTCTTTATGCTCAGCACTAGAACTATTCAGGCATCTCTAGGAAACAGCACCATAACCAAATTTGCCAGTAGAGGAACGCCCCAAGGTGGAGTCATCTCACCTCTACTATGGCTAATAGTCATGAATAAAATCCTTTTATGCTTAGACAGAGAAAGAATTAAAGTAGTTGGGTATGCGAACGACATGGTGATTTTAGTGTCGGGACTTTTCCCTCCCGTGATAAGTGAGATCATGGAGAGTGCTCTAAGTAAAGTCACCGCATGGGCCAGAAAGTGTGGACTTGGAGTCAACCCAAATAAAACTGAACTAATGCTTTTCACCACAAAACCCAAAATAGCCGACTTGAATCTTCCTCGATTAAACGGTCAGATACTCTCCTTATCTTCCAGTGCTAAGTATCTATAAGTTATTCTAGATCCTTAACTTAACTGGAAATCAAACATAGACGAACGAGTAAAGAAAGCGTGTATAGCCTTCTATGCCTGCAACAGAACCTTCGGCAAAAGATGGGGCCTGCAACCAAAATTGACCCTGTGGATGTACACAGCCGTAGTACGCCCAATCCATACCTACGGGTCGATAGTATGGTGGTCGGCCCTTAAAAAAGCCTATAACATAACCAAACTAAATAAGGTGCAAAGAGCAGCATGCATAGGCACCACAGGCGCCCTACGGTCAACTCCGTCAGACGCTCTAACAGTCCTGCTACACCTTTTACCCCTAGATCTACATATCACAAACATCTCAGCGCAATCAGACTCAGAGAGTCCAAGTGTTGGACTGCGAAACCCTATGGACACAGCAATATCCTAGATTCTCTACCAGGAGAATTCATATCGACTCCAACAGACTACATCATCCCCACATTGAACTTCACAAAGCGTTTCGATGTACAATTCCCTACAAGAAAAGATTGGCAAGATGGACAGGCGGCCAGAGGTTTCGATCTAACAGTCTACACCGATGGGTCAAAAATGGACTGTGGGGTTGGTGCGGGTGTTTTCTCGGAGTCCCTGAACATCGCAAGATCGTACCGACTCCCGGACGCTGCCAGCGTCTTTCAAGCGGAAGTACTCGCCATTCGCGAAGCCTGTCGCCAAATCAAGTCACACACAAATACACTACCAAGGCAAAGAATCGCTATTTTAATCGATAGCCAAGCTGCTATCAAAGCCATTGCCTCGGAAACCATTTCCTCGAAACTAGTACTAGAATGCCGACAGGAGCTGGCCTCGCTAGATGGCCAATGCATGGTGATCCTAGTCTGGGTTCCAGGCCACAGCAACGTTGATGGCAACGAACATGCTGACGAACTGGCCAGGCGAGGCTCAGCCCTTCAATGCTCACTTACTGAACTTGTTCACACCTCGCTCGGAGCAATTAAGGCAAACATCTCCTCAATATTTCTTAGAAAACCTAACCTTAAATGGTCCAGGTTAACGAACTGCGTCATATCCAGAAAGATGTGGCCTAACTACAACAAGACCAAAACAACCGCCATATTGAACAGAACGCGCAAAGACATTGCCCGTACAATCGCCATAATCACAGAACACTGACCGGTAGGAGAACACGCAGCCAAACTAGGTATCACATATAATGCACACTGCCGTAGTTGCAACATAGCCACCGAAAAGGAAACAATTATCCACTACATGTGCAATTGTCCAGCACTAGCTAGGGCTAGACAACAAGCATTAGGCAAACCCTTCTACAATTCACTTGAGGAGATCTCGGGTTAGAACATAAATGAGCTAACCCTCTTCTTAAACTCCACAGGCTGGCTCTAGATTGTCCTCACCAACACACATCAACATCCAAGGTCGCATGAGTCGTGGTATCAAAACGGCACAACTGTGCTAATTGGGTCTCTGTTTTTACAGAACTGCCACTTCTACCTACCTACCGATGTTACATTGTAGTAAAAAAAACTGGGTGAGTCGAAAGGAGAAATCAGATATAAAAAATTACCATGTTTGTCCCACCTTCTAAATTTCGGGTAGTGGGCATGATTTTAGAATCGCAGTCGGTGGTGTTGATACAAGAAAAATAGTCTGAATGGCGATGATGGCCAAAATCTCGATGTATAAATGAAAAATTTGCACAACTAAAAAAAAACGCAGAAATGCATCAGTAAAAAAAGACAATCACCATCGTCAAAATGTCACGATAAGCAGTTAAAGATTTGAGTTTATTTAGGGCTTTATCTACCTAAGGCCCGTCAAAAATTCGACCCATAGCTCCAAAGGGGAAGTTAAATGAAGGCTCAATCTGCCTCTCCTGCCTCGCGATGTCTTTGGAACGTTCACTGATATTGCGTTTTTAACAGGGTTCAAATGATCTCTTCTTTGAACGTGGCAATACCAGCTGAACGGGTCGCGCTCTATTTTTCGTAAGACGGTTCCCTTGACTGAAAGCTTCCACAGATTTTCGAACTAAGGCACCACCTGGTTTGGATGAATGGCAGGAGAGCTGGGGTGCAGGTGAACGCAGAGATTGGTTTCCAATATAAACGCTTGGATCAATAGGAAGCATGGGGAGCTGAATTTCTACCTGACACAGATGCTTACTGGCCATGGTTGCTTCAGAACCTACCTCCACAGGTATGGACTCGCCGACAACCCATATTGACACCTGCTGACGAACAAACTGGATGAGGACCTACCCACAGACAACTTCACCAGACAGATAATGAGCAGGGAAGATGCCTGGAAGCAACTAGCAAACACTGTAGCAACCATTATGCGCAGGAGGCTGCCCCCTCGCGATGAAATGCTTGACGGCAGTGCCAGGGGTAGGCGGGGAGGTGGGTGTCACTTAGTACGAGCTCAGTTCCGTCTGTAAAAGATTCCCACCATCCGAACAAAAAAAAAAAACATGTCTCAACAGAATAGTACCCATATGGCAACTGAAATGTGAAACCTGTAGAGTGGATGGACACTAACGCTTACTTCCGGATAATCTTCAAATCTACTCCAAATTGATGATGGAGTAAATGAAAACATTAACGAACTTGATGCGCGCAACCGGAGGCAGCTAGCTATTGACCAAGGCGACTGGGTCTTGTTGGTTGAGACCCAGATCCACCCGGATGATAGTGTAATCCAAATAAGTATGTGATTTCATAGAATAATGATCATTGCTCTGAATTTTCACCTAAGGGCAGTGGTGTATGATGACATTGGTCGTATCTACTAAGTTATATCTGCAAAATAAATTAAAACAATGAAGAGTCTTCAACGGTAATGGTAGTAATTGTCCTGTAAAGTAGCAAACAAGATTTGGAGCTGCATAGATTGAGGAGAAAATATTATCAAAACCTAGTATGGGAGGAAAAACAGGGACTCTTGGACAAAAGAAGGATGGTCGTAGCAATTGAGGGACCACTTTCAAGATTGAAAGAAATAGCACAGTTGTTTGAAACCATATACTTAATACCTATGTGTAGGAGGTGTTCGAATACGGGCAAATATTTTTAAAAACTTTCGAGATAATTTGGAAAATATTGAGTCTAACAAATTTCACACCTGTACTGATAGAATTTTAATGACCCCGAAATCACCGAACTGCTTAGTTCTTACTTCGCGGAGCTACAAAAACCAATTGTATGAAATGACTACATCCAACCTACTGAGCTTTCAATTATATTATTAGGAGGAGATGTCGATAAATAAAAATAAAGAAATAAATATTTGGCGCAACAGCTCTTTAAGTGCCAGGGCCTAGCTTCTCGCAACCACTCATGTTGTGTGCGTTAAATTTTTCACACGAATGGCAGGGGCCTACAGTTTAGTTTATCCGAAGGGCAATTTGGTTTGAGAAGCTTTTTCGAGACAACAATGCTCTCGGATGTTTGTCAGACGTTCGCGAAAGGTGGGACAGTGAAAAAAGTTGTTGGTGTTTTCTGGGATTCGAATTTGGAACCTCATGCGCAGTAATCCGACACACTAACCACTTACGCCACGGCGCCCGCAGGAGATGTCGATAAGCAACTAAAAATTAGGCCTCCAAGTGCAATGCAGTGAGATGGATATAGGCGGATTAAAAGATGTCTGTTTTTTTACGAGTATTGTGATGATTCATGTTAAGCATTGGTTGCAGTGCAGTTCGGCAGTAAAAGCACTTTTGGTTTAATGTTGTCAATAAGCAAAATATGCGTTACTGGAAAGCAACAAACCCACATGTGCTTCAAGAGACTCCATTGCGTATACAAAAAGTGACCGTGTGTTACGGAATAACAGGGCCCTGCCACCAAAGATTGTTTCTACGGGCTCCTCGGCAGAACATATGAGCAATGTCCTAAATATGACGTTAAAATCGTATTGGGCGATTTTAACGCCAAAATAGGAAAGGAGGACGTCTTTGGTAGGCCAATCGGTAAGCATAGCCTACACGACAGCACGTCTGATAACGGACTAAGGCTAATTGATTTCGCTGTGGAGCGAAATGTCACCATAGCAAGCACATGGTTTCCTCATCTCGATATTCAACCAAGTTGATCATATTGCAATCGACGCAAGGTATGCCTCCAGTATTCTGGATGTCCGGACCTTAAGAGCGGCCAACATAGACTCGGATCATTGCCTTGTTGTAGCCAAGGTACGAATGCGGATATCCCAAACTGAGCAACAAAGAAGAATTACTGTGAGAAAATGTAACGTCGAAAAACTCTTCGCTGAACGCGTATCACGAAATCTCTCAATCACCCCTATGCCGAAGATCAGTGGCAACGCTGCCAACATGCAATCAGAAACGCCGCGACTTATGTACTAGGTCTCGCTCGCCCACCACCGCGAAACCCCTGGTTTGACGAAGAATGCCGGCGAGTGCATGCAGCAAAACAAGAGGCATACAAAGCGGCGCTGCAAAAGAAGACGGATGCTGCTCGTGAGCTCTACGAACAAAGGAGACGGGAAGAACATCAGCTTCTCCAAAAGAAGAAGAAAGAGCATGAGAAGCGCGCGATCGAGAATATTGAGAGTTTATACTCCAGGAACAATGTATGGAAGTTTTACCAAAAGGTAAAAAGGACCCGCCAGAGAAGCAATTCCCGTACAGAAACCTGTAAAGATGAAAATGGAAACCTCGTAGTAGAATCGCAGTCGGTGCTGAGAATATGGAAAAACTACTTCTGCAGACTGTATAACGGCGACGAAGACCAACATCCCGCTGTCAGGCAGAATGAACCATTCAACATAGACGATGATAGTCAAAATTTCCGTCCACCTGACCAAAACGAAGTGATGATAGCAATATCCAAGCTAAAATCGAACAAGGCTGCTGGCCCTGACGGCTTACCGGCCGAACTTTTCAAGGCAGCTGGGGATGAATTGGTAGAGTGCATACACCAACTCATTTCTAATATTTGGTCAAACGAGTGTATGCCTGATGAATGGAACCTCAGCATTGTTTGCTCGATCCACAAGAAAGGAGACCCCCTCAACTGCGCCAATTATAGAGGCATCAGTCTCCTCAACATCGCATATAAGATCTTTTCTGCGATATTGTGTGAAAGCCTGAAACCTTTTATCAACAGCCTGATTGGACCCTATCAGTGCGGTTTCTGGCCAGGAAAGTCCACCATTGATCAAATCTTCACACTTCGGCAGATCCTGGAGAAAACCCAAGAATTCCAAATCGATACTCACCACCTCTTTATCGATTTTAAGGTCGCCTATGACAGCATCTATAGAGAAGAGCTTTATAGAGCCATGTCTAGTTTTGACATCCCTGCCAAACTTGTCCGTCTGTGCAGGCTGACGATGGAGAACGCTCGCTGCTCCATCAAGGTCAGTAATGACCTCACCGAGACCTTTGATATCAAAAAAGGTTTTAGACAAGGTGACGCGCTGTCATGTGACTTCTTTAATATTGTACTTGAACGGATTGTGCGGAACTCACAAGCCAACATCGGAGGCGCAATCTATTACAACTGCTTGCATACGCCGACGATATAGACATTATCGGAAGAACTCAGCGGGCTGTCACCAGTGCGTTTGCAAGCATTGAGGCGGAAGCGGCCAAAATGGGTTTAGCGATAAACGAGGGCAAAACCAAGTATATGCTGTCAACAAGAAGGGAAAGCCAACACCGACGAATTGGACAAAACGTCACCGTGGGCAGCTATAACTTCGACGTAGTAAGGGGCTTTGTCTACCTTGGCTCTGCTATAAACTCTGAGAACAACATCAGCGCAGAAATCAAGCGAAGAATAACTCTTGCCAATGGCTGTTTTTTTTTTTTTTTTTTTGCTTATAAGGCAATTCAATAGTAAAGCCCTATCTCAAACAACTAAGGAGATCCTGTATAAGACTCTGATCATCCCAGTCCTGCTTTACGGCACTAAAACATGGACTTTATTGAAAGCGCATGAAAATATCCTTGGTCGCTTCGAGAAAAATTCTTCGTAAGATGTTCGGTCCCGTTTGCGTTGACGGGTTTTGGAGGAGAAGATTCAATAACGAACGAGCTATGCAGCGACACCGACCTAGTCAAAAAACTGCGTATTGGATGTCTGGGAAGCCTAGGACGTGTAGAGCGATTTGACTCCGACGCTCCGGCCCGAAGAGTATTCGAATCTAACCGGGAGGGACGACGCAGTAGAGGACCTCTGCTCCGTAGGTGGCGCACACAAATTTCAGCCCGATATCTAACATCATTCAAATTTGCTAACAACCGATCTTTATCTTAATCACTTAAGCGAGCTATACCATATGTGATTATTTACTAGTCAATGAGTTTCAAAATCACTCCTCTAATGTGCAACCCGTGTGTATTTCCTTCCCATTATCGTCCATTTAAATTTAAATTCGATCAGTTTCGTTATGGATTCAAACACGATTTTCATAAATTGGTTCCCAGTTGATTCTCCGCTAATCGGATCTTGACCTGCTGAGCATGAAATAAAATCTGAACTGAATCGAATTACGTTTTCCTTTAAACCAAATGAATATATTAAATACAATATAAGGAAAAAGAAATTAAAAAAATTATAAACCGATTTCTGCTAATGAGCACAAATCAATAGTTTCTACCTAAATAATAATTTTCATTAATTATTAAATTTGTTTGGGATTAACCCTACCCTCTCCCCTTCTGCTGTGTTCGTTGTTTGTAATTATCGTTTACCTTTAGTGGGCAAGGCGAACTTTAACACCGATTAAAACCTAAGTTGCTTCTTCTTTACTTTGCGCATCTTTATCTCCGCTTAGCTGCTTTTTGTCGCTTAGTGGGATGAGAGGAGGTAAAGGTAAAAAACAAACTTAAATCTACATAAATACAACTGAAGAAATTAGCAATGATGGATGGATTTGTTGGTCAGGTGAAGAACGTAAAAAAAAATCAGAAGAAGAGAAACACCAAAAGGTTCAATGCACTGCATAAATATTAGTCAGAATTACCAAACAGAACAATGGTACCTGATATTGATTAATAACTTTGTGCTATTTGCGAGCGATTGAGAGAACTTTTGCATATAAATTATTTTAGCACCTAGGCATCGACACGTGATCTATAAGAGGGTGAGAGAGCACACAGTGCCTATGTGTGCTAAAGTTCGAATTTTGGTGTGCATGGCACTATTAAGAGGTTGTTTGAGTTTTGGATTAGAAATCGATTTAAGTCGAAACCAAATAAGAGCCTTTAACATGTCGTAGATACATAGTATCTGAAGATGTATGACGTACGAATACGGTATTAATTACATATATATTCATTTGCTGGACTGTGATATGTGGTTTTAGATAAAATCGGTTCAGGAGCTTAATTTACTTCACCATTGCACTTTGTTTTATAATTAATGTCATAAACCACAAAGAGAATACCAAATAGAACGATTTTCATTTGCATTTCAATGGACCTTTAAAGAGCAACAGATTTCTATACAGGCTGCATTTACATGATGGTAAATAACTAACAAAAGTCTGGTAGCAGCATAATATTTCTCGATAGACTTTGGCCCACCAACTAACAAGAAAGAGCCACCACAGCCGAAGATCTCGCTACTCTACATCAGTAAGACCTATTCCACTTCTTTGTGGTGCCATCTGAGAATTTCTTCGGAAATTGCAAACGGGAGAGAACTATTGGCGAGCACCCTGCGCTCCAAGCAGAATAAGTGTCGGCTGCTTTGTGGCCCAGCGAGCCACAACTTAAAAAAAGTTCTGTTCCGTAAACAAACTCAGATATGGAAGGATAATATGTTGACGACCTTTGCCCATCGAACTAGGGCTACGATATGGTTCTCGAACGTGAAGACTCTACTCAATGGAGGAAGAAAGGTCCCCAAAACTCCAGATTACAACTAGAACGGGAATTCAACTTGTAAGCAAAATTCTACTATCGCAAAAGTCTAATATCTCGAACACATTCTAGCGACAGCAAACGGCCAGATTTCAGAGCGAAGGAAATTTATCAGGAGGAGAAAGATGGCATCCACAATCAGCTAAGTGCCGATATTTTTTTTTTTTTTTAAGGAAATCCAAATCCCAGAGCACTCAGACTCTCTGGTCCATTGCACTATGAAGCTGGAACCTTTCTTTGGTGCAGTGATTGAAAAAACTTCGCTGGCATAATCAGACACCAAATGGGGACAACGTCATACTGATTGGAGACTTTAATGCCAAGGTAGACAACGACAACACTGCGCTCAAACATGTGCTAATTCCATGGCATCGGAAAGCGAAATAATAGTGGCGAACGTTTTGTAGATTTCTGCAATGAAAATCGTCTTGTCACTGGAGGCACCTTATTTGAGCACAATGCCTGCCAAAAGATCAGTTTAATTTCTACTGGCAGGCAGCAAACATCCAACCAAATAGATTACTTGGCGATCAGCAACGGCTTTAGAACTTGTATTGAAGATGTCCGGAATAAGCATGATCACTAACTTATGATAGGTTAAATTAGCATTCATACTGCGTCCATCCGAAACAATCGAATCAATATGTTTCTTATTCCCAGGTATAATACCGACAGGCTTAGGGATCAAGCGCAGAGTCTTAACCTACGACACAGACAATGAACCCAAAATAAGGTTAGGTTAGGTAGATGGGTGCCTTGTGACAAAGGGTCACTGCTCACTCAGACCAACAGAACGGGTCCATTGTGCTCAATCATTTAACCCTGAAAACGCTGTAAAGAAAATCCAGCCGTAAGAACCGGCCAGAAAGTGATATGAAACTCAGGAAGTCCGCTAGCTCAACATTACCCAAGTCCTCCAGCTCCGAGAAGAAGTAACTACCAAGAGTCCTCATTCTTCTGACGGATAGGGCAGGACAGTCACACAACAGGTGACGAACAGATTCAATTTCTTCTTCGTCCCTGCAACTTCTACAATAGTCATTATGCAGCACACCGAGTGGCTCTGCGTGATCGCCAATGGCACAATGTCCGGTAATTATGCCGGAAACGACCCGTGCGTTATAACGACTAAGTTTTACCAGAGAGCTTGATCTCTTCTTGCTGTAGGCCGGCCATAGCGCCCTGGTCGTTGCGCATGTTTCCAGGCGAAACGAGGGTCTGTTTGCTCCACCGGTGGCTTCATCCTCTATTTTTTTCCGCAAGGAACTGATTGTGGTTGCTACAGAGGGGAGGGCCCGCGATAAGTGCAGCGCCGAACCTTTCCTAGCAAGCTCGTCAGCCTTTTCGTTACCTTCGATATCCATATGCCCTGGTACCCAGCAGCGGATCACCGCATTGGCTCTAGATATCTCATTTAAGAGTGATTTACAGCTTCTCACGAGTCTCGACCTAATTACGGCAGAGTCCAGATCCTTAACGGCTGCCTGGCTGTCTATATAGATAGTGATCGTTTTACCATATTACTCTCGCGTATAATTTCAGCAGCCTGTATAATGGCTGCGACCTCGGCCAAAGAATACAAGATCACTGGAGGAGTACCATATACCACGGACCCAAAGAATACAACATCACTGGCGGAGTACCACAGTGGTCAGTGCTAGGTCCCTTACTCTGGAACGTCATGCACGATGAGATCTTGCGTCTTTCAATACCCGAGGAAACAAAAATTGTCGGTTTTCCTGAAGACATTGCAATCGTCGTAACTGGGAAACTACTGGAAGAGGTGGAGCAGATAAGCAACTCTACAATTAGGACCGTACGGAACTGGCTGAGTTCGGCTGGTCTCACGCTTGCAAAATATAGAACTGAAGCGGTTCTTATGAGCAGCAGGAAGAAGGAGGAAACGATAAATATTACTGTGGGTAGCCACACAATAATATCGAAGCCCCACATAAAATACCTCGGATTCATACTATATACGAAGCTATCCTTCAAGGAACACCTCAAGCGTGTGTTTCACAAGGTAGTGAATGTCAACGCTGCTCTTGCACGAATCATGCCTAATACAGGAGGCCCTAGGATGCAGCCAGCGTGATAGCAAAAATGTTACCAATAAACATCCTGGCAGAAGAGCAGCGACGACAATATGAATTGAGACGCTCAGAACAAGAGCAAACTGCTCCAACTGGCGAAACCCAACAGATGTCACTAAGAATACAGAGCATAGGGAAGTGGCAAGAACGCTGGATCGCCTTCGAAAAGGGTAGGTGGACGCATGTGCTCATACCTCATACCGGCCGAACATATATTTTTCGATGCCCACGGTTTCTAGACGAGAGGGAAACACTGAGGCAGAAATTAGGCGTGGCACTAACCTCCGAAAACATACTTCATGGAATGTTTAAGAGCCAAAAAACTTGGGATGCAGTGACTGAAATTGCCAAAACTATCATGACCAAATTAAGAATATTGGAACTTGAGAGAAGAGGACTAACAGGACTAACACTAGGACTATTGGCTCTGTGACTCTAAACGGCACAACAATCAATTTCTCCGATGAGGTCAAATATCTAGGAATTGTCCTGGATAAGAAGCTTAACTGGAACTCCCATATTAAACATAAAATTGCCAAGGCGACTACTGCCTTGTGGGCCTGTCGCCGTATGTACGGCAAGACCTGGGGCCTGTCTCCAAAGGTCATTTTCTGGTTATACACCACGGTTGTAAGACCCATTCTGACATACGCGTCCGTAGTCTGGTGGACGAAACCCAAAGAGGTCACAACCATTAATAAACTCACAAAACTTCAAAGACTAGCTTGCCTCGGCATCACAGGTACTATGCACACTTGTCCCACAACAGCCATTGAAGCCATAATCGGACTTACTCCGTTACATATATTTATAAAAAAAGTGGCAATCCGCAGTGCAATTAGTCTTAGAAAATCCGATGCTAATAGTACACGGGATCACGTGGATCTCATGGAGCTATTGTCCGACTTCCCCGAGATAGACATGCTCAGCCCGGTCTCCGACTTTACGCCCAAATCACTCTACTTTGGTAGAAGGTTTGAGATTGTGATCCCAAGCCGTGATATATGGAATAATGGCGGTTCGTCGCTTGATCCAAAAGGTATAGTGCGGTACACCGATGGATCAAAAATGGATTCAGGAGTCGGCGCCGGTGTGTATGGACCCAACCATAAAATTTCGAAATCACTCGGAAAGAGTCCTAGTGTTTTCCAGGCCGAGCATTACGCCATTGAAACTTGTGCTAACATTAACCTGCGCTCAGGCATTAAAGGTGCTTCTATCCATATACTCACCGATAGCCAAGCGGCGGTCAAAGCACTGATCTCCCATTTGATCAGTTCAAAATCAGTTCTAAGCTGCTTCGACGGCTTACAAATCTGGCCCGACAAAATAAAGTAAAATTGTGGTGGGTAGGGGTCATGAGTCATGTAGGCGTTGACGGCAATGAAACTGCAGACCTGCTAGCTAGGAAGGGCTCCTTTGAGTTGTTCACTGGACCTGAACCCTTCTGCGGGATACCCGATTCCGCCTTCAAACTTACCCTAAACATCTGCGAACGCAACATGTGCATTTCCCACTGGAATAACTCCCAAGGTCTCAGGCATGCTAAAGGAGCTGTCCAACCCTTCCAAAGACAGGGAGTTGATATCCTAAAATACGGCAGAAATGACATAAGAAGGCTTGTGAGCGTCCTTACCGGTCACTGCCAACATCTCTACCACCTTAACAAAATGAGAATTTCGCACGATATCACCTGCCGCCTCTGCCTAGAAAAGGACGAAACCGCAGCACACATACTATGTGAGTGTGTAGCTCTGTGTAGCACTAGGAGAAGCTTTTTCCTTAAAGAGATCATATCTCCAAAAGATCTAAGGAACTCCTCCGCAGCCGTAATTATAGCTTTCATAAGGAGAGTAGAAGTACTGCTGCCCTAAAAGTGGCCTATGGCACAATAGATCTCCTTGGTCGCAGTACCTACACGCCATTTGGGCGTGGCCACACACCTGTTTACAAAAAAAAAAAAACAGGACTAACGCGAATACAAATGACAACTAAGTCAGGAACCCCCTACTATTAAATGCCAAGAAGGCGGTACCGTAGGGAGAAAGGGTAAGAAGGGAGAAGGGGTTAGTGTGTAAAAGTCCCACACTGTTACTAAGCCCGTGCCTACTACATCTCAGCCTAAAAAAAAAATAAAAAAGGGACCATATCGCAGCTCAAACGAACACAGATAAGGAATGGAGAGCTGGGAAAAACGCTTTTGTAGGACAGACCAGAACGGTTTGTCGGTAGAAAACAGAATCACCACAGCGCATGCCTATCCGCAGAGACCTGGAAACGGATCGAAGAGCGTATTTCACTCAAGGCTTAAATCGCAGTCGTCTCAGCAGCAGAGAAAGTTGAAAGTGCCATATGAAGAGGAAAAAAAACAGTATAGTATGAGCCGAGATAGGTGGAATCGCGAAAACGCTCTTGCTTCAGAAACGTAGGAAGCAGTAAAAAGATGCGACAGCATGAGCGTTTATAGGTTCACCAAGGATCTGGTCGGTGGGCAGAATTCTAAGCAACAGTCTGTCAAGAGTATTGATGGTTTCTCCACCTCGGAAGTTGGACAGAGCATTTCGCAATGGTCTCAAACCATTTAGATGGTAGTATCTCTTCTTCTTACTCAAATAAGCTGTCCGTTCAGATGAAAATGCGCCTCGTCGCTCATGATGAATTTCGACCGTAGTATTGCGCGATCTTGAAGAGTATAGCATTCCATGGCTTGTCGACATATGTAGTCTTTAGAGAACCAAAGTCATTGTCATTCGTAAGCTGTAGACTTTCGTAAATAGATGTCTGCGCGTTTTCCTTAGAATTGTCTGGCCTAATCTCAAACGAACCTCTCCACTTAAGAACAGGTCAGGAACTTATTGATATCACAATTCGATGAGGAAATGGCAATAGATTGGTCACACCTTGCGGTGCGAATAAAATTGTGTTACCAAAAACTCCATGCAATATAATACAAATACAAATACAAGTACAAATAGTTGGCGCAACAGCTCTTTAAAGTGCCAGGGTCTAGCTTCTCGCAACCACTCATGTTGTGTGCGTTATATTTTTCACACGAATGGAAGGGACCTACAGTTTAATGCCGAATCCGAACGGCGATTTGAGAAGCTTTTTCGTGACAACAATACTCTCGGATGTTTGTCAGACGCTCGCGAGAGGCGGGACCGTGAAAAATCTAAAAAAAATACGGCAAAGAAGTTCTACAATTGTCAAAGCATTCTGCCTGTAATACTCGTAAGTGGTTGCAAGATCTCCTTATAATTTTTTTAATATGAACTGATGTCTCAGAGTAATGGGTAATTGCATGATGTAAGTCGGAAACGAAGAGAAGAGGTAGGAAAATATACAAAAATTAAAAATCTAAAAAAAAAAAAAAAAAAAAAAAAAAAGAGGTATGTCTTTAGAGGTAGTGGTTTTGGAACTCTGGTGGCTTTAGGTTTCATTGAATACTCCATGGGTAGCGTTCGAACTGGTCACGGGAAAGACTTATTTGCGTTGGTTTCTGGTTCACAGTATTTTTCTTAAGTACCTGTTTGATTATTCTAGGTGCTCTGCGATAGTATTATTTAGTTTGAAGCAACAACCTATTACTCAACAACCTAAGACATTAGCTACACCCAATGCCACATGAGGTGAGTAGCTATCTTCAAATGACTTTAGACTTAATGGAATAGATCTGTATATTTACAACAACATTCATACTTCTTCGACACAAAAGAAGTTTTCAACAAGATCAGACTGGTATAGCAAGTGCTCTCAAATAGAGATCGCGAAATTCTCAACACAATTTCTAGATTTTAATTCAAATATAAAACATGAGGTTGTTGTGCCTCAGTGTTAAGTGCACCAGACTACTGAGCGTGACGTTCAATGCTTGAGTCTCAAGAACTGTTTAATCAGTTTTTTCTAACAGGCTGTTTGCGCTAAACATTTTTTTACTTACAAAATTTATGTTCCCAACCGGTTGCATTGAGAAGGAATTCTTTACTAGCATCAGCAGAAGCTTGTGATTGTTAAAGAGACCTCATGTAGCAAATATAAGTTCCAATTGTAACAGATACGTTTTTCTCATAAGAAATCTCTGAGTGACTTTTACCAAATACAGAGCTTGCCACATTGGCCTATCTAAATCCACCAGTTACCACAAAAGTTATTCTATATTCCTATAGTTGCACTGCCTTGCCTGGCAATGACATTTGTCAGTTTATTTTGAGGCCGATCTGCTTTCTAATAAATTATCTGAATCTTTTCGCAACAATCACTAGTAATTTAAAGAAACTTTTTCTTGGTACTATGACCGTCCATCTTAAAGGTAAATCCAAAAATGAAATCATCAATTTGAAACTATATCCCCAAGGTTTTCCACAGATACTCAGGATACATAGCTTATAGCTTAAAAATTGCACGACATGAAAATTATTCAAATTGCAGATACATTTAGATCATACCTATGTCACAGATAGTTCATTCAATTAGGGACGCTTTGTTCACCACCTAGGCGAATATTTTCCAGGAATGAAATTCTTAAATTTCTGCTAAAACCAATCCACTTTGTTCATCATTCTATAAATTCGTCCAACTGCAATTTATTCTCAAAGATAAACGGATTAAATAATTGCAACGAACAAACTCGTAAAATCCTTTTATCTACACCTTGCCACAATTATGAGCCGATGCACGCGTTCAATGATTCAATTTCACAGATAAAAATAAAATCTTCCACAATAGATAGATTTTTTTTTTTGTTGAGATACATTTTTAGCTGTTGAAACGTGTCAAACTCCTACGGTCGATGTTCGTTTCAAAATGACACGCAGACCGCACAAGGATGACATTGCATCGGATTGTTATCTCATTCATCAGATTAGATTCGTCCTTTTCTCATTGCTTTCTACTTTTTTTTTTCTGAGACCATTTCTGTACTCATCTGGAACACCTTAGTAAGCCGACTTTGTAGAATAGAAAATATTTCACGTACGTGATGTTAGAGCAAAGATAGCATCTTCATGCACCGAATTGTTGGTGAATTGAATTTTGTGAGGAATTTCCACGAACTTCGAAATGCATTAAATGTAATTGGGAATTAAATTAGAACTGCAATGGAATGTGTATTGCAATCGGTTTGATGTTTTTGTCAGGAACACGTAAGAGATACTTTATGGTGAAGAAGAGGAAGAATGTTGCACATAAAATGATTTTTTTATGTTTGACCTAATGCGGGGGATTCTACTTAAAAAAGGATTTAGGGTCATATTTCTTGTCTGTTAGATTTGCAACAATAAGTAGAAAAATTGATGTATTATAGTAGATACTGTATGTAGATATCTTGCATTAATTCGAAGGCAGGGTGTGCTACCTACATCAACAACATAAGAGTTGTTGAAGAATAGCACCTGGGACATTAAAAATGGGATGCTAGGCTTCTAAAGCCTAGAAAAAGGCCAAGGAAAGGTTATCCTTTCCTTTCCAATTAAATTTTGAGTTAATTGAAGCAGCTAGCAGCCTAAAGGACACCCGCATACAAATACATAAAAGGTATATCGGTAAACTAGGGCTGCACAAAGCATCATCGTTTTTTTTTATGTTTGGCTTACGCTTCAGTCCGGAGTGAACCTGGAACTCAACCAACAAGTCTCTCTACCAGCACGATCCTTTCTTAGATGTCCCCAATTGCGTACTCCAAGTTGGCTGGGACCCTTACCCACTTGCTCAGGCCAGTCAAGACTAGGACCGCCTCGCCTGCGTAGTGCCTCTGGGTTAGATTCTAAAGCTCTCCGCCTGGGGCACTAATGTTCATCTGATCTACTCGTATATGACCTAGCGTAGAGTTCGTATCTTTTTTACTAGGTCTATGTCACTGTATAGCCCATACGATCAAGGTACATAGATAGAAACATCGATCATACCAAAAATTTTACTTTCAAAAATTCCAAGGCTTTGATATAGCCCATGCTTCTGCCCCATATAAAGGCACTAGGATGATGAATATTTAACATAGAGTAATCTTAGTTCTTTTTGAAAGGGTCTTGCTACTCACTCGTCATTTTAGTTCGTGCAGTTGGCCTTCATCGTTTGATCTCAGCGCTTATATCATTGACAAAATTATCGGCCAATACTTCATCGATGGGTATCGTTTTTTTTGTTGGCACCATATACTTCGTCTTGTCCTCGTTTGTAACAACACCTGTCTTAGCCGGATCTGATTTAATGCTAGAGCAGGCACCGGTGACTGCTGTCTTCGTTCGTAAAACAGAGTAGTTGCACTGACTTGTAGAAGACAGTGGTTGTGTTTTTTGCCTGTGAGGGGGCACTATCAAGTGCATAATTAAAAAAAAAAAAAAAAAATCATGGTAGCATCTCGACTTGCCTTAAGCCTCTGGTCGTATTGAAGGTCTCGGTGGCGTATTTTCTGATTGTTCGCATTTTCTATCGCCATCCTGCGTAAGCGAATCTGTTCAGCAGCCATATCGAAACGTGATATGGTGAAATACAGTTCATTCCTAATTAAACTTTTATACATGGCCTAACCAACCAGGCCTAAGGGATCTGATAGGGATCAATTATTTCGTCGACGTAGGGCCCTAAGTGCTAAGCTAGCTTAAGAAAAGGCTTCTGCCCTACACTGATGATGGAGTAAGATAATACCACATATCTTGCGAAGTTTCACAAGGATCGGTATTAGTGCTCATCTTATGCAACATTATGTATGATGGTGTACTTAGGAATCTCAAATGAGGTTTTGTGGATGATATTGCAATTTTGGTGGCGCTAAAACATCTAGAAGAGATAGAAGACGTTTGTAATGAATATCCTGCAAGAGTTAGGTGGTGGCTGGCACGAGTTGAACAAAAACCAGAAATAGAACTAGTGACCAGCCAAGGCGAACCCCACAGGCGGATCAGTAGAAATGCGGTGAAGTGGGAGGGTTGTGATCCCTTGTTTTCGGATTATAACCTCGCTGATAAAGGAAGAAGAAGAAGAAAAACTAGTGACCAGCCACAAGAAGAGAGAGAAACACCTAGAAATATCGTGCGACAAAGGTGCTCAGTAGAATGCAGTCTTATCCAGAATAATACTGAATATTAAAGGACCTACACAGCACAGGAGGCTTCTTCTGTCATGGGTGGCGTAGTCCATCATAATATATGTTCCGCGAATTTGGGTCAAAGGAGCGACAATTAAGTCTTACGCTAGGGTGGTTGACTCCTTCGTACACACTTAATAGAATTTTATAAACGACGATCAGGAAGCTTGTACCTCGATAGTTAGTGTAAGTCCTTTATTATGAATCGGGCAGACGGTGCTTGGATTCCAATCATCGGGTATACTTTCATCCGACCATATGTTGCAATTGTGTCTCTATACCATCTCCTGGTGCTTTAGATATTTAGTTGGACTTTTAGTCCTTTAAGTCTGAGGCTTTTCTTGCTCTGAGTTTGGTAGTTCGAGATGTTGGTCATCATTTAAATATGAACAAACAATCAATCTAAGCCTGAAAACAGATTTGAGTTAAGGTCGCCACTTAACAGTTTGTATAAAACGCCTTTCCACATTTTCAGCACCAATTGCCTATCTACTGTAATTTCTCCAACTCCATCAATTGCAATGTGTTAGTTTTGTTTATGGTCTTTTGATCATTTGACTGCCACGTTACTCTATAATTGTTGGGATGAGGGAACCTTATACTACATACATACTACCATGTATAATATTGACCGACAGCAAGGACGAGTCCATTTGCATAAAGTGGTGTTTACAATTAAAATGTTGAGGGGTTTAGAGGGGTCTGAAACCATATAAATACCAAACACCCTTCTTCAAAGCGGTTCATGTTTGCCGTTGATACCGCATAAGGGCGTACTCTTAAAAGCACAACCCTCTCACTATTGTGCTGCTCTTGTATTTAGCCGAGAGTCCGATTGAGGCACGTAATACATATACCTCAGTATGTCTCTTGTCTCTATATTCCAAATGTCGGCCGGGCTCATTGCAGCCTGGAACAAGTATGACAGTTACAGAGATTAGGTTCTGCCGTTTCTTTTCGATCTCCGCAAAGACGACAGGTATTTGGTTCAGATCGATACATCTTGTTCAGATGGTACTTAAACGGACAATGTCCTGTCAGATAACCCTTTAAGATCTTCAGTTCTTCTATAAGGGGTTGGGTTGATGAACTCTTTCACTTGTTTTAGAACCTCAGTTTTGGACCAGTGATCCGCGAAGTTATTTACTTCACATTGCTTTAATTTAAAGTGAACATTCTTCAGCGGTATAATCATCAATGAAAAATTTATATTGTTCGTTTAAGATTCAATGACCACTGTATTTATATGTGTATACCCCAAACACACAGCGGTCCTGGCCCACACTTTATGGCGAAAGAAATAAATTCTCGTAAGCAGCACATCCCGGTGGGATTATCTTGGACTTGGAAACAGTTCTCTAACCCACATGTAGATCGAACCGTGAACAGAGTTTTGTAGATTTCTAACTTCATCTGTGGAATAAACTGAGGACTGCTGTAACTGAATAACTTGGGCATCCGACTTACTCTTAACTACTCAGCAGTAATCTGATGTCCAACGATGGAGAAGCACTAAAATATAGAAAGCTGCAGAGTCTAACATTTAGCCATAGTTATCTGCGGTCCACAACCAATAAATATGTTAACTGTATTCTAGGGCCTCATATCGTAATAGTTCAATCCGCTAAACTACCTCCAATGAATTCAGCATACTATGACCTAAAAACTGACTCTGTAGTCATTTCTCAAGGGGTTGACTGAGTAAAATTCAAGCCCCGTCCATCGAATTGCGGATAATGCTGGAATCTTCGGTGAATCGTGCGATACAATTTTAACCTAGGTATAGCAGAACCCTTCAACAGTATTAAATTTTATGTGTTGTAGTTTCGGGAATAGCAGTGTCCACACGTGGTATATATGCAATTCTGAACATACCATTGTGGAATAGAAGAACCGTCTTTTGCAACCGCCTTATGTGGATCACATCTGGTGAAAGGGTTGTCTTATAGACACATAAAGATAGTAACATAAAGTAACTGATGCCATGAACAAATCTTTTTCTAAGTCGTACCCCGCATAGACTTCTAAACTGAACGTAAATAGAAAAATTAGTTAAAGATCTTTAATCGAGCAAAACAATCTAGAGACCCTCGAGACTGCGACAATTGTAAGGAGAGTCTTGATGAGTACAAAAGGAAAATTAGAAAAGAGCAAAAGTTCCTGGGGAACAATAAATCTGCTAAAGGTCGCAGTTCACTTGCACCTCACAACAAATGAATATGTATCTATAGATCTACCATCACTTGATTATCTACCTTGTCGTGGTGTGATGGCTTATACTAGAGCTCAAGACGCTTGGAATCGACATCGCAGACGTATCACGTCCGAAGCGGTATCGCCGCAACGATGAGCGATTCACTTGAACAGGCTCGAAGTAAAACTAAAAGAGAATCATCCAACCTAGTCTCTCCTTAAACGCCACCATTCTTCGCTACTTCGCCCCAGTGAACGAGGCTTTGACATTGCCCTGATCCAAGAACCTTGGATAAGAGATGACACCGTCATAGGATTGAGGGCCCCAGGATATACGCTATACCACGCGAAGGATGTAGGTAGAATTGCATTCTTGCTAAAACCTCCTTAAACTTTTCTTCCCCACCATAGCACAAGAGACCTAACAGTAACACTGCTTAAATCAAAAAACACCACCATCTGGCTGGCGTCAGGATAGCTACTCTATGAAGACCTCAAGTCTGCTCCATCCAAGGAAGTGGAAGAAGTGGTAGATGAAGCAAGGAGGAGAAGAGAAGCCATCATATTGGGATGCGACACCAACGCGCACCATGATCTATGGGGAAGTACCGACGCTAACCCTCGAGGTAAGTCTATTTTCGAATATTTAGTAGGCACCGACCTAGTAGTTTGTAACAGAGGAAATAGTCCTACTTTTATTACTAAGACCCGGCAAAAGGTGCTTGACGTCACTTTTGCTTCCCAAAGTATCTATCCTGCCATTCATTCGTCATTCGTTTTCCGATCACCGCTATCTGCAGTACAAACTGGAAATCTGTCACAGTACCGCACCCTTGGTCTTCCGCAATCGACGGAAAACCAACTGGTGCTTACACAATAAATCCCTCTCTGCTAAACTATCCAATCAAGTGTACACTACACCAACTGCACAATTGGAATTAGACAAGCTAAACACAGATCTAACTTCTGCACTTAATACAGCTTTCATCGAATCCTGTCCGATCACAAGAAGAAAGGTCCCCCATGGTGGAATGCAGAACTTAACAGTCTTCGCTGCACAAGCAGGAAACAATTCAATAAAGCCAAACGAACAAGGCTACCACTGGACTGGGAGATCTACAAAGAAAGTCTGAAGAACTTCAAAATAGAGGTTCGGAAAGCTAGACGCAGATCCTGGCGCGGTTTTTGTCAGAATATTGACAACACGTCTCAATCCTCTAGACTGCGAAAAGTCCTCTCCAAAACACCAACTATACCTAGTGTCCTCATGAATCGCAATGGATCCTGGGCGGAATCGGACGAAGCATCACTCAACCTGCTCATGGACACTCACTTCCCTGGCTGCACACCTACCCCAACGATGATCGCGCCTTGGTAAATGCTGCACGCCCACAGGCACCTCCTCATCTGATCGGTGAAGATAAGCTGAAATGCGCAGTAAACAGATTCGAACCATTCAAATCCCCGGGACCGGACGGTATTTTCCGGCCCAGATTCAGACGGCTTTCAACATAGTATGGCAGCATCTTTCCTGCATTCTGAAGGCTTGTCTTAAGCTAGGAACATTACCAACTGCCTGGACCGAGGTAAGAGTGGTCTTTATACCCAAAGCAGGCAAGACATCGCACACCCTCCCAAAGGACCTTCGACCTATTAGTCTAACGTCCTTCCTTCTCAGGATTGTGGAAAGAATCCTGGACCTACACATCAAGGCCACTATTGATAGCACCTTACTATCCATGTCAAAGCACGCCTACCAAAAAGGTAAATCTGTCGAAACGGCTTTGCACTCCATCATCCACCCTATCGAAAAATCACTCTCAATCAAAGAGTTCACCCCAGTCTCATTTCTAGACATAGAGGGAGCCTTCAACAACGTTGAAATAAATTCGATTACCAGTGCATTACGCAGGGTCAACATCTGCGAACCCATCTGTTGTTTCATAGAACACATTCTAAAGAACAGGGTAATAACAGCATCCTTCGGAAGTAGCACTGTCAAGCGACATGTACATTGAGGCACCCCTTAAGGGGGTGTACTGTCTCCACTATTGCGGACTTTGGTGCTCAACGAGGCCCTTCTCGAGATCGAAAAAACTGGATGCAATGTTATTGCCTATGCAGACGATGTCGCCATTCTAATAAAAGGCAAATACCCGCAGACGCTGGCCGATGTCATGCAGTCTGCTCTTAATGAACTGCTCAGATGGACTGATAAATGCGGCCTCTCCGTTAACCCGACGAAGACCGAGCTAGTTCAATTCACAAGAAAACACAAGCTCCCTGACTTCACTCCGCCCAAGATAAGGGGATCCACCCTCAAGCTTTCCATGCTCTACCTGCTTCCGATTGACATCGTCAGTAAGCAATTGGCCGTCAGCTCGGCAATAAGACTGAGAGGCTCCAAGCAGTGGAAGGAGCAACACACGGGACATGCCAATATACTTTCGATACCCCGTCATCTTCCCAATTCCACTGACCATCTGCCCTCTGAATATGATTTTAGCAAGGGCTCCACGCACTCGATACCGGACAGAAGTGAGTGGACGCAACGCAATGTCCTTTACAACGAATCGCTGTCAATTTTCACAGACGGGTCCAAAACCAAGGACGGAGTCGGTGCAGGAATTTTCTCTGAAGATCTGGACATACACCTCTCCTTTAACCTTCCAGACCACTGAAGCGTTTTTCAAGCCGAAATCGCAAAGCCCCAGTTCGCAAAGCCGCTGACTGGCTAGCGGCTAGCACACTATCAACACCTGATATTGTTATTTACGTCGACAGTCAGGCAGCCATCAAATCCCTGGCATCCAGCACTATGAGATCTAAGGCAGTGAAAGACTGTCGCATATCTCTTAACGAGATAGCTGGCCAGTACAACCTCACCCTTTGCTGGGTACCAGGTCAGTGTGACATACCGGGGAATCGTGCAGCCGACGAACTAGCACAACAAGGCTCCTCTGGTACAGATAGCATAAGCATCACCGACATCGAAGCGCCAGCGTCTTATGTTAAGTACCTTATTCAAATTGATGCCGAGAAAGTAGCCAATCATCGATGGCAACATTTAGACCAATGTTATACCACCAGACAGCTCTGGCCGATACTCAATAAATCCAGGTCCATCGGACTCTTGAAGTACAAGAGAGGAACCCTCTCAAAAATAACAAATGTCCTCATTGGACACTGCGTCATAGGAATACATGCCCAAAATTAGGTATCCCTCATAATGACTTCTGCAGAAGCTGAAGAGATGAAGAGGAAGAAGAGACCATCAGTCATCTACTGTGCGCCTGCCCTGCGCTCGCCAACATCAGGAAAGCCACTCTGGGTGAATACTTCTACAACGATCTTAATGATCTCGGCAACGCCTGCACAGCTAAAATGCACGCCTTCATTCAACGAAGCAAATGGCTCCAAGAGTAAGAGGGTGACCCACCCGCCTTACACATCGGTAGTACAATGGACCTACTTTCTGGTCGAAGTATATCCTCATCGAGGGCCGATCCTAACCAACCAACCAACCATCTATAGATCTAAATCAAGAAAATCAGTTCAACGCGGTACACCATAAGGAGGATAAAGATAGCACATCTCCACCATTATGGCTTTTTACTTGGAACAAAATACTTGTACTCCTCCCCTTAGAAAAGGACGGATAGAAAGTTATAGTTTATGCAGATGATATTGCTATATTGCAATCAGTGGCAAACATCCTGCAACTTTACAGCTCTGTCAAAATTGGTCAAGTGGACTGACAGATGCGCACTTAACCTCAACCTGGTAAAAACGGAGCTATTGCCGTTTACAAAAAAGGCACAGAATCCCAGAGATCACACCTACAAAAAGGACAGGAATACACCTTAATTTCTCTGAACTTAGGCCTTATATTAGGCACGAAACTAACTTGGAAAATGAACGTACTTGTACATGAACGTATTAAGAAGGCCTTTACGGCACTGAAGGCTTGTAAAAGTGCCATGGGCTACAAACGAGGTGTCCGTCCGCAAATAATGGTACAGGGTACACCAACATATTAAGCCTATGCAACAACATAGTAAAAGTCGCGACTTACTTAACACCATTCCTAGATTTCAATACTAAGTACAACACTAGCATTCCCAGTCGACAGAATTGGGTGGAGAATACTATTCTAATATATACATTGGTATGAGCATGGATTCTTAAATTTCACCAGACTTGAACACGCGAACAATTCAAAAATCAATCAAGAACTCCGAACTCTCAATGTGCGTGATTTTGTTCCCATGCACGAACTAGTACCTATAATCTACGTGCATCTGAATTGAAATACCAACAGTTTCCAAAAAAATTAAATCAAAAGAAAACAAAATACACTTACGAGCATTTTTTTTTTTTTCTTAGATTTATCCCCACATCCACGCATCTATAGATCTGTCTGCGACGAATCTAATTTATGGGCAATTATTGAAGTTCATTATAGATATTTAGAGACACAGGCACCTATCTGAATCTAATGCCTTTAGAAACGGAGAAAAAAAAATCGACACACCAAAAACCTGTCTACTTTTACCTGTGACTATGTGAGTAAAAAACCATTGCATTGTGTCTAGAGCGGTCACTCAATGTATCCAACAGATAGGCGATCCACGAAAATACACGAAATAGATACATGAGCAAAGAAAAGCAATAAAATGTTTTCTTACATTAAAAGAAAATATTTAATCTGACTTACTTAGAGGAGGAAAAATTTGAGTAGGTATATGTACCTCTTTCCCCCTCCTTCCCCTACGTTGTAGAAAATGAAAATTTACATAATTTCCCTTGATCGCCGGAACATTTCATTTGTTACATCTTCAACAACAAACGCAAGACTGTCATTGCTCCTATGGCAAACTATGCTCGTGGTATCTATGTATCTAAGAGGCGACAACGACGACGACGTTAGTGTGGCATGGATGGAAATATTAATAAATGAGTACCCAAATAAAATGTATCTATTCTCAGTGTATCTTTGAATTTTATCTCATAGGTGAATCTTCTATGAAGTTTAATGCCGACTGATTAATTTTTGTGTTTCTTTCTATTCTTTTTACCAGCACAGCGGCTGGAGTATCTAGTATCTTGTCCCCCTTAAGAATACGCATCTACATATAGTTTTTTTTTGTTTTTCTTTTTTTTGGGAATGTAAAGATTTATAGCCGCCCGGTCATATTTATTATATTTTTTCTTTATTTATTGAAATAGTGGGGTTCAAATAAATTCTGTAAGCGATACAGAAGGTATTGAATCGAATTTAAAGTTCAATGATTTGCATAAATTCGTCAATAGCCGGGGAGTCTCACGAGTCGCATATGGTAATACTGGAGCAAGAATTTGCAAATTACCGTTACTAAGAATTGGGTGAAACATATCAACTGACCATATTGATCTATCGATTGGCAAGTCAAGGCAACCCACGACCTTTTTTTTCGCCTCGGCACTGTGTGAGTACGCATACAATTCAATTTTATAATCGTATCTATTGAATAGGAAAAATGTGTCTGGCTTGTTAAGGTTTATTTGTTTTTGGTTTAAGACCGCAGATAAGTATCTAAGTACCCTCTAAGTGCGAACGTGAGCTTGGGACGATCATAAAAGTTGTTTTTTGTTCGTTTGTTTTAATGGCCTTTCTCTATCCGTTTAATTACCTTAACAAAGTATTACTCAGTTTTATATTTATCTTAAGGAACAGACTGAGAAAACACATTTATACTTCAATACCTACCTAGGGTAGTTGTTGGTGATGGAGGCAGTCCTTTTTTTTTGTCGGTTTTGCATTCCTTGGTTTTATGGATTGCGTTTGTGGTACTTTAGATACTCGTAGATACTTTTTTTTGCCTTTCTTAACTAATTAGTTCACACTTTCTTCTGGTAGACTGAAAGCAAACAATTCAGGATCAGATAACACGTGGTTTTATGACTCCTTGTGGGTTGTAAGTGTTGTTGGGTTGGAATTTTGAAAAGTGTGGTCAGATGTGAGGAATTATGAAAAGTATCTGAGACAGCAATTAGGGATGGTTTCCTGGGTAGTGATAATGGAGAGTATTTGCAAACTCATAAATAGCACGTACTGCTCTTAACTCTTTGAGACCAGATTTATTTTGCAATATATGTATGTATATAGATTAGGTTGGGTCAGTAGACTGGCGAAGAGGAATACTCTACGCCAGACTCAGGTCAGTGCAGACACATTGTGATACATTTGGGGAAATAGTAGCCCCTCGCCCGTTATAACCCTGTATCAATACAACATTTTTTTGATTGCTTGTTGTGTTGTTGCATACAAACCATCCTGTGGATTTGATGAAGTTCATTAATTTGTCAGTTGGTGTCCTGGAAGGCGCCTACAGATTCTGGAAAAACATACTCTTTAAAGGTTTTCTTCCGTTTGACGCAATTTCTTCCTGTGGTACCGTCGAGTATTATGCCTCGTGATAATTCCTACGAGGGTGGCAACGAATTTCATTTCTTTCCCTATAAGTATCTCAGTCCTTGCTTTATCAAAAGTGCGCAGTAGCTACCTTGTGGTGGTACAAATCTCTATGGACGTCCATCTGCAATTCGCCTCTCTTTTGGATTTTTTCCCTGCTTCAAGGTTGAGTGTGCAATGCAGGATAGGGAACAGAAGGGTCAGCTTGTTCAGATATGCATAGATATAGATATAGTACATATGTAGGTATAACAGAGCGATACCTTGTGTTATGTTCCAAGAGCCTTGATTTCTCCTCGACGGCACATAGCTTTTATAGCTGTCTGGCTGTCGATAAAGAAAGTGATACCTTCTGGTGATATTGCCCCTACCACAGACTCACAGGCAGCTGTTGTCACTGCTAAGACTTCCGCTTGAAAAACATTGCTCTGGTTCGGGAGGTAGATTGACTTCAGGCGGTTCGGAGGATATGCGTGAACCTACGCCAGTGTCCATTTTGGAGCCATCTGTGTACACTGCTATGGATTGCTCATTAGGTATATGACCACTTTTCCATTCTTCTCTAGAGAAAGGTCTTGTGAAGTCCAAGTACAGCGTAATGTAGTCTGTCTTAGGTACATGGCTTAGATACTTCTGTGGGATCGTTGTATGACCCATTGCATTCGGTTTCCAGTTATCTGACTAGCTTATTCTCAGGGCACTAATGGCAATATATGTATATAAATGTAGATTTGTACATATGTACATGGGTAGGTAGGTAGAGGTGGCGGTTCTGTAAAAACAGAGACCCAATTAGCACATTGGCCATCTAGCGAGGCCAGCTCCTGTCGGAATTCTAGTACTAGTTTCGAGGAAATGGTTTCTGAAGCAATGGCTTTGATAGCAGCTTGGCTATCGATTAAAATAGCGATTCTTTGCCTTGGTAGTACATTTGTGTGTGACTTGATTTGGCGACAGGCTTCGCGAATGGCGAGTACTTCCGCTTGAAAGACGCTGGCAGCGTCCGGGAGTCGGTACGATCTTGCGATGTTCAGGGACTCCGAGAAAACACCCGCACCAACCCCACAGTCCATTTTTGACCCATCGGTGTAGACTATTAGATCGAAACCACTGCTCGCCTGTCCATCTTGCCAATCTTTTCTTGTAGGGAATTGTACATCGAAACGCTTTGTGAAGTTCAATATGGGGATGATGTAATCTGTTGGAGTCGATATGAGTTCTCCTGGTAGAGAATCTAGGATATGGCTGTGTCCATAGGGTTTCGCAGTCCAACACTTGGACTCTCTGAGTCTGATTGCTCTGTGCGCTGAGATGTTTGTGATATGTAGATCTAGGGGTAAAAGGTGTAGTAGGACTGTTAGAGCGTCTGACGGAGTTGACCGTAGGGCGCATGTGGTGCCTATGCATGCTGCTCTTTGCACCTTATTTAGTTTGGTTATGTTATAGGCTTTTTTAAGGGCCGGCCACCATACTATCGACCCGTAGGTAAGGATTGGGCGTACTACGGCTGTGTACATCCACAGGGTCAATTTTGGTTGCAGGCCCCATCTTTTGCCGAAGGTTCTGTTGCAGGCATAGAAGGCTATACACGCTTTCTTTACTCGTTCGTCTATGTTTGATTTCCAGTTAAGTTTAGGATCTAGAATAACTCATAGGTACTTAGCACTGGAAGATAAGGAGAGTATCTGACCGTTTAATCGAGGAAGATTCAAGTCGGCTATTTTGGGTTTTGTGGTGAAAAGCATCAGTTCAGTTTTATTTGGGTTGACTCCAAGTCCACACTTTCTGGCCCATGCGGTGACTTTACTTAGAGCACTCTCCATGATCTCACTTATCACGGGAGGGAAAAGTCCCGACACTAAAATCACCATGTCGTCCGCATACCCAACTACTTTAATTCTTTCTCTGTCTAAGCATAAAAGGATTTTATTCATGACTATTAGCCATAGTAGAGGTGAGATGACTCCACCTTGGGGCGTTCCTCTACTGGCAAATTTGGTTATGGTGCTGTTTCCTAGAGATGCCTGAATAGTTCTAGTGCTGAGCATAGAGACTATCCATTGACTTAGGTAGGTTTCTATGCCCAGCTCCGTGAGGGACTCTAGAATTACTTCAGTGTGTACATTGTTAAAAGCTCCTTCTATGTCTAGAAAGGTCGCTAAAGTGTATTCCTTATACTGTAGGGATTTTACTATTGTTCGCACTACTTCATGAAGAGCTGCTTCTGTAGATCTTCCTTTGAGGTATGCGTGTTGGGATTTGGAAAGAGATGACTCGATTGTATCTCGCAGATGGTTGTCTAGAAGGCGCTCGAGGGTCTTCAAAACGAAGTATGTCAGACTGATTGGTCTGAAATCTTTCGCGTTCTCATGACCGCGCCTCCCCACCTTCGGAATGAAGTCCACTCTCACCCGTCTCCATGAGTGGGGTACATGGTTATTTAGGATGCAGCTCCTGAAAATCGGCACGAGTGGGATTGCTACCTCTTACATTTTTTGTAGCATAATGGGCAGAATGCCATCTGGGCCTGGCGATTTATAAGGGGCGAAGCTGCGAATGGACCAGGAGATTTTTTCTTCGGTAATAATGGGTATTATGTGTTCCCGGGATTGCAGGCATTGCGAACTGTTAGGCTCAGTGTAGCTGTCTTTACATCCGGGAAAGTGGGTGTGTATCAAGATCTTAAGGATTCTGCAGTTGACTCCGTCCACTTACCATCCGACCTTTTCAGGAGGGATGGATTGGAATGATCCTTCGATAGAATCTTGCTGAGTCTAGCGGAGTCTTTGGGGGTAATACTCTATCCAGGACCGTTTCTTGGCCATTCTGATAGCTTTTTGTATATTTTAAGGCTGTCCGTGCAAGGCTGCCAGTATTTGCACTTGTAGCAGATATTGAAGGTCTCTCTAGTCAGTTTTCTGAGGTTAGAGAGTTCTTCGTTCCACCACGGAGGGAAGGTTTTTTTTGCTGTATTTGACCGGACACGCAACTTTAAAAGCATTATTGAAGGCTTTTTCGAAAGTCTTTACTTTTGTGTCTAGTTCTGCAGTGGAGGTTATTAAAGCGTATATGTACCTATGTACATAATATGCACATATAACTTTTTTGGAGGCAATTGAACAATTCTGGTTCAGACGTACAATCTACATACATCATAAGTGAACCTCGTTGGCTTACTCGTTGACTTACGTGGATACTAATTGTAATGCTTTACGTATTTGTCTGTTTGACTTCAGTAAGTGAATCAATTTGACCTGGAGATAAAACTGCAAATTTTGCAGATGTAAGACCCGAGATGTTGTCTAGGACGTTATAGAAGTACTTTCCTAAAGTTTTCATTCACAGCGTGGATAACGCAGGACAGTTGCATAGAAGTTCAGTAACCGCTGCTTCAGAAATTGTTGAATCGAACACCCGGTCTTCTGGCATATCTGTATATCAAACAATGTCTCGTGATGGTGCCAGTTGTAGAGCAATGTTATTTCCGGCCAAATTTGCCTAGATATAAAACTGGTGCTGATAATGCTCCATTCATATTTTCAGCGAAGTCTCGACTGACACCTTCTTTCTCTAGCTCATCCGCTCGAATATCCCTATGACCTGGCATCCAGCATAGAGACAGTTCGCATCTATCTGCGATTTCATTTAGAGATCTGCGGGATGCTTAACCAACTTGGATCTTATCAGTGGCGATTCCAAGGCCTTGAGTGCTGCCTGGCTGTACATGTATATTATTATAGCAACACTTTGTTCACAGAATAGGCGTAATTTCCGCTTGAAATAGGTTTCAATGAGAGTCTAATGGAAAATCTTATATCAGGTGGACTGCTCCCGTACCACAAGCCATTTTAGATCCATCTGCACGCATCTCTATCACAGACGAATGTAGAATTCTGTTAGATTAAGCTTGGGACATACAAAATATGATGGCTAGGATCACACGCAAGCAATGTACAAGCTATAAGATGGAGCTAATATGCATACAAATCTGATACTTTAGTCATCGAGTATACTTTAGTCTACTCCTGTTTAGTGGATGGTTTAGTGTCTTTGCCATTCGAATCCCCGCTTTCAACATAGTATGGCAGTATCTTTCCTGCATTCTGAAGGCTTGTCTTGAGCTCGGAACAACACCAACTGCCTGGACCGAGGTAAGAGTGGTCTTTATACCCAAAGCAGGCAAGACATCGCACACCCTCCCAAAGGACCTTAGACCTATTAGTCTAACGTCCTTCCTTCTCAGGATTGTGGAAAGAATCCTGGACCTACACATCAAGGCCACTATTGATAGCACCTTACTATCCACGTCGCAGCACGCCTACCAAAAAGGTAAATCTGTCGAAACGGCTTTGCACTCCATCATCCACCCTATCGAAAAATCACTATCAACAAAGAGTTCACCTCAGTCTCATTTCTAGACATAGAGGGAGCCTTCAACAACGTTGAAACAAATTCGATTACCAGTGCCTTACGCAGGCTCAACATCTGCGAACCCATCTGTTGTTTCATAGAACACATTCTAAAGGACAGGGTAATAACAGCATCCTTCGGAAGTAGCACTGTCAAGCGACATGCACATCGAGGCACCCCTCAAGGGGGTGTACTGCCTCCACTATTGTGAAATTTGGTGCTCAACGAGGCCCTTCTAGAGATCGAAAAAACTGGATGCAATGTTATTGCCTATGCAGACGATGTCGCCATTCTAATAACAGGCAAATACCCGCAGACGCTGGCCGATGTCATGCAGTCTGCTCTAAATGAACTGCTCAGATGGACCGATAAATGCGGCCTCTCCGTTAACCCGACGAAGACCGAGCTAGTTCTATTCACAAGAAAACACAAGCTCCCTGACTTCACTCCGCCCAAGATAAGGGGATCCACCCTCAAGCTTTGAAATAGTACTAGCGTAGTACTCAGCGAGTTGCATGTCTCAGCATTACCGGTGCACTGAGAACTTCTCCCACAGCGGCGCTCCAAACCATGCTCCACCTGCTTCCGATTGACATCGTCAGTAAACAATTGGCTATCAGCTCAGCAATAAGACTGAGAGGCTCCAAGCAGTGGAAGGAGCAACACACGGGACATGCCAATATACTTTCGATGCACCGTCATCTTCCCAATTCCACTGACCATCTGCCCACCGAATATGATTTTAACAGGGGCTACACGCACTCGATACCGGACAGAAGTGAGTGGACGCAACGCAATGTCCTTTACAACGAATCGCTGTCAATTTTCACAGACGGGTCCAAAACCAAGGACGGAGTCGGTGCCGGAATTTTCTCTGAAGATCTGGACATACACCTCTCCTTTAACCTTCCAGACCACTGCAGCGTTTTTCAAGCCGAAATCACCGCAGTTCGCAAAGCCGCTGACTGGCTGGCGGCTAGCACACTATCAACACCTGATATTGTTATTTATGTCGACAGTCTGGCAGCCATCAAACCCCTCGCATCCAGCACTACGAGATCTAAGGCAGTGAAAGACTGTCGCATATCTCTTAACAAGATAACTGGTCAGTACAACCCCACCCTTTGCTGGGTACCAGGTCAGTGTGACATACCGAGGAATTGTGCAGCCGACGAACTAGCACGACAAGGCTCCTCTGGTACAGATAGCGTAAGCATCACCGACATCGAAGCGCCAGCATCTTAAGTTAAGTACCTTATTCAAATTGACGTCGAGAAAGTAGCCAATCATCGATGGCAACATCTAGACCAATGTTATACCGCCAGACAGCTCTGGCCGACACTCAATAAATCCAGGTCCATCGGACTCTTGGAGCACAAGAGAGGATCCCTCTCAAAAATAACAAATGTCCTCACTGGACACTGCGTCATAGGAAGACATACCCAAAGATTAGGTATCCCTCATAACGACTTCTGCTGAAGCTGCAGAGATGGAGAGGAAGAAAAGACCATCAGCCATCTCCTGTGCGCCTGTCCTGCGCTCGCCAACATCAGGAAGGCCACTCTGGGTGAATACTTCTACAATGATCTTAATGATCTCGGCAACGCCTGCACGGCTAAAATTCATGCCTTCATTCAACGAAGCAAATGGTTCCAAGAGTAAGAGGGTGACCCACCCGCCTTACACATCGGTAGTAGAATGGACCTACTTTCTGGTCTAAGTACATCCTAAGTACATTCTCATCCTTACAATACAACTTCTCTTTTTGGAATAAATTTTATACACGCCTTATTATGTGGCCCTTAAATTGCTATATAGCCTTGGACGATTCAATACCGTGTGTTTGTGTACGATATCTATCATGATACAGGCGGTTCGGTGGTTGCTTAACCGGAATCATTTCGACGCCAGTTCAACATCAGACGTCGAGGACCCGTTCCAACAAGGAACAGAATTTTAAAATGGATACAGAACTTCAGAACCACTGGTTCTTTCAAACGAGGTACTGCTCGAGGCGAAGATCGAACAATGAGAACTCCGGAAAACGTTGAGAGAGTAAGGCAAGTTGTGGAAGCCAGCCTCCGTCGCTCAACTAGCCAGCACGACCAGGCTCAGAGAATGTTTGAGAGCATGGGATATATCGCTAGAAAGTGGTATGCATTATCACGCTCTTTCTGGTTGCATACATATATTACACAAGATAGGAAGTTCTCTGCGGTGCGGGATGTAATTAAAGAGTAAGAGTACCTCTCTTATTTTTAAGATGGTGTTCATCATATCAGTAGATTTGCCAGCTAAGAAATATGTTCCATCTCTCAAGTAATCTGCTTTAGTATTATCTGTAATGCGATGCCTGGATTTCATTTATGATATTATCTTATAGTCATGACCTCTTTTCTCCAGGAGGGTGTTCAACTTTTCCTTCACAGATACTAACTGCTCAATGGACAGATTGAATTCCCAATCATACCCTAGTTTTCCCACTCCTGTATGCAAATTCTCCTGGTCAGGTGTCGGTCAGAACTGCGGGAGTTCCACAGGGTTCGGTTTTAGGGCCACTATTGTGGAACATCATGTACGACGGAGCCCTACGATTAACGCTACCTGGGGGAGTAACGATAATTGGATTCGCCGACGACATTGCAGTCGTGACAGTAGCTAAACAGATCCATGCAGTAGAATTAGCTACAAATGAAGCAATTGCCGGATAAAAGATTGGCTAATATCCGCCGGACTAGAACTAGCTGACCATAAAACAGAACCTGTTCTTATATCAAGCCGGAAAACCGTCGAATTTGCCAACTTTCAGGTTGGTAACCAAACCATCAGGTCGAAAGAGGCGGTTAAATACCTTGGAGTAATGCTGGACAACAAGCTACGGTTTAAAACGCATGTTGATTTTGTTACCAAAAAAGCATCGCAAATGCAGGGAGCTCCCTCACGTATCATGCCTAACATCGGTGTACCTGGATACGCTAGAAGGATTCTACTCTCTAGAGTTATCACCTCAGTTCTGTTATATGCCACCCCAGTCTGGGCGGAGGCACTGAGGACGAAGGAGACCAAAAGGAGACTATCGTCATCATACAGACTCAGCGCCTTTCGAACCATCTCTGACGAAGCTGCATTTGTCATAGCTGGAATGGTCCCCATCGATATTCTCGCAGATGAAATGCTGAGGATATATAACAGAAGAGCATTGAGTCATCACGACGCCACTGGTATCAAGGTGATAAAAATTGAAGAAAGGGCAGCGTCAGCAGCTATGTGGCAAGCTCGTTGGGCTAGTACAACAAAAGGCAGATGGACATATAAACTTATACCGACAATCCAAGACTGGATAAGTCGAAAGCATGGAGACTGCAACTACCATCTAACGCAGTTCCTGTCTGGCCACGGTGGCTACCGCAAATACCTACACCGATTTGGACACGACAACTCACCATCCTGCCCGGAATGCACAGGTGAAGTTGAAGATACGGAGCACGTAGTGTTTTACTGCACACGTTTCACGGCATGGAGAATTACTCTGCCAAGTCCGTCACTACTCCTCGACCATATGTTACAGTCGGAAGAGAATTGGATGGCAATATGTTCCTTCGTAACAACTCTACAAAAAGAGCTGCGGAGAATAGAAAAGCTAAGAAGAGCAGCTGAAGCAGCGGGAGAAGCTGACACAAGAAGCATAGTAATACCTAACGGCAGTCCCGCGGGGAGCGTGGTTGAAGTGTTTAGGGTGTGTGTTTAGTGCGTAGGCGTATTCCTGGCATCGATTACTCGGGTTTGCGAATCGTGCATGCTAGTAGCACTCGGGCTATTAGTATCTATGAAGATTACACATCCCTGGCGCAATCCAAAAAAAAAAAAAAGGTGTCGGTCAGATGCAATTTCTTCTTCGCCCCTGTAGTTTCTGCATAAGTCCTTGTGAGGTACGTCGATACGTTCCTCATGAGTCCCAATGGCACAGTGTCCCGTGGTTACGCCAGTGATGACCTGCGTCCTGTTACGACTTAGCCTAACCAGAGGACGTTGTTTTCCTCAATTCGTAAGCCAGCCACAGGGTCCTGGCATTGACATCCAGATGAATCCATCGTCTTTTAGCTGCGCTCGTGGATTCGTCTCTGACGAGTTTATTATTATTATTTATTTTATATAGTTTGAGCGCACTTAAGGGGTTATGAATACCAATAACAAGTTTTTAACACAGTGCAGGCGTTGGAAAGGATAGAAAAGGTCAAGGATGGACATGTTTCCGACCCCATTTTGGTTGCCGCTGACCGAGACAAATTCCGGCGAAGACTCAATTATTCGTCTCTTGGATACCGCTGCAGATGTTGGCGCATTGTTGTTGTGTTTTACTGGCTGTGTTCTTTGCATTTTAGAGCCGTTGGTCGGAGCCATTGATGTAAACTTTTTGAAAGTAATCAAAGTAGGAGTTTGACTCACCAGATTTTTTTGTAGTAGGATGTTAGCTTGTATGTTTACAGTTATTTACACAGGTTTTTGCCAATTAAACCTCGATAATATCACTGGGAAACACTTAAAATTTGGGAGCTATTTCAAAGGCGTGTATACTTCGGAGAAACCGCTTGCCAATCCCTGGAAAGGATAGATAGAGAGAGAGAAAGATCTTGGTGTAGTGGTTTGAAGCTCTGTTGTTTATGCTTCGGAGAATGCTAATACCAACCTTCACGTAGGGGAGGGTCTGCGAGATATGCAACGCTGACCCCTCGTCTGCTCTTTCATTACCCATAGCACACAGTCCAAAAATAGCCTCCCTGCTATACCTGCCTCTAAGTGGAGCATGAAGATGGGTGAACTACTCGGCAGTCTAAGTCTCTCCTTGTAAAGTGACGATGGAACTTTTCAGCCGCTCCGAACGGACGATATCCCCATACTAAAGAATATAGAAGATGCAGTTGCATGGAACATTTTCTGCTTCACGCTGTGGAATACGCTTTTGTTGTTAATGCAATTTCCCCCAACTGAAACAACTGGTCCTTCTGCCAATTTGGATGCTTCTTCATGTTAAGATTTGATGCAATCAAAACTCCTAAATACATATGTTCTCGCACAACTTCAATTTGATCACCCTGATAAGTCCACTTTTCTGTTCGGCAGTACCGAAACTTGTTTTTCTCGAATCTGTTGTTTCCGAAATATCAGAGTCGATCGCCGACTTCGGGCCTGCTAAGGCACCCATATTACACCTAATGCGCCTCTCAAATGGTCGGTCTGAAATTGATGCGCTATTCTGTGCTCTCAACTGCCAACATTTTAGTGTGACATTTCAATTTGAGTGAAGACCTCTTTAGCTATCAGAATATCAATCAAATACTCAAATTGCGGTCACAGTTCAACAGTTTAACTCCCATGTCGTTGCTTAATAGTTTCTTCTATGCAAACTATCATAACTTAACTTTATTATGCCGCAAACGTTTCTACTAACTACTACCACTCCCTTTTACCACTTATCTCCGCACAAAACTGTTTTTAATGAGTATTTGCGTAGTTTATGGCTCGCAAAATTAGTAAACGAAACCAACCACACATTGGGCCATTTAGAGTGCCCCTTTTCATTGCCTGTAACCCGTAACCAGTCCAACCATTTAATGGCCAAAAATTAACGAATTTTCCCCAACCCACAGAAGAAACAAACAAAAATTATTAACTGCCTCATAAATAAAATTAAAATTGTTCCTCTATACGATGAGAGTCAGATCCAAAACGAAAAAAAAAAACGGATTTTCCTAATTTTTCTATTTCAAAACAATGTTTTCATGGTTGAATCTCCGCACTTAAAACTCTCGCTCTCGACCCATCACCATGCAATGGAAGTCAAAAGTCGGCCAGTAATTAAATTGCTCTATTGTTCACCTGTTATTCGTAACCAAATTAATGAGTCCCACTACTCTATGGCCGCAGGTGAAAATGTATGCTTGCCATCATCAAAGGCGTTATCTAGGCGAAGACCTACATCAGCGGGTATGAGTACCCTGTCACAGATACACTGCCCCCTCTTTTTGGTGTACAAGTATCTACGGCGGTGCTAATTGGCAACGGCACTGACACAAGTACGCTCTTATTCACTTAGCCCCTAGCCAGGGTAACAATATCTTCAAGTTGATATCTGAGAACCACGGAGAGGGGAAATGAATTTAATTTTCCTGTTGATCTTCATTTACTTTGGCCACAAAAGCGGATCTACTTTTCGGGCTAATGAGGCCACTACACTGGATCTGCTGTTGTTACTGCTGCTGCAATGCTTCATTGTTGTTTGTCCAAATTACCACCCGAAAAAATAAACTAATTTCCATCAAAGAAGTGGAAGATTGTAGCTAAGAGATAGCCATCTGTGTGGAGAGATGGGTTTCATAAGCTCGCAGAGACGTTGCCCGCCACCATTCACAACTTTAATGTGAAATGCAAATTTATTACACTCCACGGCTCCACGACGAGATGTGTCAGTTGGCTGTCATAATTGATTCGAGCTGTCTAAAGTTGAGGGAACACCATAATAATAATAACTCTCCAACTCCAATGCGGCCATATGCAAATGGTGGAGTAATTGTTTCCGCAGTGTTGCGGGTAAAATGTTTAAGAACAATGGTAGGGTTCCGCTTTAAAGTGGGTCGCATGCTTGCCTTCAAGTGAAATGGTTCAGTTGAAGGAGTATTGCATGTGGAGCAGCAGGAATTTGAAGGCTTTCGTCATCTATATTTACGAGTATATCCTTATTCTAGGATTTGCTGTTGCTGGAGTGTGTGTTAATATTGCACCGAAGTAAGTGGCAATGCGAATGGTATCGTTGTAGTAAATGACATGCGGATTTTGTACGGAATATGCCTCAGCTTTTGTTTCAATTATAAATGCCTGGCAAGTAATCACTTTCTGCTATTAATTTCCTATCAGGTTAGAATATTAAGATTTTCAGTATAAGCTCCAGTAGTGCACCAGGTCTGGTGTCTTCCCATCTTTTGGGAAATTTCACTTGAATGTGGAAATTATATTGGAAATTGGACAGAAAATTTAGTTACGAAGCACCGCCAGCCTCGGATACGGATGATTTTACTGTTGACGACTCTTGCAAACGTACATAGGAGTAAATGTGACTTCTATCAGCTCTTGGACAAGACGTATGAGCAATGCCCTAGCCACAACGTTAAAATTGTCCTGTGCGATTTTAACTCCAAACTAGGAAAAGAGGACATCTCTAGCAGCGTGGTTGGAAAGCACAGGCTGCACGACATTACATCCGACAACGGATTCAGGCTAGTCGACTTTGCGAAACGTTTCATAGCAAACACGCGGCTCCCACGTCTTGATATTCACAAGACGACATGGCTTTTTTTTATCTGAAAACCGTCAACTAAATCGATCACATTGCGATCGACGCAAGGCACTCTTCCTGTATTTTGGGTGTCCGGACTCTCCGAGGAGCCAATTTGAACTCTACTTACTTACTTAGGTGGCGCTACAGTTCGGGGTGAACCTGGGCCTCAACCAACAAGCCTCTCCGTTAAGCTCGGTCTTTAGCTAATTGCCTTCAGTTGCGCACTCCAAGTAGGTCGAGGTCCCATTGAACTTGTGCGCGCCACCAACGGCGAGGAGGTCCACTACTGCGTCGTTCCTCGGGGTTAGATTCGAAGACTTTGCAGGCCGGAGCGTTGGTGTCCATTCGCTCTACATGTCCTAACCATCTCAGACGTCCAATACGCAGTTTTTTGACTAGGTCGATGTCGCTGTACAGCTCGTATAGTTCATGATTGAATCTTCTCCTCCAAAACCCGTCAACGCAAACGGGACCGAAAATCTTACGAAGAATTTTTCTCTCGAAACGACCAAGGATATCTTCATCCTCTTTTAATAAAGTCCATCTTTCAGCGCCGTAAAGCAGGACTGGGATGATCAAGGTCTTATATAGAGTCTCCTTAGTTGTTCGAGATAGGGCTTTGCCTTAAAAATTGCCCAAAAAAACAGCGATTGGCAAGAATTATTCTTCGCTTGATTTCTGCGCTGATGTTGTTTGTAGAATTTATAGCAGAGCCTTGGCCCCAACTTGAACTCGGGTCACTACCCAGTCGTAGCCAAGGTACGGATGCATATCCAGAATGGAGCGAAATCAGCGAAATACTGTGAGGAAATTTGACTTCGACCGGCAACAGTCGCAGGAGACCGCCAGAATTTTTCCCTATCAAGTATCCCTCAATTTCAGAAGATGTCCTATGCCGCCAGCAATAGATGCAGATAACCAGTGGCGGCATTGCCAGCGAACCGTTAGATGCGCTCTGATGTGCTCTGCCTCCCCAGACTACCACAAAGAAATCCCTGGTTTGATGAAGAATACCGGAGAGAACATACAACAGAAGGACCAGAGTTGCTCGCGAGCTTTGCGAGTGGAGGGGAAGGACAGAGCATCGACTTTTTAGAAGGAATAAGAACGAGGATCAGAAGCACTCAATCGAAGGGGTTAAGATGCAGAAATAATGTTCGAGAACTTTATCAAAAGGTAAGAAGAACATGCTTAGGGTTTAAAGCCAGAACAGAAGCCTGCAGGGACGAAGATAAACACTTGTTGGTAGAATACGAGTCGGTGCAAAGGATGTGAAAAGAACACCAATGCAGACTTTTAAACGGTGATGATGACCAAAATCTCGCTGTCAGGCAGAATAATGCGTTCAATCTGGACGATGTGAGGTGAGGATAGCGATATTCAAGCTAGAGTCAAATAAAGCTGCTGGAGCGGACGGTCTACTAGCCGAACTCTTTAAGCGCAGCGGGAGATGATTTGGAAGGGAGCAAACACGAACTCATCTAAAAAATATGTTCGGACGAAAGTATACTCAATGAGTAGAACCTTAGTATCGCTTGCCCGATCCTTAAAGAAAGGGGTCCTCTAAGCTGCATCAATTACAGGATCATAAGTCCCCTTAAAGTCGCGTACAAGATCTTATCCCCCATATTATGTGAACGTCTAGAACTATTTGTCAACAATCGGATTGGTCCATATCAGTGTGGTTTTAATCCAGGAAAGTCCACCATCGACCAAATATTGACTCTATGACAGATTTTGAAAGAAAAGCAAAACAGGAATACAAAATCGATACCCAGCACCTCTTCGTCGATTTCAAAGACGTCTGTGACAGTATATATCGAGAAGACCTATACAGAGCTATGTATGTCTAGTTTTGACATCCCTGCTAAACTTATCCACCTACGCTGCTCCATTAAGGTCAGCAACGACCGCTTTGATGTCAAAAAAGATTTAGACAAAGTGACGCTTTATACGCAACTCACAAGCCAACTTAAGAAACACAATATTCTAAAATTCTGTACAATTACTCGACTACGTAGACGGCATCGAAATAATTGGAAGGAGAGAGAGTGATTCCAATATGGTGCGTTCGTGAGTATTTAATCAGAAGCGGCAAAAATGGGTTTAACGATGAACGAGGGCAAAACAAAGTTTTTTTTTTTTGTCGGGATAGGAAACGCTCGACTGGAGCACTCAGACGCAACTGGACCATTGTACTACCAGAGAGCAAACCCTGATTTACCCATTTTATTGGAATTTCCTTGTCTTTCTAAGAAAGCCAAGCAAGCACTTCAGTGATGAGAAGTTTACAGTGCCAGCACTCACCATATCCGCACTGAGGATCTGCTACCTGATACGAGCAAAGGCCGGACTCTCACAGAGATAATGTTCCGCGGTGTCGTGCTCTCTCCACAAGCGTCGCAGATTGTAGTGTCACTTAAGCCTAACACGTTAAGGTGCTTGGCAAAAGCAAAGTGGGCTGTCAAGACGCCAATAAGTTGTCTACAGCCTTTTCTGCTGAGAGACAGCAAGAATGCCCGGGAGCATGCGTTTTGTCAACCTGCATCTTGGAGAGTCATGCCACACACAATTGTGTCCGAGAGAGACCCAATCGTCAATGGAAGCCCTAACCGAGGACGCAGGGAGACCCAACGCGGGTTCGGGACCTGAAAAAACATCCTCTGAGCCTCGTCTAGCAATCTCATCGGAGATCTCGTTTCCCAAGATCTCAGTGTGACCTGGGACCCAGATAAGAGACAGCGAATTCAGCCTTGCGACCGACTTCAAAGAGTTTTTGGTTTCACGAACTATGTTAGAAGTGGTTAAAAGGTTAAGCACGGCCTTAAGCGCAGCCTGACTGTCACTACAAAAACAAATGCTATGTCCCTTCCACCTGTTCTTCATAACATAGTTCATGGCCATTAGGATTGCATAAGTTTCCGCTTGGAAAACAGACACATATTTGCCTAACGAGAAAAGAAGTCTAATGTTGTCGACTTCCACGAAGACACCAGCGCCAGACCCTTGACTGGTTTTGGAACCATCCGTGAAAATATGACTACATTCCATTCCCATCTCAGACTCAGGCCAAAGTCAGTCCTGAACACAAGGAAAGTTGACTCTGAATTTGCGCATCAGCTGGAGTTCTGGTGTCAATAGCCGTGTTTTTTTGAAACCTAGCCAGCCAGTAGTTGCTAGAAAAGTAAAATTTTACACATAAAACAGATGCAACAACCGGCTGGCTACTACTCTTGATTTTATCCCCAGCAAAGAGTTACTGGCTGGGAATTTTGTGATGCCTAATTTCAGGCGGCGCAAAAACAAATGTTTTTTAGTTATTTGTTGTTGCTGTCACTGCGAGGTTGCTTGGTTCCTAGAGATATGTTCGTATAATATCGGCTGGCTTTGGCTGGCTGGCTGGCTAGGTTTCAAAAAAACACGGCAATTGCATCAGACGGCATATCCATAAGACAGGAGTCGTAAGATAAGTGTTGCGCAACTCCATCAAAATTCCAGTGTGGAGTACACCAAAAACCGCTCCGTCTAAGACGATGGATGGCTTTGATAGTGCAACCCATGATATAAGTATCGAGGGGAGGTAAGTTCAGAAAAGCGTCTAGAGCAGAGCCAGGCGTACTCGGAAAAGCTCCCGTGCAGCCGCGACAAGCCGTTCCTTAGAGTTTCGCGCAAAAGGCAACCACATATTTACGCGATAGCCCCTTCCACCCAACAACCGACGCATATGCGAGGAATAGTCTTATCATAGCCCTGTAGATCCAAAGAACCTTATTCGGTGACAAGCCCCAAGTCTTGCTAAAAGCACCCTTACACTGCCAGAAGGCTGAGAGCGCCTTGGATGTTTTCGAGTCGACGTATTTGGACCAATGAAGTTTCTTATCTAAAATAACTCCCAGATATTTGGCTTCATTGGAAATGCGAATGGTGACGCCTTTTAGCACTGGCTGAGTCAGACCGGTCAAAATCCTCCTTCTCGCAAAAAGAACAACCTCAGTTTTAAGAGGAATAACCGAAAGCCGACTCCTAGTACACCATTCATCGATCATGTCCATCGCCGCCTGCTCGTTAGCACAGACCGTCGCCAGGCATGGCCCGACAGAAAGTACAGCGACATCATCCGCATATGCCTGAGCGTAGAAGTTAGAACTATTTAGAGTGTTCCTTAACAAAGGTAGTTAAGGACTTTATCTACCTAGGCTGCGCTATAAACTCAAGCAATGACATCACGCAGAAATCAAATGAAGAATCAATCTTGCTAATCGTTGTTTCTTTGAGCTAAAAGGGCAATTGAGTAGTAAGGCTTCTCGATCCCTAAAACAGGCATGTTTTGTACTATACCGGATATTATGGTCAGGCAACATTGCTTCGGAAGGTTATTCGAGGACCGCGGAAATTGGTCCAATGGTGTTCTAACACTGGACCCCAAAAGTCTCGTCTGGTTCACCGACGGATCGAAAATGGATTCTGGAGTTGGAGGCGGGGTCTTTGGACCCAAACCAAAAATTTCGGTACCTATGGGTACGACTTCCACTGTGTTTCAGGCTGAAATCCATGCCATTGAGATCTGCACCAGGCACAATCTCCGTAAGGGAATCAAGGGTGCTAGGATTCACATATTTTCAGATAGCCAGGCAGCACTTAGGGCATTATCGTCCAACCAAATGGACTCCGTAACTGTAAAATGCTGCTACGATGCTTTACAAGATCTTGCCAAACACAACAGAGTAATGCTCGGTTGGATCCCTGGACACCAGGGAATTGTGGGCAGCGAATCTGCGTATGAGCTTGCTAGGGCCTTTTCTTTTTTTTTTTTTATGGTTGCGCCAAAGGGTGTGTAATCTTCTAAAGATACCAGTACCCCGAGCTACTGGCATGCATGATTCGCAAACCTGAATACTCGATGCCAGGAATACGCCTACGTACTAAACCACACCCTGCACACTTCAACCACTCTCCCCGCGGGACTACCGTTAGGTATTACTTCGCGGGGCTGGTTAGCTATTTATGCTCTTCTTTCGCTGTCTTCCACTCCTTGTTCCAAAAGTGTTGCCGGTTGGACTTGGTTGCTCTTTCTGACTCTTTCCAGCCACCTAAGTTCCTGCACGATTATCGCTGCAACTTGTTTCACCGCGTCCCAATTGCATTCGATGCTATCATATGGTGCACAATGTTTTCGGGGGTTGGTATTTCTCCAATTTTTTCCTCCAGTTTTCTGTGCTCTATATGAAAACGTGGGCACTGAAAAAATACGTGCTGAGCGTCTTCTGAGGCCTCTCCGCAATTTGGACAGTTGGGAGATTCATCGAGCCCAAACCTGTTGAGATACGCTCGAAAACAGCCATATCCGGTTAGGAACTGGCTAAGATAGAAATCTACCTCTCCGTGTTTCCGGTCCATCCATTTTTGGATATCCGGTATAAGTCAATGGGTCCATCTTCCCTTTGAGGACTGGTTCCATCGCTCCTGCCATGCTCTTCGCTGACTTTCTTCCAGCTTGATATTTTTGACTGACGCTTGAGGTTCCTGAATTTTGGCGTCGTAGGTCCTTTGTAGCTCGATAGCCAAGATACCCGCTGGTAGCATTCCCGCGATGACACATACTGCCTCGTCTGACACCGTACGAAAGGCACAGCATACTCTCAGCGCACATAGTCTGTTGACAGAGTTTATCCTTCTTGCGTAGATCTTTTTCATCATAGCTTTGGCCCATATGGGTGCCGCATACATAAGGATGGACTGCACCACCCTTGATAGAATAAGTCTCCTTTGTTGCCTAGGTCCTCCTATATTTATCATTATTCTTGATAAGGCACCGCTCACCCGAGCCGCTTTGTCACACGTTCTGTCAAGGTGCTCCTTGTAAGTGAGCCTCGCGTCGATCATCACACCTAGGTATTTGATAACCGATTTTGAAGTCGCATTATGATCTCCTACTCTGATGGTGATTTCCTCTCTTTTCTTGCGGCTGCTTACCAATACTGCCTCTGTTTTATGTTCGGCGAGCTCTAACCCGACTGCTGCCATCCACCGTTTGACTTTTCGGATACATTCATTTGCAATATCCTCTATTTCTTCTAGACGTTTTGCAACCACGACATTTGCAATATCATCGGCAAAGCCTATGATTTTTGCCTCATTTGGGATTCCAAGCCTTAGAACCCTATCATACATAATGTTCCAAAGGATAGGGCCTAATACCGATCCTTGTGGAACTCCGGCAGATATGTGGTACTGCTTTACTCCATCGTCGGTATCGAAGAGCAGAAACCGTTTCTCGAAGTAGCTCAGTATTATTTTAATTAAGAACCATGGCACCATCATTGACCTAAGCGATTGCACTATGAGTCTCCAATTCGCAGAATTGAACGCGTTTTTGACGTCCAATGTTATTACGGCACCGTATTTCTTTGCACCGCCTCTCCATCTCCTGCCCTGAATAGCTTCTTCCAAGGTTGTAGTTACCCTTCTTATTGCGTCTACTGTAGATCGAGCTTTCCTAAAGCCCTACTGTTGGTTGGAGAGTCCCCCGGCTTCACCAACTGCCACTTCTAATCGGTTGCATATGATTCGCTCCAGTATTTTACCCATTGTGTCTAACAGGCATATGGGACGGTATGACGAGGGCTCGTCTGGTGGTTTTTTCCCTTTAGACAGCAGCACTAGACGTTGCTTTTCCCATTGGTCTGGAAAAACTCCTTCTGTTAGACACTTGTTGTAGAGTTCCACAAATGGTTGCGTATTTGTTTTAATGGCTAATTTAAGGGCCTTGTTCGGTATGCCATCCAATCCAGGTGACTTGGTATCCTCGAATCGTCTGCATACATCCAGGAGTTCCCTTTGCTTGACAGTTGGGATGTCCTGTACTTCCGGAGGTGGCTCTATACGCTCTGCTGGTATTTGAGGTGGAAACAACCCCGATACAATTTTCTGCATAAGGAGAGGGCATGAGGGGGAGGGTGCCCTAGTGCCTTTGAGTTTTGCCATTACTGTTCTATAGGCGGTGCCCCAAGGATTTACATCTGCTTGCTCGCAGAGTTCCTTAAAGCTATTGCTCTTACTTCTGCGGATAGCTAGTTTTAGCTCTCTTCGCCTATCTTTGAATTGCACCCGTAGGTCCTGATGTGCTTGCTAGGGCCGGCTCAGAATCTGCGTTTATAGGTCCCGAACCTTATTGTAGCGTCAATTGGACAACAGCTACAGCGTTGATTAACGAATGGGAGAACAAACTTCGTCTAGATCACTGGACTAATGGGCCAGGTTTAAGACAATCCAAACGTTTAATCAAGCCTTATTCCTATAAGGAAATCCTTAACTTAGATAGGGAAAGCATTAGGAAGCTAGTGAGCTTTCTAACTGGCCATTGCGGCCTAAGATACCACCTTAGCAAGTTGAACCTGTGCCAAGAGAAGGACTGTCGGCTATGCCTAGAGGAGGATGAAACATCCGAACACATTCTTTGTGAATGCCCGGCACTACACTGGTTAAGGAAACGTATTTTCCACAAGGAGATACTCACTTCAGTGGAACTGAAATGCTTCACTACTAGAGACATACTCACTTTCATAAGGGAGGTAGTACGTCTGTTAGGTTAACTCCAACCCTCCGATACAATAGATCTTTCAGGTCGCAGTGTCGTTGCCACGCGGGCATGGGTTGTACAAGAGGAAAAAAAAGGGCTTCAAACCACTATACCAAATCTTTCTCTCTATCTATCCTTTCCAACACCCGCATTGTGTAAAAGCATGTTAAGGGTATTCATAACCTCTTGAGTGCGCGCAGATTATAAAAAAAAAAACAAAAAAAGAGGCATGGCTCCTATCGAAAATGGATGAAGAGGCCCTTGGTTACTTTGAAAGAAAAGTCCTTCGAGTGATGATGATGGTGATGATGAACCCATCTGCATAGACGAAGAGTGGAGGAGAAGATACGATGAAGAACTGTAAGCGTTGTATGGAGATATCGATCTAGCTAGAAGAGTACGCATACAGCTACTGAGATAGCTAGGACATGTATAGGGGATGGACATTAACGCCCCGGCCGAAAATGTCTTCAGATCTATTCCCGAGGGACGACGCAGTAGAAGAAGGCCTCACCTTAGGACCTTAGGTGGCGCGAACAATTGGAAAGGGACCTCCACCAACTTGACTTTCGCAACTGGAGACAGCTGACTAATGACTAAGCCGGTCGAAGAGGCTTGTTGGCTGAGGCCCAGGTCCACCCTGGACTAAGAAGAAGAGAAGGAGAAGTCATCGTCATAATCATTACAATGAACCAATAATATCCTGCTCTTAGTGGTAGAAGATTATCTACTCTTGGATATCACTTCTACCAGGTATTGAAACACATATCTATATCATATCTATTGTATAACAGTTTTCAATTCAGTTATTTCTGTATTGCAATAATATATGCTCAAATGGGCACAAAAGGGAGATTGTGGGAGCAGAACCTGATGGCGTAGAGCACTCACATAAAGCCCTGAACGTATCGACTGACTCCATATACAGCATTCTAGTCATCGATAGCCTTTGAATTCATGCGATCGCTACACCACCCTCCCTCGCTTGCACTAAAACTCACACGATGACCACTTGTCTCATCTAATTGTCAAGTGTTTTTCCAAGTCATCCAAAGAAAAACCAACAAATACTTCCTAAGTAGCGCCTTAGACATATCACGCGTGCCGCTACTCTTGTTAAGAGCTCCTCCAACTGCTCCTCGATTGTTCAATTTAGTGCTCTCGACTGTCAGTCAAAGATTCAGATTGATTCCTTATGCCATCACGCCGTTAAGAGGTCTTCATCACAGCAATGAGAACCAATCAAAATAATGTTCACCACATATTTTGAATACAAAAGACGTGCGACTGCGGCTACGGTCCGCGTTTGGTTCGTCATCATCGTCAGCTAGACGAGGGTCGAATCGGGGGGCGCCTCACATCATGTGATGTGTTTATAAACACAGGCGGAGAAATCTTAAGACCTCATCTATTCAAACCACGCTGAGGTATCCGCCGCAGCTCTCTAGAAAACCGACCAGGAGCAGGGCAACCACACACACATAATTAATCAATCAAAGCATTTAAACCGAAATGTTTGACAGTGGTTGACATGGCATGTCAAATGTTGACATGATAACTAATCATAAGTAAGTGTCAGCCATTTGTGTTTGACGTTTGTTGTAGTCAATGTTTTTTTTTTTTTTTTTATTCATGGCTCTTGAGCGCGCACTTTGCGTGTTGGTGGATGGCGCCGATGTCATGGGGGCTCTATGCACATATCTCTTTGGAGAACAGTAATAATGAGATTATGTTATTAATTATACAAGAAATTAAATGTTTATTGGCTCGAATGACTGGTTTGGGTTTCCCAATAATTTGGTAAAGGATTCATGATGTACAGCCATATATGGGAGAGTTTTCCTTGGTGAATGCCACATTCATACCATCCAAATGCACAACTCCTTCCTTTCAATTGTTACAAATGAATAGGATCCTGGAAGAAATTTAAATAAACAAAAACGAAATATTCAACAGCAGTGCAAAGAACAATCCAATGGATATTTATTTATTCAGGACGAATTCGCAAACATCATTTGAGTACCTCTCGGAAGAAGAAGAAAAAGTATTCACTTGCGTCGGTAGTGTATCCTTCTAAGTCGTCTAGTTGGTTACCTGAAATATGGTCCCCATGTACCTTGCACAGTAATGTATTTTTCATTAAGGTTTATCTGTTTGTTGCCTTATCCGCAAGTGTAAAGGTTAATACCAAAGCAAATGTATAAAATGTTCAGTTATTCATGCAGCCACAGCAGCAGCGCCAAGATTCGTTTTTATACGCCCCTCAAGTGCATTTGACTGGAATTTCAGTACTTGCAAGAGGGTGAAACGTATTTTTTTTTATATTGCGACCTATGACCGAGGGATTGAATGTAAATTAATAGGAACAGGTACAAAATATACCTACATCTTGTGGTGGAGAAAAATCAATTTCATTTCATCTGGTTGTCGTATTGACATCTGGTACATTTTAGGGTGCATTTCGGGTTTTTTTTTTTTTTTGTGTTCGTCCTTTTAACAAGGATGTTTGCCGACATCGTCGATGCCCTTTTGGACCATTAAGAAATCATTTTAATAGATTTTTTGATAGGTACTTGGAGTTTTTGTGAACATGATTTTGGATGCATCTATGATGGTTGAACTTTGATTGGCAATAAATTAAATTTATTTCGTTTTCGGAATTACATTGAATTGATTCTTTGAGAACCTTGCTGTAGGGGTGTAGGAGTTTAGTCTCGGTGAAAAATTCACTCTGCCTAGCATGATGGCAGACAAAGTTTTAGAACTGTTTTCATACTTGGATTTTCGTGCCATCGTACGTCGGCATCCATTAGCATATCGTCATGACATTCATGTATAAAAACTCAATCGAATTCTTTAGAAAATTAATTAGCAGAATTTTACATACTTGGATATATCTTTTTCCAAAGTGTTCGTTTTGACTTTTAGCTTCAATCAGATGAGCGGATTCGAAAATACCACGAAGTTTGTACAATTTTTATATGATCTTTACATTCCTTTTTAGTTTAGCTGCGGTAGTGTCCTGCATTTGAGATAGGAGACACAACTCAATTCGGTTGTGTGCACCCCAATTGGGAATTGCATCAATATTAGAGTTCAGCTCGATAGGCATTCGGTGTTGTTTGGACTCCACAGCTTGTTGTCATTGCCGTGGCGACGGTAAAGAAAAGGCAAAGTCAAGTTGCTGTAGTCCGCGAAGGATTGGATGCAAACTCAGTTAGTTATAGGGATTTTAAAAATATAGATTATTCTGCTTTTGAGGAACACGCTAGAAATATTAACTGGAGCACTGTTTACTGTCTTCCTTCTCCTGATGATCAAGTTGTTTTCCTCAATAATAATATGGTACACCTCTATATTAGTCATGTTCTCATTAAAACTAAAACCATATCGTCTAGCACAACACCTTGGTTCACAATTCAGATTCGCCTACTTATGCTACAGCGTGATTATGCATACCGCCGTTGGAAGCGTTTTCGCCTGGATGAGCATCAACGTGCTTACCGTTCGCTCCGCAACAAAGTTGTTACTGAGATACGAGCTGCTAAATCCCATATCTATTCCAGACGATTCGATGCCACTATGGGCAGTAAACTTTTGTGGAGGAATCTGCGTAGTGTTGCAATCGGTAAATCAAAGAATCATATTATTGATGGGATGGATCCGAATGCACTCATCCATCGGTTTATAACCTCATCAACTTTGGATAACAACAATGGTACTTTCCATCTATCAGAAAACCCCTCTGCTTCTGTAAGTTATCCTAGTTTCTGCTTTTCTGGAGTTAATAGGGCCGATGTACTGGAAAGCATACTCAGTATCAAATCGTATGCTGTTGGCCTTGATGAGATGCATCCATCTTTTTTAAAAATTGTCTTGCCGGTTATATTGCCTTACATAACGCATATTTTTAACTCAATTCTAACGAAAGGGATCTTTCCGGTGCAATGGAAATTGGCCAAAGTTAAACCTTATCCTAAGACACCTAGAGGTAATGAATTCAGACCAATCTCCATCCTGCCATTTTTGTAAAAGGCGTTTGAGAAAATTATGCAAAAACAGATTGGCCAGTATGTCACAACCAACAACATTCTGTCTCCCAAACAATCAGGTTTTTGGCAAAAACATAGCTGTACCACAGCTGTTATGGGTGTCTCTGAAGACATACGGTGTGCCCTGGATGAAGGAAGTATGTCATTTTTAGTCCTATTAGATTTTTCTAAAGCGTTCGACACAGTTGACCATGCTATTTTATGTCAAAAGTTGCATCGGCTCTACAATTTTTCGCATTGCGCTGTATAGCTTATATCGTCCTACCTGACAAACAGAAAGCAAGCTGTAAAAATAAAAGACGTTCTATCCGAGTTCCTCCCTAACTCCCGTGGTGTTCCGCAGGGGCCCATACTAGGACCCTTACTTTTCTTCCTATATGTTAACGAACTTCCGCACTATATTAAACACAGTTCAATAAACATGTATGCTGATAATGTACAGCTTATTTTAAATCAAATAGAAATGGTCTCCTGCTAAATCCCAAAAAATCAAAGTGTATTGTCATATCAAAAACGCTATTGGATCTGTCATACTTCCCCTCCCTCACCATGAAAAATGCCATTATAGAGTATGTTGATTCAGTAAAAAATCTCGGTATGATTTTCAATCGGAACTTAACCTGGGACAATCGTGTCAATCTGGTCGTAGGTAAAACCTACGGTGTACTCCGTACGCTATGGGCCTCCCAGTCGTTCACCCCAATTAAAACAAGAACCTTACTCGCTAAAACACTTGCTGTACCTATACTTACATACGGCTGTGAAATATTTCACAACTGTAGCTACATTTCCAATAAGAAACTCAATGTGGCCTTTAGCAGTATAATACGCTACGTCTTTGGTTTGCGACGACATGACCGAATTTCTCGCTATACTAAGTACCTGTTGAACATGACATTTGATAACTTTCTCCAGTTTCGCACCCTATGTCTTCTGGCGGATATCCGACTTTCCCATCGGCCTTCCGATCTTTACGAAAAAATCAGATTTTCTTCCTCAAACAGATCCGGACAATTAATTCTTCCTCGCCATACTTGCCTGACATCGGAACGTCAATTTTTTATAAACTCCTTTCGCTTATGGAATGCTTTGCCCCGTAGTCTTAGAAGAATAGACAACACTCCAAAATTTAAAAGGGAACTAAGAATACATTTACGCTAGTACTCTCAAACTCTGGTTTCTTTTCTTTTTTCTTTTAGTTATTTTTCTTTTCTTTCTTTTAGTTATTTCTTTTCCTCATGTTTATAATATTAAGTCAATTTTAACTCACGTAGCTTTCTTAAAATATTTTGAACTATTGAATGCTATTACTATATATAAGATATTGTATCTTACAGTGTAGCAAATCGTTAAATGAATAAATAAATAAATAAATTTCGTGTAAATGCACGAAATAAATTTCAAAAAAAAAAAAAGATTGCGAGTGAGAGATAGAAGGTCCGACAGGGTCGAAGAGAGGACTGAACCCTATGGTACACCAGGCTGAAAAGGAGGTAGAAGTACATCTATTCAATACAACTTAACGAACTCGAAATCCATCATGAAAAAATGTTACCAACGCCATAAGTATCAAGCTTGATAACTAGGGCACTATCCCACACTGTGTCAAAAGCCTTGGAGATATCTAGAGCTAATACTCGACATTCACCGTGGTGATGGATACTTTCCCCTGCGGAACGTTGTTGCCGGAAACCGTACTGTTGGTGTGGCGTAAGTGGTTAGTGTGTCGGATCACTACGCATGAGATTCCATGTTCGACTCCGCTTTTGCGCCAAGTATTTGTATTTTTTTTTTTTTTAGATATTTTTTAAGATGCTCTCCATGACTATGACTATGGGTCGATAGTTAAAAACGAGGTTTTATCGCCCTTTTTAAGAACTGGCTGGGCATGTGCAAGTTTCCATCTATCTGGAAACATGCCTGTTTAGTACGACAGATGAAACAGTTTGTGTGGATGTTTCGCCGGGGTAGAAGAACACCTCTTCAAAAGAAGGGAAGAAATTCCATCTGGAACAAAAGATTTATAACGTCTTTGAGGAACTGGGTGCAGTATAGGTAAAGAGCTATTTGCCAGTAGCCTTAAACATTTGTCACATATCAAGAACATGCGGAAAGGTAAAGGTGGTTTTTATACCCAAGGCGGGCAAGGCTTGTCACACCACCTTGTAGGACTTCAGGCCAATAAACCTTACCTCTTTAATCCTAAGAACACTTGAAAGAATGCTCGACATTTACATACGTAGTAGTATACGTCTGGGGGACTTATCCCCAGCCCAACACGCATACACAAAGGGTAAATGTGTGGAAACTGCCTTACATCATGTTGTCGGCTCTATAGAAAAATCACTTAAAGATAAAGAGTTCACACTAGCTCCATTTGGTGGTTATTTTTCAAAATCAAATAATTTACATGCTATCATGAGAGTGACGGGTAATTTAAACTAAGTGCATATATGTTTGCAAGTTTGGTTGTAATTAACTTTTAAGTATTCTTTAAATAAAATAGAAAAAAAAAAAAGTTAGAAAAAATGTACATTACAGAAAAAATTTGTGGTTTTTAAAAAAGATTATGTAATTATGTCAAGGCAATATTCTTTTAGTCTCTCCTTTCTTAAATTGATGTGATTTATATTTCGCAAATGGTTTGGAAGAGCATTTAGGATGTTTAGAATGGTGTACATTAGCTGACGCTTGCCGTATACGTTTCTGAAGGATGGAAGATGGTACAGCCCCTCTGCTCGTCTTCTGGTGTTGAAGTTATGATTGACTAGAGTTCGGAAACGTTCATCATCATAGTACTCCAACGGTGCTGTCATACTGCCTTACTGTGAGAATCTTGACTCTGCCATCCACGTTGTTTCTTGCCGATGGTAATTTGATCGCCTTGTTTTGGATATTTTGAAGCTTCGCGATGTGCGAATTCGCTGCACCTCCCCACGCCAGTATGCCGTATCTCAACCTTGACTGGACAAGAGCGTGGTACACTTGTTTTTGCACACAGCTTGAGGACTTATTTTTCAGGCAAGCTAGTGCAAACAGAGAACTTTTCAGCTTCTTTCGTAGAAGAAATGATTGTCAGTCGTTACACCCAGATATTTGTAGGTATCCACGACTTCTACAACTTGGCAGTTGCTTGGGTCAGTGCAATTGAATGACTTTATATTTATTTCTGATTTTGGGTACTGTGGACTACGAATATGCAATAGTTTCGTTTTTGCTGCATTAATTACGAGCTTATTATCATGGCACCATTTCCCCGCTCCGTCAAACTCTGTCTGTGTCATCCTTGCTGCTTCAACGATTGACTTGTGGCAGACAACGATCGCCGTGTCATCTGCATATGCAAAGGGAACGCTCATCTTGAAGGATTTTAGTAGTTCGTTGGTGTACAATATGAACAATAGGGGTCTAAGTTTAGAGCCTTGTGGTACTCCATACTGCACAGTGTTGGCTTTGCTGCAGTGACCTTTGATTCCCACGCGAAATGTCCTCCTTCTGAGATAGTCTCTCAACCAGTCTACTAGTTTTCTCTGATTCCTATTCTTTGTAATGCTTCGATGAGTTTATTGTGGTCGAGGGTATCGAATGCTTTACTAAAGTCTAAGAAGAGCACTAACACGTGGTGACATTTGTTAAGGCTGGTGTTAACCAGGTTTGCGAAATCACCGAGAAGTTGGTTGGTGCTTTTTCCCTTTTGAAACCCATACTGATTCTTGCTTATTAGCTTATGCTTATCAACAAATGTCCATATTCGATCTGCGATGATTTGCTCGAAGATCTTTTCTATCACCGGCAATATTGCAATCGGACAATAGTTAGCTATCTCATTTTTGGCTCCTCCCTTGTAAATAGGTTTAACAAGTGCCTCTTTGAGCTTTTTTGGCACCGTGGAGGTATTAAAACTCATATTTATAAAATTCGTAATTATGGTCGCAAAAATACCATGGTCGCAAAAATACCATCATCTAATACCATCTGCCCCAGGTGCCTTTTGAACATTTAAGCGAGCTATTAGATTAGCTACCTCCGTACAGTCTGTACCTCCCAAGTAAATTGTGCCCCTCAAAAATATGTTCTGGTGGATGGATGTTGTTTTGCTACATACGTGGATTATTGATGCTGCTTGTTGTGAAAAAAATTCGCAAATGTATCGGCCAAATCAATAACATTCGTATTGGATGACAAGTTTTTCACGATTGTTTCATCTATCAATGGCTTCTTTCGTCCTAGTACTTCATTGATGAGCGTCCACGTTTTCCTCGGATCACATTTTACTTGCTCGAACTTTCTTTTGTAGTATTCTTCCCTGCTTCTACATATTTTTTTGTTGACTTGGTTGCGCAACCTTTTGTACTCGGTCTCGTAGGTTCTATTATTTCGATTACTCCTCCATCTGCGATACAATCGATCCCTGTCCTTGCAACTCTCAACGATGTCTCTTGCAATCCAATCGGCAGTTTTTCTTCGAGTTTTCTTTTTATCGATTACCGTCGAGTTTTTATATATGTCGGCCATCTTTTTAACTATTGCATCAAAAAAAGTTTCAGTGTCCCTTTCTGCAAACATCGGTGTCCAGTCGGTAGCTCTAATCAGCTCATTCACTTTTCCAGTTTTAATATGCGATCGCGATGGTTGGGCATTATTTGATGGACACTCATCATAGATATCATAAATAATGCTACAGTCTAATTAACTGGATTGTTAGCATGCTCGAGGACAGACACATAACCACCAAACTTAAGGGTTCAAAGCTCGAAGCATACACCTCTAGGGGTACCTCTCAAGGCGAGGAAATCTCCCCACTGCTTTGGGTCAGTGTTATTAATGAGGTACTACATTGTTGAAAATCTTTGTTAATTCACCTTATAATAATACCAAATGTTCGTCAAGTTGCTGAATTGTTAATTGCGTTTATATTCTCAGTCAGATTGCTTCTAGTTTAGAATTCGTCTTTCGTTAACCTTTGTATTTTTTTGCTTGAATCGTGTGACAATTGAATTTACAAAATAAAAATTGTGTTAAGACTTTGAATGGTACAGTCGCGCCTTTTATTTCTTCTTTCATCTCGCAACTTTAGATCGTATTTCAGATTGTTCTGGGTAACATTTTTCAAATCTGGTGCCGAAACCCGGGATTTATAGAGTTGTGAGCTTAATCGGAAAGAAAAATATATCTCGAAACGAAAAGGCAAAACGCGAATTCAGTTCGGACATAATGGATTTAGCAAGTCGCTCTTCCTACCGAGGTCAATTAACAAAGCTAGTTAAAAGCGCCAATGATTACTTATCGTCTGATGAATCTAAAATTGGTAATAATCTAGACAACTTAGACGATATCGAGGAGGAACTCGAGGTGTTGCTTAATCGTGCTATATCGACACATGAAAGTTTGCTCAAAGCAAATACTGACGTACTTCCATTGATTAAACAAGAGAATCTTGCCACGGAGTCGGATGCTGTGGCTGAGTACAACGACAAGGCAGTCGGTATGATTACGCGCCTTAAACATCGGTTATCTAAAGTCCGTCGACATCAGGCTGAGTCATTTAGTAACAACCCACGTGTAGATGAATCGACAGAAACGCCGCGCAATCCATCTTCTCAGGCGATCAAATTAAATAAATTGAATCCGAAGAAATTTTCCGGTGACTTTAAGGATTGGGCTCCCTTCTGGGAGCAATATCGCACTCTAATACATGAAAATGCTTCATTAACTACAATCGACAAGTTTAATTATTTGGAGTCCGTACTAGTGGGCAGGGCTTCTGAAACGTTAGCAGGGCTCGCATCGACGGAGGCTAATTACAATTTAGCTATTGCTGTGTTGAAGGAAGAGTATGGGGATCACGAAAAGATCATAGATCACACTATGCAACGCTTGTTGTCGACACAACCGGTAAGTTCGAAGGTAGATGCAGTAGGGCTGAGGCGGTTATACACCTCCGTATTGACGTCTACTCGCTCGTTGACATCATTGGGTGTTCCTTCATCGCATTATTTCGTCATGCTAAAGGGCGTTCTTCTTCGTTGCCTACCAAGCGATCTACGTGTAGATTTCCATCGTTTTTACGATAATTCATCTGAAAATCTCGGAGCAGATAACACCGATAATATAGGCGATGACAAAGCAAGTATTTCCTCGGCCTCAGAATTATCATCCGCGAAATCAATAGGCGATGGACAAGTTAAGGCTTTATTAAAATTCTTGAAGCGAGAGGTTGAGGCGCTGGAGAAGTCGAACGAAGCTAAAATTAGTTCAACACGAGCTCATCATCACCAAAGTGCAGCACAAAGAACTGTCAAAACGGCCGTCGGATTGTTTGCAGCTGGAAATAACGAAAATCGTTGCTTCTTCTGCAAAACCGAAAATCATGGAACGATAGAGTGCAATCGGACTTTAAGTCTAACAGAGAAGAAGCAATTATTGCGGAGTGATGGCAGATGCTACCGTTGTTGCAAAAAGGGGCATAACTCGAAGGTATGTAAAAATAAAAACATCGTTTGCAAGACATGCAATGGTCGCCACGCGACAAGCATGTGCGATCCTTATTTTATCAGAATAAAAGATGATTCGAATTCGTTAATTCCTGCTAGCCGAAATAAAACAACAACAATAACACACGCATCCATTTCATCAAAACAACCACAAAGTTCTTCACCGCAACAAACCCTGAATTTGTACACCACACATACAACTAAATCTCAACGAGTATGCAATGTTTATTTACAGACGGCCTGTGCTTTCGTTTCCAATGATCTTTCCAGTGGTGAATTATTCGGCCGTATTGTCATGGACCGTGGCAGTCAAATGTCATTTGTGAAATCAGCTGTAGCTCGTCGACTGAACTTACCTTCAATTGGATCGCATAATTTAAGTATAATTCCTTTTGGCAGTGTTAAGCCGAAACCAAATAAATTGTGCAATAAGGTTCGTCTAACTCTGCGTAGTCAATATAGTAATAAGGCAGTGGTAGTAGATGCAATTGAAGTGCCTGATATTTGTGTTGATGTGCTTGCAGTGCCCAGCGACGATATTGCAGACTCCATGAAGGGATTTTGTCTAGCTGATGACCGCGTTGGTGGACACGATCCAGAAGAAGGCATCAGTATACTCATCGGCGCCGATTCATATTGGGAATTTGCAACGGGCGAGCATAAACGAATCACGGAGAAATTGACAGCGATCGACACAGTTTTAGGCTGGACGATTCAAGGACCTTCATTTGTGAACGCAGCAAATGCAACCCAAAACAATTTTGCTTCGCTGAACGTTTGCATTTGTGAGGATGTTCGAAGCTTCTGGCAACTTGAGACCCTTGGAATCCTTCCCAATCCCAGCAAAGGGGTAAGTACAGATTCAATGATGTATCTTCACAGATCTGGCGATCGTTACGAAGCTTTGCTACCCTGGAAGGAGACAAGTAGCATTCTACACAACAATTTCCCCGGAGCTATGTATCGATTGAAATCGCTCGTCAGGAGGCTGTGCTTGAACGGAAGGCTTCTGGAATATGACGAGGCAATTAACGAAATGCTATCAAACGGGGTCGCTGAATCTACTCCAGAAATAATCGGCGACCAGGAACGTGTTTATTATATGCCGCATCGCCCAGTCTATCGAGACGATAAAGAAACGACGAAGCTGCGTATCGTATTTGATGCTTCAGCGCATGCACCGAATCATCTCTCCCTTGATGATCATCTCGAAGTGGGCGATAATTTGCTGCCGGATATTTTAACGATTCTAATTAATTTTCGAGTTGGTCAAATTGCTATAACAGCGGACATAGAAAAGGCATTCTTGCAGATTTTATTGCATAAAGATGAACGAGATAGTCATAGATTTCTTTGGTTTGCTGAGCAGTTGAATAATGTGAAAGATCTTCCCGCTGTGAAGACTTATCGTATGACTCGTGTGACTTTTGGTGTCACATGTAGTCCTTACTTACTTGGGGCAACAATTCTGAGAGTGATCGAAGAAGCTAAGCAGCGATATCCGCATACGAGTGACCTACTACGAACGAGTTTCTATATGGATGACCTTGTGCTAAGTGTCGACGATGAATCAACGGCAATGAACGTCTTTAGAGAAGCAAACATAATCTTTAAGCGTGCTTCTATGACTCTTCGCAAATGGAACTCTAATAGTTCAAACGTTCGTCACAATTTGCGCGTGGAGTACAAGAAGCCCGAATTGCAGAAGGTGCTGGGTCTACGTTGGATATCCGCTACGGATGAGCTTGCTGTGGACATAGATGCAGTCGTAAGCTTGATGAAGTTAGAAGATATGAGAGGAACCAAACGTATCGTTCTTAAGGTAATGGCAAAAATATTTGATCCTTTTGGCTTCCTAGGTCCTTGGGTGGTGCGTCTTAAGATCCTTTTCCAAAGTATTTGGCGTTTGAAGTTGGATTGGGATGAAATATTGCCTACTGATATGATGAGGGACTGGTCTGTCTGTTGTAATGAGGTCAACGAACTGAAGGATATGGCCATACCCCGCCATGCGTTTGTTGGTACGAGCTCAGTTCAAATTCACATATTTGCGGATGCCAGTCAACATGCATTTGGAGCCGTCGCTTATGCAAGATCCTGTGACAGTGATGGAAATGTTTTTGTACGCTTTATCTGTGCTAAGAACAGGGTAGCACCTATCAACAAACAAAATCAGAACGAATTAACCATTCCAAAACTTGAATTGACAGCAGCCTTAGTCGCAGCCCGTCTACTCAACTATCTGCGAACTAATTTGAGGCTCCACTTTAGTGAAGCATATTTATGGACGGATTCAAAGATAACATGGTTCTGGATCTTAGGATCAGATAAACGCTGGAAACCGTACATAGAAAACCGAGTCAGGGAAATTAGATCGTTATGGGACGTTTCGAGTTGGAGACACTGTCCGGGTTCAGATAATCCAGCGGACCTGTTAACGAGAGGAATTAGTGCTAGATCGCTTTTAACTTCAAAGCTGTGGACGAATGGACCAGTGTGGCTGCGGAATGATACTCCAGAGTGGCCAAAATCGGACGACATCAATATCGCAACATTGTCAGTATTTCTATCGGGTGCAGATGAGGCATATACTTCGGCGGATTCTACACCGGCTGGAATGGAATCGGTTCTACACTGTGAAGCTTTCAGCTCCTGGAGACGTCTTCTGCGCATCACTGCCTACATTTTGCGTGCAGTTCATTGTTTCAAAACCAAACATCGATTTGAAAACTTTCTATCAGCTGAAGAGCTAAACGAAGCCGAAAACTACTGGCTTAACAACGTTCAACGGATGCATTTCTCGAAGGAAATCGCATTGCTAAACAAAGGAAAAGGTATTGATTCGAACTCCAATTTACTAACTCTTAATCCTTTTCTAGATAATGTTACTGGGTTACTGAGAGTTGGAGGTCGTTTGCAGTTTGCCTCATCTGAGGTAGATGAAGCGCACCCGGTGATATTGCCCAAGACATCGCACATCACTAAGCTGATCGTCGTCCATATTCACGAGAATCTATTCCATAGTGGAGTCAGCAGTGTTCTCTCACGGCTTCGTTCTAAATATTGGGTGATTAAGGGACGACAGTTAGCAAAAAACGTCATCAAAAACTGCATCGTGTGCAAAGTACTGCGAGCAAGACCGGCATCTCAACCATTTGCTCCACTTCCCCGAGACCGGATCTTCTCGTCATGGCCATTTGAGGTTACAGGCGTTGATTTCGCTGGACCATTACATATATCAGACAACGGATATCAACGAAAAAAGGCTTACATCATGCTGCTTACCTGTGCGGCAGTACGAGCCGTACACTTAGAGCTGGTATCGGATTTGACAACTGAGTGTTGTCTCTTAGCATTACGTCGGTTCATTGCCAGGCGTGGTACACCGCGTATCATCTATTCCGACAATGCGAAAACGTTTAAGAGAGCTTCATTTGAACTCAGCAAGATTTTCGACTTGAAAGCCAGTGAGAGCTTTCAGGGTTTCCTGAGTGACCACCGCATCAAGTGGAAGTTCATAGTCGAACGTGCGCCTTGGTGGGGAGGTTTCTGGGAGCGGTTAGTTGGAGTGGTAAAGTCATCATTAAGGGCAGCGGTTGGTCGAGCTACCTTGAATGCAGATCAACTTGTTACTCTGCTTACCGAGGTTGAAAGCGTAGTAAATGCGCGGCCGTTAACCTACTCGAGCGAGGACTCATCGGACCTTGCCCCACTCACACCTGCCCATTTTCTTCATGGTACGCAAAGATGTTCAAATAGTCTTTCATCCGAAGAAGATCAGCGATCAACGAATGGGCCCACCTTGCGAAAACAGTGGACTAATCGCCTGCGCCTTCTATCAACTTTTAAGAGGCGGTGGATTAAAGAATATCTTCAACAGCTAAGGTCATTGCATCACGTAAAGCACCCGCCAACGACTTATCTGAAGGTAGGAGATGTGGTGCTTCTGCACGATTCTTCTTTACCGCGAACACTTTGGCAGCTGGCTATCATCGAAAGAGCATTCCCTGGTAGGGATGGTAAGGTACGAGCTTGCGAGGTACGCCTTTCAAATGGTTCCATCCTTCGTAGACCGATACAACTTTTATATCCTTTGGAAATAAGCAATTAATTCTGGGCCGGAGGATGTTGAAAATCTTTGTTAATTCACCTTATAATAATACCAAATGTTCGTCAAGTTGCTGAATTGTTAATTGCGTTTATATTCTCAGTCAGATTGCTTCTAGTTTAGAATTCGTCTTTCGTTAACCTTTGTATTTTTTTGCTTGAATCGTGTGACAATTGAATTTACAAAATAAAAATTGTGTTAAGACTTTGAATGGTACAGTCGCGCCTTTTATTTCTTCTTTCATCTCGCAACTTTAGATCGTATTTCAGATTGTTCTGGGTAACATTTTTCAAATACATCAACTAAGGCACAGTGGCGTCAGAGCCGGCCTCAAAGTACGTTCAATGTTTCGTCACCATTAAGTTGGTGGTGTAGGTGCAGATGTAACATTCCTGCTTAGCACCGATCCGGCTCTGACACAATACCTCATAAGGGGTTGTGCCAACCCTCGCATGGCCTCCCTGCTTGCACAGATAACCATGGGATCCCTGGGTGACTACACATTCGAGCATTGATAGCGGCTTTGAGTGGGGACCTACTAGAAATGATTTCAAACAAAACAAACAAAAACACAGGAGAAAACACAGTGGAGAACGAGGAAAACCCCTTTCAGGGAAACTCAAGGATGCTGAGGTCACCAGTTGGCCAAGTAGCATCAGCACAAAGACACACGGAACGGCGCGAGTCACCTGCAATAAGAAACGTGGCGGTCGAACCATCCGCCCAGCAATCTGATTTCCACAAACTAGGTGAGCAAATTAGGGGGCTGGTAGAAATGCTGGAAGACGGAAAAAGACGCTCAATCCACCAAGCGATGCGAGATGCCATTGAAAGCATCAGAGCTCTCTATGAGCTCTCGGCGATCCAGCTTCACGACGAGAAGGCAAAAGAGGTTATTCGTCAGAACAACTTCTCACAAACCTCGCCCTGGCTAAAGTCAACTTTAGAACCCAAGAGAAGGCAGGCTGCAGCCAGCGAACCCCCGGAGCCAAAGCGGAAGCAGAAACACCCACCAGATGGTGTAGGCGACAGCGAACCCCCGGAGCCAAAGCGGAAGGAGGTACATCCGCCAAATGGTGCTACAGACAGGAAACGCCCGGAGCCAAAGCGGAAACAGAAACATCCACCTTTGGCAAACACCAAGCAAAAGGATGCCGCAGCTGGCGTTGAGACCCCAGTGGCCACAAATAAGCGGGCAAACGCAACCACAAGCAAGCAACGGGCAACAGGAGAAAATGAGTGGTTAAATGCCTCCAGGAAGAAGGTCACCAACACAGCCACAAAGAGTCAAAAGCCCATCAGTGCGGCGAGCAACGAGCAGATTATACCCCGCGGCAGTGCCTGGTCGAAAGTTCTCAAAAAGAACAAGAAGGATGAGAAGAAGCCAGGCAAGACCGCCAGTAAAAAAAACGCGACCGGACGCAATAGTGGTGGCAACCAAGGGTCAACTTTCCTACGCCGAAATACTACGCAGGGTCAAAGCGGACCCCAAGCTCCACAACCTGGGTAAATCGGTCACAAAGATTAGGAGAACCCAGAAAGGCGACCTGCTCTTCCAGCTACGCGAATCTGATGACAGCACCGAACAATTTAGGAGCATCATCGGTGAAAACCTTGGCGCAGAGGCGGAGATCCGCACTCTAATACGGAGATCCACGGTCGAAATTAAAGACCTTGACGAAGTCACCACTAGGAGAGACATCTGCGAAGCTATCAAAGCTCAGTACAACATCGAGGTTGCCGAAGCAGATTGCTCAGCCTTAGGAAGGCCTACGGTGGCACGCAGATCGCGACAGTGGGGCTACCGGCAGAGAAGGGGAACAAGCTGCTGGAGTCCGGCAAAATCAAAGTCGGCTGAGTGAACTGCCGTATTCGTGTTCGAAAGGCCCTTACCAAATGCTTTAGGTGTCTGGAGTTTGGCCACACGGTGCGTCAATGCAAGAGCGAGCATGAACGATCCAAGCAGTGCAGAAACTGTGGAGAGGAGGGCCACATAGCCAAAGAATGCAAAAAGGACGCATTATGCTTCTGGTGTAAGACGGTCACACCAGAAAACGCCGGACACGTAGCTGGTAGCAGCAAGTGCCCGGTACTCAAGAAAGCACTGGCCAAATTAATATGATGAATGTCGTCCAGATAAACCCAAACCACTGCGCCGCCGCACAGGACCTTCTGGCGCAAACTGTACGAGAGAAAAGGATCGACGTAGCCCTAATAAGCGAACCGTACAAGCCCATAAATGGAAGTAGCTGGATAGACGACACCACGAAAAAAGCCGCGATATGGACCTGCGGGAGCTATGCTCTGCAGTCAGTCGGCCACCAGGCTGACCTTTTCGTATATGCAAGGATAAATGGTGTGCACTTCTATAGTTGCTATGCGCCCCCGAGTATAACACTGGCGGACTATCTAAAGCTGCTGGACGACATCGTAGCTGACGCGCGGGGGAAACACCCAGTGATTATAGCTGGAGATTTCAACGCCGGGGCTACTGATTGGGGCAGTAGAACCACAGACGCAAGGGGAAGAGCTCTCCTCGAATGTTTCGCAGCACTGGATATTAGTCTGGCCAACGACGGTACAGCGGAAACGTTTCGAAAGGCAGGCAGGGGGTCAATCATTGACATCACATTCATGAGCAACTCACTCCTGCGGAAAACCAAATGGCGGGTCAGCGAAGACTATACCCACAGTGACCACCAGGCAATTATATTTCATGTCGGCGAGGAGAAACGTAGACTGCGTCCCACCCTAACAGGACCAAAGTGGAAGGATACGCTCTTCGACAAAGACACGTTCGAAGAAATGTTAAGCACCAGTGCTACAACAAATAATGGATCGGCTGAGGCACTTTCGCATCAGCTGATCCAGGTCATAACCACAGCGTGCGACGCAGCAATGCCCAGAAAGTCTGTCAGTAAAAGAGGCGAGCCCTACTACTGGTGGACCGACGAGATTAAACGGCTCAGGGCGAAGTGCCTACAAGCACGACGCAGATCTCAGAGATCCAGAGGCAGACAAGATTTCCAAGAGCGACTAACCACATTTAAATTGGCGAGGCGAGAACTGGAAAGGGCCATTAAGGAGAGTAAGTCAAGGAGCTTTAGGCGGCTCTGTGACGAGGCCGAATTAGACCCCTGGGGCATGGCGCATAGAGTGGTGATGAAGAAGCTTAAAAGCAGCAGGTCTCCACAACTTACATGCCCGGCAATGCTAAAGACTATAGTAGAGCACCTATTCCCCCATAGACCAACTACTATGGTCTCCATCACGAGGGAGATCAGCATGGAGCATATCCCGGCAATCACGTCAGAAGAACTCTTTGGGGCATGCAGAAAAATCGGACACAGCAAAGCACCTGGACCGGATGGCATCCCGAATAGGGCAATCAAGGCGGCTGTTAAGACGAGACCGGACATCTTTCTAACAACGATGCAAAGGTGCATAGAGGAAGGGGTATTCCCTACACCATGGAAATTACAACAATTAGTGCTGCTTCCAAAGGGCAATAAGCCGCCCGGACAACCATCATCGTATCGCCCAATATGCCTGCTCGATACGCTGGGGAAGATCCTAGAGCGTATCATCTATGACAGACTGCGTGCGGTGGCGGAGGAAAACGGAGCCCTGTCAGACTGTAAGTACGGCTTCAGAAAATCACGCTCTACCGTCGATGCCATAAAGGCGGTAGTAGATATAGCAACTGAAGCAATACAAGGGAAAAGGTGGAAATGGGGGACGAAGAAATACTGCGCAGTATTAACGCTCGACGTCAAAAATGCGTTCAACTCGGCAAGCTGGCCATCCATTAGGAGATCCCTGGCCAGGATGGATACACCATACTACCTGCTGAGGATAGTCACGGACTACTTCAGCAATAGGAAGCTAAGATACCATACTGACGATGGCGTTAAGCACTACAGTGTTTCCGCGGGAGTCCCGCAAGGGTCGGTTCTGGGACCTCTCCTATGGAACATTATGTACGACGGAGTTCTGCGACTAGCACTACCCGAGGGAGTCAAAGTAATTGGCTTCGCTGACGATATCGCAGTGGTTACAGTAGCCAAGCACGTACACGAGGTGGAGTCTGCCACGGATGAGGCAGTTATAAGAATAAAGGAATGGCTAGAGTTTACCGGCCTGGAACCAGCTGCCCACAAGACCGAAGCTATCCTAATAACCAGCCGCAAAAAGGTGGAATACTCCAGCTTCCGGGTCGGAAATCAGATAATCAGGTCCAAAGAATCCTTGAGGTACCTTGGAGTCATGCTCGACAACAGGCTGCGCTTCAAAGTCCACGTCGAGTATTCCAGTAAGAAAGCATCGCTGATGCAGGCAGCACTCTCCCGAATGGTCCCGAACATCGGCGGGCCTGGATACGCCCGCAGGATCCTACTGTCCAGAGTGGTCAGCTCGGTACTTCTATACGCTGCCCCGATATGGGCAGGTGCACTGGCGACAAATGAGTGCAGGAAGAAGCTATCATCAGCTCACAGGCTCTGCACAATCAGAGTGATCAGCGGCTTCCGAACTATCTCCGACGATGCAGCCTGCGTTTTAGCTGGGATGGTCCCAATCGACATCCTCGCTGAAGAGATGCAGAGAGTATACCTTAGACGTCCCTCGAACCGGCAAGAAGCAAAAAGGATTAAGGAGGAGGAAAGGGCAGCATCAGCAACGCTGTGGCAAACCAGGTGGGACAACTCTACCAAAGGCAGGTGGACCCACAAGCTCATTCCCACTATAAAATCATGGACAGAGAGAGCGAGGGGGAACTGTAACTACCACCTCACACAGTTCCTGTCCGGACACGGTGGCTACCGGAAATACCTCCATAGATTTGGACACGATAGTTCGCCCCTGTGTCCAATATGCCCAAACGAAGAGGAGGACGCGGAGCATGCAGTGTTCTACTGCAGACGCTTTGCAGAAGACAGAGCAAACCTGCCAAGTCCAGAAAATATTGTTAGTCACATGACACGATCAGAGGGCGAGTGGATGGAGATCTGCTCATTCATAGTGTGTGTGCAGAATGCGCTGCGAAGAGCAGAAGCCCTAAGAAGAGCACAAGAGGCGGCCTCGGAGACTAGAGCATAATTGCTAACCAGCCCCGCGAAGAAATACCTAACGGCAGTACCGCGGGGAGAGTGGTTGAAGTGTGTAGGGTGTGTGTTTAGTACGTAGGCGTATTCCTGGAATCGATTACTCAGGTTTGCGAATCGTGCATGCTAGTAGCACTCGGGCTATTAGTATCTATGAAGATTATACATCCTTGGCGCAACCTAAAAAAAAAAAAAAAAAAGTGGCGTCAGAGCTATAGCTTACGCGGATGACGCTGTGCTGCTTGCAACAGGTAAATTCCTGCCTAGTCTTAGCGAGCAACTTGACGGAGCTCAAATACTCTTAGCATATGGGCCAGGAACTGCGGTCTAAAGGTTAATCCTCAAAAAACCGAACTCGTACTTTTTACGAATAAGAGGAAAATACCGGAGTTTAGTACACCTTCTGTTGATGGTATCCCACTCAGATTGTCCGATATCGAAAAATACCTGGGCCTTATACTGGACAAAAAACTCAATTGGTGATTAAATATAGAGGAAGTAATTAAGAAAGCAGCAATAGCCTTTTACTCATGTAGTAGAATTTTTGGTAGAACCTATGGACCCTCCTCCAAAATCATACTATGGATGTATTATACTTATACGGCTATAGTTAGACCAATACTGACTTACGACAATCTAGTATGGTGGCCAGCTGTCAACAAATCCACCAACTTAAAGGTAATCACCCAATTTCAAAGATTAGCGTGCATTGGCACTACCAGTGCAATGAGGACAACCCCAACCGCAGGACTCGAGGCTATTATTCACCTGCTACCGCTAGACATTATTATTTTTATTCATTATACGCACATCAGCAGCCATTAATGCTATGAGAATTAGTCAGTCAGCAAACTCGAAACCAAATAGAACAGGTCACTCGACGATCCCACTTGGTCTCGTGCCCATAACGAATTACATGACGCCATATTTAGACTTTGTAAGGCCTTTCTCTACCGCCTGGCCTAGCAGGGAAGAATGGAAAAGCGGTCATATACCTAATGCTGAATCTATAGCTATCCATACAGATGGTTAAAAAATGAGCACTGGTGTAGGATCAGGAATCTTCTCCGACCCTCTAGGTATATCGAAATCCATATGACTTCCAGACCACAGCAGCGTTTTCCAAGCAGGGGTCTTAGCAGTGGCAAAAGCCGCCCGTGAGTCTGCGGTAAGACCAGACTCCGAAAGGACCCCAGGTGAGACATCGAACTAAAGGCTGAAGACGTCTTGACTGTGACGCAAAACCTGTTGACAGTATGATGGAAGAAACTTGTACGGTATCTACTCCAGGTGGTACTCGTGAAAACGATAATCCACCCGTGGTGTTTCTGACTACGGCCGGGACGAGGATTCTGGAGGTCCCAACCACCATACTTTTACCCCCCGCCTCTGGCGTTGAATCAGAAGTAGTAACGACGCTTGTTTCAGAAGACTCCTGCAGCTCTGTCTCTGACTCGTTTGGTAGGCTGGGCTGGAATGGCAAAGAAAGTGGCGGAAAGGCTTCGGCTGGAACGTCTAATCTCTGTCTCAATAGAAGGGTAGCTGGTCGAAGTTGTGTCGGTGACGGTTTGACTCGGGAAACCAATAAGGCTGAACGAGCTCCCGAAGCGGCGCACTCCGATGGGCTCCTGACTAAGAGTCAACTGAAAAGGAGAAGAAGGAAGGCGGCGATGGCGCGGTGCAAAGAGGCTGCAGAGTCAGTTGAAAACGCAAGCGCCGAAAGCAGTCATCCTTCAGTAGCGACAGGAAAGAAGCCTAGGTCGGCAGAAAGTACTCCAACTGGAGCCGATCAATCCCTCAGACCTAACGCTGGCTCCTTTTCGGTCGGCTCGAACAGGTCCAATCTGACGGAGCAAGTTTCGCCTGCTCTTCTTGGTGGAAGCGTGTGCGCATCTGATGCGCGCTCTTCTGCCGGACACACTCTTACCGCTGGCGTTATCTGCGCACAAAATCTGGTGGATACTGGTGCTGTTACCCCTAAAGGTCCCAGCACTAGCGGACAGAAAATAGCTGACGCACGCAAAGCCACGGGTAGGGGCGCTAGCCTCGCCGGAAGCATGTGCGCACCTGGTGCGTGCCGTTCTGCTAATAAAACTGCGACTATATCTTTGATATTTTCGCAGATAAACCTCCACCACTCAAAGGCCGCTACCGCTCTCTTAAGTAGCAGACTTTCCGTGGTGCGTACAAAACCCCACATAACATCTATCCAGGAGCCATACGTGCGGAACAAGCGCATATGTGGTTTTGGGGGTGTTCGTGGAGTAACGGTGCTATGTGACGAGCGATCTGAAAAACCGAGAGCTTGTCTAATTGTGCCGAATTTCCTCTCAGTAACCAAGCTTGGACAATTCTGTGGGCAGGACCTGGTTGCTGCAGCTGTAAGCTACGAAACGACCGGAAGTTGGAAAACCTTCGTCGTTGCGTCGACTTACTTCCCTTATGATTCGGTAATGCCTCTACCACCGAAGGCGGTTGCCCAACTCATAAAGTACTGTAACACTCGGGAGATGGGACTAGTCATGTGTTGCGACGCGAATGCTCAGAATACAGTCTGGGGCAGCAGCAAATGCAACATACGAGGAAACCCTCTCCTAGACTTTATACTATCGTCTGGCATGGTAATTAACAATGTTGGCTCCCAGCCAACTTTTGTTATGGCAAGGAGGCAGGAGGTAATTGATTTGCTTTGTCTAATAGGTATTTCAAGTCAATTACTAACTGGAGGGTACTGCCGGAGGTGTCCTTGTCAGGCCATAGATACATCGCTTTCCAAATCGAATGCGAGGCCATAACTTTGCAGGAGAGGAGGAATCCGAGGAAATCCAACTGTGTGCGGTTTAGGGAAGAGCTAGACAGATCTGTCAAAACTCCAACTAAACTCAGAACGAAACGAAAGGTTGAGGATGCTGTTCAAAACCTGACCAGTGTCCTTACCAGCTGTTTTGAACTGACGTGCCCATTGACAAAAACCCCCTGCAGAACTCCGGTTCCCTGGTGGAGCACAGAACTGCAGCGACTTAGGAAAGAATCGAGAAAACTTCTAAATAGGCCACTCAAGACAGATTTAGAAGGTGAATGGGATCTTTTTAGATCGAAGCAAAAAGACTATAAGAAGTTAATTCGGTTGTCGAAAAGTGCTTCTTATAGAGATTTTTGTGAAAAGATCGAGACACTCGGTGAAACCAGCAGGTTGGTTAAGGTTCTCAAAAGGGGCAAGCCGACCAAACCGGAGTCACTGAGAAAGTCTGATGGCAAGTTTACTGAGACGAAAGCGGAATTTTTTAGTCTTATGCTGGAGACTCAATTTCCTGGCAATCAGATAACCACTATGTCGGAGCTTGGTCCGCTTACCCAGGCTGAGCTTGATCTAAGTCAGAAAACTCGGCGCAGCTGGTATATTGCATCAGCCGTGGTAACAGATGAGGCCATCAAATATGCTGTGGCATCTTTTGATGATTTCAAATCGCCTGGCACCGATGGAATATATCCAGCTATGCTGCAACAGGGTATAGATCAGCTATTGCCAACTCTGAAAAGAATTTTCAAAACCAATACCGCCAGAAGGAATCACCATTTTTATCGACAGCCAGGCAGCTATAAAAGCGATTACTGCCATAGAAATTAAATCGAAGCTTGTGAAGTGTTGACGGGCAGAGCACAGGATTCTTGGAACACAGAACAAGGTGTCGAATTGTTGGGTCAGTGGATATGAGGGTATCCCAGGCAATGAGAAAGCTGACGAGCTGGCGAGAATCGGCTCAGCAGCCCCAACAGAACAAGTTGACCCCCCTGTGTGTATCACGCCTTGCACACTCAAGCTCGCTGCAGGGAATAAACCCACTGAGGAGGCGAACACTAGATGGAACTCCATGGAAACTTGCGCCATCACTAGGAAGCTATGGCTATCTTTCGAGAAAGCAAAGATCGAGAGAATCATCCGTAAATATAGGAAATCCCTTTCCACCCTCGTGGGCATCATCACGGGGCACAACACTCTGCGGTACCACTTGAAGAAACTACGCCTGACGGAGGAGGAACTCTGCAGAGGCTGTGGTGACGAGGAAGTTTTTGAGGACACAACCCACTTCCTATGCCACTGTCCGAGTTTTCAACACTCCAGGAAAAAGTTCCTTAGTAAATATTTCTTCCAGGATCTCGAGGAGCTCTCCGGCGTTTCGACAGGAAAGATGCTGAACTTCATCAAATCACCAGGGTGGTTTGTATGCAGAAATGAAGTAAGTGACTGAGTAAAAAATTTTTAGTTTCATTGGGTAAGGGATTACTTTTTCCCTCATGGGTATCAAAATGTTTCAACGCTGACCTAAGTGTGACAGAGAGCATCCCTCCCTGCCAGCCTACATACCTAACCTAACCCAATCATAGGTAAAGGAAGAGAAGTATCTAGTAAGGTGCAATTCGCTGCCCAATGTTGTAGCAAGCAGATTTCTGACGCCCGCGCTGTGTAAAAACATGTTGAGGGTATTCACAACCCCTTGAGTGCGTGCAAATTATATACATATACACATATAAAAAAAAAGAAAGTGTGATAAGTGTGGGTGCTTCGATTACATTTTAATCAACGGAAAGTAAGGTAATCCAGGTGGGATTAAGCCGAAAGCCGATTTGTGGAGTTTCCCGCATGTATGATACATCGAACGATGGAAAACTTTACGCAGATTGAGGAAAAAATGGTTAAATTGGTGGAAGATGTGGATAGGCGGAGTAATGGGCGTGAACAAATTTAGCAAGCTGATGGTTACATGAAATTTTCTAGAGACTGGAAGGTGCCTGGGAGCTAGCAATGCGCCTATAAAAATCCGCTGCAAGGAAGTAGGGTTGGAAGTTGATCGAAGAGATCACTTCAAACATATCAGGCATCGAACGCTCGGCGCCAGTTACACAGATTTTTGTAGTTTTCACACATACCCGATGCCGTATACACGGCACCGTGTATTCGCTTCAAAGCCCACTGAACTCAATGGGAAAGTTCACACTTATCCGGCACCAGATACACGGCATCTACAAATCGTTTGAATATTATTTTGCAGCATAATAGGCAAGTCTTATCTACTTACTTATGTCCTGTATTCCCTTGTGGGTCCTAGGGCCTCTACTACGCCTACGCGCCATCGTGTACGGTGTCTGGCAATGTGTCTGAGTTCTCGCCAGCTTTTCCCTAACTTTTCCTTCTCGACTGTTCTGCGCCAAGTTCTCCTCGGACCGCCAGGTCTTCTGCCATCCTAAGTTAGCGGGTTCCATTGCATAGCATGGTTCGCTATGGGGATGTCACCCTTTCGGAACGTGTGACCAATCCACTGCCACTTCCGCCGTTGGATAGTTGTGCCTATTGGTTCCTGACCCGTTCTCTCGTAAAGGTGTTCGTTAGAGATACGATTGGGCCAGAAAATCCTTAAGATATTGCGCAGACACCTATTAACGAACGTTTGCAGCTTTCTGGTGATAGTAGTGGTCACTCTCCACGTGCTGCAACCATATAGCAGCACGGATTCAACGTTGGAGCGGAACAGTCTTATTTTGGTGCTCAAACTGATTGCATTGCTTCGCCATATTTTGGACAACATCCCGAACGCGGACTTTGCTTTGGCGATCCTGTTGGCTATATCCAGTTCGGTTCCACCATCGGTCGAGACAATACTCCCAAGATACTGGAAGTCCTCTACTCTCTCAGCCGGTTGTCCAGCTATGCATATTTGAGCCGATGAGTCGTATCTGATGCTGATGAAACGCCGTGTATTCGGTATTTATGTCATGTATCCGATGCTGAATAACTGTGAATAACTGACCGTCTGTGCTTCTACCGGGACGAAAACTGAGCAATTCTGAAAAGTGGTCTTCCGCATTGGAAAGAAGTGTACCGTCTTTGGATTTGACCCCTTTCACGACATTCAACTTTCTTCCTCTGAGTCCGATGGTCTGCCAAAATATCTTATTTGCAGATCTGTGATCACGTTCCGATTTCTTGCCAAACTCCTTCCAAGATTGTTCTTTCGCTGTTTTCACAGCTAATTTGCAAGTTCTTCGCGCCTCAGTGTACCGATTTTAGAATCGGAGTTCCCCAAGTGAATCCACACCTTCTTCTCTCTGATGGCTTGTTAAACTCTAGGCGTTTTAAGCCAAGCAGTTCATTTCTACCACAAAGCCGCTTCACTCCAGAAACATGTCTCGCAGAGGCAATAACCGCTGCTAAGAACAGTTGCCATTCTTCCTTTACATTTGATGGAAGAGTTGGAATTCGTTCAAGCCTTTCAGATATCTGATGGGCAAATGTCTTCTGTATCTTATCGTTTTCTAACCTCTTCTATCGTATGCGTGTAATCATCCTTGGTTTGTGCTTTGGTATATGGTTTATCACTAAGATATAATCTGCACAGCATTGCTCCAAAAGCAGCATCAATTTCATTCAGTAAAGCTACATACTCTGACCGAAGGTTAGGTGCATATACCTGCACTAATGCCAGAGTCGATCTTTCAAACTTAAGCTTTAAGATCGCAACTCTCCCTCCTAATGCTATCCACTCCAACTATTGCTATCTGTCAACCTGGGACTTGTAAGTATCCCCACTCTCGCCTGAGCAGACATGGACGGCGCGACTCCTGACAAAAAGAGCTTCCATCCATCCGAAAGGTCTGCTATTTTAGAGCCTCTCTGTTTTGTTAAGGAGACGACAACTATATTTAGTCGACTTTTGACAGCCTCCCCAACAAGCTCAAGGTCGTTTCCTGTGAGCGATGAGACGTTCCATGTGCCTAGGATAGGCGATGCCGTTGTCGAAATTTAAAGAATCTGTGCCCCTATCGATGCATGAAGCGCTCACTCCTTAACTCCCGTAATGGTTCGCGAGAGTATTGGCAGAAAGCTCGTAGGTCGTAATCATTAATTCGTTTTATTTTTGACACAATTTTTCATACATACACGTGACTTCTTGTATAACTTCACCATGAAACTAATTTATGAAACGCTGCTTAAGCTCAATAGCCTATTCAAATAGCCCCGCCATAAACTCCGGCGTAGTTGTGAAGAATCCCATTTCAAAACATTGAATACCATTCCAATGTATTTACAATAACCAATTAAATATTCCTAATTAGTCTTCTATAGTTTGCATTACTTTTATAAAAATCTAAATAATTAATTACAACCCTTTTCGATTAAGCTTAACTCGATCAATAAATAAGAGATTGAGAAGAAAAAACAGACGAAGATACAATATAGAAACTACCATCGGGATATACATAATTTAATTTGACACTTTAATTCGACACGTAAATAACGTAACTGTTCACCAAGAACTGACCCCACTAAAATATCGAAACGAACCTAAGCGTCACACTTCTGGCGGAGAGGTCTTTAACCTAATTTACATCTTCTAAAGTTCGCCTAAATGATTTATGGCGAAACGAAACGATTTGGATTTTTATGATTCCAACGGACAAAAACATGATTAAGATGACACTTTGAATGTTTTTACGATCGTGGTGGCTTGTTTGGCTTGGACATGAAGTTGCACGTTATGAGAGGTTGCGATCTATGATATGAACTAAGTAGGCATCTGCTATGTGTCTCCTAAAATATATCACGGATGCTAGCCTAAAGTTCAAAGCCACTGTTTATCAAAATATGTTGACAATTTATTAAAAAAAAAAAAGCTGAAGATGACTAAACGTGACAACAATCCAATCAATTAGCGAATTTAAAACAATTTCCGTTTACCGTGGTATTTCAACCGAACCGGTTCCTTCCGATATGCATTCTAATGCACGTTCTCAAAGTTTTATCTCAATCTTTATTTGATTTTTTATTTTTTTTATTTTTTTATGTAAGAATTGAACGCTAATAAGTAGGCAGCTTTAGTAGTTCGCATTGTTGTCATCGATATTTTGTTTTACATTCCTTGAAGCTGTTGACTTTAGGAAGTTCAAATCAAAAGTATTTGCTTGAATAGCCTCATTAAGGTGGTCTTGTTTACTCGCATGAAAATGATTCATCTTCAGAAGCAGATTGTTCACGGCTTTAATACTATTACAAAGATGGATCCGTAGGTGTTGAATCAATGTTGTCCGGAATATTTTTCAAATAAAGTGCTCGGGTCTTAACTTGCGAGCAAGTGGCGCTACAATTGGGGGTGAATCTGGGTCTGTTCGTTTCCTGGGGCCGATTGGAGTTGAATCTTCTTTTCCCGAAGCTTTTTGTTTATTTATTTATTTAAGCTTAGAAGCAAAACAAACTTAAAAATTAACTTAAAACTAACCAAAGAGACTTAAAAGTAAGAGTTAAGACTTAAGACTAAGAAACTGAGGGCAGGGTATTTCTGGAAACAAGGTTCATAAGGAAGAAAGGTACCTTCTGTGGGAAGATTTACTGAGGTGGAAGTCTAATGTGTTGTGCGCATAATTGGCAAAGCGCAACATTCTGGGCGTGGGTTCAAAGAGACCGTAAAACAAACGTTTTGATCAAACGGCAGTGCATGCGATCATATGAAAACACAAGCGTTTTCACTCAGCTGAGGCCTACCAACTCCTACTCTCAACCTCCACGCGGTGACAGCCGGGTGCCTAGTACCTTAATCCAAGAAATGGGTAACCAACCCCGTTTGGAGGATTCTTGGTGGCAGCAGATGAGAGAGGGGGGGAAAAATGTTTTCTCACTAGAGTACTTCTTCTTTTTCCAGGCGGCAGCGGACGAATTCCCTAGACGGATTCAACGGTGGCGTCTGTAGTTCCAGTTAGGTTGAACTTAGTGAATACCTTGCGCGAGCTGCTTCGACGTATTCGGATCACAGGTCGGTAAGGAATTTCTAATGTTGGTCAGGACATTGAAATAGAGATGGTGGCGGAGGAGCCCTTAATGGGCCAACGGCAGCGCTCATACTCCCGTAGTGGACTACTGGCACCGGTGTACCCGGCCCCTCGTCCTAGGGGAATAATTAAGGAACTGGCCCTCCAGGTTGGGGGTTGTGCCGTCGGGGTAACTCTCCTACCACGTAAAAAGTCTATGGTTCTGAAACAACCAAAAGCCTGGTATAAGGATGACTCAACTAATGACGACCCCAGCAAACGAAATAAGGACAACGACCTTCGGATCTGTACGTGGAATGTTCTGTCCCTTTACAGACCACGTGCAGCCGAACAACTAGCAGAGGCCCTAGACTGCTATAAAGCAGATATTACCGCCATCCAGTAAGTGCGATGGGATGGGCCGGGCAAAAAGAGGATGAAAAACTGTGACATCTACTACGGTGATTGCTACAGAGGCAACAGGCAACGCTTATTCGGATGCGGATTTGTCATACGCGGCAGACTTATGCAAGAAGTCTTAAGCTTCCGACACGTGAGCGAGCGTATTATGACTATCCGGATCAAGGCTAAATTCGCTAACATAAGCCTAATATGTGTTCATTCCCCCACGGAAGAAAAGGACCCTGCCACCAAAGAGTGTTTCTACGAGCTCCTCGACAAAACATATGAGCAATGTCCTAAATACGACGTTAAAACCGTATTGGACGATTTTAACGCCAAAATAGGAAAGGAGGACGTCTTTGGTAGGGCAGTCGGCAAGCATAGCCTACACGACACCACGTCTGATAACGGACTAAGGCTAATTGACTTCGCTGTGGAGCGAAATGTCACCATAGCAAGCACTTGGTTTCCTCATCTCGATATTCATAAGCAGACATGGCGGTCCAATGATCATGTAACGATCAACCAAATTGATCATATTGCGATCGACGCAAGGCATGCCTCCAGTATTCTGGATGTCCGGACCTTCCGCGCGGCCAACGGATCATTACCTTGTTGTAGCCAAGGTACGAATGCGGATATCCCAATCTGAGCAACAAAGAAGAATTACTGTGAGAAAATTTAACGTCGAAAAGCTACAATCGCAAGAGCCCGCCAGACTCTTCGCTGAACGCGTATCCCGAAATCTCTCAATCACCCCTTTGCCGCCAGCATCAAGTACCGAAGACCAGTGGCAACGCTGCCAACATGCCATCAGAAACGCCGCGACTGATGTGCTGGGTCTCGCTCGCCCACCACCGCGAAACCCCTGGTTTGACGAAGAATGTCTGCGAGTGCAAGCAGCAAAACAAGAGGCATATAAAGCGGCGCTGCAAAGGAAAACGAGAGCTGCTCGTGAGCTTTAAAAGCAAAAGAGACGGGAAGAACATCGACTTCTCCAAAAAAAGAAGAAAGAGCATGAGAAGCGCGCGTTTGAGAATATCGAGAGTTTATACTCCAGGAACAATGTACGGAAGTCTTACCAAAAGGTAAAAAGAACGTGTCAGAGGAGCAATACCCGTACAGAAACCTGTAGAGATGAAAATGGAAACTTCGTAGTAGAATCACAGTCGGTGCTGAGAATATGTTAAAACTACTTCTGCAGACTGTATAACGGCGACGAAGACCAACATCCCGCTGTCAGGCAGAATGAAGCATTCAACATAGACGACGATAGTCAAAATTTCCGTCCACCTGAACAAAACGAAGTGAGGATAGCAATATCCAAGCTAAAATCCAACAAGGCTGCTGGACCTGACGGCTTTCCGGCCGAACTTTTCAAGGCAGCTGGGGATGAATTGGTAGAGTGCATACACCAACTCATTTCTAATATTTGGTCAGACGAGTGTATGCCTGATTGGAATCTCAGCATCGTCTGCCCGATCCACAAGAAAGGAGACCCCCTCAACTGCGCCAATTATAGAGGCATCAGTCTCCTCAACATCGCATACAACATCTTTTCTACGATATTGTGTGAAAGCCTGAAACCTTTTATCAACAGCCTGATTGGACCCTACAAGCTTTAGACAAGGTGACGCGCTGTCATGTGACTTCTTCAATATTGTACTTGAACGGATTTTGCGGAACTCACAAGCCAACACCGGAGGCACAATCTATTACAAGTCTGTACAACTGCTTGCATACGCTGACGATATCGACATTATCGGAAGAACTCAGCGGGCTGTCACCGGTGCGTTTGCAAGCATTGAGGCGGAAGCGGCCAAAATGGGTTTAGCGATAAACGACGGCAAATCAAGTATATGCTGTCAACAAGAAGGGTAAACCAACACTTGGACAAAACAATTGGACAAAACATCACCGTGGGCAGCTATAACTTCGAGGTAATAAGGGACTTTGTCTACCTTGCCTCTGCTATAAATTCTACAAACAACATTAGCGCAGAAATCAAGCGAAGAATAACTCTTGTCAATCGCTGTTTTTTTTTTGGGCTTATAAGGCATTTCAACAGTAAAGCCCTATCTCGAACAAATAAGGAGACTCTATATAAGACCTTGATCATCCCAGTCCTGCTTTACGGTGCTGAAACATGGACTTTATTAAAAGAGGATGAAGATATACTTGGTCGCTTCGAGAGAAAAATTCTTCGTAAGATTTTCGGTCCCGTTTGCGTTGACGGGCTTTGGAGGAGAAGATTCAATCACGAACTATACGAGCTGTACAGCGACATCGACCTAGTCAAAAAACTGCGTATTGGACATCTCAGATGACTAGGACATGTAGAGCGAATGGACACCAACGCTCCGGCCCGCAGAGTCTTCGAATCTAACCCCGAGGGACGACGCAGTAGAGGGAATCATTGCCATAGGTGGCGCGCACAAGTTCAAGGGGACCTCGACCAACTTGGAGTGCGCAACTGGAGGCAACTAGCTAAAGACCGAGCTAAATGCAGAGGCTTGTTGGTTGAGGCCCAAGTTCACACCGAACTGTAGCGCCACCTAAGTAACTAAGTAAATACGCCTCACCTTAGAAAAGTAAGGATAGACAGTTATAGCTTATGCAGATGACATTGCTATAGCAATATACGACTTTACGGGATCCAAAGGTATCAACTCTGGCAAAGTTAGTCAATTTACGGACTTAATGTCTCCCCTTTCAAAAATGAAGAGAGTACAGCTTAGGTTGTCTGAACATTCCACATACTTAGGTCTTATATTAGACAGATTAACTTGGAAAATGAACGTACATGAACGTATTAAAAAAGCCGCTACGGCACTATACGCTTGTAAAAGAGCCTTTGCTACAAATGAGGTGTCTGTCAAATAATCGCAAATAATACACTGGCTATACAAAGCTGTATTAGATCCAATACTCATGTACGGAATCCTAGTCTTGTGGACTAAGATAGAGTTCGGCGTAGGGGCAGGTGTATTCTCGGAAACCCTTGATATGAAACAGTTTTTTTAGACCACCATTATTATTATTATTATTATTAATGAGTTTTAAGTTTGCACTATATCTACTCTTAGTAGGATAACTTTCACCTGCCAATTGTTTTTTGGCTAGGCTCTGGTGTGTATGCGGGTATTGGAACCAAGCATATCACCTCGTTCACATATAGTTCTTACATTCCTAAAAATTCCCTTACTATTCGACAGCTATCAAATATAACAGCTTTCTGCATTTTGAAAATTAGTTTTGATGGTATGTTGAGCTTATTCATAGCAGACATTGTTATCTTGGGGACCAATCCGGTGCTAGACAGGACGATCGGCAAGGTAACTGCACTGTCAGATCTCCAGAGACCCTTCAGTTCTTGACAAAATACCGCGTATTTTGGATTTTCGTTGCATAAGTACTATCCAAGTTGTTGTTGTTTACTACTGCGAAATCTAGGAGAGTAATTTTCTTTTCCCTTTTGCTGTGGATTACAATGTCTGGTCTATTGTTCTGGACACTGGTGTCGGTCAAGATGGTTCTGTCCCAATAGATAATGTACTTAGGGGTGTCAATCACTGCTGCAGGCGTGTACTTGTAGTATGGCGTGTATCTTAAGGATGTTGGTATAAGACCATACTTCCTAGCTATTTCCTGATGAACTATCTTCCCGACGTTATCATGTCCGCGCTTGTAAGACCCGTTGGCAAGGACAGTACGACCGGCAGTATATGTTGTATAGTTTCGTGTACAGATCCACAGCGACGACAATTGTCGGATTGAATTGATTCATCTCTAACGATAAATTTCAGGTAGTTCTTTGTTGGAATGACTTGATCCTGAATGACTAACATAAGCCCCTCCGTTTCGGGGTATAGATTGCCGAATCGCAGCCAAGAGTTTGATACCAAGTTGTCTATACTCGGATCATCTAACTCGTTGGCGTGCCTACTGTGCAATGCTTTCGCTTTCCATTTATCGTAAAGATCCTCTGGTACATATTCTGCGTTCTCAGACTGGTTCCTTCTGCTCATATTCACTGGTGTAAAATTCTCATCAGCATTAAGGAGAGCACAGTGGAGCGATGAAGTTTATGCTTTGTTGGTGAAAAAAGCACACAGGTTGTTATTTTGTTTCATAACTAAATTTTTGATGTTGATTAGTCCCCTGCCTCCCATTCTTCTCGGGAGATACAGACTTTCGATTGCAGCTTTAGGGTGGTGATGCCCTTGTATCTTGTCACCATTGTTCGAACCTTTCTATCTAATCCCTCTAGGTCAGTAGTGCTCCTGCTGAGTACGTTCTTATAGCAACAGCAAAGGTGTTAATAGCCGTTACCATATTCTTGGAATTGAGTGATGATTTTAGTACACTCTCCAGTCGGGTGTTGAATAACTTAGTCAGGCAGTTTTTAATGGTCGTATGATTGATCGTTTTCGATTGCTCAATTCCCATGTACTTGTATACATCCCCTTCATCCATCGATTCAATGGTTTCATTGCTGGCTGTTGTGTACTCCAGCCCCTTCGAGATCCTGCCTCGTATAATGCTGATGGTTTTGCATTTGTCTATACCAAACTCCATTTTGATGTCGTTTGAAAATTTTTCAATGATCTGGAGAAGATGTAGTAGACAATTGGTAGTGCTGGCGTATATTTTGATGTCGTCCATATACATAAGAGGTGTTAGACGAATGCTTTGGACGCTGTTTCTTATTTCAAAACCATGTCTGCTCTTATTCAGAGGATATGACAGAGGGTTTAGTGCAAGACAGAACCAAAGTGGACTCAAACTGTCTCCTTGAAATATACTTCTTGCAATTTTGATCTTACGTGATGTAATTGTTCCTAGTCGTAGCCTTGTACACCAATTAGACATTGCGGTTTCACAGAAGTTGATTAGTTGTCGGTTGATTTTATAGATGTTCAGAATCTGCATCAACCAGCTGTGGGGGACCATATCAAATGCCTTCTTATAGTCAATGTATGCTGCAAATAGGTTCCGCAGCTTAGTATACGCTTGACATGTGATCACGGCGTCAATAGCCAACTGTTTCTTTCAACCACGAGACCCTTTCTTACATCCCTTTTGTTGCTCAGCAAGTATGTCATTGGCAATGCAATGGTTGCTAATCAGTTCGGCAACTCATGATGTTGTGAGCTTATAAAGTGTGTTGAGGCAGGTGATGGGCCGAAATTTAGAAGGGTCTTGGGTGTTGTTGTCCTTAGGAATAGAAACGTAAGGCCCTCGCAGAGGTACGCTGGCATCCTCGTGGGATCTTGGATGAATCTATTGATTTCACGACGCATTATGTTGTGCAGGGTCGGAAAGGCTTTCAGGCAATAATTGTGGATCCCATCTATACCAGCGGCCTTCCAGCTATGTAGCTTTCTTACTACTGCGTTTCAATCATCGGCACAATATTAGTAGCTGATAACTTAGTTTGCTGCAGCAGTTGTGAGGATTCATCGTGAATGCTACTATTTGACCAGATTCCGGACCAAAAATTCTCTAGTTGATCTTTTCTGGAAGCAGTTCAGTGGTAGCATGCTTCCCTCTACACTTATCGAAGAACTTCCTCTGCGATTTTGCAAATAATTTGTTGTCGTCTTTTCTTTGTTTGGATTTCTTATATCGCCGAAGTCGCTTAGCATAGAGACTGATCTTCTGTTTTATAGTGTCAATCGTTTCCGCTGTCGTATGATTGATATCGTTATATGCTGCATGCGTCATATACTTCCATCTTATCCGCAGGATTCTTTTTCGCAGTTTTCTACTTGGCCTGGTGGCAAAAGATGACAGTAGTCCAACATCTTTATGCAGCATCTCGATGTTATTCCGTAGTCTTATTGACCATGATGGGTCCCGGTTAGTGGGGCTTGATACTGGGCTTCGCAGTTCTTCGGAGTTTTTCCCACCTATGCTCCTTATGGCGGCATAGGCACTACAATACAGGAAAACGTCCAGTTGTTTGTAGTCCGTGATCTCCGCAGCATAGTTCTGTAGAACTTTGTCATTCATGAGATCTATGCTGTGTTTAAGGCGGTAGCTTTGTTGTTGCTTAGGCAGGGTGGGTCTTAGGCTTGGCTCAATGGAAGTATATTTCACGAGTGCCACCGCAAGTTCTAGTTGAAGGGTTCGTACGTTCGGGTCATCATTGTCAGTGTTTCTAGGTAAGCTGTGTTGTTGTTGATTGTGTTCTTCAGCTAGTATAGTAAAGCTGTGGCGATCTCTCTGGTTTTCCATGCTTAGCTCGGCAGATACTTCTTCCCTGATCGATTCTACTAACGGTCTTGCTATAAGGTCTCTTCGGATAATGGCAAGTCTGCGGTCTGCAATATTCTGTTCGTTGACATGTGCCAAATGAGGGTATTTTTCCACAAACATTCTGTGCAGGCGTTGTCTGTAGTTTGACGTGTCTGTTTGCAACGGGTAGTGCGGAAGTAAGCTCTGATAATGTATTCATTCATTTCGTTACTCCATAAAATTCTCCGTCTGGGTAGTCCCGCTAGGGTGGTCAATGGCTGTTGCGCAATTGAAGCACTTCTAGCAGGATGGATGTCCCTAAGTTGTGTTTGTGGTATTGATGTTATGTTATTTTGTTCAGCCACTGGCGACTCATCTCCTTGCGGAGCCGAGCCCGCGCCAGTAGCCGCGGCCTCTACCGACGTTTGAGTGTATATCCCCACTCGATATTGCGTATTTTCGTCTTCCATTTGCATGTTTCATTTGACTCCATATTTATATATGGGTTGGGATAATTAGTTCGCTACAATACTCCACTTCGACCTGTTTGACATGGGTGGCCCTAGGTTAACATAGCTCTCAGTCTCAGCGTAGTAAACGTCTAAGCCCTCCCGCCACGTCAAGGCTTATTATTATTATTATTATTATTATTGCAGTATGTTCCAAGCGGAGGTTAAGGCTATTCGTAAAGTGGCTGCACGGCTGTCGTTGAGATCGATATCGAGCTCGAACATCGCTATTTACACAGACTATCATCCAGATATACAAGCACTCAAATCACCAATAATAAGATCAAAACTGCAATGTCGCGCATCTAAAATCGCAATCTCACTTTGTGCTGCGTTCCTAGTGATTCAGAGAATTAGATAAAAATTGCACTATACAGGAGCTGTTGACTGTAAAAGGCGGGCTGCATTTACATATAGAAACGTCAAGATACAAGACCTCCATATCAGCACTGGTTCAGACCAATGCAATGACGCAATCTTGACTTGTGCAACTATACTAGGCAGTCATTCTCCCAATTACTCGTAAATTAAAGGAAAACAAAAAGCCTGCTAAAGCCGCATCCTTAGTTGAACTGCTAACTGGCCATTGTGTATTAGACAGGTACGCCGCGAGGCTTATAATTCCGCCCAGTGATTTCTGTCGCAGCTGTATGGATGAAAAGGAAAAGGAATCCCCCTTTCATTTTTTATGCGGCTGTCCAGCACTATCGTCAGGTAAAAAACCAAACTTTTGGAGAATACTTGTTTGAGGAACTTACAGATATTGCCGATTCGGATATCAACAGCAACATCTGGAAATTAATCCAAAAATCAAAATGGTTCCAAGAATTCCTTATGTTGCTCTCATCCTCTACCAGAGTGCGTATCAGGCTTTCAAACACTAATAGTTAGATCTGCAAGCACGCATCCAATATAATAATTTAATTGAATAAAGAGATCATATCTACCATAAGCATTCCGCTCCCAAAAGCCTTAAAATCCATCTCAAGTGGGTAGTTAACTTTAACGACCCCTAACCTTATTTATACACTGCGTAAATTCCATATCTAAGGCGCTTAAATTTTCCATCTTTAATAATGCTTTGGCCATTACAACTGAGGTTATTACCCGCTGGTCAGTGCATCCGCATAGAGGATACAACATGGCCACGCACTAGCCGACTAACGGACGCAGGTGTATTTAGTTCCAGAACAAGTACATTCCGGGTGATACCACCTTTCTTTATCGTCAGTTTAATATCACACATTACAATAATATGTTAATCGCCTTCTCTAGAAACTATCTCAACGTGTGCGTGCGTCTGTGTGCCTTCTAATGCGGGTTAACTATCTATGGCCGTTGGTGTTACACGAACACGGATGGCTATTCGAAGACAACAAAACCACAAATATTTTAGTTCATTCACCTATGTGTGTGCTCTCTTCGGCGAACACAATAAACAGAGTATCTATAAATAGTTATAAAATGTATTTTTGTCGAAAGTCCGTAATTTGTTGTTGGGCTTTCCTTTGACAAGGTGATACGGTGGTTGGCGCGTTGCTAGTACACATGTGATGGGGGTCGAAAGTTTGGCAACAGTAGCGAGGCGGGTGGCCCTAGCCATACCGAAAGACTCAGGCAACTTGACATACACATGACATGACACGGCGTTTACAATACGACGCGGGTATTGATTGAGAGACCAACTCATCAGCTGGTGGAAGGTTATGCGTGTTTAATTGATTTTTGTGACAGAGATTCATTAACAATAAAAGAAGAACATGGCCAGAGGCCATACTGCTGCATAAATGATTGGTGAGATTGTTTGGATTTTAGGCGAACACAGGGTGACAGGCATTCGTGGGAAAGTTTTTACTTGGAATGTATTTTCATTTTATTTTGTTCAATTTTGTTAATTGGCATTGATCTGCTTTTAGTTACATAGTTACTGACTGATCGGAGGCATAACCAGATGCAAATATTCGTTAGATGTTTATGAAGTGGCATTAAGGCTACAAAGTAGTATTTATTTGCCAAAAATGCGAAAGAATAGAGGGTTGGCAATATAACGCGAAGGTACAATTGATCAATCAAGAAAATAATGATGAATCGTGAGATCCGACAGAACTGCCGAATTATCTTTTCCTACAGAGTCTCTAAAAGCATACAAAAGACAAGCCTAAAATGTGTTTATGTGTAGATGTTTGTATTAAGCGGAAGAAGGTAATCGAGAACTCTAGATTGCAGAGATTCATGTTTAACTAATTCCACTACCTGTCTATCTACCTTCTCATAGACAATGAAGCTAGAAAAGGAGTGTATTGTAAGAACATACATGTGATGCAATTGATGGTATAAACTCCTCTTCATAACTTTTCTTCAGAAGTGGCATTAAATTTAGGAGGGTTTTATCCTGCACGACCGACTCAATGCCGGTAGTCTAAATAAATTGTCAATCCATAGAGTGGCTTTCGGGGCATTCCGTATTCAGTTTAAACAGAATTATCACGCCCTTACGACACATACGAAAAAAAGACGGTAAAAGGCAAAATAATTACCTCACGATCGATGAGCGTAAAGCAATCAAGGCTGGGATTGCAGCGGCCTCAGTAATAGAGAGCGCCGAGCTAGAAGCCAAATATTGCATGAAAAAAAGGAAGTACAGTGTAGTGTAAAACGGACCAAACGTCAGTACATCGACTCACTTGCCTCTTCAGCTGAAGAAGCAGTAAGCAGGTGTGATATTAGGACTGTTTATAACATCACCAAGGGTGCCGTGGCGTAAGTGGTTAGTGTGTTGGACCAATGCGCGTGAGGTTTCAAGTTCGAATCCCAGAAAACACCAAAAAGTTTTTTCACGGTCCCACCTCTCGCGAACGTCTGACGAACATCCGAGAGTGTTGTTGTCTCGAGAAGCTTCTCAAAACAAATTGCCCTTCGGATACGGCACTAAACTGTAGGTCCCTTCCATTCGTGTGAAAGCACACAACATGAGTGGTTGCGAGAAGCTAGGCCCTGGTATTTAAAGAGCTGTTGCGCCAAGTACATATTTATTTATCTAAGGAGCTCACTGGTGGTCGGAACTCCAAACAACATCCAATGAAGAGTTTAGATGGTAACTTTCTGATTTCGGATGAGGATCAGCTCACTTAATGGAGAGATCATTTCGCTACAGTTCTTAACCACTTAGACGATGGTGATATGATCTCGAATTCGAATGAGAAGCAACAAATTCCCGAATTCGTACCGGACTTCCCAGTAAAACCGAAAAAACAGCAGCAATCAAGTCCCTCAAGAAAAATAAAGCGGTTGGTATTGATGGCATCCCTGCTGAACTATTCCAAGCGGTGCGGCGCCAAACTCATCGGCTGAACTGCTCACACAGAGAGCTTGGGAACATGAACAATCTCGCCAGGAGTGGAAAAGAGGGACGATCGTTAAGCTTACGAAAAGCGATATTTTTGATGAATTGGAAACTGGAAAGGTATATGGTATGCGTTCTATCGGCCTTAGCTAGATAATAGCTAGAATCATATTAGAACGCGTTAAGGAACATTAAGATTCAACTGTTACCGTCGAACAGGCAGGCTTTCGTGCTGGATTCTCCTGCATCGACTACATAAACACCTTATGGATCATACTAGAGCAATGCGTCGAGTATAGGTCTCCGCTACATGCACTGGTTATCGACTTCGGGAAGGATTTCGACAGCTTGAATGGAGATGCTATCTGGTTGGCCTTGCGGGGGAGAGGCATCCCAGAAAGACTCATAGCTATTATCAAGGCTACATACGAGGGAATTAAGTGTCACGTCGTACACAATGGTAAGGTGTAGGAGGATTTTTAAGTGCAAAGTAGAGTACGGCAGGATGGCATACTGTCACCGCTAGTATTCTTGGTGGTTTGTACCTCGTGCAGCATTGACCCCGACTACGCTAACGAGGATATTTTAGCACAATGGTATCTCCAATGAAGAAGATTATCTGAGAACGGGCCAAGAACGTATAGACATTACTGTGCGAAGGAGAAAGTGGCGGGACACACCCTACGACGCGACCACATCTCCATTGTGAAATACGTCATGCAGTGAAATCCGCTCACCCAGGCAGGCAGAAGAGCAGGACGCCCTAGGCGAACGTGGCGCAGGATAGTCGAGAAGAAATCAAGCTCCTTTGGGAATGAGTTGGAGGCGGCTCAAACGCATTGGATAACTCCGAACAAGATGACGCGCAGGCATTGTTAACGTCCTATGCCCCTCGAGGGGTGAAAGGGTTTAAGTAAGTAAGAACGACAGATAAGTTTAAAAGACTGCAAAGTAAAATAGGTGTGCAGCATATTCAATAACGTTAATAAATTATTATCCAAAGGCTCATTTCAATTATTTTGCATCACTGGACCTGCCTCTGTTATTACGAAGTCCGACAGAGTCCTAGAGGAGGGCGGGTATTTTAAACTATGTGTAAACGTCAACTGAAAGATCAAATAATGGTAAATCTTTTTTGCAATAATACGGGCTTAGTGAAGTTATCATACTAAGCGGTATAAGGAGCAACATCTTGCCCAATTTTTATTAAATCTCTCATAAATCAGCTACCAGGCAGTGCACTTCCCAAGTGGTAGCTATGTATATTACTGTAATGCACCGTAGCAAAACATGGCTCACTGTAATCTATTTGAGGATGTAAGCCTAGATCACCTGGGACCATATTTCTACCAAATTTGTTTGAAAAACGTCCAAAGAATCATTCTGTGACTCATTAAGGGCCTTACGTCCTTAAATGAACTAACAAAGTAAGTTCGTAAGATGAAGCCTCAACGACGATGGATCAGCTGATAAGTGAGTGTTCATAACCTTCGTCCAAAATGGTAAGGTTACCTTAGGCCATTTCATCCTTTAAGAAAAGTCTTAACCCCTCGATAATCTACACCTTGCAAAAAGTACAAGAAGGTTTAAAGTGTGCTTCTGAGTCAGACTATAGAATGTCGATGATGGAGCTATCTTTAAACGCGAACTGATAGAAATTTTGACCGATGGTGGTTTATTCTGAAGATGTCAAAATCTATTAGCTTCGAAATTTAACGACCAATAATGATATTCCACGGGATAGCTTTCCAATAATTTCCTGCGAAACATCGATAGCAGCACAGCCCGAAAGAAGAACTCCTCGGTCTCGAATAACTTTGCGAAGGAATTGACCACAATTTTATAATACCGGCTGTCATAGCAGCACTCACCTTATGTGCACATTTTTCAGAGATACTTTCTGAATTTGTCTACAATCTTGATCCATGGTCTTGATCCTCAGTATTGAATTTAAAGAGGTTGCCTGCCTATTCGTCAAAATTTATTTCGCAAATCTTACTTCGCATTTATTAAAATAAATTGTATTTGTCTCGCAATAGTTATTTCGCAAATTTCATTCGGTCTTTTATTTATCTCGCAACATGATCACTTCGCAATGCTTTTCCTGCGCTTTTCAATTTTGTTTATGACTAGGCAGCAATTCGTTGCTTTGAAAGAATCTATTTCGCTAACTGTTAGTTCCCATTTTGATAAGTCGTCGTTTATGAAAATGGCAGAATGGCACTTGGCATTCATTCGTTTTGCAAACGCCGACCGTGTTTAAGAATGAGGTATCACTATTTCGCAAAATGGATAGTCCGAAAAATGTATGTTTCTTATTTAAATCAATAAGAAATAAAGATAAGCTTATTGCTGACAGTTTTTCATACGCTTTTGAATATTTAAACAAAGAAAAAAACTTCGTTTGGTGCTGTGAACTTAGAAAAAATATTCAATATAAGTGCAAAGGCCGCTTGGTTACCACCTAAGATAATGGAGTGCATATAATAGTAGAATTTTGTTAATTAATATGAATTGAATTCCCAAAAAATTTGTATATACATGGTTCCCTTCTTATTACTTTGCATAGTATTATTAAGCTTTTAAATTGTTTTGCGCGAAATTTATTAACATGTAATAGATTGTAAGGCAAAACAATTTAAAAGCTTAATAATACCATGCAAAATAATAAAAAGCGAAATAATACAATGCAAAATAGCAAAATGCGAATAAATCATAATGCAAGATGAAAATTGCGGGATGACTATTGCGAAATGATATTCTTGCGATACGATAGCATAGTGAAAAAAGAAATTGCTGCACAAAAATTACAAATAAATGAAATGTGATGCAGACACCAACGCTCTAATAAATGAAGCTTATGATAGGCGTTTTTTCCAAAGCTGTGACCTATCCCCAGATGAGTACGTATCTCGAATGGAAATCGTGGATGTGCTAAAAATTTTGCGACTGAGGAAATCAGACGGTCTTGATAGCATTAGAAATATATACCTCAAGCAATTACCAAAATCAGAGACACGATTCTTAAGCTTTCTGGTGAATGCATGTCTTAAGCTTCAATACTTTCCGAATGCCTGGAAAATTGCGAAAGTGGTACCGATTTTGAAGTCTGGTAAGCAAATTCAAAATTCAGATAGCTATAGGCCAATAAGTTTACTTGGTTGCCTCAGCAAAGTTTACGAAAAAGTAATTAAAAATAAACTTATGACATTTATTATTGACAGGCGTATCTTTCCTAATGAGCAATTTGGGCTCAGGGGTCATCACAGCACGTCTCATCAAGTGCTCAGAATATACCAGAATATCAAAAGGAACCGTGCGCTGGGCAAATCTATGGGCTTAGTTTTGCTCGATATCGAGAGAGCTTTTGATTCCGTCTGGCACAATGGGATTGTGTACAAAATGATTGACTTCGGTTTTCCCCAATATCTAGTCAAAACTATACAAAGTTTTTTGTCTAACAGATGTTTTAGAGTTTACGTCAATGGCAAAGCATCATCTTTACAGTATGTTTACGCAGGCGTGCCCCAGGATTCAGTTCTCGAGCCAGTGGCTTACAATATTTACACCTCCGACTTTCCAAGGCTCCCATCATGTGAAACAGCTATTTACGCTGGTGACGCAGCATATTTTCATCGCATGAGTTTAGTATCAATATTGAGACTAACCTGCAAAATGCGGTTGGAATATTAGCTGATTATTTTAACGAGTGGAAAATCAAGCTTAATGCCGGAAAAGTGCAATCAATCTTTTTGCCGAAAAAGAAAGAGTTGCTATCTGCCCAACAATCCGCTTAACGAGTGTGTGGTGTAAGAGTCGATTGGAAGCCAAGTGTTAAGTAAGTATCTGGGAATACACCTAGATGAAAAACTGACTTTCAGAGAACACATTTACAACACCATTAACAAAGTGAATATTGCTACCAAGATGCTGAATCCATTTATTAACAGGAAGTCAATGCTAAGCAGCTTAAACAAAATCGTAATCTATAAAGTAGTATTTCAAGCAATACTACTCTATGGATGCCAAGTATGGGGAAACTGTGCAATATGTCATAAAAGGAAGTTACAAGTGTCGCAAAACAAACTGCTGAAAATGATGCTTAACCTATCTAGATGCCATTCTACCTCGGATCTTCATTTCCGAGCGAATGTTGAGTTGATCTCCGACAGAATCATTAAGCTGACAGACAAATTTTTACATAATTCTATTTTTTCAGACAATCCTCTTATAAACCAATTAAATGTTTAAACATATTTTTTCTCTTGTCTCAATCCACATAACTATTTGTTTAATGTATTTATTTATGAATTCATTTATTTTTATATTTACGTATTCGTTCATTTATTTATTTATTTGGATATTTTTTATGTATTTGCTTATTTATTTATATATTTATTATTTATTTATTTATTTACTTGTTTGTTTATTTATTTATATATTTACTATTTATTATTTATTTATTAACTTACTTGTTTGTTTATTTGTCTGTTTAATTGTGCTTTTATCTTATTATTTATATTTATATATTTATTTTTCATATTTATTTGTTTATATTGTTTATTTACTTAGTTCCATTTCATTTATTTATTTATTTTCATTATTATTTTTTATTTATTTACTTATTTGTAATTATTACTATTTATTTATTATTATTATTTTTATTTTTTTTTTATAGTGAAAGTCTTTTCGTAGTTTCATTGAGAGCAATTTATTTCTTTTTATCTTTATCTTAAAGTCCTAAAAGATAATATTTCAGTTGAAAGATACAAAATTAGTTATCGAATCTCTGTATGTAAATTGTGTGACAACAACTTTAATGTAAATTTAGTATCTACGAAAATAAAATATATAAATGAAATGCGATATAATTAGAATGCAAGACAACATATTGCGAAATGATCGCAGCGAAATAACAAAATGCGTGAAAAAACAGTTATTTGTACCATACCCATTTAAAGGCTATCTAGCTGATAGGTGGTAATTACAATAGATATGGTAAGAATACGCTGGCGAATGTATTAAATGTCCTCAAGCGTACAAGGGACGTAAAGAAGAACATCAATAGTGCAGATATCCAGTTTCTTATGCCCTTATCCAACAAGCAGATCCACCAAGATCCACCATTTTTTTACCATAAATAGTTAATTACATTCGACAAAATCTTTAACTACCACAAGGGCTTTCAACCAATATCTCACATTCATCGACAGGCGTCAGAAGGGTGAATAATGGATCTAAATTATCAGCGCCGTATTATATCAGTAAATCGTGAGAACCAACCTGTAAGTTCTTTCTTCTGGGTTTAAATAAAAACGATTTAAATAATTTGTTTAAATAGTAATAAAAGAATATTTTATGTAAATCCACATTGATTAACCTTTCTGTTGAACTCATCAACAGTGAAATACGTTGCCCAACTGCCTTGTCATATCAAAATAGTTTTAATAGGAGTCGACACTTACAGCATTATAAGACATGATCTCAAAGAAGTGATCATGTCTTTGGGTGGTCATCCACCAACTACAGCATCAATCATTCTCCATGGAGACTATTCTTGACATTTGGGGAAACGAATTCCAGCATAATGGAGTACAATGTCTGCGCTTTCATATTTAAAATTGTTTACTTTCCCAGCAGATTTTTCTCTCTCCCTGTATTTGAACTTAAAATTGTAGTTATGGATAAGTCTATTAAAAACACAGGGTGACAGTTAAATCAATGCATCGTATGAAGTAAGGTAAGATAGGTTATACGGTGAACTGCAGTTGACAATATCAAGATGGTATATATTTTCAGGCACTGTCAAGTTTATTACAATCTACGAGTAGTAGCTCTCTATTTGCCAGTCATGAAGTTCCTTCAATACCTACCGGAGGACTAAATATGATCTAAAGAGTGATGTTCATTGAGTAGTGATCACAGAGAGTCACGAAGAAAAAACATATTTAAGACCAGTAGTGACATCGTCACTCTTAAGGTCACAGTTAGAATTTAGCTGGTTATTTCACTTTGGCGTATAATACACGACATGAGCCATAGAGCAATCACTATCGCAATTACAAATGGTCCTTCTCATTTCGTATGACCTACCATGAACACGGAGCAGCTGAGTAGCATACCATAGAACAATCTCGATCACAACTATACCCTGTGATTTGTATGTATGTATCTGCCCCAGAGAAAGCACAACTGTTGCTTGCTCAGTAAGAAGAACAGAATGGGGACTAGTAGTGATTGTAAAGACAGCCTCACCTCTGAGTACCATCTGTAGAGGAAGTCCAATACTTAACATCAACTATTAACACCAGTAAGGCCAACCTCTTGATGGGCTGCGACGCCAATGCCAGACATACGCTTTGGGGTAGCGCGGAGACAAATGACAGAGGTGAGTCTGTTTTCGATTTCATCATTACCAATAACCTATCAATTTGCAATACTGGCAATTCTCCAACTTTTGTTTTTCCGAGTACGGATAACTTCAATGGGTGGGAGGCGGTTATTGGCATTACTCTAGTATCTAACAACGAAACCATTAGGGTCGAAAACTGGAGAGTATCCGATTTAAAATCTTTTTCTGATCATAACTGGATACTCTTCAACGTCTGTCTCGAGATTGAGACCCCTAAACCGTATAGAAACCCAAAACGCATAAACTAGACAAAGTTTAATCGTATAGTTAAGTCAAAACTGGTTAGCACATCAACGTATAAAATCAACTCGACCACGGAACTGGACTGGAGAAAGCAATTATTGTTGCCTCTAAAGTCTCGTGTCCAATCAGTTTTGGTAAAAAGAAAGTCCCAACATGGTGGAATGAAGATTTATCAAAGCTTAGGAAGATGACCAGAGCGATCTTCAATATCTGCTACAATCACAACTTCTGGCAACCCTACAAGGACTGCCTAAAAATATATAAGGAGTCCATCAGAATGGCCAACAAACAGGGCTGGAAAGATGACTGCCTGTCTATCGAGTCCCTCAAAGAATCCGCAAGGCTCAGTAAAATTTTGTCCAAAGGGCATAGCAACCCGTCTTTTCTTAAAAAGACGGATGGAAGCTGGACGGATTCTTCTGCGGCATCTCTGGAACTCCTGATGAGTACTCACTTCCCAGGCTGCAGTGAGATAAGAGTAGAACAAGCTAGTTCCACCTGTACGCCACTGGCAGCTTGGGTTAACATCACAAACATTATTACGGAGGATAAAGTCTCCTGGGCTATAAATAGCTTCTCTCCCTATAAGTCACCTGGCCCTGACAGCATCATGCCTATTTTGCTGCAGAAATTGCAAGATATAGCAATTCCCTGGCTATTACTGATTTAAAGGAGTTGCTTAAACCTAAGCCATGTTCCCCAAACCTGGAGACGTGTCAAAGTAGTTTTCATCCCCAAGGCGGGCCGGCGAGGACATGAATCTGCGAAGAATTTTAGACCCATAAGCCTGTCCTCCTTTGTTTTGAAAACTTTAGAACGAATCCTAGACTTCCATAACCTGCGTTCCCCACTGTCGAAATCCCAGCATGCGTATCTCAAAGGGCGGTCCACAGAAACTGCTCAGTGGAAAAAACTCTTCACTACAAAGAATATACTCTCGCCACAATTCTTGATATAGAAGGAGCCTTCAACAACATTTTCACTGAATCTATTCAGGAATCTCTCACCGAGTTAGGTGTAGAAGGCTTTATTAGCCAATGGATAGTTTCTATGCTCAGTACACGTATAATCCAAGCAACACTAGGCAACAGTAGTACAACTAAGACGGGAAACAGAGGAACTCCACAAGGCGGAGTCATCTCCCCCCTGCTCTGGTTAATGGCGATTAATAAAATCCTGGTGCGACTTGATAGGGAGGGTTTTAAGGTGGTTGCGAACGCGGATGATATGGTTATACTAGTATCAGGAAAGTTCCTCTTCATTATAAGTCAACTCATGGAGAAGGCTCTGGATAAGGTACACTCATGGGCTACGAGCTGTGGCCTCGGAGTAAATCCGGAGAAGACTGAAATGATGTTGTTTACCACCAAAACCAAGGTACCGGCATTCACGGCAAGGTCCTGGAGACGATTCCAAGTGAACTGGTTGCGCCCTCTATCGACTACACGATACCCAAACTCAACTTCAGAAAATCGCTCTTAGCAAAATTCCCTTCCAGAGAAGAATGGAAGAACGGAAGCGTTACCTGCAACTATGATATAGGGATATACACGGACGGTTCGAAGATGGACTACGGATTTGGCGCAGGCTTCTTCTCTGACCAGCTGAATATATCAAGGTCCTTCCGTCTCCCAGACTCTGCTAGCGTTTTCCAAGCGGAGCTTCTTGCGATTCGAGAAGCCTGCCGCCTGCTAAACAATCTTCCAACATCTAACCACAATATCGCTATTTTTTCGGATAGCCAGGCTGCCATCAAGGCCATTGATGCAGTCTGCATCTCTTCAAAACTGGTAGAGCAATGCCGGTTTGAATTGAATCAACAAAGCACTCACTCGAGAATCACTCTCATCTGGGTCCCAGGGTACAGCAACCATTGGGGAATTGAGCGTGCTGATGAGCTGTCCAGGCGAGGTTCGACCCTTAACGGCTCTCTAGCAGAAAGAGTCGACACTCCGCTTGGTGCCGTTAAGGGCTATATTCACCTTCACTTCCTCCAGCTAGCCAATCACGGGTGGAACAACCTCACAAGCTGTGTCATATCTAGGAAGACGTGGCCCAGTTTCAACAAACCCAGGTAAAAAGAGTTACTAGGCAAACCAAGACCAGTTATTGCCAAAATCGTAGCTATTATCACAGGTCACTGGTCAGTTTTAGACCATGCGGCCAAGCTTGGTAGGACACAACACCTTTTGTAGGAGCTTCAAGGATATTAATGAGAAAGAATCTCTATGTCATTTCCTTTGCAGATGTCCGGCCCTGGCGAGGATTAGACAACAAACTCTTGGCAAACCCTTCTTCGAGGATCTGCGAGAGATAGCGGACAAGGGGATTGGAGAACTAATCCTGGCTTTTATGTTGCAGTCCCTACTTCACGAATTGGATCAAGCTCTCGCTGCTAATAGATCTCTCAAGGTAATGAGAATCTTATATATTAGTACGTGAACACGAAATTTATCGTATGTTTTTTTAGTATTTATTATAAAACGATGGAGATAAAACCTATATCACTCGAAATGTACTGTGCCGTAGATGTGCAGAAAACAAAAATCGTGTGTGTACGTTATCGTTAAGTCAGGTAAAATAAAGTGAACATACCCGTATATGCATGATTTCCGCATACAAAACGCTCTAACCAATTAAATGAAAGTATTTCGATCACATTCATGGCTGTATGACCTAAGATCCCTTTGCCTTCCTTGCACGGGAGAATATTACAAAAAAAGTTGTGTAAACAAATACATGGCGTTGTTTCTCTCGCTGTTTGTTTGCTTTTTTTTTTTTTTTTTCCTCGGTCGAATTTCGACCATAGGCGATACTAGTACTACTTTTTATCCCTTTGCCCGCCACATGGATAATTTCACCGTCACAATTCCGCATCACTTCATGGAATACATTGAAAGGTTATTGGTGGTACTCTGTTCCTTTTTAGATATTTCCGGGGAAAATACGTCATATATTTTGACAGCGAGCTGCCCCCAAAAGGGATGTTATTCTCCCTCTACTTTGGTCCCTTGTGTAGGGAGGCCAACGACCAGCTTCGCCACACAAGACTAAACCAATAATAAAAATAAAATAATTGGGCACTCCATAAATCAAAATTTACAAGTGTAAGCTAGAAGAGTTAGGTGTAAGTTCCACGAAACTTGCACTCATATAGGGGCTCAGGACTCAGCCCCATATGCTCTGCAGTCAGTCGGCCACCAGGCTGACCTTTTCGTATCTGCAAGGATAAATGGTGTGCACTTCTATAGTTGCTATGCGCCCCCCGGTATAACACTGGCGGACTATCTAAAGCTGCTGGACGACATCGTAGCTGACGCGCGGGGGAAACATCCAGTGATTATTGCTGGAGATTTCAACGCCTGGGCTACTGATTGGGGCAGTAGAACCACAGACGCAATGGGAAGAGCTCTCCTCGAATGCTTTGCAGCACTGGACATTAATCTGGCCAACGACGGTACAGCGGAAACCTTTCGAAAGGCAGGCAGAGGGTCAATCATTGACATCACATTCATGAGCAACTCACTCCTGCGGAAAACCAAGTGGCGGGTCAGCGAAGACTATACCCGCAGTGACCACCAGGCAATTATATTTAATGTCGGCGAGGAGAAACGTAGACTGCGTCCCACTCTAACAGGACCAAATTGGAAGGACACCCTCTTCGACAAAGACATGTTCGAAGAAATGTTAAATACCAGCGCCACAACAAATAATGGATCGGCTGAGGCCCTTTCGCATCAGCTGATCCAGGTCATAACCACAGCGTGCAACGCAGCAATGCCCAGAAGGTCTGTCAGTAAAAGAGGCGAGCCCTGCTACTGGTGGACCGACGAGATTAAACGGCTCAGGTCGAAGTGCCTACAAGCACGACCCAGATCTCAGAGATCCAGAGGCAGACAAGATTTCCAAGAGCGGCTAACCACATTTAAATTGGCGAGGCAAGAACTGGAAAGGGCCATTAAGAAGAGTAAGTCAAGGAGCTTTAGGCGACTCTGTGACGAGGCTGAATTAGACCCCTGGGGCATGGCGTATAGAGTGGTGATAAAGAAGCTTAAAAGCAGCAGGTCTCCACAACTTACATGCCCGGCAATGCTAAAGACTATAGTAGAGCACCTATTCCCTCATAGACCAACTACTATGGTCTCCATCACGAGGGAGATCAGCATGGAGCATATCCCGGCAATCACGTCTAAAGAACTCTTTGGGGCATGCAGAAAAATCGGAGACAGCAAAGCACCTGGACCGGATGGCATCCCGAATAGGGTAATCAAGGCGGCTGTTAAGACGAGACCGGACATCTTTCTAACAACGATGCAAAGGTGCATAGAGGAGGGGGTATTCCCTACACCATGGAAATCGCAACATTTAGTGCTGCTTCCAAAGGGCAATAAGCCGCCCGGACAACCATCATCGTATCGCCCAATATGCCTGCTCGATACGCTGGGAAAGATCCTAGAGCGTATCATCTATAACAGACTGCTTGCAGTGGCGGAGGAAAACGTAGCCTTGTCAGACTGTCAGTACGGCTTCAGAAAATCACGCTCTACCGTCGATGCCATAAAGGCGGTAGTAGATATAGCAACTGAAGCAATACAAGGGAAAAGGTGGAAATGGGGGACGAAGAAATACTGCGCAGTAGTAACGCTCGACGTCAAAAATGCGTTCAACTCGGCAAGTTGGTCATTCATTAGGAGATCCCTAGCCAGGATGGATACACCATACTACCTGCTGAGGATAGTCATGGACTACTTCAGCAATAGGAAGCTAAGATACCATATTGACGATGGCGCTAAGCACTACAGCGTTTCTGCGGGAGTCCCGCAAGGGTCGGTTCTGGGACTTCTCCTATGGAACATTATGTATGACGGAGTTCTGCGATTAACATTGCCCGAGGGAGTCAAAGTAATTGGCTTCGCTGACGATATCGCAGTGGTTACAGTAGCCAAGCACGTACACGAGGTGGAGTCTGCCACGGATGAGGCAGTTATAAGAATAAAGGAATGGCTGGAGTCTACCGGTCTGGAACTAGCTGCCCACAAGACCGAACCTGTCCTAATAACCAACCGCAAAAAGGTGGAATATGCCAGCTCCCGGGTCGGATACCAGACAATCAGGTCCAAAGAATCCTTAAAGTACCTTGGAGTCATAATCGACAACAGGCAGCGCTTCAAAGAAAGCATCGCTGATGCAGGTAGCACTCTCCCGAATGCTCCCGAACATCGGCGGGCCTGGATACGCCCGCAGGATCCTGCTGTCCAGGGTGGTCAGCTCGGTACTTCTATACGCTGCCCCGATATGGTCAGGTGCACTGGCGACAAATGAGTGCAGGAAGAAGCTATCATCAGCTCACAGGCTCTGCGCAATCAGAGTGATCAGCGGCTTCCGAACTATCTCCGACGATGCAGCCTGCGATTTAGCTGGGATGGCCCCAATCGACATCCTCGCTGAAGAGATGCAGAGGGTATACCTTAGACGTCCCTCGAACCGGCAATAGACAAAAAGGATTAAGGAGGAGGAAAGGGCAGCATCAGCAACGCTGTGGCAAACCAGGTGAGACAGCGCTATCAAAGGCAGGTGGACCCACAAGCTCATTCCCACTATAAAATCATGGACAGAGAGAGCGAGGGGGAACTGTAACTACCTGTCCGGACACGGTGGCTATCGGAAATACCTTCATAGATTTGGACACGATAGTTCGCCCCTGTGTCCAATATGTCCAAACGAAGAGGAGGACGTGGAGCATGCAGTGTTCTACTGCAGACGCTTTGCAGAAGACAGAGCAAACCTGCCAAGTCCAGAAAATCCGGTAAGTCACATGACACGATCAGAGGGCGAGTGGATGGAGATCTTCTCATTCATAGTATGTGTGCAGAATGCGCTGCGAAGAGCATAAGCCCTAAGAAGAGCCCGAGAGGCGGCCTCGGAGACTAGAGGATAATTGCTAACCAGCCCCGCGAAAAAATACCTAACGGCAGTACCGCGGAGAGAGTGGTTGAAGTGTGTAGGGTGTGTGTTTAGTACGTAGGCGTATTCCTGGAATCGATTACTCAGGTTTGCGAATCGTGCATGCTAGTACCACTCGGGCTTCTAGTATCTATGAAGATTATACTTCCTTGGCGCAACCTAAAAAAAAAAAATTACACTATATGACAAAACGGAGTGCAGCAACTGCGGTTATTCACACGTGGTACTGTCGTAACTTTAAACTAACAATCTTTCTCGGATGCTGAATTTTTATTTTCCAAACAAAGTTTTGGAGCCATGCGTAGATGACAAGCACGCATATCCATACTCTTCGCAAATTGAAAAAAATTAGCAACGTTAACATCAATCAGCTCTTTTTTGAGGAGGAACGGTTTACCTAAGGCAACCATCCTAATTCGGGTGAAGAGCAGAAATTCAGTTAAAATATAAATCAATTTCATCATGACACCATTCACATACTCTGGTCCGAGCCTCTGGCATCAAGGGCTTTAAGATGATCCTCGTTTAAGGGACCAAAACCAGCGACGAGGCCTATTAAAACTCTTAAACAACTCAAGCAAAAACCTAGCCCAGTCCTCTTTGAATTCCCCTATTAGCTTCCTCGAACATCGACTTGAGCTCAGTGCACGTAGTACTAGACGAGTAGCACCTGAGTCAATTCGCGTTTGTGTACCGATGAGCAGCAGCACATATGTAAGAAGTTGTGGGCTAACAATAATCTTCTCCACGATCGTAGATGTATTAGGTCTTACCCTTCATTCATTTCCTTCAAATGTGAGCTGTGGTGGCGATCAACAAGATATGTGCCTCTATGATACTAGTAAGTCTACTAAGGGCAGCCGTATATTTTATACGAGCTCAGTTCAAGAAAGGCCATCAAAAAAGGTCCGTGTACAGAGCAGTGTGACCTGACGGATCAGTTTTTTGAAACTCAAGTAGAATTAAATTTCAGTGCATACTTACTCCATGAGTGGTATCCGAACTAGTTGGGCAGAACTTTTTGTGATTCTTGCATTCAATTTTGATTTCTAGTATTTTGTTTCGAGGACGTGTCGAGTGTGACCGCGTCATTTAATTTTATTACTAGAAAATTTGACTGGTTGTGATTGGTACTTGAACCTACAACCTTCCATTCAATAACCAAATGCATTAGCATGGTGTAAATGCCACTCACGAACAGCCGCATTTCACTGGCTCTGTACCTTTCTGTAACCTACTTACTTAAGCCCTATCCTTCTTTCGTAGTTTTCCAACTCATTCCGAATGCCCTGGATTCCACATCACAAGATCAGCGACACATTTGCCTAAGGCCACACTTCTCCCCAATTCTAAAAATGTATTCCATTGCATGACTTATTTGACAATGGAACTATCTTCGCGTGTGTCGCAAGGTATGTGAAATTTATTGCCAGTGTAGCTTCATTGGATTGTGATGTCAATAGGTTCCCGAACCATTTTCGTAAAGAGCTTTTCTTTGAAAGGAGAGTAGACAAGAATCTTAAGGGTAACGCACTGACGTATATACTGATGAATACCTGCAATGGCAACGGTGGTGATCTTCTAGGTGCTACATCCTGTCTGACTCAACTTTGGAGAGAAAATGTGAGAGTCTTGTATACAAACCTTTCCAGATATTGATGTCATCAGCCGTGACAAATAAATAAACAAATATTTGGGCCCAACTTTGAATGGAAGGAATGTACATTTTTTTGTTGTATCCGAAGGGCAATTCAACAATCCTGAAGTTCTTACTTAACCTAGATATCATATAAATTCAAACCTAACCTTTGTGCGCGTTAAGGAAAGATAGAAAGTCTTTTCCAAGTAGGACCATTCTTGACGTAAAATAATGAGACTTGCATGCGAGGTCCATTGACGTCAATGAGTCGACGAGAGATCCCGCGTTCATGTGTTTTTATTTAAACCCCACGATTAGAGAAAGGATCTACCTACAGAAATACACCCTGGACATGCATGAACAATTATAATTCGAGTTCCTGTCTTCCACAGCTTCATTGTTCTTCCACCTCATTGCATCGCAAATCGGTGTGATTAATTGCATCTTTAAATCCATCTTTCACTTAATAACTTAGCCAAACCACTGGAAACATTAATATTCCTCATCGTAATTAATAGACGTCGTTCGACATTTCAATGATCTTGTTTAGTCCTTCGCAGAACCCACTTCAATTTCCCAGAAACTACAATCGCTTATAACTATCGTCGTACCCTTCATCGAATAAGCCACATGGAATTCCTTCCGGAAACCATTAACCTGCTAGCATCTCATCACGTCTTCTACAAGAATGTCAATCCTTGGCATCGCTGCAAGACTCCTCACTTAATGATCATTGTTATCCGCCAATTTACCATATCTTTCCTGCAATTGCCAGTGCAGGGTAGACCCTACTCCTTCTCAGCCTCCTTTGTTTTGCGTGCACACCTCTTCCAAGAGCCACCGATGAGTGTTCATGTGAAGCTGCCAATAACCTGCTCAACCACACAAGACCCATAAAGTACGCCTGCGAAACCATTCCCCGTCCCGATCCGACGAAGAAGACCGGAACACAACAGCAAACCATGTGTGCTGATGCTGATGCTGCTTGGGATGTGTAGTTACCGACTTTTTGTGTTAATACTTGCGATTCACATTTAATGGGATTTTGGCTCTCTAAAGCCACCCTGGATCCACCGCCAAACTGCTGGTGTATCTGTAGCAGCAGCCGATCAGCATGAGAACTTAAATGCTCCACAGACTGAATTCCTAGAATCCGCGTTTTAATTTCGAGCTTTTGTGTGCCGCGTTTACTACACATATGGATACCTACATGAGATTAATTTCAAAAACGGAACAATGCATTTAATTATAACGCCGCCACAGTCCGACGATTATTGCTTTATAGTTTGGTTGGGGTTCTCTTTGCACCGCCTCGTGTGTGTGTGGGGGGGGTGGATGTACGAGTATTTTACGGATCGAAATTTCGGTGTAAATTGTCTTTATTTAGCGCGCTTTGTAGTTTCCAGTTTGTACCGATGCAAGGTCAGGTTTTTTGTTTATGAAATATCTGAAAATTTCCATAATCTGTGTGAACAAATTTTGAAATTTCATATTGGACTAGGTCTTATGTTATTTTCAAATTTACATTGAAATTACTGAGAAGTTGGTAAAGAGGAGTTTAATGGCTTAAGTTAATATTTCTGTAGATGGATTGGACTTAGCGCTTGATGCTGAACACGGACTTAAGCATGCGGTCCATGAAAGTAAGAATACATTTGTTTTTGTTTTTTTTAGGAATCCGTGGTTTCTAGTAGCACCTTTCGTTGTTTCATTAATCTGTTGCTTATGGCGAAGGTCTCGGCTAGCATGCATATCAAGCATTCACGTTCCTTCAGTGTCAAATCCATTCATTTTAAGTTTGGATAACATCAATATCCCAATTGGGTTTTGCTAGCATTCGCTGTCACTGGGCCTCTTGTCGTAGAGTCATTTATGAGTAGGCGAAGTCAAGAGTGCTCTCATCCGCGAAGGAATAAAGTGGGTTATCAGAAGCAAAGAGAAATTCCTTGATATAAAGGGTGATCCAATACGAGGTACTTTTTTCAATAGGGATTCTCGGCATAGCATGAGTGGCAAATGTCATGTCCATGTGATATTTCTGTTCAGTATTCATTGACATTTCATCATGAATAGACTTACGTCTGAACAACGCTTACAAATTGTGGAAATTTATTTCCAAAATCAGTGTTCAGTGAGCACTTCGTGCACTTTGAGCATTTTATAGTGCTCATAATCGTCCAACTGAACGCACTATTTATATCAATCGATTTGTCTTGAGAAGAAATATAGCATATGATTAATTAAAGTATCCTGAATCCGTTATCGGGCTTTTAAACCCCTTTTATATGTTTTCTTAACTGACAAAAATAATTTTCCTATGATTTATACACATATGTCTACAAAGTGGCTGAACTTTAGTAAATGAGCTTTAGTACAATGATTAGTACATTCCTTGCTGAAGAGATTGAGGTATAAATCATTATTCTGTGATTCTTATAACGGAAGTAATAACAGAAATATAATTATTTGAGATATAAAGATATCACAGATATGCGTGGGTCATTGCAATCAATGGTCCACCTGTGGAGTGCACACATATTCCTGTTCATCAAACAAACTACAATACATCGTATAAAAGGAAGTCCCCAAAACGTGAATGACTGCGATAATCTCGGGAACCACAGAAGGGATTTGGATGCGGTTTTCTCTGTTATGATCTGCATTTGGCGGGGAAGATTGTATTAAAAATTGCTTTACCACTTACAGGAACTGAGCATTCGAGGTCTAAGTGGCAGAAAGGGGGTTAAAATTAAATTCACACGGTCCTGACTTAACACTGGCTTATTGGATTTAAAAACAAAAGGAATCGTTTTTAGTAAATTCGTCTAAAATTCATTTGAGCTATATTTTCTTTAGTGGAGACCACTGCCAGCAGCCATGCAGCAGGGGCTATCGCTGCAATAGTGTGTGTATGTGGCTATATGGGCGCGCTGTTTTGAACCTTTCGTGTGTGATCTCTCCTGGAGTAAACCTTGAAAAAAATTGTTATCAGTGCCAATGTTAAATCTAAGACATTTAAAATTTTATTAATTAGGATATGTCAAACCTTTTGCAATGTACATATGAATGTACAGACAGAAAAATTGCAATATTTTTCCATTTTATTAGATGAGATGTTGTTGATCGTTGGATTTGTATTTATTTTAAAATGTTTTAATAGATTTAAAATAAATTATTAACACGGTGGCGTAGGCAGTATATTGCAAGTTGAATACTCATACTTCAAGTTTATTTTCCTACCTTTTAGAAGGTGTTTTTCGAGAAATACTTCAGGTAATTACACGTGTTTTTCAAATGTAATAAACTATTTCTAAATATATATACTAAATATTCTGGCAGACCGTCCGCCGAAAGTTGAATATCGTGAAAAGAGTCAAAACCAAAGACGGTACACTGCTTTCCAATGAGCGATGGAGATGGAGCAAGCACTTTTCAGAATTGCTCAATCCCGAACAAGCCATGTCATCAGTAAGACGACAGACCTATACTCGAGACTTTGGCGATCAAACCGTTAAAAGTTGGCGAATCTACCGATGTGGATGAAATCGGGCCAGAAATGCTAAATGCTTTTGGTAAAGAGTGAGTGCAGTGGAGCTCACGTGTCATTAAAGTGGCATAGAAATGCGGTGAAACACCTAGTGATTGTCCCTCTTTGTAAAAGGGGGGAGAAAAGAGATTGAATCAACTAAAGGGGACATCTCTTTTAAGTCCCCGTGGAAACGTCTTTGCTAAGGTGCTACAAATGCGTTCTGGTTGAGGATAGTTTGGCCGATGAGCAATGGTTTCGGTTTTCGGCCCGGTAGAACCACAACCGACCAGTTCATTCACTCTCAGAATGGTTCTTGAGAAGGCTTGGGAGTATGCTGAACCTGTATACACGTGTTTTGTGTATTTGGCGAAAGCATGTGTTAGGGTTCCTCGACGCAAACTCTAGAGTTCCTTATTAAGGGCGACGCAGTATTTATATACAAACTATAGAAGTTGTATTGGGGTAAATGGCAGTAAATCAATACCCTTCACTGTGGGGGTTGGACTCTGCCAAGGGTGCCTTTCGTCACCTCGCCTCTTCATTGCATATATGGACTGGATGCTGCAGCGCAGCCGTAGCACAGAATGTTGCAAGTGAGGGACTTAAGCATTGGTCATCTCCTCTCGGATGATTTGGTCATCCTTGGGTCCTCTTAAACCGAACTTCAGCGTCCACTCGAAAGGTTTGTAGCCGTTTGTGATGATGCTGAAATGAAAGTAAACGTGAACAAATCGGAAGTATTGGTTGTTTCCAGAACGCCTATTCAGCACACTCTGAATGTTTGTAGAGTCCCACTGAAGCAGGTGGATAAGTTTAAGTATTCGGGTGATGGAAAGAGCAATGTCGAGTTATTCTGTAAAAATTGTCAGGCTGGATCAATTTTGAAAGAGCTTGGTCAATCTGTTATAAGGAATGCCGAACTTAGTGTTTAAGCTAAATTATCGGTTTTTAACTGGGTATATGTTCCAACTCTTACCTATAGTCGCGGATACAAGCTGCTGAAAAAGGTTCCTTCGCGGTGTTGCTGGAATCACTCGTACTCGTAGGGATCGAATGCGTATCACCAAAGTACGCTAGGCGCTCAATGTTGAGCAGCTACTTCTTCGAACGGAAGGATTTATGCTTTGATGGTTTGGTCATGTAGTGCGTATGTCCCCAGACTGGCTTCCAAGAAATGTCATGATAGCCGTGCCATTAAGTTAGCGACCCCTCGGTAGGCCTACAAATATATGGTTGCAACAAGTCCGACATCTCTCCTGGAGCCATCTAGGGATTCCTCCTGATGAGTTGAAGTCGACGGCGGGGGATCAAGAATGATGGAGAGTGCACCTAATCATCCTACCCCTGCGACCCTCATAAGGCATTACCGGGTAAACTATTTCAATGACAGAACGGAGAGTGCTCTAAAGAAGTGTACTTGAAATCGCATATTAAAAGACCCAGCGAAGCGGGTGCAATCAGCTAGTTTTGTATAAGAATCAACTACCGGAATACACAAAGACCATTTTACACATGTACAATTTTTCTTTTAGTGCTAAATTTATGTTATTAAACTTAAGAAAAAAAAAATATATAAAAAAACCTTCTTTTTTTTTTAATTTGTTTAAAGACAAAAAGTAAATGTAAGATGTAAACTGGAATATAATTCCTGACTTTTTTGTTCCTCGGATAAACGTCAGGAGAAGTGTCTTTGATATTACGTTTACTTATCAGGTAAGAGCTGCTGACCATTGAATCTGTGCTTGTGCTTTTTTTGTTCGAAATTTGAATACCTTACTGACTAAGCAATTTACTTCTTTTGTATAAGATTGGGAGGCGCTAAGATAGGCTGCTGGGCCTATCTTTATCTCTATTTTTTTTTTTTTTTGCTTGCTTGGTGTGTGGTTATCTTCCAAGGATACCAGTAGCCGGGGCTGCTAGCATGCACGATTCGCAAGTCTGAATAATCGACGCCAGGAATGGGTCTACGTACTAATACACTCCCTGCACACTTCTACCGCTTTCCTCGCGAGACTGCCGTAAGGTATTACTTCGCGGGGCTAATTAATGACATCCTTCTTGTACTGCTGCTTCTGCTCTCCTTGCTCTCTCAATTATTCGGAGCTCTTTTTGCACATTCGTTATGAGTGTACAAATTACCAGCAAATTCTCCTCTGACTGCAGCATTTGGTCTATAAGGAATGGTGGACTTGGCAGGATATTCCTCCATTCTGTGAATCTATTGCAATGGAATATTGCGGGCTCTGTTGTTTCTAGGGTTATCCGATACGGATGTTTGTAGGTACTGCGACGACCTACATGTCTCAGAGGATATAACTCATATACTCTGTGAATGTCAAGGAATTGCCAGGACAAGGCTAAAGCATCTTGGAAGATACTTCTTCGATAGCACAGTTCGGACGTTGGAAAGGATAGATAGAGATAGAGAGAAAGATTTTGGTGTAGTGGTTCTTGAAGCTCAGTTGTTTTTATGCTTCAGAGACTCTCCAGTGGTGGCGTCCAGATAACTGGGGAGATTTTTGTTATTTTTTTGTCTTTGCTTCTGATTCACAGTACTTTTTTTCCGATAACCGATGTCAAGGGCAAATCACCATGAGCAGAGCGAACAATTTTTCCAGTCATATGACCAAGCTACTGCCAGTGTTATGCTTTCGCAAATGATCGGACTGACTTTGTATATTTCATGAGAAATAAATAAATGCTTGCTGACATCAGGGTTTGAACCATGAACCATTAGCGTGGCAATTGACGACGTTACCACTACACCATTGCCAGGTGAGTTATCATGGCCAAATATGTGTAAATATTTGCGGTAGAGATCGTGACCCGATAGGAACTGCGTAAGGTGGTAGTTGCAGTCCCCATACACTCGCTTGGTCCAGACCTCAAAGGTGGGGACAACTTGTAGGTGCATCTACCATACATAACGTACCTGTAACGTATGTACTGTACATATATGTGACAAAAGAATAGAAATACAGTTAGTGGTACGACTTTTCTATGTGTGTGGCACATAAATTTCGGCTTTACAATGTCGATGTTTTGCTTTGGCACGTACGAACACAAAGCATATTTTTTATTGTAAAAACCAAACAATGTCTAACACAATGAACGAGTTTTTGATTTTTTGAAATCATTTGTTTGAGCGAACAGTGCCCACAATAGCGAGTCAGACTTGAAGCAAAAGTTCGGCCAAAGACAGTGAAGTGAAGAAATTACGGCAATAGATAGAGCGCCCTGAATTATGATAACATTGGATCAATCACAACATCACATACTACAAACGAAAACATATGCATTTACTCTGGGCCTACTTTGGCCCAGCTGTTACTTTTCATATTCACACATGAAAACATTTCGTTGCGCTCAGCAAATATCGCCGCAAGAAGTCAAGGAGTTTCGGACCAATTTATTTGGAAACAAAAACATTACATATGTTTAAACCCATTAAATCAAAACTTCATAGAATAACCGACTTGAAAATTGAATCAGTCGAGGAGCTAGACGCCAAAATCAGGGCCTTCGAAACATGGGTGCGGCTTTTAAGGTTTCGTGTCCTATTAAATATAGCAAGAAAAAATTCCACCTTGGTGGAACGAAGATCTATCTAATCTGAGGAAGATAACTAGAGAGATCTTCAATGTCTGCTTTAAACACAAGTTCTGGCAACCATATAAGGATTGTCTGAAGGAATACAAGAAATCCATTAAAAGTGCCAAGTTTCTTGCTTGGAAAGACTTCTGTCAGTCTATTGAGACCATAAAGGACTCTGCCAGGCTGAGTAAAATTCTGTCCAAGCAGCATTCTAGCCCGTCCTTTATTAAACGGCCGGATGGGACTTGAACGGACTCCTCTAGCGACTCACTGGAACTTTTAATGCAAACACACTTTCCAGGATGTAGTAATGAATGAATGACATTAAGACAACAATTACAGCAGTTAACACCTCCTGGGCTATTAACAGTTTCTCTCCCTATAAATCGGCTGGCCTTGGCGGCATTCTCCCTATTATGCTGCAAAAAACATTGGACCAGGTGGTCCCGTGGCTAGTTCCGATCTACAGAAGCTGTATCATCCTAAACCACGTTCCCCTGAGCTGGAGGCGTGTTCGTGTTGTGTTTATCCCGAAAGCTGGGAAGCGGGGTCATGGAACCGCAAAGGATTTTAGACCCATTAGCTTATCCTCTTTTCTTTCAAAGACGTTGGAACGCATCTTAGATATACATATCCGAAATACCCTAGATAAATCCCTTCTATCCAAATCTCAATATGCGTACACTAAGGGGCGATCGACAGAGACGGCACTCCACGTAGTTGTGCGAACGATAGAAAAGACAATACATTTCAAACAATATACCCTTGCTTCCTTCTTAGACACTGAAGGCGCCTTCAATAACGTCAGTACGAAATCGATTCAGGAAGTTCTGATCCAACTGGGTGTGGAAGAGTTTATTAGCAAATGGATATTGACAATGCTAAAAACCAGAATCATTCAATCGAATCTCGGCAGCAGCAGCTCCACCATATCTGTTGTTAGAGGAACTCTTCAAGGTGGGGTCTTATCTCCTCTTCTATGGCTTATGGTCATCAATAAAATTTTGTAATGTTTGAGATTATGGAAGGTGCCTTGGGCAAGATTAGCTCATGGGCCACTGGATGTGGACTCGGCATCAACCCAAGCAAAACTGAACTGATGCTCTTTACCACTAAAACCAAAATACCGACTTTTACGCTTCCACGGCTAAATAATCATCTACTCTCCCTATCCTCCAGTGCCAAGTACCTAGGTGTGGTACTTGATCCAAAACTAAGCTGGGAGCTTAGTATTGAGCAACGGGTAAAGAAGGCATGTGTGGCTTTCTATGCCTGCAGCTAGACCTTTGGCAAGAAGTGGGGACTTCGCCCGAAGATGGTCTTATGGATATACACTGTCGTGGTGCATCCCATTCTTTCCTATGGATCGCTAGTCTGGTTGCCTGCGCTAAGGAAAGCTTATAACATCAAACTTATCAACAGGGTACAAAGAACTGCGGCTATAGGCGCAACGGGTGCCATGAGGGCATGTCCAACCAATGCCTTGAACGTTATTCTGCACCTTTTACCACTCGATCTTCACAGCTATCACCATGTAGTGCGGTCAGGCTGAGGGAAACAGGATGCTGGTGCACCAATCCGTATGGTCACAGCATTATCCTGAATTTGCTACCGCTGGATCTGGTAGCTAATCTGACCGACTATGTAACTCGCACAGTGAACTTTAGAAATTACATCACGATCAGATTCCCAACCAGGGAGGAATGGGAAACTGGCGTACTGATAAATGAGTTCGAATCAACAATTTTCACCGACGGCTCAAAAATGGACTGCGGCGTAGGGGCGGGGATATTCTCTGATTCCCTCAATATTTGCAGGTCGTACCGGCTTCCTGATTCGTGTAGGCGGAAGTTTTTGCTGTACGTGAGGCCTGCCGCATACTTAAGCAAACCTCTACACCCCAAAATACCATTGCCATCCTCATTGACAGCCAGGCGGCTATCAAGGCTATAGTATCTGCCACTACATCGTCGAGGCTAGTAGAACAGTGCAAAAAAAAGGAACTCACCTCGCTAGGTCACCGGCTAAGGATCTGTCTCCTTTGGGTTCCGGGTCACAGCAACATTGAGGGGAATGAGCGGGCTGGAGAACTCGCACGGCAAGGATCTGCCCTTGATACTTCCCTAGCAAAGGAGGTGAACGTCCCGTTGGGGATCCTTAAGGGAGGCATTTTCGCGCACTATCTGCTAAAGGTAGATAGTAGATGGCAGGAGGTGCAGAACTGTGTCATCTCCAGGCAGATGTGGCCCAAATACTTCCTGAAAAGAACACAAGATCTACTAAACAGAAACCGTGCATATATTGCAAGAGTTGCAGCAGATAGCACTGGCCACTGGACCATCGGGGTTCATGCGGCCAGAATAGGCATTACATTTAATGCACACTGTCACAGCTGCAATACTGCTGATGAGATAGAAACAATCTTACACTTCCTCTGCAAGTGTCCGGCTTTAGGCAAGCCCAGACAGCGCACCTTAGGTAAACTCTTTTTCGACAACCTTATAGAGCTAGCGGAGATTAGCATTGGGGATATTATCAGCTTCCTCAATGCAACGGGGTGGATTTGATTAATCCTTACCCCCTTTTTTATTCTTCTTTTCCCTAGTAGTTAAAGTCCTTGTTACATCCGTTAGGTCACTTGAGTTGTGGTAATAAAACGGCGCTTCTGCGCTAATTAAGTGTCGGCATGGTAAATGGCCCTGATTAGGCCCAGCTGCCCATCCTAGGGTTAAAGATGTAGGCAAAGTCTCATTTAGGAGCTTATTTCACTTTTAATTTCGTTTAAAACTTGTTATATTTTTATGTGACCGAACTTTTCAACTGTCCGCGTAATAAATCATGCTAATAGAAGATTTTCGGATACAGAACGACAGATCGAATTTGATATCTGTACCCGTTTGCGAGATATGTATGCTTTTGTAGTTTTCCAGCTATTCTGGAGGAGCAACCCAGAAGGGTGTACCATAAAAATACTTTCGAGGAACATCTCCTAGTCAACGAATAATAGACTGACAACAGGTTGAAAACAGTCTGACGACAAGGACCAGCAGCCAATATATTATTTTGGCTCTAACATCACAATTCTTCCAACAATAAGTCCATAAGGACGTAAGAACCGCTGATGTTGGGATTTTTCTGTGTATTTGGGAAAAGTTATTTTCATTAAAAAAGGACAATGTCGTCGTTGACAAAAATAATACGAATGAGACCGCGAGATGTCACGACAATATTTACTATAACACACATGTCCAAAGCGCAAGATGCAACCATTGATTTCACCTTCTAAAGCTACAAAGAAGTCAGCAAAGATACCTATTGTTGCTATTGAGTTCACCATCAAAACGATATTTTAAGAGGTGACAAATGGTCTTCTAAAATCATTTGCATTTGCGTCTTGAATCCACACACAATTCCATTAAATCCATTGAAGTGAAACAAAAATTACCTGTCAACTATTACTAATACCGACCTCAATAAGTCGCATTTGTCACCTTCAGCTGCTTCCCTGTGTATTAAACTCATTCTCCCACAAAACCACGCGGCTGTCCTACACACATCTTTCACCTCTTAGTCTCTAGTTAATGGCATTCCTCTAAAGATACACAAAAAAGCAAAAAAAAGATACAAAAAAACACATCTCGCTTGTTGTATGGTAATTGATAATTTATTCGAAAATATGCAGGTCGTAGCTAGCCATTGCTAGAGGTTCGGGATCGGGGAGTGTAATTTACATTATCTGTCCAATTATCTACCTCGTATCTGTGTGCAACGAACATTTTTACGTTTGTCACTTGTCCGGCTGACCGAGCGGCATTTGTCATACATGGTCCACTACAGAGAGGTGAGGTCAACGTTGATGGTCCTAAAACATTGGCTAATGCTCTCTCTCTCTTGCTCTGTCTCTGTAGGTACATCCATCAAATCCGGTTTGATTATTCTTTTATTATTTCTTTCTTCGAGGCTTCGGGGTTTTTTGGGGTTTCTTTCTATCGGCTCTTCGTTTACATTGGTTCCCCCATCCTATTGTATCAGTTATCTGGCAGAGATAGTTGTACGAAGAGTATTAAGTTAAGTATCTTCACAATTGTTGATGGTGGGCTATTAAACACGCCTCCAGATTCTTGTATCTCTTCGCGGAGTGAAGGCCCCCACCATTGTCACATTACTCGAGAGCCCGTTGTCATAGATTGAGTTGGAGGGTTTAACATTTTATTTTAACTGTATAAAATGCCAGATGCTGATTACCCAACTAACAAGGTCTCTTGTTGTTGTTTTTGCTTTTTAATTGTAATTTTGTGAGTGCTATAAAGTAGTACGGGTGTACACAATCACCTAGGATTGCGATATCGATTTCATTTGTTATTTATGGGTCCGTGCGTGTGATAAAAGAAAAGAAGAATGACCAGACTAACGAAGTGTGTTGACTTGATTTGTCTGATCGATATTGAGTTTCAATTGAAATTAACATAACACACGTAAGAAAACAGTCGTTGAAAAGTACCCAACACCGAAATGAGCGATGGGGAAGCGTCTTGACATTTGATACTATGATTTACAGTGTAAATGTTGAGATAAGTCATCGCTTGGAGTACTAACGAGAATGATGAAACCAATGATTTGTGGGCTTCTGCCAAAGGCCCTGTATGCGGCTGTTGTTAGTTGCCTAATGCCTGGGACGTTGAGTGGATATTCTTAATTTCTATTGTTTTAATATCCCTTTTTTCTACATCAAAGTCCTATCGATATTATATGAAATACACATACTTGGAAAAGTAGCTAAAATTTTGCATCATTTTTTAGGTTTTTTTAATTTGCGTTGGGAGTGGGCCATCTTAAACCATCTCCCATTAGTTCTGCCTTTTGTCCTTGCAGTACTGCCGTCAAGGATTTCATCACAATGACAGCTCTGGCCTTATGTTGCTGGCCTGTAAAGGCATTTTTAATATCTAGGGTTACCACAGGACAAAACTGCCTACTTCCACCTTTTTTATCTTTTTCCTCAACGATTTTTAAGGGTAGGTTGGCTTGCTGTTTATGCTTGTGAAGGTCTTTAGTTAAGCTTTAAAGCCAATCATATATACTGACTTCCTAGACTAATGAATCGGTAATATGGACGTCCAGCCATCATTCAACTGAAAACCAACTGAGCGAAGTATGTACGTACACCAGCCAACAAGGTGTGAATCAAGAGCCCCACACAGGTTCAAGTCCACTGCGACGTATAGTAGATCTATTGTGCCCCTCAAGCTGAGGCTCTAAATCAAGCATGTCCTCTAGTCCAGCTGCTTTGATGAACCGGAGTGTCTAAAGTAGAGCCAAGTTTGAGCGAAAGTGGAACAGTTTCTTATATGAGATAGGCATCTAGGTGACGTCTTTCTTTTTTGTGGATACTTACTTACTTATGTCCTGTATCCCCTTGTGGGTCTTAGGGCCTCTACTACGCGTACGCGCCATCGTGTACGGTTTCTGGCAATGTGTCTGAGTTCTCCCCAACTTTTCCCTAACTGCCGTAGGTGTTCGTTAGAGATACGATTGGGCCAGAAAATCCTTAAGATATTGTGCAGGCACCTATTAACAAACGTTTGCAGCTTTCTGGTGATAGTAGTGGTCACTCTCCACGTGCTGCAACCATATAGCAGCACGGATTCAACGTTGGAGCGAAACAGTCTTGTTTTGGTGCTCAAACTGATTGCATTGCTTCGCCATATTTTGGGAAACATCCCGAACGCGGACTTTGCTTTGGCGATCCTGTTGGCTATATCCAGTTCGGTTCCACCATCGGTCGAGACAATACTCCCAAGATACTGGAAATCCTCTACTCTCTCTACCGGTTGTCCAGCAATGCATATTTGAGCCGATGAGTTTGTTCCAAGGCTGATCATTTTAGTTTTTACCGTATTCATTTTCAGCCCGACGACGCATACCTCCCTCTCTACATCTGCTGTCATTTGGTGGAGGTCCATAATTCTGTGGGAGAGTAAGCATACATCGTCAGCGTAGTCAAGATGTTTTAGCTGAGATGTAAGCGTCCATCGAATTCCTCCGTTTCCCGTCGACAAAGCTGCATGAAGCACATCGCTAATCACCAATAGGAATAATATTGGTGAAAGGATACAGCCTTGTCTTACCCCACTTTGGATCTTAAATTCCTGACACAACCTGCCTCTGTGCAGAACGTGACATTTGGAGTCTTCATATGTAGCTTTGATAATAGCAATTAGTTTATCGGGAATACCTCTCCTGCGTAAGGGACGCCAAATAAACTCCCTGTTGACACTATCGAACGCCTTCTCAAAATCGATGAACAGCAGATGGAGTGGCGATCGATATTCAACGCACTGTTCGATGATAATCCGCAGGGTGTTGATGTGGTCGGCACAGGAGGATCCAGAGCGGAAACCTGCTTGTTCGGCATCGAGTGTGTCTTCGAGATGTTGTTTGATTCGCTCAAGGATGATTTTAGCTATTATCTTAGCTACAGCAGGCAGCACGCAGATACCCCTCCAATTTCCGCACTCCATTAAATTCCCTTTCTTAGGAAGCTTGACGATCATTCCCTTTTTCCACTCATTAGGAAGGCTCTCAGCTTCCCAAGCTCTCTCTATAAGTGGAAGCAGAAGCTCAGCCGATGTTGTTGGCGCTGCTCGTAAGAGCTCTGCTGGAATACCGTCAAGTCCCATCTTTACTGGGAGTCGTGGTGCGTATTCGGGAACTTCTCACCTCGGGCATCTCAGTCTGATTTCGGAGCATATCGCTAGCGAATACACGGTTCAAAACCGTAGCAAAATGTTTTTTCCATCTCTTGAGCTGGTCCTCATCCGAAAGGAGCAGGGAGCCGTCTAGGCTTTTCACTGGGTGTTGGCTGGAGCTGCGACCACCTGTCAGCTCTTTGGTGATTCTGTAGACAGTCCTGCTGTCGCACCTCCGTGCAGCTTCTTCTGCTTCTGTAGCCAGCGCGTTGATGTAGTTGCGCTTGTCACGTCGTACGCTACGCTGAACTTCTCTCATCTTCATGCGATATAGGGACTTTAGTTCGCTTCTCCCTGCTGCTGGGGTAGCTGCAATGCGAGCTTTCAGCTGTTTTCGTTCGTCAATCCGTCTCCAGGTATCCTCGGAAAGCCACGCCCTATGTCTTCCCTGCGATCGACCGACAATTCTTTCAGCACCAGATGTAAAAACATTTTTCACAGCACACCAATGGTCTTGGATGGTTGCGGGCATTGAGCTGCTGATTGCTTCCATACCTTGCGAAAAGTGCTCCCTTAATTGTTGGCGCACTGAGGGATCACTAAGCCTATCGATGTTGAACCTGGGCATTCTTGTGTTGTCGTGGGATCTTCGAACTGCAGCAGTGCGTAGTTGGAGAGTAGCTATCATAAGATGGTAATCACGTACTATCCCCACATCGGCCCCTCGCCTGTTTCGGACGTCCAGGAGACTACTTCTAAAGTGGCGGCTGATAGCAAAATGGTCAATTTGATTGGAGGTTGCTTGCCTGTCATCGGAAACCCAGCTGACTTTGTGGCAGGTCTTCTGCTCAAACATGGTGCCACCTATCACAAGGCGGTTGGCATTGCAGAAATCCACAAACCTTTCGCCGTTGTCATTGTGGTTGCCTAGTCCATGCTTCCCGATTACATGTTTGAGCCCTTCGTTGTCGTTGCCTACCTTGGCATTCAAATCCCCCATCACTATGACAATGTCTCCATTTGGTGTTATGTTGAAGACGGCGCTTAAGAGATTGTAGAAGCTCTCCTTTTCGTCCTCAGACGAACTATTCGTTGGGTCGTAACACTGTATGATGGTGACGCGTCGTACTCTAGTCCGGAATCTGGCCGTCAAAATCCTATCACCATGAGGCCCTTGCGTGCTGTTGTTGTTAGCAGTAGTCCGACTCCATATTCCCGCGGACTTCCGGATGGTCTTCCAGAATAGAGTAGTACAGTGTTACGCGTTGGAGACTGGTACTCGCCCGCTTCTAACCATCTTACTTTACTTACCCCAAAATGTCCAGTTTATATCGCATGAATTCGTTTTCCAATTGGAGGAATCTGGCATTGTAAGTACCTTCTCTTCCCGAGTCGAGGAGCGTCTTTATATTCCAGAAACCTATCTTTGTCCGGGTACAATAGCCAAAAGTCGTCAACATGTGATCCTTATCCGAGGCATAGTGTCGGTTTCTGTAGCGGGCAATATCCGGTAGCGCAGGTTGCTGGCCCACGTTACCTAGCCTAGAGTCAAGGCACTAGACAACCCGCACTTACAATTTTGGCCTATACGTATAAGGGTTTATACGTATAATTGCCCGGGGACCACCACTAGGAGGTAAAGTAAGCACTTCATCACGGACTTGATTGTTGTGCTACTGGCCCAAGCCAAGCTTTGGGCAGTCAGTAGTTTCCCGATCAATCGCAATGCAGGTCCTCATTCGACCTTTTGTAAAGCGTTTCATATTGACTAATTGCAACTGCTATATGTGTATGATATCTGAGAAAAGGAGGAGTTCTCAAAGGTAAAAAAAAAATATATTGGTGTATTTTAATTCGGCGTTCAATTTGGGACACCTTCTAACTTCTCCTCTCATGGGTAAATTGTACAAAAAGAAAATCTTTAAATGTTTTTTTTTTTTTTGGTACGCCACTTGTGTTCGTATCCTTCCTTATAGCATAGTTTATAGTAAAAAAAGAAGGACCGCCTAGGTTAACTAGTAACAAAACTAACTGGGACGCTTTCAGAAGAGACTGCAAGGAAAATGTTGCTTTAAATGTACCGCTAAAGACACCGTTCGAAATAGAAGAAGAAATCGACAAATTCGTCGAAGCCATTCAGAGCTCAGCGTGGAAAAACACTCCTTTGCGAAAGACAGAAATGCGGAACAATAAAGTCAAATACCAGCCTGAAATCGAAGACCTCATACGAGAAAAGAGGAGAGCGCGCAAGAGATGGCAACAATCCCGCGCGCCACCGGATAAAACTTATCTGAACCATCTTTGTAACAAGCTTAAAAACGTGCTGCAGGACCTAAAAAATCACGAGACTTCTACTTACCTCGAGGGTTTGACCGCTGATAAGTATTCAAACTACTCTCTATGGAAAGCCTTGAAGTCCATAAGGAAACCTGTAATGCACTCGCCGCCAACTAGGAAAGCTAACGGGGAATGGGCAAAAGAAGATAAAGAGAAAGCAGAATTATTTGCCGATCACTTAGAGGAAACGTTCAAGCCGTTCGATGGACAACCGTTGATCGAAGATCCGAATGATAATATGGCACCCGACAACTTTAGAGTAAAAACCGTATCCCTGTCCGAACTTCGAATGACAATACAAAAATTGAAAAATAAGAAGGCTCCGGGATATGATTTAATCACTGGCGAAATTTTGAAAGAGCTACCGAAAAAAGTGCTGGTTAAGTTGCTCTACATTATAAATGCTTCCTTAAGACTATTATATGTCCCAAGGCAATGGAAAGTCGCCGAAGATATTATGGTTCCGAAACCGGGGAAATGTACAAATGACAAGAAATCATATAGACCCATTTCACTTCTACCAATAATATCTAAGGTCTTCGAGAAACTTCTGCTGAAACGATTGCAACCAATAATTGAAGAAAGACACTTGATCCCGGATCATCAATTCGGGTTTCGGGTCAAACATTCCACAATCGATCAGGTGTATCGAATAACGAACGAGATTGAAAAAGCTCTAGAAGGGAAAAAAATATGCTCTAGCGCTTTTCTCGACGTATCGCAAGCCTTCGACAAGGTATGGCACGAAGGCCTAAGGTATAAGCTAAGGGTAATCTTACCGGAAAAGTTGTACAGAATATTGGAATCTTATCTTGAAAACAGACTTTTCCGCGTTAGACACGGGAGTGAATATTCGGATTTCAAAGATATCTACGCCGGTGTTCCACAAGGAAGTGTTCTCGGTCCAATCCTGTTCTTGCTCTACACAAGAGATATACCACAAGATGAAGGGACCGTTGTAGCAACGTTCGCAGACGACACGGCTATCCTCGTAACGGATGAGTCAGTCGAATCATCAACGGGAAAACTCCAACGAGCTTTGAACAAAGTATGCGAATGGACAAAAACCTGGCGAATAGTCCTCAATGAGACAAAATCAACGCATGTCAATTTTACGTTGAGAAAGATAAACACCTTACCTATATCCATTAACTCGGTACAAATACCTTACGCAAACGAAGCAAAATATTTAGGAATGACCCTAGACGCAAAACTTAAGTGGAAACCACACGTTAAAAAGAAGCGCGAAGAGCTCGAAATCAGATTTAGAGAAATGTATTGGCTACTCGGAAGATACTCGAAGTTAAGCGTATACAACAAACTGCTTCTGTATAAGCAAGTGCTAAAACCGTCTTGGACATATGGTATACAACTTTGGGGTTGTACCAAACCAAGCAATATGGCTCTACTGCAAGCATTTCAAAATAAAATGCTAAGAGCAATCGTGAATGCTCCTTGGTATATAAGGAATAGTGATATTCACAGAGATCTAGGAATTGCTACCGTGAGGGACGAAGTAACAAACTTTGCTCGCAAACTTCGTACCCGTCTTCGTGTTCATTGCAATAATGAAATAATCCGTACTATGGACGTGACAAGCCTTGAGCGCCGACTACAAAGAACAAGACCTTTCGACCTAGCGCCGTAAGGAAAAACCGCATGTAATGACGGTATTAGTAGGTGCCTTCACTGGAAAGCTACCTACCTAACGCGATTAACACTACAGAAGCGTAAACTACTCGTTAAGGCAACTTAGTCGTAGTCATCACAAAAAATGAAAAAATGAGAGGAACGAATTTCCTACTACTATGAGTACGCGCAGCCGGTTCTCATAGTGCCTCTCTGAGGGGGTGAGGTTTAGCCCGTAGGCATATACTGACTAGCACTGATGGCATTGTCAGATATATGAATCGGGCATAACCAATGGTACGGACCATTGGTATCTTTTGAAGATTCCTGCACCTCCAGGCGCAACCAAAAAAAAAAAAAAAAAAAATAGCATAGTTTAGTTTCTTGATTCAACACTTCCACCTGACTGAAACTAAAACTGTAGGCGCCACCAGTGCTAGTACTATCTGGAGCTTTGACTGTACTGTAACCTGAAATTATCTTCAACACATTTCCGTGATTTATTCCTATGTAATTGATGTGCCTGATACACAAGTGGTATTCCATCACCATAAAACTGGTAGCGGATGGTGTCGTAGGTATCGATTCATTACGAAGTCAATGCAAGATCAACTAGAGCAATTGACTTTGAATATGATCTACATAGCAAGACTTCAATAACTAAATAAATACTTATTTCTTACCTCAATTTAGTGCAATTAAATAATAACTTTTACCCCGCTTATGAAGTGAAAAAAGAAACCTTGAAATGGACATTCATTCAACAGATATTATTAAGATTTGCATTTAAACGTTCAAACAATAGTTACCTACTCCTCATCAGCACATTAAAGTCCAAAACTAAATGACAAGGTTACCAAAAACATATCTAACCGCATTATGTATACAATTAACTACATTTGACCATAGTTAACAATTTAAACAAATCACAAAAAATAAATAAAAACAAAAATACACATGTGTCCCCAATTAAAGTATAAATGTCAAAATTCATACAGAGAAATACGATCCACACACGTTTTCGTATCTTGTATCTCGTATCTATCGCAAGTATAAGTACAAATTATTAGTATTAATCTCTGAGCGAACTTTATGATAATTACGTTAATAATACTAGTTCTGCTGTTGTTGGTGGTGCGGCAGCGGTAGCTCCCTGTCTCTAATGAACTAACGAAGAATAAGAATTTCGAATTAATTCATCTAATTCGGGTCTTCACCACACTAACCAATCAGCATCTCGGTGTAAAGAGCTAAAATTTAAATAGTTTTGACTTCATTTTTTTGCTCTTTAACAATTTTTGGCATAAAACTTATCCAAAGATAGTTAGTTGATTACTTTTGTGTGCCAAATGGCACTACTACCATGCGGAGCGGCGGCAACGATGAGCTAGTATTTGTGACATCACCGTATAATTCAGAGATTTATTGAGAAATTACCTTTTTATTGAAATGCTTATTTGGAGATACATTCATTCCAATTAGTGACAAAAGAAGACGAAGGAGAAGACAAGATACAAAATGGTTGCGTTGGATTTCTCTATTTTATCTAAGGCTTTGGTTCTTTTTATTCCTATTTACGCTAGCTTCGATTTGGGGTTACATTAATTTTTTTGGTGACTAATGTAAATGAACTACTGCTGTTGGTGCTGCTGCTGCTGCGGTTGGCATTTGAAAGCAATCTTAAGAGCAAAGTAATGTATTCGTGTAGATACAATTAAGCGAAAATAGTTTCTTCTTCTTTTCGTTGGGAATAATTAATGAAAGCACATTCACACTGGGGAGCATAAAAACAAATTCGGTTGCTTAGTGTTTTTTTTCTTTGTTTTTATTTAAATTGGTAATACTTGACAACTATTAAAGTTTGGGTTGGAACGTATAGGAAAAGCTGCAGCGTGCTTCCAATTTTATGATCTAAATCAATGATTTATAGCCTGGTCGCGTGAAGTTCATTAAAGTGTTGAAGAAGCTGAATAGAGTTCATGAAACATAAAAAAAATAAACGAGAATTAGAACATATGCATGAATAAATTCCTATTTTTAATTTTTAACGTATCTTACCGATAGACTAGACGAGGTAAGGTTGGGGGAGCAATAATGTTTAATAACTTACAATCACTTTTCATCACTAAAAATCTGCTTTCAAGCCTCGCGACGCGTGCTATTCAAAGTCCATTGTATGACAAAGTGTCAAATTTTTAACAAGAAAAATATGCTACAATTCGAGTCAAATGCTTGACGTTTCACATCCAAATAATATATAACAGTGTACATAAATGCATGCATTTTCACTTGATCGAAACATCTATTTCTAGGCTTACCTGAAGGCAATCATGACACATTTTGGAAATCGGTTCGCGGTCATACGCACTATGTGACAAAATCATCGATGCATAGGTTAGGTTAGGTAAGTGGGCTGGTGTAGGGGGATAGAAAACCTCCACACCACACTCAGGTCAGTATAGACCCATTGTGATACCCATGGGGGGAAAGGAGATAGAAAGAGAATCCCTTCCTCGTGGAAAAATACCGTCTTTGTAAATATCCTAAAGAAAGAACTTAGTACTTACTGTGCCCTAGATACAAACCATCCAGAGGATTTGATGAAGTTTGCGATGTCATTTATTGGTCTGTTGGACAACTCTTCTAGATCCTCAAAGAAGTGCTGTCCAAGGATCTTATTTCTCAAATGATAGAGGCCTGGGCAATGACAGAGAAAGTGGGCGGTGTCCTCCTGAGCCTCCTCGTCGCCGCAGCCTCTACAAAGGTCTTCGTTAGTCACACGTAGTTTTTTCATGTGGTACCGCATGGTATTATGCCCCGTAATGACTCCTATTAGCGTAGAGAGGGATCCTCTATGCCTCTGTATGAGTTCTTACTCTGTCAAATGCAGACCACAGCTTCCTCGTGGTGACACAAGTATCTAAAGAGGTCCACCTATTGTTAGCCTCCGTTATGGATTTGTTTCCTGCTTCGAGCTTAAGGGCGCAAGGCGGGATGTACACCGAGGGGTCGGATTGGTCCGAGCTTAGTGCTGAGCCTCCTCTAGCCAGTTCATCGGCTTTCTCATTCCCTAGTATGCCTTCATGACCAGGGACCCAGCAGAGCTTTACCTCGTGCTGTGTTCCAAGAACCTTGAGCTCTTCTCTACAACACTTCACAAGCTTCGGTTTTATTTCTATAGCAGATATTGCTTTTATCGCCGCCTGGCTGTCGATGAAAAAGGTGATATCCTCTCGTGGTATTGCCCTCATCGCAGTCTCACGAGCTGCTATTGTAACTGCTAAGACCTCCGCCTGGAAAACGCTGCTGTAGTTCGGAAGCCGAGCTGACATGGAGAGGCCAAGCATTTCAGAGAAGATGCCTGCGCCTACACCTATTTCCATTTTGGATCCATCGGTGTAAACAGCTAAGGAACGCTCGTTAGGCGTTCTGTCATTCTTCCAGTCTTCCCTGCTCGGATAGGTGCTAGAAAATGGTCTTATGAAGTCTAGGTATGGCGTTAAGTAGTCTGTATTAGATACACTGCCTAGATATCTCTGCAGGATCGTGGTGTGACCCATTGCATTTGGTCTCCAGCTATCTGTTTGGCTTAATCTTACGGCACTATGAGCCGCCGATGCTTGTATAGAGATGTCTAGCGGAAGCAGATTGAGAATGGCCTCGAGTCCTGCTGTAGGTGTCGTTTTCATCGCACTGGTTGTGGCGATGCACGCTAGTCTTTGTACTTTTGTGATAGCAGCTAGGTTATTCATTTTGCTGGCTGCCTACCTGCATACAAGGCTGCCATACGTTAGTATTGGCCTTACTATAGCTGTATACATCCATAGGATGATTTTGGGGTTCGGTCCCCAAGTCTTCCCGAATATTCTATTGCACAAGTAAAAAGCTATCGTGGCTTTTTTGACCCTTTCGATGATGTTTAGTCTCCAGTTCAGTTTCCTATCGAGCACCAGGCCAAGGTATCTCGCACTACTGGAAATACTCAGGGGAGTACCCCTTACGGAAGGAGTTACGAATTGTGGAATTATTCTTTTGTTAGTGAATAGTACTAACTCTGTTTCCTGGGGACTAACCGCCAGCCCACATCTCTCCGTCCAGGAGTATATGATTTCCAGCGCCCCTTCGATTTGTTCGCTCAGGGTCGGGAGAAATTTACCTGTTGCTAGCAGCACAACATCGTCCGCATATGCTATGGCCTTGACGCCGCTATTTCTCAGTTTAAGAAGGACTTCGTTCAGGACAATTACCCACAGTAGTGGGGATATAACCCCTCCTTGAGGGGTGCCTCTTGAGGCATAGACTTCGAGCTTAGTACCTCCGAGTTCAACTTTGATATGTCTTTCCTTTAGCATTTTGTCGATCCATTTTATCACGGAATTGTGAATATTAAGGTTCGTTAGAGTTCTATTGACCGCGTCCGTTTTGACATTGTTAAAGGCTCCTTCAATGTCTAGGAAAGCGGTTAGTGTATATTCTTTGTTGTTCAGTGTTTTTTCTATTGAGCCGACAACACAGTGCAGTGCTGTCTCTACGCTTTTTCCCTTCGTATAAGCGTGCTGCGCTGGGGAAATGTCACCTGGGCGTAGTTTACTATGGATGTATATGTCAGCTAGTCTTTCAAAGGTCTTTAGGACAAAGGAGGTAAGGCTAATTGGCCTAAAGTCCTTTGCAGTAGTGTGGCTTGCTTTACCGGCCTTGGGTTTGAAGACCACTTTGACGTCTTTCCATGATCTAGGTATATACCCCCACATGAGGCTGTTGGGGTACAGGTCTTTAAGTACCGGGATGATTGTGGTTATTGTTTTCTGAAGCATGATCGGGATAATCCCGTCGGGTCCTGGGGATTTAAAGGGAGGGAATGATCCGATTGCCCACTCAATTCTTTCCTCTGTGATAAAATCCGTCGGAGTTTCCGTTACAAAACTTCTGTTAGTTACGATGTTATTATCTGGATGAGTCGTACAACCCGGAAAGTGTGCTTTTATAAGGTAGCTAAGCGATTCTGCACAGGATTCAGTCCATCTCCGTCGGGTTCCTTGAGAGATCCAAAAGTTTTTGATTTCCCGGATAGAATTTTTCTCAGTCTCGCAGATTCTGTCGTACCCTTGATTTCATTACAGAAGTGCTGCCAAGAGTGGCGTTTGGCCTTCTGTGTCTCGTTTTTGAAATTTCTCTGACTGGGCTTATATTGTTCCAAGTCCGCTTCTAGCATAGTTCTTTTGGCCACATTTAGAAGGTGTCTAGTTACTCTCCTAATTCTAGCTAGTTCAGATGACCACCATGGTGGTGATTTTTTAGCTTTTCGTTTGGTTTCTGGACATTCTTTGACACAGGCTTCATTAAAGATGGATGTAATATCCACTGCCTTGCAGTCAATGTCGGCAGGTCCGAGCCAGTTGCTATCCTGCAGGGATCTGATACCTTTCCTCACCTCGTTGTTAAAGAGAACCCAGTTGGTTTTCCTAGGGTTCCTGTAAGGTTTGGGCGAGTCATAGTTGTTACCCACGAGGAATTCGATCATTTTGTGGTCGGAGTAGGATTCTTTCCCCATCACGTTCCACTGTCAATAGTTAGGGTACACGAGTTACTGGCTAAAGTTACATCTATAACTTCTTGCCTGTTCTTTACTACAAAAGTAGGTAGTAAAGTTCCGTTCGGAAAAGTAACTGCTCAACAATCAGCGCCTCAGGCACTCTGGTGTTGCGCACTCGACCCCTACGAGTTATTCCAGCAACATCACGAAGTGGCAGTTTACATCCGCGATCTTATTCTTTCGGTCACCACCTAAATTTTATGACCATATGACCATCAGTATGAGTTCGAACATATACTGAGCTAAAAACCGATAATTTAGCTTGAACACCCAGTTCGGTCTTCCTTATATAGATTGATCTCAAAACTGATCAAAATACAAAAAACTGATCCAACCTGATTAATTCTTTAGGATAACTCGGCGGTGCTCTTTCCATCACTTGCGAATAAGACCCAAGGTACTTAAACATATCCATCTGCTTCAGTGGCACACCACTAACTTGTAGAGTACATTGAATGGGTGTTCCGGAAACGACCATCACTTTCGATTTATTCCGTTCACCTTCTTTCCAGCATCATCGCAAATGGCTACAAACCTTTCCAGTGCGCGCTTCTGCTCAGTTTGACAAGACCCAAGGATAACCAAATAATCCACAAATAGCAGATGACTTATCCTTTAGTCTCTCACATTGAAACATTCTCCGCCAGCGCTACTTTCTAACATCTAGTCCATATAGTGTACGAATACAATGAAGAGGAGACGTAACAAAACGCACCCTTGGTGGAGTTCAACGCCCACAATGAAAGGTATTTATTGATTTAACGTCGTTTGTCCGAATTAGAAGCGTATTTTTAGTCCTTGTCACTAATTAATAGTCTGGTGAAATGTTCCTTCCATATCCTCAGCACCTTTTGCGAATCTACCACTAGGTTTCTGGCTTTAAAGCCTTAGTATGATTTTCGAACATCTTTCCTGGATTTTAGTCTCTCTATCTCCTCGATCGAGTGCTTCTCTTTTCCTTTTGAGAAGTCGATGCTCTGGTCCTTCTACGCCGCTTTACATGGATTTCCATCAAGCCAGGGACTTCTTTGTGGTGGTCGGGAGAAACCCGGCTAGATCTAGTGCTTGATCGTAACGTTGTCGAGTCAACTGCTCAACGTCAAGTATTTTCACTTTTCACTGGCTCCTCTTGGCATTCGATATCCTGATTCGTATCTTGGCTGCAACCAGGTAGTGGTCCGAGTCTACATTGGCTTCACAAAATGGATGGGTGCCTTACGGCAATCGCAATATGATCAATTTGGTTTAGGGGTTACGTGATCATAAGACCGCCATATTCCATTGTGGATTCTTATGAGAGTGAATCACGTACTTGCTACTTCAACGTTTCGATTAGCCTAAATACATTGGTGAGCGCATTGTCCTATGGTCTTTGCTTTTGGACTGTACCCCAAAAAGATGTTTTTCGACGTCATGGGTAGCGCATTGCTTATAGGTCTGATCGAGGAGTTCGTAAAATGCATCGCTCTTCTTTGCGGGGGCAAGGGCGCATATAAGAGTTATGATGACGAATTCAGTCCTAAGATGATATAATAAATTTTATTGAGTACCATAGGTTAGGTTAGGTAGATGGGTGCCTTGTGATAAAAAGAGTCACTGCTCGTTTAGGTCAACTGTTCGGGTCCATTGTGCCCAATTATTTAACTCTGGAAACACTGTAGAGATGGTCCGCGGTTGGAACCACCCAGATAGTGATATGAATCTCAGGAGGCCCATCCAGCTACAAGAAAAAGTAACTACCAAGAGTCCTCATTCTACTGACGGATAGGGCAGGACAATCACACAGCAGCTGACAAACAAATTCAATTTCTTCTCTATCCATGCAACTTCTACAATAGTCGTAATAGTCGTTGTGCAGTACATCGAGTCGTTCCGCATGAATGCCAATGGCACAGTGACCAGTAATTATGCTAAAAATCACCCGTGTGTTATAACGACTAAGTTTCACCAGAGAGGTTGATCTAGCGCGCTGGCCATTGTGCATGTGTCCAGAAGAACCGAGGGACTGTTTGCTCAACCGGTGGCTTCATTTTCTTGTTGCTTCCGTAAGGAACTAATTAGAATCACTACAAAAGGGAGAGCCCGCGATACATGCAGCGCCGACCCCTTCCTAGCAAACTAATCAGCTCTTTCGTTTCCTTCGATGTCCATATGCCCTATTACCCAGCAGAGGGTCACCGCATTAGCTCTAGACATCTCGTTTAAAAGTGATTTGCATATCCTCACAAGCCTCAACCTAACTACAGCAGAGTCTAGAGCTCGTTTTACCAACGATATTACTTACTTACTTACTTAGGTGGCGCTACAGTTCGGGGTGAACCTGGGCCTCAACCAACAAACCTCTCCATTTAGCTCTCGGTCTTTAGCTAATTGCCTCCAGTTGCGCACTCCAAGTTGGTCGAGGTCCCCTTGAACTTGTGCGCGTCACCTACGGCGATGATTCCCTCTACTGCGTCGTCCCTCGGGATTAGATGGGAAGACTCTGCGGGCCGGAGCGTTGGTGTCCATTCGCTCTACATGTCCTAGCCATCTCAGACGTCCAAAATGCAGTTTTTTGACTAGGTCGATGTCGCTGTACAGCTCGTATAGTTCGTGATTGAATCTTTTTCTCCAAAACCCGTCAACGCAAACGGGACCGAAAATCTTACGAAGAATTTTTCTCTCGAAGCGACCAAGGATATCATCATCCTCTTTTAATAAGGTCCATGTTTCAGCGCCGTAAAGCAGGGCTGGGATGATCAAGGTCTTATATAGAGTCTACTTAGTTATTCGAGATAGGGCTTTACTGTTGAATTGTCTTATAAGCCCAAAAAAACAGCGATTGGCAAGAGTTATTCTTCGATTGATTTCTGCGCTGATGTTGTTTGTAGAATTTATAGCAGAGCCAAGGTAGACAAAGTCCCTTACTACCTCGAAGTTATAGCTACCCACGGTGACGTTTTGTCCAATTCGTCGGTGTTGGTTTACCCTTCTAGTTGACAGCATATACTTGGTTTTGCCCTCGTTTATCGCCAAACCCATTTTGGCCGCTTACGATATTACTTACTCGCGTATAATTTCAGCAGCCTGTATGATGGCTGTGACTTCGGCCTGAAAGACGCTTCAATCGGCGTTTATTCTAAGGGAATGGTTTATTTCTAGGGCTTCGCAATAAACTCCGGCTCCCGTGCCAACGTTTTTCTTCATAGTTCTTCAGTTTTTCCAGTACATTCTGTTAGAAATTCTTGTAGCAAATCTCCTTTCACATCCTAGCATTGGGTTCATGTGATCAGTTTCCATCGATCCTCTGCCTGGTAGTCCCCCAATCGGGACAAAATGAAGACATGGCCATAATGGCTTGATGACCACAATCGGCCTTCTCTCAGTTTTACAGCAGTTTTGGCCGCCAAACTGCTACAGTATACATACTCGTATATCAAGCGGAATGAAACTAAACAGGATTTCCATTGCGCCTGTTCTTGCTGTTCTCATTGATGAGGTTTGAAAGCTAGTATTGCTTCTCAAGTATCCATCCACCACCACCATCCACCATACTAGTGAACCATATGTAAGAAAGGGTTTTGCAACCGCCGTGTATATCCAGTACACCCTGACTGGTTTGGAGCCCAACGTATTACTGAATGCTTTTTTGCAAGAATAGAAAGCTGCGCTTGTTTTTTTGATGCGTTCGACAATGTTATCCTTCCAGTTTAATTTGGAATCTAGAATTACGGTTGAGTACCATGCATTCGTTTTGTTTGACATTCAAGTAGCTTGGGAATGAAAAGCCAGCGATAGTGAGCCAATATTGTCAGATGTTTGGGGTTTGTAAGTAGCAACTAAGTCACACTTAAGCCCCTGAATCTACAGCAATACTATTCAGCCACTGATTGAGACGGATGTCAGTTGATCAATAGACCACAGTCCGCTTAACAAGTTTTAACCCGATTCAGGTATAGATTAGGCGGTAGACTTCCGAATATATGAATGTTGATGAAGGGGAGGTAGGAAAGCGTCTACTACTTCGCGTAATTATTTCCTTTTTCACTTAAAACCAAAATAAATAGTAAAAATACCGCAAAATAGATAAATCTGAACTATATATAAATTCTTTAGAAAGTTGATAAACGTGGAGTGTGTTCGTTTGAATCTACTTGTTGTAGGAATGCTCTGCACACTGACGCCAAGAAATACAGCAAATTAGGGGTTTAATAAATCTCACGAATCCAAGTAATATAAAAGAGATTTTAAATAATGCATACCTGAATACAATACTAATGGAACCGCAAATTAAACTAGTTTAATACAAATCCCCAAAACTGGCTTTCAAAATTCAAATGGAAAATTTGTTCGGTTTTAAATACCCATCATTTGCTTACATATGCTGCCGTGATTGCTTTTTTTAATAAAACCACTCTCACGTTGAGTAGCGCCATTTAAAACAATTTAAAGCAAACATAATCTTCGATAGAGCATATCATTATAAACTTTATTTGTTGTCACTAAAAACAGTCCATGACACAATCGGCCACATATGGAGGCATCACACGCCGCAATATGCTCTCTCGAACTCTTTTGCAGTATACTACCCAAACAGTTTTAAATGTTTCCATTTACTTATTATTCAGTTTTGCCTTTAATTCATTAAATGTTAATGCTTTTCGAAAATAAATGCAAACTAATAAAAAAAAAATAGTTCTTCATTTAAATTGCTAGAGAAATGTATAAGTTTTTTTTTTTTTTTTTTATTTTATAGTGTTTCTCTTTAATTTTTGATATATGCAACATTTTATTCTAATTTATTAATGAAATGTTTTAATGTTTATATTTGCAATTTGCAAATTGCTTAATATTAGTCTCTATTAAGTGGTGTTTTTGGTTGAAGGAAGAAACTGATATTTTGGGTGCTATTAACGAGCAAAATATTGTTAAATTTATTCTACAGCTACAAGAATTTCACTGGTGATTGGAGAAAGAGGAACGTGCATGGTTAGTGAACAGATTGAACACGAATGGATATTGTGATGTTGGTTGGTTTCATTTTATGAAAGAAGTATCACAGTATAACAGTGATGGGTTAAACTAGTTTGCATGACATGAGAATATGTAAAACGGCTGAGCCAACTGCCATAATCGCCAGACAGCTTCAACCTAAATTTGGAGAGAATCAATGCGGTGTTATCCCGAGTTCAGAGCTATGTAGATCCATTCTGTTAGCTTAACATACTTACTTACTTAATGTGCTCCCGATATATGTAGAGTCTCTGATTGAGAGCACGCACGCAGCTTTCAGTTACGCTGACCAAGTTTTTTTTGCATCCCCGATAACTTGGTTTTTATACCCGAGATTTGGTGGTTTTGACGTCTCAAACTTGTGGGCTATGATTTTAATGTAGCCGACGTATCTTAACTTTTTGGACTACATCCACGTCGTGGTACTACTCATAGAGTTCGCCATTAAATCTTCTCCGCCATTCGTCATTCTCGCATAAGGGACCTAATATCAGACGAAGTATTTTTCTCTCGAAAGATTTCAATATTAGCTCAGCTTTCTTAGTTATCGTCCAGCATTCGGCGCCATATAGCAGCACTGACTGGTAAGATTAGCGTTTTATTGCATTTGCATTGCATTGCATTACATTTATTCGAAATTTGGTTGTATTTAGCTGGAAGTGATGCAGACAAGGCGCGCCGAGTGTTTCATGTGTCTTTACATTCCAGAAACCTATCTTTGTCCGGGTACAATAGCCAAAAATCAACATCATGATCAACGTCAACATGTGATCATTCCTTATCCGAGGCATAGCGTCGGTTTCTGTAGCGAGCAATTTTCAGTAACGCAGGTTGGTGGCCCACGTTACCTAGCCTAGAATCAAGGCACTAGACAACCTGCACTTACAATTGTAGCCTACACGCATAAGGGTTTATACGTATAGTTGCCCGGGGACCACCACTAGGAGGTAAAGTAAGCACTTCATCACGGACTTGATTGTTGCGCTACTGGCCCAAGCCAAGTTTCGGGCAGTCAGTAGTTTCCCGATCAATCGCAATGCAGGTCCCGGTCATCAGCTGCCACTTTAGGAGTAGTCTCCTGGACGTCCGAAACAGACGAGGGGCAGATGTGGGGATAGTACGTGATCACCATCTTATGATAGCTACTCTCCAACTACGCACTGCTGCAGTTCGAAGATCCCACGACAACACAAGAATGCCCAGGTACAACGTCGATAGACTTAGTGATCCCTCAGTGCGCCAACAATTATGGGTGCACTTTTCGCAAGGTGTGGAAGCAATCAGCCGCTCAATGCCCGCAACCATCCAAGACCATTGGTGTGCTGTGAAAAATGTTTTTACATCTGGTGCTGAAAGAATTGTCGGTCGACCGCAGGGAAAACATAGGGCGTGACTTTCCGAGGATACCTGGAGATGGATTGACGAACGAAAACAGCTGAAAGCTCGCGTTGCAGCTACTCCAGCAGCAGGGCGAAGCGAGCTACAGTCCCTATATCGCATGAAGATGAGAAAAGTTCAGCGTAGCGTGCGACGTGACAGGCGCAACTACATCAACGCGCTGGCTACAGAAGCAGAAGAAGCAGCACGGAGGTGCGGCAGAAGGACTGTCTACAGAATCACGAAAGAGCTGACAGGTGGTCGCAGCTCCAGCCAACACCCGGTGAAAAGCCTAGACGGCTACTTGCTCATTTCGGATGAGGACCAGCTCAAGATATGGAAAGAGCATTTTGCTATGGTTTTAAACCGTGTATTCGCTAGCGATATGCTCTCAAATCAAACTGAGATGCCCGAGGTGAGAAGTTCCCGAATACGCACCACGACTCCCAGTAAAGATGAGATCATTACCGCGATCAAGGCACTCAAAATCAACAAGGCGGTAGGACTTGACGGTATTCCAGCAGAGCTCTTGCGAGCAGCACCAACAACATCGGCTGAGCTTCTGCTTCCATTTATAGAGAGAGCTTGGGAAGCTGAGAGCTTTCCTAACGAGTGGAAAAGGGGAATGATTGTCAAGCTTCCTAAGAATGGAAATTTAATGGAGTGCGGAAACTGGAAGGGTATCTGCGTGCTGCCTGCTGTAGCTAAGATAATAGCTAAAATCATCCTGGAGCGAATCAAACAACATCTCGAAGACACACTCGACGTCGAACAAGCAGGTTTCCACTCTGGATCCGTCTGTGCTGACCACATCAACACCCTACGGATTATCATCGAACAGGGTGTTGAATAACGATCGCCACTGCACCTGCTGTTCATCGATTTTGAGAAGGCATTCGATAGTGTCAACAAGGAGTTTATTTGGCGTGCCTTACGCAGGAGAGGTATTCCCGACAAACTAACTGCTATTATCAAAACTACATATGAAGGCTCCAAATGTCACGTTCTGCACAGGGGGAGGTTGTCTGAGGAATTTGAGATCCAAAGTGGGGTAAGACAAGGCTGTATCCTTTCACCAATATTATTGCTATTGGTGATTAGTGATGTGCTTCATGCAGCTTTGTCGACGGGAAACGGAGAAATTTGATGGACTCTTACATCTCAACTGAAACATCTTGACTACTCTGACGATATATGCTTACTCTCTCACAGAATTATGGACCTCCACCAAATGACAGCAGATGTGGAGAGGGAGGCAGGTGTCGTCGGGCTGAAAATTAATACGGCAAAAACTAAAATTATCAGCCTTGGAACTAACTCATCGGATCAAATATGCATTGCTGGATAACCGATAGAGAGAGTAGAGGATTTCCAGTATCTTGGGAGTATTGTCTCGACCGATGGTGGAACCGAACTGGATATAGCCAACAGGATCGCCAAAGCAAAATCCGCGTTCGGTATGTTGTCCAAAATATGGCGAAGCAATTCAATCAGTTTGAGGCCAGGATAAGACTGTTCCGCTCCAACGTTGAATCCGTGCTGTTATATGGTTGCAGCACGTAGAGAGTGACCACTACTATCACCAGAAAGCTGCAAACTTTTGTTAATAGGTGCCTGCGCAATATCTTAAGGATTTTCTGGCCCAATCGTATCTCTAACGAACACGTTTACGAGAGAATGAGTCAGGAATAGGGATTTCAATCCCGAAGCTAATTTTCAATCCCGGGATTCCGGGATTTGGAAAAATGAATCCCGGGATCCCGGTGTATCCCGGGATTGGACAGAATATTTTTTTTTTGTAAAAAAAAAAAGAAATCAAACCAAAAACCGATACACAGGTCAAGAAATTGATGTCATGTTTTTAACAGAAAAAATCAACTTCCGATAATTGCTCACAAAAATGTAGAAATTAATTATAAGTGCCTTATCTTTTTAAATAAAAAACAGCGTAGCTATTATGCTCTGCACTTTTTTTTTATTATTAAAATGAATCAAACGATAAAATCATCCATTTTCCGTTTAACCGGTGGTCCTGCCGTTTGTTTCTCTCTTGATTGTCGAGTAGTCGAAGCAATACTCAGTTCACCTCCCACTTTGGATTTATGGATGGCTAATAAGTGCGTGTGTAAGCCTTTAGTTGAACCTCCCAAAGTCTTCAGGACAGCCTTACATTTTTTACACTGTGCACCTTTTCCATCTTTTGATGTGTAAAAATTATGCCAAACTGATGGTGATAGGTCAGATTCACAATATTTTTTATGCTTGGTAAAATGAGTTTCACTTGACATTTTGAAATCACACAATAATTATAGGGACTAGTACTTTATTTAAAACGCGTGCGAGAACACCACAAGCACAATAGAAACTAAACATAACTACACTTGTTTCTCGTACAGTATTTTTATGACGCACTTGCAACATCGCTCAGTCTTGTTCGAAAATACTTGTTTCTCTTTCTCCTTTAAACATGTTTTCATGTGTCTAGATAGTGGAAGCCACTCTTAGTTGCATGCGCTGCGCAATCACTGTAGGTATTGCATGATTTTCAAAGCGTGTTCCCCTTTCTTTGAAAAGTTTCTTCTTTTCTAAAAAACAGGTTTTCGTGAGTCTAGGAAGTGGTAATGGCGCCTTCGAAGTTCTAACATACACTTTAAGCTTGTATGCGCATGCGCAATAACTGTACTACATGCATGCGTAGTTCATGGAACCTATAAGCACTGAAGAAACCATAATACAAATAAAATAGATGAACGCATACCTTGATTTGCGCTTCAACGGCGCCGGATCTGGCAAGCACTACCGTAATCTAACCTATTCTAGATACCATATGTCTCTTTTCTGTACATAATTTTAGGAAAACGGCAAGGCAAAGGTTAATTTCGATCACAAAAAATTAATAATCTAAATTTTAAAAATAAAAAATTATTTAGCTATTTGCTTCAGAGACAGAGAGTACCAAATAAAATCAGCTTTCAATCCCGAAAATCCCGGGATTGGTGACTGGCAATCCCGGGATCGTTCAAGAGCAAAAAACGTCCGGGATCCCGTTCCTGCCTAGTCAGGAACCAATAGGCACAACCATCTAACGGCGGAAGTGGTAGTGGGTTGGCCACACGTTCCGTTAGGGTGACAGTTGCATAGCGAACCATGCTATGCAATGGAACCCTCTACCTCAGGATGGCAGAAGACCTGGCGGTCCGAGGAGAACATGACGCAGAGCAGTCGAGAAGGAGGCACGGCAGTTAGGGAAAAGTTGGGGAGAACTCAGAACATTACCAGACACCGTACACGATGGCGCGTAGGTGTAGTAGATGCCCTAGGACCCACAAGGGATACAGGACGTAAGTAAAAAAAGTAAGTTGAGTGTTTCAAGTGATTTTGGAAACATTATCTGACAAAGAAAATCTCAATACCAATTATTTGCAAATTCGCATCAGTTATGTATACAAAAAATTGCAGTATATGGGAAGGAAAATTTTCATATTAAATCCAGGCTTATGGAAAAGCCATCAGATTGGTTGAATGTCATAGAAGAATGTGTTGTATCCAGGACTTTTCAGAACGCAGTAAGCGATCAAAACGTAGAAGATTAGCACAGTTGTCAAAGGTAGATGATTCTGCTGTTAATATTTTATTGAACAGCTCCAATCACTCTTATAAATCTTTCAAGCAAGCAAGTCCGGCTCAAGTTTTGTCTCTTATAGTGGAGGCTAAAGTGACTAAGCACGAATATTTATTATTAAAGTTGTTTCTTAATTCCCATGTATCTTTTGATGTTATGCCCTCTTGCTATAGGTTATTAAAAGCGAAAAAAAGGTAAAAGTTACCGAATCGTCCGCAAAGGTAGAACTACAAAATTTGTTAGATCACACTATGAAGCGTATATTTCAAAGTTCAATCCCAAAAACATGTTTAAGAAACCGTTAAATGACACAGTTATGATAGGAAAATGAAGTTTCGATGGTAGCACGGGGCCTAGCTATTATAAAAACACATTTTCAGACTTAAGTATCAGCGATGATGGTAGTTTATTTGTTGGTTCGTATGCCGCTCAGGCCGCGGCATCCGAAAAACCAAAAAACCTTGGAATTTCGACGGACCCTGTCTCTCATGTTTTGTCGGTTATCCTCGAGAAATTTGAAGAACAAAGCAAAATAAATAAAATTATTCTCGATGGCTGGTTAAGCTTGAAAATAATTCTCAGAAAACGCGTACTTCAACTAGAACGTGAATAACAAACGAATGTTAAAAATATGTACTTGGAATGCAAACGGACTTTTGCAAAAACTCCACGAATTGGAAATATTCATGCGTGAAAAAGATATTGATATTTGCTTGATTTCTGAAACCCACGTAAAAAAGGAATCGCATTTAAAAATAAAAGGCTATAATGATTACCACGCTTGTCACCCTTCGGGAAAAGCGAGAGGCGGATCATCCTTGTTTATTAAAAACTGCATCGAACAATCCGAAGACCTAAAGATAGAACTTTAAACTTTGCAACTGTGCACGATTCGAGTTAAAAATAGTCAGCGTACTCTTAAAATCTCATCTATCTACTGTCCACCGCGTTCCGCGCTTGAAAAATCTGAATTTACTAACTTGTTTGAATCGCTGAAACCTAATTTTATCATCGGCGGCGACTTTAATGCGAAACATATGTTCTGGGGCTCAAGATACAGCTCGAAAAAAGGTAGAATGCTTTATGGGGCAGGTATGGAGGACAGTTGTGATTTCCATTCGACGGGTAAACCGACTTACTGGCCAACTGATACTTCAAAAATACCTGACCTGATCGATTTTTTCGTTGTAAAAGGAATATCTTCCAACCACATAAAAGTCGAAGACAGCTTTGATTTGTCGTCTGATCATTCCCCGGTTATTTTAACAATCAGCGAAAAACTAGTCTATAACCTAGAGCCAGCGAGATTAACTGGTCGAACAACTAACTGGGAAGGCTTTAGGGACGAAATTGAAGATAATGTTGAACTGAGTGTTCCACTTACGACACCCTATGAACTACGTATTGTATTGTTTTGTATTTAATTTTACTTCCTTCTTACAATTAAAGATACAAATCTTATATAATTTTCGTAAGACATTAACAATTTCGCAATTGAGGTTGAAGTTGATCGCTTCGTTGAGATCGTACAGCTCGCCTCTTGAAATAATACGCCCAATCCAAGGAAAACGCCGGACAGATACGGTTTACGATACCCTCCGGAAATAAAAGAATTGGTCAAGGAAAAAAGAAAAGCGCGTAAAAAATGGCAACAGAGTCATGCTCCGCAGAATAAAGCACACTTGAATCGTCTGTGCAATTTGTTGAAGAAGACTATTAAGGATTTTAAGAACCGTGCAATAGGCTCTTACCTTGAAAGTCTAACAGCGAAAAAAAATTCCAATTATTCACTTTGGAAAGCTGTAAAAGGCACCAAAAGGCCAAAAGTCCCCGCGCCGCCAATTAAATTAAATCAAGATGAATGGGCGAGGGAAGATAAAGAAAAAGCGGACGTCTTTGCGTCCCACCTGGAAGAAACATTTAAACCGTACGATGGTCAAGTGGTTTACGATAACATCAATAGGCCGGATTTACCATCTGAAGAGTTAACACTCACAAGTGCAACGCTAAGGGAGCTCACACATGAGATCGAGAATCTAAAACCTAAGAAATCTCCTGGTTATGATTTTATTACCGGAGAAATTCTCAAAGTTTTACCTAGGAAAGCATTGATTAAGCTTCTCCATGTTGTAAATGCTGCCCTCAGATTAAAACACGTGCCGAGCCAATGGAAAGTTGCGGAAGTCAAAATTGTTTTTAAAACCAGGAAAACCGCCAAATGATGTAAAATCGTATAGACCAATTTCGCTTCTTCCAATCATATCGAAAATTTTCGAGAGAATAATATTAAGGCGTCTCCAACCGGTTATAGAAGAAAATAATCTTATCCCTGACCAACAGTTTGGGTTTAGAAGTAAGCATTCGACGATTGACCAGGTGCATAGAATTACTGACGTAATCGAGAAAGCACTTGAAGAAAAAAAGATTTGCTCAAGCGCATTTCTTGACGTCTCGCAATGATAAGGTGTGGCATGATGGCTTGAAATGCAAACTACGACAAGTTCTCCCTGTATGCTTACACGATATTCTAGAATCATATCTCGGGAATAGACTCTTTCGTGTTAGACATGGAGTCGAATACTCCGACCTCAAGGAAATTTCGGCCGGCGTACAGCAAGGAAGCGTTCTTGGGCCGCTTCTCCATTTTACTTACTTATGTCCTGTATCCCCTTGTGGGTCCTAGGGCCTCTACTACGCCTACGCGCCATCGTGTACGGTTTCTGGCAATGTGTCTGAGTTCTCCCCAACTTTTCCCTAACTGCCGTGCCTCCTTCTCGACTGTTCTGCGCCATGTTTTCCGCGGACCGCCAGGTCTTCTGCCATCCTGAGTTAGAGCATAGCATGGTTCGCTATGGAGCTGTCACCCTTTCGGAACGTGTGACCAATCCACTGCCACTTCCGCCGTTGGATGGTTGTGCCTATTGGTTCCTGACCCGTTCTCTCGTAAAGGTGTTCGTTAGAGATACGATTGGGCCAGAAAATCCTTAAGATATTGCGCAGACACCTATTAACGAACGTTTGCAGCTTTCTGGTGATAGTAGTGGTCACTCTCCACGTGCTGCAACCATATAGCAGCACGGATTCAACGTTGGAGCGGAACAGTCTTATTTTGGTGCTCAAACTGATTGCATTGCTTCGCCATATTTTGGACAACATCCCGAACGCGGACTTTGCTTTGGCGATCCTGTTGGCTATATCCAGTTCGGTTCCACCATCGGTCGAGACAATACTCCCAAGATACTGGAAATCCTCTACTCTCTCTACCGGTTGTCCAGCAATGCATATTTGAGCCGATGAGTTAGTTCCAAGGCTGATGATTTTAGTTTTTGTCGTATTAATTTTCAGCCCGATGACACCTGCCTCCCTCTCCACATCTGCTGTCATTTGGTGGAGGTCCATAATTCTGTGGGAGAGTAAGCATACATCGTCTGCGTAGTCAAGATGCTTCAGTTGAGATGTAAGAGTCCATCGAATTCCTCCGTTTCCCGTCGACAAAGCTGCATGAAGCACATCACTAATCACCAATAGCAATAATATTGGTGAAAGGATACAGCCTTGTCTTACCCCACTTTGGATCTCAAATTCCTCAGACAACCTTCCCCTGTGCAGAACGTGACATTTGGAGCCTTCATATGTAGCTTTGATAATAGCAATTAGTTTATCGGGAATGCCTCTCCTGCGTAAGGCACGCCAAATAAACTCCCTGTTAACACTATCGAACGCCTTCTCAAAATCGATGAACAGCAGGTGCAGTGGCGATCGATATTCAACACACTGTTCGATGATAATCCGCAGGGTGTTGATGTGGTCGGCACAGGAGGATCCAGAGTGGAAACCTGCTTGTTCGGCATCGAGTGTGTCTTCGAGATGTTGTTTGATTCGCTCAAGGATGATTTTAGCTATTATCTTAGCTACAGCAGGCAGCACGCAGATACCCCTCCAGTTACCGCACTCCATTAAATTTCCTTTCTTAGGAAGCTTGACGATCATTCCCTTTTTCCACTCGTTAGGAAAGCTCTCAGCTTCCCAAGCTCTATCTATAAGTGGAAGCAGAAGCTCAGCCGATGTTGTTGGCGTTGCTCGTAAGAGCTCTGCTGGAATACCGTCAAGTCCTACCGCCTTGTTGGTTTTGAGTGCCTTGATCGCGGTAATGATCTCATCTTTACTGGGAGTCGTGGTGCGTATTCGGGAACTTCTCACCTCGAGCATCTCAGTCTGATTTGGGAGCATATCGCTAGCGAATACACGGTTCAAAACCATAGCAAAATGCTCTTTCCATCTCTTGAGCTGGTCCTCATCCGAAATGAGCAAGGAGGCGTCTAGGCTTTTCACTAGGTATTGGCTGGAGCTGCGACCACCTGTCAGCTCTTTCGTGATTCTGTAGACAGTCCTGCTGTCGCACCTCCGTGCAGCTTCTTCTGCTTCTGTAGCCAGCGCGTTGATGTAGTTGCGCTTGTCACGTCGTACGCTACGCTGAACTTCTCTCATCTTCATGCGATATAGGGACTCTAGCTCGTTTCTCCCTGCTGCTGGGGTAGCTGCAACGCGAGCTTTTAGCTGTTTTCGTTCGTCAATCCGTCTCCAGGTATCCTCGGAAAGCCACGCCCTATGTCTTCCATGCGATCGACCGACAATTCTTTCAGCACCAGATGTAAAAACATTTTTCACAGCACACCAATGGTCTTGGATGGTTGCGGGCATTGAGCGGCTGATTGCTTCCACACCTTGCGAAAAGTGCTCCCTTAATTGTTGGCGCACTGAGGGATCACTAAGTCTATCGATGTTGAACCTGGGCATTCTTGTGTTGTCGTGGGATCTTCGAACTGCAGCAGTGCGTAGTTGGAGAGTAGCTATCATAAGATGGTGATCACGCACTATCCCCACATCTGCCCCTCGTCTGTTTCGGACGTCCAGGAGACTGCTTCTAAAGCGGCGGCTGATAGCAAAATGGTCAATTTGGTTGGAGGTTGCTTGCCTGTCATTGGAAACCCAGCTGACTTTGTGGCAGGTCTTGTGCTCAAACATGGTGCCACCTATCACAAGGCGGTTGGCATTGCAGAAATCCACAAACCTTTCGCCGTTGTCATTGCGGTTGCCTAGTCCATGCTTCCCGATTACATGCTTGAGCCCTTCGTTGTCGTTGCCTACCTTGGCATTCAAATCCCCCATCACTATGACAATGTCTCCATTTGGTGTTGTGTTGAAGACGGCGCTTAAGAGATTGTAGAAGCTCTCCTTTTCGTCCTCAGACGAACTATTCGTTGGGGCGTAACACTGTATGATGGTGACGCGTCGTACTCTAGTCCGGAATCTGGCCGTCAAAATCCTATCACCATGAGGCTGCCAGGAAATCAGGCCCTTGCGCTTCTCCATTTGCTATATACTCGTGATATACCGAACGAAGATGGCACTATCCTTGCTACGTTCGCCGATGACACCGCTATCTTAGCAGTAGGTAAAACAATCGAAGAAATGACTGCAAAACTGCAAAACGCACTGCATAATGTAAATGAATGGACGAGGGACTGGTGGATCGCCCTCAACGAATCTAAATCTGTTCACGTGAATTTCACTTACAAGAACACTAATAACTTGCCAATTTTCCTAAACTCGGCCCGAATACCTTTGCAAATGAGCCCAAATACCTGCGAATGACACTCGACACAAGACTGAAATGGAATTCGCACGTGAAAATGAAACGAAAAGAACTCGAAATCAAGTATAGAGAAATGTACTGGTTACTCGGAAAAGATTCCCAGCTCAGTACTAAGAACAAACTGCTTTTATACAAGCAAGTGCTAAAGCCGGTGTGGACATACGGTACACAACTTTGGGGTTGTACCAAGAAAACAAATGCCAATGTTTTACAAGCTTTCCAAAATAAAGTGCTAAGGGAAATTGTCCAAGCACCGTGGTATATTAGAAACGACGATATCCACATGGATCTCGGAATTCCGACAATCGAAGCTGAAACTAGAAGCTTCGCGAGAAAGCATAGAAACCGACTAATCGGACATGTCAACAATACAAAACAAATACAAATATTTGGCGCAACAGCTCTTTAAAGTGCCAGGGCCTAGCTTCTCGCAACCACTCATGTTGTGTGCGTTATATTTTTCACACGAATGGAAGGGACCTACAGTTTAATGCCGACTCCGAACGGCGATTTGAGAAGCTTTTTCATGACAACAATACTCTCGGATGTTTGTCAGACGCTCGCGAGAGGTGGGACCGTGAAAAAACTTTTTGGTGTTTTCTGGGATTCGAACTTGGAACCTCATGCGTAGTGATCCGACACACTAACCACTTACGCCACGGCGCCCACATGTCAACAATACAGTCCTACAAATTTTGGATGAGAGCAATTTATTGCGCCGACTACAAAGGACGAAACCTTTCGACTTGGCGAGATAATGATTAACCTCGTCTAGATTGCGGAATATGCAGGATCCTTCAGTGGAAAGTAACCTGCCAAACGTTTTTATTTCATGATAGAAAAATTGCTTGATAAGTTATTACTTAGTTGCGATATCTAACAAATTTATATCGAAGGGTGGTGTTTTTTTAGTCAGTAAGAATCTGACACTAGTATGAGCACGCGCTTGCTATTCTCATAGTGTCTATGGAAGATTTTTCACCTACCCTCGAAAAAAAAAAGTACTTTCCCATCTGCGGTTGGTTCTGCTAATAGTAGCTGGTTCTAGTAGATGTTTACATGTATCGCCTGCATGTATGGCATTGCATACCCACGGTCCGCCATTTCGGCAGAATCCTCTGAGTAATACCGTCTAGCTAGCTTGTCAGCCCTGAATGTCTGAATTCCAGGAATGTCTCTGTGGTGGAGCATATACATAAGTCCTTAGACGTTATCCTTTTCTCTTTCTCACATTTCTTTCTTCTTCTACTCATTTTTGAATCCCGTTTGTAGCCCTTTTGGTATAGTCGGGTTGGCAAGAACTATCCTCGTCTGACTATCTAAAGCAAGCATGATGTCACTCCGCTCGCCTACACCGATGATGCCTCCGTGCCTCTACCCTCACTTACAATACAAGACAAACATTATTCGGAAATTCAGAATAATGAATGAATCCGAATCCAACTCAGGTTAGGGAAGTGTTAAACTCTATGTACGTATGTAATACCAGAAGACAAACTTTCTATAAGGACATTCTTGCCTCCTCTGTAGATTCACAAAATTTCTTCGAATAGGGCAGTCTTGTCTCTATCAGGAAGTTCGATTTTAGCTGGGCTTAAAGCACAAAAAGTCTTTTTAGGTCACATTGTCCTCTCATCCTTGCCCGAAACCAAATTCTGCAATAGTTCTAAACACCGACCGAAACGTTCACCACCAATAAACGCATAAGCCCTATGGGCCTTCGCTTATAAAAGAAGACATACCAGCTCCGACGTACAAATCTATAAAACCTAAAAAAAAAACTTATTCTAATATTAAAGATTCAATATGTCAAACCCCCGTCATATTATAGGGTAATACCGACGTAATTATTTGAATCCTCGCATCCTATCGCCCTCAAGTATCTGATAATCAGTTCTTAACAAGGTTAACATCATGTACCATCTTCACGCATCCCGTGTGTGTGTGAATTGAATAGTAGGAGAGATTCAGCTAATAACACACGACGAATCGAATAACAACGTGTGTCATGTCAGTGAACCAAAACCGAAACGAACGTTACCCACCTTTCAACCCATATCACCTTAAACGAGTGCAATTAAATCATTCCGAGCCAAAGGTGAAACGCCTTTCAAAAGAGAGAATTTTTTAATTGTTTTCTCCAGATTTTCGAAAAGTTGATTGTTGGTTGTGCCCGGTGTTCAGCGGAGTAGAGTGCCGGGACTCCGCCACCACCGCCGTTGTGGCGCTTTAAGGCGCTCGCGCCTGTCCTCACTGGGAGGCGAATTCCTGTTAAAATGGCCTTTTCATGCCCTGACTGCAATGACAACAAAATTATAATTTAAATCATTTACGAATGTACATACATAAGTGTATATGTGTGGGGATGTTTGGACTTTATTTTAATTTAAACACAAAACGGAATTCCACTTGTCTGGCGCTAAGTTTTCGATAAAAATCACGAAAGAGAGTGAGGAACGTGATATGACACGCACTTAAAGTGCCTGATGATTGTGCACGCGAAGTAGAGTAGACGCGGCGCGACGGGCTCCCAGACCCCAGATCCCAGATCCCAGACCCAAAGACAGACACAAGTCGTTGTAGTAATTTGTGAAAATATTTCAGTGGATGAGTATAATATTCAAATGCGTGACGCTAGTTATAATTGTTGATGTAGTCGTTTAAATTCAGTAAAACTATTGGATTATGAACAGCTGTGGGTAGCTAAAGTGGTTGAAATGTGAAGTATCTAGGATGAGATTAGGTGGCATGAATTCCGAAGGAACACTCAAAAGGACACAGAATTAATGCTGTGAGTGGTGAAGGACGATTAATGACTAGTACGTTTTGATGTGTCAAAACAAGCTAAGGGTTCAGTGGGGGTATTTATACCAAGCGAATAGGTGTAGTTTGCTTGGTAGTTCTAGCGCAATAAGAATCTCAGCGAGCACCTATACTACACTTTCTCATCGCTAAACGATAGCTACAAGCTGGACCTGAGGAGTGATCCCAAAACAATGGACGGAAACATGGACCGGTGCTACATACGATGAATACAATTCTTGAACGCACTCATATGCAATAGGTTAGAGGCAGCTATTGATAAAGCAGGAGGTAAGCGAAATATAAGTACATTTTCCGCACCGTTCTTAACAGTGGATACTATTAAGATGGTAATATCTATTTGGATGCGGATGTTTGGATTATGTTCCTTGCAAACTAGGAAAACATGTAAAGCCGTCTAATGTTCCCAAAAATAAGTGGGTGGACCTCATAATAAGGCCCCCAAGCCCAAAATCTGCATCGAAAACAATGGTTGTCCAAACACAGGGCTGAAACTGTGCCTAGAAGCGGTAGAAACTTATAAGTACCTAGGTGCGAAAATCATAATCATGATCAACTCCCGCATCTTATAGGGTCATGACATTGATAATCTACGTACAGAGATAAAGGAGCTACTTTTTGGGTTACTATATCTTAAGAATTCCTCCAAATTTCTGACTTGGAGTAGTTCTAAGAAAACTTATCTCAACAGAATAAGCAGACTCCAAGCAACAATCATCAAAACAATTAACAACCTAGCAGATTGATCTAACGTAAAGAATGTCAATGTCCTAGAAATTCAAATAGATTTTTGTAAATTACGGTGACACTGGTCTACGATGGAACTATAGAAACTGTTGGAAATTGGCGGGTAATGGTCTGAATCATAGTAAAGTAATGAGAGGGGTAGAGTACTAAGCATACGATCTCAGAAGACAGCGGAGTTTTCCCGCCACTTTATCCTCCCTACGCTTACGCGATGATTGATATCGTCATCGCAGATTGCTTCCCTATTGATCATAAATCTAAGATATTTGAAATTTTCGCAAGTGAGAGGCACGATTCATTCAAATTAATATCTGGAATAAGCTTGAGTGGATCAGAGGATAGGTAGCGAGTTCGCGAGTTCGCGAGTTCGCGAGTTAAAGCTAGATATTGCCGTATTATGCGAGCAGTACAAAAAGCTTGATGATACAGTTTGGGCTGCAAAGAGCTGCTATTTGGGCCTGTGGAGATTGAGCCTTTGAAGAAAAAATGATGACACCCGGAACAGGCTTCGTGCGAGCAAAGGTCAAAGGAGTACATGTCTATAGCTGTTAAGCATCTCCAAACAACACCATTGAGGAGGTCCAAAGTATGCTGGATATGCTCGTGGATGATGCTAGAGGTCGTAGCCCAACGATTATAGCTGGAGACTTCAATGCATGGGCCACTGATTGGGGCAGCGCACGGACCAATAGAAGGGGAGAAGCTCTCCTAGAAGCCGTATCGTCACTAGACATAATATTGCTAAATACGGGAAGTGAGCACACTTTTAGTAGAAATGGTGTAGGCTCCATAGTTGATATCACCTTTGTAACTAGTTCCTTATCGAGAGGCGCCAACTGGAGAGTCAGTAATCAATATATTCACAGCGACCAACTTGCCATCCTGTTTGAAGTACAACCTAGGAGACCAACCCAGGAACGCCCAAAGAAGGCACAACGAATGGGGTGAAAAATAAGCACCATGGGCAAAGACACTTTTGCCCTGATTTTTGCAGAGTCAACAATAAGCCCAGGAACAGCAAACGCTATGGCCGCTGAGGTTACCAAACAAGTAACTAGGGGTTGCGACGCATCCATGGCCCGAAAAACGTCAACAAATCGCCGGCCACCAGTATACTGGTGGAACCAAGAGATAGCAGAGCTACGCACCAAGTGCCATAGAACCAGAAGACTATTCCAGCGATCCAGAGGTTTGTCCACATATCAGGACCTACGGGTGCAATTCAAAGATAGGCGAAGAGAGCTAAAACTAGCCATCCGCAGAAGTAAGAGCAATAGCTTTAAGGAACTCTGCGAGCAGGCAGATGTAAATCCTTGGGGCACCGCCTATAGAACAGTAATGGCAAAACTCAAAGGCACTAGGGCACCCTCCCCCTCATGCCCTCTCCTTATGCAGAAAATTGTATCGGGGTTGTTTCCACCTCAAATACCAGCAGAGCGTATAGAGCCACCTCCGGAAGTACAGGACATCCCAACTGTCACGCAAAGGGAACTCCTGGATGTATGCAGACGATTCGAGGATACCAAGTCACCTGGATTGGATGGCATACCGAACAAGGCCCTTAAATTAGCCATTAAAACAAATACGCAACCATTTGTGGAACTCTACAACAAGTGTCTAACAGAAGGAGTTTTTCCAGACCAATGGGAAAAGCAACGTCTAGTGCTGCTGTCTAAAGGGAAAAAACCACCAGACGAGCCCTCGTCATACCGTCCCATATGCCTGTTAGACACAATGGGTAAAATACTGGAGCGAATCATATGCAACCGATTAGAAGTGGCAGTTGGTGAAGCCGGGGGACTCTCCAACCAACAGTAGGGCTTTAGGAAAGCTCGATCTACAGTAGACGCAATAAGAAGGGTAACTACAACCTTGGAAGAAGCTATTCAGGGCAGGAGATGGAGAGGCGGTGCAAAGAAATACGGTGCCGTAATAACATTGGACGTCAAAAACGCGTTCAATTCTGCGAAATGGGGACTCATAGTGCAATCGCTTAGGTCAATGATGGTGCCATGGTTCTTAATTAAAATAATACTGAGCTACTTCGGGAAACGGTTTCTGCTCTTCGATACCGACGATGGAGTAAAGCAGTACCACATATCTGGCGGAGTTCCACAAGGATCGGTATTAGGCCCTATCCTTTGGAACATTATGTATGATAGGGTTCTAAGGCTTGGAATCCCAAATGAGGCAAAAATCATAGGCTTTGCCGATGATATTGCAAATTGCGTGGTTGCAAAACATCTAGAAGAAATAAAGGATATTGCAAATGAATGTATCCGAAAAGTCAAACGGTGGATGGCAGCAGTCAGGTTAGAGCTCGCCGAACATAAAACAGAGGCAGTATTGGTAAGCAGCCGCAAGAAAAGAGAGGAAATCACCATCAGAGTAGGAGATCATAATGCGACTTCAAAATCGGTTATCAAATACCTAGGTGTGATGATCGACGCAAGGCTCACTTACAAGGAGCGCCTTGAAAGGATGTGTGACAAAGCGGCTCGGGTGAGCGGTGCCTTATCAAGAATAATGATAAATATAGGAGGACCTAGGCAACAAAGGAGACTTATTTTATCAAGGGTGGCGCAGTCCATCCTTATGTATGCGGCACGCATATGGGCCAAAGCTATGATGAAAAAGACCTACGCAAGAAGGATAAACTCTGTCAACAGACTATGTGCGCTGAGAGTATGCTGTGCATATCGTACGGTGTCAGACGAGGCAGTATGTGTCATCGCGGGAATCCTACCAGCGGATATCTTGGCTATCGAGCTACAAAGGACCTACGACGCCAAAATTCAGGAACCTTAAGTGTCAGTCAAAAATATCAAGCTGGAAAAAAGTCAGCGAAGAGCATGGCAGGAGCGATGGAACCAGTCCTCAAAGGGAAGATGGACCCATCGACTTATACCGGATATCCAAAAATGGATGGACCGGAAACACGGAGAGGTACATTTCTATCTTAGCCAGTTCCTAACCGGACATGGCTGCTTTCGAGCGTATCTCAACAGGTTTGGGCTCGATGAATCTCCCAACTGTCCAAATTGCGGAGAGGCCTCAGAAGACGCTCAGCACGTATTTTTTCAGTGCCCACGTTTTCATATAGAGCACAGAGAACTGGAGGAAAATATTGGAGAAATACCAACCCCCGAAAACATTGTGCACCATATGATAGCATCGAATGCAATATGGGACGCGGTGAAACAAGTTGCAGCGATAATCGTGCAGGAACTTAGGTGGCTGGAAAGAGTCAGAGAGAGCAACCAAGTCCAACTGTCAACACTTTTGGAATAAGGAGCGGAAGACAGCGAAATAAGAGCATAAATAGCTAACCAGCCCCGCGAAGTAATACCTAACGGTAGTCCCGCGGGAGAGTGGTTGAAGTGTGCAGGGTGTGGTTTAGTACGTAGGCGTATTCCTGGCATAGAGTATTCAGGTTTGCGAATCGTGCATGCCAGTAGCTCGGGCTACTGGTATCTTTAGAAGATTACACACTCTTTGGTGCAACCATAAAAAAAAACCCATATCAGATCATATCATATCAGTAGTTGTCTGCAGAATGCTTTTTCAAACTCAAGCAATACAATATGCAAATTCCTTAAGGAATTGCGATGTTTTTCCATTAAAGTCATTATACTTTGGATTGCATCTGTAGTTGATTTCCCCGCGACAAACCCACACTGATCATTAGATAGTGTTAGTATCTTTCACAGTAGCCACCTAATGCCCGCTCAACGATCTTCATGGTGTGTGCAGAGCAATACCCTAATTACATATCAACTTTTTTTTCCAGAAAATACATTTTTCAAATTCAGATCTTTTAATACTTTAGAACCATGAGCTAAATAGTACACCAAGATATAATCTTAGGGATAAATGAACAGTCGAGTATAGGCCGAGTCGCATAAGCTTTTTTTAACAGACTATTTATGGAAGAAAATTCCTTCGATTTAGAAAAGAAGACCATTGTGAGAAGAATTACAGAAAGAAAGGGGCACACTAAAGATTAAAGCACAATATGTCGAAAGAGTATCCAAAGTGTTGCCTTGCATATTATGAATTTATAAGGGAATTTTCGAAAAATATATTCACCCATTAGAGCTGTTACATTCAACATGAAGCTTTATTGAATACTTCCACTAAAAGCAATGACTCACTTCTGAAACAACCTTCTAATTAAATGTTTACATCACCAAATAAACTTACACCGCTTTGGACCAACCTCTACATGGATATTTCATTTTTATAACCAAATTCATTTAATTACAAGTTGTACGAGTATGAATGCCAAGTGCTTTAATCTTTAATCAGATTCCAACCACCTCAATCAGATATCTTAAATCTTAACGACATCCGCCCCGAAAAATAATTCATCCTCGTGAGACCCCACCTAATTAACATCAGGAACCGAGAAGAAAAGAAACACCTAAATTTTTTTAATTTCTGCATCCAAACTGTTTGTCCCAAGTTTTGAGCGAGCCAAAAACACTCAAAGGCAATTCATTCATTAGTAAAATTAGTAAAATAAGCTTGCCAAGGCCTTAACCACCGTCCACCACTACTATTCAGTTACAATTACCATAAACACTTAAGCACTTTGATTTCAGAAATCACCAACTGTACCAAATTTGAATCTCTAACGAAACAATATAACCAACAAAAAACCTGAAATTATATTGAAATTCAAATCGGAATTATTTCGGCGTGTTATCTTAAATTTAAGCCATGCAGTCAGCCCCAGTCCCCCCGGCCCAATCTGGTTTCAGATACACGCTTCCTCCTTTTTTCTGACCCATTGATTCATTTGGGTTTTTAAGTTCAACGCAACAACTATTCTAACTACACACGGAGATCGATAAACTTTTTTTTTTTTATGATAATGAATTCAATCTACCAAGCAAATGTCCATAAAATTTCGGGTAAAAATATAAAAAAAAAAAAAAAAAAAAATACTAATAATGCTTTGTGTCGTTAAAACGAATAAATCGAACAACAACAATTAAGGAGAGTTTTAATATTCACTGTTTCTCCTGAGAGTCGATCGAATTTCGTCGTCTTCGAGTCGACTTTGGGGGCTAGATGACCCTAAATCATATGACTGAATGAAATGAGTCGAGAAATCATCGGAGTTAGGAATAAAGGAAAAAGTATCTCGATACATGACTTTGACCGAGTGGGGCGAGATATTTTCGATGAATTTGACGTCGTCGTCGTCGTCGTCGTCGTCGATGCCGGTTTCATAATCAAATGGTTTTAACTCTGGGGACTCGACTGATTCAAGCCTAACTAATGCGGATGCAGTTTGAAAAGATATGTAAATTAGGATTCTATTACGTTGCTGATGTGATGTTGCAGTTAGATATACGAGTATGTTTTTTTATTCGTTTTTATTTTAGAGAGAGGTCAATGTTTTTGGATGATGGCTAGTGGCTGGTGGAATCTGTAGATCTCTGTGGTGTGGGAAAATTTATACTTAAACCATGAAAATGTATTTAAATCTTGTTTATGATTTCGATCAATACATTTTTTTCTGGGCTAATTGTGGCTTTGTCAGTGAAGGCTTAGTGGAATTGTAAATCAAAAGCGGTAGATGGATCTCAGCAGCTCGAAAAGAAAGTTTGGGTTTGGTAATTTGGCAAAACTTAGGACTTCATTTGATGTATTTAGACCCTGCTAGTCTCACTTTAATTGTTTGCATTCAAGTCTTTTGACTTTACTGAGAAAAATATAAATTTTGAAGAAAGCTTTCTTAGTGGTTCCTTGTCATAGTTCAGTCTTCTGTTGTACGTGTATGCTTCACAATGTACCCTTATTACTTCGCGCCCCTTCAGAATTCGAAGAGCATCATAGGCAACTCAAGTTTCATAAACTTGATAGCAGAACAAAACCTAACAGAAACGAAATTTTAATTTTCCATGTTTGAACATTAACAGGATATCGTAAAATTTAGCATATGTAAGTCTACCATAACCTTGCAATTAAATGAAGATAGCTTTTACAATAATGTAGCCGTTTTTTGTAACAATTGAAGAGACATAAATAATCTAACTACACAGCGGGTCGGTGGGTTTTATTTGAAGCGAATGGTGCCTCTGACCACCTTGACGTAAACCAATTTTATGTGAATATATTTCAAAATATTCATCGCCTCTAAAGCACATTTCTTGAATAAGTAGCTTTACGTAGTTAAACAAACGCTAAGATCAGGGTCAGCCCTTCATTTATTTTTTTTTTTTTTTTGTAAATATTAACTTACGTCTAAAGGGCAGTCGCTTGACCGTAATTATAATACATGATTGCAAGACGCAAGTTGGAAAAACATACCATACACAAAGAGAAAAGGAATAGTCAAGGCGTTTGAAACTCAGGTGATATTAGGTTTCAGAAAAACTTCGAGGTGGTGTCTATATAACTTGCCATCGCTTTATGATTCACAGTATTTCTTACAGTTAAATATTAGAAAGTAACCTAGTAATGTGTATTTTTGACTGAATATCAGAAGCTTGTGCCACAGAGTTTGTTTTATATTTTCCTGTACTTCAACATTTTAAAATACCATGAGGACATGATGTCGTATCTCAAAAACGAGTTTTGTAAATATAGAACCATCTTTAAGTCGGCAAGCATAACCTACATGACACCACGTCTGATAACGGACTAAGGCTAATTGATTTCGCTGTGGAGCGAAATGTCACCATAGCAAGCACATGGTTTCCTCATCTCGATATTCATAAGCAGACATAGCAGTCCAATGATCATGTAACGATCAACCAAATTGATCATATTGCGATCGACGCAAGGCATGCCTCCAGTATTCTGGATGTCCGGACCTTCCGAGCGGTTAGTATAGACTTGGATCATTACCTTGTTTTAGCCGAGGTACGAATGCGGATATCCCAAACTGAGCAACTGAGAAGAATCACTGTGAGAAAATTTAACGTCGAAGATCTACAATCGCAAGAGACCGCCAGACTCTTCGCTGAACGCGTATCCCGAAATCTCTCAATCACCCCTATGCCGCCAGCACCAAGTGCCGAAGACCAGTGGCAACGCTTCCAACATGCCATCAGAAACGCCCCAACTGATGTGCTGGGTCTCGCTCGCCCACCACCGCGAAACGCCCGGTTTGACGAAGAATGCAGTAAAACAAGAGGCATACAAAGCGGCGCTGCAAAGGAAGACGAGAGCTGCTCTACTCTACGAGCCAGAGAGACAGGAACAACGTCGGCTTCTCCAAAAGAAGAAGAAAGAGCATGAGAAGCGCGCGTTCGAGAATATCGAGAGTTTATACTCCAGGAACAATGTACGGAAGTTTTACCAAAAGGTAAAAAGAACGTGTCAGAGAAGTAATACCCGTACAGAAACCTGTAGAGATGAAAATGGAAACCTCGTAGTAGAATCGCAGTCGGTGCTGAGAATATGGAAAAACTACTTCTGCAGACTGTATAACGGCGACGAAGATCAACATCCCGCTGTCAGGCAGAATGAACCATTCAGCATAGACGATGATAGTACAAATTTCCGTCCACCTGACCAAAATGAAGGGAGGATAGCAATATCCAAGCTAAAATCCAACAAGGCTGCTGGACCTGACGGCTTACCGGCCGAACTTTTCAAGGCAGCAGGGGATGAATTGGTAGAGTGCATACACCAACTCACTTCTAATATTTGGTCAGACGAGTGTATGCCTGATGAATGGAATCTCAGCATCGTTTGCCCGATCCACAAGAAAGGAGACCCCCTCAACTGCGCCAATTATAGAGGCATCAGTCTCCTCAACATCGCATACAAGATCTTTTCTGCGATATTGTGTGAACGCCTGAAACCTTTTGTGAACAGCCTGATTGGACCCTATCAGTGCGGTTTCAGGACAGGAAAGTCCACCATCGATCAAATCTTCACACTTCGGCAGATCCTGGAGAAAACTCAAGAAGTCCAAATTGATACTCACCATCTCTTTATCGATTTCAAGGCCACCTATGACAGCATCTATAGAGAAGAGCTTTATAGAGCTATGTCTAATTTTGACATCCCTGCCAAACTTGTTCGTCTGTGCAGGCCGACGATGGAGAACGCTCGCTGCTCCATCAAGGTCGGTAATGACCTCACCGAGACGTTTGATGTCAAAAAAGATTTTAGACCAGGTGACGCTGTCATGTGATTTCTTTAATATTGTACTCGAATGGATTGTGCGGAATTCACAAGCCAACACTGGAGGCACAATCTATCACAAGCCTGTACAGATGATTGCATACGCCGACGATATAGACATTATCGGAAGAACTCAGCGGGCTGCCACTGGTGCGTTTGCAAGCATTGAGGCGGAAGCGGCCAAAATGGGTTTAGCGATAAACGAGAGCAAAACCAAGTATATGCTGTCAACAAGAAGGAAAGCAAACACCGACGAATTGGACAAAACGTCACAGTGGGCAGCTATAACTTCGAGGTAGTAAGGGACTTTGTCTACCTTGGCTCTGTTATAAATTCTACAAACAAGATCAGCGCAGAAATCAAGCGAAGAATAACTCTTGCTAATCGCTGTTTTTTTGGGTAGGACTGAGCTGACATAGTAGGATCCTCCTAGCGTATCCAGGTCCTCCAATGTTGGGCATTATCCTTGAGAGTGCTGCCTGAAGTCGTGACGCTTTTTTGCTCGAATAATCAACATGCTGTTTAAACCGCAGTCTATTGTCGAGCATTACTCCAAGGTATTTGATTGCTTCTTTGGATCTGATGATTTGGGTTCCAACCTAGACATTCATATATTCCACAGATTTCCGACTGGTTATTAGAACAGCTTCAGTTTTGTGGTCAGCTAATTCTAAACCGGCGGATCCTAGCCAGCTTTTGATTTGACTGATTGCCACATTTGTAGCTGATTCTACTTCAGTGATTTGTTTTGCTACTGTAACAACAGCGATGTCGTCAGCAAATCCAATTATATTCACTTAAGGTGGCAGTGGTAGTCGTAAAACTCCGTCGTACATTATGTTCCATAGTAATGGGCCCAGCACCGATCTTTGCGGGACCCCAGCTGTAACATCGTAGTACTTCACTCCTTCGTCGGTATCATACCTCAGTTTCCTGTTGGTAAAGTAGCTCGCCATTATCTGCAGCAATTAAGATGGTGTATCCATCCTATAGTGGGCCAGTCTGCCGAATTAAACGCGTTTTTGATATCTAGCGTCACTACTGCGCAGTATTCCTTGGTGCCGTATCGCCATCTTTCACCTTCAATTGCTTCCGCTGCTATATTAACTACAGCTTTAATGGCGTCAATTGTTGAGCGAGACTTTCGGAATCCGAATTGGTGGTTGGACAAAGCCCCTTTATCCTCCGCTATTGTGAGCAATCTATTGTAAATGATTCGTTCCAGGATCTTTCCCATTGTGTCCAGTACGCATATCGGGCGATACGACGATGGGTCTCCTGGGGGTTTGTTTCCTTTTGGCAATAAAACGAGATGTTGCAGTTTCCACTGACTAGGGAAAATTCCTTCTTCTAGGCACTTTTGCATTGTTGTAATAAAGATGTCTGGCCTTTTTTGAACAGCGGCTTTCACTGCTTTGTTATGTATGCCGTCAGGTCCGGGCGTCTTGTTGTCACCTATCTTTCTGGATGCGATTGTCAATTCCTCTGTTGTAATCACTGGAATTACCGCCGTAAAGTTTTCTCTGGTGATTGCGCACATAGTAGATGCTCTCCTTGGAAAAAGATGTTCTACTATTGACTTCAGCATTATCGGGCATGTTATCTGCGGGAAGTTGCCGCCCTTAAGCTTTGTCATCACCATCCTATACGCCGTGCCCCAAGGGTCTACGTTAGCTTCATCGCAGAGCTGTCTGAAACATCTTGCTTTTCTCTCCTTGATAACTCTGCTTAACTGTTTTCTCGGTGGCGAGCTGAATTTTCTGCCGATCCTTGTACTAGCGTGAAGGTGTCAACCATTTTCGCGAATGTATCTTTGTCGAAGAGCTTATCCTGCCATTTCGGACCAGTCGATCGCGGGCGGTGAGTGCTTCTGGCGTTACCGATGTCAATTATAACAGCTTGGTGGTCACTGTAAGTATAATCTTCACTGACTCTCCATTTAATTCCCCGCAGGATGGAGTTACTCGCTAACGTGATATCAATTATTGAGCCCATGCCTGCTCTGCGGAAGGTGTTAGCCCTACCTACGTTTGCGATGCCTACGTTGAGAGCTGCAAATGTTTCCAGGAGGGCATGACCCCTTGCGTTAGTAAATCTACTGCCCCATTCCGTCGCCCATGCATTGAAATCTCCGCCAATAAGCACTGGAGTTCTTTCCCGAGCATCGGTTATCTAGCATCTCCTGATATTCAATTATAGTCCATCTCAGCCGAGCATAGCAACTATAGAAGTGTATACCGTTGATTTTGACCCGAACGAATCCCTCTGACTCTTCATTGGCATCCTGGAACGCATGTCTCCCACATGACCATATTGCGGCCCGCTTCGATCGATCACTGAGCCAGATGCTGCTGTTGTCCGGAATTTTATATGGCTCCCTGATCAAGATTACATCTGCTTTTTCGTCCTTGATGGTTTGTGCCAGGATATCCTGAGCTGTCTCACAATGGTTATCTTTTACCTATGTATACTCAAACAAACTATGTATACTCAAACAATTGGGGAACACTGACACAAAGAGAATTGCCCTAAATTTGTTTTTGTTTAAGAGGCTCGAAAACATGAACTGCAACTTCAGTGTGAACTTGAAAGTCTCCAACTTCTAAGCAACTTGAATGACAATTATACCACAATTATATCATTAATTATTCACTGATCAGGCACAACTTTACTACTATGTCGTTTTAAGATTCGAAATTGATTTTCTTTGAATTCATTTCAAAACTACATGCCAGTCAAATTGCTAACCAAATAATCCAGCTAACATGCTAAAATTCAGTAAATGTAATAATTAAGATGGTGCTGCCTAGCAGGAGCCATAACCAAAATTTAGAGAAATTATGCACAAAATGGATTACGTCGTTGAACGTCTTCTTCTTCCTTTTATCAGCGAGGCTATGATCCGAAAACCAGGGATCACAGCCCTCCCACTTCACTGCATTTCTACTGATCCGCCTGTGGGGTTCGACGTCGTTGAACGTCATTTTCGATTTTCTTCGACTTATTTACTGAAGGTATGTAACAATGGCTAGGTGACCAGAAAAAGGAACGAGGTTGGAACGAGAAGTGTTATAGTAGCGAAAAATGTATTTCCATTTGGAGATAGCTTTCAACTGGAAGGGTGAGCCTTTCTTCCGAACCGTCTTCTTTAGAGACTGACATGGCTTTGATTTTATAGACGGTGAACGTCAACCCATTTCTATTAAGTTTTTCAAACTATTCGTCTAATCTGAATGGTTATTGGCCACTATTACAATGTAGTGTGCATACAGTAGGAATTGGACGTAAACATTTTGTAGTCCCCACATTCCGATTCCGGTATTATCTGGTCTATTGTACTAGTTACAATTTCCATCGCATTTAGCAAGACCATCGCCAGCTAGACTTAATTTACATTCGGGCAGAATTTTTCTTTCAAAATATTTCTACCAAAACTGTATCAGCATTATGTTAACAGCTAAGTACTATTCTTCGTTGAATAGAATCTCTGCGATTAATATTTTCCCCCAAGTCCTCAAAGTGGGTATTTTGAATCATCTCAAGTACTCGGATCAGTGTTTTCCACTTATCAGTTCAAAATTGGTGTCTTGTTAAAGAAGGCTTTCAAACAAACTGAAATCAATCACTTAACTCCTTACACCCGTTTCCCCACAAAAGTCGGTTCTTCTCAGCCATCCACTGCATTCAAAAACTTATGCCTCACTCAATTGAAACTCTTCTACAATCGTATCCAATCGTACCAATCACTGAAAGCAAATTAATCAACTTTCCATTTCAATATCTTTAGAGCTTCGTAGCTAAAATAACTTCTTATTGATTAATTATTCATACCTCCCACCGCGCCCTAATTTAATTAACTTTTACACGAGTCCTAATTTAGTTTACAAGTCTTATATTCTATTACAAAATGAACGAGAGAGCGAGTGCAAATGTTGACATGAACTTTCGGTCGTGTGTTGAGTGTTATAGATACTGTGTAATAGTTATAGATACATTCTTTTTTTCTTACAAAAAAATCACTCACCTGTAGTTGCAGGTTCTCTTCGAAACCGTTCGGAAAATCACGACAATTTGTATCCAATTGGGATAAGGATGACTCTAGATGTCTGGCATTCATCCCAGTTTCAGGCACCCCCACTTGGTGCACTCTAGATTAACGGCCACTACTAATGCGTTCACTATTCCACTCGTCGAAGGAATTTTCTTCACACACAGACACATTCACATTTATTTTCTATCTACTCTTTTCTTTTTGCTTTTCTTTTGCTCTGCTTTTTGCTTCTTTTTAATTGCAATGCGCTTTACACTTTAGAAACACAAAAAATGGAGAAAAAAAATATTAAAGACGAACACTTATTTCTTGCCTGGGTGGTGGGTGGTGGGGTTTCGTTGATCTATGTGTACGTGGGTGTTACGCTCTAAGCCAATGATCTCTTCGGGTACTGTATTTTGTCGTCCTTTCTGAAATCTTTGGAATTTTTCACTTCAGCATTATTTAAGTGCCGACATCCCTATAGAGAGTAGAGACGGATCTATAAGTGGAAATTTATATTTTCCTCGTCGCCATGTAGACAGATGTGCACATGCAGATATAGGGATACATCCTGTAATACAGGATGACAGGCACGTTACTATTTGGTGCACACAAGGACAGATACATGGGGTGGGTTGGACGATAGTATTTCTAAGCCTATGCAAAGCTGGGTATATGTCCTTTTTCTTGTTGAACATTGTGAAGTCGGTTTTTTTTTTTGTGTGTGCTGCAGTTATTAAGATATCACAATGCACACGAACTGCACGACACATCCGCACTCTTACATAGGAGAAGAAGGATGGTGGCCTGGCTTTGGAGCTACATCAGCACTTACTAATATCAATACACACACACACATGCGCTGACAGGAGAGCACGTTTTTAGGAGGACTGCTACTGCACTCTTTCTGTCCGTTCTTTGGAGCCCAGTGCCTGGTGTTTTGTCATTCTCTAGGAATTGGGTTAAAAAAGTCATAGAACGTAGAACAAACGAACGAACGGCAGGATGTAGGTACGTTATGAAGAAGTGTAGTGTAGAGGGGGAGCTCTAGTGCACTATACAGGAGGTCACTAAGCTGAATATGGCACACATGGGTGGTGGAAGGTGCAGATGTGGCAAACAGTGGATGATTTTCTTTAATTTTAAACCTCTCGCCCACTAATAGGAGAATGACACTTGGTGTCTACGTTTGGAAACAATTTTCCAAGTGAGATAAGGAAATTGGTTTCAACTTATATTTGGCTTATGAATAAACGCTTTTTACGAGGACTGAATTGGTATTGTAATACAGCTATTGGTGGAGTTGTTATCTGTGGCGTACTGGGAAATGGTAGGGTCGAATCTGACCTGCAAACCTACATTTAGTAGCTGGCGATTCGAGCTACCAGAATATTGTAGAAAAGTTTTACCTCGTTCTTCCTTTGGCAGGAAAATGTTGATTCTATTCGGCATATTATCTTTTTTGTAGGTACCACCACCTATCGTAAAAGGAGTAAATCATGAAACTGGTGTAAGGCTACCAACGTTACCCTAAATGTTTCCCTTGCACCATCGAAGGTAATATGTAGAAGTATTCTATATCTAGATACATACGAGTATATCTATCTATATCTGAAAAGTAGAGATATTCTTATGGACTTGCGGATACGATAATATGTCTGTCTATCTTTTAGTCTGTCACATCTAAATCAAAAAACTAGGCGCAGTTGATGTATTGCATCAGCCGTGACAACAGATGAAGCCATCAATTATGTTGTGGCACCTTCTGATGGTTTCAAGTAGTCTAGCACCAATGGAATATACTCAGTTATGCTGCAACAGGGCGTAGACCGGTTACTGCCTACTCTGAAGACGAATTTCTCTGCTGGCACTGGCATATATTCCTAAATCTTGGCAGACAGTCAGAGTGGCTTTCATACCAAAAATTGGTAAGGAGGACTACTCGCTCCCCAAGAGTTTTAAATCTATAAGCCTCCTCCTTCTTACTGAGAAGTATGGAGAGGCTGGTGGAAATTTACGTGTTTAAGTTGCTTTGAGGCTGCACTCACTACCTTGCGAGATTGCGCTTCAAAATCTATCGGCTAGAATTGAATGCACGCTTGACAGTAAAGCTTATGCGATGGGCATCTTCATCGACTTTTGACTGCATATGTGGCTCTGTCAGCTAACCCGCGATAGACGAAACATTAGTGTCGTGAATTAAAGCAATGCTAATGAATAGAACTTTTTTTTAGTGATGCGGCTTGTGGCCGATATGTTATGGCAGGGATAAACAGGGGCTACCCACAAGACACCATTCTGTCTCCACTGCTATGGTGCATGGTAGTTGACTCTCACTCTCTTAAAAACTCTAAACAGTTCTAACGTCTACGCTAAGGCATATGCCGATGATGTTGCCGAACTTTCTGTCGGCCCATGTCTAGTGACATGATCGGTGAATGATGTACTCGGTGAATCTTCTCAAAATTGAGGTTGTTCTCTTTACGAGGCGAAGGATTCTGATCGGTCTGACTCAGCCAGTGCTAAATAGCGTCATTATCCGTACTTCCAATGAAGTCAAATATCTAGAAGTTATTCTGGATAAGAAACTGCTTTGGTCTAAGGATGTCGAGTCGAAAACATCAAAGGCATAATGGTGCTTTTCGTAAGACATGGATCTTCTCACCATTCTCCGGATCTATACGGCTGTGATAAGACCATTTCACGATTATGCGTCGGTTTTGTTGTGGAAGGGGCTTTCGTGTAAGCATGTGACTGTCTTTTGGAACAAACTTAAAAAAAGGGTTTATCTCGGCTGCTGGAGAGGTTTCCCGAGCATGACTGGATCTGCTCTAGATGCTTTGCTGGACTTACCTCCTCTTGATACTTATGCCATGGGCTGCACTATCAAAGCCATTCATCGTCTTAATCGAGGTGGTTTCTGGTATACTCCACACTGGAGTATCCTAAGACCCCGGCCTCATGGATATGCCGTCTGACGCAATGACACCAGAACTCCGGCTGTTGCTCAAATTTAAGGTCGACCTACCTTGTGTTCAGGAAGGGTTTTGGCCGATGTCTGAGCCAGGAATGTAATATAATCGAATTTTCTTGGATGGCTCCAAGACCAGTCAAGCGTCTTCGTGCAATACGATTATACAAATAAGGCCATGAACAATGTTGTGAACAACAGTTGGAGGAGCCAAAGTATTTGCGTTGTAGTGACACCCCTTAAGCACTTCCTAAATAGTTCGTGAATACGAAAACTCTTCTCTGAATATTATTTGGATCCCAGTTCACACTGGGATATCGGGCAACAAGATCTCTGATTTCTACGTAAGGCTGAGAGAAGGTTTTCTCAGGGCCCGAACCTGATATGCCAATCGCTGTTGTTTTTTTTTTGGACTATTAAGGCAATTGAAAAGTAAAGCTCTTTCTTGAACAACTAAGGAGACTCCATATAAGACAAGAAAGGCATTATTTTCCACAAGTCCGTCCAGTTGCTGAGGTAAGCAGATTAGATTGACATCGTCGGGAGATCTCAGCGTGCCATCATAAAAGCATTTACGGCAATTGGAAATGAGGCGAGATGACTTAGTCTTATAGTAAATGTGGACAAAACCAAGTATATGTGATCAGCAAACAAAAATCTATCTGTCCACAACGTACGACAGAATATCACTGTTGATGACCTTAACTTCGAGTTAGTCAAGGTGTTCACCTACTTTAAAGTAAATATTAATCTTACAAACGACACCTTCGTGGCGATTCGACGAAGACAATTGGGCTCAAAACTCCTAACTCGACGGACTAAATTGATGCTCTACAGAACGCTAATCTTACCAGTCATGCTGTATGGGACCGAGTGCTAGACGATAAGTAAGAAAGCTGAGCTAATATTGAACTGTTTCAAGAGAAAAATACTTCCTCGGATATTAAGGCCCGTTTACGAGAATGGCGAACGGAGGAAGAGATTTAATCGCGAACTCTATGAGCAATACCAGGAAGTGAATGTAGTCCAAAAATGTAAGATACGTCAACTACATTAGCTCAGCCACATCGAGCGAATGGACAACAATCCTCCAGCCAAGAGAACCTTAGAATCACAGCATACAGGTTTATGACGACGAAAAGCACCGAACCTCCGGTATAAATACCAAGTAATCGCGGATACCAGACAACTTGGTATGCATAACTGGAAGCAGCGTGCCCAGGGTCGACGAGGATGGAAGGAAGCTGTGTCTCAGGCAGAGACTCTACATGGGTTGGGAGTCTATTAAGTAAGTAAATAAAATGGAAAGGCTGATTGATATTCACCTCCGTCAGAGCATTAGCCCGTCTTTGCTCTCGCCGTCCCAACATGCGTACTGCAAAGGCAAATCCGTTGAGACAGCCTTACACTCGCTTGTGCGCATCATTGAAAAATCTCTGAGCATTAAAGAATATACCATGGTGGCTTTCCTTGACATTGAGGGAGCTTTTAACAATGTCAAACCAAAAGCAATCACAGACGCACTTGCAAATCTGAAAGTGGATACTTCGCTCGGAGTGTTGATCAATCAATTGCTAACACGCAGGATTATCAACACACAGCTGGGTGGAGCATTGGCCAGAAGACTTGCCTGCTGCGGAACACCCCAAGGTGGTGTTTTGTCCCCCCTCCTGTGGAATCTTGTAGTGAATGAGCTACTAGTGGACCTGGACAGGTCGGGCTGTAGAGTGATTGCCTATGCTGATGACATTGCGATTGCTGCTTCTGGCAAGCACCCAGACACTCTCAAGGAAATCCTCCAATATGCTCTCTCTCGGCTCACTAGGTGGGCCTCCAATTGTGGATTGGGGGTTAACCCTCATAAAACAGAACTTGTTCTCTTCACAAGGAAATATAAAGTTCCCCACGTAGACCCCCCTATTATTAATGGCACCAGTCTCACCTTCACTGTTAATGCAAAATACCTGGGTCTTATTCTGGACAGAAAACTGAACGGGAAAGCCAATCTACTAGAACGCGTAAGGAAAGCCAATGTAGCTCTCTATTTCTGTAAAAAGGCTATAGGTAGGAGCTGGGGTATGAAACCTGAAATCACTCGCTGGCTTCACGTTTCTGTTGTCAGGCCCATACTACTCTATGGCGTGATCGTTTGGTGGCCTGCTCTTGACAGGACTGTTCACCACTCTCAGGTAGCTAAAGTTGCAACGATCCACTTGCATGTGCATCAGTGGTGCACTAAGAACTACCCCATCTGCGGCACTGAACATTATGTTCAACCTGTTACCCCTGGATATCCTCGGCAGACAGACTGCTGCCAGTGCGGCTATTCGTCTTAAAGCTTCCTCTCAGTGGTCTAGTTATCACATTAATAACTCCTCCATCCTTGATCTTCTCAACTTCACACATGAAAATACGGACTATACCCCACCGAAACTGAGATTTGACCGACACTTCCGTACGAGTATCCGTGGGATGGCTCTCCCCCTGATGATGGAAATTCGGTGCACTCCTACACAGATGGCTCTAAGACCGAAGGTGGTGTGGGCTGTGGTGTTTTCTCCGATAAGCTCAACCTGAGTATCTCGTTTCGCCTCCCTGATCATTGTAGCGTTTTTCAGGCGGAAATCATGGTGATTAAGGAATCCCTGTCTTGGCTGAAATGTAATGTATTATCTGTCAGCGATATTAGGATTTTCACTGACAGTCAAGCGGCTATCAAGTCCCTGGAATCGTGCTCCTTTACTTCAAAGACCATCTTAGACTGCCGTTTGTCTCTTACAGAGATGACAGAGCAGTTCATCATTCACCTATGCTGGGTGCCAGGTCACAGAGACATTCCAGGAAACTGTAGGGCGGATGAACTCGCTAGACGGGGTACTACTCTAAGGATTCTGCCAGATAGGCAAGCCCTTGGTATGCCGCTACATGTAAGCATCTACTAAAGCTGAACGCTATTAGCAAGACCAACCTTAGGTGGGATAGTGGCTCTACGTGTCACATTTCGAGGCAGATCTGGCCTAAGCTGGACCAGAAACGTAGTGCCGAGTTGATTAAACTAAAGTGATTACAGATCAGCTGCGTTATCGGTGTCATCACCGGACACTGTCTAATCAGCCAACATGCCAAAAGACTTGGCCTCTTTTCCAATGACTTCTGCAGGAGCTGTAGGGACGAGGACGAGGAGGAGGAGGAAACCATTCTTCACTTCCTGTGCACATGTCCTGCTCTATCACGTAAATGAATGCTCCATCTAGGAGCTCCCTTCCTTGACGAACTCAGCGATTTGGCGTCCTTAGACGTCATGAACATCCATCGCTTCATCAAAAGCTCCGGTTGGTTTTATTAGTCCCTGAGTGGTCTAATGGTAGATCCTTGGCATCACAATGTACCTTTACTGGTCTAAGTGTGTCTGCATCGTGGTGCAGACAGCCAATGTAACCTAACCTAACCTAAGTAAATAAAATGTATAAAGCATGGACTTCATTGAAAGCAGATGAAGATATCCTTGATCGCTTGAGAGAAAAATTCTTCATAGTATAATCGATCATGTTTTTCTTGACGGGATTTGGAGAAAAAGTTTTGATGATGAACTATACGAGCAGCGACCTCGATTTAGTCAGAATATTGCGTAATGGACGTTTGAGATGGCTAGGACATGTAGAGAGAATGGACACCTGGTTTTGAAGGAACACTTAATAGATCAGTCAATAGATCTTTGCTATCAGCTAGTTTACGTATAGGTGTATCTGCTTTCATCTAGTCCCAACTGGGTGGCTCAGATTATTGATCACCATTCGAAGTGATCAGATCAGCAGATGGTGGGATTTTTTTTTTATCTATATACGAGTTTATGTAAACGCTTCAGCACCGTTTTCGGTAGGCAAACCTTGGAAACATCCCTCTCCCATCTTTGAACTTTGTAATTGGCTTTCAACCCAGTCGGCTTCTTGAGTGCAATTCAGCACAAACAGATCGTTGGTAGTAAAACTTTTGACCTCTCTTCTGGAGTCAATGGTTTTCGGATTTTATTATGACATCACTTTTGGATCCTACATTGTCAGATATTCCCTTCTGACTTTTGTTGCCTCGACACTTTATGGATCATCATAGGACAATGCGCACCGTACACATCTCATCATTCCAAAAAAAAAACACATTTTGTTAAAAAGTCTACTTTCGTTGGGGGTAAGTATCATATTTTCCAAATGATAGGATGTCAGAGAACTTTGTGAAGTTCAACGCAGGGTACATCAGGAGTGCATCCGCTCACCTCTGCTGTTTATAATGGTCATCAGCGATGTACTTCGAGCAACAATAAATGAGGTAAACCATGGACTTAAATAGACTACGGCATCTTATCTAATACATCTGGACTATGCTGGCAATGTCTGGCTACTATCACACAAATGAATGGACCTCCATATAATGAGTTTTTGAATTTCGAAGCGAAGTCAAACGAAAATGGACTAAAAAAAAATATGGCGAAAACAAAAAGCCCTGAACATTTCACTTTCACGTTCCCAACCAAACATTGTAGGACGAGAAAGTTGACAGCTGTATCTAGGAATCGTGGTCTCATGCGTCGGTGGCGACTCCGAACTGGATGTGTATAGCAAAATCAAAAAAGCTAAAACTGCGTTGGAAATACTATCAAAGATCTGGAAGAGCAATGCTTTTAGTATACGAAGGGTGAGGACTTTTCCGGTCAGTACTTCTTTATGTGTTAAGGACGTGGAAGGTGACCGCATACCTTGGTAGGAATATGCCTGCGTATCATCTTAAAGATATTTTGGCCGGTGAGGCATAAGAGCGAATCGAATGCGGAATATAATCAGTTGGGATAGCGATTAGTACTGTCTACAATATAAAATCAATTCGGTTGGCTGTATGAGATGATAGACACTGTGCTCACCAACAACATCCTTCTTCCCAAATACATATGTAGTTCAAAAATCTTACGCTACCAGCAAAATGTTCATGTGACAATAACTTCAAGCCAACTTGACATACATATTATCTACAACCGTAGATTTTGGCCACAAAACCTGCCGTCACATACTTGATTATAGTCAATAATCTCCTAGCAGGGAGTCATTGACATACAAGTGGACAGTCAATAATGTCGATGTAGATGCCCTTCCCTTAATTTCTAAATACTCCTACGCAAATGTCATCACGACTTTACCTCCTACTCTAAAGGTCAGACGGCTTGTGTTTACTAGGTCAGTCAGTCTCATTTGCTAAACCTACTTCACATTTGATACACAAACCCATTACCGTTAGCGAGAGCCTAAAATAAATAAAAATTTCGTTTTTCAAGGCAATTAGGAGAAGCCAACTTTTCACCTTGTCCCATCCACATTTTTCATTTACTCTTCAGCTCTGAAGGACACTCTTTCCTTTCTAAATACTCAGTCCATAGTATTTTTCTTTTTTTTATGTTTATATTTTTTTTTCCTTTTGTTTTCTGTGTTTCTATAGAAATGTCATCATCCAAAATGATGTCTACTTCAAAGCTTTTAGCAACTTTAAAAATAAAAGAAAACTAAATTGGCGGCCTCCTATCTACACGGGGGAGTGTTTATTTTCCCAGTGCTATCTGTTTAATAGAACCAGCGTGTGTTCTACTTATATGTGGCTTGTATCTGCTATACATATATATCAAGGATATGAAAGGACGAAAGCAGGAAAAAAAAAACGTTAAATTTCAGTCATTTATGTACATGCCATACGAATTAGATTCGTTTTCAACTGAAAATAAAATAAAAATTATGTTTATTTCCAGTAGTGATGCCGCACATCCACACCTATTCCCTGTAATGTGTGCTGCGAGGATAATTGATCATTCCCTAGGCAATTGTTCTCAATTTAATTATTTTCGCGTCAAATAATAAAAACAAATGACAATTGGGTGTGTATGGCGCATCCTTCGGCTCTAATTGAAAGTTTTGTTGGTCGCGGTTTATTTATTTATTTATTTTTATTTCTCTTTTCGGATTGAATAGCGAAATATTGTATCTGCATCTGATACTAGTTTGATTTGCTTTTTACTCCTTCTTTTTCAGCATAGATTTCCAAAAAGCGCTGAGTACCGCCATCGAAGATTTTTAGTTCGACACATCCTCACATTGGAAACAATGTATCATTCCTTAACGTTCGTCATCGTATCACTTTCGTGATTCGAATAGAATAGTTCTCATCGGACATGCGATGCCTTACGTTTGTATTGTATTTTACTTGTGAGTACGAGCGAATGATTGGTGTTTGTCCTCTTCAACAGTTTAGTGTTGTGGCTTTTAGTTAAGTCGGAACTAGAATAAATGATGGCAGCAATTCTAATAGCAAGATCTAATAGCATGTACACTCACAAGCAAAGAAAAAAACAACACTCATGTAAAACAGAAAATGTTGACTTTGATCTGCTCTGTTACCGTTGTTCTTTTTGTCCGAGATTTCCTTGCTTTTGAAGTTGCAATTGTGGAAACCACCGGAGTAGCCATTTCTGTGATAAGAGTTCAAAGAAGACTTAAGAAGCAGGTTTGTTTGCTCACCGGCGCAGTGGTTAGTATGTCGAACGACTGCGACTGCGTGTGAGGTTCAGTCTTGAATCTCAGAAAACACCAAACGTTTTTTCACGATCCCACCTCTCGCGATCTTTTGGCGAACATCGGAGAGTATTGTTATCATGACAGAGCTTCTCAAAAACCAAATAAAAATTGCCCTTCGGTATGGCACAAAACTATAGGTTCCTTTCATTCGTACGTAAAATATAACGCACATAACACGAGTGGTTGCGAGAAGCTAGGCCTAGGCTCTTCATGGGCTGTTGCGCCAAAAGATGTTTGTATGTATTTGTGTCTAGAATAGGTACGTGAAAGGCGGAATTGAACCCGAAATCGCTGACAAAAGGTCGAATTCTCAGACGAGTCTAATTTAACCAAGAATTTTCAGATGGAAAGACCACAGTTTGACGCCGAACTGAAAAACGGTTAAAGAATGTGTAGTAGGTTGTCCGGAAGGGTCCAAAGATGTAATGGTTTGGGGCATCATAACTGTCAGTGGAGTTGGTACTCCTTTGATAGTAAATGGATCCATAAATACAAAGAGGTTATAGAAAATGGAATAGTTACAACTATGGAGGAAGTGAGCCAGTACTACACGGGTGTTGTGTAGACGACTCCGCCCCTTGCGATAGTACTAAGACCGTTAGTCAACCATAAATTTTTCGCCATTATATTTATAATTTTAAAAATTATATGGTTTTCTAAATCGATTTTATCGTTTTTCTAGGTTCTAGGTTCTAGGCTTACTCCATTGACTCGGAAACAGTTCGGACACGAATCACATTGGGCACGTTTGACATCGAATGACGAAGAATTAGCCAAGAAAGTTGCAGGCATTAAGAAAGCATATCAAAAAAATTACGAATGAAGAAAGAGATACCTACTAAATCACCAGCCTTTACAATTCCATGCCATAGACTGCATATTAGAAAGGAGAAATTTTGTTTCTAATTAATGCTAAATCTGGCGAGTCAAACGGTAGTGCATGCGATCATATGAAAACACAAGCGTTTTCAATCAGCTGAGGCTTACCAACTTCTACTCTCAACCTCCACGCGGTGACAGCCGGGTGCCTAGTACCTTAATCCAAGAAATGGGTAGCCAACCCCGTTTGGAGGATTCTTGGTGGCAGCAGATGAGAGAGGGGGGAAGAGTCTTCTCTCACTAGAGCACTTCTTCCTGTTCCAGGCGGCAGCGGGCGAATTCCGTAGACGGAGTCAACGGTGGCGTCTATAGTTCCAGTTAGGTTGAACTTAGTGAATACCTTGCGCGAGCTGCTTCGACGTATTCGGATCACAGGTCGGTAAGGAATTTCCAATGTTGGTCAGGACATTGAAATAGAGATGGTAGCGGAGGAGCCCTTAACGGACCAACGGCAGCGCTCATACTCCCGTAGTGGACTACTGGCACCGGTGTACCCGGCCCCTCGTCCTAGGGGAATAATTAAGGAACTGGCCCTCCAGGTTGGGGGTTGTGCCATCGGGGTAACTTCCCTACCACGTAAAAACCCCATGGTTCCGAAACAACCATAAACCTCGGATAAGGATGACTCAACTAATGACGACCCCAGCAAACGAAATAAGGACAACGACCTTCGGATCTGTACGTGGAATGTTCTGTCCCTTTACAGACCACGTGCAGCCGAACAACTAGCAGAGGCCCTAGACTGCTATAAAGCAGATATTACCGCCATCCAGGAAGTGCGATGGGATGGGCCGGGCGAAGAGAGGATGAAAAACTGTGACATCTACTACGGTGATTGCTACAGAGGCAACGCTTATTCGGATGCGGGTTTGTCATACGCGGCAGACATAGGCAAGAAGTCTTAAGCTTCCGACATGTGAGCGAGCGTATTATGACTATCCGGATCAAGGCTAAATTCACTAACATAAGCCTAATATGTGTTCATGCCCCCACGGAAGAAAAGGACCCTGCCACCAAAGAGTGTTTCTACGAGCTCCTCGACAAAACATACGAGCAATGTCCTAAATACGACGTTAAAATCGTATTGGGCGATTTTAACGTCAAAATAGGAAAGGAGGACGTCTTTGGTAGGGCAGTCGGTAAGCATAGCCTACACGACACCACGTCTGATAACGGACTAAGACTAATTGACTTCGCTGTGGAGCGAAATGTCACCATAGCAAGCACATGGTTTCCTCTTCTCCATATTCATAAGCAGACATGGCGGTCCAATGATCATGTAACGATCAACCAAATTGATCATATGGCGATCGACGCAAGGCATGCCTCCAGTATTCTGGATGTCCGGACCTTCCGAGCGGCCAACATAGACTCGGATCATTACCTTGTTGTAGCCAAGGTACAAATGCGGATATCCCAATCTGAGCAACAAAGAAGAATTACTGTGAGAAAATTTAACGTCGAAAAGCTACAATCGCAAGAGACCGCCAGACTCTTCGCTGAACGCGTATCCCGAAATCTCTCAATCACCCCTTTGCCGCCAGCATCAAGTACCGAAGACCAGTGGCAACGCTGCCAACATGCCATCAGAAACGCCGCGACTGATGTGCTGGTTCTCGCTCGCCCACCACCGCGAAACCCCTGATTTGACGAAGAATGCCGGCGAGTGCATGCAGCAAAACAAGAGGCATACAAGGCGGCGCTGCAAAGGAAAACGAAAGCTGCTCGTGAGCTCTACGAGCAAAAGAGGCGGGAAGAACATCGGCTTCTCCAAAAGAAGAAGAAAGAGCATGAGAAGCGCGCGTTTGAGAATATCGAGAGTTTATACTCCAGGAACAATGTACGGAAGTTTTACCAAAAGGTAAAAAGAACGTGTCAGAGGAGCAATACCCGTACAGCAACCTATAGAGATGAAAATGGAAACCTCGTAGTAGAATCACAGTCGGTGCTGAGAATATGGAAAAACTACTTCTGCAGACTGTATAACGGCGACGAAGACCAACATCCCGCTGTCAGGCAGAATGAACCATTCAACATAGACGATGATAGTCCAAATTTCCGTCCACCTGACCAAAACGAAGTGAGGATAGCAATATGCAAGCTAAAATCCAACAAGGCTGCTGGACCTGACGGCTTTCCGGCCGAACTTTTCAAGGCAGCTGGGGATGAATTGGTAGACTGCATACACCAACTCATTTCTAATATTTGGTCAGACGAGTGTATGCCTGATGAATGGAATCTCAGCATCGTTTTCCCGATCCACAAGAAGGGAGACCCCTTCAACTGCGCCAATTATAGAGGCATCAGTCTCTTGAACATCGCATATAAGATCTTTTCTGCCATATTGTGTGAACGCCTGAAACCTTTTATCAACAGCCTGATTGGACCCTATCAGTGCGGTTTCAGGACAGGAAAGTCCACCATCGATCAAATCTTCACACTTCGGCAGATCCTGGAGAAAACCCAAGAATTCCAAATCGATACTCACCACCTCTTTATCGATTTCAAGGCCGCCTATGACAGCATCTATAGAGAAGAGCTTTATAGAGCCGTGTCTAGTTTTGACATCCCTGCCAAACTTGTTCGTCTGTGCAGGCCGACGATGGAGAACGCTCGCTGCTCCATCAAGGTCGGGAATGACCTCACCGAGACCTTTGATGTCATAAAAGGTTTTAGACAAGGTGACGCGCTGTCATGTGACTTCTTCAATATTGTACTTGAACGGATTGTGCGGAACTCACAAGCCAGCACCGGAGGCACAATCTATTACAAGTCTGTACAACTGCTTGCATACGCCGACGATATCGACATTATCGGAAGAACTCAGCGGGATGTCACCGGTGCGTTTGCAAGCATTGAGGCGGAAGCGGCCAAAATGGGTTTAGCGATAAACGAGGGCAAAACCAAGTATATGCTGTCAACTAGAAGGGAAAACCAACATCGACGAATTGGACAAAACGTCACCGTGGGCAGCTATAACTTCGAGGTAGTAAGGGACTTTGTCTACCTTGGCTCTGTTATAAATTCTACAAACAACATCAGCGCAGAAATCAAGCGAAGAATAACTCTTGCCAATCGCTGTTTTTTGGGCTTATAAGGCAATTCAACAGTAAATCCCTATCTCGAACAACTAAGGAAACTCTATATAAGACCTTGATCATCCCAGTTCTGCTTTACGGTGCTGAAACATGGACTTTATTAAAAGAGGATCAAGATATCCTTGGTCGCTTCGAGAGAAAAATTCTTCGTAAGATTTTCGGTTCCGTTTGCGTTGACGGGTTTTGGAGGAGAAGATTCAATCACGAACTATACAAGCTGTACAGCGACATCGACCTAGTAAAAAAACTGCGTATTGGACGTCGGAGATGGCTAGGATATGTAGAGCGAATGGACACCAACGCTCCGGCCCGCAGAGTCTTCGAATCTAACCCCGAGGGACGACGCAGTAGAGGGAATCATCGCCGCAGGTGGCGCGCACAAGTTCAATGGGACCTCGACCAACTTGGAGTGCGCAACTGAAGGCAATTAGCTAAAGACCGAGCTAAATGTAGAGGCTTGTTGGTTAAGGCCCAGGTTCACCCCGAACTGTAGCGCCACCTAAGTAAGTAAGTAGGACAGCGCACCTTAGGTAAACCCTTTTTCGACAACCTTATAGAGCTAGCGGAGATTAGTATTGGAGATATTATCAGTTTCCTCAATTTAACAGGGTGGATTTGAATAGTTCCTACTCCTTTTTCTTTTCCTTTTTCCCAAGCAGTTAATGTCCTTTTTACATCCGATAGGTCACTTGAGTTGTGGTACTAAAACGGCGCTTCTGCGCTAATTAAGTGTCGGCATGATATTGCCGACGCAACCACTTCTACCTACCTACCTAATGCTAAATATACATATTTTGTAAGTAAAACACACAGAACATAAATTAATTTTTAAAGCGTTAAAATTACTGAAGGCTTTTTTTTAGTAATCAAATTCGGCCCAAGGGTTGGTTTTTCAGGTTAAATCATCTAGGATTGGCCTACCTGTTACAAATAAAAATGAGATATCAGCAGTCAGCATTTTCTACTTTACTCGGGTGTGGATTTTTTTTTTGCATGTTAGTGTAATGTGTAGGTTCGATAGTCAGTATCATAACCGATTTTACCTTCAATTCTAGCCCTACAGATATGAGTTATAGGTGAATTCACCTGTAGTCTTCTCTCTCAGATTAAGCAGTATAAATGCTGAATACACAACGCATCAGTGCATGCTTGCATGGTGGGGCCAAGTGCATGCTTCGATCTCTAGCGATAATCTGTCAGAAGAAGTATTATGCTATTATTTTTTGTTTAGTTCTAATCTTATATATGGTAATTAGAAGTAGAGCGCAGTAGAATAAGGAATAAAGCAAGCGATTGAGAGCAAGCCCCTAAAAAACGGAGGCAGTTCTATTCAGAAAAAGCGAATGATACCGACACTCGGAATCCTTGGAATAAATACGTGATAGGCAACTCCAAATTTCAGAAAAACTATAATAAGTACCTGAATTGCATATTCAACAGTAAGCTAGAATAATTAAATCGTTAGTTGCATTCTATGCACGCAACAGAATTGTTGGCAAATAATGAGAAACCTGTCACAAATCACGGAATGCACACAGTCATTTTCAGACCCATGCTTAAGTTAGGCTTAAAATTCCTCCGACAAGACACTGGCTACACTATACCACAACTCCTATTTGTCAAAAATCTCAACATCACCATACGCTGCAGACTCGACTGGAAGGATGATCTTGGGATACGAAGGGATTCTACATACTTCTACACAAATGGCTCTAAAGCGTTGCCCAGGCGGAGATAATAGCGATCAAAGAGGCCCTATCGTGTCTGAAATACAAAGTAAGCGCGATATCGCAATTTTTACCGACAGCCAAGCCGAAATAAACTCTTCGAAAACTGTCACCTTCAGTTCAAAAACTCCGTTGTGTATTTACGAAATGGTTCAAGAAATTCAAAATTCACCTTACTTGGGTGCCCGGGCATAGGAACTTTCCAGGGTACTGCATATCCGATGAACTCGCAAGGCATGGCACAACTTTACTGATTCTACCGAAAAAGGGAAAGTTCGGCATTTTTTTTTTTTGTTGCACCAAGGGATGTGGTAATCTTCGAAACAAGATTATCTCGACATGCCTCTAGCTATATGTAAACTATTACTCAAACTGAGTGCAATTGGCAACATGAATCGCACATGGGCAGATGCCAATATGTGCCACTTCACTAGACATATCTGAGCTGAATCACAAACGCTCCAAATTTTTAATTATGCAGAAAGAGCGCTCATTAGTACTATAGTATGTGTCAATACAGGGCACGCTACTGAGCTAGGCCTCTCAAACAATTCCTGCAGAAGCTGACTGGACAAAGAGGAAAAGAAAACGATCTTTCACCTGCTCTCTCCCAGGTCGAAAAAACAAGCAAACATCAACATCGGGCGCCCCCAGTGCTTTATAATAAGCTCCAGTTAGTTCTTGAGAATACCCAGATTCTTGTGGTTTCACAATGGACCTATACTGCTCTAAGTGAGCCTACTTCTAATGTGGGCTGCCAGTCGAACCTATTCTAACCTAATCAGGGTAGAATTAGTTTTTCAGGAGTTTCTCAACGTTACAAATTCCAGGTTTTTCTCATTTTTGAACTCAATGAGAGAATTCATAATTATACGGCTTTGGATAGACAATACAAGTGCCTGATCCACGAGATTTTGTCTGTCGGGCAAAACTCAGTTCAATCCGATATTGGATGCCGTATATACGAAGAGAGATATATGGAAGTGTTCCTACACTAAATGAGAGGTCGTACACTATTTATCGGGAATCGGATACACAACGTCGTATACAAAGTTGTTTACTGTATAAATCTGAAACTCAGTTGATATTGGGTTTTAGTACATGTGTACGAGCACTCCATGGTATTGTTCCAACTAGTCGTGGTGCGATTTTTACATTTGGTCCTAAATTCTTGTAATTGTTTCAAGCACATCTTAAGTTACTGTATGATTGCTAGAAAACTTGAATGGATATGGTTGTTAATTAAACCGATATCCTTCCGTTCAGTAGCCGAATGCATTACCATTACACTATGCCACCAAACTTACTTGTGTTAGTAGTATTTTAATAGTTCGCTGCAGTTTTATTGCAGAATAAATCCAGTGAAGTGTAATTTTGTTTCTTTTACTGCACAGGACTAGCTCTGGCTTGCTTGGACTATTGTATAAGATACAGCCATCGATACAGTATGTTGGCAATTAGTATGTCTGCAGGGGAAAATAAAGAAACGTCCCTAATCCGAAATTGTTTGACAAATTTAGACTAGAGTTTCTAGAAACACACACCTCAAAAACGTGCGGTACAGTATGCATATCATAAGACATCATAGATTTCAACGAAGAAATTGCCACTTTTAATGAGCAATGAAGCCCATTTAACTTCTGTGAATTTGACGGCAAGCAGAACACCCGCTTATAATGAACTGAGGACTCACACATAATACACAAAAGACCTTACATCTCCAAAGAGTGATTTTTCGGTGTAAAGTGCAAAAAGGGTAAATGCGTCGAACTTCTTGGAGAAATCCGAAGGCAACGCCATCACTATCACTGCCGGCTGCAGAGAGATGTTGGAAGACTTCTTGTACATCGATATGAAAGAGCAAGGTCTGAAAAACATGTGCTGCGCTGCAGTACGTAAGTCCGATGAAACAATTGATTCAGTTATTAGCAAATAACCCCTGGAACATTTTATAAACTCACCTAGTAGTTGTCTAGGTAGCGACATCTCCATGCAGGTCTAGGATAGTAGGCCGAGAAACTATTCCAAATAAAAAGTTATCGTATCACCGAACTCGATATTAACATATGTCGTACGAACATGAAAAGCAATTGTTCTAGGTCCTGAGATATGAAGTCTGTACCATAAGACATACAGCTGTAAAATACTGCGAAGAAGTTTGACAGTATTACTTCAATCTTGGGTAACACTGTCACATAGCAAAGCTGACGAACTCGCCCGGCAAGGTTCCTCTTGTAGAAGCAAAATTGACATAATCCACATCAAGACGCCAATATCATGTGATATGTACCTTATCCATGCTGAAGCATAGTGGAGCAAACCACCAATGACAGCATCCTAATTGGGGCAATACGACCGGGCTACTCTAGCCAGGTAAGGTTCTTCATGTAGGTTATTTGCTAACAATCAGAAAAGATTTAGCGGACTGAAAGAGTAAAGAGAAACCCCAATGCATTCCCTACACTGAGAGCTGCAGCAGCTGCAGATATGAAAAGGAACAACTATTATTAATAAACATGTCTTGCGCTAGCCAGCATTCGAAAGGCTACACAAGATGATACCCTTTCAACGACCCACCTGATCTCAGTAACGCCTGTAGGGCTTTAGTTTCTTCTTACTGGCAGCACAACCACTCATCCAACTAAGATTTGACTGTTTCTTTCAACGTATAATCGGTATCGGTCTATACCAAAGAGATGATAACTACGGTTACCTGAAAGCTCTTCATGATATCTCCAGTGCATAGAAGTGAATGTAAAGATTTTGTAATGTAAGAAGAGGAATGGGACAGAAATCTCGTCCACTAGCCTTATTGTAACTCGTTTACAGGGATCAACGCGTTCTCTAAAAGACACTCTAACATTGAATCTCCCCAAATATAGCTGAATGACACAAGAGCCCTTTGATCTCATTCTGTCCTGTGAATGTTCACTTTTCTTAACCTTATTGACGTTAGAAGTGCTAAATGTATTTATAGCCCCCACTAGCTTTGTATATCTCTCCCATGATGTAACAACATTTTCACCCCCACAATCGTCGTTCACCTTCTTGTGTCACTTTATTTCATTTCATGTCATTCTGCTCATCGTCTTCAAAAAACCTTTCAAGAACCTTGTAACCATTGTCTATTACTTCTCAAATCCCCCATGTTTACATTGAGTTTCCCACCAACCCACATACATACGTTTGTGTCCTCCCCATCAGTCCATTCTCCCGATAACAGGCTAATGACATTTTACCACCACCACCACCATCATGATGACGATGGATGAAACCATACAAGATCCCATCAATGCCGTCATTGAACATTAAACGTGCCATTGAACAAATTCAATTCAGAAAATGTCCAATAAAACGTTCGAAAAACGAACAAAATTTCTAAAAAATGCACAAACACCATAACTTTTACCACACAGTCATATCGCGTAAGCAGAAAGCGTGTTAAACAACAACTCATTGTATATCTTCCTCCTTAGGCAGGATAATTGCTATTGTAGTGCCAAACAGCGTGCGAATGTGCAAATGACAAGGACTCTTTCCCTTTTCTCGTATATTTGCTTACTCCAGTTTTTCTCTTTTTTTTTTGTTTTCGAAATCACAATCGTGCTAGAAATTTACAATTGCACCTCGATCTAATTCTTCGCCCCCAGCACTCCCTTTCAAACTTTGTAGTGATTTGTTCGCTAACGCTGTTATGAAACACACCAAGTAAAAGGAAGGCTTTGCTGAACAAAAAAAAAACGAAAGCTGCAAATTGCATTTCGGTCCAAGCCGCACTCGGTGAAAAAAGCTCCCCACTCGAGAACTAGGCCAACGCGTAAAGCATGTGTATTTTTTCTCGCACTGACGTTGACACATCAGGATATCATGCACAGGCATAAGTCGAGTGCGATAACCCTCAAAAATGTGCGTTTTTGACTTCTCGTAGCTTGTTTTTTTGAGAGTGTTTTGGAATAGCTTTAAATTAAAAAAAAAGAGGAATTAAGGCGACCACAAGGGAGGCAAATAAAGTTTATACATATATTCAGTTTCGAAAAAGCCAGCAATGCAGTAAAGCGCCTGTTGATCCATCCCCTTTTACATACATACAAACAAAAGTCCATCGTTTGTCGGGTACACTTGCACCTAGTCTTTCATATACACACATCAAGAACCAGAGGATACTCTTCCTTAACGCCTTCAATTAACCCTCAGAAGAGGCAGAGCAAAAAAAAAAAGATGAAAATATAACGATGTTATGAACTCCCACAGGCCTGGCCAACCACCACCATGACCACAAGCGGGGGTGGAGACCATCTGCAACCCAAAAATAAAAAATAAAAGCACGAGTGTGAGGCTTATAAGTTGTTAGCTGCTGCTGCTGCACAGAAACGTCAAACACGGCCACACGACTGCAATTAAGATGCAGGCTTCAATATACACACATATACTCATGGGTATATTGATTATTGATCTAGGTTATGTTTATAAGAACTTTTTATATATTTCGTTGCACGAATATCTATGGAGATTCGAAGGTGGACACTTTTTCGTTGATTTATATAAGACACTTCCATTCGATCTTTTTTTTCAAATCCCCCACAGAAATGTAATTTCCTGCATATGTCAGGCAGGTACAAGAATTCCCGGGTCACAAGAACTTCACAGCATGAAATAAAAAAATCAATTCAAGACGACGTTTTCTTTTTCATTTTTCGAACTTTATTCCAACCCGTTTCCGACCCATAAACGCACTCGAAAACGTAGTAAATTATGTATTTTTGAAAATTCCATTTCACACCCATTACATACACACACAGCCCGGTAACAGATAACTACATCGAACTTTAATATTCACCTCTTAAATAAATTATCAATAACTTGGTTAATTATTTATTTATTATTTCTATTTGGTTTTGTTGTATATTAATTTTTTTTTTTCTTTTTTCAAAACCGAGCACAACAACGACGACGATACCCAACAGCAAAAAGCCAACAACTCTCTGTGCTGTTAGCTGACATTAAGGGGCCAATAATAAAAAAAAAAAAAAACAACGTGTGTGCCTTACCCGAACGGAAACCCTGTCGAATTGAAACTATGATACAATATTACTCATGACTTTTGCTCTCGCCGACCGGCCGATGTTGCGCGCTTTCTTTCTCTTTACCACTCTCAGTGTAACATTGCAAAGGTATAATATTTTCTTTTTGGGGGTGTGCTGGCTCTGGGTATCTCTGGAATGTTACTGGTAATTTGGTGCAGTTGGGGTGGTTTATTTTTTCTTGTGTTGGGGGTGCTTACTGCAAAGTTCTGATGGTTCCCGGCAGTAAGCATAAACTTTTTGGTGGATTTCAGCACTTTGCATGACGGCAGGGGTGAAATTTTATTGCCTTTGTTTGAAAGCGGTGGAAATTAGGGGTAATCCTTCGGTAAGTTTGACTTTAGAAGAGATATAAGTTGTTGGAGCTGTTTAAAAGCTAAAAGGAAAGCTTATGTGGGTTTGTGCATGGACTAAGTGCTCAATGGTTAAATTGAGTTGTGTCATTGTAAAACAAATGGTGTGATATTTTTGGAAGAGGAAATCATTTTTAAGTCCGAGTTCAAATAAAAAAAGTTATCTTAAAACCTCCTCCTCTCGAAATGGTTGTCGTCCACCTTACATACGAGTAAAAGGACGTAGTTTGCCTTGCAGTTTCTAAAATTTTTCAGAAATAAAATGATATTCAGTTTTTCGAAGAAAGCAGCTCTAAAATCTGGGCATTTTCGTTACGAGTTTTTGTAAAAATATTGGAAAAGGGCGATATTTCAGAAAGAATGCCTATCTGTGAGCGGATTTAAATAATTTTTGTACTTATACCTTAGCTCAAAATTGAATCAATTCATGGAAAATTACCACGAATTGATTGAGTTAATTTTTTGCGTTATTTTTGTTAATTTTAAAATTGTATCGCGCTTAAAAACTGCGTTTCGGGAAACGGAAATTTGTACGACTTCAACGAATCATTTCATGTGTACATATTGTGCATAGTGCTACCCGCGCGGGCCGAATTGAACTTAACACATTCTTTTAACATTTTTTCCTCCCGTTTTAGCCCGCACATCACCAATGGTATTCATGGCGCATGCATATATAATAGCTTTTTTTTAAATATTAACCAACACCTAGGCAAACGGTAGTGCATGCGATCATATGAAAACACAAGCGTTTTCACTCAGCTGAGGCCTACCAACTCCTACTCTCAACCTCCACGCGGTGACAGCCGGGTGCCTAGTACCTTAATCCAAGAAATGGGTAACCAACCCCGTTTGGCGGATTCTTGGTGGCAGCAGATGAGAGAGGGGCGGAAGAGTGCTTTTCTCACTAGAGCACTTCTTCCTGTTCCAGGCGGCAGCGGACGAATTCCCTAGACGGAGTCAACGGTGGCGTCTATAGTTCCAGTTAGGTTGAACTTAGTGAATATCTTGCGCGAGCTGCTTCGACGTATTCGGATCACAGGTCGGTAAGGAATTTCCAATGTTGGTCAGGACATTGGAATAGAGATGGTGGCGGAGGAGCCATTAATGGGCCAACGGCAGCGCTCATACTCCCGTAGTGGACTACTGGCACCGGTGTACCCGGCCCCTCGTCCTAGGGGAATAATTAAGGAACTGGCCCTCCAGGTTGGGGGTTGTGCCGTCGGGGTAACTTCCCTACCACGTAAAAAACGCATGGTTCCGAAACAACCAAAAGCCTCGGATAAGGATGACCCAACTAATGACGACCCCAGCAAACGAAATAAGGACAACGACCTTCGGATCTGTAAGTGGAATGTTCTGTCCCTTTACAGACTACGTGCAGCCGAACAACTAGCAGAGGCCCTAGACTGCTATAAAGCAGATATTACCGCCATCCAGGAAGTGCGATGGGATGGGCCGGGCAATGAGAGGATGAAAAACTGAGACATCTACTACGGTGATTGCTACAGAGGCAACGCTTATTCGGATGCGGGTTTGTCATACGCGGCAGACATAGGCAAGAAGTCTTAAGCTTCCGACACGTGAGCGAGCGTATTATGACTATCCGGATCAAGGCTAAATTCACTAACATAAGCCTAATATGTGTTCATGCCCCCACGGAAGAAAAGGACCCTCCCACCAAAGAGTGTTTCTACGAGCTCCTCGACAAAACATACGAGCAACGTCCTAAATACGACGTTAAGATCGTATTGGGCGATTTTAACGCCAAAATAGGAAAGGAGGACGTCTTCGGTAGAGCAGTCGGTAAGCATAGCCTACACGACACCACGTCTGATAACGGACTAAGGCTAATTGATTTCGCTGTGGAGCGAAATGTCACCATAGCAAGCACATGGTTTCCTCATCTCGATATTCATAAGCAGACATGGCGGTCCAATGATCATGTAACGATCAACCAAATTGATCATATTGCGATCGACGCAAGGCATACCTCCAGTATTCTGGATGTCCGGACCTTCCGAGCGGCCAACATAGACTCGGATCATTACTTTGTTGTAGCCAAGGTACGAATGCGGATATCCCAATCTGAGCAACAAAGAAGAATTACTGTGAGAAAATTTAACGTCGAAAAGCTACAATCGCAAGAGACCGCCAGACTCTTCGCTGAACGCGTATCCCGAAATCTCTCAATCACCCCTATACCGCCAGCATCAAGTGCCGACGACCAGTGGCAACGCTACCAACATGCCATCAGAAACGCCGCGACTGATGTGCTGGTTCTCGCTCGCCCACCACCGCGAAACCCCTGATTTGACGAAGAATGCCGGCGAGTGCATACAGCAAAATAAGAGGCATACAAGGCGGCGCTGCAAAGGAAAACGAAAGCTGCTCGTGAGCTCTACGAGCAAAAGAGACGGGAAGAACATCGGCTTCTCCAAAAGAAGAAGAAAGAGCATGAGAAGCGCGCGTTTGAGAATATCGAGAGTTTATACTCCAGGAACAACGTACGGAAGTTTTACCAAAAGGTAAAAAGAACGTGTCAGAGAAGTAATACCCGTACAGAAACCTGTAGAGATGAGAATGGAAACCTCGTAGTAGAATCACAGTCGGTGCTGAGAATATGGAAAAACTACTTCTGCAGACTGTATAACGGCGACGAAGACCAACATCCCGCTGTCAGGCAGAATGAACCATTCAACATGGACGATGATAGTCAAAATTTCCGTCCACCTGACCAAAACGAAGTGAGGATAGCAATATCCAAGCTAAAATCGAACAAGGCTGCTGGACCTGACGGTTTACCGGCCGAACTTTTCAAGGCAGCTAGGGATGAATTGGTAGACTGCATACACCAACTCATTTCTAATATTTGGTCAGAGGAGTGTATGCCTGATGAATGGAATCTCAGCATCGTTTGCCCGATCCACAAGAAAGGAGACCCCCTCAACTGCGCCAATTATAGAGGCATCAGTCTCCTCAACATCGCACACAAGATCTTTTCTGCGATATTGTGTGAACGCCTGAAACCTTTCATCAACCGCCTGATTGGACCCTATCAGTGCGGTTTCAGGCCAGGAAAGTCCACCATCGATCAAATCTTCACACTTCGGCAGATCCTGGAGAAAACCCAAGAATTCCAAATCGATACTCACCACCTCTTTATCGATTTCAAGGCCGCCTATGACAGCATCTATAGAGAAGGGCTTTATAGAGCCATGTCTAGTTTTGACATCCCTGCCAAACTTGTCTGCCTGTGCAGGCTGACGATGGAGAACGCTCGCTGCTCCATCAAGGTCGGTAATGACCTCACCGAGACCTTTGATGTCAAAAAATGCTTTAGACAAGGTGACGCGCTGTCATGTGACTTCTTCAATATTGTACTTGAACGGATTGTGCGGAACTCACAAGCCAACACCGGAGGCACAATCTATTACAAGTCTGTACAACTGCTTGCATACGCCGACGATATAGACATTATCGGAAGATCTGAAGCGGCCAAAATGGGTTTAGCGATAAACGAGGGCAAAACCAAGTATATGCTGTCAACAAGAAGGGAAAACCAACACCGACGAATTGGATAAAACGTCACCGTGGGCAGCTATAACTTCGAGGTAGTAAGGGACTTTGTCTACCTTGGCTCTGTTATAAATTCAGCAAACAAAATCAGCGCAGAAATCAATCGAAGAATAACTCTTGCCAATTGCTGTTTTTTTGGGCTTATAAGGCAATTCAACAGTAAAGGCCTCTCTCGAACAACTAAGGAGACTCTATATAAGACCTTGATCATCCCAGTCCTGCTTTACGGCGCTGAAACATGGACTTTATTAAAAGAGGATGAAGATATCCTTGGTCGGTTCGAGAGAAAAATTCTTCGTAAGATTTTCGATCCCGTTTGCGTTGACGGGCTTTGGAGGAGAAGATTCAATCACGAACTATACGAGCTGTACAGCGACATCGACCTAGTCAAAAAACTGCGTATTGGACGTCTGAGATGGTTAGGACATGTAGAGCGAATGGACACCAACGCTCCGGCCTGCAGAGTCTTCGAATCTAACCCCGAGGGACGACGCAGTAGAGGGAATCATCGCCGTAGGTGGAGCGCACAAGTTCAAGGGGACCTCGACCAACTTGGAGTGCGCAACTGGAGGCAATTAGCTAAAGACCGAGCTAAATGGAGAGGCTTGTTGGTTGAGGCCCAGGTTCACCCCGAACTGTAGCGCCACCTAAGTAAGTAGGTAACACCTAGGAAATAATCCCCTCAATACAATTACGTAATTACACGACATGAATTGTGCCACCAAGTCGGACGGGCTGGTGGGGCTAAGCTCAGGCAACTGTGGGGGTCACAGGTGGCGGATAGTGAACGGCCTGCAGAATGCAGGTTAACCCAAAGAGCGGCAGAGAATGAGGGCTTGGCTGAAAAGGTCAAAGGAACCCCTATGAACTTTCTGCGACAAGACGAATAGGCACCGTCTTCCATATACGTGCCCCCCACCCCTAACAAGGAGGCCACGAGGGATACAGTAAGGAGAAAATGGCGAGATCCGGACGTACCCGCCACAACGCGAAAGGCGCAGCTTCTTACCTCGGAAAGATGGCTGCATTTATATGTAATCTACAATATATTATAGTACGTGCTACTATAATTAAATATCTAAAATATGATGACTTCCTCATCAGTACCCTAAAACATTAAGACCGAGCCCAGTAAGGTCTTAAATATGGCATACTGGAAAACGAATTGGAATGACAGCTATGAGGGCTGACGTTTGTGGTATTCTTTTACCTGAGTAAGTTGGAGTGAAATCTGGTCGAAATGGCTTTCAGGCTAATGCTACAAGCGCCCCCGTCCCGTTAAAACCTTGGCAGGACTCAAAGTACGTTCAATGTTTCGTCACCATTAAGTTGGTGGTGTAGGTACAGATGTAATATTCCTGTTAAGCACCGATCTGGCTCTGACATAAGATCCCATAAGGGCTTATGCCAACCCTCGCATGGCCTCACTGCATGCATAGATAACCATGGGATCCTTGTGTGACTACACATTCGAGCATTGATAGCGGCTTTGAGTGGGGACCCAGCCGAAATGATAACAAACAAAACAAATAAAAACATAGGAGGAACAATTGAGGAGAACGAGAAGAACCCCTTCAAGGGGGGCTCAAGGATGCTGAGGTCACCAGTTGGCCAAGTAGCAGCACCACAAAGATGCACGGAACGACGTGAGCCACCCGCAGTAGGAAGGGTGACGGTCGAACCAACCGACCAGAAATCTGATTTTCTCAAGCTAGGGGAACAGATTAGAGGGCTGGTAGATATGCTGGAAGACGGCAAAAGGCATTCGATTCACCAAGCGATGCGAGATGCCATTGAAAGCATCAGGGCTCTCTATGAGCTTTCGGCGATTCAACTGCACGATGAGAAAGCGAAGGAGGTTATTCGTCGGAACAACTCCTCGCAAACTTCACCCTGGCTAAAGCCAACAATAGAACCCAAGAGAATGCACGTGTCAGACACCGAACCTCCGGAGTCAAAGCGGAAGCAGAATCATCCATCAAATGGTGCTGCTGAGAGTCAACCCCCGGAGATAAAGCAGAAGGAGAAACATCCATCAAATGATGCTACATTGAGATGTGGTGAAGGGGGCCACATAGCGAAAAATCGCGATAAGCAACCATCCTGCATGTTCTGCAAGAAAAACAACCCAGACGACGCGCATCATATAGCTGGTAGCAGCAGATGCACGGTCTTCAGGAAAGCTATTACAAGCAAAATACCATGAAGATACTACAGATAAATCTTAATCACTGTAGAATAGCCCAGGACATCCTGGCACAAACGGCCAAGGACGAAAGAGCCGGCGTTGTTATGATCAGCGAGCCCTATAAATGTCCCGAAGAGAACAATAACTGGATCTGTGATAAAGCAAAACAGGTGGCAATATGGATATGTGGACCCCATGCCTTCCGAGAAATAAACGACCAGAAGGCTTCGTGCGTGCGAAAATAAATGGAATCCATTTCTATAGCTGCTATGCAAGACCCAGCTTGACGACCAGCGAATATCAACTAATGCTGGACCATCTAACCGCGGATGCGCTCCAGAGAGCCCCAGTGGTTATAGGAGGAGACTTCAACGCGTGGGCCACAGAATGGGGCAGCAGGCTCACCAACACCAGACGACAGGCCTTATTGGAAACATTCGCTCCCCTAGCAATAGGCATTGCTAATAAGGGCCGGGCAAATACTTACCGGAAGGCTAGAGTAGGCTCCATCATTGACATCACCTTTTGCGAGCAACTCCATCCTGAAAAACATAAAGTGGAGGGTCAGTGAGGAATATTCACACAGCGACCATTAGGTGATAATACTGAAAATAAAAGAGAAAAAACCAGTCCAGCTCCCAAAACTTACTGGCCCAAAATGGAACGACCGATCTTTCGATAAGGATGCATTCGAAGAGATGTTGAACGGTGATCAAACTCCAAGCGGAACAGCGGAGACCCTCACAGGCACCATCACTACAGCGTGCGACGCATCAATGCCTAGGAGAACAAACACCAGGAAGGCATCACCGTGTTACTGGTGGAACGAGGAAATAGGCGAACTAAAGCAAAAGTTCAACGATCAAGAAGGAGGGCGGATTTCCAACAATGCCTGGACACCCTTAGACTGGCGAAACGTAACTTAAATAGAGCCATCAAAGAAAGCAAAACTGCATGTTTTAAATGTCTCTGTCAAGAAGCCGACATTAACCCCCTGGGGCTCGGCATACAGAATGGTGATGGCGAAATTGAAGGGCTATAGGACTCCTCAAATAACATGTCCGATAATGCTGAGATCCATAGTAGAGCACCTCAAAGGCCTGCTACTATATGCAATACTATACGAGAAGTCAATCCAGAAGATATTCCTTTAATTACTCACGAGGAGCTGCAAAGGGCATGCAGCAAGATAGGTCACAACAAGGCGCCGGGACCTGACGGCATCCCGAATAAGGCAGTAAAGGCAGCTGTAAAAAAAAGACCAGACCTCTTCATATCAACAATGCAGAAATGCCTTGAAGAAGGAACCTTTCCCGAAAAATGGAAGACGCAGCATTTGGTCTTACTGCCAAAAGGAAAGAAGCCTCCACGGGAACCATCATCCTATCGTCCAATATGCCTATTGGAAGAGAAGATACTCTATAATAGATTACTCGCAGTAGCAGAAGAGAAAGAAGCCCTCTCAGATCACCAATTTGACTTCAGAAGAGCACGATCTACTGTTGATGCCATAAGAGCGGTAGTTGATATCGCCAAAGGTGCCATCGAAAGCGAAAGATGGTTCCATGGCACAAAGGAGTATTGTGCAGTAGTAACGCTGGGCGTTAAAAACGCATTTAACTCTGCGGACTGGTCGTTTATTAGAACGTCACTTGCCAGGATGGATACGCCATATTACCTGCTACGGATAGTGACGAACTACTTCAACAACAGGAAGCTGAGGTACAACACCGATGAAGGGGTAAAATACTACAACGTAACTGTGGGAGTTCCACAGGGATCGGTTTTAGGGCCACTATTGTGGAACATCATGTACGACGGAGTCCTACGATTAACGCTACCTGGGGGAGTAACGATAATTGGATTCGCCGACGACATTGCAGTCGTGACAGTAGCTAAACAGATCCATGCAGTAGAATCAGCTACAAATGAAGCAATTGCCCGGATAAAAGATTGGCTAATATCCGCCGGACTAGAACTAGCTGACCATAAAACAGAAGCTGTTCTTATAACCAGTCGGAAAACCATCGAATTTGCCAACTTTCAGGTTGGTAACCAAACCATCAGGTCGAAAGAGGCGGTTAAATACCTTGGAGTAATGCTGGACAACAAGCTACGGTTTAAAACGCATGTTGATTTTGCTGCCAAAAAAGCATCGCAAACGCAGGTAGCTCTCTCGCGTATCATGCCTAACATCGGTGGACCTGTATACGCTAGAAGGATTCTACTCTCTAGAGTTATCACCTCAGTTCTGTTATATGCCGCCCCGGCCTGGGCGGAGGCACTGAGGACGAAGGAGACCAAAAGGAGACTATCGTCATCATACAGACTCTGTGCGCTACGGACAATCAGCGGCTTTCGAACCATCTCTGACGAAGCTGCATTTGTCATAGCTGGAATGGTCCCCATCGATATTCTCGCGGATGAAATGCTGAGGATATATAACAGAAGAGCACTGAGTCATCACGACACCACTGGTATCAAGGTGATAAAAATTGAAGAAAGGGCAGCGTCAGCAGCTATGTGGCAAGCTCGTTGGGCTAATACAACAGAAGGCAGATGGACATATAAACTTATACCGACAATCCAAGACTGGATAAGTCGAAAGCATGGATACTGCAACTACCACCTAACGCAGTTCCTGTCTGGCCACGGTGGCTACCGCAAATATCTACACCGATTTGGACATGACAACTCACCATCCTGCCCGGAATGCCCAGGTGAAGATGAAGATACGTAGCACGCAGTGTCTTACTGCACGCGTTTCACGGCATGGAGAATTACTCTGCCAAGTCCGTCATTACTCCTCGACCATATGTTTCGGTCGGAAGAAAATTGGATGGCAATATGCTCCTTCGTAACAACTCTACAAAAGGAGCTGCGGAGAATAGAAAAGCTAAGAAGAGCAGCTGAAGCAGCGGAAGAAGCTGACACAAGAAGCGTAGCATAAATTGCTAACCAGCCCCGCGAAGTAATACCTAACGGCAGTCCCGCGGGGAGAGTGGTTGAAGTGTGTAGGGTGTGTGTTTAGTACGTAGGCGTATTCCTGGCATCCATTACTCAGGTTTGCGAATCGTGCATGCTAGTAGCACTCGGGCTATTAGTATCTATGAAGATTAGATTAGCGCAATCCAAAAAAAAAAAAAACGGCATAAATTGGAAGAGATATTCGTCTAATGATTTGCAACTGAGTTAGTGTTAGGTTCCAGAAAGACCTATCTATGGCGTCAAGATAACTGGTAAGAACTGCTTTGTTATTTTGTCCTTGCCTTATGATTCACAGTATTTTTTTCCTGACCGCATGATGTCATTCACATCAACCATCAAATAGTATGAACTTTTTTTTTTTTTTTCCCCTTTAGCCAGTGTTTTGCCTTCGCAATAGTTCTGGCTTTATATACGTATGTATATCATGAGAAATAAATAAATACTTCCTAACTTATGGATTTTGACGATGTATGTTCAATTAACGTGGCAATCGATCATAATGGAAAATGATCATAAGGATCATAATGGAAAAACATCGTGATTCCTTAAGGGATTTGCATATTGTATTGGTTGACTTTGAAAAGGCATTCGACAGACAACCACGAGATTTGATATGGGTGGCGCTAAGACATCGAGGGGTTACAGAAACCTATGTACAGATGATCATGGACATATACGAAGGAGCAAAGACAAGAGTAGGATGCTCCGCTGGAGTAACCGAAGAGTTCCCAATCAAAGTCGGGGTGCATCAGGGAAGCGTTTTAAGTCCTTTGCTCTTTATTACAGTCCTTGATTATCTGCTTGAAGGTAAAGTGATGGACCCCAAGGTAGATCAGTTATTCTTTGCTGACGATGGTGCCATCATAAGTTCGGATCCTACATCCCTGCAACGAGCACTTGATGTGTGGGTGGACGTTTTGGAGGGAAATGGGTATCGCATTAGTTCAAAAAAGACAGAGTACTTGTGCTGCCCGTTCTCTGATCCACACTGGCCTATTCCAGACATTTATTTGAATGGAACAGTGCTTCCTAAGTGCGAAAAGTTCAAATATCTGGGATCTATGATCAATAGCAAAGCAACCTGTGATGACGACATCAATCATCGCGTAAGCGTAGGGTGGATGAAGTGGGGAGAAAATTCCGCTATCTTCTGTGACAAAAAAATGCCACCTAAGTTGAAGGGAAGGCTCTACACCGCAGTTGTGCGTCCAGCGCTCACATACGGTTCGCAATGTTGAACGATGTACAAAACGTATGAGAGTAAATTAACGGCAGCTGAGATGAAGATGCTTCGCCTGACAGCAGGAGTGACAAAGCTTGATCGAATAAGAAGTTCGAAGTTCGATCCGTGGAAGCTTTCACTTCAAGGAAACCATCGTGCAAAAAATAGAGCGCGACCGGCTCAGCTGATATTACCACGTTCAAAGAAGAGATCATTTGAACCCTGTTAAAATGGCAATATCAATGCACGTTCCAAAGACATCGCGATGTAGGAAAGACAGGCCTATAAACGCCTGGTTCAGACAAATGCGACAACATCGGCATTTCATTGGCCTCAGTAACTGAGTGATCCAAAATCGGCAGGCCTGCCGATATTTTCTGAGGTCAAATAGGCTAACCCCGCATGCGGATCAGTAGAAATGCGGTGAAGTGGGAGGGTTGTAATCCCTTATTTTCGGATCATGGCCTCGCTGATAAAAGGAAGAAGAAGAACATGGCAATCGATGACGTTACCACTTCATCACCATCACTGCTTCTAAATGCAGTATTTGAGACATCGCATTTAAAAATGTCCTGTCCATATTTACTCAGTTTTCACTTGGTGGACTTTAGCATTTCATTCCTGAAGTAATAATTGCAAGTAAAAATGAGACCAATGAAAAGTTAGACACTATTTCCAAAATATAGCAGAAATTCTGAAAAAGCTTCACTCCTCACTTCCCTTACAACAGCCAGGAATCAAACCAACTTATTGCCAGAATCCCAAAGTAAAGTCAGCCCAACAGCTTTTGAACGAACATGACCCTGGCATATGACAACTCTCCCCACACAACAAAACCCCTTCGACAAGCTTTCCACCCCACATACCACGCGGATTCTATTCCTCTCCGCACAATCTATGATGCAGTCTTCTCTCTCCGAGACGGTGAATATGCGCTTTTGCATTTCACAAAAAAGAGCATCAAACCAACAAACCATTGTATACATATAAATGTCCTGACGTCGACAGGAATGTGCACACGCCAGCTGGACGTCACATCTGAGATTGCCAGTATTTCTAAAAATAATTACAAAACTCTGTATGCAGCCAGCTCGGGAACTATCTGAGAGCGGCGCGGCACGGCACGGCGTCGGGTAAATTTCAGGGCATTAGGGATATTTCTCACCACCTCTGCGTATGTGTGTGCGTGTTTGCATTACACCCCCCAATACATTCGTGTCCTACCTCAACTATTATGGCAGAAAAGCGAAAAATATAATCTTTTACTGGGTTACCGGGGCGTATACGTACTATTGCTGAATTTTTCTCTCCGTTCACCGTTCGTAAACACGACAACCGAATGAAACTTCAAAGCGAAAGCGGCAACTGATGAAGATAGGCAGGTAGGCAGGTAGTAGAGAAAATCTGTAAGCTGGAGGAGCTTTCGCCCCTCAACTAAGGGTTGACTGATAGGTTTTTTGTTCCGCACATCATTTGCGGTTAGTTAGCGGCGTTTCAGAGGAAAACCAAGAAAAACTCTTTCACTCTCTCAAGCCCCCAGTGTGACACATTTCATTTGTCATTCTTTTAATTTTTTGATGTCAGTTTATTTATGTTTTTCTCTTCTCTGTTTTATGTTTTATTTTGTTTTGGAAAATTATCACTGTGTTTGCCTTTGTCTTTGTGTCAATGGTGTGTGATTGAGCGAAGAAGAGTAGAACTTGGACACAAAAACTCCTCTTGGCATGACAAACTGTCTGCAATCTGGGTTACCCGGCAGATTGGTTACAAGCCATTTCTGTCAGATGATGCATAATGCAGCAGAGTACTAAACACCAGTGGGGGCGGAGAGGGGGAGGATTATGAAGCTACTACGGCAGTAATCGATGCAAAGATTATCGGGGGCATTCTATTGTTTCGAGATTTTTGGTGAATGAATTTTTGCGGATATGCAATGCGGTAGTGTTTCAGGAAATCTGAAATCTCAACAACTACAACTGCTGGGTACTTATAGTTTTGAAGATTTTTTTTAAGCACTTTAATGCAGTGTTTTCATTATTTTTATTGACGGTAGTTGTTATGTGCATGAATGGGCTGACGCATCCGATAGATATGCAGTTGACCTAGTATTAGGTATTGCCTTGGATTGTTATGCACAGTTTTAATTAGAGTGTGTGCTAATTCCTGGCATTGTAATATGCTTTTTGTAGTAAGTGTTGTCATAAATTTTGTTACTGAAGGGAACAAGTGGCACATCATGTGAACGAAGGTTGACTTACTAGTGCTCTGCACCAACTTTCCTCTAAGTTTGAAAATATTTGAATGGGTTTCTGTGTTCCATTGTGATAAGAGGACAAAGAAGTGCAGGAAAGAATAAAATACTCCATGATGATATGACATCTTTTAGCATTAGACACTATCGTGGAGTAATCGAGGAATTGAGTCTCCGATAACCTTAGATAAAATTGTGGTGGCTACGTCTTTTGTGATAGTGATGGTGACACCGCTTGATATTAATAGTCTTGCGGCATAAAGCTATTGAATAGATTTAAATTGGGAAGAACATCTGGAGCAGTAAGCAGAGAAGGTATGAGTATGAGATTCAGGAATGTATTGTAAATCTTGGCTATACTTTCTTAGCGTGGAACAATCAACTATCATGTTTGTGTCTGTGTGACTCCATTTAACCTTTACATGGGATCCTGGCAAATAACATTTCAAAATAATTGCGAAGGAGTGAATAGCATGGATCCATTATTTTCATAAACTCACCCTAGCTCAATGGCCGACTCTACGACCTAAAACATCTATTGTGTCTAAGCTACTTATAAGTTTAGGATACAGGACAGAAATTGACTGACGCGGATAAGACCCTCGGTAAGAAGCAATCCGGATCGAAGGAGCGAAGGGAGCATATTCTGTATAGTGAAACTGCTTCCTCCGCTCTTACGCTACGAATAGCAAGAGCTGGCAATGATCACATGACCGACGCGGAGGGCAAACACTGCGAATATCGTCTGTGGGAGCTGGCTTCGGTAGCAAATGCCTGCATTCAAGTGGAGGGCTGTGCGTTAAAGAGCGGAACCTTCATGGTGAAGTGCTCCTCATAGCAAACCCTTGAATGGATAAGCAATGCGGTGCCGAAAATACCACCCTTGGGGACCACTTCCTTTCTGGTTCTCATGCCTACCAAGAGAACGCGCGCCATTTGCTTTATCCGGGGAAACTCAGGAAAACGGCGGATGTGTTGACGCGTCTCCGTACCCAGAATCCTGGCCTCGACACGAGCGAATGGTTCGTCTACTCTCACGGCAAGTGCAAGAATCGGGAAAATGTGGAAGGCTCTACGCTTGTTGTGAGTTTAGAAGGTGACTGGGATCTCTTTAGATCGAAGCAAAAAGACTATAAGAAGTTAATTCGGTTGTCGAAAAGTGCTTCTTATAGAGATTTTTGTGAAAAGATCGAGACACTCGGTGAAACCAGTAGGTTGGTTATAGTCCTCAAAAGAGGTAAGCAGACCAAACCGGAGTCACTCAGACGGTCTGATGGCAAGTTTACTGAGACGAAAGCGGAAAATTTTAGTCTTCTGCTGGAGACTCACTTTCCTGGCAATCGGATAATCACTAGGTCGCAGCTTGGCCCGCTTACCCAGGCTAAGCTTGATCTAAGTCAGAAAACTCGGCGCAGCTGGTGTACTGCATCAGTCGTGGTAACAGTTGAGGCCATCAAATATGCTGTGGCATCTTTTGATGGTTTCAAATCGCCTGGCACTGATGGAATATATCCAGCTATGCTGCAAGAGTGTATAGACCAGTTGCTGCCAACACTGAAAAGAATTTTCACCGCTGTTCTGGCACTGGCATATATTCCTACGCCTTGGCGGACAGTCAGAGTAGCTTTCATACCGAAAATTGGTAAGGAAGACTATTCGCTCCCCAAGAGTTTCAGACCTATAAGTTTGACATCCTTCTTACTGAAAAGTATGGAGAGACTGGTAGAATTTCACGTGCGCAAAGTTGCTTTGAAACTGCATCCACTATCAGAGATGCAGCATGCCTATCAGCGTGGGAAATCCTGTGAGACCGCACTTCAAAATCTAGTGGCCAGAATTGAATGCGCGCTTGATAGGAGAGAATACCCGATGGGTATCTTCATCGACATTGAAGGTGCTTTTGACAATGCGAATTTTGACTGCATGTGCGACTCTGCCAGACAACACGGGGTAGATGAAACATAAGTGTTGTGGATTAAATCAATTCTAATGAATAGAACTTTGGTAGTGGATGCGGATTGTGCCCAATATGTTATGACAGGGTAAACAGGGGCTGTCCGCAAGGTGGCGTTCTGTCTCCATTGTTATGGTGCATGGTGGTCGACTCTCTGTTGAACACTCTAAATAGTTCTAACGTCTACGCTCAGGCATATGCGGATGATGTCGCCGTACTTTCTGTCGGGCCATGCCTGGCGACGGTCTGTGCTAACGCGCAGGCGGCGCTGGACATGATCGATGAATGGTATACTAGGAGTGGGCTTTCGGTGAATCCTCTTAAAACTGAGGTTATTTTTTTTACAAGAAGGAAGATTTTGACCGGTCTGACTCAGCCAGTACTAAAAGGCGTCACCATTCGCATTTCCAATGAAGCCAAATATCTGGAAGTGATTTTAGATAAGAAACTTCATTGGTCTAAACACGTCGAGTCCAAAACATCCAAGGCGCTCTCAGTCTTCTGGCAGTGTAAGGGTGCTTTTGGCAAGACTTGGGGCTTATCACCGAATAAGGTTCTCTGGATCTACACGGCTATGATAAGACCATTCCTCGCATATGCGTCGGTTGTTTGGTGGAAGGGGCTCTCGCGTAAATATGTGGTTGCCTTTTGTGCGAAACTCCAAAGAACGGCTTGTCTCGGCTGCTCGGGAGCTTTCCCGAGTACGCCTGGCTCTGCTCTAGATGCTTTGCTGAACTTGTCTCCCATCGATACTTATATCATGGGTTGCACTATCAAAGCCATCCATCGTCTTAGGCGGGGCAGTTTTTGGTATACTCCACACTGGAACTTTGATGAACTTGCGCGACACTTATCTTACGACTCCTGTCTTATGGATATGCCGTCTGATGCAATGACACCAGAGCTCCAGCTGATGCGCAAATTCAGAGTCGACTTTCCTTGTGTCCAGGACTGGCTTCGGTCAGAGTCTGAGCAGGGAATGGAATGTAGTCGTTTTTTCACGGATGGTTCCAAAACCAGTCAAGGGTCTGGCGCTGATAATTCATCAGCTGACTCATAAAGTTCATGGTTCTGCATCATACAGCAGGACCAGAATGACTTAAGCCTTATACAGGGTTACATTAGTTGCAAAGAGAGGGCTTAGTTACTTGATCGCCCAAACCAACAGCTATTGATAAGATTGATTCTTCTCTTGATTTTGGCGCTGGTGCATTGCAGACATTTATAGGAAAGCCTAGGTAGACAAAGTACCCCAACGCTGCCTAACATAAAATTCTGTCGGTGAGGATTGCTCTTTTTCGTCGACAGCCTCAATACAAAATTATGCTTCAAAACGTATGCAGGGTCTGAAGGTGACAATTGTATAGTGTTAACGCAATCGATTGCCACGCTAATGACTCACGGTTCAAATCCTGATGTCAGCAAACATGTATTCAGTTCTCATAAAATATACAACCAGTCAGTTCGATCACTTATGAAGGCTTATGTCAACACTATTGCGAAGGCATAGCAACATCACTGGCAGTATGTTGGTCATATGGCTCGACAATTATTCACTCTGTTGATGATTTATATGCCTACGACCTCAGGTGGTCAGGAAAAAAATACTGTGAATCGGAAGCAAAGACAAAATACCAAAACAAATCTCTTCAGCTCGGAACACCACCCCTGTAGTTTTTCAGAAGCCTAATAGCTGAGTTTGAAACAATTACACCAATCTTTGTAGCGTGTTCCATGCGGAAATTTTGGCGATCAAAGAAGTCTTATCTTGGCTTAAGCAAAACGTGATATCTGCTAAAAATATCCGCATCTTTTCAGACAGCCAAGCAGCAATAAAATCCTTGTAATCGACCTCTATAAATTCCTTAGTAGCCCTAGACTGCCGTTCGTCTCTCGTGGAGATGGCTGAGCAGTTCAGTATTCACCTGTGTTGAGTGCCGGGGCATAGGGACATTCCAGGGAATTGTAAGGCCGATGAACTCGCCAGAATAGGAACAATTATACCCATCCTGCCGGACAAAGGCTCCTTAGGTATACCAATCGCTACGCGCAAACTTAAATTGAAACTTGGTGCTATCGAGAGTACGAACCTTAGGTGGACAAGTGGATCCACATGTCTAGTGACAAAACAAATTTGGCCGAAGCTAGATCTAAAACGTTCTAAGTTTTTGATTTCTCTCAACAGATTGCATATCGGCGCTATAATAGGTGTCATCACTGGACACTGTCTAATATGCAAGCATGCTACAATGCTAGGCGAACGACTTTTGTAGAAGCTGCATGGATGAGGAAGAGGAGGAAACTATTCCTCACCTTCTTTGTTCCTGCCCAGCTCCCTCCCATAGAAGGAAGCTTCACCTAGGAGCCCCCTTTTACAACGACATAGGCGACCGGAAAAATATAGATATCAAGAGCCGCCTACGCTTCATAAGTAGCTCAAAATGGTTTAACGAGTAGGTAAGAGAAAATTTCTCCCATGATCCATGTGGTATGAAAATGGACCAATTATTGGTCTAAGTGTGTTGGCGTTTCTCAGCTAGCAGCCACTTCAACCTAACCTAACCTAACCTTCTATCTCTCCGTATATGTATCTTTACCAATGCCTGCAGAGTGTAAATTATGTTGGGGGTATTCATTACCCCTTAAGCGTGCGCAAATTATAAAATTAAAAAAAAACAAAACCCCGAGGTAACTTAAATAAAGCACCAAGAGAAGATCGTATACCATACTTACTTACTTACCTAGATGGCGCTACAGTCCGGGGTGGACCTGGGCCTCAACCAACAAACCTCTCCAGCCAGCACGGTTACGAGCCAGCTGCCTCCATTTGCGCACGCCAAGTTGGTTGAGGTCCCCCTCCACTTGTTTGCGCCACCTACCGCGAGGTCGTCCTCTACTGCGCCATCCGTCCAGGGTGGATTCGAAGACTTTCTTAGCGGGAAGGTTGGGCTCCATCCGCTCTAAATGACCCAGCCATCTTAGTCGCTGTATGTGAACTCTTCTGGCTAAGTCGATGTCCTTGTACAGGCCGTATAGTGCGGCATTGTACCTTCTCCTCCACTCACCGTCTATGCAGACGGGACCAAAGATCGCTCGAAGAACTTTTCTCTCGAAATAACCAAGGGCATCCTCATCCGGTTTTGTCAAAGCCCATGCCTCTGCGCCATACAGCAGGACTGAGATGATTAATGTCTTATAAAGAGTTACCTTAGTAGTTCGAGATAGGGCTTTGCTACTCAATTGCCGTTTCAGCCCATAGAAACAACGATTGGCAAGAGTAATTCTTCGTGTGATCTCCCTACTGATGTCATTTGCGGAGTTCACCATAGAGCCTAGGTAGACAAAATCCTTTACTACCTCAAAATTATATCTGTCTATTGTGGCGTTCTGTCCAAGACGCCGATGTTGGGTGTCCTTTTTTGTAGACAGCATATATTTTGTTTTGCTTTCATTGACCGCTAGACCCATCTTTGCTGCCTCGTTCTCAATACTCGTAAATGCCCCATTGACGGCCCGCTGAGTTCTTCCGATTATGTCAATGTCATCGGCATAAGCGAGTAGTTGTACAGAATTGAAGAAGATTGTACCTCCGGGGTTGGCTTGTGAGTTTCTCTCAAGTACTATGTTAAAGAGATCGCATGATAGCGCGTCGCCTTGTCTAAGACCTTTCCTGACATCGAACGGTTCGGTGATGTTCTTACCGACTTTGATGGAGCAGCGAGAGTTCTCCATCGTCATTCTGCACAAACGGACGAGCTTGGCAGGGATGCCAAGACCAGACATGACTCTGTATAACTCGTCTCTATACACGCTATCATAGGCAACTTTGAAATCGATAAAGAGGTGGTGCGTATCGATTTTATATTCATGGGTTTTCTCCAATATCTGCCGTAGTGTGAATATTTGGTCAATGATGGACTTTCCAGGCCTGAAACCGCACTGATAAGGACCTATCAGGTTGTTGACGATCGGTTTTAGGCGTTCACATAGTACGGCAGACAGGATCTTATATGCGATATTTAGGAGACTTATACCTCTGTAGTTGGCGCAGTTCAGAGGGTCTCCTTTCTTCAGGATCGGGCAAACGATGCTGGGGTTCCATTCATCGGGCATACTTTCATCCGACCAGATTTTACAGATGAGCTGGTGCATGCTCCTTACCAACTCATCTCCTCCTGCCTTGAAAAGTTCAGCGGCAAGGCCGTCGGCTCCAGCAGCTTTGTTGGATTTGAGTTTAGATATCGCTATCCTCACTTCATTCTGATCGGGTTGACGGGAATCTTGACTGCCATCGTCACTGTTGAATGGCTCATTCTGCCTGACAGCGGAATATTGGTCATCATCGCCGTTTAACAGTCTGCAGAAGTGTTCCTTCCATATCCTCAGCACCGACTGCGATTCTACTACTATATTGCCATTTTCGTCCCTGCAGGCTTCTGTCCTGGCTTTGAAGCCCTGGCATGTTCTTTTTACCCTTTGGTAGAATTTTCGAACATTATTCCTGCAATAAAGTTTCTCAATCTCCTCGATCGAGCGCTTCTCATGCTCCTTTTTCTTCTTTTTGAGAAGTCGATGTTCCTCTTTTCTCCTGCGCACGTAGAGCTCGTAAGTAGCTCTAGTCCTTCTATGCAGCGGCGCTTTGTATGCCTCTTGTTTAGCTGCATGTGCTTGCCGGCATTCCTCATCAAACCAGGGGTTTCGTTGTGGTGGCCGAGAGAAACCCAGTACATCAGAGGCGGCATCTCTGATGGCTTGTTGGCAACGCTGCCACTGGTCTTCCGCATTTGCTGCTGGCGGCATAGGACTTAGATTGAGATTAGAAGAAACACGATCGGCAAAGGTTCTGGCGGTCTCTTGCGATTGTAGCCGCCCGACGTCAAATTTCCTCACAGCATTTCGTTGATTTCGCTCCGTTGTGGATATCCGCGTCCGTACCTTGGCTACAACTAGGTAGTGATCCGAATCCACGTTGGCTCCTCGGAAAGTCCGGACACCCAGAATACTGGAAGAGTGCCTTTTTTTTTTTTTTTTTTTGGATTGCGCCAGGGATGTGTAATCTTCATAGATACTAATAGCCCGAGTGCTACTAGCATGCACGATTCGCAAACCTGAGTAATCGATTTCAGGAATACGCCTACGTACTAAACACACACCCTACACACTTCAACCACTCTCCCCGCGGGACTGCCGTTAGGTATTACTTCGCGGGGCTGGTTAGCAATTTATGCTATGCTTCTTGTGTCAGCTTCTTCCGCTGCTTCAGCTGCTCTTCTTAGCTCTTCTATTCTCCGCAGCTCTTTTTGTAGAGTTGTTACGAAGGAACATATTGCCATCCAATTCTCTTCCGACTGTAACATATGGTCGAGGA